>JAQPPZ010002539.1:5072500-10072500 GCA_028583015.1 Wollemia nobilis | reverse complement strand
GCTGAACTAACCTGTTTTCCATCAGACTAATTTCATCCTCTGCTTCTAACAACTATAGCGCAAGGATTTCCATATGAATGGGTAAGATAGCCTCCTTGTCGTAGACCAAGGCATAAGGCAATGTTTTGATTGACCTTTTGACAAAAATCCGATTGGCCCACAAGGCCTGATCTAGAAGGAGATGCCAAGTCCTTTTGTTTGTTTCTATGAGTTTCCTTAGCATTCTCAATAGTCTTGTTTGTGGATTCTGCTAAGCCGTTGCCTTATGGATAATAATTGGAGGATACTTTATGATATATCCCATACCTGTAGAGGAATTCATTGATTTTAGCACCTGTGAAGCCAGGGCCATTATCTATGATGATTGCTTCGGGGATGCTGAACCTGGTGATAAATCCTTCTAGGAAGGTGACTACAGTCTCTTGATCTGCATGCTTGGTGGGAATCGCTTCGGTCCACCTGGTGAAGTAATCAGTTGCAATCAGGATGAACTTATGTCCCACGAAAGAGTTCGATGATATAACCCCTATAAAGTCCAACCCCCATTGCTGAAAGGGAGTTTCTACCTATATCGGGCAAAGTGGCATTGAAGCGTTTCTACTTCAGTCAACAAAATTTTGACACTGCTCGCATTTGCGACAAACGAAGAAGGCATCAACGAAGAGTTTAGGCCAATAATAACCTACTTTGATAATCTTTAATGTCATCGTCCTTCCTGTGAAGTGACCTCTAGATAGCCCCGAATGGAATTCTCCTAGGAATTTTCTTTTATCATCATCTTTGATGCATTTAAGAAGGACCCCATCAATATTCTTGAAAAATGGGCCTTCGAGGCGCAAAGTGTACCGAGAGGATCGCATCCTGAAATGCCTTCATTGCAAAGCATTTAGGTGCGAAGGACAACTGCCAGTGTTGAAATATTCAACTATTTCATTGACCCAGTCTCTTTCATCCTCCTCGTGGTTAGTGAAGCATTCGTCGACTGGTAAGTCATCCCTCTGAGGTTCTTCAGCTTCGGCCGCTGCATTCTTTGTTAACTCTTGACATAATGCATGACCATGAACCAATTTGGTGGGCTTGATCTCAATGTCAAACTCCTGTATTTTGTTCACCCAACCAGCCCTTTTACTCCCAAATTCTCATTAGATGATAAAATTGCGCACGTCGGGGTGAATGACAAAGACTATGACCCAAATTTGAGAGATGAACTATTTGAACTTTCTAAGGGACTTCATTACTGCATGCACTTGTCATTCTATGAAATTATACTGCTCTTCATGGGGGTTGATTACTTGGCTCAGAAACGTGATGGGGCGCTCCTCACCATCTTCCCCCTTTTGTGTCAGGACACCAGCATAGCTTTCAGGCTCTCCTATAGCATACATGATGAAATCTTGACTGTAATCCGGATTGATCAAGACCGACGCCTGGGCGATTCGTGCCTTAATCTCTTCAAAAGATTTTTTTCTTTCTTCGGTCCAGCTAAATTTGGTGCCCTTCTTCAGGAGTTGGGACATTGGCTTGATGACTTGGGTGAAGTCGGGGACGAACTTCCTTACAAAGTTAATTTGACCAAAGAAGGATTGAAGTCATTTCTTGTCCGTTGGGAGTGGGAGCTTCATTAGAGCTTTGGCTCTGTCAGGATCTATAGCGAGCCCCTTTTCTGATATCGCATGACCCAACAACTTTCCTTTGCTGACTGTGAATATGGACTTCTTTGGATTAATTGAGATGCTGAACTCTCGTCACTTTTCGAAAACTTATTGTATATGTAGTGGGTGATCTTCCCTTTTTTGAGAGAAAATGGTCATGTCATCTAGATAAATGATGATGACCTTATTTATAAGCTCGCCAAAAGCAAGATCCATTGCTCTCTAGAAAGTGGCCCCAGCATTCGAAAGGCCAAATGGCATTCACTGGTAGGCAAATGTTCCCCACTTGGTGGTGAATGCTATTTTGTGTTGGTATTCATCCCTGACCCAGATCTGATTGTATCCAGAAAAACCATCGAGCAGAGAGAATCATTGAGCTCCAGCCACTAAGTGCAAAATTTGATCAATTTGTGGGAGAGGATAGTGGTCCTTGAGGGATGCCTAATTTAGATTGTGAAAGTCCACGCATAACCTGATATCTCCGTTCTTCTTTCTGACTGGGACCAGGTTTGCTACCCATGAAGAGTGCTTGATGGGATATATGATCTTTGCCTCAAGCATTTTCAAGAGTTTGGCCTTCATTAAGACCTCGATCTTGGGATTCATCGGCCTTTGCTTTTTTTGGAAGGGTTTGATCCCCTCCTGCAACTCAATAGTGTGTTGAACTAGCTGCCGATTGTATCCCCAGAGATCTTGATAAGACCAAGCGATTATATTGGAAAACCTCCTACACAGATTCTATATCCATTCTACCTCCTTCGCAGTGCAATCGGTTCCCACCTTTATTGCTTTCCCAGGTTCGAGCTCCAAATCCTGATACTGTCTCTCATGGACTTTGATCATGTGAGAGAGAGCTCGATCATTCCAATCAAAGAGGCTTTCAAGGGTGATTAGTCCCTTGGGAACATGATTATTCTTCAATTGGATCAACCCTTCATACTCTCCTTCATTAGAGCTTCGGTATTCGATTGTGGTGGCTTCTTGGATTAAGAAATTTACAATCTGCTCATCGTTATCAAATACTTGCCAATGCAGATCTTTGTCTGGGACAGAGGGTCTATAGATCATTCTCATAGCTCTAGGCTTGTGCACCATGTCTTCTGCTGGAGAGTATCTGGCTGCGATGGATGCCAGAACATTGGCATGTCAGTTCATCTCTCATGGGATTGACTATAGATTGAGAGATTCGAACTGATCGAACAGGTCCCATACCCTGTTACGGTATGATTTTAGATAATGCTTCTTTGAAGTACACTTATTTGTGACCTGGTTGCAAACCAGTTCAGAATCTCTGAAGATTTGGGGATGCTTTATGCCTAACTTATCAGCTTTCTTACGTCCTAGGCATAACGCTTCATGTTTTGTTGCATTGTTAGTGCAGCTCCATGTCAACCGGTAGCAATATTATTTTTGCTCTCCAGAGGGTGAAATTAGAAGAATCCCTACCCTAGCACCATTTTTACATCGGGCACCATCGAAGAACAACTTCCATAGTTCTTCTTGGGCACTTGTTCTATTCCTAAGGTGGGAGTGGTTTTTTGGCTTGATGATCGCATAACATCCTATTTCGGTCTCCACCATGGTGTTGAAGTCTGCCAATGAAAACTCATCTTCACAACTTAATTGCGCAAGAGACTCCTCAACCAGATCTACCTGTTCTATTTCCTCCACCATTGCGTTCACTGGTTCACTGCTTTCTTCCTCGGACATCTTCTATACAAGAAAGGAAGAAGGCTTCTCGTTGTAGATCTTCACCTTCTTTCCCTTGTAAGGAATATCCAAATGGGAGTAATCCATATATAGATATCCACCCAGCTTCATCGTGAATTCCCTCGACAAACACATACTAAAATATGGCTCCAAGTCGACTACCACTACCTCTTGTATGACTGTGATCTGAGGCATCTTATGTAGCCGGATAGGAATATCCTTGATCACCCCTATAGTATTCACTAGAGTACCATCCAACTGGGAGTACACCTTGGTCGCTTCGCATATACTCCATCCCTATTTCTTCGTAGACTGCTCTTGGCATTACTGTTGTAGCGGCCCCAGAGTTGATCATGCAATTATGCACAATATACCCTTCCATTTGTAGGGGCAGGTAGAACGGAGGTGGTCTGTTCTTCCCCATAATTGACATGGATAGGTTCTATACCAAGGCTAGTGGTGCTGCCTTTTTTACCTTAATTGTCTTTAATGATTCCTGTAGTAGGTCTACTTGTCCAGGAAGTTGTAGTGCATCATACATGATGATTTTGGCTGGAATCTTCTTCAATTCCTCTACAATATTATACGCCAGGGATTTGGGTGCTTCGGGCTCCTTTCTGGGCTCATATTTCATGCGATACTATTCTGTAGCTTCCACTCTTTGTTGCTTAGTTAGCGAAGGAAATTTGAGCTTTTCCTTGGCCTGTTCCTTAGTTTCCACCTGAGGTGGTTCGACAGGTGCCTTTTGAGCCCTTCCATTGGTTGGTGCAGGTGAAGGAGCTTCGCTCGGGGTTGAAGTAGATGATTGTCCTTTCTCGGGCCAAACTTGCTCTTTTGTAGGAGCCAGCTGAGTAGCATCTGCTTCTATTGTCTTTTTTCCTCCTCGGGTAAGTACTACAACCGGCTCCTCCTCGCCAATTGCCAAGTTGTGACTCATCTGCCTAATGACGTTTACTTGACCACTGTGACTACTATTTTCCAGCATCTGTACATAATGCTGGTGCAGGGTGCAGGTATTTTCTTCATGCGGATCATTGCACGTAGAACACCAATACACATAGTCGAAAGTGCTTGGAGCCTCATCAATTGCAGCATTTCTCGTCGAAGCCTTCCCTTGCTGGACTGCTTGGTCCTTGGTAAGCATAGGTGTAGGATAATATCTCCTCGGTAGGAACTCCTATTGTGCTTGCTTCTTTTTTACAATGGTCATGTCATTAGACAACATCTGAACCGTAGAGTTCAGAGACTGCATTTCCTGTAGAATTTTGGTTTGTATATCATTGACTTTCAGAGCGATTGGTAATGGAGCCATCGTCGACATTGGAGGAAGGGCAGGATGCTGAGGTGGTGCTGGTAGTACGAGAAATGCCGAAGAGAGTGGGTTGTGGAGTTGAAAATGTAGGGAAATGAATTTGTGGAGCAGTGATTTGAGACACGACAGGGTTTGGATTCCAAGATGAAATCGGGAGTGTGGGGGTGGTGGAGATTTGTGAAGCGGTTGCGCTTGCATACTAGAATTGTAAGAATTCGGGAAGTATGGGCATCGACATCCATTGGGGAAGCTTGCCCATAGTTATTAAATCCATCTCCACTCTCTTGGATAACTCATACAATTCAGGAAAAGTATTAACGTTAGAATATCTTACTATAAGACTGATATCGGGATTGAAAGCCCGAAGGAAATAGAGTGATGCAGCTTCGTCAGTTGGCCGAAGTCTAACTGGTACTCTCTGCCAAGTTCGAGCGAACCTAATATTAAAATCTACAATTTCTTCTTGTGGATGTCTCTTGATCGAAGTGAACTGATGCAGAAGAGAGGTAGGATTGGAAGACTCATTGAAGTTTCCCATCATTTGCCCAGCTAACTGGTCCCATCCCGTAATGCTACCAGGTGGTAGAGATCTATACCAATAGAGGATTTTTCCCCTAAGGGAAAGAACCAGAAGCTTTACCATAATTTTTTCTTCTGTAATGTCATGAATCGTCGCCAGAGATATTATATCCTGGATATTCTCTAGGGCAGTCTTCCCAGTTCCATCGAACATTGGGATTTTCTTTATGGCAGCAGGCAACACTTGCCATTGTCCTGCTAAATTCAATGGTGACAAGGAATCCCATGCTGGGCACAACCTGGGTGGCTGTGGCTGCTGCATTTTCTGTTGTTGTTGTTGTTGCTGCTATGCCATATTTGCTCCCAAATTTTGAGAAATCAAAATTCCTGAAGCTCCCCCTTGACTACTAATAGGACAACTAATAGGAATAAAGGGGCTAGGACGCTTCAGAGAGTTGGTAGGATTGGGAGGAAAGCTAGATGTTGTACTATCAGAAGTTGAGCTTAGTCTGCCAATTGAGGATTTTCCTTGTAGCAGGGATTCAGGGGTGATCAACCTTGATTGTTCCTCGAAAGCGTCAATATCTAGCTAAAAGAACTCGGTTTCCTCTCATCTATTCTTAACTCTCCATCTTGTTTGCATGAAGGCATAGAATTTTGGTACTGGTATTTTTGACCTAAATATTCTCGGGTAAACAGAGTCGCCAGATGCTAAAATTCTTTCAGTAATGAGGGCATCGGTCCTCACTACCTCTAATCAGGTGAGACTGACCGGGTCACACTGGGAACTTAGTTAGAACTATTGGGTCCCGATGAAGATGAGTTTGTGTTAAAATATGGGACCTTAACTGGTTATGGGTCTATCTAAGACAGATACAGTTGGTCCCACCGGGCGTGCCAAAAAATGTTGGTGATCAGATCTGCCTAGGTAAGGATTTTGAGTAAATGGATGTGCCCTAGACCTGGACCAACATTGAAAGGTCGAAGGGAAGAGATGCCCCTTGTGCCAATCTTCGAAGAAAGGTCAAATTTTATGCTAAAATACTTGGGTGTTTGAAGACAAGAGTGTAGGAAAGAGATAAAAGGAGTTAGGGTTAGAGAAATAAATAAAAAAGGGTAAGGGAAGAGAGATCGATGATTTGAGGTGGGAGAGAACAGGAAGCACGATCGCTAATAGACAACTTGAATAGCAGCAAGGAACACCAAGGGAAAACAAAGGAAATGCAATATCGACCTTCCTATGTATCCTTCGGGCGAGTTTCAAGGTACCTTCCCCGATCGTACACTAGACATAGAGTTCAGCATCCAACATACGAAAAAAGAAAGACAAAAGAAGCAAACACATAAGGCAGCATAAAAGAAAGCCAATACGACACTTTTCTACTCCTATGTATCCTTCAGAGTGAGTTTTAGGACACAGTCTCCGATCACACACCGGACGCAGGATTCAGCATCTTGATATACAAACAAGGAAAGATAAAATAATCAAGCACAAAAGGTAGCATAAAAGAGAAGAATTGAGCTCAAAGCTTCTTAGTATTAATCGTAGGACATCAAGTTACAGCAGCTTTCTAGTAGATAGTTCCCCCCCTTTTTCCATTACAATGCTTGGGTTTTTATAGAGGACCAGGGCCTCTAAATCATAATTACATAGCAAAGAAGAGTACACCCTCGAGCCCTGAGAATCGGCTCCTCGAGGCTCTCATGACCGAGCTTTCAAATCTGTTACCAAAAAAGGAAACTGCAAGCAGGTCAACCATAGAAAGGTGCATTGATGAGCCGTCTAGACGTCCTTGACCTTTGGGTGTGGTGCTCGAGTTGCTGCCATGCTCACAGGGCGCTCCATCATGGCTTGATACTTCATTTTTGATTGCCAAAAATGAGCAGTGGGATTGCTGGGCATGAAAAATTGCATTTATGAGGCACTTGATCGCCTCGAGAAAATACTCGGCTTGGAACGCATGCCCATGAAGCACTTCGCTAAGTCTTCATTTGCCACTTCGCTTCGCTATGGTTCTGGGCCGAAGCAAAACTCCTTCTTGGATTATACTTCGTAAAACTGAGCTTCGCAAAACTGCTTCGGGGTTGGTTTGTGCCGAAGCATATTTGCTTTGCAAAATGGTCTTCTTCTTTCTTGCTGCTTTGTTGACAAAATTGCTTCGCTGATGTCTCGGAGAAATGCTTCGCTGCGATATTCTTTCAAAATTGTGGTTCAGGAAGATTTCGACCGAAGCAGATGTTTAATTATTTATGACCTCTGTCACTTTGGGTGGAAGTACTTCGTACGAAAGCTTAGTCGAAGCAGATGCTTCGCAATGACTTTCGCCGAAATAAAAATAGTTCGTTGATTTTTCGGCCGAAGTGACTGATGGAAATACTTCGGATGCGAAGTAGTTTTCTTGCCTTCTCCTTTGTATTTCTCTTCGGCACATTGCTTCGTAGAAATCTTGCCCAAAGTAGCTGCTTGAAGCGCTTCGGGCCCGAAGTTCTTCTATTGCCATCCTTGTATTTTACTTCGGTGATATTACTTCGCAAAAAACTCCACCCAAAGTAATATTGAAAATGCTTCGGGTGTGAAGCTCTCTTTTCTTGCTATACTACTTCACAAAAAACTCCATCCGAAGTAGCATTGAAAATTCTTCGGGTGTGAAGCTCTCTTTTCTTTTGAACGTCGCTTCGCTCACCTTTCACCCGAAGTAGCTGCTGGAAGTGCTTCGGGCGTGAAGTAGTTTCATTCTCTTTGCTTGTGTTTTACTTCGACGAAAACTACTTTGCAAAACTTTTACCTGAAGTAATACGAGAAATGCTTCGGGTGCGAAGCTGTTTTTATTCTCCTTCGGTGAAGCTCTTTTCTCTAGCTTTTTTGCTAGTGAAGTTCTTTCTTTTCTACTTTATGTACAAATGGGTGGCATTGGAAACCAAAATTGCTGCAACTTTTCAAAATAAAAAATAACAAAGCAAAAATTTACACAACACTATACAAAACTTGTTTCTTTTTCTACCCCTTGAGAAATGTGACAAAATTGTCAACAGGTAGAAAACATTATGAGGTGAATCATAGGGGCTATGTTGTTCTATACACTCGGTTCTAGGGGGAAGGGTTCACTAGGAATGGTTTTAGGACTCGCTCCAAGTCCTCAAGAATTTTGGAATGTTTGATGTATTTAGTTTTTAAGAAATCACCTAAGTTTGACCTTAAAAGATAAAGTACAATGCATAAACCAAAATGCAAGAATACAAGAGCTAGCCTAATATGATTATTTCTTTGAATGCTTGCTAACCTAGGGTTTTATCTAGAAAACCATTAAAGTAAGGACACAAGATAAATGTACAACATTAACCCTAGATGCATACTATATAAGTTTTCACTTTCAGATGCATGAGAATAAATAATCAGATAATATCTTAAACTAATAAGATAATTAAAGCACTTATCTAGACTAATGGTTGACTTAGTTTTTTCTACCTCTTGTCCAATGATATCAGAAATACCTATTTTTGCAAGACAACTTATGAAACACTTGAAAATAGGATTAGCATTAGGGGGTCTGCTTAGGCCACTGTACAACAATGCTTGGAGGCATAGTAGTCAAGCCCTCTAGGTCATTTTAGATGACCTTTGGAAATAGAATCAGAAATCGACCTTTGGAGAATTAATCATAAAAAAACAATGCACCAATAGAGAAATAGAAAATAGATTATGCTACCATGCCCTAAATGCAATTTAGAAAATACTCATGTAATATGAATCTGACAAGTACCTCCAGTTCAGTCTTGGGAAAAATCATGCCTCATAGATAGTGGGCACAATAAAGCTACAGGTGAAGTCACGCTCCGTTGGAATGGAATGCAGTCTTGCTTTTGTGAGTAAAAACCCTAAATTAGGGTTATTAAAGTCATTCCTCATCGAGACAGGATGCAATTTCACTTTAAAGAAACAAAAAATAAAAGATAAATGCAAAGCATAAATAAATGTAGGAATCAAAGTGTTCACAACCTGATGGACGATGCAAAAGTAGGTAAAAGAGATTGAGGTATCCAAATGGGAACTCTCTTTCCTTCCAAAATATAACATGAATCAACCAAACCACACAACAATCCAAATCAATGCAGCAGAAGATCAAATCTAAAATTTGCACTCCAGGGTTAGCTTGTAGAAGAAAATAGGAAGTAGAGCAAAAGTAAGAATGAGAGCACCAATTAATCATAATAATTTTGAGCTTAATTATTTCTAAGATCGAGTGCATGTCCTTTTAGGAGTGATATTAACCCCTCCTTTTTATAGATGAAAATTAGGGAAAAATAAGCGAGAAAAAACACAAGCTAATGCCAAAACACACTAAAAGGTTAAACCTGGGTCTTAATAAATTAAAATCCTAAAATAGAAAAATCATACCCCGTGCCGATGGGGTGTGATATCGCTTCCGCGAAGTCACACCCCATTGTAACTGATGAGGAATCTTAGACCTAGGGCTAATTATTTTGCATAAAGGTGCAGTAAAATGATAATCAAATGGGGGGAACTTAAAATATTGTAATGAGCCCAAATCCTCTCACAAGAAGAGGTGGCACTATCTAATACCTACTACCGACATACCCATACTTTCACTTCACTCTCGGGTGAGCTTAGTCAAGAATGACAGTTACCATATTCACTAATTATATGAGCCTTGTGAACAAAGGCATCTAATCCTATCCCACTTTGAAGGTCCCTTTCGGTGATGAATTCTAGAAAACTAGTCTCAAGAGTAGGGGATTTTTTGGTGATGAAGTCCAAAAAACTACTCCTGGGGGCTACTATGGTGTCTAAGGGGCGAGCTGGTGGAAGGCGATGAATTCTAACATCACTAGTCTTGAGCGATGGATTGGTGATGAAGTCCAATCTCACCATTGTATATGCCATGTGGGTGTGTGAGTGTGTTTTCTACCACTGAGGTGAAAGAAAAAACAACTAACTAGACACCTTTTCATAAATAAATCTAACTCTAGATGCGCTTTTCAAAATGAAACTAAGCCTATAAGCCTTTTTAGATATGAAAAATTACTCTATGAAGCATGAGAGCAAACAAAAAAAAGGTGCATGAAAAAGAGATTTGACAATTATTAATATGTGTTAGATTTGAAAAGAAACCCTAATATAGTGTGATTTGGAAAGAGATTTACAAATATAATCTAGGTGCAAGTGTGAAAGAGATTTCAAAATGCTTTTGAAAGAGATTGTAAAGTCTAGTCTAGATGCTTTCAAAAAGAGATTGGGAAATCTATATTAAGTGCTTTGTAAAGAGATTAAAAAACATTGATATGTGTGAGTTATTGAAAGAGATTAGAAAACGCTTTTGAAAGAGATGTAAATTCTATTCTAAATACAAATTTGAAAAGAGATTTGAAATGCTTCTTGTGATAAGAGATGTAAATTACATGAGAGAAATTTAAAAACCCTATTCTGGATGTCAATTTGAAAAGAGATTTGAAATGCTTCTTATGATAAGAGATGTAAATGACATGAGAGAAATAAAAAAATACTATTCTAAATGCAAATTTGAAAAGATATTTGAAATGCTATTTGAAATGGGATATGAAAAAAATATGATCTAAAAGCGAATTAGAAAAGAGATTTCAACAACCTAGCTAATGTATTGAAAGATAATTTTGCAAAGGTTGGAAATAAATGGTAACATGCTTTAATAACTTGAAGAAGGGATGTAATATAAATCTAATTAATAGAAAAGATATCTAAAATTATTTAAACTAACTGATCCTAAAAATGACTGAAAACCCTATTCGATGTATTTTGAAATGAAATTTTACAAAACGATTTCATGTAATTGAGAAGGAAATTTCATTACAAAGAAATAATGGAAACTAGAGGTTCTTATGGGAATACTTGAATCTTGTGGTGTCATATGGATTGCTTGTTGTCTCTACTATAAACCTCTACAATTTTAGGTTATTAAGTAGTTTAGCAAAGTTCGCATGGTGGCATGTGAACTAGACTACTGGTTCATAGGTTGGGGTGCAAACTAGGTCTGGAGGTCTGAAACTCCTATTATTAAAACTTGAAGCACATGTCAAGGTTTTTATAGGTCTTGTTTTGAACTTAGAGCATTTGAAATAGTAAAATAAAACCATAAATTGAATCAGATTAGACAAAAACAACTATTCTAAAACAAATTTCGTGGGGATCCCATCGGGCGTACCAAAATGTAACATATGGAATAAGATACTTGTTTCAAATTTATTGCTAAATTTTGCTTTATTAATCTAAAATAGGGGTACAGAATGAGCCTTATCTTTAGAGAGATTTTATCCCCTTTTTACACATGAATTTGGAAGCATTTTCTAGTGTATTTTGGTTCCCTCGATGAAGATGGACTCCTATGCGCATGTGCAACTGGTAGTCTACTTTGAATGATGTTTGATTCTATCATTTTGTACTTACTATGTGCTTGCAAAAGGTTGCTTGTGTGTTTTAGGGCTTGCCTTGGTCAAATACCATAGTTATGAAGATAAATCAACTCAAACATAAAGAAAAACATAATGAAAATTTATGGAAATGCTATGGAAAATATCTAAGCCTAATATATACCTAATTTGCTACTGTAAATATGTTGTAGAGCTGGTTCACGTGGTGACCTACAAAATGGATCCTGGGTTCACATGCCAGGATGTGAACTAGACCTTTGTTGATTGTTGCTAAATTTTTTATGTCTATATGGGTCATTATGTTGTCCTTTATTTGTCAGATGCATAATTGTCAAAAAGATTTTTAGAACAATTTTGGCAATTTTTTTGTAAGTTGACTGAAAGGGAGAGAGATAAATGAGGGAATTGGTCTACTATTTATAGAAGAAACCAAGTCATGGGGGATTTATATGTACTAAACTCTAGGATCAAGTTCTATTGTGGTTAAGTTAGGATTTATGAGGTGTCAAGCTTAGTCATCCTCTCACATGCCCTAAGAGAAATATCCTATCCTCACACATGTGTGAGGTAGGATTAAGGTTAACTGTAGTTGGCTAATCCCTAGGTTAGATGAGAGTTGAGTTAGGATTTCTATGAAATATCCTAACTAATTTGGGGTGCACACATGTGTGAGGGAGTTTTTAAGACTAATTTACCTCTTAATCCTAATTAAAACCAAATTAATGATAAAGTGCAAGTTTAGTGAAAGTCACTTGCAAATTAGAATCCTAATTAGGATAATTAGGTTTTTTGTAGGGAATGGTCCTATGGGAGGCCTAATTAGGCATAGGAAAGGTCTTAGGTGGACTTAGGGAGCTAGTAGGTGGCTCTCTTGCAAACAGAAGGTATTTTGGATGTATTTTACATAGTTTTGTAGGTTTTGTGCCTACGAATAACTATGGTGGCCTATGATGGCCTATGGTGGCCTACGATGGCCTATGATGGCCTACGATGGCCTGTGATGGCCTAAAATGGCCTATTATGGCCTATGATGATCTACGATGGTCTAATATGGCCTATGATGACCTAAAATGGCCTACGATGGCCTATGGAAAACTACAAGTGTTTATGCAAATCCACAAGTATCTAAGGGTGAGAATGTGCAATTTTAGGTGTCTACAAATCTCTACACTTAGGGACACAAAGAGACTAGTTCACTAGGAATGGTTTGAGGACTCACTCCAAGTTCAAGGTGGAAATTTTTAATATGTCAATTAAGCAATCACCTATGTTTGGCCTTTCTATACTAAACTACGGAAATTAAAAAATAATGCAAAACACACAAGATGCAAGGAGACAATGTCTATCCCTAGTATGATTATTTTATTCAATGATCTCTAAAACCTAGGTTGCAAGAAATGAAATCCTTTTATTTGAGCAAGGGCACAAGTAAAATGCACAAACAAGACTAAACCCTAGATGCAAAACTATGTCTTTTTCTTTTTAAATGATTAGAAAAATAATCAAATGGTTTTCCCTTTTTATTTATAACCTAGATGTGAATAGGAATAACAAAAAAAAGTAACACACAACCTACGAGATTTACCAAGGGTACTTAAATGATCCAGTGTTTTATCCAAGCTTTGTATTGCATCCAAAATATCCCATAGCTTCGAATTTGCAAAAGAGCTTCACAAAAATCTAGAAAATATGGTCAACATTAGGGGGCTTGGTTATGCTGCTATAAGACTGAGCCTGGACGCATAGTAGTCAAGACCCCTAGGTCCTTTTAGCCAATTTTTCATAATAAAAATGAGCTTTAACCTTTGAAACAAACACAACAAAATATGACAACATGGGACAACAAATAAAATGCAAACAACATGGACACAATGCTTGAGAAAGAATGTAATTTTGAAAACTAGGGTTTGGGAATAAATAATTGCCCCCAAGCTAATATTATATGAAATGCAAGTGAAACATAATTATAATAGTAAAAAAAAACTTAAGCAAATATGAAGCAAAATATAGAGGGTATACAAAATGAAACCCTAAGGTTTTGGGGTGAGTAGTCACCCCGAAGCCTCACTAGATCGAATGCACATCTTGTAGAATATCAAGTGTGAATTTGGTGAAAGAGCCAAAACAAATATAGAATGCTTGATGGGTGAAAGAAGAGTTTTCATCAAATTTGTAGCCTATAGCAAATGAGGCATGAATTTGCACAAGAGGGTTTAAAACCCTAAACAAAGACTAGAAATACAATAAAATATGAACTAAGATGAATAAGCAAATTAGAAAATGCAAAGAAACAACCTAGTGACCTCGTGGAATAAGCAAGAGCAAATTTGGAAGACCTATCCTTCTCTAAGAAGACAAATTATCATCAAGGCTTTCTCCACTTGTAAAACCACAAGGGACACTTCAAACAATAGAACACCAAAACACCAAGGGCACCAGAGGATTGCACAAAAGTATGAAATTTTTCAAATTGCTAGCTTGACCAATTAGGGAACTTGTAACTAGATATCTTGTTATGCATGTGAAAAAGAGCATCTAATCCCTTTATTTATAAAGGTATTAGAGGGCTAAAATGTGGGAGAAACAAAACTTAACCTTGAATAGGCTGACGCCTCAAAAGGATTGACTTAAAATTTATATTTTTGAAGAAACATCCTAAATTTGTTGAATCCATACCCCATTAATTATCGGGAGTAGATTCAGTCAAGGTCAAGAAAAATAAGGTAAAACACAAGAAAAAGAGCCAAATTTGCTCCTAGAAAGTTTGAGAACCTGTCAAAGGAACCCAAGGAAAAATAACTCATTTGGGCAGGTCAATTTTCTGTGTCTATATTTTGCCCCCCCTTTTATACATTTATGGCCTAATAAATGTGTCAAAGAAATATGTAGACACCTATGGGTGAAAAATATAGCAGATGCAAGGAAAATAGGGTGGCTGATTTAGAATAAAGGGGTGGTGCACAAATAGTATCATTTTGGACACTTTGAATATTTGGCATGCAAAACAAGGCATTAGGGATATTAATGCCTCCTAGGGTAGGCTGTTCCCTTGAGTTTCGAGAGAAATGTAAAATTTCTAAGAAAACTTGAAAAGGTAGACTCAAAAGAAAAGAGGGTAGCAAACAATAAAAAAGGTGCCAAAAAGGAGAGAGATAGATAACAAGGATAAACAAAAAGCAACAAAGGGGGAAAACCTACACATTTTCACTGTGCAAGAAAATAAGAAAGAGGCTCTAGAGAAAATAAGAGAATGACACTTACCACACATAGAGCAATAGTTGTGAGGTGTGAGACTGGCGTAGCAATAGAATAGGCATGCTTAAGAGCCAAAATCGTAGCTACCAATTAGATTTTAGGTTTATTTTAGCATTTTGTTTTATGAATTTTATTTATTTATTGATGTTTTCATGCGAAAGTCACTGCACGAGACCTAGGCATGGATCTGGTAGTTGCTCATGGATTTGGCTAGCCTTAGCAGTGATTGAATCTGTACCTTGTACTATACAAGGCATGGATTCATGAATTTGTGCCCTAAAGGATATAGGGTGTGAAATTAATGAAAATAAAAAAAATGCTCTTAGTGTGTTTACTAATAAAAAAATTATTTGTTTTATAGCAACATGACGTCCTTGAGATCAAGGAATTACGATCGAGTACTCTTGGGGGGGTACTATGGGAGCTCATTCCATAGAGAGATACACACTAGGTGTAGTGGGGCTTCTACACTTTGTAGAGATGCCTTGGGTGGAGGCTGGTAGAGTGCTACTAATAGCATTGGCAGAGTAGTGGTACCTGAAATCATCCATATTTTGATTACTAATAGGGTACATGATCATCACACTAGAGGATGTGTGGTGCATATTTAGTATTCCCATTAGGAGGAGGATAGTTTATAAGGTGTACCATAGGTGATAGTGAAGAGATTGATGGGTGACCCATCACATGAGATCTACAAGAGCAGATTCCATGTTGATGACATGCTACGGTGACATGGGATTGGGGCACTAATGACTATGCTCTATGGAGTGGTGGTAGGATTACTAGTGTGCCATACAAGTTAACAATACCTGTCATGGGCATAGGTGGGAGTGGTGATAGACATGTGAGACTAGCAAATATGATTCATATGGGGGCAATATATGCTGATCCATTTGTATAGGATGTTGTACAACATCGTGTACAAATGACATACAAGACTCAAATGCATGAATTTGCTTTAGGTGTGGTGCTAGGAGCGCATAACCATTAGGAGGCCAAATGCACTACCAAGGCCATTGCCCTACCTATGTTGGCCAGTAGGATACGGGTGGTACCTAGACCTTGAGCATACATAGAGGGCATACATAGGTATTCTACCACTAGGAAGATAGGTTATAAATGAGCTACGCGACCATTAGATCATATGGTGACCATGGCATCTACACCCTAGGTGGGATAAGGATGTGAAGGAGCTAGATTAGGTTAGGAGGGTCTGATGTATCACCACAAAGAAGGGTGAGCCAGAGCTATATCTATTTGATTGATTATAGTAGCAATTTAGGATTATCCAAGAGATACCAGACCTAGGAGACTATTGGTACATGAGGGTGAGGAGGGATACATCAAGGGCCAAAGGGGACCCTTATATGGCTAGGTTTATGAAGTATTTATTAGATTATTTGCTCCACATCAATCTTGAACTCAAAAATATTGGGTTAGCCCTTGAATATAGGAGATGGTATAGGGGTATTATGCCAACAAAGATATCCCCACCAGTGCTAGTGTATAGGCACCAAGTCATGGGTTGATGAGTGTAATTAGCACTCCAAGAGGCTACTTGATGTGTAGTAGAGTGATGAGAGTAGATGGTACAACCTCATCGACAAGCTAGGGTATAGGTCAAGGTAGAGGTAGTGACCACCGTGAGGACCACCATCACTCTCTTTGGGTCAAAGGAGGAAAAGATAACTAAAGGTATCCCTATAGTGACATAGGTAGGACCAAGTGGGACCATGGTTCAAGGAGACTAATGAGGGTAACAAAGAGGTTGATAGATAGGTTTATCATCATTCAAGGGGATATAGACACTCTTGAGGCATAACTAGGCAAGACCACAATAAAGAGGGACATAGTGAGGGTCGAGGTGAGCCATATGAAGAACACAGACTTATACTGAGAGGTGGGTGAACAGTATAAGACCAAATTTTACTTTTATTTCCCAAACAATATTATCCAATATTATTAATGGCAATATCAATAGCAGTAATCAAAGTAATGCACAAATAATCACATACAATAGAGCCATCAATTTAATGTGGTTCACCCAATGTGGAATACTCCACGGAGAAAATATTTCCACTAAATTTTTCTCAACAAATATCTTGGGAATCACTTACCTATTATAATGTTTATGGATATCTATCCAAAGGAGACACCAATCCCCTAATGCTATGATTTGTGGATCTCTCTCCATAGGAGAACTCTTTCCCTTTTTCTCTAGTTTATGGAACTTGATCCAAGAGAACTCTTTCTCCTCAACTAGTTCATGGATCTCTCTCCACATAATAACTCTATCTTACCAGCTAGTTCGTAGATCACACTCCACATGATAACTCTTCCCCTTGATCTAATTGATAGAAATATATCCATAGGAGAACTCCTTCTCCTTTGCTCTAGCTGATTATCCTCTAGAAGACTTCTGCCCCCACTGCATTGGCTTGTGGATCTGTATCCATAGAAGACCTTTGTCCTCATTGCCCTGGATAATGGATATCTATCCACTAGATACTGTTATCCTATACTCTTTCACCTCAAAATCTTACTCTCAACTCTATCTTATATATACACCAAACTCTATCCCAAGTGTAGTATAAATTTTCTCTATCTCTATCTTTGGCCTAGCACAATTTTACTTACAAATCTGTACCAAACTCTGTCCTCAAGCCTTAACACTAAGATTTATTAAATCACCAATTAAATATACTCATATTTGACCTAAGCATTAACACAAAGCTTGAAAAAATAAAACAATCATCTTTGCTCTTAATGTTGTCTTAGGTCTTCACAAGACTTGCTCAAATTTATCTGTAAGTTCTCTCAAGAACTTGCTCAATCTGCTCTTAAGTCTTCACCAATACTTGATTCAAATATACCTTTAAGCCTTCTCAAAGACTTGCTCAAATATGCTCAAACACATGCTCAAAAAAACTTACAAGATATGCTCAATAAATCTCAAATCTTGCACACAATGCTATCAAATGCTTTGTCTAATATTCAAAGTAATTCCTTTAACTTGAAGCAGTTTAGACATATTCTATTCAAAATTCATTTATCCTCCAAAAAATATAGAGAATGATATACTCTATCAAAAACTATGTTATATGCAATCATTAAGACTGTTGCTTTCACAAATATGATTTCTAATATTTGCACATTCACTTTCAATATCACTCAAAACCAATGCTCAATAATTTCACTCAATCATTCAACCAATGAAATACAACTTGCTCATAAACCCTAAACAAGTGTTTTCAATTTATTCAAAAAAATATTACAATGTGGGTATCAAACCCTAACTCAAATAATCTTCAATCTCTATCTCAAATATTCTCTAACTATTCACCAATGAAGCATATAAAAACTCACTCAAATATTTCCAACAATGCTTATCAAACAATCCTTTTCACTCCACCTTACATTTCACACACTCAGTACAAGTACTTTAAATGGAATATTATTTGCCCATACCTTTTTGCTATGATGGAGATATGTATTCAAAACCTATTTTAATCACAACCAATTCCTTTTACCAATTCAAGGTTAGATAGCAACAGTCTATCTCAAAATCCTCACGAGAATATTCACCTCAACAAATATTTCTTCATATAATGCCAAATCACTTATACACCTTATTAATCCTATCTTAAAAATAAATTTCATCAACAAGGGTTACTAATCATATAAACAAAAATTCTCACATCCACCTTATAACTCCTTTTTAACAATAAAGTACTTTAAATAAATTCAAAGTATTACTCACTAACCCTTATGACTCCCAACTATGAGCATACACAATAATATTTATTTAACCCTCATTAATTTCAAATCATGGCAACAAAAATTTATCCAAACCTTGTAACTCCCAACTATGGAAAATAATAAAGATTTATTTAAACACCTTAAAAATCCCAACTATGGCTACCCAGGTGTTGTAGGTGAGTTGGAGAGGAGAGGGCAATCATCCAAGGGAGGTCCCAGGTTCAAATCTCCACCCTACCAAAAATCTGAATTGGGTATCCAAAATCCAATTTATAATGTTGGTGTGGGAAGGGTCGGGTGTGACTCCCGGGTGACTTTGACGGTGTAGAACCCCCTGTCCGTGGTCTCTCAGACCAAGGAGGCCCCACAATGGGTTTTTTACTTAAAAAAAAAAAACTCCCAACTATGGAAAATAATAAAAAGTAATTTACCACCTTATAACTCCCATTTATAGCAAATGCACATACCTTAATGTTGTGAAGCTAAAAGCACGACACTATGCAATAAAATAAATAAATAAATATGACAAAATAAAGACAATTGCACAAAATGGATTATATTTGAATAATGGGGGGGGCTAAAAAACTCCTTTTGTACAATGAATTCTATCTTGACAAAATGTTTATGATACAATAAATACTAATTTCCAGGGTTCTCCGAAACCCTAGCTACAATGGTGGAGTGTCTTCAGAGTGCTTTGCTACCAATAGAGTGAGTGGGATTCAAGTATCTAATGTCGGGACACTCGAGCTTCAACATCAATCTAGAAATAATAATAACACGTAGATTTGCAAATACACAAACAACCAAAGATATCAATAACACCTGTGAGGGCTCCACAGTGTGAGACCCTCAGATATTAGTAAAACCCTAACTATTAATAAATCAAAACAACACATGAAAACCTAAAAATTGCATAATAAAATAATAAATAAACTAATTTACCTTGCTTAAATGATGATCCTTCTATGGTTTTTAGTTGATTGGATGCCCTAGCAGTAGCAATAGATCAACACAGCAGGATCGGGGGTGCACTTGTGTTACAATAGATCGGGTATGGCGACAAATTCAGACAACAAGGATGAATGATGTAGATGGAGGTAAACTATGAGGAATGGATGGAATGAAATAATCCTAGGGCAAGTTAAGGCTATGGATCAACTCTCCTAAGTGGATTTGGCAATGGCGGTCTTCAGATCTCTGTAACCTTCTATCTCGCGAGGATTTCTTCAATAGTATCTCTAGGGCACAAAAACATTCCAGGGGTTGAGCATTATGAGTGCTCTCATTTATAATCTAGCTTAGGGTTTACTTAGGGTTTTAGCCTTACACTTTTAATCATGTGGCTAAGATTAAATAATATCCTAAGGATGAGATTACACTTTATACATGGCATGGATTAATGAAGATGGACGATGGAGATTAGATTAGATCAGATGACTATGGTTAATTGGGTTTATAAATACATATTTTATAATAAATATATTATAATATAATATAAAATATTATATTAAATATAAATTAATATAAAATAATATAAAAATAAGCCCAATTGGGTTAGGAAATGCCGGGAAATGGGTAAAGTGGGCCTTTTGAAGGCGAGAATGGCTTGAAATGGTTAAATGGATGGTGGGAAAGGTGTATGGTGAACAAGTGGATGGTGGGATGGTTAGGATGGAGGATTAATGGCTATAATTTGGTATCTATAAATGCAAAAATCAAATGCCTCCGTCATCACTCGAACCTACGACCTCCTAGTACCACGCACCCTAATGCAAGGGCCACTACCGCATGGGCTATGCTGCCCCATGTGAACCAAGGAGCATGCACTCCTTAATTCCCTTTTCATTGGTGTAGAAAAATTGAATGGTCTACGCTCAAACAAAACCCTCTAGCAGTTTGAACTCTGCACCTCACTCCTCCCAATGCGTTGCACCAACCAACTTGGCTGCCATCTCACTTAGGTGGGGACAGGCAACTTCCACAATTTGACCTTCTACCTCCTCCAAACAATGCGAACGCCTATGCGTTGCTCTCTGTTGTGTGTGAGTAATAAAAGGTGCAAGGGTAAATATTGAATGCGAATTCTTTCTTGGCTTAGGCTAACCTTAGCCTTGTTTATACACATACCCAATATAATTTTTGATGTTAGCTGCCTTTGTTTTAATTCAAATTTGAATATTTTGAATTAATATATTTAATTATAATTATTTAAATATTTAAAACCTCTTGGGATTTTTCACCTTGCCACCATTAGCAAATATTTTAACCTTTGCCAAATTACCACCAAGGTAATTTACTGCCACCATTAATATTATAGGGAGGTCTTCCTTTATTCTTGCTGCCTTATACCTCTTATGCCATCAAGAGAAATATTCTCACAAATATTTCCATCAAATTAGGACCTTTAACCTTTTGACATTAATCAACCCTTTTGACATTAATTTCATCAAATTGGGACATCCAACCTTTTGAAATCAATGACAACAAAACATGCTCAAATTTTCAACAATCTCCCCCTTTGTCATTGATGGAAACCCTTTTTATGTAAGCATTATTTTTACCTTTTTCAATACTGCTCCCCATGACTAAATTCTCTCCCTCTAACTCAAATATCTCCCCATTTGAAATCAATGGTAAAGGGACTCCTTTGGGGCTAAATATAAGACTCTTAGATCAGTCCCCTATCCACCTCCTCTCCTTGAGGTGATTAATTTTGGGGTGGGAGTATCTCTACTCTCAGCATACAATTCTCTTTTTCTTTTTCCACCTTTCTTAATTGACTCTTCTGATTCTTTTCAATATCTCTATTCTTGCTTGTCTCTAGAAATTTTGTTTTACACCACTTAGCCATATTCCAAATATTATTGCACTTATAACACTTAATTTTGTGGTTCCTAGAAGGCACAAATGTCTTGAAGTTCCTCTTGGTTAAGCCATATCCATTCCTGTCATGAACCCTGTAATGAATTGCTTTATGACCAAAATGATTACAAGAGTAGAAATACCCTTGAAAGGGATGCATATTTCTAAAATTTCTCTTAGTGAAACCATATTCCTTATTTTCATATGTCCTGCACTGCATAGCCTTATGACCAAATATGTTACATGAGAAGTAACGTCCTTTGAAAAAATATTGCCTTAAACCCATTGGTCTCTTAGTCCTTTCTTCCTTGTGATATTTCCTATTCCTCATTTGTGCATTGTTTCCTTCCTTGGTGAACCTTCTATTTTCAAATTATCCTCATAAGTTTCACTTTCTACTTCACTCTCTTCTTCTGAAGCTTCTTCTTCTTTGGAGCTTGAGCTTGACTCCTCTCCTTGTTCTCTTTGTTTTTCTTCAAAACCAAGTCCTGTCTTGTTTGATGAAGATCTTTGTGCATTGATAATCTTATCCAAAGTCCTTGAGCTTCTCCCAAACCTGTGTAACTTATCTTTAGACTATTTCACTTCCTTTCTTAGTGAAACTACCTCATGCTCTAATATCTCACATTCTAAGACTTTTGCCTCTAAATTTTCTTTGAATCTCCTTGTCTTATCTATTTTTCTGTCATATTGTATAAGCTTTCCTTTTTCTTCATCATATTCTTGAAATTGAATCTTGAGTTTTGAATTCTACTTTCTAACCTTTCTTAATTCCTTATGAGTAGAAATAAGCTCAGCTTCTAGATATACTACTCCTTCCTCTTTATTTTATAATTCTTCCTCTGCTTCTTTGTCTTCAAGAGCATATTCATACTTTTCATATTTATCTTCAATAGGAGCACTTCCTTCTTCCTCTATTACCAAGAAGAGAATTTTTTCTTCTTCATTATCTGAGGATCTTTCATCACTATCACTTGAAATCTTATCTATCTTGTTTGCAAAGAAACTTTTCTTATGTCTTTGGAAAAAATTCTTTCCATGTTTGCTTTGTCCATCCCTACTTTTATTTTGATACCTATATTTTCCTACTTCCCTGTTCTTATGATCTTGTTTCTCTTCACCACTGCTGCTTTTGGCTTCTATACAATTAGATGCATAATGACCATATTTACCACAATTGAAACACTTTACTATTTTTGTACCTTTGTGCTTTAGTAAATCCCTCTTGTTCCTTCTACCGTAGTTAGCTTCCTCATCACTGATTGACTCATTACTTGAAACATGTTTCTTATCCTTTGCTTTCTTTGCTGCTTTGAAAGTTACCTCTTTCTTCAGGATATGATCCTTTATAATTCTCATTTCATATGTTGTGAGTGTTCCCTGTAACTCATCCAAAGTTAGTTTTTCAAGATCTCTTGTTTCTTCTATGGTTGAAACCTTTCCTTCATACCTCATAGGAAGTGACCTTAGAATATTTTAACAAACATCAGATTCTTCAAATTTAAACCCAAGTCCTCGCATGGAGTTAAAAACCTCATCCACATAAAGTAAGTATGTAGCAATACTTTCCTCATCATTCATATTCAAATATTTAAATTTTTTCTTGTGATTTTGCAACTTTACGATATTAACCTTTTTATCTCCTTCATATGCATTCTTCAATTTATCCCATATTTATTTTGTTGATGTGCAATGCATAATTTTTACAAATTCTACTTCACATAATCCATCCAAGATTGCATTCATTGCCTTTGAATTATACAGGTGTAAGATCTTATCATCTTTATCTATAGGACGACTAGCTGGTGGTGTGTACCCATCCTCAACTTCTTGCCATATCTCAATTACTTGTGCCATCAGGTAAGTCTTAATTATTACACTCCAAAATGCATAATTGTTCCCATAAAATAATTGTACCTTATTTTATGAAGTTCCACTCTGAGATACCATCTGTGTTCTTGTACACTCTTCCTTCAAGTTGTTAAAATCTTCTAAAGGAATCTGTTCTGATACTAATTGAACAACACAGGCTTATACTGAGAGGGGGGGTGAACAATATAATATCAACTTTTACTTTTCTTTACCAAACAATATTATCCAATATTATCAATGGCAATATCAACAATAGTAATAAAAGTAATGTACAAATCATCACACAGAATAGAGACACAAATTTAATGTGGTTCACCCAATGTGGGCTACTCCACGGAGAAAATATTTCCACTAAAATTTTCTCAAAAAATCTCTTGGGAATTACTTCCTTATTACAATATTTATGGACCTCTATCCAAAGGAGACACCAATCCCCTAATGCTCTAATTTGTGGATCTCTCTCCATAGGAGAACTCTTTCCCATTTTATCTAGTTTGTGGAACTTGATCTAAGAGAATTCTTTCTCCTAAAATGGCTCATGGATCTCTCCACAGAAGAAATTTATCTTTCTAGCTGGTTCATAGATCACACTCCATAGGAGAAATCTTCTCCTTACTCTAGTTTGTGGAACTCTATCTACAATAGAACTCATTATCCTCTACTCTAGTTGATGATCCTCTAGAAGACTTCTACCCTTGATGCACTGGCTTGTGGATATCTCTCCATAGAAGACTTCTATCCTCACTGCCCTAGATAATGGATCTCTATCCACTGGAAACTATTGTCCTCTGCTCTATCACCTCCAAAGCTTGCTCTCAACTTTATCTTAGATCTGCACCAAACACTATCCTAAGTATAGTATAAATATGCTCTATCTCTATCTCTGGTCTAGCATAAATCTGCTCATAAATTTACACCAAACTCTATCCTCAAATCTGTCCTCAAGCCTTAACACTAAGATTTATCAAATCACTAATCAACACTGCTTAGATTTGTCCCAAGACTTAACACAAATATTGAACAAATCAAACAATCAGCTCCGCTCTTAAGGTTGTCTCAAATCTTCACAAGACTTGCTCAAATATGCCTACAAGATCTCTCAAGAACTTGCTTAATCTTATCTCAAGTCTTCACCAAGACTTACTTCAAATCTGCCTTCAAGCCTTCTCAAAGACTTGCTCAAATATGCTCAAACACATGCTCAAAATAACTCACAAGATATGCTCAATCAATATCAAATCTTGCACACAATGCTATCAAATGCTTTGTCTAATATTCAAAGTAATTCCTTTAAATTGAAGTAGTTTAGACATATTATATTCAAAATTGTTTATCCTCTGTAACATATAGAGAATGATATACTCTATAAAAAACTCATTTTGTTTTACTCAATAATTAAGTCAGTCACTTTCACAAATATGATTTCTAATGTTTGCACATTCAATTTCAATATCACTCAAAACCAATGCTCAATAATTTCACTCAATCATTCAACCAATGAAACACAACTTGCTCATAAACCCTAAACAAGTGTTTTCAATTTATTCAAAAAAAGAGTACAATGTGGGTCTCAAACCCTAACTCATATAATATTCAATCTCTATCTCAAATGTTCTCTAACCATCCACAAATGAAGCATATAAAAACTCACTCAAATATTTCCAACAGTGCTTATCAAACAATCATTTTCACTCCACCTTACAATTAGTCCTATTATTTTAAATGAAAGGTTATTTGCCCATACCTTTTGGCGGTGATGGAGATATATCTTCAAAACCTGTTTTACTCACAACCAATTCCTTTTTCTAATTCAAGGTTAGATCACAATAGTCGATCTCAAAATCCTCACCAGAATATTCACCTCAACAAATATTTCTTCATACAATGCCAAATCACTTATACACCTTATTACTCCTATCTTAAAAATAAATTTCATCAACAAGGGTTACTAATAATATAAAAAAAAATTCTCACATCCACCTTATAATACTTTTTAAAAATAAAGAACTTAAAATAAATTCAAAGTATTACTCACTAACCCTTATGACTCCCAACTATGAGCATACACAATAATATTTATTTAACCCTCATTAATTTCAAATCATGGCAACAAAACTTTATCCAAACCTTATAACTCCCAACTATGGCAAATAATAAATATTTATTTAAACACCTTATAACTCCCAACTATGGCAAATAATAAAAATTAATTTACCACCTTATAACTCCCAACTATAGCAAATGCACATACCTTAATGCAAAAATCAAATGCCTCCATCGTTGCTCGAACCTGAGACCTCCTAGTCCCATGTGCCCTAACACAAGGGCCACTACTGCATGGGCTACGCTTCCCCATGTGAACCAAGGAGTATGTTCTCCTTAATTCCCTTTCTATCAGTGCAAAAAAATTGAATGGTCGACGTTCGAACCAAACCCTCTATGTGGTTTGAACTCTGCACCTCGCTACTCCCAATACGCTATGCCAACCAACTTGGTTGCCACCTCACTTAGGTGGGGATAGGCACCTTCCATGATTGGACTTTCTACCTCCTACGAATAATGTGAATGCCTGTGCCTTCCTCTCTCTTCCGTGTGCAAGTAATAAAACGAGTAAGGGCAAATATCGAATGCGAATTCTTCCTTGGCTTAGGCTAACCTTAGTCTTATTTATATACATGCCCAATATAGTTTTTTACATTGAATGCCTTTGTTTTAATTCGAATTTGAATATTTTGAATTATTATATTTAATTATAATCATTTAAATCCTAAAGGATTTAAATATTATAATTTAAATATTGAAAACCTCTTGGGCTTTTTCATGTTGCCACATTAGCAAATATTTTAACCTTTGCCAAATTACCACCATTAATATTTTAACCTCTGCCAAATTACCACTAAGGTAATTTGTAAATATTTTTTCAAATATTATGGAGAGGTCTTCCTTTCTTCTTTTTTCCTTATACCTCTTATGCCATCAAGAGAAATATTCTCACAAATATTTCCATCAACTTAAGACCTTTAACCTTTTGACATTAATCAACCCTTTTCACATTAATTTCATTAAATTGGGACATCCAACCTTTTGACATCAATGACAACAAAACATGCTCAAATTTCCAACACCATCTCAAGGAGGAGATGGGTTGGTTGGAGCAAGAGCATCAGGGGCTAGGCTATGTGGATGGTTATTGTTATGAGAATCTAGCTAGGCGAGGGGATCTACCTTCTACAAGAGAAATTGTAGAAGGCAAAGGAGAGATGAGATATAACGGTATAGAGGGAGACCTTCTGCTAGGATATATACTTTCAAGTAGTGTCAGTGGATTAGAAGATGCAACCACCAACTTCCCTTCAGTCGTAGAGTTAGTCACATTCTTGATCATGGAAAATTACATGGTTTGTGAACATGCCCCCACCTAAACCACCATTTGCAGGTGGAGTGGAGGAGATAGGCTCACGAAGCTAGGGTTGTGATCGGGGTGACATGCCAATTTTGGATTGTGGCATGTATCCCTAGGGAGGGTCAAGTGCGTTAGGATTGGATTATGGCACACTAACCTAGCTAACATGTATTCCTTGTTTATTAATTATTATCATGCTACAATTTTTATTATATTATGGAGGGAAAATGTGTGTGCTTTAGTGTTATTTTTTTTGTTTTTATGCATGGTGATAACAAACATAATGAATGCAATGAATTCAACTAAAAGAATGAAATGGAATGAGAACCATAAAATGAGATGCAACATAAAAATGTATGGATGGATGGATGGAAAGAGGAAAAAATAAAGAAAAGTAGAAGGCAAAAGAGAAGGAGGAGATGAAAAAAAAGCTCCAAAAGGCTAAGCAAAAGAAAAGAAAAAGGAGCAGAACCATATAAGAATGTATGCTTAAAAATGACCGAGATGGAGGCTACCCCTTGCATGTGGTCATGAAGCTATATTTTAAGGATGATATGCTTACAAAAAATATGAACAAGTGTGGAGTAATTGCCTACTAAGGGTGTATTGCTCTCTAAGATGGCCAGAGAGAAAGAGATATACCCGCTAGGATGTATAATCACAAATGGTCGAATGGAGGTTTCCCCTTGCTCGTGACCATGAAGGTGATCCCATGTGGGGTGTGCTATGTGCGAATGATGTGCCAAATTGAGTACTATCCAATAGGGGTGTGGTGTGTGCAAGAAGGTGTATGGATAAAGTTAATGGAGAAAATCAAGAGGTGAGTGTGTGTATCCATATTTAAATTTAAATGGTTAAAATATGTGTGTATGATAGTCAGTGGTTGTGAACACCATAAATAATATTCATGCAGTATCTATCCTATCCCATGAGAACCATTTAACCATTGAAAAATAAAGGAGAAAAGAAAATAAAGTGTGAAAGCATAGATGAGCAGATGGAAAAAATGTATATCCTTGTCTTGACGAAAGGAAGAAAGGAAAACATGTAAAGGACAAGGATATACAAGAGAAGAACTATATCCCTTGAATTGGAGAGAAACTTTGATGATCATTTTAAACTTTCAAGGTCAAGGAATATAAAATAAAATAAAAAAGAAGATATGACATGAGCAAAATGCAATGGTGAAAATTCATGAAAAAGTTAGAGTTACTATGCTACAGTAACTATAAATTATTACCTAATTTGGTAATTTGTAAGATTCACCTAGGTAGATATAATTTACCACATGGTAAAAAGTAGTTTGTTACTTTTTACGACTAGTTATAATTTGTTATTTTACTATTTACTATTTACCTAGGGTTAGTTAGTCATTGTAGTCATTTTGACTACGTTAATGGTTAGTGGTTAGCTACCTTCATGGGGGGCAACCTATTATGCATAGTTGTTAGCATAATTAGGGGATATTATTTCCTAATATTTCCTAAGGCTATTTATAGCCTATGTTATTTGTATTTAAGGACTACCTATTGAATATAATTTAATTAATTCACCTATGCTCTATTTTATAACATTGGTATCATAGTTTTAGCAAGATCTACTTGGGCAAAGGCAAGGGCGAGAGATTGGGTTTAGGTTCCACCATAGGTGGACAAGGCCTGAACTATAGGAAGCTGACCAGGTTCCACCATTCGATGGATAAGACCTGGAGAGGGTGTACAATTTCCTTAGCTCCCTTGGCATGAAAATCGAGGTGAGTTACTGGAGGTCCTGACATTTTTGTGATATTGAATCTCTGATTTTGACACGGAATTTGTTTTGTTTTTATTGTGTCTTGGAGGTACCTAACTACTATTAGAATAATAGTAGTAGGCGACTATCCCCCTACGATGGGTGTGCACTGCAACACTGATGCATCTTGCATGGGTGCTGACAATACATAGGAGCTGGCTCCCATAAAGGCTATCCCAAATCGACCGCACACTTCCTAGTGGCCTGAACATTCTGACACGATACTAACAACTCAAAGATCTAACTTTTGATTCTAATCGCACAACCCGAAATGAGGCTGACCTGACAATAAGGACCTGACAACATACTGATTCAGAAGTGCACGACAGATGAGGTACTGACCACCTAACAACTCCCTGACTATGCATATTCTATCAAACAGAATTTGAGGTAGACCTATTGCATCAAAATTACACCAGATCTAACCTGCATGCATCTCGAGATGCCACCTGGACACTTGCAAACCTACTGACATGGCAATCTCCAATTGGGCTGATATGGCCAATGGAATGCAAAACAAGGAGGCAGACGTGGAGCATGACTTGGCAGACAGTTAGCACCTGATGTGGCACTATGAGCTGGATGGACATGTGGCATGAGGATGTTGATGTGGGGTAGAGTGGCTACTAACATGGCATCTAGAAAATCTCAACAAGGTAGTGTTGATGTGGTGGTTTGTTGGATTAAGACACATGGTATATCGGGAGCACATCTACATGGCAGGGTGCTATTGGTTCCTTCATGCAGCAAAATCGTTGTTGGCATATTTGGATTGCCCTAAGGAATTCAAGTGAAAAAGGTGGGATTTTTATTTTTAAACAACAATCATGCATCCGTGAGATGCATGTGGGAAAATTTGTCCCAAAGCTTTTAAAAAAGCTTTATTTTTTTTTCCGCTTTGCAGTGGAACTTGCCTTCAAAGAGAAGGCGAACCTCTTTACCATCCATCAGGCTAGCTAGCCCGACTGGTGGAGGGTTCAGAGTTAAAAATCCCAATGGGAGGTTGGGAGTTTGGCCTTCGTCGGGATCACAACCCCTACATTTTTCTCAAGAGGGTAGCCGCTAAGTGGCCAAGGTCAACATTTTTTTTTTTTTATTTGTTTTTTTTTTTAAACTTAAAGCTAATTTTTCTGATATACATATTTTTTAATAATTCAAATATGACTTATATTTTTAAAAAATCTTTTTTTTTATAAATTGATTTTTTTACATAAAATATTAGTTTATTTTTATTATTGATTAAATTTATATGATTAAATTTTTTTGCAAATTAAAATTAAAAGAAAAGGAAGGGACCTATATTTTGCAACTTCAATAAAAAAAGGGCTTTTGTTTTCTCCAAAACTAGGGATATAAAATGAAGAAGAGCACCATTTTTTCTTGCAAAATTAGGGAACCTAAAATCTTCTCAAACCTTGTTAATTTTGCAAACAAAGAAGGATCAAACTTTATTTTTTTTTTGCCAAATTGTAACACAAGGTGACACAAATTTGTAAAATTCAAAAGCATAATGTTCATTTGTTTTATCCAAGGGGGGTTATAATACATGAAATTGCACATTCTATTTTTTGTAAAATTGAGAAGAAATTGAAGACCTTGGGTCCATAAAACCAAGTCATTTGTCAACTGGTCTGGAAGCCTTTCAAACACGGGTCATGTGTTGAATTGACTTGAAAGGAGTGTTATTTTATTAATTTTGCAAAACAAAGGGGGGAAAACAAGAAATTGTATTTGTTTTGCAAAATTGTAACACAAAGTGAGGAACACTTAAAACAAAATCAAAAATTGTTAATTTTGCAAAAAAAAAAAGGAAAGGCAGTTGTTTTATGCCACATTCTTTGCAAAATTGAAAAACAAGAGGAGACATAAAATATCAAATTTTTGCACAACACAAATTCAAATTTTATTGCAAAAATTAGTGATAAAGGTCGATTTTCGATATTACTCAACACCTTTATTACAAATTGGCAAATTAGGTACATTTTCGGTTGCATCCAACACCTAAGTGATAATAATTTGTGGGCACTCTTTGATTGATTATTGCATTTACTTTCTTGTTTTATGCAATTATAAGTCACAAAATAAAGAGCATTCAAAAATCCCAAATTTCACACTCACTTGTGTAATTCATTACACAGGTATAAAGCCAATTTTTTCTTGATGTTCTCTCATAAATCAAAAACCCCTAATTCACTCTTATTTGTTTGGCTTAAATATCCTCAAACTGATTATCTTTCTTCAAAGAGAGTTTTTTTAGGTAGGTGCCATTAAATATATTTTTGAGTGAATTCTCTTTCACTTCTTATTTGTTTGGCTTAAATATCCTCAAACTAATTATCTTTCTTCAAAGATATTTTTTAGGTAGATGTAATTAAATATCACTTAAGAGTGAAAGAAATATCATCTTAGTGCAAATTCTAGGACCTTCATCATGGCAACTATCAACAAATACCTAAATGGTACACAATTGCTTAAATGTCCTAACTATTCAGCATGGAAAACTAAGATGAAAGTCAAAATGACTATAGAGAAAATATGGGATTTAGTAGATGGCACTGAAACAAGACCCACATAACTAGGAGCAGATCAAAAAGCATAGGATAAAAATAACAACCGTCTTCTCATGTTGATCCTCATAACACCTACTGATGAGATCCAACCTCACATAAGTGAAGCTAAAATGGTAAAGATGCATGGGATGCACTTTGTACCATTTTTGAAGGCAAGAATCAATTGATTGTTCTAAACCTTCAAACACAACTTCATACACTCCATATGAATTCAGGAGAATCAGTAGAACTATTTCTCTACAGAGTAGCAGAACTGAAGTCAAAGCTAAATGCTTTAGGATCCAAAGTAGAAGATACTATTATGACTTCAGTAATATTGAGGGCTCTTCCTGAATCCTACAAGATGTTAATAACATCCCTTAATGTATCTCAAAGAACAATCACCTTTGTGGAGTTAGTCAATTTGCTTCAAATAGAAGAAGCAAATCAACTCCAAAGTGATGAAGTGACAAACAATGCACTTTACTCAAAAAATCAGGATGAAAAGAAGAAAAGAAAATTTTAGAAGGGAGGATCATATTCAAAAGGTAAGGGAAAGAAATCTCAAAATAATTTTTGCTCGTATTGTAAAAAGGACAACCATGACACCAATCGATGTTGGTTTAAAAACAAGCAAAACAAAAATGGCAAAGGCACATCACAGAAGCAAAACAAAGGCAATGTTGTTAGTGAAGTGTCTAACTTTGATTCTGATTCTGGTTCAGAAAGAGCATACAAAGTACTCATGGCTAAGACTGTATTGTAAAGGGAAAAATATTTGTCACCCTAGGCAAGCACCATTTACACTCTCTTTTTAGGCTTCATAAATAGCATAAGTTTTTGTTTGAAGTACTTGCAATAAATGGGTGATTGTACCTCTTTTAGTCTTCATAAATAGCAAACTCTCTTTATTTGAAGTACTTGTAACAAAATAGGGAATTTTATTGTGTAAAATTTACCTAGGAGGCAATATTTGTAAAAGCCTTAACAAAGCTTCATGAGTTGCACATCTTTTGCAATTAAGGGGGGATAAACATTTATTTTCCTACTTCACACAATTTTTTGTAAAAAGGGAAGAAGACTTATAAGGGTGCATTTTCAGCAGCGATTGACACCTTAGTCACACTTCTTGTAGAAATTCTATTATACACATGTTTTTGCAAAAAGAGGGAAACTTATAAGGGTGCATTTTCGATAGCGACCAACACCTTAGCTACCTTATCAAAACATTTTGCAAAATTATATTGTAACTGAATGAACTTCGTATGTAGTGATCTAATCTAGTACACCTAGTAGTTGTAGTGGTTGGTTACCCATGCAATCCGATTGGATGACAAGATTACAATAAGGACATTTGTTTATGTGAAGACAAAATGAGGAATGATCCACTTTTTTCTTAGGAGTAGCCAAAGTACTGTGATAGAGCAAGAACCAGTACATCAACATCTTTTTCATTGTATTGGGGCAGTTATATACATTACCCAAATAATGTAATAAGGGAGGATGTTAGAGTTACTATGCTACAGTAACTATAAATTATTACCTCATTTGGTAATTTGTAAGATTCACCTAGGTAGATTTAATTTACCGCATGGTAAAAAGTAGTTTGTTACTTTTTACCACTAGTTTTTACTATTTACTATTTACCTAGGGTTAGTTAGTCATTGTAGTCATTTTGACTATGTTAGTGGTTAGTGGTTAGCTATATTTGTAGACACCAAAATCCAGCCACTTGCAAGTCATCTATACCTTCCTGTCAGCCACATGTCAATCATTCATCCTTCCCGCCATTATTTGGCCCAAATCCACACTTTCACGCCATTATTTGGCCCAATTTCACCTTTCCCGCCATTTTTCATTCCCAAATTTATTTAAATTAAAAAATATATATAAATATTAATTTAAATAAATTTGGGAATGAAAAATGAGTGGAAAGGTGAAATTGGCCCAAATAATGGCGGGAAAGTGTGGATTTGGGCCAAATAATGGCGGGAAGGATGAATGATTGACATGTGGCTGATAGGAAGGTATAGATGACTTGCAAGTGGCTGGATTTTGGTGTCTACAATATTCATCGGGGTGTAACCTATTACGCGTAGTTGTTAGCATAGTTAGGGGATATTATTTCCTAATATTTCCTAAGGCTATTTCTAGCCTATGTTATTTGTATTTAAGGACTACCTATTGAATATAATTTAATTAATTCACCTATGCTCTATTTTGTAACAAAAAATAGGTCCTTTATTGGGGATTTTCTAGGAATAAGAGCCCTAGTGTGAGTGCAATGCATGTGAGCTATGACCTAACTAGGTGTCATCACTTGCCATTGTTGTGAAATCCCCAAGAATCTATATGATCAAGCAGTCATGCAAGTATGAACAAGAAACAATACAATTGTATGACAAGCAAAGTGCAAGGTGAAATAGAATGTCAAGCAACAAATGCTAAATATGACAAGCAGTCATGTAGTATGAATCAAGCAAACTAAATACAAAATGAGAGCTAAGGTGAATGCAATATGAAAATGCCAAGTTATGCATAAAAAAATTATTATATTTATTGTTTTTTTAAGATGATTAGATTCACTGATTTGTTTTATTAAAGTTAGCATAAATTCTTATTGTGTCACCTATTTTTAACAAAAAGGATAGTAGTGCAAGGACCTTGCCCATCAAATAAAGGGCTATTATGAAGGATATATTCATTATTTGCATCATGAAGGGAATAATCCACAACATATTCTATGGGATATGTTGCATCATGGCACTCAGACTATGCCATCCTTTTTGATGAAATGAGGAGAAATTCCTAACTTTGCAAGGTCTCTATGAGATAGAGGAACATGGTCCCCTTGATAACAAGGAGACTCAACATGTGCATTGCAAGGGATAGTCCCATAAAAAGAGAAGCTATTCCAAAGGGTTTCCTCATGAGCCATGTCACAAGGGATATTTATTTTAGCATCCTACTTTGGGGTTGCACCTTGCTTAGGATACACCAAGGTTACCATATTGTAAAACAAAATATCTAAGGAAAAATAGGGATCCTCATCCTCATCACTCCACTCCAAGCTTTGACAATATAAATATTCAGCATAAGTAACAAGGTGATCATCATTAGTAAAGGGTAAAGGTTAGTTTTTATTAGGGATGTCACCTACACCACATATCCCAGGTCAAATATCCATGTTCAAAGGCTCTTGAATACCTTTATGTCATGGCCTCAAACATTTACCTATATATCCCATACTAGATAGAATTTTCTATGGAAGTAGACAATCATTGGATAGGTAACAATAGGAAAAAGAATGCTCTATGGGAAGAGGGTTAGCACCATAAATATTTTCTTCAAGGGAGACTCCTATGAAGAAAAATGTACACATGCCAATGTGTATTACTTCACTCTTATTATAAGGTAAATATATAGTTCTTGGTGAAGGTGGTAGCTTGGCAAGATCCAAAAGAGGCTTTGAAAGAAAATTATTAACTTGATCCCATGATGAAACATTGACTATTGGTTCCTCACTCACTTTAATAATTTCAAGTTGTGTAGTTACATGAGATGAGGAAACTGATGAACACAAATTGAGATTAGATTGATCTTGATCAACCATCGAACAATATTCAAATGGGTAAGGATCATCTGAAGTGGTGACTAGTTGATTTTTAGATTCGAACTTCAAACATTGATGAAAGTTAGAAGGGACAACCCTCATCGCATGAATCCAAGGATATCCAAGAAAAATATTGAAATATGTGGGGCAAGACACCACATAGAACAAGGTATCTAAGATCTTAGGTTCGAACCTAAGAGGGAGAGATATAACACTGTAAGCCTTTTGGGACTTGTTGAAATATTTTATAATGATATCATATTTAGTTAAATCTTCCTATTTTAATCCAAACTTTTGGAAGAAATGGTAAGTGCATAAATTGAGGGAAGAACCATTATCAATAAAAATCCATTTGATAAATGTTTCCCCAATAAATGCAGTTTTGTAAAGGGAAGAATACCCTCATGGTTTTGAGGAAGAAATATCGTCATCCAAAAATATGATATGATGTATCCTAAGAGAACTTATAACATTAGCTATAGCACTAGGGGAAATGTCTTGAGGAACATATTGTTGTCTTAGAAGCTTCAACAAAGATTCCCTATGAATAGGAGAAGTTCACAAAATATCTAAGAGAGATCTTGGTCGGGGTACTAGCTAACTGTTATTGAATGTCAAAGGGGATTTTAGATTGTGGCTTCAACACTAAATATGGGTTTTCTAATCTTGTGCTCTTTTTTGGATATTCTTCAAAACTAAGGTGGATTTTGAAGGTGGGTTGGATGAAGAACTCATATATTACTAAGAATATTGAGTTAGTTGAATCTGTGCTTATTGTCTTGTAGTTATTGTTATCATACCAACCATATTATCATAGGGAGGTTGGTAAGACCCCAAGGTCTTACTATAAAATTATTAAAAAATTAATGTAAATGTAATCGCAGGCCACTCAAAGGGGGCTCCCTCCTTAGAATCTATGCTTATTATTCTTCTTCTTGGATGATTTGATATGGATGGCCAACCTAATATATATATATATATATATATATATATATATATATATATATATATATATATATATATATATATATTCTACTCTAAAGCTACGTTGGTGAAGAGACATGATGGTTCACATATGAAGAGACGTGATGGTTCACGTTATGAAGGGTTGTGATGGTTCACTTTATAAGTTAATAATATAATAATTAAGTGATTAATAATACTAACTAATAATGTTAGGATTGAGGATCCTAATAGAGGTGGAACATTACATTATGACACTTGACTAGTTGTCTACTAACCATGCTTAGGTAGGGGATCTTGGAAGATTCCCATATCTTCATTAGTTATGGGTGCTTGTTGAGTAGGGGGTTTATTTTTTTCTAGAGGATTGGGTTAAGAACCTTTTATAACCATGTATCATTCATCAATGAGGTACTTAACCACATGTTTCAACCTCTTACATGAGTTTATCATATGTCCCTAAACTTTATAATAGTCACAATGTTGACCAGACTTATACCAATTAGTCATGGTATCAAGTTGCCTCATGGGAGGTAACTCAATCATATTTCCAAAATTTGTTGTAGGATTACATTCATAGGTGTGTTGAGTCTTATAAAATTTCTTGGTGGAGGTTTTTGAGGCTGGTGAAGCACCATCCTTTGTAAGGTGTTAACCACACTATTAACATGCTTACTATCCATTACCCCATCACCAACTACATGTTTGTTCTTATACTATGTTTTAGTGGTCATATATTATTTCATCTTAATCTAACCTCTTTTGATAAGGGCTTGCTCTACCCTTCTTGCTAAATCTATAGCTTAATCAAAATATGTGATAGTTGTAGTTTCCAATTTATAATATATTTGTTCTTGTAAATTCCCAATAAATATCTCAAGCATGTTAGGAGGAGGTAAGTTATATCTCAAGCATCCAACTAGACTCTTCCGACGAGACAAATGTTTTGAAAATTTCATCCTTACTTTGTTTTCACATATAGACATATTTCATATTCACATTCTTTTCAATATAAGCACCAAACTATTAAATAAACAATTCAGTTGTTTCTTCAAAATTCCTCAAATAAATATTAGGTAGTTGATAATACCACTCTAATGCCATACCACCAAGGCTTTTAGGTAAAACTACTACACCAAAAAATGGCTTTATTGATGGTTTTTAACCACCCTTAAAGGCTTTTAAAGCTGGTTATTCAACTACCATATATGATGGCATCGTAAAATATCTACGTCATACAACGATAGTTAAAAACTACCTCAAAAAGCTACCCTCTTAGGGTCTAAGAGGGTGGTTTAAAACCACCCTCTTAGGGCTATGAGGAAGGTTAGTAACTACCCTCTTAGGGCTAACAGAGTGGTTAAAAAATACCCTCTAAGGGTCAAGACCTCTTATGACTAAGAGGGTATTTTAAACCACTCTCTGATCCCTAAGAGGGTGGTTTAAAACCACCCTCTTAGGGTCTCACCTAAAAAAATATAAAGGATACCTCAACTAAAACAACATAGCACTCAACAGTGGTTTTCCTTAGCTAAAATAACATAGCACTCAATAAAAGGAGCACCTAAATCCAAACCAACATAGTGCCCATTTTTGATGTTGAAGAGAATATTAAAAAAATATTGCACCCACAATCAAAAGCCTTTTAAATTCAATGGAGTAAACTGAATATTAAAATTGGGATGATGATAAAAAATAATACTAAAATCAATCTTCTCAGGCTATTGCATGCTAATATCAAACTTCCACCCAATAGAAAAACATGGCAAAAATAAAACATACACTCAATAAATTCTTTTTAAATATCAATTATTTTGAAGACTTGATACTCCATATAAGAGGTCCAAGGTTCAAGTATGAAAAGAGGATCGGGTATGTATACCTTATAGGCAGATAGCACAACACAAGTGTCTACTCCCACATATAGTGGATCCAAGGAGTACAGGGTGGTCTGATATGTGTAATTCTTGTGGACCTTAAGAGTTAATTGATCAAATGTTATGTTCTACAAGGAAACTATTAGCATGAAACTATATGAATTAAGCAAAGGGACTAGTGCTAGCAATATTTCAAACCAAAGCAAGCATCTTACCAAATATTACAAACATAGTGGTCATTGATTATGCATACATGTATGCAAAATTGAATATATAACCTAAATACTATTAGGAACACTAAGGATTATGTCAAATATCAAATGCACTATTAGTGTGACACTCTCATTTGGATTCAAGCAAGCATAATAGACTTGAAGGTCAACCTAAAAGAAAGGCTACAGTACACCATATGCAAATGAGTATTCTTCATGTAACTATATTGTATATTATGCTTGTGATAAATATGAAATGGATCACTAAGGAAGAGCCTATTGAGCACATTGAAAATTCCCATCAAGAATTTGCTAGGAATTCCATCCCTTAACGACAAGAGCTAGGAATTATTCCAAAGAAACTTGTCCAACAAGGACATGCTTTGTTCAGGAAGTGATTTGAAGGTAAGGCTTAAGCTCCATATGTGCAACAAGAAATCATGCAAAATTGTAACCATACTCCAATAAAGTCAAAATATGTTATAAAACTTGTGAAAACATGTAGTAAGAAACCTTTAGATCAATGAAAGAAAACATCCATACAAGAGAACACCAATCTGTAGTTATGTTCCACATCTAGTCAATAGAATTACAAACAAAATAAATTTAAGCATATTTATTTGAGTTCCATTAAAGATAAAAATGATTTTTTGCTTCCACATCATGAAAAATAGGCCTCAAGTTCAACATACCATCTAGAGTAAGTCATAAAAGTTTAGATATGTGCACACAAAATGTGTGCCTATTGAAAAAAAGAAATCAGGGTGTTTCAGGAAGATCAAATAGGAATTCCATCCTAGTTTTGAAACAGTCCAGAGCTAAGACACCATTAAGAATAGAACATTTCCCCTTGTTCAATGTATTATTAGTATATGATATGAGGACCAACATTCTCTGTCATATATTCTTAGATAACATAGAGCCATGCATGTAAATTCAAGAAGTTCAACTACTGCTAGACAAGGTTGTGCTTGAAAAGCTATTCCCAACCATGTCTATAATATCTTTGTAATGCAACCAAAAACTACTCATGAAAAGGACAATATGAAAGAAAAATCAAGAAAATGAATTCAAAATGTTTGCATTCCACCATGGGATAGAAAAGCAATACCAGTCTTGATCTCATTATAATATACTATGAGTCCTTCAAAGGGGCTACATACCTAAACTCTGAAGAAGATATAAGTTAAATTTACTCTTTGTATTTTGTTTAGAGTATCAAGCACACTAGTTCTCTACATAGATTTCAGAGTCCACAATCAAAACATAATAAATAGAATGATATATATACCAATGTTGCCATCAAAATATTGATAAATTGGATCTTGAAGCTTATCATTACACAAAGTTTATTTTGAATAATATATGGAATATTTTCTCTTAGATTTTTGGATGAAAACCAAATTATTTATGAACAACAATGATCTATTACACCTCTTACATGTACAAAATCAAGCAAGAAAGAAATTATTTTATGTTTAAAAGTGACCAAAGGAGGTAAATAAAATTCAAAGACCACATCCAGTTAGAATATTTAAGTACTATGGAAAAATAACCCAAGGAGCTCAAGTAACTAAGAGATAAAATAGTAAACCATTGTAAATATAACCACAGTGGGCAAACCCAAAATACATAATAAATAGGATAGATTTGAGTGGATAAATCATTGGAAGAAAAAATATAGCATAGATTTTAGAGTCCTTATTCAAAATACAATAAATAGAATGCTACAATTACTAAGGCTCCCATCAAAATACTAAAAAATTGGATCTTAAAGCTTAGCATTACACAATTTATTTTGATTAATATATGGAATATTTTCTCTTAGATTACTGGATGAAAACCAAGTTATTATTTATGAACAACAATGATCTATTTCACCTCTTACATGTATGAAATTAATAAATAAAGAAATTATATTATGTCCAAGAGTGACCAAAGGAGGTAAATGAAATTCAAAGACCATATTCGGTTAGAATATTTAAGTACTATGGCAAAAAGAACCCAAGGAGCTCAATAAGTATCTAAGAGATAAAACAATAAACCATTGCAAATATAATTGTAGACATTAAAAATTCACCCATTAAGATGAGTCACTTTCCTTAGTTTTCCTTCTAGAAAAGTAAGGTCATATTTGAGCTTACTTTTACCTAAAAAAATCCCCTCCAATTTCCCAAAACCTATACCATTGGATTAGGCTCAAAAAGAGCTTTCCAACAATATATGATATGACCCATTTTGACCTCGTTTCTCATGTTCATTAAGGCCTATTTCTATATTTTTCCTCCATTTTAGCAAATTTGGACGACCGAATCAAATTTGGACGTCTAAATTTTCTAAAATAAAATGTGTGCCTAAATCAGTTAGCACATCATTTGGATTTACCTCCAATTTGGGTAAACCTAGATTTTTAGTGAATTCAAAACCGTTCAAATTTACCTAAATTGGAAAATTTACTAATTTCCTCTAACAACCCCCACCCATCTTCGTCCTCTTGGAGAATTGTTTGATCTACTCTAAGTCTTAAAAGTTGGAAGCTACCTTCAAAGAAATACCAATGGTGATTTTGTAGGAAATTGAAGTGGAGAGAAGGTTTTCATATCTTGCTATATATTTTTATGGGATATCTTACCATTCTATCACCATTCCAGTGATTATCTGAGATGAAAATTGGTACAATCAGTCCATATAACTTGATTAGTATTTAGATTTTATCTTTTTGCATCAGTAGATCAAACTATTTACCATTTTTTAACAAATTTGGAAGTTTCAAAATATTTTTGAATTCACTATGTATATTTGTGAATTCACTCTGTAAGTTATGAATTCGCTCTGTAAGTTCTGAATTTCCACAGACATACCCAAGAGATAAATCTATTGCCTTGTGATAATCTTGACAATGTGTAATTTTAATATTGATATATTTTGAGTACAAATATTATCATAGATTTTTCAAAATACAGGTTTAAAAGAAATTTAGAAGACTATTATAGTCGTATGAATTTGTTACAAAATTTTCTAAATGGCTCTCCAACTTTCTAAATTTGACCATTGCAGATTTGAATGAATTCAAAAAACTTCAAGACATTTTCAAATTCGTTGAAATTGTCCAAATTCATGCAAACACATGTTGGGGGTAAAATCTTGTTCTCAGGTTTATCACAGTATCTCATACTTTACATCTTGATCATTATAGCATTCATTACTTGTTGCATTCCATACTATTTTGTTGTTTCTTGTTGAACATATATGCTTGCACTAGACCTAGAAATCAATCATTTTACTTATGATTTACTAAAATAACCGAGGGGATCTAACTGCCACATCATTGAGGATCAAACTTGTAGTGGCTCAAGCATATCCCCTATCACTAATCATAATTTTTAGTGTCCCATTTGTGAAATTGCAGGTTTTAAACAAATTCAAAAAGCTATAGAATATTTTTGAATTCACTTTCATAGATCCAAATTTATTTTGTGTTTTTGAAATCACTTTCATATATCTGAATGCATTCTATGTGTTGGAAATTTGATCTAGTTTTGTTTTCATTGATTTCAAGAAATTGATGTCCAAGTTTTGTCATCATTAATGTCATCAGGTGGTTTTTCCAAAATCCAAGGAAGAGGTTAAAAGAAATAGGATATAATATTTATTTTAATAGTATATGCATAAAGCGGCCTAAAATATTAAAAAGAAGGAAAAGCAAGTTTAAAAGGAAATACTAATATTATAATATTTCAGACCAAAGGTTAAAATTTAATTTAAACACATATTAAAGGCACCATAAGTCTAAGTTTAAAATTTGAACTAAAATTCGAATTGGAAAGCGTCGATGTGTTGGAGTGCATAGCAAAAGGTATAAAAAGGGGGCAATATTTTTATTTCAAATTATCAATGCAATTCAAATGCCCAAGAGAGTAAAAGAAACACGTGCAAATTATTAAAAGGGTAGACCTAGTAATAATACCAAGTGGAGCATCAAATTATTCACCAAGCGCTTGGTAGCACAAGTAGCGATTGGCAATTGGTTAAGGCATTGTGCAAGGTGGGTCAGGGGTTCGATTCGCGTTCCATTCATTTTGAGCAAGGCAAAGTTTTTCATTTGATTTTGAAAGGAACTAAGAGCAAGGAGTAAAAGGAGCATAGTGTACCTTTAGTTTTGTCTTGGGTGTGTGGCCCAATGACAACAAAGCCTTAGGGCTTAGGCATCACATCAATGACAGGTCGCGGGTTCAAGTTGAGTGCAGTATTTGAGGGTGCTAATTTTAATGTGGGCCATCATTGAGGTAAGCGCTTGATTTATTTTTGCCAAAGGTTGAATAGTGCTAGGGGCCACATGATGTTTGTGAAGGTGCTTTGATTAGTTTTTGCTAAGGAGTAAGATAGGGAGTCATAAGGGTGTTTAATATTTTATTTTAATTAGCATTTAAAATACGAGATTGGAGATATAAGGTTTTTAAAAGGATTTAATTGTGTTGAATATAATTGTGTAAATATTGGAGTTAAAAGTGTTAAATAAAGGAATTAATTTTTATTATTGATAAGTATGAAAATTGGGCTTATAAAGTGTTATCAAAGAAGTTTTGATTGTTTGTGAATTGAATATTATTTTGTGAAGTTTGGAGATTATAAGGTGTACATGAGAGCTAATATTTTGTATGGTGAATTAATTATTGGAGAGAATAATTTTGTGAAGATTTTGAGATAGGTTGTTGGTTTCTAACCTTGAAATTGACAAAGAGAATTTGATTGTGATTAAGACAGGTTTTGAAGACATGTCTCCATCAAAATAAAAGGTATGGGCACATCTTCCTTGTGAGTGAAATAATGTTTGATAGAATGTTGTGAGATGCAAAGTTGGAGTGAAGAGGTTTGTTTGATAAGCATTGCTAGAAATATTTGAGTGAGACTTCATGTGCATGATTAGGGTTTGTGAAAGAACATGAGTATCATTGTTATGTGAGATTGTTTGATAAGCATTGTTGGAAATATTTGAGTGAGCCTTCATGTGCATGATTAGGGTTTGTGAAAAAAACATGAGTATCATTGTTATGTGAAATTGAGAACTATCTTGAGCTAGGGTTTGTAAGCAAGTTGTGTTTCATTGAGTGGATGCTTTGAGTGAAGTTGATTGAGCATTATTGGTTGAGAGCATTGGAGTGATAGTTCAAGATTTGTGAAACAAATTATTCTTTATTTATCAATTGATTTGAAAGTGAATTTGAAAGTGATCAAGTTATTTGTGAGGGTGAAACATATTGAGTCTCTTACCATTCTCTATATGTTTCTATGGTTAAGAAATATTCTGAGTGAAACTTTTTTGTGGTATTGAAGAGGTTTTCTATAAAAGATTAAGTTGAGGTTTGTATGCAAGTTTTGCAATTGATTTGAATAAGCTTTTGTGAAAGCTAGTGGATAGATTTGAGTAAGTTCTAGAGGGGACTTAAGGATAGATTTAAGCAAGCTTTTGTGAAAGCTTATGGGTAGATTTGAGTAAGTCCTAGAGGGGACTTAAGGACAAATTTGTGTGAGATTTTGTGGAAGCTTACAAGAAGATTTGAGGTAAGTCTTGGTGAAGACTTGTTGAGAAGATTTGAGGTAAGTCTTGGTGAAGACTTGTTGAGCAGATTGGACAAGTTCTAGAGAGGACTTGTTGAGAATATTTGAGGTAAGTCTTGGTGAAGACTTGTTGAGCATATTGAGCAAGTTCTTGAGAGGACTTGTGGATAAATTTGAGGTAAGTCTTTGAGAAGACTTAAGAGCAAAATTGATTGATTTATTTGTTCAAGCTTTGAGTTAAGGCTTAGGGTAGATATAGCAGAGTTGATTTATGATTGGATCAAGCTTTGTGTTAAGGCTTGAGGACAGATTTGAGGACAAATTTTGGTGCATATTTGAGGATAGATTTGTGCCAGACCAGAGATAGACTTGTGAGCAGATTTGTGCTAGACCGAAGGACAATGTTTAGTGTAGATTTGAGATAGAGATTGAGCAGAGCTAAGAGTAAGCTTTGGAGGTGACAGAGCAGAGGATAGTAGTCTCCAGTGGATAGAGATCCATTAGCTAGGGTAGTGAGGATAAAGGTCTTTTGAGTGAGGATAGAGGTCTTCTATGGAGAGAGATCCAGATCCAGTGTAGTGGAGGCAGTAGTCTTCTAGAGGATCACCAGCCAGAGCAAAGGAGAAGGAGTTCTCCTATGGATAGAGATCCACGAATCAACAAAGGGGAAAGAGTTCTCCTGTGGATAGAGATCCACAAAATTGATTAGGGGATTGGTGTCTCCTTTGGATAGAGGTCCATAAACATTGTAATAGGGAAGGATTCCCAAGAGATTTATTGAGAAAATTTTAAGTGAAATATTTTCTCCGTGGAGTAGCCCACATTGGGTGAACCACGTTAAATTGGTGTCTCTATTGTGTGTGGTGATTTGTGCATTACTTTGATTATTGATGTTGATATTTCCATTGATTATATTGGATAATATTGTTTGGAAAAGAAAAGTAAAAAGTGGTCTTATACTATTCACCCCCCCTCTCAGTATAAGCTTGTGTTCTTCAATTGGTATCAGAGCGGGTTCCTTCGAAAGATTTTAACAACTTGAAGGAAAAGCTTACAGGAACATAGATGGATTCTTAGAGTGGATCTTCATGGAATAAGGCACCATTGTTTGATGGGAACAATTATGCATTCTGGAGTGTGAGAATGAATATTTACCTAATGGCACTAGGAAATGATATATGGCAAGCAGTTGAGGATGGGTACACACTGCCAGCTACTCCACCTACAGATAAATATGGTAAGCTTCTACAACTGAATAATTCAAAGGAAATGAATGGAATCTTAAATTGTTTGAATGAAATAGATTTTGTAAAAGTTATGCATTGCACATCAACAAAAGAGATTTGGGAAAATCTAAAAGGTATATATGAGGGAGACAAAAAGGTCAAAATGGAAAAATTGCTAAATCACAAGAAAATATTTGAAGACCTAAAGATGAAGGATGAGGAAGACATTGCTTCATACTTACTTCATGTGGATGAGGTTGTTAACTCCATGCAAGGACTTGGGTTTAAATTTGAAGAAACAAATGTTTGTCAAAATATTTTAAGATCACTCCCTAAGAGGTATAGTGAAAAGATTTCAGCCATAGAAGAATCAAAAGATATTGAATTGTTGACAAGGGATGAGTTACATGGAATTATCACAGCTTTTGATATGAGAATAAAAGAAGAACCTATCCCCAAAAAGAAGCATCTTTCAAAGTTACAAAGAAGACAAAGGGTAAAAATTTAGATTCAAGTAATGAGTTATCTAGTGATGAAGAAGCAAACTATGGCAGAAGAAACAAGGACACAAGAAAGTATAAAGGTACAAAATCAGTTAGGTGTTTTAATTGTGGTAAATATGGTCACTATGCATATGATTGTCCAGATGCTGGAAGTAGCAATGATGAAGAGAAACAAGATCATAAGAACAGGGAAACAAGAAAACACAGGTATCAAAAGAAAAGAAGGGATGGACAAGGCAAGAAAGGAAAGAAGTTTTTCCAAAGGCATAAGAAGAGTCTTTATGCAGATAAGACAAGCAAGAGTTCTAGTGATAGTGATGAAAGGTCCTCATATAATGAAGAAGAAGAAATTCTATTTCTAATAGTAGAAAATGAAGATGTTAAGAAAAAGGTAAAAAGGGCACCAATAATTCTCAAGTGTTTTAGGTGTGGTAACTTTGGTCATCTTGAATATCAATGCACAAGGAATGGATTCAATTTTAGTGAAGATGAATATGAAGATGCTCTTGAAGGACTAGAAGAAGAAAGTCTTCTTATGGCAATAGAAGAAGAAGGAAGTGCTTCTATTGAAGATAAATCAAAAAAGAATGAGGATGATCTAAAAGACAAAGAATCAAAATCAGAGGAAGGAGAAGTTGATCTTGAGGGTGAGCTTATTTCTACTCTTAAGGAATTAAGGAAGGTAAGAAAGCAGAACTTAAAACTCAAGCTTCAATTTCAAGAATGTGATGAAGAGAAAGGAAAGCTTATAGAAGATCTAACCAACTCAATAGCTAAGACAAGGAGATTTAAAGAGAAGTTAGAGGCAAAGGTTTTATAATGTGAAAGGTTAGAGCATGAAGTAGCTTCACTAAGGAAGGAAGTAAAAGAGTCTAAATACAAGATACACAGGTTTGGGAGAAGCTCAAAGAACTTGGATAAGATTATCAAGGTACAAAGATCTTCATCAAACAAGACAAGACTTGGTTTTGAAGAAGAATATAGAGGACAAGGAGAGGAGTCAATCTCAAGCTCCGAAGAAGAAGAATAAGCTTCAAAAGAAGAGAGTGAAAGAGAAAGTGAGACTTCTAAGGATAAGTTGGAAAATAGAAATTTCAACAAGAAAAGGAACAATGCACAAATAAGGAACAGATGGAATAGGAAACATCACAAGGAAGAAGAGACTAAGAGACCAATGGGGTCTAGGCAAGGTTTCTTCAATGGATGGTGCTTCTCATGTCATAGGTTTGGTCATAAGGCTTCACAGTGCAGGACACATGAAAGACAAGGATATGGTTTCACCAATAGAAATTTCAGAAATGGGCATCTCTTTCAGGGGTATTGCTACTCTTGTAATTAGTTTGGTCATAAGGCAGTAAATTGTAGGGTTCATGATAGGAAAGGATATGGATTCACCAGGAGGAACTTCAAGATATTTGCACCTTCAAGGAACCACAACATTAAGTGTCATAAGTGCAACAATGTTGGGCATATGGCTAAGTGGTGTAGAGCATAATTTCCAGAGACAAGCAGGAACAAGAACATTCAAAAAAATCAGAAGGATCAATTGAGAAAGAAGGTGGACAAAGGTAAAGAACAATGTATTTTGGGAGTAGAGATACTCCCACCCCAAAATTAACCACCTCAAAGAGAGGAGGTGGGGGAGGGGCTAAGAAAAGAGTCTTATCTTTAGCCCCAAGCCCCAAAGGTGACCCTTTGCCATTGATGTCAAAGGGGGGGAGATTTGAGTTTGGGGGAGAGCATTAAGTCAAGGGGAGCAATTTCTCATGGGGAGAAAAACTAAAAAATAAAAAGAAATGGTAAAAGGAAAAATGGTTGCCATCAATGACAAAGGAGGAGATTGTTGGAAATTTGAGCTAGTTTTGTTGTCATTGATGTCAAGAAATTGATGTTCAAGTTTCATCGTCATTAATGTCATCAGGTGGTTTTTCCAAAAGGCAAGGAAGAGGTTAAAAGAAATAGGATATAATATTTATTTTAATATTATATGCCTAAAGCGACCTAAAATATTAAAAGGAAGGAGAAGCAAGTTTAAAAGGAAATAATAATATTATAATATTTCGGGCCAAAGGTTGAGGTAAAGAAAAATGAGGTCCAAGGAATCATTAAGAAATAAATTCTTAAAAGACCCATTTGGCAGATTATTAAAAGGTTATTATTTAATTTATTTAAATTAAATATTTTAACCATAGGTTAAAATTTAATTTAAATAAATATTAAAGGCACCATAAGTCTAAGTTTAAAATTCGAATTGGAAAGTGTCGATGTGTTGGAGTGCATAGCAAAAGGTATAAAAAGGGGGTAATATTTTTATTTCAAATTATCCATGCAATTCGAATGCCCAAGAGAGTAAAAGAAATTCGTGCACTGTTTTAAGAGAAGGAAGAGGATTTGCATGTGTTAAAAGGGCAGACCTTGTAATAAGACCAAGTGGAGCATCAAATTATTCACCAAGCGCTTGGTAGCACAAGTAGTGATTGGTGGTTGGTTAAGGCATTGTGCAAGGCAGGTCAGGGGTTCGATTCGCGTCCCCTTCATTTTGAGCAAGGTAAAGTTTTTATTTTTATTTTGAAAGGCACCGAGAGCAAGGAGTAAAATGTACATCGTGTGCCTTTGGTTTTGTCTTGGGTGTATGGCCCAATGACAACCAAGCCTTAGGGCTTAGGCATCACGATGATGACTGGTCACGGGTTCGAGTCGAGTGCAGTATTTGAGGGTGCTAATTTTAACGTGGGCCATCATTGAGGTAAGCGCTTGATTTATTTTTGCCAAAGGTTGAATAGCGCTAGGGGCCACGTGATGTTTGTGAAGGTGCTTTGATTAATTTTTGCTAAGGAGTAAGATAGGGAGTCATAAGGGTGTTTAATATTTTATTTTTTAATTAGCATTAAAAATAAAATATTGGAGATATAAGGTGTTTGAAAGGATTTAATTGTGTTGAATATAATTGTGTGAAGATTGGAGTTAAAAGTGTTAAATAAAGGAATTAAGTTTTATTGTTGATAAGTGTGAAAATTGGGTTTATAAAGTGTTATCAAAGGAGTTTTGATTGTTTGTGAATTGAATATTATTTTGTGAAGTTTGGAGATTATAAGGTGTACTTGAGAGCTAATATTTTGTATGGTGAATTAATTATTGGAGAGAATAATTCTATGAAGATTTTGAGATAGGTTGTTGGTTTCTAACCTTGAAATTGGCAAAGAGAATTTGATTGTGATTAAGACAAGTTTTGAAGACATATCTCCATCAAAACAAAAGGTATGGGCACATCTTCCTTGTGAGTGAAATAATGTTTGATTGAATGTTGTGAGATGCAAAGTTGGAGTGAAAAGGTTTGTTTGATAAGCATTGTTGGAAATATTTGAGTGAGACTTCATGTGCATGATTAGGGTTTGTGAAATAACATGAGTATCATTGTTATGTGAGATTGTTTGATAAGCATTGTTGGAAATATTTGAGTGAGCCTTCATGTGCATGATTAGGGTTTGTGAAAAAACATGAGTATCATTGTTATGTGAAATTGAGAACTATCTTGAGCTAGGGTTTGTGAAAGAACATGAGTATCATTGTTATGTGACATTGGAATTATCTTGAGTCAAGGTTTATAGTGTGAGTTGTTGGAAGTAAAGTGAAACACTTGGTTAGGGTTTGTAAGCAAGTTGTGTTTCATTGAGTGGATGCTTTGAGTGAAGTTGATTGAGCATTATTGGTTGAGAGCATTGGAGTGATAGTTCAAGATTTGTGAAACAAATTATTCTTTATTTTTGAATTGATTTGAAAGTGAGTTTGAAAGTGATAAAGTGATTTGTGAGGGTGAAACATATTGAGTCTCTTACCATTCTCTATATGTTTCTATGGTTAAGCAAGATTCTGAGTGAAACTTGTTTGTGGTATTGAAGAGGTTTTCTATAAAATATTAAGTTGAGGTTTGTATGCAAGTTTTGCAATTGATTTGAATAAGCTTTTGTGAAAGCTAGTGGAAATATTTGAGTAAGTCCTAGAGGGGACTTAAGGACAGAGTTAAGCAAGCTTTTGTGAAATCTTGTGGGCAGATTTGAGTAAGTTCTAGAGGGGACTTAAGGATAGATTTGTGTGAGCTTTTGTGGAAGCTTACAAGCATATTTGAGGTAAGTCTTGGTGAAGACTTTTTGAGCAGATTGGACAAGTTCTAGAGAGGACTTGTTGAGCAAATTTGAGGTAAGTCTTGGTGAAGACTTTTTGAGCATATTGGACAAGTTCTAGAGAGGACTTGTTGAGCAGATTTGAGGTAAGTCTTGGTGAAGACTTGTTGAGAAGATTGAGCAAGTTCTTGAGAGGACTTGTGGACATATTTGAGGCAAGTCTTTGAGAAGACTTGAGAGCAAAATTGATTGATTGATTTGTTCAAGCTTTGAGTTAAGGCTTGGGGCAGATCTAGTAGAGTTGATTTTTGATTGGATCAAGATTTGTGTTAAGGCTTGAGGATAGATTTTGGTGCATATTTGAGGATATGTTTGTGCCAGACCAGAGATAGACTTGTGAGTAGATTTGTGCTAGACCAAAGGACAGTGTTTAGTGTAGATTTGAGATAGATATTGAGTAGAGCTGAGAGCAAGCTTTGGAGGTGACAGAGTAGAGGATAGTAGTCTACAGTGGATAGAGATCCATTAGCCATGGCAGTGAGGATAGAGGTATTCAGTGGAGAGAGATCCACATCCAATGCAGTGGAGGTAGTAGTCTTCTAGAGGATCACCATCCAAAGAAAAGAAGGAGTTCTCCTATGGATAGAGATCCATGAACCAGCAAAGAGGAAAGAGTTCTCCTATGGATAGAGATCCACAAACTTGATTAGGGGATTGGTGTCTCCTTTGGACAGAGGTCCATAAACATTGTAATAGGGAAGGATTCCCAAGAGTTTTTTGAGAAAAATTTAAGTGAAATATTTTCTCCGTGGAGTAGCCCACATTGGGTGAACCATGTAAATTGGTGTCTCTATTGTGTGTGGTGATTTATGCATTGCTTTGATTACTTTTGTTGATATTACCATTTATTATATTGGATAATATTGTTTGGAAAAGAAAAGTAAAAAGTGGTCTTATATTGTTCACCCCCCCTCTCAGTATAAGCTTGTGTTCTTCACTGTGTTTTCGAGTTTGCTCTAATAGATCTGAATTTTTCTACGATCAACCATCTGGATCAGGTAAGGGTCAAATTTTTATTCATTTCAGATTTTTTAGATTAAAATATCTCAATATTGTACTTTCCTACTTTATAAGCATCTTCATAAAAGAAAAAAAATAAAAAGAAATAGATATGCAATTTTCAATAGTTTACATTAGTCTCATTGTTCATTGATGTGTTCATGAAAGAAAAAGTGCATATAGTTAGGGTATAGTTGCATTTGGCCAAAACCCTAGGTGTGTGTCAATCAAAGAATCATCAAAAATACCACCTCACCTAGGCGTGAAAACCACCATAAAGTGTTTCCTAGTGAACCCACAAAATTTATCGATAAACACCAAGGAGAGAACAACTCAAGTGCTTCTCATATGAGTTGTAGGCACTTTATTTTCCCTCCCTATTTTAGGTATGAATCCATCAACCTAAAGGAAAGGGATACAAAAATGTTGGGTCTACATTCGTTAGTGAACCTGACATGAACCACACCATGAATTTGATTTTATTGCTTTTCATTATTTAAAAAAAAAATCTTAAAAAGGGGTCCAAGGTGTAGACGAATTTGTTTGACCAGACCCCGTAAGGGGGGTAGAGGTCCAAGGTTCAAATCTCAGGCCTCACTAGACTGAACACTTTTCCCTTTCCTGGTGCTTTCAATGACGTAAAAGGTTTAAAATTATTGTGGTATTGTGGTTATAGGGGTGTACTGGACGAAGATATGTGTGGTGGCCTCTGGGATGGACACAAAATACTGTGGTAGCCATAAAAGCTGGACAACCTGCTCAAATTTGTGGTGGCTATCAATTCCACCATGTAAATTAAAAAAATATCATTTAAAACTTGTGTGTCTTAGATTAAGTCACATAAAAGATAAAATTTTAATTGAATTGAATCACACTCTTTTATTTTTATTTAACATATTTGTATTAAAAAGAATCACATCTGACATGCTCTTCCATAGCTTCAACTAGTTTAGACATAATGGGACATACAGTGAAGGCTTGCAAACCTTCAAAAAAGGATTATCCTTTCACCTATACTTGGAAAACTTAAAATTTTAATGAAGATTTTAAAATTTGATTGATCCAACAACCATCATAGCCATGGAAAATAGCACACATCTCTTTGAGGTGTATCACTGACCATGGTGAACTGGGTGAGGACTGGTAGGACTTGGGCTTCATCATAGCTTGGACTTTATCACCAAGCATCTGTATGCAGACATCCAGGTGAAATCCTAAATTGAAAACAAGACAACTTGGCCTACAACTTTCAAAATGGTTTGAAAAGAAACTTTAGTTAGAAAAAAAAATTATTTTGTTTTAATATTTCTACCTTTTTTCACTTTTTACTTTGTTTTCCTATAAGATAAAAATAATAATAAAAAATAAAATAAAATAAAAATGAATATCACTTTTAGAAATTGTGAAGAGATCATGGGTCTTGCAAATAACCCAATTCAATATAAACCTATCTATGTCACTACCCCCTCGATCGACAGTATCAATGAAATTCCATCTATTGCATTGGTTGATTATGGCCAACCTCATTCACAACTTCATCCATATTCAACATCATCTTTATCACAATTTCCTCATCTTTCATCCTTTCCTACTCAACCAATCCCTCCACAATTTTCCTTTCCATCATATTTCCCATCAAAATTTCCTCCACAACCACTTCCATATTCTTCTTTCCAAACTATATATCCACCTCAACAAAAAAATCCTCCATTTTTCAATCCTCTTCATAATGATGTTACCATTTCCACCACACATCTATGTCATGCTTTTCAATCTACATATAATTATTCTCTACCATTATTGTAATCACAACCATTTCAAAATTCTTCTTTCAACACAACACGTTCATTTGAACAAGGAAATACTTCTTCTGCTAATCCTACCATGCTTTCACATCATACTTCACAACCTGCCTATCATCATTCTACCTACAATCATGAAAAAACAAGAAATCCACCACTACATCCTACTATTGATAATATCATGAGAAAAATGTTCAAGGTTCCTCAAAAAACTTCACCACATAAATTTACTAAGCTCAATCAACCAATGACTATAATCCTCAAGCATTTTCTAGATACAAACATGATTGAGTTGCCACCCATAAGACAACTTGATACCATAGTAAATTGGTATAAGCCTAAGCTACATTGTGAATATCATAGAGTGGATGGACACATGACACAAACATGTAAAAATTTAAAATATGAGGTTCAAGACTTGATTGATGTAGGTTGTTTTGTTGTATAGGACTTTCAAACTATTCTTGAGCATAATCCTCCAATGAACAATCAACATCCTACACCCACAAGTGATCAAGACATGGGGATATTCCAAAATACCTTACCCAATCTGTTAGGACCCTCCTAACATACCTTAATACTTATATTATTTATTAATTATATTTTAGGGTCACAACCCTTCACTCTTACAACTATTAGACTAGGTATTTAAATGCAATCCAAATATGATAATAAGGCATCATCGAACAAATATATAAATTAAGTCTATTGTGGGTTTTCTACCTTACAATCAAAAAGCAATTCAATATAAAAAACGATCCTGCTTCCCGCACCATTTAGTTTCATACCATCTGGATCAGAGCTAGATCAAGGAGCAAATTCACCATTAAAAATTTTTCCCATCGCACATTTCAGCCAGTCCACATTTGCGAGGACGCAAACAACATTCACGCTTCATGGATCCGTGTCAAAATCCTCACAGAAAATTAAACCTTCTCCTAAGGTACAAATTAAGTTCTCTTACACCCAAATTTCTTGACATTTTGCGTGGTGACCGGTGGCTGTTTTGAAAAAGCTAAAATCTTCAACACAGCATCAAGGATTTCGACGTCCGAAATGCAATGGAAAAAAATTAAAATTAATTTTTTATTTTTTATTTTTTCTCACCTGTACCAAGTCATATTGATCATTACCTACACCAACCGCAATGGCTGAAGGACGACAATCACTGGATTCCATTCATGAGAAACACGAAAGGCTCGTTGAAGAAGTTCAACAAGAAAGAGAGGAGAATACCCATACAACAAGAGAACTCTTCGAGAAAATATTTGCAATGGATGTTAAACTTGATGCCATCAGTCAAAATCAGGAAACAACACATGCAAATTCACCCAACCATGGGTCATCAAACCGAGCAATATTAGGAGGTCCACAAAATTCCATTCTACCACGGACGACCAAATTAGACTTCCCAAAATTTGGAGGAGACCCTACAAACTGGATCTACTGAGCAAATCAATATTTCTCACTAAATCAAATTTCGGAAATGCAAAAAGTGCATATCACCTCCTTCCACTTGGAAAACGATGCCATCCAATGGTACCAATGGTTCGAGAAAACTAACGACACTCTGACATGGTCAACCTTTACACATAATCTATTAGTGCAATTCGGTCCTAGCGAGTTTCAAATATTTACAGGGGCCCTCACTAAATTATGCCAAACCACTTCGATAAGCGAATACCAAGCAAAATTTGAAAGGCTAGCTAATCGAACATCCGGATTAGACACTGCATTCTTTCAATAATGTTTTGTCAGTAGATTAAAAGAAGAAATTTGAATAGAGGTGCAAATGTATAACCCTACAAACATGTTAGAGACCATCGACTTGGTGAAATTAGCGAAGGACAAAATCAAGGCACGGAATCGGTTCACAAAACCAACTTGGGGGAAACCATCAAACACTTATACCAACCCCAAACCAATGCAAAATGGATGAACCCAAAACTCCTACACAGCCACCAAAATTAACCCTGCTCTACCAATTAAGCGTCTGAGTTTCGAGGAAATGAAGGAAAGACAAGCTAAGGGTCTTTGCTACCATTGCGATGAGAAATTTGACAAAAATCATAAATGTTCCTCACAAAAATTATATATTCTAGATGCCACAGAGGAAGGGAATTCTACTGAAGAGGAACCTGAACTCGAAGTAGAAGTATTATCCAACACACTTGAAAGTGATGAAGAAAATGCACCAAAGGTTTCCTTCAACGCCCTTGCTGAATTTTATGCCCCTCAAACAATGCAAGTAAAAGGGTATTTTAAGAAACAAAGCCTTACCGTGATCCTAGATTCTGGTAGCACGCACAATTTTATCGATCCAAATGTGGCTAAACAAGCAAATTGTTTTATATACCCTTGCAATAACTTTGAAGTGATGATTGGAAACGGCGGAAAAATTGCATGCAAAGGAAAATGCAGAAATATAAAACTATGGGGGTTTATAACATGAAAGGTGACATGTACGTCCTACCCCTAGGTGGGTGTGACATTGTACTAGGCATACAATGGTTACAAACCTTGGGTGTAGTCCAATGGGAATTTGATGAAATATGGATGAAATTCACAGCAAAGAACCAAACCTATATTATCCAAGGCCTAAAATCAGGACCTTCCCAAATCGTCAGATCACATCGAATGGAGAAAATTATCTGAAAAGGAAACAAAGGAATGGTCGCCCAATTATTTTCAATTCAACCTAGTCACAAAGAATACGAGACACTAGAGTTACAAAATATTTTAGATCACCATAAGGCGGTATTAAATGAACCAAAAGGACTACCTCCACAACGAAGTCACGATCACACTATTCCACTATTTCCAGGGCATCAACCTCCTAATATTAGACCTTATCATTATCCATACCTCCAAAAGACCGAAATAGAGAAATTAGTACAAGATCTTCTTAAGGCAGGAGTCATTAGACCTAGCAAAAGCCCTTACTCCTCTCCAATTATTTTAGTTAGAAAAAAGGATGGTTCATGGCATTTATGTGTCGATTTTAGAGCGCTTAATAAAATGACCATCAAAGATAAATTTCCTATTCCGATCATAGACGAGCTATTAGATGAACTCCACGGGGTAGCTTATTTTTCCAAGTTAGACTTACGATCAAGATACCACCAAATACGAGTCAATGAAAAGGACATTCCTAAGACGACCTTTCGCACTCACGAAGGGCACTATGAATTCTTGGTGATGCCATTTGGCCTAACCAATGCTCCTTCTACCTTTCAAAGTCTAATGAATAAGGTATTTCACCCTTTTATTCATAAATTTATATTAGTTTTCTTTGATGACATTTTGATTTATAGCAAAACATGGGAAGAACATTTGGACCATATTAGACAAGCGTTCCAAATCTTGAAGGAAAATCAACTTTATGCAAAAATATCAAAGTGTTCTTTTGGAAAATAAGAAATTGAATATTTAGGGCATATCGTCTCAAAGGAAGGAGTTATGGTACATCCTTCCAAAATCGAGGAGGTGAAAAATTGGCCTATTCCAAAAACCTTAAAATCTCTACATGGGTTTCTTGGACTAACAGGATATTATAGAAAATTTGTCCAAAATTATGGTAAAATTGTTGCTCCTCTAACAACATTACTTAAGAAAAACGCTTTCAAATGGTCTTCTAAAGTGGATGAGGCCTTTATCACCTTGAAAACTGCAATGTGTACCACCCCTGTTCTAGCCATGCCCAAATTTTCTAAACCGTTCGTCATTGAAAGTGACGCTTCAAGAATAGGAATGGGAGTCATACTCATGCAGGATGAAAGACCTCTAGCTTTTATAAGCAAAGCATTTTCTCCTAAGAATTTAGATCGCTCTACGTATGAAAAAGAGATGTTGGCGATTGTCCATGCTATTCAACATTGGAGGCCTTACCTTATTGGCCAACATTTCATTATACGCACTGACCATCATAGCTTGAAGTATTTTTTGGAACAAAGGACTAATACCCTGGAACAACAAAAATGGGTTACTAAACTTCTTGGCTATGATTATGAAATTACATATAAAAAGGGAAAGGACAACATGGCAGCCAATGCACTTTCTAGAAAATTTGAATATATGCCTCAAGTCCATGCTCTTTCCTCCCTTATTCCTAAATGGGTAGATGAGGTGCATGAAGAATGGATAAATGATCCTACTATCCACGCCTTAATTCAACAACTTCAACATAATCCTAGTAGCAAACCTCCTTACACTTGGAAGGACAATATATTAAGATACAAAGGGAGGATGGTCATCACCCCCAATTCAACTTATCATGAAAAACTTCTTCATGAGTTACATACCTCACCCACTGCATTCCACTCAGGGTTCTTAAAAACCTATAAAAGAGCCACTACATCCTTCTATTAGGTAGGAATGAAAAATTACATCAAAAACTTTGTAAAAGAATGTGAAGTTTGCCAAAGACAAAAGGGGGAGACCCTCGCTATTCCAGGATTACTTCAACCTCTTCATATACCCACCAAAACATGGGCAAATATTTCTATGGACTTTATTGAAGGATTACCAAAATCAGGAGGAAAAACAACCATTTTCTGTAGTCGTTGATTGTTTATCTAAATATGCCCATTTTTGTTCCGTGGCTCATCCTTATACTGCTAGCACTATAGCCCACATCTTCCTAGATAACATCTTTAAATTACATGGTATGCCCTCCATAATTTTTAGTGACCATGACCCAACTTTCACTAGCACCTTTTGGAAGGAATTGTTCAAATTACAAGGTACTCAACTTCGTATGAGCTCTGCTTACCATCCTCAAACCGATGGCCAAACAGAAGTTGTAAATAAATGCTTGGAAACATACCTTCGATGTTTTGTTTCCACTCAACCACTCCATTGGGTAAAGTGGCTTTTACTAGTGGAATGGTGGTATAACACTTCATACCATACGTCCATCAAAATGACTCCTTATGAAGCACTATATGGTCAAACACCACCATCTCTCACTTCCTATATTCCAGGGACTACAAAAGTCCATGTGGTGGAAAAGAAACTTGCTAATAGAGATGACATACTACGGATCCTAAAAGAGAACCTACACACCGCCCAGCATCGCATGAAGAAACAATCCGATCAACATAGAAGCGAACGTAGTTTCCACGAGGCTGATATGGTTTTCTTATGTCTCCAACCTTATCGTTAATCCACTCTTAAACAAAAAGGTTATCAGAAGTTAGAACCCAAATTTTACAAGTCATATAAAGTTCTCCAACATATTGGAATTGTTGCTTACAAACTAGAGCTTCCTCCCTCTTCCAAACTTCACCCCGTATTTCATGTATCTTGCCTTAAGCTTGCAGTTGGAGCCCATATCATGACACAAACCACTCTCCCTAAACTCTCCGATGATGGAGTACTTATAGTCAAGCCAGAAGCTATCTTGGATCACCGCTCTCGTCACCTTCGTACTCGTGATATCACAGAAGTTTTAATCCATTGGAAAGGTCTACCTTTAGAAGACGCAACGTGGGAAAATTTTCAAGATATCCAGCAGCAATTTCCAAATTTCCAGCTTTGAGGACAAATATCCTTTAAGGGGGTGGCATGTTAGGACCCTCCTAACATACCTTAATACTTATATTATTTATTAATTATATTTTAGGGTCACAACCCTTCACTCTTACAACTATTAGACTAGGTATTTAAATGCAATCCAAATATGATAATAAGGCATCATCGAACAAATATATAAATTAAGTCTATTGTGGGTTTTCTACCTTACAATAAAAAAGTGATTCAATATAAAAATGATCCTGCTTCCCACACCATTTAGTTTCATACCATATTCCAATTCATAAGTGGATGTTCCAAGATTTGACACTTTTGGCATTGTCCTAGGTGCTTCCAAAAATGGAGGTGGTGGATTCACATCACCTTTTCTATCAAGAGGGACTAAAAGGTTGTTTGGGGGAGTAGAGGAGGTTTTGGGATCCTTAGAACTCCTAGTAAAATACTTGTGATTAGCTTTCCCAAAATGTCTAGCATCCTAGGCTTCCAAAGCTTCATCCTCTTATTGTCCTAAAACATTCATATATTCCTCCATATCATCATTTTCTAAATAATGGACGACTTTAGACACCAAAGCATCTGAATTTCTATGGCAACAGTGATGCATTTCCTCATCACATGACTTTGACTCATCACAATCCCCTAACGTATCGGCCTGATTGGCTATCAGATTGGATACGTGCCCATTGTTAGGCTATGTATTGTATTTTCCTATTCTCATATGGTCATGGTTTCGATTGGGCATGGGATTTTGGGCAAATTGCTTCTATAATAAAATGATGTCATTTCCCTATTTTATGGTCATTATCTTGAGCTCTTCTAGCTCATAATTAGATCCTTGTGGTTGGGACATGACAACCCTAGATCCACTGATATTTTTGATATTAGCAACCTCTGGATTAGGCACTAAGGTTTGAATCTTGGTGTTTTGGGTCCACCATGGACCCTTGGCCTAAAGAGGTGCAACCATGGGATACACATTTGAGGTTTGAGTACTACTCGCCTCAAATCCTGGTAAGGTTATCTGATTAACAGTCATTGTTTGTAGAGTGGGTGCAATGGCAGCACTAGGGTATGTCAAAAAATATGGAAGCATGGGAGCGAATGGGTATGACTGATGATATGGCAAAGCATTCATAATGGGCATCTGAGGTATCATAGCTTGATTCATCATGGAAAATTAATTGTAAGGGCCATATTGCCCTAACATGGGAAATTGAGGCATAGTGCCACCTTGCGATGTCATTTGCTTCTTAATAGTCATGGCTTCAGCATAGGCTAAGGCTAGCATTGTAACTTGAGGATTTCTCCTGGTAAACATGGCTGCCATCTGTTCTAAGGCTGTAAGGTATAATTACAACGCCACAACAATGTCTATTGCAAAATGATGAGTCACGTTTGTGTAAAGCTTTTGAAATATGACATTAAATGTTCTGATAGGTTTATTAGGATACCTCTTGCATGACACAAATTGGTTATACATGATGGTAGGATCTAGAAATGACCTAAATTGATTAAAAAAGGTAGCTTCAAACTGGGCCCAAGATGTAATGGACCCTACAGGAAGCTTCCTATACCATTCATGAGCCATTTGGTCAAAGCTATTATGGAAGAGTCGACAAGCAACATCTTCATGACTGACTCGCTATCTAATCATGTGATCCTTGTAAATTTGAATGTGCTATTCAGATGAAATGGGACCATCATGGATAAACTTGGGGATAAACCTCTCAAGGTGCCTAGGTATGTCATGGACATCCCCAGCTATACTTAACAGAGAACTTTGGGTACCAAACCAGGGAATTGGTTGTTGTGCCATATTAACCAAAGGTAATGATCCTACTAAAGTAGTTGACACACTTGAGACGACAGAAATGGGTACACTTGATGGAGCTCTTGCGGTGGAACTAATGGATGCACACCCACTAAAGGTATTCAGATTCAGAGGTCTGAGAGCTAGTATTTCCAAATCTTGGCAAATCGTCTCTAAACCTAATGTATCAGAAGGCTCATATGAGATTTCGATCCCTTAGATTTTGTATCTCGGTTTCCTAGGTTTGGGAGAAAGACTTTGAAAAATGGTTTCTTCAGTGGTTTTGGACCTAGTAGCAATGCATCTAGGTGGGTCCATCTTGGGAAACTTAAATCTATTCTATTAAGGCTTCTCACAAACTAGTCAAGAGTAACATGTTGCACCTACAAACACAATATTGTTGAATCAAAACTGACCATGTTAGCATTAGCAAGGACTAAATCACAAAGCATAAAAGAAGGCCCTCCTTCTAGCACCAAAAATGTTGAGTGTATATTTTACCCAATTGCAAAATACCACCACATGCAGAGTATTGAATATAAAACTCTCTCTTGAAAAGAAACCAAATGACAAACATTCAACTTCTCCAAGGTTCTGGTAAAATATCTAAAATATTACAATAATGCTAGAAATAATTCAATGATGCATGTGACCATAAACAAGGGGCCTTTGCTGGTTCTAAATAATGCTTAGTGATTAAAATATCTAACTAAAAACAAATGTAAAATAAAAGTAGTTCTTTTTAGTTTTTTTTTAAATTGGTGCTACCCTAAATCCCTATTAGTAAAGTATTTTATCTTCACTTAAAAGGTTTCAAATGATAAAATGTGGAATTTTCCACCTTATTTTAATGTTCGTGCCTTTAAGATGAAGTAAATTTTAGATAGTGGGTTCATTTTATCTTCCTTATGTTGATTCCACTACCTAATAGTGATTAGTAGAAGTTAGCATGTTAGCAATGTTAGCAAAGTTAGGTTTCACTTCTTATCTTAACTTAACATGAAATTTTAGGTTAGTATCCCTCCTAAACCATGTGTTTTATCTAAAAATTTAGATTAATAAAGTTTGGAGGTGTAGAAATTCTGGAAAATGATCAAAATAAAAACAAATTGAAAGCTTAAAAATTCTGGAAATGGACCAGAATAGAAATGAAACTATAATGAAATTAGCAAAATTTTGGAAAATGACCAAAATGGAAAAAAAAAAAAAAAAATCTGGATGGACCAGAATGGAACGATTGAGTGCTTGAAATAAAATGAACTTAAAAAAAATAAATAAAAATGCAAATTTGGTTAGCTGAATAAGTCAAATTCTGAATCAGTTTAGCAAGCTCCTCCCTGCAAAATCCCAAGTTATGAGGTAATCATAAAACAACCTAAATTAATGGACCTGCAACATAAGCACAATACCATTAAATAAAGTGCGAGACTCAAAGGAAACATAGGGAAACTGCATCATCTTGACCTTTGCCTATTGCAACCCATTTCATGGCATAAGACAATGGCTAGAAGTCACTAAAATGCATAAATGATAAGACACTAAATACGTTAGTTTTATGATAAAAACCCTCCTTTTGATTTTTCTCACAAAAGTTTGCTACTCTTCCAAAATTTGAAAATGCTCTTTCTTATTTCTTTTCGGAATGTTACATCATTTCCAGCCCCCCCCTAAAAAGGTAGGATAGCAAGGTATAAATAATGCTTGGAAGTCCTTTCGCTTCAGCTTCTTTCATGATCAAAATAATGAATGGATATAAGAAGATAATCCATCATCATTTTTCGTGATTTAATACAATAAAAATAACACTTATAAACATTTTTTTTAAGCAATAATAAAACCAACAAAAAACATAGCCTTGCATGACTCCTTATGTCTCCCCTTTATCTTATCATATAAGCATTCTACCCAAGAACACCCCTTTGCATCCATCAAAATGAATGATAAAAAAAAAAACATTTAACTCTACCTTATAACCCCTACAATTTTAAACTTCCTTTAAAACATTGAATGTAATCAAACCACATTCACATAAATTAAAATAAGGTAGGCGAATCTTATTCAGCGAAATTTTTGTTGTTGATCTTTGAAACCAAGACCTGATGGTATCCCTTCGAAGCCATACCCATGTGCCCAAAGACTAGGATGGCATTCCCCATCCTGGGAACTTTGGTGTCCACATAACCAAATTATGCCATCATGTTATTGACGTAGCCATGGCACTACCATCGATCTATGTTGCCAACCTCACATCACCATGGTGCTGTCGAGCTCGCACTCACGCTGTGCAAAAAAAAATATCTTCACGCACTTGAGGTAGGCCTTTAACTCTGTCGATTAGGGTTACAGGTTGCCTTAATAATGCTTCTTTGTTCTTGTTTGACAACATACCTCTGTTTCACTATCAAATTTGGTGCCTTACGTGTTGTCCTCATAAAACCCTAATGCTATCTTTGGATTTATTCCTTGCTGGAGTTACTCCATGATGTCTCATGCCGCCATGGCATCGAACATTTTTGAAATAGCCACCCTTGACTTCGAACATTTTCGAATGGCCACCATCGCATTCTCCTGCAATCACACGCAATATGATTAAACATTACCTTAAATATTATCATCATATCCTTTGTAAAGTATATTATAATAATATTATTAAATACAATATAATAATATTATTATAATAATAATATTTTAGAACATTATAATATAATATTAATAATATTACTATTATGTACATAATATAATTAATGCAATTATATTATGTAGATAATAGCATATTACTTTCTATCTCAATCTCTTTGTCCTTTTTGCATTCTCTTATTGTTTTAGGTAATGTTTTGGTCAGACCTTGCTTTGTTGAACATATTCCGTCACTTTAGACAATATGAATAACATTAAACTCTATTTATCAAAATGGATTTTAATTAATCTAAGCATTAATGCCTAGATTAATTAATCATTTAAATATCAAATAACTAACTAAAAAAAAAATCATTAAAATAAAATGGTAAAACATCACTATTCTTATAAGCCCAAAGAAAACCAAAAACCTTTAATACCAAAACATGACAAGTGGGTCCCCAAGAAGTTTGGGGTAGTTGTGGAAACTCCACAACAACTCTGCTGGTTAAAAGGACCAGATTGTTAATCTTCATTTTATGAGGGGTGTGTCTATAAGTAGTTCAAGAAGATGGACTCAAGGTCAACTTTCTACACCACCTCCAGCTAGCTTCTCTCCCTTTAATCAAGGGATCTACTATTCTATTCTATTCATGGCTCAAAAACCACCTAGATTCTATTCTTCTTTTAATCAGGGTAGTCCATTGGCCCTAACAACACATGAAAAAAATTCCAGTATCAGCCCTTAAGGCTCTACCTTTTTATACTGGTGAAAATTTAGTCACTCCTATGGAACATCTCCAAGACATGGTAAATTTATGCTCAGTGCATAATGTGATTGAAGACAACGTGGTTGTGAGGTTGTTGGCATATTATTTAAAGGGTAAAGTCCTTCAATGGTTTAGAAGCCTTCTTTTTCACACCATTGCAAGTTGGGATGACTTGGATGATAAGTTGATCAAGCAGTTTGAGGATAAAACAAATAGCTTATCATTTATGGAGTAGTTGACTACCATCAAAAGAGCTCCCAATGAGCATATTATAGATTTTAATTTTATATTCCAAAGGACATGGGATAGAATACTCATGGAGGTAAGGCCAAATGTACAATCTACTTTTTTTTTTTATTTCTTAAGATATTTGAGTTCTGATATAGGTATGAGCATCCAAACTATGGGAATCAATACATTGTTTGATGCATATGAAAAGGTTGTTTAAGTTGAAAATTATTTAGTGTAGTGTGGTAGGATTTCCCTTAGATCTCTTATGCCTCTATTTCTAGATGTGACTATACCCAACCCATTATCCTATCAAGCTTCTACTAATATTTTAGCAGTTAATCCATTATCAATTAATGAGAATGCACCTAGCACTTATGGTCAATTAAATGATCAAATAAAGGATCTATTAAATTTGGTCAGAACAATGGGTAACAAGCTCAAAAACCTAGAGAAGTAGCAAAACCAGCCTCCACAAAGGAATTTCCAGCCATACTACCCTTCATAGCATAATCATGCACATCCAGCTAGGCCTTTACAAGCATAGTTCCCTGCTCTTACCAACCCAAATAAGACCATAGTGCTCGTGCAAAATAACTTAGCTTAGCAACAAATATGGTGCCCTCCTTATTAGTTACCTCATGATCTAAATTGTTATGCATATAAAAATAGTAGCAGTGCTTTAGTGGCACAGGATCTTAGCTATCAGATAATGGAACAACAACAATATTAACATCCTTCTACAACAACTCATGATAGCATTTTGATGTATTGGCAAGAAAATGAGCATTATGTAGTAAATAATACAATGGATAGTTAGCATATAAAGCAAGTACAATCTAACTATAATACCAGGTCTAAAGGGAAGGCTATAGTTGATGGTCCTTCTATATTACAAGCAACCATGTTTCCTTAGACTCCAAGTACCAATGTGAAACAACAACCTACAGTCACATTCAAGGATGCTCCAGATTGGAGAAATCAATAGACTAAAAAAAAATAGCCTGCAGTCACATTCAAGGATGCTCCAAATTGGAGAAATTAGTAGACTAAAAAATAATAGCCTGCAGTCACATTCAAGGATACTCTAGATTGGAGAAATTAACAGATTCAAATGTAGTAACCTGGTAGAACATGGAAAAATAGGACTTACCCAATTGTTGAGAGGCCAAGAAATGATTGGACTGCCAAACAAACACAGAAGGATCAACCTATTAACTTGGTGGAGCAAATGAGGAAGACCAACTTGTAAGTTTCTATGTGGGATACTCTTACACTACCAGGACAAACAGATCTCAATGAAGCTCTGATTCATTTATATTCAAAACCTAAAGAGACTAAAAATCCTATTGAAAATGCTACAAATCTTATGCAAATGGATCCTAACGAGGTACACACATAAAACATGCCTCCTATTATTGATACTCAGCTTGATGAGTGGGCATATGGGTTATATGAATTTGATCCATATGCCAATTTTCAAGAGGTAGGCATGGGAATATATTGTATGTTGGAGGAGAAGAGCACGATGCCAGAGATCATGCAAATAGAGAAAATTGAAGGTGTATGGAAGCTACATTTTGATGCAGCTAGATGTGAGAAAGGTGTTAATGTTAGTGTTATTTTAACCTTTCCTTCTGAGGAAACATTCCTCCATCCCTTCAACCTCTAGTTCAGCTGCACTAACAACATGGTTGAGTATGAAGCTCAAATTCATGGACTCCTATAGGTAGAGAAAATATGTGTGAAACTATTGCAATTTTTTGGTGATTTAGAATTGGTAATGTGGTAAGTTAAAGGTCAGTCTATTGTTAAGGATAAGCTTCTAGAAGAATAAAAACATAGAGTGTTGGACTTATTTGAAGGATTTGATACCTGAAATATCCAAATAGTCCCCAGGAAGAGCAATCAAGAAGCTTATATGATAGCAATTATGGGGGCACAATATGAGTTACCTGTTGCTTTCATGTGTAACAATAGCAACAATACTTTGTTCTCCCCTAAAAGCTTACAAATTAAAATCCCTTTAAAATTTGGGATTAGTTAGAACAAGGGCTTCAAAAATAGTAAGGGTAGGATATTGTAGTTTTAGTTCCCTTTTCTGTTGTGTTCCTTAAGTGTCCCAAGACACCTCTTGCTTCTTTTGAAGCATGTTTTATTTTAGTTTGTTTTATGTTTTCTATTTTTAGTATTATGCAGTTTTTAGTTCTGTGTAGTTTTCTATTTTGTTTTGTTCAGTGCAAATTTTTATTTTTTTTAGGTATGTGTGAATTTTTGTTCTTTTTAATTTTATGTAGTTTTATATTCTATTGAAAGGATCATTTTTAGTAGTTCTATCTTGTAAAGAAAGTGTGGAATTTAGTTCTTGGTGAAAATCTAAAGATGATGAATGACTCTGTGCCTAATGGATGCTAAGGCTACTTGGTCTTCTGGGTTCTTTGCACATTGCAGGCATGTGTCCCCTGTGAGTCACCAAACTATTAATAAATTTTGAGCCTCTTGCTTTAATTTATTAATGGTTGCACCAATTGCATAAATCTGGTGATATATGACGGACAAGTTCACATTTGCAACTGATGGAGTTGATCAATACAGGCAAATGGTGTTTGAACCTTTTGAAAATTTTACACCTAACTCCTATGAAAATCTGGTGCCTAACTCCCATGCAAATCTGGTGTTGAACTCCCATGCAAATCTTGTGCCTAACTCTTGTGTAAATTTGGTTCATAACTCCTATGTAAATCTGGTACCTAACTCCTATGCAAATCTGGTGCCTAACTCTCATGTAAATCTAGCACCTAACTCCCATGCAAATATGGTTCCTAACTCCCATGCAAATCTGGAACCTAACTCCCATGCAAATATAGAATCTAACTCCCGTTCAAAATTTGGTGCCTAAATCCCAGCTTCAAGTACCTATCTTCCATTTTTCTATTTGTAGTTTCCGGTTTCTAGTTTCACAGTTCATAGTTTGGCTGTTTCCAGTTTGTTGTTTTCAGTTTCCTATTTCCAGTTTAGTTTTTTCTAGTTTGACTATTTCCAGTTTGATTGATTCCATTTTGATAGTTTTTAGTTTCATAGTTCACAGTTTGGTTGTTTTTAGTTTTTTGTTTCCAGTTTGACAATTTTTAGTTTGCAGTTTCCAATTTCATGTTTACCAGTGTTGATAAACAATTTCTAGTTTTGACAAATGCCTACACTTGGAAAAATATTGCAGTTATTATTATTTAATCTTCCCCATCCGTGAGCTATCCACTTTTTTCAAAATGTAACTATTTTAGACGTTACACAACCTTGTAAACTTGGAATGATATATAAATTTATTTTGCAGTTTTGTTGTAAATGTTGTAACTACTATAAATGTTGTAAATAGCTAAAATATTCTATGCAGTAAATGATGTAACTGCTATAAATGTTGTAAACAACTGAAATATTATATGCAGTAAATGTTGTAACTATTGTAAATTCTATAAACAACTGAAATGTTTTGTGTAGTAAATGTTGTAAATAACTGAAATATTTTTATGTAGTTTAGTGTTATAAAGAGGGCTAATGTAGTTATTTTAAAATGCCAGCAGGGGAAATTATTGAAACATCCTTGCAGATCTGGAAAATGAGTTGGGGGGAAATTAGAAGGCTGGAAAAATATCTCTTGCTATAAAAGAGATTTTTTTAGATCTTCAAAATGAGGGATTGATTCTGTCACTTGGTGACCTCTATAACACTGCAAAAAATAATATAAATTTTTTTTTGAGATGCGTGTTGTGTATCTTCAGTTTGGCTAGATTGCATGTGGTATTAGCCCTTGGTTTACATCAACCTTACCTCTTATAGTTGATCCATATTTGTTTTATATTTTGTACCTGTTGTAATGTGTCTTTTATGCAGTTATTGGTAGATCAATCAGCCTAGTTTACTTTGGCGTATCACCTCTATTATTATTATTTTATTATCTATTTATAGTTTTTTTTTCCCTTCTTTTCCTCGGTGAGTTAATAGTTTAGTTTCCAGTTTTTATTTTTATTTCATTGTGTTTGTAGTTTTTTTGACAAGTGCAACTATTTTAATTTTACTTTTACTATGCAGTTTGTATTTTACAGTATAAGTTTTATTTTTGTTTTTGAGAGTTAACTCTCTCTAGAGGTTTTTTCCTCTCATGCAGTCCCACACGAGAGGGAGATTCCCATGTTGGTGTTGTACACGAGTGCAGTGTAAGTGTACATTTTTAGACATCAACAATATTAAATATTAGATAAAAAGTGATTATAAGGATGATATGGTCGAACATGATATAATGATTCTTATAAACATTAAATTAATTAGTAAGTTCCATGGACTTTGGCTAGCTTGGATTAAAAATTCAATCAACTGAAAGTGAAGATTTAATTTAAATTACTTAATGACTTTTCTTTCTAAAGGAATGATAGACATGGGTGTAAGGCATTTTGGTCAACTATACAAGGATCCTAGTCAAGTTAATATAGATGAAATAGTTAAAATAACTTCTCTCTTTCCTATTTTTAAATATGAGAAATCCAATAATGAGTTGATTAAGGAAGTCTCAAAGGAGGGGCTCAAAATTGTTTTAACCTCCTTCCAAAAAGATAAGAGTGGTGGACTATGGAATTCTTTCTCAAGCTCTATGATATTTTGGAGTTTGACTTACTCAAGGTTATGGAGTAATCTACGCTAAAATAAAGGGTAAATGTTACAAAAAATTATTATCATTAACAAAAATCATTCACCAATATGCAAAAATATCAAATAATTCAACCACAAATAAGTTTCCACAATAACAATCCATAAATAAGAGAGAGATAGATAATATCCTTAAGGTAGGAAAACACCAATAATAATATTTAAGGAAGGAATAACTCCACAAGATCTCCCAAGATGAGAGTGACACTTAATGAGGGTAAAGTCCCATAAGACACTTTGTGGATAAATATGATTACATATGATTCATCTCCATGATGATAACAATGACAAATATATTTTCTTTACATACCCATCTTCTAATTCTACTTTGGGAAGCCTACTACTAATATAATATAATATTATAATACAATCAACCTTGGGTTATGTGTGGCCCATGTCAACTCTTATACAATATATAATATATCCTCAAATATCTATTCCTAGGTACCCTAATATGCCACCCTCCTTAAAAATGTTTCATCCTAAAAATATATGAAGAAAAAAGATAATATGATTTACCACGCAATGTTAGCAACTGATACCAATCTCAATCATCCATCCACCCTAGTGAAACACGTTGATGTTGGTATATCATTTTTTCACTTAAGTAACCAAATCTACTTTGTTGGCTCCAAGCTTCTGCTACTTTATTTTGATAATTCGAATGATGGGTCCACTTGTTCCTTGATGCTAATGAACCACTCTAAAAACCAAGATCACTATGCTTTCTCTACCAAAAAATGCCATACTTTGTGCCCTTTTGATTCCATGTAGAACCATAATATTGTTGGCTTGATCCATGCCTCCAAGATTGTTGCCACTCATGGTGGTGTGGATGGCGATAAGTTGCTACCTTCTTTGACTCCTCAACATTTGGCTCCACTATTTTAAATTCTTCTACACATTGTTCTTTCATGTTCCCTTTGTTTGGTATATCCTTGTGCTCTTTTAACAAAGTTTATTTAGACTCTACTACTGTTAGTTCCATGGAATCAACTTTTGTTGCTTCTTCCATGAACTCAGTTGTTGCTACTACCTTCTTGGATTATGTTTTAGGTTCTATTTGTTCTTTAATTTGTTTCTCTGCAACCACTTCTCATTTTTCCTTGGATCCTTGCTCCTTAAGTTGAGAAATATCCTGCAATATTATCTTTTTTTTCCTGTACCATAACTTCATCAACTTCTTTTGCACATTAATGTTAACAGTACCCAAAGAATATAACTAAGGATAACCAAGAACAATATCCTCATCATCTCTCTCAATAGCATGAAAATATGAATGTAAAACATAGTTATCCATGGTGAACTTTAAATCTTCAAAAATTTGAACATTCTTACCCTCCAACTGTATGTCCTTAATTTTTGTTGCTTGAACTTGCAACCTCTTAGCCAAAGCAATATTAATAAAATTATATTTGCTACTAGGGTCAATGAAAATAATAACTTGTTCCTTTTGAATGCTTCCATGAACCTAAAAAATAGAAATTTTAAATGAATTTAAATCCTTTTGATCCTTCTCTTGCTTTTGAAAATCCAAAGATGTGGCTTCATTCTTCTCACTATCTTCCTTAACATTTTTCTCTTTCTCCTTGAGTAATTTTATTTCTTTTTCATAGTATTCATTTTGTTTCTTGAAAACTTCTCATTCTCCTTTCATTTCATTCCACTCATTTTGAATTTCTTGTAGTTTCTTTTCAAGGTCTTTGATGACATCCATTAGGCTATCTATATTTTTATCCCTTCCTTAAATATCTCTCTTACAAATATATAACTTTCTTTTTAATTGAAAAGGTAACCATTTGCTCAAGAATGCTAGTTCCATTTCTTTCCAAGTGCACCTCGGATGGTTCCTAATAAAGCTCTACCCATTATAAAGCTTCACCCAAAAAACAATTTTGAAAGCAAAATCATAACTGCACACCTTCACCATATTGTGATTTTACTATTGTCAACCACTCTCTCACATCCATATACTTTGTTCCAAATACAAATTGAAGTGCCATAGTTGATTCCCTAATGCAAATTAGGGTTTTTTAACAATATATCTCATGCCCTAATGCAATGTAGGATTTTATAAAATATATATCTTCCCACTGATTTGAAGCTAAAATTCCACATAGACACTAGATTTACAATTTTTCTTCCGAACAAAATAAATTGCAACTAATTTGCTTACCCAAACTAACAAATTTCATCTTCCAAAAAAAATTGCAATTTGAAAATTCATCACTTTCCTTGTTCCAGATGAATACCTTCAAAAGGTCATATCTCCATAAATATTGCTTAGATTCCTTCATATGACCACTCATTTTAAAACTCTTTAAATTCCACACACAATAATCTAAGAATCATATGAATTGGATAAACGGTCGCAGAGATATGGCTCTTGAAATATTAGATGTTTTTTTAAAAAATAAATTTCGCCCTAATTCTGCAATTCCACACAAAAAAATCCCCACTTTGCCAAAATCGTTGTCTCTCCACTGATTTAAAGCTAAAATTCCCATAAACAACTAGATCTGCAATTTTTTATTCCAAAAAAAATAAATTGCAACTAATTTGCTTACCCGAACTAACAAATTTTGTCTTCCAAAAAATTCATGATTTGAAAATTTATCACTGCCCTTGTTCCAGATGACTGACTTCAAAAGGTCATATCTCCCTCAATACTACTAGAATTCCTTCATATGACAACTCATTTTAAATCTCTTTAAATTTTGCACAAAATGATCCAAGAATCGTCTAAATCAAATAAAATTTTGTATAGATATGGCTGCTGAAAGATGAAATATTTTTTTAGAAAAGAAATTTGCCCTAATTTTGCAATCCATAAATAATAATCCCCACTTTGCCAAAACCATTGCTCTAAGACCACTTGTTATGGAAATTTATTATCATTAATAGAAATGATTCACCAATATGCAAAAATATCAAATCATTCATCCACAAATAATTTTCCACATTAACAATCCATATGAGATAAAGATAGATAATACCCTTAAGGTAGAGAAACACCAATAATAATCCTTAAGGAATGAATAACTCCACAAGATCTCCCAAGATGAGAGTGCCACTTAAGGAGGGTAAAGTCCCATAAGCCACTTTATGGGCAAAGACAATTACATATGATTCATCTCCATGATAATTACAATGATAATTATGTCTTCTTTATATACCCATCTTCTAATTCTACTTTCGAGAGCCTACTACTAATATAATATTATAATACAATCAACCTTGGGTTATGTGTGGCCCATGCCAACCCTTATACAATATATAATATATCCCCAAATATCTATTCCTAGTAACTATAATATTATAATACAATCAACCTTAGGTTATGTGTGGCCCATGTCAACCCTTATACAATATATAATATATCATCAAATATCTATTCCTAGGTACTATAATATTATAATACAATCAACCTTCGGTTATATGTGGCCCATGCCAACCCTTATACAATATATAATATTTCCCCAAATATCTATTCCTAGGTACCCTAACAGTAAATGCAGTTTTCAACTCTACCTTCATTGCTCTTATTCCAAAAAAAGATAATCCTTCTTCCTTTGATGATTTCATGCCCATTTCTTTGTGTAATTGTGTGTATAAAATCATAGCAAAAATAATTGCTTCAAGAATTAAAGGTGTAATTGTGTGTGTAAAATAATTTCTTCAAGAATTAGATAATGTTGCCCTTTATCACCATTGTTATTTATTTTGGTAGATGAGGAATTAAGTAAGTATATTATAGAATCCAAGAGGGAAGGAGCACTAAAGGGAATTAGAATAGGTAGAACAATGGAAGTCATCCATCTACTTTTTGTAGATGATGTTCTCCTTTTCATAGATGGAACAATAAGAGCTACAGAGAAGTTAAACAATCTCTAGGATTTTTTTTGTCTAGCAATAGGTATGCAAATTAATGCACAAAAATCAAGCATTTATTTCTAAGTGTGTGAAGCAAAATCAAACCACAATAATAGGTCAATTCTTCTCCTTTAACATATTTGATCTTCAAGAGGGGTTTAAATATCTAGGGTTCTTTTTTAAACCCAATGACTACACTAAACAAGACCGGAATTGGTTGATAAAGAAGGTGGAAGGAAGAATTAATATATGGTGCAACAAATGGCTCTCTTTGGGGAGATTGACTTTGGTAGACAAATCATCCCTCCAAAGATTGATAAAATAGGGGCCTGGGGCCTTTTTTATGGGGTTAGACAAGGAGTCCCCGGAGTTTTTGGAGCAAGAGGATTACTATATATTTTTGACTCTCATTATTTTAAATTCAAGGTTGTATTGAGAGAAGGTTCTAATAATTATGCTGAAATTATGGCCCTTAAATTGTTGGTTCGGTTAAGCGAGAATCAAAAGGAATACAAAAATTTCAAATTTATGGAGACTCACGGGTGGTAATAAACTGGATGCTTGGTGTTTTTAGGATGAAAAACATGATTCTACAACCCATATTCTCTCAAATAAAAGAAGTTGTGGATCAAAGTGAAGTTTTTACTTTTTGGCATATTTATAGAGAACTAAATAGGGAAGCATATGAACTCTCAAAGGAGGTACTTTAGATTGATCAATGTATGTGCTTAGTACAAGAATTCAATGAGGGCAATGGGTTGTAGCTAGTCCAAATCTCTATACACTCTAGTTAAAGCAAGCACAAATAAAACAACTTTTTCAAAAAACTCATAAGTTTAGTGTTTTAAAGGACACTATTTGATAAATTGAAAAGGTGCCTAAGAATAGAACTTAGCATAAGAAAGATAGCTAGCTATGATGTATAAATGAATTGATTTTTAGATCATTATTGAAATATTGAAGATATGCCAAAAAGACACTATTGAAATATTAAAGATATGTCAAAAAGGTGAATGAAGAATGTAATTTCATGTTTTCTTAATTTAAAATTATAATTTTTTTCGAGGAAAAAAAATCAATTGGATTAAATCTAACCGTGGAAAATAGAATGAAAAAATATTTTAACCTAAATTTAATATAACAAGAACAATTTAATATTTTATTACTATTATTATTTATTTTTTAATTTTATTATTTTAGATGTGGTTAGTGTGAGAAAACCCTACAACACACATGCTCTGGACTAGGCATCTCATCCTACCAAAAGCATTCCCATTCCACCATAACCTCTCACAAGAGGGAGAGGTGATCTTATCAATAAGGGCCAAACACACATGCTCACATGGCTGTTTGAACCTTAAATACCTAAAAAAGCCAAAACCTGAACAGAACAGATACGTGGGTCCTTGAAGAATATATTATTATTATTGATCCTAATAAAAAACTCAGGCAATTTATATATAAATAATATCTTTGGATATCATACAAACAACGAGAGAATTTTTTTTCGAGGTTGAATACATGCAATCAAACTAAGAAAAAAAAAAAATAGAAGTTGTAGTCATGATCTATTTCCTTGATCGCTTGACATTAGATAAAGTAGCGCAACACACACGGATAACGTGACTGGACCTAGCGGGGCCTCACGGACTACCTGTCAGCGTTTTTTTCTTTTATTTTTTCCGTCTCCCTCCTAGCCGACAAAGGTGAACTAGATGCATCACCAAGACTTGACTAATGACTGTGACTGTGACTAACCTCTTCAAGAATAAAAATAGTAAATCTTTTACTTTATCTGTATCGACACCGTTTATGCCGTTCCTCTGGAATTTTTGGAGCCCAAGTAACGAATCGAGAGTAGGTGGATTCTTTGTGTCTGTACCGAAGATGACATTGGAGATAGAGGTTATTGGTTTGCTTTGGAATTGTTATTATTTACTTTACTTTCCATGATCATTCTTGCTTTGGAATTATTGTTATTTACTTTGCTTTGCATGGTCGTTAGTCATAGTTGTTCTGCAGGTGGGCAACTTAAAGCTCAAGAGTCGAACCAAACTCCTGCTATCTGATGACTTTTTTTTTTTTACGAGCATGTTTGGTTTTGCTCTTTATGTTAATTGCCTTCCTGATGTAAAATTGGGGGCTTAATATAAACGATGGTTGGTTCAACTTCTACATACAATAGAAATCTACCAGTTTTAAGCCTCGTAATAAAAAAAGCACACCAATTTTAACTACGGAGACTGTCGTTTTCATTTTGCTGAAAACTTCTCTGATAATCTAACATGCATCTATAAAAGTTGTAGGCTAATATATCCTACTGGATTATTTGGCCTTGCTTTGGGACCAGGTGCGTCCCTATTTAACAGCACTTTAGAACATGTTTCCTTCTGGATTCGCTCAAGATGGCGCGTTCGGCCTTTTACTTTGGGTCCAACATTTGGGACGGAATGGAATTTATTCAATAACACTTTGTCTGCAGGACAATCGAAAGTTTTGGCATAATCATTTTCGGATGGTTGCTTCTACTAGTTGTTAACTTTCCTCCTCCTCTGAAGTGGAAAGGATTTTATTCTATGGTTGCACTTTGCTCTTTAATTGTTGCTCTGAGATCTATAAATGTGTAGGTTGTTAGAGGCTATTACCCACTGTGCAGTGTTGTGTCGCTTGCATATCGAGTTCCATCCTAATCCTGTGTTGTGTCACTTGCATATCGAGTTCCATCCTAATCCTGTGTTGTGTCGCTTGCATATTGAGTTCCATCCTAATCCTGTGTTGTGTCGCTTGCATATCGAGTCCTGTGTTGTGTCACTTGCAAATCTAGTTCAATCATAATCCTGTTCCCTGTGTCGCTTGCATACCTGGTGAAATTCTTTTTGTTGTCAACGTCTTCAAATATGGAATGGATAATCCTTGCCATGCTCGGTAAAACGTTGAGTGTTGTGCTCAAAATTCCACATGATTGGTTGATTTGTAGTGTAGTGTTACTGAGCATGCTGCTTCAGGTTCTACTGATTTTTGTGGGTGGGATTAGATATCGTTTTGCAAAGTTAATATTGTCGTTCGTGTCTTGGATATCCTACTTGTCCGCTGATTACGTGGCTATCTATGCTTTGGGCCTTATGCTGCATTCCTCTCGCCACGAAGTCGGGATTTTGTACGCAGTGTGGGCTCCCTTGTTGCTTGTTCACTTGGGAGGACCAGATACCATCACGGCGTATTCCATGACTGATAATGAGCTTTGGAAAAGGCACGCACTGGTTATGTTTTACCACCTTTGTGTGGCAGCATACCTTATATGCGTGTCCATGTTGCCGTTGTCACTCGAAGGCCAAACAGAACGGTCTCTCTTGATTTCTGCAATTTTTATCTACCTTGCCGGCGCCACCAAGTACTTTGAACGAACGATGGCCCTGAGATTCGCCAGCATTCCACAACTTGTAAGTTCAACTCTCCCGATTGACACATTTATGCAGATCGAGCATGAAATAGAAAAAGGTAAGGATGAGATTGAATGCAATTATATAGTTAGTGGGGAAAGAAAGTTTTTTCATGAATACAGGAAAAAGTCGGAGGAGAACTTGTCTAAGGAAGGTGAGAGCTTTGACAAGAGGGAGAAGAACTTCTCGAAGGACGACTTGAAGAAGATGGGAGTTGTCACTGTTGGAGACGTGTGGAAATGGGCGGGGAATCAAGCAACAGAAGACTACATTCTCTGCGTGTCGCACGCTTTATTCAAATCCTACATGCGGAGGTTTGGCGGCCTACCTTTTCCGGAAGGGAACCGGAGCAAAACGAGAGAATTCTTTTACTCGCATTTAGGTCCGGAGAAGGTTTTCAAAGTTGTGGAGAGAGAGCTGAAGTTCACTTATGACTACCTGTTCTCTAAGTCGGGCCGAACGGCCTTCAGCAGATGGGGAACAGCAATGCGCTTCCTCAACACTTGTCTCTTGGCGGTGGCTTGGTTTCAGGTATACAACACACTGGTATTTCTGGAGGAGCAACGTGGGCACAGCAATCGTGCGCAACGCGTTGTCACCTACATTCTCCTATATGTGGCGGTTGTCTTGGAAATGTTTCAATTGTGCAGGATCATTCTCTCTGATTGGACAAGGGTGTGGCTGGTTTGCGCAAGTATTCGCCATTCCCGTCTCCGTGAATCACGAAGTGCTGACAATAGCGCTTTGCCATGTGGTGACACCTGTATGAAGAGTGCTTTGGGATGTGCTGACACCTGTATGAAGAGTGCTTTGCAATATGCTAACACCTGGATGGCCATGCTCATCAAGACTGCTTTGCGATGTGCTGACACCTGTAAGGCCCTGCTCATCAAGATTGCTTTGCGATTGGCGAAATGCGTGCAGAAGTGGTTTTTCCTTGGACTAAAACAAAATTACTGGCAGAACCATATTCAGCAATACAATCTCACAGGGAATTGCCTGACGAGCTCAGCTGGTATAGAGAAGGTCCGTTGCCTAACTCGCCCCTCAACTTCTAAGGACAACAAGGGCGCAGCTTCTAAGGACAAGAGCCCAGCTTGCATAGAGAAAGTCCGTTGCCTAAATTGCACCTCAACTTGTAAGGACAACAGCACAGGTTGTGCAGGGAAGGTCCTTTGCCTAACTTGCACCTCAAATTGTAAGAGCAAGGCCCGTAAAGGAACCCGCGCCAAGGGCCGTAAAAATACCCCCGCCATCCTCAGGTTGTATATCAAGGCAGTTGCGTTCTGGCACATGAAACCAAAGCCCATTGACAAGGAGTTGGAGTTGAGGAAATTTATCCTTGATCAGATAAAAGAATATTGTTATGAGAAGGAAAATGGTCCAACCTTGCCCAGTAGACTTCTGAATAGTATCAAAGACGAAATTTATAAGCAGGTGGATCTGAAACTCAACACGGAGACGTGGGAGCGTGAAATTCTTAAGTGGCATGTTGCCACCGCAATTTGCCAAGGACTTGATCAACATGCTAAGTGCAAACTTCCTGACCGACCTGATCAAGATGCTGATCCCATCAATCCTGACCTTAGTGTAGACTGTGGATTGGGATTCTTCGACTGGAATGTCAAATGTATATTGAATTTTCTTTCTTATACAAGGATTACGGCTGCTCCTCGTCCTGTTCCTGTGAAAGCTGATACTAATGTGCTTGTGAGTGAGACGCTATCCAACTACTGTGGCTATCTGCTGGTATCGTATCCCAGTATGTTGCCTCTCCACCCGGACATGGCAAAGTTGGAACATGAAAAACTTCTATTAGAGATTGTTCCTCTTGTGCGTGATGTAAAGAAGAAGAAGGCTGAAGAAGAAGAATTTTGGATCAATATGAAACAGAAATATGGAGATGGAGTTATGCTGAGCGATGCAGCAGGACTAGCAGTGAAGCTGATGAAAGAAGGGAAAGAGAATAAAGGTGGAAGTGCAAGCATGCTGAGAGCTGCAGTACAACTAGCAGAGAAGCTGATGGAAAGAGATAGGAAAGCAAGGTGGAAACTGATTTCTCAACTGTGGTCTGCCTTTGTTTTATATTATGCTTACTTCTATAAAGCTACGTTCCATGGAGGGAGCCTGGCTGCTGGTGGAGAATATATATCGCAGCTGTGGGCACTGTTGGCTCATCTCGGGTATGGAGAACAATCCGACACGGCTGTTGGACACAGGGGGGATTCCGACAAACCACCATCAGGTGAAACAAATAAAGATATACATCCTGCTCCTGCACAACAAACTGAACTGCAACCAGTTGAGACTGAAGCTGTCGGCGAGATACAAGAGGTAATGGAAGACCGGGAGATAAAAGAGGAAGTGGCAGTCGGAGTCGGGGAGATACAAGAGGAAATGGAAGACCGGCAGATAAAAGAGGAAGTGGAAGACCGGGAGATAAAAGAGGAAGTGGGAGTCGAGGAGATAGAAATGATAGGATCAGCAAGTGCACAACCACCCGACTTGGAGAAGGGTGAGTTCACGGCCAAGCAAAGAGCAAGCGCAATAGACAGCTAGAAAGCAATGATTCTTAATCTCTCAGTACCTCTTCTTCTTCTCATCGCAATCACATGGACTATATTTGTAGTTTTGTGGTGTTGTTTTTTCTCTTTTCCCTTGTTTTCCCTCTTCTCCCAACCCCTTCTTCTTCTCATCGCAATCACATGGACTATATTTGTAGTTTTGTGGTGTTGTTTTTTCTCTTTTCCCTTGTTTTCCCTCTTCTCCCAACCCAATGAATGTATTGTAAGAACATGCAAGGTATATGATGTGTCTACGTATATGTTATTGTAATAATCTTTTTTAATGTGTACGTATTTTATTGTAATGACTTTTTATTTTTATAACAGAGAATTGACCATAATACATGAGAGTGACTGAGAGTGTTTTAAAAGAAAACATATGCCTATCTAATAAACAATGCTTCAAATTCATTCATGCTTGTCAAAGTAGTTGGACATGGTGACCCATCACCACTGCATAGTATTCTATCAAGTAGAACAATAAGGTGTCCCGAAAAAGCATAAAGCAATCGTTCGTTTTTAACGTATGCCTCATTCTATCTATCATGTTTCACGTTCTTCGAGTGCAAACTAGTGGAAAGAGAGGTTAATATGTTTTTCCAATTTTATAGAAATTGTCCAATAACTTATAATGTCTATCGTGGATGCAAGATGCTTTACAAACTTTAAATGGAGAAGGTCAACAGCTAGAGGCTAGAGGTTTATGGTTTATGTAATGTATTTCTTAAAAAAATTATCTATATATACAATCGTCTTATAGTATTTATACTTATTTAAAAAGTTTAATTAAATGAGATATTTATTACAATGTTTATTAAATTAGTTATATAGGCTTTTTTATAATATGATAAATTAAATAAAAATAATATAATTTTTCTATTGAGATTAAGATAATTCACTTGATATTAAGCTTGTGTAATTATTTCATCTTAGGTTTTTATGTTTAGTTTAACTATTTATTTTATAATAATGTTATTGTGATAAGTTCATGAAAATAAATAAATTGGTTTAAATCATTTCAACAATTAAACTTTAAATTTATAGATATGTTTATCATTTTATCATATTATATGCTTTATTTTATTATTAATCAAGATTACATATATTTATAAAACGTTTCTTTCAAGATTGGCTATATAAGATTGAAATCTTCTTATTTGTATTACATCATGACCATATGGTGGTATTACAACAAGTTTGACAATTATGCATGTAACAAGATTCGAATCTTGGTCTCCTCTTTAAAAGTTGAGGAATATAATCGGTTGAACTAATGTCATTTTATATTTTTTAGTGATACTAAAATTTTATATAAATTACAAATAAATATTTTTATAACAAGTTCTTTCATACTTTATATTAAAAATTATACAGTCATTGAAATGCATTGCCATATTTTGTAATCATATTTTGTTGTTAGAGACAACGATGACGATATGAGCAAAGCAATTGTTTCTTAATTATCCAAGAATAATGATGTCATAACACTTTGAGCAAAGCAATTGTTTCTTAATTATCCAAGAATAATGATGTCATAACACTTTCAACTCACAAACATTAGCACCCATATAGATTTCTCATTAGAGAAGTTAATTTCATCACTAATTGTGGCATCATACTTACTCATCATGCCAACTGGCTTATAGTATCATGACCAATATGGTGTCAACCTTGTTTAGGTACCACCGCATATGGTACCCGTGCATATAGATAGAGATACATATGGTTCCAACATGGCATGTAAGAACCCAAAGTGTATAGAAGGCACCTTTCTAGCACCAATCAATGAGGACATGAGTACAATCATCTAGTCTTTTCACTTGGCATATTATAGATTAGTATCAACATCAAAACAAGTAGACCACTCATTTGATATCAAGAATGCATAATATCCATATCTTGAGTTAGCTTAATGCATTCTGTCATGATGATGTTATTATGGTATGTTAATGAACAAAATACGTTTCGTCTAGACACCTATGAAATTTGACCCTTAATCATTCTCACTAAGTAATCACATGGACTATCTTCCAAAGAGTGAAGGACATAATCATGATCTAAGACGAAGTTATTCCAAATGGATTGTAAGTTAACAAGGCATCAATCATCAAGAGATATTAAGACTTGGTCAGAGTCACTCTTGAGTAGAAGTGACCAACTTCTACAAAACCTTCATGCCGCTACGATGGTATGAATACATGCCTTGAAGATTGAGTAACCACCCCTATGGTTAATCATCGAATATTTATTACTTAGTTAATACCCTCATCTCCATTATGGGGTAACTAAGATGGTTATCACTCCACATGATAAACTTACACATTCCTTGGAATAATCATCTTAAACACAATTATCTTCCCCTCTCATTCATAATATTTAATTGATCTTACTAATTATCAAACACCATTCTAATATAACTTATCCCTTCGGTTACATACTTTAATTATTTAATTACATTACCATGAGGAATGTTTACATCAATATGGGAGCCCCTACTCCACATGTACATTCGAGCTGCTACTCATAATGTAAGGTTTTGTCTGAGCTACAACTCAAGCATAAATTATAATCTATGGGCTTCAACCCCTTAGAGCTCCAACTCAAATTATATTGAATTAGCTATCATTTTACATTTCATTACTATAGTATATTTTTAGGTTAAAGCATCCATAAGTGTTTATAAAATAATTATCACCATATAATTCCATTCACAATATCATATTAATATATTACGATGTACAACCATTAAAACAAAGCATGCATATATTCCATTACATCATACCTTTTGAATCTACATATCAATTATACAATAAAATAGCTTCTCATTGGAAAGTAAATAACATTTAATAACCATTGATACTAATTTATTACAATATTCATAATCTATCTAATTAACAACACATTAGAAAATAATTGCAACATCCACATGAAACATCAAAAGCAACCCACAAAATAGTGTTACACAATATATATCCTGGGAACCCTCATGGAGAATAAACCCAACCTCCAAAATATGTTTTTCCTCTCATTTCATAAACTTAAAATGTCATGATTACAAATATAGAAAGGCATCCCATGGATCCTTTTTCAATTATACAATTTAAAGGAATCTAATTGTCCTTTTTTTTATCATGATGCAATTAAGGAATTTCCACATTTCCTTTATCTAAGCCATCAATACATTACATAAGAATATCACAAATTCTTAAATCTACATGTTTATGAATGATCATCGAATTCATATTAAGGAGAAATATTATCAATTAGCAAAGAGGAAACCTCATAATTTCCCCGAGAATTAATTCCACATTCATTCTCTAGGTTTAATACAAATTCCATCCTTCATTCGCTAAATAACCATACCAAGCATGTGAAGGGTAATCCTATAACTTCCCCAGAATGGATTCTCCATCCATTCTTATCACATCAACATTTAGAATCATACTAATTCCAATGATCCATGAACCTTAGGAGTCATATCTAGAATAGGTTCATAGAAGAATGTTAACCATATGTTTGATCTATAGTGAGGAAGCCCCATAATTTCCCCATAGAATGAGTTCCACCCTCATTCTTTTCCTAGCCACACTCTTCTATAAAAGAGTGTTTCCAATCACCATTATATATATATATATATAATTCGCTTAATATATTTTTCTTATAAGGTTTGTAAAGAATTTGATAAAGTGTGGATAATACAATGGTCTATATGTTTGTAAAATTTCCTAGGATTTCACATCTAGAAACCCATCATCCTTTCCACCTTAAAATTGATTCTATGTGACCTTCAAGCTCTAATTAGTATTTCTAAAATCCATTAATTAAAAATTTTCAATCATTTTCCAACTATTTTCATGATAATCCTTTATTTTAATACCCAATATTCTACCTGAATAACCCTTTATTTTTAATAACCAATCCTTTATTTTTGTAATACCTAATATATGAGTATAGTCACTAATGTGTGAGTATTATGTATGAGTATTTATATAGCATTCAAACTAAAAATGGGGGTTTTATTATTGGGTCAATGTAATAACATAGTTATCATGCAATACAAACTACGAGGATGATCAACATCACTATCAAGGAGTTTTCACTTCATGCACTGGTCAAAAATTCAATACAATTCAGAGAGATTAGAGGGTTTAGCCCAAAGGTCTTTTTGACCACCAATGGTCACATAATTTAACCACCAATTAGATGCGTCCACACGGTATGAGAAAGGTTTTAATACAAAGATCGAGTGTCAGTATAACACGTGACCGCTAGCACGAAGTACCTCCAACTGGCACACATACGACTCCCCTCCACTCGATGGTGTATCAAACCATAGAGTGGTGATCAAATGAAAAATAGGAGTCTTCTCCCTTTTAAGGCGCTTTCCTCCTACCGCACATTATGTGTAGGACATAGGAAAGTAATATTTTTACTTTTAGGTCCTGTTCAAGTGTAGGCATCATGATCATGGTGTCGCACTCACGGTGGCCCAACTTATGGAGGAATATAAAACCTAAAATAAAACTACGTGAACTCCTTAACAAGAATTAATAAAATTGATTTCCACCCAAATCCAGAGTAGAGGTAATCAAAGGCTTCGAGCAGGTGATGATTTCTATTTACCGGTAGAAATTTAGATTTACAGGGTTTTAACACAGTGTGCATAGGCGAACAGAGATGTAAGAGCTCAATTTAAATCAGTAAACCCAACCGATTAGTCATAATGGAATCTTGAAATAGATGATGTATAGATTATAGGTTAAAACTGGTATTATCCTCAACACAAGTGATAACATCAATTTATCCCCAAATTTCATGATGTTGCACAAACTCTTAATACGTAGGTAGAGAGACAATTTCTCGTTTTAATTATAAAATATTTCACCAAGCGATGATTCCCATGGTTTATAAAGAGGTTTTACAGCACTCAGCAACCACCATAGATCAACATAGCCCGTGTTAGGGTTATGCATAAGGGGTCGGTCTCAAAATATATTTATAAAAATTTGGCAAATTAGTTTCGAAATCCAAGCAAATAGTGTCCAAACGCATGTAGAAGGTTCACTATTATTAGAGGCAATGTTGGAAATTTAAACTTAAAATGGTCAAATTATTATAAAATTAGGAGCGAATCGACCCAAAAAAATTGCACCCAAATTTTTTTGGCAAATGGGCCTTGGTCAAGGGTCCCAAATATTAGCCAATATCAAATTTCAAAAATCCTAATTTTAGCCAATTTGATGGTAAATAGTCGCTATGCATAACCTTGGGTAGTATAATCCTTTCTCCCTGCTATGTCAATTAATAATATCAACATCATATAGAATCTGTTTGAACCTTGGGGATTGCAGGTAGCAGAGGGGTTTTGAACACACGAATTTGCAGTCGAGGCCGACTCATAATATATAGATCCAATTTTCATCACGTAGTCGGGCCAAATCCAATTAAAATCTTGCACATAAGCATCTATATATATTCCACATGCATTGTATATAATATATATGTATATTCCACATGCATGGATATAGATCCAATTTTCTATTTGGTATTGTGTTTGCCTTGTTAGGCGGTGGTTAAAGATTCATTTAGGTGTATTCTATAGTATAGTCATAGGTTGCATGATTTTAATATTAGAATAGAATCAATTCATAGATAGTGAATTTGAAACCCTATCATGTGATGAGATCACCGATTAAATTTCATTCCTTTAATATTAAAATAGAATCAACTCACAAACATTTTCTAAACCTTACTATGAGATGAAATCACCGATTAAATTGCATTCCCTAGCAATTTTAAAAATAACACTTTTTACAAAGTGCCAAATAGAAAATTCATCCTTGACTCGTAATTCGAGAGCATTCACAACAAATCAAAGAGACAGAGAATATCTTGCCTAAAACTCCAATATGGTAGAGGATTCCTTACCTCAATATCATCTCCTCCTCGTCTCTATCTCTCTTCTCCAGACTCAGGATTACTTTTGAGTAGTCCTACCATTTGAACTAACCAGGTGATATAATTTTACCCATTAAGGTGAGTAACATAAACCAAAGGATTCATTTCATATAAAAGTCCACATAGAACTATAATAAGTCTATAAAATAATTTCATCATTATGTAGAGCTTGAAAAACTATGTGATTTAATTTTTTTTTGTTCTAAATGATTTTGTATGTAAGAGATATGACCTATAAAAAATGGATAGATTAGCACATAAATTAAGAATAAATATCAATTCCAAGCCTTAGAAGATATTTTGTCTAATCAGATACTACCACTTGGCATATTTCACAACTATCACCCCTTTGGAAGTAATTGATTTCTATTAAATTTTACAGTAGTTTCTAAAAGTGGATGGAATCAAATATTACCCAGTATTGCTCAACAAAGGAATACATAGAATGAATAAGAATAACACTGAATATAATAAGGTATCTATGAACATCAAATAATCTCACTAAAATAGAAATAAAATTACACTCCAAATAATGGCCAAAAGGTTGGTATGAAAGGGTATTTATACCCAAATACATGATGCCTTTAGGTCAAGATTATGAGATTGTCCCTTAGGAACACAAAATTACAAAATCATTTTTTCATGGTTTACATGGGCCCAAAGTAAAAATAAGACAAATACAAGTACAAAATCTGGTCATGGCCTCAAGAGAAGCTTAACCACCATATATTTCAATATACCTCCATCAGCTAAATGACTAACAATGTCTTAGTATTAAAATATAATCCACAAGGAAATGTTGCTTCATTCTCAAGGAACATATCAAAATGGAGTAATAGATTTTGTCAAGTATGCAAGAAAAATGGACATACTACAAATTATTGTAGATTCAATCCAATAAATCAGTATCAAGAAAATCAAACAAGTTTTGGAAGCCAATTAAATAGGTCATTTAAACCAAGACAATATTAGAATCAATATAGACCACATCAACAATAATTTCAGTGTCAGAATCAATACCATCAACCTCAGTTGCAATATAGATAAGGAAAATAAAAGGGACACTTAGCTCAAGATATTCAAGAAATTCAAGAACTAGAAGAACTTGTAGAAGAACATGAAGTTAAAGCTCTTTCAACAAATATAGTATTTGATGAAGATACTAACTATTTACTTGATCATGATACAAACAATGAGTAGAATGAAGAAAGTAGAAAAGAAGAGCACAATTTCCAGAACCAAGACAAATACCATATTGAAGACTAAAGTCTTCGATAACTAAATAATGTAATACAAGGGGTGTTGGAGAGTATTACATTATTTGGTACATGCTAATGTACCACCTTGGTACATATTTAGATTAGGAGAGTGTCTTAGAATAGAGTTTGAGTATTTACTTTAAGAAATGTAATAATTTGTTAATGGTATGTTTATGAGTTATTGCATAAGTTATTTATAAGTTTTATATGTTTAGAATATTATCATTATCTTATATTTGATATAAGTATCTTTATTTTAGAACTTGTGGTTATTTTTATTTAAGTATTAAGAATAAAAAACTAACACAAATATCTAATCGACATATTAGGACTTAAGTATGAGTGCAATGTAGGTTTTGTTGTTTTTTTACAAAACTGACTTTACCACCCATGTCTCCTTTACCACTGCAAGAAGACCATCCTTGGACAAGTCCCAAAATTCTTAGAAGAATTTGATGAGGAAGTCATTTGGTCAAGGTGTTTTTTCTTTTTTCATCTTGAAAACCACTTTCTTTACTTTCTCAATAGAGACTGGCATTGCCAAAATTTCATTATCCTCTTCCTTAATAACGGAAGGGATTCCTTAAAGAATTTCTCTTGATCCCTAGGGTCTATGGAGCTAAAGAGAAAATTTCTTCAAAGTAGTCAATGCCAATTTTCTTCATCCCATACCAAGAGTAAATTGGATTGCAAGTGTTGCTCTTCCTAGAGGGCATAAAGTTTGAGGTTCATCTAGCCAAAAGATATTTATGGAAAAAATAGAGTTTTTTTCCCCTTCCTTGAACCACAATATCATGGATTTTTGTTTTCATAAGAGCACCTCCCTCCTTTCCCATTCTAATAACTTGAAATAAAATTAGATTTATTGTTTTCTAAGCTCCTCCATAAGTCCCAAGGAGCGAATTTGAGCATTCACTTGCTCTAGTTGGGAAGCCAAACCTACATTTTTAGCCCTCACATCCCTAAGCTCTTGCCAATTTCATTTTTTAATTCTTACTTTGATGGATTGTAATCTCTTTATAAAGTAATATATCTGGGTGTTGTATATTGACTTTCCTTCCATCCATCACTGAAGAACTAATTGCTTAAAGGAAGTATCTCTAAACCACAAAAGCTTAAAATTTTAAGGGTGAGTAATTCCTAGAAAATTATTAAAAATCTAGCAAAAAAACCTAATAGTATGATCCCACATTATTAAGGATAAGATATTTCATAATTAATTCTAGAGAGAATATTATCTAAGATTAGAAACCTATAAAAGTGCTCTAGGATGCATGTATATCCCTATCATATGTTCATATATATCATCAATCCATTATCTAGCTTGACATCAATCAGGTGGAGATGCCTTAAGTGCTCATGCATTAAATCATTCATAGTGTCCAGTGTTCTCACCCCTCCCATATTTTCATATAATAAGAGAATGGTGTTAAAATCCCCTCCTTGGACAATCTAGTCATTGAGGAACTAGAGCTTGAGGTGTCAGATAAAGTCACATTGCTTTTGTTTGTCCTCTATAGTAGTCATTGCATATATGTTAATACAAAGAAGTTGTTGATCCCTTTTCCTCCATTGCCCTTGAAGTCTAAGGATTCCCTAGCTTCCCATAGTCACATGCACCACAAATTCCTTTGGATCCTATAAATAGAAGAGCCCACCTGATGCTCCTTGAGAGTTGATATATTCTACATAGCTTATAGGCCATAATTTCTTAGCCACTATCTCCATCTCCTTCACTAATAATTTAGTCTTTTGAAGAAAGACTAAGTTTGATATATAATTTAGCCACATGCATTGTATATAATATATATGTATATTCCACATGCATGGATATAGATCCAATTTTCTATTTGGTATTGTGTTTGCCTTGTTAGGCGGTGGTTAAAGATTCATTTAGGTGTATTCTATAGTATAGTCATAGGTTGCATGATTTTAATATTAGAATAGAATCAATTCATAGATAGTGAATTTGAAACCCTATCATGTGATGAGATCACCGATTAAATTTCATTCCTTTAATATTAAAATAGAATCAACTCACAAACATTTTCTAAACCTTACTATGAGATGAAATCACCGATTAAATTGCATTCCCTAGCAATTTTAAAAATAACACTTTTTACAAAGTGCCAAATAGAAAATTCATCCTTGACTCGTAATTTGAGAGCATTCACAACAAATCAAAGAGACAGAGAATCTCTTGCCTAAAACTCCAATATGGTAGAGGATTCCTTACCTCAATATCATCTCCTCCTCGTCTCTATCTCTCTTCTCCAGACTCAAGATTAATTTTGAGTAGTCCTATCATTTGAACTAACCAGGTGATATAATTTTACCCATTAAGGTGAGTAACATACACCAAAGGATTCATTTCATATAAAAGTCCACATAGAACTATAATAAGTCTATAAAATAATTTCATCATTATGTAGAGCTTGAAAAACTATGTGATTTAATTTTTTTGTTTGTTCTAAATGATTTTGTATGTAAGAGATATGACCTATAAAAAATGGATAGATTAGCACATAAATTAAGAATAAATATCAATTCCAAGCCTTAGAAGATATTTTGTCTAATCGGATGCCACCACTTGGCATATTTCACAACTATCACCCCTTTGGAAGTAATTGCTTTCTATTAGATTTTACAGTAGTTTCTAAAAGTGAATGGAATCAAATATTACCCAGTATTGCTCAACAAAGGAATACATAGAATGAATAAGAATAACACTGAATATAATAATGTATCTATGAACATCAAATAATCTCACTAAAATAGAAATAAAATTGCACTCCAAATAATGGCCAAAAGGTTGGTATGAAAGGGCATTTATACCCAAATACATGATGCCTTTAGGTCAAGATTATGAGATTGTCCCTTAGGAACAAAAAAACACAAAAAATTACAAAATCATTTTTTCACAGTTTACATGGGCCCAAAGTAAAAATAAGACAAATACAAGTACAAAATCTGGTCATGGCCTCAAGATAAGCTTAACCACCACATATTTCAATATACCTCCATCAGCTAAATGACTAACAATATCTTAGTCTTAAAATATAATCCACAAGGAAATGTCACTTCATTCTCAAGAAACATATCAAAATGGAGTAATAGATTTTGTCAAGTATGCAAGAAAAATTGATGGGGAACCAAAAATTGCATCTACAAAACTCAAATTTTCATTCAATATTTTCAAGTTTATTTTACACAGACTAGCCCACAGGCGTAGTTACATTCACTATGCAATCTCTGGCCTCCATGCCCTCTCATTACAACACTGGGTTTTTATAGAGGCCCCGACCCTCTACAGTCTGCAATCAAATTACAGAACAATGGCCGCAGCCATTAACCTCCTGTCTGGAAGTAAATTCATGCACCGCTTTCTCTGTCATCCTCCGACATGCACGATCCTAGTGTAGACTGCCTCACGCTCGGCGCATCTGCCTACACTACCCAGGAACTCTGAGCTTTCTTTGGAAGGAAACACAGTCCAAAACTACCTCACGCTCGGTGCATCTGTTTTGCGGTCTTTCGTCTCCATGGAACCTAGTGTAGACTGCCTCACGCTCGACGATCTGTCTACACTACCCAAGAACCTCAAGCTCGTTTGGAAGAAAAATAATGCAAGCAGGGACAGGATGGCCCTTTGGCCTTGCAATTGCAACCTCTACCTGCAATTGTTTTCCAACCCCTTGTGCATGCCTCGACTTGCCCTTTTATAACTTTCTACGTGACTCTCCGCCTTCCATCTGGTGACCCTTCGATCTACTTCCACTATGACTGTTCATTTCATTTTCTCGCATCTCTTCATTTCATTCTATAACGGCCCCTATAACTACTGTCTACTCCCACTCACTATCGGTCTGTGCCTGTTTCACTGCACCTTGGTGCCACATGTTGGTCTGTGCTGCCATGTGTCGCTCACTTGACTCCTTCTGTAATGGTCCTTGTAACCGTCTGCCCCTTTTGAGTCATGAAGCAGCATGTTGTGATTTCACGACATCTCCTCTCTCTTCCTCATCTGCTTCTCTTCTCGTCGCGATATCGCGACATGTCACGATATCGCGACATGTCGCGATATCGTGACATTTCTATTTCCTGGCCATCTATCTCCTCTTCGGGTCATGAAATCGTGACGTGTCGCGATATCACGACACTTTTCTCTTCATCCACTTTCTCTTCTCTTCTAGCCATGAAAATGTGACATGTCGCAAAATCACGACATCTTTTCCTTTGGCTCCTTCGCTTGCCTCTTGGTCGCAAAAATGCGACATGTCACGAAATCACGACATCTTCCTCCCTTGGCTTCTTCTTCGCCTTCTGGTCATGAAAATGAAACCTGTCGTGAAATCACGACATCTTCCTCCCTTGGCTTCTTCTTTGCCTTTTGGTCGTGAAAATGTGACATGTCACGAAATCGCGACATCTTTCTTCTTCGGCTCCTTCTTCGCCTTCTGGTCGTGAAACTACATGTCACGAAATCGTGACATCTTCCTCCTTTAGCTCATTCTTCGCCTTTTGGTCGTGAAACTGTGACATGTCACGAAATCATGACATTTCTTCCTCTTGGATTTCTCTCTCCTTGGTAGGTCGCGAAACTACGACATGTCGCAAAATTACGACATCTTTTCCTCCGTGCCTTCTCTCTCCTTTGCGGGTCATGAAACTACGACATGTTGTGAAATCGTGACATCTTTTCCTCCATGCCTTCTCTCTCCTTTGTGGGTCACAAAACTGCAACATGTCACAAAATCACGACATCTTTTCCTCCACGCCTTCACTCTCCTATTTTGATTGCGATATCGCGACACTTTTTCTGTCGCGATATCATGACAGTTTTCCTTCTCGTCGTCTCTTTCATCTACGGGTCGCGATAACGTGACATGTCACGATATTGTGACATATTTCGTCTGCTCCTTCGCTCTCCTATTTTGGGCACGATTTCATGACATGTCGTGAAATTGTGACATATTCCTTCCTTAGCCATTTTCAAAAATGGCTCTGCTGCCACTGGATGCTCCTACATTAGAGGCCACTGGATGCTTCTGCATCAGAGGCCACTGGATGCTCCTGCATCAGACACCCGGGGTTGATGGAGAAGTGACCTTCACTTCTGCACTGTTCTGTCACATAGGGACTCAACTCTTTCTGATCAACCCACTCTCTCTGTCTTCTCACCATTCTTCCATAGGTCTTGGTGCAAACTGCCTCACGTTCAACGCTCTGTTTGCACACTCAGGAACTTCTAGCTCTGATACCACTTGATGGGGAACCAAAAATTGCATCTACAAAACTCAAATTTTCATTCAATATTTTCAAGTTTATTTTACACAGACTAGCCCGCAGGCGTAGTTACATTCACTATGCAATCTCTGGCCTCCATGCCCTCTCATTACAACACTTGGTTTTTATAGAGGCCCCGACCCTCTACAGTCTGTAATCAAATTATAGAACAATGGCCACAGCCATTAACCTCTCGTCTGGAAGTAAATTCATGCATCACTTTCTCTGTCGTCCTTTGACATGCACAATCCTGGTGTAGACTGCCTCATGCTTGGTGCATCTGCCTACACTACCTAGGAACTCTGAGCTTTCTCTGGAAAGAAACATAGTCCAAAACTGCCTCATGCTCAGCGTATCTGTTTTGCGGTCTTCTGTCTCCATGGAACCTGGTGTAGACTGCCTCATGCTTGGTGATCTGTCTACACTACCCAAGAACCTCAAGCTCGTCTGGAAGAAAAACAACGCAAGTAGGGCCAGGATGGCCCTCTGGCCTCGCAACTGCAACCTCTGCCTGCAATTGTTTTCCAACCCCTTGTGCATGCCTCGGCTTGCCCTTTTATAAATTTTTGCGTGACTCTCTGCCTTCCATCTGGTGACCCTTTGATCTACTTCCACCATGACTGTTCGTTTCATTTTCACTTGATGGGGACACGAAAAATCCCAATCTACCAAATCCAAATTTTACACAAAAATTCAAAAACAAACTTTACAAGAAACAGGAACACTCTTTTCCATTCATCAACTTGTAAAGATTTATAGTTACAACCCGTAGGCTTTACAACAACTAGCGCACAAGCACAGTTCTCTTGGTCTCAACAAACTAACCACAACACTAGCCTGCAGGCGTAGTTTTCTCTTCTTGATGCAAGCTGCCTCATGTTCGGCGATCTGCTTGCGCTCCCAGGAAGAATTTTCTAACTCTGGAAGGAAAACACACTCTAGCCGGTCAGAATGGCTCTCGACCCTCGATTCTGCAACTCGACTATGCAACTCTGCAACTACAGGTTTTTCAACTATTTTCCAACCCCTTGTGCATGCCTCGACTTGCCCTTTTATAACTTTCTGCGTGACTCTCCGCCTTCCATCTGGTGACCCTTCGATCTACTTCCACCATGACTGTTCGTTTTGTTTTCCCACGTCTCTTCATTTCATTTTGTAATGGCCCCTGTAACTGTCATCTACTCCCACTCACTGTCGGTCTGCACCTGTTTCACTGCACCTTGGTGCCACATGTTGTTCTATGCTGCCACGTGTCGCTCACTAGACTCCTTCTATAATGGTACCTGTAACCGTCTGCCCCTTTCGAGTCATGAAGTAGCATGTCATGATTTCGCGACATCTCCTCTCTCTTCCTCATCTACTTCTCTTCCTATCATGATATCATGACATTTCTGTTTCCTGGCCATTTCTCTCCTCTTAGGGTCACGAAATCGCGATGTGTCATGATATCGCGACACTTTTCTCTTCATCCACTTTCTCTTCTCTTCTAGCCGTGAAAATGCGACATGTCACGAAATCACGACATCTTTTCCTCCGGCTCCTTCGCTCGCCTCTTGGTCGTGAAAATGCGACATGTCACAAAATCGTGACATCTTCCTCCCTTGGCTTCTTCTTCGCCTTCTGGTCGCAAAAATGTGACATGTCATGAAATCGTGACATCTTCCTCCCTTGGATTCTTCTTCGCCTTCTGGTCGCAAAAATGCAACATGTCGTGAAATTGTGACATCTTTCTTCTTTAGCTCCTTCTTCGCCTTTTGGTCACGAAACTGCGACATGTCACGAAATCACGACATCTTCCTCCTTTGGCTCCTTCTTCGCCTTCTGGTCGTGAAACTACGACATGTCACGAAATCGCGACATTTCTTCCTCTTGGCTTTCTCTCTCCTTAGCGGGTCGTGAAACTGCAACATGTTGCGAAATCATGACATCTTTTCCTTCGTGCCTTATCTCTCCTCTATGGGTCGCAAAACTGTGACATGTCATGAAATCGCGACATATTTTCCTTTGTGCCTTCTCTCTCCTCTGCGGGTCGTGAAACTACGACATGTCACGAAATCGTGACATCTTTTCCTCTGTGCCTTCACTATCCTGTTTTAGTCGTGATATCGTGACACTTTTTCTATCGTGATATCACGACAATTTTACTTCTCGTCGTCTCTTTCATCTATGGGTCGCGATAACGTGACATGTCGCGATATCATGACATCTTTCGTCTGCTCCTTCACTCTCCTCTTTTGGTCGTGATTTCACAACATGTCACAAAATTGTGACATCTTCCTTCCTTAGCCATTTTCGAAAATGGCTTTGCTGCCACTGGATGCTCCTGCATCAGAGGCCACTGGATGCTCCTGCATCAAAAATGGACATACTACAAATTATCGTAGATTCAATCCAATAAATCAGTATCAAGGGAATCAAACAAGTTTTGGAAGCCAATTAAATAATTCATTTAAACCAAGACAATATCAAAATCAATATAGACCACATCAACAACAATTTCAATGTTATAATCAATACCATCAACCACAGTTGCAATATAGAGAAGGAAAACAAAAGGGACACTTAGCTCAAGATATTCAAGAAATTCAAGAACTAGAAGAACTTGTAGAAGAACATGAAGTTAAAGCTCTTTCAACAAATATAGTATTTTATGAAGATACTAATTATTTACTTTATTAGGATACAAACAATGAGTAGAATGAAGAAAGTACAAAAGAAGAGCACAATTTCCAGAACCAAGACAAAGACCATATTCAAGACTAAAGTCTCCGATAACTAAATAATGTAATACAAGGGGTGTTGGAGAATATTACATTATTTGGTACATGCTAATGTACCACCTTGGTACATATTTAGATTAGGAGAGTGTCTTAGAATAGAGTTTGAGTATTTACTTTATGAAATGTAATAATTTGTTAATGGTATGTTTATGATTTATTGCAGAAGTTATTTATGAGTTTTATATGTTTAGAATATTATTATTATCTTATATTTGATATAAGTATCTTTATTTTAGAACTTGTGATTATTTTTCTTTAAGTATTAAGAATCAAAAGCTAACACAAATATCTAATCCACATATTAGGACTTAGGTATGAGTGCAATGTAGGTTTTGTTGTTTTTTTACAAAATTGATTTTACCACTTGTTGTGGCTGCTCCACAACGTACCCCAAAATTGGGGACCCACCTTTTTTTGCATGTTTTCCAAGAAGACCGAAGTGGCCCATATGCTAAAGATCAAAGAAAAAGCAAAACACCGCAAGGAAAAAAAGTGTCGCGATATCGCGACATGTTGCATTGTCGCGGCCAAAAGAGAAGAGAAAGATAAAAAAAGGAAAAAGTGTCGCGATATCGCGACATGTTGCTTTGTCGCGGCCAAAAGAGAAGAGAAAGACAAGAAATAAAAAGTGTCGCGATATCGCGACATGTTGCATTTTCGCGGCCCAAAGCAAAGAGAAAGAGCGAGGAGAAAAAGTGTCGCGATATCGCGACATGTTCTTGTTTGGCCGAGGATGTTGCGTTTTCGCGGCCAAACAAGAAAAAGTGTCGCGATATCGCGACATGTTGCATTTTCACGGCCAAAATAGAAAAAGTGTCGCGATATCGCGACATGTTGCATTTTCACGGCCAAATAGGAAAAGTGTCGCGATATCGCGACATGTTGCATTTTCACGGCCAAAAGAGAAAAGTGTCGCGATATCGCGACATGTTGCATTTTCACGGTCAAAAGAGAAAAAGTGTCGCGATATCGCGACATGTTGCATTTTCGCGATTCAAAGCAAAGAGAGAGAGAAGAAAGAAAAAGTGTCGCGATATCGCGACATGTTGCATTTTCGTGGCCAAAAGAGAAGAAAGAAAAAGTGTCGCGATATCGCGACATGTTACATTTTCGCGGCTAAAAGCAACAAAAGAGAGCAAGGAGGCAAAAGTGTCGCGATATCGCGACATGTTACATTTTCGCGACGAAGGGCCACAAAATGGAAACCAAAGCACATACGCATACAAGGGAAGGTGAAACGAACAACCATTGGAAAATGAAACGAACAGTCAGGGAAGGTGAAACGAACAGCCATCGGAAAATGAAACGAACCGTCATGGAAGGAGAAACAATTTTTTTAGAAGTTTAAATACGCCATTCAAAGAGGCCAGAAGGGGTTGGAAACTGCTGCGAGCAGAGTTGCAGATTTGAAGGCAAGAGGGCCATTCTGGACTTGTTTGAGTCATTTTCTTCTATTGACTGGTTTGGAAAAACCAGAAATTTCTGCTATTGTAAAATGACAAATATTTAATGCGAAGTTTTCAGAAATTTGCATCTTGTGGGCAAGAAAGGAGGAGATTCTCTTTGCATGCAATGGATTTAATGTCTATTTCTTTTCCCTTTTTAGATTTTGGGTTTGTAGATGGAGTTAATGCAAGTTTTCTTGGTTGCTTCATACGAATGTTTAAATCTGAAATACCTCATTTAAAACCCTAGGAACCAACACTTAGTCTATGGGGATTGTGCTTGTTTTGCAAGTCCAATAGGTTAGGTTGCATGCATGAAGACCTCACATCTTCGGTTTTGTCGAAATAGGATAGCATCATACTGAATGCATTTTATTTTCAGTTTTCTGCATTTCATTTTCATTTTCTGCATTTTATTTTTTCCAAAAATTTTCACTTATTTTAAATTTTCAGGCATTAAAATAAACATTTAAAAATTTTCAAAATCCAAAAAAAAAATGAACAATCACTAAAGTTTCATGGTGAAATAAACCAACATTGCCCCTTGTTTATAGTTACTTGCAATCACTAAGGTGTTCCAAGCATTTAAATTGAATATCTTTATTTGAGATTACTAATACACATATGCAAATGCTAATACAATGGAGACCTTGGAGAAGTTGTTTGTTTAACTTCTTTGCAAGAGGGGATTTGGAACCCAAATCCTAAAGGAGAGTGTACTTTCACAACTGGGTGAAAATACCACTCAACAGATTGGCGCTAGAAGGAGGGCCTGAATTGTTTTATTTTAGAGTGATTTAAATGCTATAGGGATTTAAATTTTGAATATTTCATGCCCTATTGATTATTATCTTTAGCTCTCTTTTAACAACACAACCTTGTAGTGTTAAAAGGAGGACATGAATCGCTATGCATTGTTCTAACGCTTTTTGATTGTTCATACAAGAATAATGTGTTTTGATTTGATTTTGAAAAATTTTGGTCTTGACTAACGAGGTTGTCTCCATGCAATTACTTTCATTTGATTTTAAGGGATACATCTCTTGGTTGATGCTAACATGATTATTAATACGTTACATGTTTGATATTTGCTAGTCAATTTCATGCTTATTTGTAAGGAATTATTTTTTTTCTAAAATGTATTTGTTGTCGGTATTATGCTCTTCACTTGCGTGTAATGCGATCTTGTGAATCAGAAAGCCTACAACACTAGGAGTATGCTCTTCACTTGCGCATATGCGATCTGGTGAATCAGAAACTTACATTTTTAGAATACTGCTTTGTCATGGTTCCTTCTTTCATTCATGACTAACAAATTGATTTTGAAGTTATTCTTTGAATTTCATTAATTGCAGGATTTTTTGTGTGTCGCAGGTTTTCTTTGAGGTATTGAGAGTTTTGTCAGGTTTTGTAGGGTAGTTTCATTTACAAGTTGGACCCACCGCATCGCATCGCAACTAGGTCCAAAACAACCGAGGAAACCATATTCCAAAGCCTCTCACTCACTCATAGGAATCCAAGGAATAAAACTGAGCAAATTGTGGTCCCACCAGATATTCTTGTTACAGAAGATCCTTCTATTTTAGGTGCATCTAGCGGACTTGCACCGGTGGTGTCATTTGCCACTAGTGTACCAATTATCAGTACCATTTCCATGGTTCTTGTAGGGTTATCATCATCGATTTTGAATCAAATGGCCCAACCTCCACCACCTCCTTGGTACGGAGCCCATAACATTCCTTTGAATATTGCAAGGGATATTCACGAGATCCCTAAGAATATAGAGATATTTTTTCCCAAATACAAACCGGATGGCCCAAGGACCACAGAAGAACATATTCAGGCCTATAGGGATGTTTTGATAAGATTGCAAGTTCAACATGAAGATGTGGCTTGTAGACTCTTCCCCATGAGCCTAGACCAAGTGGCTTACGAATGGTATATTTGCTTACTTACTGGTTCCATTACGTCATGGACGCAAATGGAGGATGCTTTTGTCAACCAATTCAGGTCACCATTAGATCCCACAATCATCTATAATCAGTTCATTACATGCAAAAGAGGCCAGGGTGAGCCAATCCAAACTTTTAATCGGAGATTTCAGAAATGCTATAATAGAGCAATTCGGCATTTTGCCATTGATCCCACCAGTAGCTTTGCAAATATATTTTGGGGCATTGGATCCTATGATGGCAATGTTTGCAAGGCAAAATCCTCAAGTTACCACGCTTGCTCTAGCCTACAATGAAGCTATGACCATTGAACAACAAATGACACCACAGGGTTATGGGTTTTCCCTAGATGCCTATGGTAGGACAATATGGTCCATATGGTCAAGCTCCTATGATGAATCAGATCATGGCACCACAAATATCAGGCATAAATGCTTTGCCTTATCAACAACCATATTCATCAACACCCGCTTACGCACCCATTCCAATTCAACCAATCACATCCATTCCCCCCATTCCTTCATTTTTGCAAAATAGTCAACAAACTATGCAAGGAGCTAGTCCGGTTAATTCTCAAGCTATAGTTCCTTTCCCCAATCCAATTTTGATTCAAAGTGTGAATCCCTACGCAAATCAAGTGGCTCAAAATCCAACTCAAATGTTAAGTCAAGATCTCACCAATTACGCAAATCCTACTGGAACTAGCAATAACATAGCTCAACCAAAAGAGATTTATTCGGAGGTTGAAGAGCTCAAAAAGATAGTTCACAAATTGAGTAATGATTTGGTTCAAAAATAGAAGTATGAATCCCATGCCCCTCACCCAAATCAAAACTTCAACAATAGAGGGAGACAATGGAATACGAAGCCAAACAATGGGGGTGTGCCTTCCCCTATTGCTAATCAGATAGATACTTCTGCAGGACCAAGTCACTCTAGTTCCATTCTTAATATTTCTGATTTTGCATGGGAAAAGGGGTGTAGATTGCATAATACAAAGGAGCATAATGAAAGGAATTGTCCCAAAATTGCTAGGTATACCCATTGTCTCCAAGCTCAAGTGGATGATTTGGAACTTGTGCCAAATGAGGGTCCACCCCAACATCAACAAGGAGAGGACAACATTTTGGTGGTGGAAACTCTATATCGTCAAGAGAGTGAGAATGAGGAAGGTGAAGATGAATGGGGTGAGAAACATGTTGATGAATCAAGAAGATGAAGAAGAAGTACTTGAGCGTCACGACTTGAACTTGGAGGATGATTACTATGATTCATGGAAGAAATGGGAAGAATATTATCAATCTAAATCTTCTAATAAACTTGTTGTGTCAATTAATATGCAGGATAACTCAATTGCTTCCTCACATGAGGATACTATAAATCCTGTACAATTTGAGAAAGTTTTGGAAGAGGAATTCGAATCTCATCAAATTTTGGAACATGATAAGGATTCTACAACCATGAATCAAGAAAGAGAGTCATTTGCTTTAGATTCCTTTGGAGGAAAAGAAATTGAAAATCTTGATCCACTTACTTGTGCTACAATGATTATGCCATTTCAAAATGAGAAAATTACAAAACCTAAATCATTTGGGTTTGATATCATTGATGATCCAATTGAAAATCTCACGTTACCCAAAACAACCCAAGTGATTGATCACGGAAATGTGTTAGTTAACCCACCCCTAGATAGACAAGACTTATGGTTTGAAAGGGATGGACATATTTTCAATTGGGTACCTAAGTTTGGTGCCTTTGATAAACGAGTCATGGAGAAAGAACAAGTGCTACATGATGATGAATGTCATGAGAGAAAAGAGGAATTTTCAAATCCTCTTCAAGTAAGGTCAAATGAAAACATGCCAAAGGTAAAATCTCACCTTTTTGGTTTCACCATGCAAAATTCGAATGAAGGTTTCCCTAATGAATGGTTTGATTCAAATATTATTAATGTTATGGCTTTATTGAATGAAAATGAAAGCTTATTTCTACACCATGAATCAAAGTGCGGAATGGACATCTTAAAGAATAGACATAAAGGAATTGAATATCAATCATTGTCTAATCAATTTGAAAACTTGAAACTCCACCATAGGATTATTAATGAAACTAAATCAAATTGGTATGGTGAGAGGGGCAAGTGGAAGTTTGTTTCTTTGTTTGGTTTGATCTTGTTTTTGTTGGATTCCTACAAAACTTGGTATGCGTATCACGTCATACATCTTTTAAAGAATTCCAATCAGGGTTTGGGATCCGGGAAAATGATAATCCAAACTTTTGCACCATCTTGCATTATATTGTACATTTGTATATACTTTTGGTTTTCGTGTTTTGGTTTTGGATTGGATCTCACTTTGGTTTTAAGTTTTGTGTGTTGGTCCTTTGGACACTTTTGGTTTTTAAAAAAAAAAAAGAGAAGAAAGCGAGATGTCAACTTAGGTCCTTATGAATGTTGACTAAGACTAGGAGAATATGAAACATCGGAATTGTATTGCAGAAAGCTCCACGAGTATCGCAAACACATTAAAGAATATCGTTTGGAACTTGTGATGCATGAAGTTGTCAGTTTTACACATTATGGTAAAGTAGGTGATATATTCCATCCGCATTTCAAAAAGAGCAATGCATTCATCCATATCTCATGTTACATTCCACATTGCATATACATTTCATCTCAGTTGCATTTTCATTTCAGGTACAATCATTGAAAAGGTGTCGAATCCTCTTAGGGTTATTACATAACATATATTAAAAGGATCCTAAGGTTGGGAACTGATGCCCGAACTATCTTGAACCAAGCACGTTCTACACATATTAAAGAGGATCTTGAGCAAAATGGTCAAAACCATACTTGGAAGAAAAGGTGAGGCGAAAGGAGTATTTCGTGTCTATCCTATCATGCAACATAATCCTTAAAATAGTGGTTTTTACCACTCCCATAATGCTTAAAGCCTAAAATCAGAGTAGTAAGGATAGGGTCTAATTCTCATCTCGCTTAGGTTGAGAATCCGATTCCCCAAAGCTTCTATTTTGCCCATTCAAGAACTTGAAATTCCAAAGCAAATATTTTTCATTTCTTTATTAATATTGGATTGGAAGGATCGTACTACATGCCCCTTGCAAGGATGGGTAGTCATCCCCAAGGTCCAAGAAATCAAAAGTAGAGCCAAATCCTGGATTATGGGGTTGATCTCCATCGGGGCTATAGACGCTTGACTGGCAATGGAGTATGCTCATGCATGGCAACATGTCTTGTCTAAAAACAAGACCACTGATTGCTCAAACGGACAGGCTAGCCTGACAGTTTCATCCATAACAGGTTAAATCATTTTGTTCAAGATGAGGTAATGAACTCCAGATCAGAGTAGTAAGGATAGGGTTAAATTCCCATCTCGCTTAGGTTGGGAATCCTATTCCCCAAAGCTCTGATTTCACTTACACTTGCACATGGGTTCAAGATGGTAGTGACACATAACCAACTTTGGGATCTAGTAAATTAATTCAGTATGCACATATTTGGTCCTAAGAGGGTTTGACAGTTTTAATATGTTTGTTCATGATACTAGAAAGTCTGAGCCTTTGCAAAGCAGGTTGTTATATCTCTAACATAGTTGTCATACATCAAATCCTGCACAAATCATTCATAGCCTTGCATACGAATCATAAGTGAAACTGACAATGGAAAGTTGAACGAGTTTCAAACGATAGGGAATGAAGCACATTGCACACACCGAGCTGATGCTTAATAATTCTAATGCTTCATGTATTTCTCGTCTAGTTTCATTCTTGGGATATTTTCTGATGCTTGTATTTGAGTCTCGTGTGTTTTCAGGTTGAGTTCTCACCGAAATGCTCAGGAGCATTTCCCATGAGAGTCGCCATTTGTTGTGGCTGCTCCACAACGTACCCCAAAATTGGGGACCCACCTTTTTTTGCATGTTTTCCAAGAAGACCGAAGTGGCCCATATGCTAAAGATCAAAGAAAAAGCAAAACACCGCAAGGAGAAAAAGTGTCACGATATCGCGACATGTTGCATTGTCGCTGCCAAAAGAGAAGAGAAAGACAAAAAATGAAAAAAGTGTCGCGATATCGCGACATGTTGCTTTGTCATGGCCAAAAGAGAAGAGAAAGACAAGAAAGAAAAAGTGTCGCGATATCGCGACATGTTGCATTTTCGTGGCCCAAAGCAAAGAGAAAGAGGAAAAAGTGTCATGATATCGCGACATGTTGCGTTTTCACGGCCAAACAAGAAAAAGTGTCACGATATCGCGACATGTTGCATTTTTCGACCAAACAAGAAAAAGTGTCGCGATATCGCGACATGTTGCATTTTCGCAGCCAAACAAGAAAAAGTGTCGCGATATCGCGACATGTTGCGTTTTTGCGGCCAAACAGGAAAAAGTGTCGTGATATCGCGACATGTTGCATTTTCGCGGCCAAAGAGAAAAGTGTCACGATATCACGACATGTTGCATTTTCGTGACCAAACAGGAAAAGTGTCGCGATATCGTGACATGTTGCATTTTCACGGCCAAAAGAGAAAAGTGTCGCGATATCACGACATGTTGCATTTTCATGGTCAAAAGAGAAAAAGTGTCGCGATATCGCGACATGTTGCATTTTCGTGATTCAAAGCAAAGAGAGAGAGAAGAAAGAAAAAGTGTCGCGATATCGCGACATGTTGCATTTTCGCGGCCAAAAGAGAAGAAAGAAAAAGTGTCGCGATATCGCGACATGTTACATTTTCGTGGCTAAAAGCAACAAAAGAGAGCAAGGAGGCAAAAGTGTCGCGATATCGCGACATGTTACATTTTCGTGATGAAGGGCCACAAAATGGAAACCAAAGCACATACGCATACAAGGGAAGGTGAAATGAACAACCATTGGAAAATGAAACGAACAGTCAGGGAAGGTGAAACGAACAGCCATCGAAAAATGAAACGAACCGTCATGGAAGGAGAAACAATTTTTTCAGAAGTTTAAATACGCCATTCAAAGAGGCCAGAAGGGGTTGGAAATTGTTGCGAGCAGAGTTGCAGAGTTGAAGGCAAGAGGGCCATTCTGGACCTGTTTGAGTCATTTTTCTTCCATGGACTGGTTTGGGAAAACCAAAAATTTTGCTATTGTAAAATGACACATTTTTAATACAGAAATTTTCAGAAATTTGCATCTTGTGGACAAGAAAGAAGGAGATTCTCTTTGCATGCTATGTATTTAATGCCTATTTTTCCCATTTTTAGATTTTGAGTTTGTATATGGAGTTAATGCAAGTTTTCTTGGTTGCTTCATGCGAATGTTTGAATCTGAAATTTATTTTGAACCCTAGGAGCCAACACTTAGTCTATTTTGATTGTGCTTGTTTTGCAGGTCCAATAGGTTAGGTTGCATGCATGAAGACCTCACATCTTCGGTTTTGTCGAAATAGGATAGCATCATACTGAATGCATTTTATTTTCAGTTCTCTGCATTTCATTTTCATTTTTTGCATTTTATTTTTTCCAAAAATTTTCACTTATTTTAAATTTTCAGGCATTAAAATAAACATTTAAAAAATTCAAAATCCAAAAAAAAACAATGAACAATCACTAAAGTTTCATGGTGAAATAAACCAACATTGCCCCTTGTTTACAGTTACTTGCAATCACTAAGGTGTTCCAAGCATTTAAATTGAATATCTTTATTTGAGATTACTAATACACATATGCAAATGCTAATACAATGGAGACCTTGGAGAAGTTGTTTGTTTAACTTCTTTGCAAGAGGGGATTTGGAACCCAAATCCTAAAGGAGAGTGTACTTTCACAACTGGGTGAAAATACCACTCAACACCACCCATGTCTCCTTTACCACTGCAATAAGACCATCCTTGAACAAGTCCCAAAATTCTTGGAAGAATTTGATGAGGAAGTAATCTGATCAAGGTATTTTTCTTTTTTTCATCTTGAAAATAATTTTCTTTACATTCTCCATGGAGACTGGTATTGCAAAAATATAAATATCCTCTTCCTTAATAAGGGAAGGGATTCCCTAAAGAATATCCTCTTGAGTCCTAGGGTCTACGGGGATTAAAGAGAAAATTTCCTCAAAGTAATCAATACCAATTTTCTTCATCTTTTCCAAAGAGTAAACTATATTGCTAGTGTTTCTCTTCATGGAGGGCACAAATTTTGAGGCTCATTTGGCCAATAGAGATTTATAGAAAAAAATAGAGTTCTTTTCCCCTTCCTTGAACCACAAGATCATGGATTTTTGTTTCCATAAGAGTTCCTCCATCCTTTCCCATTCTGATAAATTGAAAGAGACTTCGATTTCTTATTTACTAAGATCCTCTATAAGTCCCAAGGAGCAAATTTGAGATTTACTTGCTCTAGGTGGGAATCCAAACCTAAATTTTTAGCCCTCACATCCTCAAGCTCTTGCCAATTCCAATTTTTAATTCTTAGATTGATGGAATGCAATCTCTTGATAAAGCAATAGATCTGGGTGTTGTATATTGGATTTCATTCCATCCATCACTAAAGAAATAATGGCCTAAAGGAAGTATCTCTAAACCACAAAGCTTGAATTTTTAAGGGTGAGTAATTCCTAGTGGATTATCAAATATCTAGCAAAACAACCCAATAGTATGATCCCACATTATTCAAGATAAGAAATTTCATAATTACTTCTAGAGAGAAGATTATCTAAGATTAGAAACCTATCAAATTTCTCTAGAATGCATGTAGATCCCTATCATATGTTTACCTATATCATAAATCCATTGTCTAGATTAACATAAATCAAGTGTAGATACCTTAAGTGCTCATGCATTAAATTAGTCATAGTGTATAGTGTTCTCATCCCTCCCATATTTTCATCTAAGGATAGAATGGTGTTAAAATCCCCTCTTGAAAAAATCTTGTCATTAAGGAACTAAAACTTGAGGTATCAGATAAATTCCCATTGGCTTTGTTTGTCCTCTATAATAGTCATTGCATATATGTTAATACATAGGAGTTATTGGTCTTTTTTCCTCCATTTCCCTTGAAGTCTAAGGATGCCCTAGCTTCCCATAGTCACATGCACCACAAATTCCTTTATATCCTGTAGATAGGAGAGCCCACTTGATGCTTCTTGAGAATTGAGATATTCTACATAACCTATAGGCCATAATTTCTTAGCCACTCTCTCTATCTCCTTCACTGATAATTTAGTCTCTTGAAGAAATACTAAGTTTGATTTATTTCTTTGAATCATCCTTCTAGTTTCATTGTGTTTGAGGTAACTACCTCTTATCTTCATTATTTTCCATGAAATAAGTCTCATAAGGAAGGATAGATTAATATTCTAGTGATAGGAGCCACGTTATCTTCAAATATAAGAGTTTCCCCTTATTTTTCTAGGTGGTGCTAATTGGTCTTATGCCCCAATTTATGATTGGTGTCCATCTTCATTTTATTGAGTTTTTCCTATTGTAGACTAGATGGATATTGGTCAAGTTATCCTTCATGATAATTTATGTATATCACCAAGGTCTTACTAAGGGGTGTTGAGGTATCTTGTCCTACTTAAAGCTAAGAAATCCTATGTGTTTCACAAGTATAATTATGTTCTTTTTTGGATCCTCACTTATTTTTCCTTTGTTGACCATTTTGGTTTAGGTTGGTTTCCATTTGCATGTTGATTTGGTTGTTAGCTATTTATAGTGGTGCATTTTCCCCTAATTTAGACTGGGAACTTGCTTGAAAATTTGGTTTCACCATCGATTATGTCTCCATTTGATGAACTTATCTCATAATTGAGTCTTTAATTTTTTTAAAGAAAATTTTTTATGTTATGTAATATAGCATAGAGATTACAAATTGGCTAGGTGTTATAAGCATTACAGGAAAAACTAAAAATGCATGTATCTAGAGCTAGAAACCCATAAGGTAAAGAATATCAATGAAAAATAAAATATCTTCCCAATAAAGTTGAAAGAACCCGAACAACATAGTCTTTGGTCCACAAAAATTTGTAGAAAAAACATAGCGGATATGCTTAGTCTATGTGATCATCTCTTAAGTTCTCATAATTCTTGGTTTTAATTTTTTTTATGCGAGCTAAAGAAGGATGCAACAGAAAGCCTTCATTGATATTTTTATTTGCTAGATGGTTCCACTTCCTAGGAATGTGATGCCAATTAATCTATTCAAGTTTTTCAAGAGTCTTATAGAATTGATTCAACAACTAGAGCATAATAGAATTGACCTATTGTTTTCTATAAATAAATCATATGATCATATTAGAGCCCCATAAACTAAAATAATTTTGATGTTTTCTCTTGCTGCTAGAGTGAGACAAAATTTACAAACCATCAACTCAACTACATTATAGGTGGTTTATCCTAAATTCAAGAAAAAATAAAAAAATATTAAAGCATGGTCCTAACCATAAAAATCCTCTAGCAGTAACTATTCCAAGGTTAGACTTTGAAACCCCATCAAAGAATAGATATAGAAAACTAAAACATCATTGAGGAGTTAGGTTGTTGGAAATAGAGGCATTAATTAGATCTTGAAGATATCAATTTTTGAGGATGCGTAACTCAACTCTAGAAAGAGCACTTTGATATTTCTTAGCTTTAAATCATGCTCTAGCATTTTTCATAATAGCAAAATTTATCTTGTGTATCAAAATTGGTCTATGAGTTGATTTAACTATGATCTCCTCAATCCCAAACATTTGTTAGATTTTTATACAACATGCAATGGGAGATAGCATTCACAAGATGAATAATAATAATAAAGAAAGTAAATCTACGATATCATTGAAATATGCTATAAATAGAAATGATGAAAATTATTACAATAATAGCTATGGAGAAAATGAACACTCCATGATACAAGCTACTGATCAATGAATGATATTTGAGCTTATAGATCACACACACTACACTACTGTCTATCCTAATATATTGTAATCCTACACTATTGTGATAGATCTTCTATATCTATGGCCATTTATATAGGAAGATAAATTCCTTAGCCAACACTCTACCTAGTTGTACAAGTGGAAACCTTGCACATTGACACTTGTGCATTTATTCCATTGCATGAAGTAACTAGATAAATTTCCCCTAAAGTAATATAATTTTCTAAGTATGTACCAAGGAAGGTACATTTACATGATCCAAATAATGTCATAGAACCAATTTATAGCACCCCCTGTATTACAATATTTGGGTATTGGATACTTTAGTCTTCAATGTGGATCTTCCTATTGAATCTAGAATTATAATTCTTCTTCTATGATTCTTGTAACTTGTTCAAGCAAGTTTTTAATGTCTTAAAAACCTTTCATTCTTGCTGAAAGAGCTTTGATTTCATAATCATCTATCGATTCTCCCAGTTCTTCAATTTATTCTATCCTATGAGCTAAATGTCCTTTTTTATTTCCTTTTAAATACTCCAATTGGGGATAATTGGTTAGAAGTTAAAATTATTTCTAACGAAAATTTTGATATGGTTGTGGCTGAAATTGGTTCCCATTGTTCATTTGGTTTTCTTGATTTTGATTCTTGGGATGGAACCTGCAATAGCTGGTACTGTGGTATTTTCTCTTGCATATCTAACAATACCTGTTATACCATGGATTTCATCCTTTTGATGAAGAACCAATGTTTCCCTGTGAATTATCTTTATATGCCAATGTAGTTTTAGATATCTCATATTTAACAATATTTTCCACTTCATATTCCTATAGAATATTGACTAATTCACCAAAAGAAGTATCTTTACTTAGAACTTGTAAAGATGTTACCAAATACTTATAGTTGTCTGGAAGTGCTCTCATGGTTACTTGAGTAAGAATTTCATCCTTAATTGTTTCTCCTAAGGTGAATAATTTCCCTTTGATATCTACTAAATTCCTTAGGAACATTTCTATGCTTTCTCCATTGTTCATATTTAATGAATGAGGTTGAATTTGAAGATGAAGAATAGTTATCTTATTCTATCCTTAAAATTTTTTCTCTAGGCTTGTCCATGCATCTGAAGATAAATTTATTGAATTGATATAGGGTTGTATTTCATCAGTGATAGCAAAGGTTATTATCATTAGAGCCTTTGAATAATTTTCTACAAACTTTAGGATTTGAATATCATCTTTAGTAGGTATTTGAACTTTTCCTTTGAAAATATCCCAAATTTTTTCATATACCAAAATAGCTTTCACTTTATTATTCTATAAGAAATAATTAAGACCCTTGAGTAGCTGAGATTTTGCTAGGAAGAATTTATTTGAAGCCATTTATATTACATAATACCAATTCTTAGGTTTTGTATAATGCCTTATGACTCCCTAGTATGTTTTGGATAAGATATAAAGTGCTTTTGTAAATTTTAGTTCAATTTTGGTTGATTTTTTAAAGTTTTGTAAATAACAAAATCAACTTCTATTATCCTTATTGATCCTGTTGAACTAAACACTTTTCCTAAATTTAAAGAGGTTTTAATGTTGGACCTTTTGTATTTATTTGAGACGATTTGAGACAAGAAATTTGATAATTTCTAACCTTTGAAATTTTTTAATAAATCTCTTATAATGGCCCTTTGAGAATTGATTTTAATTTTTCTAATTTCCAATAGATCAATTTGATGTAGTAGACCTTATGACTCCTAAATTTGGAAAATCATAAAAGATAATAATATTTACAAAATATTAAATAGTTAAACTTAAGTAGAATTCCTTATATATCCAAGGTTGTTTTGCAAATATTATTTTGATCTAGGTAAGTTATCTCCTATGTCTTTTGATTTCACAACATTAAAATTTATCCTTGATTTTATAGCCTTATATCTCCTATGTTTGAAAGCAATACTAATGAGATAATTTTCTTACCTTAGCTCCTTGTATTCACACTTGAATAGCACTAGTTTTGACGGGTAAAACAATCCTCTTACTTTCCCTTTCTGTAGTGCTTGAGTTGATGAATCTAGATCGGCCAAGTGTAGTATGGCTAAGTGAGAAATGATTAGGTTTGTTCTTCGATGTTGGAGAGTATTATGTGTGACAAATAGGAGCACAAATTGATAACCAAAATATTATGATTCAACATTAACATGGATTTAGAAAATGCCATAGCTAATATAGGTTACAAAATAAGAATAATAACAACTACTCCTGCATCTATGCTAACTAACATGCCATAGAAGGTAAGTGTTAGGTTTAGGATTCTTAACCTAAGATATTTAGGAACTTACTATTAGATATTTGAAACAGTAAATATCTACATAGTAGAAAGTAGAAAAGTAAATACTATTGGTAAAAAGTAACAAACTACTTTTTACCATGCGGTAAATAAAATCTACCTAATGTAGGAAATGGGGTAAATATCCCAAAAGATGAAATATTACTCTAACATCCCCCTTCTTACATTATTTGGATAATGTATACCTATCCTCCTATATAAAAATATTTGGGTAAAGTATATAATTGTCCCAATATAGTAAAAAATATGTCGATCTACTGGTTCTTACTCTGTCACAGTGCTTTGGCTGCTCCTAAGAAAAAAATGGGTCATTCCTCACTTTGTCTTCACATCAATGAATGTACTTATAGTAATATCATCATCCAACCAAATTGCATGGGTAATAAGCCGCTGCAATCGCTAGGTGTAGTAGAATAGATCACTTCATACGAGGTTCATTCAGTTTACAATATGAGTTTGCAAAATATTTGGTAGCTAAGGTGTCGGTCACTGTCGAAAATGCACCATTATAAGTTCCCCCCTTCTTGTTACAAAACATGTTGTAATTAATTTTTGAAATAAGTATGACTAAGGTGTCGGTCTCTGTCGAAAATGCACCCTTATAAGTCTTCTTCCTTTTTTACAAAAATCTATAAAGAAAATAAAGTATATTCCCCCTTAATTGCAAAATATGTGCAACTTAAGAAGCTTTGAGAAGGATGTTACAATTATTGCCTCCTAGGCAATTTTACACCATAAAATTTCCTCGTTTTGTTTCAAAGACTTCAAACAATGAGAATTTTCTATTTATGAAGCCTAAAAAGAGGTACAATCACCCCTTTATTACAAGTACTTCAAACAAAAACTTATTCTATTTATGAAGCCTAAAAAGAGGAGAGAGAGGAAATGGTGCTTTGCCCAAAGTGACAAATGTGTTTTCCCTCTATAATAATGTCTGAGCCATGAGCACTCTATGTGCTCTCTTTGAACCAGATTCAGAATCAAAATAAAACGCTTCACTAGAAACATGGCTTTTGTCGTGTGCCTTTGCCATTTTAGTTTTGCTTGTTTTGAAACCAACACTGAATGGTGTCATGGTTGTCATTTTTATAATTTGTGCAAAAAAAAAAATTCTAGGAAATTTTATCAAAAAAGTTCACCAAATCATCCTTCCTTATTGCAAGTTCTTCAAGCGTGGTTGCTATTATGAAGTCTAAAATAAAAGGTATATTTTTATGATAAATTCTGCTTTTCTGATTGCCTTTACAAGTTTTATCTCCCTCTTGTCAAAATATATGTTTGAAGGAAGAAAGGAATTATCCCCCCTTAGTGCAAAAGAATTGCCACTTTCAAGGTTCCTTTATTTTAAAAAACTTGTTCTTTCTTTCACTCTTAAGAGGTATTTAATGGCACCTGTCTGAAAACTCTCTTTAATAGAGATAATCAGTTGGAGGAAATTAAGCCAAACAAATAAGATATGAAAGATAATTCACTCAAAAAGATATTTAATGGCACCTGCCTGAAAATCCTCTTGAAGAGGGATAATCAATTTGAGGAAATTAAGCCAAACAAATAGAGTGAATTAGGGATTTTTGTTTGTAGGAGATAATATCAAATGAATATTGGCTTTAAATCTGTGCAATGGTTAACATAAATTTATTAGTGAAATTTTGGGGTTTGGAGAGTTCTTTATTCTATGACTTATAATTGCAAAAGAAATAATGAAATAATCAAACAAGAATGCCCACAAAATTCTTATCACCTAGGTGTCGGATGCAACCAAAAATGCACCTAATTTGCCAATGAAGGTGTCAAGTAAAATAAAAAATGCGCCTTTTAATTTTTTGCAACAAAATATGAATGTGTGTTCTGCAAAGAATTGATATATTTTTGTCTCCTCCTTGTCTTACAATTTTGAAAAAAATAGAATCACAAATGTGTCTTCTATCCCCCCTTAATTTTTACAAAATGAAGAAATCTAGCACTCCTTTCAAGACAAGTCGACACATGACCCGTGTTTGAAAGGCTTCCAGACCAGTCGACACATGACTTGGTTTATGTCTTCAAAATTCAAAAAATAGGTTGAGCATTAGGATCAAAAGAGGTTCAAAATTCTTCTCAAGGTTACAACAAAAAATTTACAATTTTATGTCTTATATCCCCTTTTTGAAGGAGAAAACAAAAGCAAATGTTTGGTTTTGTTGCAAAAAAAATTACCTTTGTCCTTGCCGAATTTTTAAATCTTTTGTTTTTGCAATAGAATATGGAGTTCATATGTCTCTTTATCTCCAAAAAAAATGTTGAATAAAACTATAGGACTTTGAGGAGGTATTGCAAAAAAAATGTTGAAGAAATTCTTTGTTTTGCAAAAAAAATACTGGATCTCTTTGTCTCTTTATCTCCAAGTTTTGAAGAAAACTAAAGAAATTGTATGGCTTTATTTTGCAAAATATTGTCTGGAGATAGCAAATGTCTAAGTTTTAATACTCAAAAAAAAATATTTAATGATCAAAAATTTTATATAATAAAGGTTTTTGGAAAAAAAATCATCTAAAAACATGTAAAAATGATTTAATTTAGCCAAAATACACTAAATTATATAAAAAAAAATATAAAAATAAAATATTTTTTTTAAAGCAAAAAATTAACCTTAGAAATTATGAAAAATTGCACCTTTGATTCTTTGTCGCTCGTGAAGAAAAAAAAATCGACGTTGGGCTTCGATTGCAAGACCTAGCACTGCCAAGGCATTGGTATTGGCCACTGCATTGTTGGGGCGGCTTTGAAAGTCATCCTGCAATCGCGGTAATTAAAGCCTAATAGCCTTTTGAATAGGTTATGTGGGATTAATCCCACAGGAATCTAGCGACGGATGCTTTAGGTATTTATAGGCCTAAGCGCGTTCAATTGAACACGTGATTGGCTTAGGCCTATCATTACACTCCTTTGTCATTGATGTCTCGCTACACTACTCTATTTTTCCAACCAGATTTTGCCACGTGTTATTCGATCCATGAGAAAACAAAATTTTCTATGCCACCGTGTCACCCAGCTATCTCTCCCCTTCAACGTTTTTCGCCATGTGTTACCATGCGGTTGGCTCTCCCTCAAAGCGTTAGTATGCTGCCCTCACCACATGTCACCTTGATGTGGGTGCCACGTGTTGTGCTTAGTAGGTCTAGGGGTCTAGCGTTTGAGGTCTAGGTGGTCGTGAGGTGGCACTGTGTCGCGTCTCTGATTCTGGGTCATCGATTGCGGTCTGTCTGCTGAGAGGGCATTCTTGCCCTCCTAGCTCACCCAGTTGGCAGCAGCCATGCGGGAGTGTGAGGGTACTCCTGCCCTCCATGTAATATTATTGGCTGATCTATGGGTGTGTGGGCATGATTAGCAAACATTGGCCACAAGAATGCAGGCTTGACAAGTCTACGACCTATCAAGTCGTGGACCCTTGCGGTCAGGTCGGCACTGATTGTAGCTTATCACTCTGTGTGTGATCGATCGTTGTTGATCGACTAGATCTGCCTCATATGAGGGGCCTAGCTGGTTGGTTTTACCTGGTCAGTATTGCTCCTCAAATGGGCATGGATCATGCCATATTTGCTCGCTTGTCGATGTGGGGTTTGGTGGCCAAATATTGTCACCTGCTTTCCCTCTAGGAAGAAAAAAATATGGCTCTAATACCAATGTGACAAATAGGAGCATAAATTGATAACCAAAATATTATGATTCAACATTAACATGACTTTAGAAAATGTCATAGCTAATATAGGTTACAAAATAGGAATAATAACTCCTGCATCTACGTTAACTAACACACCATAGAAGGTAGAGTGTTAGGTTTAGGATTCTTAACCTAAGATATTTAGGAACTTACATTAGATATTTGGAATAGTAAATATCTACATGGTAGAAAGTAGAAAAGTAAATACTAGTGGTAAAAATTAACAAACTAATTTTTACCATGCGGTAAATAAAATCTACCTAATGTAGGAAATGGGGTAAATATCCCAAATAATGAAATATTACTCTAACATGATGTTGGTAATATGTCCCTCTTTTATGGAGCTTTAAATGCTCCTTGATCTCTTTCTTCCATGTTATGCTATAACTAGTTTGACTATGATATTTCCTCCTTTATTTTAAACTTTAATTTGCTCTCCTCTTCACCCTATTTTTACTTCGAAATTAGACTACATTTATTGGAGGTCAAGGTTGGCCAAGTATTTTTTCCATTTCTTGAGAGTGTTGTCACTTTTGTAACATAAATATCTTCTTGTAATGCTTCTACAGTGCACATTATACCTTTGTAACGTATGAGAATTTGCTCTAGCGCTTGTAACTTCACTTCAATGGTCTCTTGAGATTTAGGAAATGAGAGACACTAGATAATATTATACCAAGTGGTATTTAGTATTCTTGCATGAGACTTTTGATGTAACAAATTCAAGAAGGATATTGTAACTCCTTCAATTATCTTCCTCCTTAGATTGCTTTGTTTTCTTGGGCAACAAGCAACCTATTCTTCTACAAGTGGCTTTGTGAGGCATCTTGGAGCTTTGGTCATGGATGATGGTACTTCCTTTTGTGGATGTTACTCTCAACATAGTATTTGTCCTTCTCTTTTTCTTCTTGCCTTCTATGTGATCCCTGTTATGCTACATGTTTGCCTTGGTAGGAGTGGAAGCTTGATGTTCTTTCTTCATGAATGAGCTCTCTTCTATGTACGTAAATAATCTTCTTCTTTTTTTCTTCATAGATGTCCTTGATAAGCTTACTTTATTTTATGTAAATCATTTTTATGAGCTTCATTTGTCTTGAAGTTCATCCGCAGAGAGTATGCCCTTTCGATGGTTGAAGAGCGCTAATATTTCAGCCCTTATTTGGTTGGATTTTCCTACACTTGTTGTGCCTTTTGAGGCACCTTCAAATATTCTCCTTTCCCTGCATATAATGTATTGTAGAAGTGCAATACCATGTAACCTTTACATGTATATAAAAACCTTTTTTATTGCACCTTTTATTGCACTCTTTTGCAGGCCTAAGATTTTGATTTTGTAGCATATTTTATGAGTTCATTATGAGGGTTTTGAGGATGTCTATTTGGCTAGACTTGTTATCCTCTTTGCTTGGATATTTTATGGTGAATCCAAGCCCTGTAAATGCTGTAAAATAGAAGCTTTATTTTAGTTGCACTAACCCTTTAGTGCTTTGGATTTGAGACTCACCAAGTCTCAATATTTGAAAATTATTTTTGGTTAGCTTTTATTTTCTTGTACTAATCAATTTCGGTGGCTTCTATTCGCCACTACGATTTTTAGGTTTTTGTTCTTTAAGAGTGTCTTTAGACACTTGATGCAAACTAGATTTTGTACCTTTTTTTAATGCTCAAAACTAATTTCTTTTGAGAGTAATAATAGTGCAAATGAATCTAACAAATTCTATTTTTTAATGCACTAAAAAATTACACCTTATCACTTCAATATACTCTCAAGAAAATGCACTTAATCATTTCACTACAACTAATCAAGAATAATTTGAAATGAACCTTCAAATATTCTGCAAATTTACTTCAATTAGTATTGTAGAATTCAGTCTTATTTTTTATTTCCAAAGTAGATAATAGGTAGTTGATAGATAATTAATATTTGGAATCTAATCAACTCCTAGTGTGAAAATGAACCTCTAAAAGTAAACTTTTTATTTTGCACTTCTGAAGACTGTAATTTAGATTGTAACTTTAATCTAGATTAAGGTGCTTTAACAAATCTAAAAAGTAATCCAATTAATAAATCTACTTGCACCAATAGTTGCTTACCTTTTTATAAAATATTTTGTATCTTCTTTATCAATTTTGTAGAGGATGTAGATCTTGGTATCTTAGATCACCATGTTTATGCTTTAAGTAAGATATTGTAGCTCTTTGTAGACTATTTCAAATAGCTCCTTATTCACCAAACTATAGCCTCGAACTTTCTTTCATGAACCTAATATTTGATGACTTTTTTCTCCTCTTGTGGTATCCTTCTGTTGATATTTGGAGAAGTTTGTGTCTTTGAAGCATCCTTTTGTTGTGGGAGGTAATATTCAATATTTTAGTTCTTTCCAGCTTATTCTATCTTCAAGTCTTCTTGTCAAATTTTGAGTTCAAGCAGGATCTTCTCAAGATTCTGAATGGCTTGAGGTCTTCACTAGATTCTTCTTCTGCTCAAATTTAGCACTCCTTGACAAATTATCCTCCTCTTGGGATTGTTGTTAGATGGTGATAATTTTCCTAAGTCCTTCACTATCAGGGGCTTCTCCTTGGTAGTGGATTTCTCTAGTGAGTTCTTCTTTGATGATTTCTTTAGGAAGGCTCTCCTAGCCTTTTGTTGGATACTCACTGAGACCTCACCAAGGTCTTTAATATTGTAGCTTCTTTTGGTATTCCTTGGGATATTATCTTCAAACTTCTACTTTTGGAAGTTTTGGTGGTGATATCTTCTCCTAGATATTTGATTTAGCTGCTTTTGAATTTGAACAGGATTCTCCTTGTCCTTCTTCTTCCTTGTATAGAATTTATTCAATGAGATCTCCTCCTAATATATTTTGCTTCAGGTGCTGGATTGATTTTGAAGAGATTTATCTTATTAAATTTCTTATAGGAAAATTTCTTGGCTTATTGGATCTCCTTTACCTACAACAAAAATATTATCATTGAAATTTGCTTCTAAATTAAGTACTCTCTTTTGAAGTCTTCTTTAGGGTAAAGGCATATGTGACCTATTTTAGTATCAAGTCTTTTGTGGTATTTTCAAGGCTTCTATGGCCTTTTTTTTAATATCAAAGCTTATGTGGCATTTTCTTCAATATTAAGGCTTCTATAGCCTTTTCTAGGCTTATGTGGTATTTCCTTCTAGATCAAGGCTTCTATGACCTTTTCTTCTGGATCAAGGCTTCTATGGTCTTTTATTTTGAATCAGGGCTTCTATGGTCTTTTTATTTTTGTGAATTTCTTCAATCTAGCAATGGATATATCCTATATCCTAACTTCACCATGATTCTTTTCAAAAAAATTCTTCTAAAGTAATTTCCTTTCTGTAATAACTAATATCTGCACTATGAAGGCACTCTGACCTTCAAGCAATGAAGTTGATGTCTCCTAGATTTTTTTTGTGGGAGGTGGCTCAATCATCTGAGAATTAATTCTCTACAATAAAAGAAACTTCAGGTAAATATTTCCAAATCTCTTAGATGAGCTTCACTAGTTGTTTCATAAAACTAGTGGATCAAATGTTGAGTCCTAGTATTCACGAGTTTTTTTGCAATTCTATGGAAATACTCTAGCCATATCCAATTTTAGCATTCCTAAAACTAATATTTAATTTAGTCCTCACTTGCGACTCTCCCTAATTCTATCACCTAGACTCTTCTAAGAAATTTTCATAGTGCCTAGTCCAATGGCACATCAGGTTGACAAAAAACTTAAGATCAATAATAATGGTGATTTTCCTATTGATCTATCATAGCTTTGATCTACCGTAGCTTCGATACCACTGTTAGCTTTTGATATAACATGTAATTGAAGATAGCATTCACAAGATACAAAATAATAAGAAATAAAGTAAATTTATGAGAAGACTGAAATATGCTATAAATAGAAATGATAGAAATGAGTACAATAGTAGCTATGGAGGAAATGAACACTCCAAGATATAAGCTACTTCTTAATAAATGAGCTCTAAGCTTATATCTCACACATACTACACTACTATCTATCCTACTCTACTATAATCCTACACTACTATGATATCTCTTCTATATCTATGGCCCTTTATATAGGAAGATAAGTTCCTTGGCCAACACTCTACCTAGTTGTACAAGTGGACACCTTGCACATTACAACTTGCACATTGACACTTATGCATTTATTACATTGCATGAAGGAACTAGATAAATTCCCCCTAAAATAATTTAATGTCCTAAGTATGTACCAAGGAAGATACATTTACGATGGTAGAATAAGAAGTTAGCATGAGTGAATATTGAACGAAACTTATAGATGAGAGGGACATTTTTTGTAGGACTGCCCAAACTATCGAACTTGTTACGGCCATATCTCACTCATCCGGACTCGGATTGAGATGAAATTTTGAGAGTAGATGCCTAGAAAACCCTAGAACGTCTCCACCAATTTTTAGGTTATTTGGAGCAACAAAAATCCTAGCACATCCATATGTGTGAACGATATTTTTGGCAAGCGGTTGTGTGAGAGTTTCATCTGGGTTGAGTGCAAGCAGCTACATAGATTGATTTTTAGGTCCTTCAAGCACTAGTGACCAATATTTTTGTGGTTTATGCTTAATATTTTAGCAAGATATGTTGTAGAGAATCCAATATGGGTTAGAAATTTGTCTTTCAACAGATCATGTTGTGAACTTGAGTGACAATGGCTTCCAATTTGGTCCATAAAAGAAAAGTGAAAACCATACCTTTCATGACATCTAGGGAAAGGATAAAAGAGATATCGAAACAAGTTTCAAGTAGTTGATAAAAAAATGGCTCAGATCTCAAGTCAATCTGGTGCTAAGGTGCACCCACAAAATAATTCTACTGTGAAAACCCCTATCAAGGGTAAGAATTTTGAAGACTCAGCCCCAAAAATGAATTTTAGGGATTCCATCCATGGTGGATAGCCTCAGCCCAATGCTAATATTAATATTAGGGCTTCCCATAAACCTCTAAGAATGCCTAATATTGATCCCAAGAAAATAGAGTCAGGATGTCTTAAAGCAGCTAATGGAACTCCTATTGTTAAACTTGATATGGGTAACATTCAAACTGGCATTGAAGATTTGGAAAAAAAAATACTAATTTGTCGGTTCATGGGTTTTATTTCGAGCCTATATAATTTCAAATTCTGGGCAAAAAAAGTTAGAAAACTAAAGGTGAGTTACAAATCTCTATTTATCCAAATGGTTATTTTCTTATTTTATTTGCTAATAATGAAGATAGAAAGAAAAATTTTCAAGGGGGTCCTTGGTTTTTTGGAAGGGCAAGGCTTTTCATGAAGCCCTGGAGTACTAAATTTAAAGTTGAAGAAGAGATGCCTTCTATAGCTCCTGTGTGGGTTAGACTTTTTGGCCTCCCTATTAAATTTTGGAATCCTACTATTTTTTCTTCAATTGGAAACTCTTTAGGAACTTTTATGATGACTGCTGATTGTACTCAAAATTTTGAACATATTATTTATGCTTGGATTTGTGATTTAATAGATTTTGACAAACCCCTACCTAAAAAAATAACATTACAATTTTGGGAAGACACTTGGGAGCAAGTAGTGGACTATGAGAACATTCCTTTTCGTTGTAGAATTTGCCATGAATATGGTAATTTGGCTAGTGCTTCCCAAAACAAAATTCCTGATCAAAAGAAAGAAGATAGAAACTCAGCATGTTTCCAAATGCCTAAGAAGAACACTCAGAAAAAACCAATTATGAAGGATTAGTCAAAGTCATCTGCTAATATGCTTGAAATCCTTTCAACAAATGATGTCCCAAGTGAAGAAGAGGAAATAATGGAAACATAAATCTTAGAAACACAATTTAAATATGAAGGGAAGAACTTAGAGACAAACTAACAAATCAAAGGTTTTCAACAAAAAAAAAGGGAGACAATTTACATAAGAAAAATAATCTTTTAAATGTCAAAACTTCAAATAATACAGGTCTCAATATAGACTCTATTGAACCCTCTTGTAAAATTTTGGCTATGTACGAGCATTCTTCAAGGTTAGAAGCCATCTTAGATTCAATTGGAGTAAGTCAAAAAACATGGAAAAAAAATTGAAGATGAATTCTAATAAAAAAGCAGGTCGCAAGACCAATCAATATAACATGGTAAAAGAAGGTGAAAAGCTTGTAGAGGAAGGTAAAAAAAAATGCCCTTCCTAACTTTCTTAGCCCTGGTTTTAATGAAGATCATCACTTGGAATATTAGAGGACTCAAAGGGAGTCTTTCAAAATAAAATGAAATTAGAAAATGATTCAGATAAATCATCCACATCTTGTTTTCCTTCAAGAAACGAAGATGTCAATAGCGAATATGGACTCAATTGCCAGTAAAATTTGGCCAGCTGGAAAAGTGGTTTCCCTCAGTTCCCAAGGGACTTCTAGGGGTATTGCGTGTCTTTTGGATCCAAAAAAGGTAGTTATTCACCATATGGTTGGCAGTTGGGGTCTATTGGCTATAACTATTCAAAGTAGACATTCCAACCAAATTATGCTCTGCATTATTGTTTATGCTATGACTACTTTGGAAGAAAAAAGAAGACAGTGGAAGGATATAACTCATATTATCTCTCATTTTCCTGAATATTGGATTTTTATTGAAGAATATTTCAGTACCATCCTCTCTCTAGATGAGAAAATGGGGGGAAATAGAAATTTGGACAAAAGCACTGACCTCATAAGCAAATATATTGCAAACATCCATCTTGTGGAAATCCAACCAGATAATGGCCTTATGATGGTCTAACAGAAGGCAAGGCTTAGTTTTTATAATGGAGATATTGGATAGGTTTTTGCTCTCTAAAAATTTCTTAATCCATGATCACATTCCTAAAGTGAAGACTCTTAACAATGCTAGTTCGGATCACTGGCCAGTGATGGTAGAAATATGGAAAACCAATGTGAGTTTCTCTCCTTTTCAGTTTCAATTAATGTGGCTCAGAGATAGTTCCTTTAGACCTCGTGTACAACAATGGTGGAAGGAAGGTAAGCCTAGGCATGAGACTAATATGTTATGTTTTTCCAAAAGACTGCAATATATTAAATCTAAAATCAAGACTTGGAATTGGAAATAGTTTGGGGATGTTTATAAAAAAACATAAAGTTATTGCTCAACTTGAAAATTTGAATAAGAATATCCATTTAGATGGCCTCATAGAGAATAGAAGTGTAGGTGAAATTAAACTCACAACTCAGTTAGAGGAATGGAAAAAAAGAGAAGAAATCTTATGGAAGCAAAAATCTAGAATTCAATGGCTCAAAGAAGGAGATCGAAACACAAATTTCTTCCACAAATATCTTCTAGCTCGAAGATCTCACATTTTTATTTCTTCCCTGAAATCAAATTCTGGAGATGTTTTCTATACATGGGATGGCATGAACTCTATTGTTAATTTTCCAATATTTTTGCTTCTACTCCTCTTGACTCAACTTCTCAACAAAATTTTCTTCAAAAAATCCCTTCTCTTATCATTTTTGATGAGAAATCTATTTTTACTGCTCCTATTACTATGAATGAGCTTCAACAAGTAGTTTTCAAAATGCAAAAAGGTAAAACCCCAGGTCTTGATGGTTTCCCCATTGAGTTCTACTAAGATTTTTGGGATATTATTCATGATGATTTATTAGAGGTGGTGTAAGAAGCCAGAAAAGCCAAAGATATTTTGAAGGCTATCAATAAAAATTATATTAATATTGTTCCAAAAGCTCAAGAGGTTGATCATTCTCAGATTTTAGACCAATTGCTTTATGTAATGTTCTTCTCAAAATCATTACTAAGATCATGGCAAAAAATTTGAAGCCTCTTTTGCATAATATTATTTCCCCTGAGCAAGGGGGTTACGTGGAAGGGCATAAAATAGTATACGAGATAGTTCTTGCTCAGGAAGCCATCCATTCCATGGATATGTAAAAATCTCCTTCCATGTTCATTTGATTAGACTTATCCAAAGCTTATGATAGAGTGGATTGACACTTCTTTATCAAAGTTTTGAGGCAATTTGGTTTCTCTAAGTATTGGATGGATTGGATTATGGGATGTATCTCTTTAGTTTCCTACTTAATTATTATTAATGGTAGGCCTTCTCAGTCATTCCCAACTTCCAGAGGTATTAGGCAAGGTGACATGCTATCCCCTTATTTATTCATCATTCTTGCTAAATGCTTGGGTAGGACTATAACCAAAAACTAGGATAACAAAACCCTTGAGGGATTTACCATTGATCATGGAGCTAGAACTATCTCTCATATTCAATTTGTGGATGACTCTACTCTTTTAGGTAAATCTAAAGTTAAGGAAGCTTCTAATATTAAGCAAATCATTAGCTATTTTTCAAAGGCTACTGGGCAGTTGATCAATGAAGACAAATATAAAGTTATTTTCTTTCACTGCTCTGCCAGACAAGAATTCATGGTCTTGGATAAATTAAGATATAAGAAGACATCCCTTCTGATCACTTATTTAGGTATTCCCATCAATATTCAAAGCTAGAAAAATAAAGATTGGAATTGGTTATTGGAAAAATTCAAGAAGAAAATTGGAAAGTAGACCAATAGGTAGCTTTCTTCTGGGGGTAGAATCACCTTGGTAAAATAATTCCTTCAAGCTATTCCTATTTATGTATCTTCTGTGTTTAATATTCCAAAGGCTGTTCTTTGAGAACTAGATCAAATTAATCATCATTTCCTTTGGAGTGGTACTAAGGAGAAAAGAAAATGGGCCTTGGTGAAATGGGACACTTTATATCTTCCTAAGAATTAAGGGGGGTTAGGATTTTGGTCTTCTATTAATAAAAACAAAGCTTTAGCTGCTAAATTATATTGGATGATGTTGCATAACCCCAATGCTCTTTGGGCCAATAATCTTCGTGCTAAATATGTTGAGAACAAAAGTCCTAAAGACCTTGTTTGCTATCAAATTCCCACCAAAGGTTCTCCCATTTTAGAAGTTCTTAATATTGGTGAGGATTTGATAAGGAAAATTTTATTTTGGATCATTCGTAATGGTCAGCAAGAAAATTTTTGGACATATTCTTGGGATGGTCACAAGCCTTTGATAACCCAGTTTCCCGATTGGAGGCCTTGGATGGAGGAGCTTCACCGAGCTAATTGGATAAAGGTGGCTAATTACTGTCGGTACCATATTGGTAATTCAAAGGTTGGTAGATATTGGATCCCTATTGAGGACTGCCCTATTCAAATCCCAAAAAGGCAAAGACAAGATATCCAAGGCATCATTCATATAAGATCTCTCTTTTGGTCCCATGAAAAAATATTATTTTGGATGGAAAAACACCACTAAGGGTGAGTATTCAGTTGCTCAAGGTTATTTGACCTTATGCCATAATAATCCCAACCATTCTTATGACATATTTTCTCAATTGTGGGCTCAAAATATTTGGCCTAAGGTGAGGTTCTTTACTTGGCTTTTATTGCATCGTAGGGTGCTTATTGGTGAGCAACTTATGAAAACTTACTGGTGAGCAACTTATGAAGCATGGTTTTCATGGCCCTTTTAGATGTGAAATGTGTGAAGAGAATGTAGACACTCTCAACCATATTTTTATTGAGTGTACTTTAGCCTCTGAGCTATGGAGGAGAATGGCCACTTTACTTGGCTTCTAGTGGTCTAATTTTTTTACTTTTGAACAGCTTTGGAGGGATTGGCCTAATCAAGAGGGTGTTGATCATTTTGGGTTCTAACCAATATAGGAAGGATATTTACTATATTTGGAAAAAGACCATAGCCAACTTAGTTGAATCAATCCATCATATCCTTAATCACCCCTAAAACTCCCACCAAATATGGGATCAAGTGATGCAAAGATTGAAGATTAAATCTTCTAAGAGCAACCAACTTAAAGGGAATGTGAGTATTTGTAATATGGATAAGACAAAAAATTAGCAACCTCCTCCTAAGGATGTTGGAAAATTCAATAGTGCGGGGGGAATTGGTAGACTTTCAGATGGCTCCCTGGTTTTTACTTTTGCTAAGAATTTGGGTATTATTTTCAATAACCTTGCTGAGGGGTATGGTATCCTTAGAGGCCTTCAAGAGGCTACTAAGGTTGGTTGGGAAAAGGTGTTAGTTGATTCTGACTCTCAACTCATGATTAATATTTTGAAGACTCCTAAGAATCATAAGGTTGATTGGAGAATACAAATAATTATTGAGAAGATTCAATTAATCTAGATGGGATTTTTGAAAGTTGATTACAATCATGTGGTCAGATATAAAAACGAGAGTGCTGATGCTTTAGCTAATTGGGCTTTGGACAAAGGTGATCTTACTTGTTATGTCCACCCTCCTAGATGGTGGGCTTTGCAAGTTAGGGAGGCTCTTATTTCTATCATTTCTTTGGATGGCTCAAGTTTTGAAGGTACCTAGTTTCTTCTTGCTTTTTTTTTGCTTCTCTTTTTTTTTATCAAGTTATTTTAGTGCCCTAGATCTTTATTTTCTTTATTTTGTTTCCTCTGTTGTTTCTTGCCTTAATAGTCTTCTGGTCTAGTAAGGTTATTGTTATGTTAAAAAAAAAATTATTATTATTATTATTTTTTTTTAAGTTGTGTTCTTTTTTTTTTGTGTGTTCTTTGTGTTGTTTTTTTGTTCTTGTGTTTTTGTTGTTTTGTGTTTTTTATGTTTTTTGTTATTGTTCATGTTTTTGTCATTCTTGTTCTTGTGTTTCTGTTTGTTTGTGTTAATTCGTGTTTTTATGTGTAAGTGTTTTCTATGTTTTTTGTTTTTGTTTATTGTCTATTGTTGGTTGTGTTTTAGTTTTATTTTTATTTTTTAGTTTTTTGTTGTGTTTATTTTTCAGTTTATTTATTTATTTTTTGGTTGTCTTTGTAGTGTTATGTTTTTTTGTCATGTTTGTATTTTGTTATGTTGTTCTTGTATTTTTTCTATGTGGTTCGTGTTGTGTTTTTTTTAATCTTATTGTGTGTGTTTGGTTGTGCTTTTATTTTTGACACACTCAAGGAGCATGTTTTTTATTTTATTTTATTATTTTTATTGTTATTTATTTATTTATTTAAATGGTTGTGTGTTTGTTTTCTCCTTGAGTTTTTCAAAGGTGGTAATCTAGGTCCAAGTACTGGGTGTTTTTGGCGGAATGGATACCCCTGCCTCCTTGGTTCTTACCCGAAAGTGGCACCTCTTCTGGGATGTTTTCCACAAATAAAAAAAAATGAAGATACATTTACATGATCCAAATAGTTTTTTTATAATCTATTTCTAATAACATCCCTTTACATTGGGATGGCTTACTTCTTCCCAACCTACTAACACCCATTTCTTCTCTCCTTTTAATCCCCATAATTTTTTTTCTATTCATCTTGAGCAACTCTTTCCATGTGGTATGTGGGATAGCAAAGATAGCAAATTTATAATTTGGCATGGTCTAAATAATTGACTATAAAAAGGTAATCTACCCACAAATATTAACCATTTGCGAGACCAATGGTTAATTCTTTCTTTGATACGATCTAAAATATTCCTCTAGATACTATCTTCATTTTTTTAAATGAAAACTAACCCCAAAATACACCATTGGGAGAGAAGTCCTAGTGAATCCCAATATCTCTAAAATTCTATCTTGAAGCCTTTGATCAAGATTGAACAATGTCACTTTGGATTTATTATCATTTATGACTTAGTTTATGGCTCTAAGGTAAAAAATATGAGTTTCTCTAGTCATTCTTGCTTCCCTGAGGTTGGACACTCCTACTAATCCAATGTCATTCACAAACTATAGGGGAACAAGGATCTTCCTAATGAAGGCCTCGAGTGGCTTCAAACATTTATGAGGAAAGGCCTTTGATAAACACTATGTCATAGAAGAGATTTAACTTTGTTAGAGTATATTACATTATTTGGTACATGCTAATGTACCTCCTTGTAAATATTATATTAGGGTTGGGTCCTAGATTAGAGTGTGAGTAAATATTTTATGTAATGTAATAATGTGCAAGAAATACAAAAAGTCATGTAAATGAATGTGCAAGTGTAATGTGTGTAAATGTGCACAAATATCTCATATGTAAGTGTGCACATGTGTTCTTAGATTAGGAAGTATTATGTGAAGAGTCATGTCCAAGTGTGCATACAAGATAGAGTCATGTGTATACAAGTGTCAAGTAGATAAGCCAAGAGTCATGAGACTTGGCATAAGGAAAGGAATATCACTAGTATCACAACATACATCAATAATCAATGATTTTGATTCTATAGTATTGCAACATGAATTTACCATCATGGACCTTAAATTATTTGTATCACTAAAAGAATATTTAATTTCTATTTTATTATTTATCTCTTCAGCCTTTTCTTGTTCTCTCATCTTAGAAACATTAAGAGTGACAATTCCTTTGTAGATTATTCTCCATAAAATGATAGGTATAGTAACAAAATATTCATAGCAATCATTAGCATTATTAATAACTCTTTGCATGTATTTTTGAAGTGTAGTATAATCCTATTTTTTTGCTTCAATAGTAATATCACCAAGCCTATAAATCAAAGTAGTTATTTCATCAATATACCTATTCTTCAAGTCTTTAATTATGTCCTCTTGCCTTCTATTCTTGTCTTTTAGGACTTCATTAGAAAGTAATGCCATGTACATTACTTTTCCTATATCATTAGGTAATGTGAAAGTATCTTTTTAGTTTAGTTTTTCTTCATCAATTTATAAATTTAAATACTCTTATAGTTTTGAAAAACTTTCTCTTTTGCCTCTCTCATGGTTGATTGCAAAACCTTCTTTTTCTTCATTGATGTATTCTCTTGACTTTCAATTTTCTCTATAATCTTTTGTGTATGCCCTTTTAACATTTGTAATAGTTTCTTAGTCTCATCTAGTGAGTCATCTTGAATTTAAATTTCTTCTTATTGAAAACATAAGTCCTATTCAATGTATATTGGTTCTTCTTGTAGACATAGGTTTTCTTCTTCAACTAATTTTGACAACTCATGAAGTTCTAGTTTTTGTGTTTCTATTTTTGGATCACTTGTTTTCTTTTTTATTTGTTTTTTCTTTGCCATGTTCCTTTGATGTAAACTACCTTATGAATCCCTAGTGTTTTGAGATCAAACTTAATAAACCTTTTTAATTCTCAAATTTGTAGAATACCTTGAGAATCTTAATGTTCAATCATTGGTTTTGAGAGGAATCTAATTTTCCAAAATCTAGGTAGAATACCTTTAAACTCTTTTAGTAGAAGATCAAGTTTACTAAGATCTTTTAATTCTTCAAGTTTTGTAAGGAACTTGGATCTACCAAATGATTTGAGTGCAATATGTTTTTATAGTATGTTTAGCTTTCTTAGTTTCCATGAGTTAAATTCCTTTTATCTCCCTAATGGTCAACTTTAATTTTCACCTTATTTCTTCCTATGAAGTAGTAAATAGTAAGCTAAAAATTAATTTGATAATGTACCTTCAAGTTTTGATAAGGTTATTTGTTTTGTAGATCTTTTAGTTGGATTTTAGATGGAATATTTTGTAAAAGATTATCCTAAGCCTCCTTATCTTGCCCAGATAGAATATATTTCAAATAACTAATTCATTCCTTCATGATATCTTCTTCTTCCCCAATATTTCTTCCATCAAGAGAGGAGATATTTTAATGTAACAAAATATAGATTTATTTTGTATAGCATAAAATAATTTGATATTTCTATCACCTTCCTCAAGCCATCTCTTCGTCATTTTTGGGACTAATATGACTTTTACTTTTTCAATATATTATAATAATCATAAAGTAATTATTTTTTTGACATGAATATCCTAGCCCATTATATTTATTTCTATTCTCTTGTATTTTTTTATCTTAATTTAATTTCCTCTATTGCTTTAAATATCTTACAAAAATATATGGTAATCTAAATCTCCATTTTCCTATTTAGGTATTTCAACCTTGTAATAAACCTATACATATATTATCTTATAAAGTTTACTTCATCCCATTATAACATAACCATATAGAAGAAATTAAATTCTTGGAGATACTTAGACTAAAATTGAAATAGCTTTGGATGAACATGATTTAGTAAATAACTTATCAAGAGAATGGATTCTTGATCTCATATTGATTGCAAAAGAAAAAAAAAACTGGTCTGGACACAATGAGAATACATAGTGAAGGGGGTTAGTCACATCCATGAGCCTTCAAAAAGAGATTATACTTTTGCCTATGCTCAGAAAACAAAAAACATTTAATTTTATTCTCTATTTATAACCATGTATTAGATAATAAAAATCTATTCAATATTTCCACAATATGATATTTTAAAATGTGTCTATTATCCAATGCAAAATGAAGTATTAAAAGAATAACATCTCAAATATCATTTAAATTGACAAATGAAGGAAAAACCTACAAATTTATATTATTTAGGAGTACCAACCTTAGTTTTCAAAGGATAAAAAAATATAATAAAATATCCAAATCCATAGATTACAATTATGAATTATCGTTCTCTTTGATATAATTATGCTAAGGTCCTTTAAAAAAAAATCATGAGGAATAACTATAGTTGAAGAATATAAAAGAAATTTCTAGGCAATCCCCATGTTTCAAATATTTTTGAATGCATGCTTACATTCCTCACTACATAATTTTGTTTGTTATATTAAAAATAAACTTTTTTTTGATAACTTATTTTCTAAGGATCCTATTTATACCCCTAATATTCCATGATATCATCTTATCATCATATTTTATTTTTATTTGTGGTCTTATACCCACTTCTTGTTAACACATAATTTTTTTTTTTTCCACATTATTATATCTCAAAGTTTCATTTTTTCTTTGCTTTTGTTTTGAGGTTTTTCCTCTATATATTTTGAATTCTCACCATAACTTTCATATTTATCAATATCTTCCATATTTTCATGTTGTTCATAATGAGACTTATCTTCTAAAGTTTTATGTTTACTTGGTGAATCTCAAGTGGAAATAATAGCACTACCAACACTTTCTTCTTTACATTTCCCCAAAAACTCTAAATTGCGAGGGTGATCCTCCATAGTATTTAATTTATTATATTTTTTTGAAAATCCTTCTTCCTTGGAAGCCCTAAAGTGCAAGAATGATACTTCATACTAATTACTTTCTTATGTTTCCTTAGAATGCTTAAATTTAAATGGATATCCTTCATACTCATTTCTTTATTATGTTATTTTTGAAACCCTAAAGTGTAAGGGATACACTATATACTTCTTTCAATGTTATTTCAATAAGAGGATTTTATACAACTTGAGAAAAGTGAAGACAATTTACTTGGATTAACCTTGGCATATTTTTCCTCCTTGCTTTGAAATTTACCTTCCCATATTTCTTTGGATCTTTAATTCCTTCTAAATTTGAACTTGCATAATGTACTTTCTTATACCTCGTGTCCTTAGTTTGTTTCTAGTGGTTGATGCAACTAAATCATAATGGCCTTTGCAATTTGATGATATAGAGAGATTCTTTTACCACTTTCATTTTTTGTATTGATAAAAAAAGGGGGTTGAAGGGCCTTGATCCTTTACATAGAGCTCAAAATATGTACAAGAAAAAACAAGATAAGATCATACAAATCCAAGATAGCTCTATCTTAGTAAAACAAATAAACTTGGGTTAAACCTTTTTATGGAGAAGTTAAAATATAGTCTTCCTGCTATCCTTCTATTTAACATGGCTGATGCAGTGCTCAATGCTTTGCATAACTGATAAAGAAACTACTAACAATAATGTAATTTAGTGTGCTCAAATCCTTCATCGCATGATTCCAATAAGAATTATGCTTTGCTCTACCCTCTTTATCTGTTAGCTTCATTATCAATTCTTAAAATCTCTTCCAACTCCATGGGGTATATGACCAGACCTTGAAATTCTTAGATTTAACTGCCATATTTGTCATTTTATCAACAACTTTGTTTCCCTCTCTATAATTATGTTTAACTTGACTATCTTCTAGGTTTCCCAAGATAGTTCTTACATCTATAATTATTTGGAAAATGATAGAATTATTTAACTCCCCTTTTTGAAGGGAAGTTATAATATTCTTGGAATCCCCCTCAAGAACAATTCTCCTAAAATCCAAATTCATTGCAATTCGAAGTCCTGTAAGCATTGCCCTTGCTTCAGCTTGGTGATTTGTGGTAATTCCTAGATCCTCAACATATGCAACCACTACCTGACCACTATCATTCCTAATGAGACCCCCACCACCAACATGACCTAGGTTACCTTTTGCAACTCCATCGAAGTTAATTTTTACCCAGTATTTGTGGGGACATTCCCATATAGTATCTAGTCTCACCTTATTGATTTTTTTCATATTTAAGATATCTTTTTCTCTAGAGAGGATCATTGTGCATGCGCTGATTTGATAGAGAAACATCCATTTTTTTTAGCTCCTCAAACTAGCTTATCTTGTGTATCTTTAGAGACTATAACAATGTATTTTAGCATTTCTAAAAGGAATTTACAAACAGATTCCTCATCTTGAGACCAGTTAGAGAAGGAAAAAGGATTCCAATATTTTTTGTCATTCACCATCTCAAAATAATCAAATACCCTTGATCCGAAAGTCTATGTTGTGATAAATTCAGTCTAAGAGAAGATAAGAATAGAAATTAGAGGTCTATTTACTACTCACCTATCTCTCTATAAATTGATCCTCTGACCATTACCAGAAGCCAACAACCACAATTTAGAACATTTGCTTGAATTTTAACCACGCTTTTTGAGAACGCAGATCCTTGATACAAGTTGGGATCAGAAAAATAAAATTCTTGTTCCCCAAGTATTTAGATTTTAAAATTTTTACCTAGTTTGTATTAGCATTTTGGGCCAACTTCCACCCTTGCTTATCTATAAAGGTCGTGTTCACTAAACTCATTTAATATAGCAAGAAAAATTTAATACATTATTATTATTATTATTATTATTTATTTATTTTTTAATTTTATTATTTTAGATGTGGTTAGTGTGAGCTACTCAGTTCAAGGTTGGGCATCCCATCCTACCATAAGCATCCCCATCCCATTGTGATGTCCCATAATGGGGAGAGCTGATTTTATCAACAAGGACCAAACACACATGCCCATGCCACCATTTGAACCTTATGTTGGGATTAAGGTGTCTAAACCTTAGATTCCCTATGCACATTTAATTAGCATATGTGGTGAATAATTTATTTTATTTATGCTAATGTTTTTTTTTTCCTACCGAAGTGAATGTCATATTGTGGAACCCACAGGTGAGGTGGCATCCTACATGGCATATGACAGTTATCACTTGCAAGTTTTTTTATGGAGATAGGCATCCACTTTGGAAGTCCTGCTTTAGTGGCAATATTGGTGGCTTTTGTCATAAGTTTCCATGAAAGGATTTATGAGAACTTGCTATGTTGAACTATGACAATGTAAGAGTCATTTATGTTAGTTTATGGTAGTTGTATCTTTTTTGTGGAGGTGCCAACCTATGCAAGATAAGACAGCTGATTTGTAGAGCTTTTGACATGATAATAATTATGGAGATGAGTGTTGGATTAAAAAAGCCAAAAATCTGTGCTTTTTATCTCATGTAAGATTCCATGAATTGTGGAATCATGAGAAAAGCATGAGTTGTGTATTTGGCAAGTCTTTGGTGCCAAGTTTCTTCATATGAGGTTTATTTATATGCCTCTTTGCCATTGTAAATGTTGATTGTAGGTTGAAGTTTTTAAGATACTATTATGCTATTGAAATTCTGCCAGAAGACTCCTGAAAGACAGAGCAGAGCATTGTATTGTAACCATTACTGTTGCTGATAATATAATTTGCTTCTGTGTTTGGAGTGTGGGGTTTTTTACGCTTTCCCCACGTACATCTTGTGTTACAATTTTTTTTGCTATTTTTTTTTCTCTCTCTGAAAATCTGAAATTTATTTTAATGTGCATCAAACTGTAATAGTGTTTAGAAATTAAAATAATTTTCTGCATTCACTCTCCATGGTATATTTGTATTCGAAGCTATTTTTTCGCACCTTAGCTTCCCTTCAGTTGGTATCATAGCCTAGCCAGTTTTCTTATCTCTTTTGGGTAGAGAGTTTTTTGTGCTAATATACTTTTAGTGGGAGTTTTGCAAAATTTTTGGTGTTTAATCTTGTTGCAGTTGTAATATGGCAAGCACATCTAGAAATATTGAGATAGGGAAGTTTAATGGTAGCAATTTTGAGTTGTGGAAATTAAAAATGGAGGATATGCTCATGGATAGAGATCTATGGGATGCCATATCCAGATCTATACCATCAAGTATGACACAAGAAGAATGGGATCTAATGGATCGAAAAGCCAAGGGTTTGATTAGACTTTGTTTGGCTGATTTTATTCTCCTTAATGTCCATGAGGAGAAGACTGCAACAAGTCTTTGGAAAACATTGGGTGATATTTATCAAGGGAAATATTTGATGAATAAGTTGTTCCTAAGAAATAAGTTGTATTCTCTAAATATGGAGGAAGGAGGATCCATTTTTGATCACCTGAATGCCTTCAGTATGATTGTTGTACAGTTGGGGTATGTTGGTGTGAAGATCGAGGATGAAGACCATTGCATGCTTCTGTTATGTTATTTTTCAGACTCATGGGACCACCTAGTAATGTCTATTGGAAGTACTACAACCACTTTAAATATGGATGATGTGGTTGTTTCGTTGTTATCTAAGGAGATGCGAAGGAAATATTTAGAGATGGCCAAGAAGGCCCTTGTTGCTCAAGGTAGATCGAAGGAGAAAGACAAGAAGAAGGACAAGAAGTCGAATTCAAAGTCCCCAGGGAGATCTAAGTCTTCTAATAAAAATTCCAAGGTAAAATGTCGGAACTACGGCAAGACCAATCATTTCCAGAAATAATGCGAGGAGAAGAAGAAAAACAAATCTATACCCAATTTTGAATATGATAAATCTTCTCAGGATGATGGTGATGCATTTTTCACAGCCTTGGCAATGCATGCATCGAAATATGTGTGGTTAATTGATTCAAGAGCATCTTTTCACATGACCTCTCATAGAGGTTGGTTCTCGAAATATGAAGAATATGATGGTGGAAAGTTGTATCTTGGTGATGAATCTCATCTAAATATTGTTGGTCGAGGAAGAGTCAAGATTCGATTTCTTGATGGTAGAGTGAAGGGGATCAATGGTGTTATGCATATCCCTAGTTTGGAATGAAATATACTTTATGTAAGTAAACTGAATGATGTGGGTGTGCAGGTTTTTTTCTCGAGTGGAGAATGCAAGATGACTAGAGGAGCTATAGTGTTTGCTGGGTGTCAGGATCAAAATTCAATACAAGCTGGATGCATTCACTGTTCAGTGTAATAGTTATTTTGATGTATCAAAGAATAATATATCTTTGGATTCTTCATCCTCACCATTATATCATATTGAAAAGAAGATAGTTGTGTCTACATATTATGGTCATGGTCATTGGATACCTAAGGATGCCAATTCTTTGGAAATGAAGCTTCCAATGGAGAAGACAATGTTATGGCACCAACGACTTTGTCACATTGGTGAGAAGGGTCTTAGAGCCCTAAAAAATAAGAGCCTTTTTGAAGGCCTTGATGATTGTAATCTTGAGTTCAACTTTTGCAAACATTGTGTACATGGAAAACAAAATCATGTTTCTTTTTACCATAGTTCTCGTAAGTCTTTTGGGGTTTTGGATTATATTCATGCAGATATGTTTGGTCCTGTGAATGTTCCTTCATTGTCAAAATATGTATATTTTGTATCTTTCATAGATGATTACAATAGGACATTTATATATTTTCTCAGGAGTAAGGCTGAAGTATTTAGTCAATTTAAAGAATTTAAATCTTTGGTTGAAAATCAGAATGATAAAAATATTAAGGTATTGAGGACTGACAATGGCGATGAGTTTTGTTCAGCAAAATTCAATAGGTTCTGTAAGGACCATGGGATTGAAATACATAAGACAACTCCATACATCCCACAAAAAAATGGAGTTGTAGAGAGGATGAACATGACGTTGATGGAGAGGGCTAGGAGTATGTTGAGTGGTGCTGGCCTTGAACAAAAGTTTTGGGCTGAAGCGGTTGCCACAACTTGTTATTTGATTAACAGATCCCCTACATCAGAACTTGTTGAAAAGATACCCATGGAGGCGTGGTCTGGTAAAAATACTTCATTGAGATATCTCAAAGTTTTTGGTTGCAAAGCGTATGCTCGTGTTTCGAGAGAAAAATGGTATAAGTTGGAGAACAAATCTGTTAAATGTATCTTTATCGACTATGGCATCAGAGTGAAGGGGTACAATATTTAGGATCCAATTGCACAGAAGGTTTTATATAGCAGAAGTGTGGTTTTCAAAGAGCTAAAACCTTCAAATATTAAGCTGCAACCAGAGGAAGAAAAGAATGAGGTAGTTCAGATCCCACTTACTCTGATGAAAAGAAACTACGAGCTCCTAAAGAACCTGATGATGAGGAGAGCTCAAGTAGCTCTGAAAGTTTTGAAGAAGAAGAACCTCAACCTCAATTGGTGAAGAGGTCTACAAGAAATAGGTGATAATCGGATAGGTTTGGATATTCACCGGATAGGTTTGGATATTCATCGGATAGGTTTGAATATTCATTGTTAAATTCTAGTTGTATTTTTCCTTTGATTGCTAACACTGATGAGCCTAAATCTGTAAGAGAGGCTATGGGTATGAATGATGCAGATTCCTGGATGAGATCCATGGATGAAGATATGGCTGCACTCCATAAAAATAACACTTGGGATTTGGTACCTTTGCCTGAAGGATGAAAACCCGTTGGATGTAAATGGGTGTTCAAGAAGAAGTATGGTCTTGATGGTAGTGTTGAGAATCATAAAGCACGGTTGGTCACGAAGGGGTATTCTCAGGTGGAGGGAATTGATTATGGTGAAATATTCTCTCCTGAAGCCAAACTGACATCCATTTGATTTCTGTTATCACTTGTAGCTACTTATGATTGGGAGATCGAGCAGATGGACGTGAAGACAACATTCCTTCATGGTGAGTTGAAGGAAGAAATCTATATGTCATAGCCATAGTATTTCATTGTAAAAGGTAAATAAAATCTAGTTTGTAAGTTGAATAAATCTCTGTATGGTCTGAAATAGTCTCTTAGAATGTGGTATCAAAATTTTGATACCTATGTGTTGAGTTTGGGGTTTCAAAGGTCTAAATTTAACCATTGTGTTTATTTCAAAACTGATAATGGTCGCATTCTCATTATCTGTTTATATGTTGATGATATGTTATTCTTTGGGAATGGTAAAAGTTTGATTTCTGACCTCAAATATTAGTTGTCAACACAGTTTGAAATGAAAGATTTAGGTGCATCTAGGTACATTCTAGGAATGGAGATAAGAAGAGATAGAACTAGTAGAAATATTTGGTTAAGCTAAAGCAAGTATGCTATTTTTGTGTTGGAGAGATTCAACATGTCAGCTTGCAGATCCGTGGTAGTTCCTGTGTTGCGAGGAACAAAGCTATCAGTTGAGGATTGTACAAAATCTCCTACAGAGATGGAGTACATGACCAGAGTTCCTTATGCGAGTTTTGTTGGCAGCTTAATGTATGCTATGGTTTGTATGAGGCCAGACATTGCCCAAGAAGTGGGAGTCCTTAGTCGATTTATGGCTAATCCTAGATTGGTACATTGGAATGCAATTAAGAGAGTGTTCAGGTATTTGTGGGGTACTTAGAGTATGCCCTATGTTTTCATGGTTATACTTCTAGACCTCAACATTCAATTTGTATTCATAGATTTGTGGATTCATATTGGGCTGGTGACATTGACAGCAAAAGATCCACCAGTGGCTATGTTTTCACGATTTTTGGTGGTGCAATTAGTTGGATGAGTAAGCGGTAAGTTGTAGTCATTTTATCCACGACTGAAGCAGAGTACATAGAAGCCACTCATGCTTCTAAGGAAGTCATTTGGCTTAAGAGGTTGTGTTCAGATATTGGTTTTTATGTAGGATAGATTACGCTCTGTTGCGACAATTAGAGTGCCATTTATTTAGAAAATAATCCTACCTTCTATTCCAAAACAAAGCACATTGATGTACAATATCATTTTATTTGTGATATGGTAGCAGATGGGAAGGTGAACTTGGAGAAAGTTGACACTTTGAAGAATGTTGTTGATGCACTAACGAAGCCAGTAAACATAGAGAAGTTCATATGGTGTTCATATTCAATGGGCCTTAGGGCCCTGAGCTGTTGATTCAAATGACTCTTGAAAGATATTCGACAAGTGGGAGAATGTTGGGACTAAGGTGTCTCAACCTTAGAGTCCATGTGCACATTTAATTAGCATATGTGGTGAATAATTTATTTTATTTATGCTAATGTTTTTTTTTGCCTACCAAAGTGAATGTCATATTGTGGAACCCACAAGTGAGGTGGCATCCTACATGGCATATGACAGTTATCACTTGCAAGTTTTTTTATGGAGATAGGCGTCCACTTTGGAAGTCTTGCTTTAGTGGCTAGACTAGTGGCTTTTGTCATAAGTTTCCATGAAATGATTTATGACAACTTTCTATGTTGAACTATGATAATATAAGAATCATTTATGTCAGTTTATGGCAATTGTAGCTTTTTTGTAGAGGTTCCAACCTATGCAAGATAAGGCAACTGATTTGTAGAGCTTTTTACATGATAATAATGATAGATTTTATGGAGATCAGCATTGGATTAAAAAAATCCAAAAATATGTGCTTTGTATCTCATGTAAGATTCCATGAATTGTGGAGTCATAAGAAAAGTGTGAGTTGTGTGTTTGGTAAGTATTGGGTGCCAAGTTTCTTCATATGAGGTTTATTTATATGCCTCTTTGCCATTGTAAATGTTGATTGTAGGTTGAAGTTTTTAAGATATTGTTATGTTGCCGAAATTCTGCTAAAAAACTCTTGAAAGACAAAACATAACATTGTATTGTAACCATTACCAGAATGGAGATAGATCTATAAATGTGTAGTGTTGTGGCTGCTCCACAACACACCCCAAAATTGGGGACCCACCTTTTTTGCATGCTTTCAAAGAAGACCGTAGTGGCCCAGATGCTAAAAAAATCAAAGGAAGAGCAAAATACAACATAAGAAAAAAGTGTCACGATATCGTGACGTGTTGCTCTATCGCGGCTAAGAAAAAGAAAGTGTCGCGATATCGCGACGTGTTGCTGCTAAGAAAAAGAAAGTGTCACGATATCGCGACGTGTTGCTACTAAGAAAAATAAAGTGTCACGATATCGCGACGTGTTGCTGCTAAGAAAAAGAAAGTGTCACGATATCGTGACAGGTCACGTTTTCGTGGCTCAGACAAGCGAAGTGCAGTGGAACGGAAAAGTGTCACGATTTCATGACATGTCGCATTTTCATGACCAAGAGTAACAAAATGCAGCAGGATGAGAAAATGTCACGATTTCGCGACGTGCTGTGAAATCACGGTCAAAGCGGTCAAACAGAACAAGATGCCAGAAATGTCACGATATCGCGACATGTCTCATTTTCGCGATGCAGGACAAAGAATTAAGTTGAAGACTCAAAGTTGTCGCGATATCGCGACATGTGTTTTTGCGATGTTTGATGGGTAAAACAGCCAAGTACAAAAATTGTCGCGATTTCGTGACATGTCATGTTTTCGTGACTTGTCATGAAATCATGGTTAAAGTAGGCAGGAAGAAGTGTTGACCAAAAATGTCGTGATATCGCGACATGTCATGAAATCACGGTTCATAGAGGAGAGAGAAGATAAGGTGCTAGAATTGTCACGATATCGCGACATGTCATGAAATCATGGTCAAACAGTCAAATAGAGGCAAGGCACTAAAGTTGTCGTGATATCGCGACATGTCATGTTTTCGTGATCTGAAGACGAGATGAAGGGCAAACAGAAAAAATGTCATGATATCGCGACATGTCGGAGTTTCGTGACCTAGAGTAGCCAAAGTGAACATAGAGGAAAAGTGTCACGATATCGCGACATGTTGGATTTTCGTGACCAAAGGCAGGAAGATAGAGCTAAAGAGAAAAGCATCGTGATTTCGTGATAGAAAGCAGCGAGATGGTATGGAATGAAAAAGTGTCATGATTTTGTGACAGAAAGCAGCGAGATGGTACGGAATGAAAAAGTGTCACGATTTCATGACAGAAAGCAGCGAGATGGTACAAAATGAAAAAGTGTCATGATTTTGTGACATGTTGAAGAAAATGTTGATTGTTTTGGCTAAGTACAACAAAACACAGTGAAGGAGAAAAATGTCATGATTTTGCGATAGGTTGCATCCACGCGGCCCGAAGGAGAAAAATGTCGCGATATCGCGACATGTCTCATTTTCATGGTGCTTGAAGATGAATAAAGTTGCGGGTATAAAAATGTCGCGATATCGCGACATGTCTCATTTTTGCGATACAGGTGGAAGAGCAAAGCTGTAGATAGAAAATGTCGCGATATCGTGACATGCTATTTTTGTCATGATTCACGGTGGGCCGTTACAGAACATACAAGGGCAGCACTGAACACATGGCATAAAGGTGTAAGAATCATGGGAAGCGTTACAGTTCATAGAGAAGATCAAACGTTTCGACGTCGAGCAAAAAGTCAAAAATGATGAAGAGGCGAGGAAGATGAAACGAAGCGATCTGGGAGATGAAGCGAAGCGTCACAGGGCGAAACAGAGAGCATTGCTAGAAAGTTTAAAAGTAGAAGCATAGATTGGTAGAGGGGTCGAAAACCGCTACGGGCAGAGTTGCAGAGCTGAGGGTGATAGGCCATTCTGGGCCTGCTTTTGGAGCGTTTTCCTCCACTTGTTCTGGTTTTGTCAAAACTGGAAACATTCTGTCATTGTAAACTGATACATTCTTTTTAATACAGAATTACAGAGAGTTGCATCTCATGGGCAAGAAAGAAGGAGTTATTTTTTGCATGCAAGATTGAATGTTTATCTTTCCCCTTTCAGATTTTTAGGCTTATAGGTGAAGTTTAATGCAAGTTCTCTTGGTTGCTTCATGCGAATGTCTAAATCTGAAAACCATAGTTAAAACCCCAGAAACCAAGCACCTAGCTTATCTGGATTGTGCGAGTTTTGCAGGTTCAATAGGTTAGGTTGTATGCAGAAAACCTCATTATCTTCGGTTTTGTCAAATAGGATCGTAGCACTCTGAATGTACTTTAATTTTAGTTTCTTTACATTTTATTTTCATTTCTTTTATTCTCTGCACTTTTATGTTCCTGAAAATCTAACTTTAGTCTAATTTACAGTCATTGAAATAAAATACTTGAAAATCTATCGAAATTGAAATTCACATTGAGTTCATTCTGATTAAATGAACAATCATTACAATTTCAGAATAAAATAAACCACAGTGCCCCTTGTTAACAGTTACTTGCAATCACTAAGGTATTCCAAGCATTCAAATTGAATAATATTATTTGTGCAAAATGCTAACATAGCGGAGACCTTGGAGAAGTTACTTGTTTAATTTCTTTGCAAGAGAGGATTTGGAACCCAAATCCTATCGGAGAGTGTGTTTTCACAATTGGGTGAAAATACCACTCAACAGATTGGCGCTAGAAGGAGGGCCGAATTGGTTTACTTTATTTTGATTTTCATACAGAAGTAATGTGTTTTTGATTCGATTTTGAAATTATTTCTTAAATCTCATTAACGACTAAACCGCAACATTTTTTTTGTGTTGCAGGTTTTCTTGGAGATATCGAGAGTTTCGTCAGGCAAGCTGGACCCACCACGCCGTATCGCGACTAGGTCCCAAACAACTAGGGAAACCATATTCCATGACCTTACACTCACTTGTACTCCAAAAAATAAAACCAAGCAAGCTGTAAACCTACCAGATAGCCTTGTCACAAAAGATCTTTCTGCTTCAGGAACATCGAGCGAACCTACACCGGTGGTATCAATTGCCACTAGCGTACCTATCGTCAGTACCATTTCCACCACTCTTGTAGGGTTGTCCTCATCAATTCTGAGTCAAATGGCCCAACCTCCAACAGCTCCTTGGTATGGAGCTAATAATATCCCTTTGAATATTGCAGGGGATATCCATGAAATCCCTAAGAACATAGAAATATTCTTGCCCAAATATAAACCAGATGGCCCAAGGACCGCAGAGGAGCATATCCAGGCCTATAGGGATGTTCTGATAAGATTGCAAGTTCAACATGAAGATGTGGCTTGCAGACTTTTTCCCATGAGCCTAGACCCAGTGGCCTATGAATGGTATATTTGCCTACCTACTGGCTCGATCACTTCATGGACACAAATGGAGAATGCCTTTGTCAATCAGTTTAGGTCACCTTTGGATCCCGCAACCATCTACAATCAATTTATTACATGCAAAAGGGGCCAGGGTGAACCAATCAGAACCTTTAATCAGAGATTCCAAAAATGTTATAATAGAGCAGTTCGACATTTTGCCATAGACCCCACAGTAGCTTTACAAATCTATTTTGGGGCATTGGATCCGATGACAACGATGTTTGCCAGGTGAAATCCTCAAGTCACCACGCTCGCCTTAGCTTACAATGAAGCTATGACCATCGAGCAGAAAATGACACCACAGGGCTATGGGTTTCCCCAGATGCCTATGATGGGACAATATGCTCCATATGGTCAAGCTCCCATGGTAAATCAGATCATGGCACCGCAAATGCCAAACATGAATTCTTTCCCATATCAACAACCATATCCACCAGCACCTGCCTATGCACCCATTCCGATCCAACCGATCACATCCATTCCACCCGTTCCCGCATTTTTGCAAAATAGTCAATCGACTATGCAAGGAACCAGCCAGGTTAATTCTCAGGCTATAGTTCCTTTCCCAAATCCAACTCCGATCCAAAGTGTAAATCCATATATGAATCAAATTCCTCAAAATCTGACTCAAATGTTAAATCAAGATCCCACGAATTATGCAAACCCAACGGGAACTAACAATAATGTAGCTCCACCGAAAGAGATTTATTCGGATGTTGAAGAGCTCAAGAAGATAGTTCATAAACCGAGTAATGACATGGTTCAAAAATAGAAGTATGAGTCCCATGCCCCTCACTCAAATCAAAATTTTAACAATAGAGGGAGACATTGGAACACAAAGCCAAACAATGGAGGAGTACCTGCCCCTATTGCCAATCAACTAGATACTTCTGTAGGACCCAGTCAATCCAGTTCCCTTTTGAATCTTTTCGATTTTGCATGGGAAAAGGGGTGCAGATTGCACAATACAAAAGAGCACAATGAGAGGAATTGTCCTGAAATCGCTAGATACACTCATTGTCTCCAAGCCCAAGTAGATGACCTGGAACTTGTGCCAAATGAGGATCCACCCCAACATCAAGATGATAACATTATGGTGGTGGAAACTTTATACCGTCAAGAAGGTGAGAGTGAGGAAGAAGAAGATGAAATTTTGGAATAGGAGGTGCAAGCTTTTTGAGAGTTTAGAAAGGGGAATCACGGATATCATTTGAGAAGTAAATCTAAAGCCCCTAAAACATCATCAACACCACCAAATAACTCTATCCTTCCTCCGGATACTAAGGCAGATAATAATCCTCCTCCTCCACTTAGAAGAGAAATGTCTAATGACATGCAGAAGACAGTCAAATTTGAAAAATCAAACTATGACATAGTGGAGGATCTAAAGAAGTCCAAATCAAGCCTTTCGTTCTTAGAAGCGGCCAGATTGCCTGGCCAAAAAGAAGCATTGATAAAGGCTCTGAACTCACCTAATCAAGTATGGAAGGGAAAGGAAGTTGAGTCTCATTTGATTTTACGAAAGGAGAGACGGGATGTCCCGCCATTCTTATTGACTCTGAGAATTGCTGGTAAGAATTTGCATAATTGTTTGGTGGACACGGGTGCCACGAGCAATCTCATGCCTTCAGAGATATGTCAAATGCTAGGTCTATAGCCTATTTCATCCAAATGCAAGGTTTTGCAATTGGACCGATCTGAGGTAAATGTGGTAGGGACCCTATATGATGTCAAAATTCAACTAAATTCTGAACCCAGGGTCCAACAAGTGGTCGACATTCTGGTTGTTAATATCCCAAGTAGATATGGAATGCTACTTGCAAGGGATTGGATGAAAACTTTGAACGACTATTTTTCAACCGATTGCTCACATATGTGGCTACCCTGGAAAGGAATCGCGAATCAAATCAGAGTAGAAAATGAACCGAGGCTTAAGGAAATCATAACATAATTTAATAAGCCAAATGAAGTTCAGTTTTCTGAACCCGAGTTGGGGGTTTATGCATTTGATGTTGAAGAAGCTACCGAAGAGCCTAAAAGGGAAACATTTCATGGTAGCTCTCTTGAGGGAAATAATTTCATATGGTTGCTTAGGTTTGATGGATCCAAATCCAAACAGGGAGCAGGAGCCGGAGTCGAGCTCACTTGCCCGGGAAGTAAACCATTATTGGCTGCTTATAGACTGCAATTTCCTTGCACGAACAACATGGCAGAATATGAAGCACTGATTTTTGGTTTACAACTGGCGTTGAGCAAAAAGGTTAAATGCTTGAAAGTATTGGGAGATTCTGAACTGGTAGTCAAACAGATTAAAGGACAATATACATGCCACGATAAGAGACTGAGCCTTTATAGAACTAGGGTAATGGACCTCATTGAGGAATTCGACGCTTTCAATATAGCCCTTATTTCTAGAAAAGGAAATCGCATAGCAGATTCTCTTGCAGTCGTCGCAGGCATGTTAAATCCAGTTGATATAAAAAGGTGTAAAAAGTTCTCCATCGAATTAGTTCCTTGTCCATCGATACCTGATAATGTCAAGAATTTCCAAGTTTTTGAAAATGACAGACACATATTCAAATTTGTCACGAACTCAGGTATTTTTGAAAACCAGGTGATTGATGAGGAGCAAAGATGGCAAGAAGAAGCAGAAAACGAAAGTGAAACTACATGTCAATCCAACAAAATACCTAAAGACATAGTTTCATTGGAGAAAATGTTCGATATGGGATACAAGGCCAAAAAAGAAAAAAAGGTTCCACTCCCCAAAGATGCATGTGATCTAATTAATCTAGGGAGTGCAGACAATCCACGGGAAGTGTACATCGCAAAGGCATGTACAACTGAAGAAAGAGAAAATATAATACATGCACTAAAACACTACGTGGATTGCATTGCTTGGAATTATAACGAATTGAAAACATACAACCAAAACGTCATTACACATACCATCCCTCTAAAGCCGGACTCCAAGCCTTTCAGACAAAGACAACGAGTTGTTAACCCGCTATTGGAGCCCTTAATAGAAAAGGAGGTCAAGAGATTATTGGAAGCAAAGATTATTTTTCTTGTTAGGCACTCAACCTGGGTTGCTAACCTCGTTCCAATAAGAAAGAAGAGCGGAGAGATTAGGCTATGTATAGATTTTTGAAATCTTAACAAGGCCTCTCAAAAGGATAACTATCCATTGCCATCCATTGATGAAATTTTACAAAAAGTGAATGGATCTGAAATGATGTCTTTTCTTGATGGATATTCTGGATATAACCAAATTCTTATTCATCCCAATGACAGGATGAAAACAGCCTTCACAACCAAATGGGGGACATTTGCCTACAAAAGAATGTCGTTTGGACTGTTAAATGCTGGTGCAACATTTCAACGTGCCATGGACTATGCATTCAAAGGGCTTATAGGCAAGTGTATCATTGTGTATGTGGATGATATTCCAATATTTTCAAAGAAAAGAGAAGACCATGTCAAGGATTTGAAAAAGGTTCTTCAAAGATGCAGAGAGCATGGAATTTCTTTAAATCCAAAAAAATGCATCTTTGGAGTAATAGAAGGAAGACTACTTGGTCACATCATTTCAAAAGAAGGTATATCCATTGACCCAGAAAGGATAGAAGCTATCCAAAAATTGCCTCTCTCGGGTAGTAAGAAGGAGTTGAGATCTTTCTTCGGGCAAATTAATTTTGTGAGGAAGTTTATTTCAAGCTTCGCTGAGATAGCCAAACCGTTGAACAAGATGCTCAAGAAGGATGTAGATGTCAGATGGAATGAGGAAAGTAGGGTGGCCTTTCAAAACATTAAGGATGCCATTTCCAGAGCCCCTGCCCTCATAAGTCCAAACTATGCTAAACCTTTCTATATTTATGCTTTCGCATCGAAACACTCTTTTGCGAGTGTCTTGACCCAGAAAGGTGAGGATAGCGCAGAAAATCCCATAGCATTTTTAAGTGCTCCTTTAAAAGATGCTCAATTGAGGTATTCTATCCTCGATAAGCAGATGTACGCACTCTTTAAAACGGTAAAAAAATTTTGACATTACATTGTGCACAACAGAGTTTTTGCCATTGTGCTTGACCCTGCTATCAAAACTATGTTTTTACAGAATGAGCTAGGTGAGAAAAGAGGTAAATGGATTTCTACTATCCAAGAATTTGATCTTGAAATCCAACCCATGAAACTAGTTCGAGGACAGGGACTTGTGAAGACGATTGCTGAGAATAATCCGCAAATGACATGCCAATATTCAAATGCAGAATACATTTCTAAAGATGACTGGTATGTTGACATTGTACATTTTCTATTAAATGGTAAGTGCCCATCCAATTTGAATTCCACTCAAAGAAGGGCTTTAAGACTTAAATCTATTAATTATCTGATTAGATCTGGTGTTCTTTATAGGAAAAATCATGAGGGGATCTACTTGAGATGCTTGAATAAAGAAGAAGCTACCAAGGTTCTACAGGAATTTCATGGGAAATATGGAACTGGCCATGGTGCGGCAAATGCTACAGCACATCAAATCCTGAGAGCAGGATACTATTGGCCTCACATTTTTAAAGATGCACATGCTCATGTACGATCTTGCCACATTTGTCAAGTAGCTGCCAACAGAGAAAGAAACGCAGCCATGCCATTACAACCTGTAGTTGAGATGAGACCATTCGCACAATGGGGATTAGATTTCATTGGGGTTATTAACCCAAATTCTTCAGATTCCCATAAATTCATACTAACAACTATAGATTATTGTACAAGGTGGACAAAAGCTAGTTCCTACAAAACATGCCACTACAGACGTTGTAATAAAATTCCTTGAGGATCACATCATAACAAGATTCGGAATGCCCGATTCTATCGTTAGTGATAATGGTAAAGCTTTTGTTTCCACGCAATTTGCAGATTGGGCATACGACAATAAAGTGAGTTTAAAATTTGCATCTAATTATTACCCTCAAGGAAATGGTTTGGCCGAATCCTCAAACAAAAATTTGTTGAATATCATTAAGAAATTACTGGAAAGGAACCCTCGAGATTGGCACAGCCAGTTAAAGTTTGCTCTTTGGGCAGATAGGACCAGAATAAAAGACTCAATAGGAAACACACCCTATCATTTGGTCTATGGACAAGACCCAATCTTTCCTACAAACTTGAAGCTGCAAACCCTACATTTCATGCAAGAATACTTGGGAACAGATAACCACACTGAAGCCGAAATAAGTCATTTACTGCACCTCGATGAAAAAAGGGAGGAAGCCATGATTCACATGAGTAAACACCAAGAGGTTGTTAAAAGATGGTTTGACAGAAGAGCTAAAATTAAGTCCTTCAGAATTTCAGATTTGGTCTTACTGTGGGATAAAAGACATGAAGAAAAGGGGAATCATCAAAAATTTGATTGTCTTTGGTTAGGCCCTTATCAGATTTCGGAAATTCTAGGGAAAAATACCTTCAGGTTAAGAACTTTAGAAGGGAAGGATCTGACGTTACCAGTTAATGGGCATGTTTTAAAGCACTATTTTAGCCCTTAAGTCGTAGGAGATTGGTATTATATTTTTCGGTTTTGGTATGGATTTTCAAATTTTGTTTTGTTTGTTTTAGGATTACTAGTTTAGTTAGGATTTAAGTTGAGTGTTTGATTTCATTTGACATGTTTGGTTTGTTTAAAAAAAAAAAATGATGATGAAAATTTTTTTTTGAGATGTTAACTTATGTCTTAGACTTGGAGTATATGAAACATCGGAATTGTATTGTAGAAAGCTCCACGAATATTGCAAACACATTAAAGAATATCGTTTGGAACTTGTGATGCATGAAGTTGTCAGTTTTTCACATTATGGTAAAGTAGGTGATATATACTCCATCCGCATTTCAAAAGAAGCAATGCATTCATATCTCATGTTACATTCCACACTGCATATATATTTCATCTCAGTTGCATCTTCATGTCATGTACAATCATTGAAAAGGTGTCAAATCCTCTTAGGGTTATTCCATAACATATATTAAAAAAAATCCTAAGGTTGGGAACTGATGCCCTTTGAACTATCTTGAACCAAGCACGTTCTATGCACATTAAAAAGAATCTTGAGCAAAATGGTCAAAACCATACTTGGAAGAAAAGGTGAGGCGAAAGGAATATTTCATGTCTGTCCTATCATGCAACATAATCCTTAAAACAATGGTTTTTACCACTCCCATCAAGCTTAAAGTCTAAAATCAGAGTAGTAAGGATAGGGTTAAATCCTCATCTAACTTAGGTTGAGGATCCAATTCCCCAAAGCTCTGATTTGACCTTCATGGAGTAGTAAGGATAGGGCATAATTCTCATCTCGCTTAGGTTGAGAATCCGATTCCCCAAAGCTTCCATTTTTCCCACTTCATCATAAAACTTGGATTGGAAGGATCGTACTACATGTCCTCTGACAAGGATGGGTAGTCATCCCAAAGGTCCAAGAAATAAAATTTAATTCTCATTCCATCATAATCTTGGATTGGAAGGATCGTACTACATGTCCCTGCAAGGATGGGTAGTCATCCCAAAGGTCCAAGAAGTAAAATTAACATAATATTTCCCATTTCATCTTAATATTGGATTGGAAGGATCGTACTACATGTCCCTCGCAAGGATGGGTAGTCATCCCAAAGGTCCAAGAAATAAAAGAAAAGATGAATGAATGAAGCCAAATCATGGATTATGGGGTTAAGCCGGTAGTGAGTATGCTCATGCGTGGCAACATGTCTTGTCTAAAAACAAGACCACTGACTGCTCAAATGGATAGACTAGCTTGACAATTTCATCCATAACTGGTTAAATCATTTTGTTCAAAGTGAGGTAATGAACTCCAGATCAGAGTAGTAAGGATAGGGTTAAATTCCCATCTCGCTTAGGTTGGGAATCCGATTCCCCAAAGCTCTGATTTCACTTTCACTTGCACATGGGTTCAAGATAGTAGTGACACATAACCAACTTTGGGATCTAATAAATTAATTCATTATCCATATATTTATTTGGTCCTAAGAGGGTTTGATAGTTTTAATATGTTTGTTCATGATACTAGAAGGTTTGAGCCTTTGCAAAGCAGGTTGTTATATCTCTAGCATCTTCATCATACATCAAATCCTGCCGATAGGGAATGAAACACATTGCACACATCGAGCTGATACTTAATGATTCTGATGATTCATGTATTTCTGATCTATTGGCATTTGTTTATATTTTTTATGTGCTAACGCCTATTTTTGAGTTTGTATACTTCTAGGTTAGGTTCTCACCAAAATGCTCAAGAGCATTTGACAGTAGAGTCACCATTTGTTGTGGCTGCTCCACAACACACCCCAAAATTGGGGACCCACCTTTTTTACATGCTTTCCAAGAAGACCGAAGTGGCCCATATGCTAAAAAAATCAAAGGAAGAGCAAAATACAGCATAAGAAAAAAGTGTCGCGATATCGCGACATGTTGCTCTGTCGCGGCTAAGAAAAGAAAGTGTGACGATATCGTGACATGTTGTTAAGAAAAGAAAGTGTCGTGATATGGAAAAGTGTCATGATATCGCGACAGTGTTGTGGCTGAAAAGGAAGTGCAGTGGAACAAAAAAGTGTCATGATTTCATGACATGTCATGTTTTCATGGCCAAGAGTAATAAAATGCAGCAGGATGAGAAAATGTCATGATTTCACGACATGTTGTGAAATCACGATCAAAGCGGTCAAACAGAACAAGATGCCAGAAATGTCATGATATCGTGACATGTCTCATTTTCACGATGCAGGACAAAGAATTAAGTTGAAGACTCAAAGTTGTCACGATATCATGACATGTTGTGTTTTCACGATGTTTGATGGGTAAAACAACCAAGTATAGAAATTGTCACGATTTCGTGACATGTCATGTTTTTGCGACTTGTCATGAAATCACGGTTAAAGCAAGAAGAAGAAGTGTTGACCGAAAATGTCGTGATATCGCGACATGTCATGAAATCGTGGTTCATAGAGGAGAGAGAAAGATAAAGTGAAAATGTCGACGATATCATGACATGTCAAGTGGTCAAAGTAAAAGGAAGGACTAAAGTTGTCGCGATATCGCGACATGTCATGTTTTCACGATCCGAAGACGAGATGAAGGGCAAACAAAAAAATGTCACGATATCATGACATGTCGTAGTTTCGTGACCTGGAGCAACCAAAGTGAACATAGAGGAAAAGTGTCACGATATCGCGACATGTTGGATTTTCGTGACCAAAGGTAGGAAGATAGAGCTAAAGAGAAAAGCGTCACGATTTAAAAAGCAGATGGAATGAAAATGATTTGATGATAGCAGCGAGATGGTACGAAATGAAAAAGTGTCACGATTTCGTGACATGTTTTTGCGGCTAAGTACAACAAAACACAAGGAGAAAAACGTCGCGATTTCATGACAGGTTGCATCCACGCGGCTCGAAGAAGAAAAATGTCGTGATATCGTGACATGTCTCATTTTTGTGGTGCTTGAAGATGAATAAAGTTGCGGGTATAAAAATGTCGTGATATCGTGACATGTCTTATTTTCGTGATATAGGTGGAAGAACAAAGTTGCAGATAGAAAATGTCGTGATATCGTGACATGCTATTTTTGTCGTGATTCACGACGGGCCATTACCGAACATATAGGGGCAACATTGAACACATGGCATAAAGGTGTAAGAATCATGGGAAGCGTTACAGTTCACAGAGAAGATCAAACGTTTCGACGTCGAGCAAAAAGTCAAAAATGACGAAGAGGCGGGGAAGATGAAACGAAGCGATCTGGGAGATGAAGCGAAGCGTCACAGGGCGAAACAGAGAGCATTGCCAGAAAGTTTAAAAGCAGAAGCACAGATTGGTAGAGGGGTCGAAAACCGCTGCGAGCAGAGTTGCAGAGCTGAGGGTGATAAGCCATTCTGGGCCTGCTTTTGGAGCGTTTTCCTCCACTTGTTCTGGTTTTGTCAAAACTGGAAACATTCTGTCATTGTAAACTGATACATTCTTTTTAATACAGAATTACAGAGAGTTGCATCTCATGGGCAAGAAAGAAGGAGTTATTTTCTGCATGCAAGATTGAATGTTTATCTTTCCCCTTTCAGATTTTTAGGCTTATAGGTGAAGTTTAATGCAAGTTCTCTTGGTTGCTTCATGCGAATGTCTAAATCTGAAAACCATAGTTAAAACCCCAGAAACCAACACCTAGCTTATCTGGATTGTGCGAGTTTTGCAGGTTCAATAGGTTAGGTTGTATGCAGAAAACCTCATTATCTTCGGTTTTGTCAAATAGGATCGTAGCACTCTGAATGTACTTTAATTTTAGTTTCTTTACATTTTATTTTCATTTCTTTTATTCTCTGCACTTTTATGTTCCCAAAAATCTAACTTTAGTCGAATTTACAGTCATTGAAATAAAATACTTGAAAATCGACCAAAATTGAAATTCACATTGAGTTCATTCTGATTAAATGAACAATCATTACAATTTCAGAATAAAATAAACCACAGTGCCCCTTGTTAACAGTTACTTGCAACCACTAAGGTATTCCAAGCATTCAAATTGAACAATATTATTTGTGCAAAATGCTAACATAGCGGAGACCTTGGAGAAGTTACTTGTTTAATTTCTTTGCAAGAGGGGATTTGGAACCCAAATCCTATCGGAGAGTGTGTTTTCACAATCGGGTGAAAATACCACTCAACATGTAGGTTGTTATAGGCTATTACCCACTGTGTAGTGTTGTGTCGCTTGCATATCGAGTTCCATCCTAATCCTGTGTTGTGTCACTTGCATATCGAGTTCCATCCTAATCTTGTGTTGTGTCGCTTGCATATCGAGTCCTGTGTTGTGTCACTTGTAAATCTAGTTCAATCATAATCCTGTTCCTTGTGTCACTTTCATACCTAGTGAAATTATTTTTGTTGTCAACGTCTTCAAATATGGAATGGATAATCCTTGCCATGCTTGATAAAACGTTGAGTGTTGTGCTCAAAATTCCACATGATTGGTTGATTTGTAGTGTAGTGTTACTGAGCATGCTGCTTTAGGTTCTACTGATTTTTGTGGGTGGGATTAGATATCGTTTTGCAAAGTCAATATTGTCATTCATGTCTTGGATATCCTACTTGTCTACTGATTACATGGCTATCTATGATTTGGGACTTATGCTGCATTCCTCTCACCACGAAGTCAGGATTTTGCATGCAGTGTGGTCTCCATTGTTGCCCGTTCACTTGGGATGACTAGATACTATTACGACGTATTCCATGACTGATAATGAGCTTTGGAAAAGGCACACACTAGCTATGTTTTACCACCTTTGTGTGGTAGCATACCTTATATGCATGTCCCTGATGCCATTCTCACTTGAAGGCCAAGCAGAACGGTCTATCTTGATTGCTATAATTTTTATCTGCTTTGTCGACGATACCAAGTACTTTGAACGAACGATGGCCCTGAGATTCGCCAGCATTCCACAACTTGTAAGTTCAAATCTCCTGATTGACACATTTATTGAAGGAATTTAAACAAATTTAAATTGATTAAATCACGTCAAGGAAACTTCACAAATTTGTGAGGCGAGGAGGGAGCTTCGCCAATTTGGACATTGAGGGAGGAACTTCGTTGCACTAGCTTCCGAAGCTTCGAAAGATTCAATAGCAAAGTGGCAAAGAAAAGTGAAGCTTCACGATTTTTAGCCACCAATGAGTGCTTCGGGAGTTTTTCCAGCGAAGCAGCTGCTTCACGATATTTCCGAAGTGGGACTTCGGTTTAAATTGGCAGCGCTGCTTTAAAGTGTGCGGCAAAAGTTGCTTCGGGAAAGGAGTCGCCGAAGTATTACTTCGGGGCACTAAAGTGCCGAAGTGTAGCTTCAGCCAATATTGCTACAAACTTCCACTACAGGGCAGTAAATTTTTGAAGTGCAACTTTGGGGCAACTAACAAATAACCAAATTTGCACTTGGGTGGGATGGAGCCGATTTGACACTTCTGGGAAAATCCTCCTTGATGTTTGTCTTCAGATGAACAATTATTCGAAGCTGAGAACAAAGAACAAGGGAACGCAAAGTAACAAGACAAATATTTTATGTATTGAAATATAACCGGATTACAAAGCTTCTTTCTATGAAGCGGTTACAAACATCTGCAAGATAAATTTGCAGGATAAACACAAGATGGGGTTTCCAGGAGGCTACTGCTCCCTACTTCGGCTATCTACTATTCTGCTGCTCTGTGCTCGAAAACCTAACTGTTGCGGCTGCTTTGCACTTGTAATTTCTCGCTACAGCTCTACACTTTTCTCTCTATTACTAAATGACATATGGTCCGGTATTTATAGATGAAGAAAGAAGACAAGAGGCGGGAATAATTCACCAATCGACTGACAAAAATTAAATGCCGAAGAGGGTTTTCCACAAAATGCCGAACAACCCCACCTACTCGCATGTGTGATGTCAGGCGCTCGTTTCCCGTGCTTGGACATTACTTCGCAAATCTGATGGGTGAACTGTCAGATTTATGTTTCTTCGCAGCGAAGCATCTTCAGGGGGCATAATTTTGCTGCTTCGCAGCGAAGCACCTTCAAGAGGCATGTTTTTACTGCTTCGCGGTGAAGCGTTTGCGAACGGCGTGAAAGTTGGTTTAATAATTCCAACACCCTCCTTTAAACCAGATTTCACAAATTCTTTGACACCCAACATTTCCCGCAACCTGGCGAAGTCCTCCTCCTTCAAAGGTTTTGTGAAGATGTCAGCTAACTGCTCCTTGGACCTACAAAACTGCAATTGCACTTCATCGAATTTCACCAACTCTCTGATGAAATGATACCGGATATCTATGTGCTTCGTCCGACCGTGGAAGACTGGGTCCTTCGAGAGGGCGATGGCAGAGTTATTGTCACAAAATATTGTTGTTGCTGCTTTCGATGGATGATGTAGTTCACTCAGAACTCTTCTCAGCCAGACTGCCTAGCAGGCGGTTGAGGTGGCAACAACATACTCTGCCTCTATTGTAGATAAAGCAAAAATTGGCTACTTCTTCGAGGACCAAGAGACAACTCCGGATCCAAAATGGAAGGCATATCCAGAAGTGCTCTTTCGGTCATCTATGCTACCAGCCCAATCGCTATCAATGTATCCAATCAACTCAAGCTGGTCTTGTCTGGCATAGTGGAGTCCGTGGTTTCTCGTGCCATTGACATATCGCAGAATTCTCTTGCCTACTTGCCAGTGAGTGTCTTTGGGTGACTCCATAAACCTACTGATTAAACTCATGACAAACATTAGATCTAGCTTGGTTGCGATCAAGTACATCAGGCTTCCAACTAACCTTTTATAGAGTTGGATCAATGCTTCTGCTGTTGTCAGTCTTGCTCAACTTCAAGCCAATGGCAACCGGGGTGATGGCATGTTTACTGTCCTCCATATTGAAACGCTTCAGGACATCCTTAGCATACTTCCCCTGAGAAATGAAGATGCCATCTGCTGATTGGTCAACTTCAATGCCAAGAAAGAATTTCATCAGCCCCATGTCTGTCATTTCAAACTCGGTCTTCATGGCTGTTCTGAACTCCTCAAATAGGCTGCTGCTATTGCCAGTATATATCAGATCATCCACGTACAAGCAGATGATTATCATCTCCCCTGCTTCATTTATTTTTAGATATAGGGTGTGCTCATATGGGCATTTAATGAACCCATTCTCCTAAAAATAGCCATCAATCCGGTTGTACCATGCCCGGGTGCTTGCTTCAACCCATACAGGGCCTTCTTCAACTTTAGGACCTTGTCTTCTTGCCCTTGTATTTCATATCCGGGTGGCTGGTCTATGTAGACCTCTTCTTCCAACACTCCATTCAAGAAGGCAGACTTGACATCCATCTGATAAACGCTCCATCCCTTTTGAGCTGCCAGTGCCAAAATCATTCTGACTGTGTCAAGTCGGGCTACAGGTGCATACACCTCATGATAGTCAACTCCTGACTTCTACTTGTAGCCTTTCACCACCAATCTGGCTTTATGTCTGTCAACTTCTCCTTGGGCATTAAACTTTGTTTTATACACCCACTTGACCCCAATGGTCTTCTTTCCTGCTGGAAGATCAACCAGCTGCCATGTCTCATTCTTCTCAATGGCTGCTATCTCTTCATCCATTGCTTTCACCCATTTGCGATTTTGACTTGCCTCTTCAAACTCCACTGGATCACACTCAGTAAATAAAGCAAAGTCAGAATATTCTTCATCTGTCTGATTATGGGTTACCTCATAAATGTCTTGCAAGCTCCGAGTCTTCGTAGGTGTCCTCAAGTTTGGAATTCTGCTTACAAGTGGAGGTGACCGGGATGATGAGGTTGTGCTACTGCTGGCACCACTGTTGCTGCTTGAAGGTATAGGTGGCTGCACACTATCTTCCTCCAAGTTTATAGGTTCAATAATTGCTGGTTTAGGCTGACCAGTCTTTGACTTCCAGTTCCAGGCTTCATCCTCCAAGAACTTCACATCACGGCTGATGACAAGTTTCTTTGTCACCGGATTGTACAACTGTATGCCTTTGCTTGTTCGTTGTACCCTATGAAGATGCATTTTTTAGCTTTGTCATCCAGCTTCTGCCTTTTCTCATCTGGAACATGTGCATATGCAATGCACCCAAAAACTCGCAAATGAGCCACACTTGGCTTCAGATTGCTCCAGGCTTCCTCTAGAATTTTGTCCTTCACACTCTTGGTGGGACATCGGTTCAGCAGATAAACTGCACAACTTACAACTTCTGCCCAAAACTCATGTGGCAAACTTTTTGCCTTCAGCATGCTCCATGCCATCTCCATGATAGTTCTGTTCTTCCTCTCAGCTACACCATTCTATTGCGGTGTGTATCTGGCAGTCAACTGCTTATGAATTCCATGTTGCTTGCAGAAGTTGTGGAATTCATTGGAGATGTATTCTCCTCCACCGTCTATCCTGAGAGTTTTCACGTAATACCCGCTCTATTTCTCAACCAGAGCCTTGAACTCCTTAAACTTTGCAAATGCTTCTGACTTCAGCTTGATGGGATAAATCCAGGTCTTCCGACTGAAGTCATCAATGAAAGTCAAGAAATATTTGTTGTCGGCATATGAGCTGGTCTGCATGGGACCGCAAATGTCTGAGTGCACCAGCTCCAATGGTTGTGATGCTCTCCAAGACTGTCCTACAGGGAATGCATCCCTGTGTTGCTTATCGACCAGGAAACCTTCACAAACTTGGTTTGGTTGCTCAATAAGGGGTAAACCCTTCACCATTTGCTTCTTGTGCAACAAATTCAGGCCACTGAAACTCAAGTGACCGAATCTGAGATGCCACAGCCAGGTAGCATCCTTCACAACTGCACTTAGAGACATTAATGATTCATTCTAAATCTGCAGCAGAAACATTTTGTTTTTCGTCATGGACACAGTTGCGATTTGCCCATGCACTTTGTCTCTAATGGTACAGACACCGTCTTTGAACTGAACAATGTGTCCCTTCTGCACAAGCTGTCCAACACTTAGCAGGTTGTGTTTCAACCCAAGCACATAATAAACATCACAAATTTGTTTTCTTTCACCGTGCCGGGTGCGGATGAGGATTTTTCCTTTCCCCATCATAGGAACCTTGCTGTTGTTCCCCATCTTGACTTCAGACTGGATTGTTTCATCCAGTTGTGAGAACATCTCCTTGTTCCCAGTCATGTGGTTGTTGCACCCACTGTCAAGATACCAAATATTTTTCTTGCTCTCCTCCTCAATACTGCAAGTCAGCAACACATTTCCTCCTGCCGCATTTCCGACTTCATCCGTATAATGGGCTTGCTATTGATTCTCGTTCGCCATCCTCTTTCTGCACTGTGAGATATAATGGCCAAAATTTTTACAGTAATAGCATTGGACCTTAGATTTATCTTTCTTCTGATAAGATCCACTTTGCTGATTTTTGCCAGTGCCTCTTCCTCCTTGCTGATGGAAGTTGCAATTGGTCTCTCCCTCGCTAGGATTTGACCTCCCTCCTTGCTTGTTACCTCTCCCATGCCTACTTCTGCCTCTTCCACCTTGAGAACTAGAGGTGCCATGGTGGGAGTCTTGTCTGTCACTATCTCGAAATGAGACTTGCGCCTTGAAGGCTTGCTCCAAAGAAGACTGAGTTGAATGGCTCAACCTCTGCTCATGTGTCTGCAAGGAACCCATGAGCTCATCCACTGAGAGGGTTGTCAAATCCCTTGATTCCTCTATTGCAATTACCACAGAATCAAATTTTGCTGGTAGACTTCACAAAATTTTCTCCACAATCCTTTGATTCTGCATAATTTCACCATTCAACCGCATCTGGTTGATGACATCTGTCGTTTGGGTGAAAAAATCGCTCATGGTTTCTGACTCACTCATCTGTAGGTTCTCGAACTCCCTCCTAAGCATCTGTAGTTTCACCAACTTCACTTTGTTGGTGCCCTGGTATGAACTGGCCAAAATTTCCCAGGCCTGCTTGGCCTTGGTGGCTGATGCAATCCACGAGAAGATGGTCTCCTCAACCGCTTGCATGATGTAGAAGAGGGCCTTCTGGTCCTTCTTCGTGTTCTCTTTCAATAAATCCTTGTCAGCTTGAGAGAGGGCGACAAGTGCTGCTGCATCTGCCGGGTTCTGGGTACCCATTCTCCACCAAGTCCCACAACTCCTGAGACCCGAACAAAATCTTCATTTGTATACTCCAGTAATCATAGTTCTTGTCGTTAAATCATAGGATCTGCAACTGTAGGGAATTGTTTTCGAAAGCCATGCTTCAATCTCTGTGTCAAGAAAACAATGGATCTGATACCAATTTGAAGGAATTTAAACAAATTTAAATTGATTAAATCGCGTCAAGGAAACTTCGCAAATTTGTGAGGCGAGGAGGGAGCTTCGCCAATTTGGACAGCGAGGGAGGAACTTCGCTGCACTAGCTTCCGAAGTGGAAGCTTTGGAAGGTTCAATAGCGAAGTGGCAAAGAAAAGTGAAGCTTCATGATTTTTAGCCACCAATGAGTGCTTCGGGAGTTTTTCCAGCGAAGCGGCTGCTTCGCAAAAGATATTTCCGAAGTGGGACTTCGGTTTAAATTGGCAGCGCTGCTTTAAAGTGTGCGACAAAAGTTGCTTCGGGAAAGGAGTCACCGAAGTATTACTTCGGGGCACTAAAGTGCCGAAGTGTAGCTTCGACCAATATTGCTACAAACTTCCACTACAGGGCAGTAAATTTCCGAAGTGCAACTTTGGGGCAACTAACAAATAACCAAATTTGCACTTGGGTGGGATGGAGCCGATTTGACACTTCTGGGAAAATCCTCCTTGATGTTTATCTTCAGATGAACAATTATTCGAAGCTGAGAACAAAGAACAAGGGAACGCAAAGTAACAAGACAAATATTTTATGTATTGAAATATAATCGGATTACAAAGCTTCTTTCTATGAAGCGATTACAAACATCTGCAAGATAAATTTGCAGGATAAACACAAGATGGGGTTTCCAGGAGGCTGCTGCTCCCTACTCCGGCTATCTGTTGTTCTGCTGCTCTGTGCTCGAAAACCTAACTGCTGCGGCTGCTTTGCGCTCGCAATTTCTCGCTACAGCTCTGCACTTTTCTCTCTACTACTAAATGACATATGGTTCGGTATTTATAGATGAAGAAAGAAGACAAGAGGCGAGAATAATTCACCAATCGGTTGACAAAAATTAAATGCCGAAAAATGTTTTCCACAAAATGCCGAACAACCCCACCTCCTCGCATGTGTGATGTCAAGCGCTCGTTTCCCGTGCCTAGACACTGCTTCACAAATCTTATGGGTGAACTATCAGATTTATGTTGCTTCGCAGGGAAGCATCTTCAAGGGGCATAATTTTGCTGCTTCACAGTGAAGCACCTTCAAGAGGCATGTTTTTACTACTTCGTAGTGAAGCGTTTGCGGACGACATGAAAGTTGGTTTAATAATTCCAAAATTTATGCAGATTGAGCATAAAATAGGAAAAGGTGAGGGTGGGAAACAATACAATTATGTAGTTAGTGGAGAGAGAAATTTTTTTCAAGAATATAGGAGAAAAGTTCAGGAGAACACGTCGAAGCAAGGTGAGAGATTTAAAAAGTTGGAGTAGAACTTGCCTAAGGAACGTGATAGCGTTCAAAAGCCAGAGGAGAACACGTCGAAACAAGGTGAGAGCTTTGAAATATCGAAGGAGAGCTTGTCGAAGGATGATTTGAATAAGATGGGAGTTGTCACTGTGGCAGACGTGTGGGAATAGGAGATAGATAGATAGATAGATATTAATGTGGAATGAAATTCCAATCATGGAATATGCCACTAGACTACATGCTCTACGTGTTGCACGCTATATTCAAATCCTACATGCGGAGGTTTGGCGGCCTACCTTTTTCAGAAGGGAACTAGAGCAAAAAGAAAGAATTATTTTACAATAATTTTGATGTGGAGAAGGTTTTCAAAGTTGTGGAGAGAGAGCTGAAGTTCACTTATGACTACTTGTTCTCTAAGTCGAGCTGAATGGCCTTCAGTAGATTGGGAACAACAATGCGCTTCCTCAACACTTATCTCTTTGCGGTGGCTTGGATTTAGGTATTCAACACATTGGCATTATTGGAGGAGAAATCAAAACTTGGGCACAATAATCATTCGCAATGCGTGGTCACCTACATTCTTCTGTATGTGGTGGTTGTCTTGGAAATGTTTCAATTATGCAGGATCATTCTCTCTGATTGGACAAGGGTGTGGCTGGTTTGTGCAAATATTTGCCTCTCCCATCTCCATGAATAACAAAGTGCTGACACCAATCAGCATGGACCACGATGTGCTCACACCGATATGGCCATGCTCATCGAGAGTGCTTTGTGATGTATGGCCATACTCTTCAAGATTGCTATGCTTGTGGCAAAATGCGTGCAAAAGTTATTTTTCCTTGGACTAAAACAAAATTAGTGGCAAAACCAGATTTAGCAATATAGCCTCACAGGGACTTGCTTGACGAGCTCAGCTATTATAGAGAAGGTTCGTTGCCTAACTTGCACCCCAGCTTCTAACGACAATAGCTCAATTCGTATAGAGAAGGTCCGTTTCCTAATTTGCACCTCAACTTGTATGGACAACAGCTCAGGTTGTATAGGGAAGGCCCTTTGCCTAACTTGCACCTCAAATTGTAAGGTCAAGGGCCATTCCAAGGGCCGTAAAAGTACACCTGCCATCCTCAGGTTGTATATCAAGGCAGTTGCGGCCTGGCACATGAAACCAAAGCCCATTGACAAGGAGTTGAGGGATTTTATTCTTTGAAAGATAGAAGAATATTGTTATGAGAAGTAATATGGTCCAACCTTTCCTAGTAGACGTCTAAATAGTATCAAAGACAAAATTTATAAGCAGGTGGATCTGAAACTCAACACGAAGACGTGGGAGCATGAAATTCTTAAGTGGCATGTTTCCATCGTAATTTTCCAAGGACTTGATCAACATGCTGAGTCTAATCATCCTGACCGTGAACCTGATCAAGGTGCTGGGTCCAACCATCCTGACCATGGATCTGATCAAGATATTGGGTCAAACGATCCTGACCATAGTGTAGATGGTGGATTGGGATTCTTCAACTGGAATACCAAAAGTGTATTGAGTTTTATTTTTTGTAATAGGAATAGGGATGCTTCTTGTCCTGATCCTGTGAAAGGGGATAAGTCTGATGATAATCCTGTGAAGAGGAATATGCGGTTGAGTGAGATGCTATCCAATTATTGTGGACTGGAATTTCTCATCAAGAATGTCAAAAGTGTGTTGAATTTCCTTATTTGTAAGAGGAATAGTGGTGATCAGCATGCTGCTCCTGATGATGATCCTGTGAAGAAGAATATGCGTGTGAGTGAGACACTATCCAATTACTGTGGTTATTTGCTGGTATCGTATCCTCGTATGTTGCCTCTCCACCCGGACATGGAAAATTTGGAACATGAAAAGCTTCTATTAGAGATTGTTCCTCTTGTGCATGATATAAAGAATAATAAGAAGGCTAAAGAAGGTAGTGATGCAGCAGCACTAGCATTGAAGTTGATGGAAAAATGGAAAGAGAATAAAGGTGGAAGTGCAAGCATGTGGAGCGTTGCAGCAGAACTAGTAGAGAAGCTGATGCAAATAGATAGGAATGCAAGGTGGGAACTGATTTCTCAACTATGGTCTGCCTATGTGTTATATTATTCTTACTTTTATAAAGCTACGTTCCATGGAGGGAGTCTCACTGCTGGTGGGGAATATATATCACAGCTATGGGCACTGTTGGTTCATCTCGGGTTTGGAGAACAATCCGACATGGCTGTTGGACACAGGGGGGATTTCGAAAAATGACCAATAGGTGAAGCAAATAAAGATATACATCCTGCTCCTGCACAACAAACTGAACTGCACACAGTTGAGACTGAAGCTACCAATAAGATACAAGAGGAAAAGGTGAAGTTTTAATTAAAATTTTATTTGTCGTCATTGGGAGAGCAAAGTGCAAAGTGCAAAGTGTGAAGTGCGAAGTGCGAAGGAGGGAGGGCCCGAAGTCAGGTTGCACACGGACCGAGGTGCGAATTCAGGTTGTACACGGATCGAGGTGTGAAGTCGGGTTGCACACGGATCGAGGTACGAAGTCAGTTTGCACACAGACCGATGTGCAAAGTCGGGTTGCACATGGATTGAGGTGCGAAGTTGGGTTGTGTTGGTCAAAGGCAGCGAAGTCTGACTTCATTGCAAAGTTGGGAGGATAGCTCTAGACTTAGCCAAATTTTTGCCTTGTAGACTTTTGTTGTCTGGAGGCTTGCACGGCTACGGCGTTGGTTTCCCTGGCTTGGCAAGAACTGTATGGGAGGAGAGAAACACCGAATCTAAATACAATATTTCAGATCTGAGCTCAAACTTATAGAACCTAAAAGAAATCGCACTAAGGCAATTTGTACAGATAACAACATATTTTAGCACACAAAGATAACTGCAAACCCTACAAATGCCTTAAACAACAAGAAATTTTATTAATATAAGACGAGGGTTACAAAAGTCCTCAACTGAGGAAAACTAACATCTGCAAGCTAAAGTTGCAGGATAAACTGAGACGAAAAACAAATTTCGAGTCTCCTGCTCGGACATTAAATAGATGAGCCACACTGCTCACTAAAACGATCTCGTCTCCTACTCTATTGTTTCTCCAACTTTCCTCCCGCTCTCCTCTATTTCTTCGCTCTCTTTCCACACACATGTCTGAAGACCCGAACTGCATTATATAGCCGCGGGGAGAGGAAGATAGGGGTTGTCCTCTGATAGGTTCTGACAGACCCTCAACTAGGATTTCTGACTAATCGTTGAACTAGCATTAAATCATTGAACTGACATTAACTTCTACGATGATTGAATCTGTTAGACGTCACATCTGTCAGAGGGTAGGTGTGACGTCATGTCAAAATTTTGCCGGGATCCCTGACTACGCGAGCACAGTCCGGCTAAGGCATGAAATCTGGGTTAATATTTCTAAAACCCTCCTTTAAAATTAATTTCATGAGTGCTTTGACTCCAAGATGCTCTCGTAATCTACTGAAGTCTTCCTCCTTCAAAGGCTTCGTGAAAATATCTGCTAACTGCTCCTTGGATCTACAAAAATACAGTTGAATTTCTTCGGACTTCACCAACTCTCTGATGAAGTGATAATGAATATCAATGTGCTTTGTCTGGCCATGGAACATGAGATCCTTTGAGAGTGTGATGGCCAAATTGTTATCACAAAAAAATGTTGTCACGCCTTCTGAAGGATAGTTCAGTTCACTCAGAACTCTTCGTAGCCAAAATGCCTGGCATGCGGCTGATGTGGTGACAACATATTCTACTTCGGCTGTGGACAATGCAACCATGGGTTTCTTATTGGATGCCCATGAGACTGCCCCTAATCCAATATGGAAAGCATACCTAGAGGTGCTCTTTCGATCATTGGTACTGCCAGCCCAGTCATTGTCTGTGAAGCCCACTAGTTCCAACTGGTCCTATATGGCATAAAATAAGCTATTGTTTTGCGTCCCATTGACATAGCGCAAGATCCTCTTGCCTGCTTCCTAGTGCTTGTCCTTCAGAGTCTCCATGAAATTACTAATCAGACTGACTCTGAACATTAGTTCTGGCCAAGTTGCAGTCAAATACATCAGACTACCAACTAGCATCTTGAACAGGGTTGGATCTACATTCCTCCCTGAATCCAGCTTGCTCAGCTTCAAACCTATGGCTACAGGTGTGATGGTAGGTTTGTTTTCCTCCATCTTGAATAGCTTCAGGACATCCTTTGCATACTTGCCCTGATAAATGAATATGCCATCTTTTGATTGGTCAAATTCAATTCCGAGAAAATACTTCATCAGCCCTAAGTCCGTCATCTTGAACTCCTTCATGGTTGTTATAAACTGGGAAAATAGTGTTGTGTTATTGCCAGTGTAAATTAAATCATCCACATACATGCAGAAGATTATGAGCTCACCTACATCATTTGTCTTCATGTATAGGGTGTGCTCATATGGGCATTTTACAAACCCATTTTCCTAAAAATAATTGTTAATCCAGCTATACCAAGCTTGGGGAGCCTGCTTCAAACTATACAGGGCCTTCTTCAGCTTCAGGACTTTGCCCTCCTGGCCTTCAACTTCGTAACCTGGTGGCTAGTCTATGTAGACCTCCTCCAACACTCTATTGAGGAAGGCTGACTTGACATCCATCTGGTACATCTTCCAACCTTGTTGGGCTGCCAATGCCAAGATCATCCTAACTGTGTCAAGTCGGGCTACAGGTGCATAAACCTCATGGTAATCGATGCCTGACTTCTGCTTGTAACCCTTTGCCACCAGTCTAGATTTATGCTTGTCAACGTCTCCTTGGGCGTTGAACTTTGTCTTATACACCCACTTAACCCCAATGGTCTTCTTCCCTACTGGAAGATCTATTAGTTGCCATGTATCATTCTTTTCAATGACTTCAATCTCCTCGTACATCGCCTGCACCCACTTCTGATTTTGACTTGCATCTTCGAACTCTACTGGATCAACTTTAGTAAAGAATGCAAATTCAGAGTTCTCTTCATCTACATGGGTTTGGGTTACCTCATAGATTTCTTGCAAGCTCCTTGTCTTTGTTGGCATCACCAAGTTTTGGATTCTACTTGCACATGGAGGCGACCGAGATGGAGTGGTTGTGCTACTAATGGCACCGCTGCTACTACTAGAGGTTGCAGGTGGTTGCACACTTCCTTCTTCCAAGTCAACAGACTCTACCACTACTGGCTCTGACCAGCCAGTATTCGACTTCCAATTCCAGGCTTCATCTTCAAGAAACTTCACATCACGGCTAATGATGAGCTTCTTTGTCATAGGTTTGTACAGCCTATATGCATTCACTTGCTCATTGTACCCTATGAAAATGCACTTCTCTGCTATATCATCCAAATTTTACTGCTTCTCTTCTGGAACATGTGCATATGTAATGCACCCGAATACACATAAGTGAGCCACCTTTGGCATCACACCGCTCCAGGCCTCCTGAGAGATTTTGTCCTTCACGCTTTTGGTGGGACATCTGTTCAGCAGTAGACTGCACATGTTACAACCTCTACCCAAAATTTATGCGATAATCCCTTTGCCTTCATCATGCTTCATGCCATCTCCATGATGGTTCAATTATTCTTCTCAGCTACGCCATTCTATTGTGGTGTGTACCTGGAAGTGAACTACCTTTGAATTTCATGCTATTTGCAGTAGTTATAGAATTCATTTGAGATGTATTCACCTTCGCCATCTGTCTTGAGATTCTTGTTTTGATATCTGCTCTATTTCTCCACTAGAGCCTTGAACTTCTTGAATCTTGCAAATGCTTTTGAATTCAGCTTGATCGCATAGATCCAAGTCTTCTGACTAAAGTCATCTATGAATGTTAAGAAGTATTTGTTATCGGTAAACGTGTTGGTTTGCATCGAACCACAAATGTCTGAGTGCACCAGCTTCAGTGGCTGTGATGCTCTCCAAGACTGATCGAAAGGCAATGAATCCCTATGTTGTTTGTTGACTAAGAAACCCTCAAAAACTTGATTTTATTGCTCTATCAGGGGTAAACCCTTCACCATCTGCTTCTTGTGTAGTTGATTTAGGCCACTGAAGTTCAGGTGACCAAATATGAGATGCCATAGCCAGGTAGCATCTTTCAGAACTGCACTTAGAGACATCAATGATTCGTTCTGAATCTATAGTGGAAACATTTTATTCTTCGTCATGGACACTATAGAAATATGCACATTCGACTTGTCTTTGATGGTGCAAGATCTGTCTTTGAACTGGATCGTATGTCCCTTCTGCATGAGCTGTCCAACACTCAACAGGTTATGCTTCAATCCAGGCACATAGTAGACATCATAGATCTGCTTTTGTTTGTCGTGCCTGGTACGAATGAGGATATTTCCTTTCCCCATTATGGAAACCTTGTTGTTTTTCCCCATATTCACCTTAGACTGGACTGTTTCATCCAGTTGGGAGAACATCTCCTTGTTCCCTGTCATGTGGTTGTTGCACCCACTGTCTAAATACCATACATTCTTCTGGCACTCTTCCTCAATGTTGCAAGTCAAAAGTACATTTCTTCCTACCGCATTTTTAGTTTCATCCATGTAATGGGCTTGCTATTGGTTCTCCTTGGCCATTCATTTTCTGCACTGTGAGATGCAATGGCCGAACTTCTTGTAGAAATAGCACTGGACCTTTGACATGTCCTGACCAGATCCAACTTGCTAATTTTTTGAACTGCCTCTTCCACCTTGCTGATGGAAATTATAATTGGTCTCCCCTTCTCTAGGGTTTGACCATCCTCCTTGCTTGTTGCCTTTCCCACACCTGCCTCTGCCTCTTGCTCCGTGAGAACTAGAGGTGCGATGGTGGGAATCTTGTCTGTCGTTGTCTCAAAATGAGACCTGAGCCTTGAATTCTTGTTCTAGAGAGGTCTAAGATGAACGGCTTAGCCTCTGTTCATGTGTCTGTAATGAACCAATGAGCTCATCGATCGAGAGGGTTGTCAGATCCCTTGAATATTTTATTGCTATCATAATCGAGTCAAACTTGGCAGGCAAACTTCTAAGAATTTTCTCCACGATTCTCTGGATCTGCAATTTTTCTCTGTTCAACCACATCTGGTTGATAATGTTCGTTGTCTGGGTGAAGAAATCACTCATGGACTCGGACTCACTCATCTGTGGATTTTCAAACTCCCTCCTGAGCATCTGTAGCTTCACCAAATTTACTTTATTAGTGCCCTGGTATGAGCTGGACAGAATCTCCCAGGCCTGCTTCACCTTAGTGGTTGATGCGATCCATGGGAATATGGACTCCTTGACCGCTTGCATGATGTAGAAGAGATATTTTTGGTCCTTCTTCATGTTCTCTTTCAATAGGTCCTTATCTGCTTGAGAGAGGGTGGCTAGTGCTGCTGCATCTGCCCATTTTGGGTAGCCATTCTCGACCAACTCCCATAGCTCCTGAGATCCAAACAAGATCTTCATCTGGATGCTCTAGTAATCATAATTTTTCCCATTGAAGCACGAGATCTACAACTGCAGGTTGTTGCTACTGGAAGCCATTCTGCTTTGGTCTCTACATCAAGGGATCAATGGCTTTGATACCAATTTGAAGTTTTAATTAAAATTTTATTTACCACCGTCGAAAGAGCGGAGTGCAAAGTGCGAAGTGCAAAGTGCGAAGTGCAAAGTGCAAAGTGCAAAGGAGGGAGGGCCCGAAGTCGGGTTGCGCATGGATCAAGGTACAAAGTCGGTTTGCACATGAATCAAGGTGCACAGTCGGGTTGCACACGGATCAAGGTGCAAAGTTGGGTTGCACATGGACTGAGGTGCGAAGTTGCATTGCACATGGACCGAGGTGCGAAGTCGGGTTGCGTTGGTCAAAGGCAACGAAGTTCAACTTCGCTGTGAAGTTGGGAGGACAACTCCAGACTTAGTTAAATTTTTTCCTTGCAGACTTTTACTATCCGGAGTCTTGCGTGGCTACAACGTTGGTTTCCCTGATTTGGCAAAAACTGTATGGGAGGAGAGAAACACCGAATCTAAATATGATATTTCAGATCTGAGCTCAAACTTATAGAACCCAAAATAAATCACACTAAGGTGATTTGTACAGAGAACAACAAATTTTAGCACACAGAGATAACTGCAAACCCTATAGCTGCCTTAAACATAGTATTTGTCTTGAAAATTAGTTTTCTTTAACACTATTTTTACTACAGGTTAATGTTGATAGACCTCCATTTAATGTTGTTGATCATAAATGTTGTAAATAGTAGTCTTGTCCAAAGGATAGTCACATAAGGTATGTTTATTCTTGTAGCAAGGACAATAGACAACTTCTACCTCATGTTTATTTTGTAACAAATCCATGGAAGAGGCGAAAGTGCCCAACAAATCTATTTTTAGATCCTCCAACATATTACCGAGTTCAACTATTGTAACTCCACCAATGGTTCTAGTTGACTAGTTATTATGCAAAGATGACCTTGTGTGAGAGTAATTAGTACATAACTCCAAAATTTGATGAACAGAAAGGTTAGAAATGTTTCCTTCTCCCATTAAATTCCAAATATCAATGGTTTGATCTCTTAATACTTTTAGAAAAATAGTTCTCAACAAATCATCACCCAACTCAATGTTACCTCTCTTCATTACAAATTAAAATATTTCAATCTAGTCTTCAAGTCCTTCACCTTCTTTCTGAGCCATATTTAAAAGATAGCTCTTACAATCTCTCACATGAAAATAGTTTTGGTATTTCTCCAAGAAAATTGCCTTCATTCCATCACACCTTCCCAAGTAGTGATAGATTTTTTTCCTAAGCCCATGAACCAGCATAATGCACCATATTTCAAAATGGATGGGAATAATTTTAGCTTTTGTGCATTAGTGGTGTAGTCATAAGTGTGACAAATTACTTTAAATTCAAAAATAAATGTGTTAGTATATTCAATGGTCAGTCCTCTAAAAGTCGGTATGGTTGATGGAGAGATATTCTTCATATGCCCATTACCAACATTAGGTTCCTCTACCCTTGGAAGGCATATAGGGAAATTGAAAGTGCTTCCTATTTTTCTTGGTTCTTCTTTAGCCATGGTGAAATCCCATGGAGTCCACAATCATTGAGTGTGAGGCCTTCTTGGAGTAGTATAAGGACTAGAACTAGATTATTCACTTTGTTCTTCTTAGCTTTTACTTTCATTGTTTCTAGCATTAGGAATATCAAATGGTCCTCCTTTTTCAAGTGTATGGGTGACTTCTCCAATAATTACACTAGCTCTTTCCTAGATAAATTAGATTTTATCTATTCCTTTTTAGGATTGTGACTCTATTATAGAGGAAATGATAGTCTGTTGGCTTTGTGAAGCCTCTTCTTGCTACACAATTCCTGGTCAATCTTGCTTAAGGGATGGTTGATAGATGTATCTTCCACGTTTGTATCATGGTTGAATTATTCCTTCCTCCTTCTCACTATTATTAAACTTGTAAAAACTAAAACAAGCACAAAATACAAGAAAATTGTAGGAATTGAACTTAATAAAAAAAGTAATAAAATCTAATCCTAGAAAGAAATAAAATTTAAAGCAATGAAATTACTTCAGAACCTGAATTTTAATGTCTTTTTCTTGAGAACTGCTTATTGCTTTAGGTGAGATACAACTCCTTCTCAAGTATTCAACAAGAAAGGTATTTAGCTCTTGCAAGATCCAATATATTTTATGCACTTTCCCTGACAACGACACCAAAAAATGATGATTTTGTGTTAACCACTTAAATTATCAATAGGGATTGATTTAAAAGGAGCATTGATCACTTAAGCCAATACTTTCTCTTGCATTCACTAAATGGTTCCTTCCTATAAAAGTAGGAAAAAATTGAAAGCAAACTGAAAATAAAGAAAGCAAAACTATAAATAAATCATTTATAATGAAAATAAATCCTACACATGCCTATAACTACTCTAATAGCTAACTACATTGAATGTAGTCATGTTATTCCTAATCAAATACTGGAAATAAAACAAACCAAACCTATTTAATAGTTGAAACAATTCATTCAACACAAAACAAAATATCACCTACCTACTTTTATTCTCCAACTAACAAGAGAGATTTTATGTACTGTCTAGGTTCAATGGGGCCTTGATAAACCTATAACAACATAAAAACCATTCCTTTACAGGTATAAAACTTAATTCAAGACACTGACATCAATTACACACCATCACATGGAGATTAAAGATATTAAAAATGCAAGAAAATGACTTTTATTCCTTTAGAATCTAAATTACTAGAAATGATAGTTACATTTTTCCATAAAGAAACTAGAAACTGATTCTTATAAAGAAACTTCTTTATATTTTCTCTAACCTATAAAATAATACTTTCTCTAGTATTTATAACATCCCAAACACCTGATTATAGAATAGATTCATTAATTTCTACAATTTGATTTGGAAATCAGTTGCAAAATGAAAAGTTTTATTACAACTTATTTCTGAAAATAACAATCACACTTTATTATGAACAAAAGGAGATATCAACATCCTTTGTTAGTTGTTAAATTCTAAAAAGGTATAAAATATCTGAGATATCTTCTAACTACTTCCTAAATATCATACTGCCACCATATTGCTATCAAAACATATTTTATTTTTTGTAAATGTTGTTATTAACAAGTCATGGGTCCATTTCCTATTGCATTTATTCATTTTGGGTAGCTCCATATTTTTAGGAATAGTTCCCTAAAATATAGGAAGTTTCAATTCCTATTTTTCAATAAACTCCACCCTACACTTTGAGTTGATTTTGTGCATAACCATATTTTCAAGGATTTCTTGGTTTTTTGGAATACACCTGTAGCTAGAAATTCTTTCGTAGTGCCTTCCGTAGTAATGAAATTTAACCTATGTATAAAACAACACTAAAAAGCAACAAAATACATATAAATATAGCAAATGATAGTAGCAATCATCATATTTATCCACTACATCTATTTCATTAAGCAATTAAGTTCAAGTATCTCATTTTAAGAAAAAACTAGTAAATATGTCCATCATGTTTTCAATAATACTCAGTTTGGGTATGAAAATAAGGCTAAATAACTATCAAAATATAGCCTATTTTCCTAGCTCATCAATTCTCCTCCAAATGCTACCCAATTTTTTATCTATTCCTATTTCAATTACTTATCCAAAAATACTTCAAAATATATCCAAAAATTCTACAGTTCGTAGCTCTACTATCTCCTTCAAATGCTATCCAAAATTCTTTCAAATTCAACCTTTAAAAAATTTAATGGTTGCCTTCAAAAATATCAATTGATGGCCTCTTCTATCCCAAATTTCACCTCCAATCTCTTGCTGATTTTTATCTTGAAATTTGACCTCTTTTGTTGGCTTATTGATATGGACACAAATTACAACAGACACGAATATTGAAGAAGATGATCAAAAATTGTATTACAATATCAAAATATGTCTATAAATTGGCATTACAATGGATAATAGTGCATTAAATGCGATTAGTTATAATTCTTATCCTTAACAATAACTATCTAACATGTGGTTGTAAATGTTATTGGCTTATTACACTAATCCCTATCTTTCCTCCCTACTGAGAAAGCATTGGTCCCCAATGCGTACAAGGGTGGAAGATAAAGAGATAAAAGTCTAGGAGTATTAGGTACAATCGAAAATGTAATCCTATTACAAAAAAAGAAGACGAAAATGAAGAAAGTGAGTAGGTCTTCAAAAAACTAAAAACTAATGCTAGTACTGAATCAGGCTCAAAAATTGCTCTCCAATGGCTATAAACACTACTATACCCATGGAAAGTTGAATGGGCCCCTCAATTCAGTAGAAGAAAGCAACATCGATGGTACAGTAAAGAGTTCGGAAAATATTCCTCAAAAAACGTGCCAAAGATGCCAAGCAAAATTTTTTAATTTATTGGGTATTAAATTTTAGATTTTGAATACTGTGGCACAGGCATTAATGAAATGCATTGAATGAAAATGACCATGGAAATGCATTTAGTGAAAGACAACGATATGAAAATGCATTTAATGAAAGCGACATTGAAATACATTTAATGAAAGCGGTGCGAAAATACATTTAATGAAATTTATGTGGTTTAATGAATGCATTAATGAATGCGGTCTGATGAATGCATTAAATGGATTAAATTGTAGTAGAATAAATTAAATTAAATTAAAACTAATTTAATTTAATTTATTTAATGATTTTTTTTTTATGGTTGGGCCGCATTAATGAAAGGTGGATGCGGGAAAATTTAAATGAATGCATTAATGAAAATGGGAATGCATTAAAAATAGGTTTTATTTATGGAAAAAAAATAAATTAAATTAAAATTTTATTTTAACTTAATTTATGGAAATATGGCTGTAATAATCTCTATAATTGCCAACGGTTGAAAACAATATGGAAACGGCCAAGAAAGGCAGTAAACGTCCGTAAAGCACAAAAAAAATATAAATTTGGCATGGCAACGACCATGGAGGAGGTGGAAACACCATTGGCTACACCAAAAAATCGACGATGACATAAAGCTATGGAACCGGGTGGCCAACATGTAGCTCATCGAAAGGAGTCAGATTAGTTATGGGAAACATAGTAGTAGGCCGAAAGGATTGAAAATGAGTTGTAGGCAGATCACAAAGCAATACGGGTAGCAAATTTGAGTTGGAGCTACAACTGTCATTATGTTCGCCTTTTCTAGGTAAAATATTCAACCACAAAGTCCAACAAAGGTGAGAAATTACAATTAAATAGTTGGATCTACCGTAAAAGAGGTAGAAGAACGAATAAAAAATGAAGTGGACGGTCTATAATATCACGAAGTGCAACAGGTATAGTGATAGTAGTAGAGAGTGATGGTAGCACCAAAAAAAGCATCAGTCGAGGCCAGAGCAGAAGTTATTTGCAAAGGTGTGACTGTAACAAGTGGGTTCCTTGGGTACCAAAAAGAGAAGGGGTATGACCTTATTCTGCAAAGAAATATTGAAAATGTTTACAAGGTGCAACAAGCATGGGTGGGGCACAGATCGGCCAAGGCAAATGCAAGGCAATAATGGTAGACAAAATAGGTAGGGTTGAATCAGATGATAAAGGGATAACCAAAGAAAATGGATGAATGCATGGGCAAGGGAGGGATGATAAAATGCTATTTTTTGGGGTGTAAACAATAGATCCAAAAAAATCACCATGAACTCCAAAAAGAGAAAGGGTATGACCTTCATCAAAAATATGTTGAAAGCGTTCATCATTTGCGTCATCTACTTGATCTGCATTATCGTTAGTTGTAGGATCTACAAGAGAAACATCATCAATATCATTAGAAATATTAACATGAGCAACATTGTCTAGTGGTAATATGATGGTCTTCTCACCCATAAATCCTGGTTTGATTCCAAGTGTTGCTTCAAATTCTTCAATTTTTGGAACATTTTTGGATTAGGTTTGTCATCAGCAAGATCTTCATCAGTAGCGATGGTGATTTCAGCTTGGAACTGCTAAACATCATCAACCATTTTGGCTTGGATATATTTAAATTTAGCAAGCATAGCCACATAGATTTGTTGAAGTGTCGTAAAGAGGTCGATAAGTCTACTAGAGACCTCTTCGAGCAAAACTATCAAACTCAACATCATACCATCAGATACAAAAATATATGGTGATCACAAACAAGGAAGGTGCAAGTGCACTAGATCATGAGTAAATGAGCACAAAATAAAAATGAAGTTTGATACCATCAGATCATGCAAGATCGAAGTGATATGAGACCGCATACAAAGAAAAGAAAGATCCATAAAGCCTGCAAAAATATTTATAAAGGAAGTAAACAAGTCCATAGACCAGATCTATAGGAGGTGTTCTTGTTCCTCATTTGAACCAAAAATTAACTAGAGGAAGAGGATACTTGCCTACTCTATAACCTGCTCTGATACCAGTGATATGGATATAGATCACAACAGACATGAATATATAAAAATATAATAAATTATACTAAAATATCAAAATATGCCTATAAATAGGCATTACAATAGATAAGAGCACATTAAATGTGATTGGTTACAATGCTTATCCTTAACAACAACTATCTAACAAGTGGTCATAAATGTTATAGGTTTATTACACTAATCCCTATCACCTATTCTTCAAGATTCTCAATGTCTTGAAGTCTTCAAAAAACTTTCTCAAATTTTGAAAAAATTCTTGCCAAATATTTCTTCCTTCAATTAGTTTCACAAATCCTTTTGGGCTTGTTGTCAGATAGTGATGATTAGCCCAATTTTGATATGATTACCTCTTTTCAGGAGTTTCTTCTTTTTGTAATCTTCTACCTTGAACTTTCTTCAAAATATTCTCCAATGGCCACTTCTTCAATTCTCCAATAAGGCTTCTCTAGCCTCTTTCTTTCTTATTTCTTCAATTTGCTATGGGACCTCTTTTTCTTGGGTCTCCTCAATCTTCAATTATCCAATAGGGCTTCTCTAGCCTCTTTCTTAAATCTAATATGGGAACCTTTTTCTTAGTTCTTCTCAATTTTCAATTCTTAATAGGGCATCTCTAGCCTCTTTCTTTCTTCTCTCTTCAAGAATCTACTATGGGACCTCTTTTTATGGGTCTTCTCAATATTCAATCTTCAATGGGACCTTTCTCTTGGGCCTCCTTAATCTTCAATATCTACTCTTTTTTTGCAATTCTAAAATCAATTCCTACACGAGGAAAGCACATAGAGTTTTAGGCAATCGAAGATTAAATTCTTCTCTATTTATTATTGGAAGCTTCTCCAATTTTGAGAATTAATTGTTTGCAACAAAAGACTTAGGAATAATCAAATACATCCAAATCTTCAAAAAAATGAATTCAATAAACTTCACCAGTTATTTTCCAATCTAGTGGTAAAAATATATGTTGAGTCCTAGTCTTCATGAGTTATACTACAACCCTATGAAAATGCTCTAGCCAAATGCAACTTTATGTTTTCTTCTACCTTCAAATTTGCTTTTACTATCAAACATTTCAATAGGACCTCTTTCTTGGGTCTCTTAATCTTGTCAATATCAAGGTCTATCTTCAAGACCTGAAACTATGTTGTAGATTGCCTTCTATTCTAAATTTATTCTTGGAATAGGTAAACTCAATCTATTTTAATCTTCACTGGTTTTTCTTCAACATAGTGTAAATACTATCTTCTTTGGTTTTTCTTCAAACACATTCAAGCAAGATAATCTAATCTATCATTTTTCTTCAAGTTTTTCTTTGCCTTCTTTATTTATTTTTGTTGCTTTTCCCTTCTCTCTACCAAATTTGTGCTCCACTCTTTTAGGGTATAAATTTGTCCTCTTCCTTATTCTATTGAATTTGCACCCCATCCTTGTAGGGCATTAATTTTCTAATTTATGCCTTATAATTCTAGGGCACGAATTCGATCGCCACCATGAAACCAATGACTTTGTGGTTAAGCCTTGAATTCGTGTTGGGTTGCATGTGGTGAATTCTTCTAAAAAAGATAAAAAAATACTTAGAAAACTTAAAAACCTAATCTAGCCTAGTCTAGAGGATGGATTTTAGTCCTTACCTATGCTTGCTCCTCTGTTGCATTAGCCTCATCCCTTGCAATGGTTGAATGGTGTGTGGGAAGTGCCATTTATATTTTTATCTATAGCTCTTCTCCTCTTTGTGTGGTGAAAATGATTTCATTTTCATCCCTATTTCTCCTTTTATGCCTCTTTTCTCTCTTCACTTTCTTCTTTCTCTCTCTCTCATGTTTATTGCTCTCGTTTCTTCTGCATCTACCTTTTTGAGTTTCCTCAAAAAAGTTGCACTTCCTTTCGAAACTTGAGGAGGTACTGCAGCTTGAGAGGTATTAAAGTCTCTAATGTCTCAATTTGCATATAAAAATTTCAAAGTGTTTAGAATAATATCAATTTTGCACTACCCCTTCTTCTAAACCAACCACCTCTTTTTGTGTTCACTGTTCTTTGCCCATAGGTGTCTACATCTTTCTTTAACACATTTATTAGGCCATAAATTCATCAAAGAGGGGAAAAATGCATACATGAAAAATTGACCCACCCAAAATGAGTCATTTTTCCTTAGAATCCCTAAGAAGTCCCTCAAACTCATCAAGTGTAATTTTGGGCTTATCCCCCTTCTTCTTTCCTTTTCCCCCTAATTTTTTCGAGTTCACGATCACCCAGGATGAGGCATGAGTTTGAAAAATTAGGGTCTTCTCTTAGAAAACCTAATTTTGAACCAACCTCAGGACGTCGAAACTCCCTTAGGTTTTACCTTTTGTTTTACTACCCTTTTTCCCTCTGAAATATTCTACAAATAGTGGATTTTGGATCAATTTTTCAACTAACCATCAACGAACAAGCAAGTTGACAAGTTCTCCTGGAAAGATCAAGAAAAAGAGAAATGACAAGTTTTGAATGCCATCAATATTTCTTTTGTTGTTGCTCTACCTTTGTAATTTGTTGCTCTTGGTGGACAAGTGTTAGAGCCTTGAGAAGGAGTCTACCATATTGTGGAGGTCTTCATCCTTTGGTTGTTCTTTCACTACCACAAGGTTCCTTCTTGCATTTTTAGTCTTCTTAAATCATTAATTGCCCATTTTGTATTGCATTATCACATTGATAGATCATTTTAGCATCTCTATCATGAATTGATACCTTGTATGTATTATCGAATTCATAGTCACTCCTTGCGGGGTGTGAATTCGATCCCTTTAGGTTTGGCAGGAAAGTTTCACTCCCAAAACCTTAATTCTCTCTTGCATGTTTTGTTTAGGTCATAATATCATTGTTTACACTCTGTTTTTTGCATTGTTTCATTTTGTTGCATCTTTTATTATTTGATTTTAAAAGGGTCAACAATCACTTTTGTTTTCAAATGATCAGCTAAAAGGACAAAGGGGGGCTTGACTACTATACCTCCAAGCTCAATCACATAGCAACCTAACTAGGTCCCCAAATACTGATCAAATTTCCAAAGGGTTTGTGAAGTTGTTTTGCAAGTTGTGAAGTTTTTGGATATATTTGGACACAAGTTAAAAGCTAGGGTCAACCGCAAAATCAAGTAAGTGCTCTAAGTAGACTTATTAAGCTATTTATTTGTTGCTTATTTCTATTTTAGATTTAGCTCATGATAAAATACAATAAAAAGAAAAGAAAATACATTTGATTTTGTTCTTAGGCATTAATAAAGAGAAATATAAATAGTTTTGATGAGGAAATTTAGACCTAGGGGCTAATTTCTTTTTAGACCTAGGATATTTTAATTAGGCTTAGTCATAAGAATAATCAATGTGAGTTGTTTGTTTCCTCCATTGAATAGTCTAGGTCTAGGTGTTTTTCTTTTCGGCATTTTAGGGCTTGCATCTTAGCCTTTCCTTGATTTTGTGTACGTAAATCCTTGGAGCAGTTCATCATTTCCAGGATTACGGTTTTCCTTTTGGGCTTATTTAAGTCCTATGTTTTTTTAATAATATTCAGCTTCATATTTTCCATATTATTGGTATCAGAGCATAGGAATTTTGGAGGTTTTGGGTCATTTCGACCTCCATAGTTCTACGCTATCATCTGTTCCAGTTGAAGCTCAGGAAAATTGCAGAATTTTTGCTGCCATGCTTGCAAAAAAATTGCTGCTAAATTCCATTTTTGTTGAAAAATTTGCTGTCAAATTTTGTTGACGATAAAAAAAAAAATTGTCGACAACTTTTCAAGGAAAAAACAAAATCAAATTTTTGAAGGGCAGATTTATTATTGCATAGTCTAATTTGTCTTCATTTGAGGATAGGGTCTGCACATCCCGAAGCTGCGATGTCTTCTGCATTTCCTGCCGTTTCCACAGTCGGAGGAACACTTTCGCATTATGACACGTCCTTTGCGTCCTATGTTCCTGACGACATTGGCCAATCACGGCCCTCTACGTCCTACAGATTTTGAAACCGTATTTTCATGTTTACCGCAGACGTATTTTCAGGATGTTCCAGATCTAACAGATCTGTGAGGAGGGGTCAGACCCGGAGGAGCCAACCCGAATTCGCCCACAGTACCTTTCTGCCCGTAGTACCTTTCGATAGTTTCCCGATGCTGTTGGACGTTTTGGCACTGCAGATCCAATGCTCAGTGCTGTCAGGGAAGACGCTTTACCCTAAATTTCCCTCGGTCGCATGATTGCAGACGATAGCCCTTCTCTGCGTGCTGGGCAAGGTGAAATTTACTGGTTCAAACTTAGTGTGGTCTTTTGTGATTTCACGCAATTCCCATGATTTCCAGCACCTTCTTTTCGACGATTTCGTGTTTTGTAGTGGATACTGTTTTCGATTGGCGAGATCGCGACATTTCGGCAGTAGACATCCGACATTTTTCAGGCATGGCAAAACATTCACCGATTTTCGGCATCCGACGTGAAACTCTAGCGACCGTCATGTTTTCCTGGTGGTGGTTTGGTCTGATCTAATTTCCATCTTAGCTATCGACATTTTTTTGATCGGTTTCGTTTGTCTGCGGTCACCGTCGCGGCCATCTCGAACACAGTCCCTACGCGATGACCAGCCATGCGCATCAAACGACCACACGCACCGACCAGTGAATGCCAAACCGTATGTTGTTACCCATAAGTTGTGCTGCTCCTACAAACCCCCGCAGTCTCGGCTCATTTTGGGCGTTGTCGTAACCTCTTTGCTAGGTATAAGTCACTTTGGTAAATTCATTTACCATATTATTATTGTAATATCCATATCAGTTGGTCTTAATCACTATATCTATTAGACATATTGATTACAAAAAAAAAAAACCACCTTTTGGATTAAAAAAAAAAAAACCAAAGCAAGGAAAGGGTTTATTTAAAAAAAAAACAAATTTGCCACTTTCATTGAGCGATATTTCAAGTTTTGTATGTGTAGTCTTTCCTTTTGCCCATCCATTGTAATTTTGCAAATTTACTTTGCAAATTAATTTTGGCACTTTTTTTTATTTTGCACAATTTGTCACTTTTTATCTTTTTGTGACACTTTTGCTAGCGATCACTCAAGGTCAAATGGCTTTCGAATTAGCCGACAAATTGGCTCAAGTAACCCAACTTGTCAGCGTTTTGGCTGATAAGGTTACTTCCAATGAAGTTCAACAACAATGTGAGGTTTCGGTTTACACTGGTTCACGAGATCCCGAGGTCCTCAACAGTTGGATTTTGGACATGGACAGTTGGTTTGAATATATCAAGATCGCAAAGGATCAGGAAGTTAACTTTGCTAAGTTGAAAATTTTTGGCATTGCCAAGGTCCTTGTCACTGATCGACAACGGACCCAAAATCCCATTGACACGTGGGATGAATTGCAAAGAGTTTTGAAGAATAATTTTTATCCTTCAAACTATGCCACTGAGCTTGAGATCAAGTGGCTTCGTCTTTGACAAACCTCCAATATGACTGTTCATGATTATATTTTTCAATTTAGCAAGTTGCGGATTTTGAATTTTATACAGGATAATGCAACACAACTTGTTAACAAATTCAAAAGTGGCTTGCAGGAGCCCATTTACAGGAAGATGAAATACAAGTTGATTGTTAACATTGACATGGATTTCAATCAAGCCCTTCTTGCTGAGGAGGAAATGAGAGAGCAATCGTGTGGGACTCGCTCTTCTACGTCGAGAGGAAATCAGAAGGCTTCTCCTCAACCTTCCAAGGGAGCTAAATCTTCTTCTTCTCCTTCTCCCTCTTCTTCATCTTCCCCTTCTTCTTCTTCAAAAAAATCTTCTTCTTCTAAATCACCTTTGATTTGTAACTATTGTAAAAAGCCAGGACATACTCAAAAGAGGTGTTTTAAGTTGCAAAATGTGAAGAAACAATCCCTAGTTGTAAAGCCTTCCAATGAGGACTCATAAGAAAGTCCCATTGAGGCTATAGGGGAACGTAAACCTTATAAGGAATTGGCAGGGTTAAAAAAATTGACCCTTATGAATACTTCACAAGGTGATCACGAAAATTTGTTTGTGACTACGGTCCATCTCAGTGACACCTTTATGGTTGATTGTATAATCGATAGCGACTCACAAAAAAATCTAATTGCGAGGTCTGTTGTTGACAAACTAAAGTTACCGATGAATCCCCATCTTCATCCTTATCCTTTGGGATGGAAGGACAATGGGATTACATCCGACATCACACACACTTGCACTGTGAATTTTGCTTTTAGTCCTTATTTTGTGGACTCGATTGTGTGCGATGTAATTCCAATGGATTGTTGTGGCTTGTTGCTTGGAATACCCTATCAATACGATAGGAGGTCTATACATGATGGGTACAAAAATACATACACTTTGCACAAAGACAATAAAGCATTCATAATTAGAAGTACACAACAAACTCCACATAATTTGATGTTGAGTTGTAGACAAGCACGCAAAGTTGTAAATCAAGCAAAGGAATTAGCACTCATCTTCATCAGACCAATTTAGAAAGAAAAAAAAGCACCTAAGCACACTAATAACAAGGAGTTCTTCGAGTTCATTCAATACTTCAATCATTTTTTGATGTTTTTCAAGAACCCACAAGTCTTCCTCCTGAAAGACAGATTAATCATAGTATTGAGATTGTTCCTGCATCTTCTCTTCCTAATTCTTCAATGTATAGACAATCAATAGTGCAAATGGAAGAAATTAAAAAGCAAATTCAAGCATTGTTGACTAAAGGGTTCATCAAACCCAAGTACTTCCCCTTGTGCTTCTCCTATCTTGCTTGTGTTGAAGAAGGATGGCACATGAAGATTATGCATTGATTTCAGGGTACTCAATAAGATTACAATCAAGAATCGTTATCCACTTCCTCACATTGATGATCTTTTGGACCAATTGCAAGGTGCAAAATTCTTCTCGAAAATTGATCTCAAAATTGGGTATCATCAGGTGAGAATTCAAGCAGAAGACACTTGGAAAACATCATTTAAGACCAAAATGGGGTCTTTGAGTGGCTTGTCATGCCCTTTGGCCTTACAAATGCTCCAGCTACATTCATGCGGCTGATGAATGAAGTATTCAGAGATTGTTTGGATCAATTTGTAATCATCTATTTGGATGACATTCTTATATATTCTTCTACTTGGGAGAATCATTTGGAACACTTGGAAATGGTTCTTCAAACTCTTCGAAAGAACCAATTGTATGCAAATTTTCCTAAATGTTCCTTTGGGCAAACATTCATTGCCTATCTTGGATTTGTAATTAGTGAAAAAGGTGTGCAAGTAGATCCTTCCAAAGTTGAAGTTATCTTCTCTTGGCCAACTCCTACTTCAGTCACAGAGTTAAGGAGTTTTCTTGGACTTGCTAATTTTTATCGCAAGTTCATTGGAGGATATTCTTCTATTGCTACACCTTTACACTATTTGACGAAGATCAAAGTTCAGTTTCAGTGGACAAAGGATCAACAAAAAGCCTTTGACACATTGAAACACAAATTGAGTACTGCACCAGTTCTTGTTCTTCCTGATTTGTCTCAACCATTTGAGATAGAAACTGATGCTTCACAAGTTGCACTTGGAGCTGTGCTCATGCAGAATGGCCATCCGGTGGCCTACCATTCGAAAACATTTTTAGAGGCCAAGAAGAACTATTCTACATATGATAAGGAATTCTATGCGTTGGTTCAAGCAATCAAGTATTGGAGGCATTATCTCTTGGGAAAAGAAACAATTATTCATACAGATCACATGCCCCTTAAGTTTCTTCAATCTCAAACAAAAATTGAGGAAGCTAGGCACATGAAATGGGCATTGTACTTGCAACAATTCCATTTGGTAATCAAGTACAAGAAAGGACGACACAATGCAGTGGCTGATTGTTTGAGTCGTCCTCCTTCTACTCTTGTTTTGACAATTGTCACTACTTCTCATCTTGGCTTCCAAACTTGGCCCACACAGTATCCTATGGATCCAGATTTTGGCAAAGTTTTCCAACTTTCCAATCCTTCTTCTTCAAATTTGAGAGCTCTTTAGGACTTTCATATTCAAGATGGAATGTTGTACAAATTGGACAAACTTTGTGTTCCTCATGGGAACAGGGAGTCTCTTCTGAAGGAGGCTTATTCCACACTCTATGGAGGACATTTTGGTAGACAGAAAACTCTTCATCATCTTCAATGATTTTTCTTTTGGCCACACATGCAAAAAGATGTTCTTTGCTTCTTGCGACAATGTGCAGTTTGTAATCACTCCAAATAAACCAAAAGGACATTGGGAATGAGCATGCCTTTGCCCATTCCTTCTTGACCGTGGGAAAGCATTTCCATGGATCTCTTGAGTGGTTTTCCAATGACAGTACGTAAGCATGATTGTGTCTTTGTTGTGGTGGACAGATTCAACAAAATGGCCAAATTCATTCCTTGTCGCAAGACAAGTACTGCACAGGACCTTGCCCAACTCTTCTTTGAAGTGGTATGGCGCTCTTTTGGTCTTCCTACCAGCATTGTCTCTGATCGTGACTCGCGCTTTGTGGGTCACTTTTGGCGATCTCTTTGGAAGATTTTGGGAGTATCTCTTAACTTCTCTACTACTTATCATCCTCAATCCGATGGGTAGACAGAGGTAGTTAATCGTACTCTAGTACAAAGTTTGAGGATTTACCATCATTCCACTCTAGCCAAGTGGGATTTAAGCCTCACTCACATTGAGCACGCCTACAATAGGGTCGTCCATAGTTCTATCGGGCACTCTCCATTTGAAGTGTGTTTTGGTTTTCAACCACTTGCTCCTTATGATTTACCTTTGTCTTTGCCTTCTTCAGCCACAATGCACATTCAGAAGGAACAAGACAAGGCCAACTCTTTTGTGCAGCATTTGCAGAGCCTTCAAGCCAAAGTAGTTCAAATTCTTTAGAAGACTCAGCAAAAGCAGAAACAACAGATGGACAAGCACCGCACTCCTCATTCCTTTCAAGTTGGTGATAAAGTATGGTTTCATCTTGACAAACGACGATTTGTAGGTAAGGCACATAGCAAAATCAAGCCTCTTCGTTATGGGCCTTATACTATTCTTTAGCAAATCTCTGAGAATGCCTTTCGCTTGGACCTTCCAGCTCATCTTGGCATTCATGATGTTGTCAATGTTGATCTTCTAAAACCATACTATGATTCCACATTGGAAACAGGTCCAACCATCATTCATCCAGTTGATGTGCTTCCTGATGCTCAGCTTCCACTTGACGCCGATACAGTCTTTGATACGAAGACCTGACAGACCCGCCAGGGTGCTTCTACTTCATATATTTTGGCCCGACGAGGCAAATTTCCACATCAGGCTCGCTGGATTTCTGCTCACATTCTGTCCCGAGATTTTCTCTCTTTGTTAAAAGCATTGGAGTCCAATGCTTCTTTTGTTGGGACGAATGATGAGGAAATTTAGACCTAGGATATTTTAATTAGGCTTAGTCATAAGAATAATCAACGTGAGTTGTTTGTTTCCTCCGTTGAATAGTCTAGGTCTAGGTGTTTTTCTTTTCGGCATTTTAGGGCTTGCATCTTAGCCTTTCCTTGATTTTGTGTAAGTAAATCCTTGGAGCAATTCATCATTTCCAGGATTACGGTTTTCCTTTTGGGCTTATTTAAGTCCTATGTTTTTTTAATAATACCAGCTTCATATTTTCCATATTAAGTTTGGATCTAGGTTTTGTTTTTGTATTCTCCTAGGCCCCTATTGAAAATAAAATGATTTTATTTCTTGCAAACCTAGGGTTAGTTCTTATTAAAAGTAAAGAATCATCCTAGGGTTAGCTTCTTGGTCTTCTTGCATTATTTTTTGTCTTGCATTGTTCTTCAATTCCTTGTAGCTTAGATTTTAAAAAGACCAAACATAGGTGATTGTTAAATAAACACACCAAAAATTTCCATCCCAAACGTGAAGTGAGTCTTTAAACCATTCTTGGTGAACACCCTTTGATCCCCAAGTGAAGTTTAGAGGATATAACATACCCCCACGGTCACCTTGGCTCCCAACAAATCTAATCGAGAATTATATGTGGTAGGGCAATTTTTCCCTCTACAGTAACTTCACAAATTTTTATATATCACTTTAAATAAAATAGTGAACAAATATTAACTAAAACAAACATATAAAAATTATTCTTTAAAAAATAAGACTAAAAAAAGTTAACATAAGGTAAAAACTAATTGCATCTAAAAAAATAAAACTAAAATCTATGCAATATTTTAAGCTACCTTTATCATATGAAACTATAATATGAGTAAAGAATGTAAGCTAGGGGTAAGTGTGATCCAAAGGCAAGTGTGATCCTAATTGAGTAGAATGGAAGGAAAACCACATTTAGAAGCTCTAATTAGAAAGTCATGATGCCCTCATTGTAGTATGAATAGCCAAGTTAAAAATTAGAAGAATATATGACAAGTTAGGTCTAAGTATTAAATATTATACCAAAAGTGATTATAAGGATGAAATGGTCGAACATGATATAATGATTCTTATAAAGATTGAATTAGTTAGTAAGTCCTATGGACTCTAGTTAGCTTAGATTAAAAATTCAATCAAGTGAAACTCGAGATTAAATTTAAATTACTTAATGACTTTTGTTTTTAAATTTTTTTTTTCATTATATTTTTTAGTTTGAAAAACACTAAAATAATGGGTAGTAGGGTATAATTTGAGGGAAAAGATACCTTTTATCTGAGAGAAAAAATTCATTCAAGAAGGACCTTTGTTAAGAAGTGAAAACATTCTATATAGACATGGATATGTGTTGCTATAGATATTTAAAAATTGTAGACATAATTTAATTAGATTAAATCTAAACTAAAAAATAAAATTAAAACATATATTTAATAAAAACTATTTTAAATATAATATAATAAACCTAAATGTAATATAGCAATGGTTCGGGCTTTGGCTCTTCTTTGGTAGGTTTAAGGTTCAAATTGCAGGCGTGGGAGTGTCTGAGGGTGTGTGTATGATTGTGTGTTTGGTCCCTATTGATAGCTTAGCCCTCACCCTTTCATGTTGATCGTCCTATATATATATATATATATATATATATATATATATATATATATATATATATATATATATATAATATCTTTGGATATCATAAAAACAATGAGAGAAATTTTTTCAGGTTGAATTCATGCAATCGAACTAAGAAATAAAAATATAGAAGTTACAGTCATGGTCTATTTCCTTGATCCCTTGGCATTAGATGAAGTAGTGCAATATACACGGATAAAGTGACTGGACACAGAGAGACCTCACGGACTACCTGTCAGTGTTTTTTCCTTTTTTTTCCTTTTCTTTTTTCCTCTCTCCTAACCGGATACATCTTCAAGAATAAAAATAGTAAACCTTTATCTTTGTCGACACCGTTTATGCCGCTCCTCTGCATTTTTGGTTCCCAAGTAACGAATCGAGAGTAGGTGTGGCTTCCTTGTGTCTGTACCGAAGATGACATTGGAGAGAGAGGTTCTTGGTTAGCTTTGGACTTGTTATTATTTCCTTTACTTTCCACGGTCGTTCTTGCTTTGGAAATGTTATTATTTATTTTACTTTATTATTTAATATCTACTTTGGGACCAGTTGCGTCCGTATTTAACAGAACTTTAGAACATGTTCCCGTCTGGATTCGCTCAAGATGGCGCGTTTGGCCTTTTACTTTGGGTCCGACATTTGGGACGGAATGAAATTTATTCAATAACACTTTGTCTGCAGGACAATCGAAAGTTTTGGCATAATCATTTTCGGATGGTTGGTTCTACTAGTAGTTAACTTTCCTACTGGTTGCGCTTTGCACTAATTGTTGTGATATCTATAAATGTGTAGGCTGTTAGAGGCTATTACGCGCTGTGCAGTGTTGTGTCGCTTTCATATTTAGTTCCATCCTAATCCTGTGTTGTGTCGCTTGCATATCTAGTTCAATGATAATCCTGTGTTGTGTCGCTTGCATACCTCGTGAAATCCTTTCTCGTTGCGTGCTGCTCTTTTTGTTTTCAACGTCGTCAAATATGGAATGGATAATCCATGCCGTGCTCGGTAATACGTTGAGTGTCGTTCTCAACATTCCACGTGATCGGTTGATTTGTGGTGTAGTGTTACTGAGCATGCTGCTTCAGGTTCTACTGATTTTTGTGGGTGGGATTAGATATCGTTTTGCAAAGTCAATATTGTCGTTCGTGTCTTGGATATCCTATTTGTCCGCTGATTACGTGGCTATCTATGCTTCGGCCCTTATGCTGCTTTCCTCTCGCCACCAAGTAGGGATTTTGTACGCGGTGTGGGCTCCTTTCTTGCTCGTTCACTTGGGAGGACCAGACACCATCACGGCGTATTCCATGACTGATAATGAGCTTTGGAAAAGGCACGCACTGGTTATGTTTTACCACCTTTGTGTGGCAGCATACCTTATATGCGTGTCCATGTTGCCGTTGTCACTCGAAGGCCAAACAGAACGGTCTCTCTTGATTTCTGCAATTTTTATCTACCTTGCCGGCGCCACCAAGTCCTTTGAACGAACGATGGCCCTGAGATCCGCCAGCATTCCACAACTTGTAAGTTCAACTCTCCCGATTGACACATTTATGCAGATTGAGCATAAAATAGTAAAAGGTGAGGGTGGGAAAGAATACAATTATATAGTTAGTGGAGAGAGAAAGTTTTTTCAGGAATACAGGAAAATATTTGACAGCTTTACAAAGTCGGAGGAGAACTCGCCTAAGGAAGATGACAGCAATCAAAAGCCCAAGGACGACAGGTCGCAGCAAGGTGGGAGCTTTTAAAAGTCGGAGGAGAACTCGCCTAAGGAAGATGACAGCAATCAAAAGCCCAAGGACGACAGGTCGCAGCAAGGTGGGAGCTTTGAAAAGTCGGAGGAGAACTTCTTGAAGCAGAACTTCTCGAAGCCGAAGTTTGAAGGAGATGGGAGTTGTCACTGTTGGAGACGTGTGGGAATGGGCGGGGAAGCGAGCAACAGAAGACTACATTCTCTGCGTGTCGCACGCTTTATTCAAATCCTACATGCGGAGGTTTGGCGGCCTACCTTTTCCGGAAGGGAACCAGAGCAAAACGAAAGAATTCTTTTACTCGCATTTAGGTCCGGAGAAGGTTTTCAAAGTTGTGGAGAGAGCTGAAGTTCACTTATGACTACTTGTTCTCTAAGTCGAGCCGAACGGCCTTCAGCAGATTGGGAACAGCAATGCGCTTCCTCAACACTTGTCTCTTGGCGGTGGCTTGGATTCGGGTATACAACACATTGGTATTACTGGAGGAGCAAAGTGGGCACAGCAATCGTGCGCAACGCGTTGTCACCTACATTCTCCTGTATGTGGCGGTTGTCTTGGAAATGTTTCAATTGTGCAGGATCATGCTCTCTGATTGGACAAGGGTGTGGCTGGTTTGCGCAATTATTCGTCATTCCTGTCCCCGTGGATAAGGATGTGCTGACACCTGTATTGCCATGCTCATCAAGAAGGCTTTGATTGTGGCGAAATGCGTGCAAAAGTTGTTTTTGCTTGGACTAAAACAAAATTACTGGCAGAACCAGATTCAGCAATACAGCCTCACAGAGACTTGTCTAACAAGCTCAGCTAGTATAGAGAAAGTCCGTTGCCTAACTTGCACCTCAACTTCTAAGAACAAGAGCTCAGTTCGTATAGAGAAGGTCCGTTGCCTAAGTTGCACCTCAACTTGTATGGACAACAGCTCAGTTTGTACAGGGAAGGCCCTTTGCCTAATTTGCACCTCAAATTGTAGGAGCAAGGTCCGTAAAAGAACCCGCGCCAAGGGCCGTAAAAGTACCCCCTTCACCCTCAGCTTGTATATCAAGGCAGTTGCTGCCTGGTACATGAAACCAAAGCCCATTGACAAGGAGTTGAGGGATTTTATTCTTCGAAAGATAGAAGAATATTGTTATGAGAAGGAAAATGGTCCAACCTTGCCCAGTAGATTTCTGAATAGTATCAAAGACGAAATTTATAAGCAGGTGGATCTGAAAGTCAACGCGGAGACGTGGGAGAGTGAAATTCTTAAGTGGCATGTTGCCACCGCAATTTGCCAAGGACTTGATCAGCATGCTGGGTCCAATCATCCTGACCGTGGACCTGATCAAGATGCTGGGTCCAACAATCCTAACCTTAGTGTAGACTGTGGATTGGGATTCTTCGACTGGAATGTCAAATGTGGATTACGGCTGCTCCTCGTCCTGTTCCTGTGAAAGGGGATACTAATATGCTTGTGAGTGAGACGCTATCCAGCTACTGTGGCTATCTGCTGGTATCGTATCCCAGTATGTTGCCTCTCCACCCGGACATGGCAAAGTTGGAACATGAAAAACTTCTATTAGAGATTGTTCCTCTTGTGCGTGATGTAAAGAAGAAGAAGGTTGAAGAAGAAGAATTTTGGAACAATATGAAACAGAAATATGGAGATGGAGTTATGCTGAGCGATGCAGCAGGACTAGCAGTGAAGCTGATGAAAGAAGGGAAAGAGAATAAAGGTGGAAGTGCAAGCATGCTGAGAGCTACAGTAGAACTAGCAGAGAAGCTGATGAAGATGCCAGAAAGGTGGGAACTGATTTCTCAACTGTGGTCTGCGTTTGTGTTATATTATGCTTACTTCTATAAAGCTACGTTCCATGGAGGGAGCCTGGCTGCTGGTGGAGAATATATATCGCAGCTGTGGGCACTGTTGGCTCATCTCGGGTATGGAGAACAATCCGACACGGCTGTTGGACACAGGGGGGTTCCGACAAACCACCATCAGGTGAAACAAATAAAGATATACATCCTGCTCCTGCACAACAAACTGAACTGCAACCAGTTGAGAAAGAAGCTGTCGGCGAGATACAAGAGGAAAAGGAACACCGGGAGATAAAAGAGGAAGTGGCAGTCGGAGTCGGGGAGATAGAAGAGGAAATGGAAGACCGGCAGATAAAAGAGGAAATGGGAGTGGAGGAGACAGAAATGATAGGATCAGCAAGTGCACAACCACCCGACTTGGAAAAGGGGGAAGTTCACAGCCAAGCAAAGCGCAAGCGCAATAGACACTTAAAGGCAATGATTTTTGATCTCTCATGGCAACCACAGGGATTATATTTGTAGTTTTGGGGTGTTGTTTTTTTCTATTTTTCCTTGTTTGCCCTCTGTTCCCAATGTATGTCTTATAAGAACATGCCTATATGACCTAACGTCAATGGTGTGATGTGTGATGATTTTTTTATATGAGTACGTGTGTTATTGTAATGATTTTTTATTTTTATAATTAAAAATTTTATTATGTTTAAAAGGTGTGATGTGATGATTTTTTTATATGAGTGCGTGTGTTATTGTAATGATTTTTTATTTATATAATGAAAATTTTATTATGTTTAAAAAAACATATTCCTGTATAATAAACAATGCTTCAAATTCATTCATGCTTGTCAAAGAAGAAGTTCAACATGGTGACCCACTGCATAATATTCTATTAAGTAGAACAATAAGGTGTCCCGAAACAGCTCAAAGCATTTCTCATTCTATCTATGATGTTTCACGTTCTTAGATTGCAAACTAGTGGAAAGAGGGGTTGATATGTGTTTTTTTTTAATATAGAAATTGTGGAATAATTTATAATTTCTATCGCGGATGCAAGATGGCTTGCAAACTCTAAAAAGGAGAGGGTCAACAGCTAGAGGTTTATGGTAATGTTTTTGTTAAAAAAAAAAATTATTTATAATATTTATCTTATTAATAGTTGCGTTGAGTTATTTTAAAGTTTAATAAATTATATATATATATATATATATATATATATATATATATATATATATATAATATATTTTTATACAAGTCTATACACACTAATACATATTATATTTTATGGTGGTTTGGGTCTTTAAAAAGAAAGTCCGAAGCCTTAATCATATGGGTGTTCCATCGGGACCAAATAAATAAATAATATATTTATGATAATGTTTATTAATTAGTTATATATACAAAACATTCAATGGTCTACTTCACATTGGACTATAAAATAACGAGGTGGAATAGGTTTGGTGGATGCATCTTATTTGGTTTGAACCTTGTGTTTGTCACTACTAAAAAGAGTGTGGTTGTAACCAACTCTCCTATACAGTTTAAAAAAATAATAATAATTTAGTTCTTTTATAACAATATAAAATAATTTTTTTTATTGATATTAAGATATTTGAAATCAAGCATGTGTAATTATTTTATATTGGGTTTAACTAATTATATCATTAATGTTATTGTGATATGTTCATGAAAAAACCCAGGTGTTGTAGGTGAGTGGGAGACGAGAGGGCAATTTTGGAGGTCCCAGGTTCAAATCTTCACCTTACCAAAAAGTTGAATTGGGTATCCAAAATCCAATTGATAATGTTGGTGCGGGCAGGGTCGGGTGCAACTCCCGGGTGACTTTGACGGTGTAGAACCCCATGTTCGTGGTCTCTCAGACCAAAGCGGCCCCGCAAGGGATTTTTTGCTTTAAAAATATATATGTTCATGAAAAAAAAGTCTCGTCTAAACATCCATGAAAATTGACTTTTAATCATTCTTATCAATTAAACTTTAAATTTATAAATATGTTTATCATTTTATTATATTGCATACTTGATTTTATTATTAATTAAGATAAAATGTATTTATAAAACTTTTTTTTTTAAATATTTTTTTAATTTGTTTTATAGGATTATTACATTATGACCATATAGTGGTATTACAACAAGCTTGACAATTATGCATTATCTTTTAACAATATTTGAACCTTGGTCTCTTCCTTGACAATTGAGGGATCTAACGTGTTAAATTAATGCCATTTGATATTTTTTAGTGAAACTAAATATTTTTATAAATTATAAATAAAGTTTTTTATAACAAGCATTTTTGTACTTTATATTAAAAAATATACATTCAATGAAATGCATTGTCATATTTTGTAACCACATTTTTTTTTGTTGGAGACAACCATGATGATATGAGTAAAGCAATTATTTCTTAATTATCCAAGAATAATGATGTCATAACACTTTCAACTCACAAACATTAGTATCCATCTAGATTTCTTATCAGACAAGTCAATTCCATCACTAATTGTGGCATCATACTTACTCATGGTGCCAACCGACTTATAGTATCATGAACACTATGGTGTCAACCTTGTTTTGGTACCACCTCATATGGCACCCATGCATATAGACAAAGATAAATAGGGTGCCAACATCACATGTCATCGTTGAAATCCAAAGTATACAGAAGGTACTTTTCTAGCACCAAGCAACAAAGACACAAGTACAATCATCTAGTCTTTTCACTTGGCATCTTATAGATTGGTATCATTAGAACAAGTAGACAACTCATTTGATATCAAGCATGCATAATTTGCATATCTTGGGATTCTATGTTTAGCTTAATGAAATATATCATGAAGATGTAATTTTGGTATATTAATGAAAAAAATAGTTTGTCTAGACACCTATGAAAATTGACCCTTAATCATTCTCACGGTTTAAAATTTAAACTTATAAATATGTTTATCATTTTATTATATCATATACTTTGTTTTGTTATTAATAAAAATTATATACATTCATAAAATTATATTTTTAACGATATTTTTTTAATTAGTTTTATGACATTGAAATGGGGCAGTATTACAAGAAGCTTGGCAATTATGCACGTATCACTTAGCAAAATTCAAACCTTGGTCTCCTTATTGAATTTTGAGGAATCTAACTAGTTGAACTAATGTCATATGATATTTTTACCAATATTAAAATTATATATAAATTATAAATAAATATTTTATAACAAGCACTTTTGTACTTTATATTAAACATTATACCTTCAATTAAATGCATAGTCATATTTTATATCCCCATCTTGTTTTTGGAGATATCCATGGTGATATGAGCAAAATAATAGTTTTTTAATTATCAAAGAATAATTCCATAACACTTTGAACTCAAAAACATTGGCATCCATCTAGATCTCTCATTAGACAAGCTAATGTCATCACTAATTATGGTATCATTAATCATACTTACTCATGGTGCTAATTGACTTATGGAATCATGGCCACTATGGTGTCAACCTTATTTTGGTACCATTGCATATGGCACCCATGCATATAGACATAGATACATGTAGTGCCAATATTGTGTGTCATTATCAAAACCCAAAGTGTACATAAGACACCTTTCTAGCACCAAGCATCAAAGACACAAGAACAACCATCTAGTCTTGCACTTCACATCTTATAGATTGGTATCAACACTAGAACAATTAGAATGGACAATCTAGTAACTATATTTGTAATTATCTCTTAATTAGTTATGAGTTGATTTGTATAAAACTTAGAATTATCTTAACTCGAAGTTTCTTCAATTCACTTATATGTTTTATTAATTTTTCTTCTCCCTTCACTTTTTTCTCCTTATTATCTCTATCCTCACCTCTTTCTCACCCTCCAAACCTTGGTTTTTATTATAGTATCTAAGATTTTATTCTTCTACTTCTTTCATTGCACATGGACATAGTGTACTTGCACTCAACATGCCACATATCTTATGAACTAAAAATCTATGTTATTTACAATATTGTTACATAGATTTTGTATTCTATAGTATATTTGTATTTTAATTATCTATAAATAAATATTCATTATCTTGATAAATATTATGTTGTTCCTTATTCTATTACACAAGTCTAAAGCATAACTTATTTGGATATGTAAGCTAGTTTAGGGAGTTATCATTTTTGTCATCACATCCAAATTGTACAACTGTATGATTTGGTGACCATACAAGTTGTTTGGCAAGTTGACATAGTGCACAAAGCAAACCATACAAACTGTACAATTTGGGAAAGTTGGAATGAGACTTTGGCAATCAATTCTAGGCCTTCTAAATCACCTCCCCTTCGAAGAATACTACACCCTTGCTCTACATAAATAAAGTGTTACCAAATTGTATTTATCATTATCCAATTTACTTCATCTTGATTTTACTTGTCTAGAGTGGTTCTTTCTAGGAACAGAGCCTCCAATATGCTTTGTTGTTATACTCATAAATATTCATTCTATCTAAGTAAAAGTATAAAACTAAGTTCCATGTTTTATTACCTTGAAAAACACCATATTATAGAGTAATGTTTAATATGGAATAATTATTATCAATAGATATGAAGATGAAGGATATCAATAAGTTCATTTGAGACACAATGAAGGAAAATAGGAACATCCCATTTGATAGTTGTCGTATCTCATGATCGACATGGGATCAACACCTACCACTACCAACATTGTATATTTTTAGAGCTACAATCTACTCAATATGCATATCAACACTGACATTTCAATGTTTTTAGCTCAAACAAATGTCAAAGATTTGAATTCTAGCTCTAATAGATAGAAGGTTGCTATTCTATGAAACATTATCTCATACAAATAGAATTACTTTCATACTTATGAATATATAAAAATTGATAGGTTGTTGTTGGGAATCTACCATCTAGGGCCTCATAGATGATGGTGTAACATAAAAAAATATCATTGCAATAAAAATGATACATTGTATTAAATTCAAGGTGGTCCCTTGGGATACAAATTGACCCTTTGAGGGTGCATTTTACAATAAGATATCCACAAGGGGGTAATCGCTTTTACAAATAAAATATGGTGTCTTCATCTCTTCATGCTACAATCAAGGTTGGATATTAATTTGTGAGTTGTGACTACTGTTGAAATGAGCTTTGCACCTTGAGTTGAGTTGTATACCTGCACACATGGAACCAAGAAAGATGTTAGTAGCACATGTTTACAATGATTATGATAAAATGACTAATGCAAAAGGAAAATAGAAAACAAGTATGTGATTACATGAGTGACAATTTTTGCAGCATAACATTAACATTCCCCTCTCATATTTTTTTCTTGGTCATGTGATGGTGCCATTATAGGCCGTTGAGGGTTTTAGAGGGAAGGATAGGTGGCAAGCCATGGCTGCCAAGTGACAAGGACTAGGTAGTTGCAGTGAGTCACTAGAAGTGTCTCACTTAACTGGGAAGATGTGGCAAGTGGGTAGGACTTGGCAGCCCTAGATTTCCACCTATCCTGGGTAGTTGTAGTGAGTCACTAGAAGTGTCTCACTTAACTAGGGAGATGTGGCAAGTGGGTAGGTGCAAGTAGAGTGATATGTGGAGTGAGGTGTGAGATGTGGCAAGTGGGTATGTGGAAGTGGAGTGAAGTGTGGGGTGATGTCCTATGTGAAGGGACAACGATGAAATGGGTGTGTGAGAGGTGGCAAAGGGGTGATGGTGATATGGCCAGGAAACATGTCAAGTGAGGAGAGAGGGTATCCTAGGAGGATATTTTCCAAATTTAATAAAATCTAGAAAATATAATTATGTGCAGGATTTTATGCCTAAGTCAAAACTTAGGCACATAATGTTATGCAGAATTGAAATGTGCAATGTGAATGAATAATGTGCAAGAATTATGACTTAAGAATATATTATTATGCAAAATTGTGATGTGCGATACAAATACCTAGATTTTTGTGTCTACAGGATCTGTGGAAGATGAGAGGGTTTTTAGTGCACTATCTTTTGTGAAATCTAAACACCTTAATAGGCTAGATAAAATTTTGGATAATTTTTTAAGAATTTATGAGTCATCATATGAGTTGGACAAATTTTCTTATGACAAAGCATTAGCATACTTAAAATCACTAGCGAACAGATAGGGTATCACTAATACACATGACAATGAGGATACTGATGGTGGTAATTATTATATTATGGAGACATAGATTTTTGATATGCTTAATAGTGATTCTGGACAAGCTGGTAAGGTTTTTTTTTAGATTTTCTATTTACATTTTCCATTTTTCTATTTACATTTTCCATTTGTAGTTTCCAATTTTTGGTTTCACAGTTTATAGTTTTGTTGTTTCCAGTTTCCTATTTCCATTTTGGTTGTTTCCAGTTTTCTATTTCTAGTTTGGTTGTTTCCAGTTTGAATGTAAAATATTTATTGCTATAAAAGAGACTTCTTCATATATTCAAAAGGAGGGATTGATTCTATCACTTGGTGACCTCTGTAACACTCCGGGAATTAATACAAAAATTTGTTTCAGCTGCATATTGTATATCTTTAGTTTGACTGGATTACATGTGGCATTGGCCCTTGGTTCACACCAACCTTACCTATTGTAGTTGATCCATATTTGTTTTATGTTTTGTACCTATTGTACTATGTATTTTATGCAGTTATTGGTAGATCAATCAACCCAGTTATTTTGGTGTATCATCTATGTTCTTATTATTTTATTATCTGTTTGCAGTTCTTTTATTTTTCCATTCCCTTTTCCCTGGTGAGTTAATATTTTAGTTTCAAATCTTTTATTTTTATTTCATTATGTTTGTAGTTTTTCTAGAAAGTAAGTGCAACTGTTTTAATTTTACTTTTACTGTGCAATTTCTATTTTTACCCAGTTCGTAGTTTTTATTTAAAGTGCAATTTTTATTTTACAGTCTTAGTTTTATTTTTTATTTTTATTTTCGAGAGTCGATTCTCTCTAAAGGTTTTTTCCTCTTAGGCAGTCCCACATGAGAGGGAGATTCCCATATTGATGTTGTACATGGGTGCAGTGTAAGTGTACATTTTCATAAATCAATATTTTTGGCATGCTAGATAGGACGAATCTACAGTTTGCTATGAAATATCTACACATATCCTGGTTATAAAATAGATAATATTTGGTGTTTGTCTTGACTGTTATTTTCTTATTGAAGCCTGAAAAAAAATCACCTGGTGACTCTTGTTGAGTGTATATTTTTCCCAATTGTAAAATACCACGACATGCAGAGTATTAAATAGAAAACTCTCTCTTGAAAAGAAACCAAATGACAAACATTCAACTTCTACAAGGTTCTGGTAAAATATCTAAAATATTACAATAATGCCAAAAATAATTCAATGATGCATGTGACCATAAACAAGGGGCCTTTGCTAGTTCTAAACAATGCTTAGTGATTGAAAGATCTAACTAAAAGCAAATGTAAAATAAAAGTAGTTCTTTTTAGGTTTTTTTTTTTAAATTGGTGCTACCCTGAATCCCTATTAGTAAAGTATTTTATCTTCACTTAAAAGGTTTCAAATGATAAAATGTGGAATTGTCCACCTTATTTTAATGCCCGTGCCTTTAAGATGAAGTAAATTTTAGATAGTGGGTTCATTTTATCTTCCTTATGTTGATGCCACTACCATAATAGTGATTAGTAGAAGTTAGCATGTTAGCAATGTTAGAAAAGTTAGCTTTCACTTCTTATCTTAACTTAACATGAAATTGTAGGTTAGTATCCCTCCTAAACCATGTGTTTTATCTAAAAATTTAGATTAATGAAGTTTGGAGGTGTAGAAATTTTGGAAAATGACCAGAATGAAAACCACTTGAAAGCTTAACAATTCTGGAAATGAACCAGAATAGAAATGAAACTGAAATAGAATTAGCAGAAATTCTAGAAAAGGACCAGAATGGAAATAAAAAAAATGAAATTCTAGATGGACCAGAATGGAATGATTGAGTGCTTGAAATAAAATGAACTTAAAAAAATAAATAAATAAAAATGCAAATTTGGTTAGCCAAAAAAGTCAAATTCTGAATCATTTTAGCAAGATCCTTGCAAAATCCCAAGTTATGAGGTAATCATAAAACAATCTGAATTAATGGACCTGCAACATAAGCACAATACCATTAAATGAAGAGTGAGACTCAAAGGAAACATAGGGAAACTGCATCATATTTACCTTCGCCTAGTGCAACCCATTTCATGGCATAATACAATGGCTAGAAGTCACTAAAATGCAGAAATGATAAGACACTAAAAACGTTAGTTTTATGATAAAAACCCTCCTTTTGATTTTTCTCACAAAAGTTTGCTACTCTTTCAAAATTTGAAAATTCTCTTTCTTATTGCTTTTCAAAATGTTACATAATTTCCAGCCCCCCCTAAAAAGGTAGGATAGCAAGGTATAAATAATTATTGGAAGTCATTTTGCTTCATCTTCTTTCACAATCAAAATAATGAATGGATATAAGAAGATAATCCATCATCATTTTTTATGATTTAATACAATAAAAATAACACTTCTAAACATTTTTTTTAAACAATAATAAAACCAAAAAAAAACATAGTCTTGCATGACTCCTTATATCTCCCCTTTATCTTATCACATAGGCATTCTACCCAAGAACACCCCTTTGCATCTATCAAAATGAATGATAAAAAAAAAAACATTTAACTCTACCTTATAACCCCTACGATTTTAAACTTCCTTTAAAATATTGAATGTAATCAAACCACATTCACATAAATTAAAATAAGTTAGGCCAATCTTATTCAGCAAAATTTTCGTTGTTGCTCTTCAAAACCAAGACCCGGTGGTATCCCTTCGAATCCATACCCACATGCCCAAGGACTGGGATGGCATTCCCCATCCTGGGCACTTTGGTTTCCACATAACCAAATGATGCCATCATGTTATTGATGCAACCATGGCACTACCATTGATCTATGCTGCCAACCTCACATCGCCATGGTGCTGTCGAGCTCGCACTCACGCTATTCAACAAAAAAATCTTCATGCACTCGAGGCAGGCCTTTAACTCCATCAATTAGGGTTATAGGTTACTCTAATAATGCTTCTTTGTCCTTGTTCGACGACATGCCTCTGTTTCACTATCAAATCTGGTGCCTTACATGCTGTCCTCCTAAAACCCTAACACTATCTTGGGATTTCTTCCTTGCCAACGTTACTCCATGACGTCTCACACCACCATGGCATCGAACATTTTTGGAATAGCTACCCTTGCCTTCGAACATTTTTGAATGGCCACCATTGCCTTCTCCTGCAATCACACGCAATATGATTAAACATTACCTTAAATATTATCATCATATCCTTTGTAAAGTATATTATAATAATATTATTATATAAAATATAATAATATAATAATAATAATAATATTTTAGAACATTATAATATAATATTAATAATATTACTATTATGTACATAATATAATTAATGCAATTATATTATGTAGATAATAGCATATTACTTTCTATCTCAATATCTTTGTCCCTTTTGCATTCTCTTATTGTTTTAAGTAATGTTTTGGTTAGGCCTTACTTTGTTGAACACATTCCATCACTTTAAAAAATATGGAGAACATTAAACTCTATTTATCAAAATGGATTTTAATTAATCTAAGCATTAATGCCTAGATTAATTAATCATTTAAATATCAAATAACTAACTAAAAAAAAATCATTAAAATAAAATGGTAAAACATCACTATTCTTATAAGCCCAAAGAAAACCAAAAACCTTTAATACCAAAACATGACAAGTGGGTCCCTAAGAAGTTTGGGGTAGTTGTGGAAACTCCACAATAAAATGGTGACTCTGCTGGGAAATGCTCCTGAGCATTTTGATGAGAACCCAAAAAGAAAATCTGATAGCACACTCCAAGCCAGGAAGCAGCAAGCGTCAGCAAATGCATGAATAATGTCAATAGACTCATAAGAACAACAAAACATTAGAATCATGCAATATTAGCTCTATGTGTGTGAAGCACTTCACACCTTATTGTTTGTAACTTTTTGGCATTGCATCACCAATTTTACTTGACTAGAATTATTGCAAAGAATATGGAGAGCTTTGAGGGTAAAATTTTTTATAGTATGGGCAACACATTCTATGGTGGCTTGAGCAAACACCTCAAAATGTCTAACCATATTAGGATCAAATGTGTGTGCGATGAATTCATTGATCAGATATGGGGCATGGTTATGAGTCGTAATCATCAAGGACCAGTATGTGCAAGTGGACCTTAGAGCTTTGGGGAATTGGATTCTCAACCAAGGTGTGATGAGAATATAACCCTATCCTTTACTGCTCTCATCTTTGACCAAAATAATTAAACCGGTTATGGATGAGGTCATCAGACTAATCTATCCTCATGGCAGACATAAATCTCAATCTTACGGGATTCATGTCATCAGGCATGAGTGTGCTCCACTGCCAGTCAAGCATCTATAGCCTCGGTGGAGGTTAACCCCATAGTCCAATCCTCTTTGCTTGGCTTTGCTCTATATATATTTTTTTAAAATAATTTTAGGGATGACTACCCATCCTTCTGAGGGGGCAAGTAGTACGATCCTTACAATTCATTTTAGAGTTTTGGGGAATCAGATTCTCAACCAAGGTGTGATAAGAATTTGACCCTATTCTTACTACTCTGATTTGTAAATCATTCTAGTGGTGATAACCACTAATTTATGAGCATAAATATTGTAGTGATAAAAAACACTATTCATGGACTATGTGTAGGGCAGGATAGACCATAATTACCTTTTTGCCTCACATCCCCATCGAAGTATTGTTTCATATTATTTTACCCAAGATGTTGGACATGGACAGAAATGTGATAGACCCAAGGTAACTTCGGCAACAACTTCCAAACCTAATATCTTCTTAGTGTTCTTTGTGCCTTTGATCCCAAGATAATTGGACATCACTTTCAGTGTTTGGGTTTAGCATATGGAGGTGGATTGGTCATGATGTTTATGTAATAAGAATGTGCCTTTGAGACATGGGTGGATGATATGCAAAATCAAAGACTTCATGCTTCTTGAGTTGCAACTAATATTCACATGTTCAAGCTTTTTTTCCATATGATTCCAATGTTTTACATCCTTTTAGTCTTAGTTGACATTCGTATACACATAGGCTAACATCTTACTCCTACAACCAAATCCAAAACTGGACAACCTTGACATACTAAAAACTCCTTAAATCAAAGAAACAAGATCAAATAAACATGAAATAAAACTGACAAGACAAACAATCAAACAAGTTGATTAGTGTACATATAATACAATGACTCTACCCTCAGTTCTGAAAATAATGCTTTAAATGAAGGCCATTGATGGGTAAGGCCAAATATTTTCCATACAAGGTTTTTAATCTAAAACTATTTTCACCTAGGAATTCAGATATTATATAGGGTCCCAGCCACAAGCAATTAAACTTTTCATGGTCTCATTTTTTCTCATGCCTTTTATCCCACAACAAAACTAAATATGAAACTTTAAAGACCTTAATTTTAGACCTTTTATCAAACCACCTTTTTATTATGTCTTGATGTTTGCTGAAATAGAGCATGGCTTCCTCCCTCTTCTCATCAAGATGCATTAATTGGGTTAATCAAGTTTCAAGTTTATTATCAGTCCCAATATAGTCTTTTATAAAATGTAAAGTTTGCAACTTTAGATTAGTGGGAAAAATAGGATCTTTCCCATAGACTAAGTGATAAGGATATGTCCCAATTGACTCATTGCTTATGGTCCTATCTGCCCAAAGGTCAAATTTTAACTTACTATGCCAATATCTAGGGTTCTTTTCAAGTATTTTTTTCATTATGCATAATAAATTTTTATTTGATGATTCTACCAAACCATTGCCTTGGGGGTAATAATTGGAAGAGAATTTTAGACTCACCTTATTGTCGTACGTCCAATTTGTAAATTCTAAAGATGAAAAGGTAGAACCTTTGTCACTTACTATGGAGTTATGCATTCCAAAATGAGTGACTATGTTTTCCTCTAGAAATCTAATCACAACCTCGGAGGTGGCATTCTTAGTAGGTATAGCCTCTGTCCACCTCGTGCAGTAATCAGTAGCAATGAGGATGAACTTATGGGAATCGAACGAGTTAGGATTTATCACCCCAACAAAGTATAATCCCCATTGTGCAAATGGTCTCATCTCTACCACTGACTAAAATGGCATTGCTACATTTCACTCTTTGTTGGCTGCCACTTGGCATATGTGACATGTTATTACATGTGCATGTGCATCTTTAAACAAGTGGGACCAATAATATCCAGCTATAATAATCTGGTGTGTTGTCGCGTTTGCTGACCCATGTCCAGTTCCATACTTACCATGGAAGTCTTTGAGTACTTGGGTTGCTTCCTCTTAAGTAATGCAATGAAGAAAAATTCCTTCGTGATTCTTCCTATACAACACACCAGATTTAATCCAAAATCTAGCTGATTTTAAACGCAGTGCCCTGCGTTGAGTGGAATTCAAATGAGAAGGGCACTTACCATGCAAAAAAAAATATACAATATCTATGTACCATTACTTTATAGTTATATCATTAACCTCATATTTTTGGCACATTATTGAAGGGTCAATTTTTGTGATAGCCTTGACCAAAACTTTTCCATGCACTATCTTCATGGGCTTTATCTCTAAGTCAAGTTCTTGAAGGGTGGAAAGCCATTTCCCCCCTCTTTCACCTATCTCCCTCTGTAAGAACATGGACTTTACTGTAGGGTCAGGAACTATAGCAAAAAATTTACTATGCACAATGTAATGCCTGAATTTTTAATAGTTTTAAACAAGGCATACATTTGTTTGTCTAGGATAGAATACCTCAGTTTCGCATCCTTCAAAGGAGAACTCATAAAGCCTATAGGATTTTCAATGTAGTCTTCACTTTTCTAAGTTAACACACTTGCAAAAGAATGATCTGAACCAAATGTGTAAACATAAAATGGTTTAGCATAGTCTGGACTAATGAGAACAGGGGCTTTATAAATAGCATCCTTGATGCTTGTGAAGGCATCCCTATTCTCACTAGTCCACTTTATCTGAACATCTTCTTTCAACATGTCATTTAAGGGCTTAGCGATCTCGACAAAACCTAAAATGAATTTTCTCACAGAGTTAATCTTATCAAAAAAGGACCTAAGCTCACTTTTTCTATTGGGATGAGGAATATCCTGGATAGTGGCTATCCACTCTGGGTCTATAGAAATCCTATATTTCGAAATGACGTCCTAACAACTTACCCTCCGTTACCCCAAAGATGCACTTTTTTGAATTTAGGGAAACTCCATGTTCCCTGCACCTTTGGAGCACTTTCCTCAAGTCTCTAACATGATCTTCCCTCTTCTTGGAGAAGACAAAAATATCATCCACATAGAAAATAATGCACTTACCACTAAGCCCCTTGAATGCAAAATCCATAGCTCTTTGGAAAGTGGCTCCAACGTTCAACAAACAAAACGGCATCCTCCGGTAGGCAAATTTTTCCCACTTCATGGTGAAGGTCGTATTCATCCTATCATTTGGATGTATGATAATTTTATTATATCATGAGTATCCATTTAATAATGACATCATTTCAGACCCATTTACCTTTTGGAGTATCTCGTCAATGGTGGGTAATGGGTAATTGTCTTTTTGGCAAGATTTGTTCAAATTTCTAAAATCTATGCATAACCAAATCTCTCCACTCTTCTTTCTAACTGGGACAAGATTAGCCACCCATGTGGAATGCCTAATAGGGAAGATGATTTTGGATTCCAACAACCTCTTCACTTCCTTCTCTATCAGGGGCTCTAGGATTGGGTTAACCGTTATTTGTCTCTGTCTAAAAGGCTTGGAATCAGGCTTCAAAGGTATAGTATGCATGATTACATTCGGGTCATAAGTTTTCAGCTCTTCATAGCTCCAAGCTATGCAATCAATGTATTCTCCTACAACCTGAGCTATTGACTCCTTCTCTTGTTGTGTGCATGCCTTTGGAATAAACACTTCATGTGGATCTACTGCACTCCCCAAATTGACTAAATTGCATGATTCCTTAGGGATAGTATTTTTCTTTCTTTTTTCTTTTGATATACAATATCAAACAACTTTTCTAGAGAGGCCCTATCACTTGGCATCTCATTCCATACTCCGGTTGTTCCTACTTCTACTTACCTCCTCTCTTCTTCGTCTATAACCTGATTTTCAAATATACCAAAATTAGTGACAAAACTAAAAATGTGTCTATCACTATCAAAGACCTATAAATTCATGATATTGTATGGTATGGAGGGGCAAGGCACTAGCTCTATGGAAATTTTTTTACATTTTTTATGGTCAACAGGTGAAAGCATGCTGGCCACTATGGCTAACGAATCAGCCATTTTATTATTTTTTCTTGAGATGAGGGAAATATTGAAAGCATCAAACTCATTAATTAATTCCCTCACTCTAGTTTTATAGAGGTTCAACCTCTTGTATCTACAGGTATACTACTCCTTGACCTGTTTGACTACTAACTCTGAGTCTCCCTATGCCTTAATGGATTTTACCTTTTCTCTTAGGGCCAACTAAAGTCCAAAAATGAGGGCTTCATACTCCGCCACATTATTGGTGGCTAGGAATTGTAATCTGTAGGCAGCAAGCAAAGGCTTACTACTAGGACATGTGAGCTCTATCCCAACTCCCGCACCTTGTTTTGATTTGGACCCATCAAACTTTAGGGTCCATACCCTCTTGTTTTCTTCCAAAGTACAATGGTAAAGATTATCATTTTGGGACCCTTCGGCTATGTCCTCTATGTCAAAATTGTAAACCCCCAATTTTGTTTCAATAAAATGAATCTCATTGGGTTTATTATACTTTGTAATCATCTCCCTAAGTCTAGGCTCTCTATCTACCCAAATTTGGTTTGCAACTCCTCTCCATGGCAACCACATATGGGAGGAATCAGTCACCACATAACCATTGAGATTTTTGCTCCAATCCCTACCCAAAACCATGCCATACTTGGAAGCAATATTTAGCACAAGGATATCTGTGTAATGTTGGATCCTAGGCTCTGAGTTGATCTAAACTAGGACATATTTTACAACACCTACTACATCCACCATAGATATATCCAATTGGACCACTTTCCTATTCGAATGAACAGGCTTAAGTCCTAGCTTTTGGCTTATCTCAAGAGGCATGATGTTGGTTGAGGCACCATAATCAATCAAACAGTTGTGTAAATTCTTGCCTGCAGTCCTAACAGTTAGGCTAAAAGGGGGACCTTTGGTTTCTCTTTCATCATAGCAAGTTAGGGTTCTACAGATTTAACCTCATGAATTTGACTCGAGGAATTCAATCTCTTCCTCATGATTTTATCTTGCCCCAACAATTGAGAGGCCTCATACATTGATATATTGGCCTTGGTCCTTTTCATGTCTTCTTCCAAGTCATAAGTGGATGTTCCAGGATTTGACACTTTTGGAATTGTCCTAGGTGCTTCCAACAATGAAGGTGGTGGATTCACATCACCTTTTGCATCAGGAGGAACTAAAGGGTTGTTTGGGGGAGTAGAGGAGGTTTTGGAATCCTTAGAACTCATAGTAAAATACTTGTGATTAGCTTTCCCAAAATGTTTAGCAGCCTGGGCTTCCAAAGATTCATCCTATTCCTCTCCTAACACATTCATATCTTCCTCCATCTCATCGTTTTCTAAATAATGGATGACTTCAGACATCAAAGCGTCTAACTTTCTATGGCAACAGTGATGCATTTCCTCATCACATGACTCTGACTCATCACAATACCCTAATGTATCGGCCTTATTGGCTATAAAATTGGATACGAGCCCATTATTAGGCTATGTATTGTATGGTCCTATTATCCTATGGTCGTGGTTTCGATTGGGCATGGGATTTTGGGCAACTTGCTTCTATAACCGAATTATGTCATTGCCCTATTTGATGGTCATTCTCTTGAGATTTTCTAGCTCAGAATTGGATCCTTGTGGCTAGGACATGACAACCCCAGATCCACTGATATTTTTGACATTAGCAACCTCTGTATTAGGATCTAAGGTTTGACTCTGGGTGTTTTGGGTCCACCATGGACCCTTGGCCTGAAGAGGTGCAACCATGGGATACACATTTGAGGTTTGAGTACTACTCGCCTCAAATCCTAGAAAGGTTATCTGATTAGTAGTCATTGTTTGTGGAGTGGGTGGAATGGCAACACTAGGGTATGTCAAAAAATATGGAAGCATGAGAGCGAATGGGTATGACTGATGATATGGAAAAGTATTCATCATGGGCATCTGAGGTGTCATAGCTTGATTCATCATGGCAAATTGATTGTAAGGGCCATATTGCCCTAACATGGGAAATTGAGGCATAGTGCCACCTTAAGGTGTCATTTGCTACTCAATAGTCATGGCTTTAGCATAGGATAAGGCCAACATTGTAACTTGAGGATTTCTCCTAGTAAACATGGATTTCATTGGGTCTAAGGCTGCGAGGTATAATTGCAATGCCACAATAGCGTCTATTGCAAAATGACGAGTCATGTTTATGTAAAGCTTTTGGAATATGGCATTAAATGTTCTAATAGGTTCATTAGGATACCTCTTGCATGACATGAATTAGTTATACATGATGGTAGGATCTAGAAATGACCTAAATTGATTAAAAAAGATAGATTCCAACTGGGCCCAAGATGTAATGGACCCTATAGGAAGATTCATGTACCATTCATGAGCCATTTGGTCAAAGCTATTAGGGAAGTGACATCTTCATGACTGACTCCCTATCTAATCATGTGATCCTTGTAAATTTGAGTGTGCTCTTCAGATGAAATGGGACCATCATGGAAAAACTTAGGGATAAACCTCTCAAGGTGCCTAGGTATTTCATGGACATCCCTAGGTATACTTAACGGAGAACTTTGGGTACCAAACCAAGGAACTGGTTGTTGTTGCTATTGTTTTTGGGCCATATTAACCAAAGGTAATGACCCTACTAAAGTAGTTGACACACTCGGGATGACGGAGATGGGTACACTTGATGTAGCTCTTATGGTGGAACTAATGGATGCACACCCACTAAAGATATTCAGATTCAAAGGTCTGAGAGCTAGCCTTTCCAAATCTTGGCAAATCGTCTCTAAACCTAATGTATCAGAAGTCTCATACGATATTTTGATCCCTTGGATTTTATATCTCGATTTCCTAGGTTTGGGAGAAAGACTTTGAAAAATGGTTTCCTCAATGGTTTTGGACCTAGTAGCAATGCGTCTAGGTGGGTCCATCCTAGAGAACTTAAATCTATTCTATTAAGGCTTCTCACAAACTAGTCAAGAGTAACATGTTGCACCTGCAAACACAATATTGTTGAATAAAAAATGACCACGTTAGCATTAGCAAGGACTAAATCACAAAACATAAAAGAAGGCCCTCCTTCTAATGCCAAAAATGTTGAGTGTATATTTTTTCCAATTGCAAAATACCACAACATGCAGAGTATTGAATAGAAAACTCTCTCTTGAAAAGAAACCAAATGATAAACATTCAACTTCTCCAAGGTTCTGGTAAAATATCTAAAATATTACAATAATGCCAAAAATAATTCAATGATGCATGTGACCATAAACAAGGGGCCTTTGCTAGTTCTAAACAATGCTTAGTGATTGAAAGATCTAACTAAAAGTAAATGTAAAATAAAAGTAGTTCTTTTTAGGTTTTTTTTAAATTGGTGCTACCCTAAATCCCTATTAGTAAAGTATTTTATCTTCACTTAAAATGTTTCAAATGATAAAATGTGGAATTGTCCACCTTATTTTAATGCCCGTGCCTTTAATATGAAGTAAATTTTAGATAGTGAGTTCATTTTATCTTCCTTATTTTGATCCCACTACCCTAATAGTGATTAGTAGAAGTTAGCATGTTAGCAATGTTAGCAAAGTTAGCAAAGTTAGATTTCACTTCTTATCTTAACTTAACGTGAAATTGTAGGTTAGTATCCCTCCTAAACCATGTGTTTTATCTAAAAATTTATATTAATGAAGTTTGTAAGTGTAGAAATTCTGGAAAATGACCAGAATGAAAACAACTTGAAAGATTAACAATTCTAGAAATGGACCAAAATAGAAATTAAAATGAAATAAAATTAGCAAAAATTCTAGAAAAGGACTAGAATGGAAATTAAAAAAAAAATGAAATTCTGGATGGACCAGAATGGAATGATTGAGTGCTTGAAATAAAATGAACTTAAAAAAATAAATAAATAAAAATGCAAATTTGGTTAGCTAAAAAATTCAAATTCTGAATCAGTTTAGCAAGCTCCTCCCTACAAAATCCCAAGTTATGAGGTAATCATAAAACAACCTGAATTAATGGACCTGCAACATAAGCACAATACCATTAAATGAAGAGCAAGACTCAAAGGAATCACAGGGAAACTGCATCATATTTACCTTCGCCTATTGCAACCCATTTCATGGCATAAGACAATGGCTAGAAGTCACTAAAATGTAGAAATGATAAGACACTAAAAACATTAGTTTTATGATAAAAACCCTCCTTTTGATTTTGCTCACAAAAGTTTGCTACTCTTTCAAAATTTGAAAATGCTCTTTATTATTGATTTTCAGAATGTTACATCATTTCCAACCCTCCCTTAAAATGTAGGATAGCAAGGTATAAATAATGATTGGAAGTCCTTTCGCTTCATCTTCTTTCACAATCAAAATAATAAATGGATATAAGAAGATAATCCATCATCATTTTCTGTGATTTAATGCAATAAAAATAACACTTCTAAACATTTTTTTTAAACAATAATAAAACCAACAAAAAACATAGCCTTGCATGATTCCTTATGTCTCTCCTTTCTCTTATCACATAAGCATTCTACCCAAGAACACCCCTTTGCATCCATAAAAACGAATGATAAAAAAAAACATTTAACTCTACCTTATAACCCCTACAATTTTAAACTTCCTTTAAAACATTGAATGTAATCAAACCACATTCACATAAATTAAAATAAGGTAGGCCAATATTATTCAGTGAAATTTTTGTTGTTGCTCTTCGAAACCAAGACCCGGTGGTATCCCTTCGAAGCCATACCCACTTGCCCAAGGACTGGGATGGCATTCCCCATCCTAGGAACTTTTGTGTCCACATAACCAAATGATGCCATCATGTTATTGACATAGTCATGTCACTGCCATAGATATTTGCTGCCAACCTCATGTCACCATGGTGTTGTCGAGCTCACACTCATGCTGCACAACAAAAAAAATCTTCACACACTCGAGGCAGGCCTTTAACTCTATTGATTAGGGTTACAGGTTGCCCTAATAATGCTTCTCCATCCTTGTTCGATGGCATGCCTCTATTTCACTATCAAATCTGGTGCTTTACGTGCTATCCTCCTGAAACCCTAACGCTATCTTTGGATTTCTTCCTTGCTGACATTACTCCATAACATCCAACGTCGCCATGGCATTGAACATTTTTCGGAATAGCCATCCTTGCCTTCGAACATTTTCGAATGGCCACCATCGCCTTCTCCTACAATCACCCGCAATATGATTAAACATTACCTTAAATATTATCATCATATCCTTTGTAAAGTATATTAAAATAATATTATTATATACAATATAATAATATTATTATAATAATAATATTTTAGAACATTATAATATAATCTTAATAATATTACTATTATGTACATAATATAATTAATGTAATTATATTATGTAGATAATAGCATATTACTTTCTATCTCAATATCTTTGTCCCTTTTGCATTCTCTTATTGTTTTAGGTAATTTTTTGGTTAGGCCTTGCTTTGTTGAACACATTTCGTCACTTTAGACAATATGAAGAACATTAAACTCTATTTATCAAAATGGTTAACTAATCTAAGCATTTATACCTAGATTAATTAATCATTTAAATATCAAATAACTAACTAAAAAAAAAATCATTAAAATAAAATGGTAAAACATCACTATTCTTAAAATCCCAAAGAATACCAAAAACCTTTAATACCAAAACATGACAAGTGGGTCCCCAAGAAGTTTGGGGTAGTTGTGGAAACTCCACAACAACTCTTCTAGTTAAAAGGACCAGATTGTTAATCTTTATTTTATGAGGGGTGTGTCTATAAGTAGTTCAAGAATATGGACTCAAGGTCAAATTTCTACACCACCTCCAACTATCTTCTCTCCCTTTAATCAAGGGATCTACTATTATATTCTATTCATGGCTCAACAACCACCTAGAGTCTATTCTTCTTTTAATTAGGGTAGTCCATTGGCCCTAACAACACATGATGATATTCCAGTATCTGCCCTTATGACTCTACCTTTTTATACTGGTGAAAATTTAGTCACTCCTATGGTACATCTCCAAGACATGGAAAATTTATGCTCAGTGCATAATGTGATTGAAGACAACGTGGTTGTGAGGTTATTGACATATTATTTAAAGGGTAAAGCCCTTCAATGGTTTAGAAGCATTCTTGTTCACACCATTGCATGCTGATATGACTTGGATGATGAGTTGATCAAGCAGTTTGAGGATAAAACAAATAGCTTATCATTTATGGAGTAGTTGACTACCATCAAAAGAGCTCCCAATGAGAAGATTATAGATTTTAATTTTATATTCCAAAGGACTTGGGATAGAATACCCATGGAGGTAATGCCAAATGTACAATCTACTTTTTTTTATTTCTTAAGATATTTGAGTTTTGATATAGGTATAAGCATCCAAACTATAGGAATCAATACATTGTTTGATGCATATGAAAAGGTTGTTCAAGTTGCAAATTATTTAGTGTAGTGTGGTAGGATTTCCCTTAGATCTCTTATGCATCTATTTCTAGATGTGACTGTACCCAACCCCTTATACTATCAAGCTTATGTTAATATTTTAGCAGTTAATCCATTACCAATTAATGAGAATGCACCTAGCACTTATGGCCAATTAAATGATCAAATAGATCTATTAAATTTGGTCAGAACAATGGGTAACAAGCTCAACAACCTAGAGAAGTAGAAAAACCAGCCTCCACAAAGGAATTTTCAGCCATACTACCCTTCATATCATAATCATGCACATCCAGCTAGGCCTTTACAAGCATAGTTCCCTGTTTTTACCAACCCAAATAATACCATAGTGATCGTGCAAAATAACTTAGCTTAGCAACAAAGATGGTGCCCTCCTTATTAGTTACCTCATGATCTAAATGGTTATGCATATAAAAATAGTAGTAGTTATTTAGTGACACAAGATTGTAGCTATCAGATAATGGAACAACAACAATATTAACATCCTTCTACAACAACTCATGATAGCATTTTGATGTATTGGCAAGAAAATGAGCATTATGTAGTAAATAATACAATGGGTAGTTAGCCTATAAAGCAAGTACAATCTAACTATAATACCAGGTATAAAGAGAAGGCTATAATTGATGGTCCTTCTATATTACAAGCAACCATGTTTCCTTAGACTCCAAGTACCAATGTGAAACAACAACCTACAGTCACATTCAAGGATGCTCCAGATTGAAGAAATTAATAGACTAAAAAAAAATAGCCTACAGTCACATTCAAGGATGATCCAAATTTAAGAAATTAGTAGACTAAAAAACAATAGCCTACAGTCACATTCAAGGATACTCCAGATTGGAGAAATTAGCATATTCAAATGTAGTAACCTAGTAGAACATGGCAAAATAGGACTTACCCAGTTGTTGAGAGGCCAAGAAATGATTGGACTACCAAAAACTGTTAGTGTTAATGTTAGTGTTATTTTAACCTCTCCTTCTGAGGAAACATTCCTCCATCCCTCCAACCTCTAGTTCAGCTACACTAACAACATGGTAGAGTATGAAGCTCAAATTTATGGACTCCTACAAGAAGAGAAAAGAGGTGTGAAACTATTGAAATTTTTTGGTGATTTAGAATTGGTAGTGTAGTAAGTCAAAGGTCAGTCTATTGTTAAGGATAAGCTTCTAGAAGAATACAAACATAGAGTGTTGGACCTACTTGAAGGATTTGATACCTTGAATATCCAAATAGTCCCCAGGAAGAGCAATCAAGAAGCTTATATGATAGCAATTATGGGGGCACAATATGAGTTACCTGTTGCTTTCATGTGTAACAATAGCAATAATACTTTGTTCTCCCCTAAAAGCTTACAAAATAAAATCCCTTTAAAAATTGGGATTGGTTAGAATAGGGGCTTCAAAAATAGTAAGGGTAGGATGTTGTAGTTTTAGTTCCCTTTTCTATTGTGTTCCCTAAGTGTCCCAAGACACCTCTTTCTTCTTGTGAAGCATGTTTTATTTTAGTTTGTTTTATGTTTTCTATTTTTAGTATTGTGCAGTTTTTAGTTCTGTGTAGTTTTCTATTTTGTTTTGTTCAGTGTAAATTTTTATTTTTTTTAGGTATGTGCAAATTTTTGTTCTTTTCATTTTTATGTAGTTTTATATTCTATTGCAAGGATCATTTTCAGTAGTTCTACCTTACAAATCAAGTGTGGAATTTAGTTCTTTGTGAAAATCTAAAGATGATGAATGACCTTGTGCCTAATGGATGCTAAGGCTACCTAGTCTTCTGGGTTATTTGCACATTGCAGGCATGTGTCCCATGTGAGTCACCAAACTATTAATAAATTTTGAGCCTCTTGCTTTAATTTATTAATGGTTGCACCAATTGCAAAAATCTGGTGATACATGATAGACAAGTTCACATTTGCAACTGATGGAGTTGATCAATACAAGCAAATGTTGTTTGAACCTTTTGAAAATTTTACACCTAACTCCTATGAAAATATGGTGCCTAACTCCCATGCAAATCTGGTGCTAAACTCCCATGCAAATCTGGTTCCCAACTCTTGGGTAAATTTGGTTCATAACTCCTAAATAAATCTGGTGCCTAACCCTTGTGCAAATATTGTGCCTAACTCTCATGTAAATTTAGCACCTAACTCCCATGCAAATTTGGTGCCTAACTCCCGTGAAAATCTGGCACCTAACTCCCATGCAAATATTGCATCTAACTCTCGTTCAAAATTTGGTGCCTAACTCCCAGCTTCAAGTACCTATCTTCTATTTTTCTATTTGTAGTTTCCAGTTTCTAGTTTCACAGTTCATAGTTTGGCTGTTTCCAGTTTGTTGTTTTCAGTTTCCTATTTCCAGTTTGGTTTTTTATAGTTTGACTATTTCCAGTTTGATTGATTCCATTTTGATAGTTTTTAGTTTCATAGTTCACGGTTTGGTTGTTTTTGGTTTTCTATTTCCATTTTGACTGCTTCAAGTTTGACAGTTTTTAGTTTGATTATTCCCAGTTTGCAGTTTCTAATTTCATGTTTACCAGTGTTGGTGCACAATTTCTAGTTTTGACCAATGCCTACACTTGGAAAAATATTGCAGTTATTATTATTTAATATTCCCCATCCATGAGCTATCCATTTTTTTTTCAAAATGTAACTATTTTAGACGTTACACAACCTTGTAAAATTGGAATGCATATATAAATTTATTTTGCAGTTTTGTTGTAAATGTTGTAACTACTATAAATGTTGTAAATAGCTAAAATATTCTATGCAATAAATTATGTAACTGCTATAAATGTTGTAAACAACTGAAATATTCTATTCAGTAAATGTTGTAACTATTGTAAAGTATGTAAACAGCTGAAATATTTTGTGCAGTAAATGTTGTAAATATTGTAAACAACTGAAATATTTTTATGTAGTTTAGTGTTATAAAGGAGGGTTAATGTAGCCATTTTAAAATTCCAATAGGGGAAAATATTGTAACAACCCTGTAGATCTGGAAAATGAGTGGGGGGAAATTAGAAGGCTGGAAAAATATCTCTTGCTATAAAAGAGATTTTTTTAGATCTTCAAAATGAGGGATTGATTCTGTCACATGGTTACCTCTATAACACTGCGGAAAATAATATAAATTTTTTTTTGAGATGTGTGTTGTGTATCTTTAGTTTGGCTAGATTGCATGTGGCATTAGCCCTTGGTTTACACCAACCTTACCTCTTATAGTTTATTCATATTTGTTTTATATTTTGTACCTGTTGTAATGTGTCTTTTATGCAGTTATTGGTAGATCAATCAACCTAGTTTATTTTGGCGTATCACCTCTATTCTTATTATTTTATTATCTGTTTACAAATTTTTTTATTTTTTCCTTCCCTTTTTCTCGGTGAGTTAATAGTTTAGTTTCCAGTTTTTATTTTTATTTCATTGTGTTTGTAGTTTTTTCGGCAGGTGCAACTATTTTAATTTTACTTTTACTGTGTAGTTTGTATTTTACATTCTAAGTTTTATTTTTTGTTTTTATTTTTGAGAGTCAGCTCTCTCTAGAGGTTTTTTCCTCTCATGCAGTCCCACATGAGGGGGATATTCCCATGTTGGTGTTGTACATAGGTGCAGTGTAAGTGTACATTTGTATACATCAACAATATTAAATATTATATCAAAAGTTATTATAAGGATGAGAAGGTCGAACATGATATAATGATTCTTATAAACATTTAATTAATTAGTAAGTTCCATGGACTTTGGCTAGCTTATATTAAAAATTCAATCCAGTAAAATTGAAGATTTAATTTAAATTACTTAATGACTTTTCTTTCTAAAGGAATGATAGACATGGGTGTAAAGCATTTTGGTCAACTATACAAGGATCCTAGTCAAGTTAATATAGATGAAATAGTTAAAATAGCTTCTCTCTTTCCTATTTTTAAATATGAGGAAGCCAATAATGATTTGATTAAGGAAGTCTCAAAGGAGGAGCTCAAATTTTTTTTAACCTCCTTCCAAAAAGAAAAGAGTGGTGGACTATGGAATTCTTTCTCGAGCTCTATGATATTTTGGAGTTTGACTTACTCAAGGTTATGGAGTAATCTACACTAAAATAAAGGGTAAATGTTGCAACACTTTATTATCATTAACAAAAATCATTCACTAATATGCAAAAATATCAAATAATTCAACCACAAATAATTTTCCACAATAACAATTCATAAATAAGAGAGAGATAGATAATATCCTTAAGGTAGGAAAACACCAATAATAATCCTTAAGGAAGGAATAACTCCACAAGATCTCCCAAGATGAGAGTGACACTTAAGGAGGGCAAAGTCCCATAAGCCACTTTGTGGGTAAATATGATTACATATGATTCATCTCCATGATGATAACAATGACAAATATATTTTTTTTACATACTCATCTTCTAATTCTACTTTGGGAAGCCTACTAATAATATAATATAATATTATAATACAATCAACCTTGGGTTATGTGTGGCCCATGCCAACCCTTATACAATATATAATATATCCTCAAATATCTATTCCTAGGTACCCTAACATGCCATCCTCTTTACAAATGTTTCATCCTCAAAATATATGAAGTAACAAGATAATATGATTTACCAAGCAATATTAGCAACTGATACCAATCTCAATCATCCATCCACCCTTAGTGAAACACGATGTTGGCATGTCATTTTTCCACTTGAGTAACCAAATATACTTTTTTGGCTCCAAGCTTCAGCTGCTTTATTTTGATAATTAGAATTATGGGTCCACTTGTTCCTTGATGCTAATGAACCACTCTAAAAACCAAGATCACTATGCTTTCTCTACCAAAAAATGCCATACTTTGTGCTCTTTTGATTCCATGTACAAGCATAATATTGTTGGCTTGATCCATGCCTCCAAGATTGTTGCCACTCATAGTGGTGTGGATGGCGATAAGTTGCTACCTTCTTTGACTCAACATTTTGCTCCACTATTTTAAATTCTTCTACACATTGTTCTTTCATGTTCCTTTTGTTTGGTATATCCTTGTGCTCTTTTAACAAAGTTTCTTTAGACTCTACTACTGTTTGTTCTATGGACTCGGTTTTTTTTGCTTCTTCCATGAACTCAGTTGTTGTTACTGCCTTCTTGGATTATGTTTTAGGTTCTATTTGTTCTTTAATTTGTTTCTCTGCAACCATTTCTTGTTTTTCCTTGAATCCTTGCTCCTTAAGTTGAGAAATATCCTACAATATTATCTTTTTTTTCCTGTACCATAACTTCATAAACTTCTTTTGCACATTAATGTTAACATTACCCAAAGAATCTAACCAAGGATAACCAAGAACAATATCCTCATCATCTCTCTCAATAGCATGAAAATATGAATGTAAAACATATTTATCCATGGTGATCTTTAAATCTTAAAAAATTTGAACATTCTCACCCTCCAACTATATGTCCTTAATTTTTGTTGCTTGAAATTGCAACCTCTTAGCCAAAGCAATATTAATAAAATTATATTTGCTACTAGGGTCAATTAAAATAATAACCTGTTCCTTTTTAATGTTTCCATGAACCTGCAAAATAGACAATGACTAGTGGGCTTCACATACAATGACTGGTGACCATTGTTTCGTGTCTCGTTGACATAGCGCAAGATCCTCTTGCCTGCTTGCCAATGCGTGTCCTTCAGAGTTTCCATGAAAATGTTGATCAGACTGACTCTGAACATCAGATCTGGCCGAGTTGCAATCAAATACATCAAACTGCCAACTAGCCTCTTGAACAAGGTTGGATCTACATTCCTCCATGAATCTAGCTTGCTCAACTTCAAACCTGTGGCTACAGGTGTGATGGCAGGTTTGTTGTCCTCCAACTTGAACCACTTTAGGACATCCTTCACATACTTGCCCTAAGAAATGAAGATGCCATCTGTCGATTGGTCAACTTCAATGCCGAGAAAATACTTCATCAGCCCTATGTCCGTCATCTCGAACTCCTTCTTCATGGATGTTTTGAACTGGTCAAACCGAACATTATTGTTGCAAGTATAAATTAAATCATCCACATACAAGCAGACGATTATGAGCTCACCTACATCATTTGTCTTCATGTACAAGGTGTGCTCATATGGGCATTTTACAAACCCATTTTGCTGAAAATAATTGTCAATCCGGTTGTACCAAGCTTGGGGTGCCTGCTTCAAACCATACAGGGCCTTCTTCAACTTCAAGAATTTTCCCTCCTGGCCTTCAATTTCGTAACCTGGTGGCTGGTCTATGTAGACCTCTTCCTCCAACACTCCATTGAGGAAGGCTAACTTGACATCTATCTGGTACATCTTCCAACCCTATTGGGCTACCAATGCCAGGATCATCCTGATTGTGTCAAGTCGGGCTATAGGCGCATAAACCTCATGGTAATCGATGCCTAACTTCTACTTGTATCCCTTTCCCACCATTATGGACTTATGCTTGTAAATGTCTCCTTGGGTGTTGAACTTTGTCTTATATACCCACTTGACCCCAATGGTCTTCTTCCCTACTGGAAGATCTATCAGTTGCCATGTATCATTCTTTTTAATGGCTTCAATCTCCTCATCCATAGCCTGCACCCACTTTTGATTCTGACTTGCGTCTTTGAACTCTACTGGATCAACTTCAGTAAAGAATGCAAATTCAGAGTACTCTACATCTATATTGGTTTGGGTTGTCTTGTAGATTTCTTACAAGCTCCTTGTCTTCGCTGGTGTCACCAGGTTCTGGATTCTACTTGCACATGGAGGCGATCGAGATGGAGTGGTTGTGCTACTACTGGCACCGCTGCTGCTACTGGAGGTTGTAGGTGGCTGCAAACTTCCTTCTTCCAAGTCAAAAGACTCTACTACTACTGGCTATGATTGGCCAGTCTTCGAATTCCTGTTTTAGGCTTCATCTTCAAGAAAATTCACACCACGGTTGATGATGAGCTTCTTCGTCACAGGGTTGTATAGCCTATATGCTTTTGCCTTCTCACTATACCCTATGAAAATGCACTTCTCAGCTCTATCATCCATCTTCTGTCGCTTATCTTCTAGAACATGTGTATATGCGATGCACCCGAACACACGCAAGTGAGCCACACTTGGCTTCATACCGCTCCAAGCCTCCTGAGGGATTTTTTCCTTCATGATTTTTGTGGGACATCTGTTCAGCAGGTAGACTACACATGTTACAGCCTTTGCCCAAAAATCATGCGGTAATCCCTTCGCCTTCATCATGCTTCGTGCCATATCCATGATGGTCCGGTTCTTCCTATCAGCTACGTTGTTCTGCTATGGCATGTATCTGGCAGTGAAATGCCTTCGAATTCTATGCTGCTTGCAGTAGTTATGGAATTCGTTGGAGATGTATTCACCTCCTCCATCTGTACTGAGAGTCTTGATCTGATATCCACTTTGTTTCTCCACCAGAGCCTTGAACTCCTTGATTCTGGCAAATGCTTTTGAATTCAACTTGATGGCATAGATCCAAGTCTTTTGGCTAAAGTCATCTATGAATGTTAAGAAGTATTTGTTGTCGACAAATGTGCTGGTCTGCATCGGATCGCAAATTTTTGAGTGCACCAGCTCTAGTGGCTGTGATACTCTCCAAGACTGACTAGAAGGGAATGAATCTCTATGTTGTTTTCTTACTAAGCAACCCTTACAAACTTGATTTTTCTACTCTATCAGGGGTAAACCCTTCACCATATGCTTCTTATGTATTTGATTCAAGCCACCTAAGTTTAGGTGACCAAATCTGAGATGCCACAGCCAGGTAGCATCTTTCACAACTACACTCAAAGACATCAATGATTCATTCTGAATCTGCAACGAAAACATTTTATTCTTCGTCATGGAAACTGTAGCAATCTGCCCATGCGACTTGTCTCTGATGGTGCAAGTTCCATATTTGAACTGGATCGTATGTCCCTTCTGCACGAGTTGTCCAACACTCAGCAGGTTATGCTTCAGGCTAGGCACATAGTAAGCATCGCAGATATGCTTTTGTTCTCTGTGCCTAGTGTAGATGAGGATCTTTCATTTCCCCATTATGGGAACCTTGTTTTTGTTCCCCATCTTCACCTCAGACTGAACTGTTTCATCCAGTTGGGAGAACATCTCCTTGTTCCCCATCATGTGGTTGTTGCACCCACTATCTAAATACCAAACATTTTTCTAGCACTCCTCAATGTTGCAAGTCAACAACATATTTCCTCCTACCGCATTTCCGGTTTCATCCATGTAATAGGCTTGCTACTGGTTCTCCTTGGCCATCTATTTTTTGCACTGTGAGATGTAATGGCCGAACTTCTTATAGAAATAACATTGGACCTTTGACATGTCCTTCTTCTGACTAGGTCCAGCTTGTTGATTTCTCGAACTGCCTCTTCCACCTTGTTGATGGAAATTACAGTTGGTCTCTCCTTCGCTAGGGTTTGATCGTCATCCTTGCTTGTTGCCTTTCCCACGCCTGCCTCCACCTCTTCCTCCATGAGAACTAGAGACGCCATAGTGGGAATATTGTATGTCACTATCTCGAAATGAGATCTGAGTCTTGAATGCTTGCTCCAGAGAGGTCTAATACGAACGGCTCAACCTTTGTTCATGTGTCTGCAATGAACCCATGAGCTCATCTATCGAGAGGGTTGTCAGATCCCTTGACTCTTCGATTGCTATCACAACCAATTTAAACTTGGCAGGCAAACTTCTAAGAATTTTCTCCATGATTCTATGGCTCTGCACAATTTCTCCGTTCAACCACATCTAGTTGATAATGTCCATTGTTTGGGTGAAGAAATCACTCATGGACTCATACTCGCTCATCTACATATTTTCAAACTCTCTCCTAAGCATCTGCAGCTTCACCAACTTTACCTTATTGGTTCCCTGGTACGAGTGGCCAGAATATCCCAGGCCTGCATTGCCTTGGTGGCTAATGAAATCCACTGGAAGATGGACTCCTCAACTGCTTGCATGATGTAGAAGAGGGCCTTGTGGTCCTTCTTCATGTTCTATTTCAATAGGTCCTTGTCTACTTGAGAGAGGGTGATTAGTGCTACTGCATCTGCTAGTTTTGGGTAGTCGTTCTCGACTAACTCCCACAGCTCCTGAGATCCAAATAGGATCTTCATCTGGATGCTCCGATAATCGTAATTCTTCCCATTGAAGTGTGGGATCTACAACTGTAAGTTGTTGCTACTGGAATCCATTCTGCTTCAGTCTTCACATCAAGGGATCAGTGGCTTTGATACCAATTTGAAGAAATTTTAATTTCTCTTTTTATCGCTAGTGGGGAGCGCAATGCGAAGTGCGAATGAGGGAGTGCCTGAAGTCGGGCTGCACACCTGCAATCAGGTTGCACTCAAAAAATTGGCACAAGTGGGGTGCACTTCAAAAAATTTGCTAAGTCGGGTTGCACTCGGTCAACGCCCGACGTCGCTAGTCAAAGGCAGCGAAGTCCGACTTCGCTGCATAGTTGGGAAGACAACTCCAGACTTAGCCAAATTTTGGGGAGTGGCTGGTCAATGCCCAACTTCGTTGGTCAAAGGCAATGAAGTCTGACTTTGTTGTGTAGTTGGGAAGACAGCTCCAGACTTAGCCAAATTTTGGCCTTTGTGATATCTTTCTGCCTTGCAGACTTTTACTGTTTGGAGGCTTGTGCAGCTTCAGCATTGGTTTACCTGGCTTGGCAATAACTGTATGGGAAGAGAGAAACACCAGATCTGAGTGTAATATTTTAGATCTGAGCTCTAACTTATAGAACCTGAATGAAATCACTCTGATACAATTTGTACAAAGAACAACAGACTTTAGCACATACAGATAACTGCAAACCCTACAGATGCCTTAAACAATAGCAAACTTTATTCATATAAAATGAGGGTTACAAAAGTCCTCAACTAAGGAAAAATAACATTTGTAGACTAAAGCTGGAGGATAGAATGAGACAGAAAACAAATGTCAAATCTATTGCTCGGACATCAAATAGATGAGCCACACTGCTCACTGAAACACTCTCCTCTCTTTCTTTTCTCTCTTTCCCTTACTTGTCTAAAGACCAGAACTGCCTTGTATAGCCATAGGGAGAGGAAGATAGGGGTTGTCCTCTGACATGTTCTGATAGACCCTCAACTAGGGTTTCTGACCAATCACCGAACTGGCATTAACTTTTGTGGCGATTGGATCTGTCAGACATCACATCTGTTAGAAGGCATGTGCGACGTCAATTCAAGAATTTTGTCGGGATGCTCGACTTCGCAAGTGCAGTCCAGCTTCACCCAAGTTCGAAGCCCAGTCTGGCTACGGCGTGGAATTTGGATTAATATTTCTAACAATTCTATTGTTGGACTTTTCTCTTTAATTGTTGCTCTGAGATATATAAATGTGTAGGTTGTTAGAGGCTATTACCCACTGTGCAGTGTTGTGTCACTTGCATATATAGTCCTGTGTTGTGTCACTTGCATATCGAGTTCCATCCTAATCTTGTGTTGTGTCGCTTGTATATCGAATCTTATGTTGTGTCACTTGCAAATCTAGTTCAATCATAATCCTGTTCGCTGTGTCACTTGCATACCTGGTGAAATTATTTTTGTTATCAACGTCTTCAAATATGGAATGGATAATCCTTGCCATGCTCGGTAAAACATTGAGTTTTGTGCTCAAAATTCCACATGATTGGTTAATTTGTAGTGTAGTGTTACTGAGCATGCTACTTCAGGTTCTACTGATTTTTGTGGGTGGGATTAGATATCATTTTGCAAAGTTAATATTTTCGTTCGTGTCTTGGATATCCTACTTGTCCATTGATTATGTGGCTATCTATGCTTTGTGCCTTATGCTACATTCCTCTCCCCACAAAGTCAAGATTTTGTACGTAGTGTGGGCTCCCTTGTTGCTTATTCACTTGGGAGGACCAGATACCATCACGACGTATTCCATGACTGATAATGAGCTTTGGAAAAGGCATGCACTAGTTATGTTTTACCACCTTTGTGTGGCAACATACCTTATATGCGTGTCCATGTTGTCATTGTCACTCGAAGGCCAAAAAAAATGGTCTCTCTTGATTTCTACAATTTTTATCTACCTTGTCGACGCCACCAAGTACTTTGAATGAACGATGGCCCTAAGATTCACCAACATTCCACAACTTGTAAGTTCAACTCTCCCGATTGACATATTTATGTAGATTGAGCATAAAATAGTAAAAGGTGAGGGTGGGAAAGAATACAATTATATAGTTAGTGGAGAGAGAGAGTTTTTTCAAGAATACAGGAAAATATTTGACAGCTTTACAAAGTCGGAGGAGAACTCACCTAAGGAAGATGACAGCAATCAAAATCCCAAGGACGATAGGTGGGAGCTTTGAAAAGTCGAAGGAGAACTTCTCGAAGCCGAAGTTGAAGGAGATGGGAGTTGTCACTGTTAGAGATGTGTGGGAATGGGCGGAGAAGCAAGCAACAGAAGACTACATTCTCTGCGTGTCGCATGCTTTATTCAATTCCTACATGCGAAGGTTTGGCGACCTACCAGAGCAAAATGAAATAATTCTTTTACTCGCATTTAGGTCTAGAGAAGGTTTTCAAAGTTGTGGAGAGAGAGCTGAAGTTCACTTATGACTACCTATTCTCTAAGTCGAGCCGAACGGCCTTTAGCAGATGGGGAACAACAATGCGCTTCATCAACACTTGTCTCTTTGTGGTGGCTTGGTTTCAGGTATACAACACATTGGTATTTTTGGAGGAGCAACGTGGGCACAACAATCATGCACAACACATTGTCACCTACATTCTCTTGTATGTGGCGATTGTCTTGGAAATGTTTCAATTGTGCAGGATCATGATCTCTAATTGGACAAGGGTGTGGCTGGTTTGTGCAAGTATTCGCCATTCCCGTCTCCATGAATCACCAAGTGCTGACAATAGCGCTTTGCCATGTGGTGACACCTGTATGAAGAGTGCTAACAATAGTGGCAGAAGTTGGATGATAGAGCTGAGAAGTGCATTTTCATAGGGTATAGTGAGCAGGCAAAAGCATATAGGCTGTACAACCCTATGATGAAGAAGCTCATCATCAGTCGTGATGTGAAGTTTCTTAAAGATGAAGCCTAGAACTGGAAGTCAGAGACTGACCAGTCAGAGCTAGTAGTAGTAGAGTCTGTTGACTTGGAAGAAGGAAGTGTGCAGCCACTTGCAACCTCCAATAGCTGTAGTGGTGCCAATAGTAGCACAGCCACTCCATCTCGGTCACCTCCATGTGTAAGTAGAATCCAGAACCTGGTGACGCCAACGAAGACAAGGAGCTTGCAAGAAATCTACAAGGCAACCCAAACCAATATAGATGTAGAGTACTCTAACTTTGCATCCTTTACTGAAGTTGATCCAGTAGATTTCAAAGATGCAAGTCAGAATCAGAAGTGGGTGCAGGCTATGGACGAGGAGATTGAAGCCATTGAAAAGAATGATACATGGCAACTAACAGATCTTCCAGTAGGGAAGAAGACCATTGGGGTCAAGTGGGTATATAAGACAAAGTTCAACGCCCAAGGAGACGTTGACAAGTGTAAGGCCAGACTCATGGCGAAGGGTTACAAGCAGAAGTTAGGCATCGATTACCATGAGGTTTATGCGCCTATAGCCCGACTTGACACAGTCAGGTTGATCCTGGTATTGGCAGCCTAATAGGATTGGAAGATGTACCAGATGGATGTCAAGTCAACCTTCCTCAACGGAGTGTTGGAGGAAGAGGTCTACATAGACCAACCACCAGGTTACAAAATTGAAGGCTAGGAGGGCAAAGTCTTGAAGCTGAAGAAGGCTCTGTATGGTTTGAAGTAGGCGCCCCGGGCTTGGTACAGCCAGATTGACAGTTATTTTTAGGAAAATGGGTTTGTCAAATGCCTATATGAGCACACCCTGTACATGAAGACAAATGAAGCAGGTGAGATCATTATCATCTGCCTGTATGTGGATGATTTTATTTATACTGGCAACAATAATGTCCTGTTCGACCAGTTTAGAACAGCCATGAAGAAGGAGTTCGAGATGACGGACTTAGGGCTGATGAAATTTTTTCTCGGTATTGAAGTTAACCAATCGGCAGATGGCATCTTCATTTCTCAGGGCAAGTATGCGAAGGATGTCCTAAAGCAATTCAAGATGGAGGACAAAAAACCTGCCATCACACCTGTAGCCAAAGGTTTGAAGTTGAGCAAACTAGATTCAGGGAGGAATGTAGATCCAACCTTGTTCAAGAGGCTAGTTGGCAGTCTGATGTATTTGACTGCAACTCGGCCAGATCTGATGTTCAAAGTCAGTTTGATCAATCATTTCATTGAGACTCTGAATGATAGGCACTAGAAAGCAGGCAAGAGGATCTTACGCTATGTCAATGGGACGCAAAATAATGGCCTATTTTATGCCAGACAAGACCAGTTGGAACTAGTGGGCTTCACAGATAGTGAATGGGCTGGCAGCATCGACGATCAGAAGAGCACCTCTAGGTATGCTTTCCATCTCGGATCAGGGGCAGTCTCATGGGCTTCCAAGAAGCAACCCATCGTTGCGTTGTCCACAGTCGAAGCAGAATATGTCATCGCCACGTTAGCCGCATGCCAGGTAGTTTGGCTGCGAAGAGTTCTGAGTGAACTGAACTATCCTCCGAAAGGCGTGACAATAATATTTTGTGATAATTATTCGGCCATCACACTGTCAAAGGATCACGTGTTCCATGGCCGGACGAAGCACATCGATATTCGTTATCACTTCATCAGAGAGTTGGTGAAGTCCGAAGAAATTCAACTGCAGTTTTGTAGATCCAAGGAGCAGTTGGAAGATATTTTCATGAAGCCTTTGAAGGAGGAAGACTTCAGCAGATTACGAGAGCAGCTTGGAGTCAAAGCACTCATGAAATCAGGTTTAAAGGAGGGTGTTAGAAATATTAATCTAGATTTCACGCCTTCGCCAGACTGCACTCCAAACTTGGGAGAAGCTGGACTACGCTCGCACAGTTAGGGATCCTGACAAAACTCTTGACTTGACATCGCACGTGCCCTCTGACAGATGTGATGTCTGACAGATCCGATTGTTATAGAAGTTAATGCTAGTTCGGCGATTGGTCAGAGAAGTTAATACCAGTTTGGAGATTGGTCAAAAACCCTAGTTCAGGGTCTGTCAGAACCTGTCAGAGGATAACCTCTATCCTCCTCTCCTTGCGGCTATATAAGGCAGTTCAGGTCTTCAGACAAGCAGTGTGAAAAAGAGAGCAGAGAAAAAGAGGAGAGCGGGAGGTAATTTGGAGAAACAACAGAGTAGGAGACGAGATCATTTCAGTGAGCAGTGTGGCTCATCTGTTTAATGTCCGAGTAGCCGACTCGACATTTGTTTTTCCTTTTAGTTTATCCTGTAGCTTAGTCTGTAGATGTTAGTATTTCTCAGTTGAGGACTTCTGTAACCCTCATTTTATATGAATAAAGTTTGTTGTTGTTTAAGGCATTTGTAGGGTTTGCAGTTATCTCTGTGTGCTAAAATTTGTTGTTCTCTGTACAAATCGCCTCAGAGCGACTTCGTTCGGGTTCTATAAGTTAGAGCTCAGATCTGAAACATTGCACTCAGATTCGGTGTTTCTCTCTTCCTGTACAGTTCTTGACAAGCTAGGCAAACCAATGCCGAAGCTGCACAAGCCTCCAGACAGCAAAAGTATGCAAGGCAGAAAGATCTTACAAAGGCCAAAATTTGGCTAAGTCTGAAGCTGTCTTACCAACTTCACAGTGAAGTCGGACTTCGCTATCGTTGACCAGCCGCTCTCCAAAATTTGGCTAAGTCTGGAGCTGTCTTCCCAACTTCGCAGCGAAGTCGGATTTCGTTGTCGTTGACCAGCGAAGTTGGGCGTTGACCAGCCGCTCTCCAAAATTTGGCTAAGTCTGGAGCTGTCTTCCCAACTTCGCAGCGAAGTCGGACTTAGTTGTCGTTGACCAGCGAAGTTGGGCGTTGACCGAGCGCAACTCGACTTAGCAAATTTTTTCGGAGCGCACCCCGATTGCGCCAGTTTTTCGAGCGCAACCCGATTGCGGCTACACAGCCCAACTTCGAGCCCTTCCTCCTTCGCACTTCGCATTGCACTCCCTACTGGCGGTAAAAAGAGGAATTTAATTTTCTTCAACCGGGAGATAAAAGAGGAAGTGGCAATCGGAGGCAGAGTCGAAGTCGGGGAGATACAAGAGGAAATGGAAGACCGACAGATAAAAAAGGAAGTAAGAGTCGGTGTCGGGAAGATAGAAGAGGAAGTGGAAGACCGGGAGATAAAAGAGGAAGTGGGAGTTGAGAAGATAGAAATGATAGGATCAGCAAGTGCACAACCACCCGACTTGGAGAAGGGTGAGTTCACGGCCAAGCAAAGCGCAAGCGCAATAGACAGCTAGAAAGCAATGATTCTTAATCTCTCAGTACCTCTTCTTCTTCTCATCGCAATCACATGGACTATATTTATAGTTTTGTAGTGTTGTTTTTTCTCTTTTCCCTTGTTTTCCCTCTCCTCCCAACCCAATGAATGCAATGTAAGAACATGCATCTACGTATATGTTATTGTAAAAAACTTTTTTAATGTGTACGTATTTTATTGTAATGACTTTTTATTTTTATAACAGAGAATTGACCATTATACATGAGAATGAGAGTGAGTGAGAGTGTTTTAAAAGAAAACATATGCCTATCTAATAAACAATGCTTCAAATTCATTCATGCTTGTCAAAGTTGTTGGACATGGTGACCCATCACCACTGCATAATATTCTATCAAGTAGAACAATAAGGTGTCCCGAAAAAGCATAAAGCAATCGTTCGTTTTTAACGTATGCCTCATTCTATCTATCATGTTTCACGTTCTTCGAGTGCAAACTAGAAATTTTCCAATAACTTATAATGTCTATCGTGGATGCAAGATGCTTTACACACTTTAAATGGAGGTCAACAGCTAGAGGTTTATGGTTTATGTAATGTATTTCTTAAAAAAAAATTATCTATATAAACAATCCTTATATTTATTATAATTTTTATTAAATTAGTTATATAGTTTTTTTTTAATATTATAAATTAAATAAATATAATATAATTTTTTATTGATATTAAAATAATTTATTTAATATGTAATTATTTTATCTTAGGTTTTTATGTTTAGTTTAATTAATTATTGTATAATAATGTTATTGCGATATGTTCATCTAAATAATAAATTGGTTTAAATCATTCCAACAATTAAACTTTAAATTTATAAATATGTTTATCATTTTATTATATTATATACTTTATTTTATTATTAATCAAGGTTAGGTGTATTTATAAAACTATTTTTTAAAGATTGGTTATATGAGATTGAGATCTTCTTATTTGTATTACATCATGACCATATGGTGGTATTACAACAAGTTTGACAATTATGTGTGTATAGCTTAACAAGATTCAAATCTTGGTCACCTCTTTAAAAGTTGAGGAATCTAATTGCTTGAACTAAAGTCATTTAATATTTTTTTTAATGATACTAAAATTTTATATAAATTATAAATAAATATTTGTATAACAAGTGCTTTCGTAATTTATATTAAACATTATACATTCATCGGAATACATTGCCATATTATGTTGTTAGAGACAACTATGGTAATATGAGCAAAGCAATCATTTCTTAATTATCCAAGAATAATGATGTCATAATAATTTCAACTCACAAACATTAGCACCCATATAGATTTCTCATTAGAGAAGCCAATTCCATCACTAACTGTGGCATCATACTTACTCATCATGCCAACTGGCTTATAGTATCATGACCAATATGGTGTCAACCTTGTTTAGGTACCACTGCATATGGTACCCATGAATATAAATAGAGATACATATGGTTCCAACATGGCATGCCATCATAAGAACCCAAAGTGTACATAAGGCACCTTTCTAGCACCAAGCAATGAGGACATGAGTACAATCAGCTAGTCTTTTCACTTGGCATATTATAGATTAGTATCAACATCAAAAAAATTAGACCACTCATTTGATATCAAGAATGCATAATATCTATATCTTGAGTTAGCTTAATGCATTATGTCATGATGATGTTATTATGGTATGTTAATGAACAAAAAATATTTTGTCTAGACACCTATGAAATTTGACCCTTAATCATTCTCACTAAGTAATCACATGGACTATCTTCCAAAGAGTGAAGGACATAATCATGATCTAAGACGAAGTTATTCCAAATAGATTGTAAGTTAACAAGGCATCAATCATCAAGAGATATTAAGACTTGGTCAGAGTCACTCTTGAGTAGAAGTGACCAATTTCTACAAAACCCTCATGTCGCTACGATGGTATGAATACATGCCTTGAAGATTGAGTAACCACCCCCATGGTTAATCATAGAATCTTTATTACTTAGTTAATACCCTCATCTCCATGATGGGGTAACTAATATGGTTATCACTCCACATGATAAACTTACACAGTCCTTGGAATAATCATCTTAAACACAATTCTCTTCCCCTCTCATTCATAATATTTAATTGATATTACTAATTATCAAACACATTTCTAATATAATGTATCCCTTCTGTTACATACTTTAATTATTTAATTAAATTACCATGAGGTATGTTTACATCAATATGGGAGACCCTACTCCACATGTACATTCAAGCTGCTACTCAGAATGTAAGGTTTTATCTGAGCTACAACTCAAGCATAAATTACAATCTATGAGCTTCAACCCCTTCGAGCTCCAACTCGAATTATATTGAGCTTCAACCCCTTCAAGCATAAGTTATCATTTTACATTTCATTACTATAGTATATTTTTAGGTTAAAGCATCCATAAGTGTTTATAAAATAATTATCACCACATAATTCCATTCACATTATCATATTAATAAATTACCATGTACAACCATTAAAGCAAAGCATATAATCCATTGCATCATACTTTTTGAATCTACATATCAATTATACAGTAAAATAGCTTCTCATTGGAAAGTAAATATATTTAATAGCCATTGATACTAATTGATTACAATATTCATAATCTATACAATTATCAACACATTATAAAATAATTGCAACATCCACATGAAACATCAGAAGCAACCCATAAAATATTGTTACACAGTATATATCCTGGGAACCCTCACGGAGAATAAACCCAACCTCCAAAATATGTTTTTTTCCTCTCATTTCATAAACTTAAAATGTTATGATTATAAGTATAGAAAGGCATCCCATGGATCCTTTTTTAATTATACAATTTAAAGGAATCTGTCTTTTTTTTTTTATCATGATGCAATTAAGAAATTTCCACATTTCCTTTCTCTAAGCCATCAATACATTACATAAGAATCTCAAAAATTCTTATATCTACATGTTTATGAATGATCATCGAATTCATATTAAGGAGAAATCTTATCAATTATCAAAGAGGAAACCCCATAATTTCCCTCGAGAATGAATTCCATATTCATTCTCCAGGTTTAATACACATTCAATCCTTCATTCGCTAAGTAACCATACCAAGCATATGAAGGATAATCCTATAACTTCCCCAGAATGGATTCTTCATCCATTCTTATCACATCAAAATTTAGAATCATACTAATTCCAATGATCCATGAACCTTAGGAGTCATATCTAGAATAGGTTCATAGCGGAATGTTAACCATATGTGATCTATAGTGAGGAAGCCCCATAATTTCCCTACAGAATGAGTTCCACCCTCATTCTTTTCCTAGCCACACTCTTTCTATAAAAGAGTGTTTCCAAACACCATTATATATATATATATATATATATTAAAAATTCGCTTAATATATTTTTCTTATAAGATTTGTAAAGAATTTTATAAAGTGTGGATAATACAATGGTCTATATGTTTGTAAAATATCCTAGGATTTCACATCTAGAAACCCATCATCCTTTCCACCTAAAATTTGATTCTATGTGACCTTCAAGCTCTAATTAGTATTTCTAAAATCCATTAATTAAAAATTTTCAATCATTTTCCAACTATTTTCATGATAATCCTTTATTTTAATACCTAATATTCTACCTGAATAATCCTTTATTTTTAATAACCAATCCTTTATTTTTGTAATCCCTAAGAGTATAGTCACTAATGTGTGAGTATAATGTATGAGTATTTATATAGCATTCAAACTAAAAATGGGGGTTTTATTATTGGGTTAATGTAATAACATAGTTATCATGCAATACAAACTACGAGGATGATCAACATAACTATCAAGGAGTTTTCACTTCATGCACAGGTCAAACATTCAATACAATTCAGAGATATCAAAGGGTTTAGCCCAAAGGTCTTTCTAACCATCAACGGGTACATAATTTAACCACCAATTAGATGTGTCCACACGGTAGGAGGAAGGTTTTAATACAAAGATCGAGTGTTAGTATAACATGTGTCTACTAGCATGGAGTGCCTCCAATTGGCACGCATACGACTCCCCTCCACTCTATGGCATATCAAACCATAGAGTGGTGATCAAATGAAAAATATGAGTGTTCTCCATTTTAAGGTGCTTTCCTCCTACCGCACATTATGTGTAGGACATAGGAAAGTAAGATTTTTACTTTTAGGGCCGATCCAAGCATAGGCATCGTGATCACGGTGTCGCGCTCATGGCGGCCCAGCTTATGGAGGAATATAAAACATAAAATAAAACTATGTGAACTCCTTAACAGGTATTAATAAAATTTATTTCCATCCAAATCTAGAGTAGAGGTAATCAAAGGCTTCGAGCGGGTGATGATTTCTATTTACTGATAGAAATTCAGATTTGTAGGGTTTTAACACGGTGTGCACAGGTGAACAGAGATGCAAGAGCTCAATTTAAATCAGTAAACCCAACCGATTAGTCATAATGGAATCTTGAAATGGAGGATGTATAGATTATAGGTTAAAATCGGCATTGTCCTCAACACAAGTGATAACATCAATTTATCCCCAAATTTCATGAAGTTGCACAAACTCTTAATACGTAGGTAGAGAGACAATTTCTCGTTTTAATTATAAAATATTTCACCAAATGATGATTCACATGGTTTATAAAGAGTTTTTACAGTACTCAGCAACCACCATAGATCAACACAGTGGGTAGCATTAGGTTTATGCATAAAGGATTGGTCTCAAAATATATTTATAAAAATTTGGCAAATTAGTTTCGAAATCCAGGCGAATAGTGTCCAAACGCATGTAGAAGGTTCACTACTATTATTAGAGGCAATGTTGAAAATTTAAACTTAAAATGGTCAAATTATTATAAAATTAGGATGAATCGACCCAAAAAAATTTGCACCCAAATTTTTTTGGCTAATAGGCCCAGGTCAAGGGTCCCAAATATTAGCCAATATCAAATTTCAAAAATCCTAATTTTAACCAATTTGATGGTAAATAGTTGCTATGCATAACCCTAGGCAGCATAATCCTTTCTTCCTGGTACGTGAATTAATAATATCAAGATCATATAGAATATGTTTGAACCTTGGGGATCGCAGGTAGTAGAGGGGTTTTGAACACATGAATTTACAATCGAGGCCGACTCATAATATATAGATCCAATTTTCATCACGCATTCGGGCCAAATCCAATTAAAGTCTTGCACATAAGCATGGATATATATATATATATATATCTCACATGCATGGATATAGATCCAATTTTCTATTTGGTATTGTGTTTGCCTTGTTAGGCTATGGTTAAAGATTCATTTATGTGTATTCTATAGTATAGTCATAGGTTGCATGATTTTAATATTAGAATAGAATCAATTCATAGATAGTGAATTTGAAACCCTATCATGTGATGAGATCACCGATTAAATTGCATTCCTTTAATATTAAAATAGAATCAACTCACAAACAGTTTCTAAACCTTACTCTAAGATGAAATCATCGATTAAATTGCATTCCCTAGCAATTTTAAAAATAACACTTTTTACAAAGTGCCAAATAGAAAATCCATCCTTGACTTGTAATTCGAGAGTATTCACAACAAATCAAAGAGACAGAGAATCTCTTCCCTAAAACTCCAATGTTGTAGAGGATTCCTTACCTCAATATCATCTCCTCCTCATCTCTATCTCTCTTCTCCAGACTCATGATTACTTTTGAGTAGTCCTACCATTTGAACTGACCAGGTGATATAATTTTACCCATTAAGGTGAGTAACATACACCAAGGGATTCATTTCACATAAAAGTCCACATAGAACTATAATAAGTCTATAAAATAATTTCATCATTATGTAGAGCTTGAAAAACTATGTGATTTAATTTTTTCTTGGTTCTAAATGCTTTTGTATGTAAGAGATATGACCTATAAAAAATGGATAGATTAGCACATAAATTAAGAATAAATATCAATTCCAAGCCTTAGAAGATATTTTGTCTAATTAGATACTACCACTTGGCATATTTCACAACTATCACCCCTTTGGAAGTAATTGCTTTCTATTATATTTTATAGTAGTTTCTAAAAGTGAATGGAATCAAATATTACCCAGTATTGCTCAACAAAGGAATACATAGAATGAATAAGAATAACATTGAATATAATAAGGTATCTATGAACATCAAATAATCTCACTAAAATAGAAATAAAATTACACTCCAACTAATGGCCAAAAGGTTGGTATGAAAGGGTATTTATACCCAAATACATGATGCCTTTAGGTCAAGATTATGAGATTGTCCCTTAGGAACAAAAAAATACAAAAAATCACAAAAGCATTTTTTCACAGTTTACATGGGCCCAAAGTAAAAATAAGACAAATACAAGTACAAAATATGGTCATGGCCTCAAGATAAGCTTAACCACCATATATTTCAATATACCTCCATCAGCTAAATGACTAACAATGTCTTAGTCTCAAAATATAATCCACAAGAAAATGTTGCTTCATTCTCAAGGAACATATCAAAATGGAGTAATAGATTTTGTCAAGTATGCAAGAAAAATGAACATACTAGAAATTATTGTAGATTCAATCCAATAAATCAATATCAAGTGAATCAAACAAGTTTTGGAAGCTAATTAAATAGGTCATTTAAACCAAGACAATATCAAAATCAATATAGACCACATCAACAAAAATTTCAATGTCATAATCAATACCATCAACCACAGTTGCAATATAGAGAAGGAAAACAAAAGGGACACTTAGCTCAAGATATTCAAGAAATTCAAGAACTAGAAGAACTTTTAGAAGAACATGAAGTTAAAGCTCTTTCAATAAATATAGTATTTTATGAAGATACTAATTATTTACTTTATCAGGATACAAACAATGAGTAGAATGAAGAAAGTAGAAAAGAAGAGCACAATTTCCAGAACCAAGACAAAGACCATATTGAATACTAAAGTCTTCGATAACTAAATAATGTAATACAATGGGGTGTTGGAGAATATTACATTATTTGGTACATGCTAATGTACCACCTTGGTACATATTTAGATTAGGAGAGTGTCTTAGAATAGAGTTTTTGTATTTACTTTATGAAATGTAATAATTTGTTAATGGTATGTTTATGAGTTAATGCGAAAGTTATTTATGAGTTTTATATGTTTAGAATATTATCATTATCTTATATTTGATATAAGTATATTTATTTTAGAACTTGTGGTTATTTTTCTTTAAGTATTAAGAATCAAAAGCTAACACAAATATCTAATCCACATATTAGGACTTAGGTATCAATGCAATGTAGGTTTTTTTGTTTTTTTACAAAACTGACTTTACCACCCATGTCTCCTTTACCATTGCAATAAGACCATCCTTGAACAAGTCCCAAAATTCTTGGAAGAGTTTTATGAGGAAATAATCTGATCAAGGTATTTTTTCTTTTTTTCATCTTGAAAATAATTTTCTTTACATTCTCCATGGAGACTGGTATTGCCAAAATATCAATATCCTCTTCCTTAATAAGGGAAGAGATTCCCTAAAGAATTTCCTCTTGAGTCCTAGGGTCTATGGGGATTAAAGAGAAAAGTTCCTCAAATTAATCAATACCAATTTTCTTCATCTTGTCCAAAGTGTAAATTGGATTGCTAGTGTTTCTCTTCATGGAGGGCACAAAGTTTGAGGCTCATCTGGCCAATAGATATTTATAGAAAAAATAAAGTTATTTTCCCCTTACTTGAACCACAAGATCATGGATTTTTGTTTCCATAAGAGTTCCTCCCTCCTTTCCCATTCTGATAACTTGAAAGAGACTTGGATTTCTTATTTACTAAGATCATCTATAAGTCCCAAGAAGCGAATTTGAGCATTTACTTGCTCTAGGTGGAAATACAAACCTACATTTTTAGCCCTCACATCCTCAAGCTCTTGCCAATTCCAATTTTTAGATTAATGGAATGCAATCTCTTGATAAAGCAATAGATATGGGTGTTGTATATTGGATTTCCTTCCATCCATCACTAAAGAACTAATGGCCTAAAGAAAGTATCTCTAAACCACAAAGCTTGAATTTTTAAGGGTGAGTAATTCCTAATGGATTATCAAAGATCTAGCAAAACAACCCAATAGTATGATCCCACATTATTCAGGATAAGAGATTTCATAATTACTTCTAGAGAGAAGATTATCTAAGATTAGAAACCTATCAAAGTTCTCTAGAATACATGTAGATCCCTATCATATGTTTACCTATATCATAAATCCATTGTCTAGATTAACATAAATCAAGTGGAGATGCCTTAAGTGCTCATGCATTAAATTAGTCATAGTGTCTAGTGTTCTCATCCGTCCCATATTTTCATCTAAGGATAGAATGGTGTTAAAATCACCTCTTAAAAAAATCTTGTCATAAAGGAACTAAAACTTGAGGTGTCAGATAAATTTCCATTTGGCTTTGTTTGTCCTCTATAATAGTCATTGCATATATGTTAATACATAGGAGTTATTGATCCTTTTTCCTCCATTGCCCTTGAAGTCTAAGGATGCCCTAGCTTCCCATAGTCACATGCACCACAAATTCCTTTCTATCCTATAGATAGGAGAGCCCACTTGATGTTTCTTGAGAATTGAGATATTCTACATAACCTATAGGCGATAATTTCTTAGCCACTCTCTCCATCTCCTTCACTGATAATTTAGTCTCTTGAATAAATACTAAGTTTGATTTATTTCTTTGAATCATCCTTCTAGTTTCATTGTATTTGAGGTAACTACCTCTTATCTTCATTACTTTCCATGAAATAAGTCTCATAAGGAAGGGTGGATTAATATTCTAGTGATAGGAGCCACGTTATCTTCAAATATAAGAGTTTCCCCTTATTTTTCTAGGTGGTGCTAATTGGTCTTATGCCCCATTTTAGGATTGGTGTCCATCTTCATTTTATTGAGTTTTTCCTATTGTAGACTAGATGGATCTTGGTCAAGTTATCCTTCATGATAATTTATGTATATCACCAAGGCCTTACTAAGGGGGGTTGAGGTATCTTGTCCTACTTAAAGCTAAGAAATCCTATGTGTTTCACAAGTATAATTTTGTTCTTTTTTGGATCCTCACTTATTTTTCCTTTGTTGACCATTTTGGTTTAGGTTGGTTTCCATTTGCATGTTGATTTGGTTGTTAGCTATTTATAGTGGTGCCTTTTCCCCTAATTTAGATTGGGTGGTTGCTTGAAAAATTGGTTTCACCATCCATTATGTCTCCATTTGGTGATATTCTCTCATAATTGAGTCTTTAATTTTTTTAAAGAATTTTTTTTATATTATTTAATATAGCATAGAGATTACAAATTGGCTAGGTGTTATAAGAATCATAGGAAAAACTAAAAATGCATGTACCTAGAGCTAGAAACCCATAAGGTTAAGAATATCAATGAAAAACAAAATATCTTCCCAATAAAGTTGAAAGAACCCGAACAACATAGTCTTTGGTCCACAACAATTTGTAGAAAAAACATAGCAAATATGCTTAGTCTATGTGATCATCTCTTAAGTTCTCATAATTATTGGTTTTAAAAAAATTTATGCGAGCTAAAGAAGGATGCAACAGAAAGCCTTCATTGATCTTTTTATTTGCTAGATGGTTCCACTTCCTAGGAATGTGATGCCAATTAATCTATTCAATTTTTTCAAGAGTCTTATAGAATTGATTCAACAACTAAAGCATAATAGAATTGACCTATTGTTTTCTATAAATAAATGATATGATCATATTAGAGCCCCATAAACTAAAAGAATTTTGATGTTTTATCTTTCTGCTAGAGTGAGACAAAATTTACAAACCATCAACTCAACTACATTATAGGTGGTTTATCCTAAATTCAAGAAAAAATAAAAAAATATTAGAGCATGGTCCTAACCATAAAAATCCTCTAGAAGTAACTATTCCAAGGTTAGACTTTGAAACCCCATCAAAGAATAGATCTAGAAAACTAAAACATCATTGAGGAGTTAGGTTGTTGGAAATAGAGGTGTTAATTAGATCTTGAAGATATCAATTTTTGAGGATGTGTAACTCAAATCTAGAAAGAGCACTTTGATATTTCTTAGATTTAAATCATGCTCTAGCATTTTCTATAATAGCAAAATTTATCTTGTGTATCAAAATTGGCCTATGAGTTGATTTAACTATGATCTCCTCAATCCCAAACATTTGTTAGATTTTTATACAACATGCAATGGGATATAGCATTCACAAGATGAATAATAATAATAAAGAAAGTAAATCTACGATATCATTGAAATATGCTATAAATAGAAATGACAAAAATTATTACAATAGTAGCTATGGAGAAAATGAACACTCCATGATACAAGCTACTGATCAATGAATGATATTTGAGCATATAGATCACACACACTACACTACTTTCTATCCTAATATATTGTAATCCTACACTATTGTGATATATATTCTATATCTATGGCCCTTTATATAGGAAGATAAGTTCCTTGGCCAACACTCTACCTAGTTGTACAAGTGGAAACCTTGCACATTGACACTTGTGCATTTATTACATTGCATGAAATAACTAGATAAATTTCCCCTAAAGTAATCTAATTTCCTAAGTATGTACCAAGGAAGGTACATTTACATGATCCAAATAATGTCATAGAAACAATTTCTAGCATCCCCTATATTACAATATTTGGGTATTGAATACTTTAGTCTTCAATGTGGATCTTCCTATTGAATTTGGAATTATAATTCTTCTTCTATGATTCTTGTAACTTTTTCAAGCAAGTTGTTAATGTCTTCAAAAAATTTCATTCTTGCTGAAAGAGTTTGATTTCATAATCATCTGTCGATTCTCCCAGTTCTTCAATTTATTCTATCTTATGAGCTAAATGTCCTTTTTTATTTCCTTTTAAATACTCCAATTAGGGATAATTGGTTAGACGTTAAATTTATTTCTAATGAGAATTTTGATATGGTTGTGGCTGAAATTGGTTCCCATTGTTCATTTGGTTTCCTTGATTCTAATTCTTGGGATGGAACCTGCAATAGTTGGTACTGTGGTCTTCTCTCTTGCATATCTAACAATACCTGTTGTACCATGGATTTCATCCTTTTTATGAAGAACCAATGTTTCCCTGTGGATTATCTTTATATGTCAATGTAGTTTTAGATATCTCATATTTAACAATATTTTCCACTTCATATTCTTGTAGAATATTGACTAATTCACCAAAAGAAGTATCTTTACTTAGAACTTGTAAAGATGTTACCAAATATTTATAGTTGTCTGGAAGTGCTCTCATGGTTACTTGAGTAAGAAGTTCATCCTTAGTTGTTTCTCCTAAGGTGAATAATTTCCCTTTGATATCTGCTAAATTCCTTAGGAACATTTCTATGCTTTCTCCATTGTTCATCTTTAATGAATGAAGTTGAATTTGAAGATGAAGAATAGTTATATTATTCTATCCTTAAAAAAAATTCTCTAGGATTGTCCATGCATCTGAAGATAAATTTATTGAATTGATATAGGGTTGTATTTCATCAGTGATAGCAAAGGTTATTATCATTAGAGCTTTTGACTCATTTTCTAAAAACTTTAGGATTTGAATATCATCTGTAGTAGGTATTTGAACTTTTCCTTTGACAATATCCCAAATTTTTTCATATACCAAAATAGCTTTCACTTTATTCTTCTATAAGAAATAATTAAGACCCTTGAGTAGCTGAGATTTTGCTAGGAAGAATTTGCTTGAAGCCATTTATGTTCCCTAATACCAATTCTTAGGTTTTGTAGAATGCCTTATGACTCCCTTGTATGTTTTGGATAAGATATAAAGTGCTTTTGTAAATTTTAGTTCAATTTTGGTTGATTTTTTAAAGTTTTGTAAATAAAAAAATCAACTTCTATTATCCTTATTGATCCTATTGAACTAAACACTTTTCCCAAATTTAAATAGGTTTTAATGTTGGACCTTTTTTCTTGATTTGAGAAGATTTGAGACAAGAAATTTGATAATTTATAACCTTTGAAAAAATTTAATAAATCTCTTATAATGGCCCTTTGAGATTTTATTTTAATTTTTCTAATTTCCAATAGATCAATTTGATGTAGTAGAGCTTATGACTCCTAAATTTGGAAAATTATAAAAGATAACAATATTTACAAAATATTAAATAGTTAAACTTAAGTAGAATTCCTTATATATTCAAGGTTGTTTTGCAAATATTATTTTGATCTAGGTAAGTTATCTCCTATGTCTTTTGCTTTCACAACATTAAAATTTATCCTTGATTTTATAGCCTTATATCTCCTATGTTTGAAAGCAATATTAATGAGATAATTTTCTTACCTTAGCTCCTTGTATTCACACTTGAATAACACTAGTTTTGATGAGTATAACAATCCTCTTACTTGCCCTTTATGTAGTGCTTGAGTTGATGAATCCAGATCAGCAAAGTGTAGTATGGCTAAGTGAGAAACGATTAGGCTTGTTCTTCGATGTTGGAGAGTATGATGTGTGACAAATAGGAGCACAAATCGATAACCAAAATATTATGATTCAACATTAACATGACTTTAGAAAATGTCATAGCTAATATAGGTTACAAAATAAGAATAATAACAACTAATCCTACATATACGCTAACTAACACGCCATAGAAGGTAAGTGTTAGGTTTACGATTCTTAACTTAATATATTTAGGAACTTACCATTAGATATTTTGGAACAGTAAATATCTACATGGTAGAAAGTAGAAAAGTAAATACTAGTGGTAAAAAGTAACAAAGTACTTTTTAGCATGCGATAAATAAAATCTACCTAATGTAGGAAATCGGGTAAATATCCCAAATGATGAAATATTACTCTAACATCCCCCTTATTACATTTTTTGGGTAATGTATACCTATCCTCCTATACAATAATATTTGGGTAAAGTATATAATTGTCCCAATACAGTGAAAAATATGTTGATCTGTTCGTTCTTGCTCTGTCACAATGCTCTGGTTGCTCCTAAGAAAAAAATGGGTCATTCCTCACTTTGTCTTCACATCAACGAATGTCCTTATAGTAATATCATCATCCAACCGAATTGCATGGGTAATCAGCCACTGCAATTGCTAGGTGTAGTAGAATAGATCACTTCATACGAGGTTCATTCAGTTTACAATATGAGTTTGCAAAAGATTAGGTAGCTAAGGTGTCGGTCGCTGCTGAAAATGCACCCTTATAATTTGCCCCCTTCTTGTTGCAAAACATGTTGTAATTAATTTTTGAAATAAGTATGACTAAGGTGTCGGTCTCTGCCAAAAATATACCCTTATAAGTCTTCTTTCCTTTTTACAAAAATTTGTGAAGAAAATAAAGTATATCCCCCCTTAATTGCAAAATATGTGCAACTTAAGAAGCTTTGAGAAGGATGTTACAATTATTGTCTCCTAGGCAATTTTACACCAGAAAATTTCCTCCTTTTGTTTCAAGGACTTCAAACAATGAGAATTTGCTATTTATGAAGCCTAAAAAGAGGTACAATCACCCCTTTATTACAAGTACTTAAAACAAAAACTTATGCTATTTATGAAGCCTAAAAAGAGGAGAGAGAGGAAATGGTGCTTTGCCCAAGGTGAAAAATGTGTTTTCCCTCTATAATACTGTCTGAGCCATGAGCACTCTGTGTGCTCTCTTTGAACCAGATTCAGAATCCGAATGAGATGCTTCACTAGAAACATGGATTTTGTGGTGTGCCTTTGCCATTTTATTTTTGCTTGTTTTGAAACCAACACTGAATGGTATCATGGTTGTCATTTTTATAATTTGTGCAAAACTTTGTTTTCTAGGCAATTTTATCAAAAAAGTTCACCAAATCATCCTTCCTTATTGCAAGTTCTTCAAGCATGGTTGCTATTATGAAGTCTAGAATAAAAGGTATATTTTTATGATGAATCTTGCTTTTTTGATTGCCTTTACAAGTTTTATCTCCCTCTTGTCAAAATCTGTGTTTGAAGGAAGAAAGGAATTATCCCCCCTAAGTGCAAAAGAATTACCACTTTCAAGGTTCCTTTATTTTAAAAAACTTGTTCTTTCTTTCACTCTTAAGAGGTATTTAATGGCACCTGCCTGAAAACTCTCTTGAAGAGAGATAATCAGTTGGAGGAAATTAAGCCAAACAAATAAGAGATGAAAAATAATTCACTCAAAAATATATTTAATGGCACCTACCTGAACATCTCTTGAAGAGGGATAATCAGTTTGAGGAAATTAAGCCAAACAAATAGAGTGAATTAGGGATTTTTGTTTGTAGGAGAGAATATCAAATGAATATTGGCTTTAAATCTGTGCAATGGTTAACACAAATTTATTAGTGAAATTTTGGGGTTTGGAGAGTTCTTTATTCTATGACTTATAATTGCAAAGAAATAATGCAATAATCAAACAAGAATGCCCACAAAATTCTTATCACCTAGGTGTCGGATGCAACCAAAAATGCACCTAATTTGCCAATGAAGGTGTCCAGTAAAATTGAAAATGCACCTTTTAATTTTTTGCAACAAAATATGAATGTGTGTTGTGCAAAGAATTGATATATTTTTGTCTCCTCCTTGTCTTACAATTTTGCAAAAAATAGAATGACAAATGTGTCTTCTATCCCCCCTTAATTTTTACAAAATGAAGAAATCGAGCACTCCTTTCAAGACAAGTCAACACATGACCCACGTTTGAAAGGCTTCCAGACCAGTCGACACATGACTTGGTTTATGTCTTCAACACTCAAAAAAATAGGTGGAGCATTAGGATCAAAAGAGGTTCAAAATTCTTCTCAAGGTTACAACAAAAAATTTGCAATTTTATGTCTTATATCCCCTTTTTGAAGGAGAAAACAAAAGCAAATGTTTGATTTTGTTGCAAACAAAATTACCTTTGTCCTTGCCTGATTTTTAAATATTTTGGTTTTGCAATAGAATATGGAGTTCCTATGTCTCTTTATCTCCAAAAAAAATGTTGAAGAAAACTATAGGACTTTGAGGAGGTATTGCAAAAAAAATGTTGAAGAAATTCTTTGTTTTGCAAAAAAAATGCTGGATTTCTTTGTCTTTTTATCTCCAAGTTTTGAAGAAAACGAAAGAAATTTTATGGCTTTATTTTGTAAAATATTGTCTGGAGATAGCAAATGTCTAAGTTTTAATACTCAAAAAATATATATTTAATGATCAAAAATTTTATATAATAAAGGTTTTTGGAAAAAAAATCATCTAAAAACATGTAAAAATGATTTAATTTAGCCAAAATACACTAAATTATATAAAAATAAAAATAAAAAAAAATATTTTTTTAAAGCAAAAAATTAACCTTAGACATTATGAAAAATTGCACATTTGATTCTTTGTTGCTCACAAAGAAAAAAAAAACCGACGTTGGGCTTCGATCGCAAGACCTAGCGCTACCAAGGTGTTGGTCTTGGCCACTGCATTGTTGGGGCGGCTTTGAAAGTCATCCTACAGTTGCGGTAATTAAAGCCTAAGAGCCTTTTTAATAGGCTCTGTGGGATTAATCCCACAGGAATCTAGTGACGAATGCTTTAGGTCTTTATAGGCCTAAGCGTGTTCAATTGAACATGTGATTAGCTTAGGCCTATCACTACACTCCTTTGTTGTTGATGTCTCGCTATGCTGCTCCATTTGTCCAACTAGATTTTACCACGTGTTATTTGATCCATGAGAAAAAAAAAATTTCTACGCCATCGTGTCACCCATTTGTCTTGCCCCTTCAATGTTTATCGCCACGTGTCACCACACGGTTGGCTCTCCCTCCAAGCATTAGTATTCTGCCCTTGCCACATGTCACCTTGATGTGGGTGCCACGTGTTGTGCTTAGTAGTTATATGGGTCCAATGTCTGAGGTCTAGGTGGTCGTGAGGTGGAACTATGCCACGTGTCTGATTATGGATCGTCGATCGTGGTCTGTCTACTTAGAGGGCGATCTTGCCCTCCTAGCTTGCCCAGTTGATAGCAACCATGCAGGAGTGTGAGGGCACTCCTACCCTCTGTGCGATCTTGATGGCTGGTTTATGGGTGTGCGGGCCTGATGGGCAAACGTTGGCCATGGTAATGCAGGCCTGACAGGTCTATGGCCTATTGAGTCATGGACCCTTGCAACCAGGTCGATGTCGATCACAACTAATCGATCTATGTGTGATCGATCACTGCTGATCGACTAGATCCACATTAGATGAGGGGCCTGGCTGGTCGGTTTGACTTGGATAGTATTGCTCCTTGGATGGGCATGGATCATGCCATCTTTGCTCGCTTGTCGAGGTGGGGTTTGGTGGCCAAATATTATCACCTGCTCTCCCTTCGGGTGAGGGAAAAATATGGCTCTGATGCCAATGTGACAAATAGGAGCACAAATTGATAACCAAAATATTACAATTCAACATTAACATGACTTTAGAAAATGTCATAGCTAATATAGGTTACAAAATAAGAATAATAACAACTACTCCTGCATCTACGTTAACTAACACGCCATAGAAGGTAGAGTGTTAGGTTTAGGATTCTTAACCTAAGATATTTAGGAACTTACATTAGATATTTGGAATAGTAAATATCTACATGGTAGAAAGTAGAAAAGTAAATACTAATGATAAAAAGTAACAGACTAATTTTGACTCTAACATGATGTTGGTAATATGTCCCTCTTTTATGGAGCTTTAAATGCTCCTTGATCTCTTTCTTCCATGTTATGCTAGAACTAGTTTGACTATGATATTTCCTCCTTTATTTTAAACTTTAATTTGCTCTCCTCTTCACCCTATTTTTACTTCGAAATTAGACTACATTTATTGGAGGTCAAGGATGGCCAAGTATATTTTCCATTTCTTGAGAGTGTTGTCACATGTGTAACATCAATATCTTCTTGTAACGCTTCTACGGTGCACATTACACCTTTGTAACATATGAGAATTTGCTCTAGCGCTTGTAACTTCGCTTCGATGGTCTCTTGAGATTTAGGAAATAAGAGACACTAGAGAATATTATACCAAGTGGTATTTAGTATTCTTGCATGAGACTTTTAATGTAACACCTTCAAGAAGGATATTGTAACTCCTTCAATTATCTTCCTCCTTAGCTTTCTTTATTTTGTTGGGCAATAAGCAACCTATTCTTCTACAAGTGGCTTTGTGAGGCATCTTGGAGCTTTGGTCATGGATGATGGTACTTCCTTTTGTGGATGTTACTCTCAACATAGTATATGTCCTCTTTTTCTTCTTGCTTTCTATGTGGTCCCTGTTATGCTACATGTTCGCCTTGGTAGGAGTGGAAGATTGACACTCTTTCTTCATGGATGAGCTCTCTTCTATGTACATAAATAATATTCTTCTTTTTTTCTTTGTAGATGTCCTTGATAAGCTTACTTTATTTTATGTAAATCATTTTTATGAGCTTCATTTGTCTTGCAAGTTCATCCGCAGAGAGTATGCCCTTTCGATGGTTGAAGAACGCTAATCTTTCAGCCCTTATTTGGTTGGATTTTCCTACACTTGTTGTGCCTTTTGAGGCACCTTCAAATATTATCCTTTCCTTGCATATAATATATTGTATAAGTGTAATACCATGTAATGTTTACATGTATATAAAAACCTTTTTTATTGCACCTTTTATTGCACTCTTTTGCAGGCCTAAGATTCTGATTTTGTAGCATATTTTATGAGTGCATTATGAGGTTTTTGAGGATGTCTCTTTGGCTAGACTTGTTATCCTCTTTGCTTGGATATTTTATGGTGAATCCAAGCCCTGTAAATTTTGTAAAATAGAAGCTTTATTTTAGTTGCACTAACCCTTTAGTGCTTTGTATTTGAGACTCACCAAGTCTCAATATTTGAAAATTATTTTTGGTTAGCTTTTCTTTGCTTGTACTAACCAATTTTGGTGGCTTCTATTCGCCACTAATATTTTCAGGTTTTTGTTCTTTAAGAGTGTCTTTAGACACTTGATGTAAACTAGATTTTGTACCTTTTTTTAATGCACAAAACTAATTTCTTTTGAGAGTAATAATAGTGCAAATGAATCTAACAAATTCTATTTTTTAATGCACTAAAAAATTACACCTTATCACTTCAATATACTCTCAAGAAAATGCACTTAATCATTTCACTACAACTAATCAAGAATAATTTGAAATGAACCTTCAAATATTCTGCAAATTCACTTCAATTAGTATTGTAGGATTCAATCTTCTTTTTTATTTCCGAAGTAGATAATAGATAGTTGATAGATAATTAATATTTGGAATCTAATCAATTCCTAGTGTGAAAATAAACCTCTAAAAGTAAAATTTTTTTTTTGCACTTTTGAAGACTGTAATTTAGATTGTAACTTTAATCTAGATTAAGGTGCTCTAACAAATCTGAAAAGTAATCCAATTAATAAATATACTTGCACCAATAGCTGCTTACCTTTTTATAAAATATTTTATATCTTCTTTATCAATTTTGTAGAGGATGTAGATCTTGGTATCTTAGATCACCAAGTTTATGCTTTGAGTAAGATCTTGCAAATCTTTGTAGACTATTTTAAATAGTTCCTTATTCACAAAACTATAGCCTTGAAATTTCTTTCATGAACCTAATATTTGATGACTTTTTTCTCCTCTTGTGGTCTCCTTCTATTGAGATTTGGATAAGTTTGTGTCTTTGAAGCATCCTCTTGTTGTGGGAGGTAATCTTCAATCTTTTTGTTCTTGCTAGCTTCTTCTGTCTTCAAGTCTTCTTATCAAATTTTGAGTTCAAGCAGGATCTTCTCAAGATTCTGAATGGCTTGAGGCCTTCACTAGATTCTTCTTCTGCTCAAATTTAGCACTCCTTGCCAAATTCTCCTCCTCTTGGGATTGTTGTTAGATGGCGGTAATTTTCCTAAGTCCTTCACTATCAAGGGCTTCTCCTTGGTAGTGGATTTATCTAGTTATTTTCTTTGATGATTTCTTCAGCAAGGCTCTCCTAGCCTTTTGTTGGATACTCACTGAGACCTCACCAAGGTCTTTAATATTGTAGTTTCTTTTGGTATTCCTTGAGATCTTATCTTCAACCTTCTACTTTTGGAAGTTTTGGTGGTGATATCTTCTCCTAGATATTTGATTTAGTTGCTTTTGAATTTGAGCAGGATTCTCCTTGTCCTTCTTCTTCCTTGTATAGAATTTTTTCAATGAGATCTCCTCCTATTCTCTTTTGCTTCAAGTGCTAGATTAATTTTGAAGAGGTTTATCTTATTAACTTTCTTGTAGGAATATTTCTTGGCTTATTGGATCTCCTTTACCGACAACAAAAATATTAGCATTGAAATTTGCTTCTAAATTAAGTAATCTCTTTTGAAGTCTTCTTCAGGGTAAAGGCATATGTGACCTATTTTAGTATCAAGGGTTTTGTGGTATTTTCAAGGCTTCTATGGCCTTTTATTTAATATCAAAGCTTATGTGGCATTTTCTTCAATATTAAGGCTTCTATAGCCTTTTCTAGGCTTCTATGGTCTTTCCTTCTAGATCAAGGCTTCTATGGCCTTTTCTTCTGGATCAAGGATTCTATGGAATTTTCTTTTGAATCAGGGCTTCTATGGTCTTTTTATTTTTGTGAATTTCTTCAATATAGTATGGATATATCCTATATCCTGACTTCACCATGATTCTTTTCCATAAGTTTCTTCTAAAGTATTTTCCTTTCTGTAATAACTAATATTTGCACTATGAAGGCCCTCTGACCTTCGAGCAATGAAGTTGAGGTCTCCTAGATTTTTTTTGTGTGAGGTGTCTCAATCATATGAGAATTAATTCTCTACAATAAAAGAAACTTCAGGTAAATATTTCCAAATCTCTTAGATGAGCTTCACTAGTTGTTTCATAAAACTAGTGGATCAAATGTTGAGTCCTAGTCTTCACAGGTTTTTTTCAATTCTGTGGAAATACTCTAGCCATATGCAATTTTAGTATTCCTAAAACTAATATTTAATTCAGTCCTCACTTGCGACTCTCCCTAATTCTATCACCTAGACTCTTCTAAGAAATTTTGATAGTGACTAGTCCAATGGCACATCAAGTTGACAAAAAACTTAGGATCAATAATAATGGTGATTTTCCTATTGATCTATCATAGCTTTGATCTACCGTAGCTCCGATACCACTGTTAGCTTTTGATATAACATGTAATGGAAGATAACATTCACAAGATACAAAATAATAAGAAATAAAGTAAATCTATGAGATGACTGAAATATGCTATAAATAGAAATGATAGAAATGAGTACAATAGTAGCTATGGAGGAAATGAACACTCCAAGATATAAGATACTTCTCAATGAATGAGCTCTAAGCTTATATCTCACACATACTACACTACTATCTATCCTACTCTACTATAATCCTACACTACAATGATATCTCTTCTATATCTATGGCCCTTTATATAGAAAGATAAGTTCCTTAGCCAACACTCTACCTAGTTGTACAAGTGGACACCTTGCACATTACAACTTGCACATTAACACTTGTGCATTTATTATATTGCATGAAGGAACTAGATAACTTCCCACTAAAATAATTTAATGTCCTAAGTATGTATCAAGGAAGATACATTTACGATGGTAGAATAAGAAGTTAGCATGAGTGAACATTTAACAAAAATTATAGATGAGAGGGACATTTTTCGTAGGACTGCCCAAAATATCGAACTTGTTTCGGCCATATCTCACTCATCCGGACTCGGATTGAGCTGAAATTTTGAGGGTAGATGCCTGAAAACCCTAGAACATCTCCACAAATTTTTAGATCATTTGGAGCAACACAGATCCTAGCACATCCCTATGTGTGAACGAGATTTTTGGCAAGTGGTTGTGTGAGGGTTTCATCTGGGTTGAGTGCAAGCAGCTATAGAGGTTGGTTTTTAGGGCCTTCGGGCCCTAGTGACCAATATTTTTGTGGTTTATGCTCAATATTTTAGTAGGATATGTTGTAGGGGATCCAATATGGGTTAGAAATTTGTCTTTCAATAGATCATGTTGTGAACTTGAGTGACAATGGCTTCCAATTTTCTGCACAAAATAAAAGTGAAAACCATACCTTTCCATGACATCTAGGGCAAGGATTAAAGAGATCACGAAACAAGTTTCAAGTAGTTGATCAAAAAATGGCTCAGATCTCAAGTGAATCTAGTGCTAAGGTGCACCCACAAAATAATTCTACTGTGAAAACCCCTATCAAGGGTAAGAATTTTGAAGACTCGGACCCAAAAATGAATTTTAGGGATGCCCTCCATGGTGGATAGCCTCAACCCAATGCTAATATTAATCTTAGGGCTTCCCATAAACCTCTAAGAATGCCTAAGATTGATCCTAGGAAAATGGAGTCAGGATGTCTTAAAGCAGGTGATGGAACTCCTATTGTTAAACTTGATATGGGTAACATTCAGACTGGCATTGAAGATTTGGAAAAAAGGAGACTAATTTGTCGGTTCATGGGTTTTCTTTCGAGCCTATCTACTTTCAAAGTCTGGGCTAAAAAAATCTGGAAAACTAAAGGTGAGTTACAAATCTCTATTTATCCAAATGGTTATTTTCTTTTTTTATTTGCTAATAATGAAGATAGAGAGAAAAATTTTCAAGGGGGTCCTTGGTTTTTTGGAAGGGCAGGGCTTTTCATGAAGCCCTAGCATACTAAATTTAAATTCGAAGAAGAGATGCCTTCTATAGCTCCCGTGTGGGTTAGACTCTTTGGCCTCCCTATTGAATTTTGGAATCCTACTATTTTTTCTTCAATTGGAAACTCTTTAGGAACTTTTATGATGATTGCTGATTGTACTCAAAATTTTGAACATATTATTTATGCTTGGATTTGTGTTTTAATGGATTTTGACAAACCCCTACCTAAAAAAATCACATTACAATTTGGGGAAGACACTTGGGAGCAAGTAGTGGACTATGAGAACATTCCTTTTCATTGTAGAATTTGCCATGAATATGGTCATTTGGCTAGTGCTTGCCCAAATAAAATTCTCGATCAAAAGAAAGAAGATATAAACTCAGCAAGGTTTCCAAATGCCTAAGAAGAACACTCAAAAAAACCAGTTATGAAGGATCAATCAAAGTCATCTGCTAATATGTTTGAAATCCTTTCCACAAATGATGTCCCAAGTGAGGAAGAGGAAATAATGGAAACATAAATCTTAGAAACACAATTTAAATATGAAGGGAAGAACTCAGAGACAAACCAACAAATCAAAGGTTTTCAACAAAAAAAAAGGGAGAAAATTTACACAAGAAAAACAATCTTTTAAATGTCAAAACTTCAAATAATACAGGTCCCAATATAGACTCTATTGAACCCTCTAGTAAAATTTTGGCTGTGTACAAGCATTCTTCAAGGTTAGAAGCCATCTCAGATTCAATTGGAGTAAGTCAAGAAACAGGGAAAAAAAACTGAAGATGGATTCTAATAAAAAAGTAGGTCGCAAGACCAATCAATATCATATGGTAAAAGAAGGTGAAAGCTTGTAGAGGAAGGTAATATTAATGCCCTTCCCAAATTTTTTAGCCCTGGTATTAATGAAGATCATCACTTGGAATATTAGAGGACTCAAAGGGAGTCTTTCAAAACAAAATGAAATTAGAAGAATGATTCGGATAAATCATCCACATCTTGTTTTCCTTCAAGAAACGAAGATGTCAATGGAGGATATGGACTCAATTGCCAGTAAAATTTGGCCAGCTGGAAAAGTGGTTTCCCTCAGTTCCCAAGGGACTTTTGGGGGCATTGCTTGTCTTTGGGACCCAAAAGAGGTAGTTATTCACCATATGGTTGGCAGTTGGGGTCTATTGGCTATAGCTATTCAAAGTAGACATTCCAACCAAATTATGCTTTGATTACTTTGATGCTTTGGGAAAAAAAATGGGAAGGATATAACTCATATTATCTCTCCATTTCCTGAGCTTGGATCTTGATCAGAGGATATTTCAATACCATCCTCTCTAGATGAGAAAATAGGGGGAAATAGAAATTTGGACAAAAGCACTGACCTCATGAGCGAATATATTGCAAACCTCCATCTTGTGGACATCCAACCAGATAATGGCCTTATGACTTGGTCTAACAAAAGGCAAGGCTTAGCTTGTATAATGGAGAGATTGGATAGGTTTTTGCTCTCTAAAAATTTCTTAATCCATGGTCACATTCCTAAAGTGAAGACTCTTAACAATGCTGGTTTGGATCATTGGCCGGTCATGGTGGAAATGTGGAAAACCAATGTGAGTTTCTCTCCTTTTCGTTTTCAATTAATGTGGCTCAGAGATAGTTCCTTTAGACCTCGTGTGCAACAATGGTGGAAGGAAGGTAAGCCTAGGCATGGGACTAAGATGTTATGTTTTGCAAAAATATTGGAACTGGAAAGAGTTTGGGGATGTTCATAAAAAAACATGAAGTTATTGCTCAACTTGAAAATTTGAATAAGAAAATCCATTTAGATGGCCTCATAGAGAATAGAAGTGCAGGTGAAATTAAACTCACAACTCAGTTAGAGGAATGGGAAAAAAGAGAAGAAATCTTATGGAAGCAAAAATCTAGAATTCAATGGCTCAAAGAAGGAGATCGAAACACAAATTTCTTCCACAAATATCTTCTAGCTCGAAGATCTCACAACTTTATTTCTTCCTTGAAATCAGATTCTGGAGATGTTGTCTATACTTGGGATGGCATGAACTCTATTGTTGTTGATTACTTTTCCAATATTTTTGTTGCTACTCCTCTTGACTCAACTTCTCAACAAAATGTTCTTCAAGCAATCCCTTCTCTTATCACTTCTGAGGAGAACTCTATTTTGACTGCTCCTATTACTATCAATGAGCTTCAACAGGTAGTTTTCAAAATGCAAAAATGGAAAACCCCAGGTCTTGATGGTTTTCCCATTGAGTTCTACCAAGAGTTCTGGGATATCCTTCATGTTGATTTATTAGAGGTGGTGGAAGAAGCCAGGAAAGCCAAAGAAATTTTGAAGGTTATCAATAAAACTTATATTACTCTTGTTCCAAAAGCTCAAGAGGTTGATCATATCTCAGCTTTTAGACCTATTGCTTTATGTAATGTTCTTCTCAAAATCATTACTAAGATCATGGCAAAAAGGTTGAAGCCTCTTTTGCATAAGATTATTTCCCCTGAGCAAGGGGGTTATGTGGAAGGGCATAAAATAGTAGATGAGATAGTTCTTGCTCAGGAAGCCATCCATTCCATGGATATGCAAAAATATCCTTCCATGTTCATTCGGTTAGACTTATCCAAAGCTTATGATAGAGTGGATTGGCACTTCCTTATCAAAGTTTTGAGGCAATTTGGTTTCTCTAAGGATTGGATGGATTGGATTATGGGATGTATCTCTTAAGTTTCCTACTTAGTTCTTATCAATGGCAGGCCTTCTCAGTCGTTCCCAGCTTCTAGAGGTATTAGGCAAGGTGACCCCCTATCCCCTTATTTATTCATCATTCTTGTTGAATGCTTGGGTAGGACTATAACCAAAAAGAGGGAAAACAAAACCCTTGAGGGAGTTACCATTGCTCATGGAGCTAGACCTATCTCTCATATTCAATTTGTGGATGACTCTACTCTTTTAGGTAAAGCTACAGTTAAGGAAGCTTCTAATATTAAGCAAATCATTAGCTATTTTTCTAAGGCTACTAGGCGAGTTGATCAATGAAGACAAATCTAAAGTTATTTTCTTTCAACTGCTCTCGCAAGACAAGAATCCATGGTCTTGGATAAATTAAGATATAATAAGACCTCCCTTCCGATCACTTATTTAGGTATTCCCATCAATATTCAAAGGCAGAAAAATAAAGATTGGAATTGGTTGTTGGACAAAGTCAAGAAGAAAATTGGAAAGTGGACCAACAGGTGGCTTTCTTCTAGGGGTAGAATCACCTTGGTAAAATCAGTCCTTCAAGCTATTCCTATTTATGTATCTTTCATGTTGAATATCCCAAAGGTTGTTCTTCGAGAACTGGATCAAATCAATCATCGTTTCCTTTGGAGTGGTACTAAGGAGAAAAGAAAATGGGCCTTGGTGAAATGGGACACTTTATGTCTTCCTAAGAATGAAGGGGGTTAGGATTTTGGTCTTCTATTAATAACAACAAAGCTTTAGCTACTAAATTATATTGGAGGATGTTGCATAACCCCAATGCTCTTTGGGCCAATAATCTTCGTGCTAAATATGCTGAGAACAAAAGTCTTGAAGACCTTGTTCGCTATCAACTTCCTACCAAAGGTTCTCCCATTTTAGTAGTTCTTAATATTGGTGAGGATTTGATAAAGAAAATTTTATTTTGGATCATTCATAATGGTCAGCAGGAAAATTTTTGGACAGATTCTTGGGATGGTCACAAGCCTTTGATAACCTAGTTTCCCGATTGGAGGCCTTGGATGGAGGAGCTTCACCGAGCTAACTGGATAAAGGTGGCTAATTACTGTCGGTACCATACTGGTAATTCAAAGGTTGGTAGATATTGGATCCCTATTGAGGACTGGCCTATTCAAATCCCAGAAAGGCAAAGACAAGATATCCAAGGCATCCTTCATATGAGATCTCTCTCTTGGTCCCATGAAAAAAGATTGTTTTGGATGGAACAACACTACTAAGGGTGAGTATTCAGTTGCTCAAGGTTATTTGACCTTATGCCATAATAATCCCAACCATTCTTCTGACATATTTTCTCAATTGTGGGCTCAAAATCTTTGGCCTAAGGTGAGGTTCTTTACTTGGATTTTATTGCATCGTAGGGTGCTTTTTGGTGAGCAACTTATGAAGCATGGTTTTCATGGCCCTTTTAGATGTGAAATGTGTGAAGAGAATGTAGAAAATCTCAACCATATTTTTATTGAGTGTACTTTAGCCTCTGAGCTATGGAGGAGAATGGCCACTTTACTTGGCTTACAGTGGTCCAATTTTTTTACTTTTGAACAACTTTGGAGGGATTGGCCTAATCAAGAGGGTGTTGATCATTTTATTAGGCGGTTAGTTTGGATGGGTTCTACCATTCTTCTTTGGAATATTTGGAATGAAAGGAACAACCAAATTTTTAATCAAGATAGGAAGGATATTCACTATATTTGGAAAAATACCATAGCCAACTTAGTTGAATCAATCCATCAACTCCTTAATCACCCCCAAAACTCCCACCAAATATGGGATCAAGTGATGCAAATATTGAAGATTAAATCTTCTAAGGGCAACCAACTTAAAGGGAATGTGAGTATTTGTAATATGGATAGGACAAGAAATTGGCAACCTCCTCCTAAGGATTTTGGAAAATTCAATACTGATGGAGCCTCTAGAGGGAACCCTAGAAAAGCTAGTGCGGGAGGAATTGGTAGACTTTCAGATGGCTCCCTGGTTTTTACTTTTGTTGAGAATTTGGGTATTCTTTCCAATAACCTTGTTGAGGGGTATGGTATCCTCAGAGGCCTTCAAGAGGCTACTAAGGTTGGATGGGAAAAGGTGTTAGTTGAGTCTGACTCTCAACTCATGATTAATATTTTGAAGACTCCTTCTAAGAATCATAAGGTTGATTGGAGAATAAAAATAATTATTGAGAAGATTCAATTAATCCAGATGGGATTTTTGAAAGTTGATTACAATCATGTGGTCAGAGATCAAAACAAGAGTGTTGATGCTTTAGCTAATTGGGCTTTGGACAAAGGTGATCTTACTTGTTATGGCCACCCTCCTAGATGGTGGGCTTCGCAAATTAGGGAAGCTCTTCTTTCTATCATTTCTTTGGATGGCTCCAGTTCTGAAGGTACCTAGTTTCTTCTTGCTTTTTTTTTGCTTCTCTTTTGTTTGATCAGGTTATTTTAGTTCCCTAGCTCTTTATTTTATTTTTTTTTTTTCCTCTGTTGATTCTTGCCTTAATAGTCTTCTCGTCTAGAAAGGTCATTGTTATGTTCAATTTTTTTTTTTTTTTTATTTTTAGTTTTTTAAGGTGTGTGTTCTTTTGTTTTTGTTTTTTTTGTGTTCTTTGTGTTGTTTTTTTTGTTCTTGTGTTTTTGTTGTTTTGTGTTTTTTATGTTTTTTGTTATTGTTCTTGTGTTTTTGTCGTTCTTGTTCTTGTGTTTCTCTTTGTTTGTGTTAATTCGTGTTTTTATGTGTAAGTGTTTTCTATGTTTTTTGTTTTTGTTTATTGTCTATTGTTGGTTGTGTTTTATTTTTATTTTTATTTTTTATTTTTTTGTTGTGTTTATTTTTCAGTTTATTTATTTATTTTTTGGTTGTCTTTGTAGTGTTCTGTTGTTTTTGTCATGTTTGTGTTTTGTTATGTTGTTCTTGTGTTTTTTCTATGTGGTTCGTGTTGTGGTTTTTTTTTATCTTATTGTGTGTGTGTTTGGTTGTGCTTTTCTTTTTGACACACTCAAGGAGCATGTTTTTTATTTTATTTTATTATTTTTATTGTTATTTATTTTAAATTGGTTTTGTGTGTTTGTTTGCTCCTTGAGTATGTCAAAGGTGGTAGGCCAGGTCCGAGTCCTGGGTGTTTTTGGCGGAATGGATACCCCTGCCTCCTTGGGTCTTACCCGAAAGTGGCATCCCTTCGGGATGTTTTCCACAAATAAAAAAAAAAGGAAGATACATTTACATGATCCAAATAGTTTTTTTATAATCTATTTCTAATAACATCCCTTTACATTGGGATGGCTTACTTCTTCCCAACCTACTAACACCCATTTCTTCTCTCCTTTTAATCCCCATAAGTTTTTTCTATTCATCTTGAGCAACTCTTTCCATGTGGTATGTGGGATAGCAAAGATAGCAAATTTATAATTTGGCATGGTCTAAATGATTGACTATAAAAAGGTAATATACCCACAAATATTAACCATTTGCGAGACCAATGGTTAATTCTTTCTTTGATACAGTCTAAAATATTCCTCTAGATGCTATCTTCATTTTTTTAAATGCAAACTAACCCCAAAATACAGCATTGGGAGAGAAGTCCTAGTGAATCCCAAGATCTCTAAAATTCTATCTTGAAGCCTTTGATCAATATTGAACAATGTCACTTTGGATTTATTATCATTTATGACTTAGTTTATGGATCTAAGGTAAAAAATATGAGTTTCTCTTGTCATTATTGCTTCCCTGAGGTTGGCCACTCCTACCAATCCAATGTCATTCACAAACTATAGGTGATCCAAGACCTCCTCACCTACCTTAATAACTATTAGAAAATCTTGTTGTCTTGTCCTCAATATGAATCTACCCAAGATTTCAACAAATATGAGAAAAATATAAGGGGAACAAGGATCTTCCTAATGAAGGCCTCGAGTGGCTTAAAACAATTATAAGGAAAGGCCTTTGATAAACACTATGTCATAGAAGAGATTCAACTTTGTTAGAGTATATTACATTATTTGGTACATGCTAATGTACCTCCTTGGTACATCCTTGTAAATATTATATTAGGGTTGTGTCCTAGATTAGAGTGTGAGTAAATATTTTATGTAATGTAATAATGTGCAAGAAATACAAAAAGTCATGTAAATGAATGTGCAAGTGTAATGTGTGTAAATGTACACAAATATCTCATATGCAAGTGTGCACATGTGTTATTATATTAGGAAGTATTATGTGAAGAGTCATGTCCAAGTGTACATAAAAGATAGAGTCATGTGTATACAAGTGTCAAGTAGATAAGCCAAGAGTCATGAGACTTGGCATAAGGAAAGGAATATCACTAGTATCACAACATACATCAATAATCAATGATTTTGATTCTATAGTATTGCAACATGAATCTACCATCATGGACCTTAAATTATTTGTATCACTAGAAGCATCTTTCATTTCTATTTTATTATTTATCTCTTCGGCCTTTTCTTGTTCTCTCATCTTAGAAACATTAAGAGTGACAATAGCTTTGTAGATTATTCTCCATAAAAGTTTAGACATAGTAACAAAATATTCATAGCAATCATTAGCATTATTAATAACTCTTTGGATGTATTTTTGAAGTGTAGAATAATCCTATTTTTTTGCTTCAATAGTAATATCACCAAGCCTATAAATCAAAGTAGTTATTTCATCAATATGCCTATTCTTCAAATCTTTAATTATGTCCTCTTGTCTTCTATTCTTGTCTTTTAGGACTTCTTTAGAAAGTAATGCCATGTACATTACTTTTCCTATATAATTAGGTAATGTGAAAGTATCTTTTTAGTTTAGTTTTGCTTCATCAATTTATAAATTTAAATACTCTTCTAGTGTTGAAAAACTTTCTCTTTTGCCTCTCTCATGATTGATTGCAAAACCTTCTTTTTCTTTATTGATGTATTCTCTTGAATTTCAATTTTTTCTATCATCTTTTGTGTACAACCTTTTAATATTTGTAATAGTTTCTTAGTCTCTTCTAGTGAGTCATCTTGAATGTAAATTTCTTCTTATTGAAAACATAAGTGTTATTCAATGTAAATTGGTTCTTCTTGTATACATAGGGTTTCTTCTTCAACTACTCATGAAGTTCTAGTTTTTGTTTTTCTATTTTTGCATCACTTTTTTTTCTTTTTTATTTACTTTTTCTTTGCCATGTTCCTTTGATGTAAAATACCTTATGAATCCCTAGTGTTTTGAGATAAAACTTAATAAACCTTTTTAATTCTCAAATTTGTAGAATACCTTGAGAATCTTAATGTTCAATCATTGGTTTTGAGAGGAATCTAATTTTCCAAAATCTAGGTAGAATACTTTTAAACACTTTTAGTAGAAGATCAAGTTTACTAAGATCTTTTAATTCTTCAAGTTTTGTAAAGAACTTGGATCTACCAAATGATTTGAGTGCAATATGTTTTGATAGTATGTTTAGATTTCTTAGTTTCCATGAGTTAAATCCCTTTTATCTCCCTAATTTTCAACTTTAATTTTCACCTTATTTCTTCCTATGAAGTAGTAAATAGTACGCTAAAAATTAATTTGATAATGGACCTTCAAGTTTTGATAAGGTTATTTGTTTTGTAGATCTTTTAGTTGGATTTTAGATGGAATATTTTGTAAAAGATTATCCTAAGCCTCCTTATCTTGCCCAACATTTGATAGAATATCTTTCAAATAACTAATTCATTCATTCATGATATCTTCTTCTTCCCCAATATTTCTTCCATCAAGAGAGGAGATATTTTAATGTAACAAAAGATAGATTTATTTTGTATAACATAAAATAATTTGACATTTCTATCACCTTCCTCAAGCCATCTCTTCCTAATTTTTGGGACTAATATGACTTTTCCTTTTTCAATATATTATAATAATCATAAAGTAATTATTTTTTTGACATGAATATCCTAGCCCATTATATTTATTTCTATTCTCTTGTATTTTTTTATCTTAATTTAATTTCCTCTATTGCTTTAAATATCTTACAAAAATATATGGTAATCTAAATCTCCATTTTCCTATTTAGGTATTTCAACCTTGTAATAAACCTATACATATATTATCTTATAAAGTTTACTTCATCCCATTATAACATAACCATATAGAAGAAATCAAATTCTTGGAGATACTTAGACTAAAATTGAAATATCTTTGGATGAACATGATTTAGTAAATAACTTATCAAGAGAATGGATTCTTGATCTCATCTTGATTGCAAAATAAAATAAAAAACTGGTCTGGACACAATGATAATACATAGTGTAGGGGGTTAGCCACATCCATGAGCCTTCAAAAAGAGATTATTCTTTTGCCTATGCTCAGAAAACAAAAAACTTTTAATTTTATTCTCTATTTATAACCATGTATTAGATAATAAAAATATATTCACTATTTCCACAATATGATATTTTACAATGTGTCTATTATCCAATGCAAAATGAAGTATTAAAAGAATAACATCTCAAATATCATTTAAATTGACAAATGAAGGAAAATCCTATAAATTTATATTATTTAGGAATACCAACCTTAGTTTTCAAAGGATAAAAAAATATAATCAAATATCCAAATCCATAGATTACAATTATGAATTATCGTTCTCTTTGATAGAATTATGCTAAGGCCCTTTCAAAAAAATTCATGAGGAATAACTATAGTTGAAGAATATATAAGAAATTGCTAGGCAATCCCCATCTTTCAAATATTTTTTAATTCATCCTTACATTCCTCACTACATAATTTTGTTTGTTATATTAAAAATTAACTTTTTTTTTATAACTTCTTTTCTAAGGATCCTATTTATACCCGTAATATTCCATGATATCATCTTATCATCATATTTTATTTTTATTTGTGGTCTTATACCCACTTCTTGTTAACACATAATTTTTTTTTTTTTTTCCAAATTATTATATCTTAAAGTTTCATTTTATCTTTGCTTTTGTTTTGAGGTTTTTCCTCTATATATTTTGAATTCTCACCATCACTTTCATCTTTATCATTCTCTTCCATATTTTCATGATGTTCATAATGAGACTTATCTTCTAAAGGTTTATGTTTACTTGGTGAATCTCAAGTGGAAATAATAGCACTACCAACACTTTCTTCTTTACATTTCCCCAAAAACTCTAAATTGCGAGGGTGATCCTCCATAGCATTTAATTTTTTATATTTTTTTGAAAATCCTATGTTCTTCCTTGGAAGCCCTAAAGTGCACGAATGATACTTCATGCTAATTACTTTCTTATGTTTCCTTAGAATGCCTAAATTTAAATGGATATCCTTCATACTCATTTCTTTATTATGTTATTTTTGAAACCCTAAAGTGTAAGGGATACACTATATACTTCTTTCAATGTTATTTCAATAAGAGGATTTTATACTACTTGAGAAAAGTGAAGACAATTTACTTGGATTAACCTTGGCATATTTTTTCTCCTTGCTTTGAAATTTACCTTCCCATATTTCTTTGGATCTTTAATTCCTTCTAAATTTGAACTTGCATAATGTACTTTCTTATACCTCGTGTCCTTAGTTTTTTTCTAGTGGTTGATGCAACTAAATCATAATGGCCTTTGCAATTTGATGATATAGAGAGATTCGTTTACCACTTTCATTTTTTGTATTGATAAAAAAAAGGGGGTTGAAGGGCTTCGATCCTTTACATAGAGCTCAAAATATGTACAAGAAAAAACAAGAGAAGACCATACAAATCCAAGATAGCTCTATATTAGTAAAACAAATAAACTTGGGTTAAACCTTTTTATGGAGAAGCTAAAATATAGTCTTCCTGCTATCCTCCTATTTAACATGGCTAATGCAGTGCTCAATGCTTTGCATAACTTATAAAGAAACTACTAACAATAATGTAATTTAGTGTGCTCAAATCCTTCATCGCATGATTCCAATAAGCATTATGCTTTGCTCTACCCTCTTTATCTATTAGCTTCATTATCAATTCTTAAAATCTCTTCCAACTCCATGAGGGTATATGACCAGACCTTGAAATTCTTAGATTTAACTGTCATATTTGCCATTTTATCAACTTTGCTTCCCTCTCTATAAATATGTTTAATTTAACTATCTTCTAGTTTTCCCAAGATAGTTCTTGCATCTATAATTATTTGTAAAATGCTAGAATTATTTAACTCCCCTTTTTGAAGGGAAGTTATAATATTCTTGGAATACCCCTCAAGAACAATTCTCCTAAAATCCAAATTCACTACAATTCGAAGTCCTGTAAGCATTGCCCTTGCTTCAGCTTGGTGATTTGTGGTAATTCCTAGATAATCAACATATGCAGCCACTACCTAACCACTATCATTCCTAATGAGACATCCACCACCAACATGACCTAGGTTACCTTTTGCAACTCCATCGAAGTTAATTTTTACCTAGTATTTGTGGGTACATTCCTATCTAGTATATAGTCTCACCTTATTGATTTTTTTCATATTTAAGATATCTTTTTCTCTAGATAGGATCATTGTGCATGCGCTAATTTGATAGAGAAACATCCATTATTTTTAGCTCCTCAAACTAGCTTATCTTGTTTATCTTTAGAGACTATAACAATGTATTTTAGCAATTCTAAAAGGGATTTACAAACAGATTCCTCATCTTGAGACTAGTTAGAGAAGGAAAAAGGATTCCAACATTTTTTGTCATTCACCATCTCAAAGTAATCAAATACCCTTGATCTGAAAGTCTATGTTGTGATAAATTTGATCTAAGAGAAGATAAGAATAGAAATTAGAGGTCTATCTGCTACTCACCTATCTCTCTATAAATTGATCCTCTAACCACTACCCAGAAGCCAACAACCACCCTTCAGAACATTTGCTTGACTTTTAACCACGCTTTTCTAGAACGTAGATCCTTGATACAAGTTGGGATCAGAAAAAATAAAATTCTTGTTACCCAAGTATTTAGATTTTAAAATTTTTACCTAGTTTGTATTAGCATTTTGGGCCAACTTCCACCCTTGCTTAGCTATAAAGGTCGTGTTCACTAAACTCATTTAATATAGCAAGAACAATTTAATACATTATTATTATTATTATTTATTTATTTATTTTATTATTTTAGATGTGGTTAGTGTGAGCTACTCAGTTCAAGGTTGGGCATCCCATCCTACCATAAGCATCCCCATCCCATTGTGATGTCCCATAATGCGGAGAGCTGAGTTTATCAACAAGTACCAAACACACATGTCCATACCGCCATTTGAACCTTATGTTGAGATTAAGGTGTCTAAACCTTAAAGTCCCTATGCACATTTAATTAGCATATGTGGTGAATAATTTATTTTATTTATGCTAATGTTTTTTTTTTTCTACCGAAGTGAATGTCATATTGTGGAACCCACAAGTGAGGTGGCATCCTACATGGCATATGACAGTTATCACTTGCAAGTTTTTTTTATGGAGATAGGCATCCACTTTGGAAGTCTTGATTTAGTGGCGAGATTGGTGGCTTTTGTCATAAGTTTCCATGAAAGGATTTATGACAACTTGCTATGTTGAACTATGACAATGTAAGAGTCATTTATGTCAGTTTATGGCAGTTGTATCTTTTTTGTGGAGGTGCCAACCTATGCAAGATAAGACAGCTGATTTGTAGAGTTTTTTACATGATAATAATGGCAGATTTTATGGAGATGAGCGTTGGATTAAAAAAATCCAAAAAGTTGTGCTTTGTATCTCATGTAAGATTCCATGAATTGTGGAAGCATGAGAAAAACATGAGTTGTGTATCTAGCAAGTCTTGGTTGCCAAGTTTCTTCATATGAGGTTTATTTATATGCCTCTTTACCATTGTAAATGTTGATTGTAGGTTGAATTTTTTAAGATACTATTATGCTATTGAAATTCTGCCAGAAGACTCCTGAAAGACAGAACAGAGCATTGTATTGTAACCATTACTGTTGCTGATAATACAATTTGCTTCTATGTTTGGAGTGTGGGGTTTTTTACGCTTTCCCCACGTACATCTTGTGTTACAATTTTTTTTGCTATTTTTTTCTCTCGCTCTGCAAATCTGAAATTTATTTTTAATGTGCATCAAACTGTAATAGTATTTAGAGATTAAAATAATTTTTTGCATTCACTCTCCGTGGTAGATTTGTATTGGAAGCTATTTTTTGGCACCTTAGCTTCCCTTCAGTTGGTATCATAGCCTAGCCAGTTTTGTTATCTCTGCTGGGTAGAGGGTTTTTTGTGCCAATCTACTTTTAGTGGGAGTTTTATAAATTTTTTGGTGTTTAATCTTGTTGCAATTGTAAGATGGCAACCACATCTAGAAATATTGAGATAGAGAAGTTTAACGATAGCAATTTGTGAGTTGTGGAAATTAAAAATTGAGGATATGCTCATGGATAGAGATCTATGGGATGCCATATCCAGATCTATACCATAAAGTATGAAACAAGAAGAATGGGATCTAATGTATCGAAAATCCAAGGGTTTGATTAGACTTTGTTTGGCTAATTTTGTTCTCCTTAATGTCCATGAGGAGAAGACTGCAGCAAGTCTTTGGAAAACATTGGGTGATATTTATCAAGGGAAATATTTGATGAATAAATTGTTCCTGAGAAATAAGTTGTATTCTCTGAATATGTAGGAAGGTGGATCCACCTGAATGCCTTCAGTATGATTGTTGCATAGTTGGGGTCTGTTGGTGTGAAGATCGAGGATGAAGACCATTGCATGCTTCTGTTATGTTATTTTTTGGACTCATGGGACCACCTAGTAATGGCTATTGGAAGTACTGCAACCACTTTAAATATGGATGATGTGGTTGCTTCGTTGTTATCTAAGGAGATGTAAAGGAAATATTCTGATATGGCCAAGGAGGCCCTTGTTGCTCGAGGTAGATCGAAGGAGAAATGTAATAAGAAGGACAAGAATTCGAAGTCAAAGTCCCCAGGGAGATCTAAGTCTTCTAATAAAAATTCCAAGGAAAAATGTTGGAACTGCGGCAAGACCGATCATTTCCAAAAAGAATGCAAGGAGGAGAAGAAGAAGAAAAAAAAATCTATACCTGATTTTGAATCTAATAAATCCTCTCAGGATGACGGTTATGCATTTGTCATAGCCTTGGCAATGCATGCATCGAAATATGTGTGGTTAATTGATTAAGGAGCATATTTTCACATGACCTCTCATAGAGGTTGGTTCTCAAAATATGACAAATATGATGGTGGAAAGGTGTATCTTGGTGATGACTCTCATCTGAATATTGTTGGTCGAGGAAGAGTCAAGATTCAATTTCTTGATGGTAGAGTGAAGGGGATCAATGGTGTTCTACATATCCCTAGTTTGGAACAAAATCTACTTTCTGTAAGTAAACTGAATGATGTGGGTGTGCAATTTTTTTTCTCGAGTGGAGGATGCAAGATGACTAGAGGAGCTATGGTGTTGGTTGGGTGTCAGGATCGGCATTCGGTACAAGCTGGATGCATTCACTGTTTAGTGCAATAGTTATTTTGATGTATCAAAGAAGAATATATCTTTGGATTCTTCATCCTCACCATTAGATCATACTGAAAAGAAGATAGTTGTGTCTACATATGATGGTCATGCTCATTGGATACCTAAGGGTTCCAATGCTTTGGAAATGAAGCTTCCAATGGAGAAGACAATGTTATGGCACCAACGACTTGGTCACATTGGTGAGAAGGGTCTTAGAGCCCTAAAAAATAAGAGCCTTGTTGAAGGCCTTGATGATTGTAATCTTGAGTTTGACTTTTGCAAACATTGTATACATGGAAAACAAAATCATGTTTCTTTTTACCATAGTTCTCGTAAGTCTTTTGGGGTTTTGGATTATATTCATGCAGATATGTTTGGTCCTGTGAATGTTCCTTCATTGTCAAAATCTGTATATTTTGTATCTTTCATAGATGATTACAATTGAAGGACATTTATATATTTCCTCATGAGTAAGGCTGAAGTATTTAGTCGATTTAAAGAATTTAAATCTTGGTTAAATCTTTGGTTGAAAATCATACTGATAAAAATATTAAGGTATTGAGGACTGACAATGACGGTGAGTTTTGTTCAGCAGAATTCAATAGGTTCTGTAAGGACCATGGGATTGAAAGACATAAGACAACTCCATACACCCAACAACAAAATGGAGTTGCAGAGAGGATGAACATGACGTTGATGGAGAGGGCTAGGAGTATGTTGAGCAGTGCTAGCCTTGAATAAAATTTTTGGGCTGAAGCGGTTGCCATGACTTGTTATTTGATTAACAGATCCCCTACATCAGCACTTGTTGAAAAGATACCCATGGAGGCATGGTCTGGTAAAAATAATTCATTGAGATATCTCAAAGTTTTTGGTTGCAAAGTGTATGCTCATGTTTCGTGAGAAAAATGGTATAAGTTGGAGAACAAATCTATTAAATGTATCTTCATCGGCTATGGTGTCTGAGTGAAGGGGTACAAGATTTAGGATCCAGTTGCACATAAGGTTTTATATAGCAAAAGTGTGGTTTTCAAAGAGCTGAAATCTTCAACTATTGAGCTGCAACCAGAGGAAGAGAAGAATGAGGTAGTTCAGAACCCACTTACTTCGATGAAAAATAACTATGAGCTCCTGAAGAACCTGATGATGAGGAAAGCTCAAGTAGCTCTGAAAGTTTCGAAGAAGAAGAAGAACCTCAACCTCATTTGGTGAGGAGGACTACACTAAATAGGCTATAATTGGATAGGTTTGGATATTCACCGGATAGGTTTGAATATTCATTGTTAAATTCCAGTTGTATTTTTTCTTTGATTGCTAACACTGATCAGCCTAAATCTATAAGAGAGGCTATGGATATGAATGATGCAAATTCTTAGATGAGAGCCATGGATGAAGAGATGGTTGCACTCAATAAAAATAACATTTGGGATCTGGTACCTTTACCTGAAGGATGAAAACCCATTGGATGTAAATGGGTGTTCAAGAAGAAGTATGATCTTGATGGTAGTGTTGATAAGCATAAAGCACGGTTGGTCGTGAAGGGGTATTCTCAGGTGGAGGGAATTGATTATGGTGAAATATTCTCTCCTGAAGCCAAACTGACATCCATTTGATTTCTGTTATAACTTGCAGCTACTTATGATTGGGAGATCGAGCAGATCGATGTGAAGACAACATTCCTTCATGGTGAGTTGAAGAAAGAAATCTATATGTCACAGCCATAGTATTTCATTGTAAAATGTAAATAAAACCTAGTTTGTAAGTTGAATAAATCTTTGTATGGTCTGAAACAGTCTCGTAGAATGTGGTATCAAAATTTTGATACCTATGTGTTGAGTTTGGGGTTTCAAAGGTCTAAATCTAACCATTGTGTTTATTTCAAAACTGATAATGGTCGCATTCTCATTATTTGTTTATATGTTGATGATATGTTATTCTTTGGGAATGGTAAAAGTTTGATTTCTGACCTCAAATCTTAGTTTTTAGCATAGTTTGAAATGAAATATTTAGGTGCAGCTAGGTACATTCTGGGAATGGAGATAAGAAGAGATGGAACTAGTAGAAAGCTTTTGTTAAGCTAAAGCAAGTATGTTAATTTTGTGTTGGAGAGATTCAACATGTCAGATTGTAGATCCTTGGTAGTTCCTGTGTTGTGAGGAACAAAGCTATCAGTTGATGATTATACAAAATCTCCTACAGAGATGGAGGACATGACCAGAGTTCCTTATGCGAGTGTTATTGGCAGCTTAATGTATGTTATGGTCTGTACGAGGCCAAACATTGCCCAAGCAATGGGAGACCTTAGTCGATTTATGGCTAATACTATATTGGTATATTGGGATGCAATTAAGAGAGTGTTCAGATATTTGCGGGGTACTTAGAGTATGCCCTATGTTTTCATGGTTATACTTCTAGACCTTGACATTCAATTTGTTTTCATAGATTTGTGGATTCATATTGGGCTGGTGACATTGACAGCAGAAGATCCACCAGTGGCTATGTGTTCACGATGTTTGGTGGTGCAATTAGTTGGATGAGTAAGCGATAATCTGTAGTCGCTTTATCCACGACTGAAGCAAATTACAAGGCAGCCATTCATGCTTCTAAGGAAGCCATTTGGCTTAAGAGGTTGTGTTCAGATATTGGTTTTGATGCAGGATAGATTACGATCTGTTGCAATAGTTAGAGTGCCATTTCTTTAGAAAATAATCCTACCTTCCATTCCAAAACAAAGCACATTGATGTACAATATCATTTTATTCGTGATATGGTAGAATATGGGAAGGTGAACTTGGAGAAAGTTGACACTATGAAGAATGTTGATGATGCACTGACGAAGCCAGTAAACATAGAGAAGTTCATATGGTGTTCAGATTCCATGGGCCTTGGGGCCCTGTTGATTCAAATGACTCTTGAAAGATATTCAACAAGTGGGAGAATGTTGGGATTAAGGTGTCTCAACCTTAGAGTCCCTGTGTACATTTAATTAGCATATTTGGTGAATAATTTATTTTATTTATGCTAATAATTTTTTTTTGCCTACCAAAGTGAATATCATTTTGTGGAACCCACAGGTGAGGTGGCATCCTACATGGCATACGACAGTTATCTCTTGCAAGTTTTTTTTATGGAGATAGGCGTCCACTTTGGAAGTCTTGCTTTAGTGGCTAGACTGGTGGCTTTTGTCATAATTTTCCATGAAACGATTTATGACAACTTTCTATGTTGAACTATGATAATATAAGAGTCATTTATGTCAGTTTATGGCAGATGTAGCTTTTTTGTGGAGGCGCCAACCTATGCAAGATAAGGCAGCTGATTTGTAGAGCTTTTTACATGATAATAATGACAGATTTTATGGAGATGAGCATTGGATTAAAAAAAGCCAAAAATTTGTGCTTTATATCTCAAAAAAAGCCAAAAATCTGTGCTTTATATCTCATGTAAGATTTCATAAATTGTGGAGTCATGAGAAAAGTGTGAGTTGTGTGTTTGGCAAGTCTTGGGTGCCAAGTTTCTTCATATGAGGTTTATTTATATGCCTCTTTGCCATTGTAAATGTTGATTGTAGGTTGAAGTTTTTAAGATATTGTTATGTTGCCGAAATTCTGCCAAAAGACTCTTGAAAGACAGAACAGAGCATTGTATTGTAACCATTACTGTTGCTGATAATACAATTTGCTTCTATGTTTGGAGTGTGGGGTTGTGTTATAATTTTTTCTGCTGTTTTTTATTCTCTCGCTCTGCAAATCTGAAATTTATTTTTAATGTGCATTTATCTGTAACAGTGTTTAGAGATTAAAATAATTTTCTGCATTCACTCTCCATGGTAGATTTATATTGGAAGTTGTTTTTCCGCACCTTAGCTTCCCTTCACCTTAAACCCCGAAAAAGGCCAAAACCTAACACGGGTGTGGACAATATTTTATTAATATCGTCCATCCTAATAAAAATCTCAATCAACTTATATATGTAAATAATATCTTTGGATACCATACAAATAAGGACAGAATTTTTTCCAGGTTGAATACATGCAATTAAACTAAGAAATAAAAAGACTAGAAGTTACAGTCATTATCTATTTCCTTGATCGCTTGGCATTAGATAAAGTAGTGCAATGCACAGGACAACATGACTGAACCTAGCGGGGCCTCACGGACTACCTGTCAGCGTTTTTTTCTTTTCATTTTTTCCCTCTCTCCTAACCGAGAAAGGTGAACTAGATGCATCGCGAAGACTTGCTTAATGACTGTGACTTAATCTTCAAGAATAAAAATAGTAAACCTTTTACTTTATCTTTATCGACACCGTTTAAGCCGCTCCTATGGTGTTTTTGGAGCCCAAGTAACGAATCGAGAGTAGGTGGGTTCCTTGTGTCTGTACCGAAGATGACATTGGAGGTAGAGGTTATTGGTTTGCTTTGGAATTGTTATTATTTCCTTTACTTTCCATGGTCGTTCTTGCTTTGGAATTGTTGTTATTTACTTTACTTTGCATGGTCGTTAGTCATAGTTGTTCTGCAGGTGGGCAACTTAAAGCTCAAGAGTCGAACCAAACTCCTGCTATGTGATAGTTTTTTTTTTTTCACGAGCATGTTTTGTTTTGCTATTTGTGTTAATTGCCTTCCTGATGTAAAAATTGGGGGCTTAATATAAACGATGGTTGGTTCAATTTCCACATACAATAGAAATCTACAAGTTTTAAGCCTCATAATAAAAAAGCACACCAATTTTAACTACGGACATGTATCTGTAAAAGTTGCAGCCTAATATATCCTACAGGTTTATTTGGCCTTGCTTTGGAACCAGTTGCGTCCGTATTTAACAACACTTTAGAACATGTTTCCGTCTCGATTCGCTCAAGATGAGGCGTTTGGCCTTTTACTTTGGGTCTGACATTTGGGACGGAATTGAATTTATTAAATAACATTTTTTTAGTAATACTTTTTGACCGATAATACAAATGGAATGTTTTACCAGTAAATCACATCAATAACAATAACACTTTGTCTGTCTTGGCATAATGTTAACTTTCCTCCTCCTCTGAAGTGGAAAGGATTTTATTCTATGATTGCACTTTGCTCTTTAATTGTTGCTCTGATATCTATAAATGTGTAGGTTGTTACAGGCTATTACGCACTATGCAGTGTTGTGCTATGTTGTGTCGCTCGAATATCTAGTTCAATCCTAATCCTCTGTCGTGTCGCTTGCAAATCTAGTTCAATCATAATCCTGTGCTGTGTCGCTTGCATACCTGGTGAAATCCTTTCTCGTTGCGTGCGGCCCTTTTTGTTGTCAACGTCTTCAAATATGGAATGGATAATCCTTGCCATGTTCGGTAAAAAGTTGAGTGTCGTGCTCAACATTCCACATGATTGGTTGATTTGTGGTATAGTGTTACTGAGCATGCTGCTTCAAGTTCTTCTGATTTTTGTGGGTGGGATTAGATATCGTTTTGCAAAGTCAATATTGTCGTTCGTGTCTTGGATACCCTACTTGTCTGCTGATTACGTGGCTATCTATGCTTTGGGCCTTATGCTGCATTCCTCTCGCCACGGAGTCGGGATTTTGTACGCAGTGTGGGCTCCGTTGTTGCTCGTTCACTTGGGAGGACCAGATACCATTACGGCGTATTCCATGACTGATAATGAGCTTTGGAAAAGGCACGCACTGGTTATGTTTTACCACCTTTGTGTGGCAGCATACCTTATATGCGTGTCCCTGCTGCCATTGCCACTCGAAGGCCAAGCAGAACGGTCTATCTTGATTGCTGCAATTTTTATCTACTTTGCCGGCGCTACCAAGTACTTTGAACGAACGATGGCCTGAGATTCGCCAGCATTCCACAACTTGTAAGTTCAACTCTCCCGATTGACATATTTATGCAGATTGAGCATAAAATAGGAAAAGGTGAGGGTGGGAAATAATACAATTATATAGTTAGTGGAGAGAGCAAGTTTTTTCAGGAAAACAGGAGAAAATTTCAGGAGAACACGTCGAAGCAAGGTGAGAGCTTTAAAAAGTGGAGGAGAACTTGCCTAAGGAACGTGACAGCGTTCAAAAGCCAGAGGAGAACACGTCGAAGCAAGGTGAGAGCTTTGAAATGTCGGGGGAGAGCTTCTCGAAGGACGAGTTGAATCAGATGGGAGTTGCAGAAGTGTGGGAATGGGAGATAGATAGATATTAATGTGGAACGAAATTTCAGTTATGGAATATGTCACTAGACTATATACTCTGCGTGTCGCACGTTTTATTCAAATCCTACATGCGGAGGTTTGGCGGCCTACCTTTTCCGGAAGGGAACCAGAGCAAAACGAAAGAATTCTTTTATAATCATTTTGATGCGGAGAAGGTTTTCAAAGTTGTGGAGAGAGCTGAAGTTCACTTATGACTACTTGTTCTCTAAGTCGAGCCGAACGACCTTCAGCAAATTGGGAACAACAATGCGCTTCCTCAACACTTGTCTCTTGGCGGTGGCTTGGATTCAGGTATTCAACACATTGGCATTACTGGAGGAGAAACCGAATCTTGGGTACAATAATCGTTCGCAACGCGTGGTCACCTACATTCTTCTGTATGTGGCGGTTGTCTTGGAAATGTTTCAATTGTGCAGGATCATTCTCTCTGATTGGAGAAGGGTGTGGCTGGTTTGCGCAAATATTAGCCTCTCCCGTCTCCATAAATCACGAAGTGCTGACACCAGTCAGCGTGGACCACGATGTTGTTAGAAATATTAATCCAGATGTCACGTCTCCGCCCAACTGCGCTCTGAACTTGGACGAAGCCGGACTGCGCTCGCACAGTCGGGGATCCTGACAAAACTTTTGACTTGACGTCGCACGTGCCTTCTGACAGATGTGATGTCTGACAGATCCAATCGCCGCAGAAGTTAATGCCAGTTCGACGATTTAATGTCAGTTTGGCGATTGGTCAGAAACCCTAGTTGAGGGTCTGTCAGAACCTGTTAGAGGATAACCTCTATCCTCCTCTCCCTGCGGCTATATAAGGGAGTTTGGGTCTTCAGATAAATAGATGGAAGAGATAGAGAGAAAGAGAAGAGTGGAGGAAGGCAAGAGAAAAACAGTCATTCGCAGAGTAGCGGACGGGACTGTTTTGTGAGCAGATCTGTTTAATGTCCAAGCAGTTGACTCAACATTTGTTTTCCTTTTAGTTTATCTTGCAGCTTAGTCTGTAGATGTTAGTATTTCCTCAGTTGAGGACTTCTGTAACCCTAGTCTTATATGAATAAAATTTGTTGTTGTTTAAGGCATCTGTAGGGTTTGGAGTTATCTCTATGTGCACAAAATTTGTTGTTGTTTTCTGTACAAATCGCCTCAGAGCGATTTCTTTCGGGTTCTATAAGTTTGAGCTCAGATCTGAAACATTGCACTCATATTCAGTGTTTCTCTCCTCTCGTACAGTTCTTGCCAAGCCATGCAAACCAATGCTGAAGCTGCACAAGCCTCCGGACAGAAAATTTTTCAAGGCCAAAATTTGGCTAAGTCTGGAGTTGTCTTCCCAACTATGTAGCAAAGACGGGCGTTGACCAGCCGACTTCCCAAAATTTGGCTAAGTCTGGAGCTATCTTCCCAACTACACAGCGAAGTCGGACTTCGTTGGCTTTGACCAGCGAATTCGGGTGTTGACCGAGTGCAACCCAACTTAGCAAATTTTTTGGAGCTCACCCCGATTGCGGCTGCGCAGCCCGACTTTGGGCCCTCCCCACTTTGCACTCCACACTTCACACTTCGTCTGTCGCACCTCGCTAGCTCTTCCTGCATTGCGCTCCCGCTGACGGCAAAAAGAAATTAAAAATTCCTTCAAATTGGTATCAGAGCTACTAATCCCTTGATGCGAAGATCGAAGCAGAATGGCTTCTAGTAGCAACAAGTTGTAGTTGCAGATATCGCGCTTCAATGGGAAGAATTGCGATTACTGGAGCATCCAGAAGAAGATCTTGTTCAAATCTTAGGAGTTGTGGGAGTTAGTCGAGAATAGCTATCCATAATCGATAGATGTAGTAGAACTAGTCACCCTCTCTCAAGCAGATAAGGACCTATTGAAAGAGAACACGAAGAAGGACTAGAAGGCCCTCTTCTACATCATGCAAGCGGTCGAGGAGTCCATCTTCCTGCGGATTGCATCAGCCATTAAGGCAAAGTAGGCCTGGGAGATTCTGGCCAGCTCGTACCAAGGCACCAATAAAGTAAAGTTGGTGAAGCTACAGATGCTCAAGAGGGAGTTTGAAAATCTGCAGATGAGTGAGTCCGAGTCCATGAGTTATTTCTTCATCCGGATGACGAACATTATCAACCAAATGCGATTGAACGGAGAAATTATGTAGAGCCAGAGAATCATGGAGAAAATTCTCAGAAGTCTACCTACCAAGTTTGACTCAATTATGATAGCAATCGAAGAGTCAAGGGATTTGACAACCCTCTCGATAGATGAGCTCATGGGGTCATTGCAAACACATGAACAAAGGTTGAGTTGTTCGTCTCAAACCTCTCTGGAGCAAGCATTCAAGGCTCAGGTCTCATTTCGAGACAGTGGCAGACAAGATTCCCACTATGGTGCCTCTAGTTCTCATGGAGGAAGAGGCAGATGCAGGCATGGGAAAGGCAACAAGCAAGGAGGACGGTCAAACCCTAGCGAAGGGGAGACAAACTATAATTTCCATCAGCAAGGTGGAAGAGGCAGTTCAAGAAATCGACAAGCTGGATCTGGTCAAAATAAGGACATGTCAAAGGTCCAATGCTATTTTTGCAAGAAGTTCAGCCATTACATCTCACAATGCAGAAAACGAATGGCCAAGGAGAACCAGTAACAAGCCCATTACACAGATGAAACAAAAAATATGGCAGGAGGAAATGTGTTGTTGACTTGCAACATTGAGGAGGAGAGCCAAAAGAATGTCTGGTATTTAGACAGCGGGTGTAGCAACCACATGACGGGGAACAAGGAGATGTTCTCCCAATTGGATGAAACAGTCCAATCTGAGGTGAAGATGGGGAACAACAACAAGTTTCTCGTAATGGGGAAAGGAAAGATCCTCATCCGCACCAGGCATGACGAACGAAAGTAGATCTGTGACATCTACTATGTGTCTGGCCCAAAGCATAACCTACTGAGCATTGGACAACTCATGCAGAAGGGACATACGGTCTAGTTCAAATATGAAGCTTGCACCATCAGAGACAAGTCGCATGGGCAGATTGCTACCGTGTCCATGACAAAAAACAAAATGTTTCCACTGTAGATTCAGAATGAATCATTGATGTCTCTGAGTGCAGTTGTGAAAGATGCTACCTGACTATGGCATCTCATATTTTGTCACCTGAACTTCAGTGGCCTGAATCAACTACACAAGAAGTAGATGGTGAAGGGTTTACCCCTAATAAAGCAGCAAAATCAAGTTTGTGAAGGCTGCTTAGTCGAAAAACAACATAGGGATTCGTTCCCTTCCGATCAGTCTTGGAGAGAATAATAGCCGCTAGAGCTGGTGCACTCAGACATTTGCGGTTCGATGCAGACCAACACGTTTGTCGATAACAAATACTTCTTAACATTCATAGATGACTTCAACCGGAAGACTTGGATCTATGCCATCAAGCTGAAGTTAGAATCATTTGCCAAATTCAAGGAGTTCAAGGCTCTAGTGGAGAAACAGAGCGGATATTAGATCAAGACTCTTAGGACAGATGGTGAAGGTGAATACATCTCCAATGAATTCCATAACTACTTCAAGCAGCACAGAATTCGAAGGCAGATCACTTCCAGATACACGCCACAGTATAACAGCATAGCTGAGAGAAAGAACCGGACCATCATGGAGATGGCACGAAGCATGATGAAGGCGAAGGGATTGCCACACGAATTTTGGGCAGAGGCTGTAACATGTGCAGTCTACCTGCTGAACAGATGTCCCACCAAAAGTGTGAAGGACAAAATCTCTCAAGAGGCCTGGAACGCTATGAAGCCAAGTGTGGCTCACTTGTGTGTATTCGGGTGCATTGCATATGCACATGTTCCAGAAGAGAAGTGGCAGAAGTTGGATGATAGAGCTGAGAAGTACATTTTCACAGGGTACAGTAAGTAGGCGAAGGCATATAGGTTGTACAACCTTGTTACGAAGAAGCTCATCATCAGCCGTGATGTGAATTTTCTTGAAGATGAATCCTGGAACTGGAAGTCAGAGACTGGTCGGTCAGAGCCAGCACTAGTAGAGTCTGTTGACTTGGAAGAAGGAAGTGTGCAGCCACCTACAACCTCCAGCAGCAGCAGTAGCGGTGCCAATAGTAGCATAGCCACTCCATCTTGGTCGCCTCCATGTGCAAGTAGAATCCAGAACCTGGTGATGCCAGCAAAGACAAGGAGCTTGCAATAAATCTACGAGGCAACCCAAACCCATGTAGATGAAGAGTACTCTGACTTTGCATTCTTTACTGAAGTTGATCAAGTAGAGTTCGAAGATGCAAGGCGAGAATTAGAAGTGGGTGCAGGCGATGGACGAGGAGATTAAAGCCATTGAAAAGAATGATACATGGCAACTGAAAAATCTTCCAGTAGGGAAGAAGACCATTGGGGTCAAGTGTGTGTATAAGACAAAGTTCAATGCCCAAGGAGACGTTGACAAGCATAAGGCCAAACTAGTGGAAAAGGGTTACAAGCAAAAGTCAGGCATTGATTACCATGAGGTTTATGCGCCTGTAGCCCGACTTGACACAGTTAGGATGACCCTGGCATTGGCAGCCCAACAGGGTTGGAAGATGTACCAGATGGATGTCAAGTCAGCCTTCCTCAACGGAGTGTTGGAGGAAGAGGTCTACATAGACCAGCCACCAGGTTACGAAATTAAATTCCATGAGGGCAAAGTCCTAAAGCTAAAGAAGGCCCTGTACGGTTTGAAGCAGGCGCCCCGGGCTTGGTATAGTTGGATTGACAGTTATTTTCAGCAAAATGGGTTTGTAAAATGTCCATATGAGCACACCCTATACATGAAGACAAATGATGCAGGTGAGCTCATAATTGTGTGCCTGTATGTGGACGATTTAATTTATACTGGTAACAGCACAACACTTTTTGCCCAGTTCAGAACAACCATGAAGAAGGAGTTCGAGATGACGGACTTAGGGCTGATGAAGTATTTTCTCGGCATTGAAGTTGACCAATCGAAAGATGGCATCTTCATTTCTCAGGGCAAGTATGCAAAGGATGTCCTGAAGCGGTTCAAGATGAAGGACAGCAAACCTGCCATCACACTTGTAGCCACAGGCTTGAAGCTGAGCAAGTTAGATATAGGGAGGAATGTAGATCGAACACTATTCAAGAGGCTAGTTGGTAGTCTGATGTATTTGACTGTAACTCGACCAGATCTGATGTTCATAGTTAGTCTGATTAGCCATTTTATGAAGACTCCGAAGGACATGCACTGGCAAGCAGGTAAGAGGATCTTGCGCTATGTCAATAGGACGCAGAACAATGGCCTATTTTACGCCAGACAGGACCAGTTAGAACTGGTGGGCTTCACAGACAGTGACTGGGCTGGCAGCATCAGTGATCGAAAGAGCACCTCCGAGTATGCTTTCCATATCGGATTAGGGGCAGTCTCATGGGCGTCCAAGAAGCAACCCATTGTTGTGTTGTCTACAGCCGAAGCAGAATATGTCGTTGCCATGTCAGACGCATGCCAGGCAGTTTGGCTGCGAAGAGTTCTGAGTGAACTAAACTATCCTTCGGAAGGTGCGACAACAATTTTTTATGATAACAATTTGGCCATCGCACTGTCAAAGGATCCTATGTTCCATGGTCGGACGAAGCACATCGATATTCGTTATCACTTCATTAGAGAGTTGGTGAAGTCCAGAGAAATTCAACTACAGTTTTGCAGATCCAAGGAGCAGTTGGCAGATATTTTCATGAAGCCTTTGAAGGAGGAAGACTTCAGCAGATTGTGAGAGTAGATTGGAGTCAAAGCGCTCGTGAAATCAGGTTTAAAGGAGGATATTAGAAATATTAATCCAGATTTCATGCCTCCACCCAACTGCGCTCCGAACTTGGGCGAAGTCGGACTGTGCTTACACAGTCGGGGATCCCGATAAAACTTTTGACTTGATGTCGCACGTGCCTTCTGACAGATGTGACTTCTGACAGATCTGATCGCTATAGAAGTTAATGCCAGTTCGATAATTTAATGCCAGTTCGGTGATTGGTCAGAAACCCTAGTTGAGGGCCTATCAGAACCTGTCAAAGGATAACCTCTATCCTCCTCTCCCCACGACTATATAAGGGAGTTCAGGTCTTCAGATAAAGAGGTGGAAGAGATAGAGAGAAAGAGAAGAGTGGAGGAAGGTAAGAGAAAAACAGTCATTCGTAGAGTAGCGGACGAGACTATTTTGTGAGCAGTGTAGGTCATCTGTTTAATATTCAAGCAGTCGACTCGAAATTTGTTTTCCTTTTAGTTTATCCTACAGCTTAGTCTGTAGATTTTAGTATTTCCTCAGTTGAGGACTTCTGTAACCCTCGTCTTATATGAATAAAATTTTTTGTTGTTTAAGGCATATATAGGGTTTGGAGTTATCTCTGTGTGCACAAAATTTGCTATTGTTTTCTGTACAAATCGCCTCAGAGTGATTTCTTTCGGGTTCTATAAGTTTGAGCTCAGATCTAAAACATTACACTCAAACTCGGTGTTTCTCTCCTGTCGTACAGTTCTTGCCAAGCCAGGCAAACCAACGCCAAAGCCGCGCAAGCCTCTAGATAGAAAATTTTGCAAGGCCAAAATTTGGCTAAGTCTGGAGCTATCTTCCCAACTGTGTAGCGAAGTCCAACTTTGTTGCCTTTGACCAGCGAAGTCGGGTGTTGACCAGTCGACTTCCCAAAATTTGGCTAAGTCTGGAGCTGTCTTCCCAACTGTGTAGTGAAGTCGGACTTCGCTGCCTTTGACCAGTGAAGTCGGGCGTTGACCGAGCGCAACCCGACTTAGCAATTTTTTTAGAGCACACCCCGATTGCGGCTGTGTAGCCTGACTTCGGGCCCTCCCCACTTCGCACTCTATACTTTGCACTTCATCCATCACACCTCGTTAGCGCTTCTCGCATTGCGCTCCCGCTAACGGCAAAAAGAAATTAAAAATTCCTTCAGATGTGCTAACACCTGTATGGCCATGCTCATCGAGAGTGCTTTGCGATGTATGGCCATGCTCTTCAAGATTGCTATGCTTGTGGCGAAATGCGTGCAAAATTTATTTTTCCTTGGACTAAAACAAAATTACTAGCAAAATCAGATTTAGCAATACAGCCTCACAAGGACTTACCTGACGAGCTCAGCTGGTATAGAGAAGGTTTGTTGCCTAACTTTCACCCCAAATTCTAATGACAATAGCTCAGTTTGTATAGAGAAGGTCTGTTGCCTAAGTTGCACCTCAACTTGTATGGACAACAACTCAGGTTGTACAGGGAAGGCCCTTTGCCTAACTTGCACCTCAAATTGTAAGGTCAAGGGCCATTCCAAGGGCCGTAAAAGTACCCTCACCATCCTCAGGTTGTATATCAAGGCAGTTTGTGTCCTGGCACATGAAACCAAAGACCATTGACGAGGAGTTGAGGGATTTAATTCTTCAAAAGATAGAAGAATATTTTTATGAGAAGGAAAATGGTTCAACCTTACCCAGTAGACTTCTGAATAGTATCAAAGAAGAAATTTATAAGCAGGTGGATCTGAAGCTCAACACGGAGATGTGGGAGCGTGAAATTCTTAAGTGGCATGTTGCCACCACAATTTGCCAAGGACTTGATCAAGATGCTGAGTCTAATCATCCTAACCATGGACCTGATCAAGGTGCTGGGTCCAACCATCCTGACCATGGACCTGATCAAGATATTGGGTCCAACGATCCTGACCGTAGTGTAGATGATGGATTGGGATTCTTCAACTGGAATACCAAATGTGTATTGAGTTTTCTTTTTTGTAAGAGGAATAGGGCTGCTTCTCGTCCTGATCTTGTGAAAGGGGATAAGTCTGATGATGATCCTGTGAAGAGGAATATGCGTGTGAGTGAGACGCTATCCAATTACTGTGGACTAGGATTTCTCATCAAGAATTTCAAAAGTGTGTTGAATTTCCTTATTTGTAAGAGGAATAGTGGTGATCAGCATCCTGCTCCTGATGATGATCCTATGAAGAAGAATATGCGTGTGAGTGAGACGCTATCCAATTACTATGGTTATCTACTGGTATCGTATCCTGGTATGTTGCCTCTCCACCCAGACATGGCAAAGTTGGAACATGAGAAGCTTCTATTAGAGATTGTTCCTCTTGTGCGTGATATAAAGAATAATACGAAGGTAGTGATGCAGCAGCACTAGCATTGAAGCTGATGGAAAAATGGAAAGAGAATAAATGTGGAAGTGCAAGCATGTCGAGTGCTACAGCAGAACTAGCAGAGAAGCTGATACAAATAGATGAAGATTTAAATTTTTTATTTTTATCATCGTCGGGAGCGGGAGTGCAAAGCGAAGGGAGGACCCGAAGTCGGACTACGCAGTCGAAGTCGGGCTACGCTCTCGACTATTGCACAGTCGGGCTACGCAGTCGAAGTTGGGTTGCACTCCCGACTATTGCGCAATCGGGCTATGTAAGTAAACTTGCGTAGTTAGGTTATGCACGTAGTAATGTGTGCATTCAGGTTACGTACAAAAAATATGTGCTATCGGACTGTGCATGGAAGAAAGTGCTAAGTTGAGAAGTGACTGGTCAACACCCAACTGCGTTGGTCAAAGGCAGCGAAGTCCAACTTTGTTGCGCAGTCGGGTGGACAGCTCCAGACTTAGGCAAATTTTTGGGGAGCGACTGGTCAATGCCCGACTGCGCTGGTCAAAGGCAGCAAAGCCCGACTTCGCTGCGCAGTCGGGTGGACAGCTCCAGACTTAGGAAAATTTTTGCCTTACAAACTTTTGTTGTCCGGAGGCTTGCACGACTATAGAAATGGTTTGATTGGCTTAGCAAGAACTAAATGGGGAGGAGAGAAACACCGAATCTGAATGCAATGTTTCAGATCTGAGCTCAAACTTATAGAACACGAAATAAAATGCTCTGAGGCGATTGTACAGACAACAATAGATTTTGTGCCGACAAAGATAACCACAAACCCTACAGATGCCTTAAAAAACAGTGAATTTTATTCTTATAAGATGAGGGTTACAAAGTCCTCAACTGAGGAAAAACTAACATCTGCATACTAAAGCTGTAGGATAAACTGAGAGGGAAAACAAATGTCGAGTCTGCTGCTCGAACATTTAAACAGATGAGCTACACTGCTCACTAAAACGATCTCGTCTGCTACTCTGTGAGTGATATTTTATCTCTTTCCTATTTCTCAAAATTTCCCCCTCTCCTGACGTTGTTTAAAGATCCAAACTGCCTTATATAGCCGCGGGGAGAGGAAGATAGAGGTTATCCTTTGACAGGTTCTGACAAACCCTAAACTAGGGTTTCTGACCAATCGCTGAACTGGCATTAACTTCTACAGCGATCGGATCTGTCAGATGTCACATCTATTAGAAAGCACGTGTGACGTCAAGTCAAAAAATTTGTCAGGATCCCTGACTTTGCGAGTGCAGTCCGGCTTCACCCAAGTTTGGAGCGCAGTCCGAAGCGCAGTTTGGCTTCGCCCAAGTTCGGAGCGTAGTTTGGCAGAGGCATGAAATTTGGATTATATTTCTAACACCCTCCTTTAAACCTAATTTCACGAGCGCTTTGACTCCAAGCTTCTCACGCAATCTGCTGAAGTCTTCCTCCTTCAAAGGCTTCATGAAAATATCTGCTAACTGCTCCTTGGATCTACAAAACTGCAATGGAATTTCTTCGGACTTCACCAACTCTCTGATGAAGTGATAACGAATATCGATGTGCTTCATCCGGCCATGGAACACGGGATCCTTTGATAGTGCAATGGCTGAATTGTTATCACAAAAAATTGTTGTCGCACCTTCTGGAGGATAGTTCAGTTCACTCATAACTCTTCGCAGCCAAACTGCCTAGCATGCGGTTGATGTGGCAATGACATATTCTGCTTTAGTTGTGGACAACGCAATGATGGGTTGCTTCTTAGATGCCCATGAGACTGCCCCTGATCTAATATGGAAAGCATACCCGGAGGTGCTCTTTCGATCGTCGATGCTGCCAGCCCAGTCACTATCTATGAAGCCCACCAGTTCCAACTGGTCCTATCTGGCATAAAATAGGACATTGTTTCACATCCCATTGATATAGTGCAAGATCCTCTTGCTTGCTTGCCAGTGCGTGTCCTTAGGAGTCTCCATAAAACGGTTAATCAAACTGACTTCGAGTATCAGATCTGGCCGAGTTGCAGTCAAATACACCAGACTGCCAACTAGCCTCTTGAACAGAGTTGGATCTACATTCCTCCCTGAATCCATCTTGCTCAGCTTCAAACCCGTGGCTACAGGTGTGATGGCAGGTTTGTTGTCCTCCATATTGAACCACTTCAGGACATCCTTTGCATACTTGCCCTGAGAAATGAAGATGTCATCTGTCGATTGGTCAACTTCAATGTCGATAAAATACTTCATCAACCCTAAGTCCATCATCTCGAACTCTTTCTTCATGGTTGTTTTGAACTGGGCAAAGAGTGTTGTGCTATTGTCAGTGTAAATTAAATCGTGCACATACAGGAAGATGATTATGAGCTCACCTACATCATTTTTCTTCATGTACAGGGTGTGCTCATATGGGCATTTTACAAACCCATTTTCCTGAAAATAACTATCAATCCAATTGTACCAAGCCCGGGGCACCTGCTTCAAACCGTACAGGGCCTTCTTTAGCTTCAGGACTTTGCCCTCCTGGCCTTCAATTTCATAACCTGGTGGCTGGTCTATGTAGACCTCTTCCTCCAACACTCCGTTGAGGAAGACTGACTTGACATCCATCTGGTACATCTCCCAACCCTGTTGGGCTGCTAATTCCATGATCATCCTGACTATGTCAAGTTGGGCTACAGGCACATAAACCTCATGGTAATCGATGCCTGACTTTTACTTGTAACCCTTTGCCACCAGTCTGGCCTTATGCTTTTCAACGTCTCCTTGGGCATTGAACTTTGTCTTATACACCCACTTGACCCCAATGGTCTTCTTCGATCTGTCAGTTGCCATGTATCATTTTTTTCAATGGCTTTAATCTCCTCGTCCATCGTCTGCACCCACTTCTGATTTTGACTTGCATCTTCGAACTCTACTAGATCAACTTCAATAAAGAATGCAAATTCAGAGTAATTTTCATCTACATAGGTTTAGGTTACCTCATAGATTTCTTGCAAGCTCCTTGTCTTCGCTGGCGTCACCAGGTTCTGGATTCTACTTGCACATGGAGGCGACCAAGATGGAGTGGTTATGCTACTATTGGCACTGCTGCTGCTGGAGGTTGCAGATGGTTGCACACTTCCTTCTTCCAAGTCAAAATACTCTACTACTACTGGCTCTGACTGGCCAGTCTTCGACTTCTAGTTCTAGGCTTCATCTTCAAGAAACTTCACATCACGACTGATGATGAGCTTCTTCGTCACAGGGTTGTACAACCTATATGCCTTCGCCTGCTCACTATACCCTGTGAAAATGCACTTCTTAGCTATATCATCCAACTTTTGTCGCTTCTCTTTTGGAACATGTGCATATGCAATGCACCCGAACACACGCAAGTGAGCCACACTTGGCTTCACACCGCTCTAGGCCTCTTGAGGTATTTTGTCCTTCACGCTTTTGGTGGGACATCTGTTCAGCAGGTAGACTTCACATGTTATAGCTTCTGTCCAAATTCATGTGACAATCCCTTCGCCTTCATCATGCTTTGTTCCATCTCCATGATGGTCCGGTTCTTCCTCTTAGCTACGTCGTTCTGCTGTGGCGTGTATCTGGCAGTGAACTACCTTCGAATTTTGTGTTGCTTGCACTAGTTATGGAATTCGTTGGAGATGTATTCACCTCCGCCATCTGTCCTGAGAGTCTTGATCTGATATCCACTCTGTTTCTCCACCAGAGCCTTGAACTCCTTGAATATGACAAATGCTTCTAACTTCAACTTGATGGCATAGATCCAAGTCTTCCAGCTGAAGTCATCTATGAACGTTAAGAAGTATTTGTTATTGGCAAACGTGTCGATCTGCATCAGACCGCAATTGTCTGAGTGCACCAGCTCTAGTGGCCGTGATGCTCTCCAAGACTGACCGAAAGGGAACGAATCCCTATGTTGTTTGTCGACTAAGTAGCCCTCACAAACTTGATTTTGCTACTCTATTAGGGGTAAACCCTTCACCATCTGCTTCTTGTGTAGTTGATTGAGGCCACTGAAGTTCAAGTGACCAAATCTGAGATGCCACAACCAGGTAGCATCTTTCACAACTGCACTCAGAGACATCAATGATTCGTTCTGAATCTGTAGCAGAAACATTTTATTCTTCGTCATGAACACTGTAGCAATCTGCCCATGCGACTTGTCTCTGATGTTGCAAGCTCCATATTTGAACTAGACCGTATGTCCCTTTTGCACGAGTTGTCCAACGCTCAACAAGTTGTGCTTCAGGCTAGGCACATAGTAGACATCATAGATCTACTTTCGTTTACCGTGCCTGGTGGAGATGAGGATCTTTCCTTTCCCCATTACGGGAACCTTGTTGTTGTTCCCCATCTTCACCTCAGACTAGACTGTTTCATCTAGTTGGGAGAACATCTCTTTCTTCCCCGTCATGTGGTTGTTGCACCCGTTGTCTAAATACCAGACATTCTTCTGGCACTCCTCAATGTTGCAAGTCAACAACACGTTTCCTCCTACTGCATTTTCGGTTTCATCCATGTAATGGTCTTACTGATGGTTCTCCTTGGCCATCCGTTTTCTGCATTGTGAGATATAATGGCCGAACTTCAAAAATAGCACTGGACCTTTGACATGTCCTTCTTCTGACTAGATCCAGCTTGCTGATTTCTTGAACTACCTCTTCCACCTTACTGATGGAAATTACAGTTGGTATCCCCTTCTCTAGGGTTTGACCGTCCTCCTTGCTTGTTGTCTTTCCCATTCCTGCCTCTGCCTCTTGCTCAGTGAGAACTAGAGGCGCCATGGTGGGAATCTTGTCTGTCGCTGTCTCGAAATGATACTTGAGCCTTGAAGGCTTGCTTCAGATAGGTCTGAGACGAAAGGCTCAGCCTATGTTCATGTGTCTGCAACGAACCCATGAGCTCGTCTATCGAGACGGTTGTCAGATCCCTCGACTCTTCGATTGCTATCACAACTGAGTCAAACTTGGCAGGCAGACTTCTGAGAATTTTCTCCATAATTCTCTAGCTCTGCACAATTTCTTCGTTCAACTACATCTGTTTGATAATGTCTGTCATTTGGGTGAATAAATCACTCATGGACTCGGACTCACTCATCTGCAGATTTTAAAACTCCCTCCTGAGCATCTGCAGCTTCACCAACTTTACCTTATTGGTGCCCTGGTATGAGATGGCCAAAATATCCCAGGCCTGCTTCGCCTTGGTGGCTGATGCGATCCGCGAAAAGATGGACTCCTCGTCCGCTTGTATGATGTAGAAGAGGGCCTTCTGGTTCTTCTTCGTGTTCTCTTTCAATAGGTCCTTGTCTACTTGAGAGAGGGCAGCCAGTGCTACTACATCTATCGGTTTTGGGTAGCCGTTTTTGACTAATTCCCACAGCTCCTGACATCCGAACAGGATCTTCATCTGGATGCTCCAGTAATCGTAATTCTTCTCGTTGAAGCACGGGATCTACAAATGCAAGTTGTTGCTACTAAAAGCCATTCTGCTTCGGTCTCCATGTCAAGGGATCAGTGGCTCTGATACCAATTTGAACATTTAAATTTTTAATTTTTATCGTCATCAAGAGCGAGAGCACAAAGCGAAGGGAGGGCCCGAAGTGAGGCTGTGTAGCCGAAGTCGGGTTGCGCTCCCGACTATTGCACAATCGGGCTACGCTCTCGACTATTGCATAATCAGGCTGCACAAGTAAAACTTGCGCAGTCAAGTTGAGCACGGATTAATGTGCGCAGTTGGGTTGCACACAAAAAATGTGAGCAATCGGACTGTGCACGGAAGAAAGTGCTAAGTCAAGGAGCAACTGGTCAACGCCCGACAGCGCTGGTCAAAGGTAGCGAAGTCTGACTGTGCTGCGTAGTCGGGTGGACAGCTCCAGACTTAGGTAAATTTTCGAGGAGCGGATGGTCAATGCCCAACTACGTTGGTCAAAGGCAGCGAAGTCTGACTTCGCTGCATAGTCGAGTGGACAGCTCCAGACTTAGGCAAATTTTTGCCTTGTAAACTTTTGTTGTTCGGAGGCTTGCACGGCTATAGCGATGGTTTGCTTGGCTTGGCAAGAACTAAATGGGGAGGAGAGAAACATTGAATCTGAATGCAATGTTTCAGATCTGAGCTCAAACTTATAGAACACGAAAGAAAATGCTTTGAGGCGATTGTACAAACAACAACAGATTTTGTGTCGATAAAGATAACCACAAACCCTACAGATGCCTTAAACAACAGTGAATTTTATTCTTATAAGATGAGGGTTACAAAAGTCCTCAATTGAGGAAAAACTAACATCTGCAGACTAAAGTTGCAGGATAAACTGAGAGGGAAAACAAATGTCGAGTCTACTTCTGGAAAATTTAAACAGATGAGCTACACTGCTCACTGAAATGATCTCGTCTGCTACTCTGCGAGTGATTGTTTTTCTCTTGCCTGTTTCTCCAAATTTCCCCCACTCTCCTCACGTTGGCTGAAGACCCGAACTGCCTTATATAGTCGCAGGGAGAGGAAGATAGAGGTTATCCTCTGACAGGTTCTGACAGACCCTGAACTAGGGTTTCTGACCAATCGCTGAACTGGCTTTAACTTCTGCGGCAATCGGATCTGTCAGACGTCACATCTGTTAGAAGGCACGTGCGACGTCAAGTCAAAATTTTTTTTGGGATCCTTGACTTCGTGAGCGCAGTCCAGCTTCGCCCAAGTTCGGAGCGCAGTCCGGCTTCACCCAAGTTCGGAGCACAGTTTGGTGGAGGCGTGAAATCTGGATTAATATTTCTAACAATAGATAGGAAAGCAAGGTGGGAACTGATTTCTCAACTGTGGTCTGCATATGTGTTATATTATGCTTACTTTTATAAAGCTACGTTCCATGGAGGGAGTCTCGCTGCTGGTGGGGAATATATATCGCAGTTGTGGGCACTGTTGGCTCATCTCGGGTTTGGAGAACAATCCGACACAACTGTTCGACACAGGGGGTTCCGACAAACCACCAACAGGTGAAGCAAATAAAGATGTACATCCTGCTTCTGCACAACAAACTGAACTGCACACAGTTGAGACTGAAGTTGTCGGCGAGATACAAGAGGAAAAGGAACACCGGGAGATAAAGGAGGAAGTGGCAGTCGGAGTTGGGGAGAGAAGAGGAAATGGAAGACCGACAGATAAAAGAGGAAGTGGTAGTCGGAGTCGGGGAAATAGAAGACCAGCAGATAAAAGAGGAAGTGAAAGTCAGAGTCGGGGAGATAGAAGAGGAAATGGAAAACCGGGAGATAAAAGAGGAAGTGGCAGTCGGGGGACAGAAATGATAGGATCAGCAAGTGCACAACCACCCGACTTGGAAAAGGGGGAGTTCACAGCCAAGCAAAGCGCAAGCGCAATAGACGCTTAAAAGCAATGATTTTTGATCTCTTATGGCAACCACACGGATTATATTTATAATTTTGTGGTGTTGTTTTTTCTCTTTTTCCTGGTTTTCCCTGTCCTCCCAATGTATGTCTTAGACGAACATGTCTATATGTCCTAATGATATGGTGTGATGTGTTATTGTAATGATTTTTTATGTGTACGGGTGTTATTGCAATGATTTTTTATTTTTATAATGAAAATTTTATTATGTTTAAAATAACATGTGCCTATATAATAAATAATGCTTGTCAAATTCATTCATGCTTGTCAAAGTAGTTCAACATGGTGATCCACTGCACAATATTCTATCAAGTAGAATGATAATATGTCTTTGCAGTTTTGTTTATTAATTTTTTATTAATAAAAATTAATTTCACTCGTCATGACTCAGGTTAACATATCCATATTTTTTAATTATAAAAATTATTATAATTTACTTTTTCATTTGAAAAAATTAACACATGCCTGATGTTTTACCTTCTTCGAGTGCAAACTAGTGGAAAGAGAGGTTAATATGTTTTTCAATTTTAGAAATTGTCGAATAATTTATAGTCTACCGTGGATGCAAGATGCTTTACAACTTTAAAAGGAGAGGGTCATGAGCTAGAGGTTTACGGTAATATATTTGTAAAAAAATTGTTTATTTATATTATCGTTTTATAATATTTAACTTATTAATAATTGTGTTGAGTTATTTTAAAAATTTAATAAATAAAAAATATATAATAATATTTATTAAATTAATTATTTATATATTTATATATTATTGCAAATTAAATAAAGATAAAATAATTTTTTTATGATATTAAGATAATTTATTTGATATTAAATATGTGTAATTATTTTATCTTGTATTTTTATGTTTAGTTTAACTAATTTTTTCATAATAATGTTATTGTGATATGTTCATAAAAAAAAATTGGTTTAAATTATTTCAACAAACTTTAAATTTATAAACATGTTTATCATTTTATTATATGCTTAATTTTATTATTAATCAAGATTACATGTATTTATAAAACTATTTTTTAAAGATATAATTTTATAAATTGGCTATATAAGATTGGAATCTTCCTATTTGTATTACATCATGACCATATGGTGGTATTACAACAATTTTGACAATTATGCATGTATCCCTTAACAAGATTCAAATCTTGGTCTCATGAAAATTAATTGGTTGAACTAATGTCATTTGATATTTTTTAGTGATACTAAAATTTTTCATAAATTATAAATAAATATTTTTATAACAAGTGCTTTCATACTTTATAAGAAACATTATACATCCATTGAAATGCATTTTCATATTTTGTAATCACTTTTTGTTTCTAGAGATAACGATGGTGATATAAGCAAAGCAACTGTTCCTTAATTATCCAAGAATAATGATGTCATAACACTTTCAACTCACAAACATTAGCACCCATATAGATTTCTCATTAGAGAAGCCAATTCATCACTAATTGTGGCATCATACTTACTCATCATGCCAACTGACTTATAGTATCGTGACCAATATAGTGTCAACATTATCATTAGAGAAGCTAATTCATCACTAATTGTGGCATCATACTTACTCATCATGCCAACTGACTTATAGTATCATGACCAATATGGTTTCAACCTTATCATTAGAGAAGTCAATTCACCACTACATATGGTATGCATGCATATAGATAAAGATACATATGGTTCCAACATGGCATACCATCATAATAACCCAAAGTGTATAAAAGGCACCTTTCTAGTGCCAAGCAATGAAGATATGAGTACAATCATCTAGTCTTTTCACTTGTTATCTTATAGATTGGTATCAACATTAGAACAAGTAGACCACTCATTTGAGCTTTTATATTTATCTTAATAAATTATCCATATCTTGAGCTTTTATATTTAGCTTAATAAATTATGTCATGATGATGTTATTGTGGTATGTTAATGAACAATATTTTTTTTGTCTAGACACCTATGAACTTTGACCCTTAATCACCTTAATCATTCTTACCAAGTAATATTTAAACTTATAAATATGTTTATCATTTATTATATTACATACTTAATTTTGTTCATCAATATTATATACATTCATAAAATTACTTTTTAATGATATATTTCTTAATTGGTTATATGACATTGAAACGGGGTAGTACTACAACAAGCTTGACAATTATGCATATATCACATAGCAAGATTTGAACCTTGATCTCCTCCTTGAAATTTGAAGAATCTAACTAGTTGTACTAATGCCATTTGATATTTTTAGAAATATCAAAATTACATATAAATTATAAATTAATAATTTATAATGAGTACTTTTGTACTTTTTTTTAGTAATAATTTTTGTACTTTATCTTAAAAATTATACATATAATTATATGTGTTGCCATATTTTGTATCCCCATATTTATATTGGAGACATCCCTAATGATATAAGCAAAGAAATAATTTCTTAATTATCCAAGAATAATGATGCCATAACACTTTCAACTCACAAAAATTATCACCCATCTAGATTTCTCATCAGACAAGCTAATGCCATCACTAACTGTGGCATCATACTTATTCATCATGCCAACCAAATTATAGTATCATGATCACTATGGTGTCAACCTTGTTTTTTTACCATTGGATATGGCACCCATGTATGTAGATAGAGATACATGTAGTGTCGATTTTGTGTGTCATTGTCGATATCCAAAGTGTATAAAAGACACCTTTCTAGCACCAAGCATAACCATATAGTCTTCCAATTGACATATTTTAGATGGTAACAACACTAGAACAAATAGAATAGACAATATACTAACTATCATTGTAATTATCTCTTGATTAGTTATGAGTTTAATTGTATAAAACTTAGAATTGTCTTAGCTTGATATTTCTTCAATTCACCTATATATTTTGTTAATTTTCTCTTACCTTCACATCTACTTTATTATCTCTATCATCACCTCTTTCTCACCCTACAAGCCTTGGTTTTTCTTATAGTATCTAATATTGTATTCTGCTACTTCTTCCATTGCACATGAACATAGTGTACTTGCACTTAACATGCCACACATCTTATAAACTAAAAAACTATGTTGTTTATAATAGTGTTACATGGATTTTGAATTCTATAGTATATTTGTTTTTTAATTATCTATAAATAAATTATCATTGTCTTCATAAAAATTATGTCATTCCTTATTCCTTATCTATAGTATACTGTTGAGCAAGGTGCAGCAACAGTATTGTCATTTTTGTCAACACAGTCAGATAGATCTATTGATGCAGTGGACAGGAAGTTCAAAAGCTATTTAGATGCAGAAGATAGGAGTTCAAAGGTTATTCAAAGTATGTACAATGATTTTCCAAGAAGACCGAAGTGGCCCATATGCAAAAGATCAAAGAAAAAAGACAAGTAAGAAAAGTGTCGCGATATCACGACATATACAACAGGCAAGAAAAACTATCACGATTTCGTGACATGTTGGAAGAGAGAGAAAAAGCAAAAAAAATTGTCGTGATTTCACGACATGTTGGAAGAGAGAGAAAAAGCAGGAAAAACTGTCGCGATTTCGTGACATGTTGAAAGAGAAAAATGCAAGTGGAAAAATTGTCGTGATTTCGTGACATGTTAGAAGAGAGAGAAAAAATAGGAAAAACTATCGCGATCTTGTGACATGTTGGAAGAGAAAAAGGCAAGTGGGAAAATTGTCGCGATTTCGTAACATGTTGGAAGAGAAAGAGAAAGTAAGAAAAAGTGTCACGATTTCGCGACAAGTTCAAAGAAAGAGAACAAGTAAGAAAAGTGTCACGATTTTGCGACATGTCACATTTTCGCGACTAAAATAGGAGAGAGAAAGTAAGTTTGAAAAGTGTCGCGATATCGCAACATGTCGCATTTTCATGACAAAAGAAAGAGAGGAAGCGTATGGAAGCAAAACTGTCACGATTTTGTGACAAAAGCAAAGAAGTAAAGTACGAAAGTAGAAGTGTCACAATTTCACGACATGTCGCATTTTCGCGACTAAAATAGGAGAGAGAAAGTAAGTTTGAAAAGTGTCGCGATATCGTAACATGTCGTATTTTTGCAACAAAAGAAAGAGAGGAAGCGTACGGAAGCAAAACTATCGTGATTTCGTGACAAAAGCAGAAAGCAAGACTATGGAAGCAGAAGTGTCATGATTTCACGATAAAAGCAGAGAAGAAGACTTCGAAGGTAGAAGTGTCACGATTTTGCGACAAAAGCAAAGAAGCTAAGTACTAAAGCAGAAGTGTTGCGATTTCATGACAAAAGCTAAGTTGAAGACTACGGAGGCAGAAGTGTTGTGATATCACGACAAAAGAAAAGGCGAAGTCTATGGAAGCAGAAGTGTCGTGATATCGCGACAAAAGCAAAGACGAAGTATACGGAGGCAAAAATGTTGTGATATCGCGACAAAAGAAAAGACGAAGTCTGCGGAGGCAGAAATGTCGTGATATCATGACATATTGTATTTTCTTGGCAACAGCAACAAAAGAAGCTACAAAGATAGAAATGTCACGATTTCACGACAGGTCATAAATGCGCAAGTCAAGAAGGAGAACCCGACTAAAATGAGAAGTATGATAGTGGACCGACATCACTGCAACATTTACAATGGCAGTTACAAAGTGATTTCATACTACTAAAATACGAAGAGTGGTAAAAAGTCAATATGGCGGTTACAGGGTCTATCCAGAATGAAATCATCAAGCGATGGATAAATCGAACATCTTCTTGAGTTGAAGCCAACGAAGACCGATGACAGCCAACTAAAATTAGGGTTTATAATTGTTATGATAGCCGACTAAGATTAGGATTTACAGCCAACTAAGATTAGGGTTTTCATCATAAAAAATATTGTTATAAAAGGAGGGTTGTTTGGAGAATTGAGTAGTAGGTCGAATGCGTGTCGAAGGTGTGTGAAATACGGTCATTGTGTGCAGAGAGCAATTTATGTCGAATCATGTTAAGTGCAAAATTTGCAAAGAGAGCAGAGTGCATAAAAAGGAGAAGATGATCGTGAAGTTCGACTGAAACGAAGAAGAGTGTATGAAGTGATTGCGTAGAGAGAGCAAAGTGCACAGAGAATGCAAAGGTGAAGAAGACCAGCCAGGGTCTTTCAAAATCAAAGGTATCTTACTGTCAAACTTATAGATTCAAATTGAAGTTCAGGCTATAGCTTGGCATCAAGGGTTGGTGCTCCTTTCTGTTGGTGTAGATAAATCATGGGATGGTGCTCCTTCCAGTTGGTGTTGGTAAATCAGGGGTTGGTGCTCCTTTCTATTGGTGCACATAAATCAGGGGTTGGTGCTCATAAATCAGGGGTTGGTGCTCCTTCTAGTGGGTGCTGGTAAATTGATTGTAAGTTGGTGCTTTGCAAAGGCTAGATTTGTATGGTAGTCCAAGTAGTCAATTTTTGAGGAGTAGCCACATTGGTGAACCTCGTTAAATCTTGTGTTGTGTGATGCTCTTTTGTTATACTTGTTGTATCTAGTAATAAGTTTTAATTGTTGCGATATTAAGAGCTATAAATTTAAGTTTATAGAGCTACACTAATTCATCCCCCCCTCTCAGTGTCATTGTAAGACTAACAATTGGTATCAGAGCTAAGTTTTTGTGTAAGCTTAACCGGCTAGGGTGATCTGGGAAGTAACGCAATGATAGGTGAAGCTCTTTTTATGGCACTCAAAGAAGAAAAAATAGAAAAATAACAGGAATGTGATGAAGAAGAAATTGATGTAGAAATAAATTTGGAAGAGGAACTAATTGCAGCTCTGGATGAATTGAAGATAGAAAGAAAAAAGAATAAGAACATTTCAAAAAGGCTTGAGGATGCAAATGAAATCATAACCAGTCTGAAAGTACAGATAGAAGAATACAAAAAAATATCTGAAGATCTCGAAGTACAAATTACCATGAAAATATATTATTGCTGTAAACTAGAAGAAGAGAATGTTGGTTTACGGAAATAGATAGAAGAGATGAATCACAAAATTAGTTGCTATCACAAACGCGAAGAAAGTTCTATGAAGCTGGATAATATTATAAATGACCAAAGGCCTGTAGGCATCAAATTTGGTCTGGGTTTCGTCGAAGGAGAATCATCAAATGGATCAAAGGCCAGAAATGTAGAATCCATAAAGAATGAATATAAGAAACAGGTTGATCAAGGAAAAACATCTCATGCAAAAGAAAGCAATAATGTCAGGCACGAAAGGAGAATTAAAAATTATGGATTCACCAATGTCACACATCAAAGAAGAAGAAGACCTATGGCTCCTACGGCAACATGGCAAAGACCATCACCCAAGTTTAATTATCCATTTTCTGGTTTCTGTTTTAAATGCAATGGATATGGACATAAAATCTCAGACTGCAAATATAATATAAGACCAAGGAATTTCACCAGTAGAAATGTTTTTTCTCCTCTGATGAATTATACAGTAGAATGTTATAACTGTCATAATTTTGGGCACATTGCAAGAAACTATAGAAGTACATTTACATCAAATTAGTTTCAGGGAAGAAAATTTCAACCAAATAGGATGAGACAAAATATAAAACTTCCCAAAAAACATGCACAAGCTATTAATAAGGGAAAGATAAAACAAGAGCCCAAAACTATGATCAAAACGAAGTGGAAAGAAAAAGAGCGACTTAAGGAAGAAAAGGAATCCTTAATCGTACAAACAACATTTAAAGCACAGAATAAATATGTACCATGGATACTTGATAGTGGATGCTCCAGTCATATGACAAGTGACAAACAAAAATTTGAGAAGTTACAAAAATTTGAAGTTTGTTCAGTAAAGTTTGGAAATAATGATGGAGCTAAGATAGTTGGCAAAGGTTCAGTTAAAATTAGTGACAAAAAAATTAAGTCAGAAGAAGTCTTGTTTGTGGATGGTTTGAAACATAACTTGTTGAGCGTAAGTCAGATTTGTGATAAAGGTCATGAAGTAGTTTTTAAGAAGCAGGGGTGTGAAGTCAAAAAAGAAAACAGTGGAAAATTGATAGCAACTGGATCAAGGACATCTAGAAACCTATACACGCTCTCAAAGACTTCAAAAGGAGCTTGTTTTATTGGACAGGAAGAAAAAAATTGGTTGTGGCACAAGAGACTCGGTCATATCAGTTTTGATAATCTAGTAAAAATCAACTCAAAAAGGGCAGTGAGAGATATTCCCACCATCGAAAAACCTGCAAACAGCATTTGTGCTTCATGCCAAAAAGGGAAGCAAACTAGATTCACATTCAAAACAAAAGAGTACTACGCAAGCAAACCTTTGGAACTAATACACACCGATTTATGTGGACCCATGAGAAGACAAAGCATAAATGATGACAAATATTTTATGTTGTGCATTGATGACTATTCCAAAATGACATGGATTTTTTTCTTGAAGCATAAATCAGAAGCTTTTGAAAAGTTCAAGACTTTCAAAAACCATGTTGAGAATGAAACAGGAAAGAGGATCAAATGTTTAAGATTAGATAGAGGATGAGAATTCATTTCAAAGGAGTTTACATAGTACTGTGAAAAATACGATGTTAGGAGACAGTTTTCAGTAGCCAGGACACCTCAGCAGAATGGAGTGGTAGAAAGAAAGAACAGGACAGTGCAAGAAATGGAACGGACTATATTGGCTGAAAATAGAGTAGTAGACAGATTTTGGAAAGAAGCAGTCCATACTGCGGTGTATATCCAAAATAGGTACATGTTGAGAACACATGAAAGCAAAACTCCTTATGAGTTGTGGTTCGGTAAAAGGGCAACAACAAAATACCTCAAAGTTTTTGGTAGCAAGTGCTACATCAAAAGAACTGAGGATAATCTTGGTAAGTTTGAAGATAGAGCGGATGAAGGTATTTTTTTTGGTTATTCATCAAAAATCAAATCTTACAAATGCTACAACAAGAGGCTAAAGAAAATTGTGGACAGTGTCGATGTTAAATTTGATGAAGGTAGAGAACGAGTAATTAACTATGAAAATAACTACCCAATTTATGAAGAGGTTATTGAAGAAGATGAGGAAAACGAAACGAAAAAGATACAAAAAATTGACTCAGATGATTTAAGTTGTGATTCAGAAGTGGAAGAAAATAAGAAATTCAAAACAGGCAGCTGGCAAAAAAATCATCCTAGAGAGCAAATAATTGGAGACCCCAAAGTTGGTGTTCAGACAAGAAGAAGAGTAGTAAGTAACTACTCTCTATTATCCAAAGATTAAGCCCCAAAATGTTGTTGACGCAAGAAAATATGAAAGTTGGATGAAGGCAATAAATGAAGAATTAGATCAGATCAAGAAAAATGAAACTTAGGAGTTAGTACCTAGACCTGCAAATAAAAATATAATCGGGACTAAATGGATTTTTTGAAACAAATTGAATGAAGACGGACAAGTAGTCAGAAATAAAGCAAGATTGGTATGTAAGGGTTATGCACAAGTTGAAGGCATTGACTTTGAGGAAAATTTTGCACCAGTAGCTAGACTAGAGGCAATTAGAATATTTCTAGCTTTAGCAGTCTACAAGAATTTCAAAGTTTATCAAATGGATGTGAAATCAATGTTTTTGAATGGGAAACTTGAAGAAGAGGTTTATATTGAGAAACCAGATGGTTTCCAACTTGGTGATAATCCTAACTTGGTTTGCAAGTTGAATAAAGCATTATATGGCTTAAAATAGGCACCCCGAGCATGGTATGCAAGGCTAGACAACTATCTCACTCAAAAAGGGTTTAAGAAAGGTATGGTGGATAGTAATTTGTATGTCAAAACAGAAAATGGGCATCTTATTGTTCTTGTTGTATATGTAGATGATATCATATTTGGCAGTAGCAAAGATGATTCGTGTAAAGATTTAGCAAATAAGATGCAGAAAGAATTTGAAATGTTAATGATTGGTGAACTTTCGTATTTCCTTGGGTTGTAAGTTAATCAAAATAAGAAGGGCATATTTATTTCTCAAGTTAAATATGTGAAAGAGATGTTAAAAAAGTTCACAATGGAGGATTGTAAGCCAATTAGCACTCCCATGACGACAGGTTGCAAGTTGAGCAAGGATGACAAATCTCCACCTGTTGATCAAACCATGTACAGATCTATGATTGGGAGCTTATCGTGCACTGACGACTACCGGACCAGATATTTTGCAGGCAATATGCATGGTAGCATGATTTTAGGCTAATCCCAAGGAGACTCATGTGACAACAGTGAAGAGGATTCTTCGGTACCTCAAGGGTACTATGGAGTATGGGTTATGGTATCCGAAAGGTAAATACTTCACCCTTATTTCGTATTTAGATGCAGATTGGGTAGGAAGTGTCGATGACAGAAAGAGTACCAGTGGAGGTGCATTCTATCTTGGAGACAGATTGGTCATGTGGCACAGTAAGAAACAAGAGTCAGTTTCTTTATCGACAGCAGAGCCAGAATATATTACAGCGAAAACATGTATGCAGGTATTGTGGATGAAACAAACCCTGAAATATCTTGGTATTAGCTTCAGTGAGCCAATATCATTTAAGTGTGATAACACCAGTGCCATTAACATCTCCAAGAATCTGGTTATGCATTCATGCACAAAACACATTGCTATCAGGTATCACTTTTTGAAGGAGAAAGTTGCGAAAGGTGAGGTTAAGTTGGATTTTATTCCAACTACAGAGCAAGTAGCAGATATCTTCACAAAACCATTGCCCAAGGAAGTTTTTGAGTACCTTCATAATAAATTGGGAGTGGTCACACTTCCCAAGAATTGACTAGCTATAGGGATCACATTCTTAGGGGGAGCATTTAAGTATTTGATTATCTTTTTTCTCATGTTCATGATTTTTGCTAAGTATAATAAATTTTGCTTGAGAATGTTGTGCATGGACTCAGGGGGAGTCTGCAGTAGCCCTTTGGTATTATTGTCAAAGGGGGAGAAGAGTTATAGGAAATTGCACATGTGTTGCCAAAAATTCCAAATGGGGAGATTGTTGAGCAAGGTGCAGCAACAATATTGTCATTTTTGTCAACACAGTCAGATAGATTTGTTGATGCAATGGACAGGAAGTTCAAAAGCTATTCAGATGCAGAAGACAAGAGTTCAAAGGTTATTCAGATTATGTATAGTGATTTTCCAAGAAGACCGAAGTGGCCCATATGCAAAAGATCAAAGAAAAAATACAAGTAAGAAAAGTGTCGCGATATCGCGACATACACAGCAGGCAAGAAAAACTGTCACGATTTTACGACATGTTGAAAGAGAGAAAAAGTAGGAAAAACTGTCACGATTTCGCAACATGTTGGAAGAGAGAGAAAAAGCAGGAAAAACTGTCACAATTTTGTGACATGTTGGAAGAGAAAAAAGCAAGTGGAAAAACTGTCACGATTTCGCGACATGTTGGAAGAGAGAGAACAAGCAGGAAAAACTATCGTGATTTTGTGACATGTTGGAAGAGAAAAAGGCAAGTGGAAAAACTGTCGCGATTTCGCGACATGTTGGAAGAGAAAGAGAAAGCAGGAAAAAGTGTCGCGATTTCATGACAAGTTCGAAGAAAGAGAACAAGTAAGAAAAATGTCACGATTTCGCAACATGTCGCATTTTCATGACTAAAATAGGAGAGAGAAAGTAAGTTTGAAAAGTGTTGTGATATCGTGACATGTCGCATTTTCACAACAAAAGAAAGAGAGGAAGTGTATGGAAGCATAACTATCATGATTTTGCGACAAAAGCAAAGAAGTAAAGTACGAAAGCAGAAGTGTCACAATTTCGTGACATGTCACATTTTCACAACTAAAATAGGAGAGAGAAAGTAAGTTTGAAAAGTGTCACGATATCACAACATGTCGCATTTTCATGATAAAAGAAAGAAAGGAAGCGTATGGAAGCAGAACTGTCACGATTTCGTGTCAAAAGCAGAAAGCAAGACTTCGAAAGCAGAAGTGTCATGATTTCACGATAAAAGCAAAGAAGTAAAGTACGAAAGCAGAAGTGTCACAATTTTGTGACAAAAGCAGAGAAGAAGACTTCGAAGGCAGAAGTGTCACAATTTCGTGACAAAAGCAAAGAAGCTAAGTACGAAAACAAAAGTGTCACTATTTCATGATAAAAGCTAAGTTGAAGACTACGGAGACAAAAGTGTCACGATATCGCGACAAAAGCAAAGTCAAAGTCTATGGAAGCAGAAGTGTCGTGATATCGTGACAAAAGCAAAGACGAAGTATACGAAGGCAAAAATGTCGTGATATCGCGACAAAAGAAAAGATGAAGTCTACGGAGGCAAAAATGTCGCGATATCGTGACAAAAGAATAGAGAAAGCATATGGAGGCGAAAGTGTCGCGATATCGTGACATGTATTTTCGTGGCAACAATAACAAAAGAAGCTACGAAGGTAGAAATGTCATGATTTTGTGATAGGTCATAAATGCGCAAGTCAAGAAGGAGAACCCGACTGAAATGAGAAGTATGACAGTGGACCGACATCACTACGACATTTACAGGGGCAGTTACAGAGTGATTTCATACTACTAAAATATGAAGAGTGATCAAAAGTTAGTATGGCAGTTCCAGGGTTTGTCCAGAATGAAATCATCAAGCGATGGATAAACCAAACATCTTCTTGAGTTGAAGCCGATGAATACCGATGACAGCCGACCAAAATTAGTGTTTACAATTGTTATGACAGCCGACTAAGATTAGGATTTATAGCCAACTAAGATTAGGGTTTTCATCATAAAAAATATTGTTATAAAAGGAGGGTTGTTTGGAGAATTGAGCAGTAGGTCGAATGCATGTCGAAGGTGTGTGAAATACGGTCGTTGTGTGCAGAGAGCAAGTCGTGTCGAATCATGCTAAGTGCAAAATTTGCAAAGAGAGCAGAGTGCACAAAAAGGAGAAGATGATCGTGAAGTTTGACTGAAACGAAGAAGAGTGTATGAAGTGATTGCGTAGATAGAGCAGAGTGCGCAGAGAATGCAAAGGTGAAGAAGACCAGCCAGGGTCTTGCAAAAGCAAAGGTATCTTACTGTCAAACTTATAGATTCAAATTGAAGTTTAGGCTATAGCTTGGCATCAGGGGTTGGTGCTCCTTTCTGTTGGTGTAGATAAATCAGGGGATGGTGCTCCTTCCAGTTGGTGTTGGTAAATCAGGGGTTGGTGCTCCTTTCTGTTGGTGCAATTAAATCAGGGGTTGGTGCTCCTTCTAGTGGGTGTTGGTAAATTGATTGTAAGTTGGTGCTTTGCAAAGGCTGGATTTGTATGGTAGTCCAAGCAATCAATTTTTGAGGAGTAGCCACATTGGTGAACCTCGTTAAATCTTGTGTTGTGTGATGCTCTTTTGTTATACTTGTTGTATCTAGTAATAAGTTTTAATTGTTGCGATATTAAGAGCTGTAAATTTAAGTTTATAGAGCTACACGGATTCACCCCCCCCTCTCAGTGTCATTGTAATACTAACATATTTTAGATGGTAACAACACTAGAACAAATAGAATAGACAACATACTAACTATCATTGTAATTATCTCTTGATTAGTTATGAGTTTAATTGTATAAAACTTAGAATTTTCTTAGCTTGATATTTCTTCAATTCGCCTATATATTTGTTAATTTTCTCTTACCTTCACATCTACTTTATTATCTCTATCATCACCTCTTTCTCACCCTACAAGCCTTGGTTTTTCTTATAGTATCTAATATTGTATTCTGCTACTTCTTCCATTGCACATGAACATAGTGTACTTGCACTTAACATGCCACACATCTTATAAACTAAAAAACTATGTTGTTTATAATAGTGTAACATGGATTTTGAATTCTATAGTATATTTGCTTTTTAATTATCTATAAATAAATTATCATTGTCTTCATAAAAATTATGTCATTCCTTATTCTATTGCACAAGTCTAAAATATAACTTATTTGTATTTGTAAGTAGGTTTAAGGTTTTATCCTTTTTGTGATCACATTGTAGGCCCCATAGTGCAATTCAAGTGTTATTTGAGTAGATTTATCATTATCCAATTTACTTCATCTTTATTTCACTTCTCTAGAGTGTTTCTTTGTAGGAATAAAACCTCCAATATGCTTTGTTATTGTACTCATAAATGTTAATTCTATCTAAAGAAATATTTCAAACTAAGTTTCATGTTTTATTACCTTGAAAAACACCACATTCATAGAGGAATATTTGATATGGAATATTATTGTAAATAGAGATGAAGATAAATTATATAAATAAACTCATTTGAGATACAATAAAGGAAAATAGGAACACCCCATTTTATAGTTGCAATATCTCATGATCAACATGGGAGCAACATCTATCACTTTCAACCTTGCAATTTTTTAGAGCTACAATCTACTCAAGATGCACATTAACATTGACATTCTAATTTGTTTAGGCCAAAATAATGTCAAATATTTGAATTCTAGCTCAGGAGATAGAGGGTTGTTGTTCTATAAAACATTGTCTAATATACATAGAATTGCTTTTATATCTTTGAATATATAAAAATTGATTACTTGTTGTTGGGGAGCTACCATCTAGAGACTCGTAGATGAAGGGGATGCCATAAATATAATGATAGCATTCATTAAAATAAATAATGCTTTCTTCTACACCTACATTATTACAAGGACAAGAATATGTGTTTTTAAAAACTATGCTAGTGCAAAGAGTAATTTATCCAACAATATAAGCTAATTAGTTCAACAAAATTCTTAGTTGGATTCATGCCAATAGAAATGAGAAGCATCACATGTTGAAGTATATTAGTGCACTCCATTATCAAATTTGCTTCAAAATGGAGATCATTCTAGTTGATGCCTTGGAACAAACATTCCACTTCACATCCAAGATGGAAGAGAAGTTGTAGATAAAGAAAAAAAATGTTTAGTATTAGCTCCATTATTAATGGAAAACCCCAAAAAATATGTTTTATAGATACCTACAACACTAATATCAAATGGTACTCTAGTCCTACACAAGGCTAAAATTCCTACAACTTATGACAAGCATAAATAGAAGTTGAGTAGAAAATGGTGCCACCATCATAAAACCTATACTTTATTGAAATGTAGTACAAATATCAACAAAAGCATTTTGATGGAGTAGCCATAGGTGAATGATTCCTCCTATACAATATAAAGTGAAGAGGAAGTTGATTCTATATGCCTAGATATTAGAACTTAGTAAGTGTTGAGATTTATAATACTTTCCAAAAATATTTTGAAACATAAATTCACCATGATCATACTCAAAAAAGATATAAGATCGATTTAAGATAACATTGATAAATGAGATAAGGAGATAGATATAGAGATCAATAAACAATATGAAAGAAATAAGAGTTAGGTTCCCATAAGCATCCCATAATATTTTATATATTATACATTTAGGAGATAGATATAGAGATCACTAAGGTATTTATAGTGGTATTGAATCCCCAATTAGATGTTAATCTCAAGCTGACAAAACTTGACTTGAAGGTTAAATGATAATATAATAAATAGATTAATCATTTAATCAAGGTTATTCATAAAGATAAATGAACTAATATCGCTAAGGGTGTGTTAACTTTTGATGTAGTATGCAATGGGAGATAGCAATCATAAGATGCATAATAATATGAAAAAAAAAAGTAAATCTGTGAGATGACTAAAATATGCTATAATAGAAATAACAAAAATGAATACAATATAGCTATGGAGGAAATGGACACTCCATGAACAAAGCTACTAGAATACATTGCATCCATCACCAATATATGGTGAAATACACAACACTATGCTACTACCTACGAATATGCTCTGAGCTTCTATATTCAACTTGTTATAATGAGGCCCTTTTTATATAGGAAGATAGGTTCCTTGTCAACACTCTACCTAGTTGTGCAAGGGACATATTGCACATATACAACTTGCACACTAACACTTGTGCATTTATTACATTGCATGAAGTAAGTAGATAACTTTCTCCTAAAGTAATTTTTTGTCCTAAGTATGTACCTAGAAAGGTACATTTACATGAACCAAATAATGTAATATAATATATTTCTAACACTCCCCATGTATTACATTATTTAGGTATTGAAGAATTTAGTCTTCAATATAGATATTCTTCTTCATCTTGAACTTTGTATTCTTCCTCTACATTCTTTGTAACCTATTCAAGCAAATAATTAGTGTCTCTATAATGTGTTACATTTACTGATAGAGCTTTCACCTCATAGTATTTTGTGGGTTCTGTCAGTTCTTCAATTTCTTCTATCCTCTGAACTAGGTGTCCTTTCTGATTTCTCTTCTAATATTCCAATTAAGGATTATTGGTTGGTCATTAAGATTACTATTGATGAGGATTCCTTTGATATTTTCATGGTTGAAATTGATTCCCATTGTTCATATGATTTCCTTGGTTCTGATTTTTGGAATTGTATCTTCAATATCAGGTACTATGACCTTTCTTTCTACATATCTGACAATACCATATTTTTTGTCCTCTTGCTGATGAAGTGATATTTCCCTGTGGATTATCTTTTTATGTCAATGCAGTGTTAGTCATCTCATATTTCACAGTGTTTTCCACTTCATATTCCTAAATTATATTGACTAGGTCATCAAAAGAAGTATCTTTACTTAAAACTTGTAAATATTTGACCAAATGCTTATAGTTGTTTGGAAGTGCTCTCATGGTTACTTGATTAATAAGTTCATATTTAGGTTCTTGTCCAAGGGTTAATAGTTTTCCTTTAATATTTGCTACCTTCCTTAGAAATAATTCTATGCTATCTCCACTGCTCATTTTCAAAGAATGTAGTTGTTTTTGAAGTTGAAGAATAGTGGTTTTATTATTTCCTTCAAATATTTTCTCTAAGCTTATCGAAGCTTTAGTGGATGTTTTTGATGAGCTAATATAAGGTTGTATTTGATAAATGACATCAAATGTTATTATCATTAGAGTTTTTAAATCATTTTCTTCAAAATTTAGAATCTCTATATCACATGTTTCAGGCCTTTTTGTTGATCCTATGACTATATCCCAGCGTTTCTCATATATCATGATTGACTTTACTTTATTTTTCCATGAGAAATAGTTTGAACCTTTGAGATTCTGCAAGAAAGAAATTGTTTGATGTCATGATGATTCTTCTTCTCCTTTTTAAATTCTTTAGAACCTTTACGAAGATTTGGATTTGGTGGACATCCTTATGTCTCCATAGTATCTAGAATTTTAGGTTTTGTATAAACCTTATATATCCCAAATGGATTTAGAACTTTTTTATAAATGCTAATATGACCAGATTTTGTAGAATTCCTTATGTCTCCCTAATGTTTTTGGAAATGTAGAAGTGCTTTTGTGAAATATAGTTCAATTTTGGATTGATTTTGTAAAGTTTTGAGAATCCTAAAATCAACTTATAGTTCTCCTTATTACTTCTATTGAACTATGCACTTTTCTAGATTGAAGAGGTTTAATGTTGGATTTCCCTTTGTCTTTTTTTGTGAAATTTTGAGACAAATATTTTTCTAATATTCCAACTTTATAAAAGCTTTAATAAACCCCTTTTAATATCCCTTAGAATTTGATTTTAGTGTTTCTAATTTTCAATAACCTAGTTTGGTGTTGTAACCCTTATAACTCCTAAATTTGGAAAATTAGAACACAATAATATTTGCAAATATCAATGGAATAATTCTAAGTAGTATTCCTTATTCCTCCTAGGTTGTATTTTTTAAATATTAGACTACTTCGATATTTAATTTCCCTAAGTTTTGCTTTCAAATAAATATTGATTTCCTTGTTGGCAATTTTGGGTACTTTGGGTACATTGCCTTTGCTCAAGTGTATAAGTTGTCATTGATGTCAAGAAGCTTTTGAAGGAATTTGATTTGATGTAAAATAATTTGTTTTGATGAAGGTTCGGCATGACAAGTTCGAAAGAAAGTAAGTTGGAAAAATGTCGCGATATCGCGACATGTCGCATTTTCGCGACTTAAGCAGGCGAGAGAAAGCTTTTTAGAAAAGTGTCGCGATATCACGACATGTCACAGTTTCACGACTCAAAGAGGAGAGAGAATGTTCGGAGTCAAAAATGTCATGATTTCGTGACATATTGCAAGGAAGGGTGAACGGACGAAAAAGTGTCACGATTTCGCGACATGTTGCAGGAGAGAGAGTCCGAAAGAAAAAATGTCATGATTTCGTGACATAATGCAAGAGAGAGAGTCCGGGAGAAAAAGTGTCATGATATCGCGACATGTCGGGTTTTCGTGACCCGAAGAAAAGAAAAGCGCTAAGGAGAAAAAGTGTCACGATTTCGTGACAAGTCAGAAGACAAAGTGGAAGCAAGATAAAGTGTCACGATTTCGTGACATGCAGCAAAGGGAAGAGTCTAAAAATGAGAACTGTCACGATTTCACGACAGGTTGCAGAGAAGTCGTACGGAAGCTGAAAGCGTCGCGATTTCACGACAGGCTGCAAAGAAAACGTACGGAAGCTAGAAGTGTCATGATTTCATGACAAATTCAAGGAGGAAGAGCTCAAAGGCGAAAGCGTCACGATTTCATGACATGTTCCATTTTCGCGGGCGTAAGGCAGAGAAAAGCACAAGGCAACGAAAGTGTCACGATTTCGCGACATGTTCCATTTTCGCTAGTGCAAGCAGACAAGAGTGCAAGGAAGCGAAAGTGTCACGATTTCATGACATGTTCTGCTTTCACGGGTGCAAGCCGAGAAGAGGTTAAGAAAGCAAAAGTGTCATGATTTCATGACAAAAGCAGAGAGGAAGGCTATGAAGACATAAGTGTCACGATTTCATGACAGATCGAGATGGCAGCGTTCGGTTGGAGAAAGTGTCACGATTTCGTGACAAAAACAAAAAGGAAGTCTACAGAGGGAGAAGTGTCACGATTTCATGACAAAAGCAGAAAGGAGGTCGACGAAGGGAGAAGTGTCACGATATCGCGACAAAAGCAAAGTTGATGCTGACTAAGTCAGAAGTGTCGCGATATCGCGACAAGAGCTTAGTTGAAGTCGACAAAGGCTGAAGTGTCGCGATATCACGACAAAAGCCAAAAGAAAGTATACGGTTGCAAAGGTGTCACGATATCGCGACATGTTGTAGTTTCGCGACAGAAGCTACATAAGTGTTCCAGAGGCAGTGAAGCCGACAAAGTTAAATTTTAGCCGACAAAAATTAGGGCTTGCAGCCGACATAGATTAGGGTTTGCATTTGTCATAACAGTCGACTAAGATTAAAGTTTTCTTCATGAAAATTTTGTTATAAAAGGAGGGTTGTTTGGAGAGTTGAAGTGTGATAAGATGCATAGTTGAGGTGCGACGTTCGGAGATAGTGCGCAGTGCAAGAAGTTCGATCGCTGTGAGCAGAGTGCGAATTCGATCATAGTGTGCAGAGTGCGTTTCATCGAATCATTCTAAGTGTGAAAGATCACAAAGGAAGCAGAGTGTGCGAAGACGATGCCGCTATGATTGCGTAGAGGTGCAAAGGTTGAAGTTCGACCAAGTTCGGCTGTAACTATGCAGAGAGAACTTAAGGACAGATTTGTGTGAGCTTTTCTGAGAGCTTACAAGCAGATTTGAGACAAGTCTTTGTGAAGACTTGTGGACAGCTTTGAGCAAGCTTTTTGAGAGCTTGTGAGCAGGTTTTGGACAAGTCATTGAGAGGGCTTGTTGGACAGATTTGAGCAAGCTTTTGTTGAGCTTGTGGAGCAGTTTGGGCGGGTTCTAGTGAGAACTTGCAAAGCAGATCTGAGACAAGTCTTGGTGAAGACTTGGGTGAAGATCAAGCAAGCTTTAGTGAAAGCTTGTGAACCACTTTTGTGAACCAGAATTGAGAACCAGTTGAGGATAGAGATTGGTGCAGATTCGAGGACATTTGTGCCAGACCGAAGGACTATGTTTGGTGCAGATCAGAGAAAGATGAACGAGGACATTTGTGCTAGATCGAAGGACTATGTTTAGTGCAAATTCGAGGACCAGCTTTGGAGGTGATAGAGTTGAGGACAGAGGTCTCCAACCAGAGTAGGGAGGATAGGTGTCTTCTATGGATAGAGTTCCATTTGCTAAGGGCAGTGGAGGCAGAGGTCTTCTAGAGGATCACCAACCAGAGCAGAGCTAGGGGATTGGTGTCTCCTGTGGGTTGGTGCCCACGAACTCGAGATTAGGGGATTGGTGTCTCCTTTGGGTTGGTGCCCATAAACATTGTAATCGGGAAAGGTATTCCCAAAATTTTGATTGATAAAATTTAGTGAAAGATTTTATCCGTGGACGTAGCCCAACCATTCTGGGTGAACCACGTTAAAATTGTTGTCACTTTGTGGATGTTTTTATGCATTGCTTTGATATTGTTGTGGGTATATTGCTTTACTATTTTGTAATATAAAGGAAAAAGTAAAAAGAGGTCTTATACTGTTCACCCCCCCTCTCAGTATAAGCTTGTGTTCTTCAATTGGTATCAGAGCGGGTGCCTTCGAAAAGTTTAACAGACTTGAAGGAAAAGCTAATAAAGAACACAATGGATTATTCAAGTGGCAATGCAGCACCTATTCTTGATGGGTCATATTTTGGTCTTTGGAGTGCAAGGATGAAGGTTCATCTAATGGCACTTGGTAATGAGGTATGGGAAGTAATTGAAGATGAGTACACTATTCCTGTACATGGTCCAAATACTAAAGAAGAAAGGCTCCTACATCACAACAATTCAAAAGCAATGAACGCAATCTTGAAAGGCTTGCAAAAGCGAGATCTCACCAAAGTAATTCACTGCAAAACAGCTAGTGAAATGTGGAAACAGTTGCAAGTGGTTCATACAGGTGATTCAAATGTCAAAAAGGCCAAGTTGAGACACTTCAAAGGTATGTTTGAACAACTCAAGATGAATGATGATGAAAATATTAGTGACTACATGCTTCGTATGGATGAGGTTGTTAACTCCATGAAAGACTTAGGTCTTGAGCTTGCTGAAAATGATGTTTGTGATAAGATTTTAAGATCTCTTCCTAATAGATTTAGTGAAAATATTTCTGCTATTGAGGAAGCTAAAGATTTGGATAAGTTGAAAAAGGATGAGCTCCATAGTATACTTGCAGCATTTGAGTTGAGAACTCAAGTGAAGGTTGATGTCAAGAAAGAGGCGACTTTCAAGGCTACCAAGAAATCCAAGGGTAAACAACTTCAAGAGAGTGATGAGTCTTCTAGTGATGAAGAGGCGTATTACAGCAAGAAAGGCAAGTTCTCTAGAAAGCACAAAAGCATGAAAAATATAAGATGTTTCAATTGTGGAAAGTTTGGTCATTATGCTACAGACTGTACTGTTCCCAAGGATGAAAGTGATGAAGATAAACAGGATTCTAAGAGCAAGGATTCTGAAAAGCACAAGCATCACAGGAAAAACAGAGATGAGCACAACAATCAAGGAAAGAGGTATTCTCACAAGCACAAGAAGAGTTTCTACCTAGACAAAGCAAGTAAGTGTTCTAGTAGTGATAGTGAAAGTTCTTCAAGTGATAATGAAAATGAGATGTTGTTCATATCAGAAAAAGAGGAAGAACCGAAACATAGATTCATTATCATGAAATGTCTTAGATGTGGAAATTTTGGTCACCTTGAGGATGATTGCACAAATAATGATTTGGTTTCTAGTATGTATGAGGATGCTTCAGAAAACTATAAGGAAGATGCTTGTATGGTTTTTGAAAAAGGTAGCACCTCTAGTGATAAGAAATCTGAAAAAGGCTTTGATGATTCAGAAAGCAAACAAATAAAGGATCTTGAAAGTGAACTTACTAACGCTCTTAGTGTTTTGAAAAAGGAAAGAAAGAAGAATGCTAGACTCAAGGATAAGTTAGATGAATGTTGTATGGAGAGAGATGATCTTATAGAAAGTCTTGACTTCTCTATGGCTAAGACACAAGAACTCAAGGATGAGTTAGAGTCTAAGGTTCTTGAGTATAGTGAGTTAGAACAGAAAATGGCTTCTTTGAAAGAGGAAACTAAAGAGTACAAGGATAAGCTTTACGAGGTTTCAAGATAGCTCCAAAAAGGTTAAGTCACTCATCAAAGGTCAAAGAAAGACAACGGATAAAACAGGCCTTGGTTTTGTTAAGCCACACAAGGAACAAGCTGGAGAGTCTAGTAAGAGACTCCAAAAGGAAGAGAGTTACGATGAGGAAAGTATTTCAGATCATGAGTCCTTGAATGATAGATGCTCAGAAATAGAAAATGAAATTCAGAATGAGAAGAAGAAGTTTTCAGGACCCAAGAGGTCGAATAAAGGAAAATTTCATGACAGATGTTTTGCGTGTCACAGGTTTGGTCACATGGCTGCACATTGCATGGCTCAAGTGAAGAAGGTAAATGGCAATTTTAGAAGCGCTAGTTTCTTTCAAGGGTATTGCTACTCTTGTCAACAGTTTGGGCACAAGGCAGTCTATTGCAAGGTTAATTACAGGAATAGGTTTGGTCAAAACAGGGTTAGTCAAAACAGGCAGATTCAAAGAACAGGTATGCCTAAAAGAAATAACATTGTTACTTGTTATAAGTGTAACAATGAAGGTCACATAGCTAGACAGTGTAGAGCTAAACTTCCAAGGTACAGGAACAAGAACAGTGGTATAAACAGGTCCAAGGATCAAGGCATGAACAAGAACAGGGATGAGAACAAGAACAAGAACAGTGACAAGAACAGGAATGATAACAGGAACAGGAACAGTGACAGGAACAGGAACAGGAATATGGGCAAAGAGTTCAAGAGAAGGCCCGGCAAGGAAATTATAGACGCTGATGATGATCAGTGCCTAATGGGAGTTTTACTCCCACCCCAAAATTAATCACCTCATCAGGAGGTGGGGGAGGGACTAAGCTAAGAGGCTCATTCTTAGTCCCGAGCCCCAAAGGTGACCCTTTGCCATTGATGACAAAGGGGGAGAGATATGAGTAAGGGGGAGAGCTTCAAGTGAAGAGGAAAGCTTCAAGTCAGGGGGAGCAAAACTTCAAAGGAATATTCTTAGTTGTTAGCACAGTTGGTTTCAGTTTTGGCTCCTGAGACGTGTTTTTAGTAAAGGTTTGCCATCAATGACAAAGGGGGAGATTGTTGGCAATTTTGGGTACTTTGGGTACATTGCCTTTGCTCAAGTGTATAAGTTGTCATTGATGTCAAGAAGCTTTTGAAGGAATTTGATTTGATGTAAAATAATTTGTTTTGATGAAGGTTCGGCATGACAAGTTCGAAAGAAAGTAAGTTGGAAAAATGTCGCGATATCGCGACATGTCGCATTTTCACGACTTAAGCAGGTGAGAGAAAGCTTTTTAGAAAAGTGTCGCGATATCGCGACATGTCACAGTTTCATGACTCAAAGAGGAGAGAGAATGTTCGGAGTCAGAAATGTCATGATTTCGCGACATATTGCAAGGAAGGTTGAACGGATGAAAAAGTGTCACGATTTCACGACATGTTGCAGGAGAGAGAGTCCGAAAGAAAAAATGTCACGATTTCATGACATAATGCAGGAGAGAGAGTCCGGGAGAAAAAGTGTCACGATATCGCGACATGTCGGGTTTTCGCGACCCGAAGAAAAGAAAAGCGCTAAGGAGAAAAAGTGTCACGATTTCGTGACAAGTCAGAAGACAAAGTGGAAGCAAGATAAAGTGTCACGATTTCATGACATGCAGCAAAGGGAAGAGTCTGAAAATGAGAAGCGTCACGATTTCATGACAGGTTGCAGAGAAGTCGTACGGAAGCTGAAAGCGTCGCGATTTCGTGACAAGCTGCAAAGAAAACGTACGAAAGCTAGAAGTGTCACGATTTCATGAAAAATTCAAGGAGGAAGAGCTCAAAGGCGAAAGCGTCATGATTTCATGACATGTTCCATTTTCGGGCGTAAGGCAGAGAAAAGCACAAGGCAACGAAAGTGTCACGATTTCACGACATGTTCCATTTTCTCTAGTGCAAGCAGACAAGAGTGCAAGGAAGCGAAAGTGTCACGATTTCACGACATGTTCTGCTTTCGTGGGTGCAAGCCGAGAAGAGGTTAAGAAAGCAAAAGTGTCACGATTTCATGACAAAAGCAGAGAGGAAGGCTATGAAGATAGAAGTGTCATGATTTTGATAGATCGAGATGGCAGCGTTCGGTTGGAGAAAGTGTCACGATTTCATGACAAAAACAAAAAGGAAGTCTATAGAGGGAGAAGTGTCATGATTTCGTGACAAAAGCAAAAAGGAGGTCGACGAAGGGAGAAGTGTCGTGATATCACGACAAAAGCAAAGTTGATGTTGACTAAGTCAGAAGTGTCATGATATCGTGACAAGAGCTTAGTTGAAGTCGACAAAGGCTGAAGTGTCATGATATCGTGACAAAAGCCAAAATAAAGTATACGGTTGCAAAGGTGTCGCGATATCGCGACATGTTGTAGTTTCGTGACAGAAGCTACAGAAGTGTTCCAGAGGCAGTGAAGCCGACAAAGTTAAATTTTAGCCGACAAAAATTAGGGCTTGCAGCCGACGTAGATTAGGGTTTGCATTTGTCATAACAGCCGACTAAGATTAAAGTTTTCTTCATGAAAATTTTGTTATAAAAGGAGGGCTGTTTGGAGAGTTGAAGTGTGATAAGATGCGTAGTTGAGGTGCGACGTTCGGAGATAGTGCGTAGTGCAAGAAGTTCGATCGCTGTGAGCAGAGTGTGAATTCGATCGTAGTGTGCAGAGTGTGTTTCATCGAATCATTCTAAGTGTGAAAGATCGCAAAGGAAGCAGAGTGTGCGAAGACGATGTCGCTATGATTGCGTAGAGGTGCAAAGGTTGAAGTTCGACCAAGTTCGGCTATAACTGCACAGAGAGAACTTAAGGACAGATTTGTGTGAGCTTTTTTGAGAGCTTACAAGCAGATTTGAGACAAGTCTTTGTGAAGACTTGTGGACAGCTTTGAGCAAGCTTTTTGAGAGCTTGTGAGCAGGTTTTGGACAAGTCATTGAGAGGGCTTGTTGGACAGATTTGAGCAAGCTTTTGTTGAGCTTGTGGAGCAGTTTGGGCAGGTTCTAGTGAGAACTTGCAAAGCAGATCTGAGACAAGTCTTGGTGAAGACTTGGGTGAAGATCAAGCAAGCTTTAGTGAAAGCTTGTGAACCACTTTTGTGAACCAAAATTGAGAACCAGTTGAGGACAGAGATTGGTGCAGATTCGAGGACATTTGTGCCAGATCGAAGGACTGTGTTTGGTGCAGATCGAAGAAAGATGAACGAGGACATTTGTGCTAGACCGAAGGATTGTGTTTAGTGCAAATTCGAGGACCAGCTTTGGAGGTGATAGAGTTGAGGACAGAGGTCTCCAGCCAGAGCAGGGAGGACAGGTGTCTTCTGTGGATAGAGTTCCATTTGCTAAGGGCAGCGGAGGCAGAGGTCTTCTAGAGGATCACCAGCCAGAGCAGAGCTAGGGGATTGGTGTCTCTTGTGGGTTGGTGCCCACGAACTCGAGATTAGGGGATTGGTGTCTCCTTTGGGTTGGTGCCCATAAACATTGTAATCGGGAAAGGTATTCCCAGAATTTTGATTGATAAAATTTAGTGAAAGATTTTATCCGTGGACGTAGCCTAGCCATTCAGGGTGAACCACATTAAAATTGTTGTCACTTTGTGGATGTTTTTATGCATTGCTTTGATATTGCTGTGGGTATATTGCTTTACTTTTTTGTAATATAAAGGAAAAAGTAAAAAGAGGTCTTATACTGTTCACCCCCCCTCTCAGTATAAGCTTGTGTTCTTCATTCCTTTAATACTTTAACCTTATAATATAACCTTATAAATTCCTTTTAATGAAATTAAAATAGATAGGGGAAATTTTACCTTAATAAAGCTTTGCATATTTATGAAATCGGATGTGGATGGCTATAATCTATCCTTCTTGGGCACTGTGAGTAATGATAGATTCTTCAACATGTGCCTTGGCTTCAATGCCCTTATTTAATGCTTTCCTTAACTTGTTTGACCGAGAGTTTTTACACTTCTCTTTGCTACTATTGAATGCTCCCAAATGCTATGTTCTCCCTGGTCTGAGGCACATTTAATAGACAAACACTCTTTTGATGAGTGACAAGTGTCACAATAGTTTTATTCAAAGCTTTAAGGATGCGTTGGACACTTGGTGGAGTCACCAACTCTGTTCTAACACATGTTACAAGTGTCACATTTGATTAGAACATTTTTATTCCCTCTTTGTGTACTGTCCAAGTGTCTTCTCTGCTTCAACGTATGTGAGGCCTCTTACTGTAATGCTTTTGGTTGAAAGTAACTCATCTTCCAAATGGAATATGGGCACCAAAATAATGTTGTAACATCTCCTTTCACATGTGTAAGTACCTTCAACTTCATAGAACGACTATTGGGTAGGTCTATTATTGGGGTTAGGCACTAGTTGGGTAGGAAGAGGAGGTTTTTAGGTGATGCATGACTATTATTCGCTTGTGGAGGAGGTAACAATCATTGTTGTTAAGGTTGTTGAGGAACATATCCCTAAAATCAAGATGGATTGGGCTCATAATGTTGTGGATATGACCATTACTAGCCTTGCCAACCTTGTTGTGGCCATTGGTAAATTAATCCACTTAGGATGTTACCAAGATGGGATATTATTAAACCATTGAGAGCATTGGGACCATTGAAGATTTGACAAATTCTGATTATAATGCTAAAAATTAGAATGATAATATGGATTAGGCATAGCTAAATATCATCCTTGATTGTCTCCTTGGAATGACCTCCTTTGTGTAACAAATAAAACATCTTATTTGTCTTGAAAATTGGTTTCCTTTAACACTATTTTTACTACAAGTTAATGTTGACAGACCTCCATTTAATGTTGTTGATCACAAATGTTTTAAATAGTAGTCTTGTCCAAAGGATAGTCACATAAGGTATGTTTATTCTTGTAGCAAGGACAATAGACAACTTCTACCTCATGTTTATTTTGTAACAAATCCATGGAAGAGGTGAAAGTACCCAAAAAATCTATTTTTAGATCCTCCAACATATTATCGAGTTCAACTATTGTAACTCCTCCAATGGTTCCAGTTGACTTGTTATTATGCAAAGATGACCTTGTGTGAGAGTAATTAGTACATAACTCCAAAATTTTATGAAAATAAAGGTTAGAAATGTTTCCTCCTCCCATTAAATTCTAAATATCAATGGTTTGATCTCTTAATACTTTTAGAAAAATAGTTCTCAACAAATCATCACCCAACTCAATGTTACCTCTCTTCATTACAAATTAAAATATTTCAATTTAGTCTTCAAGTACTTCACCTTATTTTTGAGCCATCTTTAAAATATAGCTCTTACAATCTCTCACATGACAATAGTGTTGGTATTTCTCCAAGAAAATTGTCTTCATTCCATCACACCTTCCTAAGTAGTGATAGATTTTTTTCCTAAGCCCATGAACAAGCATAATGCGCCATATTTCAAAATGGATGGGAATAATTTTAGCTTTTGTGCATTAGTGGTGTAGTCATAAGTGTGACAAATTACTTCAAACTCAAAAATAAATGTGTTAGGATATTCAATGGCTAGTCCTCTAAAAGTGGGTATGGTTGATGGAGAGATATTCTTCATATGCCCATTACCAACATTAGCTTCCTCTACCCTTGGGAGGCATATAGGGAACTTGAAAGTGCTTCGTATTTGTCTTGGTTCTTCTTTAGCCATATGGAAATCCCATGGAGTCCACAATAATTGAGTGTGAGGTCTTCTTGGAGTAGTATAAGGACTAGAACTAGATTATTCACTTTGTTCTTCTTATCTTTTACTTTCATTGTTTCTAGCCTTAGGAATATCAAATGGTCCTCATTTTTCAAGTGTATGGGTGATTTCTTCAATAATCACACTAGCTCTTTCCTAGATAAATTAGAGTTTATCTATTCCTTTTTAGGACTATGACTCTATTATAGAGGAAATGATAGTCTGCTAGCTTTGTGAAGCCTCTTCTTGCTACACAATTCCTGGTCAATATTTCTTAAGGGGTGGTTTATAGATGTATCTTCCACATTCGTCTCATGGTTTAATTATTCCTTCCTCCTCCTCACTATTATTAAACTTGTAAAAACTAAAACAAGCACAAAAATACAAGAAAATTGCAGGAATTGAACTTAATCAAAAAAAGTAATAAAATCTAATCCTAGAAAGAAATAAAATTTAAAGCAATGAAATTACTTTAGAACCTGACTTTTAATTTCTTTTTCTTGAGAACTTTTTATTGCTTCAAGTGAGATAAAACTCCTTTTCAAGTAGTCAACAAGAAAAGTATTTAGCTCTTGCAAGATCCAGTATCTTTTATGCACTTTCCCTCACAACATCACCAAAAAGTGACGATTTTGTGTTAACCACTTAAATTATCAATCGGGATTGATTTAAAAGAAGCATTGCTCACTTAAGACAATAATTTCTCTTGCATTCACTAAATGGTTCCTTCCTAGAAAAGTAGGAAAAACTTGAAAGCAAACTGAAAATAAAGAAAGCAAAACTATAAATAAAGCATTTATAATGAAAATAAATCCTACACAGGCCTATAGCTACTCTAATAGCTAACTACATTGAATGTAGTCATGTTATTCCTAATCAAATGCTGGAAATAAAACAAACCAAACCTATTTAATAGCTGAAACAATTCATTCAACACAAAATAAAATATCACCTACCTACTTTTATTCTACAACTAACAAGAGAGGTTTTACGTACTATCCAGGTTCAATGGGTCCTTTATAAACCTATAACAACATAAAAACTTTTCCTTTACATGTCTAAAACTTACTTCAAGACATTGACATCAATTACACACCATCACATGGAGATTAAAGATATTAAAAATGCAAGAAAATGACTTTTATTCCTTTAGAATCTAAATTGCTAGAAATGATAGTTACATTTTTTCCATAAAGAAACTAGAAATTGAATCTTATAAAGAAACTTCTTTATATTTGCTCTAACCTATAAAATACTACTTGCTCTAGTATTTATAACATCCCAAACACCTGATTATAGAATAGATTCATTAATTTCTACAATTTGATTTGGGAATCAGTTGCAAAATGAAAAGTTTTATTACAACTTATTTCTGAAAATATCACACTTTATTACAAACATAAGGAGATATCAACATCCTTTGTTAGTTGTTAACTCCTAAAAAGGTATAAAATATCCGAGATATTTTCTTACTTCCTAAATATTATGCTGCCACCATATTGCTATCAAAACATATTTTGTTTTTTGTAAATGTTGTTATTAACAGGTCATGGATCCATTTCCTATTGCATTTATTCATTTTGGGTAGCTCCATATTTTTAGGAATAGTTCCCCAAAATATAGGAAGTTTCAACTCCTATTTTTCAATAAACTGCACCCTACACTTTGAGTTGATTTTGTGCATAACAAGATTTTCAAGGATTTCTTGGTTTTTTTAAACAAACCTGTAGCTAGAAATTCTTTCGTAGTACCTTTCGTAGTAATGAAATTTAACCTATGTATAAAACAACACTACAAAGAAACAAAATACATATAAATATAGCAAATGATAGTAGCAATCATCATATTTATCCAATACATCTATTTCATTAAGCAATTAAATTCAAGTATCTCATTTTAAGCAAAAACTAGTAAATATGTCCATCATGTTTTCAATAATACTCAGTTTGGGTATGAAAATAAGGCTAAATAACTATCACAATATAGCCTATTTTCCTAGCTCATCAATTATCCTCCAAATGCTACCCTGTTTTTTATCTATTCCTCTTTCAATTACTTATCCAAAAATACTTCAAAATCTATCCAAAAATTCTACAGTTCGTAGCTCTACTATCTCCTTCAAATGCTATCCAAAATTATTTCAAATTCAACCTTTAAAAAATTTAATGGTTGCCTTCAAAAATATCAATTGATGGCCTCTTCTATCCCAAATTTCTCCTCCAATCTCTTGCTGATTTTTATCTTGAAATTTGACCTCTTTTGCTGGCTTATTGATATGGACACAAATTACAACAGACATGAATATTAAAGAAGATGATCAAAAATTGTATTACAATATCAAAATATACCTATAAATTGGCATTACAATGGATAATAGTGCATTAAATGCGATTTGTTACAATGCTTATCCTTAACAATAACTATCTAACATGTGACTGTAAATGTTATTGGCTTATTACACTAATCCCTATCATTCCTCCCTACTGAGAAAGCATTGGTCCCCAATGCGTACAAGGGTGGAAGAGAAAGAGATAAAAATTTAGGAGTATCAGGTACAACCTAAAATGTACTCCTATTACAAAAGAAGAAGACCAAAATGAAGAAAGTGAGCAGGTCTTCAAAAAACTAAAAACTAATGCTAGTACTAAATCAGGCTCAGAAATTGCTCTCCAATGGCTATAAACACTACTATACCCATGGAAAGTTGAATGGGTCCCTCAATTCAGTAGAAGAAAGCAACATCGATGGTACAATAAAGAGGTCAAAGAATATTTTTCGAAAAACATGCCAAAGATGCCAAGCAAAAATTTTTAATTTGTTGGGTATTAAATTTTAGATTTTGAATATTGTGGCGCAAGCATTAATGAAATGCATTGAATGAAAATGACCATGGAAATGTATTTAATGAAATGCAACGATATGGAAATGCATTTAATGAAAGCGACATTGAAATACATTTAATGAAAGAGGTGCGAAAATACATTTAATGAAAGTTATGTGGTTTAATGAAGGCATTAATGAATGCGGTCTAATGAATGCATTAAATGGATTAAATTGTAGTAGAATAAATTAAATTAAATTTAAACTAATTTAATTTAATTTATTTAATGATTTTTTTATGGTTGGGTCGCATTAATGAAAGGTGGATGCGGGAAAAATTAAATGAATGCATTAATGAAAATGGGCATGCATTAAAAATAAGTTTTAATTATGGAAAAAAAATAAATTAAATTAAAATTTTAGTTTAATTTAATTTATGGAAATGTGGTGGTAATAATCTCTGTAATTGCCAACGGTTGGAAAAAATATGAAAACAGCCAAGAAAGGCAGTAAACGTATGTAAAGCATAGAAAAAAGATATATTTGGCATGGCAACGACCATGGAGGAGGTGGAAACACCATTGGCTGCACCAAAAAATTTACGATGACGTAAAGTTGTGGAACCAGGTGGCCAACGTGTAGCTCGTCGAAAGGAGTCAGATTAGTTATGGCAAACATAGGAGTAGGCCGAAAGGATTGAAAATGAGTTGTAGGCAGATCGTAAAGCAATACGGGTAGCAAAATCGAGCTGGAGCTACGACTGTCATTATGTTCGAACCTTTTCTAGGTAAAATATTCAACCACAAAGTCCAACAAAGGTGAGAAATTACAGTAAAATAGTTGGATCTACCGTAAAAGAGGTAGAAGAACGAATCAAAAGTGAAGTGGGTGATCTATAATATCACTAAGTGCAACAAGTATAGTGATAGCAGTAGAGAGTGATGGTAGCACCAAAAAAAGCATCAGTCGATGCTAGAGCAGAAGTTATTTGCAAAGGTGCGACTGTAACAAGTGGATTCCTTGGGTGCCAAAAAGAGAAGAGGTATGACATTATTCTGCAAAGAAATGTTGAAAATATTTACAAGGTGCAACAAGCATGGATGGGGCACAGATCGACCAAGGCAAACGTAATGCAATAATGGTAGACAAAACAGGTAGGATTGAATCAGATGACAAAGGGATAACCAAAGAAAATGGAAGAATGCATAGGCAAGGGAGGGATGATAAAATATTATTTTTTGGGGTGTAAACAATAGATCCAAAAAAAATCACCATGAACTCCAAAAAGAGAAAGGGTATGACCTTCATCAAAAAGATGCTAAAAGCATTCATCATTTGCGTCATCTGCTTGATCTGCATTATCGTTAGTTGTCAGATCTACAAGAGAAACATCATCAATATCATTAGAAATATTAACATGAGCAACATTGTCTAGTGGTAAGATGATGGGCTTCTCACCCATAAATCATGGTTTGATTCCAAGTGTTGCTCAAATTCTTCAATTTCTGGAACTAGTTTTGGATCAGGTTCGTCATCAGCAAGATCTTCATCAGTAGTGGTGGTGATTTTAGCTTAGAACTACTAAACATCATTAGCCATTTTGGCTTGGATCTATTGAAAGTTAGCAAGCATAGCCACATGGATTTGTTGAAGTGTCGCAATGAGGTCGATAAGTCTACTAGAGACCTCTTCGAACAAAACTATCAAACTCAACATCATACCGTCAGATACAAAAATAGATGGTGATCACAAACAAGGACATTGCAAGTGCACCAGATCATGAGTAAATGAGCATGAAATAAAAATGAAGTTTGATACCATCAGATCATGCAAGATCGAAGTGATATGAGACCACATACAAAGAAAATAAAGATCCATAAATCTTGCAAAAATATTTATAAAGGAAGTAAACAAGTCCATAGACAAAATCTACAGGAGGTGTTCTCGTTTCTCATTTGAGCCAAAAATGACCTAGAGGAAGAGGATACTTGCCTACTCTATAACCTGCTCTGATACCAGTGATATGGATATAGATCACAACAGACATGAATATATAAAAAGATGATAAATTATATTACAATATCAAAATATGCCTATAAATAGGTATTACAATAGATAAGAGCACATTAAATGTGATTGGTTACAATGCTTATCCTTAACAACAACTATCTAACAAGTGGTCATAAATGTTATAGGTTTATTACACTAATCCCTATCACCTATTCTTCAAGATTCTCAATGTCTTGAAGTCTTCAAAAAACTTTCTCAAATTTTGAAAAACATCTTGCCAAATCATTCCTCCTTTAATCAATTTTACAAATCCTTTTGGGCTTGTTGTCAGATAGTGACGATTATCCCAATTTTGATGTGATTACCTCTTTTCAGGAGTTTCTTCTTTTTGAAATCTTCTACCTTGAACTTTCTTCAAAATATTCTCCAATGGCCACTTCTTCAATTCTCTAATAAGGCGTCTTTAACCTCTTTCTTCCCTCTTTCTTCAATCTGCTATGGGACCTCTTTTTCTTGGGTCTTCTCAATCTTCAATTCTCTAATAGAGCTTCTATATCCTCTTTCTTAAATCTAACATGGGAACCTTTTTCTTAGGTATTTTCAATTTTCAATTCTTAATAGGGCATCTCTAGCCTCTTTCTTTCTTCTCTCTTCAAGAATCTACTATGGGACCTATTTTTATGGGTCTTCTCAATATTCAATCTTCAATGGGACCTTTCTCTTAAGTCTCCTTAATCTTCAATATCTACTTTTTTTTTGCAATTCTAAAATCAATTCCTACACGAGGAAAGCACATAGAGTTTTAGGTAATCGAAGGTGAAATTCTTCTCTATTTATTGTAGGAAGCTTCTCCAATTTTGAGAATTAATTGTTTGCAACAACAGACTTAGATAGGAATAATCAAATACATCTAAATATTCAAAAAAATAAATTCAATAAACTTCACTAGTTATTTTCCAATCTAGTGGTAAAAATATATGTTGAGTCCTAGTCTTCATGAGTTATACTACAATCCTATGAAAATGCTCTAGCCAAATGCAACTTTATGTTTTCTTCTACCTTCAAGTTTGCTTTTACTATCAAATATTTCAATAGGGCCTCCTTCTTGGGTCTCTTAATATTTTCAATATCAAGGTCTATCTTCAAGACCTGAAACTATGTTGTAGATTACCTTCTATTCTAAATTTATTCTTGGAATATGTAAACTCAACCTATTTAATATTCACTAGTTTTTCTTCAACACAATGGAAATACTATCTTCTTTGGTTTTTCTTCAAACACATTTAAGCAAGATACTCTAATCTATCATTTGTCTTCAAGTTTTTCTTTGTCTTGTTTATTTATTTTTGTTGTTTTTCCCTTATCTCTACCAAATTTGTGCTCCACTCTTTTAGGGTATAAATTTGTCTTCTTCCTTCTTCTATTGAATTTGCACCCCATTTTTGTAGGGCATTATTTTTCTAATTTGTGCCTTATAATTCTAGGGCACGAATTCGATCGCCACCATGAACCCGACGACTTTGTGGTCAAGACTTGAATTCGTGTTGGGTTGCATGTGGTGAATTCTTCTAAAAAATATAAAAAAATTCTTAAAGAACTTAAAAACCTAATCTAGCCTAGTCTAGAGGATGGATTTTAGTTCTTACCTATGCTTGCTCCTCTGTTGCATTAGCCTCATCCCTTGCAATGGTTGAATGGTGTGTGGGAAGTGCCATTTATATTTTTATCTATAGCTCTTCTCCTCTTTGTGTGGTGAAAATAATTTCATTTTCATCCCTATTTATCCTTTTATACCTCTCTCTCTCTCTCTCTCTCTCTCTCTCTCTCTCTCTCTCTCATATTTATTGCTCTTATTTCTTCTACATTCACCTTTTTGAGTTTCCTCAAAAAAGTTGCACTTCCTTTCGAAACTTGAGGGGGTACCGCAGCTTGAGAGGTATTAAAGTCTCTAATGTCTCAATTTGCATATAAAAATTTTAAAGTGTTTATAATAATACCATTTTTGCACTACCCCTTCTTCTAAACCAACCACCTCTTTTTGTGTTCACTGTTCTTTGCCTATAGATGTCTACATATTTCTTTGACACATTTATTAGGCCATAAATTCATCAAATAGGGGAAAAATGCATACATGAAAAATTGACCCACCCAAAATGAGTCATTTTTCCTTAGAACCCCTATGAAGTCCCTCAAACTCATCAAGTGTAATTTTGGGCTTCTCCCCCTTCTTTGATTTTCTCCCTAATTTTTTTGAGTTCATGGTCACCCAGGATGAGGCACGAGTTTGAAAAATTAGGGTCTTCTCTTAGAAAACCTAATTTTGGACCGACCTCAGGACGTCGACACTCCCTTAGGTTTTACCTTTTGTTTTACTACCCTTTTGCCCTCTGAAATATTCTACAAATAGTGGATTTTGGATCACTTTTTCAACTAACCATCAACGAACAAGCAAGTTGACAAGTTCTCCTAGCAATATCAAGAAAAAGAGAAATGACAAGTTTTGAATGCCATCAATATTTCTTTTGTTGTTGCTCTACCTTTGTAATTTGTTGCTCTTGGTGGAAAAATGTTAGAGCCTTGAGAAGGAGTCTACCATCTTGTGGAGGTCTTCATCCTTTGGTTTTTCTTTCACTACCACCAGGTTCCTTCTTGTATTTTTAGTCTTCTTAAATCATTAATTACCCATTTTGTATTGCATTATCACATTGATAGATCATTTTAGCATCTCTATCATGAATTCATACCTTGTATGTATTTTTGAATTCATAGTCACTCCTTGCGGGGTGTGAATTCAATCCCTTTAGGTTTGGGAGGAAAGTTTCACTCCCAAAACCTTAGTTCTCTCTTGCATGTTTTATTTAGGTCATAATATCATTGTTTGCACTCTGTTTTTTGCATTGTTTCATTTTGTTGCATATTTTCTTATTTTCTTCTAAAAGGTTCAATAATCACTTTTGTTTTCAAATGATCATCTAAAAGGACCAAGGAGGGCTTGACTACTATGCCTCCAAGCTCAATCACATAGTAGCCTAAGTAGGTCCCCAAATACTGATCAAATTTCCAAAGGTTTTGTGAAGTTGTTTTGCAAGTTGTGAAGTTTTTGGATATATTTGGACACAAGTTAAAAGCTAGGGTCAACCACCAGATCAAGTAAGTTCTCTAAGTAGACTTCTTAAGCTATTTATTTGTTTCTTATTTCTATTTTAGATTTAGCTCATGATAAAATACAATAAAAAGAAAAAAAAAGTACATTTGATTTTGTTCTTAGGCATTAATAAAGAGAAATATATATAGTTTGGATCTAGGTTTTATTTTTGCATTCTCTTATGCCCCTATTGAAAATAAAATGATTTCATTTCTTGCAAACCTAGGGTTAGTTCTTATTAAAAGTAAATAATCATCCTAGGGTTAGCTTCTTGGTCTTCTTGCATTATTGTTTGTATTGCATTGTTCTTCAATTCCTTGTAGCTTAGATTTTAAAAAGACCAAACATAGGTGATTGTTAAATAAACACACCAAAAATTTCCATCCCAAACTTAAAGTGAGTCTTTAAACCATTCTTGGTGAACTCCCTTTGATCCCCAAGTCAAGTTTAGAGGATATAACATACCCCCACGGTCACCTTGGCTCCCAACAAATCTAATCGAGAGTCATACGTGGTAGGGCAATTTTCCCCTCTACAGTAACTTCACAAATTTTTATATATCACTTTAAACAAAATAGTGAACAAATATTAACTAAAATAAACATATAAAATTTATTCTTTAAAAAATAAGACTAAAAAAAATTAACATAAGGTAAAAACTAATTGCATCTAAAAAAATAAAACTAAAATCTATGCAATATTTTAAGCTACCTTTATCATATGAAACTATAATATGAGTAGAGAGTGTAAGCTAGGGGTAAGTGTGATCCAAAAGCAAGTGTGAGCCTAATTTAGTAGAATGGAAGGAAAGCCACATTTAGAAGCTCTAATTAGAAAGTCATGATGCCCTCGTTGTAAGTATGAATACCCAAGTTGAAAATTAGAAGAATATATGACAGGTTAGGTCTAAGTATTAAATATTATACCAAAAGTGATTATAAGGATGAAATGGTCGAACATAATATAATGATTCTTATAAATATTGAATTAGTTAGTAAGTCCTATGGACTCTAGTTAGCTTAGATTAAAAATTCAATCAAGTGAAAGTGGAGATTAGATTTAAATTACTTAATGACTTTTGTTTTTAAATTTTTTTGTTCATCATTTTTTTTTAGTTTGAAAAACACCAATAAAATAATGGGTAGTAGGGTATAATTTGAGGGAAAAGATACCTTTTATTTGAGAGAAAAAATTCATTCAAGAGGGACCTTTGTTAAGAAGTGAAAACATTCTATATAGACATGGATATGTGTTGCTATAGATATTTAAAAATTGTAGACATAATTTAATTAGATTAAATCTAAACTAAAAAATAAAATTAAAACATATCTTTAATAAAAATTTATTTTAAATATAATATAATTAACCTAAATGTAATATAGCAATGGTTGGGGCTTTGGCTCTTCTTTGGTAGGTCTAGGGTACAAATTACAAGCATGGGAGTGTGTGAGGGTGTGTGTATGGTTGTGTGTTTGGTCCCTATTGATAAGCTTAGCTCTCACCCTTTCATGTTGGGACCCATGTCATGGTTTGAACCTTTAACCTTCCAAAAAAGAGTTTTATCAATTATATATATATATATATATATATATATATATATATATATATATACAAGTTACAGTCATGGTCTCTTTCCTTGATCCCTTAGCATTAGATAAAGTAGTGCAATATACACGGATAAAGTGACTAAACATAGAGGGACCTCATGGAGTGTTTTTTCCTTTTTTTTTCTTTTTCTTTTTTTTTCCTTTTTTTTTTTCCCCTCAGGCCGCAAGGTTGCTTCTTGTCGCGATATCGTGACACTTTTCTCTCCTTCTGGTGCGGTCTTCCAACTTGTCGTGATATCATGACACTTTTTCTCTCCGGGTGCTTTTTTGCAAACTTGTCGCGATATCGCGACACTTTTTCTCTCCGGGTGCTTTTTTGCAAACTTGTCGCGATATCGCGACACTTTTGGCCTTCAGGCGCTTTCTTGCTTCATGTCGTGATATCGCGACATTTTTTCTCTCCAACGGCGGTCTTCCTTTTTGTCGCGACATTTTTTCTCTCTCCAACGGTGGTCTTCCATTCTGTCGCGATATCGCGACATTTTTTCTCTCCAACGGCGGTCTTCCTTTTTGTCGCGATATCATGACATTTTTTCTCTCCAACGGCGGTCTTCCATTCTGTCGCGATATCGCGACACTTTTTCTCTTCGGGTGCTTTTTTGCAAACTTGTCGCGATATCGTGACACTTTTGGCCTTCAGGCGCTTTCTTGTTTCATGTCACGATATCGCGACATTTTTTCTCTCCAACGGCGGTCTTCCTTTTTGTCGCGATATCGTGACACTTTTTCTCTCTCCAACGGTGGTCTTCCATTCTGTCGCGATATCGCGACCTTTTTTCTCTCCAACAGCGATCTTCCATTTTGTCGTGATATCGCGACATTTTTTCTCTCCAACGGCGGTCTTCCTTTCTGTCACGATATCGCGACATTTTTTCCCTCCAACGGCGGTCTTCCATTTTGTCGCGATATCGTGACATTTTTTCTCTCCAACGGCGGTCTTCCTTTTTGTCGTGATATCGCGACACATTTTCTTCTTGGCAGCAGGCTTCCACTTTCGTCGTGATTTCGTGACTCATTTTCTATTTTGGCTATGGTCTTCATTCTTGTCATGATTTCACGACACCCTTTCTCTTCGACAGCGTTCTTACTTCTTGTAGCGATTTCGTGACTCCTTTTTTTCCCGGGCACGGTCTTCTTTCATGTCACGATTTCGTGACTCTTCTTCTCGTTCGGCTCCAACCTAGCAACTTGTCACGATATCGTGACACTTTGCAACATGTCGCGATATCGCGACTTCTTCCCTTCTTCGGCTCCGATGGCGCTTCTTGTCGTGATTTCACGACTTCCTTTCTTCCTTTGGCATCAATGGCGCAACTTGTCACGATTTCGCGACATCACCAATTTGGTCGCGATTTCGCGACACCTTCCCTAGTGTGGAGGTTTGCCAGCTCTCTATTCCTTTCTTCTTGGACCACCTCGGTTGATATGGATTTCTTGTAATCTCTCTTGTACAAGGTTCAGGGACCTTTCAACACCCTTTCTACCAATAAAAAAAAAAAGAATAAAAATAGTAAACCTTTATCTTTGTCGACACCGTTTATGCCGCTCCTCTGTATTTTTGGTTCCCAAGTAACGAATCGAGAGTAGGTGTGACTTCCTTGTGTCTGTACCGAAGATGACATTGGAGAGAGAGGTTCTTGGTTAGCTTTGGAATTGTTATTATTTCCTTTACTTTCCATGGTCGTTATTGCTTTGGAAATGTTATTATTTATTTTACTTTATTATTTAATATTTACTTTGGGACCAGTTGCGTCCATATTTAATAGAACTTTAGAACATGTTTCCGTCTGGATTCGCTCAATATGGCGTGTTTGGCCTTTTACTTTGGGTTCAACATTTGGGACGGAATGGAATTTATTCAATAACACTTTTTTTGCAGGACAATCGAAAGTTTTGGCATAATCATTTTCGGATGGTTGGTTCTACTAGTAGTTAATTTTCCTACTGGTTGCGCTTTGCACTAATTGTTGTGATATCTATAAATGTGTAGGTTGTTAGAGGCTATTACGCACTGTGTAGTGTTGTGTCGCTTTCATATTTAGTTCCATCCTAATCCTGTGTTGTGTCACTTGCATATCTAGTTCAATCCTAATCTTGTGTTGTGTCGCTTGGATGCGCCAAGGGTCTGGCACAATATGGACTGTGCAAAAGGGTCTGGCACAAATATGGGATGCACCAAAGGTTTGGCACAAAAGTAGGCTGCGCCAAAGGTCTGGCGCAAGGGGAGAGTGCGTCCGAGATGGGGCGCAGGCTGGGAGTGCACCCGGTCTTGGGCGCACTTGGCAGTTGTGCTCGAGATGGGGCACAAAAGGGGAGTGTGCCCGGCCTTGGGCGCACTTGGCTATTGCACACGGTCTTGGGCATAACGAAGGGTTACACCTTGGTTTCGATGCAATCGGCGAGGAGTGCACCCAGGCTTGGGTGCACGATGAGAGTGCGCCTCGCTTGGGGCGCACAGGCAAACAATAACACCGAACTAGCGTAAATAGAATCTGAGGAAGAATGAGATAAAACTTGCAAAACAAAAGATAAACTTTATTGATTCAAATAGACTGCAAGATGCAGTTTTACAATGCAAGATTTTACAGAGACATCTGCAAGCAAGATTGCAGGATAACCATAGGAACAGTTTCCTAGAGACTGTTGCTTCGACTCCTCTGCTCTACTTAGCAACTTTCCTCAGATTTCTTCTACTCTTTCTCACTTCCTCGATCTATTTTTTGAAAGACCACTCTGCCTTTTATAGTCAGGCAGAAGGGAGGATAAGGCTTATCCTCTAACATGCATCGCATTAGGGTTTCTCTGACATGTTCACCGAACTACAGCTATCGGCATTAATAGCGATGTTATCTGATCTGTCAAGGCATCAAATATGGTTTAATTTTTTAACACCCTCCTTTAAACCAGATTTCACAAAGACTTTAACACCCAAAATTTTTCGAAGCTTGTTGAAGTCTTCCTCCTTCAAAGGTTTTGTATAAATATCAGCTACCTGTTCTTTTGACCTGCAAAATAGTAACACAATTTTGTCAACTTTCACCAGCTCTCTGATGAAGTGGTAGCGGATATCGATATGCTTCGTCCTGCCATGAAACACTGGATCCTTCGACGGTGCTATGGTAGAATTATTATCACAAAAAATGGTTGTCGCCCTTTTCGATGGATGATTCAGCTCACCTAAGATTCTTTGCAGCCATACTGCCTGGCATGCGGCTGATGTGGTGGCAACATACTCTGCCTCTGTAGTGGACAACGCAACTATCGGTTGCTTCTTGGGCGACCATGAAACTACTCCCGATCCAAGATGGAAAGCATAGTCGAAAGTGCTCTTTCGATCATCAGTGCTGCCAGCCCAATCACTATCTATGTAGCCAACCAGTTCCAGTTGGTCTTTTTTGGCATATAAAATTCCATGGTTTCGTGTCCCATTGATATAGCGCAAAATCCATTTTCCTGCTTGCCATTGCGTGTCCTTCAAAGTCTCCATAAATCTATTGATCAGGCTCACTCCAAACATCAGATCGAGTCTAGTTGCAGTTAATTACATGAGACTGCACTAACCTCTTAAACAAGGTTGGATCAACATTTCTTCTGGAATCCATCTTGCTCGACTCGGACTGTGGCAACAGGTGTGATGGCAGGTTTGTTGTCCTCCATCTTAAATCGCTTCAAGACATCGTTCGCATACTTGCCCTAAGAAATGAAGATGTCATCTACAGATTGGATAACTTCAATACCTAAAAAGTATTTCATCAGCCCTAAGTCTGTCATCTCGAACTCTTTCTTCATGGTTGTTCTAAACTGGTCAAACAACACGTTGTTGTTTCCAATGTAAATCGGATCATCTACATACAAGCAAACGATTATCATCTCACCTTCTGGGTTTTGCTTCAGGTACAGGGTGTGCTCATATGAGCATTTCATGAACCCATTCTCTTGAAAGTAAGCATCAATCCAACTATACCAAGCCCTGGGTGCTTGCTTCAACCCATACAGGGCCTTCTTCAGCTTCAAGACTTTACTTTTTTGTCCTTCCAACTCATAGCCTAGTGGCTGGTCTATATAGACCTCTTCTTCCAACACTCCATTCAGGAATGCAGACTTGACATCCATCTGGTACACATTCTAGCCTTTTTGGGTTGCCAATGCTAGGATCATTCTAACTATGTCAAGTCGAGCTACGGATGCGTACACCTCATGATAGTCAATGCCTGACTTCTTCTTGTAGCCTTTTACCACCAATCTGGCCTTATGTCGATCAACTTCACCTTGGGCATTAAACTTAGTTTTGTATACCCACTTGACCCCAATGGTCTTCTTCCTTGTTGGGAGATAACTCAATTGCCATGTCTTGTTTTTCTCTATGGCCTCAATTTCCTCATCCATCACCTTCACCCATTTTTTATTCTAAATTACTTCTTCAAATGAAATTGGATCACACTCAGAAAATAAAGCAAAGTTAGAATGTTCTTCTTCTTGAAGTTGGGTTACCTCATAGATGTCTTGCAAGCTCCTCGTCTTCGCGGGTGTCCTCAAGTTGGAGATTATGCTTACAATTTGAGGTGTTTGTGATGATGAGGTGGTGTTGCTGCTAGCTCCAGAGTTGCTACTTGAAGCTGCAGGTTGATGCACTCGTTCTCCTTCTACGTCCTCAAACTCAATGACTGATGGTTCTGGCTGACCAGTCTTTGATTTCTAGTTCCAGGATTCATCCTCCAGGAACTTCACATCTCGACTGATAATCATCTTCTTTGTCATAGGATTATACAGCCTATATGCCTTCAACTCTTCACTATATCCAATGAAGATGCATTTCTCATCTGGGACATGTGCATATGCTATGCACCCAAAAACTCTAAAATGAGCAACATTTGGCTTCTAGTTGTTCCATGCCTCTTGAGAAATTTTGTCCTTCACACTCTTTGTGGGACATCAATTTAGTAGATAGACTGCACAACTTACAGCTTCTGCCTAGAACTCATGAGGCAAGTTTTTTACCTTCAGCATACTTCGTGCCATCTCCATAATGGTTATGTTCTTCCTCTTAGCTACAACGTTTTTCTATGGTGTGTATCTGGCAGTAAGCTGCCTACGAATTCCAGTTTGCTTGCAAAAGTTTTGGAATTCATTAGAGATATACTCACCTCCTCCATCTGTCCTGAGAGTCTTCACTTGGTAGCCGCTTTGTTTTTCAACTAGAACCTTGAACCCCTTGAATTTTTTGAACGCCTCTGACTTTTGTTTTATGGGATATACCCATGTCCTCCGACTAAAGTCATCAATGAAAGTCAAAAAATTTTGTTATCGATAAATGTGTTGGTCGACATTGGACCGCAAATGTCAAAATGCACTAGCTCCAATGGTTGTGAAGCTCTCCATGACTGTCCTATAGGGAATGCATCCCTGTGCTGCTTGTCAACTAAGCAACCCTCACAAACTTGATTTAGTTGCTCAATAAGGGGTAAACCCTTCACCATCTACTTCTTGTGTAGCAAGTTTAGGCCACTGAAGCTCAGGTGACCGAATCTGAGATGCCACAACCAGGTAGCATCCTTCTCAACTACACTAAAAGACATCAGAGATTCATTCTAAATCTGTAATAGAAACATCTTATTTTTAGTCATGGACACAGTTGCAATATGCCCATGCTCCTTGTATTTGATGGTGTAAATACCATCCTTGAATTGAATAGTGTACCCCTTCTGCACAAGTTGTCCAACACTCTGCAAATTGTGCTTCAAACCAGGCACATAATAGACATCGATGATCTGCTTCCTTTTACCTTGCTTGGTACAAATGAGAATTTTTCCTTTCCCCATCATAGGAACTTTGTTTTTGTTCCCCATTTTTACCTCATACTGGACGGTTTCATCCAGTTGTGATAACATCTCTTTGTTCCCCGTCATGTGGTTGCTGCAACCACTGTCAAGATACCAGATATTCTTTTGGCTCTCCTCCTCAATACTGCAAGTTAACAACACATTTCCACCAGCATCTCTACACTCTCCATTATCAGGCTCATCTGTGTAGTGCGCTTGATGTTGGTTATCTTTAGCCATCTTCTTTCTACACTCAAAAATATAGTGACCAAAATTCTTATAGTAATAACATTGGATCTTTGATTTATCCTTTCTCTGATAAGATCCTCCTTACTAGTTTTTGTTGTTGCCTCTTCCTCCTTGCTGATGGAAGTTTCAACCGATCTCTCCATCATTGGAGTTTGACCTTCCTCCTTGCTTGTTGCTTTTCCCATGCTTTCCTCTGCCTCTTCCTCCTTGAGAACCTGAGGCTCCTTGTTGGGAATTTTCTCTACTACTGTCTCAAAATGAGATATGCACTTTGAATGCTTGTTACAGTGAGGACTGAGTTGAGCGACTCAACCTCTGCTCATGTGTTTGTAGAGAACCCATGAGCTCATCCATAGAGAGGGTTGTCAAATATCTCAATTATTTGATTGCTATCACCACTGAGTCAAACCTTGCTAGTAGGCTCCTCAACATCTTCTCCATAATCCTTTGATTCGCCACGTTCTCCCCATTCAATAGCATCTGGTTGATGGCATCCATTATCTGAGTGAGGAAGTCACTTATGGACTCTGACTCGTTCATCTGCAAGTTCTCGAACTCCCTACTCAGCATCTACAACCATACCAACTTCACCTTGTCGATGCCCTGGTAGGATCTGGCCAAGATTTCCTAGGCCTCCTTCGATTTGGTTGCTACTGCGATTTGTGGGAAGATTATCTTCTCAACTGCCTGCATTATGTAAAATAATGCCTTATGGTCCTTATGATTCTCCTTCAGCAAATATTACTTGGGAGAGTGTGCTCAATGTTGTTGCATCTATTGGCTCTGTATAGCCATTATGGACCAGGTCCCATAGCTCCTGCGACCCGAACAGGATCCTCATTTGGATGCTCCAGTAATCATAATTTTTGTCATTGAACCACGAGATCTGCAACTGCAACGAGTTGCCACGAGAATCCATTGCTTCTTATCGTCCATGGGCAGGCACTAGCTCTGATACCAATTTGAAAGAGCCCAGAGCAAAGTTTGCTTGTGCCAAGGGTGTGGCACAAGGTACAGATGCGCCAAGGGTATGGCGCAATATCTGGATGTGCCAAGGGTCTAGCGCAATATGGGACTATGCCAAAATTTCTGGCGCAAAGATGGGATGTTCCAAAGGTCTGGAACAAAAGTAGGCTATGCCGAAGGTCTGGTGTAGGGGGAGAGTGTGCCCGATATGGGGCGCAGGCTAGGAGTGCACCCAATCTTGGGCGCACATGGCAGTTGTGCCCGAGATGGGGCGTAAAGGGGGAGTGCACCTAACCTTGGGCGCACTTGGTTATTGTGCCTGGTCTTGGGTGCAACGAAGGGTTGCGCCTTGGCTTGGGCACAATCGGGGAGGAGTGCACCCAGGCTTGGGTGCACGACGAGAGTGCGCCTCACTTAGGACGCATAGGAAAACAATAACACCGAACTGGTGCAAATAGAATCTGAGAAAGAATGAGATAAAACTTGCAAAACAAAAGATAAACTTTATTGATTCAAATAGATTGCAAGATGCAGTTTTACAATGCAAGATTTACAGAGACATCTGCAAGCAAGATTGCAGGATAACCACAGGAGGAGTTTCTTGGAGACTGTTGCTCCGACTCCTCTGCTCTGCTCAACAACTTTCCTCAGATTTCTTCTGCTCTTTCTCACTTCCTCAATCTATTTTTTGAAAGACCACTCTGCCTTTTATAGCCTGGAAGAAGGGAGGATAAGGCTTATCCTCTGACATGTGCCACATTAGGGTTTCTCTAACATGCACCGCATTAGGGTTTCTGCCCACTCACCAAACTACAACTATCAACATTAATGGCAATGTTATCCGATCTGTCATGACGTCAACTCTGGTTTAATTTTCTAACAGCTGCATGCTACTCTTTTTTTTTTCAACGTCATCAAATATGGAATGGATAGTCCATGTCATGCTCGGTAATACGTTGAGTGTCATTCTCAACATTCCATGTGATCGGTTGATTTGTGGTGTAGTGTTTTTGAGCATGTTGCTTCAGTTTCTACTGATTTTTGTGGGTGGGATTAGATATCCTTTTGCAAATTCAATATTGTCGTTTGTGTCTTAGATATCCTATTTTTTCACTGATTACGTGGCTATCTATGCTTCAGCCCTTATGCTGCATTCCTCTCGCCACCAAGTCAGGATTTTGTATGCGGTGTGGGCTCCTTTCTTGCTCGTTCACTTGGGAGGACCAGACACCATCATGATATATTCCATGATTGATAATGAGCTTTGGAAAAGGCACGCACTGGTTATGTATTTCCACCTTTGTGTGGTAGCATACCTTATATGCATGTCCCTATTGCCATTGCCCCTCGAAGACCAAGCAAAACGGTCTCTCTTGGTTGTTGCAATTCTTTTCTACTTTGTCGGCGCTACCAAGTACTTTGAACGAATGATGGCCCTGAGATTCACCAGCATTCCATAACTTGTAAGTTCAACTCTGTTGATTGACATATTTATGGAGAAGATTGAGCATAAAATAGGTGAGGGTGGGAATGAATACAATTATATAGTTAGTGGAGAGAGAATTTTTTTTCAGGAATACAGGAGAAAAGTTGACAGCTTTAATAAGTCGGAGGAAAACTCATCTAAGGAAGGCAAGAGAACTCAAAGGCCAAAGGAGAACTTGCCTAAGGAAGGTGATAGCATTCAAAAACTAGAGGAGAACACGTCGAAGCAAGGTGAGAGCTTTGAAAAGTCAAAGGAGAACTTCTTGAAGAACAACTTATCAAAGCAAATGTTGAAGAAGATGGGAATTGTCATTATTGGAGACGTGTGGGAATGGGAGGGGAAGCGAGCAACAGAAGACTACATTCTCTGCGTGTCACACGCTTTATTCAAATCCTACATGCGAAGGTTTGGCGGCCTACCTTTTTCGAAAGGGTACTAGAGAAAAATGAAAGAATTATTTTACACGCATTTAGGTGTGGAGAAGGTTTTCAAATTTGTGGAGAGAAAGCTGAAGTTCACTTATGACTACTTGTTCTCTAAGTCGAGCTGAACGGCCTTCAGCAGATTGGGAACATCAATGCGCTTCCTCAACACTTGTCTCTTGGCAGTGGCTTGGATTCGGATATACAACACATTGGTATTACTGGAGGAGCAAAGTGGGCACAACAATCATACGCAACGCATTGTCACATTCATTCTCCTGTATGTGGCGGTTGTCTTGGAAATGTTTCAATTGTGTAGGATCATTCTCTCTGATTGGACAAGGATGTGGCTATTTTGCGCAATTATTCGTCATTCCCATCCCCGTGGATCAGGATGTCCTGACATCTGTATGGCCATGCTCATAATGAAGGCTTTGATTGTGGCGAAATGCGTGCAAAAGTTATTTTTGCTTGGACTTGAACAAAATTACTGGCAAAATCAAATTCAGCAATACAGCCTCACATGGACTTGCGTAACGAGCTCAACTGGTATAGATAAGGTTCGTTGCCTAACTTGCACCTCAACTTCTAAGGACAAGAACAAAGGCCGTAAAATTCCCACCAAATGCAAAGGCCGTAAAAGTACACCCACCATCCTCAAGTTGTATATCAAGGCAGTTGCGTCCTGGCACATGAAACCAAAGCCAATTGACGAGGAGTTGAGGGATTTTATTCTTCAAAAGATAGAAGAATATTGTTATAAGAAGCAAAAAGGTCCAACCTTGCCCAGTAGACTTCTCAATAGTGGTAGGTGGGTCTGAAACTCGAGACGGAGACATGGGAGCGTGAAATTCTTAAGTAGCATGTTGCCATCGCAATTTGCCAAGGACTTGATCCAAATTCTGGGTCCAATCATCCTGACCGTGGACCTGATCAAGATGCTGGGTCAAACAATCCTAACCATGGACTTGATCAAGATGATGGGTCCAACGATCCTGACCTTAGTGTAGACTGTGTATTGGGATTCTTCAACTGGAATACCAAATGTGTATTGAATTTTCTTTTTTGTAAGAGGAATAGGGTTGCTCCTTGTCCTCATCTTTGTAGATTTAATTTGTTTTTTTTCGATGAGATCGGGAGCGCAGGGCGAAGGGGTAGGGCCCGAAGTCGGGCTACGTAGCCAAAGTCGGGTTGCGCTCTCGACTATTGCGTAGTCGGGTTGCGCAAGGGTTTATGTGCGCAGTCGGGTTGCACACAAAAAATGTGTGCAATCGGGCTGCGCACGAAACACTTTGCTAAGTCGGGGAGTGTCTGTTCAATGCCCAACTGTGCTGGTCAAAGGCAGCGAAGTCCGACTTCGCTACACAGTCGGGTGGACAACTCCAAACTTAGCCAAATTTTTTGGGAGCGGCTGGTCGAAGCCCGACTGCGCTGGTCAAAGGCAGCGAAGTTCGACTTTGCTGCGCAGTCAGGTGGATAGCTCCAGACTTAGGCAAATTTTTGCCTTGCGAACTTTTGTTGTCCAAAGGCTTGCGCAGCTACAACAATGGTTTGCTTGGCTTTGGCAAGAACTGTACAGGACAAGAGAAACATCGAATCTAAATGCAATGTTTAGGATCTGAGTTCAAAATTGTAGAACACAAAAAATGCTCTGAGGCGATTGTACAGACAACAATAGATTTTATGCAGACAGATATAACCGCAAACCCTACAGATGCCTTAAATAATAGCAAATTTTATTCTTATAAGATGAGGGTTACAAAAGTCCTCAACTAAGGAAATCCTAACATCTACAGACTAAAGTTGTAGGATAAACTGAAAGAGAAAACAAATGTCGAGTCTGCTGTTCGAACATTAGACAGATGAGCTACATTGCTCACTAAAAAGATCTCTTGCCTGTTTCTCCAAATTTCCCCCATAATCCTCTACTTTGTCTGAAGACCCGAACTACCTTATAAAGCCGCGGGGATAGGAAGATAGAGGTTATCCTATGATAGGTTCTGACAGACCTTGAACTAGGGTTTATGACCAATCATCGAATTGGCATTAACTTCTGTGACGATCGGATCTGTCAGACGTCACATCTATCAGAAAGCACGTGCGACGTCAAGTCAAAAAAAAATTTAGGATCCCCAACTACGTGAGCGTAGTCCGGCTTCGCCCAAGTTTGAAGCGTAGTCTGGCTAAGGAGTGAAATATGGATTAATATTTTTAACACCCTCCTTTAAACCTAATTTCATGAGCGCTTTGACTCCAAGCTACTCATGCAATCTGCTGAAGTCTTCCTCCTTCAAAGGCTTCGTGAAAATATCTGCCAATTGCTCCTTGGATCTGTAATTGAATTTCTCTAGACTTCACCAACTCTCTAATGAAGTGATAACGAATATCGATGTGCTTCGCTCGACCATGGAACATAGGATCCTTTGACAGTGCGATGGTCGAATTGTTATCACAAAAAATTGTTGTCGTACCTTTCGGAGGATAGTTCAGTTCAGTCAGAACTCTTCGCAACCAAACTGCCTGGCATGCGGCTGACGTGGCGGTGACATTCTACTTCAGCTATGGACAACACAATGATGGGTTGCTTCTTGGACACCCATGAGACTGCCCCTGATCCGAGATGGAAAGCATACCCAGAGGTGCTCTTTCGATTGTTGGTGCTACCAGCCCAGTCACTATCTATGAAGCCCACCAGTTCCAACTGGTCTTGTCTGGCATAAAATAGGCCATTGTTTTGCGTCCCATTGACATAGCGTAAGATCCTCTTGCCTGCTTGTCAGTGCGTGTCCTTCAGAGTCTCCATGAAACGTCTGATCATACTGACTCTGAACATTAAATATGTTCGAGTTGCAGTCAAATACATCAGACTGCCAACTAGCCTCTTGAACAGTGTTGGATCTACATTCCTCCTTGAATCTAACTTGCTCATCTTCAAACCTGTAGCTACAGGTGTGATGGCATGTTTGATGTCCTCCATCTTGAACCGCTTCAGGACATCCTTAGCATACTTGCCCTAAGAAATGAAGATGTCATCTTCCAATTGGTCAAATTCAATGCCAAGAAAATACTTCATCAGCCCTAAGTCTATCATCTCGAACTCCTTCATGGTTGTTCTAAACTGGGCAAACAGTGTCGTGCTGTTGCCAGTGTAAATTAAATCGTCCACATACAGGCAAACAATTATGAGCTCACCTACATCATTTGTCTTCATGTACATGGTGTGCTCATATGGGCATTTTACAAACCCATTTTTCTAAAAATAACTATCAATCCGACTGTACCAAGCCTTGGGCGCCTACTTCAAACCGTACAGGCCTTCTTCAGCTTCAAGACTTTGCCCTCCTGGCCTTCAATTTTGTAACCCGGTGGCTAGTCTATGTAGACCTCTTCCTCCAACACTCCATTGAGGAAGGTTGACTTGACATCCATCTGGTACATCTTCCAACCCTGTTGGGCTACCAATTCCAGGATCATCCTGACTATGTCAAGTTGGGCTACAGGCGCATAAACCTCATGGCAATCGATGTCTGACTTCTACTTGTAACCCTTCACCATCAGTTTGGATTTATGCTTATCAACGTCTCCTTGGGCGTTGAACTTTGTCTTATACACCCACTTGACCCCAATGGTCTTCTTCCCTAGTGGAAGATCTGTTAGTTGCCATGTATCATTCTTTTCAATGGCTTTAATCTCCTCATCCATAGCCTGCACCCACTTTTGATTCTGACTTGCGTCTTCGAACTCTACTAGATCAACTTCAGTAAAGAATGCAAATTCAAAGTACTCTTCATCTACATGGGTTTGGGTTGCCTCATAGATTTCTTGTAAGCTCCTTGTCTTCGCTGGCATCACTAGGTTCTGGATTCTACTTGCACATGGAGATGACCGAGATGGAGTGGTTGTGCTACTGCTGGCACCACTGCTGCTATCGGAGGTTGCAGGTGGCTGCACACTTCCTTCTTCCAAGTCAATAGACTCTACTACTGCTAGCTCTAACTAGCCAGTCTTTGACTTCTAGTTCTAGGATTCATCTTCAAGAAACTTCACATCACGGTTGATGATAAGCTTCTTCGTCACAGGGTTGTACAACCTATATGTCTTTGTCTGCTCATTGTACCCTGTGAAAATGCACTTCTCAGCTCTATCATCCAACTTCTATCGCTTCTCTTCTGGAACATGTGCATATGCAATGCACTCGAACACACGCAAGTGGGCCACACTTGGCTTCACACCGCTCCAGGCCTCCTGAGGGATTTTTTCCTTCAAATTTTTGGTGGGACATTTGTTCAGCAGGTAGACTACACATGTTATAGCCTCTGCCCAAAATTCGTGCAACAATCCCTTCGCCTTCATCATGCTTCGTGCCATCTCCATGATGGTCTGGTTCTTCTTCTTAGCTGTCATTTTGTTGTTGGCATGTATCTGGCAGTGAACTACCTTCGAATTTCATGTTGCTTGCAGTAGTTATGGAATTCGTTGGAGATGTATTCACCTCTGCTATCTGTCTTGAGAGTCTTGATCTGATATCCGCTCTATTTCTCCACCAGAGCCTTGAACTCTTTGAATCTGGCAAATGCTTCTGACTTCAGCTTGATGGCATAGATCCAAGTCTTTCGGTTGAAGTCATCTATGAACGTTAAGAAATATTTGTTGTCAAAAAATGTGTTGGTTTGCATCAAACCGTAAATGTCTGAGTGCACCAGCTCCAGTGGCTATGATGCTCTCTAAGACTGACCGAAAGGGAACTAATCCCTATGTTTTTTGTCGACTAAGCAACCCTCACACACTTGATTTTGCTGCTCTATTAGGGGTAAACCCTTCACCATCTGCTTCTTGTGCATTTGATTGAGGCCACTAAAGTTCAAGTGACCAAATCTGAGATGCCACAGCCAGGTAGCATCTTTCACAACTACACTTAGAGACATCAATGATTCATTCTAAATCTGTAGCAAAAACATTTTATTCTTAATTTTCAAGAAACTTCACATCACGGCTGATGATGAGCTTCTTTGTCACAGGGTTGTATAGCCTATATGCCTTCGCTTGCTCACTATACCCTGTGAAAATGCACTTCTCAGCTCTATCATCCAAATTTTGCCACTTCTCTTCTGGAACATGTGCATATGCAATGCACCCGAACACACGCAAGTGAGCCACACTTGGCTTCACACCGCTCCAGGCCTCTTGAGGGATTTTTTCCTTCACGCTTTTGGTGGGACATCTGTTCAGTAGGTAGATTGCACATGTTACAGCCTCTACCCAAAAATTATGTGGCAATCCCTTCGCCTTCATCATGCTTCATGCCATCTCCATGATGGTCTGGTTCTTTCTCTCAGCTACGTCGTTCTGTTGTGGTGTGTATCTGGCAGTGAACTACCTTCAAATTTCGTGTTGCTTGCAGTAGTTATGGAATTCGTTGGAGATGTAGTCACCTTCGCCATCTGTCCTAAGAGTCTTGATCTGTTATCCGCTTTATTTCTCCATCAGAGCCTTGAAATCTTTGAATCTGGAAAATGCTTCTGAATTCAGCTTGATGGCATAGATCCAAGTTTTCCGACTGAAGTCATCTATGAACATTAAGAAATATTTATTACCGGAAAACGTGTTGGTCTGCATCGGACCGCAAATGTCTGAGTGCACCAGCTCTAGTGGTCGTGATGCTCTCCAAGACTGACCGAAAGGGAACGAATCCCTATGTTGTTTGTCAACTAAGCAGCCCTCACAAACTTGATTTTACTGCTCTATCAGGGGTAAACCCTTCACCATATGATTCTTGTGCAGTTGATTCAAGCCATTGAAGTTCAGGTGACCAAATCTGAGATGCCACAACTAGGTAGCGTCTTTCACAACTGCACTTAGAGACATCAATTATTCGTTCTAAATTTGTAGCGAAAACATTTTTTTCTTCGTCATGGACACTGTAGCAATCTGTCCATGTGACTTGTCTCTGAGGGTGCAAGCTCCGTATTTGAACTGGACTGTATGTCCCTTCTACACGAGCTATCCAATGCTCAGTAGGTTATGCTTCAGGCCAGGCACATAGTAGACGTCAAAGATCTGCTTTCGTTCGCCATGCCTGGTGCGGATGAGGATCTTTCCTTTCCCCATTATGGGAACCTTGTTGTTGTTCCCCATCTTCACCTTAGACTGGACTATTTCATCCAGTTAGGAGAACATCTCCTTATTCCCCGTCATGTGGTTGCTGCACCCGCTGTCTAAATACCAGACATTCTTCTGGCACTCCTCAATGTTGCAATTCAACATGTTTCCTCCTATCGAATTTTTGGTTTCATCCGTGTAATGGGCTTGCTGTTGGTTCTCCTCGGCCATTCATTTTCTACACTGTGAGATATAATGGCCTAACTTCTTGCAGAAATAGAACTGGACCTTTGACATGTCCTTCTTCTGACCAGATCCAGCTTGCTGATTTCTTGAACTGCCTCTTCCACCTTGCTGATGGAAATTACAGTTGGTCTCCTCTTCACTAGGGTTTGACCATCCTCCTTGCTTGTTGTCTTTCCCACGCCTGCCTCTGCCTCTTGCTCTATGAGAACTAGAGGCACCATGGTGGGAATCTTGTCTGTCGTTGTCTTAAAATAAGACTTGAGCCTTGAATGCTTGCTTCAGAGAGGTCTGAGATGAATGGCTCAACCTCTGTTCATGTGTCTGCAATGAACCCATGAGCTCGTCTGTCAAGAGGGTTGTCATATCCCTCGACTCTTCGATTGCTATCACAACCGAGTCAAACTTGGCAGGTAAACTTCTAAGAATTTTCTCCACAATTCTTTAGCTCTGCATAATTTCTCCATTCAATCGCATCTGGTTGATAATGTTTGTCGTTCGGGTGAAGAAATAACTCATGGACTCGGACTCACTCATCTACATATTTTCAAACTCCCTCCTGAGCATCTACAGCTTCACCAACTTTACCTTATTGGTGCCCTGGTATGAGCTGGCCAGAATCTCCCAGGTCTGCTTTGCCTTGGTGGCTGATGCGATCCACAGGAAGATGGACTCCTCGACCACCTGCATGATGTAGAATAGGGCCTTTTGGTCTTTCTTTGTGTTCTCTTTCAATAGGTCCTTGTCTACTTGAGAGAGGGCGACCAATGCTACTGCATCTGCCAGTTTTGGGTAGCCATTCTCGACTAACTCCCACAGCTCCTAAGATCCGAACAAGATCTTCATCTGGATGCTCCAGTAATTGTAATTCTTTCCGTTGAAGCATGGGATCTGTAACTGCAAGTTGTTGCTACTAAAAGCCATTCTGCTTCGGTCTTCGCATCAAGGGATTAGTGGCTTTGATACCAATTTGTAGATTTAATTTGTTTTTTTTCAACGAGATCGAGAGCGCAAGGCGAAGGGGAAGGGCCCAAAGTCGGGTTGTGCACCCGAAGTCAGGTTGCGCAAGTAAAACTTGCGCAGTCGGGCTGCGCAAGGGTTTATGTGCACGAAAAATGTGCGCAATCGGGCTACACACGGAACACTTTGCTAAGTCGAGGAGCGTCTGGTCAACGTCCGACTGCGCTAGTCAAAGGCAGCGAAGTCCGACTTTGCTGCGCATTCGGTGGATAGCTCCAGACTTAGCCAAATTTTTTGGGAGCGGCTGGTCGATGCTCGACTGCGCTGGTCAAAGGCAGCGAAGTCTGACTTCGTTCCGCGTTCGGGTGGACAACTCCAGACTTAGGCAAATTTTTGCCTTGTGAACTTTTGTTGTTCAAAGGCTTGCACGGCTACAGCAATGGTTTGCTTGGCTTTGGCAAGAACTGTACAGGACGAGAGAAACATCGAATCTAAATGCAATGTTTGGGATCTGAGTTCAAAATTGTAGAACATAAAAAATGCTCTGAGGTGATTGTACAAATAACAACAAATTTTATGCAGATAGAGATAACCGCAAACCCTACAGATGCCTTAAACAACAACAAATTTTATTCTTATAAGATGAGGGTTACAAAAGTCCTCAACTGAGGAAATCCTAACATCTACAGACTAAAGCTGCAAGATAAACTGAAAGGGAAAACAAATGTCGAGTCTGCTGCTCGGACATTAAACAGATGAGCTACACTGCTCACTGAAAATATCTCTTGTCTGTTTCTCCAAATTTCCCCCACTCTCCTCTACTTTGTCTGAAGACCCGAACTGCCTTATATAGCCACAGAGAGAGGAAGATAGTGGTTATCCTCTGACAGGTTCTGACAGACCTTGAACTAGGGTTTCTGACCAATCGTCGAATTGGCATTAACTTTGACGGCGATCGGATCTGTCAGACGTCACGTCTATCGGAGCGCAGTCTGGCTAAGGCGTGAAATCTGGATTAATATTTCTAACAATCCTTTGAAAGGGGATAAGTCGGATGATGATCCTGTGAAGAAGAATATGCGTGTGAGTGACACTATCCAACTACTGTGGCTATCTGCTGGTATCGTATCCCAGTTTGTTGCCTCTCCTCCCCGACATGGCAAAGTTGGAACATGAAAAGCTTCTACTAGAGATCGTTCCTCTTGTGCGTGATATAAAGAAGAATAAGAAGGCTCAAGAAGGTGAGTTTTGGAACAATATGAAACAGAAATATGGAAGTGGAATTATGCGAAGCAATGCAGCAGCACTCGTAGTGAAGTTGATAGAAAAAGGAAACGAGCATAAAGGTGGAAGGGCAAGCATGCTGAGCGCTGCAGCAGCACTAGCAGCGAAGCTGATAGATAAAGAAAGGGCAGAAAGGTGGGAACTGATTTCTCAACTGTGGTCTGTACTTGTGTTATATTGTGCTTACTTCTGTAAAGCTACGTCCCATGGAGAGAGCCTGGCTGCTGGTGGAGAATATATATCGCAGTTGTGGGCACTGTTGGCTCATCTCGGGTTTGGATTGTTTGGGTTTGGAGAACAATCCGACACTGTTGTTGGACACAGGGGGTTTTCCGACAAACCACCACCAGACTACTCCTGGAAAGATATACATCCTGCTCCTGCACAACAAACTGAACTGTAACCAGTCAAGACTGAAGCTGTCCGCGAGATAGAAGAGGAAAAGGAAGACCGGGAGATAAAAGAGGAAGTGGCAGTCGGAGTCGGGGAGATAGAAGAGGAAATGGAAGACCCGGAGATAAAAGAGGAAGTGGGAGTGGAGGAGATAGAAATGATAGGATCAACAAGTGCACAACCACCCGACTTGGAAAAGGGGGGAGTTCACAGCCAAACAAAGCGCAAGCGCAATAGACACTTAAAAGGCAATGATTTTTGATCTCTCATGGCAACCACATGGATTATATTTGTCGTTTTGGGTGTTGTTTTTTCTATTTTTCCTTGTTTGCCCTCTGTTCCCAATGTATGTCTTATAAGAACATGCCTATATGACCTAACGCCAATGGTGTGATGCGTGATGATTTTTTTTATATGAGTACGTGTGTTATTGATTTTTTATTTTTATATTGAAAATTTATTATGTTTAAAAGGTGTGATGTGTGATGATTTTTTATATGAGTACGTCTGTTATTGTAATGATTTTTTATTTTTATAATGAAAATTTTATTATGTTTAAAAAAAACATATTCCTCTATAATAAACAATGCTTCAAATTCATTCATGCTTGTCAAAGAAGTTCAACATGGTGACCCACTGCATAATATTCTATTAAGTAGAACAATGAGGTGTCCCGAAAAAGCTCAAAGCATTTCTCATTCTATCTATGATGTTTCACGTTCTTAGATTGCAAACTAGTGGAAAGAGGGGTTAATATGTGTTTTTTTTTTTATAGAAATTATGGAATAATTTATAATGTCTATCGCGGATGCAAGATGCCTTGCAAAAGGAGAGGGTCAACAGCTAGAGGTTTATGGTAATGTTTTTTTGTAAAAAAAATATTTATTTATAATATTTATCTTATTAATAGTTGCGTTGAGTTATTTTAAAAGTTTAATAAATAATATATATTTTTTATACAAGTTCATACACACTAATACATATTATATTTCATGGTGGTTTGGGTCTCTAAAAAGAAAGTCCAAAGCCTTAACCATATGGGTGTCCCAGGGGGACCAAATAAATAAGTAATATATTTATTATAATGTTTATTAATTAGTTATACATACAAAGCACTTAGTGGTCTATTTCACATTGGACTATAAAATAACGAGGTGGAATAGGTTTGGTGGATGCATTTCATGTGGTTGAACCCTGTGCTTGTCAGCTACTAAAAAAAGTGTGGTTGTAACCAACTCTCCTATCAAGAAAAAAAAATAATAATAATAATTTAGTTCTTTTATAACAATGTAAAATAAATTTTTTATTGATATTAAGATATTTGAAATCAAGCCTGCGTAACTATTTTATATTGGGTTTAACTAATTATATCATTAATGTTATTGTGATATGTTCATGAAAAAACCCACGTGTTGTAGGTGAGTTGGAGAGGAGAGGGCAATCCTCCAAAGGAGGTCATAGGTCGGGTGTGACTCTCGGGTGACTTTGACGGTGTAGAACCCCTTGTTCGCGGTCTCTCAAACCAAGGCGACCCCACAAGGGGTTTTCCGCTTTAAAAAAATATATGTTCATGAAAAAAAAATCTGGTCTAAACATCCATGAAAACTGACTTTTAATCATTCTTATCAATTAAACTTTAAAGTTATAAATATGTTTATCATTTTATTATATTACATACTTGATTTTATTATTAATTAATATAAAATTAAATAATATAAAATGTATTTATATTAAAAAAAAAAGAATTAAAGATTTTTTGTAATTTGTTTTATGGGATTATTACATTATGACCATATAGTGGTATTATGACCATATAGTGGTATTACAACAAGCTTGACAATTATGCATGTATCTCTTAACAATATTTGAACCTTGGTCTCTTCCTTGACAATTGAGGGATCTAATGTGTTAAATTAATGCCATTTGATATTTTTTAGTAAAACTAAATATTTTTATAAATTATAAATAAATTTTTTTATAACAAGCACTTTCGTACTTTATATTAAACAATATACATTCAATGAAATGCATTGTCATATTTTGTAACCACATTTTTTTTTATTGGAGACAACCATGATGATATGAGCAAAGCAATTATTTCTTAATTATCCAAGAATAATTATGTCATAACACTTTCAACTCACAAACATTAGTATCCATCTAGATTTCTAATCAGACAAGTCAATTCCATCACTAATTGTGGCATCATACTTCCTCATGGTGCCAACCGACTTATAGTATTATGAACACTATGGTGTCAACCTTATTTTGGTGCCACCTCATATGGTACCCATGCATATAGACAAATACACATAGGGTGCCAATATCACATGCCATCATCAAAATCTAAAGTATACAAAAGGCACTTTTCTAGCACCAAGCAACAAAGACACAAGTACAATCATCTAGTCTTTTCACTTGGCATCTTATAGATTGGTAACATTCGAACAAGTAGACAACTCATTTGATATCAAGCATGCATAATTTGCATATCTCGGGATTCTATGTTTAGCTTAATGAAATATATCATGAAGATGTAATTTTGGTATATTAATGAAAAAAATAGTTTTGTCTACACACCTATGAAAATTGACCCTTAATCATTCTCACGGTTTAAACTTTAAACTTTAAACTTATAAATATGTTTATCATTTTATTATATCACATACTTTTTTTTTTATTAATAAAAATTATATACATTCATAAAATTAAATTTTTAACGATATTTTTTTAATTAGTTTTATGACATTGAAATGGGGCAGTATTACAAGAAGCTTGGCAATTATGCATGTATCACTTAGCAAGATTCAAACCTTGGTCTCCTTATTGAATTTTGAGGAATCTAACTAGTTGAACTAATGTCATTTGATATTTTTACCAATATTAAAATTATATATAAATTATAAATAAATATTTTATAACAAGTACTTTTGTACTTTATATTAAACATTATACATTCAATTAAATGCATAATCATATTTTATATCCCCATCTTGTTGTTGGAGATATCCATGGTGATATGAGCAAAATAATAGTTTCTTAATTATCAAAGAATAATTCCATAACACTTTGAACTCAAAAACATTGGCATCCATCTAGATCTCTCATTAGATAAGCTAATGCCATCACTAATTATGTTATCATTAATCATACTTACTCATGGTGCTAATTGAATTATGGTATCATGGCCACTATGGTGTCAACCTTATTTTGGTACCATTGTATATGGCACCCATGCATATAGACATAGATACATGTAGTGCCAATATTGTGTGTCATTATCAAAACCCAAAGTGTACAGAAGACATCTTTCTAGCACTAAGCATCAAAGACACAAGAACAACCATCTAGTCTTGCACTTCACATCTTATAGATTGGTATCAACACTAGAACAATTATAATGGACAACCTAGTAACTATCTTTGTAATTATCTCTTAATTAGTTATGAGTTGAATTGTATAAAACTTAGAATTATCTTAACTCGAAGTTTCTTCAATTCACTTATATGTTTTATTAATTTTTCTTCTCCCTTCACTTTTTTCTCCTTATTATCTCTATCCTCACCTCTTTCTCACCCTCCAAACCTTGGTTTTTCTTATAGTATCTAAGCTTTTATTCTTCTAATTCTTTCATTGCACATGGACATAGTGTACTTGCACTCAACATGCCACATATCTTATGAACTAAAAATCTATGTTATTTACAATAGTGTTACATAGATTTTGTATTCTATAGTATATTTGTATTTTAATTATCTATAAATAAATTTTCATTATCTTGATAAATATTATGTTGTTCCTTATTCTATTACACAAGTCTAAAGAATAACTTATTTGGATATGTAAGCTAGTTTAGGGAGTTATCCTTTTTTTCATCACATCCAAATCGTACAATTGTATGATTTGGTGACCATACAAGCTGTTTGGCAAATTGACATAGTGCACAAATCAAACCATACAAACTGTATAATTTGGGAAAGTTGGATTGAGACTTTGGCAATAAATTCTAGGTCTTCTAAATCACCTCCCCTTCCAAGAATACTACACCCTTGCTCTACATAAATAAAGTTTTATTATATTGGATTTATCATTATCCAATTTACTTCATCTAGATTTTACTTGTCTAGAGTGGTTCTTTCTAGGAATAGAGCCTCCAATATGCTTTGTGGTTATACTCATAAATATTCATTCTATCTAAATAAAAGTATCAAACTAAGTTCCATGTTTTATTACCTTGAAAAACACCATATTATAGAGTAATGTTTAATATGGAATAATTATTATCAATAGATATGAAGATGAAGGATATCAATAAGCTCATTTGAGACACAATGAAGGAAAATACGAACATCCCATTTGATAGTTGCAGTATCTCATGATCGGCATAGGATCAACACCTACCACTACCAACATTGTATATTTTTAGAGCTACAATCTACTCAATATGCATATCAACACTGACATTTTAATGTTTTTAGCTCAAACAAATGTCAAATATTTGAATTCTAGCTCTAATAGATAGAAGGTTGCTATTCTATGAAACATTATCTCATACAAATAGAATTTCTTTCATACTTATGAATATATAAAAAATGATAGGTTGTTGTTGGGAATCTACCATCTAGGGCCTCATAGATGATGGTGTAACATAAAAAAAATACCATTGCAATAAAAATGACACATTGTATTAAATTCAAGGTGGTCCCTTAGGATACAAATTGACCCTTTGAGGGTGCATTTTATGTAATCCCTTTTACAAATAAAACATGGTGTCTTCATCTCTTCATTCTACAATCGAGGTTGGAGATGAATTTGTGAGTTGTAACTACCATTGAAATGATCTTTGCACCTTGAGTTGAGTTGTATACCTGCACACATGGAACCAAGAAAGATGTTAGTAGCACATGTTTACAATGATTATGATAAAATGACTAATGCAAAAGGAAAATAAAAAACAAGTATGTGATTACATGAGTGATAATTTTCGTAGCATAACATTAACATTCCCCTCCCATATTTTTTTCTTAGTCATGTGATGGTGCCTTTATAGGCCTTTGAGGGTTTTAGAGGGAAGGATAGGTGGCAAGCCAGGGCTACCAAGTGGCAAAGATTGGGTAGTTGCAGTGAGTCACTAGAAGTGTCTCACTTAACTGAGGAGATGTGGCAAGTGGGTAGGACTTGGTAGCCCTGGATTTCCACCTATCCTGGGTAGTTGTAGTGAGTCACTAGAAGTGTCTCACTTAACTAGGGAGATGTGGCAAGTGGGTAGGTGCAAGTGGAGTGATATGTGGAGTGAGGTGTGAGATGTGGTAAGTGGGTAGGTGGAAGTGGAGTGAAGTGTGGGGTGATGTCCCATGTGAAGGGACAAGGGTGAAATGGGTGTGTGAGAGGTGGAAAAGGGGTGATGGTGATGTGGCCAGGACACATGTCAAGTGAGGAGAGAGGGTATCCTAGGAGGATATTTTCCAAATTTAATAAAATCTAGAAAATATAATTATGTGCAAGATTTTATGCCTAAGTCAAAACTTAGGCACATAATGTTATGCAGAACTGAAATGTGCAATGTGAATGAATAATGTGCAAGAATTATGACTTAAGAATATATTATTATGCAGAATTGTGATGTGCAATACAAATACCTAGATTTTGGTGTCTACAAGATTTGTGGAAGATAAGAGGATTTTTAGTGCACTATATTTTGTGAAATCTAAACACCTTAATAGGCTAGATAAAATTTTGGATAATTGTTTAAGAATTTATGAGTCATCATATGAGTTGGACAAATTTTCTTATGACAAAGCATTAGCATACTGAAAATCACTAGCGAACAGATGGGGTATCACTAATACACATGACAATGAGGATACTGATGGTGGTAATTATTAGATTATGGAGATAGATTTTTTCTATGCTTAATAGTGATTCTGGACAAGTTGATAAGGTTTTGTTTTAGATACCTGAATTGTAATTTTTCCCAAATTTCACATTGAAAATTTTGACTTTCTTTGTTATCAATTTAATTGATAAATTTTATTTTACTTGTTATCACAATGCTTATCAGTGATGGTTTTAGACAAGATGATAAGTTCTTGTTTCAAATACCTGAGTTGTAATTTTTCTAAGATTTCACAACATTGATAAATTTGACAATATTTGTTATCAATTTCATTGATAAATCTAATTTTACTTGTGATCACAACATTGATTCAACTACTTGAATTTTAATTTTATGATTTATATTAGAGCGATCCTTTTCAAATTATGTGTTTTATATAGTAATCATTGTAGTGTCTTAACTATGTTCATTCTTAAAACTTATGTCTTGTGTTATTTTATTGTTAATGTATTGATATTTATGTATTGGAACAAGTGAGTAATATCATAGTAATATTCCGTTTATAATTTGAAATTACAATAGTTGAATGATTCTAAATTTAAATGCAACATAAGAATATAAATGAAAACAACTATTGAATGATAGAAGACACAGATCAATAAAAGCTTTTTTATTATTTGCAATGAAAATATATAGTGTCCAAATCATTGACAATAATACAACAAAGTTTACTATCAACTATGAAATAGTCAACAATATCTTAAGTTTTAGATGGAGACTTAGAGATAGATTCAGTTGCTCCTTCTAGATCACCTTGAGCTTCATATGCTCTTAAATTTTTGGGTTCCTTTCCATTTTATCTTATGCCAATAGCCTGCTCTAGCACTAGTAGTGCTCCAACTCTGATGAGGTCTTCCTTTGCCTTCTCTATGCTCCCAACCAACAGTCTTTCTTCTTGGGCTGGATCATATTGCACTAAATGAATATTTTCTTCACACTTCTTCTTTAGCAAGATATATGGATCCATATGGTGCTTCTTTATAATAATCCTTAACTAATTGTTGTCTCTGATCTTGGCTTGCATGGTATTATTCATTGTTATTGTTGCTTAGAGTGATTTCTTTGCAGCCTGAATTTTAACATTCATTTTTTTAACTTGTTTCTTTAAATTGTAAAAATTTAACTAAAAAAATTAAAAGTAAATTTTAGTTAGTTGAGATTTATATGAAACATAATAACCATAAAATTTATGAAAACTAAAATCTCACCGTAGTTACACCCTTGAAGCCTCAACTACTACAATTTTATTTTTATCAACATCCCATTGATTATAATATGCTTGGTCTTCAACATTAAGGCTCTCCAATATGTTCAACATAGTATTTAATACTTCATCATTATATAAAATAGAAGTATTTATTGAGCCTAATTTAGCTTGATGTAACAAACCACCAAGCTTTTCTTATTCGTTTTGAACCACATAAAACATTTCTTACCTTTTAGCATAAATTATATATTGAGCATTTAAATCCTTTATAAGGATATTTGCCAGAAATTCCCAATTCTTCATTTCATTTACATTGTGAAGCAATTTGTTCTTGATCAATACCTCACAATTATCAAACTTTAATTTTTTTTGAAAATTTGACTTTTTCGTCCTCAATTTGAGGACCAAGGTTGCTTCTAGAAGATGATGATGTGGTTTGATGAGATTTAGGTGTTTTTTGTGGTTTCTATTGTGCTTGAAGCACATATATCGATTTAAATCATTCGATGTTACCTTTTAGATGATAATCATCCTCTAAAGGAGGATTATCTACATCTAAGCTCAAAATTTCTTGAATAGAACAATTTTTTGAAAATATCTTAAATCAAAATATAGCCTAAGAAGCTGTCTGCGATGGTACCCCTTGTGATATCACACCAAAAAGTTATTTTCCACCCATTTGACCTCTCATTAATCGATGTCGTGTTGGAGGTGGTGGTGGTGCTGGCAGTATAATTTACTGCTTTCTTTGAGTATGTAGTGGAGAGGCACCTAAATAAAAATATTCTTATTAAAATAAAATATAATTGGTTAAAATTAATACATATTATCAATGATACCCCTGCCTCCTTGGGTCTTACTCGAAAGTGGCATCCCTTTTGGGATGTTTTCCACACAAAAAAAAATACATATTATCAATAATAAAATACTGACTTGATGTTGACATCTATTGCTACCCTCCAGCTTGTGAAGGCAACTTGATGCAGTGGTGGGGGGTGGAAAATAACACTAAAAACATACTAAAAAGAAAAAAAATTATTATAAATTTTTACTAAGTAGTAATGAAAATGAATCAAGAAACTTGAAATAGTGAACTCACTTGTCATTGGTGTGGTCTCACTGGATTCACATTGCACAACATGTTGACGAGAAACTCCAAAAGCATCTACCCTTGAACGTTTATGAGATCCCATCTCCCCCTTCCTCTTTATACTCATGGCTAAAGCTCTTGGTCGATCCATAAAGAGACGAAGTGTTAATTTCGGTCTAAGTTTGGCCCTACAGATTTTCCTGATTTCTCACTAGTAGTTTGCTGATGACATTTTGCTCTCTTGTATGGCATCGATTTTTCATGCTCATGATGTGAAAAAAATCCTGGACTGTTATGGGAGAGCAATGGGTCATTTGATTAACTATCTAAAATGTAGTGTTTTTTTTCTTAATACCCCAGAGGTTCGTCAACATAATATTACTTCTATTTTGGGTTGTAGGATTGTCTCTCTCCCGGCTACCTATCTTGGCCTTCCATTGTTTGTTGGTCGCTTGAAGGAATCGTTCTAGACTCTGGTTGTGGAGAGAGTATAGAGGAAACTTACCTCATGGAAAGATGCCCTCCTTAGTCAAGCAGGGAAGGCAGTTTTGGTTCAGAGCATGCTTCAGAGTATTCCCATATATTTCTTGTCTCTTTTTAATCTCCCAACTAAGGTGGCATCCAAGTTTGATAGTATTTGGAAGGCCTTTCTTTGGGCTGGTCCAAAGTTAAAGGGCAAGTTCCACCTTATATCTTAGGAGTAAATTTGTAAAAGAAAAAGGTATGGGGGTTGAATCTTAAGAACGCGGCAGTTATGAATAAGGCATTGGTTTCCAAACTTACTTGGAAGGTAGCTTCCAATTCTAATCATCTCTGGTGTCAAATTCTCAAAGCCAAATATAATTTTCAATAGTTTCTCTTGGATCATCTCCCTTCTGGAGGTTCTAATTTTTGGAACAGTCTTATTAAATCCAAGGACTTTATCAAAGACAATTGTTGTTGGGTGATTGGCAATGGTAGGTCCATTTCTTTTTGGGATGATCCTTGGCTCAGAGATCGTCCCCTTGTTGAGGATCCTCACTTTTAGGATGTGTGTTTGCTCTCCAAAGAGGCGGGCTTTGTCAAGGTGGCTGATTTTGTTTTTCTTCAGAATGATTGTAAAATCTGGTCTCCCTCCCCCTTCCTAAGAAATGCCCAAGATCGTTTGACGTGGGATTCTCTCATGCTTGAGATGCGGTGGTATGTTGTGCGGTGGGAAGAAGTGGCAGACCAATTGGTGTGGGAAGGCAATAGTGAAGGTTTATTTTCAGTTAAGGTTACTTATTCTCTTATCTACCCTCACAGAGATGGTGATTTCCCTTGGTCTAAGATTTGTATTAAGAATTTGATCCTGAAAATAAATATTTTCTTCTGGTTGGTGGTGTAGAATAAGGTTCTAACCATTGAAAATTTGCATAAGAGAGGTTTCAATTTATTAAATCATTATTTTTTGTGCAAGAAAGACTGGAAGTCTACTTATCATATATTTCTAAAGTATAAAGTCTTTTGAGATATTTTTTATTTTATTCTTCAGCATGTTTGGGTTGCTTGTACATTGTCAAACTCTATCTGCGACTTTGTTCAACAATGGACATCACCCTTTTCTTGCCCCCATATAAAATACTTTTGGAAGTGTCTATTACCTCATATCCTTTGGAGCGTTTTGAAGGAGTGGAATGCAAGGATGTTTAAAAATTTTGAGTGTGACATTTTTCATTTAAGTCAAAAAATAATTTGGAAGGTGGTAGAGAATGTGTTGGCAGTGTTGAAAGACTCTCTCCCCTCCATACCTAATGACCATCCTTATTATGTTGTTGAACACATTCTTGGTTTTCACCCGTAGTTAAGACCCCCACCAGCTCTAAATTTATGAGCTTCTATTCACTGGACCCCACCCCCTTCAGGCTAGTTTAAGCTTAATTTTGATGGGGCATCGAAGGGTAATCTGGGCCCAGCTAGTATTGGTGTGTAATTTGTGATTGCATTGGTAATGTAATCTTGGCCTTCATGGAGGATATTGGTGTTCAATATTCATACTTTATCGAAGCACGTGCTTCCTTTTTTGTAATTCAAATGCTCAAAGATCTTGGCATTCGTAAGGTCGTTATTGAATGGGATTCGTTCAATGTTATAAACATTCTCAAAGGATATTGTCATACCAATTGGCGTATCTCTAATTTAATTGATGAATCTAGAGCCCACTTATTATCTTTGGAGGAGATGTTAATCAAGCATGAGTATAGAGAAGGGAACATGGTGGTCGACTCCCTTGCAAATCTGGACGTATCTCATCAGAGCTTAGCAATTTGGGGTACAAATTTTCTGCTTGAGATCCTATGCCTTGTTAATATCGATAAACCTTAATTTCTATCAGGTGGCACCTCACCAACGGTTACTTTTCCTAGTTTTTGGTTGGTTATGGAGTTTGATTATTGTTGAGATGGTGGTGGAGAGCCTTTACTTCTGGCCTTTGTGATGTCCTCTCGGGCCCTCTGGTTTGTTTTTTGCTTGTGGTGATGTTAGGGAGTCATTTCCCCCCCAATTTTTTGAATTTCAATTTTCAAAATTCTCCTTCCCAACATTCCCTCATGTGTTCATTTTGTGGGCCTTACTGGCTACTTGTTGGTTTATCGAACCTTCTCTGAGTGTGCCTATGTAAGAATACCTCTACCTTAGTGTTTCCTTTTTGTTTTTCTTTGGGATTTTGATCGTGCTTCTATTCTATGGCTATATGGATTATGATATTTTTTACCTCAAGGGTGTTGGGGTCCTGTTTTGTATCCTCCTTTTTTCTATGAGAAGACACCTTTGTGGTAGTATCATGGTTTGTGTGTTTTGGTTTATCTTTACACCTGTTGGAGGCTCTCTTGAGTTGGTGACATCTAGTCTAAGTGGGGGTAGCCCTTCCATGGTTGCTTATGTGGTTTTATGGTTCTTCCCCTAGTTTCCTAGGAGATTTATCAATTTTTTTCATTGTATGATTCAGTCGTCTGTGTCATATTTCCCCGTGAATGGGATTTTTTGTTGCACCTAACATTGGTTTCAGCTTTCCATCTCGGGTATGGCTTGTCTTTCTTTGTGTCGATACCTAGTATTCATAGGTGTCCCTCGTTGGTGAGTCCCAACTCCTTATTTGGTTTCTGGATTGACTTTGGTGGTGGGGATCATGTATTTTTACCTTGGTCTGCTATGGGGTCTCTTGTGCCTGTGTTTTCTTACTAGTTTGAGTTTGGTTGGTTGGGTTTTTCCTCTCCTATCTGTGTTTGGGAGAATCTATTTTTTTTTTCTTATGGGTAAGGTGAAGATCTTTTATCCTAAGAAAAATTTGAGCAAGCCCTAGTTGGAACCTACATCCATCACCTTTGATGATGAAGTTAAATCTATTCTGGCGGAAGGGGGTCTTTTGGAGTGCATTCAAAATTTTCATGGACACAATCTGATTCTCACTAACTAGAGTGGTATGAAACTAAATTGTGCGGGAAGCAGGATCATTTTTATATTGAATCACTTTTGATTGTAAGGTAGAAAACCCACAATAGACTTAATTTATATATTTTTTCGATGATGCCTTATTATCATATTTGGATTGCATTTAAATACCTAGTCTAATAGTTGTAAGAGTGAAGGGTTGTGACCCTAGAATAATTAATAAATAATATAAGGATTAGGACATGTTAGGAGGGTCCTAACATGCCACCCCCCTTAAAGGAGCTTTGTCCTCAAAGCTGGAAATTTGGAAATTGCTGCTGGATATCTTGAAAATTTTCCCACGTTGCGTCTTCTAAAGGTAGACCTTTCCAATGGATTAAAACTTTCATGATATCGTGAGTACGAAGGTGACGCAAGCGGCGATCCAAGATAGCTTCTGGATCAACTAGAAGTACTCCATTATCGAAGAATTCAAGGAGAGTGGTTTGTGTCATGATATGGGCTCCAACTGCGAGCTTAAGGCAAGATACATGAAATACAGGGTGAAGTTTGGAAGAGGGAGGAAGCTCTAGTTTGTAAGCAATGGTCCCAATACATTGGAGAACTTTATATGGCCCATAAAATTTGGGTGCTAACTTCTGAGAACCTTTTTTTTAAGAGAGGACTGATGGTAAGGTTGGAGACGTAAGAAAACCATATCACCCTCGTGGAAACTACGTTCGCTTCTATGTTGATCGGCCTGCTGCTTCATGCGATGTTGGGCTGTGTGTAGGTTCTCTTTTAGGATCCGTAATATGTCATCTCTATTAGCAAGTTTCGTTTCCACCGCATGGACTTTTGTAGTCCTTGGAATATAGGAAGTGAGGGATGGTGGTGTTTGACCATATAGTGCTTCATAAGGAGTCATTTTGATGGGCGTATGGTATGAAGTGTTATACCACCATTCCACTAGTGAAAGCCACTTTACCCAATGGAGTGGTTGAGTAGAAAAAAACATCGAAGGTATGTTTCCAAGAATTTATTTACAACTTCTGTTTGGCCATCGGTTTGAGGATGGTAAGTGGAGCTCATACGAAGTTGAGTACCTTGTAATTTGAACAATTCCTTCCAAAAGGTGCTAGTGAAAGTTGGATCGCGGTCACTAACAATTGTGGAGGGTATACCATGTAATTTAAATATGTTATCTAGGAAGAGGTGGGCTATAGTGCTAGTGGTATAAGGATGAGCCACGGAGCAAAAATGGGCATATTTAGATAAACAATCAACGACTACGAAAATGGTTGTTTTTCCTCCTGATTTTCATAATCCTTCAATAAAGTCCATAGAAATATCTGCCCATGTTTTTGTGGGTATAGGAAGATGTTGAAGTAATCCTGGAATAGTGAGGGTCTCCCCCTTTTGTCTTTGGCAAACTTCACATTCTTTTACAGAGTTTTTGATGTAATTTTTCATTCCTACCCAATAGAAGGAGGTAGTGACTCTTTTATAGGTTTTTAAGAACCCTGAGTGGCCTGCAATGGGTGAGGTATGTAACTCATGAAGAAGTTTTTCATGATAAGTTGAATTGGGGGTGAGGACCATCCTCCCTTTGTATCTTAATATATTGTCCTTCCAAGTGTATGGAGGTTTGCTATGAGGATTATGTTGAAGTTGTTGAATTAAGGCATGGATAGTAGGATCATTTATCCATTCTTCATGCACCTCATCTACCCATTTAGGAATAAGGGAGGAAAGAGCATGGACTTGAGGCATATCTTCAAATTTTCTACAAAGTGCATCGGCTGCCATGTTGTCCTTTCCATTTTTATATGTAATTTCATAATCATAGCCAAGAAGTTTAGTAACCCATTTTTGTTGTTTCGGGGTATTAGTCCTTTGTTCCAAAAAATACTTCAAGCTATGATGGTCAGTGCGTATAATGAAATGTTGGCCAATAAGGTAAGGCCTCCAATGTTGAATAGCATGGACAATCGCCAACATCTCTTTTTCATACATAGAGCGAGTTGAATTCTTAGGAGAAAATGCTTTGCTTATAAAAGCTAGAGGCCTTTCATCCTGCATGAGTACGACTCCCATTCCTATTCTTGAAGCGTCACTTTCAATGACGAATGGTTTAGAAAAGTTGGGCATGGCTAGAATAGGGGTGGTACACATTGCAGTTTTCAAGGTGATAAAGGCCTCATCCGCTTTAGACGACCATTTGAAAGCATTTTTCTTAAGTAATGTTGTTAGAGGAGTAGCGATTTTACTATAATTTTTTGGACAAATTTTCTATAATATCCCGTTAGTCCAAGAAACCCACGTAGAGCTTTTAAGGTTTTTGGAGTAGGCCAATTTTTCACCTCCTCGATTTTGGAAGGATCTACCATAACTCCTTCCTTTGAGACAATATGCCCTAAGTATTCAATTTCTTGTTTTTCAAAGGAACACTTTGATCTTTTTGCATAAAGCTGATTTTCCTCCAAGATTTGGAACTCTTGTCTAACATGGTCCAAATGTTCTTCCCATGTTTTGTTATAAATCAAAATGTCATCAAAGAAAACTAATATAAATTTACGAATAAAAGGGTGAAATACCTTATTCATTAGACTTTGAAAGGTAGAAGGAGTGTTGGTTAGGCCAAATGGCATCACCAAGAATTTGTAGTGCCCTTCGTGAGTGCGAAAGGTCGTCTTAGGAATATCCTTTTCATTGACTCGTATTTGGTGGTATCCTGACCGTAAGTCTAACTTGGAAAAATAAGCTACCTCGTGGAGTTCATCTAATAGCTCGTCTATGACCGGAATAGGAAATTTATCTTTGATGGTCATTTTATTAAGCGCTCAAAAATCGACACATAAACGCCATGAGCCATCCTTTTTTCTAACTAAAATAATTGGAGAGGAGTAAGGACTTTTGCTAGGTCTAATGACTCCTGCCTGAAGAAGCTCTTGTACTAATTTCTCTATTTCGGTATTTTTGAGGTATGGATAACGATAAGGTCTAATATTAGGAGGTTGATGCCCTAGAAATAGTGGAATAGTGTGATCGTGACTTTGTTGTGGAGGTAGTCCTTTTGGTTCATTGAATACCGCCTTATGGTGGTCTAAAATCTTTTGTAACTCTGGTGTCTCGTCTTCTTTGTGACTAGGTTGAATTGAAAATAATTCGGCGACCATTCCTTTGTTTCCTTTTTGGATAATTTTCTCCATTCTATGTGAGTCGACAATTTGGGAAGGTCCCGATTTCAAGCCTTGGATAATATAGGTTTGGTTCTTTGCTTGTGAATTTCATCCATAGTTCATCAAATTCCCATTGGACTACACCCAAGGTTCGTAACCATTGTACGCCTAGTACAATATCGCACCCACCTAGGGGTAGGACGTACATGTCGCCTTTCATGTTATAAACCCCCATAGTTAGTTTTATATTTTTGTATTTTCCTTTGCATGCAATTTTTCTACCATTTCCAATCATCACTTCGAAGTTATTGCAAGGGTATATAAAACAATTTGCTTGTTTAGCCACCTTTGGATCGATAAAATTGTGTGTGCTACCAGAATATAGGAGCATGGTAAGCTTTTGTTTTTTAAAATACCCTTTTACTCGCATTGTTTGAGGGGAAAAAAATTTGACAAGGGCGTTGAAGGAAACCTTTGGTGCATTTTCTTCCTCACTTTCAAGTGTGTTGGATAATACCTCTACTTCGAGTTTAGGTTCCTCTTCAATAGAATTCCCTTCCTCTATGGCATCTAGAATATATAATTTTCGTGAGGCACATTTATGATTTCTATCAAATTTCTCATCGCAATGGTAGCAAAGACCCTTAGCTTGTCTTTCCTTCATTTCCTCGAAACTCAGACGCTTAATTGGTAGAGTGAGGTTAATTTTGGGGGCTCTATAGGAGTTTTGGGTTCGTCCATTTTGCATTGGTTTGGGGTTGGTATAAGTTTTTGATGGTTTCCCCCAAGTTGGTTTTGTGAACCAATTTCATGCCTTGATTTTGTCCTCCACTAATTTCACCAAGCCGATGGTCTCTAACATGTTTTTAGGGTTATACATTTGCACCTCTATTCGAATTTCTTCTTTTAAACCGCTGACAAAACATTCTTGAAAGAAGGCAACGTCTAATCCGGATGTTTGATTAGCTAGCCTTTCAAATTTTGCTTGGTATTCGCTTATCGAAGTGGTTTGGCATAATTTAGTGAGGGCCCCTATAAAGCTTTGAAACTTGCTAGGGCTGAATCACACTAATAGATTTTGTGTAAAGGTTGACAACGTCAGAGTGCCGTTAGTTTTCTTGAACCATTGGTACCATTGGATGGCGTCATTTTCCAAGTGGAAGGAGGCGATATGCACTTTTTGCATTTTCGAAATTTGATTTAGTGAGAAATATTGCTCTGCTCGGTAGATCCAGTTTGTAGGGTCTCCTCCAAATTTTGGGAAGTCTAATTTGGTCATCCGTGGTAGAATGGAAGTTTGTGGACCTCCTAACATTGCTCGGTTTGATGACCCATGGTTGGGTGAATTTGCATGTGTTGTTGCCTGATTTTGATTGATGGCATCAAGTTTAACATCCATTGCAAATATTTTCTCGAAGAGTTCTCTTGTGTTACGGGTATTCTCCTCTCTTTCCTTTTGAACTTCTTCAGCGAGCCTTTCGTGTTTCTCATGAATGGAATCCAGTGATCGTCGTCCTTCAGCCATTGTGATTGGTGTAGGTAACAATCAATATGACTTGGTACAGGTGAGCAAAAAATAAAAAAATAAAAATTAATTTTTTTTTTTCCTTTGCATTTCGGACGTCGAAAACCTTGATGCTGCATTGAAGATTTTAGCTTTTTCAAAATAGCCACTGGTCACCACACGAAAGGTCGAGCAATTTGGGTGTAAGACAACTTAATTCGTACCTTAGGAGAAGGTTTAATTTTCTGTGAGGATTTTGACATGGATCCGTGAAGCGTGAATGTTGTTTGCATCCTTGCGAATGTGGACTGGCTGAAATGTGCAGTGGAAAAATTTTTAATGGTGAATTTACTCCTTGATCTAGCTCTGATCCAGATGGTATGAAACTAAATGGTGTGGGAAGTAGGATAGTTTTTATATTGAATCGCTTTTATTGTAAGGTAGAAAACCCACAATAGACTTAATTTATATATTTGTTCGATGATGCCTTATTATCATATTTGGATTTCATTTAAATACCTAGTCTAATAGTTGTAAGAGTGAAGGGTTGTGACCCTAGAATATAATTAATAAATAATATAAGGATTAGGACATTTTAGGAGGGTCCTAACATGGAGGGTGGCTACTTGGAATGATGGTTGGGTTAGTATTGGCTCGTGGTCATTCCAGGTCACAACGGAGCTACTTAGTAGGACTACTGGTTTGATTAGATGGTGCTTATCACAATCGTGATAGACACTCTCTATTGTAGGATATTAGTCTTTTCTGGATAAGGAAGAATTTCTTCCTAGAGTCCAAAACAATTTTAGGGCTTCGGCTTTGTCCTCTCCCTAGGATTGTGTTGCTAGGGTTATTATGGATTATTTCACTTTAGATTCTTCTTATGAGATAATTAGGAGTTTTCATGCTATATTTTTAAACCACTTACGTCGTCATGCTCGCATGAATATTCTTTTGTTTCTTTTCTATTTTTTGAATAAGTCTTTTGTGAACGTGCAAGGTGGTCATGGTCAGACCCCTATCCATCAAGGCCTTGCTTTGCTTGTGTTTGAATAGGCAGTTCTAGAAAAGGTTTTAGTTGCTAACAAGATCCTTAAGCCTTTTACGAATTCACTTGGTCCTATTGTTGGTGGCTCTAAGGTGGTTTTAGAGGTATATTTTGAGTGTAGTGGTGATATTTATTCATTTACCTTTGGCTCGGGTCTTGAGAAGGTTTCAAGAAAGATTCAGGTTTCTGCTAAAGGGGTTTGTGGTAAGGCTTCGGATGGTGGTAATTGTGCTCCTTTGGCTAGCCCCTCTATTAAGTTTGATGTGTCTCTTAAGGTGGTTGTGGAGGAGCTTGTGGATGTGGACCTGAAGCCCACCCATGTTGTTGTGGGTAGTGGCATACGTAAATCTAAACACCTGTGTATTAAAGAGGGTGAGGACGATGGTTCCTCCCCTCTCTCTCCTCGTATTAACTTTGACATATTTCCAGACATCTTTGAGGAGAAAAAATGATCGATCTTTCATAATTTGAAGCTCATTGATATTAATCAAATGAAAATTTGGAGAAAAAACGATTGGTATTTCATAATTTGAAGCTCATTGATATTAATCAAAGGAAAATTTGGAGTTCACTGAAGTTGGTGATGGATCACTCTGAGGATATTTATCGTCTGGTTGCTTCTATTTTGTAGTCTTTCTCTGATCTGCCTCACGGTGTCTGGTGGGGTTTAATTCTGGTCTTTCTTGCTCGGGTGGCATTTTTATTGTAGTGGTCATGGGATCCCTTTAAAACCCTCTCCTTTTTTAACAATACCAAAAAAAAATTACTTCTTCCCATTATAACATAGTCATATAGAAGAAATCAAATTCTTGGAGCCACATAGGCTAAAATTGAAATGACTTCGGATGAACATGATTTAGTAAATCACTTATCAAGAGAATGGGTTCTTGATCTCATCTTAATTGCAAAAACATAACTAAATATAGTGTATTCTCTATTTATAATTGTGTATTAGATAATAAAAATCTATCCAATATTTCCACAATATGATATTTTACAATGTGTCTATTATCCAATATAGAATTAAGTATTAAAAGAATAACATCTCAAATATCATTTAAAATGACAAATGAAGGAAAATCCTACAAATTAATATTATTTAGGAGTACCAACCTTCGTTTTCAAAGGATAAAAAACTATAATCAAATCCCCAAATCCATATATTACAATTATGAATTATTATTCTCTTTGATAGAAGTATGCTAAGGTCCTTTAAAAAAATTCATGAGAAATAATTATAGTTGAAGCATATATAAGAAATTGCTAGGAAATCCCCATCTTTCAAATATTTTTTAATGCATCCTGACATTCCTCACTACATAATTTTTTTTTTTATACTAAAATTAACTTTTGTTGACAACTTATTTTCTAGGGATCCTATTTATACCCCTAATATTCCATGATATCATCTTATCATCATCTTTTATTTGTATTTGTGATCTTATCCCCATTTCTTTTTAACACTTACAAAAAAAAAAAAATTGTTTTCCAAATTATTATCTCTCAAAGTTTCTTTTTCTCTTTGCTCTTGTTTAGAGGATTTTTCTCTCTCTCTTTTGCATTCTCACCAACACTTTCATCTCCATCAATCTCTTCCATGTTTTCATGTTGTTCATAATAAGACTTATCTTCTAAAGGTTTATGTTTTCTTGGTGAATATCAAGTGGAAAGAATAGCCCTACCAACACTTTCTTATTTACATTTCCCCAAAAATTCTAAATTGCAAGGGTGATCCTCCATAGTATTTAGTTTCTTATATTTTTTTTAAATCCTATGTTCTTCCTTGGAAGCCCTAAAGTGCAAGAATGATACTTTATACGAATTACTTTCTTTTGTTTCCTTAGAATGCCTAAATTTAAATGGATATCCTCCATACTCATTTCTTTATTATGCTATTTTTTAAACCCTAAAGTGCAAGGGATACACTATATACTTCTTTCAATTTTATTTCAATGAGAGGATTTTATACTACTTGAGAAAAGTAAAGATAAATTACTTGGATTAACCTTTTCCCTCCTTGCTTTGAAATTTACCTTCCCATATTTCTTTGGATTTTTAATTCCTTCTAAATTTGAACTTGCATAATGTACTTTCTCATGCCTCATGTCCTTAGTTTCTTCTAGTGGTTGATGCAACTAATCATAATGGCCTTTGCAGTTTGATGATATAGAGGGATTCCTTTAACACTTTCATGGGAGTGAAAGTCATTGATTTGATCCATCTACTATGGTATGATCTCCTTGTCTCATATTGAAGTTTGTCTTATGTCCAATGTTTTCCATCTCTTTATCCATTTTTTTCACTTTGTAATCTCTTGCCATGTGTTCAATTTTGTCATATTTGTAGCATTGAAATATAGTATTTTCATAATCCACTTCTTGATGTTGTTCTCTTAATTCAAATTTAATTGTAATTGGATGTGTCAAGGGTTTTGAAACATTCAGTAAAACACATATGTGAGTATATACAAAATACCTTGTGCTAAATTTACTTGGTTCCTAATTTCAATCATGACACTGGCTTCCTTTTTGAAATAAGGAAAGGTGAGGTTCACTCCTAATTCACACTCACTTATAGCTCATAATCTATCACTAGTTAAGAAATATTATTTTCAATAAATCTTAGCATTTTTAAATTTAAAAGAGATGAATATGAAAATCATCTTTTCCAATCTGATCTTGTACTAAATGTAACTTCTCAAAAAATTATATATATCACTTTATACAAAATAATGAACAAATATTTACTAAAATAAACATATAATTTATTTTTTAAATAAGACTGAAAAAATTAACATAAGGTAAAAACTAATTGCATCTAGAAAATTTAAAACTAAACTCTATGCAATAAGCTACCTTTATTATATGAAACTATAACATGAGTAGAAAGGAAGTGTAAGCTAGGGGTAAGTGTGATCCAAAATCAAGTGTGATCTAGATTGGGTGAATGGAAGGAAGCCATATTTAGAAGAAATTCATGATGCCCTACGTGTAAGTATGGATGCTCAAGTTAGAGATTAAAGGAATATATGGAAAGTTAGGTCTAAGCATTAAATATTACACCAAAAGTGATTATAAGGATGAGATCATAGACATGATATAATGGTTCTTATAAATATTGAATTAATTTGTGAGTTCCATGGACTCTCGTTAGCTTAGAAAAAAAATTCGATGAAATGAAAGTGTGGATTGAATTTAAATTACTTAATGACTTTTCTTCCTAAAGGATTTTGTTGATCATATTTTCTAGTTTAGAAAACACCAATAAAATAATGGGTAATAGGATATAATTTAAGGGAAATATGCCTTTTATTTAAGAGGAAAGTTCATCCAAGAGGGACCATTGCCTATAAGTGAAAACATGCTATATAAACATGGATATGTGTTGCTATAGATATTTAAAAATGATATACATAATTTAATTAGATTAAATATAAACTAAAAAAATAGAATGAAAAATATATTTAATAAAAAAATATTTAAATATGATATAATAAATCAATTTTCTTTTTTATTTGGTGGAAGAAGGGGTTTTGAAAGGAACCCCAAACATTTTACAAAATAAATCCACACAGCTTTGAGAGATTAAGGGAGGCCCATAGGCCACCAAAAGAGAAACTAGGATCCATAGATCCAATAGGATTGAACCCAAACAAAGCTACCAAAATAGTTCCATACATACTCCTAAAATTTTGAGATAGCCGAAGGTAGCTCAATCCCATGCAAGGGAGAGAAAATGCCTTGGCTGAGCTAACTACATTAACAAAACAAAAAGGATAGGACAAAAAACATTCCCAATAGACCACCTAGAACTAAAACGTAATTATTGGTTCCACTAGATCCAACTTCCTTCTCCAATTCTTCATCCTTTGGTTCCCACTCTTCCTACCCCATCAAAGTCAGGATCTTCTCTTGTTTCAATTAAAAATAAGATGGTTTCTAAAACTACGAAGTCCCCCTTGAATAGAGTCAAACTCTAACCACCAAATAAGTAGTAAGAAAATTACCGTCTTCTAATATTATTAGCTAGTTGGATTAAGCATTTCAAAAACTCCATGTTCCAAATTGTGATGCCATTTTGAGAGGTGCCTAATGTTAAGATCCTGCTATAAAATAAACTCAAATAACACACTCTCACACAATTGCTTGGAAATAACTCACATAAACATCACATTAATATAACAAAAATTTGCATAAAGAACAATCTCACAATAGAACTGAATCGCGAGGCCTCTTCGAGGGGGCAACCTCCTTCAATACTTCATTAATTTTGCAAAAGATGGTTACATTGGTGCCCTTTCGGGTATTTAAGGAGTTTCCTTCCAAGGTTGGCTTACATGCATAATGCCACCTGGATTACATGCATAATGCCACCCGAATTACATGCATAGTGCCACTTTGAATTACATGCACAATGCCACCCGAATTACATGCACAATGCCACTCGAATTACATGCTCAATGCCACACGAATTACATGCACAATGCCACCTATCTACCATGTGTTACATAAAAAATGGTGCCATTTGTCATAGGCACTACCTAAGCTAAAACTTAGAACATTACAAAATATTAATCATGGGTACTACCCACGTTCACTAGGAATTATTACATCAAGGAAGTTATTACATTAAGGGTTAGGATGAGATCCTAACATGCCCTTCTCCTTGAAGAAGCTTTGTCCTCAAAGCTAAAAATGAGGAAACTGTTGCTGGAGTTGATGGAGGTACTCCCATGTAGCATCCTCAGGTTGAAGTCCACGCCATTGAACCAAGACCTCTGTGATGGTACGGTTGCAAGTTCGACGATACAGCAGCTGCTTTGGTGCAAGTAAGATGGAGCCTTCTTCATCCAATTCGAGAAGTGTTGATGGAACCTGTACCTTAGAGCTGCCCGAAATTTAGGAGGGAGGCGTGAGTGGAGGGTGCCCGTACTCTGCCTCTGGTGGCGGTATGATAGGAAGTGTTGTACCACCATTCGGCCAAAGAAAGCCATTTTGCCCAATGAGTAGGATGATCGGAGGCAAGCAGCGAAGGTAGGTTTCCAAGCAGTTATTAACAACCTCTGTTTGACCATCCGTTTGCGGATGGTAGGCTAAAATCATTGTGAGTTGAGTCCCCTGCAACTTAAACAACTCTTGCCAAAAATTGCTAGTAAGGCTGGGATCACGATCAGATACAATGGAGGTTGGCATGCCATGAAGGCGAAATATGGAGTCAAGGAAAATTTGGGCAATAGTGAATGTTGTGTAATGATGGGTTAGGGCACAAAAGTGAGCATACTTTGAAAGGTGGTCCTTGTCTCCAGATTTAGGTAGCCCTTCTATGAAATCCATAGAGATGTTAGTCCACACCTGATCCGGTATCGGCAAGGGTGGAAGAGTGCCCGAAGAGTGCACTGTTTCTCTTTTCATCCTTTGACCTGTGTCGCAGTCTGCCACAAAAGAGCGAATGTCCTGTTTCCTACCTTTCCAAAATAAGGTGTGCTTGAGTCGCTCATAAGGTGGTCTGATATTGGGAGGTGTACTATCCGGCAATAATGGAATGGCATGGTCGTGAGAGCGATGCAGTGGTCGTGTGATGGGTTCTAAAAATATGGCCTCATGTTTGTGGAGAATCTGTTGCATGTCTTGTGGGATTTCACCCATTGGAGATGTGGATGGCTGGATGGAGAATAGTTATGCAATGACCCCACGTGATGATTTCTTTAGAAATTTCTCCATGCCGTTTGAACTGATAATTTGAGGTGTTCCTATCGGGGAGCCCTTGATGATGTGTGTTTGTCCGTTCTGGAAGAACTGCATCCAACGTTTAGCAAAGTTCCAACTGATAGTGCCCAACGTACTCAACCATTGGCATCCCAAAACAATATCACATCTACCTAAATGGAGGGCGAACATGTCCTTCTTGAGTTCATAGTCCCCTATATTGATTTTAACATTGTGACACTTTCCTTTACAAGATAAGGTTCCCCCATTGGCTACCATGACCTCAAAGGAATTACAATTATGGATATAGCAATTTTCCCGTTGAGCAACTCTAGGGTCAATGAAGTTGTGCGTGCTTCTCGAATCCAAAAGGATGGAAAGACGTTGGCTCTTGAAACATCCTGTAACCTTCATGGTTTGAGGACTAGTAATGCCTGCAAGGGCATGGATTGTAATTGATGTCTCAGGTTCCTGTTTCCCTTCTTCTTGTGGAGGAGGTGTGTCTGGAGGGTCCTCATCCTCATCACTCTCATCAACGGTATCAGGTTCTCCAACATCTATCAAGAATAATTTTTTGTGTGCACACTTATGCCCCTTGAAAAACTTTTCATCACAATTGTAGCATAATCCTTGGGCACGACGTGCATCCATCTCTTCGGTGGTGAGGCGCTTGGGTGCAGTAGGCTTATTATCATCCTGGGTGTTGGGCTCTCGGGGAAATGAAGGTCTATCTTGAGAAAACTTTGATGGGCGTCTTTGGGCGGAGAGTTTAGATTCGGCCGACGGGCCAAACTGATAGCTTCCATCATAGTTCGTGGTTTCAACATTTTGACTTTTGCTTGGAGTTCCATCTTCAACCCACTGATATAACAACTCTGGAAGAACCCTTCACTCAATCCTCTTGTTCAATTGGCCAATTTTTCAAATTGAGCTTGGTACTCTCGAACTGACCCTGTTTGTTGTAGTTTGGATAAGGCTCCCGTGAAGTCCTCAAACTCACTAGGACCAAATCGAGTGAGTATTTGGGATTCAAAATCCTCCCAAGAGAGATTTGGGTAGGTAAGACGCAACCATTGAAACCGATGTAGAGCCTCAGATTCCAAGTTAAAGGAAGCCATCTGGACTCGATGAAATACTGGTACATTATGAAGTCGAAAGAATTGGTCAACCCGACATAGCCACCCATCAACATCCTTCCCACCGAATTTGGGAAAGTCCAACTTGGGCATTCTAAAGGGTGTATCATGGTCACGATTCCTTGTAGAACTCTCAACTTGGTATTTCGATTTGGGTGGTTCTCTTCTCAGTTTGCTATCTACTTCTATCAATGCTTCTTCTAAGCGATTGCTAGTGGCCTCATGCTCTAGGCGAAGACCTTGGACTTCTTCCCTTATGGAGTGAAAAGCCGAGTTCAAGTTCTCAATGGCTTTTGTTAGGGACTCCAAGTGTTCTAGTTCTTTCTAGTGTCCACGGGTACCCCGGGCCATTTTTTGACCTTTTGTGACCAATTACTAAAAATAGAATTGAATTTTTTTTACTTACTATTTTTAGTAAGTGCCCAAAAAAGTGCTTGGGTGCTATATATCAAAATGATCAGCAGGAGGAGGTGGTCACAATGAGCTATATCTCTTAACACTACTTTTTGGCACCCTAGACTTTTTTTTTTTTTTTTTATCTCCTGTTTTGCTGAGTCTAACGGTGTTTACAGATTCTGATTCTGAGCTACTGAGCAAAAGTTTGGTACTGGAGCACTATCTAAAACTGGTCGTGTTTCACACTCAAGATTCTCTGTATTTTGCAGGTGACTGATATGACAGTTCTGTTCGACTCAAGACCGTGAATTCTCGCCCTGATCGTGTCGACCTCTCCGACTCGACTGTGACTACCACTGTAAATTTGATCGTTACTCTCCAGACTTTCAACTTAAGTGTCACCCTCATGGCTTATCCCGAATGCATGTCCCTTCTGTTATTTTTTGGTAGAGGACTCCTTTCTCATATGCTCACTTTTGAAATGCAGGTTTACGAACGGGGGTGTTTGGATTCTTATTTTGATTTTTATTTTTGCATTTTTTATAGGTTGCAGTTTTAACAGAACCAGGGAATGCTAAGTATAGGAGTATGTACCACCCATAGGCCATCTAATATACCGACAGTGACGAACAATAGTGCTCGGACCAATATTTCGAGCCACTACTCAAGGAGGATTCCACACATACTCTTGAGCACACTACCCGCCTCTCGACAATACGGGAGGGTAATCGTCCGGGATGCTTGTGTCCCGTAGACTATGAGTAATACAAGGCCGAAGAGCTTCCTAATGGATAAAAGTTTGTTTAATCCTAGATGGTCTCCCGATATACCCGAAGATACGTGGGAGCTCAAGTCCGTGCGCGAGTTCTGTCTGAGGCCTGGGTATTGGAGCCTGATCGCCCCTCACTTCACTAGACGCTTTATGGGCTATCTAGCTTAGCCAATAACGACAGATCCTTCGCGATATTTTAAAACCCCCGGGTACAGGGTTTCTACCTACTCAACTAATAATATATATATTTTTTTTGTTTTTGGTCTGGAAAAAAAAACACTGTATTTTTTTTTTTGATTTTTTTAATAAGGAAAAACAGAATGGAAAAAACACACGGAATTTATACCTAACAGGCGGATTTGATGGCAAGAATCATTGCGATTGCAGCAGAACTTGGCCCCGGAAAGCGCTCTGATACCACTTGTTAAGATCCTGCTATAAAATAAACTCAAATAACACACTCTCACACAATTGCTTGGAAATAACTCACATAAACATCACATTAATATAACAGAAATTTGCATAAAGAACAATCTCACAATAGAATTGAATCGCAGGCCTCTTCGAGGGGGCAACCTCCTTCAATACTTCATTAATTTTGCAAAAGATGGTTACATTGGTGCCCTTTCGGGTATTTAAGGAGTTTCCTTCCAAGGTTGGCTTACATGCAAAATGCCACCTAGATTACATGCATAATGCCACCCGAATTACATGCATAGTGCCACTTTGAATTACATGCACAATGCCACCCGAATTACATGCACAATGCCACTCGAATTACATGCTCAATGCCACACGAATTACATGCACAATGCCACCTATCTACCATGTGTTACATAAAAAAGGGTGCCATTTGTCATAGGCACTACCTAATCTAAAACTTAGAACATTACAAAATATTAATCATGGGTACTACCCACGTTCACTAGGAATTATTACATCAAGGAAGTTATTACATTAAGGGTTAGGATGAGATCCTAACACCTAAGTTATCCAAAAAATCGGTTGAATTGTTACCCTCCCTAAACACATGCTTGTATTGGACAATTTCAAATTTTTGGGTCAATTTATGCACTTCCTCCAATAGGTTTGAGATTGTCCAAGTTGGAGTGTGCATCCCTCTAACCATATTAATGATATTGAGTGAGTCACCTTTGATTATAACTTTTCTAAAACCTAGAGATTTTAACTACAAGACTCCTTGAAAGAGAGCTCTAGCCTCAGTTGCATGGCTAGTTTGGGTTTCAATGTTTTCATCAAATGCCAACAAAATTCACCCCTTTGTATCCCTGATGATACCACCTGCTCCAGCTCGGCTCATATTACCCTTAGACACACCATCAAAGTTTAATTTTATCCACCTAGGAGGGGGTGGTTCCCAAATAGTGTTTTCTCTTACTGGGTGATGGATTCTTAGGACCAAAGTAAGAGAAGATTTAAAATCCAAATTCTTTTCTATCCTAGCTTTCATACCAGTGTTCCTCGATTCTAGGGATAGGAGATCAACATTTTCCATCGCGACAAGGACAGTCTTAACAAAAATGAACTTTACATGATGAGAAGTGTTCTTAAAAGGAGGAAAAGGATGTGAATGATCGAATCTAAGGTGACAAATAGGGAGTGCTCCATTGCTCCACATGGGCATTTAGCTCTTTAGGGAGAACCCAATCCATTCCCACTAGATGAAGCAGCATCCCAAAAATTTATTTAGAATAGGAACACAAGGAGAACAAATGCTTAGGAGATTCTTCTACAGCCCACACAGATAACAACTATTGGGTAAACTAAGACCTCTCTTTTGTAAATTATCCAGCATTAAGCACTTCCCTGCACAGCCAACCAAAAAAATATATTCACTTTGGGCGTGAGACCTTTACACCAAATTTTATTAGCTAGGAACCAAGGCTCTTTGTGATCATCAAGGAGTGCATACGTCGATTTGATCGAGAAACATCCATTATTTTCAGCTCCCCAAACTAGCTTATCTTGTTTATCTTCAGAGACTATAACAATGTATCTTAGCAATTCTGAAAGGGATTTACAAGCAAATTCCTCATCTTAAGACTAATCAAGGAAGGAAAGAGGTTTGCAATATTTTTTATCGTTAATCATATTAAAGTAATCACAGACCCTTGATCCGGAAGCCTATGTTGTGATAAATTTGATTTGAGAGAAGATAGGAATGAAGTTTAAAGGTATATTTGTTGCTCACCTATCTCTTCAAAAATTGATCCTCTGACCATTACTTAGAAGCCAACAGCCACCTTTCAAAACATTTGCTCGAATTTTAACCACGCTTTTCCAAAACGCAAATCCTTGATACGAGTTGGGATAAAATAAAATAAATCCCTGTTTTCCAAGCATTTGGATTTTAAAATTTTTACGCAGTTTGCATTAATATTTTGAGCCAACTTCCACCCTTATTTAGCTATAAGGACCCTCTTCATTAAACTCATTTAATATAATAAAAACAATTTAATATTTTATTATTGTTATTATTATATTTTTTTTTTTTTAATTTTATTATTTTAGATGTGGTTAGTGTAAGAAACCCATACGAACTCACGTCTAAGGTTGGCATCCCCATCCCATGGTGATTTCCCATAAGGGGGGAGAGCTAAGCTTATCAATAGGGACCAAACACACATCCCCATCCCATCCCATCGTGATCTCCCATAAGGGGAGGGCTGATATTATCAATAGAGGTCAAACACACATGCTCATGTCCCGGTTTGAACTTACACCCTTAAAAAAAACCAAAACCTAAACAGTTACATATTTTATTATTATCCATCCTAATAAAAATCTCAATCAACTTATATATATAAATAGTATCTTTGGATGTCATACAAACAACGAGAGAATTTTTTTTTCAGGTTGAATATATGCAATTAAACTAAGAAATAAAAAAAATAGAAGTTACAGTCATGATCTATTTCCTTGATCGCTTGGCATTAGATAAAGTAGTGCAATACACACGGATAACATGACTGAACCTAGCGGCGCCTCACGGACTACCTGTCTGCGTTTTTTTCTTTTTTTTCTCTTCTTTTTTCCTCTCTCCTAAGGGACAAAGGTGAACTAGATGCATCGCCAAGACTTGATTAATGACTGACTTACATCTTCAAGAATAAAAATAGTAAACCTTTTATTTTATCTTTATCTTTGTCGACACCGTTTATGCCGTTCCTCTGGTATGCCCAAGTAACGAATCGAGAGTAGGTGGGTTCCTTGTGTCTGTAACGAAGATGACATTGGAGATGGAGGTTATTGGTTTGCTCTGGAATTGTTATTATTTACTTCTTTTTGCATGGTCGTTAGTCATAGTTGTTCCGTAGGTGGGCAACTTAAAGCTCAATATAAACGATAGTTGGTTCAATTTCCACACACAATAGAAATCTACCAGTTTTAAGCCTCGTAATAAAAGATCACTAAAAATCTACCATGGAAACTGTAGTTTTCATTTTGTTGTAAACTTGTCTGAAAATCTAACATGTATCTATAAAAATTGCAGCCTAATATATCTTAGAGGGTTATTTGGCCTTGCTTTGGACCAGTTGCGTCCGTATTTAACAAACTTTAGAACATGTTTCCGTCTGGATTCGCTCAAGATGGCGCGTTCGGACTTTTACTTTGGGTCCAACATTTGGGACGGAATGAAATTTATTCAATAACACTTTGTCTGCAGAGGATCGATAGTTTTGGCATAATCTTTTTCGGATGGTTGGTTCTACTAGTAGTTAACTTTCCTCCTCCTCTGAAGTGGAAAGGATTTTAATCTATGGTTGCGCTTTGCACTAATTGTTGTTGTGAGATCTATAAATGTGTAGGCTGTTAGAGGCTATTACGCGCTGTGCATTGTTGTATCGCTTGCATATCTAGTTCCATCCTAATCCTGTGTTGTGTCGCTTGCATACCTGGTGAAATCATAATCTTGTGCTGTGTCGCTTGCATACCTGGTGAAATCCTTTCTCGTTGCGTGCTGCTCTTTTTGTTTTCAACGTCGTCAAATATGGAATGAATAATCCATGCCGTGCTCGGTAATACGTTTAGTGTCGTGCTCAACATTCCACGTGATTGGTGAAGAAATTAAACTTTCCTTTCTCCACAGTCCGACGTCGCAGAGCAGAAGGCGCAGTGCGGACGTCGGGGGCGCCAGACGGACTGCGCTCAGCAATGGACGCAGTGCGAACTTTGGGGGCGAACTTCGCAGTGCGAACACGGCGAAGTGCGGACTGCGCCCGGCGAAGTGCGGACTGCGCCCGGCGAAGTGTGGACGGAGCGACTCACACTTCACATGCACATTCGGGCTGCGCTCGGATCTCGGGCGCAGTCGGGCTGCGGCAGCGAACTCGGAAGACTCTTCCGGACTTAGCCAACTTTGGTCTAGCAGTCTGTTCTGTCCGAAAGGCTTGTGCGGCTGCGACAACGGTGATGGCCTGCTTGGCTGGGAGGAGAAAAACATCGAAACTGATAGCACAGTCTCGGATCTGAGCTCTTAACTATTAGAACCCGAACACAATCGCTCTGAGGCGATTTGTACAGAGAGCAAGAAACTTTAACACATAAAAGTGATTGCAAACCCTAAAGATGCTTAAAACGACAACAAACTTTATTCATATGAAACGAGGGTTACAGAAGTCCTCAACTGAGGAAAATAACAACATCTGCAGACTGAGCTGCAGGATCAACTAAAAGGCAAAATGTCGAGTCGGTTGCTCGGACATTAATCAGATGAGCCACACTGCTCACTGAAATGCTCTTCTCACTTTCTCCGTTCTTCGACGCTCTCCTCCACTAACTGTCCATCAGGTCTGAAATACCGGAACTGTCTTATATAGTCGCGGGAAGAGGAAGATAGGGTTTGTCCTCTGACAGGTTCTGACAGGCCCTCAACTAGGGTTTCTGACCAATCGCCGAACTGGCATTAACTTCTGCGGCGATCGGATCTGTCATATGTCACATCTGTCAGAGGGTAGGTGCGATGTCATGTCAGACCTTTTTGCCGGGATCCCCAACTACGCGAGCGCAGTCCGGCTTCACCCAATTTCGAAGCGCAGTCTGGTGAAGGCGTGAAATCTGGGTTAATATTTCTAACACCCTCCTTTAAACCTGATTTCACGAGCGCTTTGACTCTAAGCTGCTCTCGCAATCTATTGAAGTCTTCCTCCTTCAAAGGCTCATGAAAATATCTGCCAACTGTTCCTTGGATCTGCAAAACTGCAATTGAATTTCTCCAAACTTCACCAACTCTCTGATGAAGTGATAACGAATATCGATGTGCTTTGTCCAGCCATGGAACACGGGATCCTTTGATAGTGCGATGGCCGAATTGTTGTCACAAAAAATTGTTGTCATGCCTTCCGGAGGATGGTTTAGTTCACTCAGAACTCTTCGCAACCGAACTGCCTGGCATGCGGCTGACGTGGCGGCAACATATTCTGCTTCAGCTGTGGACAACGCAACGATGGGTTGCTTCTTGGACGCCCATGAGACTACCCCTGATCCGAGATGGAAAGCATACCCGGAGGTGCTCTTCCGATCGTCGGTGCTGCCAGCCCAGTCATTATCTGTGAAGCCGACCAGGTCCAACTGGTCCTGTCTGGCGTAAAATAGGCCATTGTTTCGCGTCTCGTTGACATAGCGCAAGATCCTCTTGCCTGCTTGCCAATGCGTGTCCTTCGGAGTCTCCATGAAAGGACTGATCAGACTGACTTCGAACATCAAATTTGGTCGAGTTGCAGTCAAATACATCCGACTGCCAACTAGCCTCTTGAACAGGGTTGGATCAACACTCCTCCTTGAATCCAGCTTGCTCAGCTTCAAACCCGTGGCTACAGGTGTGATGGCAGGTTTGTTGTCCTCCATCTTGAACTCCTTCAGGATATCCTTTGCATACTTGCCCTGAGAAATAAATATGCCATCTGTCGATTGGTCAACTTCAATGCCAAGAAAGTACTTCATCAGCCCTAAGTCCGTCATCTCGAACTCCTTCATGGCTGTTCTGAACTGGTCGAACAGTACATTGTTGTTGCCAGTATAAATCAAATCGTCCACATACAGGTAGACGATAATGAGCTCACCTGCTTCATTTGTCTTCATGTACAGGGTGTGCTCATATGGGCATTTGACAAACCCATTTTCTTGAAAATAGCTGCCAATCCGGTTGTACCAAGCTCGGGGTGTCTGTTTCAAACCGTACAGGGCCTTCTTCAGCTTAAGGACTTTGCCCTCCTGGCCTTCAATTTTGTAACCTGGTGGTTGGTCTATGTAGACCTCTTCCTCTAACACTCCGTTGAGGAAGGCTGACTTGACATCCATCTGGTACATCTTCCAACCTTGTTGGGCTGCTAATGCCAAGATCATCCTGACTATGTCAAGTCGGGCTATAGGCACATATACCTCATGGTAATCGATGCTTGACTTTTGCTTGTAACCCTTTGCCACTAGTCTGGCCTTATGCTTGTCAACGTCTCCTTGGGCGTTGAACTTTGTCTTATACACCCACTTGACCCCAATGGTCTTCTTTCCTACTAGAAGATCAACTAGTTGCCATGTCTCATTCTTTTCAATGGCTACTATCTCCTCATCCATCGCATGCACCAACTTATGATTTTGACTTGCGTCTTCGAACTCTACTGGATCAACTTTAGTAAAGAATGCAAAGTCAGAGTGCTCTTCATCTATGTGGGTTTGGGTTGCCTCGTAGATTTCTTGCAAGCTCCTTGTCTTCGCTGGCGTCACCAGGTTCTGGATTCAACTTGCGAGTGGAGGTGACCGAGATGGAGTGGCTGTGCTACTGCTGGCACCGCTGCCACTGCTGGAAGTTGCAAGTGGTTGCACACTTCCTTCTTCCAAGTCAACATACTGTACTACTGCTGGCTCTGATTGGCTAGTTTCTGACTTCAAGTTCTAGGCTTCATCTTCAAGAAACTTCACATCATGGATGATGATGAGCTTCTTCATCACAAGGTTGTATAGCCTATATGCTTTCGCTTGCTCACTGTACCCTGTGAAAATGCACTTCTCAGCTCTATCATCCAACTTCTATCACTTCTCTTCTGGAACATATGCATATGCAATGCACCCAAACACATGCAAGTGAGCCACACTTGGCTTCACACTGCTCTAGGCCTCCTGAGGGATTTTGTCCTTCACGCTTTTGGTGGGACATCTGTTCAGCGGGTAGACTGCACATGTTACAGCCTCTGTCCAAAATTCGTCTGGTAATCCCTTCGCCTTCATCATGCTTCGTGTCATCTCCATGATGGTTCGGTTCTTCCTCTCAGCTACGCCATTTTGCTGTGGCGTGTATCTGGCAGTGAACTGCCTTCAAATTATGTGCTGCTTGCAGTAGTTATGGAATTCATTGGAGATGTATTCACCTCCACCATCTATCTTGAGAGTCTTGATCTGATATCCTCTCTGTTTCTCCACCAGAGCCTTGAACTCCTTAAATCTGGAAAATGCTTCTGACTTCAGTTTGATGGCATAGATCCAAGTCTTCCGGTTGAAGTCATCTATGAACGTTAAGAAGTATTTGTTGCCGACAAACATACTGTTCTGCATCGGACCGCAAATGTCTGAATGCACCAGCTCCAATGGCTATGATGCTCTCCAAGACTGACCGAAAGGGAACGAATCCCTGTGTTGTTTGCTAACTAAGAAGCCCTCACAAACTTGATTTTGCTGCTCTATCAGGGGTAAACCCCTCACCATCTGCTTCTTGTGCAGTTGATTCAGAGCCATCGAAGTTCAGGTGACCAAATCTGAGATGCCAAAGCCAGGTAGCATCTTTCACAACTGCACTCAGAGACATCAATGATTCATTCTGAATCTACAGTGAAAACATTTTGTTCTTCATCATGGACACCGTAGCAATCTGCCCATGCGACTTGTCTCTAATGGTGCAAGATTCGTATTTGAACTGGACCGTATGTCCCTTCTGCATGAGTTTTCCAACGCTCAGCAGGTTATGCTTCATGCCAGGCACATAGTAGACGTCACATATCTGCTTTCGTTTGCCATGCCTGGTGCGAATGAGGATCTTTCCTTTCCCCATTATGGTAACCTTGTTGTTCCCCATCTTCACTTCAGACTAGACTGTTTCATCTAGTTGGGAGAACATCTCCTTATTCCCCGTCATGTGGTTGCTGCACCCACTGTCTAAGTACCAGACATTCTTCTGGCACTCCTCAATGTTGTAATTCAACAACACATTTCCTCCTATCGCATTTCCAATTTCATTCGTGTAATGGGCTTGCTGTTGGTTCTCTGTTCAACCGCATCTGGTTGATAATGTTCGTCATTCGATGAAGAAATCACTCATGGACTCAGACTCACTCATCTGTAGATTTTCAAACTCGCTCCTGAGCATCTGTAGTTTCACCAATTTTACCTTATTGGTGCCCTGGTATGAGCTGGCCAGAATCTCCCAGGCCTGCTTCGCTTTGGTTGCTGATGCGATCCGCGGGAAGATGGACTCCTCGACCGCTTGCATGATGTAAAAGAGGGCCTTCTGGTCCTTCTTCATGTTCTCTTTCAACAGATCCTTGTCTGCTTGAGAGAGGGCAGCCAGTGCTGCTACATCTTCCAGTTTTGGGTAGTCTTTCTCGACTAACTCCCACAGCTCCTGAGATCCGAATAGGGCCTTCTGGTCCTTCTTCGTGTTCTCTAGTAATCATAGTTTTTCTTGTTGAAGCACGGGATCTGCAACTGCAAATTGTTTCTAGTGGAAGCCATTCTGCTTTGGTCTCTGTGTCAAGGGATCAGTAGCTCTGATACCAATTTGAAGAAATTAAACTTTTCTTTCTCCACAGTCCGATGTTGCAGAGTAGAAGGCGCAGTGCAGACGTCGAGGGCGCCAGACAGACTGCACTTAGCAATGGGCACAGTGCGAAATGCGTCCGACAAAGTGTGGACAGAGCGACCCACGCTTCGCATCTGCAGTCGGGCTACGCTCGGATCTCGAGCGCAGTCGGGTTGCGGCAACGAACTCAAAAGACTCTTTCAGACTTGGCCAACTTTGGCCTAGCAGTCTGTTCTGTCTGAAAGGCTTGTGCGGCTGCAACAACGGTGATGGCCTGCTTGGCTAGGAGGAGAAAAACATCGAAACTGATAGCACAGCCTCGGATCTGAGCTCTTAACTATTAGAACCCAAACACAATCACTCTGAGGTGATTTGTACAGAGAGCAAGAAAGTTTAACACATAAAAGTGACTGCAAACCCTAAAGATGCTTAAAACGACAACAAAATTTATTCATATGAAATGAGGGTTACAAAAGTCCTCAACTGAGGAAAATAACAACATCTACAGATTGAGTTGTAGGATCAACTAAAAGGCAAAATGTCGAGTCGGCTGCTCGGACATTAATCAGATGAGCCACACTACTCACTGAAACGCTCTTCTCACTTTCTTCATTCTTCGACGCTTTCCTCCACTAACTGTCCATCAGGTCTGAAATACCCGAACTGTCTTATATAGCCGCAGGAAGAGGAAGATAGGGTTTGTCCTCCGACAGGTTCTGACAGGCCCTCAACTAGGGTTTCTGACCAATCGCCGAACTGGCATTAACTTCTGCGGCGATTGGATCTGTCAGATGTCACATCTGTCAGAGAGTAGGTGCGATGTCATGTCAGACCTTTTTGCCGGGATCCCCAACTGCACGAGCGCAGTCCGGCTTCGCCCAGTTTCAGAGGGCAGTCTGGTGAAGGCGTGAAATCTGGGTTAATATTTATAACAATTGGTTGATTTGTTAGAGAAGGAGAGGTGAGTGCAGTGAGAAGGATTGTTCCATCTTTTAGAGTTGCGCCCAACATCCATCACGACGTATTCCATGACTGATAATGAGCTTTGGAAAAGGCACGCACTGGTTATGTATTTCCACCTTTGTGTGGCAGCATACCTTATATGCGTGTCCCTGTTGCCATTGCCCCTCGAAGACCAAGCAGAACGATCTCTCTTGGTTGCTGCAATTTTTATCTACTTTGTCGGCGCTACCAAGTACTTTGAACGAACGATGGCCCTGAGATTCGCTAGCATTCCACAACTTGTAAGTTCAACTCTCCCGATTGACACATTTATGCAGATTGAGCATAAAATAGGTGAGGGTGGGAATGAATACAATTATATAGTTAGTGGAGAGAGAAAGTTTTTTCAGGAATACAAGAGAAAAGTTGACAGCTTTAATAAGTCGGAGGACAACTCGTCTAAGGAAGGCCCAGTAATCGTGCGCAACGCGTTGTCACCTACATTCTCCTGTATGTGGCGGTTGTCTTGGAAATATTTCAATTGTGCAGGATCATGCTCTCTGATTGGACAAGGGCGTGTAGGTTTGCGCAATTATTCGCCATTCCCGTCCCCGTGGATCACGATGTGCTGACACCTATATGGCCATGCTCATCAAGAGGGCTTTGATTATGGCGAAATGCCTGCAGAAGTTGTTTTTCCTTGGACTAAAACCAAATTACTGGCAGAACCAGAACTAATGCCTCACAGGGACTTGCCTGACGAGCTCAGCTGGTATAGAGAAGGTCCGTTGCCTAACTTGCACCTCAACTTCTAAGGACAAGAGCAAAGGCCGTAAAAGTCACGCCAAGCACAAAGGCCGTAAAAGTCCCGCCAAGCACAAAGGCCGTAAGAGTACACCCGCCATCCTCAGTTTGTATATCAAGGCAGTTGCGGCCTGGCACATGAAACCAAAGCCCATTGAATATCAAGGCAGTTGCGGCCTGGCACATGAAACCAAAGCCCATTGACGAGGAGTTGAGGGATTTTATTCTTCGAAAGATAGAAGAATATTGTTATGATACGATTAAATATGATCGTCCAACCTTGCCCAGTAGGCTTCTCTATAGTATCAAGGAGGATATTTATAGGCAGGTGGATCTGGAACTCAACACGGAGACGTGGGAGCGTGAAATTCTTAAGTGGCATGTTGCCACCGCAATTTGCCAAGGACTTGATAAGTCTGTGAAGAAGAATATGCTTGTGAGTGAGACGCTATCCAACTACTGTGGCTACCTGCTGGTATCGTATCCCAGTTTGTTGCCTCTCCTCCCCGACATGGCAAAGTTGGTACATGAAAAGCTTCTACTAGAGATCGTTCCTCTTGTGCGTGATATAAAGAAGAATAAGAAGGCTAAAGAAGGTGAGTTTTGGAACAATATAAAACAGAAATATGGAAGTGGAATTATGCGGAGCGATGCAGCAGCACTCGCAGTGAAGCTGATGGAAAGAGAATAAAGGTGGAAGTGCAAGCATGCTGAGCGCTGCAGCAGAACTAGCAGAGAAGCTGATGCAAATAGATAGGAAAGCAAGGTGGGAACTGATTTCTCAACTGTGGTCTGTGTTTGTGTTATATTGTGCTTACTTCTGTAAAGCTACGTCCCATGGAGGGAGCCTGGCTGCTGGTGGAGAATATATATCGCAGCTTTGGGCACTGTTGGCTCATCTCGGGTTTGGAGAACAATCCAACACGACTGTTGGACACAGGGGGTTTTTCGACAAACCACCACCAGACTACTCCTGGAAAGACATACATCCTGCTCCTGCACAACAAACTTGAAGTTTTAATTAAAATTTTATTTGTCGTCGTCGGGAGAGCGCAGTGCGAAGTGCGAAGTGGGAGGGCCCGAAGTCAGGTTGCACACGGACCGAGGTGCGAAGTTAGGTTGCACACGGACTGAGGTGCGTAGTCGGGTTACGCATGGACCGAGGTGCGAATTCGAGTTGCACACGGACCGAGGTGCGAAGTCGGGTTGCGCTGGTCAAAGGTGCGATGTCGGGTTGCGTTGATCAAAGGCAGCAAAGTCCGACTTCACTGCGAAGTTGGGAAGATAGCTCCAGACTTAGCCAAATTTTGGGGAGTGGCTGGTCAACGACAGTGAAGTCCGACTTCACTACGAATTTGGGAAGACAGCTTCAAACTTAGCCAAATTTTGGCCTTTGTGAGATCTTTCTGCCTTGCGGACTTTTGCTGTCCGGAGGCTTGTGCGACTTCGATGTTGGTTTGCCTGGCTTGGCAAGAACTGTACGGGAAGAGAGAAACATCGGATTTGAGTGCAATGTTTCAGATCTGAGCTCTAACTTATAAAACCTGAACAAAATTGCTCTGAGGCAATTTGTATAGAGAACAACAGACTTTAGCACATAGAGATAACCGCAAACCCTACAGATGCCTTAAACAACAACAAACTTTATTCATATAAAATGAGGGTTACAAAAGTCCTCAACTGAGGAAAACTAACATCTGCAAACTAAAGCTACAGGATAAAATAAGACAAAAAATAAATGTCGAGTCTGCTGCTCGGATATTAACCAGATGAGCCACACTGCTCACTGAAACGATCTCGTCTCCTACTCTGTTGTTTCTCCAAATTACCTCCCGCTCTCCTCTCTTTCTCTGCTCTCTTTCCACCCACTTTTCTGAAGACCTGAACTGCCTTATATAGCCATGGAAAGATGAAGATAGGGGTTGTCCTCTGACAGGTTCTGACAGACCCTCAACTAGGGTTTCTGACCAATCGTCGAACTGGCATTAAATCACCGAACTAGCATTAACTTCTACGACGATCGGATCCATCAAACGTCACATCTGTTAGAGGGTAGGTGCGACGTCATGTCAAACTTTTGTCGGGATCCCTCTGCGCGAGCGCAGTCCCACTGAGGCATGAAATCTGGGTTAATATTTCTAACACCCTCCTTTAAACCTGATTTCACGAGCGCTTTGACTCCAAGTTGCTCTCGCAATCTGCTAAAGTCTTCCTCCTTCAAAGGCTTCGTGAAAATATCAGCTAACTGCTCCTTGGATCTGCAAAACTATAGTTGAATTTCTTTGGACTTCACCAACTCTCTGATGAAGTGATAACGAATATCGATGTGCTTCGTCTGGCCATGGAACATGTGATCCTTTGACAGTGCAATGGCCAAATTGTTATCACAAAAAAATGTTGTCGTGCCTTCCAAAGGATAGTTCAAAACATTCAAAACTCTTCGCAGCCAAACTGCCTGGCATGTGGCTGACGTGGCAGCAACATATTCTACCTCAGCTATGGACAATGCAACGATGGGTTCCTTCTTGGACGCCCATGAGACCGTCCCTGATTCGATATGGAAAGCATACCCGAAGGTGCTCTTTCGATCGTCGGTGCTGCCAGCCCAGTCACTATCTGTGAAGCCCACTAGTTCCAACTGGTCTTGTCTGGCATAAAATAGGCCATTGTTTCGCATCCCGTTGACATAGCACAAGATCCTCTTGCCTGCTTGCCAGTGTGTGTCCTTCGGAGTCTCCATGAAACGGTTGATCATACTGACACTGAACATCAGATCTGGTCGAGTTGCAGTCAAATACATCAGACTACCAACTAGCCTCTTAAATAGTGTTGGATCTACATTCCTCCTTGAATCCAACTTGCTCAGCTTCAAACCTATGACTACAGGTGTGATGGCAGGTTTGGTATCCTCCATCTTGAACCGCTTCAGGACATCCTTCGCATACTTGCCCTGAGAAATGAAGATGGCATCTGCCGATTGGTCAACTTTAATGCCAAGAAAGTACTTCATTAGTCCTAAGTTTGTCATCTCGAACTCCTTCATGGTTGTTCTGAACTGGTTGAACAGTACATTGTTGTTGCCAGTATAAATCAAATCATCCACATACAGGCAGACGATAATGAGCTCACCTGCTTCATTTGTCTTCATGTACAGGGTGTGCTCATATGGGCATTTGACAAACCCATTTTCCTAAAAATAGCTGTCAATCTGGATGTACCAAGCTTGGGGTCCCTGTTTCAAACCGTACAGGGCCTTCTTCAGCTTTAGGACTTTGCCCTCTTGGCCTTCAATTTTGTAACCTGGTGGCTGGTCTATGTAGACCTCTTCCTCCAAGACTCCGTTGAGGAAGGCTGACTTGACATCCATCTCGTACATCTTCCAACCCTGTGGGGCTGCTAATGCCAGGATCATCTTGATTATGTCAAGTTGGGCTACAGGCGCATAAACCTCATGGTAATCGATGCCTGACTTCTGCTTGTAACCCTTTGCCACTAGTTTGGCCTTATTCTTGTCAACGTCTCCTTGGGCATTGAACTTTGTATTATACACCCACTTGACCCCAATGGTCTTCTTCCCTACTGGAAGATCTGTCAGTTGCCATGTATCATTATTTTCAATGGATTTAATCTCTTCGTCCATCGCCTGTACCCACTGCTGATTCTGACTTGCATCTTCAAACTCTACTGGATCAACTTTAGTAAAGAATGCAAAGTCAGAGTACTCTTCATCTACATGGGTTTATGTTGCCTCGTAGATTTCTTGCAAGCTCCTTGTCTTCACTGGCATCACCAGGTTCTGGATTCTACTTGCACATGGAGGTGACCAAGATGGAGTGGTTGTGCTACTGCTGGCACCGCTACTGCTGTTGGAGGTTGCAGGTGGCTGCACACTTCCTTCTTCCAAGTCAACTGACTCTACTACTGTTGGCTCTGACTGGCCAGTCTCTAACTTCCAGTTCCAGGTTTCATTTTCAAGAAACTTCACATCATGGTTGATGATGAGCTTCTTCGTCATAGGGTTGTATAGCCTATATGCCTTCGCCTACTCACTGTACCCTATGAAAATGCACTTCCCAGATCTATCATCCAACTTCTGTCGCTTCTCTTCTGGAACATGTGCATATGAAATGCATCTGAACACATGCAAGTGAGCCACACTTGGCTTCACACCGCTCTAGGACTCTTGAGGGATTTTGTCCTTCATGCTTTTGGTGGGACATCTGTTCAGTAGGTAGACTGCACATGTTACAGCCTCTACCCAAAATTCATGCGATAATCCCTTCGCCTTCATCATGCTTCGTGCCATCTCCATGATGGTTCGGTTCTTCCTCTCAGCTACGCCATTTTGTTGTGGTGTGTATCTGGCAGTGAACTGCCTTCGAATTTCGTGTTGCTTGCAGTAGTTATGGAATTCGTTGGAGATGTATTCACCTCCACCATCTATCCTGAGATTCTTGATCTAATATCCGCTATGTTTCTCCACCAGAGCCTTAAACTCCTTGAATCTGGCAAATGCTTCTAACTTCAACTTGATGGCATAGATCCAAGTCTTCCGGCTAAAGTCATCTATGAATGTTAAGAAGTATTTGTTATCGACAAACGTGTTGGTCTGCATCGGACCGCAAATGTCTGAGTGCACCAGCTCCAATGGCTGTGATGCTCTCCAAGATTGACCGAAAGGGAATGAATCCCTATGTTGTTTTTTGACTAAGCAGCCCTCACACACTTGATTTTTTTTCTCTATCAGGGGTAAACCCTTCACCATCTGCTTCTTGTGTAGTTGATTCAAACCACTAAAATTCAGGTGACCAAATCTGATATGTCACAGCCAGGTAGCATCTTTCACAACTACACTAAGAGACATCAATGATTCATTCTGAATCTACAACAAAAACATTTTATTCTTCGTCATGGACACTGTAGCAATCTGCCCATGCGACTTCTCTCAGATGGTGCAAGCTCTGTCTTTGAACTGGGTCACATGTCCCTTCTGCATGAGTTGTCCAATGCTCAACAAGTTATGCTTCAGGCCAGGCACATAGTAGACATCACAAATATGCTTTTGTTTGTCGTGTCTAGTGCGACTGAGGATCTTTCCTTTCCCTATTACGAGAATCTTGTTGTTATTCCCCATCTTCACCTCAGACTGGACTATTTCATCCAGCTGGGAGAACATCTCCTTGTTCCCCGTGATATGGTTGCTGCACCCGCTGTCTAAATACCAGACATTCTTTTGGTACTCCTTAATGTTTCAAGTCAACAACACATTTCCTCCTATCATATTTTTGGTTTCATACGTGTAATGGGCCTATTGTTGATTCTCCTTGGCCATCTATTTTCTACACTGTGAGATGTAATGGCCGAACTTCTTACAGAAATAGCGCTAGACCTTTGACATATCCTTCTGACCAGATCTAGCTGGCTAATTTTTTGAACTGCCTCTTCAACCTTGCTGATGGAAATTACAGTTGGTCTCTCCTTCGCTAGGGTTTGACCGTCCTCCTTGCTTGTTGCCTTTCCCACGCCTGCCTCTGCCTCTTCCTCCATAATAACTAGAGGCGCCATGGTGGGAATCTTATCTGCCATTGTCTCAGAATGAGACCTGAGCCTTGAATGTTTGCTCCAGAGAGGTCTGAGATGAATGGCTTAGCCTCTGTTCATGTGTCTGTAATGAACCCATGAGCTCGTCTATCGAGAGGGTTTTCATATCCCTCGACTCTTTGATTGCTATCACAACCAAGTCAAACTTGGTAGGCAGACTTTTAAGAATTTTCTCCATGATTCTCTGGATCTGCACAATTTATTCGTTCAATCACATCTGGTTGATAATGTCCATCATCTGGGTGAAGAAATCACTTATGGACTCGAACTCACTCATCTACAAATTTTCAAACTCCCTCCTGAGCATCTGCAGTTTCACCAAATTTACCTTGTTGGTGCCCTGGTACGAGCTGGCCAGAATCTCCCAGGCTTGCTTTGCCTTGGTGGCTAATGCGATCCGTGGGAAGATGGACTCCTCTACCTCTTGCATGATGTAGAAGAGGGCCTTCTGGTCCTTCTTCATGTTCTCTTTCAATAGGTCCTTGTCTACTTGAGATAGGGCGGCCAGTGTTGTTGCATCTGTCGATTCTGGGTAGTCGTTCTTGACTAACTCCCACAGCTCCTGAGATTCGAACAGGATCTTCATCTGGATGCTCCAGTAATCATAATTCTTCCTGTTGAAGCACGAGATCTACAACTGCAAGTTGTTGCTACTGAAATTCATTCTGCTTCGGTCTTCGTGTCAAGGGATTAGTGGCTCTGATACCAAGTTGAAGTTTTAATTAAAATTTTATTTACCGTCATTGAGAGAGCGTAGTGTAAAGTGCAAAGTGTGAAGTGCGAGGGTCTAAATTCGGGTTGCGCATGGACCGAGGTGTGAAGTCGGGTTGTGCACAGACCGAGGTGTGAATTCAGGTTATGCACGGATCGAGGTGTGAAGTCAGGTTGTGCATGAACTGAGGTGCAAAGTCGGGTTGCATTGGTAAAAGGTGCGAAGTCAGGTTGCGCTGGTCAAAGGCAGCGAAGTCCAACTTTGCTACGAAGTTGGGAAGATAGCTCCACACTTAGCCAAATTTTGAGGAGTGACTGGTCAACACCCAACTTCGTTGATCAACGACAGCAAAGTCCAACTTCGCTCTGAAGTTGGGAAGACAACTTCAGACTTAGCCAAATTTTGGCCTTTGTGAGATCTTTGTGCCTTGCAAAATTTTATTGTCTGGAGGCTTGTACGGCTTCGACGTTGATTTGCCTGCCTTGGCAAGAACTGTATGGGAATAGAGAAACACCGAATCTGAGTGCAATGTTTCAGATCTAAGCTCTAACTTATAAAAGTCGAATGAAATCGCTCTGAGGAAATTTGTACAGAGAACAACAGACTTTAGCACATAAAGATAACTACAAACCCTACAGATGCTTTAAAAAACAACAAACTTTATTCATATAAAATGAGGGTTATAAAAGTCCTCAACTGAGGAAAACTAACATCTGCAGACTAAAGCTGCAGGATAAACTGATACGGAAAACAAATGTCGAGTCTACTGCTCGAACATTAACCAGATGAGCCACACTACTCACTGAAACGATCTCGTCTCCTACTCTACTGTTTCTCTAAATTACCTCCCACTCTCCTCTCTTTCTCTGCTCTCTTTCCACCCACTTGTCTGAAGACCCGAACTGCCTTTAATATCCACGAAGAGAGGAATATAGGGGTTGTCCTCTGACAGGTTCTGACAGACCCTCAACTAGGGTTTCTGACCAATTGCCTAACTGACATTAACTTCTGTGACGATCGGATCTGTCTGATGTCACATCTGTCAGAGGGTAGGTGCGACGTCATGTCAAAATTTTGATGGGATCCCTGACTGCGTGAGCGCAGTCCGATTGAGGCATGAAATCTGGGTTAATATTTTTAACAAAACTGAACTACAACCAGTTGATACTGAAGCTATCGACGAGATAGAAGAAGAAAAGCAATATCAAGAGATAAAAGAGGAAGTGGTAGTTAGAGTCGGGAAGATAGAAGAGGAAATGGAAGACCGGGAGATAAAAGAGGAAGTGGGAGTGGAGGAGATAGAAATGATAGGATCAGCAAGAGCAGAACCACCCAAATTGGAAAAGGGGGGAGTTCACAGCCAAGCAAAGCGCAAGCGCAATAGATACTTAAAAGGCAATGATTTTTTATCTCTCATGCCAACCACATGGATTATATTTGTAGTTTTGGGGTGTTGTTTTTTTTTTTCTCTTTTTCCTTATTTGCCCTCTCTTCCCAATGTATATCTTATAAGAACATGCCTATATGACCTAACGTCAATGGTGTGATGTGTGATGATTTTTTATATGCGTACGTGTGTTATTGTAATGATTCTTTATTTTTATAATGAAATTTTTATTATGTTTAAAAAAACATATTCCTGTATAATAAACAATGCTTCAAATTCATTCATGCTTGTCAAAGAAGTTCAACTTGGTGACCCACTGCATAATATTCTATTAAGTAGAGCAATAAGGTGTCCTGAAAAAGCTCAAAGCATTTCTCATTCTATCTATGATGTTTTACGTTCTTAGATATATAGAAATTGTGGAATAATTTATAATGTCTATTGCGGATCCAAGATGCCTTGCAAACTCTAAAAAGGAAAGGGTCAACAGCTAGAGGTTTATGGTAATATATTTGTAAAACATATATATATTTATTTATAATATTTATCTTAATAATAGTTGTGTTGATTATTTTTAATAGTTTAATAAATAATATTTTTTTTACACAAACTCACATATTTATATACATTATATTTTATGATGGTTTGAATTTGGGTCTTCATATAGAAAACCTAAATCTCTAACTACATGGGTGTCCTAGGGGACCAAATAAATAAATAATATATTTATTAATTAATTATATAGTATTTTTTTAACGAAAAACTTTATATTAGTTAGATTAATCATACAAAAAGGGCGGGTAGAATTAGCACATCCCACAAACCATAAAAGTTATTAGGTGGAGAAAATCACACCTCCTTAATAAAAACAAAGTTTAAAAAACATTGCTACACGCTATCGTGAGCAATTATTACACAAATATTCCAAGACATAATCAGTAAACAAAGATCAAGGAGCGGGACGAAAGTTATCTTCCTTGTTGACACACTGTCAACCGTCATTCGAAGAGATTGGGATAGTCCATCCTTCATCTGCATTATCACAAACAAAGCTATTTGAGGAGGACCCTAGATGACTAGCTTGGAATGCTTGGTAGAATACATGTTGCTCGTAAGCTGTGACCTATTTTGTCTCTGGGGCATCTCCTCCTTTCCCAGGAAAATTCTTGGTAGAATACATGTTGTGTGTAAGTTGTGGTCTTTGTTGCCTCTGATAGTCAGACCTGAACAAACTCTATGCTTCAAGCAATGGATTTTGGTCAGTTTTTCATTAGCATTATTTGCATGAGGACTTGTCAGGATTCATAATATCTATGACATCCTTGAAATCACATAGGCCCTGAAGCAAACTAAAGGAATTAGCACCTCCACTAAAATTATCCTCATCTGAGGATATTTGGTGACACTTGTCAAATCCTAGGCCCAAGTTGTCCCTCGAGGGGCTTTGAGAATGATGAAATTTAAAATATTGTTACCCCGTAGTCGTAGAGTATGTGGGCACCGTCGATGAAAAAGCTGGCATGGTAGTGGGACGAGCCTTCGCAACAATCGAGGTCCAAAGAGAAGCTAAAAAAGGTGGCAGATGAGTAACTACAAGGGTAGACAGAGTAGCATTCGGGACCCCTAAGGTTTGCATGATGGGTTGCATGTTATCGATAGGTGGTGTGATGGCTTCAGAAGACTGCACAAATCTAGTGGTGGCTTGCATAACCTGGGTATCAACGGGCTTGGTCTGAGTAGGCTACACAAAGGGATTGGCCTACTAAAAGTGCTTAGAAACACGATTTTTTTGGGTAGTAACCATTTTCTAGTTGCCTTGGTATTTTCAGGCCCCGTTAGACTGAGCTACTAGGTCAGTCAAAGGGGGTTGGGTCTGTTTGAACTTTCACTCCATTAGTGGATAATCTTGAATATTTTGAGCAACAGAATGGTAATGATAACAAGTATTCGATAAATTGATATAGGCGATAGGTTTCCTAATGGAGGTATCACCAATTTGGATATCTATGAGGTCCATTTCATGTTGGGCTATAAAATGATGAGGTGGAATAGGTTTGATGGATGTGGTCCTTGTGGTTTGAACCTTGCGTTTGCCAGATACTAAAAAAGTGTGGTTGTAACCAACTCTCCTATCAAGCAAAAAAAATTAGTTATATAGTTCTTTTATAACATTTAAATCAAATAAAGATAAGAATTTTTTTTTATTGAGATTAAGATAATTTAGTTAAAATCAAGAATGTGTAATTAATTTATCTTGGGTTTTTATGTTTATTTTAACTAATTAGACCATGATAATATTACATTATCATGATATGTTCATGAAACAAAAAACAAAACATCCATGAAAATTGAATTTTAATCATTCTTATCAATTAAAATTTAAAGATATAAATATTTTTATCATTTTATCATATTATATACTTGATTTTATTATTAATTAAGATAATATTAAGATAAAATGTATTTATAAAACTATTTTTTAAAGATTTTTTTTAATTGGTTTTATGGGATTGGAATCCTTCCACTTGTTATACATTATGACCATATGGTGGTATCACAACAAGCTTGAAAATTATGCATGTATCGCTTAACAAGATTTGAAGCTTGGTCTCCTCCTTGAAAGTTCAAGAACCTAACTAGTTGAACTAATGTCATTTGATATTTTTTAGTGATACTAAATTTATTTATAAATTATAAATAATTTTTTATAACAAGTACTTGTGTACTTTATACTAAACATTATACGTTCAATGAAATGCATTGCCATATTTGGTAACCATATTTTGTTGTTGGAGACAACCATGGTGATATGAGCAAAGCAACTATTTCTTAATTATCCAATAATAATGATGCCATAACACTTTCAACTCACAAAAATTAACGTCCATCTAGATTTCTCATAAGACAAGTCAATTCCATCACTAATTGTTGCATCATACTTACTCATGGTACCAACAAACTTATAGTATCATGAACACTATGGTGTCAACCTTGTTTTGGTATCACCTCATATGGTACCCATGCATATATATAGAGATACATATGGTGCCAACATCACATGTCATCATCAAAACCCAAAGTATACAGAAGGTACCTTTCCAGCACCAAGCACCAAAGACACAAGTACAAGCATATAGTCTTTTCACTTGGCATCTTAGAGATTGGTATCAACATTAGAACAAGTAGATAACTCATTTGATATCAAGCATGCATAATTTGCATATATTGGGCTTCTATGTTTAGCTTAATGAATTATATCATGAAGATGTAATTGTGGTATATTAATGAACAAAAAAATAGTTTTGTCTAGACACTTATGAAAATTGACCCTTAATCATTCTCACAGTTTAAAATTTAAACTTATAAATATGTTTATCATTTTATTATATCACATAATTTATTTTTTTATTAATCATAATTATATACATTCATAAAATTATATTTTTAACGATATTTTTTTGAATTGGTAATATGACATTGAAATGGGACGATATTACAACAAACTTGGTAATTATGCATGTATCACTTTGCAAGATTCAAACCTTGGTCTCCTTCTTGAAAGTTGAGGAATCTAAGTAGTTGAACTAATGTCATTTGATATTTTTACCAATATTAAAATTATATAAATTATAAATAAATATTTTATAACAAGTACTTATGTACTTTATATTAAACACTATACATTCAATTAAATGCATAACCATATTTTATATCCTCATATTGTTGGTGGATATATCCATGGTGATATGAGCAAAGTAATAGTTTCTTAATTATCAAATAATAATGATGCCATAACACTTTCAACTCACAAACATTGGCATCCATCTAGATTTCTCATTAGATAAGCTAACACCATCACTAATTATGGTATCATTAATCATACTTAATCATGGTGCTAATTGACTTATGGCATCATGACAACTATGGTGTCAACCTTATTTTGGTACCATTGCATATGGCACCCATGCATATAGACATAGATACATGTAGTGCCAATATTGTGTCATTTTCAAAACCCAAAGTGTACAGAAGACACCTTTCTAGCACCAAGCATCAAAGATACAAGAAAAACCATCTAGTCTTGCACTTGGCATCTTATAGATTGTATCAACACTAGAACAAATAGAATGGACAATCTAGTAACTATTTTTGTAATTGTCTCTTAATTAGTTACAAGTTGAATTATATAAAACTTAGAATTGTCTTAGCTCGATGTTTCTTCAATTCACTTATATGTTTTATTAATTTTCTTCTCCCTTTGATTTTTCCTCCTTATTATCTCTATCCTCACCTTTTTCTCACCCTCCAAACCTTGGTTTTTCTTATAGTATCTAAGCTTTTATTCTTCTACTTCTTTCATTGCACATGGACATAGTGTACTTTCACTCGACATGCCACACATCTTATGAACTAAAAATCTATGTTATTTACAATAGTGTTACATGGGTTTTGTATTCTATAGTATATTTACCTTTTAATTATCTATAAATAAATGTTCATTATCTTGATAAATATTATGTTTTTTCCTATTCTATTACACAAGTCTAAAGCATAACTTATTTGGATATGTAAGCTAGTTTAGGGAGTTATCCTTTTTATCATCACATTCAACTATACGATTTGGTGACCGTACAAGATGTTTGGAAAACTGACATAGTACACAAATCAAACCATACAAGTTGTATGATTTGGGTAAGTTGGTTTGAGACTTTGGCAATCATTTATAGGTCTTCTAAATCACCTCCAATTTAGGTAATACTACACCCTTGCTCTACATAAATCAAGTGTTATTAGATTAGATTTCTCATTGTCCAATTTACTTCATCTTGATTTTACTTGTCTAGAGTGGTTCTTTCTAGGAATAGAGCCTCCAATATGATTTATTTTTATACTCATAAATATTCATTCTATATAAATAAAGGTGTCAAAATAAGTTCCATGTTTGATTACCTTGAAAAACACCACATTATAGAGGTATGTTTAATATGGAATAATTATTGTCAATATATATGAATATGAAGAATATAAATAAGCTCATTTGAGACACAATGAAGGAAAATAGGAAAATCTCATTTGATAGTTGTGGTATCTCATGATAGACATGAGAGTAACACCTACCACTACCAACCTTACACATTTTTAGAGCTACAATCTACTCAAGATGCATAACAACATTGAAATTTCAATGTTTTTAGCTCAAAAAAATGTCTCAAGAGTTGAATTCTAGCTATAATAGATAGAAGGTTGCTATTCTATGAAATATTGTCTCATACAAATAGAATTGTTTTCATACTTTTGAATATATAAAAAATTATATCTTGTTATTGGGAATCTACAATCTAGCTCCTCATAGATGATGGAGAAGACATAAATATATGGATAACTCTCACTTAACCAATTAAAGCTTTGTTATACTCCTTGCACTATTATGAGGACAAGAATATGTGTTTTTAACAACTATGTTAGTGCAAAAAGTGATTTATCCAATAATATAATCTAATGAGTTAAAAAACTTCTTAGTTGGATTCACATCAATAGCAATGAGAAGCATCACATGTTGAAGTATATCAATGCACTCCATTATTACATTTTCTCCAAAATGGAGATCCTTCTAGTTGATTCCTTGGAACAAACATTCCATTTCACATCTAAGATGAAAGAGATGTTGTGGATAAAGCAAAAAATATGTAGTATTAGCTACACTATTAATGCCAAAGCCCAATCAATATTTTGCATGACCACCTACAACACTAATACCAAAGGGCCCTTTGGTGCTACACAAGCCTAAAGGTCCTACAACATATGATAAGAATAAATAAATTTTGAGTAGCAAATGGTACCACCATCATAAAACTCATACTTTATTGAGATTTAGTGCAAAACTCAATCAAACCATTTTTATGGAGTAGCAATAGGTGAATGATTCCTCCTCTACAATAGAAAGTGGAGAGGAAGTTGATGTTATATACCTAGATATTAGAACTTAGCAAGTGTTGAGATTCAAACTTTCCAAAAAAAAATTGAAACATACATTCACCATGCTCATATCCCAAAAATATACAAGAGTAATTGAATATGGCATTGATAAATGAAATAAGGAGATAGAGATAGAAAGAGAGATTAAAAAACAACATGAAAGGAATATGAAATAGGTGCCCATAGGAACCCCATAATATTTTACATATATTATACATTAATATAATGAATTGTTCATTGGGGATATTTATAGTGATGATAAATCCCCAATTAGATGTTAACCTAAAGCCAACATATCTTGAATTGAAGGTTAATTTACAATATAACAAATAGATTAATAAAATGGAGGACATAGAGAGAGACCCTTAATTGGCATCCCCCATTAAATTATTCTCTCCAACTCTAAGAAGTTCTTGCATGCACACAAAAGTGACCTTGGAAATGACCTTGGTCAAGATATCCATTACTTGTTCTGATAAAGGCACAAACATAGGATAAAACATTTGATAAGAATGAATTCATTGCACAAAGTGCATCCATATATTTATGTGCTTTATCTACTAATGAGATACTAGATTGCAAAAAAGTTGTATAGTGACCTAATTATCACATCGAAGGGTGGCTAGAAAGCTATGACGAACTCCAATCTCCTCCAAAATAATGAGCATTCACTTGAGATGCTTAACTACCTCATTGGAAACACAATATTCAACCTTTGTGAAAGATTAAAAAATAGTGGTTTGGTGTCTTCAACACCATAAAACTAGGTCAAATATCAACGAGAAAACAAATCTTGTGGTGGTCCATAGCTCATACAAGTCATCTACCCAATCAACATCTAGAAAACCTATCAAAATGGAATGGAAGCAAATGGAGTACGAAAGTCCTATTTGATAGGTCCCTCTAATATATCCAAGAATCCTCTTAGCTACTATATAATGACTCTTCAAAGGTACCTACATGTATCTAGAATAATAGCTAATAACAAAAGCTATATTATGTCTAGTGTGAGTAAGATAAAGAATTCTTCTCATAAGAGATTGATATAATATGGAATCAATTAAAGGTGTATAATTAGCCTAAATTTTCAAGCATAATGTAAAAGAAGTCTAAGCAAGCTTACACTCTTCCATATTAAAATATTGAAGAGGATCCAAAGCATACTTGTATTGATAAATGATGATGCTAGAGTATATTTAATCAATATAAATTCCAAAAAATAATGCACAATCCCAAAATCTATTATCTCAAAGTTGAAACAAAGTGTCCTAGATTAAAATAGAGGAGTTTCTAGTGATGAGAATATTGTCAACATACAGTACAATTACCAAAGTTTTCCCATCATGATGTTTGATGTAAACATCATGTTTAGCCTCACATAGTTGAAACTTATGATTGAGGAAAAAATGGATCTTCCCATACCATGCATGAGGAACCTACTTAAGTCCATATAAGGACCTAGTTAGACAACAAAGAAATGGATTTGGTCCCTCAAGCTCAAAATTAAATATTTGTTGCATGTAGATTTCCTCTTAAATTTTTCCATGTATAAATGTGTTTTTCATGTCCATCTAAGGTACTTTCCATCCATAGGAAGTAATAATGGAGAGAATCATCCTGATTAAGTTTGTCCTAGCTACTAGTACAAAAGTCTTAAATTAGTCTATTCCATATTATTAAGAGAATACCTTAGTAAAAAGGCATACCTTATGCTTATATAATTTACAATTATTTTTGTATTCGGTCTTATAGACTCATTTATAGTCAACAATATTATTCCCTTCTAGAAGAGGGATAATTCTTAAGTCATGTACTTCATGAATGCCTCATATTCTACCAACATAGAATCTTTCCATCCTAACTTACCCTTAGCCTAAGAATACATGAGAAGATATTTTAGTATATGCTATATTTGAAAGAAATGCTTTGTAAGAATCCTTCTAATGTCACTTAATACATATACTAGGCAGCATCCTTCAAAATTATTTTAACCCACTTGGGTGTTGGATGAACCGAAAAATCATGTGTATCCTATGTTAATTGAACATAAAAATCTAAACACTAAAAATCCAACTCATCATCACTCACCTCATCATGCAATATTGGAGTATTCTAAGCTAATGTGTCCTATAAATATTTCTCTAATCCTAGAGAAGAGAATTTTACTTGTAATTCTACTCATGAAGGGGTTAAACAAATAGAAAAACAACCACTCAAGAAAATATGAATAATATTCTCTAATACGAATCAATCCAACCAAAATCTTAGAATAATTAGCTAAATAAGTGATATTCAAAGGGTCAAAAGGACAAATTTCCAAAAGATCAGGTGGCATGTGGAAGGGATACCTAGAATAGCCTCATTAAAGAAAATATATCTATAGATCCAAACCTCATACCTGTAAGGATCATAAGTATGATATGCCTTTGAGGTATTAAAATTCCCCAAAAAATACACTTATGACTTTTTGGCACCTCCTTCTAAATATCCTTGGGTATGCAAGCCCATGCTAAATACCCAAAGATACAAAATTAGGACACATCAAACTTATCCTTTGTGAATATCTCAAGAGGATTTATGCCTTGGACTACATTGCTATAAAATCTATTGATTATGTATGCTATATAAGTGACAACCTAACCCAAGAACTTATCATCCATCCAGTTGTCATGAATCATACATTGCATCATCTCCATGATTGCTCTATTTTTTATTTTAGCCACACCATTCTATTAAGGAGTATAGTGAATAGTCCTCTAGTATGAAATCCCATGAGAAACTAGAAAATCATGAAAAACATAACACATTTACCACCCTCATATACCCTTAGAAATTTGGTTCTCCTATCTAGTTGATTCTCAATAAGGGCCTTGAAGGTCTTAAACCTCTCAAAAACCTCATATTTAGTGTGAATGGTGTATAAATACATATATTTAGAGAAATCATCAATAAAAATAAGGAAGTGCTTATTCCTTGAGAGAGATGGTGTAGCCAAATATCCATATATGTCACCCTATATGGTCTCTAAGGGATGATGAGCTCACCTTACAACCACTTTTAGAAAGGTCTCTATATGATGATTTCCCAAAATACACCCTCACATGCACCACCTAGAGGAGAGAAGCATGGAATTATAATAGCCTTCTAATGTTTACTTATTAGCTAATAGAATTGTAATGTCTCATATTGGCAGGACCTTCCCTTGTTTTATTTATGTACTAATGTGTTTATAATTAATGCATTGATCCTATTTTATCCTATCAAGATGAGTTTATGGTTGTACTTTATGCTTTCTATATTTGTATTATGCTATTTTTATAATATGGTATTGTAGATGAATTTTATGGTTACAAGACCAAGTACTCTCATGGGTGGATTGGTGTGGGACAACCACCAAATTTAAGAGAATAATGAAATGGGAAATAATGTATTTTCAGTCTAACAGACAACATGGGTAAAACAATCATGTAGAAGCATTTGCATGTGTATGTAGACACAAAAATCATGTAAATCGTATAAGACTATCAGTGCATCATATGTGCCACTCTTATCGACATCATATAGCCCAATTGGGCACCCCTCTAGGCTTGCATAAGGCTCCAAAACACATATTTTAAGCTTCCTAGTAGTTTAGGGCAATTTTGGGAAACTTCCTTGTGACCATCCCACCAAGGTAAGGTCACAGTTGGTGATCGTCCCACCCAGGGACGGCCATCCAAAACCATCCCTGGGTGGGATGGTCCCTAAATAGACCATTGAAAAAGTCAATAGACGCATGAAATGGTAATCAAATACTACCATTTCCACGTCTTAATCAACCCAAATTGATTGGGGACCTGTCATTGGAGTCAGATACTATAAATTGGAAGCCCCAAATGGGCAACCTTCCCTCACCAATGCATGCTAAGGAATTGGACAAGTGGCGGCACTTGCCTCGCATGGAAAGACTTACCCCTTTGCCCTAGATGCCCTTTTGGGCTATAAAAAGAGGTGCATTCACCCATTTCAAAAGAGGATAGTTGAAGAATTTCTACAAAAAAGTGTTGTCCAATTGTACCCTCGCCTTTAGCAACCTTAATTTTCCCTTACCTTGCCTTGAAACCCTCTTAATTTGTAGGTGCTTTCATGGGAATTGTATATTGATTGAAACCATTCCAAAACCAGCCAAATTGAAGGGTAATTTTGCCCCATCTTCCAAAAACACCCATAAACCAATTTTGGACCAAATCCTTTAGTATTGATGGGAAGAATAGAGCATATTTGTAATCGTCCCACCTAGGGACGGTTAGGAGTCAGTAGGTGTCACACCTAGGGACGGTTAGAAAAAAAACATGGAATTTGGGAAAAATTCCTCCATAGACCCCTTAGGAATTCTTAGATCAACCCATGGTCCAAATTTGGTAAATTTTGGAGCATATTTGATGGCACATTTGAGGTCCCCATTGTTGCAGGTTTAGGTGTCCCTATCAGGGACGATCACTATTTCTGCATACTTTTACCTTAAATATTGTGTTCAAATCTCTCCAAAAGTATTTATATTATATTATATTTCATTTATATAGCATTTAGAACAAATTTCATGTGTTATAGATTAGTTTTGATATTGCTAGATTAATCCCTTTTCTATGTTTTCAAGGCTTTGATTCTATAATGCATGTGCTATTAACCCCCCTTTCGATCTCTTGTGTGTAGGTACAGGTATACCAAATAGGAATAATGAGCTAAGAAGCACATCAAGATAAGCCCAATATTAGCTCTTGGGTGTGGGAATGCGAGATGAAATTTGCAACATGTCATTAAACCTCTTTGAAGGGATTAGATCCCTTAAGTCTTGTAAATGTTGAAATGTATCAAGTTATGGAGCCCTCAAGGGGACATATTGTAATCACCATTTGAATCATTTATGAATAAATATAAGGAGGAATCCACCATATTTTATTGCACATTATTCATATTTCAATAGATTACATGTTTATGCTTTCTCTTTCAATTATTTTATTCACATGCTTTACATTTCAATTATGAACACATTAAGGCATGTAGTAAATTTCACTTCGTTAGTGGATATGTGATTAAATGCATCATTGAGAAAAGAGGTTGCTATAATGTAAAACAACCCTTACCCCTATGTTTAGGGGACCTTTGTTGGTGGTTGATAACCTTGTTATTATCATAATACCTCTTGCTTAGGGAATAGTAATGTTTGTGCATATTCTTGCTTATTGTTGATTTTATTTTTAGTGTAGGTGAGGATAACTTTTAGAAAGAACCTAGTGTTTCTTAGGCTCTTAATTTACATTAGTATGCATTAATTCATGTATATTTAAGTATAAAACCTAATTGATTAATTACTTGATAGGTAAAACATTGATAATATTTTTTGTATTATTAATATTTTAAAATATTAAATCTAATAATTAATATTAGCCTTAGACAAGAGAAAGTAGCAATACACCTAAAAAGTATCAATTTTGTATTTTCCTAAGGTCACATTTTAAATATTTTGCAAATATCCCAAATTATCTTAAAATTGCATTATTGTGCCTTACAACCTTACAAAAATCAAAATAATCCTTCCTAACCCCATTTTCCTTCTTAGACCTCTCCTACACTAAGCCCTTAATCACCATGTGACTTTCCCCATCCTCCTATTCTATGTGCACAATTCCCTATCCTATGTGCACACCTGCCTAAGCTATCCCCTTAGACCATATATTAGGTCCACATCACCCTATCCTAGTCTACCCCTACCTACCACATCCTTATGCATCCTCACCTTCCCCATACCTCTTAATTCCACTTAGAAAGGGTGAGGATCCTCCCCAGCTAAGGGCATTTATGATGCATGGTGTGCATATACCACTTGTGTTGGTTGAGGACTCTCCCCACTCAAGGAGATTAATGAGGTATGATGCACATGCCATTTGACCACCCTAAGTGGAAAATTTCAAATTTTCCACCTCCCTCACCCATGGACACTTAGCTACCATGTCATGCCATGTCACCTGCAAGTCACCACCCCCTCTCCCTTACAAAAATTCTATAAATACCCCTTTCATTTATTCATTTGCATAAGAGTATGAAATAATATGCCAAAACTTTGCCAAAATTTCCTTTGAACTCTCTTATGTACCAATCACTTGTGTATAAATCAACCATGGAATCCTTTATGTGCCCCCATATACATATGATTTCTTTATAATTTGCTCATAGGTGAAGGTTCAAATTGGTTATGGATGATTACCAAAGGCACCTAACACCATATCAAAGGTCCCTTACAAGTTTCACTTGATTTTGGGTAGCATAGCTTCAACTATCCAGTCCTAGACAACTCATAACCATCATCTGACCCTAAACAACCTCCTCTCTAGACAAGTTACAACCAAGAACTTGGATCTACACTCTAACTCCTAATATCTTGCAAATTCTCTTCCTAAATATTCTAAGTAGCAAAGACTCAATTGTCTATCCCCACATGATTCATATTCAGGGTTGTTTTCCCCTATATGGTCAACTTTCAAAGCTTAACACAGTCACAAAATAAGTAGCAAATAGTCAAATAAGGTAAGCAAAGTAATATTTTTTGGGTTTTGCACCATTTTGAGTTTTTTTATTGCTTTAATCAAGCTTTCTTGCTTTTTTAATGTTTTGCATATTTCATAAATTTGGGCCTAACCAAGCTAGGCCCTTTTTATGCTACTAATATTTGTATTTGATTGCATGTAGGACTCATGGGAGTGTATGCAATCAACGGTGGCCAAGCATTCAAACAAATCAAAAACCCACCCACCCTTTGAGGTGGTTTAGAAGACCATTTGGGTGCCATTTTTGTAACTTTTGTAAAAGGGGATAACATTTTGGGAACCCCTATTGTAATCCCATAGTGGTATTTGTAAAATATTATCATTTGTAACATCTTTTGTATTCAATGCAAATAGCACATTTTCTAAATCACATTTTGACAATTGTGGTGGGATCTAACCTTTGACCTGTTGGAACGAAATCTGCCTTAGGTAATAATTTGTGCCAAATACTTCATCAACATTGAAAGACCAGGTTAAAACAAAGTTTGCCTGATTCAATCTCCAGAGAATGCTGGTTCCTTGGTTTTTTATAGAAAAAATGGGGGAGAGAAGGGAATGCATAAAAGGGGGAAATATAGCCAAAGCTAGGAGATGATAAGGTACATATTAAGCAACAACATAGGACTACTTCAAGATTTTACAGAAAAACATAATAATAACCAACGCATGGAAAGCTAAGATTATTTAACGTGTATTTCTATAGCAGTTTCTACGTGAAGTAAATTGTAGATATTGTAGAACGCTTAACATAGAAATTCAGCTTTAAGAATTAATGCATGGTACGTTTAGTAAAGACTAAATTAGCAATAAACAAATGTATACATACTTGTACACCAATTGAGCCCAAAACCAAGATAGATGATCTCTATTTATCTTTCATAAGTCTGAATACATAGCCTTCTAAACACCTAAGAGCCGACATGGTTTTTAGGTCGCTCATCCTATATATAGAGTTTTACATAAACAGAAAACTAAAATTTGTTACAACAAATTTTCCACAGGATTATCCTAGTAACAAAATTATTAGATGTCTCGATCTTCTTGTTACAGAGATATTTCCTAGATCATGAATATCGTAACTAAAATAAGTAAAGATATTTCTATTACAAAGATCTTCTCCACCTCTTGTAAGAGATCGTGGTCTACTGGTTCTTCAAAATGTCGTGCCATCACAACAATTCTTCCTTGCTCACCACTGGCCCTCCAAAAGGTCATGCCATCATGACAATTATTCCTTTCTTACTGTCGGCCCTCCAAAATATCGTGCCATCATGAAAATTCTTCCTTTTTCTTCGTTGGCCCTCCAAAATATCGTGCCATCACGACAATTCTTCCTTGCTCACCGCTGGCCCTCCAAAATGTCACGCCATTACAACAATTCTTTCTTGTTCGTCATTGGCCCTCCAAAATGTCACACCATCGCGACAATTATTCCTTTGTTTACTGTTGGCCCTCAAAAATGTCACGCCATCACGACAATTCTTCCTTATTCACCGTTGGCCCTCCAAAATGTCGTGCCATCGTGATAATTCTTCCTTGCTAACTACTGGTCCTCCAAAATGTCATGCCATTGCGACGATTCTCTTTAGCAAAATTTGAGGAGAATACCTTTATTTCCCTACATGTCATTTTGACCAACATTCTTGGCACCTACTGGGTAATTTTGTTAACTGAATGTTATAACTTAGAGTATTTATCCATTGGGCAATGGAGTCAAAACAAGAAATATAAAAATATAAAAGAAGAAAGGGAAGGGAAATAAAGGGAATGATACCAAGAGTTATCAAAAAACACAAATCAAACTTAGGAATAATAATTCCTTTGGAGATTCCTCTTCAAAAATTATCTCCCCTTGTCCCAAAGATGTTGTACCACTTGCTGGGACCTTCTTGGCCTTTGCTTATTTCTCCTTAGATTGAATGCTTTCATTATAGGCGGCACAGGCATTTTTTTAGGTTTATTTTTCAGTATCTGCCTTTTCTTTGAAAGTAGTGTACAAATATTCCAGTTCTTCTATCTTATCATAAGATAAACTTTTAGACTTCAGATAGAGCTCGTTAGGACTGTAATTCATTTGAGTTATATTTTTATCCATACCAAAAATATGGTCCCCTTGCACAGGCTCTTCCCATCCATTAATTTTAGATACATCATTGTAAAAATTTAGCCAATTTGTCTTTACTTGCTCTTTCGTCAAGAGGTTAGACTGAGCATCCCAAAAACTAGGTATACCACAACCCTCAGCCATACTGGTATGTTTAGAGTTGGAGAAGATCTTTGTAACAGAAATATCTTAACTTCTTTTAGTTAGGAGATTCATGATCTAAGAAATATCTCTGTAACAAGAAGATCGTGACATCTAATCATTTTGTTACTAGGATAAGCCTGTGGGCAATTTGTTGTAACAACTTTCAGTTTTCTGTTTATGTAAAACTCTATATATAGGATGAGCGACCTAAACACCAGGTCGGCTCTTAGGTGTTTACAAGGCTATGTATTCAGACTTCTGAAATATAAATAGAGATCATCTATCTTGGTTCTGGGCTCAATTGGTGTACAAGTATGTATACGTTTGTTTATTGCTAATTTAGTCTTTGTTGAACGTACCATGCATTAATTCTTAAAGCTGAATTTTTGTGTTAAGCGTTCTACAAGATCTGCAATTTACTTCACGTAGAAACTGCTATAGAAATACACGTTGAATGATCTTAGCTTTCCATGCGTTGGTTATTATTATGTTTTTCTGCAAAATATTGAAGTAGTCCTATGTTGTTGCTTAATCTGTACCTTATCATCTCCTAGCTTTGGCTATATTTCCCCCTTTTATGCATTCCCTTCTCTCCCCCATTTTTCCTATAAAAAACCAAGGAACCAACCTTCTCTGGAGATTGAATCAGGCAAACTCTATTTTAGCCTGGTCTTTCAATGTTGACGAAGTCTTTGGCGCAAATTATTACCTAAGGCAAATTTCATTCCAATAGTTTTTGGCATGCCCGGTGGGACCCAAATCCCATGCATTATATATAGATCAAAGTCCCGGTGAAGCCTTTGCCCTGTCAATATTTTATTATCACTTGGCGACTTCGCACCGAAAAGGAACCCTGAAAAAAATTCCTTACCCAGCTTCTGGTTATGAACCATCCTTATGATAACCAGATCTAAAGCAAAAAATTTAGAAGAACCCATAGAGTTCTTCGAGCTACATCTTGGTAGCCTCCTAGCTAACCCAGTTTTGGTTGCAAGAACTTTTTCTATTCTCAATAGCAATCCAAGACAAGTGTGCACTCCCTGTGCAACCTCCTTTAGCACTGCTGCTATCGGAACCTCAGCTCTAGTTACCAATACAACTACAATGGCTGGAAATCTGCTAGATCTACCTTATCCTCTGTGGAATCATACAGGCCCTTTAAATATTGTAGTTCAGCATCCAATACCATCAGTGGCTCTAAAAGCACTACCTCAGTATGATGGTACTAGGAAGACAACTTATGAACATTGCTTAGATGTGGCCGCATTGGCACCAATATATAACATCATAGAGGAAGACGTGATGATCAGGCTCCTGATTATTTCCCTCAAAGGAAAAATGCTCTATTGGTACAAAGCTCTTGACTACCAGGCTATATCTACCTGGGCCCAACTTGTTGGTAAACTAGTGGAAGATTTTAATGAGCATGCAGACCCCTTTTCATTGTTAAATTAGTTTAGTGTCATTCAAAGAAGTCCACAAGAGGAGATGGTGGATTTCAATATTAGGTTCGGTCAAACCTGGAAGAGAGTGCCCGATGGTCTGAGACCGGCCCCAGAGGGAGCCATATACTACTATCTAAGAGCTTTTAATTCAGAAATTAGTATGGCGATCAGACAATCTTGGGTGACGACGTTTCTTGAAATCTATCAAGAAGCACTAAAAGCAGAAAATGATTTGATCACCATAGGAAGGTTCCCTTCAAATATGATGCCTCCCATTTTCCCCAATTTCCCTCAAAATTCAAATGTTGCTCTCCCAGTTCCCCCTATAATTCCTAATGCTGATCTTCCCAAGTGGAATGGATAGCTCAATGTCCCGCTTCTACCGACACCACCCACTCTTCCAATGCTTCCTCCTATTCTTGCTAATTCCTCAATGGGAAATACGTCTACTCAAGATGCCCAACTGGCGATCTTGCAAGATCTGCAAGTCTCTTATAAGACTCTATCAAATAAATTCATCTCTATGGAGTGAAGAGAAGTAGAAAGAAACTCTCAACCAAGACGTTACCCACAAGTAACTAGAGATCAGGCATCTACCAGTGCACGTAATTATGAAAAAACAAATACAGTCTACGCCAGTAAGGAAGGTGAACCTAGTAATACCTCACCCGAATCATCCTACTGGTGTTCCACGTGTAATGATCCTCATGGGGAGACTGACTGCATGGTTCATCATCATCAGGTACAAAAAATGACTACTGAAAAGGCAGAAAGATCCCTTAAAGGTCAGGTGAACATAATTCGAGAAGATGACCAGAATTTTTTGATTCCCTCCCTAGAACAAGTTTTTGTTCTGACAAGATCAGGAAAGAAACCTTTTCAGGTGGATCCTAAGGACCTTAATCCTTTAAAATTACCTATGCCTACAAAGAGTCCTATTGAGAAAAGACCTCCACAAAATCTAGATCCAAAAGGAACAAAAATTCAAAGAGAAATACCTCCAGCTAAAGAGACAGAAACTCAAGAACAGGCCAGAGAAAAGTTGAGGTATCCTTCACTGACTAAATGCCAGAGAGTTGATGCTACTCAGGGTTACAGAAATAGGTTTGATACAGCAGTAAAAGAAAAATCATAGACGCTCTTCCTTTTAATATCGTCGAGGAGATGAAAAGGACTCCTTCCAAGGCCACTATGTATGAAGCCCTACGGATTCTAGGGTAGATTGATCTTTTGCAAGAATCATTGAGGTCTATGAAAAATAAATATAAAGACCCAGTTAGATTGAGTTCTACCCAAGCAAGTCTTACTTCCACTTCAGGAAAAAATAGACCTCCCCCTTTTTATTTATCTCTCCAAATGGAAGGATGGGTAGTCCATAATTGTATGATCGATTCTGGAGCCGCAACTACTGTTATGCCCAAAGTAGTGTGCGATATAATGGGGATGGAATACACAAGGAGTACTCCAGGGGTCTTACAATTGGATGGGACTCCTATAAAAATGGTAGGCATGATAAAAGATATTCCTATAGTTTTGCACAGGCTTCCCCAACTCACAATCATACAAGAAGTAGTAGTAGTGGATTTAGAGCCTTATTTTGGTATGTGCTTATCTAGAGAATTTACTGCCAAAATAGGAGGATATCTCTCTCTTGATTTCTCACACCTTGAGATTCCATTCAAAGGAAAAAGGGTAAAGATATTCAATGAAAAACCTTCCACCTTCCATGTCGGAAAACTTGGAGAAGAGGAGAAAACCTCTACTACTGTAAACATGATGACAGAGGAACTAACAGACTTGAGCCTGATGGATGAAGCCTTAAATGAGTTACAAGAAGAAGATCAGTTTTCTCTTCTGGATTTCAATGCCATGATCGAGACAGATCTAGGGAGTTAAACCATTCTAAAACCTAAAAAGGATAAATTTACTCCCCCCCTGCCATTTGCGCCATCTACAAATCAGTTGTGGAAACTTTTCTTTGATGGCGCTAGATGCAAAAATGGAGCTGGAGCAGGTATTGTTCTCATTGCTCCAACTGGTGAAGAAAATATTTTCTCTTACAGGTTAACTTGGAGCTGCACCAATAATGCAGCAGAATATGAAGCACTCTGTTTGGGACTAAAGAAGGCAGAAAATATGGGTATTAAACAACTGCAAATTTTTGGTGACTCTGAACTAATAGTAAATCAAGTGACAAAAAAATGCGTAAGCAAACAACATTATCTCAAGGCCTACAGAAATAAAGTCTGGGACCTGCTAGAATCTTTTGAATCCCTGAACATGAAAGCAATCCCTAGGGAGAAAAATACACATGCTGATTTGTTGGCTTCGGTAGGAGCAAACTTCTGCCCTATAAGCAACGTTATCCAGAAATAAAAAATAGTCATACTGATATACAGACCTTCAGTACCTGATAGAGATACTTTCTAGCAGGTCTTTGAAAATGATCAGCACATTATAGATTTTCTAGTTCATGAGATGAACTGCTCTAGCAATAGAGAAAGTGAAGATGAAGAAGAGGAAAATGTCATCCAGTTGAAAAATAATCACATCCCTAAGGGGCTAGTCACACTTGAGTCTCTTTTTGATAACAATGATAGGTCAACAGGTCATAAGATGAAAGTTGACAAGCATAGATATAAAGAGGCTAAAATATCACCTGAAAAGGCCATCAAAGTAGGGGTGAATACTACAGATAAAGAACTGAATGAAATTAGAGAATTATGTGAAGAATTTCGAGATACAATGGCCTGGACCTATGGAGATTTAAAAGTATATTCAAAGGAAACAATTCAACATACGATTGAACTCCAAGAAGGCGCTAAACCTTTCCGTCAAAAGCAACGCCCAATAAATCCAAAAATAGAAGCTTTGATGAAATAGGAGTTGTTGAAACTACTAGAAGCTAAGATTGTATATCCAATTAAGCACTCGACATGGGTCGCTAATCTGGTACCAGTAAGAAAGAAAAATGGAGATATCCGACTGTGTGTTGACTTTCGAAACCTAAACAAAGCTTCACTCAAAGATCATTATCCTCTCCCACAGATCGATCAGATTTTACACACTGTTGCAGGAGCTGAGAGGTTTTCTCTGTTGGATGGTTTCTCTGGGTATAATCAGGTATGGGTAAAATATGAAGATCAATTCAAAACAACGTTCACTACCAAATGGGGAACATTTGCGTATCAAAGGATGCCTTTTGGGTTATCAAACGCTGGAGCAACTTTTCAAAGAGCCATGGATGTAGCTTTTGGAGAACTTGCAAATAAAATTATAGTGATATACCTGGATGATATGACTATATTTTCTCACAAAAAATAAAATCACGTAACTCACCTCAGGAAAGTGCTGGAAAAGTACCGAGAGTTTGGGATATCCATAAATCCAAAGAAATCTATTTTCGTCGTAGAGGAAGGAATCTTACTTGGTCATGTAGTTTCAAAATTTGGCCTAGAAATAGACCCCAGTAGAGTGAAAGCCTTGCTGGAACTCTCCCTTCCACTAAACAAAAAGGGTTTGCAATCATTTTTTGGTCAAATTAATTTTGTACGCAAATTCATAGCAGATTTTGCACAGATTGTTAAACCCATGACTGAATTGTTAAAAAAGGATGCCATTTTCAAATGGACAGATGCAAGAAAAGAATCTTTCAAATAGATCAAGGAGCAAATAGCTCAAGCTCCAGTCCTGGTAAACCCAAACTACTCCAAATATTTTATCTTATATGCTATAGGCGAACAGGGAAGCTACGTTGCAGTACTTACCCAGAAGGGAGCTGACAATGAAGAAAGGCCTATCACTTTTCTAAGTCAAAACATGCAAGAGCATGAGGAAAAGTATAATTTTATTGAAAAATAGATTTACGCTATCATGAAGTCCCTAAAAAAGTTCAGGCACTTCTTATCACAAAGCAAAATCATAGTTTATACTATTCACCCTGATGTACGAAGTTTCATTACGCAGGGAGAGCTCGGTGATACAAGAGTAGGCTGGGTAACTAAAATACAAGAGTATGACATGGAAATACACCCGACCAAGCTAGTTAGAGGTAGAGCATTGTGCCAGGAACTCACAAAACAAGCGGCAATAGACTATGTAGCTTGCCAGGCTCAAGAGGCAATACCAGAAGAAGATCAAGCTTCAGAATAGCTTGACTAGGGGGATGAATTAATCAGGTATTTCCAGACTGGAATATGTCCAACTAACTTGAATACTTCCCAGAGAAGAAGGTACAGGATTCAAGCTCTAAAGTACACTTTATTACCTGAAGGGTTATACAGGAAAAACTTGGATGGAGTATTGCTTCGATGTGTGTCAGATGAACAGAAAGAAAGAATTTTAAAAGAATTTCATGGAGGTCTATCAGGAGGACACTACTCCAGGAGAACTACCACACTGAAAATAATCAGAACTGGGTGCTACTGGCCTACAATTTTTGCAGATGCTTTCAAAATTATGAGAGACTGTGAAGAATGTCAGAGATATGTAGGAAGGAACATAAATGCACCATTACCTCTAAATAATATTCAGGTTGAAGAACCATTCCAGAAATGGGGGCTAGATTTCATAGGCATCATAGAACCAAATTCATCAGCAGGGCATAAATATATTCTCACAGCCACTGACTATTTCACGAAGTGGTCCGAAGCAATACCCACGAAAAAGAGTGACCAAGAAGTGGTGATTGAATTCGTAGAAATCTTGATTACGAGGTTCGGCATTCCAGATGCCTTGGTCACAGATAATGGCCCACAATTTGTAGGAGCCAAGGTAATTGACTTCACCAATAAATATGGGATATATTTAAAAACATCGTCAAATTACTATCCTCAAGGTAATGGGTTAGCCGAGTCCACGAACAAGAATCTGCTTAGGATTTTGAAAAGAACACTCAAGGAGAATAAGAGGAGTTGGCATACTTTGATAAACCAAGCACTTTGGGCTGATAGGATCACAATTAAAAAATCTATCAACACATCCCCTTATTCTCTAGTTTATGGTAAAGAAGTTGTGCTCCCGATACACATAGAAATACCAGCTTTAAAGTTGTTAGATCTAACTGGTATAGAAGAAGCAGAACCGATGGAAAATAGGTTGATTCAACTCTTACAATTGGAAGAAAAGAAGGAACAAGCCTATGATCACTATCAAAAATATGCAGTTGCAACGAAGGGGTGGTTCGACAAAAATATGACCTTAAGAAACTTCAAGGTAGGAGATCTAGTCCTGAAGTGGAATACAAAGAGGTCGAAACCAGGAAATCATGACAAGTTCGATACCTTCTGGGATGGCCCTTTCAAAATTATTGAAGAGAAGCAACACAATTCCTTCCAGCTAAAATATGAACAGGACAAGATCCTACCCATTCTTGTTAATGGCTTTCACCTAAAGCTATTTTACAAGTAATGGATTCCGATCTATCCTTGTATATATTTTACTATTTTTCGTATGTATAACCTTGTGAATATGTTACTTTTCGTGAGCTTTTATTTTGTTAAATATTGTCACCTTTTCATGAGTTTTAAGAGCGAGAATATCTATTTCAAGCAAAATGTCGCGATATCATGACTTTTGGGCATTCATGGCCTTCTTTCAGGGAAAATGTCACGATAGCATGACTTTCGGGCATTCATGACCTTCTTTCAGGAAAAATGTCATGATAGCGTGACTTTTGGGTTTTCTTTATGTGACATGTTCCAAAATTATCATGATGCCATGTCAGATCTGACTTTTTGTACAATAGAGAGCCACGTCAGGTCCGATTTTCTATACAACTGTGAACCATGTCAGAACAACGGTAAAAGCACGTGCCTCGGGAACCTAAAAGGCACCATTCTTAAAAAATGAAAATCATACTCAATGATCATATCAAGAGATGACGTTGTCTTATTGGCTCAGTACCACGGTGGAGGTTTTTTATTGGTCTAGAATAAAAATGGCAACTCGAGGTAGTTGAGATCTTTTAAAGCTGGCACACTAACTGAAGCTCCCACCTATGTTTGAAATCCATTTTGAAATACGTGCTGCTCATTGCATTTAATCCACGTCACCTGAGCATTTTAATTGCATATCTTTTTGGCATAAGCATACATAGTGGGTTATTTTGAGGAATTGTTTCACATTCCCTCTTCTCATCTTCTGCATCTTGCTACCTGAGTTCTGAAGTCCTTCTTGAGAGTTCTGTATTTTTAGATGACGTCCCTATAGCAGTATCACAATGGCCACCTCTATAGCTTCGGGCTCCACATCCATGTCTTCAAAGAAGAAGAGGAGTTCAAGTGTTAAGGTAGACAACTTTGTAGATCCTGATGCCCACATAACAGACATGAAGCTGACATGGAGAAGCCCTAGATAAATTCGCAAAGACATAGCCACCAGATTGGCCATAGATGGTTCACCTTCGAATCCAAGTAACTTCCCATATTATTCGATGCTTTACTAGTATGTATGCCCTCATGTTCACCCTTGTCCAGAGTTAATTAGGGCAATGGCCACAATGTATGATGCAAAGAATAAGAGTGTAAAAAATTATAAGGGAGAAACACTTTTTATGATTGATCCAGACACAATTAGAGTGGTCTTCACCCTAGGATATAAGCCACCAGTTCCTCCTATCTTGTTTGATCCAGCCAATTCTACGAAATTTTATCTGAATACTCCAAACATTAGGGCTTTTCTCCAACATAATCTTGAAGGTGAACTCCCCAAAGGTTCCATTCCCCAATCTCCCATCCCTTTGTCCAAATTTAAAAGCAAAACACTTTTCTCCATGCTGGCCATGATAGCAGGGTTAGAAGATGATTCTCAGGTTCATGGATGGCAGGTTGCAGTGGCGCAGTGTATTTCCATCTATAAATTTTATGATAAAATGTGCATGGATCCGAACAAAGTACCTCTTTTCTTCGATTGGCCATATTTTTTAGCTCAGCATCTACACCTGGGACTCTCAAAATTACACATGGAAGCTCCAGATGTTTTCAGATATTCTTCTTATTTGGTTTGGCTTTTCTTTTTCTTTCAATCAAAGCATTTGAAATCAATACCTGTAACTCAGAAAGATGCACAAGGATAGAGTTTGTGTGTATGTGAATGGACTCCACTCCTCTTGAGCAAGAATTCATACTATCAGTTCAATAGAGATTTTCTAGGCCCTTCTCTACAAATCGTGCTAGGACACACAACAAGAATTCCTAAAACAGTGGAGGAGACCCTGAGGCGCTCTCAAGTGGAAGAAGGGGACTTTTTTGTCCTGACCCAGGGGGTAATCATAAGGCTCTACGGCTTCACAGGGAAGCCCTTCCTGTTGCCTTACTACGTCACCAAATGGCTTTTTGCCTTGGAGTATGTAAGGCAACAAGAATTTATAAATTACACATTTGGGACTGGTGCCCAAAAAACTCACACCTGCCTCATGCCCTTCCAGTTCGAAGGAGTTACCATCTCAAAGAAGGGAGATCATCAAAAAATTGCTGAAGTACTAAGAAATATGAAGCTGGTGGAGCTCCCACAAAGGTGGAAATATGATCCTGAGGACGTATTCGCTAAAAGGTAGGCCACCCTAAACAAGAGTCCTTTCCAGCGATTCCATGCCTCTGATAGAGTCGTTGAACAGAATCAAAATAACAGCGAAGGACAGCCCCTGGAATGGCATGTGGAGAAAATGCAGCCTCTAGCTCCATGGCATGATTTTTACGAACACTTGGTGGACTATGACCCAAAGACTCATCCGGCCCACAACATCCCCACCAAAATAGTCAATAACATGAAGAAGAGAGGAGATGACTGGGATGCGCCCAAGATTACGGCTTGGTGGTAGATGTGATGCCATCATAATACTTTCTCCAGGTATGGGCTCAAAATAGATAACAAATTTTGTACCAAATATGATGAGCACCATAAGAATTGGCCTGCGACGTTGTTCAATGAGGTCCCTCTCGGAATAGGTGGTATTCCCCCAAGAGTGTCTGTTCCAGATGTTGATAAAGAAAAAGGAAAGGAAGTCACGGTTGAACAACCAGGGGCAAAAAATAAGAAGCGCAAGGTGTACATTCCACGTTTAGAATCAGACATAGAGTCTAAATATGTGGCTCCACTTGAACGGAAGAAGCCGGCATCAACGCAAAGAAAGAGAAAAGCTGAACAAGAGAAAGCTGAGAGCCAAAAAAAGAGGAAAATACAAGAATCCTCTTCTGAACAATCTGAAGGAGAGGATCAAGAAAAATCAGAAGATGTAGAGGGATTGAGGGAAAGCTCTGAAGGCGTATCAGAATGTATGCAATGAGGTGAAGAAGGATCTGAACATATGCAAGAAGGAGAAGTTCAGCAAGAAGAACAGGTCATCGAAGAGCGTTCAAGAGCACAGGTGGAAGAGCAAGTGGCTCAAGAAGTAGAGGGGCCCCCTCAGAAAGAATCTCTAAATCAAGAGCAGACTCCCCCACTGATGCCAGATAGCATGGACATTTCCTGTTTACAGCACTTAGCGGAGGTTTATTCGGAGGAATCACCAGAAAAGGAAGGCTCCAATCCACAAAAGGAGTAGGAAAAATCCCCAATTAATCTTGATACTCCCTCCTCTTCCCCTCATCCTCATACAGATTCCCCTTCTTGATCAAAAGACAAAGAGGTTTCAAAATCATCCTCCTCCCATAATTCTCCACAAAGTTCTCCTCCTAGTACCCCAATCGGACCTCCCTCTCAGCAGATAGGTCTGGAATCCACCCTGTCACACACTCCCTTTTCCCTTTCCACAAATCTGTTGGGCCTTCAGTATTTACAAAGCACTTCCTCTGCAAATAAATCTACCATCGCCAAGATTAAAAATATAAGGAAAGCCACAATGAATGTTGCGACATGGCTAAAGTCACGAAATCCTCCAAGTGACACTGATATGGCCCAAGTGCGAGAGGGGGCAGTTTTGGATCCAATCAGCATGCAGAGGTCTACTATGAGGATGACTCCTCTAGTACAAAATCCAGAGAAACAAATGACTCTGGATGATTATCAGACTGAAATAATCATTGAAGACATGACTCAGTTGCCGATGGATGATGAGTGGAGCAAGGCTCAGACCCACATGGGTACGATCTATTTGAATGCGGAGCATTACAAAGAAAAGTTCCTCAGAATAGAGCAGGCTCGACAACGATTGGAAGAGGCCTTCAACCAACAGAAAATTATCGAGAAGGCTCTCAAGAATGATGCTAAAAATTGGGAGCAAAAGTTCAAAGAGGCCGCATCCTTCCAGGAAAAAGTAGCCAAGGCCGAGGAGCAGGTACAGGCATTGCAAAAACAAGTAGAGGACCTGAATCAACAGTTATTGACAACTTCAAAAAAGGTTTAGGGCTTCTCTAAAGAAAAAGTGATTGCAGTACGAAGAGAAAAACTCGTAGTAGTTAGCAAGATAGTCCTTAAGACTAGACCCACCCTGGCTTATCTCTCCAAAGTGAACAATATGATGAGCCAGGTAGAAAAGGAGTTTGAAGCTTCAATTAAGCTCCTGAGACCGAGGGTGTCTATGGCTAACAAGATCCAGGTCCTGGCGAATAGCACGCAAGCAATAGCTGGCTAAAAAGCTCAGGATGAAAATTGGTCTCAAGCGAAATCAGTCGCCAGGAACTTTTTCAAGAGGCATAAGCTAGTGACAACAACGGTGAAGATATTATGGGAGTTGAGGGTGGAGGCGAAGTCTATCTCTAAACATACCAGTATGGCTGAGGGCTATGGTATGCCTAGTTTTTGGGATGCTCAGTCTAACCTCTTGACGGAAGATCAAATAAAGACAAATTGGCTAAATTTTTACAATGATGTATCTAAAATTAATGGATGGGAAGAGCCTGTGCAAGAGGACCATATTTTTGGTATGGCTCAAAATATAACTCAAATGAATTCCAGTCTTAATGAGCTCTATCTAAAGTCTAAAAGTTTATCTTACGATAAGATAGAAGAACTAGAATATTTGTACGCTACTTTCAAAGAAAAGGTGGATACTGACGAAGAAACCTAGAAAAAGGCCTGTGCCACCTATAATGAAGCCATTCAATCTAAGGAGAAACAAGCAAAGGCCAAGAAGGTCCCAACAAGTGGTACAACATCTTCGGGACAAGGGGAGACAAATTCTGAAGAGGAATCTCCAGAGGAATGATTATTCCTAAGTTTGATTTTTGTTTTTTGATAACTCTTGGTATCATTCCCTTTATTTCCCTTCCCTTTCTTCTTTTATATTTTTATATTTCTTTTTTTGACTCCATTGCCCAATGGATAAAGGCTCTAAGTTCTAACATTCAGTTAACAGAATTACCCTAGGAGGCACCAAGAATGTTGGTCAAAATGACAACATGCAGGGAAATAAAGGTATTCTCCTCAAATTTTGCTAAGGAGAATCATCACGATGGCACGACATTTTGGAGGACCAATAGTGAGCAAGGAAGAATTGTCGCGATGGCATGACATTTTGGAGGGCCAACGGTGAGCAAGGAAGAATTGTCATGATGGCACGACATTTTGGAGGGCCAACGGTGAGCAAGGAAGAATTGTCATGATGGCACGACATTTTGGAGGGCCAACGGCGAGCAAGGAAGAATTGTCGTGATGGCACGACATTTTGGAGGGCCAATGGTGAGCAAGGAAGAATTTTCATGATGGCATGATATTTTGGAGGGCCAGCGGTGAGCAAGGAAGAATTTCATGCACATTTTAGGCGAGCAAGGAAGAATTGTCATGATGGCGCGACATTTTGGAGGGCCAACGGTGAGCAAGGAAGAATTGTCACGATGGCGCGACATTTTGGAGAACCAGCAGACCACGATCTCTTAAAAGAGGTGGAGAAGATCTTTGTAACAAAAATATCTTAACTTATTTTAGTTAGGAGATTCATGATCTAAGAAATATCTCTGTAACAAGAAGATCGTGACATCTAATCATTCTGTTACTAGGATAAGCCTGTGGGCAATTTGTTGTAACAACTTTCAGTTTTCTATTTATGTAAAACTCTATATATAGGATGAGCGACCTAAACACCAGGTCGGCTCTTAGGTGTTTACAAGGCTATGTATTCAGACTTCGAAAGATAAATAGAGATCATCTATCTTGGTTCTGGGCTCAATTGGTGTACAAGTATGTATACGTTTGTTTATTGCTAATTTAGTCTTTGTTGAATGTACCATGCATTAATTCTTAAAGCTGAATTTCTGTGTTAAGCGTTCTACAAGATCTGCAATTTACTTCACGTAGAAACTGCTATAGAAATACACGCTGAATGATCTTAGCTTTCCATGCGTTGGTTATTATTATGTTTTTTTGCAAAAGCTTGAAGTAGTCCTATGTTGTTGCTTAATTTGTACCTTATCATCTCCTAGCATTGGCTATATTTCCCCCTTTTATGCATTCCCTTCTCTCCCCCCTTTTTCCTATAAAAAACAAGGAACCAACCTTCTCTAGAGATTGAATCAGGCAAAATTTGTTTTAGCCTGGTCTTTCAATGTTGATGAAGTCTTTGGCACAAATTATTACCTAAGGCAGATTTCGTTCCAACATGACCACACTTGATATTTTCCTTTTTGTAGGCAGTAGAAATAGTCTTTTCTTGATGTTCTTTATTTTATCATGTACCTTGTGTGTTCCTTTTATTGCTTTGCACATCTTGCTTACTGTTTCTACATTTTGTCTAGTTTTTAGGCTTAACATCACACAACAACAATCCAAAAACCATCCAAACCAAGACCTTTTGGCTTTTTATACCTTACAAAAAATACAAAAAATCATAGGAATATAACTATAGGATTGAATATAATAAATTTGCAATATAATGAAACTAATGCAATAACTCAGAATATGACATCAAATAGGATAACACAAGAGTAACTCAGAATACTAAAAATACTATTAAATAAAGGTCTACTAATGCACACAATAGGCTATATGATTTTTGATGATGATAATTTTCATGTTACCAATTACAATACTTTGTCACACATATATAATTGAATGTGACTCCTCATATGTTGCACTCTTGACCTTCAATATTTTTAAAACTCTTCACTTTCCTATTCTAAGGACACATGCATTCTTACATATTGAACACTTGTGCACATTTACACTCACAACACTTGCACACATAATTACATGACACTTGTACATTTCCTACACATTATTACATTACATGAAATATTAACTCACACTCTAATCTAAGACACACACCTAATATAATAATGTACCCTTGTATTATATTGTTTGGTTATTGAAGACTTTAGTCTTCAATACCAATATGTAGTCTTTCTGTATTTTGAACAAGTGAATGATTAGTATATTCATAAATTACTAATTTTGTTGAAAGAGCTTTAACTTCATTGTCTTCTATAGTTTCTTCTAGTTCTTGAATATCTTGGATTTCTTGATCTAGATTACCCTTTTGATTTCCTTCTCTATATTGTAGATGAGACTGATTGTATTGATATTGAGAAGGGCACTGATGTTAAAATTGTTGCTGATGTGGACGATATTGAGTTTGATACTATATTGGATATATTGATATATTTTTTTGATCACTTTGATTTATTTTATTTTCTTGATATTGATTCCTTGGATTGTATCTACAAAAATTTGTATTGTCCTCTTTTCTACATACTTGACAATATCTATTATTCCATTTTTTATTTATCTCTTGATGATGAAGCAACATTTGCTTGTGATTTATCTTTTGATACTAAGGCATTATTAGTTATTTCATATTTGACTAAATTCTCTACCTCATATTCTTGAAGAATATTGACTAACTCATCGAATGAAATATCTTTGCTTAGAATTTGTAAAGATGTAACTAGGTGCTTGTAGTTTTTTGGAAGAGCTCTTAAGATCACTTGAACAAGAAATTTATCCTCTATATTTCCACCTAAGGTTAATATTATACCAATATCTGCCACTCTTATTAAAAATAATTCAATGCTTTCACCACTTCTAACTCTTAAATAATGCAACTAAGTTTGAAGATTCAAAATAGTAGCTTTATTTTTTCCTTCAAATATCTTGGCTAAAGTATTCCAAGCTTCTGTAGAGGCCACTGTTGAACTTATGTAGGGTTGTATCTCATATTTAATTGCAATGTTATTATTATGAGAGATTTGTATTCTTCTTATTCATATTTTTGTATTTCTTTATCACCTTCAACAGGTTTAGTTTTTGTTCCTCTAACAATGTCTCAATTTTTTCTACTATCAAAATTGATTTCACTTTGTTTTTCCATGAAGCATAATTAGGACCTTTGAGAAGTTGAGATTCTGAAAGAAAGAATTTATTGGTTGTCATGGTGACACTCATATAACCTTTGAAATTGACTACCTTATATCTTCCTAGTTTTTGAATAATTATTTCCAGTTTCTAAATGTTTGCAAAGAACCTTTGTAGTTGAATACCTTATGGCTCCCTAATTAATTAGAAACTATAAAATTAAGAATTTTGCAAAAATAATAATCTAAGTTTGATGTAGAATTCCTTATCTCTCCAAACTAATTTTACAAATATTCTCTTAGCTTTAACCTTCAAAAGTAAACTCTTCAAATTTAAAATAGCTTTGAAAAAAAATTAAATAAATAATTTTGTAATTATTTATTTCTCTAAAATCTTAAGAATCAAAAATATTAACTTCTAATTTATGCTTCAAGTCAGTAAATAAATTTCTAAGGTATTAATTTGATAATAAAGATATTATACCTTCAATTAAACTTATAAAACCTTAGAAATATCAAAAATTTACCTTATTACCCTTTAGAACCTTAAAATTTTTAAATTGCTTCAAACTTAATACCTACGCTTGGACGTTTTACTTTTTGTAATATTTTACTAAGCATTTTATTCTTTTGAATGATGATGACTTTACATCCTCCAATGGGTGTTATGGATGTTGCCTTCCTTCTTCTCTATGTCCTCTAATTGGCATTATGAGTGTTGTCTTCCTGCGTCCTCCAATGAAAGTTATGGATACTGCCTCCCTTCTCCTCTACGTGATTTTAATGAATGTTATACTACCTTCCTTTTGACAAAATATTATCCTCCAATGGATGCATTCCTTCCAATAGCTCCTCTCAAATAGATGCTTTAGTATGCTTTCACTTGGAGATTAAAAAAATACTTTGAACTTGTTGGAGTGAGTAAGTACCTTTGAATTCCTTACTTGAACCCTAAGTCCCTTTAATACAATGCTTCAACCTCTATCTATTCTCCTTCCTCACAATGAAATTACAAAATGTATGGTGGTCTTAGGTTGGTGCTAGATAACTCTTTAACGCTTTGATGAGCAAAATATTTATCTTCTCTTTAGTCCTTTGGTAGGTGGAATATGTTACATTACACTTGCTATTCACCTAATGCTTATCCTCATTTTTTATTAAAAATAACTTATATTGCATTATTTGGGTTATGTAAATGTACCTTCTTTGGTACATACTTAGGACATTAGATTACTTTGGGGGTAAGTTATCTAGTTACTTCATGTAATGTAATAAATGCACAAGTATCAATGTGCAAGTTGTAAATGTGTAAGGTGTTCACTTGTACAACTAGGTAGAGTTTTGGCCAAGGAACTTATCTTCCTATATAAAGGGCCATAAATATATAAGAGATAACGTAGTAGTGTAGGAACACAGTAGTGTAGGAACATAATAGTGTAGGAACACAATAGTGTAGGATTAAAGTAGTGTAGGATAGATAATAGTGTGTGTGAGCTATAAGCTCAGAGCTCATTCATTGAGCAGTAGCTTGTACCATGGAGTGTTTATTTCCTCCATAGCTACTATTGTACTCATTTTCATCATTTTTATTTATAGAATATTTCAATCATCTCACAAATTTACTTTCTTTCTTTCTTATTATTCTCCATTTTGTGAATGTTATCTCCCATTGCATTTTGTATCAAAATATAATAGTGGTATCAGAGCTACGGTAGATCAAGCTACATTAGATCAATAGGAAAATCACCATTATTATTGACCTTGAGTTTTTTGTCAACCTGATGCACCATTGGACCAGTCACTATAAAAATTTCTCAAAAGAGTCTAGGTGATAGAATTAGGGAGAGTTGCAAGTGAGGAGTGAATGAAATATCAGTTTAAAAAATATTGATATTTCATATGGATAGTCTTTCCACGGAGTTGTATAAAAACTCATGAAGACTAGGACTGAGCATTTGATCCACTATTTTGATGAAATAACTGGTGAAGCTCATCTAAGAGATTTGGAAATATTTACATGAAGTTTATTTTATTATAGGGGATTAATTATCAGATGATTGGAACACCTCCTATAATAGAAAGCTATGAGACCTCAAATTTGTTACCCAAAGGTCAGAGTGCCTTCATAGTGTAGAGATTAGTTATTGTAGAAAGAAGAATACTTCTGAAGAAACTTCTACAAAATAATCGTGGTGAAGTCAAGAGACAAGATATCTCCATTGTTAGATTGACGAACTTCATAAAAATAAAATGTCCATAGAATCCCTAATTCATAAGAAAAGGCCATAGAAGCCTTGATCTAGAAGAAAAGTCCACATAAGCCTAGAAAAGGCCATAGAAGCCTCAATATTGAAGAAAATATCACATAAGCCTTGATATTAAAGAAAAGGCCACAAAAGCCTTGATACTAAAATAGGCCACAAATGCCTTTATCCTGAAGAAGACTCCAAAAGAGAGTACCTAATTTAGAAGTAGATTTTAGTACTAATATTTTTATTGCAGATAAAGGAGATCCAGTAAGTCGAGAAAGGTTACTACAAGAAAGTTAGGAAGAGCAGCCTCTTCAGAATCAATCTAGCACCTGAAGCAAAAGATATCAAGAGGATATCTCATTGAAAAACTTCTAAAAAATAAAGAAGAAGGACTAGGAGAGTCCTACTCGAATCTAGAAGTAGTAGAATCAGATATCCAAAAGAAGATCTCACCACCAATACTTCCAAAAGTAGAAGGTTGAAGAAAAGGTCTCAAGGAAGACCATAAGAAGTTATAATATCAGAGACCTTGGTGAGGTCTCGACGAGCACCCAATAAAATGCTAGGAGATCCTTCCTAACTAAATCATCAAAGAAGAACTCACTAAAGAAATTTGCTACCAAGGAGAAGCCCCTGATAGGGAAGAACTTGGGACAATTATCACCATCTAACAATAAGCCCAAGAGGAGGATAATTTGGTAAGGAGTGCCAAATTTGATCGAAATAAGAATCCATTGAAGACCTCAAGATATTCAAAATATTGAGAAGATCCTACTTGAAGTCAAAATTTAACAAGTAGACTTGAAGAGAGAAGAAGTTGGCCAAAACCAAAAGATTAAATATTGTCTTCCATAGCAATAGAAAACCACTTTAGAAACAGAAACTTGTTAGCATATAGTCTTTGGTTATTACATTATTAGCGACTTGTTAGTATTATTGTAACTACTACTTAAGTCATATTGTTAGCTCCATTTTTTACGAGCTAATCTAAGCCACAATTGTATTATTTATACAATGTTTATCAATAGCAATATTGTTCGATTGCTTGACATCGTATCAGAGCTCGAGATTCAAGGCTCTCATAGCCTTGATGGGTGAATTGACATGGTCGACCTAGGCTATGGGTATTAGGGCTCAATTCCTAAGGTTGCATTCTCAAGGCTCAATTCTTGAGAAAGCGCATCATCTGAGGTAGTGTAGAATCTACATGCCTCCCAAGGTAGTGTGCCAACCCGAATGATGAATCGACTAACTCGACCCAGATGGTAGGACTCTGACCACAACCTGGAATGGCTGACTAGATGTAGACCAGATCTAACTTAGACTCTATCGGTTCAAGCAAGCAATATAGTGGTGATATTATATGGGACACAGACATGGGTGGGGACCAACCTGGATGGGACATAGACGTGGACATGGACTGACACTAGACAAGGTCGACTCAGGACGATGATCGACCTAGACTCTCGATGCGACGATACTAATCGATGACCCGACTAATCAAAAATTGGTTAGTTGATCGAACACAAGGGTAATGGAGATCAGAAGATGGACAACCGAGAAATGATGAGAGTGAATGAAAATGGAGGCACAATGGAGCCCCTAGCAGGAAACAGTGGTGCCCCCTCAGTGTGGCAGCCAAGGTGACCCCACGTGGTTGAAACTCCATTTCCTCTCAGGCATTGTCTCCCTGAGAGGAGACACCACTAAGGGGAGGCCTTGCTCTAATAAACCCTTCCATCATCGTCCCCCATGAATGTGGGATAAAAACTTCACATTTTTATTTAAAACCTACTTGTGGCATCAATTCCCCTACACCTGCATCAAACATGAAACTAGTTTTGAATTTTTCCTTACCTCTTGCAACGTTGAATTTCATTTCTTCTGCCATGGCTGGGTTTAGCAGGTGATTTCGAGCAACTTGGATGGATTAGATTTTTTTTTTGTTCTCAAATTGGCTAGAAAGGAATTTCTCGTCCTCCCTGGTCATCATAGAAGTGCAGCAGAAGCATTCGTTGTAGGCAGTCTATGTGATTCGAGTTTGCATAGGTCTATTTGGTGAGGTATGTGTGATTCGAGGTGGCAGATGTCTATTTGGTGAGGTCTACGTTTGTTGTAGCATTGGTTGAGCACTCTACTCTATGATTAGATGCCCTATCGCCACCACACCATCATAGAGGATCCGTGAATGAGCGGCATTTTTCCAACGCATCACCCAAGAAGAGCAATAAGTAAGGGGAGTCTCCCCCTTACTCACGTCGAGCGGCCTAGCTCGGTCGGTTGGTGGTCGGGGGAGCTCAAGCACGAGGTCAAGGGATCGACTCCCTCCGACCCCTCCCCCCCTGCACCTTGTTACAAAGGTAATTTTTAATTTTAAGTTTGTTTTAATTTTTTTCTAATGTTTTTTTTTTTTTTTTTTTCTTTAGTTTAATTAAATTTTTTATTTTTTTTCTTAAAAAAAAAAGTTATTTTAAATAAAAATATATATTTGAAATAATTTTTTTTTTGGAAAAAATATTTAATTAAACTTTAGAACATTTTTTAAGACATTAAGGAGAAAATTTTTCAAACTTAACAAGGGGGATTTTTTGTGGTGCCATTGTTTGAAAATTGTCTAAGATGCAAAGTTTTGCACAAATTGTAACAAGGACAACCATGACACCAAACGGTGTTAGTTTCCAAACAAGCAAAACTAAAATGGCAAAGGCACATCACAGAGGCCATGTTGCTAGTGAAGTGTCTCATTCTGATTCTGATTCTGGTTCAGAAAGAGCACACAAAGTGCTCATGGCTCATATCACTTTGTAAGGGACACAAATTTGTCATCCTAGGCAAGCACCATTCCACAACTTCTTTTTAGGCTTCATAAATAGCATAAGTTTTTGTTTGAAGTAAAAGGCTTATTGTACCTCTTTTAGGCTTCATAAATATCAAACTCTTTTTGTTTGAAGTACTTGTAATAAAAGGGGGGGATTTTTTGGTGTAGATTTTCCTAAGAGGTAATCTTTGTAACAAGCTTCATGAGTTGCATATCTTTTGCACTTAAGGGGGTACACATTTCTTACTTCACACTATTTTTTCTAAAAAGGAAGGACGACTTATAAGGGTGCATTTTCGACAAGACCGACACCTTAGTCACACTTCTTGCAGATATTACATGTTTTGCAACAAAGGGGGAAACTTATAAGGGTGCATTTTCGACAATGACCGACACCTTAGCTACCTTATCAACACTTGTTGCAAAATCATATTGTAATCGAATGAACCTCATATGAAGTGATCTACTCTACTACATCTAGCAGTTGTAGTCGCTCGTTACCCATGCAATTTGGTTGGATGACAAGATTACAATAAGGACATTCATTGATGTGAAGACAAAGTGAGGAATGATCCACTTTTTGCTTAGGAGCAGCCAGAGCACTGTGACAGAGCCCGAGCAAGAGCAAGAGCCAACATATCAACATCTTCTTCACTGTATTGGGGCAGTTATATACTTTACCCAAATATTGTTGTATGGGGGGATGTTAGCATAGCTAGTAGTTATATTATTACCCAAATAATGTAATAAGGGGTGATGTTAGCATATAGGATTTGGTTATTACATTATTAGCGACTTGTTAGTATTTTTGTAACTACTACCTAAGTCGGATTGTTAGCTCCATTTGTTACAGGCTAATCTAAGCCGCAATTGTATTATTTATACAATGTTTATCAATAGCAATATTTTTTTATTTCTTGACAAAACTTCTCCAAATCTACAACAGAAGGAGGAGACAACAAGAGGAGAACAAAGTCACCAAATCTTAGGTTCATGAAAGAAAGTTTAAGACTATAGTTTGGTGAAGGAGTTATTAAAAATAGTCTAAAAAGAGCTGCAAGATCTTATTCAAGGCAATAACTTGGTGATCTAAGACACCAAGATCTACATCCTCTACAGAAGCGACAAAGAAGCTACAAAATATTTTAGAAAAAGGTAAGCAACTATTGGTGCAAGTAGATTCATTAATTGGATTACTTTTCAGATTTGTTAAAGTACCTTAATCCAGATTAAAATTGCAACCTAAATTACAGTCTTCAGAAGTGCAAAATAAAAAGGTTTCTTTTAGAGGTTCATTTGCACACTAGGATTTGATTAGATTTCAAATATTAATTATTTATCAACTACCTACTATCTACTTTGGAAAGCAAAAAAGAATATTGAATCCTACAATACTATTTGTAGTGAATATGCAAAATATTTGAAGGTTCATTTCAAATTATTCTTGATTAGTTGTAGTGAATTTATTAAGTGATTTTTTTTTTAGAGTAGATTGGAGTGATAAGGTGTAATTTGTTAGTGCATTAAAAAGTAGAATTTGTTAGATTCATTTGCACTATTATTACTCTCAAAAGAAATTATTTTTGTGCATTTAAAAAAGGTAAAAAATCTAGTTTGCATCAAGTGTTTAAATTCACTCTTAAAGCACAAAAACTTGCAACTCTTAGTGGCCAATAGAAGCTGCCAAAATTGGTAAGTACAAGCAAAGAAAAGCTAACCAAAAAGAAGCTTCAAATATTGATACTTGGTGAGTCTCAAATCCAAAGCACTTATGGGTTAGTGCAAATGAAATAAAGCTTCTATTTTATAGTGTTTACAAATCTTGGATTCACCATCAAATATCCAAGAAAAGAGGGCAAGGAGTCTAGCCAAAGAGGCATCCTCAAAACTCTCATATTGTACTCATAAAATTTGTTACAAAATAAAAATATCATGCTTGCAAAAGATTTCAAGAAAAGGTGCAATTAAAAAAAAGGTTTTATATACATGTAAATGTTACATGGTATTGCAATTCTACAATACATCATATATAAAGGAGCAGATTTGAAGGTGCCTCAAAAGGCACAACAGGTACAAAAAAATCTAGCCAAATAATAGTCAAAATATTAGCGCTCTTGAACAATCGAAAGGGCATACTCTCCATGGATGAACCTACAAGACAAAGAAAGCTTATAAAAGTTATTTATGTAAACTAAATCAATCTTATCAATGACATATGTGAAAGAAGAATCTTATTTGCATAGACATAATAGAGCTCATCCACGAAGAAAGAGCATCAAGCTTTCGTTCCTACCAAGGCAAATAGGAACCATAATAGGGAGCACATTAAAGGCAAGAAGAAAAAATAGAAGGATAAATGCTACGTTGAGAGTAACATCCACAAAAGGAAGCACTATAATCCATGATCGAAACTCCAAGATGCCTCATGAAGACACTTGCAGAAGAATTGGTTGCTTGCTACCCAAGAAAATAAAGAAAGGTAAGGAGGAAGATAATCAAAGGAGTTATAATCTCCTTCTTGAAGGTGTTACTTCAAAGGTCTCATGCAAGAAGACTGAATGCCACTTGGCATAATATTCTCTAGCGTCTCTCATTTCCTAATGCTCAAGAGAACATTTAAGGGGAGTTATAAATGCTAGAGAAAATTCTCATATGTTACAAAGGTGTAATGTGCATCATAGAAGCATTATAAGAAGATATTGACATTACACAAGTGACAACACTCTCAAGAAATGAAAAATATACTTGGCCACCCTTGACCTCCAATAAATGTAGTCTAATTTTAAAGCAATAATAGGGTGAAGAGAAGAGCAAATTGCAGTCAAAATAAAGGATAAAATATCATATTTAAACTAGTTCTAGCGCAACATGGAAGAAAGGGAGAAAAGAGAATATAAAGCTCCAAAGAAGAAGGGAAAATTACCAACATCATACTCTTCAGCATCGAATAACAGGCCCGGTCATTTCTCACTCAACCATACACACTTGGCCCATCTGGATTCATCAACTCAAAGAACCATAGAAAGGGTACATAATAGGATTGTTATACTCAATAAAAACCAACACTATTCAAGTGTGAAGACAAGGAGCTAAGGTAAGCAAATTATCTCATTAATATTGCTTTCAAACATAGGAGATATAAGGCTATAAAATCAAGGATAAATTTTAAGGTTGTGAAAGCAAAAGACAGGAGATAACTTACCAAAAATCAAAATAATATTTGCAAGCTAACCTAGGAGATATAAGGCCTTCTACTTAGGTTCAACTATTTAATACCTTGCAAATATTATTATGTTTTCTAATTTTCCAAATTTGGGAATCATAAGGTCTACTACATCGAATTGATTTATTGGAAATTAGAAAAATTAAAATCAAATTTGAAAGGGCCATCATAAGAGTTTTATTAAAATAAATTAAAGTTTGGAAAAATATAATATTTACTTGTCTCAAATCTACTCAAATCGAGATAAAATATCCAACATTAAAACCTCTTTAAATTTGGTAAAAGTGCATAGTTCCATAGGAGCAATAAGGATAATATAAGTTGATTTTGTTATTTACAAAACTCTACAAAATCAACCAAAATTGAACTAAAATTTACAAAAAGCACTTTATATCTTATCCAAAACATACTAGGGATTCATAAGGCATTCTACAAAACCTAAGAATTGGTATTAAGAAACTTAAATGGCTTCAAACAAATTCTTCCTAGTAGAATCTTAGCTACTCAAGGGTCCTAATTATTTCTCCTGGAAGAATAAAGTGAAAGCTATTTTGGTATATGAAAAACGTTGGGATATTTTCAAAGGGAAAGCTCAAATACCTACTACAAATGATATTGAAATCCTAAATTTTGTAGAAAATGATTCAAAGGCTCTAATGATAATAACCATGCTATCACTGATGAGACACAACCTTATATCAATTCAACAAAATCATCTTCAAAATGGACAAGCCTAGAGAAATGTTTGAAGGAAAGAATAATGCAACTATTCTTCATCTTCAAAGTCAACTTCATTCATTAAATATTAACAATGGAGAAAGCATAGAACTATTCCTAAGGATAGTAGCAGATATCAAAGGGAATTTATTCACCTTAGGAGAAACAATTAAGGATGAAATTCTTACTCAATTAACCATGAGAGCACTTCCAAATAGCTATAAATATCTAGTAACATATTTACAAGTTCTAAGTAAAGATACGTCTTTTGATGACTTAGTCAATATTCAACAGGAATATGAAGTGGAAAATACAGTTAAATATGAGATGTCTAAAACTGTATTGGTGTCTAAATATAATCCATAGGGGAACATTGCTTATTCATCAAAAGGATGAAAACCATGGTACAACAAGTATTGTCAAATATGCAAGAGAAAAGGCCACAGTACCAGTTATTGCAGGTTTAATCCTAAAAATCAAAATCAAGAAAATCATATGAACAATGGGAACCAATTTCAACCACGACAATGTCAAAATCCTTGTCAACAACAATTTTAGCATCCAATAAATTATCCCCAATTGGAGTATCAAAAAGGAAATAAAAAATGACATCTAGCTCAAAGGATAGAAGAAATTGAATAACTAGGAGAACCAACAGATTATTATGAAATCAAAGCCCTTTCATCAAGAATTATAGGTTTTGAAGATACTAATAGCTTGCTTGAATAGGTTACAAAAATCACAAAAGAAGAATAAAAAATTCAAGAGGAAGATCCACATTGAAGACTAAAGTCTTCAATACCCAAATATTGTAATACAAGAGGGTGTTAGAAATAGCTTATATTAAATTATTTGGGTCATGTAAATGTACCTTCCTTGGTACATACTTAGGACATTATATTAGTTTAGGGTAAATTTATCTAGTTAATTCATGCAATGTAAAAAATGCACAAGTCTCAATGTGCAAGTTGTAAATGTGCAAGGTGTCCACTTGTACAACTAGGTAGAGTTTTGGCCAAGGAAATTATCTTCTTATATAAAGGGTCACAGATATAAAAGAGATAATGTAGTAGTGTAGGAACATAGTAGTGTAGGATAGACAGTAGTATGTGAGAGCTATAAGCTCAAAGCTTATTCATTGAGCAGTAACTTGTATCATGGAGTGTTCATTTCCTCCATATCTACTATTATACTCATTTTCATCATTTCTATTTATAGCATATTTCTATCATCTCGTAGATTTACTTTCTTTCTTATTATTTTGCATATTTTGAATGCTATCTCCCATTGCATGTATCAAAAGCTAACATTTTTGTCTTTCCTTGCTTAGTGTTCAAAACTTCCTTTCATTGCACTTTATTTCATCTTCTCTTGGTAGACGTTTGAATTTAAAACTGGTGCTTCACCCGGTTTCCTTTGCTATGAATGATCCAAGCATTGCACAATGTCACTTTAGCTTCTTAATGGTGCTAGTGAATGTTTGTGGTGCTTGTTCTTCTCAATAATGTTATTCTCCAAGGTGGCACTCATGACATTGTTGGTCGGTTCTTTCAAGACAATGCTACCTACCTTGATGGTTGCCTAGATGGTAGTTAACCTCCATGATGATGGTAGTGATTGTCTCCACAATGATACTAGTTTTTGTCTCCACAATGACCTATTTGACTATTGTGCTTTCACACTGCACTGACTATGGTGCTCTAATGTTACGTTGTTTGACTATGGTGCTTTCACATTGCATTTTTCGACTATGGTGCTTTCACATTGCATTGTCCGACTATGGTGCTCTAATGTTACATTGTTTTACTATGATGCTCTCACTTGATATTGAAAATGGTGCTTTATTCTTTGCAATGGTGTTATTTCCTCTATTTTAGCACACAAAACTTACAATGCTACCTTTTCTCCTTACTATGTATGTAGGTCATGGAATATGGCATTTAATATCTCTCCTTTGAGCATTGGATGGATGACAACACCTTGCACTCTAAAAATATACTTTAACTACACCAAATATCCTTTGAATTTATATCTTGACTATACCAAATCTCATTCTATTCGTTGGATGAATAGAGATGCTTCTCCAACCCAGTAGCATTGTATAAAATATATTCCCTTCTAATGTTCCTTTGTTGTCTCCTCTTAAATAGAAACTATTTATTTTAACAAGAACATTTATTTCTTTACTAATGTAATATATTTCTTTGTTTTGTAGGAACTTAGAGAACATGACAAATAACACTTCTCCAAATAATGACTAAATGGGTGCATACTTCTAGCTTTAAGCTTTGACACAACGAATTTTAATACTTCTAAAATTCCTTAATCAATTCTTTGACAATGCTATCTTCTATTGCACTTCTAGATGTACCTTTAATGCTTTAGTTCCTTTATGATACCTTCAATACTATAGATTTCACCCTTGCTTTCTCTATTTCCAATGTAGCTTTCTTTTTGGCCAAATCTATAGAGATATCTTATTTCTCTATTTCCTAGTCTTCACAAACTTGTTGGCCTTTGATGTATGCAAGATTTGGCAAGATACTTGCCTTCCAAATAATACCTGGTCTATATTCAAACATGTTGTACCTAAGACTCCTTGTTGTATTGAAGTTTAAAGTTATACCTCAAGCTTCATTGGAATCTCCTTCAATGGGTTTCCTCTATTTCTTATGGGCTTGTCGTCGAATAGCAACGATTATCCCAAACTTGATGTAGACACATTTTTTGGAGCTTTTATTTATCTCTTTGTTTTATTACTTCTTCTTCAATGTTCAAGAGGATCTATTTACTTGGGTCTCTTCTTCTGACTTCAATGGCTTATATGGGACCACTTTCCTTGAGTGTCCTATCTCTCCCAATTCTGGGATATATTACCTTAGGTCTCATATTTTCTTTGATTTCTATAGGATCACTTTTTCTCAAGTATCCTATCTCTATCAACTATGGAACCTCTTCTTACAGGTTTCCTATTTCCAATGGGACCTCTTCATGCAGGTCTCCTTTTTTTATTTTCAATCTTCTATGGGACCTCTTTTGGTCTGTCTCCTTTTTATTATCTTCAATATTCTATGGGACCTCTTTTGGTGGGTCTCCTTTTTATTATATTCAATATTCTATGGGACCTCTTTTGGTGGGTCTCCTTCTATATTCAATGTATCTTCTTTTACTATAACTTCAAATCAATCCTTGTTTGAGGAAAGCTCTCAATATTTAAGCAATCAAAAATGAAAGTCTTCTCTGTCTATTATAAGAAGCTTCTCAACTTCTAAATATCATTTTTTTACTTTAACAAAATTTTAGACAACTTTCTTTAGTATTAACAAGAAAAAAATATAAATTTTCTTAAAACTTTCTATTAATTTCAGGGTTGGCTATGCCTTGAATAATCAACTATCTTCAAGTTGATTCGCCCAAATAGGGATCCTAGTCTTCACAAGTTATCCTTCAACCTTGTGGATCCTTGTTGAGTCTTGGTCTTCACAAAGTTATTCTTCAACCTTGTGAAAAGACTCTAGCCTTTTGCAACTTTCAAATCCTATGCAAGTAATCTTGTTGTAGCTCTGATACCAGTGATGTATTTTGAAGCCTTACAACAAATACAAAAACTCATAGGAATATAATCACATGATAAAATATAGTAAAACTAATGCAATAACTCATAATATGACATCAAACAAAATAACACAAGAGTAACTCAAAATACACCTATGTGTTGTAGGTGAGTTAGAGAGGGTAGGGTAATCCTCCAAGGGAGATCCCTAGTTTGAATATCCACCCTACCAAATGCACATTGGGTACCCAAAATCCAGTTGGTTATGTTGGTGCGGTCAAGGCTAGGTGCAACTATCAGGTTATTTTTACTGTATAGAACCCCCTGGTCATGATTTCCTAGACCAAGGCAGCCCTATAAAGTGTTTTTTTCTAAATTAAAAAAAAAAAGTAACTTAGAATACTGAAAATACATTTGAATAAAGGTCTACTAATGCACACAATAAGCTATGTGATTTTCTATGATGATAATGTTCATGTGGTATGAAACTAAATGGTGCGGGAAGCAGGATCGTTTTTATATTGAATCATTTTTTGATTGTAAGGTAGAAAACCCACAATAGACTTAATTTATATATTTGTTCGATGATGCCTTATTATCATATGTGGATTGCATTTAAATACCTAGTATAATAGTTGTAAGAGTGAAGGGTTGTGACCCTATAATATAATGAATAAATAATATAAGTAATTAGGACATGTTAGGAGGGTCCTAACATGCCACCCCCCTTAAAGGAGCTTTTTCCTCAAAGCTGGAAATTTGGAAATTGCTGTTGGATATCTTGAAAATTTTCCCACGTTGCGTCTTCTAAAGGTAGACCTTTCCAATGGATTAAAACTTTTGTGATATCGTGAATACGAAGGTGACGAGAGCAGCGATCCAAGATAGCTTCTGGCTCGACTAGAAGTACTCCATCATCGGAGAATTCAGGGAGAGTGGGTTGTGTCGTGATATGGGCTCCCACTACGAGCTTAAGGCAAGATACATGAAATACGGGGTGAAGTTTGGAAGAGGGAGGAAGCTCTAGTTTGTAAGCAACGGTCCCAATACATTGGAGAACTTTATACATCCCGTAAAATTTGGGTGCTAACTTCTGAGAACATTTTTGTTTAAGAGAGGATTTACGATAAGGTTGGAGATGTAATAAAACCATATCACCCTCGTGGAAACTACGTTTGCTTCTATGTTGATCGGCTTTCTGCTTCATGCGATGTTGGGGGGTGTGTAGGTTCACTTTTAGGATCCGTAGTATGTCATCTCTATTAGTAAGTTTCATTTCCACCGCATGGAATTTTGTAGTCCCTGGAATATAGGAAGTGATGGATGGTGGTGTTTGACCATATAGTGCTTCATAAGGAGTCATTTTGATGGATGTATGGTATGAAGTGTTATACCACCATTTCGCTAGTGAAAGCCACTTTACCCAATGGAGTGGTTGAGTAGAAACAAAACATTGAAGGTATATTTCCAAGCATTTATTTACAACTTCTGTTTGGCCATCGGTTTGAGAATGGTAAGCAGAGCTCATATGAAGTTGAGTACCTTGTAATCTAAACAATTCCTTCCAAAATGTGCTAGTGAAAGTTGGGTCGCGGTCACTAACAATTGTGGAGGGCATACCATGTAATTTAAATATGTTATCTAGGAAGATGTGGGCTATAGTGCTAGCGGTATAAGGATGAGCCACGAAACAAAATGGGCATATTTAGATAAACGATCAACGACTACGAAAATGGTTGTTTTTCCTCCTAATTTTGGTAATCCTTCAATAAAGTCCATAGAAATATCTACCCATGTTTTGGTGGGTATAGGAAGAGGTTGAAGTAATCCTATAATAGCAAGGGTCTCCCCCTTTTGTCTTTGGCAAACTTCACATTCTTTTACAAATTTTTTGATGTAATTTTTCATTCCTACCCAATAGAAGGAGGTAGTGGCTCTTTTATAGGTTTTTAAGAACCCTGAGTGGCTCCGTAGTGGGTGAGGTATGTAACTCATGAAGAATTTTTTCATGATAAGTTGAATTGGGGGTGAGGACCATCCTCCCTTTGTATCTTAATATATTGTCCTTCCAAGTGTATGGAGTTTTTCTACTAGGATTATGTTGAAGTTGTTGAATTAAGGCGTGGATAGTAGGATCATTTATCTATTCTTCATGCACCTCATCTACCCATTTAGGAATAAGGGATGAAAGAGCATGGACTTGAGGTATATCTTCAAATTTTCTAGAAAGTGCATCGGCTACCATGTTGTCCTTTCCATTTTTATATGTAATTTCATAATCATAGCCAAGAAGTTTAGTAACCCATTTTTGTTGTTCTGGGGTATTAGTCCTTTGTTCCAAAAAATACTTCAAGCTATGATGGTTAGTGCGTATAATGAAATGTTGGCCAATAAGGTAAGGCCTCCAATGTTGAATAGCATGGACAATTGCCAACATCTCTTTTTCATACGTAGAGCGAGCTAAATTCTTAGGAGAAAATGCTTTGCTTATAAAAGCTAGAGGCCTTTCATCCTGCATGAGTACGGCTCCCATTCCTATTCCTGAAGCATCACTTTCAATGACGAACGGTTTAGAAAATTTGGGCATGGCTAGAACATGGGTGGTACACATTGCAGTTTTCAAGGTGATAAAGGCCTCATCCACTTTAGACGACCATTTGAAAGAGTTTTTCTTAAGTAATGTTGTTAGAGGAGCAACGATTTTACCATAATTTTGGACAAATTTTCTATAATATCCCGTTAGTCCAAGAAACCCACATAGAGATTTTAAGGTTTTTGGAATAGGCCAATTTTTCACCTCCTCAATTTTGGAAGGATCTACCATAACTCCTTCCTTTGAGACAATATGCCCTAAGTATTCAATTTCTTGTTTTCCAAAGGAACACTTTGATCTTTTTGCATAAAGTTGATTTTCCTCCAAGATTTGGAACGCTTGTCTAACATGGTCCAAATGTTCTTCCCATGTTTTTCTATAAATAAAAATGTCATCAAAGAAAACTAATATAAATTTACGAAGAAAAGGGTGAAATACCTTATTCATTAGACTTTGAAAGGTATAAGGAGCATTGGTTAGGCCAAATGGCATCACCAAGAATTCGTAGTGCCCTTCGTGAGTGCGAAAGGCCATCTTAGGAATATCCTTTTCATTGACTCGTATTTGGTGGTAGCCTGACCGTAAGTCTAACTTGGAAAAATAAGCTACCCCGTGGAGTTCATCTAATAGCTCGTCTATGACCGGAATAGGAAATTTATCTTTGATGGTCATTTTATTAAGCGCTCGAAAATCGACACAAATGCCACGAGCCATCTTTTTTTCTAACTAAAATAATTGGAGAGGAGTAAGGGCTTTTGCTAGGTCTAATGACTCTTGCCTTAAGAAGCTCTTGTACTAATTTCTCTATTTCAGTCTTTTGGAGGTATGGATAACGATAAGGTCTAATATTAGGAGGGTGATGCCCTGGAAATAGTGGAATAGTGTGATCGTGAATTCATTGTGGAGGTAGTCCTTTTGGTTCATTGAATACCGCCTTATGGTGGTCTAAAATCTTTTGTAACTCTGGTGTCTCATCTTCTTTGTGACTAGGTTGAATTGAAAATAATTGTGTGACCATTCCTTTGTTTCCTCTTCGGATAATTTTCTCCATTCTATGCGAGCTGACGATTTGGGAAGGTCCTGATTTCAGGCCTTGGATAATATAGGTTTGGTTATTTGTCGTGAATTTCATCCATAGTTCATCAAATTCCCATTGGACTATGCCCAAGTTTCGTAACCATTGTACGCCTAGTACAATGTCGCACCCACCTAGGGGTAGGACGTACATGTCACCTTTCATGTTATAAACCCCCATAGTTAGTTTTATATTTCTGTATTTTCCTTTGCATGCAATTTTTTTGCCATTTCCAATCATCACTTCGAAGTTATTGCAAGGGTATATAAAACAATTTGCTTGTTTAGCCACCTTTGGATCAATAAAATTATGCGTGCTACCAGAATATAGGAGCACGGTAAGGTTTTGTTTCTTAAAATACCCTTTAACTCGCATTGTTTGAGGGGCAAAAAATTTGGCAAGGGCATTGAAGGAAACCTTTGGTGCATTTTCTTCGTCACTTTCAAGTGTGTTGGATAATACCTCTACTTAGAGTTCAGGTTCCTCTTTAGTATAATTCCCTTCCTCTGTGGCATCTAGAATATATAATTTTCGTGAGGTACATATATGATTTCTGTCAAATTTCTCATTGCAATGGTAGCAAAGACCCTTAGCTTGTCTTTCCTTCATTTCCTCGAAACTCAGACGCTTAATTTGTAGAGCAGGGTTAATTTTGGGGGCTCTGTAGGAGTTTTGGGTTCATCCATTTTGCATTGGTTTGGGGTTGGTATAAGTGTTTGATGGTTTCCCCCAAGTTGGTTTTGTGAACCGATTATGTGCCTTGATTTTGTCCTCCGCTAATTTTGCCAAGTCGATGGTCTCTAACATGTTTTTAGGGTTATACATTTGCACCTCTATTCGAATTTCTTATTTTAATCCACTGACAAAACATTCTTGAAAGAAGGCAGTGTCTAATTCGGATGTTCAATTAGCTATCCTTTCAAATTTTGCTTGGTATTTTCTTACCGAAGTGGTTTGGCATAATTTAGTGAGGGCCCCTGTAAAGCTTTGAAACTTGCTAGGGCTGAATCGCACTAATAGATTCTGTGTAAAGTTTGACCACATCGGAGTGCCGTTAGTTTTCTCGAACCATTGATACCATTGGATGGCATCGTTTTCCAAGTGGAAGGAGGCAATATGCACTTTTTGCATTTTTGGAATTTGATTTAGTGAGAAATATTGCTCTGCTCGGTAGATCGAGTTTGTAGGGTCCCCTCCTTCAAATTTTGGGAAGTCTAATTTGGTCGTCCATGGTAGAATGGAAGTTTGTGGACCTCCTAACATTGCTCGGTTTAATGACCCATGGTTGGGTGAATTTGCATGTGTTGTTGCCTGATTTTGACTGATGGCATCAAGCTTAACATCCATTGCAAATATTTTCTCGAAGAGTTCTCTTGTGGTACGGGTATTCTCCTCTCTTTCCTATTGAACTTCTTCAGCGAGCCTTTCATGTTTCTCATGAATGGAATCCAATGATCATCGTCCTTCAGCCATTGCGGTTGGTGTAGGTAACGATCAATATGACTTGGTACAGGTGAGCAAAAAAATAAAAAAATAAAAAAATAATTTTAATTTTTTTTCCTTTGCGTTTCGGACGTTGAAAACCTTGATGCTGCGTTGAAGATTTTAGCTTTTTCAAAATAGCCACCGGTCACCACGCGAAAGGTCGAGCAATTTGGGTGTAAGACAACTTAATTCGTACCTTAGGAGAAGGTTTAATTTTCTACGAGGATTTTGACATGGATCCGTGAAGCGTGAATGTTGTTTGCATCCTCGCGAATGTGGACTGGCTGAAATGTGCGGTGGGAAAAAATTTTAATGGTGAATTTGCTCCTTGATCTAGCTCTGATCCAGATGGTATGAAACTAAATGGTGCGGGAAGCAGAATCATTTTTATATTGAATCACTTTTTCATTGTAAGGTAGAAAACCCATAATAGACTTAATTTATATATTTGTTCGATGATGCCTTATTATTATATGTGGATTGCATTTAAATACCTAGTCTAATAGTTGTAAGAGTGAAGGGTTGTGACCCTAGAATATAATGAATAAATAATATAAGTAATTAGGACATGTTAGGAGGGTCCTAACATCATGTTAACAATTACAATACTTTGTCACACATATATAATCGAGTGTGACTCCTCATATGCTACACTCTTGACCCTCACTCTTCTTTGAAACTCTTTACTTTCCTATTATAAGGACACATGTGCACTCTTACATAATGAAAACTTGTGCACATTTACACTCACAAAACTTGTACACATAATTACATGAAATTTGTGCATTTCCTACACATTCTTACATTACATAAAATATTAACTCACACTCTAATCTAATACACACACCTAATCTAATAATGTACCAAGGTGGTACATTAGCATGTACCAAATAATATAATATTCTCCAACAAGACCTACCTAATCTGGTCTTCCATCATCTGCAATCAATATTGACTATCTTTTGTTGGATGGTTTGTAGTCCTAACCATATGGACATAGGTAATTCATATTCCTCATCATTTCTACATGGACAATTCACTCATTGTCACTCTGAGTTTGACCCAATAGTTAGATATTGATTTCACATAGTACATCATAAAGGTTTTAGTTGTGTATGAGTCCTTACCACCTAGTCATCAAAAAATTTGAGGAGTCGATATATCACCTTCTCCTTTTCATTGCTTTTGTTTATTTATTCATATTTCATTTTCCTTGCAAATTTTATGTTTGTAGTTAGTTAGGTTTGCTTTTATAAACAATCTGCAAATTATTTTCTTTTTATTTTGCTAGTTATTTTTTGGTATCTTGGCTTCTCATCTCCTCTTATTTTTCATTCCAAAACCCACTTTCTAATCATTATGTTTGTTGTTTTCTGCAATAAAGGCTAACATACTAACCCCTCTAGGGTTCAAAAAAATAAAACCATCAAAGCTAGCATATCGAAAACCCCTCCTGGATAAACTATCTAGGGTTAGACAGTTCTATCTATGAACCATCCAAGTTTGGACAGCTAAAGTCATAGAGGCAATTTCAGCCATAAAATTGAAACTACAAACTCTACCAACTTCTAACAAGTGCTAGATTTTAAGTAGAAGTCTTTGTTACTTATTTTTTAGTCTAATTTTTTACAAGTAAGAATAGATTAAGGCTTTTTATTTGAAATTATTTTTTAAATTAATGATATTAAACAAAATTTGTTCTCCCTATTAGTATGCTCTCTTCTCATGCCCAAAAGGTAATATTGAGGATCAAAAGGGTGGGAGATGCTTTTGGAGTTAAAGAACTTGCTTTTGTTTCATAGTGTCTTTTCTCTTCATTTCTATCTTCCACATCACATTAAATAGTAGTTGCAACCTACGTATACTCTCTCCTCATGCCCTAGGATGATCTTGGGGATCAAAATTAGATCATACCTTTTAAGGCAATGAACCTCCACCACAATCATAGTAAGTAGGAGGAATTGATCGTGTACGCTCTGTCTTTGCACCTTAGGGTGATCTTAGAGATAAAAAAGCATCCTTCCTCCTTGGTAAAAGAACATAACTTATTGCACAACATATCACATTAAAAGTTTTCTTATTCTGTTTATGCTCTTCCTTGTGCTTCATGCAAACTTGGGAACCAAAAGTGAATAAGACACCTTGGGTCAAAGAACATTATCTTCTTCTTCTTTTATCACTTTCATGGAGTAGATTTCATTTCACATTATTTTATCACTTTCTTAGAGTAAATCTTCATTTCATGTTATTTATCACTTTCTTAGAGTAAATTTTCATTTCATGTTCTTTATTGCTTTCTTAGAATAGATTTTCATTTCATGTTCTTTATTGATTTCCTAGAACAAATTTATTTTCATGATCTTATATTTTATAGAATAGCATTTTAGTTCAAGTATTTTCCTTGTTTTACTTAGAGTAGAAGTTCCTTTCAAATACTTTTTCTTGCTTCCAAATATTAGTTTCCTTTCACATTTTTTACCGCTTTCATAGAATAGTTTCATTTTCAGTTCTTTCTTGCTTTCATTGATTAGTTTCCTTTCAAGAATTTCTTTCTTTCCTAGATTAGTTTCCTATTTCATGTCTTGTATTCTTTTCATAGATTAGGTCTCTTTTCAAGTTTTTTTATCACTTTATTAGATTAGTTTCTTTTCACGTAATTTTACTTGTTTCATTAGAAGTAGGTTTCCTTCCCGCATTATCATTTATTTTCATTAGCTTAGGTTTCTATTCCTTGCATTGTAATTTACTTTTATTTATCAATAGGTTTCTTTTATGCACAAGATGTCTTTTCCATAGGGTAGGAAGTTGCTTTCTTTTCCTATGCATTCCATTTTCCTTAGCATAGCTTCTCTTTTGTGCAAGATAATATGGGGTTTTTTTTTTGCTTTTCTATTCTAATATAGATTCCTTTCCCTTGCTTGATTATTCTAGGACTCTTTAATTTTGCTTGCTTCTTAGATTAAGTTTTTCTTCCTTGTTCAGCTTGTTGCATTTCTTATTTTTCTTGCTTAGGTTAGTTGCATTTCATTTCATAAATAGGTTTATTTTGCTTGCATAGTATAAGAGCATTTTAGATTAGTGTTTTCTTTCGTTGCATTTAGCATAGGATAAATTTGCATTTTTGCATATTTAGGTTAGTCTTCTTTAAAAAAATCTAAACACACATCACTTTGCATATCATGTTTTTGCAAAGTCAATCGGTGATATTGAACTTCATCCCTAACCATCGATTGATCCCCTTATATTCCATAGCTAGATCACATAGTTTTTTGGATTTCATCATTAGAAATCTAACTACCCTTGGGACTAGCTCGGGGTATTATGAGGTTAGATGTCCTTTCTCATAGGGCATCAGTGGGTGTGCAAATATCATTCTTGACCAAGCTCGATCAAGGGTGAATTAAAAGCAAACTAGGTCATCACAAGTCTTAGTGTTGCCTCCTGTACCCCCTAAAAAGGGTATTGGAGGTATTTTTACCCCTTAAGATACCTAGAACCAACCTCACCCTAGGAATATTTTTAGTTGTTTATGCGTTGCTTCTCCCCACATACTTTTAGGTATATAGGGGAGCATACATAAACACACCTTGTAGATTCACCCCATCCACCTTTTGTAGATCTTAGGGGTAGGTTACATCAAAACACACTTAGACCAAAAAAATAAAACAAAACAAAAATAAAAAAATATCAAAAAAATTTAAACAATAGCAAATACCAATTCTTCATCATAATAAACATCTTTCACCTTCATTTGTTTGTTATCTACATGTTTGTTTGCTTAGTTAGGCTATTATTCCAAAACACCAAAAAACATTCATAAAACTTGAAAAATACCATAAACATAGCCACACCATATTTTTATCACTTGCTTGTATCTACAACCCCTATAATCTATCTTTAGAGTCAATTGTCTAACCCTAGATAGTTCATAATTAGGATTGTTTGACCTCGGACGATCACTATCACCTTTTGCAAAAGGGGGTCGCATATCAATGGACCTAAGAATTTCAAAATGCTTTTGAGGCTATCAAGAAGTACCTCATATCCCCACTAGTTTTATCCCTATCTAGGATGGGCATTCCATTCCATCTATACATTTCTACCATGGACTTTGCCTTAGGCACAATGTTGATCCAAAAGAATGAGGTCAATCAAGACCAGGTCATCTATTATATTAGCCACACTTTGGTGAGCTATGAAACTAGATACACCTATATGGAGAAGGTGTGCTTAGTAGTAGTCTTCGCTACTAGGAAACTTTGCCATTACATGCTTAATCATACCACCTATAATATTGCTAATAAAAGCCCCCTACGATGCATGATGGTTTGCACTTACAATAACAACTGGACCGCTAAATGGATTATGCTCTTATCATAATTTGACCTTGAATTCATTAGCCAAAAATCCATTAAATATTAAGTCATTGCTAACCAACTTGTGAAAGCTCCACTCATCGATGATAAACCTCTTATCATTGAGCTTCCCAATGACTCTATCTTCAATATTACTAAACTCAAAGAGTATGTCAAACCTAAAGATCAAGTTGACCTTACATTGTATTTTGATGGTTCCAAGTGTGAACAACGGGAAGGTGTTGGAGATGTTTTCTTCACACCAAAAGAGGTTTTCATCTCCTTCTCATTCAAACTCATATTCTTTTGCACAAAAAACAATTTTGAATACAAAACCCTCATCCTTGAACTCAAAAATATAATTTCCATGTGCATCAAGCAAATAAAAATCATTGGTGATTCTCTTATCATTGTTAACCAAGTGAAGGGCATCTATCAATGTAAATGTGAAGTCCTGAAGGCATACAAATAAATTTCAGAAGAGTTGTCATACTTTGAGTGGTATGATATCAAAGCCTCTCCAAGGTCTACAAATCATTTTACTGACACAATGGCCTCTCTTAGCTTTCTCATTCCCCAAAACCTACATGACAAAGTCACCCATGTACATGTAACCACTCTCCACAAATATTTTGTTTCCAAGAGTACTTATCCAAACGAAGTGGACATCAATTTTGCCCAATCAAGGCCTTATAATTCTTGGTTTTCACAAGTCAAGTATTATCTTAAACTTGGTGTTCTTCCCCATGATTTACCTCATGTTGGGAAGAAAAATTTTAAGCAAAAATATGCAAGGTACACCCTCCTAGGGGACATCCTCTATTAACATGGCTATTATGGTATTCTCCTATGTTGTCTTGAACCATACAAAGTTGGGTTTGTCATATCTACAACTCATGATGGCACTTGTGGTGGCAATATTAGTGGAATTTCTATCACAAAGTACATCTTGCTCATGGGCTATTATTAGCCCACCATGGAAATTTATTACTGTGCTTATGTCAAGAAATATCTCAAATACCAACAACATGCCAATCTAACCCACTTGTCCTCACAAGCTTTGCAGCCTATTCAATCGTTATGGTCTTTTTCACAATGGGGTCTTGACCTCGTAAGTAATATCTCCGCACCTTTGTTCAAGAAGCATATCTTCATCATAATGACTACTTAATACTTCACCAAGTGGGTCAAAGTAACTCCCCTAGCCAACATAATTAGACTCAAAAATTTTGAGTTCCTCTTGCACCATATCTTTATTATTTTGGCATCTCATCTAAAATTATTTCTAACAATGGCACATCCTTTAAGAACAAGGATTTTCAAGCACTATGTGACAAGTATCACATCCAACATACTTCTCTACTCCTTATCATCCTAAAGGAAATACCCAATCCAAAGCCACAAACAAAACCATTTGCATGATTATACATAAGATGGTTATGGAATCCCATCAAGATTGGCATATCCAAATAGCTTTGGCACTTTGGGCCTATTGAACGAACATTCACACAGCTATAAGAGAAACTACTTTTTCATTAGTTTATGGCACTGTCCCTTGAACTCAAAATGCCATCTTTGTGAATCTTCCTACAAGAGTTCATTTATTATGATGCTACTCATCAAACTTGTTTAGACCAACTTACCCTTCTTGATATATTTTGAATCAATGTTCTTGAGCATCTTCATGTTTACCAATATTGTATCAAGCACGCATATGACAACAAAGTTCATGAACAAGAATTCTAGGTAGGAGACCTTGAGCTCAAATAAAATCAGTAGAACACAAACCAATTATGCCATAAATGGAACAATTTCACTCCCAATTGACTAGGTCCTTACATCATCAAACATAAGTTTAGTTCTAGTGCCTACAAGCTAGACACTCTTGAGGGGATTTATGAACCCAAACCATTTAACTTCCTCCATCTTCATGCTTTCTGTTGAGTGGTAATTTTACCCAATTGCAAAACCACACTCACTCTTAAGATTTTGATCATAAAACACTCTCTTGCAAAGAAGTTAAAAACAAAACAACTTCTCCAAGGTTCCGCTATGTAAGCATTGCACATGTGTATTTATAATTATGTGAAGATATTCAAATAAGTGCTAGGAATACCTTAGTGATTGCAAGTAACTATTAACAAGGGGCCCATTTGGTTTATTTTATTATGCTATGATAATGATTGTTCATGAAACTTAAAGCAAGTGACTGTGAATGAATTTCTTTTTAGTTTGCTTTGATGAATAACATAAAAGGAAATAAAGATGCATGAATAACCATGAAATGTAAAGGCCTTAAAATATCATTAGAAATTATCCTTCTTTAATGAAATTAATTTTCATTAAGAAGAAATAATTTAATGCTTTAAAACACTAGCCTTTGATATAATGATAAATTACCTCTTTGATGAAATCAGAATTTTCATAAAGAGAAAGGCATTTATTGCTTTAAAAATATGGCCTATGGAATGCCATTTAAATTACCTCCCTTTGATGAAATTGAAATTTTCATAAAGGGAAGGTCATCTATTGCTTATGAATGGAAATGCAAAGTTTAAAAATCTGATTTACCTCAAAACATGAAATAATGTGAATTTTCGAAATTATAAAAACCTCATAAAATAGCGATTTTCAACAATTTTTATAAAATCAAAATGGCTTCGAAATGAGTTCGAATTTTTTTCAGATGAAAGGTTGAAGCTCATTCTTCACACCCATGTATTTATTTTTATCATTTTAATTTTTTTTTATTTTTATTTTAATCCTCGAAGTTTTAAAAAAAATCTACAAAATGAAGGGTTAGAAAAATAAAATAAAATCTGGAAATGGAAATAAAATGCAGAAAATCTAGAAAACAAACTAATGGCAATTTCATGCTACCCTATCATGCAAAACCCAAGATATGAGAGTTTCCGAACATAACCCAACCTAACCGGAACTACATTTGCACATCCCGAAATAAGTTAGATGCAAGCTTCTAAGGAACAAAATGACTTCTCTGTTTCTAGATATTCAACAATGCAATAATGAAATGCGTTAAAATTTGCCTATAAATCTAAAAACCGAGAAAATAAAAATGAGCATTAAACCCAAAACATTCATAAATGATTCTCCTCTTATTTTGCTCACAAGATGCAGAAATCCTGCAAAAATATGCATTAAAACAAATCAAAAAGTTTTTTTTATTTACTTCATATTTTCAGCAGCATATAGCCTTCAAGAAGATCCAACCCTTGGTTTGTGTTTCATGACCGACTTAACGTTTCCCCAAAACCCCTTCGTTTCATTTTCTTATTTGGCTCCAAAACTCTCTCTTTTTTGTATCTTCATTTTCTATGTTCATAATGAATCCGTAAAAGCATCCTTTGGTAATCATGTCCTCCTTTTATTTTATTCATCCTAACCTAAATACCAGGCGCCTATTTCCATACACCTCACTATTATTTTCATAATGTTTCAACATGGGCCATACAACTGTATCTTCTTCTTTAAAAATGTGATTATAGAACCGGAGTCCCTACATGCTATATTTTGACCACGATCGTCCACGTGCTACATACCTTTATTTATCTCATTTATCCACTATAGAATATATTTTACACCTAAAGCATTCCCCCACGTGGCGCTTCTAACTTGTTACGACAATAACGTAGCCCGTGTTGCCAACGCTCTTTTAACCACCACTCCATGACTCTATTTTTGGCATGGGTTCTCCATTCTAAAGCTAAAAATTATCTTCCCTATGTATCCTGTGGGGCCTAGGAAATAACGTGTTGGTCAAAGATCTGCCTTATGTAAGTATTTGGTATTTTAGTGCATCTTAGACCTGACCAACATTGAAAGGTCGAGAGGAAGAAATGCCTTCCGTGCTAATATCCAGGGATGGGATGGTTCCCTAGCTATTCTAACTGGGGGGTTTTGAGGTTAAGTAACTAAAAGAGAAAGTAAATAACTAAAAGGGATGGGAAATATGGCCACAGGCCAGATATAATAGGGGTGATGGACTAACAGCACGAAATCTCTATTGCATTCTGAACCAAATACCCCGTAAATAAAGATAACTAATAGAAATTTAAACCAGAACATCTAGCATGTATAATCTCTAGGACTACTCTAGAGTTACTACCTTATCAGCAACTAAATCCATATATTAAAATTCAAGTTACAGTTTAAAGGAATGATAGAAGATAATCAATAGAAGACATACACATGAAAATAGAAGTCCAAGTCTAGAGCCAGACATCAGTTGTATTGATAGTAGAATTCAGGTTTTCATTTTGCCTCTAGCAAACATCCATCCATTTTATAATAAAATAGCGGGCTTATATAGAGAATTCTACCGCTTGAGCAATAAATGTTGATAAATAAAATATGGCAGTGGAAGCCAAGATAAACATTATAAGGTGATACAGCAACAAAAAATTAAACAGGCATGGTGGAGACTGGTGACACCTCAGAAATGCCATTGAATGCCTTCAATGCCCTGATAGACTCGGCTCGCTAGCGTTGCCTCCTCACTCATGAGGACCGCTTTCATGGAAGATATTCTTGAAATCCTAGAATGTCCAATTTGGAAGCTTCCCAAAAAGGCTACACCTAATCATATAAGGATGCCCTTCAGATCACCAATGTGGGGTGCCTTTTGAAGATGCCAACATCAGAGTCAACTAAGTCACTATCAGAGTGTGCTTGGCCTGGAGTGCAAGGCCTGAGTGTGCTCGACCTGGGGTGCAAGGCCTGAGTGTGCTCGGCCTGGGGTGCAAGGCCTAAGTATGCTTGGCCTGGGGTGCAAGGCCAATGTGCACCTAGCCTAGGGCACAAGGCCTGAGTGTGCCCAGCTGCTCGGCCTGGGGTGTAAGGCCTTAGTAGGCTCAGCTTGGGGTGCAAGGCCAATGTGCGCCCAGCCTGGGGCACAAGGCCTAAGTGTGCCCAGCTTAGGGCACAAGGCCTGAGTGTGCATAGCCTGGGTTGAAATGCCTAAGTGCACATGGCCTAGGGTGCAAGGCCTGAGTGCGCCCAGTATTGGATGCACTATCAGAGTGTTCCCAACCTTGGGCGTAAGGCTAGAGTGTGTCTGACCTAGGGTGCAAGGCCAGAGTGCACCCAGCTTGGGATGTAAGGCTTGAGTGTGCCTAGCCTTGGGCACATTGTCAGAGTTCACCCAGCCTTGGGCATAAGATCATAGTGCACTTGGCCTGGGATGCACTGCCAGATTGTGCCTGGACTTAGACACACTTCTCTGATCAAAATGAAGCGTTGTATCCCTGCTTAATACTAAAACTTCATGTCCGCTTCCATGGAATTTTTCTCTGGAAAGTCAAAACACAACAACTGCACACTACTTTAGCACTATAGAAGAGTTTTGATAGTATACTTAGGGAAATGAGAAAAATATTTGAGCACTGAGAAAGGGGTTTCCAAGGAACATAAATTACTGGAAGGCTAATAATACACAATGTTGCAAAAATGGCAACATCTCAGCCAGCTCACGAGGAAATTGAGCTTGCCTCAATTTCAACATCCCAAGCCTTATCCATTGGGCTCAGAGTCATCATATTCATCATAATCATTATTGCTCTTTGATTACCCGTTGGTAGCAACGAACTCTTCTCCTGACTCTTCTCACTCATGATTTCTATTGTGCTACTCTTCATCTTGGCATGGCACCTCACCTAGGGGCTCATCCTCTTTATGACCTTGCAGGTCCTAGGCTACTTCTTGAGTATCAATATTTTCTTCAGCATGAACCTCTTCATGCACCTCATTTGTCCCTTGCACTTTGACTTCCTCTTGCAGTCTATATGTTTCACTTTGGGGTGCTTCATCTTGAGGCACTTGACCCTTGTTTTTTTGGGGCCCAAGGTTTTTGCCTTGGCCCTCTTGGTGAGTAGGATCCTCTACCACATGAATCTCACCCTGCGTCTGGTTCCCACCTCGCATCCTGCTTTCTTCTTATGCTTGGGTATATTTCGGCTGTTGAGGGGACTCGGGTAGTGCAAGCTCCTTTTGGATGCATTTGTAGGTTTCTTGGACTGAATCCCAATCATTTTCATGAATGTCATTACACTTCTGGAGCTCTCGAACAAGATACCCAAACTTTTCCAAATGGCAAACTTTGAAAAATTGAACCTCACTGAGATCCACAAGATAGGCCTGTTTCATCGTAAATTTGGAGGTATACTACATTAATTGGAGCTCAAAAATGGGCTCCTCCCAACTTTTAATCTCCAGGGTATCATTTTCAAAGGAGTCCCATTTTGGCTGTAGCTCTTGCTCAGTTAGGAGATTGTCCTGTTCATCAGTGAAACCTGAAAAACTATTATTTACCAGAGTCTCAAAGTACATGAGAGAAATATTTCTCTATCTCGAGCATGTTTATGAGATCTTGGGCCTTTTGGGATGCCTTGGCCTTCTTGAAGAAAGATCTAAGAGTCGAATCAATGGCTGCCCATGAGCGATCCAGGTCAGACATTGGTGCAAGTGCAACTGACCGGTCTAAGGCGCGTGCCTTCATGGCCAACTCCAGTCATTCGTCGATCTTTGCCTCAACCTTTTCGACAATGGAGGCACCATGTAAAACTGCTTTCTTGGCCTCCCAAATGAACATTAGGATGGAGACTGTTTGGCGCACCCTGTTCCTAAAGTTGGCCAGGAAGTAAGCGCGCACCTCCTTGGTACGATCCTTGGACAAGGTTGAACTGGGGTTTGGCCTACTTTCCATCTTGGCCCTTAGTTGCTGGATCTCGGCCTCCAACACTAGCAACTAATTTTTAGCTTCTCCATATACCCTGAGGTGCTCCTCGTAATTATCCTTGGTGTCTTTTAATTCCTGCTCCAGGTCAACCACTTGTTGTTGCAACTGTTTCACTTTTAATTGTTCATCTTCAAGTTGCCCACACGTGAGTGATAGCGTTTCATCAAGTTGAGAATTCTTGGCCTCAGCATCATAGTAGTGATCCCTAAAATGATCCACATGAATATAGAGAGATGTCACCTCAACATGAATATTCTTAGTCTTTGTCTTGGGGTCAGCAGTCTTCATATCCTCCATCGTTTGTTGATAGGAATAGTCTACCGATGTCATTTCATTCAACAACTTTTGTACCTTGGGCACATTTTTTATTTGGAGGAGCCACATAATTTGAGGGTCAAAGACTATCCTCTTTTTTGGTCGGTCTAGCACCTGCTCACTTTTCCTTTTCTAGCATTTGAGCCAGACTAAGGAGTTTTGTTGGGCTTTATAGATACTCTCAACCACTGTCTCCTCTTCATAAAATTCCAGCTCCTCAGGCTTAGGTTCTTGTATTCTGAATAATGTGGCAAGGGGGAACAGAGCCCACTAAAGGTTTGATTGTACAGGCCTTTCTGGGAGAGGCTGGGTGAAAAAAATAGTAACTATAGGGGACTCCTGGGTTTGTACTACCAAAGCTAAAATGCTAGGTTCAAGAGGATTCGTCCCTATGGTGGGTGTTGTTGAAACAACTGAGAGAGCAAGGGCAGAAGAAGGTTGGCAAAGGTTTACAATAGTTATAGAAGTTGCAACAGAAGCCACCGAACCCTAAGGAGTGAAGACAGAATATAAGGTGTTGGAGACTTTTGTCAAAGTCTCAAATGACTCAAAAACTGCCGATAAGGGAGTAGGGGAATACGTTTGTAAGAGGGTTTTGGGAAAGATCTCAGCAGAGGCGCCAAGTGAAAGGTGGGTGGACACTAGGTTTTTGGTGCTAGGAAGTGGGGTTTCTCCAGGGGCAGTTGAGAAAAAGAGAGAAGTAGAATACATACCTACAAGCTCGAACGTCTCCAGAGTTGGGGTGGTAAACTACTACGTTATTAGGATAGCCTCTCTTTCTCCACCCGTTGCTTCATCATCTAGGTCAATAAGCGGCACTTCGACCTGCAGCAGCTATTGCACCTTCAATGTCGGTTGTGTTGGCTAGGTGGGTTGCACTGATTATGTTGGAGCAGTAACCCTCGAAGTGCCTCTTTCTTTGACTAATGCTACCACTAGAGGGACTGCGCCAAAAAAGTGCAAGGCTTCTTCATGGCACTTTGGGGCGCGGGTGCATCGGGTGCACTCCTCTTCTTTGGAGCAGCCTTTTCTTCTTAGATAGGCTGCTTACCCTTGCCCTTGACAGGTGGTGTCTGGCTAGTTTGTTGTTTTTGGAGTGCATAAAGGTCATCCGCTCTACTAGGACTTTCCAAAATTCTGGGTACACGGTCGTCGAAGAATACAAACAGGTAATCTTCATAGTTATCAACAAATATATCAAAAAACTTCTGATCTATCTATAGCATGGGGTCAAATAGCTTTTTCTTGTGGTGATACCTCATTACCCACCAGTTTGTAACTTTCTCCTCCGACCATTAGGGAACTCTTTCTTTCATGAACTTGAAGATTTGGTCATCAGGGTCCTGATTTGGAAATCGTATAGGGTTGTATTCAGCCTCTATGACATAAAATCATGCCACGATGGGAAGGAGAACATATTTTTGATGTGTCATTCAAGGTCCCACCCAAAAGGATTATTATGCTGCAACTCGATCTTCGGGTAAGTACAGTTGTGGAATTTTGCTTTCCTAATATTTTCCCTGAAGATGCCATCTGGGTCATATTTCCACCATTGCGGCAGGTCTATCAAGTCAAAATCATATAGGGTAATCTCCAGATAATGATTTTACTTATTGTGCATCACTTTGATGGGGTCAAGCTCGATGGGCCAAGGGCAGGTGTGTTTTTGATTTCTCCCCTTGTCGAATACATCATCTGCATAGTTGCACTGGCGAGCGACCTCAAGGGAAAAAAGATAATCAGTATTGTAATACAGTAACAGGAAGGGTTTGCTCAAAAACCTAAAAATTCATATTACAAGCCCCTATGTTAATCAAAAAATGTCTTCGAGTTGCTAATTTATCACATAATATCTCATTTATTTCTACACTCATTCAAAGGCACTAGTCATTATTTGTAATGCCAGACCCAAAAAAACCCGATTGAAGTTGTAATAAGACTCTCGCTTTGACAGGGCTGAGGTCCACTGATACACTGGAAGTGCCTCGCCCTTCTCATTAGTGTAACTTTTTTTGATGAAGGAAAAGTAGGGGTGTGCATGCAACTAGTGGAAGAAGTACCACACCAAAAAATAGCAGCTTTAGAATGCCATGACCCCCTTTTGCATTGCACATAGTTGGAGGTGCAGCTACCGAGATACCAAATCGGCCCAGTCGAAGAATATGGGCCTTATTTCTCATGATGCATCATCGATGGCATAAAATTCCCCATGGGATATACCGGTAACTGCTACCTACCAAGAATTTACTTGTGCATATGATGTCAGGCTAGTGATCCATTCCAGCATAGAGAAAAGCTCAAAGTTTTTGAATTTTTGTAAGGGCATAGGGAGTTGCAGCAGGATTTCGAGTGTAAGTAATGAGCCTCCATAAAATGCCTCATCTACAGCAAATAGGTGTACCTATCTGCTTGCTCCTTGGTGTCAATTATTTGGATGATAACATCCTCAGGAGGTCATCGCCCATAGGAAAAGGCCTCATGAATTTTATTAGTTGAGATGGAGAACAATTTGTTCCCTCCTGAGTCCTTCACAAACCTAGTTCAAGGGTCATAGGCCTTGACGATTATAGATATAAACTTCGGGTAAGGGTGCACAAGTGGGTATAGGTACCAGTATATGAGTGAATGATAAGCAACTTCCCGGTCATGCACTTTAGACACCTTTACCTTTTTCTGGTCAATATCCATGTGCAACTTCTCTACACTAGTGCGGGTGATAATACAATCCTGAATCTTACTTAGCTTGTCTTCATGTGGGGACGGTAGGGGCTTCTATTTTTTCTCTTTCACCCCTCCTTGTTAGCCTTCTACAGGTTTTGGAGTCATTTTATTTTTCTGCTTGGACTCTCCCCTCTTGCCCATGTTTTTGCAGTGAAACCTTTGAGCATTCTACGGGTAACAAAATTCAGGAACTTGAGGGTGCTTCAAAAAGAAATCGCAAGTGTGCAAATGGAATAAAGTTTCACTAGTGATCAGCAAGAGTGAATGGCACAACAAGTTTGGTATTTCAAAAGGGTGTACTCATTGAAGAGTCTAATTTTTTATAGGCCTGGCATCCACCCACATGTATTAGTAGAGTTAATACCCGGTGCATCTTTGGTGGCATCACAAAAAAAACCTTTTACAAGATAAACAATGATGGGGTGCGGATCCCAGTCTTAACTACCCAAGCTGGGTGCAATCATTCTTGAAGAGTGTGAATCCATGCCATAGGTGTATCTAGTTCCAATCATGGGCTGCACCTTGGACTATGTGCCAGTGAGAATAATTGAACTTGGAAATCCATATACGGGGGGCACTTTTAAAAATGCATGCTTTGGCCTCCTTGGGATGGGTGCATTCTACCTTGAGTTGTGTGTCGTGGTGGTGCACCCAGGTTGGGTGTGTCCCTTTGTGCACCTCCTTGGAAAAACGTGTGCCCAAACTTGGGCGTACGACCAGAGTGTGCCCAAACTTGGGCGCACTCTGGTCGTGCACCCAAGTTTAGGTGTATTCTGGTTGTGCATCCAAATTTAGGCGCACTCTAACCATGCACCCCATATTGGGCGCACTCTAGCCATGCGCCCCATATTGGGTTCACTCTGGTCGTGCATCCAAGTTTGGGCACACTTTGGCCATGCACCCTAGATTGGGTGCACTATGGTCATGTGTGGCCAGAGTGCACCCAAAATTGGGTGCACGACCAGAGTTAGGTGCATGGAACCATCATCTGCCCTTATGGGCTGCTCTTGGCAACGAAGTGTTGCTTAGCCTGTTGTGAACTATTACTTGCCCTATTGCACAACTTAACCTAAACCAAAAATAAAAAGAGTGCTCCCATCAGCTTCCTCCTACCGGTTAGGGCCCTGGCCCTAAAAATTGTGATTCTATCAGCACGGGGAGGAGCAAAAGGACGCCCTTATAATTGTATAAGAAAATTGGAATGCATAAGGTAAAAAATAGAGAATATATACAACTATACATGAAAATCTTGCACTATCCCTCATTGGTAGAATGCCTTCAGGTGTACACCATTAACTGATAATGGCAAAGCAAACCCATTCAAGTCTTGTAGTGTGAAAGAGTTTACCGGGTGAACTTGGGAGATTTGAAATGGACCTTCCCAAAACGCATCAAACTTATTGTGATTTCCCGACTTGGACTTTTTCTCATTCTATTTTAGCACTAAGTCTCCAGTCTGAAAAGTGTGGTTGGAGGTCCCTTTGCCTAACCATTTTTTTGTGGCAACTGCATGCCTCATAAAAGCCTCATAGGCTTTCTCTCTTTCCTCTTCCAACTACAATAGTTGGACGATTTTGACACTAACCAAATCAAATTCTTTGCCTTCACCATCCAAATATCGAAGAGACTATAGCATCGGTAACTTAATATGTGCAGGGAGTACTGCTTCCTTCCCGTACACTAGGGAGCACAAGGATGTAGTTATGGACTTCTTGATAGAAATTTGGTCAGTCCATAGTGCAAAATCTAAGTGCAGGTGCCAATTCTGCTTATTGTCTTCCAACATCTTCTTGAGGATCCAAAGCATATTTTTATTGGTAGATTTTTCCAAGCCATTGCCCTACGGGTAATAATTCGATGAAGTCTTTAGATAAATACCATAATTTCTAGTGAACGCACACATCTTGGCCCCAATGAAATTGGAGTCACTTTATGTCACTAGGGCATCCGGTATTCCGAAAAAGGTTATGAGTCCTTCCAGGAAGGCGATAACCACATCCTGATTTGCCCGCTTGGCTGGCATCGCTTTCGCCCACTAGGTGAAATAATCAGTGGCTGTCAAGATATATTTGTGCCCTCCTGAAGAGTTAGGCTCAATTATCCCAATGAATTCTAAACCCCATTGCTGAAATAGGGCCTCAACCTGAATCGGGTGTAGAGGCAACAGAGCATTCCTGATGCAGTCAGCATATCTCTGACACATCACATTTTTGGCTTACGTTGAAGGAATCTAAAAAAATGGTGGGCCAATAATAGCCCACCCTTATTATTTTCAAAGCCATCAATATTCAGGTGAGATGGCCCCCGAACATCCCAAAATGGAACTCGTCCAAGATTTTTTGTTTTCTTGTCTACCTGACACACCTCAGGAGGATATCGTCAATATTTCGGTGAAACAACCCCTCGAGTAACAAAATGTATCTATATACCTAAAGCCTGAAATGCATTCTCTACAAAGAATCAAGGTCTGGAGGGCACTGCCCGATGCTGAAGTACTCTACCAGGTCTTTAGTCCAATATTTTCCATTCGTTGACTAATTCGCCAAATTATACTATGGTAGCGAATATTCCCATTGACAAGTTGTTACTTCAGCTGCGGGACTCTTGGAAAGCTCTAGGCATAGAGCCTGGCCATAGACTAGCTTTGTGGGTCGAACGTCTATATCAAATCCTTGAATCTTCAAGATCCAACCTGCCCTTTTATTATTGATCTCGCCTTGACTAATGAAGTTCTGAACATTTGGGTGCACAATGTATACTATCGTCTTGCTTTGTGAGACGAAATGTTGAAGCTTTTGTAGTGCTCTCATCATCACATGCACTTGACTTTCAATAAAATTGTGCTTTTCCTCATGCGGGAGGATCACCTAGCTGAGGAATGCTATAGGTTGCTTGTCTCCTTCTTCATTATTCTAGGTGAGAATGACTGCATAGCTCTCTGGTTCCCCAACCACATATAAAATGAAGTCTTTTGAATAATCAGGGTTAACCAGAACAAGAACCTGGGAAATCTGATGTTTGATATCTCTGAAAACCTGTCTCCTCTCATCATTCCATGGGAATTCCACATCCTTTTTTAAGAGCTTCGTCATGGGTTTCATTGATTGGGAAAAATCAAAGATGAACTTCCTAACAAAATTTATTTGCCTAAAGAAGGATTGGAGGCCCTTCTTATTGGATGGCAGAGGCAACTTGAGCAGGGCTTCGGCCCTAGTGGGGTTGATAGCAAGACCCTTTTCTAATATCATATGGCCTAGGAGTTTGCCTTCTTTGACCATTAAAATTGACTTTTTCGGGTTTATTGATATTCTAAACTCTCGAAACTTTTCAAATATATGTCGTAAATGTGCACCATGCTTCTCCCTTATGTGGGAGAAAATAGTCATATCATCAAAGTATATCATAATGACATGATTGAGCAGCTCTCCAAAAGCCAAGTCCATCGCTCTTTAGAACGTCGCTCCAGCATTGGAAAGATCGAATGACATGCATTGGTAAGCAAAGGTGCCCCACTTGGTGGTGAAGGTAGTTTTATATTGGTCTTCCTCTATGACCCAAATTTGATTGTACCCAGACAAACCATCTAGGAGGGAAAACCTCTCGGCCCCTGCCACTACATGAAGAATCCGATCTAATTGGGGCAATGGGTAATGATCCTTCAAGGATGCCTAATTGAGATTCCTAAAGTCCATGCAGATAAGAATATCTTCATTCTTTTTCAAACTAGAACTAATTTTTCTACCCAATATAAATGCTTGATAGGGTAGATTATCTTCACTTCCAGCATCTTATGAAGCTTAGCCTTCATCAGTACCTCAATCTTTGGTTATATAGGCCTTTGATTCTATTGCACGGGCTTGACCCCCTCTTGGAGTTTGATTGTATGTTGGAAAACATATCAGTTATATCATTTCAAATCACGGTAACTCCAAGAAACAATATTTGGGTATTCTCTGTAGAGGAACCTGATCTATTCAATTTCTTGCAATGTGCAATCAGTTTCCACTTTGAATGTCTTCTTGGACTCTAGGTCTAACTCTTGATATTCTTTTGCATCCACTTTTATTTTGTGTAGGGCCCTATCATATTGATCAAAAAAGCTTTCAAGGGTTATCAAACCCTTGGGGAGGTGGTTATTTTTTAGTTGGATAAGACCCTCATACTCCTCTTCATCGAGGGTTCTATATTCAATTTTTCTAGCCTCGTTAATAAAAAACCAATGATCTGCTCGTAATTATCATACCTACCAATGGATATTTTTATCTGGTACTAAGGGTCTATAAATAACCCTAACCGTCTTCGATCTTTGCATGAGATTCTTGACTAGGGAGTACCTTGCTCTGATGGACATCAAAATGTCTGCATGCTTATTCTACTCCTGTGAAATAGACTAGATGTTGAGGGCCGAGAAGGATTATAGAAGATACCATACCTTGTTACGGTATACTTTGATGTAGTGTTGCTTAACAACACATTTATTCATCACTTGGTTGCAAATTAATTTAGAATCCCTGAATATCTATAACTGCTTTATTCCTAGCTTCTTCGCCTTTCATAACCCTAAACATAGGGCTTCATACTCAACAAAATTGTTGGTAAAGCTCCAAGAGAGCCTGTACAAATAGGTTTTTTGAATTCCAGAGGGGGAGACGAGGACAACTCCAGCTCCAACGCCATTCTTGCATCGGGTGCCATCAAAGAAGAGTTTCCACAGTTGCTCATCCATAGGGTCTGTATCACTCGACGACTTAGCCTTTTCAAGCTTGGTAATCGAGTAACACCCTATGTATGATTCTATCATAGCATTAAAATCTAGCATGTAAAACTCATCCTCTATGTGCAGCTCATCAAGAGTTTCCTCCATAAGCCCCACCCCTTCTTCTACTTCTTTCACCTCATCGATGATATTGACAGAGTCCATGGGTTTCTCCACATCCTGGATCCTTTCAATGAGAAGGTAGAAGGTTTCTCATTAAAAATATTTACCATCTTTCCTCTGAAGGGGACTTCCATATGTGAATAATCAAGAGACAGATAGCCCCCAAGCTTGGCAGTGAATTCCCTAGATAAGCACATGCTCAAATAGGGCTCCAAGTCAACTACCACAACCTCTTGGATTACTATAATATATAGCATTTTGTGCAGCATGATCGGGATATCCTTTATAACTCCTACTGTCCTGACCGGAGTCCCGTCCAACTGGAGCATCCTAGGGCTGCTCTTGGTATACTCCATGCCCATAAATTCACACACAAATTTAGGCATGATAGTGGTCACAACGCTAGAATCAAACATACAATTATGCACTACCCATCCTTCCATTCTGAGAGATAGGTAAAATGGTAGTGGTATGTTCTTCCCCGTGGTAGAAGTAGTCAGTGGTTGTGCCAAAACGGTCTGAGTCAGTCTCCCCTTGCCCTTAATGGACTTGAGGTATTTCTACAATAGATCAACTTAGCCAAGCAATTGTAGCATGTCAAAGACGCTTACCCTCTGTCTTTGGTGGGTTCATACCATTTTTGATATTTTTGAGTAGCTTACACCCTCTAACACTTGGTGATTGAGGGGTACTGTAACTTCTCCCTCACCTGATCTCTTGCTTTCACCAGGGACAGAGATAGAGGCTTGTGGTTGAGGGGCTACCGTTCTTGCCCTTGGGGGCAAGTAATATTTTAATCAAGCATTATCCATAGGCTCTCTAGCCTAAATTGGCTCTCTCCTTGATGACATTGTTGCCCTATTAGTTGGTTCCTTAGGATCGATCGACACTTTGAGTTGTTCCATCTATATCGGATCAATTTCAATCGATCTTCTACCTGCCTTTGTCAGGATGAAAACTTGTTCAATATGGGGAACCATACAATCACGGTCATCTTTCCTCATCATATTTACCTATCCTCCAAAGCCATTGTCTGAAAGTGTTTGCACGTAGTTCTTATGAACTGCATAGGACTCCTCATTATGCGAGTCATTGCAGGTGGAGCACCAGCTAGTCCTGCTAGATGTACCAGCCTCGTATTCCAAAATCGTAGAATTCATCTCACGAGGTCTCCCGGTTGGAGCAACTTGGTCCATTGTGATTTGAGGAGGAGGTCTTCGTGGTGGGTAGTTCTGGTCTCAAAACTGGATTTTCTTCATGATAGTCATATTGTTCGTCATACTCTTCATAAACTCATACATATCTCTTAGCTCCTTAGCCTATTCTGGATTCAGCGAACTATGAGCCGAAGGGTCTAGTAATGGTAACGGTGCCACTAGCACGGGTAATGCAAGGTACTAAGGAGGCATCGACTGTTGTGGGACCGTAGGAGTTCGATATTGCGGTATTGGTTCCTAATGCTATGGAGTGGGTGTATTGTGAACCCATGAGTAATTGGGGTACGTCAAAGGTACAGATGTGCTAAATGCACTTGGATACATGCTCTAGGGAAAATTGAGATAAATCAAAGTTGTCAACTTAGGGGGCATCCTCCTGATAGCTATCAAGTCATCTTTTGATTTCTGTGCTTGTTCGTATAGATTCGAGAATGTGTTAATATTGGATTACTAGATTCTTATGCTAATGTCTGTATGAAACACCCTTAAGTAATAGAATGCGGCCTGCCATGGGGTAGGCCTAAGGTACTCAGGGACTCTCAGCCAGGTTTGATCGAACCTGACGTTGAAGTCGGCTATTTCTTCTTAGGGATGCCTCTGTATACTGGTGAATTCGTGTAACAGGGAGAAGGGGTCCACTTGCTCATTGAAACTCCTTACCAACTTTCCATCCAATTGATCCCACGAAGTGATGGTGTCGGGCGTGAGTGATCAATACCAGTAGAGGAGCTTACCTCTTAACGAGAGAACCAACAACTTTACCATGACATATTCGTTATTAATCTCATGAATGGTTGCAAACCCTACAACATCTTGGATGTGCTCGACCGTTGTTTTTCCCATACCATCGTAGGTGGGCAGAGCTTTCAAGGTTGTGGGTGGTACTCTATGTTGAGCTGCTAGATTCAGAGGACCGGTATGGTCCTAGGTTACAAATTGCCTGGCGGGAGCTGGCTATGCCATGTGGGGTGGCAGATATTCCTAGAGTGGTGGTGGAAGTGGCTGAGCTAGAACAACAAAAACACTTGGTGCACCAAAATCAATGTTAGGTAAAACTTTCGCGTGTTGATGATCTGGTGAATTAGGCAAAATCGAGGGTAAGCTAGTTGTTGTGCTATCGAGAGTTGGATTTCGTGTAGCAATAGTAGCTTCTTGCAAGGATGTTCTATCCAGTGGGGTATTCATCCTGACCACTCTAGGACGCTCTCCAAAAGCGTCAATGTCAAGTTCATATAACTCGGATTCTTCTTTTGATTTTCTAGCCTGTCACCTCGTACACATGGAGGCATGATATTTTAAGCTGGTTTGCAAGGCTTGGAGGTTTCGGAGTTCGTATGAGTCACGATATGTTCAAATTTATCAATAGTAAGACGAACATCAACTTCTTAGTACTGCTTTTGCAGTGGAACGTTTGCGTTCCACCGGGCGTGCCAGAAACTGTTGGTCAAAGATCTGCCTTAGGTAAGTATTTGGTATTTTAGGGCACCTTAGACCCGGCCAACATTGAAAGTCCGAGAGGAAGAAATGCCTCCCGTGTCGATCTCCAGAAATGGTCCAGTTCCCTTGCTATTCTAACTAGGGGGTTTGAGGTTAAGGAACTGAAAGAGAAAGTAAATAACTGAAAGGGATGGGAAATATGGCCACAGGCCGGATAGAATAGGGGTGATGGACTAACAACACGAAAACTCTATTGCATTATGAACCAAATAGCCCTCAAATACAGATAACTAATAGAAATTTAAACCGGAACATCTAGTATGTATAATCTCCAGGACTACTCCAGAGTTACTACCTTATCGGTAACTAAATCTAGATATTAGAATTCAAGTTACAGTTTAAAGTAAGGAACGATAGAAGACAAGCAATAGAAGACATACACATGAAAATAGAAGTCCAAATCTAGAGCCAGACATCAGCTATATTGATAGTAGAATTCAGGTTTTCATTTAGTCTCTAGCAAACATCCATCCATTTTACAATAAAATAGCAGGTTTATATAGAGAATTTTGTCGCTTGGGCAATAAATACTGATAAACAGAATATGGCGGTGGAAGCCAAGATAAACTTTACAAGATGATACAGTTGTAAAATATTAAACAGGCACGGTGGAGACTGGTGACTCCTCATAAATATCCTGGAAGACTCGGCTCGCTGGCGTTGCCTCCTCATTCGTGGGGACCGCTTTTGTGGAAGATATGCTTGAAATCCTAGAACGTCCAATTTGGAAGCTTCCTAAAAAGGCTGCACCTAATCAGATAAGGATGCCCTTCAGATCGCTGATGTAGGGTGCCTTTTGAAGATGCCAACATCAGAATCAACTGAGTCACTGCTAGAAGGCGCCCGGCCTTGGGCGCAAGGCCTGAGTGCGCCCAGCCTGGGGTGCAAGGCTAGAGTGGGCCTGACCTGGGGTGCAAGACCTGAGTGTGCCCGGCCTTGGGCGCACTGCCAGAGTGCGCCCGGCCTTAGGCACACTTCTCTTCCCCTCCGGCCAAAACGAAGCGTTGCATCCCTGCTTAAGACTGAAACTTCATGGTCGTTTTCGTGGAAGTTTTCTCTGGAAAGTCAGAACACAACAACTGCACACAGCTTTAGCACTGTAAAAGAGTTTTGACAATATACTTAGGAAAATGAGAAAAACATTTGAGCACTGAGAAAGAGGTTTCCAAAGAACAGAAATTACAGGAAGGCTAATAATACACAATGTTACAGAAATAGCAACATAACGTTGTCTACTCGATTTTATGTCTGTCTAGCTCTTGACAGGCCTTGCCTACTCGATTTTATGTCTGTCTAGCTCTTGACAGGCCTTGCCTACTCATGCCGGGATTACTCTGACCATTTCCACTGTCATAACGTTCCCCTTCAAATCATAACGCCAACATCACTCCTTACGCAGTCGGTATAATAATTGACAATCTCCCATATGAGTAGACTCCAGACATTTCGGCCACGTCATCACTGCAGCGCATTCCACTGGCCTGGCCACGTTATCGTCTTCCGCACATACCCTCCGGTCCACATCAGCCGCCTCATCTGTAGTGGCACAGCTATCATCGCTGCGTATTCAAACTGTACGTGGCTGGATACGCTATCGTCGTCGTTGTTGAATAATCGAAGCTCTACTGCTTCGTTTCATGGCTATACACCGCTGCCCACCACCTATGTCACACTGTTATTCCGAATTTATCCGCTTGATGCCACGCATCAGTGAATAACAGAGAGCTCGCCGAAGACTAATAACGCGCAGCTATGCGCATTTTTATCAGTCGTCGTCGATCTCCCATGAATGCTATTCGACCCCTCTTCATAACGTTTTGAAACCGCCACGTCATGTGATGCCTTCGTGGACATTGTCTTTTTCGTTAATCTCCTATACTCTGTTTTCCTTTTCGGGGACAATACCGCCATTGTACGTGCATATGCTGGTCCGGTCGTGTTTGTCATGACAGTCTTGTGACTGCCATCTTTCGGTAGTGCACATCCGAATGGACCGACAGCACACCATCTGTTATACCATTGTCCTCTGCGAGGGCGCCGGCCATGTCACTGTCCAAGTCGCAGTGCTATATCGTCACGGATACTCTCCAACCTCGGCTACGCATCAATCTAAATCCGCTCCACGTAGATCCCCCAAGTGTGCCATTGCCGACCTCGTCAACAACTGATTCTGCCCACATTCTGCCGTCCCGATTTCCTCAAACACACTGTCTTCGACAAGCTCCTAGCAATTCTGTCCGCCGTGATTCCAAGTTGTTCACTGTCGACGCCATTTGCCCTGGAGATTACATGAAATCATTCAACTGCCGCCGGCCATATCATTTCGGTGATATTCCAACATTCTAATTGAGCCACCAAGGTAAATCCATTGTACACGACTGCCACGTCAATCTGTCACGGGTCCCAATCATGCTCACTCACGGCCTAATCGACTAAAATGCCGCCACCTTACTGTCTTTTCCACGTCAAAGCCTGTTACTGAGTCGCCAGAGTTTTCCCTTGCTGCACACCATGGCTACCTGTTCGATTGCGACGTCCTCCTATCTCATCGTACACTCTTCATTCACGTTTTCGTCCGCCACACATCAACACTATTGGACGGTGCTATGTCGGAAGGTTTAAGTTGTTACCGGCGTCGGCGCCCGTCCGAATCTGCTAATGTGATTACCAGGGGGGATCATCAATGTGACCCACCTGTTTCGGCCTTCCAATACACAGCACTCTATCATTGACATCATACTGTCTTTCACGTCGGTTTGAAACTCTCCGGATGAAAGTTTCATCAGGAAATTGTCTCTCAGTCAAGCATTCGCCGCGACCTTGCTTTCTTCAACCTAAAATATCCAGTTTTCACTGTTTACACCTCCTGGCGAGCGCTGCGTCAACATCCAAGTCACATTACCACATAATCGTAGTGTATCCCACTGGCTGCCGGGACGTCATTGCCAGGTATCTATTCGTTTGCTCCGGGGTGTGCGCTGCTCCACAATTCCTATGTTGGAATTTCGTTCCACTTTAATACCTCTTCAAGTTCTCTTCCTCGACGGTGGTGTCTTTCCACGAGTGCCGAGTTTCCCCATTATGGCGCCAAATGATTGGTTTGCCACACTGCATCGTCCCCCCGCATCGTGGTGTCCACGCAGGTCCCTCCAACGCGGCACTGTCCACGTTTGTCAGTGCAGCTCTCGACATGTGCGTTTCTGTCAAAGGGTCCAGTGAAATCTTCTACTACACCAACCCCACCATCTGCAACTTCTCCGTATCGTCGGACGATTCCCGTCGACGCAGCGATTCGGGTCTGAGTGCTTTCGTCGAGTCCGTCATGAAATTCGTCTATGTCGTCTTTGTCTATCGGGCTCCACTGTGTTCTTCCAGATAGCGTCTGCTCAAACTCGCTGATAGTAACATAGCAGATGATTGTTTGGATATTTTAACATTTTTTTCATTTATTCCTTTGACCCGACTGGGGGTACCACTTCAAATAACCAGGATTAAGAACTTCGTCTGATTTCAAATGGCAAGTCATTGATAAGTACTTCTCTGGATTTCCAATTAGCTCTCCACTGCACATAATCCAACATGCTTTAGGACTACGCTCACTCTATCACGTCCAACTTTCTTTTGCTCCGGTAGCTGACTGTCTTTACGACAAATCATCCCAGTCGGCCACTACGACCAAAGCTGTGTACACCAAAAATCTAACGCTCTTCCATCTACGCATGGCGGCATCCACTTCATTCGGGAGTCCACATGTTCGTCCTTGCTGTTCCGACTGTTCTTGTGCTGCTTCGGTAACTGGTGAGATCGACCTGCCGCATAGCCACTCGTCGTAGGTCGTCCTCGTCAACAATACGACGACCGGGCGTCTACGTCGACGACATATCTGTCCCGGTCACCAAGTCGTCCGGCTGGCGTGGTTTATTCTTCTACGTTCTCGTCCAACAGGTCGCCACGTAATCGTTCTACGGGTCTTGGGCTTATCTTCGAACGAGTACGTCCATCTTTTTTTGTCACCTTCACACACGAATTAAATAACCTTAGCATAACATAGAAAACAAAAAGGAAACGTGCATAAAGTATAAACTATATATATCTAAAAGTAAAGGATTTATTATTTTTATTTCTTTATATATATAAAAGTTTTTTTTTTTTTTTAATTATTTACTTATATAGATTCTTTTTGGTTTGGTTAATGTGAGAAACCTCTATGACCGACGCACAGGTATGAGTAGGTCTCCTCTCATAAAGCCGAGAACTATGCGGTTTGAACCTTGGACCTCCCAAAGAAGAGCCAAAGCCCGAACCATTGTTGCACCCCTAGATGCTACCTATATATAGATATTATATCTATATAAATATATTTATATATAACTTTTTAATTTTATTTTTTATATGTATAATATATATAATAATATATGTTTTCCTTATTTTTATTATTTTTTTAATTTAAATTTAAACCACTCAACCTAAAATGATAAATAATAAAATAACAAGGAAACATTTACTTGAAACAAAATTTAAATCCTACAACAATAAACAATTAACCACCAACCAAAATGAGGCACTATACAAAACCAAGAATCTCGGAAACTAAAATACAGACATCAAGGATAAGACCTATTAAAATCATCGCTTCGAGGACACTAAAACTCGCAAAGATCAAAATTTAAAGGTGGGTCATCAAGGATAAGACCTATTAAAATCATCGCTTCAAGGACACTCAAACTCGCAAAGATTAAAATTTAAAGGTGGGTCCCCAATTTTGGGGCAAGTTGTGCGACAATACAACACTTTCTATGCCTAATAATGTTAAAAAGACTCTACTTCTTGTACATTTTTCGCAAAATAAAATTAAAAAAAATCAAATACCATCCTAATATCACTCAAATAAATTCACCAAAAATACTTTGAGGCCTTCAGATTTAATTTTGTCAGTTCTAATCTATTCATGTTAATGCTATCAAACATTTGAGCTCTTCTCCCCTTATTTTTTGAATTGCATTCATCAATATCTAGGTCTCTTTTGAAACCAACTTCTTGAATTTATCCAATAAAGGGGTGTTCTTGAAAATTTGACCCTCAAAATTTTTCAAATTAAAAAAAAAAAAAAAATCAATTCTCTCCCAAATTTCAACTTATCATTGTACTAGTGATATTGGATATCCAGGAAATCATGTGAACTCTTTTGTTTGCTTGGAATTTCTCATTTGGATGCCTAATTAATTTCATTTGAAACCAAAAAAATACAAGCACCTCTTAAAAAAATTGCCTTTTTTTGACTCATCAAAACCTTGTACATAAATCAACCAAGGTCCATAACATGCTAATTGTAACATATTATGGACGTGCACATATGCCTTCTCCGATCCTGATTGGCATAATTAATCAATGACATATGCGTGATGCATTTTTGTTCCCATTTGTATTTGTTGCATTTTTACCCATTTTCCATATCTCACTATCATTTGTCTAAATGTAGTGTGTTGTCATGTGTCATGTTGTCTTGTCAACCATGTTGCACACAAATCTTAGTTGTCTTTTGTATTTTGTTAGTAAGCATGCACTAGTTGTCCCAATTGTCATGATGTCTTATTCAATCATATTCTTAGGTTGCTTGGAAATAGAAGTATTTTCTATTATTCAACCATTCCTAGTTGATCCAATCAACCTTTGTCAAATATCATTGTGTTCTAAGGAGATTTTAGGTGTTCCCTGATTGAGTTCTTTCTTGGACCAATCACATATCACACTTTAATTAAATTTTGAGTTTAGGGAAGACAACGCCATGAGTAGTCTTGCCATAAAGCAAAATTTTTCTTGCTCATCCTATCATTTGCATAATTTGAACTTGAGGATCCAATTGTAAGTTCAAAAAAACAAGAGATTCAAAGAATAAGGATAACACCTAAACGCGCTTCTCCTTGGTCCTCTCAAGTATTATAGATATATCCATCGAGGCTATAGATGCCTAGCTGGTAGTGGAGCTATATCGAAGGATTATGGGGCTAACCTGCATCAAGGCTATAGACACTTGGCTGGAAATGGAGTATGCCTTAAGTGGTGACATGTCTGTCATATTAGCAACCTTCTTTTGTATAGACCTCTGCATGGTTGCGGATGAGCTAGCTTATATTGGCTTGAGTTTACAATTGGTTAGTTCAATCTTACTCAATATAGGAAATGCACCTTATTGCACACACTTCAGTCCATGATAGGCTTGATCTTATTTGGGATGGTCTAGATTTTTATGGGATATTGACTGACCATTAGATGAGTTTGATTGTTGAAACTAGGGTGTTTGACTCTCCTGAGATTCTTCTAGCCAAAAATCCTAGGATATATGGGTGAACCTAATATTGGCTAGCCAAAATTCAGTGAAATTATGTCTTAAGTATTGATTTATGTCATTAATCATTCGTTATTGTGCATTGTTTATTTGGTTAGCAAATTGTCCATTACATTTTATCTTAATATCTATGTCCTCATATCATTTTCCCAATGGTCATTCATCTTGTTCCTTGTGTTCATTGTTCCTTGGTATTAGGTTCATGGTTAATTCATTGTCCCTACTAGTATACCTATTGTCATTATTAGCATTGTATTCATTATGACATTACTTGTTATCTTGTATTATGTTGTGTTAATGTATTATTGTGATCGTTAAATTATCATTGATTAATTAAACCATTTTTTTATTGTGAAATTCATACACAAACATCCAAAAAGTGATTAAAATAACACATGTGAGTCTAAACCATGTAAATCATATAGGAACCATCATCCATCACATAAGCATATCGCATCCATATCATCTAACATGTCATGTCTATCTAATCACATACATCCATTCATCATAAAAATCAAAATAACCTAAACATATACATCACATCATCCATCCATAACATCATATCATGCCAACCATCAAATAAGCATCATGTATATATCATAAAAGAATAAATGTAGTTGATCCCCTAGAATCACTCCACTCCACTCCTATCTACCCTCTATTTCATCCAGTCCTCTCCCCCTTACCTATCATCCTTTCTACTCTGGTGCCTCCCACTAACCTAAGAAGTGGTTGGTCTTGTTGCCTGCGATATTGCTAGATCCACAAAATGGGGGCACTAATGGTGTGCTCCTAAAAGTCTATCAGGATCAAGAAACTGGGTATGATGGAACTTCCAGGTCCTTGATCATCAGCCTCTCCTCTTACAGTCAAGCTTTGTCTCTCTCGCTCATCCAGATAGCCCTAAACTCCTCCCTACTCCATCATAACTAAGTGATCTTAACTGACAAGGCTATCATGTCTCTCCCACTCTCAACTACTCAACCTACTATCAAAGTCTATCCCGCTCTACAGTAATTGCATCTCACTCTACCATCATCGTATCAAGTTACCCCTACAACCCTATCTTTTCTAGCTCCCACATTGCCTCATACTTTGCCAACTGGACCTCTAATCATTGTGTCCATGTTGCCTCCTACTCTGTCATCTAGGCCTCCAACCATCATGCTCGCTCCCTCAATCGCTACGTCTAACCCACTAAAATCCATGGTATCATCAAACTTGAGCATCCCTTGCTCCCAAAATCGATTTTTGGCATCTCCCCACCTGTTTCCCCTGATGGGCCAACTCCATCTACTTGGCAACATACTTGTCACTTGAGTGGCTCCTCCTCCTATCCTCCCACTACATTAGCCTCACCATCATCACTTGCCTCCTCATTTAACACCTCCTCCTCCACAACCCTCCTTCTATGCCATTGTTGTGTGCACCTATCATACTCTAGTGTCATGTTGGCATCATCTATATCTAGAACTAGGACCACCTCATCTACATGCTCCTCCATTAATCCTACCTAAGGTGTTGGCCTATCCTCATCCCTAATCCTCTAATATATCATACATGAATCTGGTACCCCTTGTCTCAACCCAAACTATCGCAATACTTGGGTGAACTAAAAGTGCTCCACCTAAGTGGCCTTGTGGCCAATCAGCCATCTTGTTCAAAACACCCAACATAGATGGTGAACCTCCTCCTCCCACATTGGACCATCCCTTCATGGTCACCAGATAATATCCTATCACCTTAGGCTCACCCACATCTAGTAATAAAACTCAATGTGTTCCTCATGGGCACTCCTCTTGCATGCCTCCATATCAGTGTACCACCTTAAGGCATATTGGAAAGCCTTCCCCATCAAACCATGTACATCATATGGTAAACCCCATGACCTCTTAATGACAATGTGCTCCCACACCCACAACTGCACTAGTAAACTATAGTTTATCCTAAGATGCTCAATCCTGCTCAAACCATATAGCTCCCTATATGTTTGCACCACCAACACTGGTTCCCACGCATACATCGTTGATGCCTCCACCAAGTCTGAAACAATCCCTAATAGGTTCCTTGGAAACTGTGGACCTAAAGAGTCCGGAAGCACAAATCTAGATATTAGCACCATCGCCAATGTCTGCCTCTTTGATAGTAACCCATCTATATAATAGCTCTCATACAATACCCCACCACTATGTGTGTCCACCTGATTCTAATCCACTTTAAAAATTTGCCCCATCACCATCATTTGCTATGTTGCACTTGTTGCTATAATTGTGCATCCCTCCATGGGTAACCGATATATATACTATACACATACTCTAATGTCATTTTCATTTATCCTATGGGAAAATGGAAGGTACCCTTGTCTAGGTCCCATCACTCAACCAAGGTTGACATACATAATTGGTCGACATGTATGGTCTTCATCTGAGCCACTCCCTAAAACTCGATTGTTTTCAATCACTCTCAATCATCCTCAATTAAATTCCTATTCAATTTGAAGAGTGGTTTGAATATATGTCACAGCCACACCTCCTTCCCATGCCATCATACCCCCCATCAATCTCTTTTTCCTACCCCTCCAACCACAAAAAAAATGTATGATTGTTGTATGATTCCTATGATCGTTCGTACGGTCCATACAATGTATGAACACTAAAATTGTCCCAACCAATACGGTTCATGTCTGAATGGTGTTACAAACACCCAATAACCCAAAAAAATAGCAAACCCCCCCAAAAAATAAAATAACAAAAAACAAACAAATAAACAACCCCATAGCCCAAACAACAACACACCACATTCATTTTACCATTCCTATGCTAGCCTAAGCTTCTACAATTTCATTTCACTAAAAATGGGCCCTAGGGTTTATTTTATGTCAAAAACCATAAACAAGAGCAAGAAAGAACAAAAACCCACTAACCTGCACTGCACTTCCTCCATTGCTAGGTCCCGCATCATCGTTTGTCATCTCACCTTTTGCATATCCATTTCAACAACACTTCATTTCAAATTCTTAGCCTCACCCATCCCTCTCACTCTCTGTTCTCCCAAATCTTGCGATGCAAATGAGCATGCCTACCCCGCACGCATCCTTTTATTCCTAGGTGATATGTGATCGACCATACGGTTAAGGACTATCCAAACACATACAGTTTCTAGTCGATCATATGGCCTTTGGTTGGTCATAAAATTTTAATCATACCATCATTTCGCTAGTTTATCCCATCATTTCCACTTCATTGTGCAGTGATCTTTTGTCAAACGCTTCATTTTCATGTTTCACTTCTTCACCCATCAACTCACTGCTTGAGGGGGAATATATTACCCATCAATGTCATCTTAAACATGTCCAGTATCCAAACACTCAATATTGAAATTATGTTTGTCCAAGAACTTTGTTTGAGACTATCACTAGCCCTCCTTTGCTAGGGCAAAAGCAAAATTTCTCCTTCTCTTCTTCTTCTTCTCTCAACTCAAACTCTAATCCAATCCAAATTTAGTACACTCCATGCCAATGTTGTATGGTTACTCACACACTCACTTCATCAAGGTGGCAACTTAAGCCCACTTATCTAATCGATCAAAGCATCATGAGGATACATACCTATGGCTGGTCAACTTGCTCAATCAAGTGAGCTCAAAAATATGTCAAAGGAAAATTTTCAAGGATATTCATCCCTTTCACAATTGGGATATCTTACATTGTTCATGATTTGAGGTAACCTTACGTCTCCTCCCTTAAATACCATTGCAGCATGCCAAAATTCATGCTCAACCATTGTCATCCACTATCAATATATCCTTGTCATAGTTAGCCATCCATATAATGTCATTAATTTTTGCATTGCATCATGTCTACACATCGCAGTACAAAAAGGGACAAATGTAGACACCTAAAAATGTCACATTATCCTTATGCAGTGTTAATGTTTAATTGTTTTACAAATTGCTCCAAAAGTTCAATTATTACGCATTGTTATCTCAAAAACATTAAATTTGGCCATCTTAGCCCCTTTCACCCATTAAGCCCCATCCTACACCTAGCCCATGTTCACCATGCGACCATCCCAATCACCTAGCTCACCCTAGTCTATTCTATCACTCTAGTCTAACCTATTACTCTAGTCTACCTTACCCCCTACTCTCCACATCCCCATGCTCATTCAATGCACATGGGTGAGATGAAGACTTTATCCACCCATATGCCTTAATGAGATGAAGACTTTCTCCATTCAATGCCTTAATGGTGTGAAGACTTTCTCTATTCAATGCCTTAATGGCGTGAAGACTTTCTCCACCCCTATGCATAAATGGGGCATGGTGCACCCATGCTCATTTAATGTATATGGGTGGGATGAAGACTTTCTCCGCCCAAAACATTGATGAGGTATGGTGCACCCATGCCACCTCACCACCCACTAACCCTTAGCAAAAATCTATAAATAGCACCCATTTTCCTTTCATTTGTATAAATGAGATAGATATTTAGAGAAAATATACCAAAATTACTCCAACCCCCACTTGTATGCATTGAGAAAACCCATCTTGGCTTGTACTAACCTCATGGATAGCATATTGTGCCTCTCTTTGCATGTCTTTATTTCATAAACAAGTTGCAATCTAGATTCAAACAACCACCAGATTTGAAGCAGAGCTACCTAACAACTAGAAGAAGATTTCCACTGAAGGAATTTTCATCAAGATCAACACAACAAAAACTATCCAAACAAAGACAATTTACAGCCAAATCGTCCCAACAAAGATGGTTCTTATCAACCTGCAAACTAGCAAATCAATCACAAAGGTGAGTAAGATATTTTAATGTATTTTAAGCTTATTTTAAGTTTCATTTAATGTATTATTTTAACTTTTATTTGATTGCTCCTTTTATAAACTTGGGTCCAACTTAGGTGGGCCCAACAAGTGCTACTAACTAATGTTTTGGTTGTCTTGGTTTAGATGCCCTACTCAATCAACAATGGTACACAATGATAAATCCATCCCTCTTGAGGTGGTCAAAGAAAGCAAAAGTACCATAATTGCATTGTAAAAGGGATTCATCATTGGAAGACCCTCATTTATAGCCCAAGGGGTATTTTTGAATCATACTGTAACATTGATTTAATTTGTAATGAAATGACATGTTTTCTTATCCATAGATATATCAAAGGAATCCTCAACTTTGGCTACTTTTTTGACTGAATACACTGATGTAAACTAGGCTAAATAATTTGATCATTGAAAATATGTTATTGGGTACACATTTGCACATTTGCCCTTGGATCAAGAGTTATTTCTTGGCACAACAAACTACAACACAATTGCCTTATCAATAGATTGAAGCAAAATTTAAGGTAGCAATCAATGCAAAGTGCAAGATAGTTTAGTTCCTACGTATATTTTTTGGTCTACACAGATCAAAAAATACCAACCCCACTTCATTTTGACAATTAACATGTGCTAAAGATGGTGAAGAATCTAATATGTCATGCCAAAATAGAACACATTGAGGTGCATCACCACTATATTCATCAATAATTTGATAATTCATTATTGCCAAACTCCAAAGTTGCAAATATAATGACTAAATCACTTAGTAGAAAAACATTTATAAAATTTATGGATAAACTCAAAAATCGTAATTGATTGTCATTAGGGAGATATTAAGAATAAAGGTTGCTAGAACATAATGTGTTCGAATAATAAGGATTTAGTCAAATCTTTAGTGCATTTATTATTAGCATGTTAGTTGAGATAATATTGGTCTTATATTATCCTAGAATTAGTCTATGGTCAAAGCATGAGGTGTCCTTTAGGTAATCTTTAACATGTTTGTTAAAAGAATTTTAATTCATAGTTATCCCTAAGCCCTAGTATTAGCATATGATTTTCTTATTGTTTTGAATATGAAGTCATTTGTATGGCCTATGAACGTTTTCTACCAAATATACTTGCAATTGCCCCTATTGGTGTAAAGATAATAAGGAAATGAGTAGAGCAACCAAATTATAATATAAATAACCATAAAAAGGTAAAAGCACCATGGTGGAGCATCCAAAACCATTACCTTTATATTTAATATTGAAAACTATTAGGATCATCATTCCTCTATTGGTGCAAAGATATCTAAGATGGAAGTGGAGCACCCAAATCACAATATCCGCAGGCTAAGGTCGTTACCTCTCAATTGGTAATGAACATGATCACCTGAACCTACATGTTCGAGGTACCACCATTGTTGTCTTGTGAATGATTTCTATAGTCTTCCAGACATGGGAACACTCGATCCTCATTGTTCAAGGTGTATCATTTCACAAGTATATGGCTATTGCATTCTCGCAACTCATTCCAAATTTGAGAGCACCTATCTATTGCATTCTCGCAACTCCTTCCAAACTTAAGAGCACCTAGCTATTACATTCTCGCAACTCCTTAAAGAGATTACATAAACAAGCATTTCAATATATCACCAAAATCATTATTCATAATGTTATCAATTTCCACTTAGAGAACATTAACATTTCATCACAAGATCACATGTTTATAGCCACAAATAAATCACTAAGCATGAGAACTACCAAATATTCCATTTCCTTCTTTTCACTATTGCTCAATACAAAACTACTAAATATTGAAGTATCACTAAATTTTTTCTCAAAATTTACAAAAGCAAATTCTCATTTGCAAAACCATTTTTTGATCCAAGATACAATAATGTCATTTTGCCTAAATGGCCTTTGTACCACCTTCCTTTGATGACCTTCTTCATGTAAGGAGTTACCCGCCAACTTGAGGAATATTTAGGGATCAGGACAACTCATTTATGCAATGCAATCTAACATGCTAATTGTATTTGCAAACATCCATGCACAATACTTTTAAAAGGAAATAAACTAGAGAAGATCCCAAATTTCTCTATTTATTATTACACACTATGCAATTACAAACCAAACATGCACATTACATTTTTAAAAGGAAACCAAGGAGAGAATCCCATACTTCTCTCTATAATGGTTTTCCCAACTACTCAAGTCTTGGAGAACCATTATAATATATTACTTCTAGACAAAGAGTCTTTCCCAATAAAAATAAAAACAAAAGTTCATAACTTCCTTCTTGTCTACATATCCATAAAGCACATAAATGGAAGAAGTCCCTTCTAGCATTCTATTTTAAAAAAAACTTTAACAAGATAGGAAAACCACCTAATCTCTATTTTTTATTCCCTAAAATATCATTCATTAAAATACTATCTCTTTTTAAAAAATAGAGACCAAATAATAAACCATTTTAACATACAATCAACAACATAATACTTTCATTAAAATAAAGACCTAACTTAAACATTTAACCTCATCTCATAAAGAAAAGATTAAACTTATTCATTTACGTTCTTTTCCAAAAGATCTATCAATCCAAGGTGAGCAATTCATTCAAAGCATTATTGGCTTCATAAATTTAAGAACTTTCAATTCACACGAAACCTTCAACAAAAGAACGTAACTCACCTTCTAACACATGGCTCACACAACATTTGTACAAGATAGAGCAACAACAACATGCAAACCTACGATCCCAAGCACACTACCCAAGACTCAGGTGCACAGGAAATCACTTGATGCCATAGATTTAAGCATGAAAAACTCTAAGAAGTGTGACCAACAAAACTAAAAAGGAACCAAGACTCACAAAGGCAAAACGAGCGATTGAACACTACCTCAGATGCAGCGCTCAAACAAAGATGAAGAACATCATAGGGAACCCTTGAAACCGACTGGCTCAGCAAAGTTGCCATTCAAAACGCAACCTCTTGAGATCAAGGAAACCAAAACCGAAAAGAGCATCTAAGATCTGCTAACATACAAGCAATTGACTCCAAGCAAAACTTAGACGAACGTCGAGTGAGCACAGCCTACCCAATCCTAAGAAAGCAGTGCCCAGGAAACAAAAGACTACACCCACTACCCTCATAACAACAGAAGGATCTCCACCAAAGGATGAAAAGCCAAGGCTCTCAAAAGATCAACAAACTCTTAAAAGAAAGACAAACATAAAATACACAACCAGGAGATACAAATCAAGGAGAGCATAGAGCAAACAACTTCTAGATCATAGAAAAGAGATCATATGATCGCCCTTACCTCCTCTAGCTCAAGCCAAAGACCTACCAAGTTGCGCGCCCTTCTTCCAGCTCTCCACTGCCTCCCTTATTCCTCTTCCAAAAGACCCTAAAAACCTACATGAGCCCCATCTCTTCCAACTAAACGTTAGCCTCCACGATTTCACCCGTTCAAGCTGGCCACTTCCAGCTCGTAATGTTTGCAAAGCAAGAACGTTACTCCAATATTGCCGAGCGAGGGAAACATTCACCCGTTCGAGCTGGCCACTTTCAGCTCGTAATGTTTGCAAAGCAAGAACGTTACTCCAATATTGCCGAGCGAGGAAAACATTCAATACGTTACTCCAAATGATGATTAAAAGTAAGCAATCATTTATTAAATATATTATTTTTTTTTAAGTATACATTTCTCTTTTAATCAAACATTTACAAAGCAACTAAATAATCCATTAATTCTTTACTAAACCTTATTATTCCCATTAATAAGGTATTTAGATCATTTACTTGCTAATTAGTGTCAATAGTCAATATTAATTATTAATATTGACACCAATATTCTCAAGTATTAAGGTTATCAACTACCAAATAAATACTTGAATGATCTTTATCCATCAATCTATGTTTTCCATATGCACAAGCATATAAGCCATTCAACAAACAATATTACACACCATTGTTTTATCCTTAAGTAGGTAGCTATTTTCTTTAAGATAGTCTATTGCTACCACCATCATATTAAGGAGACTCATTGCACAAGCAACTTCCTAGTCCAATGGTGTGAAAATTCAATAAGCACAAATGCAATGCACCTACATGAAGGGTACTTTATTACCCTGAGTTGTCGATGAACGAGTCATCACCATCATTTCCCAAAACTTTCTCTCAACTCAGGTGGTTATCCATACTAAACCACCAGTGAGAGCCCTTGGTCCTGCAACCACAATATATATATCAGCAGTACCACATTCCAATACTTGAACCAAAGCATATAAAGCGACTACTTATTGATAGCAATGAACAAGACCATGCATTAAATATCCATACATCAATAAATAGCTTATTTTCAAGGATAAGTCTTTCCAAGGAGGGCTGTTACACTAACAAGCTCTGACATTTTAGTGTTTTTCATCTTGTACTGTTTTTAAACTCAACACCAATTTTGATTACTGTTGCATACTGTTTGAACATGGCATTTGTTAATACGAATGAATACATATATCCTACATTATGAGTTCTTTCATAGGAGATACCATCTCTTCAATTTTATAGTAAAGACAATGCATATTCTAGAAACGCAAGAGATTGTGTGCTTGTATCCTTCTTGAGCCACCAAGTAACTAATTAATTTACATTTTGAATGGTATATTACATTCAAATAGCTTAAAGGCTTTTCCATTTCTATAGGGCCCGATTTCAGCCCAGTATTGTATTTTCACTGGAGGGTTCAAATTCTAGATGATACTATACATTCATTAGATTGCCGCTATACAGTTATCACATGGGGCGGTGTTAAAATGACAATATAGGATGGCATATTTTTCAAGTTTCAACCTAATTATCACATAGCTCAAGCTGTCATACATTTTGCACTTCCTTTTCTTCCTCAACTGACTTCTTCCCGGGAAGGCTGCATGTTGGCCTCCGATCATCGCCTTTTCTTGAGTACTCCCTCCACTTCCTTGCTGCTGCAGCTGCTCTAGTAGCTCGCTCACGGACATTGTTGTCTCCTGTAAAGCATGCCAACCACCCAAAGTCAATAACAAAAAGCTTATGAAATAAGTTCCATTTTACAGGATTGAGCATATTCTGTTTTTGTAATGCATTTATAACTCTCAGTACACCATTTAGTAATATGTGGAAAATCTCCTATACAGAACAGATAATAGAAAGAGGTAAGTAAACTACATGCCTAAGTGAGATATCTGTTCAGTTCTTGAAAATATGAAGCCTGGAGAACCAGCCTATTTATAGAAAAAATAAAATAAAATAACTGGTACATAACTCCTCTGGTTTATAATTGGACAATGCATGACAAGAAATTGTGAAGGGAAGTTACACAAAGGTGACAATGAGTAAACAATAAGAAGAAAGGCTATGTTTTCAATCATAAGGTCGATCTTTCAAAGACAAACCTGCTTTTTATTGGTTGCAATCAATTCTACTTCTAAAAGACTACAAGTTTCTTTTGTCACATAATTGTGGTAAGCATGATCATACAAGGGATCAAACCTGGACTGGGGATATGGATTATATCTAAATTAGGATTATTATGTAGCTTTCTCTTAAAGAGAAGTAGGGGAGATTTCAAATGAAAGTAGTGAAAACAATTAAAATAAAATAATAGGCTGAACAGGTGGGGGGAAGAGGGGAGGGAATAGGAAACAACTTTACGGAGAACAAAAAAAACATCTGACTACATAACAATCTGAAAAATTGTTCAAATTAAATTCTATGCAATTTTTCTTTTTGGGAAATGCAATAGGCACTTGTGACCACCTGTGCTTTGATAGCTTCCATCTCCACCCCAAACACCACCCCCATATGATTGTGTCTTACCAGCTCGCTTCTCCTTCATCATCCTAATTCTGGCACGCTCCTGGAGAAAAGCATATAGACTAATTAAAACCTTCATTATGTACATTACCAGATTTCTATTTATGGCCTCTACAAGCACACTTACCAGATTTCAATTGACATCAATGATTATAAGAACAATATTATGACCCTCAAATATACAGACACTATCCTTTGGTGGTAAGCATAAAATTTTAATGGGTTGCTTTTAGCTACAACAAGGCCACTATTAGAAGCTTCAAACTTTATCAGCTATTAACCATTGATCAGAATATAGCATTTTGACTGGAAAATTGAAATTCAACAAAGGTGAAAAGCCACTTAAGATAAAGGCACCAGAAGGTGGCAGGTTAGAAGAAGGCAAAATATCATGGAAGGAAAACAATCATGCAAAGGTGAATGGTGGTTGAGAGGTTATTGATAACTCAGGTTGCCTGAGTCTCAGTCCATTGTCACACATGGCAATACACACAAGATACAATAAGAAGCATAATACATCAATGATGCATAAATACCACAGATTCAAGAATTTCCAGAGTATGTGCTACTAGTTATCAGAAGATGGATCTCTCCCCCGATTGTTTGAAGCAACTCTCTTTATCTCTGTCAAAATTCTGATACAAGGGGATTTATCCAATGAATGGTCATGTTGCCACATTTTGCACGGGGTGCAATGTTTTCAATTTTTGTAAGAGAGCTGCTCTTCCCTTTCCCTCTTCCTCTCTTTCCCCTTCCTCTTCTCCCCCTTTCTCTCTCTTCCCTACATTCTCATTCTTCCCTCTTTCTCTTGAGCCCCTCAGTCAAATCTCAAAAATGACAGCAGTTGCCCTGAAAAATGGCTAAGTGTCAGGGCGCAATCCGACTTCGCAGCGAAGTCGGAGTGCGCCCTCCAGTTGGAGCGCAGCAGGAGTGCAAAGTGCGCAGTGCGACAGAATCAACCAGAAGAACAAGTGTTCTGGGCGCAACCCGACTTCGCAGCGAAGTCGGAGTGCGCCCTGCTTTCTGGGCGCACTTGGTAGCAGGCTGGCAGGAAAAATGACTAAGTGCTGGGGCGCAACCCGACTTCGCAGCGAAGTCGGAGTGCGCCCCCTTTCCAGGGCGAAGTCCGTACAGCGGTAGAAATCAGCTTTCACCTGTGCGCAACCCGACTTCGCAGCGAAGTTGGAGTGCACCCTTCGACAGGTGCGCAGTAGGGGAATAAACTCAGAAAAGTACCCAAGGCATGAAGGCCTTCCCGACTGCACTGTTTTCTACCTGCGCAACCCGACAGCGCTCTGATCCTGGGCAAAGTTGGGCAAAGTTGGGCAACGTGTCAAGCAGCATCATCCGACAAGTGTCCAACTTTGGGATCCGAGCCAAGACGTGCCAAGCACAAGGACAAGCATGGGATGTACTACTTATGCCAGCTACCGCCTTTAAAGCTGATTGGAGGTTCTACCTACTTCAGCTACCCACATTCCTGCAGATTAGAAGTTCTACCTAACGCGCTGCCACGTATCTATACAGCCTTCAGGGAGACCATGCTGCAGGTACAGTCCTGCCCGACAAAGGTCAGCATCAGCAGCTCCATGGCCGCTTTTGTAAGCTAATGTTTGACTGGGACTTTGTGCCCATGAATGTAATCGGGAGGGACTCGGGCTATAAATAGCCACCACGTTTTCATTGTAAGGTGGTGGAAGGGGAATGTCTGTTAGGGAACCATTGTAGCTGTGCTTCTGCCTTCTAATCTAATACATACACTTGGTGCTGTCCTATTGTTTTTATTTTGTATGCTACCTCTCTTTGACATTTCTGCCTCATGTTTTCCTGTATCATTGCTTGTTGTTGTATTGAACTCTGGACTCCGGCATTTGGTGATCAGGTATTCCTAGGATGCATAAATTAAAGGATACATAGGGTAAATGTTAGTGGCAGTTTTCTGGTTATGTTTTGTGTTATAGTGTTGTTAGTAGTGGTGATTGATGCGTTGCCGTACTGTTAGTTCTTTGGAGGGAATATCTGTTAGGGAACCATTGTAGCTGTGCTTCTGGCTCTTAATACAAAACATATACCTGACTCTGTTCTACTGGTTAGTGACAACATCCATAGTGGTGTGTTATGGTTATATTGGTGTTAGTAGTGGTGATTGATGCGTTGTCGTACTGTTAGTTCCCCCCACCCAACTCCAATCTAATTTGGAATCCCTTTCTGCATTTTTATCTCTTTCCCTGCACTCTTATCTTGAACCTCAAAACCCCACAGGAAGCCGGCCTTCTCCGGAGATTGGCACGGAAGGCATTCCTTCCTTCCGGCCTTTCAATCTGGTGGGCGAATCTGGGCGCGTTAACACAAAATCCTTTCCTCATGGCAAATTCGTAACCAACAGGTCATAAAGGGGATAACTGCTAACAACTATTGTTGACTGTGAGGAAGACCAATGATCCAGGTCACACCGTTCAACACCTAACAACTATTGTTGACTGTGAGGAAGACCAATGATCCAGGTCACACAGTTCAACACAGAAACTTGATATGCTAAGTGCAGGTTAGTGGTGTTGCAAATATTAAGTAAAATTCCAAAATGACCAATGCATATTTTCAAAATTTCAAGAAATCCATAAATCACAATGCAATGCCACTAGACTAGTTAGATTGACCCATAACCAAATATTTCCAAAACTAGCAATAATAGAAAATTGGGTCAATGACAAAGATGTTCTCAGGAATGATAACCCATCAAGACTACTGACAAACATCATCTTTCACATCAACACCAAATCAACAACAATTGATGCATGATGCCAACTTTTATTAATTGTGAGATGAACCACTCCATCCCAATGATGTCTTTTAATTTCTCATTGTACGCATTTGTGTATAGACATTGCTTGACAGTGAAAAACAGATTGTCATTGTCTTGCATCTTTTTTCAGCGACACATTGTATACATTTCCATATAAATAAAATGTCTAAATCAGCTTTTATTTTTGATAAATTTCTATTGAATGGATCAATGTTCCCCTTGCCCCCCTCTCTCTTTTCATGAATTCAAGTGTGTTATAACACATTAGATTCAGCAATTTGATGCATCACTACTTGGATTACTCCTAAAATCTAAAGAAATGGTATCAGAGTACTTTGTTTTGTGTTTATGTGTCTTTTCAAAAAAAACCCAGCTATAGGATGCCGATGTATAGTCTTGAGATATGGGAACCCTCATGTTACCTTGTCGTTTCAAATGATCTAAGATGGCAAACAGCATTGAAACATCAAATTCTTTATGAGATGCTCAATAAAGCACTCAGGAAGAAAAGGAACCGAATGTTCAGATCCTCCACCAAGTCCTAACCATGATTCATCTCCATCCAAAAGGTGAATCTTTTGGAAGCTTGCCATGTTTCAAGGTACAAGTAACTTTTGGCATTCTTCTTTGTGAAGGGAAAAGTGATGAAAGCGTAGTAGGGGATCCATTGAGGAAATTGAAATAATCTTTCTTAATGATTGAATTCTTAGATAGAGAAAAGATCATATTATGCATTGTAAAATCCCCTTTATGAAGTAAATCAACAGTTGTTTTTGACATAACAAAACTTGAGGGGTTTTCAAAGGCATTGATTGAATGATTTCAATGATTTATAGCCTTCCAAAATTACAAATTCCAAGGTAGTTGACTTGGAACTACAACTATATCCCCATGAAATCCTCTAATGGAAATAGTAATCTATTAACTTGGTTTTATATTGTGATTACCTTTATCTAAAAACTAACATGATGTTATTTTAGTGGTTGTTGAAATATTGACAAAGATAGCAATTTTTATACATGGGAACCTAAAAGATAATGCTCCTATAATTGACAAAGGCAACATTTTTTAAATTAGGGAACCTAAAAGATATGCTCCTATGATAGAAAAATGATTGTGTAGGACATTTTCAAATTGCACAAAGTATCAAAGGTGATAATATTATATAGGGATACTAAAATAATATCTAGATTATGGTAAACCTTGATTGTAACTCTAGGTATAAAATTTAATGTCAATTATTCATATCACCCAAAGATAGATGGGTAAACTAGGTCCTGTAAGATTTATTTAGGATGTATTGCATGGATCAATGGTATAAGTTAGAAAAATAACTACCTAATAGACACAACTTTTTTATCAACAATTTAAAATCAAATCTCAATAACACAAGGGAAGTGGAGACTAAAAAGTGTTTCTTCTAGCACTTTGACTTGTTGAATGGGTGATCGTCCATAAATGATCAATACACAGACATTCAAAATTATGCCATAGCTTTTGCTATATACACCTATCTACAAGGGGATTTGAACCTAGCTTATCTGCCAAAAAGAAAAGGAAAAGTAAGAAGTAAAATCCATCTACTCTAAATAGATTATGAATGCATCATCCTATGTAGACAAGGGGGCCTTCCTTTGCTACGAAAAGAGGATATTACCTCATCCTTAGCTTATTCTATAATTTGAGGTAAAATGAAGGATTGTGGATCCCTCCTCCTATGCAGAAAAGGGGACGCTTCCTTGGTTGCACTAGGAGGAGATCACCATATCCTTAGATTATTCTACAATTTGAGGTAAAATAGCAATATGGAAATCAAAGATCATATTGAGTTCTCCATCTTGTTGATGGAGAAAAATCACTTATGGGGTCTCTTTATGAGGCCATGGATAGGGTTAAAGAGGTGATTGTCTCATTTTATACGTATGCACAGCACAAATATTGTCCCATTTAAGACATGATTGATCATAAATGGACTCCTCAACATTACATACCGCTACATGCAACGAGGTACCATCTCAACCTCAAATCCTTTTATGATAAATCCTTTGAAGCTGATAAAGAGGTGACAACAGGCCTTCAAAAGTGTCTTACAAAGATGCTGACTAATGATGAGATTTGAGATTTGCTAATGGATGAATTGCAAATTTACAAGATCATGGAGGGCTACATTTTCAAAACTTTGCAATGCATTCAAGAAGGGCAACTCAAAGGCCAGGTAACCCATATGAATTGACTTCAAAATTCAATCATTTATTATTGATTGTCATTTTTTTGTTAAAAATAATTTCAATTTACATAAATTCCTTTTTTTGGTGCATTTTATAAATTTATAGTGAGAGGACTACAGTGCCAAAATTCCCCATCTCTAGCATTTCACCATTAGAATTTTATGTCAGTCATTGTAGCACTTGGTTGTGAACACAATTGGAGTATGTTTGAGCACCATCACTCCAAGAAGTGCAGTAGACACACAACAAAAGATGAGTGAACTAGTGTTTTTTTATTACAGCCTTCACCTCCACCATAAACAAATATCAGGGAATGATTTAAAGGCAATTGATTTAAATGAGATTGATCGATCATTTGAGTGGACCATAGAGCAAGAGCAGGAGAAGAAGCCCCTCTTCATATGGGATTAGTTCGAAGGAATAGAGCAAGAGGCACAAGCACAAGAAGCATGGGCACAAAGAAAGGGCCAGATCTAAGGGAAAGGAAAAGACATTGCTAGAGGCTAGATGGATGAGTTGTAGTGGACTAATGAGGCATTTTGAGACATTTTGCACCTTTTATACGATATTCCATATAAAACTACTACATAGCATTAAATTTTATTTTCTTTGATGTGTATTTTATTGTTTTATATCTTAGAAGATTAAATTTGCATGTGTATAATGTTAATTAACTGCGCATGCATGAGAAATCCATTTTTCAATGGAAATTGGCATTTCTTGTGGTTTTTATTGGCTGATTATAAAAAAAAAAAAAATTCAAGTTCTAAATCGAAGTTAAAACTGGCCTTGCCAAGTCTAAGTCAAGTCGAAGTTTCTCTACTATAACCTGAACCAAGAGGACCCAGTTGGCTAATATTAAGAAGGCAGCTCCCAAAAGCTCTCCCACCATCTTAAGGCTGATGAACCTCACAATTTTAAAGGGAATTTGGGTATGCATGTCTATTTGAATTGCCTAAAATGAAAGGAGTAGCTAGTCCTCAATAACAAAGGGCAGTCAACCTAACACATCCAATAGAAACTGATAATGATATTGTTCTTTAGAAGAAAAAATGACCAACTTGACAACATGAGAGAGAGTGTTGCTTGATTGGCATGAAAGAATAGATTATTGTGAAAGCCGAGTATTACCATAAGTGCAAGGTGAAGGAAGTTTCTCCTTGCCTCATTTCAAACTAAGCTTTTGGACAACCAAAATCTTCCCAATGGAAAGGTGTGATCCATTAACAAGCAATGAAATGAAATGAAATATTATTAATGCCCACGGTGGGCCAAAAAAAGGACCTGTTGCTACATTTTGCTAAGGGGTAAAATTTTGAAAAATTGCTGCACTTTTTATGTTCGAATCCTCTCCTTTTCCTCCTTTCTAAGCATCAGTCCAAGCAGTCTTCAGGGTCGCACTTAGAAACAATCGGTCCCAAATTCGCCTGGATCATCAGCGAAGCGCAGAGGAAGGTCAGTTTTTTTCTAAGGACAGATAGCTCCGAGAATCGCTCCATTTCAGCGCGATTCCTAGCGTTGCAGCAGCCTTCTGGAGACCCCCCGTTTCGCCCCGGCTTCCAGCGATCGCCAGCAAATCCAAGAACTTCAAAAAAATGGCTAAGGCATTGAGCTCCCCAGTATCACTCCCCCAGCCAGCAAACCCTGGAATCGCTCCTCTCCATGAGCAAGCCCCAACGACCTTCGAGTTCGCTCCGACTGCCAAGCGATCCCTGGCCTCACTTTGTCAACGAGCGATCCTCGGTATCACTCCCCTCCGTATGCGACTCCCAATCTCGCCCGCTTCCTCAGCGAACCCTGGCATCGCACCTTTTTCAGAAATCAGCGACAGGGCATCAAAATTTTCTAAGGCATGGTAATAGCTCCCAAGTTCGCAACCACTGCCGTGCGATCCCCGTCATCGCTCAATTTACCAGCGAACTCCAACAACAGCTTTTTTGGGGCAAGAAGGCGCCGAGGCTAAAGGCCCCAGGTTCGCTCGATTCCTGAGCGACCCCGGGAGTCGCTCTTGCCCTCATGCGACTCCCGAGTTCGCTCCTTCATGGAGCGATTCTCATCGTCGCCCTTCCATAGCAGCGAACCACAGCTGTGTAAATCCCAAGACATAGAGGCTCCCGGGCTCGCTTAAAGTAGGATTTCTCAAGTTCGCTCAGGCGATGAGCGATTCTCAGCGTCGCTCTTTTGCTGCAACGATTCTCGGTTTTGCCCAAGGCATGGGCGACTCTCAGCAGATTTTCAAACAGGTTCAGGCGGCAAGGTAGGTAGCTGGTTAAGGTGCATTAATGGCACATCGATTCAGGTTTCAACCCAGGACACCATGTCAGGTCCTTTAGGTACTCCAAAGGGTAAACTGCACCTACCAGATTGATGAGGCATGCCTTCGCAACTGCAGGAATAGTCCGGAGCCGTACCAAGCACGGGTGAAGTGGTAGAGAGTTGAAGCCACGCAGCAGTACCGCACCAAGTACGAGGGTACGAAGGAACCAGAGGTTTCTACCTCCACGGCCTACAACATTGTGGACGAACTGAAAAATACTCCAGCCAAGATAAGCCTATACGATGCTCTGCAACTCCCAGGGAAGGTAGATCTGCTGCAGATATCGCTGAAATCTGCCAAAGAGAGAAAGTCGAAGAACCGGCCACTTCGGCCACGGGGAAGAACCGGCCACCTCCGTTCTACTTGTCTCTTCGGATGGAACGGTGTGTAGTCCACAATTGCAGGTGCATCGACCACCATCATGCCAAGGGCGGTTTGCGAAGAAATAGGCATGGAATACATGCGGAGCAACCAAGGTGTTCTCCAACTGGATGGCACTCTTGTGAAAATGGTGGGCGTCATCAAATATATTCCCATCCAGCTGCACAAGGCGCCTCAGATTGTTGTGATACAGGAGGTTGTGGTCGTTGACCTGGAGCCGTACTTTGGCATGTGCTTCTCAAGGGAGTTCACTGCTAAGTTCGATGGTTATCTATCTCTTGACTGCTCACATATGGAGGTTCCCTTCAAGGGAAGGAAAGTGAAGATCTATAATGAAAAACCCTCCACCTTCCTCATTGAGAGGATGCCCAAAGAGAGGCAGCAAGAGGAATCAGTTCACCTAATGACGGAAGAGTTGGAAGAGGTAGACATAGTGGAGGAAACCCTAGAGGAGCTGCAGGCGGAGGATGAGTTCTCTTTGACTGATTTTAACGCCATGATTGAGTCAGAAATAGGCTGCTATTCCATCACCCAGCCCGAGAAGCCAAAGGAGATAGTGCAGGAGAGCAAGGACCCCGCCCCAAACGAGCTATGGAAGTTGTACTACGAGCTATGGAAGCTGTACTTCGACGGCGGTCTTTGTAAAAATGGCGCAGGGGCAGGAGTTCTGGTTTCACCCTTTGGAGAACAAAAGGATTATTGCTACAGGTTGGCCTGGAGTTGCACCAACAATGCAGCGGAATATGAGGCCCTGTGCTTAGGATTGAAGAAGGCAGAGAAGTTGGGAATCAAGTAGCTTCAAATTTTTGGAGATTCGGAGCTGGTCTGCAAGCAAATCACCAACAAGTGCGTCTCAAAAAAGCACTATCTCAAGGCGTACCGCTATAGGGTCTGGGACTTTCTGGAATCTTTCGAGACCCTTAATGTTCAAGCTATCTCCCGCGAAAAGAATAAACACGCAGATGTCTTAGCGTCTATCGGAGCCAGATACACCCCGGCTGATGACATGATGCAGAAGCCTAAGGCAGTAAGAACCATTTATAGGCATTATGTGCCTGATAGGGACACCCACTGGCGGGTGTTCGACTGTGACGAGCAAATCGTCAATTTTCTAGTTCATGAAGCAAGTACTATAGAAGGTAGAGACCCTGATGAGGAGTAGTATGAGGGGTTGATACAGCTGAAAAACAACCATGTCCCTAAGGGGCTGATCACTCTAGGAGTCTATTTGATCAGAACGATAAAGTGATATCTCACCGGATCAAAGTAGACGCCAAGCAGTACAAGGACCTGGAGCTTGAGCCTGGAAAGGTAATAAAAGTCGGAACGGACTGTACTCCAGAGGAGTTGGAGCAGATTCGGGCTTTGTGCAGAAAATATCCAGACATTGTGGCCTGGTGCTATCAGGACCTGAAAGGGTATGACCGAGAGATCATCCAACACACTATTGAGTTGCAAGAAGGGGTCAAACCCTGCAGGCAGAAACAAATGCCTGTTAACCCAAAGATAGAGGTTCTGATGAGAGCCGAACTCTTGATGATGCTAGAGGCAAAAATCATCTACCCTATTAAGCATTCTTCTTGGGTCGCAAATCTGGTCCCTGTCAGGAAGAAGAATGGGGATATTCGCCTATGTGTCGATTTCTGTAATCTAAATCATGCCTCACTGAAAGACCATTACCCGCTTCCATAGATTGATCAGATTCTCCATGTAGTGCGTAATGTCCCAAAATAATTTTTGCATTGTAAATATGGTTTTTTTTGTGTTTTGAGTGTGTTGGGTCGTCATTGAGGGTATTTTGTCATATTTTGGGGTTAAAATGAGGGTTATAAGGGTTAATAAATGTGTTTTGGCAAGTTCAAATGTTAGTATATGGGTTAGGAAAGTTATTTAAGTGTTTGGAGTGAGTTTTGGGTTAGAAAAAGGTATTAATTTATGCCTTTATGTGGAGTGACGAATTTGTAATATGTTTAAGTGACCTCAATGCAAGATTATATCCCAGCCGTTGGATTATCTCAAATCTAAGGGTTAAGATCTATTCTTCCCTTATGGTTTGTTTATAAAAGGAGGATAAGGGTTTCATTTGTCGGGGGTTGATTTGGAAATTGATTTGGACTTGGGAGAATCGTTGCTGAGGCAATATTCTTTGGCTCTTTGAGATTGCTGGATATATCTCTTGGAGATTAGGGTTTTTGGTGGATCTGCCATTGGAGGAGCTAGGCCAGCTAGCTTGAATACCTTGCTTGTTGACAAATCCATCTAGGGTTTGTACTTGTGTTGCAAATTGTGTGAAATTCGTATAAAAGGAGAAATCAGGTATTAGAAGGCCATAGAAGTGGAATTTTTGTTGTGCTGAAGGTGGAGAAGTCTCTCCAAGTGGGACGTCCAGTTTGAGGGAGTTTGTTTTGCTATTTTTGAGGGTTTTATTCCCTCTAGGTGGATCGCCCAGCCTAGGGAAGGCATTTTCTGTGAATTGGAGGTGTAATTGGGCTCTTGGGAGCTAGATCCAGCCCTTGAGGGTTTGAAATAAATTCTGGAAATTTTTTGTGTGGAGATCTTGTCATTTGGCCCTTTCTGCAGCCAAGTAAATAGCCCTTTGGGCCATTTTCTGAATTGTAATCAGCTGGAATCAGGTGCACTTGTTTGTATTCATTCTGGGTTGTTTGTTGTTGAGGTTTGGCAATAAAATCAGAATTACTTTACTGCCATTTTGCTGTGTTTATTTCAGTTTTCTGTAACTAGGGTTTTGAAGTTAGGGTTTTAAAAAAAAGCAGAAAAATTTCAGTTTCAGTTTCGTTGTTACTTTCTACAAATTTTAGTTGGTATATTTCAGTGGTATCAGAGCAGGTTTCCTGCCAGCCTGTGTAGTTGATGGTGGTGCAAACCAGGAGTCAGAGTAGATTAGAAGAAGAAAATATGACGGGATCCGGATCTGAGGGGAGAAGACCTGAGAAATCTGTTGCAGAAAAAGAAGCTGATGAAATGGAGGAACGGATGGCTAGAATGATAAAGACCAGCGTTGTGGCTGGACTACAATCTAGCATGTCGGGCATCATTACTCAAGTTATTGCGCAGCTAGGGCAAGCCAAAATACCAGCAAATCAGGGGCAACCCAATAATGCTGGAACTAGTGGTGCGAATCAAGGGGAATCTTCCATTCAGGGAGGAAACCCTCGCAACATTACTAGACCCCGCAGTACAAGGATTTGGCAGCCTTCTACTCCCATGTTCGTTCAGCCCCAAGAAGTTGAGGTTGTGGCAGAAATGGAGGCAAATGAGATGCACGCATTGTGGACTGAATTTCGTACTATGCCGGAAGATTTTCAGGAAACAGTGGGTTTTGAGGGTTTCATGAGGTACAAAGGAAAGGAACCAAAAGGCAGGTTTTACGGTGGAAAGAAGAATGATTTGGATCACAAAATTGGTAAGGTTGAACTCCCTCTTTTTGATGGTAGTGAAAGAATGACTGCTAGGGGTTGGTTGCAAAAGGTTCAATCTTATCTTGCCCTCAGACCTATGGTTGAGAGGGATGCTATACAGTTTGTTGCATTACATTTTGATGGTGTTGCCCATGATTGGTGGCATCATGGATTGGTCACTAGGGATCATGGAAAAATTGACTCTTTTGAAGTTTTCACTAATAGACTTTTGGACAGATTTGAAAGGCTTGATGAAAATGATTATTTTGATGAGTTGACCTCCATTAGACAAAGAACAAATGTGGCAAGTTATGTGGAAGAATTTCAGAAAATTTCAGTTATGGTTCCTGATGTACCTGAAGATAGAATAATCCACTTCTTTGTGAAGGGATTATTGGATCCTATTAGGGGTTGGGTGAAAGCATTTAAGCCCCAAACCCTAGATGAAGTTGTTAGTAGGGCTATGGACTTGGAATCATCACGAGGGAGCAGCAGATCCAAGTGGGGGCAGCCTACTAAATTTGAACAGCCGAATAAATTTGGACAGCAGTCCAAATTTGGGACTTCTAGACCATTCCAACAAGGTGGACAGCCTTGGAATAGGTCAAACCAACAGCAGAATAGGTCATATCAGCCACCTAAAAATCAAAATCAGCAAAGGCCTAGGCTTGATGAAGCAGCAAGAAAGGAGTTACAGCGCAAGGGTTTATGTTTTTCATGCCATAAACCATGGGGACCTGGCCATCAATGTCAAGGTAAGGGGCAGAATTATCTTGTAGAATTTTATGTGCCTAATGATGATGAAATAGGAAGAAAAGATGATGGTGAGCAATCTGAAAATGAATTTGAAGATGCTGAATATGCCGAGATGGAAATGGGTGAGCCTCCAACTCAAGCGGTGGATGAAGATGAAGTTGTTTTGGCTACTATTTTTGGTGAGACAAAATTCACTACTCTTAAAGTGGCTGGAAAAATTGGTGATAGTGATGTAGTTGTGTTGATTGATGGAGGAGCTTCTCACAACTTCATTGATGCATCTTTTGTGACTGAAAAGAATTTAACAGTTGAGAGTTTTGCTGGTTTTGGTGTAAAAGAAGCAAGTGGGCGCATTACTACTTGTAATCAGGTGTGTAGGCAAGTTGAGATTAAGTTTGGAAAACATAAAATAGTTGAGGACTTTTATGTTTTTCCTATGGGAGGCAATCCCCACGCTGTTTTGGGAGTGCAATGGTGGCATTCTTTGGGAGGATGCTACATCAACTACAAAACTTTGGTGCTGAAATTTAAGAAGGATGGCCAAATTGTGACCTTGAGGGGGATGAAAGACTTTTACCCACAACAAGTTTCATCTAACAGAATGGAAAAGATCCTTAGAAAAAGGGATATTGAATGGGGAGCCACTCTCTTCATGCTAAAAGGTATGCCAAATCCATCTACACAAGCTAGTGTGAAGTTTCATCCTCAAATACAAGCTGTATTAGATAAACATGGTGCTGTGTTTGGTGATTTGCCTAAGGGATTACCACCTGATAGGGGTTTTGAGCACATCATAGAATTGGAACTTGGTACTAAACCTGTGATGATTACTCCCTATAGGCATCCCAAGGCTTTTAAAGATGAAATAGAGAAAACCATCAAGGAATTGCTGGTGTTGGGCCATATTAGACCTAGTTCTAGCCCTTTTGCCTCTTCTGTTGTGTTAGTTAAGAAAAAGGATGGAACTTTGAGGATGTGTGTGGACTATAGGGTTCTAAACAAGAAGACAATCAAAAATAGATACCCAATTCCTAGAGTAGATGAGCTAATTGATGAATTGCATGGAGCTGTTTACTTTTCCAAGATTGATTTGAGATCAGGTTATCATCAAATCAAAGTTAGAGATGAGGATGTGCATAAAACAGCTTTTAGATGCCATTTTGGACACTTTGAGTTCTTAGTTATGCCTTTTGGCCTAACTAATGCACCTGCTACATTCCAATCAGCCATGAACCATGTTTTTAGAGAGCATCTTAGAAAATTTGTGCTTGTTTTCTTTGATGACATACTGGTCTACAGCAGTACTTGGGAGTTACATTTGCAGCATTTAGATGCAGTCTTGCTGATTTTGGAACAGCAGAAGCTTTTTGCAAAAATGTCCAAGTGTGAGTTTGGACTTTCTGAAATTTTGTATCTTGGTCATGTTATTAGTGCAAAAGGAGTACAGGTTGATGAGCAGAAAATTTCTGCCATTAAAAATTGGCCTACACCCTCTACTTTGACTGAATTAAGGGGATTTTTGGGCCTATGCAGCTATTACAGGAGGTTTATTAAAGGGTTCTCCAAGCTAACAGCCCCTTTAACAGATTTGACCAAGAAAGGAGCATTTAAGTGGGATGAGACAGCCAATGAAGCATTTCAGAATTTGAAATCAGTCATGATGACTTGCCCAATTTTGGCAATTCCTGATTTCTCTCAGCCATTTGTGGTTGAGTGTGATGCATCTGGGTTTGGGATTGGTGTTGTTTTAGTGCAGAAAGGTAGACCAATTGCATTTGAAAGCAGAAAACTTAGTCCTGCTGAAAAATTATTTTCTATCTATGAGCAGGAAATGCTTGCAGTCATGCATGCATTGTCTAAGTTTAGACAGTACCTTGTTTGCAGCAGATTTATAGTTAAGACTGATCATAACAGTCTTAGACACTTTCTGGGACAGCGTGAATTAAGTGACAGGCAGCAAAAATGGGTCACTAAATTGCAATCATATGATTTTGAAATTCAGTTTGTGAAGGGTAAGGCAAATACAGCAGCGGATGCACTTTCTAGAAACCCTTCTTTTCATGCTGTAACTGCTGTAAATGCAGATTGGAAGGTACAAATCATGGCAGAATATGCAAAAGACAGTTTTGCTTCAGAGTTGTTGGATGGGCAGATTGTAGATGAAAGATACAAAATCAGAGATGGGCTGATTTTGTACAAAAACAGAATTTTTCTTGTACAGAATTCCAAGGTGAAAGAAAAATTGTTAGCAGCATTGCATGATGCACCTTTGGCAGGTCATCCTGGTTTCTATAAGTCCTACAGGTTAGTAAAGGAGAGATTTTCTTGGAAGGGCTTGAAGGATGATGTTTTGAGGCATGTTAGGGAATGTACTACATGTCAACAAAACAAGCATGAAAATACCCATCCTGCTGGTTTGTTACAGCCTTTGCCTATTCCAAATCAGAAATGGGAAGGCATTTCCATGGACTTCATCACTGGATTGCCAAAAGTTCAAGGTAAAGACTCTATCTTTGTTGTAGTAGACAGATTGACTAAATATGCCCATTTCTTTGCTGTAACAGTAACAATTACAGCAGTGCAACTTGCTGATTTATTTTTCAAGGGAATTTTCAGACTTCATGGTTTGCCAAAAACCATTGTACATGACAGGGACAGCAAGTTTATGAGCTTATTTTGGCAGGAATTGTTCAAATTGTGTGGAACAGAACTTACCCCAAGCACTAGTTACCATCCCCAAACTGATGGTCAAACTGAAATTGTAAACAAGTGGATTGAAGGCTACTTGCGAAACTATGTTTCTGGACAGCAGCAGGCTTGGATTAAGTGGTTGAGCATTGGTGAGTACTGCTACAACACTTCATACCATATGTCCATCAAAATGTCTCCATTTATGGCACTATATGGGTATGAGCCTCCAAAATTTTCTGATTTGCTTTTGGAAGACAGCAAGGTACCTACAGCTTCAGATTTTATTCAGCAGCATCAAGATATTCTAAAAATTCTGAAAGAAAATCTGCAGCAGGCTCAAAATCAGCAGAAAAAGTATGCTGATCAGAACAGGACTGAACGCAGTTTTGAAGTGGGGGACATGGTTTACTTGCGTTTACAGCCCTATAAACAGTCTACAATGAAGAAAAGTGGTGCAGAAAAATTGCGGCCACGTTTTTATGGACCATACAAGGTAACTAGGAGAGTTGGAGAAGTAGCATATAAGCTGGAACTACCTCCTAACAGCAGAATACACAATGTATTCCATGTATCATGTTTGAAGAAGGCTTTGGGACAGCATGTTGTGCCATCTCAGATTTTGCCACCTCTTGATGAAGAAGGGAAATTGGAGCTGATTCCTGAACATATACTTGGGATGAGAGAGAAGAAGTTAAGGAACAAAATCCTTAACGAATATCTGATTAAATGGAAAGACTTGCCTGAAGATGATGCTACTTGGGAAGGTCCTGAAATTCTCAAGCATCCAGCTTTGATGAATTGCTTGAGGACAAGCAATTCAGGAGGGGCGGACTTGTAATGTCCCAAAATAATTTTTGCATTGTAAATATGGTTTTTTTGTGTTTTGAGTGTGTTGGGTCGTCATTGAGGGTATTTTGTCATATTTTGGGGTTAAAATGAGGGTTATAAGGGTTAATAAATGTGTTTTGGCAAGTTCAAATGTTAGTATATGGGTTAGGAAAGTTATTTAAGTGTTTGGAGTGAGTTTTGGGTTAGAAAAAGGTATTAATTTATGCCTTTATGTGGAGTGACGAATTTGTAATATGTTTAAGTGACCTCAATGCAAGATTATATCCCAGCCGTTGGATTATCTCAAATCTAAGGGTTAAGATCTATTCTTCCCTTATGGTTTGTTTATAAAAGGAGGATAAGGGTTTCATTTGTCGGGGGGGTTGATTTGGAAATTGATTTGGACTTGGGAGAATCGTTGCTGAGGCAATATTCTTTGGCTCTTTGAGATTGTTGGATATATCTCTTGGAGATTAGGGTTTCTGGTGGATCTGCCATTGGAGGAGCTAGGCCAGCTAGCTTGAATACCTTGCTTGTTGACAAATCCATCTAGGGTTTGTACTTGTGCTGCAAATTGTGTGAAATTCGTATAAAAGGAGAAATCAGGTATTAGAAGGCCATAGAAGTGGAATTTTTGTTGTGCTGAAGGTGGAGAAGTCTCTCCAAGTGGGACGTCCAGTTTGAGGGAGTTTGTTTTGCTATTTTTGAGGGTTTTATTCCCTCTAGGTGGATCGCCCAGCCTAGGGAAGGCATTTTCTGTGAATTGGAGGTGTAATTGGGCTCTTGGGAGCTAGATCCAGCCCTTGAGGGTTTGAAATAAATTCTGGAAATTTTCTGTGTGGAGATCTTGTCATTTGGCCCTTTCTGCAGCCAAGTAAATAGCCCTTTGGGCCATTTTCTGAATTGTAATCAGCTGGAATCAGGTGCACTTGTTTGTATTCATTCTGGGTTGTTTGTTGTTGAGGTTTGGCAATAAAATCAGAATTACTTTACTGCCATTTTGCTGTGTTTATTTCAGTTTTCTGTAACTAGGGTTTTGAAGTTAGGGTTTTAAAAAAAAAGCAGAAAAATTTCAGTTTCAGTTTCGTTGTTACTTTCTACAAATTTTAGTTGGTATATTTTAGAGGCAAAAATCATCTACCCTATTAAGCATTCTTCTTGGGTCGCAAATCTGGTCCTTGTCAGGAAGAAGAATGAGGATATTCGCCTGTGTGTCGATTTCCGTAATCTGAATCAGGCCTCGCTAAAGGACCATTACCCGCTCCCACAGATTGATCAGATTCTCCATGTAGTGGCAAGAGCGCAACACTTTCTCTCTCCTAGACTGCTTCTCTGGATACAACCAAATCTGGGTGAAAGACGAGGACCAACATAAGACAGCGTTCACCACCAAATGGGGAACGTTTGCCTACCAGCGTATGCCCTTCGGCCTATCCAATGCAGGAGCCACGTTCCAGAGATCCATGGATCTGGCGTTCAGCGAATTATTGAACAAAATCATCGTCATCTATTTGGATGACATAACTGTGTTTTCACACAGAAGAGAAGAACATGCCTCGCACCTGCAGCAAGTGTTCGAGAGATGTCGGGAGTTCGGCATATCCATTAACCCGAAGAAATCCGTCTTCGCGGTCAAGGAAGGGAAGCTTCTAGGCCCCGTATCTGTTCGCAGAATCCATGCCTCAACAGGATTTGCCTTTTATCACCCCCATGTTCGGAGAAATGGAGCTCATCGAGCAAGAACTGGAGACGGTGGAAGGTCGCCCCGCAACAGACAGCCTGGCCCAAGCAGAACAAAGCTCCTTCATATGGATTAAAAATCTCAGAAAAAGGAAGGCCCAGGAACCTGCGGGGGTTGAAAAGCGTGCCAGGTTCGATCTGGAGAAGATGGTGCTGCATAAGGAGAAAAGGATTCCGAAAGTCCAGAAACCCCTGCAAGATATGACCCCTGAGGATTACACCTACCATCGGGTGATCAAGGACTTGAATACAGTCAATGTAGAACATGCGGTAGGTGCGATCCAACTTAAGGCGAGCACACTTTACGTGCACCATCAGCAGCTGAGAGAGCGCTACTATGCAATTGAGAATGAGAATCTGAAGCTGCAAGAAACCATAGCAAAGATGTAGGCCCAGCTGGACGACTCCAAGAACGAATCTGAGCAGTTGAAGGGGTGAGTGGCAGCTTTGGAAAAGGAGTTGGCTGAACGGAAAGAAGTTGCGGATCGCCATGCCCAGGAGAACGGGGAAGCACAGGCCAAGATAATCTAGTTAGAAGCCCAGCTCCAAGAAGTACAGTAGCAAGCTGGAAGAAAGAGCGACACAAGTTGAAGTCTTCTCCAGGGACCGAGTCAAGGAGGTTCGCGCTGGTTTACTAAAGAGTTTCCGAACCAGAACCTCGAGGTCCTTGTCTGTCCTTATGTTTGTTTGGGAGGCTAAGGAGGTATCTGCCCAGGGTAGGCCTGTGGTAGAGGAGGCCGAACACCAAGCAGGGCACTAGCTCAACTTGGCCATTGAAGTTGAGGCCTATGAGCGCAAAGACCTCGAGGTGCCGCCAATGACTCAGATCGCCCGAGATTGGGCCACTGCAAGGTCAACCATGCACAGTTTCTTTGAAAAATTAGAAAAAATCAGGAGGGCCAGGAGATTGTTGGATACACTTGAAAAAGAGAGGAGCATCTGCCTGGCACATTTTCAGACCCTCACACTGCTTGGATTTCTCAGCTTCATGGACGATAATGGAAATTGCCTGCCCAGGGAGGAATTGAAGCTGGCATGGGATGCTTTCAAGGAGGATACCTCAAAGATCGATGGTTGGGCAGAACCTATTCTGGAGGCACAGGTGACACAGTTGATATCTAGATTTTTCCAGATTAGCACCTGTCTGGCTGATCTGAGCCAAAGGGTCGACCAGGCTGATATGCTCCAAATTGAAACCTTCAGGCGCCTGCTAAAAGATCTTCGCGACCTCGAGCCCTTCCAAGAGGAAGCCTGGACTCAGGTTCAGGCTACTTATGAGCGCATTCGCGACCACCTTGCTTCCCCGGATACCAATCAAGAGCAAGAAAAAGAGGAAGAAGGCGAGGAACACTCTGAAGAAGAGACGGAGGAAGGTGAGGAAACAGAGGAGGAATCCACAAGTGGCAGCAGTGAAGCAGAGCAAGAAGCCGAGCAAGAAGCAGAACAGGAAGCCGGGGGTGACTCCGGGCCCAAAGGATGAAGGCATGGGTCCTTGCATTGAGGCGAGCTCAATACCCCGCGAGCCACCAGGAATGTTGCTACATTTTGCTAAGGGGTAAAATTTTGAAAAATTGCTGCACTTTTTATGATTCGAGTCCTCTCCTTTTCCTCTTTTCTAAGTATCAGTCCAAGCAGTCTTCAGGGTCGCACTCAAAAACAGTCGGTCCCATGTTCGCTCGGATCATCAGCGAAGCGCAGAGGAAGGTCAGTTTTTTTTCTAAGGACAGATAGCTCTGAGAATCGCTCCATTTCGGAGCGATTCCCGGTGTCGCAGTAGCCTTCCTGCGACCCCCAGTTTCGCCCCGGCTTCTAGCAATCACCAGCAAATCCAAGAACTTCAAAAAAATGGCTACGGCATTGAGCTCCCCAGTATCGCTCCCCCAACCAGCGAACCCTAGAACCGCTCCTCTCCGTGAGCGAGCCCCGACGACCTTCGAATTCGCTCCCGCTGCCCAGCGATCCCGGCCTCGCTCCGTCAACTAGCGATCCTCGGTATCACTCCCCTCCGTATGCGACTCCCAATCTCACTCGCTCCCCCAATGAACCCTGGCGTCGCGCCTTTTTCAGCAATCAGCGACAGGGCATCAAAATTTTCTAAGGCATGGTAATAGCTCCCAAGTTCACCCCCACTGCCGTGCGATCCCCGTCATCGCTCAATTTACCAGCGAACTCCAACAACAGCTTTTTTGGGGCAAGAAGGCGTCGAGGCTAAAGGCCCCAGGTTTGCTCGATTCCTGAACGACCCCGGGAGTCGCTCTTGCCCTCATGCGACTCCCGAGTTCGCTCCTTCACGGAGCGATTCTCGTCGTCGCCCTTCCATAGCGGCGAACCACAACTATGTAAATCCCAAGACATAGAGGCTCCCAGGTTCGCTCAAAGCAGGATTTCTCAAGTTCGCTCAGGCGCTGAGCGATTCTCGGCGTCGCCCTTTTGCTGCAGCGATTCTCAGTTTCGCCCAAGGCATGGGCGACTCTCAGCAGATTTTCAAACAGGCTCAGGCGGCAGGGTAGGTGGCTGGTTAAGGTGCATTAATGGCACATCGATTCAGGTTTCAGCCCAGGACACCATGTCAAGTCCTTTAGGCATTCCAAGGGGTAAACTGCACCTACCAAATTGATGAGGCATGCATTCGCAACTGCAAGAATAGTCTGGAGCCATACCAAGCACGGGTGAAGCCTTGTTTCAGGTGCGCTGACAGCTGACAGGGGTCAAATCTCAACTTGGGGATCTGAATTTCAATCTAAAGGGGGGGAAAACTCTGCTATAAAAGGGAGTTCATTTTCAATGTAAAAGGGGGGGGAACATATTGCTAGAGAGATATTGTAATCATACGTTTGCATCAATACAGAGGATCCTTGGCTCTAACTCTTTTCTCTTTCTTGTATGCTGCCTTCTGCAAGTATTTCTGCTAAATATTCATTTATTTTTCTGATTGCTGTAATTCTGCATTCTGGATTAGAGCATTGGACATTAAGTGAATCTGGAATTCTTACAGGAGGATACATAGGGAAGAATCGCAGTGTTAGTTTCTGTTACATGCTTTGTTTTGATTGTTGTTAGTTTGGATATTAGTTAGTAATTGTGCTGCTTGTTCTTCCCCACTGTTACTGCAATGCCATTTACATTTCTTTCTGTAATTTCCCAATTTCTTTCCAGTTCCCTTATCTAAAACCCCAGTTAGAATAGAATAGGAGACGGCCTTCTCCGGAGATTGGCACGGAAGGCATCTCTTCCTTCCGGCCTTTCAATCTGTTGGGCGGGTCTAGGGCGGGTAGATAGACCAAATCCCTTCCTAGTGGCAGATTCATAACCAACAGGACCCAAGGGACTATAAGAAGGACAATAATGACTGCCAACTAGCAGGCTAAAAATCCCAACAAAGAAAAGAAACTAAGTTAAATACAAGACGTAACCCGACAATCGGGCCAAAGAGAAGGGAGAGAAGAGGGGGGGAGGGCTGCAGTCCAGAAGAGAGGAGTGCATGCCAAAAAGAACAGAAAGAGAGAGGGAAGGAGGAGGGAGCAACCCAGGAAGGGCAAGCTCCAAGAACCCCGAGAAACTAATCTCTCCTAATAGTCAAGTCCAAAGTATCCGAGCTGAAGAAGTCCATGATATATCTTTGTCCATCACTAATTCGGGACCCTAACAAGCTATGTGCGCTGTCTAGTGACCTTGCTGCAATCCGAACTGGATGAAGCGGAGCGTTTCTAAACGGTGTCACCTGGTTCGTCGGAGCTGGTGAAGTAAGTTGTGATGAGCCGATGTTGAGGGGGGTGAGATCCATCTGGAGGAGAGCTTGTATGTCTATCAAACCGAGTTATCTCCCTAAGAAAGAGTGTGAGACACCGTTGGTCCGGGTATCTGAAGAAGGTAGAAACAGACCGAGAGTTGTCCCTGAAAAGGCAATGGAATTTGCCTCGGATCTTGTAATAAATGGGACAGCAAAAAATAAAGTGATGCAAGGTTTTAGCTTCACCCAAGAAGCAAAACAAGCAAACCCGCTCCATCGGAAGGTGGTGATCTGACTCAATCCGGAGTTGGTGAGAACACACCCGGAGTTGCCCAATCAAGATCCGGAGACTATGCATTGCGTGTTGCTGAAGGTATTGCGGAGGAACTATTCTGCCTTCTTGAATTTGTAATAAGTGCTCACGGTAGAAAGACAGCTTGAGGGAAAGAGAGGCAACAGAAGAGATCCATGTGCATCTAGTATACTAGAGACTAACATCCTTCCGGATCTCGTGGAGCATCTTCTCCCTACTATACCGAGGGGGGGGAGAAAACTCAAGGAATAAGGGGGGAGCTTGTCTATCCGTATCTGAACGTTGGCCAGGAGGGTAGAGACCTAAAAATACCAGCTCCTTCAGCCTCCCCGATGACTCGAAGAGAGTTCCATCGAGGAACGAAGGGCAAGGTAAGGGTACCACCTGGAAACCGGAAGGGTATCACCTAAAGTACGGATCACGTGAAGATAATCAATAATCAAGAAGATAATCTCAAGCTAGAGAGAAGAGGCCCCAAACTTTGCCAAAATAATAGAGAGGGGGATTGTGCCCTTGCAACGAATGAACCGTCGAAGAAAGAGTGTCTATACTCATTCAACCCATGACCACTCGGTCAAGCCAAGACTAGGACCCCAAACCACTGACCCATAAGTAATAGTTAGCTTGACCAAGGCGTCAAAGATCCTCATCTTCACAGAGATATCAAATGTTGACAAGTAATTGTTACTTCAAGAAATTGTCAAACACAACATGCCACACCTTGAAATTTGACACAAATGAAATTGGGAACATGCAAAGGTATTGGTGATGTATTGGTGACATCAAAGGTTGGTTTAGATTGAAATTGAAAAGAGTTGCCAAGATCACAAATTGCAAGAACAAAGAAAATTGAGTAGTTGCATTTTGTTTAAAAGTTGCACTCTCCAAGCAAAACTAAATGACACTATTTGACTAGTTAAATTTCTTTGAATTTCAAGTTATTTTCAGTTGTTTCATGTTCAATTGGATGTGGGTCAGCATGCAGGACTTTTTCCCCACTTCAACACTTGGTTTTGCAGCCCCAAAGGGAACAAAAAATTCAAAAGAAGGCATTTCACTTGTGAGATTTCCCTGCTGTACATAGGAATTCCCCTACAAAATGAGCAGCATTCCTCCTGCTGCACCAGCAGAGTTCCCCTTGGGGATTGGCAGGATTGATATGGTTAGAAATGAGGTTTCAAGGTGGAATTTTGAGAGGTGCCACTCTGTGTACAATTCAACTTTTCAGGCATAAGGGGTCTATACTCAGAAACCGAAAAGAGGCAGTTACACTTGCAAACCCAAGAGGAGCAAAATAGAAGCCGTTTTTGTCACACTCTGTTTAGAAGATTGCAAGGTATCTTCTAAGCAGAGGGGAGAAGAGGAGAGGTCAAATTCACTATAATAAGTTATGTAGCAAGTCCATGTTGGTCACAAATCTGCCCTAGGAAAGGATTTGGTTTACGTATGCACCCTAGACCTGGACCAACCTTGAAAGGCCGAAAGGAAGGGATGCCTTCCGTGCCAATATCCGGAGAAGGCCAGCTCCTATTCTATTCTAACTGGGGTTTTTAGATAAGGGAACTGGAAAGAGATTTGAAAATTGCGGAAAGAAATGTAAATGGCATAGCAGTAATAGTGGGGAAGAACAAGCAGCACAATCACTTAACTCCACACAAACCAGCAGCTATCATTACAAAGAATGAAACAGAAACCAACCCTGCATTTACTTCCCTATGTATCCTTTATGAGAATTTCATATCCACTTATCATCTAATGCTTAAATCCAGATAACAGAATTACAGCAACAATAATCACAGAAGGCAGCATACAAAGAAGAGACAGAGTCGGAGCCAAGAATCCTTAATATTGATGCAAAAGTTTGAATACAGCAGTTTTTTAGCAATATGTTCCCCCCTTTTACATTGAAATGAACTCCCTTTTATAGGAGAGCTTTCCCCCCATTACATTGATGCTCGGATCCCCAAAACTGCCGAAGCAGTTGGGATTTAACCTCTGTCAGCTGTCAGCGTACCTAAAACAAGGCTCACCCGTGTCTAGAATGACTCCGGACTGTTCTGGTAGTTGAGATGGCAGGTCTCATCAATGTGGCAGGTGCAATCTACCCTTTGGAGTGCTTAAGGGACCCGACATGGCGTCCTGCTGAAACCTGAGTTCGTGTGCCATCAATGCACTTCAAGCCACAACCTACCCCTCTTCCTGAGTCTATTTGAAATTCTGCCGAGAATCACCCATGCCTAGGCCAAAGCTGAGAATCACCGCTACAGGAGAGAGATGCTGAGAATCGCTTGGCGTCTAAGCGAACCTGAGAAACTTCTGCTTTGAGCGAACCTGGGGGAGTTCTATGCCTTGGGAATTCTACAGCCGAGGTTCGCTGGAATGGCAGGGCGACAACAAGAATCGCTCAATTAAGGAGCGAACTCGAGAGTCGCATAGTGGCAGGAGCAATCCTGGGAGTCGCTCGGGAGTGGAGCGAAATCGACGCCTTCAGTCTTGGCGCCTTCTCGCCCGAAAAAATGCCGATGCTACGGTTCTCTGGCGATTAGGAGCGATGACGGGAATCGCTTGGTGTTGGAGCAAATCTGGAAGCCCCTTCCCTGCCTTTGTTGTTTTCATACCTCCGAACTTGTTGGCGATCATTAGGGATGAGGAGAAGCCGACGGTCGCTTTAACGATGGGACGAAGTCCGGAATCGTCAGGGACTGTTGCGAGGCCCGGAGTCGCAGGGCAGCCGGAGCGAACTCAGAGGATTGATGCCTTAGCCGATTTCATGCTTTGCTGCCCTCGCTGAAGGTCGCTTTACCTCGGACGAACTCGAGAAGCACTCCAATGCTGTAGTTCGCTTAGGACCACGAGCGAGACCGGGGTTCGCTTAGCCTCGGAGCGAACTCCGGTCTGGACCACCCCTGCCGCCAATCGCTTGAAAACCGGAGCGACTCCGGGAATCGCTGCCCTTAGGAGCGAACTTGGGAGGAATTTTAACTTAGTCATTTTTTAGCTCCTTTGGGCCGCCTTTTGCTTTGAAATTTGACGAGGACGGGGTTCGTGCACGGAACGGGGCGAGTTTGGGAGTCGCTCATCAGTGGAGCGAACCTAAAGCTATTTTCCCTTAGAAAATTTTTGACATTCTTCTGCTCCTCACTGATGATCCGAGCGAACTTGAGACCAGTTGCCTCTGAGCGCGACCCTGAAGACTGCCTGAACTTATGCTTGGAGAGGAGGAAAAGGAGAGGATTCAAACATAGAAAGCGCAGAGATTTTTCAAAATTTTACCCCTTAGCAAAATGTAGCAACAGTCCATGGGTATATTCGTCTCAGATGCATCATTTTCAAAGCAAAGCTCTGTGGTATCTCTATGGTTTCAATTGTAATAAAACATTTCTATTTTGTCCATTGAATTTTTTACCCTAGAGGGTTTCTCCATGTTAACTACTGTTGTTAAAGGGTTTGATGGATGTCTATGTTCATTCTTTGGTGATTGTATATTAGATTATAAGCAGCTACATAGATTCATGGCTTCCAGATTCCCTAGTTCTATAGTTGAAATAAAACTAGTTTTAACTGTTCCAAAGAGAAGTCATTTCTGATGTCAGAAACACTAAAAATCTGAATTGCTGGACCACTAGGAAGAGTGATTTCAGATCAGGTGCACACATTAATGTCTCTTGAGAACACTCAAACCTTGTTTTCCATAAGAGAAAATAATAAAGACAGGCATATGCTTACTGCACATGACTTCAATGAGCATGAAATTAAATGCACTACAAAAACAAACTGAATCTTACCAGTACTCTTGCTTGGCGCTTCTCCCACCTGGAATTTGCCTGTTGAACAACAGAAAGTAAAATTAAGAGAGAAGAAATAATAATTTACCTTGATAAACGAACTACCAAAAATTTAACCAATGAAACAAATCGACACCATTCCAATATAGCCACTAAGGGATACCCTATCTATTTGTAGGCATTTCCATCTCATTGACACATAGCACTAGGTCAAATATCTGCGCTGTGGATATCTGAGCTAATAGTAGATTATTTGAAACTGCAATATTTATATGACAAATTTTACATATTTGCTTTGATTATGAGTACTCCTGGAAGTCATACAAAAACAATAATCATGCTTTCCTTTGCATCGGTTGAATAAGGTGGACCAAAGGCACATTCGTGAATAATATTATTGGCAATGGCAAATTGTTCAAGATATATCATGAAGAAATACACAAGGCATTTCGCATACTATTGAATTAGAAAAATGCTTAAAACACATGACCGAAATGAAAACAAGTTTTAATTTACTTTAAATATTAATACATTGCATTAATTACAGTACAATTATGTGTCACAGTTCATGCAACTCACAGTAAGACAGTATACGGAATCTGAATAACAATATAGCTACACATTCATTATCAGACTTTCACGCTTGAATATACAATAATGTCTGATAGTAGAATTAGTTGCCTTGGCCCAGTACTTTAATCAATTCTGGGCATGGTTTTCAATCAGCCATGTGGAAGATTGTACCTCATCAGACTCCCAATATGTTTTATTCATTTAATATGCATGCATTTCTAGAGATTATTTCATAGAATTTATCGTCGGAAACTTGTTGCTGATACATGTTCGACTTTTCTAGAGTGATGATATACAGTAATGCATAGTTGTTGGAATAGCAAATACATTGTCATTAATCACGAGGAAAGCACAGGAGGTACATTTCATGCTGTGGTCTAATGATTAAATCCTTACATTATAGATAAGGTATGGATTCATTGGCCAGATGCATTGACTGAACAAGAATGTGTTTCATTTGTTTGACCTTTTTACATTCCTAGACACGTGTGAGTCACAGATATTTGTTTGGGTAGAAAAGCCATCTGTAGAGGCAAAAATCTTGACTGATGAAAGTTGATCATGTGCATACAAGTGAATCTAGAAAATCTATAAATTAGGTAAAAAAGCATGTAGATTATGAATTCTAGAAGATGGATATTAGCAAGAGTGCAGTTCCAGTGCAGCAAAAGTCAATGAGTCGAGCATTAGGGAAGCACCACAGTGTAGTGTGAATTGTGGAGGTTGTATTTGTTAGAACACTCTGATCTTTCATTTCATGTATTGTTTAATAAGAACATTGTAGTAATTTGAATTGTCTTGTTGTAGAAATGAGTAATATAAGAACTCAATCAGCGATGGTCTCTGTCCAACACCTTCTCACAGATGATTCTTTTACATGGATATGCAAAGTTGATGCATTCCATGTTGTGGTCTAATGATTAAATCCTTACATTAGAGAGAAGGTATGGATTCACTGGCCAGATGCATCGAATGACCAAGCATGTGTTTCACTTGTTTAACCTTTTTACATTCCTAGATAGACTGTGCAACTAGTCACAGATATTTGTTTAGATAAAGAGTCATCTGTAGAGCCAAAAATCTTGACTGATGAAAGTTGATGATGTGCATACAAACAAGTAAATTTAGCGAGTCTATACATTAGGTACAAAGGCAGGTATATTACGAATTCTAGAAGATGGATGTTAGCAAGAGTACAGTTCGAGTGCAGCTAAGGTCGACGAGTAAAGCATTAGGGAAGCCCCACAGTGTAATATGGACTATGTAAGTTGTACTTGTTAGAACACTCTGATCTTGCATTTCATGTATTGTTTAATAAGAACATTGTCGTAATTTTAATTGTCTTGTTGTAGAAATAAGTAATATAAGAACTCAATCAGTGATGGTCGCTGTCTGCCACCTTCTCACAGATGATTCTTTTACAAGGATATGCAAATTTGATGCATTTCATGTTGTAGTCTAATGATTAAATCCTTACATTACAGATAAGGTATGGATTCACTGGCCAGATGCATTGACTGACCAAGCATGTGTTTCACTTGTTCGACCTTTTTACATTCCTAGACAGACTGTGTAACTAGTCAGATATTTGTTTAGATAGAAGAGTCATCTGTAGAGGCCAAAATCTTGACTGATGAAAGTTGATGATGTGCGTACAACTACAAACAAGTAAATTTAGTAAGTCTAGTACAAAAGCAAGTATATTATGAATTCTAGAAGATGGATGTGTTGCCACATTTTGCACGGGGTGCCATGTTTTCAGTTTTTGTAAGTGAGCTGCTCTCTCTCTTTCCCCCTCCTCTTTTCCCCTTTCTTCATTTCTCCCTTTCTCCCTCTTCCTTGCAGTTTCATTCCTCCCTCTTCTTCCCCCAGTAAAGTTTCCAGAACATAAGTGTTCCCTGAAAATTTCTAAGTGTCAAGGCGCAACCCGACTTCGCAGCGAAGTCGGAGTGCGCCCTCCAGTTGGAGCGCAGTAGGGACAGTGCGAAGTGTGACAGAACAGGAAAATGAGCGAAATTTGGCTAAGTGTTGGGGCGCAACCCGACTTCGCAGCGAAGTCGGGGTGCGCCCTCTCTCTGTGCGCAGTCCGAATAGCGGATAAGACAGCAAAGTGCCGGTGCGCAACCCGACTTCGCAGCGAAGTCGGGGTGCGCCCTCTGACCGGTGCGCAGTTGGGCAAGCAAGCCCAGAAATTGACTAAGGCACGGAGGCCTCCCCAAACTGCGTTGTTTTCCGTCTGCGCAACCCGACAACGCTCCGATCCTGGCCGAAGTTGGATAAACTGCCTTTCAAGGCAGCCACGTGTCACTCATCAGCATCCGACAAGTGTCCAACCTCGGGATTCGAGCCAAGACATGATGGGAACAAGGACAAGCATGGACCGCACTATCTAAGCTAGCTGCCATCATTTAAGGTTGATGTGAAGTCCCATCCGCCACAACTACCCGCACTCCTGCTGACCAAAGGTTTGACCCGACACACCGCCACGTAGCTGTACAGCTTTCAGGGAGACCATGCCGCAAGTACAGTCCTGCCCGACAGAAGTCAGCATCAGCAGCTCCTCTGCCGCTTTTGTCAGCTAATGTCTAGTCTGGGACTTTGTGCCCGTGAATGTAATCGGGGGGAACTTGAGGCTATAAATAGCCATGCAATGCATTGTAAAAGGGGGAAGGGGAATATACTGCTAGGGAACCATTGTAGCTGTGCGTTTGCCTCTAATACAAAGCATATACTTGGCTCTGCTTCTTGTCTTTTATCTTGTATGCTTGCCTCTCCTTGTCATTTCTGCCTCATGTTTCTTGTATCATTGCTTACTTGTTGTCTTTGAACTCCTGGACTCACGGTATTTGATGATCAAGTATTCCTGGAATGCATAGATAGAGGATACATAGGATGAATGATAGCTGTAGTTTCAATGTGTGTTTTGTATATGAATGTTGTTAGTAGTGGTGATTGATCGTTGTCGTGTTGCTTATTCCCCCCACCCAACTCCAATCACATTTGGATTCTCTTTCCGCACTTTTATCTCTTTCCCTGCACTCTTATCTTAAAACACTAAAACCCCACAGGAAGCCGGCCTTCTCCGGAGATTGGCACGGAAGGCATTCCTTCCTTCCGGCCTTTCAATCCGGTGGGCGAATCCGGGGCGCATTATACCAAATCCTTTCCTCATGGCAGATTCGTAACCAACAGTTTCTCTGGCACGCCCGGTGGGACATGGTAGTTTCCCACCCCAAGACAGAATCGAAGCACTGGTGTTCGCTTCATTGCTGTTAAAAATCAGAGCACCTGGCGACTCTGCACATATCTGAATACTCTCTGAGTCCGTAAAGACCGGTCCTAACGCCTTCATGCAAACAAGAAGGTGGCGAGCAAGGAATCCGGGAAACCCGCCTGACTTTTACGAAATTGACATTGACGCTCCAGGCGAGCGCGTCAGGCTGGCTGATCACCAAGCTCGTGTAGAAGAAGAAGCCGAGGCTGAAATTCAAGAGGCCGAGGCTGAAATCGAAGAAGACGAGGCTGAAGAGCAATCTACATCCTCGGACGGTTCCGACACCGAGTACACCACCGGAGGAGAAGAAGACATGGCTGCCCAGCAAAATGATGATGATCTCTTCCCGGCGGTGGACTCTACGGGGCCCTTGGCCCTAGTCGGACGACAAGCTGTGCCCCCTGCTGCCTTAAAGTCTATCCCTACGTATGACGGCTACGGCAAGACGGCGTATGAACACATCCAGGACATTACGGCCCTGGCTGCACTGCATTCCATTACAGACGAAAGTGTGAAGACCCGTCTGCTGGCCCTTTCCCTAAGGGGAAAGCTTCTCTATTGGTGGAGATCACTGCCAGAGGGATCTATCACAGGGTGGCGTCAGCTAGCCGGCAGGCTCGTGAAAGGATGCAACGAGTCTGCTGATCCCTCTTCTTTGCTGCATCAATTTCAAAGTATACGACACCCCCAAGAGGAGGTGTCGGACTTCAACATCAGGTTTGCGAGGTCTTGGAAACGAGTGCCTCGCGAACTCCGACCTTCAGCAGGTCAGGCTGCCCACTACTACCTGAGGTCCTTCAACTCAGACATTTGCCTGCTGCTGAAGATAGCCAGAATAGACTCGTTCCCTGCTCTGTATGAGGCTGCCCAGCAAGCTGAGATGGATATCATTTCCATAGGCAGACTCCCGCACAGGGTACAGCCGCCCATTTACCCTGACTTTCCCCGATCTCAGTACCCATCGGCTTCTGGGGCGGTGCCGTCCACTTCAGGACAACAACCCCAGCAGCAATGGAATCCGGCGCCGGTCGTAAACCCTTACGGCCCGCCACAAATTCACTATCCGCCTCCTCCTCCGCATTATCCAGCACTCCCAGCTCCCCCAGTATGCACAATATTCTACACCTCCTCCATTGGCTGCATTACCTCCCCCAGCTCAGTTGCCGCCTCCTGACAATGATATTCAGAATAAAATCCTCCAGGAGGTACGGGCTCTGGCCTCTGGATATCACACCATGTCCAACGACATGACCATTCTAAAGAAGAAACAGGCCCAGATGGACCTTGTTCCAAGGAGGCCATATCCGCCCCGGCACTGACAAAAGATCAAGCCCCAGAACGGCGAGATCAGAGGCGGCCCCCTCCAGAAATGCTGCCATCGAAGACCAACCTGGTACTTCTGACCAGGTCAACTGGTGCACTACGTGCAATGACCCGCATTCGGAGGATGACTGCACACTGCACCAACACTACCTCCAGACCTTGGCCGACAGCGCCATAGAGGACGAAGAACTCTACATGATCCTGGACGACGAAGGCAACTTTGCCGTCCCAGAGGAAGATCTGTTGCCGCCTCCTGCCAAGGAAGACAAAAAGTCTGCTGAAGCCGCTGCAAAGCCCTTGAAGGTATACGCCCGAAGAGATAAGGCGCAACCTGCTGGGCTACCACCTGACAAAAGGCTGTGGCCTTACACAGCCAAAGAGAAGACTCCCGCAGTCAAGCCTCCCGTAGCAAAAGCTCCCCCGGCTAAAGCTCCCGCTGCTCAGCCTCCAGCTGAAACCAAAGAACAAGCTCAGGAGAAGCTGAGATATCCGTCTCTGACCAAGAGACAGAGAGTTGAGGCCACTCAGCAGTACCGGACAAAGTATGAGCCGGCAAAAGAAGCGGAAGGAGCTAGCACTTCGGGCTACAGCATAGTAGACGAGCTGAAGAGGACCCCCGCAAGAATCAGCATGTATGATGCTCTTCTGCTCCCAGGCCAAGTTGATCTGCTACAGGAATCTCTGAAAAGCATGAAGAATGGCAAGCAGATACAGCTTGCTGTCCTGGTTCAACCTCTGACAGTCTCAGCCACTGGGAAGAACAGACCACCTCCCTTCTATCTGTCATTACGGATGCAAGGGTACATAGTGCACAACTGTATGGTGGATTCCGGTGCTTCCACGACCGTAATGCCGAGAGCCGTCTGTGACGAGATCGGGATGGAGTACACAAGGAGCAGCCAAGGCGTGCTGCAACTGGACGACACCCCTGTCAAGACGGTCGGTGTCATTAAGGACATCCCTATTCGGCTGCACAAAGCTCTCGACATCGTGGTCATTCAAGAGGTCGTGGTTGTCGACTTGGAACCCTACTTCGGCATGTGTCTCTCCGGGGAGTTCACTGCGAAGTTGGGAGGGTATCTGTCTCTAGACTACTCACACATGGAAGTGCCCTTCAAAGGAAGGAGATTGAAGATCTACAACGAGAAGCCTTCCACCTTCCTAGTAGAGAAGATACCCGGAGAAGAGTCGCGTAGGACTGCATGGTTCAGCTGACGGAGGAAGAACTGGTGGTGGTGGATATGACGGAGCAAGCTCTTGAGCTGCTGCAAGTGGAAGATGAATTCTCCTTGCGGGACTTCAACGCCGTGATCGAAACTGAGCAAGGCTGCTACACCGTCGTCCAGCCTGAGAGGCTTGACAAGTCGGCCAAAAAAGAAGTGGGACCTGCACCAGAAAAGTTGTGGAAGCTTTTCTTTGACGGCGCACGATGCAAAAATGGCGCCGGTGCAGGAGTACTTTTGGTTTCCCCGACCGGGATCCAGAAGGACTACACCTACAGGCTGGCCTGGAGCTGCACCAACAACGCGGCGGAGTACGAAGCCTTGTGCTTGGGTTTGCGAAAAGCAGAGAGGCTGGGGATTAAGCATCTGCAGATCTTTGGCGATTCGGAGCTGGTGTGCCACCAGATTACGAACAAGTGCGCCTCCAAGAAGCACTATCTCAAGGCGTACCGTAATCGGGTGTGGGATCTGATGGAGTCGTTCGACTCATTGAATGTCAAGGCTATATCGCGTGAGAAAAACAAGCATGCTGACATTCTGCGTCTGTTGGAGCCAAGTACGTTCCGGCTGATGACACTGTCCAGAAGCCGAAGCCGGTCCGTACCATTTACAGGCCTTCTGTGCCTGATAAGGACACCCACTGGCGGTGTTTGGTCGTGACGAGGAGATCGTCACATTTTTGGTTAACGAAGCGTGTTCAATCGAAGGTAGAGACCACGATGACGAGCAATATGAGGGGTTGATACAGCTGAAAAATAATCATGTCCCAAAAGGACTGATTACACTTGAGAGTCTATTTGATCAGAACGACAGAGCAATATCACATCGGATCAAAGTAGACCCGAAGCAGTACGCCGACACTGGAGCTTGAACCTGGAAAAACAATCAAGGTCGGGACGGATTGCACCACGGAGGAACTTGAGCAAATCAGAACATTGTGCCGAGAGTTCCCTGACATAGTAGCCTGGTGCTACCAGGACTTGAAGGGGTATGACAGAAATATAATCCAGCATACCATTGAGCTAGAAGATGGCGCCAAGCCATTCCGACAGAAGCAGAGGGCTGTAAATCCGAAGATCGAGGCCATGATGAAGGCCGAGCTCCTGAAGATGCTGGAGGCCAAGATCATCTACCCCATCAAGCATTCATCCTGGGTTGCGAACTTGGTTCCCGTGAGGAAGAAGAACGGAGACATTCGTCTCTGTGTGGACTTCAGAAATCTGAATCAGGCCTCCCTCAAGGACCATTATCCGCTTCCCCAAATCGATCAGATCCTCCATATAGTTGTTGGAGCACAAAGATTCTCCCTCCTAGACGGCTTTTCTGGCTACAACCAGATCTGGGTCAAGGATGAGGACCAGCATAAGACGGCGTTCACCACCAAATGGGGAACGTTCGCCTATCAGCGCATGCCTTTCGGCTTATCCAATGCTGGCGCCACATTCCAGAGAGCCATGGACCTGGCCTTCCGAGAGCTGCTCAACAAGGTCATTGTCATCTACTTGGATGACATGACTGTATTCTCTCACAGGAGAGAGGACCATGTTCCCCACTTGCGGCAAATATTTGAGAGATGTCGTGAATTCGGCATTTCCATAAACCCGAAGAAATCTGTCTTCGCGGTAAAGGAAGGTAAGCTGCTGGGGCATGTCATCTCCGAGAAAGGCCTAGCCGTGGACCCTGATAGAGCAGAAGCCCTCCTCCGCTTGCCCGCTCCAGTTGACAAGAAGGGGCTGCAGTCCTTCTTCGGCCAAATCAACTTCGTGCGGAAGTTCATACCGGACTTCGCACGGGTAATCAAGCCCATGGCCGAATTGCTGAAAAAGAATGCTGAATTCTTATGGACTGATGAGAGGAGGCGAGGCCTTCGAGGAAATCAAGGCCCGAATTGCACAGGCTCCGGTGTTGATAAACCCGGACTACTCCAAGGACTTCATCTTGTACGCGGTGGGAGAACCCGAGAGTTACGCCGCAATCCTGACCCAAAAGGGAGACGATGGCGAAGAGCGCCCCATAGCGTTCTTGAGCCAAGTGATTCAGCCGCATGAAGAAAAGTACAACTTTATAGAGCGGCAGGTTCACGCGGTCATGAAGTCTCTCCGAAAGTTCAGGCACTTCGTCTCCCAGAGCCGAACAACTGTCTTTGTGATACACCCGGACGTCCGAAGCTTCATCATACAAGGAGAGCCGGGTCACAAGAGAGCAGGATGGATTGCAAAAATCCGGGAGTTCGACATCGAAGTGCGGCCAACCAAGCTTATCAGAGGCCGAGCCTTGTGCCGGGAGCTGGCCCGAAGCGCGGCGGCCCGGATATCCGCTTGTAAGTGGGAGGATCCGAGCAACAACCACCAACCTAGCCAACTCCTTAGAGGAGAGTGACTGGACAGATGACCTGGTGAAGTATTTCTGCACTGGGAGATGTCCAGACCACCTGAATGCCTCACAAAGAAGGAGGTTTCGGCTAGGTGCACTGAAATACACTCTTCGCCCCGAGGGGCTTTACTTCAAAAATATTGACGGCATCTTGTTGCGGTGCGTCAAGAAAACCGACCAGCCCAGGGTCCTCGGAGAATTCCACTCCGGGATGCCTGGAGGTCACCATTCTGCAAGGCCAACGGCCTTGAAAATAATCAGAGTTGGGTACTACTGGCCCACTCTCTTTACAGACGCGCATGCGGTCTGTACAAAATGTGATCAATGCCAGAGATTTGCTGGCAGAAATAGAAAAGCACCCCTGCCCCTTCAACCGATCCAAGCCGAGACTCCGTTTCAGCAATGGGGTCTGGACTTCATTGGGGTGATTACGCCGAACTCTGCAATAGGGCACAAGTTCATCCTTACCGCCACCGACTACTTCACGCGGTGGGCAGAGGCGATCCCCACCAAGAATGCGGACCAGGAGACGGTCATCAGGTTCCTCGAGAGCCTCATTACCCGCTTCGGGGTCCCTGAGTCAATAGTGACGGACAATGGTCCGGGATTCGCGAGCGCTGTACTCACGGAGTACACCGGCAAATACGACATTTATCACAAAATGTCTTCCAATTACTACCCGCAAGGGAACGGTCTTGCCGAGTCCACCAACAAGAACCTACTGAAGATCATCAGGAGGACAGTAGAGAAGAACAAGAGGACTTGGCACCTACTCCTGGATCGGGCGCTATGGGCGGACAGAATATCCTTCAAGAAGTCCATCAAGACGTCCCCCTATGCGCTCGTTTACGGCAAAGAAGCAGTCCTGCCGACCCACATCGAAATTCCCGCTCTCTGGATGTTGGACGAAGAGAGAGGCAACGGGGATCCGGTGGACGACAGACTGTGCCAGTTGTTGCAGTTAGAGGAAGACAGAGAAAAAGCATACCAGGCCTTCACCAAACATGTTGAAGCAACCCAAGGCTGGTTTGCAAAAGGAGCCACCGCCCGAGTTTTCAAAATCGGGGACCTGGTGCTGAAGTGGGACTCGTTGAAGGCAAAGCCGGGCAATCACGGCAAATTTGATGCCCTCTGGGAGGGCCCTTATCAGATTGCCCGGGTGAACCAGTTCAACGCATTTGTGCTCCGGGACATGGAGGGACAGCTTCTCCCCATTCCCGTCAATGGGTTCCACCTAAAAATTTACCGCCACTGAAGGCGCCCAAATGGGCCCTTCCTTGTACAGATTTCCCTTCTGCATTTTTAATTTTCAGAATGTATATATTTCAGCATTCAGTTTTTTAGTTTTTTAAAAGCCCAAGTAAGACTTAAGGCAAACCCCGACTTCGCAGCGAAGTCGGGTAGCGCTCCTTGAACGGTGCGAAGTTCGGAAGAAGGCAGCTGAAAAGGAGCAAAAATGACTAAGTATGGGTGCGCAACCCGACTTCGCAGCGAAGTCGGGCTGCGCACCCTCCAAAGGGCGCAGTTGGGAAACAGACAGCGACAAAATGGCTAAGTGTCGAGCTGCACAAGCAAATCTGGGCGAAGTCGGATTGCGCCCATTTTTTGGGCGAAGTCCGAGTGCGCCCTGAATTTTGGGCGCAGCCCGAATAACCCACCACGAAAAACATGAAAAATTCTAAGTGTGGGCCCAGGGCGCAGTACGGCACGGTGCGAAGTTGGACTTCATGGGCCAAAAATTCTCCCTTGTAAAGTGTGCCCAGATGGCGGCGATGACGTCAGCAATGGCACGACGTCCAAGGAGGTTTAATGATTGCACATCTTTCAAGAATGATGCATTAAAAAAGCAAGGTGCGTTTGGACCAACGGCTACTGGGGTGCGCTTTTCAAAAATAAACCCATGCACAACCGCCAAAAAAATCATAACGCCTCCACCAACTCCAAGTTAACCACCCTAACTTCCCCCCCTTTGCGCCATTAATGTTACAGTCTTTGTCTAGAAAAAGGGCCCTGGCGCACTCAGAAAATTCAAATCGTCCAAGCTGATTCCCTGACTGCAAAGAGCAGAGCTGACAATTCAGAAGCCGTAATTCCCGCCTCTGCTGTTTCAGAAAGGATGGACAAGGGAAAAGCGCCCGTACAGGCGCAATCTAGTGAAGAGCGGCGCGAAGCTGAGGAATCACCAAAGTCAAGCGCTCATGAGAGCGAAGCGCCTCCAGACCAGAAAAGAAAGACCCGGACAAAGAGGCGCGTAGCTGGGCGAACTCCGCCGCCACCAGTTAATCACCTGGCCGGGTACAAAGACGGCTCTTTCTCCATCAGCCTCACCAAGCTGAGGCTAAATATTGCAAAGTGGGTAGACAAGGTTTCGCCCTCACATCATGTCGGCGCTGCATATAAATCGAACCTATACTGGTTCTTGTGCCCTCCTACTCACCAGTGCCCGGAGCTGGTTGAAGCAATTGTAGAATATTACAAACCAGCTGCCCGGCAAGTCTGCGACAACAAGGGAAAAGTGTTGTTCACACTCTTCCGGGAAAGCGTCCAGCCAGCGTTTGCCCCGGGGCTTCAGTACGAGCCCGGCGCAATTGTCAGAAGGGTAAATCTTGATGAGCAGACCGGCAGATTTACGCAGACAAAGCGGATGAGAGAATTTCTTGATTCGGAGCTGAAGACTCCGCTGGCAGCCGGACAGTGGCCAACTGGCCCCATACCCCTGGATAGATTTGAAAATAAATACATCTACATCATCCTGGCGTGGGTCCTCGGCTGCGACTCTGACAAAGTGGTACGGCCGTACCAGCTGGCACTGGCAGAATGTCTCCTGCACGGAGAATTCTACGACTCTACAGCGCAGAAGAGTGGAAAGCGCCCTATTTTCTTCGACTGGGCGGACTGGCTGGCATATGCAATACATTCAAGTCTGGTTAGGCTGCAGCAGAAGCAGACAAAAGATTTCCGGTTTTGTTCCTTCCTCGCATGGTTGTGCCTATATCACATGCATTACCGGATGAACGTTCCTGACTTGAAGAAAATAAATGAAAAAGGAGAGCCGCTGCCCGTGTACGAATGGACCGAGATTCTGTACAGAAAAGGCTCGTTCTATGAATTTAATCTTAAATTTTTGTGCATGGTCATGGGGTTGTTCAACCGTAAGGCGTCTCGCCCACCGGAGGTCATGACAAAATACCTATGGAAAAATGAGTACGGGGACACCTTCCGGTTGACTCAAGGCATCATAGTCAGAATCTACGGGTTCAAGGGGCAGCCGTTCCTGCTGCCCTACTTCTGCACTGACCACCAGTTCGGGATGGAAATTGCGCGGCAGATGGACTATGTTGAGGATGAGTTCGGACAAGGTAAAAAGAAGGGCCACATATTTCGGTATCCCATTACCTGGCGAATACCCAAGTGTACGAAATCGGACAGCATGTCTACCTCGAGCGGGAACTCATTGACATGGGTCTAATAATGCTGCCGCAGCGTTGGAAGTACGACCCAATTGGGGTCAGAGGAAAATTCACGCACATCTGTCCCCGAGCCGAGATCATGCAGGAAAGAAGGAACAGGACAGGTGCAGACCTGGAATGGCACATCGAGCAGGATGAAATCATGGCCTCCATGGCATGAGTTTTACTGCGAAGAGGTGACGTACGATCCTGAGCGAAACCCGGATCACCGGTTGGAGTCTGCGGGCTTCAAAAAATTCCTCGCCAAGGTGGCACCCCTCAACTGGCATAAAGACAAAATCATTGAATGCTGGAAGATGAGGTGTCGCACACAGCACGATAAATCCAACCGGAGGAATCTGGCCGTGGATGACGAATTTTCGGCACTATATGACCAGCATGTTGCCACGTGGCGGCCCTTCGAATTTCGAAATTGCGTCCCCGAGGCGCTAAGAAAAGGTATATAAGAAGGCCCTCGTCCCAGCAATCGTCAACTCCGGCGACTTCCAGCGCGACTCCGACGAGCAGTCAAGTGGGCCCGATGCAGCCTGTAGCTTCTGAGACGGTGCCCGAAAAGGCGCAAGATTCGGAGAAGTCAACCCTTGAGGTGGCCCCTCCAGCAGAAAAAGTGCCCGCGCTGCCAGCTAGCAAACCGGCTACGGCAGGCATCCTTCCAGCCAGACCCAGGTACAAGTTTACCGTGGGAACGTCAGCACCTGCCGCCCCGTCCTTATCCCCTTCCTCTGGACCAGCCACAGCGCCAGAAGAAAAGAAGAGGAAGAGAGTTGAAAGGGCCAAACGACCTAAGGAGCCGGTACAGCAGACAGCCGCGGCACAAACGGGGGCAGCAGCGTCAGAGATTGTCTCTTTGGACAGCCCTGAACCGGAGGCAGACACTCGGGCTGCAAGCGCCCCTCCAACAGCGGCTCAGGCGGAGCCCGCAGGTACGTCCACTGCACCTCTTCCCCAAGTCCCAGTCAGCCCTGCCAAAGCTCCCTCTCCCATTTCATCAGGGCAGGCCGTAGCCGCGTCTTCCTCTTCCCAAGCTACCCGGCCCTCTAGCGGCCCACATTCCTTTGACCAGTTTGCTCAGGATCCTAACGCCTTCCAATCACTGAGTCAAACCCTAGAACCCTCACCCGCAGCCAGTGCTGAAGCTGCTCCTTCACCGCTGCGCTCCTCACCCCAGCCGTCCAAAACCCTACCAGCACCATCCACTCAGCCGCCCGCTTCCCCTAGGCCCCGGTCGCCCTTAGAAGCGGCCACCCCTTCTGGTATTCCTCCCGCTTCCCTGTTTACAGGTAAGATGCCGTAGCAAGATCCAATGCTGGAAAACCTGGACTTCATGGGCGAACTGCAGAGCGCTGATGACCTGCCTTTGGCGTCGAAGGCCTCAGGATGCTCCGCCTCCTTTCTCCAGGGCGTGAAGCGAAGGAGAGCCGAAGAGATAGCTGCCCCGGTAAAACGCACGAAGTTCGACCTAGACAGGAGAGTGCTGACAACCGAGAAATTGATCCCGAAAGTAAAGAAGCCTCTCCGGGAGATGACTGAGGCGGACTACGAGCATCGGAGGAAGGAGAAAAGCTTTGATGACATCAACGAGGAATACGAAATTCATGGTATTCGTCGTAGGACGGACAATCTCCTCGTCAAGCATCTTGAGACCCAGGAAGCGCTGTTCCGGATGCAGAATAACACAAGGCAGATCGAGGAGGACCTAGCTAGGGCCACCGCGCAACTAGGGTCAGCACAACGGGAGATAGATGAGCTTAAGGCTCGGCTGGCCGCCTCTCGGCGGGGAGGCCGCAGACACAGGAGACAGACAGCCGAGCAGTCTGTCGAAGGAGAAAAGAGCGGCGGCTGGAGCGGGTTTCGCGGCTTCAAGATTCGCCTGAAACAGGCGCGATCGCAGCTTGCGGAGAAAACATCACAAGCGGCGGCCTTTTCAAAGAGCAAAGCCAAGGAGATGCGGGCTAGTCTGCTGCAAGGTTGCAAGCCCAACCTTGTCAAGTCCTTGTCAGTTCTGGACTTCGTGTCCAGGATTGAAGAAGTATCTGCCCAGGGAAAGCCTGTGGTAGAGGAGGCCGAACACCAGGCGAGGCAATGGCTAGACCTGGCTATGAAACTTGAGCAGTTTGAGCGCAAAGGCCTCCAATTTGCCCCTATGTCCCAACTTGCCTCAGAGTGGGCAGATGCAAGGGTAACCTTGCATATTTATTTTGATAAGACAGAGAAAATTAGAACGGTCAGGAGGACGCTGGACGCCCTAGAACATGAAAGGAACATTCTCCTGGCCCCCTTTCACACTCTGTCCGAGCACGGGTGCCCGAGCTACGTCAAGGATGGCGAATTTCTGACCCTGGATCAGGTCAAGCAGAATTGGTTGTCTTTTGAGGCAGACACAACGGAGATTGATAGCTGGGCAGAGCCGATTCAAGAAGCTCAGGTCACCCAGATGGTGTCGAAATACTGTAAAATCAACTCCTCCCTAAAGGAATTGGGAAGAAGATATAACACCATCGACCTGCACGCAGTTGCTGCATTCCACGCAGCACTAAGAGAAGTCAGCGACCTCGGGCCCTTCCAAGCAGCAGTCTGGGACCAAGCCAAGGCTGCATACCAACGCATCAGCGAGTGGGAGGCTGACAGTGGAGAGCATTCAGATTCAGAAGGAGAAACTGAGGAGGCAACTGCCGGAAGTGATCCAGAAGAAGAACAGTTGCCCGGAAGGAAGCGGTCAGAGCAGCAGAAAGCAGGGGAAGGAAGTTCCTCTGCACCCAATGGATAAAGGCATGGTTCTTTGCGTCGAGGCGAGCTCGACACCCCGCGAGCCGCCAGGAATGTTGCCACATTTTGCACGGGGTGCCATGTTTTCAGTTTCTGTAAGTGAGCTGCTCTCTCTCTCTCCCCCTCCTCTTTTCCCCTTTCTTCATTTCTCCCTTTCTCCCTCTTCCTTGCAGTTTCATTCCTCCCTCTTCTTCCCCCAGTAAAGTTTCCAGAACAGAAGTGTTCCCTGAAAATTTCTAAGTGTCAGGGCGCAACCCGACTTCGCAGCGAAGTCGGAGTGCGCCCTCCGGTTGGAGCGCAGTAGGGAAGTGCGAAGTGCGACAAAACAGGAAAGTGAGCGAAATTTGACTAAGTGTTGGGGCGCAACCCGACTTCGCAGCGAAGTCGGGGTGCGCCCCCCTCTTGGTGCGCAGTCCGAACAGCGGAGAAGACAGCAAAGTGCCGGTGCGCAACCCGACTTCGCAGCGAAGTCGGGGTGCGCCCTCTGACCGGTGCGCAGTTGGGTAAGCAAATCCAGAAATTGACTAAGGCACGGAGGCCTCCCCAACTGCGTTGTTTTCCGTCTGCGCAACCCGACAGCGCTCTGATCTTGGGCGAAGTTGGATAAACTGCCTTTCAAGGCAGACATGTGTCACTCATCAAAATCTGACAAGTGTCCAGCCTCGGGATTCGAGCCAAGACATGACGGGAACAAGGACAAGCATGGACCGCCCTATCTACGCCAGCTGCCATCATTTAAAGCTGATGTGAAGTTCCATCCGCCACAGCTACCCGCACTCCTGCTGACCAATGGTTTGACCCGACACACCGCCACGTAGCTGTACAGCTTTCAAGGAGACCATGCCGCAAGTACAGTCCTGCCCGACAGAAGTCAGCATCGGCAGCTCTTCAGCCGCTTGTGTCAGCTAATGTCTAGTCTGGGGCTTTGTGCCCGTGAATGTAATCGGGGGGAACTTGAGGCTATAAATAGCCATGCAATGCATTGTAAAAGGGGGAAGGGGAATATACTGCTAGGGAACCATTGTAGCTGTGCGTTTGCCTCTAATACAAAGCATATACTTGGCTCTACTTACTGTCTTTTATCTTGTATGCTGCCTCTCCTTGTCATTTCTGCCTCATGTTTCCTGTATCATTGCTTCTTGTTGTCTTGAACTCCGGACTCTCGGTATTTGATGATCAAGTATTCCTGGAATGCATAGATAGAGGATACATAGGATGAATGATAGCTGTAGTTTCGATGTGTGTTTTGTATATGAATGCTGTTAGTAGTGGTGATTGATCGTTGCCGTGCTGCTTATTCCCCCCACCCAACTCCAATCACATTTGGATTCTCTTTCCGCACTTTTATCTCTTTCCCTGCACTCTTATCTTAAAACACTAAAACCCCACAGGAAGCCGGCCTTCTCCGGAGATTGGCACGGAAGGCATTCCTTCCTTCCGGCCTTTCAATCTGGTGGGCGAATCTGGGGCGCATTATACCAAATCCTTTCCTCATGGCAGATTCGTAACCAACGGGATGTTAGCAAGAGTACAGTTCGAGTGCAGCAAAGGTCAATAAGTAAAGCATTAGTGAAGCAGCACAGTATAAAATGGATTGTGTAAGTTGTATTTGTTAGAACACTTTGATCTTGCATTTCATGTATTGTTTAATAAGAACATTGTCGTAATTTGAATTGTCTTGTTGTAGAAAGGAGTAATAAAGGAACTCAATCAGTGATGGTATCTGTTTGACACCTCCTCACAAATAATTCATTTACAAGGATATGCTTTTCAAAAATTTATGTCATTTACTAATTACAACTATGTATTTGTCCTCCATCATAGACACGCACGCACACGCACAATTAAAAGGGAAAAAATGCATGGTTCAAATATAAAATATACCTTTGAAAAAACATCAGGAGTCATAAAGCCCATGTTCGAAAGCATCAAACCCACCTGTCACAATAGAAAAAAAAATAGCATTGTTAAATGCAGATTTTACATGGCAGTGTGTTATTTCTTTTTGGAAATCCAAAGACATCAGGAGTCATAAAGCCCATGTTCGAAAGCATCAAACCCACCTGTCACAATAGAAAAAAAAATAGCATTGTTAAATGCAGATTTTACATGGCAGTGTGTTATTTCTTTTTGGAAATCCAAAGAAATCATAAGTACCAGATTGAAGCTTGGCATTTGATCAACAATATCACATGGATGACTTTCTAACTTCTTGCAGCCTCAAATTGTTAGAAAATAGTAAAATAGCCTATTGGAATTAGAAGTGGTTTCCCGGTTGGCTAAACAGCTCTTATGATGAATTTTTTAACTGTGCAACCTACTAGTAAAAAATGAAAAAGGGTCTTGACAGGATGTTTCATGGAGGACTATATATTAGAGAACACAAATGTTACTTTCTAATGCAATTTTTGGCATGTGCATTCAAATATCTTACATTGGTACAAAGTACAACTTGTACTCTAAGGAGGGAAAGAGAACATCCAATATTTGATTATTATTTTTTTTTCTAATTTTCTTTTTTAATTTATTTAAAGGCATTGCATTATGATTAAAGAAGCAGTGGAAGCCATTCTTCCTTGCAAACTTGAATTAATTTGTTACACAAGCTCATTTGAGGGCTGGAATCAGTACTAGATGTGAAGGTGTTTGGCACGTTCAAGTGAAAAAGGCCATTCAGTGAAGTTGCAAAGATGTCTTGACAACTAGGACTGGCAGGTGAGTTGCCATCTAAAAGAATGAACACTTGCTGACCACAGGCTGTCCAAACCAAGTTAAAGGTCATCCAATTATGTGTGCTTTCCTTCTAAGTCATAGCTGTGTGCTTTGCGAACTAAGCATGTAAAAGAATAGGGTCGTCCCGTCACGATCATGTCGTCTAGTCAAAGACAAGGGTCATCTTAGGATCATGTCATTTGGTCAAAAGACAAGGGTCATCAGTATGAGAAGAGACCAAAGTTGTTAAGAATCGTTAAGAGGCACATACATATTGACAGCATTTGTGCTGATATGTACTGCTGGCTGTTGTAAACTAAAGGGAAGTTATTGCTAAAACATTCCTTTTGAAGCCAATTTGAACTAGCGATGAGGAAATGTCTAGTGTGGACAAGAAAGTGGGGCATTTACAAAAGAAAATAAGCCGTATGAATGTGCTCAACAAGTTGTCATCTAGAGAAGAGCACCAGCAAGACGTACTCCTCCTAGCAAGAAGTCTAAAAAAAGATGTGATGAGCCACCTTAACAGAATTATTGTTTTTGTTTAAGACATCCTCCAAAAGAATTATTTGGAAAGTGGATTCGAATGAGACCCACAATCTTGAAGTAGAAAGACCAAGGCACAGTTGTGTACAGCCTTCTACAGACGACACCAACATCGTTCAACTAGAGAGAACGTCTTGTTAACAACACTGCCCAATGAATCTTTTGTGACAATCGAAGGCATTGCTTGAAAGAGTTAGACACGAAGGCCAGCAATTAGTTGAGTAAACGTTTTTTTTTTGTTGAAGTAATGTGAAGTACAACAAATGGCACAACTGGGGGCCACACTCCCCGAGGGCATAGCAATAGGGGCCCTCCCTCCATGTGATTCAAACTCAGGTCACCAAGATGAAACGCCAACAACATCAATGGGGTACACATTTGTAATGTCCCCATCTTCGGTCACTTTAGCATTATAGTTGGCCCTAGCTCTCTCGGAGTTTGTCAGACGTGTCGGAGGGTATTTTTGATAATGGCAATGAGCTCAGGTGGTCTAAAGGACCCCGATGACACTTTCCGAGGTTGTACCCAGCTTCTGGTTTGTTCTCCAAGATTATAGGAGAGAGCGTATATTTATATTAAATCACCCAATCAGGTCCGATCATCATTATTCATCATCGGTATCACTCTTGTGCAGTCGAATTTCGATTTCGATGCTTTCCGACCGTTTCCGTAATTTGGGTGTTAATACGAGCTATATTTAATTATTTTCTTCTAAGGTTGCCATTTTAATTAAATAATTTAATGGGCGCCTAAGTGTTATAGCTCGTTGGAAAGGGAATTAAAATTTTTAAATCATAGACGTTTTATTGTGGAGCCTTGCACATCATATATCAATATTTTTAATTAAAAGGGGTCTTTTGGAGCAAAAAGGAGTTTTAATTATGAAGTGACTCTATGTTTTATCCCACATTGAGCCCACAGGAGAAGATTTCTCAACGAGAAGTCTATTTATATGATTGCTTGCTCTCATATTGAACATTCTGGACATTTGATAATTTGGTTTTCTCCGAGGAGAATTTGGAGCTCTGGTTGCAGAACTTCAGAAGGCTGTTGGGGACGAAAACCTCCTTCAGTAACAATATCTTTGGGTGTGGAAGATCACCCCTGGGTGTTTATCTGCCAGCTTCATTTCAGGAGTTGGGATTGTGCATACAGAGAGATTTTGCAGAGGTAATTTCAGTATTGTTTTGCATTTATATTTCAAGGGTTTCCAGTAGGTTGTACCTTTCTGTGTATGCTGGAAATGTTAAATGCAGAGATTCATCTAGGGTTTGATGATATTCGTCTGGGCGCCATTATAGAAGGTGATTTGCTTGTGAAGTAAGCTGGAGATAATTTCCACAAGGAGCCGTATAACTGTTGATAGCTCCGTACAGATAAAGGGCAATTTTGGAACCATTAAATGGTTCAAAACTTAATAAAATAAAGGAATCTCCATCTGGGTATAAATCTAAACGGTCTCTGCAAGTTGGGCGACCATTTTAAGCCCATTACTTTGGACCTTGGGAAGCAGAATTAATTTATTTATTGTGTCGTTCAGTTCTGGTCACATACACAGCTGTACACCCGTTTCTTTCATTGCTGATAAGTGTTATAGAAACTGTTTTTGGGTGTTTTTGCAAAGCATTCTACATTTCCGGAGCAGGTTACGTGAAGATCAGAGCCTCAGCCTTTCCTTGAATGGTGTTAGGTCTTCTTCAAGATAAATTAGTTGAATTCATAAGTGTAGAAGACCTTGGGGGACTATATGATTCCATGTTTTGGAGAGTGGTTGTTCATCACAGTCAGTTGCAGACCTGATTTCTAATGTAAGTTGCTACAGTTCAGTAAATATTCTTATGTATTTCACCTACTGATAATTTACTCCATTGCTCCAAGGCATTTAAGATTGGGTTATCATTAGTTTCCAATGAATGAATGATGCTATGATTTCTGCACTCTTAAAGTAGACTGTTTAGGCGAGGTTTCAGACCATATACACTTGCAATCAGTTATGTCAGTGTTTGGAGTAATCTGATTACATGATTAGCAACAAGTTCATTGTGTCCGGGGTATGTCATGTAAATGTTATGAAAGGTATATAATACTCATATCAGACTCCTGGCAGCAATATATAGTAAGTGACGAGTGTATTGTGATTTTCTCAATGCAAATCATTAGCAATTTCATGCAATCAGTATTGTAGCAGTTAGTGTTCACATTGGCTCTATTCCTTGTTCTTTATTTGCAAATTATTCTCTCTGCCATATCGGAAAAAAAATAAGTGCAACTTGGGTAGGACATTACAACGTTTTTTGAAGAGACAAACTATATTTTTGTTGCATTTCTTTTATTGAGGTTGGGGGGCTAGACCTATTTGTACTTGTTACCTAACATCTTTAAATTGTTCTGACCAAGGCTAAAGAATCATTTTAGCATATATAGAGAAAACAATTGCTATTGAAAAGTTCGAAGGTTGAGACTTCCATACATGGCAAGTGAAGCTCCAATTAATATTAGTCGAAAAATATTTGTGGGATACAGTGGACAGAAATACACCAAAACCGTAGGATGTTGATGAAGTAGCAAAATGGACTACAAAAAACGGTAAAGCAATTGCCATGGTTGGACTTGGGTTCTCTGATGCCTATCTACATTACATAGACCTCTCTAAGGCTGCAAAAGAAGTTTGGGATGAACTCAACGCTTTGTTCGGTTTGTAAGATTCAAGTGCAAAGATGGCTCTTAAGCAAAAATTGTTTGGAATGAAAATAACAAAAGGCGATAATGTTGTTCAGCACATAAGTTTGTTTCACTCTCTACTGAATCAGCTTGTTAGAATTAATGCCAAAGTGGACAATGATGATGCCAAAATTGTTTTGTTAAATAGCATGCTTGCCAGTTATGCTAGTACGATATTCATGTTGAACAAGATCAATTCCAGATTTGAAGATATAATTTCTTCAGTACTTGATGAAGAAAATCGAGTTAAGAAAAATTACTCGCTTATAGAAGGGTAAGCTTAATTTTACCTCCGGAGCTAATCAGTCATCCTCAATGACAAAGCAAATAACAAAGAGTAGATTCACGTATGTTTACTATAATTCTAAGAGGTGATTGTAATGAATTATGTTAAAAAAACAAAGGATATTATAGAGGACAAGTTAAAGACAAATAAGGCAGCAGTGGTTCCTCATGAAAGTGATGGCAAAGAATACAGTTTTGTGGCACATGTTGAAGACCCTCACAGTGAGCAAGAACATGTTTATTGAATTGAATCAAGGATTGTACTTGTGAATGATTGTGTGTGTCCCCATTCACAAGATGAACAATTTCAGTAAGGCTTAGACCTACTGGTTACCTATGTTGGTTGAGTGTGTTCCTAGTCACAAATGTTAGTTAAAAACTTCAGATTTTACCTGCAAGCAGAAAACACAATAACAGAGAACAAAACAGTAACACAAGTAACACAGAGATTTTACGTGGAAACCCACAATGTGCAGGAAAAACCATTGGGCAATGGCAGCTTCTTTCTTTTATTGATTTCAACAAATTTTACATTCACAACTCCATTTTTTCTTTACATGCAAAGGGTCATTCCCCTTTTATAGATAAATGAAGGCTGGCTCCGAAAACTGTTTTTTTCCTCTCCCAAAGGAAGACTCCGAAAACTGTTCGTTTCGTCTTCCGAAGCTACACGTCTGGCGACTACCTGTCTGGGGCTAGACGTTCGGCAGGTTACCCGTCTAGAGCTACACGTCTGGTGACTACCCATCTGGGGCTAGAAGTCTGGCAGGTTACCTGTATGGAGCTACACGTATGCTGACTACCCATCTAGGGTTAGACGTATGGAAGGTTACCCATATGGACCTACACGTCTGGCGACTACCCATTTGGGGCTAAATGTCTTCTTGCAGGTTACCCGTCTAGAGCTACATGTCTAGCGACTACCCGTCTGGGGCTAAACGTCTGGCAGGTTACCCGTCTGGAGCTACACGTCTGGCGACTACCTGTCTGGGGCTAGATGTCTGGCAGGTTACCCGTCTGGATAGTGACTTCATCTCCTAACATTCTCCCACTTGAAGTCAGTATACAGGAATTCTTTGCCTATGTTTTTCCATCCAGTGCCAATTGCCCAATGCTGCCCTTATTAAATTTTCAGTAAGCCCAGATATGTTCTACACCACTCAAACTTCTCTATCTTGACCAGCTTTGTAAGCATATCTGTAGGATTCCACTTTAGTATCGATTTTCTGCAACAACATTCTACCTTCTTCCACCACATTTCTTATAAAATGGTACTTAACATCAATGTGTTTCGTGCGATCATGGAATGTTGGGTTCTTCACTAGCTGAATAGCACTTTGGCTATCACAATGCAACGTAATTTTCTCCAGCGTTATCTTGAAGTCACCCAACAATCGCTCAAGCCAAATTGCCTCTTTGCTGGCCTAAGTCGCTGCAATATATTCTACTTCAGTGGTTGATAAAGCCACCACAAACTGCAACTTAGAAGTCCAACTCACATCTCCACCAGCAAGAGTGAAAGTATATCCTGTAGTGGACTTTCTCCCATCTCTATCTCCACCATAATCAGAATCCACAAAACCTTGAACTTGCAAACTTTTCAATCCGTAGTAAATAGCAGCATCTGAAGTGCCTCTTAAATATCTAAATATCCACTTCATCGCATTCCAATGCTCCTTACCAGGATTTGCCATGTACCATCTAACTACTCCCACTGCTTGGGCAATATCCGATCTGGTGCTCACCATGGCATACATGAGGCTTCCTACTGCTGATGAATACAGTACACGAGACATGCTTGTATTCTCGACTTCTGTTCTAGGACACTATTTGGAAGACAATTTCAAGTGTGAAAGAAGTGGGGTCCTCACTGGTTTTGCATTCTGCATATTGAAGCGTTGCAGAATCTTTTCTATATATGATTTTTCACTTAACCAGATCTTTCTTCCTTTTCTGAACCCTATGTATCTTCATCCCTAAAATTTGGTTTGCTCCTCCTAAATCCTTCATTTCAAATGTCCTAGCCAACTGAGCCTTAAGATCAATGATTTTCTTCATGTTGAGGCCTGCAACCAGCATATCATCAACATACAACAGCAAAATAATAAAACTGCCATCATCAAACCTCTTATAGTATGCACAATGGTCTGCTTCACTCCTACTGAAACCTTGGCTCTTCATGAAGGTGTCAAATTTTTTGTACCACATCCTTGGTGTCTGTTTCAACCCATACAAAGATTTCTTCAGTCTACAAACCAAATACTCTTTGCCTCTTTCTTCATAGCCCTCAGGCTGATCCATATAAATCTCATCCTCGAGATCACCATGCAGGAAAGCAGTCTTTACAAGTGCAAACCAAATGCTCATTGCCTCTTTCTTCATAGCCCTCAAGCTGCTCCAGTTATAAATATTGTGTTGCTACAAGTGCAAGTAAAACTCTAATAGTAGTCATCTTCACAACTGGAGAGAAAATTTCATTAAAGTCTATACCTGAATTTTGCACATAACCTTTTGCCACCAAGCGAGCTTTATAGCGATCCAACAACCCATCTTTGTTCTTCTTTACTTTGTACACCCACTTGTTTCCAACAGTCTTTCTTCCAGGTGGGAGATCCACAAGTTCCCATGTTTTATTCTTGCGAAGTGCCTCGATTTCCTCCTCCATGGCTTTCCTCCACTTTTCTACATTGTCAGACTCTCTAGCTTCCGGAAATGAACTAGGTTCACCATCATCAATTAACAAAGCAAAAGAAGACTGGTAAATAGAAGAATACCTTTCTAGACACTTTTGTGGACGTGTAGATCTTTTAACCCAATGATCTGTTGATTGTGGCTCTTGGTCTTGTGACCGTTGTGGCTGCTCTACTTGTTGTTCTTGTTGTTGTTCTACTTGCTATTCTGCATGTTGATCAAAAACTTCACCATGCTGATTTCATATTCATCTTCATTCATAACTACTTCAACTGGTACAACATTAGAAGTTTGTTGTACCTCCTTCCTTTACATGGATTTTTCATCAAAAATAACATCCTGGCTAATAATTACCTTGTGGGCAGTAGGATCTCACAGTCTATACCCCTTCACTGTATCTCCATAGCCGAGAAAAGCACACTTGCTTGACTTTGGATCAAGTTTGGACCTTTTTTCTTTAGGTACATGGGCAAATGCATCGTAACCAAAGGTACGCAAATGAAAGTAATCAACTGGCTTACAACACCAAACCTCCTCTGGAATCTGTCCATCCAACGCAGTTGTAGGTGACCTGTTAATAAGATAAACATCTGTATTAACAGCCTCTGCCCAAAACCTTTTATCCAACATGGATGCGCTGAGTATGCTTCTTGCACGTTCCATGATTGTGCGATTCCTGCATACAAAATTTATCAAATTCCTTGGAGCAATATTCACCCCCATTATCTGATCTTAGACATAAAATCAAATTGCCCAAACTCTTCTCTACCCGTGCTTTGAACTCTTTAAATTTCTGCAAAGCTTCCGACTTCTTCAGAAAATAAACCCACACTCTCCTAGAATAATCATCTATAAAAGTAAAAAAATAGATAGTACCATTTAAGGACTGAGTGGGAACTTGTCCAAATATATTCGAATGTATAAGTTGCAGAAAATCAAAACTCTTACCAAGGCTTGCAGTAAACCGAACCCTCTTTTGTTTACAAAAAATACAGTGTTCACACAAGTCTAAATTGCAAGACTTAATCCCAGAAAGCATACCTCTATCATGCAGAATTTTCAGACCTTTTTCACTCATATGGCCTAGGCGTTGATGCCATAGCATTACTACATCCTAAACAAAAGTTGCTACTATTGCATGGTTTCTCACCGTATCACCGCATAAACGATATAGGGTCCCATAAGATTCTCCTTTTGCTACTACAAGAGCTCCTCTGGTAATTTTGCAATAGTTGTTACCAAAAATGACAGAATACCCTAGCTTATCCATCATCTTGATTGAGAGTGTAGAGAGGCATATTGAGATATCCTTAATTGCAGAACCAGTTTTGATATTATGTGTTTTATTGTAAATGCACGCAAAGTGTTTGACGAAACGCCCGTGCATATATTTTAATGTTGTAAAGTGCAATTTAATATTGTACGTAAAGAATAAAGTCATGTAAAGTCATATTAAATCATGTAAGTCGGCTAAATAAGCTATTTCGTCCTGTAGTGCAAATGAAATGTAAATGCAAAGCAAATGCACATAAAATGTAATTTGAGGGTAGTTGCAAGGTAGTTGGAGAAAGTAACTACTTGGTGGGTGTATAAATAAACCCCCCCTCATTCATTAGAGTTGTTGAAGATTGGTACGTGAGCAGATTGAAGTCTATGGGCAGAATGCAGTCTAGCATGATGTGCAACCATGAGGGATGTTCAGCCTAGGGTTGAATGGTTGATACGTGGAAGAAGTATTGCAGGGCAGTCAGGCAGATTGATGGCAAAGTGCAGTCCAGTCCTGTGTACAGCCATGGATATGATGGTTGTAGATTGTATTGGTGAAACTGTAATGCTGTATCACACCTAACATTATTAATACAAACTGCTGTAATTACTGTTAACTGTTATTGCTGTATTTTCTGCCATTACTGCTGTTATTTAATGCTGTTGCAGAATTTCTGCGTATTATTATTGCTATACTACAATGCTTGCAGATCTGTAGATTACTTACGTGGAAAGGGAACTGTTGGGATATGTAAAAACCCTTTCTACATTCTGGCGTCGTTGCTTTACGAAATTGGGTCTAAATTGGTGACATAGGGTTTGAAGAAGTGAAACCCTTGGGAAGACGGGCAAACGAAGATCAACCCAGTGCAAAGACGGAGGAGAAGACGTACCAGAATTTTTTTTTTGTGGTTGCAGATTAAAAGACGTGCACGCCAAGCGGAGGAAAAATCTGAGTGAGATTTTGTAGGTGGGAAGTTGCAGAAGTTTGCAGACTTGACGTCTACAGGCCTAACGTCTGCAGGCCAGACGTCTCCAGACCAGACGTCTGCAGGCTTGACGTCTCCAGACCAGACGTCTGCAGGCGTGACGTCTGCAGGCCAGACGTCTGCAGGCCTGACGTCTGCAGACTTGACATCTGCAGGCCTGACATCTAAGGTCTGACGTCTGCCAGTTAAGAAGTTTGCAGTGGAACGACGCATTGTTGAGAGGAACGACAGAACGGGTACAATGACCACCAAAAGTCAAGGAAAATGTTGATTGATGCAGAGATATGTTGAGTGGATGGTAACACCTGAACAAGCGACAGGAAGGTTGCAGAGGAGTGCAAAGGACGGGAGTCAGGCACCAGAGCAACAGCACGCGAAGGCTCAGGAAGGAAGACCAAGGCCACAATCGATATCCCAGCGAAGGAAGTCACAAAGTAAGGAAGTTGAAAGAAGACTGTTTGGTGAGAGTCAAGACGAAGAACACCCGACGAGGAGCAACATAGCAGAAACCCCACCAATGGATAACATAAACACCCAAGCATTGGAGAATTTGCCACTTTTCACAGGAGGAGGGAAGGAAGACCCGATTAGGCATTGGAGAATTTGTCGTATGGAGTGGAAAGCGATTGGGCAAAACAATGAAGAAGATTGGAGGAGGTGGTTTCCTGCAACGTTTCGAGAATCTGCAATTGATTGGTACATGTACTTACCGCAAGTCAAGTTCCAGACATGGGGAGAGTTGCGTGATGCATTTGTGGAAGAATTCCGATCATACGATACTGACGAAAATTATAACATTCAAGGAGAGAAGGAGCCTATTCGTTCTTACAATCGAAGGTTGAGTAGGTTGTTTGACTATGTGGAGAAAGGCCACTTAGAGGAATCAAAGGTTACGTGGTTCATAGATGGACTTCTCCCTGTGTATGAAAGGAAGATGAAGATATTTCCTCCAAGATCATACCAAGAGGCTTTGGATTATGCCTTGACTTGGGAAAGAGATGCAAAAACCTCACCGATGAAGGAGACTCAGACAACTAGAGAATGCAGTCAGATGGCAACGAAGGAGACGTCTGAGCAAGAGCCGTCTGATGTGGAGATGTCTAAGGTACAGACATCTGAGCAAGAGTCGTCTGAGAAGAAGACATCTGAGGTGCAGACGTCTGAACAGGATTCGTCTGAAGTGGAGACGGCCGAGGTAAAGTCTACGGTGCATCTGTCGGAGGAGTCGTCTGAAGAGAACCCGTCTGAAGTGGAGTTGTCTGAAATCTACCCGTCTGAAGGAGTTAAACGTCAGGCAGTCAGACTAGACGTCTGGCGATCGGATCGGACGTTGGCGGTCGCCGGATGTCAGCGATCAACCGGACGTCGGCAACCGTCGGGGAGTGGGCACCGGACGTCGGCAAGTCAGCCGGACGTCCGGCCATCGGCCAGACGTCCGGCAACGATCAGCCGGACGTCCGGCCAGGCCAACGTCTGCGACCGATCGCCAGACGTCGGCCATCCAACCCGACGTTCGCGGTCGGTCGGCTCAGACGTCTAGCCGTTTGGCCCAAACGTCTGGCAATCCGTCAGTCCAGACGTCTAGCCTCGGACCCAGAAGTCTGGTCGTCTGTTTGGTCGTCCGTTTGGCCACTCGTCCCAGACGTCTAGCAACCTGTCAAGACGTCTAGCCCATCTATTTGCGACGTCTACCCTTACCCGTTTGAGATGTCTACCTATGTACAATCTGTCTGAGACGTCTACCCATCTGAGTTGTCTAACCCGTTGTCCTAGACGTCTAGACATTGTACCCGTCAGACTCCTCTATCCGTCTGGTCTAATCCGTCAGAAACTAAGCTGTCAGGGATTGTCGTCAGAAATGTTGACGTCGGAGGCAATGCGATCAGAGGAGTTGTCGTCGAAGCACAATCCGACAAGGGAGATGTCTGTCAGAGGATGATAAGTAGTCGGTTGGATCAAGAAAGCAATGAAGTAGAGCTAAAAGAAATTTTTTTGAATGAGTTGAAGGAAAGCTTCCAAATGGTTGATGAGAAGAAAAATTTAGTTTGGAAAAATTTAGCTTTCAAAGGGAGCACGCGAAGGGCGCTGCCCCTCGACCCCGCAAGGGACGCTGTCCCTTGACCTTGCAAGGGGACTCCCGCCCCCTTGACCCCCAACACAGATGGCGGAGGGCATTACCGATTATGTTCATGATGTTGATGGCATTGCTCATGCTGATGATATGGCTTATTGCAAAAAGTGAAGTGCCTATTCAGAGAATGTTGATCATGTTGATGCTATACATACTTGTAGCAGCAAAAGTGCACAATCAGAGAATCAGATGTTGTGAGCAGCCCCAAGTAAAGTTTATTGCCAAAGATGTATGGAACAGGAACAAGAGGAAGGAGCGTGACAAGAGATCCTATTCCATTGCTCAGTACTTCTATTCCCAGTGTTTAGCTCGTGTCGTTGAGGACAATGACCAGTTTAGAGGAGGGGATAGATGTAGACAGGCATATTGAGATATCCTTAATTGCAGAACCAGTTTTGATATTATGTGTTTTATTGTAAATGCACGCAAAGTGTTTGACGAAATGCCCGTGCATATATTTTAATGTTGTAAGTGCAATTTAATATTGTACGTAAAGAATAAAGTCATGTAAAGTCATATTAAATCATGTAAGTCGGCTAAATAAGCTATTTCGTCCTGTAGTGCAAATGAAATGTAAATGCAAAGCAAATGCACATAAAATGTAATTTGAGGGTAGTTGCAAGGTAGTTGGAGAAAGTAACTACTTGGTGGGTGTATAAATAAACCCCCCCTCATTCATTAGAGTTGTTGAAGATTGGTACGTGAGCAGATTGAAGTCTATGGGCAGAATGCAGTCTAGCATGATGTGCAACCATGAGGGATGTTCAGCCTAGGGTTGAATGGTTGATACGTGGAAGAAGTATTGCAAGGCAGTCAGGCAGATTGATGGCAAAGTGCAGTCCAGTCCTGTGTACAGCCATGGATATGATGGCTGTAGATTGTATTGGTGAAACTGTAATGTTGTATCACACCTAACATTATTAATACAAACTGCTGTAATTACTGTTAACTGTTATTGCTGTATTTTCTGCCATTACTGCTGTTATTTAATGTTGTTGCAGAATTTCTGCGTATTATTATTGCTATACTACAATGCTTGCAGATCTGTAGATTACTTACGTGGAAAGGGAACTATTGGGATATGTAAAAACCCTTTCTACAGAGAGCAAATTCTTTCGCAAATCAAGCACATGTCGTACATCACATAACATCCTTTCTCTACCTTTGTCTAGCCTGATCATTATGTCCCCTCTTCCCACAACTTCTAAAGGGTGATCATCACCCAAGTAGACCATCCCACCACAGTATGGCTGATATTTGTCAAACCATCCTCTGTGGAGAGACATGTGGAAATATGCACCTGAGTCCAAAACCCAGTTATATAAAACAAATCTACTGTTACTGATACAGAAAGCTTCACATGTTACCGTCTCTCCTTAATCTACTATACTGGCCTCAACTGATGGCTGAATTTGCTTTTCACCATTCTTTTCATTTTTTAATTGCCAACAATCCTTTGAGTGCCCTGGCTTCCTAGAATGCCAACACTTCCCGTTCTACTTACGTTCTTTAGACTTAGATCTGGACTATGATCTACCTTGTTTACTCCTCTCAAAAGATCAGCCTCTCACAGATAGGGCTTCAATGGTTGAGGGTTCCAGAGACGTTTTTCGCCTCAACTCTTCTGCCAACAAAGCGGCTACCACATCATCAAATTTTAGAGTTCCTAATGATGCATTACTGATGGTCATCACCACATGATCCCAGGTGTCCGGGAGGGGAAAAAGTAGGGTGATAACTCTATCCTCATCCTCCATCTTCTCATTAATTGAAACCAGTTTACTGATAAGAGTATTAAACTCATTCAAATGATCTGCCATAGATGAACTGTCCTTCATCCTCAAGCTATAAAGTTGTTTTTCAGAAAAAACCTTATTTATTGTTGAATTTGTCTCATATAGCTTTTCAAGATTTTGCCAAAGGGCTTCCGCATTCTTCTCTTTAGCTAAATTGAACAAGACAGAGTCTGCTAGGCAGAGACGAATTGTAGAGACCGCCTTCCTATCCAACGTTGTCCACTCCTCATCTTTCATGCTACTTGGTTTACTCGCAACCCCTTTCAAGGCTACGGCTTGGTCATTTTGAACTAGCAAATCCTCCACCTTCATCTTCCATAGAGCGAAGTTCCTGCCATCAAATTTCTCAATCTCGAACTTGGTTACACCTCCTATCATTGTTTCAACTCCCACTCGCACAAAACCTTAGGCTCTAATACCAGATGTTAGTTAAAAACTTCAGATTTTACCTGCAAGCATAAAACACATTAACAGAGAACAAAACAGTAACACACGTAACACAGAGATTTTACGTGGAAACCCGCAATGTGTAGGAAAAACCACAGGGTAATGGAAACTTCTTTATTTTATTGATTTCAGCAAATTTTACATTCACAACTCCCTTTTTCTTACATGCAAGGGGTCATTCCCCTTTTATAGATAAATGAAGGAAGGCTCCGAAAACTGTTCATTTCCTCTCCCTAAGGAAGACTCCAAAAACTGTTTTTTTCGTCTTCTGGAGCTACCCGTTTGGTGACCACCCGTCTGGGACTAGACGTCTGGCAGGTTACCCGTCTGGAGCTACATGTCTGGTGACTACCCGTCTGGGGCTAGACATATGGCAAGTTACCCGTTTGGAGCTACACGTCTTGCGACTACCCGTCTGGGGCTAGACGTCTGGCAGGTTACCCGTCTAGATAGTGACTTCATCTCCTAACAACAAAGGTGTTGTTGACAAATGTGTGTGTCCTTGTTTGCAATTTTGATGATGGATTGTGTGTCTCTATCCATATTTGATGTAAAACCATGGATAGTTGTGTTTGTCCCTATCCTTGGTCATCAAGAGAACGAGATGAACGATTGAGTGTGTCTATGTTCATGCCAATGCCCATCATGGACTCTGGTTTGTGTCCTAGTCCACGAACATTGGAGTACTATATAAAACATTGTGTGTCCTAGTTCATCGTCTTCAGTTTTTTGAATTTGTTATCTACTTCTACATTGATGTAATAAGGGAAAATGTTACAAATCTTGATATTCAGTTACAGACATTTTCGCTAAGGTCGTTTCTCATAGCATGTCCTCTCTCATGTATATAGTGTTATGACATCAATTAAAAAAGTGTGCAGCCACTTTTATGGATCAAAGATGAGGGCAATAATGACAATAAGGTGGCTAAAAAGCAAGTTTTCAAGCCAGCAATGACAACTCTCTCTCTCTCTCTCTCTCTCACACACACACACACATAGAGAGAGAGAGAGGAGATAATTCTATTAATGTCCAAAGATCACCAAATTAGGCCAATGGAACTCATTGAAAAGGGCTATTACAAATTACAATGTATCGAGTAACCACAAAATAATATGAAAATAAGATAAACTAGGGTAAATAAGCTAGTGTAAACTACTCTAAAGTGGAACAACTATACAACATAAAATTATAGCCTCCAGGGTTACTCAAAATGGATAAACACTAACATGCTAAAACTTATGATTAAGAGAGATCTAGAAGTTGAGGTCCACTTCAGTTATTCTATTTTGTAATTCACTTATGTGATTCTATTTTGAAATTCACTTAAGTGATTTTCTATTTTGAAATTCACTTAAGTGATTCTATTTTGTAATTCACTTAAGTGATTTTCTATTTTGTAATTCACTTAAGTGATTCTATTTTGTAATTCACTTAAATAATTTTCTATTTTTAACCATACATCTCAAGATGAGATGAGATCTAATATTAGAGAGATCTAACATGCTAAAACTAATGATTAAGAGAGATCTAGAAGTTAAGGTACACTTCAGTTATTCTATTTTGTAATTCACTTAAGTGATTCTATTTTGAAATTCACTTAACTGATTTTTTATTTTGAAATTCACTTAAGTGATTCTATTTTCTACTTCACTTAAGTGATTTTCTATTTTGGAATTCACTTAAGTAATTTTCTATTTTTAACCATACATCTCAAGATGAGATGAGATCTAATCTTAGGGTTAGAGAGATCTAACATGCTAAAACTAATGATTAAGAAAGATCTAGAAGTTGAGGTACACTTCAGTTATTCTATTTTGTAATTCGCTTAAGTGATTCTATTTTGTAATTCACTTAAGTGATTTTCTATTTTGAAATTCACTTAAGTGATTCTATTATTCACTTAAGTGATTTTCTATCTTAAAATTCACTTAAGTGATTCTATTTTCTAATTCACTCAAGTAATTTTCTATTTTGTAATTCACTCAAGTGATTATATTTTGTAATTCACTTAAGTAATTTTCTATTTTTAACCATACATCTCAAGATGAGATGAGATCTAATCTTAGGGTTGGAGAGACTAGGGTTACATTTTCAAGGATAAAAGGAGAAGGTCAAGGGTGTTTTACACAGAGAAAGAAAAGAAGGTGAACAAATTGCAGAAGGAGAACTGCAAGGCTATTGTGCAAAGGTGAAGAGTGATTTGCTGGCCAAAAAGGCAGCAAGAGAGCAGGTTGTCCTGCTGTAACTGTAACCTCCTCCATTATATAAAATATGCAGGTTTTGTAGTATATTTTCCGTTGTTCATTTTGTTTATTTTTCCAACCATCTGTGTGACTGTTGTATGTTTAAAATAAATTCATCTCAGATCTGATTTTATTTAGAAATATAGGGGCAGCAGTTATCTAGGGTTAGGAAGATTTACAGTCCAACCATTTCACCGAGGCTCAGGCCTTTTTTACAAGGGCTAAGTTAATCAAAGAAGGCCATTATATAAACATTATTGTGGAAGGGAACTCCCTAAACCTTATAAATATTCTGAAAGGAAGATGGGGAGCTGGTTGGAGCATTGCAGATATGGTTGTGGGGACAAAAAAGATCCTGCAGTCTTGTCACAACCTTCAATTGAAGCATGTTTATCAAGAGGGGAATGGAGCTGCAGATTTGTTGGCAAACATGGGGGTGGAGGCTCAGGATATTATTATATGGGAAGATAATTTCCCACTTCAACTTATTGAATTTGTGGCTAAGGAGAAGCCAAATCAGCCCAATGATGTTCACTTTCCAGTTGGAAGAAGCTAAATTTTGGGGTTCAGCTCTTGGGGCAAACTGTTATGGGTGTCCCAGTCTATATGTGGTAGACTGTTATGTATGTAAAGTCAACTGTTGTCTGGTTATTCTTGTTATTGGCAGTATAGTATGTATGTTTCTTATCAGGTGCTTTAGGTTGGTTCTTTATGATTGTTAATAGTTCAGATGGACTTGGCACCATGTTTTCTTTGCCTTTTATGATCTGCTTGTAAGGAAGTTTATGTAAAAGGAACGAGGCCCTTTCAATCCCCTTCTTAACCTATTAATCAAAAAAATAAAAATAGTTGACAGGATATGGGCTATGTTTGTAATATCATCCATTTGCTTCCTGATTTGTCTCTTTTAAAAAAAGTGTTGGTTTGTTAGAAAATATGAAAATATTTGATGCTTACAACATTTCAAATGACATCACCTTACACACATTAGGACATTTCAAATGACATCACCTCACTTACATTAAAAGTTTATGAAAAAGAGAGAACTAACAAACTAAAGAAATTCAGAGAATAAGGTATAAGCATCACTTTATATCAGCCATTTAAAAAAGCTTGATTGGACAAAAATAAGCATGCCTTTTTACAAAAAAACAGGTATTGGACTAGAACAAAAGTCTGGAATATGCCATTGTATAAACAAACCTATAACATGCATCACAAAGATCCAATTAGAAAGCAAGAAGGCCTATTACACCCTACACACATGCTGCAACTCAATGTCAAAAAGGGATAGGAACCCCACATATGTGGGTGTAGGGCTTGTACCTCTAAGCCTACTTCTCTATTGGCAAAGAGTCTGCAAGTGGTACGGTTCATAAACAACTCAAGTCCCATAACTGGTTCAGTGTGGTATTGTTTCTCAAACTGCTCATACACACTCTACATTGACTATTAGAAACCAGGTATTAGAGTGGAATGAAATCTGAAATATGGAAGATGCCACCATATAAACAATCTTGTAACTGTTGGTTACGAATCTGCCATGAGGAAAGGATTTGTTGTTAATGCGCCCAGATTCGCCCACCAGATTGAAAGGCCGGGAGGAAGGGATGCCTTCCGTGCCCATCTCCGGAGAAGGCCGGCTCCTATGGGGTTGTGTTAAGATAAGAGTGCAGGGAAAGAGATAAATAAGATAAGAGTGCAGGAAAGAGATAAATAAGATAAGAGTGCAGGAAAGGGATTCCAAATGTGATTGGAGTTGGGTGGGGGGAATAAGCAGCACGGCAACGAATCAATCACCACTACTAACAGCATTCATCTACAAACACACATTGAAACTACAGCTATCAGCGATCCCATGTATCCTCCATCAGTGCATTCCAGGAATACCTGGCCACCAAATGCTGGAGTCCAGAGTTCAGTACAACAACAAGCAATGACACAAGAAACATGAGGCAGAAATGACAAGGAGAGGCAGCATGCAAGATAAAAGACAGTAAGCAGAGCCAAGTATGTGTCTGTATTTGAGGCAAACGCACAGCTACAATTGTTCCCTAGCAGTATATTCCCCTTCCACCACTTACATTGAAAATGTGGTGGGTATTTATAGCCCAAAACTCCCCCCGATTACATTCATGGGCACGGAGTCCCAGACAAGACAGTAGCTGACACGAGTGGCTGAGGAGCTGCTGATGCTGACTTCTGTCGGGCAAGACTGTCCTTGCAGCATGGTGTCCCTGAAGGCGGTACAGCTACGTGGCAGCGCGTTGGGACAAGTCTTCAGTCAATAGGCGTGCGGGTATGTGCGGCAGGTGGTACTTCACATCGGTGGATACTTGTCAGATGCTGAAGCGTGACACGTTTCTGCCTTGAAAGGCAGTTTATCCAACTTCGCCAGGAATTCGGGCGCCATCGGGTTGCGCAGGAGGAAGACAACGCAGTTGGAAGGCCTTCTTGCCTTGGCATTTTTTGAGTTGACTTCACCGAACTGCGCACCGGTCAAAGGGCACACTCCGACTTCGCTGCGAAGTCGGGTTGCGCACCGGTGCTTGGCTGTCTTCATCCGCTGTACAGACTTCGCACTGGAACAGGGGCGCACTCCGACTTCGCTGCGAAGTCGGGTTGCGCCCCAACACTTGGCTGACCTTCTGACAGACTATCCCCACAGTGCGCCCAGGAAGAAGGGCGCAGTCCGACTTCGCTGCGAAGTCGGGTTGCGCCCCTGACACTTAGTCAGATTTTCAATTGTTTCCTGTCCTGCTGCGCACGGGATACCTACTGCGCTACAACCGAGGGGCGCACTCCGACTTCGCTGCGAAGTCGGGTGTCGCCCCAACACTTAGAAACTTTTCAAGGTACACTTGCTGAAGTTTTACTGGGGGGAAGAAAGGGGGAAAGAAGAAGAGGGAATGAAGCTGCGAGGGAGAGGAAGAAAGGGAGAGAAGAAGAAGGGGGAAATGAGGAGAGGGAAAGGAAAAGAGCAGCTTACATGCAGAAACCAAAAACATGGCACCCCTGTGCAAAATGTGGCAACATTCCTTGCGGCTCGCAGGGTGTTGAGCTCGCCTCGGCGCAAAGAACCATGCCTTTATCCTTTGGGTGCAGAGGAACTTCCTTCCCCTGTCGTCTGCTGCTCTGGTCGTTTCCCTTGGGGCAACTGTTCTTCTTCGTTTTCGCTTTCACCAGTTGCCTCCTCAGTCTCGCCTTCTGAATCAGAAGGTTCTCCGCTTCCGGCCTCTCGCTTGCTGATGCGTTCAACCACAGTCTTAGCTTGGTCCCAGACTGCAGCTTGGAAAGGAGAGGGGTCGTTGATTTCTCTAAGTATCGCATGGAATGCAGCGACCGCGTGCAGGTCAATGGTGCGAAATCTTTTGCCCAACTCCTCAAGAGAAGAGCTGATTTTACAGTACTTAGCCACCATTTGAGTGACCTGCGCTTCTTGAACTGGCTCTGTCCAGTTGTCGATTTCTGCTATATCTGCCTCAAAGGATAGCCAGTTCTCTTTTACCTGTTCGAGGGTGAGGAGCTCATCATCTTTGACATAGCTCGGACACCCATGCTCGGACAGAATACGAAAAGGAGCCAGGAGAATTTGTCTTTCCTGTTCTAAGGCGTCCAGCGCCTGCCTGGCTGCACTGATCCTTTTCGTCCGGGTGAAGTAAGTGTGCAAGGTTACCCTTGCATTTGCCCACTCTGAGGCAAGACAGGACGTAGGGGAGATTCGGAAGCCATCGTGCTCTATCTTCTCAAGTTTCATAGCCAGGTCTAGCAGTTGCCTCGCCTGGTGTTCGGCTTCCTCTACCACAGGCTTGCCCTAGGCAGATATTTCTTCAATTCTGGATAAGAAATCCAAAACTGTCAAGGACTTGACAAGGTTGGGCTTGCAACCTTGTAGCAGACTCGTGCGCATCTCCTTCGCCTTGCTCTTTGAAAAGGCCGCCGCTTGTAATGCTTGCTCTGCTTAGCTGCGATCGCGCTTGTTTCAGTGAACCCTGCAGTTTCGAAATCTGCTCCAGTGCTTCTTTCCTCTCTTGTTCGGCTGTCTGTTGAGCGGCAGCCAGCTGGGCCTTGAGGTCTTCAACTTCTTGCTGTGCTGACCCCAACTACGCAGTAGCCCTCACCAAGTCTTCTTCAAGCTGCCTGGAAGTATTCTGCGAGTGGAAAGCGCCTCTTGGGTCTCGAGATGCTTGACAAGGAGGTTGTCCGTTCTGCGGCGAATACCGCGGATCTCATACTCTTCGTTGATATCATCGAAGTTCTTCTCCTTTGTCTGAAGCTCGTAGTCTGCCTCGGTCATATCACGGAGAGGCTTTTTCACCTTAGGAATTGTTGGTTACGAATCCGCCATGAGGAAAGGATTTTTGGTTAATGCGCCCAGATTCGCCCACCAGCATGAAAAGCCGGAAGGAAGAGATGCCTTCCGGGCCAATCTCCGGAGAAGGCCGGCTCCTTTTGGGGGGTTGATTTAAGCTAAAGGGAACAGGAAAGAAATAAATGAACGGAAAGAGATAAATGTACAAAAAGAGATTACAAATATGTCCAAAGGTTGGTGGGGGGGAACTAACAGTACGGGAACACACCAATCTCCGCTACTTACTGCATACAAACACAGAGCATGACAAGGAACTGCAAAACCTAGGCGTACTTCCGATACACCAGCGAGCGTATGCACAGCTTCAATAGCTCCCTAGCAAACATTCCCTACAAGGAACTAACGAGCGGGGATCGTATCAATCACCGGATACGTACACCGACGGGGGTAGAAAGTAAACCTAGAGATGTCAGAGCCAGGTATTTGTGTTAGGTAGAGAGTTTAACCGCACAGCTTCAATGGCTCCCTAGCAAACATTCCCTACAAGGAACTAATAGCAGGGGATCGCATCAATCACCAGATACGGGCCAGCAACGTCACACACAACTAATGGAACTGCTACCAAATTTATAATGAATGCTTTAAATAATGAAGTACGAAAGGTGCTTTAAGCAAGCAATGCTAGAGGAACCCGATCGCCAAATGCCAAAGTGAATTAACGAGCAGCGACACGGGTGGGCCTAAGGCATATAATGAAAGACGACATAAAAGAATAAAGATAGTATAACGAAACCGGGCATACGGATTGTATTCATAAGCGAAGCACGGTTACGATAAGCACAGTAGTTCCCTAACAAACATTCCCCTTCCACCACTTACAATGAATTTCAGATGGGCTTTTATAGCCCGAGTCCCACCCGTTACATTAATGGGCACAGAGTCCCAGTCAAACATGAGCTGACAGAAGCGGCGAAAGAGCTGCAAATGCTGACCTTTTGTCGGACTGGGCTGTACCCGCAGCATGGTCTTCCTGGAATCTGGACAGCTACGTGGCGGAGTGCTGGGTAATTCTTCAAGTCGGCAGGCTTGCTAGTAGCTGGAGCAGGTGAAACCTCAGATCAGCTTTGAATGAGGCTATTAACGCAGGCGGTGCAGGCAGCCCATGCTTATCCCTTTTGGTCGGCGAGTCTTGGTTCAAATCCCGAAGGCTGGACACTTGTCCGATGATGGGCTATGTCGTGTGACACATGCCCGCCTTAGAGGGCGATCTATCCATCTTTGCTTGGGATCGGGGCTCCTTGGGATGCGTGCAAAAATCAGTGCGGTCGGGGAAGGCCTTCAAGCCTTGGTCAAATTCCGGGTTTGTTCCCCTACCGTACACCTGTCAAGGGCGCATTCCCGCTCCGTTGAGAAGTCGAACTGCGCACAAGCGAACACTGGTGTCTGCCGCCATATGGACTTGCTCCGGCATTTTACCTTTTTTCTGCATTGACCTGTCAGTCTGCCAGTGCAAGGTGCGCCCAGGAGGTGGGGCGAAGTGCGCACTTCGCACCAAAACTGGGCGAAGTGCGCACTTCGCACCAAAACTGGGCGAAGTGCGCACTTCGCACCAAAACTGGGCGAAGTGCGAACTTCGCACCAAAACTGGGCGAAGTTCGTCGCACCAAAACTGGGCGAAGTGCGAACTTCGCACCTAGACTTAGCCAATTTCAGATAGACCTGTTGGAAAGCTGGAAAATCAACTGGGGAACTCCATGGAAAAAGGGGGGAGAGAAAGAGAATGGGAAAGAAAAGGAAAGGGAGAGAAGTGAGAAAAACGGAAGGAGGAAAAGAAGAGCGGCACTGTTACAAAACAACATTGAAGACATTGCACCCCGTGCAAAAATGTGACAACATTTACGGCGGCTCGCGGGGTGTCGAGCTCGCCTCGGCGCAAAGAATCCATGCCTTCATCCTTTGGGTGCGAGAGGAACTTGCCTCCCACTGCCTTTTTCTCGCTCTAATCGTTCTCCTTGCGGCAAGCTGTTCTTCGATTCATCTTTGTCGGTCGCCTCATCGGTATCTCCTTCCGAAAGGTCTCCATTTCCTGCTTTCGCCTCGCACATGCGAGTGTACGCCTCTGGGGCTGAGCGCCAGGCTTCCGCTTCGAATGGCTTGCGGTCAGCTATGTCTTCTAATGCTCCGTGAAAAGCAGCGACCGCGTGCAGGTCGATGGTGAGGTATCTTTTCTCTAACTCCTGAAAATAGGAGCGGATCCTAGAATATCTGGACACCATCTGAGTGACCCGACTGTCTTGAATTGGCTCAGTCCAGCTATCAATTTCAGCTGTATCTGCTTCAAAGGACTGCCAATTCTTCTTTACCCGATCTAGGGTAAGGAGCTCGCCATTCTCAACAAAACCTGGACACCCAAGTTCTGAAAGAGCGTGAAAGGGGGCCAGACAGATATCTTTTTCATGCCCGAATGCATCAAGCATTCGTCTGGCCACTCTCACCTCTTCAACTTTTCTAAAATATTTGTGCAAGGTCACCCTTGCACCTGCCCATTCTGCGAGCGAATGAGGACACGGGGGAAAAAAGGACGCCGTCGCGCTCGTGCTCTCGAAGGTTTATCGCCGAGGTCCAGCCATTGCTTTGCCCGGCGCTCGGCCTCCTCTACCAGAGGCTTTCCCTGGGCAGAAACTTCTTGAATCCTGGATGCGAAGTCCAGGACCGCCATTGCCTTAAAGGTATGGGGCTTGCATTCCCTCAGCAAACCAGCCCTCATTTCCTTAACTTTTGTCTTTGAAAAGACAGCCGCTTGAGATGTTTTTTCTGCAAGCTGCGACTGTGCCTGCTTCAAAGACTCCTGGAGCTGAGAAATCTGCTCCGAGGCTGCTTTCTTTTCGGTTGCGGCCTGTTGCTGAGAAGCGGCTAGCTAGGCTTTGAATTCATCTGTTTCTCGCCGCGCCGCTTCCAGTGCTCAGTGGACCTAGATAGGTCCTCTTCAAGTTGCCTTACTTTGTCCTGCAACGCGAAAAGTTCTTCCTGCTCCTCCAGACTCTTGACAAAGAGATTGTCAGCTTTGCGCATGATCGTCTGAATCTCATACTGTTTATCAATTTCGTCAAAGCTTTTCTCCTTTGTCTGGAGTACGTAGTCCGCCTTAGTCATTTCTCGGAGAGGCTTCTTCACTATTGGGATTATTTTCTCCGTTGTAATCACTCTCCTTCCGAAATCATACTTTGCGCGTTTTGCCGAGGCGGCTATCTCTTCATGTCTCCTCCGCTTCAGGTCTTGGCGGAAAGAGACAGAATACTCTATGGCTCTTGTTGCCAGGGGCAAGTCATCTGAGTTCTGGAGGTCGTCCATAATATCTGGTTCCCCCAGCCTAGGGATCTGCTGAGACGTCTCTCCTGCGGGGATGGGATCAGGAGGAACCGGACAGGACCTTGGAAGAATCGGTCGCTTGTGGGGGCGACAGGGAAACGGAAATGGGAGAGGGCCGACATTCGTGAGGGTTTGAAGCGGGCGAGGCGGAGGATGTGATGGTGAACGGACAGCCTCGGCACTAACCTCGGGCGAAGGGTTTGGAGTTGTGCTCGAGAGAAGAGAGACGTTAGGGTTCCGAGCAAGCCGAGTCGAAAGAATGGGGACCGCTAGAAGGACGCAGAGACGGGGGAGGAGGATGTGGTCATGGCTCGCCCGGATTGAGCGGGGGCCGAGTGGAAGTAGAGCCGGGTGAGACTAGAGAGACGGGGACAGCAAACGTACTGCGGGCTCCGCCCGAGCCGATGCCGGGTGAATGTCTTCTCTTATTGTCTCGGCGGGCGGCTTGGGACTGCCCAAAGGAACTGCCTCTGCGGCGGCAGGACGCGGCTGCGGCTCTGCGACTGGCTGCTGCACTATCAGGCTAGGTCGCCTGATTTTCTCAACTCTCCTCCGCTTCTTTTCTTCTGGAACAACTGTCGGATCAGGGGAAGGAGACGAAGCAGGTGCAGCAGGCGCTGATGCTCCCACGGTAAACTTGTACCGGGGTTTGACTTGCAGAAGGTCTGCCGCAACCGGTCTGCGTTCTGGCGGTGCTGGTGCTTTTCTTGCCTGAGGAAGTGCCTCGGGCGCTGCCTCGGCTAACTTTTTCGCCTTTTCAGGCGCCGCCTTAGGAGCCACGAACTGCATTGGATCGGCCTGGGTACTTGTCGGGCCGGCGGCGCGATTGCCGAAGTGTACAATTGTTTGGGAGGAGACCCACTTTTATAATCCTCAAAGGGGCCTCGGGGAACGTAACCTTGATATGCGAACGGCCGCCAGTTGTCATGATGCTGGTCATAGAGAACCGAGAAGTCGTCATCTACGGCCAGGTTTCTCCTTGTGGATTTATCGTGCTGCGTGCGGCATCTCATTTTCCAGCATTCAATAATCTTTTCTTTAGACCAGTTAAGGCCTGCAATCTTGGACAGAAATTTTTTGAACCCTGGAGATGAGAAGTGATGGTCCCGGTTTCTCTTGGGGTCATATGTCACCTCCTCGCAGTAGAAATCCTGCCAAGGGGGAGAAGCTTCCATTAATTCAATCTCCCAGTCAAGGTCCACATGGACCACGTCGCATCTATCTTCGGTTATGTCCCGGGGGCACGGATGTGCAAACTTTCCCCTTATCCCATGAGGGTCATACTTCCAGCGACTGCGGCACAAAACCAGGCCAATCCGGGACAGCGCTTGCTCTAGGTAGACATGTTGTCCTACCTCGATAATCTCAACATTGGCCCGGAAAGAGGATATTGAAAAATCTGTCCTCTTTTCTTCCCTAGGCCAAACTCTTCTTCCACATAGTCCATCCGTCGGGCAACTTCCATCCCGAACGGATGCTCCGAGCACCAATAGGGCAGCAAATAGGGTTTGCCCTTGAATCCGTGAGTCTCGATCACAATCCCTCGCGTCGATCGAAACGTCCCCGAGCTTCTGATTTATCAAAGCACTCGTAATTTCTCTCGGGGGACGGGGGATTTCACTTTCGGTGAAGACTGACATGACGAATCCGAGAAAGTTGAAGTTGAACTTGTAGTAGGACCCTTTCCGGTATAAGTCATCCGTCCGATTATAGACGGGTGGGGTTCTCCCTTCTCGTTAACCTTCTTCGAGTTCGGGATCGGCATTTGGGGGTGCGAGATGGTACAAACAAAGCCGGACCGAACGGAACCGAAACGAAAATTGGTTGATCGGCGCTCTGGATCTTCGACGGACTCGGAATGAATGGCGTAAGCCAGCCAGTCTGCCCAGTCGAAAGAGATGGGGCGTTTTCCGCTCCACTGCGCCGCCGGTTCGTAAGATTCTCCACACGAGAGGCATTACGCGGTGCCGGCTGGTACGGGTGCACCGACTCATCGGAGTCGCGACCGAGGATCCATGCCAAGATGGTATATAGATACTTGCTCTGAAATTTTGTCAAGGGCATGGGGCCGGTCGGCCACTGTCCGCGCTGGAAGCGGGCGCTCGGCTACGAATTGAGGAAATCCCTCATTCGCTTGGTGTGCGTGAAACGTCCCGCTTGTTCGCCCAAATTGATTTTTTCGAGGATGGTGCCGGAGTCATACTCCAGCCACGGGGCGAAAGTCGGCTGCACGGATCTCCTGCTGCAGTGCGAACAAGGGTTTGCCGTTGGAACTGCAGATTTTTTGGGAAGCTGGTTTATAGTGTCTGACAATTAAGTCTATCAGCTCCGGGCATTGGTGGACAGGAGGGCACATGAATCTGAAGAGGTTTGATTTGTACGCCGCTCCAAAATGATGGGAGGGCGAAACCTTGTCGGCCCGACTCTCCACATTCGCTCTCGGCTGAGTTAGGCTCATGGAAAACGAGCCGTCCACATATCTGCCGGGGTAATTCACCGGAGGTGGTGGGGATTGCCCACGCCTGTACCTTCTTCGTCCGGGCCTTTGACTTTTTCTGCGGCGGAGGATCGCCTTTGAAAACTCCCGGCCGCGGCAAATCGCTCGGTTCGCTGCTTCCATTGGAGCTGCGCCGACACGAGCATTTTTCCCTTGTCCATCTCTCCGAGTCGGCAATAATGACGGGTTCGAGTTGTCTGCAACAAATTTCGCTATCAGAGGAATAATTAGCACTGTCCGAGGAATAATCTCTGCAATCTGGAATGTTGGCATGTTTCGACCCCCTTTTCTAGATAAAAACAGCGCCATTAATGCAACGCAGGAGGGGGTAGGTCGGCTGAGTTAAAATCCTTGGTGGCTGCGCAAGAGAACGTTTAGGAAAAGACGCGCCCGGCAGCCGTGCCTTGCTTTTTTAGTTGCGTTTTCGCTTGAAAAACGCGCAATCATTAACTCGGCGTTGGGGACCGCACCATGGCTGACGTTGCTGCCACCACTTGGGCACGCTGATCAAGACAAAACCTTCGGTGCGGAAACCCACATTAAAACAAGTGCAAACGCGCCTTGGGCCCAGCTTGGGTTTTTTGAATTTTTTTTTTATTATTCTTTAAACCGCGTCCCAATACTGGCCCGGAAAACTAGGCGCAGCCGGACTTCGCCCGAAGTTGGGCACGGCCCGACCTCGCCGGCGAAGTCGGCCTTCGCCGAATTTCGGGCGAAGTACGAACTTCGCACCAAAACTGGGCGAAGTACGAAACTTCGCGCGAAGCGCGTGCTTGAACTGTTCTACCTCTGTTTTTAGCTGCGCCCAAGGTTTGGGCGCGATCTGGGTTTTTGCCGCCTTTCATTTTTAGATGAACTTCGCACGGGCGGCGCCGCTTTGTTCGGACTTCGGCCGAAGCTTGATGCGAAGTGCGAACTTCGTGCGAAGTTCGCATTTCGCCCAAGCGTTGAGCGCAGCGCGCACTTCGCACGGGCGCTGGCCGAAGTCGGACTTCGGTGCGAAGTTCGTACTTCGCACAAACTTTGCGCGTAGTGCGTACTTCGCACGAAGGGTTGCGCAGTGCGGACTTTAGTCTGCTTCAGCTTTTCTCGGACAAACTTCGCAATTCGGCTGGGCCGAAGTCAGGCTTCGCTGCGAAGTCGGACTTCGGTCAACACTTAGTCGATTTTTGCTCTTTTTTCTCCTTTCTTTTTCTGCATAGCCGAACTTCGCCCCTCCTGCGGGGCAACGACAGACTTCGTTGCGAAGTCTGTCTTTCTCTCCCATGCCGCATTTAAGCTCAAAGAAGGAAAAATAAACTGAATGCTAAAACTGGAAACTATACATGCGGGGAAAAATAAAAACACAAGGCAAAATTTTTACGGGGAAGGGCCACTCGGGCGCCTTCAATAGCGATAAAGCTTCAAGTGGAACCCGTTGACGGGGATGGGGAGGAGCTGACCCTCCATATCCGAAAGTATGTAGGCATTGAACTGATTCACCCGGGAAATCTGATAAGGGCCCTCCCAGAGAACATCAAATTTTCCGTGATTACCCGGTTTTGCCTTGTATGAGTCCCACTTCGACACCGGGTCCCCGACTTCGAAAACTCGGGCGGTGGTGCCTTTGGCAAACCAGCCTTTAGTGGCCGCAATGTGATCGGCGAAGGCCTGGTATGCACTTTCTCTGTCTTCTTCCAACTGCAGGAGTTGGCACAACCTGTCGTCTATCGGGTCTCCGCTGCTCCTGTCTTCGTCAATCATCCACAGGGCGGGGATTTCTATGTCCGCCCATAGCGCCCGGTTCAGGAGCAAGTGCCAAGTCCGCTTATTTTTTTCAATGGTCCTCCGGAGAATTTTCAGGAGGTTCTTGTTAGTAGACTCGGCAAGGCCATTCCCCTGCGGGTAGTAATTAGAAGACATCTTGTGATAGATGCCAAGGCCGCTGGTGTACTCCGTGAGTACTGCGCCTACAAATCCCGGACCGTTGTGCCGTCACAATCGACTCGGAACCCCGAAGCGGGTAATCGGGCTCTCAATGAACTCGATGACCGTTTCTTGGTCGGCGTTCTTGGTCGGGATCGCCTCCGTCCACCGTGTGAAATAGTCGATAGTTGTGAGAATAAACTTGTGGCCGGCGGAGGAGTTAGGAGAAATCACCCCAATGAAGTCCAGACCCCATTGTTGGAACGGAGCTTCGGCTTGAATCGATTGAAGGGGCAGGGGTGCTTTTCTGTTTCGGCCAGCATACCTCTGGCATTGATCACACTTGGCACAGACCGCATACGCGTCTGCGAACAGAGTGGGCCAATAGTATCCAGCCCTTATTATTTTTAAGGCCGTTGGCCTTGAAGAATGGTGACCCCCAGGCATCCCGGAATGAAAATCTCCGAGGATCCTAGGCTGGTCAGATTTTATGACACACCGCAACAGGATGCCGTCAATGTTTTTGAAGTAAAGCCCCTCGGGCGAAGAGTGTACCTTAATGCACCTAACCGAAATCTCCTTCGTTGTGAGGCGTTCAGGTGATCGGGACATCTTCCGGTGCAGAAGTATCTCACCAGTTCATCTGTCCAATCACTCCCCTCCGATAAGGAGTTGGCTAGGTAGACGCGTGTCGCTGTGTCCTCCCACTTACAGGCGGAGATGCCGGCTACAGCGCTTCGGGCCAATTCCTGACACAAGGCTCGGCCTCTGATAAGCTTGGTGGGCCGTACTTCGATGTCAAACTCCTGGATCTTGGCAATCCATCCCGCTCTCTTGTGACCCGGTTCCCCTTGCAAGATGAAACTGCGAACATCGGGGTGAATCACAAAGACAGTGGTCTTACTTTGGGAGACAAAGTGCCTGAGCTTTCGAAGGGACTTCATGACCGCATGGACCTGCCGCTCTATAAAATTGTACTTCTCTTCGTGTGGCAGAATCACTTGGCTTAGGAACGCAATGGGGCGCTCCTCACCGTCGTCTCCCTTCTGAGTCAGGACTGCAGCGTAACTTTCGGGTTCTCCCACTGCATACAGGATGAAGTCCTTGGAGTAGTCCGGGTTTGTCAACACCGGAGCTTGCGCAATTCGAGCCTTGATTTCCTCGAAAGCTTGCTCTCTCTCATCAATCCATTCGTAAGGTGTATCTTTCTTCAACGAGTTCGGCCATAGGCTTGATCACCCGTGCGAAGTCCGGAATGAACTTCCGCACGAAGTTAATCCGACCGAAGAAGGACTGCAGACCTTTTTTATCGGTGGGGGCGGCAAGCGAACGAGGGCTTGCGCTCTGTCGGGGTCAATGGCGAGGCCTTCCTCGGAGATGACATGTCCCAGCGACTTTCCTTCCTTTACCGCGAAGAAAGACTTCTTCGGGTTTATAGAGATGCCGAATTCTCGACAACTTTCAAATATCTGCCGCAGGTGCGAAACATGATCTTCTCGTCGGTGAGAGAAAACGGTCATGTCATCAAGATAGATGACAATAATCTTGTTGAGCAGCTCTCGGAAGGCCAGGTCCATGGCCCTTTGGAACGTGGCACCAGCATTGGATAAGCCAAACGGCATGCGCTGATAGGCGAACGTCCCCCACTTCGTGGTAAACGCCGTCTTATGCTGGTCTTCGTCTTTGACCCAAATCTGGTTGTAGCCGGAAAATCCATCTAAAAGTGAAAATCTCTGGGCTCCAGCAACGATATGCAAAATTTGGTCGATTTGGGGAAGCGGATAGTGGTCCCGGAGGGAAGCCTGATTTAGGTTTCTGAAGTCGACACAGAGACGTATGTCGCCATTCTTTTTCCTCACGGGCACCGGATTCGTGACCCGGGATGAATGTTTGATGGGGTAGATGATCTTGGCCTCCAGCATCTTCAAGAGCTCGGTCTTCATCATAGCCTCAACCTTTGGATTTACGGCCCTTTGCTTTTGTCGGAACGGCTTGGCGCCATCCTCTAGCTCGATGGTATGCTGGATGACAGATCTGTCATACCCCCTCAAATCCTCGTAGCACCAGGCCACGATGTCGGGGAACTCCTGGCACAGTGATCTAATCTGCACCAGCTCCTCCGACGTGCAGTCTGTTCCGACCTTGATGGTTTTACCAGGTTCGAGCTCCAGGTCGACATACTGCCTCGGGTCTACTTTGATCCTGTGGGATATTGCTCTGTCATTCCGATCAAAGAGACTTTCTAATGTAATCAGTCCTTTTGGGACGTGATTATTCCGTAACTGTATCAACCCCTCATATTGCTCGTCATCAGGGTCTCTACCTTCGATTACACACACTTCGTTAACCAGGAATGTGACTATCTCCTCGTCACAACTGAATACACCGCGAGAAGGTATCCCTATCGAGCACGGAAGGCATCGTAAATGGTGCGGACCAGCTTCGGTTTACGGACGACGTCTTCAGCGGAACGTGCACTGGCTCCAACAGACGCCAGAATATCCGCGTGCTTGTTTCTCTCACGCGATATTGCCTTAACGTTCAATGAGTCAAACGATTCCATCAGGTCCCAGACCCGATTGCGGTACGCTCTAAGATAGTGATGCTTAGACGCGCATTTATTCGTAACTTGATGACACACTAACTCTGAATCTCCGAAAATTTGGAGATGCTTGATTCCGAGCCTTTCCGCCTTTCGCAGACCCAAGCACAGGGCTTCGTATTCCGCCGAATTGTTAGTACAGCTCCAGGCCAGCCTGTAGGCATAGTCCCTCTGGACTCCGGTTGGAGAAACCAGGAGGACCCCTTCACCGGCGCCATTCTTGCAACGGGCACCGTCAAAGAAAAGCTTCCACAGCTCTTCGGGTGCAGGTCCTACCTCCTTCGCAACGGACACGTCAAGCTCCTCGGGCTGCTTAATGAAATAACAGCCCTGCTCTGTCCCGATTACGGCATTAAAATCCCGCAACGAGAACTCGTCTTCTAGCTGTAACACTTCGAGAGCTTGCTCGGTCAGTTCTATTGTCACCGGTTCTTCTTCGACAAGCTGGACCATGCGGTCCATCTCTCCGCCGGGTATCTTGTCTACTAGAAAAGGGGAAGGCTTCTCATTGAAAATTTTCGGTCTCCTTCCTTTGAAGGGCACTTCCATGTGCGAGTAGTCTAGAGACAGGTACCCGCCCAACTTCGCAGTGAACTCCCGAGAGAGACACATGCCGAAGTAAGGTTCCAAGTCAACAATCACGACCTCTTGGATGACCACAATGTCGAGAGCTTTGTGCAGCCGGATAGGGATGTCCTTTATGACACCAAGCTGTCTTGACGAGGGTGCCGTCTAATTGCAGCACACCTTGGCTGCTCCGCGTGTATTCCATCCCGATCTCATCGCAGACGGCCTTCGGCATCACGGTCGAGGAAGCACCAGAATCCACCATGCAGTTGTGAACTATGTGCCCTTGCATCCGCAAAGACAAATAAAAGGGTGGCGGTCTGTTCTTCCCAATGGTGGAGAGCTGTCAAAGGTTGAACCGGGGACAGCGAGTCGCATCCGCTTGCCGTTCTTCATGTTTTTTAGTGATTCTTGCGACGGATCTACCTGGCACAGAGCAGAAGGGCATCGTACATGCTGATTCTGGCAGGAGTCTTCTTTAACTCGTCTACAATGCTGTAGCCCGAGGTACTAGCTCCTTCTGCTGGTTTAGCCGGTTCATACTTGGTCCGGTACTGTTGGGTGGCCTCAACTCGTTGTCTCTTGGTCAGAGACGGGTACTTCAGCTTTTCCTGGGCTTTTTCTTTGGTTTCGGCTGGGGGCTGAAGTACAGGAAGCTTAGTGGGAGTTGGGGCCTTTGCTGGAGGCTTAGCTGGAACAGCAGCGGTCTTTGCTGGAGAAGGTTTAGCGGGAGCTTTATCTTTGGATGCCTTCTCCTGGGCTGTGTAAGGCCACAGCCGCTTGTACGGTGGCAGCCCATTGGGCTGCGGTCTTTCTCTTCTCGTGTATACCTGCAAAGGTTTAGCCGTGTCCGCAGCTTTCTTTTCTTCCTTGGCGGGCGTCACTGGGTTCTCTTATGGCAGGGCAAAATTGGCCTCGCCGTCCAAGATCATGTACAGCTCATCATCTTCTATAGTGCTGCCGGCCAAGGTCTGGATGTAGTGCTGGTGCAAAGTGCAATCTTCCTCCGAATGCGGGTCATTGCACGTAGTGCACCAGTTGACCTGGTCAGGAGGACCAGGTGGGTCATCTATAGCAGCATTTCTCGGAGGCGGACGCCTCTGCGGTTGGTTTTCTGGGGCTTTATCTTTTGTCAGTGTCGGCGGCGCATACGGCCTTCTAGGAGCAAAGTCCATTTGGGCCCGCTTCTTTTTCATAGCGGTCATGTCATTGGACATGGCATGATATCCGGAGGCCAAAGCCCGCACTTCTTGTAGAATCGTGTTACGGATGCTTTGCTTGTCGGGAGGCGGCAAGCCGTGCCGGTGGAGGCAAAGCGGCCAATGGAGGAGGGTTAGAATAAGACGCATATCGCGGGAGAGCGAGAAGCGCTGGAAAATGCGGAGCGAGGAGGAGGCGGATGAGGGTAATGCAACTGAGGCGGGCCGTATTGAGTTACGACCGGCGCCGGATTCCACTGCGGCCGGGGCTGCTGCCCTGAAGTAGACGGCACACCACCAGAAGCAGAAGGATACTGCGATCTTGGAAAGTCGGGATGAATCGGCTCCTGCACTCTGGACGGAAGCCTGCCGATGGAGATAATGTCAGCTTCGACTTGTTGGGCAGCTTCGTACAGTGCAGGGAACTCGTCAATTCGGGCGATCTTCAACGAGTAGGCATATGTCTGAGTTGAAAGACCTCAGATAGTAGTGAGCAGCCATGCCGGCTGAAGGCCGAAGTTCGCGAGGTACCCGTTTCCAGGATCTCGCAAACCTAATGTTAAAATCAGACACCTCCTCTTGAGGATGCCTCTGGATTGCTTGGAACTGATGTAGTAGAGAGGTAGGATCAGCAGACTCGTTGCATCCTTTTACGAGCCTCCTGGCAAGCTGGGGCCACCCGGTGATGGATCCCTCTGGCAGCGATCTCCACCAGTAGAGAAGCTTTCCCCTCAGGGAAAGGGCCGGCGAGACGGGTCTTCACACTTTCATCGGTGATGGTATGCAGTGCGGCCAGGGCAAGGATGTCCTGGATGTGCTCGTACGCCGTCTTACCGTAGCCGTCGTATGTGGGAATAGATTTTAAAGCAGCAGGGGGCACAGCTTGCTGACCGATCAGGGCCAAAGGCCTCGTTAGAGTCCACCGCCGGGAAGAGATCATCGTCATTCGGCTGTTGATCAGCCATTTCTTCTTTTTCTCCGCCGTCGGTTGTGTACTCGGTATCGGTACTTTCCGAGGATACAGGATTTTCCTCTTCCTCGGCCTCTTCTACTTCGTACTCGGCTCTTCCGACCTCAGCTTCGGCCTCGTCGAAATGAGCTCGCGGATCAGCCAGCCTGGGTATCTCGCCTCGAGCGTGGATGTCTAGTTCGTAGAACTCAGGCGGGCTTCTCGGATTTCTTGTTCGCCACCTTCTCGTGTGCATGAAGGTGACCGGACCGGTCTTCTAGACTCAGAGGATTTGTTCGTGCAGAGTCGCCAGGTGTTCAGATTTGGAACAGCAATGAAGCGAACACCGGTGCTTCAATTCTGTCGGGGGTGAGAAACTTCCTTGTCTCACCAAGAGCTCAGGAAGCCGTCGGCGCCGGTGGAGACTGATCAGAAAATCTCTCGTCAGATGTGGGACCCGTGTTCCGCCGAGCGGGTCAGAAGAACTGTTGCGCTAGGTGGAAACTGGATGGGTACTCTTTCTTTAAATCGTGGGACAAGCGTCCCACCGGGCGTGCCAGAGAAAATGTTGGTTACGAATCTGCCATGAGGAAAGGATTTTTGGTTAATGCGCCCAGATTCGCCCACCAGCATGAAAGGCCGGAAGGAAGAGATACCTTCCGGGCCAATCTCCGGAGAAGGCCGGCTCCTTTTGGGGGGGCTTGATTTAAGCTAAAGGGAACAGGGAAAGAAATAAATGAACGGAAAGAGATAAATGTACGAAAGAGATTACAAATATGTCCAAAGGTTGGTGGGGGGAACTAACGATGCGGGAACACACCAATCTCCGCTACTCATCGCATACAAACACGAGCATGACAAGGAAGCGCAAAACCTAGGCGTACTTCCGATACACCAGCGAGCGTATGCACGACTTCAATAGCTCCCTAGCAAACATTCCCTACAAGGAACTAACGACGGGGGATCGTATCAATCACCGGATACGTACACCGACGGGGGTAGAAAGTAAACCTAGAGATGTCGAGCCGGTATATGTGTTAGGTAGAGAGTTTAACCGCACGACTTCAATGGCTCCCTAGCAAACATTCCCTACAAGGAACTAACGGCGAGGGGATCGCATCAATCACCAGATACGGGCCAGCAACGTCACACACAACTGATGGAACTGCTACCAAATTTATAATGAATGCTTTAAATAATGAAGTACAGAAGGTGCTTTAAGCAAGCAATGCTAGAGGAACCTGATTGCCAAATGCCAAAGTGAATTAACGAGCAGCGACACAGGTGGGCCTAAGGCATATAATGAAAGACAGCATAAAAGAATAAAGATAGTAGAACAGAACCAGGCATACAGATTGTATTCATAAGCAGAAGCACGGTTACAGTAAGCACAGTAGTTCCCTAACAAACATTCCCCTTCCACCACTTACAATGAATTTCAGATGGGCTTTTATAGCCCGAGTCCCACCCGTTACATTAATGGGCACAGAGTCCCAGTCAAACATGAGCTGACAGAAGCGGCGAAAGAGCTGCAAATGCTGACCTTTTGTCGGACTGGGCTGTACCCGCAGCATGGTCTTCCTGGAAGCTGGACAACTACGTGGCGGAGTCGTTGGGTAATTCTTCAAGTCGGCAGAGCTTGCTAGTAGGCTGGAGAGGTGAAACCTCAGATCAGCTTTGAATGAGGCTATTAACGCAGGCGGTGCAGGCAGCCCATGCTTATCCCTTTTGGTCGGCAGTCTTGGTTCAAATCCCGAAGCTGGACACTTGTCTGATGATGGGTTATGCTGTGTGACACATGCCTGCCTTAGAGGGCAGTCTATCCATCTTTGCTTGGGATCGGGGCTCCTTGGGATGCGTGCAAAAATCAGTGCAATCGGGGAAGGCCTTCAAGCCTTGGTCAAATTCCGGGTTTGTTCCCCTACTGTACACCTGTCAAGGGCGCATTCCCGCTCCGTTGAGAAGTCGAACTGCGCACAGGCGAACACTGGTGTCTGCCGCCATATGGACCTGCTCCGGCATTTTACCTTTTTTCTGCATTGACCTGTCAGTCTGCCAGTGCAAGGTGCGCCCAGGAGGTGGGGCGAAGTACGAACTTCGCACCAAAACTGGGCGAAGTGCGAACTTCGCACCAAAACTGGGCGAAGTACGAACTTCGCACCAAAACTGGGCGAAGTGCGCACTTCGCACCAAAACTGGGCGAAGTACGCACTTCGCACCAAAACTGGGCGAAGTGCGAACTTCGCGCCCAGACTTAGCCAATTTCGGATAGACCTGCTTGGAAAGCTGGAAAATCAAGCTGGGAACTCCATGGAAAAAGGGGGGAGAGAAAGAGAATGGGAAAGAAAAGGAAAGGGAGAGAAGTGAGAAAAACGGAAGGAGGAAAAGAAGAGCGACATCGTTACAAAACAACATTGAAGACATTGCACCCCGTGCAAAAATGTGACAACACTCTCTTTTCCCTCTTTCTTCTCTTTCTCTCCCCTTTCGTGTTTTTTTTTTTTCCCTCCCCCGGTTTTTTTGTTTTTTTTTCTTTTTTTGCCTCGGCTTCCGGTTTAGGAATTAGCTTTTCTGTTGTGAGCACTCTCCAATTTAGGTCAAATTTTGTGCGTTTGACCAGGGCAGCCATCCCTTCGGCCCTTCTGCGCTTAACTCCTTGAAGAAAGGAGGCAGATCCCCCTACGGCTCTTACTGCCAGAGGTTGGTCCTCAGTGATGCTTATGAAATCAAGATCTTCCAGCTCCTGGGCCTGCTGCGGCATTTTTCCCGCGAACAGTGAAGTAGGTGGGATACCAGAGGGGGTAGTAACCTTCGAGGGTGACCGGGTCCTAGGAGTGACAGGGGTTTGGCTAGACGGCGCTGGTAGGGTTTCAGTTGGCTGGGGTGAAAGATGTGGAGATGAAGGAGCGACTTCGGCACTAACCGCAGGTGAAGGCTCTAGGGTTTGACTCAGGGATTGAAAGGCATTGGGGTCCTGAGCAAACTGGTCAAAGGAGTGAAAGTCGTTGGTCGGCGGGGTGGCTTGCGATGCTGAGGATGCGGCTACGGCTTGCCCTGATGAAGTGGGAGTCGGGGTTTTTGCAGGGCCGACATGGACTTGGGCAAATGGCACAGAGGACGTACCTGCGGGCTCCGCCTGAGCCGACGCTGAAGGAATGGTCACAGCCTGGATGTCTGCTATGGGTTTGGGGCTGTCTAAAGAGACAACCTCCGGCGCTGCTGCTTGTGGCTGCTCTGCAGGTGGCTGCTGCACTGGCTCCAGCGGTCGTTTGGTCCTTTCGACCTTTTTCCTTTTCTTTTCTCCCGACGCCGTGGCTGGTCCAGAAGGGAGCGGCAATAAAGGGGCGGCAGGCGCTGATGTCCCCACGGTAAATTTGTACCTGGGTCGCGCTGGTAAAATACCTGCCGCACTTGGTTCACTGGCTGGCGGTGTGAGCGTCTTCTCTGTTGATGGAGGGGCCAGCTCAGGAATTGACCGTTTCGATCCTTGCGCCGTTTCGGGCGCTACCACAGAAGCAACAGGCTGCATCGGGCCCACCTGACTGCTGGAAGGAGTCACGCTGGAAGTCGCCGGGGTTGACGATGACTGAGGGGTAGCCCTCCTTTTATGCCTTATGTTCGCGCCTCGGGGAACGCAAATGTGAAAATCGAAGGGCTGCCACGTGTCGACGTGTTGATCATATAATGCCGAAAACTCATCATCAACGGCAAGATTCCTCCGGCTTGACTTGTCGTGTTTCGTGCGACACCTCATTTTCCAGCATTCGAGGATTTTGTCCTTATGCCAGTTAAGCGGTGCCACCTTAGCGAGGAACTTCTTGAATCCCGCTGACTCCATTCGGTGGTCCGACTTACGTTCAGGATCGTAGGCGACCTCCTCACAATAAAATTCATGCCATGGTGGCCATGATTGCATCAAATGAATGCGCCAGTGGAGGTCTGCACCTGTCAAATTTCTTCTTTCTTTCATGATTTCCGTTCTTGGACAGATGTGTGTGAATTTTCCCCGGACCCCGATTGGGTCGTACTTCCAGCATTGAGGCAGCATTATCAGGCCCATCTCCAGCAGCTCCTGCTCAAGATAAACATGCTGCCCGATTTCGAAGATCTATATATTGGCCCAGGTCATAGGATACTTGAATATGTGACCTCTCTTCTTCCCTTGGCCAAATTCTTCTTCGACGTAGTCCATTTGCCGCGCCACCTCCATCCCGAACTGGTGGTCTGTGCAGAAGTAGGGCAGCAAACATGGCTTCCCCTTGAATCCGTAGATTTGGACAACAGTGCCCTGAGTCAGTCGAAAAGTATCACCAAGCTTGTTGTCTGTCAGATGCTTTGTCATAGCCGCTGGTGGGTGAGTCGCGCCACGGTTGAACAGTCCCATTGCTTGGCCCAGAAAATCGACATTAAACTCGTAAAACAAGCCCTTCCGGTACAGGGCCTCAGTCCATTCGTACACGGGGAGCGGCTCTCCTTGCTCGTTAGTTTTCTTCAGGTTGGGGACGTTCATCCAGTAATGCATATGGTACAGGCATAGCCATGTGAGGAATGAGCAAAACCGGAAATCCGTCGACTGCCTTTGCTGCAGTCTTACTAGGCTCGCATGGATTGCGTAGGCCAACCAGTCCGTCCAATCGTAGAAGATTGGGCGCTTCACGCTCTTTTGTGTCGTGGAGTCGTAAAACTCCCCGTGCAAGATGCACTCGGCCATTGCTAGCTGAAACGGCCGCACCACTCTGTCTGAGTCGCAACCAAGGACCCATGCCAGGACGATATAAATATATCTGTTCTCGAATCGGTCCAGCGGTATGGGGCCAGTCGGCCACTGTCCAGGATTTAGCGGAGTCTTCAATTCTAAGTTAAGAAACTCTCTCATCCGCTTCGACTGCGAAAATCTGCCGGTCTGTTCTTCTATGTTCACCCTTCTGATAATTGCGTCTGGGTTGTACTGAAGCCCTGGGGCGACCGCCGGCTGGATGCTCTCTACGAAAAGAGTGAACAGCACCCTCCCTTTGTTATCGCAGACCTGCCGCGCAGCTGGTTTATAGTATTCAGCAATTACTTCAACCAGCTCCGGACACCAGTGAGTCGGAGGGCACAGGAAATAATGGAGATTTGAATTATATGCGGCTCTGAGGTGGTGAGAAGGTGGAACCTTACCCACCCACTTTGCGATAGTCAGACGCAGCTTTGTGATGCTGATGGAGAACAAACCATCCTTGTACCCAGACAGACGATTGATTGGTGGCGGCGGAGTCTGACCAGCTACGCGCCTCTTCGTTCTGGATTTTTCCTTCTTGCCCTTCTGAGGCGCTGCGCTCTCATGGTCACTAGATTCTGGAGACTCGTCAGCATCGCGCGGACTTACACTTGATTGCGCCTGTACGGGCGCTTTTCCCTTGTCCATCCTCGTTGAAACAATCAGAGACCGGGACAAATACTTCAGAGCTTGTCAGGCTTATTCTCTGCAATCCGGGAGTCAGCTTCGAACTTATAAATTTTCTGGCTGGAGCCAGGGTCTTTTGTAGACGGTGACTGCTCATTAATGGTGCGAGGGAGGAAGTTAAAGCAGTTAACTCTAGGTTGGTGGAGGCGCTGTGATTTTGGCGGCTATGCATGGGCCCTTTTTAGAAAAACGTGCTTTGTTGGCCCAAGGCGCACCTTACCCATTAAATACGTCACCCTTGGATATTGCGCAAGGTTGCCCATTAAATGCGCCATCCTTGGTTATTGCGCAATCATTTAAAGCCTTCCCTTGGACGTTGTGTCGTTGCTGACGTTGCTGCCACCATTGGGCACACCTTTCAAAGAGCTTTGCAATTAATTAACCACACCTTGCCATGTGTCGGGCTTTGCAACGGGCCCATACTTGGCGCTGTCCGTGATGAGATGTTCGTGCTTCGCCCGGAACCCGGGGCGCGGTCCGACTTCGCCCGAAAAAGGGGCGCAACCTGAACTTCGCCAAAAAACGGGCGCGGCACGGACTTTACACTTCACTTTTTTTCGCCAGCTTACCATTCGGACTTCGCCAGCGCGGACTTCGCCCGAAAGACGGGCGCAGTCCGAGGTTCGCCCCAAAAATGGGCGCAGCGCGGACTTCGCCCGAAAAAGGGGCGCAGTCCGACTTCGCCCACCAACACGGGCGAACTTGGATTTCGGACTTAGTGCTTTCAGCTTTCATCGGATTACCCAGGGTGCGCCTGAGAACGGGAGCGCACTCGGACTTCGCCCGAAATTAGGGCGCAGTCCGACTTCGCCCGGCAACTGGGGCGCAGTCCGACACTTGGCATTTCCTTGTAGTCTGCTACCCAACTGCGCCCTTTGGAGAGGGCGCAGCCCGACTTCGCTGCGAAGTCGGGTTGGGCAGCCAGACTTAGACATTTTTAGCTCTTTTTAACTGCTTTCTTCCCTTCTTCGCCCCATTTGATGAGCGTTGCCTGACTTCGCTGCGAAGTCAGGCATTTGCCTCGGACTTACTTGGGCTACTTGGAAAACTGGAAAACTTAAAATAATTACATGCTGAAAACTTTAAAACGCAAAAAAGGGAAATCTGTACAAAGAAGGGCCTTTTCGGGCGCCTTCAGTGGTGGTACAATTTGAGGTGAAACCCGTTGACGGGAATGGGGAGAGGATGTCCCTCCATGTCCCGGAGCACATATGCGTTGAATTGGTTTACCCGGGCAATCTGATAGAGGCCCTCCCAGAGGGCATCAAACTTTCCATGGTTGTCGGGTTTGGCCTTGAACGAGTCCCACTTCAGCACCAGGTCCCCAATTTTGAAAACTCGGGCTGTGGTACCTTTTGCGAACCAGCCTTGGGTTGATTCAGCGTGTTTTGTGAAGGCCTGGTATGCTTTCTCTTTGTCTTCCTCCAACTGCAGCAGCTGGCAAATTCTGTCTTCTACTGGATCCCCGCTGCTTCTTTCCTCATCGAGCATCCAAAGAGCGGGCATCTCAATGTGCGTTGGCAAGACAGCTTCTTTGCCATACACGAGCGCATAAGGGGACGTTTTGATGGACTTCTTGAATGAAATTTTGTCCGCCCATAGCGCCCGATTCAGGAGTAGGTGCCAAGTCCTCTTGTTATTCTCCACCGTCCTTCGAATGATCTTCAGTAGATTCTTATTGGTGGACTCGGCGAGACCGTTCCCCTGCGGGTAGTAGTTGGAAGACATCTTGTGATAGATGCCAAATTTGCTGGTGTACTCCGTGAGTACTGCGCCTGCGAACCCTGGACCATTGTCCGTCACTATTGACTCGGGAACCCCGAAACGGGTGATCAAGCTTTCGAGGAACCTGATGACCGTCTCTTGGTCGGCGTTCTTTGTGGGGATCGCCTCTGCCCACCGTGTGAAGTAATCGGTGGCGGTTAAGATAAACTTGTGGCCCGCTGCTGAGTTCGGCGAAATCACCCCGATGAAGTCCAGACCCCATTGCTGAAACGGAGTCTCGGCTGGGATCAGTTGAAGGGGTAGGGGTGCTTTTCTGTTTCTGCCAGCAAATCTCTGGCATCGATTACATTTGCTACGAGCGCATGAGCGTACGCCAAGCGAGTAGGCCAGTAGTACCCAGCTCTGATTATTTTCAAGGCCGTGGGCCTTGCGGAATGATGACCTCCAGGCATCCCGGAATGAAATTCTCCGAGGACCCTGGACTGGTCTGCCTTTCTGACGCACCGCAACAGGATGCCGTCGATGTTTTTAAAATAAAGCCCCTCGGGGCGAAGAGTGTGCTTCAAGGCACCTAGCCGAAACCTCCTTCTTTGTGAGGCATTCATGTGGTCTGGACATCTCCCGGTGCAGAAATACCTCACCAGTTCATCTGTCCAGTCACACTCCTCGGGTAAAGAGTTGGCTAGGTTGATGCGTGTTGCTGGGTCCTCCCACTCGCAGGCGGATATCTCGGCTGCCGCACTTCGGGCTAGCTCCTGGCACAAGGCTCGGCCTCTGACTAGCTTGGTTGGCCGCACTTCGATGTCGAACTCCTGGATTTTGGCAATCCATCCTGCCCTCTTGTGACCCGGTTCTCCTTGTATGATAAAGCTTCGAACGTCCGGGTGGATCACGAAGACGGTGATCTTGCTCTGGGAGACAAAGTGCCTGAACTTACGGAGAGATTTCATGATAGCGTGTACCTGCCGCTCTATAAAGTTGTACTTCTCTTCGTGTGGCTGGATCACTTGGCTCAGGAACGCTATGGGGCGCTCCTCGCCATCTTCTCCCTTTTGGGTCAGGACTGCGGCGTAACTCTCTGGTTCTCCCACCGCGTACAGGATGAAGTCTTTGGAGTAGTCCGGGTTTATCAACACCGGTGCTTGTGCAATGCGAGCTTTGATCTCTTCGAAGGCTTGCTCCCTTTCTTCAGTCCACAGAAAATCTGTGTTCTTCTTCAGCAACTCGGACATAGGCTTGATTACCTGTGCGAAGTCCGGTATGAACTTCCGCACGAAGTTGATTTGGCCGAAGAAGGACTGTAGCCCTTTCTTATCGGTCGGGGCGGGCAAGCGGAGGAGAGCCTCTGCTCTGTCAGGATCTATAGCCAGGCCTTTCTCGGAGATGATATGTCCCAGCAACTTTCCTTCTTTCACCGCGAAGACAGATTTCTTCGGGTTTATGGAGATGCCGAATTCACGACACCTTTCGAATATTTGCCGCAGGTGAGGAACATGATCTTCTCGCTTGTGAGAGAAAACAGTCATGTCATCCAAGTAGATGACGATCACTTTGTTAAGCAGCTCTCGAAAGGCCAGGTCCATGGCTCTTTGGAATGTGGCGCCAGCATTGGATAAGCCGAATGGCATGCGCTGATAGGCGAACGTTCCCCATTTGGTGGTGAACGTCGTCTTGTGCTGGTCCTCATCCTTGACCCATATCTGGTTGTAGCCGGAAAAGCCGTCTAGGAGGGAAAATCTCTGGGCTCCAGCAACTATATGGAGGATCTAATCGATCTGGGGAAGCGGGTAATGGTCCTTGAGGGAGGCTTGATTTAGATTTCTGAAATCCACGCAGAGACGAATGTCTCCGTTCTTCTTCCTCACAGGAACCAAGTTCGCAACCCAGGATGAATGCTTGATGGGGTAGATGATCTTGGCCTCGAGCATCTTCAAAAGCTCGGCTTTCATCATGGCCTCGATTTTTGGATTGACGGCCCTCTGTTTTTGCCTGAATGGCTTGGCGCCATCTTCTAGCTCAATGGTATGCTGAATTATTTCTCTGTCATACCCCTTCAAGTCTTGGTAGCTCTAGGCTACTATGTCAGGGAACTCTTGACATAATGATCTGATTTGCTCGAGTTCCTCTGTGGTGCAGTCTGTCCCGACCTTGATTGATTTACCAGGTTCCAGTTCTAGGTCAGCATACTGCTTTAGGTCTACTTTGATCCGATGAGATATGGCTCTGTCATTCTGATAAGGTAATCAGTCCTTTCGGGACATGATTATTTTTCAGTTGTATCAACCCCTCATATTGCTCGTCATCAGGGTCTCTACCTTCGATTGCACAGGCTTCATTTACCAAAAATGTGACGATCTCCTCGTCACGACTAAACACCTGCCAGTGGGTGTCCTTATCGAGCACGGAAGGCTTGTAAATGGTACGGACCGGCTCGGCTTACGGACGGTGTCATCGGCCGGAACGTGCACTGGCTCCAACAGACGCGAGAATGTCAGCATGCTTGTTTTTCTCTCGTGAAATAGCCTTGACATTCAACGAGTCAAAAGACTCCATCAGATCCCAGACCCGATTTCGATACGCCTTGAGATAGTGCTTTTTGGAGGCGCACTTATTCATGATCTGGTGGCACACCAGCTCTGAGTCTCCGTAGATCTGCAGATGTTTGATTCCCAACCTCTCCGCCTTTCGCAATCCCAAGCACAAGGCTTCGTACTCCGCCGCGTTGTTGGTACAGCTCCAAGCCAGCCTATAGGTGTAATCCTTCTGGATCCCGTTGGGGAAACCAAATGAACTCCAGCACCGGCGCCATTTTTGCATCGTGCGCCGTCAAAGAAAAGCTTCCACAGCTTCTCGGGTGCTGGTCCCACTTCTTTCTTTGCTGACTTGTCAACTCTCTCAGGCTGAACAATGGTGTAACAGCCTTGCTCTATTTCGATCACGACGTTGAAGTCCCGCAAGGAGAATTCATCTTCTACTTGCAGTTGCTCGAGAGCTTGCTCCGTCATGTCCACTGTCACCAGTTCTTCCTCTGCCAGCTGAACCATGCAATCCTCAGACTCTTCTCCGGGCATCTTCTCTACTAGGTAGGTGGAAGGCTTTTCATTGAAGATTTTCAGTCTCCTTCCTTTAAAGGGCACTTCCATGTGCGAGTAGTCCAGAGAGAGATATCCTCCCAACTTCGCAGTGAACTCCCTGGAGAGACACATGACGAAGTAGGGTTCCAAGTCGACGACCACAACCTCTTGGATGACCACGATGTCGAGGGCTTTGTGCAGCCGAATGGGGATGTCTTTTATGACACCGACTATCTTGACAGGGGTGCCGTCTAGTTGCAGCACGCCTTGGCTGCTCCTTGTGTACTCCATCCCGATTTCATCGCAGACGGCTCTCGGCATTACGGTCGTGGAAGCACCAGAGTCCACCATGCAGTTGTGTACTATATACTCTTGCATCCGTAAAGACAGATAAAAGGGAGGTGGTATGTTCTTCCCAGTGGCTGAGACTGTCAGGGGTTGCACCAGGACAGCGGGCTGTATCTGCTTGCCGTTCTTCATGATTTTCAGGGATTCTTGCAGCAGATCAACCTAGCCTAGGAGCTGAAAAGCATCATACATGTTGATTCTCGCGGGAGTTCTCTTCAACTCGTCTACTATGCTGTAGCCCGAAGTGCTTGCTCCTTCCGCTTCTTTCGCCGGCTCGTACTTTGTCCGGTATTGTTGAGTGGCCTCAACTCTCTGTCTCTTGGTCAGAGACGGATACCTCAGCTTCTCCTGAGCTTGTTCTTTCGTTTCAGCTAGAGGCTGGGCAGCGGGAGCTTTAGCCGGAAGAGCTTTGGCTATGGGCGGCTTGACTGCGGGAGTCTTCGCCGGAGGAGTTTTATCTTTGGCTGTGTAAGGCCACAGCCTCTTGTATGGTGGTATCTCCTCGGGTTGCGCCTTGTCTCTTCTGGCGTACACCTTTAGGGGTTTGGCTGCAGCTTCGGCAGACTTCTTGTTTTCCTTGGAGGGAGGCGGCATTGGAACTTCGTCTGAAACGGCAAAATTGCTTTCGTCGCCCAGGATCAGACGATCAGACGAAAGCAAGACTTCGCTGCGAACTTCGTCTGAAACGGCAATGCCATTGAGGACGAACTTCGTCTGAAACGGCAAAATTGCAGTCCGACTTCGCTGCGAAGTCGGGTTGCGCCCCTGACACTTAGTCAGATTTTCAATTGTTTCCTGTCCTGCTGCGCACGGGATACCTACTACGCTACAACTGAGGGGCGCACTCCGACTTCGCTGCGAAGTCGGGTGTTGCCCCAACACTTAGAAACTTTTCAAGGTACACCTGCTGAAGTTTTACTGGGGGAAGAAAGGGGGAAAGAAGAAGAGGGAATGAAGCTGCGAGGGAGAGGAAGAAAGGGAGAGAAGAAGAAGGGGGAAATGAGGAGAGGGAAAGGAAAAGAGCAGCTTACATGCAGAAACCAAAAACATGGCACCCCTGTGCAAAATGTGGCAACAGTAACTATAACATACATCATAAAGATCCAATTAGAAAGCAAAAGGGCCTACTACACCCCACAAACATGCCTAACTCAATATTAATAGGAATGAGAAATCCTACATAAGCAAGACTAAGGGTTTGCACCTCTAAGCCTGCTACCCAAATGGCAATGAGCTTGGCAAGTAGTGGGGTTCATAAACCACTCAAGTCCCACAGTTGGATCAATGTGGAATAATTACTAACACACAACACCACACTAATTATTAGAAACCAGGTATAAGAGTGGAAAAAAATTCCAACTCTAGAATATGCCACCATATAAACAAGCCTGTAACTACAAATTGCATCACAGAGATTTTTGTTGTGGTTTGTACCACAGATATAAGAAAAAAAACATTAAATTATACACATAAATAAATCAGGAAAATTATTTTCTTACATTTAAACGTTCCATTCTACGCATTTCATCTTCCAAAAGTGATAGCTGTGCTGCAGTTGTCCAATGTATACAGTCAACTGGACTGCATGTGGATAAATACTGCTTTGTTAGTCTTTAAACTTCACACTCATATAATTTTAGCTTTCAAAAGAAAATAGAACAAGATTCAAACAATATGTGATATTCTCTTACTTCTTTAAAACTTGAAAAAATTAAAATTTATAATTGTTTAAAGATTCTCTTTCAAACTTTCTTCGATTATATGAAATTCAGGTGTGTTCAACATCTAATCTACTCTACAGTGGTTGGCAAAACTAAGGTTCAAACCAATAGAATCATCACAACAATGAACATTTACGAACTAGTTTCAATCAACCCTATTCATGCAAAAAATCACAATGAACAAGAAAAAGAAAATCAGAACATTAGTCATTGGTTTTCATTATTAGATTTTAAAAATGTACAGTGGAAGCTCATTCATCCAATGGAAGGTCTAGAACAAAATCAGAAGATAAGTCATTGGTTTTCATTATTAGATTTTAAAAATGCACAGTAGAAGCTCATTCATCCAATGGAAGGTCTAGAACAAAATCTTGGCAAACCTATAAAATGTGTTTGCCAAAGAAAAAGATTACTTGGAAGGGTTTGACACATACAAGATCATATAATACCAAATGGGTAAGTCATATTACAAAGTATTTTACTCTCCAAATTAGTTATCCCTCTATATCGCTAAGAAGTAAAGTATCAATGAATATAGAAGTGTCCAATTGGCATATATGTGGTGAAGCTTCTTTTGTATGCAGATAATCTCATTTTGAATGCAAGGACAGCACATGGGTTGAGAGAGCATTTGTACATGGGCTGAGATCTTCTTTTGCACAATAAGGAAGTGCCAGTTACTTTGCAAATTCCGTCTTTTAGCACAATTTGATATTTTTTTGGGGGCTATTCAAATAATCCTTCTTCTGTTTTTAGGTGTCAAGATAAAATTCAGAATATGGAGGGAAAAATAAAATTCAAATTCTTGAATTCTCTACAAGTTCTTTTGGCACCATACGACAACCCCTCCATTTTTCTCTTCATTCTATGGTCGAGTGCTTTACCATTGGACAATGGGGGTTTGCAGCATTTGCAGAGCAAGGGCTCACGCATCAAGGCATGCGATCCAATGCCCTCTCAACATTCTACCTGGGCCAGTTGGTATCTTCATGGTACTGGGATTTTGGAGGTCTTAGGGTTGAATCATGTCTCAGGTGCTTTTTCCATGTTCAAATGCCATTTGAAGGTTCACAAGGAATTCAAGGCATTCACCAACATGTGGCATCCTTTCTTCTCACAACTAGCCTTGGTTGAGTGGTCTTGTAGACACCCAAAAAGTGTCAATTTTGTATTTGCCTAAAGTCACATCTTAATAATATTGCAATTGTCTTAAATAGTCTTAAAATTGCATTTTTGCACTTTATAACCTTTACAAAAATAAAAAATTGCTCTCCCTAGCCCCCCTTCCCCCACTAAGCACTCTCCTACACTAAGCCCCTAGCCACCATGTGACTTTCTCGATCTTCCCTATTCTATGTGCACACCCCTCCTAACCTACACTTGGACCTTAGCTTAGGTCCACCTCACCCTATCCTAGTCTACCCCTACTTGCCACATCCTTATGCACCCTCACCTTCCCCATGCCTCTTAATGCCACTTGGGAAGGGTGAGGATCCTCCCCACCTAAGTGCATTTATGAGGCATGGTGTGCACATGCCACTTGAGTGGGGTGAGGACTCTCCCCACCCAAGGTAATCAATAAGGTATGGTGCACATTTCCTTTGACCACCCCAAGTGGAAAATTCTAGATTTTCCACATCCCCTCACCCATGCCACATGGATGCCATGTCATGCCATGTCACCTCCAAGTCACCACTCCCTCTCCCTTGCAAAAAGTCTATAAATACCCCCTCATTTCCTTCATTTGTAAGAAGTGAAATCTATCCCAAAACTCTGCCAATATTTCCATTGGACCCTTTTGTGTGCTCAGCTCTTTGTGTGCTCACCCCCTTTGTATGCAAAACCAGCCATGGCAAACATTGAATGCTTCCACATACCTACATATGTTGTTTATAAAACTGCTCGTGGTTGAAGAACTAAATCTGCCCCAAACTAATACCAAAAGCCATTGACACCCTATCGGAGGTCCCCAGACGACTTGCAGTCGAAGTCGTCCAACCCTGGACAACTCACAGTCAGGGTCATCTGCCCCCAGACGGGTACATTCCAAACCTTGAGCCATACACAGCATCAACAACAGACAGACATCCAACATAAATAAGGTGAGTTTCTTTGTATTTTACAGCATTTTGTGCCATGCTCTTGCTTTGATCAAGTTTTGTAGCATTATTATTGTTTGCATATTTTTAAATTTGGGCCTAACCAAGGTAGGCCCATTTGATGCTACTAACTCTTTGTATTTGATTATCTGTAGGACTCATGGGAGCTCACATAATCAAGGGTGGTCAAGCCTTCAAGCAAGACAAAAACCCACCCACATTTTGAGGTGGTTTGGAAGACATCTTGTGTGCCATTTAGTTATATTTGTAAAGAGGGAACTTTCCACCTTGGAAATCCCTATTTGTAAGCCCATAGTGGCATTTTGTAAAAAGATTATCATTTTGTAACAAATCCTTTATAATCGATGAAAGTGGCACGTTTTCCTTCCCACAAGACTCTTTGCCTTCACGTTGGTCCTATGTTTGGGATAGTCGCGGGATCGGAACTTCTTATTGTTTGTCTTTGTGCTAGTGCAAGGACTTCTTAGAAAGCGTGCATTCTTTTCAAGCAACAACATTCATGCCCAATTTGTTTGGTGCTCAAGGTTTGAGAGGTCAAGATTTGACCTTGGTCCCTTTTTGGTTTTAAGTCGTCTGGCCCATGTTGAAGGCTTGCAATGGCATTATAAAGTGTAGGTGTAGTCTACACGGAGTTGCATCCTCCTTGTCCTCACCAACAATGGCAATTCAAATTGTCATTGTGTGCTTGTTGGGCCTCTATGGTCTCAATGGTCATGGAGTTGAGCCTTGACCCTGTCTTCTTTTCAACAACCTAGCCTGTGGATTTTTGTTGGCCACCAACCACTTAGTGATGGAGGCGCCATATGAGTCCACACCTATGGGTGTGGAATCCTAGCTAACCTAGATAGTCTAAGACACCTGTGACCCACGAGATACAGTTTAGACTTTCACCACCTCCTTTGCTTTGTGGCACGGTGGTGAGAACTCCAAAATTTGGAGGAACAATTTGATATGACAAATTTCAGGAGTCAACCAAAACTACAATCATCACTAACTCCCATTTGTACGACAATCATTTGTACAGCAGTTGTTGACAATCCACTTGTATAACAAGTGACTTGTACAACAATGTCTTGATCTGCAGTCCACTTGAACAACAGTTACTGGAACAGCAGCAACTCCACTTGAATAGAAACCTTTGTCAACATGACTTGTACGACACTCCTTGTATGGCACTTCCGAAGGCACTCCTCGTACAACACTTTTGGACTGCAACTTCAGGTTTCAACCTACACACAAAACTTGACAGGAACACCTACATATCTATCTTGCTATAGCGATAGCATCACACATAATGTATACACAGACACACAGATGAAGGATGAATGGTTATTGCATTTACTCCTATCTGTACGGCACTTGCATTACATATCCGTTTGTGCTAGCAATGATGATACGCAGATGCTACAGATGAATACACACATGGATATCTCAATGCTACCTTCTCATTCCCATTCCGCTTTTCCTTGAAATGAAAGAGGGGACCCTTTTTATCCTTAAGGACTAGCAGTTAACAACTACTGCCACCTGGGACACATCATCTAACTGCCCTCCGTTCACATATACTAATTACATGCTCAATACGGTACATTACAAACTTTTTCTTATCAATGCTTACATCATCATCCTTGACGTATTTACATTACAAAATTGCATTTCATTTACATTTACACTCGTGCATATTGCACTTATTTGACTATTTACACTACTGTGTTTGACGCTCATCAGAATTAGCTCCTACATGCTTCTGCCTTGACCCACCTTGGATTACTCTATCAGCTAAGTTAGCAGTCAACATGGTGCCACAAAGGATTATAAACCAATTTTTTACTTATATAAATGCAAGCACCTAGTCAAATTAAACCGTCCTTAGTGGCGAAGCATCAGTGGCTATAGGGTACAATTTTGTTTGTGACCTTGGATTACTCTATCAACTAAGTTAGCAGTCAACATGGTCCCACAAAGGATTATAAACCAATTTTTTACTTATATAAATGCAAGCACCCAATCAAATCAAACCGTCCTTAGCGGCGAAGCATCAGTGGCTATAGGGTACAATTTTGTTTGTGAATAAGATCGTACGAAGTGGCAAATCAGAGAGTGGTGTGGATTGCCTAAAGTTTGTATTATCAATTTTTTTATTGTAATTTAAGGCTAAAAGGGCAAATCTGTTGAAGGCAATAATTTTTGCAAATGGAAGCGTTTTGAGCCCTTTTTTAGATCACATGACTTTTTGTACTCTTCTCGCGGGCAACATTTCTTCTAGACATAAGTACAGGAGGAGAGGTGAATTGGGGCATGATGGACACCAAATCATATGTCATCTAATTAAATGGGTAAAATTATAGTATATGCTCAACCCAAATGATCAAATTATTGCAGAGTGACAGCTAGGCCCTTGATAAAGGAAGTCAACTTAAGCTTTTTGTTTGTTTTAGTTGTGGATTGAGCCAAATTTACTTTTCCACATCAAAGACAAGGCAAATCCCACCAAGGTGTGGACCAAATTGCATGATCTATTTGGGAATGTGAATACTACGAAACTTAGTCGCTTAGATCTAGATCTTACTACTCTCAATATGATAGAATTCAAAAACAAATTGTAATCTAATGTCGTCTAGAGGTACAAAGAAAGAAGATTCTAAAGTTAAAAATGTTCTTGTGAATCTTCCTTCTTCATATCAAATGCTTAGACTAATTGTTCATGTTATTCCTATGTTCTTGAAGGAGAACATGAATCTATCCCTTAATAGTATCTTCTCTCTTCTAGCTCATTTTCAAGTGGTTCTAAGGAATTGTGGTGACTCCTTCATAAACAAGCTCATGCAAAGGTTTTAAAAATCTATGGAGATGAAGATCAAGTGGCCCAGGGGTGAATTGAAGCCTCCAAAGAAGACAAAGCCTACTTGCGGATACTATATGCAAAAAGGTCATCCTAATAAGGTTTGTCTTGTGAGATTACAAAATATTGAAGCAAAGTTTAAAAAATGTTGAACATAATGCAAGTCTTCTGTAGGACGATGAGGAAAATTCTAATGGTTCCTTTACACATAGAAGTGAACCGACATAGTAGAGCTTGCATTAAGGGGAAGATCATTAATGTCTTCTCTCTTTGGCCCCTCAACTCATATTAAGGGGGGTGTTGAAATATGTAATCTATCGCTCCTTTGCCAAGACCGACATTATATGATAAATTGTATTTATGCAAGCCTACAATCTAACATTCTTGGTGTGGCACCTACTTGTCAACCTCTACTCCTATTGGTGTGGCCTACACCATCTCTTGAACGGTTTCTCTTTTTCTTGGTTGTTGCGCTGCTTCCTCTTCCTCCACATGTTTCATTTTGTGCCCAATGTTCCTATTTGCTCTGGTTGTCCTCTTGCAACATCTTGTGAAACCTCTTCCCTAGTACCCACAATGGCACCTGCAGTGTATCCCTACACAATTTGGCCTCCCGAATGCATCGGAGTGCCTCGTTGCACAGCAACATAAGTCATTCCTCGTAATTGATAATGTTGGACTTCCACCAATCATTTCGCACTTCCTCCAATCGTAGCCACCACTGTAGCAGCCTTTGGTGGTCCCTTTGGAAAAATTATTTTTATCTTCTAGTTCATCAGCTATTACAGAGGATATTGCTCCAGAGACAGAGGTGGATGTTGCAACTACTGCCCTATCTACTGTTGCTTCTACTTCTTGCCAATTCCTCTGCAATCTACAACCTCTCCATGGCCCCATTCAAATCCGACTCCTTAACCAACACATCAATGTTGTCACCTTCCCCCTCCTTGTCCAACGACTCAACTAACAGCGACCTTGGTGTCTTCCTCTTCTTTGTCATTATGGCCTTCTTCCTTCCAATCTTTGCTAGTTTCCCCATTGGTCCCGTCTAGGTTAGTGGGGCTACGAAAATCCAACGAAAGCTACTTGGCGCTCCTAGAATATTATGTGGTAAATCCAGTCATAGAAATTGAATCTTCTCATACATTGCCGCTTCCAAAAGTAGAGCAATGGCATGAAACACCATGGAAAAATTCTTCATGAACCACAACAAAAAATTCTATATGTGGTCTAACAGAAATGATGCCCAATCATATTTCACTCTGGCCATGATACCCTCCATGTATGGTACAATCCAAGTGGTCATATTTGAGGATCGTTGCTCACGGGACAACCTAGACATAACTACGTTCATAGGACAAAATATTTTTAGACTTTAGGTGCTACATCTTCAATCCGTGGCTACCATTCTTCGTCAACTTCACGATTTCTACCACACTAAGATCAATGACTTTATCCACAAATGTTTTCAACCAGTATGACTACACTCCTTCACTAGTCGACTACTGCTAGCGGTAAGTAGTCTCAACACTCGAAAAATTGTTCAGTGAGAAAGACACTTGTTCATCCTTGTCACCCAGCACCAACTTGCTTTTCTTCCCTATGTCATCTTTCTCCAACAACTCCAATAGGTAAGGCTTGAAGAAACCTTTGTCAAAGCTTAGGACCTGCATGATGTGGTGTACTCCTCCACTTTGAAACACCGCTTTCAATTGGTCATCCTATGGATTGTTGTGCCACCATACCCTACAAAACTTACCTGTAGGCATTGCCTAGGTTTTTTCTTCTAAAGGGATCTACATATTCTCCTTCCCCTTTGTCTTTTGTTGTGGTGAAACTTTTGGTTCTTCTCCCTTGCTTTGTCGGTCTTCATCTGGAGTTTCGATCTACAACTGGGATCTCAAATCTCCTCCACTCTCTCTGTGCTGCATTCTCCCCCATTTGGCTTCCATCTTGCCTTCCTTCCACTCCCAAGTAGTGTGCACACTCAACGTGACTTCTAACAAAACCAATACCAACTCCGCATGTTTGGGGTCCCTGCCACAACGCAACTCCCGACACAATTCTTGCAAGGTGCCTTCTTGATTCCTCAGGCTCTAAAATTTTTGTCATGTGTTGCACTCCTACTCTTCGCTCCACAAGCTTTTGTTTTTGAACTCCAGTGGCAATTACTTCCAAGTGCGGCAATTGTTTTCCAATTGATTTAGCCTTCTCCCACAACTCCACATGGCACACCTCGTCTTTTGTGCCACTCACTTTCTCAAAATTGTGTGCCTAGTTATTGCACGTATGGCTAATAAGTGTGCTCCTCCTTTCTGCTCTTGCTTGGCTCTACATGTGCAAGTGAGCAATTGAGAGCTCCTAGTACCTTTTTAAAATTTGAGGTAGGTAGGGGTACACTTGGCCTGCATGCGACACCTCCCCCTCCACTTCCTTAACTGCCACTTCAACTCCCACAACTAAATTGCATGCAACTGCTCATTTAGCAAACCAATTTCCTCTTTTCCTGATTGTTCAACTCTTTACTTCTAGCACATGGCAGGCCTGCTGGAAAGCATGCGTGCCCTTCTTTGGTTTGCATGTTTGTTTCAGCTCGAATAGCCCAGGCGGCCAGACGATCTACCTGGTTGTCTAGACAGCCTGTTCTGTCGGCCCAGATGTCCCAAGATGCCAAACAGCTTACCTAGTTGTCTTGACGGGCCTTATTTTCTTTGCTCCTACTCAGATGCTCCCCCACTCCTTCGACTACATACATCCATCTCAAATCTCAAAATGTTCATCTACGTCTTCCTCGAATGGCCTAGCATCTACTTCCCACCAAACTTGCGTTACAACTAATTTTTCTTGACTTCTGAACAACCCTCCTAATGACCCAATTTGTCCACTTGACAACCTGAGAACAATCTAAGAGTCAAACAACCTCCCCAAAAAGCCTAAGGAGAGTCCAAACACGCTCCCTGTTATGAACCTCACTTCTTGTTAACATAAATTATTCACTTTTTATGCAAAAATATTAAAAACATCCATTCACAATTAATTACGCACAAAACAATTCACAAAAATAGATATAGAAATATTGAAATACCCTTGAGGTAGAGCAACACCGAATAAAATTCCTAAGGAACAACTCCAATATTTGCTCCATGAGCCAAGACTCTTACAAAGAATAATTGATATCACTTATGTTTTACAATGACAATCTCTATTCTTTATATACCCCTCTTTCTAAACCCTTGTCCCACTCACTAATATAATAAAATATTAAAATATATTCAACCTTGGGTTATGGGTGGCCCATGCCAACTATCCATAAGACCCATACACAATATAATATTATATTCCATATCCCTATCCATCCCCCTTACAACACATTTCATACTTGAAACATCTGAAGAAACTAAATAATAGGATTTGCTAAGCAATGCTAGCAATTGGTACCAATCACGATCATCCATCCATCCTAGTGAAATCTTGCTTGGTGATGGTCTATGTTGATGCCAAGCTCTCCTCATGCCACATGAACATCCATAATTGTTTTGTGGGCTCCACACTTTTGTTGCTCTACTCTAGTAATTTGAGCCATGGGTGCATTTGTTCCTTGATGTTGCTGCTACACTACTATGAAAACCAAAATCACAATGCTTTCTATGCCAAACATTGCCATACTTAGTGTCCTTCTGATTCCATGTAGAACCATGCCTCCAAGATTGTTGCCGCTCTTGGTGGTGTGGATGGCAATATGCTGCAACCTTATCCTGATGTTCTACTTTCTTTGGTTCCTCAACATTTGGTCCTTTGTTTTAAATTCCTCTGCATGTTGTTCTCTCATGTGCCCTTCGTTTGGTGTGTCCTTGTGCTCTTCTATGTCTTCCTTGGACTTTGCTGTTGTTACTTCTTTCTTGGATTCTGTTTTAGGTTATATTGCTTCTTCCTCAATTTTTTTTCCTATAGCAGTTTCTTGTTTTTCCTCGGATCCTTGCCTCTTACACTAAGAAATATCTTGTACTGTTATTTTCTTTTTCCTGTACCAGAACTTCATAAACTTCTTTTGCAGGTTAATATTAATAGTACCCAAATAATTCATCCAAGGATATCCAAGAACAATATCCACATCATCCATCTCAATAGCATGAAAATCTGAATGTAAAACATATTTGTCCATGTTAATTTTCAAATCTTGAAAAATCTGAATATTCTTACCCTCAAGCTTTATATCTTTGATTTTCTTTGCTTGAACCTGCAACCTTTTAGCCAAAACAATATTAATGAAATTACATCTGTTGCTAGGGTTTATGGAAATAACAACCCTTTCCCTCTGGATGCAGCCATAAACCTGCAAAATAGATTTTTTTAGCTCAAACAATTCTTCCTGATCACTGCTTGCATTATTTGACACAAAAGATGTGCTTCCTTCTACCTGCATATTATTATCCTTATTTTTTTCTTCTACCAATTTATTGATATCTTTACAATCTTGTAACATGACTCTCAACTATTCATTTATTTATCTCATCTTTACCAATAGTCTCTCGTTTTCTACGTCCTTAGAAAACTCTTCTAACTCCATGAACTTGACCCAAAAAATAAATTCCCATAACTAAGGTTTGAAAAACTAGGGTTTCTCAAAAAAAAAAAATTTCTCAATTCTCCTCTAATCCCAACCTACCAAAGATTAATTCTGCAATTTTTCTTCAAAAACAAATTAAAGTACAACAGATTTGCTTACTCCGGCTGAAAGATTTCTGCAGTTTTGTTTTTCTGCGACTTGAAAAATTGTCACTGCCCTTATTCCAGACAGCTGACTTCATTGGGTCGTATCTCCCTCAATGCTGCTCAGATTATTGTATATAACCACTTATTTTAAAGCTCTTCAAATTCTGCACAAGTTGGTCCAACAATCATCTAAATCGGACAACTCCTCTCAAAGATATGGCTTCTAGAAGATGAGACGTTTTTCAAAACAATGCTGCCCTAACACTGCAATCCACAAAAAATTAAAACCCCCCGCTTTGCCAGAATCGCAGTTCTGATAACACTTGTTATGAACCACACTTATTAACAGAAATAATTCACTTTTTATGCAGAAATAATAAAAACATCCATCCACAATGAATTACGCACAAAACAATTCACAAAAATAGACATAGAAATATTGAAATACCCTTGAGGTAGGGCAACACCAAATAATATTCCTGAAGGAAGGAACAACTCCAATCTTTGCTCCACGAGCCAAGACTCTTACAAAGAATAATTGATATTGCTTATGTTTTACAATGACAATCTCTATTCTTTATATACCCCTCTTTCTAAACCCTTGTCCCACTCACTAATATAATAAAATATTAAAATATATTCAACCTTGGTTTATGGCCCATGCCAACTATCCATAAGACCCATAAACTATAATATTATATTCCACATCCCTATCCCCTAGGTACCTTACACTCCCCTTCAACCTAACATCCCAAGGGTCGTCCAAGGAGCTGCTATCCCTGTTAGATAGCCAAGGGGTGATCCAAACAGCCCACATTGTTGGATGAATGGCCTCTGGACCATCTAGGGCAGATTGCTCCACACAGACAGCCAAGAAGGAGGCCAAACAACCTCCCCCCTTGGCCAAGTTGTCTTAGATGACCTAGAGGACCTGACGGTCCACCCAAACAGCCCGAGCAACCTTCTTCACAAACATACCTTGGTCATTCTAATGGACTTGACAACCCACTCAGACTGCTCAAGGAATCATTTAAGTTTGGCGGATGGTTGAAGCCCGTACTTGTCCCAACCTCTTCCATCTCAAACTTAGTCATTTTTCAACCTTCTCTTCTTCATCTTCAATTTGGACTCCAACTAAGTCTAGCTGCTTTGTTTTGCCTTCATTTTTTCATCCACCACACTACTACAACTACCTTGACCTCTAAAATGATTTCATTTTTTGTTCCAAGTTCTTCTTGCAAAGCATGATTTGGCAACAAATGGGCATTACCTTAATGTTGTGCAATTCTTGGCACCCTTCTTGGTGTTCCCCATTTGGTTCTCTCAAAATCCGAGCTCAGACTGGCACTACTGCAATCTTCCTCCTCACAGTTCAAACTCATCAAGGACAAACTCCTTGCTTCTTCCACCAAGTTGCTATTATCTGCTTGTCCATTTGGTAATGTTTGCTCTAGTGCATTAGTGTTGTGAATAGGATCACACAGCACTTTGTGTATGTCTTTCCATTCGACTTCTACGAATATTCTTCTTGATACAGTTTCATCGAAGTTTTGGGTAGTTCTCTTCTAGAAGTTCAACTTTCGCCACATGATAACATTTCCCAACACTTGCTCATCTGTCGTGCTCCTCTTGGAGTGTCTTCTAAACTTGTCTTTTTATCGAAAAACTCCTAACAATTGCTTGTATATTTTGTCGTAGTGGCATCAACCCTTGCGCACGCTATCTCTACAATTCATCCATTCAAACATTCTATTTTTTGCTTCTCTCATGCCATTATTGTGTTTCAACACATTCACTATTGTGTGTGTCCAATGGCTGCCAACAAACTCATCCCTTCAATTTCGCTCCCCTCACTTCAAGGCTCCTATTCTAGCAATTATTGTCCAATAGGCATCGTCGCCATCCAACGCATGTTCTCATCGTCAAGTGACCTTTATTCATCAAGCAACCTCGACATTAGAAAATCTAGCATGCAAGAGCAACCTCCTACGTTCAATGGGTCCAAGCACCAACTCTTCCTACTCCACTATTGTCTGCATGTCATCTTCGCTACTTGCTTCCTTCTCATGTGACCATGCCAACTACTCCACAAGTTCGCATTCTTTGGAGTCACTTGTATTTTCCGCACCATTGTCCTTCATATGACTAGATTCTCCACCTCGTATCAAGATTCCTTGAAAGGATCACAAAGACTAACTTGGTCGGCTTGTGCTTAACTCTCCATCACATGGTTTGAGGTTGACAAGGTTCGCCTATGCCCTAGCCTTGTACAATTTCAACTTCAAACCATTAACTATCTCAAGACATTGTGTCTCATCCAATCTCATTGCTCACGTTCAATGGGTCCAAGAGCTAACTCTTCCTACTCCACTATCATTTGCATGACATCTTGGCTACTTGCTTCCATACAACCACACCAACTGCTCCACAAGTTCGCCTTCTTTAGAGTCACTTGTGTTTTCCGCACCATCGTCCTTCATACGACTAGATTCCTTGAAAGGATCACAACGACTAACTTGGTACCATTGTCAGCCTGCTTCTATTTAACTCTCCATCACTTGGTTTAAGGTTCGCCCTAGCCTTTTATACTTTCAACTTCAAACCATTAATTGTCTCAGGACATTGTCTCATCCAGTCTCTTCAATCTCACTGCTTTGTTATCTAATATCTCGTCCACTTAGAAGGGTCCAAGACACAAGGACTTCAACTTCCTTGGCTTGATTTCATGTCTGCCATTGTAATTTGGCACTAAGTCACCTACCTTCAACTTCAATTTTTGCAAGTGCTTGTCGTGTCAAAGCTTGAATTGATATTGGGCAACCTTCATGGCCCATTGTGCCATCACCCTCTCCTCATTCAGTTTGATGAGTGTCGTCAGCCTCTCCTCCAAGCTCTCCTAGTCGCCAAGATAGTTTTGCACCACCACTCTTAGACTTGGAACCAAAAACTCAACTGGCACAACTATCTCCTGACCATACATCAACTGGAATTGTGTGTGATTCGTCGTCAACTTATACGTCATCCTGTACACCCACAGGATCACCAGAAACTTCTCCTCCCAAACAACATCCTCAATTCCACATGTTTTGTACATTATGGAAACCAAAACCTTATTGCTTGCCTTCACCTGCCCATTTGCCTTGGGGTAATACAAACTTAACAACAAGTGTAGGATTTTGAACTCTATCATTAGCTTCTAAATAATACCATTGACAAAGTGTCCTCCGCGATCACTCGTCAACTGAAGAGGCACTCTAAACCTTGTAATGATTTTTTTATACAAAAATCACACAATGCTCTTCGTGAAGTTATCTAGCAACACCCTTGCTTCCACCCATATTGTCAAGTATTCTGCCACAGAGTACTTGCACCTTCTACTAGTCTTCAATGGCCCCACAAAATCCAAACCCCAATGTTCGAACAACTAATGCAAGTAATATGGGTGCAATGGCATGAAGCCTCTTCGCAATAGCTTCCTAGCTTGTTGGCATGTATCACACACGGTCACAAACTCATCCACGTCATAATAGAGGGTGGGCCACCACAGTGCTACCAAAAGCACCTCCCTTGAAATCACATTTGACCCTATATGCCCTCTTGCTAATCCCTCATGAGCCTCCTTCAATGTTGCATTCACTTCCTCGTCCATCACGAACTTCCACAAAATCCCATCTAGTCCAATTTTGTACAACAATCAATCGGAACAGTGTTGACTTGATTATTATCTTATTTTCTACTGCTGATAACTCCTTCAGTAGTTCACTTGTCAATAAGTATTCTCCCATGTTCTTGTACCACAACAAAAGCACGATTGAAAATAAGTGAGTGTTCATAAATTCATCCAAGACTCATCCCTTCACAAGTTCTCCCAAGAAAATCCTTGACAACTTTTCTACTATCACGTGTTTCTTCCCTAATCTGACTAACACACGAAACACGAACTCCTGTAATGTAACAAGCAACCTTCTAACTCATCCGTGAATGGTTGGCTTGTTGATTAGGTTGATGATCAACATAAAAAGCAAAAGAGTTTGTAAGCAAATAATGTCAGAATTTCTACACTACATACACCATCCATAGTGTTCCTCGCTTCGTTGTGTTGTGATTTTTCTCTGTCCTACACAATAGCCGACTTGAAAAATATATGGGCTAATCCAGCCTATACTACTGCTTTTGTGCAAGTCCTCATCCAATTGCAAAATTGGAAGTGTCACGTGGAAGTGAAACTCCTCCCAGTCTGGAAACGCTAGAGTGGGTGTGCAAACCAACTTCACCTTCAACTCCTTGAAGGTCTTCTTGTGCTCCTCCATCCACCTGAAGGGAACACCTTTGCTTGTCAATGTTTCTAATGGGTGGACATTTGTGCAAAGTTCTTTATGAAACACCAATAGTACCCAACATGCCCCAAAAATGACTTCAACAATCTCATGTCATACAACTCCTCCATGCTCATCACAACAGAAATTTTGTCAGGGTCAATCTTCAATCCTTCCTTGCACACTACCTAACCCAACAACTTCTTGTATGGAACTAGGAACTTGCACATTTTTGGGTTCAAAAACAACCGAGCATTCCTGCATAACCGCATGCATTCCTCCAACACCTTCAGATGATTGTCCTTCTTCCCATACAACGACCAGTCATTGAGGAACACTTTGAACTTGCCTGTAGACATTTGCTCAAACATGTACAAAATGATCCTCTAAAATGTGGGAAGGGCATTCGATTATATGCATAAATGCCATTCTCAACAATGAGCATGGTCTTCAATTAGTCCTCCTCAACAATATTGATTTGATTGTAGCCCAAAATCCACCCAAAAATGAATTGATTTCTTGCCCTACTACCTCCTCAACGATTGAGTTAGTAATTGGGATTGGAAAGGGATCCTTGATTGTCACTGTGGTTAGACTTCAAAAATCCACACAAATGCAGATCTTATTGCTCTCGTTTTTCAACTTGATAATGATGGGTGACACCCATTTGCTCACTATTAATTGAAGATTATTCTTGCATCCAACATATTTTCAATCTCTATGTTGACTAAAGCCACATACTTCAGATTCATCCCGTATAGCCTTCTTCTTAGAGGTTACACGCCTAAAATCAACGAAATCTGATGCACACACAAATCTAGTGGATCCCTTGCAAATCCCTGCATGACCATGCAAAAACCTTGTACTTCATGAAAAATTTAAAAGTTGTCATTTATAAAACCGGGTCTCACTCGTCCCTGCAGTGGATCATTTTCTCTTCACCTTCGCCAAGGTTCACCTACACCATCTTTGGTCCCTCATACTTTATGGTGTCAAGTTCTACCGTCGCTCTCGTCACATCAAAGAAATATGTTGATTTTTCATCAATTCGTGCATCGCAGACACTGTTGTGACAAATATGGAGGCGAAAAATTAAAACTTTATTCCAAATTCAATTATGTGCAAACCTTACAATATATAGTCTCCATTGCAACAAATAATACGAAACGGAAGGAGGAGATAAAGGAGAAAAGGGATAGAAGAAGTTGCGAGAAGAAGGAGATAAGAAGATAGAAGAAGGAGGAGACAAAGTAGGGATAGGGATAGAGATAAATTAAAAAGATGCCTTGCCGACATTTCTTGCCAACTTTGCACCTTCGTGGAGTTAACCTCTAACACTCTCCCCCTTAAAGTTGAGAGGACTGACAAGACAGTCTCTCAGCTTTATAAATTGAGCTTTAGCCATGCCTTTGGTGAAGATGTCTGCAATGTTCTCCAAAGTGCTGCAATATTTAAGCTCAACAATATCTTGCTCCACCATGTCTCGGATGAAGTGATACTTCATATCAAAGTGTTTTGTTCTACTATGGTGGATAGGATTATATGCCAACTGAATGGCACCGATGTTATCACAATATAATCTGGTAGGACCACTTTGTTGTTCTCCAATCTCTTCAAGAACTTTTCTCAACCATAGGGCTTGAGTACTAGCATATGTGATGGCTATATACTCGGCCTCAGTAGATGACAATGCTACAACAATCTGCTTTTTGGAACTCCATGTAATTAGTCCCGACCCTAGACTAAAACAGTTCCCTGATGTAGATTTTCTATCATCGATGTTGCTGCCCCAATCACTATCATTGAAGCCAACTAACTTGACAGTATTACATTTTTGGTAATGGATTCCAAAATCCAATGTACCCTTTACATATCTGAGAATTCTTTTAGCTGCTTGCAAATGCAGCTCGGATGGATTAGCCATAAACCTTGAGACAAGAGAAACAACATATTGAATGTCAGGTCTTGTGTTGGTGAGAAACATCAAACTCCCAACCATGCTCCTATAAGTGGTCGTGTCAACCTTCGGTGCTCCATCATCCTTGCTCAATTGGATCCCATGTCCAATTGGAGTTGCAACTGCTTTGCAATGCTCCATAGCAAATTTCTTGATCATATCCTGAGCATACTTGTGTTGACAGATGAAGATCTCTCTATCTGTCTGATGAACTTCCATGCCTAGGAAGTAGTGCATTAATCCCAGATCTTTCATCTCAAATTGTTTCATCATGGAGTGTTTGAACTCCATATTCATCTTATCATTACTACCCATAAATATGAGATCATCCACATATAAACAAACTATGAGGATGTCTTTACCTTGCTTTAGGTAGTAGAGAGTTGGTTCATTTTTGCTTCGGGTGAACCCATATTCCTTGAAATAGCCATCAATGCGAGAGTACCATGCTCTTGGTGCTTGCTTGAGGCCATACGGTGCTTTTTTCAGTTTATAAACAAGGTGCTCCTTACCTTGTTCTTGAAAGCCTTGAGGTTGTTCAACATAAACCTCCTCTGTTAAGTACCCGTTGAGAAAGGCACTTTTTACATCCATGTGTTGAATTTTCCATCCTCTGTGGGCAGCTAAGGAAAGTACTGTTCTGATTGTCTCCTGCCGAGCTACAGGAGCAAAGGTCTCCTCATAATCAATGCCATACTTCTGTGTGAAGCCTTTTGCTACCAGTCTTGCCTTGTGTCTTTCAATGCTCCCATCAGCATTGAATTTGGTCTTGTAGACCCATTTACATCCAACACATTTTTTTCCTTTAGGAAGTTGTACTAGCTCCCAAGTATCATTGTTTTTTATAGAGGTCATCTCCTCTTTCATGGCTTCCTGCCATATCTTCTGAGTACAAGCCTTCTCATAGCTAGAAGGTTCAAGTTGTGCACTAGTCAATAAAGCATAATTGACTACATCTCCCCAAGGCTCTTGGGAGTCATCATCTCCATACAAACGCAGATTTTCAAGTCGTTGCAAAACTGAACTCATTTCACTAGCTTGACTTCTAGTGTATCTTCTCTGAAAATTTTTATCCAACATCTGATAAGATGGATGATGTTGTAATGTTCTCTTACCTTTGGATGGAGAATCAATATCCATTGGTGAAGAACTGACTGATCGTTGTGGAGAAGGACTTGGAGAAGTTGTTGATGAACTAGAAGTAGCACTTCTGCTTGGGCTTGAAGGGGGTGTGTCTTTGCCTTTCTTGGGTGACACCTGCTGAATTTGAGAAGAACCTGCATCATGGGATTCATCATCAACAAAAATTCTTGGATGACCCCATTCTCCCCCTTCATCAAAAATCACATCCCTGGAAAGGACAATTTTACGGGTCTTCGGATTGTAGAGTCTATAGGCTTTGGTAGACTCACAATATCCTATAAAAATACATGCTTGACTCTTGGGATCAAGCTTTTTCCTTTTTCATCAGGAATGTGTGCATATGCTAAAGAACCAAAAACTCTGAAATGTTTTACATTTGGCTTCTTGCCATACCACGCCTGGTAAGGAGTGATCCCCTTCAAACTCGAAGTAGGACTCCTATTTAGAATGTAAACACTGGTTCTTACAGCATCAGCCCAATACATATTACTTAGATGCTTTGTTTGAAGCATCGATCTGGCCATTTCTACAATGGTGCGATTTTTCCTCTCTGCCACACCATTCTGTTGTGGAGTATAGGCAGTGGTGAACTGCCTTTTTATCCCACTTTCTTTACAAAATTGCAAAAATTCCTTGGAAGAGTACTCTCCTCCTCGATCTGTCTTGAGACATTTTACATGAAACCCACTTTGTTTCTCTACATTATTCTTGAAATCAATGAAGCAATCAAAAGCTTCATCTTTGTGTTTCAGGAAATAAACCCAACACATTCTAGAGAAATCATCTATAAAAATGAGAAAATAAGAATTGTTACCGAGACTTTTTGTCTGCATTGGACCACAGATGTCCGAATGCACTAATTGCAGTGGATAGCTGGCCCTCCATGCTTGTCCTCTTGGAAACTTGGACCTGGCGTGCTTTCCCAAAGCACATCCTTCACAGACCTCCTTGTGATCCTGAATTTTAGGAAGTCCAGTCACCATCGCTTGAGAAGTCAACAATTTCAGGCTAGAAGAATTCAGGTGACCATATCTCAAGTGCCAAAGCACACTTGGATTTGCAATAGCAATATTTGCAAGTTGATCTCCCCCTGGCTGTCCAAACTTAAGGGGAAATAACCTATTCTTGGTCATAGGTACCTGCGTGATGACTCTATTACAATTATTCTTGTCAAATATTACACATTTTCCCTCATCAAAAACAAGTTTATAATTCTTTTCCATCATTTGTCCAACACTTAGCAGATTATGTTGGAGTTGAGGGGTGTAGTAGATATCATTCACCTTTTTGAGGCCTTCCTTCGTTGGAACCTCCATGGCTCCAATGCCTTCAACTTGCAATGCTTTATCGTCTCCCAACTTGATTCGGGATTTATAGGTGGAATCTATTGTAGCAAAGAGTTCTTCTTTGCCACTCATATGGTTGGAACAACCAGTATCCAAAATCCAAGTATCATTCAGATTTTGATCCGATTGCCCATAAGAAAGAAAGAGATTAGAAGTCCCTTCTTCTTCACCAAAATGACCATACTGACTACTTTGACTGTTGCTTCCCCGAGAAGATTTGGACCAACAAGTCTCGAGCAAAGTGACCTGGTTTGCCACAATTGAAACAAACCTTTTTGGATTTGTCACTTCCTCTTCCTCGACCTTGACTTCTACCTCTGATTTGTTGACTGCCTCTGCTTTGACTTCCACCTCTGCTGGGAGTTCCTCCTCTGCTTGGGATTTCCACCTCTTTGGCTGCTCTTGCCTCTGCCTCTTCTCCGACCTCTGCCTTGGCCTCTACCTTGTCCTTTTCCGGCACCTTCCTGAGATGCGAAGGCTTTATCATCGCCTCCATAACTGGTTGAAGGAGATTCCTGTAATCTCTCTTCATGTGAAAGTAATGAACCAATTAAAGCATCAAAGGATAGTGTAGATAGATCCTTTGATTCTTCGATGATGATTGCTATGTGATTCCATTTCGGAAGAAGTGTTCTCAACACTTTCTTCACAACAGTTTCTGGTTTGACTTCTTCTCCAAGTGTTACCATCTTGTCAATGACTGCTTTAACTCGAACGCAGTAGTCACCAACTTTCTCATTTTCAATCATCTTGAGATTCTCAAAATCTCGTTTCAGTGTTTGAAGCCTGACCTGCTTCACTTGATCACTTCCTTGGAAACCTTCTTTTAAGGCATTCCATGCATCTTGGGCAATTATACAAGATGCAATTTTGGGGAAAATACTTTTATCCAACGCTGCTTGAAGATGAAAAAGAGCAAATGAATTGTTCTTTTGTGCTTCCTTCTTTGCTTTCTTATCAGTTGCACTTAATGTAGTCCAATCGGAGGGTTCTGAGTAACCCTCTTCTACTATGTCCCATAACCCCTTACCTATGAGTAAGGTCTTCATTTTGATAGACCAGTACTCATAATCGTACCCATTAAATTTTGGAATGGGTAGATTAGCATTCGAGGCCATAGCTACTGACAAGAAACTAGAAACAAACTTTTATTTTTCTAGTACAATCAATTTCAAAGAAAAGCAATTACAAATTTAAATCAAGTCTAGCTTGATCTACTCTTTCACTTATGGCTTGCTCTTCTTGTTGAGGCTCTCCAATCACCGGGTTCCCAAAGTTGTCACCAATCGAATCTTCGTCGTCACTGATGAGGATAATTTCTGGTGAAGCTGGCTCCAGTATTTGGACTGAATCACTGTTACTGATCTGAGGATTTGCTGGTTCTTGAGGTGCAACGCCAACTGAATCTGAGTGCTCAAATCTGTTTCCGAAGGAGTTGTCTTCAGAATCTGCTTCGTATCCGGAATCTGGATGTCTCTGATGAGCTATGACTGCGTTTTGTAACTGGCTGAACACAGTGTGCAAACCATATCTCTGAACTCTTTCATCAAACGATTCGGCGTTCTCTCTTAGTAGAAGAGAACACAAGGCATGATAGCACCCGGTAGATCGTATCATGAAGTTTTTCAATGCAAAAATATTCCCCTTAGGGCCTCTGAGGTTACAAATGTTTACTCTTACAAATTTCACTCCTTTACAGTCATTGAGGCTATTACAAAAAAAATTTCAGCCTTGAACGGGGTTCCAAGGGGCAGCGCTAAATGGGCGCTCCAAAAGGCTTCCCATCACTTTTATGCTCCCCTTTTACAAAGATTGCCACTTAGGCTATTACACAATTTGCAAGTTTTTCAAGCCCCTTGGGCGATTTTACAGATTGCCTCTGAAGCAATAGGTTCAAATTTTCTCCTTTGAAAGTTTTAAAAAAAAACTTTTAAAGTATTTTAATATTTTTCTATTTAATAATTAAAAAACATTGCTTAAAAAAATCAAAAATATTAAAAAATAATTTAAAAGCAATTATGTTTCTAATTATTAAATGAAATATTAAAAACTTTAATAAAAATTGAAATGAACTTTGAAAAATAAATATTTGAACCTCTTTAAGCCCGCATGAGTCGAACTCGCGACTCGGTGGCCGAAGATGCAGCCTCATGACCGTCTCGGCTACGACCCGCCTTTGGCACCTCAAAGCCCTCGCACCACTTTATCCTTCCCGTGGTGCAAATAAAAAGAAATTTTAAAAATTTGATCTTCCGTCGCTGGGTTTCGAACCCGCGACCTCGTTGCAAAGCGAGGGTTCGTCCTAGCCAATCGGGCCAAGCGTCCGATGTGAAGACACGGGCGCCACCGATCCTATTAAACATGCGCGGAAATTATTTTTTTAAAAAACAATGGGATATCAATATCCCACATGCACCGTTGTGGGTGGGGGATGTGTTTTAAAAACCGCGGGACGCGACTAGTAGAACTCGATTGCCTTTGGGCAATCGTTCTTCGTCCTTGTTTTGCCACGCAGCTTCAAATCAATAACTGCCACATCGTTACCCAATGCTTTGTCGCCACGTATGCACCACTAAGCCTGCGCCACGTGTCTGCCCTGTTGTCACGCCCTCGCTACCACGTCGGGCAAATTGTCCACGTCACCCGCTCTCAGCCTCTGCCATGTGGCGTCCCCGTTGCCACGTGTCGTCCTTCTGTTGTGTCCACGTCAGCCAAGCCTCTGCTGCCACGTGTCTGTCCACGTCAGGTTCTCGTGGGGATTCGGTGCCACGTGGTCGCGGCTGATCGGCGTCAGGGTCGTCAATCCACCTCAAGATGTCTGCGCACCACCTCGAAGTGTGTGCCAGATCTGTTGTGCACGCCTTGGTATCCGTGCTCTGATCTGGAATACCTGGGCAGTCCTACTGCCTCGAGATGCGTGCCTGGACCTTCACAGGTCAACTCCCTCTACTTGACCTCAAAAAACGGGCCTGGACCTCCTGCTCTGATACCAGAGTGTGACAGATATGGAGGCGAAAAATTAAAACTTTATTCCAAATTCAATTATGTGCAAACCTTACAATATATAGTCTCCATTGCAACAAATAATACGAAACGGAAGGAGGAGATAAAGGAGAAAAGGGATAGAAGAAGTTGTGAGAAGAAGGAGATAAGAAGATAGAAGGAGGATAAGGAGGAGACAAAGTAGGGATAGGGATAGAGATAAATTAAAAAGATGCCTTGTCGACATTTCTTACCAACTTTGCACCTTCGTGAAGTTAACCTCTAACAACTGTCCTCAGTAAAGTTTGGTGGAAAGAACATCTTCTCTTCCTCCTTGACTTTCATGGTCAGTTTCAAACTTTTGACTGCTTTCACTAACTTCGTACACACTACAAAGTCAAGCATCCTGGTTTTCATCTTCTATGCTAATGCACATGCAACTTTGTTAGTCTTCCATTTGCCAATGGAGTAGTCCCCTATCCAAGTGCCCTTCGTCTTCCATGCACCATTCCAACTCCAACACACCTTTATTTAGTCTCTGTCCATGGTCTAATCTTCTTTATCTGACGACAAGTCACTAGATTCTCGAATGAAAACAAATCCTCACTGAAAGACTAGTTTCTCAAGTTGATCGCATACTTGTGCTAGCCCTTCTTTAATGTCAAGTGGTCCTTCTCCTAGTTGTGATTCCTCATTGCTATGTGTAACCATCCACATTCCAACAATGCATTGTAGGCTGGTTTTTGCATACAATGGCTACAAAATCCAAGATGAACATTTGACCAACAATTTTTACTTTCTGCATAGTCAAGACACCCTTCATCTTGATGCCACAATAACCCATGCTATACAATTAGAACTTGGAAGAACATAAAAATGGTGCCCCCACGTCCTTCCATGTCTTTTCAAGCAACACGTTCACACTCGAACCCCTGACCACGATCACTTATGTCAACTTGTGATAGAACAACTCTATGTGGATCTGTGTTGGTTTCTTCCCAACGTCAACCATCAACACCATCAGGCCAATGCACTGATCCTTCACCACAATTTTCCTCACTTCCAATTGGCGTTGTGGCTTTGTTGTCTTCCGCATCCGCATCACTTCTCTGACCATCACACAACACTCTGGTACTACACAAAGTAAACTGAACATTTTCACTGCAACATTTGTGTCCATCTCTTGTGCTACAAACTATTTGGCTAACGTCTCCTATTCTTCAATGACAATGGGTTCTTTCATTTTCTTCTCGTTGTTGATCTTTCACATTTCTTCCTCCAACTACACACATGCCTCCTGCCATTTCTCCTTCTCCTTGGCAGGGTTCAGGTACTCCATTTTCCTTGCTTGGGTCCAAGCCACTGCTAGCATGTGTTTCTCTTTGTCCGTTTGTTGGTCCAACTAAGGCTCCTCAATTTCCATAAAATTGATATTTTGCGAGTTACCAGTACTCACCTTCTTCGAACAATAAGCTTGCTTGTGGTTACTAGGTCTGCACCATCTACATATCACTATCATGTTGCTCCTCCCTCCTATCAATGCATTTATATAATTCTGTGTGAAGTGTCCCCACTCTTGACATCTTCTATATTGGATGATTGGCCTTCCATCAGAGTAGTATTGCAACCTTCCTTCACTACCATTTCCACCAAAATGGTTTCCTAATTGTTGTTGCTATTTGCCTTGGCGGTTATTCCAGTATCTGCCACAAGTCGCTTCATATCTGCTCTTCGAAGTGCTTGGTTTCTCCTCTTTCTCCTCATTCTACACCGTCATTGTCTAGTGCCTTGCGCTTTGCAAATTGAACAGACAATCCACGATCAAATTTCCTACAATTTCACAAATGCTACAATACACTTTCTTCAAACAATTTACATTCGTATGTCTTTCAAACTTACAGTCCAAACACCAAACGTCCTTTTCTTTCTTCTTCTTTGCCTTCACAACATTAATCATCCTTTCAAGGTCCTTCCGCATTGCTTGGATTGTTGTGTTGAGATCGTCTCAATCACTATTAGAGTCATCGTCCTAGTCATGACACATGCTTCCGCCACCTGCTGTTGTCGTCTTCATCTCACTTTCCAAGTTCAATGTGTGGTCAAGCACTTCCTAGTATGTGGTTGGCAAGACCACTTTCATCTTCTTATATCTCGACAACAACCCATCCAAGAACCATCGCTTCTACAAATAGTCAACAAATTTTACTTCCATCTTGTCGATCACTCCTTTAGATGTCTATTATATGACTTGATATTTTCATCTTTCTTCTTCTTCATCGAATTAATTTTACCAAATATCTTCGTGTCATCACGAAGCAGTTGAAACTTCTTGTTGAATTCATTCTTAAGACTTGCCCAGTCTATGCAAGGTTCTCACTTCAAGCGCCAACCAATTGCCATGCCGTGCAACGTTATTGGGAATAGTCATAACCATGCATTCTCATAGGTTACTCCATTCGCCTTCCATATTGTTTCACACATACTGATATGGCATTTATGATTCTCCCTCCCGTCTCCTATGAACTTTAAGCACTTTTGCTTGCCCGTTGCTATTGCACATATTTTTGTTGTTGGTGGCAATTGTTCGTTGGTCTCATGTCCGCTCAACGAATCTTTTGTCGACAATTGGTCGTCTTCAAACAATCGTTGGCTATGATCTTTCGAGCACACTCTCTCATGGTCGTCTTTGTGCCTAACTCCCGTCGTCCACACCTCTAGGCACTCTCCCCTATACTTGTGTTGAAGTCACCAGTTGCTCTGCCTCGTCCTGTGCATGCTCCACATTAGTGCTTTCTTCACCACTTGCTTGAACATTCTCATCAGCCTGACCTTTGTTTGGACGTTGTGCCTCCACTTGCATGTCGTCGAAAACAACATCTTCCACCTTTCCACTTGTTCTTCGTTCAAATTGCCCTCCTCTCCAGGGTTCCACACATGTTTCACTTACAGTGTGCATATCTCCTCGCTAGCAAGTTTCATCATTCCTTCAGCAGTTTGTGTGTCACCAACTTTGTCGTCATGCAATTCACCATCGACATGCAACTTTCTGCCGCCAACATGCAATTCTTTGTCGCAAACATGTAACTCCTTCGCATGTGTTACACATTGAGAGTTTCTCTACACTTGTTGCGCAATCCTCTGACTTCACGTTTGCTCTCCGTCTATCCTTGCACATCCGTGCCTCCCACGTCTTCGTGTGAGGTTATCTCTCATTCACTTCTCCCGTCTTCAATGTCCACATGGCCAATGGTTCGAGCTTCAAACAGTAATAGTGCCAAATGTAACACAGCAATAATATTCCGCAATTGAAGGAACAAAGAATAACGAATGACAGGAAAAATCAGCAATATATAGCATTTTACAATATACAGAAATAAATATTTAGATCTGGAAATGAAATAAAACTGCAACAATTAACTAAGAATATGCTCAGACGACCATACACATTCATCTATAACAGTAATTAATTAGTTCACAGGCACATGCACAACACAACCATAAGCTTTAGATACAACAATGGCTAAATAGACATCTTCTGATTATCTTCAGGTCAGCACATACATGTATCCCTCCTCCTCCAAATGGTGTGAGGGGGTCTATTTATAAAATTCCCTAGAAAGGGGAAGGTAGGTGCAACCCCAACCGACCTCTAACTAATTACTTCGACATATTACATGACTTCTTGAATTACATGTACATTCAATTACCTGAACATTTGAATTACATATACATCTTCATTACACGTATGGTGGTATTTCATCAAACACTTGTAAACTCAAAATTATAAAACTATATCCACAAACAAAATATATTTGCATACTTGACTTTGTACACACTCCATCAATCTCAGGGCAGCCCTTGAGGTGGCGCCTCCTCAATATTGACTCCTACACCTACGAGCATCCTCTCAATCTTTTGTGTGCTTTCAATCTCTTTTCACTCTCTATTCCTCTTGCTATGATTTTTGTAAGGTGATGTTTTTGTTCTTTTTGACAAATTTTGTGAATTCCAACATGTACACCCCCCATCAAGAAAAGAATAAGTAAATATAGTTCAACCATGCCAGGGGGGGAACTAATTGCATATGTGAATATCCATTACAGGATAGTTTAAAAGCCAAAAGACAATTCTATTACTTGACCTTCAACTTACCCCAATAAACATCCATGGCTGTAAAAAATGGCATAGCTCTATTGAATCATAATTTTCTTAAAATTTAACAAAAGTAAATCATATTATATGTCACCAAAATCTTCTCAAAATAAGCTATAGGACATCGAGGACCAAAAAGAAAAGAAAAAAAATATATGTTTAGGTCAATTGGTCTTTACTTTCAACTATTCAAAACAAGACTTTAACCCCTCAAAATAAGGTTTTTAAAATATAAAAATAAAAACTACCACCTAAGCAATAGCGTTCGTGTTTGTATCAAGTGGCAAGAACTCAACTGGTTAAAATTCCTCAACATTCGAAGATAATATTTTGCTAGTGAAGGGAGGGTCCTGCTCCCTCTCCCTGCTCCCCCTCCCCTGGTTCTTGCCCAGTCCCTGGCTCATCCCGGGTCATCCCGCTCTGGGAATGCTTTGTAGCAGATGATCTCCTTTGTAGCAGATGATCTCCTTGGGGGGAGATCCTTCTCCACTTTCTGCTCCTTTCCCAGCAGTTTCAGGGTTTCCCTGCCTGAGCCCGTGGTCTGGTGCATCCCAGGGGTCTCCTAGGGTTTCCTGCATGTTTTCGGGATCCCTTCCCCGATCTCCCTCAGGCTTTCCCCTGGGGTGTTTTGCAGGTTTTTTGTGTGGATCCGGTTCCCAAGGCTTCCTCGGTCGGTGGTGGTGGCAGGTTGGGATTTCGACTGCTTCCTGGTGCATCCTATGAGGTCCTCTCTGCTTTGGGGTTGGTCTGGGGGGGCCAGTTTCCTCTTCTGCCAGTGACTCCTCTCTGGGATGCCTGTGGTTGCTGCTGGTCTCGTCCCGTTGGGTAGGGCCCTTTTCGGTTTCCTGTTCGAAGGCTTCTTCTTGCTGGATCTACGATTTGGTGGACACCCAAGGCATTGGTTGGCCTTTGGGGTGGGCCTCTTCCTCTGCCTGGGTTGTTCCTAGTCCCAGTCCCAGTTCCCTGAAGCTATCCATGACCAAGGATGGGGGGATCTTGGTCCCTTCTTCTGGGGTTCCTAGGGTTTCTGTTGCATGTCTGGATCTTGGGGGGGACCCATGATCAGTGCATGCAAACCCTGGTTCCCCCAGGTTAGGCTTCCGAGGATACCATCTTTGTGTCTGTTTCCGCTTCCCGCCTGGGATCCTCAGGTTGTTTGTTTCAGTTCCTGTTCAGGGGCTTCTGGTCCTAGTTCCCAGGATCTGTTCGTGAGCAAGGATGGTGATTCCTGGGCCTTTCTGCTGGAGTGGTGGGGGCTTCCTTCTGTATTCTCTAGTCTGGGGGAGATCAATGTGTTTGCAAATGTGGTCCCTCCTTCCTCCTTCATTTTTGGCTTCCGGGATCCTGTCTTTGCGCCTGTTGTTGTTTTCCCTGGATCCTTCCGGCTTCCTCGTTTTTCTCCTTGCTGTGCACAGGGATATCTTGGCCTGTAGATATCCCCAGTAGTATTGTTCCACTTTTCAGGCTCATGCGGAGGCTTCCCGTTTTTTTTCTTTGAGGACCCTGATGCCATTTCCCAGGCTGTCCCGTTGTTGATCCCTGGCCTGTATCCCGGTGCTGCTTGTTGCTTTGCTCGCGCGGCTGCTTGCTGCTCCACTACACCCTGGGTTGCATCCCGAGCCGTCCCTGGGCGAGGATCCTCTCCAGTTTTCTAAAAATTCCCTGCTTCTGGTTTTCGGGCAAGATTTTTGGTTGCAGGCTATTCTTGGCCTTCCCGCTCTCCCTACGCAGGTCTGGGCAGGTGCGCTGTATCCACCCCCGGGAGGATCCCAGACTGTTGTATCCACCCCCGGGTGGATCCCAGACTGTTGTATCCACCCCTGGGAGGATCCCAGACTGCCAACAATGGGAGGATGATATTTTTGCGAAGTGGGCCTCACTAGTTGGTACTAGAATCTGGTCTTTCTGCTGGATCAAGGGTTGTTTCTGGCCCTTTCCCTTTCAGTTTGTGTTTATTTTCATGTACTAAGGAATTGCTTTAAATCTCGGTGCTACAGCCCTTTTTGTTATAAGGTTTTGGGATCCTCTTAAAAAACCCAATTTGTATATAAAATTCTAGTTATCAAAAAAAAAATTCTTCAACATTCAAGGAGGAGACCAAGGTTCGAATCTTGCCAAGCGATACATGGATAATATCCAAGCTTTGTTATAATACCACTATGTGGTGATGATGTAATACGGGTGGGGCCCGTTTCAATCCCATATAACCAATTGAAAAAAAGTGTTCGTGTTTGTGTTCAAATTAGACAAGGATAAAAACTGAAAGAAGTTGACCACTCACAATATATATATAATAATATATATAATCAGTTAATCACACACACTATAATATCTATTATAACATGTATAACATAATATTAAAATATATAATGTAATACTATAGTATATAACAAGTATAATATATAACAACATAATATAAATAATATAACATATTTTATAATATTAAAATATCATAGATATATAATATCTATTATAATATAAAAATTACATTATATATTATGATACTACTATATGATATAATAAATACTACACCTACTATATTATATTATGTATCGTATACTATATCATGTGCCCAAATTATAAACGGTACTTATTCAAGCTGCTTTTGACATAATGTTCATTCCTTTTGATCCCGTCCACAGCATTCATGGAAATTCTTTCTCTCATCTTCGAGGAAAGTCATTAAACCCTATTCAATGACAGCAGATCTGAAAGCAGTACATGGTCCTGATCAACAGCTACCATTTTAATCTTTAAGGAATCCATGACTATGATGAAATGCTGCAAGAAGTCGGCCACAACCACAGCATTGGCAGTGTCTTTGTTGGAAGATTGTGCCATATTCTCCAACATTGCCAAAATTCCCTAGACAAAGCAGGCTATTATTTTTCCATGAATCTGTCCACTCTAAAGAATGCATCCTTTGGAGACATTGTTAGAGTTTTGAATTGGGCTATTCATTTTTTTCATATGGGATCGCAATCTTTGGGGGAAGTGACATTGCATACATAGGCTTTCTCCAAATTTTTCATGGTTCTACAAAATCATCACAGTTTGTTTCAGTTTCAGTTTGGCAAATACTGCAAATAAAATTACAAAGGCCGAAAAATTGGTGAATCGCAAAATTTTAGGATATTATTCTGCAAATTCAATTACAGAGACTACCACCATAACAACCATGAGAGACATTTGACTAAAATATTTCAACAAGGAAAACAATTCCAACAACCACCTACAAAGGACAAAATGCTTTAACTGCAAAAAAATTATGCAAGAAATTTTTCAATTTAAAAATGACAAAGCCAACCCAATGACAATAAAAATCAAAACAAAGAAAAAAAAAAGAAACCAATGGAATCAAACCTCAAAACGTTAGTAAGAAACCCTTTGTGAAGTTCTAACCAACTAAACTCTTATTCTTAGAGGAAAACTGGCAAAGTAAAACTTATAGCAGCCAAATCCTAGTAAGCTCAGATTGCACCCACAATTTCATACAAAATATTTCACTCTAAAAGCCAAAACCTCAACAGCTGACATATATAACAATTAAGAAGTTGAATTAGCAAACAGTGAAGAATCTTAACATTAAGATATTCAAGCATTAAACATTAAGATAAAAACACCAAAAATGTAGCGACCACCTAAGATATGACAAAATGCAGATTTTCAATGTTTCATGTTGAGTATTTGATGATGATCCATATTGGATCCATGACAGCTCACTTGGAATGATAATTGGCTGGCATAAGAAAAGATGACCAAGTGAAGATGACCCAGCAAGCTGCCATTATACAGTCTCATCATCATTTCACCAAAACATTCTCAAAAGCAATTGAAAGTGAATGAAACTTCAGAGGGAGTTTCCTGATATCAATAACTATACTTGGAACTGATTTCAGCCCAAAGTCCCAATATTTGATCCTTGAAACAGAATGAAAAACAGTCTAGACCAGAGAATTGTATTTTGAGTATAACTCAACCAAATGAATTCCAAATTAGATGATTCCTATTCTACATTGAGGACTCACAGGACTCTATGGTAAATTTTGTATTCCAAAGTACATCCACTGACCCTTCAAAATGACAAAACTCATTCTGTTGCACAATCATGAATTCTCCTAATACAAGCTCAAAATGAGCCAAAATTCTTATAGTAAGTTCTTGACACGATGCCCCATATGTCAACCAAAACTCTGTCCAAAATTCCTTCTCTTGGGCCATCTAAAGTCAATAAGTGTCCATCCATGAAGCTGGCAATGGATGGGCTAAAGCGGCATGCATAAAGTGTCAAAAATAGGAAAAGGACGAGTGTCGAGGATAATGAACATGGGGAAGCATGATACATCGACCCAAGAACCTTTACAGCTTCATGAAATCCCTAGAAATCAAGAAAAATCAGTTACTCCAAGATACAAAAGAGGGGAGAACTGGATGGAGGATACTTAACCAAGACTAGCACGAAAGAAGGGCAATTTTAAAACCATAAAAAGGGGAGAAACCAATTTCCAGAAAAGTAAGAGCAAAAAAAACCAGCGCAAGGCACTGTGTAATGCCACAAATGAGCACATAATAGCTATACATGTCAGCAAGGACCAAGTTGATGGCAAAATTCTTGTGATTCCTCTATTTTACAAGGAATATGAAGCTTGACTTATTCAAGTGTGGGTTTTCTTCCCCAAGAGGATTTTCCACATTAAAGTTTTGTGTCGTTACTGATATGTGATTATGTTATACCAACGGTGTTGTTGATTCCACTGTCTATTATGCTTGATGGATTCACTGTCATGACATTGTTTGTTTCATGCTTGGAAACTAGCAAGTTTAGGCAAGAAATAGACACAAGTTTGGCACTCAACAATAAAAATGCATTGGGAGGACAGTCTGAGGAATTGAACTAAGGTTTCGAAGGCTAGGGCAGAGGCCTGGAGAATGTTTTCTTGCAAAAAACACCATCAGAGAGGATCAATCTTGTTGGAGGGTCTTTCAACAGTAAGGATCACGGCCAAGAATGGGGGTCATAGGTACTTCGGTACCAGATCCTCCAAAACAAGGAATCTCATACCAGGATAAGCTATGTGGAACCCAAGATAGCTTCAACGACTGTCAAACACAGGCAAGGACAATCATAAACACCATGGGAAGTGACAAAAGGAGGATTTTTTGCCTCGAAGGGTGAACGGATGTTTACCACAGGCAAAAGAAATACCAGTATTGGAAATAACAGAGGATTGGATAGCTGAGGACAGTTTATAATACAAAACACAACCTAATAGGTAAATTCATGGGTTTCAGACCATTTGTGCACTTCCTCCACACGTGGATAAGGAAACAATGGCATATGGAAGGAGAATACAAGATTCTAACTCTCCCAAATGGGTATTTTTCTATAGAGTACACATCAATGGCAGACCGACAAAAAGTATTTGAGGGAGGGTCATATCATCAAGGGCCAAAGGGACTATTCCAGCAACCATGGAAGATGGGATTTGCCCCGAGGGTGGAACCGACTACAGTACCAATATTGGTAAGATTATCTGCCCTTCCCTTTGAATTTTGGAAAATTAGGTACTCGAGGCAATAGGCAACTTACTAGGTCATTATCAAGGTAGATCAAGAGAAACAATTTTAGGAGGATCAACAGCTTTTGCTAGGGTTTGTGTAGAAATGGACCTCAATAAACCTCTTCCAACGGAGATAGACCTAAAAATAGGGGATTTTGTTTGGCGCCAACAACTGGATTATGAGGCTATTCCATTTAGATGTCGGGTGTGCCACACTCATGGACATCTGGCTAGAATGTGCCCAACAGTTAAGGATCATCATTTAGAACAAGAGGGGACAAAAGCAAATATTAACATGGTGGGCCAATCTCTTCAGCAAAAGGTAAATCAGAAGGAAGGGAAAGGCCCAACAAACTCTGAGGGCTTCCAAAAAGTAATCAGAAGGCCAAACAGAAGAAATCAGCAAAGTAATCAGAGACAAGGAGAAAAAATGGGAAGAACAAACAATAGATATGAGATATTCAAACAACTTGGAAGCTTGGAAACATAAGGGGATTTTCAAATGGAAGGATTAGAGGAGGATACTCAGCAGGTCACACCGTTTGATCAGGAACAATACTCCAATATAGTGTCGGGGAACAAGCAAGGAGCAGAACCAAACACAACCTCTCTCATGGAAGAGGATATTCAACCCACGAGGGAGACCACAAGAGGGGAAATAGAGCAGAAGATAGTCTTAACTCAGGAAATAGAGGAGAAGATAGTCTTAACTCAGGAAATAGAGATGAAAAAAGGAAATAAGAACAAAGACGACCCTACTTTAGGGATTCATCAAGTGGAGAAGAAACAAAAACCGAACCAATCTGTAGGGAGGAAGTCAAACAAGGGAAAGATGGAGGAACAAGGAAGAAATTTGAGCCAAAATGGAAAGGTAAAATCGATGGCTGATTTTTTCTCTCCCAATTCTCAATGATATTAATTACTTGGAATGTGAGGGGTTTAGGCAGCCGCCCCAGACAAAAAGCAATCAAAAACATTATCATAGATATGAGTCCAAATATAATTTTTTTCTAGGAAACCAAAATGCAAGGAGAAGACTTACAAAAAATAAACAGAAGGATATGGCAAAAAGGAGAGATCCTTACTCAATCGGCACAAGGGAATTCAAGGGGATTGGCCACTATGTGGAATCACCAATTGTTCCTAGCGATAGGGGGACCTCCACGAGAGGGGTGTTGCTGGTTCGGTTACAAAATAGGAAAAATGGGAAAAACTGAACTATAGTTAATTTCTATGGAGCACAGACAGTCAGATTACAAAGGGATCAATGGGCAGCCATCCAGACTTTCAGAGACAACTACCCGGAGGACCAATGGATTGTGGGGGGATATTTCAATGCAAAGCTTAGAATAGAGGAACAACAAGGAGGTAGATCCATGTTGGAGGAAAAGGATAGGTTCTTCTCAGCAATAACATGTCAAATGAATCTAATAGATATTCCAACTTTGGATAGCTCCATGACCTGGACAAATAGAAGAAAGGAAGGGGAGACGGTCAAATATTCCTTGGATCGTTTCTTCATGGGGGAGGAATTATACCTGCATACCAAGCATCAAGCGAGGGTCATGGATAGGCTTTCTTCAGACCATTTTCTAGTAAGCCTTACCATAGAAGAAGATAATCATAAAGGTGCAGGAACTTTTAAATTTGAGCTATGGTGGCTGAAATATGAGGAGTTGGAGGACCACTTAAAGGAATGGTGAGAAGTACGGAAACCAAGATTTAGGACAGCCCAATTCAAACTCCACCAACAACTGAAATATGTGAGGACCCAACTAAAGGAGTGGAGTAAACACAAGAAGGAACTCACTAGAATCCAAAAGAACGAAATCAAGGATCAGAAGGAGAAGATTGCTCAAGAGATAAGACAAGGAATTATTATGGAAGATTTGTTGCAACGTGACGCAGAAATTGTTAGGAGAGAGGAAGCTTTGGAGGAACAAGAAGAAATCATACTTTTATCACCTTAATTCCTAAGGGCCCACCTAGTGAGATAATTGATAATTACAGGCCTATTTCACTCTGTAATGTAGTATACAAGATATTAACAAAGCTTATGGCAGAGAGGTTAAAACCTTTTTTACCAAATCTGATTTCAAGTGAGCAAGGTGGTTTTGTTGAAGGCAGGCAAATTCTAGATGGAATACACACAATGTCCAAGCAAAAGGACCTGTTGAGTGGTAAAATTTTTGAAGTATTGTTCAATTTTATGTTAAGTTTTCTTGAATTTGTTCCCTTGTTTTCTCTATCTTTTCATGGCGCCCCAACGCCTCTAGTATCTGTCCCTTGGCCCCCTTGTATTCATTTCGTATGAATAAGTAGCTTCGCCAGCAGGAAACAAGTAGAAACTAGCAACTTTGCTAAAAACAGACAAGGATCAGCAACTTCACAAAAGAAGAACAGGTGCAAGTCCAGTTCGGACTTAAAACTGGCTAAGGCATGAGAGGCACTTCGCCCACAAGACTGCCGAAGCTGCTACTTCAGGCGATATAACTGTGAAGCTCCAGTTTTGGTTTGATCGCAAAATGTCTAAGGAAGATGGGCCGCTTCGCTAGAAACAATGTCGAAGTGCCACTTCGGCCTACTTCCCCGGCGATCCATCTCTTAGAAGGCGCCAGTTCAGGCCTTAGCCTAGCGAAGCAGCTACTTCGGGTGCCTGGCCAGCGAACCTCCCACTTCGGTCACCCCATTGCCTAAGTTTCGCTGGAAAAGTAGGAAAACGTCTAAGACAGAAGGGGCGCTTCGGCCAAGGCTCCCCCAAACTCATACTGTAGAACCCGATCGCTGCGAAGTACCCATCCAGTGCGAAGTATAGGAGGAAGGAGATTTTGTTGCACCCCACCAATAGCAGCCAACCACTTCGGGCAAACTCCTTGCCGAAGTAGTACTTCGGGCACTTTCTTCAGCGAAGCATCCGTTTTAAGCGAAGTGGCAAAGCAGGAAGTTGAGCTGCCTCGTCTTCTACAACGAAGCCAGCTACTTCGGCCATAATCAAATTAAGTGCTCGCTTCGGCTGGTTTTTCTTGCGAAGTTTTTCCGGGGCCAGATTTCAGCAAACCACCCCCGATGAGGCCATTTTGACTTAGGAAAACTTTGCCTCCCTTCCTAGCCTTCACTTCGGCCAAACTCTCTTACGAAGCAACTACTTCAGGCGCAAACTGAGCGAACCTTCCCCTTAGCTGTGATTCGGGCCGCTTCTGACAATAGTGCTACTCCCGAGGGGCACACATTCTAAGACCAGGTATGAACCCGAGGCAATTCCGCTGCGCATAAATGCAGTTTCTTGGCCCAAAGTGGTTATGTATCTAATTGTAGCAATGGAATGGGAGGTCTCAATTATAGAAGGTGGCGAGCATCTTTTTGGAGCCGCCTTAGCCTCCTTGTAGATCTAGTTCATTAATGGCTCAGAGGGAAGGGTACTCTATAGAAAACCCATGCACTGTAATGAAAAAGGGGGGTAACATACTACTAAAAAGCTGCTGTAGCTAAATATTTCGCATCAATATTGAGGATCCTTGGCTCTGAATCTGCGTCTTCTTTGTATGCTGCCTCTGGCAAGTATTTATGCTTTTCATTTAATTTTTTGATTGCTATAATTCTGATATCTGGATTCTGGCATTGGAAGATAAGTGTGTCTAGAATTCTTTTAGAGGATACATAGAGAAGCATATGCAGTTTCAGTTTCTGTTACATTTTCTATATTGATTGTTGCTGGTTTAGATATAGACTAGTTATTGTGTTGCTTGTTCTTTCCCACTACAATATCAAGCTATTTACATTTCTTTCTGTACTTTTTAATCTCTTTCCTGCACTCTTATCTTAAAACCCCAAGTAGTTAGTATAGGAGTCGGCCTTCTCCGGAGATTGGCACGGAGGGCATTCCTTCCCTCCGGCCTTTCAAGGTTGGTCCAGGTCTAGGGCGCGTAGACATACAAAATCCTTTCTTGGGGCATATTTGTGACCAACGGTTTCTAACATGCCCGATGGGACCATCAGTCTCACCTTATGAGTGGTACCGAGAACTGATGCTCGTCTCAATACTATAAGACCCGAGCATCTGGCGACTCTGTTCAACGTGAAAATCTTAGGTCTTAGAGACCGGTACTAAAATATTCGTGCCTTCATGCGTACAAGATGGAGAGTTAGGAACGTCGAGGAAGAAACCGAGTTCTATGAACTTGATATTGACGCCTTTGGGGAGCGTCCTAGGTTAGTCAGACCAAACATCTCTCTGAACGAGGGGTCATCACAAGAGGCTGTTGTTGACAACCAAGGTCCAACTTCGGACAACACAACAACTAGCATCCCTCCTAACCCTCCGAACTCTCCAGATCACCAAAGCACCACAGTTTTACCTGGCGAACAGTCAGGCGCTTCGGGAACTTTGGTTCAGCCGAACCAGTTGTTGCTCACCCCTAATCAGCCAAATCAGAACGCGAACATGGCACAACAACAACAACAACAACAGCAACAGCAGCCGCTGCCGTAGCCCTCGCCTAGGCTATTCCCAGCCTGGAATTCTGCAGGACTGTTAAATCTGGCAGGACAGGCACAAATCCCACCTGCTGCTCTGAAGTCAATACCCACGTTCGATGGTACAGGGAAGACAGCCTATGAACACATCCAGGACATTGCTTCTCTAGCTGCGCTTCACAGTATCACGGACGAGGAGGTTATGGTTCGGCTGTTGATTTTGTCCCTCCGAGGGAAACTGCTCTATTGGTACAGATCCCTGCCACCCGACACTATCACTAGATGGGATCAGTTAGCAGGACAGTTGATGAGGGGATTTAATGAGTCGACAGACCCTTCCTCCCTACTACATCTTTCTCCCTACTACATCAATTTACATCTATCCAAAGGCACCCACAGGAGGAGATAGCTGATTTTAATGTTAGGTTCGCTCGAACCTGGTAGAGGGTACCCGCCGGTCTGCGCCCAACAGCAGAGCAAGCTGCCTACTATTACCTCAGGGCTTTCAATTCTGATATCAGTATGATGATCAGATTCTCCAACGTCAATACTTTCCCTGAACTATACGAGTTGTCCCAAAAGGCGGAAACAGACCTAATCGCCATCGGTAAACTCCCCCCGAGAATGCCAACGCCGATATTCCCGGATTTTCCTCAATCACAATACCCCAGTGCCGCTGCCCCGCAGCCTTCAACGTCTTCCGCCTACCCGATTCCGCCCTGGAATCCGAACCCGACTGTATCTCAATTTTCTGCTCCGCAAATACATTTCCCCACGCCTCAAGCATCACAGTCTCCGGCCCCTCCATCATTTCCGGCATTACCTGCGCCGCCACAATATCCGGCTTTGCCTCCAGCTCCGTCAATGGCCCCATTACCGCCTCCAGCAGTATCGGCACCCGCAGCCGTAGATGTGCAAGTTAAGCTCTTGCAGGAAGTACAATCCCTGAACTCCACTGTGCGAACATTATCTAATGATATGGCTGTCATGAAGAAGAAACAAGCACAACAAGAGTTTCTGCCAAGAAGGCCCTATCCTCCTCCAGCGCTCACAAAAGACCAGGCAGACCCCCTGCAAGGAATGCTGCCATCAGCGAAGAGCCAAGCACTTCAGATTATGTGCACTGGTGTTCTACGTGCAATGACCCGCACGAAGAGGATACTTGTATGTTACATCAACACTACGTCCAAACGCTGGCAGGCAGCACCTCTGGCGGTCAAGTTAACATAATTATGGAGGCAGATCATAACCTCGCGATCTCAGAAGAGGAACAAGTTTCGGTTCTCACCAAGGGTGGGAAAAAAACGATTGAGGTAGACGTGGCCCAAATGGGTCCCTTAAAGGTGTATACTCGCCACGAGAAGGATCAGCCTCCAGCTAAGGCCCAATATACTATTATCAGCAGATATACTGCGAAATACCTTAATGACCAATAAGGCAGGTCGAGTAGAAAGGCGTCCGAAACCGAGAAAAGGTTTATCTTCGGGAACGATGATGAGAAAAATCGCATAAGATCTGTAGCAGGCTGAGCTTCGCTTCACGTAGGCGACGCTTTGTTGTTGTTTGGTCATGAAACGAAGGATCGCACAGCCCAGAGTTAGAAGAAACAACAGGAGGATGCTTCGCCAAGTCACCAAAGGGAATTGGAGCTTCGCTCACTTTCGGGCCGAAGTGGCACTCCGGCCGAATTGTTTGATGAAGCGGCAAGTGTGAGGAGAGTAATGCGAAGAATGCCGAGGGAATGACTCTACAAACACCCACTTTGCTCATTCTTGATTTAGAGGCCCACTTCGGGAGTAAGAGCCGCCGAACCTCCAGTTCGCTCCAAAATTCAGCAAAGCAACATCTTTTCTTTTGCAAAGCAACTAAGTAACATGTGAAGGCCCGCTTCGGGTGCCTTGAAGGCCGAAGTAGAGCTTCGCCCGAATTTTGGCCGAAGCGCCCAGGGAGAGCCATTAAAAGGTAAAAGCACGTTTGAAAATGCGCCTTGGGGCGCATGCAAAGAAGGCGGCCCCCATTAAATTCCCAAAGCGCGCGAGTTAAAGAAAAAGGGGGCGGCACACGTTCCAAAAGAATTTAGTTAAGGTAAAAACTCATGCCCAAGGTAATGATGATGAAGGTTTAAGGTTTCGAGGCAGGGTGGGATCCCATAGGTACTTCGGTCTTCGTAGACGACGCTGGCCCACCAATCAAGAGGCAATGCGATCCTTTCCAGCCCGATTTGGGCATTTATTTCCAGCAGGCGCCATTAATGGAATGACTTCGGCTTTTGCTTATAAAAGCAAAGCACCTCCCACGAAAAATTATTTACCCTCTGGATATTTGCTTGCGGAGCGCTCACGAAGTTGTCAAAACCTTGCCAGGACTCTGTTGTAATTCCGCCAGCCTACCCGTTGAGCTCTATTCGCCGTAACACTGTGCTTACCCGTAAGCTGTGATGGGGAAGAAGACTGCGGAGAAGAAGGAAAAGGCGCCGAAAGACGGGGGGGTGGAGAAAACGAAGAAGTCTAAGGAGGAGAAAAAACACAGGCCCAAGAAAGCCGAACTCGACATCCTCGCAGAAAAACAGATCATGGAGGAGGAAGATTCAGAGGAAGAAGAGCCTGTTGATCCGCCCATCGATGGATGGGAGGGTATCAAAGACACTGTACTTTCCAAAGGCGTTGTTGAGCTCCGGCAAACAATTGATGACATGTTAGGCCGAGTGTTTGCATAACATAGAAGAACTGTCGTCTACTATTCGCAGTTGTACTAGTACCTATGTACCCCAGTGCACAATTGCCCTGAATTAATTTACGCCATTGCCCAAAACTACCAGCCCCTGACCAGGCAAGTCTGCGATGCCACTAGAAATAATCTCTTCTCAATTTATCGCGGTGATATACAGGAGGCCTTCGCTCCTCGGCAGGGGCCGCCCCAGGGATACACGGTCAGAAATGTTAACATGAATGAGCAAACGGGCAGGTATGTCCCCGCTCCTTATATGACGCAGTTCATGGAGGGACAGTTGAAACAAGGGCTCCCAGCCGGCAGCCTGCCCAAAATGTCGATGCCCCTGGAGAAATTTAAGTACCCAAACATCTTTTCCATCTTGGCTTGGGTGGCGGGTCTATCCACCGACGCTGCAGTATACCCTTGGCAGGTCTCCCTGGCCGAATGCATTTCTCGTGGGGAGTTTTACGCTCCTGACCCAGCGAGTCCAAACACCAACCTGGTGTTCTTTGATTGGGCGGAATGGGTAGCCCGTACTCTGCACACCAGATTGACGAATTTGAAGAATGCAGGAACGGACCAGTACTTCGGGCCTTGCTCCTTCCTGGTTTGGCTTTTCTTTTATTATACACACAATCAGTTTCCCCATATTGTTGTTAACTGTGTTGACAAGAATGGAGCCCCGCTACCGGTCTACCAATGGACTTCGGTTCTAGCGAAGACTGAGTCTTATTATGTCTTCAATCAACAATTTCTGGGACACGCCCTAGAGCTCATGAGCGGCTCGTGTCCTCAAGTGCCCGCATTACTTAGAGACACAGTCATCCACAAAAGGTTGGGCGACGTTTTCCAGTTGACTCAGGGGCTAGTGGTTCGCATATTTGGGTTTACAGGCAAACCCTTTCTTCTTCCATATTACACTTCTGAATATTTGTTTTCATTGGAAGTCGCTCACCAGAGTGACTATACAGACAAGATTTATGGCCACGGCAGAAAATGGGGGCATACATGCGAGTTCCCTTTCAAAATGGGTGTCATTGAAGTCTTCGCCACCTCGCAACATGCTTACCTCGCACTGAAGCTCAGTGACTTCGGCTTACTGGAAATTCCCCAGCGGTGGTTGTACGATCCTTTGGGAGTGATAAGGGATTTTCTCAGATTTAAAAACTTTCATAACTGCCCGCACCCCGAAATAGTAGAACAACGCAACAATCGGACGGGGAGGGATCTTGAGTGGCATATTGAGCGCATGCAGGCTCTGCCCCCATGGCACGATTATTACCCGATTGAAGCCGAATACGTTCCAGCTCGGCACCCATTTCCAGACCCTAATTCGGTATTCTGGAAGAAAATGACAAAGCATTTGAAAGGATGGCCCGAAGCAAAGTTGACGGAGTGGTGGATAATGAGGGTTCACCACCGAAAGCAGAAATCAGACACCTTTCTCCTCATTGACGGAGATTTTTGTGAAATATATGACGCCAACGTTGATTCCTGGCAACCCATCTCCTTCGCGGATTTTGTGCCCCCTAGTGCCCCAGGCTCTGGCGAGAGCCCAAGGAGGATCGAGGAAGCGCCTGAACATTCAGACGAAGAAGAACAGGCGGGGGCACAACAAGAACAACGGGTTGAACCAGTGGCGGGACCTAGTCAAGCTGCTGAGAAGGATGTGCAACAAGTGGAGGAGAAAAAGAAGAAAAGAAAAAAGGCTGCTGAAGTACAAATGCCACCTCCACACTCGAAGCGGCCCCGAACCAAATCTTCTGGTTCTGCCAGCGAACGCCCCTCTGAAAGCCCTGTTGACACAGGTGTTGGCGAAGCTGCACCCGAACCCCCGTCGCAGAAGGAGGTTATCGATGTTGAAAGCAAGGTCGTTAACGTGGAAGATGACACCCAGGAGGAAGGGAACGCCAATGAGCAAAGAGTAGGGGATGGTGAAAAAACAGAGGAAGAGACCGGTCAAGACCCCAACACGCAGGACTTCGCTTCCACCGCTCTTATCAAAGAGCACGAAGGTACGCGCCCTCTCTCCCCTTCTCTCTCTTCTGAAGTTCCTTCTGTAGTAGCCCCAGCCGATAGGCCTTCAACGTCTACCCTGTCTCCTAGCAGCAACCCCCAATCAACCGGTTCTCTTGATGTTTCGCGGCCTTTGGTTGAAGAAGTTTCACTTTCCATTGCCTCCCAATTTACGCAAGCCGCATTCGGCACTTACGCTGCTGCCCCCAATGCCTTCACGTCTTTTGTACTACTTGGTCGGGGCACCACCAGCGAACCACCACCTGTCCATCCCAACCCCGTAGTTTCCGAACCGCCTGGGGGCGATTCCTCACTCCCAGGCCCCTCATGGCAGTGCAACCCGTCACCTCGCCCTTAGCCGCAGAAGTGCCCACTACCCCTGTCACCAATCCGTCTAGTGGGGACTATCCCCATCAAGCTCTGTACCTGTACACTCCCATGGTTGGAGATCCAACATCTTTGGATTCTGAGTTGACAATGATCGAAGAACGCTCTCTAGCGGAGAGCTTGCTTCGGGCCCGGCGAAGCACAGACAAGTACCTCAAGGATGCCAGAAAGAGAAGGGCCCGAGCCCCAGCCACAGTTGAGAAATGCGCTGTATTTGACCGGCAGGGGATGAAACTCCACAAAGTGAAGAAGGTGCCGAAGGTCCAAAAACCTGTAGAAGAGATGACACCTTCGGATTACTCATATTATGAGACCGTGAAGGATCTGGAGAAGCTGGATGTAGGGCATGAGACAGGGTCCATGCACGTAAAAATTGACTCGATCTACCTCCACGCCAAGCATCTCAATGAGCGCCGCTACGAAATAGAGAACACCAACATGCAGCTGGAAGAAAAGCTGGCGAGGGCTCACGCCCAACTAGAAGATGCTCAGGAGTCTGAACAGATGAAGCAAGAGGTGACAGCCCTCAAACAGCAGATAGCCAAGCTCTAGAACGCCGCCGAGCAACATCAAAAGGCACACCAAGAAGCAGAGGAAAGGGCGAAGAAGCTTGAAGCCCGAATCAGTGAGATGCGGCAGCAGTTGGATGAAAAGGAGACAAGTGTGGAGCTCTTCAACAGAGACAGAATCAAGAGCATACGTGCCCATTTGCTAAGAAACTTCAGGTCTCGGGCCTCCAGTGCCCTGTCTATTCTTTTGTATATCACCGAAGCCCAGCGCGCTTCTTCGCAAGATGGGCCAATTGTTGATGAAACAATGAAAGAAATACAACACCGGCTAAATTTAGCCTTTGAGGCGCAAAGCATTAAGTATCAAGATTTGCAAGTCCCTGCCATGAGCCGGACCGCGAGAGACTGGTCCACTGTCCAATCTACTGTCCGTGCCTTTTTCTCGAAATTGAAAAAAGCTCAAAAGGCCAAGAGGTTGATGGACGTGTTTGAGCAGGAGCAGTGCACTTCCCTAACCTATTTTCAAAATCTCTCACGGTTAGGTTTCCCCGGATTCACAGATGATGATGGGAACCTTTTATCAAAGGAGGAGCTCAAGCCAGTATGGCTCGCTTTTGAAAGTGACACATCGAAAATTGATAGCTGTGTGGACCCAATAACAGAAAAACAGGTGACAAACTTCATCCTCAGGTACTGCCAAATTGAAGCCTGTTTGACTGATCTGAGCGAGCGAGCGAGCTAAACATGCTGACATAGACCAAATTTAGTGATTCCGCGTCCTGGTCAAGTCACTCCAAGATCGCGAGCCCTTTCAAGAAGGGGCTTGGGCCCACATCCGCCGGACAATGGAACGCATTCACAACCGTCTCCACCAGCCACCAGAGCAGGAGCAAGAACAGGTACCTGATGAGAAGGGGGAAGAAGTGGAAAAACAAAAAACAGACTGAAGTAGGGACCGGGGGTGACTCTGGGCCCAATGAATGAAGGCTAAGGGTCCGTGCATCGAGGCGAGCTCAATACCCCGCGAGCCGCCAGGAATGTTGACAATTCTGTCACATTTTGTTGAGGGGTAAAAATTTTGAAGTATTGTTCAATTTTATGTTAAGTCTTCTTGAATTTGTTCCCTTGCTTTTTCTATCTTGTCATGGCGCCCCAGCTCCTCTAGTATCCGCCCCTTGGCCCCCTTGTATTCATTTCGTATGAATAAGTAACTTCGCCAGCAGGAAACAGGTAGAAACTAGGAGCTTCACTGAAAACAGACAAGGATCGGCAGCTTCGCAAAAGAACAGGTGCAAGTCCAGTTCGGACTTAAAACCGGCTAAGGCATGAGGGGCACTTTGCCCACAAGACTGCCGAAGCTGCTACTTCGGGCGATATAACTGCGAAGCTCCAGTTTTGGTTTGATCGCAAAATGTCTTAAGGAAGATGGGCCGCTTCGCTAGAAACGATGCCGAAGTGCCACTTCGGCCTACTTCCCCGGCGATCCATCTCTTAGAAGGCGCCAGTTCGGGCCTTAGCCTAGCGACGCAGCTACTTCGGATTCCTGGCCAGCGAATCTCCCACTTTGGTCACCCCATTGCCTAAGTTCCGCTGGAAAAGTAGGAAAACGTCTAAGAGAGAAGGGGCGCTTCGGCCAAGGCTCCCTTGAACTAATACTGTAGAACCCGATCGCTGCGAAGTACCCGTCCAGTGCAAAGTATAGGTGGAAGGATATTTTGTTGCACCCCGCCAACAACAGCCAGCCACTTCGGGCAAACTCCTTGCCAAAGTAGTACTTCAAGCCCCTTCTTGAGCGAAGCATCCGTTTTAAGCGAAGTGGCAAAGCAGGAAGTTGAGTTGCATTGTCTTCTACAACGAAGTTGGCTACTTCGGCCAGAATCAGATTAAGTGCTCGCTTCGGCTGGTTTTTCTTGCGAAGTTTTTCCGGGGCCAGATTTCAGCGAACCACCCCCGATGAGGCCATTTTGACTTAGGAAAACTTTGCCTCCCATCCTGGCCTTCACTTTGGCCCGACTCTCTTGCGAAGCAGCTACTTCGGGTGCAAACTGAGCAAACCTTCCCCTTAGCTGTGATTCGGGCCAGATTTCTAGCGAAGCTCCCCAGAGGCCGCTTCTGACAACAGTGCTACTCCCGAGGGGCACGCATTCTAAGACCGGGTATGAACCCGAGGCAATTCCGCGGCGCATAAATGCAGTTTCTTGGCCCAAAGTGGTTATGTATCTAATTGTAGCAATGGAATGGGGGGTTTCAATTATAGAAGGTGGCGAGCGTCTTTTTGGAGCCGCCTTAGCGTCCTTGTAGATCTAGTTCATTAATGGCTCAGAGGGAAGGGTCCTCTATAAAAACCCATGCACTGTAATGAAAAAAGGGGGGGAACATATTGCTAAAGAGCTGCTATAGCTAAATATTTTGCATCAATATTGAGGATCTTTGGCTCTGAATCTGCGTCTTCTTTGTATGCTGCCTCTGGCAAGTATTTCTGCTTTTCATTTAATTTTCTGATTGCTGTAATTCTGATATCTGGATTCTGGCATTGGAAGATAAGTGTGTCTGGAATTCTTTTAGAGGATACATAGAGAAGCATATGCAGTTTTAGTTTCTGTTACATTTTCTATATTGATTGTTGTTGGTTTAGATATAGACTAGTTATTGTGCTGCTTGTTCTTTCCCACTGCAATATCAAGCTATTTACATTTCTTTCTGTACTTTTTAATCTCTTTCCTGCACTCTTATCTTAAAACCCCAAGTAGTTAGTAGAGGAGCCGGCCTTCTCCGGAAATTGGCACGAAGGGCATTTCTTCCCTCCGGCCTTTCAAGGTTGGTCTAGGTCTAGGGCGCGTAGACATACAAAATCCTTTCCTGTGGCAGATTTGTGACCAACAGGACCCAAGTATGTTTATTAAATTAGATCTTTCTAAAGCCTATGACAGAGTAGACTGGACCTTTATGCAAAGGATTTTAGAAAAAATGGGCTTTGCAGAGGGGTGGAGAGACTGGGTAAAAGCATGTACACAGACCACATCATTCTCAATTCTGGTAAATGGTAGTCCCTCTTCCATGTTCACAGCAGGAGGGGGGTTGAGGCAAGGGGACCCTCTTTCCCCTTACCTTTTTATCCTTTATGCAGAGGGTCTAGGGAGACTGTTAAAAAAAGGGAGACAAGAGGGGAGGTTGAGGGGTCTGAAAATAAGTTCTCAAATTGAGGTAAATCACCTCCAGTTTGTGGATGATATTGCTCTTATTAGTCAAGCCAATCTCCTAGTAGCAAGAAACATAAAAGAATTTTTAGATGGGTATACTCAAGCTACTGGGCAAACTTTTAATGAAAAAAAGTCTCAAATAGTTTTTTCAATACAACAAAGAGGGTGAGAGACAAAATTATACAATTGTTGAACTTCATGGAAACTCCTTTACCCATACAGTATCTAGGAGTACCTTTATTTGCAAACAAAACAAAAAGCAAGGAGTGGAAAGGGTTGATTGATAGACCACAAGCTAAGTTGAGCAACTGGACACACAAATGGCTAAGCTTGGGAGGAAGGCTTACAATGATTAAAGCTATGCTACAAGCCCTCCCAGTTTATAAATTTTCCATACTTCAGGCTCCAAAGGGAATTCTAAAAGATATTCACAAACACACAAGAAAATTTCTGTGGTCAGGTGCAAGGGGAGAACAAAAATTAGCACTAGTTGGGTGGGAGAAGATATGCCAACCAAAAAAACGAGGATTGGGGATAAGATCAGCATCCCAAAACAGCAAGGCACTAGCAAGGAAGCTATACTAGAGATAGATTACAGCTACTACGGGCTTATGGAGCAGACTATTACTAGCCAAATATTACATATTACCCAAGAGTGGCTGAGAAAAACATCCCAAGACTCAGAGTGGAAGGAGAGAAATCTACAGTGGAGAACAATGGAAGCAGGTCGGGAGTTAATAAAGCCATACCTATATTTGTAGTTAGGTGATGGAAATGATGCTCTATTTTGGGAGGATACATGGAATCAATCCCAACCAATTATTCAGACATTTCTAAAGATGGAGAGTTGGAAAGCAGAGCTTCAGAAGGCAGGATGGTGGAAATCCTCTTACTATATGAAATCATGGAATCAACATGTGCCAGACTTACTACAATGGAAACATCCCCGAGAATGACCAGTGAGGGGGGCAGAGGAACTAAATGAAAAACTTTGGAGACAACTCCAAAGACACCCAATTCAAGATGGTTCTAAGAGGGATATACTTGGATGGGGAGGAAGCAAGTTGGGAATCTATAAGGCAAAGGAGAGATGCAAGGTAGCATGTGGCTATGAGATTGCCCCAGCACCACTTCCATGGCAAAAAATTAACATTTTCTCATGGCTGATTAACCATAGAAAGTGCTTGACATTTGATAATTTGAGAAAAAGAGGCTTCTACAAGCCTTCCAAATGTGTTGTGTGGGAAGGCAGAGGAGACCTTCAATCACCTCTTTTTGGGTGTTCTTTTTCCAAAGACATATGGATCAGTTGGTGGGGGCAGATGAGACAGCGTTGGGAAATCTTTGGGAGCCGGGAAAGCTTTTATGAGAAATGGAAACAATGCAATTTTAAGACTAAAACAATGAAAATAGCATGGAAGTTGGGACCTAGCTTCATATGGTGGCAGTTATGGCTAGAACAAAATGCACGCGTATTTAGATCAGAGCACAGAACAAGGGAGCAAGTATGGGAGAGGATTATTAGTAAGGTAATGGAAACGCTATCTATTAGATTACAGGAGGAAACACACATAGAAATGGCGGAAGTGACTATCCTAAGGAGCTTTGGAATAACTGTAAAAGAAAAACAACTAAGGGTTGGATGTGCAGGTGAGATCTCCTCGAATAACATAGAGTGGAGACCGCCTCCCAGAGAGTGGGTGAAGGCTAACATAGATGGGGCTTCTACTAAAAACCCTGGAAAAGCTGGTTTTAGCATTATCATAAGGAATCAAAAGGAGAACAGGTGTACTGGAGAGCAGAAGGTATGGGGGAGACAACAAATAATGAAGTAGAAAGACAAGTGATCTTGTCAGCATCAATGATAGCTGCAAATCTACATTTACATAAGCTATGGATAGAGATAGACTCTCAGGTATGTACTGGAATCTTGTATCCGACAAGATCCTTCCAGGTGCTGGAAATTGGGGAGAGAAGGAAGGTGGAAGCAGTTCAAAAGATTTGGAAGGTATTTCAAGATGTTTTTATTAAACATATCAAGCGAGAGGGAAATAGGGTGGCAGATTATTTAGCAAAATGGGGAAAAGAACTAGAGGAAGGGCAATATGTGGACTTGTTAGCATATCATGCATGGGGTTGTATTACATTATTGTAAAATATTGCTCGTAGGCAATCTCCAATTAGGTTGGTTAACCAACTCATCGGTTAACCAACTGCTTCAAACTGCTTTGTAATGTTTATAATCAAATCAATGAGAATGTACAATCACTTCGCGAAATTCTTCATGGCATCAGAGCTGCGGACAGACCTGCCTGGCGGACGGACCTGACACAGACAAGACAAAGCCTGGCGGACGGAAGCGGACGACGGACCGGACAGAAGCGGGCGACAGACAAAGCCTGGCGGACCGGACGGAAGCGGACGACAGACAAAGCTGACAGGACGCAGGGCCGAGGGCCTGGCACGAGAGACTGGACGGAAGCGGACGACAGACAACGCAAACAGAACGCAAACCGAGACGGGACGACGCAACAGAACGCAAACCGAGACGGGACGACGCAAACCAGGGCGGGGAGACTCTGCGGCGGTTCGGGGAGACGGCTGAGGCAAAAGGGCGGACTGGACTGGGGGTGGTTGCCCGAAGGCAACCGAAAGGCTATGGTGCCTTCCGTTCTTTTCAAGCCTCCCACAATGGCCGCATAGGCCATGTGGGATAAAAAAACAAATTTTTTGCCTATCTCCGGCCCCGAGGATCTAAATAGATCCTGTCTTCGGAGTAATTTCGTCGGGTCGTCTGGCTCCCGTGGTCAGGGTGCTGCATGGTGGACAGTAGGTTTCGGTTTCGACTCCCTTCGGGGATGATTTTTTGACGCCCAGCGCAGTTGACGCCCAGCGCAGTTTTTTTTTGACGCCCTGAGCGACTGTTGACGCCCTAAGCGACTGTTTGACGGCCGAACAGCACCATTGACGCCCAGCGCAGTTTTTTGACGCCCTGAGCGGCTGTTTGACGCCCGAACAGCACCATTGACGCCTGTGACGCCTAGCCAGCACAAATTTTGAAAGTTTCTCTAGGTATTTTTTTCCAAATTCTTGTCTATTTTGCAATTTGAAGGGGGGAGTTCATCAATTTCACTTTTTTTCACTTGCAAAATTGTCAGACAAAGGGGGGAAATTGTAATAGGAGCTATAATTTGCGGGCATTTATGATTTTTATTTGCATTTAAATACTCTTTTTTTCTTGCATTATCAATCATAAATTAAAAAAATATATAAGACCCCAAATTTATACCCTATTTGTGCAATTTATTGCACAGCAGCGTTCGGTATTTGAGATACCTCTGGTCCACACTTACAGGTAATGTTGTCGTGCTTTGGACTACCGTATTCGCCGCCTAATATAGCTGCAACAACGACGTCTGAGCTTGTTCTCTATAAATCGTCGGGGAGAAATAAGGCAAACCAGTTTTTTGTTTTTTCCCATTTCATACCCACATCGTGATTGTTGTTAGGCGTAAATCCTGACGAAAGCTCTTTTTTCCAAAGTGTTTAGGGGAAGTTACGCCCCACGCATGCGGAATAAAACTTTCTATGGTAGGTGTCATTAACAACACGATGCTCTTTCAGTATCGCCTATGTTCAATATATTGTGCTTCTCATATGTACTTATAGTCTCCCTCTCGTAAGGGCGAGTACATATTGAGTGGTATACTTGTTCCTATATACCTATAGTTTCCCTCACGTAAGGGCGGGTGTATATTGAATGGTTACAATATAACGATCCGCGAGGTATAAAGAAAGGGAGACCAATTGGTGATATAAGGAACTTTCATAATGGCCACAATTCATAAGTATCTCTCGGATTCTCCAATTCTTTGAAGGGTCCTAACTTTGTTCCATGGAAGACAAAGATGAAAGCCATACTTCGGTTGGAAGATTTATGGGATGTAGTTTCGGCACCTGAAAAACGTCCTCAAACAACAAGAACAGATCAAGATGATTGGGATAAGAAAGACAAGAAGAGTCTTGTATTTATCTTACTTGCTACCGCAGATGAGGTGCAGCCTCATATTTGTGATGCCACAACTAGTAAGATAGCCTGGGATGCTTTGCTCACAGTATATGAAGGGAAGAATCAATCCACTATTCTTCATCTTCAAACTCAACTACATAATCTCGGGATGAGTTACGGAGAAACAGTTGACATATTCCTATAGTGGCAGATTTGAAAGCAAAATTGAATGCTATGGGAAAACCTGTGGATGATGATGTCTTGAATTCTGTTATCTTGAGAGCATTACCAAGTTCCTACAAGATGTTGATCACCTCTCTCAATGTTTCTGCGAGACAAGTCTCATTTGTGGAACTGGTAAACTTGCTTCAGATCGAGGAGGCAACTCGGGGTCCGAGAAAGATGACATGCCGGGATAATGCTCTCTCCACTCAGCAAAGTGGTAAACAACAAGGCCAGTTTCAAAAAGGAGGTGCTTCTTCCAAAGGAAAAGGGAAGCAATCTCCGCAAAAAGATACAAAATATTGCAAAATTTGTGACATGAATAACCATGACACCAACAGGTGTTGGTTCAAAAACAAGCAACCAAATGAGAGAGGTTCCCACAAGAAGGGCAAGCATAAGAAAAAATACAATAAGCATAAACAATCTAAAGGCCATGTAGCTTATGCTGAATCCAACTCAGAATCACCTTCTCCTGATTCTGATTCGATTCTGACTCTGAAAGAGCACACAAGGTGCTCATGACTCATACTTCGTCTTCTCAGATAGATGATGTATGGTATATTGACTCAGGAGCTAGCAAACACATGACTGGGGATAAATCATGGTTTGATACTTTTGTGGAGAAAGAGGGTAAGCCAGTCACAATTGCTGATAATCAGGTATATCAAGTAAAAGGAGAAGGGGATATTTACGTGTCTCTTCCTGATGGTAATTGTCAAATTGAAAACGTTCTCTATGTTCCAGGCTTAGCCAATAATCTACTTTCAATCACTCAAATGTTGGATAGAAACATGGAAGTCGTGTTTCGAGTTGTCAATGGCAAGAAGAGATGCTTTATCACACATTGTGGTAAACATGTTGCCACCGGATCTTACCAACATGGCTTGTTTATTCTCGATGCTATTTCCACTCCCCATGTTGCTTTGGCTGCAACTACAAAGGAGGCCACCTCTCTATGGCATCGGCGGTATGGGCATCTCAGTTCTGGATATCTGCTTGAATTACACAAATATGAGATGGTTAAAGGTCTTCCACCTCTCTCATCTATCTTACCAGTGTGCTCGGATTGCTTAGCAGGGAAGCAACATCGAGTGCCTTTTGAAACAAGCTCCTCTCGAGCTGCAAAACCTTTAGAGCTGGTACATACCGATCTGTGTGGTCCTATGTCAACTAGCTATGGTGGGAAAAGGTATTTTCAACTATTCGTTGATGATTACTCACGGAAGATGTGGGTTTTCTTTCTTCAGTTGAAATCAGAAGCACTTCTCTACTTTCAACAGTTCAAGAACCTTGTTGAGAAGGAGTCGGGATATTTTATCAAGACCCTCCGCTCAGATCGAGGGGGGGAATACACCTCTGGAGAGTTTTCAGAGTTTCTTAAGAAACATGGAATCAAAAGGCAGCTCGACTACGGCCTATACACCTCGGCGAGAATGGAGTTGCGAGAGAGAAGAAATCGTTCCATTATGGAAATGGTTCGATGTATGCTAAAAGGAGCACATCTTGAGGATCAATATTGGGCGAAGCGAGAAACACGAGCATCATACCTTCTAAATAGAGCACCCACTAGAGCTCTACAAGGGAAGACTCCACAAGAAGCATGGAGTGATAAGAAACCTTCCATTGCTCATCTGAAGGTGTTTGGATGTAAAGCATTCATGCACATTCCAAAACAGAAAAGGAGGAAGATTGGATGAGAAAACCCTGCAGTGTATCTTTCTTGGCTATGATGAGTACTCAAAAGGTTATCGATTGATTGATCCTAAGACCAAGAAGACACATGTAAGTAGAGATGTTATATTTGATGAAACTCTCACATCAAAAGACACATCTACAATTGTATACCTAGATGAAGAAGAGCCTAAGAAGGAGGTTCAACTTCCACAACAAAAAACAAAAAATTCCAAAATGGTATACTAGCACTTTGAGAGATGCTAAGTTGAAATCTCTTCCAGATCTATCTCTTGATAGGCCATGTACTCGCAGTATGACTCAAAATATGAGAGCGAGAAGAATCTACTTCGGAGGTTGACGAACTTTGTCAACACTTTGATGATTTGTCGGTGGAGTACGAGATAATGATAGAGAGGAAGAAAAGGATGGAGAAAAAATTTATATGTCTACATTGAATATAAACGAACCCACAACGGTTCAATCTGCACTTGATGAACCACGGTGGAAAGAGGCCATGGATGTAGAACATCAATCTCTCCTTAGAAATAATACTTGGAAATTAGTCGATCTGCCAAAAGGGAAGAAACCCATAGGCTGCAAATGGGTGTTCAAAGTAAAGTATAAGGCAGATGGGTCTATTGATAAGCATAAAGCCCGGCTTGTTGCAAAGGGATATGCTCAGAAAGAAGGCATAGATTATGAAGAGACTTTTGCCCCTATTGCAAAAATGACTACCATTCGTGTACTTTGTGCCATGGCGGCTCGGTTTGGGTGGAAATTACATCAGATGGATGTTAAAAGTGCCTTCTTGAATGGTGACTTACAAGAAGAAGTATACATGACTCAACCAGAAGGATTTGTGGTCAAAGGGAAAGAACAAAAAGTATGCAAATTGATTAAATCCTTGTATGGGCTAAAACAAGCTCCTCGAGCTTGGTACATCAAAATAGATAGTCACCTTGTGCAGCATGGATTCGAAAGAAGTCCTTCAGATGCAAATCTCTATATCAAAAAAAATGGATCTGATATAGTGATTCTTGTACTTTACGTAGATGATCTGATCATTACAGGAAGCTCAGAAAGTATGATTGGCTTAGTGAAAAAAGACTTGAAGCAATCATTTGAAATGACAGATCTAGGACTTCTGCACTATTGTCTTGGTTTAGAATTTACTCAAGAAAAATTTCATATTCGAGTAACCCAAAAAAAATATGCCAAGACTTTAGTGGAAAAATATCGGATGACTAATTGTAAGTCCAAAGCAACTCCAATGGAGCAAGGACTTAAGTTATCTCGATACGATGAGTCACCTCAGGTAGATGGAACTCTCTATCGTCAGTTGATTGGGAGTCTCCTATATCTGACAAATACCAGGCCAGATCTCAGTTTTGCTGTGGGATATCTTTCAAGATTCATGCAAGAACCTAAGATGAGTCACTGGAAAGCAGCAAAAAGAGTTCTTCACTATGTTCATGGTAGTACAAATTATGGCCTGGAATACAGAAAGAATAATAAGTTTTTCTTACTTGGATACACAGACTCAGATTATGTTGGATCTCTTGATGATCGTAAATCCACTTACGGATATGTTTTCCATCTCGGGTCTGGACCAATCTCATGGCACGGGAAGAAACGAGCATGTGGTTGCTCTATCTTCAACGAAGCGAGAATATCGTGCAGCCGGTGGAAGCAGTCTGCGAGATAATGTGGTTAAGTCGCATTCTTACAAACATGGGCCTTCCAAAGAATCTTCCACTTCATTTGTTTTGCGACAATCAAGGTGTTTTGAATCTTGTCAAAAATCCTATTTATCATGAACGTACCAAACATGTTGATACCAGATGTCATTTTATTCGGGATGAAGTTCCAAAGCACCATATACAACTTCAATACATTCCTACTGATGAGCAGGTTGCAGATATCTTTACCAAAGCCCTTGGCCGTATCAAATATGAAAAATTTCGAGACACTATCGGAATTTGCCAATAATGTAATAAGGGGGGATGTTAGCATATCATTGCATGGGGTTGTATTACATTATTGTAAAATATTGCTCGTAGGCAATCTCCAATTAGGTTGGTTAACCAACTCATCGGTTAACCAACTGCTTCAAACTGCTTTGTAATGTTTATAATCAAATCAATGAGAATGTACAATCACTTCGCGAAATTCTTCAGGACTCTCAAATGGAAAATCAAATAAGTTGGTGCCAAATAATCCAAGGGATGCGAGAGGTGGTACAGGCAGATAGCAAAATAGGAAGAGCAGATAGTGATTCTAATGAATCTATCACAATTAGGCCAGGGAGCAATGGCCTAGAAGAAAACAAATGACAAGTTATCCTAGTTTCAAGCGGGGAAAGCAAGTTTCTTGGTTGATTGCCATAGGCTCTTGTGTCTTCATCTCAGGCTACTGTTGCTCTACTATATGACATTACTACTAGTAGACTCAGAGTGGCCAAGATGGATGGTTTTTAAAAACAAAACAGACGTAGCCATAGGCATTTTATTGAGTATGTCTAGATTAAGAAAAAATAAGCCTCCACCCCAAAGAACAATAGATATGTCAGACATATTCAAGATGCCAAGAATGACTTCAAAACATTATGAAGATAGATGGATGGTCTACGGAATTCAGATGAATGAGGAAAATTGTAATTCAACTCCAGATATGTTGATATGTATGGATAACAGCATTATGGTGGCCTCAGGTGATGTTTTCAACAAACACACCTATTTAATGTTTTCATGGGTAATTTTTGAGCCAGGAGGGATTGGAGGAGGCTTTTCTCTCTCCCTTGTTTCCTTTCCAACTCATTTTACTTTGCAATACAGCTTTTATTAATATAATGTTAGAAAATATAGCAAAATTTTGTCCAAGCAGAAAACACAATAACGCAGAAAAAAAATAGTAACACAGATTTTACGTGGAAAACCTGCAATGTGCAGGAAAAACCACGGGGCAATGGCAGCTTGATATTTTATTGATTTTGGCAAAATTACATTCAATCATAATTTACATGCAAGGGGTCATTCCCATTTTATAGAAAAAACAAAAACTGTTTGTTTCCTCTTCCAAAGGAAGAGTCCATAAACTGTTTGTTTCCTCTTCCAAAGGAAGAGTCCAAAAAACTGTTTGTTTCCTCTTCCAAAGGAAGAGTCCAAAAGACTGTTTGTTTCCTCTCCCAAAGGAAGACTACAGACTATTGTTTGTTTCCTCTTTATAAGCTGCACCACCATGCATCTCTCTGCTGAAGAACATTGGAGATCTGGATATTGACTTCACCTCCTAACATTCTCCCACTTGAAGTCAATATACAGGAATTCTTTGCCTATGTTTTTCCATCCAAGTGCCAATTGCCCAATGCTGCCCTTATCACATTTTCAGCAAGCCCAGAGAAATTCTGCACCACTCAAACTTCTTTGTCTTGACCGGCTTAGTAAGCATATCTGCAAGATTCACTTCAGTGTCGATTTTCTGCAACAGGATCCTACCTTCTTCCACCACATTTCTTATAAAGTGGTACTTGACATCAATGTGTTTCGTGCGATCATGGAATGTTGGGTTCTTCACTAGCTGAATAGCACTTTGGCTATCACAATGCAACGTAATTTTCCCCCGCATTACCTTGAAGTCACCCAACAGTCGCTCTAGCCAAATTGCCTCTTTGCTTGGCATGAGTCGCTGCAATATATTCCGCTTCGGTGGTTGATAAAGCCACCACAGACCGCAACTTAGAAGCCCAACTCACAACTCCACCAGCAAGAGTGAGAGTATATCCTGTAGTGGACTTTCTCCCATCTCTATCTCCACCATAATCAGAATCCACAAAACCTTTAACTTGCAAACTATCCGATCCGTAGTAAATAGCAGCATCTAAAGTGCCTCTTAAATATCTAAATATCCACTTCACAGAATTCCAATGCTCCTTACCAAGATTTGCCATGTAACGGCTAACTACTCCCACTGCTTGGGCAATATCCGGTCTGGTGCTCACCATGGCATACATGAGGCTTCCTACTGCTGATGAATACGGTACACGAGACATGCTTGTCTTCTCTCGCTTCGTTCTAGGACACTCGGTTGGAAGACAATTTTAAGTTTGAAAGAAGTGGGGTACTAATCGGTTTTGCATTCTGCATATTGAAGCGTTGCAGAATCTTTTCTATATGACTTTTGACTTAACCAGATCTTTCTTCCTTTTTCGTCCCTGTGTATCTTCATCCCTAAAATTTGGTTTGCTGCTCCTAAATCCTTCATTTCAAATGTCCTAGCCAACCGAGCCTTAAGATCAATGATTTTCTTCATGTTGGGGCCTGCAACCAACATATCATCAACATACAACAACAAAATAATAAAACTGCCATCATCAAACCTCTTATAGTATCCACAATGGTCAGCTTCGCTCCTGCTAAAACCTTGGCTCTTCATGAAGGTGTCAAAGTTTCTGTACCACATCCTTGGCGCCTGTTTCAACCCGTACGGAGATTTCTTCGATCTGCAAACCAAATGCTCTTTGCCTCTTTCCTCATAGCCCTCAGGATGATACATATAAATCTCCTCCTTGAGATCACCATGCAAGAAAGCAGTCTTTACATCAAGCTGCTCCAGTTCTAAATCTCGTGCAGACTACAAGTGCAAGTAGAACTCTAATAGTAGTCATCTTCACAACTGGAGAGAAAATTTCATTAAATTCAATACCTGACTTTTGCACATAGCCTTTTGCCACCAAGCGAGCTTTATAGCGTTCCAACAGCCCATCGCTGTTCTTCTTCACTTTGTACACCCACTTGTTTCCAACAGTCTTTCTTCCAAGTGGGAAATCCACAAGTTCCCACATTTTATTCTTGCGAAGTGCCTCGATTTCCTCCTCAATGGATTTCCTCCACTTTTCTGCATTCTCAGACTCTCTAGCTTCCTGAAATGAACTAGGCTCACCATCATCAGTTAACAAAGCAAAAGAGGACTGATAAACATGAGAATACCTTTCCGGATACTTTTGTGGACGTGTAGATCTTCTAACCCAATGATCTGTTGATTGTGGCTCTTGGTCTTGTGACTGTTGTGGCTGCTCTACTTGTTGTTCTGCATGTTGTTATGCATGCTGGTCAAAAAATTCAGCATGATGGTCAAAAATTTCAGCATGCTGATTTTCATTTTCATCTTCGTTCATGTCTACTTCAACTGGTACAACATTAAGTGTTTGTTGTACCTCCTTCCTTTGCATGGATTTTTCATCAAAAATAACATCTCGGCTAATAATTACCTTGTGGGCAGTAGGATCCTGTTGGTTACGAATCTGCCATGAGGAAAGGATTTTGGGTTAACGCGCCCAGATTCGCCCACCAGCATGAAAGGCCGGAAGGAAGAGATGCCTTCCGTGCCAATCTCCGGAGAAGGCCGGCTCCTTTTTGGGGGGGGTTTATGTTCAAGCTAAGAGTGCAGGAAAGAGATAAATGAACAGAAAGAATATACAAATATACTTGGAGTTGGTGGGGGGGAACTAACAGTACGGCAACCAGCAATCACCAATACTTACTGCATTATAAATACAAAGCATGACTGAGAACTACAAAATCTATGTGTACTTTCTGTACTAAGCAATATACGCACAACTACAATGGTCCCCTAGCAAACATTCTCCCTACAAGGAGAACTAACAGCACGGCAATGCATCAATCACCACTACGTACGGAAACTCAAAACAGAAAGTAACTAAGAGATGTCAGAACCAGGTATATGTGTCATGCAGAGATTTTAACCGCACAGCTACAATGGCCCCCTAGCAAACATTCTCCCTACAAGGAGAACTAACAGCACGGCAGCGCATCAATCACCACTACGGACAACAACGTAACACACAACTGATGGAACTGCTACCACATCTAGTCTATGAAGTTCAGAAGCGTTTGACCATCAAATGCTAAAATTAACAAGCCATGGCACAAACAATGCTAAAGGCGCCTGATCATCAAATGCTGAAACGAATCAACGAGCCATGACACAGGGAAGCGTAAAGCATAAGCATAAAGAAATAAAAGCAGCAGAACAGAACCAGGCATACAAATTATATTTATAAGCAGAAGCACGGTTACATTGGTTCCCTAACAAACATTCCCCTTCCACCACTTTACAATGAAAACGTGGTGGCTATTTATAGCCCAAAGTTCCCCCCGTTACATTAATGGGCACAAAGTCCCAGTCAAACATTAGCTGACAAAAGCAGCCGCGGAACTGCTGATGCTGACCTCTGTCAGGCTGGACTGTACTCTCGGCATGGTCTCCCTGAAGGTTGAACAGCCACGTGGCAGCGCGTTGGGTAGAACTTTATATTGACAGGAATGCGGGTAGCTGAGGTAGGTGGAAACTCACATCAGCATTAAATGAGGCAGCTGGCATAGGTAGTGCAGCCCATGCTTGTCCTTTTTCTCGGCATGTCTTGGCTCAGATCCCAAAGCTGGACACTTGTCGGATGATGCTGCTTGACACGTGTCTGCCTTAAAAGGCAGTCTATCCAACTTCGCCCGGGATTAGAGCACAATCGGGTAGCACAGGTGAAAAACAGCGCAGTCGGGTTGACCTATTTCCCTACTGCGCACCGGTCAAAGGGCGCAGTCCGACTTCGCTGCGAAGTCGGGTTACGCACCGGCACTTGCTGATTCTCACCACCGTTCGGACTTTGCACAGCCAAGGGAGAGCAGTTCGGACTTCGCGCGAAGTACGAACTTCGCCCCATCACTTAGTCATTTTTCCTGCCAGCCTGCCAGCCTGCTACAAGGTGCGCCCAGAAAGAAGGGCGAAGTCGGACTTCGCACCAAAACTGGGCGAAGTCGGACTTCGCACCAAAACTGGGCGAAGTCGGACCGACTTCGCACAAAAAACTGGGTTTCCTGGTTCAGCTTCCCGGGGCCATAACTTTTGATCCGCTGACCCGATCGCCTATTATAATATATCGTTGGAAAGCTAGCGAGAAGATCTGCAATAATAAAATATCCAGGGCTCATTTTTTCCATTTTATCGCCCCTGTTTATGGCCCGCAAAATCCCGAACACCTAAGCATGCCCTGACACTTAGCCATTTTTCGGGCAAGCTGCTGTCAATTTTGAGAAGAATGAGAATGTAGGGAAGAGAGAGAAAGGGGGAGAAGGAAGAGCAGCTCTCTTACAAAAATTGAAAACATTGCACCCCGTGCAAAATGTGACAACAGATCCCACAATCTATACCCCTTTATTGCATCTCCATAGCCGAGAAAAACACATTTGCTTGACTTCGGGTCAAGTTTGGACCTTTTTTCTTTAGGCACAAGGGCAAATGCATCACAGCCAAAGGTACGCAAATGAGAGTAATCAAATGGCTTACCACACCAAACCTCCTCCGGAATTTGTCCATCCAACGCAGCTGTAGGTGACCTGTTAATGAGGTAAACAGCTGTATTAACAGCCTCTGCCCAAAACCTTTTATCCAACATGGATGCGTTGAGCATGCTTCTTGCACGTTCCATGATTGTGCGATTCATCCGCTCAGCCACACCATTTTGTTGTGGAGTATATGGTACGGTCTTCTGGTGCTTAATTCCTTCCTGCGTACAAAATTTATCAAATTCCTTGGAGCAATATTCACCCCCATTATCTGACCTAAGACATAAAACAAGCTTGCCCAAACTTTTCTCTACTCGAGTTTTGAACTCTTTAAATTTCTGCAAAGCTTCCGACTTCTTCAGAAAATAAACCCACTCTCCTAGAATAATCATCTATAAATGTCAGAAAATAGATGGCACCATTTAAGGACTGAGTGGGGAGTGGTCCAAATATATCCAAATGTATAAGTTGCAGAAAATCAGAACTCTTACCGGGGCTTGCGATAAACCGAACCCTCTTTTGTTTACCAAAAATACAGTGCTCACACAAGTCTAAATTGCAAGACTTAATCCCAGAAAGCATACCTCTGTCATGCAGAATTTTCAGACCTTTTTCACTCATATGGCCTAGGCGTTGATGCCATAGCATTACTGCATCCTGAACTAAAGTTGCTACTGCTGCATGGTTTGTCACCGTATCACCGCATAAACGATATAGGGTCCCATAAGATTCTCCCTTTGCTACTACAATAGCACCTTTGGTAATTTTGCAATAGTTGTTACCGAAAGTGACAGAATACCCTAGCTTATCCATCATCTTGATTGAGAGCAAATTCTTCCGCAAATCTGGCACATGTCGTACATCACATAACATCCTTTCTCTACCATCGTCCAACCTGATCCTTATGTCCCCTCTTCCCACAATTTCTAAAGGGTGATCATCACCCAAGTAGACCTTCCCACCACTATATGGTTGATATTTGTCAAACCAGTCTCTGTGAGGAGACATGTGGAAAGATGCACCCGAGTCCAAAACCCAAGTATATAAAACAGATCTGTTGTTGCTGATACAGAAAGCCTCACATGTTGCCGTCTCTCCAGAATTTACTGTACTAGCCTCAGCTGAAGGCTGAAATTGGTTTTCACCATTTTTTTCCTTTTTTAACTGCCAACAATCCTTCTTTGAGTGCCTTGGCTTCCCGCAATGCCAACACTTCCCTTTCAACTTGCGTCCTTTAGACTTAGATCTGGACTGTGATCTACTTTGTTGACTCTTCTCGAAAGATCGACCTCTCACAACTAGGGCTTCATTGGTTGAGGGTTCCAAAGACGTTTTCCGCCTCAACTCTTCTGCCAACAAAGCGGCTACCACATCATCAAAAGTTAGAGCTCCTGATGATGAATTGTTGATGGTCATCACCAAATGATCCCAAGTCTCCGAGAGGGAACAAAGTAGGGTGATAGCTCTATCCTCATCCTCCATCTTCACATTAATTGAAACCAGTTTATTGATAAGGGTATTAAACTCATTCAAGTGATATGCCACAGATGAGCCCTCCTTCATCCTTAGGCTGTAAAGCTGTTTTTTCAGAAAAACCTTATTTGTTGCAGATTTCGTCTCATACAACTTTTCAAGCTTCTTCCAAAGGGCTTCCGCGGTTTTTTCTTCAACAACATTGAACAAGACGGAGTCCGCTAGGCATAGACGGATTGTAGAAACCGCCTTCCTATCCAGCGTTGCCCACTCCTCATCTTTCATGCTGCTTGGTTTACTCGCGACCCCTTTCAAGGCTAGGGCTTGGTCATTTTGAACCAACAAATCCTCCACCTTCATCTTCCATAGGGTGAAGTTCCTGCCATCAAACTTTTCAATCTCAAACTTGGTTACACTTGCAATCATTGTTGCAGCTCCCACTCGCACAAAACCCTAGGCTCTGATACCAGATGTTAGAAAATATAGCAAAATTTTGTCCAAGTAGAAAATACAATAACGCAAAAAAAAATAGTAACACAGATTTTACGTGGAAAACCTGCAATGTGCAGGAAAAACCACGGGGCAATGGCAGCTTGATATTTTATTGATTTTGGCAAAATTACATTCAATCATAATTTACATGCAAGGGGTCATTCCCCTTTTATAGAAAAAACAAAATCTGTTCGTTTCCTCTTCCAAAGGAAGAGTCCAAAAACTGTTTGTTTCCTCTTCCAAAGGAAGAGTCCAAAAAACTGTTCGTTTCCTCTTCCAAAGGAAGAGTCCAAAAGACTGTTTGTTTCCTCTCCCAAAGGAAGACTACAGAATATTGTTTGTTTCCTCTTTATAAGCTGCACCACCATGCACCTCTCTGCTGAAGAACATTGGAGATCTGGATATTGACTTCACCTCCTAACATTCTCCCACTTGAATTCGATATACAGGAATTCTTTGCCTATGTTTTTCCATCCAAATGCCAATTGCCCAATGCTGCCCTTATCACATTTTCAGCAAGCCCAGAGAAGTTTTGAACCACTCAAACTTCTCTGTCTTGACCGGCTTAGTAAGCATATCTGCATGATTCACTTCAGTGTCAATTTTCTGCAACAGGATCCTACCTTCTTCCACCACATTTCTTATAAAGTGGTACTTGACATCAATGTGTTTCGTGCGATCATGGAATGTTGGGTTCTTCACTAGCTGAATAGCACTTTGGCTATCACAATGCAACGTAATTTTCCCCTGCATTACCTTGAAGTCACCCAACAGTCGCTCTAGCCAAATTGCCTCTTTGTTGGCATGAGTCGCTGCAATATATTCTGCTTCAGTGGTTGATAAAGCCACCACAGACTGCAACTTAGAAGCCCAACTCACAACTCCACCAGCAAGAGTGAAAGTATATCCTGTAGTGGACTTATCACAAAAAAAATAAAAATGTATTCACTATAGTAAGGAACAGTCCAAATACTTGTGCCAAGTTCTCTATTGTTGTTCATAATTTGTTCATGGCTCTAAAGAGGTTTTTTGTGTATACAAGAGAAATTTTGATGCAAGATAGAGGATTTCATTAGTGACTCGACTAATTTCATAAGAGTCCAAGCAAGACTAATCCAAAGACACTAAATTTTAGAAGAAGAAAACTCGAGGTTCAATTAGTCAGAATTTCATATGAGAATTAAAACAAAATATTTTAGCTCAAGATGCTCTGAAACAACAATGCTAGATCTACCAGAACATCATCAAATCTCCATTTTATTAGTTGAGCATATTTTGCAAGTCATTTCTACTTGCAATATAAAATTTGTATGTATGGAAGGGTAGGGTCTAACAAAAAAACAAGACTGCATTGGACAAAGCGAAAAAGGAAACATAAAATATGTAAAACTATAGAGTATATTAATAGATCATAAGTATCTGAGGTAACATATAAGGATTCTTCCAAAAACAAGATAAAACAGTAGAATAAACTTTTGACTCAAGTGATATGATTGACCACTTTGAGAAAATAAATTTAAATTAAGACCAAGTCTCAAAGGGAAACATATTAAAAACTCCACTTATAAGGTGGTCAACTAAATATATGGTGTTCATCTCCTAAGAAATATCTTGGGTGGGGCCTAGAAGCACAATGCATGAAAGAAAATAATTGAATTCAAAGATGATGAAAGTTACCAGGAATCAATAGCCTGTTGAATGAAGTCAGGATTTCCTGATTGGCAAACTGCTCTTGCTCGTCCAAAATCTTCCTCAATGTTAAATATATCAGGAGCAATATTTGCACAATTTTTACATCCTGTGGATAGCATTTAGCAACTCATTAAAATTATTAACACTTATGTGGGAGGAGTCTCCAATCTCTTAAAATACATTGACTATTTGAGAAACTGTCTTACTACATCATCACAAAATTGTAGTTTTACAGCACTTCTTGAGTTTAAATCCATGTTTTAACATCCTGTTCCTTTACTACTTACATTAGTTATTTGCCATATGATAATTTGTTTTGTATAAAGAGATCCTACTCGATGTGACGTACAGAAAAATATGAATGACCATAAAGATGAAAACGTTTAATGCCTTTTACTTGATCCTTTAATACCATATTGTATTTTTTTTCTAAAACAGAAACATTATCACACATATATTTTTATAAAGATTATTACAATTAAAGGCCAAAAAACAAAGAGCAGACAATTGTATTCTACCTATACAAGAGAATTCGTCAACAAATACATGGTCCATTGGTTGAGAATCATCGAGGAAAGGATTAACAGTTCTCAAAGAATACCCATGTATTTCATCATAGACCTTTCGCTGCACAGGATCACTCAATATCTGCATAGACAATGAGTTGTGTTCCTTATTGAATTGTTCATATAGTAATACTATAGAACCAATGTAGAAATATATTCTATAATGACCTAAAATAATATTGACAACCAAGAGTACAAGTAAACATAAAAATAAGACAGCTACAATTTTTATGGAGAAAGGCCTTACCTCATAAACTTCATTTACAAACATGCAGAAGTTTGTTGTCTCGGTATCATTGCCACTTAAATCCGGATGGCAAGCTTTCATACAGTTGTAATAGGCTTTCTTGATTTCTGCTGGCGTTGCATCTGGCGTCTAGAAATACAATGAAGGTAATGCAATAAGATGAGAGTCCTCGAACATTGGAGTCAGACAAGAGAAAGACACAGGCCTCAATATATCTATTTAAGATTAAAGGTTGTAGAGTTTCTCAGAAGTTCACAATGTTAAGTCTTTCTTGCAGATACTGTTTCTTGGTAAGTTGATTGCAGGTGCTATAAAGTAAACATTAATATGCTCTTAGATGAAAAAGGACCATATCCTGACACTTTCCTAACAACCCAATGATAGCTTGGTCTTTTACCTTACTTTGCAAAAAAATAGCTAGGAAGGGGTTGTTTTGTTGGGAGGACCTATGGAAACATGAGTTGCAATAGGGGTTCACATGTTAGAAATAAAATCGCACTCAAATTGTGAAAGTTCGAAAACAAATTGTCCTTTCACAATCTTTGGAATACAAAATCTGAAAACTCTTTGTTTAAAATGCAACCCCATGTCTCTGGAACTATTTAGAAAGATCAAAAATGGTCTAATAGACAAGCTTTCAACAATTATATCCCAAAGGACATGTATGACCAAGTGAGAGATATAATGACAATTTCAGGATATTCCAACAGAAGATTAGGAATTAATGATTAAGAAATCAGATGGCAAAGATGTTCTCAAGCCATTAAAAGCCAAGTTCCCTTTTTAAACAGAAAGTGTGAATGCCAAATCGCTACTTCAACAAATTGGTATATCTGATTCTTTTTGTGTAGTGCAAAGTGGGAACTACCAAGTAAATGAGGACATGGCAGCAAAAGATGGCTTGGATTTTATCTCTACATGCACAGGAAGTAGACTAGAAGAAGATGAATGGGTTCTAAGGCTAAACAAAACTGAACTTTGAAAATATGCAAAAACCAAATAAAGAGTTACAGTATAATCCCAATTGTGGGTTTCTGCCATGCAGAAAGGTAATGTACAAAGAGACTAAAAATAAAATAGTAAAAATGTAGGGGTTGGCATTGCTCTAACAATAATAGCCCATCCCTAGGGGTGTACCATGTCCTGCTCTTGGAAAAGCATCCTCAACACTTGCCAATCTTTGATGCTTTTCCACAAAGATCTTCCATGTAGCACCTGCAAAACTTGCCAATCCTGGATGCTCCTGCATGAAGAGCTGATCTTCCCATTTAGCATCCTCTAGCAGCAGTTTCTTCCACTTGGGTAGATACTCCATGATTGGTCTAGTTTTATAATTGTTTGACATGTTTGTCCATAATCTCCTTTGCATCCAAAACAATAGCAGCCTCTTTGTCAAGTTTCCATGGCTCCATGTTCCTATCACTATCTCCAAATAAGTTACATGGAAGATTGGATGGTTCTAGAACGCAGAAGCTCCAACCTGTAATTAATGCTTCCTATTGTAGATACTCCTTGTAGGGCCCATAGAACCTAGACATAAGTTTATAAGGATGTAGACACGAGAAGACCCAATCTCTAACTTCTAAGTACCTTAGCTCCTATGCTAATTTATCTATTACCTCAGCCTGTTCTGTGCCATAAACAAATTCTCTCTCAAGGACTGCAAGCTGCCTACTCATAAGCCAAATAATCCTCTACTGCCTGCAATTTGGAATGAATATGCAAATATGATGTGGTAGAGGATAGTGGATAGCCATAATGAGCTTAAAATGGGGTCATTTGGTGGTGTGCTAAAAAATATCATACCACCATTCTGCTGAAGGTACGCAGTTGACCCAAACTGCTTGTTTGTCCAAAGTGAAGCACCTCAAATATCCTCCAAACACTTATTTATCACCTTTATTTGTCCATCTGTTTGAGGCTCATATGCTGAACTTTGAGCCAGTTATTGCTCAAGCCATGAACAACTTAGTCCAAAAATTGCCAATGAAGATGGGATCTTTGTCACTAATTACAAGCTTCAATATTCTATGCAATTTCTATACTTTGTCCATAAAAGCTAGTGCCATCATGCATCCAAAAATGGATGAGCCAAGAGGCCAAAATGAGCATATGTAGTAAGCATGTCAACCACCACCATAATTATTGACACACATTTTGACATGAGCAAAACCATGATGAAATCCATTGAAACTTATTCCCACCTTTGAATATGTATGGCTAGAGGCTACAACAACACCAGATTTTGCAATCTTCTCAGATTTTTAACAAACAAGTCTCACATTCAGTCCAAATTGCTTTACTTCACCTTTCATTCCTCCCCAAAGAAATTCTGTTTTGATCCTTTGGCATGTTCAAGGAATTCAAAGTGACCACAACTACAGATGTACATGCACTTCCTTCATGCTAGTGTCCCTCAACGATGATTGCTCACACTAGTAATCAGTTTGAAGAAGAGTATGCAAATTTGGATTTGCATGGACTTCTGAAGTCTAAAGAAGGTAACAATTAAGGATCCCTTCCCTATCCTGTTAGGACCTACATCTTAGAGGAAGTGGAAAGAAACAAAATATATTCATTCCTTGATCTTTGCAAAGTCATGACTGAGAAGCTACCTGAAGATTAAGGGAGGGGCTTGTAAACTGAATCCACAAGTAGGTGTCCTTGGTGTTGATCCCAATCAGATTCCCTTCATAGAAGAACTAGAACTTTGGAAGGGCACTCTTTGATGAGTTGAAGACCATCACCTTAAGGTTGATCACTAGCCTTGAGTCACAAAAACAAGCAACAGCATAAAATTGTCTTTGGAAGCCTTAAGGAATGTGAGCAAGAAGAATTACATCATCTGCAAAAACCAAAACAGCTATCAGGACATGATGTAGAAGGAAACCATCATCAACGTGTATGTTCTTGTTGGCAGTTTTGTAACTTCGCCACATTGCAATTTTGTTGAATGTTAATTGTAAAATTTTGATGAATTTACTAATGAAGGCGCTACAGTTTTAATGCTTATTTGATTGTATTTTTTGCCTCTTTTTACAATATTGCATTACTGTAAATAACATGGAAATCTTAAATGCAATAAAGATTTTTGTTTAAAAAGTGCTCAGGAATAAAAGCGCCGACAAGGAATCGACCCTAAAGACGGAAGCGCCTCAGAAGGAAGAAGCAACGAAGTTGAGCACTTTCGCCTCAAACTCCACTTGCAAAGGAAGTTTCACCCCAGAAAATATGGAAATCGTGCTCTAATTTTAGAGCAAGTTGAAGAAAGGGATGGGAGTAGTTTCGCCCCAATTGAGGGGCGAAAATCACTTTCGCCCCTCTTGGAGGTGAAACAAATTTTAAAGGAGTGGATTCGCCTGACGAAGCAAAGGGGCGAAAGTTTCAAGTCAAAATGAAGGAGTAAAATGCTTTCGCCCCAATTGAGGGGCGAAAACCCTTGTCACCCCTTTCTGGGGGCGAAAGTCTACTTTAAAATTAAAAATTGAAGATGCTTTCACCCCAACAGAGGGGCGAAAGTCTACTTTAAAATTAAAAATTGAAGATGCTTTCACCCCAACAGAGGGGCGAAACTCCCTGGCGCCCCTCCTTGGGGTGAAACGCAGCATAAAGAAAAGTGTTAAGTAGCGCTACGTGGGCCGAGCGCCAACTAAGTTGAAGAAGGTTTTCAAAGCGCTTTCGCCCCAAGAGAGGGGCGAAAGTCTTTGTCGCCCCTCTTTGGGGCGAAACATGAATTGAAGAAGGTTTTAAAAATTAAAATGGCGCGAGCCCGATATGAACACATCGCAGCAAATTTAGAGAGCACTTCCACCCCAAGTAAGGGGCAAAACTCTTTATCGCCCCTCTTTGGGGCAAAAGGAGATTTCGAATGTGTTTAAAGGCGAAAGATATGAATGGCAACGTGGGGCCCATTTCAAATCTGATAGGGACAAAAACAAAAGCAAAGCAATGCAAAGTCGGGGCATAGTAAAATTGAAGGCGATCCTGTTGAGAGGCACCATGTGATTTCGCCTCTCCAGGAGGTGAATGGGGTTTGACGATTCGATTTCGAGCGAAAGCATTGTGCGGTGCAATATGTCAAAATTAAAACAGTTAAAAGTGATGTCGCCTCTCGAAAGGGGCAAAAGTCCCTGTCGCCCTCCTCCGAGGCGAAAGCAAAGAAGGTAATTAAAAAGAGTGATTAATGGGCAAAATTGCCTGAGACATCGAACCAAACTGCATTGTCGCTCGTTACTGCTCTGAAAAGGTTGTTTCACCCCCCTCTTGGGCGAAATTAGTTATTTGACATTAATTTCTCAGGCGATTGCTTCCAAAGGCGCGATCTTGTAGATTTTCTGGGAAAGAGGCGTAGAAAGATAGAATTTAATTCTTGGAGGCAATGTGGGCTGCATTTCCAGTATTTTTGCTTCAAAGATGCAAGATTAAATGTTGTTCTGGCTCATTTCCAATACACCGCCACCCGACTGTGTTGTTTTTCAAAATGGCATTAGTACATGGTGGACTATCTTGGCGAAAGTCGATTTCCAAGATGCAAGGGCGAAGCGAATTCAAAGATCAAATTCCATATTTTCAGGTGATTTCATTGCATCCCGATGCACCGACGTCCAAGGTTTCTCCAAGCATTTACTCCTGTTGACTTCTTTGTGTGATTCTCCCATCAAAGTCATATCATGGTTTCCTTGCAAAATATCTTGACTAGAACATCATTGATGACAAGGAGGAAATTATTCTCGCTGGTTTTTGATCTACCAGCATTTGTTTTGTAAGCGCATTAAATGAAAGAGGCGCAACCCTCTATAAATACTAATCATTATTCATTGTAAAGGAGGATGGACACCCTGCAGAAAAACACTCCAATTTTTCTATATCAATAGAAACGCTTCAGCTTCTGGTTCTTCGAGTGGTTTTGTACTTGATAATTTTTTGTGTAATTTCTGAAGGCTTTCATTTCCATTATTTGCTGCGAGTGAATTTTGCTTTTGAATTTAGTCTTTGCTTGTGAGGGAGTGAACACTGAAATGCACTCTGGGGTTATTTTCCTGCATAACTGTTAGAAGTTTCTGCGCTTACATTCCTGTTGCATGCTGTTACTTGCTTGGTGAACTTTCGGTTGTTAGTCTATCCCCATCCTACATTATCGGCTTATAGCCATATTTCCCTTTCTTTCTGTCATTTCCCATTTCTTTCCTGTTTCTCTAAGCTTATACCCAGTGTAGGATTAGTAAGGGAGCCAACCCTCTCTGGAGATTGGCCCGAAGGACATTTCTTTCCTCCGGCCTTTCAATGTTGGCTGGGTCTAGGGCACACAAGTCATAGACTTTGTAACTAGGCAGATTCGTGACCAACATTTCTGACAAATAAATTCTTCGACTTCATTGGTGTAGGTCCCAAAGAGTGTGGGAGAAAGAGGACACCCCTATTTGACACTAATTGTGCTATGGATCTCATTTGAGAGACTGGAGTCAATCTGAAAGCAACCACCAATTATCTAATAAGGTCTCTTGGTTATTTGGCAATTCAATATTAGATGACACGATGGAGTGGAAATGCTTAAGATATAGCTTACTGTATGTCGCTTCTTGTTATTAAATGCAAACACAATGGTTCTTCGACAAGTCAATCTGCAAGAGAGGACACACACTAAGCTATATCCTAAACATTTCCACACCACACCCATTGCAAAAGGGAGTAGCATTAAAAACAATTGCAACTAGAGCAATAAAAAGTTGTGATAAGGAGTATGTTGATGCGTTGAATTGCTTGACCAAGGTTTTAACAAAGAATGTTGTAGATACCTAAAATTGGATCACCTGACTTCGACCAACGTTGCTACAAAGGCACAAAAAGGTCAACCTAGCCACAACAACTGACTCAACCTCAGAATTTGCAGCCAAAGTCGAGCAATATTGAATTCATCGCCTCTGAGCGAATTCTCCAGCAAGCGAATACACTTTCAATCCAATGTATTCATGATGAGTTCAAATTTTCCAGCTCCCCACTAGATTTGACCTATAACGGTTAAAATCAGCAAATTCGTCGTCTTAGTGAATATGTCGATGGCATATTCGCATAGGTGGCATATTCGCGTCCGACACGTGAAACCTTTAATCTCTCCTATAGCAACTAATCAAGGCAACAACCGTTCCTTCTGACCCCTTTGCCATCGCAAGCAATTAGCAAGTAGGGAGGAAGGTGGCTAACTTTCCTCCACCTTCCTCCACCTACCCAAATCAGCCCTAGTCAAGGGGGCAACTGATTGCAAGCATGTCACGTCAACCAGTCAACCCAATCAGCCCCTAATCAGCCCACCTAACAGCCCACCTTGCCTCTCCCTTTTGGGAAACCCCCAAGAAGGCCAATTCTACGAATTGGCCCCTTGGGGTGGCACTTATCGTCACTCATTCACACATCGAAACTCTGTAAGAATTTAGCATCAAATTTGTGTATAGTGTTGGCGAATTTCTTCCATGGGGCCGTCCTCAAGCAAAGTATGTGGATTTCAAAGGGAGAAATGGGGCACCTTGCATTTTCGGCATTGGATGATAACTTTCTTGATCTATTTAGCTTTAGTTTTGATTCTAATTAACATTTTTGTGATTTAACTCTTTGCATGCATTTTTATATCCCTTGTTTTTTTCAATCTAACCTTGACATTGTTGAGTGTTCTCTTTTAGCTTTTGTAGGCACCTTAGGAGACCTACAAGATAGAGAGTTGCTCCTAGGGTTCCCAAAGCACCTATTGCAGAGATCTGTAACCCCTATTGGCCTGTCACTTTTGTATTTCCGCCATTATAAGCAACTTTGCCGCCTATATCCAACCAGAGCAACGTATTTGCTATAGATAGTCAAAATCCTAGTTTCATAATCTCAAAACCTTTGTTTGTCTTTTCCTGTCACAGAAGCGAATATGCCACCTATGACTATTACAAACGACGTATTCGTTGTTCGTCTTCACAATCCTAGATCCCTCTACCAACCCAATATCCAGTCTGTTCATTTTGGTTTTGTGCATCTTTTTTATCAATCCTAACAACCCCTGATTGTGTCCCTTCTCTCTGATAATTTGGTTCTATCAGTTTAACGAATTCATCGGCTACAAAACTTTCGGGTGGCGAATTTGGGATAGACATTTCAGCATCAATTTCCAACACTATCAATTTCGATTTTTGTGTATAAGCAGGGGGATTGACTATGCCAATCAGTAAGTTGCATGCTTCTTGTTGTTTGGCAGGCCTCCAAACTCTAATACATCCTTTTTTCTGTTTGTTTTGCATATTTTAGCGAATTTGCTGGTTACAAATTTTCCAACCAACGTATTCTGACATAGGCAACGTATTCACACCAACTACCGAAACAGGTAAGTACACCTTATCCTCCTGTTTTCAATACTTAGTATAAGTTATTTTGTTGAGTTTGTGTTTATATGTCTTGGTGTTTTGTCTTTCGAAACATACATAAAAAGGAAAAGCCAAAAAGGCTTAGCTTAGCGCTTTACTTTGCTTTTTTTTTAGGCATTTAATTCGAGATGCATGTAGCTTGCATTAGGACAAATTGTACATTTGCATCCTCCTTGCACCCTTGCCTTTTAAAGAAGAAAAGAAAAAGCTTCATTTCTCGTAACTCTTAGCATAGATAGCATTTATAAAAAAAGTAAATTGCATATAGGCTAGCATCTTGTATTCTACATTTTGTATTCATATTGCATTGCATTATCATATCTTGTATCAGTTCCTAGGATAGAATAAACTCAAGTGTTTGCTAATTGAACACATCAAAACTAGATTAGGGAAATCTTTAAGCCCTTGGTGAACTTGAATCCTCCACCAAAGAAAGACAGCGAAGCACAGCCTAACGACAAGTTAGCAGCAAGGCTCTCTCGTCCACGGGTGGACGACCCTTGAGGGAACACATCCGGGGCCAATTCCCTCATGCACCTTTTGGTGTCCCACAAACGTTTATGCATAAAAACAAATTTGTAGGGCTCTTAGAAATGCCAAAAGAAATAATAGGAATAGTTGGAATGATGTCAACAATCGGCCCTAAGATTTTTGCGATATATCTAAGGGTTCTCAAATAGAATCATCAAGATTTTAATAAGGAAGAATATCAAGATACCATTCATCCTACTAAATACCATTTGGAAGATGTTAAAAACACAAAGGACAAAGTTGATGCAAAACAATGTAGTGGAGTTGTGGTCATACTTACACAGGTGAAACAAGGAGAGTACCTCAAACTCGAATTGAAGACAATCACGCAAATCTATGCATCAACCATATTAACAAAACAGCTACAATCATCGTATTTGCATTAAGGCAAAGGTAGTGATAAAGGAGAAACACCGTATAAAAAGAAAAATCAATGAAGCAATCAACATTAAATGGTACTCAACTAGTTTGAACAAAGACAATGGCTTAAAATTAAGCCAATCATAGACAACAATTATCCAACAATTAATTGTTGTTAATAGACCATAGAGATCCATGTATCTTGTCAAAATATGAAATGAGTTATCTGTGAGATATGGTGGTACTCTAAAACAGAGATTAACACAGCATAGAAAGGAGAAAATGAACAAAAAATGAAATTGCACAAAAACCTTCCAATAAACACTTCATCAATCTTCAAATTTGTACATTCTACTTCAATACAATGCCCTATACTTATATATATACAATAGGATGTCTCTTGGTTGTCTCAAGAGTCTCTTGGTGCTTCACATTCTCTCCAAATCTGGATAACAATATTTCTTTTTTCTTCTTTTAATTTTCACTTGCAATTCCAATTCTGTCATGATCTGATTGTTTTTTTTTTTTTTTTTTTTTTGAGAAATACTTCTTATACACATCCACCATGGGGATTGAACCTGGGTCACATCACCGATAATGCAAGTGGCGTCCTTGCCGGTAGACCACACTCACGGGGATCTGATTGTTTTCTTATTCTTGTCCTTTTCTGACTTTTGTCCTATTATTATCCTGTTCTGTTTTATTATCTCATTCGGTATGACAATTTCCAACATTCTCCATCTTGAGACTAAATGGGAAAATTTTCATTCTATCTCTAAGTGAAATAAACTTATTCTTTGTCACTATCTTTGTAAAAATGTTTGCATATTGCTCTTTTGAATTAAATGTTTCAATTCAACTTCCTTTTCGTAAACTAAATCTCTAATAAAATGATGCTTCAAATCAAAAAACAGGATTTTTGTCATTTGAATTGCACTTGTGTTGTCACAAAAAAAAAATGGTAATCGGTCGTTCTTGCTTTTCTCCAAAGGCCTTCTAGGATCCATCTCAACCACACTGCTTGTTGGTTTGCTAATGTAGCTGCTATATACTCGGTCTCTACTGTTGAGAATGCAATTGTTGCTTGTTTCTTTGAACTCTTAATGAAAAACAATTTCTTGATGTAGATTTCCTATCATCAATTGAGGTTCCCAATATGAATCACTATATCCAACCAACTCAATATTATTGGTTGAAGTATAATGGATTCCATAATTTAAAGTTCCTTTCACATACCTCAAAATTCTCTTAGCTGCTCTCATATGATCTTCTAATGGCTTACTCATGAATCTTGAAATCAAAGAGACTGCATATGCAATATCTTGTCTCTTATTGTCAAGTACATAAGACTACCAATCAAACTTCTATACTTCCTCTCATCCACTCTTCCACTTCCATCATCCTTGCACATTCATTTGCCTTGTCCACGTGGGATAGCAACAGCTTTGCAACTTTTCATGCCAAACTTCTTCAACATATCATGTGCATTTTTAGATTGGCAAATGAAGATCCTATTATGTGTATGATGTACCTCCATACCAAAAAAATAATGCATCAAACCCAAATCGCTCATTTCAAATTTTTGCATCATGGATTGCTTGAACTCTCTCTTCATTCTTGATGAACTTCCTATGAAAATTAGATCATCAACACACAATCAAACAATCAAAATATTGTCACCTTCCCTTTTATAATACAATGTAGGATCATCCATACTTCTCCCAAATCCAGACTTCAAGAAGTATGCATCAATTCTTGAATACCATGCCCTTGGTGCTTGTTTGAGTCCATATCATAGTAGAAAAACTCAGACTCGGAAAGGTCGACTTAGGGATCAGACTCGGGACTCGGCAAGACTCGGCAAAAAGAAAAAATGAAAAACAAAAAACAATTTTTTATTGAAAAAATAAGTTTTTTAATGCATATTACTTATTAGTATATTCTAACACACTTACTCAACATTCAACATTATACAAATAAGAAATTAACAAGAGAAAGGGGCATATTCTTTCTTGTATTCATCAAAATGTTTATGGTACAAAATGTGCTCATGAGCCATGACAAAATACAAAAGAGGGCTAGCTAGCTTTTTCATGTTCTTTTTAAATTTAAGGTCTTTTTAAATTTTGAAGAGGTAATATTAATCCTTTTTATTTTTTATATATATTTTTAAAGATACTTTAATAGCTGCGAAGTATAACTGAATACAAGTAATATAAATATAACATATAACACTTGAAGTTTCTCATATGTTTTGAAGTGTTATACGAGTAGACACAAGAGAAGTTGAGGCATGCGAAACTCCTAAGGGGGTAAATATTATAAATCATTCCTATCATTATGTGGTAAGAAGAGCGCATGTTGACAAACATCATTGAGAGCCCATGGGATGGGATTGACAAGCAAATATTATCCTTCCAAAACCCCAACCGGGCAAGCTGCTTCGCACATACCACCGCAGGGCAAACGGTTTCCATAAACGGGTCTTCATGTTGAATCAACTTCTTCAATGAACATAATTCTATATGTGGAATTCTATAAGCATTTGATCGTGGACGAGATTTGTGAGTTGGAAGTCTGAGAAGTTATTGCAGGGAACATAATTCTATTGTTTCTACTAATGACAATTATTTCAAGGCTACACAATGATGGCGGGCAAAGTTTCTTTGAATATGGGCAAGGTAGCTTTACTCAGGCATACGTGGCATTATATAATGTCTGCTCCATCACACTTCATGGCCATAGCAGCGTCGCCTTGTTCCGTTATTTAACATCCACTATTCCATCAAGACCTTGTCGACTATTTATTAGAAATTTGAGAAATAAAACCTTGAAACCTTCTATCACGGGTTTGGTATCTGTTACTTTCTAATATTCAGTTAAATTTCCTTAATGATATTTTTTTTATTTGAACTTTAATTTTTTTGGGTCAACCGAGTCCCGATGTCCGGACTCGCAAGTCCGTGTCGGGCTCGGACTCAACCCCAAACTCAGCTGGACTCAGCCAAGTCCAGGAAAAAACGAGTCCAAGTGGACTCGACGCGGCTGAGCCCACTCGGACTCGAGCTCGGACTCGGACTCGGACTCGGCCGAGTACTCGGGAGTTCAATCGAGTCTGACAACAGGTCCATATAATGTTTTTTTTTTTTTTGTAGGCATGTCCTTTACCTCCATTTAAAATCCTTGTGGTTGTTCCACATACACTTCTTCAATCTTGCCATTCAAGAATGCACTCTTTACATCAAGTTGATATACAGTCCATATTTTTTGGGCTACCAAGGCTAAGACCATTTTTATTGTGTCTTGCCTTGCAACAAGTGCATATGTCTCATCATAATCTATGCCAATTTGTTATGCATACCTCTTCCCCATTAATGTTGTTTTCTACCTTCCAATTGATCCATCACTATTGGACTTGGTCTTGAACACCCACTTTACTCCAATTACCTCCCTGTTCTTTGGAAGTTCACACAACTCCCAAGTATTATTCTTTTCAATTGCATTCATTTCTTCTTTCATGGCTTTGGTCCATACCTTGATTTGGGCTGCTTCTTCAAAACTTGAGACCTCCATTTCAATCTTGAAGAATAGTGCATAGTTCACCATATTATCCTCTTGTTCCTTTTGCCTTTGTTCTTGGGCTTGTGTCTTGTGAACCTCCTATCAAAATTTTATGCCTGTCTTTGGAGAAATCCTTGTGCCTGTACTTGATGTTTGTGACACACCAAAATATTCAATTACAATTGTCTTCTTAGTCTTTTAAGCTTGTTGTCCATGTACTCCCCCTTCATTACATCTCTAGACACAATGCATCGTCTAGATTTGGCGTCATAACATCAATATGCCTTGCTTTCTTCAGAATAACCAACAAAAATTCATACTTGACTCTTTGGATCTAACTTCTTCCTTTTCTTCTTCCTTTTCAACATCAAACAACCAAACACTCTCAAGTTACTTAACAAAGGCTTCTTTCCATACCATGCCTTATGACGAGTCATATTCTTTGGTGCAATTGTGGGACTTCTATTGAGTATGTACACTACACTTGCAACTACTTCAGCCCGCAAATGATTGTCCAAACCTTTTGCTAGTACCATGCTTGTTGCCATCCCCATGATTGTCTTATTCTTCCTCTTTGCCGCTTTATTTTGCTGAGGTGTATAGGGTTGTCTTCAAGTGTCTTCTTATGCCACTCTCATCATAAAATTGATTGAATTTCTTGGAATAATACTCAACACCACAATGAGTCCTTAATGTTTTAATTCTATATCCGCTTTCATTCTTTACTATGGCTTTAAAGCTCTTGAATACTTCAAAAGCATCACTCTTATTCTAGAAAAAATATACCCAAGTTTTTCTAGAATGATCATCACTAAAAGTGATAAAGTAGAATTTACCAACACTTGGTGTGTGCATTGGACCAGAAATATATGAATGAACCAGCTACAATGGATACGATGCTCTCCATGCTCTTCTTTTTGGAAAGCTCTCTCTATGATGTTTTCCCATTGTGCAATGTTCACATACTTCACTTCTTGCTTCTACACAAAGTAGTCCATGGACCATTCCTTTAGCATTCAACAAATACAAGCTTTGAAAATCCAGGTGACCATACCTTTGGTGCCATAACCAATTGTTGTCCTCAATGGTTGTATGACACAAATTACTCTTTTCTCCTCCAAGCTTCAAAGGAAACATTTGGTTCTTTGTCACAGGTACATCAGCCACTGCTAGCTTCCCATTTGGCTTGTCATAGATGATGCACTCCTTATTATCAAACACCGCTTTGTAGTTTTTCTCTACAAGCTACCAACAATAAACAAATTGTGCTTCAAACATGATATGAAGTAAGTATTTTAGATATTTTTCTTTCCATATTTTGTGTCAATATAAAAGGTTCTTTTTCCTTAAACCTGCAATGCTTTGTCATCTCCAAATTTTGCCATGCTCTTCATCCAACTCCATAAACAACTCCTTATTACCGGTCATATGATTTGAACAACTAGAATTTAAGTACCAAGACAATTTAGTTAAAACTTCTACTACATTACATGACAAGAACATATTTTTTGATCTTCCACCTTTTTCATGTGAAACATTTGCCTTTTTGCCTCCTTCATTGCTTGCCTTTGGTCTACATTCTCTTTCATAGTGGTCATATCTTTTGCAATAGTGACATTGAACATTCCTTTTATCCACAAATCTGGCTCTACCTCTTCCACTATAGCCTCCTCTACTACCATGGCCTCTTCTTCTTGTAGAATGTTAATTTTGTTGTTCCCCTCTTTGACCTTGGGAATTGAAGGTTGAGCTTGCACCGTAATTGTTTGACACTCTTGCCTTGAAAGTGAAAGCTTGCTTCAACTTTTCTTCCTCACTATTTTTAATTCTTTTTTCATGGCAAATAAATGATACCACCGATTCATCAAACTTCAACTTCTTCAAATCCTTACTTTCTTCAGTAATCATTGCACAATTGTCATTTTGGTGTCAATGTTGACAACATCTCCTTGTGCTAGTTCTTTACAAGAGATACCCATTTTGTGCATAAAGCCATACACACTCCTTCATTCTCAGATTTTCATATGCTCTCTTAGATGTATGTAACTTCACTAAATCAACTTGAGTTGACCCTTAATAGGCTGTCTTCAAGGTGTCCCAACCTCCTTTGGCATTCTTGACACTTGCAATTCTTGGAAAAATCCTTGGATCAAGAGTTGCTTGTATGTGATAAAAAGCTAAGGCGTCTTCTCTTTGTGCTTCCTCCGAATTTCTTTTTGTGTGGTTGATAAACTACTCCAATCTGTAGGTTCTTCATATCCATTTTCCACAACACTCCACACTTCCTTGGCAATCAACAAAGTCCTCATCTTTATGCACCAATAATCATAATTTTCTCCTTTAAATTCTGGGATAGGCAGTGAAGCATTACCATGTGCCATGACAACTACAACAATAACATATATAGTTTTCCTCCAAAAACTTGAATTCTGAATTCTCTGGTTATAAAGAAACAGATCCTTAATCTCTCCACTTCTCCATTCTCCAAGCTCAAATTCTAGTATGTGAGATGTGGTGGTACTCTAAAACAAAGATTAACATAGCATAGAAATAAGAAAATAAAAATACAGAATTGCACAAAAGCCCTCCAATAAACACTTCATCATTTTTTTATTTTTTTTCTAAGGTCTTGAAAGGGTTGCCCTTTCCCTTTTACATCAACTTAGTCATATCGAACTATATAGCCTATTTTGTGCCACCGAGATTGGAACCTTGGTGTGGGCTACATCATCATATGTCTCTACCATTTAACCAAGGCCTCAGTGGCAACACTTCATCAATTTTCAAATATGTAAATTCTACTTGAATACAATTCCCTATACTTATATATATATATATATATGCTCACAAGATGATGTCTCTTGCTTGTCTCAAGAGTCTCTTCGTGCTTCACATTCTCTCCAAATCTAGGTGAGAATATCTCTTTTTTTAATTTTCAATTGCAATTCCAATTCTGACTAGTTCTGATTTTTGTCTTATTCTTGTCCTATTCTATTTTTTGGGTCTCAATCAATATCACAATTTCCAACATGCTCTAATATTTGTCATTATAATCATATGCATCTTAAAGATGGATCAAACATTCAACCCAAAACATTTATTTTATTGTTTCGATTTTACAAGTCTTGTAGAATTTTAAGAAAGGGGCTCAAATTTTTTCTTTAGAACTAGCAAAAAGATGTGAAAGGAATTCCTTTTGTAGTTTGGGAATCTCGCACTCTTCCAAAAGATCGAGGAGGATTGGGAATCCATCACATTAGAGCACAAGGAGTAATCCTTGCAAGCAAATGGATAGAAAAAGTAATAGAGAGTGAGTCTATCAGAAGAATCACTCCTAACAGTAAAATTCAAAATACTTATGACATTTAGGGAATCAAGGGCCTCTTGCAAGTTTGTCATATAATTGGCACTACTTATTGGGTTATCACTGTCTCATCAAATTTAGGTTGCTTGTTAGCTGCTCTCTAGATTCCTTCGTTGGCACTACAAGGGGACACGCAACACTGAGGATCTAGCATCATAGCCAATTTGGATTTGTCATTGTCATTGCAGCAAGCTTGGACTCTTACCTTCATTTAGTGGCAAAAATATAGCAAAAAAGATGGATATATTGCTGGGAAAATATTTAAATCATTTGTAACAATGACATACATAGCACAATCAAAATACATCTCAAAAACTAAATAGGGCAGATAAAGCAGAGCTTATCAAGAGCACCACAAAATGATCCCTGGAATTTGCCTTTTCAAAATGCAATTGCACGGATTGAGTCTTTATTGGAAAGATTGTGGGTAGAACAACAGAATGACATTCTGTAATTATCTGGCAAAGAATTTGTTTTATCAAAACATACTTAAGTACTGCTCCACAATTGAAGAAGTGGTTAAAAATGAATGATCTTGAAGTGTAGTAGCAAAGACGTTGTCAATCCACCTGAAACGCAAGGTTCTCCTTTAAACATAAATTAATGTGATTGTTACGGCTTCACCAAGGATTGATGGCTAAATGCAGGCCTTTCAGGAATGATAGTTCAATATCTTCTTGTGTTTATTGATGGGAAAGAGGAGACAATTAGGCTTGTTTTTTAAAATGTCCTGAAAACAAGGCTTTTTGGAAAGGTTATATGCAGAATCCAATTTCCTATTTGCTACCTCACCCTCTTGGCAAAGTTCTCTTTTAGGGAATACTTGAATGATCAAGACTAGTTACAAAACCTTGTGGCATCCAACATGGCTGTCTATTTTTAGTTTCTTGTGGAAGATCAAATGCAAGGCAACCTTTTAGGAAGATACTTTCCTACGGAGCTTAGGGAAACATAGGCTCTTCAAGTTCAATTTGCCGATGCTTGCAAAGCTAGGCTTGCTTGTTTTTGCAAAATAGTGACTCTTTGTGCAATGGGGTCATGTTTAGGTGATAAGAGAGACATCTTGGTGATAAGAGAGAGACATATTTTAACTGTGTTGTCAATCTAAATCAAATTTCACATATTTATGTATTGTGTTTAATTTTGCTATACATAGCCACATTGAAAAAAAAATGTATTTCATCCTCTACTTGCACAACTTAAAGATTCTTTGTTCCCAAGACATCTTCCAATGGGTTCATTTATAGGTTTCACCCAGTAGTTCGCATAAATTCTTTCTTAGATTTGCAATCATGCCTTTTTTTAAATGAGGCCAATAGGAGGGGTGCTCTAATTTTGTTTTAATTACTTAATTAAAGCGGGGCAAAAAAAATCTAAAACTCTATCTTATAGTCAGGGTTTTGCGAGTCTTAGCTTGTAGTTAAAACTTTTCACTATTCACTTGCCAGACTATCTAAGCTTTTGACCCATAGTTTTTCTAAACGGATTGCTAAAAAGAGGGATTCTAGGATTATTTCTCCAACTTCGTTTTTCCAAAAAAATATTTTTAAAAATAAATCTACTTGCCTCTATTATTAGTGAAACAAAACTGTTTGCTCAGATTCTCTGTTAATAGATAACAGGCGGTCTCCTTTAAAGAGATCGCTGTAGTAGTTTTGCAAGTTACACAGAGAATTTTAAAAACAAATAAAAATAGTATATAAAACCTTTTACTCGTATTTTTTTTAAAAAAGCTCACGCGAACCAGCCGCTAACATCATTTATCCAAAAATGCATGAATATCGACCAAAAATGTAACCTCTATACATATTTTATGTAAATAAATCACAAGCGGTCTCTGTCAAAGTGATCACAGTAGCAATTTTGCAAACTACGGAAAAGGAAAGTAAAATAAATAAATGCAAAGCAGCCATTAACATTTTTCATTCGAAAATGTATTAAAATAGTGACGATTGTTATTTACGAAACAACAAAATATATATTATATCAGAATTTAAGAGCAAAATAGTAAGAGCAGCAAAAGATATCAAAGATTACGAGCAAAGTCATAAGGACAACACAATATATTAAAAAAATTGACCAAAATCGTACCACTCCCAGCACAGAATAGTAATCATCTGCCACAGACTCCCCGTAAAGATCGGTCTCCGTTTCCTTTGCTTTCGCATTAACTCCAATTCTCCTCCCGTGGCCTTTCCGCACCAACTTTCCGTTGAACAAGCTTCTAAAACCTTTAAATTCTCTAGCTTTAACGTCGCGAGATCGATTCCACCTTTTCGCTTCTGTCGGCTGATATTTAAGAGCATTTGCGCATATCTGAGGCTGCAGGACCGTCATGATCTTCCTTATTTTCCAGAAAAATTCAGATTCAAAAGATTATTATGCTTCCCAGTGAAAATATTCATGCCCTCTCTGGTAAAAAGTTGGAGGCGCCTAGGAATAAATGTGAAGAATTCAATGAAGAATTTATTCTCTGGGACGATAATTACAAATATCAACGCCCGCCAGGGACGGACGAAGCAGCATCCTCATAAATTTATTATGATTAAAATTGTTATTCAAATTTGCGCATTGGAAGAGAGCTCGAGACTTTGTTTTCGAGTGCCGGTTTACTCGAAACTAAATTCCATTGTGTGAAGATCACGTAATCGACGAATCTCCGCCACTCGGTTGCGTTTAGTGGCCAATAATTTGCAGTTCTCTTCTTTAGGCCGTTTCCCTGGTGTCGTTTAAGACAAGGTGGGCCCAAATGAACAAATTGAGTGATAGTGATTTTAACAGAGATTTTAGAAGTTCTCTGGAATGGTTTGTGCGGGTTGGATGAGCTAAGATAGATGATTTGTTTAGAAAGGGATAGGTATGTTGAGAACAGCCTAGTGTTGTTGTGGATTATTTTGGTTTAATTTTTTTTTAGGATCATGATGGTTTTACAGAGATCATAGAGATTTAAATAAATAAATAAATAATAGTAAATAGATGATTTTTTTAATTAGTTATTTGAAGTTTAAATGGTTTTATTATTTATATATAATTTTTTTTCAATTAGTTATATGGGATTGAAGCGGCTTCATTTCTATTACATCATCATCACATAGTGGTATTATAATAAAGTTTAGATGTTATCGTGTATTGCTTGATAAAATTTGAACCTTGGTCTCCTCCTTAAATGTCGAGGAATTTAAATGGTTGAGCTAATACTACATGATTTTATATATAATATATTAATTTATAAAATTAATTACATTATTGTTTTTTGATAAGTAACTAGAATTTTATATACAAATTGGGTTTTTTAAGAAGATCCCAAAACCTTATAACAAAAAGGGTCGTAGCATCGAGATTTAAAGCAATTCCTTAGTACATGAAAATGAACACAAACTGTAAAAAAAATGGCAAGAAACAACCCTTGATCCAGCAGAAAGACCAGATTTTAGTACCAACTAGTGAGGCCCACTTCACGAAAATATCATCCTCCCATTGTCGGCAGTCTGGGATCCTCCCAAGGGTGGATACAACAGTCTGGGATCCACTCGGGGGTGGATACAGCAGTCTAGGATCCTCCTAGGGGTGGATACAGCGCACATACCCAGACCTGCATAGGGAGAGCGAGAAGGCCAAAAATAGCCTACAATTAGAAATCATGCCCGAAAACCAGAAGCAAGGAATTATTAGAAAACTAGATAGGATCCTCACCTAAGGACAGATCGGGATGTAACCCAAGGTGTAGTGGAGCAGCAAGCAGCCACGCGAGCAAAGCAGTAAGCAGCACCGGGATACAGGCTAGGGATCAGCAACGGGACAGCCTAGGAAATGGCATCAGGGTCCTCAAAGAAAAAAAATGGGAAGCCTTCGCATGAGCCTGAAAAGTGGAACAACACTACTGGGGATATCTACAGGCCAAGATATCCCTGTGCACAGCAAGGAGAAATATGAGGAAGCCGAAAGGATCCAGGGAAAACAACAACAGGCACAAAGACAGGATCTTGAAAGCCAAAACTGAAGGAGGAAGGAGGGACCATAGTTGCAAATACACTGATCTCCCCCAAACCCAGAGAATACATAAGGAAGCCCCCACCACTACAGCAGATAGGCCCAAGAACCACCATCCTTGCTCACTAATATATCCAGGGAACTGGGACCAGAAGCCCTTGAACAGGAGCTGAAACGAACAACCTGAGGATCCCAGGCGGGAAGCGGCAACAGGCACAAAGATGGGATCCTCGAAAGCCTAACCTGGGGGAACCAGAGTCTGCATGCACTGATCATGGGTCCCCCTCCAAGATCCAAACATGCAATAGAAACCCTAGGAACCCCAGAAGAAGGGACCAAGATCCCCCATCCTTGCTCATGGATAGCTTCAGGGAACTAGGACTGGGACTAGGAACAACCCAGGCAGAGGAAGAGGCCCACCCCGAAGGCCAACCAATGCCCTGGGTGTCCACCAAATCATAGATCCAGCAAGAAGAAGCATTTGAACAGGAAATCAAAAAGGGGCCTACCCAACGGGACGGGACCAGCAGCAACCATAGGCATCCCAGAGAGGAGTCCCTGGCAGAAGAGGAAACTGGCCCCCCAGACCAACCTCGAAGCAAAGAGGACCTCATAGGATGCACCAAGAAGCAGTCGAAATCCCAACCTGCCACCACCACCGATCGAGGAAGCCCTGGGAACCAAATCCACGCAAAAAACCTACAAAAACCCTAAGGGAAATCCTAAGGGAGATTGGGGAAGGGATCCCGAAAACATGTAGGAAACCCTAGGAGACCCCTAGGATGCACCAGACCACGGGCTCAAGCAGGGAAACCCTGAAACTATTGGGAAAGGAGTAGAAAGTGGAGAAGGATCTCCCCCCAAGGAGATCATCTGCTACAAAGCATTCCCAGAGCGGGATGACTCGGGATGAGCCAGGGACTGGGCAAGAACCAGGGGAGGGGGAGCAGGGAGAGGGAGCAGGCAATTTTAATTACATTATATTTTAATAAATTATACAAATTTTAAATGGTTTTATATATAATATATACTAATTCATAATTATTATTATTATTTTGTACATAGGGGAGTTGGTTACAACCACATTATTTTTAGTAACTGTCAAGCATAGGGTTGGTCCTCTTGGTTTCAACCACATTATTTTTAGTAACTGTCAAGTTGTCAAGCGTAGGGTTGGTCCTCTTGGTTTCAACCACATTATTTTTAGTAATTGTCAAGTGTAGGGTTCAAACCAGAAGGGTTGCTTCCAACAAACATATTCCATCTTGTTGTTGTTGACCCGATGTAAAAGGTTCAAACCAAAGGGGTTGCTCTCAACAATAATATGTCATCTTGTTGTTGTTGACCCGTGAAAAGAAGATCATCGATCACTCAAGATTCGTACCGTTGTCATTGATTTGACATGCACTCAGAGGATTCCGATCAAACTACTACCTTTGCAAATTGGCACCCCCAAGGTTTAAACCCAAGTCTCTTCTTGGTAGGTGCTTAGCCAGACAAGCACTTACCAATCCACCTAACCCTTGGGAGCACTAATTCATAATTGTTATTATATATTTTTTTAATTATTGAGGTTAGTGTGAGAAACCCCGACAACCGATGCTTAGGGGCTAGGCATTCCATCGCAACCATGGCCTCTCATAAGGGGGAGAGTTGAACTTATCAATAGGGGTCAAACACATAGATAATTGTTATTATATCATTATATTATTATGGTATTTAATAAATTATATAATATTATATACTTACTGCATTATCTCTTCCAAATAGTTCAGTTCTTTGGAATGGTTAAAAAAATCTATTGAACTTATGATTAAAGGTTTAAGATGGGTGGTGGGAACTGGAGAAAAACATTTATTTGGATGGATACTTTTTGTGATAAAAAAACCACTCAATTTAGATCTAATTTTGAAACCTTGGATGAGATTTCTTCAAGACAAATACGGTGATAGGGTTTCAAACATTTTGTACAAGGATCGAGAAAGAAGATACAAATGGAAAGAAGATTCTTTTACAAGTATACAAGACATTGATGCTAGGAGGCAATTAAGTAGAAAGATAACAACTGTGATTATTCATAAGGGTGTTAAGGATAAATTGATTTGGGAGTTGAATAGCTTAGTAGAATACACAACAAGAAGTGAATATAATGTTCAAAACCAACATAATAATAATAATATCACTAGAATATGGAGAGATATTTGGGATAGCCCAAGCATTCCTAAAGTTAAAATGTTTGTTTGACTAGTAGGTCATAGAAGAATTTTATCCTCGGATAACTTTATGAAAAGGGGTTTTCATGGCCCCTCTCAATGTGTTTTTTGTAATAAGGAAGAGGAGAGTATTGACCATCTCTTGGGACATTGCTCAATAGTCTGGAATCTATGACAATGGATTCTTAATATGTTTGGTAAATGCATGGTGATGAATAATAGAATTGGAGATTGGTTAAAGCAATGCTAAAGCACTTATAAATTTGAGGCTTTACAGACAATATGGGATATATCAAAAGATACAATACTTTGGACTATATGGCTAAAAAGAAATAGAAGAATATTTAAAGGAAATGAAAGCAATTTAGAGGTAATGAAAAGAAGATATGTTTAGCCATAGAGGAGTCTAAACCAACCCTATCAACTCACCCAATCCCTAATTTGGAAGCAGAGAGTCTTGATAGATGGAATTAAGTCATTAAATGGAATTATGATGTTGGGTACAAGAGAAGCAAATATAAGGTAAAGAATATAAAGTGGAAACCACCAGATGTGGAGTGGGTTAAATTGAATTTTGATGGAGCATCTAAAGGAAATCCAAGACCAGCAGAAGGAGGAGGAATAATTAGAAATAATAGAGGAGATATTTTGTCTCATTATGCTTTCAATTGTGGATTTACGAAAAATAATGAAGTTGATAGCTTTATAAGGGTTAAAAATATGTAAACAAATGAAATGCAATAGAGTATGGATGGAAGACGAATAATAAATGCAATTTTGAGGAAAGCAAAGGCTCATGGAACATACAAGATATAATTGTGGAAATTCAATATCTTGCTAAAGAGTTTGAAGAATAAGGTATACACATATATTAAGGGAAAGAAACAAATGTGTAGATAAGCTAACCAAAAGAGGGGTTTTGATTGAGGATTGTGACGTCAACATCTCCTTTCCATGGTTAGAGGAAGTAGAAAGTTTAGTTGAAGCTGACAAAAAATGTTGATTGCCTAAATCAATTAATGATTAAGATTTACTTTTATGTTTTCCATTGGTAATATTTGTTTTATTTTGCAACAATAATGTGTGTTCATTTAGACTATTTATTATAATTTTTATGGTTGCACTTATGTTTCAGGAAGGAAACTAGCAATCCAGATTTGGTAAAGTGGACTATGATAGTGCGATGTTTTGGAAATATTACTCTACTAAGATGCAAGACATAGATAGTAGAGTTGAAGTTTTAGAATTGTGAAGGTTGCTATAGGAAAATATCAAGAAAGATGCTAAATTTTGGAGTAATTGTATTTATACAAAGATTTGAAAATATCCAAAAAATAAAAATCAAGAATTCAAAATTTTATGTAAAATGATGTAGGTTTCTAGCTATAGCATATCAATTGAGATGATAAGTGTATCTATTTGTAAACTCTCAAGCTCTAAAGAAGAGAGATATAATTTGTTAAGGGTGGGGGACCCGAGTACAACCCCTTATTATCAAGCAAAACAAATTATATAATATTATAATTATATTTTAATGGGTTTTATATGTATAGTAAATTATAGTATAATTTTAGTCAGTTTAATGGTAAGACTTTGAAATTTAGAAGAGGCTTAAGGTTTGAATTTAATGACCCCCAAGGACTGGGTGGATTGGTAAGGGCTAGTCTCGCTGGGCACTTACCAAGAAGAGACCCAGGTTAAAACCTTGGAGGAAGCATGTTGCAAAGATAGTAGTTTGATCCAAATCCTCTGAGTGTGCACTAGACTGACGACAATGGTACAAATCTCGAGCACCCGGTGGTCCATTTCACATTGGGCTATAAAACAACGAGGTGGAATAGGTTTGGTGGATGCCCTTGTGGTTTGAACCTTGCACTTGCCAGCTACTAAAAATAGTGTGGTTGTAACCAACTCTCCTATCAAGCAAAAAAAAATTGAATTTAATGGGGATAAAGTTGTATATATAGTAGGAATTTGGTTGGATAAACATATATTAGGTAAATAATATCCTCTCTAAGGATTGTCTCATATGTCTTATGGTCTTGTGGATGTTAAAAATTATATTGTAATATTTTTAATAGATTATAACGAATTAAGATGTAGTCTCATATTTTCTTATTTTAAATTTTTAGGAAAGGTTTGGGAAAGAGTGTGAATAGGAAGTAAGTGTAAGTAAGGAGCGAGCTTGATATTTTCTTGCTTTAAGGAAAGACAAAAAATAAAGGATTTGTATGAAGAAAAAATAGGTAATATGGAAATAAATTTGTATTTGAAATTTTGAATAGAAAGTAAGGATGCCCTAGTTCAAGATAAGAGGAAGAGCAAATATATGGCAACTATGATATAAGGAGTAGATATTACATCAACAGTGATAATAAAATATAAGATGATGAAGCAAGATATAATAGTTTTAAACGCAAAGGGTTAAACGACAAGCACAATCCAAAGGAATATATGTCACATCAAAACTGATAATCAAGGCTAAGGTGATCAAGCATAATATAATGGTTCCTAAAAGCATATGGTTAATATGTATACATCATAGAGTTTTTAGCAATTCAAAGTTGTATCATATGGAAGTGGAGATTGAATTCAAAATACTATGACTTTTATTACTAAAGGTTTTTCCTCATCTTTTTCAATTTGAGAATCAAGGATAAAAGAATGGGTGGTGACCCATTTTTAGGGAGAGAGATGCCTTATAATTAAGACCATGGAGAGATATTTTTTGAGATATAAACAACTAAATTTTATAGTGTGGGTTAGACCTTTTGGATTTCCATATTAGCTTATCAAGAAGGGTGTTTTAAAGAATATTGGCAATACCCAAGGGGATTTCATCTAGAGGGACCAACTATTGAGGAATGAAAGCATGATGTATATGTGTTGCTATGGATATTTTAAAACCTTTGTCACAATCCATTTAGATTGAATCTCAATCAAATGAATGGGATCAACAAGTGGATTATGAAAATATTGTATTCTAATACAACAAATGCTATAGGACTGGACAGATGGTAAGAGATTGTAAAACAAAAATGACAAACAAAAAAATTGGTCAAAAGACAAACATCAAGATGAAGCAAGGTCATACTATAGTAGAAGCTAGATTAGATTAAGGATATTCCACACCCAAAAGAGAAGCAAAGAAACCGGAGTATCAGATGACAAAAGCCATTATAGTTCACTTAAATCAACCATTAGAAGAAATAAAGAAATATATAAAGGATAAAGGAGTAGAATGTTCAAGTTCAAATTTAGAAGGAATTAAAGGTGAAAAAGAAGATATGAAGTGAAATTTTTAAATTAAGGAACCCATAGAGGTCAAGTTTCATTTTCTTTGAGTAGTTAAAAATCATTTCCTTGTAATAGAAATAAAAGAAGTATAAATCTTATTCCTTACATCTAGATGGAGGATATTTATATTTAATTAAGGGTTTTTAAGGCAACATAAGAAGATAAATAATGTGGAGGAATGTCCTTGTATTTTAGGTTCTCCAAGGCAATATAAAGAAGAAATTATTTTTGAGGTTATTCCTTTGCAATTTAGATCCTTCAAAGCAAGATATATCTAAAAAGATAAGTTTCACTATGAACAATATGAGAATTTTGAAAATTTTGATGAAGATAAAAGTGTGGGTGGAAATGAAAATGAGAAGAGAGATCGAAAAAAACAAAAACAATGTAAAAAGGAAACTAAGAGGCATATTGATATGGGATCCCTAATGTTAAAAAGAAGTAGGGCTATATTTAAAAGTCATGCTCTAAAAGAAGAGGTATTAAGGAATTGATAGAACTTTATAGCCAACATGTTTATGTTTATGTTTATATTGAATGAAACCAAGTAATAGATGTTTTAGGCATTTAAATGAAACCAAGTAATATATGTTTTAGGAATTTGAATGAAATGAAAGATTTTAATTACGTCCGTGAGACCCAAATATGGTCTATGGGACCTCAAATATGGAAGTACAATTACTCAAATCATATCATATGATCTTTAATATCTTTGAGAAGGTTGTTCCTTCTCCTGCTGATTTGTGTTAGCAGTTCTCCAACTTTTTTTATTTTACTGTCTTCAAATAAATCTGTCATAAACTCGTTCCCAAGTGTTTCTTTGTATTTGTCACGGATATCTGAAAAACTCGGGCATTTATAGATGAAGTGTTCCTCTGTCTCTACTACCCCTGTGCTGCATAGAGTACATATCCTTTCTTCCCATTGTTCTTTGGGCATTGTCCATGTTTCACATCTAAGCCTATGAGAGCTAGTCCTTATTTGAGCAATGAGTATTTTTTCCTTCCACTTGATTTCAACGCCTATATACGCTTTAGGCATTTGTGGTGTTGTTGATTTTTGTATTGGTTAAATTCATATTTTAGAAGGTAATTGGTTGGATAGATTTTCTCTTAATGAAAACTATATTAAGAAGTTGAAGAAAAAGAACATCTTTGATAAAAACAAGTTTAATAGGGTTTAATTAACCTAACACCCAAATGACCTCATAAAAGTCACATAGCTTATTAAATATATATAATATTATAATTATATTTTGATAGGTGATCCAAATTCAAAAAATATTTTGACAGATGATTATGTGTATATAATATAACGAGTTTTATTAAAAAATTAGTGGACCTTGCCTATAATATATCATGACTATATAATGATATTACGTTAACTTTATAATCATGCTATGCATGTATTGCTTGACAAGAACGAAACTTAAATAGCCTCCTTAAAATTGAAAAATTTAATAGTTAAACTAATGCCATTAAATATTGTATACTTATAATTATTTATTGATAATGATATATTTTTTATCATACTTATGCAGTTTCTAACTATTTAATATTAATATATATTTATATATAAGATACAAAGTACAATCATGGCACATCAAAACTACCCTCCCATGACCATTAAAATTCAAATAAAAAATCAATTTGAAATTGTTTATATTCTTTACATAATGGTGTAGGTAATATTGAACAATTTCAAGAGCATTGGATGAGAGTTGTCACACCAACCACTTTTAGTGTAAGTGTGTTATATGAAAATGAAATGGTTAATTAGATTTTAAGTTTAAATTTTAAGAGTTATTAATTTATTATTGAACAATTTCAAGAGCATTGGATGGGAGTTGGCACACCAACCACTTTTAGTGTAAGTGTATTATATGAAAATTAAATGGTTAATTAGATTTTAAGTTTAAATTTTAAGAGTCAATTTACTTTAATAATTAATTTAATATTTTTTTTTAGAAAACAAAGGGTTGTACTCAAGTCCTTTACCCTTACAAATTACAACTCTTTTTTTTAGAGTATGAGATTTTACAAACAAATTTCATTCTAGTTTTAATTGAGTTGCTATAGTTAGAAACCTACATTATTTTACATAAAATGTTTGAATTTTTTATTTTTATTTTTTAAATTTTTTTTAGTTTTTTTTGTAAATACAAATATTCCAAAGTTCAGCATCCTTCTTGACATTTTTTTATAGCAACCTTCAAAGTACCAAATACCAAAACGTCACCTCTACTATTTATGCATTGCATCTTAGTAGATTAATATTTCCAAAACATCGCACTATTATAGTCTGCTTTACTCGATCAACACAAGTGCAACCACAAAAATTGCTTTACTCGATCAACACAAGTGTAACCACAAAAATTGTAATAAATAGTATATATGAAAGCACATTAATATTATAAAATAAAGCAAATATTAATATTATAAAATAAAGAAAATATTACCAATGAAAAACATTAATGTAAATTTTAATCATTATTTGATTCAGGTAGTCAACATTTTCTTATCAACTTTACCTAAACTTACTACTTCCTCTAACCAAGAAAAAAAGAATTTAACTTCATGATCCTCAATTAAAACCCCTCTATTGGCTAACCTATTTGCACATTTATTTCCTTCCCTTAATGTATGTGTAAATCTAATTTCTTCAAACTCTATAACAAGGTCTTGAATTTCCACAATTATCTCTTGTATGTTCCATGGAGCCTTTGCTTTTCTCAAAATTGCATTTATAACTATGAGTGAATCACCTTTCATCCATACTTTGTTCCATTTTATTTGTTTGTATATTTTTAATCCTTCCAAATTTTTCCAAACTTCAACTTCATTATTTGTCTTAAATCCACTATTGAAAGTGCAATGAGCCAAAATCTCTCCTCTATTATTTTTAATTATTCCTTCTCCTCTTGTTGGTCCTGAATTTCCTTTAGAAAATCCATCAAAATTCAATTTAACCAACTCCACATCTAGTGCTTTTCACTTTATATTATTTGCCTTCTTTTTGTTTATCCTATCCCCAAAATCATAATTTTATTTGATGACTTGATTCCATCTATCACGGCTCTTGCTTCCAAATTAGGGATTGGATGAGTTGATAGGGTTGGTTTAGACTCCTCTATGGCTAAACATATCTTCCTTTTCATTACCTCTAAATTGCTTTTATTTCCTTTAAATATTCTTCTATTTCTTTATAGCCAAATAGTTCAAAGTATCGTATCTTTTTATATATCCCAAATTGTTTGTAAAGCGTCAAATTTAAAAGTGCTTTGCCATTGTGGTAACCATTCCTTATTTCTATCATTCATCACCATGTATTTACCAAACATATTAAGAATCCATTGCCATAGTTTCTAGACTATTGAGTAGTGTCCCACGAGATGGTCTATACTCTCCTCCATTTTACAAAGAACGCATCTTGAGGGGCCATGAAAACCCCTTTTCATAAGGTTATCTCAAAATAAAATTCTTCTATGACGTACTAGCCAAACAAACATTTTGACTTTAGGAATGCTCACGTTATCCCAACTATCTCTTCATATTATTGTGATATTCCTATTTTGATGATGTTTTATATTATATCCACTTCTTCTTGTGTATTCTCCTAAGTTATTCATCTCCCAAATCAACTTATCCTTGGCTCCCCTAGAAATAATCATTATTGTTATTTTTCTACTCAACTACCTCCTAACATCAATGTCTTGTATACTTGTAAAAAAAACTTCTTTACATTTGTATCTTCCTTTCTAATCCTTGTACAAAATGTTTGAAACCCTATCACCATTTTTTTCTTGAAGTAATCTCATCCATGGTTTCAAAATTGGATTTATATTGATGGGGTTTTTTATCACACTAAGTATCCATCCAAATATAATTTTTTTCTTTAGTTCCCACCATCCATCTTAAACCTTTAATCACTAGATCAATTGATTTATTTAAATTGTTTCATAGTTCAGAACCATTTGGTAAAGAGAATGCAGTAAAAATTAAACTTGGGTCATTGGGCTCAACATACTTACTTAGAAGAATTCTTACCTATTGTCTTTGACTCTCTTTGTACAATCTCCAAATTACTTTTCCCCTAAATACTAAGTTTGCATCCGTAAGAACTCTTAAACCAAGACCTCCCCTAGTTTTATCATCGCACACCTTACTCCATTTCACCAAAGGAAATTTCCTTTTATCATGTAATCTTAACCACAAAAATGACCACATAAAATAGACTAAACTTTTTTATATCGATTTTGGCATAGTATACAAGGAAATATAATATGTTGGAATGGCCTACAAGACTGATTTAATTAGTTACACTCTTCCTGCTAATGATAACCATATACCTTTTCATGTTGGTAGTTTATTTTGAATTTTTTTTAATAAGTAGAAGTTTATATACAAGAGGGGTTTTTAAAGGATCCCAAAACCTTATTACAAAGGTTTCGGAGCACTGCCATGACAGAAAATACTGTAAAACTAAAACAGAGCATAAACATGTTGAACATAAACCTATACCAAAAATCCCAGACAAGGTCGGGGATCCGAGAACCCAGATGAAAACTTACGGCCGTAAACCCCTGAGATAGGGCAGAAAACCATCACGAAGATAGACTTGGACAAAAAAGGTTCTCGAGGACAAGGGGACGCACTGGACCAGGGGCCATCAGTATCATTGGTCATCCCTGTCAGACCCTGAACCCAGCCTGCGACGAAGCTGCTTGAAGATGCACACTGAGGAGGATGCAACATTGGCCACCGAAGTCATGGAATTGATCGCCATATCCAAGATAAGCTTGGTGGAAAAGGCTTTGAGGTTGCCCTCAGAATCTGAGATGACCTTCGGAGTAGTCTTCCACTTCTGTTTCAACTTTTTGAGCCGCACTGAAGCTCTAGAACCGCTAGGAACACTAGAACCACTAGGGACATTGGGACCACCCAGCGCACTAGGGCCGTTGGGAATGTTGGGATCGTCGAGACCATTGGGACCACCAGGGGACCTGTCGGACACCCTTCGCTTCCTAGAAAGGTTACGTTTTCTGCTTTTGAGAGGCATCTTGTCAGAGTTGTCAAGGTTGTCATCCCTATCCTTGGAATCCTCGGGGGAGGCTGGGGAGTTGAGAGGAGGGGATGCTGAGAGGGGGGAATCTATTGGGTAGCGGGGTGATTGCCAAGAACATGGTGATAAATGACAACCATGAGCCCCTGGTGGATAGGCTTGAGCTAGGTTTTCTTAGATTTTTCAATTGCAATGGTTAGCGAGTACAAAAGATATCTAGGGGTCCAAAGCTGAGTGGAATTGTAGATGTGGTTAACAAAGCTCAGGTGAAAACTATGAAGGGTTTGTTTCGGGTCGTCACAGGTGATAAACTACATGAACTGGATAATAACCTCATTGTAAGGTTTGGACAAAGCAAATATGTAGAGGGATAATTTATCCCAACCATAACCTCTGGCTTGGTCAGGAGATTGCTCGAGTTTCTCCTCCTAATTATGTTTGTCCCTCCTAATGAATTTCCCTTTCACCTCCTAGTAGATCCTGGTGACTTCGAACAATAGCTCCTTCGTGACTTTGAAGTGGACACCCTTGACGACCACCTTGCCATCCTGCCAGGTATCGATGAAGTTTTGGGTGATTTCGTCATTGGGGCCAACAAACTTACAAAGGAATGGGGTTAGGGATTTGGCTTCCATGAAGACCAGGGCAGTATCGTTGAGGGACAGAGTTACTGGCTCGACATAAATTATGGCCATAGGGAAGGGGATGGGAAGAAAAACCCGTAGAGAGTTAGGGATGAACTTCCAGAGCCAACACCACGCACTAAGAGAGCAGCCGACGACGGGGCGGGGATGGGGATGAAGAAATGAGGCAGTCACTCTTCAACTATGAAATAAAGCCCTGAGGGGAGATAAAGTGCCATAAAACTTACGCATGCAAAGGGACTCGATGATGCAAAATACAGGGAACATGCTCGAGAGGTGGCGACATGGGGATTCAGATGATAGGCACAATAATTGATGGGTGAATGACGATGGAAGGTGAACCTCTCGAGAGGTGGGAGGTGAGGTGGTCACCTGAGCAAAAGTCAGCTCAGCATCACGAACGGGGTAGATGTCTCTTTGACGAGGTGATGAGGTGGGGTTGGATCACCTTGACGATTGAGTTGGGTGGGCATGGGGCACAACTTGGAACAAATGATGAGGTTGGTACGGTAAACCAAAAACATGTGTGGAGCCAACCAGAAGTCAAGGGCAGGGGTGAGGTGGCAACTGAAGAGTGGCTCAATGAAAAAAGGCTCGTTGGGGAAGTCCGTGGTGAGGTCAGAGGGACACGTGAATCCAGGAGAGAGCGTGGAGGACAAACTTAATGGGACCTATGGGAGGAGCCTCTAAGATTCAACATGGGAGATATCTGCATATTGGTAGGAGGATTTTTCTTGGGAAGCCACCATTGATAGGTCTGTGGGGAAAACATCTCTCCAAATCCAGAGCCCTGATGACGATGCCGCTGAGTTGGCCATGGAGTCCGCCAGCTTGTTACCTTCCCTGTAGATGTGACAAATGGACGACTAGGGGAAGCTTTGGAGGATGGAGTGAGTTTCTTGAATGATGTTGGAGATTATCCATTATGGGTCCCTTTTCTTGGTCATGAAATTTATGGTGTTCAAAGAATCCCCCTCGATGATCATCATTTTTGGGTCTTCCTGGAGGATTTCCAGCCCACAAAGGAGCATCGAAGCTTTTGCAAAATTATTGGTTTGGGTGTTGAGGAACTTTCAGTAGGCGAGGATCAAGTTCCCCTCATGATCACGGATGACCCTGCCAGCTCTTGAGGGTCTGGAATTGCCTTTGGAGGCCCCGTAGAAATTTAACTTGATCCATCTGGGAGGAGGGGTCGTCCACCTGACTGAGGCTCTAGGATTGGAGGAAGGGTGGGGGTCTGGGGAATGGGCCTAGATGCCGAGGTGTCCGAGGAGGGAAAGATCAATCAATTGCGAGGGAAAGTGAGGCAGGGGAAGGAGGCAAACGTTCTCTAAGGCGTAAGTAAGAGCTCTGTTAGCCACTGCAAGGGGATCCCTGGGTAAGGAGGAGAAAACTCTACTATTACACTCTAGCCACAACTGCTAGATCAAGTTGGGAAGGCAGAAAGTCCAGAGGGAATGGAGGGTGTGATGGGAGAAGGGATTGGGCCACTAAGTGAAGATGTCAAAGATGGAATTGGGAGGGACCCACGGGATGGAGAAGGGGTGGAGGAGGTGGCCCAGGGCATTAGAGGAGGAGAAGCTCATAAATAAATGATTTATCGATTCCCAATCGAAGCAATAGAGGTAGCAATGATTTAGAATTGAGAATCCTCTCTTGGCCAAATTTTTTATGGTGAGGATTTTGTTTTGGATGGTCGTCCAAGCAAAGAAACTAATTTTGGGGATTAGCTTTTTGGTCCAGACTTGCTTGATTGGGAAACGGGGCTCTTGGGGATCCCTTTGGAGAGAGTAGGCGAATTTGATAGAAAAGGATATGTTGTTGGTGTCGTGCCAAACACACCTACCCTCGACCTCGCCTGAAGGAATAATAGTTGTGTTGAGAAGGGCAGAAAGGGTGGTCATCTAGAGGGGGAACCAGACATCTACAATGGGACACCAGCCTGTCTTCCCCTGAGCCTTGATAATGTAATTGGCCACCTTGGGCCCTAGGGAGATAGCCAATTGGGGCCTGAGGGCCGAAAGGGCTTTGTCCTCCCTTAGGGCCTCATCCCAGATCCACTTGTCATCCCAAAAATTGATATTCCTACCATCCCCGAGGATCCACCTGGTCCCCTTTTTGATGAGGTCTTTCATTTGGGCCAGGTATCTCCAAAAGGCAAAACTGTCATGGGGCTGGAGGTCACTGAGGAAGGGGTGATGTTGGAGGTATTTCCTTCTCACTATACGAACCCACTTAGTCTGGACATTTGTGAACACTTTCCATGCATGCTTGGCCAGGAGGGCAGTGCTCATTTAGGGAACCCGCCTGAGGCCTATCCCGCCTTCGCTCTTGGGCCAACAAACCAGGGGCCAGGAAACCATCGGGATCGTTTTCTTTTATTCGCTCCTAGACCACAAGAAACTCTTATGGATCTGTTTGATGTAGGTGCTGATAGAGGCTGGGATTCTAAAAATAGACATGAAGTACACCAGGATGCTCTAGAGGCAGACAATCATGAGGGTGGATTTAGTGTCCTGGGAGAGAAGTTGCCCTTTCGAGGAGGCCAATTGTTTTTGGATTCTCTCGACAACGTTGATCCACAGGGCTTTGGAAGGGAACCCAGAGAACAAGGGTAGTCTGAGATAGGTGATGGGGAGGGCATCTAGGGTGCAACCGAGGATCCAGGTAATTTTGGCCAGCCTTGCTTGGGGAGTGTGGATAAAGTAGATTTTGCTTTTGAGGAGGTTTATATTCTACCTAGCCGCACTCTCGTATAAATTGAGGATCTGCTTGATGACCTTGGCTTGGGCCATAAAGGCAGAGGTGGCCAAGATGGTGTCGTCCATAAATTTTTGGTGGGAAATTAGGGCCAGACTAGAGGTCGGTCTGATTTCGAAGATGAGCCCACTTCTGGTTGCGCTCGTAATGGTTCACCCCAGGGCTTTAGCTAGGATGATGAACAAAATTGGGTTTAATGGGTCGCCTTGACTCAGCCCCCTCGAACTGGAGAAGAACCCTGTAGGGGATCCATTGACCAATACCGAGAACCAAGGGGACAACACACATCGTTTGATGAGGTCTACCTAGGATGAATGGAAGCCAAATTTGAGGACTTTGATGAGAAAATCCCAACTGACTTAGTCAAAGGCTGTGTTGATGTCTAGCATAAGAAGGAACGTTGGTTTCTTGGCTAGCGAGGTAGAGTGCAGAACCTCATGGATAATGACAATACCGTCTGTAATGACCCTCCCTTTGACAGAGCTCCCCTGACAAGAATCTATGATGAGGGGGAGGATGTCCTTGAGCCTGGTCGCAAGAGCCTTGGTGAGAATTTTGTAAAGGACATTGTACAGGCTAATGGGATTGAAGCCGAATAAATATTTGGCCACCTAGATTTTAGGAATCAGGGCGATGAAGGTGTAGTTGATACCCCTAGGGATGGATTCGACAAAGTGAATATCCCTAAATGCATCACACACTTCTTGGCCCACTAGATCCCAAAAAGCCTAGAAGAAGCAGGGGGAAGCTGTCTGGACCGAGGGCAACGTCAACCTTCATGGAGAAAAGGGATGCCTTTATTTCCTCATTAGTCAGAGGGCTGAGGAGCTGATCATTGGTTTTTGGGGATATGGAAGGAGGGAGGTGCTCAAGGAACATCTCGACCATGGGGGGAGGTCTGGGATTCGATGCCAAGGAGATCCCGAAAGAAGCTGGAGGCCTCAGATCTAATTTCTTTCTCGTCCCTGGTGGACCTACCATCACTGCATGTGAGCTCAAAAATTTTGTTGTTGCTTCTATTTCTGAGAGTAGAGGTGTGGAAGAATTTGGTATTGGTATCACCATCCTTAAGCCACAAGGCCCTCAACTTCTACCTCCAAAAGGTCTTCTCTCTTGCTAGAATATTGTGGTAATCAGCAAGGATCCTGCTCTCCTCTCTGGACCCGGGCTCCTGAATGCCTTCCTGGAATTTGTGCTCAAGGTCTTCCAGTTTCTTCTTCAGAATTTTCTTGCTCTCAAAGATGTTACCAAACACCTCTCTGTTCCAGGTCTTGAGGTTGTCTTTGAGGGACCTGAGTTTCTGAAATAATTACCCAATGGGAGACCCATCGAGGGGTTGGTTCCACCAACTGCCCACTTGCGACCTAAAATCTGGATGGTGGAACCACATAGACTCGAATCGAAATGGACACTTGGATGAAGGGTTCCTGCAAGCTTCAAAGAGGAGGGGGCTATGATTCAATCCAATTTTAGGAAGAGCAAGGAGGGTTGAATCAACAAATAGGGGGATGACTTCCCTGGACAGGAGGACTCTGTCTAGCCGAACCTGGATAAGGTTGGCCCCCACTCTTCTGTTGCTCCAAGTGAAATTTTCTTCTTTCAGGTGGACATCCATGAGCTCGTTGGAATCAATGAAAGCCCCGAACTCCTCCATGCTTTTGGAATGCAAGATGGATCCCCCATGCTTGTTAAAGAAGAACAAGGGGCTATTGAAGTTGACTGCCAAGATCTAGGGGAGGTGTTTGAACGCTTCCCACATGAGGCTAATTTCATCCCAGAGAGAGGCCCTTTCAATCGAGTTGTTGGGGGCATAGATATTGGAGAGGATCCAGGTCTGGTGGGAACCCAAGCTATGGAACATGATGTTGATGATTCTAGGAGAATATAAAATCAACCTTCCTTCAACTAAAATCGGGTCCCATAAACATAGCAGACCCTCATAAGTGCCTTAGGCCGGGGTGAAGAGAAAATTGCTATTGCTCCAGATTACTTTAGCCACTCTGGCAGAGGAAATCTCTTCAAGGTTGGTTTCCTGGAGAATGAGGATGGATGAGTTGTGATCCTTTCGAATGTGGGCAAGGGTACGTTGCTTGGGGGCTCCATTGAGCCCTCTCACATTTCAAGTATCTTCATTTGGCACCTTTGGGGGGTCTTTTGCCTCCCTTCCCCTACTAGGAGGGAGGTTTGGATCTCAGTGGTTCTTCGTTCAAGAGGTATACGGTGTCCGACAGGAGGGTCGTTTAGAGGTCGCTAGCAATGTCATCTTCTACTTTTTTTCTTCTCTATTCGCCTAAGGTGGGATGTCATATTTTCCTGTCACTATCGTAGTCTACTATGAATATTTTACTATGAGTTCGTTTAGTATTGAAACCTTCTGGGGCTGACTGGGAGAAGGATGGACTACCCTCATCGTCATCCTCGAACATCTCTGAGTTGCCCTTTGAGCAAGCCTGAGAGGGGTGGGGAAGATGTAGGGGGGGAAGGTTGGGGGCGTTGAATGGTTCGTGGGGAGTGGCGATTGGAGATGCTCTGAGAGGGCTTTCAGGCTTGGCTTTGGGTCAGGTACGACCATGGTTGGGGTATGAAGAGGGGGTGGATCAACGGGGGGTCTGCTGGAGGGGATGGGGAATCAACTAGATCATCGAACATGGGGATGGTCCTCGGTGGAAGCCGAGACATCTGTTGAAACTTTAGGGTGAGGGTCAGGATGGGTACATACTTGGTAATGATCTATTGCCAGGATGGGGTCGACCTTCTACTTCCATTTGTCAGCTGGATCTGGCCTCCTTTGGAACCACATCGAGGGTGATGGCGATCTCTGGGTTGGGCATTCGCCCTGGGAAGGACCATGGGGGGACCCTAGTGCTGGATGGAATCCCCAACTGGAAGTGGTTCAGGGCTTGTGGATAGGGGACACTAGTTGGGGAGGTGCCCTTGCATGCAGTATAAGGTGCAAAAGGCTGGCTTATTCTTTTATTCCATGGGTTGGTGTTATTGGTAGGATCCATACGTCAGGGTGACTGAAGACAAAAGCTCAGATTCAAGGTTTGCATTGACACATAGTATGGCATGGACCATGTGGGATGCCACCTTGGTTGTAGAGTCGAAAGCCACAAGGTTCTCGATGGACTGCTCAATGAGTTTGAGCACATCCTCTTGCTAGAGGTGAAACGGAAGGTCTGGCAGCCAGACCCATATTGGGGCATAGTTTATGCTCTAGGTGTTGGGATTGAAGTCTACAACCCAACGCCTGAGGAAGAGGCTTCTGTGGCCCAAGAACCAAGGGTCGTCCGTGAGGATCCAACTAGAGTCATCCCTATTATTGAGCTTGATGAGAAAAAATCCTTTCGACAGGGCAATGATTTCCATGTTCTTGAAGATCTTCCATTTGGAGAAGGCCCAGTTGCGGATGGTTTCCATGTTTGGGCGACCCCCAATGAATTTCTCGACCAGGGAATAGGAGGACCTTGACACAAAGGAAGAGAAAACGTCATCACGGATGGAAATGTGTGTCCCCACTTGAGATAAGCCCAAGGTCGAAGGACGAGGATGATTCACCTCACCCCCGAGGGCCTGGACATAGGATTTGTTGGGCCCCCCAAAAAGGGCCTCCTCGACCACCTTGTCAGGGGGCCTTTGTCTGAAGGGTCAGAGTGGGAATTTGCAGAAGGGCCCGCTGTCACATCCTCATCGCCCTTTCCTAGGCTTGAACCCCTTGACGCTTGACAAGATCCTTAGCCTCAGATCCTGATACTGCCATAGGAGGCCTCCGACCCAGCTCCCGCTCTCACTCCCGCTCCCTCCCTCGCTCTCGCTCCCTCCCTCTCTCCTGCCATCTTGTTTATTCTAAGAGATTCTTTCATGAATTTAGGTTGTAAAATAATTTTAATTCTTTTTAGATATCATTTATTTTGAACTTTACTTATAATTAGATTGCATAATTTTATCCTCATTCTCCCCTCAAATAAGGGCATCCCTAGATAATTTGTTGGTAAACTTGCCCCCTCCATTTGAAGTAACTTGTATATCCTTGCTTTGATTTTAGTTGGGGTGTTTAGGAAGTAAACTTTGGATTTTGACCTATTAACTTTCTACCCTAATGCTCTTTGTACTCCTTTAATTGGTTATTCAAAGTTTTGGCTTCGTTTATCCTTGCCCTACCAAAAAGGGTTGTATCATCTACAAATTGTTGATGGGTGAGTTGTTAATGTCATTACCAGTATTTAGTCCACTTATAAGCTCATCTTTGTAATCCTTCTTCAAGTTCCTACCCAAAACCCCTACTGTAATAATGAAAAAATATGGTGATAGAGGATCTCCATGTCTAAGATCTCTCTTGACTTTAAATAATTCTATTACTAACCCATTGACCAACATTGAATATGAAAATGTAGAGATACAAGCTTTAATCCATCTAACCCATTTCTTCTCCTTTCCAAACTTTTCTAATACTCCAAAAAGAAAACCCCATTTAATCCCATCATAGGCCTTACTCATATCAAGTTTTAAGATCATTGCTTTCTCTTTTCATGAAGTTTTTGGATGCATAATTTCATGAGCTCCTATGATCCCATCCAAAATTTGTCTCCCTTTCATAAATCCTCCTTGCTTTTTTGAAATAATTTTGTCTTACAATAGTCTTAACCATTTCATCATCACTTTGAAAATAATTCCTCGTGCTTTCAGCGGTGTAAAAGGTTTAAATGATTGTGGCATGGTGGTTATAGGAGCGGAGTGTGCGAAGATCTATGTGACGGCTTCAAGACGGACAACGCAAAATATTGTGGTGGCCATAAAAGTCGGACAGTCTACCCAAATTCATACCGATTCCACCATATAAATTCAAAATATATATTTTAAAAAATATAAATAAATTACATTTTAAATATAATTTTTTTTTTGAAAATTTAAATACAATTTTAAAATTATAATAATTTTTTTTTTTTTGTATTTACATGGTGGAATCGGTAGCCACCACGAATGCGGGCAGGCTGTCCAGCTTTTATGGCCGCCATAGTATTATGCGTTGTCCGCCCTGGAAGCCGCCACACAGATCTTCGCGCAGTCCGCACCTATAACCACCATGCTATAATCATTTTAAACCTTTTACGCCGCTGAAAGCACCAGGAAAGGGACAAGCGTTTAGTCCGACAAGGCCCGAGATTTGAACCTTGGACCTCCGCCCCCTTATGGGGTTTGGATGAACCAATTGGTCTACACCTCGGACCTTTAAAATTATAATAATTAAATGGTAAAATTTGGGTGGTTAAAAATAAAACTTGAAATGGTTCAAATATTATCAAATATATGTAAAATTGTCTAAAATACTTTTATGTTATTTACTAAAATACAAGTGAACTATCAAGGTAAAAATTTGAGTCTAACCGTAAATGAACAATTATAAAAAAAAAAAATCACTTGTAATAATTCAAATATCATTAAAATTGTCTAAAATATGTTTATGTTGTTTTTTAAAAACATGAGTAACGTTTATGTTGTTTTTTAAAAATAAGTAAAATTTGTTTATGTGGCGAGTTGGAAAGCAAGTGGTAGTTAAAACTTTCAAGTTGAAAAAGAGAGGTCCTGTTGAGTGGTATTTTCACCCAGTTGTGAAAGTACACTCTCCTTTAGGATTTGGGTTCCAAATCCCCTCTTGCAAAGAAATTAAATAAACAACTTCTCCAAGGTCTCCGTTGTATTAGCATTTGCATATGTGTATTAGTAATCTCAAATAAAGATATTCAATTTAAATGCTTGGAACACCTTAGTGATTGCAAGTAATCGTAAACAAGGGGCAATGTTGGTTTATTTCACCATGAAACTTTAGTGATTGTTCATTGTTTTTTTTGGATTTTGAAAATTTTTAAATGTTTATTTTAATGCCTGAAAATTTAAAATAAGTTAAAATTTTTGGAAAAATGAAATGCAAAAAACTAAAAATAAAATGCATTCAGTATGATGCTATCCTATTTCGACAAAACCGAAGATGTGAGGTCTCCATGCATGCAACCTAACCTATTGGACTTGCAAAACAAGCACAATCCCCATAGACTAAGTGTTGGTTCCTAGGGTTTAAAATAAATTTCAGGTTCAAGCATTCACATGAAGCAACCAAGCAAACTTGCATTAACTCCATCTACAAACTCGAAATCTGAAAAAGAGAAAAGAAATAGACATTAAATCCATAGCATGCAAAGAGAATCTCCTTCTTTCTTGCCCACAAGATGCAAATTTCTGAAAACTTCTGCATTAAAAATGTGTCATTTTACAATAGCAGAATTTTTGGTTTTCCCAAACCAGTCCATGGAAGAAAAATGACTCAAACAGGTCCAGAATGGCCCTCTTGCCTTCAAATCTGCAACTCTGCTCGCAACAATTTCCAACCCTTCAAAACATCCTTGCCTGGCGTATTTAAAACTTTTCAAGAAGCTTTTCGTTTCATTTTCCAATGGTTGTTCGTTTCACCTTCCCTTGTGCATGCATGTGTTTCGGTTTCCAAAAAAACTTTTCTTTCTATTTTGTGGCCCTTCGTTTCATTTTCTCCACATGGGCTTGCGTCCATTTCCTTTCGTGTGTAACGACCATCTTAAATGATTTCAAATCATTAAATATTCCTTATGTAACATTTTGTCTTATTCATTGGATTTTGTCCTTATGTCCACGTCACTATGCAGGTCTGTTACCTTGGCAAAAATCGGACATGTCACGAAATCGTGACACTTCTTGTTTCTCTGCTTGCCTGCCCCTTTTGAATCGTGAAAATGCAACATGTCGCGATATCACGACACTTTTCTCTTTTGGCCGCGACAATGCAACATGTCGCGATATCGTGACACTTTTCTCTTTTGGCCGTGACGATGCAACATCTCCTTTGGCCGCGATGATGCAACATGTCGCGATATCGTGACACTTTTTCCTCCTTGCTCTCTCCCTTTGCTTTGGACCGTGAAAATGCAACATGTCGCGATATCGCGACACTTTTTCTCCTTGTGGTGTTTTGCTTTTTCTTTGATCTTTAGCATATGGGCCACTTCGGTCTTCTTGGAAAACATGCAAAAAAGGTGGGTCCCCAATTTTGGGGTACGTTGTGGAGCAACCACAACAAATGGCGACTCTGCTTGGAAATGCTCCTGAGCATTTCGGTGAGAACTCAACCTGAAAACACACAGACTCAAATACAAGCGTCAGCAAATATCCCAAGAATGAAACTAGATGAGAAATACATGAAGCATTAGAATTATTAAGCATCAGCTCGGTGTGTGCAATGTGCTTCATTCCCTATCATTTGAAACTCGTTCAACTTTCCATTGTCAGTTTCACTTATGATTCGTATGCAAGGCTATGAATGATTTGTGCAGGATTTGACGTATGACAACTATGTTAGAGATATAACAACTTGCTTTGCAAAGGCTCAAACTTTCTAGTATCATGAACAAACATATTAAAACTGTCAAACCCTCTTAGGACCAAATATATGTATATTGAATTAATTTACTAGATCCCAAAGTTGGTTATGTGCCCCTACCATCTTGAACCCATGTGCAAGTGTACGTGAAGTCGGAGCTTTGGGGAATAGGATTCCCAACCTAAGTGAGATGGGAATTTAACCCTATCCTTACTACTCGATCCTGGAGTTCATTACCTCATCTTGAACAAAATGATTTAACTTGTTATGGATGAAAGCTGTCAGAGCTAGCCTCGTCCGTTTGAGCGATCAGTGGTCTTGCTTTTAGACAAGACATGTTGCCACGCATGAGCATACTCCACTGCCAGTCAGGCGTCTATAGCCCCGGTGGAGATTAACCCCATAATCCATGATTTGGCTCTACTTTTGATTTCTTGGACCTTGGGGATGACTACCCATCCTTGCAAGGGACATGTAGTACGATCCTTCCAATCCAATATTAATAAAGAAATGGAAAATAGAATGAAAAATATTTTCTTTGGAATTTCAAGTTCTTGAGTGGGCAAAATAGAAGCTTTGGGGAATCGGATTCTCAACCTAAGCGAGATGAGAATTAGACCCTATCCTTACTACTCCATGAAGGTCAAATCGGAGCTTTGGGGAGTTGGATCCTCAACCTAAGTTCGATGGGGATTTAACCCTATCCTTACTACTCTGATTTTAGGCTTTAAGCACTATGGGAGTGGTAAAAACCATTGTTTTAAGGATTATGTTGCATGATAGGACAGGACACGAAATACTCCTTTCGCCTCACCTTTTCTTCCAAGTATGGTTTTGACCATTTTGCTCAAGATCCTCTTTAATATGTGTAGAACGTGCTTGGTTCAAGATAGTTCGGGCATCGGTTCCCAACCTTAGGATCCTTTTAATATATGTTATGTAATAACCCTAAGAGGATTCGACACCTTTTCAATGATTGTATATGAAATGAAGATGCAACTGAGATGAAATGTATATGCAATGTGGAATGTAACATGAGATATGAATGCATTGCTCCTTTTGAAATGCGGATGGAGTATACCACCTACTTTGCCATAATTTATAAAATCGACAACTTCATGCATCACAAGTTCCAAACGATATTCTTTAATGTGTTTGCGATATTCGTGGAGCTTTCTGCAATACAATTCCGATGTTTCATATTCTCCTAGTCTTAGTCAACATTCATAAGGACATAAGTTGACATCTTGCTTTTTTTTTTTTTCAAAACAAACCAAAAGTGTCCAAAGGACCAACACACAAAACTTAAAACCAAAGTGAGATCCAATCCAAAACCAAAACATCAAAACCAAAAAATCATATACAAATGTACAATATAATGCAAGATGGTGCAAAAGTTTGGATTATCATTTTCCCGGATCCCAAACCTGATTGGAATTCTTTAAAAGACGTATGACGTGATACGCATACCAAGTTTTGTAGGAATCCAACAAAAACAAGATCAAACCAAACAAAGAAACAAACTTCCACTTGCCCCTCTCACCATACCAATTTGATTTAGTTTCATTAATAATCCTATGGTGGAGTTTCAAGTTTTCAAATTGATTAGACAATGATTGATATTCAATTCCTTTATGTCTATTCTTTAAGATGTCCATTCCGCACTTTGATTCATGGTGTAGAAATAAGCTTTCATTTTCATTCAATAAAGCCATAACATTAATAATATTTGAATCAAACCATTCATTAGGCAAATCTTCATTCGAATTTTGCATGGTGAAACCAAAAAGGTGAGATTTTACCTTTGGCATGTTTTCATTTGACCTTACTTGAAGAGGATTTGAAAATTCCTCTTTTCTCTCATGACATTCATCATCATGTAGCACTTGTTCTTTCTCCATGACTCGTTTATCAAAGGCACCAAACTTAGGTACCCAATTGAAAATATGTCCATCCCTTTCAAACCATAAGTCTTGTCTATCTAGGGGTGGGTTAACTAACACATTTCCGTGATCAATCACTTGGGTTGTTTTGGGTAACGTGAGATTTTCAATTGGATCATCAATGATATCAAACCCAAATGATTTAGGTTTTGTAATTTTCTCATTTTGAAATGGCATAATCATTGTAGCACAAGTAAGTGGATCAAGATTTTCAATTTCTTTTCCTTCAAAGGAATCTAAAGCAAATGACTCTCTTTCTTGATTCATGGTTGTAGAATCCTTATCATGTTCCAAAATTTGATGAGATTCGAATTCCTCTTCCAAAACTTTCTCAAATTGTACAGGATTTATAGTATCCTCATGTGAGGAAGCAATTGAGTTATCCTGCATATTAATTGACACAACAAGTTTATTAGAAGATTTAGATTGATAATATTCTTCCCATTTCTTCCACGAATCATAGTAATCATCCTCCAAGTTCAAGTTGTGACGCTCAAGTACTTCTTCTTCATCTTCTGATTCATCAACATGTTTCTCACCCCATTCATCTTCACCTTCCTCATTCTCACTCTCTTGACGATATAGAGTTTCCACCACCAAAATGTTGTCCTCTCCTTGTTGATGTTGGGGTGGACCCTTATTTGGCACAAGTTCCAAATCATCCACTTGAGCTTGGAGACAATGGGTATACCTAGCAATTTCGGGACAATTCCTTTCATTATGCTCCTTTGTATTATGCAATCTACACCCCTTTTCCCACGCAAAATCAGAAATATTAAGAATGGAACTAGAGTGACTTGGTCCTACAGAAGTATCTATCTGATTAGCAATAGGGGAAGGCACACCCCCATTGTTTGGCTTCGTATTCCACTGTCTCCCTCTATTGTTGGAGTTTTGATTTGGGTGAGGGGCATGGGATTCATACTTCTATTTTTGAACCAAATCATTACTCAATTTGTGAACTATCTTTTTGAGCTCTTCAACCTCTGAATAAATCTCTTTTGGTTGAGCTATGTTATTGCTAGTTCCAATAGGGTTTGCGTAATTGGTGAGATCTTGACTTAACATTTGAGTTGGATTTTGAGCCACTTGATTTGCGTAGGGATTCACACTTTGAATCGAAATTGGATTGGGTGCGTAAGCGGGTGTTGATGAATATGGTTGTTGATAAGGCAAAGCATTTATGCCTGATATTTGTGGTGCCATGATCTGATTCATCATAGGAGCTTGACCATATGGACCATATTGTCCTACCATAGGCATCCGGGAAAACCCATAACCCTGTGGTGTCATTTGTTGTTCAATGGTCATAGCTTCATTGTAGGCTAGAGCAAGCGTGGTAACTTGAGGATTTCGCCTTGCAAACATTGTCGTCATAGGATCCAATGCCCCAAAATATATTTGCAAAGCTACTACGGGATCAATGGCAAAATGCCGAATTGCTCTATTATAGCACTTCTGAAATCTCCGATTAAAAGTTTGTATTGGCTCACCTCAGCCTCTTTTGCATGTAATGAACTGATTATAGATGATTGTGGGATCTAATGGTGACTTGAATTGATTGACAAAAGCATCCTCCATTTGCGTCCATGACGTAATGGAACCAATAGGTAAGCAAATATACCATTCGTAAGCCACTTGGTCTAGGCTCATGGGGAAGAGTCTACAAGCCACATCTTCATGTTGAACTTGCAATCTTATCAAAACATCCCTATAGGCCTGAATATGTTCTTCTGCGGTCCTTGGGCCATCCGGTTTGTATTTGGGCAAAAATATCTCTATATTCTTAGGGATCTCGTGAATATCCCCTGCAATATTCAAAGGAATGTTATGGGCTCCGTACCAAGGAGGTGGTGGAGGTTGGGCCATTTGATTCAAAATCGATGATGATAACCCTACAAGAACCATGGAAATGGTACTGATAATTGGTACACTAGTGGCAAATGACACCACCGGTGCAAGTCCGCTAGATGCGCTTGAAACAGAAGGATCTTCTGTAACAAGAATATCTGGTGGGACCACAATTTGCTCGATTTTATTCCTTGGATTCCTATGAGTGAGTGAGAGGCTTTGGAATATGGTTTCCTCGGTTGTTTTGGACCTAGTTGCGATGCGATGCGGTGGGTCCAGCTTGTAAATGAAACTACCCTACAAAACTTGACAAAACTCTCAATACCTCAAAGAAAACCTGCGACACACAAGAAAATCCTGCAATTAATGAAATTCAAAGAATAACTTCAAAATCAATTTGTTAGTCGTGAATGAAAGAAGGAACCATGACAAAGCAGTATTCTAAAAATGTAAGTTTCTGATTCACCGGATCGCATATGCGCAAGTGAAGAGCATACTCCTAGTGTTGTAGGCTTTCCGATTCACAAGATCGCATTACACGCAAGTGAAGAGCATAATACCGACAACAAATACATTTTAGACAAAAAATAATTCCTTACAAATAAGCATGAAATTGACTAGCAAATATCAAACATGTAACGTATTAATAATCATGTCAGCATCAACCAAGAGATGTATCCATTAAAATCAAATGAAAGTAATTGCATGGAGACAACCTCGTTAGTCAAGACCAAAATTTTTCAAAATCAAATCAAAACACATTATTCTTGTATGAACAATCAAAAGCGTTAGAACAATGCATAGCGATTCATGTCCTCCTTTTAACACTACAAGGTTGTATTGTTAAAAGAGGGCTAAAGATAATAATCAATAGGGCATGAAATATTCAAAATTTAAATCCCTATAGCATTTAAATCACTCTGAAATAAAACAATTCAGGCCCTCCTTCTAGCGCCAATCTGTTGAGTGGTATTTTCACCCAGTTGTGAAAGTACACTCTCCTTTAGGATTTGGGTTCCAAATCCCCTCTTGCAAAGAAATTAAATAAACAACTTCTCCAAGGTCTCCGTTGTATTAGCATTTGCATATGTGTATTAGTAATCTCAAATAAAGATATTCAATTTAAATGCTTGGAACACCTTAGTGATTGCAAGTAACTGTAAACAAGGGGCAATGTTGGTTTATTTCACCATGAAACTTTAGTGATTGTTCATTGTTTTTTTTGGATTTTGAAAATTTTTAAATGTTTATTTTAATGCCTGAAAATTTAAAATAAGTTAAAATTTTTGGAAAAATAAAATGCAAAAAACTGAAAATAAAATGCATTCAGTATGATGCTATCCTATTTCGACAAAACCGAAGATGTGAGGTCTCCATGCATGCAACCTAACCTATTGGACTTGCAAAACAAGCACAATCCCCATAGACTAAGTGCTTGGTTCCTAGGGTTTAAAATAAATTTCAGGTTCAAGCATTCACATGAAGCAACCAAGCAAACTTGCATTAACTCCATCTACAAACTCGAAATCTGAAAAAGAGAAAAGAAATAGACATTAAATCCATAGCATGCAAAGAGAATCTCCTTCTTTCTTGCCCACAAGATGCAAATTTCTGAAAACTTCTGCATTAAAAATGTGTCATTTTACAATAGCAAAATTTCTGGTTTTCCCAAACCAGTCCATGGAAGAAAAATGACTCAAACAGGTCCAGAATGGCCCTCTCGCCTTCAAATCTGCAACTCTGCTCGCAACAATTTCCAACCCCTTCAAACATCCTTGCCTGGCGTATTTAAAACTTTTCAGGAAATTGCTTTCTCGTTTCATTTTCCAATGGTTGTTCGTTTCACCTTCCCTTGCGCATGCATGTGTTTTGGTTTCCAAAAAAACTTTTCGTTTCTATTTTGTGGCCCTTCGTTTCATTTTCTCCACATGGGCTTGCGTCCGTTTCCTTCCGTGTGTAACGACCATCTTAAATGATTTCAAATCATTAAATATTCCTTATGTAACGTTTTGTCTTATTCATTGGATTTTGTCCTTATGTCCACGTCACTATGCAGGTCTGTTACCTTGGCGAAAATCGGACATGTCGCGAAATCGTGACACTTCTTGTTTCTCTGCTTGCCTACCCCTTTTGAATCGCGAAAATGCAACATGTCGCGATATCGCGACACTTTTTCTCTTTTGGCCGTGAAAATGCAACATGTCGCGATATCGCGACACTTTTCTCCTTTTTTGGCCGCGACGATGCAACATGTCGCGATATCGCGACACTTTTTCCTCCTTTGGCCGCGATGATGCAACATGTCGCGATATCGCGACACTTTTTCTCCTTTGGCCGCGACGATGCAACATGTCGCGATATCGCGACACTTTTTCTCTTTTGGCCGTGACGATGCAACATGTCGCGATATCGCGACACTTTTTCTCTTTTGGCCACGACGATGCAACATGTCGCGATATCGCGACACTTTTTCTCTTTTGGCCGCGACGATGCAACATGTCGCGATATCGCGACACTTTTTCTCTTTTGGCCGCGACGATGCAACATGTCGCGATATCGCGACACTTTTTCCTCCTTGCTCTCTCCCTTTGCTTTGGACCGCGAAAATGCAACATGTCGCGATATCGCGACACTTTTTCTCCTTGTGGTGTTTTGCTTTTTCTTTGATCTTTAGCATATGGGCCACTTCGGTCTTCTTGGAAAACATGCAAAAAAGGTGGGTCCCCAATTTTGGGGTACGTTGTGGAGCAGCCACAACAGGTCCCAAGTTCAAATTTCTCTCCCTCACATGCTACAGATATGATAAGTCTAGTTGACAGTTTGTTAGGTCAACTAGCTTGAATGGGTCGGGTACAACTCCTGGATGACTTTGACGAAAGAAAAATCCAAACGCAAAATCTAATTCCAAGGTTTCACTCCACAAAAAACGTGTTTCCAAAATATATATATATATATATATATATATATATATATCAAAATAGAAATTTAAGTCCAAAATATAATTGGTTTATGGGTGTGTTAATCCCATCTACTCTTTTTATATGATTAAACATTATTTTATTAATATAATGACCTTTTCGAATCCAAATATTAATTAACAATATATTAACAATTATGAAGTACTACTATTGAGTTTGTTAAAATGCCAAGTAAATACATGATTAGTTATCTATTTCAATTTGAAAAATTAAAACTATAATATTCCCGTAATTATTAGTGTGTTTATTATATACATGAAAAGTATCTTTCAATATTTATACAAGTCGTACCAATACACAAATAGATAAGGTGCGGAAGCATTTGCCGTAAACTTTCAAAGTTGTGATTTGAAAGTGAGGGTGTTAACTTAGGTAAGGTATTAGAAAATAAAGTATTTTTTTTAACAGTTGCTACATGATAGGTTACATAAAATATTTTTAAAAATAATATTATTTATAAAATATATATTTATTTACTGAGGGTTAGGTGGATTGGTAAGAAGTTGGACATCTATCAAGAGGAGATCTAGAGTCAAACTTCGTAGGCATGCTCAATCTATGACAAAAGTAGGTAGATTGGTAAGAAGTTGGAAATCTATTAAGAGGAGACCTAGAGTCAAACTTCGTAGGCATGCTCAATTTAGGACAAAAGTAGTTTGATTCAAGTTCGTTGAGTGTGTGTCAGCTTAATGATGGTGGTATCAATCCCGAGCCATCGGGATATCCTTCACCTTGAGTCATGTTTATCGAGGCGAGATAGGGGTTATAGTGTAGTACCATGATTTGGCACTACGATCAGAAGTAATACAACTTGACCATGTGACCAATTATTAAAAAGGTAAGGTAGCTGCCTATTATGTATCAAAAAATATATATATACTAAATTTTAATTATTTATATAAATGACCAATTATTAAAAAGTTAAGGTAGCTGCCTATTATATTATGTATCAAAAAATATATATATACTAAATTTTAATTATTTATATAAATTTGTTTTTATAAATGTATTATTTGAAATTTCAAAATCTTAAACATATTATATTTATCAAAGAACTCTTTATTTACTACCTTAGATATAAAGGCTATATATCTAAAAACGCCGAGAGTTATCAATATTGAGGCGCCTATCTCATTTCTTGGGAGAAAATGTTTGCAACGGTTGGTTAATCGACTGTTTTAGTTTAAATATTTTAAATGTTTTTGTTAATGTCGGATTTTTTAATAAATAAAAAAATTGTTTATGACGTGACATGTATGACCTCTTTGCCTCCCACCCATGTATGACCTCTTTGCCTCCCACCCCCATGTCTGCCATTGTAGGAACGCCTCTCGGCATAATTATTTATATGCGTTAATATAAACTTTAAAAAAATTAAGTGAAAAGAGTAAAATTTTATTGATGGAACTCATAATACATTAAAAGGGAAAGAAATCACTCTTTCATACACATACTACCAATGAGTCTTATAGTTAGGAGAGAATTCCTTTTGGCTTTCTCTTTCCATCTTCTTCTTGTTATCTTCTTTTTATCTGTAGAAGGTACTAACATGTTTGATCATCTCCATTCAGTACCTTGTTGTCTATAGTATCTTATTGTTCTTGGATCTGAGTCACTTGTTGTAGTAAAATAATAACAACAAACAAAAATATAGAAAATGAACACTTTGCAAATAAAATAATGATGTATCTTGTATTAAACATGGGAGCCTGAACCTCCCAATATTACAGATATTTGCTTTTGAATTGCCCCAACTGTGTTGGGTGCAATATTACAATATATGAGATAAGTGCTCAAATCACAAAAATAGGGCTTCTCCGGGCAAGTCAACTAGTGTTCTCCCTTCCTCTGCTACAGTTCCAAAAGGTGAGTGGGCTTTGGTATCCAATGCGGGACCACTCCAACTACAACAACTTCTTCATAATAGTTGTCATCTACACACATGAAACCATATAGGAATTAGTAGCACCTTCAAATAAAGATATAAAGTGATGCTATAAACCCCTAGCCAGATAATCATGTAATACAGAAAACAAAATCAAATAAACCAAATGCCTTGCAGGATAAAAACTTACTGATCAAATGTGTGTCATGTTTTCGGCTCTATGAAACCGCGTACGTGCGGTGACAACTTGAAAATCGCGCATGGGCAGTGAAGAAACCACACAGGTTGGATTTCGACTATGAAACCACAAACGTGCGGTTTAGGTGAATGATAGATTACCTCAAAAAAGGACCTCTGAGCTTCGGGTCTTGGTTCTCCTCGGGATGCATGCAGAGCTTTGATCCTATTATGGCAGCCTAATGGTAGGAATGTTCAGCCTTCTTTGGTGGATGGGGTGAAGGTGCCTTTATAAGCCCTTTAGGATTTTGGAGGGAATAAGAGGTGGCAAGCAAGGATCGCCAAGTGGCAATTCTAGGCTGCCAAATGGAGGGGGCAATTAGAGTGAGTCACCCAAGGTGTCTCACTTAACTGGGGTAAGGTGGATGCAAGTGAAGCGTTATGTGGAGGGTTGCTCCATGTGAAGGGACAAAAGGGACAAGGGCGCATGAGATGTGGCAAGGTGGGTTAGTTAGATGGCTAGGACACATGTCTAGTGGGTAGGCATGGTATCCTAGGCTAATTTTCTAGATTTAATAAATTTGGAAAATATGATAATGTGTAGTATTTTATATACCTAAGTCTAAACTTAGGCATATAAATGTTTATGCAAGATTTGATGTGGCGTGGTAAATGATGACTTTATGGATGACCAGTTTTTGGTGTCTGTAGATGCCCCTTTTGTACCATGTTGTGTGAAACACAATGCGGTGCAAAAACCAATAACACCTGTCTTTATTATATGGATGGACTCAAATCTTCTCGACGCACAAGAATGACCAATATTTTTAAAAAATTGATGGTATTTTGATTTGATTGCTTACCTCCTCAATTGACGAATGGGTAAAGAATGAAACCCACAAGCCAATTGACCAAATGTGGATGATGTGATGAGGTAAATGTTTAATGATATGAATGGATGCAACTGTATGATATTGACTCAACTTGATGCCCCAAGTTGGGGATTGTGTGTGGTTTTGCAAATTTGCCTTTGGTTCGTTGTGGCAATTGTTGCAGTAAAACTGTCAACCACATTTTGTATATTGTTCTCTTGTGACTGTAGGAATTTCTTCCAAATGATGGGTTCAAGGAACCAATCTTTTTAAGAATGCAATGTTTGTGTGATTTTTTTTTATTACCAATTTGATTGTTTTCCATTTTTTACCCAACAAAATGGGTTGAAGGATAACCTTATGCAAGTTTGGTTTGAACACAACTAAGCTCAAAAGATGGAAGGACCCAGCTGATTAATGTCATTTTTATTTTATGGTGAGTGTCCTTATGGTGAGCTATCCATCCTACCGGGTTGCATGGATTGCCAATAGCTACAATCGCCAAGTGTATAGGATAATTCACTAGATACGAGGTTCACTAATGAATGTGATGTTGATGATTATGATGATGGTGATGTTTTGATGATGATGATTTGGTTGGGGTATGTTTTTTTCTTTTTTTATATAATCACGCACGAGCGGTTCTGCGTCCCATTAATCGCGCGTCTATGATTTCTGTCGTAAACCGTAGGTCTACGTTTTTGCGCTCTCCGCAAACCGTGGTCGCATGAATTTTGCCATGAAAAGCAGCTATATAAAGGGAAGAGGGGGTTATTTTAATTTCATTGTTGCGTTGTGATTTCTTTGTGCGGTTTGATAAGAGAGAGTGAGATGGAGGTTGGTGAGGGGAGTGAAGTTGGCACGGGTGCGGTTGGTGCTGGCTCGGTTGGAGCGAAAGCCGGTGTCCGCTTCGCTAAGGTAGGTGTTCTATTCCTTAGATTTTGTTTTATTTGTTTGTTTTTTTTTAGTGTTTTGTTTGGTTGTTTTTTTTTTTTTGGCAACCACTAAGAGGTGCTGGTAAAAATTTTGATTTTTTTTTGTTTGTTATGGCAACCACTAAGAGGGGTTGGTAAATTTTTTTATTTTATCCCGCAAGGCATTTGGTTTATTAGAGGGGCTAGTAATTTTTTTGATGATTTTTTTGTTTGTTTTTGCAACCACTAAGAGGGGATGGCAATTTTTTTTTGTTTTATTTTTGAAAGACAATCTACGCTAAGATGAAATGCGATGTTTTGTGTATTTTTTTTTGTTTTTGAAATGCAATTTATTCTAAAATGCAATTGTATTTTTCTTGTTTTTGAAATGCAATCTACGCTAGGAAGAAATGCGATGTTTTCTTTTTTAATTGTATTTGAAATGCAATTTATTCTAAAATGCAATGTTTTTATGTTTTTCTTGTTTTTGAAATGCAATCTACGCTACGATGAAATACGATGTTTTAATTTTTTTTTCTTGTTTTTGAAATGCAATTTATTCTAAAATGTAATGTTTTTGTTTTTCTTGTTTTTGAAATGCAATTTATTCTAAAATGCAATGTTTTTGTGTTTTTCTTGTTTTTAATCTGGATATGCATTGATTTTATCTTTGTTTGTGCTCCAGGTTAAGTTTATTACTGCTAGACATCGATGGTCCTACACCATATCCAAGGTGTGGAAAGCTCTCACAACTGATGAGTGGAAGTTTTTGGAGGTTGTGGCTTGGAGGGCTACGAATGGATGGAGAATGTCCAAGTTGACAAGGAGTTTCTATTTGCACTAGTGGAGAGATGGGACATTGACAAGGGTTCTTTTCAGCTTTCGATAGGGGAGCTAATTGTGACTTTGGAGGATGTTTATCGCATCTTCCATGTGCTTGTCGAGGGCCTACCAATGAGGGTGGGTCACGACAAACAAGCAACATTGAGACCCATATATGATGATGACTGGGATGCTGACTTCGAGAAGGACGATATTCCTTACCTTGACTTGTACAAGGGTAAGAAGTTGGATGCCCTTTCAAAAATTTTGATATACATATTAGGCAACATGTTGTTGCCTAATAGCATGGGCTCGAGGTTCCCTTGGAACCAAGTATCTATTGTGTTGTAACTGATAGCAGAGCCTCAAATTTATGCATGGGCTCCCACATTCTTATGCCAACTATATGGGGAGCTTTATGAGGTGAAGATGCGAGAGTGAAAGGGGATCAGTTGCAGTTTGGTGCTCTAGATTTGGGCATGGGATTACATTAGAGTTGGTCACCCAGAGGGGCTACCTTTTAACTGCGATGGTTCACTTCCTCGCACTTCCTGCTGGTGGGTTAGTGAGGAGTCCTCTCCTACTTGCCCTCATTACATTGCGTAGACTTATAAGGATAGCCTAAGTGGTTTGAATCATGATGACATCTATTGGCGACCTTGGAGGGGTCTGACTTGGGAGGATGATGCTGCACAGCTTTATTGAGTGAGACGAGGTAGATGGATGACTGGGAGCCATGGGCAAGAGATGGAGTACATCTAGTTCTTACGAGTGTTGAGACTATTTGGCTTGGTGCAAGGAGATCCAGATGCTCCCATGATGTACAGGCGATGGGGGGATGAGCTTAGTATTTCCTTGACTCAAGACTTTTAAACTGTTGATGACGTGATAGATGATACAAAGTGGATGTTCCCAATACAAATGATGCAAGGACTACTGCAAAATATGATGTTTGGTTTGTAGCACAACCTCCTTGGAGACCAATCCAAGTAGTGGATGATGTTGTTAGCAAGGATGAGCTCGATGCTAATGATCGGGATCCTAAGCGATAGAAGCACCATCGAGGCAGCGGGGGTAGGGGGTAGTCTATTGTTGGAACACAACAAATAGATGTTGGTACTGGGGTTGGCAAAGATGGTGGTGACAAAGGCGATAGAGACCATGATGTAGGGCATGATGTGGATGTGAGGGATGATGCAAATATGGGTGATGATGGAGATGATGGAGGTGATCATGGCCAAGATGCTCCTACTCACCACACAAAGGAGTGGGGTATACTGCAAGTAAAACAAGACAACCTTGGTGAGGAGGTGATGAGGCTGAAGGGCGAGGTGACTCAACTATAGGGTGAGGTGACCCGACTGTAGGGTGAGGTGGATGGGTTATGGGCTAGGCTGAGTGAGGGTGATGATGCTACTGCCACCGTGACTCTTAGAGCTGAGATAGCCCAACAGGTAGCCTACGAGGGTTAGGATTTGGTTGCTGCTTGGATATAGACACAGTACATGGCATCCCTTGAGGACACTTTGTGCCAACACCAGATTTCATTACCACTTCAACCTTCTTCTTTAGTGTTAGGTTCTAGCAGGCGAATTGAGGCTAGACCAAGTAGTTCACGATCTCATAAACCATATAGCTCACATGCTTCTTAGGCATCAACTCAGGGGCCTAACCGGAGTCATGGGTGCACTAGCTAGTAGTGCATTATTACCTCTTTTTATAGTTTTTTGTTTTTTGTTTCTGAGCCTTAGTATTATGATGTAGACAACCTGTAAACATTTTGTACTTATGCGACTCATATATATATATATACATGGATTTTTATTATGATCACTCATGTGTGTGTTTTTTCTTTATTGTATGGATGCATATGAAATGATATGATGTATGATGTAATGGATGTTAATGCTATGTTCTAATGCTCATTTGGTATTTATAGACTCTTGCTTGATCAACATTATCTTGTTGTTTAATTAGGGGCATAGATAGATGGTATTGACATGGATTATGATATGTGGTAGTGAAAATATTATGGTTTTATTGGGTTTATGATCTAGGGTGTTCTTACAAAGACTCAAACATCCTAGTGACTTCAAACAAACCCATTTATGTATTTCACAAATATTCATTACGTAAGGGATTTCCTAGTGGTTTTAAATTTTTAAGGACCAACTATGTGTGCCATGATTTTTTATTTGTCATTATGAATTAGGTAAAACTAATCAATTGTAACTTATGTCAATAAGCTAGCTCATCCGAGAGAGGCCTTAGGTCTGTACAAAAGAAGATCGCTAATGTGACAGACGTGGTTCCACGCGTAAGGATACCCCATTTCTAGGCGAGATTCATTCAACCCATTGTTGTAATGAGGATCACCCCATAGTTTTCAAGATCCTAAGAGTTCCAAGGATTCAAGCTCCTTCCCTTCTTTTATTACACTAGATTTTGGGGATTGCTCAGTTTGTGATGGAGAAATATGCATTTTTATTGTTTACGTTTGCTCATTTTGAGGAAGAGCAAGGGAATTTTTATTGCTTTGAGGTACTTTTTTGGGATACTTGCTCAATTTTGGGGAGAGCAAGGGATTTTATTTATTTATTTATTTTTTAGAAAAATGTTTTTTAGGATACTTGTTCATTTGGATGAAGAGAAAGAGATTTTTTTTGGGGGGGGGTTGAAGGAGGAGCTTTTCCTTTTTTCAACTCTTTAGCATTCTAGACCATGTGCATGATTGGATGAATAGGGAAAACCTTTCACTTATGGTAATAACAACTTTTGAGTTTGTTATTCCCAATATTCACAATGTTTTAAATGTATTTTGATATGTGTGGTCCAAGAGGAAACTTGATTGACAAGGAAGACCTTGTTGCATCTAAAGATTGTTTGACTTTGAATTAAGTTTTTTTAAAACACTAGGAGTGGCCGAGTGATTGAAAACATTTGAAATTTGCTTATGGTTGATGTGATTGGCGATGCTTGTGATACTTTCGAAGCAATCTTTTGAAAATTAAAAGATGCACACAAAATAGTCAGTGGCCGCATAATTGTTATTGCTAATAATTATACAATATATATCCTACTTTATGTGAGTCCCTTAATTAGCAAGAGATTATAGGGAAAGTTGTATATTGTTGTGATTAATGGATTGCTAATTGATGTACGATGCCCCTGATTAAGGCAACTAGACATAATGGACTAGCGATCATCCAAATTAACCAAATGATTCAATGTAATGAATGGTATAAACAAAATGCCTAAAATGAATGTATATAATGCATGGATGGATATGTGAGATGCAAATGAAATATTTTTGGTATTTTTTTGTTCTTTTTTGTGTCTTGGCTTAGGTTCACATCGATAGGTTCTTTGATAAGCATATGAGAACCTTCCTCTAGTTGATGTGGAGTTGGGATGAGATGGATATCATTCCCCACATGCTCAAATGACTCAGAGGACTCCCCCTCTACTTTGGTTTGGAAAAAGAAAGTAGAGTAGAGTGAGGGTTGTTGTGGAATGTAAGCATTTGAAGCTCGCAACAACTCTTTAGATAGGATAAATTCAATGATGGATGGCAGGGATGAAATCCTATCTATGGTGATAAGGCTAGCATCGATCAATATCGGCTTTGCCAAATTGTACGAGTTATGGAGTGGGGTGAACAAGTCAACAAAAATCATATTAACTTGATGAAAATGAGGTGGCTCTGATTCGAGGAGTGATGAATCACTCTCTCTATGTTGCAACTAACCTAAGGTGGATGAATGATGATGTTGTAGGAGTAGCCAAGGTGGTGGATGAAGATCTGGCTCAAGGCACTCACGCTCCTTGTTGAAGTGAAATGTGGTGTGATCTATGGAAAACATCTTGGTATAACACTCATCTCTCTCGATGGGCTCTACAGGAGCCACCTCTTCTTGGGGACCATCAAAGATTCAAATGATCCAATCTAGGTTTACTTCCATCTATTAGAATTCCCTAAAATATTCTTTGGAGATATAATCCTCAAAATATTTATCAGAGTTGTAATCATATGGAATATGATCAATCATGAATGTGTGCAATAAATCTCCAAAAATACCTCATGTAGATGAGATGTAAAGTCAGGGTACAAGTACTCATCATCAGTATTATCAAAATCATTGCTCTCCTCATCCTCTTCTTCATACTCAAGAGTGAGTCATTGAAAGGTATGGTTGAAGGAAGAGTTTGAGGTAGAAGGTATGTATCCTAGACCAGAGCGATCATGTGCTTCTCGATATTTAGGTTTGACAATGTGATGTGAACCCTGCTTATGTCATCCAAGTTTGTATCCCTACCAATTGATCCTGTGAAAATATCACAAAGGAAAATCTGGGTTGGATAGATACTCTAAATTGGTATTGAACTCTTGTAAGGGTTCCTCATTAGGAGGAGGTGCATAAAATGAGGAATCCACTCCCCCATATATGAAATTGATCCTGTATGGTTGGGAATCCATTCTATACACTGTAACTATGGCTAAATGTGGGTCACGTGGGTGACCATAATCTTTGACTGACTCAATAGGTGGTGTAATTGTTATACTTTCTATGATGTACTTGCCAATGCTTGGATTGGCAAGATGCACTACAAATTGGGATGGTTGGGATGATGATGGTTTAGTGGATGAGGAGGGTGCTTTGGTGATGGCTTGCGGTTCAGGTGGAGGTGATGGCTCCTCTCAGATAGGTGAACCTATCTACGAGACAATGGGTGGTGATGCTTGGGGTGGATTGGGCTTGATAGGATTGTTAGTTGATGGAGTGGGTTGAGCTAAAAATGTGAATGGTGTTTGTGAAGTGGATGGTGTGGCTAATGAGGTTGGTGATTGGTTAGCAAGGTGATCAGTTGGGGTGGAAAAATGAAATGTGGTGGATGAGGGTTGACTAGAGTTGATGCTTTTAGATGTAAAAGCAGGATCAACTATCGACAATTCCTCTAGGATGGGTGCTTTTGATGAGGTGATGTTAGTGGGAGTAGTTCAAATGATGAGAGGTTGTATGGAGAGATGGGTTGATGGAAGCAATGACTCATAAGAATTTGAGATCAAGTTGTAGTATTTAAAAGGCTCTGTTTCTATTTGAATGCAATGTACCTTACCCTCATGTACATATTTTAGACATTGGTGCAATGTCGAGGGCACACACTTCATCTCCTTGATCTAGGGGTATCCAAGAAGTATGTTGTATTGCATTGCCCCTTCCAGAATGTGGAAGAGTACATGAATAGTTTTCACCCCCACGGTGACAAGAAGAACTATATTCCCCATAGTTGAGCATAAAGCGTCATTAAAGTACCTTAAGGTGAAGGTGGATGATGTAATATGGGATGTGTAGTGACCTCGGGACTCATGCATCACTTACTATCTATTTGCAATATTATACCTAAATGAAAATGAAAGACCATGAAATGCATATAACACTAAAATAACAAAGAGATCCTTTTATTGATATTGAAACTAGGTTACATGTCGGTCCCTCTAAGGGATACCCATTTTGATACAATGAATTACAAGTGGGTAAGATGTCCCCTCGCAAGGGGCGGTGCGCTTTTAAAGGCTTCCCGGTTTCGCACATAGAAATGTATGAGGGATTACAGATGCCTCCTTTTCAAAGTCTGATTCCTGGAGGAATATTTGTGCTTTTGAATGTTGCTAATATGTCTGATGAACTTGTAGTCCTATGATCATGAAAACAACATCACATGCTTAGATGTCTGAGATTGCTTCCTTGGATCAGGTTGTTAGCAATAAATCTGATAATAAAAGGAAATATGCTCAATGATAATAAATGCAATGAATCTACTACTACGAAAGCAAAGAAATGAAGCAAAATGGATCTTATGCTAATGCTGTGAAATATAAAGAAAGAAAAATAATAGAAACTAACACCTAAACCCTAGACTAGGTTTACAGGCCACCGTCCAGGATAGCGGTCGCTAAGATGAAATCCTTCTCTATTGGCCCAAATAATATGGGCTTAAGTTGCTACTAATGTTAAATGATTACCATATGTGTATGGATGATTACCTCTTAGTTGGCTAGCACTTCGTCGCTCCTCAAGGGTGCTCAGATCTGCTCTCCAATCAGACAGAGCTTCGCTGTGTATGCTCTCCAAGAAAAAAATCTCTTAAAGAAGTCTGCTAAAAGATCATCCTTGGTCTCATAATTGATATCTGATCATGGATGGATGATTATGGATCCTTTGGTGCTCTCAGGATTGCACCTTATAAAGTGTTTGAAGCCCTAGGTCTATGTTCAAACCCTAGGATTGAATCCCTCATGCGTACTAGATGTTAGCATGAGAAATTACCTTTTTCTATGCTTTGGAGGTCAGTTAACTGAAGTCTAACTTTGGACTTGAGTCTCCCATGTGAACTGGTTGTTAGCATGAGGATTTTTGTCTTTGTTTATGTTTGAAGGCCAGTTAACTGAAGTCTAACTTTGGACTTGAGTCTCCCATGTGAACTGGTCGTTATCATGAGGAGTTTTGTCTTTGTCTATGTTTGAAGGCCAGTTAACTGAAGTCTAACTTTGGACTTGAGTCTTCCATGTGAACTGGTCATTAGCATGAGGAGTTTTGTCTTTGTCTATGTTTGAATACCAGTTAACTGAAGTCTAACTGTGGACTCAAAGTCTCCCATGTGATCTGGTCGTTAGCATGAGAAGTTTTGTCTTTGTATATGTTTGAAGTCCAGTTAACTGAAGTCTAATTGTGAACTCAAGTCTCCCATGTGAACTGGTTGTGAGGGGGAATGCAAAGTTATCCCCGCTCACTTTATTATATGCAAACTAACACTTTCGTCCCTAATTAGGCTTATTTGTCGATAAAATGCTTTTTATGACTTAGCTGTTGTTGTATGCAGTGACTAAGATTTGGCCGCTATCGTCTGCAGCGGCTAAGGTTTGGCCGCTCTCAGCTTGAATGGCTAGGATCCAGCTGCTCTAGTTTACAACGACTAATCTTGGATGGGTTAAAACTGCCATTTTGAGTGGTTAGGACCATTGATTGCTCTTGTAAAGGTCTAAAATTGGATATATGGTCTTTAGATGTGCTCATATGAGTGGTTTCCTAAACATGACACGTTTTAGGTGTCTACAGGATGATGGTAGGTTAAGGTGCTTTATGGTGGGAGTGGTAATGAGGTTTATGGAGGAGCCGATATCAATAAGTACCCTCTTGAATGGATTTCTATCAATATGAATGACTATGTGCAATGGAGGATCTGGTAAATTTGATGACACACTCTTCTTATCAAAGTCATAAAATGTTATTGAGGGCTCCATGTATTTTTGTAAACTTCTTATAAAGGCGTTAAAGGTATTAGGGTGTTTTGATTGTACTTGAATGGATTTTAGAATCTCCATCAATACCTCATAATGTGGGGGATACTGTTGTATTAGCTCATAAATTGATAGTTTTACCGATGCCACTTTCAAAATTTGTGTTAATTGAATACCAAGGGTGATGGTTGGGCGAGATGGGTTACTTGGATTATGGATGAGTGGAGGTGGAATGGATGGCCCTAATTGGATGGGCACACTAGGTTGTGCTGCAGGAGCTTGGGTTGTGCGATTCGCTTGTCTCTGTCCATGGGTGACCACATTGATAGCCCCTACAAAACCTTGGTACAGTTGAGACATATAGTTCACTTGGTTGGGAGGAACTATAGAAGTTGACACTCCAGTTGCTTGTTGATTTGTCTCATGATGATGCAAAGGTGTTTGATAAATTCCAAGGTTATGATTAGGTTGGGCTAGTGGATTGTCGACTTTGATTTTTCCCGCTTCCAATAAATCTTGCACAATGCCTTTAAACCCATGGCAAGTTTTGAGGTCATGCCCTTTTTGCCGATGATAGATGCAATATAAATGATCTCTGTAGGCCTTTGATTTTGGCTTGCTAGGGTCTTTGGGTTTAATTTTTGATAGCGTAAAAAGTTGTATCACATACAACTTTTGAAAGACAGATGAATAGGGCTCTTGCAATGGTGTGTAATTGCGTTTGGGCCTAAAATGATGATGTTACATTTCTATAGGTTGTGTTTGACTTTGTACCTATTGTGGAGGTGGAATCACTTGATAATTCAAATGCTACGATTGTTGTTGTTGATGTTGGGGTTGTTGGATCTAAATTTGGGCTTGTTGATTTGGCTGTGAGGGTTGGTCCAAGACTATCTGATTAACTTGTGTGGCCTTGGACTAGCCGTGGTTGTTCCCCTTTTGGTTCTTATTTTGCCACTCCTTTTTCTTAGGCTTCATATTGCCATCTTGAATATTTATTTCCTCTATTACTATGGCCCGGGCGAGTGCCTCATCGAATTTTCTATATTGTTGTAACTTTAGCAATAAATATATGGGCTTGGCACAACTCTTTGTGAATATTCTTGTTAATTATGTCATGGGGAGGGAGAATGGAAATTTGATCATAATCGCCCTCCAACGGTTGCCAAAGTCATGGACTGATTCATCATCGTATTGCTTCAAACTAAGTAGATCAATCAATCTGGTTTTCTTCCTGACATTTAGGGTGAATCGCTCTAGGAATTGGTCCACAAGTTGCTCAAAGGTGTAAACACTCTGAAGCGGTAGGTGGTTGTAACAATCTTGGACTTCTCCCCCAAGTGTCTGAGGAAAGGTGTGTAGCATGAGTATGTCATTATTTTTTATCTTGAAACATGCGTTAAAAAACCTTGTCACATGCTCTCGGGGGTCCTCATCCCCCTTAAATGTATCAAACTTTGATATCTAAAAATCAGTTGGATAAGGTGGTGTGGGTATCGAAGCATGGATCGGGTGATTGAGTAGTTGTCGTAAGGTGGGAATTTGATACTACAAAATTGGTGTCTGCATGGCAAGGCTATCAATCTAGTTCTACAGGAACTTGAACTTAGGATCTTCCATAGGGTTAAAACCTTGGTTTGCCTGCTACTGTTGGTAGTATTGTGCATTGTAAGTGGAATGAGGATGATGGGGGATGTTAGGCTGAAATGCATGATGATATGATGGTTGATGAAGGTTTTGATATTGATGAGGTGATGGGGACATGTTAGCATGCTGACCTGATGAGTTAGCATACATATGATCAAGTGGGTTAGTTGCTTTGGTAGTAGTCGGGGGTGCAATACCCAATATGGATCTTGCATAAAGGTGTGGGCTTGATGAGAGGTTGATGGTGGGTTTTGATCAATCCTCTAAATTTTTTTTGGGGATCAGGGTTAATGCTACGATTAGCATTAATAAATATCATTTGTTGCAACTGCAAGAAATCCTATTGCATAGCAATCGTCGATGATGTGGGTACAGTCACATATGAAGTGGATGGCTGGGTTGGTTTTGAAACAACCATGTCAGTAGATGTAGGTGGAGGGTAGGTGGTAAAAGGTATTGTCACCGAATGATGTATGATAGGGTGTGTGGGACCCATAGGGGCAGTAGATGGAATGGATGTGGGGACCTACGAAGTGACTTGAGTTGATACTTCGTAAAGGGGGTTGGTGCAAATGATGTTTTTATGTGGCAAGATGATGGGTGGTTGGCTAGATGATGATGGATAACTAGCCAGGGTAGCAGTAGTCGACTCAAAAAGTGAATTGGTGAAGGGTAGATTGAACTATTGCGGGTGTGTGAAGGTACAAACCTGATGCAATAACGACATGGTGTGATATGGGATGGTAATTGATGGCAACAATGGAAAAACCATAGTAGCTACATTCAGGTACATCCTAATGACGTCCATGTCTACAAGAGTGACATGATAATCCATTGGTTTGAGTGGCTCAATCCTAGTATTCTCAAGAATAGTTGTATGTATAGCCCTATGCATGATGTCTCTATATGAAATAGGGGCACTAATGGAGGGTCTTGCATTTAAGTTTTGGGATATACTAGGGACTACATTAACTTGCCCTACCACCAAGGTGTTAGGGACCTGACTAACTTGGGATGGATCCATAGGGGAGGACAACTGACTCTAAATTAGTGCTAACTTTCTGGCCTGACCATGGGTCATTACCATACGCTAAGGTGTGATGATGTGTAAAATGCAAGTGTAAGTGTGTGAATGTGTGAGAGAAGCACAATGGAAGACGAAACTCAAAGAAAAAAAACAAAGAAGGTTTTTTTTCCTAAGTTCACGCAAAGTTTGAATTTTTTTGTTTGTTTTTGTTTTTTATTTTTGTTTGAAGTTTTTAATATTTTTTGGAGTTTTGGAAGTTTTTTAAAAGAAAAATCGAAGTGCAAAATGTTTGACCTAAGATGAATCTAAAAATTCACCTGTATACTCGCAGTGACTAAGCTTGGTGATGAAGTCCAGACAACCATACCCACCAAAATATGGAGATGAAACCCATATTCGATCAGGGAGCACAAGTCCTACCGATCCTTACCCAGCACCCCACGGGCAGTGATAAACCCTCTGAAGAGGAATACATGCTATTTTCCATGGTTGTGACAGTTCTTGGAGTCGGCCTTGACAACAGACAAGGTAATAATATATTGATGGTTGGTGATGAAATCCAACCTGGCGATGATGAAATCCAGCCATTTTCAACGTTTATGTTAGTGTGTGAGGCTTGTTTAAGTTATTGTGAAATGCAAACTATAATGCAATTCTACTTTTATGCCTAATGCAAAAAATAGGAAATAGAGACAACAAACAAAATCAAATTAGAGGCTAAGATGGTTGATTTCAAGTGAGATCTAGCGAAGTTTTGATGTCAAGGCCAAACTGCAGGTGAGCAGTTTGTTTTGACAAACCACGTTTGCATGGTTTACGAACCATGTGCAAGTTTTGGGAGACCCTAATCGTAGGTGTGCGGTTCCAGCTGAACAGTAGAATAGGTCAGATCAGGCCCGAACCCCAAAAAATATGCCTAGGCTATTTCTAACCCGACTATGCAAAATGCTCTATTATCTAAATGTAAATGTAGATCCTTTTATTTTATTTTTTTATGTTTTATGAATGTTGTGATTAAAAAAATAAAAATATCTATCCTAATATCTAAATGCAAACAAGGCACATATGACAAGAACCTCTAATTTAGCCTAGATGCAAATACTAAAATCAAAGAGGCAAAAGGGTTTACGAGGGTATAGACCTATGTTCCTTTAACCACTCCTTCTAGTCTGCTTCCACTACAGGCCCATGATTCCATAGTGTCAAAATCATTTGTGTGTGTTTTGAAAGATGCTCCACTATCGGTATGCAGTTCTGTAGATCTGAACTGCCTGTACGTGGTTTGTCAGGTGATCCACCGTAGGTGCATTGTTCCTCAGGTATGAAATTATAGGTGCACGGTTTTGTAGTAATGGGGTCAAACAACAACAGGTCTTGGATCTATTGATTTGAGATTGAATCTTTGCGTACTTCCAAATGCTGAAACTTGCAATCATAGAAAACACAGATAAGTACAGTAAATCAAGCAAGGTAAAAATAAATAGGACCCTTAGGGGGTCCCACCATGATCGTCATTTTTTGTAGCAAAAAATAATACCAATTTTTTTTTATAGAAATTGAACACTTTGCAAATAAAAGAATGATGTATCTTGTATTAAACATGGGAGATTGAACCTCCCAATATTATAGATATTTTATTTTGAATTACCCCAACTGTGTTGGGTGCAATATTACAATATATGAGATAAGTGCTCAAATCACAAACATTGGGCTTCTCTAGGTAAGTCAATTGGTGTTCTTCCTTCCTCTACTATAGTTCCAAAAGGTGGTGGGATTTGGTATCCAATGCGGGACCACTCTAACTACAACAACTTCTTCAAAATAGTTGTCATCTACACACATGAAACCAAATAGGAATTAGTAGCACCTGCAAATCAAGATATAAAGTGATGCTATAAAACCCTAGCCAGATAATCATGTAATACAAAAAATAGTATCAAATAAATCGAATGCCTTATGGGATAAAAACTTACTGATCAAATGTGTCTCATGTTTTTGGCTCTGCAAAATCGTGTGTGCTGTGGTGACCTAGAAATCGTGCACAAGCGATGGAAAAACCACGCAGGTGTGATTCTGACAATGAAACTGTGAACTTGTGGTTTGGGTTGAATAATAGATTGCCTTAGAAATGGACCTTCAGACTTTAGGTCTTGGTTCTCCTCGGGATACGTGCAAATCTCTAATCCTATTTCGACAGCCTGACAATACGAATATTCAGCCTCCTTTGGTGGATGGGGTGAAGGTGCATTTATAGGCCCCTTAGGATTTTGGAGGGAAATGAGAGGTGGCAAGCCAAGATTACCAAGTGGCAATTCTGGGTTGCCAAATGGAGGGGACAGTTAGAGTGAGTCACCCAGGGTGTCTCACTTAACTCGTATTAGGTGGATGCAAGTGGAGTGTTATGTGGAGGGCTACCCCATGTGAAGGGATAAAAGGGACAAGGGTGTATGAGATGTGGTAAGGTGGGGTAGTGAGGTGGCTAGGACACATGTCTAGTGGGTAGGTAGGGTATCCTAGGCTAATTTACCAGATTTAATAAATCTAGAAAATTACAGTATTTTATATACCTATGTCTAAACTTAGGCATATAAATGATTATGCAAGATTTGATGTGGGGTGGCAAATGATGACTTTGTGGATGACCAATTTTTGGTGTCTATAATTGTGTTACTTCTCTCCTTAGAGTGTTCCATATTGCTTCCTCCTGTTCAGATATATGAGATTCTTCTAATCTTTTTGTCTCCAGAGTTTCTGTTAGCTTCCTTGTTAAGGTGTTCCAAGTTCTCTTCGTTGGTTTATAGTATTTTCTAAAAGTTATTCCATTTATCTCTAACAATAGTTGCCATTATATAAAATTAATGCCTAGATTCTAGGTACATTTGATTTTTATGGATGTGAATCTGTTGGCTTTCTAGTAGTTCCAAAAGGTTTTCATGGTTGGGAGTGAGTTCCCCTATTGGTTGAAAATTTTGAACCATTGGTACCAGATTGTTTAAGCATATGGGCATGTAAAGAGCAGATGGAGGATTGTTTCCACTTTACTATTACACATTATGTAAAATTTTGAACCTCTAAAACCTTTATTATATAGGTTATCTTGAGTTAGGATACTGTTGTGGGCCACCTACTAGGAGAAACAATTGATCTTTGTCCAGCTTTGACCAAATGAAAGGATTGGGGATTAGGGGACAAAAGAGATGGATCTATAACCCTCTTAGACTTAGTAAATACCAAGGGTGCCAAAAACCCAGGCTATTTTATCCTATTATGCTTTCCTCACAAAATTTCTTTTGGTTAAGATTTCCTTCAGTTTTACCTTCTTTGCCTCCCATCCTTCACATGGCCATTCCTTTAGTGGGTGCCATAGGAGGTGTCCCAGGTATTGGTTGTTCAATGGTTTAAGGTAGTATCCCAAATTGACCCAACCATGTTCATAGAATGATAGTTTTAGGATAGTTAGATGGGGATATTGGATATCCAAGGGGGGTAGAGTACCAAAGAGTCATCCCAAAATCTAGCTTTTTTCCATATTCAATTCTCCAGAATAAGCTCTTCTTAATGATAGGAGCTCCTTTCTTTAGTTCTTTCTATATTTTTAAACCTTTCCCTATTACTGGGTGTCGGGGAAGGTCATATCTTGTTTGATATGGGTAGTATTTTTCTAGGAGAACCTTAGACCAGAGTTGGTCTAGGTGAGACAACCATATCCAATAGAGTTTGCTAATTAAAGCTTGGTTGTTTGTTGTTGTTGCTTAAATTCCAAGACCTCTATCCTCTTTTGGGTGATAAAATTTTTCCCAGGTGATCAAAGCCATTTTTGACTCTCTTTGAGGTCCTTCAACACACCTTTTAGGACCACTAGGACTGATAATTTGTACATGAGCATTGCTTGAAGGAATGTTTTTAGTAATATAGATCTACCTCAAAAACTTAGCCATTTAATCATCTAATGATTTAGCTTAGAGAAGATTCTATATTTTATTATTCTCCAATACTTAGCATTTAAACTTCTTTTTGAGAGGGATATTTATAGGTATTCCATAGGAGGAGAAGCTTCTTGTATCTTAGGATTTGGTTAATCCTTTGTTGAACTCTCTTTGTAACATTGAAGAAAACAATTTTGGATTTATAGTCATTTATGAGTAGTCCAGCAATCTTGATATAGCAATCGAGGAGGTGTCTTATGCTAACTGCTTCCTGGATTTTTGCCTCCCCCCAAAATTCGGTATCGTCCATAAATTGCAAGTGAGTAAGATCCAGACCAAGGCTAATATTTATTCTTATAATTTTGTTCTCTACCTTCTTTTGTCTGATATATCTTCCTAAGCCTTCTACATAAAAAATGAACAAGTATGGTGACATAGGGTCTCCTTGTTTGATCTCCTTGGAGGCTTGGAAGGGTTGGTATGGAACTTCATTGATGAGGACCAAGAAGGAAGCTTGAGACACATTCCAAAATCCATGAAATCCATTCTCTTTCAAAACAAAATTTCTCGAGGATTTTGACCATGAAGTTCCAAATGACCTTGTCATAAGCTTTGGAGAGATCAAGTTTTAGGAGCATTCCTTTATTCTCTTTATTGATGAAGGTGTGGAAAGATTCCTGAGGTAAGATGATGCCATCTAGAATATGTATTTATTGTACAAATCCTCCTTGTTTAGGAGATATTATTGATGGAATGATTTTTGAAGCCTTTTTATCATCATCTTGGTGAGGATTTTATAGATCACATTGCAGAGAGCAATGGGGTAAAAGTTTATAATTTTCTCCATGTCTTGTTAGGATCCTCCATCCTAACATTATTAGTTAGTATTAGTTAGTATTATTAATCATTTAATTATTATATTATTAACTCATAAAGTGAACCATCACATCTCTTCATAATGTGAACCATCACGTCTCTTCACCAACATAGCTTTAGGGTAGATATATATATTAGGTTGGCCATTCACACAAATCATCCAAAGAAGAAGAATAAAAGTAGTATTAAATATTTAAAGGAGGGAGCCCCTATAGTGGCAAAGCGATTACAAGGGAGCCCCCTTTTGAGTGGCTTGTGATTACATTTATATTAAATTATTTATTAATTTTACAGTAAGACCTTGGGGTCTTACCATTTGGTATCAAAGCCATGTGGGACCCAACCATGTGGGAATTGCTCAAAGATCTTCGTCAAAACACTACCGTGTGTGAGTATGAAATTTGATTTAAGGATATCACCAAACACAACACAGGGTGGGGTGAAGCATTTCTCATATATTGCTTCATCAAAGGATTGAAAGAAGAAATTAAAATAGAGGTGACAAAGTTCAAACCCTATACCATGATGCAGACTATTGGATTGGCCAAATTAGCTGAAGATAAAATCAACACACAACATCAATTAGGGAAACCACCTATGGGGAAATATCAAACCACTTACATTGCCCCCAAATCTACACATAATGGAAAGGCACAAAGCACTTACACAACCCCCAAAATTAACCCAACCCTTTAATTAAACATCTCAGTTTTTAAGAAATGAAAGAACGACAAGCAAAAGGCCTCTGCTATCATTGCGATGAGAAATTTATTCATAATCATCATTGTACTACACCTGCACTATATATTTTAGATTCAACTATTCCTTGTCGTTCTCCCAACGATGAAAATGAAATTGAGGTAGACATAGTGACAAATACACCTAAAGATGACACTAAATATGGGGATGATAAGGAAGGTAAGAAATATGAGGAAGACACGAAATATAAGAAAGAAGAAGAAGATGTGGAAAAAAGGATAATGAGAAAGAAATATCCCAAACATCTAATCACAACGATAAAGGCAATATAATTGATATGCTACAAGTGATCGATGCATCATACAAGTATGTGGTAGACATTCTTGAAATGAACCATTATGGCCAAACTTACACTCTACAAGAACTATGCTCAAATTTCCCTCCAATTGTGAGTTCTTGCCACATAACCAAACCTATTCGAAAACATCGCAGAAAGGTGATTACACACTCATTCTCCATTGGCTCTCCTAGGGAACAACAAAAGGATATGGAAGTATTACCACCCCTTTTGATGCATACTTCTAAAGTGTTTGAAGAACCCCAAGGGTTGCCCTTCCCTCATCATCACACATTTAATAATTTTTCTGGTAACCCCACACTAACGCTTCATCCTTCTCGATATCCCTGCCTACAAAAGGATAACATTAAAATAGTCGAAGAACTTACACAAATCCTTCTTGGAAAACAAAGGATAAAGCTCTTTTTAAGGAGGATGGCATGTTAGGACCCTCCATCCTAACATTATTAGTTAGTATTAGGTAGTATAATTAATCATTTAATTATTATATTATTAACTCATAAAGTGAACCACCACATCTATTCATAACGTGAACCATCACGTCTCTTCACCAACGTAGCTTTAGGGTACATATATATATTAGATTGGTGTTTCACACAAATCATCCAAAGAAGAAGAATAAAAGTAGTATTAAATATTTAAAGGAGGGATCCCCCTATAGTGGCAAAGCGATTACAAGGGAGCCCCCTTTTGAGTGGCCTGCGATTACATTTATATTAAATTATTTATTAATTTTACAGTAAGACCTTGGGGTCTTACCAATGTCTTTACCTTTTAGAATCAATGCTAGGTGAGTGTGATTGAGGGCTTTAAGGATATGACCATTAGATTTAATCTCTTCTAATGCTTTTGTAATATCTTCTGCTATTGTATTCGAGAAATCTTCGAAGATTTTGATAGGAAGACCATATGGTCAAAGTGATTTGTTAGTTTACATACTGAATATAATTGATTTAACTTCCTCTATAGTGATTGCCTTGAGAAGTTTCTCATTTTGGTGTTGGGAGACCAAAACTAGGATATTGTCTAGGATCTTTTGTTGGTGGGTTGGAGATAAATTTGGATCTACAATAAACAAAGTACGAAAGAAATTTTTAGCTATTTTGTGTATACCTAGGGTAGTGTCCTATCTACAACCTTGGTCATCAAGAAGAGCATCCATCCGGTTATGAATATTATGGTAGTTACAAACTAGTGGAAGAATTTGATATTTTGGTCTCCCTCTTATAACCATGTTATCCTTACCCTTTTTTTCCAATAAGCTTCTTTTGTCTGGTCTATTTCCTCCTCTTTCTTCAAAAGGGCTCCCTCTTAAGAAAGAGGCTCTTCAAATATCACCTCTTCCCTAATTTTGGTGGCCACCTCTTGCATTTCTACTATGATCTCTGCCCATTGCTTTTGGAAGTCAGTGCATTGGAGCTAGCTCTGATATTTCAAGTTTTATCTTATGTCCTTGAGTTGTAAGTGGATTTGGAATTGGACCATCCCATGGATCAATTTCCCTTGCTGCCACCATTGATGAATCATATCTGGAAGGTCTTCATTTTGAAGCAAAAAAATCTTAAATCTGAAAGGTCTGTTAGGGTTATGCTTTTGTTTGTTTATGAATAGACTAACTGAGAAGTGATCGAAGTCTAGGTAGTTAAGAATCTCTGATTGACACCACCATCATGGTCGAATGATTCCTCTCCTACAAGAAATCTATATAACCTAGATTTTATTGTGTCCCTCTCTTTCCTCTTGTTTGTCCAAGTATTGGTACAACAAGGAGGGGGAATGTCAATAAGCTCCAGTTGATTTGCTTGGGTGATGGGGAGTGTGTGCTTGTCATTCAACTATACTCTTCCCTCTTCCTAATAATTTATCAACATTTTAGAATTCATATCTCCACCCATTATCCAAAGTTCCTCTAGGTAGGCTTCTCTAATAGTCTGAACTACTTTTCATTGGATTTTTTTTTATCTTTGACATCCTTCATCCCATATATGTTAATAATCATTCATATTTCTTATGTATTCTTATTATTAAGTATTATTATAAAAACTTATTTGGTGGTTTTCAAGTTGATTTCCTTGAAAGTATGTCAACACCACAAGATTAGAGAGCCTCTTGAAAAGCCCTGGGAGGCTTGGGTTATGTAGTCATACTGCTTCCAGTTTCTATTTGATATGGTTCTTACTGTTTCGAGAAATATTTTGGTTTCTTACAGTAACATAACATTTGAATTTTTTTCTAATAGCATTCATGTGACAACCAATTGTCTAGGATGGTCGTTGAGTCCCCTCACATTCCATGTTTGTACTATAATTGAGAATCAATGTTGTAAAAAGTCACCATTGACTTGACCAATCATGTTTCTCTTAGTTGTTCTCCTTGTTGAATATTTTCTTTGTTTGATTTTCTTCCTACTCCCTACGAAGCTATATTCTTCTATCTCTTCTCAATTTGGCTGATTTCGAGAGTTGGTTTTTCTTTGTTTTTCTCAACAAGTTCCATAATCACATTATTTGGTTGGTGATGGTCCTGGTTGTGGACCATGATGGCCTTAAACCAATAATTAGGTAAAAATAGGATGGGAGGGTTTGCTTGATCAATATGAGAACAAATCAACTGATGTGGGTTATTGGGAGGGGGACATAAGAACTAGTTAGGACCAGCTAAATCTGTTGGATTGGAATCCTTTGATTTTGGAGGGGAGGGAGGGTTTGAAGAAGGATGGTTCAAATATACGACTATCGAATATAGATTGGGAAGCAAGGAAAATTTTGTCAATTCTTCTTTGTCCATTGGGTCATCAAGACTAAGTAGCTCATATTTATTTTATGGAACTCTCCCATTTGAGTGGTTGTTTGGGTTACCTGCTTTCAATTGGATTATTCCTTTATCTTGGGTGCTAGATTTTGTATTTCTTCTCAAGACGGTTTGGAATCCTTCTTGATTTTCCTTTTGTGCTAATTGGGTTGTAGTTCTTGGGTTTGGTTGACTTTGTTCCTTGTTCATCGTTGTTAGTTTTGGGTATTGTCTCACTAGGTGACCATATTCATGACATGATCTACATCTGAAGGGGATTGATTCATAGTCCACCTGTTGCCTCCAAGAAATCCTCCCCACCCTAAGTTCAATTTCAATCGAAAGCAGTTTGCCCAAATCCATCTCAACATAAATTCTAGTTTATGTTGTTGAGCCTCCTATTGTTTCTCTAGACCACCCTATGTAGGTTTCCAGTAGATCACCTATCCTCTTGAGGATATCATCCCTCCAAAATTCTAGGGGTAGGACAAATAGTTTGATCTAAACAAGCATTGTAGATGGTTTAATATGTGGGTTTAAAGCTGACTTCTAGGGTTGCATGAAAAGGTCTGCTTGACCAATATTATAAGGACCCCTTAAAATCTGTCTCTATCTATATGCATAATGAATTTTACCACAAAATAACCATTGGGTAGGAGAATTATTTCAAATTCCCTAGTGTTTTTGAGCCTAATTATAAAGGAACCTATTTGAGGGTCTTAGACCTACGAATTTGCAAATAAGTGCATGTTTGAATTTGTAGACAATGTCATCAACAATTAGTTCCTCAACTATCTCTAAAACAAGGATAGAGTTTGTTTGGGGTAAACATCCATTTCGCCTCACCTGTTCTAGTTCCTTCTCTTTTCTTTTTTCATTTTCTTGTATAATATTATGGGCTTGGGCTTCAATATTAGTAATTTTGTTGTTGGTGCCTTTAAATACCCCTATGAAAGTTTGTGCAACCCTTGGTGTCGATATTATTCATGATTCAAGAGTTGTTGTCTATCATCTATTCTATGTGATGTTTATATAACAAGATGAAAAAATAAAATTACCTACAATTTTCTAAATAATGTTGGATACAAAAAAATCAAACCTAAGACATGTAAGTTGCATCCTTTCCATCCTTTTGAGGCTTTTATAAGCAATAACAATAACACTATCAATACAAACTCAAAATTATAAATATGTATATCTAAAAAAAATATGTGAAGTATAATCTTCAATGTTGAAGCATATTATATGAATGTATTCTTAAAAGAAACCTAAAATTATAAGCATATGCACCTAAATTACAATACAAATTAAAAATATAAAAATTTAAATGTGAAAGTTCATAAATACACAACAATTAAAAATGTCTTTGTTAAAAAACCTAGTAATATATCTTTAAATTTATTTTATTGAGTAAATACTTCTTATACATATTACATATCTGCCGTGGGGATTGAACCCAGGTCACAACACCGATAATGCAAGTTTAAACTAAAAAAAAATATTAAAAATTATGTTTTTTAATCATATTTTATGGTGTTGTATCATTTAAAATATGATGGAACGTGCATCCAAACATTCAATTCAAGCATGTATTTTTATATAAATTTAAAATTATAAATATATATGCATGCAAACAATACTAATACTTTGCTCCTAAAAAACATATTATTTTGTAGAGGTGTGATTAAGTTATTCACATATTACCGAATGACATTTGGTGTAATGGTAGTTGCCTAGTTATTATCATCCATGTGGTTGTGAGGTCCTCGTGTTTGCTCGAACGAACGCTGATATTTGTAAATATTTGTAAACGATGTTCAATATAAAACTTATTCACATATTTTTTTATGGATTTGTTTATTGTGAGAAATTTCTATGCAGTCTCCTCTCAATCATGATCCTTTTTAAAGTTTGAGAGCTATACTTATCAATAAGAAATTTAACACAAAGCCACCACACACCCACCCCTCACACACTCGTCCACGCCATTATTTTTTTATGGATTTGGTTATTGTGAGAAATTTCTATGCAGTCTCCTCTCAATCATGATCTTTTTTAAAGTTTGAGAGCTATACTTATCAATAGGAAATTTAACAGAAAACCACCACACACCCACCCCCTCACACACTCGCCCATGCCACTAACCGTTGCACTATATTTTATTTATTTATTTAATTTGTATAAAAATAATTTTAATGGGACTCGAATTTTCTAGGGACGAGTAGTTAGTTTATTAATTGGTCTATCGCTTTATGGGCATTTCATTTGAAAATCAAGGCACTAACAAGCACTTGACTACTACCCCACCGGGCTTAACCCTTGAATATTTCAATTGAAGTGTTTTTTTTTTTCAAACGATTATATGAGATTGAAATGGACCCCACCCATATATCACATAGTAATATTATAACAAAATTGTATTATATCATCACCACATGGTAATATTATAATTGGATATTAGCTTGGCAAGATTTGAATTTGGGTTTCTATTTGGACGTGGGAAAATGTAACCAATAGAACTAATATTATTTGAATAAAAAGTTAAGTAAATTTAACCAATCAAACTAATACTATTTAATTGATAAAGCTAACACTATTTATCTAGCCCATTGAACTAATACCATTTAGTTAAAATGTTAGGTATAATCTAATACCATTTAATTGAACTTTGAGAAATTTAAGTGATAGAACTAATACCATTTGATTAAAATGTTAAGGTAAATCTAAGTGATTGAACTAATACTATTTAATTAAAATGGTAAAGTATAGTATGAGTTTTTACAAGGAGTATGTCCCCCTCCCTTACCATTTGATTAAAGTGTTAAGGTAAATCTAAGTGGTTGATCTAATACCATTTAATTATAATGTTAATGTGAAGGTATAGTATAAATTTTTAAAAGGAGTCTAGTCCCCTCCCCTGCAATTTGATTTAAATGTTAAGATAAATCAAAATAGTTGAACTAATACCATTTAATTAAATTGTTAAGGTATATCAAAATATAAAAATTTAAATAAAAATCTTAAAACTTATCACAATATCATCATTGATGAAATTGAAATATTATTTTTAAATTTTATATTATTGCCAGCTTTTGGTAGACTTGCGACAGAAGAGGAATCTTTCAATATCTTTAAAGGTGTAAAGTTTAAATTCAATAAATTGTATGTATGGATCAAGTGGAGTTAACTCATGAGAAAGCATTAAGGGTTTAACTACTTTTTTTTTTTGGTAAGTTGAACTTACCGTTGAAAACTTGTTTTTCTTTTTCATAAAATGATTGTAATTGGTATTTTAAAATTTAATTATATATTTTAAATTTTAGTTAATTTAAAAAATAATTTTTTTTTTTATTAATTATATTAAAAATAGTTAATTTAAGTATTTAGGGGTGTAATATAATGGGGTTTTGGTTTTTTTTTCGAGAGGTCTAAGGTTTAAACCGTGGCGTGGGCGAGTGTGTGAGGGGTGGGTATGTGGTGACTTTGTGTTAAATTCTCTATTGATAAGTATAGTTCTCGGTTTTACAAGGGATTATGTATGGGAGGAGACTACTCAGTCCTATGCATGGTCATAGAGGTTTCTCACAATAACCAAATCAAAACAAAAAAAAATAATTTAAAAATAAAAGAAAAAAATTAAGAGTAAGATTTAAATTAAGATTTTATTTACTCTCACTCAAATATTAATTATGAAACATATAACCAAGTAAATATATTGGTTCACATACAACTCTCAAAGAAAAAAGTGTTAAAAAATTATGGAGTGAAGGGATCCTTAAATTATTTTTTTGTGCATTTTGTATTATATTATGGATGGCATTCTTAGATTATTATTAATTCATCCTGCTTTAGATCATTCACTACCTAAAAATTAATGTTATTTTTTATAATGTATATCATTTCTTCTTTTAGGTAAAGATTTCTTGTGCTTTAAGAGAAAGAAAGAAAAAAGAGTGGATTTTTTTTCTTAAGTATATTATAATATAATTTTATTTCAATTATGCAAGATTAATAATTGAGTACTTTGGAGGAACTTAATGTAATGTTTTTTAAAATGAGTTTATATAGGTTTTTATGAAGGGTTCTATCCTCTTATATTGAATGGGGTTTAAACCTTGGATTTTTCAAAGAGAGACCAAAACCCTTACTATTACTTTTTTAATGAGTTTACACAGGTTTTTATGAGGGGTTTCAATCCTTTCATACTCAACTTAATGTTATGTTAAGTCATGATACTAGCATATAGTATCCTTTATTAGTCACATCAAAGAAATTATTAATCAAATTGTCGAGCTTTCATACAAATATTAATGTGATCCTATAGGTGTAAGAAATTTTATGTGTACAACCCTAGGGACTTCATGCATTCTTACATCTTCACATTAAAGGTTGATCTTTGTAACCAAGCATCTCTACCAAGTTGTGAGCATGTGGAACAAAGTAAGCCCTCACATTCACTATTATTTTCACTTTTACCATTGGTACAAATTTAAGTGTCTAGCTGAAAAAGGAAATCCAATTTTACATGAATGTAATCACACCAACAATGGTAGTGTTATGGAGGTATGTGAAGGTGAAATAAGACTCCACACTTGCAATATTCATTGTTACTTCGTTGAATTGAAGTCTCAAGTGCAAGAAGAGAAACACAAACTATGCAAAGTTCCTTAACAATGAGGATTTGCTAGAGATATTCATATTATTTGCATTAAATACATATGGTCAAGTAGAAAGATTTAATTTTTTAGCTGTTAATAGAAAGGATAAATTTACCAAGTGAAGAAGATGGTAAAAATAAAAGAAGAAATATGTAGGCTTATCAAAGTTACTATGATGAATCTTAGGGGGTTTCTCCCTAAGGGACCTGGCAAATGGTCTGATGCTTTAACAATCAACAAATCTGAAGGTTGAAGGAGTGTGGAAGGTTGGAGACTGAAGAAGTGTAGAAGGCTGGAGGCTGAAGGAGCGTGAAAGACTGAATGATGAGTTTATCTTTGGAGTGTCAAGGCTAAAGGAGCATGGAAGGATGGGTTGGATGAAGGAGCGTGGAAGTTTGGGCTAGTTGAAGGAGCTACAACGAAAGGTTGGGATGTTGGGTGGAAGGCTAGGATGGTTGAAGGAATGTTGAAGGTTGATAAGGTTGAAGGAGCGTGGAAGGTTGGGCTGGATGAAGGAGCTACAAAGGAAGGTTGGAGTGTTGAATGGAAGGCTGGAAAGGCTGAAGGAGCGTAGAAGGTTGCTTACAATGAGAAAAACAAAATTGTAAAGTGTGAAGGATTAGGGTTTTTTCCTAAAAAACATCACATCTTTTAGGAACCATATATTCACGAAGAGTTATCCGATTCAATTGATTCTTGGACCAACTTGTACAAAATTTGAATAGCTTTAAAATGTGTGGTCATGTGCAAAAATATGAGCAATATTAAAAGATATACAATCCTATGAAGTTAACCATTCGAAACAAGGGCAGTGATGATTTTTCAAGTCACGAAAAATGAAATTGCAAAGTGTGAAGGATTAGGGTTTTTTTCTAAAAAAATATCTTATCTTTTAGAAGCCATATCTTTGCGAAGAGTTATCCGATTCAACTAATTCTTGGACCAACTTATGCAGAATTTGAATAGCTTTAAAATGAGTGGTCGTATACAAAAATTTGAGCAATATTGAGGGAGATACAACATTGTGAAGTCAACCATTCGAAACAAGGGCAGTGCTAATTTTTCAAGTTGCGAAAAATGAAATTGTAAATATTTTCCAACTAGGTTTCGAACGATGGGAAGAGCAATGAAGGGCTATGAATTCAGTGAGGAATAAAACTAGCAATTCATATTTGGTAAAGCGGACTATGATAGTGTGATGTTTTAGAAATATTACTCTACTAAGATGCAAGGCATAGATAGTAGAGGTGAAGTTTTGGCATTGTGAAGGCTGCTATAGGAAAATATCAAGAAAGATGCTAAATTCTGGAGTAATTGTATTCATACATAAATTTGAAAAGATCCAAAAAATGAAAATCAAGAATTCAAACATTTATGTAAAATGATGTAGGTTTCTAACTATAACATCTCAATTGAGATGAGAAGTGTATCTATTTGTAAACTCTCAAGCTCTAAAGAAGAGAGATGTAATTTTTCAAAGGTGGGGGACCTGAGTACAACCCCTTATTATCCAACAAAAAAAAAGTTACCATGATGAAAAAGAAAAAAAAAAACAAATCCTAAAAAATAAGAGTCCTTCGAAATTTTCATTGTTTTTTATGGATGAAAATTTAAGCCTAATACAAACAAAATAGAAGAGAGAAAAAATAAGGATAACAAGTAATGAGGGTGAATAGGTATGGCTAAAAAACAAAAATACTTACATTGCTAGTTAAAATTTTTGAGAGACACCAGTACAATAAGAAGAAAGAAGTGGAGAGTTAAAGAAAATACAGACAAGTAGGAGTGAAAGTAAGTGGACATGGATGAAAAAATAAAGGCTTGTATTTGTAGTCAAAGGCTCCAAAATAAATAGGGAAATGCTTGCCCCTCTCACCCCCAAAAAACCAGTTAAAAATGGTATGTTGGAATTGTAGAGGCTACACTTGAGAGGTAGAACGAAGATACATAGTTTATCTCATAAAAACACATGAGCATGATAGTTGCAAGATCCCAATATTTTAAGGTTGTAATAAGATTAAAGAATGGATTGAAACAATGGGAAATGATAAGGGATATGTATGAATAATAGTTTTAATAAAAATAAATATGGGACAATAATAATCACTTGGAGAAAAAAGATCGAAACAAACAATACATTTGGACTAAAATAAGGGAAACAAAAGAACTATCTGAATCATAGTTTGGTATTTTGCTCCACAAACATTTAAAGCCTACAAAAAATGTGAGATAGACTATAAGGATCTATATGAAAATTTAAAGTAAGATATCTCATGATACTCCACACTAGAAGAGATAATTCTAATAGGGTATTTTAATCCAAGGACAGGTAGTGAGCAAAACAACATACTAATCAACAAGGAAGATTTAGGTTGTAATCCATTATGGCTAGCAAAATAAGAAAACCAACAATGGGCAAGTAGCTCAAAGGATAAAGGGGAATTACTAATTTTGGTGAAGAAATATTCACCCTATGTGGTATACATTGATTAATCATCTATAAGGGTATGAGTAGGTAGAGTAAATTTGCAAAGGGACTAATCATTGGTAATGGTATGAGTAGTTGGAATGAATCTAGAAAGTATAAATGTACTACTTATAATGGGATAATTTTCTCGCAAATCATGATAGAGAAGATAACGAAAGTAGAGATAGAAGACTACCCAACATAACTAAAATCATATCACCATCCATTGTGTATAAAATTGTCATGACAGGAAAGAAATCAACGAATAGAACAAGTGCATCCCAATCAACAATTATTAATAGAAGGAAAGGTTCTCATAACCCAAGAAAATCATTTAATTTGCAAGGAAGCAGTAAATCAAATATTGCAAAGGGAGGACAAAGAAATAAGAGAGCAAGAAATCAAGTGTACTGAGTTAAAAAATATAATTCTAAAGGTATTAAAAGGGTGTAACAGATCTAAAGTTAGGAAGAAGAGAAAAAACAACTTTCAAATAAATGATTGGTACAATAAAAAATATAAAGCAACAAGGAGAGTTTTAAAATATCAAAGTAAAAAAGAGAAAAAACAAAAGGATAATGAAAGCCTTCACCTTTTGTTGCTCATGTTTCATTAAAGCTTGCGTATGCTGCTATTTTAGGAGGTTCTTTCCACTATCCATAAGAACAAAATTAATAGTATCATCCTTTTGTGATAGAAACTAGATGTGTTTTGGAAATTTTATCCAATTTTTATGATACTTGTTGGTTGGTTATATTATTTTTCCTTATATAGGCAATTTTTTTAGCATTATAGTGCCTTGCCATATGACCATAGTTAGTTTTATTTGATTTAGGATAGTATGCCATCTAACCTAAAAAATATAAGGCAAATAGTAAGTAATATAATGCCTTAAAGACCCTATCTCAAGCACCATGTAAGTTAACATATTTCATTCTCATGTTACCAAGGTTAAAACCTAAATTTAACCTTGATTAACCATTTAAAATAAATAATGAAAGAAAAAACAAGCAAGCTATTATTTAGCTATGAGTTGAAGACCTTGCAATAAAATATTACGAGTCCAAATATTATGGTAGACTAAGACTTATGGTTACATGGAGTTATAATTTCTAAAAAACATAACTTGTTACCTTCAAAATACTCTTTGGATAATCTTCTCAATCATCAAAATAACATGTTGAAACATATTACATTTTTAGGTATAAATTTAAAACTATATCTATTAAAACATATTAGACCAAACATTTTAGATTTAATTTTGTATATAAAACATCAACATTATAATAATTGAAAATATGCATGCACATGGAGTTGAAGTAAATAAAACATAAGAGGGTTTTATCATAATAAAGAGTTTTGATAGTGATAAAAATGACATCTTGAGTTGAGCTACTGCTCACAAAAATTATTAGAACGTGAATAAGCAGAAAAAACTTTTATGTAAAAATATGAACGAATGATAGCTTTCCAAGTAGATTAACTCATAAAAAGCTGTATCCAGGATCAAGTATAAATGAAATATATGCCACTAACAATGAATTTCAATATTATAATAACATCAATATCTCATAAATACAACTCAAATATATACAATATCAATAGATTACAAAAATGATTCAGATTGATTACATTGCATGATATTTTATCTTCAATATAAAAATTTACATGACTTTTTAGTACTTTGACTATTACTCTCCTCTAACATCTGGGAGATGCATCCTTTCATATTCCTCATATTGAGACAAAACTCTCATCTTACCACATATCAATGTGACTCTTCATTCTCTCTCTTGATACCTTGCACTTTCTCTCATATTGACACATACATTATATCGAATATAAATCAACTACCAAACTAACAAGGGGGTCAAATAATGCAATACTTCCAACACCCCCTGTATTACATTATTTGGTAAGAAGGCTTTTTGCCTTCATTATTTGATTCTTCAACTCTGACTTTGGCATGGATGGATATATGTAATTTTCATTAGTTCTTCATTTATAAATTATCTGTCTGCCTCTGGATCAATGTATCTAAGTCACCTCCGGGTATCTACATCTGGATCACCTCTAGATTATCATTGTCTCTGGGTCATCCACTAGAACATTCATAAGTTTATCATATATGTAGGATCATCACTACAAGTGCTTTCACTATAGGCCATATTCCAAGCTATGCTTGGGTCATAATCATTTATTTCATATTTCTTCATGATAAGACCAATATCATTATTTACATTCAATAAACTTTGATTTTTCATCACACTTGGTTTCTTTTATAGAAACCATACAACATTCCTTTTATATTAGCCCATTCATTTATACTTATCCATCCACAATCCATTTTTAATTTGTGAATTTTCCTTTCTTTATGTAGACCAGATTTTTTAGAATGATTATGTTCTCCACAAGTTTCACAATAATGGAGATCCAACATATATCTATATCATGTCCATATCTACCACAACGATTACATCTGTTCCCTATTATGAAATTCCTTTCGCCATTTTGTCTTTCATTGTTACTGATTTGATCAATCTTTGTTACTATTTTGATATCATAAATTTAGTTCCTAATTTATTATTGCTCGTTTGTCCTATATATCAAAGACCTTCATATTTTGGTTTTATTTTTGGCATAATTATCTCTTTCATTCCTTGTCAATGTTTTCCCAAATTTATCTTTATATCCCATTTTAATTAATAATTTTGAACCAATTCCTTTAGTATACATTTCAAAATAACCAAAATGATCATCAAATTGATCTCTATCAACATCAACACAACTTTGAGCATCACTATCCTTATCATTGTTTGAATCTCTATCATCATCAATTTTGATTGCATAAGCTTTTTCTAACCAATCATGAACTATACTCAAATCATCTAAGCTACACTCTATATATTTTCTTTTTGTATCACAACATGCATTTACTGTCATTGGTTCCAAGCCTTTATTGGATTCCTTATTACTTGATAACAAACATATGTGATTTACCATAACATTTATATGTACAAATTTTGATTGTGTAAGATATCCTAGTTGATTACTCTAACCTCTTTGATTCTATTTAGGATATTGTTGGTCTTGAACCTTCCTATTTAATGCATTATATTTACTGTTGCCACATTTTTTCAAAGAGGTGCAAATTGTGAAAAATCTAAAAAATTGTTATTGCCTCCCTCCCTCCTTCCTTCTTTTCCAGCTTTCTTCGTGCAGTTTCCATTTTCCAGTTTTCAGATTTGTGTTTCCAAATTTCTTGCAGTTTGGGTAAGCTTGGTGAAAAGCCCAAAAATTTTAAGTGTTGGGCACCCCTGCGGTCGATACATTTTAGAGCGATTCTGGGAGTCGCTCCCTCTTCCGAACGATTCCTAGCTTCGCCTTTTCCTCCAACAACCAGTGGCATTCTGAACAATGAGATAGATGTGGAGCATATTGAAAAATGTTCTAGTGTGACTCTCGTCATCACTCGTTTCTTCAAGAGCTGGCCATCGTCACTCACTTTCTGAGCGAAACTCGACGAAGGAAGAAAAATGTAAAATTCTCAAAGTGTTGGCCTGGGAGTGACCGACGTTCGTCTCTCCATTTTGGAGTGACTTCCATTGTCGATCCCCTTTTTGAGTGACCATGGGCGGAGAAAAGAAAAGAGTGGACACTCCCGTCGTCACTCAAGTTCACCAGTGCCGTCCATCGTCACTCCGTTTTAGAGTGATGCCGAGCGTCGCTGCCATTTTTTTAGGGACATCAAGCAAGGAGGCTCAAAATTTGGCTAAGGTATAAAAGGAGTGATCGACGTCAGTCACTCATTTTTCGAGCATCGCCTGTTATTGCTACCTTTTTCTAGTGACCACCGTCGCCTCCCCCCTAGTCAGTGAATGAGAAAGAAGAACCAAATCATTGAAAATTCTAAGTCAGGGTGTCTCCCGAGTTTGCTCCATCTTGGAGCGACTCCCGGAGGTGCTCTCTTCAGCAGGCAACTTTGGTAATCCCCCCCTTCATTAGAAAACTTTAGACCTAAGCCAAGCACATGTATATTTCAGGTTTCGTGCCTGTCAGGATGAGACAGAAGGTGTGCTGCCAAAGTACATGGTAGATGGACATTGAAGGACAAACTGTACCACATCTACCACATTTAACTGGACCTAACTTTCCAGCCCACCATATCTGACCAGAACTATACGTATTTTAGAAGAGTCATATTGCAAGTACACCTATGATCAGCTGGGGTCTAATCTTGGCATCTTTTAGAAGCTTTTGCAACTTTTGCCGATTCTTGGATTTTATGTACAATTATAATTTTGGGGGAAATTCCTGCTATAAATAGCAGAAGAAATTCATTGTAAAATGGTGGAGGGGGAACATATTTGTAGAGATCTCTACTGTATCAGACATTTGCTTCCAATGAAAAAGTATCCTTGGCTTTGTTACTTGTCTCTTTCTTTTTTGCTTTCTTTTGTTAGTATTTCTGCCTCATGTTCATTTATTTTTTTGATTGTTGTCATTCTGAATCCTAGATCACAACATTGGCATTTAATTGAATCTGGAATACAAAACTAAAGGATACATAAGAAAGAATTACGATAGTGATTTGCTTACATGCCTTGTTTTGATTGTTGTTGGTTTGTGTACTAGCTAGTAATCGTGTTGCTTGTTCTTTCCCACCCGAAATACATGATATTTATATTCCTTTCAGCTTATTTACAATCTCTTTCCCTGTTCCCTTATCTCAAAAATCAAAGTAGTGTAGCATAGAAGCCGATCTTCTCCGGATATTGGCACGAAAGGCATCCCTTCCTTTCGGTCTTTCAATCTATTGGGTGAATCTAGGGCACAAAATATTAAAACCCTTTCCTAATGGCGGATTTGTAACCAACATTTGCAATATTTTATATTATGTCCTTTTTCATAAATATGACAATACTTATTTTGTTTTGGGAAATTCCTGCTATAAATAGCAGAAGAAATTCATTGTAAAATGGTGGAGGGGGAACATATTTGTAGAGATCTCTACTGTATCAGACATTTGCTTCCAATGAAAAAGTATCCTTGGCTTTGTTACTTGTCTCTTTCTTTTTTGCTTTCTTTTGTTAGTATTTCTGCCTCATGTTCATTTATTTTTTTGATTGTTGTCATTCTGAATCCTAGATCACAACATTGGCATTTAATTGAATCTGGAATACAAAACTAAAGGATACATAAGAAAGAATTACAGTAACAGTTTCTGTTACATGCCTTGTTTTGATTGTTGTTGGTTTGTGTACTAGCTAGTAATCGTGTTGCTTGTTCTTTCCCACCTGAAATACATGATATTTATATTCCTTTCAGTTATTTACAATCTCTTTCCTGTTCCCTTATCTCAAAAATCAAAGTAGTGTAGCATAGAAGCCGATCTTCTCCGGATATTGGCACGAAAGGCATCCCTTCCTTTCGGTCTTTCAATCTATTGGGTGAATCTAGGGCACAAAATATTAAAACCCTTTCCTAATGGCGGATTTGTAACCAACATTTGCAATATTTTATATTATGTCCTTTTTCATAAATATGACAATACTTATTTTGTTTTTGGTTTTGTGATGAAGTGCAAGATCCTTTTTCTAATACAAGAGCCTTATTGGATGACTCATTTCTCAATTTATTTTCAAGTTCATATTGTCCTCAAATGACACATTTCTATTTGATACTATAAGAGATGTGACTAACATTTTGAATGATTTAGGAAGTACTCTAAGAATAACTAAAAGTAGAGTTTATCTTCAACCTTTTCTCCTAAGATATGCAATTTTGATTTTAATTGTAATATCTTTTGAAAAAAATATTCTATGTTTACTTCATCATGAACATTTAGTGCATACAATTGTGATTGTAGGTGTAAAATGGTTGGCTTATTCTTTCCTTCAAATATCATACATAATTTTTCCATGCACCTTTTAAAGTTTTTGCTTCACTAATGTGTGCTTGAAATTCATCCAATATGCCAAATAAAATTAACATCAAATATTTAGAATCATCATATTTGAATTTTTGAATTCCTGTTTTATCTTATGAAATGTTTGTTTGTCCATTCACTACATATTAGAGTTATTCAACAATAAGTATTGACCTCATCATATTTTTCCATGGAATAAAATTAGGTCCCTTTAATAATTGAGATTCAGAAAAGAAAATTCTTGTATTTATCATTTCCTTTGAAGTTGACAATCTTATATCTCCAGAATTGAAATTTCAAGAACTAAATTTTGTAAATTTTTAAATTTAATTTTTTAGACCTTTGAAGTTGTAATTCTTTTAACTCCCTATTAAATATGCAAAATATTAAAAGGAACTTAAAAAACTTAAAAAACTTCAAAAATGACAATGGACGCTCAGTGGAGCTGGAGACGACGATGCTCTATGGAGGTGGAGACAAAAACCTAGCTGGAAACGACGATGCTCTATGGAGCTGGAGATGACGATGCTTTGTGGAGTTGTGAGAAACAAATTGAGAGTTGAAGTGAGGGCAATAATGGAGGGATCATTTGGAGGGCGTTTAACCAAAGGGATTCCCTCGGGGACCAAACATGATCCTAAAAATCCTCACATGTAACCTTTTGCAGATGCAGCAAAAGACAATAAATCCAATAAAGAAAATATAGAAGGTTAAGCCCAAAATATTTTGCAGAATTTGGAAAAGAGAAAAGAGAAAGAGGTAGATAAAGTAAGAACAAATGGTTGTCTACCTAAGTATTGGAAATAATAGAGGAATTGGTAGCAGATGACATTGTTTACAGAAAAATGCATGCTCTGATTTGTAGGTTTGTAGGTCTTAGACCTTCTCCTTTCTTCCAATACTCATGGTCAAGAAACCATTGGAACCCTCAAGAGGAAGTGGACATCATAAAACTTCCAAATGGATACTTTGTAGCAGAATTTACTCTAATTTTTGATAAGGATAAGGCTTTTGAGGGAGGACCCTATAACACCAGGGCAACAAGGCTATTCATGCAATCATGATGATCAAATTTTGATCCTCGGGTTGAACCATCAATAGCACCGATTTGGTTGAAATTATGTGTCCTTTCTTTGGAATTATGGAAATATGAAGTTATAGAATTGATTGGAAATTTGTTGTGCATATAGAACCCCAATGATTATAACTATCTGGAATGTAAGGGGATTAAATGAACACCCTAGACAATTAACTATTAAGAGAATGATATTAGAAATAAACCAAGATGTGGTGCTATTTTAGGAAACTAGAACATCTCTTGAAATAATGTAAACTATTTCAAAAAGAGGTTGGAGGCAAGGTGATTATGTGGTCCAAGCCTCTCAGGGCTACTTAGGAGGGATGAAAATAATGTGGAATAGGGACATATTTTAGTTACTGAGTTCAAAAGCTGCTCGAGGAGTGCTGATGACTAGATGAAGAGATAGAAACTCAGGGAATGTATGGATGATCATTAATATGTATGGAATGCAAGGAGTACAAGAACAAAAAATCCAATGGAAAGCAATCAGGGAATCCTACTCCGAAGACCTCTAGATGGTGGGAGGGGACCTAAATGCCAAGATGTCAGTAAATGACCAAGAAGGAGGTATAACACAACTCAACGAAAAGGATAGGCTCCTCATAGTCCAATATGATTATTTAGAGCTAATTGATATACCCCCACCAGGTTGCAGCAACACATGGACAAATAAAAGGAAACAGAGGTAAACAATAAAATCTAGATTAGATAGGTTTTTAGTAGGAAAACAAATCTTTTACTCTATGGCAATGTCAATCTGAAACCCTAAATCAGTTGGCTTCAGACCATATTTTAGTAATTTTTCCATAGCAAAAAGAAGTCCGACTACAAGAAAACCATTTAGATTTGAGAACTTTTGGCTGCAAAATGAGGATCTTTATGGTTTGGTACAACAATGGTGGCAGCAAGGTAAACCCACATATGGAACAACTCAGTACCAACTGTTCTGGAAATTAAAATGTGTTAGACAAAGCTTGAAAAATGGAGCAAACTGTAGAGAACTAACTTCCAAAAACAAAGAGCAGTGATCTCAACAAGTATGGAACAAGTGGCAGCTTAGATTCAACTTAGAATTATCTCAGAAGAACTTCTACAGAAGGAAAAAAACATTGATAAAACAAGAGGAAATAGATAAGAAAGAGGAGGCATCCTAGAAACAACAGGTAAGAGTGACATGGCTAAAGTAAGGAGATAAAAACACTAAATTCTTTCACCATACAACTACTGCTCGAAGCCTTCATAATAGGATGGATTCCTTATCAAATGGTCCAAAGAATAGACAAACAACCATCCTAGGTATGCAATATGTAGGAAATTATTATTTTAGCTCCTTATTTTCTATAGATCCAAATCTTTATGTCCATCATCAACAAGAAATTCTAGCTAGTATTCTTGAGATGATATCTCAAAATCGGAATAAGGAACTCCTAAAAGAAATAATATAAAAGAAGTCAAAAGTACTATCCTTGCTTTGCAGATAGGAAAATCCCCAAGATCGAATGGGATCCCAGTAGAATTTTATAGAGATTTTTGGTGTTAGTCTCACAATGACACTGAGAGGGGGGGGTGAATCAGTGTGATGCTTTAAAACTTAAAAACTTCATCTCTTAAAGCCAAAACAATGAAAGCTTAAAACCACATAAAGCAAATGTAACAAGAGAGCATCACACAACACAAGATGTAATGAGGTTCACTAGTTTTGGCTACTCCTCAAAAATGACTGCTTGGACTCCCGTCCAAATCCAGCCTTTGCAAAATATCAAATTTACAATCAATTTACCAAAACCCACTGGAAGGAGCACCAACCCTCGATTTATCTACACCAACAGAAAGGAGCACCAACCCCTAATTTATCTTCACCAATAGAAAGGAGCACCAACCCTAATTTATCTGCACCAATAGAAAGGAGCACCAACCCCTAATTTATCTGCACCAACAGAAAGAAGCACCAACCCCTAATTTATCTGCACCAATAGAAAGGAGCACCAACCCCTAATTCCAAGCACCAACTTGGACTACAATTTTGAAACTATATTTTTGACATAAAGATGCCTTTGCTTATACAAGACCCTGACTGGTCTATTGCTAACCCAACCTCTCTCGCTATTCACCAAAACACCACACACACTTGCAGCTCTTCTTACTACACTTTTACTGCCCTATTATAGACCCCTTTGCTGTGCTTCTTTACTGCACTCTTACGGCTCTCACGACTCTGCTTAATGGTCTCTTATGTCACTCTTCCAACCCTTCTTTTTGCAACACTTTCGCTCTCTTCAGCAGTGCACTCACACTCTATATCAGCAGCAACTTAATTCTGTATGCAGACCTCCTTTTATAACAAAATTGTCTCTTTGTAACTCCAGTTGTAACTCCTTTCATTTCTCATATGCCACTTGTCAATTGTAATGCCTTTTATATGTAACTCCTTTTGTATGTATAGAGTAGGCATTTTGTTAAGCATGTTACATGCAACGAATTGACACATACCTTTACCATGACTGTTCGTCTTCTTGGTCATGACTGTTCGTATTCTCCTTAGTGACTGTTCGCTTTATTTTCTATGCATGCATGCGTTTTCACTGTAACTGCACCTGTAACTGACGTAACGACTTCAGTTAACTCTTCTTATTTTATCTGCATGAATTTCTTCTACAATCGCACTCTGTAATCGCCGTGATAACTTCGCTTAACTGTCACATATCTTATTTTGGTTGGGTTCTCTTCTTGCTCGCACCAACGTGACCTGTCACAAAATCACGACACTTCTGCCTCTTTGTCCTCTTCTTCACTTTCGTCCACGAAAACACATGTCGTGATATCGTGACACTTTCACCTCCTTGCTACTCTTCTCGACTTCAACCAGCGAAAACACAACATGTCACGATATCGTGACACTTTCGCCTCCTTGCTACTCTTCTTGGCTTCAACCAACGAAAACACATGTCACGATATCACGACACTTTCACCTCCTTGCTACTCTTCTCGGCTTCAACCAACGAAAACACAACATGTCACGATATCGCGACACTTTCACCTCCTTGCTACTCTTCTCGGCTTCAACCCGCGAAAACACAAGTCGCAATATCGTGACACTTTCACTTCCTTGCTCTTCCTCTTTACTTTTGTCGCGATATCGCGACACTTCTGCCTTCTTACTTTCTCTCTCCTCCTTTAGTCGCGAAAATGCGACATGTCGTGATATCACGACACTTTTTCTCCTTTGCTATTTCTATTTACTTTTGTCGTAATATCACGACACTTCTGCCTTCTTACTTTATCTCTCCTCCTTTAGTCGCGAAAATGTGACATGTCGTGATATCGTGACACTTTCTCTCCTTAGCTCTTTCTCTTGCCTTCGATTTGGGAAAACCTGACATGTCGCGTTATCGTGATACTTTTTCTCCTGGACTCTCTCTCTTGCCTTCGGGTCGCAAAACCCGACATGTCACGATATCGCGACACTTTTTCTCCTTAGCTCTTTCTCTTGCCTTCGGGTCACGAAAACCCGACATGTCACGATATCGCGACACTTTTTCTCCTTTGTACTTTCTCTTGTCATATGTCACGAAATCGTGACACTTTTTCTTTCGGACTCTCTCTCCTGCAGCATGTCGCGAAATCGTGACACTTTTTCTTTCGAACTCTCTCTCCTGCAACATGTCGCGAAATCATGACACTTTTTTGTCCGTACAACCTTCCTTGCAATATGTCGCGAAATCGCAACACTTTTTCGTCCGTACAACCTTCCTTGCAGTATGTCACGAAATCGTGATACTTTTTCGTCCGTACAACCTTCCTTGCAATATGTCATGAAATCATGACACTTTTTCTACTTGCCTTTCTCTCTTCCAACATGTTGCGAAATCGTGACAGTTTTGCTTGCTTGCGCTATTTATCCGAACATGTCGTGAAATCACAATAGTTTTTTCTTTCTTGCACTTTTTCTCCGAACATGTCGCGATATCGCGATAGTTTTTCTTGCTTGCGCTTTCTCTCTGAACATGTCGCAATATCGTGACAGTTTTTCTTTCTTCTCAACATGTCGTGATATCGCGACAGTTTTTTGCATTGTGATTTTCTTTTGATTTTTAGTATATGGGCCACTTCTATCTTTTGGAAAACCACTGTACATACTCTGAAGAACCTCTTAACTCCTATCCACTACATCACTGAACTCCTATCCACTGCATCAACCGATCTGTCTGATTGTGTTGACAACAATGACAATACTGTTCTTGCACCTTGCTCAACAATCTCCCCCTTTGGAATTGTTGGCAACACACATGCAATTTCCTATAATTCTTCTCCCCCTTTGACAATAATACCAAAGGGCTGCTATAAACTCCCCTTGAGTCCATGCACAACATTCTCAAACAAAAATTAATATAGTTAGCAAAAAAAATTACAAACATGAGCAAAAAGATAATTAAATATATAAATGCTCCCCCTGAGAATGCGATTCCGATAGCTAGTCAGTTCTTGGGAAGCATGACCACTCCCAATTTATTGCGAAGGTATCCGCTACTGACTGGTGGACCTTTCTCCAATTGTTATATTATAGAAGACTCTGTCTCTTTGCTGCACTGACTGGTGGACCTCTCTCCACTTGAAGAATCCTCACTTAGATCTATCTTCAACTGTGTTGGCTGCTGGATCTCTATCCATTGAGACTCTGTTCTCTGTACTTTATCAATAGGCTCACACAGAACCTGCTTAACAAGCTCACATAGAACTTGTCGAATGTTGAATAACAAGCTCACACAAAACTTGTCTGAATCTACTCTAGTAAGCTCAACAAGAACTTGCCCAAATTTGCTCTAGAAATCTGTCCCAACACCTGTCCTCAAATATTTCCCAAAGGCCTTCTCAAAGGCTCAATCAATCGAGCTCAAGTAGTACTCAAAATGAACTCAACAATGAATGGCAATCTCAAATCAAATCCAGTTCTTTTCTAACTCAAGTTCTTTCACAACCAATGGGCTTCAACCACTATGCTTATAACTCTTTCCCTACCTTCATCAACTTTAACATCGACAATCTCCACAATTTTCTTTAGCCTCTTGACTGCCACCTCCTCCGTGACTAACGACTTTGCCTCGCATCTGTTGTGCAGCTCAATGTCCCTGGTTTCTAACGACTGCCATGAATGTTTTCATCGTCTATGCAGGTATTGACAGTGGACCGTTATATCTAGCGTTGCAACCTTAATCTACGTGCAGTCATCAACTCTCGGTATTCTGCTTCTTGCTAGATGAATTTCAAGCACACATTAGTGAAGCAAAAACTTTAATCATCATATTTGAATTTTTGAATTCCTGTTTTATCTTATGAAATGTTTGTTTGTCCATTCACTACATATTAGAGTTATTCAACAATAAGTATTGACCTCATCATATTTTTCCATGGAATAAAATTAGGTCCCTTTAATAATTGAGATTCAGAAAAGAAAATTCTTGTATTTGTCATTTCCTTTGAAGTTGACAATCTTATATCTCCAGAATTGAAATTTCAAGAACTAAATTTTGTAAATTTTTAAATTTAATTTTGTAGACCTTTGAAGTTGTAATTCTTTTAACTCCCTATTAAATATGCAAAATATTAAAAGGAACTTAAAAAACTTAAAAAAATTCAAAAATGACAATGGACGCTCAGTGGAGCTGGAGACGACGATGCTCTATGGAGGTGGAGACAAAAACCTAGCTGGAAACGACGATGCTCTGTGGAGCTGGAGATGACGACGCTTTGTAGAGTTGTGAGAAACAAATTGAGAGTTAAAGAGAGGGCAATAATGGAGGGATCATTTGGAGGGCGTTTAACCAAAGGGATTCCCTCGGGGACCAAACATGATCCTAAAAATCCTCACATGTAACCTTTTGCAGATGCAGCGAAAGACAATAAATCCAATAAAGAAAATATAGAAGGTTAAGCCCAAAATATTTTGCAGAATTTAGAAAAGAGAAAAGAGAAAGAGGTAGATAAAGTAAGAACAAATGGTTGTCTACCTAAGTATTGGAAATAATAGAGGAATTGGTAGCAGATGACATTGTTTACAGAAAAATGCATGCTCTGATTTGTAGGTTTGTAGGTCTTAGACCTTCTCCTTTCTTCCAATACTCATGGTCAAGAAACCATTGGAACCCTCAAGAGGAAGTGGACATCATAAAACTTCCAAATGGATACTTTGTAGCAGAATTTACTCTAATTTTTGATAAGGATAAGGCTTTTGAGGGAGGACCCTATAACACCAGGGCAACAAGGCTATTCATGCAATCATGATGATCAAATTTTGATCCTCGGGTTGAACCATCAATAGCATCGATTTGGCTGAAATTATGTGTCCTTTCTTTGGAATTATGGAAATATGAAGTTATAGAATTGATTGGAAATTTGTTGTGCATATAGAACCCCAATGATTATAACTATCTGGAATGTAAGGGGATTAAATGAACACCCTAGACAATTAACTATTAAGAGAATGATATTAGAAATAAACCAAGATGTGGTGCTATTTTAGGAAACTAGAACATCTCTTGAAATAATGTAAACTATTTCAAAAAGAGGTTGGAGGCAAGGTGATTATGTGGTCCAAGCCTCTCAGGGCTACTTAGGAGGGATGACAATAATGTGGAATAGGGACATATTTTAGTTACTGAGTTCAAAAGCTGCTCGAGGAGTGCTGATGACTAGATGAAGAGATAGAAACTCATGGAATGTATGGATGATCATTAAAATATATGGAATGCAAAGAGTACAAGAACAAAAAACCCAATGGAAAGCAATCAGTGGAATCCTACTCCGAAGACCTCTAGATGGTGGGAGGGGACCTGAATGCCAAGATGTCAAGAAATGACCAAGAAGGAGGTATAACACAACTCAACGAAAAGGATAGGCTCCTCATAGTCCAATATGATTATTTAGAGCTAATTGATATACCCCCACCAGGTTGCAGCAACACATGGACAAATAAAAGGAAAGAGAGGTAAACAATAAAATCTAGATTAGATAGGTTTTTAGTAGGAAAAAAATATTTTACTCTATGGCAATGTCAATCTGAAACCCTAAATCGGTTGGCTTCAGACCATATTTTAGTAATTTTTCCATAGCAAAAAGAAGTCCGACTACAAGAAAACCCTTTAGATTTGAGAACTTTTGGCTGCAAAATGAGGATCTTTATGGTTTGGTACAACAATGGTGGCAGCAAGGTAAACCCACATATGGAACAACTCAGTACCAACTGTTCTGGAAATTAAAATGTGTTAGACAAAGCTTGAAAAATGGAGCAAACTGTAGAGAACTAACTTCCAAAAACAAAGAGTAGTGATCTCAACAAGTATGGAACAAGTGGCAGCTCAGATTCAACTTAGAATTATCTCAGAAGAACTTCTACAGAAGGAAAAAAACATTGATAAAACAAGAGGAAATAGATAAGAAAGAGGAGGCATCCTAGAAACAACAGGTAAGAGTGACATGGCTAAAGTAAGGAGATAGAAACACTAAATTCTTTCACCATACAACTACTGCTCGAAGCCTTCATAATAGGATGGATTCCTTATCAAATGGTCCAAAGAATAGACAAACAACCATCCCAGGTATGCAAGATGTAGCAAATTTTTATTTTAGCTCCTTATTTTTTGTAGATCCAAATCTTTATGTCCATCATTAGCAGGAAATTCTAGCTAGTATTCTTGAGATGATATCTCAAAATCAGAATAAGGAACTCCTAAAAGAAATAATATAAAAGAAGTCAAAAGTACTATCCTTGCTTTGCAGATAGGAAAATCCCGAAGACCGAATGGGATCCCAGTAGAATTTTATAGAGATTTTTGGTGTTAGTATCACAATGACACTGAGAGGGGGGGGTGAATCAGTGTGATGCTTTAAAACTTAAAAACTTCATCTCTTAAAGCCAAAACAATGAAAGCTTAAAACCACATAAAGCAAATGCAACAAGAGAGCATCACACAACACAAGATGTAATGAGGTTCACTAGTTTTGGCTACTCCTCAAAAATGACTGCTTGGACTCCCGTCCAAATCCAGCCTTTGCAAAATATCAATTTTACAATCAATTTACCAAAGACCCACTCGGAAGGAGCACCAACCCTCGATTTATCTACACCAACAGAAAGGAGCACCAACCCCTAATTTATCTTCACCAATAGAAAGGAGCACCAACCCTAATTTATCTGCACCAACAGAAAGGAGCACCAACCCATGATTTATCTGCACCAACAGAAAGAAGCACCAACCCCTAATTTATCTGCACCAACAGAAAGGAGCACCAACCCCTAATTCCAAGCACCAACTTGGACTACAATTTTGAAACTATATTTTTGACATAAAGATGCCTTCGCTTATACAAGACCCCCGACTGGTCTATTGCTAACCCAACCTCTCTCGCTATTCACCAAAACACCACACACACTTGCAGCTCTTCTTACTACACTTTTACTGCCCTATTATAGACCCCTTTGCTGTGCTTCTTTACTGCACTCTTACGGCTCTCACGACTCTGCTTAATGGTCTCTTATGGCACTCTTCCAACCCTTCTTTTTGCAACACTTTCGCTCTCTTCAGCAGCGCACTCACACTCTATATCAGCAGCAACTTAATTCTGTATGCAGACCTCCTTTTATAACAAAATTGTCTCTTTGTAACTCCAGTTGTAACTCCTTTCATTTCTCATATGCCACTTGTCAATTGTAATGCCTTTTATATGTAACTCCTTTTGTATGTATAGAGTAGGCATTTTGTTAAGCACGTTACATGCAACGAATTGACACATATACCTTTACCATGATTGTTCGTCTTCTTGGTCATGATTGTTCGTATTCTCCTTAGTGACTGTTCGCTTTCTTTTCTGTGCATGCATGCGTTTTCACTGTAACTACACATGTAACTAATGTAATGACTTCAGTTAACACTTCTTATTTTATCTGCATGAATTTCTTCTACAACTGCACCTGTAACTGCCGTATAACTTCAGTTAACTGTCACATATCTTATTTTGGTTGGGTTCTCTTCTTGCTCGCACCAACGTGACCTGTCACAAAATCACGACACTTCTGCCTCTTTGTCCTCTTCTTCGCTTTCGTCCTCGAAAACACAACATGTCGTGATATCGTGACACTTTCACCTCCTTGCTACTCTTCTCGACTTCAACCAGCGAAAACACAACATGTCATGATATCGTGACACTTTCGCCTCCTTGCTACTCTTCTTGGCTTCAACCAACGAAAACACATGTCACGATATCACGACACTTTCGCCTCCTTGCTACTCTTCTCAGCTTCAACCAGCAAAAACACAACATGTCACGATATCGCGACACTTTCGCCTCGTTGCTACTCTTCTCGGCTTCAACCCGCGAAAACACATGTCGCAATATCGCGACACTTTCGCTTCCTTGCTCTTCCTCTTTACTTTTGTCGCGATATCGCGACACTTCTGCCTTCTTACTTTCTCTCTCCTCCTTTAGTCGCAAAAATGCGACATGTCGTGATATCACGACACTTTTTCTCCTTTGCTATTTCTATTTACTTTTGTCGTGATATCACGACACTTCTGCCTTCTTACTTTATCTCTCCTCCTTTAGTTGCGAAAATGTGACATGTTGTGATATCGTGACACTTTCTCTCCTTAGCTCTTTCTCTTGCCTTCGATTTGGGAAAACCTGACATGTCGCGTTATCGTGATACTTTTTCTCCTGGACTCTCTCTCTTGCCTTCGGGTCGCAAAAACCCGACATGTCGCGATATCGTGACACTTTTTCTCCTTAGCTCTTTCTCTTGCCTTCGGGTCACGAAAACTCGACATGTCACGATATCGTGACACTTTTTCTCCTTTGTACTTTCTCTTATCATATGTCGCGAAATCGTGGCACTTTTTCTTTCGGACTCTCTCTCCTGCAACATGTCACGAAATCGCGACACTTTTTCTTTCGAACTCTCTCTCCTGCAACATGTCGCGAAATCATGACACTTTTTTGTCCGTACAACCTTCCTTGCAATATGTCACGAAATCGCGACACTTTTTCGTCCGTACAACCTTCCTTGCAATATGTCGCGAAATCATGACACTTTTTCGTCCGTACAACCTTCCTTGCAATATGTCGTGAAATCACGACACTTTTTCTACTTGCATTTCTCTCTTCCAACATGTTGCGAAATCGCAACAGTTTTGCTTGCTTGCGCTATTTATCCGAACATGTCGTGAAATCACAATAGTTTTTTCTTGCTTGCGCTTTTTCTCTGAACATGTCGCGATATCGCGATAGTTTTGCTTGCTTGCGCTTTCTCTCTGAACATGTCGCGATATCGTGACAGTTTTTCTTTCTTCTCAACATGTCGTGATATCGCGACACTTTTTGCCTTGTGATTTTCTTTTAATTTTTAGTATATGGGCCACTTCTATCTTTTGGAAAACACTATACATACTCTGAAGAACCTCTTAACTCCTATCCACTACATCATTGAACTCCTATCCACTGCATCAACCGATCTGTCTGATTGTGTTGACAACAATGACAATACTGTTCTTGCACCTTGCTCAACAATCTCCCCCTTTGGAATTGTTGGCAACACACATGCAATTTCCTATAATTCTTCTCCCCCTTTGACAATAATACCAAAGGGCTGCTATAAACTCCCCCTGAGTCCATGCACAACATTCTCAAACAAAAATTAATATAGTTAGCAAAAAAAATTACAAACATGAGCAAAAAGATAATTAAATATATAAATGCTCCCCCTGAGAATGCGATTCCGATAGCTAGTCAGTTCTTGGGAAGCATGACCACTCCCAATTTATTGCGAAGGTATCCGCTACTGACTGGTGGACCTTTCTCCAATTGTTATATTATAGAAGACTCTGTCTCTTTGCTGCACTGATCGGTGGACCTCTCTCCACTTGAAGAATCCTCACTTAGATCTATCTTCAACTGTGTTGGTCTCTGGATCTCTATCCATTGAGACTCTGTTCTCTGTACTTTATCAATAGGCTCACACAGAACCTGCTTAACAAGCTCACATAGAACTTGTCGAATGCTGAATAACAAGCTCACACAAAACTTGTTCGAATCTACTCTAGTAAGCTCAACAAGAACTTGCCCAAATTTGCTCTAGAAATCTGTCCCAACACTGTCCTCAAATATTTCCCAAAGGCCTTCTCAAAGGCTCAATCAATCAGGCTCAAGTAGTACTCAAAATGAACTCAACAATGAATGGCAATCTCAAATCAAATCCAGTTCTTTTCTAACTCAAGTTCTTTCACAACCAATGGGCTTCAACCACTATGCTTATAACTCTTTCCCTACCTTCATCAACTTTAACATCGACAATCTCCACAATTTTCTTTAGCCTCTTGACTGCCACCTCCTCCGTGACTAACGACTTTGCCTCGCATCTCATTAGTGCACTCAATGTCCCCGGTTTCTAACGATCGCCATGAATGTTTTCATCGTCTATGCGGTATTGACAAGTGGACCGTTATATCTAGCGTTGCAACCTTAATCTACGTGCGATCATCAACTCTCGGTATTCCGCTTCTTGCTAGATGAATTTCAAGCACACATTAGTGAAGCAAAAACTTTAATCATCATATTTGAATTTTTGAATTCCTGTTTTATCTTATGAAATGTTTGTTTGTCCATTCACTACATATTAGAGTTATTCAACAATAAGTATTGACCTCATCATATTTTTCCATGGAATAAAATTAGGTCCCTTTAATAATTGAGATTCAGAAAAGAAAATTCTTGTATTTGTCATTTCCTTTGAAGTTGACAATCTTATATCTCCAGAATTGAAATTTCAAGAACTAAATTTTGTAAATTTTTAAATTTAATTTTGTAGACCTTTGAAGTTGTAATTCTTTTAACTCCCTATTAAATATGCAAAATATTAAAAGGAACTTAAAAAACTTAAAAAAATTCAAAAATGACAATGGACGCTCAGTGGAGCTGGAGACGACGATGCTCTATGGAGGTGGAGACAAAAACCTAGCTGGAAACGACGATGCTCTGTGGAGCTGGAGATGACGACGCTTTGTAGAGTTGTGAGAAACAAATTGAGAGTTAAAGAGAGGGCAATAATGGAGGGATCATTTGGAGGGCGTTTAACCAAAGGGATTCCCTCGGGGACCAAACATGATCCTAAAAATCCTCACATGTAACCTTTTGCAGATGCAGCGAAAGACAATAAATCCAATAAAGAAAATATAGAAGGTTAAGCCCAAAATATTTTGCAGAATTTAGAAAAGAGAAAAGAGAAAGAGGTAGATAAAGTAAGAACAAATGGTTGTCTACCTAAGTATTGGAAATAATAGAGGAATTGGTAGCAGATGACATTGTTTACAGAAAAATGCATGCTCTGATTTGTAGGTTTGTAGGTCTTAGACCTTCTCCTTTCTTCCAATACTCATGGTCAAGAAACCATTGGAACCCTCAAGAGGAAGTGGACATCATAAAACTTCCAAATGGATACTTTGTAGCAGAATTTACTCTAATTTTTGATAAGGATAAGGCTTTTGAGGGAGGACCCTATAACACCAGGGCAACAAGGCTATTCATGCAATCATGATGATCAAATTTTGATCCTCGGGTTGAACCATCAATAGCATCGATTTGGCTGAAATTATGTGTCCTTTCTTTGGAATTATGGAAATATGAAGTTATAGAATTGATTGGAAATTTGTTGTGCATATAGAACCCCAATGATTATAACTATCTGGAATGTAAGGGGATTAAATGAACACCCTAGACAATTAACTATTAAGAGAATGATATTAGAAATAAACCAAGATGTGGTGCTATTTTAGGAAACTAGAACATCTCTTGAAATAATGTAAACTATTTCAAAAAGAGGTTGGAGGCAAGGTGATTATGTGGTCCAAGCCTCTCAGGGCTACTTAGGAGGGATGAAAATAATGTGGAATAGGGACATATTTTAGTTACTGAGTTCAAAAGCTGCTCGAGGAGTGCTGATGACTAGATGAAGAGATAGAAACTCGGGGAATGTATGGATGATCATTAATATGTATGGAATGCAAGGAGTACAAGAACAAAAAATCCAATGGAAAGCAATCAGGGAATCCTACTCCGAAGACCTCTAGATGGTGGGAGGGGACCTAAATGCCAAGATGTCAGTAAATGACCAAGAAGGAGGTATAACACAACTCAACGAAAAGGATAGGCTCCTCATAGTCCAATATGATTATTTAGAGCTAATTGATATACCCCCACCAGGTTGCAGCAACACATGGACAAATAAAAGGAAAGAGAGGTAAACAATAAAATCTAGATTAGATAGGTTTTTAGTAGGAAAAAAATATTTTACTCTATGGCAATGTCAATCTGAAACCCTAAATCGGTTGGCTTCAGACCATATTTTAGTAATTTTTCCATAGCAAAAAGAAGTCCGACTACAAGAAAACCCTTTAGATTTGAGAACTTTTGGCTGCAAAATGAGGATCTTTATGGTTTGGTACAACAATGGTGGCAGCAAGGTAAACCCACATATGGAACAACTCAGTACCAACTGTTCTGGAAATTAAAATGTGTTAGACAAAGCTTGAAAAATGGAGCAAACTGTAGAGAACTAACTTCCAAAAACAAAGAGTAGTGATCTCAACAAGTATGGAACAAGTGGCAGCTCAGATTCAACTTAGAATTATCTCAGAAGAACTTCTACAGAAGGAAAAAAACATTGATAAAACAAGAGGAAATAGATAAGAAAGAGGAGGCATCCTAGAAACAACAGGTAAGAGTGACATGGCTAAAGTAAGGAGATAGAAACACTAAATTCTTTCACCATACAACTACTGCTCGAAGCCTTCATAATAGGATGGATTCCTTATCAAATGGTCCAAAGAATAGACAAACAACCATCCCAGGTATGCAAGATGTAGCAAATTTTTATTTTAGCTCCTTATTTTTTGTAGATCCAAATCTTTATGTCCATCATTAGCAGGAAATTCTAGCTAGTATTCTTGAGATGATATCTCAAAATCAGAATAAGGAACTCCTAAAAGAAATAATATAAAAGAAGTCAAAAGTACTATCCTTGCTTTGCAGATAGGAAAATCCCGAAGACCGAATGGGATCCCAGTAGAATTTTATAGAGATTTTTGGTGTTAGTATCACAATGACACTGAGAGGGGGGGGTGAATCAGTGTGATTCTTTAAAACTTAAAAACTTCAACTCTTAAAGCCAAAACAATGAAAGCTTAAAACCACATAAAGCAAATGTAACAAGAGAGCATCACACAACACAAGATGTAATGAGGTTCACCAGTTTTGGCTACTCCTCAAAAATGACTGCTTGGACTCCCGTCCAAATCCAGCCTTTGCAAAATATCAATTTTACAATCAATTTACCAGCACCCACTGGAAGGAGCACCAACCCTCGATTTATCTACACCAACAGAAAGGAGCACCAACCCCTAATTTATCTTCACCAATAGAAAGGAGCACCAACCCTAATTTATCCGCACCAAATGAAAGGAGCACCAACCCCTAATTTATCTGCACCAACAGAAAGGAGCACCAACCCCTAATTTATCTGCACCAACAGAAAGGAGCACCAACCCCTAATTCCAAGCACCAACTTGGACTACAATTTTGAAACTATAATTTTGACATAAAGATGCCTTCGCTTATACAAGACCCTGACTGGTCTATTGCTAACCCAACCTCTCTCGCTATTCACCAAAACACCACACACACTTGCGGCTCTGCTTACTACACTTTTATTGCCCTCTTATAGACCCCTTTGCTGTGCTTCTTTACTGCACTCTTACGGCTCTCACGACTCTGCTTAATGCTCTCTTATGGCACTCTTCCAACCCTCCTTTTTGCAACACTTTCGCTCTCTTCAGCAACGCACTCACACTCTATATCAGCAGTAACTTAATTCTCTATGCAGACCTCCTTTTATAACAAAATTGTCTCTTTGTAACTCCAGTTGTAACTCCTTCTTTCATTTCTCATATGCCACTTGTCAATTGTAATGCCTTTTATATGTAACTCCTTTTGTATATATAGAGTAGGCATTTCGTTAAACACGTTACATGCAACGAATTGACACATATACCTTTACCATGACTGTTCGTCTTCTTGGTCATGACTGTTCGTATTCTCCTTAGTGACTGTTCGCTTTCTTTTCTGTGCATGCATGCGTTTTCACTGTAACTACACCTGTAACTGATGTACTGACTTCAGTTAACTCTTCTTATTTTATCTGCATGAATTTCTTCTACAATCGCACTCGTGAATCGCCGTATAACTTCAATTAACTGTCACATATCTTATTTTGGTTGGGTTCTCTTCTTCGCTCGCACCAAAGTGACCTATCACAAAATCATGACACTTCTGCCTCTTTGTCCTCTTCTCGGCTTTCGCCCACGAAAACACACCATGTCGCGATATCGCGACACTTTCACCTCCTTGCTACTCTTCTCGGCTTCAACCCGCGAAAACACAACATGTCATGATATCGCGACACTTTCGCCTCCTTGCTTCTCTTCTTTACCCTTTTCCGACACTTTCGCCTCCTTGCTACTCTTCTCGCTTCAACCACAAAACACAACATGTCACGATATCGCGACACTTTCGCCTCCTTGCTACTCTTCTCGGCTTCAACCCGCGAAAACACATGTCGCGATATCGCGACACTTTCGCCTCCTTGCTCTTCCTCTTTACTTTTGTCGCGATATCGCGACACTTCTGCCTTCTTACTTTCTCTCTCCTCCTTTAGTCGCGAAAATGCGACATGTCGTGATATCACGACACTTTCTCTCCTTTGCTCTTTCTCTTTACTTTTGTCGCGATATCACGACACTTCTGCCTTCTTACTTTCTCTCTCCTCCTTTAGTCGCGAAAATGTGACATGTCGCGATATCGCGACACTTTCTCTCCTTTGCTCTTTCTCTTGCCTTCGGTTCGCGAAAACCCGACATGTCGCGATATCGCGACACTTTTTCTCCTGGACTCTCTCTCTTGCCTTCGGGTCGCGAAAACCCGACATGTCGTGATATCGTGACACTTTTTCTCCTTAGCTCTTTCTCTTGCCTTCGGGTCACGAAAACCCGACATGTCACGATATCGTGACACTTTTTCTCCTTTGTACTTTCTCTTGTCATATGTCACGAAATCGTGACACTTTTTCTTTCGGACTCTCTCTCCTGCAACATGTCACGAAATCGCGACACTTTTTCTTTCGGACTCTCTCTCCTGCAACATGTCGCGAAATCGTGACACTTTTTTGTCCGTACAACCTTCCTTGCAATATGTCACGAAATCGCGACACTTTTTCGTCCGTACAACCTTCCTTGCAATATGTCGCGAAATCATGACACTTTTTCGTCCGTACAACCTTCCTTGCAATATGTCACGAAATCGCGACACTTTTTCTACTTGCCTTTCTCTCTTCCAACATGTTGCGAAATCGCGACAATTTTGCTTGCTTGCGCTATTTCTCCGAACATGTCGTGAAATCACGATAGTTTTTCTTGCTTGCGCTTTTTCTCTGAACATGTCGCGATATCGCGATAGTTTTGCTTGCTTGCGCTTTCTCTCCGAACATGTCGCGATATCGTGACAGTTTTTCTTTCTTCTCAACATGTCGTGATATCGCGACAGTTTTCTGCCTTGTGATTTTCTTTTGATTTTTAGTATATGGGCCACTTCTATCTTTTGGAAAACCACTATACATACTCTGAAGAACCTCTTAACTCCTATCCACTACATCACTGAACTCCTATCCACTGCATCAACCGATCTGTCTGACTGTGTTGACAACAATGACAATACTGTTCCTGCACCTTGCTCAACAATCTCCCCCTTTGGAATTGTTGGCAACACACATGCAATTTCCTATAATTCTTCTCCCCCTTTGACAATAATACCAAAGGGCTGCTATAAACCCCCCCTGAGTCCATGCACAACATTCTCAAACAAAAATTATTACAGTTAGCAAAAATTACAAACATGAGCAAAAAGATAATCAAATATATAAATGCTCCCCCTGAGAATGTGATTCCGATAGCTAGTCGGTTCTTGGGAAGCATGACCACTCCCAATTTATTGCGAAGGTATCCGCTCATCGATCGGTGGACCTCTCTCCAATTGTTATATTATAGAAGACTCTGTCTCTCTGCTGCACTGATTGGTGGACCTCTCTCCACTTGAAGAATCCTCACTCAGATCTATCTTCAACTGTGTTGGCTGCTGGATCTCTATCCATTGAGACTCTGTCCTCTGTACTCTATCAATAGGCTCACACAGAACCTACTTAACAAGCTCACATAGAACTTGTCTAATGCTGAATAACAAGCTCACACAAAACTTGTCCCGAATCTACTCTAGTCAAGCAATCACCTCAAGAACTTGCCCAAATCTGCTCTACAACTCTGTCCCAACACTGTCCTCAAATCTTTCCCAAAGGCCTTCTCAAAGGCTCAATCAATCATGCTCAAGTAGTACTCAAAATGAACTCAACAATGAATGGCAATCTCAAATCAAATCCAGTTCTTTTCTAACTCAAGTTCTTTCACAACCAATGGGCTTCAACCACTATGCTTATAACTCTTTCCCTACCTTCATCAACTTTAACATCGACAATCTCCACAATTTTCTTTAGCCTCTTGACTGCCACCTCCTCCATGACTAACGACTTTGCCTCGCATCCGTTGTGCAGCTCAATGTCTCTGGTTTCTAATGACTGCCATGAATGTTTTCATCGTCTATGCAGGTATTGACAATGGACCGTTATATCTAGCGTTGCAACCTCAATCTACGTGCAGTCATCAACTCTCGATATTCTGCTTCTTGCTAGGGCATATGTCAGGGCTACTCAATATCTTAGGCGAACATTATTTACGCGATTCCTAGGAGCATTTCTCCTCATTGTGATCAAGGGAATCCTCGGGCAATATCTCGCATTTCTCAAATAATGCAAGAATTTCTTAGGTGCATAGGCATCTTGTCCTCCTTGGCGCTTCACCACCTGGGCGCTATTTTCTCAACTTCTCTGCCTTGCATGTGCCACTTGGTACTCTTGACCAACTGGGTGCTAGTGCCACTGTTTGCTTTGACTCTGGCATCTCTTTGATCATGGCTACTTCTTTAGAGAAAATTGATGCTCTCTTATACCAAACGATCTATGCTGCATGTTCTATCTCAGATAACGCCTATCAGCTGCTACATCGAAAAACTAGCTGTTCACCATGTTGTTCTGCTGAAACACATCAGTTTGACACTATCTCCACAAACATCTACATGAATCGAAACACATTTTGACAACTATACGACAACTCCCCGACTACTTTCCTTTCATCCTCAGATAACCACACACATACATAGGAGCATTAAAATAGAACTTTAACATTGCTCCCCCTGAGGATGTGCTACCTGGAGCTACTTAGTGCAATAGAGGAGTAATCTCCTTCAGTCCAAGGAGACACGATTTCCTCTCTTCTTTCTTTCTCCACTCTGGTTTGATTACAGTTTTGGGCTCTTGTTTTGACTTTTCTTTTTCAGTAGCTTTTGCATGTTTTTCGAGAAATCTTCTATTTTGTCTCATTCCATTTGGTTGAAATTTTCTTCCCTGAAATTGATTAGATGCAAATGTACTTCGACAATTTCTTGCAGTGTGCCCAAAATTATGACAGTTATAACATTCTACTGCATAATCCATCAAAGGTGAAAAACCATTTCTATTGGGTGGTTGTCTCTTGTGCATCCTTGATGGATGATTATTTTCCTTTCTCTGATGCACATGATTTCTTCCCTGTCTGTGTTGCATTCTTTATGTCTGATGAAATCTACTGTCTTGTCTTAGATTAGATATAGAAGTTCTGGGACAAAACTTTGCTATGTGCCCATGACCATTACATTTAAAACATTGCACATGGTGTTCAACAGATGTATTTCTACCAGCATAACTCTTTGATCTATTATTCAATCCACAATAAATTGCCTTGTGACCATAATGGTTGCATCTAAAACAATTGCCATTAAAAGCATTATTATGAATAAAGTGAGAGTGATAGAACCTCTTTTGTTGTGGTTGCTTTGTTGTAGATCTCCTTTGAGGTTTTCTTCCTTTTGAGGATTCAGCTTCAGGATTTTCTTGCTTTGATCCTTCAGCAGTGGATTTCTTCTTCTCTACAGATTTAGAAGATGAAGGTTGTTCAGCTTCATATCCAAGACCAAGCTTACACATGGGACTTCTTTGTTGCCTTAACATTTTATCTAGCAACTCTGTGCTCTTCTCAAATTTGAGATTTGTATTGGACTCTTCTAGTTGTTTCCTCAATAAAACAATCTCCTCTTCTTGTTTGCAGCAAACAATCTCTTTCTTATTGATCTGTGACCTGAGAGTTTCTTCAATCCTCTTGGACTCTTCTACTTGCAACTTTAGATCATTAAAAACTTTGTTAGATTCCTCTTCACGTTTGCTACATACATCACCTTTATCATCCAGCTGTGACTTCAAGGCTTCTTCTATTTTCTTGGCTTTATGAATTTGTAAGAAGAGATCTTCAATATCATCCCCATATTCTTCCAACTTCTTGGACAATCTTCTGTTCTTTTTCTTTTCTTTATTCAACTCTTCAAGTGCAGCGATCAACTCACCTTCTAGATCTACTTCAAGCTCAAGATTTTCATCACATACTTCAGAATCCACTCCTATCTTTTCTAGTTCAATTTTCTCTTCCACAGGAACTAAAACTGACTGAGATGCCTTATTGGAGGAGGATCTATTCTTCTTACCCATTGCATACTAATCCAAGATCAACCCTAGCTGATTTAGCTCGACAAGGGAAGTCGGCTCGATACCAATTGTTAGTCTCACAATGACACTGAGAGGGGGGTGAATCAGTGTGGCTCTTTAAAACTTAAAAACTTCAACTCTTAAAGCCAAAACAATGAAAGCTTAAAACCACATAAAGCAAATGTAACAAGAGAGCATCACACAACACAAGATGTAACGAGGTTCACCAGTTTTGGCTACTCCTCAAAAATGACTGCTTGGACTCCCGTCCAAATCCAACCTTTGCAAAATATCAATTTTACAATCAATTTACCAAGCACCCACTGGAAGGAGCACCAACCCCTGATTTATCTGCACCAACAGAAAGGAGCACCAACCCCTGATTTATCTGCACCAATAGAAAGGAGCACCAACCCCTAATTTATCTGCACCAATAGAAAGGAGCACCAACCCCTAATTTATCTGCACCAACAGAAAGGAGCACCAACCCCTAATTTATCTACACCAACAGAAAGGAGCACCAACCCCTAATTTATCTGCACCAACAGAAAGGAGCACCAACCCCTAATTCCAAGCACCAACTTGGACTGCAATTTTGAAACTATAATTTTGACATAAAGATGCCTTCGCTTATACAAGACCCTGACTGGTCTATTGCTAACCCAACCTCTCTCGCTATTCACCAAAACACCACACACTCTTACGGCTCTGCTTACTGCACTTTTACGACCCTCTTACAGACCCCTTTGCTACGCTTCTTTACTGCACTCTTACAACTCTCACGACTCTGCTTAACGGTATCTTACAACACTCTTCTAGCCCTCCTTTTTGTAGCACTTTCGCTCTCTTCAGCAGCGCACTCACACTCTATATCAACAACAACTTAATTCTCCACGCAGACCTCCTTTTATAACAAAATTGTCTCTTTGTAACTCCAGTTGTAACTCCTTTCATTTCTCATATGCCACTTGTCAATTGTAACGCCTTCTATATGTAACTCCTTTTGTATATATAGAGTAGGCATTTCGTTAAACACGTTACATGCAACGAATTGACACATATACCTTTACCATGACTGTTCGTCTTCTTGGTCATGACTATTCATATTCTCCTTAGTGACTGTTCGCTTTCTTTTCTATGCATGCATGCGTTTTCACTGTAACTGCACCTGTAACTGACGTAACGACTTCAGTTAACTCTTCTTATTTTATCTGCATGAATTTCTTCTACAACTACACCTGTAACTGTCGTATAACTTCAGTTAACTGTCACATATCTTATTTTGACTAGGTTCTCTTCTTCGCTCACGCCAAAGTGACCTATCGTGAAATCGTGACACTTCTGCCTCTTTGTCCTCTTCTCAGCTTTCGCCCACGAAAACACAACATGTCGCGATATCGTGACACTTTCGCCTCCTTGCTACTCTTCTTGGCTTCAACCAGCGAAAACATAACATGTCACGATATCACGACACTTTCACCTCCTTACTACTCTTCTCGGCTTCAACCAACGAAAACACAACATGTCGCGATATCGTGACACTTTCGCCTCCTTGCTACTCTTCTTGGCTTCAACCCGCAAAAACACATGTCACGATATCGCGACACTTTCGCCTCCTTGCTCTTCCTCTTTACTTTTGTCGTGATATCGCGACACTTCTGCCTTCTTACTTTCTCTCTCCTCCTTTAGTCGCGAAAATGCGACATGTCGCGATATCGCGACACTTTCTCTCCTTTGCTCTTTCTCTTGCCTTCGGTTCACGAAAACAAGACATGTCGCGATATCGCGACACTTTTTCTCCTTGGATCTCTCTCTTGCCTTCGGGTCGCGAAAACCCGACATGTCGCGATATCGCGACACTTTTTCTCCTTAGCTCTTTCTCTTGCCTTCGGGTCGCGAAAACCCGACATGTCGCGATATCGCGACACTTTTTCTCCTTTGTACTTTCTCTTGTCATATGTCATGAAATCGTGACACTTTTTCTTTCGGACTCTCTCTCCTACAGCATGTCGCGAAATCGCGACACTTTTTCTTTCGGACTCTCTCTCCTGCAACATGTCACGAAATCGTGACACTTTTTCGTCCGTACAACCTTCCTTGCAACATGTCGCGAAATCGTGACACTTTTTCGTTCGTACAACCTTCCTTGCAATATGTCGTGAAATCGTGACACTTTTTTTACTTGCCTTTCTTTCTTCCAACATGTCGCGAAATCACGACAGTTTTGCTTGCTTGCGCTGTTTCTCCGAACATGTCATGAAATCGCGATAGTTTTTGCTTGCTTGCACTTTTTCTCCGAACATGTAACGATATCGTGACAGTTTTGCTTGCTTGCGCTTTCTCTCCGAACATGTCACGATATAGCGACAGTTTTTCTTTCTTCTCAACATGTCGCGATATCACAACAGTTTTCTGCCTTGTGATTTTCTTTTGATTTTTAGTATATGGGCCACTTCTATCTTTTGGAAAACCATTGTACATACTCTGAAGAACCTCTTAACTCCTGTTCACTGCATCACTGAACTCCTGTCCACTACATCAACCGATCTGTCTGACTGTGTTGACAACAATGACAATACTGTTCCTGCTACTCCGAAGACCTCTAGATGGTGGGAGGGGACCTAAATGCCAAGATGTCAGTAAATGACCAAGAAGGAGGTATAACACAACTCAACGAAAAGGATAGGCTCCTCATAGTCCAATATGACTATTTAGAGCTAATTGATATACCCCCACCAGGTTGCAGCAACACATGGAAAAATAAAAGGAAAGAGGTAAACAATAAAATCTAGATTAGATAGGTTTTTAGTAGGAAAAAAATCTTTTACTCTATGGCAATGTCAATCTAAAACCCTAAATCGGTTGGCTTCAGACCATATTTTAGTAAGTTTTCCATAGCAAAAAGAAGTCCGCCTACAAGAAAACCCTTTAGATTTGAGAACTTTTGGCTGCAAAATGAGGATCTCTATGGTTTGGTACAACAATGGTGACAACAAGGTAAACCCACATATGGAACAACTCAGTACCAACTGTTATGGAAATTAAAATTTGTTAGACAAAGCTTGAAAAATGGAGCAAACTGAAGAGAACTGACTTCCAAAAACAAAGAGCAGTGATCTCAACAAGTATGGAACAAGTGGCAACTCAGATTCAACTTGGAATTATCTCAGACAAAATTCTATAGAAGGAAAAAACATTGATGAAACAGGAGGAGATAGATAAGAAAGAGGAGGCATACTGGAAACAACGGGTAAGGGTGACATGGCTAAAGTAAGGAGATAGAAACACTAAATTCTTTCACCATACAACTACTGCTCGAAGCCTTCATAATAGGATGGATGCCTTATCAAATGGTCTAAATAATAGACAAACAACCATCCTAGGTATGCAAGATGTAGCAAATTCTTATTTTAGCTCCTTATTTTTTGTAGATCCAAATTTTTATGTCCATCATCAGCAGGAAATTCTAGCTAGTATTCCTGAGATGATATCTCAAAATCAGAATGAGGAACTCCTAAAAGAAATAATAGAGAAATAAGTCAAAAGTACTATCCTTGCTTTGTAGACAGAAAAATCCCCAAGACCGAATGGGATCCCAGTAGAATTTTATAGAGCTTTTTGGGACATTATAGCGAAGGATCTAACTAAAGCACTGGAGGAAGTCAAAATTAACGAAAGAATCCTCAAAACCACCAACCACACCTATTTAGCCCTTATCCCAAAATGAGGAGAGGTGGAGGACATTGCCAACTACAGACCAATAGCACTATGTAATGTGGCCTAAAAGCTCAATACCAAGATGATGGTAAAAAGGTTAAAAAGATCATACCAGACATAATATCACCATAATAGGGAGGTTTTGTGCAGGGTCGGCAAATTCTATATGGAATAGTGGTGGCCCAAGAATCCTTCCATACTCTTAACCAAAAAGGGAAGAAGGGGATGTTTCTCAAGCTAGATTTATCCAAAGCCTATGACAGGGTTAGTTGGAAGTTCTTGGCACAAATTATAAGAAAATTCGGCTTCAAAGAAGAATGGATATTATGGGTGATGGAATGTATATCCTTGGCTTCCTTCTCAGTGCTCATAAATGGAATCCCCTCCCAACATTTCTAGGCATCCAAAGGTATCAGACAAGGTGATCCTCTTTCACCATATCTATTCATTCTCTATGTAGAAGGATTGGGAAGACTAATAAGAAAAAGGAAAATAGAACGAAGCATTACAGGAATCAATATTTGCAATGAGGTGGACCTTACCCATATTCAATTTGTGGAAGACATAGGAATGTGGGGTGAAGCATCACTACAAGAAGCAATCAACATACGTGATCTCTTGGATTGCTATATAACAGCGACAGACCAATTGGTAAATGAAAAAAATCCAAAGTGGTTGTCTTCAATGTAGCTAAAAGAGTAAGAGAAAGGATATCCCATATTCTCAAATTACAGGAAGCCCATATGCCCCTAGAATACTTAGGGATGCCCCTTTCAGCAAAGAGGTTAAAAAGCAAATATTGGAAAACTATTAAGGATAATATCCATTCAAAAATAACTCATTGGACAAACATATGGCTGAGTTTTGAAAGTAGGGTAACTCTCCTTAAATTTGTCCTTTAAGAAATGCTTGTGTATCATTTCTCTATCTTGGCTGCCCCAAAGAGTGTATTGAAGGATCTTGATAAAATCATGCAAAAATTTTTATGGTTAGGGGCAAAGGGAGATCAGAAAATGACCCTAGCCAGCTGGGACAAAGTATGCAAACCAAAGAACCAAGGAGGCTTGGGAATTAGAGCAGCATAAACAAATAATCAGGCTCTCACTGCAAAATTATACTGGAGATGAATATCCAATCAGGACCAAATGTGGTGCCAAGTATTATCTTCAAAATACTATCCAACCCACCCAACAAAAGAAATTCCCCATCTTCCAGTCATAGGGGAAGGTTCAAAGATCTGGAAAGCACTAAAAAAAGGAGTCCCAATCATTAAGCAGGGTCTATTATGGAAAATTGGGGATGGGAAAAATGCAAGATTATGGGAGGACTCATGGGAGCAGCACCCACCAATAGATAATACTCACCCTCATCTAGTAGGCCTCAAATTGGATTTGCATAGCCATGGATGGTATCAGGTTTTCTACTATATGAAAAATCCCCATCCAGAAGGACCTAGAGCCAAGTAGTTGAAACCTAAGGAGGAATGGTTGAGTGAAGAGTAGGAAGCAGAGAAAAGCAAGCTACAAAATATTTAGAAAATATATAGTATTTAAAAAGAAATAAACCAAATAATATAGCATGGGGTCATGGAACTATGGGAAATTATTTAGTGAAGGAGGGCTATAAATTTATAACTTCTCCTAACCATACAATACAACAACCCCATTGGTCAAAGTTATGGTAACCTAAGGGATGGATAAAGATAAACCGTTTCTCTTGGCAGATGACCCACAATAGTATTTTGACCCAAGACAATTTGTGTAGAAGAGAATTTATTAGGCCTAATAGGTGTATAATATGCAACCAATATGAGGAAACAATTTATCATCTCCTTTTTTAATGCACTTTTGCCCAAACAATGTGGAAGGAATGGTATATTACTTTTAACCAAGTGGAGGTCCAAATTCCAACCATGGATACTTTTTGGGATTATTGGAAAGCCAACAAATTCAGAACAAAGAGGATAAAAACTGCATGGGATTTGGGTTTAGGATTTATTTACTGGCAAATCTGGCTAGAACGAATGGAAGAACTTTTAAGGAGGAATTCAAAATGATAGAGAGCATATGGAGCACTATAGCAAGAAAGGTGCTTGAAACTATTGATGCAAGAAATATGGAGGCCTCTAAAATACACACAAAGGAGGAAGAAATTTGGGAAAAACTGAGGATGAGGACAACTCAGGATAGGGATAACACAAGAAGTACAAGAAGATGAAGAAAAACAAATTGTACCAGAGGTGGATGAGAAGAATAAATGTGAGCTATTTCATGTAACTATTTATGGGTTACATAGTGCAGAGAAAGACAAATTTGAAGTTAAGGGAGATAAAGAAGAGGTAGAGCAGGAATTGGGAAAAACCCCTTATGATCACCATGATCAAGAGGATTTGCAGAGACAGAAAGCAAAAGCTGATTTGTATCCTGGCACTAGCCAAGAGAGGCAAGTTACAAGGAAAACAATGTAATAAGTGTTTTTTATTTTAATACAAATTTTTAACTTTTCACTCAAAAAAACTTCAAAAATACCAATCTTCAAACTTCAACTCTTCAAAATTTGACCCTTTTAAAAAATCAAATCTAAAAAAAAAAAATCTTATTTGAAGCAGAAAACCTTCTCTCCATTTTTTTTTTAAATTTTAATTGCAAATTTTAAATATCAAATTAAAAAAAAAACTTTGGGAGTAGAAATCCTTATGAATCCCTAATTTAGTAACTAATTTCTTTGGAGTAGACTACCTTATTTCTCCAAAATTTAAATTTAAAATGCAAACTTTAAATTTTCTATATTTTTTATTAATCCTTTTATCTCTCTAATAAATTTGCAAAAAATTCAAATTTAAAAAATATTATTCTTCAAATAGTCTAAATTCCCAAGTTTTAAAAAAACACAAACTTTAAATTTTAAATCTTCAAGGTATTAACTTTCAAACCTTAAAATAAATTTAAAAAAACTAATCCTTATTACTCCATATCTTTAAAGAAATAAATAAAAGCTTTTATCAAACCTTATAACTCCTAATTTTAACAACCTTTAATTAATGCTTCTTTTTTATTAATTTTTGAACGCTTTAATTTAGCTAACCTTGTTAATCTCCCAAATGTTGGGCTTGTATCAGGCTCGGTCAACCTTGATATTCCTTTTTGTTGGTCAAATATCTGCCTAATTATACAAACATATATTTGTGCGCCCTAGACACGACCAACATTGAAAGGCCAGAGGATAGAAATGTCCTCCGTGCCAATCTCCAGAGAGGTTTGGCTCCTTTACTAATCCTACACTGGTTTGAGACTAGAGTTACATGAAAGAAATTGGAAATAACGGAAAGGAATGGGAAATATGGCCACAAGTCGAAGGTGTAGGATTGGGGACAAACAAGCAACAGGAATTCCACCCAAGCATTGAAGCAACATGTAATAAAATAGGGCAGCAGGATTTACTTACAACCTTGCAGATACAACCTCCAGGATCGCATTCCAAAACTCACTCTCTCACTAGCAATGTTCAAATTTAGATGCAAAATTTAAACTTATCAGCAGACAATGAATATGAGCATAAAATAGAAATGCATAAAATAGAAGGAAATCATGCACAAAGATCGCTTGCAAATTCAGAAGCCAAGTATATTCTATTGATGCAGAGAACTTGAATAGTTTTTTTGCAGAATGTCTAACATTTTTTTACAATGAAAACTAATTAGTATTTATAGACAATTTTGCCTCTTTCATTAAATACACATGAAGACAAAATGTTCACAGATCAGGGACCTTGGTGAGACAATTCCTCCTTGAAGTCCTTGAAAATATTTCTCTTGAGGTAGTGATCCAGTTTTTAAGGTTAAAATCCCCAGGAAATCAGTCGTATCCTGATGTCGGTGCACGGAAAACTACAAACCTGGTCGTTGACTTGGGGCCTTCTTAATACTTTGAAAATTCAATTTTGTTCGGAATGCTTCGGGACTCATAAAAATCATCTGGCGATTTAAAAATTATAGCTTCTTCACCTTGAAACTCACACTTTGGCTACTTTTCACCCTATTCATTAAATGCCTTTCATTCACCTATATGGGTGCCTTTGAAAAACTATGTCGATGCTTGAACCCAAGTTTGCTCAAAACAGGAGAACGAGCGAAAGGGCTGCCTTTAAATATGTACGTCATCGCAAGTCATGGACATCTCCTCCCCTCCAAATTCATTATTACATTCGCCTTCTGATGCTTCGCCTTCAAAAAAGGTGATCCAAAAATTCATATTTCTTCATAAGACATTTCACTTTTTTTTTTTTTAAAACACACGTTCATCCCAAAATGAGGCGAAAGGTGCTATTGCCCATTGCTTCGAGCGAACGTAGCTTTGATCTCTTAGCGAAAATAAAATCCCAAAAAATTGGCAAAGTCGTCTTCTATGTAGATTTACCCCAAAGGAGGGTGAATGTGACGTTCGCCCCCCTCCTGGGGCGAACGTGCCATTGACTTGTCAACTTTTCCTTTGGTACTTTACAATTTTCTTTTGATTGTGCTTTCGCCCACAGGGGGGACGAAGAACATTCGCCCCTCAACCGGGGTGAATATACCATTGAATTGTCAACATCTTCATTAAGCATTTTTTTTAAATGACGTTCGTCCCAAAGTAGGCGAACGAAGTTGTCACCCCTACCTTGGGACGAATGCATTACATTTTATTTTGCTTGCGCATCGACTTTGGGAACCTGCCATATTAATTTTAAAATAAATTTTTGCCCCAAAGTGGGGGCAAAAGGGACTTTCGCCCTCATTTGGGGTGAAAGCATCCTCATTAGAAACTTAGCCCTTTTCCTCCATTTGCTTTATAAAAATATCATGTTCGCCCTAGAATGGGGCGAACACATCAATCGCCTCGACTTTGAGGCGAACGCGACCTTGTCGCTCTTGTTGATTAACAACCCAATTTTAAAACAATGAAATCATTTTTGCCTAACGATGATCCTTGAAGCAATGCTCTCTGTGACCACATAAGAGAACTTTTACTAAATTTTTCTCATACTGTTATCTGTGAATATTATTTCGAAGCAAGAGATGCATAAAAAACACAAAGTTAATATGTACAAAAAACTGTAACATATCACATGGGGCGAAGACACTACATTATAGCTATTAATATATTTGTCAATTTTACATCAATAAAACTTCATCAAAATTGTGGCATATTACAAAACTGCCAACATTTCAAGCAACTCACGAGGTATCCAGTCGCATGGATGCAAGCGATCCCAAGCCTTTATCCTTTGGGATTTTAGCGAGTCTTTTTACTTGTGGATTTAGTTGGCGCTCCTGATGTGGAAGCATTTTTTGCGCCTAATATTTTGCTACCTTCTCAGTTGCCTCTGCATTTGCAGCTACTTGTAGAACTTCTGCTTGCTCTTGCTTTGCCACTGCTTGTTCAGCTGCTGCTTGCTCCGCTGTAGCTCGCTCCTCCTGCTCTTTCAAGATTTTGTAGGTAACCTCATAGACTGTGACTGCCTCCTCCCAAGCATGTGTAGTAAATAAGCAAGGGACACTCAATGACTCATACACATACCACGGGTTTTGGACATCCTCTAGACTAAGGTGCTTCGCTTGCTGGGCTAGCTCAAATAATGATAGCTCCATGCGGGTAAACTTCTTCATAAGCAAAATCACTTGTTCTTCTATGATGGGCTCCTCCCATATATCAATCTCCGAGGTGTACTCCACAAAATTCTTCCAAGCCGCTTCCAATTGCTCTTTCAACAGAGGTTCACCCCAATAATCAGTAAAAAATAGGAAATCCATATCAACGAGAGCGTCAAAATTAATCATGGAAACAGTATGCTCCCGTTCCATGTCATTAAGGATCTTCATGCCTTCTCTCACCAGGTCCATTCTCTGAAAATAACTTTGCAGCGTGACTTGGGCAGCAGACCAAGTGTGATCCATCTCACTTAAGGGGTGAATGTGCATGCTAGACTGAGACAAAGCTTGGATTTTTATAGCCATTTCCATGTGGGGTTCTAGCATCTCATCTGTGGTGTCAATCAACTATTGACCCATCTAAATCTGTATTCGTGCTGTCTAGAGATAATGCAAAACCTACACTGCTTTGGCTGCCAACTTTTCGCAACTTTAGGTCGAGCGAAGGCGAGCCTCTTTGATTATTTTTGGGGAGAAGCCTATAGCCTGTGTGGCATTTTCAGCCAGTTGATTCTGTATGACCTCCAATTGCGTTCGGAGTGCTTGCATCTCCAACCTCACCGCATGCCTTTCTTTTATATGCGCTTCAACCTGTTGATGCAAGTATTCATTCTCCATGGTAGTCTTCTCCTGTTGTGCTCTACTTGCTACCAAGGCATCTTCGAGTTCAATAATTTTATTTTTATTATCAAAATATCTCAGCTTATAATATTCGCTGTGCAAGTAGACCAAACTCATATCAACCTATATTGCCTATTTTCTCTATGGAATCAATCTTGGTCAGGTCCTCTATTACAGTCTACAAGCATAATCGCTCGACGTCATTTCTCCTTGCGACTTCTCAACTAGGGGGGTGATCTTGGTTATATGAACCTCCATGGAAACTGGTTCAAAAGCGACCTTCTTGAGTAGTCAAGCTGGAGCTAGTGCTTCTTTTTGCCTATGGATTTTTAACCATTATGATGAACGAATGTGTGCTCGATTGATTTTCTCTCCGTCAAGCTGCTTCGATGCCACCTCAACCTCGAGAAGTACTTGCAACTTCAAAAATGGTGTGAAAGGTATCAAAATTTGTGAGCGATCGAGCTCAAAGGAAGCGAAAGAGATGGCTAGGAAGGGAGGGACTAAAACAATGAAGTGGGTGGAGGAATCAAGTTCGGTTGCAGTTACGCTTACTCTGGGAGGAGCTTGCATACTTATAGCCTCAGCAAAAGTGGTAGCAGTAATGGAAGAGGAAGAGCGCAAAAATTGGTTTTGCCCTAATGCGAATAAACTAAAAGAAAGGGAGGCCGAAGAAAGGGGAATAGAAGAAGGAGCAGTAGTGACTTGTGAAAGGGAAGAAGAAGGGAGCGAAATGGACATGGAGGGCATACCGAAAGGAGGAGAGATTGATGCAAAAATTGATGGAAATAAACTAACAGCCACTACTTTTTTCGAAGAAGAAATAGGGGGAAAGGAAGACTTACCTTCGGGCATAGACACCATGTGTTTCAGTGGTGGAAGCAGCTGGTAAATAATTTCTTCCTATCGCTCCTCCGCTTCCTCTTCGACATTAAAGACCTCCACCTGCGGGTCCTCCGTTTGCTGGTCCTCTGATTGCCCATGAATCATGAAAAATATTTGGGCAATGCTCATTGGAGCATCTCTCACCAGCAAAGGGGATTTAATAGTCATCGAAACAACTGCATCTGTAGAAACTACAGTAGTAGATGAGGAAGTAGCACCAGTCATTGGATTCTTCACAGCTTTCAGGAATGGGAGCGCATCTTAAACAGTTTGCTTCTCCACCAAAGGTACCTCATCAACTTTATGCTTCGCCCATTATAACATCCATTGAAACACAAATTTCTATTCTTCTTCCTCAGGCATCTCCTCCTCAACTATTGAGCACTCTTTCTTGGTTGTGCTCTCACCGCTGTCAGAATGTTGAAAAATTTGGAGTAAAATATTGGTGAAAGCAATGGGTTGATAGGCGTTGACATATTCATCATAAAATTTTGAAAATGCCTCATCCATTTTCAACCCATAAGGAGATGTAATTTTTCCTCTATGGACCCACATTATCCACCAGTTCATAATTTGTTTTCAGTCCACAGGGACTGGCTTTATTTTACCTGACTAAACAGTTTAGGCAAAGGAATCTAATTTTTGTATATTGTCAGATTATATTCAGCCTCCTGTTCATAGAAATCATGCCAGGGTGGGAGCGACATCATATTTTTAATGTGCCACTCTAAGTCGCGCCCATCAAAATTATTGTGCCTCTCCTAAATTTTGGGTCATGGACAACAATGGAAGATCTTGGCCTTGATTATTTCAAAAAATTTCCCCAATGGGTCATATCTCCATCGTTGTGGTAGTTTTATAAACCCCAGGTCTTGGAGTGCCACTATGAGTATCCTGTTCTTCCCAACCTAGTTCACTTCTATACTACCAAACTTGAAAGGCATATTGCAAGTCGTCTTCTTGTCGCGACATGCTCCATACACATCATTAGCATAGTCTGTTTGGTGCACCACCTCCATGGCAAAAACGTGTTCGATGGCAAAGTATGAGAGCAGGAATGGCTTTCCTGTGAAGCCATAGATTCTTACGACCATGCTCTGAGTTAACAAAAATATGTCACTCTTTTTAGTCGTAGCCACTGCTTCTCTCATATCCCGTGGCACTCTTTCACATGCACCACAAAGAAGCTCTATTGCAGGCCCTAGAAACAAACGGTTAAAATTATAAAATGACTTTTGCTAAGGTATAAAAGCAGTGATCGACGTCGATCACTCATTTTTAGAGCGCCGCCCATAATAGCTACCTTTTTACAGCGACCGTCGTCGCCTCCCCCTAGTTAGTGAATGAGAAAGAAGAACCAAATCACTAAAAATTCTAAGTCAAGGTACCTCCCGAGTTCGCTCTATCCTGGAGCGACTCCTGGAGGTGCTCTCTTCAGCAAGAGACTTTGGTCAGCCCCCTCTTCATCATCAGACTTCAGACCTGAGCCAAACACATGCCGATTTTGGGATTCGTGCCTGTCAGGATGAGACAGAACCTAGCGACTAGTTTTTATTTTCATTCCCGATTTCCTACCGATTGAGAACCTCCGATCGAAGACCTTGAGATTCTGCCCCTCGCCCCCTCTATTTTAAAAATAGTTCGTCGATTTAAAAGCTGCAGCTCGGCTATCATCTCTTTTTTGGAACCCGAACCCGATGCCTAGCGTTTGATCGACTTGAACTGGATTTTAAGCTCCGTTATCGACTGGTTCCTTCCTAAGGTGTTCGAATCCCTCTCCCCCTCTTAAAAAGGTTTTCCCTCTCAAAAAGACTCTTCAAGCTTTTAAAGTGTTTGGGATGGGGCCTCTCGCCTGGGGGTTCCCGTTGTTCTGCATTCGAGGAAGAGCTTTTGCCCTTTTGAAATATAGGGGAGAGGGGGGAGAACATGCACATCTGGAATAGAAGGATTCGAGCCTTCCCCAAACCCGGAGAGAGGTATGGCTCCGCTCATTTACGAGGACTCGATTCTATGCCCAAAGACTTTGAACATTTCCAATGACGAATTCTGCGAATGAACTATTTAAAAGGGAGAGAACTATGGGGTGGGGATACCTGCCTGCTTTATTTTTTTAAGGTGCGTGATACACCCCACAATTTTTGTATTTCAAAGCCCTCACTCAAGTATGAAGATGGGCATTCCCCTGCATACAAATGAAGAGTATCTAATCGGTCTAATAACCCTCAAAATTTTAAGGAGTTGGAGCCTGTCGATCGCTGATGATGATTACTAGAAAGGAAAGGCTTAATTAAGGTAAGGCCCGGTTATTTCATCCTTATTTCCTCTCCAGGTCATTTGAACATAGAAAATGAGGCAGGCTTCCCCCGCTTTTAAAATAGAGGGGGGCCCTCCCCCCCTCTCAAAATAGCCGTTTTAAAAAGCCCTTTAAAAGACTTTTATTTTAGGCCCTCAAAAAGCCCTTTTCAAATGGAGGGGAGGGTTTTGGGGCCTTTGCCTTTTAAAAACATGGGGCCCTTTTCAACATGGGGGCGCCCAACCTTGAAATAGAGAGGGGGCCTTCATTCCATGACTGAGTGAGTGAGAAAAGCGTGAACTGCGGTTTTTTTGTAGAGAGGTTCAAGATTTGATCGATTCGTTTTCCCGCTCTTAAGAGCTTTGCCATTTAATCCACTTATATCAACTCTTCCCCTCTATATCAATAATACTCCTTTTCTTCCGCATCGGACTCTCACAAAAACCGGGTCGCGCTGCCCATCCCCTCCCCTCGGCTTTTAAAGGCAAAGCTAAAGCCCTATATTTTAAAGCCGTAAGAAAGCCTGCCCACTCCTCTCTATCTTGTTTTTGCCCTTTTTCAGCTTGTCCGGAGCCCCGCCCCTAAGTTATTCTATTTCATTTTATCCCAATAGGGGGGTTTCTGCGGAGATATTTAGTACGGATTTAAGACGCGCTATTTAACCACCTCAAAGTTTAAAGGGCAGAAAGAAAGAGAACGATTTCTAGTAGTTATATCCCCATAGTTTTTGCCCTTTTTAAAACAGTGAGGGCCAGATATTTAAGATACAGATATTTATCTAGCCAGAAATAAGGGAATCACTATTTAAGACAAGCCCTCTATTTTAAAAGCCCTGGGATTAATACTATTCAAGACTCGCTTTTCAAACGGCCCAAACCAAAGTTGAAAGGCTATACGGTATATCGATTTAAGAGGAGGTTATGGAAGCGAGGTATCCCTCCTAAAGGCCGAGTTAACCCGAGTTTTGCCCTCTCTAACCGGCCTCGGCCTCACCCTTTTTGTTTTGAGAGAGAGCTTGCCAGCTTTTCAAATTTGGGGAGGCCCAAACCAAAGTTGAAAGGCTATACGGTATATCAAATTAACAGATATTTAGTACCAAACCTATTAAAGAGAGCCCCGTTTTTAAGAGCCCCCATGCCAGGTTTAAACCCCATGTTTGAAAAAGGCAAAACGGCCATTTTAAGAGTACCGCCCTTTTAAATTTCAATTTAAATGGTGGGGGTGGGGCAGATATTTAAAAGCCGAGAGTTACCCTCTCTATTTTAAAAGAGGTCTTTCCAGAGGAGAGGGGAGGCAAAGATTTATTAAAAGAAGCTTAAAGTAATATTTATCTCTCTATATCTGTTCCATGTAAATGAACTGATGAAATCAATGAATCATCTCCCTCTGTGGGCACCCCCCCATGTTTGAAAAAGGCCCTTTTAAACGGTGGGGGAGAGAGGAGCTGTTTCTTGCTCTTGTTTCCAGAGCTGTTCTCTTAAAGCCCTCCCCTCCCGATAAGATAAGATCAGCTTTTTTTTCGGGTTCTGGGTTGAAGCTAGAATATCCCCTACGGGAATCGAACCCGTGTCTTCGACATGAAAAGACGATGTCCTAACCACTAGACGAAAGGGACCCGGTAGCTCTCGATTATAGATAGAGAGCCTTTTGAGGAGAGAGGAGGATAGAGAGCTTTTCAAAACAGGTCGTTTTATATACGTATTAACAACTGATAGCTTCCTCCTGAATTGAAAAAGGAAACACCTCTTCTTCTTTATATAGAGAGGTTTAGAAAAAAGTCGAGCAGGTCCTCTTTAAAATGCTTTAAAAAGGTCGAGCCGGCTCTTTCCGAATAAAAAGGTCGAGCTTGCCCATTCCAGAGATACGAGCACATAGATACGAGGGCCGGGAAGAGGGAATAGAGGTGCACCTAAGAAGAAATGGGTGACTTGAAAGTTGCTAATTGGCTCCCACTATTCTTCTTATTGAAAGGTACCGACGATGGAATGTTAGATGGGCTACTTTGGATTGAGATACTCGCCTCTATTCGGGAAGCGGATTAACAAGTATTGGATGGAAGAGGGGATGCATAGATGCCACCTGAACGAGATGGAGATTTCTTTCTCTTGGTTGAGGAGTTGGATCTCGAATGAGAAGGGGAGGTGAATTCTAAAACTGCTTGGGCAAGTTTGCTCACTCAGTGATAAAGGGGGAAGGAACGATCCGAGTGGCATATCTCCCTTCAACGGATAGAAGAATGGAAGAGGGGTCGAAATCAGATGCAGAATAGTAAAACCCTCTCTCTATTAGTGGCTATCCGCTACCAATCCAGCCACGAGATTGCCCACCTCTCTACAATACAATCGTAGGAGTAGGATATGTTCACCCACCTAACCGTAGGATATGTCACAATAGTAGGATATGTCATAAACCGTAGGATCTGTCACACCAGAATCCCATTATATACGTGGAAACAAACCTCTCTACAATCGTAGGATCTGTCACGAATAGTGGGATATGTCACATGGGAGAGTAGGATATGTCATCCACCTAATAGTAGGATCTGTCACTCTCTCTAATGGGATAGTAGGATGTGTCACTGGAGAGTAGGATATGTCACTTTCTCTAATAGATCGTAGGATATGTCACCGTAGGATATGTAACTCTCTGGATAAGATCGTGGGATATGTCACATGGGGGAGTAGGATATGTCACCCAGAGTAGGATATGTCATGATAGTCGGATGTGTCATGCTATAGAGGCGGATGAATCAAATAAACGCAGACAACACTCTAAACTGTGTGAATTCGCCAGTAATAAGGGCAATCTATTTGAAATGCGGATAGATGGAATAAACACAGACAGTGCCCTCTATTAGCGGCGGATAAGTCGAATAACCGTAGAAATTACAATCAGATACTTGTCCCCCCTCCCCCCTGTTTAGCTCAGTCCACGATTGCCTATCTACTCCCTTCAGGTGCCAGTTCCCCCTCGACCTAGGATTGTCCATAGATTGGATTTCCTAGGCCGTGGGTCCCATCAACAGTTTACCCTCGATCGAGACAGTTTAATCGAATTGCTTCCAGTGACAAACGATAGCCCCTGGAAGAGCAAAGCATGCACCTATCCCTCTGAAAAGGGAGTTGCTTTCGGTACATGTCGAAGAATTAGAAAGGAGTCGAACCTCTCACCCTAAAATCAATTCTAGCAGAATCAATCATAGAGTCATTCCAAGTAATTCACTTTCTCATTTCAAGACTCAATAATAGGGCGTTGAAATAATGATTATATACGTATTAGCAACTTCCCCCTACTTGAGTGGCTTGAATAATAATAATGGGGCATTTAAATCTAAATTATATACGTATTAAGGACTTCGACGATAAATCTCGGTTGCTGATATGTAGATAGGGGGAAATGCCTTTTTTAATCAATCGGACTCGACTCTCTCATCTCCTTTTATTAGTAGGGACGGGACGCATCACTCGAGGTTGATTACATACGTATCAACAACTTTCAGTATCGCCCTAAAGAAAATGATCATTGATCCTTCTTTATCTGGGCCCTGCCCTTTAACAAACCTTTTTAAGCCTTCATGAATCTCTCAATAATGATGGATAGGGGCAGGTGCTACGACATTGAATTGGTAGGAATGAGATTCATCGAAATGGTAGGAATGAGATCCAAAGGGAGAGGGGCTTTTCTCCATCGATAATAGGGGATCAACTACCGGAACTAGAAATCATAGGGGCGAGCAACCAACTTCTATTTCATGTTCATCACCTCTACCCGGTAGTCATGTCCCCGGTAGGATCCGAGCTTGGATAGAAGAGATCAGGGTTGTCAACTCTTTAATACGGTTAGGCAGGCACCAAACATTAGACTACGAACCCTTTCCATCCAGTTAGGCGAGCCTTTGAGTCACAATAGTAGGGGCCTTCACAGGGGCTTTAATAGCAGGGTCGGATTCGAATATTAGTAGGGTCGATTGAATCAGTGAACCAGGCTAATCAATGATAGAGAGGGGTGCTGCCATTTCTCGATTAAACCGGTTCGAGGGAGAGGGAGAGGGAGAGGGAAGTTCCATTTCGAGTTTAGTAGGGACAACCCCAATCACTAAGTAAACTGCTTATTCGGGCCGGATACAGGCGGATGATAGGGGCATGAATTCTTGTTCTCGTATAGTAGGGCCAACCCCAATCACTATAGTAGGGGCGAGGGAAGAGGGAAGGGCGTTCGGGACCCAACCATTATAGTAGGGCCCCCGAATTCGTTATAGTGGGGGCGAGGGATTAATAGTAGGGTCTTAAATACCCTGGGTCGTTTAAAGCACGGGATCATTGACTACGAAAAAGAGAACCGGATCACTAGATCAAGAAAGGTATTATGAATTAGGGGGAACTTTAGATCGATACATTGGGGAGAAAGTAGCCGGTTATAGGAGGGAAGCCTTTACACACCTATAGTTCAAAAATTTTCCATTATAGTAAGGGGCGCGCCATCCATTCATTACATACGGATTATCAACTTCACGAGTAGTAGGGGAATTCCAGTTATTAGAGGGGGTCAACCAACCCGAATACTGCTTATTAGAGGGGGTCGACAAGCCAACCGAGATAGACGGGACCGAAGAGTAAGGCGAGACCAACCAATCTGATAGTTCTAGTAGGGCTGAACCCATAGTTATAGTAGGGATGAACCCAGAGAGAAAGAGGCGGTGAAGCGCTATGATCGGGAATAAACCCTAATTCCGAGGGGCCTTTAGAGAAAGATACGGGGCTTTGAGAGAAATCGAGGGGATCAACAACCAGAACCCAACCATGGAATCATAGGGGCCAGCACTTTATACGAATAGCAGTAGTAGAGGTGGGTGCGAGAAGCAAGTCAATAGATCAAGGATAGCCTTAGATGCTGCTTAGGAGATATGGGCATGCAATTGAGAATGGGGCTTCAATAAGAAGGGGCTTCATTAGCTTAGGATCAACAACCGGAATTATAAATCATATGCAATGCTGGGTTCGGGTTCATTCGGATAGGCACGCTTTATACGAATACGAGGAGGGGAGGCAACCACATACCACGAGAGAAACGAGGTGCTTTGAGAGAAAGAGATGAGGGGCTTTAAGCTTCGGTAGGATCCGATTCATCACTAAAGCCAGGGTTGAAGGTCTATCATATACGGATTAACAACAATGGGCCGGGCGATTAGTCTTTATTCAAGGGCGTGAGGAACTAATAGAGGTGGGTGGGAGAAGTAATCAAGGATAGCCGCCTTAGATGCTGCTTACCATGGAATTCATTATAGTAGGGGCGATAAATCAAATAGTAGGGCTGAACTGATAGTAGGGCTGAACTGATAGTAGACCGGATCAATAGGAACAATAGATCAGGGATAGCTTAGATGCTGCTTACACGAAAAACTATAGTACGGGAAAACGAATGGTAGGGGGGAATCAATCTATCGATCTTTATTCCCGGAAATTCTAGATTTTATAGTAGGCGGTTAATAGATGCGATTAGATCTCCGACTCAATCGATCGATAGCTTCAGGGGAATTAAGAATGAGGCGTGATGCTTCAGAAGAGAAGGACCATGCCTTTAAGATTGAGGAGGGATTAGCTGCTCTATTATCTATGTATTAACAACCCAACCCAAACCCTTTATTCAAGGGACTTCTACTAGGGGCCTTCTTCTCCAATAGTAGGTACGGGGTTCATAACCAGTTCTCCTTTAGTAGGGGCCTTTAGATAGCACCTTCTAGATAGCACCCTCTAGATCTACGATTATTTGGGTAGGGGAGGAGAACGAATGCTTTCCATAGCTTCAATGCCCGAGTCATCATAATCTATTACAGAGGCGGGACCCAACCAAATAGTAGGGGCGAGGCTAATCATTGAAGGGATCGATCTGTCGAATTAATGAAGGGGATTAGAGCAGGGAGGGAACAGACTTGATGAATAGCGGGGCGGTGGCTTGCTTGCTTGCATCAGACTTTCTTTACCTCATTTAATGAGATGCCAACTTCCTTCACTTGACTTCCTTCCCCCTACTATTTGATTTGGCTTTCTTGGTTTGAAAGGCATTTTCAGCAGATAGGATGATTGATCCCGGGTAGCGTAAGATTCGATGCTTAGATGTTGGTACTAGAAGCTACGATCCCCGATGCTTTATTGGGCAAGCTCCCTCCTCCATTCAATAGTGGGCAGATGATGCTCTAGTTGCGGTGCTTTCCTCAAATGACCAGTCATTCCCTCGCTAATGAATTGCTTGGTAGGCGGTTCCCAACCTTGATTGTAGTTGGCCTTTCCCCTATTCATCAATTTATCGATATTTCAAATATCCGCGAATTGCTTCCTTCTTCGTAGGTGGTAGGCGGTTTCCAACCTTGATTGTAGTTGGCCTTTCCCTCATTCATCAATTTATTGATATTTCGAATATCCGCGAATTAGGGGTGGGCGGGGCAACCTCAATCAATTGCTTGGTAGGCGGTTCAGTAAACTATCTCTTCTTGGTGGGCTAAACAATAAAAGCTAGTCTCCATTCCCCCATTATATAGCTCGAGTCACTTTTCCAGATATATCGAACAAAATTTAAGCAACTTTCATTCAACGTTGATGAGTGAAAATCCTAATAGTCGGTTTTCAAGCTATATGGAACAGAATTTAGGCGACTCGAATCTGATGCTTTAGAGTGGAAATCTGGTTAGTCGGTTCCCAGCTATATCCAACAGCCGACTCTTCAGTATTGGTAGGTAGGTAATGAAGTTGACTATCGAATAAAGGCATCTTCTCGCCCCACCTCCCATTAGCCCAAGAGACTATTATGCAAGGAACAAAGCGGGTGAGGGATAATCTTTTTCTTCATTGAAAGGATGCTCGGATGGATTGGAAAGGTTTGAGTTGTTAATACGTATACAATTACGTATTAGCAACAAAGATTGATTTCCAAACCTCTAAATCCTTTATAAATCAATGAATTCTGACACCGGTAAGCAGTAAGCAGCGTTGAACTCCTAATGAATTGATTAATTTCTAAGGATAGTTTCTACTGCTAAACGGTTACGTGGACACAACTTAGGGTCATTTATGGAGGCGAATATGCCCAACATTCCATACGTGGAAGCTACTCACAGAAATGAGATCATCCGTTCCACCCACTTATCATACCTACCCTTCACCAGAAAGAAGTTTTTCGGGTGGGAAACGAAACTTTCTATTTATTGAGCAGCCCCATCCATCATCGCATCCCCCTTGTTACTAAGTATCAATAGATTTCGATTTCATAAGTATCAATTATTCGATTCCAAAAGTCTGGGTGGGTAAACTATGGAGAGTAGGGTTCTAATCCTAACCTCTATCAAGTTGAATGATATCGGGCCTGTCCCCACTGATGAATGTGCGGCTTTCTCAGACATTTGTAGTTTCTGATCCACTCTCCCGGGCTATTGAATAAAATAATACGAGCTCCAGCGCTTCTTTTCCTTTGTTTAGCAGTGGGCATTCCATCGAATAGAAGAAGTTGAATGCCCACCTCCATTCAGCCATTCGCTTCAATGACAGTATGATCCTGCGCTTCACTCCCCTCCCATACAATGAATCAGGTATGGCGGAGTGAAGAGAATCATTACCTTCGTTACCATATTGAAACGCTAATGATAAGGATTCGATTGCTTGCCTTCTTATCCCGTAATCCTGAATCCTTAACTCCAAGCGCTTCACCATTCCATGCCACTGATAGTTACAGGAAGTAGAGCGCTTTGAAGGATTGATCAAACAGGGTGCATTGTTCAATTCAAATGGAGAGGATGATGATCCTTCAGATGGAGAAACCATTACGAAAGAGCAGCTTCGGGAATTCAAAGGCCAGCTTAAGAGGCTTGGATTCGAATAACGCTTTATGGCGGAGTGAACTGAAGATAGGCAATCGGTAATAGCTTGTCGGGGATTTATTAGAAACTGATCCCTTTACCAACCACTTCATCATCAAAAACCCCTCAACATGCCCTAGCTTTAAGGTGTGAGTGTAATTTTCCCCTCAACCACTAATACACTATTGGAGGCCCGACGCTTTGAATAGTAGATTGATATATACCCGGGTCGAGGGATGGCCTCATTGGAAAGGGGATGGGGCATTATTAGAGAATTCAGGTTTCATTTCTCCCACCATCACTAGTATCTTCGGATTAGAGAAGGGATATCTTCTCCGAACTAAAACCTCTTGGAGCAGCTCTCCCAGCCACTATTTGGGTTGTTTAAACTCGAGAAGGGGGAAAGGAGACGGAAGGGAAAGGGGAGATATCTATTTGCACCTGTTCCAGGGCTTTATTCTCATTCAAGCATTTACAATATCCTATCCAGCAATAAACCACTCCGATTTGATACTTGAATCAACTCTCGTAAAGGGGGGGATGGGGGTTGGGCTGAAGAGCCGAAGCAGTTTAGGCCATTGACCTTGAATAATAGTAGGGGGAAATCCCGATAATACGTATTAATCACCTTGAATAATAATATACGGGATGAAAGTCCACTCACACCTGCTAAGGTTGAGGGGCCACCCCCAATTAATAATAGTGGGGCGATGCCGACAGGCCGGTCCAGAAGGATATGCATGAGAGAGAGCGCGAGCCGTACGCTTTGTGAATTAACGTAGATTACTCCACTCGATCTAGAAGATTCAGCTAGCTTCGAAAGCTGGTTAACCTGAAGGGAGAAGGTATAACCACACACTTAAGTTGGTTCGACCCATCAGTAGTCAGCAAGGACCTCGCCATAAATCTATAATGCAAGCGCCCCTGTATAGAATAGATTAACCTGTCCATCTAGAGTAGAATAGAATGCAAGCGAATAGAGTATATTGAAGTTGTTAATACGTTCATAATAGTAATAGTAATTCGTGGATTGGGGTTGCCCCTTCTATGAAAGAGTGAAGCCCTCGCCACCTTTCATTATTATCGATTGGGGTGAAGCCCTCCAACTTTGTATTATTATTACCATCCCAAATGGGGGGCGTAGGTAATGGATGATTCTTCCTGGATTTCTATATTATAGAGGGGAGTTGTTGTTGGCCGATCAATCAATAGAAAATAGGGGGTTTTCTTCTCCTCCCCGTATTCTTGAATCAATTAGCCCATACCAGTCCAGTCAAATACTACCTATGGCAAAGGTGGGGCTTATCCACTTAAAAGGCCGACTATCATTAATATCGAATGGCATCAATCAATAATGAAGGGGGGTTTCATTCACTCTCAACAAGAGGTACTAACGACTAGAGAGGTATAGGGCGGAGCGATGATTAACGCATCGTCATCTCATTCCTATGTAATAAGAGGGTGAATCGAAGAGATGAAGAGATGTGGATCGCAACCCCCCCCTGTAACCCCAAAAAAGTGAGATCCGGGTTCTGACCCATCACTATTAGTAGCAAGCACCCCCGAGTGGGATGATGACACGTTCCCCGTCCATAGGTGGGTCCATGAGTAGATGAAGCTATTCCACGCCATCCCTAGAAGCACCCCAGGTCTTGGTAGCATACCCGTGACAAGCGTACCCATACGTTGAGATTCTCCCCCATCCCCGAGGGGCTTTCCCGGCCTGTGGTTAGTAGCGCTTCCCCTCACTTGCTTCAATATCCATATGACCCTCGTGATTGTTATGCAGTCCTTAGTGATCGTGCTCCAGTTTATGCTGTTCGAGATCGAGACCCATAACCCACAGTAGCGGGAGATCCGGTTGGCTCAGTAGTTTGCAGTAGATTCAGTGGTTCCAGCTCCTTATGATGCTCGTGGTCTAGTTTCGGATGATCCGGGTAAAGATCCAGTGATAGGTGCATCAATAGAGTATGTTGACCCAGTCGATGAAGCACTAGTCTAAGCCATTGATACGGAACCACCTGTAGCAGAGTCAGTAGCTTACCCAGTTTCTCCAGACCCATAAGCAGTACCAAGTGCAGTAGATTTGGGTCCAGGAGCAGATGGAACATACCTGGGAGAAGTTGCAGGTGCGGATGAAGTAGTTGATAGAGCACTGGGAGCAGATCCATATGCGCATGTTTAGGATCGATACCCAGGCACACCAGCCGGAGGGGAGACACATGGAGCCATCTGAGCCGGTCGGACACTAGTATGGATTCAGATGTTCGTGGTCGAGATAGGGGTTCTTACCCCCATGCACGGGATCGGGATAGGGAGAGGGATTAAGAGACTGACCTGCTCTCCTTAAGGTAGGGGTTCACCTGCAGATGCAAAAGTAGAGGTAGGAGTAGCAGAGGCTAGGGTAGTGCCATACCTAGTCCCATATCCATATCGGGATCAACACCCAGCATCATCAGTAGCACCAATACCAATAGTTGAACCAGAGCTACTAGCACCGGTACCAGTTGCTTTAGCCGATTGAGCTGTTGATACCGGAGTACGAAGAAGCACCTAATCATGTGTCTTTGCCTACTTCTGGATGATTGGTCGGAGAAGCAACGTAATAATGATCGTAATAGCAATAGTAATAGTAATTGCTTCATCGAACGCTTCAGTTGTTAATGCGTATACAGGAGTGGGGTTCACTTCTTCAACAAGAGGCCCTCCCATGCTCATCAGCGATTGCTAATCCAGAAGGTATATCCATGGTTCCAATAGCCAGCCCGTTATTCAGATTGTTCCAGGGGTTGCCCCTTCTCCATAGAAGAATTCTGACTTCATTGAGTGGTTCCCTTCATTTGCTTATGTAGAAAAGAAAAAAAAGGGGGGGAAGCGCGCCCTACTATTGTAGTGAGGGGAATGGATTGGAACAAATGGCCTATCTGCTAGCTAGTCAGGCTTACTTGTACATCCCACCTGCTTCCCCCAGCTCGATAGTTGGCTGAACCCCGATAGGGAAAACCCTCCTTTATCTCCCCCCTCGCCCCATTGTATGAGTGGAAATATGGAGGGGCTCATCGTGCGATTCAAAGCCATTTTCGAATGCCATGCCAGTCCCGTATTTCAATCGGTGCGACATTATCTATCCGATCACTCTTCTTAGTTAGGCTGATCGGATCGGATGTCAACTATTACGTATATAAGACTGGTACTATACGGGAGGAGGCTTGGTTAGGGATCTAGCCGGAACACCGGTCTTCTCGATCTACGTCATTCCGTAGCTCCGATATGCTTCTCAGTCACGATTGGTGAGAAAAGTTGAGAGCATGTTGCCGAATGAGAGTTATCGCACCAGCCTATCCACCCCACCCGAAAGAGCTAGATGGAAGGGGGATCCCAGGACGCACACCAGCATGGTTGAGATGTTGGAGACACCCTACTATTAATTAAAGGGTCACTCTTTAGTAAAGCAGTGCTTGATAGGAGGCTGCTGGAACGAGATGATTGGAATTCAGTTATTCCAAGGGTTCAGTTTTCCCAGAGTTATTTCCCTCATCCAGTACCTACTGGGTGTAGGCTCCATACTCCGATTATGTAGACTCATATAGACAAACCGATGTTTCCCTTATCACGATAGTAGGGCTGGCGCGAATAGAGTAGCTAAACTGTTTCGATGCCAGGAGATCCTGGTGGCGGGTGAGGAACATGGGGTTGGGGGCTAGATTCTCACATAGGAGTGCTTAATGATTCTGATAAGAGGTTGAATACGCTTATCTTGTGGGAGCACGCTCCATAGCGCCCAACGTGTGCTGGCAGCCCTAAAGAATAGTGGAAACGGGCGCAACAGCATGATTCAGTGGGGTCACGTCCAACACTGGCATAGGGGGCGGTATGGGAGGGGAATGGGCACCTTTCTGAAGCTTGCTTAGTCCATTGGCATGCCATTACTGGGAGGGACTAGTGTGTCTGCATCTTCGACCAAACACCTTTTGGAAGCGAGCTTAGTCGTGCAGATCCAACTGTGGTATTTCCCCTCCGATTGAAACAATAGTAGGGCGCACCAACACCTCGCGATAGGTGAGTGAGGGAAAGCTGGCTGTTCTGTTAGCTCATGCAAAAATAAAATAGTTCGTCGATTTCAGACCTGAGCCAAGCACATGCAGATTTTGGGATTCGTGCCTGTCAGGATGAGACAGAAGGTGTGCTTCCAGAGTATAGGGTAGATGGACATTGAAGGACAAACTGTACCACATCTACCGCATTTAACTGAACCTAACTTTCCAGCCCACCATATCTAACCAGACACATACGAATTTCAGAAGAGTCATATTCTAAGTACACCTACGATCAGCTAGGGTCTAATCCTGGCATCTTTTAGCAGCTTTTGCAGCTTTTATCGGTTCTTGGATTTCATGCACAATTGTAATTTTTGGGGGAAATTCCTGCTATAAACAGCAGAATAACTTCATTGTAAACGGGTGGAGGGGGAAAATATTGCTAGAGAGCTCTATTGTATCAGACACCAATACAAAAACATCCTTGGCTCTATTACTTGTCTCTTTCTTTTTTGTTGTCTTTTGTTAGTATTTCTGCCTCATGTTCATTTATTTTTCTAATTGCTGCCATTCTGAATCCTGGATCACAACATTGGCATTTAATTGAATCTGAAATACAAAACTAAAGGACACATAGGAAATAATTGTAGTAATAGTTTCTGTTACATGCCTTGTTTTGATTGTTGTTGGTTTGTGTACTAGCTAGTAATCGTGCTGCTTGTTCTTTCCCACCCGAAATACATGATATTTACATTTTTTTTAGTTATTTACAATATCTTTCCTGTTCCCTTATCTCAAAAATCAAAGTAGTGTATCATAGAAGTCGGTCTTCTCTGAAGATTGGCACGAAAGGCATCCCTTCCTTCTGACATTTCAATCTGTTGGGCGAATCTAGGGCGCAAAATATTAAAACCCTTTCCTAATGGAAAATTTGTAACCAACATTTGCAATATTTTATATTATGTCCTTTTTCATAAATATGACAATACTTATTTTGTTTTTGGTTTTGTGATGAAGTGCAAGATCCTTTTTCTAATACAAGAGCCTTATTGGATGACTCATTTCTCAATTGATTTTCAAGTTCATATTGTCCTCAAATGACATGTTTCTATTTGATACTATAAGAGATGTGACTAACATTTTGAATGATTCAGGAAGTACTCTAAGAATAACTAAAAGTAGAGTTTATCTTCAACATTTTCTCCTAAGATATGCAATTTTGATTTTAATTGTAATATATTTTAAAAAACATATTCTATGTTTACTCCATCATGAACATTTAGTGCATACAATTGTGATTGTAGGTGTAAAATGGTTGGCTTATTCTTTCCTTCAAATATCATACACAATTTTTCCATGCACCTTTTAAAGTTTTTGCTTCACTAATGTGTGCTTGAATTTCATCAGATATGCCAAATAAAATTAACATCAAAGATTTAGCATCATCATCTTTGAATTTTTGAATTCTTGTTTTATCTTATGAAATGTTTTTTTGCCCATTCACTACATCTTAGAGTTATTCAACAATAAGTATTGACCTCATCATGTTTTTCCATGGAATAAAATTATGTCCCTTTAATAATTGAGATTTAGAAAAGATAATTTTTGAAGTTGACAACCTTATAGCTCCAGAATTTAAAATTTCAAGAACTAAATTTTGTAAATTTTTAAATTTAATTTTGTAGACCTTTGAAGTTGTAATTATTTTAACTCCTTATTAAATATGCAAAATATTAAAAGGAACTTAAAAAACTTCAAAAAACTTCAAAAAACTTCAAAAATGACAATGAACACTCGGTGGAGCTGGAAACGACGATGCTCTATGGAGCTGGAGATGACAATGTTATGTGGAGTTGTGGGAAACAAATTAAGAGTTGAAGAGAGAGCAATAATGGAGGGATCATATGGAGGCGGTTTAACCAAAGGGATTCCCTTGGGGACCAAACATGATCCTAAAAATCCTCACATGTAACCTTTTGCGGATGCAGTGAAAGGCAATAAACCCAACAAAGAAAATATAGAAGGTCAAGACCAAAATATTTTGCAGAATTTAGAAAAGAAAAAAGAGAAAGAGGTAGATAAAGTAAGAACAAATGGTTGCCTACCTAAGATGAATTCAATCCTAGTATTGGAAATAGTAGAGGAATTGGTAGCATATGACATTGTTTAGAGACCCATGCATGCCTTGATTTGTAGGTTTGTAGGTCTTAGACCTTATCCTTTCTTCCTATACTCATGGTCAAGAAACCATTGGAACCCTCAAGAGGAAGTGGACATCATAACACTTCCAAATGGATACTTTGTAGCAAAATTTACTCTAATTTTTGATAAGGATAAGGCTTTTGAGGGAGGACCCTATAACATCAGGGCAACAAGGCTATTCATGCTACCATGGTGATCAGATTTTGATCCCCATGTTGAACCATCAATAGCACTGATTTGGATGAAATTATGTGTCCTTACTTTGGAATTTTGGAAATATGAAGCTCTAGAATTGATTGGAAATTTGTTGTGCATATACCTAGGCAGATCACGAGAATCAGTGGTAGGGGGATTAGGTTTTGTGGTTCGCATTTGTGTGGATATGGACCTGAGAAAGCCACTATCAGTAGAAATAGAGCTTAAATTGGGAGGTAACATATGGAAACAACTGGATTATGAATCAGTCTCGTTTCGTTGTAGATCATGCCATGAGTATGGATATTTTTTCAAAACTGCCCTAAGATCACTCAAGAGGAGATACCACAAATAGTTCAAAACCCAAAGGATCAATATTCACTTAAAGAGACTACAATGGGTTTTCAAACAGTAACAAGAAGAAGAGCAAAAAATAATATCTAGACAAGGGGTAGGAGTCAATTCAGACGAGGAAAAACAAACCACCACCTGGAATGGAGGGCAACATCTAATAAATATGAGCTTCTCAGGATAGATGATCCAATGGAAGGAGAAGAAACCCCATTTAAAGAATAAGACAAGAATCAAGATATGTCTACAGAAGAGGACAATCAAATCCATCAATCTACAGACAAGGGAGACCATAATCCCTTAAAAGGATTGGAGGACCAACATGGAAGCCAAAACTCTCCCAAACAATTTCATCCAAATTAAGAAAACAAGGGGAGCTACAGTGGCATCAACAACTGGAGACAAGAGGTGCAATGATAGTTTTTAATCAGGAACAAGAATCAACTAAGGATGTCATCATGGGATTAGCAGATAAAAATAGAGAAAAACCAATTCTAGGAATCAATCAAACAAAGAAATGACATAAATATGCTAGTTCTCATAGAGCAGGAAGAAGATAAAATTGAGAAAGAGCACAAAAATAGGGAGAATAGTTAAGAGAGTTAGGTATGGTTAAATCCATAGCCAACATCTACAACATAGAACCCTAATGATTATAACTATCTGGAATGTAAGGGGATTAAATGACCACCCTAGACAATTGGCTATTAAGAGAATGATCTTAGAAATAAACTAAGATGTGGTGCTAATACAAGAAACTAGAACATCTCTTGAAATAATATAAACTATTTCAAAAAGAGGTTGGCGGTAAGGTGATTATGTAGCCCAAGCCTCTCAGGGCTAGGAGGGATGACAATAATGTGAAATAGGGATATCTTTCAGTTACTGAGTTTAGAAGCTGCTCGAGGAATGCTGATGACTAGATGAAGAGATAGAAACTCAGGGAATGTATGGAAGATCATTAATATGTATGGAATGCAAGGAGTACAAGAACAAAAAATCCAATGGAAAGCAATCAAATCAATCAGGGAATCCTACTTCGAATACCTATGGATGGTGGGAGGAGACCTAAATGCCAAGATGTTAGTAAATGACCAAGGAGGTATAACACAACTCAACAAAAAGGATAGGCTCCTCATAGTCCAATATGACTGTTTATAGCCAATTGATATACCCCCACCATGTTGCAACAACACATGGATAAATAAAAGGAAAGAGAGGTACACAATAAAATCTATATTAGATATGTTTTTAGTAGGAAAAAAAGCTTTCACTCTATGGAAATGTCAATCTGAAACCCTAAATCGGTTGGCTTCAGACCATATTTTAGTAAGTTTTCCGTAGCAAAAAGAAGTCCGCCTACAAGAAAACCCTTTAGATTTGAGAACTTTTGGCTGCAAAATGAGGATCTCTATGGTTTGGTACAACAATGGTGACAACAAGGTAAACCCACATATGGAACAACTCAGTACCAACTGTTATGGAAATTAAAATTTGTTAGACAAAGCTTGAAAAATGGAGCAAACTGAAGAGAACTGACTTCCAAAAACAAAGAGCAGTGATCTCAACAAGTATGGAACAAGTGGCAACTCAGATTCAACTTGGAATTATCTCAGACGAAATTCTATAGAAGGAAAAAACATTGATGAAACAGGAGGAGATAGATAAGAAAGAGGAGGCATACTGGAAACAACGGGTAAGGGTGACATGGCTAAAGTAAGGAGATAGAAACACTAAATTTTTTCACCATACAGCTATTGCTCGAAGCCTTCATAATAGGATGGATGCCTTATCAAATGGTCCAAATAATAGACAAACAACCATCCCAAGTATGCAAGATGTAGCAAATTCTTATTTTAGCTCCTTATTTTTTGCAGATCCAAATTTTTATGTCCATCATCAGCAGGAAATTCTAGCTAGTATTCCTGAGATGATATCTCAAAATCAGAATGAGGAACTCCTAAAAGAAATAATAGAGAAAGAAGTCAAAAGTACTATCATTGCTTTGTAGACAGGAAAATCCCCAAGACCGAATGGGATCCTAGTAGAATTTTATAGAGCTTTTTGGGACATAATAGCGAAGGATCTAACTAAAGCAATGGAGGAAGTCAAAATTAATGAAAGAATCCTCAAAACCACCAACCACACCTATTTAGCCCTTATCCCAAAAGGAGGAGAGGTGGAGGACATTGCCAACTACAGACCAATAACACTATGCAATGTGGCCTAAAAGCTCAATACCAAGATGATGGTAAAAAGGTTAAAAAAGATCATACCAGACATAATATCACCAGAATAGGGAGGTTTTGTGCAGGGTCGACAAATTCTATATGGAATAGTGGTGGCCCAAGAATCCTTCCATACTCTTAACTAAAAAGGGAAGAAGGGGATGTTTCTCAAGCTGGATTTATCCAAAGCCTATGACAAGGTTAGTTGGAAGTTCTTGGCACAAATTATAAGAAAATTCGGCTTCAAAGAAGAATGGATATCATGGGTGATGGAATGTATATCCTTGGCTTCCTTCTCAGTGCTCATAAATGGAATCCCCTCCCAACCTTTCTAGGCATCCAAAGGTATTAGACAAGGTGATCCTCTTTCACCATATCTATTCATTCTCTATGCAAAAGGATTGGGAAGACTAATAAGAAAAAGGAAAATAGAACGAAGCATTACAAGAATCAGTATTTGCAATGAGGTGGACCTTACCCATGTTCAATTTGTGGATGACACAGGAATGTGGGGTGAAGCATCACTACAAGAAGCAATCAACATACATGATCTCTTGGATTGCTATATAACAGCGACAAACCAATTGGTAAATGAAAAAAATCCAAAGTGGTTTTCTTCAATGTAGCTAAAAGAGTAAGAGAAAGGATATCCCATATTCTCAAATTCCAGGAAGCCCATATGCCCCTAGAATACTTAGGGATCCCCCTTTCAGCAAAGAGGTTAAAAAGCAAAGATTGGAAAACTATTAAGGATAAAATCCATTCAAAACTAGCTCATTGGACAAACATATGGCTGAGTTTTGGAAGTAGGGTAACTCTCCTTAAATTTGTCCTTTAAGCAATGCTTGTGTATCAGTTCTCTATCTTGGCTGCCCCAAAGAGTGTGTTGAAGGATCTTGATAAAATCATGCAAAACTTTTTATGGTTAGGGTCAAAGGGAGATCAAAGAATGACCCTAGTCAGCTGGGACAAAGTATGCAAACCAAAGAACCAAGGAGGCTTGGGAATTAGAGCAGCATGGGGTCATGGAACTATGGGAAATTATTTAGTGAAGGAGGGCTATAAATTTATAACTTTGCCCAACCATCCAATACAACAACCCCCTTGGTCAAAGTTGTGGTAACCTAAGGGATGGATAAAGATAAACTGTTTCTCTTGGCAGATGGCCCACAATAGCACTTTGACCCAAGACAATTTGTGTAGAAGAGAAATTATTAGGCCTAATAGGTATATAATATGCAACCAATATGAGGAAACAATTTCTCATCTCCTTTTTTAATGCACTTTTACCCAAACAATGTGGAAGGAATTGTATATTACTTTTAACCAAGTGGAGGTCCAAATTCCAACCATGGATACTTTTTGGGATTATTAGAAAGCCAATAAATTCAGAACAAAGAGGATAAAAACTGCATGGGATTTGGGTTTAGGATTTATTTGCTGGTAAATACGGCTAGAACGAATGGAAGAACTTTTAAGGAGGAATTCAATACAATAGAGAGCATATGGAGCACTATAGCAAGAAAGGCGCTTGAAACTATTGATGCAAGAAATATGGAGGCCTCTAAAATACACACAAAGGAGGAAGAAATTTGGGAAAAACTGAGGATGAGGACAACTCAGGATAGGGATAACACAAGAAGTACAAGAAGATGAAGAAAAACAAATTGTACCAGAGGTGGATGAGAAGAATAAATGTGAGCTATTACATGTAACTATTTATGGGTTACATAGTGCAAAGAAAGACAAATTTGAAGTTAAGGGAGATAAAGAAGAGGTAGAGCAGGAATTGGGAAAAACCCCTTATGATCACCATGATCAGGAGGATTTGCAGAGACAAAAAGCAAAAGCTGATTTGTATCCTGGCACTAGCCAAGAGAGGTAGGTTACAAGGAAAATAATGTAATAAGTATTTTTTTAATACAAATTTTTAATTTTTCACTCAAAAAAACTTCAAAAATACAAATCTTCAAACTTTAACTCTTCAAACTTTGAACCTTTTAAAAAATTAAATCTAAAAAGAAAAAATCTTATTTGAAGCAGAAAAGCTTCTCTCCATTTTTTTCTTAAATTTTAATTGCAAATTTTAAATATCAAATTAAAAAAAAAAACATTGGGAGTAGAAATCCTTATGACTCCCTAATTTAATAACTAATTTCGTTGGAGTAGACTACCTTATTTCTCCAAAATTTAAATCTAAAATGCAAACTTTAAATTTTCTATATTTTTTATTAATCCTTTTATCTCTCTATTAAATTTGCAAAAAATTCAAATTTAAAAAATATTATTCTTCAAATAGTCTAAATTCCCAAGTTTTAAATAAACACAAACTTGAAATTTTAAATCTTCAAGGTATTAACTTTCAAACCTTAAAATAAATTAAAAAAAACTAATCCTTATTACTCCATATCTTTAAAGAAATAAATAAAAGCTTTTATCAAACCTTATAACTCCTAATTTTAACAACCTTTAATTAATGCTTCTTTTTTGTTAATTTTTGAATGCTTTAATTTAGCTAACCTTGTTAATCTCCCAAATGTTGGGCTTGTATCAGGCTTGGTCAACCTTGATATTCCTTTTTGTTGGTCAAATATCTGCCTAATTATACAAACATGCGTTTGTGCGCCCTAGACATGGCCAACATTGAAAGGCCGGAGGAAAGGAATGTCCTCCGTGCCAATCTCCAGAGAGGGTTGGCTCCCTTACTAAATCCTACACTGGTTTAAGACTAGAGTTGCAGGAAAGAAATTGGAAATAACGGAAAGAAATGGGAAATATGGCCACAGGCCGAAGGTGTAGGATTGGGGACAGACTAGCAACAGGAATTCCACCCAAGCATTGTAGCAACATATAATAAAAGAAGAGCAACAAGATTTACTTACAACCTTGCAGAGACAACCTCCAGGATCGCATTCCAGTACTCACTCTCTCACCAGCAATGTTCAAATCCAGATGCAAAATTTAAACTTAATAGCAGACAATGAATATGAGCATAAAATAGAAGGAAATCACACACAAAAATCGCTTGCAAATTTAGAAGCCAAGTATCTTCTATTTATGCAGAGAACTTGAATAGTTTTTCTGCAGAATGTCTATCCTCCTTTTACAATGAAAATTGATTAGTATTTATAGAGGATTTCACCTCTTTCATTAAATACACATGAAGACAAAATGTTCACAGATCAGGGACCTTGGTGAGACAATTCCTCCTTGAAGTCCTTGAAAATATTTCTCTTGAGGCAACGATCCAGTTTTTAAGGGTAAAATCCCCAGGAAATCAATCATATCCTGGTGTCGGTGCATGAAAAAACTGCAAACCTGGTCGTTGACTTGGAGCCTTCTTTATTCCTCGGAAATTCACTTTCGTTTGGAATGTTTTGGAACTCATAAAAATCATCTGGTGATTTAAAAATCGTAGCTCCTTTACCTTGAAACTCACAACTTTGGCTACTTTTCACCCCAATCATTAAATGCCTTTCATTCACCTATATTGGGCACCTTTGAAAAACTATGTCGATGCTTGAACTCAAATTTGCTCAAAATAGAAAAATGAGCGAAAGCGCTGCCTTTAAATACTTACGCCATCGTAATTCATGGATAGCTCCTCCCCTCTGACTTCACTATTACATTTACCTTCTGATGCTTCGCCTTCAAAAATGGTGATCGAAAACTTCATATTTCTTCATAAGACATTTAACTTTTTTAAAAATGCACGTTCACCCCAAAATGAGGTGAAAGGCACTATCGCCCATCGCTTCGAGTGAACGTAGCTTTGATCTCTTGGTGAAAATAAAATCCCAAGAAATTGGCGAAGTCATCTCCATGTAGCTTCACCCCAAAGGAGGGTGAATGTGACGTTCGCCCCCCTCTTGGGGCGAACATGCCATTGAATTTTCAACTTCTTCTTTGGCACTTTGCAATTTTATTTTAATTGTGCTTTCACCTCTGAGAGGGGAAAATGGAACGTTCACCCCTCAACCGAGGCGAATGCACCATTGACTTGTCAACATCTTCATTAAGCAATTTTTTAAATGACGTTCACCCCAAAGTGGGGTGAACGAAGTTGTCGCCCCTACTTTGGGGTGAACGCTTTACATTTTATTTTGCTTGCACTTCAACTTTGGATGCCTTCTTCATATTAATTTTAAAATGGCTTTTCACCCCAAAGTGGGGTGAAAGGGACTTTCACCCCTCATTTGGGGTGAAAGCATCCTCATTTGAAACTTAGCCCTTTTCCTCCATTTTCTTTATAAAAATATCACGTTCACCCTGGAATGGGGCGAACGCGTCAGTCACCTCGACTTAGAGGCGAACACGCCCTTGTCGCTCTTTTGCATAATAACCCAATATTTTAAAACAAAGAAATCTTTTTTGCCCAACGATGATCCTTGAAGTAGTGTTCTTTGTGACTATATCTGAGGACTTTTACTGAATTTTTCTCATACTTTATCTATGAATATTATTTCCAAGCAAGAGATGCATGAAAAACACAAAGTTAATATGTACAAAAACTGTAACATTCCATATAGGCCGAAAACACTTCATTATAGCATTAATATATTTACTGATTTTACATCAATAAAACTTCATCAAAATTTTAATGTGGCATATTGCAAAACTACCAATATTTTTGGTGACTCATGGGGTATCCAACTCGCATGGATGCAAGCGATCCCAAGCCTTTATCCATTGGGCTTCTATTGAGTCTTTTTACCGGTGGCTTTAGTTGGCGCTCTTGATGTGGAAGCATTTTTCTTGCGCCTACTCTTCTACTACCTTCTCAACCGCCTCTACCTCTGTAGCTACTCGTAGAACTTCTGCTCGCTCCTGCTCTACCATTGCTTGTTCAGCTGCTGCTTGCTTCATTGTAGCCCGCTCCTCCTACTCTTTCAAGATTTTGTAGGTAACCTCATAGACTGCGACTGCCTCCTCCCAAGCATGTGTAGTAAATAAGCAAGGAACACTCAATGACTCATACACATACCATAGGTTCTGGACATCCTCCAGACTAAGGCGCTTCGCTCGCTGGGCTAGCTCAAACAATGATAGCTCCATGCGGGTAAACTTCTTCATAAGCGACAACACTTGTTCCTCTGTGATGGGCTCCTCCCATGTATCAATCTCCGAGGTGTCCTCCATAAACTTCTTCTAGGCCGCTTCCAATTGTTCTTTTTGCAGAGGTTCACCCCATTCATCAGTAAAACTGGAAAACCCCCGATACAACGAGAGCATCAAAATGAATCATGGAAATAGTATGCTCCCACTCTATGTCATTAAGGATCTTCCTGCCTTCTCTCACCAGGTCCATTCTCTGAAAGTAGCTTCATAGCGTGACCTTGGCGGTAGACCAAGCGTGATCCATTTCACTCAAGGGGCGAATGTGCATGCTAGACTGAGCCAGAGCTTGGATTTTTATAGCCATTTCCATGTGGGGTTCTAGCATCTCCTCTGTGGTGTCAATCAACTATTGACCCATCTGAATTTGTATTCGGGCTACCCAAAGATAATGCAAAACCTACACTGCTTTGGCTACCAAATTTTTGCAACTCTAGGTCGAGCGAAGGTGAGCCTCTTTGATTATTTTTAGGGAGAAGCTCATAGCCTGTGGCCTTTTCAGCTAGTTGATTTTGTATGGCCTCCAATTGCGTCCTGAGTGCTTGCATCTCCAACCTCATTGCATCCCTTTCTTTTCGATGCACTCCCACTTGTTGATGCAAGTATTCATTCTCCGTGGTTGTCTTCTCCTCTTGCACTCTACTTGCTGCCAAAGCATCTTCGAGTTCGATAATATTTATTTTGGCATCATAAAATATCTCTGCTTATAATACTCATCATGCAAATAGACCGAGCTCATATCAACCTATATATTCCCCATTTTCTCTGTTGGATCAATCTTCGTCAGGTCCTCTATCATAGTCTCATAAGCGTAATCGCTCGGCGTCATTTCTCCTTGTGGCTTCTGGACCAGGGGAGTGATCCTAGTTGTGTGAGCCTCCATGGCAACCAGATCAAAAGCGACCTTCTTGAGCGGTCGAGCTGGAGCCAATGCTTCTTTCCTTCTATGGATTTTTAACCACTATGATGAACTGAGGTGTGCCCGATTGATTTTCTCTGTATCAGGCTGCTTTGGTGCCACCTCAACTTCGAGAAGTACTTGCAACTCCAAAAATGGTGTGAAAGGTATCAAAATTTGTGAGCGGTCGGGCTCAAAGGAAGCGGAGGAGATGGCTAGGAGGGGAGGGACCAAAATAGTGGAGTGGGTGGAGGAACCAGGTTCAGCTGCAGTTACGCTCACTCTGGGAGGAGCTTGCATACTTACAACCTCGATGAAAGTGGTAGCAGCAATGGAAGGGGAAGGGTGTAAAAATGGGTTTGGCCTTGATGTGAATGAATTGAAAGAAATGGAGGTCAAAGAAAGGGGAATAGAAGAAGGAGTAGTAGTGACTTGTGAAAGGGAAGAAGAGGGGAGCAAAATGGACATGGAGGGCATACCAAAAGGGGAGAGATTGATGTAGAAACTGATGGAAATAAACTAACAACCACTACATGCTTCGAAGAAGAAGAAGGGGAAAGGAAGATGTACCTTCGGGTGTAGGCATCGTGTGTTCCGGTGATGGAAGCGATTGTAAAATAATTTCTTCCTATTGCTCCTCCGCTTCCTCCTCGAGGTTAATGACCTCCACCTATGGGTCCTCTGCTTTCTGGTCCTATGACTTCTCATGAATCATTAAAAATATTTGGGCGATGCTCATCAGAGCATCTATCACCAACGAAGGGGATTTAACAATCATTGAAACAACTACAATTGTAGGAACTACAACAATCAAAACTATAGTAGTAGATGAGGAAGTAGCATTGGTCCTTGGCTTCTTCATAGCTTTCGAGAATGGGGGTGCATCTCGGATAGTTTGCTTCTCCACCAAAGGTGCCTCATCAACTTTATGCTTCACCCACTATGACCTCCATTGAAACACATACTGTTGTTCTTCTTCCTCAGGTGTCTCCTCCTCAACTATCGGGCGCTCTTCCTTGGTTGTGCTCTCACCATTGTCAGAATGTTGAAAACTTTGGGGTAAGATCTTGGTGAAAGTGATGGGTTGATAGGCATTGACATATTCATCATAGGCTTCCAAAAATGCCTCATCCATCTTCAACCCATAAGGAGATGTAATTTTTCCTCTATGGACCCGCATTATCCACCAGTTCATAATTTTTTCCTCGGTCCATAGGGGCTGACTTTCTTTTACCTGACTAAATAGTCCAGGTGGAGGAATCTAATTTTTGTATACTGTCGAATTGTACTCAGCCTCCTATTCATAGAAGTCATGCTAGGGTGGGAGCGACATCATATTTTCAATGTGCCACTCTAAGTCGTGCCCATAAAAATTATTGCGCCTCTCCTGAATGTCGGGTCGTGGACAACAATGGAAGGTCTTGGCCTTGATTATTTCCAAAAATTTCCCCAATGGGTCATATCTCCACCGTTGCGGTAGTTCTATCAACCCTAGGTCTTGGAGTGCCACCGTGAGTAGCCTGTTCTGCCCGACCTGGTTCACTTCTATACTGCCAAACTTGAAAGGCATATTGCAAGTCATCCTCTTGCCGTGCCCTGCTCCATACACATCATTAGCATAGTCTATTTGGTGCACCACCTCCATGGCAAAAACGTGTTCGGTGGTAAAGTATGGGAGCAGGAATGGCTTACCCGTGAAGCCATAGATTCTTACGACCATGCCTTGAGTCAACAAAAATATGTCACCCTTTTCGGTCGTAGCCACTGCTTCTCTCATCTCCCATGGCACTCTTTCACTTGCACCACAAAGCAACTCTATTGCGGGCCCTAGAAACAAATGGTTAAAACTATAAAATGACTCCCTGCTCGATAGAGCGGAAGTCCACATATATACTGGCAGAAGCTCATCTTTCTCATCCATTTGCCTTATGATGATAAATAAAAAATGTTGGTGTAGATGGAAAAAGAAATACCATACCAGAAAGGAGGTATGCTTGAATGACGTTTCTTCTCCAGTATGCAACCTCTCCAACTGAAAATGCAGTTTTTGAGATATAAAATCAGCCCAATCGAAGTAAATCGGATTGGTGCCCTACCTCATGGCTGTCGGAGCGTAAAACTCCACCTGGCATATGCACTGTGCTAGGGCCACTTGCCACTTATGAACTATGGAATCTATCGGTAGACCAACAACCCATGCTAACATCGAGTAAATATCTAGGCTTTTGAACTCTGTAAGTGACTTTGGCAAGTTTGGTAGTTGCCCTAGTTGTGGCTCTTTAATCAACTGCATCTCCATGAACTGATGCATCACCATGGTGGACACATATCTGTCCTCCTGCTCATTGGTATGTAGCTTCTTGCTGATCACATATGAAGGAGGTTTCAACCCGCAAGCAAATGCTTCCCGCACTTCATCAACGAAAATAGAAAAAAGTGCTTCTCTATTTGCCTTCCGCACCATCCTGGTAACCGGATTATAAAATCGAGCAATTATCTTCACCAGCTCTGGACAAGGGTGTACGAGCATACACAAATACCAAAATAATTATGCATGGAATGACATAGTTAAAGGGCTCTCTACTGTTAATCCTTAATTTACCATGAACTCCACATCTTGTCATAGTTTCTCCATGCCCTTGTTGGTAATCACACAGTCTCCGATCTCTGCCATAGTGTTAGAGTACGGGTCCAAATCCACATTCTCATTTCTTCGGGCCTTCTTGGATTTTGACCCACCTTCTTCTTTCTTTCTAGACTTCTTGGGCTCTGTAGCCTCTTTCACCTCTTTGCTCTTCTTTCCCATTGTATAAACCCTGACAACTCTGAAAACACTCTACAATTTCTGCAACCAAAGCTTGAAAACACACTGGTAGAATTTTTTAAAGAACTTTAACTTTTGAGCAATTTTACCTATGCTCTATTTATAGAGCACACGCCACCCACCAGAGTAAATGCAATAAATTTCTTTGGTGAATTCGGGAGGACGTGCGCCTTGTTTCCCATAATCGGTATTGATCCCAAAATTAAATGGTAACTGAATGAAATTCGTTGTGAAATCACTTTAGGAAAGCGTGCCCTTCTTGCTGCATTGCACCTTTGAAAAGTGTGCCCCGATCATTAAAATTATCTTGGAAAAATAAACTCATCGCCCGGGAACCAATGAGCACTTCTATTTTTTCTAGTGTGATATTTCACTTCTTGGGAACACCAAATCGCCTTCCAATGCAAATCCGGGTGCACGTTTTAAATTAAATACCTTAAAAATGCATCTTAGCTTGCATGCACACTTCCCAAGATTTACCATGTGTTGGAGAGCGAAAATGCTTCAAAGGATACCCTTACAAAATCGTAGCGCTCTGAAAAGCAATGGGAGCAAAAATACTATGGAGGCACACTCATTCTTCTTTTCCTTCACTCCGAAAACGCTCTTTACCTATTTGATGTAATTTCATGGTGAATGTCCTTTTAAAACAACTTCTACTTTTCCTTTTGCCCAAATTTAGAAAAAGCATAGATTTTCTTTAAAAAACTCAATTGTTTTTAGGGCTTTTTCTCTTTTGCTTTTTCTTCTCTTTTTTTTTAATTTTTTTTTTGCCTCACATTTTACCCGAAAAAGCCAAAGCGTGTACCTTTTGCTCATTAAAAAATATTTTCGTTCCATACACAAGGTGAAAGTGCGCCTTTGGTTACCTTCTATTTCTCCTTAAGCTGTTGGTGCGCATTAAAGAGCGCGAGTCATAAATATTTTTCATATCTTCACCCCTAGTGAGGGGCGAATGGGAGTTTCGCCCCTCACTTGGGGTGAAACCCCTTTATATATATATATATTCGTTGACTTTGCTTTTCGTTGTTCTCTCTTTTTTTTTTATAGCAAAAGCTGTTGACCATTTTCATCTTTCATTTTCTACCTTTTGATTGCAATGAGCATTAATCATGAGCTTAAAAATTCTTTTTATCCTAGGATATGTTCACCCTAATGGAAGGTGAACGAGACTTTCACCATTTCTTCGAGGTGAAAGTGCTTTCAATTAATTGTTTTCCATAGTTTTGAAGTTGATGCTTTATGTTTGAATTCTTCAAATGGGCATTCGTCTTGTGCTTCCAAATATTGACATTTCACTTTTATGAATCATTTAAACTCTAAAATTGTGGAGTGAAGTAACCTGTTAAAAACTTTTAGAGCATTTTGGGCTTCTCATAATTTCCTGTTTTTAGTATATCAATTAATTCTACTTGAAATCATAATGTGTCTTCATTGAACCATTTCGAGATAAAATTGATTCTGTAATAGAGATGGAGCATATATATATATTTTTTCTCTTTTTTTTATATATATAAGGTATCAAATAAAAATTTCTTGCAAATAGAAATATGTACATATTTACAAATTGGTACCTCTTGAGTTCATCATTGAACATAGGCCTTCAGATGAAGACCATTTACTGGAATTGGAAGATCCCAACCATCCATATCCCGAAGATGATATGCATTTGCCGAATTCACTATAGAGACCTGAAATGGACCTTCCCAGATCGCATCAAACTTGTGGTGCTTCCCCGACTTGGCTTTGTTCTCATTCCATTTGAGGACTAAATCTCCCACCTGAAACTTGTGCTCTGTTGTCTTTTTTCCAAACCATTTCTGCATCGCTTTAGTGTGTTCGGTGAAAGCTTGATACACCTTTTCTCTTTCTTCCTCCAATTACAATAATTGAGCCAACCTTGCACTCATTGGATCATACTCATCATCTTCATCTTTGAACAACTGCAAGGTCTGAAGGACAGGGAGCTCAATGTGAGTGGGCAGGATTGCTTCTTTCCCATACACCAAAGAATAAGGAGAAGCTTTAATAGATTTTTTTATTGATATCCTATCTGCCCATAGAGCCTGGTTCAATAGTAGGTGCCAGCTTCTCTTGTTGTTTCCTAGCGTTCTCTTCAAGATCCATAATAAATTCTTATTTGTGGATTCGGCCAACCCGTTTCCTTGTGGATAATAGTTAGAAGATGTCTTGAGATAGATCCCATATCTACTTGCAAATTCGGTGATCTTCACCCCAATAAATGGAGTCCCATTATCCATTACAATAGCATCTGGAACATCGAAACGGGTGATCAATCCCTCAAGGAAAGAGATGACCGTAGCTTGATCTACTTTTTTGGTAGGGATGGCCTCTGCCCACCTAGTGAAATAATCTGTTGTAGTTAGGATGTATTTATGCTCAGTTGATGAGTGAGGGTCTATGACTCCAATGAAGTCCAGGCCCCATTGCTGAAATGGTGCTTCCACTTGAATCGGGTGCAAGGGCAATGATCCTTTCCTAGTCCTGCCAACATACCATTGATAATTATCATAATTTTGGCTCACCTTGTGTGCATCTACGAAAAGGGTAGGCTAGAAGTAGCCAAACTCTAATGATCTTCAAGGCCATAGGCCTTCCTGCATAATGTCCACCGGATAGACCAGAATGAAACTCCTCCAATATTTTCTCCTTTTCTGAATCCTTTACACACCTGAGGAGCACTCCGTCTACATTCTTGTGAAATAGCCCACTTGGTAATAGGACATACTTGAGTGCTTGCATCTTGAACCTCTGATGTTGTGAAGCATCAAGATGTGATGGACATTTCCTTGATGTAAAGAATTCGACAAGGTCCTCTATCTAATCACGATCTGTTGTAGCATGATTTGCACAAATGCTTTCGTAGATATCCTCTTTCTGTATTGTAGCCAATGATTCGGATGTTGTACTTTTGGCCAATTCTTGGTAGAGAGCTCATCCATGGATTAGCTTAGTTGGTCGGATCTCCACATCATACTCTTGAATCTTTGAGACCCAACCTGCTCTTTTGTCACCTAATTCCCCTTGAAGAATGAAGTTTCTGACATCTGGGTGTATAACATAAATGACTATTTTGCTCTATGAGACAAAGTGCCAAAATTTCTTCAGGGATTTCATCACTACGTACACCTATTTTTCAATGAAATTATACTTCTCCTGGTGTGGTGCAATAACTTGGCTCAAAAAGGCAATCGACTTTTCATCTCCATCTTCTTGTTTCTACGTGAGAATGATGACATAACTCTCTTGTTCACCTACTGCATAGAGAATGAAGTCTTTTGAATAATACAGGTTAATTAATACTGGTGCTTGAGTGATTCTTTCCTTGATTTCTTGAAAATCCTGTCTTCTCTCCTCGGTCCATTTGAAATCTGCATTCTTTTTCAGGAGCTCGATCATGGGTTTCACTACCTGAGCAAAATCAGCAATGAACTTTCGAATGAAATTTATCTGGTCGAAGAATGACTGTAGGTCTTTCTTGTTAACTGGCAGTGGTAGTTTCAAGAGCACCTCAGCCCTTGTGGGATCAATCGCTAGTCCTTCTTGTGAGATCACATGACCTAATAATTTCCCCTCTTTGATAACGAATATGGACTTTTTCGGGTTAATGGAAATCTCAAACTCTTGATATTTTTTGAACACCTACCTCAAATGAGAAATATGCTCTTCTCTACGATGCAAAAACATAGTCATGTCATCAAGGTAGATCACAATAACTCTGTTTAACAACTCACCGAAAGTGATGTCCATGGCTCTCTGAAAGGTAGCACCAACATTTGAAAGATCAAATGACATTCTTTGATAGGCGAACGTGCCCCACTTAGTAGTGAATGTCATCTTGTGTTGGTCCTCATCTTTTACCCAAATCTGGTTATAACTCGAAGAAACCATCTAGCAATGAAAATCTCTGTGCTCCGACAACTACATGGAGGATTTGATCAATCTACGATAGGGGGTAGTGATATTTTAATGATGCCTGGTTCAGATTCCAAAAATCTACGCATAGATGGATATCTCCATTCTTCTTCCAAACTGGCACCAGGTTCACCACCCATGTTGAGTGCTTAATTGGATATATTATTTTTGCTTCCAACATCTTTAACAGTTCTACCTTCATGAGCACCTCAATTTTGGGATTGACAGGCCGCTATTTCTGCCGAAAAGGTTTTACTCCCTCCTGCAGTTCAATGGTATGTTGGATTACATTCTTGTCATATCCCTTCAAATCATGATAGCTCCATGCAATGATATCGAGGAATTCGTAACACAGGCTCTTGATATCTTCTAATTCTATTGAAGTACAATCGATTTTGATTTTGATGATCTTCTCAGGCTCCAACTGCAACTCCTTATATTCCTTCGCATCTACCTTGATTTTATGCTTCTCAGCCCTATCATTTTGGTCGAATAGACTTTCCAACGAAATCAGTCCCTTGGGAATGTGATTATTCTTCAGTTGAATCATTCCTTCCATTTCCTCTTCGACAAGTACTCTATCATCTGCACTCGCAGCTTCCTTAATCAAAAAATTGACTATTTGCTCATCATTGTCGAACACTTGCCAATAGAGATTCTTATCAGGGATTGAGGGTCTATAAATTACCCTGATAGTCTTGGGTTTCCTGACTACTTGCTCCATGGGAGAGTAATTAGCACCAAGGGAAGCTAAAATATCTGCATGTTTGTTCTGCTCCCATGAAATCGCCTGAATGTTCAAGGCTATAAAGGACTCAAACAAATCCCATACCTTGTTGCGATAGGCCTTCAAGTAGTGTTACTTTGACACACACTTGTTTGTAGTCTGGTTGACAATGAGCTCAGAATCTCCAAAGATTTGCAGTTGTTTTATGCCCAACTTTTCAGCCTTTTTCAAACCAAGACACAATGCTTCATATTCGATGGCATTATTCGTGCAACTCCAAGTTAATCTATACGAATAGGTCTTCTGCAACCTAGTAGGAGAAACAAGAACAATACCAGCCCCTGCACCATTCTTGCACCTTGCACCATCAAAATACAACTTCCATAATTGATCTGCAATAGGGTCTAGGGAATCAGGGACCTTTTCTTCAATCTGCTCAGGTTTGGTTATAGTGTAACAACCGATGTCAGTTTTGACCATCACATTGAAATCCATGAGTGAGAATTCATCTTCAAGGTGGAGCTCACCAAGCACTTCTTCCATCAAATCAACTTCTTGTAATTCTTCAGTCATCATGTTGACTGCACTTGTAGATTTTTCTTCCTCTTCCAATTTTTCTATATGGAAAGTGGATGGCTTTTCATTATAAATGTGGATTCTTCTTCCCTTGTATGGTATCTCCAGATGTGAATAATCCAAGGAAAGGTATCCTCCTAACTTCGTTATGAATTCCCTTGAGAGACACATGCTGAAGTATGGTTCCAAGTCAACCACCACTACTTCTTGAATAACAGTGATCTACGGCATGCTATGTAGAACAATAGGAATATCTTTGATTACTCCCACTGTCTTGACTGGGGTCCCATCCAACTGCAATACTCCTGGACTACTTCTTGTGTATTCCATTCCCATGACTTCGCATACTGCCTTTGGCATGATAGTAGTTGCGGCACCAGAGTCAATCATACAATTATGCACTACCCACCCTTCCATCCTGAGAGACAGATAGAATGGAGGTGGTCTATTCTTACCGATGGTTGAGGTAGGCAAGGTCTGTGCTAGCACAGTCTGGGAATGACTCTTCTTTTGGTCTTTTGCAGTCTTGAGAGACTCTTGCAGTAGGTCAACTTGCCCTGGTAACTGCAGTGCATCGTATAAGCTTACTTTTATCGGTATCTTCTTCATCTCCTCCACGATGTTATAATCAGACACACCAGGAGCCTTTTCCTCTACCACTTGCTCATACTTGTTTCGGTACTATTGAGTAGCTTCCACCCTTTATCGCTTAGTCAATGATGGGTACCTAAGGTGCTCCTTAGCTTGTTCTTTCACCTCATTTTGCTCTTGAGCAGCTGTAGGTTGTGAAGTTGATGCCTTTATCTGCAACTTCTCTTGAGCTTGTTTAGGTAGTAGATCCTTCAACAAGATAGAATCCTACTACTTCGCTATCACACTAGACATTTTCGTTGGTGGTTGCACTTTTTCATTTTGTACCTTCGACTCAATAGGAACTTTTAGAGGCTCCAACTCCGTTGGATCAATAGTTACCGACTTCTTTCCAGCTCTTGTGAGAACTAAAACTTGCTCCAATGATGGGACCATAAAGTTATGATCAGCTTCCATTATCATATTAACTTGCCCATCGATAGAACTTTCTGCTAGTGTCTGTACATAGTTCAGATGAACCATGCATGTGTCTTCTCCATGAGGATCATTGCAAGTTGAGCACCAGTACGCTCTCTCCGATGTACTAGTTTCTTCATTTTCTAACACAGTTGTGCTCCTCTCAGGGCAAAGCCTTCTTACTAGTACCATCATAGGTAGGCAAAGCCTTCAAAGCTGCTTGGGGAACTAGATTTTGTGCTTGCAAATTCAAGGATCCTGAGCTATTCCATGTTGGGAACTACCTTGGTGGTTGTGGTTGTTGTGGTGGTGGGTTTTGAGCCATTTGAACTGGTGTATGAAGTTGTGGAGGTGGGATGCTGGTAGCAGTACTAGTTGGACTTGACAAAACGAAAAATACACCAGCTATTTGTGAGGATGTTGTGGATGACGTGTAAAGTGAAGTAACTAACCTAGGTGTTCACCTAATCTTTTGGTATCAAGTTCATAAAACTCAATGGGATCTTCAGGATTTTTGGCCTTTGATCTTGTAATCATGAAGCACAACTTTTATTGCCCTCACGTTTGGAGGCTTTTGGGTATAATCGAGTCGCCAGATGTTCTAACTATACAACACGAAGGCGAACATCAAACCTCAATACTATTGAAAGTGGAACTTTCGGTGTCCCACCAAGCGTGTCAAAAATTGTTGGTCAAATATCTGCCTAATTATACAAACATTCATTTGTGCGCCCTAGACACGGCCAACATTGAAAGGCCAAAGGAAAGAAATGTCCTCTGTGCCAATCTCCAAAGAGGGTTGGCTCCCTTACTAATCCTACATTGGTTTGAGACTAGAGTTACAGGAAAGAAATTGGAAATAATGGAAAGGAATGGGAAATATGGCCACAGGCTGAAGGTGTAGAATTGGGGACAGACTAGCAGCAGGAATTCCACCCAAGCATTGAAGCAACATGTAATAAAAGAAGGTAGCAGGATTTACTTACAACCTTGCAGATACAACCTCCAAGTTCGCATTCCAGAACTCACTCTCTCACCAGCAATATTCAAATTCAGATGCAGAATTTAAACTTATCAACATAAAATGAATGAGCATAAAATAGAAGGAAATCACGCACAAAGATCGCTTACAAATTCAAAAGCCAAGTATCTTCTATTGATGCAGAGAACTTGAATAGTTTTTCTGCAGAATGTCTAACCTTTGTTTACAATGAAAACTAATTAATATTATAGAGTATTTCGCCTCTTTCCTTAAATACAGATGAAGAGAAAATGTTCACAGATCAAGGAGCTTGGTGAGACAATTCCTCCTTCAAGTCCTTGAAAATATTTCTCTTGAGGTAGCGATCCAATTTTTAAGGGTAAAATCCCCAAGAAATCAGTCGTATCCTGGTGTCGGTGCACGAAAAATTGCAAACCTGGTCGTTGACTTGGGGCCTTCTTAATGCCTTGGAAATTCAATTTCGTTCGGAACGCTTCGAGACTCATAAAAATCATCTGGTGATTTAAAAATCGCAGCTTCTTCACCTTGGAACTAGCACTTTGGCTACTTTTCGTCCCATTCATTAAATGCCTTCATTCACCTATATGGGCACCTTTGAAAATCTGTCGATCCTTGAACCCAAATTTGCTCAAAACAGAAGAGCGAGCGAAAGGGCTGCCTTTAAATACTATGTCATTGCAAGTCATGGACAACTCCTCCCCTCCGATTTCATTATTACATTCGCCCTCTGATGCTTCGCCTTCAAAAACAACGATCCAAAACTTCATATTTCTTCATAAGACATTTAACTTTTTTTTTAAACGCATGTTTGTCCCAAAATGAGGTGAAAGGCGTTGGTGCCCCTCGCTTCGGGCGAACGTAGCTTTGATATCTTGGTGAAAATAAAATCCCAAGAAATTGACGAAGTCGTCTTCTATGTAGCTTTGCCCCAAAGGAGAGCGAATGTGACGTTCGCCCCCCTCCTGGGGCAAACGTGCCATTGACTTGTCAACTTTTTCTTTGGCACTTTGCAATTTTCTTTTGATTGTGCTTTCGCCCACGGGGGGGCAAATAGAACATTCGCCCCTCAATCGGGGCGAATGCGTCATTGACTTGTCAACATCTCCATTAAGCATTTTTTTTAAATGACGTTTGCCCCAAAGTAGGGCGAATGAAGATGTCGACCCTACCTTGGGACAAACGCATTACATTTTATTTTGATTGTGCGTCGACTTCGGGCGCTTGCCATATTAATTTTAAAATGGCTTTTCGTCCCAAAGTGGGGCGAAAGGAACTTTTGCTCCTCATTTGGGGCAAAAGCGTCCTCATTCGAAACTTAGCCCTTTTCCTCCATTTGCTTTATAAAAAGATCACGTTCGCCCCGAAATGGGGCGAACGCGTCAGTCGCCTCGACTTAGAGGCGAACGTACCCTTGTCGCTCTTGTTGCTTAACAACCCAATTTTAAAACAATGAAATCGTTTTTGCCTAACGATGATCCCTGAAGTAGTGCTCTCTGTGACGACATCTGAGGACTTTTACTGAATTTGTCTCATACGGTTATCTGTGAATATTATTTTGAAGCAAAAGATGCATAAAAAACACAAAGTTAATATGTACAAAAAACTGTAACATATCACATAGGCCGAAGACACTACATTATAGCTATTAATATATTTGCCGATTTTACATCAATAAAACTTCATCAAAATTTTAATGTGGCATATTACAAAACTACCAACACTTTTATTGCTTGTTCCTTGAAATGTTAGCTACAATGGAAACCCTAATGCCACTTGGTAGTCTGCATGTTGTTCAATGTTCCATTGCTCAATCTTGTAACATCTTATGTTACTCTTTAAAGTATACTAGTTGGCTAAACACTCACTCTACACATTCTCACTCACTATACTCGTTCCTTTAATTAATGCTTCTTTTTTTTATTATTTTTTGAACGCTTTAAGTTAACTAACTTTGTTAATCTCCCAAATGTTGGGCTTGTATCAGGCTCGATCAACCTTGATATTCCATTTATTGCTTGTTCCTTGAAATGTTAGCTGCAATGCAAACCCTAATGCCACTTGGTAGTCTACATGTTGTTCAACGTTCCATTGCTCAATCTTGTAACATCTTATGTTACTCTTTAAAGTATACTCGTTGGCTAAACACTCACTCTACACATTCTGAACGTTGTAAAAATCCAAGTGTTATGAAATCGTACGTTACCTTGGTTGGCTCAGACTGCTCCGTTACCCGACGCTTTAGCTTTTGTTTCGTTGGTTCGCTTAGATTACCCAGTTTCTCGACGCTTTAGCTTTTGGTGTGATGTGCTCTAATAGAGAACAATTCTAACAATGTTCTCAATTGTCAAGATTCCAAGCGCTCAGATGATTTGAATTTTCCTTGTGAAGATCTGTTGGAAATTACCATTAGTAAAAGGTTAAAAATTTGATTTTAACTGGGGTAAAGGTAACTTACCTTTTACCTTACCTGGACGACAGTGGATGGCAGCATTTGGGTGGCAAGAGAATTCCTTCCATCCTTCTTTTCCCCCAATTTCTCCTTTCTCCCTTTCTTTCTTGAATAGGTTATTTACCGCCTATTTAATCTATGTAACCTAAGTTTGAAGGTTAATGCAATAATTCATTTTTCCGTAATCACTCACCTTTCACATTTGGTATCACGACACGGATCCTGAGGTAGCCTGCAGGAGCCGAGGCGACACAGATCTCGAGGCATGGATCCCGAGGCAACCCGCAGGAGCCGAGGTGGCACGAATCTCGAGGCGGCCCGTAGGAGCAGTTTGGCATGCTTTTCGAGGCGTTGGAGGAGCTGGACGAGGCGGCTCGCAGGAGCAGCAGATCCGTACGATTCCCGAGGCACTGTTGACGTGGCGATCTGCTGCACGCGACCCGAGGCACGAGACTGACGTGGCGCGACGCGTGGCGACGTGTGATTGGCACGCAACCCGAGGTGTGGTGACGTGGCGCTGGTGCGTGGCCCGAGGAGGGTGACGTGGCGATCCCCGAGGTGTGGTGACGTGGCGCTGGTGCGCGGCCCGAGGAGGGTGACGTGGCGATCCGCAAAGTGTGCGGCGACGTGGCGGCGGCGCGCGGCCCGAGTGGTGACGTGGCAAAAGGAACTCGCGTGTTCGTGATCGCCCGTAGGCGATCAAAGTACAATAGGTGTTTAGTTATTTTTAAATAACTAAAACATCGCCCTACGGGCGATGTGGGACAATTAGTCCCAACAATTTTTAAGCTTCGCGCCGAAGCGCGAAGCCAACACTAGCTTCGCGCTCGACGCGGAAGCCAAGGGGCGGGGAGCACGCATTGCTCCCGGATCAGCCCGGTAGCGCAGCGGCTACCCTCAGCCCTGACACCCGCGAGGTCGCAGGATCGACTCTTGGCGGGGTCGATAGATAGTTAAATTTTTTTTTAATTAATTTAAAAAAAAAAAAAAACTAATGAATAGTTTAAAAAAATATATATATAATATTTTTTTTTGTGTGTGTAATTTCCTAAGAGGAAATTTCTGTTCATTAGTTTTTCAAAAAAAAAAAATTTCAAAGTTAAATGAAATTTCCTAAGAGGAAATAATTGTAAAGTTTTTTTTTATAAAAAACTTAGAAAGTTAATTTTTTTTTTTATTACTATTTCCTAAGAGGAAATCTTTGTAAAAGAAATTTTCTGGGAAATTTTCTTAAATGATAAGATCAGAAGGTTGTTATCATGCCCTCTGCAAGTTGTTAATGAGAACAACTCCTGAAAACTTTGATAGGCACGTGAAAACACTAGGACTTAATACAATTTTTTCACGAGTTGCAAAACGCGGTTATTGCACACCAGAGAAATCCCGATCAAGGATACGAAGCGATTCGGAAGATAACTCCTTTGGCAACAAGTTTGAACAATCTGACACAGTTGCAATTGCTCCACAAGGATCGGAATATACTCATTATAGTAATTCAGTTGAAATCCTACAACCTCCTTCTCCTGAAATAATATTGATCAGTGACGATGATGAACAAGTCGCTGACAATTTTGTAATGGTTGAACAAGTTTGAGTTGTTTATGATTTTAAATCAAGCAGGGCTTGATAGTTTGTAAAGTCTTTTTTGCAATAAGACTATAAAAGAGAGGTTTCTTGTTTTAGTAGATAAATGGGATCACATAATAATCTACCAATTCCCGAATTCAGAGGGGATAATTATGAGTACTGGTCCATCAAGATGAGGACATTACTCATCGAAAAAGGACTATGGGATATTATTGAAGACGGTTACATTGCTCCAACAGATTGGACTACCTTAAGTGCAAATGATAAAAAGATCTACAAATATGCACAAAAAAATAATTCATTTGCCTTATACCATCTTCAATCAGCATTAGATCCAAGTATCTTTTCGAGAATTGCATCTTTCTTAACTGCAACAGATGCATGGAATGCCTTGAAAGAAGGATTCCAAGGAAGTGATAAAGTAAAGCAAGTCAGGCTTTAGACTTTGAAAAGAGATTTTGAAAATCTCAGAATGAAGGAAAATGAAAGAGTTGGAGACTACTGTGTTTGAGTTAAAGCAGTAGTTGATATGATGCAAACTTTAGGTGAAGACACAAAAAATGAAACAATTGTGAAGAAAGTGTTGAGAACACTTCTTCCTAAGTGGAATCACATTGCAATCATAATTGAAGAATCCAAAGATCTTTCTACTCTTACATTTGATAGTTTGATTGGATCATTAACATCACATGAAGAGCGACTTCAAGGTGCACCTTCAACAAGCTATGGAGGTGATGACAAAGCCTTCACTTCGAATGAAAGTGCAAGACGAGGACAAGGAAGAGGCCGAGGCAGAGGTCAACAACAAAGAGGCAAGGGCCAAAGCAACTCCTACAGAGGAGGTAATCAAAATAGAGGTGGAAATCAAAACAGAGGAGCCAATCAGAACCAAAGCGGCAATGCAAGCCGTGGAAATCAAGGACGAGGAAGTAACAAGACTAAAACAACTTGTTTCAATTGTGGGAAACAAGGCCACTTCGCTCGTGACTCGCTGGTCAAAGTCTACAAAAGATCAAAGCAATCAATATGGCTCATTCTACGGAGAAGAAGAAGGTCCACCAAACCTTTTTCTCTCTTATGGACAGCGAGATCAAAATCTAAATGATACATGGATTTTGGATACTCGGTTGCTCCAACCACATGAGTGGCAAAGAAAATCTCTTTGCTACATTAGATTCAAATTACAAATCTCATGTTAAGTTATGGGATAATAAATCCTTGCAAGTTGAAGGCATAGGAGCTATGGAAGTTCCAACAAAAGAAGGCCTTAAAAATGTGAATGACATATACTATACTCCACAACTACAACACAATTTGTTAAGTGTTGGCCAAATGATGGAGAAGCATTACAAATTAGTTTTTGATGAAAGAAAATGTACAATCTTTGATAAAAACAATTGTAATCGGGTCATCACTGAAGTACCTATGACAAAGAATAGGTTGTTCCCTCTAAAATTTGGTGAGCCAGGGGGAGCTCAACTTGCAAACATTGCTATTACAAATCCAAGTGAATTGTGGCACTTGAGATATGGTCACCTCAATTCCGCTAGCTTGAAAATGTTAACATCACAAGCTATGGTGACAGGACTACCAAAAATTCCAGAACATAAAAAGGTATACGAAGCATGTGCTTTGGGAAAGCACTCCAGTAACGAAGTTTCCAAGAGGTCGAGCGTGGAGAGCAAGCTATCCTCTTCAGCTAGTACATTCGGACATTTGTGGTCCAATGCAAACAAAGAGCCTTGGAAACAATTCTTATTTTCTAACATTCATAGATGATTATTCTAGAATGTGTTGGCTTTATTTTCTAAAACACAAAGATGAAGCATTTGATTGCTTCATAGACTTCATAAATAATGTAGAAAAGCAAAGTGACTACTATGTCAAATGTCTTCGCACTGATAAAGGAGGAGAGTACTCCTCAAATGAATTTCTTCATTATTGTAAGCAAAATGGGATAAAAAGGCAGTTCACCATCGCCTACACCCCAAATGAGAACGGTGTGGCTGAGAGAAAGAACCGCACCCTTGTTGAAATGGCACGAACAATGCTTCAAGCAAAACATCTCACAAACAACTATTGGGCAGATGCAGTGAGAACAAGTGCATATATTCTAAATAGAAGTCCGACTTCTAGTGTAGATGGTATCACTCCTTATGAAGGATGGTACGGTAAGAAACCAAATGTCAAACATTTCAGAGTATTTGGTTCTTTAGCATATGCACACATTCCTGAGGAGAATAGAAAGAAGCTTGATCCAAAGAGTCAAGCATGTGTTTTTGTAGGGTATTGTGATTCAACCAAAGGGTATAGATTGTACAATCCCACGACACATAAAATCATTATCTCCAGGGATGTAATTTTTGATGAAGGGGGAGAATGGGGTCATAAAAAATTTGTTGATTTTGACTCTAATTCGGACAGTTCTACATTAGTACCTCCCACATTGGTACAACCCAAGAAAAGCAGTGTAAAAAGTCCTCCTCCACAAATTCCACATCAGGAAACTTCATCAAGTACATCAAGTGGTACACCAAGTCCAAGAAGGAATTTGTTGGCACCCCCAAATTCTCCAAAACGATTTCAAAGATCTATAAGCGCTCCAAGCCCGATGGATATTGATTCAGTTTCTCAAAGGAAAGAGACAAATAGAGGAAAGCGCATATTGCAGAGTCATCCATCTACTCAAATGTTGGATAGGAATTTCCAACAAAGATACACTAGGAGTCAAGCTAGTGAGATGGATGACATTTTGTCAAGACTTGAAAATCTTCAAATGTCGAGGGGATGATGAGTCTCATGAACCAAGGGGTGATGTAGTCAATTATGCTTTGTTGGGCTGTCGCACGCCTAGAACCTTCTAGCTATGAAAAAGCATGCATTGAAAATATATGGCAAGATGCCATGGAAGAGGAAATATCCTCAATTAAAAAGAATGATACTTGGGAGCTTGTGAAGCTTCCCAAGGGAAAAAAATGTGTTGGATGTAAATGGGTCTATAAGACCAAATTCAATGCTGATGGGAGCATTGAAAGGCACAAGGCAAGATTAGTAGCTAAAGGTTTTACTCGGAAATATGGAATAGATTATGAGGAAACCTTTGCTCCACTTGCTCGACAAGAAACAATTAGAACCTTTTTCTTTCCTTGGCAGCCCATAAAGGATGGAAAATTCAACACATGGATGTGAAAAGTGCATTTTTAAATGGATACCTGACAGAAGAGGTGTATGTTCAACAACCTCAAGGTTTCCAAGAACCAGGAAAAGAGAACCTTGTTTATAAATTGAAAAAAACACTTTATGGCCTCAAGCAAGCACCAAGAGCATGGTACTCACGAATTGACGGTTATTTCAGTAAATATGGTTTCACAAAAAGCAAGAGTGAACCAACATTATACTACCGAAAAATGGAGTAGATATCCTCATAGTTTGTTTATATGTGGATGATCTAATATTCATGGGTAGTAATGATAAAATGAATATGGAGTTCAAAAACTCCATGATGAATCAATTTGAGATGAAGGATCTCGGATTAATGAGATACTTTCTAGGAATGGAAGTACATCAATCAAAGAATGGGATCTTCATATGTCAACAAAAATATGCTCATGACATGATCAAGAAATTTGCTATGCAGCAGTGCAAATCAGCTGCAACACCAACTGGACATGGAATCCAACTAAGCAAAGAAGATGGAGCACCAAAAGTTGACTTGACCAATTACAGAAGCATGGTTGGGAGTTTAATGTTTCTCACCAACACTAGGCCAGATATACAATATGTTGTTTCTCTTGTATCACGATATATGGCATGCCCATCCGAGCTGCATCTTCAAGCAACCAAACAAATTTTACGATATGTAAAAGGTACATTGGATTTTGGAATCCATTACCACAAGTCTAACTCCGTGAAGTTATTTGGTTATAGTGACAACGATTGGGGCGAGTAATATAGATGACAAAAAATCTACATCGTGGAACTGTTTTAGTCTAGATTCGGGACTAATAACTTGGAGTTCCAAGAAGCAATCTGTTGTAGCATTATCATCTACGTGAGTCGAGTACATAGCCATTACTCATGCCGATACTCGGATCCTCCCGGTTGAGGAAAATCCTTGAAGAGATTGGCGAAAAACAAATTGGTCCAACCAAACCGAATTGTGATAATATTAGTGCCATACGGTTGGCATATAATCCGATCCACCACAAAAGGTCAAAACATTTTGATATGAAGTATCACTTCATAAGAGATATGGTGGAACAAAGGCATGCTTGAGCTTCAATATTGTAGCACTTTGGATAATCTAGCGGACATCTTCACCAAAGGCATGGCTAAAGCTCAATTTATAAAGCTGAGAGACTATATAGTTAGTCCTCTCAACTTTAAGGGGGAGAATGTTGGAAATTACCATTAGTAAAAGGTTAAAAATTTGATTTTAACCGGGGTAAAGGTAACTTACCTTTTACCTTACCTGGACGGCAGTGGACGAAAGCATTTGGGCGGCAAGAGAATTCCTTCCATCCTTCTTTTCCCCCAATTTCTCCTTTCTCCCTTTCTTTCTCGAATAGGTTATTTACCGCCTATTTAATCTATGTAACCTAAGTTTGAAGGTTAATGCAATAATTCCTTTTTCCGTAATCACTCACGTTTCACAAGATCTACTCTCTTCCAACCCAATGGTAACCAGTTGATTTAAGTTAATTTTTGCAAGATTAATAACTTGGTCATTCAATGTTGCAATGACAACAAGTTCTACCACTAATATTCATCACTCAAAGACTAAAAAATTAGCCTCATGGTTGCCCCAATTGCAATAGGCTCAATATCTCCGCTATATCTTTAAGCAAACTATATGTTTCATCAAAGACTAACCAAACGCAGGCGATTAGGGTATGAGAGCAATGATAATGTCAAGGCCAAAATCCAAGACAAGAAAGGGATTTCGCCCAATCAACAGTGTCTGATATTTATTGAAAAGCAGCTAGAAGATGGTCGCACCCTCACTGATTACAACATTAAGAATGAGTCCACTTTACACCTTGTGTTGAGGCTCAATAGTGGAATTATTGAGCCTTCTTTAATGACACTAGCCAAGAGTGACAACTAGAATAGTTATTCCTTTATGCAACCCTGCTTTCTCCTTTGTAATATAGCAGTATGGCTGTTACTCTTTAATATAGCCAAATAACTACTCTTTTTCAATAATGCTGAATAGTTATTCTTTTTTTTTTTAATTAAGTCATATGGCTACTCTATCTTCTTCTTTCTTCAATATTAGGATATAGAACCTTTCTCTAGATTGGCCCAAACAAGCCTCTCTTTTCCTTATGCAGACTGAATATGCCTCTTTTCTATAAGGTCTTTTTTTTTCAATACAAGTCAAATGGGCTCTCATCTTTCTTTTCTCAATATGGGCCTCTTTCTTCTTCAAATATTTTAAAAAATATTAAACTTCTATAAAAACTTAAAACTTTTTAAAAAGCTTTTAAACAAACTAGTTGAATTCCTTATCACTCTAAACTTAAAAAATAAATCTTCTAATTTTTTTAATATTTCAAATAATAAAAAATTTAACTAAGTAGACATCCTTATTACTCCATATCTCTGACATTAAAAAAAAAAACTCAAAACACTAAATAGTTATCACTCCATATATGAATTAAATATTTTACCTAATCTATCATACCTTATAAATCATTCATAAACTTAATAAAAGATTTAATTAAACATTTAACTTTAGAATACCTTCTGAAATGTATGTAACTCTGAATTGTTCGCGGTTTTTAAACTGTGCTTGCGCTTCGATCTCCGCACTTGCTGCGAGGTGACTTTTCATAGTACTCTGTGGCTCTAATACCATTGATAGCTTTCCAAGTAGATTAAGTCACTGAAAGCTTTATCCGAGTTCAAGTGTAAATAAAAAATGTCATTAACATTGAATCTCAATATTGGAATAGCATCAATATCTCATAAATATAACTCAAATATATACAATATCAATAGATCACAAGAATGATTTAGATTAATTACATTGCATGGAGTTTTGTCTCCAATATATAATTTTACATGACTTTGTAGTACTTTGACTATTGCTCTCCTCATAAATGCATCCTTTCATACTCCTCATATTGAGACAAAACTCTCATCTTGCCACCTATCAATAGGACTCTTCATTCTCTCTCTTGACACCTTGCACTTTCTCTCATATTGACACATACATTATATAGAATAAAAATCAACTACCAAACTAATATTTATAAGGGGGCCAAATAATGTAATACTTCCAATGAATACACACATAGTTCGATGATAATTTGAATGGACTATTGTGCCTTACGTAAACCATTATGTTAGGCACCCATTTTTAAGGATAGTGCAAAAGATACAACAATATTCTTTTCAATTTATATTATTATTAAAATGTAAGATCCAGTTTCTATCATGGAATATCACTATGCGCAACAAATTACTTTAAAAGTATTTGTAACATTCATAATCTCTAGATATTATGGACTTTGAGAACACAAAAATGAATTTTGAGAACACAAAAATCTACATACAAAAATATGTACAGCATAAAGGTGAAGATAATTATAAATAATTGTTAAATCTTTCATAGGATTTCCTTTGTTATTACCAAATAAAACGATTCCATAACTTATTCTTCACATTCCAAACACAGTTGACTTTCACTTTAGTTCATTAGATCTTACATGAGTCCTCATCCAAAATAATTTACAAATGTCAAATGATCATTATATCAAAACAGTCATTCATAATTCTGGAACTGGTGTTGATCTGAAGCCATTATTTTGCTCCTTCCACATCCACATTCCTTGTAATACTGTTTCAAAGCAAAAAGCAGAAGCCTGCAAAAACTCTTGTGAAGTTATGTGCATGCCATATATAATCATATGATAGATACCTTTGGATCAACACCTTGATAGTTATGCTGAATGTTTTTTGGTTTTCGGGAATATTAACATGTTACATTTGTTTTTTATTTTTTCTAATAATCAATCTTTGAGGGCCCATTGAATCCTGCAGGATTTAAATCATCTCGATGCACAAACTACAAGTTGCCTGCTGCTACTGAAGGACAACTGAAGGATATAACCATTCAGTCAATCAAGACCTTAACTATAGGTGAGATTGGCTTTCCCTCATATAAATTAACAGAAAATTATTCACCAGAAGCCAAGAATGCCCAGTGTTCTCTTTTTTGTTCCTCTGAGTTTGCACCCTAGAAGATGTTAAGACAAACTGCGATTGAACATGGGACAAATGAAATCTGGAGTAAAACAAAAGCTAGAGTGTTGTATGATAACTTGAAAAATAGAACAGCAATATTCACACTGTCTCAAAAAAAATGTGGGTACTTGAATAGGTAGAAGTAACAATCCTTAATTCTCGTCCATACGCATCAAAAAGACAAAATCCATCAAAGCAGAAAAACGATTAAGATTCTTCATAGTAGATATTTTAGTCCAGATATTTCTCAATATGCCAAAAGTTATGAAGGAGGATCACATAGTTAAACAAAATTTGAGAAAACAATGGTAAATGGATTAAATAAGTGTCCTATCAATATCAAAAAAGAATCAGAGAGAAATCTATTTGGATTTCTACTTTAAGAATGATACATGTGCAAGACTATTTACAGCTAGACCATAAAGAAACAAGAATCCCTTCAAGGAACAAAATTAACACCAGTTTCAAATTTATATAAATGAACAAGAAGAAGAAGCGAAATGTCCCTGAATGTCAATGGCATGTGATTAACATTGATCCTGCCTTGCCATTTTTCCTGCTAATTAGTTTTGCTCAATGCCAACCGCAATAGGGTTAGGTGGCAGTTGTCTAAATTGTTGAAAGGTGCTGATTCTATATAATACATGGTGAAAAGAATATTTATAGAGAAACTGCTTGAAATTTTGCAAGATGAGCTTGTCTACGGCCCAAAGAAAATGCTACAAAAATCCATGCAAAGCACACCTACATCCACAACATGTGTCAGCCTGGAAATTAGTAAAATGAAATCTGTGTCAAGTAACCTATGACTTTTAGCAAATAATACAGACCGGCAGTGCACATAGAGCAATGGCTGAGGGCCCTTTATTGACTGATCCCTGGAGTATCTTGTAGATTCCAGCAGCTGCTGCATCTCCTAGCCGTTGCACTAGTACATCCATGCAAACCTGCATAAAAAACAATTTTAGCATAGCCAACAAAATAAGGAATAGAAACATTGAACCTGCTGACTGGAATTCACCTTAGCTTTGTACTTCTCATCTCGCGTAACAACAGTGAAGAGAACCTCTTTACCAGGTCGTGTGAGAACATAATTTAAGACCTGCAAAAACAATTAAACAAAGGGCATAAAGAAAAAACAAAAATTGTATTCATATGTGCAAATGGCCAAATTCAGTCAAGCAGATTGAAAAGAAGAGTAAAGTACAGCAGCACATATGAGTGCTAAGAACCCCAACGACTAAAAAAACTATACAAATCTAAAACAACAGAAGATCCCAGCAAGAAGGGGGTAAATCCAAAAAGGGTTGAGAGAACACAACAAAATGTGAAATGTATGTACTTCGCTGAGTACTGCAGAAGTTAGCAGTCAAAACTAACAATTAACAATTGTTACTGCAACCTATCATTTTGGTTGTATTTTATGTCTTGTCATGATTGCCAGCTATAGCAACCAATTTGTGGAAGTAGAAAAATGTAACTACCTGTTCATAGTTGTTACTGCAGTATTTAATTTTGGTGGTATTCATGTCTTGTTACAGTTTCCAGCTAATTCGCTTTTAGGCAAAACTAGGGAAATGATTGTTATAAGTATACCAATATGGCAAACAAAATACAAATTTTTAAAATAACATGCCTGAACAAGCTCTTCTTACTTCAAATTTTAACGTGACAAATTTTCATTATTGAAACCCTTCTGGCATATGCAAATGGTTTGGGGCAAACAGTGGGAAATGAGAAGTTTCATACTGTAACCCAAGATTCCATTTCCACAAGAAGACACATTGTAGTCGACATGGAGATGCCTGGAAGTAGGGGTCAAACTTATGGCAATGCATGGACCTATACCCACCCGTATGTGTTAACATGGTGGCACCTAAAGGTTGGAGCAACTTGTAACCATATTACAGGTCAAAGTCTACCCCCATCTCTTCTACAATCTCTATCCCTTAACCATTAATCTGAGGGATTGTGGCATAATGATAATGGGGATACATTCGTACGAGCTTGACTCAAGTTCAAATTGCCACACTGCAATAAGCCAGCCCCTAATCAAGAAAATATGTCACCGAGGTTGTGGTGTGATGAGAATGGAGTACATCCATATAAGGGCAACCCAAGTTCAACTTCACATTGCAATAATGTGGCCCATAACTTCACTCTGCTGGACAAGATTTTGTTTGAACAGGTACACATAATGATGCCCAAGCTTCAATTCCAAAATATCATACATAACTCAAGACAGCTGAAAACCATTGGGTGAGATTTTCATGGATTGCGATAAATCAATCATGACAGAATAGGGATATGTGCAATCAAATGCAACGGTGGCAATCAATTACAGGGAAACAAAATGATTTTAATCTGTTAAAGTTCACTATTGTGCCTCTTAAATCAAGACATTACAGAACAGTTAAACCATAGAGAAACTGCTTTAATGGTAGGTATAGTTGTGTTCTCAACTTTCAGATAAAATTGTCCAAGTAGATGATTCACAATAAACAATCATTTAAGTTCTAAGAAACCAACAAAATAGTAAAAACTTCTGCTATGATGAAAGTGAAATTGACTGGACCTTTCGCAGAGTCTCAGATATTGCCACCACAATCCAGGTTGGCCAAATAGCAATTGCAGTCATGTTTGCAAACGCAACAAGTGGAGCTGCAGATATGGCTGCAGTGACTCCAGCACTGGTAAGTATCTGACCCTACAAATCAGAATCCAATCTTCCACACATTAATGAGAATAAATCTAGTGGACCATCTTTAAACAAACTCAACTTGCCTAATCTTACATTGATATATTTCAGGTCGAAAACTCCATGTCTACTAGAGAGATCATCCTTAAACATCCAATTGGCAATTTCATGGGAAGCACTTGCAGAAAGTAAGGTACATCTAAAAATTTGTCAAAGTCAGCAGAATACCGTTAAAGTAAGTTGCCCAATAAGGATGAATATGGCAGTGAAACTGTTGACCTGGGCAAACATCCTCCTCCTATCGAGAGCATTTGCAACTGCCGTTGCAACTACACTTGCTTTCTGCCATACAGAAGTCACAATACACAAAATTTTATAGGGCCATTTAACGGATAAGAGACATTTACCATCTAGTTTAATTCCTTTTGAACCATAAATGATCAAGCGCAGAAGTAATTAACTGGTAGTCAAAAGCACCTTATATTATTTGCAATGACAATCAGTAAACAATCCTATTCCGGCAATTTCTACATGTTGAATCTCTTATTAATGTTGATTTTGCACATGATTTTAAGATTGTTTGACATGCTAATAAGAGTCCTTGTTGAAAAAATTTGAAAATTTCCAAGCTGCTCAGGTTCCCCCATCACAACGTCCAAGACTAAATTTCTTCGAAATTCTCATGACAGGTAACATGCACTTATTGATTATTTTACAAGTATTTTACACCTCCAGAGTAACAATAAGCTAACATGCAGCAAAAGTCTGAGTTTTAGACTACCAAATGTAATCTACTTTTATTGAAATACCTGAAAATAAAAGAAGGAAGATACCACTGCAGTAAGCCACATGAAACCACAGACATGGAGAAGATATGATGATGCAAATATAAGGCGCAGACCATCTAGCATAGCAGAGAACTTGTGTTTCGTGGAAGAAGCAGCCAGTCGATCTGTAATACCCGAGCTGTATTCGATAGATTGATTAACGGATTCCCTACAAGGAAAAAATTATACAAAATTCATGAAAATAAACGTCAACATATTCATAAATAAAACCAATAGTACATGAAAAGCTGCTCCAAGTCAGGAACTATAGAACATCGTAGCCACAGTATCCTGTCATCCTACTGCCATTAGGTGAAAAATCAAGACCAAACATAAATTCATCCTTGCGTAATTTTTGACAGCATGATATCTAAACTTCTTCAAGTAGCATAATATCTAGCAGCAATTTCTGTTCACCATTTTTGGCATCTGTGCTAAAATTCAGAAAACTTAAGTGAAATTGCCACCAATTTCCACACACCTATTCGTGAAACATGTTTCTCATAACATGTGCTACTCTGAAATTGCACCATATGCATATAATTATGAATTTAAACAGAAACAAGCAAAAAGTGAAGAAATATAACGCCCAGTGGAAAAGTATCTGAAAGAAGAAAAACAGTTTCATAACAATCTAACAAACTGAGATCTCTTCCAGAGATAACTTGTGATCGTCAAAATTTATATCAATTACCCAGACTTTCTTCCATCACAGCAAATAAGGTTCACAGAAAAGTTACTATAAATGGTGAAACCTTGGAAACAAACCAAACATAATTTCATTCCAAATTTCACCAATGCATTATTAGGACTGTGCGGCAATACTCTTAAGTGTCAATCCAAATGAGAACTACTCTCAATAGCTGTGAATCACATATTACTAGTGTAAGAGAAAATGAATTATTTTCTCTATGTACTATGAATATTATTAAAAATAGTAAAAACATTAGATACCCAAGCAGTCGGTCCTAACCATAGTAACCTATTATTCATTATCTTTAGAAATAATGAATTCACATTAATCAGTATTGTGGTGGGCCTATCCTCATACCAGCAGCCTTATTGTACATCAATAATTAGTAAGAGGTACAAGGAGGTGCTCTTCTGCATAGACAGTCCTCCGTCAAATTCAGCAGGTCAACAGACATGATCAATTCCCCATACTATTTCCCTTTAAGTGTTTCTTTTTGGTTGGTTTGGGATGTACATAGCTATCCTCCATATACCTGCCATGCTTGTGTGCCAATTTTTATATTTATACTAACCTATGTGCCATGACCAGCATGATAAAGTCTTTGCTAATCACAGTAACATTATATACATTATATATGATAAGTTTATAGCTGTGATTGGTTATGAGTTCCTACATGTGGTTAAATTTTAACCTGTCAGTGTGGTAAGTAATGGAGGGCCAAAAAAGGGTCAATTTTTAATTGAACTAATTTGTGGTCAAGGGTGCCCTGTGTATTCACATAATGCATGAATGCATTCTTTGTTATATTATAGCATGTATGTGTGCACATTACGTACCTTTATTTTCTATAAGAACAAACAAGATCATGTGTCTGATTTGAAATAATCTAACTCAGATTTGTTGGAATATATTATATTATTTGGTACATGCTAATGTACCACCTTGGGTACATCATTAGATTAGGAATGTGTCTTAGATTAGAGTTTGAGTATTTACTTTATGCAATGTAATAAATGCACAAGTATTGTTAGAATGTGCAAAGTACTTGATGATGTAAATGTGCATGTTGTCCATGTGTACATGAATCCTTAGAATAGGAAGATGAAGAGTCATAGGTAGGTGAAAGACCAAGAGTCACATCTCATTATATATAGGCTTTTGATAGATAAGATAGATGAGAAGGTAGATAGCATAAGGTAGAGGAGAAGTAGATGATATGGTAGATACAATGTAAAGCATGTATGAAATGTGGAGAGTTTGAGACCTCCATTTTATAACATTGTACTATTTTCGTGAGCTTTTATTAATGGCAGATTTATGAGTAGTGGCAGAAGTTTCTTATGAGTTTTACATGCTTAATATATTGCCATTATCATATATTTAATATTGCATGCTCATTTTATACCTTGTGGTTAATTTTTAATTAAGTATCTAGCATCAAAAGCTATTAGTGGTATAAGAGCACAAAGAAGATTGATAGGAGATAGAGAGAGCCACAAGAGATATTGAGAGGAGATAGGGAGATTTCATTTTCAAAATTTTTAAAGTTATTTTTTGGCTAGAGTCTTTCTATAGGGTTGCAGGAAAACTCGTGAGGACTAGGACTCAGCATAGATCTCTTTTCACTAGATTGAAGGATAACTAGCGAAGTTTATTGATTTTTAAGATCTAGAGATATAGATGCATTTGCTTGCTGCTGTCTAAGTTCTATTGCAGGAGATTAGTTTTTGAGTTGCAGCAATAGCGAAGACATTGAAGATTGAAGATTCCAGATTGAAGATTGAGAAGAGAGAAAGAGGCCAAAGGAGCCCTATTGAAGATTGAAGAAAGAGGAGACTCAAGAAAGAGGTCCCCATAGAAGATTGGAGATTGGAGATTAAGGAGACTCAAGAAGGAGGTTCCCATAGAAGATTGAAGACTGCAGATTGTAAATTGAAGAAAGAAGAAAGCAACTCTATTGCAAATTGAGAAGGAGGAGACCCAAGAAAGAGGTCCCATTGAAGAACTTCCAGATTTGGAAGATTGAAGATAGAGGAGGACTAGGAAAAGTCCTATTGAAGATTTGAGAAGCTGCAGAATTTGAAGACCCAAGAGAAGAGGTCTCAAGCAAACTTAGAAGGAGAAAGATGGCTAGAGAAGCCCTATTAAGAAATTGAAGAAGTGGCCATTGGAGGAGATTTGAAGAAAGCTCAAGGTAGAAGATTGCAAGAAGGAGTAGCTCCTAAAAAGAAGAATTTGGGACAATTGTCGCCATCTGACAACAAGCCCAAAAGGAAGAAGGATTTGGCAAGAAGTTTGCCAAATTTTGGAAAGGATATTTGAAGATCTCAAGACATTCAGATTCTTGAGGAGAAGGCCAGCAAATAGTTCCAATTTGAAGTCAGAATTCGACAAGAAGATTGGAGGAGAAAGAAGCTAGACACTTCGAATGGACTGATACTGAGCCCTTAGATGGCTCTATCTTCTACGTGCCGAAGCTTCTTCTCTAAGCTTTGTAATATCACCGCTTGGTGACTATAGTATGTGCTACGTTGTGTCTTAAAGACACTTGAATGTTGTCTTCCTTTTATTGCTTTGTAGAAGACAAATATGTAGCTATTAAACCCTGAATTAAATCTATAATAGACTAAGATAAAATACCTTAGTTGCACCTGGGTTTTGATACCTTGATATGGCGGCTTCTTCCCTATTCCTTGGTGGTTATAATGCACCTTATAATGGCTTCTCTTCACCAAGATTTGCTACTATTTTTCCTGCACTCAATCGTGTCTTTTGACACTTCAACTTAATCCTTTTTTGTGCACTAATCTTCCTTTCTTGCTTAATACTTAATGCACTTTAATAACTCTTAAGAATAACTAGTATAATGCACTATTAATTTCTCCTTATTGCTCCTTTTAATGAACTCTTAAAAGTAACTTTTATTATGCACTATACTCACCAATTTGCAGCTTTAAAAACTTCTCTAACTTGCTGCCCGAAAATGTAGTTTGCTGGCTTCAACTCTCCTTCAGGATGATGCTCTCTTGAAATGTAAACCTTAGCAGCTAGAATTGCTGCCCAAATTGCGACCCTTTCGCAGTTAATTTCTCCTCCGAAATGCTGTCCTCGAATCTCCTCAATTTGGTAGGAAACTCCTCCAAATTGTAGTTGTAACTCTTCTTCTATAAGCCTTCAATTTTCTGCTGTAAAAACCAGCAACCTCCTTTCTCCTAATCAGCCTTCAAGCCTTTCAATGGCAATCTTCAAATCTCTCAGATTTGGTGGCTTCTTCTAACTCCTTTCTCCTCCAGTCTCCTTTTTCGAATTCTAAATTCAATCTTGACCTATTTGTTGGCCTTATTCTCAAGAATATGAATGTCTTGAGGTCTTTGGAAATCCTTTCAAGAATTTGGCAAACTAATCTTTCTTTCTTTTGGGCTTGTTGTCGGATGGCGACAATTGTCCCAAATCCTTCTTTCTTAGGTGATTCTCTTTGCTAGCACTCTTCTCCCTTGAGTTCTCCTCAAGTCTTCTTCAATGGACTTCTTCAAGTCCTTCAATGAGGCTTTCCTAGCCTTCTCCTTGAGACCTCTTCTCTAAGGTCTTCGAATTTTTGCAGCTTCTCTAGTCTTCTCAAAACTTCAATGAGACCTTCCCTTGATCTCTTCAATCTTCAACTATGGAAGTTTTGTGTAGACACCAAATCCTAGCCACTTGTCATCTACACATCCTCAAATCATAGTCGTTCATTATTATTATTTTTTTTTTGATAATATTTCCTATACACATCCACCATGGGGATTGAACCCGGGTCACATCATCGATAATACAAGTGGCGTTCATTATTTATATATATATTTAATAAATATATATGTGAATAAATCTTAGCTGCCCATCACGACTTAATCCTAACCATTCATCCATCATGATCCATGTCACTTATCCAAATCCCAATCTCAACCCTTCATCATGTTTTAATCTCGACCGTCCGTTGGTGTTGTCGAAACCCTAACTGGTCAAGGGCAAATTATAAAAGATGATTCATTTTTGTGAATCAAGGTCGGAACATTTTGGATTCAAAAACCCTAGCACTCTGCTAACACCTTCCATCCTTGTCGTCGCTCAAACCCTCGCCACTTCCCCATCTGCCATATTCGTCACTGAAACTTTTGCGAACCCTACCCGAATTCCGCAGTGTCCCCCATCATCTAGAAACGCTCCAGGGCGTTCCCCAAATGCAGCAGAGCGTTTCTAGAAAGATGCAGGGCATCCATAGCCATCCCTGAACGCTGCAAAGCATTCGCCGTTCACCGGTTTGCAGCCGCCAAACCCTCGGATGCTTGCGGGTGTTCGCGCGTCACCAAATCGAGGAAGCAGAAGCATAGATCAACAAACTTAGGTATCTTTCGACAAGGCATCAGGTATTATTGCTTTACTTACGTTTTTGGTATCTCTGCACTTTATTTCATCAAGTATTTCAGTTAGGATCAATATTGTACACTTTAAGATTTTAGAGGGTCTCACACTGTGGAGGCCCTACAGGTATTATTAACCTATTTTCTGATCTGTTTGTGTGCAGGTTACAAGAAGCGTTTACATTGACGGTTGTTGCAACCACGAGTGGCCCTGCAAGGATACGCAAGTCCACTCACACTTGTTTGGAGTGAAGACGATCCAGAGACACCGAATATTCATTTGAACAAGGGTTTTAAACCCTCTAATTGTAAAATCATTTGTATCAACACAAGTTGCATTGTAATAGTGGAGATCAAGGCTCCTTAAAATCAATATAATATAATTCTTTCATTGTGCAATATTTCTTGTGTTTGATCTGTTATCATTATCTTGGTGTTGTTCGTTTTCGCAAAATTCACAACTAGGGTTTTTTAAGTTGCAAGGGTTTGATCTGTGCTTGCGTGGGCGTCGGATTGCATCTGGGGAAAGATACGGTACTACGTATGTGAAGCTGAAAAAAAACACGTAAACTTTTGGGTAAGTCATTTTTTTTAAAACCCTAGCTATATTTATTTTTGCTTTTTTTTTAAATAAATAAATATTCATCTTTCTATTTTTTTAAGCAATATACCATGCACTATTAGGCATCCTAAGCATTCATAGGCATTTTTCTTTAAAAAAAAAAAAAGAGGAAAAGAAAATGCATTTTTAGAATCATATAGATTTGCATATAGGGGTAGATATGCACCTATGCATTCATTTCTAGTTGCATTATACATTCACTGCAGTTGATTCAAGTTTTTGCTATTTTTCATAGTGTTTTTGCCTTCTGCCTTGTGTGTTGTGTGTAATAAACTGAAAAGCATATTAGTTGCACTTTAGGTTGAGTTTCCCACTTCTCACTTTTCTAGGCTGGAACAAGTCACTTGTGCTCAAGCTTCCTCCCACTATTGGAAACACTTGTTGATTCAGAGTGGAAGAGCTAGGTGAACCCTCCATTGTTGGAAACACTTGCTGATTTAGAGTGGATCTTAAGCGGTGTACCCTAGACTCTTTTGAGGGCCTCATACTTGACACTAGTGTTCCTAGTCACCTACTTGGTAGAGTGAAAGAGGGTTTCTTCGCATTTTATGTTAAAAAAAAAAACACCATAGACAACAAAAATTTACAAAGAATCCACACACACTGCACATTTCATTTTCAACATCAGTGAGTTGGATTTCATCACCAACCACTGATCGAGACCAGCGATGGTGGGCTTCATCTCCATCCGTTGGCTCGCCCCATAGATACCTTAGCAACCTGTGAGTGATTTTTCTGGACTTCATCACCAAAAAAATCCCCACTTGAGATCCACTTTAGGAAGCTAGTTTAACCGTTCACATTTCGTTTCTTGCCAAAGAGGTGAGTGGGAACACACCCATTCACCCTGCACAGTTGTCTAGGCTTAGGGAGTCATAAAATCAAAACACACACCAAAAAAAAAAAAATTTGTTCCAAAACATAGGACACAACTGTTTGTTTGATAGGTGTTTTTCATTGTCATCTCACTTTCCACACACACCCTACAAATTCGCCATCCCTGCCTGCTTATAGCTTATGGTCTTGACCAGAAATCAAGCTAGATCAATGAATCAGGTACCTACCTCATCCATGGAGTGCTCCACTCCTTTACCAGCCACTTCTGTGGCAAACTCAACTAGCATGGCGCAGACAGGCTATATTGGCTTGTCTGCTGACCCCTCTCTTCCAATATTCACTTCGAATGCAGATGTGATACAAAGGGCTATTCATACCGCCATTCCAAAACCGAGCCATCCACACCCACTGATCCCCACATCACCTATATAGATATGGACAAAGTTGGAGCTTATTTAAGACCAACCAATCCAGCTCTAGAACCACTCAACATTCCATCTAGACATGTTCCTTCTTAGTAGGAATTTGTTTACTCACATCCCATAGCTTTAGCCGAGTCTACACCAACCCTCTTTTTGAGGCAACATCCGCACCTTCACAACAAATTCCTCCACCACAATGTAGCCAAATCACCTCCATCCCATCTACCTACACCACTACATATTCCAACACACTCTACGAAGCACAAGTTAATGCAACTTCGCAGTTTCCATCTACCATTTCATCTACCACCCCTCATTCAGTTGTGATTCCTTTCGCAACTTACCCTCCATTAACCTCAACCAACATTGCCAACACTCACATCTCACCCACATCCACTTCCACCACCACCACACAATCTGCATCAAAAATTGCCATACAACAAGCATGGCAGCACCTCAATCAACTGCTCATGGGCCAGCAAGATGCTCGTTCTCGCCCTCAACAGCAATCACAAGGTAGCAAATTTTAAACCCCATTCCATTTCAAGCCAACACACCTTCTTCACCCCCGATCCATCTTGGGTAGCACAATATTCTCGGGTTGTTATACCCATGCCTCCATTCACCCATATCAACACCACCTCCACAACCCAACATATTCACATCCCCCAAACTTCATCCCCACTCCATCAACAACAGTCATTCCATCACCAAGCCCAACAACACACCCAACATCATAAAATACCCATCAATCCATCAGGCCATCAATACCACATTCCATCTCAACAATTCATCACTCCACACACCCCACCTCCATACACACATCAAACAAACTAGGGCTCCCATACACACATGGAAGACCCTAAGATCCAAGCCATGCAACAACAGATTGACAACTTAATCATGTATACTCCTGGTATGATATACCAAAAACCTACACTGAGACAACTGATCAATCAACCTATTCATTTTTCGGTACCATCACCACCTTATTCGGCAAACTTTACAATACCAAAATTTGACAAATTCAAAGGGACTGAGGACCCTAGAGAGCACATCAACACATTCATACACTCATGCTTTCGAATTCAAGAGAATGATGCATTAATGCTCAAAACTTTTCCTCAGACATTGGGGGGAGACGCCTTAGACTGGTATAATCATCTGCCACACCATAGCATTTACACATTTGAACAATTGGCAGATAAATTTTTAGAAAGGTTTTCCCTCAATGTTCGTAAGAAAACCACATTGACTGACTTATATAATCTCAGACAATTCGAAGAAGAGTCGGTCTATGATTTTGAAAACCGTTGGAGGGCACTCATCACCAAGTTGCCATTCGCCCTACCAATGGAAGAATTGGCCCGAATGTTCGCAAGGAGTTGTCTAAAACCTATCTCCTTGTTATTGAAATTACAGCAATACAGAACATTCGATGAAGCTCTTGCCCAAGCCCGTGTCATTGAAGAAATAAAAATTCAAGAGGGTGAGATCAAACCAAAGAAAAAAGAATGGCAAAACAAGGACCAATCTAAAGGAAACTATTCTGGCCAATCGAAACTAGGACAAGTCAACAAGTGGTTTTGAGTCAACCCCAAATGACTCAAGAACCCCATAGTCAACTCCAACCACAACCATCATTGCGACAACCGCAACAAGTGTCCTATCAAGCGGTTCCCCCACCACAACAATTCCATAACACAGCGCCAAATGTGAACAATCGTCAACGTTGTTAGGAAAACTTCAGATTTTTATATCTGCAATGGAAACACAATAACAGAAAACACAAAATAGCAACACAAGTGACACAGAGATTTACATGGAAACCTGCAATGTGCAGGAAAAACCCAGGGCAATTGCAACTTCTCTTTCATTATTTTCAGCAAGCTTTACATTCACGTTTCTCAACGTTTTCAACTACGTTACATATGAAAGGGATCACACCCCTTTTATAGAGCAGAAGGAAGACTCAAATTGTTCGTTTCCTCTCCCAACGGAAGCCTCCAAAAACTGTTCATTTCCGCTCCCTGAACCTGTTCATCTTCCGCGTTTAGACGTCTATCTGGACGTCTATTTGCTTAGACGTCTAACCAAGACATCTGGCAGCCCAGATGTCTGGCATGTTGCCTATACGTCTAGCAAGTCAGACGTTTGGCCTGCTGCTAGACGTCTGGCCCAGACGTCTAGCAGGTCAGATGTCTAGTTTGCTGCTGGCCTCTTTTTTTTTCTAACGCATGGATACTGTCTTCACTCCTAACATTCTCCCACTCAAAGTCAGTATTCAGGAATTCTTCTGCCAAAGATTTTCGTCCAGTGCCAATTGCCCAATGCTGCCCTTGTTACTTTTTCAGCAAGCCCAAAGACACCACTCAAACTTATCTACCTTGACCGGCTTTGTAAGAATATCTGCAAGATTCATTTCAGTGTTGATTTTCTGCAACAGGATCCTACCTTCTTTCACGACATTTATGATAAAGTGGTATTTGACATCAATGTGTTTCGTGCGATCATGGAATGTTGGATTCTTCACTAGCTGAATAGCACTCTAGCTATCATAATGCAACGTAATTTTCTCCTGCATTACCTTGAAGTCACCCAACAATCGCTCTAGCCAAATTGCCTCTTTACTAGCATGAGTTGCTGCAATGTATTCTGCTTCAGTGGTTGATAAAGCCACAACAAACTGCAACTTAGAAGCCCAACTCACCGCTCCATCAAGAGTGAAGGTATATCCTATAGTGGATTTTCTCCCATCTCTATCTCCACCATAATCAAAATCCACAAAACCTATAACTTGCAAATCTGTCGATCCAAAGTAAATGGCAACATCTGAAGTGGCTCTTAAATATCTGCATATCCACTTCATCGCATTCCAATGCTCTTTACCAGGATTTGCCATGTACCGGCTGACTATTCACTTCACCGCATTCCAATGCTCTTTACTAGGATTTGTCGTGTACTAGTTGACTATTCCCACTGCTTGGGCAATATCCGGTCTGGTGTTCACCATGGCATACATGAGGCTTCCTATTGCTGATGAATACGGTACACGAGACATGATTGTCTTCTCTGCTTCTGTTCTAGGACACTGGTTGGAAGACAACTTTAAGTGTGAAAGAAGTGGGGTACTAATTGGTTTTGCATTCTGCATATTGAATCGTTGCAGAATCTTTTCCACATATGTCTTTTGACTGAACCAGATCTTTCTTCTTTTTTTGTCCCTGTGTATCTTCATCCCTAAATTTTGGTTTGTTGCTCCTAAATCCTTCATTTCAAATGTCCTAGCCAACTGAGCCTTAAGATCAATGATTTTCTTAATGTTGGGGCCTGCAACCAGCATATCATTAACATACAACAGCAAAATGATAAAACTGCCATCATCAAACCTCTTATAGTATGCACAATGATTAGCTTCACTACTGCTGAAACCTTGGCTCCTCATGAAGGTGTCAAATTTCCTGTACCACATCCTTGGCCCCTGTTTCAACCCGTACAGTGATTTCTTCAGTCTACAAACCAAATGCTCTTTGCCTCTTTCTGCATAGCCCTCAAAGCTGATCCATATATATATCTTCCTCGAGATCACCATGCAAGAAAGCAGTCTTTACATCAAGCTGCTCCAGTTCCAAATCCTGCGCAACTACAAGTGCAAGTAAAACTCTAATAGTAGTCATCTTCACAACTGGAGAGAAAATTTCATTAAAGTCAATACCTAACTTCTGCACATAGCCTTTTGCCACCAAGTGAGCTTTATAGCGTTCCAACAGCCCATCGTTGTTCTTCTTCACTTTGTACACCCACTTGTTTCCAACAGTCTTTCTTCCAGGTGGGAGATCCACAAGTTCCCATGTTTTATTCTTGCGAAGTGCCTCGATTTCCTCCTCCATGGATTTCCTCCACTTTTTTGGTTCACCATCATCAATTTACAAAGCAAAAGAGGACTGATACACATGAGAATACCTTTCCGAACACTTTTGTGTGCGTGTAGATCTTCTAACCCAATGATCTATCGATTGTGGCTCTTGGTCTTGTGACCGTTGTGGCTGCTCTACTTGTTCTGCATGTTGATCAAAAACTTCAGCATGTTCATCTTCACTCAATTCTACTTCAACAGGTACAAAATTAGGATTTTGCTGTACCTCCTTCCTTTGCATGGATTTTTCATCAACAATTACATGTCGGCTAATAATTACCTTGTGGGCAGTAGGATCCCACAGTCTATACCCCTACCTATATCTCCATAGCCGAGAAAAACACATTTGCTTGACTTCGGGTCAAGCTTGGACCTTTTTTCTTTGGGTACATGGGCAAACGCATCATAGCCAAAGGTACGCAGATGAAAGTAATCAACTGGCTTACAACACCAAACCTCCTCCAGAATTTGTCCATCCAACGCAGTTGTAGGTGACATGTTAATAAGATAAAAAGTTGTATTAACAGCCTCTGCCTAGAATTTTTTCTCCAACATGGCTGTGCTAAGCATGCTTCTTGCACGTTCCATGATTGTGCGATTCATCCGCTCAACCACACCATTTTGTTGTGGAGTGTATGGTACAGTCTTCTAGTGCTTAATACCTTCCTGCATACAAAATTTATCAAATTCCTTGGAGCAATATTCACCCCCATTATCTGACTTGAGACATAAAATCGACTTGCCCAAACTCTTCTCTACCCGTGCTTTGAACTCTTTAAATTTCTGCAAAGCTTCTGACTTCTTCTTCAGAAAATAAACCCACACTCTCCTAGAATAATCATCTATAAAAGTTATAAAATAGATGGCGCCATTCAAGGACTGAGTGGGGACTGGTCCAAATATATCCGAATGTATAAGTTGCAAAAAATCAGAACTCTTACCAGGACTTGCAATAAACCGAACCCTCTTCCGTTTACCGGAAATACGGTGCTCACATAAGTCTAAATTACAAGACTTAATCCCAGAAAGCATACCTCTGTCATGCAGAATTTTCAGGCCTTTTTCACTCATATGGCCTAGGCGTTGATGCCATAGCATTATTGCATCTTGAACAGAAGTTGTTGCTGCATGGTTTGTCACCGTATCACCACATAAACGGTATAAGGTCCCATAAGATTCTCCCTTTGCTACTACAAGAGCTCCTTTGGTAATTTTGCAGTAGTTGTTACTGAAAGTGACAAAATACCCTAGCTTATCCATCATTTTGATTGAGAGCAAATTCTTTCGCAAATCGGGCACATGTCGCACATCACATAACATCCTTTCTCTACCATCGTCCAGCCTGATCCTTATATCCCCTCTTCCCACAATTTCTAAAGGGTGATCATCACCCAAATAGACCTTTCCACAACAGTATGGCTGATATTTGTCAAACCAGTCTCTGTGGGGAGACATGTGGAAAGATGCACTTGAGTCCAAAACCTAGGTGTATAAGACAGATATGATGTTACTAATACAAAAGGCTTCACATGTTGTTGTCTCTCCTGAATCTGCTGCACTGGCCTCAACTGATGGTTGATTTTGCTTTTCACCATTCTTTAATTGCCAACAATCCTTCTTGGAGTGTCCTGGCTTCCTGTTAGGTACCAAGATAGGTATTTAATATTGTATTGTATAATGGTATGAGCCATAAATTAATTATTAAGGAAGGCCATATGTCAAAATAGAAATAAGTATGTCATAGAATCATATTTGTAACGGTTGGGGGAATATTGTCATATGTAACTGTAAGGAATATTGTCATATTATTATGCACTTTGTAACACATGGAAGGTGAACCTCCACATGGGTGATCTTGTAACTCATAGAAGGTGAACCATCACACTCTTGTATAAAGAGAGATGTACCCCCATTGTGAAAGGATCTATAATCTATGATGTATTCTTGGAGAAGTCTTGGCTCGTGGAGCTAGAGATATTGTGGAGTGGCTTCCTTCCTAAAGGAGCATTGTATGGTGTTGCTCTACCTCAAGGGTATAATCAATCTCTATTTTATTGAGCAATTTATTGTGCAATTAATTTATTTGTGGATGCATGTTGAATATTTTGATAAATTGTTGAAAGATATATGGAATGAAAAAAGATGTTCATTACATTTGGTATCAGAGCAACGATTTGGGCAAAGTGGGTTTGTTTTTGCAGAGCTAGGGCACATTTTTTCAAAAAAACGTCACATTTTGCGGAGGCCATTATTTTTATTTCAGCAGTCATTTTCAGAAGTTTTTTGCTCCGTTGTGTAGATCTTTTTGAGTACTACAAAAATGACTTCTCATTTGTCAAATTCTGATATATATAGAGAGAATATGGTTGTTTGAAGTTGAGTTATTTTTGCTGTTTTTTGGCCACACGATTTTTTTTTTCAAAATAAACAAGTTTGTATTAAATATTTCAGCAGTCATTTTCAGAATATTTTTGCATCAGCATGCAGGTTATTTTGAGTACTACAAAAATGACTATTCAGTTGTGAAATTTTGATAAGTATTGAGGAAGTTACAGCTATTGCAAGTTGGGCTTTTGGTGCTGTTTTTTGGGTTGCCGGCAAAAAGGGGAAAAAAATTCATAACTTTCAATCCGGGTAAGCAAATCAGTTGCCGTTTGTTTTTTTTTGAAGAAAATTTTCAGATTTAATGGTTGAAGAAGGACATAGATGAGATTTCAAAAAATTTAATTTTTGAGAAATTAGGGTCATTTCAAACCCTAGCTACTTTAAAAAAAAAAAGAACAATCATGAAGTTGCCAAAATTTTCTGGAGCAGATGATATTGATGCTAGGGAATGGTTGGAAAATTTTAAGTCTTTATATTCTCCTACTTTTTTATCTTGTATTTGGCTTTACTTGCAAGGGGAAGCTTTATCTTGGTATTTCAACTTTGCTCGTCCTAGTCATTATACATTCACATGGGAAGAATTTCAAGTTGCATTTTTAAGCAAATGGGCATCAAAGGAAAATGATAATAATGTGCAGGCTATGGAAACTACACCTTGTGTGTTAGGGCCAAACAGTGATCAAAAAGCTTTGTTTGAATGTCAAAATTCTATTTTGCAAGTTCATGGGTGCATTCAAAATCAAAAAATTATTGTTTCCATTAACCCTAGCAGCAAATATAATTTTATCAATATGTCTTTGATGAAGAGGTTGAAAGTTCAAGCAAAACAAATCAAAGACATACAGCTTGAGGGAAACAATGTTCAAATTTTTGAAGATTTAAAGCTCACCATGGATAAGTATGTTTTACATTCAAATTTTCATGCTATTGAGATGAGTGATGTAGATATTGTTCTTGGTTATCCTTGGTTGCATTATTTGGGTACTATTAACATTAATGTGCAAAAGAAGTTCATGAAGTTATGGTACCGAAAGAAGAAGATAACAAGTTATGGTACCGAAAGAAGAAGATAACATTACAGGACATTTCTCAGTGTAAGGAAAATCAGGTAGTTATTGCAGTGGACCAAAGTGAAGAAAGAACCTAGAATAGAATCTCAACAGGAGATCAAAGGAGTAAAAGAAAGGGATGAAGAAAAGAAGAGAGAAGAGCAAAAACAGGTTGAACATCAAGCTAAGGTTGGAGTATATCGCCATCCACACCACCATGAGAGGCAACAATCATGGAGACAGGGCTTGAGGCAGCATAGGAACAATGAGGGACATATAAGGAACCAAAGAAGCCAAAACTTTGGATATGCTACAAGTCATAAATACAAGCAGGTATGGATGAAAAAAGATGAAATATATGATTTCAACACATGGCATTGGCATCAACGAAGACCACCACCAATCATAGTTCCACTAGGATGGATGGATGATCGAGATTGGTACCATTATTCAGCATGGCTCAGAAGATCATTTTATTTAGCCTCTTCTAATGTTTCGAGGACGAAACATTTGTAAGGTGGATGGAATGTTAGGTACCAAGATAGGTATTTAATATTGAATAATTTAATATTGTATTGTATAATGGTATGAGCCATAAATTAATAATTAAGGAAGGCCACATGTCAAAATAGAAATAAGTATGTCATAGAATCATATTTGTAACGGTTGGGGGAATATTGTCATATGTAACCGCAAGGAATATTGTCATATTATTATGCACTTTGTAACTCATGGAAGGTGAACCTCCACATGGGTGATCTTGTAACTCATGGAAGGTGAACCATCACACTCTTGTATAAAGAGAGATGTACCCCAATTGTGAAAGGATCTATAATCTATGATGTATTCTTGGAGAAGTCTTGGCTCGTGGAGCTAGAGATCTTGTGGAGTGGCTTCCTTCCTAAAGGAGCATTGTATGGTGTTGCTCTACCTCAAGGGTATAATCAATCTCTATTTTATTGAGCAATTTATTGTGCATTTAATTTATTTGTGGATGCATGTTGAATATTTTGATAAATTGTTGAAAGATATATGGAATAAGAAAAGAGGTTCATTACATTCCCACAATGCAAGCACTTCCCTTTCTGCTTATGTCCTTTAGACTTAGATCTGGACTGTTTTCTACCTTGTTTACTCCCCTCGAAGGATCAACCTCTCGCAGATAGGGCTTCATTGGTCGAGGGTTCCAGAGACGTTTTTCGCCTCAACTCTTCTACCAACAAAGCGGCTACCACATCATCAAATTCGAGAGTTCCTGATGATGAATTACTGATGGTCATCACCATATGATCCTAAGTGTCCGGGAGGGAACAAAGTAGGGTGATAGCTCTATCTTCATCCTCCATCTTCACATTAATTGAACCAGTTTACTGATAAGAGTATTAAACTCATTCAAATGATCTACCACGGATGAACTTTCCTTCATCCTCAAGCTATAAAGTTGTTTTTTCAGAAAAACTTTATTTGTTGTTGATTTTATTTCATACAACTTTTCAAGCTTTTGCCAAAGGGCTTCCGCGGTCTTCTCTTCAGCTACATTGAACAAGACGGAGTCCGCTAGGGAGAGACGGATAGTAGAAACCGCCTTCCTGGCAAGTGTTGCCCACTCATATTTCATGCTACTCGGTTTACTCGCGACCCCTTTCAAGGCTTGAGCTTGGTCATTCTAAAACAGCAAATCCTCCACCTTCATCTTCCATAAAGCGAAGTTTCAGCCATCAAATTTCTCAATCTTGAACTTGGTTACACCTCCTGTCATTCGCACAAAACCTTGAGCTCTGATACCAGATATTAGGAAAACTTCAGATTTTTATACCTGCAATGGAAACACAATAACAGAAAACACAAAATAGCAACACAAGTGACACAGAGATTTACATGGAAACCTGCAATGTGCAAGAAAAAACACGAGGCAATGGCAACTTCTCTTTTATTATTTTCAGCAAGCTTTACATTCATGTTTCTCAACGTTTTCAACTACGTTACATATGAAAGGGATCACACCCTTTTTATAGAGCAAAAGGAAGACTCAAACTGTTCGTTTCCTCTCCCAACGAAAGCTTCCAAAAACTGTTCGTTTTTGCTCCCTGAAACTATTCGTCTTCCGCGTTTAAACATCTATCTGGACGTCTATTTGCTTAGACGTTTGGCAGCCCAGACGTCTGGTCTGTTGCCTAAACGTCTGGCCAAGACGTCTAGCAGCCCAGACATCTGGGCTGCTACCTAGACGTCTAGCAGCCCCACTGCCTAGACGTCTGGTTTAGACGTCTAGCAGGTCAGACATCTGGCCTGCTGCCTAGACGTCTAGGCCAAACGTCTAGCAGGTCATACGTCCGGCCTATACGTCTAGCAGGTCATACGTCTGGCCTGCTGCCTAGACGTCTAACAGGTTAGACATCTAGTCTACTGCTGGCCTATTTTTTACTGACGCCTGGATATTGTCTTCACTCCTAACAAGTGTCAACAATCTATTCGACAAAATCGCACCTACACACCCTTATCCGAATCATATGCATCCATCTTTTGCAGGTTGTATGACACAAATGCACTTACCTTGCCCAAAGTTAAACCAGATGATCCAACCAAACGTGGCAAGGGCTATAGGGAACATTTGTTTTGCCCTTACCATCGATAGAATGGGCATGACATTAACAATTGCTTTACATTCAAAGACATTGTGCAAGACCTAATAGACCTAGGGGCCATTAAGTTAGATAATCCCCTAGCATAGCAAAATCAAAACCTTGGCATTTATCAAACACCACTTCCTCATCATGAGGAAACACAACAGACAACAAGGGGATCAAATACTATGACTCCCCCTAACCATGTCAATCACGTGCAACAAAACCAAGGTTTTGTGGGGGCTATTCATTTAGTCACCCGAGGTCAAAGAAGCACCAATCACCAAAATGAACAACATCAAGCACTTCAACCTCCTATAGCACCTCAAGCAAGTGTGTCTCTACACCCTGCTAATTTGTCTTCACCCATTTATTTTCCCGCCAATTCATCCCAACCAATTCACATCCGAAGTCATCCACCCCAACCCATTCATCTTCCAAACCGTCCACAAAGACCAATCATCTCCCTGAGTAGTCGGCTAACAACTAGCTTCAAAATGGCTTCAGCAAAACTATTCATCTACGAGCTTATACAACAATCTCCCCCACACTGCGAGGCATTAATGGAAATTCTAAAATCCATTGAACTCCAATCCCAAGACACTAATGCCTTTAATAATTTCGTGGGGAGTATTCGAACATGTATGGAGCCTTCTATCACATTCTATGATTTTGAGATTAAATCAATATCATCATAATCACAAGACCCTCCATTACAGATCATAGCTCAAGTCGATAGGAAGCCTTTCAAGCGAGTGTTGATTGACACCGACTCATCCATTAACATCATCACCACCTCCGCCCTCCAACATCTCAATCTTCCACCTTCACACATTACCAAATTCACCTTCACCTTAAGAGCATTCAATGATGCTCTTTGTTCCACAGTTGGCACTGTCGTCTTACCTATAGAAGTGGGGGTTAAGACGTTGCATACCATGTTCCATATCCTGGAGGGGTCCATGGCTTACAATGTACTCCTTGGATGCCCCTGGATAAAGGGGATGAAATGTGTCCCTTCAATTCTACATCAATGTTTAAAATAAGTACATGAGGGACAGATTCATTGCATACCTGCGGACATCGAACCGTTTAAGTACTGCAACTTCATCTCCAATCCATACGAGTCCACACTTCCATCCACCCATCTATTCTTAACTCCATCAACCACACCATCCACTTCACATCACAATTCTTCCTCATCCAAAGCTCCTATTCTTGAGGAGCTTCCCATCACTAACCCACATCAAGCTTCCACTTCCACCCCCCAACAGGCCACATGTACATGTGGTCGAACCCAATCATCACCATCCACATCCATACAAGGAGGACATTCCTCCACATCATCCACATCACCAATCACTATCCATTCGTCGTCACCCATCCAACCAACTCCACAAGCGCCCACTATCATTCCATCCACACCCGCATCATCAACCATTCATCAAACCCCTCAACCAAATCCAACTTCATCCCCACCAATTGATGTCTCTCAAGTCGATTTGACAAACTGTGAGATGCCTTTTCATCATATACATCTCTTCCCTCATTGGAGCCGCAAGTTACCCATGAGCCCCATACTTCCACATCCACTCCATCCACCTCATCCACATCCACACAAGTTGCAATCCACCTCGCTAATCCTAGCATTGGCGAATACTTGGTTCAATATGTCACAGTTACATCGCTAAGCATCCAAACTATTAGGGATTATTGTCATCCACGTGACCACCCCTTATCCATAGGAGCGATGTACAACATGGGTTCAACACCTAATAGAATTAATTTTGTGTATGGGGGGTCGATTCATCGTCCGATCCACCTCCCCTAGATGAACCCAAGCAACCATCCTCTACCAACCCTTAAAGGTTAATTGGAAAGGATTTGGCCTAGGACGACATGAACAGGGCATGCACAAAATCATCGAGCCTCAATATCGAGAAATGCATGACCGTTCAGGACTGAGATACCACTCACAATCTGTCGATTCCTCTTTCGAGCAAGCCTTTCAACAACTCCATCTAGATTACGAAGAGGATAACAATCACAATGATGACTTTGAGGAGGAATTCTATGAAGAATACGACGTCATGTTGATAGCTTCTGATGAATTCAAAGAGGAATCATTCTCAGTCACTCCATTCATTAAACAGGATGAGCATTATCTCAGAATGTTCCCTATTCATCAGCCCATCTATTTGCTTCTCCCAAGGGAGCAAACTGAACCAACTGGTGAACCATCACCGCCACATCATCCTTTTCAGTGAAACATCCTGTAACATATGTACATAAAAATTGAAATCAAAATCAAAAGCAAAAACTATTTTTTTTTTTTGCATTTGCATGGCCTTGTCATTTGCGTTTACATGTGTTGCTTGTTGTTGTCCAGGTTCTCATGGTTCCTTCGCCGATTCCAAGAGATAGGACCAAACCACCCATCACATTGCCAACCACCATTTCCCACTAAGTCATCATGAATTTTGTTGACTTATTCACCCCACTCTGTAATCCATACGATTTGGCAAAACCAATTCCTATTGACATAAGCCTCATCGATATGGAATGGGTTTCATCGCTAACATCCTTATCCGAATTCATCTTTTCCGAGGAATTGTTATGAGCTTCGGCCAATTACATTCCTCTGTCACCTTCGCCTTCACCCTCAGATCCGGCTATTTTCCAGGCAGAAATGGAAGAGACTATGCCAGAAGAGTTTGACATCATTGATGACATTCATTTGATCCCAACGCCCCATCAGCTTGAGGAAGGTTCACACATGGCCATTGAAGATACTATAGATGTGAACTTTAGCACAGACGCGGACAATCCACAAATTTTTGAACTTGGAAAACGTTTATCCGTTGATGAACAAGAGCAATTGATAGCTCTCCTCAAGAGGAAGAAGGGCATATTTGCATGGTCCTATAAAGACATCTCGGGTCTTGACCCTAACTTGGTTGTCCACAATCTCACCTTGCATCTTGATGCTAAGCCAATCAAACAAAAACTAAGTTACATCCTACCATTGCCCTCATGGTCAAAGTAGAGCTTCAAAAGCTATTAGACGTGGGTTTCATCCAACCATTTGGTACCCGTTCACAAGCCTAACGGGGTGATACGCATTTGCACTGACTTTCGAGATCTTAACAAAGCGTGTCTTAAGGATGACTTTTCTCTACCAAACATCGATACTCTTGTCGACACTTGCGCTGGCCATGAAATGCTATCTTTAATGGACGGTTTTTCAAGATACAACTAGATTCGAATTAATTCTGATGACCAACACAAAATAGCATTCACAACACCTTGGGGGACTTTTTGTTACACGGTAATGCCATTTGGCCTAAAAAACCCAACGTGCCATGACATACATCTTCCACGATTACATGCATAAGATCATTGAAGACTATGTGGACGATCTACTAGCCAAATCCAAAACCCGACAAGAGCACATTGGTGTCTTGGAAAAAGTTTTTGATCGACTCCTAAAGCATAATGTAAGGTTGAACCCCATTGCTCAATTGCCACGTCAACCCGTTGGAGGCTGCCACGTCAACACCGAAATGTGTGCCCACCACGTTAGCGTCCAACTCCCAGCCACGTGTCTGTCATGTGGCCCATGGGATCCGCGCCATCCAGGTCAACAGATCTGCCTCGAATTCGTGCTGGAGACGGTTAGATCTGGTTTCAGTGCTCTCACGTTCCGCCTCAAATTCAACATCGTCAGTTTAGAGGTTGATGTCAGTGCACATGGTTGTGAGGGTCGGTTATCGGAGCGAGTCTTTTGCCGGATGGCGCAGATAGACCGCCTGTCGCTGTCAACCGGAAGGGCTATCAACGCGCAGAGGCATTAGACTCGTCAGCACTCATCAGATTGCAGTGATGTCAGTGCCCGTTGGATGTGAAACTCCGTCAATGGATGCCACGTCAGCCACGGATGCGCTCCATTGCAACCTCCAACCTCCAAAGTTTTTGATCGACTCCTAAAGCATAATGTAAGGTTGGACTTGGTGCTTGTTCCTGTTCTGGCGGCGGGGGAAGACGGTCACGGATGCGCTCCATTGTCCGACGGATGTGAGCCCAAGCTCCCTTCTGGAATGGTTCGCGATCTTGAAGGGATTTGACCAGAATGTGGAACTGGTCAATTTGGCCTATGTCGGCATGCTTGGCTCGTTTACTCAAGTCATTCAGACAAGCTGCAATCTGGCAATATCTGAGGATAAAATCCGTGACCTGTTTTTCTGTAATGGGTTCAACCCAATTATCAATTTCCGAAGTGTCACCTTCAAAGTGGAGCCACGCGGGCTTGAGTTCTTCTTTGGACAAAAGGTTCCCGTCATCATCAGTGAAACTCGGGAAACCCAACTGCGAGAGATCTTGAAAATACACCAAAGAGGTGCGTTGTTCCTGTTCAAATATGTCCATCAGCCGTTTGGCCTTCTGAGCTTTCCTCAACTTTGAGAAGAAGGCACGGACTGTGGACTGAGCGGTGGACCAATCCCTTGTTGTCCGACTCATGGCAGGCACCTACAAATCCTGATACTTAGCGCTTTGTACCTCAAAGGCCAACTTCAGCCGGCGCCGTACTTCTTGCATCACTTCATCGACAATCGGCCCACTTTGCGAAGCGGCGCTCTGGGCTTCTGTAATGTAGGAAAGAACTGACAGGGCACTGGAGGCCCGAGATCTGAAGTTTTTTAACAAATGCGTGCGGATGCTCTTGATCCTGCCCCTATCAAACAACTCCATATTCTCCTTTTCATACAGCTGTTGCTGCATCTCCATGATTCGGGCTTCAAACTTCTTAGCCCTCTCCTCATTTTCTGCTTGTGTGTCATCGTGACTTTTAGCAGCATCCTGGAGCTGAGCCACTTGCTATTTTAGGGCAGTCACCTCTTGCTTCATTTGTTCGCACTGCTTTTGAGCGTCCTCCAGCTGGGCGCGGGTCTTTGCGAGATCTTCCTCCAGCTTCATGTTGGCACTCTCCACTTCATAGCGGCGCTCATTTACTATCTTGGCGTGGCAGCGAAATGAGTCAATTCTCACATGCATGGACTCCGACTCGTCATCCACGTCTAACTTCTCCAGGTCCTTGACCTTTTCATGATATGTGTAATCTGAAGGTGTCATATCCTCAAGAGGCTTCTGAACTTTAGGCACCTTCTTCACCTTGTGGAGTTTCGCATTTTTAGTGTCAAAGACAACACACTTCTCCACTTTCGCCAAGGACCGCCCTCTTTTCTTCCTGGCTTCTTTGAGCAACTTGTCAGTGTTTTGCCTGGCCCGAAGCAATCTTTCCGCCAGAGGGCGTTCTTCAATCAAAGCTAACTCGTTATCCAATGAGGTTGGATTGCCAGCCAAAGGGGTGAACAAATATAATGACTGATGGGAGGATGCTTCGCCCGATGGATTGGCGACGGGCGTGGTGGGGGATTCGGTGGGTAAGGGCGAAGCAACGGGTTGTGCCATCGTGACTGGACTGTTGGGGTTTGGGAGCGAAGAGTCGCCCCCGGGCTGTTCGGATGGTGCGAGGTGGGTGTGAGTGGGTAATGGTATGTTGGTGGTGCCCCGGCCGAGTGACGCGGACGATGTAGAGGCATTGGGGACATCAGCGAAGGTGCCAGACATGGCCTGTACAAATGGAATGGTGGGGGCAATTGAAATGGTGTCAACTGGTGGTCGCGAAGCTTCAATAGAAGTTGTGGTTTGCGGGGGATTGCTTGCATACAAGGGGGACACTAAAGGCCTTTCGGCCGGGGCAACTACAGATGCAATTTCAGAAGCAGGAGAAGGGGAAAGGGGGCGCGTACCTTCATGCTCTGCTGTGAGAGCAGTAGAATTGAAATCCTGTGTGTTGGGTCCTTGGCCGCTTTCCTCCTCTGTTCTTCCAGTATCTTCAATCTCCTTTTCTCCTACTTCTCCTTCTTCTTGGAGGTGCTCCTCCATATCAATAGCATCAACATCAACGATCTCCTTTTCCTTTTGTGGCGGAGGCTCGGGTGCTGCCTCGCTAGAATTTATTTCGATTGAGCTTTCATAAGGTTGTCCACTAGTAGAACCTGAGGGCTTGGTGCGAGGCCGCTTCGGATGTGGAGGGGGCATTTGAGCTTCATCGGCCTTCTTCCTCTTCTTCTTTTCCTTCTTCTCCAACTGCTGCGCATCTTTTTCTGCAGCTTGGTTGGAACCCTCGACAGGCTCATTCTGCTGCTCATGCTGTGCCCCCGCCGGTTCTTCTTCTTCCTCCTGCTCTGGCACTTCCTCAACCCTTCTTGGGCTCTCACCTGAGCCAGGAATGCTAGGGGGTACAAAGTCCGTGAAGGAGATAGGTTGCCAAGAATCAACATGGGCATCATAGAATATGCAGAAATCTCTATCCATCTGGAGAATACCACTCGATTTCTGCTTGCGGTGGTGAACTCTCATTATCCACCATTCCCTCAACTTCTCTTCGCGCCACCCTTTCAACTCTTCCTTCAACTCTTCTTTCATTTTTCTCCAGAATGCTGCGTCGGGATCCGGAAACAGGTGTCGGGCAGGGACGTATTCGGCCTCAATTGGGTAAAAATCATGCCACGGGGGCAGAGCTTGCATGCGTTCAATGTGCCATTCCAAATCCCTCCCGTTCGGGTTGTTGCGTTGTTCAACTATCTCTGGGTGGGGGCAGTTGTGAAAATTTTTGAACCTGAGGAAATCCCTCATTACTCCTAGGGGATCGTAGAACCATCGTTGGGGAATCTCCAGTAGGCCGAAGTCGCCGAGTTTCACCTCAAGGTGAGCATACTGTTTTATAGCAAAGACTTCAATGACCCCCATTTTAAAAGGGAAGTCGCATGTAGGTCCCCATTTCCGGCCGTGGCCGTAGATTGCATTCGTGAAATCGCTCTGGCGAGCGACTTCCAGCGAAAACTGATACTCAGAAGTATAAAAGGGCAGCAGGAAGGGTTTACCTGTAAACCCGAAAATACGAACTACGAGCCCTTGTGTCAATTGAAAAACATCGCCCTTCCTCCCGTTGACAACTCTATCTCTGAGAATCGCGGGTACCCGAGGGCAAGAACCGCGCATGAGCTGCAAGGCGCGTCCCAGGAACTGTTGATTAAAAACATAATATGATTCGGTCTTTGCCAGAAGAGAAGTCCACTGGTAGACCGACTGCGGGGCTCCATCCTTGTCAACACTGCTGACAACAATGTGCGGAAAACGATCTTGAGTATGATAAAAGAAAAGCCAAATTAGAAAAGAACACGGCCCGAAGTACTGGTCTGGCCCCGAATTCTTCAAATTCGTCAGCCGAGTGTGCAGGGTTCGAGCCACCCATTCCGCCCAATCGAAAAACACTGGATTGACGTGCGGTCTGGACGGGTCAGGGGCATAAAATTCTCCGTGGGAAACACATTCTGCGAGCGCCACCTGCCAGGGATACACAGCAGCGTCGGAAGACAGGCCCGCCACCCATGCAAGGATGGAGAAAATGTCCGGGTATTTGAAATCGTTGAGGCGCAGACGCATCTGCGGCAATTTGCCCGAAGGGAGCCCGACATTCAACTGTTCCCCCAAGAACTTTATTATGTTTGGGGAGGGGGTAAATCTTCCCGTCTGCTCACTCATATTGACATTTCGGACCGTATACCCCTTGGGTGGCTCCTAACGAGGGGCGAATGCCTCCTGTACGTCATCTTTATAAATTGAAAACAAATTATTTCCCTCAGCGTCTCGGACCTGCCTAGTCAAAGGCTGGTAATTTTGGGCGATAGCGTAGACAAGCTCGGGACAGTGGTGCACCGGAGGACACAGGTACCAGTACAGCTGCGAATAATAAGCTACGACCCGTTTGTGCTCTGCAGAGAGTCTACTCTTCATAAAATCAATGGTTTGCCTGAGTTCGGCGACACTCTTGGTGAGCATAGTGTCCTTGATGTTTTCCCACCCATCAATGGGCGGATCTACGGGCTCCTCCTCTTCTGAATCCTCCTCTTCCTCCAGAACTTGTTTCTCCGGGCGGACGTTAAGGTCGACCTTCTTAGGTCTGTGTTTCTTTTCCTCCTTCGACTTCTTAATCTTTTCTGCGCCTGCCTCCTCGGGCGCCTTCTTCTTCTCTTTGGAAGTTTTCCTCCCCATTACGGTCTGCAGAGTGTAGCAGAGTCACAATGCTCAGGAAGTGCAACAGAGTCTCGACTAGGGTTTCAATAGCTCGTAAGCTCTCTGCTAAGCATTAACCAGTAGGCAAATAGATTTGTCGAAGGCACTTTGCTTTTATAGGCAAAAGCTGAGGCTGTTTCTATTAATGGCGCCCGCTGGAATTAAATGCATGAATCGGGCCGAAGGGGATCGCACTATTCTCTGATTGGTTTCCCGGCGCCGTTTACGAGGTCCGAGGTACTTTGAAGATCTTGCCCTGCCTCGAAACCTTGAATTTCTATTGTCTTGCACCTGCGCACGATCCTCTAGCCTAACTAAATTCTCTTGGGATGTGTGCCGCCACCTTTGCATTAACTCCGTGTGTTTCGAACGTCTAACTAGGCTGCCAATTGGCACGTCCCCCAAGGCACGTTTTAAATGCGCTTGTCCCTTTTTCGGTTCAACTTGGGTACTTCGGATGAAAATTGGGCGAAGTTCCACTTCGGCTTTCCTTTTGTCCAAAGCGGGTGAGCATGTGTTTTTGTTGCTTCGCTGAATCGAGGGCGATCAAGAAGTTCGGCGTGCCTTTTGCCCGAAGTGGACCTTGTCCATAAAAGTTAGCGAAGTAGAACTTCTTCGAACCTACTTCTTTAGACGACTTACAACTTTCTATTATTCCTTTGCAGATGTTACTTCGTTGAATTTTGGAGTGAACTGAAAATTTGGAGTTTCTTCGGCCCGAAGCGGGTTTTTCAATAGCAAAGTGATTGCTTATGCCTTCTCTTTGTCATACTTTGGTGGATGGCTGCTTCGCCCAAAAAGGGCCCCGAAGTGGAGGTTCGGCCACCTTTTGGGCGAAGTGTCTACTTCACACATTATGAAAAGAGGTGGTTCGCCAAATTGTGTCTAACGTGGGTGCTTCGCTAGGTTCAACATGAACTTAGTGTATCTCTGGGGATGGTTCGCTGAGAACATTGGCCGAAGTGCTACTTCGGCAACTTTCTGGGCGAAGTGATTCAGGCTCCTTAAACTTTCTTCTTCATAGGCACAGGGAGGTTTGCTGGAGTTGGGGCCGAGGTTGTGGTTCGGCGTTTTCAAGACCCGAAGCGGCTGATTTTGGAGATTTTGGCCGAACTGACCCTTAAGTTAATTCCTTTCAGCGAAGCTGCCTATTGACCTGTTCTTGATCGAAGTTGCCCCTTCTTGCCCTCTTCCTTCAGTTCTGGGCTATGCGAACCTTCTCTTGGTGTTGGAAAATCAGCGAAGTGCTGCCTTCATGACATGAAGCCTGTCTTGACACTGTCTTGTTCCGGAGATAGTCCTTTGACACTATTTCCCTTAGTTTGCTTCATCGGCGTTGAGGTGCGTCGCAGCTTACCTTCTGGCAATGACTGCTTCGCTCGGAAAATTGTCGAAGTGCCTTGTTGTGCTTAGGTATAGGGCGATCCTTAGTCGTTTCGTACTGGGACCAGCCTTTTTTGCAACTAAAGTCGCGAATCTATCCTAAATTCGTTGCTAATTCTGAAAGGCCTTAAAATAAAATATGTACATGCAAGAAACAAGGAAAAGACATTATGTACAGGGGCAAAATTTTCTGGGTACCTTCTTAATGATAGAAGGCCTTCAGATGAAGACCATTGACCGGGATGGGCAGAATCTGGCCGGTCATGTCCTTCAGGATGAAAGAGTTGGCTTGATTGACCTGCGAGATTTCGAACGGTCCTTCCCAGAAGGCATCAAATTTGTCATGGTTGTCTGGCTTGATCTTCCACAAGTCTCATTTCCATACTAGGTCACCGACTTTGAAAGTACGGGCAGTGGACTTCTTCTTGAACCAATTTCGGGTGGTCTCCGTGTGTTTCATGAAAACTTCGTAGGCCTTTTCTTGGTCCTCTTCAAGCTGCAGCAGTTGAGCTAATCTGGCTTCCATGGGATCCAATTCCCCTCTTTCGTCACCTAACATCCAAAGTGCAGGAATTTCCATGTGAGTCGGCAAGACAACTTCTTTGCCATAGACTAGGGCGTAAGGCGAAGTCTTGATTGATTTTTTGACAGAAATCCGATCGGCCCATAGCGCTTGGTCCAGGAGTAAGTGCTAGGTCCTCTTGTTTCTTTCCAGAAGCTTTTTTATGATCTTCAGCAGGTTTTTATTTGTTGATTCTGCTAATCCATTGCCCTGCGGATAGTAATTTGAAGTGGCCTTGAGATAAATTCCATACTTGCAGGCAAATTCATTAATTTTGGCACCTATGAATCCTGGGCCATTATCTGTTACTATTGCTTTTGGAACCCCGAAGCGGGTGATTAAACCTTCTAGAAACGCGATGACCGTTTCTTGATCAGCATGTTTCGTGGGTATTGCTTCGGCCCATCTGGTGAAATAGTCTGTTGCGGTCAAGATGAACTTGTGTCCCGCTGATGAATTTGGCGATATCACCCCTACGAAATCTAACCCCCATTGCTGGAAAGGTGCTTCAACTTGTATTGGCTGTAAGGGCATTGGGGCGTTTTTACTTCGGCCGGCGAACCTTTGGCATTGTTCACACTTTCGAAAAACCGCGAAAGCGTCGGCGAAGAGAGTAGGCCAATAGTAGCCTGCCCTGATTATTTTTAAGGTTGTCGACCTTCCTGCGAAGTGGCCTCCTGATAACCCAGAGTGAAATTCGCCGAGGACTTTTCCCTTATCATCTCCTCTGATGCATCTCAGAAGAACGCCATCAATATTTCTGAAGAATAGTCCTTCGGGGCGTAAGACATAACGGAGGGATTGCATCCTGAACCGTCTTCGTTGTGAGGCGTTTAAGTGCTCGGGACATCTCCCAGTGTTGAAGTACCTGATGATTTCATCGGTCCAATCTTCTTCATCGGTAGATTGATAGGCGAAGTTGTCCTCTGCCACTGGATCGTCCCATTGGCATGCTATTACTTCGACAGCTATGCTCTTCGCTAGCTCCTGACACAAGGCTCGGCCGCGAACCAATTTGGTGGGCCGGATTTCGATATCAAACTCCTGGATTTTATTCACCCAACCAGCTCTTTTGCTGCCCATTTCTCCTTGGATAATGAAGCTTCGCACATCCGGGTGAATAACATACACCGTGGTTCTGCTTTGGGAGACGAAGTGCCTGAACTTCCTTAGCGACTTCATGACCGCATGCACTTGCCGTTCTATAAAATTGTATCTTTCTTCGTGAGGTTGAATTACTTGACTTAAGAAGGCAATTGGGCGTTCCTCACCGTCTTCCCCTTTTTGTGTCAAGACCGCTGCGTAACTCTCAGGTTCCCCGACTGCGTAAAGAATAAAATCCTTACTGTAATCTGGATTAATCAGCACGGGAGCCTGGGCAATTCTGGCTTTAATCTCTTCAAATGCCTTTCTCCTTTCTTCAGTCCAGATGAACTCAGCATTTTTCTTTAAGAGCTCAGACATTGGTTTGATGACTTGAGCGAAGTCTGGGATAAACTTCCTCACGAAGTTAATTTGGCCGAAGAATGACTGCAGCCCTTTTTTGTTCGTTGGGAGTGGAAGCTTGAGGAGTGCTTCGGCTCTGTCAGGATCAATAGCAAGACCCCTTTCTGATATAACATGGCCTAGCAGTTTTCCTTCCTTCACCGCGAAGATGGATTTCTTCGGATTGATTGAAATGCCGAATTCTCTGCACTTCTCGAATATCTGCTGTAAGTGGGAGGTGTGATCTTCCCTCTTATGAGAAAATACAGTCATATCATCTAAATAGATAACAATGACTTTGTTCAACAGTTCGTTGAACGCTGAGTCCATGGCCCTCTGGAATGTAGCTCCTGCATTTGAAAGGCCGAACGACATTCGCTGGTAAGCGAACGTTCCCCACTTGGTGGTAAACGCCGTCTTGTGCTGGTCTTCGTCCCTAACCCAGATCTGATTGTACCCCGAGAAACCATCCAGGAGAGAGAAGCGTTGTGCTCCTGCTACAACATGGAGTATCTGGTCAATTTGTGGGAGCGGGTAATGATCTTTCAAGGAGGCCTGATTCAAATTGCGGAAGTCTACGCACAGGCGGATATCTCCGTTCTTCTTCCTGATAGGGACCAGATTCGCGACCCAAGAAGAATGCTTTATTGGGTAAATAATTTTGGCCTCAAGCATCTTCAAGAGTTCGGCCTTCATCAAGACTTCGATCTTTGGATTCACCGGCCTCTGCTTTTGTCTGCAGGGCCTAACTCCTTGTAATTCGATTGTATGTTGAATAATGCCTCGGTCATAGCCCTTCAAGTCTTGGTAACACCACGCCACGATGTCTGGGTACCTTTTGCATAAAGACCGAATCTGCTCAACTTCTGTTGAAGTGCAATCTGTTCCGACCTTTATCACTTTGCTTGGTTCAAGCTCAAGGTCTTGGTACTGTCTTGCGTCCACCTTGATCTTGTGGGAAATCGCCCTGTCATTCTGGTCGAACAGGCTTTCCAGAGTAATTAATCCTTTCGGAACGTGATTGTTCTTTAGTTGTATTAGCCCTTCGTACTCTTCATCTTCAGGATTTCTCCCTTCAACGGTGGCTGCCTCTTGAACCAGGAAGTTAACAATTTGCTCATCGCTGTCAAAGACTTGCCAGTGAGTGTCCTTGTCGGGCACAGATGGCCTATAGACAGTCCTTACTGCCTTGGGCTTATGCACCATTTCATCGGCTGGGGAGTATCTGGCTCCAATGGATGCTAAAATATCAGCATGCCTATTTTTCTCTCGTGGAATGGACTGAACGTTGAGCGATTCAAAATGCTCCAACAGGTCCCAAACCCTGTTGCGATATGCCTTAAGGTAGTGCTTCTTGGAGGTGCACTTGTTGGTAATTTGGTTGCAAACCAGTTCTGAATCGCCGAAGATCTGGAGATGCTTGATATCCAACTTCTCGGCTTTCTTCAGCCCCAAGCATAAAGCTTCATACTCGGTTGCGTTGTTGGTACAACTCCAGGCAAGCCGGTAGCAGTAGTCCTTTTGTTCGCCGGATGGTGACACCAGGAGCACTCCTGCTCCGGCTCCGTTTTTACATCGGGCACCATCGAAGAACAACTTCCACAATTCCTCTCGGGAAACTTCCTTATTCCCCTGCATTGGCTCCGTGGACCTTTCGGACTTAGTGATGGAATAGCATCCCATCTCTGTTTCAATCATAGCATTAAAATCCGTCAATGAGAACTCGTCCTCGGTGCACAGCTCGCCCAAGACTTCTTCTACTAGGTCCACCTGCTCCGACTCTTCAGACATCAAGTGAACTGAATCGTTGAGCTCTCCTTCCTCGGCCATCTTTTCTACGAGGAATGTAGAGGGCTTCTCGTTGTAAATCTTGACTTTTCTTCCCTTAAACGGAACTTCCAGGTGTGAATAATCCATGGAAAGGTAACTGTTGGTCACAAATCTGCCACAGGAAAGGATTTTGTACGTATACGCGCCCTAGACCTGGACCAACATTGAAAGGCCGGAGGGAAGAGATGCCCTCCGTGCCAATCTCCGGAGAAAGGCCGGCTCTCGAACTAAACTACTCGGTGTTTTAAGGGAAGGGGGGGGGAAAGAAATAAAAGGGGATAGGGTAAGAAGTGAGAACAATTTTGGTGGGAAAGAACCAGCAGCACGATTATCAACAAATACCTTGAAACAACAGCAATAAATATAAAGAACGAAACTAAAATAAACACTGCGCTATCTCCCCTATGTATCCTCTGGAAGAGTTCCAGGGTTCAAGTATCTTCCTATGCCTAAATCCAGAATTCAGAATTACAGCAATTAGGAAACACAAGAACTTGACAGAAACCACTATCCACAGGCAGCATAAAAAGAATCTAACGCAATATTAAATCTCTTACGTAACCCTCTGAATGATTCCAAGGTTCAATCCCTCATTACACACCTAAATCCAGAACGCAGAATTACAGTATGCAAATGAAGAAAAAGAATAACAGAAATCAACACAGAAAGTAGCATTCATGAGAGAAATGGAGCTCAAAGTCTTCAATATCTATTGCAGAAATCAAGATACAACAATTCTCTAGCAAAAGTTCCCCCCTTTTTCCATTACAATTCATGGGTTTTTATAGAGGACCCGACCCTCTGAGCCATCAATGCACAAAATCCAGAAGTACGCCCTCGAAAACCTGAGAAATCTGCCTTCGCTCCTCCCGTGACCGAGCTCTCACATCTGTTTCTATATTTAGCAGTTACGGCCGCATTAGCCAGGGAAATCTGCATTAATGGGCCGCCTGACTCGTCTTGAATCTCCGGGTGCGGTGCTCGAGTGGCTGCTAGGTCCGTCGGGTTCTCCTCCTGCGACTGATATTTCCTTTTCCATTGCCAAAAATGAGTCCCGGGTCTTTCGGGCAAGTAAAAATGCATTTATGAAACACTCGATTGCCTCGAAAAGATACCCGGCCTTGGTGTGTGTGCCCTGGAGAGCTTCGCCAAATTCCGGTTCGGGGACCTACTTTGCGACGGATGTGAGCCGAAGCGGGACTGACCTCTCTGCATGGGTGCTTCGCGCGAAGGGACCTTCAAAAACAGCTTCGCAAAGACTTAGTGCCGAAGCAGATCTACTTCTTCAAAACATGGCTCCCAATCTCTCATCGCTTCGCCGGGAAAATTGCTTCGCAAATGGATGCTTCGCTGATGGACTAAAAGAATGCTTCGCTGCGAAGCTTTTTCAAAATGGCCGTTCGGGGGTTTTTCGGCCGAAGTAGAATTTTGCCTTAGAATATTTCTCCGACTTCTCCAAGGCAGCTAGGCTCCTAGTGAGGGGGCTTCGCACGACAATTGGCCGAAGCGGGTGCTTCGCAGCATTTCCAAGCGAAGCAAGATCTTGCTGGAAAAACAGTTCGCCAAGGAAAGGGGCCGAAGCGGGTGCTTCGCTGAGATTTCGGCGAAGCAGTTTTCATACTTTGTAATTTTCTCCTTCGCTGCTCTACTGCTTCGCAAAAACGGGGCCCGAAGCTAGTCTCATAGAAGCTTCGCTTGCGAAGCTCTTTTCATGCCTTAGAAAATTTTGGGCATGTATTTCATTTTCCTGTTTTCTCCTTGCGAAGCTATGGGCGAAGCTTCTATACATATAGTTTATTTACAAAAAGGGGGCAAAAATGATAGCCAAAATTGCTAGAGTGTTGTTTACAACAAAAAGAAAGAAAACAAACCAAGAAATCATCACAGAATTTTGGATTTTACTACCCCTCCAAGCAATGTGACAAAATCGTCAACATTCCTGGCGGCTCGCGGGGCAACGAGCTCGCCTCGGTGTGAGGACCCTTTAGCCTTCATCCGTTGGGCCAGAGTTACCTCCAGACCCTTCTCCTTTCTGCTCTTCTTGTTCTAAGGGTGCCTCATCAGTTATCTTTTTTCCTCTTTCATCTTCATCGGGTGCTTGTTCCAATGGCGGCGGTGGAAGGCGGTCACGGATTCTCTCCATTGTTCGGCGAATATGGGCCCATGCTCCCTTCTGAAAAGGTTCCCGATCTTGCAGTGCCTTAATCAGGACATGGAACCTGTCGATCTGCCCGATATCAGCATATTTGGCCCTCGCGCTCAAGTCGTTCAAACACGCCGCGATCCTACAATATCTTAAAATAAAATCCGTGACTTGGCCCTCCGTAACTGGCTCCTTCCATTCATCAATCTCAGAAACATCGCTCTCAAAGCTGAGCCAGGCTGGTTTTAATTCTTCTTTTGTCAAAAGGTTCCCGTCATCGTCGGTGAAACTCGGGAAACCCAATTCTGAAAGGTTCTGGAAATATCCCAGAGAGGTACGCTGCTCCTGTTCAAATACATCCAAAAGTTGCTTGGCCTTCTGAGCTTTCCTCACTTTGGAGAAGAAGGCGCGAACCGTGGCTTGGACGGTGGACCAATCCCTTGCTGTCCGACTCATGGCAGCGACCTGCAAGTCTTGATATTTGATGCTTTGTACTTCAAAGGCCAAATTGAGTCGGCTTCTTATCTCCTGGATGATTTCGTCCACTATCGGCCCTTTCTGGGTAGCAGCGTTCTGGGCTTCGGTAATGTATGACAATATTGAAAGGGCACTGGAGGCCCGAGATCTGAAATTCCTAAGCAAATGCGAGCGAATGTCCTTGATTCTGTTCCTGTCGAACAACTCTAAACTCTCCTTTTCATACAACTGTTGTTGCATCTGCAAGATCCTATATTCAAACTCCTTGGCCTTTACTTCAGCTTCGGCCTGGGTCTTGCTATGATCTTCTGCTTCATTCCGCAGTTGTTCTATCTGTTGTTTCAAGGCATCCCTCTCCTCCTTCATTTGCTCGCATTGCTTCAGAGCATCCTCCAACTGAGAGCGGATTCTAGCCAGATCTTCCTCTAACTTGACATTGGCGTTTTCTGCCTCACAGCGGCGCTGGTTGGCAATCCTGGCGTGTGTGCGGAAAGTCTCTATTCTTACATGCATGGATTCTGATTCATTGTCGATGTCCATGTGTTCCAGGTCCTTGACCTTCTCCTGATACTCATAATCTGCAGAGGTCATTTCATCCAAGGGTTTCTGGACCTTGGGAATCTTCTTGACCTTATACAATTTTCCATTTTTCAAATCAATCACCGCGCACTTTTCCGGTTTCGCCAGGGAACGCCCTCTCCTCCTCCTCGCCTCCTTGAGTACTTTGTCGGTGTTTTGACGGGCTCGGATCAATTTCTCTGCTAGAGGGCTCTCCTTGATCATAGCTAATTCATTTTCTAATGAGGCTGGGTTAACAGCCGAAGGGGTAAACAAGTATAAGGACTGTACTGGTGACGTGTCGCCGGTGGGCTCGGTAGCGGGTGTGATAGGGGTTTTGGTTAGCGAAGTGATGGTATGCGTGGGTGTGGGGCGGGAGTCGGGGTTTGGAGATGAGGTATCACCTTCGGTCTGACCAAGTACCAACGGAATGGTGGCATGGGTGAGTGAAGTGGCGGCTGCGGACACGTCCCGGCCTGACGACTCAAACGGGGCGGAAACACCTATGGGATTTGCAGAATCATGGGACACATCTGTGACAGCAAAAGAAACTACACGCTGGGGTGACTGTACGACTGGACAAGTAATTTTTTTAGAAGGCTCCAGGAGACCTTCGGCCGGGACCACTGTTGACACAACTTGGGAAACCAGAGTAGAAAAAGAGGGATGCGTACCTGCGTGCCCTACTGGCAGAGCAGAAGCGGCAAATTCCTGCGTGTTGGGTTCGCTACTTCTCCCAGCTTCTACATCCTCAACATTTTCAACCTTTTCACCAACGTTTTCTTCATCTTGGAGGAATTCCTCCACATTAACGACGTCTACCTCAACACTTTCCCCCGTCTTTTGAGACACTGTTTTCTCAACATCAATCTCCACCGAGCCTGCTGTAGACTGTTCATTGGAAGCACCGGAGGGTCTGGTGCGAGGCCGCTTCGGATGAGGAGGGGGCAGTTGGACCTGTTCGGGTCTTTTTCTTTTCCTCATATCCTCCTTTTCTTGCTGCTGCGATGGCCTCCCGACATCAACTTCGGAACCTTCAACAGGCTCCTTAAGCGGCTCCTGATGTGTCACTACAACTTCGTCTTCCTCTTCCTGTTCAGAATCATCAACAATTCTTCTGGGGCTATCGCCCGAACCTGGGGGACTAGGAGGAATGAAATCACCAAAGGAGAGGGGTTGCCAAGATCCGGCATACGCTTCATAGTAGATAGCGAAGTCCTTATCTGTCTCCAAGAGTCCGTATGACTTCTGCTTCCGACGATGAACTCTCATAACCCACCATTCTTTCAATTGTGGTTCGCGCCAATTCCTTATCTCTCCCTTCAAATCGTCTTTCATTTTTCTCCAGAATGCAGAGTCTGGGCTCGGGAAGGGGTGCTTAATGGGATCATACTCAACTTCCATAGTGTAAAATTCGTGCCACGGGGGCAACGTCTTCATCCTTTCTAAGTGCCACTCTAAATCTCTGCCGGTGGGATTATTCCTCTGTTCTACTATCTCCGGTCGAGGGCAAACATGAAAATTTTTGAATCTCAGATGGTCCCTCATTACCCCCAAGGGGTCATAGCACCACCGCTGCGGAAGCTGCAGCAACCCGAAGTCAGCAAGTTTATTCTCCAAATATACATGTTTTAGGGCGAAGACTTCTACGACTCCCATTTTGAAAGGGAAATCGCAAGTCGGAGCCCACTTTCGGCCATGGCCGTAGATGACATTTGTCGCGTCGCTCTGACGAGCGACCTCCAAAGCGAACTGGTATTCAGAAGGATACACAGGCAAGAGGAAGGGTTTCCCCGCGAATCCAAACAGGCGGACGACAAGGCCCTGGGTCAACTGAAAAACGTCTCCCTTCCGGTCATTAACCACTTTGTCTCTGAGGTCCACGGGCACTCGAGGGCAAGAACCCTGCAATAACTGAAGAGCCGGTCCTAAAAATTGTTGGTTAAACACATAATATGACCCCGTCTTCGCTAGGAGGGGAGTCCACTGATATACCGGCAACGGGGCTCCATCCTTGCCGCTTGGGGTAATGGCAATATGAGGAAAATGCCTGTGGGTATGATGGAAAAAGAGCCAAACCAGAAAAGAGCAAGGCCCAAAATATTGGCCAGTAGCAGCATTCTTTATACTAGCTAGCCGCGTATGCAGAGTTCGGGCCACCCATTCTGCCCAATCAAAGAAAATCGGGTTCGTGTTTGGCCTGGACGGATCTGGAGCATAAAACTCCCCTCGCGAAATACATTCGGCCAGTGACACTTGCCAGGGATACACATCAGCGTCTGTGGACAGGCCCGCGACCCACGCAATGATGGAAAAAATATCAGTGTTCTTAAAATCCTTTAATCGGCGAGGCATCTGCGGGAGCTTACCCGAAGGGAGCCCATCCTTGAGATTTTCACTCAGGAATTTTACCATGTGGCTGGAAGTGTTGAATCTGTCCATCTGTTCGTTTAAAATGACATTGCGAACAGAATAACCTTTCGGTGGCCCCTGCAAGGGAGCGAAAGCTGCTTGCACATCCTCCTTGAAAATTGAAAATAACTTATTACCCGCAGCGTCCAGAACCTGTCTGGTGGATGGCTGGTAGTTTCGGGCGATAGCGCATATCAACTCAGGACAGTGATGAGTCGGCGGAGTCAGATACCAGTATATTTGTGAATAATACGCGGCAGCCCTCTTATTTTCCGCAGACAATCGACTTCTCATGTAGTCGATAGTGTATCGTAGCTCCGCGATGCTCTTTGAAAGTTCTGTGTCTTTTATCCTCTCCCACCCGTCAATGGGTGCTTCTGCCAGTTGCTCATCTTCTGACTCCTCCCCCTCTTCCATGGGCTGCTTCTCAGGGCGCAGGTTTAAATCAACTTTCTTGGGCCTATGCTTCTTTTCTTCCTTGCCCCTTTTTGCCTTTTCTGGAGTCGCTACCTCGGGCTCTTTCCTTTTTTCTTTAGAATTCTTCTTCCCCATTTCGTTCTCAAGGAGCAGAATTTTAATGCAGAAAATGGGAATATCGTAGAGCTCTGGCCAAGTTTCTTACAGTCTTGCTCGACAACAGATAAACAACTTATTCACTGGTGAAGCTCGGGATTTATAGCCGAAGGTTATAGCCACCATCATTAATGGCAACTGCCAAAATTAAATTCGAAAATCAGGCGGAAGGGATTGCTTTGCTTTTTCATTGGCTTTGCGGCGGGGTTGCACGCGGGTCTATGTACTTCGAGGACCTGGCCCGGCTTCGAAAATCTAATTCCCCTGCCACCTCGTACCTGGGCACAACTTTTAATCATAACGACATTCTCTTGGGATGCGCTCCGCCACCTTTGCATTAAACCCGCACGTCCTGGGCGCTTTCCTAGATTGTCGTTGGCACACGCCTCGAGGCACGTTTTAAATGCTTCTCGTTTTGCGCTCTACGGCTTGGCGAAGCTGATTTTGGCGCAAAGTACTTCGCGGCGAACCTCAAACTTCCCTGGGTCTTCTATGTTTCGGACCCGAAGCTGCCTTCTCACGGGATCTAAGCTACATTGTTGTCTTACTAGGCGCTTCGCGCAAGATTAGCCCCGAAGTGGGGCTTAGGATACCTTAGGAGCGAAGCGCGTTCCTTTGTCTCAAAGAAGTGGTTCGCAAAATTTTCCTTTTGAAGTTGCTTCGCTCAGCTTCCTTTTGCGAAGCATTTTCCATGCCTTTATACTTCGGAGAAGTATTTCTTTTGCCTCTTCAGCGAAGCCTGCTGCCAAGCGAAGCAGGTTGCATCTGCTTTCTCCCTTAGGATCTGAGCGCTATGAGCCATCCCTTGTTGTCGATGACACATTGTACTCTGGCCTTCTTCGCGCCTTTTTTCACATCTTGATTTGAAAGTGCTTCGCAGCGAACCGACCTACGCCGGCTACTTCGCGCGAAAAAATTCCGAAGGAGATTTTACTTTTGATTTGGCAGAGCCGAACCTTAGTCACGAGGCAAAACTTCATTGTTACAATGGCGTGAGAATACAATCTATATCTAACTACATGCTTAATTCTAGAGACTCTTAAAACAAAGTTTGTACAAGTATAAACAACAGTATATACAAGGGTTAAGATTTTCAAGAAAACTTTTAATGATAGAAGGTCTTCAAGTGAAGACCGTTTACGGGAATTGGCGTAGTCTGACCAGTCGCGTCCTTGAGGATAAAGGAGTTAGCTGAATTTACTTTGGCAATCTCGAACGGCCCTTCCCAAAACGCATCCAGTTTATCATGATTGCCTGGCTTAACCTTCCATGAATCCCATTTCCAGACCAAGTCTCCCACTTTAAATGTCCGGACGGAGGACTTCTTCTTGAACCAGTTTCGGGTGATCTGGGCATGCTTTGCGAAGTTCTGATATGCCTTATCCCGGTCTTCCTCTAATTGCAATAATTGGGCTAGCCTAACTTCCATAGGACCAGATTCTGCTTCTTCATCATTTAACATCTTCAACGCAGGAATTTCTATATGGGTTGGCAGGACAGCCTCTTTACCATACACCAAAGCATACGGTGAGGTTTTGATCGACTTCTTGATAGATATTCGATCAGCCCACAAGGCTTGGTCTAAGAGAAGGTGCCAAGTCCTTTTGTTCTTGTCTATGAGCTTTCTCAGCAACCTCAACAGGGTCTTATTTGTCGATTCTGCTAATCCATTACCCTGGGGATAGTAGTTGGAGGTGACCTTGCGGTATATCCCATATTTGCAAGTGAACTCATTAATTTTAGCGCCTGTGAACCCGGGACCGTTATCCGTGACTATTGCTTCGGGGATGCCAAACCGGGTGATCAAGCTTTCTAGGAAAGTAATCACCGTTTCCTGATCAGCGTGCTTTGTGGGCACTGCTTCAGCCCATCTGGTGAAATAATCAGTTGCGGTCAGGATGAATTTATGCCCTGCGGAAGAGTTCGGAGAGATGACCCCCACGAAGTCCAATCCCCACTGTTGAAATGGTGCTTCCACTTGTATCGGCTGGAGGGGCATGGGAGCGTTTTTGCTTCGCCCAGCGAACTTCTGACATTGTTCGCATTTTCGGCAAACCGCAAAGGCATCGGCGAAGAGTGTGGGCCAATAGTAGCCCGCCCTGATTATTTTTAAAGCAATTGTTCTCCCTGCGAAGTGGCCTCCTGATAACCCTGAGTGGAATTCACCAAGGACCCTTTTCTTATCGTCCTCCCTTATACATCTTAGAAGGACACCATCAATGTTTCGGTAGAACAGGCCTTCGGGGCGTAAAACATAGCGAAGGGTCCGCAGCCTGAAGTGTCTTCGCTGCGAAGCATTCAAATGTGAAGGACACCTCCCAGTGTTGAAATATTCAACTATTTCACTGACCCAGTCTCTTTCATCCATTTCTTGGTTTACGAAGCTTTCTCCTGCTATCAAATCATCCCACTGGCAGGCTGTTACTTCGGCCGCTACACTCTTCGCAAGCTCTTGGCACAGCGCGCGACCGCGAACCAACTTTGTGGGTCGGATTTCAATATCAAATTCCTGTATTTTGTTGACCCAACCAGCCCTTTTGCTGCCCAACTCTCCTTGGATAATGAAGTTCCGCACGTCTGGGTGGATAACAAACACTGTAACCCGACTTTGGGAGACAAAATGTTTGAATTTTCTCAGGGATTTCATGACGGCGTGCACTTGTCGTTCTATGAAGTTGTATTTCTCCTCGTGGGGGTGTATCACTTGACTTAAAAACGCAATAGGGCGCTCTTCGCCATCTTCCCCCTTTTGTGTCAAGACTGCGGCGTAACTCTCAGGTTCCCCTACAGCATACAGGATGAAATCCTTACTATAGTCAGGGTTAGTCAGAACGGGTGCCTGAGCGATTCGGGCCTTGATTTCTTCAAATGCCGCTCTTCTGTTGTCAGTCCAGATGAACTCAGCATCCTTTTTCAAAAGCTCGGACATCGGCTTGATGATTTGAGCGAAGTCCGGGACAAACTTCCTCACGAAGTTTATTTGGCCGAAGAAGGACTGCAGCCCTTTCTTATTCATCGGGAGTGGGAGTTTTAAGAGAGCCTCAACCCTGTCGGGGTCTATTGCGAGACCTTTCTCTGATATAAGATGTCCCAGTAATTTCCCTTCATTTACTGCAAAGATGGACTTCTTCGGATTGATTGAAATGCCAAATTCTCGGCATTTTTCGAATATTTGCTGCAAGTGCGAAGGATGATCCTCTCTTTTCCGGGAAAAGACAGTCATGTCATCTAAATAGATGACGATAACCTTATTCAGCAATTCGCCAAATGCTAGGTCCATAGCCCTCTGAAAAGTAGCTCCTGCATTTGAAAGGCCAAATGGCATCCGCTGGTAAGCGAACGTCCCCCACTTAGTAGTAAATGTCGTTTTGTGTTGGTCTTCATCTCTAACCCAAATCTGGTTATATCCTGAAAAACCATCAAGTAGGGAGAAACGCTGGGCTCCAGCTACTGAGTGCAAGATTTGATCAATCTGCGGGAGAGGGTAGTGGTCTTTCAGCGAAGCCTGATTTAGATTGCGAAAGTCTACACATAGCCGAATGTCCCCATTTTTCTTCCTGACGGGAACTAAGTTCGCTACCCAAGAAGAGTGCTTTATGGGATAAATGATCTTGGCTTCAAGCATTTTCAGAAGTTCGGCTTTCATCAGGGCTTCGATCTTCGGGTTGACCGGTCTTTGCCTCTGTCTAAAAGGTTTGACCCCTTCTTGCAGCTCGATTGTATGTTGAACCAGTCTTCGGTCATAACCCTTTAGGTCTTGGTAAGACCATGCCACTATATTTGGATACCTCCTGCACAAAGATCGGATTTGTTCTAACTCGGTTGTGGTACAGTCTATTCCAACTTTTATCACCTTCCCGAATTCAAGCTCTAGATCTTGATATTGCCTAGCATCAACTTTGATTCTGTGGGAGACTGCTCTGTCATTCTGATCGAACAGGCTCTCCAGAGTGATCAATCCTCTTGGAACATGGTTATTTTTTAACTGGACCAGTCCTTCATACTCCTCGTCTTTCGGGTTTCTTCCCTCGACAGTGGCTACTTCTTGGACCAGGAAGTTAACAATCTGTTCATCATTGTCGAAAACTTGCCAATGCATGTCCCTATCCGGCACAGAGGGCCTATAAATCATCCTTACGGCCTTCGGCTTGTGCACCATGTCGTCGGCTGGAGAATATCTAGCCGCGATGGAGGCCAAGACATCGGCGTGCCTATTTTTCTCTCGTGGGATGGACTGCAGATTGAGTGATTCGAACTGCTCAAACAGGTCCCATACTCTATTGCGGTAGGCTTTAAGATAGTGCTTCTTGGAGATGCACTTGTTGGTGACCTGATTGCATACCAATTCTGAATCTCCGAAAATCTTGAGATGTTTTATGCCTAACTTTCCTGCTTTCTTCAATCCTAGGCATAGAGCTTCATACTCTGCTGCATTGTTGGTGCAGCTCCAAACCAGCCTGTAGCAATATTCCTTCTGCTCTCCAGACGGTGATACTAAAAGTATCCCTGCCCCGGATCCGTTTTTGCATCGGGCTCCGTCAAAGAATAATTGCCATAATTCTTCTTGGGCAGGTATCTTATCTTTTGGCTTTATGTGTTTCTCTGGCTCTGTGATGGTGTAACATCCTATTTCTGTCTCTATCATGGCATTGAAATCTGTCAATGAAAATTCATCTTCAAAATTTAGCCGTGCAAGGGATTCCTCTACTAAGTCCACTTGTTCTACTCCTGCTATCGCATGGACGGGATCATTGCATTCTTCTTCGGTCATCTTCTGTATGAGAAACGTAGAAGGTTTCTCGTTGTAAATTTTGACTTTCCTTCCCTTGAACGGGATCTCTAAATGCGAATAGTCCATGGACAGGTATCCCCCTAGCTTTGCTGTGAATTCCCTTGAAAGGCACATGCTAAAATAGGGCTCCAGATCTACGACTACCACCTCCTGTATTACCACAATTTGGGGTACCTTGTGCAGCCGAATAGGTATATCCTTGATTACACCGACCGTTTTCACAGGAGTACCGTCCAGTTGGAGCACCCCGTGGCTACTTCGCGTGTACTCCATTCCTATTTCTTCGCAGACCGCCTTAGGCATGACTGTCGTTGCTGCCCCTGAATCAATCATACAATTGTGGACGATGTGCCCTTCCATTTGTAAGGACAGGTAGAATGGAGGAGGCCTGTTCTTTCCCGTTATGGACGTGGACAGGGTTTGCACTATGGCGGGCGGCGCTGACTTCGCAGCTTTTGCGGACTTCAAGGACTCTTGCAACAGGTCCACTTGTCCTGGCAGCTGCAAAGCGTCATATAGGCTAATCTTGGCGGGGGTCCTTTTTAATTCATCCACGATGTTATACCCTATGAGGGCATGCGCTTCGGGCTCCCTTTTGGCTTCGTACTTTGTGCGATATTGATTTTTTTTTTTTTTTGTTTTGGGGGTTTGTTTTTTTTTTTTGGGTGTTTGTGGGCCTCTTTGGTTTTTTTTTTTTTGTTTTTTTTTTTTCTCCCGGGGCTGCTTGCCTTATCATATTGACTTGGCCACTAGGGTTGCTCCCCGACAGTGTCTGCACATAATGCTGATGCAGCATACAGGTATTCTCCTCATGTGGGTCGTTGCATGTGGAGCACCAGTGCACAGTGTCAGAAGTGCTTGTTCCTTCGTCGATCACAACATTTCTTGCCGAAGACTTCCCTGGTTGAACCACTTGATCTTTGGTGAGCGCTGGTGGGGGGTAAGACCTTCTTGGAAGGAATTCCTGTTGCGCTTGTTTCTTTTTCATGATAATCATATCATTGGACAAAGTCTGCACCGTGGAGTTCAAAGATTGAACTTCCTGCAGTATTTTCGCTTGCATATCTTCAACTTTGGGGGTCGGTGGCAATGGAGCCATCGTCGGTATTGGAGGCAAGGCAGGGTGTTGGGGTGGTGCCGATAACGCGGGAAATGCCTAAGGGACAGTAGGCTGTGGTGCTGAAAATGCAAGGAAATGCACTTGTGGGGTAACGATCTGGGTTACAACGGGGTTGGGGTTCCATGATGAGATGGGATATACAGGGGTTGTGGAGGTTTGCGAAGTAGTGGCACTCAGGTACTGTGTCTGCGGAAATTCCGGGAATATAGGCATCGACATCCTTTGGGGAAGCTTCCCTACGACTATCAAATCCATTTCCGCTTTCTGGGCCAGCTCATATAGTTCGGGGAAAGTATTCACATTCGAATACCTTACCATTACACTGATATCTGGATTAAAGGCCCTAAGGTAGTAGTATGATGCAGCTTCGCTGGTTGGCCAAAGTCCAGCGGGTACTCTTTGCCAAGTCCGAGCGAACCTCACATTGAAATCTGCAATCTCCTCCTGTGGGTGCCTCTGAATTGTTGTGAACTGATGCAAGAGGGAGGAGGGATCGACAGACTCATTAAAACCTCTCATCAGTTGTCCAGCTAACTGGTCCCAACTCGTTATAGTGCCAGGCGGTAGCGATCTATACCAATAGAGGAGTTTTCCTCGAAGAGACAAAACCAGGAGCTTCACCATGACTCTTTCTTCCGTAATGTCATGAATCGCTGCCAGAGAAACTATATCTTGAATGTGTTCCAAAGTTGTCTTCCCCGTGTCGTCAAAGGTAGGGATCTTCTTCATTGCAGCAGGAGGAACCTGCCCTTGTCCCGCTAAGTTTAATGGTCCAGAGGAGTTCCATGCTCGGAACAATTTTCATGCCTTAGAAAATTTTGGGCATGTATTTCATTTTCCTATTTTTTACTTGCGAAGCTACGGGCGAAGCTTCTATACATGTAGTTTATTTACAAAAATGGGGCAAAAATGATAGCCAAATTTGCTAGAGTGTTGTTTACAACAAAAAGAAAGAAAACAAACTAAGAAATCATCACAAAATTTTGGATTTTACTTCCCCTCCAAGCAATGTGACAAAATCGTCAACAGTAACCGCCGAGCTTAGCCGTGAACTCCCTCGATAGGCACATGCTGAAATATGGTTCGAGATCAACAACTACTACCTCTTGTATCACTACGATTTGAGGTGCCTTGTGCAGCCGAATAGGTATATCCTTGATCACACCGACTGTCTTCACGGGAGTACCATCCAGCTGGAGCACGCCATGGCTACTTCGCGTGTATTCCATACCTATTTCCTCGCAAACAACCTTTGGCATGACTGTGGTTGCGGCACCGGAGTCAATCATACAATTGTGAACAATGTATCCTTCCATCTGCAGAGTCAGATAAAATGGAGGAGGCCTGTTTTTTCCTGTGATCGAAGTGAGCAAGGGTTGAGCTAGGACAGGTTGTGTCGATTTTCTTGCTTTTGCTGACTTTAGCGATTCTTGCAGCAGGTCCACTTGTCCTGGGAGTTGCAAGGCGTCATATAAACTGATCTTGGCGGGAGTCTTTTTTAACTCTTCCACAATATTATGTCACAGTAGCAGGTATCTATGGTTCCTTCGCTGCCTCGTACTTAGTGCGATATTGTTGTGTGGCCTCAACTCTTTGTCGTTTTGTCAGCGAAGGGTACTTCAATTTTTCTCTAGCCTGCTCCTTGGTCTCAACTTGTAGTGGAGCTGCAGCGGTTTGCTAAGGTTTTTCCTTCACAAGTGGCGGCTGAGGAGCTTTGTTAGGAGCCTTGACAGATGGTTGTTCCTTTTCACGGTGGGTATACACCTTCAAGGGGCCCATTTGGGCTGTATCTACTTCGATTGTTTTCTTCCCACCCTTGGTGAGGACCGAAACTTGCTCTTCCTCTACGATCACTAAATTCTGATCTGCCTCCATAATCATGTTAACCTGGCCGCCGGTAGTACTGCCCGCTAGCGTTTGGACATAACGTTGATGCAGCATGCAAGTGCCAGGTGGAACACCAGTGCACATAATCGGAAGTGCTTGGCTCCTCGCTGATGGCGGTGTTCCTTGCAGGAGGTCTGCCTGACTGGGCTGCCTGGTCCTTTGTAAGCGCTGGTGGAGGATAGGGTCTTCTCGGCAGAAATTCCTGCTGTGCTTGTTTCTTTTTCATGACGGCCATATCATTTGATAATGTTCGCACAGTAGAATTCAAGGACTGAACTTCCTGTAACAACTTAGCTTGCACGTCTATGGCTGCAGGGGCCGATACTGCCGGAGGTGGCAACGGAGCCATTGTTGGGACTAGGGGCAAGGCAGGGTACTGGGGGCGCTGGTAATGCCGGGAATGGCGGAGGAACTATAGATTGTGGTGTCGAGGGTGTGGGGAAATGTATCTGTGGAGCAGCGAACTGGGACACCGTCGGGTTCGGATTCCAAGGTGGAATCGGGTTTGTGGGAGACGTCGAAGTCTGTGCAGCAGCGCTGGGGTATTGTGATTGGGGGAAATCCGGAAATATAGGCATCGACATCCTCGGAGGGAGTTTACCGATGGCGATCAAATCTATTTCTGCCTTTTGGGCCAGCTCATATAGCTCGGGGAATGTATTAACGTTTGAGAACCTCATCACCATGCTGATATCGGAGTTGAAGGCCCTAAGGTAATAATATGCCGCTTGTTCGGTTGTTGGCCGCAAGCCGGCAGGTACCCTCTGCCAGGTTCGGGCGAACCTTACATTAAAATCGGATATTTCTTCTTGAGGGTGTCTTTGGATTGAGGTGAACTGGTGCAGGAGGGAGGAAGGATCGACAGATTCATTAAATCCTCTCATCAGTTGTCCGGCTAACTGGTCCCTTCCTATGATGGTGCCTGGTGGCAGAGATCTATACCAGTAAAGAAGTTTTCCTCGGAGGGACAGAATTAACAGCCGAACCATAACCTCTTCTTCTGTGATACTGTGGAGTGCAGCCAGGGAAGCAATGTCCTGGATGTGTTCGTAGGCTGTCTTCCCCGTTCCGTCAAACGTAGGTATTGACTTTAGAGCAGCAGGTGGAATTTGCCCTTGCCCAGCTAAATTTAGTGGCCCAACGGAATTCCAGGCTGGGAATAGCCTAGGCGGAGGGGGAGGCGGCGGCAGCGGCTGCTGTTGTTGTTGCTGCTGCCATATTTGCACCTATTGCCACATTTTGCACGGGGTGCCATGTTTTCAAATTTTGTAAGTATGCTGCTCTCCCTTCCCTCCTCCTCCTTTCCCTTTCTCCACTGTCCCCTTTCTCCCCTTCTAGCAGCTTTCCCATTTCCCCTTTGTACTTTCTCTGGTCAGATTCCCAAAACAGAGCAAACATCCCCTGAAAATTTCTAAGTCTAAGAGCGCAACCCGACTTCGCAACGAAGTCGGGGTGCGCCCTTAAGTTCGAGCGCACTCGGGAATGCGAAGTGCGGAAGAGGACCGAAAAGGAGCAAAATTTGGCTAAGTACAGGAGCGCAACCCGACTTCGCAGCGAAGTCGGGGTGCGCTCTCTTTCCTGTGCGCACCTGGGAAGCAGCGGATCCAGAAAATCAGCTAAGTGCCAGAGCGCAACCCGACTTCGCAGCGAAGTCGGGCTGCGCCCTGATTCCTGTGCGCAGTCTGAACAACAGCCAAAATGACTAAGTGCTGAAGTGCGCAACCCGACTTCGCAGCGAAGTCGGGCTGCGCCCTCTAGCTTGTGCGCACTTGGGCAAAATCTTTCAAGCAGCCCAAAAATAGTCTAAGGCACGGAGGCCTCCCCAACTGCGCTGTTCCCCACTTGCGCTGTCCAATTGCGCTCCGATTCCAGGCGAAGTAGGACACAAAAGAGAGACTGCCTTTCAAGGCAGATGCGTCCCTCATCAGAATTTGACAAGTGTCCAGCCTCGGGATCCGAGCCGAGATGTGATGGGAAAAAGGACAAGCGTGGGCCAAATTATCTACCGCAGCCTACCCTCATTTAAGCTGACGCAAAGTTCCATCTACCGCAGCCTACCCGCATTCATGCTGACTCGAAGTTTCATCAACCGCACCGCCACGTAGCCGCCAAGTTTTCAGTGGACCTTGCCGCAAGTACAGTCCCCGTCTGCAGGAGTCAACATCAACAGCTCTTTTGCCGCTTTTGTCAGCTTTTGTCACTATTGTCGGGTCTGGGATTTTGTGCCCAGGATTGTAATCGGGGGAATTGCGCTATAAATAGCCGCACCACATCATTGTAAAGGGGTGGAAGGGGGATATCCTGCTAGGGAACCATTGTAGCTATACGTTTGCTTCTGAATGCAAGATACACTTGGCTCTATTTGCTGTTATCATTCTTTATGCTGCCTTTACTTAGCATTTCTGCCTCATGTTGCTTATTTTATTGCTTACTGTTATTCTGATATCTGGATACCGGTATTTGATGATTAAGTATTCCCCGGAATACATAGATAGAGGATACATAGGATGTGTGACAGCTTGTAGTTTCTGTAGTGTATTCTGTATTTAATTGTCGTTAGTAGTGGTGATTGATCGTTGTCGTGTCGCTTATCCTCCCCACCCAACTCAAATCATATTTGCATCTCTTTCCGCATTTTTAATTTCTTTCCTGCACTCTGAGCTTAAAACCATTTGAGAAAACCCATAGGAAGCCGGCCTTCTCCGGAGATTGGCACGGAAGGCATTCCTTCCTTCCGGCCTTTCAATCTGGTGGGCGAATCTAGGGCGCATTTCACTAAATCCTTTCCTAGTGGCAGATTCGTAACCAACAGCTTTCTCAGCACGCCGGTGGGACCCGAAAGTTTCCCACCCAAAACAGAATCGAAGCATCGGTGTTCGCTTCATTGCCGTTAAAATCGTAACACCCGGCGACTCGCAAGTACCCGAATATTCTCTCGAGTCCGTGAGACCGGTCCAAGCGCCTTCATGCATACAAGAAGGTGGAGAGCAAGGAATCCGGGAAACCAGCCCGATCTTTACGAAATTGACATCAACGCTCCGGGAGAGCGTGTAAGGCTGGCCGACTACCAAGCTCGCATAGACGAATCCGAAACCGAAATCGAAGAGGCCGAAGTTGAAGAGCAATCTACATCTTCGGACGGTACCGATACCGAGTACACGACCGGAGGAGAGGAAGAAATGGTTGCTCAGCAGAATGATGACGATCTCTTCCCGACGGTCGACTCCACGGGGCCCTTGGCCCTAGTCGGACAAGAGGTTGTACCCCCCGCTGCCCTAAAGGCCATCCCTACTTATGATGGCTACGGCAAAACGACGTATGAACACATCCAGGACATTCTGGCCTTGGCTGCGCTACACTCTATTACAGATGAGAGTGTCAAGACCCGTCTCATGGCTCTTTCCCTAAGGGGGAAGCTTCTCTATTGGTGGAGATCCTTGCCAAAAGGATCTATCACGGGGTGGCCTCAGCTGGCAAGCAGGCTTGTAAAAGGATGCAACGAGTCTGCCGATCCCTCTTCGCTGTTGCATCAGTTCCAAAGCATCCAACGACACCCACAAGAGGAGGTATCAGACTTCAACATAAGGTTTGCGAGGTCTTGGAAAAGAGTACCTCGCGAACTGCGACCTTCAAGCAGGTCAGGCGCACACTACTACCTGAGGTCTTTCAACTCAGATATTTGCCTACTTCTGAAGATATCCCGAGTCGACTCCTTCCTTGCCCTATACGAAGCTGCCCAACAAGCGGAATTAGATATAATCTCCATAGGCAGACTCCCGCATAGAGTGCAGCCCCCTATTTACCCTGATTTTCCTCAGTCCCAGTATCCATCGGCCTCTGGTGTGATGCCTTCATCTTCAAGTCAGCACCCCCAGCAGCCATGGAATCCAGCACCAGTCATAAACCCCTACGGCCCGCCTCAAATCCATTATCCTAACCCGCCACCTCCGCCTCCGCAGTATCCCGCACTCCCTGCTCCCCCTCAGTACGCGGCGTATTCTGCGCCCCCGCCATTGGCTGCATTACCTCCGCCGGCCCAGTTGGCACCTGCAGACAATGATATTCAAAATAAAATCCTCCAAGAGGTACGGGCTCTGGCCTCTGGGTATCATACCATGTCTAATGACATGACAATAATGAAGAAGAAGCAAGCCCAGATGGAGTTCCTTCCAAGGAGACCATATCCTCCTCCGACGCTAACGAAAGATCAAGCCGCACAAGCTCAAAGGCAACCCCCTGCAAGAAATGCTGCCATTGAGGATCAACCTGGCACTTCTGACCAGGTCAACTGGTGCTCCACGTGCAACGATCCACACTCAGAAGAAGGGTGCACGCTGCATCAGCATTACCTCCAGACCCTGGCAGGCAACGCCATAGAGGATGAATTATACATGATCCTGGGCGATGAAGGCAACTTTGCCGTCCCAGAAGATCCCGCGTTGCTCCTGACCAAGGCAGGCAGAAATCCCGTTGAAGCTGCCACAACCCAAGCAAAGCCGTTAAAGGTATACGCCAAAAGAGAAAAGGCGCAACCTGCTGGGCTACCACCTGACAAGTCACTGTGGCCTCATACAGCCAAAGAAAAGTTTCCTGCGCCCAAAGCTCCCGCGGTGAAAGCTCCCGCAGCTCAGTCTCCGACCGAAACAAAAGAACAAGCTCAGGAGAAGCTGAGATATCCGTCGCTGACGAAGAGACAGAGAGTCGAAGCCACACAACAATACCGGACTAAGTATGAGCCTACGAAAGAAACGGAGGGAGCCAACACTTCAAGCTACAGCATAGTTGACGAGCTAAAGAGGACTCCCGCAAAGATAAGTATGTACGAGGCTCTTCTGCTCCCCGGGCAAGTTGATCTGCTGCAGGAATCTTTGAAGAACATAAAATACGGGAAGCCGACGCAGCCTGCTGTGTTAGCTCAACCCCTGACAGTCTCCGCCACCGGAAAAAACAGGCCACCTCCTTTCTATCTGTCATTACGGATGGAAGGCTATATAGTGCACAACTGCATGGTGGATTCTGGTGCCTCCACGACTGTTATGCCGAGAGCCGTCTGCGACGAGATCGGTATGGAATATACAAGGAGCAGCCAAGGTGTGTCGCAACTAGACGGCACCCCTGTCAAGACAGTTGGTGTCATCAAGGATATCCCGATCCGGTTGCACAAAGCTCTCGACATAGTGGTCATACAGGAAGTCGTGGTGGTCGACTTGGAACCCTACTTCGGCATGTGCCTCTCCAGGGAGTTCACCGCAAAGTTGGGTGGGTATCTGTCTCTGGATTACTCACATATGGAAGTGCCCTTCAAAGGAAGGAGATCGAAGATCTACAATGAAAAGCCTTCCACATTTCTAGTAGAGAAGATACCCGGAGAAGAGTCACAGAACTGCATGGTTCAGCTGACGACTGAGGAACTGGTGGTGGTGGACATGACAGAACAAGCCCTTGAGCTGTTACAAGTGGAGGATGAGTTCTCCTTGCTGGACTTCAACGCCATGATCGAGACTGAGCAAGGCTGCTACTCCGTCACTCAGCCTGAGAGACTTGACCAGTCAACAAGGAAAGAGGTAGGACCTGCACCAGAAAAGCTATGGCAGCTCTTCTTTGATGGCGCCCGATGCAAAAATGGCGCCAGTGCAGGGGTACTCTTGGTTTCCCCGTCCGGGATCCAGAAGGACTACACTTACAGGCTGGCTTGGAGCTGTACTAACAACGCGGCGGAGTATGAAGCCCTGTGCTTGGGTTTGAGAAAAGCAGAGAGACTGGGGATAAAACATTTGCAGATCTTTGGCGACTCAGAGTTGGTGTGCAACCAGATTACGAATAAGTGCGCCTCCAAGAAGCATTATCTCAAGGCGTATCGTAATCGTGTTTGGGACCTGATGGAGTCATTCGACTCGTTGAATGTCAAAGCCATATCACGTGAGAAGAACAAGCACGCTGACATTCTGGCGTCTGTTGGAGCCAGTGCACGTTCCGGCCGATGACACCGTCCGTAAGCCGAAGCCGGTTCGTACCATCTACGTGCCTTCGTGCTCGATAAAGACACCCACTGGCAGGTGTTTGATTGTGACGAGGATATCGTCACTTTTTTGATTACCGAAGCATGTACAATAGAAGGTAGAGACCCTGATGACGAGCAGTACGAGGGGTTGATACAGTTGAAGAATAATCATGTCCCAAAAGGACTGATTACCTTAGAGAGTCTCTTTGACCAGAACGATAGAGCAATATCACACAGGATCAAAGTAGACCCCAAGCAGTACGTAGACCTGGAGCTGGAACCTGGAAAAACAATCAAGGTCGGGACGGACTGCACTGAAGAGGAACTCGAGCAGATCAGATCATTATGCAGAGAGTTCCCCGATATCGTAGCCTGGTGCTACCAGGACTTGAAGGGGTATGATAGACAGATGATCCAACATACCATAGAGCTGGAAGATAATGCAAAACCTTTCCGGCAGAAGCAAAGGGCAGTAAACCCGAAGATTGAAGCCATGATGAAAGCTGAGCTCTTGAAGATGCTGGAAGCCAAAATCATCTACCCCATCAAGCATTCATCTTGGGTCGCGAATTTGGTTCCCGTGAGGAAGAAGAATGGAGACATCCGTCTCTGCGTGGATTTCAGAAATCTTAATCAAGCCTCGCTGAAGGACCATTACCCGCTTCCCCAAATCGATCAGATCCTCCACATAGTTGCTGGAGCACAGAGGTTCTCTCTCTTGGACGGATTCTCTGGATACAACCAGATATGGGTAAAGGACGAAGATCAACACAAGACAACGTTCACCACCAAATGGGGAACGTTCGCATATCAGCGCATGCCCTTCGGCCTGTCTAATGCCGGCGCTACATTTCAGAGAGCCATGGACTTGGCCTTCCGAGAGCTGCTCAACAAGGTCATTGTCATCTACTTGGATGACATGACTGTATTTTCTCACAGAAGAGAGGACCATGCTTCCCACCTGCGGCAGATATTTGAGAGATGTCGTGAATTCGGCATTTCCATCAACCCGAAGAAGTCAGTCTTCGCGGTAAAAGAAGGTAAGCTGCTGGGACATGTCATTTCCGAGAAAGGCCTTGCAGTGGATCCTGACAGAGCAGAAGCCCTCCTCCGCTTGCCCATCCCAGTCGACAAGAAGGGGTTACAGTCATTCTTCGGTCAGATCAACTTCGTGAGGAAGTTCATACCGGACTTCGCACAAGTAATTAAGCCCATGGCCGAACTGTTAAAGAAGGATGCCGAATTCTTGTGGACTGACGAAAGAAAGCAAGCCTTCGAGGAGATCAAGGCTAGAATTGCGCAAGCTCCGGTGTTGATTAATCCCGACTATTCCAAGGATTTCATCCTGTACGCGGTGGGAGAACCCGAGAGTTACGCCGCAGTCCTGACTCAAAAGGGAGACGATGGCGAAGAACGCCCCATAGCGTTCTTAAGCCAGGTGATTCAGCCGCATGAAGAGAAGTACAATTTTATTGAGCGGCAGGTTCACGCAGTCATGAAATCCCTCAGGAAGTTCAGGCACTTCGTCTCCCAGAGCCGGATAACTGTCTTCGTGATACATCCGGACGTCAGGAATTTCATCATACAAGGGGAGCCAGGTCACAAGAGGGCAGGATGGATAGCCAAAATCCAAGAATTTGACATCGAGGTACGGCCAACAAAGCTGATCAGAGGCCGAGCCTTGTGCCAAGAGCTGGCCCGAAGCGCTGCAGCTGAAATCTCTGCCTGCAAGTGGGAAGATCCGATAGCAGAAACCAACCTAGCCAACTCCTTATCAGAGGAAAGTGATTGGACAAATGACCTGGTGCAGTATTTTAGCACCGGGAGATGCCCAGATCACCTCAATGCCTCACAAAGAAGGAGGTTTAGGCTAAACGCCTTGAGATACGTACTTCGCCCCGAGGGGCTTTATTTTAAAAACATTGACGACATCCTGTTGCGATGCGTCAAAGAAACAGACAAACCCAGGGTCCTCGGAGAATTCCACTCCGGGATGCCTGGGGGACATCATTCTGGAAGGCCTACGGCCTTAAAAATCATCAGAGCTGGGTACTATTGGCCCACTCTCTTCGCATACGCACATGCGGTCTGTGTCAAATGTGATAAATGCCGCAGGTTCGCCGGGCAGAACAGAAAAGCACCCTTGCCCCTCCAGCCAATTCAAGCCGAGACTCCGTTTCAGCAATGGGGTCTAGACTTCATCGGGGTCATCACGCCTAACTCTGCAGCAGGACACAAGTTTATCCTTACAGCCACCGATTATTTCACTAGGTGGGCAGAGGCGATCCCCACTAAGCATGCGGACCAAGAAACGGTCATTGGGTTCCTCGAGAGCCTCATCACCCGTTTCGGGGTCCCGGAGTCAATAGTGACAGACAATGGTCCGGGGTTCGCAGGCGCTGTACTCACGGAGTACACCAACAAATATGGCATCTATCACAAGATGTCTTCGAACTACTACCCGCAGGGGAATGGCCTGGCTGAGTCCACCAACAAGAATCTACTAAAGATTGTCAAAAGGACAGTAGAGAGAAACAAGAGGACATGGCACCTACTCCTGAATCGGGCGCCGTGGGCGGATCGCATATCATTCAAGAAGTCTATCAAGACATCCCCCTACGCGCTCGTGTACGGCAAGGAGGCGGTTCGCCTACCCACATAGAGATACCCGCACTCGGATGCTAGATGAAGAAAAAGGCAACGGGGATCCAAGTGGACGCAGACTTTGCCAACTATTGCGGTTAGAAGAAGAAAGAGAAAAGGCATACCAGGCCTTTACTAAACATGCCGAGGCGACCCAAGGCTGGTTTGCGAAAGGCACCACCGCCCGAGTTTTCAAAATCGGGGACCTAGTGTTGAAGTGGGACTCACTGAAAGCAAAGCCGGGCAACCATGGTAAATTTGATGCCCTCTGGGAAGGTCCCTATCAGATTGCTCGGGTGAACCAATTTAATGCATTCGTGCTCCGGGACATGGAGGGACAGCTTCTCCCCATTCCTGTCAACGGGTTCCACCTGAAGATTTACCACCACTGAAGGCACCCAAGGGGTCCTTCCTTGTACATATTTCTTTTCTGCATTTTAGTTTATCACAAAATGTATATATTTATTTCAGCATTCAGCTTTTAGTTTTCAGAGCCTAAGTGAAGCCTAGAGCAAACCCCGACTTCGCAGCGAAGTCGGGCATCGCTCCTTGAATAGTGCGACATCGGGAGTTTGAGAGAAGGCAACTGACAAAAAAGCCAAAAAATTGACTAAGTGCTGGGTGCGCAACCCGACTTCGCAGCGAAGTCGGACTGCGCACCGTCTTGGGAGCGCAGTCGGGGAGCGCAGAGCAAAAATCGGCTAAGTGTCAAAGTCGGACTAAGCAACTTTTCTGGGCGAAGTCAGATTGCGCAACAAAGTCTGGGCGAAGTCGGAGTGCGCACGTTTTCCGGGCGAAGTCCGAGTGCGCCCTCAATTCTGGGCGCACCTTGAACGACTTGCCGCGGGAAACGAGGGACATAATGATAAAATATTTCTAAGTGTGGGCCCAGACAGCAGTGTGGCATAGTGCGAAGTTGGGTTGCGTCCCTCCTTAAAACCCTGGGCCAAAAGTTCTCCCTCGAAGTGTGTGCCCAGGCAGCGGCTGTGACGTCATTGGAAGCACGAGGTCCGAAAAATTTTAAAAATAATGATTGCGCGTCTTTCAAAGCGAATGTCATTAAAAGAGCAGGCGCATTAGGACCAACCGCAACCAGGGTACGCTTTCCAAAGAAAAACCCACGCACGGCCGCCAAAAAATTATAACGCTTCCAACTACTTCGGGTAAATCACCTTAACCCCCTCCCTTGCGCCATTAATGCTGTATTCCTTGCCTAGAAAAGGGGCCCTGGCATACTCAGAACATCCAAATTGTCAAGCTGACTCTGAGCTGCAAGGCGCAGAACTGAAGAATCAGTAGCCAGAATCCCCGTCTCTGCCACTTCGAGCAGAAAAGAGAGAATGGACAAGGGAAAAGCGCCAATGCCGGCGCAGTCCAACGACGAAGAACGCGAAGCTGAAGAACATACAGAATCCAACGCTCATGAGAGCGAAGCGCCGCGAGAGCAAACAAGGAGAACCAGGTCGAAGAGAAGCCAAGGGCAAGCTCCACCGCCGCCCATCAATCGCCTGGCCGGGTATAGAGACGGCGAGTACTCTATCAGCCTCACCAAGCTGCGGCCAAATATAGCGAAGTGGGCTGACAAAGTTTCACCCTCGCACCATGTCGGGGCTGCATACAAATCGAACCTGTACTGGTTCTTGTGCCCTCCTGTCCACCAATGCCCGGAGCTGGTTGAATCCATTGTGGCATACTACAAACCAGCTGCCCGGCAAGTCTGTGACAACAAAGGAAGGGTGTTGTTCACCCTCTTCAGGGAGAGCGTCCAGCCAGCCTTCGCCCCGGGGCTCCAGTACGACCCCAACGCAATTGTCAGGAGAATTAACCTGGACGAACAGGCAGGCAGATTCGCCCAGACCAAAAGGATGAGAGAGTTCCTCGACTCAGAGCTGAAAACTCCGCTACCAGCCGGACAGTGGCCGACAGGCCCTATACCCCTGGACAGGTTCGAAAATAAGTACATATATATCATCCTGGCATGGGTACTCGGCTGCGACTCCGACAGAGTGGTACGCCCGTATCAGCTGGCGCTAGCGGAATGCATCTTGCATGGGGAGTTTTATGACTCCACGGCGCAAAGGAGCGGAAGGCGCCCTATTTTCTTTGATAGGGCAGATTGGGTGGCGTACGCCATACATTCGAACCTGGTCAGGTTGCAGCAGAAGCAGACAACAGAATTCCGGCTCTGCTCGTTCCTCACATGGTTGTGCCTGTACCACACGCACTACCGGATTAAAGTGCCTGACCTGAAGAAGGTGAATGAAAAGGGAGAGCCGCTGCCTGTGTACGAATGGACAGAAGCCCTGTACAGGAGAGGGTCATACTACGAGTTCAACTTCAAATTTCTAGGTATGACCCTGGCGCTGTTCAACGGCGAGGGATCCCGCCCGCCACAGGCCATGACGAACTATCTGAGGAAGTACAAGTGCGGGGATACCTTCCGGTTGACGCAGGGCATTGTAGTCAGAATCTACGGATTCAAGGGGAAGCCGTTCCTGCTGCCCTATTTCTGCACTGACCATCAGTTCGGTATGGAGATATCACGCCAGATGGACTATGTCGAGGAGGAATTCGGCCAGGGAAAGAAGAGAGGCCATATTTTCCAGTATCCTATTACCTGGGCGAACATTCAAGTACGCGAGATTGGACAACATGTCTACCTCGAACAAGAACTCATCGTCATGGGCCTGATACAACTACCTCAGCGCTGGAAGTATGACCCGATTGGGGTCAGGGGAAAGTTTGTGCATATCTGCCCCCGAGCGGAGATCATGCAAGAAAGGTGCAATAGAACGGGCGCAGACCTGGAATGGCACATTGAGCGGATGCAATCATGGCCGCCATGGCATGATTTTTACTGCGAAGAAGTGGCGTTTGATCCGGAGCGCAACCCGGACCACCGGTTAGACTCAGCGGGCTTCAAGAAATTCCTCTCCAAGGTGGCGCCCTCAACTGGCAAAAAGACAAAATCATTGAATGCTGGAAGATGAGGTGCCGCACGCAACACGATAAGTCTAACCGGAAGACGTTGGCCGTAGATGATGAATTTTCGGCCTTATATGATCAATACGCCGACAAATGGCAGCCGTTCGCATTTCGAGATTGCGTTCCCCCAGGCGCCAGAAAAAGGTATAAAAGGAGGCCCCCGTCCCAGCAATTGCCCACTTCAGGGACTTCCAGCACGACACCAACAAGCAGCCAAGTGGGCCCAATGTTGCCTCCAGCTCCTGAAGCGTTACCTCAAAGGGTACAAGAGCCAGAAAAGTCAACTCCTGAGGTGGCCCCCCAAAAGGAAAAGGCGCCAGAAGAGCCAGCCAGTGGAACGGCCGCAGCAAGCATTCTCCCGTCAAAACCCAGGTACAAGTTTACCGTGGGAACATCGCTGCCTGCCGCCCCAACCTCCTCTGCCTCCTTCGAACCAGCTGCAGCTCCAGAAGAAAAGAAGAGGAAGAGGAGCGAAAAGGCCAAGCGGCCTAAGGAGTCTGCGCAGCAAATGGCCGCAAAGACGGACGGGGACAGCCACGCCGGAAATCATCTCATTGGACAACCCTGGGATAGAAGCAGAAGCTTGGGCTGCAGGCGTCCTTCAATCAGCGGCTCAGGCAGAGCCCGCAGGTACGTCCTCTTCCCCGGCTCCCCAAATCCCGCCGGCCCTGCCGTAACACCGTCCCCCACTATATCATGGCAAGCCCTAGTTGCATCCTCTTTGTCTCAAACCACCCAACCCTCCCACAGTCCCCATTCCTTCGATCAGTTCGCCCAGGACCCAAATGCTTTCCAAACCCTCAGTCAAACCCTAGACCCCTCGCCCGCGGCCAGTGCCGAAGCCGTGCCTACATCGCCGCGCCGCTCACCTCCCTTGTTCAAAACCCCGCCTACACCTTCCACTCAGCCGCTCGCTTCCCCTAGGACCCGGTCGCCCTTAAAAGCGACCACGCCTTCTGGAATATCTCCTGCTTCATTGTTTGCAGGAAGAATGCCGCAGCAAGATTTAGTCTCGACGTATCCGATGCTGGCGGACCTTGACTTCATGGGAGAACAACTGCAGATCACGGATGATCAGCCTCTAGCAGCGAATGAAGGGCGTGTAGGGTGTTCCGCCTCTTTCCTCCAGGGCGTCAAACGGAGAAGAGCCGAGGAGATAGCTGCCCCGGTGAAGCGCACCAAGTTCGACTTGGACAGGAGAGTGCTGCGAACTGAGAAGTTGATCCCGAAAGTGAAGAAGCCTCTCCGGGAAATGACCGAGGCAGACTATGAACACCAAGTCAAGGAGAAGAGCTTTGACGATATAAACGAGGAATACGAAATCAACGGTATTCGTCGCAGAACTCATAATCTCCTTGTCAAGCGACTCGAAAATCAGGAGACGCTGTTTCGGCTGCAAAATGACTCAAGGCAGCTGGAGGAAGATTTGGCTAGGGCCACCGCGCAGCTGGAGTCTGCCCAACAGGAAATCGATGACCTGAAAGCACAGCTCGCCGCCTCTCAGCAGGAGGCTGCAGCACAGAGAAAGACGGCCGAACAGCTGTCAGAGGAGAAGGCAGCGTTGGAGCATGTCTCCCAGCTGCAGGATTCGTTAAGGCAGGCCCAATCTCAGCTCGAGGAGAAAACGTCCCAGACGACGGCCTTTTCGAAGAATAAGGTCAAAGAGATGCGGGCTGGTTTGCTGCAGGGTTGCAGAGCTAACGTCGTCAGGTCCATATCCGTCCTGGATTTCGCATCCAGGATCCAAGAAGTATCTGCCTAGGGAAAGCCTGTGGTAGAGGAGGCCGAACACCAAGCGAAGCAGTGGCTGGACTTGGCAATAAAAATTGAGGAGTTCGCGCGCAAAGGCCTCCGATTTCCCCCAATGTCCCGAATTGCCTTAGAGTGGGCAGATGCAAGGGTAACCTTGCACAATTATTTTGAAAAAACAGAAAAAACAAGGGCCGCCAGGAAAATGCTGGACGCATTGAACCACGAAATGAACATTTGCCTGGCCCCCTTCAACGCTCTTTCTGAGCTCGGTTGCCCGAGCTTCGTCAAGGATGGGGAGTTTCTGCCCCTTGAGCAGGTGAAGCTGAATTGGCTGTCTTTTGAGGCAGACACGTCAGAAATTGACAGCTGGGCCGAGCCAGTCCAGGAAGCTCAGGTCACCCAGATGGTGTCGAGATATTGCAAGATCAACACCTCCCTTCAGGAGTTGGGAGAGAGATACAACACCATCGACGTGCATGCGGTTGCAGCATTCAGAGCAGCGCTGAGAGATGTCAGCGACTTAGGGCCATTTCAGGCAGCAGCCTGGGACCAGGCCAGGGCCGCATACAATCATGTCCGTGAGCGGGAGCAGCCGGCCGAGCAAGAAGGTGACAGTGGCGACCATTCAGATTCAGAAAGAGGAGGAGAAACAGAAGAAGCAACTGCCGAAAGTGAATCCGAAGAGAGACTACCTTTCAAGGCAGATGCGTTCCTCATCAGAATTTGAAAAGTGTCCAGCCTCGGGATCCGAGCCGAGATGTGATGGGAAAAAGGACAAGCGTGGGCCAAATTATCTACCGCAGCTACCCTCATTTAAGTTGACGCAGAGTTCCATCTACCGCAGCTACCCGCATTCAGGCTGACTCGAAGTTTCACCACCTGCACTGCCACGTGGCTGCCAAGTTTTCAGGTGGACCTTGCTGCAAGTACAGTCCCTGTCTGCAGGAGTCAACATCAACGGCTCTTTTGCCGCTTTTGTCAGCTTTTGTCAGCTATTGTCAGGTCTGGGATTTTGTGCCCAGGATTGTAATTGGGGGGATTTGCACTATAAATAGCCGCACCACATCATTGTAAAAGGGTGGAAGGGGGATATCCTGCTAGGGAACCATTGTAGCTATACGTTTGCTTCTAAATGCAAGATACACTTGGCTCTATTTGTTGTTATCATTCTTTATGCTGCCTTTACTTAGCATTTCTGCCTCATGTTGCTTATTTTATTGCTTACTATTATTCTGCTATCTGGATATCGGTATTTGATGATTAAGTATTCCTGGAATGCATAGATAGAGGATACATAGGATGTGTGACAGTTGTAGTTTCTGTAGTGTATTCTGTATTTAATTGTTGTTAGTAGTGGTGATTGATCGTTGTCGTGCTGCTTATCTTCCCCACCCAACTCAAATCACATTTGCATCTCTTTCCGCATTTTTAAATTTCTTTCCTGCACTCTGAGCTTAAAACCATTTGAGAAAACCCATAGGAAGTCGGCCTTCTCCGGAGATTGGCACGGAAGGCATTCCTTCCTTCCGGCATTTCAATCTGGTGGGCGAATCTAGGTCGCATTTCACTAAATCCTTTCCTAGTGGCAGATTCGTAACCAATAGCACCTAGGTTTGGCTGATAAGGGGTAAGCAACAGCTGATTCGGTAGAACCGAAGTTCCCGAAGTGCTTTGGTGATCTGGAGAGTTCGGGGGGTTAGGAGGGAGACTAGTCGCGGTGCTGTCCGAAGTCGGACCTTGTTCGTCAAAGACAACCTCTTGCGATGACCCTTCGTTGAGAGGTAGATCTGGCCTGACTAACCTAGGACGTTCCCCGAAGGCGTCAATGTCGAGCTCAAAGAACTCGGTCTCTTCTCCAGAGTTCCTAACTCTCCATCTTGTATGCATGAAGGTACGAATATTTCAGTATCGGTCTCTAAGGCTTAAGATTTTCACGTTGAACAGAGTCGCTAGTTGCTCGAGTCTTACGGTATTAAGATGAGCATCAACTCTCAATACCACTCAGAAGGTGAGACTGACCACGTCCCACCGGGCGTGCCAGAAACTATTGGTCACAAATCCGCCACAGGAAAGGATTTTCGCATGTCTAAGCGCCCTAGACCTGGACCAACATTGAAAGGCCGGAGGGAAGAGATGCCCTCCATGCCAATCTTCGGAGAAGGTCGGCTCCTATACTAAACTACCGGGGTTTCAAGATAAGAGTGCAGGAAAGAAATAAAAAGATAAGAGTGCTGGAAAGAGATTAAAAGAGTGAGGGTGCAGGAAAGAGATAAACAATGCAGAAAGGGATGGAAATAACTGGATATTGCAGTGGGAAAGAACACGCAGCACAATAACTCATCTATATCTAAACCAGCAACAAATAATACAGAAGATGTAACAGAAACTAAAACTGCATATGCTTCTCTATGTATCCTCTAACCAAAATTCCAGACACATTTATCTCCCAATGCTAAAATCCAGATATCAGAATTACAGCAATCAAAAAAATAAATGAAAGCAAAAATACTTGCCAGAGGCAGCATAAAAAGAAAGCACAAATTCAGAGCCAAGGATCTTCTATATTGATGCAGAATGTCTAGTTATAGCAGCTTCTTTAGCAAAATGTTCCCCCCCTTTTCATTACAATGCTCGGGTTTTTATAGAGGACCCTTCCCTCTGCGCCATTAATGATCCCGATTTACAAGAATGCTAGGGCGGATCTGGTAATGATGCTAGCCTACTTTTCACAATTGAACCCTCTTATCCAATTACCATAACTAGATACAGGGTCGCGTTAAGCGAAGAAATTCGCATTTATGAGCCGCAGACCTGCCTTGGTTACTCCGGAGGACGCTCAGGCGGCTCCAAAAAACGAGCTGGCCATCTTCTGCAATTGAGACTTCCCATCCTATTACCATAACTAGATACCGGGTCTTTCGGGGCGAAAAAACTGCATTTATGTGCCGCACCAATGCCTTGGATAAATACCCGGCCTTGGAATGTGTGCTTCTTGGGAGGAGCGCTGTCGTCAGACTTGCCTTGGGTGGAGCTTTGCTGGATTTTCAATCAAAGTGTTGCTTCGCAATGAGTTAGAGCCGAAGCGAAGACCAGGATGGTAGGTGAATCTATGATGGTTCACTGGAAAATGGCCTTGAAAACCGCTTCGCTGGGTGAACTGGCCGAAGTAGCTAGTCTGCTCGTGGAAGGCATGGTCACTTAATCTCTAGCTACGCTGCTTCGCCGAGAGATGAGGCCAAAATGCTGCTTCGGCGAGGAATTTGCCCGAAGTGACTGGCTGCTGGCAACATGTTACAAAACTTTCTTCCTCCGCATTTGGATAGACGCTTTGCGGGTGGCAGTTCGGGGGAGCATCGCTCGAAGTTTACTCCCTGCCTTAAACATTTTTCTATCCTTTTAGTAGTGCTTCGGCAAAACGGTGCCCGAAGTGGGAGGTTCGTCGGGGGCATGGCCGAAGTAAATGCTTCGCTAGACTGAGGCCCGAACTGGTGCCTACCTAAGTGAGAGCTTCGCTGGGAAGATGGGCTGAAGTAGCACTTCGGCAACGATTTTAGCGAAGTGACCTCGCCGACTTAGCACGTTCCTGCTCCGCTTGAAATTGCAGCTTCGTAGCTCTGCCCAAAGTGGATGCTTCGGCAGTCCCATGAGCGAAGTGCCTTCTATGCCTTAGAAATTTTGGGCCTGAACTAGACTTTTCTAATTTCCTTTGCAAAGCTGTCCTTTTCTCTTCATCATCGGCGAAGCTTCTTATCTTTTCCTGTTCTTTAATAGCGAAGCTCTTTTATATACATGAATTAAATACAAGGGGGCCAAAAATGGGAACCAAAATTGTTGTAGTGTTATAAAATACAAGAAAAAGCAAGGGAACAAATTCATAAAAACTAAAAAAACACTTTACACAATCAACTCAAACTTCAAATTTCTTTACCCCTCTAAGCAATGTGACAAAATTGTCAACAGTAACACAAAGGGGAAATTGTGAAAATCAAAGGTTTGAAGCATTGAAACTTGTTTATTTTGCCACACAAAAAGAAAGGTAATTGTTTTTGTCAAATTCTTTGCAAAATTGTAAGACAAGGGGAGAAATTGAATATCAAAATTTTTGCAAACCAAAAATCAAAATTTTGTTGCAAAATTTCTGTAATAAGGTGCATTTTTGATAGCATTTGACACCTTTTGTTAAATTGGCATTGTTAAATTAGGTGCATTTTTGGTAGAATCCGACACCTAAGTGTTAAAAATTTGGGGGCACTTTTGATGGATTATTGCATTTAAATTCTTGTTTTTGCAATTACCTCTTAAGTTAAAATCAAGCAAGCTTAAGACCCCAAATTTTACACCCACTTGTGTAATTTATTGCACAGGTAAAGCCAATTTTTTTATATTTACTCCATACAAACCCAAAATTCACTCTTCTTGTTTGGCTTAAACTCCTCAAACTAATCATCCTTTTTCAAAAGGATTTTTAGGCAGGTGCCATTAAATATCAATTAGAGTGAATTCTCTTTCGGTACTCTTTTAGGGTATATCGAAAGAAAGAACAAGTTTTTGTGAAATAAAGGAACCTTCAAAGTAGCAATTGTTTGCACTAAGGGGGGATAATTCCTTTCTTCCTTCAAAACATATTTTGACAAAAGGGAGATAAAACTTGTAAAGGCAATCAAAAAAGCAAAACTCTTTTTAGGCTTCATAAATAGCAAATTTTTGTTTGAAGTACTTACAATAAAGGGGGGATTGTATCTCTTTTTAGGCTTCATAAATAGCAAATTTTTGTTTGAAGTACTTGCAATGGAGGATTGTACCTCTTTTTAGGCTTCATAAATAGCAAATTTTTTTGTTTGAAGTACTTGCAATAAAGGGGGGATTGTACCTCTTTTTAGACTTCATAAATAGCAAATATTTTTGTTTGAAGTACTTGTAATAAAAGGGGGGATTTTTCTGGTGAAATTTTTTGAAATTTGCCTAGGAGGCAATCTTTGTAAAAGCCTTAAAAAGCTTCATAAGTTGCAAATCTTTTGCACTTAGGGGGGATAAAAATTTATTTTCTACCTCACAGAATATTTTGCAAGGGGGAAGACTTAAAAAGGGTGCATTTTCGGTAGCATCCGACACCTTAGTCAAACTTCTTGAAAAATTTCATCAAAACAATATTTTGCTAAAAAGGGAGAAAGACTTATAAGGGTGCATTTTCGACAACGACCGACACCTTAGTCAAACTTCTTGCAAAAGTTCCATTACAACATGTTTTGCAAAAAGAGGGAAACTTATAAGGGTGCATTTTCGGCAACGACCGACACCTTAGCTACCTTATCAAACTTTTGCAAAATCATATTGTAACAAGAGTGAACCTCGTATTTAGTGATCTACTCTAGTACACCTAGCGGTTGCAGCGGTTGGTTACCCATGCAATCCGATAGGATGACAAGATTACAATAAGGACATTCGTTGTTGTTAAAACAAAGTGAGGGATGACCCACTTTTTGCTTAAGTACTTATTTTGCTTAGACCTAGAGGCATAGACCCAAAGGTGGACCTAAGCAAGACCAGCAAGAGCCACGAGCCAGAACAGCTCAACCAAGATGAAAGAAATGTTGTATGGCTTCTATAAGAAAGGTAAATCCTATGGTAGACCTAGTGGTTGATCCAGTGGCCGATTCACAGGCAGATCCAGAGATAGTCCCAGAGGTACTCATCCAGAGGTACACTTAGAGCCATGAGCTAGAGCAAGAGCCAACATTATGGCCTCGCTCCACTCCACCTGCTGATCTCTATAGGTTCCACTATAGGTGGACAATACCTACGATACAGGTTCCACCATTCAATGGACAAGACCTGGACTAGGTTCCATCATTTGGTGGACAAGACCTAGAGTCAGCAGACCAACATCTTTCATTTTCTCTCCATCACTGTATTGGGGCAGTTATATACATTACCCAAATAATGTAATAAGGAGGGATGTTAGAGTTACTATGCTATAGTAACTATGATTATTACCTCATTTGGTAATTAGTAATAAACTCCTAGGTGAAGGTTTTCTACCTAGGTTAGATATTCGATAAATATCTTTATTTATCGAATATATTATTGTTAGTAGGTTAGCGCTTTATTTTCTTAGCGCGTTATTGTTAGTGTTAATTAAGGATATTATTTTATTAATATCCTTAGGCTATTCATAGCCTAACATTGTACTATTTAAACACCTACTATTGAATAATATTTCGAATGGTTCATTATTATACCACATTCCGTAGGCAAGGATATCTTGAAGGTTGAAGCTTTAGTGGTGGGTGGCCCGGAAAAATAGGAGGATCGTGATGACAGTGTGCTTTCACTTTAGCCAGTTCTTTTGATGTAGAATGAAGGAAAAATAAATGTGCACTCACTCTTTTGCCTCCTTTCTGAATCAGTTTGCCCATAAGGTGAGAACTCACTATTGGTAAGGAACTTGTGTGTAGTTCTTGTAGAGTGCATGTTTGGCCTTCATTGGTCACTTCTTGTATGTCTACCTCATCTTTTCTCGGTGCATCGATCACTTCTTGCATATCGACCTTATTGTCTTTATTGTTGTGATCAGGTGCTTTGGTCACTTCTTGCTCATCTTCCTCATCTTCGCCCTTTATGGATTGACAAGGATCAACTACCTTCAATAAATACAATGTTTGTGTAGCGCATTTATGGTGGGGTCCAAATTGCTCATCACAAGTATCGCAGAGGTCTTTCGCTCGTCGTTCCTTCATCTCCTCAAAGCTAAGACGTTTAATTGGTAAAGTTCGGTTAGGTTTGGGGGTGGTGTAAGTGGTTTGTGATTTCCCCATAGGTGGTTTTCCTAATCGACATTGAACATTGAGTTTGTCTTCGGCTAATAAAGCTAATCCAAAGGTCTGCATTAGGGTATAGGGTTTGAACCTCATTACCTCCATTCTAATTTCCTCTTTCAATCCACTGATGAAGCAATTTAAGAGAAATGATTCGTCCAACCCTGCGATGCCATTGGCGATATCCTTGAATTGAGTTTTATACGCACGCACAGAAGTGATTTGATTAAGGTTGGTGACATTAATTGGCGAAAGCAGGTTGGGGTCTTGAGATCTTCCTCCGTCAGCCATTTGCGTAATCGTTGTTGGAAGTTGTCACTAAATTTGCTAAAAATCGTCACAAAAACCGTTGCAAAAAGTCGTCGACAAAAGTTGCTAAAAAGTTATCGTCAAAATTTTGCAACAAAAATTCGTCGCAATTTATCGTCGAAAATTTGTCGTCAAATCTTAGTTTTGCAATTTTTTTGGGCAACTTTTTCGTCAAAAATTTGGTTGCAATTTTGCAAAAAGTTGTTACAAAAATTGCAAGAAGTAGCAATAATACAACTTTGCAAAAGTTGTTACCAAAAATGTTTGCAAAAAAGTTGTAATATGTTTCAATTGTAAATTATTTGCAAAATAATGCAAAAATTGAAAACTATTGCAAAATATTGCAATTTTTGGTGTCAACTTTGGTTTTGAATTTTTGGACGACGAGACGATCGATGACGAGATGACTGACAATGCGGGCTACTAGACCGAGGACTGACTGACAAGGACACACATGGCAGCGATGAGCGAAACGGACACGAGATGAGTCAATTGACAGGACTGGAACTGACACAGCAGTGAGGATGAGGCGGCACAACTGGGACTGACGTAGCTGATGGGATTACGGACAAGACCAATGGACACCGATGATGTGGACGAGGGTATGCGAGAAGGACGAGGCGGACAAGACTCGACAATCGGAATGAGGTGAGAAAGGGAGTTGAATGTGGCGACAGTGGGTTGGTGAGGACGTAAGGTAAGACATAGATGACAACAGCACAGACATACACGTGGGGACGGACAGTTACACGATTACGCGGCAGGACTGTCAGAGGGGAGAGTGGACACAGAGGACAACAATGACTTGACTAACGCAAGAAAGGGCAACTGTGGTTTACGAGAAGGGTTGTGAGTGCATGAAGGTTTGTCCGACGTGACCACCACAGTGTGGTCGATTTTTAAGATGTGATTTGGAGGTTATAAGTTGTCTTGCGGATGGCACGACGTCAATGTGGGATAAACGAACCTACAAAAATATAAACGAATACTTCGACACTTCATCCGAAAAAGAACTAGAAACACACACATGGCGAGCGACGTATGGAAGATAATTTAGGGTTAATTAATAGTTTGTGATTGGAAGCAACCTTAGCGAACAGCGTAAAATTAATTTGAGCATAATAGCTTCTTGGAATATTTATCCTCTGCACTTCATTATATGGTGTGTCAATTGACTGCGAAAAATATGCGCTGGTTTAACTATGATGTTTTCGTCGAATTGGAAGAACGGACTTAGTGTGGAATTTGTTGTCTGTATCTTATACCTTTGACCATTGTTTTATCACACCTCCCCGTCGGTAAATGCAGACGTGAGACGTTAATACTCCAACCGGAAATGCAAGATGGTAACCGAAGATTATTTGCGGCAACGAAATTTGATGGGGATAATTTAAATCTTAGCTTTAATTTTAATCTCGGAGACTTAATACGCTCGCGAAAGAGATATATAGCTGAGGACGCCGCCTATGTTGGAACCCAACATCACCGAGCCGTATTCTACTGCCGAAAATATTTAAATGTTACCTTTATCCTAAACGCTGCCATAAAACGTATCAGGTATACGTAAAGTGACGAAACCCTCCAAATCACGTCAGCACACCAATTGGATGTCGTTCACTAGCTCCTAGTCAATTTAACCTTAGAAATAATTTACCATGGTGATTAATTTATCTTCACTGTTATGAAGAATTTCTTAATAAAACAAAACTGTGATGCACTAGTTTGGGAGGATCAATTATTTTCTTCTCTCGCGTTGTTTTAGTGATGTCCGTTAGGGTTAGATCAGATGTTGAGGGATAAATCGGGTACGTGACGTACTACGCTGTGAGCCGAACAGGTATTTGATAGTTTGAAATCGCAGTGATTGCTTGCTGACAACGTGAAGGTATCTGGTCGCGGAAGCTTCCTGAATGTGAACGAATGAACGCTTGACCTGTCCAGCTTTAAGTCCTGAACTTGGCGACAAAAAAATAATACTTCCATTTTTTTTTAGTCTCCGAGTGTGAACACCTGTGCTCCCTGGAAGCAGCCAGTGCCTTCGAATATCTCCCAGTATAAGTCTGCAGATGAGCACGGGTACGCTGATGTAAACAACTCCCTGTGCTGGTTTACGACTGTCAAGTTTTGAAGCAGCAACAATCTGTTGTGTTTTCCTGGGCTACGGAATGAAATTGGAGGCCGGGTTGCAGTGTTTTAATATGCTAACTAGAAATGCAAAATGATGGTGAATTTCCTTTTTATGAAACGAGGCTCTGATACCAGATGTTAGGATCTTGGATCCTAACTTATGGTTTATCAATGATATTAATGGAAGATATTCGAAATGCAAGAAAATGAATCACGGTTTTACAAAGAATCATTGTTTCACTGGTAAGGGACTCCCTCCAATGTATATAATTAAACAAGTATATTCTTCTTCATGGATGCCTTCTTACACAACTATCTACCCTATTTTATATTTACCCTAGAGCTACATGGATGAAGGGACGTGACTATTCATGTCAGTAAATACTAATTAATGAATTAATAATATTAACTATTAATGTTAAGATGGAGGATCCTAACAATATCATTACCACATCACTACTTGAATCTTCCATTGCACATACCACCAGTTTGGTGCCCCTGATTAAGCAACAATGATAACAATGGTCAAGCAAAATATATACTACAAATGATCATTAGAGCGTCAGTTCATTTGCATTATCACAATTCATATACATCATCAATATATTGTCATCCATCACATATACACATGCATTCACACAAATTCATAACACAAAATAAACGCCATGTATATATAAATATCGCATGTACAATGAACACCCGAAGGCTGTATACAATGGAGCACCAAGGCTCATATACAAAAAGTGCCACACAGCACTAGTTAGTGCCCATAGGCAGACCCCTATGACCCTAATGGAGCCCTAGACCGAGAGACGCTATGCCTAGAGTCACTACGCCTAACAGAACCTGCCAGGGAGGAGGAAGGCCGCTCTAGTAGCATAATGTGGTGTTGCATAAGCAGGTCCTCTAACTCTTGGATATACCCCTCCCGGGACCGCAGGCGTAGCACATGCTGCCTCTGACGAGCGTTCCTCCGCGCCAACTCTGCCTGGAGCCTCGCTATCGTATCCTTCCCCAACCTGCTGCCATCCATGCCTTCAACTCCGCCCGTAGCCAAGCATTCTCAACATCTTGAGCCACTATCACTGCATCTTGCTATGCCACCATTTGCCGGAGCTGGTCTCGCTCAGCGTGGAGCTCAACCCACTCCTCACTCCGACCAGGTCTCTCTGGTACCTCCTCCATACCACCCACACCATCACCATCATCTCCAATCTCTAGATACTGCTCTGTTGCAACCCTCGCCTGCCTCCCTTGCCTGTTGGACTGACGTCGTCTCTCACATTGGGGAGTCTCCTCCACCTTAGTTGCTACCTCCCCATCATCCCCACTACCATCCTCAACCACCTAACTTAGTACCCACGGAGGTTGTGAAGCGAACCAAGCATCATACTTCGTCGTGGTCCCAACATCATCCACATCCGGGAGATCTATCTCCTCGTCATCCTCATACTCCATCGTGGTCCCAACATCATCCACATCCGGGAGATCTATCTCCTCGTCATCCTCATACTCCACCCACCACTCCTCCACAAAAGGTAGGCTCGACTCATCAGATCGACGCCTATACAACATTGGAGCCTCAGGTACCCCTTGTCGTATCCCAAACGACCACAACACTTGTGAGAATTGGATCAACTCCACCTCATTGCCATGTCAACCAACAACATCTAGCCTGTCTGACTCGTCGTAATTGCGCTCTATTAGAGGTCCATCGAGCATATTGCCATGGCCTCCCGTACACCTGGTCTGGTGTCAACCCTGCCCATAAATCTTTGCACTCCTGGCCACTGCGACCAGGACAGCTAGGCTATACTTCCTCAGCTTCCTGCCATCTCAATACATAGGGTTGATCCCTATCCCACTCGCATGGTAGACCCACAGGACAAGCCACACTAAAGTGCTCCCAGCCCTAGATATGAAACAACACACTGCAGCCCAACCCCTTCCGCTTCCGCCTCTTCACCTCATATAGCTCCATATACATCTGAGCTAGCAGAGAAGGCGCCCATGCATACACCCGAGGCTCATCAATCATATCGAAAACCAACCGAATCATGTTCCAGGGGAACCGACATCCGATGTTGTTAGGCACAAACACATTAGCCAACAGGAACATGACTAAGGTTGGCAGTGCCTCCAACTGCCTCGCCACATACATATCCAAGTACCTGATCCCACCACCCCTAATGTTCATCCCCCTCCATCCATCACCAAAAATCTGCCTTATCTCATACTCCCTATCATGCCCAACTTGGACACACAACCCCTCCATCGGTACTCGAAAGATACGATACACATCCTCCAATGTCACCATCATCTCCCATATCGGGAGCTGGTAGGTCCCCCTATCTGGAACCTGTTGCCACATTTGGCACGGGGTGCCATGTTTTTCGTTTTTGTAAGTAACCTGCTCTTTTCCTTCCTTCCTCTCTTTCCCTTTCTTCATCTCTCCCTTTCTCCCTCTTCCTTACAGTTTAATTCCTCCCTCTTCCCCTTGAACTTTCCCCCAGTAAGTTTCCAGCAAGTTTCCCTGAAAATGACTAAGTATCAGGGCGCACTCCGACTTCGCTTTCCTCCCAGTAAGTTTCCAGCAAGTGTTCCCTGAAAATGGCTAAGTATCAGGGCGCACTCCGACTTCGTATCAGGGCGCACTCCGACTTCGCTTTCCTCCCAGTAAGTTTCCAGCAAGTGTTCCCTGAAAATGGCTAAGTATCAGGGCGCACTCCGACTTCGCGGCGAAGTCGGAGTGCGCCCTCCAGTTGGAGCGCAGTAGGGACGGTGCGAAGTGCGACAGAACAGGAAAATGAGCGAAATTTGACTAAGTGCTGGGGCGCAACCCGACTTCGCAGCGAAGTCGAGGTGCGCCCTTCTTCCCGGGCACACTAGGGAAGCAGCATGGTAGAAAATAAACTAAGTGTTGGGGTGCAACCCGACTTCGCAGCGAAGTCGGGGTGCGCCCCTTTGGGTGCGCAGTCCAAAAAACAAAGAAGACAACAAGTGCCGGTGCACAACCCGACTTCGCAGCGAAGTCGGGGTGCGCCCTCTAACCGGTGTGCAGTTGGGAAAGCAGGCCCAGAAAAATGACTAAGGCAAGAAGACCCTCCCAACTGCGTTGTTTTCTACCTGCGCAACCCGACAGCGCCCAGATCTCGGGCGAAGTTGGATAAACTGCTTTCACGGCAGCCGTGTGTCACTCATCATTATCTGACAAGTGTCCAACCTCGGGATCCGAGCCGAGACTTGACCGGGAAAAGGACAAAGCATGGGTTGCACTATCTACGCCAACTACCACCATTTAAAGCCGATGTGAAGTACCACTTGCCGCACCTACCCGCACGCCTGTTGACTGAAGACTTGTCCCAACGCGCTGCCACGTATCTGTACCGCCTTCAGGGACACCATGCTGCAAGGACAGTCCTGCCCGACAGAATTCAGCATCAGCAGCTCCTCAGCCGCTTGTGTCAGCTACTGTCTTGTCTAGGACTCCGTGCCCATGAATGTAATCGGGGGGAGTTTTGGGCTATAAATACCCACCACATTTTCAATGTAAGTGGTGGAAGGGGAATATATTGCTAGGGGACAATTGTAGCTGTGCGTTTGCCTCAAATACGAGACATATACTTGGCTCTGCTTACTTGTCTTTTATCTTGCATGCTGCCTCTCCTTGTCATTTATGCCCCATGTTTCTTGTGTCATTGCTTGTTGTTGTTCTGAACTCTGGACTCCAGCATTTGATGGCCAGGTATTCCTGGAATGCATAGAGGATACATGGGATCGCTGATAGCTGCAGTTTCGATGTATGTTTGTAGATGAATGTTGTTAGTAGTGGTGATTGATTCGTCGTCGTGCTGCTTATTCCCCCCACCCAACTCCAATCACATTTGGAATCTCTTTCCTGCACTCTTATCTTATTTATCTCTTTCCTGCACTCTTATCTTATTTATCTCTTTCCCTGCACTCTTATCTTAACACAACCCCATAGGAGCCGGCCTTCTCCGGAGATTGGCACGGAAGGCATCTCTTCCTCCCGGCCTTTCAATCTGGTGGGCGAATGCGGGCGCATTAACAACAAAATCCTTTCCTCATGGCAGATTCGTAACCAACAGTTTCTCTGGCACGCCGGTGGGACCAAGGTCCCATATTTCAAGAGAATTTCTAACCCGTCTCCACCTGGCACCAGCAGTTGCTTGGTCTTAACCGATGGGACATGGTAGTTTCCCACCCCCAAACAAAATCGAAGTACTAGTGCTCACTTCATTGTTGTTCAAAATCAGAGCACAAGGCGACTCTGCAAATTATCTTAACATACTCTGAGTCCGAGAAGACCGGTCCTAACGCCTTCATGCAAACGAGAAGGTGGCGAGCAAGGAATCCGGGAAATCAGCCTGACCTTTACGAAATTGACATTGCCGCTTCAGGAGAGCGCGTCAGGCTGGCTGACCACCTAGCTCGCATAGACGAATCCGAAGCTGAAATAAGGAAGCCCGAGTTGGTGAATCTCTGGCTTGCCTTCATCTGGCAAAATCACCTGGCGACTCTGACTGAGCTGAAGATCCAGATTTCTTGATCACAGACGCCCCTTTTTTTTTAAGCCAATAGAAGACACCCCGGAGGAATCAAGGTTTGGTGAGCAGCCTTGACCTCACAAGCGGAGAAATGAATGTTCACCTACAGTCTCCATATTTTCAGGAAGCCCGAGTTTGGTGAATCTCTGGCTTGCCTTCATCTGGCAAAATCACCTGGCGACTCTGACTGAGCTAATATATGGAAGCCCGAGTTAGTGAATCTCTGGCTTGCCTTCATCTGGCAAAATCACTAGGGCAAATCCCTCATACTATGCAAAGCCCTAGAATGCAGCTGTGTGGAGCTCAAGAGGCAGATCTCGTCCAAAGTCAACGGTGGGAATATGCAAACACCGCCCAAATGCTGAATAATATGGTTGCTTGCAGTTTCCATCGGGAGACGGGCCAAGAGGAGGAACTCGTGCTTGAGAGCCCACAGGTGGTGGACTCTCTAGAGTGGTGGTATTGGCTCCAACCATCACCACAACCGGTACCCGAAGAAGGCTTCCGTCTGACAAATCTCCTTGCCACATTGTTCATCAATTGTATGGGTACCGGCATGAATGATAACCTACCATGTTGCACCATGTTCGCGACCTGGCAAACTTTGGGAGGCCAGCCGGACTTCAAAGATCATCTGAAGTACAATCAGATCTGGTCCGGACACTGCAGGTTCACCGGATAGGCAACCAAAGCTAGATTTGTGTTGGCGACATGCCAATAATGCCGCAAAATTTTGTGTAAATAATATAAATAATCCGGCTAGTATTTTTGTTTTTAGTGTTCTAAGAGGGCAATGGGTGCCAAGGGTTTGAGAAAGAAGTTGCTGCCGGTAGCGAATATCAAGAGGACGGCGAGGGTGACTCTGTTGCCCGATGGATAAAGGCATGGTCCTTTGCGTTGAGGCGAGCTCGACACCCCGCGAGTGGCCAGAAATGTTGCCACATTTGGCACGGGGTGCCATGTTTTCAGTTTTTGTAAGTAACCTGCTCTTTTCCTTCCTTCCTCTCTTTCCCTTTCTTCATCTCTCCCTTTCTCCCTCTTCCTTACAGTTTAATTCCTCCCTCTTCCCCTTGAACTTTCCCCCCAGTAAGTTTCCAGCAAGTTTCCCTGAAAATGACTAAGTGTCAGGGCGCAACCCGACTTCGCGGCGAAGTCGGAGTGCGCCCTCCAGATGGAGCGCAGTAGGGACAGTGCGAAGTGCGACAAAACAGGAAAATGAGCGAAATTTGACTAAGTGTTGGGGCGCAACCCGACTTCGCAGCGAAGTCGGGGTGCGCCCTTCTTCCTGGGCGCACTAGGGAAGCAGCATGGTAGAAAATAAACTAAGTGTTGGGGCGCAACCCGACTTCACAGCGAAGTCGGGGTGCGCCCCCTTTTTGGTGCGCAGTCCGAACAACAAAGAAGACAACAAGTGCCGGTGCGCAACCCGACTTCGCAGTGAAGTCGGGCTGCGCCCTCTAACCGGTGCGCAGTTGGGGAAGCAGGCCCAGAAAAATGACTAAGGCAAGAAGACCCTCCCAACTGCGTTGTTTTCTACCTGCGCAACCCAACAGCGCCCAGATCTCGGGCGAAGTTGGATAAACTGCCTTTCAAGGCAGCTGTGTGTCACTCATCATTATCTGACAAGTGTCCAACCTCGGGATCCGAGCTGAGACTTGACCGGGAAAAGGACAAAGCATGGGTTGCACTATCTACGCCAACTACCACCATTTAAAGCCGATGTGAAGTACCACCTGCCGCACCTACCCGCACGCCTGTTGACTGAAGACTTGTCCCAACGCGCTGCCACGTAACTGTACCGCCTTCAGGGACACCATGCTGCAAGGACAGTCCTGCCCGACGCAGTCGGCATCAACGGCTCCTCGGCCGCTTGTGTCGACTACTCGTCTTGTCTGGGACTCCGTGCCCATGAATGTAATCGGGGGGAGTTTTGGGCTATAAATACCCACCACATTTTCAATGTAAGTGGTGGAAGGGGAATATATTGCTAGGGGACAATTGTAGCTGTGCATTTGCCTCAAATACAGACATATACTTGGCTCTGCTTACTGTCTTTTATCTTGCATGCTGCCTCTCCTTGTCATTTCTGCCTCATGTTTCTTGTGTCATTGCTTGTTGTTGTTCTGAACTCTGGACTCAAGCATTTGATGGCCAGGTATCCTGGAATGCATAGATAGAGGATACATGGGATCGCTGATAGCTGCAGTTTCGATGTATGTTTGTAGATGAATGTTGTTAGTAGTGGTGATTGATTCGTCGCCGTGCTGCTTATTCCCCCCACCCAACTCCAATCACATTTGGAATCTCTTTCCTGCACTCTTATCTTATTTATCTCTTTCCTGCACTCTTATCTTATTTATCTCTTTCCCTGCACTCTTATCTTAACACAACCCCATAGGAGCCGGCCTTCTCCGGAGATTGGCACGGAAGGCATCTCTTCCTCCCGGCCTTTCAATCTGGTGGGCGAATCTAGGCGCATTAACAACAAAATCCTTTCCTCATGGCAGATTCGTAACCAACAGAACCCATCTCTCTGCCAAGGCAGAGAGGTACCCCTCATCAGCCCTCGCCACCTCAATCCGCACAACCCCGCCAATCCCACCCACTCCAGCCAATCCCAATGGTCTTTCTGCAACGCCTTTCTCACCCTTGGTATGATGGGTGAGAATCTATGTCGAGCCTCCAAGACCCTCAGCTGCAACACAACATAAAAGCAAATGCACATTACCATCACATTAATTGCATAAAACAAAAAAAAAACAACACATTGCAAAATCCAAACAAGAGAGCTAAGGCCACTTACCTCTGCCACCTGCACCTCCACTCCTCTTGCCGCATCCACTCCCTCCATTGCCATCACTCCTTCACACTCCTTCACTCTTCCTTTCCTCAGACACCGCTTCTGGAACTCTCGAACGTAAGAATGAATCAAATTTTGCCTCTGCAGCCCTTTTATAATCAATTCTAGAGCACTCAAACGCACTTGGGTGTCTGCCTGGCGCACTCAAACACTTCCCTGTGTTTGCCAAGGGGCAAACGCTCTCCCGCGTCTGTACATGATATGGACATTGGTCGTCGTTTGGCTCCAGAATGTTGCAAAGGACTCAAAGGGCCTCAAAATGTAGCAGAACCCCATAAAATCACCTCAAACTTCATCCATGCATCCATTACATCATTTCATCACGCTTTGTGATGATACGGATCGATTTGGGCACTTAATTGACGATTGCAACCAAAAGTCGTGAAAACGCCTAAATCGTGCAAAAACGTCTCAAAACGGTCCAGAATTTCACAAAAACCACCACATTCATTATCCTAATCATTCATCACATTTTGTGATAATTTGGATTGATTTGGGCATTTAATTCTTGATTGCGACCAAAAGTCGCAAAAATACCTCAAATTGCTTCGAAATGTCCCAAATCAAATTCCAAATTTCACAAAATCATCAAATTCACCCATCAATCATTGCATCAGTCACACCATTCATATCATCCACATGTCAAAAACCCTTTTTCTGTTGAGGCAAAAGCAAAATTAATCATTGCATCTTTCACAATCATGGCACCATTCATATTCACATTCATTTACATCATTCATATCATCCACAATTCAATGCATTTCCACTCAACATTGTCAAAGTCACTTGCATTATCAACCAAACCTCGTATCTAGTGATTTACTCTATTCCCCTGGCGGTTGCAGCGATTGGCTATCCATGCAGTCCGGTAGGATGGGTAGATCACCATAAGGACGCTTGTCCATATCATCATCCAACATCCTCTTGTTTGACAACATCTTTTTGGTCCCTCATTTTTTTGAGTGAGACCGTGCTCAGACTAATTTGCTCAAAAGTTGTCATTGATGCCCTTTTCCGTGGGGTCCCAAACACGAATAACTTTCATTACATTATTCCTTTTACATTGCAACAATCACCGGGGATACATGCCCACTAGGATGATTGGTTCCTCATTATGCATTCAAGAATTGACTACAATCACTAACAGGCCCCTAGGATGACTATTTTCTTGGTCATTTTGCATTTTCATCATTTTGCATTTCAATGATGCCAAAAGGCATGTTTTTCAACAGCACAAAATCACCCCAAACTTGGGGCAACCAAATTTGATTTTGATTTCCCACATCGGGATACATCATTCATATCATCCACACTTTCAAAAACCCCTTTTCTGTTAGGGCAAAAACATAATCATTCATCAAATTCATTTATATCATCCACATTTCCAAAAACCTCTTTTCTGTTGGGGCAAAAGTAGAATCATTCATCACATTTATTTACATCATTCATATCATCCACATTTCCAAAATCCCCTTCTTCTGTTGGGGCAAAAGCAGAATCATCCATCACATTCATTTACATCATTTATATCATCCATATTTCCAAAAACCCTTTTTTCTGTTGGGACAAAAGCAGAATTAATCATTTGCATCATTTACATCATTCATATCATCCACCATTCTATCAATTGGCTCGTGAGATTCATTCTTTACTCATTCTTCAATTCAGGGGGTAAGCTACAAAAACAATTTTTTGTCTTCAGGATCTTCTTGCGCACCAAGGAAAGAAGCTGCTTCACCAAACCAGGTGTCTCTTGCTTTTGCACCGCATTGTGTTTCATGCAACACGATAAAAAAAGGGGCATCTGTAGACATCAAATCCTAGTCACTTGTCATCTACGCATCCTCAAATCAATCGTTCATTATGTATATATATATAATAAATATATATGTATATATGTGAATAAATCTCAGCCGCCCATCACGACTTAATCCTGACCATTCACCCATCATGATCCATGTCACTTATCCAAATCCCAATCTCAACCATCCGTTGGTGTCGTCGGAACATTTTGGATTCAAAAACCCTAGCACTCTGCTAACACCTTCCATCCTCGTCGTCGCTTAAACCCTCGCCGCTTCCCCATCTACCATGCCCGCCGTCAAAACTTCTGTGAACCCTACCCGGATTCAGCAGTGTCCCCCATAACCCACAAACGCTCCAGGGCATTCCCCGAATGCTACACAACATTTCTAGAACGCTACAGGGCGTCCATAGCCATCCATGAACGCTGCAGGACGTTCATCATTCACTGGTTTGCAGTCACCAAACCCTCGGACGCTCGCGGGAGTTCGCGCGTCACCACATTGAGGAAGTAGAAGCATAGATCAACAAACTCGGGTATCTTTTGACAAGGCATCAGGTATTATTGCTTTACTTACGTTTTTGGTATCTCTGCATTTTATTTCATCAAGTATTTCAGATAGGGTTAATATTGTACAGTTTAAGATTTTAGTGGGCCTCACACTGTGGAGGCCCTGCAGGTGTTATTAACCTATTTTCTAATTTGTTTGTGTGCAAGTTCCAAGAAGCGTCTACATTGACAACTGTTGCAGCCACAAGTGGCCCCGCAGGGATACGCAAGCCCACTCACACTTGTTTGGAGTGAAGACGATCCAAAGACACCAGATATTCATTTGGAGGGTTTTAAACCCTCTGATTGTAAAATCATTTGTATCAACACAAGTTGCATTGTAATAGTGGAGATCAAGGCTCCCTGAAATCAATATAATATAATTCTTTCATTGTGCAATATTTCTTGTGTTTGATTTGTTATCATTATTTTGGTGTTGTTCGTTTTCGCTTTACATTTTGCGATGAGATCTCTTTCTTGGATCTCTGAAATTTGTTGCTTCTAAAATCTGTAACAGGACCTTTGCTAGTCCTCAATCTTCAATCTTCCAAATCTGGAAGTTCTTCAATGGGACCTCCTGTGGGTCTCTTCAGCTTCTTGAGTTGTTTTCTCCTTCTCTCACTCTGTAATATGCAATCCTCAATCTTCAATGGAGATCTCCAATCTTCTCGAGGACTCTTTTTTGGAGTCTCTTCTTCCTTCAATCTGTAGTAAGGCTTCTCTGGCCTCTTTTTCTATTCTGCAATCTACAGGTCTGCAACTCTTGCAATGGGACCTTTTCCTTAAGGCCTCCAAATCTTCAATCTCCAACTTGTTGCTTCATGTATTGGATTGATTCCAAAGAAGATATTCTTCCTAGCTCTCTTGTAGGAAGCTTCTCAACTTTCTTTGAATCTCTTTTTTCTGCAACAACGTATTAGAAACTAATAATAGAAATTCCTTTAAATCTTAAAGAGAATAATCTTCACTAGTTGATTTGTCAATCTAATGGAATCAATGTTGAGTCCTAGTCTTCACGAGTTTTTCTGCAACTTTGCGGAAATACTCTAGCCAAATGCAATTTCAAAAATTCTGAAAATGAGATTTTTTCTCCTCTCAGTCTCTCTTGTGGCTTTCCCTATTTTCTATCGATCTACTGTGTGCTCTGATACCACTGTTAGCTTTTGATGATATATATATTAGAGGGAAATACAACCACAAGATGTAAAATGAGTAAGCAATGATAACTATATGATAATGTCACTATAATTGCAGGAAATTTATAAGAGAAACTTCTACAATAACTCAGAAAAATGTCATTAATGAAAGCTCACCAAAATAGTACAATGTGATATAATGGAGGACATGAACACTCCATAAATACATGTAGGAACTACATTGTACTCACTCTAATGCAACTAGTCACTATTCTATCTTGTCACTCTCCCCTCTCACTATGCTACCTCAAAGGCATATATATAGGGAGATAAGTCCCTTGGCCTTTCATCTACCAAACCTATGACTCATGTACATGTACACTACATGCACATTTACATCATTGCACGTTCTAACACTTATGCATTTATTACATTGCATGAAGTAACTACTCAAACCTTACTCTAAGGTAAACTCCTACTCTAGTTATGTATCCAAGGTGGTACACTAGCATGTACAAAAAAATGTAATATACTTTAACAAAAAGAAGTTAGATTCAGTATAAGGACAAAGCCAAAGCAAGGATAAAGGTGCAAGCTTTTTGAAAGATAAATAAATCAAAAAGCAAAGATTTTATCCAAGTTAAGAAGCTTGGATATCTGGTCGAGCAACATTGAGGAACTATTGAGCAAAGGGGTGAAAGAGCCACCGAGGAAGAGTTATTGAAGTGCCACCAAAGGAGGATCCACCATCGTAGAAGAGGAGCAACTATTGACGGAGAAGAGCCACCACCAAGCGTTAGAAACAAAGAAGCATCAACAAGCGTTGAAGAAAAGGAAATACCAAGTGTTTTGCAGACGTTGAAGAGTTACAAAAAGGAAAGCCAAACAAAGTACATTGGAGGAAAGAAGAGTTGGAAGGTACAACAATCAATTAGCAAGAGAAGTTGTAAGCGTTAAGGAAGGGCAAGCAAGTTTGAGCACTAAAGAAAGCTAAGACATTACAGAATCAATTGCAAGTGTTGAGAGGAGTGTAGCCACCATTTGTCACTTCGGTTAAGAACCTGAAAGAACTTGGATGCCACTTGGCACAGAGGAAAGGGAGCACCAACAGCCATTGAGGGAAAGAAAACGCTTCAAACCAGCTATGAGCACTCTTTGAGGAAGGAAGACACTTGTCAAAGGTAACGCCCATATTGTCATAACATCACCAAACTGGGCAGAAGTAACATAGCAAGAAGAAACGCCTAAAGAAGACGTTGAGTGCCATGTGGTACATGAGAAGAGGAATATAGATAGGTTGGAGGAGCCCAAACGATCTTCAACCCGCATATTAAGCACATTCAATGGTCAGAGAACGCATAACAAGCACTAGGAGGACAGTCAAAGTCTAAGAGAGCACCATACACAAGGAAGAACATTAAATGCAATGAAAAGACATCGTCTAGCATTGAAGACTGAAAGGTGGACAACGCCTAAAATAGAATGCAAGTTGCAGTCACAGGAGAAGTAGACCAAATACGTAGCACTCCATTTTCAAGAAGGTACAAAAATATTCAAATCAATCTGCATTTCATATAGGTCAAGGAGGTATAAGATATATCAATACTAAGGTTAATCTTAGTTAATCTATTATGCTTAAGATTAATTAAATGAATGGAGATGTAAGGAAATGAACTGAAGAATTACAACCATAGATGATTTATTGAATGATTTGAAAGACTTTTGAAGTAAGGAGAATTTAATTTGAAAGCTTTATGAAATTGCTTTATTTGAAATTCAAGCATAGAAATATTTGCAAATAATTTGACTTGGAGGAATAAGGTTTTCTACATCAAAATTGAAATATTGAATTTGCAAATATCTTTGTTTTTCTAAATTTCTAATTAGGGAGTTATAAGGAATTCATCACCAACATAGATTCTTGAAATTTAGAAACTATATTATTGAAAATTGAAAAATATAGGAAGCACAACATAGAGTTGTTGGAAAGTTGGAAAACTACAATGGAATTAGTCTTTTATTCAAATTGAAGGGGCATAAGGAATCCAACTTAAAATTTTTGAAGATAGAAAATTTTATCAATTGAAATTGCATCAAAATTATCTTTCGCTTTCTATTCATAAATAGGGAGAAATAAAATACTTGTCTTGAAGTTGAACATTAGGGAGACAAAAGGGATTCAACTCAAAGGAAAAACTTAGAAAGCTAAGTATTTTATCAAAGCCATATTATACTCAAAACACTAAGGAGTCATAAGGTAGTCAACCTCAAAAGTGTAGAGTTTTTAAATTTACATCAAAACTAAGGAGTCACAAGAAAGATTTACTCTAAAAGAACAATGGAAGAACTTATTAAGTATACAAGATTCAAGGAATCAAAATGGTTTAGAGATATACTTAATTCAAGGAATGACAATATGGAAAGCAAAAGAGAAGAACCAATATGGCTTAAAAGGTTTTTTGGAAAATCACAAACTAACAGTTTAGCAAGAGTAGATACTATAAAGACATCCTCTAACAATATGATAGAAGAAATTGATGACAATCATATTAATGGAAATATGGAGAATAAACTCAAAAACCATTCTCAAAAGGTAGCAAAGAATATTGATCAAAAAGATGACTTACAAATTTACAAAAGAAGTAAAGATAGAATAGCTTTAGTTGTACACAAATGGTTTTTCTATTTTATCAAGGAAATGGATGAACTTGAAATTTCAAAGACAAGTAACAAAGAAATAGAGATATCTTCACAATGTACTTATTGCAATAAGATTGGTCATGAGAAAGCAAACTATTGGAATTTCCATCCATGTAAATATTGTGGAGGAAAATCTCACTCATATTTTTTCTGCTACTATAAAGACAGGTACTACAAAAGATTTGAAGAGATTAATATTCAGACTAGATTGTCTCTTTCAAGTTTTTATTTTTGAAGCATCTACTAATGAGTTCGAGTTTAAAGTTTCTGAAGAAAGGTCATCCAAAGAACCGAAGGAAAGAAAATGGATTAATTCTGATCCACTCATGACATGTAAGATAATGAGATCTCTTGTTCATCAAGGCTACCTTGACAAATTCAAGGATGAAGATCATATTAAAGACTTTGAAACACAAAAAAATGGCGAAATGAAGAAGGCAAAAAAAGACAACATGAGTTCCAAGAACAAGGTGAAGATTGAATCAAAAAGAAGAAGAACCTGATCAAGTTGAAGAACATTTGAAAGATGAAGATCTATATTGAAGACTAAAGTCTTCAATAACCAAATAATGTAATAGGGGGGTGTTGGAATATATTACATTATTTGGTACATGCTAATGTACCACCTTGGGTACATCATTAGATTAGGAGTGTCTTAGATTAGGGTTTGAGTATTTAATTTATGCAATGTAATAAATGCACAAGTATTGTTAGAATGTGCAAAGTACTTGATGATGTAAATGTGCATGTTATCCATGTATACATGAATCCATAGAATAGGAAGATGAAGAGTCATAGGTAGGTGGAAGGCCAAGAGTCATATCTCATTATATATAGGCCTTTGATAGATAAGATAGATGAGAAGGTAGATAGCATAAGGTAGAGGAATAGTAGATGATATGGTAGATACAATGTAAAGCATGTATGAAATGTGGAGAATTTGAGACCTCCATTTTATAACATTGTACTATTTTCGTGAGCTTTTATTAATGGCAGTTGTATGAGTAGTTGCAGAAGTTTCTTACGAGTTTTACATGTTTAGAATATTGTCATTATCATATATTTAATATTGCATGCTCATTTTATACCTTGTGGTTGATTTTTCATTAAGTATCTAGCATCAAAAGCTATCAAGATTAGTAGAAGCCAGGCCTAAATCACCAAGATCATTAGCTTAAGCTATTGTCCTAATCGGCAGGCAATAAAAGTGTTTCAGAAAACCCTGAACAAAATAACACTAATGTAAAATCATAAAGCTCTGAAAACATACTACAAACCTTCTTATAGATAATTCTTGAATCTCATTGGTGTCATCTCGACCAATACCAACTGAAGAACGAGCAGCCAACTCCATCAATAAAGCAGAAAACAGAAGTGAATCTGCAAGTAGAGAGGACACTGCATCATTACTGAAGCAATAGTAACCTTAAGTTGGACAAAAGAATGTATATGCTTTTTATCTATAAATGAAAAGAAATAAAAGAGACAGATAAGTACAAGGTCCTAATCGAGCCATTGCAACTGCAAGCAATGATCCAAAGAGTTGTCCTAGAGTAGCACCAGCACCTACGAACCCAATCAATCTAGAACCTGACTGAATATTTTTGAACATAATCAGCCACCGAATTAGAAATAGCTAAATCCATTGTCATTAACACCACTGGTGAGGGAAAAAATAAAAATAGCAAATTGAAAAGCATGCTATACATACCTCACTATTCATTGAATCTATTACACGAGCCCATGTGGCTGAGATAGTGACAAGATTCAAAAGTGCAACCTACAACAATAAATAAAAGAGACAGATAAGTACAAGGTCCTAATCGAGCCAAATACTAACATAGATGTATTGCAATATAAGCTATACTCCAAGCCCGTCTCATATAAATCCTATCAGGAAACAGCTTCCAACTTCCAACATGACCAAAACTTCTCTCTTTCATGTATAAGAACACTAAAATAGAAATTTACCCAAAGGTAGAAACTGATTCTTAGTGAGATATAACCCCACCCAAGGTCTTCCAAGCCTCTAGGAATTAAAGAGTTTCTGTTTTCTGCATTGGCCTCTCGCTTTGCATCATATAAGAAGGGCCATCTCTGTGCAGCCAGGATAGATGATGCAATTACTTTAACAATCCATTTATGATAGCAATGAACCAATCAAAACCAGAAATGTATTTCTGGCTATCAAGATCTCAGTCTTACCTTGGCAAAGTAATATGAAGGTGGCATTGATGAGGCAGAGTACAGTATAAAGAAAAGAACAAGAGAAGCACCAAAGAATCTAAGCATCAACACCAAAGCCTGTTACAATAACATTTAACTTTCATTAACAAAAATATCATTCTAAAACATGATATTGTTCTCAATTTCAATCTTTCTTGTGTTGATTAAAGAATTTATAGTATTGTCGATTGTTCATCACAATGCAGTCGATGTGATTACAAACTACAAATATAGTCCATAAATTATGTTTGTTTCTGCATCTGAGTTCAAAAGTAGGAAAGAGGATATAATAAAAACATAAAGCACAGTTTTCGCTTCTTTGACTAATATTCAAGTGTTTGATATTCTATAATTTTCCCTTTAATGATTGCCCATAAACAAACCCCTACTTCTGCGCTGCATAGAGCTAGCTAACCACTAGGACAGAAAACCAACAGACTTTATCTTGTGTTGTTTGGCAGAAAATGTTCTAAAATCTTATTCCACCACCCAAAATGTTTGGATTTGGATGATGAATGTTAGGTACCAAGATATGTACTTCATAAATTAATATTGTACTGAGCCATAAATGAATTATTGGCTAATGTGGACTTGCTATGATTCATTAAAGAAGCCCACATGTCAATTTAGAAATAAGTAGGAGAACAATGTCATAGAATGATATATGTAACCGTTAGGGAATATTGTCATATGTTACCGTCAAGTAATATTGTCATATTCTTATGCACTTTGTAACTTATGGAAGGTGAACCACCACATAGGTGACTTTGTAACTCATGGGAGGCGAACCATCCCATTCTTGTATAAAGAGAGACGTACGCCCATTGTAAATGGATCACATATCAAGTAATCAGGTAGAAGTCTTGGCTTGTGGACCTGGAGATCTAGTGGAGTGGCTTCCTTCCAATATGGAGAATTGTATGGTGTTGCCCTACCTAAAGGGTATTATCAATCTCTATTTCATTGTGTGAATTGTTATTGAGCAATTTATTTGTGGATGCATGTTGTATATTTATGCATATTGGTGAATGATTTATGGTTATAAGAAGAGAGATCCATAACATTTGGTATCAAAGCAGTGATTCGGACAAAGTGGGGTTGTTTTTGTAGAGCTAGGGCATGTTTTTTCAGAAAAACGACTGGTCATTTTCAAAAGGTTTTTGCTCCATTGTGTAGATATTTTTAAGTACTACAAAAACGACTGGTCATTTGTTATATTTTGATAAGTATAAAGAAAGTTATGGCCGTTTGAAGTTGGGTTATTTGTGTTGTTTTTTGGCCATGTGAACTTGTTTTTCAAAAGAAAAATATTGTATTAAATTTTTTAGAAGTTATTTTCAAAAGATCATCAACATGTAGATTATTTTGAGTACTATAAAAACGACTACTCACTTGTGAAATTCTGATAAGTATTGAGAGAGTTACAACTGTTTGAAGTTGAGATATTTGTATTGTTTTTTGACTACGAATTTTTTTTCAAAAGAAAAAAAATCATATTAAATTTCTTAGTAGTCATTTTCAAAATCCTTTTGCACCAACATGTAGGTTATTTTGAGTACTACAAAAACGACTGCTTATTTGTTAAAAATCTATTAAGTATTGAGTTAGTTACAGCTGTTGCAAGTTAGGCTTTTGGTGTTGTTTTTGGGCCGCACAAAAAAAGGAAAAAAAAATCATAACTCTCAATCCGGATAAGCAAATTAGTTGTCATTTGTTTTGTGTTGAAGAAAAATTGCAGATTTAATTGTTGAATAAGGAAATAGATGAGATTTGAGAAATTTCAGTTATTTAAAAACCCTTCTTGTTTGGGAAAATTTTTGGGATGAGGTCATGGATTTGCCGAAATTCACTAGAAGGGATGATAGTGACGCGAGGGAATGGTTGAAGAAGTTTAAAAAATTTACTTTAAATTTTCTTGAGTCAATATGGAAATGTAACCTTTATTTTTCTTTGCAAGAGGAAGCTTATTCTTGGTTTTCAGACTTTATGTATGCTCATAAATATATATACACATGGGAAGACTTTGAAGTTGCATTCTTAAGCAAATGGGGATTGGAGGAAAAGGATAATGTAAGATGCTACCCTGTTTGGAGTTTGTAATTCCACAAATTCTGATTTGTTTTCGATTTTTTCTGATGTTTGTATTTTTCCTTTTTGTTTTCTTTGTTTTTTTGCTTTGGAATGCAAGAAATAAATATATAATGCAGAAGGTAAATAAACATGAAACTATCCTTCTCCTTTGATTTTTTCAATGATAACAAACAATGCAGAAAATATTTAGCAAATATAGTTTAAACCCACAAAGGAAAGAGTGAAATATAAGGTACCCGATCTTTAATTAAATTCTGAAAATGTTTGAGATACATCCACAGCAAGCTGGAAATGACTGGTTAATTCACAGCTCTTAAAATCTTCTTCTCTTCACTCATATAATGATAGCTGAGTAAGGTAGTATAACTGCCGCCCACATTTGCATAGAAATCAGACCATTGAAGGGGGCGATTGGCCCAAAAATGCTCACGCCAGCATTAGAAGCAGTACAGCCCTTCAAGTGTACGGCCAGCAGAGTGGTAAATCATATGAACAGCAATATATATTACTGCCCTAAGCTCTCCACACAATCGTTTGGCCCTGAATTGATGAAGACACTCCAATGTGGTTTGAATCCCAATCCAATACACACAAAATCAGACCAATGAATGCCCAAATTGGTACGGCTGGGTTAAGAATAGACAAACAAATAACCAGCTTTGAATTCCATGATGGTTTGCCAAAATAATAATTGAAATCTGCAATTAAACCCTCAATATTTCTCTTCTTTGAAGCACAATGTAATTGTTGGATGCAATCACCACAAATCCACTGGGGTTGATCTTTCACAACCGGAGAGGATGTCCCTGCTGAAGATTGTCATCCTCAACAAGCTCGAATCCCTGCAAAACCCTTGCAAGTCTTCTCCAAAATGCCAAAGCCAATTCTCCAAAAACAAGAATCAATAAATGACCTTTGATTTCCCCTTTTATACTCACCTTAACCACTTTCCCTCCAATTTTAAAATGCACTTTATTTCATTTATTTCATTAATTTCTTTAATGACTTATGTCCCCTCATGAAAAGTGGCGCCCCTTTTTGCTTTGGTATAATAAATCACTTTATAAAATATTATTTTATATCTTAAGTGATTTACATCCCTTATAACTCCTTTTTCACTTTATACTAAAGTGTAACTATATTAAATTAATTTTAATTTAATATAATTAACTTCGTCCATTAAAATCTTTGCCCTCTGCAACTCCAACCTGCAAACTAAGGATAGATTCGGACACCCAATTCGCCACAGAATCCAATCGTATTGTCCGCTATCCCAGAACCCCGGAATCTGACTTACTAAATATAGTAAGTCTCTGCTCCTTGGTTCGAAATGGCCCAACAAACTGGCCAATGAAAACTCTGCACATCCAGACCACAACTCCCATACTCCGATTGGGCTCCCAAACACCCGCTCTGACCAAACTCTAACTTACTATAAATAGTAAGTACTACTAAAAAATAGCCATGAACTGCTTTGAACTCCAAACGCTCTGAATTGGTCACCACAGACTAAAAACTCAACTCAAAGCACAAACCCTGATCCAACAAAGCACACACTTACTAAAAATAGTAAGCATCCAAATATAGCAAGTGACAACTCGAAACTCCGGGATCAGAACAACCCATCTCACCAAACAAAAAACCCAAAAAAACCCAGAAAACTCCATCACAACTGTCTGGGCAAACCCTAACTTACTAAAAATAGTAAGTGTTGGTTATAAATCTGCCATGAGGAAAGGATTTGGTGTTATTGCGCCCTCGATTCGCCCAACAACTTGAAATGCCAGAAGGAAGGAATGCCTTCCATGCCAATCTTCGGAGGAGGTTGGCTTCCTACGTAACTTTTCGGTTTCAAGATAAGAGAACTGGAAAGAAATAAAAGAGTTAAAGGATAGAAACGGTAATATTCAGCTTTGGAAAAGAACAAGCAGCACAGTCACTAACTAGCAACTAGCAACTAGCAACTAAACCAACAGCGATAAAAAAAATACATGTAACGGAAACCAGTTATGAGATTCTTCCCTATGTATCCTTAAACATGCATTCCAGGCTCAAATTATTGCCAATGCTGCGATCCAGAGTTCAGAATGGCAGCAATCAGAAAAAAAAATGAGTAAATGCAGAAATGACACGAATAAGGCAACATAAAATAAAGAGACACAATTGGAGCCAAAGTATGGATTGTATTTGAAGCAAACAGTCTTAGTTACAGCAGCTTTCTTTAGCAATATGTTCCCCCCCTTATTACAATAAAATGAACTGCTATTTATAGCAAAATTTCCCCCCCTTATTACAATGTGGGCACAGATGCCCAAACCTGCAAAAGCAGCAAAAGGCGGCCAGGTTTGATCCTTGTCGGCCGTATCTGTACTCGCAGCATGTTTTTCCTTGATTCCGGTATGGCTTTTGACAGATTTGGTAGCTGGGAGGGGATGGCCCATTAATGTGGTGGATGCAGCGGTACTTTGCCTCAAATGCCCGCTACTGTTTGTCTTCAATGGTCACCCACCATGATGCTTAAGTATGGCCTTGGCTGTACTTAAATAGGCCCTGATCCCGAAAAATCTTGACCTTTCTTCTCTGGGGAAGTTAGCTGCTTAGCTGGAAAGATTTGGGCGGGAAACAACATCAAAATGCTCAAAAAAGAAACACTGTTGTTCTGGAACTGTCTGGCTGCCAAAATATTCAACATTTTTCTAAGTGCCAAAATGTTGCCCTGAAGCGCTCCAGGCTGGTGTATTTGCCCTCTAGCGCTGCCAAACGACAGCGCTTTCCGCTCCTTAACCAAAACTGGCCTCTTTTCATTTTTTGCACTAAGTGTTCAAAAACACCCCAAAGCGCTCAACCTTTGCAATTCTGCCCTGGAGCGCTCGAAATAGCAGCGATCTGGGGCTCATTTTACACTTAGAATATTTTGGAGCTCCTTTGTCTTCTCCTTGGGATCGCCGAACTTGCCCTGGAGCGCTCTTGACATGGTGTTTTGCCCTGGAGCGCTGTCATGCTACAGCGCTCTGGGGCACTTTTTACACTTAAACCTTTTTCTTGCATGCCTTTACAATCTGGCTCCAAAGCGCTCCAAAGATGGAAACCTGCCCGGAAGCGCTCCAAAGTTCCGCGATATGGGGCAATTTCCCATACTTAGCCAAAAAAACACACTTTTCGCTCCTTCTCACCATCTGGCCTGAAACCGCTCCAAAGCGCCCTGGAAAGGGAAATCTGCCCTGGAGCGCTCCAGACTGGCAAAATAGCCCCGGATCGCTCCAAACTGCAGCGATTTAGGGCAAATTTTCATACTTAGGATTTTTTGGCCATCTTTCGCCCTATCTCTCCCAATCGCCCGGAAGTTGCTCCAAAGCGCTCAAGGCTGGCAAAATGTCTCCAAAGCGCTCCAAACTGCAGTGACTTGGGGAAGAATTTACACTTGGTCAAAAAAACACCAAAATTTTAACTTTTTCAAATTTGCCGTAAAGCGCCCAAAATTGGCAGTTTGCTTCAGATTGCCGCCTAGTTGCTGCGATTTAGGGCCGAATCTGGAAGATAACAAAATTTTCAAAATTTTCAAGATTTAACACCCCTTGCAAAATGTGGCAACAGTAAGTTACTAAAAATAGAAAGTGGCAACCAACTGCTCTAGAAAGCCTCTAAAAAGGGCAAAGGATAGCAAGCGACTCGCTGAGGACAAAGAACCAATCCAAATAGGGTTCCCTTAACACTCCACTAGCCTACGGGAACCTAGTAGTAGGCTAATATGCAACTGACAAGCTAGCTAGCTAGAAAGGGGACATTAAGATAATAATGTGCAGGTTAAGGAAACTACACTTTGTGTGTTAGGGCCAAACAATGGTCAGAAAGATTTGTTTGAATGCAAAAATTCCATTTTGCAACTTTACAAGTTGCATTTAAAATTTAAAAAAAATTATTGTTTCCATTAATCCTAACAGCAAATATAATTTTATCAATATGTCATTGACTAAGCAATTGCAAGTTCAAACAAAAAAAATCAAAGACATACAACTTGAGGGTCAAAATGTTCAAATTTTTGAAGATCTGAAAATCACCATGGATAAATATGTTTTACATTTAGATTTTCATGCTATTGAGTTGAATGATGTAGATATTGTTCTTGGTTATCCTTGGTTGCATTTTTTGGATACTATTAACATTAATGTGCAAAAGAAATTCATGAAGTTATGGTACCGAAATAAAAATATAACATTACAGGACATTTCTTAGTGTAAGGAAAAACAGGTAGCTATTGCAAAGGAACAAAGTGAAGAACAAACAAAAGAACCTGAAATAGAATCTCAGGAGGAGGTAGTCGCAAAAATCAAGGAAGCTAAATCAATGGATGGGACTATGACAAAAGGGCACAAAATAGAAGAACAAAAGGTTGAAGAGTCAAGGAAAGTAGCACATAAGGCTCAGGGTGGGGCATATCGCAATCCACATCACCATGAGAGGCAACAATCATGCAGACCAGGTAGAAAAAAAAAGGAGCTATTATGGTTCTACATGGAATCAAAAGGGCACCAACTATGGTAATGTTTGGCAAAGAAAGCATAGTGACTCTAGTTTTCAAAGTGGTATAGCTGCATCAAGGAACAAATGGACTCATATTTCAAATTATCAAAGTAGATCAGTGGAAGCGTGGAGCCAACTAAGTAGTTTTGGCTACTCAAGTGGAAAAATGACATATCAACATCAACAAAGACCACCATCAATTATAGTTCCACTAGGATGAATGGATGATCGAGATTGGTACCAATACTCAACATGGCTCAAAAGATCATATTATTTAGCCTCTTCTAATGTTTCGAGGACGAAACATTTTGTAAGGGGGATGGAATGTTAGGTACCAAGATAGGTACTTAATAAATTAATATTGTATTGAGCCATAAATGAATTATTGGCTAATGTGGACTTGCTATGATTCATTAAAGAAGGCCACATGTCAATTTAGAAATAGGTAGGAGAATAATGTCATAGAATCATATATGTAACCGTTAGGGAATATTGTCATATGTAACCGTCAAGGAATATTGTCATATTATTATGCACTTTGTAACTCATGGAAGATGAACCATCACATTCTTGTATAAAGAGAGATGTACCCCCATTGTAAATGGGTCATATATGAAGTATTCTTGTAGAAGTCTTGGCTCATGGAGATGGAGATCTTGTGGAGTGGCTTCCTTCCAATAAGGAGCATTATACGGTGTTGCCCTACCTCAAGGGTATTATCAATTTCTATTTTATTGTGTGGATTGTTATTGTGCAATTTATTTGTGGATGCATGTTTGATATTTATGCATATTGGTGAATGATTTATGGTTATGAGAAGAGAGGTTCATAACATGATACAAGCACATAGCTTATCATACAAGGGGATAAAAGATGATATGGCTTTTCCTAGATCAAAGACAACTATGGGAAAAAATGATTTTATTTGACTATTTGTCAAAACATAATTTGCCTTCCTTGACATCTAGTTTCTTTTTCCTCATCCATAAGCCATTTTTCATTATTTGCACTAGCGTTAAAACATCTTACTGCTCTTCCACTTAGCCATTTTCATGGTGTCTTCCCTATATGAAGGAACATGTAACAGACCTTATTGTAATGAATACAAATAATCTTTCTAATAATTTTTCTAGTAAACTAGCCCCTTGTATTCTGCTTGTATGTGGAATTGGCAGTCCTTTTACTAGACACACATCTTCTTTGCAGTTTCTTCACTTTTTTTTAATCCCTAATCTGGATTTCTAAATGTAAATTCTTTTATAAGGTGTTCACCCCCATCAAGCCTTCGCTTTCGTAGCATCTTCCTTACTATATGCATATTCAAATGTTTTAATATTAAATAGGACGAGCTCTGTTTGTGTAGATATAAGAAGTCCTTAATGTACTTAAACACCACACTCCTCATCTTATGGATATTCAGCTTAACAGCATGCTAATAAAATTTATCACTGAAGCACATTCTATTTTTAGTTAAATTTTGACCTAAATATTGCCATTATGTTTTGGAATTGTATTCATAACCAAAGGGATAAGATTTTTAGTTTCTGCTTAAATTCTTCCCAAACAATCACATGAATTCTTTATATTTGTGTCTGCTTTTGGCAAAACTCTCCTCACCATAATAGAGCAGCATCTGTTATCTATAACATAGAAAAGAATAGCATCTAGAATCTGTACTTTATGATGTGCCTAATTTTAAAAGGTTCCATCTTCCATCACCAATCATAGCTTCTCAACAATGAGCTCCCCAACAGAATGTTGTATTTGGATTTTAGTCTCAATTTCTACCCAAGCTATGAGCAATGAATATCAATGGGTTTGTTAGATGTCTAATCATGGACACACTTACTGCAGGCTGCAGCTTCAGATGTTTCACTAGTGCAACAGCAAGCAAAATCAGTACAAACTGTACCATTTGGTCCATTGGAAGGGCTTGTCTGTCATCCACTTCTTGTTAGATCTACTTCATCCTCTGCTCTGAGGTTTGTGCCTCACTAGACATAGCTTCTCCATTTTAGAGAGTACTTGTTCTTTTCAGGACAGGCATACCTAAGATTGTGATGATATGATTACCCTGCAACTTAAGGATGGACGACATGAGTGGGCTTAACGGTAGGGCTTTGGAACTCTAGAAAAGAGGTCCAAGGTTCGAATCTTGTGGGGGGTGGGGTTGTATGCCATGCTCTGTAACTGCAGTTTGGTTGGATAAACATATATTCGATATACAACATCCTCCATAAGTATCGTCACATCTGGCCCATGGCCTCGTGGACATTCAAAACTACTTATCTTTATTTTAATCTTTCCTACTCCAGAATTTTACAAGGTTTTGTTTATCAAAATTATGGGGCATGCATGAAATGAACAAATAAGAGATCATTGAAATCATCCTTGTACTAGATAGAGGATGATATACAATCAACTATTTAAAAAATTTCCATGCATCCATAGAAATATATTGCAAGCAATTCTTCTATGAGCATGTGCTAGCAGTATTAATGCTCCAATGCGTACAGAACCAAAAGATCATTGATAAGAACAGTACCTTGCCTTTTGAAAGATGAGGCAATGAAAAAACATATGTTGAAGCTGGAGCTGCAATAAGAGTAAGCACTAAAGATGCCATGAAAAGCCCAGGCAAACTACCTAAGCCTAAGGAGATTGCACCTTCATCTCTCAGAGGCAGAACTACGAAGTATGCACTTAGAATCTGCAAGAAAAACAAGTGAATTAAAAGTTAAGAAACAAACTTTATGGAAATATGAGTTATAATGCTTAGTGAGCTGATATCAATTTTATTTGGAAGTGTAGTCCATGTTGGCATACTTTATAACACTATTGATCAAGCAATACAGGATGACACTTCTAGTAAACTTGAGTTTTCAATGTGTTAAAAGGGGAATATAGCATAAGAGTAACAAAAATTCAAGCTGCCTAGATTTGTTATGTTACCTAGGGATAGGAATATGGGGATAGTATATTATATAAGGGTATTATGGATAGTTTGCATGGGCCACACATAACCCAAGGTTGTTTATACTATATTATATTACAATAATGAGTGAGATAAGGGTTTAGGAGTCGGCTCCCCAAAGTAGCATTAAAGAATGGGTATATAAAGAATGGATATTGTCATTGTAATTAATCAATCAATCATATCAGACGTTCTTTTATAACAGTCTTGGCTTGTGGAGCGGATCTCATTTTGGGAGATATTGTGGAGTGGTTCCTTCCTTAAAGAATAACATTGGTGTTGCCCTACCTGAAGGGTATTATCACATCTTGTCTTGTGTGGATTAATTACTATGGTTGATTTATTTAATATTTAGCATATTATGGATGCTTTTATATTTATGAGAAGCAAAGGTTCATAACAAGTGGTATCAGAGCAATAATTTTGGCAAAGTGGGAATTGTTTTGTGGATTACAAATTTTTGGCAATTTTTTCTAGAAAACATCTCATTTTTTTAGAGCCATATCTTTGTGTAAAGTTGTCCAATTCAAACGATTCTTGCACCATTTTGTTCAAAATTTGAAGAGCTTCAAATCAAGTGGTCATATGAAGGAATCTGAGTAGTATTTATAGAGATACAACCCTATGAATTCAACCATCTAGAATAGGGCTAGTGACATTTTTTTCAAATCGCGTTTTTTTTCCAAAAAAACAAAATTTGATATATCTTTTAGTTGAGGTAAGCAAATCATTTTTTGTTGTGTTTGAGGGATTTTTTTGGAAGTTTAGCTTCAAATCAGTAGGGAGATATATATTTTTATGAAACCCTAGTTTGCATTATCTTTTTGTTGGGGCGTGAACTTATGGAGCTACAAAAGTTTTCTAGAGAAGATGATATTGATGTTAGAGAATGGTGGAAACAATTTAAATCCTTGTATTCTACTGATTATTATTGGAGCATGAGGCTTACTTTTTATTTTGGAGGAGAAGCTCTCTCTTGGTTTCAAAGTTTTCTTATGGCCCATAATTATGAACTGACTTGGGAAGAAACAAAGCAAACATTCTTGAGTCAATGGAACCCATATAAAAAGATAGCTAGGCTCCAGGATGAACAAAAGGAATTAAAAAGAGAGTTGGAAAATTTCAAGAAATTGGCAGAAGGAAAAGATAAGGATGATAGTGTGCAGGTTGAGGGAACCACAACTTTGGTGTCAAATAGGCCAAACAGTGATCAAAAGGATTTGTTTGAATCTAAAAATTCTATTTTGTAGGTTCATGGCTGCATTCAAAGGAAAAAGGTTATTATTTCTATAAATCCTAGCAACAAGTATAATTTCATTAATATTGCTTTGGCTAAGAGGTTGCAAGTTCAAGCAACAAAAATTAAAGACATACAAATTGAGGGTGTGAATGTTCATATTTTAAAAGATTTGAAGATTACCATGGATAAATATGTTTTACATTCAAATTTTCAAGGTGTTGAGATGGATGATGTGGATATTATTTTACGTTATCCTTGGTTGGATTCTTTGGATATTGTTAACATTTAAGTGCAAAAGAGTTCATGAAGTTATGGTACGAAAAAAAGAAGATAACACTGCAGGATATTTCTCAACTTAAGAAGCAAGGATCCAAGGAGAACCAAGAAACAATTATGGCAGGGGCACAAATTAAGGAACCGGTAGAGGAATCAAAATTTAAGTCTACAAAAAAGGCAAAAAAGGCAATAGCAGAGTCCCAGGAAGAAGCAGCAACAAAATCCAAGGAAGCTCTATTGGAAGAGCACATAGACGCACCAAAAGAAGGGCACATGAGAGAAGAGCTTGAGGAAGAATTTAAAACGGTGAAACAAAATGTTGAAGAATCAAAGGAAACAAAATGTTAGGTTAAGGTTACAGCATATCGCCACCCACACCACCATGAGTGGCAACAATCTTGGAGGCAAGGCTTAGGGCATCAATATTATTATGGATCTACATGGAGTCAGAAAGGCATCAAGTATGGCAGTGTTTGGTAGAAAAAACATAGTAATTCTAGATTTCAAAGTGGTGCAACAACATCATGGAACAATAGGACCAATCATTCAGAATATCAGAGTAGAGTAGCAAAAGCATGTAGCCAACAAAGCAGTTATGGATATTCAAGTGGCACAATGGCAACTTGGCATCATTGCAGACCACCACCAATCAAGATTTCACTTGGATGGAGGGATGATCAAGATTGGTACCAGTTGTCAACATTGCTTAGCAAATCATATTATCTAGTTTTTTCTTATGTTTCGAGGACGAAACATTTATAAGGAGGGTGGTACCTAGGAATAGGAATATGGGGATATGATATTATATTGTATAAGGGTATTATGGATAGTTGGCATGGGCCACACATAACCCAAGGTTGATTATAATATTATATTATAATAATGAGTGGGATAAGGGTTTAGGAGTTGGCTCCCCAAAGTAGCATTAGAAGATAGGTATATAAAGAAGGGATATTGTCATTGTAATCATCATCAATCATATCGAGTATTTTCTTATAACAGTCTTGGCTTGTGGAGCAGATCTCATTTTGGAAGATATTGTGGAGTGGTTCCTTCCTTAAGGAATAACATTGGTGTTGCCCTACCTAAAGGGTATTATCACATCTTGTCTTGTGTGGATTAATTACTGTGGTCAATTTATTTAATATTTAGCATATTATGGATGCTTTTCTATTTATGAGAAGCAAAGGTTCATAAAAAGACTGAACACATACCTAATATAGACACTGAAAGTTGGAATTATCCACCAAAAACTCAAGCTCAAGAATATCAGATACACTGTATCTGACAACAAAGGCACAAAGAAATGTATTTAAGCCTCGTAGTATCTTGTAACCTTACAAGATCATAGCTTAAAAAAAATATATCCAGATTCATATCAGTTTTTGCAAGAAGCATATGGTAAATACAAGACAGAATATGTTTACATGTGTTAGAAAGGCAAAAGTATGCATTTCAAGTTCAGCATTAGTTGAAGTGGTAGTTGAATTTTGTCACGTTGTCCCTATTGATTAAGTTTATTCTATATCCAATGCCAAAATACTTAACATCTTGTTGGAGCTAATTTCAACTAATAAGTAAGCAAATAAATATGCATCAAGATAAAAGCCAAATTACCTTACCAGATTTCAATTTACTTTGCAACCTATAGATGCTTTCGTTAACATGAATAATTTTTCTTCTTTCATTATAAATACTTTCAGAAGAATAGTTAAAAGCAAAATGAGACCTTGTTCAAACTTGATTCTATTGTGTGTTCATGTTATGCAAGATGATACAACAGTAAGGTGGTTGTGTTCTAACAACACATCAGTGGTTGTTATCTACCAATATGATAAGTGCCTTTTGCTGGTAGGAAGAGGAAGCAAGATGGATATCTGATCTAATCGATGGGGTGCCCTTTCATCTCACCATTCTAGCATTTCATTTGCTCGGGTGCAAATTGCAATATTCAGGTGTTTTTTTTCAATGAGTTTACACAGGTTTTTATGAGGGATCCTGGTCCCCTCGTACTGAGTGGGGTTTGAACCTTGGACCTCCCAAAGAGAGGCCAACGCCCTTACCACTGCAGTAAAGCTTGCAGCTTAAATTGCAATATTCAGGTGTTAGATCAGTACAAGAATAGAATATTAATACATATTCTAAGTCATATGAATGTTAGAGGAGACACTGTATAAACTTATGAACAACTTTTCTTGTATAAATTTAATGTGGTAAGAAGAGAGATGGACTGAAGCAGTGCCAATATGTCCATGGAAACAGACCAAAGGATTACCAAAGATGCGACAAGCCTACCTATGCACATTGTTGCAAAGGCTTTGAAATTTATCCTATCCTTGGCTCTAAATGGAACCCTTCCATTCTCACTTTTCCCATTTTACACATCATGAAAAAAAAAAAAATCTTATCTTTGTATAACAGATACTATATTGTCTTCACACTCTTTATTTAAATCCATAATTTTAGATCAAATTGCTGATTTTCAATATATCAGGAGTGTACTATTCTAACAACTTAGCAAGCAACTTGGTAGGTTTAATGCAATGAAATTAAAGCTCAAGGCAAAACATCATTTGACAAGATGAAATATGTGGCAGTAAATTCAAAAGCTGCATCCCGTTGGTCCTTTGTTAATGAAGCTTTGCAATCCATGTAACAAGATTTTCTTAAAACCTATTATCTCATTCTGATTCTATGTAGCTCCCTAAAAGTTAGTCTTGAAAGTGAATCTCGAACATTCCAATCATAAGGTATATTGGAGGCAGATATAGTGGAGAAGAATTCTGCAGCAGCTGAGCAGAATAAAAAACTTTGAAGAAGCTGTGACGACCAGTTCACCAAGAGTTCTTGCATACATGTGGCTTCTCCTTCATAACACCTTGTCACATGTGAGAATCTGAGAAGCTGTGTAAACTATACTAGAAAAGTATAACTAGAGGTGCTACTTACTTTTACATTAATCCTGAATTTTCTTGTCCATTAAAAGCATAAAAACATTTTGTTTTGCTTTTGTATGAGCTCTACGAATTTGTGAGTACTAACTTTTTCTGGCAGTCTCAACCCAAGCCGGTTTCCTCCTCCTGCTATCCTCATTGGTATTGCCTCCCATTCATGTTGACATGTTCTGGTAATGTTATAGTGACAACTGAGAGTGTCACAGTCAGCCAACAACCAGCTCAGCAAACTACCGGTAGTTCATTCTCTAGTAGACAAGCCTGATGGACTCTTAAAAAGGAAAAAATGATTGCATATCTAGAATTTCATAGCACACACCCAAAAACCAAGCTGATCTGTGAAATTTTCCAAGGTTTCAAATTAAATGGGAGCCTCAAAACAAACCCCAATGCTGGAAGGGCAGATGACCATCTGTGTAATGAGAGTAAATACTGTTTATGTTTCTTTTAGAGAAGGCTTGGGGGCCACTTCAAACAATCAAGTAGTAGTTTTGTGCTTTGCCAACCAATTAGTGATAAATGTTTCACATATGATGATTATGATAAAGTTCAGTGAATAATATTGTAATGGCAAGGTAAAGCAAGTGCCATAATGATGCCTCAAATTCACATCCAGCCAGGCATGATTCCCTCCGACTTCCATGCTGCAAGGTCAGCTGGCCATCTATGCAACTTAGTAAAGCACCTTTATGTCTCTTTGATGGCAAGCTTGAGGACAAATTGAAAACATAGAGAGAAGTTTCTACTTCAGAGATAATTACTTCAAATAAGGTCCAAATGAGATTCTCAGCCAGACCAGCTCTAACTCATTGATTCATTTCTTGTTGGAAGTATCTTTCATGCCACTGATAACAAGTAGGGAAAAATAATTCCATCGGAGTTGCAGTGAATCCATACCACATGCTTCCAGTGAATGAATGCTGCAAAAAACACAGTCACATTACTGCCAGACAGGACAGTTTCAATGTTCCTCACATAATCCTTTGTACAGCCGTTCGAGAGGATGCTACGATGGAATAGACCTGCTAATATACCCAATATACCTGCTGCAATATGATGAGAAGCTATTCCTCCCGGAACAAAAGGATCAAAACCTTCAGCTCACCATGCTGGATTTACATCTATTTTTCCACTTAGTCCATAAGAATCAGACGTCCATATTCAAGCCCTGTTGGGCATGCTTATCATCTTAATGTAGGCCACCCCACCTTAACTAGGGTGCAAGTCCTATGCAAATATGCCACAGTAGAAAGCCCTTAAACCCGTCTTTGGAAGCCTAAAGATGTTCAAAGCTTAATGGTGCATTCCAAAGCAAAATAAAAAAATTGCAGGGAAGTATAACAACTTAGTATTCTACTAAATCCCTCTACTCATGGTTCTCACCTTAATGTAGGCCAACCTAGCTCCACTTGGGTGCAAGTCCCATGCAAATGTGCCACACAAGTCCTTAAACCCATCTTTCTAAGCCTAGAGATGTTCAAAGCTTAATGATACGTTGCAAAGAGGGTTAAAAAGATGGCAGGGAAGTGTAACGACTTAGTATACTACTCAATCCCTCTGATCATAACCCAAATTCAACCCCTCTTAGGCATGCTCCTCCTCTTAATATAGGTCATACCAAACTTCACTTGGATGCAAGTCCCATGCAAATATCTCAAACCAGAAAGTCCTTAAACCCATATTTCCAAGCCTACAGGTGTTCAGAACTTAATGCATTGCAAAGTGGACTTTAAAAAACAATATGGCAGGAAAGCTTTATCACTTTTACACCAGGGACTTAAGATTCATCCATGGGACTTGAACTTGCTTAATGGCGTGAGGCTCGTTGCTTCCCAACACTATTAATAACTAAATATTACTAAAATTTATTTTTCCAAATTATTTGTTTTTTAATTGGATATATGAGATTGAAAAACCTGATTTCTTAACGGTAGATAAATTTAACAAGTTAAACTTATGTCATTTAATTTTTTTTTCGAATAAATTAAAAAAAAAAAAAAATCCCAAATGACATTTGTGCCAGTATATTCTGATTATCCATACCCTTTTCCTTCTCTCGCTTGTTTCCTTGCATAAATTGTTGCATACTAGGCTATCCAAGCCTACCTCATCTATTGAACAAAGTTGGTATTGACCTCACTCCACATTTCCCTCATCCCTAATCCAAACCATAATTCAGATCACTAATCCAAACTCATGTTTCCTAACACACAATTCAGCTCTTTCCCCCCATGCCCTTGATGGGTATATATGTATATTGCTGTAACGGTAGCATATATGGTACAAGAAGACTATATACCCACCATTGGCATTACAGGAAGACTGGATCTAGATGGGTAAAATTAACGACAATGTGAATTGTAAACGTTGGGTAATAAATAAATTAAAAATAAAAGGTTAGAGGATTTACAAAGAAGAAAGAGGCGAAGGAGTGGAGGAGGGAAGGCAATTCGTGAGGATGAACAGTGACGAAGATGGACACCGCCGCTTCCACCCGAGATCGGCTCGCCATCTTGCAACCCACATGCCCTTCACTACTCTTTCGCCAGTGTCAATGAATTCAAACCTTGGATAGATCCAGATATTTTTGAGAAAAAATATTTAATTAGGTACCCTTTGTTGTCGTTTACGACCTATGGCAAGCATTCCACAGTCAAACTAACAAATTTTTGGTGCTTCCTCTGGCCCAGGCAGGTGTTATGCGTGGTTCTTTATTCGTATACCTTCTAAATTACCGTTAAAGTTTAAGTGGGACAGCTACCAGTTAGGGCTTTGGTCACTAATTTAAATTGTACGTGTAATTTATATGGTTTGAATTTTAATTTTGGTATATTTTTACATGTATTTTTTTAATTTAAAATATTATTTATTACATATAAAGGAAAAGTGTATTTTTTTAATTCAAAATATTATTTATTATAATTTTTTTTATTTGGTTATCGTAAGAAATTTTTATGATCGATGTATAGGGTTGAGGAGTTTCCTTCCGACCATGATTCCCTGTAAAGTCGAGAGCTATATTTATCAATAGAGAATTTAACACAAAGCCATCACACACCCACCACCCCTCACACACTCGCCCACCCCACGGTTTGAACCTTAAACTTCCTGAAAAAGAGCTAAAGCCCAAAGCCATCACACACCCACCCCTCACACACTCGCCCACCCCATAGTTTGAACCTTAAACTTCCTGAAAAAGAGCTAAAGCCCAAAATGTTGCGTGCACCCCCAAGTGCATCTATTATAATATTATTAAAAGCCAATTATAAATAATGAAAAAACTAATTATTTATCCACAATTTAAAAAATAAAATGTAAACATTGTAAACAACAAAACACTTTAATCATTGATCCACCCACTTTTGTAAAGGATGTTTTTCATCTAAAAAAACATTGCACCTTATAAATTATATAATGTTTTATATATATAATAGTCCCGAGGGTTAGGTGGATTGGTAAGACGTTGGGCATTTGCCGAGAGGAAGCTTACTTTCAAACCTCGATGGTATGTCCAATTTGAGCAAAGGTAGTGGTCTAACCTGAGTTTGTTGAGTGTGTGTCCGTTTGATGATGGGCGGTACCAACCCCAAGCCGAAACTTTGGGTCATGTTTACCGAGACAAAAAAAAACTTTGGGTCATGTTTACCCAGGCAAGATAAAGGTTATAATGATAGCATCATGATTTGATCCTACTATCGGAGGCAATGTGACTTGATCATGTGACCAGTTGTTAAAAAAGGAAAAGTAGTTACATATTCCTTTATGTATAAAAAAAACATTATGTTTAATAAATGAAATTCACTTTCATTCAATTTGTTCTTATGTTTAATAAAAAAAAAAGTTTGTTTGCCCATGTTTAATTTTTTATAATAATAATATTAAAAATATAAACCGTGGCGTGGGAGTGTGCGAGGGGTGGGTGTGTGGTGGCTTTGTGTTAAATTCCTTATTGATAAGTATAGCTCTCGAATTTACAAGGGGTCATGGTTGGAGGAGGGTTGGAGGAGACTACTCAGCGTTGTACGTCGGTCATAGGGGTTTCTCACAATAACTAAATAAAAAAATTAAAAATTAAAAATTAAAAATAAAGCTTTTAGGTTGAGTTTGAATAGTCAAAACAAATTTTTTTATTATAAGAAAATTTGTTGATATATATATATATTTAGAATTTAAAAATTTTATATTAAAATATGATCATTTACAAATTAGGATGAAACTCTTTCCAAGTTGACAAGAACACTTGTTTAAATATGTAAAAGAAGATTTGTATTGGAACTAAATCTCCTAAACCATATTTCTAAAGGACTATTCACCTGTTTACAATAGTAAAAGAAGATCTGCATTAGAGTCAAATCTCCTAGACCAAGGGTTTTTTCCTGAAAAACGTCACATCTTTTAGGAGCCATATCTTCGCAAAGAGTTATTCGATTCAGCTGATTCTTGGACCACCTTGTGCAAAATTTGAATAGCTTTAAAATGAGTGGTCATATGCAAAATTCTGAGCAATATTGAGGGAGATAAAGCCCTATGAAGTCAACCATTTGGAATAAAGGCAGTGACAATTTTTCAAATCGCGAAAAATGGAATTGCAAAATGCGAAGGATTAGGGTTTTTTCCTGAAAAATGTCTCATCGTCTAAGAGCCATATCTTCGCGAAGAGTTATTCGATTCAACCGATTCTTGGACCAACTTGTGCAGAATTTGAATAAATTTAAAATGAGTGGTCATATGCAAAATTCCAAGCAATATTGAGGGAGATACAACCCTGTGAAGTCAACCATCCGAAACAAGGGCAATGACGATTTTTCAAGTCGTGAAAAACAAAATTGCAATTATCGACCGTGGGGATTGAACCTGGGTCACATCACCGATAATGCAAGTGGCATCCTTGTCGGTAGACCACATCATGCGAGATAATTGTGCATGAAAATTTTATAAAGTTTTTATCAAATATTATTGTTGTTATAGAAATTTATGATAAATTTCATTAGATTTTGAGTTTTAGTTTCCTTTCCATGGATCGATTTATAGTTAAATTCTTAGAATCATCCCTAGTGGTAGAGGTTAGTGAGCGCACCTTAGAGAGATCCTCATTGCTCCAAGATAGGGCAATTTTTGGTAAATTTAATGGGTATTGGTCAGGGGCTTCAACCTTGAGAAAATGGATTGATAGGAGTTGGAAGTCTCCAAGAGTGATTCTATCATTTCTTCCCAAGGGTTTCTTCCTAGCCATTTTTTATTCTAGGGAAGAAAGAGAAAGAATCCTAAAAGGGGGTATTTGGTTTATGGGAAGAGCGGGGCTCTTCCTTACCCATTGGTATGAAGGCTTTTCACCTAAAAATATAAATTTATCCCTAGTACCAGTTTGGGTAAGGATGTTTGGATTACCCATTGAATTTTGGGAAATAGATACCTTCAAGGCAATAAGCAACACTCTAGGAGAATTCCTTGAGATTTCAAATACAACAAAAGATGGATTTTTGGCTATTTATGCTCGAATATTGGTCATGATTGATATAAGTAAAGCTTTACCATAATCAATCATTCTTAAGTATGGGGATAATATGTGGACCCAAACTATAGATTATGAAAACATATCTTTTAGATGTAGAAGATGTCATGAGGTGGGGCATATTGAGAGATCATGCCTTAATAAAAGCCCAACATAATCATTTGTAGAAAATCGTAAGAGAAATTTACAAATTGTTATGGATAAAGATGGTTTTCAACTTCCAAAAAATATATCTAGGAAAATAAAAGAAAATGAACAGTGGAGACCAATAAGAAATGATATTGGAAGAAATTCCAATTCTTTTGAGGCTTTAGCCTATGAATAAAAAGTAGATCAAAACTTATAGGACACAGGACAACAATTTCAACATATTAGCAAGGAATTGTTTATTCAATATGATCCTAATTTAAGGAAGAACATTCCCGATGAACCCAAGGAATGTGTTTCATAGGATTTTGAGGACTCTCTTGAAGTATTATGCACCATTCAGGAGGAAATAATTAGTAAAGAGAATGTCGTTTTAGAAGGTAATACTTCTGCCATTAATAAGAAAATACCAAAAAATGAGCAAGATAAGTCAAAAGCTTCTATAATAAAGCCAGGAGAGGATACATATACTGAAAAACAAAATGGTGAAAGAATATTGAGTAATAGAATAATAAGACCTACTATTGATATAGGCAAGGCAAAAATAGGAGAACCCCCAAATTATCAAGCAAGATCCGGGGAAGCAAGAGCTAACATATAGAAAGGAACACAAACTAAGTTGGTTGAACTTCTCTTTACCAAACAACAAAATGATATTGGTAATATGCAAGAGGAGCCAAAAGCCCCTAATAAGACATGATTATCATCTCATGGAATATAAGGGGTGTTAATACTCCCTCAAAGCATAAGTGTATTAGGGACCTATGTTTAAGTAATAAACCTGATATTCTCTGTATTTAGGAAACTAAAATGACAAAAGAAGAAGTTTCAAAACTATGAAAGTAGTTTGGGCAAGATGTGAATGGGATGTTATGGATTTTGAAGGAGCGGTAGGGGTAATTCTAACTTGTTGGAATCCTTCTAGAACCTCTTGTGTAACCATTCATAAAAATAGGCATTGGATAGCATCTTTAGTCACTTGCTACTTTTCTGATATTTGCTTCATCCTTATCAATGTGTATGGTCCTACAACTCAGTCAGGTAGATTAGAAGTTTGGAGTGGGATTGAGACCTTTATGAAAAGTAAAGACCAAGAAACCCATTTCATGATCATTGGAGATTTTAATGCCATTACCAAGTTGAATGAAAATTTTGGAGGAATTAGGAAATTGACCCAAAGTATGAAAGATTTCTCAACTTTTATTCAAAACAACAATCTTTGGGAAGTTGAGTTTGAAGAAGACAACTATACTTGGACCAACAACAGGAGAGGCCAGAACCTAATAGCAAAAAAATTAGATAGATGCATTCTCTCGGATCATTGGCTAGATGAAGGAACTTGTGCTAAAATTAATACCTTAACTAGGATTGGTTGAGATCATTGGTCAATAAGAGTTAAAATGGTGGTTAATGAATTCAAAAAAGATCATATTTAAATATGAGCAGACGTGGGAAGACCATCCTCAATTTGTTGATATGATAGCTCAAACATGGATTTCTTTAGGTAATTGTGGTTGTATGCTCTTCCAAACCAAATGAAAGCTCTGACATCTAGATTAAAATAATGGAACAAGAACACCTTTGGAAACATTTTTGAGAAGAAAGGAGAACTAAAAGATAAACTTTCAAAACTCCAAAAAGTGATGAAAATAATACAAACTCAGAGGAAAGGGAGTTGCTTAGTGAATATCATAATATTTTGAATAAGGAAGAGAAATTCTGGAGATTAAAATCAAGACAAACCTAGTTAAAAGGAGATAAAAATACAAAGTTTTTTCATAGGATGGCTATAGTACAAAGATCTTCTTCTAGAATTGGTAGAATTAAATCAATAGAAGGGATTTGAATTGAAGATCAGAGTGAAATTAGAAAAGAGGCTAAGTCATTTTTTGAAAACATTATAGGTTCAGAGGATATCGAAGTTCTTAATGATAAACTTCTTCAAGATGTTCCTTCAGTTATAACAAATGAAGACAATAGGAAAATGATGGAGCCTATTACTCTAGAAATTTTTTATTTAGCTCTTTTCTCTTTTAATAAGGATAAATCCTCTGGTCCAGATGGTCTCTCTATAGCTTTTTATCAACATAATTGGGATATAGTGAAGGATTCTTTATTGGTGGTAGTGGAATAGTCTAGGGTAAAACAATACATTTCTTATAAAATAAATGCAACTTATCTTACCCTAATTCCAAAAAAGAAGGATGTTGAATTGTTTGATTCTTTTAGACCCATAAGCCTATGTAATATGGCTTATAAGATTATTTCCAAAGTGATGGCGAATACATTAAAGTCATTGTTAAACAAAATCATTTTAGAAGAGCAAGGAGGTTTTGTGAAAGGGAGACAAATTCAGGATGGGGTTATAGTAGCTCGTGAAGTTATACATTCAAGAGCTTCAAGAAAAGAGAAAGCTATGATCTTAAAACTTGATATGAGTAAAGTCTATGATAGGGTTAAATGGAATTTTATTTTTGCAGTTTTAGATAAGTTTGGTTTTGGGAAGAAATAGATTAGATGGATTAAAGCTTGTGTCTCTACAATTTCTTATTCAGTGTTGGTCAATGGGTTAGTGATAGAATATTTTAAAGCTAAGAGAAGCCTTAGACAAGGAGATCCTTTATCTCCTATTTTTTCATTATTATGACAAAAGTTTTGAGTAGGAACTTAAAGAAGGCTTACAAAGATGGGTTTATAAGTGGACTTAAGGTTAGTAATAACATCAATAACATCGCCCATACAAAGTTTATAGATGATACAACCCTTTTTGGAAGGGCAAGGATAAATAAGGCCAGAGCTTTGAATAACTTTTTAAAAGAGTACGAAAGAGCTTCAAGGCAAAAAATTAATAGGACTAAATCCAAAATTTACTTTCTTAAAACTTTTGCTAATATCAAAGCAAGAATTTGTAGGTTGCTTCAAATGGAGGAGGCAAATTTACCAACAACTTATCTAGGTATGCCTTTATTTAAGGGGAGAATGAGGATAGATTTATGGAATCTAGTTATTAGTAAAGTTCAAAATAAACTTCCAACTTGGAAAGGTAGATGGTTATTTTTAGTAGGAATAGTGTAGTTAATTAATAGAGTCTTACAAGCCATTCCAACTTATTATATGTCTTTGTATTCTATGCCTAAATCAGTTGAAAAAAGGTTAATATTTATTATGCAATCATTTTTATGGTCAGGTTTACATGATAAAAGAAAATATCCTTTGGTGAACTGGAGCCAGTTGTGTGATGACAAAACTAGGGGAGGTCTTGGTTTAAGAGCTCTTACAGATGCAAAATTAGCTCTTAGGGAAAAATTTATCTGGAGATTGTACAAAGAGAGTCAAAGATAATGGGAAAGAATTCTTCTAATTAAGTATGTTGATACCAATGGCCCAAGTTTAATATTTACTGTGTTCTCTCTTCCAAATGGTTCTGCTCTTTGGAATGGTTTAAAAAAATATATTGATCTTATGATTAAAGGTTTAAGATGGGTGGTGGGAACTGGAGAAAAATTTTCTATTTGGATAGATAATTGGTGTGATAAAAAACCATTCAATTTAGATCCAATTTTGAAACCTTGGATGAGATTGCTTCAAGACAAATATGGTTATAGGGTTTCAAACATTTTGTACAAGGATCAAGAAGGAAGATACAAATGGAAAGAAGATTTTTTTACAAGTATACAAGACATTGATGATAGGAGGCAATTGAGTAGAAAGATAACAACTATGATTATTCCGAGGAGTGCCAAGGATAAATTGATTTGGGAGTTGAATAGCTCGGGCGAATACACAACAAAAAGTGGATATAATTTTCAACACCAACATAATAATAATATCACTAGAATTTGGAGAGATATTTGGGATAGCCCAAGCATTCCTAAAGTCAAAATGTTTGTTTGGCTAGTAGGTCATAGAAGAATTTTATCCTGGGATAACCTTATGAAAAGGGGTTTTCATGGTCCCTCTAAATGTGTTTTCTGTAATAAGGAGGAGGAGAGTATTGACCATCTCTTAGGACATTGCTCAATTGTATGGAATCTATGGCAATGGATTCTTAATATTTTTGGTAAATGCATGGTGATGAATAGAAAAATTGAAGATTGGTTAAAGCAATGGCAGAGCACTTATAAAAGTGAGGCTTTACAAAAAATATGGGATATTTCAAAAGATACAATACTTTGGACTATATGGCTAGAAAGGAATAGAAGAATTTTAAATGGAAAGGAAAGCAGTTTAGTGGTAATGAAAAAGAAGATATGTTTATCCATAGAGGAGTCTAAACCAACTCTATCATTTCACCCTATCCCTAATTTGGAAGCAGAGAGTCTTGATAGATTGAGTCAAGTCATTAAATGGAATTATGATATTAGGTACAAGAGAAGCAAAAATAAGATAAAGAATATAAAGTAGAAACCACCATATGTGGAGTGATTTAAGTTGAATTTTGATGGAGCATCTAAAGGAAACCCAGGACCCGTAGGAGGAGGAGGAATAATTAGAAATAATAGAGGAGAGATTTTGTCTCATTGTGCTTTCAATTGTAGATTTAAGACAAATAATGAAGTTGAAGCTTGGGCAACTATAGAAGGGTTAAAAATATGTAAACAAATGAAATTGAATAGAGTTTGGATGGAAGGTGATTCTCTCATAGTAATAAATGCAATTTTGAGGAAAGCAAAGGCTCCATGAAACATACAAGAGATCATTATGGAAATTCAAGATCTTGCTAAAGAGTTTGAAGAAATCAGGTTTACACATATATTAAAGGAAGGAAACAAATGTGCAAATAAGCTAGTCAATAGAAGGGTTTTGGTTGAAGATCGTGGAGTTAACATCTCCTTTCCATGGTTAGAAGAAGTAGAAAGTTTAATTGAAGTTGACAAAAATTGTTGATTGCCTAAATCAATTAATGATTAAGATTTACTTTAATATTTTCCATTGGTAATATCTATTTTATTTTGTAAGAATAATGTGTGTTCATTTAGACTATTTATTATAATTTTTGTAGTTGCACTTGTGTTTCAGGAAGGAAACTAGCAATCCAGATTTGGTAAAGCAAACTTTGTTAGTGCGATGTTCTGGAAATATTACTCTACTAAGATGCAAGGCATAGATAGTAGAGGTGAAGTTTTGGCATTGTGAAGGCTGCTATAGGAAAATATCAAGAAAGATGCTAATTTTTTGAGTAATTGTATTCATACAGAGATTTGAAAAGATCCAGAAAATGAAAATCAAGAGTTCAGACATTTTATGTAAAATGATGTAGGTTTCTAACTATAGCATCTCAATTGAGATGAGAAGTGTATCTATTTGTAAGCTCTCAAGCTCTAAATAAGAGAGATGTAATTTGTTAAGGGTGGGAGACCCGAGTACAACTCCTTTTTATCAAGCAAAAAACAAATCTCCTAGACCATATTTCTACAATGGCTGTCCAAAGTAGCTAAACACTGGATTTGCTCACCAACATGTCTAATTCTCTCATCCTCAATAGCCATGTCACTATGTCACTGAACCCCTACCTCCTTTTCAGTACCCATATTAGCCAAAAATTCTACCACTTTATTTAGATCTCTACTCACATAAACTAGAATCACATCATCTAATTCCCTTCACAATTCCTTAATTTGGGTGACAAGAATCCTCAACCTCCATGTCTTCAAAGAAAATTTTCTCATGTAATCTAAAGCTCCTACCAATATTTGAGAATTTAATGCTAGGATTATCCTCCTGTAACCTTGTATTACTACTTAGATAGAAGCAGATTTGATAGCTAAGGCTTTTGCTTCATTGTTTGTGACCCTTCCAAAGCCTTGCAGTTCCCAAAAGAGCATTGTCCCAACATGATTCCTGCATACCACTCCAATTCTAGCTCTACTCGAATTGCCTTTTGCAGGTCCATCAGTATTAATTTTAATCCAATATTTTGGGGGTGGTTTCCAACTAGCTCTCTCCTGCCCCTCTTGCACTTCAACTTCCTTATCCAGCATCCCTATATCAGCTTGAGTTTCCTCTTTAGCATGCATTGCCATAGTTTATGTGACTTTGCTCTAAATAAATTGTCAAACACCATCTAAGGATAAAAAGGTTTCTCTAAAAAAATTGTCATTTCTCTCCAACCATACTACTACCAAATGAAGTTTAATCCAAGCTTCCAACCGATACAAAGAGCTTTAGATTTAAATTTATCCCTCTTCCATATTTCCCAAATATTAATCTGATTAAAATCACCATTGGATCAAATTTTATATGATAAAAACCATCGCTTCTAGATCTGGCAGGTGAATGGGCACTCAAACATCAAGTGATCAAATGTTTTCTCACTCTTGTAGCATAAAACACATTGAGATGGACCAATAATTCCCCTATGTCTCAAATTATCAAAAGTAAGAATTCCATTGTGCATGAACTATCGATCAAAGAAGTTAAGTTTTGGTCAACCCTTGGATTACCAAAATTTTCTCTAATCCTCAATCTGATATGCATGAGGAGGTTTTAGAAGGATATTATCATATTCATCTTTCATTGTGTAGACTCCAAGGCTCTCATAGTCCCAAGCTAATTCATCCTCCTCATCTCTACTTGTGAGAAATATTTCTACCAAAATTTTAGTCATGATGGATGTTAATTCTAGAGGGATTGGAATTGGCCACTCATCCAACTTTTTAAACTGCTTAAACTTATAATCCCCCAAATGATGTGGTCTACAGGCAAGGACACCACTTGCATTATCGATGATGTGACCCATGACAGATATGTATATGTATAAGAAGTATTTACTCAATAAAAATAAAAAATAATCCCCCAATTGACTAGTGTTGAAATATCTTTCAATTTGGATCCAACCCCTACTTTCCATGGTTTTTTTTATTGGTTGTAATTTTGGGAATTAAGCAATGATAGGTGGGTATTGAACCCATGATTTTGTCCAAAATTGTGTCTTCTCCCCTCTCCCCACTTCCCAAAATAATCCATATTTCACTATTTAAGATTCTAACTTTAGAGTCTACCACACTAAGGACCCATTACCATCCAAAGGGAAACAATTCACCTCATTCGATTTCACATGTCTCATATATTTACTAGTTAAAACTCTATTGAATACAAAAGTTGGTTGGAAAATCCACCTCTAGTAAAGCCTTCCAGCCAAAGCTTTATTATTTAAATTTGATCTCCTTAGTCCCAAACCTCCATTTACCTTGGACTGGCTTAATTTCTCCCATCCTACTAAGGCCCATTTACTCTCTCCTTTTACTCCTCCCCATAAAAAGTTTCTAGCCATCTTTTCTAACTCTTTCCATATGGTATGTGGGACAACAAGGATAAAAAATTTATAATTTACCATGGCTTGAATGACTGACTGCAAAAAAATTAATCTACCCATATAGCTTAACCATTTGTGAGACCAACGATTAATTCTTTCTTTGATACAATCCAAAAGATTAATTTGTTGATAAATATTTGAATTAAAGTTTAATCAATTAGATTCCTCAATATTCAAAGAGGAATCATATCAAGCAATATATGGATAATATCCTAGATATTGTGATACCATTACCTAATGATGAAGATATAATACATAATACAAATGGAGCATGTCTCAATTCCATATAACCAACTCAAAAAGTAAAGACTGTAAAGTTAAGTTTGAATGGTAAAAAAATAAATAAATTAAATTTTAAATAATAATAAAAAAATAATAATTTAAAAACAACAATAACTTTTTATTATTTTGTTTTCATAATGGGAGTGACCCTAATAGAAGCCACGCATAGCTTAAAAAAAAAACTTTGTATTATGTCCCTCGGGCTAGGTGGATTCGTAAGTTATGGCGCTTACCAAGAAGAGACCTAGGGTCAAACCTTGGGGGCATGTTTATTTGTGCAAAGGTAGTAGTCTAATTTAATTCCATTGAGTGCATGTCAGCTCGACAACAACAATACCAATCTCGAGCCCCTAGTGCTCCTCTGCACGCTAGGTTAAATAACAACGAGGTGGTGTAGGTGTTATTGGGGGCAGCCCCATGATTTGAACCTAGCTTGGTAGTAGAAAAGGAGTGTGGATGTAACCAATTTCCCTATGAAGCAAATAATAATAATAATAATTTTATATTACCTTGTAATCAATGTAAAACACTTAAATGAAAATAATTTTATATGATTGGATTAAAAAAATAGAGTGTAAGTCTCCTTGGCAAGTATTACATTATTTGGTACCATTGAAGTACCATGGAGTACTATTATAAATATTAGTTTAGTGAGTGGATTTAATATTTGTTTAAAGTATAAAAAGTTGTAAGCTTACTGTAGTGGTAAGGGGTTTGGCTTCTATTTGAGAGGTCCAAGATTCAAACCCTACTCAGTATGAGGGGACCATGATCCCTCATAAAAACATGTGTAAACTCATTGAATTTTTTGTCAAAGTATTTAAAAAATATTTGTCTAAAGTATGTGTCAATGTGTGGACAGTGTTATGTGTAATGCAATAAAGCGTGAAAGGTGTCAAGTGTGCAAAATATGAGTTGTGTATGCAAGGTTTCAAATATGCAAGTGAAGAATCATAGGTGTTAGATATCAAGTATGGAAGTGAAGAGTCATATGAGATGTGTCAAGATGTAAAGTGAGAGGTTATGTAATCATGAGAAGTTTTGTCATAATGTGAGGCATGTGAAAGGTTGCATATCTTATGAGTTTGAGGAGAGCAATAGTTGAGAGTATTGAAGAGTCATTTGTAATATATATTGGAGATAATGCTCCACACAATGTAATCTCTGAAGCATTTTGATTATTTTGAATATAATAGTGAAGTTTTCTATTGAACAAACTTGTGTTATTTATGAATGTGACTTTAAGTGATTAATATTTGATCTTGAAAAAAATTACCTATGAGATTCTAAGGTGGATTTTCTATCAGTGGTATTAGAGCCTTCATGGTTCAAAGATTCATCTTGATTTAAGTGTCATTTTTTAGTATTCCAAGAAAGAGAGTGAACATTGAGAGAGTGAAAGGAGTGGAGATATTGTTGAGAAGAGATTGTTGCGTTGAAGATGTGATAAGACTAAGGCATTGAGGAACGTGAGGAGACAATTTGAATGTGTTGGAGTGAGATTTTTTTAGGCAAATGCCAAACAAAATATATATTTTATTGGATATAGATGAATATTATTGTGAGATAGATAAATAAGAGATTGTTGTGAAGCAATATTGCTAATAAGAGGATGTCAACCAAAAGAGAGGAGCAATAGATTGGAGGATGCATTCAAGAAATAAAAAACAAAGTATGGAACAACTGGAGAGTTGAGTTGGACGAGTGAAGACATTGTGATGCTATGAAGTTTTTGGAGAAAGTTCCCTGATATTATATGTTGTGAAGGAAATACTAACAATTTCTAGAGATTACATGTTGTTTTTGAAGACAAAAAAGATGTCTTGGATGTTGTGAGGGAGATGATTTGATTTGAGTGTTGTTGTGAAGGAGATGATTTGGTTTGGACATTGTTGTGGAAGAAACACTTAAGTACTAAGTTTGGATGCCATAGACCAAGTTGCTATAGAGCAGAAAGAAAGATAAATTGCATTGATTGGAACATTCAAGCCTATGAAACTATAATTAGTAAGCGTTATTCACTAATAAGATTCGTCCTAAAACAAGTAATTAATGCATGCACTGCCAAGACAATTACATAAACAAGGTAAAGTTTGTTTTTTGAAGGTTGAAATTTTTGGGCACTCATTTTTAATATTTGGAGTTATAAGGTGTACTTTGTAAGGTGATATTGCTTTGAGGGAGAGATAAGGAGAGATTTAACTAATGAATTAATGAAGTGAATGATGAATGGTGAATTAATTAATTAACTATAGAAATTAATTAATTAAAGGAGGAAATTCAAAATTTGAAAATTTGCTTTGGAAGATATATGAAGAGTAAAAATTAAATTTACAAATTGATGATTGATGAAATTTTTGAAGAAGGAATGAATTAAATGAATGGGTGATATAAGGAAATAAAATGTTTGAAATTTGAATTGAATATTGAGATAATAGGAGTTTGGATTAAATTGAAGTTTGAAAGTGAAATTGTAAAATTTTGAAATTAAAATTTGAGAGTTATAAGAAGAAAAAATGAACTGAAATTAATTGATTGGTTATTAAATGAGTTCTATTATGGCAAATAGTAAATCACAACTTCCGAAAGGACCAAACTTTGCATCATGGAAAAATAAAATGAAATCAATTCCCATTGTTAAAAAACTTTGGGATATGGTGAATTGGATAAAAATGGAAAACAAAAATTTAAGGATGATGATGCAAAATTCCTTATGCTAATCACATTTGGCATAATAGATGAAATTCAACCATATATAAGTGAAGTAGAGACTTAAAATATTGCTTGGAAAAAATTATGCAAAATATTTGAGGGAAATAATGAAACAACTATCTTGCAATTGTAGTCACAATTGTATTCGTTAAAGGTTCATAATGGAGAAAGTATACGACTTTTCCTTCGAAGGATAGTAGAATTAAAAGCAAAGTTACTAGCTTTAAGAGAAAAAGTAGAAGATAAGTTCCTTGTCCAAGTTACATTAAGAGCAGCCCCATAGACATTAAAAAATTTAGTCACTTCTCTTCAAGTGCTAAATAAGACCATAACCTTTGATTAATTAGTTAATGTTCTTCAAGAATATAAAGTGGAAAATCTAGTTAGAGATGAAATAACCAAAAATGCTATTATATCAAAGAAAATTGTATCAAATAATATTATGGCATCATCACAATCTCAACCTAAATGGAGAAGAAAATATTATCACGTATGCAATATAGAAGTTCATATTACAAGTTATTATGAATTAATTTTTTGAATCAAATAAATAAAATGAAGAGACCTTTTTAAAGGTTCCAACCGAGGAAATATTAGCCTTGATATAAACATGTGCAACAACAATGACTAAAAAAAGAAAATAAAAAAGGAAACTTAGTTCAACAAGTTCAAGAAACAGAGAATGAGAATGAAAATAAAATAAGAGCTTTTATGAGAAAGATTATAGACAATGAAGATGAAGGTTACATTGAGGATGAGTATGATAAAAATGATAATACAAATCATTTACAAATTTCTAAAGGCACCAATGTTGTATAAGATGAAATAAAAGTAGCTAGAAAAGAGGACAATAGAAACAAATGAAAGGTGGAATTTAATCAAGATAATTTTAAAATTATAAAAGAACTTTGTGAAAGAACCAAACAAAAAATAGATCACAAAAAACAAATCGAAGTATAGTATGGATGGATCAATAAATCATATTGGAACAAGATCGTGGACATGTTACAATGTTTTTATGGACACATAAAGTCTGATAAACATTATAGAGAATAGATTAATATATCAATGCTAAAGCTTTAAGTAGTGCGAGATCCAAAGTCAAAGTACAAAGACCATAATAAAAAATTGAAAGTTAAAATTCCTCACACAAAATAATGTAATATAGGGGGGTGTTAATAGGTATTACATTATTTAGTACCATTTAAGTACCATGAAGTGCTATTGTAAATTTTAGATTAGGGAGTGAATTTAATATTTGTCTAAAATATGTGTTAAAGTGTGGACAGTGTTATGTTATGTAATAAAGTGTGAAAGTTGTCATGTGTGCAAAGTGTGAGTTGTGTGTTCAAGGTGTCAAGTATACAAGTGAAGAGTCATAGGTGTTAGGCATCAATTATGGAAGTGAAAAGACATATGAGATGTGTTAAGATGTAAAGTGAGAGGTTGTATAATCATGAGAAGTTTTGGAATACAAACAAGTACGAATCCAACAAAGGACCAAGTTCGTACCCATGGGTACGAAATCAACTGATAGATAATTTAGATCTTGATAGAGTTCAAACAACAATCCAAATATAGGAAACCATAGGTAAGGGCTCCCAAACCATATGCATTTAATCTAGAATGCTTGTTTTTCCTTCCAAAATCCCTCAAGTAATTTTTTGGACTTCATCACAAAAAAATTCCCTACCCTTGAGAGACCCTTGGGGTAGGTTAGGACCAAACACCCCTGCTCATAGGGCTACACATAATCAATGAGTGTGCAACTATCGTTAGTGACTAAGCCTTACCGAGGGTGAAACAAAAGTTGGCTAGCCTATGTAGATATTAGACAATGTCGCCTCTTTCATAAGAGGTCTATATTCCCTCTTTTTGGATTACACCAAGCCATATCCACCATTAGTAGCTATTCGCTTATTGTTGCATAGTTACTCCTTGCATACCTTTGGGTATTATCAAAAAATGTGCATTGAAACACCTTCTTAGAAGTACATACATCACCCCCATTTTTACTTTTTATAGGCTTTTAAAACTCAAAACATAAAAACATTACAAAAATCAAACAAAGTTTCAAATACAACAACAAAAGAATCACTCATTGATTACATAGCTAGTCAATGACTCCCACAAACACATGTAAATATTTGTTTGTTGTTTACGATATCCTTCATGTTATTAGCTAAATTTTTGTTACAAAATTGTCATAAAACCAAAAAAATAGACCTAAACATAGTTCAAAACCTTTGTGTGTATGTTCTCTCACATTTCTACCTCTATTACCTATTATGCACAAATTCATATGAACATGTATGAATCAGAAATTCATACAGACCTGTACAAATTGCAGGATTGTATGGATAGGTACGATTCCCAAAAATACAACACAAACAGATCTAGTAACACCAAAAACACTCACACAACTACCATCATCACCTAGACTCAACAAAATCTTGGTTTTTTAACCTTCCACCCTTCAATCACGGTCCTTAACCAAGGTTAATCTCGAGAGAAAGCACACCAAGCTATGGGGGATTATCCTATGATCCCTTCTTCTCTAACTAATTCATCAAGGATCTTGGAGGAAACCAACTCCATCCATTCTCATAACCTATCCTCTTTTTCACATAGCTCATCCTTGCCTCACATGTTATGCACTAGGATTTCATCCTACGATCATGATACAAGGTGTCACACTAATCATACTACTCCCCCCTGAGATATCATGAGAGGACAAATCTCTCCTCCCCTCACCAATCTAATCCCTCTCATACCTCCTCCCATCGAGGGTCATGTCATCCACCTCTTCTTCCCTCACCTTGATTTCCATATCAAATCACCCAATCGATTGGAATTCATAGCCTCCTTGTCTCTCTTTTCCATCCCCTTAACCATATTCATACCCACATCCTTACCCATATCAATCAACACCTACCACACCTAGCATCTATGTCAAACCCATCCCCACACCATCAACACCTCCTTCACTAGACATGCAACATATCCTAGAGTGCTTCGACTTCTTTGAGCTACAATTAAGCAATTGTAGGTGTCAACCACCCAAACCTAACCTAACCATGCAAAGTCCTACTATAACTCAACCTCAAAATATGAATCACCCTCAATGATGTGATTATCCATAATCTAGGCAAGCGGTCACCCCCCCACAACTATTTTTTCATCTGTAGTGACCTCCTCCATCCAGTTAATCGTTGGGTTGCCCATTGCATCTTCCTCGCCAACCGTGCAATTGGACTCCCATATCAGATCCATTTTTTGATGTCTTTCAAAGGCTATACGATGTAGGCCACATCACCTTGCTAATATAAGAACAAAAGATCCAAATCAGTAAAATCCAAATGGTATAATGAACATCAGGTTTGTGTTTATCATTGTCAACAAGGGCATGACATCAAAATTATCACACCTTTAAGCATCGGGTTTAAGATCTACTCGATCAAGAGATCATCCAAATTGACAATACCCCTCTACCACCCATCCAACCTTTCAAAAAACTCAACCACCTCATCATCCATTTCATAACAGGACCTCCCTCTCTAAACCTTTAGCAAATATTTTCCAAAGGTTGCATGAAGCAGAACAATTTGCTTTACCTGAAGTTCCACCAAACAATACCAATCGACCTAAACCAAAAGCATACAACGAGCACCGATTTTTTGTCTACCATCATGAACAAGGGCATGACATAAATGATTGTTATTTATTCAAACACTTGGTCTACAATATGATCGACCAAGAGGAAATCCAATTGAACAATCCCATTTCATTCTACTGAATAATCTCATTTCATCCTCCAACCCAAATATTGGCATACATTAAGGTTTGTCCTTCCAACCCGGACTACCACAACCACGGGCCTACACTACGTTATCTCCAACTGCCTTTTGATAGTTTCATCATGTCATTGATCGCACTTACTACCAAGATGTTAGTCGCACCAATATTGATACTAGCCATCATTGACCTCTAGGGCTATCACACCCTACAACATAACACTTTTTTTTCTCCTAGGTATCATCTATATTCTTCCTGACTCCACTCTAGTTCCTCCTTCTTCCTTATCAAATTTCCTTTTACTCTCTTTATTTCATAAGTTCCATGTCATTTTTGTATAGTCATGTACGAGCGGTTACATACCTATGACTAGTCCTTTTTTCCCTCTCTCCATATATTTTTTCTCCCCCTTCTTCTGCTTCCCAACATTCTTCTCCTCTTTTAATCATTTTCTTCATCCTCCTACATGTCTTCCTCATTGCTCTCCTCCTCTTCAAATTGATTTCATGATTGGAGGGATCTACCATATTTCAAATCATCCTTATATGTGGAGGGGTTGATACCACTTCCAACCAATTTTGGACAACTAGAGTTCCTTCCTATTTCAAATAATTTCATGACCATGGGAGTGCACTCCCTTTAAAACAATATTTTGTAACTGGGGGAGTTGATTCTCCTTCAAACCATATTTCTATCTAAGGGAGTTAACCCTTCCTCCATATTTAATTCTCCCACCTCTCATCCACACATAATGATGTTGCTCGACACTTCAATTGTAAATCAATCACCCAAAATCCTAATCAACAAAATTATTGCTAGGTTTCAAAGGTTGTGCCCTTTGCCTTAATTTTCCCAAAATAATCAATTGCTAGGTTCAAAGGTTGCATCCTTTGTCAAAGGTTGTGCCCTTTACCTCACCATCCATTCCACAATAAAAAAGTTCACCAATTAAGTTTGGTTGCCATATTAAGCTCCTTCTAGCATATACCTTTACTTTCACATACTCCTAGCATAGATATTTACTTTCGCATGCTCCTAGCATAGTCATTTCACTTCACATACTCCTAGCATAAACATTTACTTTCACATGCTCCTAGCATAGCCATTTACTTTCACATGCTCCTATCATAAATATTTATTTTCCATGCCTAGCATAGACATTTACTTTCACATGCTCTTAACATATATATTTGCTTTCACATGCTCCTAGCATAGAAATTTACTTTCCCATGCTCCTAGCATAGAAATTTACTTTCCATCCCTAGCATAGACATTTACTTTCCCATGCTCCTAGCACAAACATTTTCTTTCACATGCTCCTAGAATAGACATTTTCTTTTACATGCTCCTAGCATAGAGATTTACGTTTTCATACTTTTAGCATAGCCATTTACTTTACCATGCTCCTAGCATTGATATTTACTTCTCATGCCTAGCATAGACATTTTCTTTCACATGTTCCTAGCATAGACATAACATAGACAATTTACTTTCCCATACCTAGCATAGACATAGCATAGAAAATTTACTTTCCCATACCTAGCATAGACATTTACTTTCACATGATCTTAGGATGTGAATTTACTTTCACACACTCTTAGCATAGGTATTTACTTTCCATGCCTAGCATAGACATTTCCTTTTCACATGTTCCTAGCATAGACATAGCATAGACATTTACCTTCCATGCCTAGCATAAACGTTTAATTTCACATGCTCTTAGCACAAAATTTTACTTTCACATGCTCCTAGCATAGACATTTACTTTCCCATTCTCCTAGCATATATATTTACATTCCATATCTAGAATAGACATTTAATTTCCCATGCTTCTAGCATATACATTTACTTTCACATGCCCCTAGCATAGCCATTTACTTTTCCATGCCTAGCATAGACATTTCCTTTCACATGTTCCTAGTATAGACATAGCATAGACCATTTCCTTTCCCATGCCCCTTGCATAGACATTTACTTTCACATGCTCCTAGCATAGCCATTTACTCTCCCATGCCTAGCATAGACATTTCCTTTCACATGTTCCTAGCATAAACAAATTACTTTTCCATGCCTAGCATAGACATTTACTTTCCATGTCTAGCATAGATATTTAACATGCTCTTAGCATAGACATTTACTTTCACTTGATCCTAGCATAGTAATTTCCTTTCCCATGCTCCTAGAATAGACATTTACTTTCACATACCCTTAGCATAGACATTTACTTTCCCATGCTACTAGCATAGACATTTACTTTCCCATGCTCCTAGAAAAGACATTTACTTTCCATTATCCTCGCATAGACATTGCTCCTTCCAAGACACCATTTACTCACACAATCAAATTGTTGAACCTTATAAATTACTTTTAGTCAGATTTTCAAATAAATATTATGATTTGGGGATGCTAATACCCTTCTCATCAAATCAACTCAAATTTTTGCACATTCAAAATTAAAAACAACAAAACTAAAAAATAAAAAACAACAAAAATATAAAAATAAAAAACAGCAACAATACAAAAATAAAAACAACAAAAATATAAAAACAAAAACAACAATAATAAAAATAAAAACACAAGCAAAACCATCCAGCAACGATGTCCCAAGCAGTAATTCTTTAATTCTTTCTTCCTCACATTCCAAACAAAGTCTCTCCACTTCTCAATTCAACTCTCTCATACTCTTCTTGCATTTCATTTTCCTCTTCATTCTCAATTTTCGTTTCTTTCTCCTGCCCCTTTCCCTTAAAATTTTCTTCAAGTCTCCTATCAATGTTGTATGGCCACGCATGAGCGGCTACATACCTTTGATTCATTCCCCTCTCTCTCTCTCTCTCTCTCTATCTATCTATCTATCTATCCATCTCTCTCTCTCTTCTCCCTTATTCCCATGTTTCTTTTCCTTCTCCCTTCATTCTACATTCTCCTCTCTCTATACTCTCCTCATGCCAACATTTGCGCTTCTCATTCATTCTTCGTTCATGTTGATGTCGCCAAATGATTGATATTTAATTCACTCATCACATACATACATACATACATACAATAAAGCTCCTAATGTGCTAATTGAGTCAAACTTTTGGATGTATAAATACACATTAACCAATCCTTCTTGGTTTACTTAATCAATGACACATTGGTCCACGTTCAAATGTATTTTTATCATGTCACATAACCATGCATATAATTATATTGTATTATTTTTTTGTCACCTTGTCATGTCAATTAGCTCATACACATGCACCCACCATCTTGCATACAACAACACCAAAATCATAAAAACACAAAGAAGAAGAGATAAGCATACACTAGTTAGCACAACTATAGTGATGTCCAATCCTCTCTTCAGGTTACTTGGTAAACAAAAATCTTTTTCTATTATTCAACCATTGCTAGTTGATTCAATCAACCTTTATCGAATGTCACCAAATTCTAAAGCACTTCAAATCTTCCCTTGGTTGACTTGAGTTCTTTCATGGACCAATCACACATCAAACACTAAGAAAATTTTGAGTATGGAAGGGACAACTCCTTGCATACACTAACCACTTAGTGAAATTCACCCCGCTCATCCTATTTGTGCATGATCTAAACTTGAGGATCCAAAAAGTACAAGCTGCCAAAAAAAGAGCAAAGCAAAAAAAGCACCATAGCTAAAAAAGGTAAAGTAAAAAAAGCAATTCCAAAGAAAAAGAACACTACCAAACGACTTGACTCCTTAGTATCCTCAATTACTTTATATGCCTCCATCAGGGCTATAGATGCCTAGTTGGTAGTAGAGCAATGTTGATGAATTGTGGGGCTAATCTCCATTGGGGCTATAGATGCCTCTCTAGCAATGGAGCATGCCTTTTGAGTGGTGACATGCCTATCATATTAGTGACCATATTTCATAAAGACCAATGTATGCTTATGGATGAGCTAGCTTAACCGGATAAGTTTACAATGGGTTAGTCCAACCTCCATCAAAATGGATAAATGAACATCATTGTACACGTATTGGTCTATGATAGGCTTAATCTCAATTAGGATAGTCAATAATTCTATGAAACATTGGCTAACAACTAGATAAGTTAGATTGTTCAAACTATGGTGTTTGAATTTCTATAAATTCTTCTCATATCCAAAACAACTTGAAAGAAGGAACGAATAACATCATATCTAGTTCTGCAACACAAAAATGTTCTCTTCACATCATTAGTACACTATACAGTCAATAAGTCATTAGCATCATTATGCATAGTCATCTGATGCATATTCAAACCATCATTTTGCATAACTTATCTATGTTCATTTAGATTTGCATTCACCATACATTGTGCATGTTTGTTTGTCTCATTTTAACTTAATATGTATGTGCGGCTGCTAACGTATCATTGATTAATTCAAACCACTTGAGATAGTTTCATGCAAACACATACATACAAAAATGTGACTACACATGCACATATCAAGTACACATACCATACAATTTTCAAATACATGCATTTTCATTTCTAACATCAACAATAAATAGAGGAATGTCATATTTGAATACAATGCCTATCAAAGCAAATGCACCAATGCATACACATATCAAATATAATACGATAACATACATCATATTGCAATAACATCATAATCATACATCAAATCATCACACATATCCATGAATCCTCATCACATATATGTATCAAATCATGGATACATCATCAAAATTTCTTGTAAGCTACATCATATATACATCTATATATGTTGTAATATGCATCTCTGTGATCATCTCACCAAAACAATCCTACAAAAATCATGGTGCATCTACCACACCAAAAACATTGCTATAATACAAGCATCAACTCATTATTGTTAATCTCTTGGAGTCTCTCCACTCCCCTCTTGTCCATCATCTCTACATAACTCAAATTTTTCCATTTTTCATCAACCATCATAAATTCACCCTCATACATAAACCCCCTAACCAACCAAACCAAATTTCCCTTCCAAAGATGTAAAATTGAGCATTCATCGTTTAAAAAATGAGGGTCATCTTTGATCCAATTTTTCCTCTACCAAATATTCTCCAAATTTCACAAAACCACCACCATTAGATTAGGCTCAAAAAGATATTTCCAACGATATAAGGTTTGCCTATATTTTGACATTATTTGGTCCCTTAAAATGCAAAAAAACTTCACATGGGTCACATTAGTCAGATTCGTATGGGTAGGTACAAATCTCACATTCATACCCAAGGGTATGATCCTAATATTTATACCTAGGGGTATGATCCCGACAACCTTTAAAATTTCTATTAATTTATTATCAAGTGATTCGTTGTTATTCTCCACTTCTTCGCCCATCAACTTGTCGCTCGAGGGGGTAGACATCAAACAACAAAAATTGCCTTATGCATGATCAATATTCAAACACTCAATATTAGAATCCAAGTTTGTCTAAATACCTTTGCCCAAGACTATATCAAGCCCTCCTTTGCTGGGGCAAACAAAAGCAAAAAAATTCTTCTCAATCAAAACTCTAATCTAATCAAATTTTGTATGCTATACGCCAATTGTTAGCTTTTGAGAATATATGTAGTTGGAGAGATCTATCACGGGTCCTAATAATATGAAAAAAGTATGAAAGAATGGTAAACTAGGATATTTTGTTTGTTAGCTTTTCAGAAATATGACTGAAAAATAATGTTAGAGTATATCTTAAGTCCTACAAGGATATTCTGTTTGGAGTTATCACTCTTGTTGAGATTGGTAAACTCCTAGTTCTGATTAGATCAGATCTACTGGGTTGTAATCCAACGGCTCACAAGAGATCAGCTTTGCTATTTATGCACAACTAATCTTATGGAATAATCAATCAGTTTTTGAGCTTTGCCCATACTTGTGATGTTTTGCATAACTATTTCTTTTTGGGATAAAATATTATTCCTCAATATTTCTAACATGGTACCAGAGCAAGGATAGTTTTTTTTAAAGTTTTTTCTTCTGAATCTGGTTCTTTTTTCTTAGTGAAAGCTTGGTCACTCGATGGTTTTTTTTTTTTTGGATATTATTAGATGAGATTTTTTGCTCGTATGGTCCAACTCTAACATCATCCAATTGTTAAAAGATGCTTCCTTTGGGCATCATCAATATTAACAGCTTGGTCTAGCCTCCACGTTTTTTTATTATTGTTCTTTACAGGATATTTTTCCAGTCTTGGTGCAACAGTAATGAATGTGGCTGAATGAACAATGCAACCTGGTTTCGTGGACGATGAGAAAAACACAATGATCATCTTGCTGGATGCTCAATATCAAATTTGAGCCTGTTGCTTTGCACAAACATCAAAGTTTAGTAAGTCAAAATTTCGTTGTTATCGCGAGCTGTGACGTCCTCAAAAGGAGGTATGATACAAAGCAATAGCATGGAGATTTGGTGACTGTTATTACTGCTATTTTCACCGTGTTGTTACTGCTTTTTTCACCATATTTTTTCAAACTTTGCTGAAATTTATGTTTGGTAAAGTTTGGTAAAGGATGCGCGATATTTGGATCCAGTAGAAATTAATTGTTTCTGCGTCATAGCAATTTTTATCAGTTTGGCAGGTCAAAAACCAGTTGTTGTCGTGAGCTGTGACATCATCAACGCCCGATACGAGCGATAACTAGAGTTTTGGTGACCATTACCGCATTTTTTTACTGTGATATTCTGCGCATCTACAAGTTGTGGTGAGATAAAAAAGAACACGGGATACGAGCAATAAAATGAAGATTTAGCGTCTGTTACCATTATGAAAATTTGTGCAACTGCGAGTTGTGGCATGAAGAGGATGCACGATTTGAGCTTCTCCAACATGGAATTTGGCAACCTTGTCACAATTTGGTGACACCTGCTCCCACCCGTTTGCCATTCGAGACTCAGTTTTTTACTATTTAAGCTCACTCTATTACTTGTATGCAGGTCATAATAGCAGAAGCAACAAAGTTTTTAAGAATTCAAAGGTGGTTTGCTCATTTGGTGAAGCTCGTGAAGGTGGTTTGTTCGCTTGCAGCGCAGTGGATCTGAAGCGTAGGAAGAACGTTTCATTTTTTTTCCAAAGCAGACATCATTTTTTTTTTCTACAAGAGCATTCTTTCTCCTTTCAGAGCACACGTGAAGTTTTTTGCGGCCCATTTCATCTTTAGCAGTGCAAAGTTACCCATATGTTGCTTACTCTTGAGCAGGTCTGAAGCGTATTTCAATTGAAGCAGACGTCACCCCTTTTTTCTGTAGGAACATTCTTTTCCTTTAGAATTTGTAGGCAGTGAACGAGTTTTTTTTGAAGAAGGAACAGGGTAGATTTTTCTACAGCCTTTTCTGTGCTGTTGACATCTCGATTAACGGCAAGAAAGGAGCAGCACCTCTGCCAGCTGTGGGTGGCACCCACGGACTCCTATCAGGCGTAAAGCATCCTACGTGATGTGTTAGGCTACAAGGAGCGAAGCCGAACATAAATTATTATTACCGGGACACGAGAAGCTATTGTAATATTTTTTTGGACCCGCTTGTCTTTTTTTTGCAAGATACCATCATCAATTTGGTAACGCAGTGTGTTCTGCTAGCTAGTTTTTTGGTATAAAAATTGTAAAACAACTTCTAATTCTCTCTTTTTTCGCCTATTCTGAAGAGGCATCTCTTGAGAGAGATTTTACATAATAAAAAAATATAAAATTTTTTTTGGGGGATTATTGGTGCCATTTTAAGGCACCACTTTGCTACGCTGGTTTAGGGGGGGTCTCATTGTTTTATGTTTTCACTTCCTTGATGCTTGGAGTATTCTTACTAAAGAAAAAAATGTGTTGCTTCAGCTATTTACCTTTTTTCTAAAATGAACACATCACATGCAATAGACCCTCTAACTCCACATAATTTTCATACTTGGAAACCAAGAATCCTAAATCTCATTGCTCAAAAAGGTCTCTCACACTTGTTAGAGGAGAAACAACCTGAATTTGAAAAAGAATATGAAAAATTTGTTCATAAAGGAAAAATATATGAAACAATGGGTATTATAAGCATGAATTTAAGTGAGATCTTATGGTTTCACATTTTTGAATGTGAAACTCCATTTGGGAGTTGGAAAAAACTAAAAAAATTATTTGGTAAAGTAGACCAAATAAGATCAATGTAGATTGAAGCAAAATTAACAACCTTATCACCTGATGACTTCAACACAATTGTGGACTTCCTCACAAAATTTAAGGAGCTTCTAACTCAATTAAAAGGTAGTGGAAAAACCAAAATAGATGAAGAATGCATCTATCTTATTTTAGCAAAACTAAGGGGGGCATTTCAAATATTTGCAACAACATTTCTCTCTACAATGGATGCACTTGGCACAAATTTTACAATACCCACATTAGAAGAATTTTGTAATAGGCTAACTAGAGAAGAAATGAAGCTCTCCAGATATGAATCTTACCCCTCTTCATCCAAAGACTTTGTAGCTTCAAATTCATCAAAGGAAAAATACAATAAAAAAGAAAAAGAAATGGTCACCTGTAACTATTGCAAAAGAGATGGTCATTCAATCAATAGATGTTGGAGAAGGTTACAAGACTTGGAAAAGGCAATGAAGGATCATAAAATTGATATCAAAAAATAGGGCAAAGCATTAAATATCAAAGGAAAATCAATCAAGTCTTATTCAGATCATTAGGTTCTAGATTCAGGAGCCACTCATCACATGAGTTCATCAAAAAAGTCATTTAGTTCTTTATCCTCAAGTTCCACTTTCAGCATTGAAGTAGGGGATTCATCCTTCATTCTAGTCAAAGGCAAAGGAGATATAATTTTAAATGGTGGTTGCATCAATGATGTGCTTTATGTTCTAGATATATCCACCAATATTCTTTCTGTCTACCAAATCTATCAATCTGGAATGGGAAAAACAATTTTATTCACACCCACAGGGGTGGAAATAAGAAGCTTTCAAGAGCCACACAATCTTATAGCAAAAGGAAAAATTGATCACAAATCCCGATAGTATATCTTTGGAGGTTTTAATAGCACCACTAAGGCATCATGTTTTTTTGCTCATGCAGAACTTGAAAGCAAACTTTGGCATGAAATATTTGGTCATCTCAACTATCAATACTTAAAGGAGTTAAGTAATCATAATGGTAGTTGGTTTTCCCAAAGTAACTCCCATTGATAATATTTGTCATGGTTGTGCTCTTGGAAAATAGCATTAAAATCCTTTTCCCTCAAGTAAATCCCAAAGAGCATCTAAACCTTTGGAACTTGTGCATAGTGATTTGATGAGCTTCCCTCATTGCTCTTTCAATGGAGCTAAATATGCTTTGACATTCATTGATGATTTTTCAAGATGTACTTGGGTATATTTTCTCAAGTACAAAAGTTATGTCTTCTATCACTTTAAAATATTTAAATCCTTGGTTGAAAATCAGGCATCTTATCTCATCAAAAAGCTTCATACAGATAATGGAGGAGAGTACTTCAGTAATGAGTTTTTAGACTTCCTTTCTACTCATGGAATCATTCATCAACATTCAGTTCCACATAATCCTCAATAAAATGGTGTGGCAGAAAGAAAGAATAGATCCTTAAAAGAAATAGCAAATTGTATGCTCCACTCAAGGGATCTTTCCCCAAATTTCTGGGTAGAGGCAATCAATTGTGCAAATTTCATTCAAAATCGCACACCTCACAAAGCTCTTCAATATTTGACTCTAGAGGAGGCATGGTCTGGATCCAAACCTGATGTCTTATTTTTTCAACTTTTTGGGAGCACTGCTTGGGCCCACATTCCAAAGAAAAAGAGAAAAGCCTTAGATAAAAAAAGCAAAAAACTTATCTTTGTTGGCTACTGTGAGGATATGAAAGCCTATAGGCTCCTTGACCCCAAAACTCATGAAATTTTCTTTCACAAAAATGTTCAATTTGATGAAAATTACTCTTCTCAAGATCCTCATCCTTATTCCTCTACCAATATTGATTCCATTGAGCCTTCCTCATTATTTGAGCCTCAATATTATGAAGAACCAATACTTGAAGATTCTACAACAAATGAGGAGCCTATTCTTGAAATTCCTACACAAAATACAATTCCTGCCACACCAATCACTACTCCTACAACCATGCCAAAATGGGCCCGCACAACTGTTCAAGAGGCAACCCCTTACATCCAAGATCTTCCACCCTCTAGACTTGGTCATTCCTTGGGCTCTGGTCTAATATATCAATAAGTTTCTAGTGATCCACAGTCCTTCATTTAGGCAAATGGAATAAAAGAGTGGGATTATGTCATGACAAATGAATATTCCTCCTTGATAAAAAATTAAACTTGGGATCTAGTCCCTCTTCCTAAAGGAAGAAAATTGGTTTGTTATAAATGGGTTTACCAAACCAAGTATGTAGTATATGGATCCATTGATAAGTACACAACTCGCTTGGTAGCTAAGGGTTTTTCATAGGTTGAGGGTATTGATTACACGGAAACCTTTGCCCCTATTGCCAATATGGATTCTGTTAGGCTTGTACTTGCACTTGCTACATCACAAAAATGGCTGATTTATCATATGGATTTCAAAAGTGCCTTCTTGCATGGTGACCTACAGGAAGAGATATATATGGAATAGCTTGCTGGTTTTTGTCAGGATTCTTCACTTTTTTGTAGACTGAAGAAGTCACTCTATGGTCTAAAACAAGCTCCTTGAGCTTGGTATGAGAAAATGGATTCTTTCCTTCTCTCCTCTAGATTTTCTCACTGTGAGTCTGATGCCATAGTCTATATTTGGTGGGACGGAGGGGACATCACCATTCTTGTTCTCTATGTTGATGATTTACTTCTCATTGGTAGTTCCACTTCTCACATTCACACTGTTTGATGCTCCCTCTCTGAGAAATTCGAGATGGCTAATTTGGGATTGGCTCATTACTTCCTTGGATTTCAGATCACTTAGAAAGATTCAAGGGTTTTATTATGTCAACAAAAGTATACCCTAGATCTTCTTCAGCAATTTTGGATGACTTATTGTAAACCTTCCCCTACACCTTTTTAGTCTGGGGTCACTTTGACTTCCTCCTGCACTTCACCTCTTTGTGATACTACTCTCTATAGATAGTTAGTATGAAGTCTATTGTATCTCACTCATACTCGCCCTGATATTTCCTATGTTGTTGGTTTGATATCTCAATTTTCTCAATCCCCTCATGATAGTCATGGGCAGGCAGCCAAGCGGATTCTTCGCTATCTGCAAGACACTACATATTTTGGCTTATTCTATGGTAGAGATTCTATAAAACTAGTGGGATACACTAATTCAGATTGGGCAGGTTCATTTGATGATAGATGTTCTACCTTTGTCTATGTTTTTTGTCTTGGTTCATCTCCAATATCTTAGTCATGCAAAAAGCAACAAGCAGTTGCATTATTATCTATAGAGGCAGAGTACAGAGCAACAATTTTAGCCAGCCAAGAGGCTCTTTGGCTTCATCATAATTTGGTAGAGTTTGGTTTCTTTCATGATCAAACTATTGTACTTTGGTGTGACAACCAGAGTACAATTCACATTTGATGCAATCCTATTGAGCATCAGTGTACCAAGCACATTGAGATACACATGCACTTCATTCGACAACACATTCAAGATGGAGATCTTAGCTTAGAGTACATTCCCACACAGGATCATATTGCAGACATCTTCACCAAACCCTTTGCTTCCACGTGCTACCTTCAGCTGCGTGAGAAACTTGGGGTTACGAAGATATCCTAGGGGGGATTGTTGACGAGGACATATTCCTCTCCATATTCTTCTTCTTCTTCTTCTTCTATCTCTTTTGGAAGTTGGTTTTTTCATGTGGTTTTTTCATCTATCCAAAATAAGATCTGCTACATATATTGTACATGAGTACCTTATCAAGCCTTATTGTTGGGACTCATTTCTATGGATATGCCACCTCTTTTTCCTATTGTATATGAGTACCTCATCAAGCCTTGTTGTTGGGACTCATTCCTATGGATATGCCACCTTTTATTTATCTTGATATTTTTACACTTACCCCTAGTATCACTTAAGGGGGGTGTTAGAGTATCTCTTAAGTTCTACTAGGATATTCTGTTTGGAGTTATCACTCTTGTTGAGATTGATAAACTCCTAGTTGTGATTAGATCAGATCTATTGGGTTGTTGTAATCCAACAACTCACAAGAGATCAACTTTGCTATTTATGCATAGCTGATCTCATGGAATAATCAATCAGTCTAAGCTTCTCTCAAATTTTCTTATAATGCTTTACATATCTATTTTATCTTGGGTTTATAATATTGTTCCTCAATATTTCAAGCATATAATATAAATAGAAAGTGATGAAAATACAATGTAGTATGGAGGTGATGGTCACTCCATTGATATAAGATAAAGAACTACATCGTGCTCCATCAAGGATTTCTACCACTATCTACTACTCACTACTATAATTAACTTGATGAACCTGATGTACTTGTGTTTGATCACTCACTATGAGGTCCTTTATATAGGAAGATAGATTCCTTCGTCAACACTCTACGTAGTTGTACAAGGGGACACCTTGCACATAACAACTTGCAAATTGACACTTGTGCATTTATTACATTGCTTGAAGGAACTAGCTAACTTTCCCCTAAAGTAATCTCCTACTCTAACTATGTACCAAATGTTGTACATTTACATGACCCAAATGATGTAATATACTCTAAAACGCCTGTGTATTATATTATTTGGGTATTTTAAGATTTCAATATTCAATATGGATCTTCTTCTTATGATTGGTCTTCAACTTGATCTGGTTCTTCTTCAGCTACTTCAGTATTCATGTTATGGCTTCTTGTCTTTTTTGATCCTCTGTTCTTTAATATCAAGTGAACTAGTGATCTCATGATTTTGCACATCTCAAGTGGATCATAATTGATCCATTTTCTCTCCTTTGAACCTCTATATGACCTATTTCTCTGATCTTCATGAGTATCAAGCTTGAGCTCATTGTTAGTAGATGCTTTTGAAATAAAATTCTAAAGGTAACAGTCTATTATGTGTAGTAACCTTTATTCATAATTTTTATAGTACTTGTATTTATAGTAGTGAAGAAAGATGAATGATTTTTTCCTTCACAATATTTGCATGGATGGAAACTCCAACAATTGCTCTTCTCATGACCATATTTATTGCTAAATAATAGAGATGATCTGACTTCTTTGTAGTCAATTTTAGAAATATCATGTTTTTCTATTTCCTTGACGATATCCTTAAACCATATGTGCACAATTGAAGCTATTCTATTTTTTCTTCTTTGTATGATGTCTTCTTGATCAATCTTTTCTTCTCCCTTTTGAATATGATCTTTTGTGGTTTCATTGGTATAGTTGTTATTATATTAATTAGAAGAATCTACTTTTCCATAGCTATTAGTTTCATATTTTATTGATTCTTCCTTTCCTTTTGCATCTTCCTTACTATTATCCATTGTACTATCAATCATGCTTTTCATCCATATTGGCATCTTTCTTACTTCACTTCTAAGTGCATTGCATAATGTGCTGGTAGACATTTTATAGTTTGCGTAGACTATGGTCACTTTTAAAACTTGATAGAAATTCTTTGAGTACTCTAAATTGAATCCTTGAAGTAGTCTATCTTATGGCTCCCTAGTTTAGAGTGTATGAATTTGATAAAACCTTTTAGGTTTTGTAGAAACCTTATGACTCCCAAATGGGTTCAGTGCTTGATAAACTTTGATAAATGCTATTATTATCAAGTTTTGTAGAATACATTATATCTCCATAGTGACTTTGTATATGCTATATGAGTGATATAGTGCTTTTGGGAATAGTAGTTCAAATTTGGGTTGATTTCGTAAAGTTTTGTAAATAGCAAAAATAAACTTTTATTACTCCTTATTTCTCATATTGAACTAAGCACTTGTTAATTTTATGAAGTTCTAATGGTTGGATTTCTTTTATCCCTTTAATGTGATTTTGAGACAAGTATACCAATTAATTCCAACACTTGATATTACTTGCTGAACTTCCTTTTATAGCCTTTTAATGTTTCTAAATTCTAATAATCTAATTTTGGTGTAGTATTCCTTATAACTCCCTAGTTTGGAATATTAAAAAACAATAATATTTGCAATAATAGAAATTTAATTTTTCCAAGTGGAAATCCTTATTTCTCCTATGTTTAAATTTTCAAATATTAAGCCATTTTTGGTGTATAATTCTCCTTTAATTTTGCTTCCAAATATGGTTGATTTTCTTATAGTTTAAACCTTATATTATACCCTTATAAATCCTTTTGATGAAAGCAAATTAAAATAAGGTAAATTCTTACCTTTATAATGCTGCAAAACTTAACTGGCGTTGAATTTGAATGTGGATGACAAAAATATTTAATGCTTCTCTTGGGCACTATGACCAATGGTAGGCTTTGATTCTTCCTATACTTCAATCCTTGAATGGTGGTGCCTCAAATATGGTTTCTTTGACCTACTTTGAATGTCTTGACCAAGAGCTTTAAATGCTCTTCTAATTTCTTACATGCTCCAACTCCTTGTTGCTACGAATGCACTTCACTCCTTGGTTTTAGGTGCCTTAAATAGGAAGAGAATTTTTTAGAGAATGAAAAGTGTCATGGAAGTTTTATTTCAATGCTTGAGGAAGGTAGATGCTCTTTGACACTTAGAATTTATTGTATAATAGAGGATAGATGTTACAATATTTATGTGAGCACTTGTATGCCTTGGTTACAAGTATCACCTATTTTCTAACACAACCAATACTCTCCCATGTAACACTTTCTTAGAATATTCCTTTCACGCATGCAAGCTTGAGAATTATTTTGAGTGCTCAAATGGGAGATGTTAGGGTTTCTTCAATGGTGACAAGTGACACCTTTTCTATTTTGCATGAACCTTCCTCTTCAACGTCTCTAGATGCCTCTTTAATGTATTATTCCAAGCTTCAACATATTATTTCCAACTCTTTCTTTGTTGTATATTCCCCTCAATGCTTCATTGGTGCTTGGTATGTGAGTTGGTTCCAACTGAGCAATACTTTGGTGGAGTTTTGTGATACTCCAATGGTGGATTTGGATGCTCCTTGTGGGTGAACATCTAGCTTTTGTTATTGCTTTCTTTTATGCTTTGATTCCTTCCTGCTTTCAAGTTGTGTTTCTCCCTTTGTAAATGATGTCTCCTTCATTGTGCTATGCTATGTGTTCTTGCAAGTTCCTTATTGTGGCTATCCAAAACCATGGGTGATGTGAGCTCTTTAAAGGCTCTTTTAACCTTGATTGGATGAAGCTTCTTTACGACTGCTTTGAGATATTCCTTGCTCGTGAAGAATGTGTCTTTATGACACTTAGACCTTGTACTTTTTCCTACATAGGATAGAATATTATGGTGCAACAAAATATAAATAAACTTTGTAATAGAATACCTTATTTTTGCATCTCTTTTTGCAAGTTTTTATACTAGTTTTAATCGCTGCTTTATTGTTGGTAAGGGCTGATTTGACGTTGTCTCTTTTTATAGACAACTCTCTCATTTTGCTTGGTTAATATAGTAATAAATCCAAGCTAATAGCCACATAGATAGAAGCTTTTAAAGAAGTAGTTTTTGCACTAATTTTTTTGACCTATAAAGAACCCTTAGTGCACCTTGAATATGAGATTCACAAAGTCTCGATTTATAGCTTCTTTTACTGACTTTGGTGGTGGCTTTCTTCTCCACTCCTTGGAGGAATCCGATCTATTTTTTGTGGCTTCTTTGCACCACAAATTATTGTAGGTTTTGTGAACCAAATTGTATTGCTAGATACTTTGATAATTTGTTGGTTTTGTGCCCTTGATCTTAACAATCAAAATACACAAACTAACCCTTTTTAAACTGAATAGTTAAAGATCAACTAGTATAGTACAAATGGATTAATAATACCTCCAAATTAATACACTTTAATGGTAACAATAATCTCACCTTATTACTCCTATAAATAAAATCTGAAAGTAGTTTCTGATGCACTTAATAATCTTTGCAATTTCTAAGAGTAATTATAATGAACCCTTAAAAACAATATGTAAATTTTCACTACAATCAGTGTTGTAGGATATAGTCTCCTTTCTTTCTATATAGATAATAGGTAGATGATATATTTCTTTCTTTCAAAATACATCCAACTCCTATTTTAATGTGTAAGTAATTCTCTTAAAAGAACTATCTTTTGCACCTTCTTGAAGATATAATATGAGCCCTTCTTTTTACAACTTTAATCAAAATATGGTGCTTAATGATACTTGATAATGAAACCTAATTTAAAGTTCTAGTAATTGCACCCAAGTTGCTTACTTTTAATGGATTATACAGATGATGAAGATCTTGGTGTTTAGATTCACCAAGTTGCTACCTTGAGATGAATGAATTTCGTAGCTTCTTATTGGCTATCCAAAACAACTTCTTGCTTCACCAAACTATGGTCTCAAACCTTCTATATTGAGCCTAGGGTTTTGTGGCTTGATCCTTCAAGTGATATTCTATTTTTTGTTGTAGATTCAAAAAACTCTTATCTCTAAAATGTGCCTTCTTGTTGTGAGAGGCAATATCCAAATCTCTTAGATTTGGTAGGATTCTTCTATCTAAATCCTCATTCAATATTCTTGTTGAACTTTGACTTCAAACATGATCTTCTTCTCAATATTCTAAATATCTTGAGGTCTTCACTAGATTCTTATTCAGGATTTGACACTCTTTGTAAAATTCTTCTCCTCTTGGGATTGTTGTTGGATGATGATAATTGTCCCAAGTCATTCAATATTAAGAGCTTCTCCTTGGTAGTGGATTTCTCCAATAAATTCTTCTAGGAACTCTTTTACTGATGCTTCTATGAGCTTTGCAACAAGGCTCACCATGACTTCTTATTTTTCCTCCTTGAGACTTCTCTAAGGTATTAAATATTACAACTTCTATGGTCTTCCAAATGAGACCTTTCCTTCAACCTTCTGCTTGTGGAAGTGTTGGTAATGATATCTTCTTCTTGGATCTCTAAAATTTACCGCTTCTCTGATTAGGAATAGGACTTTTCTAGTCTGTCTTTATCTCTTCCACAACTAGAATTTTTCCAGTAAGATCTTCTATGGATCTCTTTAGCTTCTTTAGAAAGAAGTCTTTAATCAATAAAGTAGACCACCAATATCCTATTTCATGGAATCTTCTCTAGAGTTTTCTTTAGGAACTCTTCTATGAATTAGGAACTCTTCTTTGAAGTATTCTTCTGGATTAATAACTCTTCTTTGGAGTTTTCTTCTAGATCAGGGACTCTTCTTTGGAATCTTCTTCAGAATTAAGGCTTTTCTGGCCCTTTCTTCTGGATCGAGTCTTCTATGGCATTTTCTTTTGTATCAAGGCTTTTGTGGTCTTTTCTTCTAGATTAAGGCTTTTGTGGCCTTTTATTCTGGTACAAGGCTTCTATAGCATTTTGTTCAAGTGTACGACTTCTATGGATTTTTGTTCAAGTGTAAGGCTTTTATGGCATTTTCTTTTGCAATGTGAAGTTTTTCAATCTAGCAATGGAGATCTCCAATCTCCAAACTTCACCATGACTCTTCTCCTTGAGTATCTCTTCCACTTCTTACAACAAAAAAACTAATCTCCACATGAGGAAAGCACATAGACTTTCAGGTAATGAAAGTGAAATTCTTCTCTATATGTTGTATAAAGTGTCCCAACTTTTGAGAGTTAAATTTCTACAACAAATAAAATTTAGACCGTAGTTAGCATGAAAAAAATTTAAATCTCTTAATATCAATAGTATTCACTAATTGATTCACCAAACTAGTGGAATGAATGTTGATTCCTAGTCTTCACAATTTTTTCTACAACTTTGTGGAAAGATTCTAGCCAAATGTAATCTCAGAATTTCTGTAACTGAGATTTATTTTAGTCCTCACTTGTGAATCTCCCTAATCCTATTGGAATGCACCATGGCTCTGATACCACTATTAGCTTTTGAGGATATATGCAGTCAGAGATATCTATCATAGGTCCTAATAAGATGTAAAAAATATGAAAAAATAGAATTCTACAATATAACCAAAATATACTATAAATAGAAAGTGGTAAAAATACAATGCAGTATGGAGGTGATGGTTACTCTATTGATATAAGCTAAATAACTACATTGTGCTCATTCAAGGAGCTCTACCACTATCTACTACTCTCTACTATAATGAGCTTGATGAACCTGATGTACTTGATGTACTTGTTGTGTTTGATCACTCACTATGAGGCCCTTTATATAGGAAGATAGATTTATTGACCAACACTCTACCTAGATGTACAAGGGGAAACCTTTCAAATTACAATTTACACATTGACACTTGTGTATTTATTACATTGCTTGAAGTAACTAGCTAACTTTCCACTAAAGTAATCTCCTACTCTAACTATGTACCAAAGGTGGTACATTTACATGACCCAAATGATGTAATATACTCTAACACCAGTAGATGCAGGTTTACTCATGTGTGTACGCTTCAGAAGGAACACCAACAAGCCCAATGAAGTAATCATGAGTACACCTACATATGGTTGACCATTCTATCAAATCAAATCAAGCTTAAAAGCTTGTCAAAGGTAAAATTTTCAAATATATTTATCCCTTTCAAATTTAGGACATCTTACATTGATCATGACTTAAGACAGTCTTGCGTCTATCCTCTCAAAAATTATGTAGTACATCAAAACCCATAGTCATTTACAATCAATCATGACACCACCACAATTTTCACTCTTAGACCCTTTAAATCATTGCTTGAGGGGATAAATATAAAAAAATAAGTCACCTTGCACTCAATACTCAAACACTCAATATTGAAATTATGTTTGTCCAAGAACTCTGCCTAAGACTATCACAATCCCTCTTTTGTTGGGGTAAACAAAAAGCAAAATTTCTCTTCTCAATAAAAACTCCAACCCAATCAAATTTAGTATGCTCTACACCAGTAATTGTAGACTTACTCATGTGTGTATACTTCACCAAGGCCACCAACAAGCCCACTGAAGCATTCATGAGTATACCTACATATGACTAACTAGTCTACCAAATCAAACCAAGCTTAAAATCTTGTCAAAGGTAAAATTTCAAAGACATTCATCCTTTCTAAAGTTGGGGCATATTACATTGATCATGACTCAAGATAATCTTATGTCTACTCCTCTCAAACAATCATTGTGACTCAAAAAAAGTCGTAATCAACCATAATCATCCATCATCAGCCACCAAGCTATCTTCTCTCATAATTAACCACTAATCTAATGTCATTAATTTTTGCACTATATTGTGTTTTCACATAATGCAGTACAAAAAGGGTCAAATGTAGACACCAAAAATATCAAGTTTATCCTTGTGCAGTGCTAATGGTCGATCAATTTGCAAAACCCATAAAATTTGTATAATCTACTCAAAACACTATTCACCCCGCTTAAGCCCCCTTTAACTACTTAAACCCTTTCCTATTATTAGCCCCTGGTCACCATGTGACCACCTCTCTAGCCTAATTTAGAGACATCTCACCTAGTCTACCCTTTTGACTAGTCTACCTACCCCTAGACTAACCTCAAACTCTATATAATAGTCAAACTCAAACTCACGGTCAACCTAACCATGGTTAATATAACTCAGCCATATCACCTAGTCTACCCTTTGACTAGCTGAGCCTCCACCTCACCCTCTTAACCCCAACTAAACCCTTGGTCAACTTTAACCTTTGCTCTACACATATCCCCATATGCATTCAATATCATAGATGACATTTGGAGACTTTTGGATTTCAAAGCATTGAAGGCATGGGTGAGTCATCCTCCACTTCACCATAGTCAACCCAACCTATGATCAACCTAACCCATGGTCAACCACACTCTAGTATAGCTTCTACCAAGGCCTAGAATCCACCTCACCTTGGTCACACCCTAAACCCATGGTTAACCTAACTATGGTCAAACTTTAAATCTTGCTCCCATCCATATCCCCATGTGCATTCAATATCATAAATGATATTTGAAGATATTTTACATTAAGGCATTCAAGACACTGAATACTTTTATGCCTCACCCATGTCCATTTATTACATGTGGATGGGTGAGTACTTCTCCCACCCAAATGCACTTATGAGGCATGGAACCCCATGACACCTCAGGGGACACCTCATAATATAACTTAGCTCCCTAACCTTGGCAAATTTTATAAATAGGTTGCCATTTCCTTCGTCTTAATAATCCATCCATTTACATACCCACCCTCTACAAAAATCAACCTAGGTTCCACTACACTCAACCATCACTTACCATCAACTACGATAGAGGCCACCTCTCTTTCTATTAATCATCATGGAGGCCACTTAATCCCTATTTTTACACCCTTTTTGTATTGCAATATGCTCTCAATTACAGGTTCAAAAGGCCACCAAACATGGAAAAGAGCTCCAGAAGAACCTCTTCCACACAATAAATCTTTGTATAGATAACATAGTCAAATTCGTAAGGACATGTACGAACCCAACAAATGACCAGATTCGTACCTATGGGTACGAATCTAGCCAGACCCACCCTAACTATTTTGGTTATAACTTGCACATCTAGACTTGGATGACCACCAAATTTAGAGGGTAGATTATTGACAACCAAAGGAAGGTTCCCACTAATTTTAATCTCATTTGGAGTAATATACCTCTAATCCAAAATCGTATGGAGGGGTACGAACCTAAAAAATTGTTGGACATTTTGAGTGGATAAGTTGTCATTGATGTCAAGAGTGAGTGATCATTGATGTCAATATTTTCGCACCAATCTAGTTTCAGTTGATAAAGACCCGATTTTAGGACGTCAGATATGGTCTAAAGTGCAAAAAGCCCAAGTGAATAATATTATAATATTTTTTATAATATTATAAAGGGAAGTTTTAAATTAACTAATATATTTTTTTATTATAAATTAATTTATAATTTAATTTACTTAACTTAAAGTTATTTAAATTAATTAATTTTGATATTAATTATAAGATTAATTTATATTAATTTTTAACTAACCCTAAGGAGGGTTATTAAAATTAATTTGAAATTCAAAATCAAATTTCTAAAGCACCGATGTGGGAAGAACATTTATCATATGTATAAAAGGGGGATTACCCACCTTACCATAACTCCCAATGCTTTTCGAATGATATCCCATGCTATGTGAACTATATGCGAATTGAGTGTGCAACAAAAGTTTTTAATTATTAAAGTGCTAAGGGAAGGCGATATCATATCATCAACCAAGGAGGGAGCCTTGGTCATCAACTATTGGTAGCATAGTTGGCAACCGTGGTAGTGGTAAGTCATTAGGGCAGCAACAGGCGTAGGTTCGAATCCCCGTGGAGGATCATTTTGGTTTTGTTGGAAAATGCGATGGATAAGGTAGAAAGGGAAGGAAGGTTGACTTCCTTCACGTGGGCACCTCTAGCCCATGTGGTGGGCTCCAAAGCTCTAAGGCACTTGGCGCTTGGGGAGATGGTGGATTGAATCACGTCGAAACCCTTTTTGAGGGATAATAAGGTATGCTTTAAAGTTTAGGCATCGGATTTGTCGAAGAAGGTTGTTGAGGTATTAAAAATTATTTTTTGCATATTTCATGTGGTATATGAGGTTTTAGGGAGTTATAAGGATATTGTAAAATAAAATTTTGATATTATTTGTTTTAAGGTTTGAAAAAGAAATAAAGGTGTTTTAGAAATATTGGTTGTGATTTTTGTGGTGTTGGATATTATTTTAAGTTGGAGTTGATAAGGTGTATCCAAGTAATTGTTTTTATGTATGGTTTGAGGAGTGTTAATTTTAAAAGGGAGAAATAAGGTATATTTGAGCCTTGATTATTTTTGTGTCCAAGGAATATTTTTGAGAGTATTGGAGTAATATTTTGACATCTAACCTCCTTGAGTTTGGCAAATAAGTATTTATGATTGTGACAAATTTGTGTGGTCTACTTCTCATCAAGCAAAAAGGTATGGGCACATTCTTCCTTGATTGAGTTGATTGGTTGGTTTTCTAAAAAACAACTTTGGAGTGAAAAGGACTTGATTAGGTTTCCTTATTGAGTTGTTGAGCTATTGTGAAGATTGTTTTATAAGCATTGTTGTTGAGGTGATTAAGTTGAGTAAACTTGAACTAGGGTTTGCAAAGAATATGAGTATCATTGTTATGTGAAGATTGTTTTATAAGCATTGTTGTTGAAGTGAGTAATTGAGTGAAGAACTTGAACTAGGATTTGGAAAGAACATAAGTATCATTGTTATGTGAGATTGGTTGATAAGTATTGTTGAAAACATTTTGATTGAGGATTCATATACTTGGACTAGGGTTTGTGAGCAAGGATTATTTCATTGAGTGATTGGTTGATCCTAGTCAAGTGGATTTGTGTAGTGATAGCTCAAGTTCTATGAAATAAATTATTCTATATTCTAAATTTATTTGAGAAAGAGGTTGAGTGTTGATGAGTGTGAAACATATTGATTCTCTAACAATTATCTATATGTTTTTGTGATAAAAGAGAGATTAAAAGTGATTGAGAGTTTGTGAGTGTGAAGCATATTGAGTATCTAAAAATTCTCTGTATGTTTCTAAAAGAGTGATTGAAATTAATTTAGCATTGTTATGAATGTGAAGCATATTGAGTCTCTAACAATTCTCTTTATGTTTCTACGAGGTTGGATAAGTTCAAGTGTGGACTTATTGAGCAGATTTAAGGCAAGTCTTTGAGAAGACTTGTGGACAGATTTGTGTGAGCTTTTGTGGAAGATTACAATACAGATTGAGAGAAGATTTGGACAAGTTCTAGTGAGGACTTGTTGAGTAGATTTAGACACATTCTAGAGAAGACTTGTGGACATATTAGTGTGAGATTTTGTTGAAGCTTACAAGGAAAATTTGAGATAAGTCTTTAAGAAGACTTGTGAGCATAGTTGATTTATTTGTTAAAAACTTGAGTTAAGGTTTAGGGTAGATCTAGCAGAGTTGATTTGTGATTGAGTCAAGCTTTGTGTAAGTCTTGAGGACAAATATTGAGAAAATATTTGTGCTAGACTAAAGGATTGTGTTTAGTATAGATCAAAGGACAGAGATTGAGGAAAAATTTGTGCTAGATCGAAGGACTATATTTAGTACATATTTGAGGATAGAGTTTGGTGCAGATTTGAGGACAGGTTTGTGCCAAACTAGAGATAGAGATTGAGCATATTTGTGCTATATCGAAGGACTGTGTTTAGTGCAGATCTGAGAGCAAGCTTTGGAAGGTGACAGATTATAGAGGATGATAGTCTTTAGTGGATAGATATCCATTAGCCAGGGTAGTGAGGACATGTGTTTTCAGTGGATAGAGATCCATTATCTAGAGTAGTGGGGGTAAATTTCTTCTAGAAGATCACCAGTCGAGCTTAGGAGAAAGGAGTTATCCTATGGATAGAGATCCATGAACTTGATTAGGGGATTGGTGTCTCCTTTGGACAGAGGTCCATAAACATTGTAATAGGGAAAGGATTCCCAAGATATTGATTGAGAAAATTTTAGTGAAAGATTTTCTCCGTGGAGTAGCCCACATTGGGTGAACCACATAAAATTGGTGTCTCTATTATATGTGGTGATTTGTGCATTTCTTTGATTACTACTATTGATATTGTTATCTTTACATTGTATAATATTTATTGGGAAAGAAAAGTAAAAAGTGGTCTTATACTGTTCACCCCCCTCTTAGTATAAGCTTGTGTTCTTTAAAAATGACCAGATTCGTACCCATAGGTACAAACCCAACAAAAGATAAAATTTTAGCACAAAACCCTACAACAAGTTACAAAATTAGGTAAGTATGTTTGTTTTATCAAATTTTAGTCATTTAAAGCATTTTATCATGTTTTAGACTATATTTTGTGTCTTTCAGTCTATTATTACAAGGGTCTAATTGAGATAAACCCCCAAATGTCACTAATCATTTTTGTAGGGCTATGCAGGCTTAGAGGTCCTATGAGATTAATAGTAGCCCAAGTGCATTAAGCCCACTCTCCTTTGAGGTGTTTATGGAAGACCCTAGTGTTTCTTGACTAGTTTATTGAAAGAGGGATTTCCTCTTGGGAAGACCCATATTATAGCCTTCAAAGGAAAAACTTGTGAAAATGACATCTTTGTAACCCTCCTTTGAATATTAATGCAAAAATATATATTTTCCATGCATAAATTTTTGGCGATCATGGTGGGACCCCCACCAAATTTTGTCTTTTTTTACCTTTCTAGCTAACTTCCACTTTTTTCATTCTTCTATGTTACAAGTACTACAAAAACCAACACAGAAACCTCAAAAACCTTGAAACACACCTCGGGTCCAAAGTAGAAGCATTTTTTTGGTCTACAAGCCAAATTTGTATGAATAGGTACAAACCCAACAAAGGGTCGGATTCGTACGAATAGGTATGAACCTAACAAAGGACCAAATTCGTACCCAGGGGTACGAACCCAACTAAAAAATAATTTAGACCCTAACAGAGTTCAAACACTAATCCAAAAGTAGGAAACCATAGGTAAGTGCTCCCAAACCCTATGCATTTAATCCAAAAAAGCTTATTTTTCCTTCAAAAATCAAATTTTTATTTTCAAATTTAGTCTAAGCACAATTTACAAAAGCCCCAAACCTCTTTGGGCACATTCCAAAATATTTTTCTTTTTCTTATAAATCATACAAAATGCATTAATATCAATTAGTTTACAATTCAAAAGGCTTTTTAAGTTTCTTTGGTATGCATTAGAGCATACATCTTCTCTTACTTGTTTCTTGCATTGAAAATTTTTATAAATCATTTGCATAAGGCCCAAATAAAGCTTCAAATTTATTTTTCTTCTTGAGCTAAGAATAGATCACCATATATCTCATGCATAAAGCTCTTGTAAGACATCTAGCCATAGCCTTAACCTGTCTATCTTGGCCAGTGTAGATAGGTTTGTGTTCAAGCAAACCTTAGTATAAAGTTTTGCAGAAAACAAGCGATCTTTCTTTGTTCACTCTTAACATAGAATTTTGTTTCCTAAAAACACAACTTTCATTGCTTGCTTTAAATAAATTGTAGTTCTAAAAATCACTTTCTTTTTGCAAAAAAACAAATACATATTTTATCTGCTTAATTAGATAAGTTTATTTCTTGCACCTTACTCTTTAAAATTTAAACCAACTCACACATACTATCATGTATTTCATACATTGGTTCAATTGGACTTTATCACCAACTCCCAATCGAGACCAACAATGTTGAATTTCATCTTCAACCATTGGCTCACACCCTAGACACCATAGTAGCCCCCTTAAGTAATTTTTTGGAATTTATCGCCAAAAAATTCCCTACCCTTGAGAGACCCTCAAGGTAGTTAGGATTAGACACCCCTACTCATAGGGCTACATATAATCAGTGAGTGTGCAACTGTCATTAATGACACCATACACCTAACCAAGGGTGAAGCAAAAGTCGACTAGCCTACGTAGGTCTTAGACAATACCACCTCTTTCATAAGAGGTCTATATTCCTCCTTTTTGGATTACACCAAGCCATATCTACCATTAGTAGTGTAGACACCAAATCCTAGCCACTTGTCATCCACTCATCATCAAATCATAGCCATTCATCATTTATTTATATATATGTATATATATATATATTATATATATAATATATATATATATATATATATATTTTAATGAATAAATCTCAGCCTCCCATCACATCTTAATCCTGGCCACTCATTTAACATGATCCATGTCACTTATCAAATCACAATCACAACCCTTCATCATGTTTTAATCTCCATCGCTTGTTGGTGTCGTTGAAACCCTAACATGAATCAAGGGTAATCATCAAAAGATCATTCACTTGTCATGAATGAAGGTCGATCATCCATCATCTCGTGAGCCCTAACATTCTATTACCACATTTCCTCCTTACATTTGCATGAACCCTAGTCATCGTCATATCTGTTGTTTGACCTTCGTGACAAATATGAACCAAATTTGAATTTTGTAGTGGCCCCCATAATCCACAAATGCTCTAGGGCATTCCCTGAATGCTGCAAGGCATTTTTAGAATGTTGTAGAGTGTCCACAACCATATCTGAATGCTAAAGGGTATTCTACAAACACCGTGTTACATCCACCAAGCCCTCGAATGCTTATGGATATTTGTGTATCATCAGATCAAACTAGCAGAAGTGTAGATCCAACGTATCAGGTATTGATAAGGTTGTTATTTGTTCTCGCTTACATTTTCTTACATTTAGCTTACATTTCATTAATACTACACTTAGGGTTTGTAGATCTATTTATAGAGGGCCTCACACAATGGAGCCCTCGCATGTACTACTGATCCATTTCATGTTGTGATTTGTATGTAGGTGTAGGAGATACTTCTATTGATGGTTTTTGCAGCTTGGAGTGGCCCCGTAGGGATACACAAGCCCACTCACCCTTGTTTGGAGTGAAGAAGATCTGAAGACACCACCATTATTTGATCAAGGGTTTTACCCCTCCTATTGTAAATCATTGTATCAAAACAAGTTGTATTTTGTGACCCCTGATTTTGGGGTATACCAATGTTGTAATAGTGGATGTCTAGGCTCCCTAAAAAATCAATAAAATAGCATTCTTTCATTGCGTTAATACTGCTTGTTTTGATCTATAGTTATTATCTTGGTGTTGATCATTTTTTCACTTTACAAAATGGTGATCATGGTGGGATCCCCAAAGGGTTTCATATTTTGATTTACCTTGTCAATCTTGAGTTTTTGATCTACGTTTTTCTATTTTTACTACAAGTTTTCAAAAATTTGATCGCGCAAAAATTGCAAGATTTAGAACTAGGGTTTCTAGGAGTTGTGGGATTCAATCTGTGGTTGTGCAGATGCCACACTAGTGTTCAAGGGATGCCACACAACATCCAAGTGGATGCCATAGAGTATCTGGGAGATTTTGTAGAGTATTTATGAGATTTAGCAGAGTATCTGGGAGATTTTGTACCACGTATGTGGAGTTGGGGAAATAATACGTAGGCTTCCTGGTAAGTTGCGTTCAAACCCCATTTACGTTTTTGCTTTTTAAAAGAGAAAAGGAAAAAGAAATGTTTATTTTTCTATGTAAAAAGCAATACATCATGCATTGTTAGGCATTCTAGGCATTCGTAGGTATTTTTATTTACAATAAATCAATAAAAAAAAAAAAAAGGAAGTGCATTTTAGAGTAGCAATTCATTTGTCATATAGACTGCATATAGGGGTAGATATGCACTTATAAATCCATTTTTAGTTGCATTAGGGCTTTCAGATTTATTTTATGTTGTTTCTGAATTTGTATGTTAGAAACAATTTAAGGTTTATCTGAAATACACTCACTACATTTGGTTCAAGTTTTTTTGTTATTTATGGTGTTTTGCCTTTTTCCTTGTGTGTTGTGTATATATTTTGCTTATGCTTTAGGCAACAAATTGAAAAGCATATTAGCTACATTTTAGGCTAATTTTTCCTTACATTTTTCAAGAAAACACCATAGAGAACAAAAACTTAAAAGGAATCACACACATTGCACGTTCCACTTTTAACATCAACGAGTTGGATTTCATCACCAATTGATCGAGACTAGCGATGGTGGGCTTCATCTCCATCCGTTGGCTCACCCCCTAGCCACCGTAGTAGCCCATATGAGTGATTTTTTGGATTTCATCATCGAAATATCCCCTACTCTTGGGTGCACTCGAGGGTAGGAAGGATTAGTAGTGCCCTTTTACCATGGGGTAAAATAATCAATGGAACGCAACTATCATTTTTGTCCAAGCACGCTCGAGTGTGAAGTAAAAGTCTATGGGGCCTTTTCCCAAGTATTAGGCAAGTAGTAGGACTCAAACAATGCGGCCTCCCTCAAGGGGTAATTTTGATTCCTTAGGTTTTACCTTGAGCCAATCATACCATTAGGAAGCCATTTTTAAGTCATTCGTAATTCATTCTTCGTCAGAAGGGTGGGTTCAAACATACCCTTTTAGTTGCATTTCATAATTCACCCTACATAGTTGTTTTAGGCTTAGGGAGTATTAACATCAAACACACAAAAAAAAAAAAAAAAAAAAAAATAAAAAAAAACTATTGCAAAGACATAGGATACATATGTTTGCTTGATTTGTGTGTTTTCACTATGATTACACTTTTCACACATGCATCTTGTACATTCGTTACCCTAGCCTACTTATAGCTTATGGTATTGACTCAAAATCAAGCTAGAGCCATGAGTCAACCACTCACCAGCCAACCATTTCCATTTATGGAGTGCTCCACTCCTTTTCCAACCACTTATGTGGCTAGTCCAACCTATGTGACACAAAAAACACATATTGGTCTATTTGCTAGACCCTCTCATGTGGCATTCACTTTGGATGTAAATACACTACGAAGGATAATTCACACTGTCATCATAGAAATTGAACCATCCACACCAACCAATCGCTACATTACTTACATAGATTCTGAAAAATTTAGAGCCTATTTAAGACCCACCAATTCGGTTCTAGAACCACTTAACATCCCACCTAGACATGTTCCTTCTTCTCAGTAGGAACTTTCTCACTCACACCCCAACAGTTTTAACCAAGTCCTCACCAACCCTCTTTTTGAGGCCACATCCACCCTCCCACACCAAATTCCTCCACAACCATTTAGCCAAAGCACCTCCATTCCACTTACCTATACCACTACCCACTCCAACCCACTCTACGAAGCACAAGTTAATGTTGCTTCATAGATTCCATCCACCATCCCATCTACCACCCCTCATTCAGTTGTGATTCCTTTCGCAACTTACCCTCCATTGACCTCAACCAACATTGCCAACACTCACACCATACCTACATCTGCTTCCAACACAACCACACAATCTACATCTAAAATTTCCATACAAAAAGCATGAAAACATCTCAATCAATTACTTATGGGTCACCAAGATGTCCATTCTTTCCCACAACAACAATCGTAGGTGGTAGATTTCAAACCTCAATCTATTTTCAACCAAAACACATTTTTCACCCCTGATCCATCTTGGGTATCACAATATTCTAAGGTCACTATACCCACACCTCCATTCAACCACATAAATACCACTTCCACAACCCAACACATTCAAATTCCCCAAACTTCATCTCCACCTCATTAACACATCATTCATAGCCAAGTCCAACAACACATCCAACATCATCAGATACCCATCAATCCATTAGCCAATCAGAACCACATTTCATCCCAATAGTTCATCACCCAACACACACCACCCCCATACACCCATAAAAAAAACCAAGGCTTCCACACACAAATGGAAGACCCTAAGATCCAAGCTTTGCAACAATAGATTGACAACTTAATTATGCACACGCCTGGTATGATGTACCAAAAACCTACATTGAGATAGTTGATCAATCAACCCATTCATTCTTCGGTACCATCACCACCTTATTCGACATACTTTACATTATCAAAGTTTGACAAATTCAAAGGGACTGAGGACCCTAGGGAGCATATTAGTGCATTCATCCATTCATGTTTTAGAATCCAAGAGAATGATACCTTAATGCTCTAAAATTTTCCTCAGATATTAGGGGGGATGCCTTAGAATGGTACAACCATCTACCACATCACAGTGTCTATACATTTGAACAATTGGTGGATAAATTCTTAGAAAGGTTCTCCCTCAATGTTCATAAGAAAACTACCTTGACCGACTTATATAACCTTAGAAAATTTGAAGAAGAGTCGGTCTATGACTTCAAAAACCGTTGGAGGGCAGTCATCACCAAGTTGTCATTCTCCCTCCCAATGGAAGAATTAACACAAATATTTTCAAGGAGTTGTTTAAAACCTATCTCCTTGTTGTTGCAATTATAACAATATAGAACATTCAATGAAGCTCTTGCCCAAGCCCAAGTTATCAAAGAAATCAAGATCCAAGAGGGTGAGATTAAACCCAAAAAGAAAGAATGGCAAAACAAGGGCCAATCCAAAGGAAACTATAATGGCCAATCAAAATTTGGACAAGTCAATCAAGTGGTCTTGAGTCAACCACAAATGACTCAACAAACCCAAGGTCATCACCAACCACAACCATCATTGCAACAACCGCAACAAATGTCTTATCAAGTGGTTCCACCCCCACAACAATTACACAACATAACGCCAATTATGGAAAACCATCAACATTGATAATATGTTCAACAAACTCACACTTACACACCTTTATTTGAATCATATACCTCCATCTTCTACAGGTTGTATGATACCAATGCTATCACCTTACTTGAAGTCAAACTAGACAATCTGAAGGGGCATGACATTAATAACTAGCATTTATTTTGTCCTTTCCATTGATAGAAGGGGTATGACATTAATAACCGCTTTTCATTCAAAGACATTATGCAAGACTTGACAGACGTAGGGGCCATTAAGTTGGATAGCCCCTTAGCACAACAAAATCAAAATCTTGGTATCTACCAAACACCACTTCCTCATCATGAGGAAACACAATAAACAATAGGGGGATCAAATACTATGACTCCTCCCAACCAAGTCAACCACGTGCAACAATACCAAGGTTTTGTGGGTGCTATTCATGTAGTAACCTAGGGTCAACGAAGCACAAATCACCAACACGAACAACCTCAAGTAGTTCAACCTCCATGGCACCACCAGCAAATGTGTCTTCACAACTTGTTAATTCATCTCCACCCATTCATTTTTTTGCCAATCCATCTCAACCAATTCACCTTTCAAGTTAGCCATCCCAACCTATTCATCTCCCAAGCTATCCACAAAGACCTATCATCTCCCTAAGCAGTCGGCTAACAACTAGTCTCAAAATGGCTTCAAAAAAATTATTGATCTATGAGCTTATACAACAATCTCCTCCACACCGTGAGGTATTAATGGAGATATTAAAATCCATTGAACTTCAATCTCAAGACTCTAATACCTTTAATAATTTTATGGGGAGCATTCGAACATGTATGGAGCCTTCTATCATATTCTATGATTTTGAGATCAAATCAATATCATCAAAATCATTGGATCCTCCATTACACATCATGGCTCAAGTTGATAGGAAGCCCTTAAAATGAGTACTAATTGACACCGACTCATCCATCAACATCATTACCACCTCAACCCTCCAACATCTCAATCTTCCACCTTCACACATCACCAAATCCACCTTCACCTTGCGAGCATTCAATGATGCTCTATATTCTACAATTGACACTATGGTTTTACCCATAGAAGTGGGGACTAAGACATTGCACACTATGTTCCATATCCTATAGGGGTCCATGGACTACAATGTACTCCTTGTATGCCCTTGGATAAGGGATATGAAATGTGTTCCCTCAATACTACACCAATGTTTGAAATATGTACATGAGGGATAGATTCATTGTATACTGGTAGACATTGAACCATTAAAGTATTGCAACTTCATCTCCAACCCATATGAGTCCACACTTCCATCCACTCATCTTTCCTTAGTCCCATAAACCACACCATCCACCTCACATCACAATACTTCATCCAAAGCTCCTATGCTAGAGGAACTCCCCATCACTGATCCACATCAAGCTTCCACTTCCACATCTCAACCTTCATCATGTTGGACATTTTGAGCTCATTCAGTTGTCATTGATGTCAAAGTGAGAAGTTGTCATTGATGCAAAAGTGAACACATGAAGTTGTCATTAATACCATGGAGTACACCATCATTAACACCAGGAGCAATAAGAAGAGTTGAAGAAAAAGGTTATTAAAATATTATTCTACAAGGGTTTTTGTTAAACATCCTGATGGCATAATTAAGGTTCTTATTAAAACCATGATGGCAGATAAAATTAGTGGAGTACAATTTGAAGGTTTAAATTTTATTCCAAGGAAGACTTTAATTTTATTAAAGTCAAAGATTTATAAATATAATTTATAAAATTTAAATTCTATTAGAATTTAAATAATTTATAAATTATAAAAGGTTTTAAAATGTGCCAACGTCATTGAATTAAATGGAGCATCGACGCCTAAGAAATATGGTGAATTCATGTATAAATAATATGCCAAGAGGAATTCAAGAGTTATCCCTCTTCGAATTAATTTTTATGCAACCAAACTAAAAGAAATTTGTGCAATCATTGAACGTTGAGGAAAAAGACAGAGTTTGTTTATCTTATTAGCGCTAGGAATAATATGAAAAGGGTGAGCGTAAGGTCTGAATCACATTAGACACGGTGGTCCATTGGTACAATGCATTTTGTGAGAGCATTGGGAGTGGAAGAGTCCACGATCAATTCACATGGACATTAATTGGCATGTTCGTCTTGAGCGCCAAGGGGAAAGCTTTTGGTTCACGTTCAGTTTGAGCACCAAGTGTGGAAGAAAGAGCACGAGGTGCTATTGGAATTTCAAACGTGCATCTAGCACACACGATGGTCTAATCCATGGCTAGAGCGCTCGCAAAGGCATAGATTGTGGGTTCGAATCCCACTAGTGGCAAAGGTAATTTTTGATTAAAAATTTATGTTGCCTAAGTTTTCTAAGGGGTTATTTGGAGTTACAAGGGTTTATGAAAGGTCATTTTATTCATAATTGATTTGTGTTATTTGGAGTAATAAAGGTTTATGAAAGGTTATTTTATTCATAATTGATTTGTGTTATTTGGAGTTAAAAAAGGGTTTATGAAATATTATTTTATTGAGAAGTGATTTATGTTATTGGAGTTATAAGGAAAGTGGATTTGATTTTTGCCAAAGTTCTTTTTGCCATTAAATTTGATTAAAGAGGTTTTGAGTTATTTTGGTGGATGTTGAATTTATTTTTGGTTGGGAATTTATAAGATGTTATTGGATAAACAATTTATGTATGTTAATGGTTTTTTTTGAAAGGTGGAGTGATAAGGTGTGATTGAGTATTTACATTATATTGTGAGAAAGATTTATCTTCTAACCTCTTTGAGTTTGGCATAGAAGTGTTTGTGGTAGTGACAGATTTATGAGATCCCTTCACCATCAATAAAAATGTATGACCACATTCTTCCATAGTTGAGTTGATTGATTGGTTTTCTGGAAAATAAGTCTGGAGTGAAAAGGAATTGATTAGGGTTTCCTATTGAGTGTGTTGAGTTAATGCTTCAAGGTTTTCTAGAATAAAGAGTTGTTAAAACATTATTTTATAAGCATTGTTGTTGAAGCCATTGATTGTGTGAAAAACTTGAGTGAGGGTTTGAGTATCATTGCTATGTGAAGATTTTTTTATAAGCATTGTTATTGAAGTAAGTTGTTGTGCAAAGAACTTGAACTAGGGTTTGAAAAGAACATGAGTATCATTGTTATGTGAGATTTGTTGTTGAGCATTATTGAAAATATTTTGAGTGAAGTGTTCATATGCTTGGAATAGGGTTTGTGAGCAAGGGTTGTTTCATTGTGTGGACTTGTTGAGCAGATTTGAGCAAGTTCTATGTGAACTTGTTGAGCAAATTTGAGCAAGTTCTATGTAGACTTGTTGAGCAGATTTGAGCAAGTTATGTGTGGACTTGTTGAGAAAATTTGAGCAAGCTGTGTGGAATTGTTGAGCAGATTTGAGCAAGTTATGTGTGGACTTGTTGAGAATATTTGAGCAAGTTTTGTGTGAACTTGTTGAAAAATTTAAGCAAGTTTTGTGTGGACTTGTTGAGCAAATTTTAGCAAATTTTGTGTGGACTTGTTGAGCAGATTTTAGAAAGTTCTGTGTGGACTTGTTGAGCAGATTTGAGCAAGTTTTATGTGGACTTGTTGAGCAGATTTGAGAAAGTTCTATGTGGACTTGTGGAGCAGAGTTTGGTGCAGATTTGAGGATAGGTTTGTGCTAGACCAGAGATAGAATTTGAGCATATTTGTGCTAGACTAAAGGACTGAGTTTAGTGTAGATTTGAGATAGATATTTGGAGGTGAAAGAGTAGAGAAGATAGTACTCTCTAGTGGATAGAGATCCATAAGCCAGGGTAGTGAAGATAGGTCTTCTAAGTGGGGATAAGAGTCTTCAACGGAGAGAGATCCACAAGCCAGTGTAGTGAAGGTAGTAGTCTTCTAGAGGATCACCATCAAGAGCAAAGGAGAAGGAGTTCTCCTATGGATAGAGATCCATGAAATTGATTTAGGGGATTGGTATATCCATTGGATAGAGGTCCATAAACATTGTAATAGAGAAAGGATTCCTAAGAGATTGATTAAGAAAATTTCAGTGAAATATTTTCTCTGTGGAGTAGCCCACATTGGGTGAATCGCATAAATTATGGTGTCTCTATTGTGTGTGGTGATTTATGCATTAATTTGATTACTGCTATTGATATTGCTATCCTTACATTACATAATATTGATTGGGAAAGAAAAAGTAAAAAGTGGTCTTATATAGTTCACCCTCCCTCTTAGTATAAGCTTGTGTTCTTCAATTGGTATCAGAGCAGGTTCTTTCAGAATATTTTAACAGCTTGAAGGAAAAGCTAATAAAAACACAATGGATTCTAAGAATGTGTCCTTAGATAATTGAACACCAATATTTGATGGAAGTGACTATATATATTGGAGTTTGAGAATGAAGATCTACCTAATGGCTCTTGGAAATGAAATTTGGGACGCATTTGAATTTGGATACGATCCCTTGATTAATCCTCCTACAGATAAGGAAGGTAAGCTCCTATAGTATTAAAATTCAAAAGCAATGAATGCACTTTTGAGAGGTTTGCATAGAACATAGTCTATGAAAGTTATGCATTGTCAAAAAACAAAAGAAATGTGGGATAAATTGAAAAATATATATGAAGGAGATAAATGTGTCAAGAAATTAAAGATGCAAAATCTCAAAGGACAATTTGAAGAATAAATGTTAAAGGATGAGGAAAAAATTAGTACTTAACTACTTAGAATTGATGAGATTGTTAATGCTATGCAAGGACTTGGAATGAAGATTGATGAATCATATGTTTGTGATAAAGTCTTAAGAACTCTTCCAAAAAGATTCAATGAAAAGGTTTCTGCTATAGAAGTGTCAATGGATGGTGATACTTTGACAAGAGATATGTTGCTTGGTATGCTCACAATATTTGAGATAAGAACAAAAGATCCTATTCTCCAGAAGGAAGCTACATTCAAAGCGATCAAGAAGACAAAGGGTAAGAAGTTAGATTCAAGCAATGAGTCATCCATTGATGAAGAAGTAAATTATGGTAAAAGAGATAAGGATTATAGAAGATCTAGAGATACAAGATTTTTTAAATATTTCAATTATGGAAGGTATGGTCATTATGCAACTGACTGTCAAGAAGCTAAGAATAACAATGATAAAGAGAAACAAGATCACAAGTATAGGGAATCAAAAAGATATAAGCATCAAAATAAAAGCAAGGATGGATAAAACAAACAGGGAAAGAAGTTCTTCCAAAGACAAAAAAGGAGCTACTATGCAGATAATGCAAATGATTATACAAGGGATGGCTATATTTTTAGTGATGATGAATATGAGGATGCACTTGAAGGACCAGATGAAAACCTTCTAATGGCATTAGAAGAAGAAGTATGTGATCCTATAGAAGACAAGCCAACAAAAAATAAAGATGTGGACAAAGGTAAACAAATAGAGGAATATTTAGAGAAATATGGATATGATCTCAAGGGAGAACTTATTTATGCTCTTGAAATAGTAAAGAAGGTAAGAAATCAAAACTCTAAACTTAAAATTTAGTTTCAAGAATGTGATGAAGAGAGAAGATTGCTTATAGAGGATTTAGAAAAATCAAAACATCAGGCAAAAAGGTTCAAAGATAAGTTAGAAGAAAAGATCTTAGAATGTGAGAAGTTAGCACAATAAGTAGCACTACTAAGAGAATATTTATAAGAATCCAAGGTCAAGATGAAAGGGTTTAAAAACAACTCAAAGAACTTGGATAAGTTCATAAATATACAAAAGACTATATCAAGCAAAACAGGTCTTGGATTTGAACAAAATCAAAAGAAATGGGAAGGAGAGTCAACCTCAAGTTTTGGGGGAGAAGAAACTTTAGATGAAGATACTTCAGAAAAATACTGTGTAAAAGAAAGTGAGACATCTGAGGATGAGTTGGATAATAGAGAGTTCAAAAAAAATAGGAACAATGCACAAAGAAGATACATATGGAACAACAATCAGAATAGGTCAATAGAGACTAAGAGACCAATGAGGTAAAGACAAGGAAACTTCAATGGAAGATGTTTTTCATGTCATAGGTTTGAGCACATGTCTTCACAGTGTAGGACACATGAAAGATAGGAATATGGGAACAAGCAACTTTTCTATGGGTATTGATACTTATGTAATCAGTTCAGTCATAAGGCAATGAATTGCAGGGTTCATAACAGAAGAGGATATGGCTTCACTAGGAGAAAACCTAAGATATTTGCACCTCCAAGGAATAATAACATTAAGTTTTATAAGTGCAATAATGATGGCCACACAACAAAGTTGTGTAGAGAAGATATTCCAAAAATAGACATGAACAAGAATAGGAATAGGAACATGAATATGAATAGGAATAGGAATAGGAATAGGAAAAGGAACATGAATATGAATAGGAACATGAACATGGATATGAACAAGCACGAACAAAAATAGGAATGTAAACATGAAAATGAACAATCAGAGGAATCAAAAGGATCAACTAATAAGGAAATAGGATAACGATAAAGAATAGTGCTTTTTGGGAGTAGAAATACTCCCACCCTGGAATTAACCACCTCAAAAGAAGGTGGGGGAGGGGCTAAGCTAAGAGGCTCATTCTTAGCCTCGATACCCAAAGGTAACCCTTTTCCATTGATGTCAAAGGGGGAGAGATTTGAGTAAGGGGGAGAGATTTGGTATTTGAGAAAAGAGGAGAGAGCACTGAGCTAGGGGGAGTAGGAAAGGTCAAATTTTTGGTAAAGGGGAATTGAGTTGCATCAATGACAAAGGGGGATATTGTTGGATATTTTGAGCTCATTCAGTTGTCATTGATGCCAAAGTGAGAAGTTGTCATTATTGCCAAAGTGAACACATGAAGTCGTCATTAATACCATGGAGTACACCATCATTAACACCAGGAGCAATGCAAAGAGTTGAAGAAAAAAATTATTAAAATATTATTCTACAAGGGTTTTTGTTAAACATCCGGATGGGAAAATTAAGGTTCTTATTAAAATCATGATGGTAGAATAATCAAATCAGTGGAGTACATTTTAAAGGTTTAAATTTTATCCCAATGAAGACTTTAATTTTATTAAAGTTAAAGGTTTATAAATATAATTTATAAAATTTAAATTCTATTAGAATTTAAATAATTTATAAATTATAAAAGGTTTTAAAATGTGTCGATGTCATTGAATTAAATGGAGCACCGACGTCTAAGCCATATGGTGAATTCATGTATAAATAATATGCCAAGAGGTATTCAAAAGTTATCCCTCTTTGAATTAATTTTCATGCGACCAAACTAAAAGAAATTTGTGCAATCGTTGAACGTTGAGGAAGAAGACAAAGAGTTTGTTTGTCTTATTAGTGCTAGGAAGAAGACAAAAAGGGTGAGCATAAGGTCTAAATCACATTGGACACGATGGTCCATTAGCATAATATGTTTCATGAGAGCATTGGGAGTGGAAGAGTCCATGCTCGATTCATATGGACATTAATTGGCATGTTCATCTTGAGTGGCAAGGGGAAAGATTTTGGTTTGCGTTCAGTTTGAGCACCAGGTGTGGAAGAAAGAGCACAAGGTGCTTGAGGAGTTTCAAACGTGCATCTAGTGCATGTAGTGGTCAAATTCACAACTAGAGCGCTCGTAGAGGTAGAGATTGTGGGTTCGAATCCCACTAGTGGCAAAGGTAATTTTTGATTAAAATTTTATGTTATTTGGAGTTTTTTTTGAAAAAATTGAAAAAACTTGTATTAAAACAAAGATCAGTTACACAAGGGAGAAGACCCTTCCCAGCCGAAAACAAAGAAAACACAAGATTACAAGGCGCGAAAACGCGACACAAACCACCTCTGACCGCAAAAAGTCAACAAGTCACGAAATCGCGACATGTCGCGATATCGCGGCAACTAACCATCCTTGACCGCGACGGAGCGACATGTCGCGAAATCGCGACATGTCGCGATTTCGCGACAACTATCCATCCTTGGCCGCGACGGGGCAACAAGTCGCGAAATCGCGACATGTCGCGATATCGCGACAACTATCCTTCCTTGGCCGCGACAGAGCAACATGTCGCGATATCGCGACATGTCACGATATCGCGACGAATATCCATCCTCGGCCGTGACAGAGCAACATGTCACGAAATCGTGACAACTTTCCTCCAGAAGCCGCGACGGCGCAACACGTCGCGATATCGCGACAACTTTCCTCCCATGGCCGCGACGGCGCAACATGTCGCGATATCGCGACAACTTCCTCCGAAAACCGTGACGGTGCAACATGTCGCGATATCGCGACAACTTTCCTCCAATGGCCGCGACGGCGCAACATGTCGCGATATCGTGACAACTTTCCTCCAAAGGCCGCGATGGCGAAACATGTCGCGATATCGTGACAACTTTCCTCCAAAGGCCGCGACGGCGCAACATGTCACGATATCGTGACAACTTCCCACCAAAGGCCATGACGGTGCAACATGTCGCGATATCGCGACAGCTTCCTTCCAAAGGCTGCGATGGTGCAACATGTCGCGATATCGCGACAACTTCCCTCCATAGGCCGTGACGGCGCAACATGTCGCGATATCGTGACAGCTTCCCTCCAAAGGCCGCGACGGTGCAACAGGTCACGATATCATGACAACTTCCATCCAAAGGCCGCGACGGCGCAACATGTCGCGATATCGCGACAACTTCCCTCCAAAGGCCGCGACGGCGCAACATGTCGCGATATCGCGACAGCTCCCCTCCAAAGGCCGCGACGGTGCAACAGGTCGCGATATCGCGACAAAAACCACCCTTAGCATTTTCTTTGCTCATTGTCTCAAGGATCTTTCAAGGCCCTGCCTAATCACCTCATCCTCCAAAGGCATGTCACTGTGCAGCTGCACCCCTACCTCTTTCTCGGCACCCATCTTCACCGGGAAATCGGTCGCTTTATTTAAATCTCTACTCACATAAACGGGGATCACATCATCTAATTCCCTCCATAATTCCTTGATTTGAGAGACCAGAATCCTCAACCTCCATGCTTTCGAAGCAAAGTTCCTCATGCAGTCTAGAGCTCCAACCAGAATTTGAGAATCAGATTCGAGAATTATCCTCCTGTGGCCCTGATTAACTGCCTAGATGGAAGCAGATTTGATAGCAATGGCTTCTGCTTCATTGTTTGTGGCTCTTCCCAAGCCTTGCAGTTCCCAATAGAGCACTGAACCAGCATGATCCCGGCAAACCACTCCAATTCTGGCACTACCCGGATTGCCTTTTGCAGCTCCATCAGTATTGATTTTAATCCAACCTTCTGGGGGTGGTTTCCAGCTAGCTCTATCCTGTCTCTCTTGCTCTTCAGCTCCCTCTTCCAGTGGCCTAGGACCAGCCTGAATTTCCTCTTTAGCATAGACGGCAACAGTTTATGTGGCTTTGCTCCAGATGACCTGCCAAACTCCATCTAGCGAGGAGAAAGTTTCTCTAAAAATACGAGCATTTCTCTCCAACCACACTTGCCACCAGATGAAGAATAAGCCAAGCTCCCAACCAATTCGAAGAGCTTTAGATTTAAATCTACCCCTCTTCCATCTTTCCCAAATATTGGTCCGATTCAGATCACCATTAACCTGGAGTTTATAGTGAGAGAACCATCGCTTCCAAATCTGACGCGTGAAAGGGCACTCAAACATCAGGTGGTCAGTTGTTTCCTCGTTCTTGTGGCATAAAACACACTGAGATGGACCGATGATTCCTCTACATCCGAGATTGTCAAAAGTGAGAATTCCATTGTGCATAAACTGCCAGGCAAAGAAGTTTACTTTCGGCCAGCCCTTGGAGTGCCAAATCTTTCTCCAATCCTGAACCGAAAATGAATGTGGGGGAGGCTCTGGGAGGATCTTGTCGTATCCGTCCTTCACTGTATATACACCAAGGTTCCCATAGCCCCAAGCCAGTTCATCCTCCTCGTCTCTCCCTGTGAGAAACCTTTCTGTCAAGATTTTGGTCAAGATGGGTGCCAGCTCCGGAGGGATTGAAATTGGCCACTCCTCCAACCTCTTAAACTTCTTAAACTTATACTCCCCCATTTGACTAGTGTTGAAATAACTTTCAATTTGGACCCAACCCTTGGCTTCTATGGCGGATTTAATTGGTTGTAATTCGGGGAACTCGGCAATGATGGGTGGAGTGCTGGTCCCATGAATCAGTCCAGAAACGTGCCTTCTCCCCTCTCCCCACTTTCCAAAACAATTGGTCTTTAATAACCTGAGATCCAAGCTTGAGAGCCTGCCACACTAAGGATCCAGTACCATCCAGAGGGAAACGGCCCACCTCATTGGGGTGAACATGACCCAAATATTTATTGGTTAGGATTCTATTGAATAAGGAGGTTGGTTGGGAAATCCACCTCCAGTACAACTTTCCAGCCAAAGCTTTATTATTAAGCTTGGAGCTTCTCAGTCCCAGCCCTCCTTTTTCCTTGGGCTGGGTAACTTTATCCCAACCAACTAAGGCCCATTTCCTCTCCCCTTTTGCTCCTTCCCATAAAAATCTTCTAGTCATTTTGTCCAGCTCTTTCCATATAGTATGTGGGGCAGCCGGGATAGAGAATTTATAAATTGGCATGGCTCTGAATAATCGACTGTAAGAAAGTTAATCTACCCCCATAGCTTAACCATTTATGAGACCAATGATTCATTCTATCTTTGATACCATCCAAAAGATCCTTCCAGATATCTATTTTTAATTTTTTGAAATGCAAAGGAACCCCCAAGTAAACCACTGGAAGAGAAGTCCTAGTGAATCCCAAGATCTCTATAACTTTGTCCTGTAGCCTTTGGTCAAGATTGAAAAAGACCACTTTGGATTTTTTATCATTGATGACTTGGTTTGAAGCCCTAAGGTAGACATTAAGAGTATCTCTGATTACTCTAGCTTCCCTGAAGCTGGCCACTCCAACCAATCCTGTATCATCCACAAACTGTAAGTGAGTCAGAATTTCCTCACCCACCTTGATACCTGTTAGCAAGCCTTGATGTCTTCTCCTCAAGAAAAGTCTACCTAATCCTTCAGCCAAAATGAGGAAAAGATAGGGAGAGCAAGGGTCCCCTTGACGAAGACCACGTGTGGCTCCAAAAGGTTGCGAGGGAAGACCCTTGATTAAAATAGAATAAGAAGGCGTAGAAACACAACTCATGACCCAATCTATCCAGTCCTGAGAGAAACCAAAGGCTGCCATCATTTTTGACAAGAAACTCCACTCCACCCTATCATAAGCCTTTGACATATCCAGTTTAATGAACATTCCTTTATTACCAGATTTTTGCATTGTGTGGATTGCCTCCTGAGCGAGAACCACCCCATCCAAGATCTGTCTACCCTCTACAAAACCCCCTTGCTTTGAGGAGATAATGTTATGAAGGAGAGGTTTTAGCCGTTCAGCCATTATCTTTGTGATTATTTTATAAATCACGTTGCATAAGGCAATAGGTCTGAAATCAAAAATATGAGCCCCCTTCTCCCCTTTTGGAATTAAAGTGATGAAGGTATGATTTAATGCCTTAAGCATTCTTTTATTACCTCTGGACTCCTCTGTGACAGCCAAAACATCCTCCTCCAAAGTATCCCAAAAGGCCTAAAAAAACTCAATAGGAAAGCCATCTGGACCTGGAGATTTGCCAGTGCTCATTCCAAAGACCACATTCTTCAGTTCATCTCTATCAATGGGTCTAAGAAGGGTCTGATTTTCTTCTTCAGAGATAACAGAGGGTATGACATCAATAACTTCATTTTGAGCCTCTACATCTTGCTCCATACTTTCCTTAAAAAGTTTAGAAAAATAATCCATTGAATGGGAATGCATACCGGGAAGAGTATCAAAGGAGTGTCCATTCTCATCTTGAAGGGCTTCCATGTTATTCATCTGTCTCCTAGCACAAGGTGACCGATGGAAAAATTTGGTATTTCTATCACCTTCTAATAACCAAGTGGTTCTTGCTCTCTGTTTCCAGTAAGTCTCCTCTTGGTTATCAATGTCCTCAACCGCTTTACGCAAGGCATCATCCTCGGTTTTGAGCTGCTCTGTAATTGTTCCTTCCCTAAAGTGTTTTTGAACCTCATCCCATCTGGCCACCAAGGGAGCTCTTTGGAGCTGGAAATCTGACTTGTTAGCTTGCCTCCATTGTTTCAGTTGGACTTTGACAAAATGAAGCTGTTTGTGGAATTTAAACATTGTTGTCCCAAAAGGTGGACGACCTTCTTCCCACCACTGCGGAATTTTCTTTCGAAGATCCTCTTTTTGTAACCAAAAATTCTCAAATTTAAAAGGTTTGTGATGTTGCCCTGTCATAGTCCCTCCCTCCAACAAAATGGGAAAGTGATCTGAAACTGGACCCTCCAAAATCTGGAATTTAGTATTCCACTTTACAAATGCCTCCTCTGAGACCAGAAAATGGTCTAGCTTTACCTTCTTGCTATGTGGCTCCCTCCTCTTGTTAGTCCAAGTAAAGTAGGTTCCAGGGCCTTTAATATCCACTAAGTGAAGGGCCTGGACTTGGGCAATCAGAAGTCGATCCCCTGGATCCAAAATTGGGGTTCCACCTTCCTGATCTCGAGAAGATAATTTAGCATTAAAATCCCCAGCAATAATCCAGTCTAAATCTTCCCTTGAGGACCTCATGTTATGTACAACTTTCCATTGGAGCCTCTGGCCATCAAGGTTTTGAGCCCCATAAAAATTTGTGATTAAAACATGTTCAACTGTGACATTATTCCTAAAATGAGATGTGAGAACACCCCTCCAAGCTATATGTTCTATTGCAGGTCCATTCCGAGAGAGTTCCAAAGAGTAACAATCCCCCCTGAGGCACCTTGGGCAGCCACATCCATATGACCAGCGCCCCTCCAGATTTTATTAACTGTTTTACACATAAGATCTAAAGACATTTTTGTCTCCTGGATAAGCAAAAAATCTGTTTTACATTTTCCTAAGAGTCTTTGAAAAATGGATTGATGGGTTTTATTGTTTAAACCCCTAACATTCCAAGATTGAATAATCATTGAAAACCTTGAGAGCAGTAAGAATCAATTGTCCTCACCGATCCTCCAGTGATCAGCTTGTCTCCTTGAACTGCTAGCAGGTCCTTATTTGATTTTCTGCCCGCTCCTTGAGAGTTGGTATTTTTGGATCTCTTTTCCACCTGAGTTATCCCTAGGGCGGGCCTTTCTCTATTCTTTTCTGCAATTCCCATGCTGACATCCTTGATTACTGGCTGCGCTTGGGAGTGCACTATCAATGCCCCTACATTCTCTGACTGCGGTGACTCAGTGTACTCAATCACCTATTCTAAGACGGGGGGAGATGAAGGAGAAGCATGAGTGTGGATGTTATTGTCCTCAATATTCCCATCCACTCCTTCCATGACTTGATCCTCTTGGTCTACTAGTGTCTTAAAAATTTCATACCTATTGGCTGGCTTGAGTTGTGATTGCTCCTTACCATTTTTCTTTTGCTTTCTCCTTCTTTTGGGTTGTTCAAAGCCATCTTTCTCAACATCATTACCATGAGGAGTATTGGATGGTTCTTTGGTAAGAGTAGACTTACCCTCTCCGGGGCGATTTGGCATTCCAAGCGGGGCCTCCATTTTTGTGTTCAAAATATTTGGACAAAACCGGGCCAAATGCCCATGTTTGTGGCAAACTCTGCATCTGAAGGGCAGAGCCTCATAATCTGGCTGTTGGATCCAAGATAGTCCTGCCGGTTCAAGTTCCACCTCTGTCGGTAGAGGCTGGCTAATATCCATTTCCACACAAATTCTTGCAAAAACAAGTTGTATTTCCTTCTATGGTGTCTTTGGAGATGCCCAGATGTCTACCGAGGGAGTTACCGATCATTTCCAGAACTTGCTCACCCCAAAACTCCATTGGAAGAGCGTACAACCGGATCCAAACTGGGACAGCCGTGGGTTCAATACGAGGATCGAAACCCACTCTCTAGGGTTGAACAAATAACCCTGTCGGACCGTGGTTCCTCTTTTACGATTCAAAAGCCCTGTTTCTATCGGCTAGAGAAGAAAAGCTAACAATGAAATACCCATTGCTAATAAACCATAAGGAGTACTCACCATGAGGCTCCCAGTTCTGTTTGACCCAGGTATGCAAGAAATTCGGGGTAGGGCGGATACCCATGAATTTATAGATCGGATCATGGTTGGCTCTGTATATGATTGTGTCTTCGACCATCTTTGGCTCGATGACAATCTTGGGTCTTGAGGCGGATTGCGGAAGGCATCCATTAACTCGATGTGCTGTTGAGCTCTTTCCGGCGTTCTTGAAGAGCGTATGAAGAGTATTTCTCTGAGCTTCGTCATTAGAAGACGAAGAATTTTCTTTTAGCAATTCAGCGTAAGAGCTCTTTCTCCCAGAGAGAGGGTCTGGAGGAGTCCCCATTGGGCCCTCCTGGGGTAGCAGACTTTCCTTCAGATCCACAGTAATCAGAAAAACACTACGGCAACCCACCTGATGCCCTAGATTTTCCTTCGCTCCACAAACCCTAGAACATCGCCTGTCGCCTGCTCAGAAATTTTCCCGCCTAGAAGGAATCAATGTTAGTTCGGTTATTTGGAGTTATAAGGGTTTATGAAAGGTATTTTTATTCATAATTGATTTGTGTTATTTGGAGTAATAAGGGTTTATGAAAGGTTATTTTATTCATAATTGATTTGTGTTATTTGGAGTTAAAATAGGGTTTATGAAAGATTTTTTTATTGAGAAGTGATTTATGTAATTAGAGTTATAAGGAAAATGGATTTGATTTTTCCAAAGTTCTTTTTGCCATTAAATTTTATTAAAGAGGTTTTGAGTTATTTTGGTGGATGTTGAATTTATTTTTAGTTGGGAGTTTATAAGGTGTTATTGGATAAATATTTTATGAATGTTGATGGTTGTTTTTGAAATGTGGAGTGATAAGGTGTGATTGAGTATTTACATTATATTATGAGAAAGATTTATCTTCTAACCTCTTTGATTTTGGAATAAAAGTGTTTGTGGTAGTGAAAGATTTATGAGATCCCTTCACCATCAATAAAAATGTATGAGCACATTCTTCCATAGTTGAGTTGATTGATTGGTTTTCTGAAAAATAAGTTTGGAGTGAAAAGGAATTGATTAGGGTTTCCTATTGAGTGTGTTGAGTTAATGCTTCAAGGTTTTATGGAATAAAGAGTTGTTAAAACCTTGTTTTATAAGCATTGTTGTTGAAGCCATTGATTATGTGAAAAACTTGAGTGAGAGTTTGAGTATCATTGCTATGTGAAGATTGTTTTATAAGCATTGTTGTTGAAGTAAGTTGTTGTACAAAGAACTTGAACTAGGGTTTGAAAAGAACATGAGTATCATTGTTATGTGAGATTTGTTGTTGACCATTATTGGAAACATTTTGAGTGAGTGTTCATATGCTTGGACTAGGGTTTGTGAGCAAGGGTTGTTTTATTGTACAGACTTGTTGAGCAGATTTGAGCAAGTTCTATGTGGACTTGTTGAGCAGATTTTAGCAAGTTCTGTGTGGACTTATTGAGAAAATTTGAGCAAGTTCTGTGTGGACTTTTTGAGTAGATTTGAGCAAGTTATATGTGGAATTATTGAGCAAAGTTGAGCAAGTTCTATGTGGACTTTTTGAGAAGATTTGAGCAAGTTCTTTGTGGACTTGTTGAGCATATTTGAACAAGTTCTTTGTGGACTTGTTGAGCATATTTGAGCAAGTTATGTGTGGAATTTTTGAGCATATTTGAGCAAGTTCTGTGTGGACTTGTTGAGAAAATTTTAGCAAGTTCTGTGTGGACTTGTTGAGCAGATTTGAGCAAGTTCTGTGTGGACTTGTTGAGCAGATTTGAGCAAGTTCTATGTGGACTTGTTGAGCATATTTGAGCAAGTTTTGTGTGGAATTATTGAGCAGATTTGAGCAAGTTTTATGTGGACTTGTTGAGAATATTTGAGCAAGTTTTGTGTGGACTTGTGGAGTAGAGTTTAGTATAGATTTGAGGATAGGTTTGTTCCAGACTAGAGATAGAGTTTGAGCATATTTGTCCTAGATCAAAGGACTAAGTTTAGTGTAGATTTGAAATAGAAATTTGGAGGTAACAGAGCAGAGAGGAAAATAGTCTCAAGTGGATAGAGATCCATTAGCCAGGGTAGTGAGGATAAATATTCTGAGTGGGGACAAGAGTCTTCAATGGAGAGATATCCATAAGCCAGTGTAGTGGAGGTAGTAGTTTTCTAGAGGATCACCAACTAGAGCAAAGAAGAAGGAGTTATCACGTGGATAGATATCTATGAAATTTATTTAGGGGATTGGTATCTCCATTGGACAGAGGTCCATAAACATTGTAATAGGGAAAGGATTCCCAAGAGATTGATTGAGAAAATTTTAGTGAAATATTTTCTCCATGGAGTAGCCTACGTTGGGTGAACCACGTAAATGGTGGTGTCTCTATTATGTGTGGTGATTTGTGCATTGCTTTGATTACTGCTATTGATATTGCTCTCTTTACATTGCATAATATTGATTAGGAAAGAAAATGTAAAAAATGGTCTTATACTATTCACCCCCCCTCTCAGTATAAGGTTGTGTTCTTCACATCACAATCGGTAATATGTATATGTGGTCAGACCCAATCAACACCCTCCACATCTTCCACATCGCCCATTACCATCCATATATCATCACCTATACAACCAAATTGACAAGTACCTACTAGAATTTCATCCACACAAGAATCATCAATCATCTATCAAATTCCTTAGCCAAATCCATCTTTATCTCCACCAACCGACATATCATAAGTCAATTTAATAGATTGTGATATATCATTCCAACATACATCACTCCCATCATCTAAGCCACAAGTCACCCTAGAGTCCCACACCTCCACATCCACTCCATCCACATCATCACCCACACAAGTTGCAATCCACCTTGCTAGTCCTAGCTTTGGTGAGTATGTGGTTCAGGATGTCACAATCACACCACTCAACATCCAAACTATTAGGGATTATGATTACCCACATGACCCACCATTATCCATAGGAGTGATGTATAATATAGGTTCATCACCTAACAAAATTAATTTTGTATATGGGGGGTCGATTCATCATTCAATCCACTTTTCCCAGATGAACCCAAGTAACCATCCTCTACTAACCTCGAACACATGACCAACCAATCCTAATTTCCCATAATGATATTTTCATCAAGTTAATTGGTAAGGATATGGATTAGGATGATATGAATAGGGTATGCATGAGATCATCGAATCTCAATATCAAGAAGTGCATGATTGTTTAGGTCTAGGATACAATCCACAATCTATTGATTCCTCTTTTGAGTGAGCCTTTCAAAGACTCAATCTAGATCATGAAGAGGAAAAATATCACAATGATGAATTTGAGGATGAATTATATGAAGAATTCAACGTCATGTCAATAAATTTAGATGAATCTGAAGAGGAATCAATCCTAATCACACCATTCACAAAACAAGATGAGTATTATCTCAGATTGTTCTCCATCCATCAACCCATCTTCCATTTGATTCTACCAAGGGTGCGAGTTGAGCCTATCAATGAACCACCACCTCCACTTCATTGATCCCCTCACAACAACTAGATGTAATATATGTACATAACAAAAAACAAAAAAAATTAAAAAAATATTTTAAATTTTTTGCATTTGTATATCCCTACCATTTGCATTTATATGTGTTGCTTGTTGCTATCTAGGTTTTCAAGGTTCATTCATTAATTCCAAGAGGTGAGACAAAACACCCTTCATTTTGCAACCACAATTTTCCCACTAAGTCATCATGAATCTTATTGATTTATTCACACCACTCTATAATCCATACGATTTGACAAAACCAATACCTATTGATATAAACCTCATTGATATGGAATGAATTTCATCACCCTAAAATTATCTGAACTCATCATTTTAAAGGAATTGTTAAGAGCTTCTACCATCTACATTCCTCTGCAGCCTTCGTCTTCTCCCTTGGATTTTGCTATTTTCTAGGTAAAAATAGAAGAAACTATGCCAGAAGAGTTTGATAACATCACTGATGACATTCATTTGATTTCAATGCCCCATCATATTGAGGAAGGTTCACACATGACCACTGAAGATACTATAGATGTGAACCATAGTACAAATACGAACAATCCATAAATTATGAAACCTAGAAAAAGTTTATCCGCTGATGAATAAGAGAAATTCATAGATCTTATCAAGAGAAAGAAGGGCATATTTGCATGGTCCTATAAAGACATGAATGGTCTTGACCCTAACTTGGTTGTCCACAATTTAACCTTGCATATTGATGCTAATTCAATCAAACAAAAATTGATAAAGTTACATCCTACCATTACCCTCATGGTCAAAGAAGAACTCCAAAAGTTAGATATGGGTTTCATTCAACCCATTGATTATCTTGAGTGGCTATCAAATATGTTACATGTTCATAAGTATAATAGGGTGATTCACATTTGTACTAACTTTAGAGATCTTAAGAAAGCATTTTATAAGGATGAATTTCCTCTACCAAATATTGATACTCTTATCGACACTTGCGATAGCCATGAGATGCTATATTTAATGGATGGCTTTTCAGGATATAACCAAATTCGAATTAATCCTAATGACCAACACAAAACAACATTCACAACACCTTGGGGGAATTTTTGTTACAAGGTAATACCATTTGGTATTAAACACATAGGTGCCACTTATCAATGTGCCATGACATAAATATTCCATGAATACATGCATAAAATCATTGAAGACTATGTGGATGATCTACTAGCCAAATCTAAAACTCGACAAGAGCACATTGGTGTCTTGGATTTTTTTTTTTGATCGACTCCTAAAGCATAATGTAAGGTTGAACCCCAAAAAGTGTGTCTTGGATGTCACCTCAGAAAAACTGCTAGGATTCATTATCTCCAAGATAGGCATTGAAGTGGATCCAAACAAGGACAACACAATTATGGATATACCTCCCTTAAAAAACTTGAAAGTGGTACATAGTTTACAAGGAAATATTCAATCAATTCATCGTTTCATCACATAACTCTTTGATAAATGTAGGTCTTTCACTAACCTACTACAAAAGGGAGTGACATTTTCATGGTAGAAGAATGTCAAAAATATTTTGATGATATCAAGCAATACTTAGCCTCTCCGCCAATATTAACTCCACCTTACCCAGGGGTCCCTTTTCATATTTATGTTTCAATAATATACTTTGCATTAGGGATAATGCTTGCACAAAAAAATGAAAACAACTGAGAGCAATCAGTATATTACATTAGTCAAACAGTGGTAAGCTACGAAACTCGATACGCTTACATGGAAAAATTATGTCTAGCAGTGGTTTTTGCCACTAAAAAAACTCATATATTATATGTTAAGTCACACCACTTATGTCATAGTTAAATAAAACCCTCTGCGTTACATGATGTCTCATGCATATAACAATACCCGTACCACAAAATGGATAATGTTGCTAAAAAAATTTGATCTTGAGTTCATTAGTCAAAAATCCATTAAAGGTCAGGTGATAACTGATCAACAGGCGGAAGCTCCACTTCCTAGTGTTCAACCCTTGATTATTGAGCTCCCAGATGACTCAACATTTACCATCACTAAATAGGAGGAAGATGTCATTCTTGAAGAGGATGTGGATATCACACTCTTCTTTGATGATTCTAAGTGCAAAAAAGGACAAGGTGCAAGAATTATGTTTCATACACCCCAAGGGATACCTATTCCATTATCATTCAAACTCAATTTCCTATGAACAAACACTAATGTAGAGTATGAAGCCCTAATATTAGGACTTCAAGAAACCATAGCTATTGGTATGAAGTGTATCAAAATATTTGGTGATTTCCAACTTGTCATTCATCAAGTAAATGGATCGTACCAATGCAAAAAATCAATTTTAAAACTTTATCATGAAGTAGCAATGAAATTGCTTGCAAAATTTAACTAGTATGAAATTTATAGTTTACCTCATTCGAATAATAGATTTGTAGATGCGATGGCCTCTCTAGGATCATTGATTCCAAAGAACTCTATAGGAGAGGTACAACCATTAATTATCACAATAATATCTAAATTGGCAATTTTTTGTGCTAAATCCAAATATGACAAGGATGTTTGCTTTATCCATGCCGAACCATATGAGCCTTGGCTTAATAAAGGAAAAAAAATCCTCAAGTTTTGAACACTCTCATTAGACATATCACGAACTACTAAATAAACTTTCAAGCAAAAGGCAACTTGTTTCACTCTCTTGGAGGATGTGTTGTATAGAGATGGTTATGATGGAGTCCTCCTTCATTTTCTCGAGCTTGTAGAGGCCCAAAGAGCAATATCTAAAGCTCATGATGGTACTTGTGGTGGTCACTTTAGTGGAATGACCATCACAAAGTACATTTTACACATGGGTTATTATTGGCCCACCATGGAACACGACTGTTGCACTTATGTCAATAAATATCAACAATGTCAGAAACATGCTAATTTAACTCATGTGCCATCACAAGCATTACAACTTATTCAGAGTCTTTGGTCATTTTCACAATGGGGTTTGGACTTGATTGGTAAAATATTGTCTCCTTCCTCAAGACAACACACATTCATCATCACTACTACTAAATACTTCATGAACTGGATCAAGGTAATTCCTGTAACCAACATAAAAGGACCACAAATTATGGAGTTCATACTTCAGCATATCATCTATCATTTTGGTATTCCATCAAAAGTAATCTCTAACAATGGTAAGTCTTTCAAGAACAAGGATGTTCAAGAACTTTGTAAGAAATATAATATCCAACATAGTTTCTTGACTCCTTATTACCCATAGAAAAATGGACAAGTTGAGGCAACCAATAATACCTTGATCTCTATTTTCAAGAAATTAGTCATAGAAAATCATTGATATTGGCATACTTATATCCCCTTGGCATTATGAGCTTATCGAATGAGCATTCACATGCCTATCAGGGCAACACCGTTCTCATTGGTCTATGTTGCCAAATCCATCATACCTCTTGAGCTCGAGATCCCCTCACTGCATATTTTATTATAGGAATTCATAGATGATGATATTGCTAGACAATCATGTATTAACCAACTCATGCTCCTCGATGAAATGTGAATCAATATCTTGAAGAATTTATGAGTATATCAAGATCGTTTAAAGCATGCTTACAATACCAAAGTCCATCTATATGAATTCCAATTAGAAGATCTTGTCCTTAAATAGAATTAACAAAATATCAATGCATTACCACATCTTCATGATAAATTTATGGCTAATTGGTTAGGTCCATATACTATCACACAAAAGGTGGATCAAGGAACTTATAGGCTTGCCAGTATAGAGGGAGTAGAAGAGCCTAAGCCACTAAAAATCATCTACTTGAGAGCGTTCTATGCCTAATGTGATTTATATATATGTATATATACATGGCTAAAATAACAAAAACACTACACATTGTATTTCATACATCCATCATGCATAATCACATTCATTTTCACATTTTGCACATTCCATCCACCATATTAAGGGTCATTTGCTCAGTTTAGATAATCATTGATCCAATAAGTCTTGTCACCTTAATCAGAGGTATCCTCGAGTTCAAACCCATCTCATTGCACCATTTCATAAGTCAAGTCATCATTTGCAATACAAATTTCCATCATCCCTAGGTTTTTTTGGTCACTCATCCACTTCTAGTGTTTTAAGCAACCTCCAATACATGTCAAGGCATATTTTCACTAAGAAAATATTGAGTTCTAGGAGTTGACTCTAGCATTCTTGAACCAAACACATCTAACACTTATTAAAAATATCTTGTTTCAAAGAGGGATAACACCATGATCGGGTTGAACCTCGAAGCAAAAAATTCATCTTTGCTTTTTCCATTATGCACATAGTCCAAAATCAAAATAGTGTTCTTCACCACTAACAACACTTTCAAATAAAAGAATGAGTAGTAAGGATAGAGTGATGAGGCCTAGAAATGCCTCAATCATAACATGTTTTGAACATTGAAACTGACTAAAAACTCTTGTGTTTAATCTGATATGCTAGTTAAGTTGAATTAATATGCTGTGTATTAACTGTTTGCATGATCAATGTGTTAGAAATACTATATTCTAATTTTTTATAGTTTTTGCATAGTTTTATGTTACTTTGTCATGACTTGCTAAATGAGAAGTATGCTTAGGTTGATAGCAACACTTCACTAGTTTTGTTTTAATGTGTTTCAAACATTTGTTTATCTAAATCTAGCAAATAGTGCAAGCAAAATGTTACTGTGCAGCAAAAATTGGTTTTCCAATATAAATTCTAGCCAGCTGCCAATGAATGGCAAGGCATGGAATTCACACATGGAGAGAGATGAAGGCTATTGCAATCTGATCCTGAGAGCTAACCCACCTAAGAAATGTAGATGAAATAACTTGAAGAGCACACAGTTGTTCATTATGAAGATCTTAAAAATGAGCAGACATCTTCGTAATGAGAAATACAGTCTCTTCGAAATGAGTGGACATCTTCGGAATGAGAAATACAGTCTCTTCGGAATGAGCCACTTATCTTCAGAATGAGAACATAGCGATTTTTGAGTTGTTGACTGATTTTTGATGATGGAAAAAGGGAAAGAAGGTTGAAAAGGTTAAAGGAAAATATCTCCCATCTAACTTTTTCATCCTTGCCATCCAAAGCCACCATTCATGGAAAAGATCAATTTTGATCCTCTTCTAGGATAAACCCAGGAATGCTGCAGCATAATAGGAATAGATCTGTAAGATAGGAATGAGATATTCTTAGTTTGTAAATAAATTTTAGGATATCTATAAATAGATAGATCTCGTCTAGGTTTAGCTGAGAAAGGTAGAGGAAAAGTAAGCAAAAGGTATAATAATAAGAAAAGTTACTGTTATAGTCTTGTAACAGGGTTTTTAGCAACAACACTGTAATTATGCTCTTGAATCAATAAAGTGCACTATTTTTATTCATGTTGTTGTGAATGAGTGTGAGTAAGATCTAGAGAGAGAAATACTCACACCTTCTTCTGGACAATGAGGCTGGCCACTTCCAGACCTAGAAGGAGGACTAACAATAGGTTTTTATTTTGATTTTGCTACAGTAGAATAAGTTGTAAAACTTGTCATTTTATTTCCTTGTAAACAACTAATAGTCTTTGCAATATTAGTTTATTTCATAATTAGGATGATCTTATGATTAATGATATGTTTGGTTGTAATCTCTATTTTCAGCAAGCTTTCAAATTACTGCAGATTGTCATTTCCAGAATTTACTATTTTTTGCAATTTTACTGCATTTTGTGTTTTGTTGTCAACCCCTGCACAAAAGATTGTCAACCTTCTGTTACAAAGAATTGACAGGACTTAATTTCCATGTTATAATCAGGTTTCCATTACTGCAAAAGTAAATAGACTTCCTTTCTACAATCATAATTAGATTTCTAATTCTGCAACTGTAACTAGGGAGTCATTTTTACAATATAATTAGATTTCTTTCTGTACTAGTAACTAGGATTTCATTTCTGCAGTTAGTAATTAGTTTCCATTCTTGCAATTAGATTAAAAGTTCAATTTATGCAATTTAGAGATAAAAATTTCCTAAATCCCCCACACAATTGATTTCACCAATAAGACCTGTTGCTCCTAAAAGACCTAAGTTATAGCCTTGTTCACTCCTTTCGCAAATAACCTTGTACACTGCCCTGGAATGATAAATTCATTGAGAATTAATGATGTGCATAATGACAACACATCATTTTGGTGCCGTTGCTGGGGAATAGTGTTGCTAGAAGGTGACAATAGTCCAATAGCTGTTAATTAGACTGAGTTATGAAAATTTAAGATAAAATCTGAATATAACAGCTGGTTAAAGTAACAACTGTTCACCTATAATTTATGTCATTCAAGAGTAAATATGAATGAGTAAGCCTAGGGATGAAATAGGTAGAATTAATCAAAAGGATCCCTGGCTTGTTCCATTAAGAATATCTTCACACCTAAGGGATGAATCACCTGTGTTTGAACTACGAAAAATTGAAACAAAAATCACCAACTTCATCATCATTAGAACATCCTGAGAAAGAAAAATCATCAGACTCATCATCAATAGAGGATTCTAGACCTCTTAAGAGTGAAATTTGGATAGGTTTAACTATTCCCAAGGAACAAGAAACTATGGCAAAGAGAGGTAATCTAGATGGGGATGGCCAACATGGCTGTGTCCATAATGAAGGAAATGATCAGGATATGCCCCAACCTTCCAGAATATTTGAATATCCTATCCGTTTGAATCCAACACAAAACTCCGCCATGAAAACCATTTCACCTTCAGTACTTCCAACCTTTCGAGGAGTTGTATCTGAAGATCCTGATCAGTTTTTGTTTGAATTCAAAGTAGTGTGTCAAACCTATGACTATGTAAATGATAATAAAAAACTTAAGGTTTTTCTCTCAACACTCAAGGACTCAACATTACGCTAGTTCATGATCTTGGAGCCAAATTCCATCCAAACCTGGGATCAAATGGAAACTGTGTTTTTAGATAAATATCAGGAGTATTGTCGTGTAAGGAATAGGAAAGATGAGTTATTGAGGATTAAGCAAGAAGATGATGAAACATTAGAAGACTATCTTTATAGGTTCTCCTTTGTTCAAAGGAGATGTGGACTTGTAGAACCTGAGTTATGCAAAACCATCTTTTTGAGAGGATTACAAGATGAATCCAGAGAAGTATTGGATTTGATGGGAAAAGAGGATGCAAATAATCTCAGTAATGAGGAAATTATGGGTCTCTACAGGAATTACTCTCGCACTAAGCAGGGAAGAAGAAAAAAGAGTACAAATGACACTGATGTGAAGGACCTAATAGAGGAACTTGCAAATTTTAAAACTAATATTCTGGTGCAATTGAACACAACTTTGGGAGAAATGTCTGCAAAAGCAAAAAACACAGAATATTTGGCAATTTATTGCCCAAGATGTAGAAATAAACATGATTTGCAGGAATGTCCTTTGAATAAAATGTCTATCTCAACCATTTGTAGTATCTGTTCGAAGAAGCATTTGACTGATAAATGCCACCTGCTACCACAACTCAAAACTATGTTAGAGATTTAGAATGAGGAACTCAACTATGTTGGACAAAAATAGGGGGGAAATTTCTCTCAGAACAAAAATACCCCTTGTTTTTCTATAAATTGGGGGCATAATCCTTGGACTATGCCTTGGGGACAATCAGAACCACCCCAACATCCTTGGAATTATTCTCAATGGATAAATTCCCAAGAATGACCACAAACAAGTTGGAGTAATCTAGCCTGGAATCAAAATTAGAATAACCCATCATGGAATCAAAAAAACCCACCCTAGAATCAGAATCAGACTAATCCACATTAGATGCAAAATCAAACACAATGGAGTCAGCAATACCAGTCCTATCCAAGGCAACAAAGAAATCAAGGTAAAACTCAACATTTGCTGCCTGCACCTAATCAAAATTTTCAAGAAAAATAGAACCAACCACAACAAACACAATAGGTGAAACAACCTCAACTTCTAGCTCAACCAGTCACTAATCCAAACAACATGAGACATACATCCCCTGTCTATGTGGCTGAAGTTGAAGAAAATGCTGAAATAAATGTTCTTGATTGTAGTAACATCCAACTTCGTTAAGGAAAAGTTGTACCTAAACCTGTTTCAACTAAAATCAAGGAAAATGAAAAGCAAGAACCTTTGGAACAAGTTAGATTTAAACCAACAACAGAGAAATAAGAAGAAAAAATAGAACCACATGCAGAACAATTACCTTCATCAAAGATAATTCCATATCCTGAAAGATTCAATACCATAGCAAAAAATTCTGAGTTAGACTTGGTCAAGGAACTTAGAAAGTTAACTATATAATTGCCCTTATTTCAAGCCATTAAGGATATACCAGTGATTAAAAGTACTATCCGAGATTTGTGCATTAGAAGAGCAGGAAGAAAAAATAAAGCATTTCCCAAGACTGTTTAGGTTGAAGGAAAGATAGTTGATCTCTTATCCAAAAAACTAGTACCTCCAAAGTATAGTGACCCAGGGAGTCCAGTTATCACAGTTACCATAGGCTCAGTACCAATATCAAATGTCCTAGTAGATCTAGGAGTTGCAATAGATGTCATGACCAAGGATATAATGGAACAATTATAGCTCAAACATCTCAGTCCCACATTTATAGTTTTAGAAATGGCTGATAAGTCAGTTGCAAAACCTGAAGGTATCATTGAAGATGTCCCTATAGAAGTCTCTTCTTGGGAATTCCATGCATATTTTTTGGTTTTACAACCAAGAAATTCAACACATGGATATCCCATCATTCTAGGAAGATCTTGGCTTGCAATTGCAGTAGCCTTCATAGACTGTAGATCTAGAAAAATGACTATTTCAAATGGTATTGATCTAAAACAGATCTCTCTGTATCCTCCTGCAAGACCCTCCAACAATTTTTTAGGTCAGTTATGGTTTCTTGACTCAGATGAAGAACTAGGAGAGGTTATTTCCACACTAGCCACCTTGGTAGTAAGGGAACACATAGAAGACCTCCATGACATAGAAACTTTAGAGAATGAAACTATCCTAATGAATGTTCTGCATGAACAAGGGTTAGAAGAAGAAGCAATAAATATCCATCAGCTTGTTAGGGAATGATGAGAACCAAAATTTTGAAGGTGAGCCATCTGTACTATCATAGGAAACATCAGTTTCACTACCACATGGGTGGCACCATCACCTGATTTTCCCTTCTCACTGTTCCATATAGGATATGCTTCCATTAGAAATAAATGAAACATAAACTTCTTATTTCCTCCCATCTCATCATTGCCATCTTAACTCCCTAATAACCAAGTATGAAGAAGTGAATTCAATCCTTCCAAATACAAAACAAATAGAAGTCCAGCTAGGAAAATTACTGAACATTAACAGCTGGCTTACTAGGGAAGAGGAAGAAAATTTGATAACTATTTTGCAGAAGCATGTTCATGCTTTTGCTTGGGACTACAAAGATATGTAGGGATTCACCCTGATATATGCACCCACAGGATTTATACTAAAGAAGTAAAGCCAGTAAGACAACCCCAGAGAAGACTGAATCCTTCCTTGAGGGATATTGTAAAGGAAGAAATTTAAAAACTTCTAGAGGTAGGGTTCATTTACCCAATTTTTGATAGCCAGTGGGTCTCTCCATTGGTTATAGTTCCTAAGAAAAATGAAAAAATGAGAGTATATGTAGACTATAGAGAGCTGAACAAAGTGACATACAAAGACCATTTTCCATTACCTTTCATAGATCAGGTGTTAGATACCCTTGCTAGAAAGAAATAATTTTTTTTTCTTGATGGATTTAGTGGGTATAATCAAATTCAGGTTGCACTCGAAGATCAAGAGAAAACAACCTTTACCTGTCCATGGGGAACATTTGCCTATAGGGTTTTACCTTTTGGTTTATGTAATGCCCCAGCAACATTTCAGCAAGCGGTCTTAGCAATTTTTTTTGATCTGACTACGAACAGTGTTGAGATATACATGGATGATTTCACAGTATGTGGACAAACTTTTGACTTTACATTAGAAAACCTTGACAGAGTTTTAACTTGCTATGAAACATACTAGTTATCCTTGAATTCAGACAAATGTTTTATGATGATGGAGGAAGGAATAGTTCTTGGCCATAACATCTCTCTTCAAGGGATCCAGGTTGATCCGAATAAGGTGGAAATTATCAAGAATCTTCTTCCTCCTAAAACTCATACTGATGTCAGAAGCTTCCTAGGACACATTGGTTTTTACCGCAGGTTTATTCCCAACTTTAGCATAATAGCCAATCCCATGTTTTCCCTGTTGACTAAAGATTCTAAATTCTCCTGGACTGCAAGGTGTCAGGAATCATTTTAAGCTCTGAAAGAGAAATTAGTAACTCCACCTGTGTTAAGAGGACCTAATTGGACATTACCATTTCACATACAAGCTGATGCTTCCAATACTACAATTGGAGCAACATTATGACAAATTGACAATGGTGAACACTATGCCATCTACTACATTAGAAAGAATTTGATAGGAGCTGAGAAAAATTATACCACAACTGAGAAGGAATTCTTGGCGGTAATTTATGCCATCAACAAATTCGAGGCATTACATCACAAGGTTATCAAATATTCGTTCACACAGATCACACAACCATTAAGTATTTGATGAATAAGCCTATGGTAAGTGCAAGAATTATTCGTTGGTTACTTTTGCTGCAAGAATTTGATATCACAATATTCAACAAACTAGGAAAAACTAATGTTGTAGCAGATTTCTTGTCCAGGTTGCAGAACACAGAGGAAGGGGAATTAGTTGAGGACACTTTTCCTGATGAAAAATTATTTGCTATATCTATCCAATCACCTTGGTTTGTGGATATAGCCAATTATTTTGTCACAGGGAAAGTTCCTCCACGTTTCATTTCAAAACAAAAAAAACAATTGATCAAACAAAGTTCTTCCTTTGAGTGGATTAAGGGTATACTTTTTAAGTGCAGTCCTAACCATGTGTTACATAGGTGCATCCAAAAGGATGAGGTATATGATATCCTTAGGGCTTGTCATGATGAACCCTTAGGTGGACACTATTCTGTAAAAAGCACAATTAGAAAAATTTTAGGGATAGGATATTATTGGCCATCTCTTGACAAGGATGTGAAAAAGTACATTAGGAATTGTGATGCATGCCAAAGAATGGGGAAACCCACTCTTACAAATGAAATACCACTATAGCCTCAATTGGTTTTAGAGCCATTTGAGAGGCGGGGGCTTGATTTTGTAGGACCTATTGATCCACCTTCTCAAGGAAAGGTGTATATTCTAGTATGCATTGATTACCTGACAAAGTGGGTAGAGGTGCGTGCTTTTAAACATGCTTGTGAAGAGGTCACCGATTTCTTGTATACTCAAAATTTTTAGATATTTGGAGCTCTACGGTCTATCACCATAGACTAAGGACCCCAATTTGCATCTAAAGTCATTGAGGCTTTTACGAAATTATATAAAATCATCACCTTACCACCCACAAGAAAATGGCTAGGTTGAGGTAACAAACATGGAATTGAAATGAATCTTGACAAAAATAGTAGCTTTTCATAGGAGAAACTGGCTAGATAAATTTCTTGAAGCAGTTTGGGATTACAATACTACTTGGAAATCCACTACTGGATTCACACCTTATGAACTAGTTTTTGGTAAAAATCCCCTCCTACCTATTGAATTTGAGTTACTGACATTACACACAATATTGGAAATTGGGATTGAATTGTCATAGGCATAGATGGATAGGATTCTGTAGTTGAATGCATTGGATGAACTTCGATTGGATGCTCTACACCAAACTAAAGTAATTTAGGAGCAGAGGAAGTTATGGCATGATAGTCACATTCAGTAGAGGAAATTTTAGCAAGGATATTGGGCTTTGCTGTTTGATTCTCGCTATGAATATTTCCCTGGAAAGCTGAGAACTAGATGGCTTGGACTTTACCAGATTGAAGAGGTATTTGACAATGGAGTAGCTCGTCTATCTCCTATTGATGGTTCACGGAGAAAGTTGGTAGTGAATGGAAATCGCCTCAGGGTGTACCATACACCTCTAACTAAAGAGGAATTCTTACAACATCTTGATAGTTTGGATGCACAACAGGTGGAAGAGATTCCCTCTTCCACTTCAATAAAATCAACATGATCATGGATTTCAAGAAAAGCAGAAAAAAAAAAAATTAGAAAAAGTAAAAAAAAAAAAGATGAATAAATTTTGATTGTGAATTCCTTCATCGACATGATTTCAGGGAAATCATGAATTCCTTTATGGACATAATAAAAAAAAAAATAGAGAGAAAAGGAGAGGTAAAAAAAAAAGAGAAAACAAGAAAAAAAAAAGAGAGAAAGAAAAATAAATAGCTCAGCAGTGAAAACCTTTCCTAAGGCACTACTGAGTTGGTATGCATGAAAACTAGTTTCCTAGCATGTATAACCTTGAAAATTTCTAAATCATCATTGTATAAATTCATCAACTGCACTTGTTTTGAAATATTGCAGAAAATCTCAGCAGAACATCAACAAAAGTAGTCATTCTTCAAAAATTGCATTAACTTGTTTTAATTAGGTATATATTTCTTACATTTCTTCATTGTAAATGATTGGTATGTAGCATATAACAATTAACCATTAGCATAAAAGGTATCCATAAGAGTTGGCATACTTAATACATATTTTGAGAAGGAGAATATTAGTTTCTGCCTAATCTTCGAAATGAGAATGCCAAAAATAGTGCCTGTTATCTTCTTTAGAATGACTACTGTATTGTCTTCGGATAGAAGTTTTCTTCAGAATGACGACTGTATTGTCTTCGAATTGAAATTGTCTTTAGAATGACTGTTGCACTTAGTATTTGAAATGAAATTATCTTCAGAATGACTGGTGCACTTTCTCTTTGGAATGAAATTGTCTTCAGAATGACTGTTGCACTTTTTCTTTGGAATGAAATTGTCTTCGGAATGACAACATAATGAATGTTGCACTTTGTCTTCGGAATGATAGCAGAATGAATGTTGCACTTTATCTTCGGAATGAAGCTTTGTCTTTGGAATGAGGAATTGTCTTCGAAATGAAAATTTATCTTTAGAATGAGGAATTGTCTTTGCAATGAAGCATGATATTCGAAATGAGGACTTGTCTTCGGAATGAGGAATTATTTTTGCAATGAAGCATAATCTTAGGAATGAGCATTCAACATGATATTTCCACATGGCATCCAAGGAGGGGGAAAATATACGATCAATAGAATTTTTTTTTGACTGCATATGATAAATGACACGTGTTAGTTGAGATGTGATTTGTCTTATCTTGCACCCATTAAGGAAGAACCAGAATTACAGGGAAGTGAGCAACAACATGCCACCATTTTTTGACACTGATAACCATGCATGTGAGAAATCTGTGGGCAAAATAGAGGAGCTAAAAACAAGTAAGGTGGATCTGATGGCAAGGACATCCGTGTAATCATTAACGAACAGGTGTTCGAAGTAGAAATAGAGAAGCATGCCACCCTTCCTTCCAAAGGCATAATTGTTAATGCAAAATGATTACAAGGTATAGTGCTGATATTGCAGTTCATTCCGAAGAAGATAAACAAAGCAATTGAAAACCTAAAAACAAACCCTGCAAGTCTACAAGAATAAAAAACCAGCGATCCAGCGAAAGAGTAGCAGCAAAGGCAAGTAGTTTTTAACATACCAAAATAGAAAATGGGACGAAAAACAAAGATGGAACCAAAGAGATACCACCCACCTTCGAGAAAATCTAGAAGTGCTAGAAATTTTTGAATACGGAGGGCTTATGCCATTTTTGGACAAATTTGATGGGTCCTCTAAAGATTTTGCCGACATGTTCGCTCACACATTCAAAAATAACCGGGCACACATTAACGACATGACAATTAAGATAACCCCTGAAGTTTTAAGTGAAATTACTGAGCTTCCATTAGAAGGTCTTCAAATTTCCAGAACTAGAAAAAATACACTAACAACTATAGTTAATCAATTTTTGGAAGAAAATGATAGGGAGCCAAAATACTTAATGCACAACAACACATGCAAGGGGGTAAAAAGGGCCAACTTACAAGAACCATGGAATTAAGTGGCCACATGGGTAATAAAATTTTTAACCTGTGAAGGGCAGTATGTACTTTTATCAGGGCATCATTTCAAATTTTTGAACCACCTAAGACATGGTAGGCAACAACCAGAAGTTAGGGTAAATCTTCCCTTGTATCTGCACCAAGAGTTGAAAAATATGGCAAAACGATACCAGGAAGGAAAAGGAAGCCCTTGCCACCATGGTCTTATTAAGTTATTCTTCCAGCATCATTTTAGAGGAAACCCTAGAAGCTTTGATAGGTTTTATTCTACTTTGAATGATGTAGTTTTTGGAAGAGAGGATGAGGAGGAAGAAGAAACAGATGCTGTCATAGATGTTGTTGCAGAGAAAGAAGAAATAGATGCTATCATAGATGCTGTTGTAGAGGAGGAAACACACCCAACAGAAGTAACAAAGCACCTTTCTCCAAAACCTTTAACCTCACAAGCTAAGAAACAAAAGAAGAGAGGGCCTGGAACAAACAGTCAAAAAGAAAAATAAAAAAAAGTTTGTTTTTCTAAAGATGTTGCTGATATGTCAGAACATGGGAGTGAAGTGCCTAAAAAAATAGGGGAAGAGACAACAAGGGAAACATAAGCACTCCCACCAGAATCTGAAATTGTCCCCACAGCCCCCGTTGTCACCAGAAAATAGGGCAAGAAGAAAAATCTACAGCAGGAACTAGGAGGTCTACAAGACTCCACTTGAGAGAAATAGAAAATAGGTGATAGAAGAAGAATATGGACAAGGCAGTCCGCATGTTACAGAAGTGCAACCAACCCCTAAAGATTTTTTAGAATTCCCTAAGCAAATGATTGAGAAAGAGACTGGGCAAGACAATTTTGAAGTTGCTATAGTTCAACAAGCCACAGAAGATGTGGATGCAATCATGGCTGAGCACGACTTCGTTGGTGAGATCTCGTGCTCCGTCATGGCCAGGCGTGACTTCGTTGGTGAGATCTTGTGCTCCGTCATCTTGGGGTGTGAATTCACCAGTTTTAATTTAATTTTTATTTTATTCTTTTTGGCCTGCTTAGACCCAAGTTTAAACCCTCCAACATGTTTTGGTGTCAGCTTTGGGTTTATTTTTCCCATATTTTCCCTCCAATTTCATCTATAAAAGGAACAATATTCTTGCTAAATCGGATATGCGATATACAAGTTTTTGATGTACGATCTTAATGCAAAATTCTAATTATTGATTAAGCTCAAAATTTTTATAATAGCTTGCTCTATTTCCTTTGATTTATTTTGCTACAAGCTAACCTCAAAGTGTGAATTTTGGATTTGATCTTATATTGCATGGATTTGATTGGATTGATGTGACTTGATGGATCTATGGTGTGGTTCGGAGATATAGAGTTCTTGCTTGGATACTTCAATCTTCTTTACCTACTTTTATGACATCCTTAGGGTTTGATTACTTTGTATTTGACATTGATTTCATCTTCTACACTCACTTTTTATTTTTCATTAATCTGTAGTGATATCACACCTGGAGTTAGCAAGGCATGAATTTGCTTGCCCAGATTAAGGTAAACTAGTTTGCAGAAGCAAGATCGCGTCCCATCTGGGTAGGGTGCAATTTTGCTACTATGTTATCGCACCCAATCTAGGTGAGGCGCAAATTTGCTCGAGAGCACATCAAGGGTAATTTTAAGATTATTTTTTCACTGTTGCATCCCATTTGGTATCTAGATCATACTTCTATATTCTATTTTCTATTTTTTGTTATTGCATTTCTATTTTATAATTAATTATCCAAAGGTCAATTTTTGATTTTGTGTTAAAAGGTCATCTAAAATGAACTAGGGGCTTGATTGATGCATCTCCAAGAACTGTTACACAAAGGCCTAAGAAACCCCCCTAATGCTAACTCTATTTTTAGTGTTTCATGAGTTATCTTGTAGAAACATGTATTTTTGATATCATTGGACAAGAGGCGAAAAAAGATAAATAAACCACCCATCTAGATAAGTACTGTGAGACAAGCAAAGTCTCCCCAAGATCGAAGAATGCTCCACAAGATCAATCACACACAAAAGAGGAAAACCCACAACACCAATATTAAGTGGTAAAACCCTACTTCAAATGAAGAAGGGAAACATCCACTATGAAGCTCACTATATTACTCAATGATTCAACAATACAAGAATGCTTCAATGTTATGCAACAATATGCATCAACATGATATAACAAGATGTAGTAGACAACACCCCTATTTAAAGAGAAGCTTTTCTACTACAACCCTAAAATTACCCTAATCTTATCACAATCTTATCTTGAGATGTGTGACAAATCTTATCACAATATTATCTTGAGATGTGTGACAAATCTTATCACAATATTATCTTGAGATGTGTGACAAGTGGCATCTATCAAATATTAAAAAGTGATTGGTTACTTTTTAATATTTTCTAGAAAAGGGGAAATAACTTTTTCCCACAAATTAAATATTCCTAGCACCCTTATTTTATTTATTAATTGGGTGGGAATATTTTTACATAAAATAGAATTATTTTCTAATTCAAATATTATTCTTTAGACTTTATATTTTAGTCTAAGAATAATTTACACAATGTTGCATTACATATTCCAACACTCCCCCTTAATGCAATATTGGGGAAAGGAATTATGAAACAAAGAAACATTCTCCCCCTAAAGATACAAACGAGGATGAGAATCAAATGAGTAATATAGTTACAATGAGCTTCTATGACCAAGAATGGTCTACAATAAGGCACCAATACAAAATGGGCCAAAATGAGACTGCAAGCCCCCAACGGAGTAGCTTCAGATACAAGCAGCTTACAAAGCCATCCATCAACCACAAGTGGTTGCAAATGACAAGAAGAAAACATCACAAGGGTGTCTTCAGTAAGCCTGCAAAACCCCAAATGGAAGTACCTGCAAGCTACAAGCAGCTCAACATAAGATCAGTTAGATACATCATCATAAATATATTCACCACAACATATATGAATATCCAAAGATGATAACAAAACTGATCTAACAAATAGTGAACTATAAGTCATCACAAAAAGATGCCAAGCCATACTTATAGTCACGTGCTATATAGTTGATCAAAAAATATCATGTACAAAGTTGCATAAAGCAAACAAGGAGTACCATGATAATGCAAACTCTAAAGTACCATGTACAAAAGTAGCACAAGGCTAACAAAAAAGTACCATGTACAAGAGTTGCATAAGGTATATGAAAATAATAAAGTGTGCACACCGGTTGCATAAAGCCAACCATAAAATATCATGTACAAAAGTAGCATAAATGCTAACAAGAAAGTACCATGATAAACCAATTGCATAATGCCAACTACATAAAAACATGTACAAAGTTGCACAAGGCAACAAGAAAGTACCATGTAAAAGAGTCGCATAAAGCAATTGCATCATATACCATAATTGCACAATGCCATCTACAAAGTAACATGTACAAAAGTTGCACAAGGCAAACAAGAAAGTACCATGTTCAAAAGAGATGCAAAAAGCAATTATACCACCAAAGATCAACTCATATATATAGCACAAAACACCTCATAAGGATGAAGTTGTCATCACACAAGTGTAACTACACTTCATTCCCCCTTGAGGACAACTTCACCAAACCAAGTGAGTCCCTCAACTTACAAAACTGCTCCTTGGGAAGAGGTTTGGTGAACAAATCAACAAAATTAGAAGATGATGGGCAATACTCCAACTGAATAGTCCCATCCAATACCTTCTCTCTGATAAAGTGGGCTTGGATTTCAACATGCTTTGTCCTTTGATGCATTACAAGATTTTTAGCCAAGGCAATAGCTGATTGATTATCGGAGAGCAAACGTGAAGGACCAAATTGCTCAAAGCCAATTTCCTTCATGAGGGTATGAAGCCAAACCACTTCCTGTGCAGCTATTGTCGTAGCCTTATACTCCACTTCCATTGTAGAAAGAGCAATTGTATCTTGCTTCTTGGAAGACCAAGAGATAGCTGCAGACCCAATACTAAAAACATATGTTGTGGTAGACTTTCTATCTATTCTATCCCCTCCAAAATCAGAATCAGCATAGCCAAAAAGAGCAAAGGAAGGAAGCCTAGAATACTTGAGTGCCAAATCTCTAGTACCTGAAAGGTACTTCAGAATCTTCTTGGTAGCTTGTAAGTGCTCAATATAAGGTTTCTGCATGAACCTAGCCATCATACCAACTGCAAAAGCAATATCTGGCCTTGTGATGGTAACATAAAGAAGACTACCAATGAGCTGCCTATACAATGTAGCATCAGCCAACTGAGATTTTGTACTTACTTCCAACTTAACCCCTATAGAAATAGGAATGGAAGTAGGATTGCCATCCTCCAAATCAAACCTCTTAAGAAGATCTTCAATATACTTGGATTGACTCAAAAAGGTACAATCCTCATGCTGATAAACTTGCATGCCAAGATAGTAGTGTAGAAGACCAAGGTCAGTCATTTCATACTCTGACTTTAATTTGGAGATGAAATAAAAAATGGCCTCATTCTCATTTCCAGTCATAACAAGGTCATCAACAAATAGAGCAATTAAAATGACCAAGTTATCCTTCCTAAGCACATAGAGATCTGTATCTGAATAGCATTTATCAAAACCAAGAGACAAGAAGTAACCTGAAATCTTCATGTACCATGCTCTAGGTGCTTGCTTCAGACCATACAAGGTTTTCTTTAGTTTACACACAAGTGTTTCCTTACCTTGTACAACAAATCCTTGTGGTTGACTCATGTAGATATCCACATCCAAATCACCATTTAGAAAGGCACTTTTCACATCAAGCTAAAAAATCTGCCAACCTTGAGCAACAACAATAGCAATGAGAAGTCGAATGGTGGGCATTTTGGCAACTGGTGCAAAGGTTTCATCATAGTCAATGCCATGTTTTTGAGCATAACCCTTAGCAACCAATCTAGCCTTATACTTTTCTATCTCTCCATTAGAATTGTACTTGATTCTATAGACCCACTTGTTCCCAATAACATTTCTCTTATTAGGATAAGGCACTAGATCCCAAGTTTTATTCTTTAGAAGAGAATCCATCTCAACCTTCATGGCATCAACCCAACAAGAGTGTTGTGAAGCTTCTTGGTAAGAAGTAGGCTCATGATCATTCTCTATCTTAGCTAGAAGAGACATGTTAAGGGTCATACTTCTAGTTATCCTTTGGCTAACTGAATTCTGCTCTTTAGGACCCCTAGAATGATCCAACCACTTGGTCCTTTTGACACAAGGCCCACCCTTTTCTAACTCAAGAAGGTCTTCATTGAATTTGACATCTCTTGAAACAAATACAATGCGTGAAGAAGGTGAGTATAACCGGTAGCCCCTATGTTCTGCATCATAGCCAACAAAGATGCATTTTTGAGACTTTTTGTCCAATTTCTTCCTCTTTTCTGAAGGAATATATGAAAATGCATCACATCCAAACACTCTTAAGTGTGACAAATTCGGCTTCTTACCATTCCAAACCTCATAAGGAGTCTTCCCCTCAACTGATTTTGAAGGACACCTGTTAAGAATGTAGATTGTTGTATTGGCTGCTTCACCCCAAAGAAATTGAGGTAAGTGGTCACCAAGCATGCATCTTACCATCTCCATGATTGTCCTATTTTTCCTCTCTGCAACACCATTTTGTTGAGGAGTGTATGGACAAGTAAACTGCCTTTTGATCCCATGAGAAGAACAAAACTCATTGAAATCATTGCTATTGTACTCCCCTCCATTGTCACTTCTAATCATTTTGATCTTTGCTCCCTTTTGATTTTCTACCAAAGCTTTGAACTCCTTGAATGTCTCAAAACAATCTGATTTATTCTTAAGTAGATACCCAAAGATCATTCTTGAATAATCATCTATAAAGGTGAGAATATAGGATGCACCACCAAGTGATCTAACATGTAATGGACCCATAATATCTGTATGAATGAGTTGAAGAATTTGTGTGGCCCTTGTTGACTTGTCCTTTGCAAACTTTTGTTTGCTCATCTTGCCTAAGATGCATGTTTCACACAAACCATGAATAGGTGAAATGTTAGGCAAGCCTTCAACCAAATTTTTGGACTTCATCATTTGAATATTTTGATAGTTTGTATGGCCTAACCTTAAGTGCCAAAGCTTGCTACTAGGAGAAACATTAGTTGCTAAACACACTTTAGGAGGAGCATCACCTAACACATAAATATTATTCTTCACATAATCTGTAATGATTGGTAGCATGCCTTTCCTAATGCTCCATGAAGTTGCATTGAACTCAATAGTGTGACCACTTCTAGCAACTTGCAAAACTGAAATTAAATTTCTCCTAAGGTTAGGCACATATAGGACATTATCAAGTAATTTCCCTTCAATTACAACATTGCCAACACCTTCTACTTGAAGTCTAGTATTATCACCAATGACAACTGAATCTGAAGAGTGCTTATGAAAGTCCACAAACTTATCCTTTTCAAAACACATATGGTTAGTGCATCCAGAATCTAACACCCATTCATTAGAAGTAGATGAGTCAATGGAGTAGAGGGCACAAACAAAGGCATTTTTATTAGAATTTTGCTTTACATTGTTGTTCTTTTTCTTTCCCTTGCCAAACCATTTCTTAGGTCCTTGTCCCTTAGCCTTTTCTTGCTCTTCCTTTTCTGCAATCTTCTTCTTCTTGAAACAATTTTGTTCCTTGTGGCCTTTCTTGCCACAAAAGTTGCAAGTGAAATCAACTCTAGGCTTGTTGGGTTGGAAATTTTGATTTTTCCTTCCCTTGTATTTCTTCTTGAAGGAAGCCTTAGTGGCACTCAAGGCAACATTCTTCTCCTTGACAACTTGACCATTCACTTTGTCTCTATTAAGAGACTCTTCATGTTGAATCAATAATTGTGAAAGAGTGTTGAGAGGAATGCCATCCTCTTCTTGCTCTAGCCTAGTCTCAATAATGGTGATAAAATTCTTGAACTTGCTTGACAAGTTCCTCAAAATGATAAAGCTTAAGAGCTTCTCACTTATCCAATCACAATTACAAGCCAATAGTTGAGTTCTCATGTCTTTCATCTTTGAGAGGAAGATCAAGGCACTTTCTTCTTCACCTTGCATAGTGCTAAGAATTTTGGACAATAAAGTGAATTTCCTTGATGTGTTGGACCCTAGATGGACTTGTTTTAGCAAATCCCATGCATCTTTAGCATGCTCACAATGGCTTATAGTGAGCAATATCTCATCACTCACACTATTGATAATCATGGAAAGTGCAAGGTGACTCTTGTTGTTGTATGTCTCAAGTGCCCTTGCCTGGGTTGGGATTGCTTCATCTCCATTCACAATGGGCCATAACTTTCTTGCTTGAAATTCAGCCCTCATCCTTGGTTCCCATATTCCAAAATTTGATCCATCAAGGATGTGCTTAGGTGTGAAGGAGATTCCATGATCAACCATTCTAGAAAGTGAACATAATCAAAACATAAGATGCATTGACAAAGGAAATAAATGATGCAATAAGAAAGTAGATAAACATACTTGCATATATAAAAAAAACATAACTTTCAAGTAATCTACTTTTCAATCATCAAAGATAATCATCATGAAAGATAAACATCATGAAAGATAATCAAAATTAAGCATCATCAAGAGAGATAAGCATCATCATGAAAGATAATCAACATCATCATGAACTACTATAACCATCTTGCAATAAACAACTATAACCATATTGCAATTGAATAAAGGAAATAAACCAAGATCAACTTGCAATAGATTAACTTGCAATAAGAAGGTAACTAACCATAACAATCATCTTGCAACAAAATAAACTAACTTGAATTGAACCATAAAACATTTGTTAAATGTTAGATAGTCAATAAGTTAGTAAGTTAGTGTTCATTTTAAGGTTTTGCTATAGCCTAATGAATTGCCAATTCATCTCACCCAAGGTCAACCAAGCTACCCAAAAGGGTATGGGTATGAGGACCCAAAAAGGACTTGCTACCGATAGAGTGGATTCTTTTGGATTCAATAGGTGTTTAGCAAATATAAACTATGTTGCAAGATTAAGTAAATTTTAATCAAATACTAAAGTTGTGGTTAGTAAGTTGATTCATTTTTAACCTTCTTGATTAATATGAAAATTAGTAAATTGCAAGTTAGTTGGTTAGTAGATTGTTTAGTAGCAAGTTAGTAAGTTAGTAGTTAGATTAGTTGAGATGCAAAATAGGCAAAACACAAATACACTCTCTCTCTCTCTCTCTCTCTCTCTCTCTCTCACTTTCATTATCTAAAATTGCCTTGTATACTCCAAAACATACTTGGATAACCTTGCAAAACAAGCAAACTCACAAACAACCATTGTTAATGTGAGAAAAAAATGACTATAAGGTCTAAATTATTTGACAATTTGACTAAAAATTTGCCAAAATTTGCATAAAAGGATTCTAGTTGCATTATATAATAATAAAAAATGCATTTCAATTTATGCAAAAAAAATGACTATTAGGTCTTAAAATAAAATAAATGACTATTTTTTTATTAAAAAAAAGAATAATAAATGATTGTTTTTTTATTAAATGACTATTTTTTATTAAAAAACAAAATAATAAAAAATGACTATTTTTTTTATTAAATGACTATTTTTTTTATTAAAAAATAGAATAATAAAAAAATGATTATTTTTTTATTAAATGACTTTTTTTATTAAAAAAATAGAATAATAAAAAAATGACTATTTTTTTTAAATAGAATAATAAAAAATGACTATTTTTTTTTATTAAATGATTATTTTTTATTAAAAAATAGAATAATAAAAAAATTTAGACTGTACAACAAAATGGGTGGGGGGCCATTTGGCCCCCAAATAAAAAAAAAATTGCCTCAAATTTATTTTTCACCAAAATAGGGCAAATAATATATGGAAATAGGGTTTTTGGGCCTTCCGGATGCAACCATGGGGTCCGTTTGGCTCCAAAACCCTTCCAGCAAAAGCTCAATGCCAAAAATTTATAGATTTAAAATGAAAACACCATTTGCAAAAGATCTAACAACTAGATAAAAAAAAACAATAAATCTATAAACCCTAATGGCAGATTTGCAAAATAAGTTTGCCCAAATATCAAATGCATAAAATACCCAAATATCAAATGCATGCATTAAATATATATATATATACCTTAATGGGTTTTTCACCTCAAAGGATTGAAGACACTTGATGGAGATCCCAACCGCTATGATACCAAATGTGAGACAAGCAAAGTCTCCCCAAGATCGAAGAATGCTCCACAAGATCAATCACACACAAAAGAGGAAAACCCACAACACCAATATTAAGTGGTAAAACCCTACTTCAAATGAAGAAGGGAAACATCCACTATGAAGCTCACTATATTACTCAATGATTCAACAATACAAGAATGCTTCAATGTTATGCAACAATATGCATCAACATGATATATATATATATATATTATATTTATTTTTTTTTTTTTTTTTTTATAAGATGTAGTAGACAACACCCCTATTTAAAGAGAAGCTTTTCTACTACAACCCTAAAATTACCCTAATCTTATCACAATCTTATCTTGAGATGTGTGACAAATCTTATCACAATCTTATCTTGAGATGTGTGACAAATCTTATCACAATCTTATCTTGAGATGTGTGACAAGTGGCATCTATCAAATATTAAAAAGTGATTGGTTACTTTTTAATATTTGCTAGAAAAGGGGAAATAACATTTTTCCCACAAATTAAATATTCCTAGCACCCTTATTTTATTTATTAATTGGGTGGGAATATTTTTACATAAAATAGAATTATTTTCTAATTCAAATATTATTCTTTAGACTTTATATTTTAGTCTAAGAATAATTTACACAATGTTGCATTACATATTCCAACAAGTACTCTAATCATTTTATTGGTTGAAGATCTAATCTAATTATTGATTCTTAGGCATCTGAAAGTGAAAAGCATTTATTATGCATCTAGAGATAATTTTTGTGCACTTATTTTGTATATTTTTGCTTATAAGATTTTCTAAAATAAACCCTTGGTTATTAAGCATTCAAAATAAAGAATCATATTAGGTTAGATATTGTATGCTTGCATTCTATTTTTAGCTATTATATTCTGCTTTCTGCATTGTCCTTTATATTTCCTAGTTTAAGAGCTAGAAAGGCCAAACTTAAGTGTGTTTCTTAAAACTGAATACATCAAACATTCTTGAATAACATGAGGACTTGGAGCGAGTCCTAAAACCGTTCCTAGTGAGCCCTTCCTCCTAGCATCGAGTGTAAAGTACAATATACCCCTGTAGTTCACCCTAAAAAAGGTTTCCTCCTTGCAGATCTATTCTTTTGTTTGGGAATTGTACGTGGTAGGGAAATTTTCCCCCTCTATATACATATCACATATACAAAGAACACTCTAAGGCTATATACAATAGATAACTAAGGCTAATATAAAAAAATGCATCACAAGACACTAGTTAACGTCCATAGGCATACCCCTATCATCCTGATGGGTCAAGAGCTTGATGAATCCTAGAGCGAGAGTCACTATGTCTAAAAAAACTTGTCATAGAGTGTTAAGATCCCGCTATAAAATAAACTCAAATAACACACTCTCACACAATTGCTTGGAAATAACTCACATAAACATCACATTAATATAACAGAAATTTGCATAAAGAACAATCTCACAATAGAACCGAATCGCAGGCCTCTTTGAGGGGGCAACCTCCTTCAATACTTCATTAATTTTGCAAAAGATGGTTACATTGGTGCCTTTTCGGGTATTTAAGGAGTTTCCTTCCAAGGTTGGCTTACATGCAAAATGCCACCTGGATTACATGCATAATGCCACCCGAATTACATGCATAGTGCCACTTTGAATTACATGCACAATGCCACTCGAATTACATGCACAATGCCACACGAATTACATGCACAATGCCACCTATCTACCATGTGTTACATAAAAAGGGTGCCATTTGTCATAGGCACTACCTAAGCTAAAACTTAGAACATTACAAAATATTAATCATGGGTACTACCCACGTTCACTAGGAATTATTACAAAAGGGGAGTTATTACATTAAGGGTTAGGATGAGATCCTAACATAGAGGAGGAAGGCCACACTGGAAACCCAATATTATCCTACATAAATAGATCCTCTAGCTCTTGAATGTATCCCTCCCAAGATCAAAGGTGTAACACATATTATCTCTAAAAAGCATCTCTTCATGCCAGATTTTCTTGGAGCCTCGCTATCGGATCCTCGCCTCCACTTGTCACCATTCGTACCCCTAGCTCCATCAGTAATTGAGTATTCTCAACATCTCACACTGCTATCACCCTATCTTGCTCTGCCACCATATGTCGAAGCTAGTCTCACTCAACTTGGAGCTCAACCCACTCCTCACTCCAACCAGGAGGTCTCTCCAAAACCTCCTCCATACCATCCCCACCATCACCATCACCATCACCTCCAATTGGAGAACACTCTATTATAAAACTCACTTGCCTCCCTCTATTTTTGGACTAATGATATATCTAATGTTGGGGAGTCTCTTTTGTCTCTTCTACTACCTTCCCATCATATCCACTACCCTCCTTAACCACGTAAATCAGTACCCATGGACGTTGTAAAGTGAACCATGCATCATAGTCGGTGGTGGTCTCAACATCATCCACATCTAAGAGATTTATCTCCTCATAATCCTCATACTCCACCTACCACTCCACACAAGGTATGATTGACTCATAAGTTTGATTCTTGTGGAGTACTGAAGCATCAAGAACTCCTATCATATCCCAAAATACTACAACACCCATGAGAATTGGATCAAATCCATCTCACAACCATGTTGACTAACCACCTATATAGCCTACCCGACCCATCGTAATTGCTCTCTATCAAAGGGCCACTAAGCATCTTGCCATGGTCTCTAGTACACATGATCTAGTGTCAACCCTACCCATAAATATTTACACTCCTATCCACTACAACTAGGATGACTCGATTGTATCTCCTTAACTGCTCACCATCTCAATACATAGGGTTGATCCCTATCCCACTCACATGATAGAACCATAGGATGAGCCACACTGAAATACTCGTATCCCCAGATCTAAAATAACACATTTTAGCAACCTTTTGTCCCTGCCTCTTCACCTTGTGCAACTCTAGGTATTCTTGAGCTAGTAGAGTAGGTGCCCAAGCGTACATCCAAGGCTCATCGATCATATCAAACATCGACTGAATCATATTCCATGGGAAACGATATTTGGTGCTATTAGGTATCAACACATTAGCCAACAAGAACATGACTAAGGTTGGTAGTGCCTTCAACTACCCCTCCACATACATATCCAAGTACCTGATCCCACCACCTTTGATGTTCACACCCCTCCATCCATCACCAAAAATTTAACTCATCTCATACTCCTTATTGTGCCTAACATGGACACACAACCCCTCCATAGGTAATCGAAAGATACAATACATGTCCTCAAGTGTCATCATCATATATCCTATTGGGAGCTAGAAGGTCCCCCTATCCGGATCCCATCGCTTTGCTAAGGCAGAGAGGTACCCCTCATGGGCCCTCACCACCTCTATTTGTGAACACTTAGCCAATCCCACCCACTTTAGCTAATACTAGTCATTATTTTATAGCACCTTTCTTACCCTTGGTATGATGGGTAAGAATCAATGTCAAGCCTCAAAAATCCTCAACTACAACACAACACAAATGCAAATACATATCAACATCTCATTAATATAAAAATTTTTCACCTATCTTCTTTTAGTCATAAAAAACATTGTAAAATCAACCAAGAAGGACTAGAAGAACTTACCTATACTACCCATGCATCCACTCCAGCTGCCACATCTATGCCATCCATCGCCATTTTCATACTCACATTCTATTTTACTTAGATGCTGCTCCTCAAACTCTCAAACGTAAGAATGAAATGAAATTTCATTCTTGTAGCCCTTTTATAACTAATTTTGACATGCTCAAACATCCCAAGACGTCTTCTTGGTGCACTCAAATGCCTCCCTACATCTGTAGAATGGTAGACATCCTTCCATGTTTGTGTAGACATGGTTGTAGGCTAGTGTTTATCCTTAAAATGTTGTAAAATATGTCAAAAGGGCCTCAAAATGTAGCAAAACCCCACAAAATCACCTCAAAATTCATCCATGCATACATTACATCATTCCATCACATTTTGTGATAACATGGATTGATTTGGGTGTTTACTTTTTGATTGCGACCAAAAGTCATGAAAACACCCAAAAACGCTTCAAAATATCCCAAAATGATCCAAAATTTCACAAAACTGCCAAATCCACTATTGCATACATCACATTTTGTGATAACATTGATTGATTTGGGCATTTGATTATTGTTTGCAATCAAAAGTCATGAAAATACCTCAAATTGCTTCAAAATGTCCCAAAAAAATTCCAAATTTCACAAAATCATCAAATTCACCCATCAATGCATTGCCATCTTCATTCAAATTCATACATCTTCATTCAACATTGCCAAATTCACTCATCAATGCATTTCCATTCAACATTGTCAAATTCACTCATATTATCAAGTGAACCTCGTATCTAGTGGTTTACTCTATTCTCCTAGCAATTGCAGCGATTGGTTTTTCCATGCAATTCAATAGGATATGTAGATCACCATAAGGATGCTTGCTCATATCATCATCCAACATCCTCTTGTTCAAAAACAAAATTATTTTGGTCCCTTAATTTTTGAGTGTGATTGCACTCAAGAAAATTTGCCCAAGGATGTCATTGGTGCCCTCTCTGTGGGGTTACAAACATGAATAATTTTTACTACATCATTTCTTTTTTCAGGAATTAGAGTCAGTCACTAGCGATAACAAGCCCCTAGGATGATTGATTCCTTGAATTTATCATTTTGCATCTTCATCATTTTGTATTTCAAATATGCCAAAAGGCATACTTTTCAACAACATAGAATCACCCCAAATTTGATTTCAATTTCCCACATCGGGATACATCATACACATTCATTGCATCATCCAATAAAAAACCCCTTTTTTTGTTGGGGTAAAAGCAGAATCAATCATTGCACCATTCACATTCATTGCATCATTCACATCATCCACATTTATGTCAATTGGCTTGTGAGATTCATTCTTCACTCATTCGCCAATTGAGGGGGTAAGCTACAACCAAAATTTTTGTTTTCAGAGTCTTCTTGCATACCAAGGAAAGAATCCATTTTACCAAACTAGATGTCTCTTATTTTTGCACCACATTGTGTTTCACACAACATGATACAAAAAGGGGCATCTGTAGACACCAAATCCTAGCCACTTGTCATCCACTCATCATCAAATCATAGTCATTCATCATTTATTTATATATGTATATTTATTTATATAAATATAAATATTTTATATATTTATAAATAAATAAATAAATAAATAAATAAATAAATAAATAAATAAATAAATAAATAAATAAATAAATATATATATATATATATATATATATATATATATATATATATATATATATATATATATATATATATATATATATATATGAATAAATCTTGGCCACTCATTTAACATGATCCATGTCACTTATCAAATCATAATCACAACCCTTCATCATGTTTTAATTTTGGCTAACTATTGGTGTTGTCGAAATCCTAACATGAATAAAGAGAAATCATCAAAAAATCATTCACTAGTCATGAATTAAAGGTCTATCATCCATCATATTATGAGACCTAGTATTATGTTACCACATTTTCTCCTTACATTCGCACGAATCCTAGCCATCATTGTATCTGTCGTTCAATATCCATGACATACGTGAACTAGATCTAGATTTTGTAGTGTCCCCCATAATCCATAAATGCTCTAGGATATTCCTCGAATGCTGCAATACATTTTTGAAATATTGTAGAGCATCTACAACCATCCTTGAATGCTATAGGGCATTTAGTAGACACCACATTACATCCACCAAGTTATCGGATGCTTACAGGCATTTGTGCATCATTAGATCAAGCCAACAGAAGCATAGATCTAGCATCTCAGGTATTGACAAGGTTGTTATTTGTTCTCACTTATGTTTTATTACATTTAAATTACATTCCGTCAATAATGCACTTAGAGTTTGTAGATTTATTTTATAGAGGGCCTCATACAGTGGAGCCCTCACATGTACTACTGATCTATTTCATATTGTGTTTTGTATGTAGGTGTAGGAGATAGCTCTATTGATTATTTATGTATCTTGGAGTGGCCCCGTAGGGATACACAAGACCACTCACCCTTGTTTGGAGTGAACAAGATCTGAATAAACCACCATTATTTGATCAAGGGTTTTACCCCTCCTATTGTAAACCATTGTATCAAACAAGTTATATTTTGTGACCCTTGATTTAGGGGTATACCAATTTTGTAATAGTAGAGGTCCAGGATCTCTAAAAAATCAATAAAATAACATTATTTCATTGCACAAATACTGCTTATTCTTGATTTGTAGTTATTATCTTGGTGTTGATCATTTTTGCTTTACAAGTAGCTATTCGCCTGTGGTTGCATAGTTACTCCTTACATACCTTTGGGTATTATTGGAAAATGTGCATTGACACACCTTAGAAGTACATCCATCACCCTTATTTTTACTTATTATAGGCTTTTCAAAATCAAAACACAAAAACATTAAAAAATCAAACAAAGTTCCAAAGACAATAGCAAAAGAATCACTCATTTATTGCATAGCTAGTCAACGAATCCCACAAACACACTCAAACACTTGTTTGTTATTTATGACATCCTTCATGTGATTAGCTAAATTTTTGTTACAAAATTTTTAGAAAACCAAAAAAATAGACCTGAACATAGTCCAAAACATTTGTGTCTCTATTTCCTACATTTTTGCCTCTATTACCTATTTTGCATAGATTCATACAAACATGTACAAATCTAACATTCGTACAGACATGTGCAAACTACAGGATCATTTGGATAGGTATAATTACCTAAACTGTAATACAAATAGATCTAGTAATACCAAAAACACTCACACAACTACCCTTATCACCCAGACTCAATAAAAACTTGATTTTTTAGTCTTCTACACTTCAATCATGATCCTCATCCAAGGTTAATCTCGAGAGCAAGCACACCAAGCTATGGAGGCTTATCCTATGATCCTTTCTTATCCAATCACCTCCACCCATTGTCATAACCTGTCTGCTTATTCACATAGCTCATCCTCACCTCACGTGTTATGTGCTAGGATTTCATCCTACGATCATGATCTAAGGTGTCATGCTAATCATACCACTCCTCCATGAGATATCATGATAAGACAAATCTATCCTCCCCTCACCAATATGATCCCTCCCATATCTCTCCTATTAAGGACCATGTCATCCACCTCTTCTTCCCTCACCTTAATTTCCATATCAATTAGCCCGACTGATTAGAATTCCATAGCCTATTTATCCCTCTTTTCCACCCCCTTCACCATATTTATACCCACATCCTTACCCATATGAATCAACACATACCACACATAAAATCTATGTAAAACCCATACCCACACCACCGATGCCTCCTTCACTTGACATGCAACATATCCTATAGTTCCTTAGCTCCCTCGAGCTATACAATTAAGCAATTGTAGGTGTCAACCACCCAACCCTAACTTAACCGTGAGGAGTCTTACTATAATTAAATCTCAAAAAATACCTCACCATAAATGACATCATTATCCATAACTTGGGTAAGCAGTCACTCTTGCATAACCTTTTCCTTATCCACAGTGACCTCCTCCATCTAGTAAATCGCTGGATCACCCATCGCATCTTCATTTCCAACCATGCAAATGGACTCCCATATCAGAGCCATTCATCGATGTATTTTAAAGGATATACGATGTATATCACATCATATTGCTTGATGTAAGACCAAAATATCCAAATCTAGTAAAATTCAAATGGTATAACAAACATCAGGTTTACGTTTATCATCGTCAATAAGGGCATGACATAAAAAATTATCGCACCTTTAAGAATCAGATTCAATATCTACTCAATCAAGAGATCATGCAAATTGAAAATTCCCCTTTACCACCTATCCAACCTCACATGAAACCTCAACCACATCGTCATCCACTTCATACTAGGACATCCTCTCTGAACCTTTAGCAAATATTTTCTAGAGGTTGCATGAAGTAAGATAAATTGCTTTACCTAAAGTTCCACCAAAAAATCCTAATTCACCTGAACCAAAGGCATACAATGCACACAAATTTTTTCTACCATCATCAATAAGGACATGACATAAATGATTTTTATTTATTCAAATACTTGGTCTACAATTTGATTGACCAAGAGGAAATCTAGCTGAACAATCCTATTTTATCCTCCAACCCAAATATTGGCATATCCCAAGGTTCATCCTTCCAACCTAGACTACCACAACCATGAGCTTGCAGTATGTCATCTCCAACTTCCTTTGAAAGGTTCATCATGTTAATGGTTTCCTACCAAGATGTTAGTCACACCAATCTTGCTACTAGCCATCAATGACCTCTAGGACTATCACACCCTACAACATAACACTTTTTATTTCCTCATAGGCATCATCTATTTTCTTTCTAACTCCAGTCTACTTCCTCATTTTTCCTTCTTAAATTTCCTTCTACTCTCTTTCTTTCATAATTTCCATGTCATTATTGCATGGTCATACATAAGTGGTTATGTACCTATAACTAGTCTTTTTTTCTCTCTCTCCATATTTTCTTTCTCCCCCTTCTTTTGCTTCCAACATTATTCTCTTTTTGTACTTCATTTTATTCATCCTCCTACATGTCCTCGTCATTGCTCTCCTCCTATTTAAATTGATTTCTTGACTAGGGGGGTCCACCTTATTTCAAATTATCCTTCTATATCCAAATTTGGACAATTGGGGGAGTTCCTCCCACTTTCAAATAATTTTATGACTAGGGGAATGCACTCCCTTTAAAAAAATATTTCATAACTGAGGGAGTTCACCCTCCTTCAAACCACATTCCTATCTAAGGTATTTAACCCCCCATCCATATTTAATTCTCCCACCTCTCATCCACACATGATGATGTTGCTCAACACTTCAATCATAGATAAATTACCCAAAATCCCAATCAACAAAATAGATTGCTAGGTTTCAAATGTTGCATCCTTTGTCAAAGGTTGCACTCTTTGACTTTGCTTTTCCTAAAATAATCAATTGCCAGGTTCAAAGGTTGCATCCTTTGTCAAATTTTGTGCTCTTTGCCTCACCATCCATTAGACAATCAAAAAGTTCACCAATTAAGTTTGATCACCATATTAAACTCCTTCTAGCATAGACATTTACTTTCACATGCTCCTAGCATAGACACACTACACCAAAAAAGGTCTTTAATGATGGTTATTAACCACCCTTAAAGACCTTTAAGGGTGGTTTTCAAACTACCATCTTTGAGGGTATCGTAAAAAGTCCATGTTATACAATGGTGGTTAAACACCGCCTCAAAAAACCACCCTCTTAGGTTCTAAGATGATGGTTTTTAACCATCATCTCGGTGGTTAGTAACTGCCATCTTAGGGGCCTAAAATAATGGTTTCTGCCATCATCTTAGAGGCCTAATATGATGGCTAAAAACCATTGTTTTAGGCCCCTAAGATGACGGTTACATGTTGTCGTTGTAGGGGTCTAATATGGTGGCTAAAAACCATCATCTTAGGCCTCTAGGAGAAAAAAATAAAAACTTTGAAAGAATAATTTGAGAGTTGGTTTAATTTCACTGCTAGAATAAAATGGCCATGCTTTAAGAAAATTTATCTAGAGGATAAGGCCATTGATTTAAGTCCATAAGAGGTAGTACTAATCAAGAAGAAGGTCAAATCCATTCACTAGTAACTGGGTGAGTATATTCCATGTACATCTCTTAATTGTAAATGCAATTACTTGTTTTTATTGCCTTGCAATAAATCCTTATCTTATGGTCATTATTTTGGTGTCATTCACTTGAATTACTTTTGTGGCTAGTGTGTAGGTTGTATTTAGTTCATTTCAGTCAATTATACTAGAACATTAAAGGATGTCAAGCAACTAGAAGATCATAGTGCAGAGAAGACCTAGGGTGAAGTCTACTCAAGTGATAAGAGTTTATAGATGTCATTCAATTACCTATTAATGAGGCAAGTCCATACAAAGGAAGATAAAGCAAAAATATAAAAAGTGAGATTCTATAAAATAAAAGTTGAATATAAGTGTATTCAAAGGTTAAATCTTCAACCTTCATATTCAATATACTATATTCAAAATGACATTTTCAAAAGAAGATATTGCTACAAGTAAGTTGAATTCGAGCATTGAACCTATGTCAAGCATAAATCATAAATCTAAAAATGTAATAGTCAATGCCAATGATAGCACCAAACATTAAAATCAAAATTGTATAATCACCTACAATATGGTTAAAATCTGAAAGCATCAACTATATCTAGGGATTTGAAAACTATCCAATTTAAACCATATTTGAGAGAGACACAACAAAGTGATTATTGCTGGGAAGCAGATTGATTATGTGTTGGGAAGTAGATAATAACCCAATTCCATAGAAGTTGAAGTTGATGGTATTAAGAAGGAAACACAAAATTTAGATGCAATTTTACTTGTAGTCTATCATATTGATTAAAATTTTCATAACATCATCCTCAACAATTATCACAAGTATCCAAGAAATATTGCGGTTCAATTTCTACCAAAATAATATAAGAGGCAACTACATTTTGCGTATTAAATTAATAAGTAAAAATTGGCATCGGTACTCAAGCAGACCAAAAAGCAATTGTTAATAATTAATTGTATCTCAAATAGACATGTTTAATAAATTTTGTAACATACACACTGTTCTTACCGTAACAATCAAGCCAAAAAAGTATGACATAGAAGCAAAGGAGTCAACAACACAATGATTTTCATCAATGCTTTGGAGGTAAATCATTTTTCAATAGGGAAGGGAATATGACATATCCCTAAGCAAGTATAATATAATATTAAATACAAGAGAGAAGTTATATTTCATCACACATCCATTCAAGCCAACGTGTCATTAGAGAACAAGAAATTTACACCAACTGAATAACATTGATTATCATGTATCTTGTATTTTTATCAAAATTTTCACACATGATATGCAATAGATGTTACTTAACAGACCTAATGAGTCCATTACATTCATATCTACTCTTTTCAAGTTTCTCATTTGAAATCTGAAGACACAAAGTTCCATCAATAGCTCTAGTACAAAGTTTTTCATTCAATAAAAAAAGTCTGGATAAAAATTATATCTTACTTTGAATCTATTGAGGGTTTTAGATATTCCAAGAAAGGATCCTCTAATCCTTAGATTTCCAAAGAACCAAGAACTTCTTGGTTGTATGTTTTAACAGAGGGGAAGGGGATGACACTTGGGACTCCCTATTGCTTTCATCACTAATCTAGGAGAAACAAGGCTTGAGGAGAGGAAGAGGATACCCTCTCAATAGTTTTTGACAATATGGCTAATTATTCATATCATTAGCAAAAATAATATCAGCAACAACCAAATGTTGAATCCAGTTTGAGTTGCAAGTTTTACTTTGCTTTGCAGGATTTTGTTTTGCTAGAGGATAAGCAAATATGTTCGGCTATAGTGCCCATTTCTCACCGTCTATGTATCTAAAGGTTATATTTTTATCTGTAAACACAAGATGATGCAAATATTTATTTGAACAAATGCTACCATTGGACCTATTTAGTGTTTCTAATGTACACAACTCATTTCTTTGTAGAAACATTGTTTCTTACCGTATTCAAGATAAGAAGAACAAGTATTAAAGGGGAATGAGACTCCATATACCAATCTGGTTAGAAAGCAAGGGGGCAACTAATCCTGATGAAAATAAAAAATTAATAATGTCCCAAAACAAACCATAAATCCATTTTCAGACCAAATAATATATTTACAGAATAAAATATGTGTATTTACACCTGTAAGGAGGGGTGAAGTAAAGGTAAAGCTCTTCCTAACAAAGAAATTTGAAGTAGTTTGTCACTGGCTTCTAAAGAGTGTGGCACTAAGGGTATACATTTGAGATTTTAGATTAAGCTTGACCTTTCTTTGGTGAAACACGTCCATAGCTATAGCCACAATTTATGTCTAATGGAACTCTCAGCCATAGCCACAACGTATATCTAAAATACAACTAAAACAAAGTAAAAAATAGTTTAAGCATGTTTCTCTAATGGTTATATTTTTTTAAATATGTATGCAAATGTGTGCTTTTAACTCCCCAACCTACACAACTTCTTCCCTTCAGGTTGCTTTGTTGTTCTTCTATGGTTCTTGTTTCTTCTTCTCGGTATCACAAATTTAGGATATATACCCAAGTAAATGTAATATATTTGCAAGAAAGAGAAGGGGAGGGGAGAGAAGGAAGGTTGAGATTATATGAATTATACAAAAATTAAGAAAGCAGTTCAATTTGCAAGGAATAATATCTGAAGGTTTCCTCTAGAGAAGGGAAAAATAAAAAATAGAACACTTACTGTATAAAATGACAATATCCTTTGCAAGGCGATAGCTATCATAATAAAGTCCTATGAGATAATATATAACCCTTATACTCAACCAGAATTTGGATACAAATGACAAATTCAACAGATGACCAAAATAGTTAAACAATAGCCAATTTTTTTAATAAGCTAAAAAAAATTCTTGTGATTAGCCCCATTGATGTAATTCTTGTAAGTCGAAGTCAATATTTCTCAATGGTATGACAATGGATATTTTGTTCATATTTGGATACAAAAGATAAATTCAACAGATGACCAAAATAGTTAAACAATAGCCAAAATTTTTGTTTTTTAATAAGCTAAAAAATTTAAGTTTACATAGGTTTTTATGAGGGGTCCTGCTTCCCTCGTACCAAGTGGGGTTTGAACTTGGGTCTCCTAAATGAAAACCTAAAAACTTTACCACTACAGTAAGCTTGCAACTTAACAATAACTAGAATTTTTGGAATAAATACACTCAATGTAATATCTTGGTTGGTCTGTGTTGGGAAGATTATTATTCACCTTACAGGTTTCACTAAAAGGTAAAGGTAAAGGTGGGTATTTTACATCCCAACCTACCCATCAAAACTAGTGGGCATACAAGATTATACTTTATCTTAGATATCTTGTTCAAATTTTGCACCTCAGATTCCAACCCTTTGACAAAGTTCATGTTAAATTGGGCTATCAAGCAATAACATCTATCACTATTCATATCTAATAATCTTCCTCATAGCTGCTTGCTTGTTTCATTATAAAATATATTCAGTGACTAATATATGAAATGAGATTTGAATTTTAGAACATTCATACCAATACCATATTATTAATACTCTTTGTGAACTTTGTAAGGAAATTGTGGATAAATACAATTCAAAAATTAAGAATCTTGCTCTAAAGTTGTTGAATTTAATTGTTGAGACTCTACGCTTGAAGACTGACTATTTTGAGCATTCTTTTGGAAATACCTATCAAAATATGTGGATAAATTACTATCCACCATGTTTGAGGCCTGATCTTGTTCTAGGCCTCAACCCACATGCATATGGATCTAGCATTACACTATTGCTATAGGACAACGAAGTTGAAGGATTGCACATCTAGAAGGACAACAAATGGGTGGTTGTCCAACCAATTCCTTATTCTCTAGTAGTCAACATTGGCAACTTGTTAGAGGTAAATCACCCTTCCATATTTATGCCATACAAACTCATATAGTTGTAAATACATCAAATAAAAGTTAAAGCATGTACATCAAATGAGCCACAGGGATAGGAGGAAAATTATATTCTAGGAAGGAAAAAAAGCTAACATCTGAGCCTTCGGCTCTACATATTTTTGAAAATAAATAATTTTTGTGCTAATATTTATGGCCAAGCTCTTCTTAAAAAGAAATTCAATCCACGCAAGCAAAGTGTACAAGTGTCTTTATAAAATTTTGCTATGAATCTTGCCTTCCAAAGGAAATCTATTATTCTTTTCTAGAAACAATGCATAATTTCAAGAAGCATACCCTATACATTATTCTTTTCCACAAACAATGCATAATTTCAAGATATGCCAGTTCCTTTCCACAAAGAGAGAGATGTAAGTTTTGTTGAGTTTAGATTTAACCGCCAAGACCTAGTAACATATCAACCAAACCAAGGCTTTGGGTTTTAAGGTTCTTAATTTTCAAAAATACTAGAAGCACTTTTGCCATTGTTCTTGATTATATATGTAAATGAAAAATTATTATTTCAAGTGCAATTCTTATTTATAGATATAGGTGAATGGACAACTTGAGCCCTCCATATAATGAGCATATGTCTAAACATCCCTACCCATCCCAACCATCAGATATGAGGTGAGAGGGTATCTTGAGACTTTTGTTAGATACATAAATATCCATCTATGCAAATCAAGTACTGCTACTAAGGACTAGGACTAAGAGTCAAACATGAAACATCAATTTCATAACTAACACACACTCAACACAATAAACCTTCATTTCAACACATTATAACATGCATGCATGATTAGAATTTTAATCCTATGCCCTAGCAACACTTGTATTCTCTCTTTTTTTACCAAATTACCTTCTTGTATCTGATTGGCCAACCTCATGCTCAGGATACCTACTCGCCTCACTCCTAGCTTGGCTGCCCATTAATTATCTACTAGCATTTTCTAAAAATAGAATAAAAAATGTCTAACAACACTCATTAATTATTTCCATTAATTATAACTACTTTTGAAGTATAGTAATTAGGCTTCCAACCATGTACCCTCACATTCTTCATGGACATATTGAATGTTGTCATCATTTGCATTTTCATCTTGTGCAGTTTTAGGTCCAATAAAATTTGTTGCTCTAGAGACACTGACATATTCTACCTCGTATGCTTCAATGTCTTTGATCCTTCTTGGAGGTGATGTGAGAACCACATACCAACTGGTATCAAGTGGATCATTTACATAAAAGACTTGTCTGGCTTGTGATGCTAGGATAAATGGATCATCTTGTAGTCTATCCTGACCAAGTAATTTATTCATGTTGACTAGTGTGAAGCCCATTTCATCCTTTCTACATCCATTCCTTGTATCAAGAACATTTACCCAATCACATTTGAATAGTGGGTATCAAAACCGATAGTAATCCAACAAGATTATTTCCCTAATAACACCATAATATGTGATTGTTTGAAGCATTGGGTTTGTGTCTTTTGTGCTTGCTCTACACAAAGTAGTAGCATCGACACACACACCATTATTTTGAGTTGTTCTTTGGTCTTCTTTATCTTTGATATGAAATCTATAACCGTTGATCAAATAGCTCGAATGTTTGGTTGCAACTTTCCTCGAACCATGTGCCAACCATTTTATTGTGTTGGAGTCATTGTCATTATGTTGCATTTCATCTCCATGAAACTAAAACAAAGAAGAATAGTTTAAAGATGATTGTAGAACATTACATGATGTTCAGTACATGACAATCAGTATAAATATCGAAGATCATATTCAAGAGAGCAAATAATAACCTGATCTCGTAGCCAAGTGATGAATGTCTGATTATGGATTTTTTGCAACACCCCTTCATCTCTCACTGCATGGGGGTTGGATTCCTTGATACTCTTTAGGTGCTTCTTGATTTGGCCCAAATTTTGTCAAGCTTAGTTGGATCTAATTAATATTTTTCCATATATAACAACAACAAATAAACATCTACTTACTCTACCCAAGGCTGAACTTCATCCATGTTAAAGAGAATGCATCGATGGGCTTGCTCGTAAGAAGTTTCATCCAAATCAAAGTCTTCACCACTGGACAAAGGCCTCCCATCGATTATAGTTTCTTCATCCTCATCACTCCATACCTCATTGTGACCAAGGTGATCACCAATTGCTTTTGTACCTCTCATGTAGTCCACACAGAATGAAATAGATTCCTCGACAAGATAATGTTCGACAATACAACCTTCGGGCCTAGCTCGGTTCTTTACATACCCCTTAAAAATATTCATAATTCTAAGAAAGGAAACAAATAATTTTGATTAGATGAGACACTACAAAAATTAGAAAAATGGTGGTTTATGAAACTGATGAATGCATACAAACCTCTCGAAAGGGTACATCCATCGATATTGTACAGGTCCACATAGACGTACCTCCCACACCAAGTGAATAGTTAGGTGCACCATGATATCAAAAAATGAAGGGAGGAAGTACTTTTCAAGCAAACATAACGTCTCCATGACCTCTATCGATAATTTCTCTATTTTTATGGGATCCACCACTTTAGCGCATATATCCCTGTAGAACATGCACAACCGACAAATGGTTTGTCGCACTGGCTTATCAAGAAAATGTCGTAGCACTACCAAAAGAAGTTGTTGCATGAGAACATGGTAGTCATGTGATTTCAGGCCCTGGATCTTAAGTTCTTTCATAGAGACACATTTTCTAATATTTGAACTATATCCATCTGGTACTTTCATATTGTATAGTATATGATAGAACCTTTATTTCTCAACCTTCGATAGATTGTAGGGTGTTGGTGGAAGATATGTCTTGTTTCCATCCATTACTAGCCATAATGTGTTCTTGATACCCATATTTTTTAAATCCTCATGGGAGTTTTTGCCATCCTTTGACTTTTCATCGATACCTAGTAGTGTTTCGAATAGGCTTTCATAGATATTTTTCTCCACATGCATCACATCCAAGTTGTGATGAACTAGAAGATGTTGTTCATAGATAGCAACATCAAACAAAAATTACTCGACATTGAGAGACATAACAATAGATATAGAAAGAAAGTTGCATGTCGTACCTCCCAATACGATAGATTGAAGAATATAGATTTCTTCTTCCATCCTACTATAGGAACAAACATGCTATCCTCATTTGTGTTGCATTTCCTTTTATTTGAGTTGCTCTTTCCCCAATTTGGTGGAATTCCTTGTACTATTTTTAGTATTTCCATCCCATTTAAAGGTTTGGGTGGTTTATCGAGCTCTTGTTTGCCATTGAAATATGCCCTCTGATGATGAAATAAATGATCTGGAGGAAGGAATCTCCTGTGGCCCATGTAAGTGATATTTCTACTACATTTAAGATATTCTGCACATGTGTTCTCCCCACATATTGGACATGTTACCTTTCCCTTTGTCATACATCTTGATAGGTTTCCATAAGCAAGAAATTCATGGATGGCCCACATCATTATTGCTCTCATATTAAATGTAGTATTGGAAAATGCATCATATGTTTCTGCTCCTTTAGTCCATAGTTCATGCAAGTCATCAACCAATGATTGTAGATAAACATCAATATCATTGCCTGGTTGCTTGGGACCAGGTATTAACAAGGTGAGCATTGAATGTTTCCTCTTCATCCACATCCATGGTGGGAGGTTGTAAGTGACCAACACAATGGGCCAACAACTGTAAGCAATACTAAAGTCAGCAAAAGGGTTGAACCCATCGGTTGCCATTGCAAGTCGTACACTACGTGGATCATTGATGAAATATTTCCACTTAACATCTATAGTTTTCCATGTCGAGGAGTCGATTGGATGTCACATATTGCCATCTAAACTCTTATGTTGGGAATGCCACCTCATATTCTCCGTAACCTTTGTAGAGCTACAGGAAGAAAGCAACTCACTTCAACCACATCTAACAATGTTGAAAGAAACAAACACAACAAAGCTAATGATATAATAAAATCCCTTACCTATACATTCTCTTCAACCTCGGTATAATGGGGAAATACCTCAACACCTTCGTAGGAACATTAATGCATACCTTTTGTGAATGAGGGTCAACTTTCCATCGAGATGCACCACATGTTGGGCAAGCTTACTTCTTTTCATGATCTTTCCAATATAAAATATAGTCATTGATGCATGCATGTATCATTACATAATCTAATCCCAATGGCCTCATCATTTTCTTCATCGCATATGTGGACTCTAGAATTGTATTATCGATTGGGAGCATATCTTTCAATAACTCTAGTAAGTCACCAAAGCTTTTGTTCGACCAACCATGTTTTGCTTTGAGATTATACAATTTAGCGATCATCGATAGCTTTGTGTACTTTGTACAACCTAGGTATAATGGTTGTTTGGCATCTTCGAGCAAGCTATGATATTCATCAGTAGGAACTACTCCATAAGATGATTGGAACTCAACATCATTATCTCACAGTTCTTGTCCACTCTCTGAGCAATTATCATTGAATAATCTGTATGCATCATTGACCATTCCAATGATGTCATCTTGTACATCTTTGGTAATTGGACCCTCATCAGTGGTAGAGCACATGTTCGATGCATATTTATCAAAACTAGAGGGTTGTTCTCCATGCAAAACAAACTCGGTATATGTCTTGTCAATCCCATGCCAAATCAGGTGGTCATGAACCTTCAAAAAACTAAGAGTTTCCATATTTGAGCACTTTCGACATGGACATCTAGTTATTTTAGGGTCTATTGAATTATTTCTTGTGAAATCTAGGAATTGGTGAACCCCATGATAATAGTCCTCATTATTTCTACAAATAGACCCCCCCAAAAAATAAGAAAGTATAGTTATATGGGTAGATATGATCGAAAGCACAACTTTTCTTCGTTAATGGAGATAACATAGTTGAAATACCTAGCTTCTCCTAGCCAAGCTTTGTCCATGATACTTGATGGACATAAAATATTGACCCAATTGACCTAGCTAGATTTGGTGCTCTGAGTCTTGAGGATGATCCAACTGTTAAAAGTAAAGATAATAATCCTGCTGCCCAAGCACAACCTGCACAAGGTAAGTGGAGTTTCTTATGCAAATCAAAAAATCAATATTGTCATAACATGATCACAAAACTTGACTTAGACCTCCCAAGACTCATGATTGAGAGTCACCCAAAATGTGTGGTGATTTACCTATAAAGATGAGAAAGAAAGTAACTTATTCTAGATTTTATGTTTCCCTCCTTTTTGTGGTCAACTACAAAAAGTAAATTTGTTTTTATTTTAAAAGGAAAATAAGAAAAATGAGAAAATTAGTTTTTTCTGAGCTCAATAAATATGCACAAGATTAAGTGGAAGAAAGATTATTAAAATTCTAAAAAATTATCTGCTTCAAATTTACATTAAATGTCACTTTTTACATTTCTTTATAATTTGATATTTAAGTTTTTTCCTTATTAAACAAGTTAATATTTTTCAATCCTTTAGTAGTTTTAGTTTATTGTATTTTATTATTTATAGTTAAATAAAAAATTAAGTATTCATATCTATTTTTTTTAAATTATGGATATACTTTTCTAATATGTTGGATAAAAGAGAGTTATTTTTATTTGTTGGGAGTTGGTTTTTAGTCAACTTTGTTTTGGTTCATATCTAGATGAATTTTGAGGTATGTTCATAGTCCATGGATTTATTTTACATTGGATTGGTTATATTCTTGTTCTTAGAAACTTTCTTATTAAAATAAATAGAGATGTTGCCTGAAAACTTTCTAAAGGTAATCTTGCAAATGCTCCTTGGTAGTTGTTTTGGTGGTAGAGTTTTAGAAGGTTATGGGATGATAGAGTCATCATGCTTGATCAACCTTTCTAAGGAAATCAATAATTTATCTGGTCATGTTGGACCACCTAACCCAACATGTGGTGGGTTTGGTTGTTTGTCAAACTGCTATTTTCTTGTGTTGGAACTAATTTTATTCCTATTTTTTAAATTTTTTTAAATTTTTAATTTATATACTTTGCATGAAGTAGGTTGTAGTTTCATTTTTTCATTTAACAAATCATATTCTAACCACCTCCACTATAATTTTATTTTCAGAGGTAGGATGTTCCTGAAATGAATTACACTTCCAATGACAAACCATATCCCAAGGGAGAATTTTGTGTGAGGGGACCTATTATTTTCAAGGGCTATTTTAAATATGATGGGAAATGTAAGCATTATTTTCTTCTTCTTGTTCTTGGCATTGGTCTTGTCAAACACTTTGTTTTCTATTTTGATGATGTGATTATTTCAAAACTACAACCATAGAACATATGATAAGTATCAATTTGGCAAGTTCAAATGATTCTGGCATACGATAAAAATGATTTTAGTCAAGAATATTTGATGTGTGCATAACCCATAATTTAACTCAGATTATAACTAGCAAAACAATATCAGGTTGTAGTTCTAATAAATCTTATTGATTTTATGATATCATGAATATGATAAACTAGGTAGGAGATACTGGACAAGGATGGGTGGTTGCACACTGGAGATATAGGACTCTAGCTTCCTGGAGGATGATTGAAGATTATTGATAGGTAGATTTCTTCTCAAGGTAATTATATGTTGTGCTTTTCTAGGAAATTTCACCAAAATTACATTTATGAAGTGTTCATATTTTTTAATGGGTTATATGGTATTGAAGTAGGCCCCACCTGTATTAATCATGACCACATAGTGGTATTACAACAACTTGACAAATATGCATATATCACTTGGCAAGATTTGAACCTAGGTCTCCTCCTTGAAAGTTGAGGAATATAAGGTTGAGATAATGCAATTTGATTAATGAAGTGTTTATGTTGTTTTTGTTAAGTTTTTTGTTGGATATTTATAGAATGTGGATTTTTAAAATTTTATCCAAATGAAGTTAGAAGAGGATTGAGTTTTTTGACTTTTGGTCTCAAATGGTTTATGGTGGATCAATACTGAAATTTGAGAGTTTGGTTTTGGATTACCCACACTTTGTTAAGAGTAATATTTTTTAAGTGAAGGAGTTTAGTAAATAAATATGAAGAAAAAAGAGTTTACACATTTGAGGTAATGAGGTTGTCAAATATGTACAACACAGTTGTTGGTGATAGAAAATATGCAAAACATAAAATCGAGAAACATCCACTAGCATAGTCCCAACAAAAAAAAACAAATCAGTCTACATATGTCATCAAAAAGGTAGTTAAAGAAAATTCTTAGATTATAGAAGTGAGTTGTATAGTAATTCATAGAGAGAGGTATAAATGATTAGATAGACAAAAATGAAGCATAAGTCATACCAATTGGCTTGGGCCCTTTCTGCCCATTCAGAAAAATTGATGGTAAAATTTCACATTTTTTTGTGATTCAGGGTATCAAAATGCAGACATTAAAAAGATAAAGAGTTGATGGGGATAAGTACAACCTGAAGAGAAACACAACTGGAACAATGGCTAAAATTGATAATTCAGAATGTAGAGGTAAGGCACATATTTAACATCACAATTCAAGTTCAACAAAGGAACTTTTGGAAAGAAGGTACTTTATATATATATATATATAAAGAGACTTGAACATTTAACAGAAGAAAGCAAATTTAAAAATCCATGGAATAGTAATCAAGAAAGGTGTAAGGAATCCGCGTGATGTGGTCTACCAACAAGATGCAGGAGCATCCAGGGCAGCACTGCAATCTTGCATCAACAAAAAAAAAAAAAACAAAAATGTTTAAGTGTTGAAAAGTGTCACGATATCGTGACATAAAAGGTGTCACGATATCGCGACCGAAACATAACAAAGGATGTTGGCAAAAATATGTTGCGATATCACGACATAAGAGGTGTCAGGATATCACAACCGAAACATAACAAAGGACGTTGGCAGAAAAGATGTTGCGATATCGTGACATAAAAGGTATCACGATATCACGATCGAAACAAGACAAAGGATGTGGGCGAAAAAGATGTCACGATATCGTGACATAAAACAAAGGAAGAAGTCAGCAGGAAAATATGTCACGATATTGCGACATAAAAGGTGTCACGATATCGTGACACAAAAACGGAGAAAGACGCTAGCAGGGAAACTATCGCGATATCGCGATAGGTTTCATAGAAGAGCGTAAGGAAGGCAAAGATGTCACGATTTTGTGACCCAAAAGTAGAAGAGCGTACAAAAGGCAAAGATGTCACGATTTCATGACATGTCGCGATTTTGCAACATGTCACGATTTTGCGACCCAAAAGCAGAAAGAGCGTACGAAAGATAAAGATGTCGTGATTTCACAACATGTCATGATTTTGCGACCCGAAAGTAGGAAGATAGAGCAAAGGAGCGAAACTGTCGCGATATCATGACATGTCATATTTTCGCAGTGCAAGGATAGAGAAGGGGCCAAAGATCGAAAGGTGTCATGATATAGCGACCTGTCATATTTTTGCGCCTGAAGGGAAAGCCAAAGATGAAGAGTCAGAAAGGCAGAAGTTTCAAATCCCAAGACAATGAAGCGGCATGGGAAGACGAAACGAAAGGTTCTGGAAGAGGAAACGAAGGGCCACCAACTGGAAATGAAGCGTCACCTAAGAACCTTTAAAAAGGATAACAGAGGCTTGCACAGGGGGGGGAAATTTGGGAAATGATAATATATTTCTGTAAATTCTACTATAACAGTAATTCTCTCATGTATATTGAATAAATCAGAACTATTTTTTTTCTCTGTAATTGTGTACCTCAATCAAGTGGTATCAGAGCAGGAGTTCCTGAGTGTGTGAGAAGATCGTCGAAAGTGAGGTAGCTTGCACCAGGATTTATGGAAGGGTTCTAAGAAGAGAGAAGTTTAAGGTCCCTGAAGCATGTAAACAGAGCACCAAACATGAGGCAGTGTGCACCAGGATCAATTCAGACTTGCGAGAGAAGTGAGCAGAATGCCTCTATGAAAGAACCATGGTCATGGGAGAAATGTAGTTCTTGAAGAAGATTTTAGAGCATTGCAGAGGCAAGTGCAAGCCCTACAAGAAGAGTTACGAAGAGGGGTTGAGCCAAAAGGAGAATACCAGAGTGACAATGAAGCCTGGGTAACTGATGATCCATAAGATGATGAAGAAACATTGGATCCTTCTGAAGCTAGATTGTTGAAAGCCCTATCTCAGGCCGGGAAGAGGCCGAAGTTTGATTTCTCTACCTATTCTGGGAATCTCAACCCGAAAGAGTTGATTAATTGGATCAATGATATGGAGGAATACTTTGAGTATGAGGAGGTTGCAGATCCAGATCGGATAAAATTTGCAAAAGCAAAATTGAAAGGCCATGCTAGTTTATGGTGGAAAGGAGTACAACTCAAAAGAAATAAAAATGGAAAATAAAAGATAACCAGATGGGACCAAATGGTGGAGAAACTAAAGAGATAGTTTATTCTCGTAGATTAAGAGTTGGATCTGTTGAGGAGGATGCAAATTTTGAGACAGTCAGGCAAGTCTGTCCAAGAATACACAGAAGAATTCTACAAGATCTCCATCAGAACTGGCCATTCAGGGGCTAATAAGGAGAAAGTAGCTAGATACATCAATGGGTTGAGAATGAACATTCAGGAAGAACTCAACTTGATCAAAATAGCCACCATAGAAGATGCGTATCAATTGGCCTTAAAGGTTGAAGAGAAACTGAACCAAAGATTTGAAGGCAAACAAAGAGGAAGGGATCATGGTGGAAGAACCGATGGAGGAAATTACAGAGACCAGAAGAAGACTGGGGAAACAAGCAAACCCCAGGAATAAAAAAAGGAGAATACCTACCACCCGCATGATTAGAACAATGGCTACCAGAGAGGAAGAGGTAGACCTGGATGTGGGTATGGAAGAGGGGTATTCCGTGGAACCTATTTCTAGTGTGGAGAAGAGGGACATCGGTCATACGAGTGTCCTCAACACCAAGAAAGGATGGACAAGAGACCTGAGGGTCATGCCAGAGCTGCTATGGTAGATGAATGTGCAGAGTCAAAACACTCTGAAGAAGTAGAAGGAGGAGAAGTGCTGATGACGAGAAGAGCACTATTGAATGACGAAAAAGAACCAGAACAGAGGAAGGGTCTGTTTTGCACAAGGTGCAAATGTGTAGGGAAGGTCTGCAATGTTATCATTGATAATGGTAGCACAGACAACTTAGTTTTAGAAGAGATGGTTACTAAGTTGAAATTGGGGAAGAAGAAGCACCCGCATCCATATCGGATTGCGTGGTTGCAGAAAGACCACAAAGCGCTTGTCAGTGAATAGTGTTTGGTCAAATTTCACATTGGGAATTACCAAGATGAGGTCCTATGTGATGTTTTGTCGATGGATGCTTGCCATTTGTTGTTGGGAAGACCATGGCAATTTGACAGACGTGTAGTGCATGATGGGCATGCAAATATGTACTCTCTGACAAAGGATGGGGTACATCACAAATTGAAGCCACTGAAAGAAGTGGATGAGAAAGTCTGTAGTAGTGCCAGAATCTGCCTGGTGGATGGCAGACAGTTTTTGGATGGACTAAAGAGGGATTTAATGTGTTATGCATTAATCCCTATTGTTAAGAAAGAATAGTACATAGATGTTCCAGCAGAGGTCAAACGCCTGTTAGAAGAATTTCTAGACATTATATTAGACAATGTGCCTGAGGGTTTACCATCGATGAGGAAGATCAGTCACCATATTGATTTGGTACCTAGATCTAGTTTACCCAACAAGGTAGCCCACAGAATGACTCCTGTGGAAAGTGAGGAGCTGAGCAGGAAAGTCCATGAGTTGTTGAAAAAGGGACTGATTCGAGAAAGCTTGAGTCCATGTGCGGTACCTGCAGTACTAGCACCAAAGAAGGATGGAGAGTGGAGGATGTGTACAGACTCCCGAGCTATCAACAAGATCACCATAAAATATAGATTTCCATTGCCAAGGATGGACGATATTATGGACTGTTTGAGTGGATCCAAGTACTTCACCAAGATTGACCTGAAGAGTGGCTACCATCAAATTCGGATCAGAGAAGGAGATGAGTGGAAAATTGCTTTCAAAACCAGAGAAGGTTTGTATGAGTGGTTGGTCATGCCATTTGGACTAACCAATGCACCAAGCACATTCATGCGGTTGATGAATGAAGTGCTAAAGGAGTTTTTAGGCAAGTTTGTTATTGTCTATTTGGATGACATTTTGATATTCAGCAGAACCCTGGAAGAGCACTTGATGCATATCAGGAGGGTTTTTGAGAAGCTGAGGGAAGAACAGTTGTTGATCAACTTGAAGAAGTGCAATTTTTTGAAGAAGGAGTTGGTATACTTGGGATTTGTCATCTTAGTTGAAGGTCTAAAAATGGACCCAGAAAAGGTGAGGGCTATCATTGAATGGCCTACTCCAAGAAGCACTTTTGAAGTGAGATCATTTCATGGTCTAGCCAGTTTTTATAGGAAATTCATCAAAAATTTTAGCAGTATTTGTGCACCCCTTACGAAAACAATGAGAGGGGATAGGAAAGACTTTAAGTGGACCTTAGGAGCAGATAAGAGCTTTGATATGTTGAAGAAGAAGGTCACTGAGCAACCTATTTTAGCACTTCCAGATTTTAACAAGGTATTTCAGGTGGACTATGATGCCAGTGGCAGTGCCATAGGAGCTATGCTGAGTCAAGAAGGCAAGCCTATTGCTTACTTAAGTGAGAAACTCAATGAGGCCAGGAAGAAGTATTCAGTGTATGACCAAGAGTTCTATGCTATAGTTCAGGCCCTAAAGAAGTGGAGACATTATTTACTGCCAAAAGAGTTTGTGTTATATACTGATCATCAGGCCTTACAGTATATAAATAGCCAGGAAAACTGAACCAGAGGCACTTGAAGTGGGTTGAGTTTCTATAGAGTTATTCCTTTGTGTTGAAGCACAGGAGTGGAAAGTCCAACAGAGTTGTAGATGCCTTGAGTAGAAGGCAGAGTTTGCTGACAGAAATGAAGGTGGAAGTGTTGGGATTTGATGAATTGAAGGGTTTGTACCCTGAAGATCCTAATTTTGTAGAAGCCTGGAAGGCTTGCTTGGCACCAGTTACCTTGGACAGAACCAAGTGGTTGGATTTTATGATCCAAGATGGAATGTTGTTCAGAGGAAACCAATTATGCATTCCAAGAAGTTCCATGAGGGAAAACCTAGTCAAAGAAAAACACAGTGGAGGATTGGCTGGGCACTTTGGTCGAGATAAGACCATTGCCATTGTGAGCGGGAATTATTATTGGCCGCAATTGTAGCAAGATGTGCATAAATTTGTGCAGATCTATAGAGTCTGTCAGATGGTGAAAGGTGTGAGACAGAACACCGGATTATATCAGCCGTTACCTGTACCAGAGAAACCATGGGAAGATGTCAGCATGGATTTCATTCTTGGTCTACCAAGGACACAGAGGGGAAATGATTCCATATTTGTGGTAGTTGACAAGTTTTCAAAGATGGCACATTTTATCCCTTGTCAGAAAACTAATGATGCAGTTCATATTGTAGGTTTGTTTTTCAAAGAGGTGGTACGACTGCATGGTCTACCGAAGAGTATCGTTTTCGACAGAGATACCAAGTTTGTTGGGTATTTCTAGAGAACCTTATGGAAGAAACTAAAGACATATTTGAAATTCAGTTCAGCATACCACCCACAGATAGATGGGCAAATAGAGGTGGTAAACAGAAGTTTGGGTAACCTATTGAGGTGCTTGATAGGAGATAAGCCCAAAGGATGGGATCTGATTTTGCCACAGGCGGAGTTTGCATATAACAATTTTGTCAACAGGAGTACCAACAAATCTCCATTTTAGATAATATATGGAAGTAGTCCAAGAAATGTTTCTGAGTTAAGGAAGCTGAATATAGGGGAAAAGTGTAGTGCCGAGGCTGAGGATTTTGTAGAGCATCTAAAGAACCTGCATGAAGAAGTGAAGAAGCATATTGCTAAAATGAATATGCAATATAAGATGAAAGCAGACCATAAGCGATGGTTTAAGGAATTCGAAGTGGGAGATGAAGTGATGGTCCATCTGAGAAAAGAAATATTTCCTGCTAAAACCTATAACAAACTAAAGATGAAGAAGTTTGGACCATGTAGAATCCTAGCAAAATGGGATTCAGGCAATGCGTATGAAGTAGAATTGCCAAGTGGGTTAAACATATCACCGGTGTTTAATATTTTAGATTTGGTGAAATACCATGAAGGGGATAGTAGTGAGACACCAAGTGCAGAGTTGTGGAGTATTCCAGCATCTACTCCAACCACATATGAGATAGAGGAAATACTGGACACTAGAGAAGGCAGAAGTACCAAAAATAGATAGTATTTTGAATATTTGGTCAAGTGGAAGGGCAGACCGACAGAAGATGCAACTTGGCTGACAAAAATGGAGGTGGATCGCTTGGGTCTTCCTCTAATAGTTCAAAAGTGAGGATCACTTCTCAAATCAACCTCGAGTGTCTGATGCAGGAGCATCTAGGGCAGCATTGCAATCTTACATCAACAAAAAAAAAAAACAAAAATGTTTAAGTGTTGAAAAGTGTCATGATATCGTGACATAAAAGGTGTTGCGATATCGCGACCAAAACATAACAAAGGACATTGGCAGAAAAGATGTCGCGATATCGCGACATAAGAGGTGTCGCGATATCGCGATCGAAACATAACAAAGGACTTTGGCAAAAAAGATGTAGTGATATCACGACATAAAAGGTGTCACAATATCACGACCAAAACAAGACAAAGGATGTGGGCGAAAAAGATGTCATGATATCGCAACACAAAACGAAGGAAGAAGTCAGCAAGAAGCTAGCAGGGAAACTGTTGTGATATCGCGACAGGTTTCATAGAAGAGCGTAAGGAAGGCAAAGATGTCACGATTTCGTGACCCGAAAGCAAAAGAGTGTACGAAAGGCAAAGATGTTGCGATTTTGTAACATGTCACGATTTCGTGACCCAAAAGCAAAAAGAGCGTACAGAAGACAAAGATGTGATTTCGCGACATGTCACGATTTCGTGACCCGAAAGCAGGAAGATGGAGTGAAGGAGCGAAAATATCGTGATATCATGACATGTCGCATTTTCATGGCACAAGGATAGAGAAGGGGCTAGAGACCGAAAGGTGTCGCGATATCGCGACCTATCATATTTTTGCGCCTGAAGGGAAAGCTGAAGACGAAGAGTCAAAAAGGCAAACGTTTCAAATACTATGACAATGAACCGGCACGGGAAGATGAAACAAAATGTTCTAGAAGAGGAAACAAAGGGCCACCAGCTGGAAATGAAACGTCACCTGAGAACCTTTAAAAAGGAGAGCAGAGGCATGCACAGGGGCGGGAAAATTTGGGAAACGATAATATATTTCTGTAAATTCTGTTGTAACAAAGAATTCTCTCATGTATATTGAATAAATCAGAACTATTTTTTTTTCTTTGTAATTGTGTACCGCGATCAGTTTTGGATTACCCACACTTTGTCAAGATTAATGTTTTTTAAGTGAAAGAGTTTAGTCAACATCCAACACTCATGAAGAAAAAAATAGTAGTTTACATTTCAAAGGTAATGAGGTTGTCAAAGATGTACAACATAGTAGTTGGTGATATAAAATATGCAAAACATAAAATCGAGAAACATCCACTAGCATAGTCCCAACAAAAAATAAATAAATTAGTCTATATATGTTATAAAAAAGGCAGTTAAAGAAAATTATTAGATTATAGAAATGAGTTGTATAGTAATTCATAGATAGAGGTATAAATGTTTAGATGAAAAAAAATGAAGCATAAGTCATACCAATTGGCTTGGGCCCTTTCTACCCATTTAGAAAAATTGATGGTAAAATTTCACATTTTTTTGTGACTTAGGGTATCAAAATGTAGTTATTAAAAAGATAAAGAGTTGATGGGGATAAGTACAACCTGAAGAGAAAAACAACTGGAAGAATGGCTAAAATTGATAATTCAGAATGTAGAGGTAAGGCACATATTTAACATCACAATTCAAGTTCAACAAAGGAAATTTTGGAAAGAAGGTACTTTATATACATACATATATATATATATATATATATATATATATATTATAAGAGACTTGAACATTTAACAAAAGAAAAAAAATTTAAAACTCCATGGAATAGTAATCAAGAGAGATGTAAGGAATCGCGTGATGTGGTCTACCAACAAGGATGCCACTTGCATTATCGGTGATGTGACCCGGGTTCAATCCCCATGGTAGATATGTATATGTATAAGAAATATTTACTCAAATAATAAAAAAAAATATTTAAGGAACATTAGAGGAAAAAACACATGGGCATGAAAACCCTACATAGAAGAAATACAAAAATAGAGAATATCATGTGCAACCACTAATGATAAATTATAGATATAACCCAAGCAAAAATGTTGAGTGTAATGTAGCCTTTCACATAATTGATTAAGGGACTGGTTCACAAATAGGATAAAAAACTATAGAATGCACATGCCAAATAAATACATACAAAAAAAATAAAAATGTTAAGAGAGAGAATTGGGTGCATTGCAATCATTTTCTAATGTAGTTTTGTTTACTTAAGCACATAGATAAATGGGATGTCAGAATATAGTAATTGTACACTTAAAGTGTTTTGCATTCAGGACATTTGGTAAGCTCTCAAGCATACCATTGGGATGGAGGGGGAGGGAGAGTTCCCACATGCACTACAACGAGGGCTATTTGTGTAGAAATGGAATACAACACACTTGAATATAATTCTATTACCACTTATATGAACAAACATACACAATGGGAATAACTTACAAAAATAAATGGATACTTTGCACATTGCATGTATTCTACACAGGAACTATCTGCAGTACAAGAAACTTCAACGAGTAATCTACCAAAAACAATTTTGACCAACAATACAGTTCGATTGATGACAAAAAGCACTCCTACATCTCTCACATAGATGTGTAATTATAGATATAATGGGACGAGTATGTAGTTGACAATTACCTAACCACCTTTGAACTACCTGTTTACATAAAACATTAAAAATAACCCACTATATTACATTATGACAAACACTTTGCAACCATATGAATATTATTAAAAACATCTGCACATATTTATGCATATACATTCATATGCTCAAACATGCATTTATGTAAACATGTCAATTTGTCTGCTTACAACTGGCACAATGTTCAAGTTGTTGAATCCTTAGAGCTTTTCGGCTCAAAAGTTGACCCATAAGTTGTAGGTATTAGGGTTCTTGGCCTTGGCCATTACCTTAATAAGGATTAGCCTTGTGACCAGTTCCATGAAGCCTTTGTTCACAACCCTATGAATTAACATGAAATATACTTGCCTCAAAAAGGCCTAGGCAGCTTAGTCGACTCTTCATGAAGGAAGAAAATAAATTGCTTGCAACCTACCTTTGTGTTTTAGGTCCACATAATTTATCATGTTTCAACACAACTCATAACACCAACATGATGCACACTTCATTGTGTTACAATACCATACTCCATCAACTTATGCTACTAGGCATTGAATTATAACAGAACATAAGAGGGCATTTATACACATGCATGGCTAAATGATTAGAAAGTTTGAACATCAATATATTAGTCTCTTATAAATTTATCATAGAGAATTCATTCACCCATCAAAGAAGACAACTCTCAAAGACTCGACAAAAATTGGCCTGGATTAAGGAAAATTAGTTTGTTTCTTGAGCATCTCTTTGATTTTTGGTGCCAAATTTGTTGAGTACTAAATCAACTTTATCATTTCACCTTGTCAAGTTTGAGCTAAGTCTGATCTAGTGAACTATGGTCATAGGTAGCATCATTGGATAACCACTATCATGAATAAGAGAGACCACTATCAACTTATCACAACTATGGAAATGCCACAATTATACCACTTATGTTTTATTGGATTCAATTTTGGTACTACCTGGTGCTATGTTTTCCTAGTGGAAACATTGATGCTAAAATAATTTCCAATGTACTGGATAATATTTCCTCCCAAACCAATTTCTAAACATAAAATAAACAAACTCAAAATTATGACACTATGTTTTATGTTTTTTTATTACGTTGATAGTAATAATCTTTTCTGTTAGTGTAAATAATATCTCTTTGACACTCTCAATATTGTCTATTGCATGTTGTGACATAAAATAGAGTTGCAAGAATACCACATGGCCACTGGAATTTATTGATAGAGCACCACTTTTAATGGATAACACTAGTGCTTATTGCCAATTGGTCAGACTTATGATCTAAGTTTTAATATTTTTATTTTTCTATTAATTGAATATATAGTGTATGATGGTCTAGGTCGTAAATGGTTTGTTGGAGAGATCTGATTGGGAACATGCAATAAATATACCTCTTGGAATTGTACCAGCTGGTATGAAATTTTTTACTGCATTCTCCTTTTATGCTTAGTTGCTAAATTTAATATTGTGCAAGGTTGGCCTTAATGTGAAGAAAAACACTGACTATTGGTTGCATTATCATTGTTTGTTTTAGGTGAAAAATACTTTTGGCTAGTATGTGCCATCACTTGGTTATCTTTTACATGCATAGGTATTAATTTTATGTATGTATAGAATTTTTCATTAACCTATCACTCAAAAGCATTGTCATTGGTTATTTTGTTCGAAATACCAGAGCCGAAGACTTTATTTGGTGATATATTCTGACAAAATTCTCTTTTTCTTTTGATGGTAGCTTTTAGAGGTTTGATGATATTAGACTAAATTTGATGAATGTATGTAGTGTGATACAGTCACAGGAGGACTAGCAAGGCTCGATTTATGAATGAGCTTTGTCACAAGGTTGAGACATAAGGAGTTAACAAATATGAAAAACATATATAACATGAAGTGTAAACACCCCATGTTCCTTAGTAAGGTGGTTTCGTATGTGAAATAGGTCTCCTGGCCAAGCTGAGACCTAAGAAATTACATTTAACTTTTAACTTTATAGGTTTTGTATGTCAAATTGGCATGTTGGTTATGCTGGGACCTAAGAAATCACATCTATTATTTACCTTTATAGGCATATTCTAGAGTGAAGAAGCCCACAACACTAGTGATAGATTCTTACGATCCAAGGTTTTGAGCAAGCCTAATGAAGGAGGTAGTGATGATCCTACACTCTATGTAAATATGAATAAAGCACTCTTGGGTGTAGGGATCAAATAGACCTAATGAAGGGGCTTGGAAACCTAAACTAGTGAAAGGGGTGGCAAGGGAAAAAGGTTTAAAGCTTGGACAAAAATTCATTTTCTATGTTTAATATTGTTTTTATTTTTTCATAACATTAGAAGACCTCTAGTTTCTAGTTGAAAGTGTTGTGCACCCTAAGAGGCCTTACTGGTGTGTGCAAGGTGTATGAGAATAGAAAGTAGCAGTCTTATTCTAGATTTTATTTTTCCCTCCTTTTCTTTTGGTGGTCAACTACAATAATAGAGTAAACAATTGTTTTTTCGATTTTAGTGAAGGGAAAACAAGAAAACATGAGAAAATGTTAGCTTTTTTGCTTTCTTGAGCTCAATAAATATGCACAAACTAGATCTGTAAGTGGTAAGGCAATAGAGGAGTGCAAATATGCACAATTTGACCTAAATGCAAACTAATAGTTAAGAAATTCAACTTGTGATGCAATCAAATTCCAATCTCAAACTCGAAGACAACTATTTAAAATAATAGGACTATAATTGATTGATTTGAGGGTGGGAAATTTTTGAAATCAGTTATTGATCTGAAGTATATATGTAAGTTTTCCCTCAATAGTTACTTGACCATCTTCTTGAGTTGTAGAATTGAACTCATCGAATGAACTCGTAACCTTGTACTTGTGGAACGATTTGATGGTAAACTTAAATTCAGGCTGAATTTGAAATATAAATTTCCAAGTAATATCTGGAATGTATGAATTATGAGACAAGGAAGTCCTAAAGTTCAGATTTCCTTTTGATTATATTAAGACATTATATGAGTCCAAGGTTGAATGGGGCTCCAAGTCTTAAGTCTGATGTAATCCTCATCTACAGACCACTATACATGTATAATGAAATGTTGATTTTCACTTATAAAGGTATGATTATGAGGTGAACTTGGGTTGTATTTCATGTTGAAAGACATGTTATAAAGCAATATTGAGTTCAAGTAGCATCGTAGTGCATGTAGCGGCCTATGGAGCTGATGTTTTCGCCCATTTTCTATGATATTCCATATAGAATGGAACTGGATTTCCTTGCCTTAATAGAAAGCTATACTAGACCACTTTGCCATATCCATGGCATCATGGATGTAGCCCATCATGGTATTTTACCCATCCACTAGATAAAGAATATTGACCAAAGGATTTGTCACTTGTACAAGCTACAATTTTCAATCGAGGAGTTACAAGATAATATAGGAAAATGAAAAACTAGATAGAGAAGATACAATTGGAAAGACAAAAATACTATAAAAGGACACTTGTAATTATTGCAATACCTATTTCATCAAATGATGGATGGCATAAATATCTATACATGCACAAAAATACAATATTACAAACTGTGAGGTTGAATGGTGACTAATGTCATAAAAATTATTGTATTCAAGGTTACACTAGACAAAGCCAAGGCAAGCTCTAGTCAAAAATATCAACAAATATACTTTCTTAAATTTTAATCTCTTGCACTATGTTCCCAAAATTGAGAAATGAGAAACAAGAAACAAAATAGAAAGTGGTTCAGAGGGAGAAATGGGAGACACCAGGGTTTCAAGACATGGGTTCACAAAAGTTAAGCCCTAAGGTTTAAATTTTAGATCATACAATCACCCTAGGGTTTTAATCTTTGTTTCTTGGTAGGATTAAGGTAATATAGGGTTTAAAATTTACAAACTAAAAAATTCCAAACCCTAAAAGGACATGGGTTCACAAAAGTTATAGTAAATACCAAAAATAATGTAAAATTCACTGACCTCATCTCTTCCAATATTTAATTCATCTTCATGCCCCATTTTGTACCTTCAACTTCTACTTCGACCCTCATCTCTCACCATTTTATTCAACGAAGTGAAGAACCAAGGGTAAAGTAGCAAGTGTCATAGGAAATTTTAGGGCAAACCCCAACCAATAACATGAAAGTCTACAATAGGATAAAGTACAATAGGTAAACTACTTTGGCTCTCTCAACATCCCCCAACAAAATTGCATCCCACAATGGTGAAGAAATATACAAAGCCTTCTTCCTATGTATATTGTGTGGCTTTGAATAGAACCCACCCCCTTATGAAACCAAACAAGAGAAAAAGGCATGACCGCTAAACCTATGAGCATCTGGCTAAAAGAGAAAATACAATTACACAATGATAATATTTTTTAAATAACTAAAGGCTATAGTTGTATAGTTTCATGCAGTCAATTACCCATTGACCCTCACATATACTTGATATATACGGTTTAGGGGAGGAAGTGGCAATAGTGGTGGGGATTATTCTAAACAAGTCAACAATGCATGGGGAGGTAGCCCAGAGCTTGTAGGTAGCCACTACCTAGTCTGTATTGGGTCTCGATGTCTCATCATTGAGGGTCCACATATATCCAAGGGTATTTGGGTGGGCCTCACCTACTCAAAAATAACCCCTTACCTTGAGATTGAAGGGAGGAAGAAAAGCTAATGGTTTTCACTTGCATGAACTAGGATGGGTAAGGGACGAGGGAGGGAGAAAAGTTATTGGTTGTTCACCCACATGAACCAGGATGGGCGAGGGATGACATACATTTAGAGTTAATATCTCAAGTATTTTGGAAAGGATAGGAAGGATCTAATAGCTGCGATCGATGAGAAGAATATATCATTTTTATTTTTTTTAAATTCTTTTAAGATGGTGGTTTATAACCATCATATTTTAATTCATTTAATTTTTAATTCTTTTAAGATGACGGTTTATAACCACCATATTTTAATTATTTTATTTTTAATTATTCTAATACGATGGTTTATAACTGTCATATTTTAATTATTTTAATTTTTAATTCTTTCATACCTCCATCTTAGTCCTAAGAGGATGGTTTATAACCACCCTCTTAGGGTCACCCTAAGAGGGTGATTTATAACCACCCTCTTAGGGTGACCCTAAGAGGGCGATTTATAACCACCCTCTTAGGGTGACCCTAAGAGGGCGGTTTATAACCACCCTCTTAGGGTGACCCTAAGAGGGCGATTTATAACCACCCTTTATTAGGGTGTTTTTTTACCACTGTAAAACACCACCTTAATTCAACCATAATTAAAGCCCTTTTTTGGTGTAGTAATATTTACTTTCACATGCTCCTAGCATAGCCATTTACTTTCGCATGCTCCTAGCATAGGCATTTACTTTCCATGCCTAGCATAGAAATTTAATTTCACATACTCTTAGCATAGAAAATTACTTTGACATTGTCCTAGCATAGATATTTACGTTCCTATACTCCTAGTATAGACATTTACTTTCCATCCCTAGCATAGACATTTAATTTCCCATGCTCCTAGCATAAACATTTACTTTCACATGCTCCTAGCATAGACATTTAATTTCACATGCTCCTAGCATAGACATTTACTTTCCCATGCTCTTAGCATAGCCATTTACTTTCACATGCTTCTAGTATAGACATTTACTTCCCATGCATAGCATAGACATTTCCTTTCTCATGTTCCTAGGATAGACGTAACATAGATAATTTGCTTTCCATACCTAGCATAGACATTTAATTTCCCATGCTCCTAGATAAACATTTACTTTCACATACCCTTAGCATAGACATGTACTTTCCCATGCTACTAGCATAGACATTTACTTTCTCATATTCCTAGCATAGACATTTACTTTCCCATGCTCCTAGAATAGACATTTACTTTTTGTTCTCCTTGCATAGATATTGCTCCCTCCAAGAAGTCATTTACTCACAATCAAATTTCTAGACCTTATAAATTACTTTTAGTCAAATTTTCAAATAAATCTTATGATTGGGGGATGCTAATATCCTTCTCATAAAATCAACTCAATTCTTGTACATTCAACATAAAAAAACAACAAAAATACAAAATAAAAAACAACAAAAATACAAAAAATAAAAAACAACAAAACTACAAAATAAAAAGCAACAATACAAAAATAATTACAACAAAAATAAAAAAATAATAACAACAATAATAAAAAAAAAAGCACAAGCAAAACCATCCAACGATGATGTCCCAAGTAATTTTTCATTCTTCCATTCTTTCTTCCTCACATTCCAAATGAAGTATCTCAATTCAAATCTATCATACTCTTCTTGCATTTCATTTTTCCTTCATTCTCAATATCTGTTTCTTTATCCTACCCCTATCCCTCAAAATCTTCTTCAGGTCTCCTATCAATGTTGTATAGTTATGCATGAGTGGCTACATACCTTTGATTTATTCCTCTCTCTCTCTTCTCCCTTATTACCATATTTGTTTTTCATGACCTCTCTTCATTATATATTCTCCTCTCTGTATAGTCTCATCATGCCAACATTTGCACTTCTCATTCATTCTTCGTCATGTCGATACCAACAAACGATTGGCATTCAATTCACTTATCACATGCATACACACATACAATAAAGCTCCTAATGTACTGGTTGAGTTAAAATTTTGGATGTATAAATACACATTAACCAATCCTTCTTGGTTTAATTAATCAGTGACACATTGGTCCATGTCCATATGTATTTTTGTCATGTCACATAACCATGCATATCATTATACTGCATTGCTTTTTATCACCTTGTCATGTCAATTAGCTCATACACATGCACACACCATCTTGCATACAACAACAACACCAAAATCACAAAAAAATACAAAGAAGAAGAGATAAGCATACACTAGTTAGCACAACTATAGTGATGTCCAATCCTCTCTTCATGTTACTTGGTAAACAATTTTTTTTTTTTGTTATTCAACCATTTCTAGTTGATTCAATCAACCTTTATCAAACTTCACCAAACTCTAAAGCACTTCAAAGCTTCCTTTTTCTAACTTGATTTCTTTCATGGACCAATCACACATCAAACAACAAGTAAATTTGGAGTATAGGGAGAACAAATCCTTGTGTATGTTGACCACTTAGTGAAAGAAACCTCACTCATCCTATCATTGCATGTTCCAAAAAGGATAAGCTACTAGAAAAAAAAGAGCAAAGCAAAAAGAACACCATAGCTAAAAAATCAAAGTTAAAAAAAAGAAATTCCAAAGAAAAAGAGCACTACCAAATGACTTGACTACTTGGGCTATTGAGGTACTTTAGATACCTCCATTGGGGCTATAGACTCCTGGTCAACAGTGGAGCAACATTGATGGATTATGGGGCTAATTTCTATTGGGGCTATAAATGCTTATCTGGTAATGAAGCATACTTTTTGAGTGGTGATGTTTGTCACATTAGTGATATTCTTTTGTAGAGACCAATGTGCACTTATGGATGAGCTAGCTTAATCGACTAAGTTTATAATGGGTTTATCCAAACTCCCTAAAAATGGATAAATGAATATCATTACACACACATTGGTCCATTATAGGCTTATAGGCTTAATCTCAATCAAGATAGTCAAGATTTCTATGAAATATTGGCTGACAACTAGATAAGTTTGATTGTTCAAACTATGGTGTTTGAATTTCTAGAAATTATTCTCACATCCAAAACAACTTTAAAGAAGGGAAAAATGACATCACAACTATTTTTCCAACACAACAATGTTCTCTTCACATCATTAGTACACTATACAATAGTAAGTCATTAGCATGATTATGCATAGACGTCTGATGCATATTCAAACCATCATTTTGCATAGCCTACCTATGTTCATTTAGATTTGCATTCACCATACATATTGCATGTTTGCTTGTCTCATATTAGGTTAATATACCTATGTGACTATTAACATGTCATTGATTAATTCAAACCACTTGAGATGGTTTCATTCAAACACATACATCCAAAAATATGACTACACATGCACATATCAAGTGCACATACCATACACTTTTTAAATACATACATTTTTATTCCTAGAATAAATAATAAATAGAGGAATACCACATTCAAATATAACACTATTAAAGCAAATGCACCAATGCATGATCATATCAAATAAAACTCGTCAACATACATCATATCACAATAACATCATAATAATACATCAAATCATCACACATATCCATCAATCCTCATCACATATATGTATCAAATCATGGATACATCATCAAAATTTATTGTAAGGTACATCATATACACATATATATGTCACACTATGCATCCCTATGATCATCTCACCAAAAATTTCCTACAAAAATCATGGTGCATTCGACACACCAAAAACATTGCTACAATAAAAACATCAACTCACTATTGCTAATCCCTTGGAGTATCTCCATTTTCCTCTTATTCATCATCTCTATAAACACTCAAAATTTCTCATTTTTCATCATCCATCATCAATTCATCTTCATACATTGACCCTCTCACCAACCAAGCCAAATTTCTCTTCCAAATACCTAAAATTGAGCATTCATTGCTTCAAAAAGTAGGGTTATATTTGACCCAACCTTTTACCTATAAAATAGTATCTAAATTTCACAAAACCACCACCATTGGATCATGATAAAAAATATATTTCTGAAGATATAAGCTTTACCTATATTTTAACATCATTTGGTCCCCTAAAATATAAAAAAATTGCACATGGGTCACACTAGTTAGATTCATATGGATAGGTATGAATTTGACATTCATACCCAAGAGTATGATACCCACAACCTTTCAAATTTCTATTAATTTCTATCAAAATTCATCATTTTCATTATTCCTAACCACTATGCACCCATCCAATGATATTCTTATCAAGCGATTCATCGTTGTTCTCCACTTCATTGCCCATCAACTCATTGCTTAAGGGAATAGACATCAAACAACAAAAGTCATATTATGCATGATCAATATTCAAATACTCAATCTTAGAATCCATGCTTGTACAAGAACCTTTTATTGAGACTATCTCAAGCCCTCCTTTGATGGGGTAAACAAAATCATAATTTCTCTTCTCAATAAAAACTCTAATTGAATCAAATTTGGTATGCTATACACCAGTAACTGTAGGTTTACTCATGTGTGTACACTTCACTTGGGACACCAATGAGCCCACTAAAGAAATCATGAGTATAACTACATATGGTTTACTAGTCTATCAAATCAAATCAAGCTTAAAAGCTTTTCAAAGACAAAAATTTCAAAGATATTTATCCCTTCTAAAATTGGGACATATTACATTGATCATGACTCAAGACAATCTTGCGTCTATCCTCTCAATAATTTTGCAGTACATCAAAATCCACATTCATTTATAATCAATCATGACACCACCACAATTTACCCTCCTATACCATTCAACTCATCACTTGAGGGGATAGACATCAAACAAAAAAGTTACCTTGCACATGATCAATACTCAATCTTGGAAATTGTGTTTGCCCAAGAACTTTGCCTAAGACTATCACAATCCCTCCTTTGCTGGGGCAAAAAAAAACTAGAATTTATATTCTCAATCAAAAATCCAATCCAATCAAGTTTTGTATGCTATACACCAGTAATCGTAAACTTACTCATGTGTGTATACTTCACCAAGACCACCAACGAGCCCACTGAAGCAATCATGAGTATGCCTACATATGACTAAGTAGTCTACCAAATCAAACTGAGCTTAAAATATTTTCAAAGGAAAAGTTTCAAAGACATTCATACTTTCTAAAGTTAGGACATATTATATTGATCATGAATAAATAAAATCTTGTGTCTACGCCTCTCAAATAATCATCATGGCTTGACAAAAGCCATAATCAACCATAATCATCCATCATCAGCCCCCAAGCCATCTTCCCTCATAATCAACCACCAATCTAGTGTCATAAATTTTTGCACTACACGATGTTTTCACATAATGTAATACAAATATGTACACATCTAAAAATGTCACATTTATCCTTATGCAGTGTTAAGGATCAATCAATTTACAAAACCCATAAAATTTACATAATTAACCTCAAAACACTATTCACCCCACTTAAGCCCTCTTTAGCCACTTAAACCCTTTTCTACACTTATCCCCTAGTCACCATGTGATCTTATCTCTAGCCTAATTTAGATATACCTCACCTAGTCTACCCTTTTGACTAGTCTACCTACCACCTAAGCCTAGCTCACCCTAGCCTAACCTTGGTCAAACTCCATATCATAGTCAAACTCAAGCTCATGGTCAACCTAACCATAGTTAATCTGAATCATAACCACATCACCTAATCTACTCTTTGACTAGCCTAGCCTCCACCTCACCCTATTAATCTCAACTAAAACCTTGATCAACTTTAACCATTACTCCACACATATCCCCATATGCATTCAATATCATAGATGATATTTGGGGACTTTTGGCTTTCAAAGCTTTGAAGGCATGAGTGAGTCATCCTCCAATTCATTGTAGTCAATCCAAACCATGATCAACCTAACCCATGGTCAACCACACTCTAGTATAGCTTCCACCAAATCCTAGATTCCACCTCATCTTGGTCACACCCTAAACCCATGGTTAACTTAACTATGTGCAAACCTTAACTCTTGCTTCCTTCCACATACCCATGTGCATTCAATATCATAAATGACATTTGAAGACCTTTTGCATTAAGGCATACAACAAAGAACATCTTCCATATAAAAATTATCTATTTATATAACACAATAAAATTCATATGGATAGGTATGAACACAACAAATGACCAAATTCACACCTAGGAATATGAATCCATCCAGACCCACCCTCACTATTTTGGTCATAAATTGCACATTCAAACTTGGATTACCACCAAATTTTGAGGTTAGCTTAATCCTGACAACCAAATGAAGGTTCCCACCAAGTTTCATCCCATTTGGAGTAATATAACTCTAACACCAAATCATATGAAGGGGTACAAACCCAAAAAATGACTAGATTCGTACCCATAGGTATGAACCCAACAAAAGACAAAATTTTAGCATAAAAACCTGCAATATGTTACAAAATTAGGTATCTCTATTTTATAAAATTTTAGTTATTTAAAATATTCTATCATGTTATAGACTAGATCTTTCTATCTTTTAGTCTGTTATTACAAGGGGTCTGATTAAGACAAACCCCAAATATCACTAATTATTTTTGTAGGGTTGTGCAGGTTTAGAGGACCTATGTGACTAATTGTGGCCCAAGCACAGTAAGCCCACTCCCATTTGTAGTGTTCACGAGACATCCTGGTATTGCGTGACCACTTTATTGAAAGAGAGCTTCCCTCTTGGAAAGACCCATATTATAGCATTCAAAGGTAAAACTTGTGAAAATGACATCTTTGTAACCCTCTTTTGAATATTAATGCAAAGCAACATGTTTTCCATGCATAAAAAATTAAATAATTATTTTGAATAAAATCTAGGTAACATGGCAAGAAAGTCATTTTTTAAAGTCCTTACTAGAAGTAAGGATGCTCTAGTTGGAAGTATAAATGCCCTAGTTAGTGATAAAAAGAACAAAAATATATGGCAAATCCTATCTAAGTAGTGGATATTCCACCAAAAGTGATTATCAAGGATGATATGATTAAACATGATATAATGGTTCTCAAAAGTGGAGGGTTAATATGTAAATTCCATCAATAATGGTCAAGCTTTTTGGAGATTCAAATCTGAATCAAGTAGAAGTGGTGATTGAGGTAAAATAGTTATGAATTTTCTTTTAAAGGGACTTATCCTCCTCATTTTCTCCAATTTGAAATTCATGAATGAACTAATGGATGGTGGACCTTGGTTTAAGGGCAAAGATGCATCATGTTTAAGACTATGGAGTTTTTGTGTGAAGATAAAGACTATTAAAATGTTGGAAATTGTGATACTAAATAAAACAAAATAAAAATAATAAGAATAAGACAAAATTAAAATTCCAAGTGAAAGTTAAAAAAGGATAAGAAATATTCTCATCCATATTTGGAGAGAATGTGAAGCACCAAGAGACATTCTATTGTATATATAAGTGTAGGGCATTGTATTTAAGTGGTAAGAATAGAGCTGAAGATAAATTAAGTGTTTATTGGAGGGTTTTTGTGCAATTTTATTTTTGGTTTATTTTCCTATTTCCATGTTGTTTTAATTTCTATTAAATAATACGACCATATCTTACATACTAGTAGTAGATATTGGAGACTAGTCAAGTGGAAGGCTTAAGAATTTGATCCTTTTAAACCAAATTATTCAAAATTTAAGTTTTAGGGGGAAAGCTTCATGCATTATTCTTGTATTTATCATGTTACAAGGTTAATTATTTACTCCCATCCTATAATTTAAAGGATAAAATTATGAATATAAGTGCATAAAGATAAGGACTTTGCTAATTGCTAAAGTTTAGAGTATTGTGAAAAATAGATACAAGGAACGTGTGAATCAATGTAATTGATCATATGCACAAGTCCTTGTAGACCATGCTAGACTTTAATTTTTTCTATAGTTTTGCTAAGTCAAGAGCCCAAACATGTGGTTGAAATTATCATTTTTACAAGTATAAGCTATAAAAAGTCTAAATACATCAGCCTAGGGCCAAATTTCAAAATGGGTGTACCTTTTTAGAATATTTAGGATTGTAGAAGAGGCTAAAAAGTAAAATGCACTTGAATAGGTTAAAAATAGGCTTTGTCAAAAAGGTCCAATAAGGAAAAATCCTATATAAAAGCAATATTGGGGTTTTTTGATGATGACAATAATCAAAGATCCAAAAAATTCTAAGAACCTAAAAATCCAGAACCAAGTGATTCCAGGATTTTAAAATGATCATGTTAGGTAAAGAACCTAAAAATTTTACCCTTTCCATCAAAAGCCCAAAACAAAAGGAAGGTTAGAGGAACTAAGAAAATAATGCTTGGGAGGAAGCAATCCTAGGATTTTTGAGTGATGACATCACCCAAAGTCTTCCAAAATCTTGGGCTAGGAAATATTGAACCTAGGATTTTCAAATGTTTATGTAAATCAAACTCTTTAAAAGCCTAGCTTGGGGAAGCCAATTCCCATGATTTCTAACCAATAGCCAAGGTATCTAAAAATACTAGCTTTGCCTCTAAAGCCTCTAAAATAGTCAAAACATCACAATGACATCTTTGAGGCCCAAGCGATATGCAAAAATATCCTAGATATGTCATTTTCAACAAAGATAGTGCATTTTAGAAGCTTGAACCTCCTAGCCACTCCTAAACCATCTAAATCTAAATAGTTACATTGACTTGGCAGTTTTGACAAGCCTATGAAATGATGGGGTGTATTGACATAAAGTAAACCAACTGAAGATCCTTGGGCTTTATGAATACACATGGATACCAATCTTGTCAAAAGATTCAAACTGGCCATACCACTATAGCAAAATCAAAAGAGTTGAGAAAATTTGGTGGGAAAATGATATCCATACCCCTAAAGCATTTTGGCCAAGTTATACTTGTTAGGCCTGTAATAGAATAGAATTGTAATAATTGGGCTCTCATTGTAAAATTATAAATAGCCCAAGTCACCTTAGCATGAGGGTCAATTATTTAGTATTTTGCTTATTATATGCTATGCATTTTATTCTGTAATCAATTGAAGCAAAAGTTGTTTGGCCTCTATTGAAGATAGTATTTAAGGTTTTTATATAAATGTGAATTGTGTAGCTTTATACAATTTTACCCATTCTTTATGGTTGGTAAATTTTTTTAGGTAATTTTTGCTATAATTTGGATTGTTGTTTGAATTATATTCTATAGAGTTCTTGGAATGTTTAGGAGACATAATATAAGTTTATTGAATCTATAATTTGTAATTCTCTATTTAATGGTTAGTCTATTAGGCTTGTTCTTAGTTTATCTATAAGGTATCTGCTTCGCACATTTTACTATTGTTAAGCTAAATCTTAGTTATTTGTTCATCAATATCTAACCCTTACCTCTCTCTCACCCTTGCATTTTTATATTTAACCCTCATTTTATTTTTAGCATTATAAGGAACCGACCTCTAGAGATTGACTCAAAAGAAATTCAAAGTCATCCGATCTTGGTTGTAGTTTAAGAGTGCATTTTATACATTAGGGAAATTGCTAACAAAGAGTTTTTGGCATGCTTGGTGGGACAAAACTAGTCTAGTTTACCTTCTAAACAATCATAGGTGGGACTAAGAAAAGTTTACAACTAGAAATTTGTGCATCCACCATGCTAACCAAGAGTTTTTGGAATGCTCAATGGAACACAAATATGACCTCTAGATTAGAAATTAGATCCAAATCCTGATTGAGTAGAATTTTAGTGAAGTTCTATTCTCTAACATCATACAAATATCAATACCTAGTGACTCCATTGAGAAAATTTGGTCCATAAGGACCCAATAACATACTAATTAAAATAGCTTATAATCACAAGATTATTAGCTAAGAGGATTGAAGAACCTTTGCACATTTTGAGCTACAAACCTCTAGATTTATATGAGATCAATCATTGTCTATAGCCCCATTTCCCAAGTTAAAAGTCATATGTTATTGCAAATAGATTATCAATAATTTTTTGATAATTATAGCCTAGAAAGCATGGCTAGACAAATTTGTCCTAAATGGAATAAAACTAGACTACTAGACTTGGAATATCTCCATATTCCTTAGGCAACTATCAAAGCTTTGCCAACATATGACAATACTAGTAAGTCTGCATATGAACACTACCAAGATGTTGTTGCCTTAGCAACTATTCATAACATTCACAACCAAGATGTCATGGTAAAATTGTTGGTATTGTCATTCAAAGGCAAAGTATTAGACTAGTAAAGAGCTCTGGAAGAGAGAAGCATCACCTCATGGACTCAACTAGTTGAACCGTTCATTCATAAATTTAAGGAGTTAGGAGATATTTTTTTATTACTCATCCATTTTACCATAATCCAAAGACATCCTTAGGAAACCATAACAAACTTCAATATTTGGTTTATTAATCCTTAATATATTAGGTCATCCCCTCCTCAGGCTTATGGTTATTACCTGCAAGCCTTTAATCCAAATATAGACATGCAAATTGGATTGTATAATGATATAAGGTTCCCTCATGTATACCAAGATACAATTGCTATTGATAATGATTTTATCTATGTGGGAAACCTTTATCCTAGGGTTGTAATACCATATTTTCCAAAAATTATCAAAACTCAACAACAAACAACACTTATGGATACATCCACATATTTATTGGCCCTAATTCCTACACATAAGGCTCTACCTTTACCTCAAATACCCACTATGTCTCCATTGTCTACTCCCAAAGCTCAACAATTCCCAAAAAACTACAATTACTAACAATGGTGAAGAATCTAAGCAATGATGCCACTAACATGAAAAGTTGATATGTCGAAAGGAAATTCTAAGGTTAGTAGCCCAGAAGATTCCCTTATGTCAGAAGATATCAGAGGGCCTATACAAGCAATGCCATCAAAAGACCCAATACTATATACATTAATTAGGAGGAGAGGTCATCTAATTCTTCATCTAAGGAAATATATTGGTGCCTAGTTTGTAACTATCTGCATAATGCAAATACATGAATGGCTTATCAACATCATGCTCAATTAGCAGTTGTAGAGAAGGTTGAAAAGGTATAGAAGGGTCAAGTAAACATGCTATGGGAACCAAACCAAATTATGTTAACAAAAGAGCCCATAGAAGATGGATGTATATTAGTATTGACAAGGTCCAAAAAGAAGCATTTACAAGTAGATCCATGCAAATTAGAGCTTTTTAAGATGTTGGCTCAACCAAAAAAAAAGCAAAAAAAGGAGTAATATCAACTGAAGCATGGAAAAGAGCAACCAAAACCTGATCAAGCAAAGGTGATCTAAGAAGACTTGAAAGAAGAAGTTAAGAACATACTCCAATACCACTTTGTGACAAAACAACAAATATTGGAAGCAACCCACGACTACTAGAAAAAGTTTTATGAACTTGATAAGAAGAAAAATAAGTAACCAAAAGCATTAGGGTTCAATATAGTTGAATATTTAAAGAAGACTCCTTCAAAAGCAAGCATGTATGATGATTTTGTAATTCTCAAAAAAATTGACCTACTTAAGGCTTCATTTAGAAGTGTTCATTCCAAAGGATTATCATGCACAAACCTCAATTTAGCTCGTAATCAACCTATATTGAATGGGTAAGAACAAACCACCACCCTTATTTATGTCTTTGTGTATGGAAGGATGGATTATGCACAATTGCATGGTTGAATATGGAGCAACAACTAATATCATGCTAAAATCAATATGTGAAGAAATGAGGATGGAATATACTTAGTCAAGTCCTAGAGTCTTGCAATTGTATGGTACCCCAGTCAAGATAGTTAGGGTAATCAAAGATATAATAACGGTGTTACATAAGGTACCAAATATGACAATCATCTAGGAAGTGGTAGTAGTTGATCTCCAGCCATACTTTGGCATTTTATTTTCAAGGGAATTTATTGCTAATTTGGGTGGCTACCTTTCCTTGGATTATTCATATATGATAATTCCTTATAAGGTAAAAAAGTAAAAAATTATGAGGAGAAGCCATATACCTTTCACATTGAAAATATTTAGGAGTATTGTGTCAATTTGATAAATTATGAACCAAAATACCTAGATACAATCACTAAAAAACTACAAATGGAGCATTAGTTCTCCCTCAAGGATTTCAATGCTATGATTGAGATCGAATTGGGCACATATTGCATAATAAATCTAGAAGGACAAAAACTCTCTATCTTGTCAAATAAATAACTCCAAAAAAATAAAAATGTGGAAGCTCTAGTTTGATGGAGCTAGATGCCAAAACAAATATGGAGATAGTTTGGTTTTAATTTCCCATTCAAAAGCAATTAAAGTGTTCTCACAAAGATTGAATTAGAGCTGCATAAATAATATTGTAAAACATAAAATCTTTGTCTAGGCCCGATGAAAGCAAAAAAATGGGTAGCAAGATGTTATAAATCTTCAATGATTCAAAGCTAGTGGTTAATCAAGTGATAGAAAAGTGAAACAACAAGCATCACTTCTTGAAAGCCTACCAAAACAAAATTTGAGACCTTATGTAATGCTATGAGACCTTGAGCATAAAAACAAAACCTGGAAGTAAAAATACTATAGCTAATGCCTTGGCTTCATAGGAGGTAAACTTTGATCCAAATTTTGAATCTTGGGGAAAATCCAATGCAGTCAAAATGGTTTTCAGACATGATAGAGATTAGTATTTTATATCAAGTTTAATATTGTATTTTATGTCCCTCTCAAGGAATTGGTCAAGGTTTCCCCCATTATCCTTACCTCTACATCCTTCTTGTAAAAACTCTAGGAAGAACCTTGAGCAATATGCAAAGAGCAGGGAAGGTGCAAGGCATCACAACTGTTAGAGGAACTAAACCCATCACTCATGCTCAATTTGCAGATGACACTATCCTACTTGGAGAAGCTACCAAATACAATATCAAGAAGTTTAAGAGTTGTTTATCTTGTTTTGAAGTAGCTTCAGGTGTGATTATTAATAACTCCAAAAGTTAGTTTTTCACTATTAACACTACTCCTTCAGAAAAAGGGTTCTCTCAGATTCTTGGATTCAAATAAGGAAAATACCAACATTTTAAATATTTGGGAGTCCCTATGGGTTTCAATCTCAAACCCAAAAATAGTTGGATACCCATTATTGAAAAAATCCAAAAGCGAATTTTTGCATATAGCAATGGATGGCTTAGTCTGGCAGGAAGGAAAGTTCTCATTAAAATAGTTTTGTATGTGTTTCCAGTCTATCAAATTTTAATTTATCATGCTCCAAAGAGTGTTCTTAAATCTATTGATAGTTCTATAAAACATGTTTTTTAGCAAGGAGGGAAATAGGATGGAAAAAAGAAGTTTCATTTAGTCAATTGGGAGTTGGTTACCGTAGGAAAAGATAAAGGTGGTCTTGGAATAACAAAAATAGATATTGTTAGTAAATCCTTTGCTACTAAATTTTTATGGAATTTAATATAGCCACTTGATTCCCCTTGGAAAAATTCTAAAATCCAAATATGTAGATACTAATTCAGGTTTGAATCTTCTTAGAAATATCAATCTAAAGCCTAGATCCTCTATCATATGGAAACATATAGTGGAGGCAAAAATATTTGATCCTCAATAAGACTTCTTGTCTTCTAGGAGATGGTTCTCAAATAGATATATGGACTGATATTATTCTTGGTCATCCTCATGTGTTAAGTACTAGTGGTCATAATATTAGAGTAGAGTTTACATGATTAAAAATATCTAAACCCAATGAATCTAATTTGGATAAATAATAAAGTTGAACGAACAAATATTGCTCTTCTTCAACCTTTTTTAATTGAATGGGAACAATTTAAATCAGCTAACAACAATCTAAATTTTTTGAGACAATAGTGCTCAAATCAACTCATTTGGGGAGAGATTAATAAATTGGGTGTTTATACTATTCAAAGGGTACACAACTTCAACTATCTGGAACCCCTAACAAGTAGTTGTAAACCTAATTGGAACCTTAATTTATCTCCTAGAATCCAAGTCTTTTCTTGGTTAGTCTTGTAAAACAAAGTTCTTATACTAGATAATTTGCAGAAAGAAACATTTTAAGACCTCATATTTGTGTTAGACACATCAATAAAAATGATAACATGAACCACTTATTATTCAAGTGCAAAAAAATAATCCCTATATGGATTTTAATCACCAATAGATTTGGATATCCTATAACTATTTTTTTGAAAGAAAAAGAGTGCCTAATTAGGAAATATAGGTGGGTCTGAGAGGAAATTCCATTAGAAAATGCCTTTGAAAAACTATTATGTTCATCATTATGATAGTTTGGAAAGATAAAAATAGAAGAATATTTGATAACAAATGAGAGGATAATAGTATCCTTGTAGAAAGAATCATTGTAGGAATAATAAAAAATATGAGAGATACTTCTAATCTTAGCCATAATTTCCAAGGTTTAAATGATTCAAAATTACAAATTATACACAATTTTGACCTCCAAGATCCTATTTTAGAAACCAAAACTAACTCAATTGTCATTTACCTAATAATTCACTATCCTTCATTATTATTTAATGGGGCTTCTAAGTTAAATCCTAGAATTGCAGTTGCAAGAGGAGAAATTGTGACAAAGGACAACACCATAAAATATTTCATTAATCTTGGAATTACTTCCAACAATGTGGTTGAGGCACTGACTTGTGAGATAGGGATAAATTAGTAGCTAAGAAATGACTACAATTTTTGCATATTTATGGTAATTCCTCTCTCATTACTAATACCCTCTCAAGTGAAAAAAAATCAGCTCTATTCAAATTCAAATCATATTGGATAGAATAAAAGGTCTATCTAGTCATTTTATCCAAGTTCAATACTTCCATGTCAGCAAGGATTTTAACAAGTTAGTTGATGCTCTTGCTAATAGAGCTATTAGAGAAGAGCCCTCTAAACTCAGAATCTTCAGAAGAAAATCTAGTAGAACCTCTTCATTATTGGCGAAGGATAATTTGTTCCAATAATCTTCACACATGCCATTTTGACCTCTTTGGATCTTTGTAGTTAGCTATTACAAGTTGCAATCTAGATATTGTGTACTCCTTTTCTTAATATAATTCTCCTACCTTTTATTTTTAAATGTTATATTTTATGTTGTCTAAAAAAAATGTTGCATAAAATTTGTAGGCCAACCACTTTAATTTTCTATCAGAAGGTCTAACTAAAAGTTAGATCTTTAAATGTAATTTTTGACAAAACAAATGGACCTATCTAATAGAGAAGTTAAGTCAATCATATCCAAATATTTTTGGATATTTTAGAGGTAGTGTAATTTGTCTATTTATAACTTGTTTGGTAATGTAAATATTTGGCTTGATGTTGTTTAATACTTCCTTTATTTGTCCTTATCATATTGGTATCAAAGTGATTTTCTCCTGCGGAGTCTCCCTAAGGGGAGGAATTTCCTCTTGGAATTTTTTCCCTCCCTCTCAAAATTATTGCAACTATAACATCTGATATTCTATGATTATCCCTTATTAATCCATATCTAAAATATATTTCTTTGTGTTGTTCATCTACATTGTCAAACCTTTATCTTTTCTACCCCCTAAAGTAGGAGTCAGTAAATATTCTATTCCATTTCAATTATCCCATTTCTTTCAAAAGCATTATAACCAAGTTGAATAATATACATACACATGGTTTTTATTCTATCACCATTAGACAAGGTCAACTCTTTTCTTTGTATTGTCATTCCATAGCATGTCAATTTGTTATTGATTCCACATATCTGAGTTGAGATTTTTCAAAAGGCTTGCGATAGCCTTGTTTTTTATTCAACTTCTTGCTTTGGTTGATATGGTTGTATATTTGATGAATACGAGCATTTGCTATGGATCCAAGTATGTCACTTATTTCCCCTCCTAGTGGAAATTACTATAGACATTGAGTATAGCACTTCTTTGACTTAAATGGTCCCTGATGTCAGATGCCTTCTCTGGCTAGATGAACCTAACATAACCATACATAGATGTACTCATCAATATTTGGCTTTGCTCCATGATGTGCCCTATTAAATGGTTTTTCTCTTTTTGACATAGTGCTCCAATATAGGCGCAACACATCCCAAATACTATTACTATCCACCTTGTTTATACCCCTCAACTTATATTTTTTGATGTGACTATGATTAGTGCATGCATGTGTAGTGATACTTTACCATGCCTATCTTCTCTTCATTAAGATACGATGGAGAAGCATTTGTTCAATGTGCCTATTGGTCCAAAATTTTCCTATGGTTAATTATCACACCCAAGAATTGACCAACATTGAATGATCAGATAAGTCACGAAGCTTAACCGAATCAATCTACAAAGAAGGCTGGCTCCTTTAAGGTTCTAACTAGCTAAAACTATGATGGGGGAGGAAAAGAGTGTTGAAAGAGAATAAATGTAGCTAGAACTTAAGATGGTACAAATTAGACAACAACAAGAAATGCATAAAGATCATGGAATGAAACAACCATTAAAACCTCCTAACAAACCAACCAGTTTTTATCTCATGCATATCAATCTTAATCATATTTAATTCAACAGACTATAAGTTCCAGATCTAGAGAACAAACATGCACAAAAATATAGAAAATAAAATTAATGTCATGCACATTCATCTAGCTAAATAGAAACATTCATCCATTCATACATACATTTTCTACAATATGTTGAACCAGAGGCCAAACAAAGATTTATTTTGTATTGCTTCTTCTACGAACATTTGCACATGCAACTTGTAAATGCCTAAGGGTTGATGTCCCTCTTATTTATAATGCCTCTACGATTTAATATTCAAAATACAAAAATAGCTTTATTTAAAATCATTACAATAGAATACCAGGTGCCTATATCAGTAGAATCATCGTGTAGTATCATTGATCAAAAAATGGGATGTAGTTCTTAGGTTCTGACTACAAATAAAATACTTCATGTATGCAAGGAGTAATGGAGATGGCTTTGAATCTGATCCATCCTTCCTTTTTAATATCATCCACCATAATTTATTTGCAACAAACATTGTTAGACTAAAACCTCCATAGGAGATTCTATTCTTTGCAACTATTGTGACCGTGCCACACTAACTTGTTGTGATGTCACCACCCTTCTTGACCTCTTAAGATTCTCAATATTTAGTCACTATGATGCAATGATAATAATGATGTTGCAATTTTTTCTTGCATTGAATCCTCTTAGGACTCAGTAACCATGATGGAGACTCATATCATAATTTTGTGTCATTCTTCTATCCTCAAATTATTTTTGACCTTTGTGAGCATGACACGGTAACAAGTCATGATGCCATGTCAATTATTCACTTTGAGACTTAATAATTTTCAACCATGATAAGGAAAAAAATTGTGATTTCATGATATTTTTTTGTCCCTGAGCCTTTTTGGCTATTTTGACTGTGCCATGGCGATAAGTCATGACACCATGTCAATTATCCATCTTGAACCTCCTTGTTCTTTCATAACCATGACACTTCTCTATCTTTGGGTTCTTCAAGTCTTGGAAACCATGAAACTCCAACATGTCATGATGTCACATCCCATTTTTTATTTGACTTAACCAAGACTTTTTTATCTTCATCTTTTATGATTGCGATATAGATGTATGACATGATATCATGACAATTTTCCCACCTTATGTTTTATGAACTACACCTGAGGTATAGCAACATGCCATGATGTTGCACCCTCATTTCTACTTCAAGTCTTGCCAATACTTCATGATCGTGATGCAATGACATGTCACAATATCACGATGTCACACCCTTTTGGGAAATTTAGACTCTTCAACTTTTTTTTCCAATTTTTTTACAAATTTTGGCTATCTACCTTTTTTCATTTGAGATAGAATATGTGTAGCTACTATTGTACTTGCCTCCGCTATATTTTTTCATAACATTAACTTTCTTTGTACAATAATGAGAGTTGGATAGATGAGGATAACATAGAAATTACCCACATTATTGATGACTCACAGGGGAACATTGATTGCAATATTTGCAGAACCCAAATTGCTTTACCATAGAGCCAACACTTTTTGAAGTCACAGAAAGGCTTAAACAAAAAAGGACAAAAAGGTAAGTTGAGAGACAAAAGGAGTTAATGAAAGGGGGATGGGGTATTCACTCTTACAAAATTGCACTAATAGGAAAGAAAGAAAGAATATACAAATATGAGAAGCTCAAAATGATACATGAAAAACTACAAAGATGAGAAGCTCAAAATGATACATGAAAAACTACAAAGATGAGAAGCTCAAAATGATACATGAAAAACTACAAATATGAGAAGCTCAAAATGATACATGCTTTAATATGGAATAGATCTACTTATTCATAATGACTATAGTTAGTCACTTTATGTATATATGTTGGCTATGTACACAAAATATGATATGTATGCTCACACATAGCCTTTGAAGCCTTTTATAAACCTACCCCATGAACCTGTAATGCCTAGACCATATGGTGTCAAATTTGAGCTTGTTCATAATCTTCTTGCCATGGGCTCCAACTACCACTAACCACAATAACATGCCATCCTTTTCTTATTTTTGTTTTGATATATTCTAATAATCTGGTACCATATCACTAATTTTATGAAAAAATATCGGCCTTTTACATGATGCGTACAAATATTCTTCTCCCTAGGATCCCAATCTATATATTATTTGTATTTTAGGATCTTTTATCGATTTCGCATTATGAGTTATCACCTTCCAACGAAGATAGTTGTAGTTATTTATACTCCTTTTATTTTGATAACTCATCATTGAGATATTTTGGGATGTCTGATTGGACAACCAAAAACTTGATTTAGGTTGAGTAAAATATGCTCTTGGTGGATTACCATAATTTGCATCCTTCATCTTACATGTAGGCTCTTTGAAGAGATCCATATTTTTCTCCTTGTAACCTTCAATGCAAAAAGTGTGCAAGCTTTGATTAGGCACTATGATAATATTTTTGGCCAATGAGATTAGTATCTAGTCCTGCACTCGTGTCACATATCCTTCCAGCTATCTTAGCAAACCTTGGGATAGGCATATCCCAAACAATGGAGGTATATCAACAACTTCCACATCTTGAATTATAGCTAAATATGGATGCCCGCATATCAACATTGGTATTTTGTGTAATGTTCCCAACCTTCTCAACTGCTTTCCCTTGAAATGCAACACATCTAAATCCTGTATGTATAGGCTTAGACCTAAAATTTTACAAATTTCCATCAACATAATTGAGACCTAAGCCTTTGGATCTACCACACAGTTATACAATATTCCTTTTTCCAGGAAAAGAGACAAATAGAAAGGAGGATAATGATCTTTATGGGTAATGTAAGGAAACTTTGGTAGATGTACCTTTGATGTCTGGGAGTTCTCCAATGGAAAAATTAATTAAATCTAACGTATCTTATACCAAAAACTTCTTTTTTAATCCTACAATATTTGAAGCTGAATTTTTGAAAAATTTGTGGAATTATTTCACCATTTCTACTCTTTGCTCAATTTTTGTAGCAAGGAAATACAATCTCTTACATGTATCAAACCTCTTCTTATGTAATATTTTTTCCTTTGGGAAGGTGTTGTGAACAAGCACTTGATCATTTGGGCCAATGCCTTGTGGTGGTGAAGGTAAGCTGGTAACTTCTTCATGGTCCCTAGGTTGAGATACTGCAAGACGTGCACTTTCCTAATGTTTATAGTCTTGTGTTGTATTACACATCATTGCATTGCTCATCAATGGAAATATTTTTATCTACTCCAAGTGGTCTTCTTCTCTCCCAAAATGAATTTCATTATGGAACAAAGGCTTAACCAAAGTTTGACCACTTTCCCATTTTCTATCATTACCTTGTTATTATTCTTTTATAGAATTTGCTCTTGATTTTGTTTTCAGTTGAAAATAATGAGGTTGATGAAGTTGATGTACCATAGAACCATAATTATTGATATCCATAAATTTCACTTCCTGTAACATCCCCACTATTTGAATACTATCTTGCTTGAAGAATGTGATACTGTTGAAAGTTGTTGTGAGTGCAAGTGCAAGTTTCCACTCCATACCAAGCGACCAAACAGGATTCGTACCCACCCCTAGCAGAGATAGTGGTCGTATGTGTTAGGTAAGGTGGGATATGATGTCATGCTTAAATCACCATGGCCCGTGGGTACATGGAAGCCCACTTAAAAGATTTCATATAGATTTTTTTTCTTGCTGCTACATTCTATGCATATGACTGATTGTGAAAAATTAAATGTTTGCCATCGCTTGTTGAGTAAAATTAGTTTTCGGTAGTGTCTCTTTTCATATCAAGAGAAAATTATTATTTAAAATAATAATAATAATAATAATAATAATAATAATAATAATAATAATAATAATAATAATAATAATAATAATAATAATAATAATAATAATAATAATATGCATATATAATCATATATATACATATTTTTAAATGGTCAATGAGCCATCTTCTAAATATTAATATATAAAACATAAGTTTAAAAAAATATATAACGAAATAAAAATAAAGTATGTAGGTGATAAAAATAAAATAAATGAATTTTATATACATAGGATATATACTAAAGTAACTTTATTTCATTGGATGAACAAAGACTTCACCACCTGGCAATAATTTGAGGTAATCCTTTTGCATGAAAAAATATTATGTTTCACCTTGAAAATGTATGAGTTTATCTATAAAATGAAAGGTAGAGATCAATTCAGGAATTTGGTACCAAAAACTTGGAAGGGCCATGTAAGAGCGAATTGTTAAAATGAAGCACGATCATGAGATCCGCTCGATTGTTCGATTCGTTGAGGGAAGAGAAGAAGGAAAGGACAAACGATCAATTTTTTAAAGGAAAATTTTGAAATTCAAAAGGAAGTGTAGCAAGTTTGAAATCACATCTGGATGGTTAGCTCAGATGGCAGGGAGACCCCATGCTAGATAGCTGGCAGAGAGGAGGTCTCGAGTTTGAAGCATGGTGGGGATATTTTTTGCTGAAGGGATTGGTTGAGAAATATTTTGCATTGTGTGGTAGGTGAAATAAAAGCACCTGCACCTTGGTGGTTGTGTGGGTAGCTAGCCCACACGGTGTCATAGCACAAGCTAGGGAACAAGCTAGCTAAAGGTAGCAAGTTTGAATTGCGGTGGCAGCATTAGTAAGGGAACAATTTTTTTAATTAAATTTGCTATAAGGTATGTGTTGGTTTTATTATGTTAAGGAGTCATAAGGGTGTGAGTTATAAAGTTTTTTTTGCAAATACGGAGTCATAAGGATGTGTTATAAAAGTTGTCTATTTTGTAAATAAGAATCATAAAGGTTTGTTTTATAAAGTATTTATTTTTCAAATAGTATAAAGAGGAAATACAAAGGAGATATTTTTGCATGTGATAATAGTAGGTATAAGGTGTATGAAAGTGAAATTAAAATTGTATTTTGCACTTAGGGTTTTGGATGATTATAAAGTACATTATTAATATTGAAAATTATTTGTGCCTTTTACAAGTAGGAGTCATAAGGTGTTATTGTGGTTTGATTTTTGGTTGTAATTTTTGCATGGTAAAAAGAAAGTTTGACGAAATTTGATAATTATTAATGCCCTATATTTTGAGAATAAAAGGAGAGTCATTGAGCATCATTTTTATATTCCATTATGCACATATTTTTGAGAAGAAATTTAATGTTGATGGGTTGAAAGATAAATCTACTAACCAGTTTGAAGTGGTACTTTAAAAAGACAATTATTTTGAGACAGGGTTTTTGAGGGCACAACTTCATCAAATCAAGTTAAGAGGTATGATGATATTACTCCTTTAAGGTGTTTGGTGGAGCAAATATTTTTGAATCATAAGGTGGATAAATAAGGATTATATATGTGCATTGTTAAAAATATTTGAGCTAGGGTTTGTAAAACAAATTGTGCATCCTTGTTGAAAGAAATTGAAAACACTTGTGCTAGAGTTTGTGAACAAATTATGCTTCATTGTTTGAATGAATTTGTGAAGCTTTTGGGCATTGGTTTGAGTGACATTGAATGTGAATGAGCAAGTGTTAGAAACTAGTTTTGTAAAGCAATTTGTGCATTGGGCTTGAGTGATATTTGGAAAGAACATATTGTGAAATTGTATTGCATATCAGTTTGTATGTGTTCTTGAACAAGAATTTTGGGTAGAATATGTCTAAATTATTGTGATCAAAGCATGTGTTATAAGAAATATCTGAGTATGTGTTATGAGAAGTTTTGAGCATGCATTAGAGCAAAGTTGAGCAGAGATAGTGAGGTAGATTTGAGCAAGTAGTGTGAGAAGACTTGAAGCAGGTTTGAGGCTGATTTGAGTAAGTCTTGTGAGAAGACTTGAAGCAGGTTTGAGGTATATTTGAGCAAGTCTTGTGAGAAAACTTGAAGTAGGTTTGAGGTAGATTTGAGCAAGTCTTGTGAGAAGACTTGAAGTAGGTTTGAGGTAGATTTGAGCAAGTCTTATGAGAAGACTTGAAGCATATTTGGGACAGAGTTGAGACAAATTTGTGTATGCAATATGTACAAATTTGGGATAGAGTTGAGACAAATTTGTGCATGTAATGTGTGCAGATTTGGGATAGAGTTGAGACAGATTTGTGCATGTAATGTGTATATATTTAGCATAAATTTGAGATAAATTTGTACATGTAATGTGTGCAGATTTAGGAAAGAGTTGAGATAGATTTGTGCATGTAATGTGTGCAGATTTGGGATAGATTTGAGATAAATTTATGCATGTAATGTGTGCAGATTTGGGACAAATTTGAGATAGATTTGTGTATGTAATGTGTGAATATTTGGAGTAAATTTGAGATAGATATGTGTATGTAATGTGTACAGATTTAGGGTAGATTTGAAAGTAAATTTGTGAGCAAAAATAAGTAAGCCTCATGAGTAGGCTTGAACCAGAACAAGGAAGAGGTGTCTCCTATGGATAGAGTTCCATGAACCAGAGTAGAGAGGAGAAGTATCTCCTATGGATAACGTTCCATGAACCAGATCAAGGGAGAGGTGTCTCTTGTGGATAGAGTTCCATGAACCAGACCAATAAGAGGATTTAGTTCTCTTGTGGATAGAGTTACACAAACTAGAATAAGGGAGAGGTGTTTCATATGGATAGAGTTCCACAAACTAGACCAGTAAGGGGATAGAGTTCCCCTATGGATATAATTCCATAAACTAGAGTTAAGGGGATAGAGTTCTCCTGTGGATAGAGGTCCATGAACCTAAGCATAGAGGATTGAGATCTCCTTTGGAAAGAGGTCCATAAACATTGTAATAGGTAATTGGTTCCCAAGAGATTTATTGAGAAAATTTAGAAGAAATATTTTATTCATCAATGTAAACCACATTGGGTGAACCATGTTAAATTTATGTCTCTCATGTGTGTGATGATTTGTGCATTATCTTGTTACTGCTATTAATGAGATTGGGTAATACTACTATGAAAATATATTGCAATTGATAACATTGGATAATATTATTTGAGAAATAAAAGTAAAATTTTATCTTATACTGTTCACCCCCCTCTCAGTATAAGCTTGTGTTATTCAATTGGTATCAGAGCAGGTTCCTTCGAAAAAGTCTAACAAATTGAAGGAAGATCTTAGAGGAACACTTATGGATTCTCAGAATGGATATTCAACAAATAAGAGTCCAATGTTTGATGGGAATAATTATGATTTCTAGAGTATGAGGATGAAGACTTATTTTAAGGCACAAAGATATGAAACATGACAATATATTGAGGATGGTTTCACACCTATAACTACTCCTCCCACAAATAAGGATGACAAGCAATTATATGTAAATAATGCCAAGGCTATGAATGGAATCTTAAGTGGATTATGTGAATCAAAGTTTGTGAAAGTTATGCAATGCAAATCAGCAAAAGAAATATGGAATAAATTAAAGCAAACATATGAAGGAGATAACAAGGTTAAGTTGGCAAAACATCAAACTCACAGAAGGAGGTTTGAAGAGTTGAAGATGAAAGATGAGGAATATATTGCTAAGTACTTGCTTCATTTTTATGAAGTTGTTAATACCATGCATAGACTTGGATTCAAAATTGAGGACTCTAGTGTTGCTCAAAAAGTATTAAGATCACTGCATATAAGGTATTATGCAAAGGTTTCAACAATAGTAGAGATGAAGGATCTTGATAAGTTGACAATGGATGAGTTACATGGAATTCTCAAAAATTATGAGACGAGGACAAAAAAAGATCAAAATTCCAAGAAAGAGGCAACATTCAAAGTTTCAAAGAAGACAAAAGATAAGAAACTAGAATCAAGTGATGAGTCAAGCAATGATGAAGAAGATAACTATGTGAGAAGAAATAAGGACTCAAGAAAACACAAATATATAAATACTATGAAATATTTTAATTGTGGTAACTTTGGTCACTATGCATCTAATTATCCACAAGCTGGAAGTAGTAGGAGTGAAGAGAAACAAGATTACAAGAAAAAGGAAGAAAGAAAATTTAGGTATGAAAAGAAAAATAGGTATGGTCAAGGCAAGCATTAAAAAAGAATTTTTGAAAGCACAAGAAGAGTTTCTATGTGGAAGAAGCAAGCAATTCTTCAAGTGATAGTGATGAAAGATTATCAAATAGTGAAAAGAAAGAGATTCTATTTTTGGCAATATAAGAGGAAGAGGACACTCTTATTGAGGACCAAGTAGAAGAAAAAGAAGATGCTCCTATAATTGAATACCTAGATGAAGGTTCATAAAAAGAAGAAGAAGCCACCGTTGATCTAGAAGAGGAACTTACTGTTGCTCTAAGAGATTTGAAAATAGTTAGAAAGCAAAACTCAATACTAAAGGATAAATTTCAAGAATATGAGGAAATAAAGGAAAAGATTCTACAAGATCTCAAAAACTTAAAATTTAAGGCAATGATATTTAAAGAAGTTATGGTTGAAAAGTTAGAGGTAAAAGAGTTAGAATGTGAAATATTAGAAAATGAAGTGATTTCTCTCAGGATGGAAGTGAAATATTTTAAGAATAAGTTGCACAGATTTGGAAAAATTTCAAAATCTTTGGATAACATTATCAAAGCACAAAGATCTTCATTTATCAAAATAGGACTCAGTTTTAAAAAAGGATAAGAGGTATAAAACGAGGATTAAAGCTCAAAATAAAAGGAAGTTTCAGAGGAAGAGATTGAAGAAGAACCTAAGAGCTATGCTGATAAGTTGAAGAATGGAAGCTTCATTGAGAAAGAAATGAAGAAATTGGGATCGTCACAAAGAAGGCAAAGAAAGGACTAAGAGACCAAATTTTTCAAGACAAGATGAATATTTCTTCCAAAGGCATTGTTTTTCATGTAATCATTTTGGTCACAAAGTTATGCATTATAGGGTTCATGGAAAGAAGGATTATGGATTTAATAAGAGGAACTTCAAATAATTTTAAGATGGATATTTCTTTCAAGGTTATTGCTACTCATGTAATTGCTTTGGTCATAAAGCTATACACTACAGAGTTCATGATAAGAGGAAGTTCAAGTCATCTGTACCTTTCAAGAACTGCAACATCAGGTGTTACAATTGTAATAATTATGGGAATAAGTGCAGAACAAAGTTTTTGGAACTTCCAGAGACAAGCAAGAACATGGACACTCAAAAGGATCAAAAGGGTATGACTACAAAGGTTTCAAAAAAGAAGGTTGAAAAGGAAGAAGATAATTGTAATTTGGGAGTAGATTTACTCCCATCCCAAAATTGATCACCTCAAGGAGAGGATGTGGTGAGGGGACTGAGCTAAGAGTATTATTTTTATGCCTAAATGAGCTCTTTTTCATTGATGTCAAAGGGGGAGAGTTTCAAAAAGGAGGAGAGAAATTAGTAAGGGGGAGCAACTTCTCAGGGGGAGCAAATTTGGAATTCAGTGGTTGTCAAATAATTTTTTAGAAAGGGTTACCATCAATGACAAAGGGAGAGATTGTTGGAAATATTAAGCATGTTGTGTTACCATTGATGTCAAAAGTTTGATGTCAAAAGGTTGATGTCAAAGAGAGTTTGGTATGGCATAAATATTCTCTTCTATGGTTGAATAATTATGCAAGGCAAGCCTCATATCAAAGAAAGGAAATTGGTAAAAAAAAGAAGAAAAAGATAAAATTTATTTTTAAATATTATACAGAGAGGAACAAAGGTTTGCAAGAGAAAACTAAAGCAAAGTTTTAAAATAAAGGCCATGGTTTAAAAGAGAAGAGATAACATTATATCATTTTTAATATTATAGTACTTGGGACAAAACGTATTATTTGAAAAAGAAAAAAAATTGAAGACAAGTTTAGTTTGCAAAGCCCAAATGTTTTAAAATTAATATTATAATATAAGTTTGAAAGGTTGAAGGCACTAAAATCTTAGTGGCATGTTAATATTTTAATTATTTTGAAAGGCATATATAAAGGGGGAAAATTATTTTCATTTGTCAAAGGTTGAAAATGAAGCACAATTGTGATATCCACTCGATCGTTCAATTCATTGAGGGAAAAGAAGAAGGAAAGGAAAAACACATGATTTTTTAAAGGGAAATTATAAAAGTCAAAAGGGAGTGCAACGAGTTTGAAATCACATCCGGGTGGTTAGCTCAGATGGTAGGGAGGCCTTGCGCTAGATTGTTGATAGAGAGGAGGTCTCGAGTTCGAAGCACAATGGGGATATTTTTTGCTGAAGTGTTTGGTTGAGAAAGATTTCACGTCATGTGGTTGGTGAAATAAAAGCATGTGCACCTTGGTGGTTGTGTGGGCAGCTAGCCCATGTAGTGTCCTAGTGCAAGCTAGGGAATGATCCAGAGAGAGGTGGCAAGTTTGAATTGCGAGGGCAACATTATTAAGGGTACAAATTTTTTAATTAAATTTCCTATAAGGTATGTGTTGGTTTTATCATGTTAAGGAGTCATAAGGGTGTGAGTTATAAAGCTTTGTTTTGCAAATAAGGAGTCATAAGGATGTGTTATAAAATATGTCTATTTTGCAAATAGAAATCATAAAGGTGTGTGTTATAAAGTATTTATTTTTCAAATAGTATAAAGAGGAAATACAAAGGAGATATTTTTGCATGTGAGAATAGGAGGTATAAGGTGTATGAAAGTGAAATTAAAATTGTATTATGAACTTAGGGTTTTAGATGATTATAAGGTACATTATTGATATTGAAAATTATTTGTGCCTTTTACAAGTAGGAGTCATAAGGTGTTATTGTGGTTTGATATTTGGTTATAATTTTTGCATGGTGAAAAGAAAGTTTAACGAAATATGATAATTGTTAATGCCCTATCTTTTAAGAACAAAAGGAGAGTCATTGAGCATCATTTTCACATTCCATTTTGTACATATTTTTGAGAAGAAATTTAATGTTGATGGTTTGAAAGAGAAATCTACTAACCAGTTTGAAGTGACACTTTAAAAAGAGAATTATTTTGAGAAAGGGTTTTGAGGGCACATCTTCATCAAAGCAAGTTAAGAGGTATGGTGATATTAGTCATTCTTTAAGGTGTTAGGTTGAGCAAATATTTTTGAATCATAAGGTGGATAAATAAGGATTATATATGTGCATTATTTAATATATATATATATGTGTCTTCTATGAACTAAGGAAAATAGACTACATTAAATCTAAAAAAAGGGTTCTATATTGAGAAACGTTCAATGTTTAGCTTAAAGGTGTAAGTTATTTGTATACTGCATATCATTTTCATTTAGCTAAATGCATTCATTTTAGGGCCATGCTGACCCATTCCGGATACTCTTCTACTATCTCTTGTTGTACGAATGTTCATGAGGGCATGTGGGATGTTGCTATGAAAGGTTCCAATGCTTAATCTTGTCGTGGATGATAAACCAAGCCTCCGTGGGAGAATACTATTCACTTGAAATAAACCTAGAGGTTTGCAGTATTATTATTATGCCATAATTCAGTTTGGGAATGAAGAAAATCTTGGATAAATTATATTTTCAAAGCATGATGAGAATTTCGTAGCTCGTGATAAAGATTTAGTTGGTTGTGTTAATGTTATTTAAAGGTTATGTTGTTTTATTATATTAAAAGAAAGGTTTTATTTGAGATGTAAGTTGTAAATAATTTTAAAGTAGATTCTTTTAAAAATTCTAGAAAAAATACAATAGATTTGTGAGATAAATTCGCCTAATGATTATGTTTATATAAATACTTTAAGTCAGTTTATAATAATTTGGGTTACATATTTTCCTCCTTGGTTATATTTCTACCATAAAAGCTAGCTACTACTATAAAATGTTTGAACCAAATTGTGAAATGAAGCTTCGAAAAGCATAGTTTGAAACCAAAACATTAATTTTTATTTTGGTATATTTATCAGATTTTTTCCTATACAAATCAATAGTTGCTTTGATTAGAAGTTGTTGGATTCTGATTTTATTAGGGTTTGAATAGGAAGAAGAATTTAAGTCTAGAATTTTATTTTTATGACCACTCTTTTGAGTTAGAAAACATTAAGCTTGTGCAGGGATAACAATAAAGGTTATCTTTTAATCAAACATATAAAGAATTATTTTTATGAAAATTTTAATTACGTAGACAAACAATTATTTGGTTGATAATGCAAACCTTAGGTATATCATCGAATAAGTGAATGAGGTTGATTTTCTTATAAGGATTTAATAATTGGTAGATACCAAAAGATCTACTTGTTGCATGATGTTTGTTGATGGTCGGAGTGTTACTTTCATAAAATGTGAATCCTAAAACTCTTGTGTTTCTACATTATCCATTAATGAAAGTTTATCTGAGTCACACAAGTTAATGTAAAAAACTTTAAACTTTGATTTTCGAGATGGTTTGCATTAATACTTGTAATTCTCTGAGAGCATAATGTAAATATGGTTATCTATGGGAAAAATATTTTTCCTAATTGGAATAATGATTTTTTTTTTGCTGTGGAAATCACTATGTGATTTTCGAAATAGATTCCATTTGATCATCTCAAACAAAGAAGAGATTAGGTTTACTTTAAATAGTTCTATGAGTATAAGTTTATGAAATCTTGGTTTAAAAATTATAGTTTGATTTTGTCATTCGCTCATGCTAAATTATCGTTAGACTTAGATAAAATACCTTTCATTAAAAATTTAGCACATTATGTTTCGATATTCGAAAATAAACTTAAGTTTAAAATAAACTTTGTATGGTGTATACATAGTTTTAGTATACTTATGTAGCTTTCTAATCTTATGTTAAAATAATTATAGCTTTAATTGGATAAGTATTCATGATCGTTGAAATGGTAAGAAAGGAATTCAGTTTATAAAAAATGTTTAGAGGAGTCTAATAAAAGAATGCCTTATTTATATGAGAAGTCTAGAAGCTAGTTGATATTCGAGTAAGTTTGATATGACTCTTATGCAGAATATGTTTTTAAATTCTTTTAATTGTAGTAGAGGGAGATGTTATTGATATTTTTTTTAATTATGTGTTGCAAAAAAGTTTGAAGTTATATTTAATTATTTATTTATTTATGTCAATCAAATGGTTTATAATTTAGCACTTTAATTTGTTTTATCTAAATAAAATGAATTTATTTACCTATAAACATCAAGACTATCAAAATAGGGCTATTCAAATTTGATGAAGAATATTAATAAGGTACCGTCAAGGAGGGCTATACAAATACTATACCGATAAGAAAAGTATTAGAAGAATTATAATGTTGAGGAGGGCCAAACCATTCACCCAACTCCAACAATTTGCAGTGGGCAAATTGTTGAGATTCAGGGATAACCGCATCTCTAGAAAGTATGTAATTATGGGTTAGTGGACCTTATGCTATAGAGATAAAAGAATGGTGGTATGGGATGTTGTTCTAGGTTATCGTACGAGGTAGTACGTGAGGATTCTCATGACTTATCATCTAGTTGTGGAATAGCGAATGATAACTCGAGACTAGGGATCTAGTCCTTGGGGTTGTAAGGTCCAGTGATAGATGGTATGGGAAAAATTATCATCAACTGAGATGTGATACAAGAAATATGGACCTAAGGCAAAAGTAGTGGTGGGTCCTAGTAGCTTCCATAGAATGATGGACAAGTACCAAGCATAGGCATAAATATGCTAACTCTAGCATGGGCTTAAAAGCTTAACAAAAACAAAGTCAATGGACCATTAGGACGAAGATAAGGTCATAGACCCATGTCCTCCATACTATGATATGGGGAAGATATGCATCCACCCTTCCAAGTATTATAGGCCTTGGAAGGGCAACCCCTTTTCAAGTACCTAGAACTCAATTCAAGGGAAGGTGGGTCTCATAAATGGTAGTCTATTGTAGGAAATTGGTCAGTCTTGAGAACTCATGATTTCGTTTGTAGTAGTCCTTTATCTCAGAGTGCAAAAACTTAAGCCTATGTACTAATTCAAAGTTGAGTGTCAAGAGCAAATTTGTGACTTTGCTATTAAATTTAATCAAAATTTTAAATTTGAGATTTTGACAACCAGGAGAGTTAGATCTGGGTTGTTACAGTTGGTATCAAAGCCTAGGTTGCAAAAATCCTAGGTTATCAAAATATGAATTATTGTTTTACATAGCTCTTTGGAAGGGACCTAAAGAGGGCAAGTGCTAATTTGCAAGATGATATTATAGAGGTTTTGAGGAGGGGACTGAGATGACTTGTGAAGGAATCAGATCATGTACAAGAAACTAAAGTATCCCGATGTATTTTGAGAAAATAAAAGGAGCTAGAAGTAGCAAGGGCTATAAAAAATGATGATAACATGAAAAAAATAATTTAGTTGATGCAATAATAGTAAATCAGTAGAAAGAGCAAATGGAAATTCAAAGGACTCAGATAAGTGAGCACATGAAATAGTAGAGAGCACTAATGTCACAACAATAAGAAATTATTACATAGTAGTAGAAGGTAATAGAAAATTTGACTAAAAGTAAAGAGTCAGAAAGGATACAAAGTGAATTTCTTGAGGGATCATCAAGAAGGAAAGTTGGTGTGGAATTACAAAAAGAAATAAAAAAGTTAGACATTTCAAAATTTAACGAGAAATGGGATGGTGAAGTAGCTATAAATTGGTTAAGTGAATCTGAAGGGTACTTTTCCATTCAACCCCTGTGCGCAAAGTCTAAAACTACAAGATTTATGGATAGGTCCTTCCAAAGATTGGTGGACCATATACAATAAAACTAGTCAAAAGGAGGTTGCTGAAAATCCCTAGAATGTGTTTGAAAAGAAATTCAGGGATAGGTTCCTCACACCATAATTTTATATTGAAAAATATACAGAATTTACAAATCTTCACCAAGAAAATATGTCAGTGATAAAATATTATCAGATATTTATCCAAATATTGAAATATGCACCCGGATATGATAAGCAAGAAGAATTTAAAGCTCATAAATTTATTCTAAGCTTGCATCCCATAGTTGGATCTCCTGTTGGATGAATCAAGCCAAAGAATTTGACTAAAGCCTTTGACGTTGCACGTTATGAAGAATTAAAAAATAATAATACGGCTTATTATCAAAAGTTTGAAAAGGATGAATCTAAGAAAAGAAAATACCTGGAACCCACTAAAGGAAAAGAACAATATAAGAAATATAGATATGGTGATCGATTCATAGGGGACAATAGAAACAAATAAAAGTATCAAGGTAACAAAGGACAACAATATAGGAGAAATTTTTTTGAGAAAATTACATAGAGAAATGTGACTCAAGAAAAAAGAAAGAATATTTCCAAGGATGGGAATAGATGGAATAACAAGGATCCAAATGTATGTTTTGTTTGTGGAGCTAAGGATCATTATGCAAGTCAATGCTTGGAGAGAGTAGATAAGAAAAATCCAGTTGAATAAGCTCCTCATCAAATTTATGCTACCATAAGTAGTCCCAATATTTCAGAGCAAGCCACTCCATTTCTCTTGAAAGGAAAAATAGGTGAAAAATATGTTCATATTTTGGTAGATAGTGGTGCAACTGATAGTCTTATATATTCTAGTATTGTGAGGGACATACCGATAAGACCTGGGATTATGGAAAATGAGTAGCAAGTTGAGTATGAATAAGGGAAAACTTATATGGTCAACCAATATTTATTTGACTCCTAGATAAATATACCCCATGGAAAAATAAATTGACACTTCTATGTGGTACCTTTACATGTTTTTGATATAATCCTAGGTGTATATTGGCTAAAATCTCACAAAGCCCTTTTAAATTTTGAAGAAATATGGTTGGATTTCACAAATGATTCCAATCAGCAAATTTGAGTCCATTGTAATTGAATGACCTTAGAACCTCACTTACTGACTACTATGCAAGTTAAAAGAGCCTTAAGGAAGGGGTGTAGAATTTATGTGGTCAAAATGAACAAGAAAGAAGAAACCAAGTCGAGCTCTACTCTATTTCAACAATATCCAATCCTAAATGAGTTTAGAGATGTTTTTCCTAAAGATTTGTTTGGACTTCCTCCAAAGAGAGAATTTGAATTTTCTATTAAAATTTTACCAAGAGCATCACCCATATCTAGAACCCCCTATCGTATGACTCCCATTGAGTTGCAAGAGCTCAAGATACAACTTCAAGATATATTAAAGAAAGGGCACATAAAGCCTAGTGTTTCACGATGGGGTGCACCAGTTCTGTTTGTTAGAAAGAAATATAGATATTTGAGATTGTGTATAGACTGTCACATACTTAATAAGATCACTAAAAATTAAATATTCCTTACCAAGGGTTGACGATCTCTTCGATAAATAGATAGGTACAATAATTTTCTCTAAAATCAACCTTATGTCAAGATATCATCAACTAAGAATCAAGGAAGAAGATACTCTCAAGAATGCTTTCAGAACTTGTTATGGGTATTATGACTTCACAATGTTGCCTTTTGGTTTGAAAAATGCACCTGCTGTGTTCATGAACTTGATGAACAATATTTTTAAGGAATAGCTAGATCAGTTTGTGCTCATATTTCTAGATGATATATTGATCTATTCTAGGAATAAGGAGGAACATGATCAACATATGAGAATAGTTCTAGAAATTCTTAGAAGAAATTAGTTGTATGGAAAATTATCTAAGTGTGAGTTTTATACACCACAAGTACAATATTTGGGTCACATAGTCTCAATCGATGGGATTGTAGTTGATCCTAAAAATATAGAAGCCATAGTAAACTTGCCAACACCCACCAATGTAACTAAAGTGAGAAGTTTTATGGGAATGGCTAGATATTATAGGCATTTTGTAAAAGGATTTTTAAAGATTAATTTTCCTGTAACTAATTTGCAAAGGAAGGGTAAAGTTTTCAAATAGACCCCTCAGTGTGAGGAGGCATTTAGAATACTTAAGAGAAAGTTGAAGACTACACCTATTCTCTAGATTCCAAATCCAAGAAAACCATTCACAGTTTGTACAAATGCCTCTCTATAAGGGTTAGGAGGTGTCTTAATGTAGAATGAGGCTATTTTGGCATATGAATATAGAAAAATTAAGAAACATAAGGTAAATTATACCACTCATGATTTAGAATTAGCTGTTGTAGTTCATGCCCTTAAAATGTGGTGACACTACTTGTTGGATAAACCCTTTGAATTAAAAATAGATCATCAAAGTTTGAAATACATATTTACCCAACCATTATTGAATGCCAAGAAATGGTGGTGGATGGAATTTTTATCTGAATATGATTTAGAAATAGAGTATATAAAATAGAAGGATAATAAGCTGTATGATGCACTCAGTAAAAGGAGACATGTAGCTACACTAACATGATGTCAGTATGGACTGGAAGAATGAATTAAAGAGTTGTAGAAAGATGACAAGTTTTGTAATCAATGCTGAATTAAGGTTGAGCAAGGACCAAATATGAATATGGATTTTAAAATCAAATAGGGTTTACTATATTTTAGAAATCAAATTATTGTCCCAAATAATGAGGAAATAAAAAGGACTATATTACAAGAGGTACATTATGCCCCGTATTATACTCACCCAGGAATAGTTAAAATGTAGGAGAATTTGAATAAGGATTACTTCTAGCCAGAAATGAAGAAATATGTGGTTCATTTTGTTGCAAAGTGTCTTGAATGCCATAAATTTAAAGTGGAACATCACCATCCTAGGGGATAAATTTATTCTTTTGATATTCCAACACAAAAATGGTAAGTAATTTCCATGGAATTTATAGTTAATCTTCCCAAAAATCAATTTTTGCATGATGCAATATTTATTTTTGTTGATAAATTAACTAAGGTGGCACATTTATACCTGGAAATTTTCATGATGATGCTCCTAAAATAGCCCAGAAGTTCACCCAAGAAATTGTGAGATTGCATGGTTTCCCTAAGATAATCATCTCTAATAGAGATTCATGATTTAATTCTGAATTTTGGCAAGCTTTGCACCAAGCATGGGGTACAAAGCTAAACATCAACACAACCTATCATCCTGAGTTGGATGGATAGACCGAGAGGGTCAATCAAGTGCTAGAAGATATGTTACGTATGTACTACATGGACCACTAGAGTAAGTGGGATTACCTCTTCCTGGTGGAGTTTTATTATAATAATATCTACCATACCACATTGGGCATGGTCCATTTTGAAGCCCTATATGGGTGTAGGTGTAGAACATCATTAACATGGGATATTTTGGATGATAGAAAAATAATCAGTCTTGATGTGGTAAAAGGAATGGAGGTCCAGTTGAAAGAAATCCGCCAACGACTTAGAGAAGCCGTAGATCATTAGAAGAGCTATTCTAACTTAAACCAAACTCCTAGAGAGTTTTCTATTGGTGATAAAGTTTTCTTGAGAGTTAAACCTACTAAGAGTTCTATAAAGTCCACAAAACTTAGCCCTGGATTTGTAGGTCCATTTGATATCATTGCCAAGATTAGCCCTGTTGCCTACAAATTAGCTTTACCACCTAATTTGTCCAAGATCCACAATACCTTCCATGTGTCCCTCTTTCGTAAATATGTGGTTGACCCTTCATATGTACTAGATGTTTCACATTTATAGACATCGGATCCGTAAATCATTGATATTTGACCCATCAGGATATTGAAATATAGAATCAAATAGTTAAGAAAAATAATTGTTGATCAGCGTAGACTCTAGTGGGATCTATACTCAAAAAGAAACACCACATGGAAAGATGTGGTAGCAATGAAAAATTATTTTCCTTTCTTATTTGAAGATTAAATTTTATATGAACATTTGGATATTTGATATGCCAATATTTGTATATTTTGGATTTATGATACATGTTTTGATATACTAATGTTGAAATGCATGCATCTTATATACTATGCATAATACATGGCTGGTTGTTTATTTATGTATATTCAATTATTTTGAAACCTGTAAAATATTTTGACTAACACAAGGACTGCGTTAAAATTTTGGTGGGGAAGAATGTAACATCACCACTATTTGAATACTATCTTACTTGAAGAATGTGATACTGCTAAAAGTTTCTATGAGTGCAGGTGCAGGTTTCGACTCCATACCAAGTGACCATGCAGAATTCACATCCACCCCTGGCAGAGACAGTGGTCGTATGCATCAAGGTGGGATATGATGTCGTACTCATGCTTAAAGCATCGTGGATCATGGGTACATAGAATCCCATTAAAAATATTTTATATAGGGCATTATATTTGCTGTTACATTCTGTGCATATGATTGATTGTGAAAAATTAAATATTTGCCCTCACTTGCTGAGTAAAATTAGTTTTTAGTAGTCTCTTTTCATATGAAGAGAAAATTATTATTTAAAATAATAATAATAATAATAATAAATTAAAATAATAATAATAATAATAAACATATATAATTATATATATACATATTTGTAAATGGTAAATGAACCATATTATATATAGTAATATATAAAACATAAATTTAAAAAAATATATAACGAAATAAAAATAAAGTATGTAGTTGATAAAAATAAAATAAATAAATTATATACATAGGAGATATACTAAAGTAACTTTACTTCATTTGATGAAGAAAGAATTCACCACCTAGCAATAATTTGAAGTAATCCTTTTGTATGAAAAAATATTATGTGTCGCCTTGAAAATGTATGAGTTTCTCTATAAAATGAAAGGTAGAGATCAATTCAGGCATTCGGTACCAAAAATCTAGAAGGGCCATGTAAGAGCGAATTGTGAACGAGATTGTTGCTTCATATGTTCTTCAAGCACGTTGGCTTTATTTCCACATCCACTAAAGTTATATCAAAGGTTGACCATTCTATATTGTCTGGTTTTTGGTTGCTGGTTGGTAAAAACTTTTTAGGGTCAAGTAATATAATGCTGAAATAATCATTTCACTGTTGTGTGTGGTTTTTGTCTGTGAACTCTTATGATGCATGTTGTGTTACTCATTAGCCTTGAAAATATGTTGAAATATTAAACCATACTTTGTTATATATATATATATATGCGAGCTAAGGAGAATAGACTACATTAAATCTAAAAAAAAAGGGTTATATATTGAGAAACGTTCAATGTTTAGCTTAAAGGTGCAAGTGATTTGTATGCTGCATATCATTTTCATTTAGCTAAATGCATTAATTTTAGGGCCATTCTGACCCATTCCACCTACTCTTCTACTATCTCTTATTGTATGAATGTTCGTGAAGGCATGTGGGATGTTGCTCTGAAAGGTTCCAATGCTTAATCTTGTCATGGATGATAAACCAAACCTCCATGGGAGAACACTACTCGCATGAAATGAACCTAGATATTTACAATATTATTATTATGCTATACTTCAGTTTGGGAATGAATAAATTTTGGGATAAATTCTATTTTCAAAGCATGACGAGAATTTTATAGCCTGAGATAAAGATGCAGTTGGTTGTATTAATTTTATTTGAAGGTTATGTTGTTTTATTATATTAAAATAAAGGTTTTGTTTGAGATGTATGCTATAAATAATTTTAAAGTAGAGTCTTCTGAAAATTCTAGAAAGAATCCAATAGATTTGTGAGATAAATTCGCTTGATGATGATGTTTATATAAATACTTTAAGTCGATGTATAATAATTTGGGTTGCATATTTTGCTCCTTGGTTATACTGCTATCATCAAAGCTAGCTGATACTATAAAATGTTTGAAACAAATTGTGAAATGAAGCTTCAGAAAGCATAGTTTTAAACCAAAATATTAATTTTTATTTTGGTATATTTGTTAGAAATTTTCCTCTACAAATCAATAGTTGCTTTTATTAGAAGAGTCCAGATTCTGCTTTTATTAGGGTTCGAATAGGCAAAATAATTTAAGTATAGAATTTTATTTTTATGACCACTATTTTGAGTTAGAAAACATTGAGCTTGTGCGGGGATAACAGTAAAGGTTCTCCTTTAATAAAACATATAAAGAATTATTTTTATGAAAATTTTAATTATGTAGACAAACAATTATTTGGTTGATAATGCTGACTTTGGGTATATCATAGAATAGGTGAATGAGGTTAATTTTATTATAAGGAGTTAATAATTGGTAGATACCAAAATCTCTGCTTGTCGCGTGATGTTTTATGATGGTCAGAGTGTTACTTTCATAAAATGTGAATCCTAAAAATCCTGTGTTTCTACATTATCCACTAATGAAAGTTTTTATGAGTCACACAAGTTAATGTAACAAACTTTAAACTTTGATTTTCTATATGGTTTGCATTGATACTTGGAAAGCTCTAAGAGCATCATTAAATATGGTTATATGAGGGAAATATGTTTTGCTTAATTGGAATAATAAAAAAAAATTGGCTGTGGAAATCGCTATGTGATTTTCGAAAGAGATTCCATTTAATCATCTCAAATGAAGAAGAGATTAGGGTTGCTTTAAATATTTCTATGAATGTAAGTTTATGACATCCTAGTTTAAAATTATAGTTTGATTTTTTCAATCACTCATGCTAAATCATTGTCAGACTTAGGTAAACTACCTTGTATTGAAAATTTAGCACATTATATTTCAATATTCGAAAATAAAATTTAGTTTAAAATAAAACTTGTATGGTGTATACATAATTTTAGTATACTTCTGTAGCTTTCTAATCTTATGTTAAAATAATTATAGCTTTAATTGGGTAAGTATTCATGATCACAAAAATGGTATGAAAGGAATTCAGTTAACAAAAAATGTTTAGAGGAGTCTAATAAAATAATGCCTTATTTATATAAGAATTCTAGAATCTAGTTGATATTCGAGTAAATTTGATATGACTCTTATGAATAATATGTTTTTAAATTATCTTAATTTTAGTAGAGGCAAATATTATTGATATTTTTTTAATTATGTGTTGAAAACAAGTTTGAATTTATATTTAATTATTTATTTATTAATGTCAATCAAATGGTTTATAATTTAGCATTTCAATTTGTTTTATCTAAATAAAATAAATTGATTTACCTATAAACATCAAGACTATCAAATTAGAGGTATTCAACTTTAAGAATATTAATAAGATATCGTCGAGGAGGGCTATACAAATACTATACCAATAAGAAAATTATTAGAAATATTATAATGCTAAAGAGGGCCAAACCATTCACTGAAATTTGATAATTCGTAGTGGGTAAATTGTTGAGATTCAGGGATAACTGCATCTCTAGCAACTATTTGATTATGGATCAGTGGACCTTATGCTATAGAGAGAAAGGAACACTGATATGGTATGTTTTTCTAGGTTATCGTATGAGATAGTACATGAGGATTCTCATGACTCGTCATCTAGTTGCAAAATAGCCAATGGTAACTCAAGACTAGGGAGCGAGTCCTTGGGGTTGGAAGGTCCAATGATAGATGGTATGGGCATCATTATTATCAATTGAGATGTGATATGAGAAATATAGACCCAAGGCTAGAGTAGTGGGGGGCCATGGTAGCTTCCATAGAAGGATGAACAAGTATTAGGCACATGCATAAATACACTAACTCTAGCATGGGATTAAAAGCTTAACAAAAACAAGATCAGTGGATCATTAGGATGAAGATAAGATCATAGACCAATTTCCTCAATGCTATGATATGGGAAAGATATGCGTCCACCCTTACAGGTATTATAGGCCCTGGAAGGGAAAACCCTTGTCAAGTACCCAAAACTCGAGTTAAGAGAAGGTGGGTCTCATAAATGGAAGTCTATTGTGAGAAATTGGCTAGTCTCGAGCACTCATGATTCCACCTGCAATGGTCCTTTATCTCAGAGTGTGCAACCTTAAGCATATGTACTAATTCAAAGTTGGGTGTACAAGAGTCAATTTGTGACTTTGGAATTAAATTTAATCAAAATTTTGAATTTGAGATTTTGACAACTAGGAGAGTTAGACCTAGGTTGTTACACTTCCTCAACTAGCCTCTTAATCTCAACCTTCAGATCTTTCTTAGTTGGATGCCTATGTTTCTAACACTCAATAGGATAACCACATTTGATGATCTGGCATAGACATGGTCCTATATATTCAGGGGAAGGAATGGGGACTAAAATTTGGATGGGATAGGGATTTTCGTCGATGATATTTTTCCTACTTAGATCAAAATATTTTCAACAAGAATGACTTATTTGAAAATTTATGGGAATTTATTTTCTCAAAATTGCTGAATAAGAATGCTTATATCTAGGTGGAAAGCATGGATATAATATAGATATGCTTGAGTATGGAATAGTTTGAAATCTTGAGAAACCCTTATCCACATCATTTTGAATCAGATATTGAAGTCAAAGATATTTTCAAGGGATGCTCACTTAATAAATCATGGCTAAGTGAGTAACAGGAAAGGATATCCAAACTCATCAAAGGAATCAATGAGAGCTTATGCTAAATATTCCCATGTATAGATACTTTGATCCTATAATGTCCTATACCATGACAATGCTTTCTATTTGAGAGAGAAAAAGTAGTTTGACCATCACATCTTCAGTTGCAATATTATGCATAGTAGTCAAAGAAGCTATATCTTGAGAATGTTCGAAGGCAGTCTTCCTTGTACCATACAAGCTTGGTAAAGTTTTCAAAGAAACCTTAGGAATATTATGCATCTACTAAATATTAAGGGGGCTTGTATCATTCCATCAAGGATAGCGTAACTGATCCATTGATCCTTGGTACGACATTGACCTTTTCACTATCTTGGGGTTCTTTCTTTAGGAGGGAATCACCATATGGTCATGATTTCTGCTACTGTTCATCAGATTTTGGGTCCTCCATGGAAGTAGATGTTAGAGTTAGATTATATTACATAATTTAGGTCATGTACATGTACCACCTTTGGTACATACTTAGAGTAGATATTACTTTAGGGAAAGTTAGATAATTCAAGCAATGTAATAAATGCACAAGTGTCAATGTGCATGTTGTAATGTGTAAGGTGTCCACTTGTACAACTAGGTAGAGTGTTGGCCAAAGAATCTCTTTTCCTATATAAAGAGCCTCATAGTGATAGATCATAAGGCGAAGCATATAGATATCAAGAGCATTATAGTAGAGAGTAGTTTGTGGTAGAGCTCCTGTATGGAGCACAATGTAGTTCTCTAGATTATATTAATGGAGTGACCTTATCCTCCATACTGCATTGTATTTTCACCACTTTCTATTTATAGTATATTTTATTCATATTGTAGACTCACTTCTTTCATGTTATCTAGAGCTATGTTAGATCTCTCCCTTTGCATATATCCTTAAAAGCTAACAGTGGTATCAGAGCCATGATGAATCAATATAGGAATAGGAGGACCTACATCTATCATAAGAGAAGTCCAATAGGTCAAGAGGAATAGGGAGAATCACCATTACTACTATTGACCTACATATTTGTAAACCAGATATACCATTGAGTGCCACTGCATGCAAAATCTGCCATTAGGATTAATTGATAGGAAAAGCTATAGTAGTCAACATGATTAGAAAAGTGAGGATTGAAATAAATCTTAGTTGAAGAAAACTTGAGATTATATTTGGCTAGAGTCTTTCCATAGAGTTATAGAAAAACTCGTGAAGACTAGGAATCAACATTCAAGCCACTAGTTTGAAAAATCAACTAGTGAAGATTATTATCTCCAAATTTATAAGTTCTTTTGTTCTAGTTTCTAACAACTTGCTATAGGAAAAATGAGATTTAGGAAAAGGTTGGGAAGCTTCCTACAAGAGAGTTAGGAAGAATATCTTCTTAGAATTATTCCATCACTTGTAGAAACAAGGATAAGAATGAAGATATCATAGACCTCGAGAAAGGTCCCATTACAAGAGCTGTAATCTTGTGAAGTGTAAAAGTGAAGAAAAATGCCACAACAACCTCATAGAAAACTTAAGGAAGAAGAGACTCCATAAGTCGAGTCAAGAAGGAGATAGGAGATTGGTGATCTTAGTTCAATATCAATACCTTAAAATGTGTAGAAGAAGAATAGGCCAAAAAATCCTATAAGAAGAATAGGCCAGAGAAGCCTAGATGAAGAAAAGGCTAGAGAAGACTTGACTCAAAAAATACCAAAGAAGACTTGATCCAAAAAAGGCCATAGAAGCCTTAATTTTGAAGAAAATTTTAAAGAAGAATTCCTGATTCAGAAGATAAATTCTTGACTTAGAAGAAAACTCCAAAGAAGAGTTTTTGAGAAAAATTCTAGAAATGAATTCCTGATTTAGAAGATAAAGTTCCTAATTTAGAATAAGACTCCATATAAGAGTCCAAGAAATAGGATATTGGTAATCTCCATCAAAACCTGTAAATTATAGAAGAAATATAAAGGGCCATAGAAGTCCTATTCTAGAATCCAAAAGTAGTAGAATCAGAGATTCGACAAGATATCATGACCAACACTCCAGAACTAGAAGGTTGAAGAAAAGGTCTCAATTGGAAGACCAAAGAAGCTACAAGATAGAAGACCTAGGAGAAGTCTCAAGAAAAAAAATAAGAAGGATTGGTGAGCCTTACTGCAGAGCTTGTAGAAGCATCATTAAAATAGTTCATAGGAGAACTAATTGAAGAAATCCACTACCAATAAGAAAATCTCTTGATAGTGAAGGACTTGGGACAATTATCGCCATTCGATAACAAGCCCAAGAGAAGAAGAATTTGGCAAGGAGTATGAAATCCAGGAAGAAGAATTTAGCAAGGAGTACCAAATTCAGAATAATATTCTAGTGAAGACCTCAAGATATTCAGAATCTTGAGAAGAAGAAGATCCTGTTTGAAGTCATAATTCAACAAGAAGGTTGAAAGAAGATTTAGATATAAGAAGCCTACCAAATCTAGGAGATTTGGAGATTGCCTCTTATAGCAAGAAGGCAAAATTTTAGAGAAAGGAGTTATCTGAATGTACAAAAAAAGGTATAATATCACTAGAAGGATCAAGCCACCAAATATAAGGCTCAATATAGAAAGTTTAAGACCTCATTTTGGTGAAGTAGGAAGCTATTCTAGACAACCAATAAGAAGCTACGAATTCATCTACTACAAGGAAACAACTTGGTGAAAAAAGAACACCAAGATCTACATCTACTTAAGGTAAGCAACTAGGGTGTAATTAGTTGAACTTAAATTAGGGTTCATTATCAAATTCCATTAAGCACCATATTTGGATTAAAGTTGCAAGAAGAAGGGCTCATATTATAGTCTTCCAAAAAGTGCAAAAAGAAGAATTCATTTTAAGATATATATATTTTTTGTAAGTAGATTGATTTATATACAAAACGAGTTTTTTAAGAGGATCCCAAAACCTTATAACAAGAGAGGCCATAGCCTTTACCATTAGAAAGAGCCCCTTGGGATAATACATTAGGTACCATATGAAAACTTCCCAAAAAAATCATAGTGATGCCCATGAGGGCTACATCAAACCCTCCCAATGGAGGTCAAAACAACTGAAAAAAAAACATAAAAAACACATAAGCATCCATTATATAGATCACTACCACCATACGATAAAAAGGATCACATCCCAGGAACCTCCCTTACACGATCGGATCCTCCTGATCCTCCTGGGCCTCACACCCCTTAAAGTGCTTGAGGATCTTCACCATTGCATTTGTAGAGGAGAGGATGTTGGCCATCATGTCTAACAAGAACTGGGGAGACAACCCCTCTGCTTAACTCTCAGTGTCAAAGTTTATTTGCTGTGGCAGAGTTCCTTTCTCCTTCTTCACCTTCTTGAGCCATAGAGACAATTGAGATGGGGTTGGGGCATCAATATGCCCTCTCTTGGCTGGCTTGCTATGGGAAAATATTTGGAGGGATACAAGATTAACCACCTTAGTGGGGCTACTTCGAATAGGGCTGGAAGTCCCATCCTCTTGAACAAAAAAAATACTACCCAGGGCTTGGATAGCAATAGGATGGACTTCCTGAGGTAGAGGACGATTCACAGCGACATGGTAGAAGATGAAGTTCATTAAACCCTGGTGGATGGGAGGGTATGATGACTTCTTGCTCTTTTTGATAGTGAGACCAAGGGAGTAGACAAGATAGTCGATAATACAGACCTAATTGGCATCCCTCAGATGGTTCACAAAACTGATGTGGAAACTGCGTAGAGGCTTGTCAGGATCATCTCAAGTAACATACTGTAGGATAGGGATGATGGCTAGGTTCTAAGGTTCAGGGAGGGCAGAGCGAAGGAGGGCTGAATTATCCCACCCAAGGTTTTATCCTTTATCATGAAATTACTCCAATTCCTCTTCCCAATTGTTATGATCGCACTGAATGTTACGACCTACCACTGGTAACCCACTAACCTCCCTCAAAAGCTCAATGGAGATTTTAAAATTTAGCCCCCTCACCACAACCTTGTCTCGGTTCCAAGAGTCCATAAAAGCATGGGTGACATCATATTCAGGCCCTTAAAATTTTTGGAGGAAAGGGAGCATACCCTTTGCCTTCATAAACATCATGGCTTCATCACACAGGGAAAGCTCAGCCGAATCGACGTAAGGAGAAGCCATGGATTCAGAAAAACACATTCTAGGAGCTAGGACAGGGAAGCCAGATGACTCTGCACCACACTCCAGGGGACACCTTACACAAAAAAATACAAGGCTCACCCCAAACACCACTAAAATAAATATATTTTCTTTGGAGATGAGCCTCACATGCATGTAGGAAGGGCTATAATTACCAAAGATAGTGTTAGATCCAAGATGGTGGCAAAGATTGATGTTGAGGTGGACATGCAATCTCTGAAGGTGCCATGCATTGTCAAAGGTAGTGGTGCCTTTGGTAGTTGTGTCTAGAGAGGTGGGCCGGAGCATCCTCTCAAGGTGGCCCAGGAGAGGGCCAATGGTGATCTTCGCTTGGGCATGCCGGACCCATCCAAATATCTATAGGGGAGATGAAAAAGCACCCACCTATCTTTGAACTCTGCCAAGCACGAGGGATAGGACCAAGGATCTGCTGGACCACCTTATGAGGGAATTTGGGAAAGGATCATTCTCGTTATGGCTACCACAAACCATCATGATGGATGTGCCACTTGGACTTAGTGGTGTAGGTGTCATGGCTCTCCCAGAGCCCGTCCACCTAGGCCCGGTCATTTCATCATGCTTAAGTGGAGACATTAATAATATCCTGGATGGAAATCTTCTCAATGTCTACTAGGAAACTCTGACTCCACACCACAAGACATGTGGACTTTAAACCTTTGTTTGTTAAGTGGTCAACTAGACCATTGCCCTCCCTATAGGTATGCTTGATCTGGACCTGGTTCCTCGAACGTAGGATGCTTATGGCCTTAGTGATGATATTGTAAACCTTCCATGCTAGATCCTTGGAAGTCATCATGTAGTTGATGATGTTCAAAGAGTCCCCTTCAACAACCAAGGGATGGGGATCCTCCGTCATGAGCTCAAGTCCTCTCAGTAGTCCTCTAGCCTCTACGACATGATTGGTTTGATGCCCTAAGTTTTCATAGAAATCCATTACAAGCTTTCCATTATGATCTCGAACTGACCCCACTATAGCAGCCAACCTTGGGTTGCCATGAGACAACCCATCAAAATTTAGCTTCAACCACTCGTGAGGAGGCCTGACCCACATGATGTTCTTCTTGGAGACCCACAGATCCTCCCACTCCTTACTCTCCCTGGATAGCTTTAAGGATTTGAACAATCCTTCTTCGAACACATGTTTGGGCCAAGAGCTGGGCATAAGCTTGGCATTATCAATGGCAAAGATGATGGCCCTATGAGCGACTGAGGGAGGATCCCTGGGGGGGTGACCGAAGATCTGACCATTGCGTTCCAACCAAACCTACCACAAAAAGTGGTGGAAGCAAGCATTCCACAAGAAATAGAGCTTAGGGTTTTTAAAAGGATTGACCCATTGGAAGAAAGCCTCCTTGATGGTCTTGGGGGAAACCCATTGGATATGGAAGGTGGAGAGGATGGTCCCAATGACCAACCCAGTGTAGCCACAGTGCAGGAAGAGATGTTCATAGGACTCATAGGAAGACTCACACAAGTAGCATCTATTGGCCAAAGTAAACCCCCTCTTATGAAGATTGTTAATAGTGAGGGCTTTGTTCTGAAAAGCAATCCAACAAAAGAAATTTAACTTTAGGATAACTCCTTTCCTCTAGACCATGTTGTAAGGAAATTCTAAATTTAGCCCTTTACACTAAAAACCATAGGCAGTTTTGACAGAGAAACCCCTATCATCGGTCCCCCTCCATATCAATCTATCTGGTCCTCTATTGGTGGGGATGATGATGTCCTTGAGGATGGAGGATAGGAAGCCAAAATCCATCTCTAGCCCTTTTGCATTGATGAATTTCCACTGTAGGGAGCCATTTTCCCATTCAATGAAATCGACCACCTTCTTCCCAACATTGTTATCTAGGAAAATTTTAAGTTGAACCAACCCGATCTGTTCTGACAGAGGATCTGCTAGGGCCCACCTGTCCTTCCAAAAGTCTATACTTTGACCATCCCCAAGTATCCACCTGATGCCATTTTAGATCAACTATCTGGATTGGCCAATGGCTTTCCAAAAAGCTGACCCCTTGGTGGGAATTCCACCCACAAAGAAGGGGAGTGTTGAGGTATTTCCTCCTCACAATCCTAACCCATTCAATCAATTATTCGACTAGGATCCTCCAAGTGTGCTTGGAAATTTGCACTAGGTTCATCATGGCCATTCTTCTGAGCCCTAATCCACATTACTTTTTGCTTTTGCACACTTTATCCTAGGATACCAGAGGTATCCTAGACTTATCTTCATTGCTTGACCAAAGGAAATTTTATTGAGCCTGCTTGATCTTGAGAAGAACTGAGGTAGGCTATCTAAAGATAGACATGAAGAAGGTCAGAATCCCTTAGAGGTATGCCATGGTAAGGGTTGCCTTGGCATCTTGGGACAAGAGATTGCATTTCCATGATGCCAAATTTTTGTGGATCCTCTCAATCACCATATTCCACATCCATTCCTTTACACACCCACAAAAAATAGGGAGGTCAAGATAGGTGGTGGTAAGGTAATCAATAGAGTAGCCCAGGATCCTTGTAATCTGAACTTGACGCCTAGCCGGGGTGTTGATGAAAAAGATCTTGCTTTTGATGTAATTTACTTTTTGGTCAATAGCCTTCTCATAGAGTCTAAGGATTCATTTGATGGATTTAGCTTGAGCTACAACTGCAATGGTGGACAGAAGCATGTCATCCACAAACTGCTGATGGGTGATCACATCAATCTCTAAGTTAGGGAGGATACCTATCACCTTATTTCAATGTTGGCCATCCTTGAGAGCTATTTCCAACACTTCTGCAAGTATAATGAAAAGGATGGGGATAGAGGATCCCCTTGGCGTAAACATATTGATCTCTAAAAGAACCCGATGGGAGAGCCATTGACTAGGAGCAAGAACCAGGGAGAGGAAATGCAACCCTGGATGAGATTGACCCATAGGAGGTGGAAGCCAAACTTGAGAAGGATTTTTTGAAGGAAACATCCGTCAACCCTATCAAAGGCTTTGTTCATATCAAACTTAATAAACATGGCAACCTTCTTAGACATTGAGGCCGAATTTAGGGTTTCATGGATCGAGATGACCCCATCCAGGATGTTCCTCCCTTTTATCGAGTTGCCTTGGTATTGATAAATGATGAGGGGAAGTATGGCCTTCATCCTGTTGGCCATAACCTTGGTCAAAAATTTGTAGATGACATTGCATAGGCTGATGGGCCTATAATCAGAGATGGATTTGCAAGCAGAGACTTTTGGTATGAGGGCCAAGAAAGTGGAGTTGAAACTATGAGGGATGACTTTGGTTTCCTGAATTTCTCTAATAGCATTACATACATAATTCTCCACCACATACTACATGGTTTGGAAGAACCTTGGAGAGAACCCATACGATCCAAGGGATTAATCAGGTTGCATTGAAAATAATACCTCTTTAAATTCATCGTAGGTGAAGGGATCCACCAGTCTGGAGTTCAAGTCCTGAGGAATGATGCTAGGGATATTAGCAAGAAGAGTATCTTGAGCTTGACTGTCACCCTCCGAGGCACTTCCCAAGAGGTTCTAGAAGAAAGACACTACTTCAGTCTTGATCTCCACAATTTTAGTGGAAGATGATCTATTGCTATACATGATCTCCCTGATATTGTTGGATTCCCTGTGCCGCATGGTGGAGGCATGAAAGAACCTTGTATTGGAATTGCCTTCCTTGACCCATAGGTCTCTTGACTTCTACCTCCAAAAGGTTTCCTCTCTAGCCAAGATATTATGGAATTATGCTAGGAGGTTCCTTTCCTCCTACCTAGTGGGGCTCTTGTGGTCCCATCATTTGATTCTCCTTTCTATCTCTTGAAGTTTCTCAGTAATAAATTTTTTATTGACAAAAAGGTTGCCAAAGACCTCCCTATTCTAGATTTTTAGGTTTTCTTTGACCATCTTCAGCTTCTGAGCTAACTGAGAAGCAGCACACCCTCTGAAACTTTGATGCCACCAAGAGGACACTTGATTTTTGAAATCCTTGTTTTGGGTCCACATGGCTTCAAAACAAAAAGGAGTTTTGAAGGAGGGAGGCCTACCAAATTCAAGGAGGATGGGATTGTGGTTTGATCCAATCTGAGGTAAGGCCAGCAAAGTGGCATCACCAAACCATGGGATAGCTTCTTGAGAAATTAGGAACCTATCTAACTTGACCTGGATGAGTCTGCAATCAATCCTCCTGTTGCTCCAAGTAAAAGAGGATCCTTTGAGCTAAACATCCATGAGCTCATTGGTATTGAAAAACTCTCTAAAATCCTCCATGCTTCTATTGTAAGAGTCATTGCCTCCTCTCTTTTCAAATGGATGCAAAGAATTATTGAAGTCCCCTGCTAAGACCCAAGGAAATGTGTTAAAGGTGGTCCTCATTTGAGTTACTATTTCCCACATTGTGACCTGCTCAATGGGTGAGTTTGGGGCATAAATATTTGATAGAATCCATGACTAATTACTGGTATTGGAATGAAATAAAATGTTTAGGATCCTATTCGAGGATGATAGAAGCCTTCCTTCGACCAGGTTAGGATCCTAAAGACACATAAGCCCCCCCGACGTGCCTTGAGCAAGATTTATAAGGCAATCTCCATTGGCCCAAATCACCTTGGCAACATTTCGAGAATAGAATTCATCGATTTTGGTTTCTTGCATAATGAATATGGAAGGATTAATCATTTTCCTTAGTTCAGCCACCAACCTTTACTTGGATGCCTCGTTTAGGCCCCTCACATTCTATGAGAGGACCTTCATCTCAAGGGTTTAGGGTTTTTCCTACCTCCTTTCACCAACTGGAAGGGGGGTTTGGTTCCTTTCTTGTCGTTGTTGGACTCGTCAAAGAAAATCATCGAATGGGTCCCATTTGTGATATCCTCCACTGTTTCCTTATTTCTTTTCTCATTGTCAAAGGGGTCTCCCTCTTTTCCTTTCACTGCCATAGTCTATTTCCTGTTTCCTACTCCTGGTGTTCCTGGGTCTGATACTTCCTAAGAGAAAAGGTTCTTCTTTTTAATATGAAGGAGAAGGGGGTGCCTCTCCCTTATTCAAGAAATTTGAGAATTTTCTATTGCTCACCACCAGGTACTCATCCATATGAGAATTTTGAAAAATAATTTTAGGAGGGGCCTGTACTTGGGCCACTGGATCCTCTATGTTAGGACTGGTGAGAACCAAAGATTTTGGGAGCACCTCTTGCTCCTTTTGGCATAATAGGGATCCTTCTCCTTGCTCACTGGTTTGCTTGCCTTGTTCTATAGTGGCACTCTAGCCAGCCTCATGAGGTACTCGATGAGCAGGATTATGCATGATGTGTTTCAGGATTATTGATGATTCCTTGTTGAGAGGGGGATACCCTGGTTCCTATGCATACCCTTGGTTGGACCTACCACATTTTGGTTCTAGGTTCTCAAACTAGAGCACTGATTCAGTAGATGACCTTGGGTGCAATAGTGAGTATAAAAGGTAGGATTGTTTTCATACTCGATGGGCTACCTCCTAACCATATGGGATCCTCTATACAAATTGATGGAGGTTAGCTCTATTTCCAAGTTAGTAGAGACATAGAAGCAGGCATGGACCATATTGGATGGGACTTTGGTGGAGGGATCGATGGAAATGATCTCACATATGGAGCGGGCTATCCCTCGAATGACATCCTCATGCCAAAAATGGAAAGGAAAGTTTGGCAACCTAACCCATAGAGGAGCTACGTTTATGTTTTGAGTTTCAGGGTTAAAATAATCCCCCCACTTTCCAAGAAAGAGGCTCCTGCGTCCAAGGAACCAAGGTCCCCCAGCTAATATGTTGCAGTAGTCCTCTTGAGTATTGAGTCTGATGGTGAAGAAAACTCGATAGAGCAACGATTTCCATGTTTCCACTGGTTTTCCACTTGGAAAATGCCCATTTTTGGATGGTCTCCATGTCTGGTCTCCCTCCTACAAACTTGCCAATCAGAGTGAAATGCTCAAGCTCCATGTAGCTATCCATTAGGTCTTCAAGGATAACCAAGTTTGTTCCATAAGGAAGCAGTTCCTAGGAGGGTTGCTTTGTTGAGGATCTTGGCCTCAGGACCTAATCGTAGGACACTTTTTAGTTTAGGTTTAGCACACCCTTTTGTCCCTCTTTGTCAAGAGGGTCTTTTCCATGCCTGTTTGACCCATTCACCTGGGTACCTGATGCATCATCCACTACCCCATCAACCATGCCATGACTGGTCCCTCATGGACTCTCTCTTGACCATCCTGCCTCCTTGCTATTGTATCCTTCTGATCGCTCTCCATCCACCACTCGATCGCTACCTTTTCCACTCTCCATCCTCCCATTTTAAGATATATTTGCACATTAATAGGAGTTGGATTTTTCCAAAAGAAAGAAAATTATCATCTACCTATTATCTATCTAGAAATCAAGAAGACTACATCCTACAATATTTATTATAGTGAAAATTTTTAGAAGATTATTAAGTGCATTAGAATTTATTCTGAGAGTTTATTATCATTAAAAGTGCATTATTAATCCATTATAGCACTATACTAGTTGATCTTTGACTAGTTACTCTCAAGAAATTAGTTTGTGTTACTAAAAATACAAAACTATCACAAGAATATGTAGCACTGTGTGGCCAAAGGAAGCCACCATTATAAGCATAAGGTGAAGAAGTAATCCACATTTAATATCCTTTAAGGAAGCCTCAAATTGAGACTTTGTGAGTCTTAAGATTCAAGGAGAATATAAGGATTTCATTTAATTGCATAGAGCAAAAATCCTTACTTCAAAAACAACATCTCATTAGCTTGGATTAACTATCATGAAAAGATCCAAGGAATAAGAGTAAAAGAGGCAAGAAGGATTTCATAAAAAGGTCCTTCATATTGGTGCAAATCTAATTATTACAGAGCACCACTTTTATAACTTTGAAAGGACAAAAGCTATCATATTTATAGGGAAAAATGCAATCGTCATATTTTATAGGTTGAGGGACAAAATTTGAGCAAGAGGAAGAAGCCACAAAATTCACATATCTAAGAATAAAGGTGTTTAAAAACACCATTTATCCATGTCCAATCCATGCCTTAGAAGGGAGTGTATCACCTGCAACATTGGAGTCATAATAATAAGCCATTACTGTCCAAGTCTACGTAGAGAAAAGGACACCATATAGAGGGAGAATACCTATGTAAAAAGAAGCACCATTAAAGCTAAGAAAAAGGCTACCAATTATCTATTCTAAAAGATATACAAATAGTGTAGAAGAAGCATCATCAAAGCTAAGAAAATGGCTAGCAATCAGTTGTCATAAAGGACACACAAACAACATATTATAGGTATTAAAAATATGAAGGAAGAAGTGCAATACCCAAATTTTCTACTTGGAGAGAAAAATCATAATTGAAGAGCACAAGAAGGTGCCATAGGAACACCATTGAAGAGTGCCATAGAACCAAGAATAAATACAACTGGTGCCATCCATTATCCTCATCAAGACAACACACGAACAAAAGGGAAAATTCTTACATTATAATAAACATAACAAGCCAATGCATATTTCAAATATATAGGTAAATATAGGGTATCAAAACTCACCATCAGAGTGTTAGAAGAAAGGTCTACATACACAATCATGAGTGCCACTTAGCACAAGATCTCTAAGCATCCAACATTTGTGAATAATCTAAAGCTCACCCAGAAGGACTTACACTACCACCAAACTTATCATTGCATATGTTAGAATATCAATCCTTACAAAGTAACACTCAAGTGATACTTATTAGAAAGTCACAAGGGAGTAGCCCTATTCAAAACATCCATATTGAATAAGAATAACATCAGAGGTCAAGGAAGAAGACCAGTATTGAATGGTGTGAATAGGAAGAGGCTAATTAATGTCTATGCACCATTTAGAGGAGAATGCCAATACTAAAGAAGCTATCATAAGATCAACCAAGATATTGCCTCATTCGAGCAACAATACAATCCCCAATTTTTAGAAGGAAGACATCATAACAACATGCACATCACAAAAGATTAGATTGAGAATACCAATGCTAGTTACAAATAAAAGAAGTTCTACATAAGGGAGATTACAACGTCAATCATAGAGGGCATTGACTACCATTTCAAAGAATCCAAATCTTCCACCTCATAGCGTCAAGGCAAAGGTATACAAAGGTAAATCATAAACTATTTATTGCTTGCTATAAGACTAAGGATATATTGGAGTTATAAGGGTACATCATATTTACTATTGCAATTTATTCACTTAGCATTAGTAAAATATTAAGCAAGCATATTCTAAAGTATTTATATTTGCAAATAATAAAGGAGGAATAAGGATTTCAACTTGGAAATTAAAAATCCTATCATTGCAAATATTATATTATTTTATAATATTCCACATTAGGGAGTCATAAGGAATACTATTGAAGATACAAAAATGCAACACCAAACAATGCTAAATAAATTGAACACAAAGAATCCAAAATTGCACAATAGATGATCTTGTATTAATGGGGGGAGCCTAAAAACTCCATTGTTACAATGTGGATCCTTGAATCCTTTTGATATAGATTTACAAATGGCTAGGGTTCTCTGAAACCCTAGAAAACAAGGTTGGTGGTGTCTTCAAGCACGTCCTTGCTCCCAATAGAAGTGAGTGGGCTTTTAGTTATCTAATGTTGGGCCACTCCAGCTTAAATAGTTATCCAATGTTGATGTAGCACCTTCAGATCTGCACACAATAACACAAAAAATAGATTAGTAATACTTGTGAGGGCTCCACAATGTGAGGCCCTCTATAAGCAATAGTAAAACCCTAACTATCTATTGCAAATAATGTGAACAAAGATAAAAGTGCATAAATGAAATAATAAACAATAAATTTACCTTACGTATTTGTTGTCTCCTAATCTGATGTAGCTCGTTGCAGTGAATCGATATGGCGATGCCCTAGCATTGCCCAAAGTCTAGGGGGACTTTAGAATATCTAGCATAAAACACCTATGGGTGATTGGCAGCTCCAGGAAATGCTCATGGATGCTTGAGATTGGTAGGGAGACACCTAGAGGTGCTTTGTGGATGAGAGGAAGCACCCAAAGATGCTCGGTGATGATAGAAAGTGCCCAAAGGCATTCAATGGTTGAGGAAAGAGCATGCAAAAGTAGATCTAGTGAGGGAAAATGAATGGCGATGACTATGGAGGTTACGATGAGTGAAGATGGAGGTAGAAGTGCTTAAAACCCTTAGGAAACTCAAGGAGTTTGAGAAATTTTAGGCAAAATACTTAGGACTCTAAAAACTTAGGGATTCAAGGATTTCTTAGGGGTTGAGCCATCAAAATGGCTCCTATTAATAATCCAACCTAGGGCATACTTAGGGTTTCAATGACACTAATCGTGTGGCTGAGATAAAAGCACATCGGAGGGTGGATATTAAATTTAGGTTGTGGCATGGATTGATGTGAATGGATGGATAGGATTAAATGAAATCGGATGGTTGGGATTAATTCACTTATATAAATATATATTTATTAAATATATATAAAATATTAATATTAAATATATATAAAATAAATATATATAAATATATATGAATAGTGGGCAAAAATGGTAGGAAAGCATGGATGGAGGACAAGTGGCTAGGTTTTGGTGTCTACAGATGCCCCTTTTTGTATTGCGTTGTGTGAAACACAATGCAGTGCAAAAATATGAGACACCTATTTTGGCTAGGTGTAGAAGCAACTTCTCTTGGGATGTGGAACATGAGCTTGAAGATAAAAGAATAAAAGAATTTGAATTTTGCATAGCTTACCCCCTCAATTGGTGAATGAGTTTGCGGATGAATCTCATGAGCCAATTGAAAAATCTATGCAAATGAATGATGAATGATGTGATATGCGATACCATTTTTGCCCCAATGGTGGGAAGGGGAGTGGTGAAAAATGTGACATGATGCATCTATTTTTGCCCCAATAGATGAAGGGATTTGTGATAATGTGTGCAAAATATGTATGTTTTTGCCCCAACAGATGAAGGGATTTGTGAAAATGTGTGATGAAAAATGTGTCTATTTTTACCCCAATAGATGAAGGGATTTTGCCAAGTGTGGATGCCATGATCATGTAAGATGTATCCCATTGTGGGAAAGTCAAAACCAAATGTGGTTGCCCCAAATTTGGGGTGATTCGATGCTGTTGAAGAATATGCCTTCCGGCATCATTGATATGCAATGATGAAAATGCAAAGAGTAAAAGTAGTCAACTTCGGAGGGCCAACTAGTGACTGTCAGATAATTCCTATGATCGAAACCAATCACCCTAGCTAAAGCCAATCGCCATGATGACTTTCAAGGAAATGTGTAATGATGAAGTTTGATTTTGTCCATGTTTTAAGCCCCATGAACTAGGCCATCAATGATAACTTTTGTGCAAATTGTTCTTGGCAAGGTTTCACGCAAAAATGTGAAGTACCAAATATGATTGTGGTTTCAAACAATGAGATATGAGATGATGAAAATGACCAAGTGTCCTTATGGTAGGCTCTTCATCTTACCGAATTGCATGGATGCAAATCACTACAATCACCAAGTATATAGAATAACCCACTAGATACAAGATTCACTTGAATGTTGGTTTGCACTTGGCAAATGTGCAAATGATGATATGAAATGATGTGAAAATGATGTATGAATGATGATATTGATGATTGTGGTCATTTTGTGAAGATTTGGACCATTTTGGAGTGCTTTTGTAACTTGTTAGGTGAATTTGCAATTTGTGGTCACAAATGAAAATTATGCATCCAAATCAGTTGGAATCTTCACAAAACCTGATAAAATGATGGAATAGATGCATGGATGCAATTTGGAGTGATTTGGTGGGGATAAGCCACTATTTTGTGATGTTTTTTCTTTTGTGCAATTTGATGCCAAACACCCATTGGTGCTTTTGGTCTGCAAAAATGCCCACTAGTGTTTGGGCATTTTGTAAATACCCATGGGTGCTTCAGTGCACCAAGAAATACCCATGGGCATCTCAAGGCACCTGAAGTAGCTATAAATAGCTGCCAGGATGAGAAACCAAGCTCATTTGTGCATTTGAGAGTTTGAGAAGCTATGTCTGGGAGAGTGGAGTGAAGTGAGGTGAAGTGATTTGAGTGTGGAAGCTATGGCGATGAAGGGAGTGGGTGTGGAGGTCAGGGCTGATGCTAGAGTGTGGGTCGCTGAGGTAATTCCCTATTTATGTATTGTGCAAATTTTTTGTATTTTGTTTTTTTTTTGCAAAATTATTAACAAATATTTTGTGTTGTGCTGTAGCTTAGGATTTTGGAGGCTCGACATCGGTTCTCGCCTTTCATCCTTGGGATGAGGAAGGTGGTGTCGGATGAGGAGTGGGAGCTATTGGAGGAGGTAGGGCTAGTAGAGGTAGCTTGGGTGGATGTGGTGAGGGCTAATGAGGGGTACCTCTCTGCCTTGGTGGAGAGGTGGGATGCAGATAGGGGGACTTTTCAGCTCCCCATAGGAGAGGTGATCGTGACCTTGGAGGATGTATATCACATCCTCAAGGTACTAGTGGAGGGGATTTAGGTTGAGGTTGGGCTCAACTAGAATATGGAGATGATGAGGATGTTTGGGGATGTGTGGCAAGGTGTGAGGGTGGAGAGCAGAGGTATACCATACTTGTCCATGTATGTGGACAAGGAGTTGGATGCCCTTCGTGCCTTGGTTATGTTCATGTTGGCCAACATCATGGCCCCAAACAATATTGGGTGTAGGTTCCCTTGGAACCTGATAGGGGTAGTGAGTGATATGCTCACTAGGTGGTAGGTGTATGCATGGGCTCCTGCCTTGTTGGCATAGGTGTACCAGGAGTTGTATGATGTGACAAGGTAGGGGAGGAAGGGATTAGGGTGCAGCTTGCTGCTATAGTGTTGGGGATGGGAGCACTTTAGTATTGCTTTACTGGAGGGCTTGCTGATATAGGGCTTGGGTAGGGAGAAACCCTACTCTAGGAGATGGGTAGTGGTTGAGGAGGTACAACCGAGTCGGCCAGTGTGGATGAGCTAGTGGTACCAGGATTTGTGGGTTGGATTGATATCCACCCAAGTGATATGGAGGCCATGGTAGGCTTGTAGGTGGATTGGGGATGGAGAGCACTTGCGATGAGTGCGGTAGGCTTGGTGGGTGGTTGGGAGACATCAAAGTGAGGCTGAGTACTTTTAGTTCTCTTGAGTACTCCGATAGTTTAGGCTAAGGTAGGATATCCCAGATGAGTCAATGCGCTATAGGAGACATCGGGAGGAGATAGGGCTACCATGCATGAAGCCATGGAGGGTGGCCTATGAGGATGATGAGGAGATGGATCTCCTAGATGTAGATGATGTAGGGATGACTATAGAGTATGATGCATGGTTTGTAGCTCAACCACCATGGGCACCACCTCGAGGAGCAGTCAATGGGGATGGTGATGGTGAGGCTAGGGATGAGGGGACCCAGGAGGCCCCCAAGTGATAGTGGCACCTTTGATCAGATAGTCAAAGGAGGAGGGCTAAGGGTGCGGTGAGGTAGGCTCCTGATATTGGGGGAGATGGTGGAGATGGAGATGATGCAAAGGAGGTTCTGGATGGGCCTCTAGATCAGAGAGAGGAGGATTGGGTATGGTTGTACAATAGGTGGTGGAGTGGTATGCAAGGATCACAAGGCTCCAAGAAGAGCTAGTAGAGAGGGAGCACCGGCATAATATCGACATAGCATGTATTTGCTCTTGGTATAGATATATTGAGGCATTGGAGGATAGGTTGATGGAACATCATATTCCACTTCTAGATCCTCCAACCTCATATATCTTTAAGGGTACTAGGTGTAGCGAGTCTAGGCATAGCTCTAGGTCTAGGGCTCCTCCTAGGTCATAGGGGTCCTCTTGGAGGACTTAGCTTAGTGCTTAGATGTACTTTTTGTATATGAGCCTTGGTGCTCCATTGTATGTAGCCTTTTGGCACTCATTGTACATGTGACATGGCTTTTACCTTTTGTGTTATATGTGTTTTGTGTGAATGCTTTTTGTGGAATGCTTTTATGGAATGCATGTTTTATATGGATGATTAATGCATATGGAATGTTATGGATGATTAATGCAAGGTGGAATGTATGGATGATTAATGCAAGGTAGCATGTATGGATGATCCTTTATAGTTTAGATCTTTGCTTGGCCATTTTCTAGCATTGTTGTTTAATCAGGGGCACCAAACTTGGTGGCATATGGGATGAATGGCTCATGAAATGACATGGATGTTGACATGGAAGAAGATATGGATGTTGATATGGAAGAATATATGGATGTTGATATGGAAGAAGATATGGATGTTGATATGGAAAATTGCCTATTTTGCATAGACTCAGACATACTAGTGGTATCAAACAAACTCACTAAAACTACCTAATCCCTCTAGGACCAAATGTGTGTGCAATGGATTAATTTACCGAATCAAGAGCATGGTAATGACTTAAGGTAATCAAGAACTAGTGTGTGTGCAAGTGAGTTCATTAACCCATCTTGAGTAAATTAGGTAAACCTATTATGGTTAAAACCAAGAAGCTAGCTTGTCCGTATGAGCGGTTAAAGGTCTCTTTGAAAGAGACATGTCACCACGCATGAGCATACTCCACTGCCAGTCAAGCGTCTATAGCTTCGGTGGAGGCTGACTCCATAGTCCATGATTTGTGTTTTTGATCTCTTAAGTTTTGGGGATGACTACCTAACCGTCTGATTGGAAATGTAGTACGATCCTTACAACCCAATGATCAGTGGTGTGTGATGTAAAATATTTAGAGTTTTTGTTAGGGATTTTTCCTCACTCTTTACTTTAATTTTTGGAATTGTGGTAGTGGTGAAAACCACTATTTTTGTGGACTATGTTGCATGATGGGACTAGCAAGGATGACCCTTTTCACTTCGAGGTTCATACCAAGTATGGTGTTATCCCTCTTTGACACAAGATATTTTTAAGATGTGAAATTGTGTTTGGTTCAAGAATGTTTTGGAGTCAATTCCCAAAACTCAAGATTTTCTTAGTGTATATGTGCAATGGTCCTAAAAAGAACTCGACATGTATTTTGGAGGTTTCTTAAAACACTAGGAGTGGCTGAGTGACCGAAAAAACCTAGGAATTATGGATGTGTGGTTTGTGCGAATGGCAATTTGACTTGGTGGAATGTAATGGGTGAATTTTGTGAAGGTGCCCCTGATTAAGGCAACATGACTTTTGTTGGACCAATTAAGACCTTGAACTTAATAAATGATCCCTAATATGAAATGTGAAATGTGGATGTGAATGCAATGTATGACATGCAATTTTGTGAAATGCAATATGAAATGTGTGTGAATGCATTGTTTTTGGAATGTAGATGCAAGTGAAATACAATGTTATGAATGAAATGTATGCAAATGTTTTTGTGTATTAGCCATGTATATATACATATAGAAATCAAATTATGCATAGAATGCTCTCAAGTGTATAACATTAAGTGGTTCGGGTTCTTCCTCTCCCTCTAGATTGGCAAGCCTATAAGTACCATTACCCACTCTTTGTGTAACAATGTATGGACCTAACCAATTAGCTATGAATTTATCACGAAGATGCGGTAATGCATTGGTATTTTGTTGGTTCTCTTTAAGGACAAGATCTCCTACTTGGAATTCACGTAGATGAACTTTGGTGTTGTAAGCACATTTGAGGCGGTCTTGATAAACTCGTAAATGATCTAAAGCATTGACTCACATCTCATCAAGAAGTGTGAGTTGGTCAAGATATGTTTTGTCTAGCAGTATCGTCATCTATGAATTCCTGCAAAGAAATTTGCAAGGAGGGGATCTCGAGCTCAAGAGGCATGATTGCTTCGGCTCCATAGACCAATGAAAATGGTGTTGCCCCTGTAGGTGTGCGGATGCTTGTTCGATAAGCCCATAATGCCAAGGGTATTTGTGTATGCCAATCTCTATGATTTTCTTTGACAAGTTTCTTGAGAATAGCAATTAAGGTCTTGTTGGAAGCTTCAGCTTGTCCATTTGCTTGTGGGTAATAAGGAGTCAAGAAACTATGTTGAATGTTATATTTCTTGCAAAGTGCTTGAACATCCTTGTTCTTGAAAGACTTGCCATTGTATGAGATGATTTTTGAGGGAATAAAAAAATGACAAATGATATGATGAAGTATAAACTCCACAATTCTAGGTCTTGTCGTATTGGTTAGAGGAATTGCCTCAACCCACTTTGTGAAGTATTCAGTGGTTGTGATGATGAATGTATGTTGTCTCGAGGAAGGAGGTAAAATTTTACCAATTAGATCTAGACCCCATTATGAAAAGGGCCAAAGGATTTGAATAGGTTGTAAGGCTTGTGATGGTACATGAGTTAAATTAGCATGTTCTTGACACTTCTTGCAATGTTTGACATAAGTGCAACAATCACGTTCCATTGTGGGCCAATAATAACCCATGCATAAAATATGCTTTGCAATGGCCATTCCACTAAAATGACCACCACAAGTACCATCATGAGCTTCAACTATGGCTCTTTGTGCCTCACTAGACTTGAGATAATGAAGGAGGACTCCATCATAACCATGTTTATACAACACGTCCCCCAAGAGAATGAAACGAGCTATCTTTTGCTTGAATGTGCATTTTGCAGTTCGAGACATGTCAGATGGGAGTGTTCCAAACTTGAGAAAGGCTACTATTTGGCTTGACCAAGGCTCATATGGATCCGACTGGATAAAGCAAACATCCTTTTCATATTTAGACTCAGCACGAATAATTGCAGATTTAGAGACCCTTGAAATGATAAGGGGTTGTACCTCTCCAAATGAGTATTTTGGAATCAATGATCCAAGGGAGGCCATCACATCTAAAAATCTATTATTCAAACATGGCAAACTATTGATTTCATACCAATCAAACTTAGAGAGCAATTTCATTGCTACTTCATGGTAAAGCTTAATGGTAGGTTCTTTGCATTGGTATTCTCCATTGATTTGTTTGACGACAAGTTGAGAATCACCAAATATACGAATACACTTAATGCTCATAGCTATAGCTAATTGAAGACCTAAGATTAAGGCTTCATACTCTGTAGTGTTGTTTGTGCATTGGAATTCAAGTTTGAATGATAAGGGGATAGGTACCCCCTGGGGTGTATGAAACACGACTCCAACACCTTGACCTTTTGTGCACTTAGAGCCATCAAAGAATAGTGTGATATCGATGTCTTCCTCCAGAATGACATCTTCTTGTTTGATGATAGCAAATACCGAATCATATGGGAGCTCAATAATCAAAGGATGATCACTAGGTAGTGGAGCTTCTACAAGTTGATCGGCTATTACTTGACCTTTAATGGATTTTTGGCTAATGAATTCCAAGTCAAATTCAGTAAGGAGCATTATCTATTTAGTAGTGCGGGTGTTATTGTAAGTGTGGGACATCATATAACATAGAGGATTTTCTCTAGCTATGACATAAGTTGTGTGGCTAAGCATGTAATATCAAAGTTTCTTAGTGGCAAAAACCATTGCTAAGCATAGTTTTTCTACATAAGTGTATCTAGTTTCATAGCTTACCAATGTTTGACTAATGTAGTAGACAACTTGCTCTCAATTTTCCTCATTATTTTGTGCAAGCATTGTCCCTAATGTAAAGTCCATTGTTGAGATATAAAGATAGAAATGGATCCCCGGACGAGGAGGAGCTAAGACTGGCGGAGAAGCTAGGTATTGCTTAATATCATCAAAGGCTTTTTGATATTCATCTGTCCAAGAGAATGACATCCCCTTTTGTAGTAGGTGATTGAATGGCCTACATTTGTTAGAAAGTTGTGCAATGAAATGATGGATCGATTGGATCTTTCCTTGTAAACTACACAATTCTTTTAAGTTATTTGGGGGAGGCATCTCCATGATGGCCTTGACCTTGTTAGGGTCCACCTCAATGCCTCTTTTGAAGATAATGAATCCTAGAAGTTTGCTCGAGGTAACACCAAAGACACATTTCTTGGGGTTCAACCTTACATTATGCTCTAGGAGTCGGTCAAAAAATTTCTCCAATACACCAATGTGTTCTTGTCGAGTTTTGGATTTAGCCAAGAGATCATCCACATAGTCTTCAATAATCTTATGCATGTAGTCATGGAAAATGTATGTCATGGCATGTTGATAAGTGGCACCTACATTTTTGAGGCCAAAGGGCATCACCTTGTAACAAAAATTTCCTCAAGGTGTAGTGAATGTTGTTTTGTGTTGGTCATCAGGATTTATTTGAATTTGGTTGTATCCTAAGAAACCATCCATGAGTGAAAGCATTTCATGGCCAGCGCAGGTGTCGACAAGAGTATCAATGTTTGGGAGAGGGAAGTCATCCTTAGGACATGCTTTGTTAAGATATCAAAAGTCAGTGCAAACATGTATCACCTCATTAGGCTTACGAATGGGTACCATGTTTGAAAGCCACTCAGGATAGTCGATAGGAACTATGAAGTTCACGTATAAGAGTTTTTGAAGCTCTATTTTTACCAAGAGGGCCACGGTAGGATGCATTCTCCTAAGTTTTTGTTTGATCGACTTAGCATCAGGTTGTAAGGTGATATTATGGACAACCAAACTAGGGTCAAGACCAGGCATGTCCTTATAGGACCATGCAAATATGCCCTTCTTCCTCTTGAGGAGAGCAATTAATTGCTCTTGTTCATCGGGTGATAAAATTTTTCCAATCTTGAGAATTTGGGGATTGTCTTTGTCTGAACTAAGGTCCACATCGATAGTATCTTCAATGGACATGTGGGAACCTTCCTCAAGCTAATGGGGTGTAGGGATCATATGAATGTCATCTAAGATGTCATCAAACTCTTCTGGCTTATCCTCATCTATTTTTGCCTAGAAAACCTTGGGATCTAAAGGTGAAGGTGAAGGTAAAGGTGGAGGGGATGGAGGAATGTAGTTGGTGAAAGCCCTTAACAATTCCTCAGACAAGAAAAATTTAGAAAAGGATGGAGGTGAGGAAATCTGATCCATATCGATAAGACTTATGTCAATTGGAATTGGTTTAGTCGGATCATATGGATTACGGAGTGGGGTGAATAAATCAATAGGATTCATGTTGACTTATGGGCAAGAGTGGATAAGGTTGGATGGAATGGATGGAACCTAAGAACCGGTGCTAGGAGCTTGGTAAAACCTGAATAGTAGCAAGAAACACAAATAAATGCATTTAACTAAATGATATATACATGCAATGCAAAGAAAGAAAATGTTTTTGTTGATTTTTTATTTTATTTTGATTTTTTTGGTAGTGGTGAAAACCACTATTTTTGTGTTATGTACATATGTTACAAGTTTGGCTTATGAAATGGCTTAATGGAATGGAGGTGGTGGTTCACCGGTAGGGGTGACTCACTCTTGTGGAAGAAGCAAGTGAAATATGGGCTCATGGATGGGGAACATGTTGAGATAAAACTCATCTTGTTTGGTATGGGGAATGATGGGCTCCGATTCTTCTTCAGATTCATCCAAAATTATCGACATAAGTTCGAATTATTCATAGATTTTATCATCAGAATTATCGGGATGGAGGGATTTTTATCTTGAATTTAGATTAAGCCTTTGGAAGGCTTGTTCAAGAGAAGAGGTGGTGGAAAGTGGGTGGTAACCTAGACCTAAACGGTCATGCACCTCTTGATATGGAACATCGATAGGTTGATGCACTCCCTGTTCATGCAATCCTAGGCCATGACCTTGCCAATTGACTATGTGGAAATAGAGGGATGGAAATCCTAACATGTTTGGAATGTTGGCAAGTGCTAGTTCTTTGGGTTCCTCTAGGGGAGATAGACTTGATGAAGAATCAATCCCCCCATACATAAAATTTATGCTATTTGGAGCTGAACCCATGTTATATATTGCTCCTATGGCCAAAGGTGGGTCACATGGGTGACCAAAATCCTTAGCACTAGGAATGGTGAGGGGCGTGATGGTGATGTCTTGGACCACATATTCACCAATACTAGGATTAGTGAGGTGGACCTCAACTTGGGATGACATGGAAGGACTATGGTTGGATGATGGCTCGAGGAATGGTGAAGATGGAGATGTCTCACAATCCATCAACTCGACTTGTGAAACATTAGGTGATGGTGATGGATTAGATTGGGAAGGTTATTGAATGGATGATGATGATGTGGATGGCAATGATGTTGATGATGTGGACTAACTGTGACCACATGTGCATGTAGTCAATGATGAAGATGATGAGGGTGTGGAATATTGATGGTGATTGGTGATAGGGAGCTCCTCAGGAATGGGATCCTTTGATGAAGAAATTGGTGAAGTGGTAGATGGATTAGATGATGGAAAAAGAAAAAGGTGAGTGGAAGGAAGCATGGAATCATAGGGATTTGAAATGAAATTGCAACTTAAATGGCTTGACGTTTGTCGGTATGCAATGTACTTGTCCCTCATGAACATATTTCAAACATTGATGTAAAATGTAAGGGACACATCTCATTTCCCTCATCCAAGGTCTTCCAAGGAGTACATTGTATGCCATGGATTCTTCCAAGATGTGAAACACGGTATGCAATATTTTGATCCCTACTTCAATGGGAAAAACAATAGTACCAATTTTTGAACACAAAGCATCATTAAATGCTTTAAAGGTAAATGATGATTTGGTGATATGAGATGGAGGAAGTTTAAGATTATGGAGGGTGGATGTGGTGATGATATTCATAGAGGAGCTAGTATCAATATAACACTCTTTAAAGGGCTTCTTATAAATTAAATCCATGATATGCAATGGAGGCTCTACTGATTCTGATGAGATTGGCTTAATATTAAAGTCATATAATGTGATGGAAGACTCCATGCATGTTTGGATGCTCCCAAAAAAGTTGTTGAAGGCATTAGGATCTTGTGATTATAGTTCAATGGATTTTAGAATATCCATTAATGCATCATGATGTGGAGGATATTTTTGGATTAACTCATAAATTGACAATTTGGTGGAAGCCATATTTAGGCTTGTAGTTAATCGGATACTATAGACACAAAATTTGGACACACATCCAAAATACTAATGATATTAAAACATCATAATTCTCCTAATAATAAGTAAATCACCCTCAAAACCCCTTGCCTTAATATTCATGCCAAAAAAATATAAAAAAATAGCTTAATTGCACCTTCTTTGACAAAACCAGACGATCCCGACAAAACTGAATGTATCCAAAAAAATCAGATGCATCCTATTTCATCCAAATTCCATGTGTGCCTAATTTAGGTGCCTAGATTAGATTTTGAACCTAATTTGGGCGTTGCCAACTACCCGACAAAATTGAATGATCTGATAAAATTGGATACAGATGGTTTCATCTAAATCAAGACAAAAGACTAATTTTGACCAAGAACCTAATTTTTTCTACCACTCACCTAATCCCTCGAACAGAAACAACCATTTTAATCCCTCAGATCCACAATAATCAACCTGGTTGATGATTTTTGCAGAAGATCTTGGAAAAGAGGAGTTTTGGAGCTTTTTTGCAGGTTGCAATAGGAGATATCATTGTCAAATCATCATCCAAGGAGCATACAACCATGGCATCACTTTCAGTATACTCAGATCTTACTTTTACATAATTTTTATTGCATGCATATGATTTCATCATTGTTACATCCATTTTCATTCTTTGCTTTACAGAACTAGCCGTTGGATAAATCTGGCTATGTATGATTTCGTGCTTAGCGTATGGTTTCATACCTGCATCCCTCCGGGGTAAAATTTTATATTTCTAAATATTTTATTTGGAATTATTAGTATCATAGCACTTTAATTTCTATAATTTCATATTATAAATTTTTGTTATTGCTAGATCTAGCATTCTCTTTCATTTTATGATTAGAATAATCAACTTTTTACTTTCTTCACGGTTGGCTAAAAGAATCAAGGGGATTTGACTGTCACAGACCATGATCTACTATGGCCTATGCAGATCCCCCTTCCCTAATTTCAAAATCTAGTGTTCTATTGTGAAATTGCAGGTTTTGAATGAAATTGTATGCATCCAATTTCGTTAGATGAAATCGTACATCCGTTTTCATCCTGTCTGCATCCAATTTCATACAGTGCAGTCGATTTCATCAAAAATTAGACTTCCGAGTTAGGTAAGTGCTCAAAATCCATTCTTTCACTATTAGATTTACATTCTCTGTTCTGTAAACATCTATAGTTAATCAAAAAATAGAAAAATCCCAAAAACATAGATTTATTACATCTTTTACAAAACATAAAAATACAAAAAGAAAACATGTCAACTTAGAAACCTTGCATCATAGTTAAATTTTATAATGCTTTTTAGATAGACTTGTGTGTCTTGTCTTCATTTGAAGTTGAATTGCATATAGCTAGGTAGAAATTGCATTTTGGCCAAACCTAGGTTGTATGTGAGATAAAACAATCAAATCAAAACACTACCTCACCTAGGCATGGAAATCACCATAGCAAGTGTTTCTTGGTGAACCCCACCCCATTCGTCGACAAACACCAAAGAGAGTGCAATATAAGCACTTCTCGTCCAAGGTGTAGACTCATCATTTTCCCTCCCCCTTTCAGGCATGGATCCATTAGCCTGGGAGAAAGGGGCACAAAAATTTTGGGCCTACATTCTTTGGTGAACCTGACATGAACCACATATTTATTATCAACTTTTTTATCTTTTACATTTAAAAAAAAAACAAAACAAAAAAACAAAAAAATCTCATTAAATGGTAGAAAACAGACTTAATGAATCCTTCTTCATAGATCTTAGGAGAACACTTATTGAACAAGAGGTTAATATCTCCTATGAACATGATGGAACAAAACGCCAAGTAGATTTGTGGAAACACTTTGGTATCCTTGAAAACAAATCCCAAGAAATTAGAGAAATTAGGAGAATTGATGTTACTAGAGCCTTAGGACCTAGTTATTATTCTCCTTACTTTGAAATCAAAAGAGGGTGTGAGCGTTGGCTTGCAAAAAAATGAGCTGGTGTTCACAGAGATATTTATCCTTGGGATAATTACTTGGAAGAAGCCTTAAACATCCACAGATTCTTGGCATACTTAGAAAACAATGAAGTGACCCTAGAATAAAGAAGAATATTTCAAAAGGCACCTAGGGCGATCTTGTTTTGAGAGTATTGTTACGAGTTACAAGTCCAACCTATTAACTCAAAACTAAAGGATTTACATTTTTCCATTTCATTCAACTCTTAATAGATGATTTCTCTTTTGAGGAAGAACATTACATGAGCCCAGAATATTTAGAACCTATCAATGATATCCATAGGCTCTTTGGAGAAGATTGAAACCATTTAATGTCATTCTCTAAAATCTTGTAAATATTTGAATTAAAGCTTGTAAATATTTGAATTAAAGCATAGTAAATTGTTTGCTCAAAACAACAAAAACAATAAAAACAAAAAAAATCCTTTTTAGCATCGCTAGGAAAGATGCCTAAAAATCTAAGAAGTGGTAAACAAGTGGCAATTGGCTCTGAAGATGAGCTAGAAATTGACCCTAACACTGAAGCAAAAATGGAAGAAGTTTTAGAAGAACAAGAACATCAAATAGGCCAAAGTGAAGAAGATGAAACCATTAATGATGTAGATCCAAAAGTAGGACCTCTAGGAAGTGTTCATTTTCAATCCATGCAACATTTATGTGATTTTCTAAATCAAAATCGAGTAGCCATCACTAATGTGTTGGAAATAGAAGACCAACTTGAAAAGGGTGATTTTTTGATGGAGGCAGCCTTAGAAGCAACCTTTCGACTTCACCCACAACCTGAAATATATATGAACACTTCATTACAACATGCCATTGACAATGATCCTCCTTTAGATAATACTAAAGATATGCCTCCTCCAGAAGATAATTCTCAAGAACAAATACCTAAACCACCACCACAAAAAACCATTGGTGCAAATGCTACAACTACTTCCAATAAAAAACAACCATATTCTTCTAAGAAAAGCCCTACTTTACTTTCTCAATATTTTGAACATGTATTTGCCCTAAATTCTTCTTCTAGAAAAAATAAAAATACACAAGTTCCAAGTTCACCTCGACCAAATATTCAACAAAATACAAATCCTTATAAACTCCAATATCCTTCTCATACTTCAAACCCTATGCATAATAGTGTTCCCATCACAACTCCTTATATGGCAACACAACAAACTTATTATCCACCACATGGCAACATCATAAACCAAAATAAAATCAATGAGCCACCACATCATCTCGAAGCTATAGTGAAGCAGTTAGCTTCACGCTTAGACCAAATCGATCCATATCATCCTATGTATAGCTATAAAGAGATGTGTAATCAACCATTAGATCCTATGGTCACTGCTAAGCCATACCCTAAATGGTTCCCTATGCCTATTCTTCCGATCTATAAGGGAATAGAAGATCCCATAGAACATCTTCGCATGTTTAGGACAACATGCCATGACATCGCTTATGATGATATGCTATTGCTAAAAATATTCCCAAAATTTTTAGGAGGGATGGCATTAGAATGGTATTATCAATTGCAAACACATTCTTTAAGAAATTTTGAAGAAATCACAGAAATATTTGTACATCAATTTGGTGCTTACATAGAAAGGCATGTTATAATAAAAGATTTATACAACCTTAAACAAGGAAAAGAAGAAAGTTTTGGAGAATTCTTAGCTCGATGGAGGAAAATTTTGGGAAAATTACATTTTTCTTTACCTCCAAGAGAAATGTTAGACATCTTTATTGGAAATTTGCAAGAACAATTGTCTTACGAGTTAGCCACGACTACCGTGACTTCCTTTGACCAAGCTATAGATTTAGCCAGAAGGGTAGAGGAAGCCCTAATCAGAAGGGGATAATTTAAAAAGAAATATGAAGATAAATCATCTAAGAATCAATACAAAAATAAACATGTGGTAGGAGATGGGGTCATGGATAGTAGACCCCCTCAAAATGTTAATACCATAGATACTACAAAAAATTTTGTGTTGAAAGCACCCCAAAAACCTCCATTGCAGAATTTTACAAGATTAAATCAATCCTTGACAATGGTTTTACCACAACTAGTAGAAAGAGGTCTAATAAAATTGCTAGAGATACGGCAACTTGATCCTTCTCAACCGTGGTATAGACCTGACCAACATTGTGACTACCACCAAGTTGATGGACATCCAACAAATACCTATAGAATATTAAAATATGTAGTGCAAGACTTAATTGATGAAGGAAAATTAGAAGTGGAAAGCCCTCCACCAAATAAAAATCTTCAAGCAAATACTCAACCACAACAGGCACAAAATGTAAATCAAAATCTAGATATCTTTCAAAACCCATTGCCAAATCATGGTAAGGAAGCTGTAAATCAATTAGATTATAAAAATACACCTCATCCAACAAGATATGTGGGAAAAATAAAAAATTATTTACCATCTCAACCTCCACCAAATATTTTTGTGCCTACTCAATCCAACATGACAATCAAACAACTTCAAGGAAGAAAACCACAACCATCATCCTTGGATAAAATAGAAAGTGAATCAGAATCTGAAATAGAGATTAGCTCACAACATGCTAATAGTTCAAAAGATGAGTCTGGGTCAATCTTGCCCATTACTGATTCACTAACTCCAAAAGAACCATTTCCAAGAATAATGACCACTCATCCTTCATCACAACAAATTCTTCCTATCGAACAAAGTTCAACTACAAGACTACAAGTTGTTCGATCAAACAATATTGTAGGTACAATTGAAGTTGTTACTCGATAGCAAGCCCAAACTCAAAATTCTCAACCTCCCACTCAAACAAATGATGTTGATCAATCACTTGTTCTAAAATTACCTCATAAGGAAAATAACATAATTAGATCCCAACAAAAGACTCCATTTGATATCAATGATCAACTAGCTAATACAACAGCTAGGATTTCCCTATTAGACCTTCTTAGAACTTCAACCATCCATAGAGAGGAATTAATGAATACTTTAAGCCAAATGATGGTACCTCAAGATATAGAGCCAACTGCTATAGTAGATGTTGTAGCTTCTCATGAAATCGACTACATTGATTTCCATGATAAAGATATTCCTCCCCAAAGTATGTTTAGAGATAATCCTCTTTATATAACAACTTTAATTGGGGATGTTTGTGTCAAAAGAGTGTTAATTGATAATGGTTCATCCCTAAACATATGCACTTATGACTTCTTCAAAATATTTGGATTTAAGAAAGAAGATTTGAGATAAACTAAAATGATTATTAAAGCCTTTAATGATGAAACACAAGAGGCTTGTGGTGTGATATCTATTCCACTACAAGTTGGTCCTAGGATTTTAGACACATCCATATTTTTTGTACCATGCCCAACATCGTACAACATCCTTTTGGGATATCCTTGGATCAATGCCATGAGGGCAGTCCCCTCTACTTTGCATCAATGTGTTAAATTTGAATTTAAAAATTAGTTGGTCATCATTCATGGTGATCCTAGGCCATTTGAAATGTGTGCAATGGTAGAACCTATTAACATACCCTTTTGTCCTACTCTCTCATCATTAGAACCTAAACCTTCTAAAACTTCTTTACCTAAATCAGAACCATCACCCTCTTCTGAATCATCAAAACCTTCTGATAAAGATAATCCCTCTACATCATATCCTTTATCCTCTCTATCTTTGACAGATGAAGTTTTACAAGATTTATCTACTATATTGGAACCCACAAAATAGGATGATTATAATGTACAATATTCCATTATTTTATCTCAATTACCACCATCTCCACGTACATTTGGGTTACCACAAAAACAAAGAAGCATCTATCATGTTGGAAGTTGTACTTTCATTGGTGTTGGATGTGCTCTAGATAAAATTAATATCAAGCAAATAAGATTTATATATGATGAATATGGTTTTGCTCGATGCTTATTTTCTAATAAATATATAAAATCTAAACAAATGATGTGTGATATGGGATACAAAGGTAAAGGTTTAGGTCCCCTAGAAAATGGGATACTTGAACCAATTGAAGTAGAGGAATGGCATGCCATATGTGGCATAGGCTATATCCCCACAAAAACTCAACCTTTTCCTTTTGATGAAGATAATCATCTTATAACATATGAGGAATACTTAGAAAAACAAGAACAAGTAAAAGAACGTAAGAAAGCTTGTGAGTTTTCTTACAACATGTTATCAGTGGTACATCTAGAAATGATAGCTAATTCAGATGAATGTGTAGAAGGAGATGTCTTTTATGACATTCCTCATGAAGAAATTATGAGAAATAGGTTCTTCTTTGATGGGTCTATCCCATGTATAGCCCACGTTCAAACAACTACACAAGAAGAATTAGCTAACTTATCTCTAGAAGAACTTCAAGAAATGGGTGTTTCACCCGCCTCCTAATTTTGAAAGAGATCTAAGTATTGAAGTAGAGGCCATCTTAAAAATTAATATTGGAACAGAAAGTAATTCCTCGTATAGTTAAAATCGGGACTGATTTAAATAAAGAAGAACAAATTAAATATACAGAACTTCTCATAGAATATCCTGACATCTTCGCTTGGACATACACAAATATGCTAGGCCTAGACCCTTCTGTGGTTATGCACCACTTAGTGGTTCACCCTGATGCTAAACCCGTCAAACAAAAACTTAGGAAAATGCATCCTAAAGTAGCCTTGTTGGTTAAAAATTAATTACAAAAACTCTTGGATGTAACTTTCATTCAAGCCATAGACTATTCCGATTGGATATCCAATGTTGTTCCCATAACCAAAAAAGAGGCTACTAAAATTAGAGTTTGTACTTGATTTTAGGGACATCAATGCTGCATGTCCCAAAGATGACTTTCCCCTTCCTAATATGGATCAGATTATTGATTTCACAATCGGATGTGGAATTTTATCACTTATGGATGGATTTTTAGGATACAATAAAATTCGTATAGCACTAGAAGATCAACCTAAAACTGCATTTATTACACCCTAGGGAACTTTCTATTGGAAAGTCATGCCCTTCGATCTAAAGAATGCAGGGGCAACTTACCAACGAGCTATGACATATATATTTCATGATATGATGTATGACATCCTGCATGATTATGTGGATGACATCATAGCTCGATCTATAAAAGAAGAAGATCACATCCCTGATTTACGATGAGTCTTTGATAGACTTCAAGAATATAAAGTCTGATTGAATCTAGATAAATGTGTGTTTGGAGTAAAATCGGGAAAGTTATTAGGGTTTATAGTGTCCATGCATGGCATAGAAATAGACCCTACCAATATTAAGGCTATCATTGATATACCACCACCTAAAAATTTAACAAAACTCAAGAGTCTACAAGGTAAGCTCTAGTCTATCCGATGCTTTATTGATAAACTGGAAGATAAATGTAAACCCTTTCTTAGGTTTCTTAAGAAAGATACACCTTTCTTATGGGATAAGGAATGTCAAGAAGATTTTGAAACCCTTAAGATATATTTACTTACCCCACCAGTGCTTGTTCCACCTAGACCAGAGCACCCATTCATCTTATATATTTCTGCTTCAGAACTTGCGTTAGGTGCAATGCTAGCACAACATGATGAGGATAAGAAAGAACGAGCCATTTACTACATAAGAAAAACTTTAATAAGTTATGAAACTCGGTACACTCCTTTAGAAAATATTTGTTTAGTTGTTGTATTCTCTACACAAAAACTGCACCACTATATGCTTAGTCAAAAGACTTATGTCATTGCCAAATTTGATCCATTGAGATATCTAATGAGTAGGCCTTATTTATCAGGATGAGCAACAAAATGGGTTCTTGCTTTGAGTGAGTTTGACCTAACCTTTATTGGGTAGAAATCCATTAAAGGGCAAGTCATAGCAGATCAACTTGTTGCTGCCCCTCTTGAATCTACTCACCCTTTGATGATAGAATTCCCTAATGAATGTCTTAATCTAGATAATGATTCTTTAGAATCATGGTCTCTATTTTTTTATGGAGCCCATTGTATGAGTGGCATAGGTGCAGGTATCATATTGGTATCCCCACAAAAGCAACTTATCCCATTATCTTTTAAACTCCAATTTACTTGCACAAATAATACAATAGAATATGAAGCTTTAATCCTTGGATTATGAGCAACCTTAACTCTTAATATCAAAGTACTCTCAATTTTTGGAGACTCACAACTCATGGTGAATCAAGTCAATGAAATTTATCAAACCCGAGATGAGAAACTCCATCCTTATAAAGAATACATTTTAAAACTTATTTCTTTATTTGAAAAGGTTACTATAGAAGCTATCCCACGCACCAGTAATCATTCTGTGGATGCTATGGTAGCAATTGCTTCTCTTATCCCTTTGGAGTTGAATGATGATCATGCTACTATTATAATTCATCAACTCCAAGAACCTGCATCATTAGAGTCATGCTTAGAACCTTTAGAAATATTTACAATTGAAGAAGCAATTTTAAAACCATGGTATGGAGATATTTTAAAATTTCTCCAAGATGGATCATTTCCAGATGGCTTCGATAGAAACCAATGATGAGCATTATGCAAGTGAGCTATTCACTTCATAATTATTAGAGGTACTTTATATAAAATATCTTTCAAAGGCATCCTTTTACGATACCTCAATCTTACTGAATCCAAGAGAGCTCTAAATGAGGTTCATGACGGATCTTGTGGAGGTCATTTTAGTGGAGATGCCATAGCCAAAAAACTCCTAAGAATGGGATACTTTTGGCCCTCCATGGAAAAATATGCTCATGAATATGTACATAAATGTGATAAATATCAGAAGCATGCAAACCTTGTTCATGCTCCTACCCAAGAACTTCAAGCTAGTTCTTCTCCTTGGCCTTTCTCAAAATGGGGTCTAGACATTATTGGGAAAATCAATCCGATTTCTTCATATGGCCATAAATTCATTATTACCACAATAGAGTATTTTACAAAATGGGTAGAAGCTATACCATTAGCTTCTTGTACAGGAACCCAAGTCTCAAAATTTATTTTTAATCAAATCATCTATAGATTTGGGATTCCATCCACACTTGTTTCAGATAATGGAACATGTTTTAAAAATAAAGACATCAAGAAACTTTGTGCCAAATATAAAATTCAACATAGATGGTCTACTCCATATTATCCACAAGGAAATGGTCAAGTTGAAGCATCTAATAAAACTTTAATTAAAATCTTAAAAATATTGGTTAATAAATCAGGCCAAGATTGGCATACCCAACTTTATCCAACACTATGGGCTTATTGAACTAGTGTTCGAATCCCTACTGGCGCTTCACCCTTTGTCTTAGTATATGGCGTTGAAGTCGTATTTCCATTTGATCTTGAAGTCCCTTCTTTAGGTCTTTTACTTCAAAATGTTGAAGTAGGAGATGAATATCATGCTAGATGATTAAGCCAATTGGAATTATTAGATGAAAAGCATATAAATGCCTTAGAGCACCTTCACTCATATCAAGATAAACTCAAAATATCATATTCTAAAAAAGTCCACACTCGATATTTTGAGATTGGTGATCTAGTTCTTAAAGAAAATAAAAAAATACAAATGCTCGAAATGATTTAAAAGGAAAATTCCAACCAAATTGGTTAGGACCATTTATTATTACTGCAAAATTTGGATCTGGTGCATATCTATTGGCAACTTTAGATGGAAAATATCTTAAGGAACCCATGAATATAATGCACCTAAAATGATATTATGCATAATAGCAAATGATCTCATAACTGTACATATATGTAAAATCTTTGCATTTACTTTAAAATCATCATATTTCAAATCATATATCAATTAGTTATATTTATCACATCTACTTATCCAAATTAAAAACAAAAATTTGGGAACTCAATTTCATATGCCATATGGTCGCATCCATTTATTATTATTTGACCGATGTTGTCAAAATTCATAGTTAATTTTGGTTTACTTTGGGAGAATTCAAATATTATCTTGAACCACTCACAAAACTCACATTTTTAATAAAATCTTGATTCTTGATATTGATTATAAATCTCTCTTGAACCAAAAACACTATTTGCTTCACTAAATAAATTTTGAAGTTTTGGGAACTGATCTTGCCACTTTTTGAACCAAAAAACACTTACACATATTAAAAATGATTTTGTACAAGGGAATATGATGCTACATAGTAGTCCTAGCTCCTTAAGTGAAAGGTTTCCCTTGCTATCCTATTATGCGCATGGTCTAGAATACTGAGAATTGGCAAAAGGACAAGCTCCTCCCTACCCGAATAAAATCCCTTGCTCTTTGTCTAATCTGAGCAAGTATCCCTTGAAAGAAAAAAACAAAAAAAAAGAGAAAAGAAAAATGGTTTTACTACAAAGCAATAAAAATCCCCTTGTTCAAAATAAAAAGTGAACAAGAATCCCTACTCAAAGAAATCAAAAGAAAATAAAGAGGGTAATGAACTTGAATCCCTGGAATTCCTCAATTATTTGAACACCATGGGGTGATCCTCATTACAGGTTAGGTGGCATCAATATGGCTTGGCAATGGCGGTATCCTTACACGTGGTGACATGTTTGTCACATTAGAAACCTTATTTTGTACAGACCAATGTCATCTTGTGGATTAGCTAGCTTTTGGTAGCTTGTATTACATAGTAGATAAATCCAAGTGAATGTATACAATCATGGTAAATGAACTCATCATTTGCACACACATTGGTTCTTAAAATTGGCTTGCATCATTATGTTGGCAATTTTGGGTTTGAGATCCTAGCTTCTTGTCTATGAGTTGTCATTGATGTCAAAAGGAAATGACATTAATGTTAAGAGGATGTGTTGGCTTCAAAGGTGGAAGATTCCAAGAGAATCTTTTTAAGAGAATCCGGAGAGATTCCATTGGCAATGGTTTTTATTAAAACCAATGGAGGTTCTCTTTATTATTTATTTAATTATTATTTAAAACCCTTCAAGGTTTTAATTAATTAATTAAGGGAGAAATTATTTTTAATTTATTAAAAATACTTTAAGGGTTTTTAAACCCTTTAGAAAGCAAATTTTGATTAAATTCGAAATTACTTTTCTTTGCAGCCGACGTGTTCTAAAGTCCATGTATGGACTATAAATATGAGAAGGTTCCTAAGGTTAAACTCACTTGAAAAATCGAAGGAAATTAATTGGTTTGGCTGCGATCGAATGTTCTGTTTACGCTGCGATCAAATGTTCTGTTTTGGTTGTTGTGTTTTTGGCTTCTTTGGTGGTTGTTTTTAAAGAAGAGGAGCTAAAAGGTGTATTAAGGAAAGTTTTTATATATGCTCATTTATCTTGGTTCTAACCCTAACTTGGTTGGAAGTTTGAGGGTTGTGTGTGGTGACAACTTTAAGGATCAATTTTCTTCTACTCCAAAAAGGTATGGGCACATTTTCCTTATGAGTATGATTGGTGTATGTTTTTCTGAAATAAGGTTGGAGTGAAAAGGTTTTCAACTAGGTTTCCTTTGGTTGGGTGTAAATCCTATTTTCTAGTTTGTTGAAGACTACTTATGCATTGTTATCCTTAAGGAGAGTTTTTGGTGAATGCATAATTTTTGGTTTGAGATAGTGGAAGCTTTGTGCACTAGGGTTTATATTTGTGAGTCTAGCTACTTGCATTGAGTTGGTGGAACCCTTGGTTGGCTGTTTTGAGGTTGATGGTTGAGTTGCTTCCATAGAGGTTGTTTGATCAAGTTATTGCTTTTACTTGATTCATGATATTGGGCTTACTCCTTTGAGTTGATTTGAGCAAATTACTCCTTTGCATTGGTGATATTGTGTTGGATGCTTTTTGTTCAAATAATGTTGGAGAGAAAAGGAGTTCTACTTGTTTCCTTTTCTAATGTTGATTGTGAAATGCTTCAAAGTTGTGTGTTGAGTTAAATGGTGTTGATTGAACCTTGTTTGATGAGCATTGTTGTTGAAACCCTAATTGATGGTGAAAAGAACATGAGTATCATTGTTATGTGATTCTTTGCATAGTTGGCAATTGTTGGGGTTTCATGTTCTTGAAAGAAAACATTCTATCCTATCCATTTTAGATATTGAGTTGAGTTTTCGATTTGAGATTGAGATTGAGCTGAGTTGATTTGAGTTGAGTTTTGAGATTGGGATTTGAGTATAGAACATATTGAGTCTCTAACAATTCTCTTTATGCTTCTATGAGTTTGACAAATCACATTGGGTCTCTAACAATTCACTTTGTGATTTCCTACTAAGAAAGTTGTTCTTGGTGAGCTTGCTGAGTTTTTGGATAGGTTTCGATGGGTACTTGTGAGCAGTTTTGGACAAGTTTCGGTGGGGACTTGTGAGCAATTTTGGACAGGTTTCGATGGGGACTTGTGAGCAATTTTGGACAGGTTTCGATGGGGACTTGTGAGCAGATTTGGACGGGTCCTAGCAGAGGACTTGTGAGCTGAGTTTGATAGTTCTATCAGAGAACTTGAGGACAGAGGTGCATTGGTTTTATGAGAATAACCTGAGGACAGTTGGCAAGTATTTGAGAAGGCTTGTATGCAAAGGATTGATTTGTTCAAGAGTTGGATAGATCTGACAAACAGAGGAAGACTTGTACTAGACCGACTGACTATGTTTGGTACAGAGTTCTTTGAGCTGCTATGGACGTGATCATAGAAGGCGAGAGGTCTCTTAGGCTAAGCATTGAGGACGGGAGGTCTTCGGTGGAAAGGAGTTCCACATGCCGGCAAGAGGTAGAGGCGAGTTGATATTCCGAGGGATCATTTCCAGAGTAGAGGGGAAGGTATCTCCTTTGAGCAGAGGCTCATAAATTTTGATTAGGGGAAGGTATCTCCTTTGAGCAAAGGCTCATAAATTCTAATTGGGGGAAGGTATCTCCTTTGGGCTGAGGCTCATAAACATTGTAATTGGGAAGGATTCCCAAAGAACTTTGAGATAATTTTTAGAGAAAAGTTTTGTGGATGTAGCCCAGCCATTCTGGGTGAACCACGTTAAAATTGATGTCACTTTGTGGATGATATTGTGCATTGCTTTGATATTTCTTTGTGTATAATGCTTTACTATTTTGAAGTATAAAGGAAAAAGTAAAAAGAGGTCTTATACTGTTCACCCCCCCCTCTCAGTATAAGCTTGTGTTATTCACATTACCTAACTCAAAATTGGTAAATGAACTTCATTAGCACACACATTTGATCCTTGAGAGATTTTGTATCATAATTAAGGTCAAGATAGAAAATGAATACACAAATCACACATTGGTTCTTGATAAATTTGAGTTCATCCTAGAAAGGACCAAAATTCTCCTTGAAGATTGATTAGCAGATGTCGTCATTTCATCATGGATTTGTATGACTATTGGCCTATGGAGTTGATCCTAAAAAACAATTACTCTTACATATTTATCTATTACTTAACAATTATACATCAAATTTCATTTCATTAACACTCATCATTCATCAAAAACATGCATTTGATCATACATAATATATTATAAAAATTACAAATCGACTTCGCGATGATGGCATGGAAATAATTCTAATAAAAATATTTTAAGGAACTTTCTTTGTCTAGCATAAGTCTTTTATACAAATTTATCATGATTGATTATTATTATCATTGTTTAAACAACTACTTTAAGATTAAAAACAAAATTAATCTTCAAAGTCACACATATTACTTATCATCAACTACATTACTTTCAATCAACTACATTCCAAACTACTTTTGGATCATAACCCTTTGAGGTTAACAATATAAAAAAACCTCACACAAGATCTGCTTCACGAATAAAGCGATCAAATAACCTCCATAAATAGTCATAAACAAGCACACATCTTCGAGGTATTATTGCTAATTGATCAAGTTCGTAAGGTTATATTTCCACACACAATTACTCTTATTTTTCAAATAATTTAATCATACTATATCACAAACATAAATTACTTCAAATTCTACTTTACTACACTATAATGATATTTTTATTAAAGCATGAGAAAATGAACATCAAAAACCATACAAACAAGAATTAAAAGCATGATTATGTAGATTACCAAAAACAAATTAAATTACATCACACATCATCAAACACATCAATAAACCATAAGCATATGTATATATATATATATCGTCAACATATACAATCAATCGATCGATTGGTATACCACAATCATGAACATTGGTATACTCAATCACTAGGGAGTACACTCCAAAAACCAGCTCAATATATCATCCCATAGAACCCCTAGACATCTAGGCATCATCACCAAAATGTGGTCTAGACTCACAAAATGGAGTAGCTTTAGACGCTGTCCTAGACTCTGACCTCATAGGCATTGAAGATATGAAATATGGGGTAAAACAACCCTCTAACCCTTAGGAACAAGCAAAAAATATAGATGCTGATAAAATGAGGTCCACTGCATGGCCATGACCAACTCTACCACTGCTGACCTACTCTCTAAAGTATGGCTTGAAGTCACACTCTGTGACTGTCAAGACTGTGACTGTGATGGACATGATGGCCCATATCCTTGCATATACACTATATGAGCCTGATCTTGTTTTATAAGGCTCTACACCTATAAAATCTATCCTCCAAATACTAGATGTACATCACCTGAATGTTGATTTAACTCCTTAGACCATCATTCTCCACCCATAGAGCAACTATATCTCCAGTGCTACTCGACTCTCCTCTCTCTATCACAACACCCTTCCTAAATGAATCTGTAGGAGGGTCTAAAGGCATCCCTCATTAAGGAGAGGGTAATGTCTAATCTGGTGGAGGAACATCCTATTGTGAGCCCCTCTCCTACTGGTGCTATCTCCTCTCCTCCTCAACCCTAAGAGGTTGTTGCTATAATCCTGATGACTGCAACCCTCCTCTCATTCAAATCCCATGGGATCAAAAACCTCCTCATGTTTGAGGCCCCTCCATCTATGGTGGAATTTGTATCTATCCTACTCCACTTGACCTGGTAGAGTGATGTCTATGCACCTTTTGAAATACCCCATACAATTGCCCAACCATACCTTGTACCTGAGTGAGTCTTGCAGGGAAAACAGTAGCATACCATACAACATATCCATCCAAGACCCCAACATCATCACCCTCTGCCAGTGCTACATTAGAATCATTCTTGTCTATCTCAAGAAAAAGAGTGAGATCTGGCCTCTCACTCGTAGTAGTCGAATCCTGTACTACTCGAGAATAAGTGAAATCCCAAACCTCCAAAATCCCTTGTACCATACCAAATTGATGTAGTACCCTATCAACATGATGGAGCTCTATCTCCCCTCATTCCATACAGAGCCACCATAATCATCTCACATGATATAGCTCTGATCGATCATCCTCCCAACTATGGTGTCCCCTCTAGGGTCTCCAACAAATACATGTCATGGTCAACTCATCTTGTACCTTCTTGGACTCCCCTAGGCCACCTCTTCTCCAAATTTGACCAACCAAAGGATCCCATCGAAATACTATGGGCCACCCATCCTCAATGTCCTATATAGAAAACCCCCTAGACCTCCTCACTGTAATGTGTTTCTAGCACCACACCTATAAAAATAAAGTCAAAACTAGACTGCTGCCCTTCTTGTACATGACCCTGAATAGGGTACGATATAAGTGACATAAAATATAGGGACCCCATACAAACCACATTTGGGTGTCTCATATGTTCGCCATAACCTTGGCTAACCCCTACGACAAGTGCACTCACTCTAGTGGAATAGTAGCAATCCACCCACAATATTTGATAGTACACACAATCAGCGCAAAAACCCCCTCTATCACTATCAAGTGATTGATGCTCATTTTGCTCCAATAGATCACAAAATAAGGGTCTCCCATAAACTTACGCATGGCTTGACCCTAGGCCAAGGAATGGTATAATATTACCTTTTGATGGACACTCTCAAGATCCTCCATACGTCCTATAAGGTAGGATCCATCTCTCCTATTGGTAATTAAAATATCAACGATGCAGGATACCAGCACTGCCAATGCTGTCAGCAAACTATAATCCACCTCAATACATGGCATCTCTACCACATGATTGAGCCCCACTACAGTGAGAGTACTCCTCTCATCTACACTGAGAGCTCCTACCTGACTCTCAAAGCTAGTATGACACCACTCGTGACCCTTAAGGATCCATACTTGCAAAAAGAAACAAAAATAATGCACAAATTAGTCATAAAATTACACAAATAAAATAGTAAAAATGACAAAAGTTTTTCAATTTACCTTAATGTCCAAAATCGGACCTAAAACATAAAATCGTACGTACAAAGACAAAATTGTATGTCTAAATTTGTAAAATTGGATGCACAAAAACAAAATCGTACATTCAAAATTGTCAAAACAAAACCAAAAATGCACAAAATGGTACGTACGAATTTGTCACTATGTTCAATTTTGTCAAAATAAAAAATATTTTTCGATGAATTCGAACGTCTGATTTTGTCGCGACGATCCAATTTCATAGCTGCAACCATGCAACGACAAGCCATTACCAAAATCCAAAAATCCTAAAAATCTAACCAAAAAAATCTAAATTAGAATGGATAGAATCACTTACCCGTATGGCACCGCCGCTACTGTCACTTCTAACATGAACCAAGTCTACCCAATGCTCCGTGGTGGACATTTTTCTCATTTTCTCCAACGTAAAATCAGTAAAAATATGAAAGAAAAATGAATTAGGGTTTTGCCTTAATTTCTAATTTATACCCTATTTTTTCCTTAAATTTCAAGTTTTGTAATAAATCATGGATTTCTTCCAAAAATCAAAGGGGGTATCCCTGATAATATCTATAAAATAAAAAAAATTAATTTTTTTCACAAAATACCATACATTTTCGCTACTTTTATTTAATGCATTTATTTCTCATAAATGCGCTAAAGAGGGGGCAAAATGTAACCGCTAAATTTGGACACACCTCCAAATTACTAATGCTATTAAAACATCATAATTTTCCTAATAATGAGTAAATCACCCTCAAAACCCATTGCCTTGATATTTGTGCCAAAAAATATAAAAAAATAGCTTAATTGCACCTTCTTTGACAAAATTGGATGATCTTGACAAAACTGGATGTATCCAACAAAATCGGATGCATCCTATTTCATACAAATCCCATGTGTGCCTAATATAGGCATCTCGACTAGATTTTGAATCTAATATGGGTGTCGCCATCCACTCGATAAAATCATATGATCCAATAAAATTGGACACAACTGGTTTCATCTAAATCAAGCCAAAAGACTAATTTTGCCCAAGAACCTAATTTTTTCCACCACCTACCTGATCCCTTGAACAAAAATAGCCATTTTAATCCCTTAGATCCACTGTAATCAACTGTTAATGATTTTTGCAAAAGAACTCAGAAAAGAGGAGTCCTAGAGTTTTTTTGTAGGTTACAGTAGGATATATCACTGTCAAATCATCCTCCAAGGAGCATTCAACCATGGCATCACTATCAGTATACTCATATCTCAATTTTACATAGTTTTTATTGTATTTTATTACTATTTGTGCGAAATTGGCAGCGTTCGATTTCATCACTATTATGTCAATTTTTGTTCTTTGCTTTACAGAACTAGCTGTTGCATAAATTTGACTATGTATGATTTTGTGCTTAGCATACGATTTTTTACCTACATCCCTCTAGGGGTAAAATTCTACATTTCTAAATATTCTATTTTGCATTATTAGCATCATAGCACTGTTAATTTCTGCAATTTCATATTACAAATTTTTGTTATTGCTAGATCTAGCATTCTCTTTCATTTTATGATTAGAAAATTATACCCCTTTTACTTTCTTCACAGTTCGCTAAAATAATAAAGGGGATTTGAATGTCATAGACCACGATCTACTATGGCCTATGCAAATCCCTCTTCCCTAAATCCAAAATCTAGTGTTCTACTAAGAAATTGTAGGTTTTGAACGAGGTCGTATGCATCCTTTTTCTTCAGAAGAAATCATATGTCCGTTTTTGTTCTATCTACATCCGGTTTCATATAATGCAGCTGATTTCATCAAAAATCAGAATTATGTATCAAGTAAGTGATTAGAATCCATTTATTCACTATCAAATTTCCATTATTTGTTCTGTAAACATCTGTAGTTAATCAAAAAAACATAAAAATCGTAAAAACATAGATTTATTACATATTTTACAAAACACAAAATTACAAAAAGAAAATATTTCAACTTAGAAACCTTGCATTAAAGTTAAATTTTATAATGCTTTTTAGATAAAGACTTGTGTGCCTTGTCTTCATTTGAAGCTGAATTGCATATAACTAGGTAAAAATTGCATTCTTGCCAAACCTAGGTTTTATGTGAGATAAAACAATAAAATCAGAACACTAACTCATCTAAATGCAGAAACCACCATAGCAAGTGTTTCCTGGTGAACCCCACCCCATTCTTCGACAAACGCCAAAGAGAGTGCAACAAAAGCACTTCTCATCTGAGATGCAAATTCATCATTTTCTCTCCCCCTTTCAGGTGTGGATCCATTAGCTTAGGAGAAAGAGGCATGAAAATTTTGGGTCTACATTCTTTGGTGAACTCGACGTGAACACCCTCATTATCAAATTTGTTATATTTTACTTTTCAAAAACAAAAAATAAAAAAAAATCTCATTAAATGGTAGAAAATAGACTTAATGAATCCTTCTATATAGATCTTAGGAGAACACTTATTGAACAAGAGGTTAATATCTCCTATGAACATGATGGAATAAAATGCCAAGTAGATTTGTGGAAATACTTTAGTATCCTCGAAAATAAATCCCAAGAAATTAGAGAAATTAGGAGAATCGACATTACTAGAGCCTTAGGACCTACTTATTATTATCCTTACTTTGAAATCAAAAGAGGGTGTTCACACAGATATTTATCCTTGGGATAATTACTTGGAAATAAACGAGCTAGTGTTCACACAGATATTTATCCTTGGGATAATTACTTGGAAGAAGCCTTAAATGTCCATAGATTCTTGGCATACTTAGAAAACAATGAAGTGACCCTAGAACAAAGAAGAAGATTTCAAAAGGTACCTAGGACAATCTTATTTTGAGAGTATTGTTACGAGTTACAAGTTAAACCTGTTAACTCAGAAACTACAGGATTTAAATTTATCCATTTCATTCAACTCTTAATAGATGATTTCTCTTTTGAGGAAGAACATTACATGAGCCCAAAATATTTGGAACCTATCAATGATATCCATAGGATCTTTGGAGAATATTGAAACCATTTAATGTCATTCTCTAAAATCTTGTAAATATTTGAATTAAAGCACAATAAATTGTTTACTCAAAACAAAAAAAAACAACAAAAACAAAACAAAAAAAAATTATTTTTAGCATTGCTATGAAAGATACCTAAAAAACTAAGTGGTAAACAAGTAGCAACTGGCTCCGAATATGAGCTAGAAATTTATCCCAACACAAAATCAGAAATGGAAGAAGTTTTGGAAGTGAAAGAATATCAAATAGTCCAAAGTGAAGAAGATGAAACCGTTAATGATATATATCCAAAAGTGGGACCTCTAAGGAGTGTTCATTTTAAATCCATGCAACATTTATGTGATTTTCTAAATCAAAATTGAGCAGCCATCACTAACATGTTGGAAATAGAAGACCAAATTGAAAAGGGTGACTTTTCGATGGAGGCAACCTTAGAAGAAACATTTCAACTTCACCGACAACCTGAAACATATATGAACACTTTATTACAACATGTCATTGACAGTGATCCTCCTTTATATAATACTAATGATATGCCTCCTCTAGAAGACAATTCCCAAGAATAGATACCTAAACCACCACCACAACAAACCATTGGTGCAAATGCTCCAACTATTTCCAATAAAAACAACCATCTTCTTATAAAAACCCTACTTTGCTGTCTCAATATTTTGAACGTGTATTTGAAGAACACAAGCTTATCTTGAGAGGGGGGTGAACAATATAAGACCACTTTTTACTTTTCTTCTCAAATCAATATTATGCAATGTATAGATAGTAGTATCAATAGAGTAATCAACGCAATGCATAAAACTCCACACAGAGACACAAATTTAACGTGGTTCAACCAATGTGGGCTACCTCCATAGGGAAAATATTTCTTCTAAATATGTCTCAAATAATATGTTGGGAATATTTTCCAAATTACAATGTTTATGGACCTCGATCCAAAGGAGATTTTGATCCCCTAAATCTCAATTTCATGGATCTCTTCCACAGGAGAACTCTTTCCCCTTCTGCTCTAGCTAGTGATCTTCTAGAAGAATCTGTCTCTCTATTGCATTGACTTGTGGATCTCTCTCCACTTGAAGACTCCTCACTTAGATCTATCTTCAATTGTCCTGGTTGTTGGATCTCTATCCATTGAGACTCTTTCCTCTATACTCTATCACCTCCAAAGCTCTGTCTCAATACTATACCAAACACAGTTCAGTCGGTCTAGCATATTTCTACTCAATCTCTTACACTAAACACAATACAATCGGTCTAGTACAATTCTACTCAATAGGTTCACTTAGAATATGCTCAAATCTGCTCAATAGGTTCACACAAAAATTGTCCAAATCTGCTCAACAGGTTCACACAAAACCTATCCAAATCTACTCAATAGGTTCACACAAAACCTGTCCAAATCTGCTCAACAATTTCACACAGAACTTGTCCAAATCTGCTCAACAAGTTCACACAGAACTTGTCTAAATATTCTCAACAAATCCTCTCTAGGACTTGCTCAAATATGCTCAATAAGTCCTCTCTAGTACTTGCTCAAATCTTCTCAATACATCCTCTATAAGACTTGCTCAATAAGTCCTCTATAGGACTTGCTCAAATATGCATAGCAAGATTTCACAAAAGCTTAACTCAAAATAGTCCACAAGTCTTCTCAAAGACTTATCTCAATCACATAGAATCATAAAGAGAATTGTTAGAGACTCAATATGTTATAATCTCAATGTACAACCAATATCTCAAAACAATCTCATAGAAGCATATAGAGAATTGTTAGAGACTCTATATGTTCTATACTCAAATCCCAATATCAAATCAATAGAAGCATCAAGAGAATTGTTAGAGACTCTATATGTTTTATACTTAGATCTCAATCTCAACTCAAATCAACCTCAATCTCAACTCAAATCTATCTCAACTTAGATCAGAATATTGAATAGTTTGTTTCTAGGAACTTGAACAACCACATGCATCCATTTGACTAGGCTTAATCAACTCAACTCAACCAATCACCTCAAGGAACAATCCTTTCTCACAAACCCTAGTCCAAGCATGTATTAACCAAATCAACTCAACCAATCACATCAAGGAACAATCATTTTTCACAAACCCTAGCCCAAGCATGTATTAACCAACTCAAAATGTTTCCAACAATACTCAAGCACAAGTCTCACATAGCAATGATACTCATGTTATTTTCTAACTCAATTTCAAGTTCATTTCATCATCAATGGGCTTCAACAACAATGCTAATAAAAAAAGGTTTAAATACAACTCACAAACCAGAAAACCTTGAAGCATTCAACGAATATTTTTCTCAAAGGAAACCACAATCAATCCTTTTCTCTCCAATGATATTTCAGAAATCAACCACCATAAAAAATCAATAGGAGAATGTGCCCATACCTTTTTGATGCCAATAAGTTGTCCACAAAATTTGCCACACTTAAACACAACTTTCCTTTCCAATCTAAACAAGGGTTAATGGAATTCAAATAATCACAAAATAAAGCATTACTCAAATTACACCCTTTTTACTCCAAGTTAATAAACACATCCACCAAAGCCCCTTTTATTAAAACCCTTATAAAAAAGAATAAACCTCTCAAAATTGCTTTTAAAAAACAACTCCTTATTTCTCCTAAAATTAATTCTCCATAACCATCAAATAAATCATAAACCAATTATGCTTTGCAATAATAATCATAGTCCTAATAACATACTTTAATTTCCATTAACTACCTTATAACTCCAAATAAAAATTATTTAAATGCAAAATGTAATTACCTCCTCAATGGGATTTGAACCCCTGACTTGCCACACCGCGAGCGTCTTAGCCACAGATAATATTCCACACGAGCTAGGCGCTCATTGGAAAGGCAAATGCCCAAAGTACCTTAAACATTCCTCCACCTTCCAAAAAATAAAAAGCACCAAAGTGCTTTCCACACGCCTTCCAAAATGCCATCCAATGAAAAGGATTTAAAATCCAACTAACTTCATATTATTTAAAAACTCATTATATAGGCACTAATGGCCCAAAATACATAACCAAACCCATCAAATCATGGATTTGATCCAATATGATTAACCATAAGCTACAAAAGTGCAAAGGAGAATGCACGTAACTTCTAAGTTAAGAAAAAAAGGAATAATGCTAACTATAAGATCCATTTTAGCTATCTTGAAGTACACACTTCCTACTTTGAGTTCACACTTACTAACTAACACTCTAAATGACAACTAGAAGATAACTAGTGCCCACAAGTGCATGTGAGAAGGAGACTCACTTAAAATTATTAATTTGCAAGAAATAAACTATGCAAACCTAGCTAGGAACTACTAGAGGGGTCATATGAGTGATCAAACATCAATCTTCATCATGCCTCCCCACAATAGAAGCATTGGCCTCCAATGCTTTCAGAAGAGTAGGAAAGTCATGGGACATCTGATGAAAAGAAATCCAACAAGACTAATGTGGCATCTATCCTCGTCGAGCCACAAGATATGAGGTGGTAGACCCCTAGCGAGTCTATCGAGTCTTTGTGTCATAGATCTGATCAGAATCCAAAGGTAACTGAGAATCAGGAACCATGTCCACAGGATGACTGATAGATAGTGCAGTCTCCAATGTAGAGTCAAAGTATAACTTCAAAAGATCTACATTGATGATTTCATGAATTCCCAAGTGTGCAGGAAGATCAAGGCAAAATGCATTCTTGGACACCTGTTGAAGAATAGTATAAGGCCCATAGCGAATCGGTTTGATTTTACTATGAGTCTTATCAGTAAAACACCGCTTGTCAAGATGCAACCAAACTTTGTCACCAACCTAAAATGGATGAGGAATTCGATGTCGATCCATGACCTTTTTCTGCTGTTGCTGTGTCTTTTGCAAAATCTCAATCACCTTTGATTGCAAATTGTGCAAGTGCTGAATAAATGAGTGTGCCTTGTCTTGCTCCTTCTAAAGATGTGAAGTGACAAGAGAAGGCAAAGACAAAGGTAACTCATAAGGTGCCAAGGGCTGAAATCCCATACAAACCTCAAAAGGTGAGTGACCTATAGAAGAATGTAAGGCCCTATTGTAGGCATGTTCAATATGAGTGAGACTCAAGTCCCACTTTGCTGGTGAAGCGTGATGATAGATTCATAAACTTTGCACAAGGGTACGATTTACCACTTCAGTCTGCCCATCGGACTGCGATGATAGGTGGTGGAAAAGTTAAGGGAAACTCCCAAAATTTTCCACAAAGAATGCCAAAAGTGACCCACAAAGTGTGAATCACGATCCGATATAATGTTGGTAGGTAGACCAAAGGAACGCAAAATTCTGTCAAAGAACAATTAGGCTAAGTCTGCTGTAGAACTTGTCTTGCGGCATGGAATAAACTTAGCCATATTATTGAATCTGTCAACCACCATGAACACATAATCATGTTGTTGCACTGTCATAGGAAAACCACTAACCAAATCCATGGAAATGCTTTCCTAAGTATGGGAAGGAATGGGCAAAGGCATGCCTAAGCCAAACTTCCTATTACCTGGTTTTGAGCGACAACAAACTGCACACTGTTTGAGAAATATTAACACATCCCTCTGCATTTTATGCCAATAGAAAAATCGTTGCAAGTGATGAAGTGTTTTGTGCTTCCCAAAGTGACCACCATAAAGTGTAGAATGAGCTTCCTTAAGAAGTGATACTCTATGCTCACAAGGAACACAAACCTTGTCCAATTTGTAAAGAAGTCCTTCTTTGATGTAGAAATCTTGGAAAGGACGCAAATTGGAAGAAGGTTTACTCACTTGCTCAAATATTTTTCCAAAATTAGGATCCTGTGAATACTTGTGAAGTGGACATAACTGTTAAGGCAAGAGTGGCAGGAGGCCTACTCAAACAATCAGCAACAATATTACTCTTCCCATTTTTGTACTTGATCACCAAGTGAAATTGTTGGAGGTAAGAGGCCCACTTCATATGTCTTGATTCTTCAATTTTACTTTGATATTGTAAAAACTTGAGAGGCATATGATCAGTGTGTACTACTGTATATTTTCCCAAAATATAATGTCTCTAGTACTTGATAGCTTGAACTAATGCATACAACTCCTTGTCATATGTAGAATAGTTCAACTTAGCAGCATAAAAAGTTTCTGAATGATAAGCAACTAGATGACCATTCTGTTTGAGCACAGCTCCTAAGGCAACTTTAGAGGCATCCATTTCAATCTCAAAAGGTTGAGAGAGGTAAGGTAAAGTTAACACAGGTGTTGTACAAAGTTTCTTTTTGAGTTTCTCAAAGGCAATCTCTTGGATTTTTTCCAAATGAAATGGAACTTTAGAATTAGTGAGATAATGCAATGGAGCTGCAAGGGTGGAATATTGAGGAATGAACTTGCGATAAAAATTTGCAAGTCCTAGGAAACTCATTAACTCAGTGAGAGTTGAAGGATGGGACCACTTAAGTAAAACATCAAATTTCGTGGGATCTACCTAAATTCCACTTTCACTAATCACATAACCAAGGTAAGAAACTGAAGTATTGCCAAAAGAACACTTGGAAGAATTGGCATATAATTGATTCTTCGCAAGAAGATCAAGTGTATGATGGATATGCCTAAGGTGTTCCTCCCAAGTTTTTGAGAATATCAATATATCATCAAGATATATTATTACAAATTTGTCAAGTACATCATGAAATACATCATTCATCAACCTCATGAAGGTTGCAGGAGCATTAGTAAGACCGAAGGGCATGATCAACCATTCAAAGAGGCCCATCTTTGTCTTAAAAGCTATCTTCCATGTATCCTCAGCTTGGATATGCACTTGATGATATCCGCTTTTGAGATCTATTTTTGAAAAGAACTTAGCTCCTTGGAGCTGATCTAATAAATCATCAATGTGTGGTAGTGGATATATATTCTTTATAGAAATTCTATTCAAAGCACGAAAATCAATGCACAATCGCCAAGTGCCATATTTTTTAAGAACCAACAAAATAGGTGAGGCACAAGCAGAAGTACTTTCCTTAATGAAACCTTTAGACAACAAATCTTCTATTTGTATTTTTATTTCTTCATTTTGCAAAATAGATTGTCTATACATGGGAGCATTAGGTAGTGAAGAACCAGGAATGATTTCAATGTTGTGATTAATTGTGCGAATTGGAGGAAGAGACTTTGGCTCCTAAAATATGTGTGAGTAATTTTGCAATATTTTATCCATTGAAGAGTGTTGCTTTGGAATGGATGTGGATGTAGGAGTGTTTTGAGAGCGAATGAAAATTAGAGCAACATCACCACCTTTTTTAATTACTCTCTTTGTTTGCTTGGAACTTAGAATGATGTTAGGAGTGTTGGTGCTTTTAATGAGAAAGACTTGACCATATTTTTGAAGTGTGTAGGTTCTTTTGAAAGCATCATAAATAGCTCTCCTATCATACTTGAAAAGGTTGTCCAAGAAAAATCCCACAACAATCCATAGGAGTCACATCACAAGTGACTTGATCTATGAAATGTGGGCCAAGTGCAAATTTTAATGTGCAAGTGTGAGTGATTTTTGAGCCCCTTCCACTATCCTTCCAACCCAAAGAATAAGGTTGAGGATGAGGCTCCATAGGTAACTTCAAACGCTCGACAATGGACCTTGCAATTAGATTTTTTTGTGAGCCATTATCCACTATACAATCTGTTGCAAAATTATGGAGCAAATGAGCTCGAGTGATGAACAAAGCATCACGAGTGCCCCTTGATGAACTTACATTTACCAAGGTAACCTCATTGATTTTACCTCGTAATTCCATGTATACTCTACTTTCTCCTACTGACTCAAGAGGACCTTGAGAAGCATCCTGTTCTTGAGTAGTGATAACTAAAATTTTCTTCTTAAGATTAAAACAATCAGCTTTTTCATGACCTTTCTTCTTACAATAGTTACAAAACTTTTTTTTGAAGAATGTTTGGAAGAAGAAGAAGAATAAGAAGGAGTAGAAGCGAAAGGGGAATGAGAAGAAGGAGATGGAGAAGAAGAATTCTTCTTTTGAGCAAAGTTATTCTTTGGTGAGAAAGAACTATTCCCTTTTGATGAGTTCGCAACCACTTGAGTAGCAGGTGCATGTAATGCCTGTGAATGCGCCTTAAACTTGTCCTTCGCAAGTTGCACCTGGTTGAAAACTAAATCCAAGGTGTCCATAGAAACAAACATAATTTCCCTATACAAATGTTCCAACAAACCACGATGAAATTTGAGAATCAAAGCTTTAATATCTTCCTCCACATTCAAAAGTATCCTGTACCTGTTGAATTGAAAGATATATTCCTGCACAGTCATATTAGTACTTTGTCGAAATCGAAAACATTTAGTGAACAATTCCTTAGAATAATTGGAAGGATAAAAATTGGTCTTAAGACAGTCTACAAGCTCATCCCATGAGGTGAGTTCATCATGACCTCTTTTTCTTTCAACAAGTACTTTAGCTAAACCAGAAAGTTTGAGTTTAGCATATGGAATCATATCTTCATCTGAAACTTGAGTGTAAGAAAACCAAGAACTCATGTCAAGAATCCAACTATTTAAGACTTTAGGGTTTTGGGATCCATCATAAAGTGGCACTTCACAATGAACTCTCAGGCGAGAATCATTAGCAGAAGTTAAAGCATTATGGAGAGAAATATCATTTACCTTCATTGCAAGGTTACCAAGAACTTCTGCCATGGTAGTATCATTAGCTTTATCTGCTAAAGCATTTACAACATGTGCAAGTTTTGCCACTTGGGAAGCCAAGTCAGAAGCCATGTGAGACCGGGTATAAGCCAGGAGTAAAAGGGAAAATCACTGAAAAATCAAGGAAAATTTGAAAAGTCCTTATTACAATGCTGTGCCCTGAATTGAAAAATACTCCTAAGGCTTCAAAATTAAAAAATTTAAACTAACCTAAGGTTTACAATTTATATTTTATTAATTTAAAAATAACTTAATTAAAAATTAAATATAATTAATCAAAGATTAATTAATTTAATTAAGCTATTAAAAATTAAATTAATAAAAATAAAAAAATTACATGCAACCTTAGAATAGTAAAATTAAAAAAAAAAAATTACAATTTTACCCTCGGTAAACTGAACTTCACTTGCTATGCATGAATTGCTGAACTTCACTGGCACATTTTCTGAGGCATCAATTTCAAGACCAAGTGTAGTTTGAGATGCGATGCATATCCAAGGACCTCCTGTCCTGGGCACACAAATCCTGAGCAGGACAGAGGCCTGCAGTTCTTGGGAAAAAATAGAATAAACCCAACTTGTGGGTCTGCTGCCTCTTGACGTAGGCAGATTCAGACTGTCCTGCATGGGATGGCACAGGATCCACCCTGCCAGCCACACATTGTCCAGCTGACAGCAATGTGCATAGTAGGCTAAACTACTGGTTGCACGTTGTTCGAATGACAGCGTTGTGCATAGCAGGCTAACCTGTCGGCCGCACGTTGTTCGACTAACAGCACTATCAGGATGACAGATCGTTGTAAAAACTAGACAACAGACCATGCCCTGTGCAGTAGGTTCAAGGTGTCAGCCACATGCTGTCAGGTTGACAGCACTGTCAAGATGACAACACACTATCAAAACCAGACAGCAGCCTGCGCCCTGCGCAGCAGGTTCCACGCACTGACCGATTGTTGTTAGGCTGACAACATTGTCAAGATGATGGCACATTGTCAAAACCAGACAGTAGGCCTACACCATGTACAATAGGTGCAACGTGTCGGTCGCATGCTGTCAGGCTAACAGCGATGCCTATGTCGGTGTATTGTTGAGCCGGAAGGGCACGTCGGTCAAGATCGATCGTTAGGGCAAGGCACCTCACGTGCCGTATTCGGCCCTGGTGGTCAAAAGGCAAACTATGCCAATTTTTTTTTTTTTACAATAAAACTAAAAATTAATATATCAAAATAATATATTAATTGAAAATTAAGTTGCTAATAGAAATGAAAATTTAAGTACATGACAAACTTAATTTTTTTTTTACAAACATTAGCAATTTTTGAAGGTAAATTACCTTCAAATTTTCTAACAAATTGCTAAGTGCTATAATATCACAAAGACCCCTTCAGTAGCTCTCCTTTCAAGATCCAATCGACACACAACCAATGTTTGAAAGGCAACCAGATCCAAGTCGACACATGACCTGGTTTGATGATGCTCGATCTTCAAGAATCTAAATGGCAGGAACATCAGGAACAAAAGGCTCCCTAATTCGCATTTCATCGTAGGAGAAATCCAACCCTGCAAAGTGATTTTTGTAAGAAAGAAATCAGGGTAAACTTCTCCTATACTTCTTGAGCATATGGAGAAAGTTGGAACGAGGATTTTGACGCCTAAGGAACTTCCTTCTGTGAATGGTTTTCAAGCTCCCCTTGAGCTTGAACCGAGTCCTCAATGAAAACAAGTTTCTCATAAGAAAACTAATCTATCTCCTATCCTCTCACCTCACAAGCCCTAGTGCAAACTTGAACTAGGCTCTGATACCAATGAAAAGGATTGAAAATCCAACTAACTTCATATTATTTACAAACTAATTATATAGGCACTAATGGCCCAAAATACATAACCAAACCCATCAAATCATGGATTTGATCCAATATGTTTAACCATAAGATACAAAAGTGTAAAGGAGAATGCACGTAACTTCTAAGTTAAGAAAAAAAGGAATAATGCTAACTATAAGATCCATTTTAGCTATCTTGAAGTACACACTTCCTACTTTGAGTTCACACTTACTAAAACTCTAAATGATAACTAGAAGATAACTAGTGCCCACAAGTGCATGTGAGAAGGAGACTCACAATTATTAATTTACAAGAAATAAACTATGCAAACATAGCTAGGAACTACTAGATGGGTCATATGAGTGATCAACCATCAATCCTCATCATCCAAGGGATTCGATCCCTGGTGTTTACACTGCCTTGTACCTTAAACCAAAATAATTTGCCAATGCGCCACACTTACCACCATGTTTTAACTTTCCAAGCACTGTCGTTTTCTTTGCTACTTCTCTTCTCAAAATTCACACAAGCTCATAGACTTATTCGAATGCCAAACATTTATCAAAAGACCAAGGATAAAAACTTTGATTCATTTACCGACCATTTATATAGTGTCTAAAACACTTCAAAGACATCGACGGAAATATGAATTTATGTTTGCTTGATGATGTCAGCGAGAAACTTTACATTTAAAAATAAATTTAAATTTAAATTTTAAATAATTAAAATTTAAACCAAATATTAAAACTCAAATAACTCCATCATCGGGGCATCTTTTTCGATGAAAAGGAAGCCCAACTTGGGTTTTAAGAAAAACCCAGATCAAATCTGCTATCCATGGTTTTAAATAAAACCTTTTATTTTTCCTGCCTTGGTTTTCACAAAAACCCTTCATAGATCCTTTTGACATTAAATGCTCTTTTGACATCAATGACAACATTTTAGCTTAGGGACTCAAAATGTCCAACAATCTCCCCCTTTGTCATTGATGGCAACCCAAACACTTTTACTGAATTCTGACCTTCTTTTCTGCTCCCCCTAGGACTTTGCTCCCCTAGCTCAATGCTCTCTCAAATATCAAATCTCTCCTCATATCCAAAAACTCTCCCCATAATACACAAATATCTACCCCTTTGACATCAATGGCAAAGGGTCACCTTTGGGGCTTAGGGCTAAGAATTAAGACTCTTAGCTTAGCCCCTCCCCCACATCCACATGAGGTGGTTAATTCTAGGGTGGGAGTATTTCTACTCCTTGAAAGCACTATTCTCTGCCTTTGTCTTTTCCTCTTCCTTTTTGCTGAATCCTCTCATTGTTTATTTCCAAGTCATCATCCTTGTTCCTATTCTTGTTCTTGTTCTCATCCATATTCCTATTCTTATACATGTTCTTGTTCTCATTCTTCTCTGAGTCTCTTTTATTTTCTAAGTCTCTGTTCTTGATCATCTTCTTATTTTTTTTCATGTTCCTGTTCCTGTTCTTGTTCATATTCCTGTTCTTGTTCATGTTCATGTTCCTATTCATGTTCATGCCTATTTATGGAATATTTGCTCTACACCATATTGCTATGTGACCATAATTATTGCACTTATAACACTTAATGTTATTATTCCTTGGATGTGCAACAGTCTTAGGATTTCTCCTAGTGAATCCATATCCTCTTCTGTCATGAATTCTGTAATTCATTGCCTTGTGACCAAACTCATTACATGAATAACAATATCCTTGGAAAATTTGTTCTCTTCCATATACCTATCCTTTATGTTATCTACACTGTGAAGCAATATGCCCAAACCTTTGACATGAGAAGTATCTTCCATTTAAGCTTCCTTGCCTAGACCTCACTGGTCTCCTGTTCTGATTATTTTTCCATCTATATTTTCTTTACCCATTGTCCCTGTTGGACTCACTACAATCTAACTCATCCTTAAAAGTTTTTCACTTGCATCTGAGAATCCCTCTTCTGAAGTATCTTCTTCTGATGTTGTTTCTTCTTGAAGACTTGAAGTAGACTTTGTTTTTTCCTATTTCTTTCCAAAACCAATAATTGTTGAACATGATGTTCTCTGCTATCCACAAATTAACTTATCCAAGTTCTTAGAGCTATTTGTGAAACTCTTCATCTTGATCTTGGAGTCCTGTAAATATTTATTTAGAGTAGCCACTTCTTGTGCTAACTTCTCACATTCCAAAATATTTTCTTCTAAATTATCCTTGAACTTACTTGCCTTAGCCTTTGACTTTTCTAAGTCCTCTATGAGCAATAATATTTCTTCATCACATTCTTGAAACTAAATTTCAAGCTTAGAGTGTTGCTTTCTTACCTTTTTTATTGTGTCAAGGGCATGGATAAGTTCTTCCTTGAGATCATAACCATTATCTATTGAGTAGTCCTCTATTTTTTTGCCTTTGTCCATATCATTTCTTTCTTTTGACTTGCTTTCTATAGGATCACTCAATTATTCATATTCTAAAGCCATTAGAAGATTATCATTTGATCTATCAAGTGCATCTTCAAAATCATCATCACTGAAACTATAACCATCTCTTGTGCAATCATCTTCAAAATGTCCAAATTTACCACATCTAAAACACTTAAGAATAACTGGAGTCTTTTTCTTAGTTTGATCATTTTCTTCAATCATGAACAAGACTTCATCTCTATCATTGTCTAAAAAACTAGCATCACTATCAAATGAGTACTTACTTGCATTATCCGCATAGTAAATTTTATTTTACCTTTGGAAAAACTTCTTTCGTTGTTTTTTCTATCCATCCTTGCGTTTCTTCTGGTACTTGTGTCTTTTTTATTCCCTATACTTGTGATCCTATTTTTCTTCATCACTATTGTACTTTGGATCTTTGCACTTTGTTGCAAAATGTCCAAACTTTCCACAATTAAAGCACTTAATTGATCTCATATCTATTGGTATTTTGAACCCTTTATCTCTTCTACCATAGTTAGATTCTTCATCACTAGATGAATCACTACTTGATTCTATTTTCTTTCCCTTTTTCTTTTTGTCCACTTTGAAAGCAACTTCTTTCGGAGGAATAGGATCTTTTGTTCTTATCTCAAAAGTAGTAAGCATACAAATCAAAGAATTCCTTGTCAAAGAATCACTATTGATTGATGTTTCTGTAGCAAAAACCTTTTCACTATAACTTTTTGGAAGATTTCTCAAAATATTATCACAAGAATCTGATTCATCAACCTTCATTCCAAGACCTCTCATATCATGTACAAGTTCATCAATCTTACTGAGATAATCATAAATATTTTCATCATCTCTCATTATTAAGTTCTCAAATTCTCCTTTGAGATTTATGATATTAGCTTTCTTGACACCTTTATCACCCTCATATATATCATATAGTAGATACCACATATATTTTGTTGTTTTACAACCCATAACCTTCATAGATTCTAATATACCCAATCCTTTTATAATTGCATTCATAGCTCTTGAATTTGCATGCATTAGAAGCTTACCTTCCTTATCTGTCAGAGGATTGATTGTAGAATCATATCCAAGTTCCACTACATCCAAAAATTCATTTCCAAGTGCCACCAGGTAAAATATCATAAGAATACACCAATACAAGAACCTGCTCAAATCTGCTCAATAGGTTCACACAAAAATTGTCCAAATCTGCTCAACAGGTTCATATAAAACCTGTTCAAATTTGCTCAATAAGTTCACACAAAACCTGTCCAAATCTGCTCAACAAGTTCACATAGAACTTGTCCAAATATGCTCAACAAGTTCACACAGAACTTGTCCAAATATGCTCAACAAATCCTCTCTAGGACTTGCTCAAATCTGCTCAATAAGTCCTCTCTAGGACTTGCTCAAATCTGCTCAATAATTCCTCTATAGGACTTGCTCAAATATACTCAATAAGTCCTCTATAGGACTTGCTCAAATCTGCATAGCAATATTTCATAAAATATTAACTCAAAACAGTCCACAAGTCTTCTCAAAGACTTGTCTCAATCCAATAGAATCATAAAGAGAATTGTTAGAGACTCAATATGTTCTAAGCTCAATGTATAATTAGTATCTCAAATAAATCTCATAGAAGCATAAAGAGAATTGTTAGAGACTCTATATGTTCTATACTCAAATCCCAATCTCAACTCAATAGAAGCATCAAGAGAATTATTAGAGACTCTATATGTTTTATACTCAGATATCAATCTCAACTCAAATCAACCTCAATATCAACTCAAATCAATCTCAACTCAGATCAAAATATTGAATAGTTTGTTTCTAGGAACTTGAACAACCACATGCATCCACTTGACTAGGCTTAATCAACTCAACTCAACCAATCACCTCAAGGAACAATCCTTTCTCACAAACCGTAGTCCAAGCATGTATTAACCAACTCAACTCAACCAATCACCTCAAGGAACAATCCTTTTTTATAAACCCTAGTCCAAGCATGTATTAACCAACTCAACTCAACCAATCAACTCAAGGAACAATCCTTTTTCACAAACCCTAGTCCAAGCATGTATTAACCAACTCAAAATGTTTCCAACAATGCTCAAGCACAAGTCTCACATAGCAATGATACTCATGTTATTTTCTAACTCAATTTCAAGTTCATTTCATCATCAATGGGCTTCAACAACAATGCTAATAAAACAAGGTTTAAATACAACTCACAAAACAGAAAACCTTGAAGCATTCAACCAATCATTTTCTCAAAGGAAACCACAATCAATCCTTTTCTCTCCAATGATATTTCAGAAATCAACCACCATAAACAATCAATAGGATAATGTGCCCATACCTTTTTGATGCCAATAAGTTATCCACAAAATTTGCCACACTTAAACACAACTTTCCTTTCCAATATAAACAAGGGTTAATGGACTTCAAATAATCACAAAATAAAGCATTACTCAATTTACACCCTTTTTACTCCAAGTTAATAAACACATCCACCAAAGTCCCTTTTATTAAAACCCTTATAAAAAATAATAAACCTCTCAAAATTGCTTTTAAAAAAAAACTCCTTATTTCTCCTAAAATTAATTCTCCATAACCATCAAATAATCATAAACCAATTATGCTTTGCAATAATAATCATAGCCCTAATAACAAACTTTAATTTCCATTAACTACCTTATAACTACAAACTTTAGGGCTAATAAAAATTATTTAAATGCAAAAATATAATTACCTCCTCAAGGGGATTCGAACCCCCAACTTGCCACACAGTGAGCGTATTAGTCATGGCTAAGATTCCACACGAGCTAGGCACTCGTTGGAAAGGCAAAGGCCCAAAGTGCCTTAAACCTTCCTCCACCTTTCATAAAATACAAAGTGCCAAAGCGCTTTCCACATGCCTTTCGAAATGCCATCCAAAGGATCCGATCCCTGGTGTTTGTGTTGCCTTGTGCCTTAAACCAAAATTATTTGCCAATGCTCCACACTTCCAACCAAATTTTGACTTTCCAAGCGATATCATTTTCTTTGCTGCTTCTCTTCTCAAAATTCGCACGAGCTCATAGACTTATTTGAATACCAAACATTTATCACAAGAGCAAGGATAAAAACTTTGATTCATTTACCACCCCTTTATATAGTGTTTAAAATATTCGAATATGTCAACGAAAATATGAATTTATGTTTGCTTGATGACGTCGATGGGAAAATTTGCATTTAAAAATAAATTTGAATTTAAATTTTAAATAACTAAAATTTAAACCAAATATTAAAACTCAAATAACTCCATCACCGTGGCACATTTTTCGATGAAACGAAAGCCCAAATTGGGTTTTAAGAAAAACCCAGATCAAATCTGTTGTCCATGGTTTTAAATAAAACATTTTATTTTTCCTACCTTGGTTTTCACAAAAACTCTTCATAGATCCTTTTGACATTAAATGCTCTTTTGACATCAATGACAACATTTTAGCTTAGGGACTCAAAATTTCCAACAGTATTTGCCTTGAATTCTTTCCAAAAAAATAAAAAATACACAAGTTTCAAGTACACCTCGACCAAATATTCAACAAAATATGAATCCTTATAAAATCCAATATCCTTCTCATACTTCGAACCCTATGCATTAGTGTTCCCATCACAACTCCTTATATGGTAGAACAACAAACTTATTACCTACCACATGGCAACATCATAAACCAAAATAAAAGCAATGATCCATCACATCATCTCAAAGCTATAGTGAAGCGATTGGCTTCATGCTTAGACCATATTAACCCATATCGTCCTATGTATAGCTATAAAGAGATGTGCAGTCAACCATTAGATCTTGTGATCACTGTAAATTCATACCCTAAATGGTTTCCTATGCCTATTATTTCGATCTATAAGGGAACAAAAGATCCCATAGAACATCTTCGCATGTTTAGGATGACATATCATGACATCGCTTATGATGACATGCTATTTCTAAAAATATTCCCTAAAAGTTTAGGAGGAATGGCATTAGAATGGTATTATCAAACACATTCTCTAAGAAGTTTTGAAGAAACAATAGAAATATTTGTACATCAATTTGGTGCTTACATAGAAAGGCAAATTATGATAAAATATTTATACAACCTTAAACAAGGAAAAAATAATGTTTTGGAGAATTCTTAGCCCAATTGAGGAAAATTTTGGAAAAATTACATTTTGTTTTACCTCCAAGAGAAATATTACACATCTTTATTGGAAATTTGCAAGAACAATTGTCTTACGAGTTAGCCACGACTATCATAACTTCCTTTGACCAAGCTATAGATTTAGCCATAAGGGTAGAGGAAGAAATAATTGATAAAGGAAAATTGGAAGTAGAAAGCCCACCACTGAATAAAAATCCTCAAGCAAATACTCAATCACAATAGGCACAAAATGTAAACCAAAATATGGATATCTTTCAAAACCCATTGCCAAATCGTGGTAAGGAATTTGTAAATCAATTAGATTACAAAAATACACCTCATCCAATAGGATATGTAGGAACAATAAGAAATTATTTACCATATCAACCTCCACCAAATTTTTTTATGCCTACTCAATCCAACATGACAATCAAACAACTTCAAAGCAGAATACCACAACCATCATCCTCGAATAAAATAGAAAGTGAATCAGAATATGAAATAGATATTAGCTCACAACATGATAATAGTTCAAAAGATGAGTCAAGGCTGATATTACCTATTACTGATTCACTAATGCTAGAAGAACCATTTCCAAGAATAATGACCACTCATCCTTCATTACAACAAATTATTCCTATCGAACAATGTTCAACTACAAGAATACAGGTTGTGCAATCAAACAATATTGTAGGTACAATCGGAGTTGTTACTCAACAACAAGCTCAAACTCAAAATACTCCACCTCCCACTCAAATAAATGATGTTGACCCATCACCTATTGTTCTAAAATTACCTCATAATGGAAATAACATAATTAGATCCCAATAAAATACTCCATTTGATATCAATGATCAACTATCTAATACAACAACTACGATTTCCCTATTACACCTTCTTAGAAATTCAACCATTCATAGAGAGGAATTAATGAATACTTTAAGCCAAATGATGGTACCTTAAGATATAGATCCAACTGCTATCATAGATGCTGTAGCTTACTCATGAAACTGACTACATTAATTTCCATGATAAAGACATTCCTCCCAAAATTATGTTTATAGACAATCCTCTTTATATAACAACTTTAATTGGGGATGTTTGTGTCAAAAGAGTGTTAATTGATAATGGCTCATCCCTAAACATATGCACCTATGGCTTCTTCCAAATATTTGGATTTAAAAAAGAATATTTGAGATAAACTAAAATTATTATTAGTTTTCAATGATGAAACACAAGAGGCTTGTGGTGTGATCTCCATTCCACTATAATTTGGTCCCAATATTTTAGGCACATCCATATTTTTTGTACTATGCCCAACATCATATAACATCCTTTTGGGATGTCCTTGAATAAATGCAATGAGAGCAGTCCCCTCTACTTTGCATCAATGTGTTAAATTCAAATTTAAAAACCAGTTGGTCACCATTCATGGTGATCCCAGGCCATTTGAAATGTGTGCAGTGGTAGAAACTATTAATGTGCCCTTTTGCGCTTCTCTCTCATCATTAGAACCTGAACCTTCAAAAACTTCTTTAACTAAATCAGAACCATCACCTTCTTCTAAATCATCAAAACCTTCTTATAAAGATAATCCCTCTACATCATATCCTTTGACATATGAAGTTTTATAAGATTTATCTACTATATTGGATCCCAAAAAACTAGATGATTGTAATGTACAAGATTCCATTATTTTGTCTTAGTTACCACCATCCCCGCATACAACTGGGTTACCAGAGAAACAAAGGAGCATCTATCATGTTGGAAGTTGTACTTTCATTGGTGTTGGATGTGCTTTAGATAAAATTAACATCAGGCAAATGAGATTTACCTGTGATGAAAATGGTTTTGCTCGATGCTTATTTTCTAATAAATATATAAAATCTAAACAAATGATGTGTAATATGGGATACAAAGGTAAAGGTTTAGGTCCCCTAGAAAATGGGATACTTGAACCAATCAAAGTAGAGGAATGGCATGCCCAATGCGGCGTAGGCTATATCCCCATAAAAACTCAACCTTTTCCTTTTGATGAAGATGATCATCTTATAACATATGAGGAATACTTAGAAAAACAAGAACAAGTAAAAGAACGTAAGAAAGCTTGTGAGTTTTCTTGCAATATGTTATCAATGGTACATCCAGAGATGATAGCTAATTCAGATGAATGTGTAGAAGGAGATGTCTTTTATGATATTCCTCATGAAGAAATCATGAAAAATAGGTTCTTCTTTGATGGGTCTATCCCATGTATAGCTCATGTTCAAACAACTACATAGGAAGAATTAGCTAACTTATCTCTAGAAGAACTTCAAGAAATGGGTGTTTTGCCTACCTCCTAAATTCGAAAGAGATCTAAGCATTGAAGTAGAGGCCATCCTAAAAATTAATATTGGAATAGAAAACAATCCCCGTATAGTTAAAATCGGGACTGATTTAAATAAATAAGAACAAACCAAATATACAGAACTTCTCATAGAATACCCTGACATCTTTGCTTGGACATACGCAGATATGCCAGGCCTAGACCCTTCTGTGGTTATGCACCACTTAGTGGTTCACCCTGATGCTAAACCTGTCAAAAAAAACTTAGGAAAATGCATCCTAAAGTAGCCTTGTTGGTTAAAAATGAATTACAAAAACTCTTGGATGTAAATTTCATTCAAGCCATAGACTATTCTGATTGGATATCCAATGTTGTTCCCGTAACCAAAAAAGAGGCTACTAAAATCAGAGTTTGTACTGATTTTAGGGACATCAATGCTGCATGTCCCAAAGATGAATTTTCCCTTCCTAATATGGATCATATTATTTATTTTGTAGTTGGATGTGGAATGTTATCACTTATAGATGGATTTTCAGGATACAATCAAATTCGTATAGCACCGAAAGATCAACCTAAAAGTGCATTTATAACACCCTAGGGAACTTTTTGTTGGAAAGTGATACCCTTCGGTCTAAAGAATGCAGGGGAAACTTACCAATGAGCTATGACATATATATTTCATGATATGATGTATGATATCCTACATGATTATGTAGATGACATCATAGCTCGATCTATAAAATGATAAGATCATATCCCTAGATTTACGACGAGTCTTTGATAGACTCTAAGAATATAAAGTCTGATTGAATCCAGATAAATGTGTGTTTGGAGTAAAATAAGGAAAGTTACTAGGGTTTATAGTGTCCATGCATGGCATAGAAATAGACCCTACCAAGATTAAGGCTATCATTGATATGCCACCACCTAAAAATTTAACAGAACTAAGGAGTCTACAAGGTAAGCTCTAGTCCATCCGACGCTTTATTGATAAACTGGAAGATAAATGTAAACCCTTTCTTAGGTTACTTAAGAAAGATACACCTTTTTATGGGATAAGGAGTGTCAAGAAGCTTTCAAAACCCTTAAGACATATTTACTTACCCCATCGGTGCTTGTTCCACCTAGACCAGAGCACCCATTCATCTTATATATTTTTGCTTTAGAACTTGCATTAGGTGCAATGTTAGCACAACATGATGAGGATAATAAAGAATGAGCCATTTACTACATAAGAAGAACTTTAATAAGTTATGAAACTTGGTACACTCCTTTAGAAAATCTTTGTTTAGTTGTTGTATTCTCTACACAAAAACTATGCCACTACATGCTTAGTCAAAAGACTTACGTCATTGCCAAATTTGATCCATTGAGATATTTAATGAGTAGGCCTTATTTATCAGGATGAGCAACAAAATGGGTTCTTGCTTTGAGTGAGTTTGACCTAACCTTTATTGGGCATAAATCCATTAAAGGGAAAGTCATAGTAGATCAACTTGTCGCTGCTCCTCTTGAATCTACTCACCCTTTGATGATAGAATTTCTCGATGAATGTCTTAATATAGATACTGATTCTTTAGAATCATGGTCTCTATTTTTTGATGGAGCCCATTGTATGAGTGGCGCAGGTGTAGGTATCATATTGGTATCCCCACAAAAACAACTTATCCCATTATCTTTTAAACTCTAATTTACTTGCACAAATAATACAATAGAATATGAAGCTTTAATCCTTGGATTACGAGCAACCTTAACTCTTAATATCAAAGTACTTTTAGTTTTTGGAGACTCACAACTCATGGTGAATCAAGTCAATGACATTTATCAGACCCGATATGAGAAACTCCATCCTTATAAAGAATACATTTTAAAACTTATTTCTTTATTTGAAAAGATTACTATAGAAGCTATCCCATGTACTAGTAATCGTTCTATGGATGCTATGGCAGTCGTTGCTTCTCTTATCCCTTTGGAGTTGAATGATGATCATGCTACTATCATCATTCATCAACTCTGAGAACCCGCATCATTAGAGTCATGCTTAGAACCTTTAGAAATATTTACAATTGAAGAAGCAGTTTCAAAACCATGGTATGGGGATATTTTAAAATTTCTCCAAGATGGATCATTTCTAGATGGCTTCGATAGAAACCAATGATGAGCATTACACAAGTGAGTTGTTCACTTCATAATTATTGGAGGTAATTTATATAAAAGATCTTTCGAAGGTATCCTTTTACGATACCTCAATCTTAATGAATCCAAGAGATCTCTAAATGAGGTTCATGATGGATCTTGTGGAGGTCATTTTAGTGGCAATGCCATAGCCAAAAAACTCCTAAGAATGGGATACTTTTGGCCCTCCATGGAAAAATATGCTCATGAATATGTACGTAAATATGACAAATGTCAGAAGCATGCAAACCTTGTTCATGCTCCTGCCCAAGAACTTCAAGCTAGTTCTTCTCCTTGGCCTTTCTCAAAATGGGGTCTAGACATTATTGGGAAAATCAATCCGATTTCTTCAGATGGCCATAAATTCATTATTACCGCAACAGAGTATTTTACAAAATGGGTAGAAGCTATACCATTAGCTTCTTGTACAGGAACCCAAGTCTCAAAATTTATTTTTAATCAAATCATCTGTAGATTTGGGATTCCATCCACACTTGTTTCAGATAATGGAACATGTTTTAAAAATAAAGACATCAAAAAACTTTGTGCCAAATATAAAATTCAACATAGATGGTCTACTCCATATTATCCACAAGGAAATGGTCAAGCTGAAGCATCTAATAAAACTTTAATTAAAATCTTAAAAATATTGGTTAATAAATCAGGTCGAGATTGGCATACCCAACTTTATCCAGCACTATGGGCTTATCAAACTAGTGTTTGAACCCCTACTGGCGCTTTGCCCTTTGTCTTAGTATATGGTGTTGAAGTTGTATTTCCATTTGAGCTTGAAGTCCCTTCTTTAGGTATTTTACTTCAAAATACTGAAGTAGGAGATGAATATCGTGCTGGACGATTAAGCCAATTGGAATTATTAGATGAAAAATGCATAAATGCCTTAGAGCACCTTCGCTCATATCAATATAAACTCAAAATATCATATTCTAAGAAAGTCCACACTCGATATTTTGAGATTGGTAATTTAGTTCTTAAAGAAAATAAAAAAATACAAATGCTCAAAATGATTTAAAAGGAAAATTCCAACCAAATTGGTTGGGACCATTTATTATTACTACAAAATTTGGATCTGGTGCATATCGATTGGCAAATTTAGATGGAAAAGATCTTAAGGAACCCATGAATATAATGCACCTAAAATGATATTATGCATAATAGCAAATGATATCATCATTGTACATATTTGTAAATACTTTGCATCTACTTTAAAATTATCATATTTCAAATCATATATCAATTAGTTACATTTATCACATCTACTTATCCAAATTAAAAACAAAAATTTTGGGAACTCAATTTCATATGCCATATGGTCACATCCATTTATTATTATTTGACCGATGTTGTCAAAATTCATAGTTAATTTTGGTTTACTTTGGGAGAACTCAAATATTATCTTGAACCACTCATAAAAATACACATTTTAATAAAATCTTGATTCTCAATATTGATTATAAATCTCTCTTGAACCAAAAACACTATTTGCTTCACTAAATAAATTTTGAAGTTTTGGGAACTGATCTTGCCACTTTTTGAACCAAGAACACACTTACACATATTAAAAATGATTTTGCACAAGGGAAGATAACACTACATAGTAGTCCTAACTCCTTAAGTGAAAGGTTTCCCTTGCTATCCTATTATGCGCATGGTCTAGAATACTGAGAATTAGCAAAAGGACAAGCTCCTCCCTACCCAAATAAAATCCCTTGCTCTTTGTCTAATCTGAGCAAGTATCCCTTGAAAGAAAAAAAGAAAAAAAAAAGCAAAAGAAAAATGATTTTATACAAAGCAATAAAATCCCCTTGTTCAAAATAAAAAGTGAACAAGAATCCCTACTCAAAGAAATAAAAATAAAAGAAGGGGGTAATGATCTTGAATCCCTAGAATTCCTCAGTTATTTGAACACCATGGGGTGATCCTCATTATAGGTCAGGTGGCATCAAGATGGCTTGGCAATGGCGGTATCCTTACATGTGGTGACATGTTTGTCACATTAGAGACCTTCTTTTGTATAGACCAATGTCATCTTGTGGATTAGCTAGTTTTTGGTATCTTGTATTACCTAGTAGTTAAATCCAACTGAATGTATACAATCATGGTAAATGAATACATCTTTTGCACACACATTGGTTCTTAAAATTGGCTTGCATCATTACCTTACTCAAAATTGGTAAATGAACTTCATTAGCACACACATTTGATCCTTGAGATATTTTGTATCATAATTAAGGTCAAGATGGAAAATGAATACACAAATCACACACTAGTTCTTGATAAATTTGAGTTCATCCTAGAAATGACCAAAATTCTCCTTGAAGGTTGATTAGCAAACGTCATCATTTCATCATGGATTTGTATGACTATTGGCCTATGGAGTTGATCCTAGAAAACAATTACGCTTATATTTTTATCTATTACTTAACAATAATACATCAAATTTCATTTCATTAACACTCATCATTAATCAAAAACATGAATTTGATCATACTTAATCTATTATAACAGTTACAAATTGACTTCGTGATGGTGGCATGAAAACAATCCTAATGATTTTTTTTTAGGAACTTTTTATGCCTAGCGCAAGTCTTTTATCCAAATCTATATGCTTTATTATTAGTATCATTTTTTAAACAACTTGTATTATATACTTAACAACCATAACCCATGTCTGAGTGAGTCTCCTAAGGTTAATGGTAGCATACCACATGGAATATCCATCCATGACTGCAACATCATTGTCCTCTGCTAGGGATACATTAGCATCATCCTTGTCCATCTCAAGAAAATGAGTAAGATCTAGCCTCATGCTCATAGCAGTCAAATATCATACTACTCGATAATAAGTAAAATTCTAAACCTCTGAAGTTCCCTGTACCATACCAAATTGACATAGTAATCGATTAGCATAATGGAGATCTATATCCCCTCACTCCAAATGGATCCATTGTACTCGTCTCATGTGATCTAGATCTTACTAATCATCCTCCCAACCATGGTGTCCCATCCAGGGTATCCAGCAAATACATGTCGTGATCAACTCATCTAGTACCCACTTGACCTCCCCTAGGACACCTCTTATTTGAAGCTGACCAACCAAAGGACCCATAAAAATATTATAGGTCATCCATCCTCAATGTCCTATAGAGGAAACCCCTTGGGCCTCCTCACTACAATGTGCTCTTAGTGCCACACTTGTAAAAATAAAGTCAAAATCAGACTGCTATCATTCGTGTACATGACCCTAAAAAGGGTATAGTACAAGTGACATAAAATATAGGGACCCCATACAAACTGCATCTAGGTATCTCGCATGTCAGCCATAACCTCATATAACCCCCATAACAAGTGCACTCTACTATGGTGTTATAGTAGAAATCCAACCACAATCTCTATTAGTACCACAATCAACGTAGAAAACCCCCTTATCGCTATCAAGCGATCGATGATCACTCTGCTCTGCTCGATCACAAAATAAGGGTCTCACATAAACTTACATATGGCTTGACCTTGGGCCAAGGACTAGTATACATATTGCCCTCTGATGAACACTTTCAATATCCTCCATATGTCCTCTAAGGTAGGAGCCATCTCCCCTATCGGTAATATAAATATTGACGATGCGAGAAACCAATGCTCTACCAATGCTATTAGAAAGTTGTAATCCACCTCAATATGTGGCATATCCACCACATTATTGAGCCCCAATGTAGTGAGAGTACTCATCTCATTCAAACTGAGAGCTCCTATCCAACTCTCAAAGCTAGTATGGTGCCACTCGTGACCCTTAAGGGTACCTACCTACAAAAAAAAGTAGAAACGATGCACAAATCAGTCATAAAATTACACAAATAAAATAATAAAAATGACATTTTTTTTTTAATTTACCTTAATATCCAAAATCAGACCTAAAATACAAAATTGGATGTACAAAGACAAAATTGTACATCCAAATCTGTAAAATTGTATGCACAAAAACAAAATTGTATGTTCAAAATTGCCAAAATGGACCTAAAATACACAAAATCGTACATATAAATTTGTCACTACATCTGATTATGTCAAATTCAAACATAGTTTTTGAAAAATTCGGACGTCTGATTTTATCGCGATGATCCTATTTTGTTACTACGACAGCGCGATGACAGGCCATGACCAAAATCCAAAAATCCTAAAATCTAACCAAAAAAATCCAAATTAGAATGGATAGAATCATTTACCTATGTGGCACCACTGCTACCGTCACTTCTAATGTGAACCAAGTATGAACGATAATCTATGGTGGAAATTTTACTCATTTTATCTAGAGAAAAATCGATAAAAATAGGAAAGAAAAATGAATTAGGGTTTTGCCCTAATTTCCAATTTATACCCTATTTTTTCCTCGAATTTTGAGTTTTGTAATAAATCATGGATTTCTTCCAAAACTTGAAGTGGGTATCCTTGATAATAACTATAAAAATAAAAATTGAATTTTTTTGCAAAATACCTTACCTTTTTTCTACTTTTCTTTAACGCATTTATTGCTCATAAATGTGCTAAACATGGAAGGACTATGGTTGGATGATGGCTTAAGAAATGGTGAAGATGGAGATGTCTCACAATCCATCAAATCGACTTGTGAAACATTAGGTGATGGCGATGGATTAGATTGGGAAGGTTATTGAATGGATGATGAAGATGTGGACTGACTATGACCACATGTGCATGTAGTCTATGATGAATATAATGGGGGTGTGGAAGCTTGATGGTGATTGGTGATAGGGAGATCCTCAAGAATGGGATCCTTTGATGAAGAAATTGGTGAAGTGGTAGATGGATTGGCTTATGGGAAAAGAAAAAAGTGAGTGTAAGGAAGCATGGACTCATAGGGATTTGAAATGAAATTGCAATACTTAAACAGCATGACGTTTGTCGGTATGAAATGTACTTGTCCCTCATGAACATATTTCAAACATTGAAGTAAAATGAAAGGGACAGATCTCATATCCCTCATCCAAGGTCTTCCAAGGAGTACATTGTATGCCATGGATCCTTCCAAGATGTGAAACATTGTATGCAACATTTTGACCCCTATTTCAATTGGTAAAACAACAGTGCCAACTGTGGAACACAAAGCATAATTAAATGCTTTTAAGGTAAATGATGATTTGGTGATATGGAATTGGGGAAGGTTAATATGATGAAGGGTGGATGTGGTGATTATATTTATAGAGGAATTGGTATCAATTAACACTCTTTTAAAGGGCTTCTTGTCAATTAAATCCATGATATGCAATGGAGGATCTATCGATTCCGATGAGATTGGCTTAATCTCAAAGTCATAGAATGTGATAGAAGACTCCATGCATGTTTGTATGCTCCCCATAAATTTTTTGAAGGCATTAGGATCTTGCGATTGTAGTTCAATGGATTTTAGAATATCCACTAATGCCTCATGATGTGGAGGATATTTTTGGACTAACTCATAAATTGAAAATTTGGCAGAAGCCATCTTTAGGCTTGTAGTTAACTGGCTACTCAATGAGATGATTAGTCATGGTGAATTATTGATAGTTGGATTTTGAGGATTTGTTTGGCTAGGGGTATGGATAGATGATGAAGGATTAGGGGAAACTTTGATGGGAGGTGATGTTGGAGGTTGTGACACACTTGCTTGAGGTGGTTGCCTTTGTTGGTTACTCATTTAACCTTTAGTAACCACATGGATGGACCCCAAAAACCATTGGTAGTTTTGGATATGATTGACTTTATTAGAAAGATTTTTTGTGTTAGCCCCTCCTACATTTGGTTGTACCTTCGCATGATGAGGAAGTGGTGTTTGAAAAATACCAAGGTTTTGATTTTGTTGAGCAAGGGTATTATCAAGCTTGATCATCCCCAGGTCAATTAGGTCTTGAATAATGTCTTTGAATGTATGGAAATTGTTATGTCATGCCCATTTTGCCTATGATAGGGAAAAATAAATGTTCCCAATAGTGTTTACTATGTTTGACAGGATCATTAGGTTTGATTTTAGGTAAAGCAAGTTTGTTTGTGTCATATAACCTTCAAAAAAGGGAAACATATAACTTAGCTAAGGGGGTGTATTGGCGATTTTGTCAGATAAAATGTCATCAGGGATGGTTTTTCACATATGGCATTGTGTTCTGCATGGCTTGAGTTATTGAGGGTATTGCATGATAAGCAATTTGTTATGGTGTTTGTTGCACAAATTGTTGTTGAGCCATTATCAGTTGGATCATGACAACTTGATTAAATTGAATGGGTTGAATGGTTGGGGTAGCCTGTGTTGATTTTGGTTGGCTACAAAAGTTGCTTTTAAATTGACCCTTATTTTTCCATTCTTTCATCTTAGGCTTAAGTATGCCTTCTTGGATTTTGATCTCCTCAATGACACTAGCCTGAGCTAAAGCTTCTTCAAATGAATGATAAGTTTATAGTTAAAGCATCCAAGATATAGGTTTTAGGCAACTCTTGGTGAATAATTTGATTAGCTCATCCATTGGCAAGGTGAATGAAAAATTAGTGATGACAACCCTCCAACGGTTTCTAAAATCATAGATAGACTCATCATCATGTTGTCTTAAAGCATAGACATCAGAAGATGAGATCTTATTTTTAACATTTAAGATGAAACAATAAAATAATTGGTCAATCAAATTTTCAAAATTATAAATACTATGGCTAGGTAATTGATTATACCATTCTATGGCATATCCTCCTAATTTTTGAGGAAATTTTTGAAGCGTGAGAGCATTATAATTTTAAATTATAAAACAAGCATGTACAAACATGCTCACATGTTCTTTGGGATCCTCAGTTCCCTTGAATTTTTCAACTTTAGGCATCGTAAAATATGTCAGATATAGCAGTTATGGTACCGAAGGATGAATTGGTTGATTGATCAATTAGTGTAATATTGGTTTCTGATTTGTCAAACCAAGAGTATATTGTATCAATTGATCTATCTATTTTTGCATGGCCTTAATTCGAGGGTCTTCCTCATGAATGTGAAAGCCCTAAATTACCTGATGATTTTGTGGTGGAGTGGAGAAATATTTTGGAGTGACTAAGTGATGATGAGATTGGTAATGATGGCTAGGTGAATTTGATGTAAATTTATGAAGGGGAGAATGATGATGAAAATATGAGGAATTATGGAATAAAGTTGATGTATGAGGGTTATGGCTAGGTTGGCCAATGGGAATAGGATGGGTTGTGGTATGACTTGGTGGAGGAATAGGGATAGAAACCATAGAATATTGTGGTACCTATGATGAACCTTGGTTAACAAGGACAATCTAAGTAGAGTTTGGTAAAGGCTTAAGGTTTACTTGTACTTGTTGTTGAGCATTTTAATGTTGTATAAGCAATTTGTTTAGGTTTTCCCATACCTCATTAATCCATATATTAGAATCTAAGGGTATGGAAGTAGATGGTATGGAATATGTGTCTTGGGAAAAAGTTAAACTAGGTATGGCAACTTGCGAGGCTAAAACTTATGAATCGTCATTTACATGTGCTTCATACAAGGGGTTGGTGTAGGTGGAAGTGTATGAAGTGTTAGGAGCACATGAGGGTTGGGAAATGGATATATGGGAGGAAGGTGTAATTGATTCCTAGAAAAGAGGGTTGGTGTATAGATGGGTAAAGTTAGATGGTCGCTGGGAATAAACAAGCTCCTGCTGTAAAGTAGAATCATATCTAGGTGAATTTGGGACTGACTCTAAAGCATATTTAGAAGACTTTATGAGAGCTTCTACTCCTTCCATGTCTATATGGATAATGTGATGGTCTATGGTTGGGTAGGTTGACTCCTCTTAGGGCATAGCCATATGAAAGGTTGTGGATGGCAAGGAATGTGAGGGACCTACAAATAAATCTATCCAAATCACATTCAGGGAATCTACCACAAAATTGGTAGGGAATGTGGATGAAGGTTCCATTTTATTATCTTGATTTAATGCTTGCTTTTGTTTTCTGGTTAAGACCATACAAAAAATAAATCAAAATATATATTATGCAGTAAACATAAAAACCCAATTTAATCACAATAAAAATAAAAAACCAATGCTAATTTTGTTCAACATGTGTTTCTTACCTCCTTCATTAGTTATATAATTTTAAAGTGAGTGCATTTCCTTAGGTTTTAATATTGTTTGTTTCAAATGTGCTAATTTTAATTAATCAAATAAAGGCAAAAAATATGGCTAGGCTGGGGCAATGCGATTCTTGTTGGTGATGAAGCCTAGCAAGTTTGCTCAGGTGTGACCTAGGGTTTATAAGGGCAGATATTGGTGGATGGAGATGAAAGCCATTGTCACCAAATATCAAGCAATGGATGGTGATGAAATTCATACACTATTGTTAAATGTGAATCATGCAGTGTGTGGTTCCTTTTAAATTTTATGATTTTCTATTGTGTTCAAACAATATTAGAAATATAATAACTTTTGATGGTATAAATCAGAAGCCACTATTCACAATACCAATTTATCCAAAGGATATAGAGTACATCGCTTAAAACCTACTCTAAATAGCTAGGGGTTTGTCTATTCCTCTGTATGGAATCACCCAAGTACGTGGATAATATTGGTATATGAACAAAGTTCCTACTTAAACCTACAAAAATAGGAATCCCTAACCCTATAATGTAAAATAATGTATGCAATTTCAATTTACAAGCAATCAGAATGCAGTATATATATATATTTTTATTTTTCACACAACAAAAACTCAAAAATTTCAAATAAAGGTTGTGAATGGATGCAAGTGATTAATCTAAATCCTAAAATACATGCTAATATGAATGTTCCATTCCAGATTAATTAATGAAGTTATTTTTATATCAAAAACCTAAAAAAGACATAAAACTGATAAAATACGTAAATAGGAAAGCTAGGGTTTGGATAATAGACTTATAAACAACCTTTGTATTTGTCCTAGCTCTCTGTAAAACATCCATGGGAGATTTTGAAATGCACCTGGGAATTTTTGGATGGCCTTCGAGTGTTGTTGGGTGCTTTTCGCATCTTCTGCAACTTCTACAAACTTCCAAAAAGCTTAGATCTATTAGAATATATGAAATCTATGCTTCTAAAAACTCTACAAGATGAGAAAAAATAGCAAATAAATTAGTATGGTAAATCATGAAAAGAAACCCTTAGAGGTTCCCACTGTGATCACCATTTGAAGATGAAAAAATGCAACACCAAAAAATGCTAAATATATTGGACACAAAGAAGCCAAAATTGCATAATAGATGATCTTATATTAATGGGAGGAGCTTTAAAAATCCATTGTTACAATGTGGATCCTTGAATCCTTTTTTATACAGATTTACAATGGCTAGGGTTCTCCGAAACCCTAGTAGATAAGGTTGATGGTGTATTTAGGTGCATCCTTGCTCCCAATAGAAGTGAGTGGGCTTTTAGTTATCTGATGCTAGTCCACTCCAACTTAAATAGTTATCTAGTGTTGATGTAGCACCTTCATATCTACACACAATAACACATAAACAAATTAGTAATACCTATGAGGGCTCCACAATGTGAGGTCCTCTATAAGCAATAGTAAACCCCAAATTATTTGTTGTAAATAATGTGAACAGAGATAAAAGTGCATAAATAAAATAATAAACAATAGATTTACCTTACGTATTTTTTGTCCCCTAATCTAATTTATCTCGTTGTAGTGAATCGATACGACGATGCCCTAGAATTGCTTAGAGGCTAGGGGAACTTCAAAATATCTAGCATAAAATTCTTGTGAGTTCTTGGAGGTTGCAGGAAACACTTATGGGCACTTGGTACTAGTAGGGAGGAACCTAGAGGCACTTAGTGGATGAGGGGAAGCACCCAGAGGTGCCTGACGATGATAGAAAGTGCTTGAATGCATTTGGTAATTGAGGAAAGATCTTGTAGAAGCAAAACTGGTGAGGGTAAATGAATGTCTATGAGTGTGGAGGTTACGACGAGTGAATATGGAGGTAGAAGTGATTAAAACCCTTAGGAAACTCTGAGAATTCGAGAACTTTAGGTAAAATACTTAGGACTCCAAAAACTCAAGTGTTCATGGATTGCTTAGGGGTTGAGGCATCAAAATGGTTCCTATTAATAATCCAACCATACTCAGGGTTTCAATGACAATAATCATGTGGCTGAGATAAAAGCACATCGAAAGGTGGATATTAATTTTTTTTTGTGGCATGGATTGATGTGAATGGACGGATATGATTAAATGAAATCGGATGGCTAGGATTAATCCACTTATATAAGTATATATTAATTATATATATATATATAATATTAATATTAAATACATATAAAATAAATATATATAAATATACATGAATAGTGGGCGAAAATAATAGGAAAGCATGGATGGTGGACAAGTGGCTAGGTTTTGGTGTCTACAACTACATCAAAGTAGGTAATTGGAATTTAGAAACATTAAACATCAAATATCAAAGGCTATAAAGATATGTTCATTAAGAAAATCAAGAGTTGGAAATAAATTGGCATGCTTGTCTCAAACCATATTAAAGGGATAAAATAAATCCAACCAATAGAACCTCATCTAATTAGAAAGTGCTTAAGTTCAATAGGAGCAATAGGGTGTAATAGAAGTTGATTTTTGCCACTTAAAAAACATTACAAAATAAACTCAAAATTGAACTATTATACTCAAAAAGCACTTTATCTATCATTTAGCATATCCAAAAATACTACGGAGTCATAAGGCATTCTAAAAAAATTGATAATTATAGCATTCATAAAAAATTATCAAGTACTTAATCTATTTGGGAATCATAAGGTATCTACAAAGTCTATAGGGTTTCTAATGATTCACATCTCTTAAACTAGGGAGATATAAGAAAGCATACAAAACCTAAGATCTAAAAAGGTTCTATCAAATCCATTTCTACTATCCAAAGGAATGTGGATGAAATAATAAGAAATGCCTTTATTAACAAAGAATTATTTCATGAAATGGAATTGTATTCCCAAAACTTGATAGATACCCTTGAAGGATATGATGTTAGAAATAGAGTATATTACATCATTTGGATCATGTAAATGTACCTTTCTTGGTACATACTTAGGACATTAGATTACTTTAGGGGGAAGTTATCTAGTTACTTCATGCAATGTAATAAATGCACAAGTGTCAAAGTGCAAGTTGTATATGTGCAAGCTATCCCTTGCACAACTAGGTAGAGTGTTGGCCAAGGAACCTATTTCCTATATAAAGGGCCATAGGTATAGAGCAAGATATAGCAATAGGAAGTAGTATAGACCAGAGTGGTGTGATGTAGTAGTGTGATGTAATATGGTGGAGTGTGATATGCTCAATGCCCATTCTTGAGTAGTAGCTCTATTCATGGAGTGTTCATTTCCTCTAGAGCTATTTTGTAAACATCTCCATCATTTCTATTTATAGTATTTTTAGTCATCTCATAGATTTACTTTATTTCATATTATTTTGCATCTTGTGATTGCTATCTCCCATTACATGTTGCATCAAAAGCTAACAGTGGTATCAGAGCCACGGTAGGTCAATAGGAAAACCACCATTATCATTGACCCTGAGTTTTTGTCAACCTGATGCGCCATTGGACCAATCACTATCAAAAATACTCAGAAGAGTCTAGGTGGTAGAATTAAGGAGAGCCACAAGTTAGGACTGAAAGAAATCTCAGTTTTTGGAATACTGAGATTGCATATGGCTAGAGTATTTCCACAGAGTTTCAAGGGAAAACTTGTGAAGACTAGGACTCAACATTTGATCCACTAGTTTGATGAATCAACTAGTGAAGCTCATCTAAGAGATCTGGAGAAATTGACCTAAAGTTTCTTTTATTGTAGGGAATTAATTCTCAGATGATTGGGACACCTCCTACAATAGAAATCTAGGAGATTTCAACTTCATTTCCTGAAGGTCGGAGTGCCTTCATAGTGCAAATATTAGTTACTACAAGAGAAGAATACTATAGAAGAGACTTTTGGAGAAGAATTATGGTGAAGTTGGGAGACAGGAGATCTCCATTGCTAGATTGGAAACTTCACAAGAAGAAAAGGCCATAGAAGCCTTAAAATGCCATAGAAGCCTTGATCTAGAAGAAAAGGCCATAGAAGCCTTGATCTATAAGAAAAGGCCATAGAAGCCTTGATCTAGAAGGAAAGGCCATAGAAGCCTTGAAGAAAAGGCCATATAAGCCTTGGTACTAAAAAAGGCCACATAAGCCTTGATACTGAAAAAGGCCACATAAGCCTTGATCCTGAAGAAGACTTTAGAAGAGAGTATCTAATTTAGAAGTAGATTTTAGTACTAATATTTTGTTGTAGGAATAGGAAGATTCAGTGAGTTGGGAAAGCTTCCTACAAAAAGGTTAGGAGGAGTATCTTCTTCAGAATCAATCTAGCACCTGAAGCAAAAGAGATCAGGAGAAGATCTCATTGATGAAGAAGGACTAGGAGAGTCTTGCTCAAATATAGAGGTAACAAAATCAGAGATCCAGGAGAAGATCTCACCACCAACACTTCCAAAAGTAGAAGGTTGAAGATAAGGTCTCAAGGAAGACCAAAAGAAGCTGCAAGATCAAAGGCCTTGGAGAGGTCTCTACGAGCATCCAGTAAAAGGCTTGGAGAGCCTTGTTGAAGAATTCATCAAAGGAGTTCCAAGGAGAACTCATTGGAGAAATTCACTATTGGAGATAGTGAAATATTTGGGATAATTGTTGCCATCCAACAACAAGCCCAAGAAGAAGAATTTGGCAAGGAGTGCCAAATCTCAGAAGACCTCAAGACATACATAATCTTGAGAAGAAGATCCTATTTGAAGTCAAAATTTGACAAGAAGCTTGAAGGAAGATTCAGATAGAAGAAGCCTACCAAATCTAGGAGACTTGGAGATTACCTCTCACAGCAAGAAGGCACCACTTCAGAATCAAATATCTCTTCACATCTATAGAAAAAAGGAGGAGACTACAAGAGGAGAACAAGCCACCAAAAATTCTAGGCTCGTGAAAGGGAGACCATATTTTGGTGAAGATAAAGTTGTTCAAGGCAGCCTACAAAGAGCTGCAAGATCTTACTCAAGGCAACAACTTGGTGATCATAGACACCAAGATCTACATCCTCTACAGAAGTGGTGAAAAGGGCTTTCAAAAAAAGTTAAGCAACTATTGGTGCAAGTAGATTCATTAAGTGGATTACTTATCATATTTGTTTAAGCACCTTAATTGGATTGAAGTTGCAAAAAGGAGAGTTGAATTAGAGTCTTCAAAAAGTGCAAAAATAAAGGATTCTTTAAGGTTCATTTGCACTTTAGGAGTTGATTATATTTCAGAATCTCAAACTATCTATCAACTACCTATTATCTACTTTGGAAAAGAAAATGAAGACTAGCTCCTATTACCTTGCTTTTAAAGAAATTGTAGAATAATTCTTGAAGATTCATTTCAGATTATTCTTGATTAGTTGTAGTAGATTGATTAAGTGCATTAGTTTTTGAGAGTTGATTGGAGTGATAAGGTGATATTATTAGTGCATTAAAAGTAAAATATTATTATATTTGCACTATTATATTGCTCTCAAAAATATTATTGTTTGTGTTCATGAGAAGGGCACAAAAATATAATTTGTCAAAGTGTCTAAAGACACTATTAGTGCACAAAGATATGCAACTTTGGGTGGCCTGAGGAAGCCATAAAATAATCTCAATCCTCCAAGTATTGGAGAAGAAAGTAACCACCAAAAAGAGCATCAAAGGAAGCATTGAACGAGACTTGGTGAGTCTCAAGTTCAAAGCACAAGAAATAGTGCAAAAAAATACAACAAAACAAAGCTTCCATCATGTGGTTACAAGCTTGGATCCATTCATAAAACATCCAAGCTAAAAAAGGGAAAGGTGTCTAATCAAAGAGAAAACCTCAAAACCCCTATATTGCACTCAAGATTCTGCCTCAAAACCAGAAATTTAGATGTAAAAAGAGGAGTGCAAAAGAAGGTGCAATAAGGATATTTTATGTAAAAACTATTTTACATTATATTGCACAAATCCTAATCTGGTTATACAGGGAGAAAAGGTAGATTTAAAGGTGCCCCAAAGGCACTACACTTGCTGGAAAAACCAACCAAAAGTGGTCGTATGCTAGCAGCAATCCAAGCTTAGCTCAAGGAGCCAATCAAAGGGCTCATACTCCTCACATCCTGGATGGCCGAACCTGCAAGATACAACGTGCAAAAGCAAAGGGAGAAACAACATCAATCAAGAGCAATAGCATCTACGAAAGGAGGACGTAAGCAAGTAAGAAAGAAAGGGAAAATAAAAGCACCATTGGAGTGTCACTTACTCCACATCCACTGGAAGAAATTGGTGCTCAAAGCCTCCATATTGTTGCTCCATATCCCAGCTAAAAATAGTGCAGGTGAATGAAAGAGGAGTTGGGGATTTTTGAAGCTAAAAGGATCTCCAAAAAGGTCCATTTGAACCAGAGAAAGGGAGGATGTCCATGCAGAGAAGAAAGTGACACTTGTCACCAAAGGAAAACCCTAACGCTCAAGTCAAGAGAGTGCTCATCTTCAAGAAAGGAGTTACACAAATAGGCTAGTGCATTGAGTGTATGGGATACACTTGTCCATTGGAAGATCAAACATTTTGCTAAAGAGTGTAATGCTCATACGTTACAAGAAGGAAGACAAACATTTCTTTTGCACCAAACTCTCCTCAAGCACTCGAAGGGAAATGGACGTGCCACTTGGCACCTTAGACAAGAAGCTTCTCCATATTAAGGACATCAATGATCGAGGTCAACAAGCAAGTAAATTTTCATCTCGACATTTATCACTTTGCCGTCTACATGCATAGGGTAGAATTGCAACATGGAAAGAAGGTGTTAGAGCCTTCAATGCTCAATCCAAGTGAGGTCAAAGGAAGAGTCCAAGTAGTGCCAGTTTTGGAATGCTTAAAGCTCCAAGCGATTCCATTGGAGGGTACAATCACAACATTCAAGACGTCTACATAAATACTGCAGCCCTAGCTTCTCAGAAAACAATACCATATATTGCTTGGTGAAAGGTAAATTTTCATTCCCATTATTATGTGCTTTCTTTCCTCGGGAGTTATAAGGTTATAATTGAAGGAATTTAAATAATTGAAAGCCATTCATCAAAGGGAATACTTTATCAAATAAATACAATATTTGCAATATAAAACCTAGGAGCAATAAGGGTTTCTACTGGAATAAATAATAATTATTTGCAAATATTATTGTGATCTAATTTATCCAAATATTAGGGAGTCATAAGGGCTACTACATCAAATTAATTAATTGGAAAATTAGATACACTAAACCTAATTCCCAAAGGGTTATTTATAAAGAGAGGTTTTTGCTTTTTCAAAGGTTGGATATTCATAATATTATTGTCTCAAACTTATCAAAAGGAGACAAAAGATCCAACATTATTACCTCTTTAAAATTTGGGAACAATGCTTAGTTCAATAGGAGCAATAAGGGATAATAGGAATTGATTTTGGCATTTACAAAACCTTTACAAAATCAATCAAATATTGAACTATAATTTACAAAAGCACTATATCTTATCCATAGCATACTAGGGAGTCATAAGGCATTCTACAAAACTTGGTAATATCAACATCTATCAAAGATTATCAAGTTATAAAATATAAGCTTTCCTCAAAACCTAAAAATCCTTAGGAGTAAATACTCACATTACTTGGGAGACATAAGGTAGTCTACAAAACAAGGATTAATAAAGGTTTTATCAAATCAAGCTTATATTATTCAATCAGGAATCATATATCCTAATTAGGGAGCCATAAGAATGTCTACTTCCAATAAATATGCAAACTCCAACAAGGATAATTGTTTCAACAAAGAAAAAGTTAGTGCTATAAAACTTGGGATCATGAATCTGCTCATGAAATATGAAAGAATGATAGATCTAACTTCAAAAGTAATCCATAGTGAAGCCTTAGAAGATAATTTTGATACTATGGAATACTATCTTCAAGCTCATCTCAATGAAGCTATTGACAATGGAAAAAGTGACATTACACTTTCATTAGATCTTGTGAGCATTTTATACATGGCATTGCTCACCTATAAATTCTACAAGAATGAAAATGTAGAACAAAGAGGATTGATAGAACTACTCAAAAAGAAGATCAAACTTAATGAGGCATATCTAGAAAAGTTTTTCCAATCCTCATGCAACATTGACATTTCAGGATCTACTAATTCAAGATCTTATCATGATGCCCTAAGTGGTTGTTCAAAAACTTCTATACAGATTGAAGACAAGAAAGAGGGACCCTCTCTACAAGAATCAAGAAGCAACACGACCACCTATGAAAGCACAGAGATTAGATCCAAAGGCAAAGCTGAAGAAGAAGAAGAAGATAAATCCAAAGAAGGAGGAATTCAGTGCAAGGTCAATTGAAAGGAGAACCTACAACTTCAGCCTATTTTTGTATCATCCAAAGACTAAAGCATCTACAGAAGAATCAAAGATCATCAGATGGAAGAAGATCCACATTGAAGACTAAAGTCTTCAATATCCAAATAATGTAATACAGGGGGTGTTAGAAATAGAGTCTATTACATCATTTGGATCATGTAAATGTACCTTTCCTTGGTACATACTTAGGACATTAGATTACTTTAGGGGGAAGTTATCTAGTTACTTCATGCAATGTAATAAATGCACAAGTGTCAAAGTGCAAGTTGTATATGTGCAAGTTATCCCTTGCACATCTAGGTAGAGTGTTGGCCAAGGAACCTATTTCCTATATAAAGGGCCATAGGTATAGAGCAAGATATAGTAGTAGGAAGTAGTGTATACCAGAGTGGTGTGATGTAGCAGTGTGATGTAATATGATGGAGTGTGATATGCTCAATGCCCATTCTTGAGAAGTAGCTCTATTCATGGAGTGTTCATTTCCTCTAGAGCTATTTTGTAAACATCTCCATCATTTCTATATATATTATTTTTAGTCATCTCATAGATTTACTTTATGTCATATTATTCTGCATCTTGTGATTGCTATCTCCCATTACATGCTGCATCAAAAGCTAACATATGAGAATCTATTAGTTAGTGAAAATGTTCTCCTAATTTTTTACAAAGGTAAAAGAGGGTAATTTTGAAGCATTAGTTGGTTATCTTCATGAAAATATTTATAGTAGTAGGAAGTAGTGTAGATCATAGTGGTGTGATGTAGCAATGTGATGTAACTTTATGGAGTGTGATATGCTCAATTGCAATTCTTGAGAAGTAGATCTATTCTTGGAGTGTTCATTTCCTCTAGAGGTATTTTGTAAACATATCCATCATTTCTATTTATAGTATTTTTAGTTATCTCGCAGATTTAATTCATTTTATATTATTCAGCATCTTGTGATTGCTATCTCCAATTACATGCTACATCAAAAGCTAACATATGAGAATATATTAGTTAGTGAAAAGGTTCTCCTAATTTTTTACAAAGGCAAAAGAGGGTAAATTTGAAGCATTAATTGGTTATCTTCATGAAAATATTTTCAAGGCATGGTGGAATTCACAAAATATAGTTATATTCACATTCGAGGAATGTTTGATGACTTATCTATTATTAATCGTGTCTGTACTCACTCAACACATGAAACAAGCTAGCAACACAAGTCAATATTATTATGATGATAGACTAATTTCTCATGAAGCAAAAATTACACTAGCATCAATGCAAAATAATAGGAGAAGAAAGAGAAAAATGAAGAAAAGACATGCCAAAATAAATCATAATGGTTAGGACATGAACACCAAAGAAATCACAAATATTGAATCAAACAAGCATCTCCAAAATATTGAAGAACCCTCTTCTACAAATCTCTTTGCATCATATGAAGACATTGACTACTTTCTTAATTAGATTATAGTAAGCAATGAAGGAGAATACAAGTTTGAGTTTTGAATAAAAATAGAAGAAGATGATACAGGTAAAGGAAAACTCTAGAGAAAAATTCCATTGATGAAAGAACCTGAGCAAGCCAAAGAGTATCCAAAAGAAGAAGATCCATATTGAAGATTAAAATTTTCAATACCCAAATAATATAATATAGGGGGGTGTTAGAGTTATATTATATTATATCATTTGGGTCATGTAAATGTACCACCTTTGGTACATAGAGTAGAGATTACTTTAGGGTAAAGTTAGCTACCTACTTCAAGCAATGTAATAAATACACAATTATCAATGTGCATGTTGTAATGTGCAAGGTATCCACTTCTATAGATAGGTAGAGTGTTGGCCAAGGAATCTCTTTTCCTTTATAAATAGCCTCATAGTGATAGATCATAAGGTGGAGCATCTAGATATCAAGAGTATTGTAGTAGAGAGTAGTTTGTGGTAGAGCTCTTGTATGGAGCACAATGTAGTTCTCTAGCCAATTATAATGGAGTGACCTTATCCTCCATATTGCATTGTATTTTGCTACTTTCTATTTACAATATATTTCATTCATATTGCAGACTCACTTTTTTTATATTATCTGGACCTGTGCTAGATATCTCCCTCTACATATATTCTCAAAATCTAACAGTAGAAAATAATTGGGTTTTTCTAAAGGGGTTTGAAAAGCAACCAATCACAGAATTGGATTTGGATTTTTAGTAGAGTCACTAGGTGATTGAAAAAAATTATTGCTTAGAATAGGGTATCACCAAACCTTGGTTTACTATTGATGGTGGGATGCAAGACCCATCAAGCATGCCAAAAAATATTGGTCCAAAATATATCTATGGTTAATTATCACACCCAAGACTTGGCCAATATTGAATGACTAGGTAAGCTACAAAGCTTAACTGAATCAATCTCAAAAGAAGGATAGCTCCTTTGAGGTTCTAACTAACTAAAACTATGATGGGGGGATGAAAAGAGTGTTGAAAGAGAATAAATGTGGCTAGAACTTAATATGGTACAAATTGTACAACAAAAAGAAATACATAAAGACCATGGAATGAAATAACCATTAAACCTCCTAACAGACCAACCAGTTTTTATATCATGTAAATAAATATGAATCAATATTTAATTTAGTAGAATATAAGTTCCAAACCTAAAGAACAAATATGCATAGAAATCCAAAAAAGAAAAATTAATGTCATGCACATTCATATAGCTAAATAGAAACATTCATCCATTTATACATACATTTTCTGCAAGATGTTGAACCAGAGGCTAAAAAGAGATTTCCTTTGTATTGCTTCTTCCATAAATATTTAAACATAAAACTTGTAAAAACCTAAGGGCTATCCCTTACACAATAGTTTGTATCTCTTATTTATTATACCTCTATGGTTTAATATTCAAAATACAAAACAAAATTTATTTAAAATTGTTACAACAGAATGCTAGGCGACAAGATTAGTAAAATCATCATGTAGTAACATTGATCCAAAAATGGGACATAATGATTGGGTTCTGACTATAAATTAAATGCTTCACACATGCAAGGAGGAGTAGTGGATATGGACTTGAATCTAATCCATCCTTCCTTCTTGAAATCATATGCTACTATTTATCTGCAACAAATGTTATTAGATTGAAACCTCCACAGGAGATTATATTGTTTGCAATTGCTATGACTACGCCACATCGACTTATCATAATATTGCAACCCTTCTTGACATCTTAAGCTCCTCGATCCTTAGTCACCATTATGTAGTGATACATCATGATGTAACACTTCTTTTCCTACCTTGAATCCTCCCATGAATTAGTAACCATTATGGATACTCATATTATGATTTTGTAACATTCTTTTATCCTCTAGTCCTTTCTGAACTTTGTGAACATAACATGGCAATAAGTCACGATGCTACGTTAGTTGTTCACTTTGAGCCTTATTAATATTTTTTTACTATGACAAGGAAACAAGTCATGATTTTGTAATACTTTTCCACCCTTGAGCCTTTTCGGCTATTTTGACCATGACATGACGATAAGTCATGATGTCACATCAGTTATCTGCCTTGAACCTTATTATTTCATAACTATGACACTTATCTATCTTTAAGTTCTTTGGGTCTTGGCAACCGTGGCACTCAAATACGTCATGATGTTGTATCCCCTTTTTTGTTTGAATTAACCAAGCCTTGTTTATCTTCATATTTTATGATCATGATATAGATGTATGTCGCAATATCGAGACAATTTTCCCACCTTACATTCCATGAAAAACTACACTTATGATACCACATATTGCGATATCGCACCCTTTTAGAAAATTTAGACTCTTCATATTTGTTTTTCTAACTTTTTTACAAATTTTGGCTATCTACCTCTTTTCATTTGAGATAGAACATGTCTAGCTTATCAACGAGTCTTAACTTTATTTGTACAACAACAAGAGTTGGGTGGGTGAGGAGAACACAAAAATCACCCATAGTGCCACAACCTTCATTATGAATATTCATCATCGATGTTAAGAAAATGACATCAATGCAATAGATAAATTATTTCTAGTTCCAAGTTTTGTTTTCAAAATCATGTGGATTGGAACTTTGTTGCTTCTCATTTGGTGTATTGTACCCTGCATGGCCAAGCAATTTTTATCTCTACAAGATATTTGGTAATAGAGAAGTTTGAGAGTAAGAATTTTAGGGTCAACGAGTTGAAGCAGGCTCAATTATCATCTCTAAAATATGATGTATCAATTTTATTGCCACATTTTCTCTCTTCATAGACTTATGTAATGCTCGTTGATCACCAAGTGTGAAGTTTAGATAATTTTGGTGCCATGGTTCTATGTGTGTGGCTTTATATTTTTATCCTCTCAGAATGCCACATATTTATATCATAGCATTATTTTGGATTGGTTGTAAAATTCATGTTATTTATTTTTTATTTTTTTGGTAGTAGCAACAAAGGTGTATTTCATTTGAAGGACATGGTGGAGGACATTCCTAATTATTTGGTTTGTGTAACAATTTTTTTACCAATTCGAATGATCCTATTCCACCTAGTCATCCACACCTGTCACCTATAAAGCACATGTTTGCATTTGTACTTTTGGAATGAAGCACATTTTCCTGATGCATCTTAGGAATATTTTCATTACACTTTATGAATTATTTTCTTTAGTTATATAGTGCATATAAAATCCTAATGGAGGAGACCAACCAATACCATTTAAAAGAAAATACCCTTCTATATTATTCTTGAGCAAATTCCTTGGTGGTTAAAAGGGAACCCATTCCTCTTTTATTTTTCTTGTTGGAGGATCAATTTGTTTATTTGTAAATTTAGTATCCATTCAAACCTAAATATAGCTTTATTTATAGTCATTGGAAATATCTTTATGAGTTGGATCTAGTAGAAGCTTTGATTTCCTATTTTTTGAAGGTCTACTTTGACCTCTAGTGCTCTGAAGTTTCTATTTCTAAATTACCTTTGAAAATATGTTGCATCTCAGAGTGCATTTTTGTTTGTACCTAGCACTCCTTTGTTCAACCAATTTTATTATATCAAAAGAATCCATTTTCTAATTTTTATATTAGAACAAGTACCGTGGTAATCTTATTTTGTGTCCTATTATGAGGCAAGTTTTACAAAAAACTTATCCTCACTTATCTATTGAACCAAAATTTGGATTTTGATTCTTTTTTGTATGTGATGAATAGGTATCACATTAGTACTCTTACCATTAGAGTTTAGCCCTTTAGCAAAATGCTGGATTTCAACATTTAAACTTTTTAGCTAGATTTATGTCTTCACCATTAAGACATTAGATTTTATTGGCCAACACTACATCAGTTTGTTCTACATTTGCTTTTGCATCAAGCTCACTATATCCTTAGCTATCTTGTTGGTCTTGTTTGGTTGTTTCAAATTTTAATCTTGTCTGGGTGTTTTAGTTCCAATTCCTATTCTTGTTTGAGTTGGTCCAATTCATGTTTTTGCTCCAACTTTTGTTTTCTTTTGCTTTTTATCTATTCTCACCACTAGATGGATCATTATTCTCATTATTTATTTATATGCATTAAAGTAAAATGCTTCTATAGTGGGGAGGTATGATAGGGATTAGTATTTGATATCATGTTTAATGTTATATTTTATGTTGGCTAGCAAATAATATTGCATAAAATTTGTAGGTCAAACATTTTAATTTTTTGTCAAACTATCTAATAAAAAGTTAGGTCCTCAAATGCAATTTTTGACAAAATAGATGGACCTATATGACAAAGAAGTTAATTTGATCCTATTCAAAATATTTTGGAAGGATCCTTTAGAGGAAGTGTAGTCTAGCTATTTAAGCCTATTTGTATCAAGATCATTAGCCCCAAACAAGGATACCTGCTTATAGGTATTTGATAGTGATAAAAAAATAAATGGTTTCTTAATTAGATAAGCTATCTATGCATCCAAACTAGAGGAAATGTTGAATCATATTGATTAGGATGAAGTAAAAGAATTAAATAATAATCATATTTCCAAAGGACTTATAACCTTGGAGATCCTCTTTGATAATAGTGATCAGGTGATTGTCTAGAGAATGAGCATTGTTTTGCATGAATTAAAGGAGGTCCAAATGGAAACTATAAAGAACCTAAAGGTTGGAATATGTTGTACTAAGCAAGAGATAAATGAATTGATGTTGCTGTTTAGGGAATATAGATACAATAAAATGGAGCTATGATGATCTTAAGGTCTACCTCAGGGATTTCATACAACATACCATAGAGTTACTATACATTATTAAGCCATTTGGGAAGAAGTAGAGTCCAGAAAATCCAAAGATCGAGTCTTAATGAAGTGAGAACTCCTAAAGCTACTTAACACAAAGATCATTTATCCCATTAAGCACTCAACATGGATGGCAAATCTGGTCTTGATAAGAAAAAATAATGGAGGCATATGCCTCTATATTGATTTTTAGAATCTAAAGAAGGCATCCCTAAATTATCATTATCCATTTCCCCAAATAGATCAAATTCTATAGATTGTTGCCAAATCTAAGATGTTATATCTACTATATGGATTCTCTGTCTCCAATCAAATATAGATAAGAGATGAATATTAGTATAATATTACTTAACACTAAGTGGGGGCCTTTTCATATCAAATAATACCTTTGGTTTATCCAACGTAAGGACAACCTTCAAATAGCCATGGACCTTACTTTTGGGTAGCTAGTGAACAAGGTAATCTTGATTTATCTTCACAATATATCAGTATTTTACCATGACAAGGAGCAGCATCTAGATTAGCTCAAAACTATATTCTAGAAATATTAGAAATTTAGAGTATCACTCAATCCTAAAAAGTTAGTGTTCGTTTTGCATGAAGATAAGCTATTAGAACATGTTATGCCCAAGCAAGTATTAGTTATTGATATGGACCAAGTCAAATCAATCTTGTTACTGCCAATTCCTTAGACAAGAAGGCTCTAAAATCCTTCTTCAAACAAATCAATTTTATTAGAAAGTTCATATATGATTTTTCTCAAATAGTTAAACCTATGACTGAGCTCTTGAAGAAGGATGCAACATTTCAATGGACACCAAAGTGAAGTAAATATTTTGAAAAAATTAAGTAGGTAATAGTACAAGCACCTATCTTGGTCAATTCAAACTACAAGAAGGATTTTATTCTATATGCTTATGGGATTGAGGATAGTTTTGTTATTTTTTTGACTCAAAAATATGACAATCAAGAAGAGTATCCATTATCCTTCATAAGTTAGATATTGTATACATACCCAAAAAACTACAATTTCATAGAGAGGCATGTTTGCTCTCATAAAATCCCTCAAGAAGATAAGGCATTATATATCACAGAGCAAAATTCTAGTCTATGTGGTGCATCCAAATATTAGAAAATTCATCCTACAAGGAGAATTGGGAAAAAAAAGATTCAAGTGGATTACAAAGTTCCAATAATGTGATATCGATATCTAGACAAATAAGTTGGTAAGAGGAAGCATTTTATGAAAAATTAACTTGTATAATTGAAGAAGAACATAACTTATTCTTAGAGGATTACCTAGAAGATGAATTCAAAAAATATGAGAAGACACAAAGGGAAGATTCGATGATAAATTTGATTGCATATTTTCAAACAGGTAGATGTTCAAAAGGTTTGACTATTTCTCAAAGGAGGATATATAGGCTACAAAACTTAAATTTCTAAAATTAGAAAAAATAAGAGGAATTCGTAGAAGTAGTGTTGGAATATATTACATTATTTGGTTCTTTACTAATGTATCATCATGGGTACATATTTAGATTAGGAGTTTATTAGCACTTAAGTACTTTATTAAAGTAATGTAATAAAGGCACAAGTGTTAGAATGTGCATTGATGTAAATGTGCATGTAGTCCACATGTACATTAGTCCTTAGAATAGAATAGTGAGGTGTCATAGGAATATTGAAGGTAAAGAGTTGCATCTCATTATAAATAGACCTTCATAGAATAGAAAAGAGAGAGGATTTTAGAGTGCATAGGTTGAGTAGTAGTAGATACAATGTAGATCCATTTTGCAAATATGGAGAGGTTGTGACCTCCATTGGAGAGCATTGTATATTTTTGTGAGCTTTCTTATATGAGCATTTCTTGAGTGTTGTATCAAGTTTTCTATCATATTTTCATGCTTATTAGTTAGTCATTATCATAGTTATAACATTGCATGCTTATTTCCATACTTGTGGTTGCATTTCCTTTAAGTTTAAAGCTTCAAAAGATAACAGTGGTATCAGAGCACTAGGTAGATCAATAGGAAATAGTGAGAGCCACAAGAGTGATTGAGAGGAGATTGTAAATCTTATTTTTATATTTTTAAAATTTACTATTGGCTAGATTTTTTCCATAGAGTTGTAGAAAAACTTGTGAAGACTAGAACTCAACATTGAATCCACTAGATTGGCAATCCAACTAGTGAAGATTGTTTTCTATAGATTTATAAAAATTTATATTTCTAATATTTTTGTTGCAGAAAATTAACTCCTAGAAGTTGAGAAATTTCCTACAATAGATAGAGAAGAATTTCACCTTCGTTGCCTAAAATTCTATGTACTTTCCTCGAGCAAGGATTAGTTCTTTATTGCAAAAAAGTGAAGATTGAAGATTTGGAGGCCTAAGGAGAAAGGTCCCATTGAAAGATTTGTGGATTGAAGACTCCAAATTGGAGATTGAGGAGATATCTAGTGGCCAAGGAATCCACATTGAAGATTACAAATCTAGGAAGGAGTTCCTAGAAAGAAGACCCCATTGAAGGAAGAAGAGACTCAAGGAGAAGAGTCCTAGTGAAGATTGGAGATTGGTGATCTCCATTGAAGATTGAAAAATTCACATTGAAGAAGAGGTCCATAGAAGGCCCTATTGAAGAACTTCCATAGTGGAAGATTGAGGATAGAGAAGGACTAACAAAAATTCCTATTGTAAATTTTAGTAGCAATGGATTTAGGAGATCCAAGGAGAAGATCTCATTGCAAAACTTCCATAGTTGAAGATTGAAGAGATCAAGGAAGGTCTCATTGAAGGTTTTGAGAAGCTACAAGATTGAAGACCTTGGAGAGGTCTCAAGGAGAAACAAGGAGAAGGCTTGGTGAGCCTCATTGAAGGAGTTCCTAGAAGAACTCATTGGAGAAATTTACTACCAAGGAGAAGCTCTTGATAGTAAAAGAGTTGGGACAATTGTCACCATCTGATAACAAGCCCAAAGGAGAAAAATTTGGCAAGAATTTTGTCAAATTTTGAAGTAGTTTGGAGAAGATCTCAAGACATTCATAATATTGAGAAGAAGGCCATTAGATAGGCCAAGATTGAAGTTAGAATTCGACAAATAATTTGACAAGAGAAAGGAGATAAGAAAAGCCACCAAATCTAAGATATTTGGGGATTGCCATTGAAGGCTTGAAGGTCATTTCAGAGATAGAATATTTTCTGATTTCTATAGCAGATTATTGGAGAGTTCTTGAGGAATATCTCAGCTATGATTTGGAGGAGTTTCCTACCAAATTTTGGGATTCAAGGACAGTGATTTTAGTGAGTTTTGTGACTGCTTTACAATCTAAAAATTTTCATATTTGAGGATAGAAAAAGGTAGCAATTTGGGCAGCATTGGTAGCTGCTAAAGTTTAGATTTCAGAAGTGCATCTTGAAGGAGTATTGAAGCCACCAAGTTATAGTATTGGGCAAAAAATTAGTGGAGTGTTGAAGCTGCAAAAAGGTGAGCTATAGAGCTGTTTTGGATAGCCTAGAAGAGTTGTAATATCATCTACAAAAGGCAACAATTTAGGTGACTTAAATCACCATCATCTTCATCATCTACAAAGGTGAAAAGGTATGCAACAAAAGGTGCAAAAGGTTCATTAATTGAACTGTTATATTTGATTCCTTACTAAGTTTATTGAGCACCAGTTTCAAGGATTAAAGGTTGCATAAATAGTATTTATTTAAGTCTTCAAGGTAGTGCAGAAGTTATTGTCTACAAGGTTCAAACCTGCACAAAAAAATAGAAGTTAGATATATTTTAAGAGAAAGAAAAATATCAACATTCTATTAACTATTCTAAGAAAGAGAAGACTCTAAAGTTTGCATATACTTTAGTGCAAAAAGTTATTGAAAATATTGGATTATTGAGTGCAAAAGTAACCAAGCAATAAAGATATTGCCAAGAGTTTGAAGGTAATATCTTCGTCAACCTATATTAGCCAGCAAAGGAAGTTGAAGCCTACATTTTTGAGAAGTAAGAGAGTTGATTTAAGAGCACAAGGGGGCAAACATCTATCTCATCATACTCTATGTTTGCATAGCACCTCATTAGAGCTATTCAAGGGAGCTCTAAATAGCGGAGTATCTCCAAGGAAAGGGAGATAGTATTAGTAGCATTAACCTACATCAATCACCTAAGCATTAACAAACATTGGTCTCAAGCAAAGGACAACAAGAAAGGGTGAAGAAATAGGTATTACTATAGCAAGGATGCCAAGGTTGAATACATATAACATCATAGTAGCCTTTGGAGAAGGTAAACAAAGGTCCATCCAATAGCTTTTGGTGAAGGCATCATGGTCCAAACTCAACTATGAGTGGTGAAAGCAACATAGGGTTTATTCTACGTAAAAGAAGCATTGACAGTAGCATCATCACTAGTGAGAGTGAGCATTCTTCTTACCCATGTAACTTGCACCAAAGTAAGTATAATATTTAGTTAAGATATATAGTGAGGAAACCATTATAGTTGGAAAAAGCAAACTCAAGGAGTTGCACCAACTTGACAGGGAGAAGATACATCAAAGTGATAACACACATCCTTCAAAGTTTGACTCAGATTCAAGGAGTTACCCATTGTTGAAGCCATCACATACACCTATTTGGTATTCTTGTAGAAGCATTGGAAGATAACCATCTTTTCCAGAGAAGCATTGAGGGAATAAACATCATTTCCCCTCAAGTGAAGCATTGGAGAATATTGATTGTTGAAGCATTGGATTAGCATCATAGTCTATAGAGAATGAGCGTTAAGAGAGCAAGGAGAAAGCGTTCGTATAGCCCAAGGGAGTTAGGGTAAAGTAGTGAAGATATTGCACCACGTGGAAGATGACATCTCATGCACACCATGGATAGTCACCACTACATCAAAGGTAGCTCAAGTGTGCAACATTAGAAGCATATATGCATAGGCATCATTATTATAATGCCCTTGTAAGAAGTATTAGGTCAGAGGTGTTGAAGGAAATAGATAACCATTTAGTACCACTTGTTATTCAATGTTGGGAAGGTGCAGTATAAGTGGTTCAAAGGAGTTAGGTGAACCAAGTGCCACTTGGCATAATATTTCCTACATTGTGCTCTAATCCTATAGAGAGCACACTTCAAAAGGAATTTCTAGAGAAGCACTCAAGAGGATATCAACTAAAAGATAATTTAAAGAAAAACTAAGGTAGCATTAAAGTGTTTAGTGCACACAAGGTTTGAGGATTGACAAAGCCATCTAATTCACCTATTGGAGAGGAAAAATCATAGGTAGAAATAACGATGTTGAAGGGTAATCTAGCCAGTAGATTTGAAGAGCACAACTCAACACTAAAGACATCAAAGAGGAGTATGTACATCGACTGAAGAAGAGAATGAAGAGCAATAAAGTGAACATTGGTAAAAGAACAATTTGGTTATAGAGAATGAAGGGAAAGTCTACATAGCATCTCAAAGTTGACAAGGAGTCAACTGTTATCAATTTATAGAGTTTGAGTTGATCACAAACAACTTTCAAGACCGAGCTCAGTATTGGAAAGGTAAGAGTTATATTAAAAGGTTTATTAAAGTTGAAATCAGCTAAACCTTATAATCTAGAGAAATTGAATGGTAGGAGTAATAAGGTGTTAAATATCTAGAAAAAATTTTTGATTACCTTGAGAAGGAAGTAGAAAATAGAAGCATTAAAATATTTATTATTATTGCTTCCAATATTTGCAAACCTTAATTCAAGGAGTTATAAGGATAGTAGAATGTAATTTGTAAATATATAATCTTTCTAAAAACTTCTAACTTGGGAGACACAAGGAATCCTACATCAAACTAATATCATAGAAGTACAAAATTTTATCATAGCATTGATTCATAGTTGAAGATTATTGCTTACATCAATACTAGTTGGAAAAGTGAACTTACTAGTCTCATACTTAAGGAAAAGAGACATAAACAATCCAACTAAAGACATTGAAGGTTTACCCTCTAAAATTGCATTTCTAAAAGCTTTCTACAAATAGTTGGTTACAAGTGATAGAAGTTGAATATTATTCTAAAGTTTGTTATCCTATCACTAGGGAGACATAAGGAGTTCCACAAAACCTAAGTCTTGAAATTTTTATCAAGATAGTTCACATTCTCTAAACTAGGGAGTTACAAGGAAACATACTAGGACCATCATGATAACAAATAAATTCATCCTTATAGAGTCTCAACTACTTAAAGGTCCATGTTGGGAAAAACATTGGTTAAGTTTCTATGGTTAAATTCATTACCTCCATTTAATTGTCAACCTAGGATAACTTGTAAACTTGTGAAAAACTGTGCATAGTATATGCTTGTAAAATCTCCTTAATAAGATGAGTCCCTTAGATTTTATGGTTTGGGGGGGTGTTTTTGCGTTGGAGTTTTTTTTCATTTTCCAAACCATTAACCTAATTCATATTATCAAATACATGACCAAAATAACTACAAATGTAAAGTGCACACTTGATAGAAAAATTACAAAAAATAGGGAAAGCTACAAAATTAAACTAATTTAACATAACAAAAAATAGGAAAAAAGTGGGAGGAATACTTTTGAGAGTGGGCCCAAGCTTCCAACAGATTTCACTCGATTCAATTCATTCATCGGATGCTAGTTTGAGATTAATAAAACACTCAAATGAATTGTATTATATGCAACTTCAAAAATTACAGAGAAAATGCGGGATCTGGTTCTCAGGGGTGGCCTACATATTTATAAGATATGCAACCATACCCTGTTACATTTGGAGGTAATCTATTTCAAATTTTATTATTACAACAAATACACAAAAATAGGGAGGATAAAGCAAATATACAATTAATTTCATCTGATGCCAGATTAATTAAGCGTATTCTATTTTTATTAGTACAAAATATGTTTGATATTATGCTTATCAGTTTACATTGATATTTATGTATTTGCTAAAAAATATATGACATCTACTTTATGATATTTTCCTTCATTTGCATCCATCACTAAAATCACATCCGCATCCATCGCTAAAATCACTGTTCTGTTCTACCGACAACAGGGGTCATGCTATACTTTTGCTTCAATGAGAGTTAGGTGCCAAATGGGAGTCAGGTATTGAAATGGAATTCGAGCACTGAAATAGAAGTCAAGCACCATAATTAGTGTCTTTACTTTATTTGTTGTGGTTATATTTACCTTTGATTTTTTTCCATCATAAAATAGAAAGTACCAAGTTCGAATGGGACCTCAATGTAAACATGCTAAAAGGCAGTAAAAATCACTGAATCTACACACAATTCACTTAAAAAAATATTAGACAACATACGTAATTTTCTACTAAATATTTTTAAAATTTTCACATACACTTCTATTAAAATAATGTCGCATTATATATGAAAAGTGTATACAAAAATATGAGCATTTTTAGGGCTCATCATTCCCCCATGCCTAAGGATTGACATGTCCCTATGCCACTTTATATTGATAATGTGAGTTTCTCTCCTTTTTTATTTTAGTTACTGTGGCTTAGATATAGTTTCTTTAGACCTTGAGTGCAACAATGGTGGAAGGAATATAAACCAAGATATGAGACTAAGATGTACTATTTTGCCAAAATATTATAATATATTAAATCTAAAATCAAGACTTGGAACTGGAAGGACTTTGGCTATGTCCAACAAAAAAATATGAAGTTATTGATCAAATTAAAATTTGAATAAGAAAATCCATTTAGATGGTGTCAAAGAGAGTATAAGTACAAATGAAATTAGACTCACAACTCAGTTAGAGGAATGGGAAGAAAGAAAGATAAGAACTCTTATGGAAGCAAAAATCTAGAATTCAATGGCTCAAAGAAGGAGATTGAAACACAAATTTCTTCCATAAATATCTTCTAGCTCAAATATATCACAACTTTATTTCTTCCCTAAATTTAAATTCTGGAGTGGTTTTCTACACTTGGGATGGCATGAACTCTATTTTTATGAATTACTTTTCCAATATTTTTGCTGCTACTCCTCTTGAGTTGAATTCTCAACAAAATGTTCTTCAAGTGATCCCTTCTCTTATCACTTCTAGGAAAAAATCTATTTTGACTGCTCCTGTTACTATTAATGAACTTCAACAAGTGTTTTTTAAAATGTAAAAAGGGAAAACCCTAGGTCCTGATGATTTTCCCATTGAGTTCTACCAAGATTTTTGGGATATTCTTCATACCGATTTATTAGAGGTGGTGGAAGAAGCTAGGAAAGAAAAATAAATTTTGAAGGTTATAAATAAAACTTATATAACTGTTGTCCCAAAATCTCAAGAGGCTTATCATATCTCAGATTTTAGACCTATTTCTTTATGTAATATTCTTCTCAAAATCATTACTAAGATCATGGCAGAAAGGTTGAAGCCTCTTTTGCATAAGATTATTTTTCTTGAACAAGGAGGTTATGTGGAAGGGCATCAAATAGTGGATGAGATATTTCTTGCTCAGGAAGCCATCCATTCCATAGAAATTCAAAAATCTCCTTCTATGTTCATTCATTTAGACTTATCCAAAGCTTATGATAGAGTGGATTGGCACTTTCTTATCAAATTTTTGAGGCAATTTGGTTTCTCTCAAGATTGGATGGACTAGATTATGGGTTGTATCTCTTCAATATCCTACTTAGTTATTATTAATGGTAGGCCGCTTGGGTAGAACTATAAAAAAATGGAGACAAGAAATCCCTTAAGGGATTTACCATTGCTCATGGAGCTATGCCTATCTCTCATCTTCAATTTTTTGATGACTCTACTTTGTTAGGTAAAGGTATAGTTAACAAATATTCTAAAATTAAGAAAATCATTAGCTATTTTTCTAAGGCTACTAGGCAATTGATAAATGAAGACAAGTCTAAAGTCATTTTATTTCACTACTATACCAGACAGGAATACATGGTCTTGGATAGATTAAGATATAAGAATGGCTCCCTTTTGATAACTTATTTAGGCATCCCTATCAATACTCAAAGACAAAAAAATAAATACTGGAATTAGTTGTTGGACAAAGTTAAGAAGAAAATTGGAAAGTGTACCAATAGGTGGCTTTCTTTTGGGGGAAGAATTACCTTGGTAAAATCTATACTTCAAGCTATACCTATTTATGTTTCTATCATGTTGAATATCCCAAAGGTTGTTCTTTAATAATTGGATAAAATTAATCATTGGTTCCTATGAAGTGGTACTAAGGAGAAAATAAAATGGGCCTTGGTGAAATGGGACACTTTATGTCTTCCTAAGAATGAAGGGGGATTAAAATTTTGGTATGCTATTAATAACAATAAAGCTTTAGCTGCTAAATTGTATTGGAGGATTTTACATAACCCCAATGCCCTTTGGGCCAATAATCTCCATGCTAAATATGTTGAGAACAAAAGTCCTAAAGACCTTGTTCACTATCAATTGCCTACCAAAGGTTATCCCATTTTAGAAATTCTTAAGACTGGTGAGGATTTGATTAAGAAAAATTTATTTTGGATCATCCATAATGCTCAAAAGGTAAAATTTTGGACAGATTCTTGGGATGGTCACCAACCTTTGATAACTTAGTGTCCTGATTGGAGGCCTTGTATGGAGGAGCTTCATAGAGCTAATTGGATAAAGGTGGTTAAGTGCTGTCAATACTATATTGGTAATTTAGAGGTTGGTAGGTATTGGATCCCTATTGAGGACTGGCCTATTCAAATTCCAAAAATTCAAATACTCTCATCCAACACATCCTACATATGATATCTCTCTCTTGGTCCCATGATAAATATTGTTTTGGATGGAACAAAACTAATAAGGGTGAGTATTCAGTTGCTCAAAGTTATTTGGCCTTATGCCATAATAATCCCAACCAATTTTATGAAATATTTTCTTAGATATGGGCTCAAAACCTCTAGACTAAGGTGAGGTTTTTTACTTGGCTTTTATTGCATCGTAGGGTGCTAACTGGTGAGAAACTTATGAAATGTGGTTTTCATAGCCCTTTTAGATGTGAAATGTGTGGAGAGAATGTGGAAACTCTTAGCCATATTTTTAATGAGTGTACCTTAGCCTTTGAGCTATGGAGGAGAATGGCCATCTTACTAGGCTTACAATGGTCCAATTTTCCTAATTTTGAACAACTTTGGAGGGATTGGCCTAAACAGGAGGGTGTTGATCATTTCATTAGGAAATTAGTTTGGATGGGTTCTACCATTCTACTTTGGAATATCTAGAATGAAAGGAACAACCAGATTTTCAATCAAGAAAGAAAGGATATTCACTACATTTGGAAAAATACCATTGCCAACTTGGTTGAATTAGTCCAACAACTCCTTAATCACCCCAAAACTCCCACCCAATATGGGATCAAGTGATGCAAATATTGAAGATTAAATCTTCTAAGGGCAACCATATTAAATGGAATGTGAGTAATTGCAAGAGGGAAAAATCAAGAAATTGGTAGCCTCCTCCTAAGAATTATGGAAAATTCAATACCGATGGAGCCTCTAGGAGGAACCCTAGAAAATCTAGTATAGGAGGAATTGGTAGACTTTTAGATGGCTCCCTGGTTTTCACTTATGCTAAGAATTTGGGTATCCTTTCCAATAACCTTGATGAGGGGTATGTTATCCTCATAGGCCTTCAAGAGGCTGCTAAGGTTGGATGAGAAAAGGTGTTGGTTGAATCTGAATTCCAACTCATGATTAATATTCTGAAGACTCATTCTAAGAATCATAAGGTTGATTGGAGAATAAGAAGAATTGTTGAAAAGATTTAATTAATCCAGATGGGCTTTTTGAAAGTGGATTACAATCATGTGGTCAGAGAACATAATAGGAGTGTTGGTGCTTTAGCTAATTGGGCATTGGATAAAGGTGATATTACTTGCTACGACCACCCTCCCAGATGGTGGGCTTCAAAAAATATGGAAGCTCTACTTTTTATCCTTTCTTTGGATGGCTCCAGTACTATAGGTACCTAGTTCCTTTTTGCTTTGTTTTTGTTTCTCTTTGGTTTTTTCAGGGTGTTTTAGTTCCCTAACTTAGTCATATCTTTCTTCTGTTTCCTCTATTGAATATTGCCTCAAAAGTATTTTGGCTTAGAAAGGGCGTAGTTGTGTTTTGTTTTTTGTTTTCATTTTTTTTTAATATTTTAGAGGGGTATGTGTTTTTTTGTACTATTTTGTTTTTGTGTTGTTTTAGTTGTTTTTTTTTTTATGTTTTTGTTGTTTATTATATTTTTGTGTTTTTTCCTTTTTTTTTTTGTTTTTGTTTTTTGTGTTTTGTGTTTTTGTTTTTGTTTTTTTTTCAAGTGTTTGTGTGTAGTTTTTATGGTTTTCTTATGTGTTTTGTATTTTGTTGTTATTTTTATTTATTTATTTGTTTTTTTTTTTTTTTTGGTTGTTTTTGTTTGTTTTGTGGTTTTTATTTTGTTTGTTTATTTGTTTGTATTAATTTTTTGATGTGCCTTTTTTGTATTTTTGTGTTTGTTTGTTACTATTTTTGTTGTTTTAGGCATGCTCGTTGAGTGTACCAAAGGGTCAGGCCAGGTGCGAGACCTGGGCATTTTTGTTGGAATAGATACCTCTGCCTCCTTAGGACTTACCCAGAAGTGGCATCCCATTTGGGGTGTTTTCCATAAAATAAAAAATGAATTTATTAATATTGTTAGGTAATAGCTCTTCTAGAAGTGAAGCTTTTGTAGTTTACATCACCTACCCATGTTGGAAATCCTTATAGATTAGATATAGGGATCTCTTACAATTAGTACATCCAAGTTCATGATCTCTTCTTGATAACCTCTATATTGGTATCTTTAATGTGTCGATCACCTACTTGGAATACTATGTATAGTTGGTGAAGGTAGCCCATCTAGGATCAAGTTACCATATTTTTGCACATGTTTGCTCCTCTACCTTTGATTAAAACTCTAGTTAGAGCTATTTTGCATGTGATTTTCCTTTGCTCTTTCTTGGAGTTCTTGTTAATGATGTTAGACCCAATTACCAATTATTTCAATTTGATGGGTGTACCCAAGTCATCTTGCTAATTATCAGTCAATTTACTTCTTTACATTCTTACCATTTTTTTTTTAAAGTGGATTTAGCCATGGATAAATAGGGTTGTATGGTTTGCTCATAAATCAAAGTGCTCCAATATACTTCTACTTTCATAAACTAGGAAGTTTTGATCTCCTCTTGATAGAAATATTGATGTTGGGGGTTTATCTTGATAGTTCCTTGATTAGACTCCTAGGGATCCCCTTGTTTCTCTTATAGTTGTTGGATTCTAATCTCTTAATTCTCCTTCTTGTGATATCTTATGAGCATGTTAAGGGTAGTGGCTATGCGAATAGCCATTATGATACCAATTAAACATGGAAGATAGTTAGATCTACAGGCTCAGTCATATGGGGGTAGAGTGAATATGCAATCGTTGTTTGGGTCAAACCCCTACCAATGGTAGTCATTTTAGCTATCATAAAAATGGATCCTAGACTTTAACCAATGATAGGGTCTAGCTTAGCTATCACTAAAATGTATATAGATAATTATTTTTCTAGTTTGGTTAATCAATACAACTTTGTTGCTCTAGGAGCCTCACATTTACTTTTAGCCTATGACAAAGGTTTTATCCTAACAACATTCTCAACAATTTCATATATTTGGGTCTTTTAATTTTGTTCTTCTTTCAAATTAGTCCCACTTTATGGCTAACCAAAGTTTTTCTCCTTGGTAGGATTTCCCTGGTGTAGTGAAATTTTACTATACCTTTGGCAACTCACAAAGGATATTCTACTTGTAGAAGACAAGAAACCTATCAATAAAATCCTTATCTATAGATCAAGAAGTCAATGAAGGCAAATATTAGATATTTGTAAAGCTAATGGGAAGGGACAAGGAGGATGCATGATTTTTGGGATAACACTCTTCTTTCTTATCTCTAGATGATAAATTTATTTGGGAGTTCATGGAAAATTGAGAATGAGACAATCCTTTAATATACTTATCCCTCATAGAGGAGTTGTGAGTTTACTAGCATTGAACCCATACCCTTTTATCTATCACCCTTGTGTTGATCTATCCTTGGATAAGGTGATGTAGGAAAATATCTATCCTCTTATAAGTACTATATTTACATCATGTGGAATTACTCCTATGTGCCTTGACAACACAGATCATACCAATTTCTATATTGATTTCACTTCATTCCATGCAAATTGAAGTAGTCATTACTTTATTGATTGGATAGTCCCTAGATGATTGGTGATAATATCGATGGGTTGTCTCCTCAATGCATATTTTCTCTTTAATGTACTAGATCAGGTGGTTTCTCTCATTCATAGGGCCAGTACTTTCTTTTTCTAATGGTATAGGCCATTGATTTTTCTTTTCCATGGTCTTGATTGCTTCATCCTCCACTTTTGAACTAGCTGTATTCTACAAAACCTAATGGTTAAAATAATGCATATATATGGAACATTGGGGGCTAAAATTCAATCCTTACTTGGATCTCAACCTATGCTTGTTGGCTCAAATACCCTACTGGGACCAAAATTCCAAATTTCAACAACCCATCGATACTTTTGGTTATCAAGAATATAGGAATGCATCCTAACCAGGGATATTTTTGACTCGAGGTAGTTCTTCTTAGCCATGGAAATATAGTTGGTATTTAGTTTAGATGTAGGTAATTGCTCAATATAATTTGCATGGAGTGGTTGAGAAGGAATTTTAATCTTGGTTCGATATCTATTCCTTAGGACCATGAATATATATTCTGTGTACAAATAGCCTCCTAGTTTAGTAGTGAAGTCCCTAGATAGACAAATGTTAAATGAAGTCAGAAGGTAAATCATCACAACCTATTATTGCATAATTAGAATTGGATCGATGTATAGCATGAGAAAAATACCCTTTGCTTTCCCAAGGATTTGGATTGAGCTCTCATCCAATTGCACCATCCTTTTGTTGACCAACTTATAAGCTAGTTTTAAGGCATATACCACCACTCTTAGCATGACCAAAGTACCTACCTTAGAGTAAATAATATAATTATGTATTAACTTATCATTGTAGACTAGATTCAAGTAGAAAGACATGGGCTTGACTTGGTTCTCTAGTAGACCAAAAACTTGTAATACAATTAGTTCCTTCTTCTATTTTAGCTATTTTTTGTTCCTCTAGATATTTATTTGGGTACTCCTCCTACTCTAGGATGGAAAATATGATCCATATAGGCAAAAAAACTATAGATATCTTCAAATGAAAAACCACGTTGAATGATCCTAGGGAATTGGTCTTTCGAGGGGAATTCAACAAAGATTGAGCTCCAGGCTTATCCATAGTTGATTAAGAAATTTTTAAAGGCTCTAATAGGAGCATGCATTACTTTGGGACTTCTAGGATGTTCTTATTAAAGGTCATTGAAAGTTTTGATGCATTATGATTTGGTAGGGGTATGGTGGATACCTAAGGCTACCTAATTGTTCTCATGCTATTCAAATTTTCTTCTTTTTGACTTGCATAATATAGTCTAATTAGATTTATGACTTGTTAGGAACTAAAATAATTGCTCTTTCAGACACAACATATACTTCCTCATCCCACATAACCAGAATTTACTCCAAGGGAGAAAAAAATGAAACATAGAGGGCCAGGGAAATGGAAGTTTGGCTTTGATCTTGTGCCTCCATCCCTAAATGAGGAAGAGGTGCCTATATAGGTACCACCTCATTCAGTACTATTGTGGGTTACTAATTTTTTTCTCTAAAATAAATATTCAAAGGGTAAGTGTTTGAGTATTGGCAGTATCATGCAATAGAATCCTCCACATAATTATTTTGCATAGAGGTAATGTCTATAATTGGATTCAGAGGAATTTGTTACAATAAGATTGGGATTGGCACCATCTACTGATTATGGATCTAGGCCTAACTTGTATCCTTGTTGTCCTAGAATTATGATCATTGGTACTTGTTAGGAGGCCTATTATCATGGTTATTATGCTAGAGTAGAGGTATTGGATTATTATTATATTGAAACCTCTAGTTATTTTGTTTCCTCTTAAAATACAACACCTCATTAAAGAGATTCCTAAGCATATTTTTTAATTTTTTTAGCTTTAATGAGGATTGGGAGTTTGAAGTTGGATGATTCGGGGTAGCATAAGGTGTCAAAACTAAGAGTAGGTGTCAAAACTAAGAGTAGATTCACAACCCGAGTGGGTTAAAATGTGGTGGGTTGTACAACTAGAGGAGGCTTGTATGGAGGTCAAGTCCTTGGAAATAAAGATATATGGGTTTTTGGAGATAGCCTTCCTATCTAAATGAGTTCATTCATATCTTGGATGATTTCTCATATGTTGTTGGAAAGGAGTTCCCTCCCTTAGATTTAATCATCATGGAAATATTTGAATCAAAATATTTTGGTTAGTTTATGAAAGTCATACTTGGGAGAGGTTAGATTTCATCTAGAATTCTATACCAAGTTTTATGGAACTAGGTATTGAAATCATTCATTATCTCCATGGGTGCTCTTTTAATAATTGTCAACTGCTCCAAGAGAGTGACATCATTGATTTTCTACCTAAATTTATTCACCAGTTGATCCTAGTTTCCAGTTGAATGTGAGAAAAGAGTTATATAAAATTCCCTCACTTTCCTCTAAAGGATGTCACTAGCAACCTTAACACCCCATTTTGTTCATTGATGTTGTATAATACACACAGGCTTGCCATGTGATATAGGTGTTACTTTAGTGCGGTTGCATATTATTTGATGTAGTAGGGAAATGAATTCAAGGATTAAGTTGGGATTGGGTCCCAAGTAGTAGGTGGATTATGGGAAATTAGGGTACCTCTATTATTTTTGGCCAAAAATCTCCTCATGGGTTGGTTTTAATGCGTGCCCATGTTTCAATTTTTAGCTCTTTTTCTTCTTGCAATTGAGCTTAGGGGTTGTGCTAGTGCTTGAGGATTTGTAGATATGTAATATCTAATAGTATGTTGTTAGGAACATTCTAATTAAAATAAGCACATTCACATAAGTATTGCAATAAAAGCATAAATTCATGAAGAAAGAGAATATTGCAATACAAAATGTAAATGCAAAAATATAATAATCTCATAAATTACAAAATGAAATCATGGGCCTCTTTAAGTGGGAAGCCTACTTTAATAATTTCATCCAATATGCAAAAAATACATTCATTTATGCACCCTTGTATTTTAAAGATACACTTCATGTAACTGATGAGGCATTGAAAATGCCTCATTATTTCATTTTTCTAACATATGAAACTACCAAATTTTGACCAATGTTATAGTTAATTTTCCAAATATTTGATTAATATGTATTAATATGTTAGTGTTGACATGATTAAATGACAAGAAGTACTATTTTTTTGTTTATTTTATTTTTTGCATTTTTTATCATTAGTTTGAATTATTTTAGCAGTTAATTAGTATAAATTAAGGCATAGTAGAAAATAACTATTTAACAAAGTTTGGATGAAATCTGATTGGATGAACAAATTTGAAGTGTTTTCAACTTTAGACATATTTTTAGGATGATGTGGCACCATAAAACTCCCACTGTAGCTAAAACAAGGTACAAACTACTGAAAATAGAATCTGTAGGTGCAACTCTAGAACATCCAAGCAGTAACCTATAGGTTAATAGGGAATTGCGGAGGAATGCTAATATTAAAGCTAAAACCATATCAGGAGAATCAAATCAAATAGGAGGAATACACCAATTATTTGTAAGTTCCTCAACGTGACCAAGTCCAAACAAAAAACATAAAACAACTATTCAGGCATATGTTCTAGAGTTTCCACAAAAAAGTTGTAGAACTAGCTAAAAATTTACTTTTTGGCAAATTTTCTAGGATAATATGAGATATTGTGCATGGATTGATGTAACCATTTATACTACACCTATTTATATATCTTTCCCCATAATTTGGAGGTGAGAAAAATAAGATAACTAGCTGCAAATAAGATTTTATTTCAATTCTAGACTGAGTTTGTTGCAGCAGGTCAACAAATCAGGAACTGACAACAAGAAGATTAGTTGTATTTTTCAACTGTAGGTTAAGAATGTGGAAAATGTTATATAAATAATTCCACCCACCTAAATTGAAGAATAATAGATAAAATAGACAAATAGGAAATAGACAACATTATTTTGAAATTATTAGCAACTTTTATAAGAATAGTCTTTTTGTCAAATAAAGTGTAATTTTCATTTTAGCATATGTTTTATGCATGATTGATTGACAAGATCTTAGGAATTGGTAGTTTTATCCTTCCATTAGACCTTGGAGCAAGGGTCCACTCTCAGGGTTGGTGAAGGGACATCTGTCACTTTCTGCAAGATTTTTCTATTATTTCTATTTTTTGTTAAAAAGTTGTTAATTTCTTGCTAAAATTTTATAAATAAAAACTTACTCTATTTTATTCTAATTTTTCCCCTATTTCTAAATGTCCATATTTGTGTATTGTTACCAGCTAGCTAACCTTACTTTCCTCTGTATTTTCATTCCTATTTATGCAATTTCAATTCAGTTTTAGTCCAACAAATTAGTTGCATGTTTTAGTAGTAATTTTCTTTTTTACCAGTATTTAGTTTAATAGTTTCATATTCTAGCATTGTCACTTTTGTTATTTTGTTTTTGTATTTTTATTTCATTTAATTTCAATTTAAGTAAACATAATGTAGTTTCTTTCTTCCTTCAGTACAATTCAATTCTACAAAAGTAAATAGGTTTCAATTCTGCAAATTAGTGTTAGTTAAGTTTAATTTTTGCAATGACTTTATGAACCTTTGTTACCAATAGACAAGCAAGTACCTTGATATCTGAAATATGAAACCATAAACCTCCTCTATCGTATATAGCCTTGGACACCACCCTGGATTGATAAAATAAATGAATTAAATGATGAATCATTAAAAACACTCATCATTTTTGGTATCGTTGACAGAGAACTTTGGTGTTGTTAGAGGACAAATCAATATGCAATTATTTTTGTATGAAGTTGAGTTAAATAAACCTTAGAATAGTATTTAAACTAACAAAAATAATGAAAACACAAAAATGATAACTTTGCATAAACATAGTTGTATTGTTGAAAGTTGCATTTTAGATGTTAGGACACAAGCATAGAATGTATGAATAGCTTAAGAGACGAAAGATGATGATTCCTTAAAACAAATCCTTTACTTACCATAGGAAGGAAAAATTCATGACAAGGGGGTGAATTGCCTCCATTTGAGATTTATTGTAACATTGAAAGAGGAATACCATCATATTCTTTAGAAAGTGTATTTCCTAAGGGAGAATTACAAGAGGAGCAAATTGCTAGTTCCTCATCACCTACTCCTGATATATCTCTACTATTAGGATAGTTTATATGAATCTATACCAAGTGTTGGGAAGATATAATAGAAGACTTACAAGGAAATACATATAGGGATAGTAATATTCTCAATCAAGGTAACCTCCCTGCTCCTACCAGGACCTTTGAATATCCTATTCAATTAAATCCCACGTAGAACTCCCTAATGAAAAAAATTTAACCCTCATTGCTACCAACTTTTAAGGGAGTTATATCAGAGGATCCTGACCAATTCTTATTTAAATTTAAAGTTGTATGCCAAACATATGATTGTATAAATGACAATAAAAAAGTTAAGGTGTTTCCTTCCATGCCCAAAGACTCAGCATTGCGTTGGTTAATGAGTTTAGCATCTGATCAATCTGAACTTGAGAATACATGGAGAAGGAATTTTTGGACAAATGCCAAGAATAATATCGTGTGAAAAATAAGAATGATGAATTATTCAGAATTAAACAAGAAGACGATAAAAAAATTGAAATATTATTTGGATAGATTTGCTTTTGTGCAAAAGAGATGTGGGGTTGGTGAATCAAAAATTTGTAAAAACATATTTTTGAGAGGATTGCAAGATGACTCCAAGGAAGTGTTAGATCTAATGGGCAAGGGAGATATGAGTACCCTTGACATTGAAGAGATTTTAGAATTATGTAAAAATTACTCCTGTATAAGACAAAAAAGATGAAAAAGGGGTAATAATGTAAGTGACTTGAAAGAACTAATGGAAGAATTTGCTAAATTGAAAATAAACATTCTTGTGTATCTTAACACTACGTTAGGGGAAATGAATACAAAAACTAATTCTATGGAACCTTTAGCCATTTATTGGTCAAGATGTAGAAACAAGCATGCTCTTGAGGATTTCCTTTAAACAAAACCTTCATATTTGCTATATGTAGCATTTATGCAAAAGGACATATCACAAACCAATGTAATTTACTTCTAGGAATAAAAAATATCTTAGAAACACAATCAGAAGAACTCAATTTTGTAGGGCAAAGACAAGGGGGAAATTTTCCACAATATCAATATCAAAATACCCCATATTTTCCCACAAATTGGGGATAAAATCCCTGGTCTATGCCATGGTCTTACTCAAAACCACCACAATAATCATGGAATCAACCTCCATGGTCATCCTCTTAGGAATGGTCACAATCTAGGTGGACAAATCCACAATGGAATAAAAAAATCCACCATGGATGCAACCATAATCTCATGGAAAAAACTAGGGACAATAGTATCAACCATACCAGGGACAACGAAGATATCAAAATCAAACACAAAATTTATTTCCTAGTCCTGCTCATAATTTTTCTCAAGGATGACAATCACAACAACAACAAGTGAAACAACCTTCACTTTTGATCCAACCTATGGCTAACCCAAATAATACTAGACAGACATGCCCTATCTATGTAGCTAAATTTGATGATATTGCCATAATAAATGTAATTTATTGTAGCAATATTCAATTACATTCAGAAAAGAAACATCCTGAACCCACTCCACCTATCATCGTAGAAATGGGAACTAATAAAAACAAACAAAACCCATTTACATACAACTCACAACAACCAAGCGTTGAGAAAGGAAAATAAAAAGAAGACTTTCCTTCTTCATCAATGAAAATACCATACCTTGAACAGTTTGAGAAATCTAAAATCTCTTCAGAATCATATTTAGTAAAATAACTAAAGCATTTAAAAATTATGAATCCTTTACTACAAGCTATTAAATATATGCCACTAATCAACAAAATCGTTCAAGAGTTGTGTATTAAGAAACCAGAAAGGAAGAAAATAACATTTCCTAAGATCATTCAAGTAGATGGACAGTTACCAAACCTCATTTTTGGAAAGCTTATTTATCCAAAGTATGGTGATCTGGGAAGTCATGGAGTTATGGTAACCATAGGATCAATACAAATATCCAATGACTTGATTGATCTAGGGGCAACCATTAATATCATGACAAAAGATAAGATGCAGAGATTACAAATGAACAATCTAAATCCTACTATATTGGAAATGGATAATAGCTCTATAGTTAAACCAGAATGGATCATAGAAGATATTCCTGTGATAGTTTCTTTATGGGAATATCCAGTTGAATTCTTGGTATTACAACATCAAAACTCTATGAATGGATATCCAATAATTTTAGGAAGGCCTTGGCTTGCTACGACAACTACTTTCATTGACTGTAGGTTAGGGGATATGACCATTTTAAATGGGATTGATTCAAAAAATATTTCTTTATATCCTCCTGCAAAACCTTTGGTTAAATTTTTAGGTCACTTATGGTTTCCTAATTTTGATGAAGAAAATGAAGAAACTATCTCAACCTTAGCCACCATAGTTGTGAAAGACCACATAGAAGAGTTTGAATCATGTGAAAGAGATGCTTTTGAAGATGAAATTATTTTGGTTAATACAATATATGATTAAAGACTCGAGGATGAATCGACCATCACTCATAATTTGATATATAATGATGAAGAGCAATAATTTAAACAATTGCCACCCATTCCATTACAAGATAGTCCATTTAAATTGCCATATAGATGGCATTGTCATATTCTATCATATTTTTATTGTCTTATATTCGATATGATTCCATTAGGAATTGCATTTAACAATGAGATAAATTTTGTATTCTCTTCTATCACATCATTACCCTCTTAACTCCTTAATAAGAAAATTTGAAGGAGTTAATTCTATCCAGCCTGGTATAAAGCAAGTTGAAGTACAACCAAGAATTTTTTGAATAACAACAACTAGTTAACCACTGACCAGGAATCAAAATTGCTTAATGTACTACATAGACACATCAATACCTTTACATGGGAATACAAATACATGACAGGGATTCATTTTGATGTGTGCACTCATAGAATATATATAAATGATGTAAAACATGTGCAACAACTCCAAAGGCACCTAAATCCTACCTTACATGATATTGTAAAAAATAAAATAAAAAAACTTTTAGCAATAGGATTCGTTTATCCAATTTATGATAGTTGATGGGTTTCTCCATTGGTTATCGTTCCAAAGAAAAATAGAAAAATGAGAGTGTGTGTGGATTAATGAGAATTGAATAAAGTCACACATAAGGACCATTTTCCATTACCTTTCATTGACCAAGTGTTAGATACACTCATTGGAAAGAAATATTTTTTTTTCTTGATGGATTTAGTGGCTATAACCAAATTCAAGTTGCACCTAAAGATCAAGAGAAAACAACCTTCACTTGTCCATGGGGAACGTTTGCCTACAAAGTATTACCTTTTGGCATTTTTAATGCCCCAACAACTACCCAATGAGTCATTTTGATCATTTTTTTGACTTGACTACTGAATATATAGAAATCTACATGGATGACTTCATAGTTTGTGGGAAAACCTTTGATATAACCTTAGAACATCTTGACAAGGTATCAACCTATTATGAAACTTATAATTTGGCCCTAAATCCTGATAAGTGCTTCATGATGATGGAAGAAGGCATTGTCCTTGGCCATCATATCTTGTCATAAGGAATCAAGGTAGAGATCATTAAAAACCTTCCTTCACCACAAACTCAAACAAATATTAGGAGCTTTTTGGGATGTCATCTGAAGATGATAACCATGCTCAAGAATGATGAGCGCATGAATGACTTAGTAATCATCAAATAGGTGTGTTGAAAATCATTTTATTTTATAGACATTATATTTAGAAAAATAAGGTAAATAAAAAAATTCAAACATCCAATATTTCATGCAAAAAAATATAGAAAATTGTTGAAAGGGATTATTCTATGAGGTGTAGGAGACTTGCTGTAGAGTTGTAGATAAAAGAAAAATGCAACAATGGGTCAAAAAATACAAATTTGAGCCTAATACCATGGAGGAGTTACAATATCACATAGAGGTTGTGGATATTTTCCAATAGGCCATATGGATGCCATTTTGTAGAAGTTTGATAGATACTCAGAGGGACAAGCTACAAAATTAACCAGAAATATTAACAACAACAAAGCTATGATCAATGGGATGCATATTGAGGTAACTCCCCATGTGCTAAGCCAAAATTTTGAATTACCACTTTAGGGAGTAGAAATAGTTAAATATTTTAAAGCAACACTCTTTGAAGTAGTTAGGGCTTTCTAAGAGGATGGATATTCTAAACCAAAGATGCAAATTAACAATAATATATGCAAAGGGGTTAAGCATACTAGTCTATAAAAATTGTGAGATGAGGTAGCAATTTGGGTTATCAAATATCTAACTTATGAGGGTCAATTTACTATTTTGTTTGATAACTATATTAAAATAATTACCCACCTTAGACATGGTGCACAGAGACGAGAGATTAGAATTAATATTCCCCTATATCTACACCAAGAATTACATAATATGACTAAGAGATACCAAGATGAGTAGGGGTCTGTTAGACATCATGGCCTCATTAAATTAATTTGCAAACACCATTTTAGGAGAAACCCTAAAAAATTTGGTAGGTTCTTTGAACCTTTGGAGGAACAAGTCCTTGTTAGGAATGAGCAAAACTAGGGAGATGAAGCACCCACCAACAAGGTAGAAACCTCTAGAATAAAAATTGATAGTAGGGCTACTTATGAGCCTAGGGAAGCCCCATCCTCCTCTCATGCATAATTAGCTACTGAAGCCATATCATAAAGAAAGAGAAAAGTTGCAACTAGCCCTATATAAAAACAAAGAACCAGGAGGGTAGTAATCAAAATAGGGGATGTTGAAGTCTCTACTAAGGCAGATGTTTCTACACAATAGGTACCTTACAATTATAACATAGTAAAGAAATAGGCTGATACCACCAATTCATCATTTGTATAAGGAGATATTGCTAGAGAAGATTCTTCTACCATGGAAGAAAATTTTTAGCTAAAATAATAAAGTTATACCAAAGAAAACGGGTCTGCAGAGAGACAACCCAAAAAATAGAGCATTCTAGTGGTAGGCATAGAACAAAGTCACAACCACTCAAGAGGTCCAGTAGGTATGCAAATAAACCTATTGCAAATGTATCTATTAAACAAGGGGAAGAAGAGGTTGAAGCACAACAAAATGCACCTACACCTCCTCCTCTTAGAAGAAGCCTGAGAAGGATGTAGAAGGTAGCTGCTCCAACACATGAAACAACACCTCCTACACCACTCAAACAAAAGAAGAAGAAAATTGATTTTTTAAGATGATGAGAAGGATTTCATTGAGGAAATGCCTACTAAAGCTAAGGAACCCATAAAGAGAAATTATCCACCTGTAATGGTTTTACCTACTTATTATTTAGAATCTAAAGAGGTTATTGATACAATTTTAAAGATCATTTGAAATTTGTAAGGGTAATAATCAAAACCCAAAAAACATGGATTGAGAAGGTAGAATAAACTATCAAAGAGAAAGATATATATATGCAAGTTGTTGCAAGAGTTGGGTGATTTAAATTATAAAATAGGATAGTTGGAAAATATACTTGCAGATCCTACCCCAGGAAAATAAGCAGTTGAGATTCTTCTTGATATAGCTAGACAAATTCAAAATGAGAGTGCATAGGAAGACACTCTAATACTACATAAAAAAATTGAGGATATTGCCTCAATACAAAAGTCTTCCTCTTCTAATCCTGTCATGGTTGTTGCTTCAACAGAACAACAATAAGTAGAAGGATTTGTATTTATTCAAAGGCCTAGAAAAGAGCCAATGGTAACTAGATAATGCTCCCACCAAGGAGAAGATACTACAGAGCCTAAGCAACAACAAACCTTGTAGGAGTAGCCAATAGTAGAATCTGCTCCAAAATGTTAAGACCAAGAAGGAGCTTTGAAACAATACTTGCAAAGAGAAGCTCTAGAATGATAGATCATTCATATGAGAGTTCTAGAGCATGATTTTTTAGTAAGAGAAGCTCTTGGACTATAAACTAAACCAATATAGATTGAGACATCGATTAAGGAGGAAGTAAAATAGTTTTTGATAGAATCTATCAATATAGTTCAGACTACAAAAATTGGAGTGCAGGCTAAAATTCCTCCAATCCCTAATGACCCACTAGTTGTAGTACCATAGCCAAATATGGTTTCACTAGCAAAATATAATGCAACCATATCAAGATGAATGGCTCAATATCATGCATTGGAAGGACAAATTGCAATATTGAGGCCATTAGAAGAGCATACTAGGAGATAGGGTGAGGAAATTATGTAACTATAGGCCAAGGTGAGAGATTTATGCCTTATAGTAGAGAAATTGGTGTAGTATAGACAACTTGTTAGAATTTACAGTATGTTTCTCAGGGAAAACATTTATAGGTGGCAAGTTATGAGGATCTACTCAGATATTTCTTATGATCTATCCTTTGAGTAGTCTTTTATGGATGCATTTTTGCAAAACCCTAAGGAGCAAAGGAACCTACTATGTGAGTTTTACTTGCATAAATTTGTAGTGATAGAAGATGTGCAATTCATACCCCATATTTACATAGGAGATGTGCAGTTGAGAGCTTTTACTTCCACACTCAACAATTAGCTACACTGGCAACATGAATGTAATCAATGCAAGGTTGTGGAAGTAGGACCTAGAATTTTTTTATTAGGCATGTCCAGCCCAATCCAACAACCTTTATTAGCCAACACTTCTCCTTTATGAGTAGACCAAAGATCAAAGCTACATATCTGAATAATCTTAGAGAGTGTGGCTAGCTTTTAGCTATTTTACAAGGATAATTTTAACAATGCAATGGCAACATGTAGGAGCAGATGGGATGAACGACCAATGTCTCTGAGGAAAAGAGAACCCATCACACCTATAAATTTGATGTGATATTTTAGAAGAGTAGTAGCAATGATAGATATTATTTTGGTAATATCTATCACAATGCAACATCAATGGATAGGCCTTAGGTTTAGGATACCCATCATCCTTACACATGTAACCTTCTATTTTGACTCAAACCCTAAACCAAAATAGTAGTTTTAGAACTAGCTAGCAGATAATAGACCACAAGTTATGGGAAAGCTAGCATAAGGATTTGGACCTCAATGTTTTTGTAGAAAATCAAAATGCATGAGGACATGCATCAGGTTAAGTGGAGGGAATGATGAGGCACCAAAAATACCTCATTATTTTATCTTTGCTAACATATAAAACTGCCAATTTTTGACCAATGTTATAATTAATTTACCAAATGTTTAATTAATATGCATTAATATGTTAGTATTGATATGATGAAATGCCAATAAGTACTATTCTATTGTTTAGTTAGTTTTTTACATTTTTTATCATTTGTTTGCATGAATTTAGCAGTTAATTAGTATAAATAAGGCATAATGGAAAATAGCTATTGAACAAAGTTCTAATGAAATCTGATTGGCTAATTTTTTTGGAAGTGTTTCCTAATTTAGACATATTTGTAGGATGATGTGGAAATAGAAAACTCTTATTGCAACTAAAATAGGGCACAAAATGCTAAAAATATAATCTATAAGTATAGCTCTGGAACATTTGGGCAACGACCTATAGGTTAATAGGGAATTGAGGAGGAATGCTAAGATTAAAGTTAAAACCATATTGGGAGTATCAAAGAAACTAGGAGGAACCCACAAATCATTTAGAAGTTCCTCGACATGACCAAGTCCAAACCAATAACATCTGACAACTATTCAACCATATGTTCCTGATTTGCTTCAGAAAAAGCTATAGAATTAGTTGAAAAATACTTTTTTGTCAAATTTTTGAGAGAATAAGAGAGATGGCATGTGGATGGATGTAACCAATTATATTCCACCTATTTCTATCCCTTTCCCCATCATTTTAAGGTAAGAAAAATAAGACAGTTGGTTGCAAATAAGAGTTTATCCCAATTTTAGATTGAGTTTGTTGCAACAGGTCAACAAATCAAGCATTACAACAAGAAGATTAGTTGTATTTGTCAACCATAGGCTTGGAATGTCGAAAATTTTGTATAAATAATTCCACCCACCTACGTTGAAGAATAATAGATAAAATAGGCAAATAGGAAATAGACATAAAATTATTATGAAATTATCAGAACTTTTGTAAGAATAGTTTTTTGTCAAATAAAGTGCAGTCTTCATTTCAACATAGGTTTTTGTTGTGGTCATTGCACAACTTGCCCCAAATTTGGGGACCCACCTTAAATTTTGGATGTTATGGAAAATTTTGGTTTAGGTTGCAATATAGGTTCCAAGGTTTGGGTGTGGATTATTGTCTCCTTTTAGTTTTTTTTTAAGTTGTCTAGTGTGTTGATTAGGTTCTTTCTTATTTTTATTGTTTTGGTTAATTTAAATGTTTTGAATTAAAGCAATTCAAACATTTGAAATTAATTAAATCAAATTTAAAATAAAAAAGAAAACAAGTAAAATGAAAAAATAAAATAAAGAGAGAAAAAATAAATAAATAAATAAAAAGAAAGAAAATAATATATATATATATATATATATATATATATATATATATATATATATATCAAAATAAAGCCATCAATGTATTTTTTCTAGAAAGTTAATTTAATTTCATCTAATTTTAATTTAATTTTATCTAATTTTAAGTTAATTTAATTTGTTTTGGGAAAGTTTAATTTAATTTTATCTATAGTTTGGTCTTAATTTAATTTTATTAATGTTTTTGTTTTAGAAAGTTTGATTTATATGCTCTTTATTGCAGGATACTATTAAAAAAAGGAAAAGAAAAGAAAAAAAAAGTGGCAACACTCAAAATTTGGAAAAATAAAGCGTTGGAAAGCCAAGAGTTGGAAAAATAAAATGTTGGTAATCCAAGAGTTGGAAAAAGAAATAAATAGCCAATGTTGGAAATCTTTAAAAACCCATTGAAGCTCATAAACAAGGGCTAGAAAATTTTGGAGCATAACTGTTGAAGAAATATTGGAAGGTCCTTTAGCTATTGTCAACACTTTGGATTCACCTTGTATGTAGAATAAAGGTTATTTTTTAGCACAATAAAGATTTATTGCCCATATTTATTTATGTTTTAGAGTTATTTTAATGGTGTTTTATGTGTTAAGTCGTTAGCATCATTTTGATAGCTTTAATACATGTTCTTATTCCTTATAATCTCGCCATAACCAGATATTAGATTGTGTATGCAGGTCTGACCTAGTTATATTTTCATGTTCAGGATATAACTATCTTCTATAGATAAGTTGGATTTGTTTTCAGTAGTTCTCTTTGGTCTTTGTTCACATTCTGGTCCATTTTCTAGCTTTTCTATTTTCATTTCTTTCTTCTAACCTTGTCTTTTTCTAATTTTTTATCATTCCATTTTATTTTGTTTCAGTTTTCTTACAAGCACTCAAAATCCTAACAGGCTTACAATTTTCTACATTTAAAATTTTAGGGTTTTTTAGTATTAAAATGTCCAAATAATTAAGGTTCAAAGCAAGCATCTAAGTTATTTGGATAATCATTCTAGAATTCCATTTAGAGTAAAGGAAATCAGCACTCCAAAATTTTCAACATTTTTTATCACTTAAGGACAAAGATAAAATTAACTTTGCATTATGGGAGGGATTTGACTAACTCTAAAGTTCACATTAATGCAAAGATAAAATGAAGTGATCTGCCACAACACTCACTAATAGCACACTTTAATCTGAACTAAAATGAACCTACTCACAACAAGTACTAACTCCAATCTACACTAAAATTTTAGATTAAAAAATAATCTATTAACACCAAATACTAAGTCCAGCTTCACATTAAAGCTTAAGATAAAAGAAGTTTGCTATCAGGTATTGAAGGACAAATCATTTTAACCAGTCAGATATAAAATGGAGTAGACTAATTTTAGGCATTCATTTATCACTTTATTTCTGTACATAAGGGAAATCAAGCCCTTTAATCAATGAACAATAACAACATGGCATAATAAAAGTAAAACCACCACAGGCCCCTTGTTAATAGTTGCTTGCAAACCACTAAGGTATTCCTAGCATTTATTTTGACACATCTTTGTAGGTACACAAGAAAAATTAAATAAAATGAACCTTGAAGAAATTTTGATTTCTTTGCAAGAGAGGGTTTTGTATCAAAATCCTACTTGTGAGTGTAGTTTTGCAATTGGGTAAAATTACCACTCAATAGTTTTATGCATGATTGGTTGAAAAGAGTTTAGGATTTAGTAGTTTAATCCTTTCAATGGACCTAAGAGCAAGGTCCCACTCTCGGGGCTAGTGGAGAGACATCTGTCACTTTCTGTAGTTTTTTTTTTTTGTCAAAAAGCTATTAATTTCTTGCTAAAATGTTGTAAATAAAAAATTGCTCTATTTTGTTCTATTTTTTTCCCCTGTTTCTAAATGTCTATGTTTGTGTATTGTTACTAGCTAGTTGACCTTACTTTCCTTTGTATTTTATTCCTATTTAATAAATTTCAATTCAGTTTCAATTCAATAAATTAGTTGCAGGTTTTAACAATAATTTTTTGTTTTAGCAGTTTCTAGTTCAGTAGTTTTATATTCCAACACTGCCACTTCTAATATTTTATTTTTGCATTTTTATTTCATGTCATTTCAATTTAAGAAAAAATAATGTAGTTTATTTCTTCCTTCAACACAATTCAATTCTACAAAAGTAAATAGGTTTCAATTTTGAAAATTAGTGCTAGTTAAGTTTAATTTCCACAAGGAATTTATGAACCTTTATTCCACCAAACAAGAAAGTACCCTGATCTTTGAAATGTGAAACCATAAACCTCCTTTATTGATTATAGCCTTAGAAACCACCTTGGATTGACAAAACAAATGAATTAAATGATGAATCATTAACAACACTCATAAGTAATCCTAACCTAATACTCAAGAGTTGGCTTACATGCAAAGTGTTGCTCAAGCTAGAGTCTTCTACCAAACAAACAATTACATTCTTTATAACAATTATGATGAGCATAAAAAATACTCATATTTTTGTATGATTTCTAACGGCATTTGTGTGGCAGTATACTAAGAGGTATATTTTTATGAATTATTATGTATCTATTTAATAAAATTATGTGCATTATCTAATTTGTGTGTGAAGTGTGTTTTTGTGTAGATATTTGTTGATTTTATCATCTTTTGATCAATCGATATCCTACGTGGACTTGGCATGTTTATGCTTCATGAGTCTAATGAATATTGGGGAGGCACCTTACTCTTCAGGTAGGCACCTTATTCTAGAAGTAGGTGCCTTGCTCTTCAGGTAGGCAAATTACTCTAGAAGTAGGCACCTTACTCTTCAAGTAGGTGCCTTACTCTTCAAGTAGACACCTTACTCTTCAGGTAGGCGCCTTACTCTAGAGGTAGGCACTTTACTATATAAGAAGATGCCTTAATATTTAGGTAGTGCCTTACTCTAGAAGTAGGTACCTTACTATACAAGGCACCTTGATATTAAGAACCTTGACAGGGCGGCTAAAGAGGATCCTATTGACCATGGTAAACCTTCAACTCCACATCACATAGGTTATACTTAGGAGACCATAGAACGTATGAGTTGTCCCAGAAAAATTGGGAGAAATGCATAACCACTCAATGAAGCAGGAGGCGAACACCACAAAGATCAAACCTAAAAATATTCTATCTCTAGGAAAATATGAAAAGTATTTAAACTATTTTTATAATGCGCCTGTTATAGTAACTACATTGTCTCATTTTAGAATGTAATCAGGCCTTCTGTTGTAACAAAACTATAATAGGAAGTCCTGTGTATGTTATATAAACACACAGACTTATCTAAGATAAATGAGACAATGTTTCTAAGAGTGTTGGTGTATGTAAACATTACACTGCAATATTAATAAAGCTTGAGAGTTCCTTCATTAGCATTTTATCTTTGTAATTAGCTGAGTGGGAGCTGATGGATCGTGGACCCACTCCAAGCTAATATTCCTCCCCTAATTTCTATTATTTTCTAGATTAAATTTTTTGTTTTAGTGTGCTTGTTTTTTAGATTATATTATTTGTGTTAGTGTGTTGTATATTTCATTCTTGTAGAGTGTGTTTTACCGCTTTCATTTATTTTCCAACGCAGTGTGGTGTAATTTATTTTTGTGTACTTTTATTTATGCATGGTTTTAATCGATGTGGAAGAATCAATACAATTTTATAAACACTCCCCCAACGATAAGTTAGTGGATGCATCTCAAGAGTGGTATTGTGATTAATCTTAAACGTGGTACTTCAAAATTTTATGAGTTCCATGGTCTGACAAATTAAATGTGAGGGCTGTGACAAAAATATGACTAAATTTAACCAGTATTTTACCCCCAATATTTTGGCACCATTGTCGAGGAAGCACTACTAATAGATTTATTGCAATACCTTAAACCTTCCATATAATTTTGCATGAGTCCATTGAAGAAAAGAGGACCCAACGGTTGTTTCATAAAACAGTGCCTACAGGAAAAATCTGAGTCACTTGAAAATTCTGAATTTGAGTTAGATTCTCCTAAATCACCACCAGTAGTACACTAGAGTGAACACCCTATATTTATGCAAAGCTCTTCCTCGTCCCATCGACCAGGAAAAGAGAAGATTATATGAAATCCTCTATTTAAAATGATACCTTCCAAAGAGGAATTGTTGTGGAAAGCTATAGAGGATCAAACCATAACACCAGCTGACTTAGAGGCTCTCATACAAAAGGTTCAAAATGACCAAAAGGCTATAGAATCTGCATTAGAGACCACATTTCTTGAAAAAATGGTTGAAGAGACTTCGATTGGTTTTAGCTTCCCGATAGAAGAGGGTGCAGGGGAAACCAAAATAGAAACATATCCCGTATCCATATCTTTACCTTCAGGGGATACCCAATCGAATATCCTGACTGGTTTTTATTCAAGTTCTATGTATTGAGTAGTTCTATTGATTATAAATTAGACACCCAGAAGCTGAAGCTCTTCCCTTCAACATTGGATGACTCGACCCTGCACTAGTTTATTGGCTTGAGGAACAAGTAGATCACCACTTGGGAAGAAATAAAGAAGCTATTCCTAGAGCAGTACCAATACTTTGACAGAGCACGAGACTCTAGGAAAGAGGTTCTAAGAATGATGTAGGAGGATGAATCCCTAAAGAAATGTTGGGAGAGATTTAACTTTAATATGTAGAGATCCCCCATATGAAGCTAGGCGACAAGTCCCTCAAGAGAATTTTCTTGAGGGGACTCAATAATAAATCACTCGAAGCACTCAACATGATCTCAAGAGGTGATGTTTACCAACATACGATGTAAGTCATCCGATAAGTGTGTCAAAACTACTCACAAAGAAGAGGTAAGCCTACTTCCAAGAACATGAAAGCAACCACATCGATCACAAAAATGGAGATAGGTAATATGCTAGAGGATCTAAAGAGCGAAATGTTCTCCTCTCTAGCATTGTAGTTGGACATGCTCCTACCAAAGAATAAGAAGCAAGAAAATAAAGTTGTGTTAGCCTATTTCTTCCTGAAATGCAGAGGGAAGCATGTGAGGAATGCATGCTTAGAGAACAAATTCAGAGTATGCGTTGTTTGCTAGAAAAACCACAAAACCCTACTGTGTCCATAGTTTCTAAATATCAAGGAGGATGCTAAAGTTAGTGAAGCTTATTTTATGGGCAATCAAAATAACTGGTAGTAACCCCCTCAGGGGAATATGCCAGGTGGAATGCCACCCTATGTAGGAGAACCTTACATGCTGCAAGGGTAGGCTCAACCACCCAATATGGTGTGGTAGGGATTTCCACCATGGATGAACATACCTCTAGGGGTAGCATTCTCCAACTAGCACCCATGGATTTGTACCAGCAATCTAGGCAATAGTGGAGAAACCATATATTATGGAAATTAGCTCCATAGAACATGGTACATGATTCACCACAACAAAGCCTACCAACTCTCCCTACAATGAGACTTGCATAGCTACCAGCACAACCAAAAATTAATCTAAACAACAAAGTAAACCATCCTACATACCAGTTAGAAGGAGAGGTGTATCCAATGTATAATATTAGCTGTAATCCAATTCAACTTAGGTCAGGTAGGAAATTATGAGTAGAAGCTCCTCCCCTTGTAGAAGAGGAGAAAAATGTAGGAGAACCACCTCTTGTAGAAGAGGTCAAATAAGAATATGTCGTTGAGAAAACAAAAGCTCCATTTCCCAAGAGGTTATAAGAGCAAAAAAATTTAATACAACCTAAGTTTGATATCCTTTCCATCATGAGGAACTTAATAGTCGCTATTCCACTCTTTCAAGCTATCCAAGATTTTCCTATCTACACCAAGGTGATAAAGGAACTTTTTCTGAGGAGACCAAGATAGAAAATAGTCCAAACCATCAATGTAGTAGGGAAATTAACCAACTTGATGATGGGAAATGTGTACCACCCTAAATACGTAAACCTAGGCAGTCTAGTTTTGACTATAAAAATAGGTGGGTATTTGTTGACTAATACTTTGTTTGATTTGGGTGCAGCCATAAACGTTATGTCAAAGGAGACTATGCAGAAGCTAAGAATCACATATTTTAAGCCCACCAATATGGTACTACAACTAGTTGACAGGTCGATTGTAGCACCAGAAGGGATGCTCAAAGACGTTATTATGATAGTAGATGCATAGGAGTACCTAATGGACTTCTTGGTTCTACAGTCCAAATCATAATTGAATGGCTATCCACTCATCTTGGGGAGGCCATGGCTAGCAACAATCAGTGCCTACATCAGCTACTATGATGGATAAATGACCATTTTAGATGGTCAAAATTTTAAAAGGTTGATCATCTCTCCCCCTAAACAGTCTATAGATATGTTGGAAGAGCCCATGTGGGACAATCAAGAGGATGGATAATTGTCAATGCTCCAAAATATGATGACACTAAAATAATTGGAGGAGGAAGTTGATGAAGATGACATAATTACAAGGTTCCTCCATGGAGAGTCCTATCTAATTATTCTCAAATCACCTTTGGTCGACATCCAGGATCACCATACCAGGAAAAACAAAATAGGGCCTGGTAGAACATTAAAAATCAGTATAGGATTGATACCCACATAACTGGTAGAGTTAAAAGAGCTCTTGACCAAGCATCAACAAGAATTTTCTTGGGATTACTCAGACATGAAGGGAATAAACCCAAAAACCTCCACCCATAAAATCTATCTCAAAGAGTAGGTGACCCTAATAAAACAACCACAAAGGAGGATGAACCCTACCATGAAAGAAATTGTCAAAGTAAAGTTACAAAAGCTTTTGTTAGTAGGGTTTATCTATCCCATATTTGATAGTGAATGTGTGTCACCACTAGTGGTGGTTTCCAAGAAAAATGGGAAATGGTGAATCTGTGTCGACTACAGATTGCTGAACAAGGTGATCAAGAAAGATTAGTTTTTCTACCCTTCATTGATCAGGTATTGGATACACTATCTAGGAGAAAGTACTCCTTTCTGGATGGTTTTAGCAGATATAACCAAATCCAGATAGGAGAGGAGGACAAGGATAGGATAATGTTTACCTGTACATTAGGGACGTTTGCCTACAGAGTACTACAATTTGGGTTGTGCAATGCACCAACCACCTTTTAGAGGGTGGTGCTAAGCATATTCTCAAACATGATAAGGAAAGTGGTAGAATTTTACTTGGATGATTTCACCATCTACGATGAAACCTTCGGCAAGGAGATGACTAATTTTGAACGAGTACTCTAGCAATGTGAAGAAAATAATTTATCCCTCAACAATAAAAAAATATTCATGATGATGCGTGAAGGCATAGTGCTAGGACACCACATATAAATAGAAGGGATTAAGATGAAAAAAAAGATAATCGAGGTCATAAATGACCTGCTTAGTCCTAAGACGTAGAGGGATGAGGAGTTTTCTTGGCTTCATCGGATACTACAGATGATTTATCACTGAATTTAGCAAAATTACCAAACCCCTACACATATTGCTCTCCAAGGACATGGAATTCATCTAGATAGAAGACTACAAAAAAGCTTTTCAAACGTTGAAAAAAAAGCTTATTACTGCCCCAGTCCTACGAGGCCCAAATTGGGTCGTCTCGTTTCACATTTATTGTGATGCATCTAATAATATAATTGGAGCGGTCCTGGTATAGAAGGATGGTGAGAAATTCTATGCCATCTACTATGTCAGCAAGAACTCAGCTAGAGTCAAACTCAATTAAATGGTGATAGAGAAGGAGTTCCTCACAGTCGTGCATGTCATCAACAAGTTTTGCCACTAAATCATAGATTACAAGGTGTTTGTCCATACAAACCATGTGACTATCTAATATTTAATGAGTAAACCCATGATTAGTGGTAGAACTATCAAATATCTCTTTCTTCGATAGGATTTTGATATTACCATCATAGATAAGCTCGACAAGGACAATGTAGTAGCAGACTTCTTATCTAGACTGATAGCATCAAATCATGTAGTCGTGGAAGACCAATTCTTAGATGAATATCTATTTGTCATTGGTGAGCATATGTCATGGTATGCAAACATAGCCAATTACTTGACCACCAGTAGAACATCCCCTACTCTTTCAACACAAGAGAAGCATATGGTGATAGAAAAGAGTAGCTTTTTTTGTGGATTGATGACCTCCTTTTCAAAACAAGGTCTGACAAAATCGTGAGGAGGTGCGTAGCTGAGCACAAATTCTTAGAAGTTATTAAATATTATCACAATGAGCCATGCGAAGGATATTTTTCAGGAAGGATGACCGCATAGAAAGTCCTACAGACTAGGTATTATTGGCCCACCTTGTTCAAGGATGCAGCCAAATACGCTAGCCAGTGTGATGAGTGCTAAAGGATGGGCAGGCCAACCCATAGGGATGAAATACCCCTCCATCCTCATGTACACATAGAGCCCTTCGACAAATGGGATATGGATTTTGTGGGGCCAATCAACCCATATTCAGCTGAAAAGAGATACATTCTAGTCTGCACAGACTACATCACCAAATGGGTCGAAGTAAAAGCACTAAGGGACTCCAAAGAAGGAACAGTGGCAAAATTCCTATTTGCTCAATTTTTCACAAGGTTTGAGGTACCTAGAACAAATTGCACCAAACTTGTACTTTTTACTTTTTAGCTTACGATGTGTTTTATAGGGACAACACCTGCATGCAAGTTGTAGATATCCTAAGATGTAGGGCCTAACATAAATGGATTACGTTTAACTACATTTTTTTTTCATTTTTTTGTAGGTGAATGGCCTGATTATAAAAAAATAGGCATCATGGGAAACAAGGCCTAAACTGACTCAGCATCCATGAACCTACACATTTTTTTTTGAAGATATGATTATGATACAAGCATAGATGTGGGTACTAATTATTCATAAAGTAAAAATACTCACTCCTATGCTTGGGCGAAGCAAACACTGACATAGCATGAGAAACATTTTTAGAGGGCCTGATCAACCCTGCATCAAAGAACACATCAGCTGCTGTTGACTTTTCAACGTTAGGAGAGTGCCTTAATCTTCTAGAAGGTGCCTTAATCTAAGGGAAGGCACCTTACTCTAAATATAGATGCCTTAATCTAAAGGAAGGCACCTTACTCCAAAGGTATGCATCTTACTCTAAGGGAAAGCACCTTACTCTAAAGGTAGGGACCTTACTCTAAATTTAGGTGCCTTACTCCAAAGGCAGGTGCCTTACTCCAAAGTTAGGAGCCTTACTCCAAAGGTAAGTGCCTTACTCTAAAAAAAATGCACCTTACTCTTCAAGCAAGGCATCTCAATCTCCATCAGTGGAGGTGCTTGACTATGGTTGAAAAGTCTTTCAAAAAAATAATGAATAAACAAATGAGATGCCTTGATGTTATGCATCAAGGATGCCTTTAAAAAAAATGATGAATAAGTGATGAGACGCCTTACTCTAGAAGAATGTGTCTTACTCTTCAGGTATGTGCCTTACTCTTTAGGTAGGTCCCTTACTCTTCAGGTAGGTGCATTACTCTAGAAGGAGGTGCCTTACTCTTTAGGTAGGTGTCTTACTCTAGAGGCAGGTGCCTTACTCTTCATGAAGGTGCCTTACTAGAGGCAGACACATTACTCTACAAGAAGGAACCTCACTCTTCAATATGGTGCCTCAATTAAACGCACCTTACTCTTCAAGTAGGCACCTCGATATCATATAGGTGCCTTGATCCAATCGAAAGTACCTATAGTATGAAGGAGCGGCCTATTGAGTGGTAATTTTACCCAATTGTAAAACCACACTCATCTTAGGATTTTGATCACAGAACCCTCTCTTGCAAAGAAGTTAGAAATCAAAACAACTTCTCCAAGGTTTCACTATATAAGCGTTGCATATGTGTATTAGTAATCTCAATGAATATATGTCAATTAAATTCTAGGAAAACCTTAGTGATTACAAGTAACTATTAACAAGGGGCCTGTTTTGGTTCATTTTATTATGCTATGACAATGATTGTTCATAAAAATTAAACAAGTGAATGTAAATGTGAATTGGCCCTCATATGACCACAATGTAGAGCCTTAATTCATTTTATCTTGAAGGATTTTAGATAGGTTTAATATTCTTTTGATTAAGTAGATTTTTTTTTTTTGAAAAAATTGAAAAACTTGTATTAAAACAAAGAACAGTTACAAAAGGGAGTAAACACATCCCTACCAAGAACCAAGAAGCAAGATTACAAGCGCAAAGCGCAAAAAGTCAACACTTTCCACCGTAGAGCGCAAAAAGTCAACAAGGCACAAAAATGCGACATGTCACGAAATCGCGACATGTCGCGATATCGCGACAATCAAACCAGCCTAGGCTACACCCGAGCAACCAGTCCCGAAATCGTGACATGTCACGAAATCGTGACATGTCACGAAATCGTGACAGCCAAAGCCCGCAGCACCTGAACACCAAAAGTGTCACGAAATCGCGACGGCTTATCCCCTTGGCGCCCCATCACCAAAGGTGCCGCGATATCGCGACGAGTTTTCCAAATGTCGCCAGATCTCCAAAAGTGTCACGAAATCGCGACGAATTTTCTCCTCAGCGCCCAACCCTCAAAAGTGTCACGATATCGCGACGAGTTTTCCACTTGGCACCCAGTCTTCAAAATTGTCGCGATATCGCGACGATTTTTCCCCATGACTCCTATTCGCCAAAAGTGTCACGAAATCGCGACGAGTTTTCCCCTCGGCAGCCAATCCTCACAAGTGTCGCGATATCGCGACGAGTTTTCCACTTGGCGCCCATTCATCAAAAGTGTCACGAAATCGCGACGAGTTTTCCAAATAGCGCCAGTTCGCCAAAAGTGTCGCGATATCGCGACGAGTTTTCTCCTTGGGGCCCAATCCTCAAAAGTGTCGCGAAATCGCGACGAGTTGTCCCTTTGGTGCCCATTCTTCAAAAGTGTCACGACATCGCGACGGTTTTTCCCTTTAGTGCCAATTCTCCAGAACTGTCACGAAATCGCGACAACTTTTCGCCTTGGCACCCAATCGCCAAAAGTGTCACGAAATCGCGATGACTTTTCCTCTTGGCGCTCAAGCTCCAAAAGTGTCACGAAATCGCGACGTCTTTTCCCAAAGTCGCCAGTCCGCCAAAAGTGTCACGAAATCACGACGATTTTTCCCTTTGGCTCCCAGTCTTCAAAAATGTCGCGAAATCATGACGGTTTTTCCCCTTTGCTCCGATTCACCAAAAGTGTCGCGATATCGCGACGATTTTCCTCCTTGGCGCCCCTGCTCCAAAAGCGTCGCGAAATCACTGCAGCTTCCAGCCAAAGGCCGCGATGGCGCAACAGGTCACGAAATCGTGACAGCTTCCCACCAAAGGCCGCGACAGCGCAACAGGTCACGAAATCGCGACAACATCTCTCCAAGGGCCGCGACAGCGCGACATGTCACGATGTCGCGACAGGTTCCCTCCAAAGGCCGCGACGGTGCAACCTGTCACGATATCGCGACAGTTTCCCTCCAAGGGCCGCGACGGCGCAACAGGTCACGATATCGTGACAAAAACCACCCTTAGCATAAACTTTGCTCATTGTCTCAAGAATCGTGCAAGCCCCTGCCTAATCACTGCATCCTCCACAGGCATGTCACTGTGCAGCTGCACCCCTACCTCTTTCTCCGCACCCATCTTTGCAAGGAAATCGACCGCCTTATTTAAATCTCTACTCACATAGACGGGGATCACATCATCTAATTCCCTCCATAGGTCCTTGATTTGAGAGACCAGAATCCGCAACCTCCATGCTTTCGAAGCAAAGTTCCTCATGCAGTCTAGAGCGCCAACCAGAATTTGAGAATCTGACTCGAGGATTATCTTCCTGTGTCCCTGATTAACAGCCCAGATGGAAGCAGATTTGATAGCAAAGGCTTCTGCTTCATTGTTTGTGGCTCTTCCCAGACCTTACATTTCCCAATAAAGCACAGACCCAGCATGATCCCGACACACTACACCAATTCCAGCACTGCCCGGATTGCCTTTTGTAGCTCCATCTGTATTGATTTTAACCCAACCTTCTGGGGGAGGTTTCCAGCTAGCTCTGTCCTTTCTCACTTGCTCTACAGCTCCCTCTTCCAGTGGTCTAGGACCAGCCGGATTTTCCTCTTCAGCATAGATGGCAACCGTTTTCGCGACTTTGCTCCAGATGACCTGCCAAATTCCATCTAGCGAGGAGAAGGTTTCTCTAAAAATACGAGCATTTCTCTCCAACCACACCTACCACCAGATGAAGAGTAAGCCAAGCTCCCAACCAATTCGAAGAGCTTTAGATTTAAATCTACCTCTCTTCCATCTTTCCCAAATATTGGTCCGAGTCAGATCACCATTAGCCTGGAGTTTATAGTGAGAGAACCAACGCTTCCAAATCTGACGCGTGAAAGGGCACTCAAACATCAGATGATCAGTTGTTTCCTCATTCTTGTGGCATAAAACACACTGAGATGGACCGATGATTCCTCTATTTCTGAGATTGTCAAAGGTGAGAATGCCATTGTGCATAAACTGCCAGGCAAAGAAATTCACTTTCGGCCAGCCCTTGGAATGCCATATCTTCCTCCAATCTTGAACCAAAAATAAATGTGGGGGAGGCTCTGGGAGAATCTGATCGTATCCATCCTTCACTGTATATACCCCAAGGTTCCCATAGCCCCAAGCTAGCTCATCCTCCTCGTCTCTCCCTGTGAGAAACCTTGCTGTCAAGATTTTGGTCAAGATGGGTGCCAGCTCCGGAGGGATTGTGATTGGCCACTCCTCCAACCGCTTAAACTTCTTGAACTTATACTCACCCAATTGGCTAGTGTTGAAATAATTCTCAATATTGACCCATCCCTTGGCTTCTATGGCGGATTTAATTGGTTGCAATTCGGGATACTCAGCAATGATGGGTGGGTACTGGTCCCATGAATCAGTCCAAAAACGTGCCTTCTCCCCTCTCCCCACTTTCCAAAACAATTGGTCTTTAATAACCTGAGATCCAAGCTTGAGAGCCTGCCACACTAAGGATCCATTACCATCCAGAGGGAAATGGCCCACGTCATTGGGGTGAACATGACCCAAATACTTACTGGTTAAGATTCTACTGAATAAGGATGTTGGCTGGGAAATCCACCTCCAATACAATTTACCAGCCAAAGCTTTGTTGTTAAGCTTGGAGCTTCTCAGTCCCAGCCCTCCTTTTTCCTTGGGCTGGGTAACTTTATCCCAGCCAACCAAGGCCCATTTCTTCTCCCCTTTTGCTCCTTCCCATAAAAATCTTCTAGCCATTTTGTCCAGCTCTTTCCAAATAGAATGTGGGGCAGCCAGGATAGAGAATTTATAGATTGGCATGGCCTGAATAACTGACTGTAAGAAAGTTAATCGGCCCCCATAGCTTAACCATTTATGAGACCAATGGTTCATTCTATCTTTGATGCCATCCAAAAGATCCTTCCAGATATCTTTTTTTAATTTCTTGAAATGCAAAGGAACCCCCAAGTAAACTACTGGAAGAGAGGTCCTAGTGAATCCCAAGATCTCTATAACTCTGTCCTGTAGCCTTTGGTCAAGATTGAAGAAGACCACTTTGGATTTTTTGTCATTGATAACTTGGTTTGAGGCCCTAAGGTAGACATTAAGAGTATCTCTGATTCCTCTAGCTTCCCTGAGACTGGCCACTCCAACCAGGCCTGTATCATCCACAAACTGTAAGTGAGTCAAAACTTCCTCACCCACCTTGATACCTGTTATCAGGCCTTGATGTCTTCTCCTCAAGAAGAGTCTACCTAATCCTTCAGCCAAGATAAGGAAGAGATAGGGAGAGCAAGGGTCCCCTTGACGAAGACCACGTGTGGCTCCAAAAGGAGGCGAGGGAAGCCCCTTAATTAGAACAGAATAAGAAGGCGTAGAAACACAACTCATGACCCAATCTATCCAGTCCTGAGAGAAACCAAAGGCTGCCAACATCTTTGACAGGAAGCCCCACTCCACCCTATCATAAGCCTTGGACATATCCAGTTTAATGAACATTCCTTTGTTACCAGATTTTTGCATTGTATGGATTGCCTCCTGGGCGAGGACCACCCCATCCAAGATCTGTCTGCCTTCTACAAAACCCCCTTGCTCTGAGGAAATGATGTTATGAAGGAGAGGTTTAAGCCGTTCAACCATTATCTTTGTGATTATTTTATAAATCACGTTGCATAAGGCAATAGGTCTGAAATCAGAGATATGAACCCCTTCCTCCCCCTTTGGAATTAAAGTGATGAAGGTATGATTTATTGCCTTAAGCATTCTTTTATTAGTTTTGGACTCCTCTGTGATAGCCAAAACGTCCTCCTCCAAGGTATCCCAAAAGGCCTGAAAAAACTCAATAGGAAAACCATCTGGACCTGGAGATTTTCCGGTGCTCATTCCAAAGACCACATTCTTCAGTTCATCTCTATCAATGGGTCTAAGAAGAGCCTGATTTTCTTCTTGAGAGATAATAGAGGGTATAACATCAATAACTTCATTTTGAGCCTCCACATCTTGCTCCATACTTTCCTTAAAAAGTTTAGAAAAATAATCCATTGAGTGGGAATGCATACCAGGAAGAGTATCAAAGGAGTGTCCATTCTCATCTTGAAGGACTTCCATGTTATTCATCTATCTTCTAGCACAGGTTGATCGATGGAAAAATTTTGTATTTCTATCTCCTTCTAATAACCAAGTGTTTCTTGCTCTCTGTTTCCAGTAAGTCTCCTCTTGGTTATCAATGTCCTCAACCGCTTTGCGCAAGGCATCATCCTCGGTTTTAAGCTGTTCAGTAATTGTTCCTTCCCTGAAGTGTTTTTGCACCTCCTCCCATCTGGCCACCAAGGGAGCTCTTTGGAGCTGGAAATCTGACTTATTAGCTTGCCTCCACTGTTTCAATTTAACTTTGACAAAATGAAGCTGTTTGTGGAATTTAAACATTGTTGTCCCAAAAGGTAGACGACCTTCTTCCCACCACTGTGGAATTTTCTCTCGAAGATCCTCCTTTTGTAACCAAAAATTCTCAAATTTAAACGGTTTGTGGTGCTGCCCTGTCATAGTCCCTCCCTCCATCAAAATGGGAAAGTGATCAAAAACTGGGCCTTCCAAAATCTAGAATTTAATATTCCACTTAACAAATGCCTCCTCTGAGACCAGAAAATGGTCTAACTTTACCTTCTTGTTGTGTGGCTCCCTCCTCTTGTTAGTCCAAGTAAAGTAGGTTCCAGGGCCTTTGATATCCACTAGGTGAAAGGCCTGGACCTGGGCAATCAGAAGCCGGTCCCCTGGATCCAAAACTGGGGTTCCACCTTCCTGATCACGAGTAGATAATTTAGCATTAAAATCCCCAGCAATAATCCAGTCTAAATCTTGTCTTGAGGACCTCATGTTGTGTACAACTTTCCATTGGAGCCTCTGGCCATCAATGCTTTGAGCCCCATAAAAATTTGTAATTAAAACATGTTCAGCTGTGACATTATTCCTAAAATGAGATGTGAGAACACCCCTCCAAGCTATATGTTCTATTGCAGTCCATTCCAGAGGGTTCCAAAAAGTAACAATCCCCCCTGAGGCACCTTGAGCAGCCACATCCATATAACCAGCGCCCCTCCATATTCTACTAACTGTTTTACACATAAGATCTAAAGACATTTTTGTCTCCTGGATGAGCAAAAAGTCTGTTTTGCATTTTCCTAAGAGTCTTTGAACAACAGATTGATGGGTTCTACTTGTTTAAACCCCTAACATTCCAAGATTGAATAATCATTGAAAACCTTGAGAGCAGTAAGAATCAATTGTCCTCACCGATCCTCCAGTGATCAGCTTGTCTCCTTGCGTTGCTATTAAATCCTTATTAGACTTCCTGCCCACTCCTTGAGAGTTACTATTCTTGGATCGCTTTTCCACCTGAGTAATCCCCAGGGCTGGCCTTTCTCTGTTCTTTTCTGCACTTCCCATACTGACATCCTTAATTATTGGCTGTGCTTGGGAGTGAATTATCAATGCCCCTGGATTCTCTGGCTGCAATACCTCAGTGGACTCAATCACCTGTTCTAAGACAGGAGGAGATGAAGGAGAAGAATGAGTGTGGGTATTATTATCCTCAGTATTCCCATCCACTCCTTCCATGACTTGGTCCTCTTGATCTACTAGTGACTTAAAAATTTCATACCTATTGGCTGGCTTGAGTTGTGCTTGCTCCTTGCCATTTTTCTTTTGCTTTCTCCTCCGTTTGGGCTGTTCAAAGCCATCCTTCTGAACATCATTACCCTGAGGAATATTGGATGGTTCTTTGACAAGAGTAGACTTACCTTCCCTGGGGCGATTTGGCATTCCAAGCGGAGCCTCCTCTTTTGTGTTCAAAATACTTGGACAAAACCTTGCCAAATGGCCATGCTTATGGCAAACTCTGCATCTAAAGGGCAGGGCCTCATAATCTAACTGTTGTATCCAGGATAGTCCTGCCAACTCAAGTTCCACCTCTGCCGATAGAGGCTGGCTAATATCCATTTCTACACAAATTCTTGCAAAGACAGCTGCGTTACCCTCTATGGTATCTTTGGAGACGCCCAGATGTCTGTCGAGGGAATTACCAATCATCTCCAAAACTTGCTCACCCCAAAACTCCATCGGGAGAGCGTACAACCGGATCCAAACCGGGACAGCCATGGGTTCGATACGAGGATCGAAACCCACTCTCCAGGGTTGAACAAATAACCCTGTCGGACCGTGGTTCCTCTTTTCTGATTCAAATGCTCTGTTTCTATCGGCTAAAGAAGAGAAACTAATAATGAAATACCCATTGCTTATAAACCATAAGGAGTACTCACCGTGAGGCTCCCAGTTCTGTCTAACCCAGGTGTGCAAAAAATTTAGGGTAGGTCGGATACCCATGAATTTACAAATCAGATCATGGTTAGCTCGATAGATGATTGTGTCTTCGACCATCTTTGGTTCGATGACAATCTTAGGTCTGGAGGCGGATTGTGGGAGGCATCCATTAACTCGGTGTGCAGTTGAGTTCTTGCCAACATTCTTGAAGAGCGATTGAAACGCATTCCTCTGGGCTTCGACATTGGAAGATGAAGCATTTTCTTTTAGCATCTCAGCATATGAGCTCTTTCTCCCAGAGAGAGGATCTGGAGGAGACCCCATTGGGCCCTCCCGGGGCAGCAGACGATCCTTCAGAGTACCACTACGTCAACCCACCAAAGGCCCTGGATTTTCCTTCACTCCAGAAACCCTAGAACATCGCCTGTCGCCTGCTCAGAAGTTTTCCCGCCAAATCGCCAGAGCTCCGTTTCAAAATATTTTCATAGTTAAATCTATTTGATTAAGTAGATTTTAAACAAGTTTGTATCTTGTATTAAAATATACTTTGAACAATACAATAGAAGATTAAAATCTCTCTAAATGTGAAAGTGAAATGAAGATTAGAATCCTTAAATTTAGCTTCTATCATGAAGATAAAGAGAGCCTTTGATATCATTAATAAAATTTCCATCTTTGATAAAATTAATTTTCATAAAGAGACAACAATTTATTGCCTTAAAAAAATGGCCTTAAAATACCATTATTAATTATCCCTCTCTAGTGAAATCATAATTTTCATAAAGAAGAAATAATTTAATGCTTTAAAACAATAGCCTTTGATGTAGTGTATAAATTACCTCTCTTTTGTTAGTCTTACAATGGCACTGAGAGGGGGGGGTGAATCAGTGCAGCTATTTTAAAAACTTAATGCTTTAACTCTTAAAGCCAAAACAAAAGAAAGCTAAAACCAGAAACAACAAGTACCACAAGAGAGCATAACATAACACAAGATGTAACGAGGTTCACCGGTTTTGGCTACTCCTCAAACTAGACTGCTTGGACTCCCATCCAAATCCAGCCATTGCAAAGCACCAACTTTACAATCAATTTACCAACATCCACCTGGAAGGAGCAACAACCCCTAATTTACCAACGACAAGCTGGAAGGAGCACCAACCCCCGATTCCAAGCACCAACTTGGATTTCTATTTTCAATTTTGATTGACATAAAAATGCCTTCAGTGTTACAAGATCCTCACTGATCTAGCTTAAATCAAATCAATCTCATGGAAGCATACACTCTTTTACTGTTCTACCTTCTGCACACTTACAGCCCTTTCATATGGCATGCTCTTGCAGCTCACATACAGCCAGCCTCTTTCTGCAGCATCTTCTATCTCGCAGCAACAACTTTTATTCTCTGTACGGTTATTCTTTTATAACCTTTCAATCCTGCATGCAATCGAATCACATACTCTGACTGTTCGAATCCATGCAATACGGTTGTTCGGTTCCATGCATTTCGACTGTTCGAAACCCTGCAATACGTCTTTTGGAAACCATGCAATACGACAATTTTGTTTCATGCACTTCGACTGTTCAATTTCTTCGAATACGGCTTTTCGAATGCTTTTTCGAAAACCTTTCGATACTTTAAATTTGATTCTTCGAATACGGCTTTTCGAATTCTTTTTCGAAACTCCATGTATGATTCTTCGAAAGCTTTTCGATTCTTCATGTTCGGCTTTTCTGTATGCTTCAAATACGTCTGTTAGAATGCCTGCAAATTCGACCTTTCGAATGCTTTTATTATCCTTCAAATTCGGCTTTTCGAATGCGTTTAAATTATGCATGTTTGGCTGTTGCAATGCATGTCCAACACCTGTCAACAATTAACTGTCTGCCTGACTTCAGTTACTTTTTACGTAACTGGCTGCATGATTTTCCTGTCTGCTTTTTCGACACGTGTCACCTTGCATGTTCCTGCGGGTTTTACCTGCCAGACTGTTACCTGTCACGATATCGCGACACTTTTGACTTATGCTGACGTCACCCTGAAGGTTGTCATGAAATCATGACCGTTTTGGCCTTGAAAGCTTTCCCTGCATCTTGTCGCGATATCGCGACACTTTGAGCTTTTGCTGACGTCATCCTCAATGCTGTCACGAAATCGTGACGCTTTCGGCTTCCAGCAGCTTTCCTTTCATCCTGTCGTGAAATCGCGACACTTTTCAACTTTGCTGACGTCATCATCAATGCTGTCGCGAAATCGTGACACTTCCAGCTTCCAGCAGCTTTCCTTTCATCCTGTCGTGAAATCGTGACACTTTTCAACTTTGCTGACGTCATCATCCTGCTTGTCGCGAAATCGTGACACTTTCGGCTTCCGTACACTTTTCTTTGCCAGCGAAAAAGGAACATGTCACGAAATCGTGACACTTTGTTCTTCCGTACAACTCTCCTTGCCAACTCCAGCGAAAATGGAACATGTCACGAAATCGCGACGCTTTCGGCTCTTGCTGACGTCATCATCCTTCTTGTCACGAAATCGCGACGCTTCTGGCTTCCGTACGCTCTTTCTCCATGCAGTAGCGAAATCGCTACAACTTTGTGCCTTGTGCTTTTACTCTTTTTTATGAAATTTTGACTTGTAATATCAATGCTGCATCTTTCAGATCTACACTTTTGACTAGTAGCGAAATCGCTACACCTTAGTTTCCTCTTGTTCCAACATGTAGCGCCATCGCTACACCTTAGTTTCTTCTTGTTTCAACATGTAGCGAAATCGCTACACCTTAGTTTCATGTATTTTCATCATGCAACGATATCGCTACACCTTTGTTTCCTTTCATTTCAACATGTAGCGATATCGCTACACCTTTGTTTCCTTCTCTGCCAGCATGTCGCGAAATCGCGACAGTTTTGCTCGCATCTTCTCTCTCCTCGATCATGTCACGAAATCGCGACAATTTGGCGTGCATTTTCTCTCTCCTACTTTTTGTCGCGATATCGCGACACATTTTCTCTCTCCTCAATGAAAACTTGACATGTCACGAAATCGTGACATTTTCGGCTGCGCCTTCTCTCTCCTCGACCATGTCGCGAAATCGCGACAGAAAACATGTCGCGATATCGCGACAGTTTTCTTCCTTGTCTCTTTTTGCCAGTTTCTGAATCTGGGTCACTTCTGTTTTCCTTGAAACTTTCTGCACTTGATCTGACTGACCTCTGAACTGCATCAACTGCATCAATCTGACTGTGTTGACAACAATGACAATACTTTTGCAATTCTTTTGCTGCACCTTGCTCAACAAACAACTCCTATCCATCACCTTGCTCACCAATCAACTTCTAACCATTGCATCAACTGATCAACCTGACTGTGTTGACAACAATGACAATACTTAGGTTGCACCTTGCTCATCAATCTCCCCCTTGGAATTGTTGGCAACACATGTAATTGTTTGCAATTACCTGTAATTCTTCTCCCCCTTTGACAATAATACCAAAGGGCGGTTGCAAAACTCCCCCTTAGTCCATGCACAACATTCACAGGCAAAAAATTAATCCAGTTAGCAAAAAGCATAAACATGAGCAATATGATGAACAGATCCATAAATTCTCCCTCTGAGAATTTGATCCTGATGTCTAGTCAAATCTTAGCCAATACTTGAGAAAAAATGACCTCTTCAGATCACGCTGTCTTCTGAGCCTCAACCCTCTGTACTCTGTCATAGACTCACTAAGAACCTGCTTAAGAAGCACACATAGAACTTGTCCAGATCAGCACACAAGTTCTCACTAGAACCACGCTTAGCATGAACCCACAAAGAGAATTGTTAGAGACCCAATGTGATTTATCAACTTCATAGAAACATACAGAGAATTGTTAGAGACTCAATATGTTCTATACTTAATTCCCAATCTCAAACTCAACTATTAAACTCAAGACAGCCAACCAAGGGTTCCACCAACTTAATACAAGTAGCTAGACTCACAAAAATAAGCCCTAGAGCACAAAGCTTCCACTATCTCAAACCAGAAATTAGGATTTACACCAAGCCAAGGGATACCTAGAAGAGTACCTTTTCACTCCAACCTTATTTCAGAAAACATACACCAATCATACTCATAAGAAGAATGAGTCCATACCTCATTTGAGTAGAAGATAATTGAACCTTCAAGCCGACACTACACACAACTCTCAAACTTTCAACCAATTTAGGGAAGGAATAAAAATAAATTAGCAATAAAGTGAACTTCCTTTATTACACCTTTTAGCTCCACTTCTTTAAACACAATCATCAAAACATGCCAATAAGATAATGTCAAAGCAAAATATGACAACTTAACCTTATACCTCCATCAATTATATTTGCCAAGTCAATTAAAAAAAAACTCCAAGCAAATAATAATAAAAGATATACCTTGGCCAAACTTAGTTCTCCAACCTTTGGAGAAAGTGAATAACACCACCACAAAAGCTAAAGCGCTTTTATTGCTGCTATCCACGAGCATCACGACCAAGACGAAATTGCCCACAACATGGGTCAAACTTGGCACCTCTGCCCAACGCTTCTTCACTTCAACAAGCAGATTTCACATCTTTCAATAAAATTGATAGGAGACTCACTTGTACCAACTCTACAAATTTACTGCCAACTTAGTGCAAGCAATAAATACTGTATCTTGCGGCACAACCAGATTCCTTTTTAAACTTAAAACCTGATCTGAGTTTTCTACAGATACTGCAGATCACTTTACTTTTAACAGTGCAAATCTTGGAGAAGACATTTTGACAAACACTTTATGGCCAACCATAGAGCCCCTTACTCAACCTCAACTTCTTAACCTCGGATTGATATTTTATCAACAGTTAACCCGAACTGTCTGTGAATTGAATAATCTTACCAATGCGACAAGAAGGATCTTGTAAGCTTTACCTCAAAGTGTAAAACAAATACACGCTGCTCGAAACACGTATATGCAGCTAGAGCAAACACGAAAAAAAAATTCTGAACTGTTATGATCCGAAGTAATGAACAGTTGGTGGAAGAATTATCAACAGTACAGCAGTGACATATCTCAACACTACCAAATGTGACAACTCTTCAAATTAAACAGCACACTTCACGGCACCTTCAAAAACGACAACAAGAACTGACAACACACTTTAGCTGCAAACAACAATAACTCGACTTCTTACCTTTCATCCTCAAAAAACTGGCCCAAAAACATAGGAGCATTAAAATAAAATTTTAAGATTGCTCCCCCTGAGGATGTGCCACTCGGAGCTCGCTTAAAGCGGGAAGAGGAGTAATCTCCTTCCGTCCAAGGAGACACGAATTCCTTTCTTCTGTCTTTCTCCAGACTTTCCTGAACTTGGGCTTGAGTTTTTCAACTACATCCCTATTTTGCCCTTGTTCGTGAACTTGAACATTTTTCTTGCGGGGTTGTCTCTTGTGCGTTCTTGAAGGATGATTATTTTCCTTTCTGCTGTGCACATGATTTATTCTCTGTCTGTATTGTATTCTTTGCGTTTGATGAAATCTAGGGTTTTGCCTTAGATTAGATACATAAGTGTTTGCACAGAACCTTGCTACGTGCCCTTGACCATTACATTTAAAACATTGCACATGTTTTATTCCCTGTCTGTATTGCATTCTGTGTGTCTGATGAAATCTATGGTCTGGCCTTAGATTAGATACAGAAATGCTTGGACAAAACCTTGCTATGTGCCCATGGCCATTACATTTAAAACATTGCACAGGGTGTTCACTCAGGAAAGCAGATGTGTTTTTGTCAGTATAACTCTTTGATCTATTATTCTGTCCACAATAAAATGCCTTGTGACCATAGTAGTTGCATTTAGAACAATAGCCATTAAAAGCATTATTATTAAAAGAGTGAGAGTGAGAGAATTTCTGTTGCTGTGGTTGCTTTGCTGTAGATTTTCTTTGATGATTTCTTCCTTTTGAGGATTCAGCTTCAGACTTTTCTTTTTTCAAACCTTCAACCGAGGACTTCTTCTTCTCTGCATGTTTAGAGGATGAAGGTTGTTCACCTTCATATCCAAGACCAAACTTAGACGTGGAGCTTCTTTGTTGATTTATCATTGTATCTAGCAACTCCGTGCTTTTCTCAAATTTGAGATTTATATTGGCCTCTTTTAGTTGTTTCTTCAAAGAAACAATCTCTTCTTCTTGTTGGCAACAAGCGAGTCTTTTTCTCATTGAACTGAGACCTGAGAATTTCTTCAACCCTCTTGGACACATCTACTTGCAACTTTAGATCACTAACAGTTTTGTTAGATTCTTCTTCACGTTTGCTATATACATCGACTTTATCATTCAGCTGTGTCTTCAAGACTTCTTCTGCTTTCTTGGCCTCTTGAATTTGTAAACAGAGATTTTCAATCTCATCCCCGTATTCTTCCAACTTTTTGGACAGTCTTTTGTTGCTTTTCTTTTGTATACTTAACTCTTCAAGAGCGGCGATCAACTCACCTTCTAGATCTACTTCAATCTCCAGGTTTTCATTGCAAACTTCGGAGTTCACTTCTTCTTCCTTCTTTAGTGCAATTTTCTCTTCGAAGGAATTGAAACTGATCGAGATACCTTAATGGAAGATAATCTATTCTTCTTACCCATTGTAAACTAATCCAAGATCAACCCTGACTGATTTAGCCTGAACTGGGAACTTGGCTCTGATACCAATTGTTAGTCTTACAATGGCACTGAGAGGGGGGTGAATCAGTGCAGCTATTTTAAAAACTTAATGCTTTAACTCTTAAAGCCAAAACAAAAGAAAGCTAAAACCAGAAACAGCAAGTACCACAAGAGAGCATAACATAACACAAGATGTAACGAGGTTCACCAGTTTTGGCTACTCCTCAAACTAGACTGCTTGGACTCCCATCCAAATCCAGCCATTGCAAAGCACCAACTTTACAATCAATTTACCAGCATCCACTGGAAGGAGCAACAACCCCTAATTTACCAGCAACAACTGGAAGGAGCACCAACCCCTGATTCCAAGCACCAACTTGGATTTCTATTTTCAATTTTGATTGACATAAAAATGCCTTCAGTGTTACAAGATCCTCACTGATCTAGCTTAAATCAAATCAATCTCATGGAAGCATACACTCTTTTACTGTTCTACCTTCTGCACACTTACAGCCCTTTCATATGGCATGCTCTTGCAGCTCACATACAGCCAGCCTCTTTCTGCAGCATCTTCTATCTCGCAGCAGCAACTATCTTCTCTGTACGGTTATTCTTTTATAACCTTTCAATCCTGCATGCAATCGAATCACATACTCTGACTGTTCGAATCCATGCAATACGGTTGTTCGGTTCCATGCATTTCGACTGTTCGAAACCCTGCAATACGTCTTTTGGAAACCATGCAATACGGCAATTTTGTTTCATGCACTTTGACTGTTCAATTTCTTCGAATACGGCTTTTCGAATGCTTTTTCGAAAACCTTTCGATACTTTAAATTTGATTCTTCGAATACGGCTTTTCGAATTCTTTTTCGAAACTCCATGTATGATTCTTCGAAAGCTTTTCGATTCTTCATGTTCGGATTTTCTGTATGCTTCAAATACGTCTTTTAGAATGCCTGCAAATTCGACCTTTCGAATGCTTTTATTATCCTTCAAATTTGGCTTTTCGAATGCGTTTAAATTATGCATGTTTGGCTGTTGCAATGCATGTCCAACACCTGTCAACAATTAACTGTCTGCCTGACTTCAGTTACTTTTTACGTAACTGGCTGCATGATTTTCTCGTCTGCTTTTTCGACACGTGTCACCTTGCATGTTCCTACGGGTTTTACATGCCAGACTGTTACCTGTCGCGATATCGCGACACTTTTGACTTATGCTGACGTCACCCTGAAGGTTGTCACGAAATCACGACCGTTTTGGCCCTCGAAAGCTTTCCCTGCATCTTGTCGCGATATCGCGACACTTTGAGCTTTTGCTGACGTCATCCTCAATGCTGTCGTGAAATCGTGACGCTTTCGGCTTCCTGAGCTTTCCTTTCATCCTGTCGTGAAATCGTGACACTTTTCAACTTTGCTGACGTCATCATCCTGCTTGTCGCGAAATCGTGACGCTTCGGCTTCCAGCAGCTTTCCTTTCATCCTGTCGCGAAATCGCGACACTTTTCAACTTTGTCGACGTCATCATCCTGCTTGTCGCGAAATCGTGACACTTTCGGCTTCCGTACACTTTTCTTTGCCAGCAGAAAAAAGGAACATGTCGCGAAATCGTGACACTTTGTTCTTCCGTACAACTCTCCTTGCCAACTCCAACGAAAATGGAACATGTCACGAAATCGCGACGCTTCTGGCTCTTGCTGACGTCATCATCCTTCTTGTCACGAAATCGCGACGCTTCTGGAATCCGTACGCTCTTTCTCCATGCAGTAGCGAAATCGCTACAACTTTTTGCCTTGTCTTTTTTTTATGAAATTTTAACTTGTAATATCAATGCTGCATCTTTCAGATCTACACTTTTGACTAGTAGCGAAATCGCTACACCTTAGTTTCCCCTTGTTCCAACATGTAGCGCCATCGCTACACCTTAGTTTCTCTTTGTTTCAACATGTAGCGAAATCGCTACACCTTAGTTCCATGTATTTTCATCATGCAGCGATATCGCTACACCTTTGTTTCCTTTCATTTCAACATGTAGCGATATCGCTACACCTTTGTTTCCTTCTCTGCCAGCATGTCACGAAATCACGACAGTTTTGCTCGCATCTTCTCTCTCCTCGACCATGTCACGAAATCGCGACAATTTGGCGTGCATTTTCTCTCTCCTACTTTTTGTCGCGATATCGCGACACATTTTCTCTCTCCTCAGTGAAAACTTGACATGTCACGAAATCGTGACATTTTTGCTCGCGCCTTCTCTCTCCTCGACCATGTCGCGAAATCGCGACAGAAAACATGTCGCGATATCGCGACAGTTTTCTTCCTTGTCTCTTTTTGCCGCTTTCCGAATGCGGGTCACTGCTTTTCCTTGAAACTTTCTCGCACTTGATCTGATCGACCTCTGAACCGCATCAATCGCATCAATCTGACTGTGTTGACAACAATGACAATACTTTTGCAATTCTTTTGCTGCACCTTGCTCAACAAACAACTCCTATCCATCACCTTGCTCACCAATCAACTTCTAACCATTGCATCAACTGATCAACCTGACTGTGTTGACAACAATGACAATACTTAGGTTGCACCTTGCTCATCCCCGTATTCTTCCAACTTTTTGTATAGTCTTTTATTGCTTTTCTTTTGTATACTTAACTCTTCAAGAGCGGCGATCAACTCACCTTCTAGATCTCTGAAAATGATGGCTTATGGAATGCCATTAAAAATCACCCCCTTTAATGAAATTGAAATTTTCATTAAGGGAAGTTCATTTATGCTTGCAAATAAAAATGTAAAAAAAATCTTATTTGCCTTCAAAATATAAAAAAATAAAATTTCAAAATTATAAAAATTCTCATAAAACAACGATTTTCAACAAATTTATAAAATTGAAATGGCTTCAGAATGAGCTCAAATTTGTTTCGGATTAAATATTGTATCTCATTATTCACACCCATGTATTTATTTTTGCCATTTTATTTTTTTTCAATTTTTATTTTAATCCTCGAAGTTTTAAAAAAAATTGCAAAAAGAAGGGTTAGAAAATAAAAAATAAAAAATCTAGAAATAAAATTGAATGCTGAAAATGTAAACATGCAAATCTTTATCAGTTTTATGGTACCCTATCCTGAAAAACTGAAGATGTGAGAAACTCATGAATGCAACTTAATCTATTCCAACCTGCATTTGCACAATCAATATAAACTAAGTGCTAGCTCCTAAAGACAAAAAAAATAAATTGCAGGCTTTAAAAATTCAATAATGTGATTGGTTGAAAAGAGCTTAGGATTTGGTAGTTTAATCCTTTCAATGGACCTAAGAGCAAGATCCCACTTTCAGGGCTATTCGAGAGACATCTGTCACTTTCTGTAGGTTTTTTTTGTTATTTTTATTTTTTGTCAAAAAGTTGTTAATTCTTGCTAAAATGTTGTAAATAAAAAATTGCTCTATTTTGTTCTATTTTTTCCCCTATTTCTAAATGTCTATGTTTGTGTATTATTACTAGCTAGTTGAACTTACTTTCCTTTGTATTTCATTCCTATTTAAGCAATTTCAATTTAGTTTCAATTCAGTAAATTAGTTGCAGGTTTTAACAATAATTTTTTGTTTTAGCAGTTTCTATTTCAGTAGTTTTATATTCCAACACTGTCACTTCTAATATTTTATTTTTGCATTTTTATTTCATGTAATTTCAATTTAAGCAAAATTAATGAAGTTTCTTTCTTCCTTTAGCACAATTCAATTCTAAAAAAGTAAATTGGTTTCAATTTTGCAAATTAGTGCTAGTTAAGTTAAATTTCCACAAGGACTTTATGAACCTTTATTCCACCAAACAAGAAAGTACCCTGATCTTTGAAATGTGAAACCATAAACCTCCTCTATCGATTATAGCCTTGGACACCACCTTGGATTGAAAAAACAAATGAATTGAATGATGAAGCATTAACAACACTCATCAGTAACCCTAACCTAATACTCAAGATTTAGCTTACGTGCAAAGTGTCACTCAAGCTAGAGTCTTCTACCAAACAAACAATTATGTTCTTTATAATAGTTATGATGAGCATCAGAAATACTCATATTTTTGTATGATTTCTAATGGTATTTGCGTGGCAGTATACTAAGAGTTGTATATTTTTATGAATTATTATGTAGCTATTTAATAAAATTATGTGCATTATCTAATTTGTGTGTGAAGTGTGTTTTTGTGTAGATATTTTCTGACTTTGTTGTCTTTTGATCAATCGAGATCCTACATGGACCTAACATGTTTCTACTTCATGAGTCTAAGGTATATTGGGGAGGCGCCTTACTCTTCAGGTAGGCACATTATTCTATAAGTATATGCCTTACTCTTCAGATAGGCACCTTACTCTATAAGTAGGTGCCTTACTCTTTAGGTAGTGCCTTACTCTACAAGAAGGTGCCTTGATATTAAGCGTTTTGATCGGGCGGCTAAAGAGGATCCTATTAACCGCGGTAAACCTTCAACTCCACGTCACGTAGGATATCCTTAGGAGACCATCGAATTTATGAATTGTCCCAACTAAATTGGGAGAAATGCATAACCACTCAATGAAGCAGAATGCAAACACCACAAAGATCGAACCTAAAAATATTCTATCTCCAAGAAAATATGAAAAGTAGTTAAACTATTTTATCATACGCCTGTTATAGTAACTACATTGTCTCATTTTAGAATGTAACCAAACCTTCTATTGTAACAACACTATAACAGGAAGTCTTGTGTGTGTTATATAAACACACAAACTTATCTGAGATAAAGGAGACAATGTTTCTAAGAGTGTTGGTGTATGTAAACATTACACTGTAATATTAATAAAGCTTGAGAGTTCCTTCATTAGCATTTTATCTTTGTAATTAGCCGAGCGGGAGCTTATGGAGCTTGGACCCACTCCAAGATAATATTCCTCCCCTACTTTCTATTATTTTCTAGATTAAATTATTTGTTTTAGTTTGCTTGTTTTTTAGATTAGATTATTTGTGTTAGTGTGTTGTATATTTCATGCTTGTAGAGTGTGTTTTACCACTTTCATTTATTTTCCAACGTAGTGTGGTGTGATTTATTTTTGTGTACTTTTATTTATGCATGGTTTTAATCGATGTGGATGAATCAATACCATTTTATAAACACCCCCCAATGATAGGTTAGTGGACTCATCTCAGGAGTGGTATTGTGATTAATCTTAAATGTGGCACTTCAAAAGTTTATGAGTTCCATGGTTTGACAAATTAAATGTGAGGGCTATGACAAATTTAACCAATGTTTTACCCCTAATATTTTGGCACCATTACTGAGGAAGCACCACTAATAGATTAATTACAATACCTTAAACCTTCCATCTAATTTTACATGAGTCCATTGAGGAAAAGAGGACCCAACGGTCGTTTCATAAAATAGAGCCCACAAGAAAAATCTGAGTCAATTGAAAATCCTTAATTTGAGTTAGATTCTCCTAAATCACCACTAGTAGTACACTGGAGTAAACACCCTATCTTTGTGCAAAGATCTTCCTCATCCCATCGACTAGGAAAAGAGAAGATTATACAAAATCCTCTATTTAAAAGGATACCTTCCAAAGAGGAATTGTTGTGGAAAGCCATAGAGGATCAAACAATAACACCAGCTGACTTAGAGGCTCTCATACAAAATGTTCAAAATGACCAAAAGGCTATAGAATCTGCATTAGAGACCACATTTTTTAAACAAATAGTTGAAGAGACTTCAACCGGTATTAGCTTCCTTATAGAAGAGGATGCAGGGGAAACCAAAACAAAAAACATATCCCCTGCCCATCTCCCTACTTTCAAGGGATACCCAACCGAAGATCCTGACTTATTTTTATTCAATTTTGATGTATTATGCAGGTCTTTTGATTATAAATCAGACACCCAGAAGCTGAAGCTCTTCCCTTCAACATTGGATGACTCGACCCTACACTATTTTATTAGCTTGGGGAACAAGTAGATCGCCACCTAGGAAGAAATAAAGAAGCTCTTCCTAGAGCTGTACCAAGACTTTGATAGAGCACGAGACTCCATGGAAGAGGTTCTAAGAATGATGAAGAAGGAGGATGAATCCATGGAGGAGTTTTGGGAGAGATTTAACTTTAATCTACAGAGATCCCCCCATACAAAGATAGGCGACAAGCTCCTCAAGAGTATTTTATTGAGGGGACTCAATAATGAATCAATCGAAGCACTCAACATGATATCAGGAGGTGATGTTTACCAAAATCCTATGGAGGACAACCTATAATTGTGTTGGAACTAATCACAAAGAAGAGGTAAGCTTACTTCCAGGACCATGAAAACAATCGCATTGGTCACAAAATTAGATATAGGTTATATGCTAGAGGATCTAAAGAGTGAAATGCTCTCCTCTCTAGCATTGTAGTTGGGCACGCTCCTGCTAGAGAAGAAGAAGAAAGAAAATGAAGTTGTGTTAGCCTATTTATTCCTAAGATGTAGAGGGAAGAATGCGAGGAATGCATACCCAGAGAACAAAGTCAGAGTATGCATTGTTTTCCAGCAAAAGCACAAAACTCGACTGTGCCCATAGTTGCTAAATATCAAGGAGGATGCTAAATTCAATGAAGCTTATTTTATGGGAAATCAAAAGAACTGTCAACAACCCCCTGGGGGGAATATGCCAGGTGGAATGCCACCTTATAGAGGAGGATCTTACATGCTACAAGGGTAGGCTCAACCAACCAATATTGTGTGGTGGGGATCACCACTATGGATGAATGTACCTCCAAGGGTAGTGTTCTCCAACCAGCACCCATGGATGTCATACCAAAAATCTAGGCAATAGTGAAGAAACCACATTTTGTGGAACTCAGCTCCACATAACATGGTACGGGATCCACCGCAGCAAAGCCTACTATATCTTCCTACAATGAGACCTACACAACTACCAACATAGCCAATGATTAATCTGAACAACAAGGTAAACCATCCTACATACCAGTTAGAAGGAGAGGTGTATCCAATGCATAATACTAGTTGTAATCCAATTCAACTTAGGTTAGGTAGGTAGTTAGGAGTAGAAGCTCCTCCACTAGTATAAAAGGAGAAAAATGTACGAGAACCACCTCTTGTAGAAGAGGTCAAAGAAGAACATGTCACTGAGAAAACAAAAGCTCCATTTCCCAAGAGGTTATAGGAGGAAAAAAAGTTGATACAACCTAAGTTTGATATCCTTTCTAGCTTAAGGAACTTAACAGTCACTATTCCACTCTTTCAAGCTATCCAAGACGTTCCTATCTACACTAATGCAATAAAGGAACTTTGTCTGAGGAGACTAGGAAAAAACAACTCAAACCATCAATGTAGTAGGGAAATTGACCAACTTGATGATGGGAAATGCGTACCACCCTAAATACATAGACCCAAGCAGTCCAATTTTGACTGTAAAAATAGGTAGGTATTTTTTAACTAATACTTTGGTTTATTTGGGTGCAACCATCAATGTTATGTCGAAGGAGACTATGCAAAAGCTGAGACTCACAAATTTTAAGCCCACCAAGATGGTGCTGCAACTAGCTGACAGGTCAATTGTAGCACCAAAAGGAATGCTCAAATACATTATTGTGATAGTAAATGTATAGGAGTACCAGATAGACTTTTTAGTTTTGCAATCCAGATTGGGATTGGACAACTATCCACTCATCTTAGGGAGGCCATGTCTAGCAACAATCGATGCCTACATTAGCTATCATGATGGATAAATGACCATTTTAGATGATCAAAATGTTAAAAGGTTGATAACATCTCCCCCTAAATAGTCTATAGATATGTTGGAAGAGCCCATGTGGGACAACCAAGAGGATGGATCATTTTCAATGCTCCAGTTGATGATGGAACTGAAAGAATTGGAGGAGGAAGTTGATGAAGATGACATCATTGTGAGATTCCTCCATGGAGAGTCCTCTCTGATTATTCTCAAATAATATCTGGTTGACAACAAGGGTCACCATAGCAAACAAATCAAAATAGGGCCTGACAGAACATTAAACTTCAGTAGAGGATTGATACCTACACAACTAGTAGAATTAAAATAGCTATTGACCAAGTATCAACAAGCATTTTCTTGGGATTACTCAGACATGAAGGAAATCAGCCCAAAAATTTTCACCCATCTAATCTATCTTGAAGAGTAGGCGACCCCAATCAAACAACCACAAAGGCAGATGAACCCTGCCATGAAATAAATTGTCAAATTAAAGTTATAGAAGCTTTTGTTAGTAGGGTTTATCTACCCCATATTTGACAGTGAATACATGTCACCACTAGTGGTGGTTCCCAAGAAAAAATGGGAAATGACGAATCTATGTCTATTACAGATCGTTGAACAAGGTGATAAAGAAATATTATTTTCCACTATCCTTCATTAATCAGGTATTGGATACACTATTTGGGAGAAAGTACTCCCTTTTGGATAGGTTTAGTAGATATAACTAAATCCAAATGGGATATGAGGACAAGGACAAGATAATGTTTACCTACCCATTGGGGACATTCACCTACAAAGTATTTCCCTTTGGATTGTGCAATGCACCAACCACCTTTTAGAGGGCAATGCTGAGCATATTCTCAAACATGATGGGAAAAGTGGTAAAAGTTTACATGGATGATTTCATCATCTACGGTGAAACCTTTGGTGATGTGATGACTAATTTTGAATGAGTGCTCTAATGATGTGAAGAAAATAATTTATCCCTCAGCAACAAAAAATGCTTCATAATGATACGTGAAGGCATAGTGCTAGAACACCACCTCTCAACATAAGGGATTAAGATGGACAAAGAGAGAATCGATGTCATAAAGGACCTATCAAGTTCTAAGATGCAAAGGGACATGAGGAGTTTTCTTGGCTTAATTGGATACTATAGATGATTTATCACTGACTTCAAAAAAATTGCCAAACTCCTACACATACTGATCTCCAAGGACATGGAATTTTTTTGAATAGAAGACTGCAAACAAGATTTTCAAACGTTGAAAGAAAAGATTATTACTGCCCCAATCCTACGGAGCCCAAATTGGACCGTCCCGTTTCACATTTACTGTGATGCATCCAATAATATAATTGGAGTAGTCTTGGAATAGAAGGATGGTGAGGAATTCTATACCATCTACTATGTTAGCAAGAACTTAGCTTGAGTCAAGCTCAATTTCATGGTGACAGAGAAGGAGTTCCTCGTAGTTGTGCATGCCATCAACAAGTTTTGCCACTACATCACAGGTTACAAGGTGTTTGTCCATATGAACCATGCGGCTATCCGATATTTAATGAGTAAACCCATGATTAGTGGTAGAATCATCAAATAGATCTTGCTTCTATAGGAGTTCAATATTACCATCATAGATAAGCCCGACAAAGACAACGTAATAGTAGACTTCTCATCTAGATTGATAACATTGAATCATGCAGTCACGAAAGACCAATTATTGAATGAATATCTCTTTGTCATAAGTGAGCAAACGTCATGGTACATAGACATAGCCAATTACTTGACCACCAGTAGAACATCCCTTGTTATTTCAACACAAGAGAAGCATACAATGATAGAAAAGAGTACCTCTTTTTTGTGGATTGATGACCTCCTTTTCAAAATAGGACCTAACCAAATCGTGAGGAGGTGCGTAGCTGAGCACAAATTCTTGGAAGTTCTCAAATATTACCACAATGAGCCATGCAAAGGATATTTTGTAGGAAGGAGGACCACGTACAAAGTCCTAAAAACTAGGTATTATTGGCCCACCTTGTTCAAGGATGCATCCAAATATGCCCACCAGTGTGACGAGTGCTAGAGGATGGGCAGGCCAACCCATAGGGATGAAATGCCCCTCCAACCTCATGTACACATAGAGCCCTTTGACAAATGGGGCATTTATTTTGTGGGACCAATCAACCCACCTTCAGCCAAAAAGAGATACATTCTAGTCTGCACAAACTACACCACCAAATGGGTTGAAGTACAAGCACTGAGGGACTCCAAAGAAGGAACAATGGCAAATTTCTTGTTTGCTCAAATTTCACAAGGTTCAAGGTACCCAAAGAGATTACAATGTATCAGGGGCCTTAATTCACCTCCAAATTAATTTAATATATAATGAAGCAATACAATATTCAACATAACAATACCACCTCCTATCATCTGTAGGCGAATGGACAAGTAGAGGTGATCAACAGGGAGATAGAGAACATCCTAACAAAAATTGTGCAACAACATAATAAATACTGAGCTACAAGGCCATCGAAAGCAATATGGGCATATAGAACAACATGGAAAACAACCATAGGCTTTACCCCATTCCAGCTGGTATACGAGAAAAGTACGATGATGCCCATCAAATTTGAAATCAAAATGCTTAGAACTATAGTAGAACTAAACCTAAACCTAGATGATGCACAAAGGGAGAGGATTCGATAGCTGAATCAACTAGATGAATATTGAATGGATGCCCTATAGAAGATAGAAATCTTCCAAAGGTAAAGAAAATAGTGGCATGATCACCACATTAAGTCAAAATAGTTCAAGGAAGGATATTGAATATTATGATACGATTCGATATTCCAAGAACATAAAGGTAAGCTAATGTAGAGGTGGATGGGACCATACGAGGTGGTAGAACCAATATAAAATGGTGTTGTGCACATCAAGATAATTGACAACAACAACACCATATTGACAGTTAATGACCATCGACTGCATCCATACCACATGTTCGATAATTTAATGGTGGAGTCTAGAATAGGCATGGGGGAGACCCCATCCAATTAAAGATATGTCAACTTCTCAATAACACGGTGAACACAAGGGTGTCCACTGAAAATAATTTAGTCTTAGTTTTTTCTTTTGTGTGTGTTGTAGGTACGGTACCCGCATGCAAGCTATAGGTATCTTGAGAGCCAAGGCCTAACAGGCACAGATTGCACCAAACTTGCATTTTTTTACTTTTTAGCTTATGGTGTGTTTTGCAGGGACAACGCTCACATGCAAACTGTAGGTATCCTAAGAGGTAGGGCCTAACATACATAGATTGCATTTAAGTACATTTTTCTTTTTTTTTCATTTTCTTTTACAGGTGAATGGCCCAATTATACAAAAAATAGGCATCATGGGAGACAAGGCTTAAACTAGCTCAACATCCACAAACCTACACATTCTTTGAAGAGATGATTATGATACAAGCATAGATGTGGGTACTAATTATCTGCAAAGAAAAAATACTCACTCATGTGCTTGGGTGAAGCAGACGCTGATGCAGCATGAGAAAGTTTTTTAGAGGCTCTGATCAACCCTGCATCAAAGAACACATCAGCTGCTACCAAATTTTCAATGTTAAGAGAGTGCCTTAATCTTCCAAAAGGTGCCTTACTCTAAGGGAAGGCATATTACTCTAAGGATAGGTGCATTACTGACGGAGCATGGAGACACAGATTTAAAAACGAACTCTGCATTCCCATTAAAATTTTGAATATTTACATGCATTTCAAAAAAATAAAATCGCCCGCAGGCTTTACAAAGGCCGGTCTCGGCTTCGGCTCTGTTCTCCCTCTCTGTTCTCCCCTGTTCTCCGGTCCGCCCTTTGAAAACAAAAATTCCCTCTTTTTAACGCGGTCCCGCTCCTTCCCCGGCAATCAATGCCTCCACCTAATAAAATTTTAAAATCCAAATTCCCCCCCCAGGACGAGAATTCAAATTTGTCATAAATGGCAACTGTCCGATCCGTCCAGAGCCTGCATTCATGGCTTCCCATACCCTGCACCCGCCGTTTTAATCTGACTGTCTTTAAATATCGCTGTCTCCGCCATTAAGTCTTTCACCTGTAACAACGGTTCTCCAGAAATGACATCCCAAGGTACTTAAACTTGGCCGACGTCTAAATCCCTCTCCTCCGATTACGTGGCCCTCAACCTCATGATCTGTTCCACGTGTCAAAATTTTACTCTATCCCCCGCTGGTCGTGCCGCCTTTAAGACACGTGGCAACCACGTGTCAAATTCACCCGTCCGACCGTCCGCGTGTTTACAATTTCGGTTTGACTTTTCTTGGGCCGCGATATCACGACATGTCGCGACCCAACCGACGTCCGCCCTCAGCTTCTGAAACATCGTCGCGATATCGCGACCCAACCGACGTCCGCCTCGCCCGAAACATGTCGCGATATCGCGACCCAACGGTCACCTCTCCTCCGTTTGCAAAACATGCCGCGATATCGCGACGTCGCGATATCACGACCAAAACCTTCTCCCCTTCTTCGTGTGCATCGAGCCTTTGAACGCTGCTGAAGTCGGAACATGTCGCGATATCGCGACGTCGTGATATCGCGACGTCGTGATATCACGACTCAAACTGGCCATTGCCCTTTCGAAGCTTTGGGGTCACGATTTCGCGACCCCAACGCAACTTGTGCCTTTGCACTTAAAACTTCCTCTTCTTATTTTTTTACAAAACCTCCCTCCTGGTCCAAGATTCGAAACAAACCCAACACAAGTACTTAGAAAATAAAAACAATCAATAAAATGATTTGGAGGATGCAAGATTGCTCCTTGACCACCGGATGCTCCTGCATCAGACACCCGGGGTAAGAAGGAGAAGTGACCTTCACTTCTAAGCTGTTCGGTCTGCTTCCCTGGCAATTTCTTCGAACATTCATCAACCTTTATATCCGGCTCAAATCCTGCTTTTTGGCAAAGTTTTCTGCCCTCTACCAGGAAAATTCTGGCATTACTGCACATTTTCTCATCTTCGGTCTGCAATGGCTTCAACTTGTGCCGCATTCCATTTTTCACCAAGGAATAAGTATTTGCACGGCCATCATGCACTGCACTCCGATCAAACTGCCATGGCCTGCCCAACAGCAAATGGCATGCATCCATAGGGAATACATCACACAGGACTTCATCCTGGTATCTCCCAATCTGGAACGTGACTAAACACTGTTCCCGGACCCAAGCTCGGTGGTCCTTCCGCAACCACGCAATCCGGTATGGATGCGGGTGTCTCCTTCTTTCCAGCTGCAACTTAGTAACCATCTCCTCGGAAACTAAGTTGTCTGTACTTCCATTGTCGATGATCACATTGCAAACTTTGCCTGCACTTTTGCATCGGGTGCGGAACAGGCTTCTCCTCTGCTCAGACTGGTCTTCTTCCACCAGCATGGTCCTTCTCACAATCATGGTTTCTCCCCTTTCAGCTTCTTCAGAATGTTCTGAATCAGCATCTTCAACTGCCACAACTGCTCTGGCGGGACCCACCGGTTTCTTGTTTGTCTTTTCCCGGTGTTGTGGACACTCATATGCCCGATGTCCTTCTTCTCCACAATGGAAACATGTTCCATGAAATATTTCTCTTCCATACCCGCGTCCAGATCTACCTCTTCCTCTCGGGTAGTTATTATTCTGAACTTGCGATTTTGGGTCTTCCTCTTCTCTCTGATCCCGGATGCTGCTCTCTTCTTCCTTCTTCTCTTCCTTTCCTTCTTTCTTTCCACCGTTCTTTCCTCCCGGTTCTTTCACCTTCTGCTTGCTTTCAAACCTTCGGTTCAATTTTCCTTCAACCTTTAAAGCAAACTGGTAAGCATCTTCGATGGTGTTTACCCGAACCAAGCTCAACTCCTCCTGCACACTCGGTCTCAACCCATTAATGTAACGGGCCACTTTTTCTTTGTCTGGCTTCTAAGTGTCCGGTTCTGATGGAAATTTTATAAAAATCCTCTGTATATTCTTGAACTGTTCTGTTCATCTGCCTCAAGCTTTGCATTTTACGTAACAGATCCAGCTCATAGTCAACAGGGATGAACTGTCTTTTTAATTTCTCCACCATTATGTCCCACCTGGTAATCCGTTCTTTTCCTCTTCGGTTTCTCTCCAGTTGTACCCCCTTCCACCAAATGCTAGCATGACCCTTCAGTCGGGTCTTAGCAAATCTGACCCGGTTAGGGTCTTCAACTTCTTCGTATTCGAAGTATTCTTCTAATTCATTCACCCAGTCTATCAATTCCTCTGGGTTCAAGTTCCCGGAATACGTGGGAACCTCTAACTTCGGCCTCTTCCCGATCTGGGATATGGCCTTGTATAGCCGGGCCTGTGCCGGGTCTACATCTTCCTCCTCTTCTTCAAACTCATTCTCCTCTTCCACTTCATCCTCACTGTCTGCATCCCTTCCCGGCTCACGTCCTCTGCGTAGCTCTTCTTGCAGGGCCTGGACTTGCCGCTGCAAAGCCCAGAAATCTTCCGCTGCCATGCCTCTTCCACCCATCGGGTTTCTTCTCGGAGGCATCTTCACCCAAACTCAAACCCTCCCACACGTCCTGGCGCAAACTGCCTCACGGCCGGCGGTCTATTTACGCACTCAGGAACTCCCGCTCTGATACCACTGACGGAGCACGAAGACACAGATTTAAAACGAACTCTGCATTCCCATTAAAATTTCAAATATTTACATGCATTTTCAAAAAAAATAAAATCGCCCGTAGGCTTTACAAAGGCCGGTCTCGGCTTCGGCTCTATTCTCCCTCTCTCTGTTCTCCGGTCCGCCCTTTGAAAACAAAAATTCCCTCTTTTTAACGCGGTCCCGCTCCTTCCCAGGCAATCAATGCCTCCACCTAATAAAATTTTAAAATTCAAATTCCCCCCCCAGGACGAGAATTCAAGATTTTTTTTTTGTCATAAATGGCAATTGTCCGATCCATCCGAGCTCGCATTCATGGCTTCCCATACCCTGCACCCGCCGTTTTAATCTGATTGTCTTTAAATATCGTTGTCTCCGCCATTAAGTCTTTCACCTGTAACAACGGTTCTCCAGAAACGACATCCCAAGGTACTTAAACTTGGCCGACGTCTAAATCCCTCTCCTCCGATTACGTGGCCCTCAACCTCATGATCTGTTCCACGTGTCAAAATTTTACTCTATCCCCCGCTGGTCGTGTCGCCTTTAAGACACGTGGCAACCACGTGTCAAATTCACCCGTCCGACCGTCCGCGTGTTTACAATTTCGGTTTGACTTTTCTTGGGCCGCGATATCGCGACATGTCACGATATCGCGACCCAACTGACGTCCGCCCTCAGCTTTGAAACATCGTCGCGATATCGCGACATGTCGCGATATCGTGACATGTCACGATATCGCGACCCAACGGTCACCTCTCCTCGCGTTTCGCGAAAGATGTCACGATATCGCGAACATGCCGCGATATCGCGACCAAAACCTTCTCCCCTTCTTCTTGTGCACCGAGCCGTTGAACGCTGCTGAAGTCGGAACATGTCGCGATATCACGACGTCGTGATATCGCGACATCGCGATATCGTGACTCAAACTGGCCATTGCCCTTCCGAAGCTTTGGGGTCGCGATTTCGTGACCCCAACGCAACTTGAGCCTTTGCACTTAAAACTTCCTCTTCTTTTTTTACAAAACCTCCCTCCTGGTCCAAGATTCGAAACAAACCCAACACAAGTACTTAGAAAATAAAAACAATCAATAAAATGATTTGGAGGATGCAAGATTGCTCCTTGACCACCGGATGCTCCTGCATCAGACACCCCGGGTAAGAAGGAGAAGTGACCTTCACTTCTAAGCTGTTCGGTCTGCTTCCCTGGCAATTTCTTCGAACATTCATCAACCTTTATATCTGACTTAAATCTTGCTTTTTGGCAAAGTCTTCTACCCTCTACCAGGAAAATTCTGGCATTACTGCACATTTTCTCATCTTCGGTCTGCAATGGCTTCAACTTGTGCCGCATTCCATTTTTCACCAAGGAATAAGTATTTGCACGGCCATCATGTACCGCACTCTGATCAAATTGCCATGGCCTTCCCAACAAAAAATGGCATGCATCCATAGGGAATACATCACACAGGACTTCATCCTGGTATCTCCCAATCTGGAACGTGACTAAACACTGTTCCCGAACCCAAGCTCGGTGGTCCTTTCGCAACCATGCAATCCGGTATGGATGCGGGTGTCTCCTTCTTTCCAGCTGCAACTTAGTAACCATCTCCTCGAAAACTAAGTTGTCTGTACTTCCATTGTCGATGATCACATTGCAAACTTTGCTCGCACTTTTGCACCGGGTGCGGAACAGGCTTCTCCTCTGCTCAGACTGGTCTTCTTCCACCAGCATGGTCCTTCTCACAATCATGGTTTCTCCCCTTTCAGCTTCTTCAGAATGTTCTGAATCAGCATCTTCAACTGCCACAACTGCTCTGGCGGGACCCATCGATTTCTTGTTCGTCTTTTCCCGGTGTTGTGGACACTCATATGCCCGATGTCCTTCTTCTCCACAATGGAAACATGTTCCATGAAATATTTCTCTTCCATACCCGCGTCCAGATCTACCTCTTCCTCTCGGGTAGTTATTATTCTGAACTTGCGATTTTGGGTCTTCCTCTTCTCTCTGATCCCGGATGCTGCTCTCTTCTTCCTTCTTCTCTTCCTTTCCTTCTTTCTTTCCACCATTATTTCCTCCCGGTTCTTTCACCTTCTGCTTGCTTTCAAACCTTCGGTTCAATTTTCCTTCAACCTTTAAAGCAAACTGGTAAGCATCTTCGATGGTGTTTACCCGAACCAAGCTCAACTCCTCCTGCACACTCGGTCTCAACCCATTAATGTAACGGGCCACTTTTTCTTTGCTGGCTTCTAAGTGTCCGGTTCTGATGGAAATTTTATAAAAATCCTCTGTATATTCTTGAACTGTTCTGTTCATCTACCTCAAGCTTTGCATTTTACGTAACAGATCCAGCTCATAGTCAACAGGGATGAACTGTCTTTTTAATTTCTCCACCATTCTGTCCCACCTGGTAATCCGTTCTTTTCCTCTTCGATTTCTCTCCAGCTGTACCCCCTTCCACCAAATGCTAGCATGACCCTTCAGTCGGGTCTTAGCAAATCTGACCCGGTTAGGGTCTTCAACTTCTTCGTATTCGAAGTATTCTTCTAATTCATTCACCCAGTCTATCAATTCCTCTGGGTTCAAGTTCCCGAAATACGTGGGAACCTCTAACTTCGGCCTCTTCCCGATCTGGGATATGGCCTTGTATAGCCGGGCTTGTGCCGGGTCTACATCTTCCTCCTCTTCTTCAAACTCATTCTCCTCTTCCACTTCATCCTCACTGTCTGCATCCCTTCCCGGCTCACGTCCTCTGCGTAGCTCTTCTTGCAGGGCCTGGACTTGCCGCTGCAATGCCCGGAAATCTTCTGCTGCCATGCCTCTTCCACCCATCGGGTTTCTTCTCGGAGGCATCTTCACCCAAACTCAAACCCTCCCACACGTCCTGGCGCAAACTGCCTCACGGTCGACGATCTGTTTACGCACTCAGGAACTCCTGCTCTGATACCACTGACGGAGCACAGAGACACAGATTTAAAACGAACTCTGCATTCCCATTAAAATTTCAAATATTTACATGCATTTCAAAATAAAATCGCCCGCAGGCTTTACAAAGGCCGGTCTCGGCTTCGGCTCTATTCTACCTCTGCTTCTCCCCTGTTCTCCGGTCCGCCCTTTGAAAACAAAAATTCCCTCTTTTTAACGCGGTCCCGCTCCTTCCCCGGCAATCAATGCCTCCACCTAATAAAATTTTAAAATCCAAATTCCCCCCCCAGGACGAGAATTCAAATTTGTCATAAATGGCAACTATCTGATCCGTCCAGAGCCTGCATTCATGGCTTCCCATACCCTGCACCCATCGTTTTAATCTGACTGTCTTTAAATATCGTTGTCTCTGCCATTAAGTATTTCACCTGTAACAACGGTTCTCCAGAAACGACATCCCAAGGTACTTAAACTTGTCCGACGTCTAAATCCCTCTCCTCCGATTACATGGCCCTCAACCTCATGATTTGTTCCACGTGTCAAAATTTTACTCTATCCCCCGCTGGTCGTGTCGCCTTTAAGACACGTGGCAACCACGTGTCAAATTCACCCGTCCGACCGTCCGCGCGTTTACAATTTCGGTTTGACTTTTCTTGGGCCGCGATATCGTGACATGTCACGATATCGCGACATGTCGCGATATCGCGACCCAACCGATGTCCGCCCTCAGCTTCTGAAACATCGTCGTGATATCGCGACCCAACCGACGTCCGCCCTCAGCTTCTGAAACATCGTCACGATATCGCGACATGTCGCGATATCGCGACATGTCGCGATATCGCGACATGTTGCGATATCGCGACCCAACGGTCACCTCTCCTCCGTTTGCAAAACATGCCACGATATCGTGACGTCGCGATATCACGACCAAAACCTTCTCCCCTTCTTCTTGTGCATCGAGTCGTTGAACGCTGCTGAAGTCGAAACATGTCGCGATATCGCGAAGTCGCGATATCGCGACTCAAACTGGCCATTGCCCTTCGAAGCTTTGGGGTCACGATTTCGCGACCCCAACGCAACTTGTGCCTTTGCACTTAAAACTTCCTCTTCTTCCTTTTTAACAAAACCTCCCTCCTGGTCCAAGATTCGAAACAAACCCAACACAAGTACTTAGAAAATAAAAACAATCAATAAAATGATTTGGAGGATGCAAGATTGCTCCTTGACCACCGGATGCTCCTGCATCACTTACTCTCAAGGAAGACACCTTACTCCAAAGGTAGACGCCTTAATATAAGGGAAAGTGTCTTACTCTAAAGGTAGGCACCTTACTCCAAAGGTAGGCGCCTTACTCCAAAGGAAGGTGCCTTACTCCAAAGGTAAGCACCTTACGCTAAAAAAAAAGGGCACCTTACTCTTCAAGAAAGGCATCTCAATGTCCATCAACGGAGGTGCTTGACTACGGTTGAAAATTCTTTCAAAAAAATAATGAATAAACAAATGAGATGCTTTGATGTTATGCATCAAGGGCACCTTTAAAAAAATGATGAATAACTGATGAGGTACCTTACTCTTCAGGTATGTTCCTTACTCTAGAAGTAGGTGCCTTACTCTTTAGGTAGGCGCATTACTCTAGAAGTAGGCATATTACTCTTTAGGTAGGTGTTTTACCCTAGAGGCAGGCACCTTACTCTTCAGGCAGGTGCCTTACTCTAGAGGCAGGCGCTTTAATCTTCAGGTAGGCACCTTACTCTACAAGAAGGCTCCTTACTCTTCAAGAAGGTGCCTCGATTAAAGGCACCTTACTCTTCAAGTACGCACCTTGATATCATACAGGTGCCTTGATCCAATCGAAAGTACCTGCAGTATGAAGGAGCGACCTGTTGAGTGGTAATTTTTCCTAATTACAAAACCACACCCACCTTAGGATTTTGATCAGAAAACCCTCTTGCAAAGAAGTTAGAAATCAAAACAACTTCTCCAAGGTTTTGTTATATAAGCATTGCATATGTGTATTAGTAATCTCAATGAAGATATATCAATTAAATGATAGGAACACCTTAGTGATTGCAAGTAACTATTAACAAGAGACTCGTTTTGGTTCATTTTATTATGCTATGACAATGATTGTTCATAAAAATTAAACAAGTGAATGTAAATGTGAATTTTCCCTCATATGACCACAATGTAGAGCCTTAATTCATTTTATCTTTAAGTATTTTAGATAGGTTTTATCTTCTTTTGATTAAGTATATTTTAAACAAGTTTGTATCTTGTATTAAACCCTACTTTGAACAATAAAATAGAAGATTAAAGTCTCTCTAAATGTGAAAGTGAAATGAAGATTGAATTCCTTAAATGTAGCTTCTATTATGAAGATAAATATAGCCTTCGATATCATTAATAAATTGTTCCTCTTTGATGAAATTAATTTTCATAAAGAGACAACAATTTATTGCCTTAAAATAATGGCCTTAAAATGTCATTATTAATTATCCCTCTCTAATGAAATCATAATTTTCATAAAGAAGAAATAATTTAATGCTTTATAACAATAGTCTTTGATGTAGTGTATAAATTAGCTCTCTTTAATGAAATCAAAATTTTCACAAAGAAAAGTAAATTTATTGCTTCGAAAATGATGGCTTATGGAATGCCATTAAAAATCACCCCCGCTTAATGAAATTAAAATTTTCATAAAGGGAAGTTCATTTATGCTTGCAAATAAAAATGTAAAGCTGAAAAAAAATCTTATTTGCTTTCAAAATGTAAAAATAAATAAAATTTCAAAATTATAAAAATCCTCATAAAATAGTGATTTTCAACAATTTTTATAAAATCGAAATGGCTTCGGAATGAGCTCGAATTTATTTTGGATGAAATATTGTATTTCATTCTTCACACCCATGTATTTATTTTTGTCATTTTTATTTTTTATTTTAATCCTCGAAGTTTTTAAAAAATTTTGCAAAAAGAAGGGTTAGAAAATAAAAAATAAAAAATCTAGAAATAAACTTGAATGCTGAGAAACTCATGCATGCAACTTAATCTATTCCAACCTGCATCTGCACAATCAAAATAAACTAAGTGCTAGCTCCTAAGGACATAAAATAAATTCCAAGCTTTAAAAATTCAATAATGTAACCATTAAAATGCATTGAACATCATTTATAATTCCAAAACCTGAAAATGGAAAGATAAAAAATTAAATTCAAGCATGTAGAAAATTTTCCTCCTAAATCCAAATTTCTGAAAAAGGCCTTGCATTAAAATAATGTTTCTTTTTACAACAGTTTTCAGCAGTATTTTTGGTCTTCTCCCAAAGAACCAGTCCATCTTCCCTCTTTCAATGGCTCATTTAACATTCCCAAAACCTCTTCCTTTCCTCCCCTTTGGTCTCTTCAATTTTTTTATTTCATTATCTTTTCGCTTCATGTCTATCGTTTCATTTTCTTTTGAGATGTTCTATTTGAGGGGAACACCATAACTATCGCGTGCTCTATACAATATTCTGCAACTTTCATTATAACCACCATTTTTACATATGCCAATTTCTCAAGCGTTAGAATGAGAATCTGAATCCATAATTAAAACCATGCACAACATTTTACCCTGTTTTAAGGTCAATAAGTATTGGACCTTTATATGACCCAATAAGACAAGGGAAAGGACAAAATAAAAAGGAAGACGTCCAAACTCATGCATGCAACTTAATCTATTCCAACCTGCATCTGCACAATCAAAATAAACTAAGTGCTAGCTCCTAAGGACATAAAATAAATTTCAGGCTTGAAAATTTCAGTAATGTAACCATTAAAATGCATTGAATATCATTTATAATTCCAAAACCTGAAAAAGAAAAGATAAAAAATTAAATTCAAGCATGTAGAAAATTTTCCTCTTAAATCCAAATTTCTGAAAAAGGCCTTGCATTAAAATAATGTTTCTTTTTACAACAGTTTTCAGCAGTATTTTTGGTCTTCTCCCAAAGAACCAGTCCATCTTCCCTCTTTCAATGGCTCATTTAACATTCCCAAAACCTCTTCCTTTCCTCCCCTTTGGTCTCTTCAATTTTTTTATTTCATTATCTTTTCGCTTCATGTCTATCGTTTCATTTTCTTTTGAGATGTTCTATTTGAGGGGAACACCATAACTATCGCGTGCTCTATACAATATTCTGCAACTTTCATTATAACCACCATTTTTACATATGCCAATTTCTCAAGCGTTAGAATGAGAATCTGAATCCATAATTAAAACCATGCACAACATTTTACCCTGTTTTAAGGTCAATAAGTATTGGACCTTTATATGACCCAATAAGACAAGGGAAAGGACAAAATAAAAAGGAAGACGTCCAAACTCATGCATGCAACTTAATCTATTCCAACCTGCATCTGCACAATCAAAATAAACTAAGTGCTAGCTCCTAAGGACATAAAATAAATTTCAGGCTTGAAAATTTCAGTAATGTAACCATTAAAATGCATTGAATATCATTTATAATTCCAAAACCTGAAAAAGAAAAGATAAAAAATTAAATTCAAGCATGTAGAAAATTTTCCTCTTAAATCCAAATTTCTGAAAAAGGCCTTGCATTAAAATAATGTTTCTTTTTACAACAGTTTTCAGCAGTATTTTTGGTCTTCTCCCAAAGAACCAGTCCATCTTCCCTCTTTCAATGGCTCATTTAACATTCCCAAAACCTCTTCCTTTCCTCCCCTTTGGTCTCTTCAATTTTTTTATTTCATTATCTTTTCGCTTCATGTCTATCGTTTCATTTTCTTTTGAGATGTTCTATTTGAGGGGAACACCATAACTATCGCGTGCTCTATACAATATTCTGCAACTTTCATTATAACCACCATTTTTACATATGCCAATTTCTCAAGCGTTAGAATGAGAATCTGAATCCATAATTAAAACCATGCACAACATTTTACCCTGTTTTAAGGTCAATAAGTATTGGACGTCTTCCTTTTTATTTTGTCCTTTCCCTTGTCTTATTGGGTCATATAAAGGTCCAAAACATTACGAGTCCTTGAGAGGCATGAAGAAAATGCTCCATCCATTCCTTTATTTTGGCATATTCTCACAATCGTCGACCTTTATAATATCACATAATCACCAAACAAGTTTTCATAACATTATGAACATGATCCAATATTAGCAAAGTGTTGAGCTACATGAACTCCATGTGCACACCTACTCACTACCCATTTAAGCATTGTCTGTAACTAACATCCCCATCTTCACACTAATCGCTTCTCGAAGCTTGTAACTCGTTGTGCACTCTTGTCCTCGTTTGACCCATACACTCCCTGGTAATATTTCTACATAGAAGCTCTATGAGCTTCAAAATGGTATACCTGGTTGCTCTGTTGTTTTCTTGCAACTGCTCGTAGCCAAGAAATCGGTTCAAACTTTAGCATTGTTATCCCTGGCAACCTTGAACAGAATATTCCTTCGCTAGCGATCCCACGTCCATGCAGGTCTTATCTCATCACTACTGGTTTATGTTTCACCCTCTCCTATGGGAAATAGCTGCCAATCATGTCGATACATCCATGTAAACACTTTGTAGATTGATATTGTCTTATTTTATTGGACCTCCATCTGCTGTATTACCATCAACATACCCATTTCCTTTGAAAGTCGATCTCTCTATCAATGGGTGTTGTACCAATTGGTAGACTATGAATACCTCTTCACTGTCATAAGTATCCATCTACCATTGGTGTTTCTCCCAATGCATCTATTGCTAGCATGTCAAGCTATTTTTTAGTCCTTGGTTTCAACAAATACTGCTCTGACGTAATCTGCATTTGTCTCTGTACACCAACTGTATCTCCTTCAATGGAATTGTCTCTTGCATACTACTAGGAGCTAAACTTCACTTCTACGTCCACCGTACTACACGTCCTCACATATATATCGATCATATCTCGATCACCCCTCTGGATATCCACAGTCTCTGACTCTTTAAAACTCTGTGTCTGGGCTATCTCGATCACCATTTCTTGCGTGGCCTATGTATTTTTATTCCAACCGATTACACGCGTTTGTCCCGACTTATGAAAACATGCACCCCCTTCAACACCATGTTATAAATTGATACACACCACTATGAAGCGATGAGGAATGGGGTTGAGTCCTTTACATCTTCATTAAACTTGACCACTCACCATACATCGTCGCTACTCGGTGTTTGCATTGTCTCTCACAATCACACGATGCTAATCCATACATAATATAGACACCTGTACGTAACCCTATCACTTATTATTGCTTAAAGGAGATAATCGTCATCGGTGATGAGCTATCATTATCGTTCAATCTAGGTATTACACAGAAAGCGGGTCTATCGGGATATTATAATGTAGTTCTTGTCATCCATAACCACTACATCTTGAACATGGAGTGGATTGTCATAGTATGATATACCATATATTTTATTTATTTTATATATATAATTAATATAATAAGAAGAAGTATTAAAGTGGAATGAAATTCCAACCTCTAAATTTTTTGATTTCATATTATTATATCTACTTTACATACATATTTATTTTTTATTTATTTATTTTTTAATCATTAATTTTAATATTAATATATATAAGATTATATATATTAATATATTTCTAATTTATTTATTATTATTTTTATTTTATTATAAAATTTAAATGATTAGATATTAAAAATAAACACAATGGAAATATTAAGCTAAACATTTAAAATTTAAAATAGGAATTTAAATCTATAAACCTCACCCTCAACACTAAACAATGAAACACCAACCAAAAAGGATGCCTTATACAACACAAAAATTTAACAATAAAATTGTTAACAAAAAAATTGATGATAAAAATCATCAACAACAAATTGACGATAAAAATCATCGACAACAAATTGATGATAAAAAATCGTCAACAACAAATTGATGATAAAAATCGTCGACAACAAATTGACGATAAAAATCATCGACAACAAATTGATGATAAAAATTGTCGACAACTAATTGATGATAAAAAAATTATCGACAACAAATTGATGATAGAAATCGTCGACAACAAATTAACAAAAACTGCAACCTAAAACCAAGCAACCTACTAGACACTCAAAACGAAACAAAAATGCCTAAACACCAAAAAATGAAAGGTGGGTCCCCAATTTTGGGGTGAGTTGTGCGGCATTCACAACACAACCGAAGCTGATGTCATCACTTCACGTGATAGAAATCCGAATATGCCAAAAAATATTGCAAAATAATTGGGTGGGATTTCTACACATCCTAAAACCAACTAGTAAAAGAGATATACGTCTTGTTATCTAAACCAACCAGACTTTCACAATTTTAGCACGAGACCTCGAGCAAATCAGAGTTGTAGTGACCAAGGTAACTTAATCAGTACATGGGGAATACACCATCATCCCTATCATAGATTACCGAATCGACATGCTCCATAACACATGAAACAACCAATCAGGTATGTGCGTGGTTTGTATTAAATATATACATAATTTTTCATGATTTATATTGCTCTAAAAATAATGTCATCACAAGAATTGTATTAGCTCCCCATGACCAATACGTCATACCGTAAGACAAATTGGGTGGCATACCCTATCAACCCTAACATAAAATTAAAATTATGGATAGGTGCCTTGCTCTACAATAAGGTGCCTTCCTATGATAATAGGGCATCGAACAAGTTAGAGAAAAAAGAGCCAATAATTTACCATGGGAGGCTGATCAAAGAACCATGTGTTTAATAAGAATGAGCCCAACAAAACTGAGGTAATTAGTGATGAAGTTTGTAATCGGTTCGAGGTAGCTGGGTGGATGAATTATTGTCTCCTAGTCAACCAAAACTAGGACCTTGAGGTATCAAAGGAGTTTTCTATAATTGTGAAAGTGGAGGTAGCTCAACTGCACAGACTAGAAATTCTAGTCACTCCAGAGTATATCTCCCTTGTTACCAGTCTACCCCTCATTGGGGAATGCACTTACAAAGAGGGTGTGCTAGGACACTACACAAAACTATTGCTTGGGCAAAGGAATGTTCAACTTGACACCGTAGGGCTTCCAAAACAAATACTATAGAATCACTTGCAAGAGCTCTTCAAATAGGTAGCGAGGTTCTTCACATGCACAAAGAAGTACACACATCTAAACATGAACCATATGCAATTCTTGAATCACCTGGTGCATGGACAAAAAATCAATGTGCCATTTTATCTAGTAAGCTCCCTAAAGGATGAGGTATCCTAATATCATAGAGGAGTAGCCTCTGCCCTAGCTCATCACAGTATAATTACAACCCTAATTCACTTTGTTAAGGAATACAAAGGAGGCTCGTTAGTAGAAGGGGTCGACAATTTTGGTGCACAAACGTAGTCTGCTGTCGAAGTAGGGTAGGAAGTCAAAATTCAAGAAATGGCTAAAGGAGAAGGAAAAAAACCCCAAACCTCTCGAGATGTTGTAGAATAAGGGCAAATTCCTCTACCTGATTATGTAGAGAATAGGCTAAATTCTTCTAGCCCTGAATTAACAACTTATCAAATAGAGCATATAAGTGGAAGGAGGTGCTTATGGTGATTAATTTTGATGAGGGAGGAAGAAGGGGAGTGTTGGAGCCAAATTTGACTCAACTTTGAAACCCCCAAATTTAAATTTTTGGTTTCAATCAAACTGCTTATACTGTTGGTCATTGCTTAAGTTGTTGTGAGTAATTCAATTTTTCATTGGTTGGTTTGATAAAGTCTAACCTTAGCCTTTTTAATAATGTGGGCTTCATTGTATAAATCAAAGTACCTCAAATGGTTAGGGAAGAAATTTTCAAATTAAAAACCTAAAGCCAAAGTCCGACCTTCAATTAAATATTTCCTTGGGCCTAAAAATCGATTAATAAAGTCCTTAAATCTAAAGTCGGTTAAGTCATTCACCATGGTCTCAAAATCCGAAAGGTCTAAGGTTAAAGCAAATATTAATTAATTAAAACCTAAGGGTATGCACCCCGCTAAGCTAACAATCGAGCACCTCAGATTTAATCCAAGGGTCGCGCTCGATCCAGAAAAATCGGACGACAGCGCATTAATAAAATCGACCAAGGGATAAATCAAAATTCAAGCCATGGTCAAGAAGTAAAAGATAGCACCTTAGACTTAATCGAATGGTAGCGCATCATCATAAAAAAATCTAATGGATGCGCATTCCTAAAATAATCCATAATATAAGTCAAATGGGTCTATAAGATTCTAAACTAAGGTTTAAAAATCGAGCATGTCGTCATTCGATCTAATGGCAGCGCTTCATTGAGGAATAAATCCAATGGATGCACACTCACTAAAGATTTCAAAGGTTAAGTCATAAGAATAATAACAAACATGATTAAAGTCCTTGCACCTTTAACAAGATCAACGGACGCGTTGATCCCAAGATCAAATCAATGGTTGCACGCTGTCCGAAGAGTCAAAAATTTAAATACAAGACTTGATGGTCAAAGGTTCTGATTAAATAGTGAGTAAGTCCGACAGATCGGATGATCATGCCAAACAAAGTATAGATCGATGGTTGTGATTGCTTTGATTAAAGTAAACTTTAAAAGTCAATATTAAAAAGGATGCACCCCATTTGATTAATCATCGGGCTAGTTACCAAGATCAAACGACCACGCTCGATCAATTTTTAATCTAATGGTGGTGCACTAATTGAAGATGCATTAAAGAGTGTTAAGGTTTAGAAAAATTAATTAATGTTAATCATGTAATTAAAAAGGGTTTAATACATCAACTAATTTTCCCCTTTCACCTTAATCATGATTAATATTATATGTGCTTGATTAAACTAACTTGCAGGTTGACTAGATCCAACGGCTACGCTTGTCTCCACTCGAAATCCGATGATCGTGCCAAAATCATGAAAGGTAAAAGAAATGGCTAAGGTAAAGATAAATATTAATTATGTTTAGTAAGGGTTTAATACATTGACTAATCCCCCCTTTTTCCTTAATCATGATTAATAGAAAATCAAAAGTTTTTACATTGATTATATGGTGGGCATCTTATTGGTAATCTAATGATAGCGCCCAAATTGATTCAAAAATCGATGGTTGCGAAGGCTTGTAGTGGTGACAAAGATCGAAAGCTAAATAAAGATGTTTTAATGATACACAAATCGGATGGCGATGCTCATTTTTCCCCCAGATCCAATGGTGCACATATGGGAAGATAATCAAAGGTTAATCTAAGCATTATTATTTCAAAAGGTTGATTAATTAAACCAAGGTACGTATAAATGTTTCCCATTTATTAAAAAATATGTGCATATATATGATCCAATGGTCAGCCTCACCACAGTAAGATCTAACGATGATCACAAAAGAAAATAATGTATCCATATGATTACCATCAATTAATATAAGTTGTTAAGGTTTGAAAATATAAGGATTAAACATTGGATAATCATGATTAATTGAAGACCATAAAACATGTTATGTCAAGTGTTTATATGTAGCTAGGTACATTAACCATCATGCAGGTCTCAGAATATCAACGGATCGCTGCTTCATCACTCAGATCAATCCGACAGTATGATTAATCACGGTTGACTTAAGGAAAAAGGGGCATCATAGGAAATATGAAAACCAATGCTCACACCAAGAATCGGATATCACAAAAATCTTGAAGGAGACATAATCGATCCCAAAGATCTAGTTATCACTCGGATCCGAGGTGGCACGAGGTTCAAAAAGGACACTACCGTTCCACATCAGATTAAAATATCCCCATTGATGAATGAATAGAAAGCATGAATGATTGTAGGCACATGGATCAAAGGGGCCCAGGCACATAAGTTAACAGATATCACCCATCATAAAACACAAAATTCTAGAAAATGCTGAGTTGGCATGATTCCATTGGCCAATTTTGAATAGCGGTTGGTGGCATCGGGTCGATAACGAAATGTGCAAATTTATCAAGTTCACTCCACCACCCTGTATATGAACTTACGAAACCAGTCAAGGCCACTCCACTGGTATACCAAGAATTAGAATTGATACATCAAAAGCACAGAGGGAAGAGAGTATTCATATTCTGAGAACTCAAAGAAGAACTTGACCAACAATCACGAGAGCAATGGCATCATGGGGAGATGTGTTCATACCTACAGATACATGAGAAGCCATGAAGTTTATCATAGATAAATCACCCTATTCTATGATTTTTGGACCGCCTGTTCCTGGTACCACTATGTATGATTTTACCCAAAAATGTGGGGCAGATAAAAAACCCAACTCAGCTCAACTGTACGAGATCGAAAATGCCTGTATTAAGAGTTTCACCCGAGTGATGGAAGGCGATAATAGAACCCCATGGATAATGGCAGATTTGTTCCATAAAGCTCAGAGGTGGCAGTACAAGGGTTTCCCTAGAGAAAATAGATGGAACAGTAACCTTGGGAAGCTGATATGCCCAAAAGTGCATTTCTCCTCAGATTTGATGGCTTGGTTAGCAGTGGCATATGATGAAAGAACGAGGACCTTTCGAGACCACAAGAATCGAAAGGTGTTCAGCACCAAAGTCGAAGATATCCAGGAAGTGTTCAATCTGATGAAGTATACCACATTTCTGGTGGACCAGGTAATCGAACACCAATCTCGTATGTTCATTGATATGGAAATTTTTAAAAAATTGTTTGATACACATGCGACAATAGAGAAAAATTTCCCAATTAATAAAAATGCTTTTAAACCCTGGGTACAAGACTTATGTGACATGATAAACATAGTATTGGGAGTACAGGATATGAGTAGAATAACGAAAAGGGTTTTGTATTTAGCTGCACAATGTAATAGAGGACATAACACCCCAATCTACGCCTGGGAACTGGAATTGAGCTCACAAATACACAGAGAAATGGTAGAACTAAAGAGAGCAATTTTTGAACAGAGGCAGGAGATGCCTCACTTTTCACAATATTCTTTTCTCACTCACTTAATAGCGGGCCAATTGGGGGAAGAAGCCCGTAAGAGATTAAAAGCCATAGATAGCCCCTATGTACAGAATAGCTTCTGGAGACTTCATGAAGGACGAACTCACATGGGCTGGTTTTGTGATCGCTTCTTGGTAGAAATCCATTGGGCCTTAACTGGGCTAATTCCAAAAATATTAGGGCCAGGGGTAAGAGCATTCATTAAAGAAAAGGAGATAGGATATTTCTTCTTCACAGAGGGTTTTACTTACATCAGATTATATGGAGCTAAAATCCCTCCTAAGGTGTTACCCCAGTACTGCCCATTGTCCATAGCAGCCCTAGAATTATGCAGACAAGTGGCAGAAGAGGCTAAAATGAGACTGGTTAAGAAGCATGGAAAAGTCCCCTGGCTTGATGTTCCCTGCCATTTTGGGGATTATGTATTTGTTGGATATCCTTCCCTACTCAAGGGAATGTTTGAATTGGACAATATGGGATTCGATGAAGTGTCATGGAGGTTTTATGACCCAAAAGGAACTTACAACAAGATGATGGAGAAGAGAGAGTATGCTCGAATCAAGCACCGAGAAGATGCTTTTGAAGAAAGCTTATTAGAAGCTATAGAGAAAAGATCAGATTTACAAAAAGTATGGGATAATTTCCCTCTAGAAAAGAGAGGTAGCACATAGGTTTGTGAAGCCTATGACTACCCAACAGAACTAAGAAGGCTTCAAGAAATTTTAGTGGATACTACAACACCTGTTATGCCAAGGACAGACCCAACAATTAAAGAAGACCCTTTGCTGGAATTGATAGAGGAGCAGGACATAGACTTAATGGAGGTCACTGTTAGAACTATTGATGTAGTAGAACAACAGGTTAAACTCCCAGTGAATGACCAACTCAGAATAGAAGCAACACCAAAAGAAGTTCCTCAATAGACCTGTACAGACAAAGGCAAAGAAATAGTAACTTCCTCTTCTCAGAAAGCATCACCTACAGAGCAAGTTGTAGTTCCCATATCTGATAATGTGCTAGCTGTAACCAATGTGAAGAAATTGGCACCCATGGCCATCCCTACCTCTATAACCATAAAGGGATAGGAGATCAAAATCCCATTAGTGATACAAATGAAAATTGGTGGACTGGGTGGCCTTTTTCGAAGTTACTTAGTGAAGAGTCAAATAGAAATAACTCCAGTAGAAGCAAAGAAGCCCAGATTGTCTTTACCAGTTGCCAAGGTTGTTTTGGAAAGAATAGATGAGCAGGCTGCCTTCACTATTACAGATGAACAAGAGTTGTAGTTAGTAGCAGGGATGGGAAATATAGAAGAACAATCTTCAAAAAAAGCAGATTTGAGGACAACTATGTCAGATATTGCTGAGATTAATCTCCCTCCTCTGCAAGACCCACTAGTTTTCAGTACCAATGAGGAAATAGGAGGATCATCAGTACTGGGTAAAGATGTTGATATAGCAAAACTTGTCAAAATAGTGAATGCTCAAGCCATTGATCAATTTGTTGAAAATATTGAAACACTCAAAAAACAATTGGACCAAGAAGAAAAGGAAAAAGCAGAATTAAAAGTTGTGATAAGTAAGCAACAAGAAGAATTAAATAAGAAAGATGCTTCAATTGCCCAGCCCCCTATAGTAACCAAGGTTCAAGATCATGTATATTATTTGAATGTAATGAAAAAGGACATGTACAAAAGAATAAAAGCTCAGGCCAAAGGTTTTACTGAAATGTTCAGGAAAATAAGGGTGATTCAAATAACTGCTCAAGAAATCATGACCTTGATGCAGGAAAGAGAAAAATATTTTAAATTCATTCACCCAACCCTGGACTACATAGGGGATCATTTTGAAGAACTGCAAGGACAAGAAATAATGACACCTGAAGGCAATAAGATTCAAATCAATTTTGAATTTTTCAAAGTAGCCCTGTTTGGATCAAACCAAGAGAAATGGACAAATTTTGTGATTGAGATGAATGATCTGATAAAGGATGCTATAGATAAACTGATAGATATTGGCCTATCCTTAGATCAATGCCTGGAAGCATCAGACATAGAAGGAATATTCAAAGAAACCCTTGAGATATTTGACTGTGAACAAGGTGATGAGGAGGAGATGATTAAACAAACTACACTCATGGTGAATGCTACAGAAGCCTTACTACTTCAGTATGACAGAAACATGCCTATTATTGTTATACAAAAAAATAGAATTTTGCAAGAAATGAATATGCTCAGGATTGCAGCCACTTTTGACATAGAAATATGGAGGTTGATTGATGAGCATATTAAAGGGTTGCAAAGGAGTTTAAAGGGAAAAAGGGTCAATACCTGCACTAACAAAAAGTAGATTCTGCACCACAGATAGCTGCAATAATAGGAGACATCTCTGGGGCAGTTAAAGGGTCAAAGGATCAAGGAAAGGCAACTCAAAAGAGGCCAGTTCAGAAAGCAGTAGCTAAACGCACCAAGAAGTAGCTGAATCAGATGAAAGTTCTCCTCATACTTAAATCACCAGTTTAGTAGGAATTTGTTTGAACAAGTCAAAGAAGGGAGCATAGTCAAAACCTCAAAGCCAGCTGGATAGCACCAATTTTGGAAATTCAATCAGATGATGCCAAGTGTACAACTAGAATTCAACCAAAAATAACAGAATCAAGAACCAGCAGCTATAAAAGAAAGCAGGCAGGTCTGGATTCTGCATCAAGCAATTAGAGAATAGCATTTTTGCTAAGAGGTATACTTGAGTGCCCTGTTAGTTGTGTTGTATTTCTTTGTGTCTATTTTCTTTTATTCATTCTTTCTTCCTCCCCTTGCTTTGCAGGATTGTATGATAGGAAAGCGTTCAAGAAGTTGAGAATATTTCCAACCTTATTGAGCCTAGGATTCAGAGATTCTTCTGTTACCAGATTGGAATAAGGAGAGTAGGAGAGACCTGTTACATCATTTGAACAGAGTCTTCTCCATTGTATTGTTGTATTCCTTTGAGAAAAATAGAGTTAAAAGGCATCCTGCCCACTCGCATGTAATATTTTCCATAAATCAATACAATTCTGAATCTTATTCCTATCATTTCTTTGTCTCGGTATTGTGTGTATCTGTATAATGGGTTACATTATTTGAATGCATTATATACATTTCTTTCATTAGTTAACTCTTGATTTTATTATGATATTTGAATGAGATCAAGAACGCTAATTTTCTTTTCCCCTTCTCTCTGTTCATATTAAAATTGTTGTTAAATTGCTATAACAACCCAATGAATCTAGGCACCAGATTTTGCCATCTTCTTTAGCAATATTCAGGTTTAATAGAACATGAGGCAGGTCGACTAGAGCCTGTAATAGCTCATTGGTTTCAAATGGATTCTTGTAGCATGACAATTGATTTCCTACGGATGCAAGAATCGGTTCCAATAGTTTTTGGCATCGTTTTCGGGGAGAACTTCTTAGAAAGATTCAATTATCTTCTTGAATATTTCTTCAACAATTATTTTTAATCAATGGACGACCGGTTAAATTAAAGAATTAGTGTTTTAATTTTCACTTAGTTAGAAGTTATTTATTTTTATTCCTATTTTGTTTTCTTGAAATTTCTCTTTCTTGATTTTCTTGAAATTTTCTTTCTTGATTTTCTTGATTTTCCCCAAGAACCCACTCCTGTGAGGATGAGAGATAATATCAAGCATTCTTGATAAGAGTATACATTGTTCTTTCTGCACCCTAGTGTTGGCGACTCTATTGGATGAACCCTAGAAGAAAAATATAAAAAAGGAGAGAACAGAACGATGTTGGCGAACACCAGGAGAAGTGGTAAGGAGCTATTTCCAGAACTCGAGAATCTAGAGGTATTTATACATACCCAGAAAACTCCACTTTTTAAGAATATCGTTTATAATAGTAGATTAAATTCTAGTGGTAAAAGGTACGTGAAGAAAATCTAGAATACTATTACTACTGATATTACTGTAGATGAACGTTTAAAATTAGTAGTAGAAGATATATGTGATTATTCTCATTCAAAGGTAGATAATTCATCAATCTACATTCAAACTACCCATACCCATACCACCGTAGGTACTACATCTATGAAATTAAATTCAATAGTAGCTATGGCTCAGGGTAATGTTCATTTGTGGAGAACTAACAGATATAGGCCTTTTGTATTACCAGTAAATTTAAATGCCTTACCCAGTAAAGCTCACAAATACCTCCCTAAGTTTTTAGGAAATAGTGCAGTAACTGGAGAGGATCATATCAAAAGTTTCTTATATGCAATGGACAGTCTGGAAGTTGAACATGAAGATGTAGTATTAAGACTATTTCTGCAGACTTTAGAAAAAGATGCTAGAGAATGGTTTAATTCCCTTCCTAACAATGATATCCCAGACTTCACCAAAATGGAAGAGGTGTTCCTAAAGAAGTATGGTGAAAGGAAAAATGAACAATCATTGTTAACTGAGCTAGCCACTATGAAGAAGAAAGAAAATGAGGTTGTTAGTGATTTTAATAGAAGATTTTCAAAAACAAGAAACAAAATCCCTACCAACCTCAGGCCTAGTGATATTCAATCTATTTGTTTTTATAAGAATGCTTTTCAAGGAGAGTTTAACTATGAATTAAGGCAAGAACAAGCCACTACCATTGATGGTTGTATGGAAAAAGCAATGGATATAGAAAGAAATATGCTTGATAGTGGTAAGATGAAGCCTTATTCTTTAGAGGTTAACATGCCTGAGAGAAAACCTAAGAGAGTGGATTTTGATATACAAAGAAGAACTGAAATTGATCCTGTGGAGAAGTTGACTAGTCAAATGATAGAAATGTTCAACAACATGAGTAACAGGTTAGCAAGAATTGAAAGAAATGGAAATAATGGTGAATCTTCATAGACAGAGTGACCACATGTTGACAATCATCCCCCATTTAAGAAAAATTACAACAAGAATTGGGGAAACAACAATGGTTTTGAAGAAGGGAATAGGAATAGGGGTAATGGGAATAACAACTGGAAAAATAGAGATTCTGATAGGGATCAAAACAATGTCCCTAACCCAATGCCATCTGCCAATGTAGTTGAAGGTTTTCCTTATTTTTGCTCTACTTGTGATGCACCCCATAACCCTGATGCATGTGGAATACACCTGAGTGATCAACGTAATGTAGATATGCATGCAGAATCAGAAGAGGATATAAGAATCAATGCATGTTGGTCCATTGAAGATGAATCCAGAGAAAGGTTGTTTGAAGAAGACATGGATAAATATGCTTCAAATCATCATCCTCAGATCTTAGTAACTAAAGGAACTAAAATCTTGCAGAAATCACATGAGTCAAGATATGATAAGATGAAGCAAGGGAAATTGATTCCCACTGCTCAAGAGGTTGAAGAATTAGAGGCAACCCATGTTTTAAATTTAAGGAATAGAACAATCCCTGAAAGAATAGAGAAATTATCTACAAATGAAACAAGAAGATAAACTTTCACCAATAAAAATATCAGTAAAGAGAAAACTGATAGGAACCCTAAAAAAATTACTCTCGAGGTAATAGAATCAATAGAAGAAGTTCCCAAAGAAGAAAGTAATAAACCATTGGATATAAAGAAGATAGAATTTGATGTTGGGTCAGAACTCAGTAAGCAAAAAGTTAATATCACATTTGGTGAACTTATGAAAGTTCAAACATACAGAGAACAAGTATGCAGAGCTTTTGGATTAGTAGAGCAGAAAGAAGACCCTACTTGTCATGTTGCTAGACAAAATCAACATGATACAAGATCACCATCTTCTGTCAGACCCTTCTACGTGTCATTAAGATATAATTCAGATGAAGGGGAAAGATATGTGATTCATAATTGCATGCTTGACAGTGGAGCTTCACATAATATCATGCCTAAGTTAATAGCTGACCAAATGGGATTAATCTGTACTAGAGATTCTGCCCCTATTTTTGTAATGGACAACAGACAAATTCCCTGTGTAGGGGTGATAACTGGATTATTAGTTTTCCTAGACCAACACCCCAAAAAGGGCATTGTCATGGATGTAGCAGTAGTTGATGTTGACCCATTCTTCTCACTATTACTCAGTAGGCATTGGGCAGAACAACTAGGGGGATCAATACAACTAGACTGGTCTTATGCTACCATCCCCATATCAGATAAGGAGAATATAATTTTGAGAAGGGAACCATTCAACAAACACTCTGTAGAGTTAATTCAAATAGATGAAACCATGATTAACTTAGTTAACTCTATGGAAGAAAAAGGGATGGGAGTCTATTCAATATGGCACAACCCATTCTTGATGGAAGTACCAGATGCAAAGAACATGGATCTAGAAGATATGAGAATAATTGATGCTGAATCAAATCGAGTATTAACCCAAGAAATGTGGACCATGTCATTTGATGGGGCTAAATCCCAATCTGGAGCAGGTGCAGGTGTAAATTTGATTGATATTAAAGGAAATTACCTTGGTATCCCTTACAGATTACAATTTCCTTGCACAAACAATGTAGTTGAGTACGAAGCTTTACTATTAGGGCTAAGGAAAGCAAAAGAGTTAGGTATTAACTACTTAACTATAATAGGGGATGCATAACTTATTATACTACAAATAAAAGGTAAATATCAGACCAAGCATCCTAGACTTAAGCAATATAGAAATGCAGTACTAGAAGAAATTGATAAATTTTTGGCTTTCAATATTTCATATATTCCTAGAGAACAAAATCATGTTGCAGATCTCTTAGTTGTGAATGCCTCAGGTCTAGATCACCCAGAAATAACTATAGAATATATGGATAGATTTCCAACTATCTCAGTCTATAAACCTTCTGTGCTAGATAACATAGTCTATCTTCAGGTCTTTCAAGATGATATAGATATTAAGGATTTTATGACTTTGCAAAATCAGTATGCAGATGTCATCTATGATGAAAAATATGAAGAAAAGCTAAAATATCAAATAGGAGAACCAGTAGAAGTAATCCAGTTGAAAACTAATAGAATACCCAAAGGATTGGTGTCTCTTGAAAGCCTATTTGATGATTTTGACAAAGCCTATAAACCTATACGCAGAGAAGTGATATCTGAGGATATTAATATTGGCTCAATGAAAGAACCTATAATAGTGAAAGTAGACATGGCACTACCTTCTAAAGAAAAAGTTGGATATATCAATTTCCTAAAAAAGAACAAAGAACATTTTTCTTGGACCTATGAAGATCTCAAAACTTTCAAAATGGATGTGATGACACATATAATACCCTTGAAAGAAGAGGCCAAGCCATTTAGACAAAAATAGAGAAAGTACAATCCAACTCTACACCTAGTAATGCAAAAAGAGGTTCAAAAATTGTTGGACTCCAAGATAATAAGAAAAGTCAGATTTTCCTCTTGGATATCCAACTTAGTACCAGTTAGGAAAAAGAATGGGGACATTAGACTATGCGTGGATTTTAGAAATTTAAACAAGAGCTCACTAAAAGATAATTACCCATTGCCTAACATGGAACAACTACTGCAAGCAGTAGTAGGTTCAACTAGATTGTCCCTGTTAGATGGATTTTTAGGGTACAATCAAATTCTGATAAATCCAGAAGATAGACACAAGGCAACATTCACCACACCCTAGGGGCACATTTGAATATTTAAGAATACCTTTTGGATTGATGAATGCAGGTGCTACTTTCCAAAGAGCGATGGACTTTGCTTTCAAAGGACTAATGTTCAAAATTGTAGTAGTGTACTTAGATGATATCACAGTTTTTTCTAAAAATCTAGAAGATCATCTAGAACATTTGACTACAGTTTTTTCCCGATGCAAGGAATTTGGAATCTCTCTAAATCCAAAAAAATGCATATTTGGAACTACACAAGGAAAATTGCTAGGTCATATAGTTTCAGTAAAAGGGGATAAGCATTGATCCAGAAAGGATAGAAGCCATTTCTAAAATTCCCCCACCCAAGAATCTAAAAGGGGTAAGGTCATTCTTTGGAAAAATAAATTTTATCAAAATATTTGTCCCAAATTTTGCAGAAATGACCAAACCCATAAATGATATGGTGAAGAAAACTGGAGAAATAAAATGGACATTAGAAAATATGGAAGCATTTAACAAAATCAAAGAAGCCATATCAACCACACCAACCCTAAGTTGCCCTGATTATACAAAGGATTTTAATATCTACTCATATGCATCTGAACATTCTATTGCTGTAGTCCTTTCACAAAAATATGATGAAAATAATGAAAGGCCAATAGCCTTTATGAGCTCAGGTCTAAAAGGAGCAAATATTAAATACACCTTACTAGAAAAACATGCCTATGCAGTCATCCAATATTTGGAACACTTTAAAGGTATATTTGGCTCAAACAAAGTTTACTGTTGTATTCCCTTTATAGCAATAAAAGATATCTTTTCTCAATCAGAGCCATTAGGAAGACCAGCAAGATGGATGGTAAAACTTTTGCAATATGATGTTGAATTCAAAATAGTTAAAAAAGTCAAAGGGCAGGGTTTAGCTAAACTGTTGGCTAACAAAGAAGAAGCAGGATCTGAAAATATTCTTACCATAGATCAGACATATGATGATAGAAGAATAAAAAATGAAGAATGTAAATGGTATGAAGAAATTTTGTCCTATCTACAAACTTTGTCATTCCCCAAAAATATGTCAATAAATAGAATGAGGTCAGTCAAACTTCAAGCTCAAAAGTATTATATACAAAATGGAGTATTATATTGGAAACATCCTGATGGAGTATTATTAGTCTGCTTATATGAAAGAGAAGTCCCAAAAATAATTAATGAATTTCATAATGGTTTCTGTGGAGGACATTTTTCTCCAAGAGCTACAACTAATAAAATCATGAGAGCAGGATATTATTGGCCATCCCTTTTTAAGGATGTATATAAATATGTTAGGAATTGTCATAACTACCAAGTTTTTATAGGGAAAAAGCATCTACCAACCATGCCCCTCAAGCCAGTAATCATTGAAGCACCTTTTGCTCAATGGGGTATTGACTTGATTGGAGAGATCAAGCCTAATTCATCTGGCCAACATAAGTGGATCATAACTACAATAGATTACTTCACAAAGTGGGTGGAAGCTGCACCTTTGAGAACATCTACATCTGCTACAGTCATCAGATTCATAGAGGAAAATATCTTGACCAGGTATGGAGTTCCTAAAAATCTTGTAACTAATAATGCTCAATATTTTGTGTCATATGAAATGGTAGAATTTTGTGCTGAATATGGAATTGAATTATCTCATTCTGCTAATTATTATCCCCAAGGAAATGGTCTAGCTGAGTCATCAAATAAAAATGTAATAACAAGAATAAAAAGGTCATTAGGCAAAAACAAAAGGGGATGGGACAATGAACTTAAATTTGCTTTATGGGCTGATAGGTTGTCTGTTAAAAGAAATACAGGAAGAACCCCCTATGAGATGGTTTATGGAGAAAAAGCCCTACTGCCCCCAAAAATGGAAAAAATGGCACTTTCCCTTTTATTGCAAGATCATGAAAACCCTGATCCCATTCAGAGAAGGCTTGACCAAATTGTCTTGTTAGAAGAACAAAGAAGAGAGACCCTCAATAGAATGATGGAACAAACCCAGAAAACTATAAATTTGTTTAATAAGAAATCCAAGGGTACTCCTTTTTCTCAAGGAGATATAGTCATCTATTGGGATCCTAAAAATGATAAGCATGGTGAAAAGGGTAAGTTTGAACCTAAATGGATTGGCCCATACCAAATTGCCCATGTTATCAGTCAGAATACTTACAAGCTACAGACTTTGTAGGGAGAAATAATGGCTATCCCTATTAATGGCCAACACCTCAAAATGTACAATCCCTGTTGAAGGTGTACTTTACAAAAAAAAATAAAAAATAGAAAAACAAAAATCCAAAAATAGAGTGGTGTATTTTGTTTATTAGTTAAGCTTCCCTTTTGTTCTTGAATAATTTTGAGTTTATTGTATACATGATATCTTAGTTTGATGAGTATATCTAACTGTTGATTCCACAAAAAACAATAAAAAGAAAAAGGGAATTTATTTTAGATGTTGATGAGCTTTACAATTCTGTCAAAAATGAGTGTTTATGCAATAGTTGTTTGATATGAGATAAAACAGATAGAAAACAAAGTTGATTGAAACATCATGTCAAGCCTCACATTACAAATGATACTTAAAGTGACTTCAAAGGTCCAAAGAACTGAGTTATCTTTGAGAGGGTAGTTGAGCCAAAAATTATTACACTCATATTTTATAGCTATAAACTAATCCTCAACTCAGGCATACTTATTGCACAATTTGCTTATATATCCAAACACTTCTCTCACGAGAAAGAAAAATAAAAAATAAAGTAAAATTGAGTCACTGCCTGAGATATCTTGGAAAACCTCTACCGGGGCTATAGACGCTTGACTAGCAGTAGGGTAAAACTAATATGGGATTAGAAGCAACTCCACCGAGGCTATAGATGCCTGATTGGCAGTGGAGCCCTACAGAATGGTGAAAATTTTTAAAGAGTGAAATCACATATTAGGCTTGGCTATTTTGCTCAGATATGATAAAGTTCTGAAAGATTTAGAAATCCAAAAAAGAATGCACAAACACACACATGGGCAAAAATATGATGAGACAAATGGTTGTGACAAAATCTGTGTAATCATATCTTATGACTTAGCTAAAACAAGCATTACAATATTTCAAAATAAAACTCATTGATTTCTAAAATTTTCTAACCTTTGTTTCCAAATTGAATGAAAAGGGATCTACAGTTTTCCATACTCTACTTGCTTTGATATCATGTTATTCATATATATATATAAAAAAAATGAATGATGAAGAAAAGAAAGAAAAAGAGGAAGGAAGTTTTTCTGTTATGCATTTCAAGTTTTGCTTAGCAATCAAAATTTTGTTGTTTTTTGTTAAATTTTTGCAAAATAAAACCAGGAGATTCTGTGGTTCTCAAGTGCTTCATGTTTTCAACACATTGTCCCAGTCAGAGCCTATGTTGGAGCCAAATTTGACTCAACTTTGAAACCCCCAAATTTAAATTTTTGGTTTCAATCAAACTGCTAATATTGTTGGTCATTGCTTAAGTTGTTGTGAGTAATTCAATTTTTCATTGGTTGGTTTGATAAAGTCTAACCTTAGCCTTTTTAATAATGTGGGCTTCATGGTATAAATCAAATTACCTCAAATGGTTAGGGAAGAATTTTTCAAATTAAAAATCTAAAGCCAAAGTCCGACCTTCATAAATATTTCCTTGGGCCTAAAATCGATTAATAAAGTCCTTAAATCATAAGTTAATAGTTTAAAAAATATAATTAATTAAAACCTAAGGGTATGCACCCCTAAGCTAACAATTGAGCACCTTAGATTTAATCCAAGGGTCGTGCTCAATCCAAAAAAATCGGATGATAGCGCATTAATAAAATCAACCAAGGGATAAATCAAAAGTCAAGCCATGGTCAAGAAGTAAAATATAGCACCTTAGGCTTAATCGGATGGTAGCGCATCATGAAAAAATCTAATGGATGCGCATTCCAAAATAACCCGTATGATAAGTCAAATGGGTCTAAAAATTCTAACCCAAGGTTTTAAAATCGAGCAAGTTGTCATTCAATCTAATGGTACGCTTCATAGAGAAATCAACGGATGCGTCTCACAATAAGACTCAAAGGTTAAGTCATTAGTCTAATAAACAGAGATTAAAGTCCTTGCACCTTTAACAAGATCAATGGATGCTATAATCAAATCAATGGTCGTGCGTTGTCTAAAGAGTCAAAATTTTAAATAAAGACTTGATGGGTCAAAGGGTTCTAGTTAAAATTGAGTAAGTCGATAGATCGAAGATCATACTAAATAAAGTATAGATCAATGGTTGTGATTGCTTTGATTAAAGTGAACTTTAAAAGTCAATATTAAAAAGGATGCGCCCCATTTGATTAATCATCGGGCTAGTTACCAAGATCGAATGATTGCGCTCGATCAATTTTTAATCTAATGGTGGCGCACTAATTGAAGATGCATTAAAGAGTGTTAAGGTTCAAAAAATTAATTAATGTTAATCATGTGATTAAAAAGGGTTTAATACATCGACTAATTTTCCCCTTTTGCCTTAATCATGATTAATATTATACATGCTTGATTAAACTAACTTGTAAGTTGACTAGATCCAACGGTTGTGCTTGTCTCCACTCGAGATCCGATGGTCATGCCAAAATCATGAATGGAAGTAAAAGGAATGGGTAAGGATAAAGATAAATATTAATTATGTTTAGTAAGGGTTTAATACATTGACTAATCCCCCTTTTCACTTAATCATGATTAATAGAAAATCAAAATTTTTTACATTGATTATATGGTGGGCATCTTATTGGTAATCTAATGATAGCACCCAAATTAATCCAAAAATCGATGGTCGTGAAGGCTTGTAGTGGCGATAAAGGATAGAAAGCTAAATAAAGATGTTTTAATAATACACAAATCAGATGACGATGCTCGTTTCTCCCCAGATCCAATGGTGCACATATGGGAAGATAATCGAAGGTTAATCTAAGCATTATTATTTCAAAAGGTTGATTAATTAAACCAAGGTACGTATAAATTTTTCCCATTTATTAAAAATCATGTGCATATATATGATCCAATGGTCGTGCCTCACCATAGTAAGATCTAACGGTGATCACAAAAGAAAAAAGTGTATCATATGATTACCATCAATTAATACGAGTTGTTAAGGTTTGAAAATATAAGGATTAAACATTGGATAACCATGATTAATTGAAGACCATAAAACATGTTATGTCAAGTGTTTATATGTAGCTAGGTACATTAACCATCATACAGGTCTTAGGATATCAACGGATGCGCTTCATCCTCAGATCAAAACTTATCCGATGGTTGCGATTAATCACGGTTGACTTAAGGAAAAAGGGGCATCATAGGAAAATATGAAAACCAATGCTCACACCAAGAATCGGATATCACAGAAAATCCTGAAGGAGACATAATCGATCCCAAAGATCTAGTTATCACTCGGATCCGAGGTGGCACGAGGTTCAAAAAGGACACTACCCCCATGGCACATATCGTTCCATGTCAAATTAAAATATCCCCATTGATGAATGAATAGAAAGCATGAATGATTGTAGGCACATGGATCAAAGGGGCCCAGGCACGTAAGTTAATAGATATCGCCCATCATAAAACACAAAATTCCAAAAATGGCTGAGTTGGCATGATTCCATTGGCCAATTTTGAACAACGGTTGGTGGCATCGGGTCGATAACAAAATGTGCAAATTTATCAAGTTCACTCCACCACCTTGTATATGAACTTATGAAACTAGTCAAGGCCACTCCACTGGTATACCAAGAATTAGAATTGATACATCAAAAGCACAGAGGGAAGAGAGTATTCGTATTCTGAGAACTCGAAGAAGAACTTGACCAGCAATCATGAGAGCAATGGCATCATGGGGAGATGTGTTCGTACCTACAGATACATGAGAAGCCATGAAGTTTATCATAGATAAATCACCCTATTCTATGATTTTTGGACCGCCTATTCCTGGTACCACTATGTATGATTTTACCCAAAAATGTGGGGCAGATAAAAAACCCAACTCAGCTCAACTGTACGAGATCGAAAATGCCTGCATTAAGAGTTTCACCCGAGTGATGGAAGGCGATAATAGAACCCCATGGATAATGGTAGATTTGTTCCATAAAGCTCAGAGGGTGTAGTACAAGGGTTTCCCCAGAGAAAATAGATGGAACAGTAACCTTGGAAAGCTGATATGCCCAAAAGTGCATTTCTCCTCAGATTTGATGGCTTGGTTAGCAGTGGCATATGATGAAAGAACGAGGACCTTTCGAGACCACAAGAATCGAAAGGTGTTCAGCGCCAAAGTCGAAGATATCTAGGAAGTGTTCAATCTGATGAAGTATACCACATTTCTGGTGGACTAGGTAATCGAACACCAATCTCGTATGTTCACTGATATGGAAATTTTTAAAAAATTGTTTGATACACATGCAAAAATAGAGAAAAATTTCCCAATTAATAAAAATGCTTTTAAACCCTGGGTACAAGACTTCTGTGACATGATAAACATAGTATTGGGAGTACAGGATATGAGTAGAATAACAAAAAGGGTTTTGTATTTAGCTGCACAATGTAATAGAGGACATAACACCCCTATCTATGCCTGGGAACTAGAATTGAGCTCACAAATACACAGAGAAATGGTAGAACTAAAGAGAGCAATTTTTGAACAGAGGTAGGAGATGCCTCACTTTTCACAATATTCTTTTCTCACTCACTTAATAGCGGGCCAATTGGGGGAAGAAGCCCGTAAGAGATTAAAAGCCATAGATAGCCCCTATGTACATAATAGCTTCTGGAGACTTCATGAAGGATGAACTCACATGGGCTGGTTTTGTGATCGCTTCTTGGTAGAAATCCATTGGGCCTTAACTGGGCTAATTCCAGAAATATTAGGGCCAGGGGTAAGAGCATTCATTAAAGAAAAGGAGATAGGAGATTTCTTCTTCATAGAGGGTTTTACTTACATCAGATTATATGGAGCTAAAATCCCTCCTAAGGTGTTACCCCAGTACTACCCATTGTCCATAGCAGCCCTAGAATTATGCAGACAAGTGGTAGAAGAGGCTAAAATGAGACTGGTTAAGAAGCATGGAAAAGTCCCCTGGCTTGATGTTCCCTACCATTTTGGGGATTATGTATTTGTTGGATATCCTTCCCTACTCAAGGGAATGTTTGAATTGGACAATATGGGATTCGATGAAGTGTCATGGAGGTTTTATGACCCAAAAGGAACTTACAGCAAGATGATGGAGAAGAGAGAGTATGCTCGAATCAAGCATCGAGAAGATGCTTTTGAAGAAAGCTTATTAGAAGCTATAGAGTAAAGATCAGATTTACAGATAGTATGGGATAATTTCCCTCTAGAAAAGAGAGGTAGCACATAGGTTTGTGAAGCCTATGACTACCCTACAGAACTAAGAAGGCTTCAAGAAATTTTAGTGGATACTACAACACCTGTTATGCCAAGGATAGACCCAACAATTAAAGAAGACCCTTTGCTAGAATTGATAGAGGAGTAGGACATAGACTTAATGGAGGTCACTGTTAGAACTGTTGATGTAGTAGAACAATAGGTTAAACTCCTAGTGAATGACCAACTCATAATAGAAGCAACACCAAAAGAAGTTCCTCAATAAACCTGTATAGATAAAGGCAAAGAAATAGTAACTTCATCTTCTCAGAAAGCATCACCTACAGAGCAAGTTGTAGTTCCTATATCTGATAATGTGCTAGCTGTAACTAGTGTGAAGAAATTGGCACCCATGGCCATCCCTACCTCTATAACCATAAAGGGATAGGAGATCAAAATTCCATTAGTGATACAAATGAAAAGGTGGACTGGGTGGCCTTTTTCGAAGTTACTTAGTGAAGAGTCAAACAGAAATAACTCTAGTAGAAGCAAAGAAGCCCATATTGTCTTTACCAGTTGCCAAGGTTGTTTTGGAAAGAATAGATGAGTAGGCTGCCTTCATTGTTACAGATGAACAAGAGTTGTAGTTAGTAGCAGGGATGGGAAATATAGAAGAACAATCTTCAGAAAAAAGATTTGAGGACAATTGTGTCAGATATTGCTGAGATTAATCTCCCTCCTCTGCAAGACCCACTAGTTTTCAGTACCAATGAGGAAATAGGAGGATCATCAGTACTGGGTAAAGACGCTGATATAGCAAAACTTGTCAAAATAGTGAATGCTCAAGCCATTGATCAATTTGTTGAAAATATTGAAACACTCAAAAAACAATTGGACCAAGAAGAAAAGGAAAAAGCAGAATTAAAAGTTGTGATAAGTAAGCAACAAGAAGAATTAAATAAGAAATATGCTTCAATTGCCCAACCCCCTATAGTAACCAAGGTTCAAGATCATGTATATTATTTGAATGTAATGAAAAAGGACATGTACATAAGAATAAAAGCTCAGGCCAAAGGTTTTACTAAAATGTTCAGGAAAATAAGGGTGATTCAAATAACTGCTCAAGAAATCATGACCTTGATGCAGGAAAGAGAAAAATATTTTAAATTCATTCACCCAACCCTGGACTACATAGGGGATCATTTTGAAGAACTGCAAGGACAAGAAATAACAACACCTGAAGGCAATAAAATTCAAATCAATTTTGAATTTTTCAAAGCAGCCCTGTTTGGATCAAACCAAGAGAAATGGACAAATTCTGTGACTGAGATGAATGATCTGATAAAGGATGCTACAGATAAACTAATAGATATTGGCCTATCCTTAGATCAATGCCTGGAAGCATCAGACATAGAAGGAATATTCAAAGAAACCCTTGAGAGATTTGACTATGAACAAGGTGATGAGGAGGAGATGATTAAACAAACTACACTCATGGTGAATGCTACGAAGCCTTACTACTTCAGTATGATAGAAACATGCCTGTTATTGTTATACAGAAAAATAGAATTTTGCAAGAAATGAATATGCTCAGGATTGCAGCCACTTTTGACATAGAAATATGGAGGTTGATTGATGAGCATATTAAAGGATTGCAAAGGAGTTTAAAGGGAAAAAGGGTCAATACCTACACTCAACAAAAAGTAGATTCTGCACCACAGATAGCTACAATAATAGGAGATATCTCTGGGGTAGTTAAAGGGTCAAAGGATCAAGGAAAGGCAACTCAAAAGAGGCTAGTTCGGAAAGTAGCAGCTAAACGCACCAAGAAGTAGCTGAATCAAATGAAAGTTCTCCTCATACTTAAATCACCAGTTTAGTGGGAATTTGTTTGAACAAGTCAAACAAGGGAGCACAGTAATTCAAAACCTCAAAGCTAGCTGGATAGCACCAATTTTGGAAATTCAATCAGATGATGCCAAGTGTACAGCCAAAATTCAACCAAAAATAATAGAATCAAGAACCAACAGCTATAAAAGGAAGCAGGTAGGTCTGGATTCTGCATCAAGCAATTAGAGAATAACATTTTTGCTAAGAGGTATACTTGAGTGCCCTGTTAGTTGTGTTGTTGTATTTCTTTGTGTCTATTTTCTTTTATTCATTCTTTCTTCCTCCCCTTGCTGTGCAGGATTGTATGATAGGAAAGCGTTCAAGAAGCTGAGAATATTTCCAGTCTTATTGAGCCTAGGATTCAGAGATTCTTCTGTTACCATATTGGAACAAGGAGAGTAGGAGAGACCTGTTACATTATTTGAACAGAGTCCTCTCCATTGTATTGATGTATTTCTTTAAGAAAAATAGAGTTAAAAGGCATCCCGCCCACTCTGCATGTAATATTTTATGAAATCAATACAATTCTGGGTTTTATTCCTATCATTTCTTTGTCTCAGTATTGTGTGTATCTGTATAATGGGTTACATTATTTGAATGCATTATATACGTTTCTTTCATTGGTTAACTCTTGATTTTATTATGATATTCGAATGAGATTAAGAACGCCAATTTCCTTCTCCCCTTCTCTCTGTTCATAATTAAAATTGTTGTTAAATTGCTATAACAACCCAATGAATCTAGGCACCGGTCTACATAAGGCATAACAGTTGGTTATTTTCATGCTTGGTCATTTTAATAAGAATACTTATAGTTTAATATAAATCTGGAGCGTGCAAATTAGAAGTTTAATTAAAGAATTGTCGTTGGGGTTTCCTTACCCATTCTTCCATCTTCTTTAGCAATATTCGGGTTTAGCAGAACATGAGGCAGGTCGACCAGAGCCTGTAATAGCTCGTTGGTTTCAAACGGATTCTTGTAGCGTGACAATTGATTTCCTACGGATGCAAGAATCGGTTCCAATAGGGAGGATACGAAGGTCAAATTCATAGCCCAAACATTACAAACCCTAGCTGCTCAAAGTCCATAGGACTTGTAACCTTCGATAGGTCTGCAACAGTAGCTTGATTCAGCATTGGAGGAAGACCTCACTTGGTAGAGTGAGTATTTTGAGACCTAAATATATATGCAGAAGGCCATCGTGGCTTACCTATAGCAATTGGTTCAGTAGCTCAAAGCAAAAAACCAATAGTTGTAGGCTAGGGTGGTAGAAAGAATGAACACCTACACCCAAACAGATTGGGCAATTGAAGAGCCCACGAACTCTCTAACCTCACTAGAGAGGGTAGTTTCCCCTGGGGTGCTCAGGTCGGATACCCAAAATGAAGATGTGGAGGCAGGGGAAAGTTCGTTCATTTTTGACCGAATGATGGCTGAGGAATAGGGGAGCCCTATGTTTCAAATAGAACCCTCTATTATAGACATTATAGATGATGAATATCACTCAGGACAAATCTAGTGGTAAGGTACTGTTGACAATTTTGTCACATTTCTCAAGGGGTAGAAAAGAAACAAGTTTTGTATAGTGTTGTGTAAAGTTTTTGCTTTGTTATTTTTATTTTAAAAAGTTGCAGCAATTTTGGCTTTCAAAGCCACGCCTTTGTATAAAAAAGTAGAAAGAGAAAAAGCTTCACTACCGAACAAGCTAGAGAAAAGAGCTTTGCCAAAAAATGAAATCGCTTCACACCCGAAGCGCTTCCAGCATTGCTTCGGGTAGGATTTGTCGTGAAGTAGTTTTGTCGAAGAAAAATGGAAGAGGACCGATGAAAAGGGCTTCGGGCCCAAAACATTTCAAACTTCGGCTAGAGGACCAGCGAAGCAGAACCCAAAGAAGCATTGAAGAATCCTTCGCCAAAAAATTATCGAAACATCTACTTCGGGCCTCTTCACGCCCGAACCATTTCTGCTTCGATGGAAACCATAACGAAGTATTCACTTCGGCCAACTTTTGCCCGAACCATTTCTACTTCGGCGAAAAACCTAGCGAAGCATTCACTTCGGCGAGTTTTCACCCGAAGCATTTTTGATCGAAGTTCTGGCAGCCAAGAGAAGCGAAGCATTTTGTGGCATTTTTGACCACAATTTTGAAAGAAGATCACGCGAAGCATTTCTCCAAGGCATCAGCGAAGCAGTTTTGTTAGCAAAGCAACAAGGACAAAGAAGACCATTTTGCAAAGGAGATATGCTTCAGCACAAACCATCCCCGAAGCAGTTTTGCGAAGCTCAATTTTATGAAGTATAATTCAAGGAGGAGTTTTCGCTTCGGCCCAAAACCATTACGAAGCAAAGTTGTGAATGAAGACCTAGCGAAGCGCTTCACGAGCACGTGTTCCAAGTTGGGTATCTTCTCGAGGCGATCAAGTACCTCATAAATGTAATTTTTCATGCCCAGCAAGCCCGCTGCTCATTTTTGGCAATCAAAAGTGAAGTATCAAGCCATGATGGAGAACCCGATGAGCATGGCGGCCACTCGAGCACTGCACCCAAATACCAGGGATGTTCAGACGGCTCATCAATGCACCTTTCCATGGTTGACCCGATCACATTTTCTAGTTTTAGTAATAAATTTGAAAGCTCAGTCGCGAGAGCCAAGGAAGGCCGAATTCTCAGAGCTCGAGGGCGTACTCTTCCTTGCTATGTAATTATGATTCAGAGGCCCGGGTCCTCTATAAAAACCTAGGCATTGTAATGGAAAAGTGGGGGGAACTATCTGCTAGAAATTTGTTGTAACTTGATGTCCTACGATCAATACTAAAGAGCCTTGAGCTTCATTTCTCTCTTTTATGCTGCCTTCTGTGCTTGTTTCTTCTATCTCTCCTTGTTCGTATGTTGGATGCCGAATCCTGCGTCCGGTGTGTGATCGGGGATTGTGTCTTGAAACTCATTCTGAAGGATACATAGGAGTGAAAAAGCATCATATTGACTTTTTTTTATGCTTCCTGCCTCGCTTGATTCTTTTGTCTCTCTTCGTTTGTATACTGAGATGCTAAATTCTATGTTCGGTGTGCGATCGGGGGCAGTACCCTGAAACTCGTTCGGGAGGATACATAGGAGGGTTAATACTACGTTTCTTTTGTTTATTCTTGGTGTTCATTGCTTCCATTCCATTTGTCAGTTAGTGATCGTGCTTCCTATTATCTCCCACCTGAAATCATCGATCTCTCTTCCCTTACCCCTTTTTATTTTATTTCTCTAACCCTTATCCCTTTTATCTCTTTCCTGCACTCTTGTCTTCAAAACACCCAAGTAGTTTAGCATAGGAGCCGGCCTTTCTCCATAGATTGGCACAATGGGCATCTCTTCCCTTCGGAATTTCAATGTTGGTCCAGGTCTAGGGCGCATACATTACTCAAAACCCTTACCTAGGCAGATTTGATGACCAACAGTTTCTAGCACGCCCGGTGGGACCGACTGTATTTGTCTTAGAAAAATCCATAACCAGTCAAGGTCCCATATTTTTAATGCAAACCCGTCTAAACTAGAGCCAATAGTTATAATCAGTTCTCGACGTGACTCGGTCAGTCTCACCCGATTAGTGGTAGTGAGGATCGATGCCCTCATTACTGAAAGACTCTTAGCATCTGGCGACTCTGTTTACCCAAAAATCTCTAAGTCGTAAAGACCAGTATCCAAATATGTGCCTTTATGGCAAAAACCCCCATGTTTTAAGGAAGTCCGAGTCGGTGAATCTCTGGCTTGCCCCCATCTGTCAAAATCACCTGGCGACTCTAACTGAGCTGAAAGCCTAGATTCCTTCATCGTAGGTGCCTTTTAGGTTGAAAGAAAATGTCCCAAAAAATCAAGGCCACTACCATAATGGAAAAAGCACGTTATCCTATTTGGAATGCCCGTTCCCCTCTGAATCTACAGGGTTATCATAAAATTCCTAGAGGAGCCTTGCATACATTGGTGAAATACGATGGCACTAAAGGAATGGCCCAAAGGTACCTTGAAGACGTTGCGACATTGGCAAACCTCCACAACATAATCCATGAAGATGTCATGGTTAGACTTCTGGTCATGTCTCTGGAAGGAGAAGCGATGCGGTTCAGATTACTCGAGTATGAAAGCATCTGCTCATGGAGCGATTTAGCCAAAGCTTTGATCAAGACATTCGACGGCTCTCAAGATCTCTCCCAGCTTTTGATGGATCTATTTGCTATCATGAGAGCACCTCTAGAGAGCATCACGGACTTCAATGTCCAATTTTGTAAAATTTGGAAGAGCATTCTAGTGGAGATCCAACCGACGCATGCCCAAGCTCACCTCTTCTATGTTCATGCCTTTCACCTGGACATACACCTTCTCTTACTGCAATCAAGGGAACAAAGATTTCCTCAAATATTTGAGGAAGAAATACGAGTAGAACATCTCTTGTTCCTATCTGGAAAGTGGTAGTTGGGATAAAACCGATCACTGTTCACTGCTCCTGGCCATCCTGCGCAGTATTCATCATGGCAGACTCCTCGTATCGAGCATAGGTTTGAGATGCAGTCATTCGGAGCTCAAGAAACAAATTTTGCCCAAGAACAACAATGGGAATATGCAAGCTTTGACCCAACAATGAATAATATGGCTACTTGCAATCTCCATCAGGAGGTAGTCCAAGGAGAGCAGTCTCAAGCGGTAAGGCCTGAGAATGAGGAAGGCACCTTTTTGCACCCTTTTTGTATCCCAAGGGGCGAGATACAAGAATTCAGCCAAAATCCATTGAATGTGTCTCGAGAAGCAGAAGATGAGGGAGAACCAAATACAGAAGCGCTCCCAGAGGGAGAGAGGAGAGAAGGGACTGAAGGTGACTCTGGCCCAATTGATCAAGGCTAAAGTTTCTCCCACCCAAACGAGCTCGTTGCCCCGCGAGCCATTAAGAAGGTTGACACTCTTGTCACATTACACAAGGGGTTTAAAAAAAAAAAAAAAATTTGGTAATCTCCTTCGGAGATTTTTACCCAAAGTAATGGTTGCGAGGAAGTGAAGGGCTGAACCAAAGTTCAAACAAAGGCACAAAAGAGCTTCGCACCCAAAGCATTTCCAGCAACCACTTCGGGTGGAAATTCTGCGAAGTAATTTTCAAAAGCACAAGCTTTGGTAGGTGGTCCTTGCAAAGTGTGGCAAAGGATAAGTACCTCGGGCCCGAAGCACAGAAGATCAGCCCGAAGAAGAAGTTCACTGCGAAGCATTCCCAAGTCCAACCCAAGCTTCGTCGAACCGATTATGCATAGGACGGGAGCATTTAAAGCATGTCTCGAGAAATGTGTCGACTACCACCTTGAAAAGAGCTTGAAGCGGATGAATTTAAGGCGAAGGTGGCGGGACATGTCCCGAGGTGATTCAATTGGGAAAAGGGCTCGCACCCGAGTACAAGATGTGCTTCCAATGCAAGGTGTAATCATTAGGGCGCGTAACTCCGCATGCGATGCCACCGGATAGCCAATCGGATGGCGCAACAATTTCCTAGGCCACTAGCATAGGTTTAATTATGGCAAGAGCCATAAATAGGGGTAGTCACCCCTTAAGGCTATAAAGGGCAGGCTTTAGCAAAGAAAAGGTTATTTGAAAGTGCAAGATTGGAAGCACATTGCTTATCCATGAATTCTACTGCCACTCGTCGAGAAGCTCCCTAACACCGAAATAGTCTGCGCTATTGGTGTTTCTACCATAATTATACAACATGGGGAAGAAAAGTTCTACCCAAATAGGAAAGGAACCAGACGCAACAGTTCTCGAAAAAGTGAAAGGTTCGGAGGAGAAAAAGTAGAGATCGAAGAAGGTCAACCCGAACCTCCGCTCAGAGAAACAGGTTGTGGAAGAAAGAGAGGAATCTGAAGATGAACACCTTGTAGAGCCACTAGTTGACAGGTGGGAGAAAATTAAAGATACGAAACTCTTAAGAAGCATGGTCGAGCTTAGGTACACTATTGATTTTATGAAGAGCAGGCTCATGCCAGAAAACAAGAGCGCCACCACGTATTACTCTCAAATCTATTGGTATCTGACCCCTCCTGTGCACCATTGCCCTAAGCTGATTTACGCCATCACACAGAACTACCAACCAGCTTCCAGGAAAGTGTTGAATGTTGCTAGCCATAAGTTGTTCTCTATCCTGAAGGAGGACGTGCAAGCAGCTTTCGCGCCACAGCAGGGGCCGTCGAAGGGATATACAGTTCGTAGTGTCAAATTAAGCGAACAAATGGAGAGGTTCACCTCGAACAACTATGTGTTGAAATTCTTGCAAGAAAACCTCAAAAGCGGGCTCCCTTTAGGAAAACTGCCCCAAATGCCCCTACCCTTGGAGGCCTTCAAGAACATGGATATCTTCTCCATCATTGCATGGGTGGCAGGCTTGTCAACTAATACTTCGGTATACCCTTGGTAGGTGTCTTTGTCCGAGTGTATTTCCAGAGGGGAGTTCTATGCTCCTGATGCTTCGAGGTCAAACACCAACCTGGTCTTATTTGACTGGGCAGAATGGGTAGCCTGAAACCTACACACGTAGCTTACCGTGATGAAGACTTTTGGAGTGGAGCAGCATTTCAGCCCATGTTCTTTTCTTTTCTGGTTATTCTTTTATCGCACATATCAAAATTTTCCCCATGTTGCGATTACATCAAAAGGCAAGGATGGAAATCCTCTACCTGTATACCAATGGACTTGCCTCCTATTGAGGTCAGAGTCCTATTATTCTTTCAATCAGCAATTCTTGGGGCCTGCCATGCAATTGTTGATAGGGTCCAACCCTCGAGTGCCCCTCGGTCTAAGAGACAAGGTGGTGCAGGCGAGAAAGGGGGATATTTTTCAACTCATACAGGGGCTCGTGGAATGCCTATTCGGCTTCGTGGGAAAGCCCTTCCTACTACCGATTTTCCCATCCGAGTACCAGTTCGCACTAGAGGTCGCTAGGCAGAGCGACGTGACCAATGAAGTTTACGGCCACGACCGGAAGTGGGCACACACTTGTGACTTTCCTTTTAGAATGGGAGTGATTGAAGTTTTCGCATTGAAGTAGAACATCATTCTAGAAGAAAAGCTTACTAATTTTGGCCTGATCCAGATTCCACAGAGGTGGCTTTATGATCCCATAGGGGTGATGAAAGATCACTTAAAATGTAAAAATTTTCATGTCTGTCCCCACCCCAAGATAATGGAGCAGAGGAACAATCCCAACGAGAGAGATCTGGAGTGGAATCTAGAGAAAGTGCAGACATTACCTCCCTAGCATGATTTTTATCCCATGGAGATAGAGTTTGATCCTAATCAGTACCCATTTCCAACTCTAGACTCCACATTCTGGAGGAAATCCAAGGACGATCTGAAGGAAGAATTGAAGAACTGGGATGAGGAGCAGCTAAGATATTGGTGGATAATGAGATTCCATCATTGAAAGATGAATTCTTACGGACTCTTGGCGACAGATAGAGACTTCGCAATTGTCTATGAAACTAATGTTGGAACGTGGAAGCATATATCCTTCATCGAATTTATCCCTCTAGCTACTCTAGGATCAGGTGAGAGCCCAGGAAGGACCAATGATGCCTCAAGAAGGCAGAAGAAAATTGAAGCTACACCAAGGACGCTACCGCAAAGGCCATCAAAGGACACAAGTGTCGAAGAGTCAGAGCAACTGTTGGAGAGGAAAAAGTGGAAGAGGCCAGAACAAGATCAAATGCCTTCGAGCCACTCAAAACGACCCTGCATAGGGCATCCGAACGCTCTTGCCGAACAACTTGCACTAGTTCCAGCCAAAAAAAATATTGAGAGTAAGGAGCCACCAAGTACCGAGACGGTCCCAGACTTAGACATCATTAATATGGAGGAATTCCTCCAACCAAAAGGGGACCCCAAAGTGGAAGTGTTGGAGGTCAAAAGTGTCGAATCCCAGGACGAGCAGAAGCTGACTACGTAAGAAGTCATCACGATTGCTCTACCAGGAGGGCACGCAGTACGCATTCTCTACCCTTAACTCTCACCTCTCACATATCCACCATGGCCTCGATCGAAAGTTTTTCTCACCATCCATTACAAGGGAAATCGCCCCTCCATGTTGAGTCCACGGCCGTTCCAAGTTCACCTTGCGCTTTGCCTATCCACACTTCACTTGAGTCATCCGGCAAAGACAAAGCCACTAAAACTTCTTCGCTCACTCACGTCGCTAATCCTTTAGTCCAGAGTGAAGATAGTCCTCTAACGCCAAACCCTGTGGCCTACACCCCCATCATACAGGGCATTTCCATGCTTGCCGAAGCCCCAGCCACTCCCATCACTGAACCTTCTGGTGAGGCATCCCCCATTAATTCATTATATTTGTTTATCCCCTCGGCTAGAGACCCAACCTTATTTGAGTCCCAATTGTCTACAATAAAAGAAACCGCTCTAGCCAAAAATCTCTCACAAGACCACAAGAATACTAAGAAGATGCTAAAAGAGGCAAGGAAGAAGAGAGGGCGCTCATTGGCTCAAGTGGAAAAATGTGTTGTCTTCGATTTGCAGGCTGGGAAGCTGCATAAGGTAAAGAATATCCCCAAAGTCTAGAAGCCTCTGGACGAAATGACTCCCATGGATTATGATTACCAAGACAAGTCTAAGGATCTGGAGCATTTGAACGTGGATGATGAATCAGCTTCCATGCACATTGGGATTGAAACCTTTCGAGCACATGCAAATATCGCAAACCAACATAGATTTGAAGCAAAGAGCGCCAATATTAAGCTAGAGGAAGAGTTGGCAAGGATTCGGTCCAAGCTGGGAGAAGCTAAAGAGCAGTGCAAGTTGATGAGGAAGGAAACACACGCCCTAAAATTGCAAATACAAAAGTTGGAATGTACAGCTGAAAATAGAGAGCAAAGGTAGATCGAGAATGATCTGAGATCCAAGGAGCTTGAAGGAAAAATCTTGCAGATGCAAAATCAGCTGAACGAAAAGGAAGAGTTAGGGTTGTGCGACAGAAGCAAAATCAAGGAAATCCGCTCGCTTCTGCTAAAAAATTTTAGATCTCGGGCCTCCAGTGCCCTTTCAGTTTTGGCCTTCATTGTTGAAGCCCAGAGCGTCGCTGTCGAAGGAGGCCCAATCATTGATGAGATAACTCAGAATGCCAGAAGCCAACTCAAGTTAGCTTTCAAAATTCACAGTGCCAAACATCAACAATTGTAGATCCTTGCAATGATTCGGATAGCTAGAGATTGGTCCATGGCCCAAGCCATAGTTCGCGCCTTCTTCTCCAAGGTGCAAAAAACTCAAAAGGCAAAGAATCTCTTGGATGTTTTCGAGGATGAGCAGCGTACATCCTGGGGCTATTTTCAAGATCTCTCCTCCATGGGTTTCTCGAGCTTCATAGATAATGAAGGAAACCTCCTGACCAAGGAACAGATCAAGCCGATATGGCTTCAATTTGAGGGTGACGTCTCGAAGATAGACGGATGGGTAGAACCCATAACTGAAAGACAAGTCATTGATTTTCTTCTAAGATACTACAAGATAGCGGCCTACCTGAATGATCTGTATACCAGAGCCCAGCATGCTAACATCGGGCAAATTGATCGGTTATGTATTTTGATTAAGGCACTGCAAGATCAAGAACCTTTCTCAAAAAGTACCTGGTCTCAGGTTCGCTAGATGATGAAGAAAATCCACGAGCGTCTTGCCCCGTCACCACCGTAGGAAGCTACTCCAGAAGAGGCCGCACTAGAGGAGGAGGGTGAAGAAGAAGAGGGAGCAGAAGAAGAAGGAGAACCAGCTGCCAAGGTGCTCCCAGAAGAAAAAGAAGGTGCGAAAGAAGGAGGAGAAGGATCGGGAAAGGACTTCGGCCCAATGGATCAAGACTAAGGGTCCTCCCATCGAGATGAGCTCATTGCCCCACGAGCCGCCAAAAATGTTGACAATTTTATCACATTTCTCAATGGGTAGAAAAGAAACAAGTTTTGTATAGTGTTGTGTAAAGTTTTTGCTTTGTTATTTTTATTTTGAAAAGTTGCAGCAATTTTGGCTTTCAAAGCCACCCCTTTGTATTAAAAAGTAGAAAGAGAAAAAGCTTCGCTACCGAACAAGCTAGAGAAAAGAGCTTCGCCAAAAAATGAAACCGCTTCGCACCCGAAGCGCTTCCAACATTGCTTCGGGTAGGATTTGTCGCAAAGTAGTTTTGTCAAAGAAAAATGCAAGAGGACCGATGAAAAGGGCTTCGGGCCCGAAACATTTCAAAACACTACTTCGGCTAGAGGACCAGCGAAGCAGAACCCAAAGAAGCATTGAAGAATCCTTCGCCAGAAAATTATCGAAACATCTACTTCGGGCCTCTTCACGCTCGAACCATTTCTGCTTCAGTGGAAACCATAACGAAGTATTCACTTCGGCCAACTTTTTCCCGAACCATTTCTACTTCGACGGAAAACCTAGCGAAGCATTCACTTCGGCGAGTTTTCACCCGAAGCATTTTTTATCAAAGTTTTGGTAGCCAAGAGAAGAGAAGCATTTTGAAGGCAGAAATGTGTTTCGGCCAAAATCTCTCCGAACCACAATTTTGAAAGAAGATTGCAGTGAAGCATTTCTCCAAGGCATCAGCGAAGCAGTTTTGTCAACGAAGCAGCAATGACGAAGAAGACCATTTTGCAAAGGAGATATGCTTCGACACAAACCATCCCCGAAGCAGTTTTGCGAAGCTCAATTTTGCGAAGTATAATTCAAGGAGGAGTTTTCGCTTCAGCCCAAAACCATTGCAAAGCAAAGTTGTGAACGAAGACCTAGCGAAGCGCTTCACGGGCACACGTTCCAAGCCGGGTATCTTCCCGAGGCGATCAAGTGCCTCATAAATGCAATTTTTTGTGCCCAACAAGCCCGCTGCTCATTTTTGGCAATCAGAAGTGAAGTATCAAGCCATGATGGAGAACCCGACGAGCATGGCGGCCACTCGAGCACTGCACCCGGAGACCAGGGACATTTAGACGGCTCATCAATGCACCTTTCCATGGTTGACCCGGTCATAATTGCCAGTTTTGGTAACAGATTTGAAAGCTCAGTTGTGAGAGCTAAGGAAGGTCGAATTCTCAGATCTCGAGGGTGTACTCTTCCTTGCTATGTAATTATGATTCAGAGGCCCGGGTCCTCTATAAAAACCCAGGCATTTTAATGTAAAAGTGGGGGGAACTATCTACTAGAAAGTTGTTGTAACTTGATGTCCTACGATCAATACTAAAGAGCCTTGAGCTTCATTTCTCTTTTATGCTACCTTCTGTGCTTGTTTCTTCTATCTCTCCTTGTTCGTATGTTGGATGCTGAATCTTGTGTCCGGTGTGTGATCGGGGATTGTGTCCTAAAACTCATTCTGAAGGATACATAGGAGTGAAAAAGCGTCATATTGACTTTCTTTTATACTGCCTGCCTCGCTTGATTCTTTTGTCTCTCTTCATTTGTAGATTGAGATGCTAAATTTTGCATTCGGTGTGTGATCGGGGACAGTACCCTGAAACTCATTCGGGAGGATACATAGGAGGGTTAATACTACGTTTCTTTTGTTTATTATTGGTGTTCATTATTTCCATTCCAGTTGTTAGTTAGTGATCGTGCTTCCTGTTCTCTCCCACCTGAAATCATCGATCTCTCTTCCCTTACCCCTTTTATTTTATTTCTCTAACCCTTGTCCCTTTTATCTCTTTCCTACACTCTTGTCTTCAAAACACCCAAGTAGTTTAGCATAGGAATCGGCCTTTCTCCGGAGATTGGCACGAGGGGCATCTCTTCCCTTCAGCATTTCAATGTTGGTCCAGGTCTAGGGTGCATACATTTACTCAAAACCCTTACCTAGGCATATTTGATGACCAACAGGTACTAAACCCAAAACTAAGGGGGAACCCGAAGAGCAACTGATAATGGTAGCAAAAGTACCCACAATAGAAGGACCCATAGTAGAAGGATCCATAGAGTAGTTTTTGGGCAAGCACAGAATAAGGGAGGCAACTACAGGTGATTCAAGGCCATAGGGATAGATAACTAAACCCTCTAACAAAAAAAGGGAGGGGGAACATCCCCACATAATATGCTATAATACAAAAGAGACCCAATAGGAAGGTGCCTCGAACCTCATGAAAGAAGGCTAAGGTCACATTTGCAGAACCTACTACCCAGTTATACAAGGAATAGATGGAAGATATGCAGAGGTTTGTCGAGCAGAAGGAAAATTTTGAAAGACTCCACAAAGATTTTGAGGTAGCAAAGACAACCAAAAAAATCACCAAGAAGGTCAAGAAGGGGCCTAGCATTTGCATTGATCCCACTATAGAAGACCATTTCTGGTTGATATACAGTTTATCCCAGGGCTGACACTCCAGAATGAGGAAATATTTGGAGAGATAGGGGGTATTCGAGCTGAAAGTAGAGGCATTCATGATCATTGAAGAAAATTCTAGCCTCACCCCTAAAGAGATTCAGTTGTTCAAGGCTAGGGTGGTTAGATGATAGAGGGATGACTCTGATATTCTATTTAGAGAGCTATGATATCATCATATCGACCTTTGGTAGGAAGTAGAAGTTGCATTCCACAAGGGAGAGACAATTGTGGCTATGTTATCCAGTACAACTATCGAGCCAAGTAGAACAGTAAGGTGCAACCAGCGCAACAAGAATCCAGTAGAGTCAAAATATCAAAGCCATTCCAACATAGCTAGAACCCAATGCATCAAGAAACCAATGTAGCCTAAGAACATCCCACAACAAACCAGTGTCCCTCAGTAGAAATAGAAACCCCAGAATGAAGGGAAGGCTAACGTCACCAACAAGAAAATAAAATAAAGGATAGGGCCTACTAAAATGGGGATAGCTATTGGATTCAAGTGCCACGAGGGCATAGCACATACTAGGCATGGTGGGATGATGAGCATTAGAAATGCTCATATTTTTGTATGAGTTCTAATGGTCTTTGCACGACAATATACTAAGAGTTGTATATTTTTATGAATTATTATGTATCTATTTAATAAAATTTTGTGCATTATCTAATTTGTGTGTGAATTATGTTTTTGTATAGATATTTACTAATTTTATCATCTTTTGATCAGTCGAGGTCCTACGTGGACCTGACATGCTTCTGCTTCATGAGTCTAAGGCATATTGGGGAGGCACCTTACTCTTCAGGTAGGTGCATTACTTTAGAATTAGGCACCTTACTCTTCAGGTAGGTGCCTTACTCTAGAAGTAGGCACCTTTCTCTTCAGGTAGGCACCTTACTCTAGAGGTGGATGCCTTACTCTACAAGAAGGCACCTTACTCTTTAGGTAGGCACCTTACTCTAGAAGTAGGTGCCTTACTCTACAAGAAAAAACCTTGATATTAAGCGCTTTGACCGAGCGACTGAAGAGGATCATGTTGATCATGGTAAACCTTTGACTCCACATCATGTAGGCTATCCTTAGAAGACCACCGAATGTATGAGCTATCCCAGCTAAATTGGGAGAAATGTATAACCACTCAATGAAACATAATGCAAACACCACAAAGAACGAACCTGAAAATATTCTATCTCCAAGAAAAGACAAAAAGTAGTTAAATTGTTTTTATCATGCACTTGTTACGGTAACTAAATTTTCTCAGTTTAGACTGTAACCAGGACTTTTGTTGTAACAACACTGTAACAGGAAGTCCTATGTGTGTTATATAAACACACAGACTTCTCTAAGATAGAGGAGATAATTTTTCTAAGAGTGTTGGCATATGTAAACATTACACTACAATATTAATAAAGCTCGAGAGTTCTTTCATTAGCGTTTTATCTTCATAATTGTCAGGCGGGAGATGTTGGAGCCTGGGCCCACTCCAAGCCAGTATTTCTCCCCTACTTTCTATTATTGTCTAGATTAAATTATTTGTTTTAGTGTGCTTATTTTCTAGATTAGATTATTTGTGTTAGTGTGTGGTATCTTTCATTCACATAGAGTGTGTTTTATCGCTTTCATTTATTTTCCAACATAGTATGGTATGATTTATTTTCATGTACTTTTATTTATGCATGGTTTTAATCGGTGTGGAAGAATCAATGCCATTTATAAACACTCCCCCAAATGATAGATTAGTGGATGCATCTCAGGAATGGTATTGTGATTAATCTTAAATGTGGTACTTCAAAATTTTACAAGTTCTTGGGTATGATAAATTAAATGTGAGGTTTGTGATAGAAATAGGACTAAATTTAATTGGTGTTTTACCCCAATAAGTTACATATTGGCCTAATTTTATAGGTACCTCAATTACCACATACCCTTATAAAATATCATTAGAATGGATTCCCCATGTTGGAAAGGGGTCATTACATACTAATATGAGAATTGCATAATAATGGTAGGATGGGGTCCTAACATGCCCTTCCCCTTTAATAAGCTTTGTCCTCAGAGCTAGATATGAGGAAACTATTGCTATAGCTATTAGAGAGACTCCCAAGTGACATCTTCAAGTTGTAATCCATACCAATGAACAAGAACCTCAATGATGATATGGTTTTGAAGGGTGCATGATCTCTAGTTCAAAATGTGTTCAAGCTCGAGCAAGATGGAATCCTATTCATCTTGTTATGGTAAAGTGGATTGAACTTGTACTTTATTTCCCATAATATTCTTGAGAGAGGAGATGAAAAATATTATATGGAGATTTTATGTAGCTGAAAGGACCAATTTGTAGGCAGTTGCACCAAATTTGTTGTAATACTTGGTAGGGTCCATAGTATTTGGTAACTAGTTTTAGGTGTTTGTAGATCTAGAGTGATGATAGTTTATAGGTTTTAGGAAAAGAAAAACCATATCTTCTGCTTCAAATTTTCACTCTTAATAATGTTGATCACCTTGTTTATGCATATGGTTATGGACCAATTAAAGATTCATCTTAAATTATTGAAGTATTACAACATGTTGGTTGAGTGTAGTATCAATAGCATAAACCTTAGAGCTTATTGGAATGTAGGAGGGTGTTAATTGAGGATGATTTTATAATACTTCAAAGGGGGTAACCTTGGTCATGGTGTGAAATGAATTATTATACCATCATTCAACCAATGGAATCCACTTCACTCCCTATGCAATATTATTAGAGGTAAAGCAATGAATGTAGATCTCCAAGCATTTATTAATAATTTTAGTTTGGTCATCCATCTACAGATGATAGGCTGAACTAATTTTGAGCTAAGTACCCTACAACTTAAATATTTCCTACCAAAAATGACTATTAAATGTAGGGTCTCTATTTGACACAATAGATGTGGGTATGCCATAAAGATGAAATATGGAGTCTAAAACTATTTGGGATACTAGTAAAGTTGTGTAGATATGGGAGAGAGAGAAACAAATCATACTTTGTGAGATGATCCACTACCACCAGAATAATTGATTTTCCTCCCGACTTAGGTAACACTTCAATAAAATCCATGGAAATATCTATCCACACTTGTTTTGGAATTTGCAAGGGCTAAAGGGTTCTTGAGGAACACATTGCTTCACCTTTCATTCTTTGACACGTCAAATTTAGAAACAAAGGTTTGAACATCCTTCTTCATTCCCTTATAGAATAAAGTATGCTTAATCCTTTCACACATCTTTAAAAATCTAGAATGTCCTACTGTTGGTGAGGTATGTATTTATTGCAATATGGATTCTTACATTTTAAATTTTAGGGAATAACAAGTTGGTCATAATATCTCAAATATTGTCCATCCCAAGTGTATCCTGGGCATGAGTTAGGCTCTATTTGAAGTTTGGTTATCAAGGTTTGCAAGACAAAGTCCTTGGACACATCCTTTTTAATAGAATTAATCCATTGAGGTATGGGAGAAGAGATAGCATTTAACATAATCTGATCCTCAAACACTTTAGGAGAGTGCATCAACTATGATGCTCTCATTGCATTTGTTATATGAGGTTTCATAATAATAGCCTATCAATTTAGAAACACATTTTTGTTGTTCAGGTGTGGCAATTTGTTACTCCATAAATTACCTGAGACTTTGGTGGTCTATTTTGATTGAAAAATGATGCCCAATGAGATATGGCCTTTATTGATTAATTGAATGTAAAATAATTAGCATCTCCTTTGCATAAGTAAATTTGCACAAATTTTAAACTGAAATTTCTTTACTAGTGAAGGTCAATGGTCTTCCCTCTTGCATCAACATGACCCCTATGCCATTTCTTGAAGCATCACTTTCAACTACATAGGGTTTAGAAAAATTAGGCATTGCTAAGTGGTTGTCATGGCTTGCTTCAAGTCATTGAAAGCCTTCTCCACTGGGTCTGACTAAAAAAGAGAAATTTTTTCAACATGGTGGCTAAAGGATCTGCTATATTTCTATAGTTTTGTACAAATTTATGGTAATACCCTATGAGTCCCAAAAATCCTCAAAGTCCCTCAAGGGTGTGAAGCTTTGGCCAATATTGAACAACTTGAATATTTTTAGGGTCAACTTTAACTCCATATTTGGTTACAATGTGATCCAAATATTCCACTTTGGTTAGCCCAAAATAATACTTAGAAATATTGGCATAAAATTTATTCTTAGAAAAAAGCTAGAGATTCTGATCCACATGTATGAGGTGCTTCTCCCAAGAGCGACTATAAATCAAAATATCATCAAATAAAACTCAAATATATTTGTGAAGGAATGGATAGAGACATTATTCACAAGGCTTTAAAATTTAGATGGTGCATTAGTTAGGCCAAATTACATGACTAAAAATTTATTATGGCTTTCAAGAGTTCAAAATATTACTTTGGGGATATCTTCCTCCTTGAGCCTTATCTGATGATAGCTCGAGCAAATATCTAACTCGAAGAAAAACCTTCTACTATGTAGCTCATCCAAAATTTCATCGACCATTTATGGTGAGCTTATTGATCTTACAAAAATATATACACAACCACCATGACCCATATTTTTTTTTAACCAATAGTATTGGAGAAGAATAAGGACTGTTACTAGGCTGAATTACCCTTGCTTGTAGCAATTCTTGTACCAATTTCTCAATTTCTAACTTAAGGGCATAGGGGTACAATAAGGTTTGATGTTACATGGCAAGCTACTTGGTACCAATGGTATTGCATGATCATGGGAATGACATGGAGGTAATTCTATTGGTTTTGCAAAAATTATATCATGCTTAGTCAAAATGAGTTACAAATCATATTGAAGCTTGTCCTCTTCTGAAGTTGGTGGTTGAATTGCAAATATTTGTGATACTACCCCACATGAGGATGTTTTTAACAACTTCTCCATATGGATTGAATTTATGATCTATGGATATATTATTGATGAGCGACAAAGAGTGTAGGACTTACCATTATGTGAGAACTGCATCCATAATTTTGTGAAGTTTTAAGCTATTATTCCAAAGATACCTAGCCAATGTGTTCCTAGAACAAAATCACATCCTCCTAGTTGAAGAGTGTAGATATCTAAAACACATCATACACATAATATTGAGGAGACTACATATATGGACACCTTTCAGGCCATATGACCCACCTTGGGTAGCCCTAGGGATTAATAGTGTTTCTCACCACTCAAACAAGGAAAATTTTCCCTTTATAGTAGAGATCATCTCATCTCGAGATGGCCCCTAACTACGATCGTCTCACCCTAATACAACTAGCAGTCATGACCATCCCACCCTAACATAACCACACTAGAAGCAAGTTCATGTGCCACTACATGCCAACTAAGCAAAATAGTTTCTTGGTAATGGTTTCTTGATTTCAACCATTTCTTGGCTTCTCCAGCAAGATTTAGATCCCCATTGAAAATTTTATTTAAAGGCACCTATCCTTCATTGAAAATATCCAAATGTGTCGAAGTGGTATCATATTAAGTAACTAGAGAGATCTCACTCTCATAAGTAATGAAGTGCTACCAAAATTCAACCATGGAGCTTCAAAGCATGTTAATGAACCATTTCAAAGGTTGAATATTGAATTCATACTTCTTGCACCATTTAATGCTCTTGATTTATGTCAAATATTGCCATTAAGTCGTTCTTCATGAGTACACTCTTGAAAATCAATCCCATGGATCAAAAATCAATGTTGCATCACATTGACCACAACGAATTTACGCAAATTTTAGCGGCCATATCGACCCAAGATGACCTGCAGGCATGACCGTATCACCTCAAGATGGCGAATAGGTAATACTGTCCTGCACAAATATGACCTCCTGAAAAAGATCTTTTTTTCCTATATTCTTGCTTTTATCAATTTTACCAACATTTTAATTACTTCCTAGAATAGTTAGATTTAAATTTTCATTCATTTATCAATTGTATTTCAACTTCTTTATCATGTATGGGCCTTATCTTGAAAGGCTCTTCATATGCTATTGATGCCTTTTAAGTTTCTTTGTGCATAGATTACAGGTCTTTACAAGGGAATTACAATATAAAGATTCATCCATCACAATCCTATATCGCGAAGGTTACGAGAAACCCTACCCAAATCAGTTTGTGAGGATGCAAAGGAGAATGGCTATAATTGTATTTCATTGTATCAATATTGGTAGCAATCCCTAAGAGGGATTTTCTTGTAATCTTCTTAGAAAGAACAAAATATTATTAATAAAATGGCACCATCCAATCATTTCTTTATCTTATTTTTTATTTGTATGGTTACATTTAGATTTTCTAAAATTCAATCTTATCTTTTATTTTAGGGGTGTACAATATTTTTAGCATACTTCAGTGGTGATCATGGCCAAAATTTATCCATATTTCACAAATTTATTTCTAATTACTATATTTCTTGGTGTTTTTGAATTATAGGTACCAACATCCCTGACATAGACAATCAACGGGTGCAACCATCTCAACCCGATATGGCTAGCAGTCACCATTGTCCCTCCCAGAGATGACCTCAGAATAGAAGTTAGAAAAAGTTAGAAAAAACATCTACAATATACTTAGGCTACACCTATGATTTATTTGACCCTTCCTTTCATGCTTCCACTAAATAAAGTTAAAATTTGCATGCTTAAGTAGAGGAATTATAGAAGATATTTTATTTTTAATATAACCTATATGTAACGGTCCTTGGGTTATATGACCTTTGTCTATGGTCATCCCTATTCCATACAACCCTTGTTTCTGATTATCCCTATGTTAAACGATATATGTTGCAGATCGTTCCTTACAAAGATAACCTTTATTTTATTGTTGTTGTGTTTGATTGCTTGCTACCTACTGAAATGCTATTCATTTATGGTTTTGCATTTTATAGGTTTCTAAAATTAAAACATTCATTTATTTAGAAATCTAAATTTGAAATGTCATTTCTATGCATTAGTGAAAGAACATCGAATGCTCTATGATTTTACTTGCTTTTGCATAAAATAAAAAGAATCCCATACACCACGTACTACTTTAACATTAACGAGTTGGACTTCATCCCCAACCATTAATCGAGACCAGTGATAGTGTTCATCTCCATCCATTGGCTTGCACCCTAGACACCTAGTTGGCCAAAGCGAGTGGTTTTTCTAGACTTCATCACCAGAGGCACTACTAATCCTTCCTACTCTGAGTACACCTACAATGAGTGGAATGTAGCTATCATTTTTGTCCATGACACGCCCGAGTGTTGAAGTGAACTCCTTGTTGGGCTAGTAGTAGGACTCAGACAGTGCGACCTCCATAGTGGAGTAATTTTTTATTCCTTAGGTTACCCTGATCCAACATCCAATAGATAACAACTATTTTTCATTTGGGTACATTCTTCATCATAGGGGTGTTCTTGAATTACCTTCTAGTGTTTTCTATTTTATTTACCCTTAGTTTCATAGAAGATAGGGGTTTTTCAACATCAAAATGCACAAAACAATATAGGGATTCACAAAGAAAAATTAAAAGAGATAATCACATTGAATAATTTTTTTATTTTCTTTCTATTTACATAATAAAATATCATGGTAACTACACACATCTAAGCTCAGTCATGAGTCAACAATGCAAAAATTTTACTAGGAGCTATAGAAAACCTTCTATTCAGTCTTGAGGACTTGGTCATTCCCATATGACATCCTGATATTTGTCATAATATTAACACCACCTATAGGGAATCATACCTTCAAGATGTCCCAGTCTAGGAGGTATATTTATATATCCAAGATAATTTGAACTTCTTGGTTGAAGTTGATCTCATACCACTACTAGACATAACCTGCCAATCAAGGGGCCCAATAGGGTAGTGTCTCGGATTTTTATCTTGACCCAATCCATACACCATACTAATTATGAGTGATAATATACACCAACTCTTGGTCTAGATTAGTGGGACACTCTACTTGATTGACCATGGATGAGCCAAACATTTGCTCACCTAGACAGCTATGACCCTCATCGTCAAGATAGGAACGTATCCTCATCCGCTCACCTTTGTCTTGAATATGAGGAGGAGGAAGGCACAATCCATCCTACTTTTCACCATGGGGATTTTTCCATGCAAGCATGTTGTGCGTCTATGTCATTTCAATATGAATACTTGACCTTCAAACTTGAACACTAGGTTAACATGGCTTCTCTCGATCGAGGAAAATGGGTAGGCAACCCCATTGAGCCCACAGTACAAATGAATTATCTTCGCATTGATGCAAGGGATCATAGGCCTCACACGGATAATCCACTACCTAGGAAAAATACAAACTAGCTATGCCTAGATAGGTTGCAAAATAATCAAGAGCACCTAGATTGTGCAAAATTTGAACAACATAAGGTGCACCAACAACGGTTGCGTCAACAACATTTACACCAAGAAAGAATACAACAAGAAGCTCATGAGGAAGTTCACACACCTAGAACCTATAGGCAAGAAACCTACCAAAGGTGCATTGTGCAACACCATGACCTACCTCCTAGGCCTAATTGCCCCCCTTGTGTGCCCATAAAAACTTATTGGTCTCAATAATGTAAAAATCATCAACTCGAGTACAAGGTCTATGAAGACGTAGAACTAGAATATTAGGATACAGGGTATCCTGAGACACTCTGTAAGTGCATATATGATGATTATGTTAAAATATATCATCCTAATAGAAACCTTCTACCTCCCCCTCCATAAGCACCAATACAAGAAAACAAGATAATCTCATATCAAGCCTACAAGGTGCTCACAGAGCACATAAAATCATTGGAAAAATAAGGGATATGTTATAAAACTACCACATTGCATCAGTTGTGCAACCAACCACTCCATCCTTCAGTACCATGTCCTCCATATCCTGAGCATTTTGAAATGCCAAGATTGGATAAATTCAAAGGGGATGAGGATGCACAAGAACATGTGACTAGCTTCATGAACCTTTGTTTCCAGCTTCAAGAAGATGATGCCTTGTTATTAAGGACTTTCTTGATAAAACTCTTTGGCCCAACATTAGAGTGGTACAACCATTTACCAAGGTATAGCATATGTAGAGCAACTCACAAACACCTTTATATGTTAAGATCTTGGAGGTTTTAATATAACTTGAATAAATAAAATTAAATTTGAACTCAAAATTATTGGCCACTTTGAGGGGCTTCCTCCTTATATATATAACAAATTATTATTCTTGTTCTTGATGATTATTGCTTTTGCTCATACATATTATTATAGCATAACTATCCTAACCCTATGTTGATTACAATATGACGGTTCACCATATAAGCCAATATAATAATTAATTATACTAATAATAATAATAAATAAATGTTAGGATGTGGGATCCTAACATGCCACCCCTCCTGGAAAAAAAATTATCCTCAAAGTTGAAACTGAGGAAATCATTGTGAAAACTGATGAAGTACATCCCAAGGAGCATCTTTAGGTGCCAATCCCTACCACAGAACCAGGACTTCAGTGATAATGTGATAGCAAATATGACAGGTGTGTCATGCCAAGACTACTTCAAGTTCAACCATGATGGAGCCATCCTCGGTACTAGTGAAGAGAGTGCTTGCACAAATTTTGCAATTTCACTTTTGTGTAAGTAGGGGTATCAGTAAGGCTAAATATTTAGTGGTTGATTTCCTGGAATAAGTTGTATATCATGATATTGACTATGGTGGGGGGACAACCCTTTTAGTTTTTCCACCAACTGAGAGTGATGTGGCAAAAGTTTTTGTAACTCGTCTGCTTCATCATGTTCTTCCCCTGTTGATTGAATGGAAAATAATTGTGCAATCATCCCTTTTCCTTCTTTTAAAACAAGCTTTTCCATGCAGTGAGAACTCACTATCTATGAGAAACCTACTTGTAGTCCTTTTAGAGTGTATTTCTATGCATCAACTGTGAATTGCATCCATAATGTTGCAAAATCCCATAGTATTGGCCCGAGTGTTTACAACCATTGAGCCCCTAGGATAAATTCACATCCTCCCAATGGAAGTGCATACATTTCATTTTTCATGTTGTAGTCACCCAAGGTGAGCTTGACATTTCAACACTTCTCTTCATAGGCAATTCGTTCCCCAGTACCAATCATCACCTCTAAGATATTACAAGAATGTATATAACAATTAGCCTATTTCACCACACTTGGGTCAATAAAATTATGTGTACTTCTAGAATCAATGAGCACAATGAGATTTTATCATTTGAAGTGCCCTTGAACTTTCATAGTTTGTGGAGAAGAAAATCTTGTGAGAGTATTAAAAGAAATTTTAGGGATATCGTTATTGTTGTTATCAGGTACATCTATCATTCCTTCCACTTCTACCTCATCTTCTTTATATATGGATTTACAAGGATCAACAACATTCAATAAATACAACTTCTGTGTAGTCCATCTATGATTTGGCCCATATTTTGCATCACAATTATAGTAGAGCACTTTTACCCATCGTTCTTGCATTTTCTTTGGGTTGATCTACTTAATAGGTAAGGGTTGGTTAGGTTTTGGGACAATGTGCATGACTTGTGATTTTTCAATAGGTTAATTCCCTTGTTGATGTTGAGCATTGAAATTATATTTAGCTAACTTGGCTAATCCAATGGCCTCCATTATGGTGTTGGGATTGAACATCTTCATATCCACCCAAATTTCTTCTTTCAATCCATTGATGAAGCAACTTTTGAAAAATTATGCATCCGTTAGAGTAATATTTCATCATTTGGGATATTTACCCCATTTCCTACATTAGGTAGATTTTATTTACCGCATGGTAAAAAGTAGTTTATTAATTTTTACCACTAGTATTTACTTTTCTACTTTATACCATGTAGATATTTACTGTTCCAAATATCTAATGGTAAGTTCCTAAATATCTTAGGTTAAGAATCCTAAACCTAACACTCTAACTTCTATGGCATGTTAGTTAGCGTAGATGCAGAAGTAGTTGTTATTATTCGTATTTTGTAATCTATTTAACATTATCCTAATTGCTAATATTTTGGTTAATGCAATTATTCAATTATCAAACCTAACGGATCTCCTGATCACATTGGCATCAAAGCCACTGGTTGACCAAAAATTGTAGAGTTGGATAAAGGGGCACAAATCCCAATATGGGACCCCCTTGATCTGCTGCTCAGAATGGATCTTGAGGTGGATCCTGAGTAGCAAGGCTAGCTTCGACCATGGGAGAGGGCCCGCAGGCCCATTGACCTGCATGGGCACCAAGTGATCATGAGATAGAGGGCCTGTAGGCCCACAGATCTGATAGTAGGTGGCTGTCAGACCTGTCTAGCCAACAAGATGGTAGGAGCGCCCTTCCTTTGGGATCGATACCAGAGATAGTTCGACAGTCAGTGATGCCCTTTGACCAATGACCGGATCCTTGCCTCAAACCTACTGACAGGAGGGCAGGGGCACACTCCCTGATGAGGATCTACCACGTGAAGGGCTGACATAGCCAACAGGAGGGCAGGAACACCCTCCCAGCTAGAGGACCACCACAAGAGAGTAGGAGCCCCCTCCATGAGGTGGTCGACTGCATGCCTTTCGAGGGGACATAGTCTCAAAAACTTGTGTGCACATGGAACCCAATACCCCCCCAAGACTAGGAGAGCAGAGAGGGCAGGAGTGGCCTCTCCTCCCAGCTAGAGGTCTCGACCTTAAGATTTGAGAGGGTAGGTGCACTCTTCAATCCCCATTGACATTAGGATCTACGAGGGTAGGAGGCCCTCTGATCCTTGACAACCATGGGATTCGTGAGGGCAAGAGGCCATTCGATCCCTAACACCAAAAAATCATGATGTGACAAGTGGCAATATCTCATGATCTCTAGCCTGCATGAATCTCGAGGCACAACCGTGCAACCTGGAGGACTGACTAGGTGACACATGACATAGCGACCATGTGCCACCTGGATGCTGACTGGACCAGAGGACTGACTTGGACTTGACACATGGCAAACTGCCACTGGACCTGACACTAGGAAACACATGGCTGACTAGCCACGTGTCACGACACTGACAGTCCACGTGGCTGGCAGCAAAACTAGCCACACAGGGGACTTATTGCGCGTAGGCAGTCATAAGTGCTATACGCGCATTTGCTCTTTTAAAGAGCAAAATATGCCCCGCGGCGTCAATGTGGGACAAAAGTCCCAATTTTTTTAAAAACATCGCGAGGCGGGCGAACCTTCAAGGGGAAGGTGGTGCCCTCTCATCTCCATCGGGCTAGCTAGCCCGACCGGAGATGGGGCCAGTGCTAAGGTGCTACCCAATGGGAGGTCGGGAGTTTGACTCCCGTCGGGGCCCCAGCGCCTTTGTTTTTTTTTACAAAGGCCCGTAGCAAAAGAACAAGGTAATAATTTTTTTTTTGTATTTTTTTATTATTTTTAGTTTATTTTTATTAATAATTTAATTTTTTTATATAAAATCATTTAAAAGTTATATTAAGTGATTTTTATGAAATTAATTTTATTATTAATTTAAATTATGCTAGAATTAATTAGATTTATACATTAAAATTGAAATTTGGGGACAATTTTTTTTTTTTGCAATTTTCAAATTCAAAGGTGCTTGTGTTTTCTCACAAACTGGAGATATAAGAAATAGAAAGAGCACACTTTTGTTGCAAATTATAAAACCCTAGATTCTTCTCCAAACTTGTTAAATTTGCAAACATGAAAGGGGATAAAATCAACCACACTTGATTCTTTATTTGCAAATTTGAAAGACAAGGAGACTCCAAAATTGCAAAACATCAAAATTGTAAGTGTGCATTTGTTTTCTCAAAAGGGGGATATAAGACATAAAATTGTAGATATTTTTTTTGCAAACTTGAGAAGAACTTGAAACCTTGGGTCCATCAAAACCAAGTCATTTGTCGACTAGTCTGGAAGCCTTTCAAACGCGGGTCGTGTGTTGACTTGTCTTGGAAGGAGTGCTCAAATTGTTAATTTTGCAACATAGAGGGGGAAGACAACATTGTACTTCTTTTGAAAAATTGTAAAACAAAGTAGGAGACATAAAAATATCAATTTTTTGCACAACACACATTAATATTTTGTTGCAAAAATTAAAAAGGTGCATTTTCGATTTTACTCGACACCTTCATTGGCAAATTAGGTGCATTTTCAGTTGCATCCGACACCTTCATTGGCAAATTAGGTGCTTTTTCGTGTGTTGACTTGTCTTGGAAGGAGTGCTCAAATTGTTAATTTTGCAACATAGAGGGGGGAAGACAACATTGTACTTCTTTTGAAAAATTGTAAAACAAAGTAGGAGACATAAAAATATCAATTTTTTGCATAACACACATTAATATTTTGTTGCAAAAATTAAAAAGGTGCATTTTCGATTTTACTCGACACCTTCATTGGCAAATTAGGTGCATTTTCGGTTGCATCCGACACCTAGGTGATAATAATTTTGTGGGCATTCTTGTTTGATTATTGCATTATTTCTTTTTGCAATTATAATTCATAGAATCAAGAACACACTAAACCCCAAAATTTCACAAATTTGTGTAAATTCTTGCATAGATTTAAAGCTAAAATTCACTTGATATTCTCTCCTAAATCAACAAAACCCCTAATTCACTCTTATTTGTTTGGCTTAATTTCCTCAAACTTTTCATCCTTATTGAAGGGTGTTAAGGCAGGTGCCATTAAATATATGTTTGAGTGAATTATCTTTTGGTACTCTTTTAGGGTATATCAAAAGAAAGAACAAGTTTTTTGAAAATAAGGAACCTTAAAAGTTGCAATCCTTTGCACTAAGGGGGGATAATTCCTTTCTTCCTTCAAACATAGATTTTGATAAGAGGGAAATAAAACTTGTAAAGGCAAATCATAAAAGTAGAAGTCATCAACATCATACCTTTTCTTTTAGACTTCATAATAGCAACCATGCTTGAAGTACTTGTAATAAGGAAGGATGATTTGGTGAACTTTGTGATAAAATTGCCTAGAAAGCATAGTTTTGCACAAATTGTAAAAATGAAAACCAAGACACCATTCAATGTTGGTTTCAAAACAAGAAAAACTAAAATAGCAAAGGCACATCATAGAAGCCATCTTTCTAGTGAAGTGTCTCATTCTAATTCTGATTTTGGTTCAAAGAGAGCAAACAGAGTGCTCATTGCTAAGACAGTATTGTAGAGGGAAAACACATTTTGTCACCTTAAGCAAAGCACCATTTCCTCTCTCTCTTTTTTAGGCTTCATAAATAGCATAAGTTTTTTTTTTGAAGTACTTGCAATAAGGGGTAATTGTACCTCTTTTAGGCTTCATAAATAGCAAACTCTCAATGTTTGAAGTACCTGTAACAAAAGGAGAGAATTTTATGGTGTAAAATTGCCTAGGAGGCAATATTTGTAAAATCCTTCACAACACTCTTGAGTTGCACATACTTTTGCAATTAAGGGGGATATACATTTCTTTTCTTCATAAGTTTTTGTAAAAAGAGAAGGAGACTTATAAGGGTGCATTTTCGACAGCGATCAACACCTTAGTCATACTTCTTTCATAAATTAATTACAACATGTTTTGCAACGAGAAAGGGGGAACTTATAAGGGTGCATTTTCGACAGCGATCGACACCTTAGCTACCTTATCTTTTTCAAACTCATATTGTAAATGAATGAACCTCATATGAAGTGATCTATTCTACTACACCTAGTGATTGTAGTGGTTGGTTACCCATGCAATTCGGTTGGATGACGAGATTACTATAAGGACATTCGTTGATGTGAAGACAAAGTGAGGAATGACCCATATTTTGCTTAGAAGCAGCCAGAGCACTGTGACAGAGCAAGAACTAGCATATCAACATTTTATTCCATTGTATTGGGGTAGTTATATACTTTACCCAAATATTATTGTATAGGAGGATAGGTATACATTACCCAAATAATGTAATAAGGGGGGATATTAGAGTAATATTTCATCATTTGGGATATTTACCCCATTTCCTACATTAGGTAGATTTTATTTACCGCATGGTAAAAAGTAGTTTGTTAATTTTTACCACTAGTATTTACTTTTCTACTTTCTACCATGTAGATATTTACTATTCCAAATATCTAATGGTAAGTTCCTAAATATATTAGGTTAAGAATCCTAAACCTAACACTCTACCTTCTATGGCGTGTTAGTTAGCGTAGATGTAGGAGTAGTTGTTATTATTCCTATTTTGTAATCTATTTAACATTAGCCTCATTGCTAATGTTTTGGTTAATGCAATTATTCAATTATCAAACCTAACGAATCTCCTAGTCACAGCATCTAACCCTATTATATAATTTACGAGTTTCTCAAATTGAACCTGGTACTTGTACACTGAAGTAATTTGACATAGTTTTGTGAGAGATCCTGTGAAATCTTCAAAATTACTTAGTCCAAACCGAACCAACAAATTCTTTGTAAAGTCTCCCCAAGTAGGAGTTCCATTAGTCTTTTTGTACCATTATTACCATTGGATAACATCATGTTCAAGGTGGAATTATGCAATACAGACTTTTGCACCTTAGTAATCTGGTTCAATGAGAAGTATTGTTTCGTACAATAGATCCTAAAAGTGGGATTTCCTCCATTAAGTTTAGAAATATCTAACTTAGATGTTCTTGGAAGGATAGATGTTTTTGGGCCCCCAATGTGCACCTGATGCGTCGCTCCTCCAGTTTGTCTCGGAGACGATGGTGAGTTGAAATCTTGTGTGGTTTGATATTGAATAGTTGATTGCATTATTTGTTGTACTTGTGCTAGATTTTGATTCAAAGAGTCATATTTAGCATTCAATCCAGCCATCCTTGCCTTTATTTCTTGAAATGTATGCTTAAGATTAACCTATAAAAGTAGGTCATTGATTTGTCAAATGTCTTGATCTAATTTCTCTACAATGGGATCTTGAGATCATCTTCCCTTGGCCATTTTTGTAATATTCTTGGAAAGAGGTACCAAAGAAAATTTTAATTAAAACAAAATTTTAATTTTTGGTATGGTAAAAAATTTGTTTGTCTCCAACAGTTAGATTTTTTTTGAATTTTGAAATTTTTCAAAGGTCAAACGGTTTAACACAACAATAACATGTTTGATTCAAACTACAATGGTTAGCCATTGTAGATTTCAACTACTAATGGAATGGATGGGGATAACAATGACACTGATAGTGGGACAACGACTAGACACTAACAATGATAGGAACTAATAGCATAACATTGAGCGAAGGACCGAGACAACACTACCAACACAAATAATGAACGAATGGAGAATGAAGTGATAGCGGGATGTGATGAGTACAAGATAAACATAATGATTGAAGAACATGATATAAATATCAGATGTAATTTGGAAGAGATTCAGGATCACAAAATATTTATCAAAAGAACTGACACACAAGAATGAAGGATGTGAACACCGTAAGGTGTTCACAATAATTTAATGCACTTGGGTGGTTAACAACCACTATCTGTGCCCAACATGATGATTTTGGGACTAAATATGCCATAATAAGAAGAAAAAATGGCAAATGCAAATGACGTGTTATGATTTGTTGATGCATAAAAAATATTTAAAAAAACAACCTTAGGAATTTCTTATCCTCATCGTCGCAGTGTGCTCCTATTGGTGGCATGCTTTAGCGTTTTGATGGCACAATTGTTTTATTATGATGTCATTTTATGCTTTTCCAATTACCACATGAAGAATTCTAAGGGAGGATTTTTAGGGTTCTGGTAGCCGATTTAACCGCGTGCAAATTGGATTACCTCCAATACCAACCATGACTTGGAAAAGAAAAATATGAGAATTGTTCGTTCACTGATATGGATCAAAAAATATTGCTGCCTACACTACTTCACCTGGTTATATTCATGGATGAGTCAGATCTAGTTTTCCTTTGTCTTGGGTTGCATGCACTCCAAAACAATGACTTTTATCCAAGTTTACATCTGCCCTGATACGCATTGCATGCCATGTTTTAATGTAAAATTGAATATATAAAATTAAATTTAAACTCAAGATCACTGACCACTTTGAAGGGGCTTCCTCCTTACGAATTTATATAACAAATCATTCTTCTTGTTCTTGATGATTACTTCTTTTGCTTGTACATATTATTATAGCCTAACTATTCTAACCCTGCGTCAATTACAATTTGATGGTTCACTATATAAGACAATATAATAATTAATTATACTATTAATAATAATAAATAAATGTTAGGATTTGGGATCCTAACATTCTAGAACGTTTTTCATTCAATGTTAGGAATAAATCTAATCTGACTGACTTGTGTAGTCTTAGACAATTTGATGATAATCCAGTCACAGACTATGGAAATAGGTGGAGAAAGGTGATGTCCAAATTGCCTTTCACTTTGCCTATAACTGAATTAACTCGAATGCTCACGAGAATTTTTTCAAAGAAAATTTTGCTTCTCCTACAATTTTAACAATATCAGATATTTGAGGAGGCTTTGGCATAGGCCAAATTCATAGAGGACATTAAATTCCAAGAGGGGTATTGTGGGTAAAATTTTGCTTACTTTCACTCACTCTCCTTTTTGCAAGATGATGGCCTCTCAAGACTGGATAAATTTTGAAGTTGAGCCAAGGAATTTATGGTTAAGGCAAGTTTCAAATTCAAAGTAGACAAACATAAAAATAGGCCACCATGAAGTAAGAAGTAGCCCTAAAATCCCACCCCATGTAGAAGTTGTAAAATATGAGAGGATGGCAAAATATCTTGGCCATCATGTGCATCTAATTTGGCTAAAGATAGGGTTGGGCAGATAAACAGGTGGACACATGCTCAAGGAGGATCCCATATCCCTGCCCCAACCTTGGATGAAAATATGGGATCCCGAACCTCTGCCAATATGAACGAAGGAATGGGAATGCAACATGCAGTCTATTACTCCCAAACTCCTGTCCATAAAGAAGATAATTGATAATATGGTGAACAAGGAAGGATGCCCGAATACCCATCCAAGGCTGAAGTCATACATCAAGAGGGAAGCTTCAAGGATCCTCAAGAGCAAGCATTAATGATTTTAGCTACCTTGTATAAATAGCCAATAGGTGCGAGGAAGTAATTTGAAATGAATAGATTCAAAGGCAACCAATTTTTGATCTTTCTATGGTACAAAAGAGTAAAGTAGATTAGAATTTAAGAGGCTATCAGAATGATCAATGACCCAAATCGATGCAAAAGTGCCTAACTTCCTCTGGACAACTACCATTCCTTCTTGGAGTAGAACCATAGTAGATCTTCTTACCATTCCAACAAGATTTTCCTACCTAATGCCATTAATACTATAATTTGAAATTATTGTAAAAACATCTATAAATAGTGGAATGTTCATCATTCCAAAGGGTAGCTCTATAGCCATTACAATTCATATGTAATTATTCTAACCTTGTAAATATAAGCATACCATTGTTTGGTCTCTCGTTCTGGCTTTATTTATTTGCAATTGAATCTGAGTGCTTAATTTTGTTATGGCCACATAAGTTTACTCATTTAATTTTGCAATCTAGATTCTTTGGATCTTGTTAGGTGGTTTTGCGATTTACATCCACCTATGGATATTAGGGCTTATTTTTGCAAAGTTTTATTAGGTGGGAGTGCTCTAATTCTTCACTCTATATTTCATGCACCCTCCCACCAGTTTTGGAATTCACTTCAACCCACTGCACTGAATGATAAAGTGAGGGTGAGGTGAGCTAATTTGTTAGGTGGTGTGTTGGTATTTCTATTGATGATGTTAAATGCATGTATATTTATGTGGCCATATCCTATCCTTGTGAGTTCTAGCTATGACCTCCCTTTGCTTTCTCTTTCATTTCCTTTCCCCCTTTACACTTTGTGATGTAGGTAGTTGGGACTTAAAATTTTAGCCTTTTCCAGAGATCAATCGCCCTTGCTCTCCCAGGCTAGGTGATCATTGGTGGAGGACCACCAGTGGGCCACCTACCTATATTATGCTAGTTTTCATACCAACAGGGACATTAAACTCTGAAAGGAGTAGAACAAAAACCCTAGAGGCAACCAGACATAGTAAATATTAGCTTTGGTAAACCAAGTTTTCCTAAGTGTTGCTAGGCCTGAAAAGCAAGCAATGCCCTAACTACCTAACTATTAGGATCAATCCTCTCTTGCACAATACAACAACCAAAATCAGTGAAATTAGACATAAAATCGATAACATCGCCTACCTCGCACTTACACACCATTACTTGAGTCTTTGATGATGCTCTTTAATCGATTTTGTGAAGCAAATGCTATCACATTGCTAGATATTCTCCCTCTAAATCCAAATCATCCAAAATCTAAGGGGTATAGAGAGGATTTGTACTATGTATATCATAGATAGATTGGCCATGATATCCAGGCCTGTTACACATTCAAAAACATAGTATATGACATGCTAGATAAAAATTAGTTACAAATTGATAATCCTCTTGCCTAGAATAACCAACAAATGGGCATCTTCAAAGATCCCTTGACTAACCATGAAGTCAAGGAAGATCAAATAAGATAGGTAAAATAAGTCCATACGATCCCACTTTTAGTAGGGATTCATTTGATGCTTACTTAGTTGGAATATGTATCTTGATCTCATATTACCATATCTCCTTTGCCAAAGGGAGGTAACATATGTCATTGTTGCTAACAATGCAACATTAGGATAGGATATGAAATCGAGTGCAAACAATTAATTCTTGAAGGAACCTGTTACCACATTCTTGCCATGTTTTATAATAAAATATTTGTTGCCATCAATAACTCTAAATTTGACCACCATGTTGTGATCCAAAATTTATGGTATACACAATAATTTAGTTTTCAATTTAGGTACATATAGTACCTTTTCAATGGTGCATGTACCTCTAGTAATATTAAGAGGAACATATCCAACTCCTATGACTTGACAAGTTTTATCATCTGTAATGGTGATTGGTTTCTCATATTTGGATTGTAGTGAGTCAAACCATGCACTTTCCCCTTTCATGTGCTTGTTAGAACCTAAATCAATGTACCAAACATCATCCTTTATTTTCATATTTGCCTTGGGCAGTAGCACCTTATATGTATGTTCTCAGTCTAAACTTGATTCTTCATGTGCAACATGCCCTTGTTGTTACTTCTACTTGGGACATGATTTGTCTATCTTTTTTAAATTAGATTGTTAGACACGATCAACATGATCTCCTTGATTCATAGAGTTATACCAAAAACTCTTTGTGTTTGTCCTTATTTATCACAATTATGGTAGTATCTCTTTTGTTTCTAAGGTTGTTTTGTGATGATGAAGAGGAAGGAACCTTCTATGGCTTCTTTTTTTTAGTATTCTTAGAAATGAGTGCATTGTTTGTCAACTAATCTCTCAAATTGTTGGTTGCTTGTTCTTGTTGAAGCATATTCACCAACTCATCAAATGATACCTTCCTATTTGAGACTTGCAAGGAAGTTATCAACACTTAAAATGAATCTAGTAGAGCTCAAAGTATGATGATCTAAGATCTTATCTTCCACTATTTCACTCATGGATTTTAGTTTAGCTTTCAACTCTACAACTTGATGAAAAAAATACCTCAATGCTTTCTCCATTATGAACTCTCAATGTGTGGAGTTGAGACTGAAGGTGAATTAGTGTTGATTCATTTTTACCTTTAAATAAGGTATAAAGTGTGTCCTATACCTCCTTGATGTTTGTGCTTCACAAATGTGTGGCTGAATAACATATGTTGCGGCAAGGATGATGCTTATTAGTGCTCACACATCTACATCATCAAATTTTTGTTGGACACTGTCCTTTTGAAGTCAAGTAACTTTGACGACGACAATATCCTAGAGTTTTTCAACTACCAAAATGGTTTCATCTTAGTCTTTCAAGATCCAAAGTTTAAACCTTTGAGTAGGTGGGATTTTGTAAAATATTTTGATGCTTGCATGATGAGGATTCATTATAACTCTCAAATGGTCCCCCTTTCAATACACCACCAATCCGATATTAAACCTTTCTATATACCTATCCTTCTTATATACATGTCGGTATGTAAAAGAAATTAGTCCTCTCAATATATGCAATTGTACATGAGACTTTAAAGTACATGAAAGAGAATGATACAAGAAACCAAGGTAGTACAAAATAGAATTTACCCTATCAATGACACTTGCTTAAAGAGAAATCCTTATATGCGAGCATCCTATATACTTAAAATTTCTCAATTTCAAGGTTTTTATCTAGAGAGTGATGATTAAGATATGAATACATGATTAGGATATGAATACGAAGTGTCTTGTATCTCCTCATTGATTTAAAGGATGGTCGATACCCAAACGTCATTATAACAATTTTATTAGACTATAAACACAATAACTTAATATGATAGCTTTACTTATAAACACAAACCAAACAAACATGACATTCATGTCAAATGTTGCTATTCAAATATATAATTAATTACTATACGCCTAGCGATTATTTAATTAATATTAAAAATGTAAAAATTTTAAAACAAACATTTAAAAATTTGAAGGTGTAAGTCATCATTGAATATACACCTTTTACCCACAAACAAAAAAAAATTACTACCCCACCCTTTGCTTTTGAAGAAGAAAAAAAAAAAAAAATCACTATAGTTAATAATGCGAAAAGAAACTATAGGAATTATCCAGTCTTCTCCTTAGGGAATCGCTGTGGGCTCCGTAGGGAATCGCTGTGTGCAGTTGCCCAGCCTTGTGGATGCTCCATCACCTATATTGCACATTCCCCTAGCCGTGTGGATGATCCACCACCTATATTGCGACCGGAGGGGGGGTGATTCCGGCAGAGCTGGGAAAGCTCAGGTCTTTTTTTTTCCTCCACGTGAGTGCGCTTTCCGGCCCCATTTTGACGCGACAGGGAGACCTTGCCATGCTCAAATCATTGGACCTCTCCTTCAACGAGCTCGCCACCGAAATCCCCCGTGAGTTCTCGAATCTCTGATCGTTGACGTTGCCCAACCTTCTCCAACAACCAGCTCACGGGACCCCTGCCCCAAAGCATCGGCAACTTTTCCGGCCTACAGGTCCTGTTTCTGGAACCAATTTTTCGGTTCAATTCCGGTGGAGATCGGAAGGCTTAGGCAGATAGGGAAGCTGGATTTCCACAACAATGAAATTTTTTACCAAATTTCGGAGGAGGTAAGCGAATGCAAGCTTGTGTCCATTGTCGACTTGAGTCGGAACAAGCTCACTGGTCCGATTCCGTCCACTTCAAAACGAAATGCATATTCTTGATTATCTCAATAACCGGAAGCATAAAACTATAGGAATTTCCCACCAACAAAAAAAAGGTCCGATTCCGTCCACTTCAAAACAAAATGCATATTCTTGATTATATCAATAACCGAAAGCGTAAAACTATAGGAATTTCCCACCAAAATGGAAAAAAACCTTCAAAGATCATTTACTTTCTTGACCCCTTCAATGGTGATCTTGAAAGGTTTTGATTCCTTGACCTTTGATTTAAAATCATGCACTTACTTTCAAAGTGTTAGCTCTCATTTTAAAATAATTAAAAAAAAAAAATGTTGTACTGCTTTAGAAGTCTTCGTATTTTCTCTACCTCATCGACGGGGATTCGATTCTTGCGACCTTCAAAAATAATTGGGACCTCTTCTCTGCCAACAATACGGGCGTATGTTTTCTCTACCTCATTGACAGGGGTTCGATTCTTGCCAACAATACTACATTTTGCATAGCCCACCCTAAAGTAGACACTCAACTTCTTCAGGCAGCTCTAGATTGGGTGTGTGGGCCTGGCCAAACAGATTCTAGCCTATTCAGTCGGGTGTTATTTGTTTTGAGTCGTGGGATGTGGCATGCTGCTTTAGGAACGCGTTCCTCCATCTACTATGGAAAGAAGGCCAACCTCTCCATTGACAACGTGCTGCCACTTCGATCTATTCCAGAGAGAGCCATTGTTTGCAACGTGGAGTAGCATGTCATCAGCCACAACATTGACAATGGGACTTCGAGGATTAAGCTACCCTCTATTGGTAAGAAGATAGTTTATTACTTTAATAACATATTTAATACAAGGCCTCCTCTAGTGGTAAGAAGATAGTTTATTACCTTAATAATATAGGTCTCCAAAGGTTATTGGATTGGTAATTGTTTGCTTAACCCCGTATTTAGTCAAAAGATATTTAGGTTCAAACCTTGGGGCATGTTTGTTTGCAAAGGTAATAGTTTGATCCGAATCTTTTGAGTGAGTATTTGCAAAGTAATACTCTGATCCGAATTCTTTGAATGTTTGCAAAAATAATAGTCTGATCCGAATCCTTTGAGTGTGTGTCAGGTTGACAATAAAAATGTGAATCCCAAGTGATAGATGGTCCTCTTCACGTTGGATTATAAAATAATGAGGTGGTAAGATCGACAAAAAAGATGTGATCCTCTTCACGTTGGATTATAAAATAACGAGGCTTCACATTTGATTATAAAATAACGAGGTGGTATAGGCTTATTAGAAGCGATCCTTATGGTTTGAACCTTACACTTTATAAAATAAAGAGGTGGTATAGACTTATTAGGAGCAATCCTTGCGATTTAAACTTTACAATTGATAATTAGTAAATATAGTGTGAATGCAACCAACTCCTTTATATATATCAAAAAGAAAAACAAAACATATTTAACACAACATATTATCTATTAAATTTATTAAAAATCAAATTTATTAAAAATCAAAATAATGTGAATGCAACCAACTCCTTTATATATCAAAAAGAAAAACAAAATATATTTAATACATCATATTATCTATTAAATTTATTAGAAATCAAATTTATTAAAGATTAAACTAAAAAATGCAACATCCCATAATTTCTTATATAATTTAATGTTTTCAATGCAAGAAAGCAAATTACCATACTACAACACTTTTAAGTTAAAATATACATAATCTTATCTTACCGTTTTAATTCTATTTATAAGATTATAAATTTAAAACATAACATTAATGGTTCTAATAAAAAACATAACATTAAGATATATCAATTTTCAATATATATTAATGGATTGTTGTAGATTATATAATGACAAACTTATTTGAAGTCAAATATACACCGCTTACATGCATTGGGTTTTTAAGTTTGTGAAGAGTTTAGATTTAAATCTTACTTAAAAGAAAAAACTAATTTCAATTATTTAAATTAATTAATAAAAATATTATTAATTTAAATATTTTTAATGTTATATATTTTATTAAATTTATTTATATTAAAAATGATAGTTTCAGAAGTTGATAAAATTAGTTGAAGAAAGATGAGGTGAATATGGCGACGTCGATAACTCTGGCGATATCGAACAGGAATCTCTAAGCACCTACAGACGGGCTTGGAATGGAACAGGACGAGATTCCCCCATTGGGTGAAGCTACCAAGAAGGATGGTGTGAAGGGCCCTGACCCTGACCCAGGTGGGGAGTGGGACCTGCTCGCTAAATGACCGTAGGAAAACTATGAGTGTTTTGTCCCTCCTCTCCCCGCTAGTGGATCCCACTATGAGGATTTTATCCCTTCCCTCCCCACCAATGAATCTCACTCAAAAAGCATAGCTCCTTCACCACAAAGCTATGTAGCGAAGGTTAAAGGTATCCCAACTTCCATCTCCTCTGGGAACCTTCCTCCCTTGCTACCCTTTGGCGATGACCTAATCATCCCTGAACCTATGATGGCAGAAAAAATGTCTATTGAATCCCTTTCCCTTGTCGAGAAATTTGTCGAGGGAAGACCAAACATAGAGTTAGTAAGAATATGGGTTGCGGCCAAATGGAGAATGATAGGGAGTTTTCAACTTGTGGTAATATCTCGAGGATTTGTTTTTATTTAGTTAAACAACCAAAATGACTATGCTCGCATCCTCACGGGAGGATCATGGTTTTACGATGGGAAAAGTTAGTTTCTTCAGAAATGGGGGGATGATTTCAACCTCAAAACTCAAAATATCAACTTTACCCCCGTTTGGGTCTGCCTCTCGAACCTTCTCATTCATTTCTGTCATGAGGACATTCTGCGCAGGAATGCAAAAAGCATTGGAGATCTTGTAGCCATTGATCCTGCAATGAAGGCTTGAACCCGCATGGCTCACGTCAAAATCTATGTTAACGCCAACCTAGATTCCTAGATTCCAACCCACATAGATCTCATTTAAGGCTCCTACCATAGGTGCCAAGAAATAGAGTATGAGAACAAGCCATTATTTTGTATAGAATGCCAATGCCAAGGGCATCTAAGATCCCAAAGTCCTTCTCTCAAACCCCATAAATAAATGACTAGCTTCAAGCCTCACCCTCCATGAAAATAAGACACCCAAATGGGAATCCACAATGAAATATCCAGGGCTCCCTTCGATAATAGGTAGGAAAGAGAATATAAAGAGAAACAAATTGTACAAGGGCTACCCATCTAGGAACCATATTCAGATACAAATAAGGTATGCTCCATGTTTGCTTTTCCTAATAGGTTTGGTCCCTTATCCAACTCCAATGATGAATTTCTCTTTCCAAAATTCACCCCCCACCCATCCCCAATCCCCATCTAGATCTGGACCTTCCTTTCCCCCCTGGAAGGGCCTCCTTCTCCCTCTAAATGTGTTTTTGAATCCCTGAATAAGGCAGTGAGTCCCTACCTCCTCAAAATGGATCACAATACCATCACCACCCTCCCCTATCCCCATCCATATCTGGACCTTCCCTTCCCCCTCGGATGGGCCCCTTTCCCCAACTAAATCCATTTTTGAATACCTGAGAGAAGCAGTAAGTCCCTCCCATCGCAAAGTAGATCACAGTCCTATCATCACAAGAAGCTACAAAAAAGCCCCTATTGACACATGGAGTAAGAAGAAAAGAGGAATACTGTCCTTAGTCGAGCAAAACAAAAAAGACATTGAAAATCAAGAGGCCAATGGAGTACAAACAACTTTTTTCCTAGACCTATTCAACCAGGCCAAGGATGAAACAAAAAATTCCAAACCTCCCCCTCAGCAATCTAAGGGAGGAAAAAAATCTATCAAAGTATCCAAATGAAGATTATTTCATGGAACATCAAAGATCTCAACAGTTCAGCCAAACAAATATTAGCTCGAACCTTAAGGAAAGATCACAAACCCATTATTTTCATTATGCAAGAAATGAAATTTGATGCTTCTAGAATTAACAGTATTACCAATTTAGTTTGGAAGAACTACTAATGGGCATCCTCTCCAACCGAAGGCTCATCTAGAGGTCTTATGTGCCTTTGGGATCTAGAAAAAGTTGAAGGTAGGGTAATTTCGTCTTCCAAAAGGACTCTAAACCTGGTCTTTTTCTGCAAAGAAAATCAGTTCACCTAGGTTTTATCCAACATTTATGCTCCCAATAACCCTCTTGAAAGATGCTCTCTTTGGATATCCCTTTCCAATATGAATGATGCCTTCTCCAACTTACCCTGGATGTTAGAAGGTAATTTTAATTCCCCCTCTTTCCCTCATATAATAAGGGCGATAGTTCCATTCCTTCCAAGATCATTCAAGATTTCCAAGACTTTGTTACTGAGAATGAGCTAATGGATGTTCAAATTAAGGGATGCCAATTCACATGGAGCAAAAAAATAGTGGGTTTCAAACACATACATGTCAAATTGGATAGAATCTTCCTATCCTAGAAGGCTATTTCCATATTTGGATACACCTCTCTCATCTCTCTTCATAGAATTGGCTCTGACCATTGTCCCCTTATTTTGGAAGCTAACAGGGCCCCATCCTTCAAAATCCCCTTCAGATTTGAGAACATGTGGATCCATCACACTTACCTGAGGCATAGGATCTCTGAATGGTGGCAGCACCCTTGCTCTGGGTCTTCTATATCCTGATTTTCCCAAAAATTGAAGGCTATCAAGGAAAACCTCAAAATCTGGAATAAGGTGTTCAAAAATATTTTCAAAAATAAAGATCAGATCTTAAGCAAACTCAAAACCATTGAGCAACAAATTTAGAATGACCAATTGACTCCCCAAATTAGAGAAGAAGAAAAGCAACTTCTATCATAATACCATAACATTCTGGCTAAGTAAGAGATCTACTGGAGACAGAAATCCTGAGCCCTTTAGCTAAAATATGGTGATGCTAATATGAAGTTCTTCCATGCTTCCAATCTATAGAATAGAAGCACAAACAGAATTAAAGAGCTCATTCTAGATGATGGCACCTGCTCCAAAGATATTTTCAAAATCAGAGATGAAGTCTCCTCCTATTTTAGCAACTTGATGGGAACCATATCCCTCGAACATCCTGAAGCCCAAGAGGTCCTCCTATAAAACATTCCCCCTTTGTTCACTCCTAAAATGAATTCCTCCCTTATCCAACCCCTATGCAAAAAATAAATCAAGCACGCTTTGTTCTCCATGCAGGCTAAGAAATCCCTTGGACCAAATGGTTTGCCCCTTGATTCTACCAAATATTCTGGGATATTATAGAGGAAGACATTTACAATGCCATCATAGAGCTCCTACGAATCAAGATCATTCCTAGAGGGATAAACTCAACTTTCATTGCCCTGGTCACCAAAATCCCTCAATGCAAATCCATGGTGGACTTCAGGCCAATAAGTCTATGCAACATCATCTATAAGATTTTAACCAAATCTCTAGCTATGAGGCTCAAGAAAATTTTTCCTATGATCATAGATCCCTATCAAGGAAGTTTAGTAGAAGGCAGATCCATCACTGACAACAACATCTATCTTCATGAAACTCTTCACTCAATCTCGTGTAACAAAAAAGCAACCATGTTTCTAAAGTTGGACATCAGCAAATCTTTTGACAGAGTTAACCAGGACTTCCTTTTAAATGTGCTCTCTAGGTTTGTGTTTCACAAGGACTAGATCGACCTCATCAAGGGCTGCATTTCCTCCCCTTGGTTCTCTATTTTGGTTAATGGATCAGCAACAAGATATTTCCCTAGCTCTAGAGGCATCAGACAAGGAGATCCCCTCTCCCCCTTCTTGTTCATCATTCTTGTTGAATCCCTAGGAAGAGCCTTCAAATATGTTTGTGCAATAAGAAGTGTTTCAGGTATCAAGGCCTCTTCTAACTCCCCACCCCTATCCCATCAATAGTTTGTAGATAATACTATCATCGCCACCACGGCCTTTATTCATTAAGCTAAATCAATAAATTCTATCCTTGATACCTATGAATTAGTAGTCGATCAAGAAATTAACTATCTAAAAAGAAAATGCTACTTTCTCAACACTCCTGCTAATAAACAGTGTAAAATTTCTCATATCCTTCAGTGCTGCATTGTTGATCTCCCTACCTCTTACTTGGGTCTTCCCTTGTTTATCAAAAACCCGAAAGAGTCCATGTGGAACAATGTTATAGAAAGGATCAAATGGAAACTTGTAGGATGGAAAGGTTCTCTTCTGTATCAGGCGACCAAAGCAACTCTCACTATGGCTATTCTCCATAGCATCCCAGATTACTTTATGTTGGTGTTCAAAGCTCCTACTGCTGTGCATTCCAAGATTGAACAAATACAAAAGAACTTCCTTTGGTCAGGCCTAGAGGAAAAGAAAAAATTTCATTTAGTCAGCTAGGACAAAGTTTGCCACCCCAAATCCTAAGGAGACTTTGAGCTTAGGAGAATCGCCAACATGAACCTCACTCTTCTCACCAAGTAGGCATGTAAGATATTCACCAACTTCAAAATAGAGTGGATATTCATCATCAAAGGCAAATATCTTCATAACCTATCTTTGTTGGATGACAACACTCCCACTAATGGGTCTACATTCTGATGGGTTATTATTCAGGCCAAATCCTTCATCATCAAAGGCACCCGATGGCAGTTAGGCAATACATCAAATATAAATTTTTGGGATGATGTATGGATAAGAGATAGACCTCTTTCGAAGGTCCTTGAAGTATCCATCCTTAGGCCTATTCTAGACAGAAGGTTCGACAACCAAGTTAGGGACTTCATTGATATTCAACATAGATGGAAAGCCATTCCCACTACCAATGAAAGTGACAAAGTGGCTAAAGTAGGGATTTTCTTGTCTTGCTTACTCAAGACCATCATTATCTTGACCATATGATGGGGATCCAAAAAAATTGCTCATCCCAAAACCCAATTCTCATTCATTAAACTTGGAAAAATTTACAATAATGGCAGCAATCTGCCAAATAAACTCCTTTATTTCGAAAGATAGTTTTTTTTTTTTTTATATTACAGCATTTCCAACTCTGGAAGAAAACAGCCCAAACAGGTCCAGAATGGCCCTCTTGCCTTCACGTCTGCAACACTGTCTCAGTAGTTTTTTGACCCCTTGTGCATACCTTGCTTCTCCTTTTAAAATCTCTAGCGTGACTCTCTGTTTCCCTTTTCTGGCCCTTCATTTCATTTCCCGTGCCTCTTCGTTGTCTTGGCTTTTGAAACGTTTATCTTTCTAACTCTTGGTCTTCGTTTGCTTTCATTGCACCTTGGTGCCACATTCTTGTCCAGGCCTACCACTGTAGGCTATGTCCGCCTGTCAACCAATGATGTCGTTCGGTATACCCATCGCTCAATAATTTCCTCTGTAACGACCCTTGTAACCGCCTTCCCTTTTTGTGTCGCGATAATGCAACATGTCGCGATATCACGAAACTTTTGTTTCTCTACTTGCTTGGCCTTTTCGAGTCGCAAAAATGTGACATGTCGCGATATCGCGACACGTTTCTCTCTTGCGCCTCCTCTCGTCTTTTGGTCATGAAAATGTGACATGTCGTGATATCGCGACACTTTTCTCTCCCTTGCGCCTTCTCTCGTCCTTTGGTCGCAAAAATGCGACATGTCGCGATATCGCGACACTTTTTCTCCCTTGCGCCTTCTCTCGTCCTTTGGTCGCAAAAATGCGACATGTCGCAATATTGTGACACTTTTTCTCCCTTGCGCCTTCTCTTGTTCTTTGGTCGTGAAAATGCAACATGTCGAGATATCGCGACACTTTTTCTCCCTTGTGCCTTCTCTCATCCTTTGGTCATGAAAATGCAACATGTCACGATATCGCGACACTTTTTCTCCCTTGCGCCTTCTCTCATCCTTTGGTCATGAAAATGCGACATGTCACGATATCGCGACACTTTTTCTCCCTTGCGCCTTCTCTCGTCCTTTGATCACAAAAATGCGACATGTTGCAATATCGCGACACTTTTTCTTCTTGAGCCTTCTCTCGTCTTTTGGTCGCGATAATGCGACATGTCACGATATCGCGACACTTTTTCACTCTTGAGCCTTCTCTCGGCTTTTGGTCGCGATAATGCGATATGTCATGATATCGCAACACTTTTTCTTCTTTACCGACATGTTGTGATATCGTGACACTTTTTCTCCTTGCGGTATTTTGCTTTCCATTGGATGCTCCTACATTAGACAACCGGGGTGGATTGAGAAGTGACCTTCACTTCTGTACTGTTATGTCACCTTCTTTTTCAACATCTCAAAACTTGCAAAATCTTCAGCCTCAGCACTGCTCTTTTCTCCTTTATCCATCGTTCTCAATGGTGATTTACCAGTACTCCTATTGACAGTCCTATCCAGAGAAACTGGGACCGTACAAGCTCTCCAAGCTTCAGCAAAATCTGGGTCTTCAGGGTACAAACCCTTAAGTTCTTCAAACCCCACAACTTCCACTCTCATTGTCATCAGCAAACTCTTTTCATCCATCTCCTTCAATGGCCTCAACTTGTGACGCACTCCATCTTTCATCAGAGAGTAAGTATTCGCATGCCCATCATGCATCGCACATCTGTCAAATTGCCATGGCCTCCCCAACAACAAATGACAAGCATCCATAGGCAAAACATCACATAGGACCTCATCCTGGTAACTTCCAATATTGAACTTGACTAAAGACTATTCACTGACCAATGCCCTATGGTTCTTTCGCAACCACACAATCTGGTATGGATGCGGGTGTCTCCTCCTCTCTAGATGTAACTTAGTAACCATTTCTTTAGAGACCAAGTTATCAGTACTACCATTATCTATAATAACATTACAAACCTTACCTGAACATTTGCACCTTGTGCAGAATAGGCTCCTCCTCTGGTCTAGTCCTTTCTTCTTATTCAACAAGGTTCTCCTTGTGACCATAACTTTTCCTCTCTCTGTCTCCTCAGAATGTTCTGATTCAACACCTTCATCTGCTATAGCAGCTTTGGCATGACCCTTAGGTCTCCTATTCGTCCTCTCTTGGTGTTGGGGACACTCATATGCTCGATGTCCCTCTTCCCCACAATGGAAATAGGTTCCACGAAATCCTCCTCTTCCATACCCACGTCCAGATCTACCTCTTCCTCTTTCGTATTTGTTCTGACCACGGGGTCTGTAATCATTATCTCTCTTCTGATCCTGACTACTGCTAGCTTCTTCTTTCTTCTCATCTCGTCGTCCATCTATTCTTCCACCAGTTATTTCTCTATGACCTCTTCCTTTTTGCTTACCCTCAAACCTTTTGCTCAGCTTCTCTTCAACTTTTAGAGCAAACTAGTAAGCATCCTCACCTAACCAGACTCAACTCTTCTTGAATACTGGTTCTCAATCCATTGATGTAACGGGCTACCTTCTCCTTGTTAGCCTCAGAATGTCTAGTTCTTATTAAAATCTAGTAAAACTCCTTTGTATATTATTTGACAGATTTGCTTGACTGTCTCAAGCTCTGCATTTTCCTCAACAGATCCAATTCGTAATCTGGATAAATAAACTACCTCTTCAACTTCTCTACCATTCGATCCCATCTGGTTATCTTTTCCTTTCCTCTCCTATTTCTTTCTAGTTGCACTTCCTTCCACCATATGCTAGCATGGCCTTTCAACTTCATTTTTGCCAATTTGATCCGATCTGGATCTACAACCTCCTCATACTCAAAATACTCCTCCATATCATTGATCCAATCAATCAACTCCTCTGGATTGAGATTCTCAAAATACGTGGAGACATCAAACTTTGGCTTCTTCCCGATCCGAGATATGGCCTTAACTAATCTAGCTTCTATAGGATCCATTGCTTCTTCTTCTTCTGATGGATTATCAACCTCCCAAGCTTCATCTTCACTATGGTCTTCTCTCCTTGGCTCAACCCCTCTTCGCAACTCCTCTTGCATGGCTTGCACTTGCCTCTGCAAAGATCTAAAATCTTATTTAGGTACCATATTTCTCCCACCACCACGGTTTCTTCGTGGAGGCATTCTTCCTCACTCTCTTCTCACAACCCTTCCACAGATCCTGGTGCAAACTGCCTCACTTTTGGTGATCTGCTCACACACTCAGGAACCCTAAGCTCTTCCACATATCCTGGTGTAAACTGCCTCACTTTCGACGATCTGTTTACACACTCAAGAACTCTCGTTCTGATACCACTTGATGGGGAGCCAAAAAAATTGCTCATCCCAAAACCCAATTCTCATTCATTAAACTTAGAAAAATTTACAATAATGGCAGCAATCTACCAAATAAACTCCTTTATTCTGAAATATAGTTTTTTTTTTTTTTATATTACAGCATTTCCAACTCTGGAAGAAAAAAAAATCACTATAGTTAAGAATGCGAAAAGAAACTATAGGAATTATCCAGTCTTCTCCTTAGGGAATCGTTGTGGGCTCCATAGGGAATCGATGTGTGCAGTTGCCCAGCCTTGTGGATGCTCCATCACCTATATTTCACATTCCCCTAGCCGTGTGGATGATCCACCACCTATATTGCGATCGTAGGGGGGGTGATTCTGGCAGAGCTGGGAAAGCTCAGGTCTTTTTTTTTTCCTCCATGTGAATGCGCTTTTCGGCCCCATTTTGACGTGATAGGGAGACCTTGACATGCTCAAATCATTGGACCTCTCCTTCAACGAGCTCGCCACCAAAATCCCCCGTGAGTTCTCGAATCTCCGATCGCTGACACTGCTCAACCTTCTCCAACAACCAGCTCACGGGACCCCTGCCCCAAAGCATCGACAACTTTTCAGGCCTCTAGGTCCTGTTTCTAGAACCAATTTTTCGGTTCAATTCCGATGGAGATTGGAATGCTTAGGAAGATAGGGAAGCTAGATTTCCACAACAATGAAAATTTTTACCAAATTTTGGAGGAGGTAAGCAAATGCAAGCTTGTGTCCATTGTCGACTTGAGTCGGAACAAGCTCACTGGTCCGATTTCGTCCACTTCAAAATGAAATGCATATTCTTGATTATCTCAATAATCGAAAGCATAAAACTATAGGAATTTCCCACCAACCAAAAAAGGTTTGATTTCGTCCACTTCAAAACAAAATGCATATTCTTGATTATCTCAATAACCGAAAGCGTAAAACTATAGGAATTTCCCACAAAAAAAAAAAGAAAACCTTTAAAGATCATGCACTTTCTTGACCCCTTCAATGGTGATCTTTAAAGGTTTTGATCCCTTGACCTTTGATTTATAATCCTACACTTCCTTTCAAAGTGTTAACTCTCATTTTAAAATAAAGTTAAAAAAAGAAATTGTATTGCTTTAGAAGTCTTCATATTTTCTCTACCTCATCGACAGGGATTCGATTCTTGCGACCTTCAAAAAGAATTGGGACCTCTTCTCTGCCAAAAATACGCCCGTATGTTTTCTCTACCTCATTGACAGGGATTCGATTCTTGCCCACAGCACTACATTTTGCATAGCCCACCCTAAAGTAGACACTCAAGTTCTTTAGGCAGCTCTAGATTAGGTGTGTGGGCCTGGCCAAACAGATTCTAGCCTATTTAGTAGGTGTTATTTTTTTTTAGTCGAATATTGTTCATGAGTCGTGGGATGTGGCATGCTGCTTTAGGAACCCGTTCCTCCATCTACTATGGGAAGAAGGCCAACCTCTCCATTGACAACATGCTGCCACTTCGATCTATTCCAGAGGGAGCAATTGTTTGCAATGTGGAGTAACATGTCAGTTATTGTGGCTCTCTCACCAAAGCTTCTGGTGACTATGCCATAGTCATTAGCCACAACATTGACAATGGGACTTTGAGGATTAAGCTACCCTCTAGTGGTAAGAAGATGGTTTATTACTTTAATAACATATTTAATACAAGACCTTCTCTAGTGGTAAGAAGATAGTTTATTACTTTAATAACGTATTTAATGCAAGGCCTCCTCTAATGGTAAGAAGATAGTTTATTTAATAACATTTTTAAATTTTTCAAGGGTTATTGAATTGGTAATTGTTTATTGGTCAAGTATTTATTCAAAAGAGACCTAGGTTTAAACTTTGGGGCATGCATGTTTGCAAAGGTAATAGTTTGATCCAAATCCTTTGAGTGTGTTTGCAAAGGTAATAGTGTGAGTATTAGATTGGTGACAAAGGTACGAATCTCAAGTGATTATCGATGATTCTCTTAATGTCGAATTATAAAATAACAAGGTGGTATAGGCTTATTGAGAGCAATCCTTGTGGTTCAAACTTTGGGACATGTCTCTTTGCAAAGGTAATAGTCTGATCTGAATCCTTTGAGTGCGTGTTTGCAAAGGTAATAGTTTGATTCAAATATTTTGAGTGTGTATTAGATTGATGACAAAGGTACAAATCTTAAGTGATCCATGATCCTCTTAACGTTGGGTTATAAAATAACAAGGTGGTATAGTTTTTTAAAATTTATTCATATATATATAATTTATCCATATATTGAAAAGGATTAGTTTAATTGATTAAATTAAGATTGATTTTTATTAAATAGTATAACAATCAAGTTATTATTTTTTTTAAATAGGTTATATGTAGCTTCTATTGGGAGCACTCTCAATAAAATACCAAAATATTATAATTGTTTCAGCATACTTTTTTATCATAGTTTTTTATTTATTTTTTTTCTTAAATGTATTCTTCAACTTCTTCGAAGTGCTATGTTTCCACAATCAACTCCTTGACATCATTTTGATTAAGATATAAAATCTCACTTAGCCAATTGCCTTTTAAAAGTTGAATTTCACCGAGATGAAATTCAACATTATAATTCACTAATTTATTTGCTACCCAATTTTCTTCTTTATAAATATGCTCACACTACCAGGAGATTGCCTTTAGTAATAGATGATCAACAATATTAAAATCATCCCCAATAGAATGTCACCCATATTTTCCAAAGGAGATAGAACAGTATTAAAATCACCCCCAAGAATCCATAGATCACAATGAATCATTATTGTATTTGATAAAATTATACTAAGGTCCTTCAAACATCTCATTTGCATTTGTCCTATAATATTGCCATACCGCAAACTACAAAACAATCACCTATCTTCCAAATCTTCTTAAAAACATCCTTACATTCCTTATTGCTTAGTTTTATTTCTTGTATTAAAATAAACTAAGGCCTATAACAACCTATTAATTCCTTAATAACTCCTTTTTTAGGGGTTTTATTCATGCCCCTAATATTCCATGATATTATTTTCATCAACACTTTTTATTTTTACTAGTGGACTTAGTCCCACTTCTTGTTAGCACCTATGATATTTTTATTTGTCTTCCCAGATAAATATCCTTTTGAGTTTCTTTTTCTATTTTTTCCTGCTTTGATGGCCTTCCTCTCCTTCCATTTTTGCCAACACTCTCATCTTCATCATTCTCTTCTATATTTTATATTGTTCAAAATGAGACTTATGTTCTAACGACTTATGTTGCCCTAAAGAGTTAAAAGTGCAAGGAATAGCGTCATTAGCATTTTCTTCTTTATGTTGCCTTGAAAACTCTAAACTACATAGATGATCCTCCATAGTCATCACTTTCTTATGTTGGCTTGAAAACCCTAAATTTTCTTTGATATCCTCCATAATATTTTTTTTACTATACGACGCTTGAAATTCTAAAGTGCAAGGAATACATTCCATACTATAATTTTTATTGTAAGGAGAATATTTTAATCTACTTGAGGATAATAACGGTGATTTACCTAGATTAAGTATGATCACCTTCACCTCATATGCTTTAAACTTTATCTCTCCATATTCCTTTGTTTTAAAATTTGCCTTCCCCTCTTTCTTCACACCTTTAGGTCCTTTTATATTTGAACTTGTGAATTGTACTTCCTCATCCCCCATATCATTTATTTCTTCTAATGGTTGATTCGAGTGAATTGTAATGGCTTTAGACATCTGATGATGTAGAGGAATTTTTCTATCCACTTTCTTAAGAGTTGAAAATCCTTGATTTGACATAGATTCTCTTGTGATATGGTCTCCTTGTTTCAAATTGAAGCTACCTCATGCCAAAAAAAATCATATCTTCCTCCATTTTCACTTTGTAGTCTCTTTCTATGTGCCAAGTTTCATGATATTTGTGACATCTGAATGCAATGTTTTCATAATCCACTTGTTGATCCCATTATCTTAATTTAGATTTAATCCTAATCGAGTGCGGTAAAGGTTTAGAAATATCCATGGAAACACATATTTGAGTGTATACAACATATCTTCTCTCCTTAGTAGTTGGTCCCTCCCGAATGAATTCACCTAGATTATTACTAATATTCTTCAAAACCTCCTTATTGATGAGTTGATAAGGAAGTCCAAAAAGCCTAATCCATACCAAAAGCCTTTTAATAGTTTTTGTTTCCAGAAAAAATTCTCACTCCAAGGTCTTAAATATAATTCATCTTTACCCCTAAACCACGGACCTCCATCCATTATTTTATCTCTTATTTCTAAACTGTAAAAAATAATAAGGAAAAAACATAATTTGAATTCAATCTCCACTTCCACTTGATCCAATTTTGAATCTCATAAAATTGGGTAATATCCATGAAATTTGCATATTAACCCTCTGGTTTTAAGAACCATTATATCATGTTCAATCACCTCATCCTTGATAATCACTTCTGGTGTAGAATTTGCTACTTGGACTAGGTGTGTCATATATTTATTATTTCTCTTATTGCCAGCTAGGGCATCCATACTTCTAACTTGGCCATTCATATTTTTAGTAAAGACTTTCACAAATCCTTTAAATTCCCCTAAGATCTGGAACAAGAAGTGGCACTTGTTCTTTGATCACACTTTGCTTTCTATTTTCTACTTCCCAGTTCACAGTTCCTCCTCACTTCTATCTTGCACGCTTTTGAATACACTCACTTTGAACTCGCACTTGCACTCACTTTCGGTTGCACTCACTCCCGAATCATGCTCGCACTCACTTTCGATTGCACTCACTATCAACTTACACTTGCACTCACTTTCTATTGCATGCATTCTTGGCCTGCATTCACACTCACTTTCAATTACGCTCACACTTAATTCTAGATCATACTCGTACTCACTTCCAGTTGCACTCGCACTCCTACTCACTTTTGACTTCACTTGCACTCACTCCCAACTCACGCTCCCACTTGCTTTTGATTGCACTCACTCAGCTCATGCTCGCACTCAACAACCAAATTACTATTATACCACTATATAATCATCATATAATATAAATAAGATCCATATCAATTATGTATAATCAATTTTAAAAAAAAAATTGATAAGTAACAGTTTATATACAGGGGGTTTTTGAAGGGACCCAAAACCTTATTACAAAATATGTTGCAACATTAATCATACCAAAAAAACCAGAAAAACTAGACCGAGGGAGGACACCCCTGTACATAAACCGGGATCTGAAATCCTAGACAACCCACAAGATTCACCTGTCTCGAGGATAGATCAGAATTGCACAAAAACCAGGGATGGACACCCATAACAAAAATAGGGGTGCGGCATAGTGTAGGACCCCACAAAGATGCAATTGAACAGCCACACACCTATAGAAATTCCTTGCCTCGAACACATCCTGAACATCCCGCCACCAAAATTGGACCACCAAACCTGTCCCGGGGACGGGCTACCGTGACTATTTCTCGTCCCTATAGGAACCAGCCCCTAGCCTGTGCCAAAGCTCCTTGAAAATGCGCACAGAGGTCGAAGCCGCATTGGTAGCAGAGTATTTTAAAAAACTATCTTATGTATCTATGCTTACCAATTCTTAGTTATAAGTATATTCATTACCATTAGAAATTTAATATATTATTCTATGTTAATAATGATTATATGAGGCTACAAGATTAATGCAATGGTAAGGGCTTTGGCCTCTCTTCAAGAGGTCTAAGGTTCAAACCCCCCTTAGTAGGAGGAGACCAAGACCCCTCATAAAAACATGTGTAAACTCATTGAAAAAAATAAGAATTATATACAAACAAAGTAAAAAAACATAAAGAATATTTCCTTAACTTTACCTCGAAAAAGAACAAAAATGAAAAGGAAAACACATAATATCTTGAGACAAGTTTATATAGGTTATCTATATTTAAAATGGATAGATTGGTTGATATCAATAGAGAAAATTTAATATAGTGATTTATATTTGAAAGGAATAGACTGGTTGATAGTGTGTGAGTGCTGGTAGATGAATTACCTCAATTTGATTTTTTAAATAATCAAGGTCCCTAATATTTATAAATATTTTCTTTAAAAAAAATTGATCTATCAAAAGATTCTATTGCCACCTGGATGTACCCTTTTCAATATTCCATGTGACACTTAAACTAGAACCCAAACAAAAAGAAAAACTTTTCTATGAGATTAAAGATTTTGAATTTCTTTACAATATTTATTATTATTATTTTTTGGATAATAAGGGGTTTTACTTGGGTCCCCCACCCTTGACAAATTATAATTCTCTTCTTTAAAGCTTGAGAGTTTATAAATAAATACACTTCTCATCTCAATTGAGATGTTATAGCTATAAACTACATAATTTTACATAAAATGTTTGAATTCTTGATTTTCTTTTTCCAGATTTTTTCATTTTTTGTATGAATACAATTATTCGATAATTTAGCATCTTTCTTGAAATTTTTCTATAGCAGCCTTTACAATGCCAAAACTTCACCTTTATTATCTATTAGTAGAGTAATATTTCCAAAATATCGCACTATCATAGTTCAATTTACCAAATTTTGATTGTTAGTTTCCTTCCTCACTAAATGTTAAGCCCTTTATTACTCTTCCCATCATTCGAACCCTAGTTGACAAATATTTACAATTTCATTTTTCGCGACTTGAAAAATTGTCATTGCCCTTGTTCCAAATGGTTGACTTCACAGGGTCGAATCTCCCTCAATATTTCTCAAATTTTTGCATATGACCACTCATTTTAAAGCTATTCACATTCCATACAAGTTAGTCCAAGAATAAACTGAATCAGATAATATTTTGTGAAGATATGGCTCCTAAAAGATGAGATATTTTTCAAAAAAAATAACCCTAATCCTTCGCACATTTTTTGGTTTTAAAGAGGGAGGAAAAACCACCCTAATATCCATGGGTTCCAAACCTACAAGCACACCAAAGAAAAAAACAAGTAGTTTTAGATGACCCAACCTTCCACCCAACAACCCAAATTATTGTTGCACTACACTCAACAACCCAACCTGCTACTGTGGTTACCTCATTCGACCCGATCTCAAACAAGCCTTCCACCCAAAAAAGGCTAGCCTTGCACGTTCCTTCAACCTAAGCAGCCTTCCATGCTCCTTTAACCTTCCTAGCCTTCCACTCAGTATTCCAACATTTCACTACACCTCCTTCAATCAGCCTAGCCTTCCATGCTCCTTTAGCCTTATTGGCCTTCCACGTTCCTTCAATCATCCCAACCTTTCACCCAACATCCAAGCCTTTCGTTGTAGCTCCTCTAGCCAACCTAGCCTTTCATGATCCTTCAACCAAATCAGTCTTCCACACTCCTTCAACCTTGACACTCCAAATATCAACTCATAATTCAATCTTCCACACTCCTTCAGCCTTTAACCTTCCACGCTCCTTCAACCTTAAGATTTTTTTATCGTTAAAGCACCAGACCATTTACCTTACAGTATTTATTATAATTAAAATATCTTGTGTGATTTTAAATCTATGCAATGTATATAATATAAAAATAAAAAAACATTAAGACAAATATTACACTCTCATTGCCTTTGCTAGGAGAATCTTAGTTCAGTCCACTTATTTTGGTGCATATGACATTCTTGGATGGAAAGTTACTTATATGTATCTATTTGATTTACCATCAATTCTTCTATCACAATTTTATAAATTTTTCATTAAAGGGTCCTTTCCATAACCAATGGAAGAGATCTCATGACGATTGAATCAAATAAAGTCATCACAAAAATTTAAATTTTCTACTCATATATGATTGAGTGTATGATCATGTTTGAGTTATCTATCAACTTTAGCAATATGTTTAGTTTATATTGAAGCTCTTTTTATTAGAATTTTTATAAAAACAAATTGTTGAAGAACAAGGGGTTGTATTCGAGTTGCCCACCCTAAAAAATCACAACTCTCTTCTTTAGAGCATGATAGTTTACAAACATATTAAATTCTCATCTCAATTGAGTTGTTATAGCTAGAAATCTACATCATTTTACATAAAATGTTTAAATTCTTGATTTTTATTTTTCTAGAACTTTTTCAATTTTATATGTGAATACAAATATTCTTGAATTTAGCATCCTTATTAACATTTTCTTGTCGCATCCTTCACAATACCAAAACTTTACCTCTACTATCTATGCATAATATCTTCGTAGAGTAATGTTTCCAAAATATCCCACTATCATAGTCTGCTTTACTAAATCTAGATTGCTAGTTTCCTTCCTAAAGCACAAATGCAACCACAAAAATTGTAATAAATAGTATATATGAAAGCACATTAATGTTATAAAATAAAGCAAATATTACCAATGGAAAACATTAAAGTAAATCTTAATCATTATTTTATTCAAGCAGTCAACATTTTCTTGTCAACTTCAGCTAAACTTACTAATTCCTCTAACCAAGGAAAATAGAATTTAACTTCACAATCCTCAATTAAAACCCCTCTATTGGCTAGCCTATTTACACATTTGTTTCCTTCCCTTAATGTATGTATAAACCTGATTTATTCAAACTCATGGTCTTGAATTTCCATAATTATCTCTTGTATGTTCCATGGAGCCTTTGCTTTTCTCAAAATTGCATTTATTACTATGAGTGAATCACCTTTCATCCATAATTTGTTCTTGTAGTATGGAGAAAGCAACACCATACATAAATAAGAAAAGATGAAATTTTATTACAAATCTTGATTTTTCTTTTACAACATGCCCACAAAACGACTTACAATAAGTGTATTCTTTTTATACAATAAGAGTATTCTATAATTTGCATAAATAAATCAAAGGTTGTATGACCCAAAAAAAAATTGTATTATCAAGTGTCAAGAGGAACTAGATTTTTCCATTGGTTGGAACTATCTAATGTATAACCATGATGGTATGTGGACTGATTAAAATAAAAAATAAGCAATGGAACAACCAATTTCTTTATGGTTTAGTGGTAAATTCATTGTATGTTTAGTGGACCAATAAAAATTGATGTTTTAAGTGTTTAAAACTTCTTAAGAGTGAAAGATGAAAATTATGACTATGTTAGATCTTAATGCTTTGAATGATTGTATTATGGAAATGAAGGGTATTGAAGTACATAGGATGCCTATTTCAAGCATAATAAACACTCAAAAAAAATTACAACTATTTTGTCCTATACTAGATGCAGGTACCTTATGAGGGATGGTTATACCACTTGACTTCTGACATTCTCTATGATGTAATAACTCCTAACATACCCTCCCTTATTACATTGTATTCATAGTTGTACTTTTCTTATGATCAAAGAATAATTTCTAGGGCAAAGTTGAAATTTAGGAGAAAGAATTACCCCTTTAATGTAGACTTACTATTTTCATACTTAGGAGTGTCAGATTCTATGATCGTATATAAAAATACTTAAAAAAAAATGCTTGTAAAATTCAATGCATGAATCATGTTTCTTCAATGTGGAGGATCTTCATCAAATATATTAGTCGTTGATGAGATCAAATGTTCTCCTGCCATATAGACTTGTTCCCAAATCTTGACCAATATCTTCAATTGTGGTGATGTCAATTGCCTCTTTTCTTTTATTCTTTGCAATGGCTTCATTTATTTGATTAAGTCTTTGCTTATAATATGTGATGTATTATTGCTTCCTTTGATCTTTAGTATGATGTTCTACCATGTATCTTGTGTCGATCATTGAATTGACTTAATTCTAATATTTCTTGCATGTTTTCATTTATTCTGTGTGAACTGGTTTCCATTTCAATTTTTGATTATCTCTTCATGGAGTGAGATCAATCATCTATGTTTTCTTGGCATTGTTCATCTAGAGAAGATGTTTATAGTAAGTAGTGTATTCATGCTTTCTTTGGTTTGCTACCAATGGTTGAATCTTCAAAACCTTTTGCATTCATTCCTCATTCTCTTTGTTGTTCTCTTCTTCAAAAACTTCTACTGATGGTGAAGAATCACATTTTGAGTGTACTGATTCTTTATTTTTTAAACAAAGTTATTTAATTCGTAGTTATTGGTATTTTCATTACCATTTGAAATTTAATATACATTAATAAGAATTACATGAGACCAAATTAAAAAACAAATAAGGAATATTTCCTTCACTTTGGTTCCAAAATGAACATCAAGAATTAAAAAAACACAAAATATATTCATACCAAGTAGAGAAAAATTAAGGATATGTGATCTATCAAAATTTTCTATTGCCCTAGATGTAACCATTTCAATATTCCATGTGACACTTACAAATAGATTAAAAAAAAAATACAAACTCCAAATTAAAAAAAAAACACAAATCACTATCACGAAAACTCAAGATTCACACTCACTTTAAGACACATTACACAAAAAAAAGTACTTAACCCTAGCTAGCTAGGACAAAATTATCGTTTTTAATCATGGGACCTATGCCTGTGAACTTACATAAGCTATTTCACTCTTAAATTTCTTGCTATTAATTTTTCTCTATGATTATATGAGATTGGTAGAGTGGGTATTAAAGGATTCATGAGATTAAATATTTTAAATTTCTTTACAGTATTTCTTATAATTAATATTGTAGACACCAAATCACAGCCACTAAACCTCCATCCTAACCATCCCACCACCCACTTGTCTTCCATTCCACCTTCCCGCCAATTATTTGGCCCAATTCCACCTTTCCCACCAATTATTTGGCCCAAATCCACCTTCCCGCCATTTCCTAGCCTAATTGGGGTTATTTTAATATTATTTTATAATATTTTATATTTTATATAATATTTTATTATATTTAATATATTTATTATAAAATATATATATAAATAAACTCAATTAACCTCAGCCGTCCGATCATATTTAATCTCCACCATCCATTTGCATTAATCCATGTCACATTCAAAAAGCAATCTCAACCGCAGGATTTAATTTAATTTTAGCCACACGATTAAAAGTGTCAAGTTGAAACCCTAAAAGAACCCTAGGTTGAATTATAAATAAGGGCATGTGCAAATGCCCAAACCCTGGAACGATTTTGGACCTGAACTTGGAGATTAGACTTTGCATTCTGAAGTGATTGTTGGTGAAGCCCTAGCATAGAATCCTGAAGATATGAAGCCCTAGCCCACCAATAATACTTCTATTGTTCCAGCTACCATCCATCCATCCTCCCTCACCACCACAGCCATCCACCATCCATCGCCTCCATCGTCGCCCCCCTGATCTACTTCTATAGATCTACCCTACCCTACGAGCATTATTCCGAGCTTGCGAAGCTCACTATAGAGCTTGCCAAGCACCCACCAAAGCTTGCCCTATCTGCAAGTGCACACCAGAGCTTGCCAAGCTCACTGCAGAGCCTACCTAGCGCCTTCCAGAGCCTATGACAGTCCCAGGTGTGAACCAGAGCTTGCGAAGCTCGCGTCAGAGCCTGTTGCCATCAACAAACTACATTCTGAAGCTGCTGCATCATCAAATCTGACATGCCATCTGCAATCATGGATCAATAAGCAAGGTATATCTAATTTTGATATATTTTTATTGGGTAATTTTTTGGTTTACATGCTTTATAAATTCATTGTTAAACTAGGGTTTTATTAATGTCTGAGGGTCTCACATTGTGGAGCCCTCCTAGGTATTATTAACTCTTTGGTTTTATTTTGTGTATGCAGATCAACGAATTCCACACATTCATTGATGGTTGTTGAAGCTGGAGTGGCCCCACATTGGATATTCAAAGCCCACTCAACCTGTTGGGATCAAGGACACACTCAGATCTGAAGACACTTCTGTTATATCTAACTAGGGTTTCGGAGAACCCTAGTTCCCCTATAAATTATTGTATCAAATATCCGCATTGGATACTGATTGTAACAAAGGAGTCTATTGCCCCCCCATTGAATACATATTTCTTTTGTGCAATCTATTTTGTCTCATTGCTTTATTTGATTCTACCATTTTATTTTCAAGTGTCGTGTCTTTGCATCCACAAATGGCGATCACGGTGGGACCCCACAAGGGTTTCATAATTTGATAGATCTACCTTGCTAATTTTTTGTTGTTGCTGTTGTTGCAAGTTTTTTAGAAAGCGTAAAAACTATTGCATTCGTTGCTAGGGTTTCTGAAGCATTCTGCAGTAGTTCTAGGGATCACGTAGGTGCCCTTCCATGCTTCGTAGGTGCTCTCCTATGCTTGAGCAGGCGCACAACTATGCCTGGCATTAATTTGAAGCAGAGCTGAGGCTTCCAAGTGAGTTATGTAACCCTAGTTTGCTATTCAACAATTTACGTATTTTGTTTCCTGCTGCTATTTTTCATTGTTTTTGTGTTCACATTAAGAAATCTGGGAAATAATTTGTAGCAAGTCATATCTAGGGTTTATGTGTGATTTATGATATAAAATATACTTCTTGTTCTGAAATTGCAAGTCTAGGTAATTTTTCTACATTTTTGAGTGCATATAAAAACGGAAAAGCATCTTAGAGTTGCATTTTAGGGTTAAAAATTATTTCAAACTTGCATATCTAAATAGGAACAACATTTAGAAGCATAAAGTAATCCTGCCCTAGGCTGGCCCCTTTGGCAGAGAGGTGGACGAACCCTCCGGTGCTCTTGTGATTTTTATCACTTGTAGGCAGGGGTTTTAAGGGTGTACTCTGCGCTCTATCGATGAAATTTGCGTCTTTATGTTGGATTCTGATTTAGATTAGTGAGGTTGGTAATTTTTAATATTGTTTGCACACTATAAAGAACAAGGAACATAAAATTAATCAATCACACACTTGCACGCTGCACTTTTTAACAGTAATAGTTGGATTTCATCACCAACTATTGCTTGAGGTTTGGTGACGGTGGCTTTCATCTCCATCCATCAAATATCTGCCCCTAGACACCATAGGAATACCCCCGAGCAAACTTGTTGGAGGTCATTACCAACAAGAATCTCGTTGCCTTGGCCAACCATAGTTTTTACCTTTGTTTTTCATTAAACAAGATTAGGCTACACCGAAACACACAAACCCAACAATTTTAAAAGGAACTTCACATTAAAGGAAGAAAATAATTAATGAACTTGAGGTAAGCCACACAAGGTGAAACCTAGGATTGGTTGTTTTCTTTGCTTTATTTCTTTAGAAAGGAAATTGTTAATTTGTGTGATCTAGATTAATCTTGAATTTTTGGTTTAATTGCTTTATGGTGTTAACACGTCAACAAAAGAAGGTAATGAACCAAAATAATTTAATGGAAAATAATTCCCATGAGCCCCGTACGCCCCATCCACTATGATTCAGACTACTTTGTTTGGATCAGCCCATCCATCCCGCTCTCAAGAGGAGTCCCATCCACTTAATGTGGAAGCCACCACCACCTACATAGACATGGATAGAGTGCAGGCCATCTACAAGGCCTCTAACTATGTCATGGAGCCCCTTAGCCAAGATGATTTTGAAGAACCTGAATTGGCTACCACCTACCTTACCCAAGGATATCCTAATTCAAGATATGAATATGGTATGCCTTCCACCGTAAGCCAACCACCACAAAGCCCAAGTGTTCAAAACACTTACTTCACATCCACCTACACCAACCCCTTGTATGAGGAGCATGTCAATGCCACCTCGCAAGTCCCCAACCTTCAAGTTGTAACATCAAATGCAACTTGCACCATACCCATGACCTCTCATCTATCATCCACACCTCCATCATCACATTTAGCCAACATGACCATGTCATCCACACCTCCATCATCACATTTAGCCAACATGACCATGTCATCCACACCTCCATCATCTCATTTAGCCAACATGACCATGTCATCCATACCTCCATCATCTCACTTAGCCAACATGACCATGCCTAATATTCCATCATCATCACCCCAACCATCATCTCATCCAACCTCAACCCCATCATTCGACACATGGTCAAATCAGGAACTCACGAATACATTAGGGCTCATCAATAGATTGCTTTCACAATGAACAAAAGGAAAGCAACTAGTTAACACAAACCCTATGACTCAAGGAGTTCCAACTCAACCTCCACTCATCAATCAAAATTCCTCATGGGTCCCTCAATCCTCCATAGTGACCATCCCTAACCCACCACCACTCCACACATCCACCATACCAATCAACATTACCACCAATCAACAATCCAATCCTTTCCTCCATCATCCTCATCAATCATCCCCATCCTTCAATCATCCATCTTCTCCACACACCCAACCCAATCCATTCCACAACACCATGTTGGTCACACCCCAACATCCATCATCAAGCCCATCAACCAACCACCACCTAATCTAGGGTCCTCACATTCCAACAGAAGACCTTAGACTTCAAGCAATGCAAAATCAAATCGATCAGTTGATGCAAAATTCATCAGGAACAATGAGCCAAAAGCTCACATTAAGCCAACTGATCCATCAACCAATTCATCCATCGGTACCATCACCGCCATATCCGATAGATTTTACGGTACCAAAATTTGACAAGTTCAGGGGAACTGAGGATCCCAAAGAGCATGTGAGCTCATTTGTCCATGTATGTTTTTGGATTAGCGATGATAATGCTCTCATGCTCTGAATGTTTCCTCAAACGCTAGGGGGGATGCCATAGAATGGTACAATCAATTGACCACACATAGTATATACACTTTTGATCAATTGATAGATCTATTCTTAGAGCGCTTCACCCTAAATATTAAAAAGAAGGTATCCTTATCAGATATTTATTATTTGAAACAATGGGATGAGGAACCTATCTATGACTTTGGAAATCGTTGGAGGGAAGTCATAACTAAATTGCCATTCTCCCTACCAATGGAAGAGATTATAAAGCTTTTTACCAAGAGTTGCTTAAAACCCATCTCTTGGATGCTACAACTAAACACTTATAGAACATTTGAAGAAGCTTTAGCACAGGCTAGTGTCATTGAGGAGATCAAAATCCAAGAGGGTGTCATTAAGCCTAAAAAGAAAGAATGGCAAAATAAGGGCCAATACCAAAATAACCAATCTGGCCAAAACAAATCCACACAAGCCTCAACGGCTAACACAACAAACCAAGTTAATCAAGTGGTGATGAGCCAGCCCGTAGTGGCTCAAAAATTGGTGCAACAACAAATTTCATATCATGTGGTCCCATCAGTTACCCAAGCACCAATGGTTCAAAACATAGCGCCAACTATGGAACAACCTATCCACCGCCAATTCAATCACCCCCAAAGACAATACACTCCGTTAAATGAGTCGTATTCATCCCTGTTTAGAAGGTTGTATGAAACCAAAAAATTAGCCTTGCCAGACATTAGGCCCGATGATCCCACCAAAAGGCCTAGGGCTTATAGAGAGCACTTGTTTTGTCCATACCATCGACAAAATGGGCATGATATCAATTCATGTAATGTGTTCAAAAACATAGTGCAAGACCTCATAGACTTAGGGGCCATCAACGTGGATAACCCCTTAGCTCCACAAAATAAAAATTTGGGCATATATCAGACACCTCTACCTAACCATGGGGAGGTTCAACACAATGAAGGAGGTAACAATCAACAACAACCTCCTAATCAAGTAAATCATGTCCAACAATATCAAAACTTTGTCGAAGCAGTCAATGTGGTCACTAGAGGGCAAAGGCAAAATCAACAACATGATCAACAACCTTCAAATAGACCACCCATCCAAACATCGCCAAATCCATCTCCTCCCATCAATCTGTCCAACCCATCCCATCCACCCATCCTTCATCCGATTAGGCCAACGGTAACCTTAACCAGCAGGTTAACCACTAGTTTGAAAATGGCATCGACCAAACTTTTTGTATATGAGCTTATTCAACAATCCCCTAGGCATAGAGAAGCTTTAATGGAAATACTCAAGTCAATTGAGTTAGAATCCCAAGACTCCAATGCCTTCAACAATTTTGTAGGGAGTGTTAGAACATGCATGGACCCATCAATCACCTTTTATGACTTTGAGATAAAACCAATGAGTTCAGAATCGGTGGACCCTCCATTGCATATAATGGCCTTAATAGACAGAAAGCCCTTCAAAAGAGTGTTAATCGATATCGGCTCATCAATCAACATCATTACTACCACTGCCCTTATCCATCTCAACTTACCGCCATCCCACATTACCAAGTCATCACTCACCCTCAAAGCATTTAACGATGCTTTGTGTACCACAGTTGGCACTATCGTTTTACCTATAGAAGTAGGGGCCAAAATGTTGCACACCATGTTTCACATCTTGGAAGGTGCCATGGCATATAATATACTCCTTGGTAGACCTTGGATGAGGGAAATGAAATGTGTCCCATCAATTCTTCATCAATGCTTAAAATATGTTCATGATGGACAAGTCCATTGCATCCCCATGGATGTTGAACCCTTTAAGTATTGTAACTTCATTTCAAATCCCTATGAATCCATGTTACCTTCCACACATTTGTTCTTGGCACCATCATCAGATCCATCAATGTCATCTTCCAATCCGTCTTCTTCCTCTAATCCACCTTCATCTTCTTCTAAGGCTCCCATCATAGAGGAGCTACCCATCACATCATCTTCTCAATCATCCATTTCTTCTTGTACATGTAATTGCAGACAAGCTTCCGTTAGCACATCGTACATCACAAAAACTTCTTCCACTACAACCACTTCTTCTAGGCCATCTCATCATTCCACACCACCATCTCATCATGCCCCGCCACCATCCAATCCAACTCCATCAGCCGATGTGTCACAAGTCAAACTTTTTGATTGCGACATATTTAATTCCCCGCCATCCACAACCAATCCAGAGCCATCCGAGCCTTCACCATCCACCTCATCAACCCAAGTCGAAGTCCACATCACCAATCCTGGTATAGGTGAGTATGTGGTCCAAGACGTCACCATCACCCCCTTAGCCATTCCAACAACCAAGGATTTTGGACGTCCCAAAGACCGTTCTCTATCCATAGGTTCTGTCTACGACATGAGTACCACTCCAAATAGCATTAACTTTGTTTATGGAGGGTTGGATTGCTCAACTAGGGCAAACCCACCCAAAGAACTAAAAGAGCCTAGGCGCACCAATATACCTCACGTGGAAGAGTTTCTAGCTAGATACTTCAACATGTTCCATTGGCAAGGTCAAGGTTTAGGTTCCCATGAACAAGGAATGCATGATATCCTAGATGTCCCATATAGAGGTGCTCATGATCATTCCAGATTAGGTTATACCCCATTGTCCTCCATCGCTTCTCTTGAGCAAGCCTTCAAAAATCTTAGCCTCAATGATGAAGAGCCCTCCATGCATCCATTGCCATCAACATCCTCTCTTGAACAGGCCCTTCAAGAACTTCGCATTGATGAAGTAGATGAGGATGATCCCATCAATTTCTCCTATCCGGTCTTTGATTTCGATGATGAAAGTTATGAAGAATTTGAAGTCATGTCAAATGCTTCTGATGATTCTGAAGAGGAATCACTCCCCATTGTCCCCATCACCCAATAGGAAGAGTTTTACCTCCGAATGTTTCCCATCCAACATCCCATTTTCTGCTTGCTTCTTCCACAAGAGCAAGATGATCCACCTAGAAATCCACCTTGAGCCCCACATAAGCCAAGAATTGTAACATATGTACATACAAAAAAACAACAACAAAAAAACATACAAAAAAAAGAGAAAAATGTTGCTCTGATGTTTCACGTTCACTATTACAGGGATACCACACCTCGACATCGGTTCCGATTCAATTGTTCCATCCGTGCATCCATCCCAACCACCTTCCCTTCCCCTAAGTCAATATGAATCCTATTGACTTATTCACCCCGCTTCACAATCCATACGATTTGGCTAAGCCAATTCCAATTGACAATAGCCTCATTGACTTGGACCGGATTTCCTCCCCACCCTCCCTCTCGGAGTTCATCCTATCTGAGGAATTGTTAAGGGCTTCAGCCTATTACATTCCTCCTTCGCCCCCACCTTCACCCTCGCCATATTCAACTAGCAGTCCCGAGGTTTTCCAGGCAGAGTTAGACAATGATAAGCAAGAGAGGCTAGATGACATCTTAGATGACTTCAATCTGATTCCAACACCACATCAACTTGAGGAAGGTTCACATATGTCCATTGAAGAAACCATTGACGTGAACTATTTAGAGGGTAAAGAGGATCCTGAACCACTTAATGTTCTTCATTTAAAAGCATTCCATTGTTAAACGTGACACACTATATGTATATATACATGGCTAAAAAAAAAATAAAACAAACAAATTGCATGCTCTTACATAGGCATTTCCACATTGCATACATTTCATTTGCATTTAGGCATTTACATTCAATCATACATATTCTATTACATTGTACAATTTCCATTTGCATATTAACACTCCATTACACTAGGCATACACATTTGCATTCATCCCATCCCATGCTCAATGATCTGGCATAGTAATGATGATATGGCCACAAACAAAAAGTCAAAGTTATAGAAATTGGGGGTACCTAGTTTGAAACAATCATGCAACTTTCATAAGCCAACAACATCACATGTCAAAATCACAAAAGCCTAAAATTTTTAGTCACTCAGCCATTACTAGTGTCGAAAGCAACCTCCAAGTGGATGTCCAATTTTCTTTAGGACCAAAAGCACAATTTACACACTAAGAAAGTCTTGAGCGATGTCAATTGATTCCAAACGCAATCTTGAACCAATCACATTCCATCACATCTTAAAAACATTATGAGTCAAGGAGGGTTAGTGCCATACTTGGGTAGTACCTTGAAGCGAAAAGGGATAATCCTCGCTTGTCCCATCATGCAACATAGTCCAAAGCAAAAATAGTGGTTTTCACCACTACCTCAATTACTCTTCAAATATAAGCATAAAAACATAGAGTAGTAAGGATAGGGTCACAATTCTCATCACACTTCGGTTGAGAATCCGATTCCCCAAAGCTCTATACAAAATTAACAAATAAAAACTCCCAAATACCCTTGATCCCTAAAGTCGTAAGGATTCATACTACATGCCCCTGACAAGGATGGGTAGTCATCCCCAAGGCCTAAAAGATCAAATCCCATTGGACTATGGAGTGAATCTTCACCGGGGCTATAGATGCCTGACTGGCAGTGGAGTAAGCTCATGCGGGGCGACATGTCTCCTTGGCAAACAAGAAGACCTCTGACCGCACATAAGGGCAAGCTAGCTTTAGGTAATCTTCATAACAGGTCATGCCCAATTTACTCATAGTGGGTCAATGAACTTCACATTCACACACACTAGTTCTTGATTGATAGGGTCATTGTCACACTCAAATATTTGGTAATTGAACCTCACTTGCACACACATTGGTCCTAAAGAAAGTTAGACAACCCAAGTGAGTTTGGTTGATAACACTAGTATGTTTGAGTCTTTGAAAATTTTGTCATACTCATTCCATATCAACATCCATATCTTCTTCCATGTCAAATTCCATATTTTCTTCCACATCAACGTCCATATTTTCTGACATGTCCACATTCATGTCTTCATGGTAAGTCGAGTTGCAAAACATAACAAAACTGGGTACTCCCGATTGTCAAACAATGGACAACAAAAATGGCCAATAGTATTTCTGAACTATAATAGATCATATGAACAACATGCATTCCTATCATGTAAGTCTGCATTCATTTAGCATTAACTTGCATTAATCATATCAAATTCTCATAAGATTGCATATAGTTTATAGTCGTCATGCATTTACTTACAATAATAACTCATCATTAGCTTGCATACATCAAATCAAATAAACATTAGGCATATACATCATAGTCATTAGCTTGCATACATCATCATAAACATTAAATAAAGCATTGCATAACACATAAAAACATCCACACAAAAATACAACACGCATATATGAAAAGGCCATGTATATATATATATAAGCGTCCAATATACAATAGAGTGCCAAGAAGGCTACAAAAAGGAGCACCAAGGCTCACATGTACAAAAGAGTGCATATAAGCACTACATCAACTATCCATGAGAAGACCCCTGAGACCCGGTAGGAGCCCTCGGCCTAGTACTCTACCTCGACTTCGTCTGCCTCGATGGCTCGGCCATAGATGAAGAAGGAGGATCTGGCAAGGTGATGTGATGCTGCATACACACATCCTCCAAGGAATGTGCGTATGCCTCACTAGCTCAAAGTCACCACAAGTCCTTCTGATGTCATCGCTCCTTCACCAAAATCTCTACTTGTAGCCTCATAACTGTCTCCTGCTCCCGAGCTATAGTCACCCTGGCCTCCCTCTGAGACTCTAGCATAGTCTCTCGCTCCTCCCATAGCTGCTCAAGCTCAGCCCATAGCCTAGCCACCTCAGAGATCTCGCCCATATCCTCATCATCCTCCCTCTCCCCTACCACCAAACCCACCTCCGAAGCCTGTTGGGCCGCTACCCTCGACCGTCTCCGTCCCATTGACCGTTGAGGCCTCATCCTCTTTGAAGTCGACCTCGACCCCACCGCTATCGCATCCTCACCTGCCACCTTTGGTACCCATACTGGCTGGGCACCAAACCACTCCGCATACTCTGGAGTCACACCGACATCATCCACATCAGCCACCTCCAGCTGCTCATCATCCTCCAATGGCACCCGCCATGGTTCGGGACAAGGTAGTGTCACCTCATCCTTCACCCGTTGATACAACATCGGCTCATCAGGAACTCCTTGAGGTAAACCAAACTGCCTCAGCACCCATGAGTACTGGAAGTACTCCACCTCCTCATCCCTCCGCCCAACTATCCATCGACCCTGTCGCACCCATCGTAGTTGTCTCCCATCTCCATCCCACCTAGCTCCTCACCATGGCCTCCACCGCACGTCCACCCGAGCCAAGCCTGACCACATGTCTCGGTACCACTGCCCAGTGTGTACCTCTCGACTAGGCTGAACCTCCTCAGCCATAGCCCATCACCTCGCATATGGCTCATCCATCCACCATGACTCACATGGCAACCCCTCGGGCCGAGCTATCACAAAATGCTCCCAATCCCAACACTGAAGGAGAAAGTTGCACCCAATCCCCTTTCTCCCCCTTCATGCCACCTCATATAGCTCTCAGTATAGCTGCACCAATAAAGTAGGTGCCCATGCGTACTCCCGAGGATCCATCAGTAGATCACTCACTAAGCCCAATAGGTTCCAAGGGAACCTACACCCAGTGCTATTAGGTAGCACTATGTTGGCCAGCACAAACATGATCAAGGTGGGGAGTGCATCTAACTCCTTCGCCTTGTACATGCTTAGGTACAGTATCCCTCCATCCCCTATCCGGGCCTCCCACCACTGATCCCCAAACATCTTCTCCATATCTACCTTCTTATCCCTCCCCACCATCACCTTCTCTCCCTCTATTGGCACCTTGAGAATGTGATAAACATCCTCAAGAGTGACAGTAACCTCTCCAGTTGATAGTTGGAAAGTCCCTCTATCCGGGTCCCACCTCTCGATCAAAGCCGAGAGGTAGCCCTCATTAGCCCTCACCACATCCAATCGGGCCACACCATCTAGGCCTACCCTACTCAGTAGCCCCCAATCCTCCTCTGAAATCTTCTTCCTCATCCCCAAAATGAGAGGAGAGAAGCGATGTCGAGGCTCAATATCCCTCAACTACAACAAACAAAAACACTTTGTTAGTTTTAAAAATTCAAAAAAAAATTCAAAAACAAACTAAAAATAAATTTTTGCACAAAGGAAACAAAGGGTATTACCAGGACAAATGTCACCTCCGCTCCACCAGCAGCACCAAGGCCCTCCGCCACCATCACCTCCGCACACTCGCAAGCCTCACTTAGCTCACTAAGTCACTTCCCTCCTCAGACGTAGCTTCTCAAAGTTTATAGCGCACAAATGAGCCTAAAAATTCCTCATAAAGCTTTTTATAGCTTTAACTAGCGCATTCAGGCATAGAGTTGCGCCTGAACATTGCGGGCGCATGTAGGCGCATGCGGGCACCTGCAGAACATGCCAGGCACAGGTGCGCACCTGGAAGCAAAAGAGAATGAGGACAAAAACTCCTAAAATGGTAGCTCCCATCATCAAATCTGAACCAAAATTCATCCATACATCATGTACATCATAAAAGTTGATTTTGTGAAATTACAAATAGTTTTGCATGCATATTTTTCGAGAAAAAGAAAAATTCTTCACAAATACATATTGCATTGCAGAAACATGCCAACCAAGGTCACATTTTTGCAAAATCAACATCCCACAATTCTTCATCATCTACGTCATCACATTCTTCCATCATCATTATGCATATATCATTCATCATTTTTATTTTGTCCAGGCCATCCAAGCGAACCTCGTATCTAGTATGTTATTCTATAAACTTGGTGATTGCAGCGATGATAATCCATGCAATTTGGTAAGATGAATAATGTACAATAAGGACACTTGCTCATGATCATAATCAATTATCTCATCATCAAAAATCACAATCACATTTGGCACCTCACATTTTGAATGCAACCTTGCCAAGAACAATTTTCTCACAATCAATCATTGATGTCCTTGTCTGTGGGGCAAGAAAACACAGATAAATCAAAATCTCAAACACTCATTCATTCGACAATAGTCAAAGTATAGGACATGTCGGTAGGTTGATTGGTTCCATGATGGAATTGATGAAGAAATTTCTATAGTCACTACCCCACCCCTACGATTGACTTAGTCATCATGCATATTTCATACATTGCATACTCAATGATGCCATTGTGGCAGCTTATTCAACAAGCATCGAATCATCCCAAAATTTGGGGCAACCACGTTACATTATGATTTTCCCATGACGGGATACATCTCACGTGATCATAACATCTACACTGGACAAATACCCCTCTCAACCGTTGGGGCAAAAATGGTATCACATTTTACATCATTCATATCGTCTACATTCACATGGTATCATACACCAACCCCTTCCCACCGTTGGGGCAAAAATGGTATCACATTTTACATCATTCATATCATCCACAATCATTTGCATTTCACATCATTCATTCATCAATTGCACAAATTCACTACATCATTCATTTTCAATTGGCTTGTGAGATACATTCGTAACTCATTCACCAATTGAGGGGGTAAGCTACAAAAACTTCAAAAAATTCTTTATTCTTTTGTCTTCAACATCAGTGCGCAAATCCAACAACAGAGAGAAGTTGCTTCTGTGCCCATAGCCCAAGCAGGTGTCTCGTATTTTTGCACCACATTGTGTTTCACACAACATGGTACAAAAAGGGGCATCTGTAGACACCAAATCATAGCCACTAAACCTCCATCCTAACCATCCCACCACCCACTTGTCTTCCATTCCACCTTCCCGCCAATTATTTGGCCCAAATCCACCTTCTCGCCATTTCCTAGCCTAATTGGGGTTATTTTAATATTATTTTATAATATTTTATATTTTATATAATATTTTATTATATTTTAATATATTTATTATAAAATATATATAAATAAACTCAATTAACCTTAGCCGTCCGATTTCATTTAATCTCCACCATCCATTTTCATTAATCCATGTCACATTCAAAAAGTAATCTCAACCCTAGGATATGACTTAATCTTAGCCACACGATCAAAAGTGCAAGGCTAAAACCCTAAGAAAACCCTAGGTTGGATTATAAATAAGGGTATTTTGCAAATGCCCAAACCCTGGAACCTTTTGGAGATTAAGAGATATACTTGGAGAAGCAATTGTTGCGTGAAGCCCTAGGAGATAGAATCTGAAGATCCGATGCCCTAGCTAAGCCAACAATACTTCTACCATTCTAGCCACCATCCATCCATCCTCCCTCACCGCCATAGCCATCCACCATCCGTCGCCTCCGTCGCCATCCTTCCTGATCTATTTTTGCAGATCTGCCCTACCCTGCGAGCACTGTGTCGAGCTTGCGAAGCTCACTACAGAGCTTGCCAAGCACCCACCAGAGCTTGCCCTATCTGCAAGTGCACACCAAAGCTTGCCAAGCTCACTGTAGAGCCTACCTAGCGCCTTCCAGAGCCTACGATAGTCCCAAGTGCGAACCAGAGCTTGCAAAGCTCACGTCAGAGCCTACCGCCATCAACAAACTGCATTTTGAAGTTGCTGCATCATCAAATCTGACATGCCATCTGCAATCACGGATCAATAAGTCCTATTTTGATATATTTTTATTGGGTAATCTGTTGGTTTGGCATGCATTTTAAATTGATTCTTAAGCTAGGGTTTTGTTAATGTCTGAGGGTCTCACATTGTGGAGCCCTCATAGGTATTATTGATGCTCTTGTGTTTTGTTTTGCGTATGCAGATCAATGAATTCAACATATTCTTTGATGGTTGTTGAAGCTAGAGTGGCCCCACATTGGATATTCAAAGCCCACTCAACTTGTTGGGATCAAGGACACACTCAGATCTGAAGACACTTCTGTTATATCTAACTAGGGTTTTGGAGAACCCTAGTTCCGTTATAAATTATTGTATCAAATATCCGCATTGGATACTGATTGTAACAAAGGAGTCTATTGGCCCCCCCATTGAATACATATTTCTTTTGTGCAATCTGTTTTGTCTCATTGCTTTATTTGATTCTACCATTTTATTTTCAAGTGTCGTGTCTTTGCATCCACAAATTACGATCACGGTGGGACCCCACAAGGGTTTCATTTACATCTAGGTATTTTTCATTTTAATTTTTATTCACATACACTACATCATACATATTCCATTGCATTGTACAAATTCCACTTGCATATCAACACTCCATTGCACTAGGCATATACATTTGCATTCATCCCATCCCATGTTCAATGATCTGGCATAGTAATGATGATATGGCCACAAATACAAAGTCAAGTTATAGAAATTGGGGGTACCTAGTTTGAAGAAATCATGCAACCCTCGCAAAATCCATATGTCAAACCACATCCCGTGTCAAAAATCATAAATCCTAGATTTTCAATCACTCAGCCATTAATAGTGTAGCAAGCAACCTCCAAATGAATGTCTAATTTTCTTTGGGACCAAAAATACACTTTACACATTAAGAAGGTCTTGAGTATTGCCAATTGATTCTGAATACAATCTTGAACCAATCACATTCCATCACATCTTAAAAACATTATGAGCCAAAGAGGATTAGTACCATACTTGGGTAGTACCTTGAAGCAAAAAGGGATAATCCTTGCTTGTCTCATCATGCAACATAGTCCAAAACAAAAATAGCGGTTTTCACCACTACCTCAATTACTCTTCAAACATAAGCATAAAAACATAGAGTAATAAGGATAGGGTCAAAATTCTCATCACACTTCGGTTGAGAATCTGATGCCCCAAAGCTCTATACAAAATTAACAAATAAAATCCCAAACACCCTTGATCCTTAAAGTCGTAAGGATTCATACAACACGTCCCTGTGAAGGATGGGCAGTCATCCCCAAGACCTAAAATATCAACTCCCATTGGACTATAGATGCCTGACTGGCAGTGGAGTAAGCTCATGCAGGGCGACATGTCTCCTTGGCAAACAAGAAGACCTCTGACCGCACATAAGGGTAAGCTATCTTTAGGTAATCTTCATAATAGGTCATGCCCAATTTACTCATAGTGGGTTAATGAACTTCACATTCACACACACTAGTTCTTGATTGATAGGGTCATTGTCACACTCAAAGATTTGGTAATTGAACCTTACTTGCACACACATTGGTCCTAATGAAAGTTAGACAACCCAAGTGAGTTTGGTTGATAACACTAGTATATTTTAGTCTTTGAAAATTCTGCCATACTCATTCCATATCAACATCCATATCTTCTTCTGTGTCAAATTCCATATTTTCTTCCACATCAACGTCCATATTTTTTTACATGTCCACATTCATGTCTTCATGGTAAGTCTAGTTGCAAAACATAACAAAACTGGGTACTCCCGATTGTCACACAATGGACAACAAAAATGGCCAATAGTATTTCTAAAGTATAATAGATCATATGAACAATATGCATTCCTATCATGTAACTCTGCATTCATTTAGCATTAAATTGCATTAATCATATCAAATTCTCATAAGATTGCATATAGTTTACAGTCGTCATGCATTTACTTACAATAATAACTCATCATTAGCTTGCATACATCAAATCAAATAAACATTAGGTATATACATCATAGTCATTAGCTTGCATACATCATCATAAACATTAAATAAAGCATTGCATAACACATAAAAACATCCACACAAAAATACAACACGCATATATGAAAAGGCCATGTATATATATATAAGCGTCCAATATACAATAGAGTGCCAAGAAGGTTACAACTTTTGTTCTTATAAAAACTCCATGGAGGGCAAGCCAAACATCATTATGGCAATTTTATTAGACTATAAACACAATAACTCAATGGGATAAAAATAACAATTGTCTTCTTATGTTGATCCTCCTAGCTATTGTTGATGAGATCCAGCCTCACATAAGTGAAGCTAAAACTGGTAAAGATGCATGGGATGCTCTTTGTATCATTTTTTAAGGTAAGAATAAATCAATTGTTCTAAACTTTCAAACACAACTTCATACACTCCATATGAAGTCAGGTGAATCAGTAGAACTCTTCCTCTACAGAGTTTTAGAACTGAAGTCTAAGCTCAATGCTTTAGGAGCCAAAGTTGAAGACACCATTTTGACTTCAGTAATATTGAGAGCTCTTCCCAAATACTATAAAATGTTGATTACATCCCTTAATTTTTCACAAAGATCAGTCACCTCTGTGGAGTTAGTTAATTTTCTTCAAACTGAGGAAGCAAATCAAACTCCAAAGAGATGAAGTGTCAAACAATGCACTTTATTCAAACTATAAGGGTGATAATAAGAAAGAAAAATTTCAAAATGGAGGATCATCCTCAAAAGGTAATGGAAAGCAATCTCAAAAGAGGTTTTGCTCATATTGTAAAAAGGACAACCATGACACCAATCGGTGTTGGTTCAAAAACAAACAAAACAAGAAAGATAAAGGCACAAAACAGAAGCAAAACCAAGGCAATATTTCTAGTGAAGTGTCTAGTTCTGATTCTGATTCTTGTTCAGAGAAATCTCACTGAGTGCTTATAGCTAAGACAATATTGTAGAGGGAAAACACATTTGTCACCTTGGGCAAACCACCATTTCTTCTCTCTCTTTTTTTAGGCTTCATAAATAGCATAAGTTTTTGTTTGAAGTACTTGCAATAAGAGGTGATTGTACCTCTTTTAGGCTTCATAAATAGAAAACTCTCAATGTTTGAAGTACTTGTAACAAAAGGAGAGAATTTTCTGGTGTAAAATTGCCTAGGAGGCAATATTTGTAAAATCCTTCACAAAACTCTTGAGTTGCACATCTTTTTGCAATTAAGGGGGGATATACATTTATTTTCTTCACAAATTTTTGTAAAAAGGGAAGAAGACTTATAAGGGTGCATTTTTGGCAATGCCCGACACCTTAGTCATACTTCTTTCAGAAATTAATTACATGTTTTGCAATGAGAAGGGGGGAATTTATAAGGGTGCATTTTTGGCATCGACCGAAACCTTAGCTACCTTATCTTTTGCAAACTCATATTGTAACTGAATGAACCTCATATGAAGTGATCTATTCTACTACACCTAGTGATTGCAGTGACTGGTTACCCATGCAATTCGGTTGGATGACGAGATTACTATAAGGACATTCGTTGGTGTGAAGACAAAGTGAGGAATGACCCACTTTTTTCTTAGGAGCAACCAGAGTACTGTGACTGAGCAAGAACCAGCAGATCGAAATTTTCTTCCACTGTATTGGGGTAGTTATATACTTTACCCAAATATTTTTGTATAGGATAATAGGTATGTATTACCCAAATAATGTAATAAGGGGGTATGTTAGAGTAATATTCCATTCTTTGGTATATTTACCCTTTTACTCTGATAGGTACAATAGGTAGTATATTGCATTACACTACTTAGGTAGATTATTAACTTTTACTTTTCTACTTTCTACCATGTATATATTTACTGTCTTAAATATATAATGGTTAATTTCCTAAATATCCTAGGTGGAAGAGTTCTAAACCAAACTCTCTTCCTCTTGGCAGATTGTTTGGTGTGATCTCTTGTTCATTCAATTTTACTAGCTATTTTGTAATCTATTTAAACTATAGTTCCTAAACTATATTGTTAATGCAATTATTCACTTATCAATCTAGAACTCCTGGTCACAATATCAAGGCTCTCTGCTTCAATATTAGGGATTGGGTGAGTTGATCATAGGGTTATCTTAGACTCCTATATGGCTAAACAAATATTTTTTTATATAGAAAATTTAGTTATTCCTCTATTGAAATATTGAGCAAGAAAATTTTTAATTGTTCATTACTTCAATAGCATATTTAATACAACTTATTAGTTATCAAGATCGTAACAAATCAAGATGTTACCGATCAAGATAATGGATGTAACCTCCATGTAAATTCCCATGAGGTGTAATTTTTTCCTAACATTAAATAATGTAATAGTTACCTATCAACCCTCTTATTACATTATTTAGTATACAAAGAGAGCTACGAAACAATTCAAATTTAACACGTGCAAGTACCTTTGTGAATATATCCACAAGCTATTCTTTGGTGGGAATGTATTTGAGTTTAATCTTGTGATTCTAAATTTGTTTTTGAATGGCATTAAACTTCAATTTGTTTTTTATTTCATAAAAGGCTAAATTCTTGATCAGTTTTAAAACACCTTGCTTGTCATAATTTAATATTATCGATTGGTTTGATAGTATGCAACATGACCATATTATTTTGTACATGGCTCTTATAGAGTGCAATATTATTTCTTTATGGATGACAATGCTACTATATGTTATTTCTTATTGTGCCACATGATAGGTCTAGATCCTAGATGAAATACATATCCAAATATTGACCTCTTGTCATCTATAGATCTGGCATAATTTAAGTTTTTATATCCTCCTAAAAATAACTTATCATTCTTCTTAAACTCTAATCCATATTTCACTTTACCATGGATATAATGCAATATCCTCTTTGTTGCCTTCCAAAGACTCATCCTAGGTTCCTACATGAACCTTAAAGACAACTCACAACAAAGTTGATAGCAGGCTTGGTATCTGTCATGTACATGATACTCCCAATTAATTGATGATAAAAAGTATCAGATACCTAAAGTGACTTATCATATCAGGGCAAGTGTAACCCTTGCTCCATTGGTATTGTCTTAGGTTTATAATTTGTCATCCAATTTTTTTCTAGTAGTGTCTTGGCATACTTTCTCTATGAGACCGCAATGTGATTTTTCCTTCACTATACTTCCAAGCTAAGATAATAATGCAGAAGCTCCAGATCTATTTATCAAGTGATTATTTCAAGTCATTTTTCACATCACTTACTAGATCTTATGAGCTACTAGTGATGACCAAATAATCAACATAGAGTACAAGTATCACTATCTTAGATCCAACTTTTTTAATATAGAGATTTGCATCAAAGGGAATTATAATGAAACAATGCTATAATAGGTGATCATTAATTTTTATGTACCAAGATCTAGGAGACTTCTTCAATCCATATAGTAACATTTTTAGTCCACCAACATTTTGATGTTGTTCATTGACAACAAAGCCTTCAGGTTCTGTCATATACACCTCTTCTTTGAGATAACCATTAAAGAAGAAACTCTTGACATACATTTGCTAGAGTTTATAACAAAAGCATGCTACCAATGCATAAGTTACAAATATGGTTCTAATATTTATTATGGGTTTGAATGTCTCTTCATAATAAATTCCTTTTTTTTGTACATAGTCCTTTGCAAAGAGTTATGTCTTATACTTATCAATGAATCTATCTATATTGTACGTGATTTTGAAGACCCATTTGTAGCCTATGGGCTTCTTTCCTTTTGGAAGATCAACAAGATTTTATGTGTTGTTCTTCATCGGAGATTTATATTATGCATCTATAGATGCCTTCCATTGTGGTAAACTAAGTGCATCCTTCATTGATGCTAGCTCTAAGTTATCCATAACTAAGACCATCAAGCCCAGATTTACTTCATGACAAGTACTACTACAAGTATGTGGTTGTGTAGAAGTGAGGCCCAGAGGTGCATCATGTTTAGAATTTCTAGTGTTACTCATAAACCATTTTGAAATCCTTCTACATTACGATGAAGCTATAAGTATATCAACTACTACAAGTTCATCAATAACTTTTGGAACTTTCTCATCTAACTTCAAACTCACAATAGAAGATGTATCAATTTTAGACTCCTTAGAATCCTCAATTTGTGACTTAGTTTCAAATTCTTCATCAAATACCGCATCTCTATTTATATGCAATTCCTTGGTGATGTGATAGTCAATATACTTTTGACTTATCATCATACCCAATAAATATGTATGATAGGTTCTTTGCATTGGTCCTCTATTGCTTTAGCATAAGCACGTATACCTCACTTTTGAATACTCTAAGATGTGCAATGGAAGGTTTCCTCCTAGACTAGGCTTCTTTAGGTATAACTGCTTATAGTACCTTTGTGGGTGCTCTATTTAGAAGATACAGTACAGTGGAGACTGCTTTAGCCCATTACTATTTTTTAGATTGGCTTCTTTGAGCATGTGATGAACCATTTCCATAATGGAATGATTTTTCCTTTTAGCAACCCCATTTTGTTGTGCAGTGTATGTTGTAGTGAGTTGTCGCTTGATTTTATTTTGTGCTAGAAACCTTTAAAATTCATTATATGTATATTCTCCCTCAATCAGAGCAATGGATATAAATAGAACACCTAGTTTTTGTTTCTACATGCATATTGAAGCACTAGAAATACTTGAGTGTGTCTAACTTTAGTTGTAATAAATACACCCACATCTTCCTTGAGTAGTCATGTACAAACAATTAAAAGTATGCTCATCCATAAAAATTTGATGGTATAGGTCTACATAAATAAACGTGTATCACATTAAATTCTCCTTTAGCTCTATGAGTGCTCAACTCAAAACTACTCGATTTTGTTTTACTGGTAAACAACCTGAGCATACTAGCAATGTTGGTGAAAGGCTTGGCAGACCTAACACCATTTGATGCTTACTTAGTTGGAGTATGTATCTTGATCTCATATTACCATATCTCATATGCCAAAGGGAGGTAACATATGTATTGTTGTTAACAATGCAACATTAGGAGAGGATATGACATCAAGTGCAAACAATTCATTATTGAATGAACTTGTTATCACATTGTTGTCATGTTTTATGATAAAAGGTTTGTTGCCATCAATAAATCTAAATTTGACCACCATGTTGTGATCCAAAAATTGTGTTATAGACAATAGTTTATTTTGCAATCTAGGTACATATAGTACCTTTTCAATGGTGCATGTACCTCTAGGAAGATTAAGAGGAACATATCCCACTCCTATGAATTGAGAGGTTTTATCATCTGCAGTGGTGACTAGTTTCTCATCTTTGGCTTGTAGTGAGTCAAACCATGCTCTTTCCCCTTTCATGTGCTTTTTAGAACCTAAATCAATGTACCAAACATCATCCTTTAGTTTCATATTTGCCTTGGGCAGTAGCACCTTATATGTATGTTCTCGGTCTAAAGTTGATTCTTCATGTGCAACATGCCCTTGTTGTTACTTCTACTTGGGACATGATTTGTCTGTCTTTTTTAAATTAGATTGTTAGACATGTTCAACATGATCTCCTTGATTCATAGAGTTATACCAAAAACTCTATGTTTGTCCTTATTTATCACAATTATGGTAGTATCTCTTTTGTTTATAAGGTTGTTTTGTGATGATGAAGAGGAAGGAACCTTCTATGGCTTCTTTTTTTTAGTCTTCTTAGAAATGAGTGCATTGTTTGTCAACTAATATCTCAAATTATTGGTTGCTTCTTCTTGTTGAAGCATATTCACCAACTCATCAAAGGACACCTTCCTATTTGAGACTTGCAAGGAAGTTATCAACACTTTAAATGAATCTAGTAGAGCTCAAAGTATGATGATCTAAGAGCTTATCTTCCACTATTTCACCCATGGATTTTAGTTTAGCTTTCAACTCTACAACTTGATGAAAAAATACCTCAATGTTTTCTCCATTATTAACTCTCAATGTGTGGAGTTGATATTGAAGGTGAAGTATTGTTGATTCATTCTTACTTTTAAATAAGCTAGAAAGTGTGTCCTATACGTATTTTTGTTGGACTTCATCCTTTTCAAGTCAAGTAACTTTGACAATATCGTAGAATTTTTCAACTACCAAGATGGTTCATCTTAGTCTTTCAAGATCCAAAGTTTGAACCATTGAGTAGTTGGGATTTTGTAAAATATTTTGATACTTGCATGATGAGGATTCTTTATAACTCTCAAATGGTCCCCCTTTCAATACACCACCAATCCGACATTAAACCTTTCTATATACCTATCGTTCCTATATACATGTCGGTATGTAAAAGAAGTTAGTCCTCTCAATATATGCAATTGTACGTAAGAGAGACTTTAATGTACATGAAAGAGAACGATACAAGAAACCAAGGTAGTACAAAATAGAATTTACCCTATCGATGACACTTGCTTAAAGAGAAATCCTTATATGCAAGCACCCTATATACTTAAAATTTCTCAATTTCAAGGTTTTTATCTAAAGATAGTAATGATTAGGATATGAATATAGAGTGACAGTGTCATAAAAACTGATGTTCTTATATCTCCACAATGATTTAAAGGGTGATCGATACCCAAACATCATTATGGCAATTTTATTAGACTATAAACACAATAACTCAATGTGATAGCTTTACTTATAAACACAAGCCAAAAATGACATTGATATCAAATGTTACTAATCAATATCAAATGTTTACTATACACCTAACCATTATTTAATTAATATTAAAAATGTGAAAATTTTAAAACAAACATTAAAAAAAAAAAAAAAAAATTGATTGGTTGAAAGGGTGTTTGAAAGGTCCCTAAACCTTGTACAAGTATTTTTTACATGTTATCCAAACCGACCGAAAAGACCCAAGAGCCAAAGATCAAAGAAAAAGCCAAACACAACATTTAAAAATTTAAAGGTGTAAGTCATCATTGAATATACACCTTTTACCCGCAAACAAAAAAACAAAACAAAAAGAATTACTACTCCACCCTTTACTTTAAAATAAAAATAAAAATCACTAATAATGCGAAAAGAAACTATAGGAATTATCCAGTTTGTGGGCTCCGTAGGGAATCGCTGTGTTGCGAAATGACCCGGGGCTAGTAGCGTGCAGTCGCCCAGCCTTGTGGATTCTCCATCACCTATATTGCACATTCCCCTAGCCGTGTGGATGCTCCACCACCTATATTGCGGCCGGAGGGGGGTTGATTCCGGCAGAGCTGCGAAAGCTCAGGTCTTTTTTTTTTTCCTCCACGTGAATGCGCTTTCCGGCCCCATTTTGACGCGACAGGGAGACCTTGCCATGCTCAAATCATTGGACCTCTCCTTCAACGAGCTCGCCGCCGAAATCCCCCGTGAGTTCTCGAATCTCCGATCGTTGACGTTGCTCAACCTTCTCCAACAACCAGCTCACGGGACCCCTGCCCCAAAGCATCGGCAACTTTTCCGGCCTACAGGTCCTGTTTCTGGAACCAATTTTTCGGTTCAATTCCGGTGGAGATCGGAAGGCTTAGGCAGATAGGGAAGCTGGATTTCCACAACAATGAAAATTTTTACCAAATTTCGCAGGAGGTAAGCGAATGCAAGCTTGTGTCCATTGTCGACTTGAGTCGGAACAAGCTCACTGGTCCGATTCCGTCCACTTCAAAACGAAATGCATATTCTTGATTATCTCAATAACCGGAAGCATAAAACTATAGGAATTTCCCACCAACAAAAAGAGGTCCGATTCCGTCCACTTCAAAACAAAATGCATATTATTGATTATATCAATAACCGAAAGCGTAAAACTATAGGAATTTCCCACCAAAAAGAAAAAAACCTTCAAAGATCATTTACTTTCTTGACCCCTTCAATGGTGATCTTGAAAGGTTTTGATTCCTTGACCTTTGATTTAAAATCATGCACTTACTTTCAAAGTGTTAGCTCTCATTTTAAAATAAATTTAAAAAAAAAGTTGTACTGCTTTAGAAGTCTTCGTATTTCTCTACCTCATCGACGGGGGTTCGATTCTTGCGACCTTCAAAAAGGATTGACAGGGACCTCTTCTCTGCCAACAATACGCCCGTATGTTTTCTCTACCTCATTGACAGGGGTTCGATTCTTGCCAACAATACTACATTTTGCATAGCCCACCCTAAAGTAGACACTCAACTTCTTCAGGCAGCTCTAGATTGGGTGCGTGGGCCTGGCCAAACAGATTCTAGCCTATTCAGTCGGGTGTTATTTGTTTTGAGTCGTGGGATGTGGCATGCTGCTTTAGGAACGCGTTCCTCCATCTACTATGGAAAGAAGGCCAACCTCTCCATTGACAACGTGCTGCCACTTCGATCTCTTCCAGAGAGAGCCATTGTTTGGAACATGGAGTAGCATGTCATTAGCCACAACATTGACAATGGGACTTCGAGGATTAAGCTACCCTCTATTGGGAAGAAGATAGTTTATTACTTTAATAACATATTTAATACAAGGCCTCCTCTAGTGGTAAGAAGATAGTTTATTACTTTAATAATATAGGCATCCAAAGGTTATTGGATTGGTAATTGTTTATTTAACCACTTATTTAGTCAAAAGACATTTAGGTTTAAACCTTGGGGATGTTTGTTTGCAAAGGCAATAGTTTGATCGAATCTTTTGAGTGAGTATTTGCAAAGTAATACTCTGATCCGAATCCTTTGAATGTTTGTTTGCAAAGATAATAGTTTGATCTGAATCCTTTGAATGTGTGTCAGATTGACAATAAAAATGTGAATCCCAAGTGATAGATAGTTCTCTTCACGTTGGATTATAAAATAAAGAGGTGGTATAGGCTTATTAGGAGCAATCCTTGTGATTTAAACTTTACAATTGATAATTACTAAAAATAGTGTGAATGTAACCATCTCCTTTATATATATCAAAAAAGAAAAACAAAACATATTTAATAGAACATATTATCCGTTAAATTTATTAGAAATCAAATTTATTAGAGACCAAAATAGTGTGAATGTAACCAACTCCTTTATATATATCAAAAAGAAAAACAAAACATATTTAATACAACATATTATCTATTAAATTTATTAGAAATCAAATTTATTAGAAACCAAAATAGTGTGAATGTAACCAACTCCTTTATATATATCAAAAAGAAAAACAAAACATATTTAATACAACATATTATCTATTAAATTTATTGAAAATCAAAATTATTAAAGATTAAAATAAAAAATGTAACATCCCATAATTTCTTATATAATTTAATGTTTTCAATGTAACAAACCAAATTACCCTACTAAAACACTTTTAATTTAAAATATACATAATCTTATCTTACCGTTTTAATTCTATTTAGCTTATAAATTTAAAACATAACATTGATGGTTCCAATAAAAAACATATATATCAATTTTCAATATATATTAATGGATTGTTGTAGATTATAATGATAAACTTATTTGGAGTCAAATATACACCGCTCACATGCATTGGGTTTTTAAGTTTGTGAAGAGTCTAGATTTAAATCTTATTTAAAAGAAAAAACTAATTTTAATTATTTAAATTAATTAATAAAAATATTATTAATTTAAATATTTTTAATATCATATATTTTACTAAAATGTATTTATATTAAAAAGGAATAGTTTCATAAGTTGATAAAATTAATTGAAGAAAGATGAGGTGAATATAGCGACGTCGATAACTTTGACGATATCGGACAGGAATCTCCAAGCACCTGCATACGGGCTTGGAATGGAACAGGATGAGATTACCCCATTGGGCGAATCTACCAAGAAATATAGTGTGAAGGGCCCTGGCCCTGACCCAGGTGGGGAGTGGGGCCTGCTCGCTAAATGACCATGGAAAAACTATGAGGGTTTTTTCCCTCTTCTCCCCACCAGTGGATCCTGCTATGAGGATTTTATCCCTTCCCTCCCCACCAATGAATCCCGCTCGAAAAGCATAGCTCCTTCACCACAAAGCTATGTAGCGAAGGTTAAAGGTATCCCAACTCCCAACTCCTCTAGGAACCTTTCTCCCTTGCTGCCCTTTGGCGATGACCTAATCATCCCTGAACCTGTGATGGCAAAAAAAATATCTATTGAATCCCTTTTTCTGGAAATTTCTCGAGGGAATACCAGACATAGAGTCAGTAAGAATATGGGTTACGGCCAAATGGAGAACAGCAGGGAGTTTTCAACTTGTGGTAATATCTCGAGGGTTTTTTTTTATCTAGTTAAACAACCAAAATGACTATGCTCGCATCCTCACGAGAGGATCATGGTTTTACGATAGGAAAAGTCTGTTTCTTCAAAAATGGGGGAATGATTTCAACCTCAAAACTCAAAAATTCAACTTTACCCCCATTTGGGTCTGCCTCTCAAACCTTCCCATTCATTTCTATTATGAGGACATTTTGTGCATGAATGCAAAATGCATTGAAGATCTTATAGCCATTGATCCTACAACGAAGGCTCGAACCCGCATGGCTCACGTAAAAATCTACGTTAACGCCAACCTGGATTTCCAACTCCCAACCCACATAAATATCATTTAAGGCTCCTACCGTAGGTTCCAAGCAATCAAGTATGAGAACAAGCCACTATTTTGTATAGAATGCCAATTCCAAGGGCATCTACGATCCCAATGTCCTTCTCTCAAACCCCAGAAAGAAATGACTAGCTTCAAGCCTTCCCTTCCATGAAAACAAGACACCCAAGCAGGAATCCACAATGAAAGATCCATGGCTCCCTTCGATAATAGGTAGGAAAGAGAATATAAAAGGAAATAAATTGTCCAAGAGCTACCCATCCAAGAATAATATTCAGATACAAATAATGTATGCTCCATGTTTGCTTTTCCTAATAGGTTTGGTCCCTTAATCAACTCCAATGATGAATTTCTTTTTCTAGAATTTGCCCCTCCCCCCACCCATCCTCAGTCCCCATCGAGATTTGGACCTTCCCTTCCCCCTCGGTAGGGCCCCCTTCTCCCTCTAAATGTGTTTCTGAATCCCTAAATAAGGCAGTGAGTCCCTCCCTCCTCAAAATGGATCACAATCCCATCACCACCCTCCCCCCTCCCCAATCCTTGTCTAGATATGGACCTTCCCTTCCCCCTCGGATGGTCCCCTTTCCCCAACTAAATCCATTTTTGAATACCTGAGAGAAGCGGTGAGTCCCTCCCACCGCAAAGCGAATCATAGTCCTATCATCACAAGAAGCTACAAAAAATCCCCTGTTGACACAGGGAGTGAGAAGAAAAGAGGAAGGCTATCCTTAGCCGAGAAAAACAAAAAAGACATCGAAAATCAAGTGGCCAATAGAGTACAAACAACTTTTTTCCCAGACCTGTTCAACTAGGCCAAGGATGAAACAAAAAATCCCAAACCTCCCCCTCAGCAATCTAAGGGAGGCAAAAAATCTGCCAAAGTATCCAAATGAAGATTCTTTCATGGAACATCAAAGGTCTCAACAGTTCAACCAAACAAATATTAGCTCGAACTGTAAGGAAAGATCACAAACCCACTATTTTCATTATGCAAGAAATGAAATTTGATGCTTCTAGAATTAACAGTATTACCAATTTAGTGTGGAAGAACTACCAATGGGCTTCCTCTCCTACCGAAGGCTCATCTGGAGGCCTTCTATGCCTTTGGGATCTAGAAAAATATGAAGGTAGGATAATTTTGTCTTTCGAAAGGAATCTAAACCTGGTCTTTTTCTACAAAGAAAATCAGTTCACCTAGGGTTTATCCAACATTTATGCTCCTAATAACTCTCTTGAAAGATGCTCTCTTTGGATATCCCTTTCCAATATGAAGGATGCCTTCTCCAACTTCCCCTATATGTTAGCAGGTGATTTTAATTCCCCCTCTTTCCCTCGGATAAGAAGGGCGATAGTTCCATTCCTTCCAAGAGCATTCAAGATTTCCAAGACTTTGTTACTGAGAATGAGCTAATGGATGTTCAAATTAAGGGATGCAAATTCACATGGAGCAAAAAAATAGTGGGTTTCGAACACATACAAGTCAAATCGGATAGAATATTCCTATCCTAGAAGGCTATTCCCATATTTGGATACACCTTTCATCTCTCTTCATAGAATTGGCTCTGACCATTGTCCCCTTCTTTTGGAAGCTAACAGGGCCCCATCCTTCAAAATTCCCTTCAGATTTTAGAACATGTGGATCCAGCACACTAACCTGAGGCAGAGGATCTTTGAATGGTGGCAGCACCCTTGCTCTCGGTCTTCTATATCCCGAGTTTTCCAAAAATTGAAGGCTATCAAGGAAAACCCCAAAATATGGAATAAGGAGGTGTTCAAAAATATTTTCAAAAATAAATATCAGATCTTAAGCAAACTCAAAACCATTGAGCAACAAATCCAGAATGACCAATTGACTCCCCAAATTAGAGAAGAAGAAAAGCAACTTCTATCAGAATACCACAACATTCTAGCTAAGTAAGAGATCTAATGGAGACAGAAATCATGAGCCCTTTAGCTAAAATATGGCAATGCTAATACAAAGTTCTTCCATGCTTCCACTCTGTGAAATAGAAGCACGAACAAAATTATAGAGCTCATTCTAGCTGATGGCACCTGCTCTAAAGATATTTTCAAAATTAGAGATGAAGTCTCCTCCTATTTTAGCAACTTGATGGGAACCATATCTCCCGAACATCCTGAAGCCCAAGAGGTCATCCTACAAAACATTCCCCCTTTGGTCACTCCTAAAATTAATTCCTCCCTTATCCAACCCCTAAGAAAAAAATAAATCAAGCACGCTTTGTTCTCCATGCAGGCTAAGAAAGCCCCTGGACCAGATGGTTTCCCCCTTGCTTCTACCAAATATTTTGGGATATTATAGAGGAAGACATTTACAATGCCATCATAGAGCTCCTACGAATCAAGATCATTCCCAAAGGGACAAACTCAACTTTCATTGCCCTGGTTACCAAAACCCCTCAATGCAAATCCATGGCAGACTTTAGGCCAATAAGTCTATGCAACATCATCTATAAGATTTTAACCAAATCTCTAGCTATGAGGCTCAAAAAAATTCTTCCTATGATCATAGATACCTATCAAGGAAGTTCAGTAGAAGGTAGATCCATCACTGACAGAAACATCTGTCTTCATGAAACTCTTCACTCAATCTCGTGTAACAAAAAAACAACCATGTTTCTAAAGTTGGACATCAGCAAAGCTTTTGACAGGGTTAATCGGGACTTCCTTTTGAAGGTCCTCTCTAGGTTTGGGTTTCACAAGGACTAGATCGACCTCATCAAGGGCTGCATTCCTCCCCTTGGTTCTCTATTTTTGTTAATGGATCAATAGCATGATATTTCCCTAGCTCCAAAGGCATCATACAAGGAGATCCCCTCTTCCCTTCCTCTTCATCATTCTTGTTGAATCCCTAGGAATATCCTTCAAATATGTTTGTGCAATAGGAAGTGTTTCAAGTATCAAGGCCTCTTGTAACTCCCCACCCCTGTCCCATCAACAGTTTGTAAATGATACTATCATCACCACCGTGGCCTTTATTCATCAAGCTAAATCAATAAATTCTATCCTTGATACCTATGAATTAGCAGTAGGTCAAGAAATTAACTATATAAAAAGTAAATGCTACTTTCTCAACACTCCTGCTAATATACAGTGTAAAATTTCTCGTATCCTTCAGTGTTGCATTGCTGATATCCCTACCTCTTACTTGGGTCTTCCCTTATTTATCAAAAACCCAAAAGAGTCCATGTGGAACAATGTTATAGAAAGGATCAAATGGAAACTTGTAGGATGGAAAGCTTCTCTTCTGTATCAGGTGACCAAAGAAACTCTCACTATGGCTATTCTCCATAGCATCCCAGATTACTTTATGTCAGTGTTCAGATCTCCTGCTATTGTGCATTCCAATATTGAAAAAATATAGAAGAACTTCCTTTGGTCAGGCCTAGAGGAAAAGAAAAAATTCCATTTAGTCAGTTGGGATAGAGTTTGCCACCCCAAATCCCAAGGAGACCTCGAGCTTAGGATAATCGCCAACATGAACCTCACCCTTCTCACCAAGCAAGCATGTAAGATATTCACCAACTTCAAAACAGAGTGGATATCCATCATCAAAGGCAAATATCTTCATAACCTATCTTTGTTGGATGACGACACTCCCACTAATAGGTCTGCATTCTAACGAGTTATTATTCAGGTCAAATATTTCATCATAAAATGCACCCGATGGTAGCTAGGCAATGCATCAAATGTAAATTTTTGGGATGATGTATGGATAAGAGATAGACCTCTTTTAGAGGTCCTTGAAGTATCCATCCTCAAGCCTATTCTAGACAGAAGGTTCGATAGCCAAGTTAGGGACTTCATTATTATTCAACATAGATGGAAAGCCATTCCCACTTCCAATGAAATTGACGAAGTGGCTAAAGTAGGGATTTTATTGTCTCACTTACTCAAGACCACCATTATATTGACCATAGCTACCGTGGACTATCCCATTTGGAAAGGGAATGGCAATGGGGATTTCTCTGTCAAATTAGCTTACTCCCTCCTGCTCAATTTCCAAGCCCCCACTATTCCCTTCAGTTTGGTTTAGGTCAAGCACCTCATCCCCAAGGTTGGCTTCTTCTCTTGGATTTCCATTCAAAACAAATCCCTCACTATCGATAATCTAATGAAAAGAGGTATGTCTATCCCGAATATGTGCCACCTATATCTCTCCAATTGGGAATCTGTCAATCATCTGTTCCTAGATTGTGATTTTACCATAGAAGGTTTGTGTCACATCTTGACTACCTTTTAGATTCAATGGGCTCCTCCCAAATCCTTACTAGACCTCTTTATCCAATGGCCAAACCCGTTCAGCAATTCCAAAGTCTCATTTCTATGGAAAATTTACCTCTATTTTATATGGTAAATTTGGTTAGAGAGGAACTGTAAAATTTTGTCCCTCCTGTCTAATGATCTTGTGTTCATAGCTACTAAAGCCATCACTTATGATGCTAAAAATTCTCAATTACTTCCATACCCCAAACCTCCTAGCAGTGGATTTGAAACTGATATCCTTTAGTCTCTGAATATTCCCATCCCTTCTAATGTGGCCCCTCGCCTAACCCATCCTAGGAAGGAGGCTCGATGGAGACCACCCCTAGAAGGATGGTTGAAGTTAAATTTTGACGGTACCTCCAAGGGGAATCCAGGTTTAGTAGGAGTTGGCAGGGTTGTCAAAAATCATAAGGGTGAAGTTGTCATAGCTTTTTTCAAGAATTTGGACCATCAAATGAATAATGTGGCTGAATCATGGGCCCTATGGAGAAGTATGCATCTAATCAGGGATTCAAAAACCAATTTCAAAATTCAAGGGGATTTCCTCAACATCATTGGGTACATCAACAATGACAAAATTCCATCCTGGAACATTTGCTCTCTCATCCAAGAGACCATAATTCTCATTGGTCAACAAAATCAGGTTATGGCTGCTCACGTCTACCGAGAGGCCAACAAGCTTGTTGATGGTCTTGCAAATTTGGGAATCATCCAACATACCATATCCATTTGGTGCAACATGGTTTAGTAAAGTGTTCTTTATATATCGTCAGTTGATTGGATGAGATAGACCAGGTGCTTTTAGCTCTTTTCACATTATTCTATGGTTTTCCTAATCATTGTTTTACAGGTCCCGTGGTGTGAAGTTTCCATGGTCAGAATTCCAATCTATGCGCCTCCTCGCTATCATATGATTGGTTGCCTGCCTGGACCTTCCATTCATATTTTTCAAGCTTGAATTCACTTTTCAAACTGCAACAAAGTTCAAGGTAACTCGTGCAATCCCAACTATGATTTTTTCAAAGTTGTGCCACCTAAGATTTCAAATGGGCTTGTTGTTACCAAGTACCACTACCACTTCATCTCCACCTGTGTGGATATCCTCTCGAGGTCCCCCATCAATCCCTAATTTAATCACCATCAGCACCACCTCTACACCTATTGTCACTCCTAGTTTACCAAAATGAGTTGTGTTTCGCGTCATGCTTATTTAAACTGGCTGTGGTCTAGCCCGATCACCTTCATTATTCATTTGCACCACCACAGCCCTCTATTTAGTTCTCTTGTTGTTAATCCTGAGTGCCTTGTTTCCACTACCATGGCCTTTATCAAGCCCAGTAGCCTCCATCTCAACATCCTTTCAGCCACCTACCTACAAGCGCAGGGGTTTATCCCTTTTTTGTCCAAATTCAAGGGTGTCGAGCAAGATATTACTGCAAAATTCATGAAATCTTGGTTGAATGGTCATGTTTTCTTTTGCAACCTCTACTTCATGATAATGATAGAATTGATTGTTTAAGTGTCAGGCCTCCCATTGATAGCCTATTTGATCCGATGAGACAAGCATAATTGGGGCTAGTAGCTCGATGGGTTTCCCAACCATCAAGATTTCAAGTGGATCGAAATCTGATGAGTGTCGTAAATCACATCATTTATCTTTAAGTGTTGTCAATCCAGGGCAATGTCCAAGGCTATATATGATAGCAGAAATAGGCAGCTAAAAATTAGCTCATTCATGAAACTAGATTTATTGGTGGTACAAGTTAGCTTTGGGGTTTTTGGTGTCACTTCTAATCCTATGAACTGAATTTGAATTCTAATTCCACTTGCAAAAGTAAAATTACATAAATTGAAAGTTTACAGAAAATGAAAACTTGTTTACTCTTGCAAAATTGAAATAACAGGAATGAAAATATTGCAAACAATGAAACCTAATTACATTTGCATAATTGGAATGACAGAAATGAAAATATTATAGAATTGAAATACACAAGCTGATAATCATTCAACAAAATGGAAATACCAAGAAGCTGGGAACAATTGCTGAAAAATAGGGGAAAACCACAAATGTTGTAAATTCCAAGTCTATGCCATTGAGTCAGCTGAAAAACACACACATATATTATGAAAATACAAACTAAAATTACTAGTAAACACAGTAAACAAGAAATAGAAACTACCAAGTTTTCTGCTAATCTACTGCAGCAAAAGTTCACAGAAAAAAAAAATTGTTAGCAATTAATCCTCCTTCTAGGCCTGGAAGTGGCCCTTGCTACATCATCCAGAAGAAGGTGAAAGGTTTTTGCTAACTACTCAATGCTCACGTATTCTCTCAGAACAACAAATGGATGAAAGATTGCACTTTTCTTAACTGTTACACAACATTACAACATTGTAGGAAAATCCTGCTAAATTGTTGTTCTGCTACAGCTTAACAACTATCTTCTCTAGGTCTATTCTACCTTCTATCCCTATATGCTCAAACAACACGGGAGTATATTATTTATAATAATTTATGACATGTGCTATACCTACAATCCATTCTGTTGTTGCTTTTTAGTGATTCAACAACTGTTCTGAAATTGTTTTCCTGAAATGCAAGAAACTGTTCTGAAATTGTTTTCCTGAAATGCAAGAAACTGTTCTACTGCAACATCTTCATTATCTCTTTTTGTGTGTCCTCCATTTGTGTAAATGAGTGGAAGAGATGATAAAACATCTTATACAACTGTATCCTCTCCTAAATTTTCATTCCCCATAATTTTGGATGTTTTGTTTACCTTTTTGACTAGAACTGGCCCTGCTTCGCTCATTTCGGAGCTGCTTCGAAATATCAGTTAGTGCAATTAACTTGACGCTTATCCAAATGCCAGATTCTCAAGAAAGCATGTTTGACCAGCTAGGAAGTACCCTTAAGTCCTCATAAGATAACTTCTATAGGTTTTACATGTTGGAGTTGGCAAATTCCAAGCCATGCTATTTATGGACAACTGGCTAGAATTTATATGGTCAAAATTCTGTGTTTCAGATTTTTTGCATAATCATAGCAGTTTGGCACATTTTTACAATTTAAACTAGTTATGAAGCAAGGACAGTAATTAAAATTCCACTAGAACAAGATACACATCAGTACACATCACTACTTATTTCAAATATACTTTTATTTGCTAAGTAAATCAGCTGAAACAGTGCAAATAAATGCAAAAAATGGTCAAAACATAGTATTGTGCTCTTGAACATTCAAACATATAAATATTAATACATAATGCATTCAATCATCAAAATTGCATAAAAACATAGCATAAGGTTTATAAAGGAGTTTATAACATATCCAAATCAATCCATGAATGAGGTAATTCATGGCCTCATCATTTTCCCTCCAACCTATTCTAATGCATGTCCTCATGCATTTTGCAATGCCACAGAAGGACAGAGATCTATGTTCAAATTTCTTTCTTGATAACTCCACAATTTCCCTTTATAGTATCCTTTGGTTTCCTGTAGTTTCTTGAGCCAATATTGAAATTGCTCATCTAGTTGAGGATCATTGTCAAAGAAGTAAGGAACAGGGGTTATCACAGTAGGCATTTTGTACCTCAAACCTATCCAATGATCTTTCACTTCTAATATGGTATGTATTATGTCTTCTGCTCTTCTTCTAGACCATAATATATTGTTGGGAGAGATGGGTTATCTTTTATGTAGTGATATTGGTAATTCTCCCCATATAACCTAGCACGTTGATAAAGCATTTGCAAAATGTTTGACACAAGAGTTTTGAAAACTGGACATACAATAATTAATATTGTTTAGATAAACCAACTTGAGCTTTTGTTCTCTCATCATGGTAAAATGTTGATTGGTAGAAGTCCTTTGATTGGGATGGATTTATCTTAGTAGTAGCTCAGCTTTTAATTCAACTTCTTTACTTGCACTTTTATCCTTATCCTAATACAATTTATTTCATAGCGTGCACATAAAAGATCTCAACTAAATATCGCCTTGAAAATGTGTGGCAGAAATGTCACATTTTTTGGCATGAGAAATTGGTGCAGGAATAGTTCATACATCAAATTATTCTGTTCTTTTGGACTGTGCAAATATGCTTCTAAAAATTCCTCAGCAGTGTCTATTTTATAAGTGAGATTGGAACCAATCCTCATCACTTGCCAGTGGAGGTACTTCTCTTTCAAGATCAAACTGTAAAATCTTGCTGGTATTCTACACTAGACTAGGTATTCTGTAGCCTAGAAAAGATATTGTACCTATCCTTGCAAATCATTTATTTTTGCATTTTGGGCATAAAGGTTATGTTCCAACAGTTTTAAGGATGAAATATATGCCTCCATTATTTGACACTTAAGCACCCAGTGTGTTATATCCTCATTATATTTTGTTAGTGTAATGGTCTGTGGAGGTCTTATCATCTGTTGCACTTGTGGAAGTAAATCCACTTGCACCCCAATCTCTATTGTTTCAACTTGAGGTGAATCAAATGGAATTATTGCAACAAAAATTTGATGGGAATGCACATTTACCTGATCTTGCACTCCCCTTTTCTCACTGACATCTATTGCTTCTTATGGCGTTTGTGCCTCTTGTTGTTGCAAGTTGTCAGAGTGTACAGTTTCAAAATATTTTGCAAAAGCTCCTGGAACTTCATGTTCTGGCATAATTACATCCTGCTGGTAGATCTGTGTTTCTGCCACATCTGTTTCAACCCCTATGATGGGTGATCCTTCCTTAGGTATGGTTGCTTCTCTATTATGTTCTACTAACTCGAACATAATTCTTACCAACTCATATTTAGATTCAAATTCTATAGTTTGGGGCTCCATATTTGATAACTTAGCCTTGAGCTCATCTACCTCTTGCTACAGATCAGCAATTTGTTTATATTTTTATTTTATAAAGGCCTCATTTTGTTCAATCCATCCCATCTGTGTCTTAATGACACTTCTTGCAACACATAATTGTTCTTGTATATCTTCCTCTTATTTTGCTATGGACTCTGCTTCAAAATCAAAAGAATAAATAGGTGGGTTATCCATTTTAGGTATTTATGTATTTATACATGTAGCCTCTGTACCTACATCTACAAATATTTCCCCCTATTGTGTGTCTTTAGCAGATGTATCAATGTGTTCCCTTTTATCTTTATTCATTTGTTGAGGCAGTTTTCTAGGGATTTTTTGTCGTGGTGATAATGCTTCCTCATCCACTAACTTTTCAATTGTTTTATCCTTGTGAAGTCGAGAGGACCTTCGCAACCCAAGGGTAGACTACTTCCTTTTGTGTTTTTTGGTAGATTTTGGAGCAAATTCTGACAATTCTGGAGGAAATTCTGCTCTATATGGAGATGTCACCTCCTTAGTCCGTGTTTCCCTGCTTGAGCTCCCTAGATATTCAGTGTTCTATACCGAAAAAATAGTTACATCTTCATAGAATGTTACTTTCCTCCTCTTTTCTACAAGACTAGTTTTAGATTTTCTTTCTCTTTGTTTCATGTTCCTAGCAAATGGAGGTCCTTGTGGTGAAGAGGTAATTTCATCTTCATAAGCTTCATCCCTTACCTCATATTCATTATTTTTAGTGTTTTTAGGGCTTTCATATTCTTCATTAGTTTTAGGGCTTTCATCCTCTGCTTCCTCTTCGCTTTCTTTACCAACTAGTTCATTCCAAGAGGATAAAAACCTATCAAAACTCCTAGGGTTTTCCCTAAAATGGTGTTTACATATAATTTTAATTAGCCCATTATGTTTAGGGGTTCCTTTCCCTTCTTGGTAGCGTTTATCCATACTCTGTAATTCTTGGTGCAGATACAGGGGAAAGTTTACCCTAAATTCAGGTTTCTAGCTATCATACCTTAAATGATTCAAAATTTTAATATGATTGCCAAACAACACAACAAATTTCCCTTCACAGGTGAAAATATGATTACCCATACAACTACTTCCTCCCAAGTATGTTGTAAATTGGTTTGTTTTACCCCTTTGCAAATATTATTATTCATTTGAAACTCAATTGGTTTATCCCCTTCTCTAAACTAATTAACTATTTTTGTTAGGGTATTTTAACCAGCTTTTAAAATATGTAACCCTTGCAAAGGTAATTCAGTGATTTGGCTTAAGATTTTAGGTGTTACCTGGATTTCCATGCCACTGATGCTAGTTGTTCCTAAAAGTTCATGCAAACTCTGCCACAAATCCTTCAGAATACCCATCAAACTTGTTCAGAAACAACATCAGCCCTCCTGTAAAAATTTGTAACGACTCAGGATCCCTTTGTAGATAACTGGCATTTTTTGGCTCAACTTTATTCTTTTTCCCCATATTCGGATTTCCCTATATTCTGAATTTTCTTGCAGTAGTTCATTATCTAGTTCAAAATTGATGATTTTTATTTTTGATGGGCGCTATGATAATTGTAATGATTTTTTGATATGGTAATTAATTGTTTGAGAGAAGGAACCAGCTTTGGAACGTGTCAGAGGTTACGAAAAACCAAATCCATTTTACCAGGCACGTGGCATATGTTCATTCCATGTAGAAAATTAAATTATCCATTCTTTTGATTATCTATTAATTAGTTACAGCTTGCAGAGTTGGCAATTAGTCGTTGGCCATAACATGCACGATTTGCAAGATTTACATTTTTCAAAGTGCTTTGTTGCATGTGTCAAAGATTATACAAAAACTAAAGCACACAATGGTTCCAAATACATCCTTCCCATTATAATTTTGAAATGTGTGCCTTGAATTTGTTTCCATCTTCGAACAGTGGAATTAAAACAACCTTATGCCATGTGGCATTCCAATTTTACCTCTGTTCATCCTGAAGTTTATTTTTTGTTCCTAAGTATGAACAATGCTTTATTTAAAAGGTCAAACCCTTCCTCATTCCAAAGCGTAAACCTTTTTCATTTTGAAATTGCTTTCTATTTTAAAAAATATTCTTATTCCAAAGCTTAACATCATTCTGAATCTTTGCACACCTTCCTCCCGGAACAAGCTTTACTACCTGTAATTTTCAATTCTTTTGTTTCTTCCATCCCCTTAAGACAACATGGAATTTTTTTGCCTTCCCTTAAATAGATGGATAACTTTTGGATTTTACCAAACCTTATGAATTCTTTATACTAACTAGTGATTTTTACACACTACATACTAAATATCTATAATGATTAAAATGCAAAGGGAACATACCTGATTTAACCGCTTATCTACATTTGTATAGATGTTTGTTCCTGCTGACTCCCAACTGGCTCTTCTACAAAATAAGACAAGTGTAGTCTGAGAAAGGATAAAAAAATGATTGTGAGACCAACAAGGCAAATATGCTAGAAAACTGATTTTCATGCAAGCCAATTCATAAGTGCCTCCTAGGAGGTTTTCACTTTCCGATTTATTTATTTATTTTTAATTAATTTTTTATCATTCTGTTGAATCTGTTATGGAAGAGGTAGTTCCTTCCACCATGTTTATATCCAATTGCTCCACTTGCTTCAGAAATTCATCCTTAGTTAGTGGTGCATGGTATATCCGAAGACGATGCCCATTAACCACTAGCTTCCTTCATGAATCATCAATGGGTGACAGATGAACAACTCCATTTCTAAATACTTCTTCAATCAGATAAGGTCCAAGCCACCTAGTCTGTAACTTCCCAGGAAAATATTTATAGCAAGAATCAAACAACAAAGCCCAATCACCTTGCTGAAATTCCCGTTGCTGAATGTGAGTGTCATGCCACAACTTTTGTTGTGCTTGAATCATCTCAGTTTGATGCAATGCATCCATTCGTAATTCATCTAATGCATTGAGCTACAGAATCTTGTCTGTTTGTGCCTGTGACAAATCTATACCAACTTCCAACATAGTTCAAAGTGTTAGTAGTTCAAACTCAATAGGCAAAAGAGGACTTTTACCATAAACCAATTCATAAGGCATAAATCCTGTGGTGGATTTTTTGGTAGTGTTATAATCCCAAACTGCTTCAAGTAGTTTATCCATCCCATTCCTCCTATGGGAAGCTATTGTTTTGGTTAATATTTTTCCTAATTCTTGATTTATGACTTCAACCTGACATTCGCTTGAGGGTGATAAGGTGAGGACTTCCTGTGTTTGATTTCATATAGTTTAGTAAAGGCTTCAATAATATTTGATGTAAATTGAGGTCCTTGATCTGTAGTGATAGAATGTGGGGCTCCAAAATATAGAAAAAATTGTGTATACAGGAAATCAACAACCTTTTCTTCATGTGCATTTTTAAAGGCACGCACTTCTACCCATTTAGTCGCATAATCAGTACACACAAAAATATGCACCTTTCCTTGATAAGATGGATCAAGAGGTACTACAAAATCCAGTCCCCACCTTTCAAATGGTTCTAAGCCTACTTGAGGTTGCAATGGCATTTAATTTGTATAGGTAGGTTTTCCCATTCTTTGGCATGCATCACAATGTTTGACATACTTTTTCACATCCTTATGCAGAGATGGCCAGTAATAACTAGTACCTAATATTTTTTGAATTGTACTCTTTACTGAGTAATGTCCTCTTGATGGTTCATCATGGCATGCATGAAGAATATCATATACTTCATCCTTGTGGATGCACCTGCGTAAGACATGGTCAGGACTGCATTTAAAATGTAGACCCCCTATCCATTTGAAAGAAGATATTTGCTTGATTAATTGTTTCTTTTGTTTAGAAGTGAATTGAGAAGGAACTTTCCCTGTAGCCAAGTAATTAGCTATATCTGCAAACCATGGAGATTACATAGAAATAGCAAATAGCTTTTCATCAAGAAAAGCATCTTCAACCAATTCCCCTATGTCTGTGTTTGGTAATCTTGATAGAAAATTTGCTACTACATTGGATTTCCCTAGTTTATTAATTATGGTGATATCAAATTCCTACAATAGTATTAACCAGTGAATAATTCTTGCACTAACCATAGGTTTATTCATCAAGTATTTAATAGCAGCATGATATGTATGGATGAACACTTGATACCCTGTGATATTGTGTCAAAATTTATTGATAGCATATACCACAGCTAAGAATTCTTTATTAGTAGTGGTGTAGTTCTTTTTTGCTCATATCAAGTTTTTACTAATGTAATAAATGGCATAATGTTATCCATTTTCAATATAACCTAATGCGGCTCCAATTGTAGTATTGGAAGCATCAGTCTGAATATGGAATGGCAGTTCCCAATTAGGACCTCTCAACGCCAATGGAGTTGTTAACTTCTCTTTCAATGCTTCAAAAAACTTATGACATTCTGTAGACCATGTAAATTTAGAATCCTTAGTCAATAATGCAAACATTGGATTGGCTATGGTGCTAAAATTTGCAATAAATCTATGCTAGAAACCAATATGTCCCAAGAAACTCCTAACAATAGTTTGAGTTTTTGGAGGAGGAAGGTTTTTGATTACTTCCACCTTCTTGGGCTCAACCTTGATCCCATGAGAGGAAATGTGATGAACAAGAACAATCCCTTCCTCCATCATCAGAAAGCATTTTTTAGGATTTAAAGATAAATGGTATGTTTCACAACATGTTAAAAAATTTTCAAGGTGTTCCAAGGTATAATCAAAAGTGTCTTCACATACTGTGAAATCATCCATGTAGATTTCCACACTTTCATATGTTAAATCAGATAATATGGCTAAAACAACTCGTTGAAAAGTTGTTGGAGCATTACATAAACTAAAAGGTAAAACCCTATAAGCAAATGTTCCCCAAGGGCATGTGAAATTAGTTTTCTCTTAGTCTTCTGGTGCAACCTGTATCTGATTATATCCACTAAAACCATTAAAAATAGAAGAATTTCTTGCCAGCAAGGGTATCTAACACTTGGTCTATGAATGGTAATGGAAAATGGTCCTTATGTGTGACCTTGTTTAACTCTTTGTAATCTACACACACTCTCATTTTTCATTTTTCTTTGGAACAATCACCAATGGAGAAACCTGCCGAGTATATGAAATTGGATAAATGAACCCTACATCTAAAAAAATTTCAATTTCTTCCTTGACAATATCTTTCAGAGCAGGATTCAAACGTCTTTGAGTTTGTCTCACAGGTTTAACATATTCAGTATATATCATATGTGTACAAACATTAGGGTGAATTCCTAACATATCCTTGTAACTCCAAGCAAAGGCCTGAACATGTTTTTGTAGGACAGCAAATAATTTTTCTTCTTGTTCATTAGTCAACCAGCTATTAATATTTAAAACTTTACCTAGTTGTACTTCAATTTATTTTATTCTTGGAGGAACATAATTGACTGCTTCATACTTGCTGATTAAAGAATTTAATGGACGGTGCTGTGGTTGAAGAGTATGAAATACTCTTGATTATGTTTCAAAATTAATTCCTTATGGGATCAATTCCTGCATAGGAAATGTGAAAGAGGTAATAAGATGATGATGTCATCCATGTGGTAATGTGAAATAACTTTCTTGTATTGGAATGGATGGAAGGTGTTTTGAGGTTTGTTCTTCATCTTTCCACAACAAGCAATGAACAATAATTTGATCATATTTAAGCCCTTGTTCTTGTAATGTCTCAACTAGGATAGTCTCATCCTCAAAAATTTCTCTTTCTTGTGAGTTTATTTCCTCAATGTGTTCCTTCACTATTATTGTAGCTAGGGTGGAAACAATTTCTTCTTGTTCTTCATCAGATTCAGGAAACCATATCTATCTAGAATTTTTTTTGAAGGTTGGGCAGGAGGATAAAGGGAAATATTTTTAAGATCAATGTCATTTGAAATACTCATTTCCCCATATCTGTAGTCTATAAAAGCAGCTGCAGTGGTAAGCCAAGGTCATCCTAGAATGATGGTATAGCCATTGGCTGAATTTCTAGGCTGCAATACCAAGAAATCTATAGGATATTTCCAAGAAGAGACTTCTATGGAAATGTCTTCCAGTATCCCCTCTAGTTTTACAACTGGTCTATCAACCATCTCTAACACTGTAGTTGTAGGATTGATATTATTGAGCTATAGTTTTTGCATTGTGTCTTTAGTCATTACAATAATTGTAGCTCCAAGATCAATCAACACATTTTGAATTTGCACTAGCCCAATAGTGATTGTCATAACTGGACTTCCTAGATCACTATACTTTGGAGGAATAAGTTTTCCAGATAGTAGGTCAGCCAACTTCCCTTCTACTTGCATATTTTTAGGAAAGGACTTCTTCCTTCTGCTAGGTTTGTTGATACACAACTCCTAAATGGTTTTCTTGATTAATGGCACATCTTTTATTGCTTGCAACAAAAGAAGGGATGTAGTCATTTTCTTTAGCTCTATGACTAATTCTGATTCAGGGATAGTTACACTATTATCAAATATTTTAGGGTATGGTACCACTTCTGAAGGGGGTACATTTGTTACCTACATATTTTTTGTTTTTTTTTTTGTTTCTAAGGATGTTTGTAATTGTTCTAAACTTGGATATTCTTGTTTTCCATAAATTTCTTCAATGGTGGGTGGAACAGGGTTAGGTAAGACTTTTCCTAAATGTAATTAGATATTACTACAGTCAAGTACATGAACTACAACAATTTCTTCAAATTTAGCTCCATAGATAGGGGCTACCTATCTGGTATTATTTGGGCTAACCATAGGTTGAGCTGGAAGTGAAGATTGTTTTACTGGTTGTGATTGTATTCTTCCTTGAAAGTTTTGATTAGGAGCAGGTTGCAATTTTTGAGTTTGTCTTTAATACCTTTGCTACCCTTGATATGATGGGTATTGTTGCCCCCATCTTTGCCCATGTTGTTGATTATGTGTCCAAGGTGGATTAATCCAACTAGAGGGTGACCAGTCTTGAGGAGCTGTCCAAGAGGATTGATTCCAAGGTTGCATGGGTGGTTCTACATATCCCCATGAAATATTCCATGGATTTTGTCTCCAAATCATGGGAAAATGAGGAGCATTTTGATATTGTGAAAATTTGCCTCCTTTCCTTTGCCCAATAACATTAAGTTCTTTAGTCTGGGTTTCTAAAACATTTCTAAGTTATGGCAGCAAATGGTATTTATCAGTCACATGCTCCTTTGAACAAATGCCACCAATAGTTGAGATAGAAGTTTTGTTTAAGGAGTAATATTGTAAAGCATGTTTTATTCTACATATTGGGCAATAGATAGCCAAGGGTGGTGTAGATTTGGATTTTGCATTTCTCTCCCCTAATATAGAATTTAATTGGACAAGAATATCAGTTTTCATGTTAGCCATTTCTTCCATCAATTATTTTATATCATTGTTATTAGAATTTCGCTTTTTTCTTCTTTGCCTAGTGCGAGAATAATTTCTGCATAATCCTATGATTTCATTAGTATCAAGGGTGTTCACATCTCCTTTCCCATTAGGTCTAATACTTCCTTGGATTCATCCTGTAAACCTCTCAAAAATATGGTTTTTAACAAGTTTGGTTCTACAAGATCATATATCTTTTGAATAAAGGTAAACCTATCAATATAGTCCTCCAAATTCTCATCTTCTTCTTGTTTAATCTGAAACAATTCATCCTTTCTATTTTGCACTCTATAATACTCCTGATACTGATCCAAGAAAGTAGTTTCCATTTGATCCCAAGTGCGAATTGAATCAAGTTCAAGACTCATAAACCAGTGTAAAGCTGCATCTTTGAGTGTAGAGGGAAATAATTTTAGTTTTTGGTTGTCATTTATAAAATCATAATTCTGACACATAACCTTAAATTCAAACAAGAATTGGTCAGGATCCTCAGAGATAATTCCCCTAAAGGTTGGCAATACTGAAGGTGAAATTATTTTAATAGGAGCATTCTGAGTAGGATTCAGTCGAATAGGATATTCAAAAGTCCTAGTATGATTTTTAGCTTGGACTATAACATCCCTATCATGTTCTTCTGCTATAGTTTCTCCCTCACTTTTGACTTTTACAATCTGTTCGGATGGTCTAGAATCAGGGGTATATCTAGAAGTAAGTGCTTCTAAGATTTCCTCTTCTAGAGGTTCCAAAATTTTTGCTGATGAAGAATATGATTCTATTTTAAGTCTTTCAAGGATTTCATACACAGGTAAGTCTTCTCTCGATCATGAAGAACACCTTTCTGGGAAAAATTTGGTTCTAATAAACCTTCCTCTTGTGTCTCTTGGCCTATGCATTCATGCTCATTTGCTAAATGAACTGAAGTTCAATTTTCAAGAACTATTACTTGTACCAAGATAACAATTCCTGGGTTGTTTTACTTCTCCTAACAACACCTAAGTTCCCCAGCAATGACACCAAAAATGATGAGTGTCGTAAATTACATCCTTTATATTTAAGTGTTGTCAATCTAGGGCGGTGTCCAAGGCTATATAGGATAGCAAAAATAAGCAGCTAAAAATTAGCTCATTCAAGAAATTGGCTTTATTGGTGGGACAAGTTAGCTTTGGGGTTTTTGGTGTCACTTCTAATCCTATGAACTGAATTTTAATTCTAATTACACTTGTAGAAGTAAAATTACAGAAATGGAAAGTTTGTAGAAAATGAAAACCTAATTACTCTTACAGAATTGAAATAACAGGAATGAAAAGATTGCAAACAATGAAACCTAATTACATTTGTAGAATTGAAATGATAGGAATGAAAATATTATAGAATTGAAATACACAAGTTGATAATAATTCAACAAAATGGAAATACCAAGAATTTGGGAGCGATTGCTGAAAAATAGGGGAAAACCACAAATGTTGTAAATTCCAAGTCTATGCTATTGAGTCAGCTGACAAACACACACATCTATTATGAAAATATAAACTACAAATACTAGTAAACATAGTTAGTAAACAAGAAATAGAAATTACTAAGTTTTTTGCTAATCTGCTACAACAAAAGTTCACAAAAAAAACCTGTCAACAATTAATTATCCTTCTGGGCCTAGAAGTGGCCCTTGCTCCTTGATCTAAAATAAGGTGAAATGTTGTTTCTAACTACTCAATGCTCATGTATTATCTTAGAACAACAAATGGATGAAATATTACACTTTATTAACTGTTACACAACATTACAACATTGCAAGAAAATCCTACTAAATTGTTGTTCTGCTACAGCTTAACAACTATCTGCTCTAGGTCTATTCTACATTCTATCCCTATATTCTCAACCAATACAAGATAATGTTATTTATAATAATTTATGACATGTGCTATACCTACAGTTCATTTTGTTGTTTTTTAGTGATTCAAAAACCATTCTGAAATTGTTTTCCTGAAATACAGGAAACTATTTTGTTGCAGCATCTTCATTATCCTTTGTTGTGCATCCTCCATTGGTGGAAATGAGTTGAAGAGATGAGAAAACATCTCAAAAAATTGTATCCACTCCTAAATTTTCATTCCCCACTATTTTGGGTGTTTTGTTTACCTTTTTGACCAAAACTGGCCCTACTTCGCTCATTTTGGAGCTGCTCCAAAATATCAAGTAGTGTAATTAACTTTATGCTTATCCACACACCAGATGCTCAAGAAAGTAGGTTTGACCAGCTAGGAAGTCCCCCTAAGTCCTCAAAAGACCACTTCTATAGGTTTTACACGTTGGAGTTGACAAATTCTAAGCCATGCTATTTATGGATAGTTGGTTGGAATTTATATGGTCAAAATTCTATGTTTTAGATTTTCTACATAATCACAACAGTTTGGCACATTTTTGCAATTTAAAACAATTAGTAAGTAAGGATATTAATTAAAATACCACTATAATAGGATACACATCAGTACACATCACTACTTATTTCAAATATACTTTTATTTGCTAAGTAAATTAGCTGAAACAGTGCAAATAAATGTAGAAAATGGTCAAAATAGAGTATTGTGCTCCTAAACATTCAAACATGTAAATATTAATACATAATGTATTTAATCATCAAAATTAGCATAAAAACATACCATAAGGTTTGTAAAGGAGTTTATAACATATCCAAATTAGTCCATGAATGAGGTAATTCCTGGCCTCATCAGAGTCACCCTCGATTGTGAATCCCTCCCCTATCGGTGGTCTATTGTCATTATCCCAATGCTCCAGTACATTTCTTGCGATGACCCCACAAACCCTTTATCTATCTTTCATCTAGATTTTTTCAATCACCTGTGTGGTTTCAAAACCATGAACATCCCAACTTTCCTTCACTGCTCCATCTGACTCTCATTTCTCAGCACCCATAAAAAGCACTCTACCCCCATCCACCAAGGGTTTTTTACAGTCATCTTCCACCACGTCACTGCATCCACCCCTCATCCTATTTTTGTCACCCCCATTCTTTCCAATCCTCCCCCTTCCTCCTCTGGTAACATTCTTTCCCACTCCTTGTCCAGAGAGCCCCTGGTTAGCAAGGAACCCCAAGAATTCCAAACTCCAATTTCTAAGAAAGGCTCCTTGGCTGCTGCAACACCCCCTTCCATCAAGCCCCCTGTTGTGAGTGAAGGTAAGCCTTTGCTAGTGAAGTATAAATAAAATATTGGAGAGAGCTCTACTCACATTTGAAGATCCTCTTGAGTCAAAAAAACCAAGGTGGATACCAGTCAAAATTCCCCAGTCCACATTTTTGAGAACTGTGGGAATTTGAACCCTGATGTTGTAATTTTTGATAGGGTTTCAATAATGTTCCTCAAAAGCTTCATCTCAAATTTTGATAGCGCTAGTTCAGCCTTAAGTCGTTCCACCATAATGGTGCAAGTTGTACCAAGGAGAACTCCTCAAAATCCTAGCTTCATTAGTCATGTTTCTGAGTAGGTTTCTAGGTTTTTTATTTTTTGCTACTGTTGTTTCATTCTCCTACAAGATGAAAATTTCTTACATACAGTGCTTCTCACCTTTCCCCTTCACAAGTGCTTATCCTAATTCTGTTAACTATCTTTTCCTAAGGTTACCCCTACGTGGGTTTTGGTTGGTTTCTTGTCAAAATGTAGTTTTCTTGATTTCTTGCCTCTACGTAGGCAATTTCACCTTGGTAGCCGGTTCTATCATCCCCTACATAGGAAATTTTAGTTTTTTCTTTATAGTTGTCATCCCTAGTTCGGGATCCTTTAGTGGTGTTTCTTCTCTATCTTACAAAGATTTTTCTATATCTGGTATGGGGATCCAGTCAAAACCCGTATAATATAAGCATCTAATTACCAAAAAAAAATGAAAAGGAATAGTTTAATTGATTAAATTTAGAAAGAAAAAAAAATTATTTTACCAAACAGTACATGCATAATAATCAAGTTACTATTTTTTATAAATAGGTTATATGTAGCTTCTATTAGGGGCTTACTATTTTTTATAAATAGGTTATATGTAGCTTCTATTAGGGGCTTACTATTTTTTATAAATAGGTTATATGTAGCTTCTATTCGGGGTACTCCCGTCAAAATACCAAAATATTACATTTTTTGCAACGTATTTTTTTATCATAGTTTTTCATTTATTTTTTCTCTTAAATGTATTTTTCAACTTCCTCCAAGTGCTATGTTTCCACAATAATCTCCTTGACATCATTTTGATTAAGATATAAAATCGCACTTGTCCAATTGCCTTTTAAAACTTGAAATTTACCGGGGTGAATATGCTTTACTAGGAGATTTCCTCTAGTAATAGATGATGAACAATATTAAATTCATCCCCAAGAGAATGCCACCCTTCTTTGCCAAATTAGATAGAACAGTATTAAAATCACCCCCAAGAATCCATAGATCACAATGAATCATTATTGTATTTGATAAAATTATACTAAGGTCCTTCCAACATCTTTCACGAGGAGTAACTATAGTTGGAGCATATATATTTATAACCCCAACTTTGATGTTTTCTTCTTTCTTGCAAAATAATCCAACAACCCGATTACTTTTTGCCTCTAGTAGTTATCAATCTCATTTTTATTTTTCCTATATTATTGCAATACCACTTGAAGATCCTGTAGAAGAAATTGCTAAACAATCACCTCTCTTCCAAATCTTCTTAAAAAAATCCTTACATTCCTCATTGCTTAATTTTGTTTCTTGTATTAAAATAAACTCGGGGCTATAAAAACCTATTAATTCCTTAATAACTTTTTTTTTTGGGTTTTATTCATACCCCTAATATTCCATGATATTATTTTCATCAACATTTTTTATGTTTACTAGTGTACTTAGTCCTACTTCTTGTTAACACCTATGATATTTTTATTTGGCTTCCTAGATAAATATCCTTTTGAGTTTCTTTTTCTCTTTGTTCCTACTTTGATGACCTTCCTCTCCTTCTATTCTTGCCAACACTCTCATCTTCATCAATATTTTCTATTTTTTATATTGTTCAAAATGAGACTTATCTTCTAACGACTTATGTTTCCCTAAAGAGTTAAAAGTGCAAGGAATAGACTCATTAGCATTTTCTTACTTATGTTGTCCTAAAAACTCTAAACTGCATAGATGATCCTCCATAGTCATCACTTTCTTATGTTGGCTTGAAAACCCTAAATTTCCTTGGATATCCTCTATAATATTTTCTTTACTATACTACTCTTGAAATCCTAAAGTGCAAGGAATACACTCCATACTATCATATTTATTGTAAGGAGAAGATTTTAATCTACTTGAGGATAATAACGATGATTTAACCATATTAAGTTTAACCGCCTTCACTTCATATGATTTAAAATTTATCTCCCCATATTTCTTTGTTTTAAAATTTTCCTTCCCCTCTTCCTTCACACCTTTAGCTTCTTTTATATTTTAACTTGTGAATTGTACTTCCTCATATCCCATATCATTTATTTCTTCTAATGGTTGACTCAAGTGAATTGTAATGGCCTTAGACATCTGATGATGTAGAGGATTTTTTCTAACCACTTTCTTAGGAGTGGAAAATCCTTGATTTGACATCGATTCTCCTATGATATGGTCTCCTTGTTTCAAATTGAAGCTACCTCATGCCAAAAAAAATTCATCTCTTTATCCATTTTCACTTTGTAGTCTATTCCCATATGCCTAGTTTCATGACATTTACAATATCTAAATGCAATGTCTTCATAATCCACTTGTTGATCTCATTCTCTTAATTTAGATCTAATCCTAATTGATTACGTTAAAGGTTTAGAAATATCCATGGTAACACATATTTGAGTGTATACAATATATCTTCTCTCCTTAGTATTTGGTCCCTCTCGGATGAATTCACCTAGAGTATTACCAATATTCTTAAAAAGCTCCTTATTGATGAGTTGATAAGGAAGTCCAAAAAGCCTAATCTATATCAAAAGCATTTTAATAGTTTTTATGTTCACAAAAACTATTTCACTCCAAGGTCTTAAATATAATTCATCTTTACCCCTAAACCATGGGCCTCCATCCATTATTTTATCTCTTATTCAAAAATGGAGAAAATAATGAGGAAAAATCATTTTCAAAGAAATGTCATGGAGTCAATATCCACTTCCACTTGATCCAATCCCTAAACCATGGGACTCCATCCATTATTTCATCTCTTATTTCAAAACTGGAGAAAATAATGAGGAAAAATCATTTTGGAAGAAATTTCGTGGAGTCAATCTCCACTTCCACTTGATACAATCCCTAAACCACGGGCCTCCATCCATTATTTTATCTCTTATTTCTAAACTGGAGAAAATAATGAGGAAATTTTATTTTGGAAGAAATGTCATGGAGTAATTTAAATTCAATCTCCACTTCCACTTGATCTAATTTTGAATCTCATAAAACTGGATAATATCCATGAAATTTGCATATTAACCCTCTAGTTTTAAGAACCATTATATCATGTTCAATCACCTCATCCTTGATAATCACTTTTGGTGTACAATCTGCTACTTGGAATAAGTTTATCATATATTTATTCTTTCTCTTAATGCTAGCTAGGGAATCCATACTTCTAACTTGGTCATTCATATTTTTAGTAAGGACTTTCACAAATGACTTTCTTTCCATGTTACCTAGATTTTCTTCAAATAAATCCTTTAAAATCCTCTAAAATTTGGAACAAGAAATGGCACTTGTTCCTTGATCACACTTTGCTTTCTAATTTCTACTTCCCTATTCACACTTCCTCCTCACTTATGTCTTGCACACTTTTGGCTGCACTCCAAACTCGCACTTGCACATACTTTCGGTTGCACTCACTCCCGACTCACACTCGCACTCACTTTTGATTGCACTCACTATCTACTTACGCTTGCACTCACTTTCTATTGCATTTATTCTTGGCCTGTGTTCATACTCACTTTCGATTATGCTCATACCTGCTTCTAGATCATACTCGCACTCACTTCTAGTTGCACTTATACTCCCTCCTAGCTCATGCTCCTACTCACTTTCGACTGCACTCACACTCACTCCCAACTCACGCTCCCACTTGCTTTTAACTGCACTCACTCTTAGCTCGTACTCACACTCAACAACCAAGTTACTATTATACCACTATATAATCATCATATAATATGAATAAGACCCATCTCAATTATATATAATCAATTTTAAAAAATTATCTTATGTATCTATGCTTACCAATTCTTAGTTATAAGTATATTCATTACCATTAGAAATTTAATATATTCTTCTATGTTAAGAAGGATTATATGAGGCTACAAGCTTAATGCAATGGTAAGGACTTTGGACTCTCTTCAAGAGGTCTAAGGTTCAAACCCCCCTTAGTAGGAGACCAGGTTCCCTCATAAAAACATGTGTAAACTCATTGAATAAAGAATAATTATATAAAAACAAAGTAAAAAAAACATAAGGAATATTTCCTTAACTTTACCTCAAAAAAGAACTTAAAAAATGAAAAGGAAAACACATAATAGCTTGAGACAAGTTTATATAGGTTATATATATTTAGAAGGGATAGATTGGTTGATATCAGTAGAGAAAAGAAATACAGTGATTTATATTTGAAAGGAATAGGTTGGTTGATAGTGTGCGAGTTCTTGTAGATGAATTGTCTCAATTTAATTTTTTAAATAGTCAAGGTCCCTAATATTTATAAATATTTTCTTTGAAACAAAAAGTGATCTATCAAAAGATTCTATGACCACCTGGATGTACCATTTTCAATATTCCATGTGACACTTAAAACTAGAACCCAAAAAAAACAAAAAAACTTTTCTATGAGATTAAAGATTTTGAATTTCTTTACAATATTTATTATTATTTTTTTCTAGATAATAAGGGGTTTTACTTGAGTACCCCACCCTTGACAATTTATAATTATCTTCTTTAAAGCTTGAGATTTTATAAATAAATACACTTCTCATCTCAATTGAGATGTTATAGCTAGAAACCTACATCATTTTACATAAAATATTTTAATTCTTGATTTTCATTTTTTGGATATTTTCAATTTTTTATATGAATACAATAATTCCATAATTTAGCATATTTCTTGACATTTTCCTATAGCAGCCTTCACAATCCCAAAAATTCACCTTTACTATATATTAGTAGAGTAATATTTCCAAAATATCGCACTATCATAGTTCAATTTACCAAATTTGGATTACTAGTTTCCTTCCTCATTGAATTCCTAGCCCTTCATTACTCTTCCCATCATTCGAACCCTAGCTGACAAATATTTGCAATTTCATTTTTCGTGACTTGAAAAATCATCATTGTCCTCGTTCTGAATGGTTTAATTCACAAGGTTGAATCTTCCTCAATATTTCTTAGATCTTTGCATATGACCACTCATTTTGAAGTTATTCAAATTTCATACAATTTGGTCCAAGAATCAACTAAATCAGATAACATTTTGTGAAGATATGGCTCCTAAAATATGAGATGTTTTAAAAAAAAAAAACTAATCCTTCACATATTTTTATGTTGTAAAGAGGGATGAAAAACCACCCTAATACCCATGGGTTCCAAACCTACAGGCACACCAAAGACAAAAATAGGGGGTTTTAGTTGACCTAACCTTCCACCCAACAACCCGACTTGTTGCTGCACTACACTCAACAACATAGCCTACTGTTGTGGTTCCCTTAGTTGATTGTGTTTCCCTTAGTTGATCTGATCTCAAACAGCCTTCCACCCAACAAAGGCTAGCCTTGCATGTTCCTTCAGCCTAAGCATCCTTCCATGCTCCTTCAACCTTCCTAGCCTTCCACTCAGTATTCCAACCTTTCACTACACCTCCTTAAATTGGCCTAGCCTTCCATACTCCTTCAACCTTATCAATCTTTCATGTTCCTTCAACCATCCCAACCTTTCACCCAACATCCCAACATTTCGTTGTAGCTCCTTCAGCAAACCCAACCTTTCATGCTCCTTCAGCCAACCCAGTCTTCCACACTCCTTCAACCTTTAGCCTTCCATGCTCCTTCAGCCTTCTTATTTTTTTATCGTTAAAGCACTAGACCATTTGCCTTACAATATTTATTATAATTAAAGTATCTTGTGTGATTTTAAATCTATGCAATGTATATAATATAAAAATAAAAAATCACTAAGACAAAGATTACACTCTCATTGCCTTTGCTAGGAGAATCTTAGTTCAGTCCACCTTATTTTGGTGCATATGTCATTCTTGGATGGAAAGTTACTTATATGTATCTATTTGGTCTGCCATTAATTCTTCTATCACAATTTTATAAAATTTTCATTAATGGGTCCTTTCCATAACCAATGGAAGAGAGTTCATGGTGATTGAATCAAATATAGTCATCACAAAAATTAAATTTTCTACTCATATATGATTGAGTGAATGAGCATGTTTGAGTTATCTATCAACTTTAGCAATTTTTTTAGTTGAGATTGAAGTTATTTTTATTATAATTTTATAAAAACAAATTGTTGAAGAACAAGGGGTTGTATTCGAGTTACCCACCCTAACAAATCACAAGTCTCTTATTTAGAGCATGAAAGTTTACAAACATATTCAATTCTCATATCAATTGAGTTTTTATAGCTAGAAACCTACATCATTTTACATAAAATGTTTGAATTCTTGATTTTTATTTTTTCAGAACTTTTTCAATTTTCTGTGTGAATATAAATATTCTTGAATTTAGCATCCTTCTTAACATTTACTTGTAGCATCCTTCACAATACCAAAACTTTTCCTCTACTATTTATGCATTATATCTTAGTAGAGTAATATTTCCAAAATATCCCACTATCATAGCCTGCTCTACTAGATCTAGATTGCTAGTTTTCTTCCTGAAGCACAAATGCAACCACAAAAATTGTAATAAATAGTATATATGAAAGCACATTAATGTTATAAAATAAAGAAAATATTACCAATGGAAAACATTAAAGTAAATCTTAATCATTATTTGATTCAAGCAATCAACATTTTCTTATCAATTTCAGCTAAACTTACTACTTCCTCTAACCAAGGAAAAGAGAATTTAACTTCACAAACCTCAATTAAAACCCTTCTATTGGCTATCCTATTTACACATTTGTTTCCAATTTATGTATAAACCTGATTTCTTCAAACTCAAGGTCTTGAATTTCCATAATTATCTCTTGTATGTTTCATGGAGCCCTTGCTTTTCTCAAATTTACATTTACTACTATGATTGAATCACCCTTAATCCATATGTTGTTCCTATAGTAAGGCTAAAGCAATACCATGCATAAAATTAAAAAGATGAAATTTTATTACGAATCTTGATTTTGCTTTTACAACATGCCCACAAAACGACTTCCAACAAGAGTATTCTTTTTATACAAAGTAAAGCATAAAATAAATGGTGTTCTCCAAGCTTCCTCTTGCTACAAACAATTGTGGGTGGGTTTTTAGTGACCACCCATGGCCTTGAGCTACTCCAAGTACCTACACACAAGACCACCAAAAAAACAAGTTAGTAGCACTTGTTTACATAATAAAAAGCATTAATGAAAATAATAATCAAAATGATTTTAACTCTAATAAAAGGATTATAACACCAAACATGAAGCCACTCTTACAACTCTTGTAGAGTTCTTCTATGCTCTCCTTCCCTATTGCAAATAAAAAAATGGGTGAATATGTATACAATTTTAGTGGAGAGAGAGGGTGAGAATGATGTGGCATATGAGTAGACTTGGGAGACAAGATAAGAAATATAAAAATTATAAAGAGGGTTGGTGGAAGACAAGATGAGGTGGGTAGAGTATGGGCCTTGCTTTTCCATGTGATGAATATGAGATAGGCCAAAGGTTGGAAAAAAATTTTAAATTATAAAAAAGGTTGGTGGGAGACAAGGTATTTGTCTCATGCTAATGAGTGAAGAATCTAGACTATTTGGATGAATGACAAGGTGCTTGTCTTATGCCTTAATGGAGAATCTAGACTATTTTTTTGAAAGATAAGGTGTTTGTCTTATACCTTAGTGGAGAATCTAGACTATTTTTGTGAAATACAAGGTACTTTTCTCATGCCTTAATGGAGAATATAGACTATTTTGGTGAAATACAAGGTGCTTCTCTTATTTGCAAGTGGGGTGGATGGAGCATGAGTTAAGGTTAACTAGAATTAAATACTAACCAAGGTTGAGTGTTGACTATGGTTAAGGGTGCACATAGCATTAGGGGATGATCACATGGTGACCAGGGGCTAGGTGTAGGAGGGGTCTTAGTGAATAGTGAATAGTAAACAGTGAATAGTAAATAGTGAATAGTGATTTTAGAAAAATTAGAAAGGAATTAGAGAGGATTAGAAGAAGTTAGAGGTATTAGAAGGGAATTATAAGGAATTAAAGAGGATTTAGGGATATTAGGGAGAAATTAGAGGGATTTTGAAGGAAATTGAGAGGAATTGGAGGAAATCTATTAAAAATATTTAAGATGATTCTAAGGCATACAAAATGACATATTTTTGGTGTATACAATTCAATTTGAGTTGTTTGCATATTTTTAACCCTTCCAAATCTGCTCAAGTTTCAACTTCATTATTTGTCTTAAATCCACTATTGAAAGCATAATGAGATAAAATCTCTCCTCTTTTATTTCTAATTATTTCTCCTGCTATTGCTGATCCTATATTTTCTTTAGATCCTCCATAAAATTTCAATTTAACGAACTCCACATATGGTGGTTTCCACTTTATATTCTTTGTATTCTTTTTGTTTCTCCTATCCCTAACATCATAATTTCATTTGATGACTTGACTCCATCTATCAAGGCTCTCAACTACCATACTAGGGATTAGGTGAGTTTATAGGGTTGGTTTAGACTCCTCTATGGCTAAACAAATATTTCTTTTCATTATTTCTAAATTGCTTTCCCTTCCTTTAAATATTCTTCTATTCCTTTCTAGCCAAATAATCCAAAGTATCGTATATTTTGATATAGCGTAGATTGTTTGTAAAGCACCACTTTTAAAAGTACTTTGCCATTGCTTTAACCATCTCAATTTTTTATTCATCACCATGCATTTACCAAAATTAAGAATCCATTGCCATAGTTTCTAGACTATTAAGTAGTGTCCCAAGAGATGATTTAAACTCTCCTCCTCCATTTTATGAAGAGCACATCTTGAAGGGCCATGAAAACCCCTTTTCATAAGGTTTTCCCAAGATAAAATTCTTCTATGACCTACTAGAAAGACAAACATTTTAACTTTAGGAATGCTCGAGCTATTCCAAATATCTCTCCATATTCTTGTGATATTCCTATTTTGATGGTGTTTTATATTATATCCACTTCTTTTTGTGTATTATCCTAAGCTATTCAACTTCCAAATCAACTTATCCTTGGCTCACCTCAATATAATTATCGTTGTTATAATTTTACTCAATTACCTCCTAGCATCAATATCTTGTATACTTGAAAAAAAATCTTATTTCCATTTGTATCCTTCCTGACCCTTGTACAATAATATTTGAAACACTATCATCATATTTGTTTTGAAGTAATATCATCCATGGTTTCAAAATTGGATCTAGATTGAGTGTTTTTTTATTACACCAAGTATCCATCTAAATAGAAAAAATTTCTCCTATTCCCACCACCCATATTAAACCTTTAATCACTAGATCAATTGGTTTTTTTAAACCATTCCATAGTGCAGAACCATTTGGTAGAGAGAATGCAGTAAATATTAAACTTGAATCATTGGTATCAACATGCTTACTTAAAAGTAATTCTTGCCCATTGTCTTTGACTCTCTTTGTACAATCTCCCATTGTCCTTGACTCTCTTTGTATAATCTCTAAATTAATTTTCCCCTAAGAGATAAGTTTGCATCCATAAGAGGCTGCTTTGCTGGAATTTTTTTGAGACCTATCTGGTGGGCTCTGTGGGGATGGCAGCAGTTTTTGGAGGTATGAACAACTAGAGGAATGTAGTGATGGCATAAGGTCCGTCACAGAGCATGCATGCTAGGGCTAGTATTTCTTTTAAAAATGATTGGAAGGAACAAGATTTCCCATTGCATGTCAGGAATCGCTTGTTAAATAACAATGGATTTTTGGAACGATGTGAAGCCAGGCCGGTTCTAGTGGTTCAACTAGACTCGGTGGCATAAGATGTGGAGTATTTAACCAAACATGCACTTATTGGTAAATTTATGGGCATCCGAATTTCTCTTCCCTTTGTGGAGGCTTGGGTTAGGAAGACTTGGAACCCTGAAGGTGATGTGGAGGTGATGTTGAGTGTAAACAGCTATTTTATGGTGGTTTTTTCTTGTCTTGCGGATCGTAACAAAGCATTTGAAGGAGGTCCCTATTTCTGTAACCAAGCGGGACTCTTTCTTAAACCCTGGCATGTGGGTTTCAACCCATCAGAGGAGCGACCGTCACGGGTTCCGATGTGGGTTCGGCTTCCGTGGCTCCCCTTGGAATTTTGGAGAAATGACATTTTGCATATGATTGCCCTTCTACTTGGGAAGCCGGTTGGGCCGTCGGGACAGACGCTGGATAAAAAGGTAATCTCTGTTGCTCGTATCTGTGTTGAAATTGATTTAAACAATCCTATTCTAGATTCTATTGAAATACAGTTCGGATCAACCACATGGGTTCAAAAACTTGACTATGAAGCTCTTCCATTTCGTTGCTGGATTTGCCATGAATATGGCCACTTACAAAGAAAATGCCCTAATTTTGTCCTAACTGTGGCTTCAAATCTTGGGCCCTCTCAAGCTGTACAAAATATGGATAAAGGAAAAGCCCCGATAAAGGAGGGGGATCAGGATAAGGAAGGCTTTCTTATGGTAAAACCTTAGAACAAAGGAAGAAAGGCAAAAAGAGACATTAAGGATAACCAGCCAGATGCTCAGCTCAATCATTTTGAAATTCTAGAGAATCTTGATCAGTGCGTGGAGATACCTGAAACATCGCTACCTGTTATAGGACCAAATTAGTTGTCTCTTCATGAGGTGGAACCAAGGGAACCAGATACAGGGGGTTTAAATGAAGAACAAAGGGCTTTGGTTTCAAGTATAGGTGATATGGTTGGCCCTAGCCCTGGAAGTGAAGTTATCTTAGAAAATGGCACAGATTTAGATGTGCCCTCTCCTACCCAGGCACTGATGCAGTCATCCATGGACTGTAAAACTCCTACGGTGCTGGGATTGCAGCATAAAATAATTAAAAAAAATGCTTCAGATAAGAATATGAAGGTGGGTCGAAAGAAAGACCAGGATAAAATTAAGTTAATGGGGGAGACTTTGGTAGAGTCAGGTTTGGTGAGAACATTGGACTCCCATTTTTATAACCCCAAAAAATGATTATACTTTCATGGAATGTAAGGGGGTTGAATAGCATCCCCAGACAAAAATATGTTCGTGATTTGATTCGTGTTCATTCTCCGGATGTGGTTTTTATTCAGGACAGAGTATTGATAACTGGGAGAGTCTCCCGTCTGGGGATTCTCAAAACCTACGGGAGTTGATCCATAAGGATGTTTAGACTTAATGTGGTTTGTATTTTTTTTTTTTTTTTGGTTTTCTTTGGGAGTTGACCTTGTCTGGTGATTTAGCCTGTCTTGTTGCTTATTTGAGTCCTGGGTGGGGGCTCAGCTGTACTTTTTAATCCAGACTTTTTATCAATAAATTTTTACCCCTTTATTTAAAAAAAAAAAAAGTTTGCATCCATAAGAATTCTTAAATTGAGACCTCCCCTAGTTTTATTATCACACACCTTGCTCCATTTCACCAAAGAAAATTTCCTTTTATCATGTAATCCCGACCACAAAAATGACCGCATAATAAGTTTTAAACTTTTTTTATCGATTTTGGCATAGTATACAAGAAAAAATAATATATTGGAATAACTCGTAAGACTCATTTAATTAGCTGCACTCTTCCTACTAATGATAACCATCTACCTTTCCATTTTGGTAGTTTATTCTGAACTTTACTTATAACTGGATTCTATATTTCTATCCTCATTCTCCCCTCAAATAAGGGCATCCCTAGATAAGTTTCTCATAAATTTACCTTCTCCATTTGAAGTAACCTACATATACTTGATTTTATTTGTGTTTAGGAAATAAATTTTAGATTTTGTTCTATTAACTTTCTACCCTAATACTATTTCCCTTTCATAAGCTATTCAAATATTTGGTTGTGTTTATCCTTGCCCTTCCAAAAAGGGTTGTATCATCTACAAATTGTTGATGGGTGATGTTGTTGATGTTATTACTAGCCTTAAGTCCACTTATAAGCCCATCTTTGTAAACCTTTTTCAAGTTCCTACCCAAAACCTCTACCATAATAATAAAAAAATATGGTGATAGAGGATCTCCTTATCTAAGGTCTCTATTGGCTTTTAATAATTTTGTTACTAACCCATTGACCAGCACTAAATATGAAACTATAGAGACACAAGCTTTAATCCATCTGACCCATTTATTTCCAATTCTAAATTTTTCTAATACTGCAAAAATAAAATCCCATTTAACCCTAGCACAGGCCTTACTCATATCAATTTTTAAGAACATTACTTTCTCTTTTATTGAATTTTTTGAATGCATGGCATTATGAGCTCCTATGATCCCATCTAGAATTTGTCTCCCTTTCACAAATCCTCCTTGCTCTTCTAAAATAATTTTGTCTAACAATAGTCTTAACCAATTCACCATCACTTTAGAAATAATCTTATATTCCATATTACATAGGCTTATGGGTCAAAATGAATCAAATAATTTTGCATTCTTATTTTTTGGAATTAGAGTAAGATATGTTGCATTTATTTTATAAGGGATGTATTTTTTTACCCTAGACTGGTCCACTACCACCAAAAAATAATCCTTCATTTTATCCCAATTATGTTGATAGAATGCTACAAAGATCCCATTTGGACCTGGGGATTTATCCTTACTAAAAGAGAAAATAGCTAGATGAAATTATTCAAAAGTAATAGGCTTTATCAATTTCCTATTATCTTATCTATTATAATTGAAGGAACTTCTTGTAGAATTTTATCATTAAGAACTTCAAACTTTTATGATCCTGAAGTCCTTATGATCCTAGAATACTATGATAAAAATACCTTACCTCCTTCCTTATTTCACTTTGGTCTTTAATCCAAACACCTTCTACTAATTTTGGATGTCGATTTCTGTACTATTGTCATCCTAAAAAAATATTGTATTTTTATCTCCTTTTAACCAAGTTTGTCTTGATTTTAATCTCCAAAATGTCTCTTCCTTACTCAAAATATTATGATATTCACTAACTCCTTTCATTTGAGCTTGGATTATTATAATCAACGTTTTGGAATTTTGAAAGTTTATATTTTATTTCTTTCTTCTCAATAAAATATTTTCAAAATTATTCTTGTTCCATCCTTTTAATCTAGATGTCATTGACTTAATTTTTTTTGGGAGTGTATACAACCCATGATTTTCTAAATAATTCCATGTTTGTGCTATCATATAAACAAATTGAGGATGGTCTTCCCACAACTACTCATATTTAAAATATGATCTTTATTAATTCACTTACCACCATTTTAACTTATATTGGCCAGTGATATAAACCTATCCTTATCAAGGTATTAATTTTAGCATAAGTCCCTTCATCTAGCCAATGATACGAGAGAATGCATGTCTTTTTTTTTTTGTTATTAGGTTTTAGCCTCTCCTATTTTTGTTCCATGTATAGTTGTATTCTTCAAACTCAACCTCTTATAGATTATTGTATTGAATAAAAGCTAATAAATCTCTCATACTTTGGTTAGTTTCCTAATTCCCTCAATTTTTTCATCTAGATTGGTTATGGCATTAAAATCTCCTATGATCACAAATTGGATTTCTTGGTCTTTACTTCTCATAAAGGCTTCAATCCTAATCCAAACTTATAATCTACCTGACTAAGTTGTAGGTCCATAGACATTAATAAAGATAAAATGAATATCTACAAAGAAGCATGTGGCTAAAGAGGCTATCCAATTCCTAGTTTTATGAATGGTTACACAAGAGGTTCTAATAGGATTCTGACAAGTTAGAATTCCCCCAATTGATCCTTTAGAATCTATAACATTCCATTCACATATTTTCCATACTACTTTCATAGATTTGAAAACTTCTTGTGTCATTTTAGTTTCCTGGATACAAAGGATATCAAGCTTATTACTTAAACAAAGGTCCTTGATACACCTCTACTTTGAGGGGTCATTAGCACCCCTTATATTTCATGAGATGGTAATCATGTCTTATTAGGGGCTACTAGCCCTGCTTGTGAACTACCAATATATTTTTTTTGTTTGGTAAAGAGAATGTCAACCAACTTAGTTTGTGTTCCTTTCTCTATGTTTGCTCTTGCTTCCCTATATCTCACTTGATAATTTGAGGATTTTCCTCTTTTTGCCTTGCTTGTATCAGGAGTAGGTCTTATTATTCTATTTCTCAATATTCTTTCACAACTTTATTTTTTCTCATATTTATCCTCTCCTAGCTCTACTTTGGAAGATTTTGACTTGTCTTGCCCATTTTTTGGTATTTCCTTATTAATGGTAGATGTATTAACATTTGACACTGCATTTTCTCTACAAAATTTTTTCTTATGAATGGTTCATGGTACTTCAAGAGAGCCTTCAAAATCTTATTTGACACATTCCATAGGTTCATCAAGAATTTCATCCCTAAATCAAGATTATATTGAATAGACAGATCCTTGATATATTGAACTTGGATTTTTGTAAGTATCTCTTGTAATTTTATAAAAATGATTTTATTGGACTCTTCTTAGGGCATGATCTCTCTATATGCCCCACCTCAAGACATCTTCTAAATCTAAAATATATTTTTTATAATCTATGGTTTGGATCCACATCTTATCCCTAGACTTAAGAATGATTGATTCTAGTAAAGGTTTACTTATATCAATCATGACTAATATTTGAGCATAAATAGCCAATAATCCATCTTTTATAATTTCTAAAATCTCAAGGAATTCTTTGAGAGTCATGCCTATTGCCTTGAAGGTATTCATTTCCCAAAACCCAATGGGTAACCCAAACACCTTAACCCAAAATAGTACTAGAGATAGATTTATATTTCTAAGTGAAAAGCCTTCATACCAGCAGGTAAGAAAGAGTCACTGCACCAAAAAAGGGCTTTAATGATGATTGAATTAAGATAGTTTTTTATGGTGGTAAAAAATCATCCTAATAGACCCTAAGATGGTGGTTATAAACCATTGTCTTAGGATAACCACCCTCTTAGAACTAAGACGATGGTTATAAACTGCTATCTTTGAGTTTCCCCAAGAAGGTGGTTATAAACCACCCTCTTATCCCTACAACGATGGTTATAAATCACCCTCTTAGATCACCCTAAGATGGCACTTTTAAATCACCATATTAGAGTGACCTACGATGGTGATTTATAACCACCATCATAGGGATAAAAGGGCATTTTATAACTGCCTTCTTATGAAAGAATTAAAAATTAGAAGAATTAAAAGGTGGCAGTTATAAACCATCGTCTTAGAAGAATTAAAAATAAAATAATTAAAATATGGTGATTATAAACCACCATCTTAAAATAAATGAGTTAAAATATGGTGGTTATAAACCACCATCTTAAAATAATTACAAAATAAAAAAATAAAAATGATATATCCTTCTCACCGATCGTAGTTATTAGACCCTTCCTTATCCTTTCCCTTAACATTCCAGCTATTAACCCTAAACGTATGTCATCCCTTGCCCATATTGATTTATGTGGCTAAACAACCAGTAGCTTTTCTCCCTCCCTCATACCTCACCTATCCTGGTTCATGCAAGTGAACAACCAACAAATTCTATCCCTCACTCATCCCTTGTCAATCCTGGTTTGTATAGGTAAACAACCAGCAGCTTTTCTCTCTCCCTCCACTCTTAAGGCAAGGGGTAATTTTTGAGCAAGAAAAACCCACCCAAATTCCCTCCAGATATGTGTGCACCCTCAATGATGAGATGTCGAGACCCAATACAGACTAGGTAGCAACTGCCTACAAGATCTAGGTTACCTACAAGCTCTAGGCTGGCCCCCCATGTATTGTTGACTTGTTAGAACAACCCCCACCACTATTGACACTTCCTCCCCTAAACTGTAAATATCAAGTATATGTGAAGGTTAATGGATAATTGACTGCGTGAAAATATATAGCTACAACCTTTAATTATTTAAAAAATATTATCATTGTGTAATAGTATTTTCTATTTTAGTCATATTCTCACAAGTTTAACAGTCGTGCCTTTTTCTCTTGTTTGGTTTCATAAGGGGGTGGGTTCTATTTAAAGTTACACAATATACATAGGAAGAAGGCTTTATAAATTTCTTCACCATTATGGGATGCAATTTTGCTAGGGGATGCTGATAGAGTTGAAGTAGTTTACCTATTGTACTTTATCCTGTTATAGACTTTCATGTTGTTGGCTGAGATTTGCCCTAAAATTTCCTATGACACCTGTTACTTTACCCCTGGTTCTTCACTTCATTGAATAAAATAGTAAGAGATGAGGGTCGAAGAAGAATTTGAAGTAATAGAACAAGGTATGAAGACAAATTAAATATTGGAAGAGATGAGGTCAGCAAATTTTGCATTATTTTTGGTATTTATTGTAATTTTTGCGAACCCATGTCTTTTTAGGGTTTGGAATTTTTTAGTTTGTAAAGTTTAAACCCTATATTACATTAATCCTGCCAAGAAACAAAGATTGAAACCCTAGGATGATTGTGATCTAAAATTTAAATCTTAGGGCTTAACTTTTGTGAACCCATGTCTTGAAACCTTGGTGTATCCCATTTCTTCCTCTAAACCACTTTCTATTTTGTTTTGTTTTTTCTCATTTCTCAATTCTGGGAACATTGTGCAAGAGATTAAAATTGAAGAAAGTATATTTTTTGATATTTTTGACTAGAGCTTGCCTTGGATTTATCTGGTGTAACCTTGAATACAATAATTTTTACGGCATTAGTCACAAAAACTAATGTCATAACTACCCCTTGTCCTAAAAATATTAAGGAGATTATAAAACTACCCCTTGGGGATAGCCAAAAAATAAAAATAAATTCTTGTCCATTGGTATATGCTACTATTGTGACTCCTTAGTGCTCCTACTTATAGATATATGTCCATCTCTCAAACTACTTTTAATCAATATTTTTAATATATCTAGGTCAAGGAACATCCTCAAATATACATTGGAAAAGCATCATCCATAGTAAATATGCCTCTCATCCCTTAAAATTTTACATCCCCTTATTTAATTAGCATTTTTGTCTTTCGTATGTTTTTGTTTCCTTCCATATTTGTCATTATTTATTTAATCAAACTGTAAAGAGAAACAAGGCTTGATCCCTCCACCAAGCAAGTCCATAATTTTGGGTGATATTCAAAAAAACCTTGCATAGTGATCACCAATTTTATCTATTTTTCTCATAGGCTTAATATTTTATAGGTACAAGATGAAAGTGCCATAAAATTATAAATGACCCATGCAAAAAATTGTACTTGTATGAGGGGAAAAATTGCACTAGTATGGTGCATCTATCTATGCAATTAGGTTTACACTTTTTGTTTAATATCTATTTCAGCCTCTGATATATAAGATTGTAAGTAGTTTTATTATTTTATAACCGTTGGTCAATTTTACTCATCTTATGCAAAAACACTCGATTTTGCATTTTATGATTACAAATTGATTAACTCATAGGTATGAGTCATAAATTATAGCATTAGAGTTATGATTGAAAGGCTATTCATTAAATTCATAAGTATAATCTCTTTTATTTGAGTGTTTGTGATTTATTACTATGCCTTGCATAAGTTTTGTAAAGGAGATACCGGTTTTGTAACTATAATTGAGGATATAATCTAATTCATCTTGTTGCACTTAAGCATGAAATGAATATGAATATAGCTTTCACTATAGGCTAGTTTCTTTGTATTTATGCATCACTAAATTATTTCTTGAATAAAGGATGTGTTGCCACTTGTTTTGTAATCATTCAAATGAAGAATCACATAGTATAGAAATTATGTGTTGCATTCTTATTTTTACCTGAATCTTACACTAATCATCCAATATTTCATTTAGGATAGGAACTAGATTTTAAAACCCTAGTTTTTTTGTTCAATTAACTCACAAAATTATATCCTTAGGACTCACAAAAATGGTCCCTAAACTTTGAGTATGGTCCGGTGCAAAATAGGATTATCACATTAATGACCTATCCAATTTTTTGTGATCATGGTAAGAAACTATGTAATGTGTTATTATACAATAGAATAAAAGCATGGCTTTTTGGCATACTTTAGTAACAACTGGTTTTTTTGTTGATAGGTCACTTGTATAACTTTATGTTGGCAATTTTGGGTTTGAGATCCTAGCTTCTTGTCTATGAGTTGTCATTGATGTCAAAATGAAATGGCATTAATGTTAAGAGGATGTGTTGGCTTCAAAGGTGGAAGATTCCAAGAGAATCCGGAGAGATTCCATTGGCAAGGGTTTTTCATTAAAACCAAGTTAAATGGTTTTTATTAAAACCAATGGAGGTTCTCTTTATTATTTATTTAATTATTATTTAAAACCCTTCAAGGTTTTAATTAATTAATTATTTAATTAATTAAGGGAGAAATTATTTTTAATTTATTAAAAATACTTAAGGGTTTTTAAACCCTTTAGAAAGCAAATTTCAATTAAATTCGAAATTACTTTTCTTTGTAGCCGACGTGTTCTAAAGTCCATGTATGGACTATAAATATGAGAAGGTTCCTAAGGTTAAAGTCACTTGGAAAATCGAAGGCAATTAATTGGTTTGGCTACGATCGAATGTTCTATTTACGCTACGAAAGAGGAGAGCTCGTGGTTTGAAAAGCTTTCAGAAAGCTTGACCATTCATGTGGAAGGAAGTCCGTCTTGGACTTCGTAAGCCTCTTGTGGGCTAGTGGCAGCGAAGGCTGCGTTTGGGCTTTGCGTAGGCGGAGGTCTGTGTTTCGATCCTCGCGGAGGGAGTTGTGCATGGATTAGTCACGTTTTTATTAAAACGTGTTTTGTGCCACGAATTTTGGATTCTTCAAGGGCAGCCATTATAAGGTGTGATTATTTTCTTGATATGATTTTTGGCATTGTTTAGCATTGTTTAAAAGACATAGGAGAAATAAGGGGATATTTCTTTGGTTGTATTTTTGAGATTAGTCTTTTGCTATGCTAAATTTAAAAATGGAGATATAAGGTGTAAGTTTTGGTTGTTGTGTTTTTGGCTTCTTTGGTGGTTGTTTTTAAAGAAGAGGAGCTAAAAGGTGTATTAAGGAAAGTTTTTATATATGCTCATTTATCTTGGTTCTAACCCTAACTTGGTTGGAAGTTTGAGGGTTGTGTGTGGTGACAGATTTAAGGATCAATTTTCTTCTACTCCAAAAAGGTATGGGCACATTTTTCTTATGAGTATGATTGGTGTATGTTTTTTCTGAAATAAGGTTGGAGTGAAAAGGTTTTCAACTAGGTTTCCTTTGGTTGGGTGTAAATCCTATTTTCTCGGTTTGTTGAAGACTACTTATGCATTGTTATCCTTAAGGAGAGTTTTTGGTGAATGCATAATTTTTGGTTTGAGATAGTGGAAGCTTTGTGCACTAGGGTTTATATTTGTGAGTCTAGCTACTTGCATTGAGTTGGTAGAACCCTTGGTTGGCTGTTTTGAGTTTGATGGTTGAGTTGCTTCCATAGAGGTTGTTTGATCAAGTTATTGCTTTACTTGATTCATGATATTGGGCTTACTCCATTGAGTTGATTTGAGCAAGTTATTCTTTGCATTTGGTGATATTGTGTTGGTGGCTATTTTGTTCAAATATCTTTGGAGGGAAAAGGATTTCTACTTGTTTCCTTTTCTTGTGATGATTGGTTGAATGCTTCAAGGTTGATGTTGAGTTGAATGGTGTTGGTTGACTAAACCTTGTTTGATGAGCATTGTTGTTGAAACCCTAATTGATGGTGAAAAGAACATGAGTATCATTGTTATGTGATTCTTTGCATAGTTGGCAATTGTTGGGGTTTCATGTTCTTGAAAGAAAACATTCTATCCTATCCATTTTAGATATTGAGTTGAGTTTTCAGATTTGAGATTGAGATTGAGCTGAGTTGATTTGAGTTGAGTTTTGAGATTGGGATTTGAGTATAGAACATATTGAGTCTCTAACAATTCTCTTTATGCTTCTATGAGTTTGACAAATCACATTGGGTCTCTAACAATTCACTTTGTGATTTCCTACTAAGAAAGTTTTTCTTGGTGAGCTTGTTGAGTTTTTGGACAGGTTCCAGTGGGGACTTGTGAGCAGTTCTTGGACAAGTTCCAGTGGGGGCTTGTGAGCAGTTTTGGACAGGTTCCGGTGGGGACTTGTGAGTAGTTTTGGATAGGTTTCGATGGGGACTTGTGAGCAGATTTGGACAGGTCCTAGCAGAGGACTTGTGAGTTGAGTTTGATAGTTCTAGCAGAGAACTTGAGGATAGAGGTGCATTGGTTCTATGAGAAGAACCTGAGGATAGTTGGCAAGTCTTTGAGAAGGCTTGTATGCAGAGGATTGATTTGTTCAAGAGTTGGACAAATCTAACAGACAGAGGAAGACTTGTACTAGCTTAACTGACTGTGTTTGGTACAGGTTGCTAAGCTACTGTGGACGTGATCATAGAAGGCAGAGGTCTCTTAGGCTAAGCATTGAGGATAGGAGGTCTTCAGTGGAAAGGAGTTCCATGTGTTGGCAAGAGGTAGAGGCAGTTGATCTTCTGAGGGATCATTTCCAGAGTAGAGGGGAAGGTATCTCCTTTGAGCAGAGGCTCATAAATTTTGATTGGGGGAAGGTATCTCCTTTGAGTAGAGGCTCATAAATTCTTATTGGGGGAAGGTATCTCCTTTGGGCCGAGGCTCATAAACATTGTAATTTGGAAGGATTCCCAAAGAACTTTGAGATAACTTTTAGAGAAAAGTTTTGTGGACGTAGCCCAGCCATTCTGGGTGAACCACATTAAAATTAGTGTCACTTTGTGGATGTTATTATACATTTCTTTGATATTTCTTTGGGTATATTTCTTTACTGTTTTGAAGTATAAAGGAAAAAGTAAAAAGAGGTCTTATACTGTTCACCCCCCCCTCTCAGTATAAGCTTGTGTTCTTCAATTGGTATCAGAGCAGGTGCCTTCGGAAAGTTTAACGACTTGAAGGAAAAGCTAGTAAAGAACACAATGGATCATTCAAGTGGCAATGCAGCACCTATTCTTGATGGGTTAGATTTTGGTCTTTGGAGTGCAAGGATGAAGGTTCATCTAATGGCACTTGGGAATGAGGTTTTGGAAGTGATTGAAGATGAGTACACTATTCCTGAACATGGTCCTAATACTAAAGAAGAAAGGCTCCTACATCATAGCAATTCAAAAGCAATGAATGCAATCCTGAAAGGCTTACAGAAAGCAGATCTCACCAAAGTGATTCACTGCCAGACAACTAGTGAAATGTGGAAACAGTTGAAGGTGGTTCATACAGGTGATACAAATGTTAGAAAGGCCAAGTTGAGACACTTCAAAGGTATGTTTGAACAACTCAAGATGAATTATGATGAAAATATTAGTGACTACATGCTTCGTATGGATGAGGTTGTTAACTCCATGAAAGACTTAGGTCTTGAGCTTGCTGAAAATGATGTTTGTGATAAGATTTTAAGATCTCTTCCTAATAGATTTAGTGAAAATATTTTTGCTATTGAGGAAGCTAAAGATTTGGATAAGTTGAAAAAGGATGAGCTCCATAGTATACTTGCAGCATTTGAGTTGAGAACTCAAGTGAAGGTTGATGTCAAGAAAGAGGCAGCTTTCAAGGCTACCAAGAAATCCAAGGGTAAATAGATTCAAGATAGTGATGAGTCTTCTAGTGATGAAGAGGCATATTACAGCAAGAAAGGCAAGTTCTCTAGAAAGCACAAAAGTATGAAAAATATAAGATGTTTCAATTGTGGAAATTTTGGTCATTATGCTACTAACTGTACTATTCCCAAGAATGAAAGTGATGAAGATAAACAGGATTCTAAGAGCAAGGATTCTGAAAAGCACAAGCATCACAAGAAAAACAAATATGAGCACAGCAATCAAGGAAAGAGGTATTCTCACAAGCACAAGAAGAGTTTCTACCTAGACAAAGCAAGTAAGTGTTCTAGTAGTGATAGTGAAAGTTCTTCAAGTGATAATGAAAATGAGATGTTGTTCATATCAAAAAAAGAGGAAGAACCGAAACATAGATTCATTATCATGAAATGTCTTAGATGTGGAAATTTTGGTCACCTTGAGGATGATTGCACAAATAATGATTTGGTTTCTAGTATGTATGAGGATGCTTCATAAAACTATAAGGAAGATGCATGTATGGTTTTTGAAAATGGTAGCACCTCTAGTGATAAGAAATCTGAAAAAGGCTTTGATGATTCAAAAAGCAAACAAATAAAGGATCTTGAAAGTGAACTTATTAATGCTCTTAGTGTTTTGGAAAAGGAAAGAAAGAAGAATGCTAGACTCAAGGATAAGTTAGATGAATGTTGTATGGAGAGAGATGATCTTATAGAAAGTCTTGACTTCTCTATAGCTAAGACACAAGAACTCAAGGATGAGTTAGAGTCTAAGGTTCTTGAGTATAGTGAGTTAGAACAGAAAATGGCTTCTTTGAAAGAGGAAACTAAAGAGTACAAGGATAAGCTTTACGAGGTTTCAAGATAGCTCCAAAAAGGTTAAGTCACTCATAAAAGATCAAAGAAAGACAACAGATAAAGCAGGCCTTGGTTTTGTTAAGCCACACAAGGAACAAGTTGGAGAGTCTAGTAAGAGACTCCAAAAGAAAGAGAGTTCTGGTGAGGAAATTATTTCAGAAAAGGAGTCCTTGAATGATAGATGCATAGAAAATAGAATTTAGAATGAGAAGAAGAAGTTTTTAGAACCTAAGAGGTCAATTAATGGAAAGTTTCAAGGCAAATGTTTTGCTTGTCACAGGTTTGGTCACATGGCTTCACATTGCATGGCTCAAGTGAAGGAGGTAAATGATAGTTTCAGAAGTGCTAGTTACTTTCAAGGGTATTGCTACTCTTGTCAATAGTTTGGGCACAAGGAAGTTTATTGCAAGGCAAATAATAGGAACAGGTTTGGTCAAAACAGGCTTGGCCAGAACAGGTTTGGCCAGAACAGGTTTGGTCGAAACGAGTTTGGTCGAAGCGGTGGATTCAAAGATCAAGTTTACCTCAGAGAAACAACATCATCAAGTGTTTCAAGTGCAACAATGAAGGTCACACAATCAGATAGTGTAGAGCTAAAATTCCAGAATACAAGAACAGGAACAGTGGCATGATCAGGTCCAAGGATCAAGGCATGGACAAGAACAAGGATGAGAAAAAGAACAAGAACAGTGACAAGAACAGGAATATGGACAAAGAGTTCAAGAGAAGGCCCGACAAGGAAGTTATAGATGCTGATGATGATTAGTGCCTAATGGGAGTTTTACTCCCACCCAAGAATTAATCACCTCATCAGGAGGTGGGGGAGGGACTAAGCTAAGAGGCTCATTCTTAGTCTCGAGCCCCAAAGGTGACCCTTTGCCATTGATGACAAAGGGGGATAGATTTGAGTAAGGGGGAGAGCCTCAAGATAGGGGGAGTTGTTTATGTTGAGTTTCGTGTTGTTGAGAAGCATGGTTTGCCATCAATGACAAAGGGGGAGATTGTTGGCAATTTTGGGTTTGAGATCCTAGCTTCTTGTCTATGAGTTGTCATTGATGTCAAAAGGAAATGGCATTAATGTTAAGAGGATGTGTTGGCTTCAAAGGTGGAATATTCCAAGAGAATCCGGAGAGATTCCATTGGCAAGGGTTTTTCATTAAAACCAAGTTAAATGGTTTTTATTAAAACCAATGGAGGTTCTCTTTATTATTTATTTAATTATTATTTAAAACCCTTCAAGGTTTTAATTAATTAATTATTTAATTAATTAAGGGAGAAATTATTTTTAATTTATTAAAAATACTTAAGGGTTTTTAAACCCTTTAGAAAGCAAATTTCGATTAAATTTGAAATTACTTTTCTTTGCAGTCGACGTGTTCTAAAGTCCACATATGGACTATAAATATGAGAAGGTTCCTAAGGTTAAATTCACTTGGAAAATCGAAGGCAATTAATTGGTTTTGGTTGTGATCGAATGTTTTGTTTACGCTGTGAAAGAGGAGAGCTCGTGGTTTGAAAAGCTTTCGGAAAGCTTGATCGTTCATGTGGAAGGAAGTCCGTCTTGGACTTCGTAAGCCTCTTGTGGGCTAGTGGCAGCGAAGGCTGCATTTGGGCTTTGCATAGGCGGAGGTCTGCATTTCGATCCCCACGGAGGGAGTTGTTCACGTTTTTATTAAAACGTGTTTTGTGCCGCAAATTTCGGATTCTTCAAGGGCAGCCATTATAAGGTGTGATTATTTTCTTGATATGATTTTTGGCATTGTTTAGCATTGTTTAAAATACATAGGAGAAATAAGGGGATATTTCTTTGGTTGTATTTTTGAGATTAGTCTTTTGCTATGCTAAATTTAAAAATGGAGATATAAGGTGTAAGTTTTGGTTGTTGTGTTTTTGGCTTCTTTGGTAGTTGTTTTTAAAGAAGAGGAGCTAAAAGGTGTATTAAGGAAAGTTTTTATATATGCTCATTTATCTTGGTTCTAACCCTAACTTGGTTGGAAGTTTGAGGGTTGTGTGTGGTGATAGCTTTAAGGATCAATTTTCTTCTACTCCAAAAAGGTATGGGCACATTTTTCTTATGAGTATGATTGGTGTATGTTTTTCCTGAAATAAGGTTGGAGTGAAAAGGTTTTGAACTAGGTTTCCTTTGGTTGGGTGTAAATCCTATTTTCTGGTTTGTTGAAGACTACTTATGCATTGTTATCCTTAAGGAAAGTTTTTGGTGAAATAATTTCTAGTTTGAGATAGTGGAAGCTTTGTGCACTAGGGTTTATATTTGTGAGTCTAGCTACTTGCATTGAGTTGGTAGAACCCTTGGTTGGTTGTTTTGAGTTTGATGGTTGAGTTGCTTCCATAGAGGTTGTTTGATCAAGTTATTGCTTTACTTGATTCATGATATTGGGCTTACTCCTTTGAGTTGATTTGAGCAAGTTATTCTTTGCATTTGGTGATATTGTGTTGGTGGCTGTTTTGTTCAAATATCTTTGGAGGGAAAAGGATTTCTACTTGTTTCCTTTTCTTGTGATGATTGGTTGAATGCTTCAAGGTTGATGTTGAGTTGAATGGTGTTGGTTGACTAAACCTTGTTTGATGAGCATTGTTTTTGAAACCCTAATTGATGGTGAAAAGAACATGAGTATCATTGTTATGTGATTCTTTGCATAGTTGGCAATTGTTGGGGTTTCATGTTCTTGAAAGAAAACATTCTATCCTATCCATTTCAGATATTGATTTGAGTTTTCAAATTTGATATTGAGATTGAGCTGAGTTGATTTGAGTTGAGTTTTGAGATTGGGATTTGAGTATAGAACATATTGAGTCTCTAACAATTCTCTTTATGCTTCTATGAGTTTGACAAATCACATTGGGTCTCTAACAATTCACTTTGTGATTTCCTACTAAGAAAGTTTTTCTTGGTGAGCTTGTTGAGTTTTTGGACAGGTTCCAGTGGGGACTTGTGAGCAGTTCTTGGACAGGTTCCAGTGGGGACTTGTGAGCAGTTCTTGGACAGGTTCCAGTGGGGACTTGTGAGCAGTTTTGGACGGGTTTCGATGGGGACTTGTGAGCAGTTTTGGAAAGGTTTCGATGGGGACTTATGACCAAATTTGGACAGGTCCTAGCAGAGGACTTGTGAGCTGAGTTTGATAGTTCTAGCAGAGAACTTGAGGACAGAGGTGCATTGGTTTTATGAGAACCTGAGGACTATTGGCAAGTATTTGAGAAGGCTTGTATGCAGAGGATTGATTTGTTCAAGAGTTGGACAGATCTGACAGACAGAGGAAGACTTGTACTAGACCGACTGACTGTGTTTGGTATAGGTTGCTGAGCTACTGTGGACGTGATCATAGAAGGCAGAGGTCTCTTAGGCTAAGCATTGAGGACAGGAGGTCTTCAGTGGAAAGGAGTTCCACGTGCTGGCAAGAGGTAGAGGCAGTTGATCTTCTAAGGGATCATTTCCAGAGCAAAGGGGAAGGTATCTCCTTTGAGCAGAGGCTCATAAATTTTGATTGGGGGAAGGTATCTCCTTTGGGCCGAGGCTCATAAACATTGTAATTGGGAAGGATTCCCAAAGAACTTTGAGATACCTTTGTGGACGTAGCCCAGCCATTTTGGGTGAACCACATTAAAATTGGTGTCACTTTGTGGATGATATTATGCATTGCTTTGATATTGCTTTGGGTATATTGCTTTACTATTTTGAAGTATAAAGGAAAAAGTAAAAAGAGGTCTTATACTGTTCACCCCCCCTCTCAGTATAAGCTTGTGTTCTTCACTTTAAAATCCTCTAAATAAGGCTAAATCAAATTGTTTTTATAACAAACTTTCTTGAATGATAGATATTGGAATATAAGTTTCAAATATAAGATTATTTTTTATTCTATTCTAATTTTATATTTACATATCTATATTTATATAAATTTTATGTTTGTAGTGTCCTTAATACAATTTTGGAGGTATCACATGGGCTAAATCATCACTTTACAATGAAATTTGTGTAAACATAGGTACTGGAAGGTATATTCTATGCATACAAATTTCATTTAATTTATCATTGTCACATGTTTTTTATTTATTGGATATTTAAAGGATTGTTTGAAAGAAAAAGTAAACTCTTATCTTTAGGTTAGTATAGAAATTTTTAAAACACATAAAAGTATTAAAAATATTGAATTTCTCTAGATCTATTTATCAAATTGATCTATTTATCTACATTATTTATAAAAAATGTAAATAAAAGGATGTTTGTTGTACCATATCTACAGAATAATTTATCTAAAAGTTTATAATTAGATTTAAAAATAAATTAGAATAAAATGTTTTTCCTTTGAAAAGAAGTCCTAATTTTGTATTAAGTAAATAGAAAATTACATTCTTCAGATTCCTCTCTAACATTACTTCAAAACCCTAATAGTGACCTAAAAATTAGATTGTTCTGGTCATCTTTATATGGAGTGTAGGATCATCACTACCTCCTTCATTAAGCTTGCTCAAAAACCTAGATCATAAGAATATATCACTAGTGTTGTGGGCTTCTTCACTCTAGAATATGCCTATAAAGGTAAATAATAGATGTGATTTCTTAGGTCCCAGCATAACCAGCATGCCAATTTGACATACAAAACCTATAAAGATAAAAGGTAAATGCAATTTATTAGGTATCAACTTGTCCAAGATACCTATTTCACATACAAAACCACTTTATTGAGGAACATGGGGTATTTACACTTCATGTTATATATGTTTTTCATATTTGTTAACTCCTTATGTCTCAACCTTGTGACAAAGCTCATTCATAAATCGAGTCTTGCTAGTCCTCCTATGGTTGTATCATGCTACATACATTCATCAAATTCAGTCTAATATCATCAAACCTCTAAAAGCTACCATCAAAATAAAAAGGAAATTTTTTCAGAATATGTCACCAAATAAAGTCTTCAGCTATGGTATTTTGAATAGAATAACCAATGGCAATGCTTTTGAGTGACAAGTTAATCAAAAATTCTATACATACATCAAATTAATACCTATGCATGTAAAACATAACCAAGTGATGTCACATACTATCCAAAAGTATTTTTCACCTAAAACAAATAATAATAATGCAACCAATAGTCAGTGTTTTTCTTCACATTAAGGCCAACCTTGCACAATATTAAATATAGCAACTAAGCATAAAATGATAATGTAGTAAAAAATTCAATACCAACTGGTACAATTCCAAGAGGTATCTTTATTGCATGTTCCAAATCAGATCTCTCCAACAAACCATTTACGACCTACACCATCATAAACTATATATTCAATTAATAGAAAAATGAAAATATTAAAAGTTAGATTATAAGTCTAACCAATTGATAATAAGCACTAGTGTTATCCATTAAAAGTGGTGCTCTATCAATAAATTCTAGTGGCCATGTGGTATTCTTGCAACTCTATTTTATGTCACAACATGTAATAGATAATGTTGAGTCAAATACATATCATTTACACTAGTAGGAAAGATTATTACTATCAACGTAATAAAAGAAACACAAAATATAGTGTTGAAATTTTGAGTTTGTTTGTTTTACGTTTAGAAATTGGTTTGGGAGGAAATATTATCCAGTACATTGGGAATTCTTTTGGCACCAATGTTTCCACTAGGAAAACACAACACCAGGTAGTACCAAAATTTAATCCAACAACACATAAGTGGTATAATTATGGCATTTCCATAGTTGTGATAAGTTGATAGTGGTATCTCTTATTCATGATATTGGTTATCCAATGATGCTACCTATGACCATAGTTCACTAGATCAAACTTAGCTCAAACTTGAGAAGGTGAAATGATAAATTTGATATAGTAGTTAGCAAATTTGGTACCAAAACTCAAAGAGATGCTCAACAAAGACACAGACTGAGTTTCCTCAATCCAGACCAATTTTTATCAAGTCTTTGAGAGTTGTCTTCTTTAATGGGTGAATGAATTCTCTATGATAAATTTATAAGGGACTAATATGTTGATGTTCAAACTTTCTAATCATTTAGCCATGCATGTGTATAAATGCCTTGTTATGTTCTGTTATAATTCAATACCTAGTAGCATAAGTTGATAGAGTATAGTACTGTAACACAATAAAGTGTGCATCATATTGGTGTTATGAGTTTTGTTGAAACATGATAAATTATGTGGACATAAAACACAAAGGTAGGTTGTAAGAAATTTTTTTTCTTCCTTCATGAAGATTCAACTAAGCTACCTAGGCCTTTTCAAGGTAAGTATATTTCATGTTAATTCATAGGGTTGTCAACAAAGGCTTCATGGAATTGGTTAGACAAGGCGATGAATCCTTATTAAGCAAGGTAATGGCCAAGGCCAAGAACCCTAATACCTACAACTTGTGGGTCAACTTTTGAGCCAACAAGCTCTAAGGATTTAACAACCTGAATATTGTGCCAGTTGTAAATAGAAAAATTGACACGTTTACATAAATATATGTTTGAGCACGTGAATGTATATGCACAAATATGTGTGCATGAAATATTTGTAATAATTTTCATATGACAAAGTGTTTGTCATAATGTAATATAATGGGTTATTTTTTATTTTTTATTTAAACAAGTAGGTCAAATGTGGTTAGGTAATTGTCAACTACATATTTGTCCCATTATATCTATACGTACACATCTATGTGAGAGATGTAGGAGTGCTTTTTGTCATCGATTGAACTGTATTATTGGTCAAATTTAATTTTTGGTAGATTTTTCATCTAAGTATGTTGTATTGTAGATAGTTCCTGTGCAAGATACATGCAATATGTAGAGTATCCATTTGTTTCTGTAAGTTATTCCCATTGTGTATGTTTGTTCATATAAGTGGTAATAGAATTATATTCAAGTGTGTTGTATTCTATTTCTACACAAATAGCCCTTGTTGCAGTGCATGTGGGAACTCTCCCTCTCCTTCCATCCCAATGGTATGCTTGAGAGCTTACCAAATGTCCTGAATGCAAAATAGTATCTGTGGGAGCGACATACTACTACCTTGAATTTTTATATCAATACCCAATTGTTGTCCTTTCTGACAGTTAAAACCTATAAGATATGTGAATTCCTCATCCAAATGAAGTCTATAAGAAGGATTGAGCTTCCTTTTGACCCTCTATGGTCTCAAATATTTTTTAGTGGATCAATACTAAAATTTGAGAGTTTGGTTCTAGATTACCCACACTTTGTCAAGAGTAATATTTTTTAAGTGAAGGAGTTTAGTCAACATCCAACACTCACGAAGAAGTGGAACAAAGAGTTCACATATAGAGGTAATGATGTTGTCAAATATGTACAACATAGTTGTTGGTGATAGAAAATCTATAAAACATAAAATCGAGAAACATCCACTAGCATAGTCCCAACCAAAACAGAACAAATAAATCTATATATGTCATCAAAAAGGTAGTTAAAAAAAATTATTATATTATAGAAGTGAGTTGTATAGTAATTCATAGAGAGAGGTATAAATGATTAGATAGACAAAAATGAAGCATAAATCATAACAAGTGGCTTGGGCCCTTTCTGCCCATTCAAAAAAATTGATGGTAAAATTTCACATTTTTTTGTGATTCAAGGTATCAAAGTGCAGACATTAAAAAGATAGAGTTGATGGGGATAAGTACAACCTGAATAGAAACACAATTGGAACAATGGCTAAAATTGATAATTCAGAATATAGAGGTAAGGCACATATTTAACATCACAATTCAAGTTCAACAAAGGAACTTTTGGAAAGAAGGTACTTTATATATACAGATATATATATATATATATATATATATATATATATATATATATATATATATATATATATATATATATATATATATATATAAATAGAGACTTGAATGTTTAATAGAAGAAAGCAAATTTAAAACTCCATGGAATAGTAATCAAGAAAGGTGTAAGGAACATTAGGGAAAAAAACACATGGGCATGAAAACCCTACATAGAAGAAATAGCAGAATAGAGAATATCATGTGCAACCGCTAATGATAAATTATAGATATAACCCAAGCAACAATGTTGAGTGTAATGCAGCCTTTCACATGATTTATCAAGGTACATGTTCACAAACAGGATGAAAAATTACAAAATGTACATGCCAAGTAAATTCATACACTAAAAAAGAAAAAAAAAATGTTAAGACAAAGAATCGGGTGCACTGCAGTCATTTTATAATGTAGTTTTATTTACTTAAGTACATTGATAAATCAATGGGATGTCAGAATATAGTAATTGTACACTTAAAGTGGGACTTTGTATAAATTAATATTCTGATACAATGAGTCCAATAAAAAAATTTCTTAACCAAGAAAACAACATAAACACTTCATTAATCAAATCGTATTATCTCAACCACTTATATTCCTCAACTTTCGAGGAGACCTAGGTTCAAATCTTGCCAAGCGTGTTAGAGTATATTACATCATTTGGATCATGTAAATGTACCACCCTTGGTACATAAATAGAGTAATAGATTACTTTAGGGGGTATTTAGCTAGTTACTTCAAGTAATATAATAAATGCACAAGTGTCTATGTGCAAGTTGTAAATGTTCAAGGTGTCCCCTTGTACAGCTAGGTAGAGTGTTGGCCAAGCAATCCATATTTCTATATAAAGGGCCTCATAGTGAGTGATTATACATCATTGTAGGTAGTAGTAGGTATACTGGGTAGATCACCATATAGATTGGTGATGGAGTACAATGTAGTCCTTTAGCATTAGTTTTGGAGTGTTCATTTACTCCATATTGTATTGTATCATTTTCATCACATTCCCATTAATAGCATATTTTAGCACCTTATATTTTTGCATATTATGCATCCTATGATTGCGTTCTCTCTTGGCATACATTATCAAAATCTAACAGTGGTAGGTCGATAAGATTAGGGAGAGCCACAAGAGAGATAGAGAGGAAAAGCAAATCTTAGTTCCAAAATTTCTAAGATTGCATTTGGTTAGAGTTTTTTCACAGAGTTATAGAAAACTCGTGAAGACTAGGACTCAACATTCACTCCACTAGATTGAAAAATTAACTAGTGAAGATTCATCATTGATAGATTTAGATTCATTATAGTAATAGTTTTTTGTATGAAAATAAGATCCAAGAAAGTTGGGAAGCTTTCTACAAGATATCTAGGAAGAATATCTTCTTAGAATCAATCTAGCACTAGAAGCAACAAACAAAATAAGTGGAGATTCCAAGAACCTGAGGGAGTCCTTTTGTAGACTTGCACATTATTGAAAAGAATGTCATATAAGCCTTGTTATAGAATAAAAGACCATAGAAGCCTTGATCCAAAAGAAAAAGCCATAGGATCCTTGAACCTAAAGAAGACTCTAGAGAAGAGTTCCTAAGCCAAAGAAGACTCCAAAAAAAATTTATTAAACCAGAATAATATTGGAATATATTACATTATTTGGTTCTTTACTAATGTACCTTCATGGGTACATATTTAGATTAGGATTAGCTTAGGAGTTAAATGCTTTATTAGAGTAATTTAATAAATGCACAAGTGTTAGAATGTGCAATGATGTAAATGTGCATGTAGTCCACATGCACATGAGTCTTAGGGTTGAGTGAGAGGTAAGGAATCTATCTTATATATAAAGGACTCATTGTGAATGTTTTTTAGAGGATTACTATAGTGCATAGGATAGAGTAGTAGTAGGCACAATGTAACAATGGTTTTCTTTATCATAGTTATAATATTGCATGCTTATTTCAATACTTGTGATTGCATTTTCTTTAAGGTTCCAAAAGCTAACATTGGTATCAAAGCCACGGTGGATCAAAGGAAATCACAAAATGTTCACCATTTCTATTGTTGAGTATTTACAAACCGGATCAACCATAGTGCGCCACTATATACAAATACCATCACAATAGATTTTTTTGATAGAAGTAGCTCTAGGTAGAAGAATAGAAAGTAGAGAAAGCCACATGATTGATTTGGCTAGAGTTTTTCCACAGAGTTGCAAAAACTTGTGAAGACTAGAACTCAAAATTTTATCCACTAGATTGGCAATCCAACTAGTGAAGATTATTTTATTTAGAGTCATAGGAATTTTTATTATCTCTAATATTTCATTGCAAGAGAAAATTTTTCAAGAAAACCATTGGGTCACTATCATCTAAGTTTTCTTTTTGTAAAAAATTAACTCTCAAAATTTAGGAAGCTTCCTACAACAGATAGAGAATAACTCCATCTTTGTTGTCTGAAATTTGACATTCCTTTCCTTGTGTAGAGATTAATTCTTTGTTGTAGAAAAATACAGATTGAATATTTGGATGCCTAAGGAGAAATGTCCCATTGAGATATTTTTGGATTGAAGACTCCTAGTTGAAATATTGAGGAGAGATCTAGTGGGGAAAAAATCCACATTAAATATTGTAAATCTAGGAAGGAGGTCCTAGAAATAATACTCCACTGAATATTGAAGAGACTCAAGGAGAATATTCCTAACAAATACTGGATATTGGTGATCTCCATTGAAGATCGAAAACTTCACATTGAAGAAGAGGTCCATTGAAGGCCCTATTGAAGAACTAACACAAATTTCTATTACAAATTTTAGTAGTAGCATATTTAGGATATCCTAGGAGATCTCACTAAGAAAATTCCATAGTTGAATATTGAAGAGGTCAAGGAAGGTCTCATTGAATATTTTGAAGCTACAAGATTGAGAACCTTGGAGAGGTCTCAAGGAGAAACAAGAAGAAGACTTTGTGAACCTCATTGAAGGAGTTCCTAGAAGAACTCATTGGAGAAATTACTACCAAGGAAGAAGCTAAGAAATTGGTAAAAATTTTGCCATCTAACAACAAGCCCAAAGGAGAAGTTTTTGCAAGAATATTGTCAAACCATAAGGTAGTTTGGAATAGATCTCAACATTGATAGATTGTTTGAGGAGGAGATCTACTTTGAAATCAAAATTCTACAAGGAAAAGGAGATAGAAAAACCACCAATAATGAGATATTTGGGAGCCATCATTGAAGGGTTCTTGAGTGAACATCTCAGCTACGATTTGGGGGAGGATCCTACCAAATTTTTGGGATTCAAGGAAAACTTTTCAGTGAAGGTATTGACTACTTTACAATCTAAAATTTTTCATATTTGAGGATAGAAAAAGGCAGCAATTTGGGCAGTGTTAGAGACTACTAAAGATCAAATTTCAGAGGTACATTCTGAAGAAGCATTTAAGCCACCAAATTTTAGTAGTGGGCAACATATTAGTCAAGTATTGAAGCTATGAAAAGGTGAGCAAGTGAGTTATTTTTAGATAGCCTAGAAGATCTGCTATAACATCTACCAAAAGAAGTAAATTTAAGTGACCAAAGTCACTATCATCATCATCATCTACAAGGAAAAAGGTATGCAACAAAAGGTGCAAATTTTTATTATGAAATTTTTACATTTGGATTTCTATTAAAGTTATAAAGCACCAAATTACAAATGTTTAAATATTGCATTTAAAGTTTCATTTCAAGTCTTCAAAGGTAGTGCATAAGTTATAGTCTACAAAGTTCAAACCTACACATAGAAGAAAATAGAAGTTAGGTATATTTTGAGAGAAAGAAACGTATCAACATTCTATTGCTTATTCTAAGAAAAGAAGACTACAAATTTGCATAAATCTATAGTGCAAATATTTCATTGAGAATATTGGATTTGAAAGTGAAAGAATATCCAAGCAAGGAAGGTATTTCCAAGGATTAAAGGTAATAATAATATCAATTTTATCTCAACCAAAACAAGAGAGTTGAAAGCAACATTTGATAAGATAAAAGGCATATTTCACAAGAGCTCTTTTGAAGAAGGAAAAGGTAATTTAATTGCAAAATTTTATGGCAAGGAGTAGCCACAAAAAAAGGTTAAATATTACCTCGAAAATTTGGAGAAGAAAGTCCTAGTCTAAGGTGCAATCGAAGGCCACATTTCCAAAAGGATTTTTTGGGCAGATTTGAAGAAGAGTGAAGATAGGTTTGAAAGTAATCTTGGACAACACAATTGAATAGCAAAACCATCCAATTGAAGCCTACATTTTTAAGTGAGATAAAGGCTTGGTTTCTAAGTATAGGGGGCATTCATAGTATACATATAAGTGTTAGAATAATAAATCATGTCCTAAGTTGTTACTAAGATAATGTGTGTGGCTGAGATTAGCTCAGTTAGTTATGATCCAATGTATCATATTGTACACCTTTGCTATTTAAGCAAGGCAAAATCAATATTGGTGCCCTTTCTTTTTTAGATTCCCTTGAAGTAAGTTGTTTGTCCACTTTTTTTTTTACCTTGTTATCAACCCATTGTGTTCATATAAGTGGAAACCACTACTTATGCTTGTGGAGTCGATTTTGAAATCCCTTGTGATTCTTGTGGTTCTTTCCACAGTATCTTCATAGTGTTATTTTTTTGATACACTTCAAGGGGTTTTTTCTTTAGTGACCTTTTTTCATGGCTCAAAGCCTTGATCTGTGTCACAAGCACTAGTCTGGGAGTATGGTTTCATTATTTTGACAATGAGTCTCTACTTTTTTGAGACATATGATGGATCCTTTGTAGGCTTCTTGATGGAAGTTGTCCTAGGGGGGTTGAAGAGGACATATTCCTTCCTCTCCATCCTCCATGCACATCTTCCTTCTTATTCTTATTCTTCTTCTATTATGGTAGGTGGTTTTCTCCCTTGTGGTTTTTTCTTCATCTCTCCAACACAGTTTTTTATGGATATATTGTACATGAGTACCTTATCAAGCCTTTTTGCCAAGACTTGTACTTGTGGATATGCCACTTGTATTTTTTTTGTTCTATTTTCACTACCTCCTAGTATCACTTAAGTAGGGGTGTTAGTATATCCTAGTACCGCTTAAGGGGGGGTGTTAGAATAATAAATCAAACCTAAGTTATTACTAGGATAATGTGTGTGGCTAAGATTAGATCAGTTAGTTATGATCCAATGGATCATATTGTACACCTCTGTTATTTAAGCAAGGTCTGTTTCATTCAATAATATAAAATATTCCATTTTCTAACAATAAGAGTCGTCCAAAAGGACTCTACAAGCACTGTCAGAAAGTAGGTTATATAGCAAGAAGAAGATGTATCAAAAACTCCAAGTGTGGGCATTCTACAAAGCCCTAAAAGAGAGCCTCAAGAAGCAATAGGAAGATTCATCCAAAGGGCTCAAAAAATTATCCATCTAAGGTGTCAAAATACACCCAACAAAGCACCATAGCCACCAGAGTTATTGCCTACATGGAGCACAAAATTAGACCTACATAGAGCTAATACAAGTGAGAGAGTATAAGGATAGAGTGGGTGTCATAGTACAAGTAGTTTATCATCACCAAGGAGGAGCCACCATCATTGAATTAAGATAAAAAATGATAGGTATTCACTTCTAATATCACCATTGAAGATATCCTGAGTGCTCTACCCAAGGAGAAGACGTAGACAGCAAGAAAAATTACCAAGAAGTGAGCATTGGAAAATTGCTATAAAATATATTAGGCAAGTCCAAAGGAGTTGAAAAGAAGATAGAAATACATCACCACATGAAAGGAGTGGTTTCATGCACTTTAGAGGAAGAGTGCCACATTGAAGAACAAGTTTGAGCACCCAACATCATATCATAACATCTCATATTTGAAATTCTAGCAAAGATAAGTGAAAGGAGTGCTCAACATAAGTGAAAAAAGATGAAACAACATTGATAACACTCCATATATGAGAACCCAATGTGGAGAAAGAAGGTAGAAGCATTGATAACAGGTAGCAATCACCAAAAGGAAAATAATCAAGCACCACATGTCATAGGCATTGGGAGGAGGTGTAATAAGGATCATTTTCAAGAACATAGGAAAAGATAAGTGTAACTTGGCACTTCTGTTCCATAATAAATTACGGTTAAAAAGACACCACATGTGTAGCCACAAAGAGCATTGAATGCAATTAAAATATTATTGTTTTGAAAAGCACATAGAGTGACAGGAAAACCAACAAAGAAGGCACAATTACTCACTAAAGGAAGACCAATTTTAAAGTGAATTCAAGGTACATATAGTTCACATAATAGTCAAGGATAAAGAGTGAGTTTAAAGCACATATTAAGTGAGCATCTGGTTGGAGAAAGGAAGAAAACCCAGCTTATCTACAAGGAGGAGAAAGTGCACAAGCAAGGTGAATATTAACAAGATTAATCAACCTCTACAAACAAAATACATTTCAAACAACTTGTAAACCAAAATCAAGCATTAAGAAGGTGTAAAATATTCATAGTCATATTGCAAGTTTGATATCAAATGCATTATACATTCTAGAGATATTAATATTAAGAGTAATAATGTGTTTAAATAATCTCTAGAGAGCATATTGGAAAAGAGTTAAAACTAGAAGCATATAAACCATTTCTATTGCTTCAAGAACATTTGTAAACCTTAAACACAAGGAGATATAAGAAATAGGAAAAAATAGTTTGCAAATACTTAGTATTTCTAAAACTTCTAATTAGGGAGATATAAGGAATCCTAATTCAAATGAATTTCTAGAAGTTTAGAAATCTATTATTGCATTGAATCATAGTTGAAGAGATTAAGATATTGAGTGCATCAAAATACTAGTTGGAAGATTGAGATAGAAGGACATAGACAATCCAACTAAAGCTATTGAACTCTTATCTATGAAATTACATTTCTAAAAGACTTTCTACAAATAATTGGTTGCAAGTGATAGAAGTGAATCATATTTATAGCATATCTCATTACTAGGGAGCTATAAGGAAGACTACTACAAAGGTTAACACTACAAGACCTAAACCAAAAATGAAGATAAATATGTCAACCTCAAAGAATGAAGTAAATAATGATATGAACAACACTATTAGAAGGGAAAAGATTAATGTTATAAAATCAGGAATCAAGAATCTACTGAATAAAATTGAGAACCTAGATCTTGGTCCAAGATTGATCTAAAGTGAGTTTCTAAAAGAAGATTTCACTACTATGGAATTTTATCTTCATGCTAGGCTTATTGAAGCAATTGAGAATGAAAAGAAATATATTCCAATTCCTTTGGATTTTGGGAGCATTCTATACATGGCATTACTTTCACTTCAAACTCACAAAGAAGTGGTTGCAAAGCAAAAAGAATTAATTGAACTACTCAAAGTAAAAACAAATATAGATGAATCATTTCTAGAGAAAGTGTTTCAAGCATCATGTAGTACTAGTACTTCAAGATCTACTAACTCAAAAAAAATTCATGATGCTTGTTCAAAAGTTTTTGTACACAGCAAGGATAGTAGTGAAAAGGACAAAAGCAAAAGAAAAATATTATTGTAAGAATTAGGTAATAGTACAACCACATATGAAAGCACAATAATTGGAACCAAAATATAAGAAATAGGAAGAAGAAGACGAGACATAAGATCAAGGATGTATACAATGCAAGATAAATTAAAAAAAGCATAGAAAGAACCTCATCAAGATGAAGACTACACAAAATTCAAAGATTCACCTTGAATACTAATGTCTTCAAAAAACAAATAATGTGATATAGGGGTGTGTTGGAATATATTACATCATTTTGTTCTTTACTAATGTACCTTCATGGGTAGATATTTAGATTAGGATTAGCTTAGGAGTTAAATTCTTTATTAGAGTAATTTAATAAATTCACAATTGTTAGGATGTGCATTGATGTAAATATGCATGTAGTCCACATGTACATGATTCTTAGGGTTGAGTGAGATATAAGGAATCTATATTTCTATATAAATTCCTCGTTGTGAGTGTTTGTGAGAGGATTATTTTAGTGCATAGGTGAGAGTAGTAGTAGGCACAATGTAGCTCAATTTTGATATCATGGAGGAGTTGTAAACTCCACGAGAGGAGGATTATAATTTTCATGATATTTCTTATATGAGCGTTTCTAGAGCATTGTATGAAGTTTTCTATCATATTTTCATGCATGTTAAGTTTTATTTATCATAGTTATAATATTGTATACTTATTTCAATACTTGTGATTGCATCTCTTTTAAGTTTAAAGTTCCAAAAGCTAATAAAGAAGACTCCAAAGAAGAGTCTGTGAGAAATAGGAGATTGGTGATCTCCTTTTCTAATAGAATACTTCCTCTAGAAGAATTTGAAGAAGACCCATAAAAGGTCTCATTGAAGAACTTCCATCCCTTGAAGAGTTATAGAAGGACTATCAAAAGTCATGTTCAAGAGATACATGAAGAAGATCTCATTGCCAACACTTCCATAGTTGAAGGTTGAAGGAAAGGTCTCATCAAGAAGACCAAAGAAGCTACAAGACTAAAGACCTTGGAGAGGTCTCAAGGAGAAGGCTTGGAGAGCCTCATTGTAAAAATTAGAGAAGCCATCAAAGAATTTCCTAGGAGAACTCATTGGATAAATTCACTACAAAATATAGTGAAAGAATTGGGACAATTATCACCATCCAAAAACAAGCCCAAAGAAGAAATATTTGGTAAACAATTTGTCAAAATTCAAAGAGAAGATTCATGAAGACCTCAAGACTTTCAAATTCTTGAGAAGAAAGCCTTGTTTGAAGTTAGAACTCAGATAGAAGAAACCTACCAAATCCAAGAATATTTGGAGATTGTCCTTCATAGCTAAGAAGGCACATTTTAGTGAATAGATTGACTGCTAAAGGGCAACAATCAAGATAGCATTACTAGCTACAAAACTTTAGATTTCCAGGTAAAATCTTGAAGGAGAATTTGAAATCATCTACTACAATTTTAGAGTAGCAGACTAGAAGCATTCACATCTACGAGCAACCACCATTCCAGACAAGAAATTTGGTGAATCAACTCATCAAGATATTCATCATCAAAGGTAAGCAACTTAGGTGCAAAGGTTCATTACTTGAACACTTAATTTGGATCACTACTTAACTTCATTAAGCACCTTATTAGAATTCAAAAGTTGCAATATAAAATATTACATTTTAAGTCCTCAAAGAAAGTGCAGAAGATAGTTTCTGTTAAGGTTCATTACCTACACATTAATAGGAGTTAAATACATTCTTCCTATTATCTAATTATTGAGAAGAGGACTACATTAAGAAATTTGCAGTGATCATTAGTGCATTTGAAACTACTTTGAGAGCTTATTAATAGGAGTAATAAGGTGAGATTATTAAAGTGCATTAATTTGGAAATATTATTGGTTCATTGCACTATACTAGTTGTTCATTAAACTAGTTACTCTCAAAGGGTTATTTTGTGTATTGATTGTTAAGATCAAGGGCACAAAAATTTGCAAATAATAAAAGTGTCTAAAGACACTATTTAGAACTCAATACCTGTAAGGTATTATGGCCTATAGAAGCCACCAAGCAAATCAAAATTCCTCCAAGGAGTGGAGAAGAATAAGGCAACCATTAAATCAATGATAGAAGCTACAAATTGAGACTTGGTGAATCTCAGATTCAAGGTGCACTAAGAAAATATTAGTGCAAAAATTACTTCTTCAAAATATTACTATCTATGTGATTATTAGCTTGGATTCATTGCCAGAATAACCAAGCAAAGGAGAGAGTTGTCTAGCAAAGAAGACAACATCCATAAACCCTCACCTACAAGAATTAGTATAGAAAAGTCACCATCAAAACTAGCAAGAGAAGCTTGCAAAAGAAGGTGCAAAAGCAAGGTATTCTATTATAAGCATATTTACATTATTTTACACCATAATATCCTATCCTACATAGCAAAAAGGATAGATTCTAAGTGTCATAAAGACACATCCTTCACAAGCAAGGATCATCTCATAAGCAACCATAGAGAAAAACTATCCAAGAAAGGTCAAAAGAGCCTTCAAGAAGCTCACATAACCCTCAATGTCGGACAACAAGCAACCTCCAAGCATACATAGCATAATATAAATAAAGAAGCAATCACCTATAAAGTAAGAAGAATAACAACTTGAAAGTAGGTGAATATTAAAGCAAAAACAAATAAAGCAACCCAAAATCTATATTGGAGAAGACATTCACTAAAAAGGAGCGCTCAAAGCCACCATTAGAGTATCACAAAAGCTCCACCAAAGTGTTGCTCTTTATTTTGCTCAAATCCACCGTTGGAGTATCACAAAAGCTCCACCAAACCATTGCTCATTATTCTAGCTAAAGCTATCATTGGAGTGAAATAGAACCTCCACCAAAGCATTGCTCATCATCTTAGCTAGAGCCACCTATATAGAAAATGCGTTGGATTGGAAGAATACATTGAAGATAAGAAATTGTAAGCATTGGCTAGAAAAATAAAAGGTAAGAAAAAATACGTTGGATAAGTTTTACATGCAAAAATCCTAAGTTACGCTTGGCACATCTCTTCTTGGTACCCTCATATTGCTCAACGTACATTCAAAGAAGAACATTTAAGAAAAGCATCTTTGGTTACAAACTGGGAGGTTACAAATGCCCAACCATCATCGCATAGGAGAATGAACATTAGAAGAACTCATATATCAATACTCACCTTTTGTGTAACTCCCAAGCACCACTTGTCATAAGTATAAAATCATCTTCGCTATTTAAAGCACCTATTATTAAAGAAAGATAGTAGATTTCAAGGTACACAGTCAAGTTGGTAAGGTGTGGAAGCTCGTTCATAGAAAGCATTGTAAGAGTGCATTCAAGACATGAAGATTTAGTTCTAAAATTAGATACCCAACAAGGTCAAAGTCCACACAAGGAGTTGGAAGATTCAAATAAGGCATTCATTAATGAAGGAGCATTAAATGCTCAATGTCATCAAGCAATAACAATGTCCATTCAAGGAGCATTGGACAACAAATACAATGCTGCAAAAATACATTGGAGGAAGCTTATACTAAGGTATATCATGCACCAATATTACTAAGGTTATTTACTTGCTTTTATTAAATTCTAAAAGGAGCTATAAGGTGATTTTTTATAAGGTTTACTATTGCATTGGATAATACAAATCAACCAAGCATTAGTAGATAATAAAGCAAGTTTATATTTCATAAGAATAATTATTGAGGTGCATACACATAATATAATATTTGCAATCATCAAGTAGGAGATATAAGGTTGTCAACCTTGATTAAATCATTATTAAATTGCAAATATCATTATTTTCTAATATTCTAAAAATTAGGGAGATATAAGGCTTACTACTTCAAACTATATACATATAATTGGAATTTAGAAAATTAATCTACTAGAAAGAGAAGCAAATTAATTGCCTACATATAGAGTTGGAATTAATTGGAAAAATTATCTCATACTCATTCTAAGGAGACAAAAAGAAATCCAACCATTAAAGCATACTTCATTGGGAAAGATAAGGCAAAATTAAAAGGTTGATTATTCTCAAAATATTATAAAATCAACTTAGAAGGTGAACTAAGCATATTCAAATTATTAGGAAGATATAAGGAAGCCTACAAAACCTAAATCTAAGAAAGTTTTTATCAAATTAGTTCACATATCTTAACTAGGGAGATATAAGGAATTCTACAAAACCTAATTACAAGAAAGGTCTTATCAAATTAATTCATATACTCTTATCTAGGGAGCCATAAGGATGTCTACCTCAAGGAATATAGTGAACAATGATATGAACAACACTATTAGAAAAGAAAGAGCAAGTGTCATAAAAAGTGGAATAAAAAATTTACTTATAAATTCTAAAGGAAACTTAGACCTTACTTCAAAAATGATACATGGTGAAGCTTTAAAAGATAACTTTGAAATGATGAAACATTATCTACATGCTCGAATCACTGAAGCAATTGATAATGGAAATTTTGACATTCAAATTCCTTTAGAATATGGAAGCATATTATATATGGCACTACTTACATTCAAATGTTATAAGAATGAAAATGTAGAACAGAGAGGACTGTTAGAATTACTTAAACTAAAAATAAAAATGGATTAACCATCCCTAGAAAAGATATTTTAATCCTCATGCAGTATTATTACTTCAAATTTTGCTAACACAAAATATTATCATGATGTTCTCAGTGTATATTCAGAAGCTTCTATAGAGGACATGGAGAATGATAACAAGAATAAAGACAAAGAGAAAATACTCTTGCAAGAATTTGATGATAGTACATCCACCTATGAAAGTACTAACTCCAATAAACAAAAATATCCAATTCAATGAGGCATACAGTGCAATATGAATTAAATATAATGCAAAGGGCCAGATCAAGCTGAAGAACATCTAAAGACAAAAGATTCATATTGAATACTAAAGTCTTCAATACCCAAATAATATAATACAGGGGGATGTTAGAGTATATTACATCATTTGGGTCATGTAAATGTACCACCTTTGGTACATAATTAGAGTAGTAGATTACATTAGGGGGTAGTTAGACAGTTACTTCAAGTAATATAATAAATGCAGAAGTGCTTATGTGCAAGTTGTATATGTACAAGGTGTCCCCTTGTATATCTATGTAGAGTGTTGCCAAGCAATCCATATTTCTATATAAAGGGCCTCATAGTGAGTGATTATACATCGATGTAGGTAGTAGTAGGTATACTGGGTAGATCACCATGTAGATTGATGATGGAGTACAATGTAGTTCTTTAGCATCAATTCTAGAGTGTTCATCTCCTCCATACTGAATTGTATCATTTTTGCCATTTTCCATTAATAGCATATTTCAGCATCTTACATTTTTGCATATTATGCATCCTATGATTGCATTCTCCCTTGGCATACATTATAAAAAGCTAACAAATTGATATATGCATATTTTCAAGCTATTGTAATACCACTATGTGGTCATGATTAATACAAGTGGGACCTACTTCAATACCATATAACCCATTAAAAAAATATGAACACTTCATAAATGCAATTTTGGTGAAATTTCCTAGAAAAGCACAACATATAATTGCCTTGAGAAGAAATCTACCTATCAATAATCTTTAGTCATCCTCTAGGAAGCTAGAGTCCTATATCTCTAGTGTGCAACCACCCATCCTTGTCCAGTATCTCCTACCTAGTTTATCATATTCATGATATCATAAAATCAATAATATTTATTAGAACTACAACTTGATATTTTTTTTCTAGTTATAATCTAAGTTAAATTATGGATTATGCACACATCAAATATTCTTGACTGAAACAAATAAAGATATCGACAATACTAAATAATGCTTTTTTGAGTTGCAATCTATGAATGATAAAATTACTTGTATCAAACTAAAACTACTAAATGGAATTGGAAAAATATTAAGCCCTATTTCAATAAGGTAGAAAACTTAGAATGATATCAAATTTTAAAGATGATAGTCTTTGCAATGCTAAAAATTAGAATAGATATTTCAATGAAAATTATTTTGAAGCCAAGGACACGGATTTATTTGCTGAGAAATTTTTTTGAGAGTTGCAGATCTATTGCCTTCCCACTTACATATTTGGTTTGTGCATATTTATTGAGCTCAAGAAAGAAAAAAAGTTGATATTTTCTCATGTTTTCTTGTTTTCCCTTCGCTAAAATGGAAAAAATAAATGTTTACTCTATTATTGTAGTTGACCACCAAAATAAAAGGAGGAAAAAATAAAATATAGAATAATACTGTTGCTTTCGGTTCTCATAATAATGAATCTCATCTGTTGGATAGGGAGAATAACAACTCTATTGGGATAGATGGAGATAGATCTAACCATGGCTCTTTCTTTTGTTCTTAAACTAGTTCTTTTCTTTCAACTGACTCTTCTAGTTTTTTTTATCTAAGAGTTCTTCCTTTTATTTTACAACTTCTACTTTTTCTCCTAGAGGAGTCAGTTAATAGAAAATATTTGGTTTCAAAACAAACATGTACTGGGTTATGCAAATAAGTTTTTTTTGCAAAACTCATTAGAATGATAAATATGCATTGAACACGTGCTTTGCCACTGATGAGGGTCCAATTACTGAAGATGTTCAAGATGACATTGTTGGAATGGGCAATGACGCATACAGATTGTTCAATGATAATTTCTTAAAGAGTGGAAAAGAACTACGAGATAATGATGTTGAGTTCCAATCATTTTTGTTTTATTTTTAGAAAATGCTGGTAGATAATTAATGGACATCCAAGCTAGAAGTGAGATGAGTAGGTATCCTAAGCATGAGGTTGTCCAGTCAGATACAAGAAGGTAATTTGGTAAAAAAAAATAGAATACAAGTGTTTCTAGGGCATAGTATTAAAATTTTAATCATGCATCCATGTTGTTAGAAATATGAGCAAGGTTTGTTGTCATTGATGTCAAGAAGAAAGCAAGGTTTGTCATCATTAATGTCATGAGGATGATGACCAAGTTTCAATGTCATCCATGCATTTATGTCAAAAGGTTGATGTCCAAATTTTGGTGTTATTAATGTCCTCCAGTGGTTTTTCTAGCAAGGCAAAGAAGCAGGTTAATAAAAATAATAATATTATAATATATAATATTATAATATTTTTCGGTTATAGTTTGGCATGAAGAGAAACAAAGGTTGTGGAGTGATAAATTTATTATTTTCCAAAAGACCCATGTGAAAGTTTATAATGCCCTAAGTTTTAAATTATTTAAATTTAAATATTTTACCTAAAGGTAAAATTTAAATTTAAATTAGTTTAAAGGGCCATAATTCGAATTAAATTCGAAATTGAATTATTTTATCCGTCGACATGTTTGAATATATTGCCATGCATATAAAGGGGGTAAGAACCCAAAAATCATCCATGCGATCAATTTGAATGTGAGACGAATTTGTGTGCTAAAGGTCTGAAGGAAATCACGTGTTAAAAATCTTTAAGGAGAAATACGAAGGTATAAGTTTTAGTGGGGCACACTTCTCAAATGCAGAAGTACTGGTAGCACAATTGGCAGCGAGGGCAACGCTAAGTCGCTCGTAGGTGACAGGTCATAGGTTCGAATCCATGCAATAGTGTTTTGGTCAAGGTAAATTTGGTTTTAATTTTAGTTCACAACAATCAAAGGAAGCTTAAGAGGGAGGCGTGAGCCTCGTCTATTGTGTGTCGATACGTAGCCCACTTGGTGGGTGTGCCCTGTGCAGAGGCGCTTGGGAGAAGGGTATCGTGAAGTTGAAACCCATTGAGCTTCTTTTTGTTGCAAGTATAAGGTATGCGCTCATTTTCTAAGGTTTGATATTGCACGTGAAATGCATAAAGGTGGAAATTAAATTTTTAATTTCCTAAAGGTTTCTATTATTAAAATTTGCATATTTAAAAGGGTTTATGAGTTATAAAGGGAGATAAAAGGGTATGCAAAGTTTTAATTTGGGTGTTTGATTTTTAAGTGGATAAAAGGAGTAATAAGGTGTGCCAAGGGTGTTAGATGTTTTTTTTGAAATAAAGTTATATTATAAAAATTTATTTGAAAGGAGAAATAAGGTATAGTTGATTTTTGATATTTTGACTTGGTGAAATATTTTTAAAAGAAAATATTAAGGACATATTTTTTGCTATCTAACCCTTGAGATTGGCAAAGAGAGTGAGTGTGATTGAGACAGGTTTGAAGAATCAAATATTCTTCAAAATAAAGGTATGGGCATATCTTCCTTGTGAGTGAAATATTGTTGGATGTTGTGAATGCTAAGTTGGAGTGAAAAGGATTGTTTGATAAGCATTGTTGAGTTTGGGTTTGAGAAATCAAATTTTGATTGATGTTTTTTGGAATGAAAGTTGATACTAGAAACCTTGTTTGATAAGCATTGTTGGAAATATTGAGTAAATGGGTTTGTAAATATTGAGTATCATTGTTATGTGAGGTTGAGAACTATCTTGAACTAGGGTTTGTGAAAGATCATGAGTATCATTGTTATGTGAAGTTGAGAACTATCTTGAACTAAGGTTTGTGAAAGATCATGAGTATCATTGTTATGTGAGGTTTGTTTGATAAGCATTGTTGACTAAGATTTCATTGAGTGATTGATTGAGTGGAGTTGATTGGGCTTAGTTGATTGGAAGTGTTGGAGTGATAGTTCAAGTTCTGTGAAACAAATTGTTCTTTATTCTAATTTGATTTGAAGAGAGTTTGGAAGTAATTGAGTGTTGTGTGAGTGAAACATATTGAGTCTCTAACCATTCTCTATATGTTTTTGTGACAAAACAAGAGAGATTGAAAGTGATTGAGTATTGTTGTGAGTATGAAGCATATTGAGTCTCTAACCATTCTCTATATGTTTTTGTGAGATTAAAACAAGATTTTGTGTGAAGCTTGTTTGTGTGATTGAAGAGGTTTTCTATAATAGAGTGAGTTGAGTTGAGTGAGATTTTGTGGAAGCTTACAATCAGATTGGATAGAGTTGAGGTAAGTCTTGGTGAAGACTTTTTGGATAGATTTGTGTGAGATTTTGTGGAAGCTTACAATGCATATTTGAGATAAGTCTTGGTGAAGACTTGTTGAGTAGTTTGGACAAGTTCTAGTGAGGACTTGTAGAGCATATTTGAGGTAAGTCTTGGTGAAGAATTGAGAGCAGTGAGAGCAAGTTCTAGAGAGGACTTGTGGATATATTTGAGGTAAGTCTTTGAGAAGACTTGTGAGCAGAGTTGATTGATTGATTTGTTCAAACCTTGAGTTAAGGTTTGGGGTAGATCTAGTAGAGTTGATTTGTGATTGAGTCAAGCTTTGTGTTAAGGCTTGAGGATAGATTTGAGGATAGAGTTTGGTGATATTTGAGGATAGGTTTGTGAGGATTGTGTTTTATTTGATTGATATTGAGAAGATTTGTGCTAGACTAAAGGACTATGTTTAGTGTATATTTGAGGATAGATATTGAGCAGAATTTGTGCTAGATCAAAGGATTGTGTTTAGTGCAAATTTTGATAGATTGAGTAGATTTGTGCTAGATCAAAGGACTATGTTTAGTGTAGATTTGAGATAGAGTTGAGAGTAAGATTTGGAGGTGACAAAGCAGAGGATAGTAGTCTCCAGTGGATAGAGATCCATTAGCCAGGGTAGTGAGGATAGGTCTTCTGAGTGAGGATAGGAGTCTTTAGTGGAGAGAGATCCACAAGCTAGTGTAGTGGAGGCAGTAGTCTTCTAGAGGATCACCAACCAGAGTAGAGGAGAAGGAGTTCTCCTATGGATAGAGATCCATGAACCAGCTAAGGGGATTGGTGTCTCCTATGGATAGAGATCCATGAACTTGATTAGGGGATTGGTGTCTCCTTTGGATAGAGGTCCATAAACATTGTAATAGGGAAAGGATTCCCAAGAGATTTGTTGAGAAAATTTTAGTGAAATATTTTCTCCATGGAGTAGCCCACATTGGGTGAACCACGTTAAATTGGTGTCTCTATTGTGTGTGGTGATTTGTGCATTGCTTTGATTACTATTGTTGATATTGCCATTGATATATTGGATAATATAGTTTGAGAAAGAAAAGTAAAAAGTGGTCTTATACTGTTCACCCCCCTCTCAGTATAAGCTTGTGTTCTTCAATTGGTATCATAGTGGGTTCCTTCGAAAGAGTTTAACAACTTGAAGGAAAATCTTACAAGAACACAGATGGATTCTAAGGATGGATCTTCAGGGAATTCAACACCATTGTTCGATGGGAATAATTATGTACTTTGGAGTATGAGAATGAAGATTCACCTTATGGCACTTGGAAATGAGGTATGGGAAGCAATTGAGAATGGATACATACTACCAGCTACTCCACCTACAGATAAATATGGTAAGCTTCTACATCATTATAATTCAAGAGCAATGAATAGAATTTTGAAAGGTTTGCATGAAACATGCAAAGGAAATTTGGGATAAGTTGCAAGGTATATATGAAGGAGATAAAAAGGTCAAAAGGGTAAAGTTGTAAAATTACAAGGGAATATTTGAAGACCTAAAGATGAAGGATGAAGAAAACATTGTTGCATATCTACTTCGTGTAGATGAGGTTGTTAACTCCATGCAAGGACTTGGGCTTGAAGTTCAAGAATCTGATGTTTGTGATAAGATTTTAAGGTCACTCCCAAAAAGGTTTAGTGAAAATATTTCAGCTATAGAAGAGTCAAAAGATATTGATATTTTGACAAGGGATGAATTACATGGCATTCTCATAGCTTTTGAGATGAGAATAAAAGAGGAACCTATTCCTTAGAAGGAAGCAGCCTTCAAAGTTACTAAGAAGACAAAGGGTAAGAAGTCAGATTCAAGCAATGAGTTATCCAATGATGAAGAAGCAAATTATGGTAGAAGGAACAAGGACTCAAGAAAGTATAAAGGTATAAAATCAGTTAGATGTTTTAATTGTGGTAAATATGGTCACTATGCAACTGATTTTCCAGAGGCTGGAAATAGCAATGATGAAGAGAAATAGGATCATAAGAACAGGGAAATAGGAAAGCACAGGTACCAAAAGAAAAATAGGGATGGACAAGGCAAGCAAGAAAAGAAATTTTTCCAAAGGCATAAGAAGAGTTTCTATGCAGACAAGGTAGGTAAGAGCTCAAGTGATAGTGATGAAAGTTCCTCAGATAATGATAAAGATGAAGTACTATTTCTAGCAAAAGAAAAAAAAGTGATTAGAAAAAAGGTCACCAATGATTCTCAAGTGTTTTAGATGTGGTAACTTTGGTCATCTTGAAGATAGTTGTACAAGGAATGGATTTAGTTTTAGTGATGATGAATATGAAGATACACTTGAAGGACCAGAAGAAAATCTTCTTATGGCAATAGAAGAAGGAAGTACTTCTAGTGGAAATAAATTAGAAAGGAATGAAGATGATCCCAAAGGTAAACAAATAGAGGAAGAATCAGAGAAAGGAGAAGTTGATCTTGAGGGTGAGCTTATTCATTCCCTTGATGCATTAAGGGAGGTAAGAAAGTAGAACTCAAAACTCAAGCTTAAATTTCAAGAATGTGATGAAGAGAAAGGAAATCTTATAGAGGATCTAACCAACTCAATAGCTAAGACAAGGAGATTTAAAGAGAAGTTAGAAGCAAAGGTTTTAGAATGTGAAAGGTTAGAGCATGAGGTAGCTTCACTAAGGAAGGAAGTAAAAGAGTCTAAGGATAAGTTACACAAGTTTGGGAAAAGCTCAAAGAACTTGGATAAGATTATCAAGGTACAAATATCTTCATCAAACAAGACAGGACTTGGTTTTGAACAGGTACAAAGAAAACAAGGAGAGGAGTCAATATCAAGCTCTGAAGAAGAAGAAACTTTAGAAGAAGAGAGTGTAAGAGAAAGTGAGACTTATGAGGATGAGTTGGACAATAAAGATTTCAATAGGAAAAGGAACAATGCACAAATGAGGAACAGATGGAACAAGAAGCAACACAGGGTAGAAGAGACTAAGAGACCAATGGGGTCAAGGCAAGGTAGTTTCAATGGATGATGCTTCTCATGTCACAGGTTTGGGCACAAGGCTTCACAATGCAAGACATGTAGAAAATAGGAATATGGGAATTTTAGAAACAGGTATCTTTTTCAAGGGTATTGCTACTCTTGTAATCAGTTTGGTCACAAGGCAGTAAATTGTAGGGTTCATGATAGAAATGGATATGGCTTCACTAGAAGAAACTTCAAGATAGTTGCACCTCCAAGGAATAACAACATTAAGTGTTATAAGTGCAATAATTATGGGCATACAACAAAGTGGTGTAGAGCAAAAATTCTAGAGACAAGCAGGAACAAAAATAGTCAAAGGAATCAAAAGGATCAGTTGAGGAAGAAAGTGGACAAAGGTAAAGATCAGTGCTTTTTGGGAGTAGAAATACTCCCACCCCAGAATTAACCACCTCAAGAGGAGGTGGGGGAGGGGCTAAGCTAAGAGTCTCATTCTTAGCCCCAAGCCCCAAAGGTGACCCTTTGCCATTGATGTCAAAGGGGGAGAGATTTGAGTTAGGGGGAGAGAATTCAGTCAGGGAGAGCATAAAAAGGTAAAGAAAATGGTAAAAGAAAAATGGGTTACCATCAATGACAAAGGGGGAGATTGTTGGAAATATGAGAAAGGTTTGTTGTCATTGATGTCAAGAAGAAAGTAAGGTTTGTCATCATTAATGTCATGAGGATGATGACCAAGTTTCAATGTCATCCATGCATTTATGTCAAAAGGTTGATGTCCAAATTTCGGTGTTATAAATGTCCTCTAATGGTTTTTCTAGCAAGGCAAGAAGGAGGTTGATAAAAATAATAATATTATAATATATAATATTATAATATTTTTTATTATAGTTTGGCATGAAGAGAAACAAAGGTTGTGGAGTGATAAATTTATTATTTTCCAAAAGACCCATGTGAAAGTTTATAATGCCCTAAGTTTTAAATTATTTAAATTTAAATATTTTACCTAAAGGTAAAATTTAAATTTAAATTAATTTAAAGGCCATAATTTGAATTAAATTCAAAATAGAATTATTTCATTCATCGACGTGTTTGAAGATATTGCCATGCATATAAAAGGGGGTAAGAACCCACCTTAGAAATTTATCCATGCGATCGATTTGAATGTGAGATGAATTTGTGCACTAAAGGTCTGAAGGAAATCGCATGTGTTAAAAAGCTTTAAGGAGAAAGATGAAGGCATAAGTTTCAGTGGGGCACACTTCTCAAATGTAGAAGCATTGGTAGCATAGTTGGTAGCGAGGGCAGTGCTAGGTCGCTCATAGGTGATAGGTCACGGGTTCGAATCCATGCGACAGTGTTTTGGGTAAGGCAGAGTTGGTTTTCATTTTTAGTTTGCACCGTCGGAGAAGCTTAAGAGAGGGGCATGAGCCTCGTTTGTTGTGTGTGGGCATGCAGCCCACTTGGTGGGCATGCACTATGCGAAGGCACTTGGGAGAAGGGGATCGTGAGGTCGAAACCCATCGAGCTTCTTTTTGTTGCAAGTATAAGGTATGCGCTCATTTGCTAAGGTTTGATATTGCACACGAAATGCATAAAGGTGGAAATTAAATTTTTAATTTCCTAAAGGTTTCTGTTATTAAAATTTGCATAGTTAAAAGGGTTTATGAGTTATAAAGGGAGATAAAAGGGTATGCAAAGTTTTAATTTGGGTGTTTGATTTTTAAGTGGATAAAAGGAGTAATAAGGTGTGCCAAGGGTGTTAGATGTTTTTGTTGAAATAAAGTTATATTATAAAAATTGATTTGAAAGGAGAAATAAGGTATAGTTGATTTTTGATATTTTGACTTGGTGAAATATTTTTGAAAGAAAATATTAAGGACAAATTTTTGCTATCTAACCTTTGAGATTGGCAAAGAGAGTGAGTGTGATTGAGATAGGTTTTGAGAATCAAATCTTCTTCAAAACAAAGGTATGGGCATATCTTCCTTGTGAGTGAAATATTGTTGGATGTTGTGAATGCTAAGTTGGAGTGAAAAGGATTGTTTGATAAGCATTGTTGAGTTTGGTTTTGAGAAATCAAATGTTGATTGATGTAGGTTTTATGGAATGAAAGTTGATACTAGAAACCTTGTTTGATAAACATTGTTGGAAATATTGAGTATCATTGTTATGTGAGGTTGAGAACTATCTTGAACTAGGGTTTGTGAAAGATCATGAGTATCATTGTTATGTGAAGTTGAGAACTATCTTGAACTAAGGTTTATGAAATATCATGAGTATCATTGTTATGTGAGGTTTGTTTGATAAGCATTGTTGACTAAGCTTTCATTGAGTGATTTGTTGAGTGGAGTTGATTGGGCTTAGTTGATTGGAAGTGTTGGAGTGATAGTTCAAGTTATGTGAAACAAATTGTTCTTTATTCTTAATTGATTTGAAGAAATTTTGAAAGTGATTGAGTGTTGTGTGAGAGTGAAACATATTGAGTCTCTAACAATTCTCTATATGTTTATGTCATAAAACAAGAGAGATTGAAAGTGATTGAGTATTGTTGTGAGTAATAAGCATATTGAGTCTCTAACCATTCTCTATATGTTTCTATGATATTAAAACAAGATTTTGTGTGAAGCTTGTTTGTGTGATTGAAGAGGTTTTCTATAATAGATTGAGTTGAGTTGAGTAAGCTTTTGTGGAAGCTTACAATCATATTGGATAGAGTTAAGGTAAGTCTTGGTGAAGACTTGTTGGACAAATTTGTGTGAGCTTTTGTGGAAGCTTACAATGTAGATTTGAGATAAGTCTTGGTGAAGACTTGTTGAGTAGATTGGACAAGTTCTAGTGAGGACTTGTAGAGCATATTTGAGGTAAGTCTTGGTGAAGACTTGAGAGAATTGAGAGCAAGTTCTAGAGAGGACTTGTGGATAGATTTGAGGTAAGTCTTTGAGAAGACTTGTGAGCAGAGTTGATTGATTGATTTGTTCAAACCTTGAGTTAAGGTTTGGGGTAGATCTAGCAGAGTTGATTTGTGATTGAGTCAAGCTTTGTGTTAAGGCTTGAGGACAGATTTGAGGATAGATTTTGGTGTAGATTTGAGGATAGGTTTGTGAGAAGAGAAGAGATGGTGTTTGAGATATTGAGAATAATTTGTGCTATATTGAAGGACTGTGTTTAGTGTATTTGAGATTGATTGAGATTTGTGCTAGAAAGGTATGTTTAGATATTTGAGGATAGATATTGAGATTTATGCTAGACTGAAGGACTGTGTTTAGTGTAGATTTGAGATAGATATTGAGAAGATTTGTGCTAGATCGAAGGACTGTGTTTAGTGTAGATTTGAGATAGAGTTGAGAGTAAGCTTTGGAGGTGATAGAGTAGAGGATAGTAGTATCTAGTGGATAGAGATCCATTAGCCAGGGTAGTGAGGATAGGTATTCTGAGTGAGGATAGGAGTCTTCAGTGGAGAGAGATCCACAAGCCAGTGTAGTGGAGGTAGTAGTCTTCTAGAGGATCACCAACTAGAGTAGAGGAGAAGGAGTTCTCCTATGGATAGAGATCCATGAACTAGCTAAGGGGATTGGTGTCTCCTGTGGATAGAGATCCATGAACTTGATTAGGGTATTGGTGTCTCCTTTGGATAGAGGTCCATAAACATTGTAATAGGGAAAGGATTCCTAAGAGATTTGTTGAGAAAATTTTAGTGAAATATTTTCTCCGTGGAGTAGCCCACATTGGGTGAACCATGTTAAATTGGTGTCTCTATTGTGTGTGGTGATTTGTGCATTGCTTTGATTAATGCTATTGATATTGTCATTGATATATTGGATAATATTGTTTGAGAAAAGAAAAGTAAAAAGTGGTCTTATACTGTTCACCCCCCCTCTCAGTATAAGCTTGTGTTATTCAATTGGTATCAGAGTGGGTTCCTTCGAAAGAGTTTAACAGCTTGAAGGAAAAGCTTACAAGAACACAGATGGATTCTAAGGATGGATCTTCAAGGAATTCAGCACCATTGTTCGATGGGAACAATTATGTACTTTGGAGTATGAGAATGAAGATTCACCTGATGGCACTTGGAAATGAGGTATGGGAAGCAGTTGAGAATGGATACATACCACTAGCTACTCCACCTATAGATAAATATGGTAAGCTTCTACATCATTACAATTCAAGAGTAATGAATGGAATTTTGAAATGTTTGCGTGAAACAGAGTTTATAAAGGTTATGCACTGCAAATCAGCAAAGGAAATTTGGGATAAGTTGCAAGGTATATATGAAGGAGATAAAAAGGTCAAAAGGGTAAAGTTGTAAAATTACAAGGGAATATTTGAAGACCTAAAGATGAAGGATGAAGAAAACATTGTTGCATATCTACTTTGTGTAGACGAGGTTGTTAACTCCATGCAAGGACTTGGGCTTGAAGTTCAAGAATATGATGTTTGTGATAAGATTTTGAGGTCACTCCCAAAAAGGTTTAGTGAAAATATTTCAGCTATAGAAGAGTCAAAAGATATTGATCTTTTGACAAGGGATGAATTACATGGCATTCTCACAGCTTTTGAGATGAGAATAAAAGAGGAACCTATTCCTCAGAAGGAAGCAACCTTCAAAGTTACTAAGAAGACAAAGGGTAAGAAGTCAGATTCAAGCAATGAGTTATCTAGTGATGAAGAAGCAAATTATGGCAGAAGGAACAAGGACTCAAGAAAGTATAAAGGTACGAAATCAGTTAGATGTTTTAATTGTGGTAAATATGGTCACTATGCAACTGATTGTCCAGAGGCTGGAAATAGCAATGATGATGAGAAACAGGATCATAAGAATAGGGAAACAGGAAAACACAGGTACCAAAAGAAAAATAGGGATGGACAAGGCAAGCAAGGAAAGAAGTTTTTCCAAAGGCATAAGAAGAGTTTCTATGTAGACAAGGTATGTAGGAGCTCAAGTGATAGTGATGAAAGTTCCTCAGATAATGATAAAGATGAAGTACTATTTCTAGAAAAAGAAAAATAAGTGATTAGAAAAAGGTCACCAATGATTCTCAAGTGTTTTAGATGTGGTAACTTTGGTCATCTTGAAGATAGTTGTACAAGGAATGGATTTAGTTTTAGTGATGATGAATATGAAGATACACTTGAAGGACCAAAAGAAAATCTTCTTATGGCAATAGAAGAAGAAGGAAGTACTTCTAGTGGAAATAAATTAGAAAGGAATGAAGATGATCCCAAAGGTAAACAAATAGAGGAAGAATCATAGAAAGGAGAAGTTGATCTTGAGGGTGAGCTTATTCATGCCCTTGATGCATTAAGGGAGGTAAGAAAGCAAAACTCAAAACTCAAGCTTAAATTTCAAGAATGTGATGAAGAGAAAGGAAAGATTATAGAGGATCTAACCAACTCAATAGCTAAGACAAGGAGGTTTAAAGAGAAGTTAGAAGCAAAGGTTTTAGAATGTGAAAGGTTAGAGCATGAGGTAGCTTCACTAAGGAAGGAAGTAAAAGAGTCTAAGGATAAGTTACATAGGTTTGGGAGAATCTCAAAGAACTTGGATAATATTATCAAGGTACAAAGATCTTCATCAAACAAGATAGGACTTGGTTTTGAACAGGTACAAAGAAAACAAGGAGAGGAGTCAATATCAAGCTCTGAAGAAGAAGAAACTTCAGAAGAAGAGAGTGTAAGAGAAAGTGAGACTTCTAAGGATGAGTTGGACAATAAAAATTTCAACAAGAAATAGGAACAATGCACAAATGAGGAACATATGGAATAGGAAGCAACATAGGGTAAAAGAGACTAAGAGACCAATGGGGTCAAGGCAAGGTAGTTTCAATGGATGATGCTTCTCATGTCATGGGTTTGGGCACAAGGCTTCACAATGCAGGACACATGGAAAATAGGAATATGGGAATTTTAGAAACAGGTATCTTTTTCAAGGGTATTGCTACTCTTGTAATCAGTTTTGTCACAAGGCAATAAATTGTAGGGTTCATGATAGAAATGGATATGGCTTCACTAGAAGAAACTTCAAGATAGTTGCACCTCCAAGGAATAACAACATTAAGTGTTATAAGTGCAATAATTATGGGCATACAACAAAGTGGTGTAGAGAAAAAATTTAGAGACAAGCAGGAACAAAAATAGTCAGAGGAATCAGAAGGATCAGTTGAGGAAGAAAGTGGACAAAGGTAAAGATCAGTGCTTGTTGGGAGTAGAAATACTCCCACCCTAGAATTAACCACCTCAAGAGGAGGTGGGGGAGGGGCTAAGCTAAGAGTCTCATTCTTATCCTTGAGCCCCAAAGGTGACCCTTTGCCATTGATGTCAAAGGGGGAGATATTTGAGTTAGGGGGAGAGCATTCAATCAGGAGGAGCAGAATAGAAAAGGTAAAGGAAATGGTAAAAGAAAAATGGGTTGCCATCAATGACAAAGGGGGAGATTGTTGGAAATATGAGCAAGGTTTGTTGTCATTGATGTCAAGAAGAAAGCAAGGTTTGTCATCATTAATATCATGAGGATGATGACCAAGTTTCAATGTCATCCATGCATTTATGTCAAAAGGTTGATGTCCAAATTTTGGTGTTATAAATGTCCTCCAGTGGTTTTTCCAGCAAGGCAAGAAGCAAGTTGATAAAAATAATAATATTATAATATATAATATTATAATATTTTCCGGTTATAGTTTGGCATGAAGAGAAACAAAGGTTGTGGAGTGATAAATTTATTATTTTCCAAAATACCCATGTGAAAGTTTATAATGCCCTAAGTTTTAAATTATTTAAATTTAAATATTTTACCTAAAGGTAAAATTTAAATTTAAATTAATTTAAAGGGCCATAATTCGAATTAAATTTGAAATCAAATTATTTCATCCGTCGATGTGTTTGAAGATATTGCCATGCATATAAAAGGGGGTAAGAACCCACCTTAGAAAATTATCCATGCGATCGATTTGAATGTGAGACGAATTTGTGTGCTAAAGGTTTGAAGGAAATCACATGTGTTAAAAAGCTTTAAGGAGAAATACGAAGGCATAAGTTTCAATGGGGCACACTTCTCAAATGCAGAAGCACTAGTAGTGCAATTAGCAACGAGGGTAGCGCTAGGTCACTCACAAGCAACATGTCATAGGTTTGAATCTATACGAAAATGTTTTGGGTAAGGTAAAGTTGATTTTCATTTTTAGTTTGTGTCTTCGGAGGAAGCTTAAGAGGGAGGTGTGAGCCTCGTCTATTGCGTGTAGGTATGTAGCCCACTTGGTGGGTGCGCACTATGCATAGGCACTTGGGAGAATGGGATTGTGAGGTCGAAACCCATCGAGCTTCTTTTTGTTGTAAGTATAAGGTATGCGCTCATTTGCTAAGGTTTGATATTGCACGCAAAATGCATAAAGGTGGAAATTAAATTTTTAATTTCCTAAAGTTTTATGTTATTAAAATTTGCATAGTTAAAAGGGTTTATGAGTTATAAAGGGAGATAAAAGGGTATGCAAATTTTTAATTTTGGTGTTTGATTTTTAAGTGGTTAAAAGGAGTAATAAGGTGTGCCAAGGGTGTTAGATGTTATTTGTTGAAATAAAGTTATATTATAAAAATTGATTTGAAAGGAGAAATAAGGTATAGTTGATTTTTGATATTTTGGCATGGTGAAATATTTTTGAAAGAAAATATTAAGGATAAATTTTTGCTATCTAACCCTTGATATTGGCAAAGAGAGTGAGTGTGATTGAGATAGGTTTGGAGAATCAAATATTCTTCAAAACAAAGGTATGGGCATATCTTCCTTGTGAGTGAAATATTGTTGGATGTTGTGAATGCTAAGTTGGAGTGAAAAGGATTGTTTGATAAGCATTGTTGAGTTTGATTTTGAGAAATCAAATGTTGATTGATGTAGGTTTTCTAGAATGAAAGTTGATACTAAAACCTTGTTTGATAAGCATTTTTGGAAATATTGAGTATCATTTTTATGTGAGGTTGAGAACTATCTTGAACTAGGGTTTGTGAAAGATCATGAGTATCATTGTTATGTGAAGTTGAGAACTATCTTGAACTAGGGTTTGTGAAATATCATGAGTATCATTGTTATGTGAGGTTTGTTTGATAAGCATGTTGACTAAGCTTTCATTGAGTGATTGGTTGAGTGGAGTTGATTGGGCTTAGTTGATTGGAAGTGTTGGAGTGATAGTTCAAGTTCTGTGAAACAAATTATTCTTTATTCTTAATTTATTTGAAGAAAGATATTGAAAGTGATTGAGTGTTGTGTGAGAGTGAAACATATTGAGTCTCTAACCATTCTCTATATGTTTCTATGGAAAAACAAGAGATATTGAAAGTGATTGAGTATTGTTGTGAGTGTGAAGCATATTGAGTCTCTAACCATTCTCTATATGTTTATGTGAGATTAAAACAAGATTTTGTGTGAAACTTGTTTGTGTGATTGAAGAGGTTTTCTGTAATAGATTGAGTTGAGTTGAGTAAGCTTTTGTGGAAGCTTACAATCAGATTGGACAGAGTTGAGGTAAGTCTTGGTGAAGACTTGTTGGATAGATTTGTGTGAGCTTTTGTGGAAGCTTACAATGCAGATTTGAGACAAGTATTGGTGAAGACTTGTTGAGCAGATTGGACAAGTTCTAGTGAGGACTTGTAGAGCAGATTTGAGGTAAGTCTTGGTGAAGACTTGAGAGAAGTGAGAGAAAGTTCTAGAGAGGACTTGTGGACAGATTTGAGGCAAGTCTTTGAGAAGACTTGTGAGAAAATTGATTGATTGATTTGTTCAAACCTTGAGTTAAGGTTTGGGGCAGATCTAGAAGAGTTGATTTGTGATTGAGTCAAGCTTTGTGTTAAGGCTTGAGGACATATTTGAAGATAGAGTTTGGTGCAGATTTGAGGATAGGTTTGTGCCAGACTAGAGATAGAGATTGAGAAGATTTGTGCTAGACAGAAGGACTGAGTTTAGTGCAAATTTGAGACAGATATTGAACAAATTTGTGGTAGACCGAAGGACTGTGTTTATTACAAATTTGAGGATAGAGATTGAGCAAATTTGTGCTAGATCAAAGGACTATGTTTAGTGAAATTTTGAGGATAGATATTGAGCAGATTTGTGCTAGATCGAAGGACTATGTTTAGTATATATTTGAGATAGATATTGAGCAGATTTGTGCTAGACTAAAGGACTATGTTTAGTGCAGATTTGAGACAGAGATTGAGTAGATTTATGCTAGACCAAAGGATTGTGTTTAGTGCAGATTTGAGATAGAGCTGAGAGTAAGCTTTGGAGGTGACAGAGCAGAGGACAATAGTCTCCAGTGGATAGAGATCCATTAGCCAGGACAGTGAGGATAGGTATTCTGAGTGAGGACAGGAGTCTTCAGTGGAGAGAGATCCACAAGCCAGTGCAGTGGAGGCAGTAGTCTTCTAGAGGATCACCAACCAGAGCAGAGGAGAAGGAGTTCTCCTATGGATAGAGATCCACAAACTAGCTAAGGGTATTGGTGTCTCCTATGGATAGAGATCCATGAATTTTATTAGGGGATTGGTGTCTCCTTTGGATAGAGGTCCATAAACATTGTAATAGGGAAAGGATTCCCAAGATATTTGTTGAGAAAATTTTAGTGAAATATTTTCTCCGTGGAGTAGCCCACATTGGGTGAACCACGTTAAATTGGTGTCTCTATTGTGTGTGGTGATTTTTGCATTGCTTTCATTACTTTTGTTGATATTACCATTGATATATTGGATAATATTGTTTAGGAAAAAAAAAGTAAAAAGTGACCTTATATTCTTCAGTTGTAATGTGTTGAAATGAATATTTATTGTATTGAATGTGTGTTAGTTATGAAATTGATGTTTCATATTTGACTCTTAGTCCTAGTCCTTAGCAGTAGTACTTGATTTGCATATATGGATATTTATGTATCTAACAGAAGTCTCAAGATACCCTCTCACCTCATCTCTTATGGTTGGGGTGGGTAGGGATGTTTAGACATCTTCCCGCTATAATGAGGGCTTAGGTTGTCCATTCATATATATCTATAAATAAATTGAACTTGAAATAAGAATTTTCCATTTACATATATAATCGTAATTATTTTTTAACTTGAAATAAGAATTTTTGTATGATTGTATTCAATTGGTATAATCGTATAATCGTATTCAACTGGTATAATCATATAATCATCCTCAACTAGTATAATTGTTTTCAAGTGTAAGTTTAATGCAGATGGTAGTTAATTCTTTGTTTCATTATGAGTAGTGTCTAGGATATGGTATGGATTTTTTTGTCCTATGAGTAGTGTCTTCTTTTGAAGACATTAATTTTAGACTTTGCTTTCACTAACAAAGGAGTTCTTTGTCCTATGAGTAGTACCTTCACAACATGCTTAGGATATGGCATGGAGTTCTTTGTCCTATGTAGGATACCTTCATAATATATCATTGAATATCTCACTCGGTAGGTAACAAGATGCTTAATTTGAGCAAGGAATGTACCAAGTGCATATTAGACACCATGGCACTACTAGTAGATTGTACAAAGTTATTTTCTTTTGTTTTCTTTTTTCTTTTATAGAGGTTATGTGTGACCTTGATATATTATTTTCCATAGTTTTGCAATATGTACAAAAAAAGATGAATAAAGACACCACAAGTAGCTGAGGTTGTCACAATAAATCAGGAGTCACTGATAGAGGCCTCACACGTTAGTAAGTACTTGGAATTTGATAGTGTTGTTCAATAGTGGTTGACCTAGGTATATTAGAATTGATCATGGTTTTATCATTGACTATGGTGTATTGTAGCAACTGGTGAAGGATACCAGCTATGTTATTTTGTTAATGAGGAAGATAATGAGGTTACCCATAACATAAATGAATCTGGTGATGAGAATACTCGAAATGTGGTTGACAATGCTTTAACTAACAAAGAAGGTACATAGATCACACAAGAAATTTGCTCATGATGTTGGTTACTTTTTTTTTTCATACTATATGGTATAATGATGTTTGGATGATATCGACATTAGAGGTGTTGATGTTAGGTCATCACATACTTCAAACACTGAATCTCATAGAAAGAGAGGTCCAACAAGATGTGTAGCAGAATCAAGCAACACAGATAATATTTGGGTGAAGGTTATTGCAAAGTCAATGTGCATGTCACCCATAAATAAGAAACAATCTTGTTTAGAAGGAATGAGGAGATGACCACAATGAAGGATGTTGTGGGCTCCTTCATTGCCTAACCTATATCAAACATTGTTTACAGATAAATTATGCCATGTTGTAGCAATATTGTATGATGCTTTGAATTAAATTTGACATCAATGATTACAAAAGAGATTGTATTTTCTTCATTTACTTCTCTTTATCGGTCTATCTACATAATTGTTATTTTCTTTTCATTTAAGCTTACATTGAACTGAGTGTTTTTGTAATTGATTTTGGTTTTTGTAGTTCATTACCCTTGAGCTTCTCAACTCTATTTACTTTTAACCTTTTTTAAGTTTTTTTCAAGTTTTTTTTGCTTCAACTAAATTTCAGATACTTGTACAACCATTAACACACATTTATAAGAGAAATCACAAACACATCAAATGATCCAATTAAGAGTCTTCTGAAGTGCAGTTCTTGGTGTCTTTATTAAGTGCCTTTTATTGTCAAATTTATAATAGAAACAAGACTCCAACATGTAAGATGCTCACTTGGGGGTAATGTTCTCTCCATGTCATTTATATTACTTTCAACTTTTTACTGTAATATAGTTTTTCTTAATCAACCCAAATTCCTATAATTTTGATGTACTAAGTTCACTTTGGTTGAATTGTTAGGTTAAGTATGGAAGGTAGGGCACAATCATCTTAGGCAACTTTCTCAATTGTTATGATCTTCATGTCCTTTAAATTCAACATGATAAATCAAGAACAATGGCAAAACTGCTTCTAGTATTTTTGAAAATTAAGAACCTTAAAACCCAAAGCCTTGGTTTGGTTGATACTTCAGTAGGTCTTGGCGGTTAAATCTAATCTCAACAAAACTTACATCTCTCTTTGTGGAAAGGAACTGGCATATCTTGAAATTATGCATTGTTTGTGGAAAATAATAATGTATTAGGGTATGCTTCTGAAAATGATCATCTACCAACACTTTCTGAATATGGTTGCAAGCTAAATTAATATAGTTTTTTATTATCCCTATATTTTGGCAAGGTCCTCTTTCAAGGGATACCTAGTTGATTAGAGATAGTTGCAAAAATATATAATAATAAGTGTCCTACAAGGACACCCTAGTGGTATGTCGTTGGACTATTATCCAGGCTACTCAAGTTCAAATCATGGGGAGGGAGGCCCTTGTTGTGCCTCCAAGGAGTGTGGCCCCCATTTGTGCCACATTTGTTTTTAAGCAAAAAAAACCTTATGGGGCCGCCTTAGTCTGAGATACCACAAACAGGGGGTTCTACACCGTCAAAGTCACCCGGGAGTCACACCCGACCCTACCTACACCAACATTATCAATTGGATTTTGGGTACCCAATTCAAATTTTTGGTAGAGTGGAGTTTTGAACCTGGGACCTCCCTTGGAGGATTGCCCTCTCCTCTCCAACTCACCTACAACACCTGAGTATTTGTGCCACATTATACTTCACCTTACTTCAACCAAAAAAATATATAATAAGGTTGAGTATAATAGATTTCCTTTGGAAGGCAAGATTCATAGAAAAATTTTATAAAGACACTTGTACACTTTGCTTGCGTGGATTGAATTTATTTTTAAGAAGATCTTGGCCATAAATGTTAGCACAAAAAATATTTATTTTCAAAAATATGTAGAGCCAAAGGCTCAGACATTAGCTTTTTTTCCCTTCCTGGAGTATAATTTTCCTCCTATCCCTATGGCTCATTTGATGTACATTATTTAACTTTTAATTGATGTATTATAGCTATATGATTTTGTATGGCATAAAGATGGAAGGATGATTTACCTCTAACAAGTTGCCAATGTTGACTACTAGAGAATAAGGAATTGGTTGAACAGTCACACATTTGTTGTTCTTCTAGATGTGCAACCATTCAACTCCGTTTTCCTGTAGCAATAGTGTAATGCCAGATCCATCTACATGTGGGCTGAGGCCTAGAACAAGACCAGGCCTCGAACATGGTGGATAGTAATTTATTCGCATATTTTGATAGGGATTTCCAAAATAATGCTCAAAATAGTCAGTCTTCAAGTGTAGAGTCTCAACAATTAAATTCAATAGCTTCAGAGCAAGATTCTTAATTTTTGAATTGTATTTATCCACAATTTCCCTGTAAAGTTCACAAAGAGTATTAATAATATGGTATTGGTATGAATGTTCTGAAATTCAAATCTCATTTCATATATTAGTCACTAAATATATTTTATAATGAAACAAGCAAGCAGCTATAAGGAAGATTATTAGATATGAATAGTAATAGTTGTTATTGCTTGATAGCCCAATTTAACATGAACTTTGTCAAAGGGTTGGAATCTAGGTGTAAAATTTGAACAAGATATCTAAGATAAAGTATAATATTCCTAGCACAGACGAGCCAAGATATTACATTGAGTTTATTTATTCCAAAAAAAATAGTTATTGTTAAGCTGCAAGCTAAATGTAGTGGTAAAGTTTTTAGTTTTTCATTTAGGATACCCAAGTTCAAACCCCACTTGGTACGAGGGAAGAAAGACCCCTCATAAAAACCTAAGTACACTTTAATTTTTTTAGCTTATCAAAAAACAAAAATTCTAGTATTGTTTAACTATTTTGGTCATTTTTTGAATTTATCTTTAATATCAAAAGATGAAAAAAATATCTATTGTCATACCATTGAGAAAGATTGACTTCGACTTACAATAATTACATCAATAGGGCTAATCACAAGAATTTTTCTATCTTATTAAAAAACAATTCTAGCTATTGTTTAACTATTTTGGTCATTTGTTGAATTTGTCATTTGTATCTAAATTTTGGTTGAGTATAAGGGTTATATATTATCTCATAGGACTTTATTCTGATAGCTATCGCCTTGCTGAGGACATTGTATTTTTTTTAAAGCGAAAAACCCCTTATGGGGCCACCTTGGTCTAAGAGACCATGAACAGGGGGTTCTACATCGTTAAATTCACCCGGGGGTCGCACTTAGCCCTGCCCGCACCAACATTATCAATTGGATTTTGGGTACCCAATTCAACTTTTTGGTAGGGTGGAGATTCGAACCTAGGACCTCCCTTGGAGGATTGCCCTCTCCTCTCCAACTCACCTACAACACCTCGGTTTGCTGAGGACATTGTCGTTTTATACAGTAAGTGTTCTATTTTTTATTGTTCCCTTCTCTAGAGGAAACCTATACATTATTCCTTGCAAATTGAAATAATTTCTTAATTTTTATATAATTCATATAATCTCAACCTTCCTTCTCTCCCCTCCCCTCCTCTTTCTTGCAAATATATTACATTTACTTGGGTATATATCCTAAATTTGTGATACTGAGAAGAAGAAATAGGAACCATAGAAGAACAACAAAGCAACCTGGAGGGAAGAAGTTGTGTAGGTTGGGGAGTTAAAAGTACACATTTGCATACATATTTAAAAATATATAACCATTAGAGAAACATGCTTAAACTATTTTTTACTTTGTTTTAGTTGTATTTTAGATATACGTTGTGGCTATGGCTGAGAATTCCATTAGACATAACTTGTGGCTATACCTATGGACATGTTTCACAAAATAAAGGTCAAGCTTAATCTAAAATATCAAATGTATACCCTTAGTGCTACACCTTTTAGAAGCTAGTGATAAATTGCTTCAAATTTATTTGTTAGGAAGAGTTTTACCTTTACTTTGGCCCTCCTTATAGGTGTAAATACACATACTTTATTTTGTAAATATATTATTTGATCTAAAAATAGATTTATGGTTTGTTTTAGGACATCATTAATTTCTGCTTTTCATCAGGATTAGTTGCCCCTTGCTTTCAAAACTGGATTGGTATATGGACTCTCGTTCCCCTTTAATACTTGTTTTTATCTTGAATACGGTAAGAAACAATGTTTCTACAAAGAAACGAGTTGTGTATATTAGAAACACTAAACAGGTCCAATGGTAGCATTTCTTCAAAAAAATATTTGTATCATCTTGTGTTTATAGATTAAAATATAACCTTTAGATACATAGATGGTGAGAAATGGGCACTATAGTCGAACATATTTGCTTATCCTCTAGCAAAACAAAATACTGCAAAGCAAAGTAAAACTTGCAACTCAAACTGGATTCAACATTTGGTTGTTGTTGATATTATTTTTGCTAATGATATGAATAATTAACCATATTGTCAAAAATTATTGAGAGGGTATCCTCTTCCTCTCCTCAAGTCTTGTTTCTCCAATATTAGTGATGAAATTAATAGGAAGTCCCAAGTGTCGTCCCCTTCCCTTTATTAAAACATACAACCAAGCAGTTCTTGGTTATTTGGAAATCTAAGGATTAGAGGATCCTTTCTTGGAATATCTAAAACCCTCAATAGATTCAAAGTAAGATTTAATTTTTATCTAGACTTTTTTTTACTGAATGAAAAACCTTGTACTAGAGTTATTGATGGAACATTGTATCTTTAGCTTTCAAATGAGAAAATTGAAAAGAATAGAGATGAATGTAATGGACTCATTAGGTCTATTAAGTAACATTTGTTGCATATCATGTGTACAAGATACATGATAATCAATGTTATTCAGTTGGTGTACATTTTTTTCTCTAATGACACATTGGCTTGAATGTATGTGTGATGAAATATAACTTCTCTCTTGTATTTAATATTATATTATACTTGCTTAGGGATATGTCATATTCCCTTCCCTATTGAAAAATGATTTACCTCCAAAGCATTGATGAAAATCATTGTGTTGCTGACTCCTTTGCTTCTATGTCATACTTTTTTGGCCTAATTGTTATGATAAGAACAATGTGTATATTACAAAATATTTAAACATATTTGTTTGAGATACAATTAATTATTAACAACTGTTTTTTATCTACTTGAGTACCAATGCCAATTTTAACTTATTAATTTTATACGCAAAATGTAGTTGCCTGTTATATTGTTTTGGTAGAAATTGAACTGCAATATTTCTTGGATACTTGTGATAATTGTTCAGGATGATGTTACAAAAATTTTAATCAATATGATAGACTACAAGTAAAATTGCATCTAATTTGTGTTTCCTTCTTGATACCGTCAACTTCAACTTCTATGGAATTGAGTTATTATCTACTTCCCAACATATAATCAATCTACTTCCCAGCAATAATCACTTTGTTGTGTCTCTCTCAAATATGGTTTAATTGGATAGTTTTCAAATCCCTATATATAGTTGATGCCTTTAGATTTTAACCATATTGCAGTTGATTATACAATTTTTATTTTAATGTTTGGTGCTATCATTGGCATTGACTATTATATTTTTAGATTTATGATTTATGCTTGACATAGGTTCAATGCTTGAATTCAACTTACTTGTAGCAATATATTCTTTTGAAAATGTCATTTTGAATATAATATATTGAATATGAAGGTTGAAGATTTAACCCTTGAATACACTTATATTCAACTTTTATTTTATAGAATCTCACTTTTTATATTTTTGCTTTATCTTCCTTTGTATGGACTTGCCTCGTTAATAGGTAATTGAATGACATCTATAAACTCTTATCACTTGAGTAGACTTCACCTTGGGTCTTCTCTGCACTATGATATTCTAGTTGCTTGGCATCCTTTAATGTTCTAGTATAATTGATTGAAATGAACTAAATACAACCTACACACTAGCCACAAAAGTAATTCAAGTGAATGACACCAAAATAATGACCATAAGATAAGGATTTACTACAAGGTAATAAAAACAAGTAATTGCATTTACAATTAAGAGATGTACATGGAATATACTCACCTAGTTACTAGTAAATGGATTTGACCTTCTTCTTGATCAGTACTACATCTTATGGACTTAAATTAATGGACTTATCCTCTAGATAAATTTTCTTTAAAGCATGGTCATTTTATTCTAGCAGTGAAATTAAATTAACTCTTAAATTATTCTTTCAAAAAAAAATTATTTTTTTCTCCTAGAGGTCTAAGATGATGATTTTTAGTTATCTTCTTAGACCCCTAAGACGACGGTTACAAACCACCATCGTAGGGATATAAGATGATGGCTAAAAACTATCATCTTAGATGTCTAAGATAGTGGCTAAAAACCATCATTTTAGACCCCTAGGATGGTGGCGTGTAACCACCATCTTAGAGGTCTAAGATGGCAACAAGAAACCATCATATTAGGGTCCTAGATGGTGGTTAAAAACCACCTCTTAGGAAAAGCACTGTCTTAGAACCTAAGAGGGCAGTTTTTTGAAGTGGTGTTTAATTGTTGTTGTATATCATGGACTTTTTATGATGCCCTCAAAGACAAAGGTTTTAAAATTACCCTTAAATGTCTTTAAGGGCAGTTAATAACCATAGTTAAATGCCTTTTCTGGCGTAGTGAGTCATGCCCTTACCATAAACCAAGGACCCCCTTTTAGGATTCTATCTCTTTCTTCCCTAGAACAAAAAATAGCTTGAAATTGGGAAGAAATGATAGAATCACTCCTGGAGACTTTCAACTCCTATCAATCCATTTTCTCAAGGTTGAATCCCCTGGCCAAAATTTACCCTATATTTGAGCAATAAATATCAATACTCTATGGTTTTCTCACTAACCTCTACTACTAGAGATGATTCTAATAATTTAGCTATAAATCAATTCATGGAAAGGGAACTGTTGGTCACGAATCTGCCACAGGAAAGGATTTTCTAAAAACTATGCACCCTAGACCCGACCAACATTGAAATGCTGGGAAAAAGAAATACTTCCCAGACCAATCTCCAGAGAGGGCTGGTTCCCTTACTAAACTAAGTTTGATTTCATATTAGAGTTGCTGGAAAGGAATTACAAAAGTGCAGAAAGAAACGGGAAATGCATGGAAAGAGATGGGAAATATAGCCATAGGCTGAATTTGTATGATCAGAAAAAGAAACTCAGCAAGATGGCACTTCAAGTGTATAAACAGCATATAATAATAGAAAACATCATAATTTATTTATGACCTTGTGCAAACAACCTTCAGGATTGCATTCTAGAACTTACTTCCTTACTAGAAATATTCAAATTGAAATGTAGAATTTAAATCTAACAGCAGATTGGAAAGACAAACGTAATTGAGAAATACATGAAACAGAAAGAAATTGCACAGAAAGAAGTTTGCAAAATCAGAGGCCAAATCTCTTTCATTCATGCAAGAACTTGAAAGCTTTCATGCAATCTGTCTCTCAAACTCTCGATACTTGTTCTTGAGATTTACATTGATTTATATAGAGGTCTTGCCTCTTTGCAGCATTAAAAATATGAAGCGGACATCCTCGAGATATACAAATTGTGCAACGAAAACAAGGAAATGATATCCTTAAACAGCCTCGAAGAAACCAAAAATTAAATGAGACAAGGAATCGGCGGTCGCATTCATTAAATGGTCTTTCTTGAAATACGTTGGAACCGTTGGAAAAATTGTAAATAGCAACTTCGAATGATGGCGCATCTTCAATTCTGGTGGCTCAAACACGTTCTTCTACCTTGATCGCATCAAAAATCAGCAAAACATTTAATTCTGGAGTGCTTTTAATCCTCAGAAATCTCAATGCGTCATCGGGTCGTTTGAACTGCGTTCTAGCGCAAAACTGTAACAGGTCACGAAAACACGACATGTCACGAAATCACGACGTATCTCTGCTCCATACACTTCTGTCATGTCACGAAATCGCTACAATTTCGGCTTCTTTATCTCCTTCGCAATCTTGAACCGCGAAAACATGATGCATCGCAAAATTGCGATGTTTCGTACTATCATGCTTTTTCTCTTCTCTGTTACCGCAAAAATGTGACAATGCACGATTTTGCTACATTCTTCATCTTTCCGTCTCTGGGCTGTGTCTCCCTTATATGTCACGAAATCGCGACGTAATCTTCTTACTGCTCAATCTTCTCTTCTATGGCACAAAAATCCGACATGTCGCGATTTCGCTACAACTTTTATGCATGTTGTACGGTCCTGCTTCTAAGCCACGAAAATGCTACAAGGCACGATTTCGCTACCATTTTTTGCATTTGGTCCTTCCACTCCTATATGTCACGATTTCATGATGCCAACTTCTTTCTTATCCACATCTTCAAAAATGTCGCGATTTCGCTACGTTTTCTGATCTTCTTCATCATAGCCGCTTCTTATCGCGATTTTGCGACGTCTTCATCTTGTTTGGCTTCATCTCACAAATGTCACAAAATCGTGACGTATTCATGCCTTAAGCCTTTCTGTCTCCACCTTGCCGCGACCACGCAACACGTAGCAATTTCGCTACATCTTTCGCTCTTCCGTATCGTGTTCAATATTCTATCGCGATATTGCTACCACTTTGTCGCTCTACCTCTGTTGACCATTTTAACCATGAAAATCTAACACGTCACGATATCGCGACGGTTTTACCCCCCTGCTATCGTTGACTGCGTTGACCGCGATTTTCTGACATGTCGCAAAATCGTGCAACTTTTGCATTTGATTTCTCTCTCCTCAACCGACCCGCGATAACACGACATGTCGCGATTTCACGATGGTTTTCGACTTTGCTCTTCATGCTGCTTTTTTGTCGTGATTTCGTGACAGTCTTCAAACTTAGCTTATTTTTTGCATCAAAACCTGTATAGAAGTGAGAATTTCAACATTTTAAGCCTGAATAATCAATAATTAATAAAATGTGGCAAAAATGCCAACATTCTTGGTGGCTCGCGGGGTATACAGTTCTACTGTATGCACGAATCCTAGGCCTGAATCCATTGGGCAACAGAGTCAATAAAAACTAAGAACAGAAAGCTGGCTAATGGGGTACATCTCGACAGACTGCTACAACAACTCTTATTGAATGACTGAAACTTCAAGTAAATCTGCATTTGGCTGAACTGACCATGGAATGGAAATGATAAATGGTGGAATAATGGAATGGAGGGAGTGAGGCGGTAGATACAGTAACAAAGTGCTTTTGTGCTACCAGTTGCTATGAAAGGGAAATGGAGGTGAATGTAATAATCAGAATGATGACCAGCAAATATGTAGGTTGTGGAATGAGAATGGAATGGGGAAATGAACTGTGGATAAATGCTTAAAACAACAATGTAGTTAGAATAAAAGGAAAAGAAGAACCAGGAATATTAGAAAAGGGGAAAAGAAACAACAGCAGTGGCTTGATTACTTGCAGAAGAAAAAAAGAATAGAAGAAGAAGGGAATAAAGAGGGGAAGGATGAAATAGAAAAGAAGGAAGAAATGGAGAGGAAGCCACTAACTGCTGGGAAAGAAGAAGAAAAAAGACAAAAATACGTACCTGCGGGATCGCATGCAAAAAGAGCCAAAGTGAACAAAGGAAAAACAACACTCTTTTTTTTTCTTTTTTGTTTTTTTTTTTTTTTTTTTTGCTTTTTTTTTACTATGTACACAAGGTAACTCCCGAATTAGCTATGAACATTCGGGAAAGACACGAACCCAAACACGGTTCTGTCTCCTGGATCCCAGATCTTTAACAAACACCCAGTTAACTCCTGGTTGATGATTAGCTTAGAGTCACTAAAGATCTGTAACTGCTGCACTCCAAGTGTCCCAGCAGTCTTGAGACCTAGGCATGATCGTCCAGTCCCAGTGTTAGCGCCATTTCTGTATTAATGTCCATCAAAATAGAGTTGATCTGGCAGAGAATCTTGTTCAACTTGATTAGGTGGCAACTTGACTTCAACCTCTTCAAGTTGCATAATGGAATAACAGCCAATTTCGGTCTGGATCATAGCATTGAAATTGAGCATTGAAAACTCATCCTCCAAATCTTCAGTTATCATATGAACAACATGTTCTTCTTCTATCTTCTCAATATGAAAAGTGGAAGGTTTTTGATTATAGATCCGGACTCGTCTTCCTTTGAACGAAATCTCCAAGTGAGAATAATCCAGTGCAAGGTAACCTCCCATATTTGCAGTAAACTCTCTAGATAAGCACATACTGAAATACGGTTCTAGATCCACCACAACTATCTCCTGAATGACTGTAATCTGTGGCATATTATGCAAAAAAATTGGGACATCTTTGATTACACCCACCATTTTCACAAAAGTGCCATCTAACTGCAAAACACTAGGGCTACTTTGTGTGAATTCCATTCCCATTGCTTCACAAACTGCCTTTGGCATGACAGTTGTAGCAGCACCAGAATCGATCAAGAAATTATGTACGATCCAACCCTCCATTTGCAATGACAGATAAAACGGGGGTGGTCTACTCCTGCCAATGGCTGCATAAGTTAATGTTTGAGCCATAACTACCTAGGTTGGAGCTTTCCCCTTACTTTGTATGGTCTTCAAGGATTCTTGTAAGAGATTTACCTATCCAAGCAACTGTAAGGTGTCATACATACTTACCTTAGCTGGTATCCGTTTGAGTTCTTCAACAATGTTGTACTCCATGGAGATTTGTTCTTTCCCGCCACTAGCAGCTTCAAATTTGCTCTTATATTGCTGGGTGGCCTCCACTCATTACCGTTTGGTCAATGATGGATACCGCAATGTTTCTTTGGCTTGCTTCTTTGTTTCTGCTTGCGGCCGGGAAGTAGAAGCTTGTTCTTTGTCTTTTGCTGGTGGTGGAAGTGGATCCTTCGACAAAATAGGTGATTGTCGTTGCACTGGGGAATCATGAGCCTTTGTTGGCATTTGCTGCTTCGTTGCTTATACAGGCGACACTTTCAATGGCTCCATCTTAGTCGGATCTACCAACATTGGTTTCTTGTCGTTGTGTGTCAGTATTGCTATATGTTCCTCCAGAGACTCCACGGAAGTAAGATCCACCTCTTGAATCATGTTTACACGGCTCCCTGTAAGAACTTGAAAATAATTTTGGTGGACCATGCAAGTGGACTCATCATGTGGGTCATTGCAGGAAGAACACCAATAAGATGGCTCATGTGAAACTTTAGAAGGGCCAGCATCTTCACTTACCAGAACTACTGAGTTCCTTTCAGGTTCTTTCTCCATAGCCTTGCTAGGAGCAGGTTGTTCTCTAGTTACTGTCGGCATAAATCTTTGTGGCTAATAATTCCTTTTCACCTCTCTCTGTTCCATAGATGTCACCTTGTCAGTGAGAGATCTCATAGCCGACTGAATTTCTTGTAACATAACTAATTAAGGATCTGGGCTTGAGGATGCAGGTGGTGTCGATAAATGTAATGGAAACTATGCGGAAGATAATGCAGGAGTTGGAAATGGAGGGACTAACCGTGGAATACTCGATGCAGGCAACTGAGGAACAGTTGGAGCAGGAAGCTAGGGAACTGGGATAGGTGCAATTTGAGGTGCACTGGAGCTCCATGATGGGGTAGGATACATAGATGGCATGGGCTATGGAAGCAAACCAGAATATAAATACTTAGGTAGATCAGGGATGATAGGCATAGTTACCTTGGGAGGAAGTCTACCTATAGCAATCAGATCAGCTTTCGCCTTTAACGCTTGTTCGAACAACTCTAGAAATGTAGTCACGTTGGATTGTCGGACAGCCCAACCAATGTCCATGTTAAATGCTCTGAGGTAATAAAAAGCAGCTAGCTCATCAGCAGGCCGAAGACCATTAGGAATTCTCTGCCAGGTTCTAGTGAATTGAACATTAAAATCAGCTATCTCTTCCTACGGGTGCCTCTGGATCATGTTAAACTGATGCAACAATGAAAATGGATCAGCCTGTTCATGAAAATTCTTAACTTGCAGTTCTCCTAGCTGATCCCATGATGTAATGGTGCCTGGTTGCAACGTTCGGTACCAGTACAGCAATTTACCTCTTAGTGATAACACCAACAACTTCACCATCACATCTTCGTCAGTTATATCATGAATGGCCGCCAGAGAAGCTACATCATTAATATGTTCATATGCAGTCTTACCCGTACCATCATAGGTCGGCAAAACCTTCAAAGCGGCCTAAGGAACTGGATTCTGAGCCTGTAAATTCAGGGCCCCCGAACTGTTCCATGCCAAGAACTTCCTGGGTGGAGAATACTGGGCCATTTGGACTAGTAGATGTGACTGAGAAGATGGAAAACTAGTAACAATACCAGGGATTTGTGAAGATATGGTAGATGATGCAAGGGATGGGGAAACCAACCTAGATTGTTCATCTCTTTTTGTGCTTTCAAGTTCAAAAAACTCAATAAGATCTTCAACTTTTTTAGACTATGATCTCGTGATCATGAAATACAGCTTTCACTGCATCCACGTTTAGAGATTTTTGGGTACTACAGAGTCACAAAATGTTCTAACTATACGACATGAAGGCGAACATTAAACCCTCAATACTATGGGATCTTTCTGAGATAGAAGAAGTTTGTCCCATCGGGCATGCCAAAAACTGTTGGTCACGAATCTGCCATAGGAAAGGATTTTCTAAAAACTATGCACCCTAGACGCGGCCAATATTGAAAGGCTAGAAAAAAGAAATTTTTCCCAAACCAATCTCTAGAGAGGGTTGGTTCCCTTACTAAACTAAGTTTGATTTCAGATTAGAGTTGCTGGAAAGGAATTACAAAAGTGCAGAAAGAAACGGGAAATGCATGGAAAGAGATGGGAAATATAGCCGTAGGCTGAATTTGTATGATCGAAAAAAGAAACTCAGTAATATGGCACTTCAAGTGTATAAACAACATATAATAATAGAAAACAACATAATTTATTTACGACCTTGTGCAAACAACCTTCAGGATTGCATTCCAAAACTTACTTCCTTACTAGCAGTATTCAAATTCAAATGCAAAATTTAAATCTAACAGCAGATTGGAAAGACAAGCGTAATTGAGAAATACATGAAACAGAAGGAAATTACACAGAAAGATGTTTGCAAAATCAGAGGCCAAATCTCTTTCATTCATGCAAGAACTTGAAAGCTTTCATGCAATCTATCTCTCAAACTCCCGATACTTGTTCTTGAGATTTACATTGATTTATATAGAGGTCTTGCCTCTTTGCAGCATTAAAAATATGAAGCGGACCTCCTCGAGATCTATAAATTATACAACGGAAACAAGGAAATGATATCCTTAAACAGCCTCGAAGAAACCAAAAATTAAATGAGACAAGGAATCGACGGTCGCATTCATTAAATGGTATTTCTTGAAATACGTTGGAACCGTTAGAAAAATCATAAACAGTAGCTTCGAATGATGGTGCATCTTCAATTATGGTGGCTTGAACACGTTCTTCTACCTTGATCGCATCGAAAATTAGCAAAACATTTAATTTTGGAGTGCTTTTAATCCTCAGAAATCGCAATGCATCATCGGGCCGTTTGAACTGCGTTCTGGCACGAAACTGTAATAGGTCGCAAAAACATGACATGTCGCAAAATCGCGACGTATCTCTGCTCCGTACACTTTTGTCGCTTTTGGACCATGAAAACCAACCATGTTGTGAAATCGCTACAAGTTTGGCTTCTTTATCTCCTTCGCAACCTTGAACCGTGAAAACGCGACGCGTCGCGAAATCATGACGTTTCATACTATCATGCTTTTTCTCTGCTCTATTATCGCGAAAATGTGACAATGCACGATTTTGCTACATTCATCTTTCCGTCTCTGGGCTGTGTCTCCCTTATATGTCACGAAATCGCGACGTAATCTTCTTACTGCTCAATCTTCTCTTCTATGGCGTGAAAATCTGACATGTCACAATTTCGCTACAACTTTTATGCACGTTGTACGGTCCTGCTTCTAAGCCATGAAAATGCTACAAGGTGCGATTTCGCTACCATTTTTTGCATTTGGTCCTTCCACTCCTATATGTCGCAATTTCGCGATGCCAACTTCTTTCTTATCCACATCTTCAAAAATGTCGCGATTTTGCTACGTTTTCTTATCTTCTTCATCATAGCCACTTCTTGTCGCAATTTCGTGACGTCTTCATCTTGTTTTGCTCCATCTCACTAATGCCATGAAATTGCGACGTATTCATGCCTTAAGCCTTTCTGTCTCCACCTTGTCGTGACCACGCAACACGTAGCGATTTCACTACATCTTTTGCTCTTCCATACCGTGTTCAATATTCTGTCGCGATATCACTACCACTTTGTCGCTCTGCCTCCGTTGACCATTTTGACCGCAAAAATCTAACACGTAGCAATATCGCGACGATTTTACCCCCTGCTGTCGTTGACTGCGTTGACCGCGATTTTTTGACACGTCACAAAATCGTGCAACTTTTGCGTTTGATTTCTCTCTCCTCAACCGACCCGCGATAATGCGACATGTCGCGATTTCGTGACAGTTTTTTACTTTGCTCTTCATGCTGCTTTTTTGTCGCGATTTCGCAACAGTCTTCAAACTTAGCTTGTTTTTTGCATCAAAACCTGTATAGAAGTGAGAATTTCAACATTTTAAGCCTGAATAATCAATAATTAATAAAATGTGGCAAAAATGCCACCAGGAACTAAAACTCAAAATCTAGCATAATTTAGTAGAATATCCTATAGAGAATATAATAATGTACAAGCAAAATTTCTAAGATAAAGAAGAGAAAAAGAAACTTAGCTAAAAAAAATTATATGCCTAGACAAAATGTCTTGCCTCACTGAAGCCCTAGCTCTCCATTATTCTTCCCATCATCTGAACCTTGGTTGACAGATATTTGAAATTTTATTTTTTGCAACTTGAAAAATTGTCATTGCCCTTGTTTTAGGTGGCTAACTTCATAGGGTCGTATGTCCCTCAATATTGTTTTTTTATATTGGTAAATAATAGGGTTTTGAAAGGGGCCATTCCCTTTTACAACTCCTAAAAATTCAAGATTAACAAATGTATCAATCTAGGCACAAAAAACAACTTAAATTCTTACAAATCAAATTTTGCAATTTTTGAACAATATAACCTTTTCTAACCAAAAGTGAAATGACCAAAACAATAACAATAACCCACCCTATAGCTTTTTCTACATATTCCATCTAAATTTTTAGTAGAGGTGAAATAAGTACTATCATTTTGTATCAATTTGATGAATTTTTCCTCCTCCCAAAGACAAAATTCTTTGCTTCCCATCAACTATATCCTTAGAAACAACTCTGGTTCTCAATTCTCGAAGATTAAGCCTTCCTCAAGAAACTAAAATTCCCAAATCAACCTTCATAGCTTTCCTTCTACTTCCAACAAAAAAAATTGAATAATTTTTTCCTCATTTGCCAACTCCAAATCACTTGTAGATGTCAATTCTCCTCCATATTCTTCATCCTCAAACCCATTCTAAAAAATGTTAATATTTTTATTTTTTCCTCCCATAGCCAATTAGTTTCACATTTTACTAATGAGAGGTTTCTCTCGAAACCCTCATTTATATGCTCTTTACCTTTAGCCCTACTGGATAGTATGGATCTTTCTCAATATTCTCTTCTACACGTAAAGAATATTTTTTTTCCTTTTCAATCAAAGCCTCAGTCACTGGTTCATTAATACCTCCAGGTTGAGTTTCTGGAACAAACTCTTCCCTTTCAACAATGTCATCCTCATCAAGGGTAGGAAGAACCTCAAATTATTTTAATATGGACCCTTACTACTTTTTCCAATTTCTTTCTACCCCAAAACTTCTCCTTGCTTAGTTTACTTTTTCCTCCAAACCCTCAAAGATTGTCTAGTTCTATTATTCATAACTTCTCCTTAGCATTTTTTGGGCATGTTTTTCAAATATGTCCTACCCTTTTGCAAAGTTTACAAAAAGGAATGGGAGCTTCATATTGAATCTCTTTTTCCCATTCCCTATAATATGAAACTAGCCTAATAGATTTAGGCAGTGGTTCAACCAGATCTACCTATACACAAAAATGGGTTGCCATCATTCTGGTTCAAGATTTATTGGTTGAATCAAAAGCAATTACTTTTCCAATCACTTTAGCTATTGTGAGAATAATATTGTCATCCCAAAACTCCATTGGAAATCCTAATAGAATCACTCATAAGGGTGTTGATTGAAGAGTGGTTATGGTTGAATTAAAGCCTCGATTCCATTTTTGTAAAAATAACCCTCTCCTCCTAAAAAACCATGGGCTCCTCATCAAAACATTAGCCATATCCTCTATATTTGCAAAGTTAAACAACAAAAAATTATTAGGCAAATCCACCACTGCTTCCTACCCCAAAATTTTATATTTATCTCGAACCCACTTCCTTATTGTATCTAAATATAGTTTATTACCCAAAAATTTCCCGACCAAAGAATTTTTTCCTTTTTGAATCACAACCAAAATTTTTAGGACCTTAAGAGTAAAACCCTTTTCATTCAATCCAAAGATAAAACAAATCTATTTTATTGCAAATCTTTATCTATGTTCAAAACTTGCACCCAAGAAGCGCCTTCCTTTGATATTTCTGCTATTGTTAAATTCAGATTTACTACTCCTAGATCCAAAGGGTTAGAATCTCTCCTATCTACATCCTTAGGTGATTTTGTCACAACAAAACCCTCACCTATCACCTTTCCTACTTCTCCTTTCCCTACTACAATAAAACCCTCGTCTACAACCATTAGTATCTTCCAAATATCCTTTACAACCTTTGGAGCCATTTTCTTAAAAGTGCATCCATGAAGGTGCTTGTGTAGATAATGATGTACTTTCTTGTGACCAACTCTTCCCTGTGGCTCTTGCCATTATCCACCATGAATTTCCCTTTGTATCTCCCTCGATATTTCTATTAGTATTTTATAATGATTATATAGTAGTATTATAATATGATAATTGTGTATGTTTTAGATTTAGATTTTTTCTTTAAAATATAAGAATTTCATTAGTTAAACTTTAATAATTCAATATAAATTTTAAATATTTATTCAATGAATACATATTTACTTCATATAAATAATACATTAATACTTTAATAGTATTTAAAAATTGTTATCTATTATCAAATGGTATTAGTTTAATAGGTTATATTTCTCAAATTTTGAGGAGACTAAGGTCTATATTTTATTTTCCATGCAATTTAGTTTATATTAGTGTAGAGGTTTCATATGAGGGCAATGATTAATAGACCTAAAATTCCATAGGTCAAGAGAAGCCATTAGCAATCCTATCCAACCTCATTGAAACTCAAACAGGAGGTGTAAATCCTAATCTACAATTCAAGACAATTCCACCAAACAATAGAAAGGTATAAAGATTTGGATAATAATGACAAATATCCACTCTTCAGATAACTTTCATTTTGTTATTATCATTGGTAATCATGGAGAATTTAAGTTTTTGAATATTATAGTTTCTTACTAAGCTACTAAGACCTAAGGTCAGTCATGCCTGATATATACAAATAAATCCTTTTATCATTAGATACATGTAGAAAAAGGAAAAATACCATATGTCTATATGGAATTAGTGATGTCAATGAAAAATTAATACTAAATACCATACAACATTGGCAATTATGGAAAAACACGTTTTATGAAGCATTTTATATATGCACTACAAGAAGGGTTTATAAAGCTTACAAGCAAAAATGTTTGAAAAAACATTAAAGATATCATTGGTTTCCAAAATACCATATATACATGTTTTATTGCTTTCATAATTCTTTTCTTCCCTTGGCCTTCCACTTATCCACTTCCTTAGCCATGTTGATAAAAGTGGCAATATGCATATATTTAGAAAATATAGCATGTTTAGTAAACTATCAATGTGTTTTATAAATCTATGCACCCAACCATTTTTAGTGGTGAAATATATATATTTAAATAAGATGTATTCATTTTACTAAACATATGTTATAGGGGCATACACATTATAAAACATGCATGCTTTTCAACAAGATTGATATTAGGCTTGTCAATTCAAATTAAACCATGCATGTGTGTTCTTCAAGATGTGAGCATAATCTATTTAATTTTCTTTTCATTTCCACACTTTGGCTCCCATCTTGGTGCACCTCCCCTCATGTCCTTCCTAGGAAACTTTTATAAATTGGACCAAATGGTCAAATATTTCCTTAGATAAGGTGGGATAATTTTAAGAGTTGAACAACCATATCTTGGCATTGATGCATACACCCATTCATCAATGAGGGTTATATATGGGTAATACCCAATCATAAGGTAAATGTCTTATTGTTAAGTGTGTTTTCATGGCACTCTAAGATGTAAAAAGTTAGAATCATTTAATCTTTGATCCAGATCAATGAGTCTCAACATTTAGGCATGTGGCAAATGACCAACATGAAAGACAATATCCTTAATACCAATTTCTTTTAACTCAAATCTTCTTTCCACCTCAATAGATCTAATATTGTATGTTAATAATTCTTAGTTTGAAGTGGAAAATCCTTTTGATATTGGTTAAGTTTTTTACCCCATATCCTTTCTAACTGATGGATGATCTAAAAGAAAACTATCATCAACAAGCTAGAGACGAGATTGAAAGGGGCCATTTGTTGCAACCTAAATATCTTTATTTTTTCTTTTCATTTTTACCTTTGAGAAAGCTCTTTAAAAAGCCTCAACAAGAATAATAAAGAGATAGAAGGAAGTGAATCACCCTAGCAAAGAAATGATCCATCAATCAAAATAGAATATTTTGAAGTGCTATAACAACATATAATCCATTCACAGCAACCTTGATCAAAACTTTTTTTTAAGAACGTCATGTAGAACACTCCAACAAACCCTATTATATGTTTTCTTTATCTCTAATTTCACAAGTATACCTAGCTCTTTTCCATAGAATAAAGAAAATTACGACCTCTTGTGCAATAATTATACCATCAATTATAAAATCTTATTTCCTTGAGACAACACAATCTAGAATGCTTTTGAATTTATATGTCATAATTTTTAATTTATCTTATAAATCATATTACAAACGCTTACTGGACAAAAACTATCAAAATATTTTATATTGCCTTTCTTAGAAATCAATAAAATTAAGGTGGCATTGACCTTAATTAATATAGTATTTTTCTATTAAATTCTCCAATCACAATCAACATATAATTCTTCAACAAATCTAAAATTTTAAAATAAAATTACAATAAATCCATTCAAGCCAAGGAAGACAATTATTGTCAAATTCTTGATTCCATTATGTCTCTTTAACTTCTAGTAATACAATTTTAAAGAGAGGCCTATCTAGATTTAACATCACACAAATCTCTATAGACATGATTAAACCCCCATCCAAAGTGTGTCTCTAAGTGCAAATGTGTTCATCTAAGAAGTTGTCTATCTTTATATATTCATAATCATTCTAGAACTTATGATAAATGGCAAATAATCTAATTCGAATTTAGGATATTGATGATATTTTCTCACAAGTATTAAAGTCAATGCACCAATATTTCATGAATGTTGGATGTGTTGTATCCTTTGCATGAAAAAAATAGTGGGGTAGTCTTATTTTAGCCCATGGTCTTATTTGTGGGTAGTCTCCTTAAATTAGTAGGTAGCCCATGGTCTTAATTTGGGGTGGCCTTATTTTAGCCCATGAACTTATTTTATGTGTTATGGGATACCTATATATTGTAAATGCTTTGTTACAAGTGAAGTATAAAAAAAGAGCAAGAGGTGCAGCTTTGAGTTTCTACAAGTTTTCTTAGTCAAGGGTTTCCTTGATAAATATTTGTGTTTATTGTGTATGCATATTATTTTTCTTTTATTTTATTATTATCTTTGCATTAATATCTCTAAAATATGTTTATCGATCTCTTCATCTAGTATCAAAGTATGGTTATTGGTCTCAAGGGGATGCCTTGGTTGTTAGGGTTTTACTCAGTTTGAGAAGAGCAAGGGTATCTTGGGTCTATGATAAACCTATTTTTTGAATGGGATTTTTATGCAGGTAAATCTAGTGTAAAGGAAAATGGCTAGCAATATAAGAATCGAGATCAAAAAAATTAATGACAAGAACTTTGAGTTATGGAAGCTAAATATGGAAGATTTGGTTGTGGATAAAGATCAATGGATTATTGTGTCAGGAAAAAACTCATGGATATATCATAATAAAGTTGGAAGTTGGATAGGAAGGCAAAGAGTTCTATTCAATTGTGCCTTGTAGAGTCAATGTTGATCAATGTCTCTAAAGAAAATAATGTTGAGGAGTTAAGGGAAAAGTTAAGGGTTTTAAATTAGTCAAAGTTCTTGGTAAACAAATTATTCCATCAAAAGAAGTTGTATATCCTTTGGATGAATTATGGTTCTATTGCGGAACATCTCAATGCATTTAACATTATAGTAAGTTATTTAGCCTCTTTTGATATTAAAATTACTGAATAAGATAAGTGTATTACTTTGTTATGTTATTTGTCAAATTCATGGTATAATCTAGTTGTGGCCATTGGGAGTACTACTACAACTACTTTAATATTTAAATATGTGGTCACATCCTTGTTATCAGAAGAAATAAGGTGGAAATCCATGGAGAGCTCATCAAAGGATCCCTTTTGTATAAGGTATCAGTCCCAAGATAAAAATAACTTTGGAAACAAGTCAAAGTCAAGAGGGAGATCTAAATATTCTATAAAATTATACAAAAAAGCTAGAAATGCAATAAAGCTGGGAATTTGAAGAAATACTATAGATCCAAAAATATTGATAAAGGTAAAGGATTTGATGATGCTTCTTCCATAGAAGGAGGGGAGGTATACTTAGAATATTTTAGTACATAATTAGATTATGATGCGTGGTTGATTAAATCAAGGGCTTCTTTTCATATGACTCCTCATAGATAATAGTTTTATAAATATTAAAAGTATAACGAAGGTGATTTCTTCTTAGGAGATGACTCGATAACCATAATCATAGGATGTGGAAGGGTCAAATTGTTACTAAACTATGGAAGGGTTAAAACCCTCTATAGTGTTCTTCAAATTCTAGGGTTGTCAAAAAACTTGATATCTATGAGTAGAATGAGTGATCTAAGTGTGTAGATAGTATTTGGAAAGGATGCCTATAGGATGGTTTGAAGAGCAATGGTGTTGGTAAGAGGAGTTCAAATTGGAACATTGTACAAACTATTGGGCAACATTAGGGTTAATATATGTAATATTTTTATTGCTCTTGAAAATAAAACAAACAAAACCCCCACTCTTCCTATAGAGAAGATAATACTTTGGCACCAAAGAATGGGACATAGTGGAGAAAATATCCTTCGGGCTTTGCATACTAAAGGTATGGTTGAAGGTATTTCTAATTTTTCTTTAGATTTTGATTTTTGTGAACATTGTATATATGGTAAAAAAAATTAGGTAAAGTTTCCATCTCGTGTTGCAAGAGCAAAAAAGATTTTGAAGCTGATACATAATGATTTTTTTGGACCTGTGCCTATTCCATCACTTGAAAAATTAATGTACTATGTTTCATTTATAGATGATTTTTCAAGGTATGCATGGATATATTTCCTTTGAAAGAAATTTGATGTCTTCGTAAAATTCAAAGAGTTTGAAGCTATTGTAAAAAACCAGACTAAGAAAAAGATAAAAGTGTTATGGATATGTAACAGAGGAGAGTTCTACAACAATGAATTTGAATTTTTGTAAGAAATACAAAACAATAACCCAAAAAATAATTTCATGCACTCCTAAATAGAATAGAGTTTTAGAAAGAATGAATAGGAAATTGATAAAAAAGGTAAGGAGTATGCTCAATTGTGTAGGATTAGCATAAGAATTTTGGACAGAGGTTGTGGACACTACATGTTACTTGGTAAATCAATCACCTACATCAGCATTGGTTGATAAAACTTCGTATGAGACATGGACTAGTAAGAAACCCTCTCTTGAACATATTAGATTTTTTGGTTGTTATGTTTATGTGCATGTTCCAAAGGAAAAAAGAGTAAATTAGATAATAAAGTAGAGAAGTGTATCTTTTTTGGTTATAAATATGGTGTAAAAGGCTAAAATTTTGGAAATAAACTAGGACAAGTGTAATATTTAGAGAATTTAAAAGTGCTCCCAAGCAAGAAAATAACCACAAAAGAAAGAACGAAAAAAGGTGTAGTTTGAGTTCATGGATCAACAATCTAACTCAATAGAAGATGATGAACTAGATTCTCAAACACTAGTCTTGAGAATATCAACTTGAGAAAGAAGAAAACCAAATAGGTACAATTCACCTGATTTTCAATCTACTTTTGTTTTATCTGTTATTGATGATAATACTAGAACTATTAGGGAGGTAGTTAATGTTGGCATCAAATGGCTATGTAATCACACATTTGTAATATGGGTCAAAGTCCAAGAATGAGGTGTCAATGATGAGGTGTCACCTTGCATGCACATGTGAGTTGGTAATGGCAAATGCTAGAGTTTGCCTTGTAGAACATGGAATATAGTTTTTATTTGAGATTGCTAATGGAAAAAAGTCAAATGTTTAGACATCCCTCAAGGGGAGGGTTTTTTCCTTGTTATTATCTTATTTTGTGTTTACATCTTTATTTTGTTGCTCCTTGTTATATTTAGCTCTCTTCATTTTGTATCAATGTCATGTTCAGTTTTAACATTTGGTATCATAGCCTATGGTCTTGAACCTGGGCAGTTTATGGTATTGTATGAAGAGATGCAAGGGTTTATAGCTTATGATAAATCTGGTGAGCTTCAGCAGTGATAAATCTAGATTAAGGATTGCTCATGTTATGGTTTAATATTTAAATATTGTTGAGCTTTAACAGTGGTAGATCTGGTGAGCTTCAACAATAATAAATTTGAATTAAGGATTATTCATCCTAGGGTTTAATATTTAAATCTTGTTGAGCTTCTGCGGTAACAGATCTGGTGAGCTCTAACGATGGTAAATCTGGTGAGCTTCAACAATGATAGATGTGGTGAGATTTGACAATGATAGATCTAGTGAAATTTACCAATGATAGATTTGGTGAGCTTCAACAGTGGTAGACCTAGTGAGCTTCGACAATGACACTATGTTTTATCTAGTATTTAGATGCTTATTTTTTGTGAGTGTGAGTTTTGGCAATGATAGATCTAGTGAGCTTCAACAATGAGTGACAAATCTGGTGATCTTCAATAGTGGTAAATATGGTGAGCTTTGATAGTGATAGACTTGGTGATTTTTGGTAGTGACACTATGTTTTATCTAGATTCAGATGTTTATTTTTCATGAGTGTGAGGTTCGACAATGATAAATTTTGTGAGCTTCAATAGCGATAGACCTAGTGAGGTTCGACGATGACACTATACTTTATCTATATTCAAATATTTATTTTTTGAATAGGTATTGGAGTTTAAGGTTGGAAATGTCTATTCTAGTGGTTTTATTATGCAAGTTGCAGAGGTGTCCATGCATGAGGTTTCATTTTGTAACTGGTATTCTTCATGTTTTAGTGTGTTGTGTAGATCTGAAACCTTAGATCTATGTTTTGCAAAGTTGTTGAAGAATGTTTGAGATGGTTTATTGGTTGTACCATAAGTTTTGGGTAAGTATTAACTATTGTAACTGGTGTAGCTTGTACCTAAAGAAGCTACTATAACTCGTGTAGTTGTAGAGTTGTTAATGTTATTGTAACCAGTGTAGTTGTGCCCAAAAGAGACGGGTGCGGATGCTACAAGTGGTTACCTAGTGTAATGTTCTTAGAGATATTTGTAATGTTTCAAAAGTGGTTTTTTGGACTCTTTTTTTACCTTGTCGATATATGGCTACGGGTAACAATTGAAGCTAATGTGTTTATAAGGTTGGAGGTAGCTTGTAGGGTGGGTAGTTCTTGGAACGACTAGATATAGTTGATGGAATTTATAGACCTAGAGGTTGGTTGTAACTAGGTTAAGGTTACTTGTCTTCAAAAGGACTTGTTTTAGCTTATGCCCATGAAGAGTTGTGTCAAAAAAATCATTGTCTATACTACAAAATTACAAATGTGTCACGAAGGTGGGAATGTTGGCATTAAATCCGTATGTAATCACACATTTGTAATATGATTCAAAGTCCAAGGATGAGGTTTCAATGTGTATGTAAGGATGAGGTGTCACCTTGCATGTACATGTGAGTTGGCAGCGACAAATGCTAGGGTTTGCCTTGTAGAAGATGCAATGTAGTATTTATTTGAGATTGTTAATGGAAAAAAATGGAATGTTTGGACATCCTCCAAGGGAGGGGTTTTCCCTTGTTATTCTCTTGTTTTGTGTTTGCATATTTATTTTGTTGCTCCTTGTTATGTTTAGCTCTTTTCATTTTGTATCAATCTCATGTTTAGATTTAATAGTTAATACAAAGGATGGTAAATTATAGAAGAACACCATGGTTGATGAAATAAAGTATTTAAGGAAAAATAAGACATGGGATTTGGTGAAGTTACCTATTGGAATAAAACAAATTGGTATCAAAAGGGTATTCAAGAAGTTCAATGTAGAAGGTAAAGTCAAGAAGTACAAAGTTCACCTGGTAGGAAAGGGATATTCCTAAGTACAAGGAATTAATTTTGGGGAGGTTTTCTCCCCTGTTGCTAAACTAATTCTATTAGATTTTTTTGCATATTGTTGTTGCATTTGATCTAGAAGTAGAGCAAATGGATGTAAAGACAACATTCCTACATGGGGATCTAGAAGAAGAAATTTATGTCTCAACCAAAATGTTTTACGGTAAAAGGAAAGGAAGATATGGTATACTTGTCAAAGAAATCTCTATATGGTTTGAAACAATCACCAAGGATGTGGTATCAAAATTTTGATACTTATGTATTGGAACTTGGTTTTTCACTAAGTAAAGTTGATCATTATGTGTACATCAAATAGGTTGGCGATCACTTTATTATTATGGCATTGTATGTTGATGATATGTATTGGAAATGATAGGAAAATCATTTAGAATTTTAAGTCTTAATTATCATCTCAATTTGATATGAAGGATATTGGTCCTACAAATTTCATCTTAGGCATGCATATTAATAGGGATTGGTCAAAAAAGAGACTCTAGTTGAATTAGAGAAAATATATTGAGACAATATTAAAGAGATTTTATATGCATGATTGCAAACTAATCAAAACTCCCAATCCTTTGGGTGTAAATCTATCTGTGGAAAAATATCCAAAGACACAAGAAGAGGAAATATCTTGTGTTTTTTATACAAGTATTGTTGAGAGTTTGATGTATGCCATGGTATGTACCAAATCAGACATTTCCCATGCAATGGTAGTTCTAAGCAAATATATGTCAAAACCAGGGAAAGAACATTGGACTGTTGTAAAGTGAGTTTTTAGATACTTGCATGGCATAGTAGATTATGTAATTTGTCATCAAGGGAGGCCTAAACCAAACAAGGTATTAAATGTACAAGTATTTTTTGATGCAAATTATGTTGAAGATATTGATCATCGAAGATCGACAAGTGGTTATGTATTTTGCTTATTTGGTGGAGTAATCAACTAGATGAGCAAGAGTTAAGCTATAGAGGCACTTTCAACTATAGAAGTTGAGTACATGGCAACCACTCATGCAAGTAAGGAAACAATATTGTTACAAAAACTATATGCTAGTGTTAGATTTTTAGGAGTTGTAAGGATAAATTGTGATAGTCAAAGCGCAATCTATCTAGCAAAGAACCTTGCTTATCATTTTAATACAATGCATATTGTAGTAAATTACCATTTTATTAGTGACTTGGTTGAAGATAAGAAGGTGTCACTGAAGAAAATTGATCCTCTAAAAAATATTGCAGATTCATTAACTAAGTCTATGAGTAATGAGAAGTTTACTTGGTGCAAGGAGACAATGGGATTAGTTACCTCAAGTAGCTATATCTATGATTTGTATAGGCTTCACTACAAAGGATTCAACAAGTGGAAGATTTTTGGATGTGTTGTAACCTTTGCATGAAGAAAAAAAAGTGGGGTAGTCTTATTTTAGCCCAAGGTATTATTTGTGGGCAGTCTCCTTAAATCAGCATGTATGAGTGGTTTTAGCCCACGGTCTTATTTTTGGGGTGGTCTTATTTTAGCCCATGGTCTTATTTACAAGCAGACTCCTTAAATTTGCATAAATGGGTGGTTTTAGCTCATGGTCTTATTTTTGGAATGGTTTTATTTTAGCTCATGGATTTGTTTTTAGGTATTGCAAGATACCTATATATTGTAACTGCTTTGTTAAAAGTGAATAATAAAAAAGAGCAAAAGTTGTGACTCTAAGTTTCTGTTGGTTTTCCTAGTCAAAGGTTTCCAAGATAAATATTTGTACTTATTGTGTATGCATATCATTTTTCTTCTATTTTATGATTTTATTTGCATTAATATCTCTAGAATAGGTTTATCAATCTCTTTAATAAAAAATACCTGGGAGGAATACTGTAGTGGCAAGTCTTTGGGTTTTCATCTAGGAGACCCAAGTCCAAACCTCAATATAAGGGGAACGAGACCTCTCATAAAAACCCGTGTAGAATCAATTTTTGTCCCTGGAGGATGAAACAACGGTTCGAGCTTTGGCTCTTCTTTGGGAGGTCCAAGGTTCAAACCGCAGTGTGTGTGTTAATCCCCTATTGATGAGCTTAGCTCTCATCCTTACGAGGGATCATGGTTGGGATGGGAATGCTCAGTCCTAAGCGTTGGTCGTAGGAGTTTCTCACACTATACAAATCTAAAAAAGAATTCTCTTCATTAAAAAAACCCAATTTTTTTATAGAATTAAGGCTCTTTTGAAATATTTCTTCTTTGCCCTCAACATTCAATCCTAATGAAATAACTATGATGACATAAATGAATTTATACTTACCTTTAGTTCTCGAGATTTGTATTACCCATTCATAAAGATCTTGCATGCTCAATTGTAACCCAAAAATCTACACATTAATCCCCTTGTTATCAACATTTCCACATTCTCATTTAAATAGTTTATATCCAAGAAAAACTTTAGAGTTTCTAAAAATTCCTTTTTACATGACCACCTATTTATGCATTTTTTCCACCTATTGTTTCTCCATAATATTTATAATTACTTTTATTGTTGATGTTGAATTTTTCTCCTCTAAAGTAAATGCTATAAAAATTAGTCAATTCAATAGGTATAGGAGGATAAAGTACCTATGCTTTGATATATCTTATACAATAACCACTACATAAGATAATGGATCACATACTTTACTTATAAAGCTTAGTTACTCCCAAGGTTATGCACAGTGGCGAATATTCACAAATTGGGCGAAAGGGTTATGCATAGTGGCGAATATTCACAAATTGGGCGAATATTAGGATTTTCAAAATTGAAAATTGGCGAATATGAGGACCCTCGACGTCAGCCCATTCGCCTAAAATTTTTAGGACCAATTTTTTCTTAGGGTCAATTCACCACAATATATATCCAAACATAGACATATTTGTACTCGTTGGAAAGCTCTTTTTGAGCCTAATCTAATGATGGTATTTTTATGAAGTTATAAGGTGATTTAATAAGTCAAAATGTGTCCCAAAAATGACCTTACTTTTTAGAGCTTCAAATGCCCCAAATTTTGGTGTGAAGATGATTGATTTGATTTGCTTAGGATTCACCATGATTCACCTTGATTTTAATTAGGATTAGTCATTTTTTTACAAGTATATTTTGAGTCCAATCCTTTATGCATAACCCTGGTTACTCCTTTGTCACTAAGCAAATTATAGTATTAGAGCATTTTTTAAGGTTAAAATATGTATAATCTTGTCTTAAAATTTTAGTTCAACAAAAAGTACTATTTATCAACTTATCAAATTTAAAACGTATAATATATTTGTAACGAATTATTATAGATCTTAGTAACAAACTCATTTGGAGTTATCTTGAGAGAGATACCACTATGGTAAGTTCTTGGGTTTTCATCCAAGAGACGCAAGTTCAAACCTTGATACAAGGGGACCAAAATATCTCATAAAAACTTGCACCTTACCCTAGTATTTTTAGGTCCACCTAGGACAACTTAGTGGTTAGGACTTTGGCCTTTCTTTGGGGAGGTCCAAGGTTCAAACCACGGCATACCCAAAAGGGGATAGGTTAGATGGTAGCGACCAACCCTAACATTTTTAAGTTCACCTAGGACAACTTAGTGGTTTTTGGGAGGTCCAAGGTTCAAACCACGATGTACCAAAAGGGGATAGGCTAGATGGTAGCAGTTGACCCTAACATTTTTAGATCCGCCTAGGAGAATGTAGTAGTTAGGGCTTTGGCCTCTCTTTGGGGAGGTCCAAGGTTCAAACCACAATGTACCTAGAAGGGAATAGGTTGGATGGTAGCAACCGAGTGTTTATCAATTGGTTGTCCTAGTTTGATGCGAGGGTCGGGGATCTTGTTGACTTTGTTTTATCCAATAGACTAAGGTTTATAGAGGCATCATCCAATGGTGTTACAATTTCCTTATGTATAAAAAAAAAATTCACTTGAATAAAACATCCACCACTCACATGCATTAGATCTTTATGTTTGTGAAGACTTGGACTTAAATATTATTTGAAAAGGAAAATTTGCTCCCTTCACTCATATTAATTAGTAAAAATATTATTAATCTACACAATTTTAAACATATATGGTATATATTTTATTAAAAATTATCCATGTTTTAAATAGAATTAGTTTAATTGGTTGAATTCCTTAAATAGACCCAAGTTATATCTTATCGAAAAATACATGTATAATAACTTAATTGTTAAAATACCATTATATAGCCATCTTATATATTAAAAAAATCATTTCACATGTATAATAATTAAATTGCTATAATACCACTACATCTCATCTTATATAATAAAACTAAAACCCATATCAATCTTATATAATAAATTAAAAAAATCATCCCATATACATGCTTGATGGATTCTTAGTTATAAGTATTTTCATTACCATTTGAATTTATTATAAAATACTCTATCTTAAAAAAGATAAGTCAATTGATAATAATCAAGTGCTTGATAAAAAGTTACTAGTTTTTGATGGCAATCAAGATTCCGTCAACTTCCTTATCCACACTCTAGGTTTCCTATAAAAAAAAATAATAATCTATCAGAAGTTTCCATTACCACTTAGATGCACCCATTTCAATATTTCATTTGACACTTAAAATAAAATAAAGACAAACTTCAAATTAAAAAATCGCAAATAATAAGACAAACTTCAAATTAAAAAATCACACATCATTCTTAAGAATCACACTCAGTTTCACAACAAAAAGTAATCATTCTTAAGATTCACACTCACTTTTAAGAAGCATTTCACAACAAAAAGTACTCGACACTTGATAGCTAGGACAAAATTGTCATTATAAGAGTGCATTAATCATGGGACTTATACCTTTGAACTTACATAAGCTATTTCACTCTTAAATTTCTGATTATATGAGATTGGTAGAGTGGAGTGGGTATTAAAGGATTCAGCAGATAAAAGATTTTGAATTTCGTAGGGGTATTTCTTATAATTAACTATTCTCTGTGATCTTAAATCTATATACGTTGTGTAATGTATTTAATATAAAATTAAAATATATATTAAAAAAGATAACACTTTCATTGGCTTTTCATTGGCTTTGTTAGAAGGAGATTAGTTCAGTCCACCTTATTTTGGTGGATATGACATTCTTGGATGGAAAGTTAGTTATATATATTTATTTGGTCTCCCGTCAATTCTTCTACCACAATTTTATAAAGCTGTCGTTAAAGGGCCCTTTCCATATCAAATGGAAGGGACCTCATGGTGCTTGAATCACATATAGCCATCACAAAAATCAACTTTTCTATTTATACATGAATGATGCTTGAATCACATATAGCCATCACAAAAATCAAATTTTCTATTCATAGATTAATGAGTAAATTAGCATGTTTGAGTTTTACTCTACCAACTTTTCGCAATATGTTTATTTGAGGTTGAAGCTTTAATAACGATTACATTGCACTATTATAATAATGTGATAATTATGTTTGATTTAGTTTTATTTTTAAAATGTAAAAATATAATTAATTAATTTTTTTTATAGATAGGAAGTTGGTTACATTTACATTATTTTTAATAACTTTCAAGTATAGGGTTCAAACTACAGGGGTTGCTCCTAACAAGTCTATATCACCTTATTATTGTTGACTCGACGTGAAGGGTACTACTGATTGCTTGATATTCGTAATATTATCATGACTTTGACGCACACTCAAAGAATTCAGAACAAACTACTATCTTTGCAACAAGCAAGCCCCTAGTATTTGAACCTAGGTCTCTTCTTGGTAAGTGCCTAGTCAAACAGACAACTACCAATCCACCTAGTGCTTGGAGGCTATTAATAGAATTTTTATTATTCAATATAAAATTTTAATATTTGTTTAAAGAGTATACATTTACTCCATATAAATAATAAATTAATATTTTAATAATATTTAAATTTTGTTATTTATTGAATAGTATTGGTTTAATATGTTAGATTTTTCAATTTTCAAGGAGGAGACTAAGGTCTAAATCTTGTTAAACAATACATACACAATTATCAAGTTATTTTATAATGTCACTATGTGAAATGAAATGAAAGATTTTAATTACGTTCGTGAGACCCAAATATGGTCTATGGGACCTCAAATATATGGAAGTACAACTACTCAGATCATATCATATGATTTTTAATATCTTTGAGAAGGTTGTTCCTTCTCCTGTTGATTTGGGTTAGTAATTCCCCAACTTTTTTGTTTTACTGTCTTTAAATAACTCTGTCATAGACCAGTTTTCAAGTGTTTCTTTGTATTTGCCACGAATATCTAAAAAAATCTAGCATTTATAGATGAAGTGTTCCTCTGTATCTATTGCCCCTGTGTTGCATAGAGTACATATCCTTTCTTCCCATTGTTCTTTGGGCGTTGTCCATCTCCTTGTTTCACATCTAAGCCTATGAGAGTTAGTCCTTATCTGAGTAATGAGGATTTTTTTCTTCCACTTGATTTCAGCGCCTATATACGCTTTTTTCCTTGTGGTCATATGTTGGGTTAAACTTTGCAATATAATATTGTCTTTTCCTGCTTGCATTTTTCTACATTCCACTTCTAAACTTTTCATTCACATAATTTTTTATGTCTTTGTTGACATTTGGGCATTCATTTATGTTGATTTCCCAACGTTACATCCATTTCTGATTTTGTTTCATCCATGTATTATTTCGCTTATGCAACTCTTCATCCGTAGCTTCCCTAGGTCATCTATCATTTTTCATGTTTTCTGTTTTTTTAAAGTAACATAACAACTTGGTCATATCAATTGCTTCTAAAGGGAACATTTTAGTTTCAGCTAGAATAATTTCATAAGGGGTTGTGGCCTTAATTTTGAGAAAATTTATGATTATATATTTTTGAATCCTTTCTATTTGCCTCCATTTTGCATTTGTTATGCCACTAGCCCACACCTCACAACCATACAACAAAACTGGTGTAACAAGTAGGCCAAATAAGACCTTGGTGGTCTTCCAGTCCTACAACTCAACATTCCTATACTTGTTTTGAAGTGCATATAGTGCTCTTCAACCACTTTGAGTTATTTTCATCCTAAATGTATTCCAATTAAGTTTGTCATGAAAGTCTATGTCCAAGTATTTGTATTCTACTACTACCTCAAGTGGTTCTCCTGCAAACTGAAATTCGAGTTGTTGCTTCTTTTTTGCTGAAAAAATCATAATTTTTGTTTTTCTCGTGTTCACCTGCATCCCAACTTCCTTAAAAAAAAATTTTAGAGCTCAAAGGTGATCTTCTAGATATTTAGCTATTTTGGCCATAAAAATTACATCGTCTGCATACATGAGGATTTTTACCATATATTTGGCTAAGTGCACATCCTCTCCCCAAATTTGTTTATCCATTCTTCTAACTTTTCAATGTATAACTCAAATAAGATCGAAGATAGAGCGCAACCTTGTTTGACACCTATGTCACTACCAAAATATTCATATAACCCTTTTTGTGTTCTGATTCTAGCCTTTACATGCTCATATAGTTTGTGAATTGCTGCCCTGTAGTGAATTGGAACCTCTAGCTCTTCCATTTTGCTCCATAATTTTTTCCTTGGTACTATGTCAAATGCCTTTTTGAATTCTACAAAACAACAAAAATTCTCCTCTTTTTATCCCATATTTTTTCCACTATGTGTCTGAGTGTGATACAGTGATTAATAGTTGAGTGCTTGGGCCTAAAACCTGCTTGCTACTTTGCTCTCTTTCCCTTTTCTTCTGCCCATATGCTGATCCTATGCTCTATAAAAATCCCAAACAACTCTACAAAGAGAGGGTTGATCATGATAGTTCGATAGTTTGAGGGATTATTTACATCTCCACTTTTAAACAAAGGAATGGTCAAGCTAGTTGTCCACTCGATAGGGAAGCCATTTTATATGACCTCATTGAAAATTTCTTTGATCTATGGTTCTATAATATCTACCCCCCATTTTATATGCTCTGCCTAAAGATTGTCTATGTCATAGACTTTACTAATTGCTAACTTTTTTATCCCTTTTATAATGTCTTCATTTGTGAAAAGTTCTTTCTTGACAATGATAGTAGGGGATGTATCCTGCTGGTTACTATATTGATATAATTGTTTTGAATACTCCAACCACTGATAAATCGTTATGCTAGTTTCAGTTTGCATCATTTTCATGCTTAGTTCCTTCCAAAATTTCTTTGGTTCAAGCTTCCCTAAGTAAATCAATTCTTTCCTCCTTGTTCTAGTGTATTCTTTTTTGCCCTTGCTAGTTTCTCATATGCTTTTCTGTTTGCTCTTGACTTACTCGTTGATTCCTTTAGTAATCTTCACACTTTTTTGGAATCTTCATCGAACCATGGGTTGGTTGGGAAGCTATTCATTTCTTTCTTTTTAGGTTTAGCTCTCTTGCATTTGTTTAGAGCTTCTTGGATAACATTCATTAACCATTCAATCTTACTATAGTCTCTGCTACTGTGAGGTAGTTCTTCCCTGTCCTGTAACTTGTTATTTAATACTGCTCTAAAATTCTATCGATTTTCATCTGTTAAGAGAATGTTTCCCTTGTGAGGATATTTATTTTGATTGCCTTGCAAGTGTTTTTCCCTTGGTTTGTCTTCATGCATTCGAAGTTTCATAACAATTGGGTTGTGATTTAACTTAAGTTCCACTAGAGAATCTTCCACTTCTAGCTCCTCTATTTTTGGTATGTAATTTTGTGAGCATATTACATAGTCTATTACACTTTGTCCCTTATATGTTTTGCATGTATAATTTCCTGAATTTTTCCATTTGTTCATACCATTGCAAATAATCAAGTTGTGTATGTTGTAGAGGCCTAACAACTCTTCTCCATATTGCATGATAGCCCCATGCTCATCTTCTGAAGTCCTAGTCCACTATTGATTTTCCTCTTTTGGCATCCAAAGAGGATTAATCTCAATATCTTCACTACCTTCTAGAATGTTAGCTTGCTTATTTGATGTCCTTGCATTGAAATATCCAATTAATATAATCTCCCCCAACTTGTTGTATATCAAAATGTCTCTTTTTAGGGAGGAGTATGGGTCTTCTCTGTTAAGATCATGTTTCTTATAGAATTTAGAATTATTGGGAGCAAAATAACATGCTACTATGCTAATAACTAACTTATTTTTCTAGGATCTTTCTCCATATGTACTATTTGTTTTCATCTTGTTTTTCAATTTTAATGACCTATCCCAGTCCTATTTTATTAAAACCATAATACCCCCATACCCTTTGCTATTTTCTGTTGCTTTATTCCATATTGCTATTTTTTTGTATCCCACAAATTTTAGAGTCCTACATCCATCGTTTTCATGTGTTTTCGTCAGTATGATTATATCTTTATCTCTAGCAATGGGCCCTAACCCGGGTCCACTTCTCCAAGGGTAACCTTTACAGTTCCAAATTACCATCGTAATATGTTCCTAGGTAGGCCATACTCCCTATTTGTTTTGGTTTTGTTTATATGTGATGTATACCTTTCCAATTCTTAAATGTGTCTGCTTTCCTTCATTCCTTGCTGCCCTCACGTTTTTCCATTCCTTATTTCTTTCTTCCTGCTATAAAAATGTTAGGTCGTCATCTAAATAGAATTGTGACCCTCTCAGCATACCTCTATTTTTTAGTAATCTTGTTTTATTCTCGTAGCTCATCAATGTGACCTGAATATGCCTATCTCTGCCTCTTTCTCTCAGCCTGCCAATTCTACTTGCCTTTTTATTTGACCTTTCCATTGTAATCGATCCGACAAGAAGTCCCTGGTTAAACAATTTGTGTCTTACCTATCCCCATAATATTTCAACCCTTTGATGATTATATTTGATAACTTATCATGTATTTCTTTATCTTCTGTTATTTGAATTTTTACTTGCTTCTCTATCATATGTTTTTGTTGATTGACTAGTCATTTTACTACTTGAGACCATGTATTTGCCTTTGCTAATTCATTTCACAACTCATTTTCTCTTATTTCCATGTTTTGGAGTGTTTCCCGTATCTCTTTTATTTGATTTACATTTAATTTTTCCACATCTATTGCATCATTGATTGGGGGTGGATGGCTTGTTTGAGGATATGCAATTCATGTTGACCCATGTTTGTAAGGTTTTGTAGCTTTGACACTTGCTCCTTGAGTTGGTTGTTTTCCTTTTTCAGCCTCCGAATGGTGTTTATAATCTCATCTGATTTAGTATCTCTTAATTTCTCCCTCATTCTATGCTTTCAATTTTCTCTTTCATCTTCATATCTCTTGCACATAAAGTCTTGGTGCCCATATGAGTGGTGTGGTTGTGGGACTGTAAGTTTCTTCCTTGTCTAAAAAATCATTTGGTGACCTTCATTTTCCATGTTGAATGCTTTCTTGTAGTTATTTATGATTTTTTCTCTTCACTTGTTTTTCCTTTTGTATTCTCTTGTGTTGTCATTTTGCCTTCATTTCTTTTATCTTATCTCTTTTGTCTTTTCTATTGAGCTAATTGATCTCCTTGTTTGATGATGGTTAGTGCCTTTGATTGTTCCTTATTCTCTACCTGTTTATGTGGTAGAGTATTTTTTATTTTTATTTTTTGATATGTCCTCTTCATAGTTGTTGCCCTTGCTTGAGCTTTTCAATGCCTTAATATCCTCTAGTACTTTTTCTCACTGACATATATCGATTCTTGCAATTTTTGCTTCCCTTCTTCCATTGTCGAACCCTTTATACTATTGATCTGAAGAAATAGATGTGTAATAAAACCCTCCATTGTAAACCCTCCTATGCTGCAAACCCTTACCGAACCTCCTATACTATGGATTCGTTAAAATATATATAATAAAACCCTCCACCACAAATCCTCCTTGCTTTGCAAATCCTCCTCCATTGCAAACCCATTGAACAAATTTGTATATATATATATATATATATATATATATATATATATATATATATATATATATATATACGTGCAAACCCTCCTCTACTGCAACCCTCCTCCACTACAAACCCGTTGAAACAAACTTGACCCTCATTGTTTTGTGATGAAAAAATATTTACTGTATGTTTTATGTTGTTATTTTTACCGTATGTTTTTTGAGGGTGACTAAAACCCTTTTCAAATTTGAAACAGACTCGAACCTCACTATTTTGTGACGTGAAAATATTTTTTGTATGTTTTGCGTTGCAATTTGTACCGTATGTTTTTCTGAGGGTGACTAAAACCCTTTTAAATTTTTTTGTTCTAGCTAAAAGCTAGTGGATCTCGCAACTGGGGTGTTGAATGAAGGAACTACATGTCCACGTATTTTTCCTATCTACTTAAATTGTTTTATAAATCAAAATAGGACAACAAATGTGCTTACCCGATGAGATAGATGTGTAATACAACACTCTACCACAAACCCTCCTTGTTCTGCAAACCCTCCTTGCTTTGCAAAAGCAAGTGTTGCCTACAAAGATACCAACCCCATTAATAGGCCCTGATCCACTCCATAAAGATATCCACACTAGATAATTTATTAAATAACATTAGCTCTATAAATTATATTTCTAAACTTTTTAAAATGAGACCAAGATTCAATTTTTTTTTAGATTGGTTAGTGTAAGAAACCTCTACTATCGATGCCATCCCCATCCCACGATGACCTCTCATAAGGGGAGAGTTGAGCTTATCAATAGGGAATTTAACATACAACCACACACACCATAGTTTGAACCTTGGAGCTCCCAAAGAAGAGCCAAAACTTGAATCGTTGCGTTGTTCCTCTCAAGACACAACCAAGATTCAAATCTTGCTAAGCATTGTATGCATAATAGCCAAGCTATTGTATTACCACTATTTGATCATGATATAATACATGTGAGGCTCATCCAATTCCATTTAACCCATTGGAAAAACCTAATGAATTAAAAAATATATTTTTAAAGTTCAATTTATAGCAAAAATATAGTCGATTACATAGGATTGAAATGGGTCTCACTTGTATTACATCATAACCACACAATGGTATTACAAGAACTTGACAATTATGCATATATAACTTGGCAAGATTCAAACTTAGGTCTCCTCCTTAAAAGTTGAAGAAATTTAACTAATTGAGATAATGTTATTTAATTTTATATATATATATATATATATATATATATATATATATATATATATATATATATATATATATATTATGTGTGACTTCTAAGAACTACTAAAAATAATAATTCATTGCATTGGTGTCAATATAATTAGACTATATTTAGCTTGTCTTTTTATCAAAGATATTCTTCATTTGTCTTTCCATCAAATATATTCTTCATATTCCTTAAATAATTAAATTTTCTCAATAAACTTCTTGATATCATTTATAGTGAAAGATAAAATCTCACTCAATTAATTGCCTTCTAAAATTTAAATTTTATTAAGACAAAAATCAACATTGCAAATACCTAAAATATCTACTAACTAATTTCCTTTTCTATTGTTGATTCCTTGACACCTCCTTTTTTAGGGGTCTTATTCATGTCCCAAATATTTCAAGATATTATTTTCATCATCACATTTTGTTTTTATTTGAGGGCTTAGTCCCGCTTCTTATTAACACCTACATTTGCTTTTATTTCCTATAACAATCATTTTTTTCATTCTCACCAACACTTCCATTTTAATCATTTTCTTTAAATTTTTAATATTATTCACAGCAAGGCTTATCATCTATAGGTTTGTCTTGCTCTTAAGGATCTAATGTGTAAGAAATAACCTCAAAAGTATTTTTTCTCTATACACCCTAAAGTGTAAGAGATAACCTCTACACTACTTTTATTTATATTACAAGGAAACAATTATATATATATATATATATATATATATATATATATATATATATATATATATATATATATATATATATATATTTATTTATTTTTTTTTTTTTTTTTTGAATTTACATGGTGGAATCGGTAGCCACCACGAATCCGGGCAGGTTGTCTAGCTTTGATGGTCACCACAGTATTCTACGCTGTTCGCCCCAAAAGTCGCCATACAGATCTTCGTGCAGTCTGCCCCTATAACCACCATGCCACAATCATTTTAAACCTTTTACGTCGTTGAAAGCACCAGGAAAGGGACAAGCGTTCAGTCCAACAAGGCTCGAGGTTTGAACCTTGGACCTCCGCCCCCCTTATGGGGTTTGGATGAACCAATTGGTCTTCACCTCGGACCTAAAACGATTTTATATTACTTGAGAAAAATGAAGGTGATTTACCTTGGATAAACTTGACATCTTTAGCCTCCTTTGTTTTAAGATTCTTCGCTTTTGCACCTTTAATTACTTTTGAATTTGAACTTTTACATTGTACTTCATCATCCCTTGTATCCTTCTATGTTTCTTTCAATGATTAATTTGTGTGTACTGTGTACTATGATGGCCTTTCCCACTTTATGCTACAAATAGGATTTCTTTACCTCTTTTTTGGGAGTGGAATATCCTTGATCTAATCCAACTTCTACAATTATATAATCTCCTTATTTCTATTTCTCAATCATTTTTGCTTTGTAATCTCTTACCATGTGTCCAATATCATAATATTTGTTGCATTAGAATGCAATCTTTTACATTGTACTTCATCATCCCTTGTATCCTTCTATGTTTCTTTCAATGATTGATTTGTGTGTACTATGATGGCCTTTCCCACTTTATGCTACAAATAGGATTTCTTTACCTCTTTGTTGGGAGTGGAATATCCTTGATCTAATCCAACTTCTACAATTATATAATCTCCTTATTTCTATTTCTCAATCATTTTTACTTTGTAATCTCTTACCATGTGTCCAATATCATAATATTTGTTGCATTAGAATGCGATATTTTCATAATTCACTTGTTAATATTATTCTCCTGTTTCAGATTTAATTTTAATGGTTATGGCAAAGGTTTTGAAACATTCATAGCAACACATATTCAAGTATATACAACATGCTTTTGTTCCTTAATAGTTGGTCCCTCTTGGATGAACTCCCCTAGGGAGTTACCAATATTATTCAAAACATTCTTATTGATAAATGGATACGGTAGTTCAAAAAGACTAACTTACACTAGAATATTTTTAATAGTTTTTGTTTTGACAAAAAAATTCTCCCCATTGTCTTAAATACAAAGCATCTCTCCCTTTAAACCATTTCAAAACTTGAAAAGATGATGAGGAAAACAACCTTTTAGGGAGGAAATTCATGGAATAGTTTGAGTTCAATCCCAAATTCCATGTAATCCAATTTTTAATCTCCTAAAACCTTGGCCAATATCTATGGAACTTATATATTAGTCCTCTACTTTTGAGAACCATTATATCATGCTTGATCATCTCATCCTTGATAATCACTTCTATTGTAACATTTTTTCTTAGGATTGAATTTTCCCTACATGAACTCTTTTTCTTATCTCATACTGGACATCCACACTTCCAACTAGGGAAATATTACTTTTATTAGGGCTTTCAAATACGAGTTTCCTTCTATGCTACCTAGCTTTTCTTGATATGAATCCTTTATTTTTTGAATCTTCCCAAAGGTCTAGAGCAAGAAAAGATAAGGGCTACTTACTTTCACTTGTTTCTTGTTTACACTTTCCTTGTTCTTCCTTAAAAATCTAAAACAAGAAAAGGTGAGGCTCGCTTCTAGCTCGTACTTACTTTTGAATCACACTCACTCCTGCCTCGTACTTGCTAACATGCAATCATTTACTACCATTGACCACTGAATATGATAAATTGTTGTGTGAATATTACATGATTAACACATAAATCTAATATTAAAGAAGTGTTATATGATATTGAAACAAGCCCACATGTAATACATCATTACCACATATTAGTATCACAACAACTTGGATATTATGCATGTATTGCTTGGCCCTTAAAGCAATCCCATATAAAGGCGAGGAATCCCATATAAATGGGACAAAAAAATTACACATATAGGAGATAAGGCTTTAGAGTTGAACATCCACACTTGGTGCTTTTACCAAAGTCATATGTTGTCATCTTAACTCATAAAAGTTTACAAGTATTGTTTCACTATTGTTGAATCACATAAATACTATTTCAGACCAATCTTTTAAAAAACACTAATATTTTAAGTTAAAAAAAGTTACCATCTCCAAAAATTATATATACATATACTAAACTTATATATTTTATATTAAACCCTTACAACTCCATATAGATGTCTTAAAATTTATGTATATTTATTTCTTTAATTTAATTATATTTTTATATGTTAAATAAATTAATAAAAAATGAGGTTTAATATTTCATGTACTATGCACTTGGGTGCAGTGCCGGTTCGAGCTTTAGTTTTTTTTCGGGAAGTCTAAGGTTCAAACCGCGGCGTGGGCGAGTGTGTGGTGGCTTTGTGTTAAATTCTCTATGGATAAATATAGCTATCGACTTTACGAAAGATCATGATTAGTCATGATCCACAATAACCAAATCAAATAATTATATATTTCATGCACTATCATAATTAGTGGTCCCCTTTCTAAGAATAATTTATTGACCGTAAACATGCTATAAAAATATTCAAATGTATCCTAATGTAAGATTAAAAATAAAATATTTTTTTTATAAAATATATTTTATATTTCAAGATTCAAATTTTATAATTGAAACTTCATATTTGTTTATTGAGCGGCGTGGGCTAGTGTGTGTGGTGGTTTTGTGTTAAATTCTTTATTGATAAATATAGCTCTCGGTTTTACAAAAAATCACGATTAATCATGATCCACAATAACCAAATCAAATAAATATATATTTCATACACTATCATAATTAGTGGTCCCTTTCTAAGAAAAATTTATTGACCGTAAACATGCTATTCCATTTGAAAAAAAATTGTTAAGCATAAAAACTTATAAACCACTCAATTAAAAATATTCAAATGTAAGATTAAAAATAAAATATTTTTTTTTATAAAAGATATTTTGTTTTAATTACTCAATAGACAAATATAAAGTTTCATTTATAAAATTTGAATCTTGAAATATAAAACTCCGGCTCCTTGCTATTTGCCCTAAACTCTTAAACTGCATTATATTAATATTTTTCTTAATTTTGTAAGAAATTACAAAAAACTTTCTTTAAATAAATCTATATAATTATTGTGGATTACACATCTAATATATGTTTTGTGAGGGTTAGGTGGATTGGTAAAAAGTTGGGCACTTACAAGGAGACTTTCGTGAGGGTTAGGTGGATTGGTAAGAAGTTGGGCACTTATGAGGAGGAGACCTAGGTTCAAATCTTGTTGACATGCCCAATCTAGGGCAAAGGTAGTAGTTTGATCAAAATCTGCATCTGTTTGATGACGACAGTACCAACCTTGAGCTATCAGGGGTCTTTCTCATTTCGAGCCATGTTTACTAAGGCAAGGTAGGGGTTATAGTGGTAACACATGATTTAATGCTACAATCCCTGAGCTATCAGGGGTCTTCCTCACTCCGAGTTGTGTTTACTGAGGCAAGGTAGGGGTTATAATGGTAGCACCATAATTTAACGCTACGATCAGAGACAATGCAACTTGACCCATGATTGACCCATGATTTAACGCTACGATCGGAGAGTAGCACCATAATTTAACACTACGATCGGAGACAATGCAACTTGACCCATGATTGACCCATGATTTAACGCTACGATCGGAGACAATGCAACTTGACCCATGATTTAACGCTACGATCAGAGACAATGCAACTTGACCCTGTAATCAATTATTTAAAAATGAAAGGTAGTTGACACCTCTATTCAAAAAGGAAAGGTGGTTGCTTATTCTTCTATGTATATACAAAAAATAAATTATTTATGGGACCTAAGGTAGCCTTTACATAAAATAGACCCAAAAAACCTTTTATATATATATATATATATATATATATATATATATATATTTGGTGTGGTTTGTGTTATTGATTGCCTATTTTGTATTTATTTGTATATATATATATATAATTTTAGTATTATATATATATAATTTTAGTTTTTTCTGATGAAATTATAGGTTTAAAGTATTAGGTTCTCTCATATTCACTTCATGCCATATTCTCAGGTTCACTCTTAGAATAAACTTATGTATCCTTATTTTTTTCATTATACACGAGCTTGTTTATGAGCTTAGCCGATTGAATGGGAGGTCCTTGTTTTGAACCTCTGCGATGTAAAAGGGACACAAAAAAATCTCTTATGGCTTTTCTCTAGATAATGGTATACTCGGATGGGATGGCATTGCCAACCACCTAAAAGCAGCTCTCAAAGTTTCTTTCTAACCTAAAAGTTTACCTCAAAGAGTTAGGTGGATTGGTAACTTACCAAGAAGAGACTAGGTTTAAACCTTGAAAACATGCCTGTTGTAAAGGTAGTAGTCTCCTCTGAGTGCGCACAATCCAATAACAACGGTACAAATTAAACCGTTGGTCCTTTTCGCGTTCAATTTAAATCCTTCACTTCAAAGTTACTAAAAATAATATAAATGTAACCAACTCCCCTCCATATAAAAAATAAAATAAAAATAAAACTTCTTTATGTTCACTAAATTTAAATCTAAATAGGATTAACCGAAAATTTCGCACTTCGTGTTACTTCCCTTGAGCTCCCTAGACCACATTATATTAGTGAAATTATCTTAATGGTCTACTAATTTTTTTTAAAATAAAATAAGATAAATCAGTTCTTTTATTATTTATATATAATATAACAATTATATTATTATTGGATGACGGTAGTAGATTAATTGATTTATGTTTAATGTTTGTTAGTTTCAATTCCGAAACTCCTTCAATGTTCCAGTCACTTAAAGTAAAAGTTTAGTGAGACGAAGTAGATGTTATAGTGAGGTTATCTTAATGGTCTACTATTTTTTTTTAAAATAAAATAAGATAAATCAGTTCTTTTATTATTTATATATAAGATAACAATTATATTATATTATTATTGGATGACGGTAGTAGATTAATTGATTTATGTTTAATGTTTGTTAGTTTCAATTCCGAAACTCCTTCAATGTTCCCGTCACTTAGAGTAAAAGTTTAGTGAGACGAGGTAGATGTTATAGTGAGGTGACGCAGAGGTTAGAGTGATAGCTTTTCAGATTCGAACTGTGCCCATAGAGATAATATAACAGAGATTGTTGCTAACCTTGTCCATAAAAATAATATGACAGAGACTGTTGCCGATTCCTTGTGTGAATAAAAAACAATTTTAACACATCTTTTTTTATTTGTTGAAACTCAAATTAAATGTTATTTTATTTGAGAAGACGAACTATCTCAACTATTTAAGGAGAATGTTATTTTATTTGAGAAGATGAGCTATCTCAACTACTTAAGCTAAATATTATTTTATTTTATTTGAGAAGATGAACTGTCTCAATTACTTAACTTCAAAAGCATTTTATTAAAATTTTACACTAAAACTTAGCTTAAAATATATCATATTAAAATTCTATGGGACACCCATGTGGTTAGGGCTTAGGGCTTTTTTTCGGGAGATCCAGGTTCAAACACCCATGTGGTTAGGGCTTTGGGTTTTCTTTCGGGAGACCCAGGTGGTTCAAACCATCATGGGGTGTGTGCGTGTGTTAATGAGCTTGTGTACAAAAAAAAAAATTCTATGTTAAATTGTCCAATGCAACAGTTTGGACTTTGGTTTTTCTTTGAGAGGTCTAAGGTTCAAACCACGACATGGGTGAGTGTGTGAGGGGGTGGGTGTGTATGGTTGTGTGTTTGGTCTCTATTGATAAGTTTAACTCTCACCTTTCTTAGAGGTCATGGTTAAGATGAGAATGCCCAACCCTGAATGTCAGTGGCAAGGATTTCTCGCACTAACCTAAAAAAAAAATTCTATAATAAATTTGATTTTTAATATAAAATTAAAAACAATTAATATATATTATAATAAATTTATTCTTAAATATCTTTTAATTGAATTTAGATTTGTACCTTCTCTTCTTCTTATACTAATAAAAATTCTAATAAAACTTGAAAGGATAAGTCTGTTGGTAGTGGTTAAGTGTTTATAGGTGAGCTATAATTTGACTTCTTCTTAACCCAACAAACTAGTTTATAAAAATTCTCTGCTAAACAGATTATAGTGAATGCTCTAATTAAAGTTCAAAAAACATTAACAAATATTGGTAGTGGTCAAGTGTTTACAAATAAACTACCTTAAATGGAATAAGTTAACTTTTTTTTTTTAACAACCACCCTCAAGAAATTTGAGTTAACTTTTTCTTAACCCAACAAACTAGTTTGTAAAAATTATCTACTTCAAAATTCTAATGAATAGTATAACCAAAATTCCAATTAAAATTAAAAAATATACTATTAATTAATTTAATTAAAATAAACATTAATATGGTATAATATTAAAAAAAAAAAAAAACAAACCCCCAAAAACACGCTGAGGAGAGTTTCAAGACTTCAATTGAGACATAGGCCTTAATTCGGGCTCACCAAATTTGCTATACCACCTACACCGTCCATGGACAAAGTGAAGCTTCTTCAACAAAATTCCAAAACAATACTTTTCAAAATTCTCAAGCCTTTTCTTGTAAGGTTCTCATCCTTTTTAATTGATAGGGAAAAAAGAACATGTCCCAATTTAGGCCGGAATATTCAGATTCAGGCAGAATTCAGGCGGACTTCCTAACTTAACTCCGAGCCCCGATCTAGGGCTTGCCGGACTTCCGAATCTAACTCCGAGCCCCGATCTAGGGCCAGGAGAGCCTCGGTGCCAGGCTCGGACAGTGGGAGGATATGATATTGTCTGAAATTCCCTTGTAAGAATCCCCATTAATGCCCCTATACCCTAGAATAGTCGAAACACAAGCGGGTAGTCCTGTGGGCAATGCCACTGTAATACTTTGGGGCTCAAACACTGTAAGCTTCAATTCATGCAACACCCCAAAAAAGTTTTAGCAATACCCACAAAAATTCAAGCAGTGGGTCATGTGGTGAAATGAAAATGTGATATTGATATTTTGTATGTTGTTGCAGGGGTTTGGAGAATGGCAGGCGAGAAGCCAAAGAAGGATGGTAATAACAGTGAGGGGGGTGATAGGCCAAAGAAGGATGGTACTAACTATGATGGGGGTGATAAGATCGTTGCCAAGACTGCAGGGTTGGCCATCTTTGCAGGGATAGCAGCCAGCATTTTCAAGGCCTTCAAGCCCAAACAGCCTGCTGAGGAAATCTCCCCACCACCTTATTCTGGTGAAGGCCCAGCAGGAGATCAGGTGACAAGATTTGTTTAATTTTGCAAGAATGAAGCCATGCAATGTGTTTGTATTTGGACCATTTTTTTTTTTTAAATTCTAGAGGACTGATTATTAGATAATATTATGGTTTTTGTTATTTAGGGTTTGTGGTTTTATGGATATACCCGCAGCATTGTTAGATTGGTGATAGGCGTTATGATTATTTGGATTTGGGTATATAGATAGCAATGACATTGACACCAATGCTGAAAGGCTGTTTATCTTAGATGCGGTGTTTGATGGGTATAACATAAGCAATAACATTAGTACCAAATGCCTGCTTATCATAGATGCATTTTCGTTTGGGCACATTGGCACCAATAATAAATGCCTGTTTATCTACATGGATATACACTCAGATTATGCAAAATACATGTGCATTTTCATTTGGACTTTCTGTATCTTGCATAATCTGAGTGACTTTAAGGCTTGGGTACTCCAAATAGAAGGATATATAAATAGCAATAGCATTAACACTAATGCTGGAAGCCTGTTTATCTTGGATGCATTGTTTGACGGGTATTGCACAAGAAGAATATTAGTACCAATTGCCTGTTTATCATAGATGCATTTCCAGCTGGGCACATTAGCACCAATAATAAATGTTGATTATCGTGCATGGATTTTGTGATTATGGGAGTGTTTATATATATATATCAAATGAGCAAATAGATCTGCACGTCAGGTTTTGATAGTTCGCTTTAATGCATACTGGTTAAAAAACATGAGCTTCATGTGACCTTAAAGTTTTATGCATTGGCATTTTTCCTTGGACAGGTTTATGACAATGACAAGGGCTGTTTATCTAGGGCAGATATTGGAATTTGTAGTATTAACCGACTCTCCAGCAGCCTTTTGATAGCATGATAATATTGATTTAAATTCCATGGCCTGGCTGACTGCGGAATGACCCAAAAGAAAAGTATCAGAATATATTAGAATAGAAGGTTTTTAATGTTTATGAGGCCAAAAGCAGCCTATGGGACAACGACTTTGCAAAGAAAATCTGACCCAGCCATTTTTCTTTCTGCAATGTTGATCTTTTGCTATTGATTTTGATGATGAATTTCCTACTTGAGTTCCTTGTATGCAGACTACTTGAGTGCTTCAGAGCCTCTAATCACCTTGTCAAAATATTTTTGGTGTACTTTCCTTCCAAAAAGACCTCCCCTCCTATGACATTGATCCCGCGACCTGTTTCTTGTATGCCAGTTCGCTATATGAGACTCTTAATCAACTTGATATTTTTGCCTGCAACTCTCCTGCTCACGTTTTATTTTGTAAATATTTGGAGAATTGTTGGGAAAAGGAATCTTTACACTCATCGAGTTGTTGATTGTGAGGGACTTCATGCATTGTTCTTGAAATATTAGGTCGATTTTATGATTTATTCAATAATGTGGTGTGTTGGAACTTCACACATCTTTGTCTTAACACATCATCCATCCTCTCCACAAATTGAGAGACACATCAGGCCCGAACAATTACAAAACTCTTATGATGGGGTAAGGCTCCTTCTTGGTCTTCTAAAGTCTTTTATTGCTTTGTTAATTTTAGGAACGCCTTTGATTCTGTACCATTTCCTCTTCTAGATTTTTTTTTGGTTGTGGCCATTTTGGAGATTACATTATTGCCATTTTTCAGACTTTAAGATATACTTCTTGTTTGTTTTTTGTACTCAACATGGTCTCTCTTTTGTCAAAAGCAATATTGAGGTCAAGGTAGCATGCGCTCTCTTGTCAACTCTCTTTAGCATCTACATTGGAGGATTATATTTTTCCAGCAAACATAGGCATGTAGATGCCTGTTCCTTTCCACAACATGTCTTGATTGCCATTTGGCTTTTTGGGGATGATGGAGAGAGCTCCTTTGTGACGCTTTAAGGGGCCTTTAAAAGTAACTTGATGCTCTTGCCACTTCTTGTAAGTATCGGGAACTTGCATTGAACCTCATAAAGACTAAGATCATGATCTCTAATGTCTCCAAGGAGACCCTTACTAAGTTTTAGTTCTTTTATAAAGGAAAACCTGTGGAGATCACCATGACCTATGCTTATGTGGAGTTGCAGTCTGCAAGACCATCTCTAAGTCTGAAGGAGTTTGCTTAAACACATCTGCATGAGGGATATCCGCATTTTAGTTTGGAGTGTTAATGTTTCCATTTACGTATCCAATATATCCATTTGAAGATGAGCCTCGTCAACACAATTATCAAGTTCTTCATTTTTTATGCTTTAGAGGTTTGGGACCTTGAGTTGGGTTATGCAAATTGTCTTGTATTGAGAGAGTCCAAATCCTCATGCTTTAGCTTATAATCCGTTGTAAATGGATAGTCTTATAGGTCAATGTGGAAGCTGGTTTTGGTGATTGACCTCTCCACATGAATAACAGTTTTAGGCTAGTGTTCTACCTTCATGAACTTAAATCTATGGGTGACTCCTTGATTGGTGGTGAGAGTATCCTTGGCCCTCTCCTCTGAGAAAATTGCTTCTTTGGGGTTCATTGGGTGTCAACATTACTATTGTGCTAAGGTCAGCTTGCTACCCCATTCTATTGGTGTCTCCATTGATCAACTTCTCCTTTTAGTTATTCTTTGGATGCTCCTCATTGTCTCCTCCCTTGTAGGGAAGTGATACGTAGAAGTTTCAGGCGGGACATTTATAAGTTTCTTGGGATGCTCCTCATCATTTTCTTCTTTATAGGGAAGTGATACATAGAAGTTTCAGGCAGGACATTTATAAGTTGTAAGTGGAGGTCACTTGGACTTCCCTTCGACAAGTTCTCAATCCTAAGTTAGTTTTCTATGCTGCACGTTTTTGGACGATTGGTGATGGCACATTCTCTCATCCAGACTATCTCTAGTGACATTGGTTGCATGGTTCCCCATGGGTTAATTGAGAGTTTGCTCTCACCAACAACGTATTAAAACCAAACTACCTGATTTGTGGGAGATGCAGTTGTCTTTATAGGGATTCAAGAGGTTTGCTTACCAGTTTCTTTTGTTACTTTGATCAGCGGTGGATGACTCCCGTTATCCGTGAAACTGTGGCTTTTTGGCATAGGACTTTGCATGAAACATATCAACATGCAAGGCTAATTACTTCTTTCTTCCAACCTGACCTGTTTCTGTTCTTTGTGGTGGTAGGTGGCCTCATGATTCTACCACATCGCTCACAGTTGGTGGTTGAAGATTTTGGAATGGTCTTAGAACATTCTTAATAGATGTATTCAGTTGCCAATTAGGGTAACCTTTTCCGATGAATGGCTTCTACAATAACTATAGAATATTCTTTTTCCAATGTTGCCACCCTTTTTTGAGAGAATTTGCATACCAGAATTAGAGGCCTTGCTTCAACTAATTTGTTTGTGTACTCCTCATATTCACATCCATATGCTTAAGCAAATTCACCATTTTTATTCCTAATGGTGCCCCTCCCATCCCCTTCCCCCTCCCCCTCCCCCCACCCAAAAAAAAACCCAACAAAGCAGACCTTATGTTTCATTTGGCTGCTTTACCAAAGTTAAGCTTGACCCATCCTGTTAGAGGGAGCTTCCATTTTTATGGGATTTAGGTTTTATTTAATGCATTGGCATTTTCACTTGAATGCATTAGCACCAATTCCAAAGGTCCATTTATCTCGGTTTTGTCCTATAATTTTTGAAAATGAGATGCGCTAGTTTTGTTTTTGAAGATGGAATTTGGGGTTTTATTTATGCATTGACACTTCATTTGGACACACTATGCCAATGCAAGATGCCTCCTCATAAACTCGCCCCTTACAGTTGACGTTTTAATCCATGTAAGGAGTCAACTCCTTTAAAACCAAAGAGTCTTCCAAAGGCTAGCTTCTCCGTCTCAACCATCAACCCATATTTATATGGACAACACATGATATAGACACCTACACATTGTTGTTTATAATAAGATTCCCACATAGTCACTAGATTACAGCCAAACCGACTAGATTCAAGTGTTCTGGAAGTAGGATGTGGGTTCTTTTTTCTTTTTCTTTTTTGAAAATAAGATTTGTTTATTTATGGATTGACATTTCCTTAACACCAGTGTCAGTGGCCTCTTCATCAGATACTGGTTTTACATCTTTTTGGAATAGGATGCAGTCTTTCTTCGTTTCTGAAGATGGGATTTGGGTTTGTATTTATGCGTTGGCATTTTCACTCGGGCATGCTAAGCGCATTACCACAGGCCTCTTTATGGAGGGTGGGTCTTATAATTGTTGAAATAATATTATGTGGGTTCTATTTATATTTTGAAGATGGCAAATTATGTTCCATGGCACGTCCCTGGCTTAGGGGGCCGTCTTGGCGATGTGACTTGTCATCTCAGAAAGCTGTCTAGACATCGTGGAAATGTGTCCCATTGTCCCAGAGATGTGTCATGCTGTTCCTGTCTGTCTTGGAAACTTCATGGAACATATTTATTTATGCCTTTGGCATTTTCACTTGAGTACATCAACACCAATTCCTGAGGCCTCCTTATCTTAATCTTGTCCTGTAATGTTATGTTCCTTTTTTTTTTTTAAATATTAACTATGGGCTTTATTCATTTTTGAGGAAGAAATTTAATTTTTAAATTCTGCACGAGCATTCTCAACTGTATACATTAACACGAATGGCAGATGCCTTTTTATCCTAGTATGGTTCTATATTTCAAAGTGAGATGTAGGTTCTATTTATTTTTTGAAGCTGGTATGTTTTATTTTCCCTAATATGTGAAAATTATTAAATACATTTTGGTTCAGGGCCTTAACATGGGTGGAAGCAAAAAGAGGCCAAGCCAAAAAATTGAGATATTCGAAGGAGATACGCTGTGGAGTCTATCCCGCAAGTATGGGGTAAGTCCTTAAACTTGCTGCAGAATTTAAGGAGTAGGAAATATGCATTGCTCTGGGAAAAATAGTTGTCTGCCTCGTACTCTTAGGTTGGTTTGCCACTTTTCTTTGGTCAGACTTTCAATCTGCAGACTGCTTCTTATGTGAGGTGATTTGCTTGTTTTCATGGTTTCTTGAGTAGCTCTTTGGCCATAGATTATTTATGATTTTGAGACCTATGCATGCCACATAGGAATGTCTCTAGATCAACTACTATGGAGGTTTATGATATATTAATTAGACCCAGCATCTGTTGTCTTGATTTGAGCTTGATGTAGCCCCTTTGTTGCATATAATCAATATTTTCTAATTTGTTTTACACATGTTTTTCATTCAGATTCCAATAGGTAGATTCATGAGTCAATTTTTTGGTTGACGTGATGCATGAATGGGAGTAGGTAATCATGTTTAACCTCTCTGAATCTTCTAGCTGTGATGTATGAGTCTGTAGAGTTGTAAACACATCTGCTTTTGATGTGGCAATTTTTGATTCTAATAAGAAACAATAGTTTTTAGATACATGTTTACTGCATTTAAGGAGATTTGGCAAAACTTGGACTTACGTAAACGAGTGAAAGATGTAAGTGCTTCATCTCTGCATTAACGAGTGGGAGTGTTATTTAGCCCATGTTATTTTCATATTAATTCTTTGCTTGTCGACTGTTCAACCTATCTGAATTAATGTAGGTTGTATCACTCATATAGAAAGTACCTGGAGGTGTTACATGGCTTGCCTAACATGTTCTTCAATTTTCAAGCTTTCTCCATGCATGTGGGCTGTTTCACTACTTTACCAAGGAGCTATATTCATTATCTCAACTTTTTTACATCATTTTCTTGCTCATTTGTTATTTTAAGCTTTCCCAATGCAAGTCATTTGTGTTTATCGTTAACCAAATGGCTATATTTGTTACTCCACCTTACTTATCTCACAATTTGGTTTTCTTACTGTTCAGGATATATCTATGGAGTTAGCTAACTTATGACTACCTGGGTGTGATAGTCTGTGATGTCTGTTGTATAGGCATAATCTAACTTTTCGGATTGGCTGGTTGAATGCAGGTGTCAGTTGATCAAATAAAAGCTGCAAATGGATTCACTGATGATACGATATATGCTGGAGAGAAAATCATAATTCCTTGAGAGTGTTATATAACTTCAGATTATGCAAATGCTTGTACCGCAGATTTTAATTTTACAAGAGTGTAGTTTTTGTATGTTTAACTCTTTAGACCCCAAGTTTCATTTTAGATTTAGGGTTATGTTGGTTAGAATTTTGAGAGTGAATAAATAGATTTTCCTATTGAGTTTGTCACATGAGGTGTATGGGAAAAAATGTAATAAGCTAGTTCGGAATGTAGTTATCCTATTTGTATGATTTCTTGTAAAGCTTTCATTCAGGGGGTTAAGGTCTCATATTCCATGAATTATGTATCTTCAATATCTTTTAGAAAATATAAATCTGATACTGCTTATCTCCTCCACATTTTGGCACTCAAGTTTCCCAATAAATGGCACTGGTGTATCTAGCATTGCAATGCTACTCTTCATTATTGACAATCATGTCTTTAAGCTGACCTTGGGGAAAATGCTTTGCAGAAATGGCAATTAGAATCAAGAAGCAGGAGATAGTTAATTCCCGTTTCATAGTGCTTATACTGGAGAATATCAATCTTGGGGACGACTTTTCTTCTAGAAGATTGAAAGTTATTTTTCTCTTATGGCACACTAGCTATGAAGATGCAAGTGGATGTTGGCTGCACAACTTTAGTCTTCAGCTGTAGTTAATGTTCCAAAATGTCGAGGCTTGGGGATCCTGTAATCTGTTTGAATGGAGAGCTAATAGAATACAAAGTACATTCAATCATTGAATACTGAAATTTCTAGTACCTCTGAAAGAATGCGGAAAAATGTTTATTTATATTTGGTGCTTAGTTTCTCTTCTAATTTGTAAGGGAGATGGAGTCATTAAAAAATTTCCCATTAGTATGCTGTCCTTTGGACCTAGTGAAACGGAGGAGAGGTAGACAATTCATTCACTTGCATCCAGCAGTGCAGTGGTTAAAAAGAATTGTATGCCTTCCTATGCACTGCACAGTTTGTGTTTTAGGGTCAGAGAGAAAAGTGGAAGAGACGTTTGGTCTAAGAGGAGTTCATTTGCTCACATCAGGTCGAGAGAGTTTTTCCTTTTTCTATTTTTCTTTTCCTCTTTGGATAATATGGAGTTTTTTGGCCATGAAGTGGATGGTTAGTTCGATGCTCACATTTTTTGGATGATGGCCATAGTATTAATTTTTTAGAAAACCCAAAACAAAACACTTAGTTCCCTGCGGGTTGCTCAAGGCACATACTTTTCTAAAGATGAGTTTGCTATTGGTCATTCCAACTAAAGCTAGAATTCTAAGGTATTTCTTTTTGAGAAAAAATCAGCTATTAAAGCATCTGCAAGGAGCAAGTTTTGGTGCCCCCACGCCAAGACTTTTAGGTCAAGCCATACCAGTATCAGTCTTGATTGTACTGTCTCTAGGCTGTTAACACCCACCTTTCTTCCCTGCAAGCTGTAAGCCATAACCAATAAATCCTAAACTGCCAGGTCATGGATAAATAAAATTTTTGGCCATAAAATGTCATCAAATTTGTAGATTGTTGAGAAGATCTGGACCATCTTAAGCAAGGATATAGTAGGAACCTGCATGGAAGACCAGTTACTGTGCTGTGATTTATAAGTTTGCCTAAAATTTTGCTAAGCCATCAATAATGGTTGTAATCAACCGTGGCAAATTTCTTTAATATATATTTTTTTTTTTTAAAGCGAAAAACCCCTTACGGAGCCGCCTTGGTCTGAGAGACCACGAACAGGGGGTTCTACACCGTCAAAGTCACCCGGGGGTCGCACCCGACCCTGCCTGCACCAACATTATCAATTGGATTTTAGATACCCAATTCAGCTTTTTGGTAGGGTGGAGATTTGAACCTGGGACCTCCCTTGGAGGATTGCCCTCTCCTCTCCAACTCACCTACAAAACCTGGGTAAAAACTAATTTATAGTGGAAAACACCCCTTTCGAGGTGCCACTTTCAACAGGTTGGGCATAGGAGGAATGGAGCCTTGTCGGCCTCTACCAACACATAGGATATTCCTAACTATACCATATATCTGCAGGATGGAGACAAGGGGAATGGAACCTGGGTCGGCCTCTACCAGCACCCAGGGCATTTACCACTGCACCACAACAAGCAGATTCTCTAATATCAATTTACATTTTAATATTTCATTTTTTCACTGGCAGGAAGGCACATTTTGTTACTAAAGTTCCTAATGGAAGGCACTTGGAGTTGCATTGTTTGTTCCTATTGATACATGGCAGTCATAGGAAGTTTATTGATAAATTTGTTTAAGAATGAAAATGTAACTTCATTTGCATCCTGGCATGTATTAGGCATTCTAGCATCAATCAGGTCACAAAATTTATTCAAATCAGTCTGTATTAACACTTTTGGATGGACTTGATTCATGTTTATCAGGCCATGCTTCCTAAAATTTGTTCCTCTGCAAAGAAAAATCAACATACTGCCAGTTTTTGATAGTAATGTGGGTACTTTTGTGTGTGCTTCTGCATGCGTATGGAATTCAAACTAAAACACTATTATTTGTGCAAGCCCTCCTGATGGTATAATCAATGGGAACTGGAACGTAACAATGCAGAGCGGATAAAACACTAGTAAATGTCTTATGTTTTCTAGCCTTACCTACGAGAATTATGTGATCCATGTGATCGTTATATTGTAGTTATGCTTCACGTATCCCATTGTGAGAGCCATTGATATAAATTCCATTAACCACATCTTTCTAAATGAAGTTTTTCTTTTCTTTATCATCTTCTTTCTTGTGTCAACTGTCATTCCTGAAATTGGCATCAAGTTTCAGTGGAAAAGGGCTCTATCCCGATCCTTCATAAAATCATCCTGTTGTCCTATGTTTGGCACGGCAAGCCACTTAAATTAATATAGGGAAATATACTGGTTCTTGTTGTAATTTCACATGTTATTCCAAACCTCAAGTTCTTTACAAATGCAGAACTTTCCTTGTGTCGAGAAAAAAGGCTATGGGATATACCAACTTCAAACCTGTATTTCTACAGTGCGGGTCTTTTGAAATTGGAACCTTGTGAAAAACCTACATGGCAGCCTTCATCGCACTCTAGCGTATGAGGAATCACCTCAACCCATACGCTAAAGCTGGTTCCTTTCAACCTTATTCAGGTTAGGTGGTGAGGGGAGGGCCTGTTGTCCCGGTTGTGTTGCTATAGTTCTGGGAGTTTAGAACTGACTCAAGACTAATCACATACCTGGTAGACGAGTATGCCCTACCCATGCATGTCATCTTTCAACTACCGCCTTGCATATGTTGACCGTCAACTACCACCTTTGCAGTGTACAAGTGCACTTTTTGGACATACATGTAAACATGAAATATAAAAAATGAGTTTGATATGTCATGTGTTAACCTGTTTATTCATTCCATGACAAACCAGGATGATCCCTTTTGATTGTATAAGATCTGAAATTCAACATCATGTCTTGTGTCGGACTTTTAATTTGAAAAAGTTATTTGAGCAAGCTATGACATCATTTTTCATAGCATTTGAAATTGCATTTGGCCATCCAGGCTACTTGGTTTTTTCTTTAATGACCTCTTACTCGTAAGTTGGTGTTTTATGCTCAGCATTTCTTGCAGATTACAAGTAGTTTGTTCTCTTCAGCTGTGGACAGAGACTAACCATCACATTATGAAGATAGGGTTTGTTGCCTTGCTCTATCTATGAGATGAAAGATAAAACATTTAATTTTCAAGTGTCACCTATTATGAGATCAGCGGTGAGGTATTTTTGTTTATTTTGTGACTCATGGAGGTCACTCTCCAAAATTTTCTTGGCACTTTTTGTTCATGAGGCATATACTTTTTCAATGCTAAGCCCTTCTAAAAATTCATAAGTGGGCTCTTTTTAGTCTTAAACACGAGTTAGGTACAAGGTTGATCATTTCACTTTTTTTTTTAAATTCAATCTCTAACAGAGGAGTAAAGGAGTTGAGCACATTTTGATCATGATAGTAACACACACTTTGGCTGTCAAATATTTCAATTCACCAACTTACCAGCTTGGTGGGTCTATTGTAAAATTATGATTGGATACCAATGTCATTTGTTTATATTCTTTGTGCTTTTTTCACTTTCAGCCTTGAAATAATGCCTTGTACAACATCTTCACCTTCTGTGTTAGGTTTTTTATACATTTACAAAATTTTGCAAGTTTTTAAGTTCTTTATTTAAGTTTGGTTCATGCTTTACAATATATTTATCATTTAATTTCTGCAACTAAGTCAATCCTAAAGCAAACAACATGCTGAATACACAAATAGCAAAGACTGGGGGGTTCTTGGAGCTTGCCCCTCCTGGGCTGCTCCCTCCCCCCTCTTTCTCTCTCTCCGTTCTTCTTGGCGTGCACTCCACTGTAGTCCTTCCCCTTCTGCTCTCCCTTTTCTTTGCCCTTTCTCTTTGGCTCGGTTGTTGGGTTTCATCTTGTATTTATTTTAGTTCTTTTCTTTGTTGGGCTTTTTAGCCTGCTAGCTGGCAGTCATTATTGTCCTCCTTATAGTCCCTTGGGTCTTTTTTTGGCCCACCGCCGACATTAGTAATATTTCATTTCATTTGAGGTACCGACCCTTAAACAATTTTAAAATTAAATAAAAAATTAACTCGTATTGATGAACATCACTTATTTATCTTCTTATTTTTAAGACTCCCGTGTAAGTTTATAGATTGAAGGCTTACACAATCTTCTTAATTTTACCACACCCATGAATACAAGTAAATATTCATTATCAACTGTGATTAAAATCAACCTTTATTTGATGTATTGTTGCCAAAACAAATATTAAATTTAAGTAAAATTTGTGTTACAGTGTTGAACATTATCTCATTATTTATTGAATTTTAAAATCCCTTTCAAAAATTACCAAATAAAGGTCTTTATATAATATTGTCGGACTGTTGTGTGCATTGGTGCCACAGGTGCTGTGCTCTGTCTGAGTTAAACAAGGAACTCCAACACAGAGGTTTAAAGCCATCCATAGAGGAGGTTGACTATTGGGCACGATCTTTCCCCAACGAGGCATTGGAACAACAAATCGGAGCTTGGCTATAGTAGATTTGAAGTTTTTGACAGTTGAATTTAACGGGTCATGGCAAAAGCAAAAAAATCTTTTGAGATTGATATGTGGCAGTTGTGGGGTTCGATTTATTTGCATTGTGGCTGGTTTTGGAGCTAAGTTTTGGGGATGGAAAGGCCTACATTTTTTCTTTTATTAAGTTCAATATTTCAATTAAAAATTGCAAACAAAGTTCAGTCTGTTGGTGTAGTCATGTGATGATTGTTGTGTGCACTGGTGTTGCAAGTGTTGTGCTTTGTCTCAGGTAAACAGGGAATTCTAGCATAGAGGTTTCAAGCCATTTGTAGAGGAGGTTGAGTGTTGGGCACTATCTTTTACCAACAAGGCACTGCGACAAGAAGTAAGGGTTCCACAATTCTTCTTTTTCCAAGGTATTCTAAGGAAAAGACATGAAAATCTTTTATAATTAAAAGAGTAATAAAAACAATTGTGGCATGGAAGTTTTCGTATTTTTAGAGATTTTGCTTGCAGAAACTTAGGCAAGGTCTTTGTTTTGGTTTTGGAAGAAATCAAGTATTTTTTCACAATGGAAGAGATGTGTGAGTTTGATGCTTGGAAGGTAGGGTTTGGATGAGTTATTCTTGAGTTTCCAGTGTATTGATTCAAAACCTAGGCCACTTCTATCTGCCATTGTTATTGTGCATTTGGTGGTCTTTGTCGTGGAGGGAAGGGTTGTTGCTTGTCCTTTCCTCCCTTCTTTGCATTCTTTTTTTGGCTTCTCTTCGTCTTCAGTGTTGGATTAGTTGGGTGTTGACCTTCTCAAGAGTAAGCTGCCTCCAAAAGTAAACTTTGGTTTTGTTGGCTTTAGTCTTTTGCATCCTATTTCTTCTTCATACCCTAATACCTCTGTTCTTAGGTTGAGCTCTACACCAATGACTGGAATGCCCCCATAAAATGTTCTTCATTTTGTTGCTACCCTTTTCGAACTTGCCTTGGTTGGAAGGATCATTGGAATTTAGCCAAGTCCGACTACTTTGGAAAAGTGGATATTTGCCTTGGTTGGAAGGTTCATTGGAATTTAGCCAAGTCCGACTGCTTTGGAAAAGTGGATATCTTTAGCCTGTTGGTTTAAGATCTCTAGTTATGAACACTTGTTTTGTGCGAGGGGATACTTCATGGTCATCTTGGAATCCAAAGAAGAACGAGATTATATCTTTCAAAGAGGGCCATGGTTTATTGGCACAAGTGCCTTAACCCACTTTGACCCTCAAGTAGATGTGTCTGAGGAAGTTCTTGTTTGGGTAAGATTGCCCGTTATCCCTCTCCATATTTGGATTAAACCCTCTCTAGAGCTCGTTGGAAATAAGATTGACAAGTTTATTGATTGGAACCCTTCCAAAAATCTAAATGCTTCCTTTGTTCATATTTGTGGTCAAGTTAATTTGAAAATTAGCGTACATGAAGCTTAAGGTTCTGGATTGGATTCACACACAAGTTTTAGATTATGAACATTTACCTTTCAAATGCCTATCTTGCCATGAGTATGGCCACTTTGTCAGAGATTGTCTAGTTGGCCAAAAACCATAGAATAAGAATGATCGAGTTGACAATGAAGGCTTTTACCAAGCACAAACAAAGAAGAGGAATAGAAGGGCTAGAAGTTGGAAGAGATTACCTAATTGACCAAAAACCATAGAATAAAAACGATCAAGTTGACAATGAAGGCTTTTAGTAAGCACAAACAAAGAAGAGGAATAGAAGGGTTAGAAGTTAGAAGCCAAGACCTGCTCACTCCAAACTAGTGGAGAATTTCAATAGGTATAATGCTCTAAACTATGATCAGGAAAAAGATCTCTAGGACTTTGAACATGAAGAAGGAACCCATAAGCAAGCCTCTCTTGATGCACAATTGGTAGATCAAAGTTTACAAGAAAGGACGAGTGAAGAACCTTATTGGGAAATAGGTAAAGAAAGCTAGATTGAGCTAAGGAATGACATCATACTCCCTAGATTTTGCCTCGAGTCTATTATAACACGATCCTCTTCTAAGTCAGGCATGAAATCTAACCAAGAAATAAGAACTAAAGAAGCAAAGAAAAATGTTGCAGCTAAGACTCAAGCTACATTGGAGGGTCTCTCCAAAGGGAAGAAACCCACAAAAAAATGATAATACTATCATGAAATTGTAGAGGCCTGGGTAGGGCCCTTAAGAAAACCTACCTCAAGGGTTTGATAAAGGACCTTTGCCCTTGTTTAATAGGAATTTAGGAAACAAAGTTAGATAAAAAAAAGGTGTCTTTGAAGGATGGAGATCTATTCGGAACAATGAAATTGATGTTATTTTTTCCTAAGGAGCCTCCAGTGGCCTTCTTACAACATGAGACAAAAGCATTTTATCCAATACAAGTGGTAAGCAAAGTGAAAACATGCTTTCTCTTATTTTTGATGTTGAAGGTTTATCTTTCAACTATTTGAACATGTATGCCTCTAACTCCCCAATTGCAAAGAAGCAATGTTGGCTTGCAATTCTTTCCTACGTTGAAGAAATTAAGCCAAGCAATTTGATCATAGCTAGAGATTTGAATTTGGTGCTCTTTTTCTCCAAAAAGGAGGTGGCTCTAGTATTAGAGATCCTTGTAGGGACTGTGGAAGATATCATTTCTCTTGTTAGTCATCAAGACATCAAGCCTTCTAATGGCCTCTATACTTGGACTAATCAAAGGGTAGGAAATAATTTCATTGTTGAAAGAATTGATAGATTCTTGGTCTAGGAAGATATTCTCACATGTTTTTCTTCAATAATCAACAAAATCATCCAAAGCACAGTCTTTAATCACAATCCTATCCTTTTAGATATCAGCTACATCCAAAATTCAAGTCCCATTAAGTTCAAATATAACCCCTCCCGTAATGGATTTAAAGAGGAACTTGAGCGTAGTTGGGAAGCTTGGTGCCCCTCCCGTAATGGTCAAGGCAGATGGAAGATCAAAATTTCTAGGCTAAAAGTTGATCTTAGAAGTTGGATCAAATTGCATCATAATACTCACAAATCTAAACAACTGCTTCTTAGGCTAGGAGAAATAGAAGATCTTTCAGAGTAGCATTTCCCAATGAAACACTAAAATTTGAGAGAGATTCCATTCTCTCCTAGCTTCATGTGAAAGCTAGGCAAGAAGAACAATTTTGGAGACTCAAAGCCTACATGACTTGGCTAGAGGAAGGAGAGTCCAACATCTAGTTCTTTCGTCTTAAGGCTCGTAAGACATCAAAGGAAAAATATTCATGAAATCCAGTTGGAAAATAGTGACAAGGTCTACAAATTTTCAAAGATAAAAAAAGTTGCGTGTAGCCTCTATGAATCCCTTTATCAAAAATCAGATGGAAATCATGCTACTCAGGCTGCATCACTACAAAACATTCCTAAGGTAATAACAGAGGAAATAAGAAATTCTCTTTGCTACGTAGTCAGTTTGGAAGAACTTAAGGACATTGTATTTAGATATGCAAAAGATAAAGCTCCTTGTCTAGATGGATTCACTAATACCTTTTACCACCAATTTTTTGATTGGGTAATTGGAGATCTTCAGATGATTGAAGATGCTCGTAAAAAACGTAAGTTGATTGGTGCAATTAAGTCTACCTTTTTAGCTCTGATTCTAAAGGAAAAGATTGCCTCAACCTTCAACCAATTCACGCCTATTTCTTTGTGTAATGCTTCATATAAATATATAACCAAAATCATAGCCATTAGAATAGAAAAGCATGCAGATAAACTTATCTCTGATGAGCAAGGAGGTTTCATCCCTAGCAAGAAATTATATGACAACATTGTTATGGTCCATGAGGCCTTACATATTAGCATAAAAAAATATAAAAAAAGGATTGTGGTTAAACTTGACTTGGCCAATGCATTTAATCGTGTGGATTTGGAATATTTGGCTTAGGTGCTTAGTTCTTTTGGATTTCCTTTGTCTCTTTCCAAGTGGATTTTTGGTTGCATCAAAGACCCATGGGTTGCTCCTATTGTCAATGGTTCTTTGACTAGATTCTTTAAAACTTTTAGAGGTTTATGCCAAGGCTTCGCCCTATCACCTTATATTTATATTATTTTAGTTGAAGCTTTAGGTAGATCTATCTTTGCTGAAAAAAGGGCTAACAAAATAATTGGAATTAAGATAGTTGCTGGGGTCAAGAAGATTACTCATGCACAATTTGTTGATGATACTATAATGATGGGGGAGCCTACAAGCTGAATGTCAAATGGATTAAAGGTTGCCTAGACCTCTTTTTGAATGCCTCCAGAGTCGCTATTAATATCAACAAGTGCAAGTTTTACCCTATCAAATACTTCTTGAACTAAAAATAGGAGCTTTGCTCAAATCCTTTAGTATGTTCATGATGGATTAAACCCTTTAAATATTTAGGGGTGCCTATGAGTTTCAAGCTAAAGAGTTATAATTGTTGGTCTAATTTGATGGAAAATATTGATAGGAGAATATTAACTTATAGCAATGGGTGGCTTAGTCTTGTTGGTATATTGGTTTTGATTAAATATGTCATTTCAAGCTTACCTATCTACTAGCCTATCTACTAGCTTCTGATTTATCATGATCCTCCTTCGAGAACACAAAACAATTAGAAAATTTCTTTGGCAAGGAGGAAGGCAAACTCATAGGAACGAATGGAAGCTGGAGTTCAGTGATAAAAGAAAAATATCAAGGGGGCTTCAGTATCCAATATTTGTTTATTATGAGCAATGCTCTTGAGGCCAAACTTGTCTAGAACTTACTAAACCTTCCAATGACGCTTTGACATCTTCTTATTCACAAGTATGGTGAAGGGAATAAAGGTATCCATAAAAAACCAGGCATATCTAAAATTTGGGCATTGATTGTTAAATCGGTCTAGATCATTAAGGATAACATCTTTTGGTGCCCGAGAGGGTAATAGTAACAGGTGTTGGGATGAGTCTATTCTTGGTAACAAGCCTTCAATTTCTTCCATTTCTAAGGGTTTTTCAGTTCATGAGTAAGCTTGATATAGACATACTTTCCCATCTCATCACTTGAGAAGGCAATCGACCAAAATGGATTCAACTTCATGGGTTGGACGTAGAACAATAAAGGGAGTGGTCTTAGGTCCAAAAGCAATTCACTAGCATTCTTCCCATAAACCTAGACAATGAGGACTACTTCATTAGGGGTAAAATTAACTATTTGGGTAACTATTTAGTCAAGGCTAGTGCTGTTATGAAACACAATCAACATCAACCTTTGCATTGGGTTTGAAATATATAGACAATATGGTGGTTGAATAACCACCACTTTGTTGAATAACAACCCCACCTACCAAACACAACGAAGCACTCATATGAGTATGCTAATAACATGCTATAATGTAATAACATGCTTACTATGCTAACATCCCCCCTTATTACATTATTGGCAAATACAAAGAGCATTGCGAAACAATTCAAATTTGACACGTGCAAGTGCCTTGGTGAAAATATCTGCAACTTGCTCATCAGTGGGAATGTACTGGAGTTGTATGTGGTGCTTTGGAACTTCATCTCGAATGAAATGACATCGAGTGTCAATGTGTTTGGTACGCTCATGAAATACTGGATTCTTGACAAGATTCAAAACACCTTGATTGTCGCAAAACAAATGAAGTGGAAGATTCTTTGGAAGACCCATGTTTGTAAGAATGCGACTTAACCACATTATCTCGTAGACTGCTCCACTTGCTGCGTGATATTCTGCCTCTGTAGAAGATAAAGCAACCACCTGCTGCTTCTTACTGTGCCAAGAGACAGGTCCAGATCCAAGATGGAAAATGTATCCAGAAGTCGACTTGCGATCATCAATGGATCCGGCATAGTCTGAGTCCATGTATCCCTGTAAGAAGAACTTGTCATTCTTCTTGTACTCCAGGCCATAGTCTGTACTACCACGGACATAATGAAGAACTCTCTTTGCTGCTTTCCAATGACTCACCTTAGGTTCCTGCATGAACCTTGAAAGATAACCCACAACAAAACTGAGATCTGGCCTGGTATTTGTCAGATATATGAGACTCCCAATCAGCTGGCGATAGAGAGTACCATCTACCTGTGGTGATTTATCATATCATGATAACTTAAGTCCTGGCTCCATTGGAGTCGCTTTAGACTTGCAGTCAGTCATGCGATATTTTTCGACCAATGTCTTGGCATACTTCTTTTGTGTTACTCTGATATGATTCTTTTTCTGAGTCACTTCCAAACCAAGACAATAGTGAAGAAGTCCTAGATCTGTCATTTCAAAAGATTGTTTCAAATCATCTTTCACTGCATCAATCATGTTCTCTGAACTGCCTGTTATGATCAGATCATCCACATATAGTACCAAAATCACTATGTCAGAACCATTGTTCTTGATATAGAGATTTGCATCTGAAGGACTTCTTTTGAATCCATGTTGCACTAGGTGACTGTCTATTTTGATGTACCAAGCTCGTGGAGCTTGTTTTAGCCCATACAAGGATTTGACCAACTTGCAAACTTTCTGTTCTTGCCCTTCAACCACAAATCCTTCTGGTTGGGTCATGTACACTTCTTCTTGTAGGTCACCATTCAAGAAAGCACTTTTTACATCCATCTGATGTAACTTCCACCCAAACTGAGCTGCCATGGCACAAAGTACTCGAATGGTAGTCATTTTTGCAGTAGGGGCAAAAGTCTCTTCATAATCTATGCCTTCTTTCTGAGCATAGCCCTTTGCAACAAGATGGGCCTTATGCTTATCAATAGTACCATCTGCCTTATACTTCACTTTGAACACCCATTTGCAGCCAATGGGCTTCTTTCCTGAAGGCAGATTAACTAGCTTCCATGTATGATTTTTCATGAGAGATGTATGTTCTGCTTCCATAGCAGCCTTCCACTGAGGCTCACTAAGTGCATCTTGAACTGTTGTGGGTTCATTTTCATCCAATGCTGACATATAAACCCTTTCATCATCCATATCTGTTTCTCTGTCTTCCTCTGCATCTACAGATAGTTCATCAAATTGTTGGTAAAGCTCATCAACCTCTGAAGTTGATGCCTCTGCTCTCATCTGTTGAGTCATACTACGAGTACAAGGTCGATCTAGAGTTAGATCTGGAAGTGAAGTCAACTTTGAATCTCTCAATGTGCTAGTATACCATTTTGGAACCTTGTTCTGTGGGGGTGGAACCTCTTTCTTAGGCTCCTCTTCCTCTAGGTATACAATTGTAGATGTGTTATCTGATGTGAAAGCTTCATCAAATACCACATCTCTACTTATGTGTGTTTTCTTGGTCATAGGATCTATCAACCGATATCCCTTTGAATGCTCATCATAACCAAGAAAAATACATTGCAAGGTTTTCTCATCTAACTTCTTCCTCTTCTGTTTTGGTATGTGCATGAATGCCTTACATCCAAAAACTCTTAGATGAGAAATGGAGGGTTTCTTACCACTCCATGCTTCTTGTGGAGTCTTGCCCTGTAGAGCTCTTGTGGGTGCTCTATTCAGGAGGTATGATGTTGTACTCACTACTTCTGCCCAATACTCATGCTCAAGATGTGCCCCCTTAAGCATACATCGAACCATTTCCATAATGGAATGATTCCTCCTTTCAACAACTCCATTTTGTTGTGGAGTATAGGTTGTTGTCAGTTGTCTCTTAATCCCATGTTCATTTAAAAATGATGAAAATTCCTTGGAGGTATATTCCCCCTCGATCTGAGTGGAGGGTTTTGATGGAACATCCTGACTCCTTCTCAACAAGCTTCTTGAATTACTGAAAGTACATAAATACCTCTGACTTCAATTGAAGAAAGAAAACCCACATCTTTCATGAGTAATCATCAACAAACAATTGAAAATACCTCTTTCCACCATAGTTGTTTGGCATAGGACCGCACAGATCGGTGTGTACCAACTCCAAAGGTTTCTTAGCTCTTGAAGAGCTAACCTCAAATGGTACCCGATGTTGCTTCCCTGCTAAGCAATCCGAGCATACTGGCAATGTGGATGAAAGGTTGGGAAGACCTTTCACCATCTCATATTTTCTCAACTCGAGCAAATATCCTGAACTCAGATGCCCATATCTCTTGTGCCAAAGAGAAGTAGCCTCCTTTGTTGTCGCTGCCATGGCAACATGAGGCATGGAAATGACATCTAAGATGAACAAGCCATGCTTGTATGATCCTGTTGCTACATGCTTTCCCTTTCTGGTGATGAAACATCTCTTTTTGCCCTCCTCAACACTGAAAACAACATTCATGTCTCTATCCAAGATCTGAGGGACGGACAACAAATTGTTGGCCAATCCAGGAACATAGAGTACCTTCTCAATCTGACATTTGCCATCTGGAAGAGTGACAGAAACATCTCCTTCACCCTGGACTCGGTAGGTTTGATTATCAACAATTGTCACTGGCTTACCTTCCTTTTCCTCAAATATCTCAAACCATGATCTATCTCCAGTCATGTGTTTACTGGCACCAGAATCAATATACCACACTACATCTTTCTGCTTAGAAGAAGTGTGAGTCATGAGCACCTTGTGTGCTCGCTCAGAATCTGAGTCCGAGTCTGATTCGGCATAAGCAACATTCCCCTTGGGTTGCTTATTCTTCTTCTGTGGTTTGTATTTCCCTTTTCCCTTCTTCTTGTGATCTTGGTCATTTTGTTGTTTATTCTTAAACCAACACCTGTTGGTGTCATGGTTATTCATATCACAAATTTTGCAATATTGTTTGTCTTTCTGTTGATGTTGTTTCCCTTTTCCTTTTGATGAAGATCCTCCCTTCTGAAAATTACCTTGTTTCTTACCCCCTTGTTTGGAGTAGAGGGCATTATCTGGCACTTCATCTTTCTGAAACTGATTTGCCTCCTCAGTTTGAAGCAAATTCACCAATTCCACAAAGGTAACTTGTCTACCAGACACATTGAGAGAGGTAATCAACACCTTGTAGGATTCTGGCAAAGCTCTCAAGATGATTGAGGTCAAGAGAGTATCTACCACTGTCTCTCCCATAGCATTCAATTTGACTTTCAATTCCACCACTCTGCATAGGAATAGGTCAACTGTCTCACCAGATTTCATACTGAGTGTATGTAGTTGAGTTTGAAGGTTTAGAATAGTGGATTGATTCTTCCCTTCATAAATGGTAATCAAAGCATCCCAAGCTTCTTTACCATATTTGGCATCACAGATATGAGGTTGGACCTCATCTGTAGTAGCAAGCAGAATAAACATGAGATATCTTCTATCCTTCTTATCAAAGGCCTCTTGATCTGCCCCTACTGTTGTAGGACGTTTTGTAGTGCCAGTCACTACATCCCACAAATCTTCAACTTGAAGGATAGCTCTCATCTTTGTCTTCCATGGTGCAAAGTTAGAACCTTTTAGCAACTGTGAATCTGATAGATATTTGTGAATAATGGCCATTGTGAAGGTTCCTTATAACACCAAATGGTCCCCCTTTCTTTATACTTGCAAAGAGTACGTGAAAGGGAATTCAATCAAATTGATGGCACCTACCTCAAAACCCTTCGAAAGAAGGTTGATGAGTTGGAGGAGTTTAAGCCAAACAATCAGAAAGAATTAGGGTATTAAATGGAGTGAATATCAAAACTGGTTTGCCTTATTTCTCCTCGATGATTTATAGAGAACAATAGCTCAGACGTCATTGTTGCAGCTATATTAGGCGTTAGATATAGTAGTCCAAGCATGACAACATCACCTGTAAGTGTGGACCAGAGGTATCGTATATACCGAACGTTGTTGTGCAATAAATTGCACAAATAGGTGTAAAATTTGGGGTCTTTTCTTTGCTTTGTATATTTTACTTTATGATTGAAATGCAAGAAAATAAGAAATTTAAATGCAAAAACAATCACAAGTGCCCACAAATTTAAACACTTTAGGTGTCGGTTTCCACCGAAAATGCACCTATTACAATGCCAGTTTTGTTACAATGAAGATATTCACTTCCAAAAGTTCTTTTCAAATCAACAATTTTTCTTCCCCCCTTTGTCTTAGAATTTTGCAAAAGAAAATGCTTTTGATCCCCCTTTTTGTTGCAAAATAAACAAGGATGAAAAAATTGTGCTATACCCTTTCAAGTGCCAAAAAAAACACTTATCCCTCCAAAAATTGCTTGAAAGGAATAAACAAAGTATTTTAAAAAATACCTCTTAAATAGCTCCTCCGCTTGCTTTGGCAGAAAAAATGCGTTGGTTTGCCCTCCTTTGTCAAAAAATGCCCCTTCTTTGTCAAAAAAATGACCCTTCTTTGGCAAAAATTTGTTGACAAAAAGTTGTCAAAAACTTGTCGACAAGAAAAAATTGTCAAAAAATCTTGTTGACAAAAAAATGTTGCAAAAAAATTGCTTATGGCCAAAAAAGTTGTTTCGAGTGGCGCGGGTGGGATTTGATCCCACGACCTCCGCGTCGCCAACGTCTTTGCACGGGTTGTCTAGATAGTCAAGCTAGTGTGCTTGACATGAATATAAGAGCACAATATTCCTTTTATGGCGTTGCAAGCAATCAAGAACAAGCAATGTCCTTTTGCTGCCCACACGAACCAACAGGATGATGCCACAACACCTTGCAGTTAACCCCACCATGTCAGTAAAACTACCACTTCAGCTGCATAATCACCATTGCCACGTCAGCATATCAGTTATCGCCACGTAGCCTATCAGCTACCACCACGTGTTCACCAATCAACCTCTACCATGTGTTCGCTAGTCGACCTCTGCCAAGTGTCTACGCAGATCAGGGATCCCGCTCCTTGAGATTTGTGCCCTATCACGTCATGTCATGTTTTATGTACGATATCAATCCGGATGCACTGGCTTCGTTCTGCATGCAGTGTGTCAGGTCTAGGCGTGTTCTGTGTGCGTCAGTCCATGTCAGGATTAGGATCTGTCAGATCCGTGTCATTGTTAGTCTGGTTTGCATCAGTGTCAGGGTTTGTCGTGCCCATGTCAGTCTAGTTTACATCAGTGTCAAGATCATGTCAGAGTCGTCCTTAGGTTGCATGCGTTTGTCCTTGGGTTGTGTGCATCCGCTAGTCTATTGCAGGCTCTGTCAATTTGCATTGGAAAACATCCTTATCGTCCTTGTCCCAATCTCCTCGCCTAGCTCTGGTATCATGTTATGAAACACAATCAACATCAACCTTTGCATTGAGTTTGAGTTTGAAATATATAGACAATATGGTGGTTGAATAACCACCACTCCGTTGAATAACCACCACTCCGTTGAATAACCACCCCATCTACCAAACACAACGAAGCGCTCATATGAGTATGCTAATAATATGCTATAATGTAATAACATGCTTACTATGCTAATAAGTGCATATATCCAGAGAAGGAAGCCTTTGGACAAAAATTTAAACCACATTTGAGGTCAAAATATCATCCCAAAAACATTTTTTTTAATGGCTAGCTCAACAAAATAAAATTACGAGGAAAACCTCTCTAAAAGAGATTTTAGGCCCTTATATTTGTTCTAGATGCTTTAAATACTATGAATCTTGAGCTCATATATTTATTAAATGTGAGGAAGTTGTTGCGATATTGATCTTACTTGCTCTCAAATTTAGAGTTTTCATTAGAAGCAGGTTAAATCTTGAGTCTTGTACTAAAAGTTGGAACAAAAAGTACCTCAACTCCTTTCAAGGTAAGCCTCACAAAACTTTTATGGTCTTCAATTCCTTATTATTACATGTGGTATATATGAATGGATAGAAATTGTTAAATATTTGAAGGAAAATCAACTCACATGATAATTTTGATACACAAGACACATCATGCTATCATGGAAAATGCTAGAGCCCATTTTAAAGCCAAGCAATAGTAGAGTCCCCTTTCTAGAGCCAAGTTACACATCCCAAAAAATTGGAATCTTCAAGATCTAATTAGCACCTCTATTGCCAACAACATGACTCCTCAAATATATTTTAGTTTTCCAGCTCTATTCTTTTATGGGGCTTCGAAGTCTAACCTTGGAATAGCTATTGCTGGAGGAGTTTTATGGTTAGGACCACACTCTAGGATTCTTGATTTTTTCTTAGATTTAGGATAAACCACCAAAAATTTTGCTAAGTTGATGGGCTGCAAATTTGGTCTCACTTTGGTGACAAGAGAAAATGTTGAAACCCTTTCAATTTATGGGGACTCTAAGTTAATCATACAATTTATTTTTGGCAAACAAGAGGTCAGGTCTATTATGCTCTATTTGTTGCTAAATTAAGTCTATAAGACTTTGAAAAAATTTAAACAAATTAACTGGCATCACATTCCTAGGAAGTGGAGCCATTTGGCAGATATAAAGCTTAGTGAAGGCTTTCTTTTGCATTCTTCTGCTTGCATAAGAAAGTTTAAAACTAGGAAATTTGATAACTTAAGATATGACCACACAAACTAAGCATATTGGGTCTGTTTGTTTTGCGGATTGATGTGGACCAAGACTATATTTGTTCTAGTTATTTTGGCTTTGATGGGGAAGAGATTTTATTTCTTAGAAGTATTCTTACCTTTGTGGTATTCCAACTCTGGCTACATGCATACTTGGTTTGACTGTGATGCTTGTAGCACCAAGCCAATTTGTAATCTTAGAGCTATATTAAATAATATATACCTTTTCTTGAAAACATTTATAATATCCACCTGCATGTGGTCTACCGACAAGGATGCCACTTGCATTATTGATGATGAGGCCTAGGTTCAACCTCCACGACATATGTGTATAAGAAGTATTGATTACAAGATTTATAATATTATTGATTTTATACACTTATATTGATCATTTTTTTTATTGGTAAAAGAGGTTTTGAAAGGATCCCATAACCTTTTACATATAGAAAACTATTACAAAAAGCTCCAAAGAGGTAAAAAGACACAAGAGCGAAAATCCTGGCTGGGAAGCCCAGGGAAACCCAACTTACACCCTATAGAAGCCAAAGCAAAACAAAAAAACCAACCTAGAAAGCCCACACAGGGGCAGGACCAGTAAACCAGAAGAAAGCCCACATAGGGGCAGAACCAGCAAACCAGAGGAAATCCCATGCAGGGGTAGAGATAGCAAATCCAAAAAGGAGAGACCCCAAAGCAGAAAGACATCCAAGATGCCTGATTAGGCATTCGGTCCCTGACCATTCTTTGCAGAGCCTGCTCCCACCAAGCTTTTAAATTCCTCAAGGATCTCATACTGATCCTTGTATTCCTCCAGGAGGGATTCCATCTGAACCAGGAAGGAAGTGATGGTCTTAGCCGCTCGCCCAAGAGCTTTAAGGAGATCCTGGATTTCTTGGATGTGCCCGCGATTAGAAAGGTTCAAATAATTCGTCACTCAAGAAAATAGAACGGAGCTTGAGCATAGGTCCCCTCATCAAGGATTGGTCTAACGTTGGCTTATCCTTCTTGGCCTGGAAGGACAAAGAGTCATCCAAAACTTTATCGATAATAAGTGGGGCCTTACGTTTGCTACACCCCGCCTTGGCACAAAGGGGGTAGCATCGGGGCTCAGATTTCTAAGTACCAGGGGTGTCTTCCACTCTGGCCGCAAATCCTAAAATACAATTAGGAGGAGAAGACACCGAGACGCCTCCCCTCACCTCTCCCCTGATGTTAGCAAGACCAGCAACGATGAGAGCGGGGTTGGTAGGGCCAGTCGCCTTGCGATTCTGCTCTACGATCATGAAATTGAAGAAGACAAGGTGGAGGTCTTGGTGAAGGGGGGAAGAGGAGATTCCCCTCTTCCCATTCAGGACGAATCTTTCTACTAACTGGAACATGTACTTGGGGATGTTTATCGTTTTCTTACCCCGAAGGTGGTTCAAAAATGCAAGATGAAAACTACGAAGAATAGCACCCGGGCTATCGAGAGTAAAGTAATGTAGCATAGTAATAATAACTGTGTCCCATGGCTTCGATAGAGTCCCTCACTATGTCGTCTTTCTCCTTACCGAGGGACTCTTCTCTGTCCCTGAACAAAGCCAATTCTCCTTGGAGAGTGCTTTTCACGATTGATGATTTCAACGTCATTGGGGAGGCCAATAATTTCGGCCAGTAAATCCATCATGATAGTAAAGCTCAAACCTCTGAGGAAAACATGTCCTCCATTCCAAGTGCGAACGAAATCCATAGAAAAAATGACTCATTCATATTAAAAAGCTACATAAAATTAAGGCTGTCGTGGTCTCTGAAAATATCTTTGACCAAAGAGGTGAGCTGAAGGGAGGATGGTTCAATTTTGACCATGGCGAAAGGGAAACTCAAATACAACAGAGAAATCTTGGGAGGGTGGCGATGATGAAAAAAATATGAATCTCGAAGATGGTAATGTAGCTACAGGGAGACTCTAGAATGAAGAGATTTATCCAAACTTATTTCAGAATAATAATGCAGAATTAAATGATTAAGAAGAAAATAACAACTCACAAAATACATGCACATCCAGCAAACAAGAGCCACACCTCCTTTGATATTATTATTCACTCCTTGCCCATAATGGGACATTAAAATCAATATTAAAGGAAAATATTACAACCCTAAACCACAATGTGGTATTATAATACCGTGGGCACAATACCATGGGCTAAAACCACCCATACTCGTCAATCAGGGAAATCTCTAAAACTGCTTCGTAAATAACTCCCAAAAAAGGGGAAAGGAATCTCTCCAATGAACACACTGTGATGAAGTCGAGCTTGAAACCGATGAAGTTGGTTTCTAATTCTAACCCACCACGAATCACTGGACGTTGAGTTCAACGACATTGATGTCGATGAGAGTCTGGGGAAAGGAATCACTCCATAGTGAGACCATGTTATGAGATGCCCATATTAGCTAAGTGGTCAGTGGCCCGATTTTCTTCCCTGTAGGTGTGATTCGTCCTCATGTTAGAGAAGGAGAGCATTAGATGATTGAATTTTGTGATCATGTTGGAGATGTTCCACAAGGCGGGGGAAGTTTCAAAGGTCAGGCAACTGATTATGTTCTTGGAATCCCCTTCCACCACAATATTGGGGACCTGCAAACTATGGATAAGGACAACACCTTGGTAGAGAGCCCTAGCTTCAACGAAGTGGCTAGAGTTATCCCCCAAGTTCTCGATGTAAGCTAGGATGATGTTTCCTAGATGATCCCGAATGATGTCGCTCGCATCGGCTACCCCAGGATTCCCTTTAGCCGCACCATCAAATTTTAATTTGAGGAGTCCTAGGGAGGGAGGGGTCCACTTGACAAGGGAGCGATCAACCTTGGGAGAAGCTTGCTTATGAATGTTTTTGGGAATCCTGAGGAAAGAGGCAAGAAGGGCTTCATATCTCAGATCAGGATCATTTTCGTCGCGAGTGATGAACACATTCTCAGCAACAACAACAATGATTCTAGAGAGGACATACTTCTCATTGTGGATAGAGTCGTTGAAAGCACGGGTATTACATTCGTGCCAAATCCCCCACAGGAGGTGGGCAAGGTAGAAGGACCAGAAGGTCTTCAAGCAATGGCCTCTGAAAGGATTGGGCCACTGAATACAAAGATCACTTAACAGGACAGGAAAGACCTAGGATAACAGGGAAGAAAGAATGGACTGGGAAAAGGGGCATGACAAGAAGATGTGCGAGGAGGACTCACAATCCGAGTGGCAGAGGTAACAATGGTTGGGGAGGGATAGACCGTGATGATGGAGATTTGGGATGGTGAGGATCTTATCCTGGATGATAAGCCAGAGGAAGAAATTGACCTTAGGGATAAGGTGGGGCTTCCAGATGAGTTTGGAGGGTAACGAGGGAGGGCTAGGGTTATCGAAGAGGGCATAGGTTGATTTGACGGAGAAGAGACCATTGGAGGTGGGAGCCCAGAGGATGGAATATTCTACAGGAAAGGAGGAAATGACACAAAGACAAAGTAGGTTGGAAAAGTCAACAGAGGCTTGCTTCTGCTTGCAAGTGAGGATGTCATATGGAGGGTTTCCAATAATGGATTTCAAGAAGGAAGAAATTACAAACCTTGGGCCCAAACAGGGCATCGGTCACCATCATGAGACACAAGAGATTCTCACACTTTTGCAGTGGACAGTTGCCCAGTCAGAGGTCATCCCAAAATCTAATTTTGGAACCATTGACCAACTTCCACCTGATGCCCTTATGAAGGATATGCTTAGTCTTGAGGACTGAATTCCAAACAACCAATCCATGGATGGGATTAGGGTCGTCCAATTTTTTTTGGTTATGCCAGAGGTATTTCGCTTTGATGATGGAAACCCAAAGAGAGTTCTCATTAGTGAGGATTTACCATCCTTGCTTGGCTATGAGTGCAAGATTCATGTTATGGACCTTCCGGAGCCCAATGCCACCATACTCCTTGAAGAAAATATGATTCCAAGCAACTAGATGAATCCGCTGCTTATTCTCTGATCTTGACAAAAGAAAATTTCTTTGGAGTTGCTTAAACTGGTTGCAAACCTCAATGTTGGATGTTGATAGTATTCTTCCTACGCAGATAATTAATAAGTGTTATTATAGAATTTGTTAAGAGCATCTAGGAATTAGGTTAGCATTTTCTATGTTAGAATCTATCCAATAAAAGGAGAATTGATTTACGAGAATAAATGATCTCCAACTACATTGTGCTATGTTTTGTTCTGATCAAGCAATATAGAATGTAACCAGGGGTAAGCTTATAAAATATAATGAGATAGAATTATCATTTTGGTATCAAAGCTTCACGAGAAGTGAGAGAAATAAGATCTGCCCATCACAAATGCTGAATTCATGAGTTCAGATATGCAAGAAAGATAACATTTCATTGTTTGAGGAGAACGTCATTTGGTTCCTACGTGAGATAATCTGAGTCACTGGGAGAAAAGGCTACAATTTGAACGAGATAGCATGTTCGCTATGAGGTCAATCATGAGTTGAAATGCTTCCTGTGCTACATAAAATTGTTGTGAAAGTTTGTAGCGAGTGACACATTTGATATGCCCGATCCACGTAGAAGAGACGGAGAGCTCGTTGTTGTTAGAAGTGTTGACCAAGGTAGCAGATTGATGGTGTAGCAGACAAGATCTGTGAGTGTATGTTGCACTAGATGAGACCATCACTGTTATCAGGGAGCATGTAAATTCTATCAAAGTTTAGAGACGTATCATCCAAGATGCTAGAGAGATGCTTCATCTGAGAAGCGTGGAGAAATGCTTCATCCGCAATGCGTGGAGACCAGCTGAAGATACGCATTTTTGAGAGATGCGTTTGGAGGAGGAGACACGATATTGTTTTCAGATCATGCTTTTGAAGTGAAACTTTTGTGAGAATGTTGTGTATATTATGAACAGGTCTGTTATGTCTAGGCGTGGACGTCTGTTGTAGTGCGACCAATCCCGAGACTGTGTTCACGTCTCTATCTACATTGAAAAAGGACATAAGAAAGGACGTATACTTGTGCGTAGAGATAAACCTGTTGCACATGGTGTTAGATATGTGGCTCGTGGACGGTTCAAATCTACAGTAAATCAAAGGAACGTTGGAGGAATTGTCGTTTGTAAGCACATTGGCGTATTTTTGCTGTAACTGACGTGAGAGGAGATCTGCGTGGACTATTCGTAGAGAGGAATGTCGTTGGAAAAGGAAGTTATTAGAGTCTCGTGATATTTTCTTTGGTCAGCATTTGGTGCGTTTTGTTGATGCGCTACGCGTAAGAAAAAATACAGATTCAAGAGTTGCATTCCGAACAAGTGACGCAATTGTAAATGTGTAGAAGTGATCGAAAAAAAAAATCGTTGCTACATTGAAGACGTAAATTGGTGACGATGGTGGCGTGATTGGAAAACGTTTCTGACAAGCCAATCGTGTGGTAAAGGGAAAGTTCTCATCATTAAACTTTGCTATTTGGATATGCGCATTGTGGTTACAATTTGTCATTTACTACAATATTTTGAAACTTGCCAATGGTATAAATGACTACGACGTGTTGAAGACCTTGCACATAGAGGTTCTCTTGGAGACAAATCTTTACTGTGAGACTAATGGACTAATGAACGACTAATGAGCGCTATGAGAACGTCACAAAGAAGGAGACAAGTTGAGTAGAGACCAGTGAGGCTGGTTTCACAAAGCAACCATTTTTACTTAGGTATGCAAGGATTTTGGTAGACAGAAGTAAAGGTATTTTTAATTTCATTAAACCTGAATTGAGTTTTCTTGCTGTTGTGAGAATTGTTGTTGATTGGTGCAAGTAAGACAGAGAGAGGTAGTTTGTTATTCCAAAAGTCTTGTTGATTAATTAGAAAGCAATGGCTGCCAATAACAACCTACCCATTCCTGAGTTTAATGGGTTAGATTATGAGTATTGGTCTATCAAGATGAAGACCTTACTCATAGGCAAAGGGTTATGGGACATTGTAGAAGAAGGCTACACTGAACCAGCAGATTGGACCACCTTGAGTGCAGCTGATAGAACTAATAAGAAGGATGCCCAAAAGAAAAACTCTTTTGCTCTCTACCATCTCCAAGCAGCTTTGGAGAAAAGTATCTTTCCTAGGATTGCTTCTTGTTCAACAGCCCTAGAAGCATGGAATGCCTTGAGAGATAGCTATCAAGGGAGCAATCAAGTGAAGCAAGTGAGGCTTCAAACTTTGAAGAGAGATTTTGAGAATCTCAAAATGCAAGAAGATGAAAGAGTAGGAGATTATTGTGTGAGAGTGAAAGCAATTGTAAACAAAATGGAGACACTTGGAGAAGATGTAAAAACTGAAGTGGTTGTGAAGAAAGTGTTGAGAACACTTCTTCATAAGTGGAATCATATTGCTATTATTATTGAAGAATCTAAAGATCTTTCTACTCTAACATTTGATGCACTAATTGGTTCTTTGATGTCCCATGAAGAGAGACTCCAAGGTTCTACATCATCAAGCTTTGGAGGTGATGAAAAAGCATTCTCATCCAAGGAAGGTGAGACTCATGGCAATGCACAAGGAAGAGGACAAGGAAGAGGACAAAGGAGAGGACAATATTCAAGAGGAAGAGGAAGAGGTAGATCAAGAGGTGGCTACCAAGGAAAAGGAAGAGGAAGAGGAGGTGACAAATCAAACAAGTCTTGTTATCATTGTGGCAAGCTTGGTCACTTTGCTAGAGATTGTAGACTCAAGGCTTCTCAAGAAGGGAGAAGTAATAATTATGGAAACTATGGAGAAGAGGAAGGAACTTCTTCAAATTTGTTCCTCACATATGGAAAATCAGATCAAAATCTTAATGAAACTTGGATTTTGGATACTGGTTGCTCAAATCATATGAGTGGCAAAGAAGAGTTATTTGCTACAATGGATTCCACATACAAGTCCAAGATCAAATTGGGAGATGACAAGGCACTACAAGTTGAAGGCATGGGAGCCATGGAGGTTCCAACAAATGAAGGCACAAAGAAGGTGAACAATATCTATTACACTCCTAAACTCCAACATAATTTGCTTAGTGTTGGATAAATCATGGAAAAGAACTATAAACTTGTTTTTGAAGATGGAAAATGTGTAATTTTTGACAAAAACAATTGTAATAGAGTTGTCACAAATGTACCTATGACAAAGAATAGGTTATTTCCTCTTAAGTTTGGGGAACAAGGAGGTGCTCAACTTGCTAGTGTGGCCATAGAAAATCCAAGTGTGCTTTGGCACTTGAGATATGGTCATCTTAATTTTTCAAGCTTGAAGTTGTTGACTTCACAAGCTATGGTGTGTGGATTACCAAAAGTTGAAGAGCACAAGGAGGTGTGTGAAGGATGTGCTTTGGGAAAGCACTCAAGAACAAAGTTTCCAAGAGGTCAAGCATGGAGAGCAAGCCATCCACTACAATTGGTACATTCAGACATTTGTGGTCCAATGCATACCAAAAGCTTGGGTAACAATTCTTACTTTCTCACTTTCATTGATGATTTCTCTAGAATGTGTTGGATTTATTTTTTGAAAACTAAGGATGAAGCTTTTGAATGTTTCAAGGATTTCAAAAATAATGTAGAGAATCAAAGTGAGTATGTTGTAAAAATATTAAGGACTGATAGAGGAGGGGAGTTTTGCTCAAATGCATTTCTCAAATATTGTAAAGATTGTGGGATCAAAAGGCAATTCACTACTGCCTACACCCCACAACAAAATGGTGTGGCTGAAAGAAAGAACCACACTATTGTAGAAATGGCTAGATCAATGCTTCAAACAAAGAAACTAAGTAACATGTATTGGGCTGATGTTGTTAGGACAAGTGTTTACATTTTGAATAGGAGTCCTACTTCTAGTTTAGATGGGATAACTCCATATGAGGGATGGTATGGCAAAAAGCCAAATGTAAAGCACTTCAAAGTTTTTGGTTGTCTTGCATATGCACACATTCCTGATGAGACAAGAAAGAAACTTGATCCCAAAATTCAAGCATGTATTTTCATTGGGTATTGTGAGTCTTCAAAGGCATATAGACTCTACAATCCAAAAACACACAAAGTTGTAATCTCAAGGGATGTAATTTTTGATGAAGGGGGAGTATGGGGTCATCAAAAATTTTTTGTTGATGATGGATCTCAAGATGCAAGCTCCTCTCAAATGCAGCCCATTAACAAGAACAACAATGGAAGTCCTCCTCCAAGTCCAAGAAAGAGTTCTACTTCAAGTACAACAAGTGCTACTCCAAGTCCTCCACAAAGACCACCAAGATCATCAAGTTCTTCTCCAATGCCAATGGAAGAAGATACACCACCAAGAGGTAAGAGAACACTTCAGTACCATCCTTCTTTTCAAATGATGGACAAGAATTTTCAAAGAAGGTACACTAGAAGCCAAGCTAGTGAGATGAATGAAGTCTTGAAAAGACTTGAAAATTTGCACATGTATGGTGATGAAGACTCCCAAGAGCCTAAGGGAGATGTTGTAAACTATGCTTTAATGACTAGTGTAGAGCTAGAGCCATCTAGTTATGAAAAAGCATGTAATCATGATGTATGGCAACAAGCCATGAAAGAGGAAATGACCTCTATAAAAAAGAATGACACATGGGAGCTAGTGGAGCTTCCTAAGGGAAAGAAATGTATTGGATGTAAATGGGTCTATAAGACCAAGTTCAATGTTGATGGGAGCATTGAAAGACACAAGGCAAGGCTAGTAGCAAAAGGGTTTACTCAAAAGTATGGGATTGACTATGAGGAAACCTTTGCTCCGGTTGCTAGACAAGAGACCATCAGACTAGTACTTTCCTTGGCTGCCCACAAAGGGTGGAACATTCAACACATGGATGTTAAGAGTGCCTTTCTTAATGGGTACTTGAAATAAGAGGTTTTTGTGCAACAACCTCAAGGATTTGAAGAACAAGGTAAGGAGAACCTTGTCTACAAATTGAAGAAAGCATTGTATGGACTAAAGCAAGCACCAAGGGCATGGTACTCACGCATTGATGGCTACTTTCAAAACTATGGATTCACTAGGAGCAAAAGTGAACCTACTCTCTACTACATGAAACAAGGTAAAGACATCCTCATTGTGTGCTTATATGTGGATGATCTAATATTCATGGGTAGTAGTGCTAAAATGAATGAGGAGTTCAAAAACTCCATGATGAAAGAGTTTGAAATGAAGGATCTAGGTTTGATGCATTACTTCCTAGGAATGGAGGTACATCAAATAGAAAATGAGGATCTTCATATGTCAACATAAATATGCTCATGACATGATAAAGAAATTTTCTATGGAGCAATGCAAGTCTGTTGCAACTCCAATAGGTCATGGGATACAATTAAGCAAAGAATATGGAGCACCAAAAGTTGACAAGACCACTTACAGGAGCATGGTTGGGAGTCTAATGTTCCTCACCAACACACGACCGGATATTCAATATGTTGTCTCTCTAGTATCAAGGTATATGGCTGATCCATCTGAACTTCATCTACAAGCAACTAAAAGAATTTTGAGATATGTAAAGGGTACAATGGATTATGGGATCCATTACCACAAAAATGATGATGTAAAATTAGTTGGCTTTAGTGATAGTGATTGGGGAAGCAACATAGATGATAGGAAATCTACTTCAGGGAATTGTTTTAGTCTTGGGTCAGGACTAATTACTTGGAGTTCTAAAAAGCAAACTATTGTAGCACTATCATCTACTGAGGCTGAGTACATAGCAATCACAAATGCTAGTGCCCAAGCCTTATGGTTGAGAAAAGTACTTGAAGAAATAGGTGAGAGACAAAGTGATCCTACCATATTGTATTGTGACAATATGAGTGCCATACAATTGGCACATAATCCTATCCACCACAACAGGTCAAAGCACTTCGACATGAAGTATCACTTCATTAGAGACATGGTGGAGAAAAATGTGGTTGAGCTAAAACATTGCAGCACTTTGGACAACATAGCGGACATCTTCACCAAAGGAGTTGCTAAAGCTCAGTATTTAAAGCTGAGAGATTGTCTTGTCAGCCCTCTCAACTTTAAGGGGGAGAATGTTGGACTTTGATAGTATTCTTCCTACGTAGCTAATTAATAAGTGTTATTCTAGAATGTGTTTGAGAGCATCTAGGATTAAGTTAGCATTTTCTATGTTAGGATCTAGCTAATAAAAGGAGATTTGGTTACGAGAATAAATGGGCTCCAACTATATTGTGCTATGATCTGTTCTGCTCAAGAACTATATAATGTAACCTGGGGCAAGCATATGAAATATAATGAGATAGAATTATCACTCAATAGGGATCTAGAAGACGAAAATAAAAAATACAAGGATGCTTTGAAGGGTAGCTTTGACTAGGGTGGCTTTGCCTACTTGACTGAGGAGGCTTCCTTTCCAGTTGGCCAGTGTTTTTTGGATGTGCTCAATGACAGGGTTCCATAAGGATTTTCTAGAATGGCCCTCAAAGAGAGGAAACCCTAAGTAGGTGGTAGGGAAAGCAACAATGGAGCAACCGACGATGGTAGCAATATGAGCTTGGTGTCTCACAAAAGTATTGATGAAGTAGATTTTGCTTTTATTGAAATTCACCTTTTGACTAGCTGCAACCTCAAAGGAAAGGAGGATGGATTTAATGTGCTGGGCTTGGGGAACAAAAGCACAAGTGGCTAAAATAGTGTTATCAAAAAACTACTGGTGGGAGGTGGCATGAAGAGAGGAAGTAGGTTTGATGTCAGAGATGGTCCCTTCGAGGTAAGCATGGTTAAGAGCTCTCCCAAGAGCTTCAACAACAAAAATGAACAAGAAAGGGGAGAGAGGGTCTCCTTGTAGGAGGCCTTTGAATTTCTTGAAGTAGCCTGCAGGGGAGACATTCACTAGAAAAAAATGGCAAAAGTAATGCAACTTTTGATCAGATCAATCCAGTCCGAATGGAAGTCAAAATTAAGGACCACAAACAAGAAATCCCAGGAGACTCTATCAAAGAATTTGTTCATATCAAGCTTCAGGAGAAGGCCATATTGGTCACTCGAGGATATGGAATGGATGAGCTCATGGATGGTGATGATGTTGTCAGTGATTTGCCCTGGTTCGAAGCTATGATGCAGGGAAGGATAAGCTTGAGTCTCGTGGCCAACGCCTTAGTGAGGATTTTGTAGAGAACATTGCACAAGCTTATGGGGTAGAAGTCGAAGAGAGTACGAGCCTAGTTTACTTTGGGATGAGAGCTAAGAAAGTGAAATTGATGTCCTTGGAATATTATCTTTTTGCATCTGCTGGATGACAGAGACCACATATGGGCCCAAGACGTCCCAAAAGTTTTGGAAAAAATAGGAGGGAACCCATCCGAGCCTGGAGATTTCTCTCCTTGCATAGAGAAAACAATGGTATGAATTTCTTTAGCAGTGAGATCTTGGATTAAAATTTGATTCTGATCTACAGTTACTAACCTAGGGATGTTTCAAAGAAGGTCCTCAGAGGTTTGTTGGTTGCAGTTGGGAGAGGGCCCAAGCAACTCTTTGAAGAAATTAACTGCCATGGATTTGATTTCTTGAATGTCTGTGACTACCTCGCCATCCTGCTGAACAAGCTCCTTGATCTGTTGCTACCCCTGTGTCTCATCATTGTGGCATGGAAGAACTTAGTTTTGGAATTTACATTCTTTGAGCCAAGTAACCCTAGACTTTTGTTTCCAAAAAAATTCTTCACTTCTGAGGATATTGTGGAAATCAGAGAGGAGGATCCTTTCTGAGTCTTGAAGAGTGGGATCAGATTCTCCATTCTGCATTGTGATTTCAATATCTCTAAGCTGGGACTAGATTTGCTATTTTTTATAGAAAATATTTTCGAAAACTTATTTATTCAACTATTTTAGATTGTATTTCACATGTAATTTATTTCTCACCTGAGAGATTTTGGATCAATGAAAGGATCGAACCCACTATTGGGAGATTAAGGATCTGATGTTAGGATCGTTGAGCCACATGGATTGAATTATGAAGGAGGATTTGAAAATGAAGGCATGAGGATAACTATCTAGCATAAAAGGATTGTGGTCAACGCCAATCCTAGGCAAATAATGCATAATGGCATCGCTAAATTTTGGGATGACGTTGGCAAAAATGAGGACACGATCAAGGCGAATCTGGATCAGTTGATCACCTTTCCTATGATTGCTCCAAGTGTTTTTTGGCCCTCTAAGAGTAATTTCCATCAGTTCATTGCTATCAACAAAGTTTGCAAAGCGCTCTTAGGAACTCTCAATGATTGGAGACCCTCCTTTATTATCAGAGGGGAAGAGGGGGAGTTGAAATCTTCGACCAGTATCCAAGCTTCTGAAGAGAAGACATACCTTAACTGGTTGAGAGAGTTCCATAACAGATTACTTCAAAAAGGAGAATTAGGAGCATAATCGTTAGATACCCAACATAACCCATCCTCTTTGCTGAAGAACAAGATATTTTTATAGCTCTCAGCTGTAGACAACACTGTCCCATCGACCTTGGTTGGGTCGTATATGATGAGGCCAGGAATTACCTCATTCATGACATGTTTTGAGTTATCACAAACTGCCATATAATCTTTATGTTATGTTATTTATGTTAATTTAGATGGTTTAAATGAATTATATATTAGTATTTGCATGACTAAAATGTTTACAAGCATATTACTCTGTTTTGGTAGTTTTTCTACATTTTTTGCATTGTTTCAATTTGATTACTCAGTGAATAAAATGTGTAAAATAAAGTAGCAAAATAATGTGTGCTAAGTTGTATCTCTTCATAATAATATTTGAATACTTTTACCGCTTTTTAAATTGGTTTGAATTGCAAAGGAAGTGCTAATTTTTGACTGTGCAACAAATCTAGAAAATGCAAGAATTTATCATACAAATTCCAACTAGCTGCCAATGAATGACATGGCTTGGAAAAGAGGTACAACAATGGGGAGCAATTTTGCAGTTGTCTATGCCTGTCTGTTTCTTTGTTACTTGGAATTGCAAGTTTTTGGTCTTTTTCCATCTATTTCAGAAAATATTTGCTTGTATAAATGATATATTGATGATGCTTTTGGAGTTTGGAATGGTACTAATGAGAGTCTTCAAGCTCTCCTTGATGCTTATGGTTCTGTTTATCCCAGCATCAACATCACTACTACCATTTCCACTTCTGAAGTTAACATCCTGGATATTCTGGTGGTCAAACCACCCTCCATGACTGTTCTAGGTCGTCTGGGTACTAAACTATACCAGAAACCAATGAATGTGTATCAATATATCCCTTTCTATTCATTCCATCCACCCCACCAGAAAAAAGCCTTCATAGTCAGCGAACTCAATAGGTTTCTGGTCAGAGAGGCGGATGATGAAGGATTCAGAAAGATGAAGCATCAGTTTTTTCATAGGTTGAGAGCCCGGGGCTACCCGTCCCATTTCTTATTTCCACTCTTTGCCCAGGTAGAGTTTCGACACCGGCCTGCACTGCTCCAGAAAATATTCCAGAAGATCTCTTTAAGACAGCCAGGTCTAAAGAAATCTCCCCCAGTTCTGATGAAGTTGTACAACTGCCAGTTTTCCCGTGATCTTCGTCTAAACAAAAACGTGCTTGGACCTCTCTACGAAAAATGGAGCAAAGACCCTCAGCTCTCCCATATCGGTCGTGGCATCATCTATTGGAGAAACAACAAAAATATGAAGAAATTTCTGTGCCACAGCTGGGTCATGAGAACCCAGCCCAACTTCAATCGGCCATAACTTTTGCTACAGGGCTCCGATTCTCGAACCGTCTGAAGCGTTGGAAAGCTTATAAAATTTTCTACGACGAAGGAAAAACCCTTAGTTTTCAAAGAAAAGGGCCCCTTTTTGAGCCTCTAGACCCCTCAAAAATGAGTTTTAAAGTTTAGAATTTTTTGTAACGTCTCTTTTCGGCAATCAATGCCCCGTATTCATGGGTGCACATCCCGAGGAGCATTTTTTAATGTTTTAAGGCACTTTCGATCGTTATCCTTGGCAATCACTACCTTTTTTGGCATATCCCAAGGTAACGGTCCATTTTTCTTGATTCTCGCCATGTGGCATGTCGGCTAGGGCACCCACTGGCTTGAGAAATCTATATAAACAAGATGGATTGTAATGTTTGGTCATCAGCCAAACTGATGAGCACTTAAGGTGCGAAACACATTTTCGAAGTTTTCCCTTTCATTTCAGTCTCTCTTGTTCTTATGTCGTGAAGTGCCCTTTTTGCATTGATCGCTTGTGCTTCTACTTCCTCTTCGTTATTTGATTTATGTTGCGCTAAGGTACTGCTACGAAGTTTTTCTTTCTTTTTGAATATAAAAGTTATCTTTTCAATATGATGTCGCACGCTGCCCTAGTTATCCAAAATCTAGAAGAGGATCCCCATTTCTTTCATGAAGGCTCTCCTATTCTGGAATCCACCAGATCCGCTCAAAAGAGGCCCAGGATGATGCTTTCAGAGATTGAAGCTTCCCCTTCATGCGTAGAATGCACTCAAACAAAGTCCTGCTCTTCTTTTCCTGAAGCGATGCAACCCTCGAGGCGTATTCCAGAACTACCATAGAATCTTAAAGATCTCAGCTTGAAATTTTGGGAAACCTTTAGATCTGCGTTCATCAAGGTCCACAAAACTGAGACCTTCATCATGAAAATCCAGAAAGGCATCGACGAGGGCACCATGCCAAACAGTTTGCGCATGAAGCCTCCAAGCCTTCGGATTCCAGATCCTACTCTTCAGGAAGAGATGGACAAGAAATTTTTCGAGCTCACCTTGAATTTCCAGAAAGCATGTTCGAAAGTATATCTTTCGACAGAAAATAAATTACTTGAGAGCTTGAAGGTTCAAAAGGATGTCGTTGTCACACAGCTCGATGCACAAGTGGAGCAAATATTTAGCAAAATGACTTTCATTTTAGATTTTGAGATTGCATCCTATTGGAAATCGCAAATCATGGAAGACTTCACTGTGAAGGCCAACGCTCTCGAAATGGAACTGTGTGTGGATCATCAGGTCCAACAAGGTGCAACCGACACTCAAAAAGCTATTGAGAAACAACAACAAGATACTGTCATGGATGAAGCCAACACCTCGGTGGCATCCCTCATCAAAAAGGAGTGCGCTCCACTCTTTTTTGAGATCCAAGAGCTCAAAAAACTTGTCATAGATCTTGTCATTTCCTCTCGACCCAACTCCCGCAATCCCTCACCCCAAAATCAAAGGAGAAGGAATAGGAGTCGGAGCCATTCCCATAGTGGACAACAACAACAACCTCAATAGTTAGGCCGACAACAACAACAACAGAATCATCCCGATAGACAGAACCAATGATCTCAGTCAAAAAATGGGTCACGAGACCGATCCCAAAGCAGAGTTCACTGGCAACAACCAGAGAAAGAATTCATACCTCCTACGTAGCAGCAGTCATGATGGGGCTCTGGAAAAACTTTCCAAGGATCTGGTTCCTAAATGAATCAGAACTCTACGAGATTTGTTCCTAGGCAGTCAGGTCCAGGATTGCAGCAGACCCAAGGCCATCCTCGTGGCGATGGTGTAAACCGCTACTGAATCGTTGGAGTGCCATCTTCAGCCCTATCGATAGATGCCTGCTCTTCTTCAGCAAGAGTAACGTAGGTGTTGTTGATGGCATGATCACAAATGTCGTTGTTCATAATTTCTCTGATAGACCTCTCACAATGGTAGAAAAAGAGCTTCTTGGGCTAGGATTGAAATATATCCCTGTCCCACCTCCCATGGTCCATGATGATGTCCGTGCGGAGTATGTTCTATTTTCTAGGCTTCTTAAGCTCCGGTGGTTTTTTGGTCCAAAAGGAAGGAACATCACCAACTGGGAAGAACCTGCCTACTCTCCCTTTCATATTTCAAATTCTGCATGGGAACTTGATGTGAAATACCAGCCCTTGGTGGATCTTCTTAATGATGGAAAGCATCGAGTTGAACAACAACTTGCTTCCATGGAGAGTATCTTCCAGCCTCCCTTGCCCAGGCATCTGGCAAGAGCCTTGCACTCTCTTAGATCTGATGATTCCATTGTCATCAGACCCATTGACAAAAATCTCGGCCTCACTATTCTCAGCAAGGCATGGTACCTGGAAGAAGGGATCAGACAACTTTCAGATCTGGAAGTTTACCAAGAGGTTATTTCTGTTCCCTGGAACTCTCTTTTTCTAGCTTGGAGTCCATTGTTAAAAATGCACAAAGAAGTCTTCTCCTCGATCAAAAAATAGTGGATTATCTTCTACAAAAGAACCCCATCATTGCTCGAGTCTGTACTTTCTACCTCATTCCAAAGGTTCACAAACAACCTATGAAGGGTAGACTCATCTGCTCCTATTGCGGTTATATGTTGGAGCTTGTTTCCAAATGGCTTCACCACCAACTTCTCCCCATTCTCCTGGAGCAGCCAAATCATCTACAAGACTCTCTGAGCCTAATGAAAATCCTTCATGAAAGAGATTTTCCTCCAAGCTATGTTCTGTTCACCTTTGATGTTGAGAGCCTGTACCCAAGCATTCCTATAGCAGCAGGATTGGCCGCTCTTCAACACTTCATCTCGAGGAGGTTCAAGCCAGGTTTGGTCCAGTTGATCCTCGAACTTGCAAAACTGGTCCTGAATAGACATTATCTAGAATTTGATGGTAAGATCTACAGGCAAAAAAGAGGTACAACAATGGGGAGCAATTTTGCAGTTGTCTATGCCTGTCTGTTTCTTTGTTACTTGGAATTGCAAGTTTTTGATCTTTTTCCATCTATTTCAAAAAATATTTGCTTGTATAAATGATATATTGATGATGCTTTTGGAGTTTGGAATGGTACTAATGAGAGTCTTCAAGCTCTCCTTGATGCTTATGGTTCCGTTTATCCCAGCATCAACATCACTACTGCCATTTCCACTTCTGAAGTTAACATCCTAGATATTTTGGTGGTCAAACCACCCTCCATGACTGTTCCAGGTCATCTGGGTACTAAACTATACCAAAAACCAATGAATGTGTATCAATATATCCCTTTCTATTCATTCCATCCACCCCACCAAAAAAAATCCTTTATAGTCAACGAACTCAATAGGTTTCTGGTCAAAGAGGCGGATGATGAAGGATTCAGAAATATGAAGCATCAGTTTTTTCATAGGTTGAGAGCTCGGGGCTACCCATCCCATTTCTTATTTCCACTCTTTGCCCAGGTAGAGTTTCGACACCGGCCTGCATTGCTCTAGAAAATATTCTAGAAGATCTCTTTAAGATAACTAGGTCTAAAGAAATCTCCCTAGTTCTGATGAAGTTGTACAACTACCAGTTTGCCCGTGATCTTCGTCTAAACAAAAATGTGCTTGGACCTCTCTATGAAAAATGGAGCAAAGACCCTCAGCTCTCCCATATCGGTCGTGGCATCATCTGTTGGAGAAACAACAAAAATATGAAGAAATTTTTATGTCGCAATTGGGTCGTGAGAACCCAACCCAACTTCAATCGACCATAACTTTTGCTACAGGGCTCCGATTCTCGAACCGTTTGAAGCGTTGGAAAGCTTATAAAATTTTCTATGATAAGGAAAAACCCATTGGGTTTGAAGCAATAGCCCTTTTTAGGGCCTCTAGACCCCTCAAAAATGAGTTTTAAAGTTTAGAATTTTTTGTAACATCTCTTTTTGGCAATCAATGCCCCGTATTCATGGGTGCACATCTCGAGGAGCATTTTTTAATGTTTTAAGGCACTTTCGACCGTTATCCTTGGTAATCACTACCTTTTTTGGCATATCCCAAGGTAACGGTCTATTTTTCTTGATTCTCGCCATGTGGCATGTCGGCTAGGGCACCCACTGGCTTGAGAAATCTATATAAACAAGATGGATTGTAATGTTTGGTCATCAGCCAAACTGATGAGCACTTAAGGTGCGAAATATGTTTTTGGAGTTTTCCCTTTCATTTTAGTCTCTCTTGTTCTTATGTCGTGAAGTGCCCTTTTTGCATTGATCGCTTGTGCTTCTACTTCCTCTTCGTTATTTGATTTCTGTTGCGCTAAGGTACTACTACGAAGTTTTTATTTCTTTTTGAATATAAAAGTTATCTTTTCAATCTGATGTCGCACGCTGCCCTAGTTATCCAAAATCTAGAAGAGGATCCCCATTTCTTTCGCGAAGGCTCTCCTATTCTGGAATCCACCAGATCCACTCAAAAGAGGCCCAGGATGTTGCTTCCGGAGATTGAAGCTTCCACTTCATGCGTAGAATGCACTCAAACAAAGTCCTGCTCTTCTTATCCTGAAGCGTCGCAACCCTCGAGGTGTATTCTAGAACTGCCATAGAATCTTAAAGATCTCAGCTTGAAATTCTGGGAAACCTTTAGATCTGCGTTCATCAAGGTCCACAAAACTGAGACCTTCATCATGAAAATCCAGAAAGGCATCGACGAGGGCACCATGCCAAACAGTTTGCGCATGAAGCCTCCAAGCCTTCGGATTCCAGATCCTACTCTTCAGGAAGAGATGGACAAGAAATTTTTTGAGCTCACCTTGAATTTCTAGAAAGCATGTTCGAAAGTATATCTTTCGACAGAAAATAAATTACTTGAGAGCTTGAAGGTTCAAAAGGATGTCGTTGTCACACAACTCGATGCACAAGTGGAGCAAATATTTAGCAAAATGACTTTCATTTTAGATTTTGAGATTGCATCCTATTGGAAATCGCAAATCATGGAAGATTTTACTGTGAAGGCCAACGCTCTCGAAATGGAACTGTGTGGATCGTCAGGTCCAACAAGGTGCAACCGACACTCAAAAAGCTGTTGAGAAACAACAACAAGATACTATCATGGATGAAGCCAACACCTCGGTGGCCTCCCTCATCAAAAAGGAGTGCGCTCCACTCTTTTTTGAGATCCAAGAGCTCAGAAAACTTGTCACAGATCTTGTCATTTCCTCTCGACCCAACTCCCGCAATCCCTCACCCCAAAATCAAAGGAGAAGGAATAGGAGTCGGATCCATTCCCATAGCGGACAACAACAACAACAACAACCTCAATAGTCAGGCCGACAACAATAATAGCAAAATCATCCCGATAGATAGAACCAATGATCTCAATCAAAAAATGGGTCACGAGACCGATCCCAAAGCAGAGTTCACTGGCAACAACTAGAGAAAGAATTCATACCTCCTGCGCAGTAGCAGTCATGACGGGGCTCTGGTGGAACTTTCCAAGGATCTGGTTCTTGAATGAATTAGAACTCTATGAGATTTGTTCCTAGGTAGTCAGGTCCGAGATTGCAGTAGACCCAAGGTCATCCTCGCGATGGTGGCGTAAACCGCTATTGAATCGTTGGAGTGCCATCTTCAGCCCTATCGATAGATGCCTACTCTTCTTTAGCAAGAGTAAGGTAGGTGTTGTTGATGGCATGATCACAAATGTCATTGTTCATAATTTCTCTGATAGACCTCTCATAGTGGCAGAAAAAGAGCTTCTTGGGCTAGGATTGAAATATATCCCTGTCCCACCTCCCATGGCCCATGATGATGTCCGTGTGGAGTATGTTCTATTTTCTAGGCTTCTCAAGCTTCGATGGTTTTTCGGTCCAAAAGGAAGGAACATCACCAACTGGGAAGAACCTGCCTACTCTCCCTTTCGTATTTCAAATTCTGCATGGGAACCTGATGTGAAATACCAGCCCCTATTGGATCTTCTTAATGATGGAAAGCATCGAGTTGAACAACAACTTGCTTCCATGGAGAGTATCTTCCAGCCTCCCTTGCCCAGGCATCTGGCAAGAGCCTTGCACTCTCTTAGATCTGATGATTCCATTGTCATCAGACCTATTGACAAAAATCTCGGCCTCACTGTTCTCAGCAAGGCATGGTACCTAGAAGAAGGGATCAGACAACTTTCAGATCTGGAAGTTTACCAAGAGGTTATTTCTGTTCCCTGGAACTCTCTTTTTTCTAGCTTGGAGTCCATTGTTAAAAATGCACAAAGAAGTCTTCTCCTCGATCAAAAAATAGTGGATTATCTTCTGCAAAAGAACCCCATCATTGCTCGAGTCTGTACTTTCTACCTCATTCCAAAGGTCCACAAACAACCTATGAAGGGTAGACCCATCTGCTCCTATTGCGGTTATATGTTGGAGTCTGTTTCCAAATGGCTTCACCACCAGCTTCTCCCCATTCTCCTGGAGCAGCCAAATCATCTACAAGACTCTCTGAGCCTAATGAAAATCCTTCATGAAAGAGATTTTCCTCCAAGCTGCGTTCTGTTCACCTTTGATGTTGAGAGCCTGTACCCAAGCATTCCTACAACAGTAGGATTGGCCGCTCTTCAACACTTCATCTCGGGGAGGTTCAAGCCAGGTTTGGTCCAGTTGATCCTCGAACTTGCAGAACTGGTCCTGAACAGACATTATCTAGAATTTGATGGTAAGATCTACAGGCAAAAAAGAGGTACAACAATGGGGAGCAATTTTGCAGTTGTCTATGCCTGTCTGTTTCTTTGTTACTTGGAATTGCAAGTTTTTGGTCTTTTTCCATCTATTTCAAAAAATATTTGCTTGTATAAATGATATATTGATGATGCTTTTGGAGTTTGGAATGGTACTAATGAGAGTCTTCAAGCTCTCCTTGATGCTTATGGTTCTGTTTATCCCAACATCAACATCACTACTGCCATTTCCACTTCTGAAGTTAACATCCTAGATATTCTGGTGGTCAAACCACCCTCCATGACTGTTCCAGGTCGTCTGGGTACTAAACTATACCAGAAACCAATGAATGTGTATCAATATATCCCTTTCTATTCATTCCATCCACCCCACTAGAAAAAAGCCTTTATAGTCAGCGAACTCAATAGGTTTCTGGTCAGAGAGGCGGATGATGAAGGATTCAAAAAGATGAAGCATCAGTTTTTTCATAGGTTGAGAGCCCGGGGCTACCCGTCCCATTTCTTATTTCCACTCTTTGCCCAGGTAGAGTTTCGACACCGACCTGCACTACTCCAGAAAATATTCTAGAAGATCTCTTTAAGACAACCAGGTCTAAAGAAATCTCCCCTAGTTCTGATGAAGTTGTACAACTGCCAGTTTGCCCGTGATCTTCGTCTAAACAAAAACGTGCTTGGACCTCTCTATAAAAAATGGAGCAAAGACCCTCAGCTCTCCCATATCGGTCGTGGCATCATCTATTGGAGAAACAACAAAAATATGAAGAAATTTCTATGTCACAACCGGGTCGTGAGAACCCAACCCAACTTCAATCAGCCATAACTTTTGCTACAGGGCTCCGATTCTCGAACCGTCTGAAGCGTTGGAAAGCTTATAAAATTTTCTACGATGACGAATAAAACCTGGGTTTCAAAGCAATAGGCCCTTTTGGGGCCTCTAGACCCCTCAAAAATGAGTTTTAAAGTTTAGAATTTTTTGTAACATCTCTTTTCGGTAATCAATGCCCCGTATTCATGGGTGCACATCCCGAGGAGCATTTTTTAATGTTTTAAGGCACTTTCGACCGTTATCCTTGGCAATCACTACCTTTTTTGGCATATCCCAAGGTAACGGTCCATTTTTCTTGATTCTCGCCATGTGGCATGTCGGCTAGGGCACCCACTGGCTTGAGAAATCTATATAAACAAGATGGATTGTAATGTTTGGTCATCAGCCGAACTGATGAGCACTTAAGGTGCGAAACACGTTTTCAGAGTTTTCCCTTTCATTTCAGTCTCTCTTGTTCTTATGTCGTGAAGTGCCCTTTTTGCATTGATCGCTTGTGCTTCTACTTCCTCTTCGTTATTTGATTTCTGTTGCGCTAAGGTACTACTATGAAGTTTTTATTTCTTTTTGAATATAAAAGTTATCTTTTCAATCTGATGTCGCACGCTGCCCTAGTTATCCAAAATCTAGAAGAGGATCCCCATTTCTTTTGTGAAGGCTCTCCTATTCTGGAATCCACCAGATCCACTCAAAAGAGGCCCAGGATGTTGCTTTCGGAGATTGAAGCTTCCACTTCGCATGTAGAATGCACTCAAACAAAGTCCTGCTCTTCTTATCCTGAAGCGTCACAACCCTCGAGGCGTATTCCAGAACTATCATAGAATCTTAAAGATCTCAGCTTGAAATTCTAGGAAACCTTTAGATCTGCGTTCATCAAGGTCCACAAAACTGAGACCTTCATCATGAAAATCTAGAAAGGCATCGACGAGGGCACCATGCCAAACAGTTTGCGCATGAAGCCTCCAAGCCTTCGGATTCCAGATCCTACTCTTCAGGAAGAGATGGACAAGAAATTTTTTGAGCTCACCTTGAATTTCTAGAAAGCATGTTCGAAAGTATATCTTTCGATAGAAAATAAATTACTTGAGAGCTTGAAGGTTCAAAAGGATGTCGTTGTCACATAGCTCGATGCACAAGTAGAGCAAATATTTAGCAAAATGACTTTCATTTTAGATTTTGAGATTGCATCCTATTGGAAATCGTAAATCATGGAAGATTTTACTATGAAGGCCAACGCTCTCGAAATGGAACTGTGTGTGGATCATCAGGTCCAACAAGGTGCAACCGACACTCAAAAAGCTGTTGAGAAACAACAACAAGATACTATCATGGATGAAGCCAACACCTCGGTGGCATCCCTCATCAAAAAGGAGTGCGCTCCACTCTTTTCTGAGATCCAAGAGCTCAAAAACTTGTCATAGATCTTGTCGTTTCCTCTCGACCCAACTCTCACAATCCCTCACCTCAAAATCAAAGGAGAAGGAATAGGAGTCGGAGTCATTCCCATAGTGGACAATAGCAACAACAACAACCTCAATAGTCAGGCTAATAACAACAATAGAATCATCCGATAGATAGAACCAATGATCTCAATCAAAAAATGGGTCGGAGACCGATCCCAAAGTAGAGTTCATTGGCAACAACTAGAGAAAGAATTCATACCTCTTGTGCAACAGTAGTCATGATGGGGCTCTAGTGGAACTTTCCAAGGATCTGGTTCTCGAACGAATCAGAACTCTACGAGATCTGTTCCTAGGCGATCAGGTCCAGGATTGTAGTAGACCCAAGGCCATCCTCACGATGGTGGCGTAAACCGCTACTGAATCATTGGAGTGCCATCTTCAGCCCTATCGATAGATGCCTACTCTTCTTCAGCAAGAGTAACGTAGGTGTTGTTGATGGCATGATCACAAATGTCATTGTTCATAATTTCTCTGATAGACCTCTCACAATGGTAGAAAAAGAGCTTCTTGGGCTAGGATTGAAATATATCCCTGTCCCACCTCCCATGGTCCATGATGATGTCCGTGCGGAGTATGTTCTATTTTCTAGGCTTCTCAAGCTTCGATGGTTTTTCGGTCCAAAAGGAAGGAACATCGCCAACTGGGAAGAACCTGCCTACTCTCCCTTTCGTATTTCAAATTCTGCATGGGAACCTGATGTGAAATACCAACCCCTGTTGGATCTTCTTAATGATGGAAAGCATCGAGTTGAACAACAACTTGCTTCCATGGAGAGTATCTTCCAGCCTCCCTTGCCCAGGCATCTGGCAAGAGCCTTGCACTCTCTTAGATCTGATGATTCCATTGTCATCAGACCTACTGACAAAAATCTCGGCCTCACTATTCTCAGCAAGGCATGGTACCTGGAAGAAGGGATCAGACAACTTTCAGATCTGGAAGTTTACCAAGAGGTTATTTCTGTTCCTTGGAACTCTCTTTTTCTAGCTTGGAGTCCATTGTTAAAAATGCACAAAGAAGTCTTCTCCTCGATCAAAAAATAGTGGATTATCTTCTGCAAAAGAACCCCATCATTGCTCGAGTCTGTACTTTCTACCTCATTCCAAAGGTCCACAAACAACCTATGAAGGGTAGACCCATCTGCTCCTATTGCGGTTATATGTTGGAGCCTGTTTCCAAATGGCTTCACCACCAGCTTCTCCCCATTCTCCTGGAGCAGCCAAATCATCTACAAGACTCTCTGAGCCTAATGAAAATCCTTCATGAAAGAGATTTTCCTCCAAGCTGTGTTCTGTTCACCTTTGATGTTGAGAGCCTGTACCCAAGCATTCCTACAGTAGCAAGATTGGCCGCTCTTCAACACTTCATCTCGGGGAGGTTCAAGCCAGGTTTGGTCCAGTTGATCCTCGAACTTGCAGAACTGGTCCTGAACAGACATTATCTAGAATTTGATGGTAAGATCTACAGGAAAAAAGAGGTACAACAATGGGGAGCAATTTTGCAGTTGTCTATGCCTGTCTGTTTCTTTGTTACTTGGAATTGCAAGTTTTTGGTCTTTTTCCATCTATTTCAAAAAATATTTGCTTGTATAAATGATATATTGATGATGCTTTTGGAGTTTGGAATGGTACTAATGAGAGTCTTCAAGCTCTCCTTGATGCTTATGGTTCTGTTTATCCCAACATCAACATCACTACTGCCATTTCCACTTCTGAAGTTAACATCCTAGATATTCTGGTGGTCAAACCACCCTCCATGACTATTCCAGGTCGTCTGGGTACTAAACTATACCAAAAACCAATGAATGTGTATCAATATATCCCTTTCTGTTCATTCCATCCACCCCACTAGAAAAAATCCTTCATAGTCAACGAACTCAACAGGTTTCTGGTCAGAGAGGCGGATGATGAAGGATTCAGAAAGATGAAGCATCAATTTTTTCATAGGTTGAGAGCCCGGGGCTACCCGTCCCATTTCTTATTTCCACTCTTTGCCCAGGTAGAGTTTCGACACCAGCCTGCACTGCTCCAGAAAATATTCTAGAAGATCTCTTTAAGACAACCAGGTCTAAAGAAATCTCCCCCAGTTCTGATGAAGTTGTACAACTGCCAGTTTGCCCATGATCTTCGTCTAAACAAAAATGTGCTTGGACCTCTCTACGAAAAATGGAGCAAAGACCCTCAGCTCTCCCATATCGGTCGTGGCATCATCTATTGGAGAAATAACAAAAATATGAAGAAATTTCTGTGTCGTAGCCGGGTCGTGAGAACCCAACCCAACTTCAATCGACCATAACTTTTGCTACAGGGCTCCGATTCTCGAACCGTTTGAAGCGTTGGAAAGCTTATAAAATTTTCTATGATGATGGATGAAATTTGGTTTTAAGAAATAGGCCCTTTTGGGGCCTCTAGACCCCTCAAAAATGAGTTTTAAAGTTTAGAATTTTTTGTAACATCTCTTTTTGGCAATCAATGCCCCGTATTCATGGGTGCACATCTCGAGGAGCATTTTTTAATGTTTTAAGGCACTTTCAACCATTATCCTTGGCAATCACTACCTTTTTTGGCATATCCCAAGGTAACGGTCTATTTTTCTTGATTCTCGCCATGTGGCATGTCGGCTAGGGCACCCACTGGCTTGAGAAATCTATATAAACAAGATGGATTGTAATGTTTGGTCATCAGCCGAACTGATGAGCACTTAAGGTGCGAAACATATTTTTGAAGTTTTCCCTTTCATTTCAGTCTCTCTTGTTCTTATGTCGTGAAGTGCCCTTTTTGCATTGATCGCTTGTGCTTCTACTTCCTCTTCGTTATTTGATTTCTGTTGCGCTAAGGTACTACTATAAAGTTTTTATTTCTTTTTGAATATAAAAGTTATCTTTTCAATCTGATGTCGCACGCTGCCCTAGTTATCCAAAATCTAGAAGAGGATCCCCATTTCTTTTGTGAAGGCTCTCCTATTCTGGAATCCACTAGATCCACTCAAAAGAGACCCAGGATGATACTTTCGAAGATTGAAGCTTCCCCTTCATGCGTAGAATGCACTCAAACAAAGTCCTGCTCTTCTTATCCTGAAGCGATGCAACCCTCGATGCGTATTCTAGAACTATCATAGAATCTTAAAGATCTCAGCTTGAAATTCTGGGAAACCTTTAGATCTACATTCATCAAGGTCCACAAAACTGAGACCTTCATCATGAAAATCTAGAAAGGCATCGATGAGGGCACCATGCCAAACAGTTTGCGCATGAAGCCTCCAAGCCTTCGGATTCTAGATCCTACTCTTCAGGAAGAGATGGACAAGAAATTTTTCGAGCTCACCTTGAATTTCCAGAAAGCATGTTTGAAAGTATATCTTTCGATAGAAAAGAAATTACTTGAGAGCTTGAAGGTTCAAAAGGATGTCGTTGTCACATAGCTCGATGCACAAGTGGAGAAAATATTTAGTAAAATGACTTTCATTTTAGATTTTGAGATTGCATCCTATTGGAAATCACAAATCATGGAAGATTTCACTGTGAAGGCCAACACTCTCGAAATGGAACTATGTGTGGATCATCAGGTCCAACAAGGTGCAACCGACACTCAAAAAGTTGCTGAGAAACAACAACAAGATACTGTCATGGATGAAGCCAACACCTCGGTGGCATCCCTCATCAAAAAGGAGTGCGCTCCACTCTTTTTTGAGATCCAAGAGCTCAGAAAACTTGTCATAGATCTTGTCATTTCCTCTCGACCCAACTCTCATAATCCCTCACCTCAAAATCAAAGGAGAAGGAATAGAAGTCTGGAGCCATTCCCATAGCGGACAACAACAACAACCTCAACAATCAAGCCAACAACAATAGTAGAATCACCTCGATAGATAGAACCAACGATCTCAATCAAAAAATGGGTCACGAGATCGATCCCAGAGCAGAGTTCACTGGCAACAACCAGAGAAAGAATTCATACCTCTTGTGTAGTAGCAGTCATGATGGGGCTCTAGCAGAACTTTCCAAGGATCTGGTTCTCAAATGAATCAGAACTCTACGAGATCTGTTCCCAGGCAGTCAGGTCCGGGATTGCAGCAGACCCAAGGTCATCCTCATGGCGACGGTAAACCACTACTGAATCGTTGGAGTGCCATCTTCAGCCCTATCGATAGATGCCTACTCTTCTTTAGCAAGAGCAAGGTAGGTGTTGTTGATGGCATGATCACAAATGTCATTGTTCATAATTTCTCTGATAGACCTCTCACAATGGCATAAAAAGAGCTTCTTGGGCTAGGATTGAAATATATCCCTGTCCCACCTCCCATGGCCCATGATGATGTTCGTGCGGAGTATGTTCTATTTTCTAGGCTTCTCAAGCTCCGGTGGTTTTTCGGTCCAAAAGGAAGGAACATCGCCAACTGGGAAGAACCTGCCTACTCTCCCTTTCGTATTTCAAATTCTGCATGGGAACCTGATGTGAAATACCAGCCCTTGCTGGATCTTCTTAATGATGGAAAGCATCGAGTTGAACAACAACTTGCTGCCACGGAGAGTATCTTCCAGCCTCCCTTGCCCAGGCATCTGGCAAGAGCCTTGCACTCTCTTAGATCTGATGATTCCATTGTCATCAGACCCATTGACAAAAATCTCGGCCTCACTGTTCTCAGCAAGGCATGGTACCTGGAAGAAGGGATCAGACAACTTTCAGATCTGGAAGTTTACCAAGAGGTTATTTCTGTTCCTTGGAACTCTCTTTTTTCTAGCTTGGAGTCCATTGTTAAAAATGCACAAAGAAGTCTTCTCCTCGATCAAAAAATAGTGGATTATCTTCTGCAAAAGAACCCCATCATTGCTCGAGTCTGTACTTTCTACCTCATTCCAAAGGTTCACAAACAACCTATGAAGGGTAGACCCATCTGCTCCTATTGCGGTTATATGTTGGAGCCTATTTCCAAATGGCTTCACCACCAACTTCTCCCCATTCTCCTAGAGCAGCCAAATCATCTACAAGACTCTCTGAGCCTAATGAAAATCCTTCATGAAAGAGATTTTCCTCCAAGCTGTGTTCTGTTCACCTTTGATGTTGAGAGCTTGTACCCAAGCATTCCTACAACAGTAGGATTGGCCGCTCTTCAACACTTCATCTCGGGGAGGTTCAAGCCAGGTTTGGTCCAGTTGATCCTCGAACTTGCAGAACTGGTCTTGAATAGACATTATCTAGAATTTGATGGTAAGATCTACAAGCAAAAAGAGGTACAACAATGGGGAGCAATTTTGCAGTTGTCTATGCCCGTCTGTTTCTTTGTTACTTGGAATTGCAAGTTTTCGGTCTTTTTCCATCTATTTCAGAAAATATTTGCTTGTATAAATGATATATTGATGATGCTTTTGGAGTTTGGAATGGTACTAATGAGAGTCTTCAAGCTCTCCTTGATGCTTATGGTTCTGTTTATCCCAACATCAACATCACTACTACCATTTCCACTTCTGAAGTTAACATCCTAGATATTCTGGTGGTCAAACCACCCTCCATGATTGTTCCAGGTCGTCTGGGTACTAAACTATACCAGAAACCAATGAATGTGTATCAATATATCCCTTTCTATTCATTCCATCCACCCCACCAGAAAAAATGCCTTCATAGTCAATGAACTCAACAGGTTTCTGGTCAGAGAGGCGGATGATGAAGGATTTAGAAAGATGAAGCATCAGTTTTTTCATAGGTTGAGAGCCCGGGGCTACCCATCCCATTTCTTATTTCCACTCTTTGCCTAGGTAGAGTTTTGACACTGGCCTGCACTGCTCCAAAAAATATTCTAGAAGATCTCTTTAAGACAACCAGGTCTAAAGAAATCTCCCCCAGTTCTGATGAAGTTGTACAACTACCAGTTTTCCTATGATCTTCGTCTAAACAAAAATATGCTTGGACCTCTCTATGAAAAATGGAGCAAAGACCCTCAGCTCTACATAATTTTTCTTAGACCCCTCAAAAATGAGTTTTAAAGTTTAGAATTTTTTGTAACGTCTCTTTTCGGTAATCAATGCCCCGTATTCATGGGTGCACATCTCGAGGAGCATTTTTTAATGTTTTAAGGCACTTTCGACCATTATCCTTGGTAATCACTATCTTTTTGGCATATCCCAAGGTAACGGTCCATTTTTCTTGATTCTCGCCATGTGGCATGTCGGCTAGGGCACCCACTGGCTTGAGAAATCTATATAAACAAGATGGATTGTAATGTTTGGTCATCAGCTGAATTGATGAGCACTTAAGGTGTGAAATATATTTTTGAAGTTTTCCCTTTCATTTTAGTCTCTCTTGTTCTTATGTCGTGAAGTGCCCTTTTTGCATTGATCGCTTGTGCTTCTACTTCCTCTTCGTTATTTGATTTCTATTGCGCTAAGGTACTACTACAAAGTTTTTCTTTCTTTTTGAATATAAAAGTTATCTTTTCAATCTGATGTCACACGCTGCCCTAGTTATCCAAAATCTAGAAGAGGATCCCCATTTCTTTCATGAAGGCTCTCCTATTCTAGAATCCACTAGATCCACTCAAAAGAGACCTAGGATGATACTTTCAGAGATTGAAGCTTCCCCTTCACGCGTAGAATGCACTCAAACAAAGTCCTACTCTTCTTATCTTGAAGTGATGCAACCCTCGAGGTGTATTCTAGAACTGCCATAGAATCTTAAAGATCTCAACTTGAAATTCTGGGAAACCTTCAGATCTGCGTTCATCAAGGTCCACAAAACTGAGACCTTCATCATGAAAATCTAGAAAGGCATCGACGAGGGCACCATGCCAAATAGTTTGTGCATGAAACCTCCAAGCCTTCGGATTCTAGATCCTACTCTTCAGGAAGAGATGGACAAGAAATTTTTCGAGCTCACCTTGAATTTCCAGAAAGCATGTTCGAAAGTATATCTTTCGACAGAAAAGAAATTACTTGAGAGCTTGAAGGTTCAAAAGGATGTCGTTGTCACACAGCTCGATGCACAAGTAGAGTAAATATTTAGCAAAATGACTTTCATTTTAGATTTTGAGATTGCATCCTATTGGAAATCACAAATCATGGAAGATTTCACTGTGAAGGCCAACACTCTCAAAATGGAACTATGTGTGGATCGTCAAGTCCAACAAGGTGTAATCGACACTCGAAAAGCTACTGAGAAACAACAACAAGATATTGTCATGGATGAAGCCAACACCTCGGTGGCCTCCCTCATCAAAAAGGAGTGTGCTCCACTCTTTTTTGAGATCCAAGAGCTCAGAAAACTTGTCACAGATCTTGTCGTTTCCTCTCGACCCAACTCCCATAATCCCTCACCCCAAAATTAAAGGAGAAGGAATAGAATTCAGAGCCATTCCCATAGCGGACAATAGCAACAACAACAACCTCAATAGTCAGGCCGATAACAACAATAGCAGAATCATCCTAATAGATAGAACCAATGATCTCAGTCAAAAAATGGGTCATGAGACCGATCCTAGAGTAGAGTTCATTGGCAACAACCAGAGAAAGAATTCATACCTCCTACGTAGCAATAGTCATGATGGGGCTCTAGCAAAACTTTCCAAGGATCTGGTTCTCAAACGAATCAGAACTCTACGAGATCTGTTCCCAGGCGGTTAGGTCCGAGATTGCAGTAGACCCAAGGCCATCCTCGCAGTGGTGGCATAAACTACTACTGAATCGTTGGAGTGCCATATTCAGCCCTATCGATAGATGCCTGCTCTTCTTCAGCAAGAGCAAGGTAGGTGTTGTTGATGGCATGATCACAAATGCCATTGTTCATAATTTCTCTGATAGACCTCTCACAGCGGCAAAAAAAGAGCTTCTTGGGCTAGGATTGAAATATATCCCTGTCCCACCTCCCATGGCCCATGATGTTCGTGCGGAGTATGTTCTATTTTCTAGGCTTCTCAAGCTCTGATGGTTTTTTGGTCCAAAAGGAAGGAACATCGCCAACTGGGAAGAACCTGCCTACTCTCCCTTTCGTATTTCAAATTCCACATGGGAACCCGATGTGAAATACCAACCCCTGCTGGATCTTCTTAATGATGGAAAGCATCGAGTTGAACAACAACTTGCTGCCATAGAGAGTATCTTCCAGCCTCCCTTGCCCAGGCATCTGGCAAGAGCCTTGCACTCTCTTAGATCTGATGATTCCATTGTCATCAGACCCACTGACAAAAATCTTGGCCTCACTATTCTCAGCAAGGCATGGTACCTGGAAGAAGGGATCAAACAACTTTTAGATCTGGAAGTTTACCAAGAGGTTATTTCTGTTCCTTGGAACTCTCTTTTTTCTAGCTTGGAGTCCATTGTTAAAAATGCACAAAGAAGTCTTCTCCTCGATCAAAAAATAGTGGATTATCTTCTGCAAAAGAACCCCATCATTGCTCGAGTCTGTACTTTCTACCTCATTCCAAAGGTTCACAAACAACCTATGAAGGGTAGACCCATCTACTCCTATTGCGGTTATATGTTGGAGCCTGTTTCCAAATGGCTTCACCACCAGCTTCTCCCCATTCTCCTGGAGCAGCCAAATCATCTACAAGACTCTCTGAGCCTAATGAAAATCCTTCATGAAAGAGATTTTCCTCCAAGCTGTGTTCTGTTCACCTTTGATGTTGAGAGCCTGTACCCAAGCATTCCTACAATAGCAGGATTGGCCGCTCTTCAACACTTCATCTCGGGGAGGTTCAAGCCAGGTTTGGTCCAGTTGATCCTCGAACTTGTAGAACTGGTCCTGAACAGACATTATCTAGAATTTGATGGTAAGATCTACAAGCAAAAAAGAGGTACAACAATGGGGAGCAATTTTGTAGTTGTCTATGCCTGTTTGTTTCTTTGTTACTTGGAATTGCAAGTTTTTGGTCTTTTTCCATCTATTTCAGAAAATATTTGCTTGTATAAATGATATATTGATGATGCTTTTGGAGTTTGGAATGGTACTAATGAGAGTCTTCAAGCTCTCCTTGATGCTTATGGTTCTGTTTATCCCAGACATCAACATCACTACTGCCATTTCCACTTCTGAAGTTAACATCCTGGATATTCTGGTGGTCAAACCACCCTCCATGACTGTTCCAGGTCGTCTGGGTACTAAACTATACCAAAAACCAATGAATGTGTATCAATATATCCCTTTCTGTTCATTCCATCCACCCCACCAGAAAAAAGCCTTCATAGTCAGTGAACTCAACAGGTTTCTGGTCAGAGAGGCGGATGATGAAGGATTCAGAAAGATGAAGCATCAGTTTTTTCATAGGTTGAGAGCCCGGGGCTACCCGTCCCGTTTCTTATTTCCACTCTTTGCCCAGGTAGAGTTTCGACACCGGCCTGCACTGCTCCATAAAATATTCCAGAAGATCTCTTTAAGACAACTAGGTCTAAAGAAATCTCCCCCGCTTCGATGAAGTTGTACAACGCGCGCTTTGCCGTGATCTTCGTCTAAACAAAAACGTGCTTGGACCTCTCTACGAAAAATGGAGCAAAGACCCTCAACTCTCCCATATCGGTCGTGGCATCATCTGTTGGAGAAACAACAAAAATATGAAGAAATTTTTGTGCCGCAGCCGGGTCGTGAGAACCCAACCCAACTTCAATCGGCCATAACTTTTGCTACAGGGCTCCGATTCTCGAACCGTTTGAAGCGTTGGAAAGCTTATAAAATTTTCTATGACGACAGATAAAACCCATTGGGTTTTGAAGCAACAGGCCCTTTTTGGGGCCTCTAGACCCCTCAAAAATGAGTTTTAAAGTTTAGAATTTTTTGTAACATCTCTTTTCGGCAATCAATGCCCCGTATTCATGGGTGCACATCTCGAGGAGCATTTTTCGGTATGTCAGCGCACCCATTGGCTTGAGAAATCTATATAAACAAGATGGATTGTAATGTTTGGTCATCAACCAAACTGATGAGCACTTAAGGTGCGAAACATGTTTTTAAAGTTTTCCCTTTCATTTTAGTCTCTCTTGTTCTTATGTCGTGAAGTGCCCTTTTTTGCATTGATCGCTTGTGCTTCTACTTCCTCTTCGTTATTTGATTTCTATTGCGCTAAGGTACTGCTGCGAAGTTTTTCTTTCTTTTTGAATATAAAAGTCTTCAAAAACATATAGACTCTACAATACAAAAACACACAAAGTTGTAATCTCAAGAGATGTAATTTTTGATGAAGGGGGAGAATGGGGTCATCAAAAACATTTTGTTGATGATGGATCTCAAGATGAAAGCTCCTCTCAAGTGCAGCCCATTAACAAGAATAGCAATGGAAGTCCTCCTCCAAGTCCAAGAACGAGTTCTACTTCAAGTACAACAAGTGCTACTCCAAGTCCTCCACAAAGACCACCAAGAGAATCAAGTTCTCCAATTCCAATGGAAGAAGATACACCACCAAGAGGTAAGAGAACACTTCAGCACCATCCTTCTTTTCAAATGATGGACAAGAATTTTCAAAGAAGGTACACTAGAAGTCAAGCTAGTGAGATGAATGAGGTCTTGAAAAGACTTGAAAATTTCCACATGTATGGTGATGAAGACTCCCAAGGACCTAAAGGAGATGTTGTAAATTATGCTTTAATAACTAGTGTAGAGCTAGAGCCATCTAGTTATGAAAAGGCATGTAATCATGATGTATGGCAACAAGCCATGAAAGAGGAAATGACCTCTATAAAAAAGAATGACACTTGGGAGCTAGTGGAGCTTCCTAAGGGAAATAAATTTATTTGATGTAAATGGGTCTATAAGACCAAGTTCAATGTTGATAAGGCTAGTAGCAAAAGGGTTTACTCAAAAGTATGGGATTGAATATGAGGAAACCTTTGCTCTGGTTGCTAGACAAGAGACCATCAGACTAGTACTTTCCTTGGCTACCCACAAAGGGTGGAACATTCAACACATGGATGTTAAGAGTGCCTTCCTTAATGGGTACTTGAATGAAGAGGTGTTTGTGCAACAACCTCAAGGCTTTGAAGAACAAGGTAAGGAGGACCTTGTCTACAAATTGAAGAAAGCATTGTATGAAGTGAAGCAAGCACCAAGGGCATAGTACTCACGCATTGATGGCTACTTTTAAGACTATGGGTTTACTAGGAGCAAAAGTGAACCTACACTCTACTACATGAAACAAGGTAAAGACATCCTTCTTGTGTGCTTATATGTGGATGATCTAATATTCATGGGTAGTAGTGCTAAAATGAATGAGGAGTTCAAAAAATCCATGATGAAAGAGTTTGAAATGAAGGATCTAGGTTTAATGCATTACTTCCTAGGAATGGAGGTACATCAAATAGGAAATAGGATCTTCATATGTCAACATAAATATGCTCAAGACATGATAAAGAAATTTGCTATGGAGCAATGCAAGTCTATTGCAACTCCAATAGGTCATGGGGTACAACTAAGCAAAGAAGATGGAGCACCAAAAGTTGACAAGACCACTTACAAGAGCATGGTTGGGAGTCTAATGTTCCTCACCAACACATGACCGGATATTCAATATGTTGTCTCTCTAGTATCAAGGTATATGGCTAATCCATCTAAACTTCATCTACAAGCAACTAAAAGAATTTTGAGATATGTAAAGGGTACAATGGATTATGGGATCCATTACCACAAAAATGATGATGTAAAATTAGTTGGCTTTAGTGATAGTGATTGGGGAAGCAACATAGATGATAGAAAGTCCACTTCAGGGAATTGTTTTAGTCTTGGGTCAGGACTAATTACTTGGAGTTCTAAAAAGTAAACTACAGTTGCACTATCATCTACTGAGGCTGAGTACATAGCAATCACAAATGCTAGTGCCCAAGCCTTATGGTTGAGACAAAGTGGTCCTACCATATTGTATTGTGACAATATGGGTGCCATAGAATTGGCATATAATCCTATCCACCACAACAGGTCAAAGCACTTCGACATGAAGTATCACTTCATTAGAGACATGGTGGAGAAAAATGTGGTTGAGCTAAAACATTGCAGCACTTTGGACAACATAGCAGATATATTCACCAAAGGAGTTGCTAAAGCTCAATATTTAAAGTTGAGAGACTGTTTGGTCAGCCCTCTCAACTTTAAGGGGGAGAATGTTGGATGTTGATAGTATTCTTCCTACATAGATAGTTAATAAGTGTTATTATAGAATTTGTTAAGAGCATCTAGGAAGTCGGTTTGCATTTTCTATGTTAATATCTAGCCAATAAAAGGAGATTTGATTTATGAGAATAAATGATCTCCAACTACATTGTGCTATGTTTTGTTCTGATCAAGCACTATATAATGTAACCTGGGGTAAGCTTATGAAATATAATGAGATAGAATTATCACTCAATAGGGATCTAGAAGACGAAAATAAAAAATACAAGGATTCTTTGAAGGGTAGCTTTGACTAGGGTGGATTTGCCTACTTGACTGAGGAGGCTTCCTTTCCAGTTGGCCAGTGTTTTTTGGATGCGCTCAATGACAGGGTTCCATAAGGATTTTCTAGAATGGCCCTCAAAGAGAGGAAACCCTAAGTAGGTGGCAGGGAAAGCGACAATGGAGCAATCGACGATGGTAGCAATATGAGCTTGGCGTCTCACAAAAGTATTGATGAAGTAGATTTTGCTTTTATTGAAATTCACCTTTTGACTAGCTGCAGTCTCAAAGGAAAGTAGGATGGATTTAATGTGCTGGTCTTGGGGAACAAAAGCACAAGTGGCTAAAATAGTGTTATCAAAAAACTACTGGTGGGAGGTGGCATGAAGAGAGGAAGCAGGTTTGATGTCAGAGATGGTCCCTTCGAGGAAAGCATGGTTAAGAGCCCTCCCAAGAGCTTCAACAACAATGATGAACAAGAAAGGGGAGAGGGGGTCTCCTTGTATGAGGCCTTTGAATTTCTTGAAGTAGCCTGCAGGGGAGCCATTCACTAGAAACATTTGGCAAAAGTAATGCAACTTTTGATCAGATCAATCCAGTCCGAATGGAAGTCAAAATTAAGGACCACAAACAAGAAATCTCAGGAGACTCTATCAAAGAATTTGTTCATATCAAGCTTCAGGAGAAGGCCAGATTGGTCACTCGAGGATATGGAATGGATGAGCTTGTGGATGGTGATGATGTTGTCAGTGTTTTGTTTTCATTGGATAGAGTTGCCCTGGTTCGGAGCTATGATGCAGGGAAGGATAAGATTGAGTCTCGTGGCCAACGCCTTAGTGAGGATTTTGTAGAGAACATTGCACAAGCTTATGGGGTAGAAGTCGGAGAGAGTACGTGCCTAGTTTACTTTGGGATGAGAGCTAAGAAAGTGAAATTGATGTCCTTGGAATATTATCTTTTTGCATCTGTTGGATGACAAAGACCACATATGGGCCCAAGACGTCCCAAAAGTTTTGGAAAAATAGGAGGGAACCCATCCGAGCCTGGAGATTTCTCTCCTTGCATAGAGAAAATAACGGTATGAATTTCTTTAGCAGTGAGAGCTTGGATTAAAATTTGATTCTGATCTACAGTTACTAACCTAGGGATGTTTCGAAGAAGGTCCTCAGAGGTTTGTTGGTTGCAGTTGGGAGAGGGCCCAGGAAACTCTTCGAAGAAATTAACTGCCATGGATCTGATTTCCTGAATGTCTGTGACTACCTCGCCATCCTGCTAAACTAGCTCCTTGATCTGTTGCTACCCCTGTGTCTCATCATTGTGGCATGGAAGAACTTGGTTTTGGAATTTACCTTCTTTGAGCCAAGTAACCCTAGACTTTTGTTTCCAAAAAACTTCTTCACTTCTGAGGATATTGTGGAAATCAGAGAGGAGGATCCTTTCTGAGTCTTGAAGAGTGGGATCAGATTCTCCATTCTGCATTGTGATTTCAATATCTCTAAGCTGGGATCTGCTATTTTTTATAAAAAATATTTTTGAAATCTTCTTTATTCAACTATTTTAGATTGTATTTCACATGTCGTAATTTATTGCTCACCTAAGAGATTTTGGATCCATGAAAAGATCGAACCCACCATTGGGAGATTAAGGATCTGATGTTAGGATCGTGGAGCCACATGGATTCAATTATGAAGGAGGATTTGAAAATGAAGGCATGAGGATAACTATCCAGCATAAAAGGATTGTGGTCAAAGCCAATCCTAGGCAAAGAATGCATAATGGCATCGCTAAATTTTGGGATGACGTTGGCAAAAATGAGGACACGATCAAGGCGAATCTGGATCAGTTGATCACCTTTCCTGTGATTTCTCCAAGTGTTTTTTGGCCCTCTAAGAGTAATTTCCATCAGTTCATTGCTATCAACAAAGTTTGCAAAGCGCTCTTAGGAACTCTCAATGATTGGAGACCCTCCTTTATTATCAGAGGGGAAGAGGGGGAGTTGAAATCTTCGACCAATATCCAAGCTTCTGAAGAGAAGACATACCTTAACTGGTTGAGAGAGTTCCATAACAGATTACTTCAAAAAGGAGAATTAGGAGCATAATCGTTAGATACCCAACATAACCCATCCTCTTTGCTGAAGAACAAGATATTTTTATAGCTCTCAGCTATAGACAACACTGTCCCATCGACCTTGGTTGGGTCCTATATGATGAGGTCAGGAATTACCTCATTCATGACATGTTTTGAGTTATCACAAACTGCCATATAATCCTTATGTTATGTTATTTATGTTAATTTAGATGGTTTAAATGAATTATATATTAGTATTTGCATGACTAAAATGTTTACAAGCATATTACTCTGTTTTGGTAGTTTTTCTGCATTTTTTGCATTGTTTCAGTTTGATTACTCAGTGAATAAAATGTGTAAAATAAAGTAGCAAAATGATGTGTGCTAAGTTGTATCCCTTCATAATAATATTTGAATACTTTTACCACTTTATAATTGGTTTGAATTGCAAAGGAAGTGCTAATTTCTGATTGTGCAACAAATCTAGAAAATGCAAGAATTTGTCATACAAATTCCAACTAGCTGCCAATGAATGGCATGGCTTGGAAAAGAAGTATATCAATGGGGAGCAATTGCCAGTTTTCTTGTGATCTTCGTCTAAACAAAAACGTGCTTGGACCTCTCTACGAAAAATGGAGCAAAGACCGTCAGCTCTCCCATATTGGTCGTGGCATCATCTGTTGGAGAAACAACAAAAATATGAAGAAATTTTTGTGCCACAGCCGGGTCATGAGAACCCAACCCAAATTCAATCGACCATAACTTTTGCTACAGGGCTCCGATTCTCGAAACTTCTAAAGCGTTGGAAAGCTTATAAAATTTCCTATGGCGACAGATAAAACTTATTGTGTTTTCAAGCAACATGCCCTTTTTGGGGCCTCTAGACCTCTCAAAAATGAGTTTTAAAGTTTAGAATTTTTTGTAACGTCTCTTTTCGACAATCAATGCCCCGTATTCATGGGTGCACGTCCCGAGGAGCATTTTTTAATGTTTTAAGGCACTTTTGACCGTTATCCTTGGCAATCACTACCTTTTTTGGCATATCCCAAGGTAACAATCCATTTTTATTGATTCTCGCCACGTGGCATGTCGGCTAGGGCACCCACTGGCTTGAGAAATCTATATAAACAAGATGGATTGTAATGTTTGGTCATCAACCAAACTTATGAGCACTTAAGGTGAGAAACACGTTTTCAAAGTTTTCCCTTTCATTTCAGTCTCTTGTTCTTATGTCGTGAAGTACTTTTTTCTGCATTGATCGCTTGTGCTTCTACTTCCTCTTATTTTATTTCTGTTACGCTAAGGTACTGCTGCAAAGTTTTTCTTTCTTTTTGAATATAAAAGTCTTCAAAAGCATATAGACTCTACAATACAAAAACACACAAAGTTGTAATCTCAAGAGATGTAATTTTTGATGAAGGGGGAGAATGGGGTCATCAAAAACATTTTGTTGATGATGGATCTCAAGATGAAAGCTCCTCTCAAGTGCAGCCCATTAACAAGAATAGCAATGGAAGTCCTCCTCCAAGTCCAAGAAAGAGTTCTACTTCAAGTACAACAAGTGCTACTCCAAGTCCTCCACAAAGACCACCAAGAGCATCAAGTTCTCCAATTCCAATGGAAGAAGATACACCACCAAGAGGTAAGAGAACACTTCAGTACCATCCTTCTTTTCAAATGATGGACAAGAATATTCAAAGAAGGTACACTAGAAGTCAAGCTAGTGAGATGAATGAGGTCTTGAAAAGACTTGAAAATTTCCACATGTATGGTGATGAAGACTCCCAAGGACCTAAAGGAGATGTTGTAAATTATGCTTTAATAACTAGTGTAGAGCTAGAGCCATCTAGTTATGAAAAGGCATGTAATCATGATGTATGGCAACAAGCCATGAAAGAGGAAATGACCTCTATAAAAAAGAATGACACTTGGGAGCTAGTGGAGCTTCCTAAGGGAAAGAAATTTATTTGATGTAAATGGGTCTATAAGACCAAGTTCAATGTTGATAAGGCTAGTAGCAAAAGGGTTTACTCAAAAGTATGAGATTGAATATGAGGAAACCTTTGCTCTGGTTGCTAGACAAGAGACCATCAGACTAGTACTTTCCTTGGCTGCCCACAAAGGGTGGAACATTCAACACATGGATGTTAAGAGTGCCTTCCTTAATGGGTACTTGAATGAAGAGGTGTTTGTGCAACAACCTCAAGGCTTTGAAGAACAAGGTAAGGAGGACCTTGTCTACAAATTGAAGAAAGCATTGTATGAAGTGAAGCAAGCACCAAGGGCATAGTACTCACGCATTGATGGCTACTTTCAAGACTATGGGTTTACTAGGAGCAAAAGTGAACCTACACTCTACTACATGAAACAAGGTAAAGACATCCTTCTTGTGTGCTTATATGTGGATGATTTAATATTCATGGGTAGTAGTGCTAAAATGAACGAGGAGTTCAAAAAATCCATGATGAAAGAGTTTGAAATGAAGGATCTAGGTTTAATGCATTACTTCCTAGGAATGGAGGTACATCAAATAGGAAATAGGATCTTCATATGTCAACATAAATATGCTCAAGACATGATAAAGAAATTTGCTATGGAGCAATGCAAGTCTATTGCAACTCCAATAGGTCATGGGGTACAACTAAGCAAAGAAGATGGAGCACCAAAAGTTCCTTTCTAAGTCTTGAAGGGTGGGATCAGATTCTTCATTCTGCATTGTGATTTCAATATCTCTAAGCTGGGCCTAGATTTGCTATTTTTTGTAGAAAATGTTCCCGAAAACTTCTTTGTTCCACTATTTTAGATTGTATTTCACATGCCGTAATTTATTGCTCACCTGAGATATTTTGGATCCATGAAAGGGTCGAGCCCACCATTGGGAGATTAAGGATCTGATGTTAGGATCGTGGAGCCACATGGATTCAAATATGAAGGGGGATTTGAAAATGGAGGCATGAGGATAACTATCCAGCATAAAAGGATTATGGTCAGAGCCAATCCTGGGCAAAGAACGCATAATGGCATCGCCAAATTTTGGGATGGCGTTGGCAAAAATGAGGACACGATCAAGGCGAATCTGGATCAGTTGATCACCTTTCCTGCGATTGCTCCAAGTGTATTTTGGCTAAGACTAATGTCCATCAGCTCGTTGCTATCAACAAAGTTTGCAAAGCGCTCATAGGAATTCTCAGTGACTGGAGACCCTCCTTTCTTATCAGAGGGGAAGAGGGGGGAGTTGAAGTCTTCAACCAATATCCAAGCTTTTGAAGAGAAGACATACCTTAATTGACTGAGAGTTCCATAACAGATTCCTTCGAAAAGGAAAATTAGGAGCATAACCATGAGATACCCAGCAAAACCCATCCTCTTTGCTGAAGAACAAGATATTTTTATAGCTCTCAGCTGTAGACAACACTGTCCCATCGACCTTGGTCGGGTCCTATATGATGATGCTAGGAATTACCTCATTCATGACATGTTTTGAGTTATCACAAACTGCCATATAAACCTTATGTTATGTTATTTATGTTAATTTAGATGGTTTAAATGCATTATATATTAGTATTTGCATGATTAAAATGTTTAGGAGCATATTACTCTGTTTTGATAGTTTTTTTGCATTTTTTGCATTGTTTCAGTTTGATTACTCAATGAATAAAATGTGTAAAATAAAGTAGTAAAACGATGTGTGCTAAGTTGTATCTCTTCATAATAATATTTGAATACTTTTCCCATTTTTTTAATTGGTTTGAATTGCAAAGGAAGTGCCAATTTCTGACTATGCAACAAATATGGAAAATGCAGGAATTTATCATACAAATTCCAACTAGCTGCCAATGAATGGCATGGCTTGGAATTTGTCAACCAAAGTGTGTGAAACTGATTGGAACCATATTTTGAGAGATAGGGCAGACATCCTATCCGATTACAACCACTTTGTTGGCCATTTTAATCGCACCTGAGCATAAAGTTGGTCGAACATTCCGAAGAAGCTTCGAAATGAGGGGAAAAGAAGTTAGTTTTAGCCAAACGGAGGATATAGCGCCCAAAACGATAGGGAAAGGATATTTGAAGATGGAGACAGGTGTACAAGACCATTTCTAACCTCCAACTCACTCCCACCATTGGAGACACATCCCAATGACTAATGAACGTTGTTGTAGCACAAACTATCCTAATTTAGACTAGGTCAGTTTCAAAATTGATTAACAAATCATTGTAAAACAACACAATTGATATTGAGCACTAGGGAAATGTAATAGGGATATAAATAAAAGCTCCCTTAATGGATTGAGCTAATAGAGAGTGGTAGCTAATAGGAAATAACAGAAGCAAATAGTGAATAGTTAGAAGGATTTTTCTTGCAAAATTGTAATGCATTTCATCAGTCAATAAAAGTGCAGTTCTTTTGTCAACTTTTGTTCATGAGTAAGTGTGAGTGTTAAGTAGTTAGTAGTGCTTCTTCACCTCCTTCTGGATTAGGAAGCAAGGGCCACTTTTAGGCCTAGAAGGAGGACTAACTGGTGACAGGTTTCTTCTGATAAACTTTGTTGTAGTAGATTTAGCAGGATACTTGTCAATTTCCATTTCTTGTTGATTACTAACCCCTGTTTTGAATCAATATGATGTCTTCATGTCTTCAACTGTGTTTTTATGTAGCAAATGTGTATATTGACCAAGTAGCATAGACCAATAGCATAGACCAGTGATTTCTCTATTTTCCTATTTTTGTGATTTGATAATTAACATAAATTGCTGCATTTCTATCTTCCCATGCTTTTCATGCTTTAACAACTGTAGTAGAAGCCTGACAACCTTCTACAACAAGACACTGTCAAGTGTTCTAGCATGTGTGTTTTCCTTTCAAGCAACATTTCAATTCTGTTATTTCAATTCTACAAGAGTAAATTAGATTTCAATTCTGCAACATTCACATTCTTGCAATTTCAATTCTTGCAAACATAGTTAGAATTCAATTCTAGGTCTTAGAAGTAGTTTTCAATTCTTGCAAGTAATTAGTTTCATTTTATGCAAAATAGGATTAGAAGTGACCTAAAACCCCCAACAAAACCTATTTCACCAATAAAAGCTTGTTGTCTAAATGAGTTGATCTCCAACCTGCTTAAACCTTCTCTCGTATATAGCCTTGGACACCACCCTGGATTGACAAATCATAAAGACTAAATGATGTTCTCCTAGTTGGTCTGAGTGGTCTAAGTGGGAATGATTCCGTTCTTTGCTATGTGACATGGGCCATCCTTTTCCACATCTTCTGACAAGCCCCTGCCTCTGTCAAGATAGTCTTTGTCCTTGCTGGATTGACCGAAGTTGACTCTGCTTCCTCCTCAGGGTTGGCTGGTGTTAGGATCCCTATTTTCGTTCGCTGCTACTCATGCTTCCTTTTCGCTCGCTTGCTCCTCCATTGCTCGCTTATATTGATAATTAATACTTTAACTAATGCTTACAAATTTTTATTTATTGTCCTTTATGTTGGAAATTACCATTAGTAAAAGGTTAAAAATTTGATTTTAACTGGGGTAAAGGTAACTTACCTTTTACCTTACCTGGACGGCAGTGGACGGCAGCATTTGGGCGGCAAGAGAATTCCTTCCATCCTTCTTTTCCCCCAATTTCTCCTTTCTCCCTTTCTTTCTCGAATAGGTTATTTACCGCCTATTTAATCTATGTAACCTAAGTTTGAAGGTTAATGCAATAATTCCTTTTTCCGTAATCACTCACCTTTCACATTTGGTATCAGAGCGGCGCGATTCCCGAGGCGGTGGGGCCCGCAGTTCGAGGCGGCGGCACGGATCCCGAGGCAGCCCGTAGGAGCCGAGGCGGCACGGATCCCGAGGCGGCCCGCAGGAGCAGTCCGACATGCTTTTCGAGGCGCTGGAGGAGCTGGACGAGGCGGCCCGCAGGAGCAACAGATCCGCACGATTCCCGAGGCGCTGTTGACGTGGCGCCGACGCGATTCCCGAGGCGCTGTTGACGTGGCGATCTGCTGCACGTGACCCGAGGCCCGAGGAGGGTGATGTGGCGATCCCCGAGGTGTGGTGACGTGGCGCTGGTGCGCGGCCCGAGGAGGGTGACGTGGCGATCCGCAAAGTGTGCGCTGACGTGGCGTTGGCGCGCGGCCCGAGTGGTGACGTGGCAAAAGGAACTCGCGTGTTCGTGATCGCTCGCGAGCGGTCAAAGTACGATAGGTGTTTAGTTATTTTTAAATAACTAAAACATCGCCCTACGGGCGATGTGGGACAATTAGTCCCAACAATTTTTAAGCTTCGCGCCGAGCGCGAAGCCAACACTAGCTTCGCGCTCGACGCGGAAGCCAAGGGGCGGGGAGCACGCATTGCTCCCGGATCAGCCCGGTAGCGCGGCGGCTACCCTCGGCCACGACACCCGCGAGGTCGCAGGGATCGACTCTCGGCGGGGTCGATAGATAGTTAAATTTTTTTTTAATTAATTTAAAAAAAAAAAAAACTAATGAATAGTTTAAAAAATATATATATAATATTTTTTTTGTGTGTGTAATTTCCTAAGAGGAAATTTCTGTTCATTAGTTTTTCAAAAAAAAAAAATTTTTTTCAAAGTTAAATGAAATTTCCTAAGAGGAAATAATTGTAAAGTTTTTTTTATAAAAAACTTAGAAAGTTAATTTTTTTTATTACTATTTCCTAAGAGGAAATCTTTGTAAAAGAAAATTTATGGGAAATTTTCTTAAATGATAAGATCGGAAGGTTGTTATCATGCCCTCTGCAAGTTGTTATTGAGAACAACTCCTGAAAACTTTGATAGGCACGTGAAAACACTAGGACTTAATACGGTTTTTCACGGTTGCAAAACGCGGTTATTGCACACGAGAGAAATCCTGATCAAGGATACGAAGCGATTCAGAAGATAACTCCTTTGGCGAGCAAGTTTGAACAATCTGACACAGTTGCAATTGCTCCACAAGGATCAGAATATACTCATTATAGTAATTCAGTTGAAATCCTACAACCTCCTTCTCCTGAAATAATATTGATCAGTGACGATGATGAACAAGTCGCTGACAATTTTGTAATGGCTGAACAAGTTTGAGTTGTTTATGATTTTAAATCAAGCAGGGCTTGATAGTTTGTAAAGTCTTTTTTGCAATAAGACTATAAAAGAGAGGTTTCTTGTTTTAGTAGATAAATGGGATCACATAATAATCTACCAATTCCCGAATTCAGAGGGGATAATTATGAGTATTGGTCCATCAAGATGAGGACATTACTCATCGAAAAAGGACTATGGGATATTATTGAAGATGGTTACATTGCTCCAACAGATTGGACTACCTTAAGTGCAAATGATAAAAAGATCTACAAAGATGCACGAGAAAAATAATTCATTTGCCTTATACCATCTTCAATCGGCATTAGATCCAAGTATCTTTCCGAGAATTGCATCTTTCTTAAGCGCAACGAGATGCATGGAATGCCTTGAAAGAAGGATTCCAAGGAAGTGATAAAGTAAAGCAAGTCGGGCTTCGGACTTTGAAAAGAGATTTTGAAAATCTCGAGAATGAAGGAAAATGAAAGAGTTGGAGACTACGTGTTCGAGTTAAAGCAATAGTTGATATGATGCAAACTTTAGGTGAAGACACAAAAAATGAAACAATTGTGAAGAAAGTGTTGAGAACACTTCTTCCTAAGTGGAATCACATTGCAATCATAATTGAAGAATCCAAAGATCTTTCTACTCTTACATTTGATAGTTTGATTGGATCATTAACATCACATGAAGAGCGACTTCAAGGTGCACCTTCAACAAGCTATGGAGGTGATGACAAAGCCTTCACTTCGAATGAAAGTGCAAGACGAGGACAAGGAAGAGGCCGAGGCGAGAGGTCAACAACAAAGAGGCAAGGGCCAAAGCAACTCCTACGAGAGGAGGTAATCAAAACAGAGGTGGAAATCAAAACGAGAGGAGCCAATCGGAACCAAAGCGGCAATGCTAGGCCGTGGAAATCAAGGACGAGGAAGTAACAAGACTAAAACAACTTGTTTCAATTGTGGGAAACAAGGCCACTTCGCTCGGGACTGCTGGTCAAAGTCTACAAAAGATCAAAGCAATCAATATGGCTCATTCTACGGAGAAGAAGAAGGTCCACCAAACCTTTTTCTCTCTTATGGACATCCGAGATCAAAATCTAAATGATACATGGATTTTGGATATTGGTTGCTCCAACCACATGAGTGGCAAAGAAAATCTCTTTGCTACATTAGATTCAAATTACAAATCTCATGTTAAGTTAGGGGATAATAAATCCTTGCAAGTTGAAGGCATAGGAGCTATGGAAGTTCCAACAAAAGAAGGCCTTAAAAATGTGAATGACATATACTATACTCCACAACTACAACACAATTTGTTAAGTGTTGGCCAAATGATGGAGAAGCATTACAAATTAGTTTTTGATGAAAGAAAATGTACAATCTTTGATAAAAACAATTGTAACCGGGTCATCACTGAAGTACCTATGACAAAGAATAGGTTGTTCCCTCTAAAATTTGGTGAGCCAGGGGGAGCTCAACTTGCAAACATTGCTATTACAAATCCAAGTGAATTGTGGCACTTGAGATATGGTCACCTCAATTCCGCTAGCTTGAAAATGTTAACATCACAAGCTATGGTGACGAGGACTACCAAAAATTCCAGAACATAAAAAGGTATGCGAAGCATGTGCTTTGGGAAAGCACTCCGGAACGAAGTTTCCAAGAGGCCGAGCGTGGAGAGCAAGCTATCCTCTTCGAGCTAGTACATTCGGACATCTGTGGTCCAATGCAAACAAAGAGCCTTGGAAACAATTCTTATTTTCTAACATTCATAGATGATTATTCTAGAATGTGTTGGCTTTATTTTCTGAAACACAAAGATGAAGCATTTGATTGCTTCATAGACTTCAAAAATAATGTAGAAAAGCAAAGTGACTACTATGTCAAATGTCTTCGCATTGATAAAGGAGGAGAGTACTCCTCAAATGAATTTCTTCATTATTGTAAGCAAAATGGGATAAAAAGGCGGTTCACCACTGCCTACACCCCATGACGAACGGTGTGGGTGAGAGAAAGAACCGCACCCTTGTTGAAATGGCACGAACAATGCTTCGGGCAAAACATCTCACAAACGGCTATTGGGCGGATGCGGTGAGAACAAGTGCATATATTCTAAATAGAAGTCCGACTTCTAGTTTAGATGGTATCACTCCTTATGAAGGATGGTACGGTAAGAAACCAAATGTCAAAAAATTTCGAGTATTTGGTTCTTTAGCATATGCACACATTCCTGAGGAGAATAGAAAGAAGCTTGATCCAAAGAGTCAAGCATGTGTTTTTGTAGGGTATTGTGATTCAACCAAAGGGTATAGATTGTACAATCCCACGACACATAAAATCATTATCTCCGGGGGATGTAATTTTTGATGAAGGGGGAGAATGGGGTCATAAAAAATTTGTTGATTTTGACTCTAATTCGGACAGTTCTACATTAGTACCTCCCACATTGGTACAACCCAAGAAAAGCAGTGTAAAAAGTCCTCCACAAATTCCACATCAGGAAACTTCATCAAGTACATCAAGTGGTACACCAAGTCCAAGAAGGAATTTGTTGGCACCCCCAAATTCTCCAAAACGATTTCAAAGATCAGTAAGCGCTCCAAGCCCGATGGATATTGATTCAGTTTCTCAAAGGAAAGAGACAAATAGAGGAAAGCGCATACTGCAGAGTCATCCATCTACTCAAATGTTGGATAGGAATTTCCAACAAAGATACACTAGGAGTCAAGCTAGTGAGATGGATGACATTTTGTCAAGACTTGAAAATCTTCAAATGTCAGGGGATGATGAGTCTCATGAACCAAGGGGTGATGTAGTCAATTATGCTTTGTTGGCTGCTGCACAGCTAGAACCTTCTAGCTATGAAAAAGCATGCACTGAAAATATATGGCAAGATGCCATGGAAGAGGAAATATCCTCAATTAAAAAGAATGATACTTGGGAGCTTGTGAAGCTTCCCAAGGGAAAAAAATGTGTTGGATGTAAATGGGTCTATAAGACCAAATTCAATGCTTGATGGGAGCATTGAAAGGCACAAGGCGAGATTAGTAGCTAAAGGTTTTACTCGGAAATATGGAATAGATTATGAGGAAACCTTTGCTCCAGTTGCTCGACAAGAAACAATTAGAACTGTTCTTTCCTTGGCAGCCCATAAAGGATGGAAAATTCAACACATGGATGTGAAAAGTGCATTTTTAAATGGATACCTGACAGAAGAGGTGTATGTTCAACAACCTCAAGGTTTCCAAGAACCAGGAAAAGAGAACCTTGTTTATAAATTGAAAAAAGCACTTTATGGCCTCAAGCAAGCACCAAGAGCATGGTACTCACGAATTGACGGCTATTTCAGCAAATATGGTTTCACAAAAAGCAAGAGTGAACCAACATTATACTACCTGAAAAATGGAGTAGATATCCTCATAGTTTGTTTATATGTGGATGATCTAATATTCATGGGTAGTAATGATAAAATGAATATGGAGTTCAAAAACTCCATGATGAATCAATTTGAGATGAAGGATCTCGGATTAATGAGATACTTTCTAGGAATGGAAGTACATCAATCAAAGAATGGGATCTTCATATGTCAACAAAAATATGCTCATGACATGATCAAGAAATTTGCTATGCGGCGAGTGCAAATCAGTTGCAACACCAAGCTGGACATGGAATCCAGCTAAGCAAAGAAGATGGAGCACCAAAAGTTGACTTGACCAATTACGAAGCATGGTTGGGAGTTTAATGTTTCTCACCAACACTAGGCCAGATATACAGTATGTTGTTTCTCTTGTATCACGATATATGGCATGCCCATCCGAGCTGCATCTTCAAGCAACCAAACAAATTTTACGATATGTAAAAGGTACATTGGATTTTGGAATCCATTACCACAAGTCTAACTCCGTGAAGTTATTTGGTTATAGTGACGGCGATTGGGGCGATAATATAGATGACGAGAAAATCTACATCGAGGGAACTGTTTTAGTCTAGGTTCGGGACTAATAACTTGGAGTTCCAAGAAGCAATCTGTTGTAGCATTATCATCTACGAAGGTGAGTACATAGCCATTACTCATGCCGGTACTCGGATCCTCCGGTTGAGGAAAATCCTTGAAGAGATTGGCGAAAAACAAATTGGTCCAACCAAGCTGAATTGTGATAATATTAGTGCCATACGGTTGGCATATAATCCGATCCACCACAAAAGGTCAAAACATTTTGATATGAAGTATCACTTCATAAGAGATATGGTGGAACAACGAGACAGATTGAGCTTCAATATTGTAGCACTTTGGATAATCTAGCAGACATCTTCACCAAAGGCATGGCTAAAGCTCAATTTATAAAGCTGAGAGACTATATAGTTAGTCCTCTCAACTTTAAGGGGGAGAATGTTGGAAATTACCATTAGTAAAAGGTTAAAAATTTGATTTTAACTGGGGTAAAGGTAACTTACCTTTTACCTTACCTGGACGGCAATGGACGGCAGCATTTGGGCGGCAAGAGAATTCCTTCCATCCTTCTTTTCCCCCAATTTCTCCTTTCTCCCTTTCTTTCTCGAATAGGTTATTTACCGCCTATTTAATCTATGTAACCTAAGTTTGAAGGTTAATGCAATAATTCCTTTTTCCGTAATCACTCACCTTTCACACTTTAATAGATAGATCTTTGACTAAATCATTGTGAAGCTATGGTAAAATAGGATACAATTATATGGATGCAACGTAAAATTCCTGAAATTGGCATTATATAAGTAAAAAATTACCTTAGACATAAATAATCATTTAAATCAACACAAAGGAAGTTCTATATTTGCTTTTTGTTGTAGTTCGATTTAATATTCCATAACTTTTCATGCTAAGCTTAAAAAATATAACTTTTCTTAAGGCGAGAGACTATGTAGCTTATTAATGTCCAAACCATTTACAGTTGGGTCTCCAAAGATCAAAAGCTAGTAAGAAACTTATGTGATAAACTCCATCACAACCTAATGTAGAGGAATTTTCCCAACTCATATGATTGTGTTGATTCCCTTTAACCTTATTTGAATCAATTGAAGGAAGGGCCCATCACTTTGGCTGAGTTTAGGAAACTCAGTCGTGCATTCCAAACAAAAGGGCTGAAAATATGAGTTCCTCCCAAATGTGATCAATACTTTCATGATAAGTTAACACACTTAAATTCAATTTATTTTAATACCACATTATAGTTTGTTGAAATGTTCTAAATTGCATTACAAAACAAATGAATTATGAGTAAATTAAATTGCACTATTAAAAATTTAAAAATTCTTTATCGATATTTTTGTTTCGTATCATGCCAAGGACAATCTATAAGTACTTTAAATTTCAAAAGCTTTGTTATTGAAATTTGATTCAACCTCATGTTGGCATCCTGGCAAGGACAATCTATAAGTACTTTAAATTTCAAAAGCTTTGTTATTGAAATTTGATTCAACCTCATGTTGGCATCCTGGCAAGGACAATCTATAAGCACTTTAAATTTCAAAAGCTTTGTTATTGAAATTTGATTCAACCTCATGTTGGCATCCTGGCATTGCCTTCTCTTTTTATGGTATTATTTTAACTTATGAAAATGAAAGGAGCTCCACTTATTTCATGATCATGCATTTGTAACATTTTAACAAACAAACTACATTATCAAGATATCACATCAAACTGTATTACCACGACACAAAACCCTTGCAGGTTCTTTGCGATTATTTTCAGAAGTGAACTTTAACCTATGTACTCCGTAGTCAATATATCTCTTAAAGCACCGTAAAAAATACTAAATATCGTATCCCTAACGATTGCAAAAAAAAAATTATAATAAAACTTACACCACATTTATGCACCCTGGAATTTTAGAAACAGAAAGAAATAAGGTGACATAAAAAAATAAGAAAGATATTGCATTTCTAAAAACTGTACTAAAATAATTTCACTTCAAAGGCCATATGCATATTTTGGTATTTTGATTTAGGCGGTTAGATTGGGAAAAGTAGTTCTCGAACTTCACCAATAACAACTTCGAAAAGAAAAATATGAATATCATCCTAATTATAAACATATTAACTAGTTAGTGTGGCGTTAATTATAACAGTGACAAACTTATTAGTGTTTTAACTCTAAAAGTTTATAGCTACAAAGGTGTAGTCAACAATGCCCTTTAATCTTTTCACATGCTACCATCACCCTCAAAATCTTAAATTGTCAGATAAATTGTTAGGAAATGTGTTAAATTTCATCCTCAATGTCTTGGTTCTAAAAAAAACCTTTCTTATATAGGATACCACTATAAGAGTACAATTACTAGATTAGGACCATCTCAATTTCAATGTGGAAAAAGCGAAGTTTATGGAAAGCATGTATTGTTTAGGCCAGAGCCACTTGATGTTCATCCCTAAGTTTTTAAAATCAAAAGTCAGATAGGTGATTATTCTTCATGGATAGCTTGTTCGTAATAAAAGTAGGGTTGTAATAGCTATGCCTCAATCGCCACCGGGAGATCAATGACTATTCTTCATGAAATGGCTACCTTAAATTTTGGGATATATAATGCATGCAATTATTCTATGAAAGGGGGAAACATGTCATTGGTCACAAATGAGCAAATTAGGCCAATGGAGATCCAAAATACTAGTAGTAGTTAGGCTGCATTCATAGCAAAAGCCTTATCCATGGTATGCAGTTGCAATTATCAATGTTTAAGAGACCTCCAAAATCTTTAAGAAACCAATGTAAGCTATAAATTGATTACATGTAGACCAGGCATCACCTTGCATGACTAATTAAAGCTCAATTTTAACTCATTTGCAGCTAATATGAGCATCATCAGGATCACACATTTGAGATACAGAAAAAAGGGCAAGGAATTGGGTTTTTTTTAATCAGGAATAAATGCATTTGTTTGCTGAAGCCTAAAAAAAAAGATTTCCAAGGAAGAATATCATTCCCACCATAAGATTTCCAAGGAAAAATATCATTCCCACCATAACCATATAATCAAGGAAATATCACTAAAAGATTTCCATGGAAAAATATCATTCCCATCATAACCATATAATTGAGGAAATATCCGACATTCCAGCAAACTTTCTACAAAGATTTGGAAAATTGGGTATACATTAAATCTCCCAGGTCAGGCAGGTCAAAAATTTAAATTGTTTGATTTCTTGCATGATGTCTGGTTAACCTTGACAGACTGGTCAAACATCTATCCAATTTTGATTAGCATGGGCGCTTGCAAGTCTGAATACCCCATGTCTGTTCAGCATATTCTCTGATTGTTCTGTCAGTACTAAATTTCCCTGATCCAGCTGTGCTGAGAATGCTCATGCGAGTCCATTTTTCCTGGTCAACAAATGTTCTATCCACTGCTGCCTGAAAATGTCAAAGTTGTAATTGCTTTAATCAATTGTAAATTTAATATGCATAATGAGAAAAACGGTTCAAGAATATTGTACTCGTGGTACAGAGAGCATTCATAGAGGAGAGATTATTCTGATGTTCCAAAGCATGACAATGTCAAACATTACCTGTGCTTCTAAATAACTTGTAAAGTCATTTCCGAGTAAATAGAAATCTCCACCTCCATCAACAGTGTCACATAATGACTGAAAATAGTCTTTGAAGCCAAAATAGCCATCCCGGATCATCCTAAATAAAAAAATACAGGACTCATTGTTAGCTACCTTTGATTGGTAAAAAATCAACAAACATAATGTCCATTTAAGCAACCTAGTTTTGTTGGATGGAAGTCTCACTCTCCTAACAAAATAAATGGTAGCTTCATAGTTGGTTTTGAAAATACTAATTGTAATGTGACATATGAAGCAACCTGGTTTAGCAAAAAGCTAATTCTCAAGCAACGATAACCTGTTAAATTCACCTAGATGACAAGCTAGTTGCCTCTTATTGACATCACATTCTAAGTGCCTCCTAGTTCGAGCAAGATGGCCTAAAGCTGTCCCTATTCAAGGCTAAAAAGTGTAAAGTGTAACTTGTTTGGAAGAAACAGGTTTAGCCTGCTTTCAAAATAATGGTTTCTATAATTGCAACCATGCATTAATTTTTAGTGTTTGCCAATGCCAAGCTTCAAATAGAAAAAAGACTCTCTACTTGTTGAACTGCTTAAGTGTTCTATGGCTGTATTGATCAGTGATCATCTCAAATGCATTTTAGATGTAATTTGGATACACACTGTTATGTGGTTCAAGTTTCAGTAATCAGGATCAAATCATGTTGAACAATGCCAGCCATTCCACCCTAAGAAGCAACATTGGATGTGCTAGTATCAAACACTGCTGTGAGTTGGTAAATTGAGTGTAATACTGTCATTGGCAAGAACACATCTCCCTCCAACAACATAGTATTACACAATAGTATCAAGCATAGTAAGAAAACTTGCAATGCGGTAAAATCTCGACACTCAAATTTTGGAGAGTTTCTTGGTAACTTGGGAAAACTTAATTACAACATTAAAAAAATAATATAATTAATAAATAATGCATTTAAAACAAAATTAGAAAGCCAAGAAGTTGATTTTCTATTAGATTTTCATTAAAAGATTTTAATTACAATTCATGATCATTAACATAGCTGGATCCAGGATAATTCACCACTTTCCAGCGATTTCTCATGAAACTCATGAGAAATTGTGGGCGGTGAGTTTTTTGTTAAATTTTCTCATCACTGAGAAAATCACTGACTCGTGGCAATATCTTGCCCTCTTCTCATGGGAAACTCCGTAAAAAGCGTGCACGTTGCAGAAAACGGCGGACGAAATTTTTAAAAGGCCATTTGGCCGCATTTTTGTATTTTTTCTTCTCTCCAATCGTGAACAAATTATTTTCGAAGGTCAAAACACTAAATCTAAACCGCTTTTGGAGATCAAATCGGAGATTTTACACCATTTTGAGGAGATTTCAGTCATCTTCTACAGATTTCAGAAGTATTTTTTTTGGGGAAATCTAGGGTTTTGTTAGTTTTTTTTTTCAAATTTCCCTTTTTGTTTGTTGTTCCTCAAGCATGTAGGCTAGGCCCTAGGGCATTAGATTAGTTACTTATTATTTTTTGTCACCTCTCCTTCGGAAAAATAGATGGATTCTTTGGGTGAGGTCCATGTAACCATTATCGGTAGCAATAATCCTCAAAAGATTCCTTCAAGTGCAACCCCAAATCCAAGCCTAGAAGAGATCCAATACGGAAGCATGGAATGGGATTAAAGGAAACTTGCCGAATCAAGTGTTCTATAAATACTGTGACAAGGACATGCGAGGAGGCATCCATCGCGTCAAATACCATTTTCTTGGGCAACTAGGGCATGATGTGGGCCCTTGCCTTAAGAGCAGATGATTTGATAAAAAATGAGGTGAAGGCTTGATTGTGCAACAAAGAGGCCAAAAAAATAGAGCACAAAAGGACAAGAGTTGTAGTGGGACATGGAGTAGGGCCTTGGGCCTCTTTTCATGGGGATGAGGCCAAACTAGAGGATGTTCATGCTGCTGCCGAAGAATTCATTCTTAGCCCTCTCATCCAATGAGGTAGTGGGAGTGGGAGGAGTGTGAGTGTTGTACAAGGCTCCAACACATGACAAACAACCCTTCAAAATACCCGCATGGAGGAGGTACGAGGTGAAGAAAGTAAGGACAACTATAGCCAATTTTTGGTATTATTGCAACATTCCCTTCAATTGTGCGAACAACCTCTATTGGAAAGCCCTAGTGAGGGCATTGAGCAAGGCTCACAAAGGCGTTATGATACCTTTGGCAAAAAATTTCAGCAAGCCATTGTTAGAGTGTGTCATGAATATAGGCTCTCTTGTAGAAGAGCAAAAGCAAATATGTAGGACATGGGGCTGCAACGGATGTAAGGAATTGCATGCTTTTGAACTTCATGGTGGCTTTAGGTGGATGCATGGTCTTCTTGAAGTCGATTGATGTCTTGCAAGAGGTGACGAATACACAAATGTTATTTAATTTGTTAGAGGTTATGCTGGAAACAAGACTGGAAAATGTTGTCCAAGGAGTGACAGACAATGTAGTAGCATATGTATCTACGGGTAGAATTTTTGAGAATAAGCACCCCTCTATTTTTTGGAGCCCATGCACTACCGAATGCGTTGACCTCATACTTGAGGACATTGGCAAATTGACATGGATGAAAACTATGGTAGAAGAGGTGAAGAACATTACACAGTTATATATAATCACACATGGGTGCTCAGCTTAATGAGGGAGCATAATGATAGGAAGGACATTCCTAGCCCAAGGATCACTTGATTTGCCTCCAATTACATCGCCTTATAGAGCCTTATAGCAACAAAATCTTGAGTCATTTTTTTTTCTTGTTTAAGTTTAATAGATTAGAAACCCTGTGTCGAGAGTTTTAAAATATCACGAAGGAGTTGTCGTTATTGGCTAAGCTAGATTGCCCGTAAAGCGTCTAGTGAAGTGAGGGGTGATCATGCTCTAATACCCAGGCCTCAAACAACACCCGTATATAGACTTGAGCTCCCATGTACTCTCGAGTATATAGGGAGACCTCCCTAGGTTTAGGAGAAACTTTTAGTCCTAGGAAGCTTTTGGCCATGTATCTATCTAGAGTGCATCGAGCACAGAACTCGAGAAGATTACTCTCCCGTATTGTCAAAGAGGCAGGTAGTGCTCCCAAGGGTATGTGTGGAATCCTCCTTGAGTAGTGGCTTGAAATATCCGTTGTGGTCTAATAGAGGGCTATGGGCAGTACACACACCTTGGCCTAGTGTAACCATGTTTTTGTTGTCTGTCAAACCTTATGCTAGAGTATCACTTTAAAAACCCTAAACACAGACTTGAGCATATGAAGGAGACTACAGTAATCACGAAACCGATGAACCAGTAACAACTCTTGTTAGAAATAAGTCGTTGGTGTTAGTAACAAAAGGGCAATGAGTAGAACAAACAATGTCAGAAAAACACAGAGTAATAGTGAAACCGTGCTTGTTAGTAATAGTTAGGAATTGTAGCAGATAGGGCAGTTGTCAATAACAATCGTGGATAGTATCTAACAGGTTTGTCAGTAACAATTGGGGATAGTTAAAAACAGGGCAGTTGTTAGTAATAGTCGAGGACAATATCAAACAGAGCTGTTGTTGGACAGTAGCAAAAAAGAAGTCTGGAAAAACCATTATTTTTAAACCTAATCCATTACGATTCTCATCGGACAGTATCAAAGTTCTGCTTCTAAGGAGGTTGCCCCCTTCTGCGATTCTGTATTGTGATTATGTTGTGATCAATATAACTGCTACATTTTCATTTTGTGTTGCAATATTTTTGTTTTATTTCCATTAATTTTTTAATTATTGCAATATTTGTGTGGATGTGTTTATTTTAATTGGAGATTCCTAACATTATGGATCTTTCAATATACTTTGTACCATTTCTATGATTGTTTTGTTTCTACGTTTTGCAATACCATTTTGTTGTGGTGAGTAGGCTACTGTCAACTATCATTGAGTGCCATGTTCCTTCAAATTTGCTAACAATTCATTGTTGGTAAATTCCTCCCCTCAATCTAAGTGGAGGACATGGATCTTTCTTCCTATGGAGGTCTCTACCTGGGCGTTAAATTGGTGAAAATAGAAAAAAGCTTCATCTTTGATCTTCAAAAAATAAACCCATATTTTTTAGGTATCATCATCAACAAAGAGATGAAAATAACTGGTCCCATTGTAACTTGGAGCCATGGGTCCACACAGATTGATATGAATCAAATCAAGAGATGCCTTGGCCTGGCATTCTGTAGTTTTGAAAGGAGCTCAATGTTGCTTCCCAAGTAAGCAACAATGACAAATCTATGTAGACATTTGTAAAGGAGGAAGAATGCCAACCTTTTTTTTTTGTAATGCAGTAAGGTGCCCATAGCTCAAATGACCATATCTCCAGTGACAAAGTGACGCAGATACTTTGGAGTCGACAACTAATGCTAAGGTGTCATGTATAGACAAGGATGGGTACTTTCCCGGGATGAGGGAATGACGAGAACTTAGGAAGGATTGTTTGTCTTTACTGTAAAACTTGGCATAGTGCTTCACCTTGGACGAGTAAACTTCAATAGACGTCTAGGACAGTAGACGTCTGAGACAAACAAATAGACGTCTAAACAATAGACGTCCAAGATAAATAGGGTAGACGTCTAGGTAGTACAAATCTAGGATAAACGAGTTAGACGTCTAGGATGAATGGGTTAGACGTCTGGACAATAGATGTCTAGGGCAAACAGGTTAGATGTTTGGACAGCGGACGTCTAGGGCAAACAGGTTATATATTTGGACAGCGGACGTCTAGGGCAAACAGGTTAGATATTTGGACAGCGGACGTCTAGGGCAAACAGGTTAGATGTTTGGACAGTGGACGTCTAGGGCAAACAGGTTAGACGTCTGAACAACAGATGTCTAGGACAAACAGGCTAGACGTCTGAACAACAGACGTTTAAGGCAACCGGGTAGACGTCTAAGGCAAGCCGAGTAGACATGGTTGACATCTCAATAAGTCTAGACGGATAGGCCTAGACATCTACAACTCGTGCCTTCATTCTTCATACTGCAACTCTTCCTGCTTGCTGGTTCCTGCAATTGCACAAACAAACACAACACAATCTAGCGATTCTCTATCTTGTACCAAGCACTGATCAATACCTACAACACAACAATATGCTCACAATGCAATCACACATGACACACATTCTAGAATAGCTTTTGTTGCACAACAGATCTGCATTTATGGACAAGTATGGATAGATTACAAAATGAAATAGGGGGGTATTTATAGGCAAGTCCAGGTGGTTACTGCAACCAACCTAACTCAACCATCCCAATTGCCCTATTGTTAATGCTTAACAATTCAGTTTCAGGCGTAACAACCTGTCTTAGACATCTAACACAACCAGTCTAGATGTCTAACTAATCCTAGACGTCTGTAACTAATCCAGACGTCTAACTAATCAGGATGTCTAAGCAATGACGACTGATTTTACATTGCAAAACATTACATTAATTGACTCATACATTATCAAAATTGTTGTACATAGTCAAAATTGCAATTCTTCGGTAGACATTCTGTCAAATAGTTTGGAAATTATTTTTGCTTCGAACTATTGTCTACATCTATCCTCCCCTTCGAAGAAGTCGATGTCCTCAACGACTTTCTCCGTTGGCTTTGGGGTGTCTCAGCATCCTTGGGTTCGGCAGCCTGTAGTGCTTCTTCCAATTCCTGCACTTGCAATTGAAGAGCTTCGTGTTCATCCCAAACCTGCTTGGCATAGTTAAAATACTTGGCCCATTCTACTCCCAACGTATTGGCACGCTCTTTCGTCTCCTAGAACCTAGACAACGGTTCAGATTCCCACTGCAGAAAAAGCTCCTTCATCGGTGTGCAAGCACTGTGGAGGACGATGAGGCCTGCTGTGCCACTTCAGTTTTAAGAGCGGCCTCGTGTTGTTGGGCTTGGAGCAATTCCTCCCGAAATGCTTCCATCTCCTTCTACCAAGCTATTTCTTGTTGACTCTTCTGGGTGGCCAGGTTTGAAACCTGCTTAACCAGCAACTCATTAGCCTGTTTGTGCTGCAACATTTCAGCCTCAATCTTGATGATTGTCTGACTCCTTTCATGAAGCTGATCGCCAAGGTATGTCGGTTGCTATTGCTTTTCCTGAATGTGTTTCAAGGCACCATCCATCTGAGCGATCCCTTCTGACAGAAGACGCTCCTTCTCTTGCAATTCTGCCTGAGTTGCCTGTAAATTCTTATCCAATTGCTGCCTAGCCTGATTCAAGTGCTTAAGTCCTGCTTCTAGCCAACACAACAAGTGGGCTATGAAATTAAGCTGGCTGAACATAGGCTGCAATTCAGGTTCCAGTTCCACTTATAAGCCTGCTTCAGTGAGATGTAGGGAAGAAGTGTCGCCATGGCCCAGAACGTATACCTTTGTTGGTTCAAGATAGAGAGTATACTTTCAATTTCTTTGATCCAACCTGCAATTCTCTACTTTGGTGTTTTGCAATTATGTAGCTTCAATAAGCTATTTTCTTCAAACAATCTTTTTCAAATAGCCATATTTTAGTCAATCTTCTGTTTTGAAATGCCTTTCCAATGGCTTGTATGAGCCTTCTAAATTTTAAACCACATTCTTTTTCAAATGCCTTCTAGAAAAGGCTTCAATGGGCTAAATTTTTTTCGAACTTTCTTTTGAATACCTTTCAAAAACTTAAATGGGCTGCATTTTCATCCTTGTTTTCAACTATTCTTTTCAAAATTTCAGTTGGCTCTGAGCCTTTTAATTTTAAATCTTTTCCAAACTTCTTTCAATAGGCTATTTCTTTAAACTTATTTTGTAAATTTGTTTTTGGTATTGATAAAAAAAAGAGGTTGAAGGGCCCCGACCCTTTACAAAGAGCTCGAAAGATGTATAGGGAAAAAACAAGAGAAGATTAGACAAATGCAAGATAGCCCTATCTTGGTAAAAACAAACAAACCTGGGCTAAACCTACTGAAGGAGAAGTTGAAATAATATCCATCCCGCTATCCTCCTAACTGACAAGGCTTATGCAACGTTCAATGCTTCACATAACTAATAAAGAAACCGTTGACAATAATGTAATTTAGTGTGCTCAAAGCCTTCATCGCATGATCCCAATTAGTATTATGCCCTCTTTATCTGCTAACTTCATTATCAATTCTTATAATCTCTTTCAATTCCATGGGGGCGTATGACCAGACCTTGAAATTCTCAAATCTAACCGCCATATGCGCCATTTTATCGGCAGCTTTGTTTCCCTCTCGATAAATATGTTTAATTCCACTTTCTTCTAGGTTTCCCAAAATAGTCCTCGCACTGTACTTATTTGGAAAATGCTAGAATTATTTAGATCCCCTTTTTGAAGGCAAGTAATAATATTCTTAGAATCCTCCTTGAGAACAATTCTCCTAAAACCCAAATTCACTGCGATTCGGAGGCCCATAAGCATCGCCCTTGCTTAAGCTTGGTGATTTGTGGTAGTTCCTAGATTTTCAACATATGCAGCCACTACTTGAACTCTATCATTCCTGATGAGACCCCCACCACCAGCATGACCCGGGTTGCCTTTCGCAGCCCCATCAAAGTTAATTTTTAACCAGTCTTTGTGAGGACGTTCCCATCTAGTATCTAGTCTCACCTTATTGATTTTTTTCATATTTAAGATATTTTTTTCTCTAGAGAGGATCATTGAAAGATTTTCCTGGCAGACAATGTTTTTAATACAATCCTCCAAGAGGGTTGTTCTTATCCTGGCATAAACCCCAATTATTCCTCTGGTTTTATTTTTGAACACTCGTATGTTTCTTTCCAACCAAATCCTCCAACAAATATGTGGAAAGCATTTTTTCTAAAAAATATTGCTTCCTAAGTGCCACTGTTCCCAAATCTTGATTAGAGAATCTGGAATGACCCAATCAACATTAACTTCTCTCAATAACATATTTGGAATATCTCGAAAATAATCACAAGTTCCAAACAAATGGTCCATGCACTCATCTTCTTTGTTATACAACACACAAACAGTTTGAACCTGTTGACAATATTGTCACATTTTGTCCAAGGGGTAAAATTTTGAAATATTGTTTGTTTTTCATGTTTGAATTCTCCTTCTTCTCCATATTTTGTTCTCTTCTCTCTTCTGTCATTTTCATGGCGCTCCAACGCAGCCAGTGCTCGCCTTTCGGAGGCCCCCGTGATCAGTTTAGGTGCAAGAGCCGCTTCGCTGGCCAAAAGACCAAAAGGGTGAAGCTTCGCTCAAAAACAAGGGTCGTAGGCAGCTTCGCAGAAGAAACGGGCAAAAAGTCCACTTTGCACTTGAAAAATCAGCTAAGGCATGAGGGCCGCTTCGCCCAGAATACTGCCGAACCTCCACTTTGGGCTCTTGGACTGCCGAACCTCAACTTCGGCCCTGTGTCCAGCGAACCTCCCCATCCCAATAATGAAGAAAGTCTAAGACAACTATATCGCTTCACCCCGAAAGTTGCCGAAGTTGCGCTTCGGCCAATGTTTTCAACAAACCACCTCCAGAGAAGCGCCAGTTTGGGCTTGAGCACGACGAAGCATGCACTTCGGAGAGCAAGATGGCCAAACTACTGCTTCGAGGTTCATTTTCGGCGAAGCAACCACCCGTAGCAAAGTGACAGTTTGGCCAAGGAGTTCTTCAAGACAGAATAGTTAGAGCCTCCTTCACCCCTCAACGATGCCGAACCTTACCTTCGGGGCCCACTTTGGCGAACTTCCCTCGGATGATGGAGAAGCCAATCGAGGTGGATGCAGCCCAAATGGAACCATTGAAGGTGTACGCCCGCCGTGAAAAGGAGCAACCTCCAGCAAAAGCTCCTGACAAAGTTCCCTTGCCCCCGCCGGCCAAAGAGAAACCCTTGCTCGCGAAAGCTCCAACATTGCAACCTCAAGGAGAAACCAGGGAGCAGGCCAAGGAGAAGCTCAAGTACCCTTCGTTGACGAAGCGACAGAGAGTCAAGGCCATGCAACAGTACCGCACCAAGTACGAGGCTGCGAAAGAACCAGAAGTATCTACCGCCGCAGCTTACAACATCGTTGAGGAGTTAAAGAAGACCCCTGCCAAAATAAGCCTGTATGATGCCCTGCAACTCCCCGGGCAGGTTGACCTGCTGCAAGAATCGTTGAAATCCACCAAGGGGGCAAAGTCAACTTCGCCTGTGTTATCTGTTATCTTAGATAATTGCATGATCGATTCCGGTGCAGCGACTATCGTTATGCTGAGGGCAGTTTGTGAAGAGATGGGCATGGAATACACACGGAGCAGCCCTGGTGTTCTTCAATTGGATGGCACTCCTGTGAAAACAGTAGGCATTATCAAGGATATTCCCATCCAGCTACACAAGGTGCCTCAAATTGTCGTAATACAAGAGGTGGTAGTTGTCGACCTGGAGCCGTACTTCAGCATGTGCCTCTCAAGGGAGTTCATTGCCAAGCTGGGTGGTTATCTTTCCCTGGACTACTCACATATGGAGGTCCCGTTCAAGGGAAGGAAGGTAAAGATCTACAATGAGAAACCCTCGACCTTCCTCATTGAGAAGATAGCCGAAGAAGGGCAGCAAGGTGATGCAGTCCACCTGATGACAGAAGAATTGAAGGAGGTGGACCTGGTAGAAGAATCCTTGGAGGAGCTTCGAATGGAGGATGAATTCTCCTTAACTGATTTTAACGCTATGATTGAGTCGGATATGGGATGTTATTCCATCACCAAGCCCGAGAAGCCAAAGGAGATAGTGCCTGAGAGCAAGGACTCTGCCCCAAATGAGCTATGGCAACTATTCTTTGACGGTGCCCGATGCAAAAACGGTGTCGGGGCAGGAGTTCTTCTGATTTCACCCTCTGGAGAACAAAAGGATTACTGCTACAGGCTTGCCTGGAGCTGCACCAACAACGCTGCGGAGTATGAGGCTCTGTGCTTAGGGTTGAAGAAGGCTGAGAAGCTGGGGATTAAGCAACTACAAATTTTTGGAGATTCGGAGTTAGTCTGCAAGCAAATCACCAACAAGTGCGTCTCAAAAAAGCATTATCTCAAGGCGTACCGCAATAGGGTCTGGGACCTGCTGGAGTCTTTCGAAGCACTCAATGTTCAAGCCATCTCGCGAGAAAAGAACAAGCACGCAGATGTCTTAGCGTCTATCGGAGCCAGATACTCCCCGGCTGATGACATGATGCAGAAGCCTAAGGCGGTAAGAACCATTTACAGGCCTTCTGTGCCTGATAGGGACACCCACTGGCAGGTGTTCGACTGCGACGAGCAAATCGTCAATTTTTTAGTTCATGAAGCCAACACAATTGAAGGTAGAGACCCTGATGACGAGGAATATGAGGGGTTGATACAGTTAAAAAATAATCATGTCCCGAGGGGACTAATTACTTTGGAAAGTTTGTTTGATCAGAATGATAGGGCCATCGCTCACAGGATCAAAGTAGATGCAAAACAATACAAGGATCTGGAGCTTGAACCTGGAAAAGTGATTAAGGTTGGGACAGACTGCACTCCTGAAGAACTGGAGCAGATTCGAGCCCTCTGCAAAAGGTACCCTGATATTGTTGCTTGGTGTTATCAAGACCTGAAGGGGTACAACAAAGAGATCATACAACACACCATAGAACTGGAAGAAGGGGTCAGACCCTGTAGACAGAAGCAGAGGCCGGTCAATCCCAAGATTGAAGTGCTGATGAGGGCAGAGCTCCTCAAGATGCTTGAAGCAAAGATCATTTACCCGATAAAGCACTCTTCCTGGGTTGCCAATTTGGTTCCGGTAAGAAAGAAGAACGGAGACATTCGCCTGTGCGTGGATTTCCGAAATCTGAACCATGCCTCTTTGAAGGACCACTACCCGCTTCCACAGATTGACCAGATCCTCCATGTAGTGGCTGGAGCACAACGCTTTTCCCTCTTGGACGGCTTCTCCGGATATAATCAGATCTGGGTGAAGGACGAAGATCAACATAAGACAACGTTCACCACCAAATGGGGGACGTTTGCCTATCAACGTATGCCCTTCGGCCTATCCAATGCGGGGGCCACTTTCCAGAGAGCCATGGATCTGGCATTCGGCGAATTATTGAATAAGATCATTGTCATTTATTTGGATGACATGACTGTGTTTTCACACAGGAGAGAAGAACATGCCTCACACCTGCAGCAAGTATTTGAGAGATGTCGGGAGTTCGGCATATCTATCAACCCGAAGAAGTCTGTCTTCGCAGTGAAGGAAGGGAAGTTGCTAGGCCATGTTATCTCAAAAAAAGGGCTCGTTGTTGACCCTGACAGAGCAGAGGCTCTCCTTAAACTTCCACTTCCGGTGAACAAGAAAGGGCTGCAGTCTTTCTTCGGCCAGATCAACTTCGTAAGGAAGTTTATCCCTGATTTTGCCCAAGTCATCAAGCCAATGGCCGAACTCCTGAAGAAAAACGCCGAATTCGTCTGGACAGAGGAAAGGAAGAAGGCGTTTGAAGAGATCAAGGCTCGAATCGCCCAAGCACCTGTACTAGTTAACCCGGACTATTCCAAAGACTTTATTCTTTATGCAGTCGGGGAACCTGAAAGCTATGCAGCAGTCCTAACACAAAAGGGAGACGACGGCGAAGAGCGCCCAATAGCTTTCTTGAGCCAGGTGATCCAGCCGCACGAGGAAAGATACAACTTCATTGAGCGCCAGGTGCACGCAGTCATGAGGTCCTTGAAGAAATTTCGGCACTTTGTCTCCTAGAGCAAGACGACGGTGTACGTTGTTCACCCAGATGTCAGGAATTTCATTATCCAAGGAGAAATGGGTAACAAGAGGGTTGGCTGGGTCACTAAAACCCAAGAGTTTGACATCGAAGTTCGACCAACCAAGTTAATTCAAGGTCGGGCACTGTGCCAAGAACTTGCAAGGAGTGCTGCCGCAGAAATGACTGCTTGTCAGTGGGAGGACCCAGTGCTAGAGGGCAACTTCGCCAATCGATCGATGGAAGGCAGTGACTGGACTGATGAGATAATACAGTATTTCGACACTAGGAGATGTCCAGAACGCCTTACACCTCGCAAAGGAGGAGATTCAGGCTTCAGTCCCTGAGATACGTGTTGCGCCCAGAAGGGCTATTTTTTAGAAACATTGACAGTGTTCTCCTGAGATGCATCAAGGAGAGAGAAGGAGAAGATCCTCGACGAATTCCATTCTGGGATGTCGGGGGGCCACTTTGCAGGAAGGCCTACGACCTTGAAGATAATTAGGGCGGGCTACTATTGGCCCACTATTTTCGCCGATGCTTTTGCAGTCTGCCGGAAATGCGAGAAATGCCAGAGATTTGCCGGCCAAAATAAAAACGCCCCGATGCCCCTCCAACCGATTCAAGTTGAAGCACCCTTCCAATAGTGGGTCTTAGACTTTGTCGGGGTGATATCGCCAAATTCTTTGGCAGGGCACAAATACATTCTGACTGCTACTGATTATTTCACCCGGTGGGCCGAAGCGGTGCCTACAAAGCATGCTGACCAGGAGACGGTCATCGCTTTCTTGGAGAGCTTAATAACCCGCTTCGGAATTCCAGAGGCGATAGTGACAGACAATGGCCCAGGGTTCGTAGGTGCCAAACTCAACGAGTTCGCTTACAAGTATGGGATCTACCTTAAAGCCTCCTCCAACTACTATCCGTAGGGGAACGACTTAGCTGAGTCAACAAATAAGAATTTGATGAAGATCATAAAGAGAATTGTGGACAGAAACAAAAGGACCTGGCACCTGTTCCTATACTAGGCACTATGGGCCGATCGCATCTCTATCAAGAAATCTATCAAGACATCCCCGTATGCGTTGGTCTACGGGAAAGAGGCAGTCTTGCCTACACATGTTGAGATGCCCGCGCTCTGGATGCTAGATGATGAAAGAGGGGACCTGGATCCCGTAGATGCCAGACTGGCTCAACTGCTGCAACTTGAAGAGGAAAGAGAGAAAGCTTATGAAGCTTTCATGAAGCACACTGAGACTACCCGGAACTGGTTTGAAAAGAGAGCAACTGCTCGTACTTTCCGAGTCGGAGATCTGGTGCTGAAATGGGACGTATGGAAGGCAAAGCCGGGAAACCATGACAAGTTTGATGCCTTCTGGGAAGGCCCGTTTAAAATTGCCCGCGTCAACCAGGCCAACTCTTTTATCCTGCAGGACATGGGAGGCCATACCTTGCCTATTCCTGTCAACGGCCTTCACCTGAAGGCTTTCCACCGCTGAAAAAGCATCATGAGGTTCTACCCGTGTACATAGTTTTATTTCTGCATGTTGTTTGTTTTCGAATGTATATATTTCTTTTTGCTTTCAAGAGCCAAGATAAGTTCGCAGCTTTAGTTGCAGGGGAGATGTGTTTTTGATTAGCCAGACTAAGCTTCGCCCGCTTTCCAGCGCAAAATTAAGGTTCGACCAAGTTTTGGGCGAAGCATTCACTTAGGGCAGGTTTACAGCGAAGTTTACCTCATACCCGAGGTAAAGAAAAGCGAGAAAGACAGTGTTGATCAAAAAATCCTACCCTTCGAGCGACAAAAGTGAGAAAAGATCCCAAAGCTTCGCTACATTCTCAGCTGAAGCGGTGATTCGCTAGGATTGAGCCCCGAAATGAAGGTTCACTTGGCTCAATGACGAAGAAAAGGAACAAGAGAAACCTTCGCGCATCGGCCAAGGGCAGCAGGTGCTTCGCCGGTTTTCGGGCCGAAGTGGCACTTCGGGTGCATTTCTCGACGAAGCGGCAGCTCGGAGGCGATCACAACGAAGGGCACCCGGAAAGGCAAGCTTAGAAAAACGGTGCTTCGTTCATCCCAGGTTAGAGGTCGCACTTCGGGCATGATTTATGCCGAAGTTGAGGCTCGCTCCAATTTTTGGCGAAGTGGCAACCTTATCATAAGTGCTAAAAGGGGCGTTGGGGTCCGCTTCGGACGCCTTGGTGGCCGAAGTGGAGCTTCGCTCGATTTTTGAGCGAAGTTCCCGTTATGAGGCCATTGAACCCAAAACATGCCTCGAAATGCGCAAAAAATGGCGGCTCGCGTTTAGAGTCCCTAAGCGCGCGCTTTAATGAGAAGTGACAACGCGCATCCCAAGGGGGTTAGTTGAAATTAAAACTGGTGCTTTGGAGAACACAAATAGGGAAGTTTGGAATTTCAAGGCAGATTGGGATCCCTAAGGCGCTTCGAACCTCGAAAGCAACACCAAATCTCCAATCAAAGAATGATGCGATCCACCTGCGGCCGATTTGGGCATTTACTATCCGTAAGCGCCATTAATGGGGTAGGTTCTGCCCATGCCTATAAAAGAAATACGCAGCTCCAACATAAAATTATTAAGTCCCCCGCAAATCGCTCTCCACTCTGCCGAGACTACCGAAACTCCGTCAGCAAGCCTCATTACTGATAATTGCCAATACGCCTGTGTATCCCTGTTAGTTATAATGGGCAAACGTGCAGCAGAAAAGAAGGAAAAAGCGCCAAAGGAGGGAGGTTCGGAGAAGACCAAGAAATCGAAGGAGGAAAAGAAGCAGAGGTCAAAAAAGAAAGAGCCTGAGGTTCCTGCAGGGAAGCAGATAATGGAGGAGGAAGAATCGAAGGAAGAGGAAATGCCAATTGACCCACCTATTGACAAATGGGAGGGCATCAGAGATGGTGTTCTCTCTAAGAGTGTCGGGGAGCTGCGCCAGGAAATCGACCAAATGTTAACGCGAGTTTTTGCTGAACACAGGAGGACGGTTGCTTACTACTCGCAATTGTACTGGTATCTGTGCACCCCAGTACACAACTGTCCAGAGCTGGTATACGCAATTGCCCAAAACTATCATCCCCTGACCAGACAAGTCCGGGATTCTTCGGGGAGAAATTTGTTTTCCATTTACCGCGATGATGTCCAGAATGCCTTCGCTCCAGGCCAGGGGCCGCCCCGGGGATATGTTGTTAGGAACGTTAACACAAATGAGCAGAAAAACAGATATCGCCCCTCTCCTAATATGCTGCAATTCATGGGAGAACAACTGAGACAGGGGCTTCCAACTGGTGAGCTGCCAGATATGCCGATGCACCTGGACAATTTTAAGTACCTGGATATTTATTCTATCCTGGCATGGGTAGCGGGTTTATCTACCGACACTGCAGTATATCCCTGGCAGGTCGCCATGGCCGAATGCATTTCACATGGGGAGTTCTACTCTCCTGACCCTGCGAGGCCGAATACCAACCCGGTATTCTTCGACTGGGCCGACTGGGTAGCCCGCGTTCTGCACTCGAAGCTGACTGATTTGAAGAACACGGGAGCTGAACCATGCTTCAAGTCATGCTCTTTCCTGGCCTGGCTGTTCTTTTATTATATGCATAACGATTTCCCCCGTATCGCCGTCAACAACACTGACAAAGATGGAAAGCCGTTGCCAGTATACCAGTGGACTCCAGTCCTAGCGCGGACTGAGTCCTATTATGTCTTCAACCAGGAGTTTCTGGGACGCGCTCTAGAACTTGTATGCGGCTCTTGCCCCCGGGTACCAGCATCAATGCGAGACAACATAGTGTACAGGAGGTTGGGCGATGTCTTCCAGCTTACACAGGGGCTGGTGATCAGAATGTTCGGGTTTACTGCTAAACCCTTTCTCCTCCCGTACTACACCTCAGAGTACCTGTTCGCATTGGAGGTCGCTCGCCAGAGCGACTACACAGATCAGATTTTCGGCCACGGCAAGAAGTGGGGACACACTTGTGAGTTCCCCTTCAAGATGGGTGTTATCGAAATCTTCGAAACAAGGCAAAATGCCTACCTTGCAATGACGCTCAGCGACTTCGGTCTTCTCGAGCTGCCCCAGCGGTGGCAGTATGATCCCCTGGGCAGGATCAGGGATTTCCTTAGGTTCAAGAACTTTCATGTCTGCCCCCACCCAAAAATCGTGGAACAGCGTAACAATTCGACAGGCCGTGATCTGGAATGGCATATCGAGAGGATGCAGGCCTTACCTCCATGGCACGATTTCTACCCCGTGGAAGCAGAATACATTCCATCGCGGCATCCATTCCCTGATCCAAATTCTGCATTCTGGAAGAAAATGAAGAAGAACCTGAAGGGTTGGTCTGAGGAGAAGCTCTTAGAATGGTGGATCATGAGGGTTCACCATCAGAAACAAAGATCTGATACCTTCCTCCTCATAGATGGACAGTTCTCGCAAATATTCGACGCCAACTTTGGCTCCTGGCAGCCAATCCCATTCTCAAACTTTGTACCCCGAAGCGCCCCCGGCTCCGGCGAAAGCCCAAGGAGGATCGAAGAATTATCTGAGCATTCGGGGCAGGAGGAATGGCAGAAGGAGCGGTTGGAAGCACAACAAGAGCAGCACGAGCAGCCGGGCGAACCCATGGCAGAATCCAGCCAGGCTGCCGAAGAAGATGAGCAACCGCCTGAAAAGGAAAAGAAGAAGAAAAGGAAGAAGGTTGCCGAAGTGCAGATGCCGCCTCCCCACCCAAAGAAGCCTCGGACTAAATCGTCCGGTTCAGCCAACGAGCGCCCTTCAGAAAGTCCTGTTGACGCAGGCACAAGCGAGGCTGTATCCGCCGCCCCACCACAGAAGGAGGTAGAGGTCGTCGACCTAGAAAAGGAGATTGTCGATATGGAGGACGACCCTCGAGGAGGTGACAAGGGGCAAGAAGGGGAGACCAATCAAAACCCCGCTACGCAGGAGTTTTCGTCCGCAGCTCTCCTCGAAGAGCATGCAGGTACGCGCCCCCTTTCTCCTCTTCATTCTTCTGAGACTCAAAGTATAGTAGCCCCGGCCGATCAGCCCCTAGTCTCTGCCCTGCCTCTCGGCAGCGAACTCCCATCGGCCGTCCCCCTCGTAGTTTCTCGCCCGTTGATCGAGGAAGTTCAACTTTCCGTTGCTTCCCAGTTTACCAAAGCAGTATTAGGTTCGTATGCAACCGCCCCCAATGCCTTTCGAAGCGAACCACCGTCTTTCCCCCTTAATCCCACATCTTCTGTCCGGACCGAGAGCTTCACTCCCGGGCTCCAGCAACCTAGTTGCGGCGCTCCAGACTATTGCTCCCTTTACAGCCGCTGAGACCCCCACTGTTTCCAAGCCATCCAGTGAAGCCCATCCCCAGCAAACTCTGTACTTGTTCACACCTATGTCTAGAGATCCGGCACCTTTGGATTCAGAGTTGGAGCTGATTGAAGAGCGCCCCTAGCGGAGAGCCTGCATCGGGCGCGACAAAGTACAAACAAATGGCTCAAGGATGTTAGGAAGAAGAAGTCGCGAACCACCGCCAAAGTGGAGAAGTGCGCCGTATTCGACCCGCAAAGGATGGAGCTCCACAAGGTGAAAAAGGTGCCAAAAGTTCAGAAGCCCGTGGAGGAGATGGCACCTTCGGATTATGCCTATCAGGAGACCATCAAAGACCTGAAGGTGCTCGACGTAGGGCATGAAACAGGGTCCATGCATGTGAAGATCGATTCGATCTACCTCCATACTCAGCACATCAGAGAACGCTGCTTTGCAGCAAAAAATGAAAGTATGAAGTTGGAGGAAAATCTGGCGAAGACCCATGCCCAGCTGGAAGATGCGCAGAAAGAATCAGAACAGTTGAAGCAGGAGGTGACCGCCCTTAAACAACAAGTGAGCGAGCTCCAGGGCACTGTCGAGCACCACCTGAAGGCGCGCGAGGAGGCAGAGGAAAAGGTAAAGAAGCTGGAGGTGCGGATCCAGGAGATGCAACAGCAGTTTGTTGAGAAGGAATCAAAGATGGAGCTCTTCACTAGGGACCGAATAAAGGGCATCCGTGCTCATTTGTTGAAGAACTTCAGGTCCAGAGCATCCAGCGCCCTGTCTGTTCTACTGTACATTACTGAGGCCCAGCGCGCATCTTCGCAGGACGGGCCCGTTGTGGAAGAAGTTATGCAGGAAGTACAACGTCGGCTTAGCTTAGCCGTCGAAGTGCAAAGTATCAAGTACCAGGATTTGGAGGTCCCGGCTATGAGCCGAACTGTGAGAGATTGGTCCACCGTCCAGTCGACCATTCGCGCCTTCTCCAAATTGAAGAAAGCTCAGAAGGCCAAAAGGTTGATGGATGCTTTCAAGCAGGAGCAACACACTTCATTGACGTACTTTCAGAATCTCTCGCAGCTAGGTTTCCCCGGTTTCACAGATGATGACGGGAACCTTTTGACGAAGGACGAGCTCAAGCCGGTGTGGATCGCTTTCGAGAGTGATACGTCGGAGATAGATGGCTGGGCGGATCCCATCACGGAGGCGCAGGTGACGGACTTCATATTCAGATACTGCCAAATCGAAGCCTGCCTGACGGACCTAAGTAACAGGGCCAAACACGCCGATATTGATCAGATTCAGAGATTCCACTGTCTGGTGAAAGCGCTCCGCGACCGCGAGCCATTCCAGGAAGGGGCTTGGGCCCACATCCAACGCACTCTGGAGTGCATCCGTGCACGTCTCCCCCAACAGCAAGAGCAAGAGCAGGAACAAGGTGAAGAGGAAGGAGAAGAAGGAGAAATATTGAGAGAAGAACCCCCAAAAGGCGATGAACAACCTGAAGAAGGGACAGGCGGTGACTCCGGGCCCAATGGATGAAGGCTTAGGGTCCTTGCATTGAGGCGAGCTCAATACCCCGCGAGCCACCAGGAATGTTGACAATTTTGTCACATTTTGTCCAAGGGGTAAAATTTTGAAATATTGTTTGTTTTTCGTGTTTGAATTCTCCTTCTCCTCCATATTTTGTTTTCTTCGCTCTTCTGTTATTTTCATGGCGCTCTGGTGCATCCAGTGCCCGCATTTAAGTGGCCCCGGTGATCAGTTTAGGTCGTAGGCAGCTTCGCTGAAGAAACAGGCAGAAAGTCCACTTCGGACTTGAAAAATCAGCTAAGGCATGAGGGCCGCTTCGCCCAGAATACTGCCGAACCTCCACTTCGGGCTCTTGGACTGCCGAACCTCAACTTCAGCCTTGTGTCCAGCGAACCTCCCCGTCCCGATAATGAAAAAAGTCTAAGGCAACTATATCGCTTCGCCCAGAAAGTTGCCGAAGTTGCGCTTCGGCCAATGTTTTCAGCGAACCACCTCCAGAGAAGCGCCAGTTCGGGCTTGAGCACGGCGAAGCATGCACTTCGGGCAGCAGGATGGCCGAACTACCACTTCGGGGTCCATTTTCGGCGAAGCAGCCATCCGTAGCGAAGTGACAGTTCGGCCAAAGAGTTCTTCAAGACAGAAAAGTTAGAGCCTCCTTCGCCCCTCAACGATGCCGAACCTTAACTTCGGGGCCCACTTTGGCGAACTTCCACCCGGATGATGGAGAAAACTCTTAAGGCAAGCAATCCGCTTCGCCCAGAATGCTGCCGAACTGCCACTTCGGGCCTCAACATCAGCGAAGCACCCATCCACAACGAAGTACGAGCTTGATCAGGGATTTTTCCAAGGCGAGAGTTAGGATTTTCTTCGCCCCTCGCCGCAGCTAACTGCCACTTCGGGCAAACTTCCTGCCGAAGCTGCACTTCGGGCTTGAAACCTAGCGAAGCATCCATTTCTAGCAAAGTGGCAAGGCAAAAAGGTTCTTCTGCTTCGCTCTCCAGGCCAGCGATCTTCCACTTCGGGTTAATCCTCTGGCGAAGCTGCACCCCAGGCTCGATTCCAGCAAGCTGCGCCTAGTAAAGTTTGTTTTTTGACTTAGGCAGTCTGATGCATTCAAGGTCCAACCTCCCCTCCGACCTCCGCTAACCGCCAGTTCGGCTAAATTCCTCGGCGAAGCTGCACTTCGGGTGCAATTCTGGCGAACCTCCCTCCCAGGCGCGATTCAGGCCAAATCAGCAGCGAAGCTCCCCGTAAGCGCCTTCTGGCACCAGTGCTACTCTCGAGGGGCACGCGTCCAGATGAAAGGTGGGTGGCGCGTAAACCCAGTTTCTTCATGGCTCATAAATGTAAATCTTCCGCTCATAGTGGTCCCCTCACCAACTGCAGTAATGAGATAGGAGGTCTCAACTGCAAAACGCGTCAGGGGTCAAATCCCAGCTACCCTAGCGTCCTGGTGTGCTTTGCCATTAATATTTCAGAGGTGAGGTCCTCTATAAAAACCTATGCATTGTAATGAAAAAAGGGGGGAACATATTGCTAGAAAGCTGTTGTATTCAAACTTTTGCATCAATACTAAGAATCCTTGGCTCTGACTCTGTATCTTCTTTGTATGACGCCTTTGGCAAGCATTTCTGCTAATTTCATTTATTTTTCTGATTGTTGTAATTCTGCTATCTGGATTTAAGCATTAGAGGATAAGTGAACCTGGAATCTTTCTAAAGGATACATAGGGAAGTAAGCGCAGTGTTGGTTTCTGTTTCATTCTTTGTGTTGATAGCTGCTGGTTTGTGTAGAGATTGGTGATTGTGCTGCTTGTTCTTCCCCACTGTTATTGCTATGCAATTTACATTTCTTTCTGCAATTTTTAAATCTCTTTCCAGTTCCCTTATCTAAAAACCCCAGTTAGAGTAGAATAGGAGCCGGCCTTCTCCGAAGATTGGCACGGAAGGCATCTCTTCCTTCCGGCCTTTCAAGGTTGGTTCGGGTCTAGGGCGCATGTGCAAACCAAATCCTTTCCTAGGGCAGATTCGTGACCAACAGAACCACAATCCTTCTTTTGAACGTATTGTCTTTCGTGAGGATCTTATTGAGAATGGCAGTCCAAAAAAACATAGCAACCTTAAGGATGATGTTTAGCTTCCAAATTCTTTTAAGCTCGGGTTTCTCTGAGGTTACTTTGCCCAAGACTCTATATCCATCCTTCACCAAGTACTAGCCTTGCTAGTTTCTTCCCCAAATTATTTGATCCTCCTCTGAACCTTTACCTAAATAATTACTCCTTAAAAGAATCTGCAACTCTTAACCCCTCGGGCATTGCATATCTTCTTGCAGGATTTTCCACTCCTCAAAATCACCCACCCTATGAATGTAACCATTAATTTTCTTAACATAGGTTCTGATTAAATGTTCTTTGATATCTTTGAACTTTCTGTAGTTCTCTAAAGGCTCCTCTTGAATCCAAAGGTCTTTCCAAAAGTCTATTTTGTCCCCCCTGCCTACTATCCATTTTAGCCCTTTCCAAAGAACTTTCCTACTATCGATAATATTTTGCCAAAAAAAAGACCCACGTGGAGGATTAGAATAACTGATAAAGTGGTTTTTGCCCTCCAAGTATTTGTTTTGGACAATGCTAGCCCATTTCCCTGATGCTCCAATGCAAAGCCTCCAACCATGTTTAGCTAGAAAGGCTCTATTTAGATATCTCAACATCCTCAATCCAAGACCCCCATACTGTAAAGGTTGGCAGCAGGTATCCCAGGCTACCAAATGAATACATTTTATGCATTCAATGCCATCCCATAAGAAACTTTTTTGTAATATTTCTAAGTCTCTTCCAATTTCCTTGACATCCTTAAAAAAAACATGAAGTAAATAGGGAGGCTTTGAAGCTTGTGTTTAATAAGTTGTACTTTCCTCGCAGAGGATAACATAGATCCCTTCCAGCCTTGAAGTTTCCTCTTAAATTTATCAATAGTTGGATTCCAAAGTCATCTTTCATTTTGCCTATAAACAAGGGCATACCAAGATAGGTGATAAGGAGCTTTTCCTCCTTACAACCCAACAATTTAATTATTTGATCTCTTTTACTTTCATCTGTGTTTAAAAAAATAATCCTGCTTTTTTCATAATTTATTTTTTGGCCTGTAGCTTTTTCATAAGAATCAAGGACTTTTTTAAACTCCAAAGCTTCTTTCTCTGTAGCTTCCCCAAGCAAGAAAGTATCGTCCACAAACTGTTGATGGGACAAAGCTTCACCAATGGACGAATGTTTTAGACCTTTCATATGTAATGTCCCCTCTCTAATTAGTTAGCATTTGTTGCTTGGGTTAGCCTACTCTCGGGTTCCCATAGGCTAATGGTTGTGTGTGGGAGCCTTCTGGGGATGAGTTCGATGCTTGGACGTGTTGCTTGTTGCCGGTTGCCAATTTCTGGAGTGGTTTGGGGTGTTTTGGGCTTCACTTACTATTTTTAGTAAGTTAGTTCATGGTGGGTCCTGTGAAACGAAGAGATGGGTTTGATGCGTTTTCCAATTGGGTATCCGTTTCCACCCTCGGTTGGTGGTTTCGAGTGGCATGGACCAAAATATTAAATATTTTGTTGTTGAAATAACTTAAATTAAAGATTTAACTTTATATTTTCTAATGTATTTTGTGATTGGGGTGGTCTGGGCTTCACTTACTATTTTTAGTAAGTTAGTTCATGGTGGCACCTGCGAAACGGAGAGATGGGTTTGATGCCTTTTCCAATTGGGTATCTGTTTCCACCCTCGGTTGGTGGTTTTGAGCAGCATGGACCAAAATATTAAATATTTTGTTGTTGAAATAACTTAAAGTTAAATTAAAGATTTAACTTTATATTTCGTAATGTATTTTGTGATTGGGGCCAAAAGGGGACATAAGGGTTAAATTTAATAAGTGTCTATTGTTATACCTTAAAATTGGGCGCCACATTTGGGAGACATAAGGGGATGAAATGAAATTAAATTAAAATTAAGTTTATTTGCCCAAGAGGGGCGTAGCTTTCTGGAGGAGATATAAAAAGTGAAATTTCTTCATTTCCTGGTCATTCTTGTTTGCTCATTTCATGAAACTGGAGACTTTGGCCTATGCAAGGGTTTCAAGCTTTGTGAGGACAAAATCCCTCTCAAAGAACATCATCTTCGAGTGTGAGAGATCACTCCTGGGTGATTCGGAGGCAGCTTCATACAGAGGTTGCAATTGTGCTTCAGTGGAGAGTCGTTTGGAGATTATTGCAAATCTTTTGGAAACATTTTTGGAGATTATTCAAGGAGAAATCAGTGGAGATTATTGGCAGATCATTTGTTTATATTTGCAGCAGATTTCTGCAGTATTGGCCGTACCACACTAGGGTTTCCAGCCCTACCTTTTTGCTCACAGCTCTCAACGAAGACATCAAATCATTCTAGGTATTTTGGCATTGGAGATGGCATGCTTGGGCGACCCTTTGTGGTGATTTCGAGCATTTTTGGAGGTGTGCACATTTTTCTATGCTGGCCATACCATTCCAAGGGGGTCGTACAGTTTGGGGTTGCATTTTCAGCAGTGGCGCTAGGGTTTGAATTTTCTGGGTTTGGCTTCGGAGGGGATTTCAGCATCTGGGTTGGCATTATTATCTGCATCTTCGGTCTATATGACCATTCCATGTACCTCTAAATCCCTCTTGTTAATAATATATGATATTTCACTTCAGTTCACCTTTAGTTTATGATTGTTTCATTTCATTTTCTGCATTCTCATTTCTTGCAAGCAAAAAACACAAAAAAAATCATAAAACAGAAAAAAGCAGCAAAAAAAAAAGAAAAAGCAGAAAGGCAAAACAGCAAACAGGGGTGGGTTATTACATGATATTACCATCCTTTCGCTTTATTTCCAAAGTTCTTCCCAGGGCATCTGCCATAATGATAAAGAGACAACAAATCTCCCTCCCTGATTCCTTTGGTAGAAGGAAAGAACCCAGTGGATTGTCCATTGATCAGGATCGAAAAGCGGGGGTTAGAAATACACATACCAACCCATGCCCTCCATTTTTCACTGAAAGCCATTCGCTCCATGATTTTATCTAAGAAAGACCAAGAAACCCTGCCATAGGCTTTGTTCATGTCAAACTTAAGGAGCATGCCTGACACTTTCCTCCTTTGAAGAGAGTGTGCTGTTTCATAAATGGCAATGATGCTTTCAGTAATCTGCCTGCCTGCCACATAACCTCCTTGATCTTCATTGATGATTGAGGGGATGCTTTTAATCAACCGATTGGCCAACACTTTCGTAAAAGTTTTGTAAATTATATTACATAGGCTAATTGGTCTAATTTGGTGTGATGTTGTGTACCAAATATGTTTTATTTCGAGGATATGTCCTGTTCACACAGCACACAAGTCTTGTTGGACTTTATTTTGCTTTATAGTTATATATTGTAAAAAAGGTAATGGTATTCTTATGCCCTTGTCTATTTGCTGCTTGTTTATAGAATAGATTAAAGGGTTCAATGGGACCCCAAAGGATGTTAGTTGGGAAGGAGTTTAGGCATGTGCTCATATAGGGTACTTTTAACATGAGGCCAAGAATTGGACTTCGACAATACAAGAAAAAATGGAAAGGAAAGTTGATATCTGATTTTGAAAAAGACCCTTTTGTAAAAGGGAAAGGGTAACCCTTTCAAAACCCTACCTTATGATCAATACAATAAAAAAGAAAAGGATGTGGACTTCCAATAGAAAGATGTCAATTTAAATCTTGCTAAGCGATCAAATACTGTGGTAACATGTTCACAATGTAATACATGTGTGAACCCTTTCAATCCCATATAACCCATTAAGAAATATAAAAAAGGAGGAGTATGCTCAAAGAGAGGAATTTTCTAATAAACTTTGAAACCACTCAACTTTCAACTTCAATTTAAATGACTTGGACTGGGTTCAATATTTTCAAAGAGTTGATCTGGAATCTTGTTTAGGCATATAATCAGATGTTATTTTGATTCTTACCTGATCACTCGTGTAAATTCACGAGGTGGTACAAAATCACGCCTTTGAGCTCGAAGTATGGGAACTTCATGTACTTTAGCACCAAATGTGAACTGCAAAACATTTCAAATGTGTCAATGCATAGCTAAGTTGTCCTGTCTACCTTTTATCACATTTAGAATTTGTATCTAATGACTTTCCAGCAATATCATATAATTTGTTTATATTGTCTCAGAAATGAAGAAAATACACTCTGTTTACAATGGTCTTACTATATAGTGCTTTCTGGAATTTGTCCAACGATTAACCGTAAAGAGACTCATGTAAATGCAGGGAATTATGACTGACTAGTAAACCTGCTGATTTGCTGAAAAAATTAGAACTACTGACGGGACAACTTATAGGCTTCTATGAAAGAATTCGGCCAGCGACCAAATAATAATATGTAATGCTAAATAATGTTAGAAAAAATAAACCATGCCTGAACATATGTTTTTTAAAGCCATATCTTTTGCCTGTGGTTATTACCCATACAAATATTGTAGTTACATGTATTAGATAACTGCTTGCACAGAAGAAATATTTCTTGTATGCATGCCATATATAGCGGGGAGTCAACAAGTGTCTGATATAGCTGGTGAGCATCCTTAAATTAAAAGTGATGCAGTACAGCCACTTGGAACGTGTTTGTTGAAGATTTCAATGAAAAGAAAAATATAATAAGTATCTGGTAGCTTTGAACTCATCTATTCATGTTAAGGTATCTCTGAAGCATCGATATTTATCTTAAATTTGGATGTGGATGTATTATAAGAGTTGCCTGATTGTGGATAAGAATATGGCAACATGAGAAGCAACAGTTTGGTAATCTAAAAACTTTGACAACAATTTTCAACCATTAAGTATGTCGTTTTCAATTGATTATTCTTCTAAATGGTATAGTTTAAAAGAGTAGTCATAATAGATAGTTTTCATAGCTGAGATCAAATTACAAAATGTAATCAGGTATCCATCCTCACATGTCAAAACTGTAGTAACTAGAAGATTATAGCTGGCAGGCAGCTATGATAGTTGCTCTTGGGAAACCTTAAATTCTTACTTTGCATGTAACATTTATTATTTAGCCAGCTTGGGCCATAATCATAATTGCCCTCTTTCAAGCAATGGAAATGACTAATGCTTATTAGTGAAAGAAATATATGGTAAGGTAAATTCATGGATAGAAATGCCTCTAGATGATGCGTATATATGGGTTCAAATTCCTCTGGCTAAGGTAAGATATAGAGATGGTGCCTACCACAAAACAATGATACTGTTTAATTGGCCAAGGGTTGAACACTTGAAAATTATTATAGCAAAGTATTCCTGTTCCCAAAGGGATGTATGTAGTTCTTGCTTGTAAGCTTATTTCTATTTATCATTTTGCAGCACCCAAAATAATACTGACCGACCATTCTGTATATATGCATTTCATATTCCTCCAACAAAGCTAAGACATTATAATGCAAAGCAATAATACTGTCTGATAGGCCAGAGGTTGAACACTTGAAAATCACTATATTGAAGTCCATTTGGTCCTAAAGGAATGTCTGTGGGTTTACCTTGTATGTTTACTTCTATTTATGACACAAAGGTACCCAAAATAATACTGAGGGAGGATTCCAAAGGAGAGAAATTGAATCCCTATGTAACAAAAGAAAAAAAACATATTGCAGATTGAAGTTTGGCTTTCAATCATTTACTTATGTAAGCAATAGTTTCAATATGACTATAATATGCTTCCAGACAGTGCCATTATGCATTACACCAACTAGTCACAATGCTGGCTGTAATATAACTCTGAACCCTTATTAATATTTTGGGAGATGCAGTCAGAGTTTGTTACATTCCTGCATTAAATGTTTATTTTGATAAGTACCATTAATCTGATTAATTACCAATAGAGAATTGCCAAAGATAGCAAGTGTTTTAATTTTGTCTGGTGATTTCACAAATGTTATATATGCTTCCAAACTATGTGGTTATATGTATTCTTTGCTCTGAGTCACTACATAATTCGCATGTTTCCACTGTTTAACCGTATCAACTTGCCTCTGCTTCATTGATCCTCTTCTAATATTTCCTTGACCTTTACAAAGATGCAGAAGTATAGTTTGGTGAAACCATCAAAAGGTGCCCTCTTGCCTACAAAGATATCTGCAGGCTAATACATAATTGTGGCTTGACCTCTAATGATCAACAATCACTTGCATTAGAACTGTGAGCAAGGGAAAATGTAAAAGGTAGAAAAATAAACAGTCACTTTTTATTTTCTATGCAAAAATGACGTGGCATTTACAAATGAAAAATATTTTGTATTTTTAATTGCTTTGGGGAAACGACTACCATATTTTCTTCTCCTATTTCTTCTGCTATTTCAATAGTAGATCCGTCCAAGGTCCCAAGAATAAGGCAGCCATTCATCAAAAATTTCATGCTCCCCGTTCCTGATGCTTCATGTCCAGCCGTGCTGCAATGAATTTAATAGAATCAATTCAAACGACAAGGGTCTGCTTAAAATGATAGCTATGCCCATCTTCTTGCATTGCATCCACTACCATTACTACTACAGAAGACACAGAGGAAACCCAACATTTGATGCAAAAGAAACATTGCATGGACTTTAGCAGCCTCTGCTGCTGACATACATAATTCCAGCAGAACTAAGCAGGCAGCAGATAGTTCCTCAAACTTCAATTATGTGCATTTTTTATGAAACAATGTATTAGAATGAATGTGCATATTAACTGAATATATTACTAACAACTAGTAGGGGCTTACATTTAAACATTCTACCCACCTTTAACCCAAAGTTTTCAATATTCCTTGGAAACTGCTGCATGATAAATTTAAAAAGAGTTTTGAAGTGGTATCAAACCTGAGATGCTGAGACAAATCGCTGGCAGGTATTACTACTTCAGCTACAGAAACATTGTAATCTGGAACAAAAACCTGTGATGACAATTAGAACGAAATAAGATAACATAATACCACACTGACTCATCGTGTACAACCATCCAAAAACATTAATATCCTGACACAAGTTACATGTAAATTCTTAAGAATTGATCTCAAGGAATAAGCATTTAGGGAACTGTCAAATACACTAACTGTTCGTAATACCTATAGCCAAAAAATACCAGAAAAATACCAAGTTTAAAATACCAGAAAAATAGCAAATGTTGAATGAATTACAGGAAAATTAGACTTGTAAATTACTACAATATTATACGAGACTTGGCAGAACGAGAAATGTTTAAGGACCATGAATCAGGGATTTACGTAAGATGGCAAGAAAAGCAATACAGATAATAGCACCAAACTAAAGAAGGGAATCTAGAATACTTGTGGACCTATGACTAAGAAGCTAAAAGGTAATGTTTTTATGAATGCATTCTTTGTTTAACCAAATCTATTTAATAACTCCTAAATAAGAGTCGTGGTCCAAAAGAAATGGGCATTTAGTTTAAGTGAGCGCCACCACATACTCTTGAATGTATAAAACTGCAATAAAATGTAAAAGCTGTCTTTCCATTGAAGATTTACATTTGTGGGTAAAAGCAAAGCATGTGTACAGACTACAGGATCCCCTCCTTACTTTGACCCCAGAAAATCAGATAATAATAAAAGCAATCTGTGTCTAAAATCACCAACTACTTGACTCTGTGTCTAAAATCACCAACTACTTGATAGTCAATGCCTCAAACGCATGGTGATGTATGAGAAACAAAAGGCACACAAAATCCTTTTACAGTTATTAAATCACAAATAGATCCAAGCATTCAAATGAAAAGAAAATAACATAAATGTTTTTCAATTAAAGGTGCATTCTGTGGTACTGGATCAATTCATTGACATGGAACGTTTCCAAGCATCTGAAGATAAAAGTTCAAGAAAAGGTAAACTATTGTCACATAATGATCAATATTCAGAGTGCGCCGAGTGCATACCAATTTCAGAAGGTTACCAATGTCTGGATCATTATTAATCTTTTCACCAACTGCATGTATAAGTTTTATTATCTTTTTGGCAATCTCATACCCTGGCGCTGCCTTCCCTCCAATAAGACATACACGAGGCACAACTTTTCTTTTCTCTTTACTGGTCATACGCTGCAGCATAGATATATAGCCATTTCTTGGAAAATGTTAGTATGATTTTTAAATTCATGTAAAGATAGCATAGCCCTTTCAAAATAACTTCACTATTTGACATTTTATTACAAAGTGAGCTAAAAGAACTTTTCACTATATAATAAATCAAAATAATATACAAATAATAATCATATCAAAACTATCTGTACCGTTTAATAATATATGGAGATTGGATATGATTTGGGAATTAGATTGATCCCTTTAGAAATAAATCTCCTTGACAAAGCTTTGGGAGCATGTTATGTATGTGTGTGTATGTTGACACCATAAACTCATTTGGAAGAGATAATTCTTAGCAGATGGAATAAATACAATAGTCACATTCTTTTGGCCCACACTTTGAACCTTGAAAGCTATGATTATCCTCACTTGAATAAACTTCATGGTAAAGATTGCCTCCAAACAAAAAGGAGGTGGCCGCTGGATACAAAGCAGCATTTGGAAAAATTTCTCCTGAACAAAGCGATTTCTTGGAGATCCATAATCAGCCTGCCATGTCTTCCACCGTTAGTGGAGGCTTTGGAGATGTCCAAACGCCTTTTAATAGTGGCTTGGTGGGCCAATCTCAGGGATGGCTTGGTCAGGCAATCTTGCAGTAATCATATCGTGGCTCAGACACTCCTGAGTTGCACCTACAAGTTTTAATTCTTTCCCAGGTTACAAAATCTTTGGTTGCAGAGAATAACTAAGCACTCATTTCATGCAGAAATATAATGAAATTACCAAAATGGCTCAATGGGACTATAGAGTACACCAATGCAACAATAGAAAGCAAGAGAGTGGAAGGATCACAGAAAATATAAGATAACTTTCAAGAGGAAAATAAAGAGAGAAATGAACAATTACTAAATGAGGAATAATAAACAAAAAGTTGAAAGGTAAACACGTAAGGAGTAAACCCTAAAATATGTGACAAGGAAACAATATATAATCACTTCAGGAAGAGAATCCACACTGGTTTAGGAGCCAAAGAAGGGGTACCTAACCAAAACATGCCAAAATCAGGTGTCTGGAACTTCATTCCAAGTTGAGCAATCAGAGTCATCATGTGATTATAACACATGATCAAGTAGTCAACCTTGTTAAGTGTTCAAGTAGAAAGAAAGTTAGTGATAATAGACTAGCCATGAGGTCCAAGTTGAGAGGGACTGCCCTGTTGGCAATCTGCAGAGAAGAACATCATCTTCTAGAGCTATCAACCCTACATAGCAGCCTCTGTTGTACTAAAAGGGTGCTTTGACACTTCCAGTGTCTAAAATAGTCTGAAAAAGGATGTAACCAACTTGGTAGACCTGAAGCATCCTTGAAGTGCTCTATGCCAAAAAGTAGTCACCTCTTGAAGAAAATGTGCAAGATATCTTTAATCAAGATAGTTGAATAAAGATATAAGTGACCATCTGTTGGTACAAGCAGGAGTACCTTGCTTGGATTACATTGTAAATGGGAAATCTAAATATGAAGGTGCTCCTCATCCTTTGTCTCTCTAATGCAGTAAAGAGGAAATATCCTATCCTTCCAATGAATATGATAATCAGTCATGACCCACAAATAATCATATCATTCTTATAGTTAGCCAAGGGAGATCCTCACACCATGAGACCTGTTTCTCTCAACATAGAGAAACAAGTTATAATCAAGGTTACCAGGTGTGGGGGTGCGGGTGCGGCGGGGATCGCGGTTGCGGTTGCGGATGCGGCCCCCGCCAAAAATAGGATTCCCGGGTGCGGATGCGGCTAGTTTTTAATATATATATATATATCAAAAAAATTAAAAATATAAAATAAATTATGCACATTGCGAAATAATTAAATAAATGATAAATCATACACATTGCAAAATATTTAAATATGACATCATAAAAGCATATTGATATATGATATTCATGTAAAAAAATGACAAGATGTCAAGTCATAAAGAGTCAAGAGATAACAATATGAATATAAAATAAGTATATGCTATATAGTAGTGGACATGTACAAAGATAACATCAAATATCTGATATTTGACTCTCATTCATCATATTCCTCGTCATCATCTTCTAGGCCCTCCTCCTGTGAATCTGGTGGTGGTAGATCTGAAAAACCGTCACACCTACTGTCATCTCTGCTGTCATCAGGAACTGCATTCCAACGTACAAAAGGCCCCTCTATATAACCCTTGTCCCTACAAGACAAGAGTCGAAGAGCACTATGGACATACACGAGGTTATCTGCCCTACTCGCCTCTAATCGACCTCTCCTCACTGAATGGATAAATCCAGAAGTACTCCAATTCCTCAATCACTTTAAAATAAATTGGAGTCCACTTTATAAATTATAATTTATTATAAAAACTTTAAACTTCAAACTTAAAAAAAAAAAATGTTTTATTTTTTAATAGTATGCCCCTTTCTAAACTTATTATGAAGGTTTATATTTATAAAAACTTTACAATAAATTATAATTTAATAAATTTATAAAAACTTTATAATAAATTATAATTTAATAAATTTATAAAAACATTAAAATTTATTTATTTTAAATAAATTTTTTTAGCCCGAATGGGCTAGGTGTGGCTAGGCCCACCCAAAAAATAATAATAAAAAAACGTTTTTTTCCTATGTTAATGCCCAAATTGGGTTGGGTTTGGCTGGTTGAACCCCGACTGGTCACAAGGTTCGGCTTGGTCGAACCCTGACTAGTCACAGGGTTCGGCTTGGTTGAACCCTGACTGACAAGGTTCGGATGGGGTTCGGCTCAACCGTACACGTTCATAAACCCATGAACCCGGTGTGGGTGCAGGTGCGCGAACCCGGTGTCACTAGTTATAATTAATAGAAAATGAAATAAAATGAAATGAAATATTATTAATGTCCATGGTGAGCCAAAGAAGACCGACTATAACGAGGACAAGAAGACCAACGAGCATGCAAAAGTGCCCAACAAAGAAAGAAACAAAGATAAATACAAAGACATGACCCGCCAACCAGGCCAAAGTGAAGGGGAAAAGAGAAGGGGGGGAGGGCTGCAATTCAAAAAAGTGGAGTGCACGCTAAGAAGAACGGGGAGAGAGAGGGAGGGGGGAGGGAGCAGCCCAAAGGGGGCAAGCTCCAAAACCTCTAGAAACTAATCTCTCCTAACAATTGAGGCCAAAGTATCAGTGCTGAAGAAGTCCATGATTTGTCTTTGTCCATCGCTAGTTCAGGGCCCCAACAAACAGTGACCCTGCTTTTGTGCGATCAGACTTATGTGGGGCGTTTCCGTCCAATGTTACTTGGGTCGTCGATGTTGGTGAAGTAAGTTGTGATGAGTCGATGGGGAGGGGGACGAGATCCATCTAGAGGAGAAATGAAATATTATTAATGTCCACGGTGGGCCAAAATAAGACCCAAGGGACTATAAGGACAATAATGACTGCCAGCTAGCAGGTTAGAAAGCCCAACAAAGAAAGAACTAAGATTAATACAAGATGAAAAACAACAAACGGGCCAAAGAGAAAGGGAAAAGAAAAGAAAAGGGAGAGCAGAGGGGGGGAGGGTTGCAGTCCAACAGAGAGGAGTGCACGCCAAGAAGAATGGAGAGAGAGGAGGGGGGCGAGAGCAGCCCAGGAGGGGCAAGCTCCGAGAAGCCCCCATAAACTAATCTCTTCTAATAGTCGAGGCTGAAATACCGGAGCAAAAGAAGTCCATGATGTCTCTGCCTATTGATAGTTTGGAACCCTAACAAATTGTTGGTGCGCTGTCTAGTGACCCTGCTTCTATTCGTACTGGATGATGAGGGGCGTTTCCGATTGAAGTCACTTGGTCCATCGGAGTTGGTGAAGTATGTTGTGATGAGTCAATGAGGAGGGTGAGATCCATTTGGAGAATTTTTTTGTCGTCGAAGCTGAGTTATCTTCCTAAGAAAGAGTGCGAGACAACGTTGGTCCGGGTATCTGAAGAAGGTAGAAATAGATCGAGAGTTGTCCCTGAAAAGGCAATGAAACCTACCCCGGATATCATAATAAATAGGACAACAAAAAATAAAGTGATGAAGGGTTTCAACTTCACCCATGAAGCAAAACAAGCAAATCCGCTCCTTCATCGGAAGATGGTGATTTGACTCAATCCGGAGTTGGTGAGAACACAACCTAAGTTGCCCAATAGTGATTCGAAGACTATTGTGCGCTGCTGAAGGTATTGTGGAGGAACTTTTCTACCTCCTGTATCTATAAGAAGTGCTCATGGTAGAAAGACAACTTGGGGGAAAGAGAGGCAATAGGAGAGATCCATGTGCATCTGGTAAACTGGAGACTAACATCCTTTTGAATCGCGTGGAGCATCTTCTCTTTACTAAGTCAAGAGGGGGGGAGAACCCCCAAAGAATAAGGGGGGCAATCTGTCTATCTATATCTGAATGTTGGCCAAGAGAGCAGAAACTTGAAAATATCAGCTCCTCTGGCCTCCCCAAGAACTTGCAGAGAGTTCCATCGAGGAGTGAAGGGTAAGGTAAGGGTACAGCCTACAACCCTTAGGGGTATCTCCAAAAGTATGGATCCTGTGAAGATAACCAATAATCAGGAAGATAATCTCAAGCTGGAGAGGAGAAGCCCCAAAATCTGCCAGAATAATAGAACGGGGATTGTGCCCTTGCAACGAATGAATCATCGAAGAAAGAGTGTCTGGACTCGTTCAATCTGTGACCACTTAGTCGGGCCAAGACTAGGTACCCAAACCACTAACCCATAAGTAATAATTGGCCTCACCAAGGTATCAAAGATCCTCATCTTCACATGTATATCCTGAAAATGTGCTTTGAAGCAATTCCTCTCTAGCAAAGACACAACTGCATACCCCTTACACACTCGGACTTGGGTGACGGGTTTCATACCAAAAGTGGGACCAATGAAAAGAACCCCCAAATACATGTAAGAGGTGGTGACTTCGACCTCCTGACCCTGGAAAAGGAAGTGGAGATGGGATAGAGCCTCTTTGGTAGTATTGAATACCATAACCTTGGTCTTAGAAAGATTCACCGTCAATTGTCTCGAGTCACAAAAAGCGGCAAGAGTGTTTACATGACATTGAAGCCCCTCAAGGGATGAGGCCAAAAGAACAACATCATCAGTAAAGAGGAGAATAGAAATCAGCACATACATGGATTAATAACTCTCTGAAGTCGTTACCAGGGGCCTTATGTTTTTGAATTTATAATCGACGATTTAGAAACAAAAGCAACATAAATGTGCTTCATACATTCATCAATTTCAAATTGTTACCATGTATAAAAAGGGGATTGCTAATAGAGTGGCTGATATGTTGAGTAGACATCCTTCTGAGGTTTTACATATTCTTAATTCTATTTTTGCTGCATATGAAGATGGAAAATCACGTTATTCTTCAGATCCATTCTGGACCTGTTCTCACCCTTTTACAACAACATAAAAAGGTAAATCATACTTCTTTTCTTGATGGTTTGTCATCCAAATTAAACCAATGTTGTGTTCCAACTGGTTTGGCATTTCACACCCATTGAAGAGGCATATTCCTCATCATATGGTGCTCATTTTGGCACATAATAGACTTTGCAATGTTTATAGAAAGAAGAATGAAGAAAGAGAAGCTATTAATTTTCAGAATGACCAAGGTCAATGTGGCTCAGAAAGCACAATTTGGTTACAATAGCATGGTGGCAGCCTAAAACACTGTTCCAAAATAAAAAATAAAAAACATTACAATATCCAACGACATATACTATGTAGTATCATGTAACAAAATTACAACGCAAATACTGTAAAAATATTATAGAACAAAGGTCTGCCATTCATAAAAAAGCATGTGAAAATTTTAAATAGAAGATGTTCATTATATGGCATCTTTATAGTGGAATGCCAAGTGCTAGCTATTCTTTGGAAGCATGATTGCATCTTTGTTGTTGTATTTTGATGGTCTTAGAAGGTTATATTTATTCCATGAATTAAAAAACCATAGATGTACCGAAAGCTTACTGAAGCATGTATGGTTTTGTGTCACTTTTGCTACTCCAGATTTCTTAATCAATTTTCAAAAGGTTTGTGAAAGTTCTTAGGCTGTTATTTGAGGATCAATCTTACATACTTTCTGAACAATTTAATATTAACAATGCTTTTGGAAGTGCATGGTGATAATGGTTGTTAGGCTCTTATGCCTGTCTTCTATCATTTGCATTTAACATATTGGTATAATGGCTTAATAATATAAATTGTGAATAATATTTATGCTGTTATACTCATGAATGCTGGTACTGTGTGATGCTCCCATTAGCATAGACATTGTCAAGTCATAGATCTATGAATGAATCAATGCTTCTCTTCATTAAGAGGTGTTGTATGGAGAGGTATAGGAGTTTCCCATGCTTCATGTGAAGTGTGTGATCAGCTTTTATTTTTCTGAATCATCTTTGGATGCCCCTTGACTGATCTAAGCAGTCATTTGGTATATACATTTTGTTTCACCTTGTTTTGCATAGTTATTTTGTTGGGTACTGTTTGAACACACATCAGAACAGTGATGAATAACAACTATAGAGTTGACTCCTGCAGAGCTATTTGATTTTATAGAAAGGTTTGGGGATAACAAATGTTACATACCGAGTTTTATAGGCTTAATCCTAGAACTAGACCTATAGTCATTTTTCTTCAATTTAGCAGTTTTCCCTTCTAAATCATTGCCCCTAAGGGCCTGTGATTTTGGATTTATTTGAAATACAAACATTTTCAGGTCTTAGCATTACCTGCACAATGAGTTATAGCATTTTAGGACCCATCTTATAAGGCTGTCCCTGTCTGTGATATATTCCTTGATACTCCAGAAAGCATAGCTTTCATTCCTGGTGTCCCTTTTGAAAAAATTAAAAATTAACAGTCATTCCATAAGTTTTTTTAATAACGCCAGATTCATTCATAAGGATTTTTTGGGCCATAGAGTGATTGATATCAACCTTCTAATTAGATCCATTCTCTTGTAAAACATGGATATGCCATTACAATATACTTGTTAACAATGTATACTGATGTTTGTTCTATAGCATAGGAATCTGATGTGTGCTTAACAGTTTGGCGTTTTACAACTCCTTAATCTATAGCTTTAATCTAATGGCACTAGATTGGTGCTCTATAAAGCAGCTTGTCTGCATATGAGAGAGTTTAATCAAATGAATGAAGAATGTCGAGTATCTTGTCTTCATTCATTATAAAGCATCAAGGGTTAAGGCAATTTTTAGGTCACAGGCCTATCCCAGAACCCAGGTTTGGAGTATGAGACAACCTGAAGGGACACATACACCATACCGTGCAGGAATATAATATTGCCTTTGTTCATTAAAGCTGAGAATTCATTAGAGGCGACAAGATATTGGTTTGTGGAACCTAAAAATCCTAGCTTGTTTGCAGCCTTAGCTAATATTGAATTGTCTGAGGTACTTCAACGGGTGAATTGTTTAGATTTTGCAATTTCAATTTGCTTCTAAACCAAGGAGTACTCATACGATTGCTTCCCATTCACGTTGCTCCACAATCCTTGAACCAGATGTTTGATAATATTATTCTTGATCATATTGATCCTTTTAGATCATATGGCATAGGTAGAATGTCCCTCATATTCCAAGTAATTGAGATTTTAACAACTTACTTTTGACATTTTTAAATAGCAACCATCCAAGCATTATTTTATGCTAATTCTAGCATAGTTCGAAGGCAAAATATTCCTCAATATCTCACAAATTTACAACTTGAATGGTGATAGCAAACCCATGTTGCATACCTTTATGCAGTCATAACGATGAATAATGCTCAATACATTAAGAAACTGTCTCTTGTACTCATGGATGCGCTTGACTTGGACATCAAACATAGCATCAATGCTAACCTGCAATGCAAAATGGCTTCATTTGCTTAGTGTTATTCTCCAGAAAAGAAAACAAAAAAAAGTGAGCCCAAACTTCAAGAAGGGAAAATGGAAATCTTTGGCCTCTTGTACACCTTCAAGCCACTTATTTCTTCTATATACTCAGCCAATCTGCTCTTGTTCAGTCGATGAACCTGTCATAAAACAATATTAATATTGCATGGAAGGATTAGTCTTTTGAAACAATCAACTCATATAATTATATGCTTATTTGGTCTACTTTACATATAAGGGTATACAATCAATATAAACACCTATATGCTCAGAAAATAAAATATGGAGATCTTGAACTAAAGATAATTGGCATTGAAAATGCTTGAAACAGTTAATAATATTGAGTCAGACCTTTCTCCATTCATTTTGCAATCGTGGATTTGTGGCATGATGTCGCAAGCCCATTAAAAGATCTAGGTCTTTGATCCATGCCTCTGTACCAAGCCACTTTGTGATAACACCCCGCAAACCTGGGTTGCATATAGCTAGCCATCGTCGCTGAAGATTAAAATATACAGAAGGAGCTGGTTTACATATTATCTTCCAATGTGCTCATTTGTTCAACATTTCTACATCTCATGTTTCTTATTTTATCCAATTTCTGAAGAATATTGAAACTGCACTCGTAACTAAGTTTTGATAATGATAGAGGGTGAAAAGGGAAAACTCACAAAGGGTTTCTTCCACATTTATACAACATACTATAGTTGCTATTCCAGCAAAAGTGAATTGTGCTTTAGATATTAAGAATGCTAAAACAAACATTATGTTCTTTGCAAAGGCAATTCATAAAGAATGCAAGAACAGATAGAGGTTATTGATTTTAAATAAACTCATACTGCATAAACCCTAGTACAAAGAAGCAAGAGAAAAAAAAAAAAAAAAATGGCAACCTCAGATGCAACAGTATATAAAAGCAATCCAACCAACAGGATTGACCCATGAAATGAGACAGACTAACATATGCTAAAAATGTAACATCAACAAGCTACACAACAGACTATGAAGAAAGAAGCAGAAGCAAACAGCATCACTTGATAGTGTTTTATTTCATCTCATGTTTAATATGCAGGGTTAGAAATTCAACACTTGAAATAGGTTAGAGAATGCAAATCAATAAAAAGGTAGATATAAAACCCATCACAGTTTTTGATATCCACAGGTAATACCTGCCAAGGGAACAACAAATAAATACAGCGAAAATGAAGCTATAACAAGAGTCAAGTGCTTCCAACTATAGTAGGGTATATGACAAATTTAAAGAGTAAAGCTAAGCATGATGGAAGACAATTTGCTTAGTCCAGGCACACCCCAATGGGAGTTTAATGTGTTGCAAAACTGCCAAATGAAAGAATACCTGAGTGACTCCATTGGTTATAGACTGGAACTTGTGAGGCCAAATGTCATAGAAGTCCTACAAAACAATGCCCTAAAACAAATGAGTTAAATAAGACTTTAAAATGAAAAATCACCATATAAATGAGCATTTTAAACTCACAATGAACAGTATATACAATGTTTACAATATATTTGGATCCCTATAAGCAAAATTGATAAAAACCCCTAACATGACATTAGTAATCAAGTGAAAAGCAAGCTTCTTCTTTTTCTACCATGAATCTTAGCATCAGATGTAGGATTTGTTGAATATTAGCTTTAAATTTAATATAGCATATAATTCTTTATTTACTTTCAACAAGAGTGATGCAAAATTTTAAAATAATACGCGTGAATCACAAAGTCCTAAATTCTTGAATAAAGCAGAACTTTGCCTTGTACAAAATGAGCAATGTAATAGACACTGAATAAAGATATTTACCAACAATAACATAGAATCAACTTGAATTATCATCACTGCATGATCCTTGAGACCATGCAATCAAGACTTGGACTTGTCTTGGAATTGGACTCGAGGTTGGAGCAGGACTTGGGGAAAACTCAGAAATTATTTGGCAAATAAGAAAAAACATAAAATACAGTAGGTTTTACAAAACGAGAGTAGCCTAAGTCCAAAATGAGACCATACAATCAAGACTTGGACTTGTCTTGAAATTGGACTTGGGGAAAACTCAGAAATTATTTGGCAAATAAGAAAAAACATAAAATACAGTAGATTTTACAAAACGAGACTAGCCTAAGTCCAAAATGACTCATCTGGGTCACCTGGCTTTCAGACTAGCAAGTAGTCCCAACACAAATATCTAGCATAAGAAACCCAAGCTTTGGATTCACCATTGGAGACAAGATTTTCTGGGAAGAATTGTACATGAAAACATTTGGGGAGAGTTATCGAGGGCAGCCAGGGACTCCTTGCATCTATGAGAAGGATACTCTCCTTTCTTCTGACAAGGCAGGCACCTATAGCCCTGTGAGTGGCCTGAAGAGGAGGAGGTTCATGAACAAGAACATAGTGAAGCATCTAACGAATGGACTTGCATTCCGCATCAAATCATCAGTTCATGGGGCAGGAATTACTTCAATGATTAGGTTTAAAGCAATGAACTGTGTAAGGAAAGAAATCCAAGGCTTCCTCCCAAAGGATTTCCAAGATAAAATCATATTTGGCCATGGCAATGGTGGTAGAAAGTAAGTAATACTTGGGCATAAGTTGGGAAAGATGGATTGCATAAGTCAATGGAACAATTAACTACATCGACTACAATGGCTGTATAACATGACATTCCAGATATCAGTCAAGATGTGTCCTTTTATGGCCCCATATCAATATCAACCTTTGACAATAAATCATTAAATACATTATAATAAAGTGTAGGCGCTAATTCTGACGTGCCACCTTAGCCCAAGAAATAAAGAGTTAGAATAAAATATGCATGGAAGTCAAGTATGCATATAGTGAAGTTTTGTAATTTGAATAAATTGTAACGTTGTAATACTTGCATGGACAAAATGTAATAATGAGTAAGTAATAGTCATATGTGGATAAAGTCATGCAAAGGTAGTTATCATTTAGTTTGTCTTGTAGTTAAGAAGGAAATGAAATGAAATGCAAGACAAATGTAATAAGGTAGAGGTGAGGTGTCGGGGGTGGTAGTTGCCAATAACTACCTTCCCCTAGTTTAAATAGACATTTGAGCAGGTAGATGGTACATGGTACATTCCATAGACATTGCATTGTATATGCTAGAAGGAGATATTGTGGAATGTATTGGTGAAACTCTGCACAGGAGTAGATGTTGTATATGCAAGGAGATGCCGTATATTGTTTGACAGTAAAAGCTTATCATTAATGCAATATCTTGTTCATCATTTCACTATTGTTCATTGTGTGTTATTTGCATGTCTTTCTATTGATTGATTGCTACAGTAGACAGGGAATCAAACTCTGTTATGTTGTATTCTTTCACCATTTTTCTTTGTATAGGGTTGTCTGGGCAATTACCAGGTCGTCTGATTGCATATGTCAAGCTGTCAAGACTAAAGGCAAGCTCTTTGGGCTAGTGCCAGCCATCTAAGGAGAGTGCAGGCCGTTTTATTCTCAGACTGGGCCGTCTATAGCACTGACCAAGGCTGTCAGAGACGAGATGATGCAAGTCATACAACTACATCTTGGAAAAGTCATGAACAGTTAATTTTTCAATCCAAATTGTTCCTCCCTTGCCGTTTGAAGTTTTAACCAACATTGCGTGGAGAGGTGGATGATAGATAACTAACCGTGAGGACATGGACACGGAAGAGCAAGAGTCCAACTGACGCATAGGAGTTTGAGGATTACACTCAACAAGAACATAAAGAACATGGACGTGTTGAGCACAAGGATGACTTGCATCTCGTTGACGAAGAAGAGTACTGACAAACTTGCTAATGAAGAGATACAAGCGCCAGAAGTTGAATGGGTTTGGAACCCTCCAAAGGAGGAAAATTTAGACACAAAATGAGAAAGGTGGCAAACGGCATCTTTAACAAAGGATGACGAAGCACAAGTGGAGGCATAGCAAGCAAACGAGGTTTGGGTTGAGAAGAAAGTTTGCGGAAGTAGTGAAGAAGTCGCCAACATAAAGCATGCACAAGACGAGGCGAAGCAATTGGTAACGCCAACATAAGTGCAAGGGAGGGTGCCTAAAGGTGTAGAGGATGGGAGTTAAGCAAAAAGGCAACCATGGGATAGTGTGCTCAAGAGACCAGATCCGACGCTCGTATATTTGCGAAGGAGATCGTGAAGTGTTGGAGCATAATGTAGCAACTGAAGGTTGTTTGCAAAGGAGATCGTAAAGTGTTGGAGCATAGTGTAGCAATCGAAGGTTGTTTGCAGAAGGAGATAGTGTGCTCAAGAGACCAGATCCGATGCTCGTATATTTGCGCTAGTTCTAACATGCCACCTTAGCCCAAGAAATAAAGAGTTAGAATAAAATATGCATGGATGTCAAGTATGCATATAATGAAGTTTTGTAATTTGAATAAATTGTAACGTTGTAATACTTGCATGGAAAAATGTAATAATGAGTCAAGTAATAGTCATATGTGGATAAAGTCATGCAAGGGTAGTTGTCATTTAGTTTGTCTTGTAGTTAAGAGGGAAATGAAATGAAATGCAAGACAAATGTAAAAAGGTAGAATTGAGGTTTCGGGGGTGATATTTGCCAATAACTACCTTCCCCTAGTTTAAATAGACATTTGAGCAGGTAGATGGTACATGGTACATTCCATAGACATTGCATTGTATATGCTAGAAGGAGATATTGTGGAATGTATTGGTGAAACTCTGCACAGGAGTAGATGTTGTATATGCAAGGAGATGTCGTACATTGTTTGACAGTAAAAGCTTATCATTAATGCAATATCTTGTTCATCATTTCACTATTGTTCATTGTGTGTTATTTGCATGTCTTTCTATTGATTGATTGCTACAATAGACAGGGAATCAAACCCTGTTATGTTGTATTCTTTCACCATTTTTCTTTGTATAGGGTTGTCTGGGCAATTACCAGGTCATCTAATTGCATATGTCAAGCTGTCAAGACTAAAGGCAAGCCCTTTGGGCTAGTGCCAGCCATCTAAGGAGAGTGCAGGTCGTTTGATTCTCAGACTATGACGTCTATAGCATTGACCAAAGCCATCAGAGACGAGATGATGCAAGTCGTACAACTACATCTTGGAAAAGTCATGAACAGTTAATTTTTCAATCCAAATTGTTCCTCCCTTGCCGTTTGAAGTTTTAACCAACATTGCGTGGAGAGGTGGATGATAGATAACTAACCGTGAGGACTTGGATGCAAAAGACCAAGAGTCCAACTGACGCATAGGAGTTTGAGGATTGCACAAAACAAGAACATAAAGAACATGGACGTGTTGAGCACGAGGATGACTTGCATCTTGTTGACGAAGAAGAGTACTGACAAACTTGCTAGTGAAGAGATACAAGCGCCAGAAGTTGAATGGGTTTGGAACCCTCCAAAGGAGGAAAATTTAGACACAAAATGAGAAAGGTGGCAAACGACATCTTTAACAAAGGACAACGAAGAGCAAGTGGAGGCATAGCAGGCAAACGAGGTTTGGGATGAGAAGAGCGTATGCGAAAGTAGTGAAGAAGGTGGCAACATAAAGCATGCACAAGACGAGGCGAAGCAATTGGTAATGCCAGCATAAGTGCAAGGGAGGGTGCCTAAAGGTGTAGAGGATGGGAGTTAAGCAAAAAGGCAACCATGGGATAGTGTGCTCAAGAGACCAAATCTGACGCTCGTATATTTGCGAAGGAGATCGTGAAGTGTTGGAGCATAATGTAGCAACCGAAGGTTGTTTGCAGAAGAGCAGTCATCAACAAAGGTTTGTCAAGTGAAGACCGACAACCACGAATGGCTTATATTGCTATAGCTATGGGAAAACATAAGTGCCAAAAGCTTACGAGTGATGGGAAGGAAGACCCAAAATGCCATATCGGAATGTGTTAAACGATATGAAGAGAAAATGCAATAGATGATGAACGTTCATGGTTTTGATTGTTTCCAACAATGTTGTGGGGAATAGTAATGGATTGGCATCTAAAACAAGAAGCACCCTTCACAACTTGGGACGAGTTGAAGACTGAATCTAGTAAAGAATACAAATTTCTTCGTGACAACACGGAGATCATCGATGAAATCTACTCAACGAAGCAAATGGAGGATGAGAATATCAAGTCATATAGTCGTCGTTTGAAGGAACTTATCGATAAGATGGAAGCAATGCAAAAATGATGGTTTCTAGATGGATTGTTGTTGTAGTACAAGAAGAAGATGAAGGTAGTTCTACCAACTACCTATCAAGAAGCATTTGATAGAGCATTGAATTTAGAAAGTGAGATGAAGACAATCGTAGCAAGTGGAGGAAGTGCAATCCACGATCGAGATGATGGTTTGGATAGTGATCGGGATTACTTGAGCGCAACAATCTAGGCCATGAGGAAGGCTTTGGAGCATATGATTAATGATGTGAAGGCTGAAAAGAATAAGGACATATGGTGTTTTGATTGTAAATCAGATGGACACCAATGTCACTTGTCTAAAGAAAGCATTTTGTAATATTTGTGAAGTTGTGGGACATGCTGTTGTCGAGTGTCCATTTAATCTAAAGAGTGCCAGACATTGACGGTGCAAATAAAGAGTAAGGAAGATAAGTTGAGCACTTCAATAAGAGGGCAAGGAGGAACAAGTGGCAGATAATGAAAACCGCCAAGGAAGAAGGCAACCACAACAAGAAGGGTCCATTGTTGTTTGATTCAATGGGAGGGCAATATCCAATGTCAAAGATGTCAAAAGTGGGGGCACTTTGTATGCAATTGTCAAAATGCCCCAAAGGGAGGGGGCAATGGAAACAACACTACAATGATGTATAGATGGTGTAAACCAGGCAATCATAAGGAGGCAAATTGCCTGAAGAAAAAAAGTACGAGTACCTCATAGAATATCAATCTCATTGACATTGAGGAACCTCCACAAGACCAGTAGCAAAAGGAAAAACACATGCTAGCAGTAACTTGGGTACAAGCGAAGGAGGAGGAACAATACCTGAACCCTACTAAAGAGAAGGGGAGATGGCAGGAAGCACATGTCCAAATCGAAGAAGAGACAAGAAAGGCCAATCAGGAGAGATTGCTCTAGGAAATGAAACTGAAAGAACCCATCACGATTGAAGAGGATAAGGCAACTAACCAATTGGCCATGCAAGTACTGAATACGAGTATCGAAGTGAAAGTCTCCAGTTTAGTAGGTGGTTTAGTAGGTGCAATAGTGGAGCTATATGCAATGGTAGACGAGACGGTGTGGACAAGAAGAGTGGAGGAGTCGTGACAGGAAGCAACATGATTAAGGAAGGATCATCATATTGACCTGATAGTTTTGATAATAAATGTCGTGAAGAAACCAACACCGATCCACATTGAGTTGTTGAACCATAAGTTGACATAAGTAATTGTTAATGGATGTTCAATTGTAAATGTCTTGGTTAAAAAAATGTGGAAAGATTTGGGGGCACCATTTTTGTGGTCTACCATCTCCCAACTTCTAGCTATATGGTGCATAACTACATACTAGTTTAGGATAGAGATGAAGGGAGTACTGACTGCACAAAAGGTAAAGATCATTGATCAAGTGTTCATCATGGATTTTGTGGTAATTGCTATGCAAAAACCAGCCTATGATGCGTTGTTGGGACACGGATGGCTACGCACTACAAAAGTAAACCACAATTAGGAGAAGGATCGTTTGACATTCAAAATGGGCTAGCACAATTACGTGATTAACAAATGTATTGAGGAATCGGCAACATCCAATGAGACTTGGAGTTCATCATCGGAGGATGAGAACAGACCTAAATCGAATGAAGGAGTGCTAGAGTTGGAGAAGTGCATGGAAGATGAGGAGCACTTTAATAGCGGACTTCTCCATTGGCAAATGAAAGACTACAAAGTCTTTTAGCCAAATTGCATGTGTATCAATGCAAAAGAAGAGGACCAAGACGAACCACTACATGTTAGGAATATCTTCAAATTTTATACCTGCAAGAGGAAACACAATAACAGAAAACACAAACAGCAACACAAGTAACACAAAGATTTGCGTGGAAACCTACAATGTGTAAGAAAAAGCATGGGGCAATGGCAACTTCTCTTTTTATTATTTTCAACAAGCTTTACATTCACGTTTCTCAACATTTTCAACCACATAACATATGCAAGGGATGACACCCCTTTTATAAAGCAGAAAGAAGACTCAAACTGTTCGTTTCCTCTCCCGATGGAAGCCTCCAAAAACTGTTCATTTCCGCTCCCAAGGAAGGAAGGCGCCTAAACCTGTTCATCTTCCCCGTTTAGACGTCTATTTGGATGTCTACTTGCTTAGACATCTGACCAAGATGTATGGCAGCCCAGACGTCTGGTCTTCTGCCTAAACGTCTAGCCAAGACGTCTAGCAACCCAGACGTCTGGCCAAGACGTCTAGCAGGTCAAACGTCTGGCTTGCTACCTAGACGTCTGACCCAGACATATTGCAGGTCAGACGTCTGGCCTGCTTCCTAGACGTCTAACCCAGATGTCTAGCAAGTCAAACGTCTGGCTTGTTGCCTAGACGTCTAACCCAGACGTCTAGCAGGTCAGACGTCTAGCATGCTGAAGCATCTCTTTCTGCACCTGTATACAAAGTGTATACGAAATGAGCAAATGCAACGAGAATACCAAGTTTGTAGCCAAGATTAAAGAGAAGTGGACTTTATCACGAAATTTTGCATAGTACAGTGTTGGTGATGCATTGATTATGAAAAGCCAGCACCCCCATTTGATGTGGAAAAAGTGGCAAAAGAACCTAATTTCATACAGTATGAAGAACTAGAGATTGTACAGGTAAAGCTCGACAAAGGTGGTGAAGAAAAGATGATCCATATATTTTTGAAGCCAATTGTTGTCTCATGCAAAGAAAAGTTACAACACTAAGGAGCAGGAAGCTTTGGTAATGGTGTAAGCGTTATAGAAGTTTAGACATTATCTACTCACCAATCCTTTTGCTTTCTATGTGGGCCATTAGGCATTGCTGCATTTAATCAAGTCAACTATTCATGGACGAGTTAGCAGGTGGCTCGTCACGTTGCAAGAACTCATTTTTTGAGTGGTAGTCAAACCAGGCAAGAAGCACATAACAATAGATCAGTTGTCAAGGATTTGCTCAAGAAAGCCTATAGAAGGAGTGTCCAGACACACTTGTTTTCAATCACTATGCTACCGTCGTGGTGTAAAAATCAGGAACATCTGTATTATTCAGTAATGCAAAATATATACAGGTTACAATTAACAAATTGTCGGAGGTTGCTAAACCAACCAGCCGTATTAGCAATTTGTTATAACATAATAACAACTGCGAAAGAAGACAAAGGGAGAAATAGAAAGTACGCTAACATCCCCCTTTATTACATTATTTGGGTAATGTAATAACTAATAGCTATACTAACATCCCCTTACATTATTTTGCAATACAAAGTGAGCTGCGAAACAATTCAAATTTGACACGTCCAAGTGCCTTAGTGAAAATGTATGCAACTTGAGCATCGGTGGGAATGTGTTGAAGCTGAATTCGGTGCTTTGGAACTTCATCTCGAATGAAATGACATTGTGTGTCAATGTGCTTTGTTCTTTCATGATGGATTGGATTCTTGGCGAGGTTCGAGAACACCCTGATTGTCGCAAAACAAGTGTATTGGAGATTTTGATGGATGGCCCATACTTGTCAGAATGCGACGTAACCATATCACTTCGCACACAGCTTCACGTGCGGCGCGATATTCTGCCTCTGTTGATGAAATAGCAACCACCTGTTGCTTCTTGCTGTGCCAAGAGACAGGACCGGATCCCAGATGAAAAATGTATCCAGAAGTTGACTTGCGATCATCAAATGATCCGGCATAGTCGGAGTCCGTGTATCCTTGCAAGAAGAATTTGTTGTTCCTCTTGTATTCTAGGCCATATTCCATAGTACCACGGACATAGTGAAGAACACGTTTTTTTGCTTTCCAATGAGTGGTCTTAGGCTCCTGCATGAACCTCGAAAGATAGTTGACGACAAATACGAGATCCGGCCTAGTATTGGTCGGATATATGAGACTCCCAATCAACTGTCGATAGAGAGTACCATCTACCGAGGTGAGTCATCATATCGCGATAAGCTGAAGTCCATTCTCCATTGGAGTTGCCATTGGCTTGCGATCGGTCATGCGATATTTATCCGGCAATGTCTTGGCATACTTTTTACGAGACACTTTGATGGAGTGCTCCTTACGGCTGAATTCCGGACCAAGACAATAATGGAGAAGTCCGAGATCTGTCATCTCAAAAGATTTGCACAAGTTTCTTTTGACGGTAGAGATCATAGTTTCTGAACTCCCTGTAATGAGCAGATCATCCACATAGAGTACAAGCAACACTATCTCAGAACCCTGTTTCTTGAAATAGAGGTTTGCATCTGACGGACATCTCTTAAATCCATGCTTGCATAAGGTGATTGTCCATTTTTATATACCAAGCTCGAGGAGCTTGTTTCGGACCATACAAGGATTTGACCAATTTGCAAACTTTCTGCTGTTGGCCTTCCACTTCAAATCCTTCGAGGTGAGTCATATAGACTTCTTCTTGGAGATCACCATTTAGAAAGGCACTTTTGACATCCATCCGGTGAACTTTCCACCCATATTGTGCTGCCATAGCACACATAACCCGAATTGTGGTCATCCGAGCAGTAGGTGCAAAAGTTTCCTCATAGTCGATGCCTTCCTTTTGAGCATAGCCCTTTGCAACAAGACGGGCCTTATGCTTATCAATTGTTCCATCTGCCTTGTACTTGACTTTATATACCCATTTGCTGCCAATGGGTTTCTTTCCATGCGGGAGATCAACAAGCTTCCAAGTTTTATTTTTCATCAGAGACTCATACTCTGTATCCATAGCGGCCTTCCATTGAGGCTCACTGAGAGCATCTTGCACTGATGCAGGTTCAAGACTATCTATGGTAGACATGAATGCCCTGTCATCATCAATATCCATATCCTCTACTTATGTACTTGGAGTCACAGAAAGTTCCTCAAAAGATTGACAAAGATCATCAACCTCACCAGTTTCTCTGGCTTCTCTTTCCTTTTGAGCCATACTGCGTGTACGAGGTCTATCCAAATTCAAATTGGGAGGAGTGGATAAATTTGCATCTCTGATTGTATTTGTACACCATTTAGGATTCTTCTTCGGTGGTGGTGAAGAAGATGTAGAAGGACCTCTGTCTGTGTTGACGAAGGAATCTTCTCTTCCTTAGTTTCCACAATATCTTGGTGTACTTTAGATGTGCTCTGTGATGTGAAAGCTTCATCAAAGACAACATCTCTGCTGATATGAATTTTCTTGGTCAAAGGATCTATCAACCGATATCCTTTAGAGTGCTCAGAATAACCAAGAAAAATACATCTCAGTGTTTTCTCATCTAGCTTCTTCCTTTTCTCTTTCGGTATGTGCATGAAAGCTTGACACCCGAAAATACGTAGATGAGATATGGAGGGTTTTCGACCACTCCATGCTTCCTGTGGAGTCATTCCTTTTAGGGCCTTTGTGGGTGCCCTATTCAACGAGATACAGCTGCAGTGGTGACGGCTTACTGCCCAATATTGTTGCCCAAGAGTAGCTCCTGTGAGCATACAACGAACCATTTCCATGATAGAACGGTTCCTTCTCTCGGCAACTCCATTTCTTTGAGGAGTATAGGCGGTTGTTAAGCTTGTCTCTTGATCCCATGCTTATCTAGGAATGCGAGAAAATTCATTAGAGGTAAACTCTCCCCCTCGATCCGAGCGGAGGGTTTTAATAGAAGCCCACGACTCCTTCTCAACGGATTTCTTGAGCTGCTTTGGAAGAATGCGAAAGCTTCGATTTCGAGTTGGAGAAAGAAAACCCACATCTTTCGTGAGTAGTCATCTACGAATAGCTGAAAGTACCTCTTCCCTCCAACATTGTTGGGTGTGAAAGGACCGCATAGATCGGTGTGAATTAGCTCCGGAGGTTTTCGTGCTCTTGTAGAGCTCTTCTCAAATGGTACTCTATCTTTGCTTTCTGCCTAGCGGTCGAGCACACTGGCAATGTGGCGAGAAGGGAAGGAAGACCCTTTACCATCTCATACTTTTTGAGCTCAAGTAAGTAGCCAGAACTAAGATGCCCATATCTCTTGTGCCATAGGGAAGTTGCCTCCTTGGTAGAGGCAGTCATGGCAACATGTGGAGTAGAGATAGCATCTAGTGCAAATAAGCCGTGCTTATATGAAGCTGTTGCAATCTGCTTACCCTTCCTGGTAATGGTACAACACTTCTTTCCATTCTCAACACGAAAGTTGACAACCATATTTCTGTCCAGGATTTGTGTCATCGACAACAAATTGTTAGCCAATCCCGAAACATAGAGGACTTTGTCAATCGACACTTGCCATCGGGAAGAGTGGCTGAAGCTATACCCTCTCCACTGAACCACTGTAGGTTTTATCATCAGCAATGGTGACAGGTTTGCCCTCTTTGGCCACAAATGATTCAAACCACGATCTGTCGCCAGTCATATGTTTGCTAGCTCCAGAATCGACATACCAAATGGGATCCCTCTGTGTGGAATCTGTGGTAGTCATGAGCACCATTCACCTGGGGTTGCTTGTTTTTATTTTGTGGTTTGTTTTGGCCTTTCTGCTTGTTCTTATGCCAACACTTGTTGGTGTCATGGTTGTCTTTCTCACGGATCTTGCACCACCTCTTCTTATGTTGAGGTTGTTTGCCTTTTCCTTTCGTATCTTGTTGAGAATTTCCTCCTTTCTGAAAGTTGCCTCCTTTTTGCCCATTACCTTTCTTCCTAGAACCACTGCTGTTGGTGTATAGGGCTGTATTGGAAGAATCATCCTTGTGAAGTTGGCGTGCCTCCTGTTGTTGAAGCAGATTGACCAACTCGATGTAGGTAATTTGTCGTTGAGACACCTGGATGGAGGTTATCAACATATCAAATGAAGAAGGTAAAGCTCTCATCACAAGTGAAATGAGAAGCTTTTCGTCCACGGTATCTCCCGAGAGAACTCAATTTCTCTTTCAACTCGGACACTCTGCACGAGAAAGAGTTCAACTGTTTCACCCTGTCTCAAACTCAGGTTATGAAGTTGTTGTTGAAGATGAAGAATGGTGGATTCATTCTTCCCCTCATAGATGGTTCTAAGGGCATCCCATGCCTCTTTACCACTTGCTTTGTCGGCTATATGAGGTTGCACTTCATATGAAACAGCAAACAAAATGAGCACCTTTGCTCTCTTGTCTTTCTTGTCAAAAGCTATCCGATCTGCTTGAAGGACCTGTGGATCCTGCTTGTTGGTGAAGGCCTAGTTGCTACTCCAGTAACAATATCCCACAAATCTTCCATTTGGAGAATAGCCTTCATCTTATGTTTCCATGGTGTATAATTTGGACCTTTCAATAACTGATGCGGATCAGTCATCAATTTTGCAACAGCGGCCATAGTGAAGGTTCCTTATATCACCAATTGGTCCCCCTTTCGATATACCTTTTGCTAGGCCAATATACCGTACAAAATACCCGCCCTTACGTGAGGGAAACTATAGGTATTTAGAAAGATCAACAAAAATCACCCGCCCTTACGTGAGGGAGACTATAGGTGAGTTTTAGAGATCATACGATACGTGGAACATAAGCGGTGCTGAAAGGGAATCGCCTTGTTGATGGCACCTACCATAGAAGATTCTTCTCATGCGTGGGGCGTAACTTCCCCTAAACACTATGAAGAATACTTCGTCGGGATTTACGCCTAAACACAAGTGCGATAAAGGGTAGTGGATGGAGTAAAAAAATGCAAAAATGGCGTACTTATTCCTCCCCGACGATTTATAGAGAACAAGCTCAGACGTCGTTGTAGCAGCTATATTAGGCGGCGGATACAGTAGCCAAATCACGACAGCTTTACCTGTAAGTGCTGGCCAGAGGTATCACAAATACCGAACGCTGCAGTGCAATAAAATTGCACGGATGGGTTTTATATTCCGGGGACTTAGGGAGTGTTTTGATTTTAATTTTTAATGTTATAGTGCAAAAATGAAATATGCAACATACAACAAAAAAAATTGCCCACAAGAATAACCCACAAGGTGTCGGTCACAGCCGAAAATGCACCTTTTACAATTTGCCAAATTGCTATTTTTCGAAAAATTACTCACTATCCCCCTTTGATTTTTTGAAAAAAATATCCCCCCTTAAAAAGCTTTCTTTAACAAAGCATTTTAATAATTATTATAAATTTAAAATTAAAATAAATAATTTTAATTTATATAGTTTTTAAACTTATAAAAAAATAAATTAAAATTAAAATTTTAATTTATAAAGTTAAAAAACTATATAAAAAAATTAAAATTAAAAATTTTAATTAAAAAAATAATAATTAAAAAATAACTTTGAAAAAGAAAAATTATACCTTGGGGGGTGTCGGCGGGATTTGAACCCCCGACCTGCAGGCTCCCTGAGCCTTACCGCACGGCTCACGACCACGTGAGCCAGCGGGCTGATCCGAAAGGATCAGTTGAGCCCCTCTCTTTTATCCCGTCCTCTGTGGCTGCTTCCCGCTTCCCGAGCCTCCTCTGCTACTGTCGCGTTTAAAAAAAAACGTCCGCAGTTCGTGCCTGTCTGCCTTCCCCGACGCTCGTTTTCCTCCCCGCTGCTCTTTTTTTTTTTTTTATTCTGTCGCCGGTCGCCGGGGTCCGCCCGCGCGTCTGCGTGCAAAAGGGAGGGGGCGGGGGTTGCGCGACTGTGCGCAAAAGAAGGGGGGGACCTCGGGGAGCGCGCGCGCGCAGATTGCGCGTCGCGCGGGGAGGGGGGGAATGGGACGTTGGGGCCCGCGCGATTGCGCGGTCTCCACCAACGTGGGGGGGCGGCGCTGTCCGCTCCCTCCAATGGGGGGGAGGGGTGTTGACGTTCTGCGCCCTGCGCGCAGACGTCAATCCCCTGCGCAGACAATTCTGCGTCCCCTGCGCGCAGACGGCCTGGCCGTCCGCTGACGCCGCGCGCCGAGCTCGGGCTCACGTGCGCGCTGGCTAGACCCCTGATGCAGCGCGTCGAGCTCGGGCTCGCGTACGCGCTGCGACGGACTACGCGGTCTGGCCTGTGCGCGACGTCCCACGCCCTGCGTCGGTGACCGACTGCAGGTCTGCACAGCACAGCGGCCTCTGCTCGTCGGGGGGCGCAATTTTTTTTATTTTTATTTTTTTGCAACTGTCGCAACAGGGTAAAAAACACGTCGCCAAAAAAAATAAAAACAATTGCTCTGCTCTTCCGCCTCCAGCCTCCTCTCGCTGCTCCCTTTCACTGCAAAAAGATCCCGTACCAGTCTGGCTCTGATGCCATGTAAAAATCAGGAACATCTGTATTATTCAGTAATGCAAAATATATACAGGTTACAATTAACAAATTGTCGGAGGTTGCTAAACCAACCAGCCGTATTAGCAATTTGTTATAACATAATAACAACTGCGAAAGAAGACAAAGGGAGAAATAGAAAGTACGCTAACACGTGGTACAAGTATGTGGGTGAATACTTGTCAATGAGAAAGCTGCCAAAGGATTTAATGAAAGCCAAGGAGAAGAAGATTATTGTGAAATCAACACCCTTTCAATTGATAGTTGGATTTTTGTACAAGATTGGACCTGATGGAGTGTTGTGAAGGTGTGTGATGGACGAGGAAGTGAATGCAACATTGAAGGAAGCTCACGAGGGGCTGGTAGGAGGGCATATGGGACCAAATGCGATCGTGAGAAAGGTACTTTTGGCAAGGTTGTGGTGGCCCACCCTCTATCGTGAACAAAGGAGTTTGCAACCGCAAGCGATACGTGCCAGATAGCTAGGAAGCCGCTAAGGAGGGACTTCATGCCATTGCAGTCATCACAACTGCAAGAACTATTTGACAAATGGGGTCTCAATTTTGTTGGAGCATTAAAGACCCAACAAAAAACGATGTAGATACATTGTGGTAGCAGCTAAATATTCGACAAAGTGGGTCGCGAAAAGGGCTTTGCTTTACAATTCCATGAAGATTACTACGCATTTCTTGTATGAGCAAGTGATTACAAGATTCAACATACCACTTATGTTGACAAGTGCTCACAAAGGACACTTCGTTAGTGAGATCATCAAAAGCTGACCACAAAATTTAAGATTTTGTATTTGCTGTCTAGTCTGTATTACCCCGGAGCAAATGGGTAAGCGAAAGCAACGAATAAGATATTAGTTTCAAAAATGTATAAGACGTGCAATTAAAGATGTTGATTGGGACGAGAGATTGCCAACGGTCCTGTGGCCGAACAGGACTACACTTAAGCCAACAACAAATCACACTCCATTGCAACTGATGTTTGGTTAGGAATCAATTTGTATAGGTGAAATATCTAGTACCAAGTTTGAGAATGTTAGTGCAGAACCATCTAGGTGACCAGGGGAGCCTAGAAGAGAGGCTAACGACACTCATCAGGTTGGACGAAAGAAGAGTGTTGGATCAATGGGCCACAGAGGTTGCCCAACATCATAGGAAATTGTGGCATGACAAGCACTTGAGGAAGATGGATTTGAAGCCAGGTGACTTAGTCTTGAAATATAATAGCAAGAGAGAAATCAAGCCAGGGAAGTTAAAGACTTTATGGCTTGGACCCTTCCAGGTGGATGTACTGATGAATAATAGCGTAGTAAAAATTGGACGAGACATTGTGCCCTAAGACAGTTAATGGTTTGAATTTGAAGCCATATAAGATGCAAGCACAAGTCAACATGGTGAATTTCAAACCAACTAGAAAAGGAACAAGTACGTACAGGAAGGTTGATATGGCACCAATTCAGTCTTTGGAACCTTTTGTAGGAACCCTGATTCAGGAAGTTGTGGAGTCTAGACGTATTAAGGAAGAAGATAATGCGGTAGAAAGCAATGACTCAAATAATAACCTTGTGAAGCAGCTAGCTTGGTTGTATAAAGGGGAAAACACAAGTAGACATGGAGAAAATATGCAACTTGTGATTGAACAGGAAGAATTGCAGCCTTAGTCTACGGAGCATAGACATATTCGAGTGAATGTCAAATTTATTGACACGAAAGGAGAAGAATGGTCAAGGTCACAATTCAGAAAACATACAAAAAATGGTGGTGTTGTATGTTGGGCAAAGGAGAACCAAAACAAGAGCCTCAGAGTGAGGAGAGTGAGTATGAAGGCATGAGTTTGCTTGTAGCCATTGGTCGTGCACAACAACAAATTAAAGAAGAAACACAACAATTGTGAGGGTAGATCGAGCATCTGAATATCAAAATGGAAGGATTAAGGAGACAATGTGCACGAAAATTGTTAAGAATGCGGTAGGATATTCAACCAATGGGCAGGAGATGTTTTTTTCAAAACAGGACAAGTCCGGAGGTAACTCTTGGAGGTGTGTAGCAAACAAGCAAGTGTTGGAAGTTACTAACGGTTGTGCGGAGAATGCTGAGTTTTTGGAGGCAAAATACCCATTCCGCAAGAAGCCTTGTTGCAATTGAAGAAGCATGGAGGGACATACATGAAGGACCATTTCCAAGAAGGGGAGGAGAATTTGAGTACTCGAGACAAGGAGGATGAGTTGGAGACAGCGGGACATCAAGCGACTCAAAGTCGAAATGCCTTCAAGGCAGGGAGGCGGATGAGTTGGAGACATCAAAACAAGTGACTCAAATCCGAAATGCCTTCGATACAGGGAGGTAGATGAGTTAGAGACATCAGGATCGTGCCTTGGGAAGTTGAAATAGACTACAAAGACTACCAGATGACCCAAGGCGTGCTTACAAATTAGGCAATTCAAGTAGTCTGTGAGGTTCATCAGGTTCCCTAGGCCGTCTAGATTTGCTCGGGTCGTATGGCTTCTTTCCAAACCGTCTAAAGGGAAGTTTTTTCCCTCAAACTACCCCTAGGCCATACAACCAATATGGTTGGTTGTCTGGACCACACCATGGTCGTCTTAGAAAGAGGAGACCCTAGACAACACTCAAACCATTTGAACTTAACTAAGGGCCAGGCCGTTAAAAATTGTTGAAAACAATCCAAGAGGAAGGACTTAAGGAATGAATGCAACTAGACCGTACAGATAATAGGCTCAACCATCAACAACACAAAGGTTGTCCAACAAAAATGAAAGGGAAAGAACGAACACTTGGTCGTCTGAAGGAAGAGCTATGGGAATGTCGATTGAGAGACAGAATGAAGAAATTGAACTTGAACTCAGAATATGATCATGAAGAAGCCGATGATAGAGAAGGTAGTTAGGGAGAGGCAGTGAGTAGCCAAGCAACCCACGCCGTTGATGAGCCCCGAAAGAGCCCCGAAAATGCTCATTTTTTGTACCTCTTTTCTTATAAAAGAGCGGCACTTATTTTATAGATGTATATATTTTATGAAAATTATATATATATATTTAACAGTTTATTCTACATGTTATTTAATATTTGTCTTTAAGTGTATTTTGTGTAGATTTTGTGGAAATTGTTGCATTTTGGCAAGTTTTCGTCGAGGTCCCACTCGGACATGGCTCTTGTGATTTCATGAAGGCAAAACATTCGCGGAACATCGGTGTGAACCATGAAGTCAGGCGCCCAATTTCCTTTGAAGCGCCTAACTTCCGTTGGGCACTTAACTGTTAGGCGCCTGCTTCCTGTTAGATGCCTGGTTCTCGTTAGGTGCCTGACTCCCGTATTGGCGCCTGCTTCCTGTTAGATGTCTGGTTCTCGTTAGGTGCCTGACTCCCGTATTGGCACCTGCTTCCCGACTTCTTCAGACAAGGCGCTTGCTTCCTGAATTCTACAGACGAGGCGCCTGATTTCCACTAAAGCCAAATTCCAGCACGACTTTGTGGTCGGCAGAACAGAACGAAATTTCAGCAACAAGTATATATGGAGTTTCAGCGTTGAAACCAAACAAGGGAGGACATCAAAGATGATTAGCCACTTATTTTCCAGCTGCTACGTGAAAGATTTATATAAATCGGGCAGAACAAATATCAGACGTATTCTGGAAACAAAATACGCTGAAATAGCTCACCAGGCTCGATATTTTGCCCGATTCCTTCATTCATGTAGGCGGTGTTCAAAGCGAATCGTATTTTCGATTTGTTTTGAAAATTGTAATAGGGTGTGGCCGCATATCTTATATAATGCAAGCCACCCTTGAAGACGAGACCCCCGAACTTCTCTGTAAATTCTTTGTTGCAGATATTAATAAAACATTTTTTAGTTATTTTCTATTAAATCGTCTAAAGCGTCCGGTGAAGATTTAACGCAGGCAGAACCTGCTGGAAGAGTGGGCCCATTTACAACAAAGTTCTTCCCTTCCTTTCCCTTGTTTTCTGTTATTTAAATTTCTGTAGATTAATTTATTTCGCTGCTAATTTCCCCTATTTTCTATTATTTAAATTTTTGTAGATTAATTTATTTCTCTGTTATTTTCCCCTATTTTCTGTGATTTTCAGCAATTTATTGTTTTAATTTGTGTGCATTTTAGTCCTGTTTTCACAAACGTAGGATAGATTATTGGTTTGGTAATTAGAATCAAAACTTCAACGAACATCAAACATATTATTGGGGAGGGATCACCTGCTAAAAACCGCATTTTCGAATGCGGGAGTGTAGTTTATTTTGTTGGTTCCTGGCTTTGAAAATATTTCTTTAAGCCATACCTGTTAGAATTACAGTAGACATAATGTTTAGCGAAAGCGAAGCAAAGTAACGATTAGTGGCAAAGAGGTTCCAGTGTCATTTTCCCCAAGCAATTTTCGGAGAATTTTTGGATTGTTGAATTCCACAAGACTGATGGAGGGAATGGAGCCCTACCAATTACAAAGTTTTTTTGACCAGGTAGCCAATCTTAGTCTAAAGGAAGTGGCTAAGCTAACAAATCTTGGGAGCTACGGATTGAAAATGCAGAATCCGAAGGCTGATCAGTTGTGAAGTATAATGAACGTAATCATTTCCAGACTATCCAATGAGCGAAGAGCCTCAAAGATGCACACTTGGCTCATACCCTACATGAAAGGAATCATGGCCAGAGAGCACTATGATTGGGCTACATTTTTGTCAAATCGCATTCAAAAAAAATTTGATGTGGTATACTAAGAAATTTCCAATGGCTTTCCACGCCATTGCTTTGATATTGGATGCAGTTTTAAAGGAAAAGATTCAGTTTCCAAGACTATATTCTCATACTATTCTAGGGGATGCACCTATAATTTTTAGATGGGTACATGTGGCCCCATTGATGAAAGCTAGTACTATGGGGAAGAAGACAAAAAAGTACATCAAAGAAGAGAAAGGCACAAGAAGCATTAGGTGATGAGATGGATGTTGTAGCTAAAGGAAGCAAGGAATCCAATGGAGCTGAAGTGTAGCTACCAAATGTCGAATTAGTCAAAAAGAAGAAGCGGAGATAGTTGGAGCAATAGTGGCAGCAAATGGGAGTGCAACTCCAACAACAACAATAGATAATTCAAAGGTTGGTAGCTATTGGATCCCTATTGAGGACTGGCCTATTCAAATCCAAGAAAGGCAAAGACAAGATATCCAAGGCATCCTTCATATGAGATCCCTCTCTTGGTCCCATGAAAAATATTGTTTTGGATGGAACAACACTACTAAGGGTGAGTATTCAGTTGCTCAAGGTTATTTGACCTTATGCCATAATAATCCCAACCATTCTTTCGACATCTTTTCTCGATTGTGGGCTCAAAAGCTCCGGCCTAAGGTGAGGTTCTTTAATTGGCTTTTATTGCATCGTAGGGTGCTTACTGGTGAGCAACTTATGAAGCGTGGTTTTCATGGCCCTTTTAGATGTGAAATGTGTGAAGAGAATGTAGAAACTCTCAACCATCTTTTTATTGAGTGTACTTTAGCCTCTGAGCTATGGAGGAGAATGGCCACTTTACTTGGCTTACAGTGGTCCAATTTTTTTACTTTTGAACAGCTTTGGAGGGATTGGCCTAATCAAGAGGGTGTTGATCATTTTATTAGGCAGTTAGTTTGGATGGGTTCTACAATTCTTCTTTGGAATAATTGGAATGAAAGGAACAGCCGAATTTTTAATCAAGATAGGAAGGATATTCACTATATTTGGCAAAAGACCATAGCCAAATTAGTTGAATCAGTCCATCAACTCCTTAATCACCCCCAAAACTCCCACCAAAGATGGGATCAAGTGATGCAAAGATTGAAGATTAAATCTTCTAAGGGCAACCAGCTTAAAGGGAATGTGAGTATTAGTAAGATGGATAGGACAAAAAATTGGCAACAATAGCAACCAGTAAGTCAGGTAGATGGTGGTAGTGTGTAAAAGGTGGTGGCAAGCCAGCAGAGTCAAGAGTGTGGCATGTTGCAACAAGCAATGTAAAGGGGAACTCAAGCACAACTGAGAAGTCATGTTGTACGAGGAGGCACTATAGGTGTCACTATAGTTACCAAAGTGACTTCAAGTAAGCCTACCGCAAGTGGACAACAACCAAAGTTGAATGGGCCTGTTATATATAATATTCAGTGTGCAAAGAAGGCAATGCAACAGTTTGACAATAGAACTACGAAAGAGACAATGGTGATTGTAGATGAAAATAAGCGAGTTTAGACTACGGTTGATGCGGTGGAAGCATCACCATCATTGGATGGAGAACCAAGAGGAGACTTTGTTGGTGATGTTTCAGTATAGGTGGACAATGTTGATACACCAGATAGTTACAACAAAACATCGCCTAGGCAATATGCAAATGCTATGGATGGATGCGAAACACCTTTGTTGGATGAGAGCCCACCGATGGTAAACTATGGCACCAAATTCAGCAGTGTCAAAGGAGATTCGAGAGAAAGATAAACAACCTGCATCAAAGAATAGACTATGGCAAGGAGGTCAAAGTAGTCAACCACTGGAGGAAGAACATGAGAAGAGAAAGGAGATGATGGAAACCATCGAGAATACTCTTGATGCAGTTGGAGAGAAGATTCAAGAAATTCAAAAGGGGAAAGACTACCAAACAAACGATCAATCTGATAGATCACGAAGGGGAAGATGTGGAGGCCACAACTGAGGATGACACAAATATGGAACTAGCAGAGGGGGAAACAAGCGAGCATTTCATCACAGAAGTGCCAAATTTGAGGAGACCACTAGTTCTTGACGAAAATATCAATGTGTAGTAAGGGAGAAAGCTCTAGAGGCAAGGATGAAGAAGCTTGCTCATAAAGATCAACTGATCGGGGAACGAGATGAGCAACTAGCAATATCTACGAAGAAGGAAGCAAAAGCAATAAAGCGAGAGGTTGAGTTCAAGGGTAAGCTGGTAGAAGTCGAGCAGAAGTCGTATCATTATGGCTTCTAGTGGGCTTGTGCCAAGAGAATCGAAGGAGATAATGAAGCTTTGAAGTTGCAAATCCAGGAGCTTGGAGGAGTACCTATTCCATCTCCTCAACCTCAATAGAGCCAAAGTCCCAAGGAGCAGCAACAATCGTCGATGAGGACATCAACCGATCTAGAGGGGAGAGCATATGAAGGCACTAGTTCTGACGTCAAACGTCAACACAAGAAATGAAGAGTTAGAAATAAAATATGCGTGGAAGTCAAGTACGCATATAATGAAGTTTTGTAATTTGAATAAATTGTAACATTGTAATTGTTGTCACATTTTGGTACGGGGTAAAATTTTGAAAAATGCTGCAATTTTTCTGTTTCTAGGTCTGCTTCTTCCCTTTCCTCTGGTCAATCTCTCCAAGCAGTTCGTAAGGTCGCAACCTAACCAAGTCTCAGGTCCATCCAGTTTCCGAACGGTATCCCAGTTCCGGTAGAAAATTCATGAAAAAATTGTCTAAGGCATGAGCAGCTCACGGGTCGCTCCACTTTGGGCGACTCCCGAGAGTCGCTCCTCTCCATCTGCGACCCTTCAGCTTCGTCAGGATTCGGGCTAGTTTTAGCCCAAAAAAGTTTAAAAATTTGTTAAGTTTAGTTTTTTCCAAAGTTCGCTCTGTTTTCCAATGACTCTCGGGAATCGCTCCCGCTGCCTGCGACCGGCAAGCAGCATTCAAAATTTTATCTAAGTCCAAGTTTGCCTAGGATTTGCTCCTAGGGGCGGTGACTCCCTAGAGTCGCTCCGTTTTTCAGCGACTGGCGAGCAAAGATGAAGGTTGCCCAAGGATCGCTCGGCAAGCAGCAGCAAAGCGCTTGAAATTTCTTCTAAGGCATTGAGCTCGTGAATCGTCGGCCACATGGAGAGGTCAGATCTCTTCCCAGGATTTGCTCCATTCTGGGGCGATCCTCGGGATTCGCCGCAGTTTTAGGCGATTTTCAGGGTCACTCTCTTGTTGAGCGATTATCCGACGACACCCATCCATTTGAGACTGCCCAAAGTTCGCTCCTCCACTCTGCGACTCCTAGCTTTGCACGTAGCTTGCAGCGAACACTGGATTGAAGCTGAAGGCGGGAAATTTCTTGAAATCTGTGCCAGGAAATTTCTTGAAATTTCTTGAAGTTGCAGGTTGACTTAAAAAGCAGGGTAGATAAACATTAATGTCATGCTGCGAAGACATTCCCTCCCGACCGCCACTACAGTATGAAGCCCCTCCAGGCATGGGTAATCAAGGCCACAGGTACGCTAAATTCTGACAGAGGTCACATCTCAGCTACCTTCGCGTGTTTGAACTCTGGACATCAATGTAATTGGGAGGGAAAACCCTGCTATATAAGGCAATCTGATTTTCAATGTAAAAGGGGGGGAACATATTGCTAGAGAGTTGTTGTACTCAAACTCTTTGCATCAATATTAAAGCATCCTTGGCTCTAATTCTTGTGTCTTTCTTTTATGCTGCCTTCTGCAAGTATTTCTGCTTATATTCATTTATTTTTCTGATTTCTGTAATTCTGCATTCTGGATTAGAGCATTGGACATTGAGTGAATCTGGAATTCTTGTTGAAGGATACATAGGGAAGAATTGCAGTGTTAGTTTCTGTTACATGCTTTATGTTGATTGTTGCCGGTTTGGCTATTAGTTAGTGATTGTGCTGCTTGTTCTTTCCCCGTTGTTATTGCTTACTATTTACATCTCTTTCTGTTTTTAATCTCTTTCCTGCACTCTTATCTAACCCCCCAAGTAGATTAGAAAAGGAGTCGGCCTTCTCCGGAGATTGGCACGGAGGGCATCTCTTCCCTCCGGCCTTTCAACCTGTTGGGCGGGTCTAGGGCGCACAAACCTCGCAAATCCTTTCCAAGTGGCGGATCCGTAACCAACAGTAATACTTGCACGGTCAAAATGTAATAATGAGTCAAGTAATAGTCATATGCAGATAAAGTCATGCAAGGGTAGTTGTCATTTAGTTTGTCTTGTAGTTAAGAGGGAAATGTAATAAAAAGGTAAGGTGTTGAGGGTGGTAGTTGCCAATAACTACCTTCCCCTACTTTAAATAGATGCCCTCATTCATTTGAGTGGGTATATGGTAGATGACATTCATGCACATAGGTATTGCATTGTATATGCCAAGAGGAGATATTGTGGAGTGCATTGGAGATATTCTGCACAGGAGTAGATGTATATGCAAAGAAATGCCATACGCAGTTTGGTCGTACAAGCTTATCATTAATGCAATATCTTGTTCATACTTGTTCATCATTTTGCTATTGTTCATTGTGTGATATCTGCATGTGTTTCTATTGATTGATTGTTGTAGTAGATATAGAATCAAACCCTGTCATCTTGGATTCTTTCCAAATTTCTGTTCATATAGGGTCGTCTGTGCTGTTACCAGGCTGTCTGATTGCATGAGTCAAGCTGTCAAGACTGAAGGCAAGCCATCTGGGCTAGTGCCAGTCGTCTGAGGAGTGTACATGCTGTCTGATTCTCAAATTGGGCCGTCTACAGCATTGTGCAAGGCCGTTAGAGACAAGAGATGATGCAGGACGTACAGCTGCATCTTGAAAATGTCATGAACAATTAATCTGTCAATCTAAATTGTTTCCAAGAGTGGAATAGCACCACCATGCGACATAAAGCGCCGCATTTGAAGGATTTTCTAGAAGAATCTGCACAAGTTATTTAATGTAAATGCATGCCTAAATAGTGCTCAAAACTGTATTATGCAAGAAAGCAACATAGAATAAAAAGAGAGTTTAAAGTCAACGATTAAATCATCATCCATCTACAATCTATAAACAACTATTATTTAAAAAAAATAAAAATAAATATAAAAACATCAGCAAAAGTTTTCCACAAAGTTATACACCACGTTTCAGATAAGAAAAGAAAATAAACTCAGCAGCATATGCAGTAGCTCTACCACCAAAAGGAAAACGCAAAATTTATTCAATGTTTGATGCTTAGAAAATAAGACAAGCAATCATTCACCTATTCACAAAGAACTATCCACATCAGTATAATGATTCTTGAATCAAAAACTATTTTACACACAAATATTGAATCTCTTAGATCAAATTAAGTTTCATTAACGAAATTGAAAGCATTCCCTATTCTAGGCGCAACATGAAGGCAACCTTTTGCACATGATACCCATCACTTTCTCTGTTTGAGGTCAAAGCTTTCAAGAAAGGGGAACATGTTACATGGCTAAAAATAACAATAACAATTACAACAACAACAACATCAATTCGTCTAATTAGGTCTGTAATTTGAAGGAAAGTTCAATACCATTTTAACTCTTCTTTGTCTTTCTCTAGCAAATATGATGTTCTTAAGTGGCCAAGTACACTCCAGATAAAATTCAAGAAAGCACCTACATTAAAGTTATCTAACAAGTTGTCTCCAAGTGGTAGCTTGAGAGGTTATGAGAAAAGCAATGATTGCGAGGAAAGCATGGTTTGATACCCAGATACATTGTTCGAAACTTGCTATAAGTGAAATCAGAATGTTCTATTTTGTAAAAAGTGAGGTTCATAATAAAAAACGTTTGCTGATGCAGACTATTGATTTTAAATTTTAGAATGGTCTCTGCAGGAGACTCGGCTTCACTTATATTACAAATGAAACATGCACAGTCCACAGTGGAAAAAGAGTAGTTATAAGAGCAGTAATAATGCCCACACACGTGCACGCACAAAATATATATATATATATATATATATATATATATATATATATATATATTCAATAAAGAATCTGATCAATTGGATACCTTGAAAACTGATGTTTGAAGTATTTCCGAGTGCATTCGAGACACACCATTCACACTACGGCAGGTCACAATAGATAAATTTGCCATGCAAATGCTCTGCAACAAAAGTTATTTGAAACAAGATAAGTTCCAACTGTTGAAATCTCAAAGCAGAAAAAAGTTCTTTTTGCTTTACTTTTTATATTAAATAGTCATTCACTGCAGGTGCTGACCAAATCCCTCTCTTTTACAATGTCATTGTTTTTAACATTTCAAAATAGCTTGCAGTTGTCACCACAACATGCAACTTTGCTGCCATAAAGTTGTTGGGTACACCCAGTAAAATTTGGGTCATTAGAGTAACAAGTGCTCCACCTTACTACTAGACTGCAACCTCATGCATTTGCAAATAATAAAGGATAAATATTAAAAGATGTAAATAGGATGGAGTTTGAATTTCCACCTACTTATCTCTTTGTGAATTGTTGTACAAAGAGGTTCATCCAAAAATTTATACTTAATAAATGTTCGAAACAACAAAAAGGGCCAGACAACAGATGCAGCACAACATTGGATTTTCAACTACAATATCTACCAATTAGTTGATTGAACATAGAGGTTCATTAATTCAGAAGTAGGTAAAGTTTTGAAATTGAAACAACGAAGAGGTCCGAGGCTCAAAGCTCATTCAGATGTTGTAACTGATAAAATTTTAAATCAACTACAAGTTCTTCATCATTATGAAATGAAATATTTTATAATTCCTCCACAAAGACCCTATAGGATCTATGTATCAAATGAGAAAAGAAAGTGAAAATTAGATTACAGAAATGGCCACCCACTCTTTTAAATGGTAAAGTTAATAACTTGCATAAGCTACTCAAGTCATCATGATATAACAAGTGTTGTCCTATATGGTGGTATGCATGACAATATAGCATCATATGTTTCTCATCAACTTCTACTTTCCCCTCAAAATGGAATTCCTCTAGAACAATTTTGGTTGTCATTGTAGGTAGTACTCAGAAGTTATTTCTCTTCTTCAATCCATTGGCATCTCCATACTCTTTAAATATTCCTCCCAAACTTCTTCCTAATAAGAAGATGATTAATCAAGTATTTGGAGACAATGTTTATCAACGATATATTTAGATCACTTCGGTTGCTCCATCTTAGTATCTTGGTACTAAGTGAGCCTTCTAAATTGAGCATTTCATGAGGATTGAGGAGAAAGCATTATTCCTCGTCTTGGTTATATCCACTAACATTGCACATAGCCTCAAGATTCTTTTTGGTTAGCTAAGAGTTGGCTCACATTAGTTACGACATGAAGACCGACTACCATATTCCTTGGGAGGATAGGGTATGTCGTCTTTGCTCTCTTTGAGAGGTGGAGACTGAAGAGCATTTCATTTTCAGGTGTCTTGTTTACTACGAGAGTTGTGGGAGGTACTCTTGCTTGCATAGAGACTCAAGCAGATCGCTTGCTACTTTTTCCAGTTATCCCTATCACCCCTCAATGTCGGTTATTATAGGAGATATCGACTACCACTTGACTAATCACCTCATTCTTTCAACCTATCTTTACTGCCATAAGTAACAAGCTTTCATCTGAAGTTACAGTTCTACAAAATGGTAATGACATCTGTGTGTCCCTGTTTGCATATGAAAGTGGCTAGGGATTCAACACTTCTTACATGCAGAGGGACAGGATTGCAGTATTCTGCCATTGAGTTCTGGCTACCCCTCATGTACCCAAGACATGCAAATAGACAACCTACCAGTTTCCTATATTCTTCTATTAGTTCCTGAGTAATGAATGCTAACAGAGTCTTGAAGGGTCTAACTTTATGCCTTCCAAGGATTATCTAACCAATCCCCCTTAGCCATGGACATTCTATTGGGATCATCATTAGATCCTGTGTTGGCCCTTTTGGGATGGTTGGTAATGGCACCGACTCTATTTCTGCTTTACATTCCATGACAGATTAGATCCACTTGAGCTCTTCTTTATTTCTTTGTTAGTTTTTGTACTAGCTCTCCCTTCTCTTCATGATTATTTCTAGCATGTTAGAGTTTACAATATTCTAGGGCCTCGATACATACTCTTACCTGCTCTCATTTTTTGTAATGGTTAACGAAATGAATTCTACAGTAATGACTTGAAATTTGATACACTATTCATGTGGATGTATGGGAGAATAGAATACAGAAGATTAGCTTCCTTCCAATGAAACAAGGCATGCCACTTTTCAGGTGTGAATATATGCATAGATGCTTTTAATCAAAAATAGCAGATAAACCAGTATATTTCTGTTTAAACAGTATAAGCAGAGTCAAGAAAATCATTTATTCTCTTCGATTAATTACATTATGGGATTATACATGTATGGTTCAGAATGTATTTGAGATTGTGTTGTTCCTTCAGTCATATTCAGTCAAGCCATTCGGGTGCATGTGAAAAAATTGTGACCATTTACTCTTTCCATGTCCCATGGATGTAATTGCTCAGCAATATACAGTTGTTATTTGCAGCATTTTAATTATGTATGTGAAAAAATGATGGACAACTATTTTTTCAATGTTTCGTACATGGTGTTTTTGGCAATATATGGTCAATCTTTCTTGCATTTTAATTATGGGATTCCTTTCTCATTTGATGACAATGTTACGAGTTTTAATGGTGTAATGTCCTACCCCTTTCGAAGGCAAATAAATTTGCCACACAAAGAGCCAGGTTCCGATCTTGGGTTCCAAACTGAAAACTTGAATGTCTTGTTTGCTAATTGCTTTGATATCACGTGATTTATGTAAATATGAATTTTTTATACTTTTTGCAATAATACAAATTCTGGAAATAAAAATAGCAACAAACTAGAAATGCTTGTATCTTAAAAACTACTCCAATGACTACGAAATTTAAGCACAAACTTCTTCTAATGATATTGAGCAAACCCAATGAAGGAAATTGTACAAGGATAAGTGTACCCGGAGATCTAAAGGCCTGATATAATTCTGGAAGTTAACACCAGCAACAGCAAACTTATATATTCATTAAATATGCTTGTAATACAATTTCTCCAGCATACTAATTGTTGTTTGGCTGTCCAACAAAGAGAAGACCTCATACAACACAATGAATACTCCAAATGGGAGGCGTTTGGCCTCAATAAGTGCACACCCTTCACTGCAACTGGTATGGCCTGTTAAAAACCCTTCACAAATGACATAGATCCCTTCCAAACTGCTGAAGTGTACGGCTGATAAGCTGATCAAAAACTATGAATAATCAGCAATACAAGCTTCTTCAAAACCCAAGCAATCTAATTCAAAATAGCCTCTAATGGTTTGGCCTCACTGGAAACATCTGCAATCGGAAGTAACTCTAAAAATGGCACCAAGTGCACCCCAAAACTCATCAACAACCTGGCACTTTGAAGCTCAAATCATTCCCCGTCACGGAAATGCCACAATCACTCCAAGGATATCTTGCAATCCCAAAAACGATGTTCCTGCTGGAGGGTTTCGTCTCCAAACAAGCCAAATCTGCCCTTGCCTGTGGTTTTTCGTCACAAACAAGCTGGATATCTTCCTACAAACTCTACTGCAAGCAAGCTCCTTTCTCCAAACATGAAATGTAATAACCAAAGATGTCTTCAAATGCTCTCACAACCTCTATTTATTCTTTTCTCGAGCTGGTCGACCCAATGTGGGTAGAATGTGGGATTAAACTTCTTTCTTTTTTACTTGCTTTATGTCAATAATTCATTTACTAATGAGCACATATAATGACTTAACTCCACAATATCACTTAATCATATTATAATCTCCCAAAGTGGCATCCAAGCTAGGCATTAATAAAACCACATTAAAATATACATTATTTCCTTCAAAATGAGTACTCATAAGCCCCCTAACAGATTATAAAGCTATCAAATCTGCTTCTATTTGGGCAGTTAAACAGGGCCACAGGAGGATAATACTTGAATCGATTCTCAAATAATGGTTGGAGCTCTAGATTGCATGAGGAACTTTGCCTTGAAAGCATGGAGGTTGAGGATTCTTGTCACTCAAATTAAGGAATTATGGAGGGAATTAGATGATGTGATTCCAGTTTACGTGAGTAGAGATTTAAACAAAGCGGCTGACTTCCTGGCTAAGATGGGTGCTGAGAAGGAGGTAGGGGTTCAGTTGCACAGTGACATGGCTATTGAGGATGAGGTGATTAGGCAGGGTCTTGAAAGGTCCCTGAGCTAATGATCAAAGAAAAAGCAAAGGGTGGAAAGGTGTCGCGATATTGCGACATGTTGCTTCGTCGCGGCCAAGGGAGGAAAGATGTTGCGATTTCGCGACAGGTTGCTTCGTCGCGGCCAAGGGAGGAAAGGTGTCGCGATTTCGCGATAGGTTGCACCGTCGCGGTCACTGGAGGAAAGGTGTCGCGATTTCGCGACATGTTGCTTCGTCGCGGTCACTGGAGGAAAGGTGTCGCGATTTCGCGACATGTTGCTTCGTCGCGGCCAAGGGAGGAAAGGTGTCGCGATTTCGCGACATGTTGCTACGTCGCGGCCAAGGGAGGAAAGGTGTCGCGATTTCGCGACATGTTGCTACGTCGCGGCCAAGGGAGGAAAAGTGTCGCGATTTCGCGACATGTTGCATCGTCGCGGCCAAAGGAGGAAAAAGTGTCGCGATATCGCGACATGTTGCATCGTCGCGGCCAAAGGAGAAAAGTGTCGCGATATCGCGACATGTTTCATCGTCGCGACCAAGAAAGAAAAAGTGCCGCGATATCGCGACATGTTGCTTCGTCGCGGCCAAGAGAGAAAAGTGTCGCGATATCACGACATGTTGCTTCGTCGCGGCCAAAGGAGAAAAATGTCGCGATATCGCGACATGTGGCTTCGTCGCGGCCGAAAGAGAAAAAGTGTCGCGATATCGCGACATGTGGCTTCGTCGCGGCCGAAAGAGAAAAAGTGTCGCGATATCGCGACATGTGGCTTCGTCGCGGCCGAAAGAGAAAAAGTGTCGCGATATCGCGACATGTGGCTTCGTCGCGGCCGAAAGAGAAAAAGTGTCGCGATTTCGCGACATGTGGCTTCGTCGCGGCCGAAAGAGAAAAAGTGTCGCTATATCGCGACATGTTGCAACATCGCGGCCAAGAGAGAAAAAGTGTCGCGATATCGCGACATGTTGCTTTGTCGCGGCCAAAGGAGGAAAAGGTGTCGCGATTTCGCGACGTCGCTGCCCAAGGAGAAAAAGTGTCGCGATATCGCGACATGTTGCTTCGTCGCGGCCAAAGGAGGAAAAAGTGTCGCGATATCGCGACATGTTGCAATGTCACGAACAGAAGAGGAAAAAGTGTCGCGATATCGCGACATGTTGCATTTTCACGGCCAAAGGAGAAAAGTGTCGTGATATCGCGACATGTTGCATTTTCGCGGCCAAAGGAGAAGAGGGTAAGAGTGTCGCGATATCGTGACAAGTTGCATCAACAAACCAATCCGATCCCCCTGTTAGCTAGTTAATGGTTCAAGAGATTTGGCTCCATTGCAAATCTTCTTTTACTATTGTAAGCATGTGTTCTCTCTGATTTCGGCTGGGAAAATTCTCTTCCCAAATTGTAATTGATCTTTGTTTTAATACAAGTTTTTTCAAATTTTTCAAAAAAAAAAACAGATTATAAAGTCATACTTAGGAGAATAATATAATAATTTAATGACTTTATAATAATTATAACTTCGACGATGAAAAACTCCATGACCGCTCATCCAAACTCACATCCGAAGATAAAAATGAGTACCCATTTGGCCAAACTAGCCACTCGTAGGACTTCTGCTCCGCCAAAACCAACTTACTAAAAATAGTAAGTTCCCTGCACTGATAACCAAACGGGTCTAGTCAATCAACTGAAGATATATCTGGATACCCAATTCGACGAAGAACAACATTCTACAATCAATTCGGCCAGAAACCTGAATCACCGACTTACTATAAATAGTAAGTCCTCCCTCAAATCTCAGAATGTCCCCAAAAAACTGGCATCCAAAGGCATACAACCATCTGGCAAAACCCCAACATCCTCTGAGAGCATTCTCACAAAAGACAAGCCTGGAAAGGGACATTACAAATGGCTTCTTGTTTTGTTGAGATAAGTCTCAAAGATTCTTCTTCAGATGTTGCAAATTTGTCAATGTCTGTACACAAGTGACTTGCATGAAACATAGGTACTTTTTTTTTAAGACCTTGGTGAGAAATGACCAAAGGGGAGGCACCTCCAGAGGGCTGGGGCTTGTGTAACCACGTACAAGATTCAGGAAATCTTATTTTCTTATGTTGTGACCTAGATCCTCACGGATTCCAAACAGCTCCTTACATGCCTTCTAGTTTTAAACTTCTATTATTTCCAAAATATAAACAAAAACAGTTTGGGACTTACAACTGACATCTGCAATCTTTCTACTCATTCTAGAGATAGTCTATAGTTCAAAATAAATCTTTACCCAATGAGGTAGAGAAGAATAAATATGATTAAGAAAACTGACTATCTCAATCTAGGCCTCCTTGTCTGTATTTGGAAGGGTCTCCATCATGATATTAAATTTTCTTCTGTTAGTACTCATTCATGAGCATATATTTTTTCATCAAGATACATGCTTTAAGACAAATAATATTGTATTATAGCCTTAACAACCTTTTACTTCAAAACGAAAATACATATATATTATAACACTTTGTGAAAAAATAAGCTGATGCTATGCAACTAACTTCAAACATTATAAAAGTAAATTTAAAAACCTAGAGTCACCAGTTTTTGTATTCCTCCTCAATAGAAAGACACAGATCACGTAGAAAACAAAGCAGATAAAACAATGTTCTATACTTGTAATAGAATATGTATTTGTTTATTTGAGAAGCATACCTTCACAGCACCTTCTTCAATGATTGACATCCGAGCAAGGCGAGCATAGTCTGAGGCAATATGTTTTCTCAGATCTTCCAGGAAGAAAAAATTTATATCATATATAATCTGTGTAGCATTTAGTACAGAAGCAGAATCTCTATTAGACAATATTGTCACAAACAACAAAAAGAAGCAATATATTATTGCCCTCAAATTTCCCAAACTTGCCAATGGAAGGAGAGGCCATAGCAAGAATATATAAGCAAGGGAGAACATAAAGCATTTTAAACCAAGCAGTCTGAGTCAAAAGCTAAGTGAAAGCAACAACAGAAAGGAAAAGTGATTCCAGATAAACAAGACTATAATGGCGAGACATATAAACTCCTCATAAATTAAATTTGTCCATCTCCTTTCCTCCATCATCCCACTATCCAAACATGACAAATCTATTTTTTGGATGCAAGATAACATCTTACATTCTATCCCATGGCGCATGAGCTCATTGTGGCAGACAACCAAATAACAAGTATCACATTGACACATAACTCTAAAACTGTAAGTGAGAATTCATAACAACAAATATAATGTATTGTTATGTTGTTACATGCAACAGTATGATCCTAATCACATGAGTTCCCAATTATAATTTATAATAGCCCACACACCAGAAATTCATATATTCTATCCCACACATAAGTTCCAATCCATCACACTTGCAGATTTAAAAGTACCTTCAACACTCATTCAATGTACGTCTGAGGTAAGCTTGATTCTCTAGAAGTCAGAAAATTCCCAAAATTATCAAAGCTTGGAATAGCAGAGATGTTATTCTTCTCCAACACACTTCTCATTCATGCAAAAGCAATTGTCAAAATGGGAAGATTCAAGAATGTATTTTTAGTTTTCAAAATACACTAATTATAGTTAAGTTCCATCAACCAGTCATTTCTATGACATCCAACAAGTCAATTGTTTCTGAAGGGGTTCCTAAAGGCTCCTTGGTCACCTACAGTTATATTTTGATAGTTGCTTTGCATGCTACTATGGCTCTTTTAATTTGATCCCATGTAGCTTATCCAATCCATTAACCAGAATAATAGATGTCATTAATGCATCTTACCATGTTCTTTTAGAAGAGTTTATGTTCGTTGTGGCCAAAACCCTCCTATGAATGAGAAGTTGGGTTGTAACACCATGATGACTACACCAATAGCACTATATTTGTCGACACCTGAATGAATCTAAAGTTCCCAGTAAAACAGATGACATTTGTCCTTACCTCAACTGTGGCTTCCAATTTACAAAGTCTTCAACACTCTATATCTGACCAGCAGTTGGTCCTCTTGCTTTCTAACCGGTTCATGGTGATGTTGTTCTTCTTATACAAACTGTTATTTCCAGTGGCATATTCCAATGATGGAATTTTGTCCCACTTTAATACCTGTCCTCAATATCTTTGAAATACTTTTCTATTACCAGACCCTAGTGAAGAGGCTTTTTGAACTCCACTTGTTGTAGTCTCCTATGCATGCCATCATTACAGTATATTGTAGCAGCATTTTTAAATGAGTCCCATCTACTGTGGCCATCTGTGGACATTAATAGAATTATCTAATCTTATCTATGTTAAATACTGGTATGATTTTTTTTCCTCTTTTATCTCTGCAAGTATGGTCTACTACTCATCCATAAAATACTTCCAATTTCAAAAATTTGTAAATATACAAAGGACTCACTTGTAAATGTCGTGGCAAAAGGCTGCCCATCAGCTCAACAGGGATTTTCTCCAAAGCTTCTGGAAGCACTGTGTGATTTGTGAAGGAAAACACTTTCTTAACAATTTCCCAAGCTCTTTTCCATTCCACATTCTCCTCATCAACCAACATTCGCATTAGTTCAGGTATTGCAATTGAAGGATGTGTATCATTCAGCTGCAAAGCTACCTGCAACCCATCATAATTTTGACAATGAAGAGCTTTTTCTTCAATTGAGCCTTTAGTGAACAGTAAACTCAAGAAAGTGAAATCTGCGTCTGAAGTAAAATCTATTAACTATTTAACTATAATACATTGAATAAAAGAGGCAAAGGAAATATTCCTAAATTTATTAGAGACATTGAATAGTAGAGGTAGTAGTTCATAACACTACACAAATATCAATCCAAAGAAATTATCAATTCAACTAATAAGTCAGTAACAAAAATAAACATCATGTGATCAGACCCTCTAGAACATGGTATACAGCACTTAAGATATGTACAAAATATTATAGGATCCTTAACTATAAACAGTGTTTTCCCTGTTTCATGTCAAAACAACAATTTGCCATTAATAGTGAAGCTACTCCGGTATTAAAAGGTAGAAGTGACTCTTACAAAGCCTTTGGAATAGAATAAGTACCTTGTCCGGAAATTGATCAATATTACTATGTAAGTCCTTGAACCTCCTCATAATATCTTGTAAAGAAGCTGACACAAAGAAGTATTGCTGCTTCAGACGAAGTTCCTTGCCCTGCAACATCACCACATTCAATAGCTGGCTATGACCTACATGCCTCCATATCCTGCAGGAAAAAATGTGTAGTTCATTGCATACATTCAAAGGATTGATGTGTTTAATTCATTCCAAATGCACAGAAAAGAAGAGACACATTCCTTTGCAGAAAACATTCAGTTACAAGGGTACAAGGAATTTTAGGAAGCAACCACAAAACTTTTATGTCGTGAGCATGACAGGAATTAAGGGCATGATTGAGCTAAGCTTTTCTGTCTATTATTAGTCGATGACATATTTCATAATAGAATCTATCTTCTCCCACAACATCATCAATGCATTGCTTCAAAAAACAATTCCAAACAAACTTGCCATAACAAAGTACTAGACAGAATTTTGAATTTGTTCTAACAATTCAATAAGCAAGCACAATACACAGCAGCAAACATATTTAGCTCTAAGCAAATGAATTCATAGATTACTTGAGATTAAACTACTCCAGCTAGCAAGTTGCACCTCAACTTTTATTGTGGATATATCAGGCTTCAACTATTCCCTAGCGACATTACTTGATGAAATGCAGCACCACAAAATTTCTACCTGATAGGAGCGGTCATCTGGGTACAAAACACTACTTATAGTCTCAGCCCGCTGCCTGTTGATTATAGCGTTGATATAGTCTCCTGTACTATATGATTCCTGTTTTATGCAGACTGAAATAAATGAGTTTCACAATAAACAAAAAATATTTAAATAGCATTGATTTCACATTCATTACTAAATGATTGCTGCATCAGAAAAGAGAAATAGCATCCAAAGGGAGATTTGAGTTTAATTGTAACCAACATTTTTTCAAATAGCATTTGATAAAGTCCCATAATAAACAATTCCTGCTTTAGAAATAAGAAGCACAAACCAGAAAGAGAGAGATAGAGAGAGAAGTTTCATGGGAAATAATATTTTTGTCTGGCTAAAATGTGGTTGACAAGGCTTCTCTATGCATCATGTGTTTTTTAGTAACCAGGAAAACTATTAGAAATTTGAAATTACTTTAAACTAAGAAACCCCTACAACATAAACATCCAATTTTACTTGCATCTCTCAAGAAGATTAACATTTCATAAATATGCATAAAGTAGATGATGAAATAAGAAGGAAATTCTATTAACTTCCACAAATGACAAAAGAAGGTTAATCAGGAGCGCTAAAAGTAACACTAACCCAAAATAAAGTATCAGTCACTGGGCAACCTGTCCTTTAGCCATGGTTGAAAAGTCTTCAAATGCCTTTAAATATAGTTTATTTTGTAATTACATAGCAATTGCGCTTTTCCATATATGATAATCATTGGGCTTTTATCACAAAGTTCCCCAAAAGTTTGTTGGACGGCTCAATAAGAGTTACCCTGAAGGGTTAAGGGTTCACCAAGCATGTATTGTGGAATCACGGTGAATATTCTTGTAATAAGAGATTATGATTAATCCAAGATGAAATCACAGGCAATATTCTTGTAATAAGTGATTATGATTATGAACAATGTCATGAAATTCTGTATGAGATCACTTTATCATATATACCAGACACTCAAACAATATTGTTCTTCATACTCAAGTCTTGTAAGCATATTACAAGCAAACATATCAGAGATTTATCTTGAGTAAACAACAATGCCCAATTTGATGGTTGTCAGTAGACTTGGAGGCAGTGTGTAGACATTTTTTAAGATGTAAGTATATCTCCAGACTATATGTGCCATCATCTAAGTAAAGCTTTTGTATGGTAGACCTTTACCCTCGAGAGAAGATCAATGCAATCTTGTGGGAGTAACATGATACGAGGAATGGAATGCAATTTTAACAAAAACAACAAGAGACTAGGGATTGCTGCAACCGTATGTATGCTGGACACTCATTTTTATTACGGATTCACAAGGAAGATTCTAGGAGGACACTTCCAAAAATAGGGAAGTAGGTGAGATCAATAAGTACATTATATACGTGCATTTATAACATGATATGCACATTAGATTGTCTTATCATTTCCTTCCTTGTTAGCAGAAATTGTCCCCAATTTCTGCTGTAGGTGGGAAAACCAAGCAATTGTTAGTAGAATTATGCCTCATGGTACATGTGCAAACATCAATGAAGGTATATTCATACAAAGGAGGTTAAAAGTCTGTAATGGTGTCCTCAATATGAGAAAAAACCACCTCTTCCTTCAAATGTCATAGTCCATAAAATTTTAGGCTTTAGCCAGCTCACATCCACATCACATGTATGTCTGTCTAACAAGGAGGATCTAGTCGAAAAGTATTTACCCCAAGCTACTGTAAAATTGTATAAGTCCCATATCCTCTGTTGCAACATGCAGGAAACTCTTACCATTAAATGATATGAGCTCAAGTCGTTAAAAAAATATGGACTTCCAATACGGAGACCTAGGTTCAAATCTTGCTAGGCAATACTGATCCAGGCATGTGACCTTGTTGGTGTTAGAGTTACTATGGTAATAACTACTAGCTATGCTAACATCCTATCAATGATGTAAAACAATTTATTGATAGGATTGTAATAGTTATATACAATATCCTAGGCTGACAATAGCTCTAACAGATGAGCTAAGAGCGCTAACAAATAACAATAATTAACCCTAACTATTGTATGCTAACAACTAATGTACTAACAATATAATATTCGATAAATAGAAAGATTTATCGAATATCTAATCTAGGTAGATAACTAACTACCCTAGTAACCAAATGAGGTAATAAATAGAATTACCATAGTAACTCTAACATCCCCCCTTATTACATTATTTGGGTAATAATATAACTGCCCCAATACAGTGAAGAAGAAGTTGATCTGCTGGTTCTTTGCTCTGTCACAGTGCTCTGACTGCTTCTTAAGCAAAAAATGGGTCATTCCTCATTTTGTCTTCACGCCAACGAATGTCCTTATGGTAATCACATCATCCAACCGATTTGCATGGATAACCAGCCGTTGCAATCGCTAGGTGTAGTAGAAAAGATCACTTCATACAAGGTTCATTCATTTACAATATGAATTTGCAAAAGATAAGGTAGCTAAGGTGTCGGTCGCTGCCGAAAATGCACCCTTATAAGTGTTGGGGCATGGCATTATGCCCAAAAACCTATTTTTTTGGTCCTAACAACATTGTCAAGTGCATAACGTCTTGCTTGAGACTCCATTTTGATCCATTCAAGAAGCATTGGAAAGCTTATAGCCTCACATCTCTTCCCAGAGTTTGCTTACATTATACTCTGTTTTTAGAGCAGTAAAAGCAATCTGTTATTTTGCTTATATTTCTGTGGTTTGATTTGATATACTCTGTTATTTCCGAATTGCACTCTTTCTTGATCTTCCTCAACTCAAAATTCTGAGTTTCAGATCAGATATATGCATGATTGCTAATTATAATCCGCCTCAAATAAAAGGAGGCAGCAAACTTTTAATTTAAGAGATCATTTTGTAAGGGCTTTTATATTCACGTTCCTCTTTCTCATCCCAGCGGGAGCTGAGCCTCTCTCTATACTTAAGGTTCTGAAGCCGGATCTTCTCCTGAGAGCTCAGGTACCATTGATTATGTTCTTATCCTTTACCCTTAATATAATATGCATCTTTCTCACGACGCCTTTTCTCATTTTAAAGAGGAGGAGTGAGACCTTTATTTAAGGCCCCAAAAAGTGGTCATGATACAATAGGGGTGGGATCCATTTCAATCAAATATAAACAATTTAAGAAAACAAGCTTGTGCAGAAAACCAGATCCACATGTATAATCAAGGGAAGGAGTCTGATTGACCACTGTGAGGTGCTGAGAACTGGCCCAAAGTGCGGATCTGAAGAATAAAGTGATCTCCAATCCTCATATGCAGCAAATCTAGTATTGAGAATATGTAAAACCTTGCAAAGATTTCTACTCAACATATTAGCAACTTGATTAGCAATCCCCTTTTAATACTTGATAAGATGGAATGGCCATATGCAAGAAGCCCATTTCAGGTGTCATTCTTCCTAAATTTTAGATTGGGAATTCAAAAACATAATAGGCTGATGACTAGTACAAACAGTTTCCTTACCAAAAATTTCATGTCTTCATTGCCTAAGTGCTTGAACCAAGACACAATATTTTGTCATATGTGAAATGAAATGAAATGATTTTTTTTGAATGTCATACACATAAGACCAATAGTATGTATGGAATGGAAAAGAAAATAAAAAAGTTGATTACAAAAATAAGATTTTCCCCTTTTTTGGAGGTCAGCTGCAATTCACTTCAATACTACTGCAAAATTATCCATAAGGATCTTGTCTGTGTTCATTTTGTGATGTTTGAAACCTCCTTAAGATACCCACCCACCCTTGTGATGGTGAACTTCATAACTTGTACAAGCTGCTCAAGTCATCATGTTGTACAAGTGCTTTTGTCTTAGATATTGGTATGCAAGACAAAGTAATATCACGTATTCCTCATCCTCAACTTTTCTTTGCATGCAGAGTAAACATAGGTGTCCTTCTCGATCTAATTATAGTTTTAGCTTTTCTTGTTGTTGAAACCACTGATCACTCCTTATTTGCTATTGAAATTGTACTTTTAAGTCTCATTGAGCTACTTCTGAGAGCCATTTTAAACATCATCCTTGTTACAGGCATAAGCAAAAAATAAAATTGGATTATGGGTTCACTGCACATCTATGAGATAAAGTTTTACATCTATGGGTTCACTGCACATCTATGGGTTTACATCTCATCTATGGGTTTACAGCTCATTAGAGCCACTTCAGTCTTTGAAAATGGATTATCATAGAACCAATATAACGCTCCCAAGTTTCAACAGAAATTATGGCTGATGGTATTGACCAGAGTCCAATGCAGCAGTAAAGAAGCAGCAATTGAATTGAGGAATGTGTATAACTGGTGAACATAAAAATAAGCAAATACGCTGGATAAATTCTTGCTGCTATGTCTTTGCCTTAATATTCTAATCTCTGTTGTAAAAATGAAGAGTGCATCACATTTTTGTATGCAAATGAGAAATAACTAACTGATGACATGTTTGAGATGGATTAACAACTATAAATCCGTTTGATTGTAAAACTAGAAAATTGTCTTATATCAATATTTTATTAGACGCCGTTCTTGTCTTACTTTTTCAGATATTATAATTTATCATTTACAGATCAGCTACTAGTTTCGTTTCAACCTTTTCGTACACCATGTCTGTGTGATAAGAATAGAACTGTTGATCTTCAGTCAATTTGAACATCATAACTTTTGACCTTCCATTACCTTTTTCTTGTTTTCCAACATTATCTTCCACCGGAATGTCACATATTGTATTCAAACTTCAGCGAATACACTCCAAGTAACTGCTATTAGTGTTATTTCAACTCTTAGGTAAAATACATGTATAATAAAATAAAAACTGCTAAACTATAGTCTATCTGAAAGCATTTCTTTTTCCAGTATAAAAATAACATCTTTCTATACATTTTTAGACACTCTCCTGTATGCTCCCCTGGAATTTGGATGTCCCCCGAGCCATCTGTTCAACATGTCCCCCCTTCCCACATCCCGGTGTCACCAGAACTTTGTGAACATTGTTCTAATGTATGGTTCATAAACAGTGATGTAAATGTAAATTGTCATAATTTACTATAAATTTTCACATTGTCCAAAACAAACCAAAATTTGACACTCTGTCCACCACTAACCACACCAACAAATAGCTTTTAGGTTATTATTATTTGCTAATTAGCTAAATGTTCACCATTTTTACAAAAAAAAATTACCAATTGGCAATATTTCCTGAAAACATTATTCAAATTTTTGTATAAGAATTACTTGAATTTATTAAATTCGCCACATTCTATAAGTACTAATAGTAAATTCCAATTTTTCTCAAATATTAGATTAAATATTTATATTTTATATTTTATGAAACTCAAAGATTTGTCAGTTTTTTACTGTTCTTAAAAATACATATGGTCCTTGGCATTTTTCTTGATCTACACACCCTGGCAAATAGGGTACTCAACATAGTACATTTTCACTGATGCAACAAATTTAAAATGTTGAACTTAAAAACAAATAATCATTTGCAAATATCAAGTTAGACCAACCAGCTCAGATTCACCACTGGGTTTTGCACCCCAGAGTCGAAGATTTATTGTGTTTCCCGTGTCATACCCTGGAATGGGGTTGTCATATGCAACTGCTTCTACCTGCATGTCAACCAGCATGTTCAAATGCATCAAGTACTGTTTTGTATTAATTGAATTACGAAGAAGATGAAAGGCTTTAGATATGTGAAAAATAACAGCATGGCTCACCAATGGATACCACTGAGGCTATTAAAAAAACCAGGCCAATACCTTTATTGTACAAACATAACAGAAACTGCTTATTGCCCATTTACCATAAATGACATTCTGAGTCAACATAAATCATGTAGGACAATGCTGAAATGGTAATCAGATGAGCTTCATGCAGCCTTACTTGACTGCCATGCATCTAATATAAATCATTATCAAGTATATTTGCTGCCTTATGGTACATTTAATTCAGGTTTCTTACCATCTCTCCAGGAATCCATTTTCTCCGTCTTCTTCCCTTGACAACCTCTTCTTCCACTTTCCCATAAAACTACAGTATACATTGAAAGCATATAATTGAACAAGATAAAAACAAAAAAAACTGTATTAGGAAATAATTTATAGAAGACAAATGCAAGGGCAAGGTAATCCTAGGAAGACAAATTATGTGAATATGTCACCCCCAGAAAGTCAACTACTACAACTTTATTTGCTACAAACCTTTACAGGATATGAGATATGAACACGTTCAATCTCCCAAGGATTACCAAAATTCAGCCAATAATCTGGTTGCTCGTGCTGAAAACCATCGAGTATAATCTGTCTAAACAATCCATACTGATAACGCAATCCATATCTGCACAAGAAAAATGGATTTATTATTACTTTACAGCCAGAAAGTCACATGTAAGCAACACTTGGTGTTTGCAGCTAAGCCTGAAGTTGAAACAAAGATTGATGAAGGCAGAAGAATCAACCCCCAAGCTGGAAAGTCTAAAGATGCAAGCGAGTCCATTAGACATGCTGACAGTCGAGCAAGCCCACCATTTCCGAGAGCTGCATCTCCTTCCTTAAAAAATGTGAAAACAAACTAAGAAGTCAAATGGATGAGCCTAATCCATTATGCTTCATAGTTACCTAGTTTATTCAAGTTGAAGTACACTAGAGACAGAAGAACATAATGATACAAAAAAAAAATGCAAGATACTGCACAAGTTCAACGTACCATTAGAGAACAAAAGTTCAACGTCTTAGTTAGTAATCAATCACGCTTCTCAAAATACATATACAAAACAATATCAAAGCTTCTTCAACAAATCTGGACATAACTCATCAAAACTGCTTAAAACGTCAAAAATAAATTTTAACCAGCTAACTTTTGGGCTTTAAATATGGGTTTTTAACTCATAGAAACTCCAATCATAAGTTATTAAGGCTGTGCATCATTTGGTTCAATTGTAATGGATCCACTGGGTGTATCATCTAAAACCATAAAGATGCTACAAGCTAAATGATGAAGGTACAAGTCGTGACTCATGATCTTGCATGTAGGAAATGATTTATGATGAAAAATGACGCATTACAAATAATTATCCTGCAATTGTATAACTTAGATATACACTTCAATATCATGCTATTGTATCACTCAGGCATATATAGTATTCCCCACCCCGCTGAAAGCATTTTTGCCCCCAACAGCTGTGATGAAACTCTATCATTATTAAAAAAAATATTCTATTTCCTTTTGCATTCTTTCAATACAATGTGATCCTCATTAAATAAAGTTTCAAGGATATCATTTCCATTGACTTAGAAAAATAAAATAAAATTCATGGTAATAGTAGCTTGGATCGAAGTTCAATTGTTAAAGATAGAATTAAAATCAACACTCATGATTTAGCATACTAATAGTCTTATAATAATCCAGAAATCAAGAGAATAATTAAGTAATCCTTCAAAGCATTAATGCAAAGTGTAAATCTGAAGATAAGTGATCCAAAACTCAGAAATTTGAGTTAAGGAAGATCAAGAAATAATGCAATTGTAGTTCTTCTTCTAATTCTCTCTTTATCATTACTTTTAACATGTTAGGGTTTGTCCATTTTGGGTAACCCTCGAGGCTGAAATTTTATGCCATAGAGTTGTTCCACTTCCATGTAGCGTACACTAGATTCTTTACTCTAGTTTAGCTTTTTTTCATAGGACTATTTTATCATAGCAGTGCATTGTAACAGCTCTTTTCAATAAGTCCCATTGGCCTAATTTGGCCATCTATGGACATTAATTAATTAGCTTATCTTACAAAGCTGGAAGAGACGACACCTCTTTAAGGGCCTTCCATGTCCATCCGGGAAAATGCCCAATCATTCGTTTACAGAACCGTGCAAAAACAAGGACTTAGGCTCCGAAATGTTATCTGAAAGGTTCATAGTCTCTAGTTTCGATTGCTTGACCTATTAACAAGGACAAACAAGATCTCTCTTTCTCCCTCTCTATCTATAATGTTGAGTGATCATTCAAGTTAAGGATGTAGAGCCCCCCCTCCCTTTAACATCAAAGGAATGTTGTATTGCTTTGTCATACCTTAGCATAGCAAGGAATTCAGCATTTTGCCCTTCTAATACTTTAGAGAGGTTTTTTTACTTGTGGTTTCATCCTGAAAAAATATTTTCTAATCTTTATGTGAATGCTTCTTGTAATTTCAAAGAATATTTTTTATGGGTTTTGTTTTTAAATCTAACATGGTATAAGAGCTAAGCTATTGCTATTAGCGCCATACATATGAGCTCAGCTCACTAAAAGTTTTTAAACCAAAGAAAATAATATATTTTTATTACTTTTTCTTCTGAGTGACTCTATTTACATGAACATATTTTTTGTGTGAGAAATATTGCAGATTTCTTGCTGTGAACAAGAGCTACTATTCGAGGCAGTAATTATTTTTTAAGCATTTGATGTATTTTCCTTGCTAGAAAAGAAGCCATTGTTCATGAGGAAGGTGGTCTTTTGTTTTTTTAATAACTCTGAAAGGTTCACCTGCTCTTGTACCTGGATATGCTCAAAAGCAGCATTATAGACCAGTAATATTTACTTATATTGGACAAATTTGTTTTGCAATAGAAAGCAGTCACTTTACTTTTAGCTGGTACTATTTATTTTTGGCTATTTTTTCATCCTCTCCTCCCAGATTTTTTTCCCTCTCTTTGTTTTGCCTACATTGAAGGAAGAAAAATAAAAAACAGTGTTTTTATTATTCGCTCCTGGTAAAGCTATGGTAAAGTTCTTTACATAACAAAACAAAAGTCCCAGAACCAGCAAGCCCTTAGATCCGTATCTTTTCCTTCTTCGCTTTACCTTAGGTCCATCTCCCTTTGCCTGTGCTGTTTGGCATTCTCTATTCTGTATCCTGGAGGATTTCTGAGCCTTCTTAGTGCGTGTGAACAGCTCTGCTAATAAAAATGTCTGATATTTTTTGAAGTGTCATGTTGAATGTAGTGTTCACAGAACCTCCTTGCTTTCTTTCCAATACTTCCTAACAGTTTCATTTTTGGGTCTTCAATGTAGTGTTCACAGAACCTCCTTGACTTAGTTTTGAAGTCTAGATCCTGGAGGCTGGAAGCCTTTATTCCCTACCAGTATAATCTGTCTGCTGTATTTTTTTTACCCAACAAGTGCACTGGGGGAACCTTTTTCCTCAAAACTCATCAATGGTACTGTTGCATTCCTATGCATTTGGAAGAAGCAAACATACTTGATCCTAGCCAATCCATAAATTCTACACCTCCTAGACAATTCAGAGTCCAAGAATCTACAAACATGGTGTTACTATGTACGAATTCTTGCAATATTTTCCTCCCTGTTGGAAGAGATCATGCTGTCGGACATAGAACCGCAAAGTTTTTTAACACTGAGCATGTTCGCCTCCCACCTCCCCCTGTTGCCCCCTTCTTCTAGGGCATTTTAAGTAGGCAAGTGGAGGCATGGTGGTTTATCCATACAAGGCATAGTGAAATATGCGCATGCTTGAGAAACGTTCAAGGCCAATCATGTTCTTTTTTCTATGGTTATGTTTGCTTGGCTTCATGCCACTTGACACACAGCAGACACCTTTTTTTGATTGAATTGCAGGAACCATTCCTACACAAGCAATAATGCTTATTAAAATTCCTTTATAACACCTTGTTCGTGTCAATATCCTGTACCATGGCTCCTTGGAAATTTAATTGGCGCTTGATTTACACTAATTTTAGGAGTTTGCATTAATCTTTTAATCATTAATTATTTTTTTTAATTTTATTTTTTAAATAATTTAATTGTTTATTTATTTAGAATTTAAAATTTATTTGTTTTAGTTTAAGCTTTAGATATTTTGTTTAGTTATTTAGATAAGTTTTGGGTCGAGCATTAATAAATTAATAATAAAAATAAAATTAAATCATGAATTATCTTTCTTATTATCTTAATAAGTGTTTGAAACGTGCATTTACTCTTTCATTGTTGATGGAGCTACTCAAATATATTGTCATATTTTTTTAAAAGCAGCCCCAAATGGTGTGAGCAAAGGGACAATGAAGAAGTAAATGGTCTGATGTTTCTAAAGCCTTCTCACAAAGAACATATTCTCAAGGTCCATGATATATTTTTTTTATAGACTCTCTCTATCATGTAAGAATCTTACTTTGGATTGCTAATCAAAGGAATGTTGAGGCCTTTGAGGGAACCCCTAGTGACCAAACATTCTTCCAAATGAAATCTTTGGGAGTAGGAAATTTCAATTACTCTAAATCCAAGTATATGCTATCTTTTGATAGATTTCAAACCAACTCGTCCTTTCATATAAAAATAGGTAAATAAAACTCTTGAAGCATATTTTGAAGCTCATTTGCTATTTGTTTGAGTTCCTGTCCTTCAATCAGGTTACTAACAAAAATGCATTATTTGAAGTTGTTGCTCATAGTAATATAATCTTTGACCTTTGGACCTTTACAAGCTAGACATGCCCGAGCCAATGGTTGCCATTTTGAATCAGAGATAAGCAGATAATACTTCAACCAACCATCAAACCAAAAATTTGCATAGCTCCCCTCATTCATTGACCATCTAATATGTTTCTTGATCAATTGCAAACTATATGCTAAAGTTCCATGTTGGTGATCCTTTGGGTAGGGTCCTTCACGAGAAAGACTTATTTTTATAAATTCAATTTGCTCCTTATATTTTTTATTGCATATCATTTGTTAATGAATATCATAGAACAACATTTAGCTTATTTATGTTATTTTATTCTCCTATGGAAATACTTCTAATAACAAGTCCCTTATAGATATTATTGTGCATCACTTGTTGATTATTTTAAGTTTTGTAGATATCCTATGTGAAAATTGTTTAATGACAAGTTCCTTAATATCACTTGTGGGCAACACTTTGTATAGTGCATAAAAATAACCATACTTACTTATTACGTGAATTTTTATTAATGATGTATACAAGAGATCTCTTATATGCTCCCATGAGAGTTTTTTTTTTTGGGAATGCTTTTATTTAATCTCTTAAGAGAGTATTCACTGCTGCTTTCAGATCTATGAACTACGTTCACTTGATAGTTAAGAATGAAATCAGTTACTTTATGCTCCTTTCAGATTGGTACATGTTGACTTTGCTTCACATGGTGTGACTTTGGAGGTGTTTGTCCATCTTCTACTTGCACTATTATGCTTCATTGTTTTCATCCATGGAATATTTTATTTGCAATTTCCTTGGCAAAGCTATTATTATTTTAGGAGTTGTCATTCAAGGAGAGTGTGAAGTAATGATACCTGCCTTCTAATATTAATGTAAGTCCATATAAGTTTGTATACTAAAAGCATATTAAGGGGGAGCTTTATTGGATTTGATCATTGATCATACACATTGACAAGTGCACTCATGTCTATTTCTTTGTAACCCTAAATAAAAATTAAGGGGGAGTATTAGGAATGTTAATCTTTATTTGTCTATAGTTTGTCTAGTCTTGTATAATATATATAATTACAAGAATAATATTTCTAAGAGGAATCTTTTCTGCACCCTCCAAGTAAGGTGTCCTGCATTCATGCATGAGGAAGTTGTCTTGACACTTCTTTTGTAACTCTTATAATATGTGTCATATGAGCATCCTAGAATAGCACAATCATAAATTAGGTGTCATGTGAGTTCAGTTGAAAGTGACACATCTTATAGAACTCCATGTTATATGTCACTTAAGACTTCTTTGTGTAGGGAATATTATGACACTCAGTCACACATAACTGGAAACGCAAGAAGCCGCAATAACAAGCTTCTAACTCCTTAATTCCTCTTATGCATGTTCAAATAGGCATTAGGATGTAGGAGGTCTTATGATACAATTATGTGTAAGTCTTGTTTAGTGTCATTCTTTGAAAATTTGAAGGATTGACGTATTGCTTTTTTGTAACCTTGCAAAGAAAGGATTCCAGCCTCATGGTTTCATCCTTAAAAAAGTGTCTCATCTTTATGTAATTACTTCTTGTATGTGCAATATTAAACAATATTTTTATGGTTTTCTGTTTTAAACCAAATACCAATTGACTGAAGAAGAAAAATAACTTCCATATACATACCATCAAAGATGAAAAGCAGATGCGCTCCTAGAGGTAACCCATTCTGACAAGCGAAGAGCCAAATATGGGTATCACTCACAGCTTGATGTAAGGTCAGGCATGGATCTAAGGCAACAAAGCTGAAAAATAATTCTAAAGATGCTCCCAAGATGAAGAGGATGAGTGACAAACTCAGCCTATACAATACATTGGGTAACTGTTCTTTTACATCAGATAAATTGATGAAGCAAAATAGTTTGGACCCTCTCAATGCAAGCCCAATCAACACACCCTAGACAGGGGCCCTGAATCTCAAATCCATAGAACTATGGGTTTTATGATGCAACCACATAAGCACATAGATGTCTTGGGAGTGTTGGTAGAAACATTGTCATTCCAAAACAAAGAGATGGATATCCCTTGCAAAGTCATGATTGTGAAGATTACAAAAAGGACCTGTAAACTAGACCTCGAATAGGTGTAAGTAGAAATGATCCCAATCGACTCATCCTTATAGAACTGAAACATAGATAGGGTAACCTTTGATGTATTGAAAATCATCACCTTATACTTGCTAAGTTGATTGTCAATTGTTTTAAGTCAAAGAAGTGAGTAAGAACTTCCTTTATCAAGATACCTTTGTGAATTTTGTGTCACAAATTTTGTGGATGAATTGGGATTTTAGTCATGGAGGGCAATGACAAGTATTATTCTTTATTTATAGTCCACTTGATAAAATGTTCTTTTTATTTCAGTTTTCATTTCTTTTGTTTCTTTCACTTTAGTTTGTTCATCTCATAAAAGACATGTAATTACGTCATTTTCCATCTTCAAAGATATTTGAACCTCGGCCACTTGAAAAGAACCTCTATCATAATGTTTTACTATGTTTTACTATGTTTTATTGTTATGATGAGTTCAAAATGAAATGACTTATATGCAAGGTTACCAGGTGCGGGGGTGCAGGTGCGGCCCCTGTCAAAAATAGGGTTCGTCGGGTGCGGGTGCGGGTGCGGGTAGTTTTTAATTAAAATATATATATATATATATTATCAAAAAAATTAAATAAATATGCACATTGTGAAATAATTAAATAAATGATAAATCATACACATTGTGAAATAAAATAAATCATTCATACACATTGCAAAAAAATAAATATTTAAATATGGCATCATACAAGCATATTCATGTAAAAAAATGACAGGATGTCGGGTGTGTGCACCCACCCAACTAGGTGCGCGAACCCGGTTACACTGCTTATATGTAAATAGTTGTTTAGGGATACATTTAAGTTTTGTTAATATGTGAATAGTTGGGTAGGTATGACAATTGCCCCTTGCCAATACCCACCTGCACAGACTATATGCACACCTTGTTGTCTTGCCTAGAACATCATTAAAGCATGCTGCACATGAATCCTCTGGTTATGTACTTGTGTAAATACAAGTTGTTCTTTCCATTATGGTGTCTTTCTTTGTATAAAATGGATATGTATTGTGATGTGTTGCATTGTAAATTCGTTCGTGTAACTAGAATACTCCCACATGCTACAGTATGTAAGAATTTGAATTAGACACAAGGGTTGAAAATTCCTAATGAAATTTAGTGAACCACGGATTCAATGACACATTACATGTTTCTAGGAAAAGGCTAAGCTTGAGATTCTGTTTGATGCCTTGGTCTTGTGGCACCTTAAAGCCACTCTCTTATCCTAAGTGGTATACTCATTTGAACTTTTCATCTTCTTCCCTTTCAAGTTATCCTCTTCATGCTCTACAGTTTTTTGCCCTTTTTCCTATCATCATCCTACCTACCCTTCCCATCTCCATCTATTCTAAAACCCATCAGAATTTGTTGAAGGGTGGGTGAGAATCTGTCACCTAGACACGTCTTACAACTATCACATTGGTCTGACTCTGAGGAATTCTAATTATGTTCTGATTTGGTGACACTTCCTCCTGCCTCCAGTAGTTCAATCTCCTATTGGTTAGAAGATGAAAAATCTTTAATGATTTTTACGCTTTCAACTGCTTCAGTGACTTTGGTTTCTATTTCAGATTAATCAAAAGAAAATAAGAATAATCTTCCTGAAAAGAAGATAAGACCTGCATTGCTTAGAGATGACAGGATTCCATTTTTTTCTATCCACTTCTCCAAAACATTGCATATTTTCAAATCCTTCTTCAAGAAATTCATACCGGTGAAAATGCAGATTGAATTGACTGACATGTTTTATTAAAACTTCACAGGGATCATAGAAACTTCATGTGTGTACAGTGCCAAGCATTTTTCCAATTCTTTTTCAATATTTGACATGTTTTGTTGAAACTTCCTAGGATCATAGAAACTTCATGTGTGCACAGCCCCAAACATTTTTCCAATTCTCTTTCAATATTTAAATATTTCCATAAGGAAAATCTGTATAAACTCCGAATTTAAGGGGAAAAAAGAATGACACACAGCACTACTTCCTAGACAACCTACTATAATAGGAAGTTTTTGCTTTGCCATCTTATAAACTAAAAGTTTATCAGGAGCATATTTTAGCAGCTGATAGGGTTGGCCACTCGAGATATATACCCTGATATAGGTATGGTCTTTCTCATATTACAGATCTCCCTAGCCTCTAACAACATATTTCACAGCTACTGCAATCCTAGGATGATATTGTCCTTCATGAAAACACATCATGTACAGCAAAAATTTATAACCGTAGAAATGAAATTTAATGAAGTTATATTAATGCCCACAAATGACCAATGACAGTCAAGGGGATTTGAAATGCCCATGAATGACATATGACAGTAAAGGGGACTTGAAAGTACACTACGCAATGGAAAAATCTTGTCACGTGCATATGTAAACTCTCTTCAAGGATCAACTCCAGAAACATGTGGCAGCACTTGATAGCCAACGCTTTCAATTCCATTTTTTGAGTATTTCATTCAAATAATATTTCTTTGACACTAGTAGTATACCCAATGTCTTTTAAGGTTCATAGATTTACACCATCCAAGCTTTGATACTCGTTCCCTCTGATTTGAAAGCATCTTCAAGCTTATTTATCCTTTAGAAATAAACCTGAGACATGAAGGGTATCATATTTTGGCTTTTGCTCCTCTTTGGGTCCAACAATGTAGAGGCAGTGCTAATACGTTAAGACACGTTTGCTTTTGTAATTAGTGAACATTTCACCCAATTGTCTTCCTGCCTACTAATACTCCTTGGAGGCTCCACAGCTTTTCCTCCCATAACAAGAGCTTAATAGAAGATCAAGGGGGCATTTATCAACAATTCAACTCTCCAGTCTTAGTTTGTAGCCCAAAGTTGGCCATCTACATTGCACAATTTCTACATAATCCTGATTAACTTATTGATCCTCTAGAATACCTACAAAATCATTGATCACCAAACCTGTGCCCAATATTAGGTTTCCATGTGACTCGTTGTTACTTTTGATATCCACTATAGGTTGCCAAAACAACCATATGCCTCAAGATGACAAATTTGAACCTACTCTACTTGACGGAACCAATGACCGTGTTGCAACTCTTTGCAAGTCTACACAGAATCATGATACTTTGATCAAACCATGTTTGTTTCAATAATTTCATAGAATGCACCTAGTTTAAGTACGAAAATGATGCATTGCTTGCTAACTTGATAATAACAACTTCTCATCTCTGTGTTTGTATGCCTGTTTCTGGAGGCAAACCTATAATGTTATCCAATACAGAAAATGTGTTATAATAACTTTGGTCAGATCAAGGATTTACTAGAAGTGCCAACAGATCACCAAAGATCAGATAGCATTCGCTTAGAATAAAATCATTTTGCTTTAATAACACCAAAAACAAACAACATTAATTCACACAAAATATGATGTATATATAAAGTATTGTGACCATTATTAGTTATCAATTAAAATTTTTATTGTAGATAGCATTTACCTACTGTCAAATTGTTTTGCTTTACTCTGGGGAAAACCAAAATAGTCAACACTTTTTGAAATTAGCTTACATGATAAAAAGTTGTTTCCTCTCGTTAATCTGGTTGTGCACAAAGGATACTCTCACCAAAAATTATAAAGACGTTTCCTGCTATGTTAAAAAAAATAACCAGGTACGAAAAGAAAAGGGAAAAAATAAATACAAGCATCCTAATTTTGATTTTTTTTCGTCTTTAAAACTAACCTTCTCCGCCAATGTTTCCAAGTTAAATCCCAGTTGCTTCAACGCTTCTGCATATTGGTCTCTTATGCCAAGATTGTTTATGCTGTTTGATAATGACCGCCCTGGAAACAAAAAAAATGGCAAGTAACTGAAAGAGTACAGCAAAAGGAATTTTTATGCCCATGGCTGATCCATTGTATAGACGACCATCTCAACATTGTGGAACCAATATAGTGATGAAAGTAATAAATACCTAAAGAAGCATCAGAAGTATACGGAACGCAAGTGCGAAGACTCAAATATAAACACACAAAATGCTTTGATAGAATATCACTCTGTTCACAAACATCACCCTAGACATCTAAATCTTGTCTTTTCGTAAAACACCATATAGAATTTCTACCAAAGAACTAGTATTAGATAATTAAAAAGCTAGGAACTAATGTGTTGGTTATCGAAAACATTTTTTAGCAAGACAAATTCCCACCTTCAGGAGGTTAAGTTTGATACAACAAAGATAGCGTAGATGTCCATAATAACCATTGCAAACAAATTACTAGTTAACAAAAAAACAAAGAGAAATGGCATTTGTACGTCTGCATTAGAATAAAACATGAGATGCATATAATATTTGTACCACACAGGCAATGCACTGCAACAGATCCTGCAAGAACAAAAAATATGAAAATATCAACCTTATTTTGAATCAGAGACTATATAACTATTGTTTCAATAAAGGGCTTAGTTATGATGAATTTATGATAAGTTTATTAGCTGCTAAGTTTCACAAAAACTTTCACAATGCTTTCCATTATTATAATCATTCGAATCCTCTAAATCATTTTTCTTTTATAGGGTAAATTTAGTGAAGCCTTATGGTCAGGCTTCTCAACTCAAAGTCATTCAGGAAATGCAATGCTTTAAAAGCATAATGATGGAGTACCATAATATCCTGAGTCCTCTGAAAAGCACAATGAAGGATGGTTGTACAACTGTATCTTGGACAAGCCTTCCATGAGAGTACCATAATATCCTGAGTCCTCTGAAAAGCACAATGAAGGATGGTTGTACAACTGTATCTTGGACAAGCCTCCCATGAGAGTACCATAATATTCTCCAAACTCAGTTTGAGGCATAAGTGTGATTAGAAATGGTGGGGCTAAGGGGTCATCCCACTTTGTTGCATGTTTTCCTCTTTGTAGTCTTAGGTTTGATATCTCATCTGTGTTTTTTCCTCTCATCCCCTAGCCTTGCATGACATTCACACATGCATGAAGTTTGATGCAACAACCTCGTCTTATTGTTGATTCATGTTACTTCCAATGATTGAGCTTGATCCCCAATCATGTTCTTATATTTCAAGTTTGTGAAGCAATAGTCAATCCTTCAAATCTCTTATTTCCAGGAAAAATGAAGAATTTCTAGATTTCATGTGTAGTTACATAAAATAAATGCTACCATTGAAGCCTCCCGAATAAACTATGTTCCATGAAGTTTCTGGGATGAGGACAATGCAAGACAGTGGGATGTGTTTTTGAGATGGCAGGACTCATCTCAGAGACAACTTCTAAATCCCGAGACATATCTCCATGGAGCATAATGGATAAATGATAAATTTGTATGTCTAAAGGCTACACCCTGCATTACAATGTGCAAAACCAAGATGGTTTGCTAAGTTTTTATGTTACAAATAAATTTTACTATGCTCAATATTCCTGTTATGGTACTTTCAAAAAATAACTCGTTACAATGTGCAAAACCAAGATGGTTCCCTGAGCTTTTAATGTTACAAATATCATTTTCTATGTTCACAGTTCTTGCTAAGGTACTTATAATTTAAAAGAGCAAGGCCCAATTACTAACCCATAAGAAACTCCAGAGATAGGAAGAATAAACGCTTTGGATCCTTTGCTCTAAAATATTGATGAGTGTCATTCCAGCTTTCAATCAGGCGATCACGTACACTATGTGCTGTTGCCTGCAAAATATCCATTTCATATTTTAAATTCTGTTTGACAACAAGAACTGTGCAGTCATGCCATACTGGAAAGATTCTTAACAACCAAAACTTTAGCCGTTAGCAAGTAAAATGACTCTAATAACATCAAAATATACTTAATGCTATTCATCAAAGGATTGAACGTTTATGAGCAATTGCAGGCCAATCTCAAATAGTTAAACACAGGATATCATTTTTCCATGCACAAGTTCAATAACAAACAAAGTAATGATACAGGAAATAAGGTACTCAAAAACATATTACATCCAACAAACAGGCTTAACTGTGAAATGGAATTCAGCCATGCTATTTCCTGTCAATATGTTCATGGATGTGTCAACTCAAAAATACTAAACATGTCTTGTGGCTAAATGATTCAAATAAGAATGTTTTAACAAAAAACATATTCCCTATAATGACCTGCCAAATGAGATAGGTTATAAATTGTAACAAGTCAATCCTAAGGAATCATTCACCCACTCTATGTCAAAAAGACAATGATCTTAAAGTATAGAAGAGGTCAACCCTCACACAAATCCCTATTGGATCACTCAAAAACTGAATCAGATAAGGGCATAAAATGAAGGCTAGATGAAGGGTTAAACCTTTAGGTAAGACCTCAGGCTGAAACGAGATGATTAAAATGATATGATGTATCTACTTTATGAAAAGTATCCAACATACATCTAATCATGTATACTGCAGTAAATTTTGACAAGTTTTTAAGAAGTATATTCTTTGGCCTCTAAAGGATACTTCATGCCTCCAAGGGTGGCTCTAGAAGCTTCTATCAATATGACCCATAGTCCAAATGACCGCCTGAAAGAAATTAGAAGTATTGGGACTTTCCTCAGGTCTGTGAGTTCATGAACTGGTGACCCTGAGCCAGTCAATTTGACTCTAGCAAGTTCATTTGTGTAATGTTTTTATTTTACAAGATATTGCCGAGTTTTTCCAAGTTTTGCCCCAGCCTCAGTCCTAGCTTTTAAAAAATAATATTAAAATTAAAAAAGTCTTGCCAAGTCCAAGACAAATCCAAGTCTCAATACTATGTTTCTAATGTTAAATATTACCACAGATGTCTTTCCTCCTTTCATTTCTGATCTTGCATTACAGCTTACTATTTACATTCTTCAGGTTTATTTCTGTTCATGTACATTATTTCCAAATGACCTATTTTAGTCATCCAGAAACAACAGAATGGCGTACTTCTTGCTTCTTTCATTTTGTGCTCTTACAAGTCATCCCACTCTGATACTTGCAAATAAAAACAAAATCTAAGACCACATCTCCTGAATGAGTTAGTACCTACACATAAACCATCCAATGTTAGTAGTTTAAATTTTCAATACAGTAGGTCTTGGTCAGACAAATAAAATTAATAAACCATGTCCAAAGATAGGCATCTCTTAATATTCATTGTTGCCAAGTATCTCTAATGCAGGAGTCCAACCAACTTTGTCTTCTCCATCTAGCCCAAATATAGAGTCTTGCAGTCTATTTTAAGCTCAAATAAATATGTATTTCAATATGCCAATGAATGACATTGCCTGAGAATTGTGTTCATCACATGAACTCCTTCAACTAAGACTAATGGTTTATGAGTTGAGTTAGTTCAATCAAACCTCACATCGGTCGTTGGCAAACTCAGCACCTCAACCAATCCGCAATTCCATTCCTGGCCCATAAGTTACCTCAACTAACACCCATTTCAACCAATAGCCCATGGATTACCTCAATCAACCCTTACATTGGACAGTGGGTCATAATTTTGCCTCAGATGACCCTTAACTCAGCCCAATAGCCCATGAGTTACCTCATTTGACCCTTAATTAACCCAATGGATTATGTTTTAGCTTGATTGAACCTCACATCGATGTTCCCAAAAGTACATGTCAACTGACAATCTCAACCAATACAAGTCTGACTACATTTATGTGTACTACTTCAGCATATATGCTACTCAACAACATTTTGTTCAGTCCACAGCATTTATTTCTCTTGGTCAAACGCATACAACTTCTCAATACATCACATTATATCTTCAATCAAATAATGTGTGACAGCAAATATTCACTCAATTATAAGATACTTTAGAAAACAGTCAACTTCGCAGCCGATAGCTACTCAATTGTCAACACTGAGATACCTCAGAGAATAGTAAACTTTACTACTGATAACTAGTTGAAATTCAATGTTAGAACGGTCAACAGCAGCAAGTTCCTAGTCAAACAGTGAAGATTCCTAATCCAGCATCTGTCAAATAGTCAAACAAGCATTGCAGCTTACGTCCACCAGAATTGCCAATCTCATCCACTGATGTGATGACATCAGCAGTTCTTTGGCCCCAAATCCCCCTTTTCTATCCTTCCAGCTCGCTGTTCACAGGAGAAAGAAGACAGTAGGCTTCAATGATCATTAGTGACGGTCTTGTCTTTGTATTTATGCATGTAATAAGACTTTTAAGGGCTAGTGTGTCACAGATCAGCCTAGCAAGTAATGTAACTGTAACAAAGCCGATCACAATGGCCAGGTTGACCAGAAGAGAGAAGATACTCAAGTTTATACTTCAATATTATAAATTTAATTCTAAAAGCAATGAACATCTCATGGTAAGGTTGTTGTGAATCATCATGTACCTTCCCAAAGGGCATATACAGGATATTTATTTTGCATCATCACCTTTAGCATCATATTCAATCATTAGTCATTCAAATACATTTAATATATAAATCCGAGTGCTCATCCACCACAAGTGGAATTGGCTATTTCTAGTAATTGGGATCCATTACCATCAGCTACGTGTCGTGCTGAAAAATTATGATGCCTAATGTTTCACTCCTCATATGTGTCACTTAGCATTGATAATTCAATTTGTGATTAAAATAAATTTTTAAATTTTAAATTTAAAAAAAAAAAAACTGCACACTTCTTGGGGAATTATGTTTAGTTGACAAAAAAAAAAAGAATTTCTAATTTTATTTGGATTTTAATTTTAGTCAGATCTGATCCGGATTGTAAATTTTAGCCAGATCAGATTTTTAACATTTTAGCCGGATCTAATTTTATCCAAATTGCACTTTTAGCCGAATTGGAATATTTTATCCAGATTGCATTTTTAGCCGGATTGGAATTTTAATAATATTTTATCCAGATCTGATTTTTATCTGGATTGCAATAAGTAAAAGATAAATAATATTATATCCGGATCTGCTTTTACAATTTACCCGGATCTAATTTTATCCTCACCAGTTTGGAAAAACTGGGTCTATATTAGGATGATCTTGTAACCATTTGAGATGAATCTCTTCAGGGTCTCCAGAGGATTTGCAAGTAGACTTTCTTGTATTTCATCTGTCTTCATTAATAAAATATTGCTACGGGTGAAGCATTAATTTTTTTATTTTTGTTTTGATCTTATTGGATTTGACTTGGTGATGTTTTCAGCCCTTGTTAGGTGAATTTAATGTTGGATTTTATGTGAAAATTCCAGCCATTATTACTGATGCATTTCTGTTGCAGTTTGTGTGAAATTTCCAGCCAGCATTAATGTGAAAAAAAATCCCGACATTACAGTTTTTTTTGGCAGCTTGTTGTAGTTCTTTGAATTTCTTCAATAGCACTTAAAATCTTCAATTGGTATCAGAGCAAGTCAATCTATTTGGGTTAAAGGAATTTTTTTTATGATGGCACAAAATGGAGCTAATACTGTCCCACTTCAAATTCTTATGTTTAATGGAGAAAATTTCAAATATTAGAGTATTCGAATGAAGACTTTTTAATTTCACAGGACTTGTGGAGTCTTGTTTAGCAGATGGTCACACACTTGATGATACAAGGATTGTTGAGAAGGTATTGAGAAGCCTTCCTAGGAAGTTTGATCTGGTTACAATTACTATTGAAGAGTCTAGAGATTTGTCAAAACTAACTCTTGCTAAACTACTTGGTAGCTTGCAAACTTATGAGCACATGATGAAGGATAGAGATGAAGGCCTTGATCAAGCATTTCAAGGCAAGTTGAAAATGAATGAATAGACATCCCATTCAAAGGACTCATCATCTACCACTTCGACAGCATCACTCTCTCGAGGCCGTGGAAGAGGTAGTGGTAGAGGACATGGAAGAGGAAATAACAATAGTCATGAATCAGCCCATAGGCACTATGATTATTGTGGCAAGGATGGCCATACTGAACCATATTGCTATAAAAAGAAAAAGTAGGAAAAAAGAGCTGATTACAGTGAAGAAAAAAGTGAAACTCTCTTCCTATCTTGCAAAATTTTTGAGGCTGTTGAAGATTATGTTTGGTATCTTGATAGTGGATGTTCAAACCACATGACTGGAAATAGGAGCCTATTTGTTGAACTTGATGAGAATGTCAGAGGACAGGTCAAGTTTGGTGATAATAATCAGGTGAATATAGCAGGGAAAGGAACTCTTACCATCATGACAAAGATTGGTAAGATTTTTTATATGCATAACAATTTGTATGTTCCAGGACTCAAACATAATCTTTTGAGTATTGGACAATCATGCTCAAAACATTATAAGGCTGTTTTTGAAAACAATTGTTGTAGAATTCTGAATAAGACGAACAGGATGTATATGTTGAAAATGCAGCCAGCTTTAGAATGTTTGAAGACCACCATTGATTTGGCTTGGTTATGGCATAAAAGGTATGGACACCTCAACTTTGGCTCATTAGATGGAATGCAAAAAAGGACTCTTGTTAGAGGGCTGCCCACATTTATGAAGCCTCTAAACAATGTATGTGAAGACTGCATTTTTGGGAAATAGCATAGAGAGAAGTTTTCACACCACAAATTTAGAGTTGAGAAGCCATTGGAATTGGTGCATGCTGATCCATGTGGACCCATGCAGACCTTAAGTATTGGTAAAAGTAAATATTTCTTGTTGTTTGTTGATGATCATTCAAGAATGAGTTGCATGATAAATCACAAGCTTTTGATTGTTTCAAGATGTTTGCTCTAGTTGAAAAGCAAACAGGTTTTTGTATTAAGACCGTAAGGACTGACTAAGCAGGTGAGTCCACTTCCAATGAGTTCCAAGATTTTTGCAGTAGCCAGGGAATCAAAAGGATGTTGACAACCACCTACACTCCTCAACAAAATGGAGTGGCAGAACGGAAGAATAGGACCATAGTTGAAATGGCCCATTGCATGTTGAAGGAAATAAAGTTATCAAACAAGTTTTGGGGTGAATTTGTACATACAATTGTTTACATTCTCAATTGAAGCACTATAAAGCTGGTAGAAACTCCCTATGAAACTTGGCATGGTAAGAAGCCAAGTATTGGTCATTTGAAAATTTTTGGTTCCACATGTTATGTGCACATTCCTGAACAAAAGAGAAGAAAACTTGATGAGAAATCTATCAAATGTATTTTTGTTGGCTATTCTGATGAATCCAAAGCTTACAGATGTTATGATCCCACTACTAACAAGTTGCATGTTAGTAGAGATGTGGTCTTTGATGAAGGGGGAGCATATAGCAAAGAGACTAAAAATGTTGTTGGCATTACCCCACAAATTGATGAACTAGCTCCTAATGAAAATGGTGAAGCCTTGCAGCCAAAAAAGTGAAGAAAAATCCAGCTCTCCTATGTCAAATATTGACTCCATCTTCAAGTTCATCAAGAGGGAGTATTGGTACAAAAAGGTTCAGCAAATATCACCCACAAACACAAATGTTGGATGAGGATTATACAAGGAGAGTAACTAGATTACAATCAAAACAAGGTGAGAATATAATAAATTATGCATTATTGTCCTCTTCTAATGTTGAGCCTTCAAATTTTAGAGAAGCATGTGCTAATGAAGATTGGGTAAAGGCTATGGAAAATGAAATTGAACAGATTGAAAAAATGATACTTGGGAAGTTGGGAGCTTGTTTCTCCTCCAAAAGACGACTATAGTTGGTGTTAAACGGGTTTATAAGCTCAAATATAATGTTGATGGAAGCATAGCTAAACACAAGACATGGTCTGTAGCCAAAGGCTTCAAGAAGAAGGAATAGAATATGAAGATAGACAACGAAGAAACTTTTGCACCAGTTGCTAGATTGAAAACAGTAAGATCTCTTCTTGCACTAGCTACCCATTTTAGTTTTGTTGTATATCAAATGGATGTAAAATCAGCAATGTTACAGGGTTCGCATACCTAGCAGACGATAAGAACTTTGTTTGCACTAACTACCCATTTTAGTCTTGTTGTATATCAAATGGATGTAAAATCAGCAGTGTTACCAGGTTCGCGCACCAGGTGCACGAACCTATAACTGCAACCGCACCGGGTGCATGGGTGAGGGGTCAGGTTCGGCTGGGTCGAACCCCAGCTGATAGGGTTTGGCTAGGCCAAACTCGAACGTGCAGCCAAGCCGCACCTAGCCCAGAAGGGCATAAAATATTAAAAAAACAAACATTTTAAGTCGTGTACCTACCACGACATGTCGGGTTCAAACCACACCCTTCGCCACTTCGTTATCACTTGTTTTTTCTTAAATGGCCGCCGTCCCACTTATGGACTCCTATCCATGAGTAAAGTTCGTATGTTCTCAATGTGTTCTAATTTTTAGTTCTTACCCAATCTTTGTCATGGCGGACACTTATGCTTGAAATTGGCCAAACTCCACATTGTGGAACAATGAAGTGAATTGAAATAGTCACTTCTTTTAAGTAAATAATCTCTTCTTTTTGCGATAGGGAAATATAGATCGAGTCCGTGAGGCAACCTGTAAAGAGGGCTATTATTCGGCGGAATTCAACAATAATATTGAAAATTTATTTTAGCGTAGGTATTCCATGGACGAGTTTTACTTATATTGTTTTCCTTATATGATGGAATTTCGTTCCACATTAATACCCTCTCTCCTCCTCTGTTAACGAAAGGCGTGGGCGATTATGGTTGGTGAAAGTCCCGACTCAAAGTTCGATTCCCACAGGAGAAGGATTAAGCAGAGTAGTCACACGAGACTCTTACTTTTCTTGTGATTGTCAAAATTACTTTGTAACAAAAAAATTAAAAAAACAAACATCTTTTTTTTATTTTAAATTTAAGTGGGCCTTAGCCGCACGCCCCAGCCCAAAAGTGGGGGGAAAAAAAATTAACTTTATAAGACGTAATCAAAACAAATTGAATGTGGTTGCTTTTGTGGACATTAAGAAAAATTATTAGGGAATTTTTTTTTTTTTATACGATGCAGTTAAAAAAAATTGAATGTGGTTGTTGTCGTGGACATAAAAAAATTATTATGGGTTTAGTTTTTATTATAAATCTAAAATTTGATTGATTTGGACCCAAAAAAATAATTTAAAAAAACCATTTTTTAAAAGTTTAAACTTTTTAAAACATATATATATACATATATATTTGAATTAAAAAAATAGCCTCCCCCGCACCCACACCCACGATTCCTGTCGCATCCACACCTAGTAACCTTGAAATTCAGTATTATTAAATGGATATTTGGAGGAAGAAGTTTATGTGGATCAGCCACAAGGATTCATAGTTGCAGGTCATGAAAACAAGTGTACAGGTTGAAGAAAGCTCTTTATGGGCTTAAGCAGGCACCTAGAGCTTGGTACTCTAGGATTGATTCCTACTTGCATAAAAATGGCTATGAATGGTGTTTGGCTGAAAGTACACTATATAAAAAGGTAGTTGGATCAGATTTTATTGTCATATGTTTGTATGTTGATGATATAATTTTTATGGGCAGCTCCACTATCTTGTTGCAACAATTTAAAAAAGCTATGTGGGCAAAATGCAATACTTTCTTGGTATGCAAATAAAACAATCAGCTCAAGGTATATCTATTACTCAATCCAAGTATGTTGAAGATCTTCTAGTAAGATTTAAAATGAATGGTTGCAAACTTGTTAGTACTCCAGCAGTTGTGGGTTGCAAATTGATGGAGGATTCTTCTCCTCTTGTGGATGCAACACTCTACAAGTTTTTGGTCAGTAGCTTGATGTACCTTTCAGCTATAAGGCCAAAATTATATATTCTATTAGCTTGGTTGCAAGATTCAAGCACACTCTCCTCATGAGTCTCATTGGCAGGTAGTCAAGAGAATCCTTAGGTATGTGAGTGGCACAAAATCTTTTGGTTTTTGTTATTATGCTACTAATTCTCGTGCCTATACAGATGCAAATTGGATAGGAAGCCTTGATGATAGGAAGTTTACTTCACGTTATGCTTTCTTCTTTGGTGGCAAATTGGTGTCTTGGAGCAGCAAAAAGCAACAAACAGTTGCATTGTCTACAGCTGAAGCAGAGTACATGGCTGCATCATTCACTTGCACTCAAGCCATTTGGATGGCAAGGCTCTTTGAAGACTTGGGAATGAAGATTGATTACTCCATTAAGATCTATTGTGACAACACCAGCACTATATCCATGACAAAAAATCCAGTGTTTCATAGTTTGAGTAAACATATTGACATACACCACCACTTCATTCATGACTTGGTAGAAGATGAGTTTATAACTCTCATGTTTTGCAAATCTGAAGATCAAGTTGTTGATATTTTCACAAAGGCTTTGAATAGAGACAGATTTCAGAATTTACGAACATTGATTGGAGTATTAAACATTAACATCAAGGGGGAGAATGAAAAATAATGATGTATAATGTTTCACTCCTCACGTGTGTCACTTAGCATTGATAATATCATTTTGTGACTAAAAAAATAAAAATAAAAAACAAAAAAACTGGACACTTCTTGTGGAAGTGCTTTATTGTTTTGTTTAGTTGACAAAAAAAAGAAAAAAGATTTTGCAGCTGAAAGATTTCTAATTTTAGCCGGACCGGATTTTATCCGGATTGCACTTTTAGCTGGATTGGACTATTTTATCCAGATCTAATTTTATCCGAATTGCATTTTTAGCCAGATTGAAATATTTTATCTGTTAGAGTTACTATGCTACAGTAACTATAATTATTACCTCATTTGGTAATTTGTAAGATTCTCCTAGGTAGATTTAATTTACCGCATGGTAAAAAGTAGTTTGTTACTTTTTACTATTAGTTTATTACTTTTTACTTTTGACCTAGATATTATCTTGGTTAGTAAGTTAGTCATTGTAGTCATTTTGACTACATTGTTAGCTGTTAGTAGTTAGGCGCTTATTTTGTAAGACATGTTGGTTAGCTACCTTCATGGGGCAGTTTCCTAAAGGCTATTATTAGCTTCCTATACCTTGTACTATTTAAGCTTCTTATTATTCAATATTAAATCCAATGTTCGCCCACTCTTACATTGGTATCAGAGCGAGGTTCTAGCCTAGCTCCAATGGGGTTTCAATTTCGGGCATTATGTTAGTTTCACAATGACACTGAGAGGGGCAATGAATCAATGTAGCTCTTTAAAACTTAAATCTTCAACACTCAAAGCCAAAACAATGAAAACATAAAACCAAATAAAGCAAGTATAACAAGAGAACATCACACAACACAAGATGTACCGAGGTTCACCGATTTGACTACATCCCCGAAAATGATTGTTTGGACTCCCATCCAAATCCAGCCTTTGCAAAGCACCAACTTTACAATCAAGTTATCAACACCCACTGGAAGGAGCACCAACCCCTGATTTATTTGCACCAACAGAAAGGAGCACCAACCCCTAATTTATCTGCACCAACAGAAAGGAGCACCAACACCTCTACCAAGCACCCACTTGATTTTGATATTGATAATAAAATGACATATATGAATGTCTTCATTGAAACCAAAACCCTCTATGGTTTGTAAGCTCAAAATCTAAAACTTTCTATTTCACCCAGTATAACATCCCTCTCTCTGCATTACTCAAAATTTGAATCTTCTCTTCTCACAAAAAAAAAAAACCGATTGTTCTCTTAGCTCGTTCTGCCAATTGCTAAACGCTTTCTGGGTATTGTGCAGCACTTTGTCTAAGAACTCCTCTCAAAATTTCAGCCAAAATGGATATCATAGGAGAAAGTTATGCCCAAAATACTTAAGTGACATTTTTCACCTCTTTCCAAAAATCACGGATTTTCACTCTTTATTTTTCTCCACACACACTTCTCTCTTTACAAAATAAAGTCTCCACTTTTCAATAAAATCCCTTGTCACTTAAAAGCACACACTTGCATTCTTTTTTTCCCTTTTCAATTTTAAAAATATTTTCTTTAATGAAGCTTCTTAAAAAAATATAACTTCCTTTTTTATTTTGAGAAGGCATTTCGTCAAACACGTCACATGCAAAGAATTGACACCTTACTCGTTCTCTTACTTCGGAGCCACGTGACACCTCAAACCAAAAACGAAAGATGCTCTATTTGATGCCTTGAAGGTGTAACAACACTTGAAACCGAAACTCTGGCGACTCTGCAAGGTCGAAACGGCCAACTGAAGGATTTTGCACAAGTGGAACAAATTGACATAAAAGTGACCTGTACCGTTTTTGCAACAATCATAACTCTCACCTCGTAACTCTATTTTCTCTGAAATTTGAAACGTAGAATCTCTGCAATGCTGACTACATCTAGTCTGAATCTCGCTGTATAACTCCTTACTATTCGCCTGTACCACCTCCACGAAAACTGCTGCTGACACACTTTCCAAAAAGAGCCTGTAACATTCGCCTCGTTTCTCCGTTTTGGTGGAAATTTGGAACACATGTTCTTGAAGATAACGACCACCTCCAGTTCGAATTTCGCTATCAAATTCTTCTCGGTTTGCTCGTAGTGCTTCTGACAAAACTGCCCTTTTTCGACCTGTACAACCACCTGCCAAATCATCCGAAAACGTCACAGATCAATCCAAACACTATGCTGACACATCCAACGCTGTTCTGGACTCTTTCCTGACATGCTGGCATGTTCCAAACTGATCCATCCTGTCCAACTACACCCGTGACGACTTTTGCAATTTTTTGACAACTTCTTGACGATTTTTTCAACTTTTGCAAATTTACACGAACAACTTGTAACAACTTCACCCGAACATCAAAAACGTCCTCATAAGCATTGAACATCACTGTACATACTCCAAACAACCTCCGAACAACTGTCCATTGCATCAACCTGTCCACCTGAGTGTGTTGACAACAATGACAATACTGTCGTTGCACCTTGCTCAACAATCTCCCCCTTTGGAATTGTTGGCAACACACGCACAATTTCCTGTAACTTTTTTCCTCCTTTGACAACAAGACCAAAGGGTTGCTGCAAACTCCCCCTGAGTCCATGCACAACATTCTCAGGCAAAAATTATTACACTTAGCAAAAATCACAAACATGAGCAAAAAGATAAACAAATACACAAATGCTCTCCCTGAGAATGTGGCCCCAATAGCTAGTATAGTCAATTCTTTAGAAGTGTGACCACTCCCAATTTCTTGCGAAGGTACTCAAAGACTTCCTTGGGCAATGGTTTGGTGAAGATATCCACTACTTGCTTTGTTGTTGGAACAAAATCCAACTTAACCTCACCTTCCGCAACTTTCTCCTTCAAAAAATGATACCGGATAGCAATATGTTTTGTGCGAGAATGCATAACCGGATTCTTTGAGATGTTAATGGCACTGGTGTTATCGCACTTAACTGAAATCGGCTCACTGAAATTAATGCCAAGATCCTTCAGAGTTTGTTTCATCCATAACACCTGCATACAACATGTCGCTGCAATGTATTTTGCCTCTGTTGTGGATAAGGAGACTGACTCCTGTTTCTTACTGTGCCACGCGACCAACCTGTCTCCAAGATAGAATGCACCTCCACTGGTACTCTTCCTGTCATCTACACATCCTGCACAATCTGCATCTGAATACGCAATAAGGGTGAAGTCCTTACCTTTAGGATACCATAACCCATACTCCATAGTACCCTTGAGGTACCTAAGAATCCTCTTCACTGCTGTCACATGACTCTCCTTGGGACTAGCCTGAAATCATGCTACCATGCATACCGCCCGCAAAATATCCGGTCCGGTAGTCGTCAAGTACGATAAGCTCCCAATCATAGATCTATACATAGTTTTATCAACATATGGAGATTTGTCATCCTTGCTCAACTTGCAACTCGTCGTCATGGGAGTGCTAACTGGCTTACAATCCTCCATTGTGAACTTTTTCAGCATCTCTTTCACATATTTAATTTGAGAAATAAATATGCCCTTCTCCTTTTGATTAACTTGCAATCCGAAGAAATACGAAAGTTCACCAATCATTGACATTTCAAATTCTTTCTGCATCTTATTTGCTAAATCTTTACACAACTCATCTTTGCTGCTGCCAAATATGATATCATCTACGTATACAACAAGAACAATATGATGACCATTTTCTGTTTTGACATACAAATTACTATCCACCATACCTTTCTTGAACCCTTGTTGAGTAAGATAATTGTCTAGCCTTGCATACCATGCTCGGGGTGCCTTTTTTAAGCCATATAACACTTTTTTCAACTTGCAAACCAAGATGGGATCATCACCAAGCTGGAAACCATCTGGCTGCTCAATATAAACCTCTTCTTCAAGTTTCCCATTCAAAAATGCTGATTTCACATCCATTTGATAAACTTTGAAATTCTTGTAAACTGCTAAAGCCGAAACATTCTAATTGCCTCTAGTCTGGCCACAGTGCAAAGGTTTCCTCAAAGTCAATACCTTCAACTTGTGCATAGCCTTTGCATACCAATCTTGCTTTGTTCCTGACTACCTGTCTGTCTTCATTCAATTTGTTCCGAAAGACCCATTTAGTACCGATTACATTTTTATTTGCGGGTCTTGGTGCTAACTCCCAAGTCTTGTTTTTCTCGATCTGATCTAATTCTTCAATTATTGCCTTTACCCAACTTTCATCTTTGTTTGCGTCAGCAGCATTTTTGGGCTCAATTCTGGATAATAAAAAGTAGTTACTTACTAATCTTCTTCTTGTCTGAACACCAACTGTGCGGTCTCCAATTATTTGCTCTCTAGGATGATCTTTCTACCAGCTGCTTGTTTTGAATTTCTTGTTTTCTTCCACTTTTGAATCATTGTTTGAATCCTCTGAGTCAATTTTTGGTTTCTTTTCCATTTCCTTTTCCTCATCTCCTTCAATGACCTCTTCATAAATTGGGTAGTTCTCTTCATAGCTAATTACTCGTTCCCTTCCTTCATCAACTTTAACATCGGCACTATCCACAATTTTCCTTAGCCTCTTGTTGTAGCATTTGTAAGCTTTACTTTTTGACGAATAGCCAAGAAAAATACCTTCATCCGCTCTATCTTCAAACTTACCAAGGTTTTCTTCACGTTCTTTTGATGTAACACTTGCTGCCAAAAACTTTAAAGTATCTTGTTGTTGCCTTTTTACCGAACCACAACTCATAAGGAGTTTTGCTTTCATGCGTCCTCAACATGCACCTATTTTGGATGTATACCGCAGTATGGACTGCCTCTTTCCAAAATATGTCTGCTACTTTGCTCTCAATCAACATAGTCCGTGCCATTTTCTGCATTGTCCTGTTCTTTCTTCTACCACACCATTCTGTCGAGGTGTCCCGGTCTGGTGAAAATTGTCTCCTCATGCCATATTTTTCACAATACTCGTGAAATCCTCCGAAATGAACTCTCCTCCTCTGTCTGACATTAAATATTTAATATTTTTCCCTGTTTGATTCTCAACTTGGTTTTTGAAAACCTTGAACATCTCAAAAGCTTCGATTTATGCTTCAAAAACAGTACCCATGTCATCCTAGAATAGTCATCTATACACAACATGAAATATTTGTCACCGTTTATGCTTTGCGTTCTCATGGGTCCACATAAATCAGTATGTTCTAGTTCCAAAGGTTTGCTTGTGTAGTACTGTTTTGTTTTAAATGAGACTCTAGTTTGCTTCCCCTTTTGACATGAAGCACAAATGTTATTTGATGGTTTGCCAATGGTGGGAATATCTCTCACTGCTTTCTTTGAGCTGATTTTTACTAGATTGTCAAAACTGATATGACCGAGCCTCTTGTGCCACAACCAATTCTCTTCTTCCTGTCCAATCAAGCAAGCTCCTTCTGAAGTCTCTGAGAGAGTGTACAGGTTGCCAGATGTCCTTGATCCAGTTGCTATCAACTTTCCATTGTTTGCCTTTCTAACTTCACAACCTTGCTGCTTAAAGATCACTTCGTGACCTCTATCACAAATCTGACTTACGCTTAACAAGTTATGTTTCAGACCAACCACAAACAAGACTTCTTTTGACCTGATTTTTCCGTCACTAATCTTAACTGAACCTCTGCCAACTATCTTAGCTCCATCATTGTTTCCAAACTTTATTGAACCACCTTCATATTGCTGCAACTTCTCAAATTTTTGTTTGTCACCTGTCATATGATTGGAGCATCCACTATCAAGTATCCATGGTGCGGATTTATTCTGCGCTTTAAATGTCGTTTGTACGATCAAGGATTCCTTTTCTTCCTTAGGTCGCTCTTTTTCTTTCCACTCAGGTTTGATTACAATTTTGGGCTCTTGTTTTGGCTTTTCTTTTTCAATAGCTTGTGCATGTTTTTCGGAAAATTTTCTATTTTGTCTTATTCCATTTGGCTGCAATTTTCTTCCCTGAAATTGATTTGATGCAAATGTACTTCGACAATTTCTTGCAATATGCCCAAAATTATGACAGTTATAACATTCTACTACATAATCCATTAAAGGTGAAAAAGCTCCTACATTATACTTGCAATCTGAGATCTTATGTCCATAACCATTGCATTTAAAACAGTAACCAGAAAAGAAATGATTGAACCTGGGTGGTGGTCTTTGCCATGTTGTCGTAGGAGCCATAAATCTTCTTCTTCTTTGATGTGTGACATTGGTGAAGCCATCATTGTCAATTCTCCTTTCATGCCTTGTATTGTTGCTTTCCTTTGCATGATTCGTTTTTGTTTGATCAACCAGTTTCTTCTCTTCATTCTTTGTGGATTCTTCATTTATGGCCTTTGATTCATTTGACGATTCTCCTTCATCAAAACCCAAACCAAATTTGATGCCTGTAGTCTTTTGGTTATTTATGATCTTATCCAACTTCATAGAACTTTCTTCATGTTTATGATAACAACTAATTTTCTGATTCATCTCTTCTAGTTGCATTCTTAAACCAACAATCTCTTCTTCTAGCTTGCTGCAATAATCTATTTTCATGGTTATTTGCACTTCGAGATCTTTGAAGATTTTCTTGGATTCTTCTATTTGTACTTTCAAATTTGTTATGATTTCATTTGCATCCTCAAGCTTTCTTGAAATTTTCTTATTCTTTTTTCTTTCTATCTTCAATTCATCTAGAGCTGCAATTAGTTCCTCTTCTTTCTTTCTTTCTTAGGGAGATAACTCAGCTTCGACGACATAAAAGTTCTCCAAATGGATCTCACCCTTCCCAACATCGACTCATCACAACATACTTCATCAACTCCGACGGACTAGGTGACTTCGATCGAAAACGCCCCACACCATCCAGTTTGAACAGAAGCGTGGTCGGTGAGACGGCGCACCAACAGTTTGTCAGGGTTCCGAACTAGCAATGGGTAGAGACATATCATGGACTTCTTCAGCTCCGGTACTTCAGCCTCGACTGTTAGGAGCCTCGACTGTTAGGAGAGATTAGTTTTTGGGGGATTCTCGGAGCTTGCCCCTCCTAGTCTGCTCCCTTCCCCCTCCTCTCTCTTCGTTCTTCTTGGCATGCACTTCTCTCTGTTGGACTGCAACCCTCCCCCCCTCTGCTCTCCCTTTTCTTTTCTTTTCCCTTTCTCTTTGGCCCGTTTGTCGGGTTTGATATTGTATTTTTGTTAGTTCTTTTCTTTGTTGGGCTTTTTAGCCTCGCTAGTCGTGCAATCATTATTGTACTTCTTATAGTCCCTTGGGTCTTATTTTGGCCCACCACGGACATTAATAATATTTCATTTCATTTCATTTCTTCCAAATTCACTTCTGCGTCAATTTCTTCTTCATCACATTCCTGTTCTTTTTCTGGTTTTTCTTCTTTGAGTGCCATGAAAAGAGCTTCACTTGTTTCCTTTTCAGAATCCTCACTGGAGCTATCTTCTGATGAACTGACATTCTTGAAGATGAAACTTTTCTTCTTGAAGTTGCCTTTTTTGAAATTTGTTTTTTTCTTCCAGTCACGTCTTTCTTCGTGCGATCCTTCATCACTTCTGTTCTTCTCATTAAGTGGACATTTAACTGCAAAATGCCCAACGCCTCCACAGTTGAAACATTTAAACGATAACTTTCCTCTGTATTTTCCTTTTCCCCTTTTTAGTTTTCGAACAAAGTTTGCTTCCATTTCATCTCGATGTCTCTTCTTCCTCGGATTCTTGTTTTGCTTTCATATTTTTATGGGCTTTAAAAGTGACTTCTCTGTCTATGGGTTTAGATTTTCCTATTCTCATCTCATATGCAGTCAAAGAACCATGCATCTCATCCATACTAAAAGAATTTAGATCTTTAGCTTCTTCTATAGCTAAAACTTTAGAATCAAATCTTTGGGGAAGGGATCTTAATACCTTTTTCACGATGACAAAATCTTTGATTTCCTCGCCAAGTCCTCTAATCGCATTAATGACTTCATTAACTCTCAGCATATATGCCTCTATATTCTCATCGTCATTCATCTTTAATACTTCGAACTGAGCTCGATGTGTTTGTAACTTGGCCTCCTTGATCTTAACGTCTTCTTCATGAATGCTCTTCAATTTGTCCCATATTTCCTTTGCCGTTTTACAACCCATAATCTTTACCAGTTCCCTGTCCACTAATCCACACATGATAGCATTCTTTGTTTTTGAGTCATTCTCAAACAGTTTCTTACCGGCAGCATCGGTTGGAGATGTGGTGGGTATTGTGTATCCACTATCTACTGAATCCCAAATGTCATATCCCAAAGCACAAATATGTCTGCATCCTGAGTCTCCAAAATACGTAATTAGTTCCGTCAAACACTAGTGCTTTGTTTGATGAGAAGCCTTCACCACCTGCCATTGTGTCACTTCCAAGATCACCCTAGCCGGTTAAGCCTGTTTAGGAACCTCGCTCTGATACCAATTGTTAGTCTCACAATGACACTGGGAGGGGCGGTGAATCAGTGTAGCTCTTTAAAACTTAAATCTTAAACACTCAAAGCCAAAACAACGAAAACATAAAACCAAATAAAGCAAGTATAACAAGAGAACATCACACAACACAAGATGTACCGAGGTTCACCGATTTGGCTACATCCTCGAAAATGACCGTTTGGACTCCCATCCAAATCCAGCCTTTGCAAAGCACCAACTTTACAATCAATTTACCAGCACCCACTCAAAGGAGCACCAACCCCTGATTTATTTGCACCAACAAAAATGAGCACCAACCCCTGATTTATCTGCACCAACAGAAAGGAGCACCAACCCCTGATTTATCTGCACCAACACCTCTACCAAGCACCCACTTGATTTTGATATTGCTAATAAAATGACATATATGAATGTCTTCACTGAAACCAAAACCCTCTATGGTCTGTAAGCTCAAAATCTAAAACTTTTTATTTCACCAAGTATAACATCCCTCTCTCTGCATTACTCAGAATTTGAATCTTCTCTTCTCACAAAAAAAAAAAAATTAATTGTTCTCTTAGCTCGTTCTGCCAATTGCTAAACGCTTTCTGGGTATTGTGCAGCACTTTGTCTAAGAACTCCTCTCAAAATTTCAGCCAAAATGGATATCATATGAGAAAGTTATGCCCAAAATACTGAAGTGACGTTTTTCACCTCTCCAAAAATCACGGATTTTCACTCTTTATTTTTCTCCACACACACTTCTCTCTTTACAAAATAAAGTCCCCACTTTTCAATAAAATCCCTTGTCACTTAAAAGCACACACTTGCATTCTTTTTTTCCCTTTTCAATTTTAAAAATATTTTCTTTAATGAAGCTTCTGTTAGGATCTCATCCTAACCCTTAATGTAATAACTTCCTTGATGTAATAATTCCTAGTGAACGTGGGTAGTACCCATGATTAATATTTTGTAATGTTCTAAGTTTTAGCTTAGGTAGTGCCTATGACAAATGGCACCCTTTTTTATGTAACACATGGTAGATAGGTGGCATTGTGCATGTAATTCGTGTGGCATTGTGCATGTAATTCAAAGTGGCACTATGCATGTAATCCAGGTGGCATTTTGCATGTAAGCCAACCTTGGAAGGAAACTCCTTAAATACCCGAAAGGGCACCAATGTAACCATCTTTTGCAAAATTAATGAAGTATTGAAGGAGGTTGCCCCCTCGAAGAGGCCTCGCGATTCAGTCCTATTGTGAGATTGTTCTTTATGCAAATTTCTGTTATATTAATGTGATGTTTATGTGAGTTATTTCCAAGCAATTGTGTGAGAGTGTGTTATTTGAGTTTATTTTATAGCAGGATCTTAACAAGTGGTATCAGAGCGCTTTCCAGGGCCAAGTTCTGCTGCAACTGCAACGATTCTTGCCATCCAATCCGCCTGTTAGGTATAAATTCTGTGTGTTTTTTCCATTCCGTTTTTCCTTATTAAAAAAAAATCCAAAAAAAAATACAGTGTTTTTTTTCCAGACCAAAAACAAAAAAATATATTGTTAGTTGAGTAGGTAGAAACCCTGTACCGGGGGTTTTAAAATATCGCGAAGGATCTGTCGTTATTGGCTAAGCTAGATAGCCCATAAAGCGTCTAGTGAAGTGAGGGGCGATCGTGCTCCAATACCCGGGCCTCGGGACGGAACTCGCGCACGGACTTGAGCTCCCACGTATCTTCGGGTATATCGGGAGACCATCTAGGATTAAACAAACTTTTAGCCATTAGGAAGCTCTTCGGCCTTGTATTAATCATAGTCTACGGGGATGGACGATTACCCTCCCGTATTGTCAGAGAGGCAGGTAGTGTGCTCAAGGGTATGTGTGGAATCCTCCTTGAGTAGTGGCCTGAAATATTGGTCCGAGCACTATTGTTCGTCACTGTCGGTATATTAGAGGGCCTATGGGTGGTACATACTCCTATACTTAGCATTCCCTGGTTCTGTTAAAACTGCAACCTGTAAAAAATGCAAAAATAAAAATCAAAATAAGAATCCAAACACCCCCGTTCGTAAACCTGCATTTCAAAAGTGAGCATATGAGAAAGGAGTCCTCTACCAAAAAAATAACAAAAGGGACATGCATTCGGGATAAGCCATGAGGGTGACACTTAAGTTGAAAGTCTGGAGAGTAACAGTAAAATTTACAAGTGGCGATCCACAATCGAGTCGATCAGAGTCGAGAGGTCGAGGCAGTAATTCACGGTCTTCGAGTCGAACAGAATTGTCATATCGCCACCCGCAAAATACGAGAGAATCTTGAGTGTGAAACACGGCGCTTTTAGATAGTGCTCCAGTACCCAACTTTTGCTCGCGAGCTCGGAATCGGAATCAGAAACACCGTTAGACTCAAAGAAACAGAGATAAAAAAAAAAAAAAAAGTCTGGGGTGCCAAAAAGTAGTGTTGAGAGATATAGCTCATTGTGACCACCTCCTCCTCGCTGATCATTTTGATATATAGCACCCAAGCACTTTTATGGGCACTTAATAAAAATAGTAAGTCAAAAAAATTCAATTCTATTTTTAGTAACTGGTCACAAAAGGTCAAAAAATGGCCTAGGGTACCCGTGGACACCAGAAAGAACTAGAACACTTGGAGTCCCTAACAAAATCCATTGAGAACTTGAACTCGGCTTTTCACTCCATACGGGAAGAAATCCAAGGTCTTCGCCTAGAGCATGAGGCCACTAGCAATCGCTTAGAAGAAGCATTGACTGAAGTGGATAGCAAACTGAGAAGAGAACCACCCAAATAGAATACCAAGCTGAGAGTTCTACAAGGAATCGTGACCATGATACACCCTTTAGAATGCCCAAGTTGGACTTTCCCAAATTCAGTGGGAAGGATGTTGATGGGTGGCTATGTCGGGTTGACCAATTCTTTCGACTTCATAATGTACCAGTATTTCATCGAGTCCAGATGGCTTCCTTTAACTTGGAATCTGAGGCTCTACATCGGTTTCAATGGTTGCGTCTTACCTACCCAAATCTCTCTTGGGAGGATTTTGAATCCCAAATACTCACTCGATTTGGTCCTAGTGAGTTTGAGGACTTCACAGGAGCCTTATCCAAACTACAACAAACAGGGTCAGTTCGAGAGTACCAAGCTCAATTTGAAAAATTGGCCAATCGAACAAGAGGATTGAGAGAAGGGTTCTTCCAGAGTTGTTATATCGATGGGTTGAAGATGGAACTCCAAGCGTAAGTCAAAATGTTGAAACCACGAACTATGATGGAAGCTATCGGCTTTGGCCCGTCCGGCCGAATCTAAACTCTCTCGCCCAAAGACGCCCATCAAAGTTTTCTCAAGATAGACCTTCATTTCCCCCGAGAGCCCAACACCCGGATGATAATAAACCCGTCGCACACAAGCGCCTCACCACCGAAGAGATGGATGCACGTCGTGCCCAAGGATTATGCTACAATTGTGATGAAAAGTTTTTCAAGGGGCATAAGTGTGCACACAAAAAATTGTTCTTGATAGATGTTGGAGAACCTGATACCGTTGACGAGAGTGATGAGGATGAGGACCCTCCATAAACACCTCCTCCACAAGAAGAAGGGAAACAGGAACCTGAGACATCAATTACAATCCATGCCCTTGCAGGCATTACTACTCCTCAAACCATGAAGGTTACAGGATGTTTCAAGGGCCAACGTCTTTCCATCCTTTTGGATTCGGGAAGCACGCACAACTTCATTGACCCTAGAGTTGCTCAACGGACAAATTGCTATATCCACAATTGTAATTCCTTTGAGGTCATGGTAGCCAATGGGGGAACCTTTTCTTGTAAAGGAAAGTGTCACAATGTTAAAATCAAGATAGGGGACTATGAACTCAAGCAGGACATGTTTGCCCTCCATTTGGGTGGATGTGATATTGTTTTGGGATGCCAATGGTTGAGTACGTTGGGCACTATCACTTGGAACTTTGCTAAACTTTGGATGCGCTTCTTCCGGAACGGACAAACACACATTATCAAGGGCTCCCCCGACAGGAACACCTCAAATTATCAGTTCAAACGGCATGGAGAAATTGCTAAAGAAATCATCACGTGGGGTCATTGCACAACTATTCTCCATCCAGCCATCCACATCTCCAATGGGTGAAATCCCACAAGACATGCAACAGATTCTCCACAAACATGAGGCCATCTTTTCATAACCCATCACACGACCACTGCATCGCTCTCACGACCATGCCATTCCATTATTGCCGGATAGTACACCTCCCAATATCAGACCACCTTATGAGCGACTCAAGCGCACCTTATTTTGGAAAGGTAGGAAACAGGACATTCACTCTTTTGTGGCAGACTACGACACAGGTCAAAGGATGAAAAGAGAAACAGTGCACTCTTCGGGCACTCTTCCACCCTTGCCGATACCGGATCAGGTGTGGACCGACATCTCTATGGATTTCATAGAAGGGCTACCTAAATCTGGAGACAAGTCTGTTATTTTTGTGGTAGTGGACCGCCTTTCAAAGTATGCTCACTTTTGTGCCCTAACCCATCCGTACACAACATTCACTATTGCCCAAATTTTCCTTGACTCCATATTTCGCCTTCATGGCATGCCAACCTCCAATGTATCTGATCGTGATCCCAGCCTTACTAGCAATTTTTGGCAAGAGTTGTTTAAGTTGCAGGGGACTCAGCTCACAATGAGTTTAGCCTACTATCCGCAAACGGATGGTCAAACAGAGGTTGTTAATAATTGCTTGGAAACCTACCTTCGCTGCTTGCCTCCGATCATCCTACTCATTGGGCAAAATGGATTTCTTTGGCCGAATGGTGGTACAACACTTCCTATCATACCGCCACCAGAGGCAGAGTACGGGCACCCTCCACTCACGCCTCCCTCCTACATTTCGGGCAGCTCCAAGGTACAGGTCCCATCAACACTTCCCGAATTGGATGAAGAAGGCTCCATCTTACTTGCACCAAAGCAGCTGTTGTATCGTCGAACTCGCAACCGTACCATCACAGAGGTCCTGGTTCAGTGGCGTGGACTTCAACCTGAGGATGCTACATGGGAGTCCCTCCATCAACTCCAAGAACAGCTTCTCATTTTTAGCTTTGAGGACAAAGCTTCTTCAAGGAGAAGGGCATGTTAGGATCTCATCCTAACCCTTAATGTAATAACTTCTTTGATGTAATAATTCCTAGTGAACGTGGGTAGTATCCATGATTAATATTTTGTAATGTTCTAAGTTTTAGCTTAGGTAGTGCCTATGACAAATGGCACCCTTTTTTATGTAACACATGGTAGATAGGTGGCATTGTGCATGTAATTCGTGTGGCATTGTGCATGTAATTCGTGTGGCATTGTGCATGTAATTCAAAGTGGCACTATGCATGTAATTCGGGTGGCATTATGCATGTAATCCAGGTGGCATTTTGCATGTAAGCCAACCTTGGAAGGAAACTCCTTAAATACCCGAAAGGGCACCAATGTAACCATCTTTTGCAAAATTAATGAAGTATTGAAGGAGGTTGCCCCCTCGAAGAGGCCCGCGATTCAGTCCTATTGTGAGATTGTTCTTTATGCAAATTTCTGTTATATTAATGTGATGTTTATGTGAGTTATTTCCAAGCAATTGTGTGAGAGTGTGTTATTTGAGTTTATTTTATAGCAGGATCTTAACAGCTTCTTAAAACAATATAACTTCCTTTTTTTATTTTGAGAAGGCATTTCGTCAAACACGTCACATGCAAAGAATTGACACCTTACTCGTTCTCTTACTTCAGAGCCACGTGACACCTCAAACCAAAAACGAAAGATGCTCTATATGATGCCTTGAAGGTGTAACAACACTGAAACCGAAACTCGGCGACTCGCAAGGTCGAAACGGCCAACTAAAGGATTTTGCACAAGTGGAACAAATTGACATAAAAGTGACCCGTACCGTTTTTGCAACAATCATAACTCTCACCTCGTAACTCTGTTTTTCTGAAATTTGAAACATAGAATCTTTGCAATGCTAACTACATCCAATCCGAATCTCGCTGCATAACTCCTTACGGTTCGCCTGTACCACTTCCACGAAAACTGCTGCTGACACACTTTTTCCAAAAAGAGCCAATAACAATATGACAATATTCCCTGATGGTTACATATATGATTCTATGACATTATTCTCCTACCTATTTCTAATTTGACATGTGGCCTTCCTTACTAATGAGTAATGGTTACATAAGTAACATTTATATCATAACAGTCCACATTAGCCAATAATTCATTTATGGCTCAATACAATATTAATTTATTAAGTACCTATCTTGGTACCTAACACTTCCACTAACGACTAGTCATTGCCAAACAAATGTCAAACGCTCCCTACTGCACTTGTACTCTGCAATCTCCTTTGCGAATACATGAGCATCAGTTCTAGCCTTTCGAACACTCTCTCCCAATTGCTTTTGTGCTTGACTCTCGTCCTTTGCACCTCTAGGCACTCTCCCCATAACTTGTGTTGGAGTTACCAGTTGCTCTAGCTCGTCACGCATGCTCCACATTAGGTAATTAATGTAAGGGCATTAATGTAAGGGTGCATCCCTTCGGACTACCCACACTCCTGTATAAATATTCACAATTCATATAATGAAAAGATGTGCGTCATATTACATTTTATATCTGATATGGTATCAGAGCACCAGGGTAGGAAAAAATAGCTTCCTTTATCTGCCATCAGACTTGTGAGGTTTGGTGCATCCAATGCCCAAAACCAAAAGTTTTCTTTTAAACCCAACCAGTTGATGTTCGTGAAACAAAAAGTGAGTCGTGAAGAAGTTGATTGTGGGTTGCCGCGTCTTATCATCAGTCATAGAAAGCAATCCTCCCACACCGATTCGGTTCCTACCACATTTCCAGTTTTGCAACGCTGAACTACGTGACGTTTGTTTTTTCCACACAACAGAGATACGCCATGCGGTGAACATTCCAGCGAACATAGAGAGGCACACACGCCTGGTGAATAGCAACCCGTTAACATTTTGGGGGGACCATATGCTTGCTTGAAGTTGACCAGATTGACGAACTAAGTTGTGCATCTCATTATGGTGTTTAGACATTCGCGGATGACATCATATTTGGGAAGAACTGGTAAGAGCTCTCCATAGTCGCGATATTTGAATCGTCGTTGATAAAGAGGCACGTGGCTGGGTGGAGAAATTTTCACACCTGAAGATATGCCAAAATCGGAAGCACAAAGACGATATTTTTTTTTCAAATTCCAGACTTCATATCCCTTCTACATCACGTTCGCATCCAGTAACTTGACACTGGCGTTGAAAGAAGAGGAACTGTTGTGGGACGAAAAGCACGTGGCTCTCCATGAACGCGTGGACAGAAGGAGAAGCATTCGCACAGCGAAAGTGTTAGAACAAGTGTTATAAAGTGGTTATGAAAAATAAATAATAATATTTAACCATTAAGCCCTTCTTGACTCTTTGCGCTGAGACAAAATTAGGGTTTCCTGCCGTTAAGCCGTGTGCATAATAAGGAGGCGGTGGCGAACTTTATATTACATCAGGCGCTCACTGTTCGTGTTGCAGATGTCAGTACCCTTTGGCACCAACGATATGGACACATGAATCCCCACTACTTGCTTACCTTACAAAAGAAATATTTGGTCCATGGTCTTCCATCTCTTACTCTTCCTTCTACTATTTGTTCTACTTGCATAGCAGGCAAACAACACAGAATTCTGTTTGCGGCTAGCACACATCGTGCTAAAGGACCTCTTGATGTGATTCACATCGAGCTGTGTGTTGAGCAAGGTGCAGCAAAAGCATTTGAGAAAGTATTGTCATTGTTGTCAACACACACGCATTGATGCGATTGATGCAGTTCGGAGGTCGACCAGATCAAGTGCAGAAAGTTTCAAGCAAAACAGAGGTGACCCAGATTCAGAAATTGGCAGAAAGAGACAAGGAAGAAAACTGTCGCGATATCGCGACATGTTTTTTGTCGCGATTTCGCGACAAAAAGCAGGAGAGAGAAAATGCAAGCCAAAATGTCGCGATATCGCGACATGTCGAGTTTTCGCTGAGGAGAGAGAAAATGTGTCGCGATTTCGCGACAAAAAGCAGGAGAGAGAAAATGCACGCCAAAATGTCGCGATGTCGCGACATGTCGAGTTTTCGCTGAGGAGAGAGAAAATGTGTCGCGATTTCGCGACATAAATGGAGGAAAGGAGCTTGCAATGAAGAGAGTAGCGATTTCCATGCATGTTAAAGTTTCGCATTTCAAAGCACAGCTGGAAATGTATGGAAACAAAGGTGTAGCGATTTCGCTACAAATCGGAAGTTAAGAAAACTGAGATGCAGTGATTTCGACACAAGTAAAAATTCACAAGAAGAAGGTGTAGCGATTTCGCTACATGTTGAAACAAAGAGAAACTAAGGTGTAGCGATGGCGCTACATGTTGAAACAAAAGGAAACTAAGGAGTAGCGATTTCGCTACTAGTCAAAAGTGTAGAACTGAAAGATGCAGCAATGATATTACAAGTCAAAATTTCATGAAAAGAGGCAAGGTGAAAACACAAGGCACAAAGATGTAAAAATTTCGCCATTGCATGAAGCATAGTGTCGCGATTTCGCGACATGTTCCTTTTTCGCTGCTGCTGGCAAAGAAGAGTGTACGAAAGTCGGAAACGTCGCGATTTCGCGACAAGAAGGATGATGACGTCAGCAAGAGTCGGAAACGTCGCGATTTCGCGACAAGAAGGATGATGACGTCAGCAAAGTTGAAAAGTGTCGCGATTTTGCGACAGGATGAAAGAAAAGCCACTGGAAGCCGGAAACGTCATGATTTCGCGACAACCTTCAGGGTGACGTCAGCATAAGTTGAAAGTGTCGCGATATCACGACAAGATGCAGGGAAAGCTTTCAAGAGCCAAAATGGTCGCGATTTCGCGACAGCAAGGGCATGAATGGTATGGCTACAGAAAGTGTCGCGATATCGCGACAGGTAAAGCCGAAAAAGCATGCATGGTGACACATGTCAGAAAAAGCAGACAGGAAAATCATGCAGCCAGTTACGTAAAAAGTAACTGATGTCAGATCGGCAGTTACAAATTGACAGGTGTCGAACATGCACTGAAACAGTTGAATTTGCATGATTGAAAAGCATTCGAAGAATGGTATAGGCAGGATTAAAAAGCATTCGAACTGCTGTATTTGAAGTATTCGAACAGACAAATATGCAGGATTGAAGAAGCATTAGAAAAGACATATTTGCAGAATTCAAAGAGTCGGATATGCAGAATAGAAACAGTATTCGAATGGCCGTATTTGAAGTATTCGAACAGCCGAATATGCAGGTTCGAAAATGCATTAAAACAGCCGTATTGCAAGGAATCGAACCGCCGTATTGCAGGGGTTCGAATAGTCGTAGTGCATGTAATCAAACAGCCGTATTGCATGGATTCGAACAGTCAGAGTATGTGATTCGACTGCATGCAGGATTGAAAGGTTATAAAAGAATAGTCGTACAGAGAAGATGTTGCTACTGTTAGAGAAAAGTTGTTGCAGAAAGAGAAATATTGCTGTGAAAAGAGGGTTTGAATAAGAAAATTAGCAGAGCCGTGAGAGTGTGCAGAGTTGGATTAATTGCAGACCAGTCAAGGTTGTGCATGAAGTGAAGACACTTTTATGTCATTCTAATTGATCAGAATTGTAGTCCAAGTTGGTGCTTGGTACTAGGGGTTGGTGCTCCATCTGTTGCAGCAGAAAATTACAGGGGTTGGTGCTCCTTCCAGTGGATGCTGGTAAAGAAGTTGTAAAATTGAAATTTTGCAAAGACTGGATTTGGATTGAAGTCCAAGCAGTTAATTTTTGAGGAGTAGCCAAATTGGTGAACCTCGTTATATTGTGTGTTGTGGTGTGCTCTCATTTTGTTCTTCTGGTTTTATAAGTTTTTTGTGCTTCAGTCTTTGAATGTTGTTGTTTCGAAATTAAATAACTACACTGATTCACCCCCCCTCTCAGTGTCCTTGTGTGAACATCACTGTGCGGATCCCTAAAGGTTAGCCACACTGGCCTTCGATATTTCATGCTATTTCTTGATGACTACTCCAAAAAAAAGTGGGTATATTTCTTGAGATCTAAGGATGAAACCTTTCAATATTTCCAGGAGTTCAAAGCTCTTGTGGAGAATGCCACTAGCCGTCACATTCATGTACTCCACTCAGATCGAGGGGGAGAGTACACATCAAACAAATTTTCTGCATTCCTAAAGGAGAATGAGATTAGATGGCAATTGACCACATCCTACACACCACAACAAAATGGAGTTTATGAAAGGCAAAATTGTACCATCATGGAAATGGTAAGAAGCATGTTGAAAGATGCACAATTGGGCCCGCATTTTGGGCTGAGGCAGTGAACACTGTCGTATATTTGCTAAAAAGAACACCTACCAAGGCTCTTCAAGGAATGACTCCTCAAGAAGCATGGTCAGGAGAGAAACCATCCATCTCTCATCTTCAAGTGTTTGGTTGTACTACCTACATGCACATTCCCAAAGAGAAACGAAAGAAAATTGAAGAGAAGTCCTTAAGGTGTATTCTTCTCAGGTATAGTAGTGAATCTAAAGGCTATAGGCTCATGGACCCTACTACTCGGAAGATTTATGTTAGCAGAGATGTTATATTTGATGAAACTGATCCTGACAGTGGCCCAAGAATCATCCATGATGATGACGATAATAATAGAGGAGCTACTCTTGCTGCAAGTTTGCCTCCAAATCATTCGAGTCAACCATTATGGTACAAAAAGACTGCAGAATTCCCATCTGAGTGCTCCCCCTGACACTTCTACCTCCAGACCAAGAACACGAAGCATGGCTCGTGAGGAAGTGAATTTGGCATTGATCAGCACCGTGGTGAATAGCCTTCAACCTGAAACGGTTCGTGAAGCTCTTGAGCTGCCACATTGGAAGTCAGCCATGGAGGCTGAGTATAATTCATTGATGAAGAATAGCACATGGATGTCAAGAGTGCATTCCTAAACAGAGACTTAGCAGAAGAAGTCTACATGAAGCAACCTGAGGGATTTGTTATTGACCCAGACAAAGGAAAAGTGTGTAGATTGATCAAGTCTTTGTCAGGGTCCAAGAGCCTGGTACATCAAAATTGATGAACACCTCTTACAAAATGGCTTTGTTAGGAGTCCATATGATCCTAATCTCTACCTTCGACAACATGGGAGGGAGACAGCCATTATTGTAGTTTATGTCGATGATTTGGTCATCACGGGAAGTGCTGAGGATTTGATTTTATCTTGCAAGGATGATCTCAGATGCAGGATCAAATATTTATTTCTCAGATGAAGTACACCAAGACTTTGTTGGAGAGATTTAGAATGACAAAGTGCCAACCCATGCCCACGCCAATTGAACCTGGTCTACATCTGTCTCGCCATGATAGCTCTCCACAGGTAGATGCAACTCTCTATCGTCAGTTGATTGGAGGGTTAATTTACCTGACATATACAAGGCCAAATATTTGCTATGTCGTTAGTTATTTGTCTAGGTTTATGCATGAACCTAAGAAAGCTCATTGGATAGCGGCTAAGCATGTGTTGAGATACATCCATGGTACTAATAGTTATGACCTGGAGTACAAAAAGAAACATATATTCTTCTTGAATGGATACACGGATGCAGATTATGGAGGATCCTTGGATGATAGGAGATTGATGACTGGCTATGTGTTCTTCCTTGGATCTGGACCGATTTCTTGGGGTAGCAAGAAACAGAGTATCACATCAAAGTCTTCCACAGAGTCGAAGTATCATGCTACTGCAGATTCTGTTTTTGAGGCAATATGGTTACGTCGCATTTTGACAAACATTGGGATTCCACAAAGTCCGCCTACAATTCTACACTGCAACAATTAGGGTGTTTTGAAACTGGTTCGCAATCCTATTTTTCATGAGCGAACCAAACACATTGAGATACAAGTGCATTTCATTCACGATCATGTTTCATTGCACAATATTCAGCTCCAGTACATTTCCACAAAGGAGCAAATTGCTGATGTTTTCACCAAATCTCTGGATCGTGGAAAGTTTGAATACTTTCGGAGCTTCCTCTCTTGTTCTCTGAAGACCTAATGTATTATGGGGGGAATGTTAGAATAAAACATTAGGTAATTAATGTAAGGGTGCGTCCCTTCGGACTACCCACACTCCTGTATAAATATTCACAATTCATATAATGAAAAGATGTGCTTCATATTACATTTTATATCCGATACTTTCTACACCACTTGCGCAAATGTTCTCCTCGACCCGATCCCCGTTTGTTTGTTGTGCCTCCACTTGTGCGTGTTCCTCAATCATTAGAAACAATGTTTGCCACTGTTCACCTTGCTCTTCGTCAGAATTGTCCTCCTCTTGAGGGTTCCACACACCCTCCACTTGTGATGCATGTATCTCCTCACCATCAAGTTTAGTCAACACTTCAGCAATTTGTGCATCACAAACTTTGTCATCATGCAATTCCTCGCCATCATGTAACTTGTCGTCACATAACTCTCCATTGTCATCACGCAATTCGTCGACATCACATAACTCCTTGTCATCATCATGTGATTCTTCTGCACACATTATACCTCCAAGAATCCTCTGTACTATTGCGCAATCCTCTGACTTCTTATCAGCTCTTCACTCATCCATGTCTCCCACATCCTCACGTCAATTATCCGTTATTCACTTCCTCCCTTCTTCAATTGTCTGCGCAGTCGTTGCTGCAAACTTCAAACAGTTAGTGGTATTCCACAACTAAAAGAACATAGAGGAATAAATGACAAGAAATATCAGCAATAAGTAGCACCTAACATCTACAAGACAAAAATATCCAAAAATGAAATGGAACAAAACTACGCACTTTGTCATTTGCATTGTGTACGAACAATAATATACATTCATTTATAGCAGCAATACAATCGCTCAATCACATACAATGTTTTCACACACACAGATATGCTCCTAGATACACACAACCAGATGGATGAATGAATGATATCCCATTATCTATGCATTCGGAAATGTAAGAGGTCTACTTATACTTTTCTTGGGAAAGGGGAGGTAGTTGTTAATTTCCGTAACTTACTCGTACCTAACCCCCACCTACCCCAACACTTCTAATTACAAGACATTCTAATTAGATGATATTTTAATTACATGTATGAATTACATGAACATCTGAATTACATGTACAACCGAATTACATTAACTTCCAAATTACATTGGCTAATAATTCATTTTGTCAAACACTTAGCATACAAACTACAAAATGACACAACATGACAAAACTATATGTACAACCAAAATTGCTTTCATATACTTGGGTCCGTAGGTGCTTGCTCAAGCTTAAGGTGGTGCTACATCAAAACCGGCTGCTACAGAGCACCCCCAATTATTGCTTGATGTCTTGCACTTGACCCTATGCCCCTAAAAGATGATATACAAGATACCGAAATGAATCATATCATCAATAAACATACCATGTTCCAAGAGTTACCTTTAGGGTTACCTTTGGCTTAATGGTAGTATAATACAATTTACCATACATTGTCCCCCATGACTCCTTTCACCACCTTCTCTAGCAACAAACCCCCACACCCTAAAAACTATGTTTAGCAAGTAAAGGTCCCAATTGTACATGATTAACTGGAGAAATCCAATGCAATCATGCATACCTTAAAAAGTTACTTGGACACGTCTTTTCATTCTCAACATATCCCCAAATACCTAGGTGGAAAGATCATCCCAAGGACAATGCTTCATTGGAGTCTCCCTCCTTTATTGCTCCTTCGCTTCCTAGGACAAAGTATTCTTAGTCGGGGGGACTTGTTGTGAACCATTGTGTCCCTCCCTAAAGGGCATATACTACACATTTATTTCACACACTGACCTTACGAATAGCATCATATTCATCCATCATTCAACATATACATTTTGCTACATACCAAACCTAGCCCGTCGGCTAGGTTCTCCATGTGAAAGTAATTCATATTTATTAGAGTAGATAATTTATTGAAAATCATCTATTCGTTTTTATATATTCTTTCATCTACGTATTCGCATAAGTGCCTTTACGACGAGGGAGTGCCCACCTCAAGTGGCTATCCGTCTTCATTGCATTATTGTGTAAGTTTGACTTCTTCGTTTTCACTGCGTTATTGTTGAAATGTGATTTATCCGTGAATGAATACAATTTATATTTGAAGTGAATATTAGACTGTGTGAATTTTAAATATCAAGAAAGTGCATTGCAAGTGGTATCAGGTTGGTTGATTATTCACGCCTGGGGAGGGGGTGTCACTCTTACGCCGTCACGTTCTGTTCCGCAATCATCATTTCCAGCCAGCAAAAGGATCGCAAGATTCACAACCCCAGAAACAAAGGCGCTTGTGGTTGGTAAATTAGCAGTGCCAAACACCGCGGACTCACACCAGGTCGGATTTCTAACGATTTAAACAACAAAGGAGGCAACGTAAAACAAACACAGTCGTACGCGTCGTTGTACAGGTCACAGGCCAAGTATTGGAGTATCATTACACCAAACTCGGATACAGGAGCTAGCACAGGGCGAAGAAACACTCCAAATACCAGACGCTTACCTTCGAATCACACACCAGACGCATTCACAGACAAAAAAAGAAATTCAAAAAACCGCCGCGCACAAGCACGAACGCCGCCAACCAATCACCATTCGCGAAATTCATCAATATTTCGTGCAAAGCTAAGGTAGTTTTATTAATTTAACTTGCTGACGTCTTTTAAAAAAAAATTCTTTCAGTGGGCTTAAATCTTTATCCCACACGAGCTAGGGGAAACACAAGCGGGGGTTTATAACTCACAAGGCGCACTAAAGCCATTGTGACTTGGTCACACCCGCTCGTCTCCTTGCTCACGCGTCCCGTCGCTTCCAGCTCGTCCCGTCCGTCGTCAGCTATCCTTGTCCCGTTCCGTCGCCAGTGTCCTTGTCCCGTTCAGTCGCCAGTGTCCTTGTCCAATTCTGTCGCCAATTGTCCTTGTCCAGTCTCGTCGCTTCCCATGAAGCTTGTCCCGTTATGTCGCCAGCTGTCCTTGTCACTTTCCGTCGCCAGCTGTCCCTGTCCAGTCCCGTCGCTTCCCTTGAAGCTTAGTCCCATTCCGTAGCCAGTTGTAGTGTCTCGTGTCGCTTTCCCTGAAGCTTGTTCCGTCCCGTCGCCAGTAGTCCTTAGTGTCTCGCGTTGGGTCCTTTCGCATCATTCGGGTCCATAGTGTTGTCGTGTCATAGTTAGTCACGTCCTTTCGTTATCGTGTCAGTCTCGGGTCTTGGTCACAGTTCAAAAAAAATTGTTGTCCTGTCAAGAAATTGTCAAAAAGTTGTTTTGTCAAGAAATTGTCAACAAGTCATCCAAAATTGTTGTAAAGGAGGTGAGCCAAACAAAACATTCAAATCTGTGTCGCAGTTGGAGCGACAGCTGAAGCAGAAAACAAACAATTTTTTAGCACAATTTATCAGATTTTTTTTGCAGAATTGGAAACTCAAAAGATCCTAAGCAGGAGATTTTGGAAGGTGCATGAGCAGAAGTTGGACCAAAGGAACTGCTTCTCCATCTGGAATTGGTAGCTTTAATCTGAGTCATCCAATGGTCAGCCCACTGGCATCCAATTCCTCTCCAGATTCCGCACAAGAAAACGTCACCCAAGTAGAGAGTAATCGGCCAGTGCTCAATGATGAGTTGTTAAAAGATTTAATAGTGAAGATGATGACTGCAAGCTTCAACACATCTAGGCAACCACCCCAACCAAATCCTTCTAGTTCCAATCACTGGAGTACGGATGTCTACCATGACGACTATACACACCATAGAGGTCAACATAGTCGGTCCCTGAATCACAATGATCACCAAAACAGTGTGGATGTGGGTAATGAAGAAAATAGGGAGCAACAAAGAGGTTTTTACAGACCTTATCAAAATAACAACCAGAGACAAAAAAGCAACGAGGAACAAGAGAGAAACAATGTTCATTCCCAACCAAGAGTTCCAAATGGAGTCAATTATCCACGCGTTGACATGCCTACCTTTGAAGGCCAGGATCCATGCGGGTGGATTGCAAAAATGGAGGGTATCTTAGAATTTTACAAGTTTTTGAAAGGGGACAAAGTCCCTTTTGTAGTTACCAAATTCGGCACTGAAGCTTATCAATGGTTTATATGGTATAAACGTGAGGAGCCCCAATATGCATTATATTGGGATACTTTCAAAAAAGCCTTTCTTCACAGATTCAACAAGGGTCCCACAGGTTCATACACAGTACGATTGTTGTCACTTAAGCAAACAGGATCAGTAGGGGACTATATTTCAGAATTCACCAGTATGCTTTCCTATGCAGAAGACCTACAACAGGATGTAGTAGTAGCGGCTTTTCGAAATGGATTAAAAACACACATTAAAGTTGAAGTAGACCTACACAATCCATCCAAGTTAGATGAGTGTATAAGGATGGTTGACTTGGCAGAGACAAAGGCACACATAGGCCCACCCACACGACGTGATTCATATGGGCGACCTCCATTCCACAACAACTCCTTCCGCAGAAATGATCACCCGTCACGGTACTTCTACTACAAATGTCGTACTCAACATCAAAAAGATCAAGCATGTACACCACGACAAAATTTTCAGATTGAATATGCCGACTAGGAAGAAGAAGACATAGAGGAGTACGACGCACCTAAGGATCTCCCAGTTGAGGACCAAAATGCACAAGACGAAGTTGTCGCTAAGGAGGATACCATGACTATTTCAGTACATGCTCTCATGGGGTTGTCCTCTCACCATACAATCAAGGTGGCAGGTTTCATTAGGAAACAAAGGGTGACAGTACTGATTAATGCAAAACTTGCAAGGACATTAGGGTTGCACGTCTTCTCTTCTAATCAAGATCGGTTTCAAGTCAGAACTGCAAGCAGGGAAATTTCTCACTGTCTAGGTAAGACATCTTCAGTTTCATTACAAATGGGTGCGTATACTTGGCAAGGTCCTCTTTTTGTTATGGAATTAGGAAATTTAGAAGTTATTTTAGGCGTTGCATGGATGGAACTATTAGAAACCACAGTGGGTTTTAACCACAAACATCGCTTTGTTGAGTGGCAGGCCAATGGGAGGACTATTCGTCTTCAAGGACTACCCACACCTCCATCAAAAGTTGTAAGTTCACATAGCATGGAAAAGATATTAAGAAAAGATGGTGGGGGATTCATAGCCCGAATCAATTGCATAGAGAAATTAGATCAAGTTATTCCTAAAATCAAAGAAGATGATCTCCAAATCATTGTGGCTAACTATGAGGAAGTTTTTCAAGAATCAAAAGGATTACCTCCCAAAAGATCTCATGACCATGCCATACATCTAGTGCCTGGTAGTCTACCACCTAATGGTCGTCCGTATCGATATCCCCAATCCCAGAAATCAAAAATTGAAAAGATTGTCCAAGAGCTATTAGACCATGGCATCATTCGTCATAGTACGAGCCCTTACTCCTCACCAGTAGTCTTAACTCGTAGAAAAGACAATTCTTGGCGTGTGTCCTGATTTTCGTCCTCTCAACAAAATCACGATCAAAGATAAATTTCCTATCCCTGTCACTGATTATTTACTAGATGAATTACATGGTGCCAATTTTTTCACCAAATTAGACATACGTTCAGGGTTTCACCAGATCCGAGTTAGGGAAGAAGATATTCCCAAAACAGCTTTTCGAACTCATGAAGGTCATTATGAATTCTTGGTCATGCCCTTTGGTCTCACTAATGCACCATCTACATTCCAAAGTCTCATGAACCAGGTGTTTCGTCCATTCCTACGAAAATTTGTTCTAGTCTTCTTTGATGACATACTCATCTATAGTAAATCATGGAAAGATCATTTAGTACATGTGGACAGAGTTCTACTTATCCTACGCAAAGAAAAGTTGTTTGTCAAAAGATCTAAATGCTCCTTTGGTGTTCAAGAAGTTGAGTACCTCATTCATATAGTCTCTCACGAAGGTGTTAAGGTAGATCCCAATAAGATTAAGGCAATACAAGATTGGCCTTTTCCTAAAACCATAAAGAAACTTCGTGGTTTTCTGGGTCTCACGAGGTATTACCGCAAATTTGTGCGTGACTATGGTAAAATTGGGGGTCCTTTCACGGCTCTCACCAAGAAGGATGCTTTTCAATGGTCAGTAATAGCTACTAAAGCCTTCGAGGCTCTCAAGGAGGCAATGTGTACGACTCCAATTTTGGCCACTCCAGACTTTCAAAAACCATTTATCATTGAATGTGATGCCTCAGGAACAGGTATTGGTGCAATACTCATGCAGGAGGGTCATCCCTTGGCATTTGAAAGTAAACAACTTTCAAGAAAAAATTTGGGTAGATCCACCTATGAAAAAGAAATGTTGGCTATTTTATATGCAATGGAAAAATGGAGGCATTACTTAATCAATAGCCGTTATATTATTAAATCCGATCACAGCAGTCTCAAACATTTTCTAGAACAAAGGTTCTCGTATCCTGAACCAAATAAGTGGTTGACTAAATTGTTGGGATATTTTTGTGATTGAATATAAGAAAGTGAAAGAAAATGTGGCAGCAGATGCATTATCTAGGAAATATGAAGATGAAGTCGTTATTAATGCCATTTCAGGACCATGTTCACAGTGGGTGTCTCAGTTACAGGCAGCATGGTTGTCCAACAATGAAACAACTCAAATAATTCAAGAATTATCTATGGGTTCCTCTAAATACCCTCTTTTCACATATGACGACCAAATATTACGTAAGAAAAATCGCATTTACATCCCTCACAATTCACCAATCAAAGCACAAATTCTAGAGGAGTCACATGCTTCTCCTTCCACAGGACATTCAGGGTTTTTGAAAACTTACATGCGGGTTAAACAATCCTTTTGTTGGAAAGGATTAAAAGCAGAGGTTAAGCAATGGGTAGCTGAATGTGAAGTGTGCCAACGCAATAAGGGAGAAACAGTCAAATCACCAGGATTGCTTCAAACGTTACCTATTCCGGATCGCCAGTGGGAACATATTTCCATGGATTTTATTGAAGGTCTTCCTAAGTCAAAAGGTAAAACAGTATTTTTCGTGGTAGTTGATCGCCTTTCCAAATATGCTCACTTTCAGGCTTTACAACATCCATTTTCAGCAAGCAAAGTGGCCAAGGTATTTATGGATTCAATTTTTAAATTACATGGAATGCCCAAAAATATTGTAAGTGATCAGGATCCCATCTTTACTAGCAATTTGTGGAGAGAATTGTTTCGACTTAGTGGTACCAAATTAAATATGTCTTCTGCCTACCATCCACAAACAGATGGTCAAACGGAGGTAGTTAACAAATGTTTAGGTACCTACTTAAGATGTTTTGTCCAGGATAAACAATATCAATGGAGTCAATGGTTGTCATTGGCGGAATGGTGGTACAATACTTCTTACCATTCTTCCACTAAGATGTCTCCTTTTGAAGCATTATATGGAACAAAGCCACCCACAATAGCCGATTATGTACCAGGATCTTCCAAAGTGGCCCAAGTCGACGATTGGTTACAGAAGAGACAAGCAATGCTCACTATCTTGAAAGATAATTTGGTCCAAGCACAAAATCGTATGAAGCAACAACAGGACAAGCAGCGTTCAAAAAGAACATTCAATATTGGTGATAGGGTATTCTTACGTCTTCAGCCCTACAAGCAGCTATCATTGAAGCTCAAATCCAGTCAGAAGTTGGCCCCACGATTCTATGGTCCTTATAGTATTGTGCATCGCATTGGCGAGGTAGCATATCAACTGGAGTTACCCCAATACTCTCGCATACATCCAGTATTTCATGTCTCCTGTCTCAAAAAGGTGATTGGCCAGAAAGTGCATTCTTAGTCAGAATTACCAGTGCTGGATGAAGAAGGACGTATCTATCTACAACCAGAAGAAGTGCTACAAACTAGAACACGCAGACTCAGATCTCGTCACATCCAGGAATTTCTCATCAAGTGGCAGGATTTACCCGAAGAAGATGCAACCTGAGAATCTGAAAGTATTTTCCAGTCATTTCCAGCTTTGAGGACAAAGCTTTCCGAGGAGGGGAGTCATGCTACATACCAAACCTAGCCCGTCGGCTAGGTTCTCCATGTGAAAGTAATTCATATTTATTAGAGTAGATATTTTATTGAAAATCATCTATTCGTTTTTATATATTCTTTCATCTGCGTATTTGCATAAGTGCCTTTATGGCAAGGGAGTGCCCACCTCAAGTGGCTATCCGTCTTCACTGCATTATTGTTTAAGTTTGACTTATCCGTCTTCACTGCGTTATTGTTGAAATGTGATTTATCCGTGAATGAATACAATTTATATTTGAAGTGAATATTAGACTGTGTGAATTTTAAATATCAAGAAAGTGCATTGCACATTTAATATATAACTCCAAGTGCTCATCCACCACAAAGGTTATGAGCATGTTATGATGAGGTTAAAGCTATTCTTGGGTTTAAATTGGATTTTTTGTCACATTTCTAGGGCCCCATTTTGGGTCCAATTCTAGAGATTGTAATTAATGTTCTACAAATCTTCCACATTCATTTAGTTTACTCTTATTTCTTTACTCTAGCTTAGCTAATTGCCATAGTACTTTTTGGTTACTACAATGCACTTAACAACTCTTGTCAATGAGTTCAATTGGCCTACTTTGGTCATTCGCAGACATCGATAGAATTACTTTAACTTATCTTGTATCATACTTAGCACCTTCAATTGTTTATCAACGTTTTCTATTGTGAAGCCATGACACACCCTAAACAATAGTGTATCAAACCCAGTTGTAACTTTGAAAGTTAAGATAAGGTAGACTAAATGCGTAAAGTCTAACATGCATAGCCACCCTCCTAAATCATGATTTTTTTATTTAGGATACATCATGGTAGTAATGGTTAAAGCAAATGAAATAACACAAGATCCACACACTCCATATCTACACCAAAGGAACTCCACTTGAAGTTGGTCTAACATAAGTGAATCCCAAGTCCACAAGATTATAAGAAGCTTGTCACATGAGGTTCCTCCACTGACACAAAAGCGAACCAAAGGATCCAATAAAGCATAATCTCAAACGACTTTAACTATACAATAAAGTAACAACGCAAAGATGGCTATCAAGCATGGAGATATTCACACCACAAACAAATTGAATTTGCACACACACATGTATGTAAACCATCAACACTCCAAAATTAGATGAGGTCACATTCATGTAATAACTCAGGAAACCAAAAGTTACACATCCACACAAAGAGTAACCATATCCTCCTGTAAGCACCACAACTACTTTTACCACATAAAGCCATAGCCTTCATCTATCAAAAGCAACCATTAGAAATTAGGAAGGTCAATTTTCAAGATCTTTCAAGAAATGCAAAAAGCCAACGATCTTCAAATGTGAATTCATGTGCAAGATGTGTAAAGGTATGTCAATGATCTCACATCAATACATGTCAAGATCCCTTAAAGGTGTACAAGTGATCCTAGATCAAGAAATATGATCATCTGAAGTAGTGCATGTGCAATGACCACATGCAATTGCCATATATCAATATGTGCATGCCAACATGTAGATGTATAACCAGGGGTCCAAGAACGCCAATGTCAAGCATCCGTGAATGCAAATGCTAGTTGTCCAAAAGGGCCAAGTGACGATGCAAACTATCCAAAAGGTGTCAAATGTCTGAAACACACACCATTTGAAATATCCTGGAACTCATACCAAAGTGATAAATATGCAAGCTAAACTTCCAACATTCCAGTAATAGGTGCACGCAATTCTTGATATCGTAAGAAATATAAGTGAGACCAATCATCAAATCATGCCAACTAATCAATTAAGAATCCATGCGAAGTGTATAGCATTAGAGTGCATGCATGTTGAAGATCCATCAATGCCATATTGTCCATGTTGAAGTAATGTATAGTTATCCGTCTCCATTAGGTACTTAGTATCAAATGTGCATCAAAAAGTAAGAAGCAACATATCATCAACAAATTGTCAAGAACTCGTTAATGTGCAAAAACAACAAACATTCCTAACATGTCAACTAGCCATGGCAATCAACTCAAGCCTTGTCAAATGTGAATGTTCAACACTAATCCATGCGTATCAAAAGCCAAAACATAGAGTGGAGATTCCATACATGGAAAGCTCACAAAGGTCCCTCCCTCCTACCCTCAACCCACACTCATTGGTTGGTGTAGACCTCAAGTGCTTCGTCATCCATCTAATGATCAAATCTAGAGACACTCCCAATCACACCTCAAATCACATAATATTACGAAGTGTTCTAGAGAGAACTTCATATCAATTCAAGTGCTAGACATAAACTCAAAGACCATGCTTACAATGCTACCAAATGTCAAAAGTCCATAAAGACAACGCCAATGATCATATCCATGGTAAGCCTCCAATGCTATGTAGCCATCACGATGTTAGCGTTTCAAAAACTCAATATGTACAAAAGGCCCATGACTTCACCTTTGAATGTGAACACATTATAAAAACATGCACTCGTATTCTAGCTGTAATTATCTCTAGGCCTCTAATCATTATGCATGCATGAGTGGTTGTAAGAATCTGATCTCTAAATGTCTCTTTGGAAGTTGCACTCCTGTCCTAAAATCCTAATATTCATATGCAAATGATTATCATTTCTCCCAAAAAGATGATGTAGAAAAGTGTCCTTGTTGACCCTAGTGCCACTATCCAAACCCATTTCAACCATAGTCACTCTTGAAATTATTGCTTGATCTAACTCCGATTCTCTAATGTTCATAATATTAATATTTATGGGTTCGCTTCAATCTATATCATTGATTCAAAGGCTTAAGAGTACTATTGATCCAACCTCCATGAGTTCGACTCTAAAAGTGATCCTATCAGTGATCCTATCAACATGTTGATCCTTCCTCTCAATATCTGAATTTCATTGGTGGAGAGTGAAGGCTTGTATATAGATCACCCAAATTGGATAAGGTCTCCACTTCCTCTCAGTCATATAGATTTTTGGATGATACAAATCGGTAGTTTCCTTTAATGTTGATGAAGAATCATATGTGAAGTAGCCAAAACTTGCTCTCTCAGCTGGAATTGAAGTAATAATGCCCTATTCATTCTTGTCAAGTCTTGTACAAGTTTAACCTATCTTTTTAAACAGCTAAAAGCTTAAAGTGTACTCTTTGAGCCCTCCAAAAATCTTGTTCATCACAAATTTTGATAACAAGAAGAATCATCTTGTCCATCACAAATTTGATTTAGAAGACTCATCATGTCCATCACAATTACAATCACAAAAAGAACCATCATCAATACAAGCATCGTCTCTATTAGATAGGGAAACATTATCCTCCTATAAAGAACTTTGGACATCCTGAAGTGTGGAAAGGCATTCTCCCCATTCAAAAGGGTTAGGCACAAAATAGCATCAAACTCACATGTCTCCTCACCAAGGTTATTTTACAAATAGCAAGCATCAAACTCTAGATCCAAATCCAATAAATCACTTGTATCAAATCAATGCACAACCAGTCCTATATTTTGCTCTTTCAATTCATAGTCTCTTGAGATCCACTAAAAACTTACAAATATTTATCAACATATTTCTAAAATGAGAATATCGTCATTAACAACATTGCAAGCCTTTAAAAATTTTCCACTGCCATGATTAGAAGTGCAAAAATTACCTTTCCCCAAATGAATTTCATCAGAATTAGAAGTGCAAAAATTACCTTTCCAACTCGACAAGCAAGAGCAGTTTTATTAGTCATATTAGAAGAGATACTTGGGAGTTCAATTTATAGGTCGTTCCCTTTATCTTCAGCTAGTTTTCGAATCACTGTTTTGTAAGGGATATGCACCTCTCCTAGTCTTGGAACACCAATGTTTCCAAAGGCACCTCCAACATTTTGTGGCATTTTGAACTAAAGGAAAAGTCCGAAGTTCGGGTTTTTAGAGTTTTAGTGACAAACATGAGACCCATATAGACACACATGACCAAGATCAATAAAAACCAAGTTGCTATAGAGACAGCTCTAAGACGAGGAAAAAGGGAAGAAAATAAATGATAACTTGAAAATGATTATAGGTTCAAATCAATATAGCTAGAGAACCTTGAACAAGTGGCGAGCTCTTTGGCAAGAAAGAGGAATTGAAGTACATATAGGTTCACTCACTTTGTGAAGTAAAACAAAAAAGGTAAGAGTATTTATTTTTTTGCATTCTTATCTTTGTCTTGTATCTTGCAAAAAAGATTAGTACGCAAGAGGACAAACAAAATATTAGGATATGGATCCTAATATATAGCCTTATCTATAAAGGTTGGCCTATGAAATTAAGCATTATACTCTATATGAGATTTTAAAAATTAAACGTATTTTTAATCCAATTATGCTCTTCAAATCAATTGTCTTTTGTGAATTTTAAGAAATATTTCATATTTTATAACTAGGTGTTTCCTTTGTCATTTTAGCATTTCCAAAGGTTTTGAGGATTTGCATTTCCTAAGGCATTCCCATTTTAAAAACTACACTTTGCGTTAAATGTTCCTCCCTGCATTATTATAAGAAGGTGATTACTCGAGCAATCAAAGATGATGTCTATCAACAATATATTCAGACCACTATAATCACTCCATCTCAACCTTTGTCCCAAGTTGGACTTCTACATTGAGCATTTCATGATGATTGAGGATGGCATTATTACTTGCCATGCTTATATCCAACAACATTGGATGCTTAGCCTCAATATTCCTCTTGATCAATAACATTGGATGCATAGCCTCAATATTCCTCTTGATCAATAACATTGGATGCATAGCCTCAAAGTTTCCTCTTGATCAACTTCTAGACAAACACAGCTTACTAGTTTCTTATCTTCTTCTAATGGTTCCTCGACCATGGATGGTAGAAGAGTCTTGAGAGATTGGACTCTATGCCCTCCCAAGATTATCCAACATGCCCCCTTAGTCCTAGCCGTTCGCCTAGGAGCATCATTAGATCTTGTGTTGGCCCTTTTGATACAATTGGTGATGATGACGACTTTGTTGCAACCTTGCATCCCACTACAAATTAGGATTGGTGCTTGATCCACTTGAGTTCTCTTCTATTTCTCTTTGTTACCTTAATTCTTGGTTCCCTCTTCTCTTTATCATTACTTTTCACATGTTAGGGTTTACCTATTTTTAAATCTAACTCTCTAGAACGTAATTTGATAAAATACATATGTTCGACTTTAATGTAGTTTACTCTAGTTTCTTTTCTCTAGTTTAGCTTAATTTTGTAGTATTTTTTTTGTTGATACAATACATTGTAACAACTCTTTTTGCTAGGTCCGGCTAGCTTGCTTTGCTCGTCTATGGACATTGATAGAATTATCTCATATGACGTTCATACCTAAGAATAATTGTTGAAATTCCCAAACATGTATCTAGAATGTCGTATTCTCCTCAATATCGCCCACAATTATTTGAAAAGCACTTATTTCAAAGCTTGTGAAAATTTATATTCAATGGCACAATGATAGTTCAAATCTAATATTTGTGTTCAAAGATATGCTTTCTAAAATGTGATATTTTTTAGACTCTGTAAAACAGGCAAACCTCAAATAATGCTTCTATAATGACAAAGCTCTTACAAGATCAATATTGGAAGACTAAAAGAGATTTTGGAGGCAACAAGTTGTGACGGATGGAGCAGCAAGGAGGAGGAGCGAGAGGTCTAGGGGCATCAAACCCTAGGTGTGGGACTTCAGAGGGCAGATCAGCAGACGCGGCGGTGGGGGCTACGGCGAGATAGCGAGCCCCCGGGCGGAGGATGTGGACAAGGAAGTTCTATTGGAACCGGTCCAAGGGCGTTGGGCGGATGCGGTTGAAGATTTCTACGAGGGGGACCCGGGACTCTATGCGTCGGGATCAAAGGAAGACCCAAGAAGGAGACAAAGAGAAACACAGCAGCTGGAGACCTTCATATCTTAATGCTCTTCGCGGTAAGCAAAAATTATCCGACTCTTGTTTTAATCTAAAATCTGTCAATGGTAGGTTGCACATCCCGGATTCCTTAGCTCGGCATGTGGCTATGGAGGGCGAGAACATCTTTGGTGGCTAAATTTATGGGGGTGAGGCCAGACATGGAAGTCATAAGGAGATGGGCCATCCAAAAATGGCAGCCAAGGGCCGGTATGATGATTAAGGCTTTACCCAAGAGTTTTCTTTTGGTGACATTTCAATGTGAACGGGACATGGAAAGGACTCTCCAAGGAGGTCCTTGGTTTTTTGGGAAAAGGGGCTTGTATGCGAAGCGTTGGTCCCCGATTTCCAACCCCCGGACTCGGAGTCTTTGGATTTGGCTCCTATTTGGGTTAAGATGCCGGGATTACCTCCGCTTTCTGGAGCGAACAAATCTTGGGTGGGATAGCTACGAGATATTGGAGAACTAATAGCTATTGATCCTGCAACCTTGAGCAAAACAAGATTCCTGTCCGCTCGCATGTGTGTGTTGGCGGACCCGAGTAAAGAGCTCCCTAAATCCATTATTTTGTCGTCTATGTTTGGCCTTCATACTCAGGTCTTTGAATATGAAAATATGTCTTTTAAGTGTAGTGTTTGTGGGAAGGTAGGGCACCGGGGTATCCACTTGCATTTCCAAGAACCAGCCCCCACTCCAAAATGCTGATCCTCAAACCCAGAATAATATCCCTCCCCCAGAGATCTCCATTCCTACCCAACTTGGGCCTCAAGGACGTGGAGCTCGAAATCCGAATATCAGAGACACTGTTCGCCCTATTGTAAGCAAGAGGCAACGTTTTAACCCTCCTCCCAAAAATTCCTATGCCCCGAAACCCTCTCACGGGGGAGCTGGTCCCTTTGATGGGAACCCTCAAGCTCAACTTTGCTCCTAAGATGATACGACAAGCCTCGGAGCCAAATCACAAAGGAAAGAACCCCATAGATCAACGCCCAGGGGCAAGTAAGTTTGATTGGGTGATACGGGAGGCCTATGGAGGCTCGGTGGAAGTGGTCCCATGTCTCTGCGAGAGGAATTTATGGGAAGAAATTCCAAGGAGATCAACATCCCGGTGGAGAACAGTTTTGATGCATTAAATCATTTGAAGGGAGATCGGATGGACAGCCAAGAAGTGGAATTCGAGGTAGAGGAGACTCAAGAGAAGGATTTAGAGGAGAAAAATCGAGAGGAAGGAGCGAGGAAACTAATAATACGGGCAAGGATACTCGGGAGGAAGAGGTGAACCACCAAGATCGGTGTAACCCCAAAGCAGGGAAAAAGAATCTACTAATCAAGAAGCTAAGAGCACGGAATCATCTCCATTGTCAAAAAGACCGGTTAACCTGGAAAGCAAGATTGTTACCCCAAAGACCAAGATTGACCTACCCAAGATGGTTACTAGAAGCCAAGTGAATCCCAAGGAACTTCAACCTAGAGCGGATGTATGGGGATATGGTTCGGTAGGAAGAGGGAAACCTAGCAATGCTGCCTTAAGGCGAGAAAGAAACGAGAGCGAGGAGTGGTGATGGCACTCAAGCGGTATTGCTCTTTGGGGCGAAGGCTCGAGGATCCAAAGCCCATAAATGAAGATTCTTTCATGGAATATTCGTGGGAGTAATCCTGCAAAAATAAGAGCTTTGTATGCTCTTAGACAAGAACACAAACCGGATATGATTTTATTGCAAGAAACTAAAATGGAGGAGAGTAGAGTTATTCCTTTTAAGAATAGGACTTGGCGAGAAGCTGAAGTAGTAGGCCAAGAGGCCATTGGAACAGCAGGAGGGTTCTTGGTTATGTGGAACAAAAATGTGATTGATAGTAGAGTGATTCCGATGTCTAGTTGGTTTATTTATCTCTTATGTGTGGATAAAACCATGCAGGAAGAGTGGATCTTAACGAATGTATATGCTCCAGTTAGACAAGGAATGAGAAGGGTTCTTTGGAGTCAGCTAGCTGAATTGAGGGAGACGGTCCCCAACTACCCTTGGATTGTGGCGGGGGATTTCAATTGCTACCTTAATCCTGTAGATAAATTGGGGGCTCTCAAAGAATAACTGCTGATATCTACGAGTTTAGAGATTTTGTTGAGCAACATGGTGATGGATGTGGACTGCGTAGATTCTCCTATACATGGTCTAACAAAAGATTGAAGGAAAACCAAATTCAGATAAGATTAGATAGGTTTCTTCTTTCTCAAGAATGCCTGGAGAGGTTTGGGGACTCTTCATTAACGGCACTCCCAAGAATCGGGTCTGATCACAACCCAATTCTGTGGGAAACGAGGGAGGACTCTAAGAAAAGATACATGAGACCCTTTCGATTCGAACTTATGTGGTTCCAACATCGGGATCTCAAGGATACTGGTTGCCCAATGGTGGGACAAAAAGTATAATGGTTCGAAACCGGCCCAAGTGGCATGTAAACTAAGGAATGTGAAGGCTAACATTAGAGAGTGGAACAAAACTTCCTTTGGCAATATTTTTGTTAAAAAGGCAGAACTAAAAGACAAGATCAATGAACTACGGGAGAAGTTGAAGTCGGAGCGACTTACGAGAGGATCGAGAAACCGGGAGAGGGAGGCATTGGCAGAATACCACACGATGCTAGGATTTGAAGAAACCTTTTGGAGGCGAAATCAGTTGCGTTGGTTAAAGGAGGGTGACGAGAAATACAAAGTTCTTCCATGTCTCTACTCTTCGCCACGGGAGTACTAACAAAATTAAGGAGATCAAGATGGCCGATGGGTCTAACACCAAAGATATGGAAGACATAAGGAGGGAAGCGGTTGAGTACTTTAAATCGTTGCTAGAAGATGTAAATCCGACTATTGAAGAAGAGGACTCTCTGTTGGCAGCCATTCCACCCTCGTAACTGATAATCTTAATGGATTCTTACTTAGTCCTTTCACAAAGGAGGAAATCAAGAAGGTCATTTTTGACATGGATGGTAACAGCTCCCCAGGACCGGATGGCTTCCCTGCAGCTTTCTTCCAGAAGTTTTGGGATATCCTAGGCAATGATGTAGTGGAAGCTATAATTGAGGCTCAAAAGGACATGGAAATCCCAGAAGGAGTTAATGCTACTTTTTTAGTCCTCATCCCTAAACTAGTGGGAGCAATGGAATTTTCCAGTTTCGCCCTATCAGTTTATGTAACACTCCGATGAAGATTCTCACAAAAACAATCGCCAATAGGCTGAAGGTTATCCTTCCTTTCATCATTGATATGAACCAAGGTGGCTTTGTGAAAGGGCGACAAATATTGGATGGTATCATCACAATTCATGAGGTTATTCATTCAATGGTGACTAGTAAGGAAGCGAGGTATGTTACTAAAGCTAGATATGAATAAAGCCTACGACCGGGTCTCATGGCGGTTCCTCACCAAGATTTTGGGTAAGTTTGGTTTCTGTCCCCTGTGGATTAAGTTGATTTTTAGTTGTATCTCTACTACAAGATTTTCTGTCATGGTGAATGGGTCACCCTCCGGTTACTTTAAGAGTGAAAGGGGGTTGCGACAAGGAGATCCTTTGTCTCCATACTTGTTTATTATTTTAGCGGAAGCATTGGGTAGGAACATTTCAGCGGCGGTGGCGGATGGTCAATTGGAAGGTTTTAAACCGGCCTCAGCAGCGAGGCCGGTGTCTCACCAACGGTTTGTGGATGATACAATCATTGTGTCCAAAGCCTCGGTGCCTCAAGCTAGGAAGTTGAAGAGAATTCTAACCAAGTATGAGACGAGACGGGACGGTACATAAACTATAAGAAGAGTAGCATCTATTTCTTTAACACGCCTGGTGGGAGGGAGGAAAGAATAGCTAACCTCTTCGGTTGTGGAAAGGAGCTTCTACCGGCAACTTATCTAGGCATGCCTATGTTCGAAGGAAGAATGAAGGCTACTTTGTGGAACTCAGTCATTGACAGGATCTCCAAAAAGTTAGCAGGGTGGAAGGGCAGCCTTCTCGGCTCCGCGAGGAAAAGCCTTATTAGTTCAAACTACTTTACGGAGCATTCCAATTTCTGCATGTCTCTATTTAGAATGCCTCAAAGGTCCGAGCTACATTGGAGCTAATTCAACGCAACTTCTTGTGGTCAGGTTCAGAGGAGAGAAAGAGAATTTCGTTGGTAGCATGGAATCAGGTGTGTGCAAGCAAGGATCAGGGGGGACTGGGGTTAAAGAGAATGAAAGAATTGAATCAAGCTACGATTGGCAAACGGGTATGGAGATTTATCAATAATGATCAATTGGGATGGGTAAAACTTCTTAAGGCAAAATATATCGAAATAATCGGGACTTCTGAAAGTGATAATCTTCCTAGAGGATCCTATTTTTGGAATTGTTTGCTCGAATGTCGGGAGGTAGTCAGGAAAGGCATCAGATGGAGAATTGGTAATGGAAGACAAGTGGACTTTTGGAAAGACCCGTGGTTGGAAGAGGCCCCTATGAAAGATAACTTAGACCTTCAGGTCCTCCAACATAAACTTTCGAAGGAAATGGGAGGGAAAAGTAGGGGATTTTATTCTTGTAGCACGGAAACTTCTTCTTGGAAGAAAATCACGAGTTCATAATCTGTCGAGCAAGAGAAGGTGGCCCTAACCAAACTCAATGATGCTTTAAGGGTGTTCCTGATCATTCCTGGGGAGGAAGAGACAAGGCGATTTGGGGCAAAACTACAAGTGGGATCTATTCGGTAAAAGCGCCTATAAGTTAATCCACTCGGGATTCAATGGTGGACTCCGACTTATTATTTGGTTAAATAATTTAACCCCAAAAATAGCTTTCTTCTTTTGGTTGGCGAGTTCAAAATAAGATCCCGACAACGAGATAATCTGCAAAGGAGAGGTTTCCAATTCATCAATCGATGTATCTTGTGTGAGAAAGCAATAGAATACGTAAGTCATATATTTCTAACTTGTGATTTTTCTTGTACGAGTCTTCCAAATGATCTGTCCAAATTTCATATAGATTGGGTCTGTCCAAATAGCATGTCGACTTACGCATACGGTGGGCTTCCCCCTTAGGGGCAAAGCTTTTGACTTGGCTCCGGAAGCTCGGCTTACCCCATTTTTTATGGGGGATATGGAATGAGAGAAATAAGAGAGTATTTAAAGGACGTAAGAAAGATCCGAGGTTATGTGGTAATAAAATAATCGAGCTTTGAAAGAAAGCTGGAAAACTTTCTTCTTCAAAAATGAGACCATGTCTCTAAGGGAAAGGAGGATTTTGCGGAGCCGGGAGAGGAACTTCCAGGACCTAGACATTACAACCAACCCACGGGATGGTGTCAAGTGGATACCCCCACACAAAAGTGGGTTAAGTTTAATTTTGACGGGGCGGCTAAAAGGAAATCCGGGGCTGCGGGAGCGAGGAGGAGTTTTGAGAAATGAGGAAGGAAAAGTGGTCCTTGCCTTTCTCGAGCCTTTGGGAACTCAAACAAATCATTTTGCGAAGCCTGAGCATGCATGCGAGGCAATGAGAATTGCAGGACTTGAGGGTTATAAGGAAGTTATCTTTGAAGGGGATTCGCTTAATATAATCAAGGCAATTAAGGAGGATAAAGACCCCAGTTGGACCATATTGGAGCTTATCCTAGAAGCAAAGATTCATAAATCTCATTTGGTTAATGCCCGAATCCAACACACCTTGAGAGAAGGGAACCGAGCGGCGGATCTAATGGCAAATATTGCGGTTTCTGTTGGGGAGATGCAAATTTGGAAGGATAACTTCCCTCAAGAACTATTGGTGTTGGCTGCTAGAGAAGAGCTAAGATCAAACCTGTTAGAGCATCGGGGAGATCGGAGGGGCTGATGATGAGTAATCCGACGAGATGGAATTAGGCGAGAAAAGGCATCCCATTTCTTGGGGCACGGGAGGTGACAAGTGTACGGTCCGACAACCTAGTGTTAGTAAGTGCTAGGTGTTGTTTGGTTTTGTTTTATCTGAATAGTCAAGCGACAAGTATAGGATTGTGGACTCTAAGTATGGCTTAATGTGAGTCTTAGAAAGATCCATTTTGTATTTTGATTATACGGGCTTGATGCTAGAACCAGCCCATTTTGACTTTGTAAAAGGTTTGTGGACCTTATAACCACCTCTACCTTATACCAAAAAAAATATTGGAAGACTAAAACACAATCTTGCTCTAGTCATATAGAAACTTACAATCTAGTCAATCTTAAGTTACATCACTTCCAAGATTAGATAAGCAACAACATTGAAATATCCATCTATCAATAACAATGAATTGAACTCGTAAGCACCATTTCCACATCATCAATAGCAAAATGTCAATCAACAAAATAAAGAAGACACCAAGGACTGCTTTACTTGAGGAAAACCCATGGGTGATATGCCTCACCAAGCAAATCATGCCAAAGATATCCATAGCCTTGCACAAAGTGACCTCCATGTCTTAGCTATGTCTTCCAAAAGTGTGATGGATTTCAACACTCTATAATACGAAAGAGTGATACAATGAAAATGTGAGACACAACCTGCAATGTGCTTCTCAACATGGTATATATCTCCAAGTGGATTTGGGGGTGTTGGAAGGTTACTCCATGCTTTAGAAAATGCTCAACCTATTAAGGGGCAGTAGCTCAATGGTTGAGCACCCGAAGCATCATTGAGAGGTCCTATGATCAAGTCCTAGCTGATCTATACTTAACAAAAACTTGGGTCATAATAGAAAAACAAAGCTGGCGTGAAAGATCAATAACCCAAAATAAATGACTCATCTTTCATTTTCTCGTCACATAAACCATCAATTAAAAATAAATTATATTAAGTATTTGGTCTAACAATAGTCTCTAGTGATAATTTATAAAGAATGATAATAATAAATTAGAAAAATATTATTTTAAATTCTATCAAAAATATAATACCCCCAATATAATGTCAATCCAATGAAACATAATCCAGTCCATTAAAAGCTCAAATCTTCTCAAGATAACTCATGAGTGGTGGAGATTCAATCCAACCAAACAAGATAAGAGCTCCACACCTATATGCCCTAGAATATGCCAATTTAGAAAGTAAACATATTATTAGAGATCCATCAATGTGGATGCATAGTTGGTCCACATTTAGTGCCCACGATTTATTCATCTTACATGGAATTAAATCAGTTTCTTGTCAGAAATTGTGTTATAATGTATACAAAAGGGTTTAAATTTTGCGTTTGAGATGAGCATAAAAAAATTTCCCCTTTAAATTCCATTTACATTTTAATTTTTTTGTGTCATTGAAATAATTGCGTAACTGGATCAACCTATACTTCATACAATCATTGCAAAATAAATATGTTCAATGAAGTTCTGGGATTGAGACAATGGGACAGCTTTATAGGATAATGTGGCGCATTTTCAGGAAAGCAGGACAGCTTTTTGGGAAATCAGGATGCGTTTCAAAGACAGCCCCCAAATCCGAGGATACATCCCATGGAACATAGCAAGGTACACATCACAATACTAATTTACAATGTCATTCCATAAGATATCACAGATATTAAGCCACAAGTGGTTGAAAACTTGGGCTTTCAAAGTAAAGTCTCGAGTTTAAATCTTGCCTAGTGATATATGCATAATTGTCAATATATTTGTTATAATAACACAATGTGATTAGTTGAAATGTTATGTTGTAATATGGGTTGGGCAGTTTGAATCCAATATAACCAAAAAGAAGGAAAAAAAATAAAATTTTAAAAAAGGCATATAAATATTGTAAAATATAAAGCAACAACTAAATCCTGCAAATATATGTTCTTTCTAAAAATTTGCATATATAGATTAGCAATACGGGTAATTTTATCATTATCCATGTCTAAAAAAAATAACTGTATTTTAACTTTTAGATAAATTGTACAAGTTTTTCACAGTCATTAGACATGTCTTCCTCAAAAAATGCTAATTTGCCTTTAAATTTACAATAAGACAAATACTGAATCTGTTTGTAAACACTCACTCAAGAGAATTGCGATTTGTTAAGGGTGGAAGACACAGTACAACCCCTTTTTCTCCTACCGCAAAAAAAACAAATACATCTATATGAAATTCACATTCTTTAAACTGAACCTGTAAAAGAGATCAATATTTCCATGTAGGCTTCAAATTTAAAGCTATTTTAGCTTTCCAAAACAAAAAATGCAAATACGTCCGTATGGGCATCCAAAAGTAAATGTCAAGGTATATTTTAATAAAAGAAAAGGCGAAAGAGGTTTGCATACATCCTTAAAGACGAAAGTTATTTTCTCCTGAAAATCCAAAAAGCTTAAAATTTCCAGTATACATGTCACGGGTTTTAAAGCTGCAGTTCCATATATCTTTTGTATCGTGGACGTATTAAAATCTAATATAAAATGTCCTGCCCCTTAATACTTATTTCATTGATTTACTCATGATAATCGAAGTCCATACGAGCGTCAAGTTCAAATACACGGCAATCATCATTATTGCTTTGTATGTGTCTTACCCGAAAAACTTGACCATATATGTCCACATCCGTATCCTTTACGCTTTAACTAAAAGCCATATGGGGCCATGCAAGGTCTCAAATTTAAACAATGACAAAAAAGTAGTTATTATTAGGTTATCATTACGTTACTAAGCACAAAACCGATATTTCATTTCCAAATTGGTCTGCGCGATCGCAGCCACAAGGTCATTATTACTTTCCTTAAGTGCAGGAAGTAATACTTCATTTTGTTTATTTATTTTAAGCTGCAAAATAGATATCATTTTATAAATTTGTCAATGAAAAAGTTATCATCACTTTCCTAAAGTTGCGATCACAAAATAATCATGCATTTTTAAAAGCAAAACTTCGCGACTTTTTATTTTGTTTAAAGATCCGATAAAAAGTTACCCTTTCGACTCCATTCATGTCGAAGATCCCTCGAAAACAACGATGTGTAAAATGCAATACTGAATAATATCATACACCGGACCTTTTCAAAGCGTAAAGGAATCATACCTGGTAAGCCTCGAAGTCATCAAAGCTGAAGCGCGATCTCGCCACGGTGTACTCCACGTGGTCCAAGATATCCTTCTGTATGCTCTCCACGTCATTCCTCGCGTACTGATCCATCAACCTGAACAGTAGCTCCGCCCGCGCCTTATTCTCCTCAGACCCCTCGAAAAACCCTAAATCGCCCCTGTAAACCCTCGCTCCCACACCCTTGGAATACTGCTCCACCGGCATGGCCGGTTTCCGCTCCAGGGCGTCGCTCAGCGCCCGCCGGATATTATCGACGCTCTCGGCGTCCGTAATTTTCTCGCCCTTCGAATCCGTGACGAAGATCTTCTCCACGACGAACCCGTTCTCGAGATTTAAATTCGCCTTTGAGATTTGCACTCCCATGGCCTTGAAGACGCGCGCGACCGCCTGCAGAAGGCCAGTGCGGTTCTCTGCGATTATCGTCACGAGCGTGTGATCGGCCGAGGCGTCGTTGTCGACCTCCACAGTCGGAGGAGCGGCGGGCGGCGGCTTCGCTACATTTGGCGGAGGCTCAGGGCGGCTCTCGCCGCCGCCAAATATGTTCTTCAGTACCTTGCAGGAGACTGGGGATTTCGCGAGTCTGAAAGGCATGGCTAAGTTTGGAGGAACAAAATAAGGGGCGTGGGGAGATATATTTTGGCGGTGGAATCTGGAGGGGTGACGATTTGGAGGGGAAGGTAACGGACAGGAATTTAGCGCAGACATTTTTGGCTGGGGCCGAGGGTTCTGGTATTGTGGTGAGGATTATGTCCTCCGCATGGAGTTTGTGTTCCGGGTTTCTGCGTTTTGGAGGATTGCAGGTGAAGAATGAAGAATATTAATTTATTTATTTATTATTTATTTATAGGACTCCGTGGCTGATACGGCCTGGCTAAGAAATCCATAGAAACTGTGAGTTGATTGTTTACGGACTCCTATGTTTCGTCAATTATTTTCGATCGTAGGTGGTTTATCAATCGAGCTGTTTTCAATGGATTTGTCCATTACAAATGCGATATAATTAACCGAGTCGATTTAAGCACACAGGATAATATTCAACCTTAACGGTCTAACGGTTAGTTGATAGTATATAAAAAATTATATTATTTTTTATTAGATAATTATATATTAAGTAAAGAACATTATTTATTAATAATAAAATTATACTATTTATAATTTCATAATCATATATTAAATAAATAAAATCATATAAAAGTAAGTAATCTGCATTAAACTAAGATTATAGGCTAGGCTTTGGCCTGCATTAAACCAAAATTATAAAGGAGATTATGGCTTTGATTTTTATTTAAAAATTCAAAATTCAAACCTATTCAATATTTAAACATATTTTATCATATTATTTATTAAAAAATAATAATTTATATTTTATTTTATTGAGATATTTGTAATCGAGTTGTTTATTGAGATATTTGTAATCGAGTTGTTTTCGATGGATTTGTCCATTACAAATGCGATATAATTAACCGAGTCGATTTAAGGACACAGGTTTATATTCAACCTCGACGGTCTAACGTTAGGACTTAGGATAAAGGTTTAAGTTTCAAGTTTCAAGTTTCAAGGTAAAATTTATATGAATAAATAATTATATATTAGTTAATTATTAAAATATATATATTTAAAAAAATTATATTATTTATGATTAGATAATTATAAATAAAATTATATAAAGCACCTGCTTTATGTTTCGGATTTTGGTTTTTTTGGGAGGTCTAAGGTTCAAACCATGTTGTGGGCGAGTGTGTGAGGAGGTGGGTGTGTGGTGGCTTTGTGTTAAATTACCTATTGATAAGTATAGCTCTCAACTTTAGGAGGGGTCATGGTTGGGAGGAGATAATATATATTAAATAAACAAAATCATATAAAAGAATATATTGCATTACAGTTATTAATATATATAAACCAAGACTATAGAGGAGATTGTGGCTTTGGTTTCTCTTTCAAATGCATTAAACCAAACCTATAGACTAGATTGCGGCTTTGACCTCTCTTTGAGAGGTTCAAGGTTCAAACCCCATTCAATATGGGGGATCGGGATCCGTCATAAAAACTGCATAAATTTATTGAAAAAAGGTAAATAAATATATTTTAAATTATTTGAATATAATTTAACATATTATTTATTAAATATATATATATATATATATATATATATATATATATATATAATGTTTTTTTAGCAATTTTCTCCTAGCCATGACCCCTCATAAGGTTGAGAGCTATGCTTATCAATAAGGGATTAATACTAGACTCCTAGCCATAACCCCTTGTAAGGTCGAGCTACGCTTATTAAGCACCCCTTGTAAGGTCGAGCTACACTTATTAAGTGAGGATTAACATAGTCACACATGACATCGCGGTTTGAACCTTGAACCTTCTAAAGAAAAGTTAAACCTCGAATCGTTGCACTGTCCTCGATCGTATTTTATAATGTTGATAATTATATATGTTTTGTCCTGGGGGGCAGCACAACGATTCGGGCTTTGGTTCTTCTTCAAGAGGTCTAAGGTACAAACTGCGGCATGGGCGAGTGTGTGAGGGGGTGGGCGTGTGGTGGTTGTGTGTTAAATTCCCTATTGATAAGCATAGCTCTCAGCTTTACGAGGGGTCATGGTTGGGTGGAGACCACTCAACCCTGTGCGATGGTTGGGAGGAGACCGCTCAACCTTGTGCGTTGGTCGTAGGGATTTCTCACACTAACCAAATCAAAACAAAAAATTATATATGTTTTTTAATTTAATTTAAAGATTTTCTTATGCATAAGAGAGTTGGTTACATCCACACTATTTTTAGTAACTACCAGGTGCAAGGTTCAAATCACATGGGTTGTTTCCAACAAGTTTATACCACCTTGTTGTTGATGACCTGATGTGAGGAAACTATCAATCGCTTGGGATTCATATCATCATTGGTCTCGCGTGCACTTAGAGAATTCAAATCAAACTACTATCTTTGCAATAGGCATGCCCCCAAGGTTTGAACCTAGGTTTCTTTTTTATAGTGTTTGGCCAGATAGATAATTACCAATCCACCTAGCCCCTACGAACGTTAACTTAAAGAGTTGTTGGTGCAAAATTTGCCTTTGGTTACGTTTGCGTCCAAGACTTTGCCAACATTGAAAGATCGGGTTTAAAATAGAGTTTATCCGATTCAATCTCCATAGGAGGTTGGTTCCTTGTTTTATTTTAAAAAATGGGGGAAAAGTAAAGTGCATAAAGAGAGGGAAATATAGCTATTGCTAGGAACGTTTATATGGTGCAGATTAGATAACAACAAAGAAACATCTACAACTTTTTACAGATAAGCATTATTTGGACCATTAAAATTAGAATAACCAATCCTCTGGTCTTGATTTAAACATACTAAAACCTATTAGAATTGTTAATTCCAAAGCTAGTGAAACTTAAAACGTAGAAATCTAGAATGAGAATTAAGACGATTTATATTCAACGTAGTTTATATAGAAATCAACAATCCATACATACTTGATCAGACAGCAGTGAGCCAAAAACCATAATGAATAGTCTTTTATTGCTTTCAGAAGTCTGTGTACATTGCCTTGTAAACATCTAAGAGCCGACCATTTGTTAGGGTCGCTCATCATCATCATCATCATATATATATATATATATATATATATATATTATAATAGAAAAACTGAAAGTTGTTATAACAATATGCCCATAGGCTCATTCTGGTAAATTGGTAGTTAAGAGAGTATGGGATCTTCAGCAGCAAATGGTTGTTACTACATATCTGCCTCTATCTTCTTGGAGACATCGTGGTCCAATTGTCCTCCACTTCTTTACTTTTGGTTCTTCGGCTAGCAAACTTGAGAGGGGATTGGTGTCTCCTGTGGATTGGTGTCCACAAACCAGAGTAGATGGGATTGGTGTCTCTTGTGGATTGGTGTCCACGAACTTGAGAGGGGATTGGTATCTCATGTGGATTGGTTTCCATGAACTTGAGAGGGGATTGGTGTCTCTTGTGGATTGGTGTCCATGAACTTGAGATGGGATTGGTGTCCACGAACATTGTAATAGGGGATTGGTGTCTCCTATGGGTTGGTGCCCACAAAATTTATTGAGAAATTTATAAGCAATATTTCTCCGTGGATGTAGCCCATATTGGGTGAACCATGTTAAATTTGTGTCTCTTATATGTGTGATGATTTGTGCATTGTTTCATTATTGCATTAATATTATTGTTGTTATCATTTGGATTGAAAAGTAAAATTTTTTATCTTATACTGTTCACCCTCCCCTCTCAGTATAAGCTTGTGTTTTTCATAGTCTACCTGTTTATTTCTTCTACATAGTTTTATATGGTTTATACTAAGTTTCTCATTTATTCATTTAATTTCTCTAATTAGGATTCTTCATCTTTATAATTTTTTCTAACACCATGGTCTCACACACACACACATATATTAATCCGGGTAAGTTAGTTGTCAATCAATTTGTTTTGAAGAAAATTTGTAGAAAATAATATATAAGATTTGAGAAATTTTATTTTTGAGATTTATTGGTTATTTAAAACCCTGGTTCCTTTACATACACACACACACACACACACACATATATATATATATATATATATATATATATATATATATATATATATATATATGATGAATTTTCTATGCAGCCAAAAAATAACATTAGTAACCCAATTTCAATAGCCACAACTCCCTCAATATTGATTAAAATTTAACAAATGATGAGTCATTTTTGTAGTACTCAAAATGATCTACATGATGGTGCAAGAATCATTTTGAAATAACTACTGAAAAAAGATATAGCTCTCACAAGATGATACATTTTTGGAAAAAATTGCCCTACCTTTGCAATCCACAAAAGCACAATCCCCCACTTTGCAAGAATCATCGCTCTGGTACCACTTGTTATGAAACTCTATTTTCATTAATAAAATTCATTTACCAATATACAATAATATTAAAATAATTATCCATAAATAGTATTCAAAATAACTATCCACATAAAAAAACACAAAAATAGATAATACGCTTGAGCTAGGGCAATACTAAGAATACTTCGTAAGGAAGGAATCACTCTATAATATCTCCAAGCTCCATAAGTCAAGACTGTTACAAAGAATACTTCCTATGATTGTCTTACAATGACAATATTCCTTGTTTATATAACCCTCTTCCTAAACTTTTATCTCATTCATCAATATAAAGTATAATCAACCTTGGGTTATGTGTGGCCTATGCCATAATACCCAATACAACGTAATATTATATCTCCTTAGATACATAACAAGCTCCAATTATTGTTTCTCTTGTAGAAAAGAACTAATTTGTTCACTAAAGGGTGTTGATTCACTTGTAAATGCAAGTGATTCACTTGCAAAACCAAAGTGAACCACTCAAATAGTCATACAGATAAATTAAAGGCATGAATCCCAAGGAAAATCTTCTAAAAAGTGATATTTTGGCATGTAATGGTGTACTAAGTTATTTTGGAAGCCTTCTAAGCATATTAGAGGCATATAGCCTTTGGTAGTGCAACATTTTGTTAAATTTACCTTTAATTCTTTACTTTTACTAGCATTAATTGTTTCTTACCTTAGATAACTCAAGGGTAAACTTTTACCATAAATAGGATCCTAGGGACCTCATTGCATTTATCCTTTGGCCATGAGAGTTTAGAGCTCCATTCTGTGAAACCCCATTGTGCTTTGTCCTCTTGAGATTGTAAGAAATTAGCAAGTGCCTAGGCATTCCATTATTGACAGTGCCTAGGCATTCCATTATTGACATTACCCTTTTGGTTTGTTAAGTGAAAGATAGTTGTGGCATGGACATTTCAGCCAATCTTGTCATTCAATTATCAATTCATAATATAATGAATGGGTTGACATTGATGTTATTAACCTTATCATGTGTTGATTGATCACACACTTTCCTAATTAAAATCTATATTTTGCTTAAATCTCTCACACCCTTAAATTTTCATGCATTTTATTTCTACATGTTACTTGTTCATATTTTCCTTTTTGCACTTTAATTTTAATGCAATTTAGTGTAGGTTAGTATAGAAGTATTTTACAAGGATAGTAGGAAGTCAACCTAATGCTAGAGAATATTATATTATTTGGTACATGTCAATGTACCACCTTGGTACATTATTGTAAATATTAGATTAGGGTTGTGTCCTAGATTAGAGTGTGAGTAAATATTTTATGTAATGTAATAATGTGTAGGAAATGCACAAGTGTCATGTAAATATGTGTGCAAGTGTTGTGAGTGTAAATGTGCACAAGTGTCCCATATGTAAGTGTGCACATGTGTTCTTAGATTAGGAAGAGTTATATGAAGAGTCATGTCCAAGTGTGCATACAAGATAGTATCATGTGTATGCAAGTTCAAGTATAGAAGCCAAGAGTCATAAGGCTTGTATTATGGAAAGGAAGAGTCATGGTAACCAAAGAGTCATCATAGAAAGGCTATATATTACTTCATAGAGTGAATAAAAGATATAGCAATCTACATCATCAATATAGTGATCTACATTATTCATAGAGTCATCTCTATGAGATATTTGTAACATAAAGTGGAGTAATACAAGTTTGCATACATTTGAGCAACTGATATTGTAAGTCTTATTATTGTGTATGATTCAAGCTATTACATTCATATTTTAGTATATTGTTGAATGTTATGGTATATTATTAAGCCTTGATAAATACATATTAGTTGTCTCATATTATCTCTATTACAATATTATTATTTGGATTCATTATATTGCAACTTCATATTATTAGATCCTATGATTATTTCCTATGGTGATTTATATTATGTATTAGAGCTTAAAAAGTTAACAATGGTATCAGAGCTACAACAAAGTTGCTTGCATAGGATTTGAAAGTTGCAAAATATAAGTATTTCCACTAGGTTGAAGAAAAACCAGTGAAGCTAAGCATTTCCACTAGGTTGAAGAAAAACCAGTGAAGATAAGTATTTCCACTAGGTTGAAGGATAACCAGTGAAGATTAAGATTCATATTTTGGAGAACCAACTCAAAAAGAAAAGTCGGTCATTCAGGGAATAGATAACCCTATTATAAGATTGAGAGAGAACCAACTAAAGAAAAGTTGGACATTGTCATTCTACTTTAGTAATTTGAATATATTGGGTTCTTAGGTAATGCTAGAAAAAGCTATCTAAGATATTTTTGTAGTGAAATTGATCTTTAGAAGTTAAAAAGCTTCATGCAATAGATAGAGAAGACTTTCATCTTTGATTGCTTGAAGACTGAAAGATTTCCTCACGTAGGGATTGATTCAAGTTGCAGTCAAGTATATTTTTTAGGTCAACGAGAAATAGACCTTGATAAGATAGATTGAGTTAACCTATGTTACGATTCTATCCTAATGTTATTTTGTAATTCTCATTATTATGTAATGACCCACTTCCAACAATGGGAGAATTCTATTATAATGTTATTTTATAATACTTTTTAATGTATGTGGCAAGTAAGGCGCCTAACCAAGTGGTGCCATCACATGTAACCATTATCAAGATTGTAACCAATGTCTGGTAGAATATTCTAGCTCGAGTGGCATTTTGCATATAGCCAACTCTTGAACCTTTAGGTAGGATTGCATGTAGATTTCTCTTTAAAGGCATGAAGCCATGTACGACTGTATATTTTTGCAAGTTAATGAAATATTAAAGGAGGTTGCCCCCTCGAAGAGGCCTACAAATCTGAGTTATTTGTGAGATTGTTTCAATTCTACAATTACTTTCTGCATAGTGTTATTTTGTTATTGCATTTATTTAAGTTATCTTTCAATATTTTGTGTGTGTGAGCTTTATTTCAGTAGTAGGTTCCTTACAAGTGGTATTAGAGCGCTTTCCAAGGCCAAGTTCTACTACAACTACAACAATTCTTGCTTAGCCATTTCTTGTTGTTAGGTATAATTTTCTTATATTTTTCATTATATTTTCCTTTATTCAAAAAGCCCAAAAAAATCTATAAAAACAAAAAAAAATACAGTTTGTTTTTTTTAGTAGTTGAGTAGGCTAGAAACCCTATGTTGAGAGTTTTAAAATATCGTGAAGGAGCTATCATTTTTGGCTAAGCTAGATAGCCCATAAAGCATCTAGTGAAGTGAGGGATGATTACGCTCCAATCCCTAGGCCTTAGAAAGCACTTGCACACAAAATCAGGCTCCCATGCACCTTTGGGTGTATCGGGAGACCATTCTAGGTTAAACAAATTTTTATCTAGTAGGAAGATTTTTGGACTTGTATCATCCATAGTCCATGGGACACAACATCCCAGATGATTACCCTCTCGTACTGTTAAAGAGGTAGATAGTGTGCTGAAGGGTATGTGTGGAATCCTTAGGTAGTGGCTTGAAATATTAGTCCAAGCACTATTGTTCATCACTACGGTATAATAGAGGGCCTATGGGTGTTACATACTCCTCTACCTAGCATACCTTTGCTCTGTTAAACACTTCAACCTATAAAAACACACATCTCCCTATTCTACTGAACTTATGTTCATAATATCAAAAAGTGAGCATACAGAGAAGAACCTCCCTATCACAAAAGAACACACTTTGTATGCATCAGTAGTTAGGATAGAGTCTACAATTGTCTATAATAGTCTAAAATATTTCAGTACCATCTAGATTAGTGATAGTAACAATTGGGTCAGTGATAGTACCAATCAGGTCAGTGACAGTAACAGTTGAGTCAGTGATAGTAATAGTTGGGTCAGCAACAATAATAGTAATAGTTTATTATAAAAGTAAAAATATATAGGTGGTCAGGGTCAAAAATAGAACTTTCAGTGTCAATTACTGTAGTACAGGTGACAGGATAGTGAAAAGGTGGTCAGTTGATAGAACGCACAAATTAGAGACAATTGATCTAGTACCCAACTTTTGAATTGTAGCTCCAAATCAAAAAAATGACTCCACCTGTGCAAATCAGAGTTATAATGAAGAAGTTGTAGTGGTTTTATCATTACTTTATTTTGAGTAATTTTTAAACAAAAAATAGGAAAAAAGATCGCTAAAAATTCATAAAAATCCCTACACAACCCCCAAAATATTCAAATTTCTTTTGTTATCTTAGTTGGTCCCTTCTGCACCTCTCATATAATTTTTGAGTCTTAGCTCCTTTTTTCTCAAAATTCCTCAAATTTATCATTTTCCACTAGCTCTTTTTGGCCAAATATTCCACAAGTACAAAATCTGAGTCCGAGGTGCCCAAAAATGTGTTTTGTGGGATATAGCTCATTGTGTCCATATTTTTAAGCTGATCATCTTGATATATAACATCCAAGCACTTTTTTGGACTCCTTACTAAAAATAGTAATTGCTAAAACCACACTTCTATTTTTAGTAATTTAGTAAAAAAGGTTCAAGGCTATCCCAAATGACAGGTTACACTCATGGATATCAAAAAGAGATAGAGCAAAACACCACTACAGTGTTGGATAACCTACTAAATGTTGTTAGTAGCTTGCAAACCACAAGTCAAAACTTGATGGTATAATTTTAAACTTTTAGAACTGAACAAGATACCTCTAGAATTTTCCTAGAAGACTAGCTTGCAGAACTTGAGTCTAAATTTCCAGGTGTTCGAAGCAAGTTTGAGTATCATACTGAACACTTACATTTTAACCAAGGTTAATAAAAGGGAACAAATGACTCACCTTCGCCTTGATCGTGATACTACCTTTAAGATGTCGAACTAGACTTTCCTAAGTTCAATGGGAAGGATGTGGATGGGTGGTTATGTCGTGTTGCTCAATTCTTTAGACTCCATGATGTCCCCATGTATCATCGAGTTCAAATGGCTTCTTTCAACTTGGAATCTAAAGCCTTACAATGGTACCAATGGTTGTAGAAAACTCTCCCTAATCCTTCTTGGGAGGACTTTGAGTCTCAATTACTCACTCGCTTTGGCCCTAGTGAGTATGATGATTATACAGGACAATTGACAAAGTTGAGACAAACTTCGACAGTTCGAGATTACCAAATATAATTTGAGAAATTGGCCAACAAAACTACAAGAATGAATGAAGGGTTCTTTATGAGTTATTTTGTTAGCGGGTTGAGGGAAGATCTCCAAGTCAAGGTCATGATGTTTAAACCACAATCCATGATGCAAGATATCAAGTTGGCTCATTTGACCAAGTCCAAATTTTTAGCTCAAAGGCGAATATCTAAATTTCCATAGGCTAAACCCTCTTTTCCTCCTAGATTCTAAAATTAGAATGAACAAAAACCTGTTGCACCCACTACTGCACCCAAATGTCTTACAACTTCTGAAATGGATGCGCGATGCACCCAAGGGTTATGCTACAATTGTGATGAAAAATTTTCTTGTGGGCATAGGTGCACTCAAAAGAAGTTGTTCCTCATCAATGTTGATGAGCCTGACACCAACATCCACAGTGATGATGACACATAATCAGTAGAGGAACCACCCAAACTGGAGGAATAAAACTAGGATGGACCATAGGCTAAATTTGTTGTTCATGCTCTTGCTGGCATTACTACTCCTCAAACCATGAAAGTTGTGGGTTATTTCAGGGGCCTACGTCTTACCATCTTGATTGATTCTAGTAATACACACAATTTTATTGATCCCTACATTAGCAAGCAGGAAAATTGTTATGTACATACATGTAATTACTTTGAGGTTATGGTAGCAAATGGTGGGAGCTTACCTTGCAAAGGTAAATTTCATAATGTTAAGTTCAATATTGGGGACTATGAGATCAAACAGGATATGTTTGCACTTCAACTAGGGGGATGTGATATCGTGTTGGGATCTCAATGGTTGGGCACATTGGGAGTCATCTCATGGCACTTTTTTGAGCTTTGGATGTGATTTTCATAGAATGGACAATCCCACACTCTCCATGGCTTAAAAGTAGGGCCTTCATAGATTATCAGTTCCAATTGTATGGAGAAGTTGTTAAAAAAATCATCTCGAGGTGTCATAACTTAGATTTTTGTGATCCAACCTTATCCTTTAGAGGAGCATTTTGTTCTTGAAGATTTGCAACTTATTTTAGCCAAGCACAATTCTATTTTTGCTGAGCCATCAGAATTATCGTCTCACCACTCTCATCACCATGTTATTCCTTTATTACCTGGCAATGCACTGCCCAATATTAGACTGTACTAGTATCCTCATGCTCTTAAGTCAAAAATCAAGAAGTTAGTATAGGAATTGTTAAAATCCAGCATCATTCCTCCAAGCAATAGTCCTTACTCTATTCCAGTTTTACTGGTGCACAAGAAAGATGGGTCTTGGTAGTTGTGTATCAATTACCGAGAGCTTAATAAACTCACCATCAAGGATAAGTTTCCTATTTTGGTGGTGGATGAATTACTGGATGAACTTCATGGGACTATGTATTTTAACAATCTTGACCTTTGCTCGAGGTACCATCAAATCAGGCTCAAGGATGAGGATATTCCCAATACTGCTTTCCATACTCATGGTCACTATGAGTTTTTGGTAATTCCATTCAGCTTGACTAATACCCCTTCTACTTTCAAAAGCCTCATGAACAACATTTTTCACCCATTCCTTCAAAAATTCATCATAGTCTTCTTTGATGATATTTTGGTCTATAGTCGCTCAAGGAAGAGCATCTTATTCATGTGAATCAGACTCTTCAATTGTTGGCACAACATCAACTCTATGCTAAGTGTTCCAAGTGTTCTTTTGGGTTGATATAAGTGTAATATTTGGGACACATTATCACCAAGGAGGGCATCAAAGTTGACCCCAAGAAGATCCAAGTAGTTTAGGAATGGTCGAAACCTCACACTCTCAAAGGTCTTAGGGGATTTTTAGAGCTTATAGGTTATTAACATAAATTTGTTTGTAACTATGGTAAAACTGTAGCTCCCATCATTTCCATGTTAAAGAAGGACTTTGTTTCTTGTATGGGACCCAATGAACAATATTTCCTAGAATTGAAGCATGCTATGACCACTATGCCTATTTTGGCCATGCTAGATTTCTCCAAATCATTCGTCATTAGAAGCGATGCTTCAAGTCATGGTATTGGTTCATGTTGATGCAAGAAGGGAGGCCCTTGGATTTCCATAGTAAAGCTCTTAACATATGTAATTTGGAAAAATCTACTTATGCCAAGGAGATGATTACAATTCTACATATCGTAACCCATTGGTAATCATATCTCATCGGGCATCATTTCTCCATTAAAACAGACCATTAGAGTCTCAAATACTTTTTGTAGCAATGGGTTGCCACCCATGAACAACAAAAATGGGTCTCTAAAATCATGGGCTATGATTATGATATCACCTATAATAAAGGCATGGAGAATGTTTTGGTTGATGCTCTCTATCACTAATTTGAGTCTCTTAGTATGTTGTGTGCCATTTCATTATCGATTTCCCAATGGATCGATTCCTTATGCCAGGAGGTACATCAGGATTCTCAATTGCTTGGTTGCTTCCCTACACACTAAGCCTTATTCGTGTCTAGGCTACACTTGGTATGGCAAGGATTTGCTATTCCACCAACACCTTGTTGTTCCCCACAAGTCCCCACTAGGTTGACCAATAGGTTGACCAATACAATTATGAGAATAGTTTTGACATGGGTGATATGGTTTCTTTCACTTGCAGTCATACAAACAGTTGTCCCTCCAACTTCGTAGATGCCAAAAAATTACTATGAAATAATATGGGCCCTACTAGGTGTTATAGCGGATTGGTGCCACAACCTAAAAATTGACCCTTCCACCTACATCTAAGATTCATCTTGTTTTTCATGTTTTCTCTATCAAAAAGGTGGTGAGCAATCAGGTACAGTTTCAATCTACACTCCCAGAGTTAGATGAAGAAGGTTCTATCTTGCTTGAACCCAAATAGTTGTTGGATCATTGAACTCATACTCTCTACAACCACACCATTATCGAAGTCATTGTTTAGTGACATGGACTATAGCTAAAATATGCTACATGGGAGTCTCTCCATCAGCTCCAGCACCAATTTCCTCACCTTCAGCTTTGAGGACAAAGATTTTTGAAGGAGAAGGACATGTTAGGATCCCATCCTAACATTATTTTGTAATTCTCATTATTATGTAATGACCCACTTCCAATGTGGGGGGATTCTATTATAATATTATTTTGTAATACTTTGTAATGTACGTGGCAAGTAAGGCACCTAGCCAAGTGGTGTCTTTGCATGTAACAATTATCAAGATTGTAACCGATGTCTGGTAGAAGATTCTAGCTTGAGTGGTGTTTTGCATGTAAGCCAACTCTTGAGCCTTTAGGTAGGATTACATGTAGCTTTCTCTTTAAAAGGTATGAAGCCATGTACAAATGTATCTTTTTGCAAGTTAATAAAATATTGAAGGAGGTTTCCCCCTCGAAGAGGCCTGTGATTCTGAGTTATTTGTGAGATTGTTTCAATTCTACAATTACTTTTTGCATAGTGTTATTCTGTTATTGCATGTATTTTAGTTAAATTTTAGTAATTTGTGTGTGTGAGCTTTATTTCAATAGTAGGTTCCTTACAACCTATTCCAATAATCTATTCAAGTATAGATTTAGGTCTTGAAGATAGACCTTGATATTGACATTAAAAGCATACATATGAGACCCATTAGAAGAGATCCCATTGAAGGAAGAGATTAAGGAGACGTAAGAAGAAAGGTCCCATTAAATATTGATAGAGGAATAAGACTCATTAAAATTATCATATAGAAAATGGATCATTAATATAGCTTGTTCTATAGATATTGAAAACAAGCAGAGAAAGCTTGAAGGTAGCAAGAAGACTTCAAGGCAACAAAGAATACTTCAAGCAATAAAGACTTAAAGGTAGTATTTTGGAAGGTAAGTATCTTGCCAAAATTTGAATGCCATAGAAGACTTCAAGATAACAAGAAGTCTTGAGGACAACATACAAATAGAGGCAGTAAAAGACATCTAAAGGTTTGGGCAACAAGATTAAAAAGGTAGTAATATTAAATATGTCAAGGGCAACAATATTGAAGACATCAAGAACAACAAGATTGAATATTAAAAAGGGTAGCAATATTAATAATGCAAGGAAACAAGATAAAGTCATATTCAAGAGTAGCTTGAAGTCTTTATACAAGCTATAACGAAGTGCAAAGATTGGCTTAGATAGTGGCAGACTATAGTAGAAAGAAGATAGCCTACAAATGACTCCACCATAGTATAAATGGGGATAACATCTGTATATTGATTAAAGCTAAATTATTGTGCTAAGTTAAGGTGCAATAATTAAAGTAGGAACTATGTCTATGTCTACTACATTAGAAGATCTAGACAATTGTACCTACACCTACAATAATAAAAAGACAAAGACAACACGCTAAAATTTAAAGACATCAAGCTTACACTTGAAGGCAATGTCTACATAGAAAGCAAGCTAGAAGGTTGAGACAGGATAACAAGCATGGACTTACTCACAAGAATATATTCCAACATAAGCATAGCTATGAAGAGGCCAAGTTTATGTTCGAAGGAAAAAATTAAAAGTATAAAGACATCAAAGTAATATATGACTTTCAAGAAAAAGAACATTGGCAAAATTAGAGAGCTACCATTATAAGCAACCATTAGAATATTTAAGAATATTTAAATTTCTTAAATGTGTTTGAACAAAACATGCACAAAAAATGCAGTTTATGAGCTATGTTGAAGCCATACAAGAGCACCTAAGTCCATCCTAGAGTACCAAATCCATCAAAGACATCAAAGAGCATTGAAGCCATCCAAGAGTGTTAGAGCTAGATAAGATCATTGAACTCAAGATAAGAGTGTGAAAGCCAAGTTGTACAAGACTAAGCTAAATGGAGATGAAATTGAGTTGAGCCAAGCAATGTTGAATAATGGAGAAGTTGAGCAGGTCCATCAAGTATCCACAAGAGTCGAGTAGGAATGTAGAGGTTGAGTGCCAACCACAAGTCTGTAGAAGACCAAGAGATATAGGAATCCAAATATTAATCTTTGAAATGAAGAGCCAAATAATTCTAAAATTTGCAACATCTAGCTAGGTTTCAGGGATAATTCAAGTAACAAAAGGGTAAATTCTACTTACTTAGGGCAAATATGAGTCACACAGTAGAATATTAAGAGCCATGGTCAAGTGCAAAGCAATTCTACGTAGAATTCTAAGAGTGTAGAATTCCAAGAGAGTAGAATTCCAAAGAATTCCTACAGACAAGAATTCAAATGGCTGAGCATGTAAAGTATAACACTATAAATATTGCATTGAGGAAGTGCCAATGAGAAATTGAAGTGAGCCATCAAAATACATGTTATTCAAATGAAAGGATACTTCACCACCTTGCCAATGAATGTTGTTGTAATGATAGATTTGGATAGAGTTTTGAGTGTAATATAGGAAGATGAAATGGTTGGGTAGAATGAATTGAAACATCCACCAAAATATTCAAATATGTCACTTACATGTTGAACAACATAACATCAATTTGAACGCAGCATCAAGGGTAGAGAAACATTTTTCAAGACAGAGAAAAGCACCAAGTGCAAGTTCGTAGGCAATAAGGTATTTGTTAGGTTTTTTGAATGCTAATTAATTTTTTGATTAAGGTTATATGGAGAGATAAGGAATAATTTTAATTTTTAAGGTTTAATTATTTTATAAGGTTGTTTATTAAGATTAATTAGGAGTGATAAGGTTTATTGATAGAATAATCAAGTTTTTTATTATTTTGGAGTAATAAGGTGTTATAGTGCTAAGTTATTTAATTATTAAGTTTTTTAGAGTAGTTTTTATTAAAGTATTTTGAAAGTATTACTTTTAATATTTTTTGAAATACAAATGCTCATAGAATTTTTGCAAATTATTTAATTTTGGAGAGATAAGGAAGTCTACATCAAATTTAGAAATATTAAATTTGTAAAATTCTTATTTTCTAGTTTCTAATTAATTAGGGAGACATAAGGAATTCAACATCATAGGTTTTTGAAAAATTAGAAACTTAGAAATAATTTATCATTCAAAACCTAGGGACCTATAAGGATGTCTACTTCAAATAATTCAATGAACTCAATAGATAATGAATGGAAAACATGATTAGAAAAGAGAGAGCAAAAGTCATAAAATTTTGAATAAAAAAATTGCTTAAAAAATTGAAGAAAAATTAGATCTAGTTTCAAAATTGATCTATGTTGAAATGGTAGAAAAAAAATTGAAACATTGGAATATTACTTAAATGTAAGGATTGTTGAAGCAATTGATAATGGAAAAGATAGTGTTCTAATTCCTTTGGATATTGGTAGCATAATATATATGGCATTGCTTACACTTAAATTTCACAAAGAAGAGAGCATAAAACAAAAGGAGTTGATTTAATCTCTTAAGAAGAAAGCAAAAGTAGATGAATCCTTTTTGGAAAAGATATTTCATTCTTCATGCAATATTTATACTTCAAGTTTGTCTAACTTAGGATCTTACCATGATGCTTTAAGTTCCTATTCAAAAGTCTTTATACAGAAGAAGACATGATATGAAGGACAAAGTGTTAGAATTTTCCAAGAGTAGAACTACAAAGCATTACAATATTTGAAGAGACAAATAGAAATGATTGATTTATTCCATGGATTAAATTTGTATAAATAGCAAAGTTGATCATTGAGAGTCGTTGGATTACAAAAACTCATCAAATCTGAACTAGTCTAAACTGAGAGTTCACCTGACTCATGGAAGAGTGGTTACTCAAGTAATCTATCCTAGGAGAACTTAAGAGAATAATTATTTATTCTAACATCCCTCCTTAAGTGATACTAGAGGTGAATGTAACAAATGAGTCTCGAAAACAAGGCCTGATGAGGTACTCATGTACAATGATTCTTATGAATAGATGGTAAAAACCACATGGGAAAAAACCATCTATAAAAAAGAAAAAAGAAGAGGCATGTCTTCGGATGGCGAAGATTGTCCTCATTGAACAAAAAAGAAATGAGTCCCGAAAACTGGGCCTGATGAGGTACTCATGTACAATGTTATTACATATAGGAGAGATGGTGAAAAAACCACATGGGAAAAAACCATCTATAAAAAAGAAAAAGAAGAGGCATGTCTTCGGATGGCGAAGATTGTCCTCATTGAACAAAAAAGAAATGAGTCCCGATAACTGGGCCTGATAAGGTACTCATGTACAATGTTATTATATATAGAAGAGATGGTGAAAAAGATCACATGGGAAAAACCATCTTCCAAAGAAAAAAAACAATAAGAAGAAAGGAGAGGTGAAAACCTCTTTTGTATCTTCTACTGAATCTGCCTTACCCCAAGTTTATCTCGCAACTGAATGTAACACGGAGAACGAAAGAATTTGATGAAGATGTCTACAATTTGATTTTCTATGGGAATATAGTCCAAGTAAATTTCCCCTCTCTGAATATGCTACCGAATGAAGTGCATGTAAATTTCAATGTGCTTGGTACGCTGATGCTCAACTAAATTGTAGGCAATATGAATTGTGCTCTAATTATCACACCAAAGAGTAATATGTTTGTCATGGAAAAAACCAAATTCTCTTAGTATCTGGTGAAGCCAAAGAGCTTCCAAACTTGCTAAAACTATTGCCCTGTATTCTGCCTCTATAGATGACAATGCTACTGCTTGTTGCTTTTTGCATGACCAAACAACTGGTGAAGAACCAAGACAAAAGACATATCCATAAGTTGAACATCCATTTTCTACTGAACCTGCCCAATCAGAATTTGTGTAACCAATGATATCCATGGATTTTCCTTCATATAATATCCTGAATTGAGTAGTTCCTTGCAAGTAGCATATGATTATTTTTTATGCTTGCCAATGGCTGAAATGAGGTTGATGCGAGAATCTAGATATCAAGCCAACATCATATGATATATCTGGGTGAGTATGAGTGAGGTATAACAAACTCCCTACAAGCTATCTGTATAGAGTAGCATCACATAGAGGGGATGTGCACGAAGTACTTATAGTGACTCCAAACTGAAAGGGTGTAGAAGAGGGTTTACAATAAGTCATTTTAAACCATTGAAGAAGGTCTACAGTGTATTTATTTTGAGACAATGAAATTCTTGCATCTGTTTGATTTATTTGAATCCCAAGGAAGTAATAAGCTAAACCTAGATCAACCATTTCAATTTTTTTAGAGAGGTATTCTTTGATATTCTGAATGTGAGAAATGTCATTACCAGTGAGTAGTAGATCATCAACATAGAGAACAAGTAAGGTGATTTTCTCTTCATCTCTCAAAATGTAGACTATGGCATCAGATTCACAATGAAAAAAATTGAGGAAAGAAGGAAGGAGTTCATTTTTTCATACCAAGCTCTAAGAGCTTGTTTGAGGCCATAGAGAGACTTCCTTAGCCTACAAATGAGGGAGGAGTCTTGAGTGAATCCAACAGGATGTTCCATGAATATCTCTATAGACACCAAAACAACACCAATTTGATTATGTGACTACAAGCACTGATTGAATTAGCATACATACCCCCTAGGGCAGCCTCCAGAGGTTAAACAGTGGTCCTAACCACTCCCAAATCAGTTTTGGAAGGTCAGGGGTCAATTTGGCATCTTTTAAGCACTTTACTCCCTATTCGTCCCACCCTAGGACGATTAGGATTCTATTTGTCTCACCCCAAGATGATTAGTAGCAATCACTCCAGGGTGGGACAATTAGCAGGTTTGACTGGAAAAAAGTCAAGCCTTGACAAATGGCAGCCCAGATCCGCCACCCAACTTCACCTTCAAGGCATGCAATTGTTAAGAACAGTTTCAAATCAGAGAGAGGGAGTTTAGTCAAGCATGCCTTGATCATGAAGGCCCTAAATTGACCACAATACCACACCAAACTCATCGACACAACCCCCTAGGAGGTTTTGGACCCATCCCACTTGGATTGGTGCCAAAACTAAGCCCCAAACGGTGGGTGTCCTGCCCTCGGGCGCCCCTCGCACTACTGTAGTCCTAATCGTCCTATCCTAGAGCGATTAGAAATATGTAAATTATTTCTTTACTGTTATTTTTGCATTATATCATATTTCATGTACTTATACTGCTGTTCAAGTTTCATGGTATTATGACTTGATTTGACCTTGTTTTTTTATCATTTTATGCGTTTACTAACATACAAGGAGCGCCTTCGGATACAGGATAACCTGGGTAGAATCTACCAAATCTGACCTTCTGGGTTGTCTCAAAATGCCCCTTTTAGCCTAACCCCAAGTTTGTAGGAGTTTTAGAGTCCTTTGGGTAGGACATTTGCAAGGTCGATCTTGCACGTTTTGTGACAGTCCTAATCGTCCCACCCTGGAGCGATTAGAAATCCATGCATGATTTCCTAACTATTCTTTTTGCAATGGGTCCTTGATGATGTCTTGATGCTTCTGTCAAAGTTTGGGTTCATTATGACATGTTTTGACCATCGTTTTACTATTTTATGTACTTACTAGCCGGAGGCTTTGGGGATTGCATGTTTTCCTACATCCGCATATGCTATTAACTGTTTGCTATTTTTTTGTGTGTAGGATCTCACTACCAAGAACATCGGAGGGGCAACAAGGAATGATGAACACATGGATGCAAGCGATGGCAATGTTTGGCCCGCCCATTTCGAATGTGGGCATGCGAAAGACACTAGAAGAGTACCATCCATTGATGTAACAAACTGTATCAAACATTCTGAGACCTAGAGGGGGGAGACGTATTGTAACTGGATTAAAAGCAACATTAATAAAAGAGGCACACTTTGTTTTTCTTACATCTCATTTTTGCATCATTTTCCTTCATGCATTTGTTCATCACATTCGTAGGACTTAGCATCCATACCATACCTATTTTGTTTGCATCATATCTGGTACATCATCATTCTGCATTCGGATTTTAGTGGAAATCACAGTGGGACCCTGTCCCCTGCTATTAAGATCAGGTTTCTAATCCAAGTTTTGTGGTTTTCCTTGCAGGTGTTACTCCTTCGAGTGCTGGACTGCTACTCGTGCCACCCTATGACGAATACAGACCTGCTATGTGTCCCACCCCGAGACGAATATGTATTCACCCCACATGGTGATGAATGCAGACCTGCTATTCATCCCACCCTGGGACGATTAGAGCTCTGTGTATTTTCTGAGAAAAAAATTAGAGGCATCTGGTTTCGACTGAGAGGAGATAGGTTTTCTGAACATCCTCTATGTTTTTCTGTTTTCTATTTTTGCAATTTTCTATTTTCTTTGCTTGCACAGAAAAGTTAAGTAGTTTTTTTTCCTTCTTGCAATAAGAAAAAGAAAATAAAAACATAGAGTAAATTAAATGGAAGGAACTTGATTAGGAATGCATTCTTCTCTAGTTTGCTTGCATGATACTTGCACAAGTGGCAAGTCCTCATCATAGGCTTCAGTTCTAGGTAGGTTTTGTGATTTCCTTTTTGCTGCTAATTGTTTTTGAAAGATAAAACATACTTTAAAGCATTGCATTAGTGAAAATCATCTTTTGTTGTATGTTTTCTTTCTTTACATGATTAAAAGGAACCATGCACACACCACCTAATAAAATTAACATCAAGGAGTTGGTCTTAATACCCCAACACTTGATCAAGACCAACGGTGGATTTTATCACCACCTTGGCTTGGATTTTACATATATATACCCCGATCGCGACTGTTGTTAGACGTAAATCCTGACGAAAGTTGACCAAGTGTAACGGGGGTGATTCCCCGTGCATGAGGATAAGTCTTCTATGGTAGGTGTCAAAAATAGAGCGATCCCCCTTCTATACCGCCTATGTTCCACGTACTATTCTACTCTCGTGTACCAATAGTTTCCCTCACGTAAGGGCGGGTATATTGAGAGGTTCGATATAACGGCCTGACAATGGTATATTGAAGGGACGACCATTTTGGAGATACAAGAGCCCTCATTTTTCATGTATAACAAAGTTTCCTTTACAAGATTCGCATAACAAAAATCAAACACACTGAACCAGATCTAGGACACACATTTAATTTGTAAACAAGATAATCATTTCTTTGTTTGTGTGGTCCCCTTTTGTTTGGTATAACATAAAAATTGCAAAGGAGATAAAAATATACATATCTTTCTAGAAAGACCACCACCATGGTGTATACCCGTAGCCAAGCCCAATCACGGGCAGAAGCTACAAAAAGTATACAAGGAGGCACAAGTCGCCTCCGTTATAGCCCCAAGGACTTGGTTATACCACCTTGGTAGCCTAACCCACAACATAGTCCACACTATGCCACTACAAAAAATGACTATAGAGGCACCCCTTTGAGGGGCACTCCCGTTCAACATAGACCCTCTTAGGAGGAGTACACACATGGGAAGGCCCCCTTAGACACTCATTATGAGTGGCCACTACGTGATGAAGCGCGAGAGCAACATAGGGTTCATAAGGAGGTACCACATGATTATATCATTTCTCCTCCACCCCTCATTACTGTTAGAACTAATAGGCCAAATCTAGAGCGCAAGGCTCTTTAGAAAGAGTGAGCCAAATCTACCCGTCCCTTTCACATGTACGAAAGGGAGCACGAGGAAAACTAGTATATTCCTCAAGAGCAATACATCGCATGGGAGCAATGCGCCTTCGCACTGCTAATTATCAAGATCACCTATTGAGGCCAGAGCCTCAGATGAATGTTGCTAACCTCGACAGAGGAAAGCAATCCATAGAGATCTCGGATCACCATGATCGAGATAGATATGTAGGGGAGGCATCTAGGCCTCCTATACCTAGGATGGCAAAAAAAATTGATTTGGCATTTGCCAAACAGGTCGCCTGCCAAGCGCAAATCACGTAGCTTAGGCAAGATCAACAATAGTTAGAGCAACTGTATCATCTTAACAAAGAGTGCATTCAACACCAAATAGATGAGTTGCTCCAGAACACTATGCATGAGAGGATTCCAACCCCTCACATGCATAGGAATAAATTTATGAGAGGCACAACCCCTTAGTACGAGACAGGTCTTCACGACCTTATCAAGCGTTGCCTCCAAGACCTCCTAGACTTGAGCGAGAGGCCACCCCTAGAACCAATGATGGGTGCCTTCTTAGGGCACCCATCCATGTTCATAGGTCACGCCCAAAAACTCCTCAAGCAGCCTATGAGGAATTTGAGTGAGAAGAAGAGCGGGCTGAAACACCCTACCAAGGTAGGGGGCGCTACCTGGCTACTCCTCCATAGGCCTCAAGTTCCTCGCAATTCATAATGAGAACAATCTAAAGAAGAGGAAATCAAATCCTCTGATGCATACAAAGCACTGCTAGAGCACTTAGAGTCTGTGGAGACTAAGACTTCGGGGCCCCAAAAGCCCACCTTATGCCAGCTTCATAGTCACCCTATGCATCCTTCAGTTTCGGCACCCCCATACCCCGACCACTTCAAAATGCCTCAATTGGCAATTTTAGAGGGGATGAGGATGCCCAAGAGCACGTAACAAGGTTCCTGAGTCAATGATTTTGCATTCAAGACAATGATGCATTGCTTTTGAGAATGTTTTTAACCACATTCGTAGGCCCTGCCTCAGATTGGTTTACCCAGTTGTTGAAGCATAGCATCGACAATCTAGAACAGCTAGTGGACGCATTCCTTGAACGTTTTGCTTTCAACATCAAGAAGAAGGCATCCTTAAGCGACCTAGCTGGCCTTAAGAAATATGATGATGAGACCATGGTTGCTTATGGGAATCGGTGGAGGACATTGCTTTCAAAGCTACCTTACCTCCCTCCCATGGCCGACATGACTCAAATGTTTTCAAAGAGTTGCATAAGGTTGATCTCCGTGCTATTGCAACTACAACAGTATACCACCCTAGAAGAAGCCTTGGCGCAAGCCAAGATAATTGAGGAGATCAAAATTCAAGACGGCGAGATTGCCAAGCCACGCAAGAAAGAGTGGACCAAAAATGCTAAAACTGGGCCCACGTAACCAAAACCCGTCGCGGTCAATCAGGTTGCCATAAATATACCAAAGCCTACACAAATGACACAGCCCCAAAGGCTAATTATCAGGTGGTGCCTCTTGATAATTATGAAAAGGAAAATCAGAAACAAGAGCAAAATTAGCAACGCTGCCCTAAGCGATAATTCACACAATCCACGAAGTCTAGAGACTCCTTGTTTGACCGCTTGTTTGCGGTAAAACTGATAAACTTACCAAAAATTTGACCCATAGACCCCAACACGCCAAAACCCAAGGGCTATAAGGAAGACTTATATTTTAGATTTCACTGGTAGAAAGGACATGACATCTTCACTTGTTGGAAATTTAAAAACTTAGTGCAGGACTTGATAGATAACAAAACGCTCGTGGTAGATAATCCCGTAGCATTGAGCAACCAACAGATGGAAGTCTTCAAAGACCCCCTGCCTTCCCATGATGCACAAGCAAAAAATTTACAAGTGAACGAGGTAACACAAAACTGCACCATGTAAGGATACGTGGGGATGATAAGCATCATGACACGGAACAAAAGATACCCAAACACGGCTGCACCCGCTGCAGCTATAGGAGATGTTCCATCAACGTCACAACCTCCACAACACCCTACACAACCTCCCTCGCCTAGACCAATGGCCACGATTCGAACTAAGCTTACTCAAATTTTAAGGACCATGTTGGTTAGGCTCTCCATTTATGAGCTCATCCAAAAATCATCGCCTCATCAGTAGGATCTGATGGAGATACTCAAAGCCATTGAGCTACAGCCCCATGAACCTAATTCTTTCAACAACTTTGTGGGACATGTGATACAATGCACGGAACCGGTCATAACCTTTAGGGAAGATGAACTAAAATTGGTGACTAGTGATATGGTGGATCCACCCCTGCACGTCATTGCGCGAGTCAACAGGATTCCATTTAAGAGGGTGTTGGTGGACACTGGCTCGTATAGCAACATAATCATGATAGTAGCATTCAAACATCTTAAGTTTCCAGCATCCCACATTGTGGCATCAACCTACACTCTTCGAGCATTCAACGACACGTTATGCTCGATGGTTAGCATAATTGTCCTGCCCATACAAGTAGGACAAAAGACCATTCCTACGTTGTGTCACATCCTTGAGGGTGAGATGGCCTATAATATATTGCTAGGCCAGCCTTGGATCAGGGACATGAAGTGTGTCCCTTCGATAGCCCATCAATACCTCAAATACACTTATGAAGGGCAAGTACATGTAGTCCAGCGAACTTAGAACCCTTTAAGTTTTGTAATGCGATGCAGCTGATGCCACAATCAACCCTCCCATCGACACATTTGGACTTTCAATTGAATCCGTCCACACAGGGTCCGATTTCACCTACATCCCCACTGTTGAGTCCCTCAACTAATCGACCTGGCCCATATTCATCGTCTGTCCCTTCACCAACGACGTCACCTATGGTGGCCACACTGAAGGACAATGGGAAGAAGCCCCTAAGGAGGTACCACCATTAGTCTCAACCATCTCTACTGAAGAGGTGCCTAGCCGAATGGAAGTCGAGACACCTGGTTCACCCAACATGGAGTGGAGTCAGGGAGAACTCCCATTCCCTCCCCTTCAACTGTTGATGATTACCATAGAGATGGCCAATACAGGCCTGGGGGAGTACCTAGTGTGGGATATTGTGGCAACACTCGCACTCAAATCCATGCAAGACATGGGGAGACCTCGCCTCCCCATCGACACTATCGTCCCTTTAGGCTACCTACCAAATCAGACCAACTTTGTATATGGGGGCCTCGAGAACGGCCTTGAACCCTACCTACAAGAGGAAGAGGACGAAGAGCCATTTGTTGAGAACATTGACTATCTGTCCAACTCGGGCTTCGCCTTGAAATACCTAGACCAATGTAATTGGCATGGATATGGATTGGGCAGATACAAACAAGGAATGCGGATTCTTTGTCAACCAAGATACCAGATGCCATATGATAAATCAGGAGTAGGGTTCAACCACCCTTTGCCCCTCGACATCTTGGTAGAAACCATGCAAGGCTTAGGTCTAGGCAACAGGGATGGATTGGCACAAGATCCATATGCCAATACCAACACTACATACACATTGGGGAATTATTTCCCATTGTTAACAACAAACCTTGTTAACCTCAACAACCCCTCCCCTTTGATCGAGGAAGGGAAAAGTTTAAGAAGTAACCTCCTAGAAGGATATGAACAAAATCAAGAGAGCTCTTCAAAAGATGAGTCAGATTATGAGGTAGCACCTTGGGAACCTTTTGAGTCTGATAGCAATCACTCACAGGTGACGCCCATTGACGACTATCAGGAGGACTTCATGGCAATGTTCCCCTTTAATATTCCAATCGAACAATTGCCACCTCTAGAGAATCCAACCCTCCCGTAGAGAGCAGAACAACCCAAAAGGGACCAAATCAACATGCTCGAACAAAACGAGCCTCCCAGGCCGGCCATAAGGCCAAGTGATTAAGAAATGCCTAGTGGGAGGCTATACCAGCTAGAGGGGCACATAGTTGTAGGGGCCAATGAAGGCCTATGGATCTCTTATAGCGACTATGAGGATGAGACTGAGATGGCATATCTCAACCATATGAGGCAACAGGAATACCCCATAGACATCGATGGTATGTTTGAACATTTGAATATGGTACCAAGTCATAGGTGGCATTTAAACCAAGTACAGCTAAACCAAGTGCTTCACCCACCACTTCAGGCATACAGGGAGCACCTCCCACCTAGAGATCCTATAGGGCCATTAGTGCCTAGGGCAAACCTTGTACTTCTGTCTGCACATAGGGCTGATCCTTTTGTGTCAATACCCATAGAGCCAGATCCATGACGTAAGGATCACCAAGAATGTCTGAATCAACACCCATGCGGTAATGGAGACCAAATTCAGTCCATCAACATGATCTCCATTGATTTGATTGCCCCCATCCGCAATCCAGCTGATCCAACACAACCATTGTATCTAGACCTAGATGCCATAGACTAGGATCTTACTAACTCACCTCCATCCCCATCAGAGTACTGACCTTGCGGTGAGATGTTCCATTTCACCCTAGGACAAACTCAGGATATCTTCCATGTTGAAGGGGAACCAGACGTTCCCAACGTAGATCTAAATTCAGCAAATGATATTCACCTGGTCCCAACTCCACACCAGTTGGAGGAAAGATACCACATGTCAGTCAAAGAAACGATTGATGTAGACATTGGTTCTGATCCAATGAATCCATAAATCATCAAGCTGGGGGTAAGTCTATCCCCCAAAGAGCAAGCCGATTACATTGTCCTTCTCAAAGAGAAGAAAGTTTTTGCATGGACCTACAAAGACATGTCGAGGCTAGACCCGCAGCTAGTCACGCATAATCTAACACTTGATCCGATAGTCAAGCCAGTCAAGCAAAAGCTACGTAAGATGCACCCAATAGTGGCCTTAATGGTCAAATATGAGCTACAAAAGCTATTGGATGCACAGTTTGTCATCTGCATGGATTACCCACCATGGATGTCCAACATGGTACTCGTCAAAAAGCCTGACGAGAGGATTCGCATATGCATCGATTTTTGAGATTTAAAAAAAGCAAGTCCCAAGGACGATTTCCCCTTGCCAAGCATTGACGCATTGGTAGACGCTACAACAAGCCATGAAATGCTTTCCCTCATGGATGGTTTCTCGGGATATAACCAGATTCGTATCAATCTCGATGATCAACTAAAAACGATGTTCACGACACCTTGGGGGACATTTTGTTATAAGGTCATGCCCTTTGGCCTTAAAAAAGCTAGCGCCACCTACCAACGCGCTATGACATACATCTTCCATGATCACATGCATAAAACTTTAGAGGATTATATGGATGATCTATTGGCTAAATCTCTTTTGCACCAAAATCATCTTGATGACTTATGCAAGATCCTTGATCGCCTCATCGAACACAAGGTTAGGCTAAACCCCAAGAAGTGCGTATTTGGCATCACATCTGGAAAACTCTTGGGTTTCATTGTCTCAAAATGAGGCATCAAGGTAGATCTAAATAAAGTCAAGGCAATCCTTGAAATGCTTCCCCTAACCTCCATCAAGCAGCTCATAAGCTTGCAAGGTAAGGTCACATCGATCAAGCGCTTCATAGCACAGTTATCTGATAAGTGTCGACCCATGAATAAATTATTACACAAGGGGGTAGCATTTCATTGGGATGACGAGTGCCAATCAGCCTTTGACGACATCAAACAATACTTGGCTTCATCGCCAGTATTGGCACCACCTAGACCAGGAGTGTCGTTCTACTTATACATCTCAGCTACTGAGGTGGCATCGGATGTCATGCTAGCCCAAAAAAATGAATTACATAAAGAACAGGCTAATTATTATCTTAGCCGCACCCTGGTCAGTTATGAACTTAACTATGCATACATTGAGAAGCTATGTTTAGCGGTGGTATTTGCCACCAAAAAGCTACACCATTACATGCTGAGCAATACGACGTATGTTGTCTAAGGAGAATCCATTGCGGTACATGATGAGTCATACTTATCATAGTAGTCGTACGACGAAATGGATCATGTTATTGATGAAGTTTGACATCGAATTCATTGGATAAAATTCCATCAAAGGTCAAGTCATCACTGATCAACTAGCAAAGGCTCCTCTCAAAGACGATCAGCCTCTGACCGTAGAGCTACCCGATGATGGGGTCTTCCATGTCTCAGAATCACCAGATTCTGATGAGCCTGAGTCACAAGCCGACATAACCTTATTTTTTGATGGTTCCAAATGTGAGCAAGGGGGTGGCGTGGGAATCATGTTTTTCATACCGCAAGGGGCTCCAATGCCTTTATCATTTAAACTCGATTTCTCATGCACAAATAACAATGCTGAATACGAAGCCTTGCTCATAGGTCTTCAGACAACCATCACCATGAACATCAAATGCTTGAATATCTTTGGTGATTCGCTATTAATTGTCAACTAAGTGAAAGGGGTATTCCAATGCAAATGCCCAGTTCTACAAGCCTACAAAGCCCTTATGGATAAATTCCTGGCAAAGCTTGAATGGTACGACATCAAGGCACTCCCTCGATCATCGAATCGTTTTGCGGACACTATGGCCTCTTTGGGGTCACTAATCTCGTAAGACCCTTCTAGTGAGATGACAACCATTCAAGTCAAAACATTATCGCAATCCACGATGGAGCGTGCAAGCTCTGACATAACATCAAGAATCCACATGATCCAGATCGAACCATCTCAGGATAGGTTCTTTTGAATCCATGATAGTTTGAATCACGCCAACTAGGGGTCTTTGTTCTCTCCAACCCCTCTTAATAACAACACAATGCTATTTTTACAAGTTCTTTCCCGCTCAACTTTTGCTAGGGACGAACTTCAAGAGGGATCGATTGTTCATACCATCGAGGTTTCTGATTAGCAGGATTGGTACACACCCATAAGAGACTATCTCAAGTTAGGTAGCCTCCCACTTGGATTATCGCATGCTGTGAAAAGATCATTCAAATAGAAAGCGGCAAAACATGTCTTGCTAGGAGACATTTTGTACCATTGAAGCTACGAAGGGATCCTCCTCCGTTGCTTGGACCAACAGGAGTCCACTTGGGCGATCACCCAAGCGCACGATGGTATGCGTGGTGGCCACTTCAATGGTATGGCCATCGCCAAGCACACTCTTCGCATGGGCTATTATTGGCCATATTTAGAGCGAGATTGTTGCACATATGTGCGAAAGTGCATGAAGTGTCAACACCATGCTAACTTAACACATGTACCTTCTCAGGCCTTACAACTGCTCCAATCGACTTGGCCATTTTTGTAGTGGGGCTTAGATATCATCAGAAATATCTCCCCTACGTCGTTAGGTCATCATACATTTATCATAATGACCACATAATACTTCACTAAGTGGGTGGATGCAATTATGCTTACCTCTACGACTGGGCCCCGCATCACGGAGTTTATTTTACATAAAATCATATGTCATTTTGGTATTCCATCCAAGATCATCTTGGATAATGGGACGTCATTTAAGAACAAAGATGTGTGTGCTTTGACAACAAAGTACAAAATTTAGCATAGTTTTTTGACACCTTATTATCCACAGGCAAATGGGCAAGCAAAGGCGTCAAACAAAATGCTAGTTGCCATCCTTAAAAAGATAGTCGTAAATAATCATAAGGATTGGCACATCCAAATACCACTTGCCGTATGGGATTATCGCACTAGCATTCAGACGCCCACTAGGGCAACTCCATTTTCGCTAATGTATGGCTTTGAGGCAGTCATGCCCCTCAAGTTAGAAATACCCTCCCTGCGTATATCAATGCAAGAGTTCATCGATGATGACACTGCATGGCAGGCCCGGTTAGACCAGCTTACATTACTCGACGAACGATGCATCAATGTTCTTGAGCATTTACGTATCCATCAAGAGCGACTTAAGAAAGCATACAACATGAAAGTTCACCTGAGGGACTTTCAGGTTGGTGACCTAGTCTTAAAAGAGAACCAATAAAATTCTAACTTGCCGCACCATTTAAGGGACAATTTTGTGGCAAATTGGTTAGGTCCTTATGTAATTGACAGTAAAATAGGACCTGGAACATATCGACTCGCCTCTCTTGAAGGAATCAAGGAACCAAAACCCTTGAACATCAGTCATTTGAGGCCATTCAACATTTAGAGAGCCATAACCCACCCCAAAAGCACCAAGGATTCCAACAATCGCTTGGTCAACCTAAAACACCCCAAAGGTATCCATAATCTCTTTGGTTAAACCAAAAGCTCTAAGGTTTCCCACAATCACTTGGTCAACCCCAAAATGCCCCAAAGGTATCCATAATCTCTTTGGTCAAACCAAAAGCTCCAAGGGTTCCCACAATCGCTTGGTCAACCAAAAATGCCCCAAAGGTATCCATAATCCCTTTGGTCAAACCAAAAGCCCCAAGGATTCCCACAATCGCTTGGTCAACCAAATGCCCCAAAGGTATCAATAATCCCTTTGGTCAAACCAAAAGCTCCAAGGGTTCCCACAATCGCTTGGTCACCCAAAACGCCCCAAAGGTCTCTATAATCCCTTTGGTCAAACCAAAAGCCCCAAGGGTTCCCGCAATTGCTTGGTCACCCAAAACGCCCCAAAGGTATCTATAATCCCTTTGGTCAAACCTCCAAGGATCCGTAAGAATCACTTGGTCCGCACCCATTCGGGTTCAACCGTCCATAACAAATATTCAAAAACAACAAATAATCAAAAATAACAAAAAAATTGCATCTCACTTTCATGCATATTCTTAAAAATCAAAACACAAAAAAGGAAAAGAAAAGCTACATTAGGCATCACATACATACATTGCATATTTGTTGGTCATACATGTCAAAAGCACCATAGACTGTAATTACTCGGCAATTCCATCCTTTTCCAAATTTAGTCCATTTTGTAAAAAGATCCATCAAGAATAATGCCCTTCGCATTTTTGCCATATCATAGTCAGTTGTCTTCTAATGTTTTTAGGGTTTTCGTCATTTCATCTGTCTTTAGATTTCTAGTCAAATGCTGTACAAAGTCAGACCGATTTTTTTTACAAGGTAGAGTTTTACTTGGATCATGCCTTGTTACATAGCATCCCAACGCAAGCTTAAAACACATAAAAATTCCCAAGTTGTGTGAACGAAAGACGAAACCTACAAAGCAGTCTAGGGTACCATAAATGAAATTTTATCCTGCTCATCCCCTTGTACGAATGGTTTAAGAATGCTGAGAATTGACAAAATGACAAGCTCTTCCCATCCAATTCCCCATAATAAATAGTGGTTTTCACCACTATCAAAAATCCCAAACATCTTTGGTCCCTAAAGTCTTAAGGATTCGTACTACACACCCCTGAGAAGGATGGGTAGTCATCCCCAAGGCCTAAAGGATCAATGCCATTCATGAAGCAAAATCCCCCTAAAAAAAAGTTCACTATTAAAAATCCCAAACACCTTTGATCCCCAAAGTCGTAAGGATTTGTACTACATGCCCCTAAGAAGGATGGGTAGTCATCCCCAAGGCCTAAAAGATCAATTCCATTCCAAATCCAAATTCCCAACCACCTTTGATCCCCAAAGTCATAAGGATTCGTACTACACGTCCCTGAGAAGGATGGGTAGTCATCCCCAAGGCCTAAAGGATCAACGCCATTCACAAGCCCAAATCCCACAAGCTCAAATTTGAAATCAAAATTCAAAATCTAAATCCTCAAAAGGCAACAATAAAAAATAATAGTGGTTATCACCACTACTCAAACCCCTTGCTCAAGAAAAAAAGAGAGAAAAATAAATAGTGATTTTTATCACTATATGTGAGAGCAAGTATCCCAACAAATTGAACAATCGAAAGAGCTTGAATCCTTGGAATTCTCAGCATTCAAAAAACCATGTAGGTGATCCTCATTACGGGTTTGGTGGATATCCTACCTGGCTATGGCGGTATCCTAAACGTATGACGATATGTCTATCACATTAGCATTGCGTGTGTATAAACCAATGTTTGCATGTGGACGAGCTAGCTTATGGTGTCCTAGATTGCATCGTAGATTAATCTTCCTAAAAACAACAAAGGAGTTAGTGGAGCTAATTAGGTGATCCTCAGTACAGGTTTGGTGGACATCCTACACCTGGCACTGGTGGTATCCTTATGAATACCACATAAACGAACTCAATTGCACACACAGGGATGTGAAATAACTTGGTCAAACTCAAGTCTAAATTTGTACCTTGTTCGAAAGTCTTGTAAGATAATGTATAGTCTTGACTAGTTAGTTAAAGCATCTGAGTCTCAGAAAAACCTTAACTACATTCTAAAAACAACTGTTGTACATTTCATTACTTGCACCACCAGCAAAAAATACAAAACAAAAATTACAAATGCAACATTATTCCATAAAGCAATCACATAGTACAAAAAGCCAATAAATCCTATATAGTCTATGGTGCCATCGCCTGTTTACCAACAAATCATTCCATCCATTCCATATGTATACATCTAAATCATATAGCTAACATCATCCGCAGTCATAATAGCATATACATACATCAACATAAATAAACGTGCATAAAGAACAATAAATCATGACAAGCATATCATCAAACCAAAAATGAGTCATGTATATATATCTCGTCAAAATGCCCTCAGGCTACAATAAGAAGGTCCTCTGACCTCACAAAAAAACCAAAAACTCAAAATCCCCAAAGCCTAGGGAGTCGACCACCATGATCACGCGGGATCGGTGTGAGTCGGAACTACCCCCGATAGTATGGGTCCTATGGGACCTCTCGGGGTGGCTACTGCCAGCCCGCACACCCTGCCCACCAATGCTACCCTCATCCAACTGCCTGCGATGAGAGGATGCAGACTGCTCAGTCTTACTGCCTCTCGTACGGTGTGACGAACCATCTCCATCGAGCTCAGGTAACTGTCCATCGAGGTGGACAACCTCTGTCTCTAACTCTACATGGTACCACCTCCACTCCATATCTCGTCGATGATACATAGCCAATGCGTTGTTTCGCTATGCTAATTGAGCCTGCAGGAGATCCCTCTCCTGCAAAATGTCTTTATGCTCCTCCTCCCGTCTCCATAAGAGACCCTCTAATTACGCTATCTTAGCACGAAACCCAGCCTCCACATCCCTTGAGATAGCTTGAGGCATGGGCACCTCTGGGATGACCTGCTGCTCTGACACCCATTGCTCTGGGACGTCCTATACATCTGGTTGCTCCGAAACCCCCACATCATCTCCATCACCAATGAAGTCATTGACCTCCACCATGTTCGCATCATCAAGCAGAGCCCCCCAACCCTCCATCAATGCCTCTGCACCCCACCTCCTGCTGCTGTCGTATCTGCGCCTCCTAAAGCCCCCTCATACCGCCATCATCGCATCGTCCACCACTGATCATACTCTACAGTTACCCCGACATCATCCATGTCGGGTACATCAATAATTGCATCAGACCCCTCACCCAATGACTCAATGATAGGCCAAAATAGGGTCCTCTCGTCACCGCAACGTCGATAGATCAAGGGATCACTAAGCAATCCCTGACGCACCCCAAACTTCTGCATCATCTGAACATATAGGAAATACTCTTGCTTTGTCTCGTGCCGCCCAATCAGCCACCTACCCCTGCACACACATCGGAGCCACTCTCCAACCTCAGGCTAGGCTGGACAGTCCCGGTACGGTCACCAAAATACCTACCCTAGCATTAGACGAGAGAAGTCATCGGTATAGTGACCTACGTCACCTGCCCGTCGTTGACTCTGTCCATGCTCCTCTGATCGTCACCATAAATTGGCATACCTAATCTTCCAATTCACCATCTCACCTCGGGTGGTCCAAGGAAAACCCTACGGTCGCTCCACAGCTATGTGCTGCCACCCCCAGCACTGCAACAGATAGCTACACCTGATCTCCTTCCACCTTCGATAGCGGACCTCGTACAACTCGTCGTATAGCTGTGCCAACAATGTCTGACCCCATATCATAATAAGTGGAGCTAATGTAAGACACTCCAACAAAGTGAAAACCAACTCTAGCAGGTTCCAAGGGAACCTCACCCCGAAGGAGTCAGGAAGCAACATATTGGAAATGAGGGCCATGAGTAACGCATGCCTCACCCCTAATACGCCCTTATCCAACTACCACCGCACTAGAATACCGTATATCTGGCAGTCAGCCTCTGCCCTCTCAACAACCCTCTCCACCCCCATCTCCCTCGCCAGACCAAAACATCGTGTCAGTACTACTGTTCGTTGGTCCCGGTGGGTAGTCCGAATAGGCAGTCCATCTATTGAAATCTGGAGAATCCAATACACATCCTCCAGAGTCACAGTCATCTCCCATGTTGGAAGATGAAAGGTGTTGGTGTGGGGATCCCATAGATTGATCAGGGCAGTCAAATATGCTCGATCCCCCACCACTGGATCCAAATGTGTCACCTGCTTGAGCCCAAGGGCATCCAACCACTCCCAATCCCCAACTGTCAAGGCATCCCGAGCATTAGAGAAAATAGTCGGCTGGTGATATCGACTCTTCACAACCTGAAAAACAATAAAAACCAAAAGATATTAAGTACATACTTAATATAAACAAAAACATTACAATAAAACTATACAGCATAAACAGTACAGAAAAACAAAATACAATAAAAGTACAATATAAAAAGTACAAAAAAATAAAGTACAACAAAAGTACAGAAAAACAAAGTACAACAAAAGTACATAAACATTAAAAACAAACTGTACAACAACGACATTAGACATAAAAATAACTATACAAAAACAAAAACAAAACAAAGAAAAAAAAATCATACTAGGGTTTCAACCTTAGTGTGAACAAACAAACAAAATAAAATAAACAAAAATCATCCTACGGTTTCAACCTTAGTATGAACAACAACAAAAAAAAACACAAACAAAAAAAAAAAAAAAAAAATCGTCTTAGGGTTTCAACCTTAATCTTAACGGAAAACAAAACAAAAAAATAATAAAAACAAATCATATATTAGGTGTTCAACTTGATATATAGATAAAAAAAAAATACCGCAAACAAACACTTATATGTAAGTTTTTAACTTCATATAAAACAAAAACGAATAATAGGCAGGGAGAAAAAACTCGCACTCCTCATTGCTCCAAATCACCAGAAAAAAATGTTGCAAATGAGCCCAAAACCTAGTTTTGGTCCTTTTATAGGCTACTAGACCTGTAATCGTTCCACCCTGGGATGAGCGCTCTAGTTAGCGCTCGTCCCATCCTAGGATGAGCGCTCTAGTTAGCGCTCGTCCCATCCTGGGATGATTACAAAATTTGTATTCGTCCCACCCTGGGACGATTATAGAGCAAGAAATAAAGCAACAAAAACTGCATCCAAAAAATGCACCAAAAACAACAATAAATATGCCGAACAAAGGTGCCTCTACACCTGACATTCATGGCATGAAAAATCATCGTTGGGGTCACAAATGATCACTATCCTATTCCCTAATAAGGCTAGCATAGTCGGACCACTCCACGGGAAGGAGGGTTTTCGATAATTTCTACCCCAATAGGCATCAACAAAAGGGTCAAAACCCACCAAAAACAGGACCGATTGTTGGAAAACTGCATAAGCGTTCAAAGAAAAACAACTGCAGGCACCCTTAAAAAAGTCATCTTGGGCCAAGCGACTCATCGCTTTTCTCATTTTGGTCATTCCCTCATCGATTCGTCGCTTGAGGGGGTAGTCACACTTAGTCACCAAATCAACAAATACACACCCAATCAAGGAAATGGCATGCATTTGAAGAATCATTGACAAAAACAATCACGCTCCTGCTTGGGGTAGCAAACAAGCAATAATCATAGGCTAAACAAACACTTGGCATTCTAGAAGCATGAAGACAAGGTTCCTAAGACAAAAGGTTGCGCCCTTTGCCTATTCATGACTGAACAATGTCTAAGATCAAGTACACCTCAATGAAAAAAGTTACACTTGACTTAAGCTCCTTAGCTCGTCAGAAGCAAGGATTCAAGAATGCGTGCTCTTTCCATACTTGGGGCATCAAAAGTTGGTTAGGTTATCGAGAAACCCTAATCATTGAGTGCTTTGGTCATCTATTTTTGCTCAGCACTGCACCACACATAGCACATCCCAAAAAGGGGCATCTGTAGACACCAAAACAACACCAATCCGGTTATGTGACTACAAGCACTGACCGAATTGACATACATACCCCCTAGGGTAGCCTCCAGAGGTTAAAAAGTGGTCCTAACCACTCCCAAATCAGTTTTGGAAGGTCAGAGGTCAATTTGGTACCTTTTAAGCACTTTGCTCCCTATTCATCCCACCCTGGGACGATTAGGATTCTATTCATCTCACCTCGGGACGATTAGCAGCAATCGCTCCAGGGTGGGACGATTAGCAGGTTTGACTGGAAAAAAGTCAAGCCTTGAAAAATGGTAGCCCAGATCCGCCACCCAACTTCACCTTCAAGGCATGCAATTACGAGGAACGGTTTCAAATCAGAGAGGGACATTAGTCAAGCATGCCTTGATCATGAAGGCCCTAAATCAGGGAGGAATCTTCTCTCCCCTAAGAAAGGCATGGTGAGCCAAGTGGCGCCCTCGCATGCGCATTCAAAGGAGACCCCTGAGGTATATAAAATGGTGAGCCTCCTCACCCCAAAAAATAATAGAGCTAGAGCATTTGGAGCAACAGAGTGCTGCCAAATTATACCCCCATTCCTCTTTGTGCTTCCTACATCCCTAATTTCTCTTTTGGAAGAGGTTATCGGGTGAACACTAGGAACGCAATCTAGACCCAAAACCCAAGCAATTGGCCACAATCGCACACCAAACTCGTCGACACAACCCCCTAGAAGGTTTTGGACCCATCCCACTTGGATTGGTGCCAAAACTAAGCCCCAAACGATGGGCGTCCTGCCCCCGGGCGCCCCCCACACTGCTGTAATCTTAATCGTCCCACCCCGGAGTTATTAGAAATCTGTCAATGATTTGTTTACTATTATTTTTGCATTCTGTCATATTTCATGTACTTATGCTGTTGTTCAAGTTTCATGGTATTCTAACTTGATTTGACCTTGTTTTTTTATCATTTTATGCGTTTACTAACATACAGGGAGCGCCTTCGGATATAGGATAACCTGGGTAGAATATGCCAAATATGACCTTCTGGGTTGTCTCAAAATGCCCCTTTTAGCCTAACCCCAAGTTTGTAGGAGTTTTGGAGGCCTATGGATAGGACATTTGCAAGGTCGATCTTGCATGTTTTGTGACAGTCCTAATCGTCCCACCCCGGAGCGATTAGAAATCCATGCATGATTTCCTAATTGTTATTTTTGCAATGGGTCCCTGATGATGTCTTGATGCTTCTGTCAAATTTTGGGTTCATTATGACATGTTTTGACCATCGTTTTACTATTTTATGTACTTACTAGCCGGAGGCTTTGGGGATTGCATGTTTTCCTACATCCGCATATGCTATTAACTGTTTGCTATTTTTTTGTGCATAGGATCTCACTACCAAGAACACCGTAGGGGCAGCAAGGAATGACGAACAAGCAACAACAACGTTTGGCCTGCCCATTTCAAATGTGGGCATGCGAAAGACACTGAAAGCATACCATCCATTGATGTAACGAACTGTATTAAACGTTCTGAGCCCTAGAGGGGGGAGACGTATTGTAACCAGATTAAAAGCAACATTAATAAAAGAGGCCCCGCTTTGTTTTGCTTACATCTCGTTTCTGCATCATTTTCCTTCATGCATTTGTTCATCGCATTCGTAGGACTTAGCATCCATACTATACCTATTTTGTTTGCATCATATCTGGTACGTCGTCATTCTGCATTCGGCTTTCAATCTCCTCCTTTAAGTCTCGATGTAAGAAAACACTTTTTACATCCATTTGAAAAACAAACCACTTTTGGAAAGCAGCTAGATCAAGTATAAGTATAACAAAATCCATTTTGGCAACTGGTGCAAAAGTTTTCGAATAATCAATCCCTTCAATTTGAGAGAAACCTTTGACTACCAGGTGAGCTTTGTGTTTGTCAATTTCTCCATTAGGTCCATATTTTGTTTTGTAAATCCATTTACAGTGAACTAACTTCCTTCCTTTAGGTAGAGGAACTAAATCTTAAGTTTTGTTTTTGATTAAGGAAGCGAATTCATTTTCCATGACATCATCCCATTCTTTAATACCAGTTGCTTCTTTTAAGGATTGAGGATCTGTGGAAATGGATTAACAGATAAGACCAAAGCCTATGGAGTTGCTTAATATGGATGATGGAAGATTTTGGATGTATGGAGTTGCTTCTTAACAATGATGCGGACCCATTTAAGCATTGTGGAAGGAGTAATTGGAGTGGCAGGACTTTGAGTTAGAGTTTGGAGTATAGGATCCTCATCTTGGTCATTTTGATCATTAATCTCTAAAGTGGGCTCTTCATTATATTGAGGCTCTAACATTGGAGATGGCTCAAGAGAATCAATGGTGGAAGAGGATGGTTGAGGATCTTTATGAGGGAATGTTTCATCAAATTGAACATTCCTATGAAAAAGACCTCATGAGTTGTGGGATAAAGTAGCCTGTATGCTTTCATTTCCTCATAATAACCAACAAAGATGAGCTTTTTGCTTTTATTATCTAGAGCCTTTCTTTTCTTCTTTGGGATATGCACCCAAGCAGTACAACCAAAAATCTTGAAGAAAGATACATCAGGTTTTGAACCAGTCCATGCTTCCTCGAGAGTCAAATGGTTAAGAGCTTTATGAGGTGTGCGGTTTTGAATATAGTTTGCACAGTTAATTGCTTCTATCCAAAAAACTTTTGGAAGATCTCTTGAGTGGAGCATATAGTTTACCATTTCCTTTAAAGTTCTATTTTTTCTCTTTGCAATGCCATTTTGTTGTGGATTATGGGAGATAAAATTTTGATGAATTATGCCATGAATTGATAGAAAAATTGAGAACTCATTACTGAAGTATTCCCCCCATTATCTGTACAAATTTGCTTGATTTTGCAAGAGGCCTGATTTTCAACTAAGGCTTTGAATATTTTGAAGTGGGATAGAACATCACTTTTGTATTTTAGGAAGTAGACCCAAGTTCTTCTGGAAAAATCATCAATGAAGGTTAAAGCATATTTTGCTCCTTTGAAGGAAGTCTCTTGGAAGACCATCAAGTCACTATGAATTAACTCTAGAGGGGATGAGGCCTTTAGAGAACCACTTGGATGGAAAGGATCTTGATGTTGATTTCCAAGAGCACATCCAGGACATACTTGTTAGAAATTTGAGTTAATTTGAGACATTTTTTGTTGTCATCGATGTCACATGGATCACATTTGGTTTTGGTGGCCAAAATATTTCATAAATAAGCATTTATGATATTTTGGAAAGCATGGCTATTTATAGGGTTTTTTATGAAAACCAAGGCAAGAAAAATAAAAGGTTTTATTTAAAACCATGGTGGGCTTATGTGGAAAGGACTTTTATTAAAAGCCAAGGTGGAATTTTGTTTCATCGAAAAAGGACCTCCGGTGATGAAGATATTGAAGTTTAAAGTTTAAGTTTAAATTAATGGAGGGCCGACCTATGTGCAATTAATGGAGGTTGGCATATATATATATATATATATATATATATATATAAAGGTTTCAATTTATTTAGGAAAGGGGGCATATTATATATCGTCGGAAAGCTTATTTCAAGGGCTATTTGACTAACTTATTTAGAAGGATAAATAAGGTGTGTGTAAAGAGGCATTTATGATTTTGCAAATGGGTTCCAAAAGTGAAGTTTGCCTTGTTCTTTTTCAAGAGGATTAATTCTTTCATGAAGTGACAAGGTATGCAATATTGTGATTTATTTTATTTTATGGTATAAGTGGTTTTGGGAGTGAAAAGGTTATGCATTGTTTTGATTTATTTTATTTTATGGTACAAGTGGTTTTAGGAGATATAAGGAAGTTGTGCAATTAAAGGCCTTGGTTATGATTATTTAAAAGTGGAGTAATGTTGATTATTTTGTGATCTACTAACCCTTGTGAAGATTGGCAAAAGAATTTTGTGATTGTGGCAGATTTACAAAGAGGTTTTTCATCTTCATAAAAGGTATGGGCATATTCTCCTATTGATTGTTTATGGTGGTTGATTTCTGAAATATCATTGGAGAGAAAAGGATTGATTGTGGTTTCCTTTTTGAAAGTGATTGGTTTAATGCTTCAAGGTTTTCTAGTTTGAGAGTTGAGGTTAAACCTTGTTTTATAAGCATTGTTGTTGAAGCCCATTGGTTGTGAAAGAACTTGAGTTAGAAAAGAACATGGGTATCATTTTTATGTGAGATTTGTGGTTGAGCATTGTTGGAAATATTTGAGTTGGTTGATACATACTTGGACTAGGGTTGTGTGAGAAAGAGTTGTCCCTTGTGATGATTGGTTGAGTTGAGTTGATTGAGCCTAGTCAAGTGATGTGTGAAGTGATTGTTCAAGTTATATGAAACAAACTATTCCATCATTCTATGTTGATTTGATATTAAGGTTAGAACATATTGAGTCTCTAACAATTCTCTTTATGGTTCTATAAGACTTGAGTTGAGTTGAGGTTGATTTGAGTTGAGAGTGAGATTAGAACATATTGAGTCTCTAAAAATTCTCTTTATGCTTCTATGATATTGACTTGACTTGACTTGAGATTGAGATTAGAACATATTGAGTCTCTAACAATTCTCTTTATGCTTCTATGAGTTGATTTGAGTTGAGATTGAGATTAGAACATATTGAGTCTCTAAAAATTCTCTTTATGCTTCTATGAGTTGAGTTGAGTTGAGATCATTGTGGATCATTATTGTCATCCATTGAAGAGTACATTTCCATTCATTGTTGAGTTCATCTTTGAGCTTTGCCTTGATATATTTGTGGATGATTTTTGAGTACTACTTGAGCATGATTGATTGAGCCTTTGAGAAGGCTTTTGGGATAGATTTTTGGATAAATTTGTGGAAGTTTTGTGCATGATTAATTGAGCCTTTGAGAAGGCCTTTGGGATAAAGTTGAGGACAGTGTTGGGACAAATTTGTGGAAAGTTTTGGGCAAGTTCTTGGTGAGCTTGCTAGAGCATATTTGGGTAAGTTCTTGGTGAGGTTGCTAAAGCAGATTTGGACAATTTTTGTGTGATCTTGCTAGAGCAGATTTGGACAATTTATGTGTGAGCTTGTTATTCAGTTTTGGACAAGTTCTGTGTAAGCTTGTTAAGTAGGTTCTGTGTGAGACTATTGAGTAGGTTCGTAGTGAGCATATTGACAGAGCTTTGGAGGTGACAAAGTATAGAGGACAAAGTCTCAATGGATAGAGATCCATCAACAACATAGTTGAAGACAAATTTGAGTGAGGAGTCTTCAAGTGGAGAGAGGTCCACCAATTAGTGCAGTAGAGAGACAGTCTTCTAGAAGATCACATAGCCAGAGCATAAGGAGAAAGAGTTCTCTTGTGGAAGATATCCATGAACTTGATATTAGGGGATCAACATCTCCTTTGGACATAGATCCATAAACATTGTAACTGGGAGTGATTCCCAAAGAAATTGATTGAGAAAGTTTTAGTAAAAGATTTTATCCGTGGAGTAGCCCATATTGGGTGAAAGGTGTCTCTATTGTGTATGGTTTCTATGCATTAATTTGATTACTGCTATTGATATTGCTATCTTTACACAACATAATATTGAATTGGAAGAAAAAGTAAAAAGTGGTCTTATACTGTTCACCCCCCTCTTAGTATAAGCTTGTGTTCTTCAATTGGTATCAGAATGGGTTCCTTCGAAAAGGCTAACAACTTGAGGGAAGATTCTACAAGAACACACATGGCAAAGAAAGGTAAAATAAGAAATATGATATCTAAGAAGAAAAATGAATGTGATATTGAAGCTCTAATAAGGGAAGAAGAAAAATCAGTAAGATGTCTTGAGTGTGGTAAGCTTGGTCACATGGCATTTTATTGTCCACAAAATGGGTATAGCAACAATAGAGAGGAAATGGAACTTGATTGGATTTTCAAAGATATTATTTCTCAAAAGGCAACATTCAAGGTTTCAAAAGAAGAATATTCTACTTGTGGTCAACTCGATCATGTCTCAGGTTACTGCAATGGCTTCAGTGATAGTGAAGATGAAATGGAACTCAAGGAAGACAGACACAATCAAAATAGTGAAGATGAATGCAAGAATATAAAAGAAAAGGAAAACATGTATGAACAAGGCAGGCATGACAAGAAGAGCTTGTATATGGAAGAAGCAATTAGTGCTTCTAGCAAAAATAATGAAAGTCTCTCAGTCAATGAAAAATAAGAAGCTCCTACTGAAGATCAAAAGCAGGAATCTCAAGTAAGAATTTATCATGAACAGAAAAATAGACACAATTATGATCATGAAGAAAAGTGAGAGAAGGATATCAGAAAAACATGGAAGGAATTTGATAGAGGAAAGAAATAAAGTGAGATGGGAGTAAAAGTACTCCCACCCCAAAATTAATCACCTCAAAAGAAAAAGGGGGTGAGGGGGGCTAAGCTTAAGAGTTATATATTTTAGCCCCATAAGTGTCCCTTTTGCCATTGATGTCAAAGGGGGAGAGATTTGAGTAAGGGGGAGAGTATTGAGTTAGGGGGAGCAGCCTCCAAAGAGAGTATTGAGTTAGGGGGAGCAGCCTCCATAGAGAGTATTGAGTCAGGGGAGTAGCTTTGATTCTCATATATGGTTTTTGCAATGATTGTGGTGTTTGCATTAGAGGTGTTGCCATCAATGACAAAGGGGGAGATTATTGGAAATTTGAGTTAATTTGAGACATTTTATGTTTTCATTGATGTCACATGGATCATTGATGTCACATGGATTACATTTGGTTTTGGTGGCCAAAATATTTCATAAATAAACATTTATGATATTTTGGAAAACATGGCTATTTACAGGATTTTTATGAAAACCAAGGCAGACAAAATAAAAGGTTTTATTTAAAACCATGGTGGGCTTATGTGGAAAGGGCTTTTCTTAAAAGCCAAGGTGGAATTTTGTTTCATCGAAAAAGGACCTCCGGTGATGAAGATATTAAAGTTTAAATTAATGGAGGGCCGACCTATGTGCAATTAATGGAGGTTGGCATATATATATATATATATATATATATGTAAAGGTTTCAATTTATTTAGGAAAGGGGGCATATTATATATCGTCGAAAAGCTTATTTCGAGGGCTATTTGACTAACTTATTTAGAAGGAGAAATAAGGTGTCTATAAAGAGATATTTCTAATTTTGCAAAGGGGTTCCAAAAGTGAAGTTTGCCTTGTTCTTTTTCAAGAGGATTAATTCTTTCATGAGGTGACAAGGTATGCAATATTGTGATTTATTTTATTTTATGGTATAAGTGGTTTTAGGAGTGAAAAGGTTATGAAATGTTTTGATTTATTTTATTTTATGGTACAAGTGGTTTTAGGAGAGATAAGGAAGTTGTGCAATTAAAGTCCTTGGTTATGATTATTGAAAAGTGGAGTAATGTTAATTATTTTGTGATCTACTAACCTTTGTGAATATTGGCAAAAGAATTTTGTGATTGTGGCAGATTTACAAAGAGGTTTTTCATCTTCATAAAAGGTATGTGCATATTCTCCTATTGATTGTTTATGGTGGTTGATTTCTGAAATATCATTGGAGAGAAAAGGATTGATTGTGGTTTCCTTTTCGAAAGTGATTGGTTTAATGCTTAAAGGTTTTCTAGTTTGAGAGTTGAGGTTAAACCTTGTTTTATAAGCATTGTTATTGAAGCCCATTGGTTGTGAAAGAACTTGAGTTAGAAAATAACATGAGTATCATTGTTATGTGAGATTTGTGGTTGAGCATTGTTGGAAACATTTGAGTTGGTTGATACATACTTGGACTAGGGTTGTGTGAGAAATAGTTGTCCCTTGTGATGATTGGTTGAGTTGAGTTGATTGAGCCTAGTCAAGTGATATGTGAAGTGATTGTTCAAGTTCTATGAAACAAATTATTCCATCATTCTATGTTGATTTGAGATTAAGGTTATAACATATTGAGTCTCTAACAATTCTCTTTATGGTTCTATAAGACTTGAGTTGAGTTGAGGTTGACTTGAATTGAGTTGAGGTTGATTTGATTTGAGAGTGAGATTAGAACATATTGAGTCTCTAACAATTCTCTTTATGATTCTATGAGATTGACTTGAGTTGAGTTGAGATTGATTTGAGTTGAGTTGAGATTAATATTAGAACATATTGAGTCTCTAAAAATTCTCTTTATGCTTCTATGAGTTGATTTGATTTGAGTTGAGTTGAGATTGAGATTAGAACATATTGAGTCTCTAACAATTATCTTTATGCTTCTATGAGTTGAGTTGAGTTGAGATCATTGTGGATCATTGTTGTCATCCATTGAAGAGTACATTGCCATTCATTGTTGAGTTCATCTTTGAGCTTTGCCTTGATAGATTTGTGGATGAGTTTTGAGTACTACTTGAGCATGATTGGTTGAGCCTTTGAGAAGGCTTTTGGGATAGATTTCTAGATAAATTTGTGGAAGTTTTGTGCATGATTTATTGAGCCTTTGAGAAGGCCTTTAGGAAAAATTTGAGGATAGTGTTGGGACAAATTTGTGGACAGTTTTGGGCAAGTTCTTGGTGAGCTTGCTAGAGCAAATTTGGACAAGTTCTATGTGAGTTTGTTATTCAATTTTGGACAAGTTCTGTGTGAGCTTGTTAAGCAGGTTCTGTGTGAGCCTATTGAGCAGGTTCTGTGTGAGCCTATTGATAGAGCTTTGAAGGTGACAAAGTACAGTGGACAGAGTCTCAATGGATAGAGATCCAACAGTAGCACAATTGAAGACAGATATGAGTGAAGAGTCTTCAAGTGGAGAGAGGTCCACCAGTTAGTGCAACAGAGAGACAAAGTCTTCTAGAAGATTACATAGCTAGAGCAGAAGGGAAAGAGTTCTCCTATGGAAGAGATCCATGAAATTGAGATTAGGGGATCATCATCTACTTTGGATAGAGATCCATAAATATTGTAATTGGGAGTGATTCTCAAAGATATTGATTGAGAAAGTTTTAGTAAAAGATTTTCACTGTGGAGTAGCCCATATTGGATGAACCATGTAAATTATGGCGTCTCTATTGTGTACGGGTTCTATGCATTGCTTTGATTATTGCAATTGATACTGCTATCTTTACACAACATAATATTGAATTGGAAGAAAAAGTAAAAAGTGGTCTTATATTGTTCACCCCCCCTCTTAGTATAAGCTTGTGTTCTTCAATACTCCATAAATAGAAGAGACTTGAGGAAATACTATTACTATATCATGGGTGTTCAATTCCTTTAGGTAGTTATAACTGAGATGTCCAAACCTTTAATGTCAAATTTTACTTTCAAGATCTCCATGTGCAAAAAAATAGGAGGTCCCTTCTAAAATTTTGAATCCTTTGAAGTGAAATAGGTGAGTTTTGTGATCAATATCTCCTTTTGCTATGAGTTTGGGTCTTGAAAGTCTCTTATCTCAACTCCTTTTGGTGAGAAGAGAATTGTTTTGCCTTTTCTAGAAGTATAAATATGATAGACGGATAGGAGATTTGTTGCAATGTTTGGTACACAGAGAACATTATTGATATAACCACCATCAATAGATATGTCACCTTTTCCTTTGTCTGGGATAAAGGATGAGTCACCAACTTCTATGCTACATGTTGAACTTGAGGAGATTGAAGTGAATGACTCATCCGTGGAAGTCATGTGATGAGTTGCTCCTGAATCTAGAACCCAATATTTTGATGAAGTGTTTATGGTCTTGCCTTGAACATTTAAGGCTTTTCCTATCTGATCCTTAATGTATATCTTTTGATCCTTCATTATTGCCTCTAGTTGTTGTAGTATTTTCCAACATTTGTTCATAGAATGACCATTCTTTTTGCAGTGAGTCCAAGTTATGGGACTCCTTTCTTTATTTTTGAATTTTTCTTTAGTAGAGGTGGATGCTACTAAGGCTTTTGAGGAAGAGGAAGAGATCTCATACTTTGCAAGTTTTTTTTCTTTATTGAGAAATTCCTTAGAGGAATTTCTCAATAACCTGCCCTTACGTGAGGGAAACTATAAGTTAGTGAGAATTCCAATACTCAGAACGTAGGTGATTATAAATTTTGAAGTGCCTTTATGAAAATATTTTATTTTTGCTTTATTTTAAGTTTTATATGATTTGAAAAAAAAGGAGCATATATTGTATGAAAATTATTTATTTTTAAAAGAGCTGAAATGATATGAAAGCATATGACCAAGTGGGTAAAAGAAAAATCCACATTTAGTTTCACATCAAAAAATATCTCCTATTGTTTTTATGAGTAAGGAAATTTTAAGAAATGGATTAGAACAAAGTAATTGATGCAAAAAAGAAAGGAGCAATGACCAATAATAACAACAACCCCCCTTGAAGCCTTAGAAAAAAGGTGCAAGTGTTGGCACCTTTAAAACCCCCCAATTTTATTTATTTATTTATGAGGTTACAAACTTGTCACTTTTTTCTTTTAGTGGCAAAAAAAAAGGCACTAAAGAAGTAAAAATGACAACAAATTGATGAGAGGGTGTTATATTTAAATACAAAGAGCAGATCTTTATTTTAGCACTGGTTATTATAAAAATAAAAAAAATAGTGTTAAATAGAAGATCTGATTAATTAACCCTCTCAATGGATGAAAAGGCGAGCACTTCTAGGGCTTTGACAAAGCCCACTAAATTTTTAATAGGTGACTTGAACCCCACAAGAGATGTCAACAAACAGTGAGAGAAGGGTCTTCGAAGGGGTCGAAAGAGCACGACTCTCATTCTTCATTGAACTCCAAGGATACAAGATTACCTACGATTTTTACTGTACTTTTGAGGATTAGAAAAATAATAAAAAATACAATATTACTTGACCCAGATTAGAGGTTCATCCAAATATATGGGTCTTATAACAACGAGAGAAGGGTCTTCAAAAGTCTCAAAAGAGCACGAATCTCGTGTTTCACTGCACTTTGTCAAAAAAAATGAGAGAAGGTTCACTGTACTTTCGAGGATGCACTCCAAAGGACGTTAATGTTTACCTGCGATTACACTGCACTTTCGAGAGGATATTAATATGTCAAATAATAATAAAAATTTAATAATACTTTGTTTACTCTTTCCTAAAAATGTGATGTAGAAGACGCCAGGGAAGGTGCTCGTCAAGTGATCAAAAGATGTCAGGGAGTGCAAAGAGAAGATAACAAATGCAAAGATGTTCATCAAGCGTTTGTTGTTCACAAAATTATCACAAAGGTAAGGCTACGTTGCTCGCTGCATCAGTGAAGGTAAGCAGTACACAACATAACAAAGCCATACACATTTTAAAAAAATAATGATGCTGATTGAAAGCTAGGATGGGAGAGCAATAATCATCACATTCGGATTTATAATATTTGAATATGTTTCTTGCAGTGCCATAGAACGGATAATAGGTGAAGCTTAGAGTAAAGTGAAGAGGGAAAATCATTTAAGATTTAGCTTCTGTCTAGTTCTAAGATCCTTTCAAAATGCCCATTGAGGAAGACGAGAAGAAAGAACATCATGCTCCAAGATATAGACGTTGGCAATGTTGGAGATAACTTGCCATGTTTTAATATTAAGTATAAACACTATGGTCTTTAAAATTAATGACCCAATATCTCTTGAGATAGACGCGAAAATTATGCTTTTATAAATATTAAAATATCTCACGAAAATATACTTTGGATTTTAATTAAAATACAAAGATTTGTGAGATAAAAAGAGGCCACGAAACTGAATGATCTCGACGAAAAAAAGGTACGCCCATGAATTTACTTTCCACGAAGATGATGCAATGATTGCGAAGGAGGAGCCAAGGAAAAAGCGTTGTCAAGATAAGTGGACCAACGTGTTCTTGTATTGTGATTTGTGGAGAACAAAAAAAAAATGGCAGGAACAAATGGAAAAATGATATGCTTATATTGAATTTGCAATTTGGCAAAAAAAAATTCAAATACTTGTTCCTATAGTGAGTCAAATATCAATATATTTTAAAATTAAAGGAGAATCTATTATGGTAAAATAAAATTGTAAAACAATATTAGATACAACCATAGATAGATTTTTCACAAAAAAAATTGTAGATGAAATATGAGCAGTCTACAATAGATATGAAAAAAAATCCTTTTTAAAAAAAGATAAAGATAAGAACCAGTTTGTGAAACTGCCTTCAAGAGAGAATGCCTAGCAAAATCTATCATGCTCTGGTACCATGTTAGAATTTCCCAAGAGTAGAACTACAAAGCATTACAAGATTTGAAGAGACAAATAGAACTGATTGATTTATTCCATGGATCAACTTTGTATAAATAACAAAGTTGATCATTGAGAGCCATTGGATTACAACTCATCAAATCTGAACTAGTCTAAACTGAGAGTTCACCTAACTCATGGAAGAGTGGTAACTCAAGTAAGTCTATCCTAGTAGAACTTAAGAGAATAATTATTTATTCTAACACAAAGGTGAAGGAAAGATTATTTTACAAGAATTTAATGATAATACAATAGTTTAAGAAAGTACAAAGACTGAATAACATGAAGTTGAAAAATGAAGACAAACAAAGGAACCTAATCAAGATAAAGGACACATACTGTTGGTATTTTTGCCATATTAAAAATTTTATTGAAATTTTTTCTAAGTGTTCGGTGGGTTTCCTTTCGGGCAAGGCAAAGTTACAACAAAATTCATTTTCGACCCAAGGCATAGCGAAATACCTTTTCACCCCCAGGTTTAGTAAACGTTTTTCTTGGGAAATTTCATCATAAAATCAGTTTCCAGGTAGTTTTGCTAGCGAAGTCATTTGCTAGTAGTTTTGGCCAGTTTCTAGTGAAATGCCTTTTTTGCCCAGTTGCTGACAAAATTCCCTTTCACCTAGTTGCTGACGAAACTCCCTTTCACCTAGTTTGTTTTAGCAAAATTTCCTTTTCACTCCAGTTTTCAATGAAATACCCGTTTTGGTAATGAAATTCCTTTTTGCCCATTCTAGAGTGAAATCACCTTTGAGTGCAGTTTTTGGGTGAAATTTCTTTTTGCACCTCATACTGGAAAAACTCCCATTCAAGCTAAAATTGTGCAAAACTCCTTTTCATACGTTGGTGAGAGCAACAACACTTTTTAACAAAGGTACTTTTTTGCACTTAAGCTTGGCAAAATCAACTTCTTTGCATGCTACGTCTTAGCGAAAGTCCTTTTCGGGCTTCACCTTTGCGAAATCTATTTACTCCATTTTCTCCAGGTGAAACTATGGTCAAAAGCATTTCGAATGAAGATAAGTGTGGAGGGAGTTTCGAAGCCAACAAATTTAGTTTTTGGGGTGAAAAGTGTTACAGTTCCTAGAATTGTTGTTGATTAAAATCAAGTTGGCAGATAACCAGAAGATTACCCAAATTGAATGCTGCCCACTTTTGACTCTGGTGCAATTCTACCATTTTCAAGGTGCCACCATGAATATGAATTTTGATGATGATCTTGACCAGGTCCAGATGCGCCATCTCCCAGAATCATTCGTTGCTTCCTAAGGTGCCACTAGATTGGTTCGTTGCTGCTGTCGAGGAGAGAATTGTGACCGACCAATTTGTCATTTCCTATTATTTTTGTTTTATGAGAATTTAATTTTAGAGGTGAAATCAGGGTTATGCATAAGAGGTAGGACCCGAAAGGTACTTGTAAAAAAAATGGTGAGTCTGTTGCAAAAACCCAACGAATCTTGGCCAACTGCATGTATGATGGCATGGCGAATGACCTTAAATTAAAAAAAAAATTGGCAAAAAATGATGAATTTCAAATTTTTGATAGAACCAAATGAAAAAGGAGTCTGGTGACGCTGACCTCTTTTAAAATATTGATCCGATCTTGGACCAGACGCATAATATGGTCCGATCTCGGACCAGATGCATAATATGGTTTGGTCACGAATCAAATGTATAAGAAGATCTGGTCTTGGGCCAAAAGCATAGTATGATTTGGTCATGGACCGGATGCATAATATAGTCTGGTCACAGATCGAATGCATAGTATGATTCGATCAAGTACCGAATGCATACTATGAATCGACCACCGATCAGATGCATAATATGGTCCAATTTTATATCATAAGCATAACATGATCCGACCATCGATCGAATGCATACTATAATTCGATCTTGGACCGGATGCATAATATGATCCAATTTTAGATCGAATGCATAATATGGTTCTGTAACCCATTGGGTGCATATTATGACTCAATCTTAGACTGGGTGCACAATATGATTCGATCATTGATCAAATGTAGAATAGGATACGATCCTACATTGTAATGGATGCAAAAAAGGTCTGGTTCTAGGGCAGTGGGCCTCATGCGAAATAAGGTCTAGTTTTGTTGCCACGTGTCGCACATTCAATCATCAACACCACATATCCAATACAATGCTACCATGTGTCAACCCTGTTTCTTCAATCTATAAAAGAGCATCAACAATCATTTTTACATTTTGTTTTTATGACTATTGCAACCAAAGCTAACCTTTCCAATCAACCTTTCGATTCTCAATCCTTTTTCTTCGACTTCCAACTTCTTGTGATGGCCACCCCTTCCACCCCTACACCAAAATTCAAGAATTTTTCTTGCTCTTTGATTTCAGATTTGATGACAACCCCAAGGATGGACTTTAAGTGGCTCAATAACGTAGGTTTAACAACCCTTGTTTCAATGCCACAATTTAGAATAGATAAAGTCCTCCTACAACATATTATAGCCAATTATGACCATGACAAGGCTACGATGAATATTAAAGTATGAAATAGAAATTTGCTTTTTACCATCACCCCTACAGATATTAACAGATTGAAAGATCTTTCATTCATTGGTTTTACTCAAGTGTCGATGAGGTTGCAGTTGTCTCCATATGACAAAGCACATCTCAAAAGTAAGTACGATATCTCATCGGATGATTTGGTAGGTATAAATCTTGTTAATTATATTTTATTAATGTTTAATGTTTCAAATTTGTAAATTAACATCTAATTTTGTTTATGCAGCTTCTATCGCCAAATAAAAAAGAGGTTTATCAATCAACGATGTTAACCATAAAACTCTAAAGGCCATTATTGAGTTCTTCTAGGCCAGACTAATTCTTATGGAAAGACCAAAAATTTTATTTTGGGCACTTGCTTATATTGTTCTGTCTGAGCACAATAAAAAGTTTGATTGATGCACATATATTTCGGATTGAATCAGGTTTGAGTTGCACACCGTGCAAATGGCAACCAACAAGACACAACCCATTGTGGGCACAGTTAATTTTATTTTAGCATTATATTATGAGTGCTTTCATAATTTATTCCTATATCAATATAGGAATTGAAGGTAATAATTATATCTTTGACCTTGACATACTATATAGCCACTAGTTGCATCACACTCACCGGTTAGATGCCATATACCACCACAACCTCCAAGTACAAACATCACAAGTTAGAGGCCATATACCACCACAACCTCCATTATAGCCACCAGTTGCATCACACTCATCGGTTGCACCACGACCATCACTTCCACCACAACAACGATAGGCACCCGCACAACCTATGCCAATGCAAGGGCAAGTTTGTGTTGGAAAATGATTATTTTAATAGAGATCACAGGGCACTGCACAAAGTTTTGGGTATGGATTTTCACACTCACATATATCACACATGCCAGCACCAAGTTTTGGGTAAGGATGGTCACAATTTACATTTTCAAAAAATTCACAAGCACCAGAAGTTTCTATAGAGGGATTGGATAGTATTCAACTTGATGAGGATTATATTTTGCAGGGTGACATTGTAGGCTTCAAGGCAACAAATGTGCTGAGAGGTGAAGGATAACAAGGAGAAGCCATTGATCCTATAGCTGAGCAGACATAATTACCATCAGCTCAAGGAGCCAACCCTCATCCTCAAGGTCCTCAAACTAAGGATGATATTATAGATTTTAATGAAAATGTTTTAATAACTAAAACCATAAAAGTTACTATTAATTAGTTTGTGTTAAGAGATTTGAAGGAAATGAAGGAATGGGAATATCGGGCAAAGGTCCTTTTAAGGGAAATCAATACCTGATATAAAAATTATGTTAAAAGAGATTCTCTTTATTCTTTGATTCAATTTGAACTAGAAAAGCTTGATGGCCTGCTAAAACAAGCCACATTAGGATCTGTTAAGTCCGATTTTATTTATGATGATGATTTTTTGAATGTTGTTGTTGGTAGATTGGGGAACATTAATGCTTAAGCCCAAGCATTTTATAACAAATGGGCTTCTGATAAGGACAAAGTTACAGTTATTGATGCTGCAAGGGATATGGCTGAGGTAAGAAAACTTCTTATGTTTCAATTTTCTATTGCAATGAAATTTTTATATTTCTTGAAAATATGAAATAATTTTAATATAACCCTTTTGAATTATGTTTTCAATGTATTTTCACAGTCAAATTTTCTATCGGGCAAAGGTCCTTTTAAGGGAAATCAATACCCGATATAAAAATTATGTTAAAAGAGATTCTCTTTATTCTTTGATTCAATTTGAACTAGAAAAGCTTGATGGCCTACTAAAACAGGCCACATTAGGATTTGTTAAGTCTGATTTTATTTATGATGATGATGTTTTGAATGTTGTTGTTGGTAGATTGGGGAACATTAATGCTTAAGCCCAAGCATTTTATAACAAATGGGCTTCTGATAAGGACAAAGTTACAGTTATTGATGCTGCAAGGGATATGGCTGAGGTAAGAAAACTTCTTATGTTTCAATTTTCTATTGCAATGAAATTTTTATATTTCTTGAAAATATGAAATAATTTTAATATAGCCCTTTTGAATTATGTTTTCAATTTATTTTCACAGTCAAATTTTGAACACTTAAAAACAAATGTTAAGAGCATGGATGTCAATCTTAAAAGGGCGAAATTTTTTTTGAATAATGCAATGGAAATGAAAAAGAAAATGTAAGCAAAAATATCAAAAAATAATCATTTAAAAAAATACATCAAGGACAGGCTCAAAGAAGATCCATAAATGATGCTTGAGAAAACAAAGGAAACACTTCCAACAATACTTGAAACAATCCAAACAAAGAAGAAGCGCAATTGGTGTCAAGTATTGTGAAAGTTCGTGAAAACTTGGTGAGAGTTGGAACACTGCCAGAAGAGAGTGTCACAGATGTCGACAAAGGAAAAAAAACAACTCCAACCGATAGTGAAGCAACCAAGCACCAATCAAATGTTTGAAATTTTAAAAATGTAATATGCTATTAAGTTGACTGTAGTAAAATTTTTTGTACAATGTAATATGTTTCTATTTTAACTAATGATAATGACATTTTCTCATTTTGTGTTTTCCATCATTCATAGTTTGCTTGCATTTATAAATATGTGTTGCAATTTTAGTTTATTTTTGGCTAATATTGTTCACTATGTTCATCTCAACAACAAAAGCATTATAGATAACATTACAAATCAACATTAATATACCAATAATAAAATTTAAAACATGAAACATAAAGATTTATCAATGAAGAGAGTTGAGACACCAAGACATAAACATACAATTTTAAAAATTACAAAAAGATATAAGACATGTAATTTTTAAAACACTAATGTGATATAAAACAACAATTTTGTAAAATCTTATAAATCTTGAACAATATTGTGAAATCTTCTATGAAGTTTGTGAAATCAATACACTATTGTGTTTATCAATGTCAATAAAATCATGGAATAATTATCATTATGGTAGCTAAAACATTTCAGCTTATCCAAAATCATTACGAAGCATAGCAGGAATCTGTATCTCCACCATCCGATCACTAAAAGCATCATCATCATAGTCATCGATCGTATTCGACGTTTCTCTTCTGTCTGCTAGGGAACTCCAGTGTGCAAAAGCTCTGTCATACAAAATTGTATCCAACTGATATAAAGACACATAAATTCTTAAACAATTTTCTAAATTTTTGTCGAGTCTGTTGCAGAGTTTAGATTTAACAAAAGAAAGTGGACTGAAAACTCTTTCATCTTCGATTGACCCCAAAATCATTGTTTTACATAATTCATATAAACAAAAGTATTCACCTATTGTATCTTGTAAGATTGTGCTTGGATACAATTTTTGCCATAAACGTGCAGTGGAACCAATCTCATGGACACCTGTCATAAGTGACGTTTGCAAAACTATCGTTCTTCCAAAATGCGATGACTGTTCTTTCAAAAGATCATTGTTGAGTATACCTTTTATTTCAACACCATTGACTTCCACAGTCTTACTAAAATGGTTAATGAGGTTACCCATATATTTAATAAACATATCATTTACAGAATTGTATTAAGTACAAGGTCCCCAAAACATGGGGTTAACCACACCCATAGCCTTGATCAACTCATCTCTCTGAAATCGATCTCTTATCTCACCTGTCAAAGATTTTGCTATTTTTGAAAAATTACACTTTGTTTTCTGTATAATAACATGAAATCTATTGTGTGTTACAAGAAATTCTTCAAAATCTTCCACAACTATACTTGATTATCTGTCAAAATGATAAATAGGTACCATATTTCCATGAAAGTTAATACAAAGATGATCATTGATGTCAAACTTTAAAAAGCTTTTTGGATTGTTCACGTTTATCAATGTATTCTAACTATAAAATAAAGGTTATGTAAAATTTTCTTTAGATACATATAATGTATCAATAAACACACATATTTGTTTTCTCATCCTCATAAAATCAACGATATAGATGGATCTCTCTTGTGCAAGATTAATTAATCTATTCATTTCTTGTAACATTGAAAGAATACCACATAAGGTCAAAAGTGTTTCCAAGTTATTCAAATGGAACAACATATCTTTTGCCTTATCAAATATCCTACGATTTGCATGTATGAACCCCGTTAATGATTGATATTCTGTAAAAACTCTTTTAGCAGGTTGATACAGTGAAATCCATCTTGTATCAACATATTTTAGCAATTTTTTTCCTTCTATAACTCTTAGTGCAAACTGTTGAAACTCTATAAATATTTTTGGACTTAATGAGAAATAAGAACGAATTTCATGAATAAGATTTTCCACATTAGGAACATTTGAAAATGTGCTCACGATTTTATATGCAAGATTCACTCTATGAACCATATAATAAATGGGAATCATATATGGGGAAACTGTGGTTTGGAGTTGAATACAAAGACCAGACCTGTGACCTTGCATAATAACAACTCCATTAGCTCCAACACAAATTAAATTTGTTGCTATGCCTATATCTTTCGTTCTCGTAATATTCTTTAAACTATTGACAATAACATTATAAATGTTTTTTGTATTTGAACTTTCCAACATCTTATGTATTCCCAACAAAATAGGCCTTCTAATATGATTTCTAAATGTGTACACATGCATGTAAATCCAAGATGTGTTGTCCACAATTTTTACCTCATAAATAGAATGTGAAATAAATATGGTAAGTTTTACTTGTTCCCTTAGGTCTTCTTTCTCAACCAAATCTAGACATTTTACCATTTTCCAACCACTTCGGTCTGACCAATGAGAACTAGGAAGTTTTTGCACATTAAATAGGTGTAATAGCTTCTTATAATCAATAAAATCGGACATTGGTCTACCTTTCTTGAGAATATTATAAACAACAACAAACTGCATACTTTTTGAACCTAAAATAGTCTTCTAAATTTTATGAAATTGAGTTGCAATTGTTCCACCTTTCTCAACAAGAGATTGTTTTTGGTTTAAGTGATTGTCATATTCTATAGCATATCTTAGATGCATACATTTTGATGCATCCTTCCACTTAACTTATTTACTAACTTCATCATTACTTTTTATAACTTTTATATAAGTTTTGCCAACATGTTTTTCAATTGTATCAATCTTGTTTTGTAGCCTATGATACTTACCAAGTCTTCAACTACAAATTTTGCATCTACATTCCTTTTCATCGATTTGGTTATCCTCAGTCAGGATAGACTCAAGTCAGGGAAATATTTTTTCTCTTTCATTCTTAAATCCCCTTCCAAGTATCTAGTTAGACGCTTTTCTTTTTTTAGACTTTTTGATTGAAGATTCATATGGATCTTGTAATGATTTTGATTTATCACTTTCATTTTCAATTGTGATATCATTTTGAGGGTTGTTTTCAAGTGTTTGTTGGATGTCATTGTCAAGGGGATTTTCATTATAAGGCATATCTTGTTGGGGAATATCTTCAAGTGGAGGCATATCGGGATCGATAGGGTATTCTGCATAATAGCATACCATAATATTTTTTATCATTCTTGGAAAAAAATATACAGAAAAAATATTCATATCGTCAATCAAGCACATAATGGGAAGTCAAAAATCATTTGTACCTTGAATTTACACGGATGTCGTTGGCTCGTTGCATTTCGAAGTTTGTCTAAAATATTTGAGGATAGTCTTTTTAGCAAAAGATTTGGCCCCCTTCTTTCCATCACTTGGTGACATTTTACTTGTAATAAAAAATGTTTTTCAATTTAGTAGAGTAATAAAATGTTGAATATGGTGTACTTTCTATAGGGTGTACATATTGTAACTAGAATAAACAAATGTTTGGGTGGTAGATTATACATACTTGTTTCCTGCCATTCTTTATTGTGATTTTATTAGTTTATGCCAGTGGTTCGTTTTCTAGTGAAAGCACTTTAACTGATAAGAGCACAAAGGTAATTAACATTCAAATTGAAATCAATTTAAGAAAAATATTCTTTATGCAAAAAATAATTGCTGATACGTATGTAAAAAAATATCATATTATAACACAAAATGGTCTAGAAAAAAAGAATCAAAATGTGTTTGAAGAAATAGAGCATCAATATGTATTTAGAGAACCAAAGCATTTACACATGTATAATCTTAGCAAGGAAAAAATATTTGAATAGAAACTAAGAATCAAAGAGGTTTAAAACATTCAGAACAGGGTAAAACAAAGAAAACATGGGAACAAAGCAATGACCATCCGGATGTAGAAGAGGGCTCGGATATTGGTGTGGTGTAGAACAAGATTAAAAAATCATTAAATATACATGTCAAAAATATAAGATTTTGGTACAAAATGGACTAGAAATAGAGAATCACAATGTGTTTGGTTCACCTATTCATAAATATTCAAAGAATTTTAACAAAAAGAGAGAAAATAGGGGATAACATACAGAACATGGCAAAATAGAGAAAAATATGGCAAGCAGAGCAATGAAAGAGTACTTGGTGTAGAAAGAGGTCCAATGCAAAACAAAATTCAGTTAACACATGTATCAGTTGCAGAAATGGTTTTGATCGATTGCAGAACAAGTTTCAGATGCAGTAATGGTTTTGGTTACATAAGTGGTTTTTGGCTATAGAAGTGGTTCTAGAATGTTGTAGAACATGACCCGCTTGCAAAATGGTTCTGTCTAGTTACAGAGTTTGTTTTAGTTGTAAAAGTGATTTCGTTTGGTTGCAAAATAGGTTTCAGCTATGAAAGTGATTTCAAAAAGTTATAGAATAGGGTTCAATTGCATAAGTGCTTTTGTCCAATTGCAGAATAGGGTCCCATTGCAAAAGTGGTTTTGAATGGTTGCAAAACAAGATCTAACTGTAGAAATGGTTTCGAACTATTGCAGAGAAGGAACCGAATGTAGATGTGGTTCTGATCGGTTGTAGAATAGGATCTGGTTGCAAAAGTGGTTTTGGTTGATTACAAAAGAGGTTTTGTTCAATTGCATAACTGGTGATGGTCAATCGCAGAATAAGTTTCGATCTTGTGCAAAATTATGTTGATATATTCATCGGGTGTAGATTCGTAGAACAAGGTCCAAAAATAAAAATGTATCCCTAGGGTGTTAATTATATATAGAGGTATACTTGGCGAGTTGGGTGGGATAATTTAGAAATTTTAAAATTTTAGGGCAAAAAGGGTACTTTATTTAGGGAGGATTGCTTACAAATTTTTAAAAATAACCATGATACTCTTATCAAAGCACGACAAACCGACACCTAAAATTTATTTATCCCAAATTTTTTTGGCTAAATGGTCGATGTTCGGGTCCCCCAAATTTCACAAATTTTAATTTTTGAAAATGCTACTTTTTGCCCAAATGGCGAATTTTTACCGCTATGCATAACCCTAGGCAAAATTCTCTATAAAAACTAAAAAAATTGATGTAAAATATGAAGGGCATTTGCTTGAAAACTCTTCGAGTTTAAGCTTCTACTTTAATTGAAAGACTCTTTTGCTCTAGTTTTTGGATTAGTTATTTGTATGTGATTACTTTCTGCCTATCATTTCTATTATATTCATTGACTTTGTTAGATGAATTAAAATTCTACATTTGAATTTAATTTGAACGAAGAAATGAATGTTGAGATGCTAATTGGAAGTTATATTTGCGAGCTGTGAATGGTCCCTATGTTATTCTTTCTATTAAATGATGGTTAAAACTTGATTTTGTTATTTAGCTATTAGTTCATCCCCACTCTATTTTATGGCTTACAACCATATTTCCCATTTCTTTTAGTTATTTTTATTTCTCTCCCTAAGCTTAACATCGATTTTTAGATTAGTAAGGGAACCAACCCTCTCTGGAGATTGGCCCAAAGGACATCTCTTTCCTTCAACCTTTCAATGTTGGTCGGGTCTAGGGCGCATATTTTTACACTTAGGTAGATTCATGACCAAAAGTTTTTGGCATGCCCGGTGGGACACTAAAAGTTCCACTTTAAGTAGTATTAAGGTTTGATGTTCATATTTTTATTATTTTATTAGAACATATGGTGACTCAGTTTTACCTAGAAGCCTTCGAACGTGAAGTTGGCGAAAGCTTTACTTCATGATCACAAGATCGAAGGTCAAAAATTTAGAAAATCCCATTGAGTTCTTTGAGCTTGAGACCCAAGTCTTAGGGGAGCATCCTAGATTAGTCCCTTAGACTATCCCATCAATTGTAACATCTTCACAGGTAGATAGTGTGTTTTTGTTCCTTCAAGTCCCTCTAGCACTGCCACTAGCTTTCCTCCCCAAGCAAATCCTTTGATCCAAATGGCTCAAAATCCACCACCTCCACCACCAAGATAGTTTCCAGCATGGAATCACTCCGGAGCTTTGAATTTGCAAGCTCAAAACCTGATCCCACCAGCAACATTGAAGGCTTTGCCTACTTATGATGGTACATGAAAAATAGCTTATGAGCATGTTCAAGATGTGGCTTCTCTGGTGACCATTCATAGCATCACGGATGAAGATGTCATGGTAAGATTGCTCGTGCTCTCTCTTAGAGGGAAGTTGCTTTACTGGTACTGGTCCTTACCACCTACCACTATCACCACATGGGACCAATTGGCTGAGTTAATGATAAAAGGTTTCAATGAACAAGCGGATCCTTTTTCCTTGTTGCATCAATTTACTAACATTCAAAGGCATCCATAGGAGGAAATTGTTGACTTCAATGTTAGGTTCACTCAAACTTGGTAAAGAGTCCCTGATGGTCTCTGATTGACTCCCAAACAAGCTACATTTTATTACCTCCAAGCCTTCAATTTTGACATTAGCATGGCCATCCATCAGTCCAACGTTGATACATTCCCGGCCTTGTACTCTATCACATAAAATGCCGAGGCTGATTTGATTGCTATCGGTAAGCTCCCACCAAAGATGATGATGCCTATCTTCCTTGATCTCCCACAACATTTATATTCCAATGCATCTTCTCAATCCTTACCAATGTCCCCCATGTATCCGTCCCCTTCATGGAATCCGAGTTCATCTCAAACCCCGATAATTAATTGTCTTGCAACTGCCTGCTCCTTCCATTTTGCAGTTACCTGCTCTAGTTCCATTCCCAGCACTGCCATCTCTACCAGTACCACTTCCATTACCAACTCCTCCAGCACCCTCAAATCTTGATCCCCAAGAGAAGTTGCTGAAAGAGATGCAATCAATGAACTCAACAATAAGAGCAATGAGCAATGAGATCACAGTTATTAAGAAAAAGTAGGTTGAGAGAGATTTCCAGCCTAGGAGATTTCAACCTCTTCCAATCATCAGAGAGCAAGTAGCTTCAACCAACAAGGTGTCTGAAAGTAATCTAATCATATGAACAAATGAAGAAGTTGGCCCACTAGACAAAGTGTACTGGTGTTCCACCTACAATGATCCGCATGGCGAAGAAACTTGCATGGTTCATTTGAACTATGTACAGACATTGGCATATAGTTTTTCGATGGTTAGATCAACATGATTAGAGAAGTCGATCATAATTTTATGGTCCCTTATGTAGAATAAGTTTTGGTTCTCATGAGAGTGGGGAAAAATTCAGTCACAGTAGATCCAGTTGAGATGGAGCCATTGAAGGTGCCTGTTGAGCCAAAGGTGCAAAATGAAAAGAGATAGTCACAGGTGAAAGCACCTAGTACAACGTCTAAGCCAGAAGAACCTGTCCTGTTAAAATATCTCTTGCCTACATAAGCAAAAGAAATATTACAAGAGAAGGTGTCAACTTCACAAGTGCAATCTAAGATGAAGGAACAGGCAAAAAAACACCTCAAATACCCATCCTTGACCAAGCATCAGAGGGTAGAATCCACGCAATAGTATCGAAGAAAGTATGAGGCTTCCGATGAAGGAAGAGAGTCCAATTCATCTACGTACAACATTGTTGAAGAACTAAAGAAGATTCCTACCAAGGTTAGTCTCTATGATGCATTGCAATTGCTTGGACAAGTTGATTTGTTGCAAGAATATTTGAAGTCTATTAAAGATAAAAAGAAGAATCCTACTCAGACTGTATTAGCTCAGATGCTTACAACTTCGACTACTGGAAAGAATAGACCACCCCCATTTTATTTGTCTCTCAGGATGGAGGGTTGGATTGTGCATAACTGCATGATCGACTCTGGTGCTACGACAACTATCATGCCAAAGGTAGTTTGTGACGTTATGGGTATGGAGTATACCAAGAGTAGCCCAAGAGTTTTGCAGTTGGATGGTACTCCTGTAAGAATAGTAGGGGTCATCAAAGATATCCCCATTGTCCTGCATAAAATACCTCATATCACTATGATCCAAGAGGTGGTTGTAGTTGACCTAGAGCCATATTTCAACATGTGCCTCTCAAGAGAGTTTACTACCAAGTTGGGAGGCTATCTTTCTCTAGATTACTCTCACCTGGAATTTCCTTTCAAAGGAAAAAGAATTTGAATCTACAATGAGAAGCCTTCCATGTTTCATGTAGAGAGGATCGAGGAAGAAGAAAAGTCCATGGATTCTGTCAACATGGTCACTGAAGAATTAGAAGAATTGGATTTAATGGAAGAAGTTTTGGATGAGCTTCGTACAGAAGATGAATTTTCAATGAATTATTTTAATGCGATGATGGAAAATGAGATTGGTTGTTACTCCATTACTAAGCCCGAAAAGGTATAAGTGAAGGTGTCAATGATCAAGATCCTATTCCAGATCAGTTGTGGAAGCTCTACTTTGATGGTGCAAGATGCAAAAATGGCACAAGAGCTAGAATTGTTCTCATATCTCCTTTTGAAAGATAGAGAATGTATTCATACCAATTGACCTGAAGCTGTACAAATAATACTGCCGAGTATGAAGCATTGTGCTTAGGCTTGAAGAAAGCGGAGAAGCTTGGGATCAAACAACTCCAAATTTTTGGAGATTCTGAGCTGATTGTGAATCAAGTAACTAACAAGTGTGTCTCCAAGTAGCACTATCTAAAGGTATATCACAACAAAGTTTGGGATCTGTTTGAAGCCTACATGGTGTTGAACATCCAAGCAATTTCATGGGAATAAAATAAACATGTAGATCTCTTGGCATCCCTTGGTGCCAACTTTTCTCCAGTTGAGCACATGGTGAAGAAACCAAAGACCGTGAGGTTGGTTTACAGGCCTTCAGTTCCTGATAAGAATATCTATTAGCAAGTGTTTGAAAGTGATGAGCAGATCGTGAACTTCTTGATAAAAGAAGCTAGTACTATGGAAGGAAGAACACTTGATGAAGAAGAAGCTAAGGGACTAATCCAATTAAGAAATAATCATATCCCAAAAGGATTTATTATGCTCGAAAGTCTCTTTGATAAGAATGATAGAGCTAAAAAATATAAGATCAAAGTAGATGAGAAGGAGTACACCGATCTACAGTTGGGACCCAAAAAGTCAATCAAGGTTGGACACTCTAGAAGAACTTGAGTAGATCAAGGAGCTATACCATGAATTTCTAGACATTGTCGCTTGGAGTTACCAGGACTTAAAAGGTTACAACAAGGATGTGATCCAACATACCATTGAACTGCAGGAAGGAGTGAAACCCTTCAGGCAGAAACAGAGACTAGTCAATCCCAAAATTAAAGTTTTGATGAAAGCTGAACTATTGAAAATACTGGAAGCTAAAATTATTTACCCAATCAAGCATTCTACCTGGGTAGCGAATTTGGTCCCTGTGCAGAAAAATAATAGAGATATTTGCCTGTGTGTTGATTTCTGAAATTTAAATCAAGCTTCTCTGAAGGATCATTATCCTTTGCCACAGATTGATCAGATTCTTCACATAGTTGCAGGAGCTCAAATATTTTCTCTGTTAGATGGATTCTCTAGCTACAATCAGATATGGGTCAAGGATGAAGACCAGTACAAAATGACATTCACCACAAAATGGGGTACATTTGCTTATCAACGAATACCTTTTGGTCTCTCGAATGCTGGAGCAACCTTTCAGAGAGCGATGGATGTAACTTTTGGATGATATGGCTATCTTCTCTCATAATAGGGAGGAGCACAACTTGCATTTAAGACAAGTGTTTGAGAAATATCGAGAGTTCGAGATATCCATCAACCCAAAGAAGTCTATCTTTGTGGTGAAGGAGGGAAAGCTCTTGGGCCATGTAATCTCAGAAAAAGGTTTAGTTATTGATCTAGCTAGAGTTGAGGCTCTTTTGAAGCTTCCACTACCAGCCAACAAGAAGGGTTTGTAGTCATTTTTTGGGTAAATTAATTTTGTTCGAAATTTTATTGCAGATTTTGCCCAAGTTGTGAAACCAATGACTGAACTCTTGAAGAAAGATGCTGAGTTCAAATGGACTGAGCAAAGGAAGCAAGCATTCATGGAAATAAAGAAAAGATTCACTCAAGCTCCTATTTTGGTAAACCCTGACTATTCAAAGGATTTTATCCTTTATGCTGTTGGTGAACAAGAGAGTTACGCAGTTGTGCTCACATAGAAGGGAGAAGATGGAAATGAACACCCTATTGCATTCTTGAGCCAAGTCATCCAACCACATGAGGAAAAGTACAATTTCATAGAGAAGCAAGTGTATGCAGTGATGAAGTCCTTGAAGAAGTTTCAGTATTTTGTTTCCTAGAGTAAAATAATTGTTTATGTTGTTCATCCAGATGTCCAAAGTTTCATTATCCAGGGTGAGCTTGGAGATAAGAGAGCTGGTTGGGTTTCTAAAATCCAAGAATATGATATTGAAATTTGGCCAACCAAGTTGGTTCGTGGTCGAGCACTATGTCAAGAGCTTGCGAGGAGTGTTGCTTCCGAATCAATGGTTTATTAGTAAGGAAGTAATCTTGCTAATCATTCCTCAAGTGATCATGATTGGATAGAGGACCTTGTCGAATATTTCAATTCAGGAAGGTGTCCTTCACATCTCAATGCTTCACAAAGAAGGAGATTTAGGCTACAGGCCCTCAGGTATGTTATGTTGCCAAGTGGATTGTTTCATAAGAACATTGATGGAGTTCTTCTCAGGTGTGTCAGAGAATCAAAAAAGCAAAAAATCCTAGAAGAGTTTCATTCTGGATTGTCAGGTGGCCACTATGCAGGGAGACCCATGGCATTAAAAATTATCAAAGCAGGTTATTTTTGGCCCACTCTCTTTGTAGATGCATTCAAAGTTAGTCAAAGTTGTGATAAATGCCAGAGGTATGTCGGTAGGAGAAAAAATGCATCTTTACCTCTTCATCCGATTCAAGTAGAAGCACCATTTCAACAATGGGGTTTAGATTTTATTGGGGTCATTGATCCTAATTCATCTATCGAGCATAAATACATTCTGACTGCAACTGATTATTTCACCCGATGGGCCAAAGCAATCCCAACCAAGAAGGCAAACCAGGAGGTAGTCATCACATTCCTTGAAGGATTGATCACTCGCTTTGGCATCCCAGATGCAATTATAACAGATAATGGAACTCCATTCATCGGTGCTAAAATCAGCGAGTTCACGGGTAAGTATGGTATTTATTTAAAAACCTCATCAAATTACTATCTATAGGGAAATGGTCTGGCCGAATCTACGAACAAGAATCTGCTTAGGATTCTGAAGAGAACTCTTGGTGATAACAAGCGAAGTTGGCATTTGCTCTTGAACCAAGCTTTATGGGTTGATCACATCTTGGTTAAAAAGTCTATCAAGACGTCCCCCTATTCCTTGGTGTATGGTAAGGAAGCAGTCTTGCCCATTCACATTGAATTGTCGACTCTTCAATCCTTGCAATTGCTTGATGATGAAGATGATGAATTTGATCCCATGAGCGCAAGGTTGGCTCAACTATTACAGTTGGAAGAAAAAAGGGAGAAAGCATATAATGCTTTCATGGAGCATGCTCAGATGACAAAGAATTGGTTTAGCAAGAAGACTTCAGAGAAGGCGTTTAAGGTTGGCGATCTGGTGTTAAAATGGAATGAGAACAAGGCAAAGCCTGGCAAGCATCACAAGTTTGAGGTAATTTGGGAGGGCCCATTCCAGATTTTCAGTGTGAATCAATTTAACTCATATTATTTGCAGGATATGGATGGTTGTGTGTTGCCAATTTCGGTGAATGGTCTTCATTTGAAGGCCTATTACCAATAAAAATGTGGGATTACAAATGTAAATATGTACATAGTTTTTTTAATGTTGTTTTTGTTTAAAAATAACTAAGGATGGGGAGTGAAATTCCTTTTTTGCTAGGTGAAGTGTTTTCGCTTGTGAAAACTTTCTTCGCCTCTTCGGATTTAAAAGAAAAAAAATGAATGAAAGAAAGCAAAATTTCTTTTTACGGAGCGAAAGGTATTTTCATTGGCGAAAATCATTTTCTCCAACGAAAGTCCCTTTCCTTGCTTTTTTTGGGCATTTCACCCAAAAGTGCTTTTTTAGCACCAAAGGCATCAAAAAGCATGCATGCTTTAAATATTTTTTGCTTTCCAGGTGAATGGAGGAAAAATCACGTTGATTTTTAAAGCTGGGTGCTCAAATTGGCAAAAGCACTTAATGAAAAGATAAAAACAGAAGAGAAAAAAAATGATTTTCACTCGAGAAAAGAATTTCACCCATGCATCTTTGCTTTTTGGAGTGAAATACATTTTCGCCCTCTTTTGCTCATGCATATCCTGATTTTTGGGGTGAAACTCAAGTTGGCAGCAATAAACCTCCAATTGCATGCTTTTTTGGGCGAACAAAGTGGCGAAAGATATTTTTGGAGCAAAAGGGAGTGAAAAGCTTTTTTGCCTTGCTTTTTTGGTGAACTCTCAGAATGCATGACGTTTCACCAGCTAAATCAGCGAAATACCTTTTCACCCCACTTTTTCAGCGAAATAGGCACCCATCGTGCAGTTCAAGGTGAAAAAGTGGTGAGTCACGTTTTTCAAAATTAACCATTAACGGCAAGTTGTGCCTCCCAAGAAGGAAAAAATAATTAAAAAATTAAAACAACCAATCAAAGCATTAGGAAAAGAGGTGGGCGAAACCATTGGATCATTGGAAAGCATGAAACACCCCAAATTTAGTTGGAACATCGTAGACATTAAATTTGGTAGGTGTGATTGGAAAACTATAAGAAGGCAAACATTTTAGTTTAAAAAATCAAAAGAATTGCAAAGCGCCTGGTTGTAGAATTGTTGCGAATTGTGGGTTGCTCCAAGGTTTGAAGTTATTCATTGTCTATGTGAAGAAAGCCAAAGATGGGGAAGAGAACCTTAGAAGCTAAGAAGGAGAAAGTTCAAAAGAAGGTTGACCCAGAAAAGAGGTGGCAAAAAGCCAGAGAGGAGGAGGAGGAAGTAGAATTAATGCCTTATTATGACCGCCTAGCACAAATCGGTGACTGCATAATTACAAACAAGGGCATGGAGAAATTATGCCAGGATGTCAAGTTCACTCTATAGAAGGTATCCGTCAAGAGTTTGCACACCACGACGTTCTATTCTCATATTTTTTGGTACCTATGTACGCTCGTGCACTCATGTCCCGAGCTAGTATGGGCGATTACGCAATGCTATAATCCTGCTATGAGAGCTGTTCAAAATGCCCAAGGAGATAAGTTGTTCATAATTTTGGCTAGCTCGATCAGGGATGCCTTCACTTGTGGTGCAAGACCTCCGCCCGACGTCATGTTTAAAAAGCTCAATATTTCAGAGCAGGAGGAAAGGTACCAGTCTACAGTTCATATGTGGTAGTTTATGGAGAACCAGTTGTTGAAGATGCCACATTTTGGGGAATTGCCAGAATTATTGGCACCACTGAGGGATTTCAAGAGCCCATATTTATATTCAATGCTGGCATGGATGGTTGGATTATCCTTAGATTCCACAGTGCACAAGTGGTAAGCATCACTGGCATAGTGTATTTCACAGGTGGAATTTTACGCCTTGACTGCCATGACAGCGACCACGAATCCTATTTTCTTTGATTGGGTGGATTTCATAGCCTAGAGAATGCACACACAATTGTAGAAGGTGCATAGAGGAGAGGATGTCACCTTCAGGCACTATTCTTTCCTGGTATGGTATTTCTTCTATCACATGCATCCCCATTTTGCCTTTGTAGCAGTAAGAAAAACAGATGAAATAGGGAGAACATTGCTAGTTTATTCATGGACTCAAAGTTTGTCAAGAAAAGAGTCCTATTATAATTTTAACCAGATATTTTTGGGGCTCACCCTTGAGCTTATTTATGGGGTATGCGATAGAGTGCCAAGAGCAATGAAAGAAGAGGTGGTAGACAAGGAGAAGGGTGACGTATTTTTGTTGATGCAAGGAGTGGTCATCAAAATTTTTGGCTTCACTAGCAAACCTTTTTTGTTGCCATATTTTACCATCGAACATATTTTCATCCTGGAGGTAGCCTAACAGAATGATTTTATGAATGACACATATGGGACAAGCAGGGGAAAGAGAGCTATGTACACTATGCTTTTCTAGTTTGGCGATATTAAAGTGACTCAGTGCGGGTAAAATGAATTAATCACCAAAACATTGTATGACCATGGGTTGATTGAGCTTCCCCAACGATGGTGGTATGACCCTTTGGGTGTTTTTGGGAGATTCATCAAGGCCAAGAATTTTTATTGCTACCCTCGAGAAGACATCTTGCAGCAGAGGAACAATCCCAAGGGGCACGACCTTGAGTGGCACGTTGAAAAGATGATGTCACTCCCTCCTTGGCATGATTTTTATGAAATGGAGGTCGAGTATGATCCCACGAATCATCCAGAGCAGGTTCCTCCTCATGATTTGTTCAATCAAATGAAAGCAAAATTGCCCGAATGGTCTAAGGAGAAGATCACCAACTGGTGGGTCATGAGGGTCCATCGAGGGAAGCCCAGGTCAAGTTATCTATTGGTTATGGATGAGGTATTTTTGCTAATTTATGATGAGCATTGTGAAAAGTACCAGCCCCTCTCTTTCATTGACCTGGTGCCTCGAAGTATCCGAAGTCCTGACAAGGAAGAAGATGTGGTAAGAGAAAAGGAGGTATTGGTTGAAGAGAGGGTAGTTATCAAAGAAGAAGAGGAGCAACCACCGCCCGAGGAGCAACTCTCACTTAGAAAGAGGAGCATGGGTATAAGGGTACCTTTCCCCAATATGGTAAAAAAGCCCAAAAGTGGTGCAGTTTTTGCTCTTAGCACAAAGCCACCTCCTTCGCTTATGATTGAGTAGACTGGTTTTAAGGAGATATCCTCTTCGGCTCAGTAGGAACAATCGATCCCAATGGTGACAATAGTAGATCTGGAAGCAGAGGAAGAGAAAGAGCTAGTAGTGTAGCAACCTTCGTCGTTGGCTCAAATGGTGTCGAAGCCCATAGATATGCATTTTTTTTCTTCTTCTCTCACTGATAAGCACTTGGTGACCACTACCTCCCTATCTACAGTCCCCATATCCACTTTACCTCCATTCACTATACCCATCTCTTTAGTTCCCCTTTCCACTTCACAGTCATAGGTCACCAGTGCTCCCCCAGTTTCCTCCATTCCCTCCATTTCTCTTTCTTTCAGTTCATTTGCATCCACCTCGAATCCATTTTTCCTTTCATTGTCCTCCGTTCCATCTTCCATCCCTTCCAATCCTATTACCGCTATAAGTACGCAAGCCCCTCTTAGGGTAAGCGTAACTATAGCGCCTTCCACCTCTGCTCCCTCTATTGAGCCAAACCCTCAGTAGGCCCTTTTCCCATTTTCTCCAATTTTTGTAGTATAGGAGCCATTGGCTTTCAAGATGGAGCTACTATTGGAGCACCCCATGGTAGAGAAGATCAATAGAGCATGGTAAAGTTCCTCACGTTGGTTGAAGAATCGCAAGCGAAAGGACGCGCAGGCCCTAGATAAACCATTGAAGAAGGTGACTTTTGATCTAGAGGCTATGGAGGCACACACTATGAAGATGGTCCCTCAGGTCCAAAAATCCCAAGGAGAGATGGCACCCAATGATTATTCATATCAAGTCATCATCGAGGACCTCACAAAGATTGATACGACTAAGAAAATGGGTAATATACAGGTGGAGATGAGTTTGATCTACTTGCATGGTGAGCATTACAAAGATCATTTCTTCTAGGCTGAAGCAAAGATAATGGAGTTAGAGGAGGCTTTAGCTGCACAAAAGTCCCAACTAGATGTTGCACAATCATAATCTCAACAATGGTAGCAGAGAGTGAAGAGCCTAGAGGGTAAAATTGAGGGATATAAGCAGGAAGTCGACCAATATCAAACGACACAACAGGAAGCACAACAACAGATCCAGGCCTTGAAGGATCAACTCTAGAATCTGCAGAATCAGTTGGCAGAAAATGCAATGTAGGTGGTAACCCTCACGAAGGAGAAATTCAAGGAGGCTCGCAATCAGCTATTGATTGATTGTTCGACAATGGTAATGAAGGTGATGTTGGTTCTCATGTTCCTTTAGGAAGTGCAGACGGTCGTTTCGTACGATAAACATGTAGTGGAGTATTTAGAAGAAAACCTGGAGCCAAAATTGGAAATGGTGATGAAGATCGAGGTGATGGCTAAAATGGATCTCTAATTTCGCCCAATGAGCGCCATGGCCCGAGCTTGGGCGAACGCTAAAATCACACTATGCTCTTATTTTTCTAGGTTGGATCTGGTTAAAGAAGCCCACAAGCTGCTAGAGACATTTGAGCACGAGAGGCACATTTCGTTGATCTATTTTGATGCGGTAGTAGCTAATGGTTTCCCTAATTTTATTGATGATCAAGGGAATATTCTAGAAAAGAAAGACCTAGATGTGGTATGGGCTATTTTCATAGATGATGCTTCAGAGATTGATGACTTGGAAGAGCCCATCACCGAAGAACATGTGCTACCTTTGATGAGGAAGCTCACTCGCATCGAGTCTGGATTGTTGGAGCTCAACTAGAGGGCCAACTATATTGACATGGAGTAGGTTGAGACTTTTTGATACATTATGGATACACTCAATGCTCGTGAGGTGATTAGTATGGATGCTTGGGCCGAAGCAGTTACGGTGTATGAAGCTACAACTTCGCATCTCAAAGAGCAAGAAGAGACTGGTGCAAGAAACAGGTAATATAATGCAACTGACAGTGGTAAATCTATACCCAATGGATAAAAAGCATTGGGATATATTGCATTCAAGTGAGTTGAATACCTTGCAAGCCACCAAAAATATTGGCTTTTTTTCCACATTAAAAATTTTGTTGAATTTTTTTCTAAGTGTTCGATGGATTTCCTTTTGGGCGAGGTGAAGTTATAGTGAAATTCATTTTCACCCCCAAGCACAGTGAAATGCCTTTTCTCCCCCAGGTGCAACAAATCTCTTTTTTGAGTAGGTTCACTGTGAAGTCAGTTTCCAAGTAGTTTTGCTAGTGAAGTCATTTACTCGCAGTTTCACCCAGTTTCTGGCGAAATGCCCTTTTTTCCTAGTTGCTGGTAAAACTCACTTTCACCCAGTTGCTGGTGAAACTCCCTTTCCCTTGGTTTATTTTAGCGAAATTCCATTTTCGCTCTAGTTTTCAGTGAAACACCCATTTTGGTAGCGAAATTCCTTTTCACCCATTCCAGAGTAAAATCACCTTTGAGTGTAGTTTTTAGGTGAAATTCCTTTTCATACCTCATACTAGCGGAACCCCCATTCGAGCTAAGATTGTGTGAAACTCCTTTTCATGTGTTGGTGAGAGTAGCAACAACATTTTTTAAGAAAGGCACTTTTTTGCACTTAAGCTTGGCAAAATCAACTTCTTCGCGTGCTACACCTTGGTGAAAGTCCTTTTCAGGCTTCACCTTGGCAAAATCGATTTACTCCATTTTCTCAAGGTGAAACTATGGTCAAAAGCGCTTCGAGTGAAATTCAGTGTGGAGGGAGTTTCAAATCCAACAAATTTAATTTTTGAGGTGAAAAGAGTTACAATTTTCGAAATTGCTACTGATTAAAATCAAGTTGGCAGATAACCAAAAGATTACTCAAATTGAATGCTGTCGACTTTTGAATTTGATGTGATTCTACCATTTTCAAGGTGCCACCATGAAGATAATTTTTTTTGATGATCCTAGCCAGGTCCAAATGCACCATCTCTTGAAATCATTCGTTGCTTCCCAAGGTGCCACCAGATTGGTTCGTTGTTGTTGTCGAGGAGAGAATTGTGACCGACCACTTTGTCATTTCCCATTATTTTTGTTTTATGAGCATTTAATTTTGGAGGTGAAATCCTCTATAAAAACTAAGAAACTTGATGTAAAATATGATGAATATTTGCTTGAAAAATCTTTGAGTTTAAGCTTATGCTTTAATTGAAAGACTCTTTGGCTCTAGTTTCTGGATCAGTTGTTTATATGTAAATACTTTATGCTTGGGATTTCTATTACATTCACATCTTTGTTATATGGTTAAAATTCTGCATTTGAATTTAATTTGAATGAAGAGGTGAATGTTGGAATGTTAATTGAAAGTTACATTTGTGATCTGTGATTAGTTTCTATTCTGCTCTTTCTATTAAATGTTGGTTAAAACTTGATTTTGTTATTTAGTTGTTAGTTCATCCTTACTCTATTTTTTGGCTTACAACCATATTTCCCATTTCTTTCTATTAATTTCTCTCCCTAAGCTTAACATCGATTTTAGATTAGTAAGGGAACCAGCCCTCTCTAGAGATTGGCCCGAAGGACATCTCTTTCCTTCGGCCTTTCAATGTTGATCGGGTCTAGGGCACATAATTTTATACTTAATCCTTTTTGGAAAAGATATTTCATTCTTCATGCAATATTTATACTTCAAGTTTGTCTAGCTTAGGATCTTACCATGATGCTTTAAGTGACTGTTCAAAAGTATTTATACAGAAGAAGACATGATATGAAGGACAAAGGTGAAGGGAAGAATCTTTTAAAAGAATCTAATGATAATACAATATTTCAAGAAAGTACAAAGATTGAAGAACTTGAAGTTGAAAAATGAAGACAAGTAAAGGAACTTGATCAAGATGAAGGACACATATAATGTAAAGTCAATTGAAGGATGGGGACCATATTGAAGACTAAAGTCTTCAATAGTCAAATAATGTAATACAAGGGGGTGTTAGAGAATATTAAATTATTTGGTACATGCCAATGCACCACCTTGGTACATTATTGTAAATATTAGATTAGGGTTGTTTCCTAGATTAGAGTATGAGTAAATATTTTATGTAATGTAATAATGTGCAGGAAATGCACAAGTGTCATGTAAATAAGTGTGTAAATGTTGTGAGTGTAAATGTGCACAAGTGTCCCATATGTAAGTGTGCACATATTCTTAGATTAGAAAGAGTTATATGAAGAGTCATATCCAAGTGTGCATACAAGATAGTGTTATGTGTATGCAAGTGTTAATAAGTATAGAAGCCAAGAGTCATAAGGCTTGTAATATGGAAATGAAGAGTCATGGTAACCAAAGAGTCATCATAGAAAGGCTATATATTACTCCATAGAGTGAAGAAAAAATATAGTGATCTACATCATCAATATAGTGATCTACATTGTTCATAGAGTCATCTCTATGAGATATTTGTAACAGAAAGTGGAGTAATACAAGTTTGCATACATTTGAAGCAATAAGGCATGTACTCATGAGAAGTGGGTACAAGAAATCGAGTAAGAGATTCAAAAAATTAATAAGTATGATTCATAGGAATTGGTAGACTTAAGATAGGTCCATTTACAACCTCAAATACAATATAGACAGGTCCGTTTATAGGTACAAGACAAGATTGGTTGCTAAAGTTTATGTGTAGCAAGAAGTAATAGACTATAAAGAGATACTTTTTCCTAAAGTAAGGCTGGAAATTATAATATATCTTCTCTCTTTGGCTTCACATATAAATTTAATTGTATATAAAATTGATGTTAAATAAACACTTTTGAATGGCTATCTAAAAGTGGAAGTTTTTATGGATCAATCACAAGGATTTTTTGTTAAAGAAGAACACAAGCTCTATAGACTTAAGGAGGCTCTTTATGAAATAAAACAAAATCCTAGATCTTGGTACTCTAGGATATATAACTATTTTTAAAGAATAATTATATTAAGTGTTCTAAAAACACATTGTATAAGAAGGTTATTGAATCAAATTCATTGTAATTTACATGTATGTACATGGATTAATTTTTATGAGCAACTCATCTACATTTTTGAAGGAGTTTTAGAAGGTGATGCCATATAAATTAGAATGTTAGATTTTAGAAAGATGTAATATTATGGGGGTATTGAAATCAACTAATCAAATTTAGGTATATCTATTAGTTAATCCAAATTTGTTAAAAACTTATTAGAAAGGTCTAACACGTAGGTATGTACACTAGTAAGCACTCCCACTATTTTTGGCATTAAATCAATGAAGTAGGATTCAACTTCTCTTTTTTATGCAACACTATGGATAATTTTATAATCCCCCACCTGTATCTCCTCTAAAGATAGTGAAGCAACAACATTGGAATCCAACAGATAGAAATCTCCAAAAAATAAACTAATTCCAAAAGCCATCAGACATTTTACACCAATGAAATTAGCATAGAGGTACCAAAATTTTGTTGCCTAGTAGTAAAGCAGTAGTGCAAAATTGGCTAAGTATAGAGAGCATCAAATATTTTGTACCAAGAAGGTCAACAAATAGGTATCAAAACCCCATTTCCTGATGGGAAGCAAGGAGATAAAATTGGATAAGAATGGAGAGTGTCAAATATTTTGTCCCTCCAAAAGTAGCAAACGAGTACCAAAACCCAGTCACCCATGACTAAATATGGAAGTTGTCAAATATTTTGCACCCATGACACCATAGAGGTACCAGAAGTCCATTGCCTAATAGCAAAGAATCGAGTGCAAAATTGACTAAGTGTGAAGAGCACCAAAGATTTTGTATCTCCAAAGTCAACAAATGGGTACCAAAACCCCATCACCCGATAGATGTTAAAGGAGACAAAATTTTCTAAGTATGGAGAACATAAAATATGTTGTACCTCTAGAGTTAGTGGATGGTTATCAAAATCCCATCGTCTAATGGGGAGCAACAAGTACAAAATTGACTAAGTATGGAAGTTTTCAAACATCTTGCACCCATGATGTTAGCATAGAAGTACCAAAATATCACCACCTAGCAGGAAAGCAATAGTGTAAAATTGACTAAGTGTGAATAACATCAAAGATTTTGTACCTCCAAAGTAAACAGATGGGTACCAAAACCCCATTGTCTAATAGATGTTAAAAAAGCCAAAATTAACTAAGTATGAAAGTCATCGAACATCTTGTACCTCTAATAATAGTAGAGGGATACCAAAGCCCCATCATCCAATGGGAAGCAAGAAGTGCAAAATTTACTAAGTGTAGAGAGCACCAAATATTTTGTGGCACAATCCAAAATATAAACGGTCACTTTCATAGCATGGTGGTTTAGATTTGTTGTCATAGAATCCTAACAACCAAGCCACTCACTAACACCCATGCAATAGGAAATCATGGGATGGATAATTACATAACAAATCTATCAGATAAACCTAAGGAGAAGACAACTCCAATCCTCCAAAAAAAACTTGGTGAGGCCACATCAACATAGCTGCACCTAATAAGTTGTAATAGATTAGGTTGTTGAGCATGTGTGTAGGTTGGAAAGTGCTTTGGCATAATAAAAATCCATTCTCAAGGTAATGATGGAAAAATATCCATTGTAAAGTTATATATACTAGAATGTAATAGGTTCTAGGCATCAACTCTTTAGCTTTTACAATTTTTATTAATGCATGAAGATGCTCTATGCCTTTAAGGAATAAAGACTAGGTTGTTGTTTAACCTTCTTGTCTAAGGATCTTGCTAAAAATATATGTATGAATTGTTAATATTTTCTATTTTAAGCTATTTTAATGAATGCAATAATAATTTTTCTCCTGGATTTCTTATTAGAAATTTATTCTTTAGTTTTGGAAAGAATAAAAATTGGTATATTGTTCAGTAAATGAATTGTTTTGTAAATTACAGTGACAAGCTAGTTTTTGAGGTGTTCCATTTGTAACTGATTATCCATCACATTTTATGTTTATTGATGTTGTTGAATCCATGCCATTACAATTCTAGTTGTTTATCTTTTATTTATTTTTGCACTCTTTTCAACATCCCCATTTGCATGATTGGCTAGTTAGAATTCAAAAGGAACTGACCTACTCTGGAGGTTGATTCATTAGACTTCACATTTTTGTGGTCTTTCAATATTGGTCAAAATATTAGGATGCAAAACTTAATCCTAAGGCAAATTTTTAGACCAAGATTTTTTGGTACGCTTGGTGGTATGAAAACTTCACCATCTTGATAGATTAGAGATTTGGTGATACTTTTATCTAATAGATAATTTCCTAATCACCTAGTGACTCCATCCATATAGAAACCTAGATATATATTAAATTTTAAGTTAACATCATAGATTTAGCTACTTTGGTTTCTAAGTTATAATATCACAAGACAAGCAACTAGAAGGTTGGATGAACTAGTAGAATTTTTAGAAATACCTCCTCTTAGATTCAAAAGATAAGGTTCTAGTCCATCTTCTAGATATTAATCTCCCTCAAGCACATTAAAAGATCAAGAACACACTAAACTCTCAATATCTTCAGATGCATCATCATCAATAGCCAATAACCAGAATTCAAACTTCCCAAATTGGAATAACACAAGGCCTCTAAAACTGTTGAACCCAAATTGTATTTCTCAAGCAACACTCAAAGCATTACCTACACATGATGGTACAAAAAAAACTGCTTACGAGCATTTCTAGGATGTGGTTGGTTTAGCTGATATATATAATATTTGAGTTGAAGATGTCATAATAAAATTGTTGGTGATATATTTTAAAGGGAAATAGTTGTATTGGTATTGGACCCTCCCAGATAATTCTATAAATACATGGGCACAACTTGCAGGCAAGTTAGTAGATGATTTCAATGAACAAGCAAATCCATTCTCACTACTAATATAGTTTATTGTAATATAGAGGCATCCATAGGAAGAAATAATGGATTTCAATATTAGGTTCAATCATACATGGAAAAGAGTGCCTCAAGGTCTTAGGCCAACTAATGAACAAGCAATGTATTATTACCTAAGGGCTTTTAACTCAAATTTAGGCATGGTAATTAGGTAGTCCAATGTATGAACATTCCTAGATATTTTCCAAGAAGCATTAAAGGTAGAAAAAGACTTAATTGCTATAGGTAAACTACCTCCCAAGACTATAATGCCAATATTCCCAAAAATATCTCAATAATAAATATAGACACATGCAAAAAACATCCCTTTCCTTGCAACTTTTCCAACTATTGATTTCCCAACACTACCAACTCATCCAACAATGTAAACATTATTGGTTGCTCCTGATTTACCTGCATCATCAGTCTTGGACTTTTAAATGGTTGCCTTGAAAGAAATGGCTACAACTATGAAGAACCTGATAGATGATATTACTTATATGAAAATGATAGAAGTTGAGAGAAATTTTCAACCTAGAAAATTCCCATAAATGATAAAAGATCAAGTAGCTTCTACGAGCAAAGGCACTACAAATTCTAATACAATATATAGAAATCAGGAAAGTGAGCCTTCCTTTGCAACTTTTGAAGTAGATTATCGGTGTTCAACCTATAATGATCTGCATGGTGAAAGCTTCTATATGCTGCATTAATATCACATATATAAGATTACAATTGAGAAGGTAGAAAGAAGCCATAAAGGATAAGTAAACATGCTAAGGGAGTTTGATCATAACTTCAAGATGTTGTCAATTGAGTAGGTGGTAGTCTTAACATGATCAGGAAAAAGGTTGTTGCAAATTGGTCCTAAATAAATGTATCCCTTTAAGGTGTCCTCTGAGTAAAGAAGTTGACCAAAAAAGTATGACTCGCAACCTGCAATCCAAAAGCTTGCTCAAGAACAACAAAAGTCAATTAAAGAAGTTGAAAGTCAAGAACAAGCTAGAGATAAGCTTTAGTATCCCTCTATCACCAAGAGATAGATATTGAAAGTAGCTCATAAATACAGGAAAAAATTTAATAAACCGAATGAGAAGCAGATGAAACAACCTAAATATCATAGTTTCAATATAGTTGATGAGTTGAAGAAAACACCATCAAAAGCTAGCATGTATGATGCTCTACTAATCACAAGGTAGATTGAACTAATTTTGTCTTCATTAAAATCCATCAAAAATGGAGGAAAGAACTAGCCAAAACTCAATTTAGCTCAAGGAAAGCCAATTCTAGGAACAGGTAAAAACATGCCATCACTATTCTGTTTATCTTTACACATGTAAGGATGGGTGGTGCACAACTGTATGTTTTATTATGGAGTGGCAACCACAATAATGCCCAAGGATGTATGCAAAATAATGAGCAAGGTGTTGGACATTTGAGGTAATTTGAGGCATTTTATGTTGTCATTGATGTCACATGGATCACATTTGGTTTTGGTGGCCAAAATATTTAATAAATAAGCATTTATGATATTTTGGAAAGCATGACTATTTATAGGGTTTTTATGAAAACCAAGGCAGGAAAAATAAAAGGTTTTAATTAAAACCATGGTGGGCTTATGTGGAAAGGGATTTTCTTAAAAGCCAAGGTGGAATTTTGTTTCATAGAAAAAGGACCTTCGATGATGAAGATATATATATATATATATATATATATATATATATATATATATATATATATATATATATATATATATATATATATATATATATATATATATGTATTTACATGGTGGAATCGGTAGTCGCCACGAATCTGGGTAGGTTGTTTAGCGATGATGAAGATATTAAAGTTTAAAGTTTAAGTTTTAAATAATGGAGGGCCGACCTATGTGTAATTAATGGAGGGTGGCATATATATATGTAAAGGTTTCAATTTATTTTGTAAAGTGGGCATATTATATATCATCGGAAAGCTTATTTCGAGGGCTATTTGACTAAATTATTTAGAAGAAGAAATAAGGTGTGTGTAAAGAGATATTTATAATTTTGCAAAGGGGTTCCAAAAGTGAAGTTTGCATTTATTTTTCAAGAGGATTAATTCTTTCATGAGGTGACAAGGTATGCAATATTGTGATTTATTTTATTTTATGGTATAAGTGGTTTTGGGAGTGAAAAGGTTATGCAATGTTTTGATTTATTTTATTTTATGGTACAAGTGGTTTTAGGAGAGATAAGGAGTTGTGCAATTAAAGGCCTTGGTTATGATTATTGAAAAGTGGAGTAATATTGATTATTTTGTGATCTACTAACCCTTGTGAAGATTGGTAAAATAATTTTGTGATAGTGGCAGATTTACAAAGAGGTTTTTTCATCAGGTATGGGCACATTCTCCTATTAATTTTTTATGGTGGTTGATTTCTGAAATATCATTGGAGGGAAAAGGATTGTTTGTGGTTTCCTTTTCAAAAGTGGTTGGTTGAATGCATCAAGGTTTTTTGAATTGAGAGTTGTGTTTAAACCTTGTGTTATAAGCATAGTGATTGAAGCCCATTGGTTGTGAAAGAAATTGAGTTAGAAAAGAACATGAGTATCATTGTTATGTGATATTTGTGGTTGAGCATTGTTGGAAAAATTTGAGTTGGTTGATACATACTTGGACTAGGGTTGTGTGAGAGAAAGTTGTCCCTTGTGGTGATTGGTTGAGTTGAGTTGATTGAGCCTAGTCAAGTGATGTGTGAAGTGATTGTTCAAATCATATGAAAAAAAAAATATTCCATTATTCTGATTTGAGTTGAGAGTAAGATTATAACATATTGAGTCTCTAACAATTCTATTTATGCTTCTATGAGATTGACTTGAGTTGAGTTGAGATTGATTTGATTTGAGATTGAGATTAGAACATATTGAGTCTCTAACAATTCTCTTTATGCTTCTATGAGTTAAGTTGAGTGGAGATCATTGTGGATCATTGTTATCATCCATTGAAGAGTACATTGTAATTCATTGTTGAGTTCATCTTTGAGCTTTGCCTTGATAGATTTGTGGATGAGATTTGAGTGCTACTTGAGCATGATTGATTGAGCCTTTGAGAAGGCATTTATGGATAGTTTTGAGAAATCTTTGTGGACAGTTTTGGGATAGATTTGTGGATAGTTTTGGGATAGTTTTGTGGATAGATTTGTGGATAGAGTTTAGAGCAGATTTGGGCAAGTTCTTGGTGATCTTGCTAGAGAAGATTTGGGTAAGTTCTTGGTGATCTTGCTAGAGCATATTTGGGCAAGTTCTTGGTGATCTTGCTAGAGCAAAATTGGGCAAGTTCTTGGTGAGCTTGCTAGAGAAGATTTGGGCAAGTTCTTGATGAGCTTGCTTGAGCAGATTTGGACAAGTTATGTGTGAGCTTGTTAAGAAGATTTGACAAGTTTTGTGTGAGCTTGTTAAGCAGGTTCTGTGTGATCCTATTGAGTAGGTTCTTAGTGAGCCTATTGACAGAGCTTTGGAGGTGACAGAGTACAGAGGAAAAAGTTTCAATGGATAGAGATCCAGTAGCCAACACAGTTGAAGACATATATGAGTGAGGAGTATTTAAGTGGAGAGAGGTCCACCAATTAGTGCAACAGAGAGACAAAGTATTCTAGAAGATCACATAGCCAAAGTAGAAGGAAAACGAGTTATCCTGTGGAAGAGATACATGAACTTGAGATTAGGGGATCAACATCTCCTTTGGATAGAGATCCATAAACATTGTAATTAGGAGTGATTACCAAAGAGATTGATTGAGAAAGTTTTAGTAAAATATTTTCTCCATGGAGTACCTCACATTGGGGGAACCACGTTAAATCTTGTGTCTCAATTGTGTGTGGTGACTTGTGCTCTTGCTTACTACTACTATCTGAGTTATTAATGCACACTACTATATTTGGTTATTTCAATTAAGGACATTAATTGATATTGGTTTGGAAAGAAAGTAAAAGTGGTCTTATACTTGTTCATCTCCCTCTCAGTATAAGCTTGTGTTCTTCACATGGAATATGCTTAGAGTATCCCTAGTGTGCTATTTTTGGACAATACTCTAGTAAAAATTATTTGAGTAATTAAGGACATACCTATGGTGCTATATAGGATGTCATAAAAAAAAATCATTCAAGAAGTAGTGGTAGTGGACTTAGAGCCTTATTTTGTGAATAACACAAGCTTATACTGATAGGGGGGTGAACAGTATAAGACCACTTTTTACTTTTCTTTTCAAATCAATATTATGCAATGTATAGATAGCAGTATCAATAGCAATAATCAAAGCAATGCAAAAAACACCATACACAATAGAGACACATATTTTAACGTGGTTCACCCAATGTGGGCTACCTCCATAGAGAAAATATTTCTTCTAAATATTTCTCAAATAATATTTTGGTAATCCTTCCCAATTACAATGTTTATGGACCTCTATCCAAAGGAGATGCTGATCCTCTAAATCTGGTTTGTGGATCTCTATCCACAGGAGAACTCCTTATCCTATGCTTTGGCTGGTGATCCTGTAGAATACTGTCTCCACTTATCTGACTGTGGATCTCTCCACTTAAAAACTCTTGTCCTCACTCAGAAGACCTGTCCTCATTATCTTGGCTAATGGATCTCTATCCACTGGAGTCTCTGTCCTCTCTGCTCTGTCACCTCCAAAGCTCTACTCAATAGGTTCACTTAGAACCTTTTTAAATCTGCTCAACAGGTCCACTCAGAACCTGCTCAAATCTGCTCAACAGGTCCACTCAGAACTTGCTCAAATTTTCTCAACAGGTCCACTCAAAACCTGCTCAAATCTACTCAACAAGTCCACTCAAAACTTGCTCAAATCTGCTCAATAGGTCCACTCAAAACCTGCTCAAATATGCTCAACAGGTCCACTCAGAAACTGCTCAAATATGCTCAACAGGTCCACTCAGAAACTGCTCAAATATGCTCCACAATCCCACTCAAATTTTTTCTAAATTTGGTCAACAAGCTCACTTAGAACTTGTCCAAATCTGCTCAATAAGTCCTCTCTAGGACTTGCTCAAATATACATTGCAAGCTTCCACAAAAACTCACACAAAATCAGTCCACAAGACTTCTCAAAGACTTGCCTCAAATCAGCTTAACAAGTCCACACAAAACTTGTTCAATCTCATATAATCATAAAAATAATTGTTAAAGACTCAATATGTCCTTTACTCAATGCTCAATCACTTTCTCAACTCAATCTCATAGAAGCATAAAGAGAATTGTTAGAGACTCAATATATTCTATACTCAATTCTCAATCTCAACTCAATATCATAGAAGCATAAATAGAATTGTTAGAGACTAAATATGTTCTATTCTCAAGGCTCAATCAGAATATAGAATATTTTATTTCATGGAACTTGAACAACCACTTCATCCATTCACTTGACTAGGCTTAATCAACTCTACTCAAAATATCATCTCAAGGAACAACCCTTTCTCACAAAACCTAGTCCAAGCATGTATCATCCAACTCAAAATGTTTCCAACAATGCTCAACAAAAAATCTCACATAACAATGATACTCATGTTATTTTCTAACTCAAGTTCAAGTTCTTTGCATCACCCATTGGTTTCAAAAACAATGCTAATAAGACAAGGTTTTAATCACAACTCTCAATCCAGAAAACCTTGAAGCATAAACTCAAAGTACTTCATTCAACCAATGGTCTAAACAACACTGCTTATTAAACAAGGTTTAATCACAACTCACAATCCAAAAAACCTTGAAGCATTAAATCAACCACTTTCAAAAAGGAAACCCTAATCAAATCCTTTTCACTCCAAACTTAATTTTCAATCAAGCCAACCATCTAACTCAACAAAGAAGAATTTTACCCATACATTTTCTTGAAGAGTAGTTGTCCTTACAAATCTGCCACACTCACAATTACTTCTTTGAAAAACTCAATAAGGGTTAGAGGATAATTTTTATATCACAATTACACCTTATCACTCCAACTTAAACAATAAGCAATATCCTCACAATAATCACAAAACCCTTTATTGGAAATAACATACAACTCATAAAGTCTTAACCTTTCAATATTCCACAATAGCACAACTTAAGACTTGAAAATAAAAAATAGAATTCTCCTTATACCTCCTAATAATATTTCTCAACTACCAACCTTTATCACAATGCAAAGACTTCAACCACCAAATACATTATACCTCCAACTTAGGCATTAATAAAATAAAACATTAAAAATGTACCTTTGCCTTTGGAGAGTTTCGAACTCTCAACGCAACCCTCACAATGTCTTTGCCCACGACGCAAACACCACACGATATTACAAGCTCATTGGAAAGGAAGAAGCACCACGTGCTTCAAGACTCCTTCTTGTCCTTGCAAAAATGTATGCACCTATGATTGGTGCCTTCAAAGCATCCACCAAAAGCTTCCGCATGATTTGAACACTAACCACCATGCACACCAAAACGTACGCTTGCAGCCCACTTGCCACTAGGCCAAAGTGCCTTGTTGGCTTCCAAACAATCAATGCACTTGCTTTTGTCCCTTTCACCATCAATTCAAACCACGAAATTCACACAACACTATCACGAGCTCTGCATTAAATTTGATGCGCTTCTCTTTCAAATCGAGCAAGGGTAATTCAAAACTTAACTTTGGCATGGTATTAATATGCATTCCCATTATATTAAAAATGTCGATGCTTCCCTTGTCTTCTATGACGCCGACGAAAATAAGATTTACGTTGTTTAAATCCAACCTTTGGATTTATTTAATATATGCTTTGGTCTTCAACATTTAACCCAACCTTTGGGTTTATTAAAATATTTTTAGACTTTGTAAACCCACTTTTACAATATAAAATATTGTAATGAAAATTACAAATATTTAATTTGGGTTTTTAGCATGGCACTTCTAACCATTATAATATTTATCCTTTGATAAAGTTCATTTTAATATTTATTTATAAAATTTAATTTCATCTTGAATTTAAATAATTTATAAAATAAATATTATCACTCCTTTTTAACTTCTGTCTTTTGCACTGTTTCAATCGAACTTCTGCCTTCTTGCTGAAAATAAAATGACCATATTTGTCGCCTTTATTTCTTGCTGAAATCTTTGGAATTAATGATGACTCCTAGTGGCATCAATGGTGACATCAATGACAACTTTGACTTAGGGACTCAAAAATGTCCAACATTTTGGAATGTGTCTTTCCAAATAATTCAAAGCTAAAATAGGGGGATATCTATTTATAGATTACTCACATATGGAGGTGCCCAACAAGGGTAGTAGAGTGAAAATTTTCTCTGAAAAACCATCCACTTATCACATAGAGAAAAATGAAGAAAATTAGCAAGCTAGTACAATTGGCATGATTAATGAAGAAAGTGATATTATGGAAGATATTATGGATGAACTAAAAATGGGAGATCAATTATCGCTAAGGTATTTTAATTCCATGGTTGAAATGAGAATTGGTACATACTATGAAGCACAAGGAAAAGAAAACCAAAGCTATTATAAATAAAAAAATTCAGCAGGCTATATGGAATCTCTACTTCGATGGAGCAAGGTGTAAGAATGGTGCTAAAATAGGCATAATGCTAATATCACTAGATGGAGTAGAAAAAGAGTTTTCATATAGCCTAGCCCAGAGATGCACAATGTAGTAGAGTAGGAAGCACTTTTCCTGGGCCTAAAAAAACTAAAAAAATGGAAATTAGGCAGTTGTTAATCCTGTTGAGTGGAAATTTTACCCAATTGCAAAATCATCGCCATAATCAGGATTTTGATTAGAAAAACCTCTCTTGCAAAGAAATATAAATTTCTCCAAGGTTCATTATACTTAATGTATGCTTGAAATGTTGTGAAGATATATGAAATAAGTGCTAGGAATACCTTAGTGATTTGCAAGTAACTATTAACAAGGGGCATGTGTTGGTTTATTTTATTATGCTATGATATTGATTGTTCATGAAACTTAAAGGAAAATAAAAATGTGATTGGCCCTCATATGACCACAATGTAAAGTCTTAGTTCATTTTATCTTGAAGTATTTTAGGTAGATTTTATCTTCTTTTGGTTAAGCAGATATTAAAAAAGTTTTATTTTGCATTATTAAACCCTGCTTTGAGCATAAAAGAGAAGACTAAAATCTATCTTTCGAAATGCAAAGTTTTAATGATGATTGGATTCATTTAATGTTTCTTTGAATATGAAAGTAAAAATAGCCTTTGATATAATAAATAAATTACCCCTCTTTGATGAAATTAATTTTCATAAAGAGACGTCAATTTATTGCTCTAAAAACAATGGCCTTTGAAATGCCATATAAATCACTCCCCTTTAATGAAATTGTAATTTTCATAAAGGAAAGTTAATTTATTGCTTACAAAATGAACATGCAAAGCTTGAAATTTTGATTTACCTTCAAAATGCGAACTTATGTAAAATCCGAAATTATAAAATGCTAGTAAAAACAACTTTGAATAATTATTATAATTTCAAAATGACTTCAAAATGAAATTGAAATTTTTCTAAATGGAGTGTTAAAACTTATTCTTCACACCCGTGCTTTTATTTTTGGAATTTTATTTTTTCTATTTTTATTTTAATTGCCAAAGTTTAAAAAAATGAGAAAACAGGGTGAAAGAAATAAAAATAAAAAAAATCTGAAAACATGAAACAAAATGCAGAAAATGACCAAAGAGAGCTACTATAAACGGTTCCCCAATCTTGCAAAAAACATTATATCCTAAACGCAAAAACAAGAACCAGGTTAGACCTGCATACACACAATCTAAGACTGGTCAAGGTGAGAGTCTAAGGAGTAAAGCATGCATCAAAATATGTAAACAATGCAACCGTATTCACGCATAAAACATCATCACATAATTCCAATGCATGTGGTGAAAAATATTCATTAAAGCTTTTTTATTGCCTTCAAAATCTATTTTCTGCATACAAGATGAGAATAGCAGCTGAAATCTTTCCAACCATTTCCCCTTAATCATTTTCCAAAATTCCAGCATGTGGTTTTTCAAAATAAATCTAGCCCTTGACCTCCAAAAAGGTCTAGTACCTCTTCTCCTATCTCGATGGCGCATTTAAAATTTTCAAAGAACCCATTTTGCTTCATTTTCCATTCTTTATTTGATAACGCTCTCCTCGTTCAACCTTCCCTCTATTCACGTTCATTTCCTTTTGTTTTTTCTTGGTTTCACACGTGCCTTGAAATGTTTATTCATTTCTCAAAGGTGAATGGGGTTCAGGCTATAATATACCATGGAACCAATAAAGTTTCCCTACTCTTCTATTACCGAGTAGCACTCAATGTTTGATTAAAATGTTATAAAATTTGCTTTTGTTTCACTTAACATCGTGTAGGGCATTAATATTACCATGTTATAATTATTACATGCTTATTTTGGGATGCCCTTGCTGCATTTGGATCCCACGTGGTGTAGGGAAGTCTACTCCATTTATTGTTATGATTTTCCTAGTCCACCTGTGTTGGCGTTACAAATGTGGGAATGCCATTTTCTATAATGCCTTCCACTGTGCATTTGTGGTCCCCTGCCATATCCACATATTCATTCAAATTTTTGCACCACTGTATGCATCCATCACGCTCAACCTAAGCATCCTATTGATAACCCATGTAGACCCCATTCTCAGCCATGGTGTCTTTGTCGCCTAGGATTTTATTATCGCTGTTGGTTTCACTGTATCCGTCTTGTCAATGAAAAAAATTATGTTGCATGGACGACTACATCCTCTTCGCTACATCGATTGGCCATATTCATATGTAATTTTACTACTGATTTGAACACTACGCCATTCCAACACACAAACCCTACTCATACACCAAATACGATATCTCAACATCGATTTCTCTACCTATTCACAACATGGTGACATTGACTATGGCTTCATTGTCCCTATCCATGTATGCCAAATCATCTTGTTAGCATATCGACCTCTAGCTCTCGCATCAAAAAATTCTTGCACAATGTCAATAAGGTTATCCATATAAGAGACCAACCACCATATTGTTTTATATACATGGATTTGTAGCTAAACTAGGTAAACTACCTATCCACTACGATGATTATATTGATGCAGTGAGAAAGACAAATAAAATTCCACAAATATATTTATATGGAGGCCATCATCACCAACCTTCGTACAACAACTATAGGATGCTTACTTTTCTTGTATTTGTTCCACCCACTTTTAGTTTGAAAAAAATCTATCATTTAATACCATCGTCTGCATATCTATCGATAAAAAATGCTTGGGGAGCTCCTTTTGTCTTCATCGACCCTATCTCATCCATGGTAAATGTGTTCTTGCTGCTTGTCATCAATGTTATCAGTATCCACACTGCTATCTCTCTGACCATAGCACCTCTATCAGATTACCGACAATGCTCACATTCATTCCTTTAACTACCATTTCCATTTTCTTTCTTCACAATCATCCCTTGTGACTTGCAGCACTATCATTTTTAATTCACAGGCTTTATAAAATGCAAGATTCTCCATGGATATGGGAGTTGAGGGTGCTCACAAATAGTTCATCATAGGGTTGAGACACCCCCTAGACCTACTCCCCCATTCTTTCTATTTGCGATGTTGTTGGTTGGATGGTGTTGTGGTCTAAGAGGTCCATGTACATTGAGCAAAAAATCATCAATATATTAGCATCAGTTACGATGGTCTTTGCTGACGTTTGTAAAATGTCTCACTATGACTCTACACACTATCATTGATAACCTATTTTCACCAGTCGGGTCATGTAGCTCATGCCATATAAAATCCCACCGAATACCTCAATCTATCCTATCCACGATCGACCAATGTGTCTGAGTCATCCAATCCTCATAGGTCATTGTGGTTCATCTATTCATCGATCACAATATTGCCACGTCTATGCAATATTGGCATCGATGCCCCATCAGCCCCTTCTGCATGCTGTTCGTCTTGATCGCCAAGATCCACATCATTGCCTTGTTACGATTGGGTTATTGCCAGGTCAACATCCAAGCCGATCCTTGCCACATCAACCTCAAATCCTCCATCAGTGCCTTGATCATGGTATCGTCCATGACACGATCTCGCAAATCATGCTCGAGTCTTTGTCCCCACCTGAGTCTTCATCCATACCTTCATCACATAGCCTGTTGTTGATGTTCACCATGGTTCGTGGAGTAACCTACATAACACTTCATCATTAGCCCTATTGACATTTAGAATTAAAGACAGTTCATAAAATAACTTAAACTATATTAAAACTATTTTATGAACATAAACAAATTTCCTCTTTTCTTTTAAGAGCCTACGGGGGGTGATATGAACCTTCATCACTTCATGTTTTTTTATCACATATATCTATATATATATATATATATATATATATATATACCTATTTTATATCATTACTTTTTCATTTATTTATTTATTATTTATAATTTTTTATTTTTATTTTTATTTTATTTATTTTTTAATATGAAAATAAGAACATTTAATATATATATATATCTATTGATGCCTTTTGTAATTTTATTTTATCTTATTTTATTTCATTTTATATTTTGCTTTATTATTTATTAATTTATTGCTTTTTATTATATATGCTTTATTTATTTAATCAATTTCAACAAATTGAAATGATTAACTCCAAAGCATTAATATTAATCCTAAAGCAATAAAACAAAAAAAAGAAACCAAATTTGACTAACACACCTATACAACTCCAAAGATAAAGAAGAGGACACACACCAAGATGAACCTCAACATCTACATGGCGAAATCTGAGGGTAAAAAATTATCAGGAAATGTGACTCAAAGAAACCCAAAATCATCCCTCCAAGGATACCAGAATGCTCAAAAACACAAAATTTAAGGTGGGTCCCCAATATTGGGGTTAGTTGTGAGATAGTCACAACAAATGGCGACTCTGCTGGGAAATGCTCTTGAGCATTTCTGGTGAAGAACCCAGTTCTGTAATTAATGAACCAAAGGTTAGAAAAGTATACACCATTTAGCAACACCCAAGGAAAGTAAGGTCAATAGCTTCATATGAGAACAAATGGATTATTTGCTTCCGCATGGTGTGTGCAATGTGGTTCAATTTGCATCCTTGGGACCATCAAAATTCCATCATCTGGTTTACCTTTAGGCTATGAAATGTTGCTCATAATATTTCATTTTTGAATAATATTTTTGCAAAGTCTCTTTTGAGCATAATTTGTTCAGACAGAGCCCCACTGCCAGTCAGGCATCCATAGCCCCGATGGAGATTTTCTGAACTAGGTGACTGATTTGATCAAGCTTTTCAATGCTCATTTTTTTATATATCAAGCTTTGTCTAGACAGAGCCCCACTGCCAGTCAAGCGTCCATAGCCCCGATGGAGTTTATCCAAACTTAGTGACTGATTTGATCAATATTTGCATTGCTTGTACTCTTCTTTCATAGAGAACTTTGCCAATATTTATGTGATACTTGAATTGGAGCATGTTAGATATTCGCCTTAATCGGTTCACCAAGATGATTTCATCCTTCACAATTCCAAGGAATGCCTCTTCATGTGATGTTCATTAAAGTGAAGCTTTGGCATAATATTCCATTGTTTCACATTCCACCATCTTAGTACACTTAACCAAGGATAATTACTATATAGCTTCATTTTCTTTCCCCCAGTTCCGTTTGATTCATGGGTTGTATTATCTATTCTGAAAACATGCCATTTTATCAGTAACCATCACAAAACCAAAACCACAATAAAGGGGACTGACTCAAAATGTAAATGTATGGGAGCATGAACATGACTCTAACACACACAAACAAAACTCCTAAAACACTCTAAGGAGACAAGAGAAACAAACAACAACTCAAAGGAAAACCAACACACAAAACCAAGACTAAACATGAAAACCAAAAAGTATTTACAAAATATACAATATAGTACAAATGGCACAAAACTCAACCATGACTTTCCTGGATCCCAAATTTGATTTCTTTCATGAATAGAAATAATTTTGACATGATAGGCACACTGAATTATACAGGCATCAACCCACAATAAAATTATGCCTACAAATACAAAATCCTTTATTTTACCTTTTTTATTCCAGTATTCAACAATTTCAATTTGAGATTCTGGCACATTAAATTGGCAAGCAAATGCATGATTTTCAATTATTTCTTGCTTATTACATGAGGTGTAAATTCCAACATTCAATTCATCACTTTGACAACATTTCTCATTTTTGCAAGCATATAAGATTTCCTTCAAATAAGAGGCTATTTCTGAAAATTTTGACATCAAGTCACCCTCTAAATTTTTAGGCCAATCATGCTCACGCAACACTTTGCAAGCATCTAGGATATTTACTAAATAAGGATCATTATAAGTTTTTACCCTAGATTGAATTTTTAATATTCTATGGACATGATTCAACAATTCAAGCATATTCACATTTGTTTCGTTTGACAAGACAAACTTATTAGCAATGTAAGTAGAAACCAATTCTAGCTCTTTGCTAACCTCACATGGCACTTGATCATTAATCACATTTGAATCTAAAATTTCATGATGCAACATTTTACCTGGATTTTGGATAATGGAACATAAAGGTTTAGATTTTACCTTTTGCATATTTTCATTTGCCAAACCTTTGTGAGCATTTGTAATCTTTCCTTTTTCTTCATGACTTTCATCATCATCAAACACCTGTTCAAAAATACCAAATTTAGGCACCCAATCAAACATATGCCCATATTTTTCAAAACAAGAACCTAGCTTCTCAAGATATGTGTCACATAACACCTTTCCATGATCAATGGCTTGAGCTGTTTCAAAATCCACATTTTCATTAGGATCATCAATAATATCAAACCCAAACCACTCAGGTTCTGGAATTTCCTCATTTTGAGATGGCATAGACATTGTAGAGCCAATAGGTGGATCAATATTTTTAATTTCTTACCCCTCAAAGGGGACCAAAGCAAGTGGTTCTCCTTATTTATCCATGGTAGTAGAATCATTATCATTTTCCAACACTTGATGAGATTCCAACCCTTCTTCCAAAACATTCTCAGATTGTACAGGACTTGTAATATCCTCATGCGAGAAAGCAATTGTATTATCCTGCATATCAATTGACACAAAAAGTTCATTAGAAGGTTTGGAGTGAGCATATTCTTCCCATTTCTCCCAAGAATCATAGTAATCATCTTCCAAAATCAAGTTGTGATGCTCAACTACTTCTTCACCATATTCCAATTCATCAACGTGTTTCTCATCAAATTTACCTTCACCTTCCTTAGATGGTTCAATTATTTTCAAAAGTGGGCTACTCTTTGTATTCAAGCTTGCAAGATCACAATCCACATTTGTAACCCATGATTCAATTTTATCACAATTTGGAAGGTGTGGGTTTTCTTGACCATCAGTTTCAACAATCTCATCCAAAGTGTCTTCCAAGAACAAGTGGTGAAATTATGTTATGTCTTCGAATTCATTTATTGATTCTCTTTCAACCTCACTTTCAACCACTTTTGATGGCTTAGGGGTTTCTATAATGGGATCAATTTTTACATTCTTCTTTCTATGATCATCCCAATCCTCCTTTGTGAATAATGATTCTAAACCCTTTCTTTCCCAAACAAAAGGGTCATCATTTGGGACGTATTGGTATTCTTGATCATTTATTTCAACCACTTCATTCAATTCTATGGAAGGTCCTATCCTATCACATATCTCCATGCTAGTTAACTCTAGGACTCTTCCATCACTTGAAGGTTCATACATTCCAAAAAATGAATTAATCTCGACATTTTGATGGGCTTGTTCACCATAATTCTCATCGGTGTACATTGGATTTGAAACTTGCATCTCCTCTGGTATGATGTCTAGGGTGGATATAACATTTGGACATTCATCTTTGTCCCATTGATTGTTTACATTAGACATCATTGAATTAGAGGGTACTAGATTAGATGGTTGGTGTAGGTTGGCTTCAATAACTCCTGAAAAACAATCTCTCATGGGAAAATGTTGTGCCTCAACTCGACTCAGGGGTGACTTTTGATTTTTAGCCTTAGGGTTACACAATGATAGCTTACCCCCATTAACATTTCTCAAAGTCCACCATCGTTCTACCATAATTGCCTCATTGTAGGCCTTAGGCAAGGATGAATCTTCAAGAAGCTTCCTTAGAAATTTGGATATTGAGGGGTCTAAGGCTCCCATGTAAATTTGAAAGGCTTCCTCTTCTGATATGTTGTAATGTTTCACCACTTCAGTGTACAACCCATGGAACCTATCATTGAATTATCTCATGGATTCATTAGGTTGTTTATAGATAGAGGTAAACTGATTTTGCAACATAACTGGGTCAACTTGATTTCCAAAATGGTCAAGAAATGTTGTTTCTAGTTGGACCCAAGAAGTGATAACATCTATAGGTAATTGGATATACCAACCCAATGCTATGTCATCCAATGTGTATGAGAATAACCTACAAGCAACATCCTCATGGAAAATTTGCAAGTGAATTAACATGCTCTTGTAGATAGACAATCTTTGTATGTGTCCTAATGCCACATCTTGCCTAAACTATGATGCAAAATCCAATACACTTTCAGGAATTTGATGGGGTATTCCAGGCATGTTTAAATGACTATAATGGTCACCTAACAAAGATGCCATTCTTGCTCTTATTTGATCAAATGTCACCATTAGTGAAACTCAAAGAATAACTTCAGAACCAATTTTGTTAGTCAAATAAAGATATCTTGCAAAGATGTGTAAAATGACTAACAAAATTCAAATGGTTAGGCAATTGAATCATGAGAACCAAGAACTTTCTCACAAGGTTAGCCTCAATGCATCATGATAAAAGAAATCCATGAATGCGATTGCTTGTCAACCAAACCATGTTAGCACAATAATCATATCAAATCAAATCCAAAACCATAAAGTAATATTCACAATATCAAAGGATAAACATCAAATTCCATTTTTGAAGAATTTCTGCAACAAAGCACAATTAGTAGCAATCCAAATGACCAATTCAGGCCCTCCTTCCAGAACATTTTTGTTGTGCGTGAAGGAGGCTAAAGATAAGCATTAAGTTCCAATTTTAGCTACTTATGAATAAAATATTTAACAATCAAAACGATTCAATAACAATGCAATAAACCATTAAAACTACACATTAGCTATCAAAAACATAAAATCTCTGCAACAAAATAGCTATGTTAGATGCACATAAATTCTAGTAAGCAAATCACAAAGTGATAACACAGGCCCTCCCCATGAATGTGATTGCTTGTCAACCAAACAATGTTAGCACAATAATCATATCAAATCAAATCAAAAGCCATAAAGCAATATTCACAATATCAAAAGACAAACATCAAATTCTATTTTCGAAGAATTTTTGCAACAAAGTACAATTAGTAGCAATCCAGATGACCAATTCAGACCCTCCTTCTAGAATATATTTGTTGTGCGTTAAGGAGGCTAAAGATAAGCATTAAGTTCCAATTTAAGCTACTTATGAATAAAAGATTTAACAATCAAAATGATTCAATAACAATGCAATAAACCATTAAACCTGCACATTAACTGTCAAAAATATAAAATCTCTACAACAGAATAGCTATGTTAGATGCACATAAATTCCAGTAAGAAAATCACAAAGTGATAACATAGGCCCTCCTTGTAGCACCAATTCTGTTGAGTGGAAATTTTACCCAATTGCAAAATCACCACTACAATCAGGATTTTGATTAGAAAACCCTCTCTTGCAAAGAAATAGAAATTTCTCCAAGGTTCCTTTCACTTAATATATTCTTGAAATATTGTGAAGATGTATCAAATAAGTGTTAGGAATACCTTAGTGATTTGCAAGTAACTATTAACAAGGGGCTTGTGTTGGTTTATTTTATTATGCTATGCTATTGATTGTTCATGAAACTTAAAGGAAAAGAAAAATGTGATTGGCCCTCATATGACCATGATGTAAAGTCTTAGTTCATTTTATCTTGAAGTATTTTAGGTAGATTTTATCTTCTTTTGGTTAAGCAGATTTTAAACAAGTTTTATCTTGCGTTATTAAACCTTGCTTTGAGCATAAAAGAGAAGACTAAAATCTATCTTTTGAAATGCAAAGTTTTAATGATGATTGGATTCATTTAATGTTTCTTTGAATATGAAAGCCTTTAATATAATGAATAAATTACATCTTTTTGATGAAATTAATTTTCATAAAGAAACATCAATTTATTTCTCTAAAAAAATGGTTTTTGAAATGCCATATAAATCACTCCTTTTTAATGAAATTGTATTTTTCATAAAGAAAAATTAATTTATTGCTTGCAAAATGAACATGCAAAACTTAAAATTTTGATTTACCTTCGAAATGCAAAATTATGTAAAATCCAAAATTATAAAATGCATGTAAAAACAACAACTTTGAATAATTTTTATAATTTCGAAATGGCTTCAAAATGAAATTGAAATTGTTCTAAATGAAACGTTAAAGCTTGTTATTTACACCCATGCTTTTATTTTTGGAATTTTATTCTTTTCTATTTTTATTTTAATTGCCAAAGTTTTAAAAAAATGAGAAAACAAGGTTAGAGAAATAAAAATAAAAAAATCTAAAAACATGAAATAGAATGCAAAAAATGACCAAAGAGAGCTACTATAAATGGTTCCCCAATCCTATAGAAAATATTAGATCCCGAATGCAAAAACAAGAACCAGGTTAGACCTGCATACACACAATCTAAGACTAGTCAAGGTGAGAGTCTAAGGAGTAAAGCATGCATCAAAATATGTAAACAATGCAACCATATTCATGCATAAAACATCATCACATAATTCCAATGCATGTGGTGAAAAATATTCATTAAAGCTTTTTTATTGCCTTCAAAATCTATTTCCTGCATACAAGATGAGGATAACAGCTTGAATCCTTCCAACCATTTCCCCTTAATCCTGTTCCAAAACTTCCAGCATGTGGCTTTCCAAAAAAATCCAACCCTTGGCCTCCAAAAAGGTCCAGCCCCTCTTCTCTTGTTTCGATGGCACATTTAAAATTTTCAAAAACCCTGTTTCACTTCATTTTCCATTCTTTGTATGATAATGCTCTCCTCGTTCAACCTTCCCTCTATTCACCTTCGTTTCCTTTTGTTTTTTATTTTTTCTTGGTCTCACACATGCCTTGAAATATTTATTCCTTTCTCAAAGGTGAATGGGGTTCACACTTTAATATACCATGAAACCAATAAATTTTTTCTACTCTCCTATCATTGAGTAACACTCAATGTTTGATTAAAAAATTAAAAAAATTACTTTCATTTCACTTAACACCACACATGGCATCGATATTACCACATTACAACTGTTAAATGCTTGCTTTGGGATGCCCCTACTGTATTTGGGTCCCACGTGGTGTAGGGAAGTCTCCTCCATTTACTATTATGAATGCCCTAGTCCGCCTGCATTGGCATTACACATGTGGGAATGTCCTTTTCTATAATGCCTTCCATTGTGCATTTGTAGGCCCCTACCATATCCACATCTTCATTCAAATTTTTATACCACTACACGTGTCCACTATGCTTGACCCCATTCTTGACCATGGTGTCTTTGTCACCTGGTATTTGGTTGTCGTTGCTAGTTTCACTATGTTCGTCTCCTTAGTAAAAATAGTTATGTTGCATGGACGACTACATCCTCTTTGCTATATCAACTAGCCATATTCATTTGTAATTTTACTGCTACTTTTAACACTACACCATTCCAACACACATACCCTACTCATACATCAAATACAACATCTTTATACCTATTTATATATCTATTCAAAATATGGTGACACTGATTGTGGCTTTGTTGTCCCTATCTACGTATACCGCATCATCTTGCTAACACATTGATCTCTAGCTCTTGCATCGAATAGTTCCCGCACAATGCCAACAAGGTTATCCATATAAGCGATCAACCACTGTATCATTTTATATATGCAGATCTATAGCTAAACTAGGTAAACTACCTATCCATTATGATGATTATGTTGATGCAGTGAGAAAGACAAATAAACTTCCAAAAATATCATTAGATGAAGGCCATCATCACCAACCTTCGTACAACAACTATAGGCTGCCTACTTTTCTTGTATATGTTTTGCCCACTATCAACTTAAAAATAGAACTATCGTTTAATACCATTGTTCGCATATCTATCGATAAAAAATGCTTTGGGAGCTCCTTATGTCTTCGTCGACCCTATCTCATCCATGGTAAGTGTGTTATTACTATTGGTCCTCGATGTTATCAATATCTACACTACTATGTCTCTAGTCATAACACCTCTGTCAGATTATCGATGATGCTCCCATTCATTCCTTTAGCTACCATTTCCATTTTATTTCTCTGTGGTCATCCTCTACAACTTGCAGCGCTCTCATTTTCAATTTGTAGGCTTTATAAAATGCAATAGTCTCTATGGATATGAGAGCTGAGGGAACCCATAGATGGTTCATCATTGGGCAAAGACACCCCTTAGACATGCTCTCCCATTTTTCTATCTACAACATTGTTGGTTGGATGGTGCTATGGTCCAAGAGGTCCATGTACCTTGAGCCAAAAATCATCAATCCATCGACATCAATTACAATGGCCTTTGTTGACATCTATAAAACATCTGACTGTGACTCTGCACACTACTACCGATGACCTATTAATCACCAACCAAATCACATAGCTCATGCCACATAAAATCCCACCAAATACCCCAATATATCTTATCCATAGTTGGCCAACGTATCTGAGTTGTTCGCTCCTCATAGGTCATCATGGTTCATCTACTCCTCGGGCACAAGCTTGCCATATCTATGCAATCTTGGAATCGATGCCCTATTGGCCCCTTCTATGTGCTATTCATCCCAGTCATCGAGATCCACATCATCACCTTGTTACCATCAAGTTATTGCCAGATCAACATCCAAGTTGATCCTTACCACATCAACCTCAAATCCTCTGTCAGTGCCTCGATCATGGTATATTCCATGGCACGATCTCACAAATCATACCCAAGTCTTTATCCCCACCCGAGTCTTCATCCATACCTTCATCACATAGTCTACCGTCACTGTTCGTCATGGTTCGTGGAGTAACCTGCATAACACTTCATCATTAGCCCTATTGACATTTAGAATTAAAGGCAGTTCATAAAATAATTTAAACTATATATTAAAACCATTTTATGAAAAGAAATAAAATTCTCCTTTTAAGAGCCTATGGGGGTGATATGAAACTTTATCACTTTATGTTTTATTTATATATTTTTTATCATATGCATATATATACCTATTTTATTTCATTACTTTTTCATGTTTTTATTTATTATTTATATTTATATATTTATATTTAGTTTTTATTTTATTTTTTATTTTATATGAAAATAAGAACATTTAATATATATATATATATATATATATATATATATATATATATATATATATATATATATATATAAGATGTTTATTGATGCCTTTTGTCATTTTATTTTACTTCATTTTATGTTTTGCTTTATTATTTTTTATTTTTATTGCTTTTTATTATATATGCTTTATTTATTTAATCAATTTCAACAAATCAAAATGATTAACTTCCAAAGCATTAATATTAATCCTAAAGCAATAAAACAAAACAAAGAAACCAAATTTGACCAACACACCTATACAACTCAAAAGACAATGAAGAGGACACACACCAAAATGAACCTCGACATCTACATGGCGAAATTCGAGGGTAAAAACTTATCAAGAAATGTGACTCAAAGAAACCCTAAATCATCCCTCCAAGGATACCGAAATGCTCAAAAACACAAAATTTAAGGTGGGTCCCCAATTTTGGGGTAAGCTATGTGTCAGTCACAACAAATCCATGGTGACTCAAAATTGATTGTAAATCAAGTAACAAAGAGGTGCATCAGTAAACAACATCACCTTAAATCCTATAGGAATAGAGTGGGATCTTTTTGAAGGCTTTGAAGAACTCAACATAAAAGTAATTCCAAGAGAGTAGAATCCTTATGCTGACATAGTAGCCTCTGATGGGCATAACTTCTATCTAGTGTCCAATACATATATCTAGGATAGTAAATTTGGTATATAGGCCATCGATATCGGATAAAGACACATTTTGGTAGATATTTGACAATGATGATCATACAAGAAATGAATTGTCCAAATGAAACTAGTCAACCATCTGAAAAGGAAGAAGATGAGGATTTAATACAGTTTAAAAACAATTATATTCTAAAAGGATTAATTACTCTTGAAATCATATTCGATAGCAGATATTGGTCAACTACTTGCAAAATAGAAATTGATAGCCAAGGATATAAATAAATTCATATTGAATTTAGAAAACATCTTAAAGTTGGAGTGCATTGCTTTAAAGATGAAATTCATCATATTTTGGACCTATGAAAAGAGTTTAGTGACATTATTGCATGAACCTATGATGATCTCAAGGTATATAGTAAAGAAATTATTCAAAACACCACTAAAATCACACCAGATGCCAATTTTTTTTTGGAAAAAGCAAAGACCAATCAATCCAAAGATAGAGGCTTTTATGAAGCAAGAGTTGAAACTTTTGAATGCTAAAATTATCTATCCTATCAAGCACTCTACATGGGTAGCAAATATGATGTTTATAAGGAAGAAAAATGGTAATATTTACCTCTATGTGGATTTTCAAAATTTAAATAAAGCCTTATTAAAGGACCATTATACTTTACCCCAAATTGACCAAATTCTATACATTACAGCTGGAGCAAAGAGGTTCTCTCTACCATATGGATTTTTTGGTTTTAATCAAGTATGGATCTAATATGATGACGGGTATAAGACCACATTTACTACCAAATGGGGAACTTTCGCTTATCAATGCATGCCCTTTGGTTTGTTCAATGATGGAGCTATGTTTCGAAGAGTGATGGATTTAGCATTTGGAGAATTGGTAAATAAAATAATAATGATTTATTTGGATGATATGATGGTCTTCTCTCACCAAAAAGAGAAGCATGTTGAGCATCTCAGACTGGTCTTCCAAAATGTAGAGAGTTTGGTGTGTCATTGAATATAAAGAAATCAATATTTTCCATTCAAGAAGGTAAATTGTTGGGGCAGGTTGTATCAGAAAAATGGCTAAAAATTGATCCTAACAGAGTGAAAGTCATATTGGCTCTACCATTTCTTGCAAATAAGAAGGGTCTGCAATCCTTCTTTGGGTAGATAAACATTGTCCAAAAATTTATATTGGACTTTGCTCAAGTTGTTAAACCAATGACAAAGATGCTGAAGAAGTAATCTAATTTTACATGGATTGAAAATAGAAAAGATAATTTCAAAGCTACTAAAGAGACCATTGCCAAAGCTCTAGTTCTGGCTAATCTAGAATATGCCAAATATTTTATTCTCTACGTATTTGGGTTAGAAGGGAGTTATGTAGTTGTACTTACATAGAAGAATGAGGAGAAAAATGAGCATCCTATAACCTTCATAAGTCAGACACTGCATGATCATGAGGAGTGTTATAATTTTATAGAAAATTAAGTCTAAGCTCTAATGAAGTCATTAAAGAAATTTAGGTATTTTATATTGCAAAGAAAGACAACTTATATGGTACATGCAAACGTTTGAAACTTTATAATACAAGGAGAACTGGATAATAAGCAGGATGGCTAGGTCACTAAGAATCAACAATATGACATTGATATTAAACCAACTAAGCTTACTAGAGGAAGAGCACTGAGCCAACAACTAATAGAATCTACATCACAAAATGTTAACATGTTACTAGAAGAACAACATAGTTCTTCATAGAACACACGAATAGGCAAGGACACTGGATTGAGCAGCTAATGCACTTCTTTGAATCTAGTAAGTATCCATATGGTTTTATAGCACCCTAAAGACACAAATACAAATTATAAGCAATGAATTACATACTAATCAATGGTATCCTATAAAAAAAAATTTGACGGTGTGTTGTTGAGATCCTTACACTTAGATAAAGCAAAAGAAGTCCTAAAGAAATTTCATGCAGGTTTTTTTGAAGGACATTATTATGGACAAACAACTACAACCAAAATTTTGAGAGTTGGATACTATTGGCCTACGTTATTCTCTAATGCATTCAATTTTTTCAAATAATGTGATAAATATCAAAGGTTTGTGGGTAGAAATGCACTTCCTACTATGCACCTTCAGTCCATCATCACCAAAGAACCCTTTCAACAATGGAGGTTAGATTTTATTGGAGTAATTAATCCCAATTCATTTATTGGACACAAATTTATACTAACAATAATTTATTACTTCACCAAGTGGTCTGAAGTCGAAGCTACCAAACATGTCAAATAGGATACTATCATCTAATTCTTAGAAATATTGATCACCAAATTTGGTATCCTAGCTACGATAGTTTTAGATAATACTAGATATTTTATTAGGGGAAAAACCATGGATTCTACAAGAAAATATGGTGTTTATTGGAATCCATCCTCCAATTATTATCCTCAGGATAATGGATTGGTGAAACCCACTTGTAAAAATCTGTTAAAAATAATCAACCAAAGCATTGAGGATAATCTAAGAATCTATCATTTATTGCTTGACCAATCGCGATGGGCTAACAAAATAACAATAAAGAAAGCAATAAAAACTTTACCATATGCCTTGGTGTATGAAAAGAAAGAAATATTTCCCATCAACTAGGAATTTCCAGATTTAAAGCTCATCAATTAGATGGAACTAGAAGATGCACAACTAATGGAGAAAAGAATGGTAGATTTAATGTTGTTAGAGGAAATATGTGAGAAAGCGTATAATAATTTTTAGCACCATTAAACAACTATCAAATGATGGTTTGATAACAAAGCAGTGCCAAAATATTTTTAGAGAATATCTCATGCTCAAGTGGGATGCGAACTATGCCAAGCCTAATGGACACGATAAACTAGAATCTATTTTTTTGGACCTTATTTAATAGCATAGAAGAAAGTTTTAAATGCATTTGACCTGCAAGATCTACAAGGTCATGTTTTACCTATATCGATAAATGGCAAACATTTAAAGCTTTATACATAAAGAGGTATGCCACATACTTGTATATATGTATATAGCGACATGTGTCAATTTATACATAGAAGGTGAAAGTTGTTAGAGTTGTATATAGGTTCAAAGAATACACATCAGCTACTAAAAATTTAAATTTGCTATAATTTCATGGGCTCATGGCTTGCATGTGCCATTGCTTGCTATAGAAGTTGGTAGTTAATATTTAAAATCATGAGCAAATATTTCTAAGTATGCATAATATTCGACATGCAATTAATAACGGTTAGGAATAAAGAACTTCTTAGTTGCTTTACATAAGGGCTAGAGGCAAATGCTGCATAATCAATGTTATTAATATTTTATAAGAGTAAGAAGAGCCCAGGAAGTCTACCAAAAAGAATAGTTGTATAGAATAGATAGTTCAATCTATAAAATAGCTAGAGAAAAGAGGATCAAGAAGGTGCAAAATTCTACCCAAGAGCTTCAAGACAAATTGGCAGGCATTCATGACCCCATTTAGAAAATTAAGTCAAAGTTGAAGAATTTTGGGGAGATGGTAGAAGAGAAAGGAAATATATTATTTCCAAACTATGTAGAATCCACACCATGGAGTTCATTGTTATCTCATTATATACCTAGACCTGTACATCCATGTCTAAAGCTAGTAAAAGCAATAGTAAAATTCTATGTCCCAAATACAACAATAGTTTGTAATGCGGAGCTGAAGAAGTTATTTATAATAATGAATGAAGAAATTGTTAAGGCTTTCACAGTAGGGGCCTTGTCAAAGGTCAATTCAAAAGTAATAATCATTCATAAAATAAGGAACTTTCTTGCCAATATCAATATAAAAAATTGGCTGACTAATTTTTTGGGCACACTTCCAAATGATTATGGAGAAATAACTATAAATTCGAGAAATTTTGATCCCCTAATGCAATTTTTTTTGTCCATGCTAGCTATAATTTTAGATTTGAAAATAGATGTTATTGTATATCCATACCAACTATCACTAGCCTACATTATTACCAACATGCACAATTATACTGGACAAGGTGCACATCCCTTTGTTTACCTTGATTGGATAGAGTTCTTAAGCTCTAGAATACAAAGCCAACTAGTATCTCTCAATATATGCCAAAGTGAAGAGTTTAATTATCCATTGTACCTAGATTGGATAGTACTTTTTAATATACCACCTTATTTACATGGCCTTGAATTATAGAATTTGGATGAAAAATAGCTAACGTGTCATGTTGTAGACCGTATACATACTCTTAGAGAAAGTACATTTTATATGTAGTTCAATAGGAGGCTTTTGTTGGAATATATTACATTATTTGGTACATGCCAATGTACCACCTTGGGTACATCTTTAGATTAGGAGTTTGTCTTAGATTAGGGTTTGAGTATTTACTTTATGCAATGTAATAAATACACAAGTGTTAGAATGTGCAAAGTACTTGATGATGTAAATGTGCATGTAGTCCACATGTACATGAGTCATAGAATAGGAAGATGAAGAGTCATAGGTAGGTGAAATACCAAGAGACATATCTCTTTATATATAGGCCTTTGATAGAGATAGAGGGATATAGAAAATAGTAGAGAATAGAGAGGAGAAGAGAAAGTAGATACAATGTAGAGCATGTATGAATTATGGAGTGTTTGAGACCTCCATTATACAACATTGTACTATTTTCATGAGATTTCATTAATGGTAAATTTTATTATTAGTTTTTCCTACATATTATATTGCCATTATCATATAGTTAATATTGCTTGCTCATTTTAGTTCTTGTGGTTGCATTTCCTTAAATATATAGCATCAAAAGCTAATAATGGTATCAGAGCACAAGGTAGATTGATAGGAGATAGAGAGATCCACAAGAGAGATTGAGAGGAGATAGGAGAGATTTATATTTTAGAAATTTTGGAATTGCTATTTGGCTAGAGTCTTTCCATAGAGTTGCAAAAAAACTTGTGAAGACTAGGACTCAACATAGATTTCTTTCCACTAGATTGAAGGATAACTAGTGATGTTTATTGATTTATAGATATATAGAGATTTGCATGTATTTACTTGTTACTATCTAAGTTTTTGTTGTAGAAAATTAGTTCTCAAAAGTTGAGAAGCTTCCTACAATGGATAGAGAGAATTTCATCTTTGATTTCCTAAAATTTATGTGCTTTCCTTGTGCAAGGATTAGTTCTTTGTTGTAAAAAAGTAGACATTGAAGATTGAGGATGTCCCCATTGAAGCTGAAGACTAAAGACTCCATATTGAAGAAATAAGAGACTCAAGAGAAGAAGTCCTCATTTAAGATTGAAGATTCTAGATTAAAGATTGAGAAGAGAGAAAAAGGCCAAAGGAGCCCTATTGAAGATTAAAGAAGATGAGACTCAAGAAAAATATTCCCATTAAATATTGGAGATTGGAGATTAAGGAGACCCAAGAAGGAGGTTTCCATAGAAGATTGAAGACTGTAGATTGTAGATTGAAGAAAGTAGAAAGCAACTCTAGAAGGAGGAGACCCAAGAAAGAGGTCCCATTGAAGAACTTCTAGATTTGGAAGATAGAAGATTGAAGATTGAAGATATAGAAGGACTAGGAAAAGTCCTATTGAATATTTGAGAAGCTACAAAATTTGAAGACCCAAAAGAAGAGGTCTCAAGAAAAGTTGAAAGGAGAAAGAAGAAGAAGGCTAGAGAAGCCCTACTAAAAAGTTGAAGAAGTGGCCATTGGAGGAGATTTGAAGAAAGCTCAAGAAAGAAGAATAAATCAAGGAGAAGCTCCATTTAAAGAAGAATTTGGGACAATTATCACCATCCGACAACAAGCCCAAAAGGAAAAGGATTTGGCAAGAAGTTTGCCAAATTTTGGAAAGGATTCTTGAAGACCTCAAGACATTCAAATTCTTGAGAAGGAGGCCAACAAATAGGCCAAGTTTGAAGTCAGAATTCGACAAGAGCTAAGGAGGAGAAAGAAGGTAGAAGAGGCCACCCGATTTGAGAAATTTGAAGACAACCATTAAAGGCTTGAAAGTTTATTTGCGAAGGAGAAGATTGCAAATTTTTATAGTTGAAATTGAAGGGTCACAAGACAACAAATATAAGGTGATATAAATATATATTTTGGAAAATATTTTGGTATATTTTTAAGTGCCCTTGAACAAAAAATTGAATGAGGCTAAAAGGTAGAAAATTAGGGCAGCAAAGCACAAGGAATTGAAGCTGCAAAATTTACAAATCCAGGACAACAAATAGGTGAACCAAATCACCAAGAAAGATTGCTACAAAGGAGGCCAAAATAAGGTTTGAAAATTGGTGTTATTAAAGTTTTTTATCCAAGTATTATTTAAGTTTCTTGAAAACACCATATTAGAGTTATTAAAGGTAGCAAAAGGAGTTTAAGTTTAAGGTCTTCAAGTCAAGAAAGGAGGTAGCATTATCATCTTGAAACCTGCAAAATACATCAACACAAGATAGAGTTAAAAGTTGCTTGAAAGGAGTAATAAGAAGAAGTAGATAGTGCTTAATACATGTTATTTTTGAGAGCTATCAAAGTGCAATATTATTAAGCAAGGGGAGAACGAATAGTGCACAAGAACAAGGTTGAGTTAGAGTGTCCAAAGACACCATAAAGCACAGGTAAAAGTTGTAGCAAGTCTTGGTGAAGAGGAGCCACCAAAGGAGTAGTAAAACCACCAAGAGAAAGAGGAGGTGCCACCATATTAAAAAAAAAGGGCCATTTGATAAAGACAAGAAGGCAAGCTACAAAAGGAGACTAAAAAGGTCTCAAAATTTTGGTGCAATAAAGGTATTTTATCTTAGTTTAAAACATATTCATTTCTAGTTTATAAAAGCACCATATTTATCTTTTCTAAAGTAGCAAAAGAAAGACAAGAGTTGAAGTGTCTAAAGACACCAAAGAGGCACAAAATGGTTGCAGCCATTAGTGGTAGGATCACCAAGTGGAAAAGGAGAAGCCACAGAGTGAAGAAGAAAGAGCTGAATAAGGGCTCAAAGTTAACATATTCAAGGTGTCTAAAGACACCAAATAGGGTGCTAAAACTCCAAGAAGGCAGTGCCCACATTGGATCAAAACCTACAGCAAGAGAAAGAAGACAAATATAAAATAAGGATAGAGCTAAAGCAAGGACAAAGGTGCAAGTATTAAGCAAGTAACAAGGTTTTACCCAAGCAAAAGAGGCTTGAATATCTAGCAGAACAACATTGAAACAACCACCAAGGAAAGAAGTGTTGAAGCACCACCAAAGGAGGAGCCACCACCATTGAAGAGGAGCATCCATTGAAGGAGAAGAGCCACCACCATACATTGGAAATCAAGAAGCACTCAACAGTTGCAAAAGGAAGACCAAACAACTTGCAAAGAGTTGGCAAAGAACGTTAAGGAAAAGAAAGGAATATTGAGCGCCAAAGAAAGGTTACATGCAAGAGAAGAGTGGAGCCACCACTTGTCACATTGGTTAAAGAGACCATATGCCACTTGGCACAAAAGAGAAGAGCACCAACAGTCTTTAATAATGCCTCAAACGAGCACTCATTGAGAAAGGAGGGAATACGTTATCAAATAACACCTACACTATCCAAAGATTTGAGTAACATCTATAGTAATGTCTACATGTTATAAAGTAATGCCTACACCACCTAACATAGAATAGCAACAAGAAGTAACATACAAAGTTTATATTGAATGCCATGTGGCACGCAAGGCAAAGGATATAATCAAGTATTAAAAGCCCAAACCATAAGAGAGCGTGTATACTAAGCATTCAAGGTTAGAGAATGTTGAAGAAGCATAAGAAGGATAATCAAAAGTGGAAGAGAGCACCATAAAAAGGAGGAGCAATAAATGCAGTGGAAGAATATTGCCAAGCCTTGAAGATTGAGAAGAGAACAATGCCCAAATTAGCGTGCAAATTGTAGTCAAAGGAGAAGCCAATCAATACGTAGCGCCTCACCTCCAAGAAGGTATATTAACATCCAATTATTATTTGCATTCCATTAAGTTTAAGGAGGCATAAGGTTTATCATTTCTAAGGTTAAGTTTAGTTATTTAAATGCATGGAGATATAAGGAAATAAATTGGTAAATTACAACCTTAGATGATTTATTGATTGATTAGAAAGACTATTGAAGTAAGGAGAATATAACTTGAGAGCTTTTTGAAAATTGCATTATTTGAAATTCAAGTATTGAAATATTTGCAAATAATTTAACTAGGAGGAATAAGGTTTTCTACATTGAAATTGAAGCATTAAATTTGCAAATATCCTTATTTTCTAAATTTCTAATTAGGGAGATATAAGGAGTTCAACACCAAATTAAATATCTTGAAATTTAGAAACTATATCATTGAGAATTAAAGGATATAGGAAGCAAAACATAAAGTTATTAGAAAGTTGGAAAACTACATTGGAATTAGTCTCTTGCTCAAATTAATGAGACATAAGGAATCCAACTCTAAAGTCTTGAAGATAGAAAATTTTATCAATTGAAAGTGCATTAAAATTATCTTTAGCTTTCTATTCACAAATAGGGAGAAATAAGGTGAAAAATAGTAGTTGAACATTAGGGAGATAAAAGGGATTCAACTCAAAGGAAAACTAAGAAAGCTAAGCACTTTATCAAGACCATAGTATATTCAAAACACGAGATACAAAGTATTCCAAAAATCAAAAAAATATCTCAACACTAGGGAGATATAAGGTAGTCTACAAGTATCATCATGACAACAAATAAATTCATTCTTTTAGAATCCCAACTTCTTAAAGGACCTAATTACACTTCATGGAAAAACAAAGTGAGGTCAATATTGATAGTTGAAAAGATTTGGGATATTGTTAAAGGAGCAAAAACTAAACCTACTACAGATGCTAGAGAGATTCAAAAGTTTGAAGAAGATGAAGCAAAAGCACTCATGATAATAACATTTGCAATTACAGATGAAATACAACCATACATTAGTTCAACAACAACTTCTATAGAAGCTTGGAAAACTTTAGCCAAGATATTTGAAGGAAGGAATAAAGCCACTATCTTGAATCTTCAAACTCAATTGCATTCTCTAAAAGTTAATAGTGGTGAAAGTATAGAATTGTTCCTAAGGAAAGTAGCAGATATAAAAGGAAAATTGTTAACCTTAGGAGAACAAGTAGAAGATAAGTTTCTTGTTCAAGTAATCCTAAGAGCACTTCCAGAAAGCTACAAGCATCTAGTCACATCTCTACAAATTCTAAGTAAAGATACATCATTTGATGAGTTAGTCAATATCCTACAAGAATATGAGGTGGAAAATTTAGTGAAATATGAAATGACTAACAATGCCTTAGTCTCAAAAGATAATCCACAAGGAAATATTGCTTCATTCTCAAAGGAAGATCAAGATGGAATAATAGATATTGTCAAGTATGCATAAAGAAAGGACATAGTACCAATTATTGTAGATTCAATCCAAGAAATCAGTATCAAGGAAATCAAACAAATTTTGGAAGCCAATCAAGTAGGCCATTCCAACCAAGACAATATCAAAATCAATATAATCCACATCAACAACAATTTCAGCATCCATATACTTCTCAGAATCAATACAATCATCCTCAACTACAATATAGAGAAGGAAAACAAAAAGGACACTTAGTTCAAGAGATTCAAGAAATTCAGGAACTGGAAGAACCTACAGATGAACATGAAGTTAAAGCTCTTTCAGCAAAAATAGTATTTTATGAAGATACTAATTATTTACTTGATCAGGATACAAATAGAGAACAAAATGAAGAAAGCAGAAAAGAAGAGCTCAAGTTCCAAAACTAGGATGAAGACCATATTGAAGACTAAAGTCTTCAATAACCAAATAATGTAATACAAGGGGGTGTTGGAATATATTACATTATTTGGTACATGCCAATGTACCACCTTGGGTACATCTTTAGATTAGGAGTTTGTCTTAGATTAGGGTTTGAGTATTTACTTTATGCAATGTAATAAATGCACAAGTGTTAGAATGTGCAAAGTACTTGATGATGTAAATGTGCATGTAGTCCACATGTACATGAGTCATAGAATAGGAAGATGAAGAGTCATAGGTAGGTGAAAGGCCAAGAGACATATCTCTTTATATATAGGCCTTTGATAGAGAGAATGAGAATATAGAATTGTAGAGAATAGAGATGAGTAGAGAAAGTAGATACAATGTAGAGCATGTATGAATTATGGAGTGTTTGAGACCTCCATTATACAACATTGTACTATTTTTGTGAGATTTCATTAATGGCAATTTTATGAGTTATTGCAGAAGTTTCTTATAAGTTTTTCCTACTTATTATATTGCCATTATCATATAGTTAATATTGCATGCTCATTTTAGTTCTTGTGGTTGCATTTCCTTAAAGATATAGCATCAAAAGCTAACAATTTTTGGGTCCTGCATTTGTCAAAATTTTTAGAAGTTTTCCATGCCTCAGCTCAGAAGCTATAGATAAACTAAGAGGTAAGAAGTGGAAGCTAGGTTATTGGTAATTTTTGAACGAAAGTACAAAAGTTTGACTATATGGTTTCATGGGCACCCTTTATTTGCTTCCATATTATGTTATGGACTAGATATTTGGCTTAGAATTTTGTAGATATGTTGATCATGTGGAGAAGCATTATTGGTTTAGGATTGAGAAGACTGATATTTTTTACCCCCTATTAAATTTGAGGATATATTAATGATAAAGAGAAGGAAATATAAGGTGTTGGAGAAAACTTGGTACTCTTCAGCTTTTAGTCATACCTCACATATGGTATTACGATCCAAAATGTATATTCAAAGTTAAATTGGAAGCCTTGAATGACAAACCCCCTCCATTTGAGCATGTATCAACAATTAATATTAAGATATTCAAGAGTACTGATGATAATAAGCAAGCATAATTGAATATCAAAAAAATGTAAGAGCAACCACCATAGAGGATATGGCATCAATACATACACATGTTCGACCCTGATCATAATGAATATCAATGGATAAGTTTTGAACTTATAGAGAAGATCGAAGATGAATTAGATTGGGAGGAACACAAAATAAAGGAATGGTGGATTTTGTGCTATGAGCGAGATAAACATAAATATGCTTTTCCAAGTGATACTGATAAAGATTTCATTGCTGAATTTGATAAGAATTATATTAGTTGGATGAAAAAATATGAGAAGGAGATATTCCTAGAGGTAAAAATAATAGAAGACTCAAAGGAGGAAGGAGAATAAGAAGAAATACATGAGTATGCTTAACATATTCCATAGATATCCACTTTGGTAATCTATTATGATTCTGAAGAAGAAGCAAATACAAGAGAGTCCTCTCTTCAAAGAGTGAAACACTTAGAAAACCTTTTGACAATACCTAGGACCATATAATTTCTCAACAAATTATTACAAGATATGTTGTAGAAGCCAAAGTACCTCAGCCTTTTGGTTATTCAAGAGGAATGGATGTTGGTAAACCCTTCAGGCCTTATTCAACAACTCAACCTAGATATTCTATAAGAAGGACCACATGAGGACAAAATAAAAGAGTCTCCCAAGCTCAATATTTGGATACATAGATAATAGTAACTAGGAGGCGATAATTACAACAAGAAATACAAAGAAATCTAGCAACAATTAAGGCAGCTAAAGCTAAAATAACCAAAATTGTAGAGCCAAAGTAAGAAGCACAAGGATCAGGTAAGTCTCCACAGTGTTTCCCCTCATCTCCTCAATCTCCTCCTTCATCTCCTCAATCCTCCCCTTCACTAGAAATTATCCTAGCTATGGCACAACCTCCATTGAAATTACAACCCTCACCATCCCTCCATGAAGCACTAGCATTCCCCTCTATCCACAAGCCATAGGCGATAAAGATTTCGAGAAATCCTCTCCTACAAAAGATAACATATTTTCACCTAGTCTTTTGACTATGTTATCCTCATTCTTAGCTACCCCTACTTCACCCTTTCACTCTATAAAACCACTATTAAAGGTATTCTCGATTATCTAAATTTTAAAATATAACAAGCAAAAATGGGTAGAAGAGTAGAAATAATTAGATAAAGCAAAGGAGGCAAGCATCCTAACATATGATACAATAGACTCGATATTTGAAAAAAGAGTAAAAATAGTTGTCTATCCAAAAGTTAAGAAGGAAAATATAGAAATGAGGCTGGAGGGTTATCAAATTGAGGTGCATAGATATGACATATCCAAGATCTCAAAAATAGATACACTTTGAGCTCTCCACATTGAAGTTGATACGTTGTTTCTACAAGGCCATAAAATTAATAGAAATCTTGAGGCTACTAATTGAAACTTTGGAACTAAAATTGGGCATAGAAAGGATAGACAAAAATTCTCTTAAACAGGAAAGTTGAGAGTTGAAATGAATAATTGAAAAGCCCCCTACAGAGTAGCAATTACAGCAGAAGGATGAGAAAATTTGGAACCTAGAGGAGGAGCTATAAGTGGCTAAGAGAAAAATGCAACAAAAAAATTTAGTATTGTAGGAGCTAAAGTCTAAGCTACAACTACAAAATGAGGCTCTTGCTATGACTCAAGCAAAGCTACAACAAGAAAAGGAGAAGACCCATGGCCAAGAAATATTAAGAGACCTACTCAAACAAATCAAGGGCCAATATGGGAGTAAAATTAGAGAGGTAACCTTGCAAGCTTGTCCTCCCTTGATCAAGAAAATAAAAAAATTTCCAAGGTGATTGTTGAAGCAAAAAAAAGAGTTTAATAAGGGTAAGACAGATCTAATCAACAAGGTGGTGGAGTACAAAGAACCTAACATGCTAAGGAATAAAGAACAACATCCTATGGTGGTGAGGCAAATAGACAAATATCTAGATGAATGCAAATTTTTTATTTATCAAGTGGATATAAGAAATGAGTTGATTCATGATGGGGAAGACGTGCTCTACACACTCAGAAAGGAATATAAAGAAACAAGCAGAGCTGGTAAGGAAATAAAAGCACTATGCTCTCCAATATTTCAGGATGAGAAGGGGTACTTTTATATATAGGAGTAGATTAGCCAACTATTAGACCATCAACTCAAGGACGAGGGTAAAATCGAATCACTATAGGAACCATTGGTGATGGAGCAGGTGTTCTCACTACTTCAAAGGATCTCCTATATTTTGATAAAATCTAAAGAAGTGGTTAGAAGATACAATGATCCCTCTTATGTGCATTACTATGAGTTGGCAAGATATTTTTTACAAGCTCAGAGAGATTTTTGTGCCCCTCCTAGATACATGGAATAAAATGTGCCAAAAATTTTAGATTACAACCTTGTCAGCTCAGGCAATAACACAACAAGGTGAAGTAGCTTAGACAATGATGCAACAGGGCAAGTCTTTAGGGACACTGTTAGGAGAAAATATTGAATAGTTAGGCAAACTAGCAGATGCACCAAGGATAGGGGATGTATGATACATTTTAATTTGTACAATTTTTTCAATGTTTTTTTGTATAGTTTCTAGTTTTACATGTTGTTTACTTTGTGACCTCGTAACCCAATGGATAAGACATGAATAATCTTGTAAGAATAGAAGGTAACATGAGTAAAACCAAAAGATAAGGATGAAGACACATTGAATTAAGCATGGTACAAGCCAAGTACAGGAAAGTGGATCTAAAACCATTCAATTTGATAAGAGATGTTAGAAAAGACTATGGGAATTTATTTTGTATAACTTCAAATAGGTTAAAGAGATTGCTTGATTAAGGGCACAATTATATAATCATGATAAAAGTTCTAGCTAGAACAATTGAAGCTTGATACTTTTCCCTATATAAATCCTTTCTAGCTCCTAAAATTAGAAGAGGTGTTGTTCAATTTGTGAATGAGTCAAGGATTAGGAGTGAAGAAGCCAGAGCTAAAAGTGAAGGACTACATGGCCATGAGTGATAGATAGAGGATGTTCTTGCTCAATTGTGTGAAGATAAAAAATAAATAAAAGATGGGTGAATGTTGGTTGTTAGGATCCCATATCCTAAAATTTATTAATTATATTATTTATAATATAATTAATTATTATATTAATAATAATAAATAAATGATTTATTTAATATTATTAATAATATAATTAATTATATATTTCATTATTATTGAAAAGTCATGATTGAAAAGTCTATATATGATATGAGTGGAAGCCATATCAAATCATCAAAGAAAAAAGGAGTGGCAAAGTGACCTTAAAAAATAATTCTTTATAATTTAATGTTATTTTATTTATTTATTTAGTAAATATTTATTTTAATATTTGGTATTAGAACCATGTTTGAGCAAGATTATGTGGATGCTAAGGAAAAATCATGGAACTTTTTGACGTTATTTTGAGCGATATCAAGTATCTAAAGAATACTAAAGTGGAAGTAGATGCAAGTGAAGAAAACCAAACAGTTAAGGAAGAAATAAGGAGACAGTTGCAAGTGAAAAAACCCAAGTTTTTAAAAACGATAAAACCTCTCAAGAAATCTTGAAAATAGATGATTCATGATCCCTTCAAACAAGCTTCAATTAAAGCATTCAATCAGGAATATATGAAATTAGATGACATACTTGTGAATGCAAAATTTATAATGAAGTTTTTCGTGGCCAAACTACACGGAGGTGTTGTCAAGGAGCTTTTGGAAAAAAAGCCTCAACTTGCTAATTAGTTCAATGCTGGGTTGATTCCAATATAAGTTTTACCTAAAAATGCAGTTAATACACAATATTTATGTAGAAACGTTGAAAATATTATAAAGTTACTTATAGAAAAAAATAAGGAGTTGAAATCAGATATTCCCTTGTGTTGATGTGAATAAACAGTCAACCACCACATGTGCACGTCTATCTTTGCGAGGCCGCTATCGTGGCCACCTCCAGCGTTGCATCCCTGAATTCATCCTATTAATTCGACGTTATGTATAATCAGACTTCCAGTCTCTAATCCATCATAAATATTGTACTTAATAGCTGACGATCTGCAAGAATCCATGATCTCCCTACAACACTGAATTTCAGTTACTGGTATGACTATATGAATTTTATAAATAGCACAATCTCATATAAGACAAGAAATTAAAAGTGGTCTATTATCTCTATTTCGGACGTATTGAGACGAAGTACAAAACTACAAATGATGCAAAAATATATCTTCCCATACCTACCAAAAGGTCAGAGACTTATAATTGTTAGGATTCACTATATAAACATGCAGGGGATTCTTGAAGCAAGCAACTTAATAAGTAATAGCAAAAACTATCAACCATCACAGAAGAAGAACGTAACATGCAAGACAACATAAAACACAACATATAACGTGGTTCACCCAACACTAGTCCTTTGTATTAACACCAATACAATCTTTGAAGAGAGTAATCCTCCAACACAACTAGCTGCAAATTCCTCTTCAAAACACCAACATCTCCACATAATTACTCTAATAGTAATTCAACATACAAACACCCTTACATTAAGCTCTACATCAAGCTTCATGCTCTCGTACAAGAGATGCACATGCAAACACCCTTGCATCAAGCTCTACACCAAGCTTCATGATATCTCTACATGAGATGCACAATCCTATGCCTTTCCCATAAACAAGATATAATCCTCTCTACCGGAGGTATTACACAAATAAGGAAATCCAGTTACATGCATGATAAAATAAGCATGCTATAATTAACCCAAAAAATCACACCCTGAAAAATCACATTGATTTCTATGCAACCATTAATTTTATAGATTCTATCTTGGAATTAGACACCAAGGATAGACCCATCAATTATGGTTTTTTTTGGATTGATTTTTCCAGTTTAGAAAGTTTCCATGCATAAAAGCAACTAGTTACCAAACAGAGAGAAAAACTATTTTTTCCATATTTAATCGAGATCAGACTCCACAACCTAAAAATCTCCCACTTGGAGACTGATCCACAACAACTCTATCGTTGTTGCATCTACCAAAGAATATCTTCAAGCCAAACAAGGAATGTCAACTCCTCCAGATTGTTGTAACCATGCTCTGAACCATCACACCGGACTAGTGTCATCCACACACTTTTATCCTATGATCAACAAGCAATATATAATCTCTCTACCACAAATCAGTGATAATAAAAACATCCTCAAAATTACTTTGTATCATGGTGAATCATACATCACCACCATGGCAAGATCTACATACTATGGATGACCCATAGCATTGCACACACACAATATGGCTTTACCACTAGTTTTGAAAGCACACTCCCCGAGTGTGGAATTACCTTCCAACTTAGGGACTTGGGGTCGCAATGATCCAAAGCTATAACCATATTATGTGTTCCATCCTAAAAAATCATACAATAAATCCTGAGCCATGTCCATCTTCCTGGACATGTCTCCCAGTTCCCACTGCTTGAGAACTCTTTGGTCCTCCAACGTCAATGTCAAGACCAACCATATCAGAAAGTGTCAAAATTTCACTCATTAGATTCACATCTGACCTTTCTCCTCCATCTCTATCCCGAGACCAACAATCCTTTTTTAGGTGCCCCTTCTTGCCGCAATGGTGAGAAACCAGGGTCCTTCCGCTCTCGTTGTATAACACCTAGAAATTCTTTACCATATTCGACGTCACACCTAACAACTCCATCACAGTCCTTCGCGAAAGAGCTTCGTAGTTACTTTTTGCCAAATAGAACAAACACCCTGAACTTCCCTTCTTCTGCCATAGCTCCCACTCAAGTTAAGCTCCCACTCAAGTCAAGCTCCCACTCAATCCTGAATCCCAACCTCTCTCTGATACCAATTGTTAGGATTCACTATATAAACAAAAGGGATTCTTGAAGCAAGCAACTTAATAAGTAATAACAGAAACTATCAACCATCACAGAAGAAGAATGTAAAATACAAGACAACATAAAACACACCATATAACATGGTTCACTCAACACTAGTCCTTTGTATTAACACCAATACGATCTCTGAAGAGAGTAATCCTCCAACACAACCAGTTGCAAATTCCTCTTCAAAATACCAACATCTCCACACAATTGCTCTAACAGTAATTCAACATGCAAACACCCTTACATCAAGCTCTACATCAAGCTTCATGCTATCTGTACAAGAGATGCACATGCAAACACCCTTGCATCAAGATCTAAACCAAGCTTCATGATCTCTCTACATGAGATGCACAATCCTATGTCTTTCCCATAAACAAGATACAATCCTCTCTACCGGAGGTATTACATAAATAAGGAAATCCAGTTACATGCATGCTAAAAAATAAACATGCTATAATTAAACCAAAAAATCACACCCTACAAAATCACATTGATTTCTATGCAACCATTAATTTTTCCAGTTTAGAAAGTTTCCATGCATAAAAGCAACTAGTTACCAAACAGATAGAAAACTATTTTTTCCATATTTAACCGAGATCAGACTCCACAACCTAACAATAATAAGAATGAGTCCCAACGTCAATGTAGACGCTCGCTTTTGACGTATGACAAGGGATTTTAATTTTTGGTTAACATAGGGGAATCACTTACATTTATAGTTATTTTCTATTATCAAACAAGATTCGAATCTTGGGCTATTCCTTATAATCTCTGTGGCATCTTGTTTACGTTAACCACCTGGTGTGAGATGGCGACCGTATGTGGCTGAAGATTCGTACCTTCATCATCTGCTGGCGCATTGTCAGAGGATTTAGATCAGACTACTTCTTTTACTAACAGGCACCACCAAAGTTTGAACCTAGATATTTTCTTGGTAAGTGCACAACCAAACTAACACTTACCAATCCACTAATACTGAAAACTTTATTTCAACTTAACTCAAAGCAGAGTGTTTAGATAATTCATCTTGGGTCGAATTCCGTGGGTGAAGTTGACAGGCAACATAACTGCTTTAGAAATATTTCCAGAAGCCAGTGCTGTTGTTGCTTCTCCCAAGGCTTTATTTCAACTTAACTCTAGAAGTCAAAGCAGAGTGTTTAGATAATTCAGCTTGGGTCAAATTTCATGGGTGAAGTTGACAAGCAACATAACTGCTTTAGAAATATTTCCAGAAGCCGGTGCTGGTGTTGCTTCTCCCAAGGCTTTATTTCAACTTAACTCTAGAAGTCAAAGTAGAGTGTTTAGATAATTCATCTTGGGTCGAATTTCGTGGGTGAAGTTGACAAGCAACATAACTGCTTTAGAAATATTTCCAGAAGCCGGTGCTGTTGTTGCTTCTCCCAGATAAACATGTTTTCCTTCGTATGGTCCGGCCTATGTGCATGGAAATAATGGATGGACTAATCAGCATACAGTTAGAAATGAAGCCTTAAGACTTTCTATAATTTAAGATATATTTACCTTGACCATGCTCAATGTTTTTTTTTGTCAGAGGGTTAACGGACTCAGTCCGTAAATATCAAGTTCGCAGAGAGTTTGAGCAGATGTCTCAGGAATATGACAAGATAGACTTTCTTTGTTTACAAGAAGTCAAAATCTCAGATTTCAATTTGCAGTGTGCATGTTCTTTTATTTGGCCGAATAGCGTCATTTTTGCCACAAAACATTCTCCAGGAAAAGGTGGTGCAGTTATTTTGGTTCCTCCAAAGTGGCAGTCTTGTTTTGTGTCTTGGGGTGTGGATCCCTCAAACCAAGCGGTCTGGGCCCTTTTTGATCTTGATGGGCAGCCGTTTGGGATTGTAAATATTTATGCTTATGATACAGTGGTTAATTGTACGCCTTTCTCTCTTTGGCCCAAGATGGGGCAATTGGCTTAGAGACCTTGGTGGTTTGAATGGCATTGGTTCAAACTTGCTGATAAACTTTCTATTTTTTATGATGTGTGGCTTCAGATTAATGTGCAAATGAGAAAGGTGCAGATAGAACTCAACCATTTGCAAGAGCTCATTGATCATTGGGGGAATTCCCCATGTTTGATGAGTCATGAACCACCTGAGCGTGATGCTCGTCCAAGGTCTCGCTCTCGTCCACGACGTCGTCCCCCTCCTCAGAGGCGAGACCGGGCGTCGGAGGGACCGCATGCATAGACTCCCACTTGTCGCTCAGGCGGATGGATCTCTTCTCGCCATGGTGGTGGCTGAGGTGATCGCCTGACATCTTCTCGTCAGAGTGATGTTTAGACCAATGGAGTAGTTGAAGGAAACGATGACTGAAATGATTTTTGCACAAATGGTGGCTGAAATGATACTCGCACTGACCTTACAATTAATGCAGAAGGTATAGTCGATGATTAGCCAACCAAGTGGCCTCCAGACATCCCGGAATGTGTGGTGCCATAATGAGGATCCTGATAATTCGGGCAAAGCAACTTCTCCCACTCCGTAACGCCTTGAGTGTTAGTGCTTGATGGTTTTGGGTTTTAATGCATAATTATGAAACTGTTTGATTGTTTTTTGGCTTTCAGTTTCGGACAGTTTCGTAGCTACGGTGGAAGCCTCTTTTATGGAGAAGTGGGGAAGCAACTCCTCCCACTCCGTAACGCCTTGAGGTGTTAATGCTTGATGGTTTTGGGTTTTAATGCATGATTATGAAACTGTTTGATTATTTTTTGGCTTTCAGTTTCGGATGGTTTCGTGGCTGCGGTGGAAACCTCTTTTATGAACAAGTGGCACTTGTTTGATTGTCTTTTGCAAACGTTGATCACTTGTGGTGTGATTCTTCCCTAACCCTATTTTTATATGATATGTTTATACTTTGATACACAGATTTCATTTCATTCAAATTTTTTTTTTACAGAGTCGTTCAGTCAGAAACTAATAGTCACACCATGTTTTGTATTAAGGTTTTACAATGTAACAGATCCGCTTGGGAATTTCCTAAATGATCATTGGCTAAGGCAGGAGATTGGTTTTGTTATGTATTTTGGCTTCGGTTTTGTTCGCCTATAATTTTTAGTTAGCAAGACGAAGGATCTTTTTACGAAGGTAAAAATAAGTTTCACACCAGGAGGACAACACCTATACCCTTCCAGATTATTTTTTGGGAAATGGTTACGGTGAGAAACCAATGGAGGGAAGCAACGTGCCCAAATTGCCCCGTGCTAATATTCGTCAACTCAAAAAATGGCGGTCAGCTTGGAGTACAGCTTCTTACAACATTTCGTGGTCTTTTGAATGCTTGTAGACCTCAAAGCTTACCTGAAAATCTGGAGAAGAAGCTATCACTAAACATGTTGAAAAGGAAATTATAAAAGTTTTTTTCGAATCTTCCAGGGATTAAATCAACTCCTATAATTCGAGAAGCTCCGGCAATTCTTGCTCCTTTGGCAGCCTGCACAAATGAATACAGAATTTAAATGAAATTATAGCCTTGACAAAGTAGAACTTATTTATTTGACTAAAACGTGAAGGGGACAAGACGCTTACGGCAAGTCCAACACCTCCAAGACACAACGCAACAGAAAGATATCTATAATTAAAAAAAAAAGTGAAAAATAATCACATATTTTGATGAAAGTTATCTAAACAAAAATCTGCTTCAAAGTTAATATTTCAAAAAAACCAATGCTCGCATGAAACCGTCAAATTTGATCGCAATGATACCTTGAAGTTTTGATTTTATATTATCTACATCAACCATGTCGACGTTTTATATGGTCGTGATACCTTCTGTTTGCATCTTGTCTTCCTTTTCTGGGGACCCAAAACCGTACTATGGTTGAAAATGAACTTAGAGTATGCGTCGGGAAGGGATGCCATACAAATTGATTATTGTTAATGTGGAATTCTAGGAACTAAAATTCCTCAGTGAGGTGTCATGAAAAAGTTATGCTACGTAATCCTTATGGGTGATTCTATCTATAGGAATCTCTTAGCATCTTCCCATTCCTTTCCATATTATTAGGGGTTTGGATTTTTTTTAAACGATCAATTTGGTTAGCAAGAGTATATTATTAGGAGTTTGGATATTTTAAAGGATAGTAAATATTCTAGACTTGTTCAATTTGGTCAGCAAGAGTATGTCAAATGAGATTACTTATAAAGGTCAAGAATTATAACCACAATGAATGTGGGCTTATACGTTCTCATATCTGAAGTAAAAAGGCCACCTTTTAATATAATAATAAATAAAAATAAAAATAAAAATAAATATTAGCCTTATAATTTTGATTGGTTATAGAAAAAAATATAGCTTTCTTTTATTTTAATAATGTACTACTGGAAGTACTCTTGGAATTTTTCCAATGGTTATATTCACATTTTGACCTATTCATTATCTGTCATAAAGATAAGTCTACTGTCTAAGTGCCTGTTCACTAATAAGTTAGTACGAGGATGGCATCGAGGGCGGCGCTGAATGAAGAATGGGCGATGCAAAATGTAGTTAAAGCCCATTATAGATTGCATGTATTTGAGAACGACAACAATAGAAAAATGTTCTAGAATCCTTGATTATTTTAGGAAATGTGAGGGGCAGTTCCATTCGTGAAGTGTTCAATACATGGAGGAAAATTGGTATTCACAGTTTGTTCTCAACTCTCATGGAAATTTCAGTTGAGCACGTGAGTGCAGCCTTTCAGTACCCAATTTGCCTCGAAGTTTTTAAAATTGGCCAAGAGGCGGTGGTGATGCCCTGTGATGATAAACACATATTACGCTTAAAATGTATTTCGTTATGGGTGACCAATAAACCTAATTCCCCTTTGCAGGAAGAGATGCAACCAAACAGAAAAGTTGGACGTCGTGACCACTACCGCGGTTGTGATTATATTCACGTTTAGGTTCAGGTTCATCAGATAAACAGAATCCATGCTCACTGAACTGCCGGGCTTTACTTGACGCAGAAGCTTCGAAAATTAAAAATGAAGCTCCAACTTTTAGGACAAAGGGGTGGCATGATCCAAATAATATAATTATTTATTATTATTAATAATATAATTAATTATTAATTTAATTATATATTTCATTATTATTGAAAAGTCATGATTGAAAAGTCTATATATGATATGAAGGAAAGCCATATCAAATCACCAAGAAAAAGGAATTTATTATTTTAATGTTTTAAAGAAGGGAGCCCTTATAGTGGCAAAGTGATTCAAACCCTAAAAAATGATTCTTTATAATTTAATGATATTTTATTTATTTATTTAGTAAATATTTATTTAGAATTGCAAGGTTCTAACATTGGACTACAAACATCTAGAATAGTTGCCCAAGGTACCTTTCTTGGACTTGAAACAACTACTAGCTATGGAGAGGTACGCTTATGGAGACACATTTTCGTGGGGTATCCCATACTCAAGGTTTTCCTTTGTACCATCTCTCCCTCTTTTCTTTCCATCTTTCTATTTTATATACCTATGAATTATTTGTAGCTTCCACTCACTTCATCACCCTTTTGTAAAGATATATCATATATGGATTGGGTACCTATGAATTGTTTGTAGCTTCCACTCACTTCACCACCCTTTTGTAAAGATATATCATATATGGACTACAAACATCTAGAATACTTGCCCAAGGTACCTTTCTTGGACCTGAAACAACTACTAGCTATGGAGAAGTACGCTTATGGAGACACATTTTTTTGGGGTATCCCATACTCAAGGTTTCCCTTTGTACCATCTCTCCCTCTTTTCTTTCCGTCTTTCTATTTTATATACCTATGAATTGTTTGTAGCTTCCACTCACTTCCACATTGTTTGTTCTTATCCTCGTTCATGTCCACCCCACTGTTTTACCTCCTTTTTGCATAAGTTTACCCTTTTCTGTGTATATATCTCCTCATCGTCTGTCCATATCTTTTTTTTAATATGATATATACTGAATGTATCTTTGTTCCTTTGTCCTTATCTATGATTAGCTTATCGTCTAGTCCCAATCGGTCTCTTTTCTTGATCACAAGTTTCAAAACCAAGAAAGGCTATTTGGGTTCTTAATTTCCATGAGTGAAAATCCCCTATGAGTTACCAAGAATATGGGTAGTTTTATAACCCACCACATGTATCTCCTCTAGAGATAGTGAAGTGACAACATTAGCATCCAACGAATAGAAATCTCAAAAAAATAATTGTCCAAAAATTGCCAGACATTTTACACCCATGACATTAGCATAGAGGTACCAAAAGTTGGTTGCCCAGTAGCAAAGCAACAATGCAAAATTGGCTAAGTATGGAGAGCATCAGATATTTTATACCCAAGAGGTCAGTAGACGGGTACCAAAACCCCATCGATCGATGGGGAGCAAGGAGATAAAATTGATTAAGTATGGAAAGCACCAAAGATTTTGTACCTCTAGAAGTAGCAAATGGGTACGAAAATCTCATCGGGGAGCAGTGACTACAAAATTGATCAAGTATGGAAGTCATCAAACATTTTGCACCCATGACATCAGCATAAAGGTACCAAAAGTCGATTACCCAACAAAAAAATAACAAGTGCAAAATTGACGAAGTGTGAAGAGTGCTAGAGATTTTGTACCTCCAGATTTAGTAGATAGGTACCAAAACTTTATTACCCAGTATATGTTGAAGGAGCCAATATTGTCTAAGTAAGACCTCCAAATTCAACACATAGGTACCAAAACACCATCCCCTGATAGGGAGTAGCGAGTGCAAGATTGACTAAGTATGGAAGTTGTTGGATATTTTGCACCCATGACATCAACATAGAGGTACCAAAAGTCTATCGCATAACAACAAAGTAGCAACACATAATTGATTAAGTGTGCTAGATATTTTATACCTCCAAAGTCAGTGAATGGGTACCAAAAACTTGTCACCTAACAATTGCTAAAAGAGCTAAAATTGACTAAGTATGGAAGTCACTAGACATCTTGTATCGCTAATGTTAGCAACAAGGGACCAAAAGTTTGTTGCCCGATAGCTAAATTCAGTATTGCAAAAAATGGCTAAGTAAATAATCCACCAGGGATTTTGTACCACTAATGACAACAAAGGTGTACCAAAACCCCATCGCCCAGTGGGGAGAAATGAGTGAAAATTGACTAAGTGTGGAGAGCACCATTGATTTTGTGGTTTAGTCCAAAATATAAGTGGTTGCTTTCATAGCATGGTGGTTTAGATTTGTTGGTAAAGAACCCTAACAACCAATCCACTCACTGACAGCCACGCGATAGGTAATCATGGGATGGCTAACTTCATAAAAAAATTGTTAGAGAAACCTAAGGAGCAGTTTTAGACAATGCAACCCCCAATCCTCTAGATAAAACTTGGTGAGGCCACATCAACATAGTTATGCCTAATCATTTGTAACAAATCAAGCTACTGAGCACACGTGCAGGTGGGTAGGTTCTTTGGCATAACAACAATTCATTCTCAAGGTAATGATGCCAAAATATCCATTGTAAAGCTATAGATACTAGAATTTAATAGGTTCTAGGTTCTAGGCATTGACTCCTTAGCTTTTAAAAATTGCATTAATGTATGAAGATGCTATGTGCCTTTAAGGAATAAAGACTGAATTGATGTTTAACCTTCATTTCCAAGGATATTGCTAAAAATGTATGTATGAATTGTTAATCATTTCTATTTTAAGCTATTTGAATGAATGCAATAGTAATTTTGCTCCTAGATTTCTTATTGGAAATTTATTCTTTAGTTCTGGAATGAATAAAAATTGGTTTATTGTTTAGTAAATAAATCATTTGGTAAGTCACAATGACAAGTTGGTTTGTTAGGTGGTCCATTTGTAACTAATTGGCACAATCATTTATACTTTATGTTTATTGATGTTGCTAAGTCCGCGTCATTGAAATTCTAGTTGTTTACCTTTTATTTCTTTCTACACTCTTTTCAATACCCCATTTGCATAGTTAGCTATTTAGAATTCAAAAGAAACCAATTTACTCCGAAGGTTGACTCATGAGGCTTCACATTTTTGTGGTCTTCCAATCTTGGTCAAAATCTTAAGGTGCAAAACTTAATCCTAAGGCAGATTTTCAAACCAAAAAACACTTTATAGGTTATTAGTGGGTAGTCTTACATACTTCACCACAACAAGACTTAACATTATGTATGTTGTGAGTTTCATTGCTAGGTATATGCATTATTCACATGATTTTCATTCGCATGTAGTCAAGATAATCCTCAATTATATAAGTGGAACAAAGAATTTTGGGTTACTTTATTATGCTACTATTGACTCCAACCTTGTAGCACATAGAGATGCCAATTGGGATGGAAGTGTAGATGACCAAAAGAGTACCTCAGATTATGCATTCTACTTTGGAGAGAAGCTAATCTCATGAAGTAGTAAGAAGCATCCTATAATTGATTTTTTAATTACTTAAGTAGAGTAGATTGTAGCTTCATCACCCTACACATAGGCAATTTGGATGGACAAGGATGTTTGAATAATTGGGTATGGAGATTAACAAGGTAATCAAGGTGTATTGTGATAACATAAGCAATGTCTCAATGAGCAAGAAATAATTTTATTACAATAAAACAAGCACATTGGAATTAAGAACCATTTAATCTGATATATGGCAAAGGACAAGGTCATTGCTTTTGTGTTTTGCAAATATGAAGATTAAATTTTTGATATTTCTACTAAAATATTGTTCAAGGAAAAGTTTGAAAAACTTAGAGCTTTGTTGGGTGTCAAAAATCTAGCATCAAGGAGAATATTGGAAGTCTACATGGTATTGATGCCTAATTTTTTTTTTTTTTTGGTAAGTTGAAGGATAATATTGAAAGGGTTTTAACTGGGTCCCTACCCCAGAATTACAACAAGAAAGCAGACATAAAAATCAGCAAAAAATCCCTTAAGGGAAGGGACCAGGCTCGCAACTTCCCGCGCAGGGGAATATACACCGCAAAGGAGAGACTGCAACCCACGCAGGGGTTGAACAGAGGGCCTTACAGAAAAACCCAAAAAACATTCAGTGAACTAGAAAACGAACAAAAAACCAGCGAAACACGAACCAGCTCCCATCTAAGGATCAATGTCGATGACATCCTCGTCCATGACCTGCTGGAGGGCCTGCTGCAACCCTTCGATGGCACAAGTGAAGGCGGTGATAAAACTCTGAAGGAACATCCTCTTCAAGCGATTGGAAAAACCAGGGGTCGGGGCCGAGTCGCCGGTGGGACCTTCTGCTTCCCGAGATGGAGAAGAATGGCTGGAAGCTGCTTTTGGGTTCCTGGAGCGGGACGATCGACGAATCGGAGGAGTAGCTGCCTCAGAATTGACCTTGCGCTTGCCCAGGATCTTACGGCCAGGGGGAATTGGGTCAGACGGGGAAGCAACGGATTTGGTCGGAGGGGGTGGTTTAGCAGGAGACGAAGAGGAGGGAGGGGGACCAAAAAGTTTGACAGAAGCTGGGGATTTGGCAGGGGAAGCAGCACCAGCTTTGGGAGCAGGAGTCTTAGCAGGGGAGGCAACAGCTTCCTCGCTGCCCACCTGGTCACTGGAAAGAGACCGAGCTGGGCTAGGGGGATCAGCAGAATCGGAGCCATCGAGTTCAACGGGGAGGCGTCAATAGGGGGGTTAGCCATCATGTGGTAGAAAATGACGATGAACAAACCCTGGTGGGTGGGAGGAGTAGACTTACTACGGGCGGCTTGGATGGAGAGACGCAGGGAGCGGTGAAGGAAATCGGGGATGTTCATGGGCCTAAAACCTCGAACGTGGTTGACGAGGGCAAGGTGGAAGCTGGCCATGGGCTTGGCAGGATCGTCACAGGCTAAGTATTGCATGAGGGGGATAGCCACCATAGGAAAAGCATCGGGGAGGGACTCACGGAGGAGGGCATGGCCTTCCCACTGAAAGTTTTGATAATTGGGGAAACCGGCCAACTCTGGCTCCCAGCAATGCTTATCACGGTGCACCAGACGATCGGCAACCGAAAGAGCAGCAATGTCCCCAAGGAGCTGGGGAGTCACCTTGAAGCAAAAATTACGAACGCAGACATACCCGTTGGACCAAGATCGAACAAAATCGAACGTAATGTCCTTCTCTGGGCCCCAAAACTTGGAAATCAAGGTCATCAGGCGGCAACCTTGGAGGTAGCCTGAAGCTGTGGGATCGAGCTGGAGAGAGGTCAGCTCGATAAATGCCATGGGAGAAGGGCACGGGGCAGAGAGGAGGGGAGGCGGAGGGGAGGCGCTCGGAGGCCAGCTAAGCACGATGACAGGGACGGGGAGGAACAACTCCGCTGCAGGGTTGAAAAAGGGAGGGATAGGCTGGAGAGGCACGCCGCAGGGAGCGGGGAGATGACAAGTGGACGGCTGGGAATCAGCATGGGGATGGGGAGGCGGGGGAAGGGACATTGGGGGGATAACCACAAAGGTGGTAGAGAAGGAAAGGGAGGCGGGCGCAAGGAGGTGCGAAGGGCCACAAAATAAGGAAGCCACGGGGAGGACATTGGGAAGATACACCACCCAAAGGGGCACGGTAAAAGATGACATGGAATACCAGCAAAAAAAATGATTATCACTCGAGGCTAGAGCATAGCCACTCTCATGACTGCAGTAAATCATGTTTCATAGACAACAGAGGTGGTGAGAATAAACACGAGGAAAAGGCGATCCTTTGAAGACAATCATGGTGCAAACGGCTGAGAAATCACATGCCTGAGACAACTTCAGAATGCGATAGCTAGAGGATCTCTAGCGGGAGAGAATGGTGCCAAACTGTCAGGGAATGTCTGCTCAGCCCAAAATTGGCCAGCCCGTCAGCGACTCTGTTCGCTTCCCTGTACACGTGGTTAGAATCCACTTGGTTGTGCTGGTGCAGGAGGGCTTTGCATTCGAGAATCACCATCCGGATGTTCCATGGGGGTTGCTTGTTTGACTTTAGGTAACCAGTGACTATGGCCGAGTCACCTTCAATATGGATACCGGAGCGATGGTCCTTGATGAGTTGGAGGCCTCTCCACAAAGCCCAGGCCTCAGCGACATTATTGGTCTGATGATGTAGGTTCTCCATGAAGGCGAGAATAATGGTTCCACGATGATCCCTCACTACACCCCCAGCTCCAGCCAACCCTGGATTACCTTTAGATGCGCCATCAAAATTTAGTTTGATCCACCCAGCCTTGGGAGGATGCCAAACTGCTGAGGATCGGGGATGGGGGGCAGGAGGGACCAAAATGGGAATGGGGATGCTGAGGGAGGTGAGGATGGAGACTTCCACCTGGCTGAGGGGGGCATAGGCCCAAGGGATGAGTTGGAAGTTTTCAATGGCGTAAATGAGGGATTTACTGGCTGTAGAAATGGGATTGGAGGAAGTCCCAGAGAAGACCCTGTGGTTTCGTTCTAGCCAGATTTTCCAGACAAAATGATGGAGGCAGATCTTCCAAAGGAAGGCAATTTTGGGATGACGAAAAGGGGAGGGCCATTGGGCAAAGATCTCCACCAAGGAATTGGGACGGGCCCACTGAATCTGGAAGAATGAATTCAAGAAGTCAAGACCTTCTTTGGTGAATTTGCAATCAACGAACAGATGGTTTACCGATTCCTAGTGGGATAAACACAGATGGCATCTATTGGGGACAGGGATCCCTCTTTTCATCAAGTTGTTGGTGGTAAGCGCCTTGTTTTGGATAGCGATCCAAGTGAAGAACCCAATCTTGGGAATGAGTTTTTTGACCCAGACCGCAGCAGGAGGGAAGGATATTCTTGGGGGATTCTGGAGGAGGGAGTAACCTGACTTAACTGAGAAATCACCACTGTCAGTCCTGGCCCAGATCAGGCGGTCAGGAGTAGCCGTCGAGGGAATGATATGAGTTTTTAACAATTCATACAAACGAGATCCTGCTCTGCCTGGGAAGCACCTCCATTGATTGTGATGGTCAATATAGTCTTTTACCCTTCGTCCCCACTCTCTTTCTGACTCCTGACGTAAAACAAAAAAATAGGGATACTCTTTGAGAGGTTTATCTTTGATCCAGATGTCGTCCCAGAAGCTGATGGATGACCCATCCCCCAACATCCATCTGGTTCCTTTGGATACGAGGGATCTGGCATGGAGGACCGCTTTCCAGAAAGCCGACCCATTGGAGAGGATGTTGTTGTCTAGCAAAGAATTATGTTTCAAATATTTGTCCTGAATCATAGAGACCCACTCCACGTTGAAGTTGGTAAGCAACTTCCACGTTTGTTTGGCTAACAAGGCAAGATTCATATCTGTCGACCTTCTCAAACCTAGGCCTCCAGCATCCCTGGGTTGGCAGACCTTTTCCCAACTGACCAGGTGAAATTTGCTAGAATTTTTTGGACCTCTCCAAAGGAAGGTCCTCTGAATTTGCTCAATCTTGGCATGGACGGAGGCAGGAGCTTTGAATATCGACATGAAGTAGACTGGAATGCTTTGAAGAACCGCCATGGTGAGCATAGACTTAGCTGCTTGGGACAAAAGGGAGCCTTTCCAAGCAGCTAACTTACGCTTAAACCTGTCAATAACCCCATCCCACATGGCATTCTTGGGGCTGTGGGTGAACAAGGGGAGGCCTAAATAGGTCACGGGGAGTTCGCCAATGGAGCATTGGAGGATGCGGGCAATCCTTCTTTGTCTGATGCCCGGGGTGTGAAGAAAATAGCAGAAGCTTTTTGTGTAGTTTATTTCTTGACCAGCAGCAACAGCGTAGGTGTCAAGGATCCTTTTGACGCATCTGGCCTGAGGGACAGAGGCCCGTGTAGCAATGATGGTATCATCCACAAACTGCTGGTGGGATAAGGGAGGGGAGAGAGAAGATGTCCGTAGCCCAGAGATGCCACCATCGTCCATAGCCCTTTTGATTGCCCTGCCAAGGGATTCAACTAGAATGATGAAGAGGAAAGGGGACAGGGGGTCTCCCTGACGAATTCCTCTTGAACTTGGAAAGTAACCAGCCGTCGACCCATTGACCAAAATCGAGAACCAGGGGGTTGAGATGCAACCTTTGATGAGAGCAGTCCAATCTTTGTGAAATCTGAATTTGTCCAGAACCTGAAGCAGGAAGTCTCTGTCGACTCTGTCAAAGGCTTTGCTAATATCCAGTTTGATAAACATGGCAGCTCGCTTGTTGCACAGGGAGGAATGGAGGGATTCATGGAGGGAGATGATACTGTCAGTTATGGAACGCCCTTCAATGGAGCTGCCTTGGCAGGGGTCAATGATGGAGGGGAGGATTTTCTTGAGCCTTTGAGCCAGGGATTTGGTTAGAATTTTGTAGAGAATATTGCATAGGCTAATGGGTCGAAAGTCATTCAAGGATTTGCTCTGGGGGCTCTTGGGAATAAGGGCAATGAAAGTGGAATTGATCCCACGAGGGATGAGCTTAGTGAGCTGCATTTCCCGAACTGCGTTGAGAACCTCTTCTCCAACCACCTCCCAGTAGGTTTGGAAAAAATGGGGGGGGAACCCATCAGGCCCAGGGGCCTTGTCACCCTTCATGGAGAAAAGGGCATCTCTGATTTCTTTGGCCTCCAAGGGTTGAGTCAGAAGCTGATTCATCTTCGGAGTAATGAGAGGAGGGATGTTGTCAAGGAGGGATACCTGGGCAGGCCGGTCAAGGGGAATCTCTGAATTCAGCAGGCTATCAAAGAAGGAAGAAGCTTCTTGGCGGATCTTGACAATGTCCTGGGTAGAAGACCCATCGGTGAGGCGGAGCTCCCTGATCTTGTTGGAGCTTCTGTTACGGAGAGTGGATGCATGGAAAAAACTGGTGTTGGCATCCCCTTCCTTGAGCCACAGGGCCCTGGACTTCTGTCTCCAGAAGGATTCTTCTCTGGCCAGAATGTTGTGGTGCTCTGCAAGTAAAAGTTTTTCCTCTTCCCTCATTGAAGGAGTCCAGGGGCTGAGCTGGCCTTGGTGATCAAGCAGTTTGAGGTGGTCGGAGATGTCCCTTTTGGCTTTGAAAATATCCCCAAAGACTTCCTTGTTCCAGATTTTGAGTCCCTCTTTGATGATCTTCAACTTTTGAGACACACGGGAGATGGCTGATCCTTGGACAGGAGTGGCCCACCACTCCATGATCCTCTGCTTGAGCTCCGGGTGGAGGATCCACATGCTTTCAAACCGGAAGGGGGTCTTGAAGGAAGGGGCTAAGTTGGATTCCAGAAGGAGGGGGGAGTGGTCTGAGCCTATGCGGGGAAGGGGAAGGAGGGAGGTGTCACCAAACAGGGGAATAGCCTGCTGGGATAGGAAAAACTGGTCCAGCTTAACTTGAATATGGTCAGCCCCGACCCTTCTATTGCTCCATGTGAATTGGTGTCCCCGGAGCTGAATATCCATGAGTTCGTTGTCACAGACAAAGTGCTAAAAATTGCTCATGCTTTTATATGGCAGATTGGTTCCCCCTTTTTTCTCAGACGCATAAAGGGGGGAGTTGAAATCCCCCGCCACCATCCATGGAAGGTTGGACACTGCGTTCTTCATGAGAGTCAGAGAAGCCCACATGTTATTCCTTTCCATGGGGTTGTTGGGAGCGTATATGTTGGAAAGCACCCATGCAAATCTCTTTTCTTTGCAGTAAAACACCATATTTAGGGATCTGTTCGAATAAGATATGATTCTTCCCTCTACCACTTCAGGGTTCCACATGCATAGGAGGCCTCCTGCCGACCCTTCTGCTGGAGATGCTGCCCATTGCCCCTTTTTCCAAATCTTGGGGGCAATGCTTGTAGTTCCATTAATATCAATCTTGGTTTCTTGAAGGAGAAGAATGGATGGATTATTTTCTTTCCTTATGGATCGAGCTAACCTCTGTTTGCTCCTACTGTTAAGACCCCTAATGTTCCATGAAAGGATCTTCATCTCGACGATTTGGGGGGTTTTTTGCCTCCTTTGCTGAGGGTAGAAGGAGGTTTGGAACTTCTGCTATCATCTTTTTGGTGACTGAAAAGGGTTTCTGACAAGGTTAGCTGGCTTCCATCTGCCACCTGGTCTTCGATCTCTTTCCTGTTTAACTCGCTATTAGGGGGTCTCCCTCTTTTCCTTTCCAACCCAGAGTCGATTGGGGCTTTCTTGCTTCTAGTGATGATGGTGGGGATTTGATCCAGGGAATCTGAGTCTGACTCAGAGGGAGAGAGGGGATCCTCAGCATGGGCATCTAGAGAGGGGGAGGGGTTGGGAAAAAGCAAGGGTTCCACGGGGGGATCTGAAGGGGTGACAGAGGAAGGCCTGGAAGGTCCAGGTGCTGAGAGGGAGGGGGAGGACATTCCTTGGGTCAGGGGATTGGATGCAGGGATAGATTTGGGAAAGAGAATCTCATCCTCCGAAGATTGAAGAGGACCAAACCTATTCGGGAAAGCAAACATGGAACATACCTGGTCAAGATTCGAAGAAGGATTGAAGGTGGGAGACCTCTGAGGATCCGTTTGAATAGCTTTCCCGCCAATGCTCACCGGTTTGGAAAGTCGATCACCATGCTAGGGAAGAGGCTCCTTGCCAGGGACAGGCTGCTGGGGTTTAAGGGAGGGGCACTGGGAACGAAGATGCCCCTGCGAGTTGCACTCGATACAAAAGGGGGGCTTATTTTCGTATTCAATGGCCTGGCACCAGTGGAAATCACCATAAATGAGATTGATGCGGGTGGGGAGCTTGGAGGCTAAGTTGGTGTTAACGCAGATGCGGGCGCAGGCCATGCGGGATCGAGCTTTTGTTGCAGGGTCTAGGGCCACCGTTTCTCCAATGTAGTCTCCAATCCAGCGAAGGATGTCTTCATGGTAGAAATGAATGGGAAGCTCTGGGAGACGAACCCATATAGGCACGATATTGATGTCCTGTGTGCTGGGGCAGAAATCTTCCCCCCATTTCCTTAAAAACAAGCTTTTTCTATCGAAGAACCAAGGGCCTCCTGTCATGATGCGGGCGTGGTCTTCTTGGTTATTCAGGCAGATTAGGAAAAACCCTTTGGTGAGGGCCACCAGCTGGAGATCTCCCCGCAAGCGCCATTTAAAGCTAGCCCATTTCTGAATGGACTCCATATCGGGTCTCCCTCCAACAAACTTGCCTACGAGGGAAAGGGATTCAAAGGAAAGCTTTTCCTTCATTAGAGACTCCGGGAGGATCAATTTGTCACCATCCAAAATGACATCAGGGCGACCAGGGACGGAGACGGGAGAGGGTTGGGGGCGCCCAACCACCTTATGAAGATACAAAACAGCTGAGGTCCCCCCAGGTTCGAGCCCCAATGGAAGACCGTCTGGGGGGATCTCCCCAAGCTCCAGAGCATCCACGGGGGAGGGATCTCCTGACAAAGGTCTGCCAGCAGCATGGCCGAGGGTAGAGAGCAACGAGCACGTAGAGGGGGCGGGAGCCATTTTTCATTGACGCCTAAATTTATTATACTCTATACATTTTCTTCTTTAATGTTTGTAATAAACCACTCAACCATGTGTTTATTGAGGTGACATGTGAGTTATAAAAATTAGTTATCATTTAAAAATCATCAAAATAATACTTCTACATGAGGGGCACGCCCCTTCCAAGTAGTTGGTGTGGATATGGTAGTTAGAAATCTTCTCCATTATTCTCTAAATAATTATGTGAGTCAAGACTTCATGGCTCCAAGAATATTTCAAATTAGTTGCTCAAGGGAGGCAACAAAATAATGATAACATTTGAGAGTGGATATTCTTGTTTTCAGGTGGCGGCTAAAATCTATATAGATAGGAAAAAAAAATTATATGGTATTTTCTATGGGTATAAATGTTGTACTAAAGAGGCTTTTTATCAAGATTTAATAGCTAGGGTTTCAACCTACTATAATTTTGTGCATTTCTAGCTCTGAATTTGCAAATTTGTGTTTTAATCATTTTGTGGGAGACATACAAATTGCATAGTTTACCCATTACGTATGAATTTTTTCTCACTTAATTTTTGTTATATAGTCCACTATAAGTTCAATTTTTATCTTCATCCAATTTTATAGAGTTTCAAAGGTGTCAATTGGGTGTTTGTGCATTTTCTATTTTTTTTTAGGTTATTAATTTCTAGCACTAAATTTGTAAATTTGTGTTTTAATTGTTTTGTAAGAGACATAACAATTTTACTATATAGTCCATCAAAAGTTCAAATTTGAGCCTGATATGAGCATGTTTGATAGAGTTTCAAAGGTGTCAAAGTAGGTGTTTTGGAACTTTTTTAAGTACTATAAATCAACATAAATAATGTTTTATTTTATCATTTTATGATATCCATGAAGATCAAATTTCTTACCTATTGAATCTCAAAGTTTGACCAATTAATTTATGTTATATAGTCTATTGATGGTAAAAGTTTTATATTTATTTGATCTTATTTGATAAAGTATAAGAGGTGTTGAAATAGGCAATTTGAAACATTTTGCATTGTTTCTCAAAGAAAGCCAAACTTCTCCCAATCTATATTGTGCTTTGATTTAGGGACTAGGCAATGACATAATCAACCACATAAGTCCACTAGTATTCCTCAAAACCTTCATATTATGCATTATAAATTTTTTTATATCTTGTAACATATCTTATACTATAGCAATACCATTTGGAATATCTAAAGTCCCCATAGACACATCCAATTTTGTATTATATCTTGTACTATAACAATGCAATTTAGCATATCTAAAATCCGCCTAGGTACATTCAATTTTGTATTATATATTTATACTATAGTAATATCATTTATGTATCTAAAGTCCCCTTAGGTATGACTATTTTGTATCATATATTGTATCATAATAACACCTTATGGAATATCTCTTTGCACATATATGTCTATATCCTACTCTAACAATGGAATGTCTAAAATATCTCTTTGCATCAATTGATTTAAATTGTTATGTGTTACCATTGTAATCATATCATAATTAAATCATTCATCCTCAATCTCATTATAATAATTATATAGTCAAATTATATCAACATCCAACAAATTAACATCACATAGACATGTCAAGATCTTGAGTATCATCTATTAACATTAATATGATTAAATCATATCAACAAAATTAACATCCATCCAAATATTGAACACCAAAATCACGAGCCAAAGAATATATATATATATATATATATATATATATATATATATATATATATATATATATAAATTATTTTTATGGTTCATTAGGCTGAGTCATGGATGTGATGTTATGATTAAAGCTATAGTCACATATTTAATTGCTTTACGTTGATGATATGGATGATTATGACTTATGATAATGCTCAAATGCAATAAAGAGATGATTAGATATTGTAGATTTTATTAAATGATGGTTAATATATATGAACATTCTGTATTTGACAATTTTGGAACTTTCTATTGGCCTTTATTTAATAGACATATTCTTTTGATTTCTTGGCTAACCATCTCAATTAGATCTACAAAGTGCAAAGTATTAATATTAATTGCTCTGTTAAGATTTTTATCTAAAATCAACTAGCATATACCTTTTGAGATTGATAACAAGAATTGGATACTAACCATGTGTAGACACCTAAAACGGGTCATGTCAAGGGTGACTACTCATATGGACATGCCATATGGAGGATCTTGGACATACTCCAAGATAGAGCAGTGGTTCTAACCACTCAATTTAGGCATTTTGGCCTAATCAGGTTGAACTGCAGCCAAGATCTACGATCTCCATTCTAAACCGTAGCTGATACCTGTAGTTTGCAGTCTGGACCACAACTGTGACCTATGGTCTTAATTGAAGTTCAGTTAGGCCTTCCATCCAAGCCAAATTTGTTGGAATGACCAAAATATCTAGAAGCAGGTAGTTGGAGGATGAAATATTCCAGAGGCTTCCATCCCAACTGTCCTAACCAACCTTCTTGGTCTTGGCTTCTCCATGAAGCTACCCCTAGCCCTAGGGATATGCTATAAATACCACCTCCAAATGGGGTGAAGAGGGAGAGAGTTAATTGATCAAGAGAATAGCGAAGCCCTGTTAAATTGCATATTGAATCTATGCATTTGATAGCCCCGTTGCTATTCACCTAAAGACCAATTACCCATGGATGCCCTAGGTGCTTAGGAGATTCAAGAAGCACAAATTTGAGCAAATGAAGGCCTGTCATAGCGATTTGACCGCCAAATATGTCAGAGGACAACAAAGGCAACCCTTGAACATCAATTTGGACAAGGAGGTCAAGCCCACTACCCCTAATTATGAGGGTAAACATATCAAAGGTCAAACCATGGCTGTTAGCCGCGGTTCACAGTGTAGACCACCCACCAGAGCTGTGGTTTGCAATAGGTGACTGATCACCTTACTTGCTTTGCTTTTGACCGCATAGATTAGTTATATTCATATTTTTATAGCTTTAATTTCACTTTAGAGAAACTCTAACCATAGGAATTAGTTATTCCATGCATTGTATTAAGTAGGATTATATTGGATCTTTTATGCACTTTATTACTCCTAACTTGATATTTGATCCATGCATCATTTGCTTATTCATGTCCATCATGTTATAGTGTAATTCTTGATCTAATTAGAATAGTTTAAAGTCTTTCTTTATGATTTGCATTTGCATACATATTTCCTTAAAGGGCCTCATCACGAGAGGCTATAAATATTTTTAATCATGTGTTGTTGTTTCTTGTTCACAGAGAGACAGGTGTAAGAGGAGCTTACGTCATAATCCTTCCACATTGCGAAGAAGGGGGTCAACTCCACCCCAAGGTAGTTTGTGACTAATCAATAGAGCACTATAAGTGCGCCTACCCTATTTAGGGCATTAGCAATTGTAATATCAGTATCATCTTTTAAGTGATCCTAATAGGGCATTTTTGTAATCAAAGCTCATTCAAATATTAATACATGAAACCTTAATTTTTTGTTCAATTTATGTACTTGTGTCAATATTTGTACTTCCATGATGGTATATATCAATACAGTAGCTAGGTGCATGCTCCATGATTAAGTCAGAAGGTGATCACGATGGGACATCGCATTTTTAGCCCCTGAGTACTGACATTTTTATTTTTTTCATCATAGGTGCTAACCGCAGCTAACAACTACGGTTATTTTTTGGCCCTTGGCTGTCACCTACAGTTTACACTACAGCCCGTAGACCAGAGCTACGGTTTACAGAAAAAGCAACAAACAATAGAGAAACCACTTGGCAGCAGAGCAGGAGTTGAGGTAGGTTCTATTTCTATCCTCTGTTCTGTAGTTTCTCCTCTGTATTCTTATAGTAGGTGGTAAATCGAGGGAAAATTAGGAACATTAAAGGAAAAAGGATCAATGAACAAGTCCTAATTTGCTTTCACACTCTTTCTAGTGGAAAGGCATTGCTAGGAACAACGGACCTCTGATTGCAGTCCGCCCTAGAATACAGTGACCTTGATAAAAATTGTGTGGTCATTTGCATGCGTGAGGTCCAATTAGAGGCCATGTCATCGTAATTGCATTGTCATAATGTCATGTAGGACATAGCATGCATACCTTTGTGAATTTTGAAATGTTCCTTCTTAATGCATATCATGTAGGAATGATAATATGAATGCTCTTTTATGCATTTGTCTTTATGCAAAGTAAAACAAAACACACACACCACATTTTATTATAAAAATCAATGGCGTTGGGCTCTCACATCCAACCCATTTTATTGAGACCAATAGTGGATGTAATTACCACTTGGTTGGCTCATTTGAAATTGTATTATGGGGACCCGCTTGTTGCCAAGGCCAACCCAAGAACTGTCCTATCTGTGCAAAATAACATGCACTCATCTTCGGAAGGGTGTATCATTACGCACTGTGTGTTGGGTGAGGGTTGGTAGTACCTATGCTACTTCGTTGATTATGGACTTCATTACCATATTTGGCTTGTGTGAGTATATAGGTGAAAGCCAATTAAAAAGAGAATAAAATCTAATGATTTTACAAAACATGCGAGAGTTTCTCACACTGATACAACACATCTTGTAACAAAATCAAACAGTTTAGGGCACATTGTAAAATTTAAAAATAAGATAAACATCATTGTATACCTTGTTTGATAATAAAAGATACATCTAGATGTTAGGTACACTATGGTGGATACACGGGGTGGTCGAAAAAGATGCAAGCCTGAAGCCGATGACCAAGCCCCAATCGATTCACAATTACATGTGTTTAGTCCTCAACCACATGAGCAAACCGAATGACATTCGATGAGCATTAGAGGAGACAACTCGACACGAGGGGATCCCATTGAGTGTACCCTTGATAGACTAGCATCAATGCATACTCTTAGACGTAGATTAGAGCATGGGGCTTCTCAACTTGAGGGTGCTCCACTCAAAAGCCATTATCGAGACCATAGTGCATGCATGTCCACGAGATCGACTAAAGAGTATATTGTGCAGGGGACCAGATTGGTACCCATACACACTAAGTCTACAGGGTGTACTATACCCCCACATTTTGAGTATAGAAGGAATAGAGGTCTGCCTATTTAGGTACAGGTAGACGAGCTCCCTTATGAGTGCAAGTCTACCCATACTCCCATGCGTGGCCCACCATGCAAGATCACCATTGATATATCAAAGGTGGGAGCTAATAGAACACCATCGCATGAGCGGTGGAGGTCTAGAAAGTTAGATGGTATAGGTAGTGTTCTTGAGAAGCTAGGCTCCAAGCCTATAGCTCCACCAACTCATGATCCGAGTGAGTGTAGGACAGTTGTATCAAGATCACTAGAGAGCATGGAGAGGCTTCTAAGCGCCCTCATGTCACACATCCGCCATCCATACATGGTGGTTCACAGTTTAGAGCACAATAGGACACCGATGCCATCTTCATAGATAGAGGTAAAGGTGCAACACATTTTTATTATGGGTACAAAACCCATAAGGTAGCTCACACAGAGCATACACACTAGAGGCCTCCCACGCCCGACCAGATCGATAGATCACATAGACTGGTGTCTGAGCAAAGATGTCAACTCATCCAATATTAATTGGAGGATGCTCGCCTAGAGAGGCAACATATTGAATATGAAAATATTCAAGCTCAAAGGCTCCTACGACAGAGGTTATATGAGCAGCGCATGCGCAAGAAGCGTATTCTAGCTAAGAAGGAGCGCATAGAGTAGGAGGATCAGCTAGCCAAGCCTAGCCTATACCCTCACGAGGAGAATAGAGAGCATGTGCATAGGAGTGCTATGTCCCTAGCTGATATTCATGAGGAGCATAGAGACGCTCGTACTCATGTCAGTGCCCAACAAAGGGAGAGACTATCATCGCTCAATGATCTTAGATAGAGGAAACATGAGCATGTAGATGTAGACGGATATGATCAGGAGTATCTTGAGAGTTACTGAGTTGAAGAGGAGGAAGAGCCACTTCATCCACCTCCCTCGAAGAAGACATTACCTCCTAGACCAGCTCCACATCAACTTAGGGAGGAGGACTTTTTATCTTCTGAGGCGTACAAGATTTTGGCCGATAAGGTCAAAGCAATAGAGAGGCAAGGCATGACTATTAAAAAGTCAACATAGAGGAAGATACACAATGAACCTCTAGACCCCTTGGTGCCTACGCATCCATATCCTGAGCATTTTGATATGCCCAGGTTAGAAAAATTCAAGGGTGATGAGGATGCCCAAGAGCATGTTACAAGTTTTATGGATACTTGTTTCCAGATAGAGAGTCATGATGCCTTGTTGTTGTGCACCTTCATTATGACAATCTCTGACCCAGCCTGAGAGTGGTTCAACCAGTTGAAGAAACACAATATTAATGGTTTCGAGTAGTTAGCTGATGCATTTATTGAATGCTATTCATTTGGCATCAAGAAACAAACCATCCTTTTTGATTTTGTTGTGCTAGCTCAGCGCAACGACGAGCCCATCGAGCAATACGAAAAGAGATGGTGTAGAATAATGGTAAAGCTGCCATTCCCTATTCCTGCAGTAGAACTGACCTGAATGTTTACAAAGAGTTGTGCCAAGCACATATCACTACTATTGTAGCTACAACAGTACGATACATTTGAGGAAGCTTTGGTGAAAGCCAAGGTGATCAAGGAAATCAAGTTGTAAGAAGGCAACTTGAAGCTCAAGTCTAGGAAAAAGAGGTTTTAAAAGAGTACTACGAAGCAATAGGGCAAGCAGGACCACATGAATCAAGTAGTACTAAATCTTGGAGGAGAGGACAAGGGACATCAAAAGCCTAATTATCAAGCCCAACCTCCTCCTGCGTGTTATGAAATGCGCAAAAACAATTATAAGGGGAAAAAAAGAGAAGAATGTCCACCTCGCCAGTTCACACCTCTGATGGAATCGATGAATTTTATTTTCCATAAACTGTGCAAGGCCAAGGCCATACAATTTCTCGAGGTCAAATTAGTAGATCCGAATGTGCCAAAGTTGAAGTGGCATCAAGACGATCTATTTTACATATTCCACAGAGCGAAGGACCACGACATTGAGACATGTTGGTCCTTCAAACACTTTGTGCAAAACATGATAGAAAAAGGATATCTTGTAGTACCAGATAATCCACAGGCGCCCGACAACAAAAACATGGGGATTTTCAAGAATCCACTACCTAATCACGAGGCACCTCATAACAACATCGGCCAGGTCAATCAAGTGAGAGTTGAACCACATACCCAGGGGTTCGTAGGCATGGTCAATGTTGTTACTAGACACGAGAGGTACGATCAACCGAATCAACCTCATGCTCCTGTTAGAATACAAGCAATGCCAGATAAACGACCAGGTCAGAACATTCTAGGACCACCAACTAGACCGATGGTGACCATAAGGAGCAGGTTAGTTCAAAACCTATAGATAAATCTTGCGAAGTTGTTAATATATGAGCTTATTCAACAATCCCCTAAACACATGGAGACTCTTATGGACATTCTAATGTCCATTGAGGTACAGTACCAAGATGTGCACGCATTTACAAATTTTGTGGGACATGTACAATAGTGTCAGGAACCCATGATACAATTTTATGATCATGAAGTGAAGATGGTTCCTACTATTACGGCTGACCCGTCATTGCATATTATCACGTGTGTTAACCACATGCCTTTCAAAAGGGTCTTGATCAACACTGGGTCTTCGATCAATATAATTACGACCAAGGAATTGAGCCATATCAAGTTTCCCAAATCACACATTGTTCCTACCACCTTTATGTTGAGAGCATTTAAAGATACACTATGGTCGATGGTTGGTACAATTGTTCTACCTATTTAGGTGGGACTCAATACCATCTTTATGATGTGTCACATGATAGAGGGTGCCATGCAGTACAAAATTTTGCTCGAAAGGCCTTGGATTCATGAAATGTGTTGCATCCCCTTGATCTTGCATCAATGCATGAAGTACATTCATGAGGGATAGGTTCACATAGTGTCCTCGAACGAAGAACCATTCAAGTTCATGAACCTAGCAAATTTTCCTGGGGGTTTTGTACCCCCATCTATGCACTTGGATATCTGGCTTGCTTCATCGATTAAGATTCCAAGAGGCAAACCAGTAGCCCATGCTCAACCATCAACATCTATGTCACACAGATCTGAGCATACAACTGCAACTTCTCTAAAATCGACTGCATCAGTAATGCATCAGCAAGACGAGAAGCTAAAGGTGAAATTGGGTGATAAAGTAGATCATATGCCAGGACCAGTCGCCAATGAGACTCCCACTCCCATGGATGTGGAAGAACCTCAAGACAAAGCCGAGGAGGCACTTCAACCTGCTTCACCTACATCTTTAGCAGGGTCATTTGCACCGTAGGTGACCATTCATCTAGCTAGCACATGGTTAGGTGAGTATCTTGTGCAAAATGTTACTTTTGGACCTATCATGAATACTGCACAAGAGATGGACCGACCACATGCCCATCAATTTTTGATTGGATCTATAGTGTCGTTGGGTGAGCCATCCAACCAAACAAACTTTGTATACGTAGGGCTAGATCAAGCTTCCACTAGAATATCCATAGATGAGGATGATTATGAGCCATTCACTATGAATGTGCATTATCTATACAACTCGGAATACGCCATGAGGATTTTCAAGTCGTATCATTGGCATGGGCACGACCTTGCTCTTTTTGAACAAGGAAGTAGGACTCTGCTCAAACCTCATTATCAGTTAGCTAATGATAGGTTTGGGTTAGGGTTATAGGTGCAGGATCATAATGATTTGCTTACTGCATCATTAGATCACATGTACCTGAGTTTAGGGGACGATGTGGATTTTAATCCATATCACCCTAATCCTTCTAGCTGTTGGAGGACTCGCTAGATGATATCGTTTGTTACCATAGGGCCACCTGATTCATATCATGATGGGCCTTTAGAGAACAACCCCAGAGACAACCTGGGTAACCAAATTCATAATGTTATCGACAACACTGGTATGCAAGGGCATAACCCCACTACTGTAGGTGATATCGAGTTAGGAGATCTTTGTGATGATGATGGAGAGGAGTCCACCTCCGAAATAAGTGGACCTAGTTATGATGCAGATGATGAGTCCTCAAATGATGATCAATCTAAGGAGGAAATCAAGCCGACCTTTCCAGGTCTGATGTTTATAAGCCATCTACTGCCTATGAAACAAGTGGAAGAGATGAATGAGCTCTTCATAATCGATAGTGAGTATGAAAATGAGGCATAGGAGGCCTACTTAAGGCCTCGCCCAGCTAATATTCCATTGTTCATAGACACAATAGAGTGGTCCATCCATGGTAGTGACCACAGTGATGTAGATGAGAGGACCGATTCTAGGATTGTATATCCATAATATCTATTGCCTAGGGAATCAGAGCATTCTATGGAGGAAGTCCCTCCCAATACTAAGCGCTCTGAGGAAGAAGAAATGCCAGTTTACATGACAATATCATATATATGATCGTTCTATCAGATTTATTCGGATAATGATGATAGTGACCGCAGAATCAAATACATGGGGCCACATCTGGCAGATTGCCCCTTAGAAGAGGGGGGAAGTGACATATTGTATTTGTATAGTGATGATGAGGATTCATTTAGATGGACTACTGAGGACCTCATAACCTATGTAATAGACCTCCACCTCGATGTCCCCCCCTATTATAGCTGTAGGTTTGTATCGAGAGATTAATATCCATCATAGCCTGAGGGAAAGAAGAGAGCTCGAAGAGATGTATTAGGAACTCTTTCCACATCCACCTACGTACATGGATCTCCTTGAGCCGATAGATCCAATTTTGTAGCTAGTGCACCGAAAGGATCCAGTTATACGAGCATCCCATAGAGAGGATCCGTTTGTGCCTATACCATCCAAGCCAGATCTTGGGTACAAAAGCTACACTCTAGATATAAAGTTTTGTTCATGTGGTTTTGGAGATCAATTCCATTCCATCAATATGGTCTCCATTGATTTGACCACTCCACTCCACAATCTAGCAGATCCGTCCAAACTGCTACATCTGAACATGGATGCTATCGATTGGGATTGCGCTGACTCGTCGGTCTAGCCTAAATATTTCTTACCTAATGAAGAAATGTTGCAACCGTTTCATTTTGTGCCAGGCTATGCTTATGATGTTTATCATGCTAAGGGTGATTTCCACAAGGAACATGTGAACTCAAATGATGACATCCATCTGATTCCTATGCCTCACTAGCTTGATGAGGGATCACATATGTCAGTAGAGAAAACCTTCGATGTGGATATCAATAAAGATCCCACCAATACAAAGAAGGTTAGATTTGGAGAGAGTCTCACTCCAGATGAGCATGATAGCATCATCCCTATAATAAAAGAGAGACCTGATCTATTTTCTTGGACTTACAAAGACATGCCAGGCCTAGATCCAAAATTTGTTACTCATAACCTTTCCCTAGATCCATCAAAGAAGCTAGTCAAGCAAAAAATCAGAAAAATACATCCAACAGTAGCCTTAATGGTGAAAGATGAGTTGCAAAAGTTGTTGGACGTAGAGTTTGTCATCTCCATCGACTATCCATAATGGGTGTCCAATATGGTGCCCGTAGGAAAGCTAGATGGAAGGATTCGTATTTGTACGAATTTTAGAGATCTCAATAAGGCAACACCCAAAGATTCATTTTTGTTGCCAAATATTGATGCTCTGGTAGGTGCTACTATAGGTCATGAAATACTCTCCCTTATGGACAGTTTTTTGGATACAATCAAATTCGGATTAAACTCGAAGATTAGTATAAAACCACGTTTATAACGCCATGGGGGACATTTTGCTACAAAGTTATGCCATTCGGTCTTAAAAATGTTGGTGCCACATATCAGCAGGCTATGACATATATATTTCATGACTACATGCATAAAATATTAGAAGATTATATTGATGACTTACTAGCTAAGTCATTGCTGCGAGAAGAGCATGCGAAGGTCTTAAGGAAGATCTTCGATCACTTGATAGAGCATAATGTCAGGTTGAATCCTAAAAAGTTTGTATTTGGCGTAACTTTAGCTAAACTCTTGAGATTCATTATTTCTAAACGAGGCATCGAAGTAGACCCAGCAAAGGTGAAGGCTATTCTAGAGATGCATCCTCCCACTAATATCAAAGAACTAAGAAGCCTTCAGGGCAAAGTAGCATCCATAAAGCGATTCATCACTCAATTATCGGATAAATGTTGACCCATAAATTGATTGCTACACAAGGGGGTCCTATTTTATTGGGACTAGGACAACCAAGCAACCTTTGTTGAGATTAAGTAATATGTGGAAACATCGCCAGTACTATCTCCACCAAGGCCAGATGTGCATTTTTTGCTATATATATTGGCAACCAACTTTGCATTAGGGACCATGTTAACCCAAAAGAACCTGCAAGGCAAAGAGCAAGCCATATATTACATCAATCGCACCTTGGTGAGTTATGAGTCAGGATATGCATATGTGGAGAAGCTTTGTTTAGCAGTGGTGTTCGCTACCAAGAAATTGTGGCATTACATGCTAATTCATATGACATATGTTATATCAAAACATAATCCTTTGCAGTATATGATGAGCAAGACATATCATAACACACGTACTACAAAGTGGATCATGCTATTGATAAAATTTGATTTGGAATTCATCAGCCAAAAGTCCATCAAGGGACAAGTCATAGCTGATCAACTGGCAAAGGCACCATTGTTCAACAGTAGGCCTCTAACCATTGAGCTTCCATATGATGCGGTCTTCATAATTTCTGAAGCTCCCAAACCCGAAGAACCAAAGAATAATGCTGATATGACATTGTTCTTCGACGGTTCGAAGTGTAAGAAAGGGGGTGGTGTAGGAATAGTGTTTTTCACACCACAAGGAGCTCCAATGCCCTTGTATTTCAAGTTAGACTTTCCTTACATCAATAATAATGCTGAGTACGAAGCCCTACTTTTGGGCCTCCACACAACCATCACCATAGGTATTAAAATGTTGAACATTTTTTATGATTCTTTGCTCATAGTTAACCAAGTTAAGGGATTATTTCAGTGTCGATGTCCCATACTGAAAGCATACAAAGATCTTGTTGCTACTTATCTGGCTAAATTTGAATGGTATGACATTGAGACAATCCCTCGTTCATAAAATAGGTTTGCAGACACCATGGTATCTTTGGGGTCCTTGATCTCTCAGAATTCGTCTGCGATTTTACTACCATCTATGTTAGAACACTCTCACACCTAGCAGCAGAGCATGCAACATTTGATAACAAAGAGTCAGTCAACATGATTGTGGTGGAACCAAAAACTTGTTGGTTTCGTAGAGCAGAATACTTTCTTAAGCAAGCACCCTGGGAGTCATTGACTTCTCAGAGTCCTATGAGGAGTGGTACTACCATTCACCATAAGGTTGTTTCCTAGTCTACATTTACAAAGTTAAATATGCAGGGGGAGCAAGTCGTCTTAGCAGTCGAAGTTGAGGCTTGTCAAAGCTGGATGTTGCATATCCAAGACTTCTTAAAACTTGGTATGATCCTAGAGGGATTGTCACGTGTCGCAAGATGCACATTAAAATAGAAAGTGATTAAGTATGTCTTGATAGGAGATATTTTGTACCGACACAACTACGAAGGAGTTCTCCTTCGATGTCTTGAGCCCCAAGAGTCATCTTGGGCAATTTTAGAAGCTCATGATGATACGTGCGATGGCCATTTCAGTGGTATGGCTATCATCAAACACATCCTTTGCATGGGTTATTATTGGCCCACTATGGAGAAGGATTGCAATGTGTATGTCAAGAAATGCGTTAAATGTCAGCATCATGCTAATCTTATGCACTTGCCATCATAGGCCTTACGGCCCATTCAGGCGGTTTGGCCATTTGCTCAATGGGGACTAGATCTTATTGGTAAGATTTATCCTCCATTGTCAGGCTGACATACATTCATTATCAAGACTATTGAGTATTTTACAAAGTGGGTGGAAGCCATTCCCCTTACAATGACCACTGGAGCTCGCATCGCAAAATTTATTCTCGAGCATATCATATGTCATTTTGGGATACCATCCAAAATAATTTTAGATAATGGAACTTATTTTAAGAACAAAACTATGTGGGCTTTAATTTCTAAATACTGCATTAAACACAGTTTTACAACTCCATACTATCCGTAAGCAAACGAACAAGCTGAGGCCACAAACAAGACTATGGTAGCCATATTGAAAAAGATAGTGTAAGAACACCACAAGGATTGGCATATACAGCTGCCCCTTGCATTATGGGCTTACAAGACTAGCATTCGAATGCCCATTGGGGCAATGTAATTTTCACTAGTATATGGCACCGAGGCCATTATGCCCTTAGAGTTGGAAATTCCAACACTATGCATCGCATTGAAAGAGTTCATCGATGACGACACCGCACGACAAGATCACCTCGATCAATTGATGTTGCTCGATGAATGTCATGTGAATGCCCTCAAGCATCTCCACGTTTATCAAGAATGATTAAAATGAGCTTACAATGTCAAAGTCCACTAGAGAGACTTTAAAGTTGGGGATCTTGTGCTGAAAGAGAACCAACAGAACTCAAATTTATTGCCTAATATGTGAGACAAATTCACGGATAATTTTCTATGGCCTTACATCATATCTAAAAATATTGGTCCAGGTACCTATCACCTAACATTGCTAGAGGGTGTGGAAGAGCTTGAGCCTCTCAATGTCATCCATATTAAGGCATTCTATGCTTGAGAGTGTAGTAAAGGCATCAAAGGCATTTGTAAGCCCTTTAGTCAACCCAAAAGCTTCGAGGGTTTGTCCATAATCACTCGGTCATACCAAAAGGCTTCGAGTTCTCGAATTGAGAAGCTTGGTCAAGTAAATGCACCAAAGGCATCTGTAAGCCCTTTGGTCAACCCAAAAGCTTCAAGGGTTTTTTCTCAACCTCTCGGTCATCCCAAAATGCTTCAAGCTGTCTGTTGAGTAGCTTGGTTAAGTAAAAGCTCCAAAGATAGTTCCTCACCATTTGGTCATCCTTAAAAGCTCCAAGGACATGTACTCATTGTTTGGTCAAATATGGAAGCTCAAAATCCATAAAAATCAAGAAAAATATATAAAATTCCAATTTTTTTTTTTTGGAAAAGCTTAAAATTCAAAAACATTTGCTTTTGCATTTCACATTTTCATTTGCATTCATGCATTGCATATAGGCATTTGTCATATGTTGCATTCCATACAAGAATGGATAGTGTGTGTCAAAATCTTACAAATGACACCACGTTTGTGTTTCAATCATGCACCCTTGCATTTATCATAATTCATTGCATCCATGCACGATACTTGTTGTGAATAAATATGTATGTATATTAAGTTTTCCAGTCACTCAGCCATACCTAGTGGGTTCTTCAGGTATTGTAGAAAGCTTGCTTTAATGTTATAGATAAGGTCATTAGTTGGGATAGTGCTTCAACATATCAAAATCCCGTCACTAAGAAAAACAATATAAAATCCTACTAAGACAAGAGATGATGAAAGTTACGAAAGCAGTCTTAGGTATCTAGAGAAATGGGTTTCACGACCTACTTATCTTGCAAATAGTCGGTTTAGAAAGGTGAACTTTGGCAAAAGGACAAAAATTTTCCCTATAAATCCCAAAGTTACAAAGTTTAAAGTGTAAATTTTAAAATACCAAGTTCAAATCAAATGTAACGTGACATAGTGAATCAAAAACACTATAAAAATCCCTTGCTCAAAGAAAATGGTAACATGTGGAATAAAAATGATTTTTATTACTACATATGAGCAAGTAAGAAGGGTGAGAACTGGAATCCCTAGATTGTCCACCTTTTGAAAGCCATAGAGTGATCCCCGATCGCAGTAATGGGTTGGAAGAGTCCTGCCTGCAATAGGACGGGTAGTTCTATTGGGTGATCCCCAAATGTAGCAATGGGTTGAAAGAGTCCTGCATGCATTTGGAGGGGTAACCCTAATCAATTTGCAATATGAGCTAGCTCTAGGTACCTAGGATTATCTAGTTTCATAAGTCTAATCAAAGCTAAAACAAGGATGGTACGATCGTATGAGGAACCCTATCTCACATATGGGTTGAAAGAGTCTCGACTGACATACGGGGTATTCTTATGATCTATCTAAAAATACTCACATGCACACATAGGGATAATGAATAGTTGGGTCTGTCACGACAAAAGCCTTGTCCAATAAAAGCCTTGTACAGTTAGTATGTGATTTTTGGAGAAGTCTACTAGGTTTTTTGAGTCTCAAGGAAAACCTCAAAAAAATTTCTCCAATAGCAACAAGATACCAAATATCATTAAAAATAAAAAATACTAGTCATACATTCATCAGAATGCATTTTACAAAGCACAATCAAACATATAGGATAGATACGGCATGAATATTCGAAATGATGTTGAGACGACCACTAACTATATAGTACAACAAAGAAATATATAGAATGGCATATTCATTCATTCGCATTATACCAATCCATTTCACTACATTTCATATATGGCTGATTAATTGATTAAGTTCTTGTAATGAGAATTATCAATTATCTTGCATGATTGTCATACATTCTGTGGTGTCGCAGTTAAAATTGATATACACAGTTACATTCATTTCTTTTGTTTTAAGTGATTAAAACATATAGGTTCATTTCCATTAGATTACATTTATGTACATAATGCATTACCATACATTGCATAACATGCCATAACTGCATAAAAATAAATGCATGCCCACAAAGCAAAAATAAATATGCGTTTAAAAATAAACATTTAATCCATATGCATACATCATATATTGCACATCTAATCATCTAGATCACTACATATCATCATCATAAAGTAAAATAGCTATCTAATGCATGTCATCCATACATCACATCATATAAACATAGCATTTACATAAGCCTTGCATCCATGTGCATCAAATAAACATAAAATCAAAAAAATAAATAAACATGTACACATAATGAGCCATAAAAGATCATATCATATATATATGTCCAAAAGAGTACATTGGGAGTACAAAATGCCCACTGGCTACAACTGTGTAGGTCCTTGACCTTACACACAAAATGATATATCAAACATGTAGTCGACAACTGCTATAACTCAGATCTAGGCTGCTCCCCTTGTACTGGAGCTCTCATCACCTCCCTTAGCACTGTGCTCTATAGCCTACTCTCCTAGCTGACCTGACACCTATGGTGGATCTTGCTATGGATATTGCCTGCCTCTAAAGCCTAAAGCACCTAGCACATAGGAAACTGGTAACTATAGTAGGCTAGTCCTCTAACTGGTGGCCCCTGATGTTTGCCCTGGATCTCTAGACCTGGCCTATGATCTTGTTGTGTGTGTACTAGAGGACCTGTGCGTCCTCTCAGTCCTGTGAGTCTTGTGACTTGAGCTCATTGTAGACTATCCAGTAGTCCTAGTTCGGGTCCATTGTGACTTTGAGGAGAAATGATCCTCAGGAACCTGTAGCCTATGCATCTCTATATAATCGACTAGCTGATCAATGTGAGCAAGTTAGGTTGCATGCATCTCATTGGTCCTCATGACCATACCACACAGTCGCTCTACCTCAGTATTCAAATCTTGTGCAACTACTAGTCCTACTACTGGTGCTGCAAGAGGCCCCATAGTAGCCTGAGGAGGTGGCATAGCCACCCTTGATACCCAAGCAAGATCTTGCTCTGCCTCTACTATAGTTTGATGTACCTGTGCTAACTCTAGGGCAATATGTAGTCTTTGAACCTGGGCCTTTGTATCTATGGCATGAGTCGTAAGCTCCTGTAACTAGTCCTACGCCTTAGGCGCTTCTCCCTATCAACAAATTTCACCTCCAGAGTGGTGATGGTAGTGTCTCTCTCAAGCTGTTGTGTGTGAAATCATCTAAGCTAACTCTACAAGTTAGCCATCTGAGCCAGCAACCATCCCTCTATGATGTTGGGAGGGACCTCACCCTACTTTGGAATATCCTCCTCAGGTTCAATCTCAATAATATCCTCGATGGTGGCCTCTGCACCCTAATCACACTCTATACACTGGTGCACCCTGCGCCTATCAAGATCTACCTCTACCTCTGCCTGAGCTAGCTCTTAGCCCAAAGGCCCTATCCCATACCATCTAAATAAAGACTACCACCCATCATAGTCTGGAGTGGTCCCAGCTGTCTTAAACCTCGACTCTTGAAAGTCATCAGGTGCATCTCTTAGTGGAGGAGGAACTATCAATGGGAGGTCGCTCTCTAGAGCCAAGCATCTATACCTGAATGACATCTCTCGCATGTCCTGCACCATGTTGAAATGTTGTAGGACACGAGAAAAGAGCTGATACTCTTTGAACTTTAGCTTACACCAGATAAGCCATCTATATTGGTGGGTCCATCGTAGCCACTCGTCCACCTCAGGCCATGTAAGGCAATCCATGTAGGGGTACCATACAACGTCCCTCGACCCAAGTGATGTAAATCTAATGATGTAGTGCTCAGTGTTCCCAGCATGAGCCCTACTATAGGTACCCTCCTCAGCACGTGGCCAACATGCAGTGTAACACTAATGGTCGACATCTATGGTGGTGATGCATAGTGGAAGCTCTGTAGGATGTTTGATCTGGATGTGCTGCCACCCCCAATTCTGTAACAAAAGACTATAGCTAATGCCCTTATGACTACACTCTATAATATGGTATAGCTCCCTATAGAGCTGGCATAATAGGGTGCTCCCCCAAGCTAATCATAGTGGCTCCTCTGTAGAGCTTAGAAGCACCCTCCAAGCAGTGGCTAACATGTTCCAGGGAATCCTCACACTCGAGGAGTCTATAAGGACAATCTGCACAATGAGATGCATAAAGAGGGCCTCTTATGTAGAAAAGACATCATCATGGTACCAATCACTGATGTGCACCCCTTCATGGTCAGCATCATCCTGGGCATCTGCGCTCTAGTCATCGAAGATAGCATCTAAGACAACATCCTTTGCCATGGAGGCAGAGGAGACGATAACCTCGCCATCGATGGGGATCTTGAAGATCATGTAGACATCCTCTAGAGTGATAGTGTTAGGACCCTCCTAACATGTCCTAATACTTATATTATTTATTAATTATATTCTAGGGTCACAACCCTTCACTCTTACAACTATTAGACTAGGTATTTAAATGCAATCCAAATATGATAATAAGGCATCATCGAACAAATATATAAATTAATTCTATTGTGGGTTTTCTACCTTACAATCAAAAAGTGATTCAATATAAAAAATGATCCTACTTCCCACACTATTTAGTTTCATACCATCTGGATCAGAGCTAGATCAAGGAGCAAATTCACCATTAAAATTTTTTCCCACCACACATTTTAGCCAGTCCACATTCGCGAGGACGCAAATAGCATTCACGCTTCATGGATCCATGTCAAAATCCTCGTAGAAAATTAAACCTTCTCCTAAGGTACAAATTAAGTTGTCTTACACCCAAATTGCTTGACCTTTCACATGGTGACTGGTGGCTATTTTGAAAAAGCTAAAATCTTCAATGCAACATCAAGGTTTCGACATCTGAAACGTAAAGGAAAAAAAATAATTTTTTTTTTTAATTTTTTGCTCACCTGTACCAAGTCCTATTGATCGTTACCTACACCACCCATAATGGCTGAAGGATGACGATCATTGGATTTCGTTCATGAGAAACACGAAAGGCTCGTTGAAGAAGTTCAACAAGAAAGAGAGGAGAATACCCGTAACACAAGAGAACTCTTCGAGAAAATATTTGCAATGGATGTTAAACTTGATGCCATCAGTCAAAATCAGGCAACAACACATGCAAATTCACCCAACCACGGGTCATCAAACTGAGCAATGTTAGGAGGTCCACAAAATTCCATTCTACCACGGACGACCAAATTAGACTTCCCAAAATTTGAAGGAGGAGACCCTACAAACTGGATCTACCGAGCAGAGCAATATTTCTCACTAAATCAAATTCTAGAAATGCAAAAAGTGCATATCGCCTCCTTCCACTTGGAAAATGATGCCATCCAATGGTACCAATGGTTCGAGAAAACTAACGATACTCCAACGTGGTCAACCTTTACATAGAATCTATTAATGCGATTTGGCCCTAGCAAGTTTCAAAGCTTTATAGGGGCCCTCACTAAATTATGCCAAACCACTTCGATAAGCGAATACCAAGCAAAATTTGAAATGCTAGCTAATCGAACATCCGGATTAGATGATGCATTATTTCAAGAATGTTTTGTCAGTAGATTAAAATAATAAATTCGAATAGAGGTGCAAATGTATAACCCTACAAACATGTTAGAGACCATTGGCTTGGCGAAATTAGCGGAGGACAAAATCAAGGCACGGAATCGATTCACAAAACCAACTTGGGGGAAACCATCAAACACTTATACCAACCCCAAACCAATGCAAAATTTTGAGGAAATGAAGGAAAGACAAGCTAAGGGTATTTGCTACCATTGCGATGAGAAATTTGATAGAAATCATAAATGTGCCTCACAGAAATTATATATTCTAGATGCCATAGAGGAAGGGAATTCTACTAAAGAGGAACCTAAACTCAAAGTAGAGGTATTATCCAACACACTTGAAAGTGACAAAGAAAATACACCAAAGGTTTCCTTCAACGCCCTTGCCAAATTTTTTGCCCCTCAAACAATGCAAGTAAAAGGGTATTTTAAGAAACAAAACCTTACCGTGCTCCTAGATTCTGGTAGCACGCACAATTTTATCGATCCAAAGGTGGCTAAACAAGCAAATTGTTTTATATACCCTTGCAATAACTTTGAAGTGATGATTGGAAACGACGGAAAAATTGCATGCAAAGGAAAATGCAAAAATATAAAACTAACTATGGGGGTTTATAACATGAAAGGAAAAATGTATGTCCTACCCCTAGGTGGGTGCGACATTGTACTAGGTGTACAATGGTTATGAAACTTGGGCGTAATCCAATGGGAATTTGATGAACTATGGATGAAATTCACAGCAAAGAACCAAACCTATATTATCCAAGGCCTAAAATCAAGACCTTCCCAAATCGTCAGCTCGCATAGAATGGAGAAAATTATCCAAAAAGGAAACAAAGGAATGGTTGCAAAATTATTTTCAATTCAACTTAGTCACAAAGAAGATGAGACACCAGAGTTACAAAATATTTTAGACCACCATAAGGCGGTATTCAATGAACCAAAAGGACTACCTCCACAACGAAGTCACGATCACACTATTCCACTATTTCTAGGGCATCAACCTCCTAATATTAGACCTTATTGTTATCCATACCTCCAAAATACCGAAATAGAGAAATTATTACAAGAGCTTCTTAAGGTAGGAGTCATTAGACCTAGAAAAAGCCCTTACTCCTCTCCAATTATTTTAGTTAGAAAAAAGGATGGATCATGGCGTTTATGTGTCAATTTTCGAGCGCTTAATAAAATGACCATCAAAGACAAATTTCCTATTCCGATCATAGACGAGCTATTAGATGAACTACATGGGGCAGCTTATTTTTCCAAGTTAGACTTATAGTTAGGCTACCACCAAATACGAGTCAATGAAAAGGATATTCCTAAGACGGCCTTTCGCACTCATGAAGGGCACTACGAATTCTTGGTGATGCCATTTGGCCTGACCAACGCTCCTTCTACCTTTCAAAGTCTAATGAATAAGGTATTTCACCCTTTTCTTTGTAAATTTATATTAGTTTTCTTTGATGACATTTTGATTTATAGCAAAACATGGGAAGAACATTTGGACCATGTTAGACAAGCGTTCCAAATCTTGAAGGAAAATCAACTTTATGCAAAAAAATCAAAGTGTTCCTTTGGAAAACAAGAAATTGAATACTTAGGGCATATTGTATCAAAGGAAGCAGTTATGGTAGATCCTTCCAAAATTGAGGAGGTGAAAAATTGGCCTATTCCAAAAACCTTAAAATCTCTACGTGGGTTTCTTGGACTAATGGGATATTATAATTTTTTTTTCCAAAATTATAGTAAAATCACTACTCCTCTAACAACATTACTTAAGAAAAATGCTTTCAAATGGTCATCTAAAGCGGATGAGGCCTTTATCACCTTGAAAACTGCAATGTGTACCACCCCTGTTCTAGCCATGCCCAACTTTTCTAAACCGTTCGTCATTGAAAGTGATGCTTCAGGAATAGGAATGGGAGCCGTACTCATGTAGGATGAAAGGCCTCTAGCTTTTATAAGCAAAGCATTTTCTCCTAAGAATTCAGCTCGCTCTACGTATGAAAAAGAGATGTTGGCGATTGTCCATGCTATTCAAAATTGGAGGCCTTACCTTATTGGCCAACATTTCGTTATACGCACTGACCATCATAGCTTGAAGTATTCTTTGGAACAAAGGACTAATACCTTGGAACAACAAAAATGGGTTACTAAACTTCTTGGCTATGATTATGAAATTACATATAAAAAGGGAAAGGACAACATGGCAACCGATGCACTTTCTAGAAAATTTGAAGATATGCCTCAAGTCCATGCTCTTTCCTCCCTTATTCCTAAATGGGTAGATGAGGTGCATGAAGAATGGATAAATGATCCTACTATCCATGCCTTAATTCAAAAACTTCAACATAATCCTAGTAGCAAACCTCCATACACTTGGAAGGACAATATATTAAGATACAAAGGGAGGATGGTCCTCACCCCCAATTCAACTTATCATGAAAAACTTCTTCATGAGTTACATACCTCACCCACTGCAGGCCACTCAGGGTTCTTAAAAACCTATAAAAGAGCCACTACCTCCTTCTATTGGGTAGGAATGAAAAATTACATCAAAAAATTTGTAAAAGAATGTGAAGTTTGCCAAATATAGAAGGGGGAGACCCTCGCTATTCTAGGATTACTTCAACCTCTTCCTATACCCACCAAAACATGGGCAAATATTTCTATGGACTTTATTGAAGGATTACCAAAATCAGGAGGAAAAACAACCATTTTCGTAGTCGTTGATCGTTTATCTAAATATGCCCATTTTTGTTTCGTGGCTCATCCTTATACCACTAGCACTATAGCCCACATTTTCCTAGATAACATATTTAAATTACATGGTATGCCCTCCACAATTGTTAGTGATCGTGACCCAACTTTCACTAGCACCTTTTGGAAGGAATTGTTCAAATTACAAGGTACTCAACTTCGTATGAGCTCCGCTTACCATCCTCAAACTGATGGCCAAACAGAAGTTGTAAATAAATGCTTAGAAACATACCTTCGATGTTTTGTTTCTACTCAACCACTCCATTGGGTAAAGTGGCTTTCACTAGTGGAATGGTGGTATAACACTTCATACCATACGTCCATCAAAATGACTCCTTATGAAGCACTATATGGTCAAACACCACCATCCCTCACTTCCTATATTCTAGGGACTACAAAAGTCCATGCGATGGAAACAAAACTTGCTAATAGAGATGACATACTACGGATCCTAAAAGAGAACCTACACACCACCCAACATCACATGAAGCAACAAGCCAATCAACATAGAAGCGAACGTAGTTTCCACAAGGGTGATATGGTTTTATTACGTCTCCAACCTTACCATCAAACCTATCTCAAACAAAAAGGTTCTCAGAATTTAGCACCAAAATTTTACAGGCCGTATAAAGTTCTCCAACATATTGGGACCGTTGCTTATAAACTAGAGCTTCCTCCATCTTCCAAACTTCACCCTGTATTTCATGTATCTTGCCTTAAGCTTGTAGTTGGAGCCCATATCACGACACAAACCACTCTCCTTTAATTCTTCGATGATGGAGTACTTCTAGTCGAGCCAGAAGCTATCTTGGATCGCACTCTTATCACCTTCATACTCGCGATGGAAGTTTTAATCCATTGGAAAGGTCTACCTTTAGAAGACGCAACGTGGGAAAGTTTCAAGATATCTAGCAACAATTTCCAAATTTCCAGCTTTGAGGACAAAGCTCATTTAAGGGGGTTGGCATGTTAGGACCTTCCTAACATGTCATAATACTTATATTATTTATTAATTATATTCTAGGGTCACAACCCTTCACTCTTACAACTATTAGACTAGGTATTTAAATGCAATCCAAATACGATAATAAGGCATCATCGAACAAATATATAAATTAAGTCTATTGTGGGTTTTCTACCTTACAATCAAAAAGTGATTCAATATAAAAAACGATCCTGCTTCTCGCACTATTTAGTTTCATACCAGATAGTCATCTCACCAGGAGGAAGGTGGAATGTGTTGGTCTATGCATTCCAACACCTAGCCAATGTAGTAATATAGGCTTGATCTACCCTAATGGTGGGTAGATCCATGACGTAATCAAACTTGACAGCTCGGAATCAAGCTCGGTCGTCATCAGATAAAGCCTCGCGAAGAGTCTTCATAAGGTCAGGCTCCTGTGCTCTAGAAGTTAACTTCTAAAAATAAAAAGCATAATGTAAGCTAAATCTGGCTAAGAAGAGCTAAAGAAAATTAAAAAATTTAATTAGACAACCTAGAGCTTAATGAGATAACATTAAATGCCTAATTAAATGACAAAACCTAAAAAAAAAAAAATTGAAAATTTTTGCAAACATTTCTAAGGTTTACAAAGTGCGGGTAAACCTTGCAATTTGAAGGCCGTAAAATATGACCGTTATGATTTTGAATCCTAACCATAGATGAAACCTGTGGTACCCAATTTTCTAATTGGGAACCACGGCTACCAGCTGCATTTTAGGAGAGGCACCCATTTTGGGTACCCTCCTAATCCACTAAAAGCAAAAAAATTTAAAAACTAAGCTAGCCTAGACTAGTGGGGTTCATTACCAACAGTTTAGTGAGGTTAATTTTTCACATTTCTTAGTGTGGTTCATTTTATTGGTATTGAGTGCGAGGTCTTGGTGTCGAGTTACCTTGCCCACACCCCGGCCTCGACTAGTAGATGGCTGATCAAGATCCACCATCGAGGTAGATGAGTGTAATTACGATAGAGTTTGGTAGTGTTCTAGATCAAGGAATGTTCTCTCTCAGAGCTCTCAAATTTCTAGTAGTTGCAAGAAAACAATAAAAAATTTCAAATGGGAAAATATTTTATAGGTCCTCCTAGTCTCCGCGGATCGTAGCTGACACCTACAGTTTCGAAACTAGGGTTTTTCACCCATAGGTCTGACCCATAGTTTAAAAAATTTAAAATATTAAACCTCATGCCATACCCGCGGTCGGCAACTAGCAATAAATGCACTCAAAACCCACCATGGGAAGGTCTAAAAAGATAAATTACTGACTTCCACCAAACAAAAATTCAAAATCAATGATTAAAATTGCAAATTTGGTGATGTTAAAAGCACCAGGATCAATCAAATAAATGCAAAATTAAACAAAAAAAAAATCAAATAATGAAAATCCAAATGCGCCTCGTATTTAGTGATTTATCCTATAAAATTAGCGGTAGCAGCGACTTGCGATCCATGCAATCCGAAAAGATGAGTAAATAACCATAAGGAAATTTGGGGCAAAATTATCATTTCTTTTATGACATATTTCAGCAAATCATCGACAATATGATTCAACACAGGTCTAATTGCATTTGTATTATTTTGATTCCCTAAGATGGCTATCGTAGCTTGACTGCTCAATGGGATAGAGATGTGCAAATACTACTAAGAGTTGCAATCATAATTTGAACTAGGCCTAGCCAAGGCGTTAAAAGGCTCGAATCTAAAGTTGTTCAATATCATTCATTATGGTCAAGAGATTTCATCACTTCATACATTGTCATTACCCTCATCGACTCGTCACTTGAGGGGGTAGTCATAATTTCATGTCATAATAAAACTCAATAGAAGATTTCGGAGATCGTAGATCCCTTGATCTTGTCAAAATTTTGTTCATTTTTGTGAATAATTTCTAATAGCTATCATAAGCTTCCCCCTTTGCTTGGGTTAAATAGCAAATATGAAATTTTGTTTGTAACTCTCATCCTTTGGTTATATAGGCCTAACTCCTATTGTAGCACCAAAGCTATCGAACTTTTGATGGTGAGTGCAAACTTTTCAAATGTAAGCCTTTCTAAGTTGGAAGCAATGATTCCAGGATGCACATCCTTTTGCTGGACCTGGGGCATCTAATGTTGATCAGACTAATGATCATCATAGAACCTTCAACATCATTTTAGGATGTATATTTTTGCTCAGCATTGTTCGATCTCACAACGCATCTCAAAAGGGGTATCTATAGACACCTAAAATGCATCATGTCGAGGGCAACTACTCATATGGACATGCTACAAAACTATATGGAGGATCTTGGATAGACTCCAAGATAGAGCAATGGTTCTAACCACTCAATTTAGGCATTTTGGCCTAATCAGGTTGAACTGTAGCCAAGATCTATGGTATCCATTCTAAATCATGGCTGATACCTGCGATCTACAGTATGGACCACAAATGTGACCTGCGGTCTTAACTAAAGTTTAGTTAGTCCTTCCATTCAAGACAAATTGGTTAGAATGGCCAAAATATCTAGAAGCAGGCAGTTGAAGGACAAAATATTCTAGAGGCTTCCATCCCAACTATCCTAAACAACCTTCTTGGTCTTGGCTTCTCCATGAAGCTACCCCTACTATCCTAACCAAACTTCTTGGTCTTGGATTCTCCATGAAGCTACCCCTAGCCCTAGGGACATGCTATAAATACCCCCTCCAAATGGGGTGAAGAGGGAGAGAGTTAATTGATCAAGAAAGCAGCGAACCCCTATCAAATTGTATATTGAATCCGTGCATTTGAGATCCCCGTGCTATTCACCTAAATACCAATTAGCCATGGATGACCTAGGTGCATAGGAGATTCAAGAAGCACAAATCTAGGCAAACGAAGGCCCGTCATAGCGATTTGACTATCAAATCTATCAAAGGACAATAAAGGCGATCCTTGAACATCAATTTGGACAAGGAGTTCAAGCCCACTGCCCCTAATTATGAGGGTAAACATATCAAAGGTCAAACCGCAGCTGTCAGTCATGGTTCACAGTGCAGACCATCCACCACAACTACGGTTTGCAACAGGTGACTGATCACCTTACTTGCTTTGCTTTTGACCACATAGATTAGTTATATTAGTTTTTTTATAGGTTTAATTGCACTTTAGAGAAACTTTGACCGTAGGAATTAGTTATTTCATGCATTGTATTAAGTAGGATTATATTGGATATTTTATGCACTTTATTGCTCCTAACTTGATATTTGATCCATGCATCATTTGCTTATTCATGTCCGTCATGTTATAGTATAATTATTGATCTAATTAGAATAGTTTAAAGTATTTCTTTATGATTTCTTGTTTTACTAGTTTAATGGCATTTGCATACATATTTTCTTAAAGGGCCTCATCACGAGAGGCTATCAATCTTTTTAATTGTGTGTTGTTGTTTCTTATTCACAGAGAGACAGGCACAAGAGGAGCTTACGTCATAATCCTTCCACATCGCTAAGAAGGGGGTCACCTCCACCCCAAGGCAGTTTGTGACTAATCAATAGAGCACTATAAGTGCGCCTACCCTATTGAGGGCATTGGCAATTGTAATATCAGTATCATCTTTCAAGTGACCCTAAGAGGACATTTTTCTAATCAAAGCTCATTCAAATATTAATACATGAAACCTTATTTTTTTTGTTCAATTTATGTACTTGTGTTAATCTTTGTGCTTTCATGATGGTATAGATCAATACAATAGCTAGGTGCACGCTCCATGATTAAGTCACCATGTTATCCCTATGAAGATTTAGTTGATACACCTTTTTCATGTATTCTATACAATATTATTCAAACTATGAGAAATCAACAAGTATTATATGTGTTAATATTAATTATGCTTCTTTCTATTTATTTATGATGTTAGGAAAAAATTCAGTAATTAATGCTATTTTGGACTGAAACCCAAATTCATAAACCTGTTATTTTTAATCATAAGATGCATTTGACCACTAGTGGAGGACATTTTTGACAATGTTTCTTGTTGCAATTTCTACTACTGTTGTGTTATTCCAATCATGTAATTGAGCCAATGAGATGTAGTTATTGATCCAAATATTACACCTTTATGACATATTGGCATTAAATTTTTCTCTTGAGTAGCAACACCTTTCTTTAATTGGATTTTAAACATTTTTGACTAACCAAAACCTTTCTATTTAGCATTTCCTCTATCAAGGTTTTTAGCAAAAGGGTTAAACCCTTCTCGCAATAATGACAGAGGCTTTGTTGTAGGGGAAATATTATACTACGGTTATTTAATAACCTTTTGGTCCCTCTATTTTTCTTTTGTTTGTTTGTTTTATAATCCATCACAGTGTATAGGTTGTCATTTATCACCTTAATTTTAGCTGCTAATGAATCCAATTTTCCATCCATCCTATCAATTTTAGTTTTTGCATATTGTGTCCAATTGTTTATGTAGTTTAATTTTCTAATCTATTCTATTCTATTTGATCGATTACAGATGTAGCAGAGTGTTCGATAAAATATGACAAATCTGCTTGTGTATGGGATGGCTGCTCATCAGACAAGGTGGTGCAAAAATATTTTTGTAGTGGCCATTTTCCACCCTTGTGAAAGACTTTTCTTGACTATTGTCATTCTATGAAACTGGATCTTGACTATTGTCATTCTATGAAATTGGATGAACCAAGGGCGTCTAGATGCATTATTTTCATTTGAGGTTATACCTCAACTGGTGGATTGGAATACGTTGTCCTAATTACCAAACTATACATACCCAATGGAAGGGTAACCTTCTAAACATCAATATCAGGGCTTTGATTGGTACTAGGCTGACTGGGTGTTACAACTTGCAGAGGACATGGAATGGATGATTTGTGACAAGATCCATAGTGTCTATTCTGCATGCTATTTTTCTTGGTGATAAATTGAACTTAGAATTTTTTATAGGTAAATGCTAGAACTAAAAAAACTCAAATATTTGGCAATACAGAGGAAACCAACTAAGTAATCCTCTGTATTAACATTCCTACCAATTTCTAAAATATTTTTGGAATCTACAAGATATTGTACACCACATATGATTTTGGTTGGGGAAACACAATATTTAATAATCTAAACACACATATGGCCTTGATGGCACAATATACTAAACCAGGTATTAAATCAACCCCGGGTAACTCTAAACATAACATAAGTGCATTCTTAATGTGTTGATCATTTGGAGAAAGTGTGAAATTTGGTTGTACTGAGCAAACTACATCTTTATCTAACTTTCCTTTAAATTGGGTTATAATAGTGTTATTCCAATTTGTATGCCTAACATCAATAAGATTTGGTTAGTACTCTACACTTATATCATAATTGAACTATGGGTGTACTATGATATTTGCTTGTGCCGTATGCACATGGAAAAATCTTGCTTGTTTCCATTTTTTGATTTCTTCTAAAATTAATAGAAGAAAAAATCGTCTAACACCAACCTGTAATGACCCTCCTCGCACGGTTTATGAAAAATAGTGAATTATGCATACACTTACCTTTTTCTATGATTCTTGGTACTGTTGATGGCTTTTGTGAGTGCAGGACAGTGGCGTAATGGCAATGAATAGGAAACAAGTCAGGGGAAAAAGGTGAGACAGGGAAGTGATGATTCAGCTCGCGAGTACATGGAAACTCGTGCTTGCATATCATTTAGGTGCATTGCATATTGCATCATTGCGTGGGTTTGTTTAGCTTGAGTATTGTTTGTATGGCAAGAAATGAGACATGTTATTTTCAGTGGCAATGATGATGGGAGCCACTAGTTTGGAAATGCATGTGTGAGATTGCTTGTTATGGCATAAAAGTTGTTATTTAAAATAATATTTCGATCATATATGAATTTATTATGGTAAATAAACTTATCATGTATGGAAGCTTTTATAAATTCCATTGTTGCATTAGTTAGTAGGAACAAGGAAATTGGATATAATATTATTAATATTTTTATTCAAAATAATTATAAATAGCTTACACTATTGTTAAAATGGTGATTGTTTGGAATATTAAGGATATGATTAAAGGTTGGTAGAATTAAGCATTATTAAAATGTCCATGTGGCTAGACATACTCTCCATGTTGTTGTAGAGTCGTAGTGATTAGTTAATAGTCATGATAGCTCGGGGTGCGCACGAAGTGGAGGAGGAAGGACTCGGTGATATGGCGCTACGCATGGAGGGAAAATAAAACAACCTGTGGTTTCTTCGCAAATCATTTTTGGGGAGAAAAACAAAAAGGAAGAAAACAATATTTTGAAAAAAAAGTAAGGGAGAAGATGAAGGGGAGCAGAGGATGAAGAGCAGAGAACAGGGAAGTTGGAAGCATCAAACAGGTTGGTTATCTGCAATTCAAAACTTCAAAATATGTCCTCCATAGTTGTATGGTGTATACTCAACAAATTTAATTATTATATTTCATTATGTGAACCATTGTTGTGTTGTTGTGTTCTTTTCTGATGAATTAAAAAGAAACAATGAAATTGATAAATTGAAACTACTATGTTAGTGAGCTTTTCATTGTTCAAATATTGTTGTGTGTTGTATTGATTGTTGGTGATTAAAAGCAATAGGAGTGATAGTTTAATATTATCCTGCTAGTTTGCTTTCACTGAGTGCAACATTGTTGTGATGTCATGTTATACAAAAAACATGTGCATTCATGTTAGTCTGATATGTTAAACATATTTTTTTTATCGTTGTGTGAACATTGTCGTAAAGCTATGCTGGTAGATAGTTAATAAAGCAATGGAATGTTGGCAAAACATTGAATGCTGAAAGGGAAAAACCATTTTATAAGAAGCAAGGTATTATTGATATTATACCATACTATATTGTAGTATTAGAAGCATTACCTTTTCGGGATATATTATTCTTTCTATTGCAGTGTATTGTAAGTTTTGCTTATGTGCATACTATGAGGAAATGGGTGTAGCGAGTGCAGTAAGTGTGTTGTACTCATCCTCAAAAAGAATGAATGAAATTAGTTGAAACTTATTCTTCTTTGGGGACTGGGAAACACCTCATGATGATGGAGGTCAGTTTCGTGAATGTCTTACCCGATGGAAGAAGATAACTGTTAAAAATGTATATACAAACATTCTACCAAATGCTTTGACAAGTTACAGAAAAGAAACTGGTGTTTTCTGTGTGAATTACTTGTTAGATTATTTTGCATTTAGACATGTTAAAAGTTGCATGTTCATTATTTTGAGCCATCTCTGATCCTTGGTGATGATTCTAATTTTTCCCTTATGCAAAATGTTGACCATATGGAAGAAATCTGTTTAGTAGTGAACAAGTTCAGGAATGGCGTAACCAGAAGCCTACGATGGAACATATATTACCATGAAGTTGTTGTTCAATAGACTCTGACAACTAAGAAAGTGATCATGTACTCCTTAGCTTCAACTAGCTTGGCAATGGAGTAGAAATGCACTAGGACATTGGATGAACCAAGCTCAAGAGAATGAATTTAGTTTAAGATTCAGATTTGTAAATAAAATGAGTTGTTGGTTTGAAAGTGAGAAGAGGGTCTCATGTAATGATTACTATTTTCTTTGCTTGAAAATGCATCCGAGAAGCAGCTTTGTGAGTTGGTGTCATGGAGCGAAGCTCCTGTATTGTAATGAAATTGTATTCTTTTAATTAATTCATAGAGCTTATGATGTTAAGATTCTTCCTTATAAAATGATGCATCTGGTAATTTCATGAGCTAAGTGTGGATATGTATATAAAATAAAAAAGAATTCATGCTTTGTCAAAATGACTATTAGGCATACCGATAAAAGAGCAAGACTTAATTGGTTCATATCCGTTGTATTTAAAAACTTAAACCTTTTTTGTGGATGTCGTCTACACTTGGATAATAGATAAACTAGTCCTTGGTAGAGCTAAACAAATGGAAAACCGCTCTTAATGAGGAAGATTGGTATCTTTAGTTTCAAAACATGTACAATATAGTTTCTCAAGGAAGCTTATGAGAATTTGCTATCGAACCTTACTTAAGGCTATGCATGCATAGGTAGTTGGTACTACAAGACTTTTCATGTGAAATGGTAATCCAATAGTTATTGTGAAAACATAATTATCCCTTGGTTAGGTTAGAATATAATATAGTGTAAATAGCCTAATAGTAAAGACTATTATAATGTTCTTTTATAATGTGGACTCTTTTTAAAGAAAAAAGAACATCCAAGTATGTTGAGGTGTGGGGATGCACGCAACAAGCTTGAGACAACCTAGTTCTGATGGGATTGGTCAAAATGACTTGGTCAGGATGGAAATGATAAAGGTGGTATGGGACACCTTTTTTAGGTTGGACTCGGATAGCACGGTGCTCGTTACATACTCACTGAACTTAGCTAGATCAGCCATAGGGTTTGGTATGGGATAAATTATTGTGAGTTGTAGTGAGTATGAGTAATGAGGTCCAAGGTCAGGGTATTGACATGGTTCTAACTACCTCCAAGAATAAGGGAGTCACCAGTTAGTCACAGAGATATAAATATGCTAACCTCATCCATGCTAAGTAAAAACAAGTCGACTAGATTGTCGAAGGTTTAGTGGAAGAGGAAAGGGAAGAAAGTGTTCCCCCTCTAGGTGTTATGGGCCCTAGAGGATAACCCTTATCGTGAATCGGACCTCATGCTAAAAAATATGGATGATAAATGAGGACAACCGATTTTACAAAATGGCTAATTAATGGGATAAGGTCGATCTCGTCCACTTGGGTGACTGGCTACAGTAGTATTGAACTCAAATGTGGTGGTTATGTTTGTGTTATAAATGATTGAAAATTGCTTGGATGATTCAAAAACAAATTAAAACAAAATTAGCTTCCCAACTTTTAGGGAGTTTAGATTAAAAATAATACTTTCTATTCTTTCCTTTTTTATTTTGGTCAACCAGATGTGTAGATGATTCTAGGTTGTTACATATGGTATCAGAGCAGAAGAGATTCTAAATTGTAGACTCTAACTGTGAGTGGGATTAGATAATATAAACTAATGCACTACCTCTTTCACCTATAGGTTGAATGACATGATTGTTGCGAGGTGGGTCCTCAAGAAATCCTATGGGAGGTAAGGAGGAGGAAGACATCGAGAGACTTGTAAGGAGGCCATAAATAAATCTAAGGCAAAAAGGACCTCAACATGAAAGGAGGGTTGATGAGATTTCCCATAGTGAAAGTGAGACTAGTGTGGAGGTAGGAAACCTTGCTAAAGTAGTGCAGTTATTGCAAACTCACATGGACCACCAAAGAGAAGAGATGGCCCAACAAAAAAATCACATGGCCCAACAATAAGAATTTATCATCCAACAACAATGAGTTATAGAAGACTTAACTAATGGATGAGGTAATGGAATGGAAATGTCAATGGATGAATCAAGGGAACTAGAGAGATCCAGTGTTGGAAGGGTGAGAGTGAGTAAGGAGTTGGATAAAAATATAAGAAAAGTAGTAATAACTAAGTTTGATGGTAAGGGTGATGGTGAATCTGCAAAAAATTGGTTGAGTGAACTAGAATCCTACTTTTCTCTAGTAGTCCTATCCTCTGAATCCAAGACTACTTTTGGTAGTAATGAACATGATATAAATAGCCCTGGACTGGTGGAAGTCGTATAAGAAAGGGCATAGAGTAGAAGTTGCTGATCTCAAATGGGAAGAATTTATCAAAGAATTCAGGGATAGATTCTTGACAAAACAATATTATGTAGAGAAATTTGGGGATTTCTCAAACTTAAGACAAGAAAGCATGTCGATGCATGAATACCACCAAAAGTTCATTCAACTGCTGAAATATGCTTCCCAATATGAAAGCAACGAAGAAATGAAAACACAAAAATTTAATTACACCCTAGAATTATGACGGTGGTAAACATGCATAATCCTATCAATTTACCAACTACTTTTGATCTAGAAAGAAAAGAGGAAGCTAATCAGGAAATGAGAAAGGCATATTTTAACTACCAAAAGTTATCTGAAAAGGAAAAATATGAACTCAGGAAGTAGAAAAGTGTAGGTTTTATGAAATGGGAAAAGGAACAGAATAAGAAACCCAAAGGAGGAGAACAGAACAAGCAAGGGAGCAAGAATAGATCCAATTACCAAGGTGGTAAATTCAAGAAGGATGCTAAAGAATTTCCTAGGAGATAGGACCAGAAGTTGGTAGGTCAAGGAAGGGATAGAGAAACTTCAACTATGAATAGAAATGAAGGTAATAACAATGGCAATCGAGCTCCACCAGGTGGATGTTGGGTGTGCAAAGGGGCTCATTATGCTAACAAATGTCCTCATAGGGCTGACCTACCACCAAAAGCCCCAGAGGAGGCTAGCCATAGGATCTATGCGGCCATAGGTAGTTCTGAACTCAATGGTCAAATTACTCCTTTCTTATTGCATGGTAAATTTTTTGATAAAAATGTGCAAATTTTAGTAGATAGTGGGTCAACAAATAGTTTTATCTCATCTAGATTAGTGAGGGATTTTCCTATTAGACCTGGATTCTTGGCCAAATATTGGAAGGTAGAGTATGGATCAGGGTAAACCCATCATGTTAATCAATATTTCTTTGACACCCATATCTCCTTATCTCAAGGAAATATTAACTAGCATTTGTATGTGGCACCTTTGCATGCGTTTGATATTATTTTGGGAGTTGATTGGTTAAAAGCACACAAGGCTCTTTTAAATTTTGAAGAGAGATGGGTAGAGTTTTTGGATGAGTCTAATCAAAGGATTCAAATTAGTTGTGAGTAAAAAGAAGTTAAGCCACATTTATTAACTGCAATGCAGATCAAGAAGGTTATTAGAAATAAGGGAATGATCTTCATAGTAAATATGAATAAGTTAGAAGCATCAGAAAAGGGATGTGACCTTCTTCAACAACACCCAATGTTGGGAGCATTCAAAGATGTATTTCCTGAGGATCTCCTAGGATTACCACCTCAGAGGGAATTTGATTTCTCAATTGAGTTATTATCGGGGGCAACACCAATTGCAAGGTCACCTTATAGAATGACACCCATAGAGTTGTAGGAGCTCAAAATGCAACTACAAGAATTGCTTGAAAAATGGTTAATCAAACCTAGTGTGTCACCTTGGGGAGCTCCTATTTTATTTTTTAAAAAGAAAGATGGTACCTTAAGAATGTGCATAGACTACCGTATGTTGAATAAAGTTACCATAAAAAATAGGTACTCATTACCAAGGATTGATGATTTGTTTGATCAATTGAAAGGAGCCACTATCTTTTCCAAGATAGATTTGAGATCTGGATATCATCAGCTAAGAATTCGGGAGGAAGATACTTCTAAGATAGCATTTAGAATAAGATATGGGTATTTTGAGTTTACAGTCTTACCTTTTGGGTTAACCAATGCCCCAACCACATTCATGAACCTCATGAATAACATCTTTAGAGAACAATTGGACAAGTTTGTACTTGTATTTTTGGATGACATTTTGGTTTACTCCAAAAGCAAGGAAGAGCATGATGAGCACATGAGGAAAGTGCTTGTGATTCTTAGAAAGAATCAATTATATGGAAAATTGACCAAGTGTGAGTTTTATACTCCACAAGTGCAATACCTTGGGCACATTGTTTCTATGAAAGGAATTGCAGTAGACCCCAAGAATATTGAGGCAATTATTGACTGGCCAACACCTACTAATGTTTTTGAGGTGCGAAGCTTTATGGGGATTGCAAGGTATTATAGAAGGTTCATCAAGGGATTTTTGAGAATTTCTCAACCCATTACAAACCTTTAGAGAAAAGGGAAAAGCTTTAAGTGGATAGAGTAGTGTGAAAAGGCTTTTCAGATTTTGAAGGAAAGATTGATGACAACACCAATCCTACAATTACCCGATCTTAATAAGCAGTTTACAGTTTGTATCGATGCATCGATCGAAGGGTTAGGTGGAATCTTGACTCAAGATGGTGCAGTAATTGCCTATGAGTCTAGAAAGCTTAAGAGGCATGAAGTCAATTATGCCACTCATGATTTAGAATTGGTAGCAATAGTGCACACATTGAAAGTTTGACAACATTATTTATTGGGGAAACCATTTGAATTAAAGATGGACCATCAGAGTCTAAAGTACATATTCACCCAACCTTTATTAAATGCCAGGAAACAATGTTGAATGGAGTTTCTTATGGAGTATGATTTTGGCATCAAGTACATTAAGGGTAAGGAGAATAAGGTCGCTTATGCTTCAAGTATAAAATGGTATATTAACACTATGAAAAGATGCTAATATGATCTGTTGGATCAAATAAAAGAGTGGCAAAGAAAAGATAAATTTTTTCAATCCTGCTTTGGATAGATTGGATAAGAAATGAACAAGGATGCAGAATATGTGTTCATGAATGATCTATTATTCTTTAAAGATAGGTTGGTCGTACCTAATTCAGGAGGATTGAGAGAAACAATCCTTAAGGAGGCTCATAATACACCCTATTCTATGCACCCAGGAGGGGCAAAAATGCGTGAGAATTTAAAGAAAGCTTATTTCTGGTCAGGTATGAAAAAGGATATCATCAATTATGTGGCCAAATGTTTGGAATGCCAAAAAGTGAAGGCAGAACATCTGCATCCAGTTGGAAAATTATATCCACATGAGATACCTAAGAAAAAATGGTAGGTGGTATCAATGGACTTTATAATGGGATTGCCTAAAACAAGATTTAGGCATGATGCAATTTTAGTTATTGTGGATAAGCTTACCAAAGTCGCACATTTTATACTAGGTAATGTGCATGATGATGCGCCCATGATAGCAAGTAAGTTTTCCAAGGAAGTGGTGAGGCTACATGGGTTCCCAAAAGTTTTAATCTCTGATAGAGACTCTCGTTTTACTTCTGAATTTTGGCAAGCAATGCATCAAGCATTAGGTACTAGGTTGAATATTAGCATTGCCTATCACCTTGAGACAAATGGATATACTGAGAGGGTGAATCAAGTGCTTGAGGATATGTTGAGAATGTACTGCATGGAACAACACACAAAGTGGGAAGACTACTTGTACCTAGTAGAATTTGCATATAATAATAGTTATCATACATCACTAGGCATGGCACATTTTGAAGCTCTATATGGGTGATGATGCATAATTCCCTTAACTTGGGATAATCTAGAGGATCGGGTAGTGATTGGTCCAAAAATGTTAAGAGAAATGGAAATGCAACTAAAGAAAATTTAGTAGAAGCTAAAAGAGGTCACAGATCACCAGAAGAGCTATGCGGACCTCAAAAGGACACCAAGGGAATATTCTGTGGGAGATAGAGTATTCTTGAGGGTAAAGCTAGCTAAGAGTTCTATTAAAACATCTAAGCTTGATTCTAGATATGTGGGTCCATTTGAGATTATTGCAAAGATAAGCCCTATAGCATACATATTAGCTCTACCGCCAAGCTTATCCAAAATCCATAATGTCTTCCATGTATCCCTCTTTAGAAAATATATTTCTAACTCTACTCATGTATTGGATGTTTCCAATTTGTATATGACTGATTCATTAAGAATTGAGGTGTGACCTGTTCGTTTTCATGGTTTTCAAACCAAAAATATGTGAAAGTAGGACATTGAGCAATATCAAGTCTAGTGGGACCACTACTTAGACCGAAATGCTACTTGGGAAGATGTGGCAGAAATACGATGGCATTTTCCTTATCTATTTGAGTAGAAATAGACTTGTCATGAACTTTTATAAATTTTGGAATACTTGTATATATACAAATGAAAATGGAACTGGATACTGAGTAGAGTTAAGTGTGGTTTCCATTTTACTGAGTAGAGAAGCTTGCAAGAGTGTGGTATTGCAAAATTGACATGTTTTGGAATATATGTAGATATTTGATAAATAATATTATAGTGTGATGTAATATATGATATGGTTATATTCCAATTGTGTGGAAAAATTCCTTGTTTACAAAATTTAGAATTAGATGTAAGCAATGAATTTACTTGAATATTTTGGAAAAGTGAGTAGAATGAAAATGCAAAGTATTTCTTTGTTTAATATGGTTAAATAACACAAGGACTGTGTTTATCCCTAGTGGGGGAGGATGTAATGACCCTCCTCGCATGGTTCATAAAAAAATAGTGAATTGTGCATACACTTACCCTTTTCTATGATTCTTGCACCTGCTAACGGCTTTTATGAGTGCAAGACAGTGGTGTAATGGAAATGAATGGGAAACAAGTCAAGGGAAAAAGGTGAGACAGGGAAGTTATGATTCAGCTTGTGAGTACATGGAAACTCGTGCTTGCATATCATTTAGGTGCATTGCATATTGCATCATTGTGTGGGTTTGTTTAGCTTGAGTATTGTTTGTATGGCAAGAAATGAGACATGTTATTTTTAGTGGCAATGATGATGGGAGCCACTAGTTTGGAAATGCATGTGTGAGATTGCTTGTTATGGCATAAAATTTGTTATTTAAAATAATATTTCGATCATATATGAATTTATTATGGTAAATAAACTTATCATGTATGGAAGCTTTTATAAATTCCATTGTTGCATTAGTTAGTAGGAACAAGGAAATTGGATATAAGATTATTAATCTTTTTATTCAAAATAATTATAAATAGCTTACTTGTTGGACATTTTGAGCTCATTTAGTTTTCATTGATGTCAAGGTAAAAATTTTTCATTGATGCCAAAGTGAACACATGAAGTTGTCATTAATACCATGGAGTACATCATCATTAACACCAGGAAGCAATGTTAAAAGATGGAGAAAAGTTGTCCAAACATGTTTTTATAAGGGTTTTTGTTAAAACCATTGTGGCACATTAAGAGGTTTTTTATTAAAACCTTAATGACATTTCTCTAATATTGTGATGGTATAATTAAGGTTTTTATTAAAACCAAGGTGGCGAAATTATTTTTCATCAACCCAGTGAAGTGCAAATGACAATTTGATACTAACTCAAAGAGGGCTTTAATTTTTTATTAAAGCCTAAAGTTTATAAATTAAACTTATAATATTTAAATTATTTTGAATTTAAATTAATTATAAATTATAATTTATACAAGCCGATGTCATCAAGTTGAATCATTTGCCGACGTTGTATGCAAAGCAAATGAAGGGTATTTAAACCCTAAGACAAACCTTAGGGAAGAGAGCAATGTGAATTAATATACAATGAAAATTTTGAAGCTTTCAAAATTTGTGAGTGATGTATTGCCAAAGCAGGACAACGCATTGTAATTAGGGCAGCACATTGTGATTGAGGTAGCACATGGTGTTCGAACGAGGAACAAAGCAAAGGGATAAGTGCTCGCAGTCTAGCTTGGCACTAGACGTAGGAGAAGGCCAAAGGCTTTGAAGCCTTTATGAAGATGCTTAAGCTACCTTAGGGCTTAAGCTAAGCATGTGGAGTGCTTAGATCACACAGCTAGGAAGCCACAACTAAGGCACCGGCTGAGGGAGAAGGCGCAGGGTTGAAACCCCAAAAAATGTGGAAGGGGGTTCACCAAAGATTTTTATGATTTAAATTTTGATTTTTGCATAATACTAAGGTTTAGGAGGCATAAGGGAATATTTGTGATATTTGATCATTGTGCTAAGGTTTGAAGGGTGTTTGTGGAATTTTATTAATTGTGCAAAAGTTAGGGAGTTATAAGTTGATATTAATTTATTTACCTAAGTGGTAAATAAGTTCTTTATTAAGGTAAATATTATTTTACCTTTGGAGATAGAAATTAAGTTGGAATATCAATTTTGTGAAATTAAGAAATTGAAGGCATGTTTTGAAAAGGAAATTTATGTGAAGATATTATTATCAAATATTGCTATTAAGATGGAGTGATAAGGTCTAATTGAGTTTTATATTACATTGTGTGAAATATTTATCTTCTAACCTCTTTGAGCTTGGTATAGAAGTGTTTTTGGTTGTGATAGATTTATGAGATCCTTTCATCATCAAGAAAAAGGTATGAGCACATTCTTCCATAGTTGAATTGATTGATTGGTTTTCTGGAAAATAAGTTTGGAGTGAAAAGGACTTGATTAGGGTTTTCCTATTGAGTGTGTTGAGTTAATGCTTCAAGGTTTTCTGGAATAAAGAATTGTTGTTAAACCTTGTTTTATAAGCATTGTTGTTGAAGTGAGTTATTTAGTGAAGAACTTGAACAAGGGTTTGCAAATATCATGAGTATCATTGTTATGTGAGATTTTTTGTTGAGCATTGTTGGAAATATTTTGAGTTGGTGTTTATAAGCTTGGACTAGGATTTGAGAGAGAGGATTATTTCATTGAGTGATTGGTTGAGTAGAGTTGATTGAACCTAGTCAAGTGAGAGTGTGCATAAAAAAAACTATTCTATATTATGAATTGAGTTAAGAAAGTAATTGAGTATTGTGATTAGTATATAATATATTGAGTCTCTAACAATTCTCTTTATGTTTCTATGATATTGGACAAGTTCTGTGTGGACTTGTTAAGTAGATTTCAGCAAGTTCTGTGTGGACTTGTTGAGCAGATTTAAGCAAGTTCTGTATGGACTTGTTGAACATATTGGACAAGTTCTATGTGGATTTGTTGAGAAGATTTGAGCAAATTTTGTCTGGAATTGTTGAGCAGATTTGAGCAAGTTCTATTAGGATCCTCCATCCTAACATTATTAGTTAGTATTAGTTAGTATTATTAATCATTTAATTATTATATTATTAACTCGTAAAGTGAACCATCACATCTCTTCATAACATAAAACATCACACCTCTTCATAACGTGAACCATCACATCTCTTCACCAACGTAGATTTAGGGTAGATATATATATTAGGTTGGCCATTCACACAAATCATCCAAAGAAGAGAATAAAAGTAGTATTAAATATTTAAAGGAGGGAGCCCCCTATAGTGGCAAAGCGATTACAAGGGAGCCCCATTTTGAGTGGCCTATGATTACATTTATATTAAATTATTTATTAATTTTATAGTAAGACCTTGGGGTCTTACCATTTGGTATCAGAGCCATGTGGAACCCAACCATGTGGGAATTGCTCAAAGATATTCATCAAATCACTTCCATGCATGAGTATCAAACTTGGTTTGAGGATATCACCAAACACAACACAAGGTTATATGAATCAATTCTCATCAATAGCTTCATTAGTAGATTGAAAAAGGAAATTAGAATGGAGGTGACAAGGTTCAATCCCTATACCATGATGTAGACCTATGGATTGGCCAAATTAGCCAAAGACAAATTCAATACTCAACATCGATTAGGAAAAACACCTATTGGGAAAGCACAAACCACTTACGATGCCCCAAAACCTAACCAACCCTTGCAGGTTGAGTACCTCATCCCGAAGGAAGTGAAGGAATGACGACCGAAAGACCTCTGTGATAATTGTGATGAGCAATTTGGATCCCATCAGAAATGCATTACACTAACATTGTATTTATTGAAGGAAGTTGATCCTTGTCAATCCCTAAAAGGTGAAGATGAGGTAGTTGTGTCTGAAGTGCCTGGCGCACCTACTCACAACAATAAAGACAATGAGGTTGATATACCAGAAGTGATCAATGCATCAGGAAAGGATGAGGTAGACTTACACAAAGTGACCCCTAAAGGCCAGACATACACTCTACAAGAACTACACACAAATTCCTCACCAACAGTGAGCTATCACCACATGGTAAAACCTATTAAAAAACAAAGCAGAAAAGTGACTACACACTCATTTTACGTTGACTCTTCCAGGGCACAACAGAAACATGTAGAAGTGTTACCACCACTTTTGATGCATCATTTTGAAGTTTTTGAGGAACCCCAATGGTTTCCCTCCCATCATCATCATGATTATCCTAAGGAATATTCTACTATTATTCTTGGAAACCCCCCACTAACACTTCGACCTTCAAGATATCCCTGCCTTCAAAAAAGTGACATTAAAATAGTACAAGAACTTGCAAAAATTCTGCTTGGAAAACAAAAGACAAAGCTCCTCACTTTGAGATTTGAAGACAAATTCAATAATCAATGTCGATTAGGAAAAAAACCTATTGGGAAAGCACAAACCACTTACGATGCCCCAAAACCTAATCGACCCTTGCAGGTTGAGTACCTCAACCCGAAGGAAGTGAAGGAACAATGAGCGAAAGACCTTTGTGATAATTGTGATGAGCAATTTGGATCCCATCAGAAATGCATTACACTAATGTTATATTTATTGAAGGAAGTTTATCCTTGTCAATCCCTAAAATATGAATATGAGGTAGTTGTGTCCGAAGTTCCTGGCACACCTACTCACAAAAATAAATACAATGAGGTTGATATACTAGAAGTGATCAATGCATCAGGAAAGGATGAGGTAGACTTACACAAAGTGACCCCTAAAGGCCAGACATGCACTCTACAAGAACTAAAAATAAATTCCTCACCAACAGTGAGCTATCACCACATGGTAAAACCTATTAAAAAATAAAGCAGAAAAGTGACTACACACTCATTTTACATTGACTCTTCCAGGGCACAATATAAACATGTAGAAGTGTTACCACCACTTTTGATGCATCATTTTGAAGTTTTTGAGGAACCCCAATGGTTTAACTCCCATCATCATCATGATTATCCTAATTAATATTATACTATTGTTCTTGGAAAACTCCCACTAACAGTCTGACCTTCAAGATATCCCTACCTTCGAAAAAGTGATATTAAAATAGTACAAGAACTTGCAAAAATTCTTCTTGGAAAACAAAATATAAAGCTCCTCACTTTGAGCTTTGAGGACAAAGCTCTTTTTAAGGAGGGTGGCATGTTAGGATCCTCCATCCTAACATTATTACTTAGTATTATTAATAATTTAAATATTATATTATTAACTCATAAAGAGAACCATCACATCTCTTCATAACGTGAACCATCATATCTCTTCATAACGTGAACCATCACGTCTCTTCACCAACGTAGCTTTAGGGTAGATATATATATTAGTTTGGCCATTCACATAAATCATCCAAAGAAGAAGAATAAAAGTAGTATTAAATATTTAAAGGAGGGATCCCCCTATAGTTGCAAAGCAATTATAAGAGAGCCCCATTTTGAGTGGTCTGCGATTAAATTTATATTAAACTATTTATTAATTTTACAGTAAGACCTTGGGGTCTTACAAAGTTCTATGTGGACTTGTTGAGCAGATTTAAGCAAGTTCTGTGTGGACTTGTTGAGCATATTTGAGGATAGAGTTTGGTACATATTTGAGGACAGGTTTTTTCCAGATCAGAGATAGATATTGAGCAGATTAGGCTATATCGAAGGACAATGTTTAGTACCGATTTGAGATAGATATTTAGAGGTGACAGAGTAGAGAGGATAGTAGTCTCCAGTGGATAGAGATCCATTAGCCAGGGTAGTGAGGATAGGTCTTCTGAGTGGGGTCAAGAGTCTTCAGTGGAGAGAGATCCACAAGCCAATGCAGTGGAGGCAGTAGTCTTCTAGAGGATCACCATCCAGAGTAGAGGAGAAGGAGTTCTCTTGTTCATAGAGATCCATGAACTTGATTTAGGGGATTGTTGTCTCCTTTGGATAGAGGTTCATAAAAATTATAGGGAAGGATTCCCAAGAGAATTTATTTGAGAAAAATTTATAAGAAATATTTTCTCCGTGGAGTAGCCCACATTGGGTGAACCATGTAAAATCATGTCTCTCATGTGTGTGATGTTTACTGCTTTAATATTGTTGATGTTGTTATTTAGATTAAAAAGCAAAAAGTTTTATTGTATACTGTTCATCCCCCCTCTCAGTATAAGCACATGTTATTCACTTACACTATTGTTAAAATGGTGATTGTTTGGAATATTAAGGATATGATTAATGTTTGGCAAAATTAAACATTATTAAAATGTCCATGTGGCTAGACATACTCTCTATGTTGTTATAGAGTCGTAATGATTAGTTAATAGTCATTATAGCTTGGGGTGCATACGAAGTGGAGGAAGGACTCAACGATATGGCGCTACACATGGAGGGAAAAGAACACAACCTGCGGTTTCTTCGCAAATCATTTTTGGGGAGAAAAACAAAAAGGAAGAAAATAAAATTTTGAAAAAAAGAGAGGAAAAAGTAAGGGAGAATATGAAGGGGAGCGAAGGATGAGTAGAGAATAGGGAAGTTGGAAGTGTCAAATAGGTTGGTTATCTGCTATTCAAAACCTAGGAATATGTCCTCCATAGTTGTTTAGTGTATACTCAACAAATTTAATTAACATCTTTTATTGTGTGAACCATTTCTATGCTACTGTGTTCTTTTTTGATGATTTATAAAAGAAACAATGAAATTGATAAATCAAAATTGCCATGTTAGTGAGCTTTTCATTGTTCAAACATTGTTGTGTGTTGTATTGATAGTTGGTGATTGAAAGCAATATGAGTGATAGTTTAACATTATCCTGTTAGTTTGCTTTTGCCAAGTGTAACATTACTATGACATCATGTTTAAAAACATGTGTATTCATATTAGTCTAATATGTTAACCATATTTTATTTATCGTTGTGTGAACATTGCCTTAAATCTATGCTAGTAGATAGTTAATAAAGCAATGGAATGCTGGAAAAACACTGATTGTTAAAAGGGGAAAACCATTTTATAAGAAGCAAGGTATTGTTGTTATTATACCATACTATATTGTAGTATTAGTGTTGGACATTTTGAGTCCTCTAAGTCAAAGTTGTCATTGATGTCACCTGATAGAGTTATCACTCATATCAAGGAATTCAGCAAGAAATAAAGTCGTCCAAGGTTGTCACTATCATCCAAGAAAAAGCTTCAACAATGCAAAAGTGAAAGGAAAAAGGCTCCATAATATTTTAATATTATTGGGAGCACAGGTTAAGCGATTGGTTCATAAAATCTCAAGATGGGTTATTGCCAAGGTTAAAAAGGAGGTTTAATAATTATTTATAAATTATTTAAATTCACAAGGAATTTAAATTTTATAAATAATATTCGTTACACCAAGGTTGTGCATTAAGACAAGGCTCCAAGGTTTAATTAAACTAAAACCTAAGGTTGGTCTAATTTAATTTATAATATTTAAATTTAAATATATTATAAATTAATCAACCAAGCCGACATCGAATTAAATCGATGCGCCGATGTGATTGCATGGAAGACAAAGGCATTATATATAATGCCCTAAAAGGTATTAATCAATTTTATCCTTGCTAATTCGTTTGGAGTGCATGCGAATTAAGGCTCGTGTTTTAAAAGACTTTACGAATTGCGAAAGGGTTGAAGCAGGGAACGTTTGACTTGTGGAGCACATAGGCCAGCTTGGCCTAGCGGTGTGTTGGCTTGGTGAGACACAGGAGGTCCCGCGTTCGATTCACTTGGAGGTTGCTTGCAAGGTCAAAGCGCTCGAAGCACGTTTTGATTATTTCGAAAGGCACAGTTTCGTGAGGTTGTTGATGCAGTTCGTGCCTTCTTAGGCACGTGTGGGTGCATGGCCCAATGGTGGCTTGGCCATGGTTAAGGCATTGGGAAGGAAGACGTCGGGGGATCGAATCCCTCCGAGAGGCAAGGCAAGTTAATTTTTATATTTTAATTTTTATTAAAATAGCCTTAAGGGAGAAATAAGGGTTATGCTATGCCCTAGAAAATTGAGAGATTTTTGATGGTTTTATTTTTGGAAGGGTAGCATATTATATATCGTTGGAAAGAATTTTTCAAGGGCTATTTTATTAACTTGCTTAGAAGGAGAAATAAGGTGTGTGTAAAGAGATATTTCTGTTTTTGTAAAGGGGTTCAAAAGTGAGTTTGATTTATTCTTTTTCAAAGGGGATTATTTCTTTCATGAGAGGACATGGTGAATTTTATTGAGTAGGAGTAATAAGGTGTTATTGGGATATTATTTTTATTGTTGTGATATTACTCAAGTCCTCTAACCTCTTTGTGATTGAAAAGGAAATATTTGAAAGTGTGTTGAGTTTGATAGATTTTGTGGACAACTCCTTGGCATCAAAAAGGTATGGGCAATATTCTCCATTGACTTGATTGGGTGATTGATTTATGAAAATATCATTGGAGAGAAAAGGATTGATTGTGGTTTCCTTTTCGAAAGTGGTTGGTTTAATGCTTCAAGGTTTTCTGGATTGAGAGTTGTGATTAAACTTTGTTTTATAAGCATTGTTGTTGAAGCCAATTGGTTATGCAAAGAACTTGAACTTGAGTTAGAAAAGAACATGAGTATCATTGTTATGTGAGATTTGTGGTTGAGCATTGTTGGAAATATTTTGAGTTGGTTGATACATGCTTGGACTAGGGTTTGTGAGAAAGGGTTGTTCCTTGAGGTGATTGGTTGAGTAGAGTTGATTAAGCCTAGTCAAGTGGATGCATGTGGTTGTTCAAGTTCCATGAAACAAACTATTCTATATTCTGATTTGAGTTGAGATTGAGCTTTGAGTATAGAACATATTGAGTCTCTAAAAATTCTCTTTATGCTTCTATGAGATTGATTTGAGTTGAGATTGAGCTTTGAGAATAGAACATATTGAGTCTCTAACAATTCTCTTTATGCTTCTATGATATTGAGTTGAGAAAGTGATTAAGCATTGAGTGTAGAACATATTGAGTCTCTAAAAATTCTCTTTATGATTCTATGAGATTGAACAAGTTCTATGTGGACTTGTTAAGCTGATTTGAGGTAAGTCTTTGAGAAGGCTTGTGGACTGATTTTGTGTAAGCTTTGTGGAAGCTTGCAATGCAGATTTGAGCAAGTCCTAGAGAGGACTTGTTGAGCAGATTTGGACAAGTTTTGAGTGAGCTTGTTGAGCATATTTGGACAAGTTCTGAGTGAGCTTGTTGATAATATTTGGACAGGTTCTGGGTGGAAATTTTGAGTAGGTTAGTGGACCTGTTGAGTAGATTTGAGCAGGTTCTGAGTGGACCTATTGAGAATATTTGAGCAGGTTTTGAGTGGACTTGTTGAGCAGATTTGAGCAGGTTCTGAGTGGACCTATTGAGCATATTTGAGCAGGTTCTGAGTGGACCTATTGAGAATATTTGAGAAGGTTTTGAGTGAACCTATTGATAGAGCTTTGGAGGTGATAGAGTATAGAGGACAGAGTCTCAGTGGATAGAGATCCAATAGCCAGGACAATTGAAGACAGATCTTCTGAGTGAGGAGTCTTCAAGTGGAGAGAGATCCACCAGTTAGTGCAATAGAGAGACAAAGTCTTCTAGAAGATCACTAGCCAGATATGAAGGGGAAAGAGTTCTCCTTTGGAAGAGATCCACGAACTTGAGATTTAGGGGATCAACATCTCCTTTGGAACAGAGGTCCATAAACATTGTAATAGGGAAAGGATTCCCATGAGATTATTTGAGAAATATTTAGAAGAAATATTTTCTCTATGGAGGTAGCCCACATTGGGTGAACCACGTTAAAATTGGTGTCTCTATTGTGTGTGGTGATTTGTGCATTGCTTTGGTTATTGCTATTGATATTGCTATCTATTATTGATTACATAATATTGATTGAAAAGAAAAGTAAAAAGTGGTCTTATATTGTTCACCCCCCCTCTCAGTATAAGCTTGTGTTCTTCAATTGGTATCAGAGTCGGTTCCTTCGGAAGAAGTTTAACAGCTTGAAGGAAGATCCTACAAGAACATAAATGGAAAAGAAAGGCAAGAGTAGAAGCATGAGACACAAGAAGAAAATAACACCTATGGTCATGAAAGAAAAGAAATATGAGTTTAATATTGTTGTGTTGGGAGGACAAATGGAAATAGATTCAAGAGATGAATCAAGTAATGGAGAAATATCCAGACTGATAAAGTTTTGTACCAGATGTGGGAACACAAGTCACCATACAACTTATTTTCCACAAGAATGCTTTTTTTGTGGTCAACTTGGTCATGATGCAAGATATTGTAATGGGTTTAGTAGCAGTGAAGATGAAGATGATATTCTCGAAAATAAAATTCTAGAGATTGGTTCAAGAAAGGATAACAGGGACAATCAAAATAGGTATGAAGAAGAAACTCTACTTTCAGTAATAGAAGAAAAAGAAGATGCTTCAGAAAAAGAAAAGGGAAATCCACTCTTAAGGATCTTATTGAATTGAAAAGAGAGAATTTAGAATTGAAGGCTCAAATACAAGAAGATGAGAAATGTAAGACAAAGCTTCTACAGGATATCTTTGACTTGAGAGATAAGGTTGAAAAAGCAAGAAGAGTTGAAGAAGGTATGATTAAACAATCAAAGGTAAAAGAGATAGAATGTGAAAGGCTTATGATTACTCTTGGAGAATTAAAAATGGAGAACTCAGGATTAAGGGTTCAAGCTCAAGAAGATGAGAAAGAAAAAGCAAGGTTTCTACAAGAACTCACTAACTTCAAAATCAAAGTTGAAGAGACAAGAAAAATTGAAGAAGGTATGGTCAAAAAATTAAAAACAAAATATCTAGAGTGTGAAAGATTAGAGCATGAGATAGTTTCACGATTTTCACAAGGATGGAAGAAAAAGGTTAAGGATACATAGGTATGAAGGGAAAATTCAAAGACCTTGGAAAGGTACTATCAATGCACAAAGGTCAAGGTAATAGGACCTATTCTAAATAAGGACAAGGGAATAAGTTCTTCCAAAGGTAAAAGAGAAGCTACTATGTGGATAATGCAAGTAAGTACTCAAATGATAGTGATGCTAGTTTTTTAGACAATGATAGAGATGAAGTCCTATTTATGGTTGAAGAGAAAGAACAAGTTAAGAGAAAGACTCCAGTTATTCTCAAGTGTTTTAGATGTGGTATATTTGGACATCTTGAAGATGATTGCACAAGGGATGGTTATAGTTTCAGTGATGATGATTTTGAAGATGCACTTGATAGACCAGATGAAAATATTCTAATGGCATTAGAAGATGAAGTGAGTGATCCTATAGAAGACAAGCCAAAAGAAATAAATGATATGGAAAAAGGTAAAAAAATAGAGGATTATTCAGTAGAGAATGGCTATGATCTCAAGGGAGAACTTATCTATGCCCTTGACACGATAAAGAAGGTAAGAAAGCAAAACTCTAAGCTTGAAAGTCAGTTTCAAGAATGTGATGAAGAAATATTATTGCTCATAGAGGATTTAGAAAAGTCAAAGGCTAAGGCAAGCAAGTTCAAGGATAAGTTAGAAGCAAAGATCTTGGAATGTGAAAAGTTAACACAAGAAGTGGCCCTACTAAAGGAAGATTTAGAGGATTCCAAGAATAAGCTATACAAGTATGTAAACAATGCAAAGAGTTTGGATAAAATAGTCAAGATACAAAGAAGAGCAACAAACAAGACAGGTCTTGGTTCTAAACAGGTTCAAAAGAAATGGGAAGAAGAGTCTACTTCAAGTCTCGAAGAAGAAGGAACTTCAAAAGAAGACAGTGTAAGTGGGAGTGAGACATCAGAGGATGAGTTGGACATCAAAGAGTTCAAAAAATATAGGAACAATGCACAGAGAAGATACAAATGGAACAACAATCAAAACATGAGACCAATGAGGTCAAGACAAGGAAGCTTCAATGGAAGATGTTTTTCATGTCACAAGTTTGGGCACATGGCTTCACAGTGCAGGACACATGAAAGACAGGAATATGGAAAAGGACAGCTTTTCCAAGGGTATTGCTACTCATGTAATGAGTTTGGTCACAAGGCAATGAATTGCAAGATTCATGATAGAAGAGGATATGGATTTACTAGGAGAAACCCTAAGACAGTTGCACCTCTAAGGAATAATAACATTAAGTGTTATAAGTGCAACAATGATGGTCACACAAAAAAATGGTGTAGAGAAAATATTACAAAAACATGCATGAACAAGAACATTAATATGAACAGGAATAGAGGCCGAAACATGAACATGAACAAGGATGAGAACATGAACAAGGATGAGAACAAGAACAAAAATAGGAACAAAAGTGATGACAGGAACAGGGATGATGACTTGGAAAGAAATAGTCAAAGGATTTAGAAAACTCATAAAAGAAGAGAGAAAGATAAAGGTAAAGAACAATGCTTTCGAGGAGTAGAAATACTCCCACCCCAGAATTAACCACCTCATGTGGAGGTGGGGGAGGGGCTAAGCTAAGAGGCTCATTCTTAGCCCCGTGCCCCAAAGGTGACCCTTTGCCATTGATGTCAAAGGGGGAGAGATTTGTGTATATTGGGGAAGAGATTTGATATGGGGAGAGATTTGATATTTGAGAGAGCATTGAGCCAGGGGGAGCAAAGTCCTAGGGGGAGCAAAAAGAAGGTCAGGTTTCAGTAAAAGGATATGGGTTGCCATCAATGACAAAGGGGGATATTGTTGGACATTTTGAGTCCTCTAAGTCAAAGTTGTCATTGATGTCACCTGATAGAGTTATCACTCATATCAAGGAATTCGACAAGAAATAAAGTCATCCAAGGTTGTCACTATCATCCAAGAAAAAGCTTCAATAGTGCAAAAGTGAAAGGAAAAAGGCTCCATAATATTTTAATATTATTGGGAGCACAGGTTAAGTGATTGGTTCATAAAAGCTCAAGATGGGTTATTGCCAAGGTTAAAAAGGAGGTTTAATAATTATTTATAAATTATTTAAATTCACAAGGAATTTAAATTTTATAAATAATATTCGTTACACCAAGGTTGTGCATTAAGACAAGGCTCCAAGGTTTAATTAAACTAAAACCTAAGGTTGGTCTAATTTAATTTATAATATTTAAATTTAAATTTAAATTTAAATATATTATAAATTAATCAACCAAGCCGACGTCGAATTAAATCGATGCGCTGACGTGATTGCATGGAAGACAAAGGTATTATATATAATGCCCTAAAAGGCATTAATCAATTTTATCCTTGCTAATTCGTTTGGAGTGCATGCGAATTAAGGCTCGTGTTTTAAAAGACTTTACAAATTGCGAAAGGGTTGAAGCAGGGAATGTTTGACTTGTGGAGCACATAGGCCAGCTTGGCCTAGCGGTGCGTTGGCTTGGCGAGACACAAGAGGTCCCGTGTTCGATTCGCTTGGAGGTTGCTTGCAAGGTCAAAGCGCTCGAAGCGCGTTTTGATTATTTTGAAAGGCGCAGTTTCGTGAGGTTGTTGATGCAGTTCGTGCCTTCTTAGGCACGTGTGGGCACGTGGCCCAACGATGGCTTGGCCACGGTTAAGGCATTGGGAAGGAAGACGTCGGGGGATCGAATCCCTCCGAGAGGCAAGGCAAGTTAATTTTTATATTTTAATTTTTATTAAAATAGCCTTAAGGGAGAAATAAGGGTTATGCTATGCCCTAGAAAATTGAGAGATTTTTGATGGTTTTATTTTTGGAAGGGTAGCATATTATATATCGTTGGAAAGAATTTTTCAAGGGCTATTTGATTAACTTGCTTAGAAGGAGAAATAAGGTGTGTGTAAAGAGATATTTCTATTTTTGTAAAGGGGTTCAAAAGTGAGTTTGATTTATTCTTTTTCAAAGGGGATTATTTCTTTCATGAGAGGACATGGTGAATTTTATTGAGTAGGAGTAATAAGGTGTTATTGGGATATTATTTTTATTGTTGTGATATTACTCAAGTCCTCTAACCTCTTTGTGATTGAAAAGGAAATATTTGAAAGTGTGTTGAGTTTGAAATATTTTGTGGACAACTCCTTGGCATCAAAAAGGTATGGGCAATATTCTCCATTGACTTGATTGGGTGATTGATTTCTGAAAATATCATTGGAGAGAAAAGGATTGATTGTGGTTTCCTTTTTGAAAGTGGTTGGTTTAATGCTTCAAGGTTTTCTGGATTGAGAGTTGTGATTAAAATTTGTTTTATAAGCATTGTTGTTGAAGCCAATTGGTTATGCAAAGAACTTGAACTTGAGTTAGAAAAGAACATGAGTATCATTGTTATGTGAGATTTGTGGTTGAGCATTGTTGGAAACATTTTGAGTTGGTTGATACATGCTTGGACTAGGGTTTGTGAGAAAGGGTTGTTCCTTGAGGTGATTGGTTGAGTAGAGTTGATTAAGCCTAGTCAAGTGGATGCATGTGGTTGTTCAAGTTCCATGAAAAAAACTATTCTATATTCTGATTTGAGTTGATATTGAGCTTTGAGAATAGAACATATTGAGTCTCTAACAATTCTCTTTATGCTTCTATGAGATTGATTTGAGTTGAGATTGAGCTTTGAGAATAGAACATATTGAGTCTCTAACAATTCTCTTTATGCTTCTATGAGATTGAGTTGAGAAAGTGATTAAGCATTGAGTGTAGAACATATTGAGTCTCTAACAATTCTCTTTATGATTCTATGAGATTGAACAAGTTCTGTGTGGACTTGTTAAGCTGATTTGAGGCAAGTCTTTGAGAAGGCTTGTGGATTGATTTTGTGTAAGCTTTTGTGGAAGCTTGCAATGCAGATTTGAGCAAGTCCTAGAGAGGACTTGTTGAGCAGATTTGGACAAGTTCTGAGTGAGCTTGTTGAGCAGATTTGGACAAGTTTTGAGTGAGCTTGTTGAGCAGATTTGGACAAGTTCTGAGTGGACTTGTTGAGCATATTTGAGCAGGTTCTGAGTGGACTTGTTGAGCAGATTTGAGCAAGTTCTAAGTGGACTTATTGAGCAGATTTGAGCAGGTTCTGAGTGGACCTGTTGAGCAGATTTGAGCAGTGTTCGAGGTGTCGAGGTTCTGAGTGGACCTGTTGAGAAGATTTGAGCAGGTTTTGAGTGGACCTATTGAGCATATTTGAGCAGGTTCTGAGTGGACCTGTTGAGCAGATTTGAGCAGGTTCTGAGTGGACCTATTGAGCATATTTGAGAAGGTTCTGAGTGAACCTATTGATAGAGCTTTGGAGGTGACAAAGTCTCAGTGGATAGAGATCCAATAACCAGGACAATTGAAGATAGATCTTCTGAGTGAGGAGTCTTCAAGTGGAGAGAGATCCACCAGTCAGTGCAGTAGAGAGACAGAGTCTTCTAGAAGATCACTAGCCAGAGCTGAAGGGGAAAGAGTTCTCCTATGGAAGAGATCCATGAACTTGAGATTTAGGGGATCAACATCTCCTTTGGATAGAGGTCCATAAACATTGTAATTGGGAAGGATTCCAAAAGGATTATTTGAGAAATATTTTCTCTGTGGAGGTAGCCCACATTGGGTGAACCACGTTAAAATTGATGTCTCTATTGTGTATGGTGATTTGTGCATTGCTTTGATTATTGCTATTGATATTGCTATCTATACACTGCATAATACTGATTTGAAAAGAAAAGTAAAAAGTGGTCTTATACTGTTCACCCCCCTCTCAGTATAAGCTTGTGTTCTTCAATTAGAAGCATTACCTTGCCAGGATATATTATCTTTCTATTGCAGTAAATTGTAATTTTTGCTTGTGTGCATACAACGAGGTAATGGGTGCAGGGAGTGCAGTAAGTGCATTGTACTCTTTCTCAAACAGAATGAATGAAACTAGTTGAAACTTATTCTTCTTTGGGGACTAGGAAACACCTCATGATGATGGAGGTCTATTTTGTGAATTTCTTACCCGATGAAAGAAGATAATTGTTAAAAATGTATATTGCCAAATGCTTTGACAAGTTATAGAAAAGAAACAATTTTTTTTGTGTGAATTACAAGTTAGTTTATTTTGCATTTAGACATGTTAAATGTTGCATGTTCATTATTTTTAGTTGTCTCTGATCCCTGGAAATGATTCCAATATTTCCCCTATGCAGAATATTGACCGTATGGAAGAAATTTATTTAGTAGTGAACAATTTTGGGAATGTCGTAACCAGAAGCCTATGACATAACATATATTACCATAAATTTGTTGTACGATAGACTTTGGAAACTAATTAATTGATCATGTACTCCTTAGTTTTAACCGACTTGGCAATGGAGCAAAATTGCACTAGGATATTGGATGAACTAGGATCAAGAGATTAAATTTAGTTTAAAATTTATATTTGTTAATAAAATGAGTTGTTGGCTTGAAAGGGAGAAGAGGGTCTCATGTAATGATTACTATTTATTTTCTTTCAAATACATCTGAGAAACGCCTTTGTGTGTTGGTGTTGCAGAGCGAAGCTCCTGTATTATAATGAAACTGTATTCTTTTAATTAATTCATAGAGATTATGATGTTAAGATTCTTCCTTATAAAATGATGCATCTAGTAATTTCATGAGCTAAGTATGAATATGTATATAAAAATTTAAAAAAAGGATTCATGCCTTATCAAAATGACTATCAAGCATATCAATAAAAAAGTAAGATTTAATTGGTTCAAATCTGCTATATTTAAAAACTTAAACTTTTTTTTTTGTGGATGTCGTCTACACTTGGATAATAGATAAAATAGTCCTTGGTAGAGTTAAGCAAATGGAAAACCACTCTTAATGAGGAATATTGGTATCTTTAATTTCAAAACATGTACAGTATGGTTTCTTAAGGGAGCTTATGAGAATTTGCTACCGAACCTTACTTAAGGCTATGCATGCATAGGTAATTGGTACTACAATACTTTTCATGTGAAATGGTAATCCAATAGTTATTGTGAAAACTTAATTATACCTTGGTTAGGTTAGAATATAATATAGTGTAAATAACCTAATAGTAAAGATTAATGTTATTTTATTATGTTATTTAAATAATGTGGACTCTTTTTAAAGAAAAAAAAAGAACATCTAACTATGTTGAAGTGCGAGGCTGCACGCAAAAAGCTTGAGACAACCTAGTTATGACGGGATTGGTCAAAATGACTTGGTCAGGATGGACATTATAAAGGTGGTATGGGACACCTTTTTCAGGTTTGACTTTGATAGCACAGTTCTCGTTACATACTCACTAAACTTAGCTAGATCATCCATAGGGTTTGGTATGGGACAAATTGTTGTGAGTTACAGTGAGTATGAGTAATGAGGTCCAAGGTCAGGGTATTGACATGGTGCTAACTATCTCCAAGAATAAGGGAGTCACCAGGTTGCCTTATGTAATTTATTTAGAGATAAACCAAATGCAACATTACTAGAGGTTGTCTCTCCAAATGCACTTCACATAGACTAATACGATTAACAAAACTGCACTATGACAATGCCTTTCTACAGGCTCCTATTAATGAAAACATAAGAGTACACAAAATTCCCAATGTTTTCAAGAGGCTTTCTCCAAGATAGTGCATGCCCCATTCTGCCCATACACTAAAATTTTATAGACAAAGAGATAGTAAGTGGGAATAATATAGGGAGATATGAAAAAAACCACTACATGACAAGATTCCATTAATCTAGCTAAGATATCATATAGAGATATGACTTGACTCCACTAATACTATAAATATTAGAACAAAAATACACTACTAACTAAAAGGACATAAGTTTCCTACTACTTTTAAGCCCCATGGCAATGTAACAGTGTCTACTTATTCCTTTAATACAATTATTTTTATGTACATAAGGTTTAATCCATCCCTGGTGGGGATCATTTACCAAACATGTCCCAAAAACATTGATGGTCCTTATAGATTCCCATAGGTGATTTTTGACATGATAAACATCTTACATTCCTTGGAGAAATTTTTGCCATTATTTAGCTAGCCATTGTTCTTCAAAATGTTTAAAGAATATGGTATTGTCGTTTAGGGCTTTATGTGGTAATATTACATCATCTAATTTACCAGCATCAAGGACATTTTGCACCATGTGTTCCACCTCAATCATCCACCTAGCATTAGAACATTGATCCTACCTATAGAATTTGACATGAAGTCTACTATTGGGTAGTAATATGGAGTTATTTCATTTTGTACAGGAAAGAAACTTTGAATTCTCCTAAAAAAATTAAAAAAATCATTAACAAAAACTAATGGATAATTTGACCAATGGTTGTTTTGGAAAAACATATATTTGTGTGCAATTTCTCTAGTCAATGCATATAGAAGAGATTTTTCCTTTCCTAGAATGTATTTGAAAATGAACTAATATTGCTATAGAATGGTATGCCACCATGCATAACTAACATGATAGAGTTGTGCTAGAATATATTTATCCATAATTCATTTAAAATTCTTACTATTTGTGTGGATTAAAAATTATCCAAGCAACAATAAAGTTTTAAAATTTTCTATACCTTTGATTATTTCTAAAAAAATTTGTTGTCTTTGAGCACACTCGTCAGCGGGATGGTTGCTCCTACACCTTGAGTAGAGAAAAATAGTGGGAAGCATCATAGGACAGAAGGGAAGAACCACCTATGGGGAAACCTTTGGGGTTTTTAATAAAGGCTAGCTCCTTATTGGATTTTAACTCCTTGATACACAGTGACCTCCATGAATTGAGGCTGGGGTGTGTGTGGAAAAAGAAGGAATTGCAATGAAAGTAAAAAAGAATAAATTGAATATTTACAAAAAAGCAAAGCCCTAAGCTATGAAGGTGACACACCAAAGAATTAAAAAGAACCCCCAATTTTTTAATACAATAACTGGTAGTTAAACATGAAAAATATCACCTATGGCTAGTGAACACAACCAAGAAAAACACATCACCAATAATTGAGACAAATCAAGGGAAGAAGGACAAAGTAAAATTAGTCATGATTTCCATTAACTTGTTGAAATGATTACAAGAAAATGATGTCCAGAGGGCTTGATGCTCCCTAGTAATGAGAAAATGTTGAGGCTTCCCTCGTTACAATAGGAAATAAGGATGAAGGGAAGAGCCTACAAGGTTGGGTGTTGGGCATGAGCAGACAAATTTTGATTCCTTTACAATATAAATTAGGTATATTTATAAGTTGAGAGGAGGGTGCCTTCCATTTTAAAATATATGTAGAAAGCCTATGAATATCTTTTGTTCCTGGAGCCAAGAAATCCTTATATAATTTATGTGATAATAAATTTGAGGTCTCTAGGTCTAGGATCATAAATATTGAAAGCTTTAGGGCATTCAAATAATGATGTGAATGACTAGCCTCTCTATCATTATGTCAAGGTGGCTACACCATAACTCTTTTGATACACTTCTAAAATATGTTGTTTTGTTGACATTACAAACATGGCCTCAACTAGTGCATGTGGATAGGATAGACTCACATGTATGATGGGTGATGGTCATGACTGGAGTATGTGGCTCTAATAGGATTGGCTATAAAATTTAAGCTTTATGACCACTAGAATATGCCTCTCTTTAATGTCATATTGGGAATGTGGCTACCACATGTTCTTAGATGGGATGGAACCTCCTTAGACCAATGGTAGGCCTTCTCTTTAGAGCACTATTTATTTCCTCTCATAGTATTTTGAATACTTTACACATGTCTTGCTTTGTCTTAGGTTGGAGTTTCTCTTCATTCATTGGCACTCCTTCAATTAGAAGGATTGTGTAGGCTTTTGTATTAGAAATCAATTGTTTATAGGCCTTGGTACCTTTGCTTTGTATGGACTTGGATGGATGTGAGGTGCTAGTCATAGATAAGAGATCTTATAGTTGGCATGGATTTTAGCTCACCCACCCTTCCTTGAAGCTATTTTATTTTTACTAAAGGTGGGAAGCACATTTTGACTACATAGATTTGGTTGGCCCCTCTTTCAACTAGTCTATCTTGGAGTTAAGTGGGGTTATAGGGAAATGTTTTGTATAAATTTGGTAGCTCCCATGGCTCCTTAGTGTACCATAGAAGTGAACCCAAGATTTATTGCCTTATTTGTTGGGTGTGGAGTCAAAATTTGGAATCTAGTGAAAAATTATTCCATGCCATCTAGCTTGAATGCTTTCCCAAGAACTGGTCCATGTCTTAGATGCCTACTCTTCTACGTATCCATTGATAATGTATGGGTGCATATCATTGATGAAGTAGTCAAAGTTTTATGATTATTATTTTTCTAGGTAGGCCTGCTTATTTTTTATCCCTAAAAGGAATTTGTTCTATATGGTATGTGTGGAGTGGTTTCAACACAATTTTAAACTTGGTCTCATATCTAGTTCAAAGAAGCATGTGGGTCTAGTTGAGCGGCATGTATCCTTTGATACTACCAATGAATTCTCTTGAAATACATATTCCAAATGAATTCAAGATATCAATCATTGTTATGTATTGATGAACCATGAAATTAGGGCATGCTTGGAGTGTGAAAGGAAGACCTTAGATAAGCCCAAAAATTGACACCAAAGTGCCATCTAACTGCACTAACTTATTGTTGATGTATTATAACAACAGACTAAGTGCTTATACCACCTTTATTGATATTACCCAAGTTCTATACCTTGATTCAATTATACAATTATGTATCAGTTGATCTCCATAGATCAAGGTCAAGTAGAATGGCATGGGCTTGGGCTAGTTGGGGTTTAAAATTTATAGCATGGTCATCTTATTTTACCTCTTTAAGGTCTTTTCCAATTTCTTCATCTATTCTAGAATAGAGAAGACTTCCCAAAAAGGCATGGCCATGGTGGAATTCCTTAGGTACTCTACCACATTGAAGGTTTTAACAAAATGGGCTCTTGGAATGGTTTATGATATTGAGATTTTGGTTCTTTCTACCATTTAAGGTAGTCCTAATAGACTTACAATGGGTTGTATTGATGGTTTAGGGGTAGCTCTTACTACTATCAAGATTGCTTTGTCCCAATTTGTTGGTACAACTTATGATGAAGGGGTCCTCAAATTGTTTGCTTCTACCCTTTGAGGCCTAGCCTTGGTTGGGCTAGGTATTCCCTAATATTAAACAACCCTTATCTTGGCCTATGTATTATACCTTGTTCAAACTTATGATCTCTTATTTTATGGGCTTGTTTTATCTAACACAATGTATAGTTCCACTTCATCCCAAGTAACAAAATCCTGCTCCAAGGTTGATGAGTCGATAACTGACGGTATGGTCATAGATTGGGTTACAGGTTCTTAACTCAACATCAAGACTTTTGATAGAGAATGATATATATCTTTGTGGTCAAAATAGGAAGCCTCAATATCCTAAGTTTCTATTTTGATAAAATAGTCAAAGAGAGGATAGTCAAGAGTGGGATAGTACCAACCAATGGAATCTTCAATATAGTTATTCTGGTTGGTGACTAGATCCCTAGTTGAGCTTGTAGATACTTGGTGAGTTAGGACTGATATAAGCACTATCTACTGAGTCAAGGCCTAGGGATGATCAATATTCATGTTGGCTAAAAATGGAGGCTTATGATATCCAACCAAGGATGATTGAAAACCTAGGTTTCCTTGTTGGAAGGAAGGTTTTAGATAAATTTGATAGGGAAACCTTTGGGTGGTCTTAAAAAACCCACCAACTCAACCCAAGGGAGATATATTTTTTTCTAGCATTGTAATGCATAACCAAATTTTGAGTTTAATGTCACTACATATGGCACTCAAGTGGATAGGAGTGGCCAAATTCTCATGCTTTTGGGATTCACCTTTATAAACCTCATTGTTTAGAGATGATCACTATTTAGAGAATATGCCATAAGTGGTCCCCCAAATTTTCCTATACCATCACCATTATAGGAAAACTTGACCATGATGTAGATATTATTCTTTAAATACCATAACACATAGAGGGGGATACTTATTACCTAACCTTACATAAGTCTATCTATGCAGGATAATGGCATAATTCCTTAGTGCTTAGTTACCATACCTCCATGGGTCAAAAAAGGCCATTACCACTCACCTGATAATGAGCATGGTCACATGATCCTCACCATTCAATATACTGAAGAACACAAGATTATACTGAGATGAGGGTGCATAGTATAATATCACTTTTTACTTTCTTTCGAATCAATGTTATGCAATGTATAGATAGCAATATCAACAATAGTAATCAAAGCAATGCACAAATCACCACATACAATAGGGAGACCAAATTTACGTAGTTCATCCAATGTGGGCTACTCCACGAAGAAAATATTTCACTAATATTTTCTCAATCAATCTCTTGGGAATCCTTTCCCTATTACAATGTTTATGGACCTCTATCCAAAGGAGACACCAATACCCTAATAAATTTTGTGGATCTCTACCCACAGGAGAACTCCTTTCTCCTTAGCTCTGACTGATGATCTTCTAGAATAATTGTTTCCCCCACTACTTTGGCTAATGTATCTCTATCCACTGAAGACTCCTATCCTCACTGCCCTGGCTAATGGATCTCTATCCACTGGATACTGTCATCCTCTATAATCTATCACCTTCAAAGCTCTGTCTCAAATCTGCACTAAACATAGTCCTTCGGTCTAGCACAAATTTGTCCTCAATATCTATCCCCTGCACCAAACATAGTCCTTCGGTCTAGCACAAATATATCCTCAAAATCTATCCTCTGATCTGCACTAAACATAGTCCTTCGGTCTAGCACAAATCTATCCTCAAACTATATCCTCTGATCTGCACTAAACACAGTCCTTCGATCTAGCATAAATCTATCCTCAATATTTGTCTCAAGCTTTAACACAAATCTTGACTCAATATCAACTCAAATTTTTTGGATCTACCCCAAACCTTAACTCAAGGTTTGAACAAATCAATCAATCAACTTTGCACTCAAGTCTTCTCAAATACTTGTCTCAAATATGCCTTGTAAGCTTCCACAAAAGCTCACACTAATATGTCCACAAGTCCTCTCTAGAACTTGTCCAATCTGCTCAATAATTCCTCACTAGAACTTATCCAAATATTCTCTCAATATGTATTGTAATATTTCATAAAAGCTCACACAAATCTATCCATAAGTCTTCTCAAAGACTTACCTCAAATCTGCTCAACAAGTCCTCACTAGAACTTATCCAATCTCATAGAAACATAAAGATAATTTTTAGATACTCAATATGCTTCACATTCATCATAATGCTCAATCACTTTCAATCACTCTCTTAGAAACATACAGAGAATTGTTAGAGACTCAATATGCTTCACATTCATCACAATGCTCAATCACTTTCAATCACTCTCTTAGAAACATATAGAGAATTGTTAGAGACTCAATATGCTTCACATTCACCTCAATACTCAATCTCTTTCAATCACTCTCTTAGAAACATATAGAGAATTGTTAGAGACTCAATATGCTTCACATTCACCTCAATACTCAAACACTTTCTCAACTCTATTCAGAATATAGAATAATTTGTTTCACAAAACTTGAATAATTACTTCAAACTTTCACTTGACTAGGCTCAACCAAATCTACTCAACCAATCACTCAATTAAATAATCATTTCTCACAAACCCTAGTTCAAGCATATGAATACTCACTCAAATATTTCCAACAATGCTTTATCAACCACTCTCACATAACAATGATACTCAATTCTTTGCAAACCCTAGTTCAAGTTCTTCACTCAACAAAAATGCTTATAAAACAAGTTTTTATCAACAACTCTTAATTCCAGGAAACCTTGAAGCAATAAATCAAAACACTCTCAGCAATTCCAACCAAACAATCCTTTCACTCCAACTTTTCATACACAACTTTCAACAATCACTCACTAGGACGAATATACCCATACCTTTTGTTGGATGTCAAAGTGCCTTTGGAAAAACCTGTCTTAATCATAATTTGCTTATTTCCAATTTCAATGGTTAAACACAACAATATCACTTCAATACTTTCTCAAAATATTCCCTTTGACACAAAATAATCACAACTCAATTTATGCCTTATTTCTCCCTTTTAAAAATAACACTCATCATAACATACATAAAAATAATTTCTTTGATACACCTTATAAACTCCAACTTAAAATAATATCCAACATCATAAAATATCAACCAAACACCTTACAATCCTTTCAATACCTTTGAGCAAATAAAATTAAAAATTTAATTTTGCAAAACCCTTATAACTCCCTTGCAACCTTAGAACCAAATAAAAATATGCAAAAATTAATTTTTAAATATCCAAACTATATTCCCAAAATTTTTGGTGACCAATATCAAAGCATGCCTCTTATTTCCCCAAAAATGGAATTCGATGAGATTCAATTGGTCGTCTCCTCTATCCTAATGGCCTTAGTGCTTGGGAGCCCTTGAGGTAGAACCCCTTCCTCTTATGCCTTCGTTGTCGTTTGTCTTTCCACAAATTTGCATGTTCTTTCTTCCTTGGATGCAGTGCAAATTACAAATCTCATAATTTATTTCAAAGGCATGGTGATCTTTGGTAGTGTGGGAGTTCCTCCTTATATACATGTTTTTTAAACTTCACTCATGTCGGTGCTATGTCATTCGAAATATAATTTTGAATTTTATTTTTAATAACCCACCTTAGGGTTATTTAACCTTAGCTTAAATTAATTTAATTTAAATAACTTTATAAGTTAAATAAATTAACTAATAAATTAATTTATAATTAATTTTAAACTTCCTTTGTATAATATTATAAAATAATATTATAATATTATTTATTTGGGCTTTTTCTTGCACTTTGGACCTTATCTGACTTCTTGTAACCGGGTCTTGAAACTGAAACCGAAATAGATGTTGCCAACTGAAACTACCATTGACTGGTATTGTTAGTTTGACATCAATGACCACTTACTCTTGACATAAATGACAACTTATCACTCAAAATATCCAATAGGTACCACCACTATACTATCTTGTTAATGATTCCTAGACCTCAATGCTAGGAATATATCCAAGCCTCATCATTTTGGGATACTTGATCCTCACTATTAAATGTGTATCATTCATGATTATTTGGTTAATGCATCACCACAACTCCTTCCAGATTTGCATTACCTAGTTATTGCATCACTGCAACTCCTCTTAGGTGTTGGGATACCTCTTGACTCAAGGGTTTGCTAATATGGCTCTAATTCATACCTAGAAAGCCCATCTAATCCCAATATTCTAACAATTAAATGAGCATATATCTCAAAGGAAATAAAGTGCTATATTTAAACATAATTACTTTCAATATAACACATTGCTAAAACTGGAAAAGCAAATATTTTTAGATCATAAAACTAGCTTTAGCATTTCTTTATTTATAAGAATAATAATACATCATCAAGGTATTATAATCATATCCATGAATTAAACATATTTTTCCATTTTACACAACCAATATTCCAATTACTTTCATACAAGAATAACAACATATAATATTTCATCTATGAACAAGTCTTGAAATACCTTAACAAATTTCATCAAATATTTTTAATATAAATACTTTCCAAGTATACTTTACTTCACTATTGCATATCAAATAAATGATCCTAAGTCCATTTTCTTTCAAGGTCCTCCTTTTATAGGATATTCTCCCAAAAACTTGAATAGAAGTCTCTTTGAGGGATCAAGAGTGCTCTTGAATTGCTTATGCAAGCCTAACATGCACTCAGAAATAAAAAACTTGCAACCATACAACATGCATATATGTTTCCATGCAATACATTGAGAGAATACTATACCTCTCTCAATCATAAATTTCCTTAACTAACCAAGCCTCAATCAACTTTTCATACATTCAAGAATTGAACATTGCTACAATATTTTTTTTGGGGGGAAAAACTTATTCAAAATCTAAAACAATACATTTCACAAGGATTTCCAAGTGATCCAAGCTAGCACATCATACAAAATACAATAAATCCACCAAGAAAATCCATGGATCATTCTGACAACAACTTCGATAGGACATAAGAAGCCATGATAATCGGGTTCCTCTACATTGAAATTATCTTTCCTAGTCCTCATGAATAAATTGATTAAGGAGTCTATATTTCTCCTAATCAATATCATTCCAACTATCAGCTTTCCAGTAAGGGAATCCTTCAGAATCCCACTTTGCCAAACAATCAGCCACTCTATTGCTACAATATTGTATAATTCCATAATAGTAATATTTCTTTTTTAATCATATCCATATAGCCAATAACATCAATATAGTTATAGATATTTCTATGAGCTATAAAATACAACCTAATATGATTAACATTGGAAACTATCCATCATGTTGCTTATTCCAAACTAAATAATCAAACATCATTAATATTAAGATCCTCATAAAAACTCTTTAACATGAGTTAAATTGATAATATAGTTTATTCATTCAATATATAAGCAACCAAAATTAATTCCCAAAGTAAACCAATCACAATAAAACCATTGAAAATCTTCATACATAAGGAAAATGTTTAACTAACAAAAACTTCTAAAAACTTATGAAGATAAGCCAACAACAACCTCTAAAATGGGCACTGCCTATGCATCCAATAAGCGATGACTGAAATAAATGTAACACTATAGAAGATTACATTAACAACCACAAAAAAGGCTCTAAACAAAATTAGTCTCATAAAGGACCACTAGAGGACACAGGTGCCTAGAAACCATAGTTGCAATGAGTGCAAATACGTTGCTCGTTAATTTGGAGGAGCATGCTTTTGATTCATAGACTTAATTATCCCACTCAAAAAGAACAACAATCAAATACAATCAAAAAACTTCAAACCAAAAATCTAACAGGAGACTCTACAACTCTACAAGACCACCATACACCAGGGTAACACATAGATCAACATCCGATGATGTTTCTATCTACAATAGGTTCCATCCAATTGAAAACCTAAACAACACAAGAAAGCAAGGAAATATTCTTATGCAAGAATCTAATGACAATGAAAGAGTTCAAGAGACTTATGATCTTGAAACTACAAATATTGAAGAACATAAATATGATGATGAACATAAAATAAATGATCACATGCATTGCACAGTCACTTGAAAATTGAATATTAAAACAAAGACCATGATTGAAGACTCAAGTCTTCAATAACCAAATAACATAATATAGGGGGATGTTGGAGTATATTATATATTTTGGTACATGATAATGTACCCCCATGGTACCTTCATGGAATAATTGTAAATAATAGATTAGGGTTGAGTCATTTTTTAGAGTGTGAGTATTATTTTCCATTTATGTAAGTGTGAATGTGTAGGATATCCGCAAGTGTCATGTAAAGTTGTAATGTGCAGGAAATGCACAAGTGTCATATAAATTTGTAATGTGCAGGAAATACACAAGTGTCATGTGATTTAGTGTGCAAGTGTAAGTTGAGTTTATGTGCACAAGTGTCTTATATGTAAGAGATAAAATATGTAATATAAATATATGCACAAGTGTCTTAGATTAGAGTGTGCAAGTTATGGAAGTGTAAGAGTCATGTATAGGTATGCATACAATATAGAGTCAAGTGTTCATCAAGTGTGCAAGTGTCAAGTAGAGGAGCCAAGGGTCATGACTTTGAATATGGAAAGAAATGATCAAGTATCCAAAGAGTAATTCTACTATGGTTATATAATACTTCATAGAAGTATCGCAATATATCAAGTAATATCACATTACAGTGAAGAGCATTATCTTTGTAAGAGAAAGTGGAGTAATAAAGGTTGCATACATTTTTAGCAATTAATATTGTAAGTTATTCTACATGATTGGTACTTGTATGATTCAAGCTATTTACATTCAAATTGTTGTTTATTATTGAATATTATTTGATATATTATTAGCCTTGATATACATATTAATTTGCTCATAATATTCTACTCATATCATTATCTTGATCTTATTGTATTGTGGCTATATTATATTTGATCCTATGATATTTAACCTGTGATATTTGTGGTAGTATTAAGGCTTAAAAATCCATCATACCTGATATCTTTCCTATATTTTATCCTTTTTATCATTTTTTTAGTTGATTCATTATGCTTATGAGGTCTAGGTTTTGAATTGTCCTTATGGAAATTTTTATAATTTTCTTGGTTTGTTCTTATTTATAAACTTTGGGTTTCCTTTGATCTTTATCCCATTTCATAAAACCAACACTCTTTCTCTTCCTGAGTTCCTATTTATCTCCTTTTTTCAACCCTCCATAGTTGAAGAAGGTCTTCTTGGTTTTCTAATTGGTCTCTTCTTGTTGAGCCAAATCATATGATTTTTGAAGGGTTTTGGCTTGAGAAAATTAATCATTATTTGAATATTAGGATCCAACCCCAATATGAACTTATGTGCCTTCAATTATTCATTGATCTCATACTCAAGAACATATTTAAGAGTTTAATGAATCTTTGATAATATACCTCTACAATCATTGTACCCTGTTGAAGTGTAGAGAACTCAAACTCTCTACAAAAAACTACTCCGATAGAAATCTCTTCTTAAATACCCCTACAAAACTATCCCATTTAAGATCCATTGCTTAGATTCCTCTACCTAGCTTGAATGTGTTCCACTATTACAAGGCTACATCCTGAAGATGAAGGGTTGCCCAAAATTGCTTAGATTCCTCTACCTAGCTTGAATATGTTCCACCATTCCAAGGCTACATCTTGAAGATGAAGGGTTGCCCAAATAGTTTGGGTTTCGAGTGATTAATTCTTCATGAAAAATAAAGTTTCCAACTTATTCAACCACGATCCATTGCATCACCCCTTCCATTAAATTTAGATACCTTTACATTCTTAAGGTCCTTGGCAAGCTCAACCTTGATCTGAGATCTACCCTCTTGGATTCCTCTAGTAGGATTCTCTTCCTGTCTACCCTCTAAATCCTTGTTACTAGTTTCCTTATTAACTAGGGTTTCCAAAAAATTTCATTGCTACTCCATCTAATCTTGAAGCAACTTAACTACTACATAAAGGAGTTCCACCCTCTCACTAGAGTTCATTGTTATTCCATTTTTCTTAATAGATTTCATTATTCTTCCAAACTTCTTATTGGAGTCTATTGTTTTTTCAGATTTCTTGTTGGAGTCCATTATTCTTCTAGACAGTTTTTGGGATCATCTTGTAGCTTCCTCCTATGTATTTTATCTTTCCTTCTTGGATGATCCTCCTCTAAAAATAGGTTCCATATCCTATCCATGAAAAGGAGTTGGATAAGTCATAATTTCTCCAAAAAATTAGTTATAATCATTTAGTTTCATCTCTCTATGAACTAATCTAGATTATTATCATTCACTTGATAACAGTCATGGTCACATTTTCCTACCTGCAAGGTTCTATATTGGGTATGATAATTATCACTCACCTGATAATATTCATGGTCACACTTGCCTCACTGTAAGGTTCCATTCCCAATAAGAAACTATACTCTCTAGGTTTTTTATACCTTGTTCTGACCAATCAAGATAGTGTGTAATACCCACCTTGTCTCAAATCAACTTAAGGTTCCTAGAAGAGTAAACCTCCTCAAAGTAGCACATAAAGTCAAGGCTCAACCTAGATTATCTCCTTGGAAGCTTCTAGTCCTATGAACTAGGCTCTAATACCAATTGTAAGAACCCACCAAATCAACCTAAGGGAGATATATATAATTTTTTTACAAGAAAAGACTCATAAAGAAGTTCCAATATTTTTTTCCAGCATTATAAGGCATAACCACATTTTGAGTTCAATTTCATTGTAGACAACACTCAGGTGGATAGGATTGGCCAACTTCTAATGCTTTTGGGGTTCACCTTTCTAAACCTCACCATTTAGAAAGGATGCCATCAGTGGTCCCCCCACTTTTCCTATACCCTTATCAGTATAGGACAAATTGACCATGATATAGGGATTATCCTTTAAGGCTTGTAACACTTAAAGGGGATGTATATTCCCTAACCCTATATAATTATATCTATGTAGGATTATGGTGTAATGCCTTAGTTCTTAGTTATCACATCTCCCTATGCTAACTAAGGTCATTACCACTCACCTGATAATGAGTATGGTCACTCGATATTCACCATTTAATAAACCACCACTATACTATCTTGTGAATGATTATTAGACCTCACCAATAGGAATATGTCCAAGCCTCATCACTTTCAGACACCTGAGCCTCACTGTTGAAGATGTATCATTCACAATTATCTGGTTATTGCACCATTGCAAGTTCTAGATTCACAATACCTAGTTATTGCATCATCATAACTCCTCCCAAGTTTTGGGATACCTCTTGAGTCAATTATTTTCTAATATAGATATAATTCATGTCCAAAAAACCCATACAATCCCAATATTCTAAAAATTAAATGAACATATCTCTCAAAGGAAATAAAGTGCTATATTTAAACATTATTACATTCAATATAACACATTTCTAAAACTAGAAAACTAAATACTTTCAGATCATAAAACTAGCTTTAGCATTTCTTTATTTACAAGAAGAATAATACATCATCAAGGAATACATTCCAAGTACTTCCATAGAAGAATAAAAACATATAATATTTTATCTATGAACAAGTCTTGAAATACCATAACAAGATTAATTACAAAACATCTTTCCTTCCATCAAATATATTTAATACAATTACTTTCCAAGTATCCTTTACTCCAATACTACATATCAAATAAATGGTCCTAAGTCCATATTTTCTTTCAATTTCCTCCTTTTATAGGATCTTCTCCCATGAAATTGAATAGAAGTGTCTTTGAGGGATCATGAAAAATTTTGAATTGCTTACATGCAACCATGCAATACATTGAGATAATCCCATACTTCTTTAAATCATAAATTTTCGTAGCTACCCAAGCCTCAACCAACTTTTTATACATTCAAGCATCGAACATTGATACAATATTACATAATTCTATAATAATATCTCTCATTAATCAATATCCATATAGCCAATAATATCAATATAAATATAGATATTTCTATGAGATATAAAATACAACCTAATATGCTTAACATTGGTAACTATCCATCATGTTGCTTATTCTACACTAATAATAAAACATCATTAATATTAAGCTCATCATAAAAACTCTTTAACATGATTTAAATTGAAAATATAATTTGCTCATTCAATATATAAGCAACCAAAATTAATTTCAAAAGTAAATCAATCACAATAAAATCATGAATAAAAACCTTAATACATAATAAAAAGGTTTAACTAACAAAAACTTCTAAAAACTTATGAATATGAGCCAACACATATCTCTAAAATGACCACTACCTACGTGCCTAAGAAGAAGTAACTTAAACAAACTTAATGCTACAAAAGCTATGTTAATAACCATGAAGGACAAAATCAGTCTCATAAAGGACCACTAGAGGACATAGGTACCTAGAAACCATAGTTGGATTCAGTGAAAATATTAGTACTTATCTACTTCAAAATGATGAGGTTGTTAATGCTATGCAAGTACTTGGAATTAACGTTAAAGAATTGGATATTTATGATAAGATATTAAGGTCTCTTCCAACAAGTTTAGTGAAAATATTTCTGATATAGAAGAATCAAAATATGGTGATTCTTTGACAAGAGATATGTTGCTTGGTATTCTTACATCTTTTGAGATGAGAACAAAATAACCTAATTCCCAAAAGGAAGCAACCTTTAAAGCAATCAAGAAGACAAAGGGTAAGAAGTCAAAATCAAGCAATGAGTCATTCAGTGATGAAGAATCTAACTACGACAAAAGGAATAAGGATTCAAGAAGATATAGAGATACAAAATATGTTAGATGTTTCAATTGTGGAAAGTATGGTCATTATGCAACTGATTGTCAAGAAGCAAAGAAAAACAATGATGAAGAAAAATAGGATCACAGGAACAAGGAATTAGAAAGATATAGTCACCAAAAGAAAAATAGGGATGGACAAAGCAGACAAGGAAATAAGTTCTTTCAAATGCAAAAGAGGAGCTACTATGCGGATAAGGCAAGTAAGTACTCAAGTGATAGTGATGCTAGTTTTTTAGATAATGATAGAGATGAAGTCTTATTTATGATTGAAGAAAAAGAACAAGTTAAGAAAAGGACTCCAACAATTCCCAAGTTTTTTATATGTGGTAACTTTGGACATCTTGAAGATAGTTGTACAAGGAATGGTTATAGTTCAGTGATGATGAATATGAGGATGTACTTGAAGGACCAGAAGAGAATATTCTAATGGCACTAGAAGAAGAAGAAAATGATCTTATATAAGACAAGTCAAAAAAAAATAAAGATGTGGACAAAGGCAAACAAATAGAGGAAGAATCAAATAAATAAGGATATGATCTCAAGGGAGAACTTATTTATGCTCTTGAAATAGTAAAGAAGGTAAGAAGGCAAAATTCTAAAATAGAATATCAGTTTCAAGAATGTGATGAAGAGAGAAGAATACTTATAGAGGATCTACAAAAAATCAAAGGCTAAGACACAAATGTTCAAAGATAAGTTAGAAGCAAAGGTCTTAGAATGTGAAAGGTTAGTACAAGAAGTAGCCTTACTAAGGGAAGATTTAGAAGACTCCAAAGTCAAGCTAAAAGGGTTCAAAAACAACTCAAATAATTTAGATAATTTCATCAAGATACAAAAGCCTACATCAAGCAAAATAGGTCTTGGTTTTGAATAGGTTCAAAAGAAACAAGAAGAAAATTCAACCTCAAGTTTTGGAGGAGAAGAAACTTCAGATGAAAACACTTTAGAAGAAGGCAATGTAAGAGAAAGTGAGACATCTGAGGATGAGTTGGATAACAGAAAGTTCAACAAGAACATGAATAATACACAAAGAAGAAATAGATGGAACAACAATCAGAATATGAGACCAATGAGGTCAAGACAAGGAAGTTTCAATGGAAGATGTTTTTCATGTCATAGGTTTGGGAAAATGGCTTTACAGTGCAGGACACATGAAATACAGGAATATGGGAACAAACAACCTTCCAATGGGTATTGCTACTCATGTAATCAGTTTGGTCACAAGGCAATGAATTGCAAGGTTCATGATAGAAGAGGATATGGATTCACTAGGAGAAATCCTAAGATATTTGCACATTCAAGGAATAACAACATTAAGTGTTATAAGTGCAATAATGATGGTCACACAACAAAGTGGTGTAGAGCAGACATTCTAGAATCAAGTATGAATAGGAACAAGAATAGGAACAAGAACAGGAACATGAATAGGAATATGGATATGAACAGAACAAGAATATGAACATGGATATGAATAGGAACAGGAATATGGATATGAACAAAAACAAGAACATGGATATGAATAGGAACAAGAACAGGAACATGAACATAGATATGAACAGGAACATGAACATGGATATGAATAGGAACAAAAATAGGAACATGGACAGGAACATTGACATGGAAAGGAACAGTCAGAGGAATCAAAAGGATCAGATAAGAAGAAAATATGATAAAGGTAAATAAAAGTGCTTTCTAGGAGTAGAAATACTCCCACCCCAAAATTAACCACCTCAAGAGGAGGTGGGGTAAGGGCTAAGCTAAGAGGCTCATTCTTAGCCCCAAGCCCCAAATGTGACTCTTTGCCATTGATGTCAAAGGGGGAGATATTTGAGTAAGGGGTAGAGATTTGGTATTTGAATAAAGAGGATAGAGCATTGAGTTAGGGGGAGCAATGTCCCAGGGAGAGCAGAACCAAGAAAAGATTAAGTTTCTAGTAAAAATAATTTGGGCTACCATCAATGATAAAGGGGGATATTTTTGGACATTTTGAGTCAAAGTTATCCTTGATGTCAGGGTATGAATTCATCATTGATTTCAAGGAATATGTCAAGGAAAAATGCAAAGGTTAATGGCAAAAGAGCTTCATAATATTTTTAATAGTATGTGCAAGCATATGAAGGCGATTTTTTTATTAAAACCATGGATGAGCAAAATAAAAGGTTTTTTGTAAAAACCCAAGGAAGCTTTTTGATGGACAAGCAAAATAAAAGGTTTTTCATAAAAACCCAAGGAAACATTTTGAAAAGTTAAAAGAGGTTTTAATATTTATTTTATAAAATATTTAAATTCAATTTGAATTTAAATTTTATAAATAAATATTATTTATGCAAAGAGGTAAAATCAAAGAGGGCTTTAATAAGCCAAAAAGGGGTTTAAGAATTAATTTATAAAATTTAAATTCTAAAGAATTTAAATAATTTATAAATTAATTATTTGAATTTCGAAGGCACCAACGTTCGAAATTATTGGAGATAATATGTATAAAAACTATATACCTAAAGGGCATAGAACTTACCCTTCATTCAAAATAAATAATAGCGGCATATGTTGTGTGAATACTCATGTAGAGAAGAAGACAAATCTTCATCTTAAGCCACTAGCGAAAGTCTTAAAAATGATTGAAGGCAAAACCCTCATATCCATCAAGGCACGTGGCCTAGTGGCAAGCGATCGTGAGTTAAATCGTGCAGGTGCAGAGTGGTTCGTGTTTGATTATCGGTAAGGCCATTTTGACGTGTTGTGCTTTGGCATCAGAAGAAGCGACGCATTGATATTTTGGTTTTGGTGCATTGGGAAGAACATAAAGCACATTGTGCTCTTGGTTCTCCAAACGAGTGCCTAGCTCATGCGACCATTGAAGCCACGACTAGGGCATGGGGAGAAGCTGTGTCGAGGGTTCGATTCTCACCTAGATGGAGGTAATAAATTTTGCATTAATTTTTAATTGCCTAAGGTATAAACATAAGGTTTTATGGAGTTATAAGGGGTTTTCAAAGGTGCTTATTTTAATTGTTAGTTTTTGATTAAATGAAGGAATAAGGTGTTGAAATTTACTTTTTTAATAAAGTTATTGTGATGTTTTTGATTTATCAAAAAGTGAATTGAAGAGTGATTAAATTTAAAATGACTTCTTGCCATTGGGTTAGTTTGAAAAGGAGATTGTATCGACAATATTTTTTATATTGATTAGTATTTTAATTGGGAGAACATAAGGTGTATTTGGTCAAATCATTTTTGTATATGTTGATGGATGCTTTATTTAAGATGGAGTGATAAGGTGTATGTGTGTTTTGATATTTTGCATTGTATCTTTGAGAGATTTTAGTATCTTCTAACTCCTTAAGCTTGGCAAAGAAGTGTTTATGGTTGTGGAATATATTTGAGGTTCCTTCATCATCAAGAAAAAGGTATGAGCACATTCTTCCATAGTTGAGTTGATTGGTTGGTTTTCTAGAAAATAAGTTTGGAGTAAAAAGGACTTGATTAGGGTTTCCTTATTGAGTGTGTTGAGTTAATTCTTCAAGGTTTTTTAGAATAAAGAGTTGATGTTAAAACATTATTTTATAAGCATTGTTGTTGAAGCCATTGATTGAGTGAAGAACTTGAACTAGGGTTTGGAAAGAACATGAGTAACATTGTTATGTGAGAGTTATTTTATAAGCATTGTTGTTGAAGTGAGTTGTTGAGTGAAGAATTTGAACTAGGGTTTGAAAAGAACATGAGTATCATAGTTATGTGAGATTTGTTGTTGAGCATTGTTGGAAAATTTTTGAGTGAGTGATCATATACTTGGACTAGGGTTTGTGAGCAATGATTATTTCATCAAGTGATCGGTTGAGTAGAGTTTGTTGAGCCTAGTCAAGTGGATGTGTGAAGTGATTGTTCAAGTTCCATAAAATAAACTATTCTATATTCTGAAATGATTTGAGAAATTAATTGAAGTGAATGTGAAGCATATTGAGTCTCTAAAAATTCTCTGTATGTTTCTAAAAGAGTGATTGAAAGTGATTGAGCATTGTGATGAGTATAGAGCATATTGAGTCTCTAAAAAATCTCTTTATGTTTCTATGAGATTGGATGAGTTCTAGAGTGGACTTGTTGAGCATATTTGAGGTAAGTCTTTGAGAAGACTTGTGGACAGATTTGAGTAAGCTTTTATGGAAGCTTACAATACAGATTGAGAGTAGATTTGGATAAGTTCTTATAAGGACTTATTGAGAAGATTTGGATAAGTTCTTGAGAGGACTTATTCAGAAGATTGTACAAAGTTCTAGAGAGGACTTGTGGACAGATTAGTGTGAGCTTTTATGGAAGTTTAAAAGGTATATTTGAGACAAGTCTTTGAGAAGACTTGAGAGCAGAGTTGATTGATTGATTTATTCAAATCTTGAGTTAAGGTTTGGTGAAGATCCAATAGAGTTGATTTGAGATTAAGTCAAGCCTTGAGTTAAGGCTTGAGGATAGATTTATGCTATACTGAAGTACTATGTTTAGTACATATTCGAGGACATAGTTTGGTGTAGATCAGAGAACAGGCTTGTGCCAGACCAAAAATAGAGATTGAGGATAGATTTGTGCTAGACTAAAAAAATATGTTTAGTATAGATTTTAGACAGGCTTTGGAGGTGATAGAGTTGAGGATAGAGATCTCCATCCAGAGTAGGGAAGACAGGTGTCTTCTATGGATAGAGTTTCATTTGCTAAGGGTAGTGGAGGTAGAGGTCTTCTAGAGGATCACTAGCCAAAGTAGATATTAGGAGATTGGTGTCTCCTATGGATAGAGATCCATGAACTTGATTTAGGGGATTGGTGTCTCCTTTAGACAAAGGTCCATAAACATTGTAATAGGGAAAGGATTCCCAAGAGATTGATTGAGAAAATTTTAGTGAAATATTTTCTCCGTAGAGTAGCCCAAATTGGGTGAACCACGTAAATTGTGGTGTCTCTATTGTGTGTGGTTATTGTGCATTTCTTTGATTACTGATATTGATATTACTATATTTATATTGCATAATATTTATTGGGAAATAAAAGTAAAAAAGTGGTCTTATATTTTTCACCCCCCTATTAGTATAAGCTTGTGTTCTTCATTCAAATGGATAGAGAAATACCAAACCACTTTTGAAACCCTAAAAAATAAGCTAACTATGACACCAATTCTCAAGATACTAGACCCTCTTGGAAATTTGACACTATGTATAGATGCCTCTTTAGAAGGGTTTGGTGGGGTGTTGTCCTAATAAGAGGATATAGTAGCATATGAGTCTTAAAAAACTCAATAAGCATGAGTTAAATTATACTACATATGACCTAGAATTGGTAGCGGTTGTGCATGCATTGAAGGCCTTAAGACATTATTTATTGGATAAACCTTTTGAGCTAAGGACAAACCATCAAAGTCTAAGATATATTTTTACCCAACCTATGTTGAATGCAAGACAAATATGGATAAAGTTCTTAGAAAAATATACTTTGGTATTGAGTATATCAAAGGGAAAGAGAATAAGATTACATATGCCTTGAGTAGGAGAAGGCACATAGCAACATTGACCCGAATTCATATAGACTTGATGAATAAATTCAGAGAGATGCAACGACATGATCCATATTGCATAGAAATCTAGAATAAAATTGAGGGAAATCCTAAAGAGAATAGGGAATTCAACATAAAATATGGAATTTTATGCTTCAAGGATAGGGTTGTTATATCCTAAAGAGAATAGGGAATTGAACTAAGGAGATTTATTATGTAATAGGTGCATAGTTATCCCCATTCTGCTCATCCAAGAAGGTCAAAAATGAGGGAAATCATAAAAAATATATTCTATTGGGTAGGAATGAAGAAGAATATCACTAGTTTCATTGTAAGATGTTTAGAGTGTCTGAATATTAAGCCAAAATATAGACACCTAGCAAGGAAGCTATACCGACATGATATACCTACACATAAATGGTGGGTAATATCTATGGATTTTATTGTGGGTTTGCCTAAGACTAGGTACCAACATAATGTAATCCTGGTAGTGGTTGATAAGTTGACCAAGGTTGCATACTTCATACCAAGAAACATAAAGGATGAGCACCAATGGTGGCAAATAAGTTTACCAAAGAATTATTTAGATTACATGGGTTTCTTGAGGTGATAATATAAAATAAATATTCTAGGTTCATGTCAATTTTTGTATGCTCTACATCATGTAGTGGACACTAAGATGAATATCAATTTTGCATATCATCCAAAAATAGATGGTCAAATAGAGAGGGTAAACCAAGTCTCAGAGGATATGCTTCATATGTACTGCATGGACCAAAATTCTAAGTGGAAAGACTTTTTGTATCTTGTTGAATTTGCATATAATAATGGATACCATGCATCTTTGGATATGGCCTTGTCTGAAGCCTTGTATAGCAGAAGATGCAAAACTCCTCTATCATGAAATAATCCAAAGGATTGGGTGGTGATTGAACAAGACATTATCCAACATATGGAGGAACAACTCAAAGTGAGTTGTCATAGGCTCAAGGAAGCCATCTTTCACAAAAAGAGCTATGTTGATCTGAAAATATCATCAAGAGAATTTTTTGTGGGGGATAAAGTTTTCTTGAGGGTAAGACCCATGAAAATGTAATCAAGTCAACTAAATTGGATCCTCACTATGTTGGGCCTTTTGATATCATTGATAAGATTTGTCCAATAGGTTATAGGCTTACCTTGTTGCCCAACCTATCAAAGGTCCATGATACTTTCCACATATTTTTGCTTAGGAAATATATTGTTGATTCTACTCATATTTGGAATGTTTCTAAATTACGGATGGTATATCCCTTAGCCATTGAAATGAGACCGATAAATATTCTAGGGTTTCATTTTATAATATTGAGGAAAAGAACCCTAGATCAATGTAAGGTCTAGTGGGACTAATATTCTAAAAATTATGCAACATGAGAAGATACGAAAGAAATAAGAAAGCAATTTCCATATTTATTTGAATGAAACATATGTATACTCACTTGTAGAAAATATGGAGGATTGTGTTTAGTCCAAGGGGGAGTATGTAACAACCCTCCTTGACAAGACTTATTCTAGATGCTGATTTATGTATTGATATGTGAATATATAATGCATAGTCTCATTTTATGTTGTCAATAAGAGTGGGTAGTCACACTTTATGCTTTGATATCTATTCTTGGAATATGGTATTGCTAACATATTTATGGTTGTAGGACCAGGTACACTTACCAGTGGATTGGTATGGGAAAACCACCCGAATTGAGAGAAAATTTGGGAAATGATGGCTGATGACTTGTTCATTGATAGCTCAAGGGTAACAAAATACCCTTCATGTAGATGCATTGCATTTGTGCTTGTTGTATGGTCACACCATTGGATTGAGAAGTTGCTTGTGCAATGAGTCTCCTCAATAGGTTGGTGATAGCATTTGGCTATCTTAAAAGATCCACCTACTTAAGGATAAAATAATGGTGTGCAATATTGTTTGCTTGAGTGGCTTTTATGCTTGTGTGTTGTAAGCATAGATTTATGGATTAAACCAATAAAGTATTAACATATTGGCAACTTTAATACTTGAGAATATTTTTTTTTGATTGGTAGAAGGGGTGTTGAAAGGTCCCCGAACCTTGTACAAGAGGAATTACATGAATTCAAGCTTGACCAAGGTGGTCCAAGAAGAAAATATTAAAGAGCGGGCAAACCTCCACACGAGGAAAGGTGTCACGAAATCGCGACCAAATTGGTGATGTCACAAAATCGCGACAAGATGGGCTGATGCTGCCAATAGAAGAAAGGAAGTCATGAAATCGCTACAAGAAGCGCCGTTGGAGTCGAAGGAGGGAAGAAGTCACAAAATCATGACATAATGCAAGGTTGCTGCCCGAAGAGAGGAAGTGTTGCGATATCGCGACAAGTTGTTAGGTTGGAGTTGGAAGAGAAGAAGAGTCACGAAATCGTGACAAGAAATAAGACCGCTGTCAAAGAGAAAAGGTGTCACGAAATGACGACAAGAAGGAAGACCGCAGCCAGAGAGAAAAAGTGTCATGATATCGTGACATTCGTGGAAGCCCGCTGCCGAAGCAAAAAGGTGTTGTGAAATCGTGACAAGATGAAAGACATCAATCGTAGAAAAAAAGTGTCGTGATATCATGACAATATGGAAGACCGCAGTCAAAGAGAAAAAGTGTCACGATATCGCGACAATCTGGAAGACCGCAGCCGAAGAGAAAAAGTGTCACGAAATCGTGACAATTTGGAAGACCGTTGCCAAAGAGAAAAAGTGTCGTGAAATCGCGACAAGATGGAAGACCGCTGCCGAAGAGAAAAAGTGTCGCGATATTGCGACATTATGGAAGACCACAGCCGAAGAGAGAAAAAGTGTCGTGAAATCACAACAAGAAGGAAGACCACTGCCAAAGAGAAAAAGTGTCGCGATATCGTGACAATCTGGAATACCGCAACCGAAGAGAAAAAAGTGTCACAAAATCACGACAAGATGGAAAACTGTTGTCAAGGAGAAAAAGTGTCACGAAATCATGACAATCTGGAAGCCCGCAGTCGAAGAGAAAAAGTGTCACGAAATCGCGACAATCTGGAAGACCGTAGCCAAAGAAAAAAGGTGTCACGATATTGCGACAATCTGGAATACCATAGCCAGAGAGAAAAAGTGTCACTATATCGCAACAATCTAGAGGACCGCAGCCGAAGATAAAAGGTGTCACGATATCGTGACAAAATTGAAGGCCGCCGTCAAGGAGAAAAAGTGTCGTGATATTGCGACAAAATGGAAGACCTCCGCCAAAGCGAAAAAATGTCGTGAAATCACAACATGATGCAATAAAGCACCTAAAGAAAGAAAGTGTCGTGATATCGCGACAAGTTGCAAAAAAGCACTCGAAGATAAAAAGTGTCGTGATATCGCGACAAGTTGGAAGACCGCGTCTGAAGGAGAGAAAGGTGTCATGATATCGTGACAAGTAGCAACCTCATGGCCAGAGCAAAAAGGATGTCGCAAAATCGCGACAAGCTGAAACTTCGTGGCCAACGATGAAAAGTGTCACGAAATTGTGACAAGTTGCCAAAACGCAGCCGAAGGGAGAGGAAGGATGAAAGGATGTGAAGACTCATCCATATCCAAAAGCAAACAAACCCGGTGCCTAGTTAACTCCTCACATTGTGCAGACATTGGAGATAGTAGGAGCATCCCTTAGGCCAATGGGAAAGGAATCTCTCCAAACATGAATGTCCGTTTCGTCAACTCCCTTGTTAGCAAGCCAGTCCGTAGCTTTGTTTCCTTCTTGGTACTGATGCTTAATGATTAATTTTGGGTAAATGCCAATTAGTGCCTTGCATTCTTGGAAGATCGAAACAAGGGCCTAGGGAGGCACAAAGGTCCCATTGAGCCAGTTGATGCAGTGCAAAGAGTCTCCTTCTATGATAAGTTTGTTGATGGTCAAGACTTCCAAGAGAATCAAACTTTGGAGCAAGGCCCGAGCCTCTGCCATATTGTTAGATTGAATTCCCAGGTTCTGAGCAAAGGCTAAAATTATTTCTCCTCTGTGATTTTTGAGAATTCCTCCTCCGCCAGCCGCTCCTGGGTTGCCCTTGGCTGCACCATCGAAGTTAAGCTTGTGCCACCCAATAGGAGGTAATACCCACTTGATAACATACCTGTCAACAGAAGTATGGGTTGTAGCAGAGAAATTGGAAATATTGAAAAGTTTTGTTAGATCCGATTCAAGGCCAGGAGGGGGGGGTTTGGAAGACGAGACAAGAGAGGCATTCTCCATGAACAAGGGCCAAGATTTTGGCCACAACAATCTTCTTATCAGTGGCATGGTTTTGGAAAATTTTGGCATTTCTCTCAAGCCAAATCTGCCACAGGAAAATGTGAAGGCAAGCTTGCCACATGAATTTAAGTTGACTGCTCTTGAAAGGCCAGGGCCATTGTTGAAAAATGAGGGGAGTGGAATGAGGGAGGGCTACAGATATGGCAAAGGTTTTGAGAACCTGGTTGAGCATGACAAGAGAGAAGGGACATTCCAAAAAAACATGCAAAGTTGATTCATAGGCATTTTTACACAGGATGCACCAATTGGGAATGAGTAACCCTCTGATTATCAAGTTTTCAGTGGTGAGGATTCTATTTTGGATGGCTAACCAACAGAAGAATTTGAGCTTGGGAATGATCTTGGGAACCCATACCTGGTTAGATAAGTCCCGACCATCACCGGGAGCTTCTTGGCTGTAGTAGGCATATTTAACAGTGAAATTACCTGAATCTTCAAGGTTCCAAACCATGGTGTCATCTTTGTGAGAGATGGGGATGATGCAGGTCCTCAGCAGGTTTTGTAACTACCTAAGCGCCTCGATGATATGCCTAGGCCCATTAAGCGCTAGGTGTTTCCATTCGGGTCTTGGAAGACCTGAGTTAATAAAATGACACACCTTATCTCCAAAGGTGGCTTTGGTAACTGTCTTGAGCACTGCAAGATGAGGGTCTTGGCTAAGAGGTTTGTCACGGATCCACGGGTTATCCCAAAAGCGAATGGTCATTCCACGTTAATAATTAATATTAACAATTGATACTAATTGATAAGTAATTAATCTAAATACCTTATTGCTAGAAATAATAAGGTTAGGATGGAGTTAATAGATTAATTCTTATAGTTTCTTAAAATGGTTTCTTTCCTAATATTTGCCTTGTTGAAATATTATAATTGTTTTGAATTCCTAATGTCAAAACATTAAGAATATAATATTGCATAGTTTTGAAAATTTTAAAGAAATTAATTTCTTGCTCAACCCTGCTTTAATTAAGATAGTATTCATGAACATTTTGAAGGATTGGATGAATTGGGGGATCTTTTTGGGAGGATATATTCTTGGTGATGGAAGGAAGAAGCGTGCAAGGACAAAGTGAAGAGGTTTATCGATTTTAGCATTGAGATGTTATCTACTTGTTTAGGTGGTGTTTGAGGCATTGATTCAATAGCCTTTACCTCTCTTTAAAATGACTCTATAATGGTGTTTGATTCTATTTAAGTATTGTTTATATTTTGAATGAGTGTATTACATTCTTCCCTTGTATTTGAGAGTGATACCTTTTTGGTGCTTAGTCTTGGGTCTTTCCTTGGTAAGATCCTCCTGGCTTGGTTTTCACTCTAGTATAGTAAGTTATAGCTTTCTATGCACCATGGTTGCTTGTTGTGTTTTTTGGAGTGCTTTCTATAGCCTTTAGGGCATCCCTTATGTAAGTTGCTTGGAGTGCTTGTTGTAGAATTTCGGGAATACCTTACATAAGTTTCTTGCAGTGCTTGGTATAGCCTTTCAAGCATCCCCTACGTAAGTTTCTTAGAGTGTTTATTGTAGCCTTTTGGGTGTTCCTTACGTAAGTGCTTGGAGTTCTTTTTGTAGCCCTTGGGTGTGTAACTATTAGATTTATGTTTCTTGCATGAATTCCATACATCTAAGGCAGTGGCCAAGAGAAACCTAAGGTAGCCTATTGTATTGAGAATTTTCTTGTGTAATGAGTCTCCTTAATAGATTGGTGATAGCCTTTGGATATCTTAAAAAATTTGCCTACGTAAGGATAAAATAATGGTGTGCAATATTGTTTTCTTGAGTGGAGTTTATGCTTGTGTGTTGTAAGCATATATTTATGGATTAAACCAATAAAGTATTAATATATTGTTAAATTTAATACTTGAGAATATTAGCATCAATATTGTTTTTTGTTACATAGGAGAGTTGGTCACAACAACACTATTTTTAGTAACTAACTTTAGTATCAATGTTAATAATTAGTATTAAAAATTGCTACTAATTGATAAGTAATTAATCTACATACCTTTTTTCTAGAAATAATAAGGTTAGGATGAAGTTAAGAGATTAATTCTTATAGTTTCTTAAAATGGTTTCTTTCTTAGAAATTGCTTGGTTAAAATATTAAAATTATTTGCAATTCCTAATGTCAAAACATTAAGAATATAATATTGCATAGTTTTGAATATTTTAAAGAAATTAATATCTTTCTCAAGCATGCTTTAATTAAGATAATCTTCATGACTATTTTGATCTTGCCAACATTTATTAAAGAATATTACAATCTAGAGGTGGTTGGGTCAAGAAAGTATCGTGGGATGAATGTCCAGTTTTTTGAGAAGCCACTCTAGGGTATTTGAAGGATGAATTGGATGAATTGGGGGAATATTTTGGGAGGACACATTCTTAGTGTTGAAAGTAAGAAGCATGCAAGGACAAAGCAAAGAGGTTCATCAATTTTAGTGTTGAGAGGTAATCTACTTGTTTTGGTGGTGTTTGAGGCATTGATTCAATAACCTTTACCTTTGTTTAAAATGACTCGAAAATGGTGTTTGCTTCTATTTAACTCTTGTTTATCTTCTGGCTAAGTGTTTTACATTCTTCCCTTGTATTTGAGAGTGAGACCCTTTTGGTGCTTTGTCTCAGGTCTTTCCCTGGTGAGATCCTCCTAGCTTGGTTTTCACTCTAGTATAGTAAGTTATAGCTTTATATGAACCATGGTTGCTTGTTGTATTGCTTGGAGTGCTTGTTGTAGCCTTTTGGGCATCCTTATATAATTTGCTTATAGTGCTTGCTATAGCATTTCGAGCATTCCCTATGTAAGTTGCTTGGAGTGTTTGATGTAGAATTTTGAGTGCCCCTTATGTAAGTGCTTGGATTTATTGTTGTAGCCCTTAGGCATGTAACTATTAGATTTATGTATCCTACATAGATATCACATGTCTACGGCAATGTTCAAGAGAAACCTAAGGTATATTATGGTTTGCCTATTATGTCGAGAAGTTGCTTGTGCAATGAGTCTCCTCAATAGGTTGGTCATAGTATTTGGATATCTTAAAATATCCACCTACTTAAAGATAAAATAACGGTGTGCAATATTATCTGTTTGAGTGACTTTTATGCTTGTGTGTTGTAAGCATAGATTGATGTATTAAACTAATAAGGTATTAATATATTGGCAACTTTAATACTTGAGAATATTAGTATAAATGTTAATAATTAATATTAAAAATTGATAATAATTGATAAGTAATTAATATAAATACCTTATTGCTAGAAATAATAAGGTTAGGATGGAGTTAATAGATTAATTCTTATAGTTTCTTAAAATAGTTTCTTTCCTAAAAATTGCTTGGTTGAAATATTATAATTTTTTTGAATTCCTAATGTCAAAACATTAAGAATATAATACTGCATAGATTTGAAAATTTTAAATAAATTAATATTCGTGCTTAAGCATGCTTTAATTAAGATAGTCTTTAGGAGATTTTTTATCTTCACAACATTAATTAAAGAATGTTATGAGCCAAATATGTTCGACTTAATAAAACATCGTGGGATGAACGTTTGGTTCTTCAAGAAGTCGCCCTAGGGTATTTGAAGGAAGGATTGGATGAATTGGGGGGATTTTTTTGGAGGAGACATTCTTGGAATTGGAAGGAAGAAGCATGCAAGGACAAATCAAATATGTTCATTGATTTTAGTGTTGTGAGGTAATCTACTTGTTTTGGTGGTGCTTGAGGCATTGATTTAGTAGCCTTTACCTCTATTTAAAATGATTCAGTAATGGTGCTTGCTTCTACTTAATTCTTGTTTATATTTTAAGTGTTTAACATTTTTCCCTTGGATTTGAGAGTGAGACTCTTTTGGTGCTTTATCTCAGGTCTTTCCCTAGTGAGATCCTCCTGGCTTGACACTCACTCTAGTATAGTAAGTTATAGATTTCTATGCGCTATGGTTGCTTTTTGTGTTGCTTTGAGTGCTTTTTGTAGCCTTTAGGATGTACCTTATGTAAGTTTCTTAGAGTGCTTGTTGTAGCCTTTCGAGCATCCCTTATTTAAGTTGCTTGGAGTGCTTGTTGTAGTCTTTCAGTAATACCCTATGTAAGTTTCTTAGAATGCTTGATGTAGCCTCTCGAGCATCCCTTATGTAAGTGCTTGGAGTTCTTGTTGTAGAACTTGGATGTGTAAGCATTAGATTTATGTTTCCTACACATATGCCATACATCTAGGGTAGTGGCCAAGAGAAACCTAAGACAAATTATGGTTACCTATCATGTCAAGAAGTAGGTTGTGCAATGAGTCTCATCAATAGTTGGGTGATAGTGTTTGGATATCTTAAAATATCCACCTACTTAAGGATAAAATAATGGTGTATAATATTTTTTTCTTGAGTCTATTTTATGTGTGTGTGTTGTAAGCATAGATTGATGGATTAAACCAATAAAGTATTAATATATTGGTTGAAGAACACAAGCTTATACTGAGAGGGGAGGTGAACATTATAAGACCACTTTTTACTTTTCTTCTCAAATCAATATTATGCAGTGTATAGATAGCAGTATCAATAGCAGTAATCAAAAAAATGTACAAAACACCACACACAATAGAGACACAGATTTTAACATGGTTCACCCAATGTGGGCTACCTCCACAGAGAAAATATTTCTTCTAAATATTTCTCAAATGATCTCTTGGGAATCCTTCCCAAATTACAATGCTTATGGACCTTGGTCCAAAGGAGATTTTGATCCCCTAATCTCAATTTTGTGGATCTCTTCCATAGGAGAACTCTTTTACATTCTTCTCTGGCTAGTGATCCTCTAGAAGACTCTATCCCTATGCTACTCTGACTAGTGTATCTCTGTCCACTTGAAGACTTCTCACTTAGATCTATATTCAATTGTCTTGGATGCTGGATCTCTATCCACTGAGACTCTATCCTCTATACTCTGTCACCTATAAATCTCTATCTCAATACTGTACCAAACACAGTTTAGTCGATCTAGCATAGTTATGCTCAATCTCTTGCACTAAACATAGTACAGTTAGTCTAGTACAATTTTTCTCAATAGGTTCACTCAGAACCTACTCAAATATACTCAATAGGTTCACACAAAACCTGTCTAAATTTGCTCAATAGGTTCACACAAAACCTATCTAAATTTTCTCAATAAATCCTCTCTAGGACTTGCTCAAATCTGCTCAATAAGTCCTCTTTTGGACTTGCTCAAATATGCTCAATAAGTCCTCTCTTGGACTTGCTCAAATATTCTCAATAAGTCCTCTCTTGGACTTGCTCAAATTTGCTCAATAAGTCCTCTCTTGGACTTGCTCAAATATGTTTAGCAAGCTTTCACAAAAGCTTAACTCAAAACAGTCCACAAGCCTTCTCAAAGACTTGTCTCAAATTTGCTTAACAAGCTCACACAAAACTTGTTCAATCTCATAGAATCATAAAGAGAATTGTTAGAGACTCTATATGTTCTATACTCAAATCCCAATCTCAACTTAATAGAAGCATAAAGAGAATTGTTAGAGACTCAATATGTCCTATTCTCAAATCTCAATCTCAACTCAAATCAATCTCATAGAAACATAAAGAAAATTGTTAGAGACTCTATATGTTCTATACTCAAATCCCAATATCAACTCAATAGAATCATAAAGAGAATTGTTAGAGACTCAATATGTCCTATTCTTCAATCTCAATCTCAAATCAAATCAGAATATAGAATAGTTTTTTTTATGAAACTTGAACAACCATTTCACACATCCACTTGACTAGGCTTAACCAACTCAACTCAACCAATCACATCAAAGAACAACCCTTTCTCTCAAACCCTACTTCAAGCATGTATCAACCAACTCAAAATGTTTCCAACAATGCTTTATCTCAAGTCTCACATAACAATGATTCTCATGTTCTTTTCTAGATCATGTTCAAGTTCATTTCATCATTAATGGTCTTCAACAACAATGCTCATAAAACAAGGTTTAAATATAACTCACAAACCAAAAAACCTTGAAGCATTCAACCAATAATTTTCACAAAGGAAACCATAATCAATACTTTTCTCTCCAATGATATTTCAGAAATCAACCACCACAAACAATCAATAGGAGAATGTGCCCATATCTTTTTGATGTCAATAAGTTGTCCACAAAATCTGCCACACTTAATCATAATTTTCCTTTTCAATATTAATAAGGGTTAGTGGTCTTTTAAATAATTACAGTAAAAGCATAACTTAATTTACACCCTTTTCACTCCAAATTCATCAACACATCCACCAAAGTCTATTTTAATAAAAAAAACCCTTATTAAAAATAACCCACAATAAATCTCTCAAAATCACTTTAACAACTCCTTATTTCTCCTAAAATCAAATATCCATTTCCATAAAAATAAAACATAAATCAAATATGCTTTTGCAATAATAATCACAGCCCTAATGATAAAATTTAATTCCCATTAAATACCTTATGACTCCAAACTTTAGGGCTAATAAAAATTATTAAAGGCAAAAACGTAAATACATCTCAAGGGGATTCGAACCCCCGTCCGACACACATCGCGAGCATCTTAGCCACGACTAAGATTCCAACCGATCCAAAGCACTCATTGGAAAAGCAAAGGCCAAAAAGACCAAAAAGGCCTTTAATATTCCTCTGCCTGCTGCAAAGGACAAACCACCAAAGCGCTTCCCACATCCTATTGTCAAGGGGATTTGATACCTGATATTTGTGCAGCCCACAGTCTTAGCAAAATTGATATGCCAAATAAATCTCTCAAAATCACCCATAATAAATCTCTCAAAATCACTTTAACAACAACTCCTTATCTCTCCTAAAATCAAATATCCATTTCCATCAATATAAAACATAAATCAAATATGCTTTTGCAATAATAATCACATATCTAATGATAAAATTTAATTCCCATTAAATACCTTATGACTCCAAACTTTAGGGCTAATAAAAATTATTAAAGGCAAAAACATAAATACCTCTCAAGGGGATTCGAACCCCTGTCTGCCACACACTGCAAGCATCTTAGCCACGACTAAGATTCCAACCGAGCCAAAGTGCTCATTGGAAAAGCAAAGGCCAAAAAGACCAAAAAGGCCTTTAATATTCCTCTGCCTGCTGCAAAGGACAAACCACCAAAGCGCTTCCCACATCCTATTGTCAAGGGGATTTGATACCTGATATTTGTGCAGCCCACAGTCTTAGCAAAACTGATATGCCAATGTGCCATGCCTCATACCACGTTTGAGATTTCCAAATTGTTGTGCTTTCTTCTCTACTTCCTTTTCAACAATTCACACAAGCTCTTTCGAATTCCAAGGCAATTAACACATGAGAGCAAGTATAATATTTGGTTTAATTACCACCCCTTTATATAGTGTTTAATAACACTTTGAATATGTCGACAGAAATATTAAAATTGTATTTGCAATATGACGTCGACAGGAAACTTTCCATTTAAATTTTAATTTAAATTTTAAATAATTTAAATTTAAACCAAACATTAAATCTCAAATAGCTCTATCACCGGGGCACCTTTTTCGATGAAACAAAAGACCAACGTGGGTTTTAATAAAAACCCAGATCATAATATGTTGTCCATGATTTTAAATAAAATCGTTTGACATTTACTGCTCTATTGACATCAATGACAACATTTCAGCTTAGGGACTCAAAATGTCCAACAATCTCCCCCTTTGTCTTTGATGGCAACCCAAATCCTTTTACTGAATTCTGACCTTCTTTTCTGCTCCCCTTGGGGATTTTCTCCCCTTGTATCAATGCTCTCTTAGATATCAAATCTCTCCTCATATCCAAAAACTCACCCTATAATACCCAAATCTCTCCCCCTTTGACATCAATGGCAAAGGGTCACCTTTGGGGCTTGGGGCTAAGAATTAAGCCTCTTAGCTTAGCCCCTCTCCCACCTCCACATGAGGTGTTTAATTCTAGGGTGGGAGTATTTCTACTCCCCGAAAGCACTGTTCTCTGCCTTTGTCTTTTCCTTTTTATTTTTGCTGAATTCTCTCACTGTTTCTTTTTGAGTCATCATCCCTGTTCCTGTTCCTATTCTTGTTCTCATCCATGTTCCTATTCTTGTACCTTTTCTTGTTCTCATTCTTGTTTTCATCCATGTTCCCGTTCTTGTACCTGTTCTTGTTCTCATTATTTTATGAGTCTATTTTCTTTTATGAGTCTCTATTCATGTTCTTGTTTCTATTCATGTTCCTGTTCCTGTTCCTGTTCATATTCCTGTTCATGTTCATGTTCATGTTTATATTCCTGTTCCTGTTCATGTTCATATTCCTATTCTTGTTCATACCTATTTTTGGAATATTTTCTCTACACCATCTTGCTATGTGACCATCATTATTGTACTTATAACACTTAATGTTATTATTCCTTGGATGTGCAATAGTCTTAGGATTTCTCCTAGTGAAGCCATATCCTCTTCTATCATGAATCCTGCAATTTATTTCCTTATGACCAAACTCATTACATGAATAACAATATCCTTGAAAAAGTTGTTCTCTTCCATATACCTTTCTTTCATGTGTCCTGCACTGTGAAGCCATGTGCCCAAACCTGTGATATGAGAAGCATCTCCCATTGAATATTCCTTGCCTAGACCTCATTGGTCTACTATTTTGATTGATGTTCCATCTATATATTCTTTACCCATTGTCCCTGTTGGACTCACTACAATCTGACTCATCCTTAGAAGTTTCACTTTCACTTACATCTGAGAATCCCTCTTCTGAAGTATCTTCTTCTAATGTTGTTTCTTCTTCTTCAAGACTTGAAGTAGACTTTGCATTTTCTTATTTCTTTCCAAAACCTAGACCTATTGAACATGATGTTCTTTTTTATCCACAAATGAACTTATCCAAGTTCTTAGAGCTATTTGTGAAACTCTTCATATTGATCTTGGAGTCCTGTAACTCTTTCTTTAGAGTAGCCACTTCTTGTGCTAACTTCTCAAATTCCAAGATTTTTGCTTCTAACTTTCCTCTAAAATTACTTGCCTTGGACTTTGACTTATCTAAGTCCTCTATGAGAAATAATCTTTCTTCATCACATTCTTGAAACTGAATTTCAAGCTTAGAGTTTTGCTTTCTTATGTTCTTCACTGTGTCAAGAGCATAGATAAGTTTACCTTTGAGATCATAACCATTCTCGATTGAGTAGTCCTCTATTTGTTTGCATTTTTCCATATCATTTCTTTCTTTTGATTTGCTTTTTATAGGATCACTCAATTATTTATCTTCTAAAACCATTAGAAGATTCTCATTTGATCTATCAAGTGCATATTCAAAATCATCATCACTGAAACTATAACCATCTCTTGTGCAATCATCTTCAAGATGTCCAAATTTACCACATCTAAAACACTTGAGAATAATTGGAGTCTTTTCTTAACTTGATATTTTTCCTTAACCATGAACAAGACTTCATCTCTATCATTGTATGAAAAGCTAGCATCACTATCAATTTGGTACTTACTTGGATTATCCGCATAGTAGCTTCTATTTTGCCTTTGGAAAAACTTCTTCCCTTGTCTGTTTTGTCCATCCCTATTTTTCTTTTGGTACCTATAATTTTTAGATTCCCTGTACCTGTGATCCTATTTTTCTTCATCATTGTTGATCTTTGGCTCTTTTCATTTTGTTGCAAAATGTCCAAACTTACCACAATTAAAGCATTTGATAGATCTCATATCTATTGGTCTTTTGAAACCTTTATCTCTTCTACCATAGTTAGCTTCTTCATCACTAGAAGATTCATTGCTTGATTCTGTCTTCTTACCCTTTTTCTTATTGTCCACTTTGAATGCAACTTCTTTTGGAGGAATAGGATATTTTGTTATTTATCTCAAAAATTTTAAGCATACCAAGCAAAGCATTTGTTGTTAGACTATCACTATCAATTGATGTTTCTATGGTAGAAAATTTTTCACTATACCTTTTTGGAAGAGTCCTCAAGATATTGTTGCAAGAATCAGATTCATCAACCTTCATTCCAAGACCTTTCATCTCATGTATAACTTCATCAACCTTGTTGAGATAGTCACAAATGCTTTCATCACCCCTCATTCTTAGATTATGAAATTATCCTTTGAGATTTATAATATTTCCTTTACTGACACTTTTATCTCCTTAATATATGGTTTGCAAGAGTTCCCACATATTTTTTGTTGTTTTGCATTCCATTACCTTCATATATTATGATCTACGTAATCCTCTTATAATTGCATTCATAGCTCTTGAATTTTTATGCATGAGAAACCTACCTTCCTTATCTGTAGGAGGATTAATTTTTGAATTGTACCCAAATTCCACTGCATCCCAAACTTCATTGCCAAGTGCCATCAGGTAAAATCTCATCAGCACACACCAATATAGGAAGTCACTTCCATCAAAGACGGGTACTGTATTATTGAAGGTCTCATTATTTTTATCCTTTTGATCCATTGTGTTCTTAGACCGCTTTTCCTTCAAGATGTCAAACTCTTCAGAAGGAACTCGCTCTGATACCATTTGAAGAACACAAGCTTATACTGAGAGGGGGGGTGAATAGTATAAGACCACTTTTTACTTTTCTTCTCAAATAAATATTATGCAGTGTATAGATAGTAGTATCAATAGCAGTAATCAAAGCAATGTACAAAACACCACACACAATAGAGACACAAATTTTAACATGGTTCACCCAATGTGGGCTACCTCCACAAAGAAAATATTTCTTCTAAATATTTCTCAAATGATCTCTTGGGAATCCTTCCAAAATTACAATGTTTATGGACCTCGGTCCAAAGGATATGTTGATCCCCTAATATCAAGTTTGTGGATATCTTCCACAAGAGAACTCTTTCCCCTTCTGCTCTGGCTAATGATCTTCTATAAGACTCTATCTCTATGCTGCTCTGACTGGTGTATCTCTCTCCACTTGAAGACTTCTCACTTAGATCTGTCTTCAATTGTCCTGGATGCTAGATCTCTATCCACTGAGACTTTGTCCTCTATACTTTGTCACCTCCAAAGCTTTGTCTCAATACTGTACCAAACACAGTTTAGTCGATCTAGCATAGTTTTTCTATATCTTACACTAAATATAGTAAAGTCAATCTAGTACAATTTTGCTCAATAGGTTCACTCAGAACCTGCTCAAATATGCTCAACAAGTTCACACAAAACCTATCTAAATCTGCTCAACAGGTTCACACAAAACTTGTCTAAATCTGCTCAACAAATCCTCTCTAGGACTTGCTCAAATTTGCTCAATAAGTCCTCTCTTGGACTTGCTCAAATCTGCTCAACAAGTCCTCTCTTGTACTTGCTCAAATATGCTCAACAAGTCCTCTCTTGGACTTGCTCAAATATGCTCAATAAGTCCTCTCTTGGACTTTCTCAAATCTTTTAGCAAGCTTTCACAAAAGCTTAACTCAAAACAGTCCACAAGCCTTATCAAAGACTTGTCTCAAATCTGCTTAACAAGCTCACATAGAACTTGTTCAATCTCATAGAATCATAAAGAGAATTGTTAGAGACTCAATATGTTCACTCAAAGTACAATCAATATCTCAATTCAATCTCATAGAAGCATAAAGATAATTTTTAGAGACTCTATATGTTCTATACTCAAATCCCAATATCAACTTAATAGAAGCATAAAGAGAATTGTTAGAGACTCAATATGTCTTATTCTTAAATCTCAATCTCAACTCAAATAAATCTCATAGAAGCATAAAGAGAATTTTTAGAGACTCTATATGTTCTATACTCAAATCCCAATATCAACTCAATAGAAGCATAAAGAGAATTGTTAGAGACTCAATATGTCCTATTATTCAATATCAATCTCAACTCAAATCAGAATATAGAATAGTTTGTTTTATGGAACTTGAACAACCATTTCACACATCCACTTGACTAGGCTTAACCAACTCAACTCAACCAATCACATCAAAGAACAACCCTTTCTCTCAAACCCTACTTCAAGCATGTATCAACCAACTCAAAATGTTTCCAACAATGCTTTATCTCAAGTCTCACATAACAATGATTCTCATGTTCTTTTCTAGATCATGTTCAAGTTCATTTCATCATTAATGGTCTTCAACAACAATGCTCATAAAACAAGGTTTAAATATAACTCACAAACCAGAAAACCTTGAAGCATTCAACCAATAATTTTCACAAAGGAAACCATAATCAATCCTTTTCTCTCCAATGATATTTCAGAAATCAACCACCACAAACAATCAATAGGAGAATGTGCCCATATCTTTTTGATGTCAATAAGTTGTCCACAAAATCTGCCACACTTAATCATAATTTTCCTTTTCAATATTAATAAGGGTTAGTGGTCTTTTAAATAATTACAATAAAAGCATAACTTAATTTACACCCTTTTCACTCCAAATTCATAAACACATCCACCAAAGTCTATTTTAATAAAAAAAACCCTTATTAAAAATAACCCACAATAAATCTCTCAAAATCACTTTAACAACTCCTTATTTCTCCTAAAATCAAATATCCATTTCCATAAAAATAAAACATAAATCAAATATGCTTTTGCAATAATAATCACAACCCTAATGATAAAATTTAATTCCCATTAAATACCTTATGACTCCAAACTTTAGGGCTAATAAAAATTATTAAAGGCAAAAACGTAAATACATCTCAAGGGGATTCGAACCCCCGTCCGACACACACCGCGAGCATCTTAGCCATGGCTAAGATTCCAACCGATCCAAAGCACTCATTGGAAAAGCAAAGGCCAAAAAGGCTTATAATCTTCCTCTGCCTGCCACAAAGGACAAAGCACCTAAGTACTTCCCACACGTTGTCGTCAAGGATATTCGATCCCTGATATTTGTGTTGCCCACAGTCTTAGCAAAATCGATACGCCAATGCACCATGACTCAAACAACGTTTGAGATTTCTAAATCGCTACACTTTCTTCTCTGCTTCCTTTTCAACAATTCGCACGAGCTCTTTTGAATTCCAAGGTAGTTAACACACGAGAGCAAGGATAATATTTAGTTTAATTGCCACCCCTTTATATAGTGTTTAATAACACTTTGAAGACGTCGACGGAAATATTAAAATTGTATTTGCATGATGACGTCGGCAGGAAACTTTCCATTTAAATTTGAATTTAAATTTTAAATAATTAAAATTTAAACCAAACATTAAAACTCAAATAACTCCATCACCGGGGCACCTTTTTCAATGAAACGAAAGCCCAACGTGGGTTTTATGAAAAATCTAGATCAAATATGATGCCCATGGTTTTAAATAAAACCTTTTAATTTCCCTGCCTTGGTTTTCACAAAAATCCTTCATAGATCCTTTTGACATTTATTGCTCTATTGACATGAATGACAACATTTTAGCTTAGGGACTCAAAATGTCCAATATTGGTAATTATAATACTTGAGAATATTAGTATAAATGTTAATAATTAATATTAATAATTGATAGTAATTGGTAAGTAATTAATATAAATGCCTTATTACTAGAAATAATAAGGTTAGGATGGAGTTAGTATATTAATTCTTATACTTGAGTAAAATGGTTTCTTTCCTAATAATTTCCTTGTTGAAATATTATAATTATTTTGAATTCGTAATGTTGAAATATTAAAAATATAATATTGCATAGTTTTAAATTTTTTAAAGAAATTTATAATCTTTCTCAAGTATGCTTTAATTAAGATAGTCTTCATGAACATTTTGTTCTTACCAATGTTCATTAAAGAATGTATTGTTATGGCTAACTCGAGAAAGCATTGTGGGATGAACGTTTGTTTCTTCAAGAAGCCACCCTAGGGTATTTGAAGGAAGGATTAAATGAATTGGTGGGGGGGGGTGGGAGGAGATATTCTTAGAGCTGGAAGGAAGAAGTGAAGAGGTTCATCAATTTTAGTGTTGAGAGGTAATCTACTTGTTTTGGTGGTGTTTGAGGCATTGATTCAATAGACTTTACCTTTGTTTAAAATGACTCAGAAATGGTGCTTTCTTCTATTTAACTCTTGTTTATCTTTTGGATAAGTGTTTTACATTCTTCCCTTGGATTTGAGAGTGAGATCATTTTGGTGCTTTGTCTAGGGTCTTTCCCTGGTGAGATCCTCCTGGCTTGGTTTTCACTCTGGTATAGTAAGTTATAGCTTTCTATGCATGATGGTTGCTTGTTGTGTTTCTTGGAGTGCTTGTTTTAGTCTTTAGAGCATCCCTTACATAAGTAGCTTGGAGTGGTTACTATAGCTTTTTGGGTATCACTTACATAAGTTGCTTGGAGTGCTTGTTGTAGCCTTTCGAGCATCCCCTACTTAAGTTGCTTGGAGTGCTTGTTGTAGACTTTCGGGTATCCCTTACATAAGTGCTTGGAGTTATTACTATAGACCTTGGGCATGTAACTATTAGATTTATGTTTCCTACATGGATACCATATGTCTATGGTAATGGCCAATAGAAACGTAAGGTAGTTTGTGGATTGCCTATTGTGTTGGGAAATTGCTTGTGTATTGGGTCCCCTCAATAAGTTGGTGATAGTGTTTGGATATCTTAAAATATCCACCTACTTAAGGATAAAATAATGGTGTGCAATATTTTTTACTTGAGTGGATTTAAAGCTTGTGTTTTGTAAGCATAGATTGATGGATTAATATAATAAACTATTAATATATTGGTAACTTTAATACTTGAGAATATTAGTATCAATGTTAATAATTAATATTAACAATTGATATTAATTGATAAGTAATTAATCTAAATACCTTATTGCTATAAATAATAAGGTTAGGATGGAATTAATAGATTAATTCTTATAGTTGCTTAAAATGGTTTCTTTCCTAATAATTGCCTTGTTGAAATATTATAATTGTTTTGAATTCCTAATGTCAAAACATTAAGAATATAATATTGCATAGTTTTAAAATTATTAAAGAAATTAATATTCTTGCTCAACCATGCTTTAATTAAGATAGTCTTCATGAGTATTTTGTTCTTACCAAAATTCATTAAAGAATGTCACCAGCTGCCGACTCAAGAAAGCATCGTAGGATGAACATCTGGCTCTTTGAGAAGCCACCCTAGGGTATTTGAAGGAAGAATTGAATGAGTTGGGAGGAATTTTTGGGAGGAGATATTCTTGGAGCTGGAAGGAAGAAGTGTGCAAGGACAAAGTGAAGAGGTTCGTATATTTTGATATTGAGAGGTAATATACTTGTTTTGGTGGTATTTGAGGCGTTGATGTAGTAGCCTTTAACTCACTTTAAAATAACTCTATAATAGTGTTTGCTTATGTTTAACTCTTGTTTATATTTTGATTGAGTGTTTTATGTTCTTCCCTTGGATATGAGAGTGATAAATTTTTGGTGCTTTGTCTAGGGTCTTTCCCTGGTGAGATCCTCCTATCTTTGTTTTCCCTCTAGTATAGTAAGTTATAGCTTTCTATGCACCATGGATGCTTGTTATGTTGCTTGGAGTTCTTTTTATAGACTTTAGGGCATCTCTTATATAAGTTTTATGGAGTGCTTGCTATAGCCTTTTGGGCATATGTTATATAAGTTTTTTGGAGTGATTGTTGTAGCCTTTCGAGCATCTCCTACATAAGTTGCTTGGAGTTCTTTTTGTAGCCTTTCGACCATCCCTTACATAAGTGCTTGGAGTTCTTGCTATAGCCCTTGGGTATGTAACTATTATATTTATATTTTATTCATGGACACCATACATCTGGAGCAGTGGATAAGAGACACGTAAGGCAGATTTTGGGTTACCTATTGTGCTTTATATTTCCTTTGATTTGTGTTGCATTTTCTATGTAATGTTGGTCTCCATGCCTAGGTTATTATTGTAATATTTTAGGCCTTTTTATTTTATGATTGAGGTTTGACTTCCTCCTTGAAATTATTACTAAGCTTGGTAAGGTTGATGGTTGGGAGCTTATACTTTTATTCATGCTTGGGTGATTGTCCTTTGTTGCATGCTTTTAAATAATTGCTAAGTTGCCAATACTTTAAGTGGATTCAATATTATTATAATTAAATGATTGGAAAACTTAGGTATTTTGAAACTTAGGGAATGAATTGAATAGAAGTAAGAATTAGAAGAATCAATGGAACTTCTTATGGAAATTGGAACAAGAAAGATCATGTTGTTCATATTGTGTTCAAAAGAAATAATAAAGTCTTTTTTTAAGAAGTATTTTTAGAATTTATGTTGATGTTTCCTTTATGAAAATGCTAGTATTATAAAGAAATTTATGATATTCTATCTTTGTCAATTGTTTGAAATTTGTTTTTTTTTTTAAAGAGTAAAGCTTTGGTTTAGAAGAAAAAAAATTATAATGGTTTCTTGAAACTTGAGGAGGTAGGGAAACAGGGTTATGCATAGCGGCTATTTATCGCGAAATTGGCTAAAAATAGGATTTTCAAATTTTGGAATTGGCTAATATTTGGGAATCTTGACCATGGCTCATTAGCCAAAATATTTTGGGTTTAAATTTTTTTTTGGTTGATTCACCCCAATTTTATAATAATTTGACCATTTTAAGTTTAAATTTCCAACATTGCCCCTAATAATAGTGAACCTTCTACGTGCATTTGGATACTATTCACCTAGATTTCAAAACTGATTCACCAATTTTTTATAAATACATTTTGGGGCTGACCCCTTACACATAACCCTATAGGGAAACCATTATAGAGAGAAGTATGGAATTCTCTCTTTGGTTGTTTAAAATGTATTGTGCATGTTTGTTTGCAATTACATAGAACATGTTAAGTAGAGAAGCATGGGACTCTCTTGTTTGTTTTAAAATGTATTATGCATGGATGCTTGCAAATACATAGAAGTATGTTAAGTTGCATTGCATAATATTAAAAATAGTTGTCCTGATAATTAAGTATCCCTCAAGTTTGCGGGAAATTCCTTTCATGAAGAAGATTGTGAAAAGAAGGTGGTGCAGAGGCCACTTAGGTGGATTGGCTTTGTTGTGCCTTGGAATGTAAATTTATTATGTAAATGAGAGTTTTATTTGTATTGCTTACATGAAACCTATAATTTATTAAAAGGTTTCACAATTTGTAACTTGAAGAGAGTTTGAATATTGATCAAAAGTAAGGGATGTTTTGGAATATGATATTTATCTTGCCAAATATTCCTATTACTTTTAGGGAGTAAATGTTATCTTGTGATCTACTTTTGATGAATTTTTTCATATGATCTTCAAGTGGATTGATAGCATTATGATTATTTGATTTTGTTTTTAAAGAAATGCTTATTTTATATATATTTATAATAGCACTTAGACCATTTTAATTATGGTTTTGGTAGTTCTATGTTGAAGCTTATGATTAATTTGAGATGAAATGTATTTATCTACTTCTCAAGTTTGACATGGTGCTATAGCTTAAGCATGTTAATTTCAATTGAAGTATTTATTTTTTAGAGAGTTATTATTTATTGTTTAATGCTATCTTGGGTTAGGAAAGGGGTTCTTGGGTTGGACCTATATATTCATTAGGACCATGATCAAAGAAATTAACCCAATCCTAATAGGCATTGAAATGGTGCAATAACTAGGTAGAAGTGGATCTTAGAAGGAGTTGCAATAATGCAATAGCTAGGTACTAAAGAATCTAGAAGTATTTGTAAGGATGCAATAGACAAATTCTTGTGATTTGATACACCTTGAATGACGAGAATTGAGTGTTACTTAACTAGGAAGTTGTAGAAATCATTCACAAGATAGTAGTGGTGGTACCTTGAACATGGAGGTTTAGGTGATCATGTTCATTGCTAGATGAGTGGTAATGACCTTAGTTAGCCCATGGAGGTATGGTAACTAAGCACCAAGGCTTACGCTTTATTAAACTACATAGATGGACTTAGGATAAGGTTAGGGAATAAGAATTTCTCTTTAAGTGTTATCGTCTTTAAAGGATAATCCCTATGCTATGGTCACATTGTCCTATACCAGAGAGGGTATATAAAATGTGGGGGGACCACTTTGTCATCCTTATAAATGATGAGGTTTAGTAATGTGAACCCCAAAAAATATGGGATATTGGCCACTCCTATCCACTAAGTGTCATTTGTAGTGACATTGAACTCAAATATGGTGAAGCCTTAAGAATGCTAGAAAGAAATATATTTGGACTCTTGAGAACCTTGCTTGTGCCCTTTAAAAAAAATCTCCCTCTGGTTGGTATTTTTGGGTTGTTACATTCTTCAAAACTTCTTATTGGAATCTTTTATTCTTCCATATTTCTTATTAGAGTCCATTGTGCTTCCAAACTTCTTTTGGGGTCGTACTATAGCTTCGTCCTATGTATCTGACCTTTCTTCTTGGATGATACTCCTTTCAAAATAGTTGTTATTTTCTATCCACAAAATAAAATTGGATAAGTCACAACTTCTCCAAAATTATACTTACATTCAGTTAGTTTCATCTCTCCATGAACTAACCTAGACTATTATCACTCACTTGATAATGATCATGGTCACACTTACCTACTTGCAAGATGCCATCGTAGGTATGACCATTATCACTCACCTTATAATGATCATGGTCACACTTGCCTCACCATAAGGTGCCATTCCCTATAATAAACTATACTCTCTAGGATTTTTATACCTTGGTTAGATCGATCAAGATAGAGTGCAATACTTTGCTTATCCCAAATCAACTTAAGATCCCTAGAAAAGTAAGTCTCCCCAAGATAGCAAATCAAGTCAAGGCTCAACCTAGATTCTCTTCATGGAATATTCTAGTACTACAACCTAGGCTTTTATACCAACTATAACAACACACCAACTCAACCTAAGGGAGAGAGAGATATTTTTTTACAAGGAAATACTCACAAAGAAGTCCCAATATTTTATTCCAACATTGTAAGGCATAACCACATTTTTAGTTCACCTTTCTAAACCTCACCATTTAGAGAGGATGTCATCAGTGGTCCCCCACTTTTCTTATACCCTTACTGGTATAGGACAACTTGACCATGGCGTAGGGATTATATTTTAAGGCCCATAACACTTAAAGGAGGATAATTATTCCTAAAATCTACATAAGTTTATCTATGTAGGATTATGGCATAATACCTTAGTGTTTAGTTCCACACCTCGATGGGATAATTAAGGCCATTACCACTCACCTGGTAATGAGCATGATCACTTAATCCTCACCGTTTAAGGTGCCACCACTATATTATCTTGTGAATTATTCCTAGACCTCACCTCGAGGAATATGTCCAAGCCTCACCGTTCAAGGTGTCTCATTCATAATTATTTGGTTATTGCATCATTGCAACTCCTCCCAAATTCATAATACCTGGTTATTGCATCATCGCAACTCCTCTTAGGTTTTGGGATACCTCTTGACTCAAGGGTTTTCTAATATGACTCTAATTCATACCCAAAAATCCCATCCAATCCTAATATTCTAACAATTAAATGAAGACATCTCTCAAATAAATTAAAGTGCTATATTTAAACATAATTACTTTTAATATAACACATTGCTAAAACTAGAAAATTAAATATTTTCATATCATAAAACTAGATTTAACATTTCCTTATTTACAAGAAGAATAATACATCATCAAGGTATTAAATCATATCTATGAATTAAATACATTCTTATAATTTTCATAACCAACATTCCAAGTACTTTCATAGAAGAATAACAAAATCTAATCTTTCATCTATGAGCAAGTCTTGAAATACCATAACAAGAGTAATTACAAAATATCTTTCCTTCCATCAAATATTTTTAATATAAATACTTTCCAAGTATACTTTACTTCAATATTGCATATAAAATAAATGGTCATAAGTCCATATTTTATTTTAAGATCCTCCTTTTGTAGGATCTTCTCCCATGAACTTGAATAGAAATTTTTTTAAAGGATCGAGACAAATCTTGAATTGCTTATGCAATCCTAACATGCACTAAGAAATTAAAAAAACATGCAACCATGCAATATATTGAGAGAATCCCATACTTCTCTCAATCATAAATTTTCTTAGCTACCCAAGCCTCAACCAACTTTTCATACATTCAAGTATTGAACATTGGTACAATATTGCATAATTCCATAATATTAACATCTCTCATTTAGTTAATATCCATATAGCCAATAACATCAATATAATTATAGATCTTTCTATTGGCTATAAAATACAACCTAATATGCTTAACATTGGTAACTATCCATCATGTTATTTTTCCAAACTAAATAATCAAACATCGTTAATATTAAGCTCCTCATAAAAACTCTTTAACATGAGTTAAGTTGAAAATCTAATTTATTCATTCAATATATAAGAAATTAGGATTAATTTTCAAAGTAAACCAATCAAAATAAAAACCTAATTAAAAATCTTCATACATAAAGAAAATTTTTAACTAACAAAAACTTCTAAAAAATTATGAATATGAGCCAACACCAACATCTAAAGAGGCCACTACCTATGCGAAAACTAAAACAAACGTAATACTACATAATCTTACGTTAAAAACCATGAAGAAGGCTCTATTACAACCCTCCTTGGTAGGACTTATTCTTGACAATGAACTATGTATTGAAATATGGATGTCTAAATGCATAGTCTTATTTTATGGCAATAAGAATGAGTAGTTGTTCTTTAAGCTTTGATTCTATTCTTGGAATATGGTGTTGTTGATGTATTTATGGTTGTAAGACCAGGTACTCTCACCGATGGATTAATATGGAATAACCACCTAAGATGAGATAAATTTTGGAAAATGATGGTGATGACTTGTTCATAAACAACTCTAAGGTAAATATTACCTTCATGTAGATGCATTGCATTTGTGCTTGAGTTGATAAATACAATGTTGGGTTGAGAGGTCACTTTGTAAAATGAGTCCTATTTGGTATGATGGGGATAACATGCTAGTTATCTTAAAAATCTATCTAATTAGAGATAAAGTATGTACAATATTGAATTATAAATCCTTGTCTTGCTTGTGCTGGAGATTTTGGATTGAGTGGTTGGCCAATAAAAAGTATTAATAGGGGTAATATCATTAATGCCTTAATAATAATACCAATGTCGATAATTCATATGGACATATGGTATTAAGAGCAATGCTATCTTGGATTAATTGTTGAATTAATTATTTTAGTGTTTTTATAACCATGCTTAATAGTAAAGAAAGGGGTGATAAAGGAAAAATTAATTCAAAGGATTCTAAGGTTGGAAAAATCAATAATTAAGGGCTAAGGTTGTGTAAGCCTTTTTAATCAATAGGAAACACATTTCATATTATCATTTTCATAAAAAAAATGGCAATATTTACCAACATTACATTGAGTTCTCTTACGTTATGTTGGCCATGCAAGATGCCACGCTTCAAACATATTTGAAAACTAATGGATGAGTTTCTCAAGAGGTTAGAAGAAAAATGATCTTATCTGGAGAAGAAAGAATGAATTACAGTATGTTTTTGGAGCAAAAGATGTTGGTGATCGAGATCCAACTCGCTCACGCCAAATCTGTAATCACATTCAATAGATTAGAACAACATTACAGTCATGGCAACAGTCTGCCCACATAAATTCTTTTGTCCCGAAAGATAGTTTCTGTTACAACATCTTTCGCCTGGAAGAAAAATAGCCTAATAGGTCCAGAATGGCCTCTTGCCTTTACGTCTGCAACTCTGTCTCCACAGTTTTCCGACCCCTTGTGCATGCCTTCGCTTCCCCTTTTAAAAATCTCTGGCATGACTCTCCGTCTTCCTTTTTTCTGATGCTTTCGTTTCATCTCCCGTGTCTCTTCGTTGTTCTGGCTGTCGAAACGTTCTGACTCTTCGTCTTCGTCTACTTCCACTGCACCTTGGTATACCACCGCTCGACCGTTTCCTCTGTAACGGCTCCTGTAACCGCCTGTGCTTTCTTTTCTTTTGTTTGGTCATGAAAATGCGACATGTCACGATATCGCGACACTTTCGGCTTCCCTGACTTCCTGCCCTCTTCAAGTCACGAAAATGCGACATGTCGCGATATCACGACACCTTTGGCTTCTCCGCCTTCCTGTCCTCTTCGAGTCACGAAAATGTGACATGTCGCGATGTCGCGACACTTTTGGCTCTTCTGCCTTCCTGCTTTCCTCGAGTCGCGAAAATGCGACATGTCGCGATATCGCGACACTTTTGGCTCTCTCTGCCTTCCTTTCCTGTTCGGGTCACGAAAATGCGACATGTCGCGATGTCGCGACACTTTCGGCTCTTCTACCTTCCTGTCTTGTTCGAGTCGCGAAAATGCGACATGTCGCGATATCGTGACACTTTCGGCTCCTCTGCCTTCCTGCCTTCCTCGAGTCACGAAAATGCGACATGTCGCGATATCGCGACACTTTTGGCTTCTCTGCCTTCCTATCCTGTTCGGGTCACGAAAATGCGACATGTCGCGATATCACGACACTTTTGCTTTTCGGCCTTCCTACCTTTCTCGAGTCGCAAAAATGCGACATGTCACGATATCGCGACACCTTTCCCTTCCTGCGCCTCTCTCGCCTTTTGGTCGCGAAAATGCGACATGTCGCGATATCGCGACACTTTTTCCTGTCGCGATATCGTGACACTTTTGCTTTTTGACCTTCTTGCCTTTCTCGAGTCGCGAAAATGCGACATGTCGTGATATCGCGACACCTTTCCCTTCCTGCGCCTCTCTCGCCTTTTGGTCGTGAAAACGTGACATGTCGCGATATCGCGACACTTTTTCCTGTCGCGATATCACGACACTTTTTTTTTCTATCGCGATATCGTGACACTTTTTGCCCCGCTCCTTTTCTCTCCTTCTTGAGTCACGAAAACGCGACATGTCACGATATCGCGACATCAAGGCACACTTAGAGAAAAAAAATAAAAAATTTTCTTTGATGCAAGATTGCTCTGCTGCCACCGGATGCTCCTGCATCAGACACCCGGGGTGGATTGAGAAGTGTCCTCTACTTCTATACTGTTGGAGGAAGACCCAGGCGGTCGACCTCTATCTTTGACAACCAAGTTGCATCTTCGAAAGGCCTGCCTTTCCATTTGACCAAATATTCTGAATACCGCCGGTTCTTGGTACTTCTGCCTTCTCGAGTATCGAGTATTTCCTCTATCTCATCTGTGACTGCTGCAGTCACTGGAATACTCCACAAATCTGTTCTTGGTGCCTCACTACTATCTCCTTCATGGTATTCTACCAAGTCTAAAATATTAAAAATAGGTGATATATTCAGCTCTCTCGGTAGTTCCACTTCATAGGCATTACCTGAATCTCTTTTACCTATGATCCTGCATGGTCCAAACCTCTTCATCTTCAGTTTGTTGTAGGTTTTGTTAGGAAACCTTTCCTTTCTCAAGTGAACCATGACCTCATCTCCCACTTGAAACTCTTTGAAACGTCTCTTCTGATCTACTTTGGCCTTGTACTGAGTATTCATCTTACTAATATGTTGTTTTACCTCCTCATGCAAACTCTTTAGGTGTTCTGCAAACTCTTCAGCCTCAGCACTACTCTTTTCTCCTTTACCCATCGTTCTCAACTCCGAAGCATTCCTTGGGTTGTTCCCATACACAATCTGGAATGGTGATTTACTAGTACTTCTGTTGATAGAATTGTTGTAAGCAAATTCTGCTTGTGGTAAAATCAAATCCCATCCCTTGGGCTTATCTCCTACCAAGCATCTTAGAAGGTTACCCAAACTTCTGTTCACCACTTTTGTTTGTCCATCAGTCTGCGGGTGGTATGCAGAACTGAACTTCAAATCCGTCTTTAACTCGCTTCCACAAAGTCCTCCAAAAATAACCCACAAATTTGGTATCTTTGTCAGATACTATACTCTTGGGTAGACCATGAAGGCGTACCACCTCCTTGAAAAATAAGCCTACAATATGAACTGCATCACTCATTTTCTGACAGGGAATAAAATGAGCCATCTTCGAAAACCTGTCAACCACAACAAAAATGGAGTCATTCCCTCGTTGTGTCCTTGGTAGGCCAAGAACAAAATCCATACTGATGTCCTCCCATGGTCTTTCCGGTACAGGTAATGGCTGATACAATCTTGTATTCTGTCTCACTCCTTTTGCCATCTGACACACTCGCAACCCCCGCACAAATTTCGTCACATTCTGCCGCAACTGTGGCCAATGGTAGTTTTCACCGACAAGGGCAATGGTCTTATCTCGACCAAAATGCCCAGCTAGTCCTCCACTATGCTTCTCCTTTATCAGATTATCCCTCATTGAACTTCTAGGAATGCACAATTGGTTCTTTCGAAATAGCATCCCATCTTGGATGGTGAAATCCAGCCACTTAGTTCTATCCATGGTAATGGGAGACAAACATGCCTTCCAAGCTTTCGCAAAGTCCGGATCCTCCGGATACAAACTCCTGAGTTCTTCAAACCCAACGACTTCCACCTTCATCTCCAACAACAAATTTTGTCTTCTACTCAAGGCATCTGCAACTCTATTAGACTTCCCACTCCTATGCTTCAAAACAAAGGTATAACTCTGTAGAAATTCAACCCACTTCAGGTGTCTCTGATTCAGTTTTCCCTGATCGTTAATATACTGCAAAGCTTGATGGTCAATATATAAAACAAACTCTTTTGCTAACAAATAGTGTCTCCATTTCTTCAGAGCCTGAACTATAGCGTAAAATTCCTGATCATAAACAGAGTATTTCTTCCTAGCATCATTTAACTTCTCACTAAAATATGCAACAGGTTTACCTTCCTGACTCAACACAGCTCCAATGGCACTGCCGCTAGCATCACAATCAACCTGAAATACTTTATTAAAATCTGGAAGTATCAAAATGGGTTGTTCCGTCACCTTCCTCTTTAACATCTCAAAACTTGCACCTGCCCTTGTAGTCCACTTAAACTCCTTCTTATCCCCTCTCATGGTTTCTATCAGGGGTGCGCAAATACTGCTAAAGTTTCTAATGAACTTTCTATAGAAACTTGCAAGACCATGGAATGATCTTACCTCCGTTATGTTCCTTGGAGTAGGCCACTCAATGATAGCCTTCACCTTTTCTGGATCCATTTTTAGACCCTCATCCGAGATGACAAATCCCAGATACACCAACTCCTTCTTCACAAAACTGCACTTCTTCAAATTAATCAGCAACTGCTCCTCCCTCAACTTTTCAAAAACTATCCGAACTTGCATCAAATGTTCTTCCAATGTCTTGCTGAAAATCAGAATATCATCCAAATAAACAATAACAAACTTCTCTAGGAATTCTTTCAACACCTCATTCATTAACCTCATGAATGTACTTGGTGCATTGGTTAGACCAAACGGCATGACCAACCACTCGTACAAACCCTCTTTGGTTTTGAAAGCAGTCTTCCACTCATCACCTTCTCTGATGCGAATCTGATGATACCCACTCTTTAAATCAATCTTTGTGAAGTATTTAGCTCCACTCAAACAGTCCATTATATCGTCCATTCTAGGCAATGGAAATCTATACTTAATGGTAATCTTATTTATGGTTCTGGAATCAGTACACATTCTCCATTCTCCATCCTTCTTCGATGCTAGTACTGTAGGTACTACACAGGGACTCAAACTTTCTCTAATCAATCCCTTCCTCAACAACTCTTGAACCTATCTGTTCAACTCCTCGTTCTCTATGGGAGACATTCTATGGGCTGCTTTATTGGGTAAACTGGCCCCTAGAATCAAATCAATTTGATGGCTAATATTTCTTACTTGTGGCAAACCCTCGGGCACATTATCTGACACAATATCAAGAAATTCTTCTAACGGACTTTCAACCTCTATTGGAATGTCCATACATTGTTCCCTCTTAACAGTAGGAATTAATGCGTAACACATAGACTCCCTCTTCAAGCCATCCAAAAATTTTCTACCATCTACCAGACAGATCCTTGCACTACTGCATACCTTCTCATCCACTTCCTTCGATGGCTTCAACTTGTGACGCATTCCGCCCTTCGTCAGAGAGTAAGTATTCGCATGTCCATCATGCACCGCGTGTCTGTCAAATTGCCATGGCCTCCCCAACAACAAATGGCAAGCATCCATAGGTAAAACATCACATAGAACCTCATCTTGATAAGTTCCAATATGAAATTTAACCAAACACTGCTCACTGACTAATGCCCTATGATCTTTCTGCAACCATGCAATCCGATATGGATGCGGGTGCGCCCTCTTCTCCGGTTTTAGCTGAGTAACCATTTCTCCCGAGACCAAATTGTCTGTGCTACCATTATCTATGATAACATTACAGGTCTTACTTGCACATTTGCATCTCGTGCGAAATAAGCTCTTCCTTTGATCCACATCTTTCCCCCCATTCATCAATGCTCTTCTTGTCATCAACACTTCTCCTTCTTCTACTTCTTTAGAATGTTCAGACTCAGCACCTTCATCTGCTACAACAGCTCTGGCATGATCCTCAGGTCGCTTATTCGTCCTCTCTTGGTATTGGGGACACTCATATGCCCGATGTCCCTCTTCTCCACAATGGAAACAGGTTCCACGAAATCCACCTCTTCCATACCCACGTCCAGCTCTACCTCTTCCCCTTTGGTAACCGTTGTTCTGATTACGGGGGCGGTAAGTATTCTCCTCTTTCTAATCTTGGCTGGTACTCGTTTCACCAGTCTTATTCCGATCATCAAATTTTCCTCCACTGGTCCTTCCCCCAGTTCTTCCACCTCGACTCTTCCTCTTGGTTTGCCTTCAAATCTTTTGTTCAGCTTCTCTTCAACCTTCAAGGCAAACTGATATGTATCCTCAATGGTGGTAATTCTGACCAAACTGAGTTCTTCTTGGATATTCATTCTTAACCCATTTATGTAACGGGCTACTTTCTCCTTACTATCCCCTGAATGTCCAGCTCTTATTAAAATCTGGTAAAACTCCTCGATATATTCCTTGACAGATTTGCTTGACTGTCTCAAGCTCTACATTTTCCTCAACAACTCTAATTCGTAATCTATAGGAATAAACTGCCTCTTCAACTTCTCAACCATTCGGTCCCATCTGGTTATCCTTTCCTTTCCTCTCCTATTTCTTTCTAGTTGTACTTCCTTCCACCATATGCTAGCATGGCCTTTCAACTTTGTTTTTGCCAGTTTGATCCGATCTGGATCTACAACCTCCTCATACTCAAAATACTCCTCCATATCATTGATCCAATCAATCAACTCTTCCGGATTGAGTTTCCAGAGTACGTGGAGACATCAAACTTTGGCTTCTTCCCGATCTGAGTTATGGCCTTAACTAATCTGACTTCTGCAGGATTCATTGCTTCCTCTTCCTCTGATGGATTATCAACCTCCCAAGCTTCATCTTCACTATGGTCTTCTCCCCTTGGTTCAACCCCTCTTCGCAACTCCTCTTGCAGGGCTTGCACTTGCCTCTGCAAAGCTTTGAAATCTTCTTCAGGTACCACATTCCTCCCACCACCATGGTTTCTTCGTGGAGGCATTCTTCCTCACACTCTTCTCCAACCCTTCCACAGATCCTGGTGCAAACTGCCTCACTTTCGGCGATCTGCTCACACACTCAGGAACTCCTACTCTGATACCACTTGATCGAGAGCCAACTCGCTCACGCCGAATCTGTAATCACATTCAACATATTAGAACAACATTACAGTCATGGCAACAGTCTGCCCACATAAATTCTTTTGTCTCGAAAGATAGTTCTGTTACAACATCTTCTGCTTGGAAGAAAAATAGCCTAACAGGTCCAGAATGGCCTCTTGCCTTTACGTCTGCAACTCTGTCTCCATAGTTTTTTGACCCTTGTGCATGCCTTCGCTTCCCCTTTTAAAAATCTCTGGCATGACTCTCCGTCTTCCTTTTTTCTGATGCTTTCGTTTCATCTCCCGTGTCTCTTCGTTGTTCTGGTCGTCGAAACATTCCGACTCTTCGTCTTCGTCTGCTTCCACCGCACCTTGGTATACCACCGCTCGACCGTTTCCTCTGTAACGGCTCCTGTAACCGCCTGCGCTTTCTTTTCTTTTGTTTGGTCACGAAAATGCGACATGTCGCGATATCGCGACACTTTCGGCTTCCCTGCCTTCCTGCCCTCTTCAAGTCACAAAAATGCGACATGTCGCGATATCGCGACACCTTTGGCTTCTCCGCCTTCCTGTCCTCTTCGAGTCACGAAAATGCGACATGTCGCGATGTCGCGACACTTTCGGCTCTTCTGCCTTCCTGCTTTCCTCGAGTCGCGAAAATGCGACATGTCGCGATATCGCGACACTTTTGGCTTCTCTGCCTTCTTGTCCTGTTCGGGTCATGAAAATGCGACATGTCGCGATGTCGCGACACTTTCGGCTCTTCTGCCTTCCTGTCCTGTTCGAGTCACGAAAATGTGACATGTCGCGATATCGTGACACTTTCGGCTCCTCTGCCTTCCTGCCTTCCTCGAGTCACGAAAATGCGACATGTCGCGATATCGCGACACTTTTGGCTTCTCTGCCTTCCTGTCCTGTTCGGGTCGCGAAAATGCGACATGTCGCGATATCGTGACACTTTTGCTTTTCGGCCTTCCTGCCTTTCTCGAGTCACGAAAATGCGACATGTCGCGATATCGCGACACCTTTCCCTTCCTGCGCCTCTCTCGCCTTTTGGTCGCGAAAACGCGACATGTCGCGATATCGCGACACTTTTTCCTGTCGCGATATCGTGACACTTTTGCTTTTTGGCCTTCCTGCCTTTCTCGAGTCACGAAAATGCGACATGTCGCGATATCGCGACACCTTTCCCTTCCTGCGCCTCTCTCACCTTTTGGTCGCGAAAACGCGACATGTCGCGATATCGCGACACTTTTTCCTGTCGCGATATCGTGACACTTTTTTTTTCTATCGCGATATCGCGACACTTTTTGCCCCGCTCCTTTTCTCTCCTTCCTGAGTCGCGAAAACGTGACATGTCGCGATATCGTGACACTTTTCCTTGTCGCGATATCGCGACATCAAGGCACACTTAGAAAAAAAAAAAAAATCAAAAAAATTTCTTTGATGCAAGATTGCTCTGCTACCACCGGATGCTCCTGCATCAATTGGGTAGCTTGGCAATAGGTAGATCTATGATTATAATTCTTTGTATAGTTTTAATTTGGTTGCTATGTTTGATGGCACCTTGGTTTGTGAGTTTTGTGTTGTAATCTAGTTGCTATGTTTGATGGCACCTTGGTTTGTGAGCTTTGTATTATACCTACCTATTATGGGTGACTCTCATTATGAGAGGTCATTGTAGTGTCATTGCAGACATTTATTTTATCTTCTTGCAGTCATTTAATCCATGAGTTGATCACTTCCATGTTGTTGATTTAGTGTTATATTGTTTTCTTTTCCCAACAATGTTTTTCCCAAGTCTATCCTAGATGTCTAAGTGTTGTGAGTTCAGGATTATTGCCATCCTATATTCTTAAGATTGCAAGTAAGTTTTGGTTTCCTTTATGTTGTTGTATTGCTTTGACCAGCTTCCTCTCCCTAGGTAACCTAGTCTACCACCTTTTTTTAGTGCCTAAATGTTTATAGCCAAGTGTAGATAGAATCTGGTTCAATGCTTGTTGCAGGTTGTGCTTGGTCATCCCTATGTTTTGTAGTTGGTATCTTTAATGGAATTACTTTTGCTTTAGAAATCGGGTAAGTTTATTAAGTTATCTTCTTATATGGTGATAACGTAGCTAGATTTTATTATTAGCAAATCATTTAGTTAAGTTTTGAATTATGTTCTTTCTTTAAGTAATAGATATGAGTTATTAATGAATTCATTAGTGAAAGATTAATATTATGTTCTTTTCCACTTAAAAAAAATTCTTTAGAGAAAGAACTATGTTATGATCTATGAATCTTTAAAAGAAATCTTTAGTGAAAGAGTATGGTCATGTTTTCAAATATTTCTTTAGCAAAGAAGTTTTATTTTTATTTAAAGAGTTTATTAGAAAAAAATATTGTTATATTCAATATTTAAAAAGTTGTTATTAGAGGAATATTGTTAAGCTTCCTATTTATCTTAAAATATTAATATGAAGCTCTTATAGTCTTATTTTATTAATGTTATGTTTCTTGGATTAAGAAAAGTTTAATATCTTTTGTTGTTATGAGAGTTAAAGTTTGCACTAGTAACTTCATATTTAATTAGTACTTTGTTTATATTAAGAGTTAAAACTATGGATGAAATTTTTGGGAATAAATATTTGCTTGATAGGATTGAAATATTTATAATGGTTTCCTAAGACTTGAGTAGGTAAGGAAAATATTATAGAGAGACGTATGGAATTATCTCCTTGATATATTCAATGGATGGTTGTGGTGTGTTTAAATTGGGTTTGGAAAGCTTATAGTGGACTATAGAGACTTATGTAGGTAAAGGGGCCACTATAGAGAGAAGTATGGGATTCTCTTCTTGTTGCTTGTTTTCCAATGATTGAATTGCATAGCTACTTGCATCATACTTAGAGAATATTAATCTACATTGCATAAAAGAGTTGTCCTGATCCCTTAATGTCCCTCAAGTTTGTAGGAGAACTTCATCATGAAGATGATCATGAAAGGAATATGGTGTAGAAAGCATTTAGGCAGAATGGTCTTGATGTATCTTGGATTGAAAAGTTGTTATGTAAATGAGAAATTGCTTTGTGTTCCTTAGATAACTTTCCAAGTGACTTATCTCTAAAAGAGAGCTAGTATGGCAGTTTTGTAATGTAAATGGTGTAGACACAAAAATCTAACCACTTGTCATCCATCCGTGTCCTGCAATAATAGTTGTCTCTGTATATATATATATATATATATATATATATATATATATATATATATATATATATATATATATATATATATATATATATATATATATATATATGTATGTATGTATGTATGTATGTATGTATGTATGTATGTATGTGTGTATTTATTTAATATATAAATATTAATATTTTATATATTATATTTATATATGTTTAATATATATATATATATGAATTAATCCTAGCCCTCCACCATGTTTTAATCTCAGCCATCCATCCATCTCAATCCATGCCACTTGCCCAAACTTAATCTCCACCCTTCCTCATGTTTTAATCTTGACCACTCATTTTGTGTCGTCGAAACCCTAACATGTTCAAGGGAATATTATAAAAGAGGAATCATTTTGATGAATCAAATCCTTGGTCCCTTAATCCTAAAATGCCTAAGAAATCCTCAAGATCTTCTGCACTAGCCACTTTGCCATCACTTTCATCCTTCACCACCACTTTCACATCATTCATTTTCACCGTCGTAAAACCCGAGTGAACCAAATCTAGTTTTGCTACACTCCCCTCAGCCCTTTAACTCCCTCTAGAGTCAGTAGAATGCATTTGGATATTTTTTAAACCTTTCTAGTGCATCTACAGTCATCACATAACACCTCTAGGTATTTACCACAACAAATATGCAGTCCTACAATGCTCGAGTACCATCCGAACGTCCTCGCAACCATCATCGATATAATTAGAGATAAAATTAGCATGTTGACAAGGTAAGAAGTTATTTACATTTATTTTACATTCCTACACTTATGTTTTTAGTTACATTCTGCAACATCTAGGGTTTAGTATTTTTATCTTTCTGAGGGCCTCACAATGTGGAGCCCTCATAGGTGCTTCTAATATCTTTTTGTTGTTTTTTGTTTGTAGGTACAAGTATCATCTTTTTGGAAGCTTTTGAATATAGGGTGGCCCTTTTAGGATACATAAGCCCACCCGCACCCTCGTTTGGATTGAATACGAGTGAGAAGACACCAATAGTGTATTGGCCTAGGATTTCAAAAAACCCTAGTATTTATAAAATATGTACCATACAAGCATTGTAAAACCTCATATTGGGGCACATTGATTGTATAATTTTGAGATCCACTCATGTTAATAAAAGCTTATTCATCTTGTGCAATCTTGTGTTATTTATGTGCTTTTGATTACTTTATCTTTTGTACTGGTGTTGTTCGATTTTAGTTTATAAAATGGCAGCCACAGTGGGATCCCTAGAGGGCTCTTCACTCTAATTTATCTTATCACTAATTCATGTTTATGTTTTCATTTTGCAGGTTCCAAAAATTTGATCGCATGATTTTTGCGAAAAAAACTAGGGTTTCTAGAGGTTGCAGAATTTAATCAGAGGTTGCACGAACACCCTACAACATTCAAGGAATTCCCTACAATGTTCCAATGACTCTATGGTGTATTTCACAGAGTGGGAAAGAAATACGTAGGCTTCCTAGTAAGCCTGCTTAAAACCCTAACCCATTTATGTTTTATTTTTTTCTACTTTTTATAGTAAAATTAACAAAAAGAAGATCATTTATTTTATGTTAAAAGCAGTTACATTTTATTTGTATTTTTGCATTCATGCATTCACTATAGATCACATTTATTTTAGATTTATGTTTCTTTCTAGGGTATTCATTCATTATTTTTGTACGTTGTTTGCATTTGAAGTTACAAAAGCATTATTAGCTACATGATAGGGTTGAAAATTTTCATTTTTACTTTTCTAAACTAGAACAAGATCATAATACTCAAGTAAACTCTCGCATTTGGTGATTCAAGGTGAAATAACTAGGTGAACCCTCCACTATTGGAATCACTTGATGATTCAAAGTGCAACTTAAGTGATGTACCCTAAGTTATTTTGAGGAACGTGGTGCTACTGTTCATGGATTCTAGTTTAGACCTATGAAATATGTTGTTTTTAACATTGAGTGAAGACAATAGATAACACATTTTAAAATAAATCACACACATTGCACGTTTCACAATAAACAACAGTGAGTTGGATTTCATCACCAACCATTGTTTGAGAATTAGCAATGGTGGGCTTCATCTCCATCCATCAATCTCTGCCCTTAGCAACCATAGTCACCCATGAGCAAATTTTCTAGATTTTATCACCAAGAAGAATATCATTTGCCATCCAGTCATAGATTTCACCTTGCATAATAATTCATATTAGCACATTTACAACACACAAACCCAACAAAACAAAAAATATATAAAAGAGATAAAAAATCAAAAATTTGTTGCAAAATATAGGGTTAAATTGATTGTTTGATTCTGTGTGTTCTTCATTACATTTTTTTTCTACATATTTTACACACTTCCCCACCATCATCTAACTCATTAGCTTATGGTTTCAACTCGAAGCCAAGCAAATATTCTAAGTCAATCCCTTTCTAGCCAAGACACTTCATCCGTGGAGTGTTCCACATATTTCCTTACCACTTCTATGGTTAATCCTGTCAGTGTGATATAGACAAGTTAATTTGGTTTATCTTTGGGTCCATCACATATTATGTATACTTAAAATACTTATGTATTACACATAGTAGCCAACATCCCCATTCCAAAAACTAAGCCATCATCTTCCATTGATCATAACTTCACCCACATAGACATGGCTAAAGTGGAGGATTTTCGAAGTTCCACTAACTATGTTCTAGAAAAAATTCATAGCCCCCCTATGCCAATGTTTCTCAATAAGAAATTGCCAACTCATAGCCTTCCAGTTTCACCCAGGTGTACACTAACCCTCTTTTGGATGTATCATATGCACCTTCCCATTATTGGTTCATTCCACAAAAGTCGTGTTCAAAGCACTTTTATTCCCTCTTTATATACCACTACCTATGGCAATCCTTTGTATGAAGCACATATCAATAGGGTTATGCGTAAGGTGTCAGCCCAAAAATGTATTTATAAAAAATTGGTGAATTAGTTTTGAAATCTAGGTGAATAGTGTCCAAATGCATGTAGAAGGTTCACTATTATTAGGGGCAATGTTGGAAATTTAAACTTAAAATAGTCAAATTATTATAAAATTGGGGCGAATCAACCCAAAAAAAATTTGCACCCAAAATATTTTGGCTAATGGGCCCTGGTCAAGGGTCCCAAATATTAGCCAATTCCAAAATTTGAAAATCCTAATTTTAGCCAATTTGGCCATAAATAGCCGCTATGCATAACCTTGCATATCAATGTTGTTTCAAAAATACCAACTTCCACTACATCCACTACCCCACATTCAATTGCAATCCCGATTGCAACTTATCCTCCATCCACTTCATCCATTCCAACCACATCTACACCATCTACTTCAAATATGGACATACAAGACGCATGGCAACACCTTAATAGATTGCTTAAGGAATGATAAAATTCTCAGTCTTATCCCCAATAGCAAGTACAGGTGATAAATCTTAAGCCTTGACCCACTTCCACTCAGTCTACATTCTTTTCATCAAATACATCATGGATATCGTAACCTTTTATGATTTCCATTCCCACACCTCTATCAATCCACACATTCCATCCCAAAAATTCAACCCATTCATAGTCCTCAAACATCATCTCCATTCTATTATTTGCAATCATTCAATCATCAACATCACCAAATTTAGTCCAGTCCATTAAATCATCAGAATCTAATCACACTTCAGCATTTCACCACTTCACCTTCACATAATCATCAAGTGATTCAAGGCTTCCACATATGCAACAAAATATTGATAGCATGATGGAACATACTCCTGGTATGATGAACTAGAAGCTAAATTTAAGATAACTTATCAATCAACCAATTTAATTTTTGATACCATCACCACCATATCCAATAGATTTTATAGTACTAGAATTTGATAAATTCAAAGGAACTGAGGATCCTAGAGAGCATGTGAGCACGTTCATCCATTCATGTTTCAAAAATTCAAAATCAATATGCCCTAATGCTCAAAATATTTCCTCAAACATTGGGGGAGATGTTGTGGAGTGGTATAACCATTTGCCTCATCATAGTATTTATACTTTTGAATAGTTGGTGAACCAATTCCTCGAGAGATTTTCCCTCAATGTTTTCATTGACTGACTTATATAATCTTAAGCAATTTAATGATGATTCAGTCTATGACTTTGGAAACCATTGGAGGGTTGTTATCACAAAACTATTGTTCTCCCTACCAATGGAAGAGCTAACTTGATTGTTCACCAAGAGTTACCTAAAACCCATCTCCTAGTTACTACAATTACAATCGTATAGATCATTTGAAGAAGCTATTGCCCAGGATAGCATAATTGAGGAAATCAAAATCCAAGAAGGTGTGCTAAAGCCTAAAAAGAAAGAATGGCAGAATAAGAGCCAATTCAAAGGAACCTATTCTGGACAATTCAATTCAAATTAGGCTAATCAAGCAAATCAAGTAAATCAAGTGGTAATGAGCTAGCTGATAATGGCTCAACAATAGCAATATGTACAATAACCACCATAATAAATTGCATATCATGTGGTTACCTCACCATAACAAGTTCAAAACACAACACCAACTATAGAAAATTGTCAATATCGATAATATGTTTGACAAAATTACCACTACACCCCCTTATCCGAGTCATATACCTCCATATTTCATAGGTTGTATGATACAAATCAACTTGCCTTACCTGAGGTCAAACAGATGATCTCACCAAATGTAGAAAAAACTATTGAGAGCATCTATTTTATCCTTATCATCGACAAAATGGGTATGATATCAATGGCTGCTACAAATCTAAATATATGATGCAAGACCTAATTAACTTAGGATCCATCAAGCTTGAAAGTCCCTTAGCTCAACAAAACCAAAACCTTGGCATCTATTAAACACACTTCCTCATCATTAGGAAGCACAACCAACAACAAGAGGGTCAAATACCAAGACTCCTAATCAAGTTAATCATGTTCAACAATACTAAGTGTTTGTAGGTGTTATTCATATAGTCACTCAAGGTCAACAACGCACTACCAATCAAAAAAGTGCACAACAACAACCCGCTCAATATTCTATAGCACCACAGGCAAGTGCGTCTCCTCAACCTACCACTTCATCACCCATACAATTCTCCACCAATTTTTTCCAACCCATTCATATTCCAAGTCATCCATCTCATCCCATTGATCCTCCCAACCGTTCATCAAGGTCAATTATCTCTCTAAGTAGCCGGTTAACCACTAGCCTTAAGATGGCTTCAGCTAAACTGTCTATTTATGAGCTTATTCAACAATCTCCCCCACATCACGAGGCATTAATGGAGATTTTTAAATCCATTAAACTCCAATATTAGTATGCTAATACCTTTAGCAATTTTATGGGGAGCATTTGAACATGTGTGGAACCCACCATTACATTCTATGATTTTGAAATTAAACCAATATCGTCAAGATCAATGGACCCTCCATTGCATATCATGGCTCAAATTGATAGGAATCCATTCAAACAAGTTTTTATTGATACTGGCTCCTCCATAAACATCATCACCACATTCACTCTTCAATATCTTAATCTCCTACCATATCACATCACCAAATCCACCTTCATCCTAAAAGCATTCAATTATGCTCTTTGTTCCATAGTTGGCACTATAGTTTTACCCATTGAAATGTGGGTCAAAATGTTGCACACCATATTTCACATCCTAGAAGGGTCCATGGCATACAATGTACTCCTTGGATGTCCTTGGATTAGGGAAATGAGATGTGTCCCTGTTATACTTCATCAATGCTTGAAATATGTACATGAGGGATAAATTCATTGCATACCAATGGACGTCAAACTATTTAAGTATTGCAATTTCATTTCAAATATTTATGAATCCATGCTTCCATCTACCCACCTTATCTTGAAATCAACCACATCATCAATCACATCATTTACCACACCATCCACTTCTTCATCCAAAGTTCCTATTCATGAGGAACTCCCCCTCAGCGTTCCATCTCAAGATTCCACTTATATGCCTTCATATTCATCACCATTTATTACATGTACATGTGGTCAAGCTCAATCCACATCAACCACATCATCATCATCAACATCCTCCATCAATATTCCCTCCACATCATCACCCATTCATCAAACATCCTAGCCAAATCCACCTTCATCAACATCAACTAATGTCTCACAAGTCAGATTTAAAGATTGCGAGATGTCATTCTAGTCTATACCTCTCCCATTATCAAAGCCCCAAGCCAATCCTGAGTCTTCCACATCCACTGCCACATCGTCCCAAGTCGTGGTCCACCTCATCAATCCTAGAACTGGTGAATATGTATTCTAATACATCACCATTACACCACTTAACATCCAAACTGCTAGGAATTATGGTCACCCACATGACCCACCCTTATATAGGAGCAGTTTACAACATGGATTCAATTCCTAATAACATAAATTTTGTGGATGGGGGTATTGATTCATCATCCAATCCATCTTCCTTAAATGAACCCAAGCAACCAGCACCTGCCAACATACAACATATGTCAGGTTGTCCATCCCAGTATTTTCATCGATTAAATTGGTAATGTTATGGTCTACAAAACTTGTAGTGTCCAACTTCACTTACAAAATAGGAGCTACAAGTACTGCAAGCTTAAACCTACAATGCTCAATTTTACTTGTTAATTAGAGGTGATACAAGCATTGAGATTTTAATAAACTAAACTTCTAGTGCTTGAATTAATATACCAAAAGGTGCTACAAGCATTACAAATTCAATATATTGAATTTGGACATTTCTTGTAGTGATTGTAACACTTGTTGCTTATAGCACTCATTGCATGTAGTTCTCATTTCTTATACAACTCACTATTTATAGTGCCCATGGCTTGTAGCACTCACCACTCATAGTACCTATTTCTTGTAGTACTCATTGCTCATAGTGCTCACTACCTATAACGTCTACTAGCCATAGCACTTCCTACTCATAGTATTTATCAATTGTAGTGTTCATCACTTGTAGTGGCTATTGCTTGTAGTGTTTATTTCTTGCAATACACATTACTAGTAGAATTTATTACTGATAGTATCTATTGCTCATAGTGCTCACTGCTTATGATGCTCATCACTTAGCGCTCATAGACCTATAAGACTAGACGCTAGACTTTGCAAACCTCTAGCACAAAAAATGTAGATCTATAGTGCCAACCATCATTCTCTATAGCACATAATAATTGAAATTGTATCACTATCTTTCATAGCCAGATCCATATTATATATGGCATGATCCATATGAGATAAGTGGTAGATACAATAGACAACTTGTAGAATTTAGCAACACTTGGAAAACAACCAACCCTGTTTCCATTTACAAAGTAACAAATAGTTCACTATAAAAAATTTACCATTTTTTTATTGTAACCAAATAAGGGAGACTATTTCTAGAATCATGCAACAATTGATATCATATTGTAAAAATCTATTAAAGAATGATTTTGTTCTATTTTTACCTATAGTTTGTTAAATAGGTAAATTAATGTAATTGCCAAACCATGCTCCCCGTCTATATAAATAGGGACATTTGAAGACCCTGGTGGGTTCCAAAGAGAGGATATAAATAGACAAGATATAATCTAAATAATATATTGTAATTCCATCCAATTTTGGCATTAGTAAAAAAATATTATTATTTTATTTCTACTTTTATTTACATTTATTACTTATCCCCAGGGGTACTTCTTCCTTCTAGTCTCTTGGGTAAGAGCCCACCCAATATTTCTAGCAAGTGAGGATGATCCCTCTATTATTTTTATTTCTATAATGCTTCAATAATTTCAATTATCAAAATTTCTATTTTTTCTAGTATTAATGCAGTTTCTTTATTAATCTTACTGAAATGGATCAGTCCAACCCTTGTTAGATAAATTAAAGGAACAATTTTTGGCTTGCATCCCTCATTTATCTACATATACAATGTTAAAATCCTATCCAATTAAATATCTGGATTGATAGATAAAGGTGATGCTCATCAATAGGCTTCACATCACATCAAGAAACAAAGGCACTATAAATACATTTGGTCATGAGGTCCTTCTATAGGATCAGGAGATCCATTGGTTGAAGTGTCATCATATTCTTCATCTAAGTTTAGATACTCTATATTAATTTGATCATTGTCATCCCATTAAGGATTTTCAATTGGGTCCATGATTCTCTTCTTACTACAAAGAGTAGGATACATGTTTGAATATGGAAAATAGATTTTTAAATATATCTACTCTTGATTAAAATAAAGATAACAAAGCTATAAATATTGATTTCAACTGGCCAATATACATCATAAATATATTTTGATATACTTTAACCTACTCGATATACCTGCCATCCTGATATACCCGTCGATACTAGGATGACTCAGTTTCCTCAATGTACATGGTCATACATGAGGGTAAACCTTGAGGTACTAGACTAAGAATAATACAAGGATCAATATTTCTTGGATACGTGACTCAGTATTAATATTACCATGATTATTTGAGGTACCAATTGTTAAATCTTGATTAATGATCTAATCTATGCAAACAAAATTAAGTGGTCTTTCTTGAGTTTAAATAAAAAAATTTCTTTTAATTATATGAAATGTTTTAAAATGTCATAAGGAGGTGTTCACATCAGGTTCACCAAAATGTGAGGAGGTCTCACAAAAATCTAGTGGATCCACTGGGACTAAAATCCTCACAAGGTTGTCCTTGAAGAACACAAGCTTATACTAAGAAGGGGGGGTGAACAATATAAGATCACTTTTTAACTTTTTCCTTTTACTTCATAAAGAAATGCAATGAACCAATAGCAAAATCAAAGCAATAATCAAACCAGTGTACAAGTCATCACACAATTGATACACCAATATAACGTGGTTCACCCAAGGTGGGCTACTTCACAGAGAAAATATTTCACTAAATTTTCTCAATCAAATCCTTTGGGAATCCTTCCCAATTACAATGTTTATGGACTTCCTGTCCAAAGGAGAATCCTTCACCTAATCAAGTATTTATGAGCCTCTTGCCCAAAGGAGATGTCCTATCCCCCAAAGAAGTATTTATGAGCCTCCTACCCAAAGAAGATGTCTTATCCCCCAAAGCTCTGGAAATGATACTTCAGAATACCATTGCCTCTTCTACCGCTAGCAGGTGGAACTCCTTTCCACAGAAGATGTCATGTCCTCCTTGCTTTGGCTCTAGAGACTTTTGTCCTCACTGATCACCTCCATAGCTGCTCATCAAAACCTGTACTAAACACAATCAGTCAGTCCAGCACAAGTCCTCTCAAACTCTGTCATAAATCTGCACCAAACTCAGTCCTATTTTCCAGCACAAATCTGCTCTCAAATCTCTGTCAGATCTGTCCCAATCTTAAGCTAAAAGCTTGAACAAATCAATCACAACTATTCACAAGTCTCCACCAAGACTTCATCAAATGTATCCATAACTTCTTCAACAAGAACTTGTCCAAATCAGTCCACAATTTCTCCACAATAACCTATCCAAATCAGTCCACAAGTTCTCCACAAGAACCTGTCCAAATCAGTCCACAAGTTCTCCACAAGAACCTATCCAAATCTATCCTAGAAAGCTCACAAAGAAATTACCCAAATCAGCTCAATCAATTTTACCATGAAACTTGCCCAATGTGAACACACAAAGAGAATTGTTAGAGACCCAATGTGTTTCATCTAATCATATCAAATCAATCTCATAGAAGCATAAAGAGAATTGTTAGAGACTCAATATGTTCTATCCTTCAACTCTCAATCTCAACTCAAATCAATCTCATAGAAGTAGTATAATTTCACAAGATCTTGAACCACAACCCAACAATTGCCAATAATGCAATATCAAGGAATCAACTCCTCCAACATAGAACCATAACTTGCTATCAAACCCTAGCCAAGTTAGTTTTCAATAACTCAAAGCAATCTCTCTCTAAGCATCAAAAAAGGGTTCAAGATATTTCTAACTTCTCTCAAATGGGAATGCTCAACTTAACCACATAACCAAGTTTATCAAGCAAAGTACAACTTGATAAAATCAAATCTCAAAGGAGCAAGCCCAACTCATGTATCAAGTAAAGCATAACTTGATCAACTCAATCTCAATGGAAGCAATCTCAAAACCAAAATCTCAACAACCAAACAACTCAATTAGGTTTTCAACAACTTATAGTAATGGCATAAGTTTCTCACTCAAAAACCCTAGAGCAAACTTCAAATGCTTCCACTCTCATAAACCAGAATTATGCAATAACTCATAAACTCATCATGATATCATAATGCATAATCAATACTTCCACTTTCAGAAAATAAGATCCACTCCAAATAAGGAAACTTAATTTAATCCTTTTCACTCCAAACTTATTTTTAGAAAACCATCAATCAATAATAACCATAGAATAATGTGCCCATACCTTTACTTTGATGAAGAAGGAGAACTCAAAATCTATCACAACACTAACTCTCAATTTGCCACAAATTAGAGTTAGCAACAATGGAATAATGCACAATGATAAGAGTCCTAATAACACCTTATCACTCCAACTCATCAATAATCAAAACTCACAAATGTACATATCAGCAATATTCCTTTACACCTTATAACTCCTACTTAATATATCATAAAATAACTTCAACCTCAAAAATAATTACAAGAGAATATCCACTCAATAACTCCAAAGGCTTTCTAACCCCAATATGACATTAAACACAATTATTCCTTAAACCCTTATAAATCCTAAAATACATTTACTTCTAAATGCATTTACCACATAAACATTAAGCATCAATAATAACAAAGTCAAAGCAATATTTCTATTTAACCTTATACCTCCATCCAATTACAGAGCAATGGAAGGTCACAGAGCAATACAAAACTCAAAAATCACAAAGCAATCCGAAATCGAAGGTCACAGAGCAATACAAAATTAAAGGTCACAAAGCAATACAAATTCTAAGGTAATTGCACAAATTAGAGGTGCTTAAAAACTTAGGAAATAATGCCCTTTAATTGTCTTTCATACCATGCAAATTGACGTCGGCGCTCCTTTCAAACATTGCATTTTTCATCCCATGCAAGTTGACGTCGGTGAGGTAAGTCTTTTACATGAGCGTCGCTAAGGGTTTAGAAACCCTTTCAATAATTATTATTAAATTAATAATTATTATTTTATTAATAATAAATTTAACTTAAAACCTTTTCAAAGGTTTGAGTTAATTTATTTATTAATAATAAAAATGGACTTTTAAGGTTTTTTCAAGGAGCAAAACCTTTTCATTAAGCCAAGATGGTTTTAATAAAAACCCTTAATGAGTCCAGATGGTTTTAAGAAAAACCTTTAACCTTGTCACCATGGTTTTAATAAAAACCCTTAAACAAACATCATGGAACTTTCAAGATCTTTTTGGCACCAAACTCTTTTTGACATCAGCACAAATTCCTTTTGACATCAACACAAACTCCTTTTGACATCAATGACAACTCACAAACATGAAGCTAGGCAACATACCCAAAATTGCCAACAATCTCCCCCTTTGTCATTGATGGCAAACCACTACTGAAACCACTGCCAACTGTCAAAATTGAAACCAACTGAAAACCATCCTCTGAAGCTTTGCTCCCTTTGACTCAAAGCTCTCCCCCTTTGTCATAAATGGCAAAGGGTCACCTTTGGGGCTCAGGGCTAAGAATGAGCCTCTTAGCTTAGCCCCTCCCCCACCTCCTATTGAGGTGATTAATTCTAGGGTGGGAGTAAAACTCCCATTAGGCACTGATCATCATCAGTGTCCATAGCTGCCTTTCCATGATTTTTCTTGATATCCTTGTCCATGTTCTTGTTCCTATTCTTGTTCTCATCCCTATTTTTGTCCAAGTCATTATTCCTATTCCTGTCATTATTCTTGTTCCTACCATTATTTATTGTTCATATTCATAACCCTGAACCCGTACCTTGGAACTTCTGCTCTACACCATCTGGTTGTATGTCCTTCATTATTGCACTTATAACATTTGACAATGTTATTCCTTTGAGATGTACCTATTTTTTGAATCCTCTCTGTTGGACCAAACCTATTCCTGTTGTTAACCCTACAATTAACTGCCTTGTGCCCAAACTGATTACAAGAGTAGCAATACCCTTGAAAGAAATTACCATTTCTAAAATTTCCATTAACCTGTCTTGCTTGAGCCCTGCACTGTGAAGCCATGTGTCCAAACCTGTGACATGCAAAACATCTTCCATTGAACTTTCCTTACCTTGACCTCATAGGTCCTTTAGTATTTCTCCCCTTATGCTGATTCTTGTTTTTTGATTATGTGCTATCTGAATCACCATCTGAAAACTTACTCTCTGAAGTACTCTCTTCATCTAAACCATCTTCTTCTTGGGAGCTCATACTAGATTCCTCAACCTATTCCTTTTGTTTCTTTCCAAAACCAAGACCTATTTTATCTATTGTCCTTCTTTGATCCTTGATGATTGATTTTACCTTCTTGGAACTTTCTTCAAACCTATAAAGCTTCTCCTTGTACTCTTTAGTTTCCTTTTTCAAGGAAGCTACTTCATGTTTTAACTCTTTACACTCAAGAGACCTAGCTGCCAACTCTTCTTTGAGTTCCTGTGTCTTTGCTATAGAGATATCAAGATTCCCTATAAGCTCATCTCTTTCATAACGGTATTCATCAAACCTATCAATGAGTCTAGCATATTTCTTTCTTTCTTTCTTTAACACATCAAGAGCATTAACAAGTTCAGCCTCAAGATCTACTTCTCCCTTTTCTGAAACATCCTCTATTTGTTTACCTTTTGAAACATCAATATCCTTTTCTGATTTCTTACCACTAGAGGTGCTACCTTCATCTAAAGCCATAAGAAGATCTTCCTCATAATTTTCTGAAGCATCCTCATACATAGTATTACCAGAATTCAAACCATCATTTGTACAATCATCCTCAAGGTGACCAAAATTTCCACATCTAAAGCACTTAAGCACAACAAATCTATTCCTCTTTTATTTTCCTTCCTTTTCTATTAGAAACAACATCTCATTTCTATCATCACTTGAAGAACTTCCATCATCACTACTAGAACACTTACTTGCTTTGTCTGTGTAGAAACTTTTCTTGTGTTTTTGGAAGTACCTCTTCCCTTGACTATTTTGCTCATTTATTTTCTTCCTTTGATACATGTGCTTCTCAGATTCCCTATGCTTATAATCCTATTTTTCTTCATCACAATCATCCTTGGGTTTCGGACAGTCAGTAGCATAGTGACCAAACTTTCCACAATTGAAACATTTAACAAATTTCATACCTTTGTGCTTTCTTGAGAACTTGCCTTTCCTGTTGTAGTTTGCTTCTTCATCACTAGAAGACTCATCACTTGTCTTCTTGTTGTTTACCCTTGGACTTCTTGGTAGCTTTGAAAGTTTCCTCCTTCTTAGGATCAGGTACCACTTTAGTTCTTAACTCAAAAGCTGCAAGTATACTATGAAGCTCATCCTTTTTCAATTTATCCAAATCCTTGGCTTCCTCAATAGCTGAAATATTTTCACTAAATCTATTTGGAAGAGACCTCAAAATTTTATCACAAACATCATTTTCAGCAAGCTCAAGACCTAGTTCCTTCATGGAATTAACAATCTCATCCATACGAAGCATATAGTCACTAATATTTTCTTCATCATTCATCTTGAGTTGTTCAAACATACCTTTGTAATATCTCAATTTTGCTTTTTTGACATTTGCATCACCTGTATGAACCACTTGCAATTGATCCCACATTTCCTTTGTTGTATTACAATGAATCACCTTTGTAAGATCTGCCTTTTGTAGACCTTTCAAATTGCATTCATTGCCCTTGAATTGTTGTGATGTAGAAGTTTCTCATATTTAGTAGTAGGAGGGAGCTTTGGAATAGTGTACCCAAACTCAACTGCTTCCCAAACTTCATTTCCAAGAGCCATTAGATGAACCTTCATCTTTATGCTCCATAGACCAAAATTTGTCCCATCAAGAATAGGTGTTGAATTACCACTTGTAAAATCCATTGTGTTCTTTTCAAGATTTTCCTTCAAGTTGTGAAACTCTTCCGAAGGAACCTGCTCTAATACCAATTGAAGAACACAAGCTTATACTGAGAGGGGGGTGAACAGTATAAGACCACTTTTTAACTTTTTCCTTTTACTTCAGAAAGCAATGCAATGAACCAATAGCAAAATCAAAGCAGTAATCAAACCAGTGTACAAGTCATCACACAATTGAGACACCAATATAACGTGGTTCACCCAAGGTGGGCTACTCCACAGAGAAAATATTTCACTAAATTTTCTCAATCAAATCCTTTGGGAATCCTTCCCAATTACAATGTTTATGGACTTCCTGTCCAAAGGAGAATCCTTCCCCTAATCAAATATTTATGAGCCTCCTACCCAAAGGAGATGTCCTATCCCCCAAAGAAGTATTTATGAGCCTCCTACCCAAAGGAGATGTCCTATCCCCCAAAGCTCTGGAAATGATACTTCAGAAGATCACTGCCTCTTCTTCCACTAGTAGGTGGAACTCCTTTCCATAGAAGATGTCATGTCCTCCTTGCTCTGGCTCTAGAGACTTTTGTCCTCACTGATCACCTCCACAGCTGCTCATCAACACCTGTACTAAACACAGTCAGTCGGTCCAGCACAAGTCCTCTCAAACTCTGTCACAAATCTGCACCAAACTCAGTCCTCTGGTCCAGCACAAATTTGCTCTCAAATCTCTGTCAAATCTGTCCCAAGCTTAAGCCAAAATCTTGAACAAATCAATCACAACTGCTCACAAGTCTCCACCAAGACTTCATCAAATCTATCCACAAGTTCTTCAACAAGAACCTATCCAAATCAGTCCACAAGTTCTCCACAAGAACCTGTCCAAATCAGTCCACAAGTTCTCCACAAGAACCTGTCCAAATATGTCCTAGCAAGCTCACCAAGAACTTGCCCAAATCAGCTCAAGCAAGTTTACCAAGAAACTTGCCCAATGTGAACACACAAAGAGAATTGTTAGAGACCCAATGTGTTTCATCCAATCATATCAAATCAATCTCATAGAAGCATAAAGAGAATTGTTAGAGACTCAATATGTTCTATCCTTCAACTCTCAATCTCAACTCAAATCAATCTCATAGAAGTAGTATACTTTCACAAGATCTTGAACCACAACCCAACAATTGCCAATAATGCAATATCAAGGAATCAACTCCTCCAACATAGAACCATAACTTGCTATCAAACCCTAGCCAAGTTAGTTTTCAAGAACTCAAAGCAATCTCTCTCTAAGCATCAAAAAGGGGTTCAAGATATTTCCAACTTCTCTCAAATGGGAATGCTCAACTTAACCACACAACCAAGTTTATCAAGCAAAGTACAACTTGATAAAATCAAATCTCAAAGGAGCAAGCCCAACTCATGTATCAAGTAAAGCATAACTTGATCAACTCAATCTCAATGGAAGCAATCTCAAAACCAAACTCTCAACAACCAAACAACTCAATTAGGGTTTCAACAACTTATAGCAATGGCATAAGCTTCTCACTCAAAAACCCTAAAGCAAACTTCAAATGCTTCCACTCTCATAAACCAGAATTATGCAATAACTCATAAACTCATCATGATCTCATAATGCATAATCAATACTTCCACTTTCAGAAAATAAGATCCACTCCAAATAAGGAAACTTAATTTAATCCTTTTCACTCCAAACTTATTTTTAGAAAACCATCAATCAATAATAACCATGGAAGAATGTGCCCATACCTTTACTTTGATGAAGAAGGAGAACTCAAAATCTGTCACAACACTAACTCTCAATTTGCCACAAATTAGAGTTAGCAACAATGGAATAATGCACAATGATAAGAGTCCTAATAACACCTTATCACTCCAACTCATCAATAATCAAAACTCACAAATATACATATCAACAATATTCCTTTACACCTTATAACTCCTACTTAATATATCACAAAATAACTTCAACCTCAAAAATAATTACAAGAGAATATCCACTCAATAACTCCAAAGGCTTTCTAACCCCAATATGACATTAAGCACAATTATTCCTTAAACCCTTATAACTCCTAAAATACATTTACTTCTAAATGCATTTACCACATAAACATTAAGCATCAATAATAACAATGTCAAAGCAATATTTCTATTTAACCTTATACCTCCATCCAATTACCAACAATAATTTGCCAAGTCAAATCAAATATTCCACATTATCAACAAAAGATCTACCTTGGCCAAAAATCAATTCTCCAACCTTAGGAGAAGTGTGGAGACACCAACATAAGCGCCAAAGCGCTTCCTCCTCCAAACTCGTGGCCCAAAGCAACTGTTGTACCACGTGCACAATAATCCACGACCAAAAATGAAACACGCCCGATGCGAATCGATCTCGACACCTCTGCCTAGCGAGCGCCTTCGCTCCACTGCCTCTGCCATTGGAGCACAAGTGCCCAATGAAACTCTCAAGTGCCACTCGTCGTTTTACCTTCCCTTTGCTCACAAAAATTAAATACAAACAGATTTGTCTTCCTCACAGGCATACGAAATCGAAACTTAAACACAGAGCAATACGAAACTCAAAAATCATAGAGCAATCCAAAATCGAAGGTCACAAAGCAATACGAAATCGAAGGTCACAAAGCAATACGAATTCGAAGGTAATCACGCAAATCGGAGGTGCTTAAAACCTTAGGAAATAATGCCCTTTAATAGTCTTTCATCCCATGCAAATTGACGTCGATGCTCCTTTCAAACATTGTGTTTTTCATCCCATGCAAGTTGACGTCGGTGAGGTAAGTCTTTTACATGAGCGCCGCTAAGGGTTTAGAAACCCTTTCAATAATAATTATTAAATTAATAATTATTATTTTATTAATAATAAACTTAACTTAAAACCTTTTCAAAGGTTTGAGTTAATTTATTTATTAATAATCAAAATGGACTTTTAAGGTTTTTTCAAGGAGCAAAACCTTTTCATTAAGCCAAGATGGTTTTAATAAAAACCCTTAATGAGTCCAGATGGTTTTAAGAAAAACCTTTAACCTTGTCACCATGGTTTTAATAAAAACCCTTAAACAAACATCATGGAACTTTCAAGATCTTTTTGGCACCAAACTCTTTTTGACATCAGCACAAATTCCTTTTGACATCAACACAAACTCCTTTTGACATCAATGACAACTCACAAACATGAAGCTAGGCAACATACCCAAAATTGCCAATAGTCCTCACCTCAATTTTTGTATCTTGGGGTTTAGGGGTTCACCAGGAGTGTTTTAAATACTCACTCCAAGTCTTTTTATGGGTTTGATGTGTATATTGGAAAACACTTAAGTTTTGGTTTTGAAGACTAAATGTCAAGATTATGAAATTAAACTAGAGTCTAAATATGCATAAAATAAGTAATGCAAAATACAAAAGCTAGTCTATGATGACTCTTTCTTTTGAATGAAACTAGTCCTAGGGTACAAGAAAGTAAATATTTTCCTTTTTTGTAAGGGACAAGAGAATGCACATACAAAATTTAGCCTAGATGCATATCCACATGCGATTCAAAACTTTAAATGCCTAAATAAATGAGAATAGATAAATAAATCAAAATGAAACTAGGTTCCTTTATTATCCCTTATTTCATGACTTCACATTTGAAGAAAACTAAGATTCCTTTTAACCTTTTTTTTCTTTTATGTGCAATCTACAGTAGGCTAAAAAATAAAACACAACAAAAAATAGAGAATGGATGAAATTCCTAGCAAGACTAATTAGAGCAGTTACATACTCCAATGGTTGTCATGCTTTCACGCCCTACAGCTACCAACAACAAATATTATTTTACACCCTATAAACCTCAATAATCACCACATAGTGGTATTACAACTATTATATATGTATTACTTGACAAGATTTGAAACCTACTCTTTTCCTTTAAATTTTAAGAATTTAACCAAATAAGCTAATATCAATTGATTAGTCTCAAGGGGGACAATGCAAATCCATAGAACCTACACAAATGACAAAATTTAAAGAATACGGTCAAGTTTTGGGGGTCTAATTTGGCCGCAGAGGAGGTAAGGTTCATAGAATGGGCAGTCAAACCCCCTTGTTCCATTTAGTTCACCGAAATGAAAGCATAAATTAAGTGACCTTAGTTGTAAGGATGAATTTTTTCTCCATATATACTGAACATGAAATCATTGAAGCAACAAAGGAAACAAAAAATAAAATGTGTACTTCAAAAGGGTAGATCAAAGGTTAGAACTATTTCACAGTTAGAAGGGGGAACCGCGAATCCATTTTGCAATACATGGACTATGATCAAAAATTGCAATCGGATGAGAGACTCAATTTGAATCTAATAACAAGAGACTAGATTATAGAAAGAGAGCAAATAGAAATATAAAATTCATGGGGCTAGAGTAAAGCTTGCCCCCAATCCTATTTAGGCAAATTTGTGGTCGATAAGTATCGATCACAAATCACTCTACTATAACTTGGGAGACAAAGTGGAAGGCAGAATGTAGTATTAAGATGGTTTAAATGGATAAATAGGGATATAAGAGGCTAAGAATAGGTCAATATCTACGGGGCCACAATAATATCAATTCCACTTCGACTCAGGACGAAGTCGTGCCCTATAAGAGTAGTCCACAAAATTGTTCTATCAAAAGACAAAGAGTAAGAAAAGTGGTGAAGTCAGGTTTTAGGTTGCCTACAAGTTAGAAATGGTTGAGTGAGGGGTAGCGAGAAGTAGAGGAAACAATAAAAAAAAATAGAGTTTGTTCTATATTGGTTTTGCAATGAATTTATGATTGATACAAGCCAGTCACAAAAGCATCTTGTGTAAAGAATCAAGGCAAAAATCTACTAATTGAGGAGGCTCCAAGGGCTAAAGAAGTGAGAAGAGATCGAGATATCCTTGGTCTACAGTTGTACAATGGCTAAAACACAAGTTTAGGGCATAAAGATGAATTTAAAGTAACAAAAGGAAAAGATATGCCATATAAACTTATGTTAAAGAACAAATTGCAAAAAGGAGAATAAAACAAGGGAAGAACTACAACCAATAGAGGAACGATTCCCCTAAGACTTGACCAAGTAATCCCTCTAAAAGCTCTTCAAAGGGGCAAGTGCACTTAATAATTTGAGCTACAAATTTGTAAGAGTTTTGTTTTCATGAGAGAGTGTTATGAAAATGAAGGCCCAATGCCTTTGTTTATAGAGTTTTTTTGGTATGGAGGGAGAGATGGAAGGGCATTGATTGCAAGGAGAAGGTGGTTGAATTTGAAATTCACCAAGGCAAAGGGGAGACACCTAGAATTTAGCAATAAGGTGAAGATATTCGAGGGATGACGCCATAAATGGCCCAAAATACCTAGGCAGGTAGAGAATCCAAGATTTTGGATTTGGCCTTAGGGACACGATTTCACAATTGGTATTGGTTGACCTTGAATTTGTAGATATGACTATCGAAGGTCATATTGGGTGACAACCAACAATGTCAAGTGGCTTTTTGAAACTAGGCAGGAAGTGGTTGAAACATGAATTCGCAATTCATCAAAGAGGATCATGAAATAATTGAGATCGAAAAATGTCTAAGAAGGGATGACACAATTTGTAATCCATCAAGGAGTGTGAATTCGCCAAAAATGAGAAATATATCAAAAATGAAGGGTTAAAGGGTACAAAAATTGCATTTTGTAACTTTAAAGGGTTGCTTAGGCTTCTAAGAGAAAATTGACTAATTTGGTAGGGTCAATTTTTGGTGTCTACACATAAAAGATCGATATTTGAATATATGTTTCATCTAGGATCTAAACCTATCTCTTGGCATAACAAGAAACAACAGACAATGGCCTTGTCATCCATAGAGGCCAAATATCACATTGCACAAGTTTTATATGAAACGATATGGTTACGTTGCATATTGTCATATATGGATGTATCTAAAAGTCGACTAACAATATTGAATTGTGATAATCTAGGTGTTTTGAAATTGGTCAAGAATCCAGTCTTTCATGAAAGGATAAAGCACATTAAAGTTCAATATCATTTCATTCAAAAACAAGTTTAAAATCACCAGATTCACAACTCCAATACATTCCTATCAAAAAATAACTTACGGATATTTCCACTAAAGCACTTGCACATGTCAAATTTAAATTATTTTGTAGTTATTTTTGTATGCCAAATAATGTAATATGGGGGAATGATAATCAAATATTACATTATTAGACAATGCTTCTTATTTCAGAGAGATCTAGTTGTTTGTAACTACTATGCTATTTTTTGTTCTGGTTACAATGATGCAGTATGATATTACATATGGTTATAACCAATGAATGTACAAATATCGATGTTGGATCAATAAAATAATGTTTTTAATTCTTCCTATCACGTCTAAGATGGTGTGAATTGGATCTTAGTTGGGTTATAATCATTTTTTGTTTCCACTTGATTTTTGCATCTATATGCTTCTTTTGGTTGTGTTCATAATTTTAGTTGAACTCAACGTATACTTATTTTTTCCTTCTTTAATTTTTTTTTTGGTAATATTAAGAGATGGGGGTCAAATCTTAGTTGGGTTATAAGCATTTTTTGTTTCCATTTGATTTTTGCGTCTATATGCTTCTTTTGGTTGTGTTCATAATTTTAGTTGAACTCAACGTATAATTAAGAGATGGGGGTTTTGACCAGGAATCCTCTAACCTGTTACAACAACTCCATCAGGGAGACACACACCCACCCCCTCACACACTCACCCATGCCACGGTTTGAACCTTGGACCTCTCGAAGAAGAGCCAAAGCCTAAACCGTTGCGTTGCACCCCAGGTGCTTCCTTCTTTAATTTCTACTCTATATGACAAGCCTAATGTTTTTCCTTACATATTGTTTAGTTTGGGACCTTATGACATTTAATGTTCCATTTTTCTATTTATTTGTTTGTTTTGTTTTATCCATGTGTCTTTTCTTCTATTCAGGGTTTTTGGCAACCTGCTAACTTACATTCTTTCTATTTTTTTTTGTTATAACAATAGTCTTATTATAACTTCTACTTCTAAAGATAGTTCATGTTTTAATAAATAAAATATCATATGGGACTAATACTTTAAGTCTAAAATGATTTGTAATTAGTTATTTTTGAATCTTTTATATTTTTCTCCATTTAAAATTTGATGTATTGTTGATTCCTATCTTGCACCCTTATAGCACTATTTGCACCCTTATAGCACTATAGAAATAACTAATAAAAAAAAATCAAATGATTTTCCAATCCCATTACTATACTTGCTTTTCTACCCTCTTAAATATCAATTTTTTTTAAATAATGTTGTTATTTAAAACAAAACCTACCTTAGAAAGAAAAATAAAAATCTAATCAACCTTATATATATATATATATATATATATATATATATATATATATATATATATATATATATATTTATTATTATTTTTTTTTTTGGAGGTTGTATATGAAACCTCTGTAATCCCTAGCCCACAGGGTAAAAATAAAGTCAATGAAACCCCGACCGTGTAAGGAATTGAATTGGGACAACCCACATTAAGCACAAAACCTTAAAATTATTGTTATTAATATAATGTTTACTTTTTTAAAATTATTTAAAAAAAAAATTATCTCTTTCTAGTTGTAATTTTTATTTATTTATTAATTATTAAAATCATAAACATAAATGAGAGGGGACAACCCAACGATGGTTAGGGCTTTCCCTTCTCTTTGAGAGCAAGTGGGTAGTTAAAACTCTCCAGCTATGGAGAGGCCCAAGTTCAAATCTCCCCCCTCACATGTTGTGGATATGTTGTTTATAAAAGGTTCCTCATCAAATATATATATATATTAACATGAAACAAAATTACAATCGTGGGCCAGCCCCTGCACATGCCTAGACTTAATGTTAATAGAGGTGAAAAATCCCATAAAGTGAGATCAAGGACCTGCACCTTTAAGCGTATGGCAAAGAGTATGGCAAGTGTTGGGGTTTATAAACCACTTAAGCCCCACATTAATGTGAGATTATTCCAAACACACACTAAACTATTAATGTGGAATGAAATTACAATCAAGGAATATAACACTAGACTTCATATTATTCACAAACACACACTACACTATTAATGTGGAATAAAATTACAATTATGAAAAATTATAGAATATGCCACTAGGCTTGCATCATCACATTATCCCATTAAAAAGTAAGAAAACCAACCCCTATACATATCTAAAAATATTAATTTCAATATTAATAATAAAAATCCCACCAAGCTGACCATCCATACCTTCAATGACTTTAAGAAAATTATCACCAACCTCATCATCCATACCTTAAGAATTTAAGGGAAGGATTTTTAGAGATATATTACTTCATGATAATAATAAAAACACTATAATAAAAATTCTCACAAACTGATTATCCATACCTTCAATGACTTTAAGAAAATTCTCAACAACCTGATCTCCCATACCTTCAATGACTTTATGAATTTAAGGGAAGGGTCTTGTACAAGAGCAAAGTATCATTATATCTGTACGAGGCATTTAAAGCTTAGTATTGAAAGTTTCTTTTATATCAACGTCTTAGTAAATGTTTTTTATTATTATTTTTAATAAAATGTTATTTATTATATATTTTAAAAAAAATTAAATAAATTATAATATAATTATATTTTATTATTTTTATTAATAAAAAATTTAATACATAATTATTACATATAAAAAATAATATTTATATATAATTATTATTTTTAATTATAAATTTATTTATATAAAATAAAATTAAAAATAATGCGAAGGGCGCCATATATTTTCCCTGAATTTGAAAGGTTAGGGTACATAAAGGAAAACATTAACCATGAATTTCCAAGGAGCCCACGCGAAAGACCCATTGGATGGAACAAAAGGTAGAATAATGAACATTATATATTCCGTTGAAATGATTAAAGGTCCATGAAACCAATAGTTGTAAAGGTAAAGTATACGTGGAACATGTGAGTCTTCAAAATATGGGTGGGCACCTATCCTTTAAATCATTTACAATAATAGACAAAGTTTGAGTTGAATGATAATTATTTTCTATGTTTTTTTTTTTAAATTGATGATATTTTATAATTGTAATTTTTTTTTAAATTAATTATAAATGAGTCGGAGGTTATATTATTGTTTCTAAAGATTTCATTTTAAGTTTATAGAAGATTGTTTACAATATTTTAATTGCATTAAGTTGTTGAAGAGAAAAAAGAATCTAATATTTTTTTAAAGTTATACGACACATAAATCAATGTTACCAGCATTAAATATAAGATATAAGAGGTCTTTTCTAATTTGTTACGTCTATTATTTAGGGAGGTTTCCATAACAAATTATATTTCCTTGGTCCAAGGCCTAGTTTGCCATAGCATCCACTACCTTGTTTTGCTTGTAGGAGACATGAAAAAATTCAATTGTCCTAAATCTGGTTTGAAGGTTGCACCAATATTGAGAATGGGCCTTAGTAGGATCTTTCAACCAATTAATGAGCATTTGGGAGTCTGACTCTACAGTACCAAACTTTAGCCAACCTTAGCAAACCTCTTTAAAACCCTGAAGAATAGGATAAACTTATGTTATATTATTAGAGAGAACACCTAAATTCTCTGCAAAGATGAAGACAATATTATTTTTGAAGCCTTCTCATACCTCTCATACTTGCTCTTTATGGATTACTTCTTGAAGCTTTATCCATGTTAATATTTCTAACATCATTAGGAGGGGCTTCCAAATGATCATCCCGACGAATAGGAAACATGTGTTTATAAGGATTTATGTGTCTCCACGTATCCAAAGAAATCTTCATCCTACAAATAATACTATTCCATTATTGGGATGGGGAGGAGGGGGCTTGCATTACATGCAAGATTATTTCCTTGATATTAGCTAAGGTGCTAAGGTCTTTTACCATATATAGTGAATATCCTATTGAAAATATTTGAAGATCCTATTGTTTCTTCCTTTCCAAAGATTCTAGAGCAGTAAAGAAATGTTGACCCATATCATCTCCTTCATAGAACTATCCATGTCATCCATCTTGGGCCAGGTATGCCAAGCTTGCTCAAAGGAAGTGAACATGTGAGGTCTAAAATCCAAGAGGGAGGTCAACATTTTTCATAATTGGGTAGCCAAGGAACAAGAAAAAAAGGTGATCCAAAGTCTCTCCATCCATCAAGACTTTTACTTGTCGATTTCTACATGAAAGGACGTGTTGGATTAGAATCTATCAAAAGATGGTGGATACTCGTTCAAGTTGAGATATGAGGATCTAGAGCAATCAAATTTTCCTACTTCGAAATATTTTCTTTGGAAGAATGTTTGGTCACTAGAGGTTATCCCTAAGGTTTCAACATTCCTTTGGTTAGAACTTTAAAGTAAGATTCTTACATAAGAGAGTCCACAAAGAAGAGGATATCATGGACCTTTCATATGTGTCTTATGTGAGAAGGATTTAGAAACACCATATTATTTACTTCTTCAATGTTCCTTTGCTCACACCATTTGGAGCTTGTTCTTTAGAAATATGAAAAATATATTGGGTAGTTCAACATTGAAAAAGTTGATGAGATGTTGGATTAATTATTTCAAAGCTAAATCATTATGCATTTTATGGAGGATTGGCCTTGTCAATATCTGTTGGAATTTATTTCTTGAAAGGAATAATAGAATTTTTAAAAATAAATCTCAAAGTCATGCCAAGTTTAAAATCACATTATTGCCTCTCTTGGATAATGTTTATATTATGGTGCTCATCATGGGAAGCCTTCATAAAAATATGTTCTAACTACTTGGTTACAGGATTTGAATATACATGGAAGATTCATGTGACACAATGACATTAAAATGGAGGTTTTCCTTCGATCTATGATAAATTGAAAATATTCAAAATTTGGGTTTATCAAAATTAATTTTCACGATGCTTCCATAGGAAATATGGGAAAAGTTCGTGAAGGTGGTGTTTTTTGACATAATGAAGGCAAAATTCTCCTCACCTACTCATAATAATATGGAACTTCAACTAACGACTATGCAGAGCCTAAGGAACTTCTTATATGGATTAAAATTGCAATAGAAAAAGAAAAGAAATATATTTCAACTGAGGGGATTCATAAATTATCATTAATGCTATTATAAGTAGGAAATATTGGAAAAGTTGGTGAAGGTGATATTTTTTGACATAATGAAGGCAAAATTCTCCTCACCTACTCATAATCATATGGAACTACAACTAGTGACTATGCAGAGCCTAAGGAACTTCTTATATTGATTAAAATTGCAATAGAAAAAGAAAGGAAATATATTTCAACTGAGGGGGATTTATAAATTATCATTAATGCTATTAATAAAAATAAATGTGGGAATATCTGCGTGATGTGGTCTACCGAAAAGGACGCCACTTGCATTATCGATGATGTGACCCGGGTTCAATCCCCACGACGGATATGTATATGTATAAGTATTTACTCAATAAAAAAAATGGATGTGGGATTGGATAAAAAATAATATTATTAGTGATGCTCATCATCTATTAATAAAGACAATATCTTGGAAATGTGAGCATATTTATAAAGGAAATTGGGTAGTAGATAATTTAACCAGTTGTGGTGTTGTTCTTCATCTTAGTGAAGTGCAAATTTTAGAAGGAAATTGGGCAACTAAGATTTTATCTCTTAATCAAAATGATGTCAAGGGGTTGATATGGAAACATAGCACTTTGAGGAAGTTAAATAATAGATTTGATAGAAAATAAATGAAAAATATTTGTGATAAAAAGGCATGTTGAATATGATTTATTTGACCTATCAACAAATGTAATATTTTGGTTTTTTTATGGGAGTGGCCCCATTAGAAACCGCATATAACTTATTTAAATATATATAGTCATGGTGTTAGATTTTAAAATACTTTTTAAATAACCTAAAGCATAACATTCACCAGAAGTCTCTTTTATAAAAGAGAATAGAGAAGTTGAATAGAAAGATCACTATATGCACTAATGCAATGCATCAATTGTTGAAGGTATTTATAAGAGATACCTAATCTCCAAGATGAACAATTACACTTCATATTAACCTAGGCCAACATAAGGCTTAAAGTTAAGTCAAGTTCAATTTTTAGTTACTAGATCCTTAATGAAGGTTTAGTTAAGGTTGACCATACAAGAGGTTTAACCAATGCCAATACGGGAGAATATATCAAATCATTGTTGAGAAGCTTATCTCAAGAATGCTTGTAGGCCTACACCAAGGTTAACCATAGGTTTACATCATATTTAGTTAAATCTGGCCAATAAGATCATATTACTATCTTTTAACACATGGATGCGATTTAGGGAAATTGTGGGGAATGAGAAGTGGGGAGTTTCACAACATAAGCCAAGGTTTGAGTCCCATGAATGAACCTTAACAATTCTAAAATGATATGAGAAACAATTCAATATCTTTTATTTTTATTATAAATTTGGCTGAGAGAAAGACCCTCAAGCAATCAATATTTGATCTCCAAAACGCTTCAAGACTTCTTTTTGATAATTTTTAAGAGAAAATATGGTATGATTTAGAATCTACTAAAAGATGATGGATACTTGCCCAAATTAGCATATAAAGTTTTGGAGCAATCAAAATTTCTCATTAAGGTTTTTTTGTCAAAAACAAAACGGAGAATATATTGGGGTAGCTCCATCAATATTCAAAGAGTTGATGAAATGTTAGATTACTTGTTTACAAACTAAAGCACTATGCATTTTATAGAGTATTGCTCCTACAATTATTTTTTGGAATATATGGTTTGAAAACAAAAATTAAATTTTAAAAACAAAAATAAAATTAATATCCAAGTTTGGAATTGTATTGTTCTCTTTCTTGTAGAATGTCTACAAGTACAATAATCATCATCATGAAAAGTATCTTATGGAAAAAAAAGTCATTTGTTTTTTTTTTTTAGAGGATTTACATTATGATAAAACAAAAATATTAAAAATTTAAATTCATCAAATTAATTTTGATAATACTTTTTAAAGAAATATTTAAAAACAATTAACAATTTTTTTTAAACAATGTTAGCAAAATTCTTCTAATTTTAAATCATGTGAAACTTCAACTAACAATTATATAAAAACAAAGACACCTTTTGTAGAGTTTCACGAAGCATTGATTCATTCCGATTGATATCAATTATAAAGATTACAATGTGGTTACAATAAGTTGGTTTATGAAACCAACTTGGTGGTTATTAAACCAACCTAGAGAGCGCCTACGTGCGCTACCCTTTTGCTTCAATAATGTAAGACATATATGCTAACATCCCCCCTTATTACATTATTGGCAAATTCCAATAGTATCTCGAAACTTTTCATATTTGATACGTCCAAGTGCTTTGGTAAAGATATCTCGCAACTTGCGCATCGGTAGGAATGTATTGAAGTTGTATATGGTGCTTTGGAACTTCATCTCGAATGAAATGACATCCGGTATCAACATGTTTGGTACGTTCATGAAAAATTGGATTTTTGACAAGATTCAAAACACCTTGATTGTCGCAAAACAAATGAAGAGGAAGATTCTTTGGAAGACCCATGTTTGTAAGAATGCGACTTAACCACATTATCTCGTAGACCGCTTCACTGGCTGCACGATATTCTGCCTCTGTAGAAGATAAAGCAACCACATGTTGCTTCTTACTGTGCCATGAGACAGGTCCAGATCCTAGATGAAAAACATATCCATAAGTGGATTTACGATCATCAATGGATCCAGCATAATCCGAGTCCGTGTATCCTAGTAAGAAAAACTTATTATTCTTTTTGTATTCCAGACCATAATTTGTACTACCATGAACATAATGAAGAACTCTTTTTGCTGCTTTCCAGTGACTCATCTTAGGCTCTTGCATGAACCTTGAAAGATAGCCCACAACAAAACTGAGATCTGGCCTGGTATTTGTCAGATATAGGAGACTCCCAATCAACTGGCGATAGAGAGTACCATCTACCTGAGGTGATTCATCATATCGTGATAACTTAAGTCCTTGCTCCATTGGAGTTGCTTTTGACTTACAGTTAGTCATCCGATATTTTTCTACTAAAGTCTTGGCATATTTCTTTTGTGTTACTCTAATATGAAATCTTTTCTGAGTAACTTCTAAACCAAGACAATAGTGCAGAAGTCCTAGATCTGTCATTTCAAAGGATTGCTTCAAATCATTTTTCACTAAGTCAATCATTCTTTCCGAGCTTCCTGTTATGATCAGATCATCTACATAAAGTACAAGAATCACTATATCAGAACCATTTTTCTTAATATAGAGATTTGCATCTGAAGGACTTCTTTTGAATCCATGTTGCACAAGGTGACTGTCTATCTTGATATACCAAGCTCGAGGAGCTTGTTTGAGCCCATACAAGGATTTGATCAACTTGCATACTTTTTGTTCTTGCCCCTCGACCATGAATCCTTCTGGTTGAGTCATGTATACTTCTTCCTGTAAGTCACCATTCAAGAAAGCACTTTTAACATCCATCTGATGCAACTTCCACCCAAACTGAGCTCCCATGGCACAAAGTACTCGAATGGTAGTCATTTTTGTAGTAGGGGCAAAAGTCTCTTCATAGTCTATGCCTTCTTTCTGAGCATAACCCTTCGCAACAAGTCGGGCTTTATGCTTATCAATAGATCCATCTGCCTTATACTTCACTTTGAACACCCATTTGCAGCCTATGGGTTTCTTTCCTGTTGGCAGATCGACTAACTTCCAAGTATTATTTTTTATGAGAGACTTATGTTCTACATCCATGGCCTCTTTCCACTAGTGGTTTATCAAGTGCATATTGAACCGTTGTGGGTTCATTTGCATTCAATGTAGACATATAAACCTTTTCTTCATCCTCATCTTCTTCTCTATCATTTTCTGTACCCATTGACAAATCATCAAAGTGTTGACAAAGTTCGTCAACCTCTGAAGTAGATTCCTCTGCTCTCATTTGCTGAGTCATACTACGAGTACATGGCCTATCTAGAGATAGATCTGGAAGGGAATTCAACTTAGCATCTCTCAAAGTGCTAGTATACCATTTTGGGACTTTCTGTTGTTGTTGTGGAAGTTGAACCTCCTTCTTAGGTTCTTCTTCATCTAGGTATACAACTGTAGATGTGTCTTTTGATGTGAAAGCTTCATCAAATACAACATCTCTACTTACGTGTGTCTTCTTGGTCTTAGGATCAATCAATCGATAACCTTTTGAATACTCATCATAGCCAAGAAAGATACACTGCAGGGTTTTCTCATCCAACTTCCTCCTTTTCTGTTTTGGAATGTGCATGAATGCTTTACATCCAAACACCCTTAAATGAGAAATGGAGGGTTTCTTACCACTCCAAGCTCCTTGTGGTGTTTTCCCTTGTAGAGCTCTAGTGGGTGCTCTATTTAGGAGGTATGATGTTGTGTTTACTACTTCTGCCCAATATTGATCCTCAAGATGTGCTCCCTTTAGCATACATCGAACCATTTCCATAATGGAACGATTTCTCCTTTCTGCAACTCCATTCTGCTTGAGGTGTATAGGTTGTAGTCAGTTGTCTTTTGATCCCATGTTTCTTAAGAAAATCTGAAAACTCTTCAGAGGTGTATTCCCCCCTCGATCTGAGCGGAGGGTTTTTATGAAACATCCCGACTCCTTCTCGACAAGTTTCTTGAATTGTTGAAAGTAGAGAAATGCTTCTGATTTCAATTGAAGAAAGAAAACCCACATCTTCCATGAGTAATCATCAACAAATAGTTGAAAATACTTCTTTCCACCATAGCTGGTTGGCATAGGACCACACAGATCGGTATGTACCAACTCTAAAGGGTTTGTAGCTCGAGAGGAGCTAGTTTCAAAAGGTACTCTGTGTTGCTTCCCTGCTAAGCAATCCGAGCACACTGGTAAGATAGATGAGAGTGGAGGAAGACCTTTCACCATCCCATATCTATGTAATTCAAGCAAATATCCTGAACTGAGGTGCCCATAACGTCTATGCCAGAGAGAGGTGGCCTCCTTTGTAGTTGCAGCCAGAGCAACATGAGGAGTTGAAAGAGCATCTAGAATGAACAAGCCATGTTTGTAGGATCCGGTTGCAACATGTTTACCACTATGGGTGATAAAACATCTCTTCTTGCCTTTGACAACTCGAAACATGACATCCATGTTTCTATCCAACATTTGTGTGACTGAGAGCAGATTATTGGCTAATCCTGGAACATAGAGAACCTTCTCAATTTGACAATTACCATCAGGAAGGGACACAGAAACATCCCCTTCTCCCTTTACTTGATAGACTTGATTGTCAACAATTGTGACTGGCTTACCTTCTTTCTCCACAAAAGTATCAAACCATGATTTGTCCCCAGTCATGTGTTTGCTAGCTCCTGAATCAATATACCATACAACATCTATCTGGGAAGACGAAGTATGGGTCATGAGCACCTTGTGTGCTCTTTCAAAGTCAGAATTTGAATCGGACCTAGGAGAATCTGAGTCTGAGTTGGAGTCAGCATAAGCAACATGGCCTTTAGGTTGCTTATGTTTCTTGTTGTATTTATGTTTGTCTTTGCCCTTCTTCTTAGGACCTTGATCATTTTGTTGCTTGTTTTTGAACCAACACCTGTTGGTGTCATGGTTATTCATATCACAAATCTTGCAATATTTTTTATCCTTCTGCTGATTTTGCTTCCCTTTTCCTTTGGAAGAAGGACCCCCTTTTTGAAACTGACCTTGTTTCTTACCACTTTGTTGTATGGAAAGGGCATTATCTGGCACGTCATCTTTCTGAACCTGATTTGCCTCCTCATTCTGAAGCAAATTTACCAGCTCCACAAATGATACTTGTCTACCAGAAACATTGAGAGAAGTGATCAACATCTTGTAGGAATCTGGCAATGCTCTCAAGATGACAGATTTCAAGATATCATCATCCACTGGTTTTCCCATGGCATTCAATTTGGCTTTCAAGTCAGCCACTCTGCAAAGGAATATATCAACTATTTCCCCAGAATTCATACTGAGAGTATGTAGTTGAGTTTGAAGGTTTAGAATAGTGGATTGATTCTTTCCTTCATATACTGTGATCAAGGCATCCCAAGCTACCTTACTAGTTTTTGCATCACAAATATGAGGTTGCACCTCATCTGTAGTAGCAAGCAAGATAAACACGAGACTCTTCTTGTCCTTCTTATCCCAAGCATCTTGATCTGTTCTTGTTGTCTGAGGGCGCTTTGCAGTGCCAGTCACTACATCCCATAAATCTTCCAACTGAAGAATGGCTTTCATCTTTGTTTTCCATGGAACAAAGTTAGGACCTTTCAACAACTGTGAATCTGAGAGATACTTGTGAATTGTGGCCATTATGAAGGTTCCTTATATCACCAATTGGTCTCCCTTTCTTTATACCTACCAGATATTTATATCGTAACCATTCAATATATACCCGCCCTTACGTGAGGGAGACTATAGGTATATATGAACAGTATACTACTCAATATGTACCCGCCCTTACGTGAGGGAGACTATAAGTACATATGAGAAGCACAATATATTGAACATAGGCGATACTTGAAAGGGCATCGTGTTGTTAATGACACCTACCATAGAAAGTTTTATTCCTCATGCGTGGGGCGTAACTTCCCCTAAACACTTTGGAAAAAAAACTTTCGTCAGGATTTACGCCTAACAACAATCACGATGTGGGTATGAAATGGAAAAAAAATAGATCTGGTTTGCCTTATTTCTCCCCGACGATTAATAGAGAACAAGCTCAGACGTCGTTGTTGCAGCTATATTAGGCGGCGAATACAGTAGTCCAAAGCACGACAACATTACCTGTAAGTGTGGACCAGAGGTATCTCAAATACCGAACGTTGTTGTGCAATAAATTGCACAAATAGGGTATAAATTTGGGGTCTTATTTTTATCTGTAATTTATGATTGTTAATGCAAGAAAATAGAATATTTAAATGCAAAACAAATCACAAATGCCCACAAATTTAAACACCTATTACAAATCTAGCAGATTTTTTTACTCTCAAATGTTTTGATTTCCCCCCTTTATCTGACAATTTTGCAAATGAATCATGTGAAGACTGTCCCCCTTTCGTTTGGCAAAATAGAGAAGGAAGAAAAAAAAAATTGTACCTTAACTCCAAAAATTTTTGATGGAAGCCTTTTAAGGTGTCAATTTTGGACAGCATAGGCGTCAATTGCAGGAGAAGCGTCAATTGAATAGCTTGGGGCGTCAAAAGAACCCCACCCGCCGTCAACAAATTTCCACCATCGTCAAAAAAAATAGGGTGTCAAACAACACTACCACCCGTCAATACATGCGCAGCGAATGGAACCCGCGACCTCGCGGTGATCAAGCACAACACAAACCACGTGAGCCAGAAGGCCCGACGAGAGTAAACAAGAACCAAACAAATCTTATACCTTCGGCAATGGAGAGAAGAAAGGAAATTTTTTTTAAAAAAAACCTTATACCTCCCCGCAGCGAATGGAACCCGCGACCTCGCGACGGTCAAGCACAACACGAACCACGTGAGCCAGAGGGCCCGACGAGAACCTCTATGAAAATAGTGGGTCTTATCACGTCGAGTGCAAAGGATTTTGTTTTAAAAAACAATAATCCCACATGGCCTATGCTGCCATTGTAGGATTGTTTAAAAATGACGAAGGCCATATGATGTTTCGGTTGCCTTTGGGCAACCACCCCACCCCTTTTGCCTCCGCAGCCACCTTCCAGTATCCTCTGCTTGTTGTCTGTGTGTCCTCCTGCCTGCGTGTCGCGTCCGTCAGTGGTTGGCTCTGTTTGTGTCCTGCGTGTCGCATCCGCCAGTGGTTGGCTCTGTTTGTGTCCTGCGTGTCGCGTCCGTCAGTGGTTGGCTCTTGGCTCTGTCTGCGTCCTGCATCCTATGCGTCAGTGGTTGGCTCGTGGCTCGTCTTCCTATCTGCATCCGCCCAACGCTTGCCTGCGATCTTCCATGCTCTGGTACCATGTAGAGTTTCACGAAGCATTGATTCATTCCGATTGATATCAATTATAAAGATTACAATGTGGTTACAATAAGTTGGTTTATGAAACCAACTTGGTGGTTATTAAACCAACCTAGAGAGCGCCTACGTGCGCTACCCTTTTGCTTCAATAATGTAAGACATATATGCTAACACCTTTTACAAACATCAAAAACTATTAATATATATATATATATATATATATATATATATATATATATATATATATATATATATTTTTTTAATTAAATGAAATGCACTTTTTTTTTTTTGCTATACATGAAATTGACAACATTTCCATAATTTTATTTATTCCTGTGGATGCAATTTCAAATCCAAAAAAACTACCACTATACCCTGCCCCACCTCGATAAACTTTTACTCCAAGAGAGGGTGACCCCTGAGGCACTTGGGAGGCAAACAATCAACATAAACCAATCGGTCTACTACCTTTGTCTGCAATGCACATATTATTATTAATATTTTAGAGGGATTAAAAGCCATGTATTTAAATTTTGAGGGACATCTAGTCTTAGTCTTGATGGTAATAAAAAAAATGATCGCCTCCAAGGGTTAGGTGGATTGGTAATTGTCGGTATGGGTAGGCATTTACCAAGAAGATATCTAGGTTCAAACCTCAAGGGCATGCCTGTTGCAAAGGTAGTAGTTTGATCTAAATTTTTGAGTGCGTCTTAGACTGACGATGATAATATGAATCTCAAGCGACCGGTGATCCCCTCACATCGAATCAACAATATTGAGGTGGTATAGGCTTGATCGATGATCCCCCTCATATTGGGTCAACAATAATGAGGTCGTATAGGCTTGTTGGGAGCAACCCTTATGGTTTGTGTAGACACCAAAACAGCACCAATCCGACCAAGTGACTACAAACACTGATCGCATTGACATACACAGCTTTCAGTGCAGCCTTCAGAGGTCAAACAGTGGTCCTAACCACTCACACAACAGTTTAGAAGGTCGAAAATTGAGCAGAGCAAAGTTGGTCATTTTAGCAAACCTTTAATCAAAGCCTTATCAAAGCAAGACAAAGTCTTCAAATCAAAGCCTTATCAAAGCAAGACAAAGTCTTCAAAGCCGGGCCGAAGTGTCGCGATATCGCGACACTTCGGGCCCTATAGCCAAAGCCGGGTCGAAGTGTCGCAATATCGCGACACTTCGGGCCCCTAACCAAAGCCGAGCCGAAGTGTCGCGATATCGCGACACTTCGGGCCCTATAGCCAAAGTCGGGCCGAAGTGTCGCGATATCGTGACACTTCGGGCCCTAAACCAAGTCGGGCCGAAGTGTCGTGATATCGTGACACTTCGGGCCCCAAACCAAAGTCGGGTCGAAGTGTCACGATATCGTGACACTTCGGGCCCTATAGCCAAAGCCGGGCTGAAGTGTCACAATATCGCGACACTTCGGGCCCTAAACAAAGACGGGCCGAAGTGTCGCGATATCGCGACACTTCGGGCCCTATAGCCAAAGTCGGGTCGAAGTGTCACGATATCGCGACACTTCGGGCCCCAAACCAAAGTCGGGCCGAAGTGTCGTGATATCGCGACACTTCGGGCCCCAAACCAAAGCCGGGCCGAAGTGTCGCGATATCGCGACACTTCGGGCCCTATAGCCAAGTCGGGCCGAAGTGTCACGATATCACAACACTTCGGGCCTCTAACCAAATCCGGGCCGAAGTGTCACGATATCGCGACACTTCGGGCCCTATAACCAAAGCCGGGTCGAAGTGTCGCGATATCGCGACACTTCGGGCCCAAACAAAGCCGGGCCGAAGTGTCGCGATATCGCGACACTCGGGCCCCTAACAAATTCGGGCCGAAGTGTCGCGATATCGCGACACTTCGGGCTCAACAAGCCGGGCCGAAGTGTCGCGATATCGCGACACTTCGGGCCCTATAGCCGAAGTCGGGCCGAAGTGTCGTGATATCACGACACTTCGGGCCCTATAGCCAAGCCGGGCCGAAGTGTCGCGATATCACGACACTTCGGGCCCCAAACCAAAGCCGGGTCGAAGTGTCACGATATCGCGACACTTTGGGCCCTATATCCAAAACCGGGCTGAAGTGTCGCGATATCGCGACACTTCGGGCCCTATAGCCAAGCCGGGTTGAAGTGTCGCGATATCACGACACTTCGGGCCCCTAACCAAAGTCGGGCCGAAGTGTCGCGATATCGCGACACTTCGGGCCCTATAGCCAAAGCCCGGTCGAAGTGTCGCGATATCGCGACACTTCGGGCCCCAAGCCAAGACCCGACCGAAATGTCGCGATATTGCGACACTTCGGCATCAAAGGCAGAAGCATTCAAAATCAACATTCAAAGGCAGACATTCGACCATTCAAGAGACGCCATTAAAACATCCAAGGCATGGCCGCCACGTGGCACCCCTGCATGCCCATTTTTTTAAGAGACCACGTGGGTCTGTAGAACGGCGGACTTCACCAACTGCAGTAATGAGACGAGCAGTCTCAACAACAAATCCGGTCCGAGGCCATGCCTCATAACTACTGATGTGATTTCCTAGCGATAATCTCTATGCGAGCCATGCCTCATAATCATCTGACAGGGGTCAAATCTCAGCGGCCCCTGCGGACTTAGGGTTTGGACATTAATATTTCAGAGGCGAAATCCTCTATAAAAACTAGCTCAATGCAAGAAAAAGAAGGACCGAAAAGCATTTTTAAAACACAACGAAGTGCTGTTCATTTAAAGACCCGATTGCATCAGTTTAGATTTTTATCTTCTTCACATCCAGAATCTCTTGTGAAAGAGAGGTTGGTGGGTGGTTTCAGAAGTGTAAGTCTGACCTTCGAACCAGACATTCGACCACAGTGAACTACCAATTCGCCGACAACACTTTATCCTGGATTTTGAGCCAATTCCTAGTGGATTGGCGTCAAAGTCGGATTTTTAACAGGGCGGCCCGCTTGGGCACCCCACGTACGTTCATAGTTTCAATTTAATTTGAGATGTTTCTAAATAAATCCCGCAATAACTGTGTTTAAATAAAGTGCACTTTCTATTCGAATACATTTCAAGCATTACATTTTAGATTGTTTTAGATCGGCTATCAAACACATTATCATGTTATCGTGACTTTAGACATTCGTCAAATATTATCACGCTTTTCTCATTTTTGTTGCGCCACTAACCTGTAGGGAAAAACATTGATTCAACAGTAGGTTGGCTGACTATTTTAAGGACAGTGGTCATCTGATGACGTTTTCGAATTTCCATTAGAAACGCAGGTTGCATAGAGTTGTTTGGTTGCATGAATTTAATGAATCTTTCGAATGTATTATTTATTGATTTTTAAAGCTAACGCTCTACCCTTTTGCAGCAGGTGCTACTAACAATGTCTCTGTGTTTCTCTGATCGCAGGAAGAACCGCAAGGAGCAAGGATTTATCAACGCAAGCGACGGCAATACTTTGGCCCGTCCATTTCAAATGTGGGCATGCGGATAGAAGAAATATTAATCTTGATTGTAACCGAGACAGACTAATACTCCTAGCCCCTGAAAAGGCAGGAGATGTATTGTAACCGGATGAAGTTGATATAAAAGGGCTGTGCTCCTGCTTTTCTCCTCTATATTCGGTTGATTCAAAGTTCTGTTTTCATTACATCTTTAATATTGTTTTTCCTTCCGAAATCTCATGCTTTCAGTGGCGATCACGGTGGGACTGTTCCCAGATTTTTAAATCACAGAAACTAATCCGATTTGGTGTGTTTTGTGCTTAACAGGTACCTTTTTTAGCCGGAGGTCAGAAACAGCAAATCCAGGCCAGAAAAGAGGTAACGGTTTCTAACTATCCGTGTCATTTTTTGCTGAGAAATTTCTGTTTATTTTATTTGTTTAAACTTTTACTTTCATTTTTTTTAATTATTAAAGAAACGTAGAGAAATTTTTCATAAATTTTTCTTGCTTTATTTATTTATTTAAAAAAAAAAAAAAAAAATTTAACCTTGATTGTAACCGAGACAAACTAATACTCCTAGCCCCTGAAAAGGCAGGAGATGTATTGTAACCGGATGAAGTTGATATAAAAGGGTTGTGCTCCTGCTTTTCTCCTCTATATTCGGTTGATTCAAGTTCTTTTTCATTATATCTTAATCACCGTTTTCCTTCCGAAATCTCATGCTTTCGGTGGCGATCACGGTGGGACCGTTCCCAAATTTTTAAATCACGAAACTAATCAGATTTGCTGTGTTTTAACAGGTACCTTTTTTTTTAAGCCGAAGGTCAGAAACAGCAAATCCGGGCAGAAAGAGGTAACGGTTTTTAACTGTCCATGTCATTTTCTGTGAAATTTCTGTTTATTTTACTTGTTTAATCTTTTACTTTCATTCTTTTTAATTATTAAAGAAAGGTAGAGAAATTTTTTTAAATTTTTCTTGCTTTATTTAATTATTTATTTATTTATGTAATTATTTATTTAATAATTAATTTTTTTAATTATTAAAGAAAGGTAGAGAAATTTTTCATAAATTTTTCTTGCTTTATTTATTTACTTAATTGCTAAAAAAAAAAAAAATTAAATTTTTACTTGCTGTTTTCCGGTTTGTAGTGTTTCTTGCTGTCTTCCGGTTTGCATAGGGAAAGTTTCTTTTTGTTGCTCGTTTCATTTTTATTAAATAAAAAATGAACTCCACACACTGCACGTGGTAAATTTGAACCAAGGAGCTGGTCGTAAAACCCCAGCCCTTGAGCAAGACCAACGGTGGGTTCATCACCACCTTGGCTTAGCTTTGCATCCATTTCCCCGATTGTCACTTGTTGTTAGGCGTAAATCCTGACGAAAGCTGACCGAGTGTTGCTGGGGTGATTCCCATGCACGCGAGGATAAGTCTTCTATGGTAGGTGTCATTAACAGGACAATCCCCCCTTCCGTACCGCCTATGTTCCACGTACCATCTGCTCTCACGTACCTATAGTTTCCCTCTCGTAAGGGCGGGTATATAGAGAGGTTGGTATATCGGTCCGGCAATGGTATATTGAAGGGGCGACCATTTATGGGAGTCATATGAGCCAACATTATGCATTTGAACATTCTTCAAAAATTGCAAAAACAAAACAAAACATCAAAATGCACTAAACCAGTTTAGGACACACTATCAAATCCTTAAAAGAGATAATCACGGTTTTGCGTATGCGTGTGTTCATTTCTGCTTAGTGTAAACAAAAAGACAAATCATCATAAATGAGATAAAAATCTACTTCGCTAAGTAGAGAAGCATCACAATGGTGTACACCCGTAGCCAAGCCCAATCAAGGGCGGACGCTGCGGAAGGTGCACAAAGAGAGGGCGTTAGTCGCCTTCGCTTTAGCCCCAAGGATTTGGTCATACCACCTTGGCGGCCGGACACACAAGGCAGTCCCCTCCGTGCCCCAACGGAATGGGACTATAGAAGCACCCCTTCGAGGAGCACTCCTATTCAGCATAGCACTCGGCACACACCCTTCCATGAAGGGTACAGTCATAGGAGAGCTCCCTTAGATGCTCGCTATGAGCAGTCACCGCGCGATGAAGCGCTAGGTCAACATAGGGTTCAACGGGAGGAACCACATCATTACACTATACCTCCTTCACCCCCTCTTGTTGTCAGGACTACAAAGACAAATCCAGAGCACAAGGCTTATCAGGCGGGGCGGGCCAACTCCACCCGCCCCCTTTTTACTTATGAAAGAGAGCACGAGGAAGACCCCTACCTTCCTCGAGAGCAATATACAGTGCTGGAGCAAGACGCCTCCGCAAATGCTAGATATCAAGATCACCTACTGAGGCCAGAGCCTCAGATAAATGCCAATACCTCCAACAGAGGGAGGCGGCCTGTAGAGATCTTGGATCACTACGACCGAGATAGATATCTAGGAGAGACATCTAGGCCTTCGAGACATGAAGTGGTGAGACCAACTATCTTAGAATCTGTCAAACATTTCGCACACCGGATGCAACTCACGCAACTTGAGCTAGAACGACAACGGTTAGAGCAATGGTATCTTCTAAATAAAGAACACCTTCAACACCAGAAGGAGGAGTTGTTCCAACACACTGTGCAAGAGAAGACTCCAACCCCTCACACACATAAGACAAAACATTTTGAGGGGCACAACCCATGGGGGCGAGATAGGTCATCGCAACCTCATCAAACGCTACCCCCAACGCCTCCTAGACATGAGCAAGAGGCTACTCCTATAACCAATAATGTGTGCCTTCCTCAGGAACCCACTCAGGTTTATGGGCCACCCTTAGAAATTCATCAAGAAGCCTCTAAAGAATCAGAGCAAGAAGAAGAGCGGGATGAACTGCCCTATCAAGGCATGGGGGTGCCATCTGGCCACCCCTCCATAAGCCCCAAGTTCCTCAACAAGAACCAATCAAAGAGGAGGAGCTCAAATCTCCCGATACATGCAAAGTGCTAGAGCACTTAGAGTCGGTAGAGACCAAGATTTTGGAGCTCCCAAGGCCCAACTTACATGAGGCTCTTTTCGAAGAGGATCAACCTTTAACCGTAGGTCTACCTGAGGATGCAGTCCTCCATGTCTCAGAATCTCTAGAGTATGATGAGCTGTACTCACTGGTCGAAAGTGAGGATGAAACAGAGATAGCCCACAACAATCACATGCGACAGCATCGACATCCCATAAATATCGATGAAGCATGTCAACAGATAAACATAATACTAGGGCATGAGTGGCGCGTTAACTCACCGCAGTGGGACCAAACATTACATCCGACACTCTGGGCACACAAAGATCAACTTTCACCCAGAGATCCCATAGCAACATCAGTGCCGGGGGTAGACTCTGTCCTCCTATCCATGCATAGGGCCGATCCATTCGTGCCCATCCCTCCAGAGCCAGATCCGGAGTGCAAAGACCATCAAGCTGGGGGTACCTCTATCCCTTGAAAAGCCATAATCCAAACCAAAGGCTCCAAGGATTCTTGCAATCGCTTGGTCAAAACCCAAAAGGCTCCAAGGATTCTTGCAATCGCTTGGTCAATCCCAAAATGCTCCAAGGATTCTTGCAATCGCTTGGTCAATCCCAAAATGCTCCAAGGATTCTTGCAATCGCTTGGTCAATCCAAAAATGCTCCAAGGATTCTTGTAATCGCTTGGTCAATCCCAAAATGCTCCAAGGATTCTTGCAATCGCTTGGTCAATCCCAAAATGCTCCAAGGATTCTTGCATGCTTGGTAATCAATGCTAGGATTCTTGAATGTTGGTCAATCAAGTAGTTTTAATTTTAATGTTGTGTACTCAAAAGGCTCCAAGGATTCTTGCAATCGCTTGGTCAATCCCAAAATGCTCCAAGGATTTCCACAATCGCTTGGTCAAAAATCAAGAAAATTCAAAAACAACAAAAATCATCAAAAACAACAAAAATTTGCATCTCATTTCTAGGCATACTCAAATTCATCAATAAGAGAGTTCTTCTCGCACTTCATCTTCATATTCACAAAAATCAATCCATCAAAAATACAAAAATACATAGTTGCATTAAAGCATTGCATCCATACATTGCATATTTGTGGTCATACGGGTCAAGGGCACCATAGGCCGTAATAAATCCGCTAGTCCATCTTGTTCCACACTTGTTCCATTTTACAAAAACAACAAAAACACCATGCATTGCTTTTACCATACTAGAGTCAGTGGTCTTTTAATGTATCAAGGGTTTTTCGTGATTCAGTCATCATTTTGCTCTTTAGCCATGTAATGTATCAAGTCAAACAGATTTTACGAAGGTAGAGTCATACTTGAAATACACCTTGTTACGTAACATCCCAACACAAATTAAAACACATAAAAATTCCCAAGTTGTGTGAACGAAAGATGAAACCCGCACAAGTAACCCAAGTCACCATAAGCGAAACGGTTATCTTGCTCATCCCCCCATGCGAATGGTTCTAGAATGCTGAGAATTGACAAAAGGACAAGCTCTTTCCTATCCACTCACCTCCATATACAGTGGTTTTCACCACTACCAAATCCCAATCATAGTTGGTTCCCAAAGTTGTAAGGATTTGTACTACACGTCCTTGCCAAGGATGGGTAGTCATCCCCAAAACCTAAAGGGATCAACACCATTCACAAACAAAATTCCAACAAATCATCATCCTAACACTTTCCATTCACCTTTGGTCTCCAAGTTGTAAGGATTCGTACTATCCGCCCCTAACCGGGATGGGTAGTCATCCCCAAGGCCTAACAGATCAATGCCCTTACTCCATAACCTCCATCATCCCCTTGGTCCCCAACGTCGTAAGGATTCGTACTATCCGCCCCTAACCAGGATGGGTAGTCATCCCCAAGGCCACAAGGATTAAAACCATTCACAATACTCAAAACACAAAAATCAAATAACAGTGGTCATCGCCACTATTCAAAATCCTTGCTCAAAAAGAATTAATAGAAAATAAACAGTGATTTTCATCACTATATAGACGAGCAACCCTCTAAATCATTCAGCCAACAAACATCCTGAACTTGAATCCCTGGAATTCTCAACATTCGAAAAACCATCTAGGTGATCCTCATTACAGGTTTGGTTGATAGCCTATCTGGCAATGGTGGTATCCTACCCGCATGACGATATGTCTGTCACATTCACTTTGCATGTGTGCAGACCAATGTTTGCATGAGGATGAGCTAGCTTATGGTATCCTGGATAACACCGCAGATTAATCTAACTAAATACAACAAAGGAGTTAGTGGAGCTAGTTAGGTGATCCTCGATACAGGTTCGGTTGAAAGCCCATCTGGCACTGGCGGTATCCCGACAAATACCACATAAATGAACTCAATTGCACACACAGGGATGTGAAATAACTTGGTCAAAAACAAGTCTGATTCATACCTTGTTCAAAAGTCTTGTAAGATAAAGTACAGTCATGGCTAGTAAGTTAAAACCGTCTGAGTCTCAAGAAAACCTTAGCTACATTTCTAAACCAACCGCGCTACTTTTCATCCTTACAATACCATCAAAAAAAAAAAAAAAAACCACATGTATACATACAAAGTCATGTATCACAGCAATCGCCTAAAAAACAAAATAATGGAGTTCTAAAACAGTCTATGGTGCCATAGCCAAACATCACAAAGTCCATCCATCCATTTCATTTTCGCATATCACATACATTTGCATTCATCATGCATCCCAAAATCAATCCACATACAACATTCGGAATTATCATACCATATGCATCCATCAATATAAAGTAGCATGCATCCATCAATATCAATCATTGTGCATACCATAATATCATGACATATACACAAAGAAAGAAAATCAAAACAACAAAAACATCATAAAAATGCAACACAAAAACCATAGCAATAAAGCATTGCCGGACACAAGTGCTCTTGCACTTAACCTCTTGGCATAAAAAAAATCGATGTCGGGGCTCAAATTGTCACTCTCCTACTTCCCCAAGAAGGCTACCCCTAGCCGGACCGCTCCACGGGAAGATGGGTTGTTGATGATTTCACCCCATTATGGCATCACCAAAAGGGTTAACACCCACCAAAAATAGGTCCAAATGTCGAGAAATTGCACGTGCTTAAACGGTAAAACATCTAAAGGCACCCTAACCTAAGTCATCTTGGGTCAAGCGACTCGTCGCTTTTCTCACGAAGGTCATTCCCTCATCGATTCGTCGCTTGAGGGGGTAGTCACACTTAGTCACCAATCAACAAGCACACACCCAATCAAGGCAATGACATGCATTCAAAGAATCATTGACAAAGACAATCACGCTCCTGCTTGGGGATTAAACAAGCAATCATCAAATTGATCAAACACTTGGCATTCATGAATCATGAACACAAGGTTTCCCCTGTGGACAAAAGGTTACGCCCTTTGCCTAATCATGACTGATCAATGTCCAAGCTCAAGTCACACCTCACCAAAATAGGTTAACACTTGAAATCAAATTCCTTAGCTCGTCAGAAGCAAGGATTCAAGAATGCATGCCCTTTCCATGCTTGGGGCATCAAAAGTTGGTTAGGTTACCAAGAAACCCTAATCATTAATGCTTTGGCTATCTATTTTTGCTCAGCACTGCGTCACCCACAACACTTCCCAAAAAGGGGCATCTGTAGACACCAAAACAGCACCCATCCGATTAAGTGACTACAAACACTGATCGCATTGACACACACAGCTTTCAGGGCAGCCCTCAGAGGTCAAACAGTGGTCCTAACCACTCACACAGCAGTTTAGAAGGTCAAAAAATGAGCAGAGCAAAGTTGGTCGTTTTAGCAAACCTTTAATCAAAGCCTTATCAAAGCAAGACAAAGTCTTCAAATCAAAGCCTTATCAAAGCAAGACAAAGTATTCAAAGCCGGGCCAAAGTGTCACGATATCGCGACACTTCGGGCCCCAAACCAAAGTCGGGCCGAAGTGTCGCGATATCGCGACACTTCGGGCCCTATAGCCAAAGCCGGGCCGAAGTGTCGCGATATCGCGACACTTCGGGCCCCAAACCAAAGCCGGGCCGAAGTGTCACGATATTGCGACACTTCGGGCCCTATAGCCAAAGCCGGGCCGAAGTGTCACGATATCGCGACACTTCGGGCCCCAAACCAAGCCGGGCCGAAGTGTCACGATATCGCGACACTTCGGGCCCTATAGCTAAGCCGGGCCGAAGTGTCGCGATATCGCGACACTTCGGGCCCCTAACCAAGCCGGGCCGAAGTGTCGCGATATTGCGACACTTCGGGCCCTATAGCCCAAGTCGGGCCGAAGTGTCGCGATATCGCGACACTTCGGGCCCTATAGCCAAGCCGGGCCGAAGTGTCGCGATATCGTGACACTTCGGGCCCCTAACCAAAGCCGGGCCGAAGTGTCGCGATATCGCGACACTTCGGGCCCTATAGCCAAAGCCGGGCCGAAGTGTTGCGATATCGCGACACTTCGGCCCCAAACCAAAGCCGGGCCGAAGTTTCGCGATATCACAACACTTCGGGCCCCTAACCAAAGCCGGGCCGAAGTGTCACGATACCGCGACACTTTGGGCCCTATAGCCAAATCCGGGCCGAAGTGTCGCGATATCGCGACACTTCGGGCCCTAAACAAAGTCGGGCAGAAGTGTCGCGATATCGCAACACTTCGGGCCCCAAACCAAAGTCGGGCCAAAGTGTCGCGATACCGCGACACTTCGGCTCGGCTTTGGTTTTGGGCCCGAGGTGTCGCGATATCGTGACACTTCGGATATCGCGACACTTCGGGCCCTATAACCGAAGCCGGGCCGAAGTGTCGCGATATCGCGACATTCGGGCCCTATAGCCAAAGTCGGGTCGAAGTGTCATGATATCGCGACACTTCGGGCCCCTAACCAAAGCCGAGCCGAAGTGTCACAATATCGCGACACTTTGGGCCCTATAGCCAAAGCCCGGCCGAAGTGTCGCGATATCGCGACACTTCAGGCCCTAAATCAAGACCCGGCCGAAATGTCGAGATATTGCGACACTTCGGCATCAAAGGCAGAAGCATTCAAAATCAACATTCAAAGGCAGACATTCGACCATTCAAGAGACGCCATTAAAACATCCAAGGCATGGCCGCCACGTGGCACCCCTGCGTGCCCATTTTTCTAAGAGACCACGTGGGTCTGTAGAACGGCGGACTTCACCAACTGCAGTAATGAGACAAGCAATCTCAACAACAAATCCGGTCCGAGGCCATGCCTCATAACTACTGATGTGATTTCCTAGCGATAATCTCTGTGCGAGCCATGCCTCATAATCATCTGACAGGGGTCAAATCTCAGTGGCCCCTGCGGACTTAGGGTTTGGACATTAATATTTTAGAGGCGAAATCCTCTATAAAAACTAGCTCAATGCAAGAAAAAGAAGGACCGAACCGATTGCATCAGTTTAGATTTTTATCTTCTTCACATCCAGAATCTCTTGTGAAAGAGAGGTTGGTGGGTGGTTTCAGAAGTGTAAGTCTGACCTTCGAACCAGACATTCGACCACAGTGAACTACCAATTCGTCGACAACACTTTATCCTGGATTTTGAGCCAATTCCTAGTGGATTGGCGTCAAAGTCGGATTTTTAACAGGGCGGCCCGCTTGGGCACCCCACGTACGTTCATAGTTTCAATTTAATTTGAGATGTTTCTGAATAAATCCCGCAGTAACTGTGTTTAAATAAAGTGCACTTTCTGTTCGAATACATTTCAAGCATTACATTTTAGATTGTTTTAGATCGGCTATCAAACACATTATCATGTTATTGCGACTTTAGACATTCGTCAAATATTATCACGCTTTTCTTGTTTTTGTTGCGCCACTAACCTGTAGGGAAAAACATTGATTCAACAGTAGGTTGGCTGACTGTTTTAAGGACAGTGGTCATCTGATGACGTTTTCGAATTTCCATTAAAAACGTAGGTTGCATAGAGTTGTTTGGTTGCATGAATTTAATGAATCTTTTGAATGTATTATTTATTGATTTTTAAAGCTAACGCTCTACCCTTTTGCAGCAGGTGCTACTAACAACGTCTCTGTGTTTCTCTGATCGCAGGAAGAACCGCAAGGAGCAAGGATTTATCAACGCAAGCGACGACAATACTTTGGCCTGTCCATTTCAAATGTGGGCATGCGAATAGAAGAAATATTAATCTTGATTGTAACCGAGACAGACTAATACTCCTAGCCCCTGAAAAGGTAGGAGATGTATTGTAACCGGATGAAGTTGATATAAAAGGGTTGTGCTCCTGATTTTCTCCTCTATATTCGGTTGATTCAAAGTTCTGTTTTCATTACATCTTTAATATTGTTTTTCCTTCTGAAATCTCATGCTTTCAGTACGCGACACTTCGGCCCCAAACCAAAGTCGGGCCGAAGTGTCACGATATCGCGACACTTCGGGCCCTATAGCCAAATCCGGGCCGAAGTGTCGCGATATCGTGACACTTTGGGCCCCTAACCAAAGCCGGGCCGAAGTGTCGTGATATCGCGACACTTCGGGCCCTATAGCCAAAGCCGGGCCGAAGTGTCGCGATATCGCGACACTTCGGGCCCCAAACCAAAGTCGGGCCGAAGTGTCGCGATATCGCGACACTTCGGGCCCCAAACCAAAGTCGGGCCGAAGTGTCGTAATATCGTGACACTTCGGGCCCTATAGCCAAAGCCGGGCCGAAGTGTCACGATATCGTGACACTTCGGGCCCCTAACCAAGCCGGGCCGAAGTGTCGCGATATCGCGACACTTCGGGCCCTATAGCCAAAGTCGGGCTGAAGTGTCACGATATCGCGACACTTCGGGCCCCAAACCAAAGCCGGGCCGAAGTGTCGCGATATCGCGACACTTCGGGCCCCAAACCAAAGCCGGGCCAAAGTGTCGCGATATCGCGACACTTCGGGCCCTATAGCCGAAGTCGGGGCCGAAGTGTCACGATATCGCGACACTTCGGGCCCTATAGCCAAATCCGGGCCGAAGTGTCACGATATCGCGACACTTCGGGCCCATAGCCAAAGCCGGGCCGAAGTGTCGCGATATCGCGACACTTCGAGCCCCTAACCAAAGCCGGGCCGAAGTGTCGCGATATTGCGACACTTCGAGCCCCAAACCAAATCCGGGCTGAAGTGTCGCGATATCGCGACACTTCGGGCCCTATAGCCGAGCCGGGCCGAAGTGTCGCGATATCGCGACACTTCGGGCCCTATAGCCAAGCCGGGCCGAAGTGTCACGATATCGCGACACTTCGGGCCCTATAGCCAAACCGGGCCGAAGTGTCACGATATCGCGACACTTCGGGCCCTATAGCCAAGCCCGGCCGAAGTGTCGCGATATCGCGACACTTCGGGCCCTATAGCCAAAGCCCGACCGAAGTGTCGCGATATCGCGACACTTCGGGCCCCAAGCCAAGTCCCGGCCGAAATGTCGCGATATTGCGACACTTCGACATCAAAGGCAGAAGCATTCAAAATCAACATTCAAAGGCAGACATTCGACCATTCAAGAGACGCCATTAAAACATCCAAGACATGGCCGCCACGTGGCACCCTTGCGTGCCCATTTTTCTAAGAGACCACGTGGGTCTGTAGAACGACGGACTTCACCAACTGTAGTAATGAGACGAGCAGTTTCAACAACAAATCCGGTCCGAGGCCATGCCTCATAACTATTGATGTGATTTCCTAGCGAAAATCTCTGTGCGAGCCATGCCTCATAATCATCTGACAGGGGTCAAATCTCAGCGGCCCCTGCGGACTTAGGGTTTGTACATTAATATTTCAGAGGCGAAATCCTCTATAAAAACTAGCTCAATGCAAGAAAAAGAAGGACAGAGAAGCATTTTAGTAAACACAACGAAGTGTTGTTCATTCGAGACCCGATCGCACCAGTTTAAGTTCACCTTCTTCACATCCAGAATCTCTTGTGAAAGAGAGGTTGGTGGGTGGTTTCAAAAGTGTAAGTCTGACCTTCGAACCAGACATTCGACCACAGTGAACTACCAATTCGCCGACAACACTTTATCCTGGATTTTGAGCCAATTCCTAGTGGATTGGCGTCAAAGTCGGATTTTTAACAGGGCGGCCCGCTTGGGCACCCCATGTACGTTCATAGTTTCAATTTAATTTGAGATGTTTCTGAATAAATCCCGTAGTAACTGTGTTTAAATAAAGTGCACTTTCTGTTCGAATACATTTCAAGCATTACATTTTAGATTGTTTTAGATCGGCTATCAAACACATTATCATGTTATCGCGACTTTAGACATTCGTCAAATATTATCACGCTTTTCTCGTTTTTGTTGCGCCACTAACCTGTAGGGAAAAACATTGATTCAACAGTAGGTTGGCTGACTGTTTTAAGGACAGTGGTCATCTGATGACGTTTTCGAATTTCCATTAGAAACGCAGGTTGCATAGAGTTGTTTGGTTGCATGAATTTAATGAATATTTCGAATGTATTATTTATTGATTTTTAAAGCTAACGCTTTACCCTTTTGCAGCAGGTGCTACTAACAACGTCTCTGTGTTTCTCTAATCGCAGGAAGAACCGTAAGGAGCAAGGATTTATCAACACAAGCAGCGACAATACTTTGGCCCGTCCATTTCAAATGTGGGCATGCGGATAGAAGAAATAGTAATCTTGATTGTAACCGATACAGACTAATACTCCTAGCCCCTGAAAAGGCAGGAGATGTATTGTAACCGGATGAAGTTGATATAAAAGGGTTGTGCTCCTGCTTTTCTCCTCTATATTCGGTTGATTCAAAGTTCTGTTTTCATTACATCTTTAATATTGTTTTTCCTTCCGAAATCTCATGCTTTCAGTGGCGATCACGGTGGGACCGTTCCCAGATATTTAAATCACAGAAACTAATCCGATTTGGTGTGTTTTGTGCTTAACAGGTACCTTTTTAGCCGGAGGTCAGAAACAGCAAATCCAGGCAGAAAAGAGGTAACGGTTTCTAACTGTCCGTGTCATTTTCTGCTGAGAAATTTCTGTTTATTTTATTTGTTTAAACTTTTACTTTCATTTTTTTTAATTATTAAAGAAACGTAGAGAAATTTTTCATAAATTTTTCTTGCTTTATTTATTTATTTAAAAAAAAAAAAAATTCTACTTGCTGTTTTTCGGTTTGTAGTGTTTGTATGGCATAGGGAAAGTTTCTTTTTGCTGCTTGTTTCATTTTTTAAAATGAACCACACACACTGCACGTGGTAAATTAAACCAAGGAGCTGGTCGTAAAACCCCAACCCTTGAGCAAGACCAACGGTGGGTTCATCACCACCTTGGCTTAGCTTTGCATCCATTTTCTCGATCACGACTGTTGCTAGACGTAAATCCTGACGAAAGCTGATCGAGTGTAGCTTGGGGTGATTCCCAGTACGTGAGGATAAGTCTTCTATTGTAGGTGTCATAAACAAAGCGATTCCCCTTCCGTACCGCCTATGTTCCACGTATCATCTGCTCTCACGTACCTATAGTTTCCCTCTTGTAAGGGCGGGTATATAGAGAGGTTGGTATATCGGTTCGACAATGGTATATTGAAGGGGCGACCATTTATGGGAGTCATATGAGCCAACATTATGCATTTAAACGTTCTTCAAAACTTGCAAAATCAAAACAAAATATCAAAATGCACTAAACCAGTTTAGGACACACTATTAATCCTTAAAAGAGATAATCACGGTTTGTGTACGTGTGTGTTTATTTCTGCTTAGTGTAAACAAAAAGACAAATCACCATAAACGAGATAAAATCTGCTTAGATAGTAGAGAAGCACCACAATGGTGTACACCCGTAGCCAAGCCCAATCAAGGGCGGATGCTGCGGAAGGTGCACAAAGAGAGGGCGCTAGTCGCCTTCGCTTTAGCCTTGAGGACTTGGCCATACCGCCTTGGTAGTCTAGCCTACAAGAGAGTCCATATCAGGCCCCATCAAAAAGAACTTATTGGGAACCCCCTCTGTGGGGTATGCCCATTCAACACAGTCCCTTTTGGGAAGAAGCTTTACATGTAGATTTCAATGTAAATAGACAACCGCCTCTTGAGGTTAGATTTGAGTGGCCGCAGCGCGATGAAGCGCTAGAGAGGCATAGTATTCATTTGGAGAGACAACGTGGATATGGTATCTCTCCTTTGCCTCCCATCAGAACAGAAAGACAAAATCCAGAGCGCAGGGCTCTTTACATAGGGCGAGCTCACTCCGCCCGCCCCTTTCACACCCATGAAAGAGAGTACGAGGAAGATTATCGCATTCCTCGGGAACAACATACCGCGCGGGAACCTTGCGTTTCTGCACCAACTAGGTATCATGATCACACATCGAGGCCGGAGCCTCAAGTAAATGGCGCCTACCTCGACAGAGGGAAGCAACCCATTGAAATTTTAGATCATCAAGATCGAGGCAAACACAGTTTGAACCCTACACTTCATATGAATCTCAAGCAACTGGTGGTCCCCCTCACATTGGATCAACAATAACAAGGTGGTATAGGCTTGTTGGGAGAGGCCCTTGTGGTTTGAACCCTACACTTTGCAGTTACTAAAAATAATGTAAATGTATAGGCTTTTTGGGAGTAGCCCTTGTGGTTTGAACCCTACACTTCGTATGAATCTCAAGTGACCGGTGGTCCCCCTCACATTGGGTCAACAATAATGAGGTGGTATAGGCTTGTTGGGAGCAATCCTTGTGGTTTGAACCCTACACTTTGCAGTTACTAAAAATAATGTGTATGTAACCAACTCCCCTATGTATAAAAAAATAATAATAAAAACGACCATTAAAGGGTATAATAAAACTCTCACCAACCCTAACCATCCATGCTATGCATGAATTTTTGTTAAAAGGGTCTTATACAAGTGTAAAGTATCATTATATGATGGTATGAGAAGCTCAACTTTCCTCTTATGAGAGATCATGGTGGAATGGAGGATGCCCAACGCTAAACATAGATCATAAAAGTTTCTCATACTAACCAAATCTTGAAAAAAAAAAAAAAAAAACTTTTTATACAATTAAATATAAAATATTATATATTTTTAAAAATTAAAATTAAAATATAATTTATTTATGTTTTATTAGTTTTATTAATAAGCTTTGGAACTTAAATATTACATTTAAATTTTAACCAAAATAGCATATATATATATATATATATATATATATATATATATATATATATTTTGTTAAAAAGAGTTTTGTACAAGTGTAAAGTATCATGAGATGCACCGGGGTTGCAACGCAACGGTTCGGGCTTTGGCTCTTCTTCATGAGGTCCAAGGTTCAAATCGTGGCATGGGCGAGTGTGTGAGGGGATGGGTGTGTGGTGGTTTTGTGTTAAATTCCCTATTGATAAGTATAGCTCGCGACTTTACATATGACGGTCATAGGGGTTTCTCACAATAACCAAATAAAAAAATTAAATAAATAAAGTATCATGAGACATTTTATTGGAACCAACTCTTGCTGGCTGGAAAGGAGCCCTGCTCAGCAGCGCAAGGAAGTTCACTCTAGTCCAATCGTGTCTTTAGAGTGTGCCAATATACTTTATGTCCCTGTTTCGAGCTCCGATTGTTGTATGTAATAAGCTTGAACAACTTCAATGGAATTTCCTATGGTCGGGAGTAGATAATAAAAGCATATTTCCCCTTGTTGCTTGGGATAAGGTCTGCCTTCCAAAGTGTAGGGGAGGACTTGGTCTGAGGAGGGTTCACCAAATGAATATGGCTATGATTTCAAAACAGGCCTGGAAGATAGTGTCTAACTACCCGGTCCAATGGGTTGACATTGTTAAGAATAAATACCTCATGCAACAGTCACTGATGGACAATTTCCTCATGCCTGTTGGGTTTGCATTCTGGAACTTGGTGTGCCAAAATCGATCTATCATTCAAAGAGGTGGACGCTGAAAGCTTGGAGATGGATCACAAATAAGATTCTGGGAAGACTCATGGATTATAGCTCAACCCTTTATTCGGGATCAGTTTGTAAATATTCTTAAATCTATCATCGATATGATTTTTGGTCCCAAAGTTGAGAATTTCATCAATAATGAAGTTGTGGCCCCCCGTTGGGTTGACATCCCTACTGACTTGGATTCCCCTGAGCTTCACTCAGCTTATCTTCGTTTAACCGAGCGTCTTTGAACTCACTTGATCCCAAGTACCAGGCCACCTGATACTCTCTTTTGGCAATTTAGCCAGTCTGGGAATTTCTCAGTTAAGACCGCATATATGGCTATGAATGAACCTAAAGATGATTGGTTTCCTTCCAATAGTATATGGATCAAAAACCTTATTCCCAAAATTACCCATTTTTTTGGTTGGCAGCAAAAAATAGACTCCTCACCACCGATAACTTGATAACCCGTGGTATGATCCTGCCCAATAGATGTTACTTATGTAAATCTGCGTGGGAGTCAGTTAATCATCTGTTTCTAGAGTACCCCTTTTCTGGCCTTGTCTTGTCCATGATCATGTCAAATGTTTCCATCTCTTGGGTTGCTCCTCAGTCTATCAGTGATCTTATTACCCAATGGCCAAACCCCTTTAAGTCCACCCGCTTGAAGTTTTGGTGGTCGATTATTCTTCCTCACTTTATGTGGTAAATTTGGTTGGAAAGGAATAATCGAGCTTTTTGATTTTCGTCCCTAGATCTGGAGTCGGTCTGTTTGAGAGCTGTGACTTTTGCCTCCGAAAATGCCACTATCATGTCTTTTGAGGATTGTCCTTTATCACCGTTTGAGATTTAAGTGACACATTATGCTAACCTGTCTTTTGAGGTTTCTGGTCATTCTCAGGCTGTTGTGGACAGATCCCTTGTCTCTTGGATTCCCCCTCCCCCTCAGTGGTTCAAGTTAAATTTTGATGGTGCATCAAAAGGCAACCCCGGTGACGCGAGTTGTGGAGGCATAATCAGGGATGACAGAGGTCGTCTCATCCTGGCTTATGTGAAAAAACTTGGAGTCCAATCTAACAATTTTGCAGAAGCTCGAGCAGCTTTTCGAGGCATCCAAATGGCTATCGAGCTCAATATCCAGTACCTGATAATCGAGGAAGACTCGTTAAACACTATAAATTATTTGAAAAAGGTCTCGCATCTACCTTGGAACGTGCAACCAATCATCGAAGATTCTATTGTCCAGTTAAGGGCGATTAACAACAGGTGTATTCAACACGTGTATAGGGAAGGCAATCAAGCGACAGATACAATGACAAACTTTGGGTTAACTGTCCAATCCCTGGTGAGTGGCATGACAACCTTCCCCAATACATCATTGATTCTTGTAGTGAACTTGCAGTTACTAATGTTGAATAGTGCCACGATGTCAAGGATCATGATGACTCACAATGCGAGGCGAATTGTGGGACCTTATTACGGTGACACATTGGCACTTGCAAAAGGAGGACAGACTATAGAACCTCACACTTTCTGTTTGTGCCCATGGGTGGTGTTGTAATAATCTAGGTTGTTTTTAAACTTATGGACCATGTGTTTGGCCCAATTTTGGCTTGTTTTGTAGGAAGTCGAACCTTTATGGGATCCTCCTTACAACTTGTATATAAGGTTTTGGGTCCTTATAAAACCCGTTACTAATAAAAAAATAATAATTGAAACCAACAATTTTATATAAAATAAGACATTTAAAAGTTTTAAAATTTTTATTTTAAAAAATATAAGTTTTAATAACTGTTTTTTATAATTTTTGAAGACAGCGTAAAAATTTGCATTTTAACTTTTTTTTTTTTTTGAGATTATAAATTTAAACAGCTTCATATATATTTGCTCTCTCCTTATAAAACTAGTAATATTTAATAATATAATTATATTTTATTAATTTTATTAAAAAACTTTATAACTTAAATAATACATTTAAATTTTAACGTAAATAAAGTAAAAATATACTTAATAGAATTCTAGAAAGAGAAAACGTACCATAGATATTTGCGAAAAGCCTTCACTATTTGTGGGGACGCCATATATTTTCCGTAGATTTGGAAGCGTAGGAATTTATTAACCATGAATTTGCAGAGAGCCCACGTTAAATTGAAAGTTAAATTTAAATAGATAGTTTTCCAGAGTAATTGGTAAGGCTTTGGGCATTTATTAAAAAGGAGATTTAGGTTCAAGTCTTAGGACATGTCTAATAAAGGGCAAAGGTGGTAGTTTGACTTGAGTGCCTGCCAACTTGATAACTGCGGTATCAACCCTGATAATTGTGATACCAACCTTGAGCCACCGGAATTTCCCTCACTTCGAGCTACTTTTAAGGGAAGGTAAGGGTTATAGAGGCAACTTCAATGACCTGTATTCTATAATTGATGAACATTGTACATGCCTTAATAATTTAGGTTTTAATTTTTTTCCAAAAAATTTGAGGTATAAACCACCACATGTGTATTTTCTCTTTTTATTAATAAAACTAATAAAATATAATTAAAATATTATTAATACAATAGAAAATAATTATATTTTATTAATTTTTTTTTTTGGATTTGGTTATTAAAGAAACAAGTACTTATAGGTTAAGCACTCTCCTCCCAACCATGATCCCTTTTAAAGTTGAGAGCTATACTTATCAATAGGGGATTTAACACAAAACCACTACACACTTACCTCTCACACACTAGCACACTCGCCCATGCAGCTGTTTGAACCTTGATCCTCTTGAAAAAGAACCAAAATCTCTATTGTTACACTATTTTATTAATTTTATAAGTTAAATATTATATATAAATTATAAGTAAAATAACGTAAAAATATACTTAATAGAGAGAAAATATACCATAGATATTTGCGAAAAACCTTTAATAGATATTTGCGAAAAACCTTTAATAGATATTAGGGACGCCATATATTTTCCGTAGATTTGGAAGCGTAGGAATTTATTAACCATGAATTTCCAGAGCCCTTCAAATTGAAAGTTAAATAGTATAGTGAAGATTTTTAAGTGGATTGGTAAGTATTATTTGATTGGATATTTATTAAAAAGAGATTTAGGTTTAAATTTTGGAGGTGCCATTTAAGAAAGGAAGTAAATTAAGGAAGTAGTCTGAATCTTTTGAGTGTGGGCATACTGATTATGATGGTACAAACCTTGAACGATACGTAGTTTCCATCTCACCCGTTAATAACAATAAGACAATTAAACTTGTTAATAACAATAAGACAATTAAACTTGTTGAGAGCAGTCCTTATGATTTGAAAGCTGTACTTACCAATTACTAAAAATAATAACAGTAACCGTAAACTACCTGATATTAATTAAATGCCAATCAAACCATAGCTGTAAAGGCAAAGTTGACACGATGTTTTTGGACAAAATAGTTTTAACTTCTAGATATAAGTTTAAAGCATACTAATTGTAAATTAAAAAAGAATTGGTATAACTTGGGGTGGGGAAGCTATTGATATAATTTACAAAAGATAGACAAACCCTGAGTTTTCAAAGCTACGTCATCTTTTATCATGGAAGTGACAGCATGGAATATGCTAGTAGGATTATTTTAATTTTTAATTTTTTAAATTTGATTATAGAAGGTTAAAAGAATTTTAATTATATTTATATTTGTTATAATTATATATTTTTAAATATTTAAATTTGATATATAAAATTATTATTATTAAGGTAGAAGGGTTTTGAAAGATTTTCCAAAATTTATATAAGAGTTTATTTAGAGATCATAGTCCAAATTCATTTTTAAAACATTAAAAAATTAGACACCATACTAAACTGAAACTAACCATCTTACAACTAAACATACAAAATAAAGGCCTTTCAAAACCAAACAAAGCAAAAACATTCAACACCAAATCAACCAAAATAACAATGACACTAAACAAGCTACAACTCTCATCTCCCAACACCAAATCAACCAAAATAATCATGGCACTAAACAAGCTACAACTCTCATCTCCTTTATCCAAGACCATCATTCCTTTCTCGACCATGTGCCTAGGTGGAATCCCTTTCAACCCCTCTATAAGTTCTAATAAATTTGAAAAATACAATTGATTAAGGTTATATTTTTTTTAATAAGCTATGTGTGGCTTGTATTGGGGCCACTCCATTATGAAAACAAAACATTACATTGCTTTCATTACATTTTAAATAAGTTAATTAAAGCATATCCAACTGTCTTTCTGTTAGAGATAGTATCATGAGACATTTTATTGAAACTAATAATTATATAAAAATAAGACATTTTGATTTTTTTTTGAAAAGTATAAGTTTTAATAAATGTTTTTTTATAATTTTTAAAACAGCATAATAATTTGGATTTTAACTTTTTCATGAAAGACTTAAAATTTAAATCTCTATATGTGTATTTGCTCTCTCCTTCTTAATAAAACTAATAATATTTAATAATATAATTATATTTTATTAATTTTATTAATAAACTTTAAAACCTATACAATACATTTAAATTTTAACTAAAATAACTTAAAAATATGCTTAATACAATTCTAGAAAGATAAAACGTACCATAGATGTTTGGTAAAAACCTTTAATATCTGTAGGGACGCCATATATTTTCCGTAAATTTGGAAGCGTAGGAATTTGTTAACCAGAGAGCCCACGTTAAATGGAAAGTTAAATTTAAATAGATTGTTTTTTTTGGAATAGTAAGATTTTGGTCGTTTATTAAAAGAAGATTTAGGTTAAAACTTTGCGGCATGCTTAATAAAGGGTAAAGGTAGTAATCTGACTTGAGTTCCCTGTGCGTGAGGGTACCAACCCTGAGCCACCGGGGTCTCCCTCACTTCGTGCTGTATTTACCGAGGGGAGGTAGGGTTATAGAGGCAGCTTCAATGATTTGACCTGTGTTCAAAGGCATGAGCCATCAGGGTCTCCCTCACTCTGGGCTGCATTTACCGAGGGGAGGTAGGGGTTATAAAGGCAGCTTCAATGATTTGATTTGTGTTTGAAGGCAAAAACCTCAGGGAGAATGTCTGATCTCCATGCCCAACTGTTAGAGTTGAAAGGATGTTAAAAAAAGTTCAACATAACCCAAAGCATTAGTGATAACAAACAAAAGGGAGCAAGAGGGCACCCTTGTGTAATGGACTTGAAAAGATTGATACTCTTGGAGGTCCTGTTTTGAATAATCATTTTGCGGATGATTTCCTTCTTTCTTTTCAGTTGGATGCCTTGTCACTACAGAATGTCAAAGGTTGCTTGGAGCAGTTTTGTAAAGCCTTTGGAGCCATCATTAGTGAAGAAAAATCAAACTATTGGCTGATTGGTAGTGACACTCTTCCAGATAATTTCTCTCCTGGTTGGCGGTGGGTGAAGGATGGTGAAATTGTTAGATACCTTGGAATCCCATTTGGCAAGGCTATTTCTTTGAAGGGCATGTGGGATTGGTGTCTTGAGAGATTTGCAAAGGTAATTCAGTTCTGGAAAAATAAGTTTATATCCTTTGCTGGTAGAATAATTATTGTTGGAAAAATATTACAAGATTTCATATTTATTATTATTTGTGTTGGTTGCCCAATGCTTCTTAGTTTGGAAGATTGGAAAGGCTTAGTAGAGGCTTTAGCTTGCCATATTTATTATTCTCCGTGTTGGTTACCCAATGCTTCTCAGTTTGGAAGATTGGAAAGGCTTATTAGAGGCTTTCTTTGGTCTAATTTCGATGGCTCCAAGAGAATGCCCTCTATCTCTTGGAACTATTGCATTATTCCTAAGGAGGAAGGTGGTTTGGATCTTTTGGACATTCAGATGCATGGTAAGGTGTTGGCAGCCAAATGGGTGGTCAAAGCATTGGAAGGGGATGATCCTTGACAAAGGTTCTTGAGATACAAAATTCAGAACTATCTTCATGTTGATGGTGTTAAGGGGGATTTTCATATGGAGGATATTGTGAAGGGGCTGATCCTTGACAAAGGTTCTTGAGATATAGAATTCAGAACTATCTTCATGTTGATGGTGTTAAGGGGGATTTTCATATTGAGGATATTGTGGGTCATCATGTTCAATTTAAAATACGGGGTTGTATCCTTATGAAGAGGATCTAGGAGGCATGAAAGACGGTTGGTTCTACGGTTTATTGGGCATATATAGAAGAGCATAAAGGCTGGGTGCTTCCATATAGGTCTATCTGGTTATGAAAAGATAATGGGGTGTATTATTGGGCCTATATAGAAGAGCATAAAGGTTGGGTGCTTCCATATAGGTCTATTTGGTTATGGAAAGACAATGGGGTGTATGCCTCGAACCTTCCTCGTCTTAAATACAAAAGGTTGGTTAAGAGGGGAATTAAGAAATGGGCATATTTGTGGGATTTAAGAGTCGCTGATTGGATTAAGTGGGAGGATCTTTGCAATAAGTTTAAGTTGAAAGCTTCTGACAAGGATGTTATTTTTCAGATTCATTCTCTTCTTCCCTTTGAACAATTGTATAAGTTAAATGGTGGTTTGCCTGACCCTATCTGGCGTGACTAGAGGTGGAACTTTCAGGGAAACATAATTTCTTACAAATCCACTAAGATTTACAAAAACTCATGCTATTGTTCAGATTCATTCTCTTCTTCCCTTTGAACAATTGTATAAGTTAAATGGTGGTTTGCATGGCCCTATTTGGAGTGACTAGAGGTGGAACTTTCAGGGAAACATAATTTCTTACAAATCCAATAAGATTTACAAAAACTCTACTGCATAAGACTTCTTTGCATATCATGTTAAATAGACATTAAGACATTGTCTGTCTAGAGAAGAAGTGGAAGAAGAGGATAAAGCAGGTTTGGAAATTCAGATTATCTGCTTAGCTCAAGGTTTTTCTTTGGTTGCTTATTTTCCAAGGTATCCATTGCAAGGCAAGGTTGGCAAGGTGGATGAATATCTCAAACCTCTGTAGTAGTTGTGGCAAAAAAAAAACTGTTAAACATATCTTATGGGATTGTAGTGTAGCAAGGAATGTTTGAAAAAGATTGAGGTGGACCTATTATCCTATCTTAGGTGATAGATGGAGTTGAAAATTGGTTCTCTTGGGAGTTTCCTTTGGTTGCCCTCAGTATCTTAAGGGGGGTGTGGACTGTTATCAGAGCAACGACTTGTATGCTATTTGGAAGGTAAGATGCAGTTTTTTGAGATGAAGTTATTCTTGCTTCTGGGATTGTGTCCAATGCTGTTATTGGTATTCAGTTTCAATGTAGAGCCTTTAAGAGGCTGATAATCAAAGATCTCTGGGATTGTATCCAATGTTGTTATTGATATTCAGTTTCAATGTAGAGCCTTTAAGAGACTAATAATCAAAGATTTCAAAAACTGTTCTACTTAAGAAAAGTCAGATAGTTGAATATCCTTAAACAAATTTTTATAATCTGCTGCAAAGTTTTATATTTTGAATTTTTTTATATTAATATAAACAATATAAAAATAAATAAATAAATAAATAATGAACATTGTACATTCCGTAATAATTTAAGTTTCAACTTTTTTTTTTTTTTCAAACATATAAACCGCTACATGTGTGTTTTCTCTCCTTATAAATAAAACTAATATAAGCAACATATAAATAAAATAGTGAACATTGTACATGCCGTAATAATTTGAATATAAAAAAAAAATAGAACATTATACATGCCGTAATAATTTGAGTTTTACTTTTTTTTTTTTTCCAAGGTATAAACGGCCACATGTGTTTTCTCTTCTCATTAATAAAACTAATAAAATATAATTATATTTTATTAATTTTATTAATAAATTTTAAAATTTAAATAATACGTTTAAATTTTAACGAAAATAAAGTAAAAAAATACTTAATAGAATTCTAGAAAGAGAAAACGTACCATAGATATTTGGGAAACACCTTTAATATCTGTGGGGACGCCATATATTTTCCGTAGATTTGGAAGCGTAGGAATTTATTAACCATGAATTTCCAGAGAGCCCACGTGAAATTGAAAGTTAAATATTAGATAGTGAACATTTGTACGAACATTGTACATGCCGTACAAATGATTAAATGCCAATAAAACAATAGCTGTAAAGGTAAAGTTGATATCATGTTTTTGGTCAAAATACTTTTAGATTCTAGATATAAGTTCAAAGCATACTAAATGTAAATTAAAAAAAATTGTTATAACATGGGGTGGGGAAGCTATGCTTGATATAATTTACAAAAGACAGACAAACCCTGAGTTTTCAAGGCTACGTCATCTTTTATCATGGAAGTGACTGCATGGAATATGCTGGTAGAATTTTTTTGAATTTTTTTAAAATTGAATTTTAGATGATTAAAAGAATTTTAATTATATTTATATTTTTATAAATATATATTTTTAAATATTTAAATTTGATATATATAATTATTAGAGTAGAAGGTAAAAGGCTTTCAAACTTTGTAAAAAAGTTATTTAAAGATCATCATCAAAACTCATCTTTAAAACATCAAAAAACTAGACACCATATTAAACTGAAACTAACCATCTTCCGAAAAATTAAAGGCCTTTCAAAACCAAACAAAGCAAAGACATTTAGCATCAAATCAACCAAAATAAGCGTGGCACTAAACAAGCTACAACTCTCATCTCCCAACACCAAATCAACCAAAATAATTGTGGCACTAAACAAGCTACAACTCTCATATCTTTTATCCAAGACCATCATTCCTTTCTCGACCATGTGCCTACGTGGACTCCCTTTCAACCCCTCTTTGATATATCCTAATAAATTTGAAAAATATAATTGATTAAGGTTATATTTTTTTAATAAGCTATGTGTGGCTTCTATTGGGGGCCACTCCCATTATGAAAATAAAACATTACATTGCTCTCATTACATTTCTAACAAGTTAATTAAAGCATATCCAACTTTGTCTTTCTTACTCTTCTATCAAAAATATTTTTCATCTTCTTCAAACTGCTAAGTATCCACAATCAACTTCTTTTATATCAAATGCCTTCAAAAATTTAGATTTTGTCACGAAGAAATTCAACACTACGAATGACTAAAATATTTGCTGCCTAGCTTCTATATCCAAAATTATATTGTCTATAACCACCTCACAATTTCTTAATACTTTTTTTTAGGGTTATTAATTCCCCTAATCTTCCAAGATATTATTTTCATTGTTATTTTTTTATTTTATTTGAGGGTTTAGCCCCAATTCTTGTTAACACATGTGCTATTTGCTTTTGTTTTCCTATATCAATATCCCTTTGTGTTTTTTTTTCTCTTTGTTTTTGCTTCTTAGGTCTTCCTCTCTTTTTTTCATTCCTAACAATACTTTCATCTTCATCAATCTCTTCAATCTTCTCACACTACTCATAGGAAGACTTATTGTCTTTAGGTTTACCTTGTTGTGAAGGATCTAAAGTGCAAGGAATAACCTCAAAAACACAATCTTCTTTATATTTCCCTGGAGACCCTAAAGTGCAAGGATGCTCTTCTATAGCAATTACCTTCTTATTTTACCCTAAAAATTCTAAATTATTATGGATTTCCTCCAACCTCATTTCTATATTATTTTGCTCTTGAAACCTTAAAGTGCAAGGGATAACATCTTCACCATTTTCACTTTTATTACTTGAAGAAGATTCTATACTACTAAAGGAAAATGAAGATGATTTACCTAGAATAAACTTGACCTTTTTGTTGTCTTTGTTTTGGGTTTTATCTCCACATCTTCTTTTACACCTTTAATTCTTTTTAAACTTACCAATTGATATTGTCGATAGGATTTATTTACCTCTTCTTTTGGAGTTGAATATCCTTGATCTGAACTAGCTTCTATTATTGTATGATTTCCTTGCTTCGTCTTGAAGTTTATCTTATGGTTAGAATTTTTTCTCTTTCTTCATAGTTTTTACTTTGCAAACTCTTGCCATGTGTCCAATCTCAAAATAACTATGGCAACGAAATACAATATTTTCATAATCTATTTGTTGATCCCATTCTCTTGATTCATATTTAATCTTAATGGATTTTGGCAAAGGTTTTGAAATATCCATAGCAACACATATTCGATTATATATAGCATGCTTTCGCTCCTTAGTTGTTGGTCCGTCCTTGATGAATTCCCCTAGGGTATTTTCAATAGTTTGCAAAACATCCTTATTTATAAGCTGATATGGAAGTCCAAAAAGCCTAACCCACACTGGAAGCTTCTTAATAGTTTCTGTCTCAATGGAAAAAATTTCATTCAATGCTCTCAAATAAAGTGTATCTCTTCCCCTAAACCATGAACCACCAATCATTATTTTATCCCTAATTTATAAACTGGAAAAGATGATGAGGAAAAAACTTTAGGAAGAAAAGTCACATAATAATTTGAATTCAATCCCCACTTTTACTTAATCCAATTTGAATCTCCAAGAACCCTGATCATGATCTATGGAACTTACATATTAGCCATCTACTTTTAAGAATCATTATATCATTCTCAATCATCTCATCCTTGATACTTACTTTTGGTGTACCATCTGCTACCTGGATTGAACTTACCATGTATTCGCTCTTTCACTTATCTCCAACTTGGGCCTTCATACTTCCAACTAGGGCATTTTGATTTCTAGCTAGGGCATCTTGACTTCCCATTAGGGATTTCAAAAATGACTTTCCTTCCACAATATCTAATGGGGCTTGCTCTTGGCTTGCACTCCCTTTTTGCTTGCACTCGCTCTTGCTTCTAGCTTGCACTCTCTCTTGCCTCACACTTGCTCCAGGTTTGCACTGCCTTTTGGATCACAATTTCTCGTGTCTCTTATTTTTCTTAGAATTCCTTCGCTTCAACAATTTTTTAGAAATAATGTTCCACACATTTGTGGTAAGGGTTTGAAGCATTAATGCACTTTGGATGAATTTGTCGCTCTTTTGCCATGATTGAATCTCGAATTACACTCCCTCCTAGTTTACACTCTCTTTTGGTTCACACTCTCTCCTGCCTTGCACTCTATCCTACCTCACACTCACTCCCAGCTTGCACTCCTTCTTGGCTCACAATTTTATCTTGTCTCTTCTTTTTATTGGTGTTCCTTGACTTCAACAATTTTTTGGAAATAATGTTCCACACATTCATGATAAGGGTTTGAAGCATTGATGCACTTCGGATGAACTTGTCGCTCTTCTGCCATGATTGAATCTTAGATCTCACTCCCTCTTTGATCTCATTTGCTCCCAGCTTGCACACTCACTCCCAGCTCGCACTTGCACTCACTGCTGCACTTACTTCTAGCTTACGCTTGCACTCACTTTTGGCTGCACTTACTTTCGATTGCACTTGCACTTGATGCTCCACTTACTATTGGATCACGCTCCAAATTACTGTTGTACTTACTCATGGCTCACGCTCACAGTCATTGCTACACTTAATCTCGAATTGTGCTCACACTCGTAGTTGCACTGACTTCCAGTTCACGCTCGCACTCGCAACGACACTGACTCCCTGTTCACGTTCACACTCATTACTGCAGCTCAACCAATATATCATTATTATTTCCTCCATTGATCAAGGTTATATTATTCGATAGTATATTAAGATTTTTTAATGTATAAGTAATATTTTATTTATTTAAAAAACACAACTAATTTTAAGTTTTCTTTAATTGTTTATTTAGGATTGCAATGGACTCCACCCATACTATATATGTTTAGCTAGGTAAAATTTGAATTTGTTCTCTTTCTTGAAAGCTTGAGAAGTATAACTAATTGAGCTAATGATATTTGATGTATTTTAAAGTTTTTTAATTAAATTAATAAAAAGTAATAAATATACTAATAAATATTATTAGATGAAAGTTTTTTATTATATAGTTTATTTGTTTTTGATGTCATATTTTTAAATAACATTTTATTATTTATTTTTAAAATATGTATAATTTTTTTAAATAAAAATATATACAAAAAATAAAATAAAATAAAATTTTGTATAATTGTTTATATATAAATAGATTTTTAACCTATTTATATGGAATTAAAATCAATCTCATTTTTATTAAGTCATCACCACATACCAGTGGTATTACAACTACTATATATGTATTACTTGACAAGATTTGAAACCTACTCTTTTCCTCTAAAGTTTAAGAATTTAACCAATTAAGCTAATATCAATTGATTAGTCCCAATAGGGACAACACAACGAGGGATAATGCAATGGTTAGGGCTTTAACTCTTCTTTGGGAGGTCCAAGGTTCAAATCTTAGAGTGGGCAAGTGTATGAGGGGGTGGGTGTGTGATGGTTGTGTGTTAAATTCCCTAGTGATAAGTGTAGTTCTCGACTTTACGAGGGTCATGGTTGGGAGGAAACTACTCAACACTATGCCTTGGTCATAAGGGTTTATCACACTATCCAATATATCAATCCAATATATATATATATATTATAAAAATATATTATAAAAATATATTTTTAATTAATTATATGAGATTGAAATCAACCCTACGTATTACATCATGAGAATTATAATTGTTTGATAATTATACATATAGTACATAGCAAACTTCAGACTTGGATCTCTACTAGCACTCAAAAATCAGAATTAATTCTATTTGATTATAAAAATAGAAATATTGTATTGAGATAAATTTTTTAATTTGCTATTCATAGATGAAAAAAACTATATTTTTAAATAAATAAATAAAAAATCCCTTTAAAGCATTAAAAATATCATGGGAAATATTTTAAAGTATTTTTATGACCTTTAAAATTATAATATCTAAAATTTAAATTAGATAAATTTAATAAAGAATATAAGCATGTTTTCTTTTGTATATATATCATTAATATATTTTATTATTAATTTTTTTGTTATGTACAATACAAACCTACCCCCACACACTCACATACGTTGTGGTTTGAACCTTGGACCTCCAAAAGAAGAGCCAAAGCAAGAATCATTGTGTTGTCTCCTTGGGATAATTTTATTATTAAATTTTAATAAATAAAGATATTTTTTTGGTATTGATAAAAAAGGGGTTTGAAGGATTTTGATCCTTTACACTGAGCTCGAAGGATGTATAGGAAAAAACAAGAGAAGATCAAACAAATGCAAGATGACCCTATCTTAGTAAAACAAAAAAACCTGGGCTAGAAGCTAAAATAATATCCCTCTCGTTGTCCTTCTATTTGACATGGCTTATGTAGTGCTTAATGCTTTACATAACTAATAAAAAAGCTCTTGACAATAAAGTAATTTAGTGTGCTCAAATCCTTCATCGCATGATCCCAATAAGTATTCTGTTTTGCTATGCCCTCTTTATCTGCTAGCTTCATTATCAATTCTTATAATCTCTTCCATTTCCTTGGGGGTGTATGACCTTACCTTGAAAGTTCTAGATCTAACTACCATATTTACCATTTTATTGGCAGCTTTGTTTCCCTCTCTATAAATATGTTTAACTTGACTTTCTTATAGGTTTTCCAAAATAGTCCCCGCATCTGTAATTATTTGAAAAATGCTAGAATTATTTAACTCTCCTTTTTGAAGGGAAGTTATAATATTCTTGGAATCCCCCTCAAGAAAAATTCTCCTAAAACCCAAATTCACCGCAATTCGAAGGTCCGTAAGCATCACTCTTGCTCAAACTTGGTGATTTGTGGTAATTCCTATATTCTCAGCATATGCATCCACTACCTGATTTTTCATTCCTAATGAGGCCCCCACCACCAACATGACCCGGGTTACCTTTTGAAACCCCATCAAAGTTAATTTTTACCCAGTATTTATGAGGACATTCCCATCTAGTATCTAGTCTCACCTTATTGATTTTTTTCATATTTAAGATATCTTTTTATTTAGAGAGGATCTTTGGAATATTTTCGTGGTCGACAATATTTTTAATACAATCCTCCAATAGGGTTGTTTTTATCCTAGCATAAACCCCAATTATTCCTTTGGTTTTGTTTTTGAACACTGGTCTATTTCTTTCCAACCAAATCCTCCAAAAAATATGTGGAATGCATTTTTACCAAAAACATATTACTTCATAAGTGCCACTGTTCCCAAATCCTCACTAGAGAATTTAGAATGACCCAAGCAACATTAAATTCTCTCAATAACATATTTAGGATATCACAAAAAAAATCACAAGTTCCAAACAGGTTGTCCATGCACTCATCCTCTTTGTTGCATGAGATACAAATAGTTGGAACCACAATCCCTCTTTTGAACATATTGTCTTTCGTGAGGATCTTATTGTGAATGGTAGTCCAGAAAAACATAGCAACCTTAGGGATGATGTTTAGCTTCTAAATTTTTTTAAGCTTGGGTTTCTCTGAGGTTAATTTGCCTAAGATTCTATATCCATCCTTCACCAAGTACTGGCCTTGCTGGTGTCTTCCCCAAATTATTTGATCCTCCTCTGAACCTCTGCCTAAATAATAAATCCTTAAAAGGCTTTGTAAATATTTACCCCTCGGGCATTGCATATCTTCTTACAGGATTTTCCACTCCTGAAAATCACCCACCCTATGAATTTAACCATTAATTTTATTACCATAGGTTCTGGTTAAATGTTCTTTAATATCTTTGAACTTTTTGTAGTTCGCTAAAGGCTCCTCTTGAATCCAAGGTTCTTTCCAAAAGTTAATTTTGTCCCCCCTGCCTACTCTTCATTTTAGACCTTGTCATAGAAATTTCCTGCTATTGATAATATTTTACCAAAAAATAGACGCACGTGGAGGATTAGAACAACTGATAAAGTAGTTTCTACCCTCCAAGTATTTGTTTTGGATAATGCTAGCCCATTTCCCTGATGCTCCAGTACAAAGCCAATAAATAAAGCGATACTTGTATATATATATATATATATATATATATATATTATTGAGGTTAGTGTGAGAAACCTCTATGACCATGATCAGGGTTGGGCATCCCATCCCAACCATGACCTCTGATAAGGGTGAATGTTTTCTTTTGTATACATATTATTAATAATATATTTTATTATTAAATTTCAATAAATAAAGAGATACTTGTATATTTTTTTGATTGAGGTTAGTGTGAGAAATCCCTACTATCGACGCTCAAAGTTGGGCATCCCCATACCAACCATGACATTTGATAAGGGTGAGAATTGAGCTTATCAATAGGAGCCAAACACACAACCATACACACACCCACCCCCTCACACACTTGCCCACACTACAGTTTGAACCTTGGACCTCTCGAAATAAAGCCAAAGCTCGAACCGTTGCACTATCCCTCGGATGAGATACTTGTATATTTAATCATTATATAAATGAGATGAGCTTAACTAATTAAATTTCTCGACTTTTAAGAGAGACTTAAGTTCTAATTTGACCAAGCCATAGATGTATTATTGTCAAGATGTTATAATAGGACCATGTCATCATGATATAATAGGCGTGGGACCTATCTGAATCCCATATAACCAATCAAAAAATATTTACTTTGTTATTATTTATAATTATTAATATAAATTTAACAATCTAAATAATTAGTAATTGTTTTATTATATTAATTTAATATTTTTTTTAACTTTATACAATGCATTAAATTAATTTATTTTAATTTGGTATTTAATTTAATTTTAAAATTTTAAATATAAAATAATAATTGTTTTTATATAATAAAAATTATTATATAGTTGATTGACTTGACCCTATGACTAGTTGTTCAAAAAGGAAAGGTAGTTGTCGATTCCTCTATGTATCAAAAAAATTTATTATATAGTTGATATTTGAGGTGAGAGTAAGTGCAAGTCAAAAGTGAGTGTGAGCTAAAAGAAAGTAAGAAGCGTGAGCAAGAAACATGAACAAGAAGTAGGAAGGAACGTGTGATCAAGGAGCAAGCACCACTTCTTCATGTTCCAGATCTTAGGAGAAACTCAAAAACTAAAGGATTAATGTGAAGAAAATCTATATAACATGGAAAAAAAATCATTTTTGAAAGTCGTTATTAGAAGTAAGAATGTTGTGGTTGGAAGTAAGGATGTCTTAGTTAAAAATATAGATGCCCTAGTTAAAAATAAGAGAAAAAGTAAATCTATGGAAATCCTCATTTAGGTAGCAGATACTACACCAAAAGTGATTGTCAAGGATGAGATGAATAAGCATGATATAATGGTTCTTAAAACCAATGGATTAATATGTAAGTTCCATGGATACTAGCTAGTTTTTTTTAAAGATTCAAATTTGGATCAAAGTGGAAGGGGGGATTGAATTCAAATAAATCCATGAATTTTCTTTCGAAAGGATTTTTTCTCATTATCTTCTCTAGTTCATACATAAGTGATAAAATAATGGATGGAGACCATTGGTTTGGGGGTAAAGATGCATTATATTTAAGACCATGGAGAGAGAATTTTTTTGTGGCAATAGAGATTATTAAAATACTTCTAATGTGGACTAGGATTTTTGGACTTCCTTATCAACTCATAAATAAGGAGGTTTTGAACAATATTGGCAATACTCTAGGTGAGTTCATCTAAAATAGACCAATTACTAAGGAGATAAGACATGTTGTATACACTTGAAAGTGTTACCATAGATATTTTAAAACCTTTACTACAGTTTATTAGAATTAAATCTAAAGCAAGAGAACGATATCAAGAAGTGGTTTATGAAAATTACAATCCTATGTCATAATTGCCATGATACCGGACACATGGCAAGATATTACAAAGTAACAATGATGGAGAAAGAGATAAATTTTTTTGGGCATGGGGTAAACTTCAATATGAAACAAAGAGATCATATTATTGGAAAAGCTAGGTCAAATCAAGGATTTTCCACAACTAAGAAAATGGTAATAAAAACTCCTCTACATCATCAAATGGTAAAGTCCATAATAGTTCAAATACAAAAGGAGTTAAATGTGTGAAGGAATATGGAGAGGCAAATTTTAAAATGAATGAGGTGAAGGAGGTCAAGGTTAATCTAGATAAATCATCTTCATTTTCCTCAAGTAGTATAAAATCTTCTTCTTGTAATAAAAATGAAAGTAGTATAAAATGTATTTGTTGCACTTTAGATTTTTAAGAGTAGAATAATAAAGAAAAGCATATGGAGGATATCCAAGAAAATTCAAGGTTTCAAAGACAACATAAGAAAACAATGACTAAGGGGGATCATCAATGCACTAGAGGGTTTTTAGGGCAACATAAAGAATAAAGTATTTATGAGGCTATTCCTTGCATTTCAGATTCTTTAGGGATACAAGAATCTTTAGAAGATAAGTCTCATTACGAACAATATGGTAAAATATAAGATATTGATGAAGATGAGAGTGTTGGTGGGAATGAAAAAATGAGAGAAAGGCTATCAAAGCATGGACAAAGAGAAAAAGAAACAAAGGTATATCGATTTGGGAAGCCAAATTAAATATCATAGGTGTTAACAAGAAGTGGGTCTAAGCCCAATAATAAAAATAAAAAGTGATGATGATGAAAATGATATCATGGAATATTATGGGTATGAATAAGACCCCTATATGCTGAATTTTTAAGCCTTAATGTTAATATAAAAGTCCCAGAAAAAAAATTCAAAAAAAAAAATATAAGATAGCCATAGTATAGTAAAATTAATATAATGATGTAAGTAAAATAATGAGTCAATTAATATGTAAATCAAGACTTATAATATATCAAATAGCATTCATTGATAAGTAGAAATATTAATGTAAATAGCCTAAATCATACATGTATAAAGCATGTAGCACGACTTACAATATTAATTGCTCAAAATGTATGTAATATTTATTACTCTCTTTCTCTTACAAATACAAAACTTGACTCTTGGTCATTATAATGATGATATTGATAGCTTTTATGTCCCTAATGATCCTCCATGGAGTAATATATAGCCATTGTAGAATGACTCTTTAGATACTTGACTATTCCTTATGCCAAGTCTCATGATTCTTGGCTTCTCTACTTGACACTTGCATACACATGACTCTATCTTGTATGCACACCTAGACATGACTCTTCACTTGTGCACTCTTACATATAAGACACTTGTGCACTCTTACATAAAAGACACTTGTGCAGTCTTACATATAAGACACTTGTGCACATATACTCACGTTACACTTGCACAATTACTCACAAGACACTTGTACATTTCCTGCACATACACACATAACACTTGTGCATTTCCTACACATTATTACATTATATAAAATATCACACTCTAAACTAAGACTTGACCCTAATCTAATATTTACAAGATGTACCATGAAGGTACCATGGGGGTACATTAGCATGTACTAAATAATGTAATATACTCCAACACCCCTTTGTATTACATTATTTGGTTATTGAAGACTTTAGTCTTCAATTATGGTCTTCATATTGATCTTCAATCTACAAGTGACCTTGCAATACATGATATCTAATATCCTTGTAAGACAAATTTGGATCATGTCTAATCCATTTTCCTTTTCCTTGTTTTGTGAATGGTTTCTCTTCCTATACTTAAAAAATTGCACACTTGAATCCATTGTTAGAATATGCTTTAAAAATAAGTATTTAAAAAATACAATCTAATATTAATATTAATTCTCTTTCAAATCTCTTACAATACTTCTCCTTGTAACAGAAAATAGATGAATGCCGATTTTCTTCCAAAATATTTACATGGATGAAAACTTCAACAATTTTCTTTTTCATGACCAATTCTATTGCAATAGACACATCTTGACGGTATTTTTATTGCTTTATTCATCCTTCTTAGAGCTTCAAGTTCATCTGTCTTCTTAATAAAATAACATAACCATTTATATACAACCAAAGCTATTCTCTCCTTATTTTCCATGTAGATAAATAGTAGATGATGAAAGTCTTCAATATTTTTAGTAGTTTCTTTTTTTGAGATTGGAGAACTACTAGAATAAGTTTTTTAGTAACAAGATCCAATTGAGTGTTCTCTTGACTATTTTGCAATTTTGTTAAAATCTCCTTATTATATAAGTCTTCTATCATTTTTTGAAAACAACCTTTTAGTTTACTTACTATATCTTCATTATTGAATGCACTCTTAACAATTTCTTCCATAATATGCAAACAATGTTAAGAATATATTATTTTTGATGTAGACTACCTTATATCTCCCTAGGTTGTAGAAACTAATAATTTTACAAATTTAATTTACATATCCTATGAATCATGTACACGTGGACTACATGCCCATTTACATCATTGCACATTCTAACACTTGTGCATTTATTACATTGCATGAAGTAACTCAAACTTTAAAGTAAAATCCTCCTCTAGTTATGTACCCAAGGTGGTACATTGGCATGTACCAAATAATATAATATACTCTAATACCCCCTTGTATTACATTATTTGGGTATTGAAGACTTTAGTATTCAATATGGATCTTCGTATTTGTCTTCATTCTTTGAGAGACTTTGGTTTTGATCTTCTACTTGAGATTCATCTTTCAAATATCCTTCGGTTTGAATTGATCCTTCTATTTCATTTGGTTTGGCATTCATGTTGTCTTTGATCAGGTTCTGGAATTCAAGTTTTTCTCTCATATTTCCTTCATTGTCTTTGTTTGAATCTGGATGAGTATCTTCATCTTGTTCTGGTTCCTCTTCTTCTCTAGGTTATAGATGGCCAAGTAGTGCATAGTTTTGTTGTCCTCTCATCCTTTTAATTTTGAATCTTCTATTTCCCCATATGCTTTTATGATGTATGGGTTCTTTGTTTTCTACAACCTGTTCCTCAAAAAATGTATTAGTATTGTTTTGAAATACAACAATCTCTTGTGAAGTCTTAATCGAATCTAGAGCATATATATCTATGTGGATTGATCTTGTAGCTTCTATCTCATTTTGATTTATGATGAGACACATATTGACTTCATTTATGTGTTTGAAATCAATTATCCTTTTGCTTTCTACTAACTTGGCTACTAAAATGAGATTAGATGTTAATCCAAGAACATACATCACATTATGTAGAAAAACATTTGGAAATGATTTACTAGGTGTTACACACCCATATCCATGTATATGATAGGTTTTTCCATATGCAATTTTCAACCTATAATTATTAGTGATTTCAAGGCAATCAAACCACTGTAAGTTTCTTGTCATGTGATGACTAGCACTAGAATCAATATACCAAATGTTCTTTTCAATTTGACTTGTAAAATTGATTTTCTTAGAACTAATTTTGCATCTTTGATGTGGTATATTGTATGTATCTTGATCTTGCATCCTTTTGCAGTGTGCCTTGTTATAATATGTCCCTCTTGCTATTTTATCCATTGTACAATATAATCAATTAATAGAATTATTTTAGCTCTTTAGTATTTTGAGAATATATTTTTTAGAACCTTTGAAGTAGTCTACCTTATGTCTTCCTATTTTAGAGTATATGCTCAATCTTGCTAAGAACTTTTCAATTTTATAAATTTTGTAAAATGTTTGAATGCACCATGAAACTTGATAATATGCTTAGCTTTCTTAGTTTAAGTTAAATTCCTTTTGACTCCCTAATTTTCAACTTCACTTTCTTGCCTTATGTCTCCCTATTGATTAGAAAGTAGAAAGCTAAAGATAAATGATGATGCACCTTCAAGTTTTAATAAGGTTATTTTTCTTCAAGACCTTTTAGTTGGATTAATGTCTCATAAATTAATGTAAGAGACTAATGTAAAATGTAATTTCAAAATTCAAAGCAATTAATGGTTTTGCTCCTTTAACCTTCACTTTTCAATGGTTTAATTTTTCTAAACTCCAAGAGACTAAAATTTGAAGTAGTATACCTTATAACTCTCTATTTTGGAACTTTAGAAAATAATAATATTTGCAAAATAATTTTTCAAAATTTCCAATGTTGAAAACCTTATATCTCCTAAATTAATTATTTGCAAATATTGTAATGTTTAAATCTCAAGCAATTTATAATATCTTCTAAGATATACTCCCTTTGCTAAAATTGATTTCTTACTCTCTAAGGTTGATATTTCAATGCATTAATAAATTAATTTCAACCTTGTATTAGGCACCTTATAACTCCCTAAACTTAGGAAAGCAAATATTAAATAATGTAAAGCTTTTACCTTCATTGTAAAGTGTATTGTGCAAGTTGATTGGTCTATGGAGTGACTCTTTAATCCAAGCGTGTAATTTTGGTCTCCTGTGTATGGAAAAGATCAATCAATTTTAATGGGCACCTTCTCCTCCTTAATGGTGCTTTGACTCCCTTCTTTAATGCTTGACTATGTGTCTTATATTCTCCACTCTCTGCTTAGACTTGGGTGCTTTAATAGACATTGTCCCTTCTTGATATTTTGGTTGCATGGTGCATACATTGCTTGGGTGAATGTTGGTTATATTCTTGATGAGTGCTCTTATATTCCTTGCAATAATTATGATTCCTTCTAGCTTTTGAATGATTATTTCAATGCTCACAATGGGTGTTACTTTGTCATGGGTGCTCCCTTCCTGTGTAGGCATTAGAATGAATATGAGGCACCTTATTTTGTTGTTCCAAGTGGCACAAGATGCCTTGGTTCTAATTTGCAAGTGGCGCTCCTTTATCTTGCATGTAATGATACCTTCAACACCTTGTATTCCTTGAATACTTCTTTCCAATGAACATCCTTTGTATCTTGTCTTCAATGCTTGCTTCCCAAGAGAATGGTGATGCTATGAGGTTGGCTCCAACTATGGTGGTTCAAGAGAACTACAATGGTGGTTCTATGACACTCTAATGGTGGCTTTAGATGCTACTTTTCAGTTGGTGGTTCATCCAAATTGTAACCTAGGTAATGCAACTTTATTTACCTTGTAACTTGCTTCTTTATGTTGTCCTTAGTGCTATCCCTTTACGTCGATATACAATGGATGATAGCCTCCTTATGTAGATCCTTTGTGCTATATTTTTATGTAGATATGCAATGGATAATGGTCTCCTTACGTAGGTCTTGATGTTGCAAGTTAATGTTGTTGTAGGCACTAGATTCGGTGATGAATATGGTGTCTTTAGACACCTTGAACTTTGGCTAATGTGAGCCCTTCATTGGATCTCTTCCCTTGCTAAAGTTTACTCCTTTAATCTACTAAAATGACTACTTTGTAGACATGCTTTGCAAGCTATTGTAGTGTCTTTGAGACACTCTAGCTTTGTCCTCTTTTGCTACATAGGACAAGAGGAAAATGGTGCAATAATCTAATGCAAATAGCTTTGCAATAGTTAGAATAGGATACCTTAATTTGCACTGAAGTTTTGAGATCTCTATATCTCCTTTTACAAGTTTACTTTCTTCCTTGATGAGGTGGCTACTTTGCACTACTCCTTGGTGGAAAGCGATGATTTGATGTTGTCTTCCTTGCTAGACAACTCTATCCTTTGCTTGGTTAAATTCTCAATAATAAATCCAAGCTCTTAATCATGCAACTAATATTAACTTTGCACTAATTTTCAACTTAACTTGAATACTTAATCCACCTGTAATAACTAGTATAGTGCAATAGCAATTTCTCCTTATTGCTCCTGTAAATGAACTCTTAATCTATGCAACCTTCACTTAAGAGTAATGTCTTCTTTATTTTTAGTAAAATATAGGATGTTGATATTTTTCTTTCTTTCGAAATATATCTAACTCCTATTTTTGATGTGTAGGTATTATCCTTATAAGAAACTATCTTTTGCACTCCCTTGAAGACTTAAATATGCAACCTTATCCTTGCAACTTTTAAAATCTAATATGGTGCTTAATGAAACTTAATAACGAACTGAATAACTAAAGTTCAAGTAATGAACCTTTTGCACCAAAGTTGCTTACCTTAATGACCTCTGTAGATGATGGTTGTCTTGGTGATTTGAATCACCTAATTTTTGCCTTGTAATGAATGAAATTGCAGCTCTTCCTTGCTATCCTAAACAACTCTTTAGCTCACCTATTTGTAGCTTTGAAACCCTCTAACTTGCTTCCCTAAAACTGTAGTTTGGTGGCTTTAATTTTCCTTCAGAATGCACTTTATAGATCTGAAGTTTTGCAACTAGTAATGTTGCCCTTATTGCTGCTTTCTTGTTGTCCTCAAATCTAAAATTTTTAGATTGTAAAGTAATTAATTTCTTCTCTGAAGTGTTTTCATTGATTCTATTAAATTTTGTAGGAAACTTACAAATCGCAACTAAGATTTTTCTTCAAGAAACCTTCACTTTTATGTTGCAAAAACAACAACCTCCTTTCTCCAAAATAGCCTTCAATGGCAATCTCCAAATATCTTATATTTGGTGGCTTCTCTATCTCCTTTCTCCTTCAACCTCCTTATTGAATTTCGACTTCAATATTGGCCTATCTAGTGACCTTCTTCTCAATATTTTGATTGTCTTGAGGTCTTCACTATTCTCCCCCAAAATTTGGTAAACTCCTTGTCAAATTCTTTTCTTATTGGGATTGTTTTCGGATGGTGACAATTTCCCCAAATTCTATTCTACCAAGAACTCCTCCTATCTGGTAAATTTCTCCAATGAGTTCTCCTAGGAACTCCTTCAATGACCTTCTCTAAAATCTACTTCAATGGCCTTCTTGAACTTGGTAATAAGGCTTTCCTAGCCTTCTCCTTTCTCCTTGAGATCTTTTCTCTAGGGTCTTCAATCTCGTAGCTTCTCTGGTCTTCTTAATGAGACATATTATTCAACCTTCTATTGTGGAAGTTTCACAATGAGATCTCCCTCTTGGATCTTTGAAATTTGTTGCTTCCAGAATCTGGAATAGGACTTTTGCTAGTCCTTCTCTATATTCAATCTTCCAAATATGGAAGTTCTTCAATGAGACATTCTATGGGTCTTCTCTTCAAATTTCAATGGACATATCCAATCTCCAATATTCTTCAAGAATATTATTTGGAGTCTCTCTTCCTTTAATCTTCTACTTTTTTTGCAATAAAGAACTAATCCCTTCACGAGGAAAGTACATAGACTTTCGGGCAGTTGAAGATGAAATTCTTCTCTATCTGTTGTAGGAAGCTTCTAAAAAGTTTTTTGCAGCAAAAAACTTTAGATGGTAGAAAGAAAATTCATGTAAATCTCTAGATATCTATAAACTAATAAACATAACTAGTTATCCTTAAAGGGTGAAATCATGAAAATGTAAGAGAGATTGTCCAGTATTTATTAACTCATACACACAATTCCACTATGTTTGGCTAAAGATCATAGAAAATGTAAGAGAGATTGTCCAGTATTTATTAACTCATACACACAATTCAAATCAACTATGGAAACAAATGATGGCTTGATTAAAGATAATAAATATATTAGAACAAGACAGAAGGAAGAAAGGGACTAGTCAAATGATGAATAAAAATTAGCAATGGTAGACTTCCCCAAAGAACTTCATAAAAATCAATACTGATGGAGCATCCAAAGGAAATCCTGGAAGAGCTAATATATGAGGGATATGTAGATTAGAGGATGGTACTCCAATTTTTACTTTTGAAGAAAATTTAGGAATTCTATCCAATAACTTAGCTAAAGGGTAGGGTATTTTGAGAGGTTTGCAAGAGGCTCTAAAGGTAGGGTGGAGAAGGGTGATTGTTGAGTTAGACTCTCAAGTTATGATCAATTATCTAAAATCAACTTCAGGGTCTAAGAAGGTGGATTGGAGAATCCAAAATATTATAGATAATATTAGGTTAATCATAAATAATTTTTAGGAGGTTGTTTTCAATCATGTGCCTAGAGAATAGAACAAAGTGGTAGATGCTATGGCAAACTAGGCTCTTGATAAAGGAGATTTTAAGTGCTATGGGTATCCTCCTAGGTGGTGGCCAAAACAAATTAGGACTGATCTTCTCCTTATTTATTCTCTTAATGGTAATGCAGGAAGCTATGTTTAAAATGATAAGTAGTGCAAAGCTTTTTTCATGACAAGATCCTAAACTTATGATGTAGGAGCATTTAGCGGTGTAAGAGTGATCTTGCATCACCTAAACTAAATTTAATTCCTTTTGTTCTAGTGTTTATTTAGGTTCTTTAGAGGGTGGAGAAATAGACCCAATGCTGAAAGAATCATCCCAATATCCTGAGTGGTTTGGGAGATATGTAAATTTTAGTGTCTCCTACCCTGTCAAAAACTAGTGAAAAAGTAAAACTAGTAAAACTTGCAAGTGAATTTTGAAGGTTTTTGAGGTCGAATTTGAGGATTTTAATTTTTATTCCTACCCCGCTTAGTTCATCTGGTGCCCTTTCCAAAAATATGTTGTAATAGTCAATCGGAGCAACGAGTACGAAGTTATGACCCTAGAAAGTTTACCTCCAAAATTCAAATTTCAAATGCATTGTTTTAGGCAGGAAAAAGGGGAAAACAGGGTATTAGAGGGAATTTTCAAAATTGTAAAAGGGGTATTTATTTTGTATCCTCATTTTGGCATGAAAGTAATGAAAATGCTTGGTTCTCTGACATGATCAAAGGAAAAAAACCTGTGTATCATTTGTTTTGTGTTGCTTGATCTTTGCCAAGTGGTATCAGAGCGAGAGTTCCTGAGTGTGTAAATAGATACCCTAAAATGAGGCAATTTACACCAAGATCTATAGTTAGGGTTTGTGAGAGAAGTGAGAAGAATGCCTCCATGAAGAAACCATGGTGGTGGGAGAAATATGGTGTCAGAAGAAGATTTCAAAGCTTTGTAGAGGCAAGTTCAGGCTCTGTAAGAGGAGTTGCATTGAGAGTTTGAGCCAAGGAGAGAAGATGGCAATGAAGATGAAGTTGAAGAAGAAGATGATCAGTTCGAGGAAGAAGAAGAGACAATAGATCTTGCACAAGATATGTTATACAGAGCCATATATCAGATTGGAAAGATACCAAAGATAGAGGTTTCTATGTATTCTAGAAATCATGATCCAGAGGAGTTGATTGATTGGATCAATGATTTGGAAGAATACTTTGAGTATGAGGAGGTTGAAGATACTGAGAGGGTCAAGTTTACTAAGACCAAGTTGAAGGTTCATGCCAACATATGGTGGAAGGAAGTGTAGCTAGACAAAAACAAAAGAGAAATATAAAGGATAACAAAACAGGAGCATATGGTGGAGAATTTGAAGAGGAAGTTCATTCCAGCTGACTAGGAGTTGGATATACTAAAGAAAATGCAAGGTTTGAGGTAGTCGAGCAAGTCTGTCAAAGAATACACAAAGGGGTTCTACAAAATTTTAATTAGAACAAGCCATTCTGAGGCCAAAAAGGAGAAGGTAGCTTGTTATATTAATGGGTTAAGAGCAAGTATTCAAGAGGAGTTAAGTCTGGTTAGGATGACCACCATAGAGGATGCTTACCAATTTACCTTGAGGGTTGAAGAGAAGATGAACAGAAGGTTTGAGAGCAAGCAAAGAAGAAGAGGTCATGGTGGAAGAACAAATTGAGGATGAGATGAAGATCAAAAGAAGAATGGATAAGCCAAAAGTAGTCAAGACCAGAAGGGAGATAATGCTTACTGCCCCCGTGATCAGAATAATGGTTACCAAATATGAAGAGGAAGGTCTGGATAAGGGTTTGGAAGAGGAGGATTTCATAGAATCTATTTCCACTTTGAGGAAGAAGGACATCGAGCATATGAGTGTCCACAAAACCAATAGAGGACAAATAAGAGGCCCGAAGGTAATATCCGAGTTGTGGTTGTTGATGAAGGTGCTAAATCTGAGCACTCTGAAGAAGCAGAAAAAGGAGAAGTGTTGATCACAAGGAGAGTCTTGTTGAATGAGGAGAGATATCCAGATTAAAGGAAGAGCTTATTTCATACAAGGTGTAAATATGCACGTAAGGTCTGTAATATTATCATAGACAATGGTAGCACAGATAACCTAGTTTCAAAAGGAATGGTTACCAAACTATAGTTAGAGAGGAAGAGACACCCACATCCATATTGGATTGCTTGGTTGCAGAAGGACCATAGGGATTTGGTTAGTGAGCAATTCTTGGTAGAATTTAATATTGGAAATTACCGTGATGAGGTCCTGTGTGACATCCTACCTATGGATGCTTACAATTTACTGTTGGGAAGACCATGACAGTTTGATCGATGTGCAATGCATGATGGGTGTGCCAACACTTACTCCCTGCCAAAGATTAGAGTGCACCATAAGATGAAGCCTCTGAAGGATGTGGATGAAAAGGTATGTAGCAGTGCTAGAATATATTTAGTTGAAGGTAGAAGGTTTTTGGATGGTTTGAAGCATGAGCATATGTGCTATGCATTAATTCCTAGAGTTAGGGAAGAAGAATGCAAAGATACCCCAATAGAAGTCTCAGGTATGTTAGAATAATTTCCAGATATTATATCAGATAATGTGTCTAAGGGTTTGCCACCAGTGAGGAAGATCAATCACCATATAGATTTGGTATCAGGAGCTAGTTTGCCCAATAAAGTAGCCCATAGAATGATTCATGTAGAAAGTGAGGAGCTAAATAGACAAGTCCCAGAGTTACTAAAAAAGGGACTGATTCGGAAAATCCTGAGCCCATGTGGAGTACTTGTAGTACTAGCACCAAAGAAATATGGAGAGTGGAGGATGTGTACAGACTCCTGATACATTAACAAGATCACCATAAAATACAAATTTATATTGCTAAGGATGGATGATATAATGGACTATTTGAGTGGAGCCAAGTACTTCACAAATATTGACCTGAAGAGTGTATACCATCAAATTCATGTTAGAGAAGGGGATGAGTGGAAGACAACCTTCAAGACTAGAGAGGGTTTGTATGAGTGGTTGGTCATGCCATTTGGGCTAATCAATGCACCAAGAACATTCATGCGGCTGATGAATGAGGTATTGAAGGAGTTTTTAGGAAAATTTATCATTGTCTATTTGGATGACATTTTAATATTTAGCAAGAACCTAGAAGAGCACCTGATGCATATCAAAAGAGTTTTTGAGAAGCTAAGGGAGGAGCAGTTGCTTATTAATTTGAATAAGTGCAGTTTTGTGGAGAAGAAGTTAGTGTATCTGGGATTTTTCATCTCAGTTGAAGGTCTAAAAATAGACCCAAAAAAGGTGAGGGCTATCATTGAATGGCCTACTCCAAGGAGCATAATTGAGGTAAGATCATTTCATGGTCTAGTAAGTTTTTACAAGAAATTTATTAGAAATTTTAGCAGTATTTGTGCTTCCCTAACAAAAACAATGAGAGGGGATAAGAAAGAATTTAAGTGGACCTTAGGAGTAGATAAGAACTTTTATATATTAAAGAAGAAGGTCACAAAGCAACTTGTTTTAGCACTTCCAGATTTTAATAAGGTATTTCAGGTAGATTGTGATGCTAGTGGTAGTTCCATAGGAGATGTGTTGAGTCAAGAAGGTAAACCTGTTGCCTATTTTAGTGAGAAGCTTAATGATGCTGGGAAGAAACATTTTGTATATGATAAGAAGTTTTATGCTATAGTTCAGGCTCTGAAGAAATGGAGGCACTATTTGTTGCCAAAATAGTTTGTTCTATATACTGATCATCAGGCCTTACAGTATATTAATAGCCAAGGGAAGCTAAATCAGAGGCACTTGAAGTGGGTCGAGTTTCTACAGAGTTATACATTTGTGTTGAAGCACATTAGTGGAAAGTCAAACAGAGTTGTAGATGCCTTAAGTAGAAGGTAGTGTTTGTTGATAGAAATGAAGGTGGAATTTGTAGGGTTTGACGCACTTAAGTGTTGGTAACCTGAAGATCCTGATTTTGCAGAGGCTTGGAGGGCTTGATTAGCACCTGTTACTTTAGATAGGACTAAGTGGTTGGATTTTATAATCTAAGATGGAATGTTGTTCAAAGGAAACCAATTATGCATTCCAAGGATTTTAATGAGGGATAATATGGTCAAGGAGAAGCACAGTGGAGGGTTGGTTGGACACTTTGGTCGAGATAAGACCATTGCCCTCGTTAGTGAGAACTACTACTGGTCATAGTTGTAGCAATATGTGAAGAGATTTGTGCAAAGTTGTAGAGTATGCTAGATGACCAAGGGTGTGAGATAAAACACTATATTATACAAACCATTACCTGTACTAGAGAGACCATGGGAGGACATCAACATGGATTTTGTTCTTGACCTACCAAGGACACAAAGGGGAAATGACTCCATATTTGTGGTGGTTGACAGGCTTTCAAAGATGGCAGATTTTATTCCTTGTCAGAAAACTAATGATGTAGTTCATGTTGCAGGGTTGTTTTTCAAAGAGGTGGTACGACTTCATGGTCTACCAAAGAGTATAATTTTTGATAGAGATACCAAGTTTGTTGGGTATTTTTGGAGAATCTTATGGAAGAAGTTGAAGATAGATCTGAAATTCAGTTCTACATACCACCCACAAACTGATGGGAAAATAGAGGTGGTGAATAGGAGTTTGGGTAACCTACTGAGATGCCTGGTAGGAGATAAACCCAAGGGGTGGGACTTGATTTTCCCACAAGACTAATTTGCATACAATAATTCTATCAACAAGAGTACTAATAAGTACCCATTCCAGATTGTGTATGGGAGCAACCCAAGGAATGCTTATGAGTTGAGAAATATGGATAGAGGGGAAAAGAGTAGTGTTGAGGCTGAGGACTTTGCAGAGCACCTGAAAAGCTTACATGAAGAAGTGAAGAAGCATATTACTAAGATGAATAATCAGTACAAGATAAGGGCAGACCAGAAGTGATGGTTTATGGAATTTTAAGTGGGAGATGAAGTTATGGTCCATATGAGAAAAGAAAGGTTTCCTGCTAAGACCTATAACAAGCTAAAAATGAAGAAGTTTGGACCATGCATAATCATAGAAAAATGAGATTCAGGTAATGCATATGAAGTGGAATTGCCAAGTGGGCTTAATATATCGCCTATTTTTAACATTTCAAATTTGGTAAAATATCATGAAAGAGACAATGGTGAGGGACCGGTAGCAAAATTGTAGAATATTCCAACATCTACTCCAGGAGACGGAAGAGATAGAAGAGATCCTGGATACCCGCATCGGTAAAAGTACCAGTAACAGGTAGTATGAAGAATATTTGGTTAAGTGGAAGGGCAGGCCTGTGGAAGATTCAACTTGATTTTCAAAGATAGAGGTTGACTGTCTGGGTTTTCCTCCAACAACAGAGAGTGAAGGTCACTTCTAAATTTACCCTGGGTGTCTGATGTAGGAGCATCCAACGGTGTAAGAGTGATCTTGCATCACCCAAATTGTATTTAATTCATTTTGTTCTAGTGTTTGTTTAGGTTGTTTAGAGGGTGGAGAAATAGACCCAACGTCGAAATAATCATCCCAATATCCTGAGCGGTTTGGGAGATATGTAAATTTTAGTGTCTCCTACCCTATCAAAAACTAGTGAAAAATTCTTGCTAGTAAAACTAGTAAAACTTGTAGGTGAATTTTGAAGGTCTTAAAGGCCAAATTTGAGGATTTTGAATTAGACCTCACTAGGGCTTGCCCCGCATAGTTCGTCTCATGCCCTATTCAAAAATATTTTGTAATAGTCAATCAGAGCATCGAGCGCGAAGTTATGACCCTAGAAAGTTTGCCCCTGAAATTTGAATTTCAAATGCATTGTTTTAGGTAGGAAAAAGGGGAAAACATGGTATAGAGGGAATTTTTGAAATTGTATGTATCCTCATTTTGGCATGAAAGTAATGAAAATGCTTGGTTCTCTGACATGATCAAAGGAAAAACACCTGTGTATCATTTGTTTTGTGTTGCTTGATCTTCACCAACTTCCAAAAGAAAAATCTTCAATATTATTCATGATAGAGGATGTTAGAGGGTTTTGTCTCAATGGTCAAAGCTTCAATGGTAGAATGGATGGATGAGAACTCCCTTTTTGGTGTGAGATTTTAGATCCTTGCTGTGGTTACGCAATTTATTTTGATATTTTTTTAATTTCGTGTATTTCTTCATTACTATCCTTGATAGAGATTGTCAGGGTTTTTTGTATAAATAGTCAATAGCTCTGATGGCTTAGTTTGTTTTGGGTATTTTGTGTTTGTTAGAGTTTGTTAGTGTTTGTTTTATTATTGTTGTTGTTTTTGTATGTTTGTGTTTTTTGGTGTTTTGTATTTTTTGTGTTTTGGTGTATGTGTGTTTTATGTGTTTTTTGTTGTTTGTTGTTTTTTGTTTTTGTTTTGTTGTTTTTTGGTTGTCTTTTGTTTTTTTTTGATGAGGAACCTTTTATATACAACATATCCACAACATGTGAGGGGAGAGATTTGAACCTGGGCCTCTCGATAACTAGAGAGTTTTAACTACCCACTTGCTCTCCAACTCCTCTACATGAGCGGATTTTTGGTTGTCTTTTGTTGTTTGTGTGTGTGTGTATTTTTGGTTGTGTTTTTTATGTCTGTTTGAGTCTACGTGTTTGTGTATTATTGTTTTTGTTTTTGTAGGCATGCTCCTTCAGTGTGTCGAAGGTGGTAGACCAAGTGTGAGCCCTGGGTAATTTTGGCAGAAGAGATACCCCTGCCTCCTTGGGTCCCCGAAAGTGGCATCCCTTCTGGGATGTTTTCCACAAAAAAAAAAAATGCTTTAGCTTTTAATGATATCAGATTTGTATGAAAGGGAATTTTGAAAGGATTAACATTTATTGCACGAATAAAAATAGATATTTTTATTAGAAAGGTTTTTAAAATATTCTAAATTCCTAGGGTTCACTTGCCATTGAAAGTGAGTGTTCATAAATCTCAAATTTAAAGAAATATGAAATTCAAGAATGGAGAAAGCAACTTATTATCTCACCAAGCATACCAATTACTTTTTTAACAAATAAAATTATATTTTATTTTTAAAATAACAATGGCTTTAGGGATATACTAAAAATATTAACCATTATTGAAGGCATTGTTTTAAAAATGTGAGCATAAAAGAAATAAAATACCATATAAGTTTGTTGATCATAGTATTGATTTTTGTTTTGGTGAAATTTAAATTTTAGAAGAAAATTGGCCACTTGAGTTTTATCTCTTAATGAAAATGATACTATGATTGTGAAAATATAACAACTTGAAAAATATGAAAACATATTCAATAGAAAAGAAAATGAAAGATATATTTAATAAGAATTATGAAAAAAACATGATATTATTTATTCTTACAACAAAAGTAATGCTTTATTATTTTTATGAGAGTGGCCCTAATAGAAACCACATATAACTTATTTAAAATAGTTGTTAACATCATTAAGTGGCATAACTTCAACCAGTTGACTTTTAAGGAGGACACTCAAGTTCAAAACTTTGTTAAACTAACTTCAACCAGTTGAATTTTAAGGAGGATACACAAGTTCAAAACTTTGTTAAACTATACATGCATAATTGCCACAAATATTGTCATAATACCAATATGTGGCCATGATGTAATAAGGGTGAATTGTTTCAATCTCATATAACTAATTCAAAAAATGCTTATATTATGTATTTTTACATGTCAACTATATAATAGATATATTAATATAAATAAATAATTAAATTAATACATATTGATAACCCTTATATATTAAATAGTCATATACACTTTAGTTGAAGAATGTTGTGTGCACTTGAGCTAAGGGCTCAATATGGATATTCGGTCCATGAAACCTTGAAAAAATGACTAGTAATAAGTGTTTAATATAAATTATAATCTTAAAGTATTGGTGGTGGTAGAGGTAGCAAATGTATCTACTGGATAGGGTTTTGGATATATTGAAAATTAACAAGAGAAAGAGCAAGAGTTGAGGGAATTAGAAAATGTTGCAAGCACAAATATGAAAGCATGTTCAAAAGTGGGGACAAGAAATAAGATAAGCCTAGGGACTAAATCCTTGTTTGTAGCTATCCTCAAGGGCCTTGGTGCTAGGCTTTGGATTTTTATCAAAAATTAAAAAAGTCCTTTCAAAAAGAGGATGTGGTTCCCTCCATTTCATTTAGTGATACTATTACAAGAGGTAACATGTTAGAATTAGAAATTAGCCCAATTTGTAAATTCATGGGAGTGTGACCGAATTTGGTAGCTTTGAAGAGCTAAATTAAAATATTTTCAAAGGGGAATCTTTAGTCACTTTGATATCAAAAGGTTTCTTGTTAGTAATTGTAACAACCCAAACAACCCGACTAACTAGTTCAAGAAAGGAGGAATTTTTATTTTTATTTTCACTTAGTGTTTACCCAGTATGTAATCAATACAAGGTATAGATAACCACTTTTGAGTTTTAGTCGATGTAGTCGACCCTCAAGTGGATAAGAGTGGTTAGTTCCCATAATTTTTTTTGGGGGTTTACTTTTATAACGATAGTTTAAGTAACCTCCTTCTAGAAAAGATGCCTAAGTGGTCTCCCCACCTTTCCCGTACACAAATATATGTACGAGACCATTTGATCATGACGTAAGGGTTATCCTCTAAGGCCCATAACACTTAGAGGGGGATATCTTTCCCTAAATCAAGTCATGTTATCTTTATGTGAAATTTTGAGTCTTTTTCATACTCAACTATTACCACGATAACATGCAAGATTTTATGGCGTATATACCTTAGTGATTAGTTGATGTCAATATCCCTAGGAATAATTTCTAGCACCATGGAATCAACTAAGACCATTTCTACAAATCCCTAGTAACGAACAATGGTCTTTTGTCAAGAATTATGAATAATGCAGTAGACCATCCCATACCAATCTAATGTAAATTCCTTCTAGCCTTCACTGCTAGAAATCCTATTCAAAATATCGTACAAGAGAAATCTTATTCATAAGATCGCACAAGAGCCACCATTGTACTGCTCAATCAATGGCCTAGTGGAATATTCCATACCATTCTACCTTCCATCTCGTCTTAGCCTATCCAACTAAGAGCAGTCATTCTTGAATCATAGTTGATTGCCCTCATGTAATACAACCGATATTGGGTAATTTGATCCTCCCGGTGATACAACCATACTTAGATAATTCAAGTAAGTTTTGACTTCGGAGTCAACAGAGTATCTCCAAATTTGTTATTCCTCGATTTAATAACCCTTATGGTTCTAATCCAGATTTATAATCTCCTCTTATTTAAGAATATTTCATTTGGTTTTGTAATAAACAAAAAAAAGTTCTTAATTATTTAAATATTAATCCACAATCTTGTATCACTAATTTAGAGTGCAAAACAATCTTTTAGAAGAGAACATATTGTAAAAGTTGCATTGTTGTTTTGGTAGGAGAAACGCCGACCTTTCCACTATTTGAAGCCAGGTATTCTTGCCTTGTCCAGTATATTAAGTTTTTTTTTTTATTTGAACAGGATTAAAATGACTCACATTTAACATTGAATGGAGCTATAATTTCTAACATGTTGAAACAACACCACTCTTTAAATTTTATAGAGCAACCAACATGGTAAATGAATTATTTAAAAACATATTTATAAATCAAATTGCAGATTTAAATAACCTTGGTGGATGCCAAAACTCAAATTTATAATCAAGAGTTAATTTTCAATGGTATAAATCTCTTAATTAAAATGCATTCACCAAGGGTTTTTAATATATTTACGTAAATAAGATGGCCGTCTAAGGTAAGATTTCTTCATTTATTTAACCAAGGGAAAGATAGTCCTCACATAATCATCTCAGGCTAACTCGAAAGATTTCTTCATTTATTTAACCAAGGGAAAGATAGTCCTCACATAATCCTCACATAATTTCTTCAATAAGCACGAAAACAACTTGGTAACAAAGCTTCATGACAATACTTTATCCTATAGATGTATTCTAATATAAACATAGGCAGATTGTGCAACTTGAATGTATCAAGTAAGCGTTACTTAGACGTCTCTTCTTTAATAAAGTTTTTAAAGTGAACATGGTATTTCCAATTTCCTCCCTTTTAGGATTATTTAAAACAAAGAAATGATGATCGCAGTGTCTTCCAGCTACCAACCTTTCTTTCAAGCAACATAAAGTTTATATATATTTATATTTATAAAACAATCCTTTAAACATTGATCTATCTAGAGGTTCAAGCATGTAAAATAAGGAGGCATTACACATTATCACATTTAACTTCAAACAAGTTTGTCTTGACAACACATAGCAATGTTTAACTGAGGACAGTATATACAAGCGTATGCAGTAAAATTATAAAATCTAAGAGGTAAACGACTTCAATTTATTAGAGGAAAAAAAAACACAATTTTTGCCATCTTGAAGGTGGACAAACATTCTAGCCATATAGTACATTATGGCAACTTGAAACCAAGTATTACTATGTTCCGGTCAACAGAATAACAAACTAACAAATAAATTATATGTATAGAGAAGAACGTCCTCACAATTTCTACATATTATTCCTAATATGATTTATTAAGGGAAAAAACTCAATTCAAATTTAAAAAAAAATATATATATATATATATATATATATATATATATATATATATATATATATATATATATATATAGTCTAATGGCCAATTCAGATCTTATTATTGTTATTTGATTCCTTTCATATTATTTAACACAGTTAGAAAAGAACTTAAATGTATGTGATTCTTTGATTGAAATTTTCCAAACTCCCCTCTCTTTTTTTTCATCTCTTCCTCCCTCAATCGCTTTTCTCTTCTTCCTCTATCAATCATTCTTTCCCTAGTTGGTAATTCCAAAGAGAGTAATAAACAAGTGTATTGTCATGCAGTTAACCAGCTAATGCACTCGTTTCCCGGCTAGTTGGAGGTTTCAAAATATTTTCCATATCAATATTTTATTAAAGAGGTGCACTTTCTATCAAATAAAATACTACCGTATTTTAAAATTTTATTAGAAAGATAATGCCTTCATATTCTATAGTTAAAATCCATTTTATTTATTTTATTCTTTTATTTAGTATTAAAACAATGCAAGAATTCAAATTTAGGCTAGAATGTAATTATACCTTCAACATCCCTTATTTTATAGTAAAATATTATTATCTACCTGTTAAGAATAACTCTCATTTGTAATAGTAAATTTATTTAATTCAATAAAAAATTTATTTGCAATGCATTATATCTATATGAATGTATCTATATGAGAGGGGATGATTACCCTTGAGCCATTGGTGATAACTTTCACTGCTGAGTGAAAGTTTCATTATCATCATTTCCCTTTGTTTTGATCTTTAAGAATACCTATACTTGATACATCAATGAGTACCACATCCAAAAGCATCAAAACTTAAAATATTATGAATATTAATTGGGGCAAGCAAGAATAAAATATTTCCATAAATGAATAAAAAGGTCCTTTTGGGGAGGGTTGTTACGATAACCTTCATCCAAAAGAAATACTATGACTGGGTCTACATGAGAGGGCCTTGCTTTCTAAGTAGTGATGGTCTATACATGTGTCACTGATCACTAGGGTTTAATCATTCTACAAAAGTTGTTACAAAATTTTACGGTTGTTCAACTTACCCTTGGAATTTTTGGTAGAGGTATTTAAAATTATCAAAAATACTTTGGGAAAATTGGTCTCGGTGGCCCTAAAACTATAAACAAAGCCTAGGCTATTCTCACTCACATTTGTGTGAGTGTAGACCTGCAAAAACCTCTTTTTAAAATGATATATTTGGTTTCATTTATAGGTAAGCATTGTCAAGAGGCTAACTATGAAAACATACCCTTTCAATTTCGTCTCTACCATGCATGCGAGCACTTGGTAAGCTTTTTACGAATGAGGAAATATCCATTGAAAGAAGACCCTCAGGACCAATGAAGGAGAAGTCATTGAAATATTCATTTGCCATGGATCCAAACCTACAAAAACAAATGCAACAAACAACATGAAAACCATATTAATAAGAATGAAATATTTAAAAAATATTAGAAGAGAAGGAAATAATTCTAGAGATATAAGAGCCCAAGGAGGGTTTGGAAGAAGAAAAAAGTAATGCAAAAAAGGAAAAAGTTGAACAAGAAGAAATCACAAAGGAGACCCAAGAAACTTCCCTTTATAAATCTAAGGAACTAGAACATAAAGGGGAAGAAGTGGAATGCAAGGGAGAGGAGGATCAACCTTCTTAGAGAGGGGGAAGGATCACTAACAGATAAGCTGACATAAGGGGCTCTAGACAAGAAGGAGATGGCCCTCAAGAAATATTTTGCAAACCAATGAAATAGAGAAAAAAGTGGTAGATGGCTAAGAGAGTTGTCATGTTTATGACTTTACAGGGGTATCCAAACCCTTGACCAAAGGTGAAAAATGAGATAGGAATATTAAAATGCCCCACTCAAACATGGACTACTAAAATCTTGTATTGATAGACTGTATACAATATAGTCTTATTATAAGAGATAAAGTTATGGAAAAACAAGTTAGAAAAGTAGGTAGGAATATTTAATTAAAAAAAACAATCAAGACTCTTATATATTAAATATTTGATAAATGGATCTTGAATTAAAAAAAAAAAACTAAATAATATTATTTTTAGTTGTTATGTTATATAAAATATAATGTTGTTTAATCAAATGATATTAGCTCATCAAATTATATTAAGATGATATATTTATTTCCACTTATTTTGACAAACACAAATACTATAACATGTAACTAAAGTTTTTCATATCCTTGCAATTTCTAATACTCACAAAATGAGTATACTATGAAAATCCATGTCTTTTCATATCCTTATAATTTCAATGGTGACACACCTATGTATATATTCATATTGTATATTTGAATCAAATTAGGTTTATTTTTTTATATTCTTGCAATTTTTAATGCTCACATACAATGACTAACTTTGAATATCCATTTCTTTTTTCATATCCTACAATTTTAATGCTCACACACCTAAGTATATTAACTTTGAAAATCCATTTGTTAAGAGTGGATAAGGATTATAATAACCTTAATATAATAAGGTACCAATTCTCCTATATAACCAAATTTTAAAAATAAAAGGAATTAAAAATATTTCATTGAGACCACACACTTGTATACCCATATAACTTTGATAAAAATATATGTGTAATAGCAACATGTAACAAAGTTTTATTTTATTGCTACTAGTACTAGATGATAATTGAACTCAAAATTCTAATGTGTAGGCCCAAGCAAACTAGTAAGTACAAAATGTCTGTTGAAATGAAGAATTAAGTTTGAACTACTAAAATCTATGCCTAAAATACTCAACGCAGGTAAATTAAAAACTAATTGCTATAAAAAGTAACAATTGAAATTTTAATTGGATTACATCCAATTAAGATTTTGTTGTCACAAGTAAAAGAATATTTTACATATTAAATTTTAAATTTAATAACTAAAGCAAAATACATTAAGGGATATCAAATAAGAAGCAGTAGCATAATCTGAATCAACCAACCACATACTTTAAAAATCAACAACATTCAATATATTTTTGATAACTTTGTTGCTTTAAATAGATTAACAAAAAAATATTTAATGATATTTTTCTCTATGTTGTATAAGTACTATAAGAAATGAAATGATTTAAAACTTGAACCTTCTATTCAAAAAAGTTCTAAAATTTAACATCCAAGAAAAAAATTGTTCAACAAAATCAAAAGCTCAACATTCTCATATCACCTTTTGGTTTGTTGTTGATTTTTATGAGACGTTTTCCTGGTTTTTCTATTCTTAATTCTTTAAAAAGTTTCATTGGTGAGTTTACTTTTAGAGTGTCCTCATATGCAATCTTAATGTCCTTGTAGGCTTCACATTTTATAACAAAATATTCTTTGATCTCCACTATTACTATGCAAAATATACATTCGTTATAACCATTCTTCTTGAGGAATTGTTCATATTTCAAATTTTCATCTCATATGGTGTGAATTGGATCTTAGTTGGGTTATAAGAATTTTTTCTTCCATTTAATCTTTGCATCTATGTACTTTTGGCTTTGTTCACAGTTTGGGTTGAACTTAATGTATAATTGTTTTTTCCTTCTTAAATTTATAGTCTACATGACAAGTCTGAATTTTTTCCTCACATAGTGTTTAATTTCTTTGTTGTAGTTTGGGACCTTATGAAATTTAATGCCCCATTTTCCATCCATTTATTGCTTTATTGTATCCATTCGTCTTTTCTTCTATTTAGTGTTTCTTTGATTACCTATTTTGGTAGCATGTTATCTTTCAAATTTTCTATTTTCATTAGGTATCCTAAAAGCTTTATCATACCTTCTACTTCTAGTGAAAAAAGTCCTTGTTTCAACAAGTAAAAATTCTTATATAACTAATACTTAAATTTAAAAATTATTTTTAATCATATGCTTTTGAATTATTCTATTTATCTCCATTTAAAATTGTTGGATGTGTTGTATCCTTTGTAGAGAAAAAAAAAAAAAATTACACCTTAGCACAATGTGCAGGCTCCTTATTTTTTGGGGAAATCTCCTTAATTATTAGGTATGGATGGTTTTAGCCCATGGTTTTATATCCATTGTCTTCTAATACTACTTGGTGGTTTAGGGTTCTTTGGTATTACGGGATACCTATATATATTGTAACTACTTTGTTAAAAGTGTATAATAATATAAAGATAGAGGTGTGGCTCTAAGTTTATGTTGGTTTTTACAATCAACGATTTTAGGATGAATATTTGTGTTTATTGTGAATGCATGTTATTTTTAGTTCTGTTTTATGTTTATGTTTGCATTAATATCTTTAGAATAGGTTTATCAATCTCTTCAATTGGTATCAAAGCATGGTTATTGGCTTTAGAGGGATGCCTTTGTTTCTAGGGTTTAGCTCAATTTAAGAAGAGCAAGGGTATCTTGGGTCTACGATAAACATATTTTTGAGTAGGAGTTTTGTGTAGGTGAATTTAATATGAAGGAAAATGGATAGCAATACAAGGATCGAGATAAAAACATTTAACAACAAGAGCTTTGAGTTATAGAAACTAAAGATGGAATGTCTGCTTATGGATAGAGATCAATGGGTTGTGTCAAGAAAAAAACCCATGGATATGTTACAAGAATATTGGGAGAAGTTGGATAGGAAGGCAAAGAGTAAATACAATTGTACCTTGTAGATTTAGTGTTGATCGATGTCTCTAGAGAAAATAGTGCTAAGGAGATACAAGAGAAGTCAAGGACTTTATATCAGTCAAAGTCCCTAGTAAACAAATTGTTCTTTTAAAAGAAGTTGTATCTCATTCAGATGAATTATGGGGATTCTATGGTAGAACATCTCAATGTGTTCAATACCAGTGTAAGTCAGTTAGCCTCTATTAATATTAAAATGAATGAAGAAAATAAGTGTATTACTTTTTTATGTTCCTTGCCAAATTCATGGGATAATTTGGTTGTGGTCATTTGGAGTACTATTGTAACTACTGTAAGGATTGAATATGTGGTTGTATCCTTGATATCAGAAGAAATAAGATAAAAATGAAGAGCAAAGGCCTCGATAAACTAAGTCCATAAAAAAAGTAAATACAAAATCAAAGAAAAATAAGATAACAGATACACACATAACACAATATTTCACCTAGGAAAATATTACGAGAAAAAACCCAACATATTTGTATCTCCTTATTGTATAAACTTACTTGTCTTCAATACAATAATGTTCATATCTCATCTCTATTCAAATCTTGATGCAAGTGCAATTAAATAACAATAGCACAAAAACATATTTTACAATACCACGGGCAAAAAACCATGGGTTCAAATATTTAATCCTAAATAGCTCATATGGGTCTAAAAATAGCTTAAGAAACCCTAAAACTTTCGTTAGGGGCTGCTGCCCCCAAACCCTTGCTTGGGGCCCTACTTGGCCCTAAACCCCAATGAGGGTACATGGAGAGTGTTCAATACCTTTTAGAGTTAACCCTACTAGAATAACATGGAAAATATTCAACATATTTCTAACATTCTCCCACTTGTTGAATACTTTCCATAGGGGCCAAAAATTACCATTGTCAATTATCAAGGGTAACCATACCCATAGATATTCTATACCAAGAATTTTTTTGAGCAGGTACAACATTTGATAATGAATCAATAATATTATTCTTTGTATCAAATTTCTCCAACATAACCTGATTCCCTCCAACAATCTCTTTCACAAAATGGTAATTGATATCAATATGTTTGGATCGATCATGAAAACCATCATTGTTGGCAAAACATATTACACTCTGATTGTCAATATCAATTCTCACAACCTTTTTCTTAAGACCAAATGTTGAACACAACCTTTGTAGCCACACTGCTTCTTTACATGCATGATTTGCTACATTGTACTCTACCTCTGTTGTGGACAAAGCAACCACTGATTGATTTTTATTCATCCAACTTACTACCCCTCCAAATAGTCTAAACACACAAGCACTCACGAATCTTCTCTTGTCCAAATTTCTAGCCCAGTTAGTATCCAGAAAACCTTGTAGATTTACAATATTACTACCTCCATATTTTCTTGGTAATCGATAGCATAGTCTAAAGTTCCACACAAGTATCTGAAGATCCTCTTCATAATAGTCCAATATTCCTTTCTTGTATTGGACATATATCTGCTAACTACTCCCACTGCATGTATAATATTAGGTCTAGTATAGACCATTACATACATTAGACTACCAACAATGCTAGCATAAGGAACATGATGAATTTCTTCAATTTTATCATATATTTTAAGATATTGTTCAGTAGATTACTTTTTACTAACATGATATGGAGTACATACTGGTGTACAATCATGCAGCCTAAACCTCTGTAGTATTAAATCAACATATTTCCTTTGATTTAACCACAACTTTCAATTTACACAATCCCTTATTATTTTCATACCCAAAATAAATTTTGCAGCACCCAAATCCTTCATGTCAAATTCAAAAGATAGCTAAGATTTTATTAATTTTATCATCTCCTTATTTTTACCAATTAACAACATGTCATCCACATAAAAAAAAATAATAACAAAAATTTTACCTTTTTGTTTAAAATAAACACATGGATCTGCTTTGATTTTTCCAAGCCTAAGTGTCAAAACAAACCTATCAACTTTTGGTTCTACACTCTTGGAGATTTCTTCAAGATGTAAAGAGACCTTTTCAACTTACATACCAAGTCCTCCTTACCTTTTACCCTAAAACATTCTAGTTGTGCCATATATATGTCTTCATAAAGTTCACCATGTAGAAATGTTGTCTTTACATCCATCTATTCTATTTCAAGATCAAAAGCAGTAAAAGTAGCCAACAAAAATTTAATTGAAGTTAGTTTATCCATAGGAGAAAAAATCTCACCAAATTCAATTCCCTACTAGGTGAGCCTTGTGCTTCTTCAACTTTTCTTCTACATTACTTCTTCTTGAATACCCACTTAGTTACTGTAAGTATTGTAATAAATGGACAAGTATCAATGTACAAGTTATAAATGTACATGTAGTCCACATGTACATAAGTCCTAGGTAGAGTAAGGGCTAAGGAATATATCTTCCTATATAAAGGCCTCATAGTGAGTGTTTTAGGAGAGAAAGTTGATAGAGAGAGTGTGTGTTATAGATTAGGAGTATGGTACAATGTAGTCCTTTTATATTTACTCATGGAGTATTCATTGTTGGCAATTTGAGTTATTTTATGTTGTCATTGATGTCACATGGATCATTGATGTCACCTGGATCATTGATGTCACCTGGATCACATTGAGTTTTTGTGGCAAAGACACTTCATAAATAATCATTTATGATATTTTTGAGAGCATGGATATATACAAGGTTTTTGTGAAAACCAAGGCAAGAAAAATAAAAGGTTTTATTTAAAACCATGGATGGTAGATTTGAAATTATTTTTTCTTAAAAACCAAGTTGACTTTTCGTTTCATCAAAAAAGGTGCCTTGGTGATGGAGATATTTAATTTTAAATATTTAGTTTAAATTTTAAATTATTTAAAATTTAAATTTAAATTTCAAAATAAAAAATTTAAATTTAAATTTTAAAATTAAAAATAAAAGTAATCCGTTGACGTCGTCGAATATGAGGGAGAAAACTATATAAAAGGATGCCTAAGCTTTATTAATCTTGGGTGAGCTCTCGTGAATTAATGCGATTGTTGGAAGGCAAAAAGAGCCTGTGTGTTGAATTTGAAGTGTGTGCAAAAAAGGCTTGTGAAAGGTTTACGAAATTTTGGGTCTGTTGAATAAATGTTCATGGAGGATAACCAAGCGCATAAGAACCTTTGGCCTAGCAGTTCGTGTGCTGTGTATGAAGTAGGAGGTCCTGCGATCGAGTCTCACCGAGGATGCTTGCTATGTTGAAACGCTCGAAGCACTTTTAAGTTTTCAAAGGGCGTAGACTATTAAGGTATTATTTTGATTTGTGCCCCTTTGAACACGTGAGGGCATGTGGTCCAACGACGGCTTGGCCACGGTTAAGGGCCCTGAGCAAGGAGGTGTCAAGGGATCGAATCCCGTCAAGGACAAAGGCAAGTTAATATTTTTTTATATTTTATTTTTCTAAAGTTGCCCTAGGAGAAATAAGGGTTGTGATGCACTTTAGGAAAAAGAGAGATTTCTGGTGATTTTATTTTTGGAAGTATATCATATTATATATCGTTGGAAGCTTATTTTGAGGGCTATTTGATTGAATTAATTAGAGGGAGAAATAAGGTGTGTGTAAAGAGATATTTCTGATTTTGTAAAAGGGTTCAAAAGTGAAGGTTGCTTTGTTCTTTTTCAAAGGGGATTAATTATTTCATGAGGGGACATGGTGTATTTTATTAAGTAGGAGTAATAAGGTGTTATTTGGATATTATTGTTGTGTTATTAATCAAGATCTCTACCCCTTATTGAAAGTTGAAAAAGAAAGTTTGTTGAGTGTGGCAGATTTAGTGGACAACTAATAAGGCATCAAAAAGGTATGAGCAATATTCTCCATTGACTTTGTTTATGGTGGTTGGTTTATGAAATATCATTGAAGAGAAAAATATTGATTGTGGTTTTCTTTTCAAAAGTTATTGGTTGAATGCTTCAAGGTTTTCTGGCTTGAGAGTTGTGATTAAACCTTGTTTTATAAGCATTGTTGTTGAAGCCTGTTGGTTATGCAAAGAACTTGAACTTGAGTTAGAGGAGAACATGAGTATCATTGTTATGTGAGAGTTATTGTTGAGTATTGTTGAAAATATTTTGAGTTGATTGATTCATGCTTGAACTAGGGTTTGTGAGAAAAATTTATTCCTTGTGGTGATTGGTTGAGTAGAGTTGTTTGAGCCTAGTCAAGTGAATGAGTGGAGTGGTTGTTCAAGTTCCATAAAACAAACTATTCTATATTTTGATTTGAGTTGAGATCATTGTGGATCATTGTTGTCATCCATTGAAGAGTGCATTACCATTCATTATTGAGTTCATCATTGAGCTTTGCCTTCATAGATTTATGGATGAGATTTGAGTGCTACTTGAGCATGATTGGTTGAGCCTTTGATAAGGCTTTTGGGATAGATTTTTGGATAGATTTGAGGCAGCTCTTGTGCATGATTGGTTGAGCCTTTGAGAAGGCTTTTGGGGTAAAGTCTAGAGTAGATTTGAGCAAGTTATTTGTGAGCTTGCTGAGAAGATTTTAAGCAAGTTCTTGGTGAGCTTACTGAGAAAATTTGAGCAAGTTTTTGGTGAGCTTGCTGGAGTAGATTTGACCAAGTTCTTGGTGAGCTTGCTGGAGCAGATTTGAGAAAGTTCTTGGTGATATTACTGGAGCAAATTTTGAGCAAGTTATTGGTGAGCTTGCTAAAGTAGGTCAGTGGATAACCTACCTGAGCTAATCAAGATTGCCTAGCTAAGAAGATCAGTGGATTACCTACCTAAGCAGATCAGTGGAGTGCCTAGTTGAGAAAATAAATGGATTTCCTACATGAGAAGATCAAGATTGCCTAGTTGAGCAGATCAGTGGAGTGCCTAGCTGAGTAGATCAATGGATTGCCTAGCTAAGTAGATTAGTGGATTATCTTGCTGATAAGATCAGTGGATTACCCACCTGAGCAGATCAATGGATAGTCTAGCTTTGAGCATATCAAAGTAATCATTTGTATTGGGATAAGGATCCCTATTTCTTTGTGAAATATTATAAGGATATTATCTTTTGGACTACCCCACATTAGGGGAACCACATTAAATCTTGTGTCTCAATTGTGTGGGGTGATTTGTGCTCTTGCTATCTATGTCATTAATGCACAACACTAATTGATATTGGTTTGGAAAGAAAGTAAAAAGTGGGCACTATACTGTTCACCCCCCATATCAGTATAAACTTGTGTTCTTCAATTGGTATCAGAGTAGGTTCCTTCAGAAAAGCTAACAGCTTGAGGGCAGATTCTACAAGAACACATATCGCTTCACAGAATGGATCATCTACAAGTAAGGTTCCACTATTTGATAGTAACAATTATGCTTTTTGGAGCATGAGAATGAAGAACTACTTTATATCTCAAGGATATGAGGTATGGAAGATGGTTGTAAAAGAGTATAAGGTTGAAGGTGATCCCGAGGTAGATAAGACTATCAGGAAATTGGTTGAGATCAATGCAAGGGCAATAAATTGTATTTTGAGTGGGCTACATGAGACAAATTTTGCAAAGGTCATGGTATGTAATTTAACTAATGAAATATGGACCAAATTGAGAAATACCTATGAAGGATATTCCAAGGTAAAGTTGGAAAAACTACAAACTCATAGAAAAATATTTGAGGAATTGAAAATGGAAGACTCTGAAGATATTGCAAAGTTTTTACTTTGAGTTGATGAGATTACTAACACCATGAGAGGTCTAGGATTTGAGATGAAAGAATCAAATGTTACTCAAAAGGTTTTGATATCACTTCCCATGAAGTATGATGCAAAGGTTTCAATAATAGAAGAAACAATGGATGTCAACAAGCTAACAATTGAAGAAATACAAGGAACTCTCACAACTTATGAGATGAGGATAAGTAAGCATTAGGTTCCTATGAAATAAATTACATTAAAGGCTTCAAATAAAGGGAAAGATCCAGAGACAGATAGAGATTCAGATAATGTTGAGGAAGCTAACTTCATCAAAAGGAAAAAGGACTTAAGAAATTACAAGGATATGAAGAAAGCCAAATGCTACAAGTGTGGTGATTTTGGTCACTATGCAAACAAGTGTCCACATGAAGAAAAAAATGATGATGAAAATCAAGGTCACAGAAGAAAAGGAGAAGAAAAACATAAGCATGACAAAGATGACAAGTACAAGCAAAGCAAGCATGAGAAGAAGAAGAGTTTATGTAAGAATAAGAAAACCTTCTACATTGAAGAAGCAAGTGATGGTTCAGTTCACAGCAATGAAGACCAGTCAGATGAAGAATAATATACATTCTTTGGAATAAGTGAAGAAAGGCAAGAACACCTACTCCTAAAAATAAAAGGTGAAAGAGAACAATGCTTTGTGTGTGGTCAAAGAGATCACAGATCAGGATATTGTAATGGCTTCAGTGATAGTGAAGATGAGATGACACATCAAAGAAACATGCATGGTCAAAGAAATCATGAGAGTTTGTTTGCTATAGAATATTATAGTAATATCAGGAACAGTGAAGATGAAGAAGTCTCACTTTTGGTAATAGAAAAAGAAGAGGATGAGCCAAGAAAACAAAAATCAGAAGTCAAAAGGCTAAAAGAAGAATACAAGAATCTCAAAAAATAAGATTCGAACAAATATCAAAATTAGAGAAGAACTACTTCAGACAATCAGTGATCTAAGAGATGAGCTTCAAGATGCAAATAGGATAGAAGAGAGGATGAATGAAGAACTAAGGGTAATAACGACAAGACATGACACATCAGATGAAAAGGTTCAAAAAGGAGTGGAAACATATTTTAGGGCTGTATCTTATGTCCAAGAAAAATCACACTCAAAAGGAAAGGAAGTTTTAAAAGATGAAAAAAATGAAGCACCTAAGATTCATGGAGAAAGTTCCAAAGTTCCTATGGCTCCAAACATCTAGTTTGGATCTTGTTTTGAGATAGGTGAATCAATTTCAAAAGGAAAAGAAATTATTGAAAAGGAAAGCAAGGAAGAAATTAAGGAAGAGGATTTAGATACTACAAAGGAGGTTCAAGGATACAATGCACAAGTAAAAAATGATCACAAGGATAATGGTCAAGAAAGGTATGAGGAACCAAGTCATGAACAAAGGGCTTTTCAAGGACATTGTTTTTCTTGTAATACACTACAGGGTCTATGGATCAAAGAAGTTTGATTTTGCTAGAAGGAACTTCAAAGGAAGAAGGTATGGTTTTTAGGGATATTGCTTCTTATGCAACAGGATTGGTCATAGAGATTATCAGTGAAAATAAAATGAGCAACACAATTTTAGTTTTAGAGCTACACAATTCAGAAGTCATGGTCATAATGATTATGAAAATAGAACTTCACAATATAGGGTTCAAGAAAGGAATGAATATGGAAATTATTTCAAGAAAGAATTCAGGATGTGGGCACCATACAAAGGCTACAATATCAAGTGTTTTAAATGTAATAACTTTGGACATATTGCAAAATGGTGTAGGACTCAATTCCAAACAAGTTCAATGCAAGAATGTCAAATAGATTCAAGACAAGAAGATCAAGTAACTCATCAAGAAAAGGATATCAGAAAAATATGGAAGGAAGTTGATAGAGGAAAAAAACAATGTAATATGGGAGTAAAAGTACTCCCACCCCAAAATTAATAACCTCAATAGAGAAGGTGGTAAGGGGGCTAAGCTTAAGAGTCATATATTTTAGCCTCATAGGTGATCCTTTTGTCATTGATGTCAAAGGGGAAGATATTTGAGTAAAGGGGAGAGAATTGAGTTAGGGGGAGTAGCCTCCGAGGAGAGTATTGAGTTAGGGGGAGAAGCCTCCAAAGATATCCTTGAGTTAGGGGGAGCAACCTCCATAGAGAGTATTGAGTCAGGGGAAGCAACTTTGATTCTCAGAGATGGTTTTTGCAGTGATTGTGATGATTTGCATTAGAGGTGTTGTCATCAGTGACAAAGGGGGAGATTGTTGGTAATTTGAGTTATTTTATGTTGTCATTGATGTCACATGGATCATTGATGTCACCTCGATCACATTGAGTTTTGGTGGCAAAAGCACTTCAAAAATAATCATTTAAGATATTTTGGAGAGCATGGATATATACAGGGTTTTTATGAAAACCAAGACAGGAAAACTAAAAGGTTTTATTTAAAACCATGGATGACAGATTTGAAATGGGTTTTTCTTAAAACCCAAGTTGGATTTTCGTTTCATCGAAAAAGGTGCCCCGGTGATGGAGATATTTAATTTTAAATATTTAGTTTAAATTTTAAAATTAAAAATAAAAGTAATCCGTCGATGTCGTCGAATATGAGGGAGAAAACTATATAAAAGGATGCCTAAGGTTTATTAATATTGGGTGAGCTCTCATGAATTAATGCGATTGTTGGAAGGCAAAAAGAGCCTGTGTGTTGAATTTGAAGCGTGTGTGAAAAAGGCTTGTGAAGGTTTACGAAATTTTGGGTCTGTTGAAGAAAAATTCGTGGAGGATGACCAAGCGCATATACTCGTTTGGCCTAGTGGTTAGTGCACTGTGTATGAAGCAGGAGGTCCTATGATCGAGTCTCACCGGGGATGCTTGCTGTGTTGAAATGCTCGAAGCGCTTTTAAGTTTTCGAAGGGCACAAAATATTAAGGTATTTATTTTGAATTGTACCCCTTTGAACACGTGAGGGCATGTGGTCCAACGGTGGCTTGGCTGTGGTTAAGGCACCGAGAAAGGAGGTGTCGAGGGATCGAATCCCATCAAGGACAAAGGCAAGTTAATATTTTTTGATATTTTATTTTTCTAAAGTTGCCCTAGGAGAAATAAGAGTTGTGATGCACTTTAGGAAAAAGAGAGATTTATGGTGATTTTATTTTTGAAAGTATATCATATTATATATTGTTGGAAAGCTTATTTTGAGGGCTATTTTATTAACTTGATTAGAGGGAGAAATAAGGTGTGTGTAAAGAGATATTTCTAATTTTATAAAGGGGTTCAAAAGTGAAGGTTGTTTTGTTATTTTTCAAAGGGGATTAATTATTTCATGAGGGGACATGGTGTATTTTATTGAGTAGGAGTAATAAGGTGTTATTTGGATATTATTGTTGTTTTTTTAGTCAAGATATTTAACCATTATTGAAATTTGAAAAAGAAAGTTTGTTGAGTGTGGCAGATTTAGTGGAAAACTAATAAGGCATCAAAAATGTATGAGCAATATTCTCCATTGACTTTATTTATGGTGGTTGATTTCTAAAATATCATTGGAGAGAAAAGGATTGATTGTGGTTTCCTTTTCAAAAGTTATTGGTTGAATTATTCAAGGTTTTATGGCTTGAGAGTTGTGATTAAACACTGTTTTATAAGCATTGTTGTTGAATCCCATTGGTTATACAAAGAACTTGAACTTGAGTTAGAGGAGAACATGAGTATCATTGTTATGTGAGAGTTATTGTTGAGTATTATTGGAAAAATTTTGAGTTGATTGATTCATGCTTGAACTAGGGTTTGTGAGAAAAAGTTGTTCCTTGTGGTGATTGGTTGAGTAGAGTTGTTTGAGCCTAGTCAAGTGAATGAGTGGAGTGGTTGTTCAAGTTCCATAAAACAAACTATTCTATATTTTGATTTGAGTTGAGATCATTGTGGATCATTGTTATCATCCATTGAAAAGTGCATTGCCATTCATTATTGAGTTCATCATTGAGCCTTGCCTTCATATATTTGCGGATGAGATTTGAGTTCTACTTGAGCATGATTGATTGAGCCTTTGAGAAGGATTTTGGGATAGATTTCTGGATAGATTTGAGGCAGCTCTTGTGCATGATTGGTTGAGGCTTTGAGAAGGCTTTTAGGATAGATTCTAGAGCAAATTTGAGCAAGTTATTTGTGAGCTTGCTGAGCATATTTTGAGAAAGTTCTTGGTGAGCTTGCTAAGAAGATTTGTGAAAGTTCTTGGTGAGCTTGCTGGAGCAGATTTGAGCAAGTTCTTGCTGAGCTTGCTAGAGAAGATTTTATCAAGTTCTTGGTGAGATTGTTGGAGCAAATTTTAAGCAGGTCCTTGGTGAGCTTGCTAAAGCAGGCTAGTGGATAACCTATCTGAGCAGATCAAGATTGCATAGCTGAGCAAATCAGTGTATTGCCTACCTAAGCAGATCAATGGAGTGCCTAGTTGAGCAGATCGATGGATTGCCTACCTAAGCAGATCAGGATTGCATAGCTAAGCAGATCAATGGAGTGCCTAGCTGAGCAGATCAGTGGATTGCCTAGCTGAGTAGATCAGTGGATTGACTTGTTGAGAAAATTAGTGGATTGCCCACCTGAGCAGATTAGTGGATATTCTAGCTTTGAGCAGATCAAATTAATCATTTGTATTGGGATAAGGATCCTTATTTCTTTATGAAATATTATAAGGAGATTATATTGTGGACTACCCCACATTGGGGGAACCACGTTAAATCTTGTGTCTCAATTGTGTGTGGTGATTTGTGCTCTGGCTATCTATGTCATTAATGCACACTGCTATATTTGGTTATTGCAATGAAGGATACCAATTAATATTGGTTTGGAAAGAAATTAAAAAGTGGGCACTATACTATTCACCCCCCTCTCAGTTTAAGCTTATGTTCTTCATTCATGTCCTTCGTGATTTAGCATTGTACTATTTTTATCACTTTCATTAATGGTATATTTTTGAGTTATTTACAGATGTTCATATTATTACTTTCTTGCATATTATTGTTCCATTAGTTTAAATTCATATCAGATTAGTTATTTTACATCTTGTGGTTATACTAAATCCCATAAAAAATAATAGTGGTATCAAAGAACATGGTAGATCAGGCAAATAATAGGGAGAGCCACAAGTTAGACTAAGAGAAATACATAAATCTCATCTACTGAACTTCTAAGATTTAATTTGGCTAGAGTATTTCCATAGCATTATAGGAAAACTTGTGAAGACTAGGACTCAGCGTGGATTCCACTAGATCAAAAAATCAACCAGTGAAGATTAGTCATCTCTATATTTAAGAGTGTTATAAATTTCATCTTCTAACTTGTAGAAAAATGAGATTCAAGAGAGTCGAGAAGCTTCCTACATAGATTTAGGAAGAATATATTTGTTAGAATCATTTCAACACTTGCAACAAGTAAAATACTGATGAATCCATAGATCTGATAAAAGGTCACATTACTAGAGATTGCAAACCTACAAATTGAAAAAGAATAAAATGCCATAGTAGCCTTACAATTGATTCAAGAGACTCCATAGAAGAATCCAGAAGAATATTGAAGGTTGGTGATCTCCATTAAATACTATAAATAGCAAAAAAAATAAATCAACCTGAAGAAGTTGAAGAGACCCTTAGAAGGTCCACTTATGAAACTTACAATTTTTAAATATTAAAAGTTGGTGATCTCCATTAAAGCCTGTAGATTGTAGAAGTAAAGAAAGACTAGCAAGGTCTTATTCCATAATTCTAGTAGTAGAAGATTTTAGATATTTGAGAAAAATATCTTTACCAACACTTCCATAGTAGAAGGTTGAAGGAAAGGTCTCATTTGGAATACTAGAGAAGCTACGATATTGAAGAACTTGGTGAGGTCTCAAGGAGAAACAAGAAAAAGGCTTGGAGAGACTTAATTCAAAATATAGAGAAAGCCATTAAAGGAGTTCCTAGGAGAACTCATTGGAGAAATCTATCAGCAAGGAGGCTGAAGGAGATAGGAGCCTGACTTTACTACCAAACCTGAAAGGTTTGACGATTGCCATTGAAGGCTAGAAGGCTCATTTAGAGATAGGGGTTTGTTGAATTTTTAGTAAAATATTGAAGGGTTATTGAAGGAAAACTCAGATAAGATTTGAGGGAATTCCCTACCAAATTTTTGAGTTCCAAGATCAACACTTCAGTGCAAAAATTGATTGTGAGAAAGTAGCAATTGGGACAATATTACTAGCTACAAAAATTCAAATCTATAGAGAGCATTCTAAAGGAGAATCAAAACCACCATACTACAGTTTCAAGTAGTGAGATAGAGGAGTTACTAAGCTACAAATTGGTGAGTTAAGAAGTTATTGTGGATAACTAAGAAGAGTTGCAAGATCATCAAGTCAAGGGCTGCAATTTGGTGAATCAAATCACCAAGAAATTTGTCATCCTCAAGAGTTATTAAAGGTAAGCAACTTGGGTGCAAAAGGTTCATTAGGTGAACTATAAACTACGGTTTATTTAGAGATTCATTAAGCACCATATTAAGTGAAAGTTGCAAGAAGTGGATTCATTTTAAATTTTTCAAAAGGAATTGTAGAAGGAAGTTCTTTTAAGGTTTATACCTGCACACTAAAATAGGAGTTAGATCATCTTCCTATTAGTCAGTTACAACAAAGAAGACTATATTAAATTACAAAAATTATAGTGCATGATTTAAGGTTCCTTTGAAGGAGTAATAAGGTAAAATCAATATTGCAATATACTAGTTGTTATTAAAAGGTTTTTTAAGATGCATTGAATACATCGAGTTACAAGGATTCACGGTGCACTAAGTATTTTAAGTTATAGTTAAAATTAGTGCATACTTATAGTTACCTTGAGAGTTCATTATTACTGCACTATACTTTAATTAAAGCAAACAATAGTGCAAAGTTAAAACTCTTGAATAACATATTAGTTGCATACTTGGATTCATTATTACTAAGTTATGTAAGTGCAAAAATTAGAGTTTAGTGTTTTCTGGCAAGGAAGGAAACATTTGCTCTCAAGAAGTTGCCTTACCAGAAATGTTAACGAGCTTGGAAAAGGAGATTTTTAATCTAAAACTTGGTGCAAGTTAAGGTACATTATCTTAACTATTACAGCTAATATTTATAGTGAGAAAGGAGCACCATTCTTGTCCTTTAAACATAAATAGAAGGACAAAATTTATTGTCATTAAAAGGCATTACATTGACTAGTATTATACAACCATCAAGCGATCATAACATTGATGTCAGTCAAGGGAGGAAAATATCTAGGTAGATAAATCAAGCCATCAAAGGCTCATAAGTTGGTGTTTGAAGGTGTATAGAAGAACCAGATCAGTGCCTACGTAATAAGATCTTGCAACACATAAATGGAGGCATAGCACTCAATGTAAGGTAGATAGCTCTAAGGTTAACCAAGCATAGATTACGTAAAATCAAGAGGTAAATAAGGAATACATTACCCAACTGATCATGCAAATAAATTACTAGTGAAAGCTATCAAAAACTATTATCGATTGGAGATGAATCACTAGTTAGGAAAGAAGTGATCGAAGCAACCATTTATTGAATCCATATCATATACCAAGAGGGTAGTGTTTAAGTGTCCTATAAATGCCATAACTAGAGCTAATATTGATGAGAATACAATCATCGTTTGCTAAAAAATGAAAAATATTACACTCACTAGAAAGGAGAAATACTGCACAACTTGCACCCACTGGAGAAGAAATACTGAAGGAAAGGAGATGTTGAATATTTCCTCACATGCAAATGACACTTGGTGGATCAAAAGAGAGCGTTACATAATACTTGCATAGGGGGAGGGCATCCAAATAGTTATAATGCTCATCTTGGAAGCATTAAAGGTATTTTTTGAAGGAGTGAAAGGTGTAATGATAATTTCAACCAATCAAGAGCATTGAAGACTCATTGACCAAAATTCAAAGATACTATAACGTTTATCTACCATCCTCACATCTGAGCAATAAATACACAAATTATTAAGAGCATCAACATATTGCAAGAAGGATTAAGCATTGAAGAAACCAAATATAACTCCTAAGCAACACTTGTCCAATGTCAAGAGACGTTTGTGCTATCTAAAGCACCTAAACTCAAGGAGGAGAATAGGGTATCCACAGCAAGATGAAAAGAGTATCCATACATAGTGAAAGAGGAGTGGACTACATTAAAGGACCAAGGTCAAGGTTACCAAAAGGGTCAAAGCAACATTAAAGAATCACTGCCATTATCATATGTCTTCCATTAAAGAAGAGCAACACACACGACAATATCCAGCATTCATTACTTAGGAGTTGGAGAATTATAAAGGCAAGGGTTTTACCTTAATCAAACTGCTTTCATTAAGGAGGTAGAAGGAGTATAATATAAGGTTGAAACTATTCTATTATTTACCTTGGAAATAATAGCAAAATCAACCATACATTTGAAAGCAAAAGTAAAGGAGATATATATACTTAATAGTTTAATATATGAAATAAAAAAAACCATAGGAGTTATAAGAGTTTTTACTTGGAAAATTAAAATTCTATTATTGCAAATATTATTGTTTTATAATATTCCAAATTAGGAAGTTATAAGGTATACTACACCAAAAATATATTATTGGAATTTAGAAACATTAAACTATTAATATCAAGGACTATAAAAGAAGTTCATCATTTACTTAAAGAAGTTAGAATTATATATTTAAACTTGTCTCATACTCATACTAAAGAGAAAAAATAAATCCAACCATAGAGAACTTCAAAATTAAGTGCATAGTTCATTAGGAGAGATAAGGTGAAATAAAAGTTGATTATTGTTATTTACAAAAAATTACAAAATCAACTCAAAAGGTGAACTATTATTTACTAAGCACTTTATTAAGCTTATAGATTATTCTAATCACTAGGGAGTCATAAGGTAGACTACTTCAAAGAATCTATCTGAAGGTATTAAAATGATCCTTTCTACAATGGATAAAGCATGAAGAGAGATATTTCATCTAATACATACTAAAAAAGGACTCAAGATCAGAATCTATATAATATACCATATCAAATATGTAAAATTACTTCAATTTCAAATAATTTCATAGGTCAAAGCAGAAAGAACATTTGGTATATTGATTCAGGAGCAAGCCACCACATGATAGGAAATCTACAATGGTTTGATTATCTTGAGATAACTAACAACTATAAGTTAAAAACTAAATATGGCAACAACTATCATATACATGGATATGGGTGTGTGTCACCTAGTAAATTGTTTCTAAACTTTTTACTACATGATGTGATGTATATTTTTGGAATAGCATCTAATATCATCTCAGTATCCAAGTTAGTAGAAAGCACATAAACGGAGCTAATATGTTTCTTATTATACATCAAAATAAAGTTGAATCTACCGAACCAATCCATAGAAATATATATGCTCTAGATTATATCAAAATATCACAAGATATTATTTTGTTTCAAAACAATAATAATACAGTTATTGAGGAGCAAATTGGAGAAAATGAAGAACCCATATATCATAATAGCAGAAGAAGAAATAGAAGGTTCAAAATTAAAAGGATGAGAGGTCAGCTACACTATGCATTACTTGGCCATCTACAATATATAGAAGAAATATCTGATCAATATGAAGAAGATGAAGATCCATATTGAAGACTAAAGTCTTCAACATCCAAATAATGTAATACAAGGGGGTGTTAGAGTATATTACCTCATTTGAGTTATGTAAATATACCACCTTTGGTACATAGCTAGAGTAGGAGTTTACTTTAGAGTGAAGTTACTTAATTACTTCAAGTATTGTAATAAATACACAAGTGTCAATGTGCAAGTTGTAAATGTGCATGTAGTCCACGTGTACGTTATTCCTAGAGAAAGTAAGGGCCAAGGAATCTATCTTCCTATATAAAGGCCTCATAGTGAGTGTTTTAGGAGAGGAAGTGAATATAGAGAGTGTGTGTTATATATTAGGAGTATGGTACAATGTAGTCCTTTCATATCTGTTCATGGAGTGTTCATATCCTCCATTATATAGCATTGTACTATTTTTGTCACTTTCAATAATGACATATTTCTAAGCTATTTGTAGATGTTCATCTTATTACTTTCTTGCATATTATTGTGTCATTAGTTTACATTCATATCAAATTAGTTATTGTAGATATTATGGTCATACTACCTCCCATCAAAAGCTAATAATATTTTTATCAACGGACTTCATTTCTTTCTCTATAGCCTTTTTTCAAGACTTATTCTCACTTGACTAAAGTGTGTCCTTTAAAATATTGGTTTCTTTACCAGTAACTAATGTATTAATTATAGAATAAATATTGGAAGGGTTGTACCTTTATGGGAGTCTTCTCACTTGATCTGATCTTCTCAAATTTGGAGTTTCAGGTTCTGCATCTTCAGCTTCCTCCTCACCTTCTTTCTTCAAATTTTCCTCTTCAGAATCTCTCTATGGTTCATCTTCTTCTGTAGCACTAGGTTCTACCATAGGTTCTTCCTCCTATTCTAATTTTACTTGAACTATTTTAGGTTCTTTTCTTGGTTGCATTTCCTATTTTAAAACCTCTTTTGTTTATCTAAAGATCACATTACAACTATAAACAATCTTCTATGTTTCTGGGTTCCACAACTTATATCCTTTAACACCAATACTATAATCCATAAATATGTGTTTATTAGATTTATAGTCTAGCTTAGTCCTTTTCTATTTTGGGACATACATATAAGTATCACAACCAAAAACCCTTATATGATTGAGAGGAGATTTCTTACCAGTCCACACTTCCTATGGAGTCTTGTCCACCAAAGCTGAGGTAGGAGATCTATTGATGAGGTAACAAGTAGTTAACATGGCTTCTGCCCAAATTTTTTTTCTAACCCTGCACCACTTAGCATGCTTTTGGCCTTTTCCATCAATTTTATGTTCATCCATTTTGCAACTCCATTTTGTTGTGGAGTATACATAATTGTTTTCTACCTTTCTATTCTACAATCCTTGCAAACCTGCTTAAATTCATTGGAGCAATATTCACCACCATTATCACTTCTCAAAAAATTTATATTTTTCTCTATCTAATTTTCTACAAGAGCCTTAAAATCTTTAAATTTATTGAAAATATCATATTTGTTTCATAAAAAATATACCCAACTATTTCTTGAAAAGTCATCTATAAATGTAAAAAAATAGATAGATTTATCTAACGATGGTACTTTTGTAGGTCCAAACACATCATTGTGAACTAGATGTAAAATTCCTTCAAATATTGTAGCACTACTAGGAAACTTGACTCGAGTTTGCTTTCCAGAAAAATTGCTCAAAAAAATCAAAATTTAATGTGCAATCAAAAATTCCTTTAGCCATACATTTCATTTTTAATGTTTGAAGACCTTTCTCACCAATATGCCCTATGCATTGATGCCACAATATTGGCTTTGATACAAGAATACTCAGATTTTCTTCTACCATATTATTCTCCTCTAAAACTGAAGAGTTAATACAATAAATACTTATAGTGCTAGCCTCAAGTCTGAACAAAGTTCCTGTACGAACTCCCCTTGCCAACACCAAAACTCCATGAACCATATTACAACTATCATTATTGAATACCTTAGTCACATCCATGTCATTCATCTTACTCATGGATATAAGATTCCTTGCTAAACCCAAAATATGCAACATACCAGAAAGGGTTTTAATTATTTCATCTTTTAACCTCAACTTGGCTCTTCCTTAACCTATTATTTTATATGTTGATTTTGTTGGCAATTTTGAGTACCTTGAGTACATTGCCTTTGCCTAAGATCAGTTGTTGTCATTGATGTCAAGGAGCTATTGGTAGATGTTTTTTTTGGTGTCAAGGAACTTTTGGAGCAACTTGTTTTTATGTCCAAGGATGTGTTTTTGTTGAAGGTTTCAGTTGGTCAGTAAGTCTCCAAGAAGATCAGAGTAGCCCAGTTGCCAAAAATCCAAAAAAATATTAAGTAGAATAAGTTCGCAGGCTGCTGGAAAAACTGTCGCGATTTCGCGACATGGTTGAGGAGAGAGAAAGTTTGGCCAAAACTGTCGTGATTTCGTGACATGGTTTAGGAGAGAGAAAGTTCGGCCAAAACTGTCACGATTTCGTGACATGCATGAAGGCAGAGGCAAAGTGGGAAAAAGTGTCACGATTTCACGACATGTTTGAGGAGAGAGAAAGTTCGGCCAAAACTGTCACGATTTCGCAACATGCAGGAAGACAGAGGCAAAGCGGGCAAAAGTGTCACGATTTCGCGACATGTTTGAGGAGAGAGAAAGTTCTGTCGAAACTGTCTCGATTTCGCGACATGCAGGAAGGGAGAAGCACAACAGGCAAAAAGTGTCACGATTTCGTGACAAGTTTCGAAGAAGTTGTATGGATGCAGGAAATGTCACGATTTTGCGACATGTTCCAGTTTCACGAGCAGTTGGCAAGAAAAATCCTAAGGCAGCGAAAGCATCGTGATTTCGTGACATGTTTCATTTTCGCTAGTGCAAATCAAGAAAAGGATGATGGAGCAAGAGGTGTCATGATTTCACGACAGAGTTGCTGATGACGTCAGCAAGAGGCAAAGGTGTCGTGATTTCATGACAGTTACGGAGAAGAAGGCAGTGAAGTCTAGAGCATCGTGATTTCGTGACAAGATTCATGATGACATCAGCGAAAGCTATAGCATCGTGATTTCGTGACTACAATGGAGAAGAAGGCAGTGAAGTCTCGAGCGTCACGATTTCATGACAAGGTTTACAATGACGTCAGCAAAGGCTGTAGTGTAGCGATTTTGCGACAACAAACCCAAGAAGGTGTTCAACAGACCAAGGCATAGCGATATCGTGACAAGATACATGGTGACGTCAGCAAAGGCTGTAGTGTCACGATTTTGCGACAGCATGTAATGCAAGGTGTTCGACAGACCAAGGCATAGCGATATTGCGACGAGATACATGGTGACATCAGCAAAGGCTATACTGTCGTGATTTTGTGACAGTGTGTAATGCAAGGTGTACGGCAGACCAAGGCATAGCGATATCGTGACATGTTTGAGTGTCGCACGAGAAAAGCCACAAAACAACAGAAGCGTTTGTTGCCGACGAAGTTAACCTTTTTCGACAAAGTATAAAGTCTCTCAGTCGATGTGGTAGAAGTTGAACAATCGACTAAAGATCAAAGATTTCATCCTGAGATTGTGAGTATTAAAAGAAGACTGTTTGAGCATTTTGGTGAGTCGATCAAGTGTGCGTTCGAAGTGCGATTTGCATAGAGAGTGCGAGGAGAAGTTCGATTGTAGAGGTGCATAAGTGGAAGTCTGATCGAATGCTATGTTTGCACAGAGTGTGCGAAAACTGTGCTACTGTGTTTGAGCAGAGAGTGCAAAAATTGTGCTACTGTGTTTGAGCAGAGAGTGCAAAGACTGTGCTACTATATTTGCGAAGAGTGTGCAAAGACTGTGTTGCTGTGTTTTTGCAAAAGTGCATAAGTTGATCGAGTGCTATTGTGGGTGCACAAAGAGGGAGGACAGTTCTACGGTGGATGCACAAAGGAGCAGAAGGTGTTGTTGTAAGAACATTCAAAGACAACAAGTAGAAGTGAAGGGTTCTACAGCCGAAGTGCTGTGTACTGCTGTGTACTGTCGTAACTGTGTAGAACTGTGCGAAAGTTGGTTTTGACCAAACACGATTGTAACAGAACAGTAAAGACTTGGAGGTAGCTTTGAGCAAGCATTTGAAGAGCTTGTGAACCGTTCTTCTTTCATCAGTTTGAGGACCAGATTGAGGATAGAATTTGAGGCAGAAAGAGGACATTTGTGCTAGACCGAAGGACTGCGTTTAGTGCAAGTTTGAGAACCAATTTTTGCAGTGACAGAATTAAGTCTCCAGCCAGAGCAGGGAAGACAGGTGTCTTCTGTGGGAAGATTTCCACTTGCTAAGGGTAAAGGAGATAGAGGTCCTCTAGAGGATCACTAGTAAAGTTGAATTAGGGGAAGGTGTCTCATTTGAACTGAGGCTCATAAACATTGTAATAGGGAAGGATTCCCAGAGGTTTTGATATAACTTTTAGAAGAAAAGTTTTTTATTTGTGGATTATTTTGCTGTCTCATTACGGATTGCTTCTTGTGCACTGTTGTATTGCTGTCATTACTGCTATATTATTCTGCTTGTTAATGGTTTGAAAGCTGTAGTGATAAATCAAGTTAAAAAGAGTCTTATACTGTTCACCCCCCCCTCTCAGTATAAGCTTGTGTTCTTCAAATTTCTCCCAAGAAGACTTCACCTGCATTTATATTTTCATATTCATAGAGCCCCTATTATGAGAAATCATATGAAAGGAAGCACTCGAGTCAATCAACCATGAGTCATGGTATTCACTTGAGCATGCTACAACTAAGAATAAGTCCCATGAATCTTCATTTGTGGTCTTCATTTCTAAAATTTTTCTTCATTATATGATCAGCTATTATCAACCTTTTTAAATTTGTAGTCTCTTTTATAATGCCTTGTTTTACCACACTTCTATCATTTTCTCTTTTTTGGAGAAAAAGCTTTAACCTTAGATCTTGATTTCCTTTCTCTTGATTTATTTTTGCTTCTTTCTTGAGAATGAAATCTCACAACCTAGGCATCCTTCATCAAAATATTTTCATCTTATTTCCTTAGATAGCAATGTTCCTACTATATCCTCTTCTTTCAATGTAGAAGTAGTATTGGTGATAGCCATAACTGGGTCATCCCATGAATTAGGTAATGAATAAAGTAAAGTAATACACTTTTTATCTTCATCTATTTTTACTTCAATGTAGTTTAATTGACTTACCACAATGTTAATAACACTTAGATGTTCAACCATAGATAATTTTGTAGAGAAAGAGTTAATTTACTAGAAACTTTAACTGATACAAAGTTCCTCGCTTATACCATAATGATTTTGCCATGGTCTTTGTCGATACATTTAACAATACTGAATCAAATAAGCACACTCTGATTGAATTCCTTGTCTTCCTATCGATCTTCAGTCAATCCTAATTTGTCATTGATGTTGATTTTATTCTTGAGATCACAATCCACTAATCTCTATCAACCAACAAATCCTCCATATTGAGTTTTCATAACTAAAAATTGTATCCATTAAATTTTTCAATCCCTACCCGTGTGTTTCTTATCATTTTTCTTAACCCATATTATTTCACATATGGATCCATCTCAAGAATTAATTTATCATAGGGTTGAAACCTTTAATCCTTGAAAAATATAAAAAAACCTAGCTTTGATACCAAATGAAGAGCAAAAGACCCTGATAAACTAAATTTAGAAAACTAGTAAATATAGAATCAAAGGAAAAAAGAAGAAAAAGATAACAGATACATACATAACAAATTATTTCACCTAGGAAACCCTTATGGGAAAAAACCAACATAGTAATATCTCCTTACTGTATAAATTTAACTTTCTCCAATATAATAATGTTCATCTATCATCTCTATTCAAGCCCTAATGCAAGTGCAATTAAAATAACAACACAAGAACAAATTTTACAATACCATGGGCAAAAAAATATGGGCTCAAATTTTTAACCCTAAAAAACCCATATGGGTCTAATAGTAGCTTAAGAAACCCTAAAAGTTCCATTGGGGGTTCCTTCCCATGAACCCCAACGAAGATACATGGAAAGTGTCCAGTACCTTTTAGAGTTAACCCCGCTAGAATAACATGGAAAATATTCAACATATTTCCAACAAAAAATCCATGAAGGACTCATTCAAATATGCTTTGTTTGTAAGGGTCATTTCCAAGATAAAAACAATCATAACTTTGGGAACAAGTTGAAGTCAAGAGGAAGATCTAAATCTCCTAAAAAACTCATCTGAAAATGTTGGAAATGTGATAAATTTGGGCATTTGAAGAAAACATGTAGATTCAAAAATATTGATAAAAGTAAGGGATTTATTGATGCTTCTTCCACAAAAGCAAATACTTCCATAGAAGGAGGAGGTGTACACTAAATTAGATCAATCCAAATCTAAACTTTATTCCTATGAAGTGTTTAGGGTGAAACCTTTAGTGAAGAATTTTATTTAGATGTAAGTCTAAATAGGCAAAAACCTGCCCAAAATTATAAGATGTGAAAGATGCAAATCAATAACTAATAGCTAAACTAAGCATAAACTAACATAAGTTATCTAGAAGCTACAACTCAACAATATATAAGCTCACGTGAGAGTATTTGCTCATGTAATTATTAATAATATAGTTACTAAATTAACCCTATAAACCTAGGACTCCTAAGAAATTAGAACCTAATCCTAAGGTCAACATAAGATGCCCTCATCATATACTTTGCATCTTCGAGTACACATTCATATTGTGATTCATGGTTGATTGGATCAGGGACTTATTTTTACATGACTCCTCACAAAGAATGGTTTTGTGAATATGAATAGTATACAGAGGTGATGTATTCCTAGGAGATGACTTGACAATTAGAATCATAGGTCGTGGAAGGGTTAAACTATTACTAAAATATAGAACTGTTAAAACCCTCCCTAATGTTCTTTATATTCTAGAGTTGGCCAAAAACTTGATATTTGTGAATAGAATGAGTGATGTAGGTATGCAGACAGTATTTGAAAATGACATTTGTAGGATGGTTCGAGGAACAATGGTGTTGGCAAGAGAAGTTCATATTGGAACACTAGACAAGCTATTGGGTAACACTCTAACTGATGGGTGTAATATTTATGTTGTTCCTAAAAATGACATAGACAAAATACCTACTCTTACTATAAAGAATACAATGCTTTGGCATCAAACAATGGGATATATCGGGGAAAAGGGCCTTCAAGATTTGAACATGAAAGGTATGATTGAAGGTATTTTTAAATTTTCTTTAGATTTTAATCTTTGTGAACATTTGTATATGGTAAACAGAATTGGGTAAAGTTTCCATCTAGTTTTGCAAGAGCAAAAGATATTTTTGAGTTGATACACAATGATTTGTTTGGGCTTGTGTCCATTCCATTGCTTGGAAAATAATTGTTCTATGTTTCATTTATAGATTTCTCAAGGTATACATAGATATATTTTCTTTGGATAAAATCTATAGTCTTTGCAAAATTCAAAGAGTTTAAGACTCTTATTGAAAATCAGACTAAGAAGAAGAAAAAGGTGTTGCAGACATATAATATAGGAGAGTTTTACAACAAATTTGAGGAGTTATGTAAGTAATTATAATAGCAAGGAAAAATCTGACCCCATACACTCCTCAATATAATAGAGTTACAAAAAGAATGAATAGAAAATCTATATAAAAGGCAAGGAGTATGATCAATGGTGTAGGGTTAGCACAAGAAACCTAGGCAGAGGTTATGGACATTGCATGTTACCTAGTAAATCTATCACCTACATCACCATTGGCTGATAAAAATCTATATGAGGCATGGAATAGTAAGAAACCCTCTCTTGAACATCTTAGAGTTTTTAGTTGTGATGTTTTAAGTACATGTTCCAAAGGAAAAAAAGAGTAAGTTAGATCATAAAGCAAAGAAGTGTATCTTTATTGGTTATGAAGATGGTGTAAAAGGCTACAAAATTTGAAACCCAAAACTAGGACAATTATTTATAGCTAAGATGTAATATTCAAAGAGTTTAAAAGTGCTCTCGAGTAGGAAGAACAACTAGGAGAGGAAGAACTAGAAAAGGTGTAGTTTGAGTTCATGGATGAACACTATGACTCAATGGAAGATGATGAAATAGATCCTTAAAATCCAATCTTGAGGAGATCAACTCAAGAAAGAAGGAAACCAAAAGGGTACAATTCACTTAGTTTTCATTCTACCTTTTTTTTTATCTATTACTGATGATGATACTAGAACTATTAGGGAGGTAGTTAATGCAAAAGATGGTAATTTTTGGAAGAAGGTCATTGTTGATGAGATAATATTTTAGACAAAATAAAACATAGGATTTGATGAAGTTGCCTCTTGGAATAAAATCAATTGGTAGCAAATGGGTATTCAAGAAGAAGTTTAATGTAGAAGGTAAAGTCAAGAAGTACAAGGCTCGCCTAGTAGAAAAGGGATTTTCCCAAGTATAAGGAATTGATTTTTATGAGATTTTATTCCTTATTTCTAAACTAACTTATATTAGATTTATTTTATATATTGTTGTTGCATTTTACCTAGAAGTAGAACAAATGGATGTGAAGACAACATTCTTGCATGACGATCTAGAAAAATAAATTTATATATCTCAACTAGAAGTATTTATAGTAAAGGGAAGTAGGACTTGGTATGTAGGATGAATAAAAATCTATATGGTCTGAAACAATCACCTAGGATGTGGTATCAAAATTTTGATACTTATGTATTGGGACTTGGTTTTTCATGAAGTAAAGTTGATCACTGTGTGTACATCAAACATGTTCATGATCACTTTATTATTGTGGCATTGTATGTTGATGATATATTGTTAATTAGAAATGCCAAGAAAAATATCCAAAATTTTAAGTCTCAATTGTCATCTCGGTTTTATATGAAGGATCTTGGTCCTACAAATTTCATCTTGGACATGTAAATTAAGAGGGATTGGTCTAATAAGAGACTCTTTTTGAATCAAAGATAATATATTGAGATAATATTAAAGAGATTGAATTTGCATGATTGTAAACCAATAAAGACTCTCCTTCCTTTGGGTGTAAATTTTTTTGTAAAATGATGTCTAAAGACACAAGAATAGGAAGAGAAAATATCTCATGTTCCTTATGCAAGTATTGTTGGGAGTCTTATGTATGCCATGGTATGTACTAGGCTAGACATTGCCCATGCAATGGAAGTTATGAGTATATATATGTCAAAACCAGGAAAGGAATATTGGACTATTGTAAAGCATTTTTTTAGATACTTATGTGGCACAATAGATTATACAATATGTTATTAAAAGAAAGCTTGAACCAAACAAAGCATTGAATATACAAGTTTTTGTTGATGCAAATTGGGATAATGATCTTGATTGTCGAAGATCCACAAGTGGTTATGTATTTTGCTTTTTTAGTGGAGCAATTAGCTATATGAGCAAGAGGCAAGTTATAGTAGCACTTTAAACTATAGAAATTGAGTACGCAAAATCCACTCATGCAAGTAAGGAAGCATTATGGTTACAAATATTATGTGTTGAAGTTGGATTCTTACAAGGAGTTGTAAGGATAAGTTGTGACAGTTCAAATGCAATCTATCTGGAAAAGAAACCTGCTTATCATTCTAAGACAAAACATATTGTAGTACAATACCATTTTATTAGAGACATGGTTGAAGACAAGAAGGTGTCACTAGAGAAAATTGATACTTTAAAAAATTATAGATTCATTAACTAAGCCTATGAGTGTTGATAATATTTTTTGGTGCAGAGAGACAAAGGGCTTAGTTGCCCCAAGTAGTTGAATTTATAATTTGTATAGACCCAACTGCAAAGTATTCAACAAGGGGATAATATTGAATGTGTTGTATCCTTTGCAAATAAAAAATTGTATACCTCATCTCAATGTGCAAGATCATTATCTTTTGGGGTTATCTCCTTCATTATTGGGTATGGGTGGTTTTAGCCCATGGTTTTATACCCATTGTATTTTAATACCACTTGGTGGTTTAGGATTGTTCATTGTTGTGGGATACCTTTATATATTGTAATTGCTTTGTTAAAAGTGTATAATAATATAAAGAAATAGGTGCGACATTAAGTTTTTATTAGTTTTCTAGATCAAGGGTTTTTAGGATAAATATTTATATTTATTATGAATGGATTTTATTTTTCCTTCTATTTTGTAATTATGTTTGCATTAATATCTTTAAAATACGTTTATCAAATTGTTTAAAAATTGGATGTATTGCTAGCCCACACCTCATACTCATATAATACTATTAAAATAACTAATTTTTAAGATCGACATTGAAGTTGCAGTTGTTTTTGTGGATAGTTGTTCACAAAATAGAAATTTAGGGTTTCTAGGACAATATAAAAATAATATTTTTTGGGGGAGGATCATCCTTATATATTTTAGGGTTTTTGGAGCAACTATCCAATGGGGTTCATGCATGTAACTATTGTATTGAAGAAAATACAATCTTTCTCTATGACCTACAATATGAATTTTAATCCTTTTGTTCATGTATGTTCTGTTTCCCTTTATAATGTATATTTCTCTTTAGTGCATTCATTTTTAGTTATGCTTTTAGTTATTTATATTATTTCTTCTATGCATATTTTCGCTACCAACACAAGAGCCTCCACAAACAAGTGATATCAGAGTATGAAGGACAGGGGTTGTTCTTCAATGAGGAAACTCAAGCATAGTTATGGCCTATGGAGTCTAGGGCAGAATTGAGAGTGGCTACAATAGTCACAAGAGTATCATAGAAGATAAAATGAAGAGGTCAACCATTGAGAACTTCAATGGACAGAACTTCAATATGTGGAAATGAAATATAAAGTATCTTCTAGTGGAAAGAGACTTGAAGAAAACAATCATGCACAATACAAAGTCAAGTGTAGTGTTCTATGAGGATTGGGATGAGAAAAATGAAAAAGCCATTGCATTGATAGGGTTGAATCTGGCTTATTCAGTTATCTCAAATGTCATCAAAGCCATGAAAGCCAAGGATATTTGGGACAAGTTGGCACAGATGTATGAGTCTAAATCTCTAATGAACTTTATCATATTGAGAAAAAAGTTATATGGGTTGTGGATGGTGGATCGTCGAAGCATGGTAGAGTAATTGAACACCTTCAATACCCTAATCAATTAGTTGAGGTAAACCAAATATCAAGTCAAATATGAAGAGCAATGCATCTGCTTATTGTGCAGTCTCTTAGAATATTGGGATAATTTAATCATTGCAATTAGTGGGAGCACAAAAGTGACTGATCTAAATATGGATGTCATTGTGGAATAGCTCCTACAAGAGGAGACGAGGAGAAAGACTGTAGAACCTACAAAGGGTCTTGAGGCCTTGACTGTGAGAGGTAGGAATAGAGAAATGAAATATTATGAGAAGGTAGGAGGAAAAGGCATAGATCAAAATCAAGAAAATGATTTCCAAGCAAAGGTAGGAAGCAAGATCTGGTTTGCTGGAAGTGCAATAAGAAAGGGCACATAAAAAGTGAGTGCAGAGCTGATTCTTAGGAAGAGAAGGTAGAATATGCAGCAACATCTTCTTAGGAGTTGTAGGTCTTTTCGTATGCTTGGAAAATAATGACCAGGAGGAGTCATGGTTGATTGATTTCGATGTGTCATTTCATATGACACTCGAGAGAGAGAGTGGTTTGAGGAGTAAAATTAGGGTCACTATGGGAGAGTATTTCTTGGGGATAGTTATCATTATGATACGATAGGAAAAGATAAAGTGAGAGTAAAGCTTAGACATGGACGAGAAAAGTACATCAATAATGTGAGACATGTTTCTGGACTAACAAGAAATTTACTCTCAACGAGCCAATTTTTTGATCTTAGTTTGGAGACTATTTTTGATAGAAATAGCTAGAAATTAGTAAAGGGAGCCATGGTAATGATAAGAGGAGTAAGGCAGGGATATTTGTACAAGTTAGATCAACCACATGTTGTTGATAGTCAAATTGGTAAAAATAATGGTGAGACATCTTTTAATGATGAAATTAGAGAGGAGAAACAACCAAAAAATAAAGTGTAGACCAAAAATGTTGTAGAGGCTAAGTATAGCCAATCACTTCAAAGGAGTCAACATCAAAAGAGAGCATTGGAAAGGTATGATTATGATACTAGTAATTTTAGTTATTCTACACTAAATGCACTTTGTGAAGAGCCCAAGAATGTGAAGGAGACTTTGAAATGCATTGAAGCTAGGCAATGAAGAATGGCGGTGGAGGAAGAGATGAAGTCTATAAGTGATAATTAGATTTGGGATTTGTATCCAATTCCAAAAGAGAGACAATCAATTGGATGTAAATGGATCTTCAAGAAGAAATATAACCTAGGTGGTTCAATGGAGTGGTATAATGCAAGTCTGGTTGCGAAGGGTTAGACCTAGGTTGAAGGAATTGATTACACTAAAACATTTTCACCGATAGCCAAGATATATTCAGTTTGATTGATGTTGACAATGGAAACAATAAATTATTGGGAGATTGAGAAAATGGATGTGAAGACATTTCTTCATGGAGAATTAAAGGAAGAAGTCTACATGCAACAAATTGAGGGGTTTGAAATCAGTGGGATCAATTTGGTTTATAGATTGAAGAAATCATTGTATGGCCTAAAAAAATCACCAAGAGAATGGTATAGACGAATTTGATCATTATGTGATTGAACATGAATTTATCAAAAGTAATGCAGATCACTGCATTTACTATTTGAAAGATTCAAGTGGGTTTATTATACTTGTATTGTATTTTGATGACATTGTTGCTAAGTAATTCACAACATGCAGTTCAGAAAGTAAAGGTAAAGTTGTCAAAGCTATTCGACATGAAGGATTTGGGAGCCCTTCATTACTTTATGGGAATTAAAGTCAAGAGGAACCACTTGATGAAGAAGTTGTGGATATTGGACATTTTGAGTACCTAAGTCAAAGTTGTCATTGATGCCACCATATGAAGTCATCATTAATGTCAAGGACTTCGTCAAGAAACAAGGTTGTCAAGGTTTTTATTTGATATCTAGGAAGAAGACCAAAGGTCAAGAGAATCAATGTAGAAGTTAAAGGAAAAAGGGCTCCATAATATCTTAATAGTATATGGAAGCTTAGTTTAAAAGATGTTTCATAAAAATCCCAAGGAGGCTTGTGCAAAGTTAAAAAGGAGATATAATATTTATTTTATAAATTATTTAAATTCAATGGGAATTTAAATTTTATAAATAAATATTATTTACACCATGGTATGCAATGAGAAGAAAGCAATAAACTCAAAAGTATATAATATTATAATATTTTTTATTATAATATTAAGTGATATGGTTAAAAGCCTAAAGTAAAATATTTATAATATTCATTATAATATTTTAAAATACCCAAAGATGGGTTTGGAGTTAAAAATATTCAAAGTGCCTTTATTAAGGTCCTAACCTTCATCGACATTACATGGTGGTGAAAGCATTCAAAGCGTCGATATTTTAAAATCATGGAGGAAATTAATATATATACCTATGACCAAAGGGCATTAAATTTTATCCTTGCTCGATTGATTAATATTACATGTGAACTGGAAAGAAGAGCTCGTAAGAAAGTTTACGAATTTCGTGTGCCGACGAACATAATAAAGCAGAAGGCATCGATTTTTCAAAATCCAACTGGGTATCTTGGCCTAGTGGCAAGTGGGCAGTGGCCAGAGCGCTTGTAGTCAAGAAGGCCAACGTTCAAAATGCAACGAATTTGCTTGGCAGTCGTGTTGGTTTAAGGTGCCAAAGGTGCATGTTTTACAAGGTGCAAGGTGGGAGACACGATTTGAAGCACGTGGTGCTTCTTAAGTTTCAAATGAGTGCATATCTCATGCAGTGGTTGGAGCCGCGACTAAGGTGTTTGTCACAGGCATTGTTGAGGGTTCGAATCCCTCCAAAGGTGAGGTAAATATTTTTGCATTAAATTTAATTATTGCCTAAGTTGGGAGATAAAAGGGGTGTTAGTTGGATTTGCTTAGAAGGGTTGCTAGTTGGATAGTGGTGGTTATTGAAAAGTGTCAATTAGGAGTAATAAGGATTTTTGAATTTAGTTTTTAATAGTCTTAATTATAATACTGGCATATTGGAGAATTAAGAATTTTGAGTGTTGTTTTAATTTTAATAAGGGGTTTTTGTGTTAAAAGAAGATTATTGTGAAGGTGTTGAATATTATTTAAGTTGGAGTGATAAGGTGTAATTTTGATATTATTTTGCATTGTGTTTTTTTGAGGAAATTATTATCTTCTAACCCTTAATGAGATTGGCAAATTGTGAGTGTAGCAGATTTATGTGGTCTACTCCTTGTCAATCAAAAAGGTATGGGCAAATTTTTCCTTGGTTGAGTTGATTGTTTGGATTTCTAGAAAATAAAGTTTGGAGAGAAAAGAATTTGGTTAGGGTTTCCTTTTTGAAAGTGTTTGAGTTAATGCTTCAAGGTTTTTTGGAATTAAGTGTTGTGATTAAAACCTTATTTTATAAGCATTGTTGTTGAAGCCATTGGATTGTGTGAAGAACTTGAACTAGGGTTTGAAAAGAACATGAGTATCATTGTTATGTGAGATTTGTTGTTGAACATTGTTGAAAATATTTTGAGTTGGTGTTTACATGCTTGGACTAGGGTTTGTGAGCAAGGGTTATTTCTTGAGTAATTGGTTTAGTAGAGTTGATTGAGCCTAGTCAAGTGGATGTATGAAGTGATTGTTCAAGTTCCATAAAACAAACTATTCTATATTCTGAATTAAGTTAAGAAAGTGATTGAGCATTGAGTGTAGAAAATATTGAGTCTCTAACAATTCTCTTTATGTTTCTATGAGAGTTGGACAAGTTATGTGTGACTTGTTGAGCAGATTTGAGCAAGTTCTGTGTGGACTTGTTGAGCAGATTTGACCAAAATATGTGTGGACTTGTTGAGCAGATTTAAGCAAGTTCTGTGTGGACTTGTTGAGCAGATTTAAGCAAGTTCTTTGTGGACTTTTTGAGCAGATTTGAGTAGGTTCTGAGTGGACCTACTGAGTAAATTTGAGCAAGTTCTATGTGGACTTGTTGAGCATATTTGAGTAGGTTTTGAGTGGACCTATTGAGAAGATTTGAGAAGTGGACCTATTGAGCGACTTCATTCCTGATGGGTGCTACATTATCCAATGAACAAAACCCAAATACTGAAGCCAAAATGAATGAAATGGAAAAGGTACCATATGCAATTGTAGTTGAAAAGCTAATGTATGCAATGGTGTGTACAAGACTTGAAATGGCTCGCATAGTGGGAATAATGAGTAAATTTATGTCAAATCCAGGTAGGAAACACTAGATAGTTGTGAAGAGGCTATTTCGGTATCTACAACATATAAAAAATGTTGCAATTTGTTATCAGGCTATAAGAGATAACCAGTTGAAGGTATATGTAGATGTTGATTTTATTGGTTATGTGGATGGAGTAAAATCCACAAGGGCATATTATTTAAATTATCTAAGGGAGCCATTTGCTAGAGAAGCAAGAAGTATGAGGTTGTTGCACAATCAACAATAAATGTTGAATATATTGCAGCAGCAAAGTCTTGCAAGGAAGCGGTATGGCTAAAATTGTTGTGTAGATGTTGGTGTGCAACAAGGCCCAATTCCATTGTGGTGTGACAACAAAAGTACTATAGACCTTGTTGTCAATCCAAAATTCCACAGCAGGACAAAGAACATCAGGGTAAAGTTTTATTTCGTCAAAATAATTATTAAATAAGGTGAAGTAAATTTGTAGGAGGTAAAGATCGATGTCAACACAACTAATGCCTTGACAAAGGTAGTAAGTACTCAAAATTTCAACTGGTGCCGAGACCAAAATGGGATAAGCACTTAGCCATAATAGTCACCGAGTGGGAGATTGTTAAGACTGGCAACTACTACAACATTGAAGTTGTGGTTGTTTTTATGGATAGTTGTTTACAAAATAAAAATTTAGGATTTCCAAGACAATATAATAATAATATATTTTAAGGTTTTTTTGGGAGGATCATCCTTATATATAATAGGGTTTTTTGAGCAACTATCCAAGGGGGTTCATGCATGTAATTATTGTATTGAATAAAATACAATATTTCTCTATGGCTTGCAATCTGAGTTCTAATACTTTTGTTCATGCATGTTATGTTTTCCCTTTATAATGTATTTTTCTCTTCAATGTATTCATTTTTAGTTATGCTTTTAGTTATTTATTTTGTTTCTTCTATACGCATATTCTCTGCCAACATGAGAGTCTCCACCAACGAGTTATATTAGAGCATGAAGGATAGGGGTTGTTTTTCAATGAGAAAATTCAAGCATAGTTCTAGGGCAAAATTGAGAGTGGTTACAACAATCACAAGAGTATCATAGAAGATAAAATAGAGAGGTCAACCATTGAGAAGTTTAATGGGTAGAACCTCGAGGCATTAGTGTTCGATACCACTATAGAGTTGTTATTACATCAAAACTTTGAGGTGTCAATATCTGATACAATCAGTATTTGAACACCTCATAGGGTGGTTAGTCCTATGGACAAGGTGACAGTTAGTCCACTAAGTCAAATCCTTGAGGTACAGTGGTTAGTCCAACACCCTCTCTCCAACATGACTTGGGGGATTTGATCTTCGGGTGAGGCTTTGATACCATTGTTGAGTTGTCGTTACACCAAAACCTCAAGGCGTTAGTGTCTGATACAATCTTCGTATTTGAACACCTTAGAGGGAAGTTAATCCTAGGGCCTAGGGTGGCAGCTAGTCCACTAAATCAAATCCTTGAGATGCGACAATTAATCCAACACTAATAACCCAAAAAAACCCAAAAAGGACAAATAATTTTTTAATCCCACAACTTTATTTTTCTGTGTTAAATATATATATTTATAATATTACTATTTAAAATAAACATGAAAAAAATAAATTAATCTAAATATAATATAACATTTATTTTATCTTTTTCTTTATAAATTTATAATTATTATTTTAATTAAAAATTTGATTTAAAATGAAAATGTTATATAATATTGAAGGTAATAATAAAAACAATAATTAAAATGTATACTAAAAATTCCCAACAACCCTAACCATCCATACCTTGCATGAATTTTTGTTAAAAGGGTCTTGTAGAAGAGCAAAGTATCATTAAATGTGATGTATAAGAAGTTTAAGGCTTAGTTTTTTAAAAATCATTCAATAAAAAAGTACTTCTTAATCTACAGTTCGGAGGAGTTGGAGAGCGAGTAGTTAAAACTCTTTAGTTAAAATCGAGAGGTCCCAGGTTCAAATATTTCCCTTCACATGCTACAAATATGCTATGTACATAAGTGATTACAAATCAAAAAAAAAAAAAATACCTCTTAATAAATGTTTTTAATATAATGTATTTAAAAATAAATAAAAATATATGTTTTATTTTTTAAATAAATTTTATTATTTTTATTTAAATTTTAACTAAAAACATTTATTAATTATGCGGATGTTGAAGAAATTGAATTAAAACAACTTATTGATAAATACTCAATGCTACTAACCAAAAAAATCTAAAAGGACTCCGTAGATTTGGAAGCATAGGATACATAAGGGAGTTGGATACATTCATATTATTTTTAGTAATTGTTAAGTGCATTTTTAGTAACTGTTAAGTGTAGCTTCAAATCATATGGGTTGCATTAAACAAGTTTATACTACTTCGTTATTGATGATTCAATGTGAAGGAGACCATTGGTTACTGAGGATGCGTAGCCTGAACTGATGTGTGCTCAAAGAATTCAAATCGAACTACTACCTTTAAGAGGTATGCTCCAAGATTTAAACCTAAATCTCTTTTTAATAAATATCTAACTAAACAAACAATTACCTGTAGCACCCTAAAATTGGCACAGTAAAACCTTAAATAATTACAATTACTTTAGTAATAATTCAAATTCAAATTTTAACCCCAAAACCGCTCCTAAACCGTCGCTTAACCCGTTTCCTCGTTTCTCATGCCATTTTTAGAGTTTGTTTTGACCGTTTGATGATATCATCGCCGATCAGACGATATCGCCTCAGATCGGACGATTTCATCTGGGCTAGGACGTCCAGACGATCTTGTCCCAAAACTAATTTTTCACAATTAGCCTCTGTTCCAACGACGTCTCTAATCCAGGCAGAAGCGTGTCTGCGCCGTTAGAGACCCTCCCCCATTGGAGATCTCCCAAATTGGGATGATCTCCAACCTCCTAACCTCCCTCCTAAGCCTATTTAAACTTAGGACTCCCCCTTGGCATCCCCCTGGCTGAAATTTCTTGCAACACAAGTTCTACGTGCATTAGACCGTCTTAAATTATTATTTGCCTCCATATTTGTCCAAATTTATTTGCAGGAACCTTAGTATTTTTCAGCCGGAGCAAGCTCAGTTCGTCGTGGACGATCCTGTTCAATTCGAGACGATTTCGCACCAATTCGAGATGATCTCGACTGTAGTCTGCATTGGGGGCAATCAGTGCCCAGAGTTTGCATTTCTTCATTCTTTTCTACTGCATTATTCTGTATTTAGTTAATCTTATGATTATTCTTTATTATTTTGCATCTTGGAGTTCACCCATGTAGTTTAATTGCATAATAAGGTCATGATTAGCTATTAAAGTGTTGCAACTTACTTGCATTTCTATTCGGGATTATCTGTTAACATCCTTATTGTCATTTTACATCATTATCCTCTATTAGCATTGCTGCATTTTTTGTATTTTGTGTCTATTTCTCTGTTTGCAGGTCTTTGATGAATTCGTCTGACGAATTCGTCAGATCTCAGACGATCCTGCAGGTCGGAGACGATCCCGTCAAATTCTAGACGATCCTGTCTGCTTCAAGAATCAGAACCTCCATCAGACATCCGGATCAGGTATGGCTCTTTAATTTAGCTTTTTCTCTCTGTTTTTGTTCAAATCTGTTTGTTGTATTTCATTTAGTCTGCATTTTCATAATAGAACAACTTAGATTCATTTGGCCAAACCTAGGACTCGAATGTTTAAAGATAAAACTGAACACATTAAACACATTCCCAACCTAGGCATGGAAACTGCCATTCAAACGTTTCCTGGTGAACCCACCATCCGTCAAAAAATCACCATAATACACCTCCCCCGAGAGGCGGGACCTTCGCAAGGCCTCTCAGTCCGAGGTACCGTGCCATCCTTTTCCCATCCCCCTTTCGGGCACGGATCCTATAGCCTGAAGGTAAGGATGCGAAAAATTTGGAGCGATACATTTTGGTGAACCCGACGTGAATGCATTTAAAACCTTTTGAAAACAAAAAAAAATATATATATAGATGCATTTCAAATCATTTAAAACTAATAAGTTGCATATCATGTTTAGATGGTAGCTCCTAAGAAAAGACTAGCAGGTTACTATAAATGTTGAAAACCAATTAGCAGCCATAGAAATCAATTATGTGCTTAGTGTGCCTCGAAACAGGATAGAAATCAACTTTTGTGGGACGAACTTGATAGAAGACTAGGTGTCATTTCATCTAGGTCAACAAAACTTAAACAAATCAAAAGGCTTGTCCTAGATAGAATCCTGGATCCTCATCAACTCATTTTTTATCATGAACTTCAGAGAGCCTGCCATAGGTGGTTAGCTTATAGGAGAGCTCTTGTGTCTTCTAGATTGTTCACCTCCGAGGAATACCTCGAGAACGCAGCTATGATACGCCAGTTCCTAGGTCATGTAGAAGACCAAGAGGTCGTTCTTATGGATAGGGAAATATGGAATAGAGTTCCTAGAGCTGTGTTATATCGAGAGTATTGCCACGAGATTTACTTCTATCAACCAGAATCTGAGATAGATAATATCACTATAGCACTTTTCATTAAATTCTTGAAAGAAAATTTTCAATTTGAAGAAGAACACTTCATGACTCCTGAAGAACTTGAGCCCATTAATGATATTTATAAATTGTTTATAGAAAACTAGATCATTGCTTTCATTATTATTATTTCTTGCGTTTTGTGTGTTGTTTGTTATCTTTATAATATTGTTATTAAAACCAAAAAAAAAACAAGAAAAACTAAAAAACATAACAAAAACCAAAACATTTCATTTTAAATATTGTAGTAGGTATATAATTAATATATACCTCTTAAGCTTGTTGCATATATATATATATATATATATATATATATATATATATATTTGCTGAAATCTAAGTTAAGCACAATGCCTAAACTTAGGAATGGTAAACAAACTGAAGGAGAAGAAGAAGATTGGTTAGGAGACAAAACAAGAAACCCAAATGTCCTTCCTGAGGATCCAATCCCGGAAGAAGAAACTCTAGACCAGCAAGACGATGAGCTTGTTGTAGATGAACAAGAAGAAAATGTTAAAGAGGATGGATCCTCATCCCCTAGAATAACTCCAGATGGAACTATTGCTTTTGATAACTTAGATCATTTCTGGAAATTTTTCAATAATAACATTGGCGCTCTTAATATGGCAGTTCGTATTGATAAAGGACAAATTAGTGACACTCAAGCAGCCATGGAAGATGTGTTTAATATACACACTAATCCCTTGTCCTTTGTTGATCAAGAAAGTGATAAGGCTGGACCATCCAATAGAGATATGGTCACTATGATTCAGAACATGCAAAAACAACAGGTTACCCAACCTCCTAAAGAACCCGTTATTGAGCCTAAAATCATTCCCACACAAAAGAAACTTTCCTTCACTGCTTTACTTCGCCAAACTATTGATCAATATGCTTCAAATCAACAAAAACCTAAAATGAAGCCAAACACCAATTTCCAACAATCTGGAATACAACATAATATAACTTCAAAACTTCTTCATAACACCCTTCCTACCAACAGATTACACAATAGCAATATAGCATCTAATATTCATGTCCCTCCATCATATGCTCACAAATCCCATATTAATGCCCTACCGAACCAATATGGTGGGCAAACCAATAATCTGGAAGCCATGGTGAAGCGGTTAGCTTCCCGCATGGACGAGATAGATCCCTACCGTCCCTCGTACAATTATCGAGAGATGTGTAGTCAACCTTTGGATCCCATAGTTGTAGCACAACCGTACCCTAAGCATTTTCCCATGCCCGTCCTGCCTATATATAAAGGAACCGAAGATCCCATAGAGCATCTTCGCATGTTTAGGATAGCATGTCATGATATATCACATGATGACTTGCTATTACTAAAAATGTTCCCAAAAAGTTTAGGTGGAATGGCATTAGAGTGGTACTATCAATTGCCCACTCATTCTTTGAGAAACTTTGAAGAAACAACTGAATCTTTTGTCCATCAATTTAGTGCCTACATCGAGAGGCATGTCACCATTAAAGATTTATACAACTTAAAACAAGACAAAGATGAATGTTTTGCTGATTTCTTAGCTAGATGGAGGCAGTTGACAGGAAAACTGCACTTTGTGCTACCTTATAGGGAAATGTTGGACATTTTTATTAATAATTTGCAAGAACAAATATCTTATGAGTTATCAACCGCTACTTTAACTACCTTCGATCAGGCTATAGATTTAGCTCGAAGAGTAGAAGATGCCCTCATTAGGAGAGGCCAACTTAGGAAGAAAGATGATGAGAAAACATCCAGAAATCAATATAAAAACAAACAAGTCATAGGTGACGGAGTCACTGATAGCAGAAATGTTGCTAATATCAATGCAACGAAGACAACAGAAAAATTTATATTGAAACCTCCTGATAAACCTCCTCGAGAATTTACTAGATTGAATCAACCATTATCAACTATTTTACCTCAATTACTCGAAAGAGGTTTGATTCAATTACCAGCTATCCGGGAACCTGATCCAACCATACCCGGATACAGAGCTGACTTACACTGTGATTTCCATAGAGGGCCTGGACACTCTACCAACGCTTGTAAAAGGTTGAAACATAAAATACAAGATCTGATTGATAATAATGAAATGGAGGTGCAAGCCTTCCAACCTAAACAAAATGCTCCTAATAATGCTCAAAAGAACATTCCCCAAAATCAAAATCAAAATGCTAATCAATCATTAGACATATTTCAACATCCTTTACCAAGACATGGTAAAGAGGTGGCCAATCAAATTGAGCATCATAATGTTCCTCCTCCTACCCGATATGTAGGAACTATTAGCGGACATTTACCTAATCATGATTTACAAAAATTTGACACAACTTTATCCATGGTCACAACCAGGCCCCTACATAATATTCAGACTCCAGATCCTAGTGATATAGAATCAGATACTGAAAGTGACATGGAAATCACTTCAAACCAATCGAATAGTTCTGAAAATGAATCAGATCCTATTCAACCTATTACAGATGCTATGATTCCAGAAGAACCATTTCCTAGAAGAGTTACTACTCGACCCTCTTCTGATCAATTCCTTTCTAATGAACAAGCTATAAATGCTAGACCAAGACTTATTCAACGTCCTCAATACAACATTGTAGGTACCATCGGAGTCGTTACCAGACAACAGGCTCAAAATTCTCAACAAGAACCAAACCAGAATGATGGATCAGCTCCATTTGTTTTGAAAAATCCCAATAAAGGGAATCATGCTTCCAATGTTCAACCTAAACCCCCTTACAATATTAATGAGCAATTATCCAATACTACAGCCAGAATTTCTCTCTTGGATTTATTAAGATCTTCTCCTACCCATAGAGATGAATTAATGCTTACATTAAGCCAAATGATGGTACCACAAAACATTCAACCTGAAGCCATGGCCAATACTATCATCACTAGAGAAGTCGATTGTATTGACTTTCGGGATAAAGATATACCACAACATAGTTTACATAAGGATAACCCCTTATACATTACTGCCCTAATTGGAGATGTAGCCGTTAAAAGAGTTTTGATTGATAATGGTTCATCTCTAAATATTTGCACTTTTGATTTCTACCAACGATTTGGGTTTAGAAGTGATGAAATGAAGAAAACCGACATGATCATAAAAGCTTTCAATGACGAAACACAAGAAACGTGTGGAGTTATTACCATCCCATTGCAAGTTGGTCCTAGAACCTTAGATACGACCGTGTTTATTGTACATTGCCCCGCATCGTACAATATACTCTTGGGTCGTCCTTGGATCAATGCAATGCGGGCTGTCCCATCAACTTTACACCAATGTGTTAAATTCGAATTTAAAAATCAGTTGGTCACTATCCATGGTGATCCTAGACCCTTTGATATGTGTGCCTTGGCAGAACCTGTTGGAGTTCAATTTTGCCCTGCTCTGTCATCCACACATCCTAATTCTTATTTTTCATCTAAAAATGTGAAACACACACCCATAACTTCATCTATTTCTCCTCCATTAGTTTCATCCTCATATATAGATCAACAATCTTCTAAACAAACCACTCTAGAACCTCAAAAAGATCTTCAATCCATAACCAATCCTTCATGTTCCATCCCTATAATTTCAAAACCTATAGACCCATCTATTAACGCCTCCACATTATCTACATCTATCATACCTTCCACATCTAAAGATATAGAGAATGATCCTTCTACATCTTATGCTCTTTCTGATGAACTCTTACCTGATTTATCTCAAATTCTTATATCAGAAAAAACAAATGCTTCTATGCAAAATTCCATTATCTTAAGTAATTTGCCGCCATCTCCTCGTACTTTGGGCCTCCCACAACCTATGGGAAGTACTTATCAAGTCGGGAGTTGTGCCTTCATTTATAAAGGATATGACTGGGGAAGAATACCTCGGAATATCAAAACTCATCATGATGGATATGCTCGATGTTATTTTACTAATGAGTATATTAAAGCTAAACCTATAATGCTTAAAATGGGATATAAAGGGAAAGGCTTGGGACCTTTCCAAAATGGTATGAAAGAACCTTTCGAGGTAGAACCGTGGCCTGCCCGCTGTGGTGTGGGCTTATTTCCTAGTAAGGGTCAACCCTTTCCTTTTGAAGATGATGATCAACTCATATGTTATCAAGATTATTTGGATAGGCGTGATGATTTGCCTCTAAAAAATCAGCCATTTACATGTAACATGCTATCCATAGCTTACCCTGAAATGATCGTTGAATCCGATGATGAGTTGGAAGGAGATATTTTCCATGATGTCTCCATTGAAGAGATGTTACACAATGGGTTTTATTTTGATGGTTCTATACCTACTATAGCCCAACTTGAGGCCACGACTCCTCAAGATGAATTATCCAAGTTAACCTTAAAAGAATTACAAGAATTGGGCGTTTCACCCGCCCCACCTAATTTTGAAAGAGATCTACACATGGAAGTAGAAAACGTCATTAAAATCAACATTGGAACTGAGGATAATCCTCACATAATCAATATTGGATCAGAATTAAGTCAAGAAAAACAAGAGCAATACATTGCATTCCTTAAAGAATATGAAGATGTCTTCGCTTGGACATATGAAGATATGCCAGGTCTAGACCCTTCCGTAGTCATGCATCATCTAGTAGTCCATCCGGATGCTAAACCTATTAAACAAAAACTTAGAAAAATGCATCCCAAAGTGGCCTTACTAGTCAAAGGGGAGTTAGAAAAACTCTTGAATGTTGTTTTTATACAAGCTATTGATTATGCTGAATGGATCTCAAATGTAGTTCCAGTCACCAAGAAAGAAGCTACCAAAGTTAGGGTTTGCACAGATTTTAGAGATATTAACGCTGCATGCCCTAAAGATGATTTTCCTCTTCCAAACATGGACCAAATCATTGATTTTACTGCTGGGAGTGGGATGATGTCCTTAATGGATGGATTCTCCCGGTTATAATCAGATCAGGATAGCTCCTGAAGATCAGGCTAAAATAGCCTTTATTACCCCTTGGGGTACCTTTTGTTGGAAAGTGATGCCATTCGGCTTAAAGAACGCAGGTGCAACCTATCAACGAGCTATGACTTATATTTTTCATGATATGATGCATGATATCCTACATGATTATGTAGATGATATTATAGCTCACTCTATTAATGAAGATAACCATTTAGATGATTTGAGAAAAGTTTTTAATCGGTTAAGAGAATATCTTATTCGATTAAATCCAGCCAAATGCATATTCGGAGTTAAGTCCGATAAACTATTAGGGGTTATAGTTTCTTTACGTGGCATCAAAATTGACCCTCTTAAGATTGCGGCTATCACTGATATGCCCGCACCTACCAATATATCTGAATTACGAAGTTTACAAGGTAAGCTTCAAGCTATCCGTCGCTTCATCGATAAGTTGGCGGACAAAACCGGTCCCTTTCTTAAGCTCCTTAAGAAGGATGTCCCTTTTAATTGGGACGACGAATGTAAAGAAGCTTTTGAACTTCTCAAACAATACCTCCTTAACCCACCTGTGCTTTCACCGCCTAGACCTGATCGCCCATTTCTCCTATATATTTCAGCTTCAGATTCTGCCTTAGGAGCTATGTTAGCTCAACTTGATGATGAGAAGAGAGAACGTGCTAATTATTATATTAGCCAAACCTTCATCAGTTATGAAACCCGCTACACAACATTAGAAAAACTATGTCTAGCAGTCATGTTTGCTACGCAAAAATTATGCCATTATATGCTTAGTCAGAAAACCTATGTCATTGCTAAATATGATCCCTTGAGGTATCTCATGAGTCGACCTTATTTATCGGGTCATACAACCAAGTGGGTTCTTGCTCTAAGCGAGTTTGAACTCACGTTCATAGGACAGAAGTCTGTTAAGGGTCAAATCATAGCAGATCAATTAGCTGCTGCACCCTTAGAATCTACCCATCCCCTCATCATTGAGTTTCCTGATGAATGCCTTCAATTAGAGGCAGACCATATTGAACAATGGTCCTTATACTTTGATGGAGCCCGATGCATGAGTGGGGCTGGTGTAGGTATTATTTTAATATCTCCACAAAAGCACATTATACCTTTATCCTTTAAATTAACATTTGCTTGCACCAATAATACTGCTGAATATGAAGCTCTAATCCTTGGATTACGAGCTGCCTTGGCGCTAAAAATTAAACATCTATTAGTTTTTGGTGATTCTCAACTTGTCATAAATCAAATTAATGAAGTTTATTAGACCAAAGATGATAAATTGCGCCCATATAAAGCCTATGTTTTACAATTAATATCTCTATTTGATAAAGTTACCTTGGAAGCTATTCCTCGAACTAGCAACCGTGCAGCTGATGCTATGGCCGTAGTTGCATCTCTTCTGCCCTTGGAGTTAGATGACGAATATGCCACCATCATTATTCATCGACTCCAGGAACCCGCTTCAAATAAGTCATGCTTAGAACCTTTGGATGTGTTTCTAATCAATGAAACTACTCCTGAACCTTGGTATACGGATATATTTGATTTTCTTCAAAATGGGACTTTCCCTGCCAATTCTAATAGAAACCAACATCGGTTATTACGTAGACGAGCAAGTCGATTTGTAATAATTGGCAATACTTTATATAGGAGATCTTTTGAAGGTATCCTATTGAGATGTTTGAATCTAGAAGAATCCAAATCAGCCTTGAGTGAAGCCCACGATGGATCTTGTGGAGGACACTTCAGTGGTAGTGTGATTGCTAAAAAGCTCCTTAGGATAGGATACTTTTGGCCTACCATGGAGAATGATGCACATGATTATGTGCGCCATTGCGACAAGTGCCAAAAACATGCTGACCTTGTCCATGCCCCTGCACAAGAACTACAGGCTATTTCATCTCCTTGGCCCTTTTCAAAATGGGGCTTAGACATTATTGGCAAAATTAATCCTGTGTCATCTGATGGACACAAATTCATCATAACCGCCACCGAGTATTTCATGAAGTGGGTTGAAGCTATGCCTTTAGCTTCCTGCACTGGCACACAAGTCTCTAAATTTATTTTTAATCAAATCATTTGTAGGTTCGGAATTCTTGCAAATCTCATCTCAGATAATGGAACTTGTTTCAAAAATAAAGATGTTAAGAAATTATGCCAAAAATATAAGATTCAACATCGTTGGTCCACTCCCTATTATCCTCAGGGTAATGGTCAAGCAGAAGCTTCAAACAAAACCTTAATCAAAATTCTCAAAATATTGGTCAATAAATCCGCCGCGATCGGCACATTCAATTATATCCAGCCTTGTGGGCCTATCGAACTAGTGTTCGAACCCCCACTGGAACTTCACCTTTTGTTTTGGTTTATGGTGTCTGAAGCCGTTTTTCCCTTTGAATTAGAAGTTCCTTCTTTGGCTCTACTACTTCAAGATACCGAAGTAGGAGATGAATATCGAGTTAGCGGACTCGATCACCTGGAACTCCTAGATGAAAAATGCATCAATGCTTTGGAGCATCTCCGTGCCTACCAAAACAAGCTTAAAAGATCATATGCTAAAAAAGTTCGTCATCGATCCTTTGAGATCGGCGACCTTGTTTTAAAAGAAAATCAAAAAAATACTAATGCAACTAAAGATCTTAAAGGTAAATTTGAGCCCAACTGGCTTGGACCATACATTATCACCGCTAAATTTGAATCGGGAGCATACAAATTAGCTACCTTAGATGGTAAAGATTTAAAAGAACCTATGAATATTATGCATCTTAGATGATATTATGCATAAAATTTGGTCATTTCATCATATTTGTACATATTTTGCATGTTGTACTTAATTTATAAATAATATATCAAAAACATTTACAACAAAAAAAACAAAAACAAACAAAAAATAATAAAAATAAAAACAGCAATATTCTTGACTCTTTCGAAACCAAAACAAAATAAAGAAGAAAGAGAGAGTCAACATTCTCAAACTTCTCAAAAATATTTGTATATATTTCTTCTTACAAATGTTGCAGTTATATATTTCAAATTATTTTGGATAAATTAGCATTTATTTGGAATCCCTCACTTTCACAAACACAAAATAAATATCTTGATTTTTATCTGGCATGATTACTAATCTCTCTTATATCAAAGTCCACAAAATTCAATTAAATAAAGTTTGAGCACAGAGAATTGATCTTGTTATTTACTTAAACCAAGCACATCCTTTCACAATAAAATGATTATATTTGTAATGTCCATGCTATGCTACATAGTAGAAGTGGTTTCTTGAGCGAAAAGTTTCCCCTGCTATCCTATCATGCACATGGTCTAGAATCTTTGAGAATTGGCAAAAGGACAAGCTCACCCCTACCCAGAATAAAAATCCCTTGCTCTACAGATAATCCGAGCAAGTATCCCTAGCATAGGAAGAAAAGCAAAGTTCAAGAAAAAGAGAAAAAGAAAAATGTTATTTTATATCATTACAACAATGTTCCAAGCATTATCTCAAAAATCAAGCAAAAATACAAAAGAAAAGCAAAAGAAAGCAAAAGCAAAAGCAATAAAATCCCTCTCCCTACCCATTGAAAAGAAAAGAAGGGTTGATGAGCTTGAATCCCTGGAATTCTCAATTATTCGAAAACTGTGAGGTAAGCCCCATAACAGGTGGTTTGTGCCCAACCCGCTTGGCCTTGGGTAACTCCTAGCATGGCGATATGTCTGTCACATTAGCGACCTTCTTTTGTACAGACCTATGCTTGCTTATGGATTAGCTAGCTCTTGATAATCCGACTTACATAGTAGTCTGGTATGGTTATATGCATCTAAATCATGGTTAATGAACACTTATTTGGTTAATTCAAATCACTTGTATCATAATATCTTGCTCAAACCTGGTAAATGAACAATGCAATCGCACACACATTTGTATTTGAGAGATTTTGTGTATCATTATGATAAATCAAGATTGGAAATGAACTCACATATGCACATGGGATTCCTTATAAATCTAACTTTTGTCTTTAAGATACTTTGAAATATATTTTTGCACATTGTCTGGAATAATTTCATTTTCTTCTCTGAGAACAATTGTTTAGTATAAAGACAACCACATGTATTTACCAACAAATCAAAATCATTTTTCAAAAAAATGCAATAAAGTTACATATAACTTTTGACTTTCGCGACGATGGTATAGTTCCAGAACTTAAATTGGAATTTTATGCCTAGCACAAGTCCTCATCTTCATATTTTCTATTTATTTTCAACAATTAAAAACCAACCATGCAATAAAGCTATCTTTCTCTTTGGATTTCGCGATGATGGTATAAGTCTATACCTAAATATTCTATGCCTAGCGCAAACCATTGTACCAATTTTTATTCCCCATTTATTTAAAATCATAAAAACATATGACTTAAATCATTATGTTACACAATTATGCTTTCAAAAGAACGAACATTATTACTATTTCATGTCATTTTGTCAACATGCAAATTTGCAATGATGGTATAATTCCTAGGGAATTATTCAAAAATTTTATCACACTTAGGAATTTATACCTAGCAAAAATCATTTTAAAATATTTCATGCATAATATTTTCATGGAAATCTGAAAACAAACCATCATCATCATCATTTGCATCATCACAACAAAGTCTTAAGACAGTCTCTTAAGCACTCTTTTACTTTTAACAATATTTCTATACTGGGATTAGCTTGACGACCGAGTGAGCGGCGACTCCATGAAATGGTCTATAATAGCGACAATGTCCTTTGAAATTATTGTTAAAAGTCCCTTTTATTTTTATCAAATTATCACATCACAAACAACCAATTTGTTACATCAGATTATTTCATTTAAATTTTAAAGCATGACATTGAAAACCATACATATTTCCAAACGACATAATTACATGAATCATCAAATCAATCACACCAAAACATTAAAGCATCATAAAAACATATAGACAAGTCATATGATCAAAAATATCATATATATATATATATATAAAAAAAAAAAATATATATATATATCTCAACAATGTATGTACATCATCTCCAACCTGGATTGGTATGCCACAATCTACATCTTGGCATACTCAATCCTCTCAATCATATATCCTCTGTGCAGTGTCTCGAGAACCCCTCGAGCTCTCAGCCTCATCTCCTCCCCCGCCTTGAGGTGGACGGGGTGGCCCCATCATAGTATGTGTGGTACTACGAGTCCTAGTCCTCGATCGGGATGAAGTCCTCGATGACCCAATCCTGATCGGGTCCGCAATGTCGGCTAGCAGCTGTACCCTCTGACCCTCTGGCACCATCTAGAAGTAGATACCCTGGTAGAATGTGGTCTGAGCAATCGACCGTGCCAGCTCCTGAGTGCTCACTCCTCCGCTCCGTGCTCTGAGGCATGCAATCTCATCTCTGAGCTGTGTAACCTCATCTCGATGTCATGCAACCTCATCCTGCAAAGTCTGCACTTGTGCCTAGGAGATGGACAGTCTCGCTCGAAGAGTAGCCATCTCACTACTCTCTCCTGTGTCCACACCCTTGCCCTTATCAGGCGATGGTGGTCTCTCTCTCTATGGAGAAGGGGGTCTCTCCTCCCTCCTCTCCCACTGTCGTGGCCTCTGTTGAGCCTGTGGTCTCCTCTGCTCTCTCCCATCGTGACCCTATGCTGCCTCAATGGCTGCCTGGCATCGCCTCCCCATCCGACGCACAACTGCATGAATCGGACCCTGAGCCCTCGTCATCCGAGGAGGGTGGATGCCTGTGTACCAGGCATCGTAGCCGTCGGCTACCCCAGCGTCATCCCCATCCACTGGCTGAATGGGGGCATCATCTATGTCTTGACTCTAGAATCGTTGCATATCTGGAGCCTCGCTAACTGTAGTGTTATCCCGGATAGTCCAAGAAAACTCGTAGTCTCTGAGAGATGGGATCCCCTGCTGTAGACCGAACTGCCTCAAAACTCGATCGTACCGATGGAGCTCCACCTCTCCCCTCTCCATCCTCAGCCAGTAGACTCGCTTGATGCGAGCCAGCTCTTGTCCATCCTCGGCCCACCCTGGATGATCTCTCCAAGGCCTCCAGGTGATCTGGTCGGAGACAAGGTCGTCTAGTAGTCTTCGGGATGCTGGCAGATCTATCCATCATTGTGCCCCTCTCCGGAGCCACCAGTAGAAAACTCGGGGCCTCTCCCCGTCAATCCCTATCAGTGGAAGCCCTACCGGCCTCCGCACCGCGATGTGCTCCCAGCACCAAACTTGTAGTAGCGATGTCATAACCAGACATCGGCCGCCCTTGTATACGACCCCATGAAGGATCCTATACAATCGATAGAGTACAAAGCTCCCCCAAGCAAACCTGTACCCGTGGTCTCTCATGTCACAGACCACATCTGTCAATAGCCATGGTATCCTGCATCCACTCTGGTGGCACAACAGAAGTCCACCTACCACCCCAGCCAAAACCCGTGTGAGTCTAGATGCCCCAGGCATCTGGCGCAATGACTCGATATTCACTCCGCCCTTCTCCAGGGCGAAGCTCGGATCGCCACACAGTCGCATCATCGCGTGGCCCTGATTGGCCATGGGAGTGATCAGCCATCCTTGTATGGGGATCCTCAAAATCCTCCATACATCCTCCAGTGTGGGAGTCATCTCCCCTGTCGGTAACCAAAAATAGGAAGAACCCGGATACCACCTCTCTGCTAGGGCTGTCAATAGCCCCATATCTGTAGAAACCTGTGGCATCTCTGCCACATGCTGCAAGCCGACTCCGAGCCAGCCGATCTCGCTCTGCCTGAGATAGAGCGGCCAAGTCATCCCTCAACCCGCCATATTTCCATTCTCTGCTCTTTAGTAATCCTCTCTACAACATAAACAAAATCAACAATAAAAATCATTAATAAATCATTAATTAAAAATGCAAGTCAAAATAAGTTCAATTTTATAAATGATGATATCGTCCACAATTGGACGATATCATCCCAAATTTGAGCAAATTCGTCTCCGATTTTGCATGAGGAAATCGTCCCTTATTAGACGAAATCGTCCCCCTATCGCCGATTTCGCCCTTGGACGAAATCGACGATATCGAGACGATTTCGACGAAATCGAGACGATTTCGTCTCGACGACGTCGACGGCCCAAAAATGGCCGCGATGCTCAAAAATCAATCAAATCTAATCTAAAAAGCATGAAATTCTAAATTAAAGCACTCTAAACTAAGTTTAGACCCTTACCCGTAGCCCACGTCGGACCTCTGTCGATCTATGCGCTGTCTCGACCATCTTGTCTCCAGAGCTCCAGAAACCAAAAAATGAAAAAAATGAACAGTAACAATGAATTAGGGTTTTACCCTATTTTTCTTAATTTTATTCAAAAAACAATTAAAAACAATTTTTTTAAAATTTAGCTTTTTCGCGTTTTTACCTCAAACGTTCGATTTGGGTAAAAACACGGAGGGGGCACCATAGTAAGTCGTCGTACGATTCGACCTAGAATCGTCGCCTAAAAATGGGAATAATTTTTGCTTTCTCGTAAATCGAGAAGAACTCATCTTTAACGCATTTTCTTCGAAAAATTCGCTAAAGAGGGGGCAAAATGTAGCACCCTAAAATTGGCGCAGTAAAACCTTAAATAATTACAATTACTTTAGTAATAATTCAAATTCAAATTTTAACCCCAAAACCGCTCCTAAACCGTCGCTTAACCCGTTTCCTCCTTTCCCATGCCATTTTTAGAGTTTGTTTTGACCGTTTGACGATATCATCGCCGATCAGACGATATCGCCTCAGATCGGACGATTTCGTCTGGGCTAGGACGTCCAGACGATCTTGTCCCAAAACTAATTTTTCACAATTAGCCTCTGTTCCAACGGCGTCTCTAATCCGGGCAGAAGCGTGTCTACGCCGTTAGAGACCCTCCCCCGTTGGAGATCTCCCAAATTGGGATGATCTCCAACCTCCTAACCTCCCTCCTAAGCCTATTTAAACTTAGGACTCCCCCTTGGCATCCCCCTGGCTGAAATTTCTTGTAACACAAGTTCTACGTGCATTAGACCGTCTTAAATTATTATTTGCCTCCATATTTGTCCAAATTTATTTGCAGGAACCTTAGTATTTTTCAGCCGGAGCAAGCTCAGTTCGTCGTGGACGATCCTGTTCAATTCGAGACGATTTCGCACCAATTCGAGATGATCTCGACTGCAGTCTGCATTGGGGGCAATCAGTGCCCAGAGTTTGCATTTCTTCATTCTTTTTTGCTGCATTATTCTGTATTTAGTTAATCTTATGATTATTCTTTATTATTTTGCATCTTGGAGTTCACCCATGTAGTTTAATTGCATAATAAGGTCATGATTAGCTATTAAAGTGTTGCAACTTACTTGCATTTCTATTCGGGATTATCTGTTAACATCCTTATTGTCATTTTACATCATTATCCTCTATTAGCATTGCTGCATTTTTTGTATTTTGTGTCTATTTCTCTGTTTGCAGGTCTCTAACGAATTCGTCTGACGAATTCGTCAGATCTCAGACGATCCTGCAGGTCGGAGACGATCCCGTCAAATTCCAGACGATCCTATCTGCTTCAAGAATCAGAACCTCCATCAGACATCCGGATCAGGTATGGCTCTTTAATTTAGCTTTTTCTCTCTATTTCTGTTCAAATCTGTTTGTTGTATTTCATTTAGTCTGCATTTTCATAATAGAACAACTTAGATTCATTTGGCCAAACCTAGGACTCGAATGTTTAAAGATAAAACTAAACACATTAAACACATTCCCAACCTAGGCATGGAAACTGCCATTCAAACGTTTCCTGGTGAACCCACCATCCGTCGAAAAATCACCATAATACACCTCCCCCGAGAGGCGGGACCTTCGCAAGGCCTCTCAGTCCGAGGTACTGTGCCATCCTTTTCCCATCCCCCTTCTGGGCACGGATCCTATAGCCTGAAGGTAAGGGTGTGAAAAATTTGGAGCGATACATTACCAATCCACTAACCCTTATAAAAAAAAATATATTTCCTTAAAATAATTAAAGTTCATTCAAACCTTAGCTACAAAGCAAAGGAGACCATAAGGGTCTTCAAAATATGACATGACATTGGGTGGGCCACCTGTGCTTTATATCATTTGCAAGAATAGACAAAGCTTGAGTTTTCAAGGCTACGCTATCTTTCATAATGATTATAATATTATATTAACTTGAATACATACATATATTTATATATTTTGATTAAATTTAAATTTAGAGATATATATTTTTTAAATCAACTAATTTGATGTTTTTAGTTTTTTAATTAAATTAAATTAAAAGTTTTATAATTTTTTTTGTTTTGGATAAAAAAAATTGATATTAAGTTATTTAAGTAAAAAAGGTACATTATCGGTTTTTTAATCTAATATTTAAATATAATGTAGTATTATAATTTTTATTAGTTGATTTGATATAGTAATTAATGTATAACAAGGTTTCCAAATATTTAAGAAGAAGAACACTGAGAGAAAAATGAGTTATGAAGGATCAATCAAAGTTATCACCTAATATGTTTGAAATTATTTCCACAAATGATGTTCTAGGTGAGGAAAAGGAAATAATGGAAACAAAAATATTAGAAACACAATTTAAATATGAAAGGAATAACTCAAATACAAACCAACAAATCAAAAAATTTCAACAAAAAAAAAGAGAGAAAATATACACAAGAAAAAAAAACTTTTTATTGGTGAGACTTCAAATAATATAGGTCCCAAGATAGACTCTTTTGAACCTTCCAGCAACAATTTCACTTTGTACATGCATTATTCAAGGTTAGAAGACATCCCGAATTCAATTGGAGTAAGTCAAGAAACTGGGAAAAAAGTTGAATATGGCTTCTAATCAAAAGTTAGGTCACAATATCAATCAACAATATATGGTAAAATAAGGTGAAAATCTTGTAGAGGAAGGTAAGATTAATTCTCTTACCAACTATTTTAGCCCTAGTATTAATGAAGATCATCACTTGGAATATTAGAGGACTCAAAGGGAGTCTTTCAAAACAAAATAAAATTAGAAGAATGATTCAGATAAACCATCCTCATCTTGTTTTCCTTCAATAAATGAAGATTTCAATAGAGGAAATGGATTCGATACCTAGTAGAATCTGGCTAGCTGGAAAAGTTGTTTCCCTCAACTCCTAGGGGACTTTTGGTGAAATTGATTACCTTTGGGACCCAAAAGAGGTAGTTATTCACCATATGTTGGTAGTTGGGGTCTTTTGGCTATTAGTATTCAAAGTAGACATTCCAACCAAATTATGCTTTACATAACTGTTTATGCTCCGACTTCTTTAGAGGAAAAGAGAAGATAGTGGAAGGATATAACTTATATTATCTCTCATTTTCCTGAATCTTGGATCTTGATAGGAGGATATTTCAATACCATCCTCTCTCTGGATGAGAAAATGGGGGGAAATTGAAATTTGGACAAGAGCACTGACCTCATGAATAAATATATTACAAACCTTCATCTTGTGGACATCCAACCAGATAATGGCCTGATGACTTGGTCTAACATAAGTCAAGGCTTAGCCTGTATCATGGAGAGATTGTATAGGTTCTTGTTCTTTTATAATTTCTTAATCCATGGTCACATTCCTAAAGTGAAGACTCTTAACAATGCTAGTTCAAATCACTGGCCAGTCATGGTGGAAATTTGGAAAACCAATGTGAGTTTCTCTCCTTTTTATTTTCAATTAATGTGGCTTTGAGATAGTTACTTCAGACCTCAAGTGCAACAATAGTGGAAGGAAGGTAAACCAAGATATGGGACTAAGATGTACTATTTTGGCAAAAAGGTTGCAATATATTAAATCCAAATCAAGACTTGGAACTGGAAGGAGTATGGGGATGTTCAACAAAAAAAACATGAAGTTATTGCTCAAATTGAAAATTTGAATAATAAAATTTGTTTAGATGGCCTCATAGAGAGCAAAAGTACAAATGAAATTAGACTCACAACTCAGTTAGAGGAATGGGAAAAAATAGAACTCTTATGGAAGCAAAAATCTAGAATTCAATGGCTCAAAGAAGGAGATCGAAACACAAATTTCTTCCACAAATATATTCTAGCTCTAAGATCTCACAACTTTATTTCTTCCCTAAATTCAGATTCTAGAGAGTTTTTCTACACTTGGGATGGCATGAACTCTATTTTTGTGAATTACTTTTCCAATATTTTTGCTGCTACTCTTGACTCGGCTTCTCAACAAAATTTTCTTCAAGCGATCCCTTCTATTATCACTTCTGAGGATAACTCTATTTTGACTACTCTTGTTACTATTAATGAGCTTCAACAAGTGGTTTTTAAAATGCAAAAAGGGAAAACCCCAGGTCATGATGGTTTTCCCATTGAGTTCTAACAAGAGTTATGGGATATCCTTCCTGTTGATTTATTAGAGGTGGTGGAAGAAGCCAATAAAGCCAAATATATTTTGAAGGTTATCAATAAAACTTATATTACTCTTATCCCAAAATATCAAGAAGCTTATCACATCTCAGTGTTTAGACCTATTGCTTTATGTAATGTTCTTCTCCAAATCATTACTAAGATCATGGTGGAAAGGTTGAAGCCTCTTTTACATAAGATTATTTCCCCTGAACAAGGAGGTTATGTGGAAGAATTTCAAATAGTGGATGAGATAGTTCTTGCTAAGGAAGACATCCATTCCATGGACATGCAAAAATATCCTTCTATGTTCATTCGTTTAGACTTATCCAATGTTTATGACAGAGTGGATTGGCACTTCCATATCAAAGTTTTGATGTAATTTGATTTCTCTCAATATTAGATGTATTGGATTATGGGTTGTATCTATTCAGTATCCTACTCAGTTCTTATCAATGGTAGGCCTTCACAACTATTCCTAGCTTCTAGAGGTATTAGGAAATGTGATCCCCTCTCCCATTATTTGTTCATCATTCTTGATGAATGCTTGGGTAGGACTATAACAAAAAATAGAGACAAGTAAACCCTTGAGGGAGTTACCATTGCTCATGGAGCTAGGCCTATCTCTCATCTTCAAATTTTTGATGAGTCTACTCTGTTAGGTAAAGCTATAGTTTAGGAAGCTTCTAAAGTTAAGAAAATCATTAGTTGCTTTTCTAAGGCTACCAAGAAATTTATTAATGAAGACAAGTCTAAAGTCATTTTCTTTCACTGCTCTTCTAGACAGGATTCCATGGTCTTGGATAAATTGAGATATAAAAGACCTCCCTTTCGATCACTTATTTAGGTATCCCTATCAATACTCAAAGACAAAAAAATAAATACTGGAATTGGTTGTTGGACAAAGTTAAGAAGAAAATTGGAAAGTGGACCAATAGGTAGCTTTATTTTGGGAGTAGAATTACCTTGGTAAAGTATGTCCTTCAAGTTATACCTATTTATGTTTCTACCGTGTTGAATATACCAAAGGATGTTCTTCGAGAATTGGATCAAATTAATCATTGGTTCCTCTAGAGTGGTACTAAGGAGAAAATAAAATGGGCCTTGGTGAAATGGGACACTTTATGTCTTCCTAAGAATGAAGGGGGGTTAGGATTCCGATCTTCTATTAATAACAACAAAGCTTTAGCTACTAAATTGTATTGGAGGATTTTACATAACCCCAATGCCCTTTGGATCAATAATATTCATGCTAAATATGCTGAGAACAAAATTCTTGAAGACCTTGTTTGCTATAAATTGCCTACCAAAGGTTCTCCCATTTTAGCGGTTCTTAAGACTGGTGAGGATTTGATTAAGAAAAAGTTATTTTGGATCATTCATAATGGTCAACAAGAAAGTTTTTGGATAGAATCTTGGGATGGTCACCAACCTTTTATAACTCAATTTCCTGATTGGAGGCCTTGGATGGAGGAGATTCACCGAGCTAATTGGATAAAGGTGGCTAATTACTGTCAATACCATAATGGTAATTCAAGGGTTGATAGATATTGGATCCCTATTGAGGACTGACCTATTCAAATTCTAGAAATTTAAAGATAAGACATCCAACACATGCTGCATATGAGATCTCTCTCTTGGTCCCATGGTAAAGATTGTTTTGGATGGAACAACACTACTAAGGGTGAGTATTCAGTTGCACAAGGTTAATTTTATGACATATTTTATTAGTTGTGGGCTTAAAATATCTGGCCTAAGGTGAGGTTTTTTATTTGGATTTTATTGCATCGTAGGGTGCTAACTGGTGAGCAAATTATGAAACATGGTTTCATGGCCCTTTTAGATGCAAAATGTGTGAAAAGAATGTGAAAAATCTTAGCCATATTTTTATTGAGTGTACCTTAGTCTTTGAGCTATGGAGGAGAATGACCATCATACTTGGCTTATAGTGGTTCAATTTTTCTACTTCTGAATAGCTTTGGAGGGATTGACCTAAACAGGAGGGTGTTGATCATTTCATTAGGCAGTTAGTTTGGATGGGTTCTACCATTCTACCTTGGAATATCTGAAATGAAAGGAACAATCAAATTTTCAATCAAGAAAAAAAGTATATTCACTATATATGACAAAAGACCATTGCCAACTTAGTTGAATCAGTCCACCAACTCCTTAATCATACCTAAAACTCTGGGATTAAGTGATGCAAATATTGATGATTAACTCTTCTAAGGGCAATCGAATTTAAGGGAATGTGAGTAATTGCAAGATGGAAAAAACAAAGAATTAAAAGCCTCCTCTTAAGGATTATGGAAAAGTCAATACCGATGGAGCCTCTAGGGGGAACCCTAGAAAAGCTAGTGCAGGAGGAATTGGTAGACTTTCAGATGGCTTCATGGCTTTCACTTTTTGCTGAGAACTTGGGTATCCTTTCCAATAACCTTGTTGAGGGGTATGGTATCCTAAAAGGCCTTCAAGAGGTTGCTAAGGTTGGATGGGAAAAGGTGTTGGTTGAATTTGACTCCCAACTCATGATTAATCTTCTGAAGACTCCTAAGAATCATAAGGTTGATTGGAGAATAAAAAGAATTGTTGAGAAGATTCAATTAATCCATATGGGCTTTTTGAAAGTGGATTACAATCATATGGTTAGAGAAAAAAATAGGAGTGTTGATGCTTTAGCTAATTGGGTATTGGATAAAGGTGATATTACTTGCTATGACCACCCTCCTAGATGGTGGGCTTCACAAATAAGGGAAGCTCTACTTTTTATCCTTTCTTTGGATGGCTCCAGTACTGGAGGCACCTAGTTCCTTTTTGCTTTATTTTTGCTTCTCTTTGGTTCGGTCAGGGTATTTGAGTTCCCTAGCTTAGACATATCTCTCCTATGTTTCCTCTCTTTAATATTATTATTAGTCTTTTGGCCTAGAAAGGTCGTAGTTGTGTTTTATTTATTTTTGTTTTTTGTTTTTTAGTTTTCAAGGGGTGTGTATTTTTTGTACGGTTTCGTTTTTGTGTTGTTTTAGATATTTTTTTGTGTTTTTGCTGCTTTTTATGTTTGTCTTTTTGTGTTTTTTTTTTGTATTTTTGTTGTTTTTCATGTTTTTGTTTTTTGGGTTTTTTGTTTTTTGTTTTTTAAGTGTTTGTGTTGTTTTGTTGTTTTTATGGTTTTATTATGTGTTTTGTGTTTTGTTTTATTTTTTATTTTTTATTTAATTTTATTTATTTATTTGTTTTTAATTTTTTTAATTTTTTTTTGTATTTATGCTTTTATATTGTTTTTGTTTGTTTTGTGGTTTTATTTTTTTGTTTATTTGTTTGTTTGATTGATTGTATTTGTTTTTTTATGTTGTATTTTGTGTGTTTGTTTGTGTTTTGTGTTTGTTTGTTATTGTTTTTGTTGTTTTAGGCATGCTCGTTGAGTGTGTCGAAGGGGGCAAGCCAAGTGCAAGCCCTGGGTATTTTTGGTGGAATAGATACCTCTGCCTCCTTAGGACTTATCCAAAAGTGGCATCCCATTTGGGGTGTTTTCCACAAACAAAAAAAATGTATAAAAAAATTAGACTAGTGCAATGAATTACAAAACTAAATACATCTCATGTTGCTACCATCAAAAGACAGGATAGAAAGAAGAGCTTCCTTAATCTATAGTGCTCATCATATAGGGGAACAATCATAACAAGTGATGTCATATTTTTTTAGAGCCCAATTGGCCATTGCATTTGTAACTTTATTCTATTCTCTACGGATGTGATTATATTCTATTGAAAGAAAGCTTGTCTGTATGATCTGAATCTTCTCTATAATTATCCTTAGTATCCAGTCAAGATTTCTACTCTTCATTGAATTCCTCAAATGGTTGATCGTGACTTATAAGTCAGATTCTATTTGGACCTTCTTCCAACTTAGATGCCATAACCCTCTACTAGGTTGTTGGAAAGTATACCAAAATTCTTTACGAAGGTGAAGATCGGGTTCCATTTGATAGTCTTCATATCCCTCCTACACTACCTCTTCCTAGATTCCCTCATAAAGCTCCATCCATATGAACATTTTTTGAATCCTTTAGGGGAGCTTGCCACGTTCCTTTTTTGACTACTTTTGAGTACCTTATGGTCGTCATTTATTCTTTACTAGCCATAGGAGCAATTTTTAGTCTAATCATAATCTATTCCCACCATGGATGGGGTTCTTGGGGATATTTCAGCATATGCTAGATTTTCTCCACTATGTTGGTTGTGGTATTTTATCAAATATAGTGGATTCCAAAGACTCTTGGCTGAAGATGTGGTTCAATTTTTTTTCATATATTCCAAGATAGGAGAGTAGTTCCTACCCATACTATTTGCCTAACATACTAGTCTACTCCATCCTATGTAGTCCATTCCCTCCACATATGCTATAGAGTGGTAAAGCTAAACCAATTAATACCAAGTAAGGTAGCCATCATCTTACGCAACATTGAGGCTATAGAAAACTTAATAAATAAGTGGTAGAGCATTTTGGTGTTCTCCCAACACATATCACATTAGAAAAGACTATAAAAAACTCTTTTCATAAGTTGTTCCCCTATTATTACCCTTTTATGAAGTAGTAGCCAAATGAAGAATCTCACCTTAGGCCATAACTTCTATATCGATATTCATTTGAATAATTCTCCAAAGCATGTTAGGAGTGCTTTAGCATAGGGTTTCTTATCCTTGTGCTAATGTATACTCCCCCATAACTTGTGTTGCACTATATAATAAAATCCTTTTCTTGAGACCATGAAAGTGATCTTATTTGTATGGTTCATTGGATATGCATCTTCTGCCTCTCCAATATTTGAATTTGGTTATTCGGCCATGAGGACCTAGTTTCTTCTAACTTTTGAATTTCTAGTCCAGTACCTACAATATTTTGCTACCTTTATCCAATTTGTTCGTTGTAATCACTCCATGAAAGGTTTCCACTTTGGAAACTGAACCACCAATGGTTGGTGCTTGTTTCAAGAGTCTATCAAAAATTTTGTGTGTTGACTATTGTGAATTATATAAATGAGCTTTTTTCTCAACTCCTCTCTTGTCCTCAAAAACTGCTAAGATGGGGGATACTTTTCTAGGTAGTTGGTGGTAAATAATGTTTACCAAAATTTTATTTTTTTCATATTTAGCTCTCATAATTTGGACCCATAGGACATTGGGGTTGTTCAACATCCTCCAATATAGTGTAGATACTAATACATTATTATTATTAACTATTAATCTGAATCGTAGTTGTCCTTCATGTTTATGTACGCATAAAGTTTCCCATCACACCAACACCCATTTTCTTTCCTCCTTAGTGCTCCTCCAGAAGAACTAATGATTTATTTGATCTAACTCTCTCAAAACTGCCTTGGGAATGTCCAAAACCATGGAGACATAGATAGGTGGAGATTATAGGATTGATTTAACCAAGGTTACTCTTCTCCTTGAACATAGCCATCAATTAGTCTATTTTCTATTTTATTTCTACTCTATCTACTAGCTAGACCCAATACTCCTATTGCCTCACTATTTTAAGTGGGACACCAAAATAGGTGATTGGGAGGGTTGTCTTTTGGTATTGTAATTTGTCAAGAATCATGATCTCCTATTTGGGTGAGCAGTTGAAGAGAACAAATTTGGACTTTCCCTCATTAATCCATTGCCTCACGGATCTTGAGAAATAACTTATGATATGTTTAATTCTTGAGGCTTCCTTCACTATTGCTTTTCCTAAAAAAGTAGAGTCATCAACAAACTAAAGGTGAATGATTGTTTGGTTCCATTTGTAATAGTGATTCTTGTTAATGTTTAGTTTTTCCTATTTTTGATCATTTTTCTTTCTAGGCATTTATCTAGAATTATTAATAGGTATATGGAGAGGGGATATCCCTATCTAGTACTTTTGGACACTATGAAAAATTGTGAAGGGCAGTTGTTAATCATTACTAAATAGAACACTGACAAGATACATCCCTTGATCTAGTCTATCACTTTTGGAAGAAGCCAAATTGACTCATTACTTTGAGGAAGAAATGCTAGTCCACCCTATCATATGCTATGGAAAAGTTTAAGCAGATGAATGTGGATAGGAATTTTTGTGCTTCCATGGAGTGGATAGCCTCTTGAACTAATACTATCTCATTCATTATTTTTTTGCCTTCCATAAAACCATATTTTTTTGATGAGATAATATTATGCATAAGTGGTTTGAGCCTCTCTGCAACTACCTTGGTGATTATTTTGAGCAAGATATTACATAAAGCTATTGGTTTAAACTTGAAAATGTGCTTTGTATCTTGTACCTTTGGGATTAATGCTATATACAATTTGTTGATTTTTTGTAGCACATATTTATCTTTCCTAGATTTCTCCACCACATAAAAAAAGTCTTTATGTAAGATATCCCAAAATTCTTAGTAGAATTTGATGGGGAATCCATCCAACCTAGGGGAGTCAAAACTGAATTATCCTTCATTGTTATCAGTGCAAGTACCTCTTGTAACACTTCCTATGGGATTCAATAGCTAAAGGTTTTGCTATGAACTGATGTAGGAGCATCCAATGGTGTAAGGACAATATTGCATCACCCAAAAATAAAATATAATATATATATATATATATATATATATATATATATATATATATATATATATATATATATATATATATATATATATATATGTTTAGACCCATATGTTAGAACCATATATGTTTAGACCCATATGTTGAAAATTCAAGTTTCAAGTGAATATTTTCCTATGCGGGAAAATGAAAATGAAAATTTCAAATAAATATTTTCCTGGTTGGAAAATGAAAAGCGAAAAAAAGAGTTACACTTTCCAGAAAATTCTTTGGGAAGTTATTAAAAGGGGGAATAGATATTACAAAAGGTTATCCGGTATCACAGATCATGGCTTCAATTTGTAAATCTCAAGTCTTTGTAATAGAATCGGCCTTGTGTTTGTACATTATAATTTTTTATTCTATTTTATTGAAGAAATATTTGATGTGGGGTTTTTGTTGAATTTTTTATGATTTAATATTAGATGTGGGGTTTCTATTGATTTTTTTTTGTAATTTGGAGTACTGTGTGAGTGTTGGATGGAGTAGCCCTTTACCAAGTGGTATCAGAGTGGGAGTTCCTGAGTGTGTAAATAGATCATTGAACATGAGGTAGTTTGCACTAGGATATAGGGTTGAGGGTTGTGAGAAAAGTGACCAGAATGCCTCCACGAAGAAACCGTGGTGGTGGGAGAAATATTATGGTACCAGAAGAGGGTTTTAGAGCCCTACAAAGATAAGTTCTAGCACTGCAAGAGGAGCTGCATAGAGGGTTTGAGCAAACAAAAGAAGATGAAAGTGAAGACAAAGTTGAAGAAGAAATATAGTCCAAAGAAGAAGAAGAGGCAGTAGATTCTATGTAATCCAAACTATATTAAGCCATATCCTATATTGGGAAGAGATTGAAGTTTGATGTTTCTACATATTCTAGAAATATTAACCCATAAGAGTTGATCGACTAGATCAATGATATGGAGGAATATTTTGAGTATGAGGAGGTGGAAGATCCTGAGAGGGTCAAATTTTCTAAGACCAAGCTGAAGGGTCATGCTAGTATCTAGTGGAAGGGAGTATAACTAGACATAAATAAAAGAGGAAAGGAAAGGATAACAATGTGGGAGAGAATGGTGGATAAGTTAAAGAGAGTTCATTCCAAATGATTACGAGTTGGATTTACTAAAGAAAATGTAGGATTTGAGACAGTTAGGCAAGTCTGTCAAAGAATACATAGAAGAGTTCTACAATATTTTAATAAGAACAGGTCATTTTGAGGCCAACAAGGAGAAGGTAACCCATTATATAAATGGGTTAAGAGAAAATATTCAAGAGGAACTAACTCTAGTTAGGATGACCACCATAGAAGATGCTTACCAATTTGACTTGAAAGTAGAAGAGAAGCTAAATAGAATAATTGAAAGCAAGCAGAGAGGAAGGGGTCATGGTGAGCACAAAGGATGAACTGGTGAGAGAACAAATTGAGGATAAAATAAGGACCAAAGTAAGAATGGAGAAGCTAGCAATAGTCAAGATTAGAAAGGAGATAATTCTTACCACCCCCGTGAGCAAAATAATGGTTACCAGAGAGGAAGAGGAAGGTCTAGATGAGGAGGATTTCATGGAATCTATTTCCAATGTGAGGAAGAAGGATATCGAGCATACGAGTGCCCACAACACCAAGAGGGAATGAATAAGAGACCTAAACGTGATGCCTGAGCTGCTCTTGTAGATGAAGGTATTGAATCTAAGCACTCTGAAGAAGTAGAAATAGGATAAGTTCTAGTCATAAGAAGAGCCTTGCTGAATGAGGAGAAAGATCTAGATCAGAGAAAGAGTCTATTCTACACAAGGTGTAAATGTGCAGGTAAGGTGTGTAATATTATCATTGATAATGGTAGCACTGATAACCTAGTTTTAGAAGAGATGGTTACCAGGTTACAGTTAGAGATAAGGAGGCACTTGCATCCATATAGAATTATGTGGTTGTAGAAGGACCATAGGGCTTTGATCAACGAGCAATGTTTGGTAAAGTTCCATATTGGGAATTACCATGATGAGATCCTGTGTGATATCCTTCCTATGGATTCTTACAATTTGCTATTGGGAAGGCCATGGTAGTTTGATCGACATGTAATACATGATGGACATGCCAATACTTACTCCTTGACAAAGGATGGAGTGCACCATAAGCTAAAGCCCCTGAAGGACGTGGATGAAAAAGTATGTAGCAGTGCCCGAATCTATTTAGTTGATGGTATAAAGTTCTTGGATGGTTTGAAGCATGAGCATACGTACTATGTGTTAATTCCTAGAGTTAAGAAAGAGCAATGCAAAGATATCCTAGTAGAATTCTTAGGTCTGTTAGAAGAATTCTAGATATTATATCAGATAATATACCTGAGGGTTTGCCACCAGTGAGGAAGATCAGTCACCAGATAGATTTGTTACCAGGATCTAGTTTACCAAATAAGATAGCCCATAGAATGAATCCTACAAAAAGTGAGCAACTAAACATACAAGTCCAAGAGCTACTGAAAAAGAACTGATTCAGGAGAGCTTGAATCCATGTGCAATACATGTAGTACTAGCACCAAAGAAATATGAAGAGTGGAGAATGTGTATATTCCTAGGATATTAACAAGATCACCATAAAATATAGTTTTCCATTGCCAAGAATGGATAAAATTATAGAATTTTTGAGTGGATTCAAGTACTTCACAAAGATTGAATTGAATATTGGGTATCATCAGATCCGTGTTAGATAAGCAAGTGAATGTAAGACAATCTTCAAGACCAAATAGGGTTTGTATGAGTGGTTGGTCATGCCATTTGGGATAACCAATGCACCAAGCACATTCATGTGGCTTATGAATGAGGTGTTGAAGGAATTTTTAGGAAAATTTATCATTGTGTTAGGATCCTCCATTCTAACATTATTAGTTAGTATTATTAATCATTTAATTATTATATTATTAACTCATTAAGTGAACCATCACATCTCTTCATAACGTGAACCATCACGTCTCTTCATAACATGAACCATCACGTCTCTTCACCAACATAGCTTTAGGGTATATATATATATATATATATATATATATATATATTAGGTTGGCCATTCACACAAATCATCGAAGAAGAAGAATAAGAAGTATTAGTATTAGTTAGTATTATTAATCATTTAATTATTATATTATTAACTCATTAAGTGAACCATCACATATCTTCATAACGTGAACCATCACATCTCATCATAACATGAACCATCACGTCTCTTCACCAACATAGCTTTAGGGTAGATATATATATTAGGTTGGCCATTCACACAAATCATCGAAAAAGAAGAATAAGAAGCTTAGACTATAAAGAGGGAGCCCCCTATGAGTGGCAAGGAGGGAGCTCCCTATAGTGGCAAAGTGATTACAAGGGAGCCCCTCTTAAGAGGTTTGTGATTACATTTTATATTAAATTTACACAAGAACATCAGGGTTCTTGCATTTGGTATCAGAGCCATGTGGGACCCAATCATATGGGAATTGCTCAAAGATATTCATCAAATCACTTCCGTGCATGAGTATCAAACTCGATTTGAAGATATAACCAAACACAACATAGGGTTGGATGAATCAATTATCATCAATAACTTCATTAGTGGATTGAAAGAGGAAATTAGAATGGAGGTGACAAGGTTCAATCCCTATACCATGATGCAGACATATGGATTGGCCAAATTAGTCAAAGACAAACTCAATGTTCAACGTCGATTAGGAAAACCACCTATGGGGAAATCACAAACCACTTACACCACCCCCAACCCTAAAGTAACTTTACGAATTAAACATATCAGCTTTAAGGAGATGAAGAAATGACGAGCAAAAGGCCTCTACGACACTTGTGATGAGCAATTTGGACCCCATCATAAATGTGCTACACTAATGTTGTATTTATTGAAGGAAGTTGATCCTTGTCAATCCCTAAAAGGTGAAGATGAGGTAGTTGTGTCTGAAGTGCCTGGCGCACCTACTCACAATAATAAATACAATGAGGTCGATATGCTAGAAGTGATCGATGCATCAGGTAAGGATGAGGTAGACATTCCTGAAGTGACTCATTATGGCCAAACATGCACTCTACAAGAACTACACTCAATTTACTCTCCAATAGTGAGTTATCGCCATAGGGTCAAACCTATTCAAAAACAAGGTAGAAAGGTGACTGCACACTCCTCCATTGCCTCTCCCAGGGAACAACGGGAGAATGTAGAAGTTTTACCACCTCTTTTTATGCATTATTTTTAATGCATTTGAATAACCCCAAGGTTTGCCCTTCCTTCATCATCACACATTTACTAATTTTTATGGAAAACCCTTGCTAATGCTTCATCCTTCTTGATATCCTGTTACGGAAGGATGACATTAAAAGAGTCCAAGAACTTACGAAAATCCTTCTTGGAAGATAAAGGACAAAGCTCCTCACTTTGATCTTTGAGGACAAAGCTCTTTTTAAGGAGGGTGGCATGTTATGATCCTCCATCCTAACATTATTAGTTAGTATTAGTTAGCATTATTAATCATTTAATTATTATATTATTAACTCATTAAGTGAACCATCACATCTCTTCATAACGTGAACCATCATGTCTCATCATAACGTGAACCATCACGTCTCTTCACCATGTAGCTTTAGGGTAGATATATATATTAGGTTGGCCATTAACACAAATCATCGAAGAAGAAGAATACAAAGCTTAGACTCTAAAGAGGGAGCCCCATATAAGTGGCAAGGAGGGAGCACCCTATAGCGGCAAAGCGGTTACAAGGGAGCCCCATTTAAGTGGCCTGTGATTACATTTTATATTAAATTATTTATCAAATTTACACAAGAACATCAGGGTTCTTACACATTGTCTATTTGGATGACATTTTAATTTTTAGTAAGACCTTGGAGGTAGACTTGAGAAGCTGAGGGAGGAGTAGTTGCTGATTAATTTGAAGAAGTGTAGTTTTATGAAGGAGTTGATATACCTGGGATTTTTCATCTCAACTGAAGGTATTAAAATGAACCCAAAAAAATTGAGGGTTATCATTGAATGACCTACCCCAAGGAGCATGACAGAGGTAAGATCATTCTATGGTCTAGCAAGTTTTTATAGAAAGTTAATTAGCAATTTTAGCAGTATTTGTGCACCCCTAACAGAGACAATGAGAGGGGATAAGAAGAAGTTTAATTGGACTTCAGGAGTAGATAAGAGTTTTGATATGTTGAAGAAGAAAGTAACTAAGCAACCTATTTTTGCTCTTCCAAATTTCAACAAGGTATTTCAAGTATATTGTGATGCTAGTGGTAGTGCCATAGGAGCTGTATTGAGTCAAGAAGGTAATCTTGTTGCCTATTTTAATGAGAAGATTAATGATGCTAGGAATAAGTATTCTATCTATGATCAGGATTTTTATGCTATAGTTCAGGCTTTGAAGAAGTGGAGACATTATTTGTTACCAAAAGAGTTTATTTTATATACTTTTACAGGAACTTAAATTGGGTTGAGATTTTACAGAGTTATACTTTTGTGTTGACCCAGGTGTTGTAGGTGAGTTGGAGAGAAGAGGGCAATCCTCCAAGGGAGGTCCCAGGTTCAAATCTCCACCCTACCAAAAAGCTGAATTGGGTACCCAAAAGCCAATTGATAATATTGGTGCGGGTACGGCTGGGTGCGACCCTCGGGTGACTTTGATGGTGTAGAACCCCCTGTTCATGGTATCTTAGACCAAGACATCCCCGCAAGGGGTTTTTTGCTAAAAAAAAAATACTTTTGTGTTGAAGCATAGGATTGGGAAGTCAAATAGAGTTGCATATGCCTTAAGAAGAAGGTAAAATTTGTTGATAGAAATGAAGGTGGAGGTTGTAGGGTTTGATGAACTTAAGCATTTGTACCTTGAATATCTAAATTTTGTAGAAGCTTTGAGGTCTTGCTTGGCATCGGCTACTTTGGATAGAAGTAAATGGTTGGATTTCCTAATCCAAGATGGAATGCTTTTTAGAGGAAATCAATAGTGCATCCCAAGGACTTCGATGAGAGAGAATATGGTCAAGGAGAAGCATAGTGGAGGGTTGGATGGACACTTTGGTCGAGATAAGACCATTGCCCTCATTAGTGAGAACTACTATTGGCTACAATTATAGCAAGATGTGAAGAGATTTGTACAAAGTTAAAAATTATGCCAGATGGCCAAGGGTGTGAGACAGAACATCAGATTATATTAGCCATTACCTGTACCAGAGAAGCCATGGGAAGATATCATCATGGATTTTGTTATTGGTCTACCAAGGACATAGAGGGGGAATGAATCCATATTTGTGGTGGTTGATAGGTTTTAAAAGATGTCATATTTCATTCCCTGCTAGAAAAATTATGATGCAGTTCATGTTGCAGGGTTGTTTTTCAAAGAGGTGGTACGACTATATGGTCTACAAAAGAGTATCATTTCAGATAGAGATACCAAATTCATTGGGTATCTCTATAGGACCTTATGGAATAATTTGAAAATATATTTGAAATTTAATTCTACATACCACCCATAAACTGATGGATAGACAAAGGTAGTTAATAGAAATTTGGGTAACTGTTGGAACAAAATCTACCTTCAGTTAATAGTGATGCGCCTTAGACTTTGCCAACATTGAATAGACAAATCTTGCTTGAGATCATCTGTCTAGTCTCTAGAGAAGGCTAGTTCCTTTGAAGTTTTTTAGAGAGAAGGGGAAACAAGAGATAAGGGAAATATAGCCTAAGCTAGAACTTTTATATGGTGCAGGTTAGACAACATCAAAGACAAATTTACTTACTTCTATCCAAAGCATTTAAAAACACATTCCAAAGCAAAAATTATATAATTCTAGATATGATTTCTGATGTTTTGTTTAGCATGCATATATATTAGATTCTTATTCTAGCAGTATGATTTATGTATTGCGAAAGTTCAGATACAAGAATAGACTCAATCTACAATTCAATATTGTGAGCAGAAATAAAGAACATTAATACATACACTTGCACGATATGAACCAGAAGCCAATGGGAGATGTGATTTTATTGCTTGTATTCAAAGTACGTACACACAGTCTTGTAAAAATCCAAGAGCTGACCTTTTTTTTGGATTCGCTCACCCCTATATATACCCTAAAAGAGTATCTTTTCCTAAGTACATCTTACCTATTTTACAAGCAATAATCTATAGTTTCTAACAATACATAATAGATTTCTCGTAGATTGGATAGATTGGCAATCATCCAGCAGACCTGCCAGGTTATAATCAATAGACCATTCTTCAAAAATTGGCACCTAATGTCAGTGCTCGTCTTTAGTTGCCAAAAATATACTTTATTCCTTTACAGTTGGCATGTCACGAAAATGAGATATGTCACGAAATCATGACATTTGTCTCTTCCTTTGCTCCTTTGTTGCCTCCCACCGTGAAAATGAGACATGTCACGAAATCGTGACATTCGTCTCCTCCTTTGCTCCTTTGCTGCCTCCCATCGTGAAAATGAGACATGTCACAAAATCGTGACATTCGTCTCTTGCTTTGCTCCTCTGTCGCCTCCCGTTGTGAAAATGAGACATGTTGCGAAATCGTGACATTCATCTCCTGCTTTGCTCCTTTGCTACCTCCTACAGCAAAAATGAGACATGTCACAAAATCATGACATTCGTCTCCTGCTTTGCTCCTCTTCTGCTTCTAGCCACAAAAATGAGACATGTCATGAAATCGTGACATTCCTCTCTTCCTTTGCTCTTTTGCTACTTCCCTCCACGAAAATGAGACATGTCGCGAAATCCCGACATTCTTCTCCTCTGTTGCTCTTTTGTCGCTTCCAACCGTGAAAATGAGACATGTCACGAAATCGTAGCATTCGTCTTTGCTTTGCTTTTCTGCCGCTTCCAACCGCAAAAATGAGACATGTCGCGATATCGCGACACTTTTTCCTCTTGGCTCTTTTTCTTTGCTTTGGACCGCAAAAAAACAACATGTCACGATATCGCGACACTTTTCCCTCTTGGCTCTTTCTCTTGCTCTTTTTCGTGAAAATGCAACATGTCGCGATATCGCGACACTTTTTGCCCTTTGCTCTTTCTCCTCGCTGTGAACCGCAAAACTGAGACATGTTGCGATATCGCGACACTTTTTGCCCTTTGCTCTTTCTCCTCGCTATGAACTATGAAACTGAGACATGTCACGATATCGTGACACTTTTTGCCTCTTGCTCCCTTTTGCTGCTCTTAGCCACGAAAAAGCAACATGTCGTGATATCACGACACTTTTCCCTCATTGCTCTTTCTCTTGCTCTTTAGCCGTGAAAATGCAACATGTCACGATATCGCGACACTTTTTCCTCCTTTGGCTGTGACAAAGAAACATGTCGCGATATCACGACACTTTTGCCACCTTGCGCTTTCTCTTCTCTTTGGACCGCGAAAATGCAACATGTCGCGATATCGTGACACTTTTTCCTCCTTGTAGTGTTTTGCATTTTCTTTGATATTTAGCATATGGGCCACTTCGGTCTTCTTGGAAAATATGCAAAAATGAGCATCAGATGTTTTTTTGTAGTTAGTCACTTTTTGACTAACATTCTTGGTGCCTTTGAGGGGATTTTTTGCTTGCAAAAATTTTGAACTAGGCCTTTATCCATTGGGTATCGGAGTCAACAACGTAGTTGTAAAAAGAATATTTTAGAGAAAGACAAAGAACACAGGAAAATACACTTAGATCAAACATGAACATTACCTCGTCAAAACTTCCTTTATACCTTAGTATCTTCATTCAAAAATAAATGTTTGACTTTTGATTGGCTGTGACTGAAATATATATATATTTTTGTTAAGGCCAAAAAAAAGGGTAATATTTACAAACTTGTCTGAATATACTTATACTATACTGTACATATAATTCCTTCTCTGTTTCCTCAACAAAAATATAACTTTAGGTGAAATGCATTCACCGTGATAGGAAAAACCAATCCATCTTGATCTTTCAACTCAAAAGCATTGAACTGTTTTTTCTGAAACAATTTCAAATGGTCCCTCCTAGAAAGCATCAAATTTATCATGGTTACCTAGCTTAGCTTTCTTTACATTCCATTTCAAAACCAAGTCTCCCACTCTAAATCTTCTAGCAGTTGTCTCTTTGTTGAACCATCCTTTAGTATCTGCCATATGCTTCTGATTGTGATTGTATGATTGCTCTCTTTGTTCTTCTAACTGTAAGAGATTTTGCCTAAAAGGCTTAGCTCTTTCTTCTGATTCTATGGTATGTTGAATAACATATTTATTGTACACTTTTGGATCACTATACACCCAAGCTATGATGTCAGGGAATTTTTTACACAATTCTTTGATCTGGTTCACTTCCTCTTCTGTACAACTGATTCCAACCTTAATCATTTTGCCTGGCTCCAACTCTACATCTTTGTATCTTCATTTATCGACCTTGATTTTTTGGCCAATTGCTCTATCATTGTTATCAAACAGGCTTTCAAGGGTGATGAGACCCTTAGGAATATGATTGTTTTTTAACTAAATAATAGACTCTTCTAGGAAGGGTATCAATTTTCTTTTTGGTTTCTCAATAGAATAGTTTCCTATTTTTGTTTCCATCATGGCATTAAAATTTTGTAGAGAAAACTCATCTTCAGCTTGGAGCTCTTCTAATGTTTCTTCCATCAAATCTTCTTCTATTGTTTCTTCAGTCATCATATTTATACGGTCAGTTTCACCAATATTTTCTACATGAAACGTAGATGTTTTCTCATTAAAAATCTTGACCCTTCTATCTTTGAAAGGTATCTCCAAATGAGAATAATCTAAGGATAAGTATCCTCCCATATTTGTTGTGAACTCTCTGGATAGACACATACCAAAATAGGGCTCCAAGTCTATGACTACTACCTCTTGTATGACTGTCATCTGAGGCATTTTATGTAGTCGTATGGGAATATCCTTTATCACTCCTACAATTTTTATTGGAGTACCATCTAACTGTAGGACGCCTGCACTGCTCCTAGTGTACTCCATTCCCATAATATCACATACTGCTTTGGGTATCACAGTGGTAGCAGTGCCTGAATATATCATGCAGCTGTGGACAACCCATCCTTCCATTTGAAGGGACAAATAGAAGGGTGATGGCAGACATCAAGTTTGTTAGAACCATTTTTGAAGATGATGCAGTCCCATCTCCATTTTCCACTGTTCTTAGGGATTCCTGTAGGAGATCGATTTGACCTGGGATTTGAAGAGCATCATACATACTTGCCTTAGAAGGAGTTTTTTTCATTTCCTCTACTATACTTGAATGTAGGTGAATCAACTATTCTTTCTCTTTCTTTGGCAAAAGTTTCATATTTATTTTTGTATCCCTGGGTAGCTTCGGTTATTTGCCTTTTTGTCGACGAGGGGAATCTCAACCTTTCCCTAGTTTGTTCTTGGGTTTCATTTTCCCCCCGAGGAATAAATTATTTGTGTGTTTCTTGCCCTTGAATTTTGGTTGGAAACTAATATTTTCTTTCCTGGGGGAGACTTCCCTTAGGAGTTTCTTTAGGAACTTCCTTGGGAGCAGGGGAAACATTTAATGGCTGAAGCTCTTTAGGGTCTACTTGTAGTGGTTTCTTACCTGATCTTGTCAAAACTAAAACTTGTTCTACTGTAAGCATCATGAAGTTGTGGTCCTTCTCTCTAATTATATTTATATGGCCTTTCATTCTTTCTCTACTCTTTTCAACTGCTATACTTTGTACATAATGCTGGTGTATCATACACAAACTTTTCCCATGTGGATCGTTACATGTAGTACACCAAAAGTTAGAATCAGTGGGAGGCTCCTTGGCCTCCACTGTCTCATTTGTATATACCATGCTTGGTATCTCTTGTCCCCTATTGCTTGTTGAAGCACCTTCCTTTTGTATCTATGGAAATCTTCTTGCTTGGATATTCCATTCAGCCTCTCTCTTTTTCATGGATGCCATTTCATTTGACAATGTCTTCATTGTATCAATTATGGTCGTGTATTGATCATTGGGGGGAGCTGATGCAAGGGGTGTGAATGGTAATGCAAGGAATGTAGGAAGTGTAGCTATAGATGGGAGAGCATGCTTTGATGGGAGTGCAGGAAGTTTAGGAATTGATGCTTGGGAAAGCTCTGGTAAAATAGGCAATAGACTTTTGGATGGGTATCTTTTTGTAGCGATGAGATCAGCTTCGCCCTTTGCTGCCTCTACATAGATCCCAGGAAAAGTGGTTACATGGGATTCCCTTATTATCATACTGATTTCTGAATCAAAAGCCCTTAGATAATAGCACATAGCTTGTTCTTCTGTGGGCTTTAGGCCTTGCGGTACTCTATCACGAGTTCTGGTAAACCTGATGTTGAATTCTTGGATCTCTTCTTGTGGATTCCTTTCAATGATAGTGAATTGATTTAGCAATGTGAAAGGATCCGCATGTATATTGAATTCATCGACCAAACGACCGACCAGTGCTACCCAAGAAGTAATGGATCCAGTGGGCAGCGCTTTGTACCAATAGAGCATCTTTCCTTTCAAAGAAATGATCAACAATATGACCATTACATCTTCCTCAGTGATGTTGTAAATAGATGCTAGCTCTGATACATCCAAATAGTGTTCATCTGCTATTTTGCCTATTTCATCAAAGTTCGGTAAGGATTTTAGCATAGCTTGTGGAATTTGGTGGTGTGTTCCCAAGTTCAAAGGGCCAGTTTGATTCCATACAAGATGTGCTGGGGCAGGGGCAGCTGCCATGATTGCTAAAGGAGTTACAACTGCTATGGGATTGCTCGTAGATGCTCCTACAATGGGTTGTAAAGAGGTGCTGATGGTGCCGAGCAAATTTGATCTTGCGGCTAGCATAGGGTATGCTTTTAGGCTTCTGAGATGTAGTTCAAAAAACTTGATAGGCTCTTCAGAGTTTCTAGCTTGGGATCTGGTTATCATATGGCTATATAACCAGAAGGTTTCTAGACAAGGTCTTTCTTTTATGGTCTAAATACAACGGAGTCGCTAGGTGTTTTTTCTTGAGATTTTGCAAAAAAAAAAGCTCTAAAGGTAAAACACCAAAACTTATACAATACTATGGGATTGCTGGTCCCACCGGGCGTGCCAAAAACTGTTGGAACAAAATCTGCCTTCGGTTAATAGTGATGCGCATTAGACTTTGCCAACATTGAATAGACAGATCTTGCTTGAGATCATTTGTCTAGTCTTCAGAGAAGGCTGGTTCCTTTGAAGTTTTTTAGAGAGAAAGGGAAACAAGAGATAAGGGAAATATAGCCTAAGATAGAACTTTTATATGGTGCAGGTTAGACAACATCAAAGACAAATTTACTTACTTCTATCCAAAGCATTTAAAAACACATTCCAAAGTAGAAATTATATAATTCCAGATATGATTTCTGATGTTTCGTTTAGCATGCGTATATATTAGATTCTTATTCTAGTAATATGATTTATGTATTGCGAAAGTTCAGATACAAGAATAGACTCAATCTACAATTCAATATTGTGAGCAGAAATAAATAACATTAATACATACACTTGCACGATATGAACCAGAAGCCAATGGGAGATGTGATTTTATTGCTTGTATTCGAAGTACGTACACACAGTCTTGTAAATGTCCAAGAGCCGACCTTTTTTTTGGAGTCGCTCACCCCTATATATACCCTAAAAGAGTATCTTTTCCTAAGTACATCTTACTTATTTTACAAGCAATAATCTACAGTTTCTAACAATACACAACGGATTTCCCATAGATTGGATAGATTGGCAATCATCCAGTAGACGTGCTAGGTTATAATCAACAGACCATTCTTTAGAAATCAGCACCTAATGTCAGTGCTCGTCTCCAGTTGCCAAAAATATATTTTATTCCTTTACAGCTGGCATGTTGCGAAAATGAGACATGTCACAAAATTATGACATTCATCTCTTCCTTTGCTCCTTTGTTGCCTCCCGTCGTGAAAATGAGACATGTCACGAAATCGTGACATTCGTCTCCTCCTTTGCTCCTTTGCTGCCTCCCGTTGTGAAAATGAGACATGTCACGAAATCACAACATTCATCTCCTGCTTTGCTCCTCTGTTGCCTCCCACCGCGAAAATGAGACATGTCACGAAATCATGACATTCGTCTCCTGCTTTGCTCCTTTGCTGCCTCCCACCGCAAAAATGAGACATGTCGCGAAATCATGACATTCATCTCCTGCTTTGCTCCTCTGCCGCTTCCAGCCACAAAAATGAGACATAACGCGAAATCGTGACATTCCTCTCTTCCTTTGCTCTTGCTACTTCCCATCACAAAAATGAGACATGTCGCGAAATCGCGACATTCTTCTCTTCTTTTGCTCTTTTGCTGCTTCCAGCCGTGAAAATGAGACATGTCATGAAATCACGACATTCGTCTTTGCTTTACTTTTCTGTTGCTTCCAGCCACGAAAATGAGACATGTCGTGATATCACGACACTTTTTCTTCTTGGCTCTCTTTCTTTGCTTTGGACCGCAAAAAAGCAACATGTCGTGATATCACGACACTTTTCCCTCTTGGATCTTTCTCTTGCTCTTTGCCACGAAAATGCAACATGTCACGATATCACGACACTTTTTGCCCTTTGCTCTTTCTCCTCTCTATGAACCACGAAACTGAGACATGTCGCGATATCATGACACTTTTTTCCCTTTGCTCTTTCTCATCGCTATGAACTACGAAACTAAGACATGTCGCGATATCGCGACACTTTTTGCCTCTTGCTCCCTTTTGCTACTCTTAGTCGCGAAAAAGCAACATGTCGCGATATCGAGACACTTTTCCCTCATTGCTCTTTATCTTGCTCTTTAGCCATGAAAATGCAACATGTCGCAATATCGCGACATTTTTTCCTCCTTTGGCCGTGACAAAGCAACATGTTGCAATATCGCGACACTTTTTCCTCCTTTGGCCGTGACAAAGCAACATGTCGCAATATCGTGACACTTTTGCCACCTTGCGCTTTCTCTTCTCTTTGGATCATGAAAATGCAACATGTCACGATGTCGCGACACTTTTTCCTCCTTGCGATGTTTTGCATTTTCTTTGATATTTAGCATATGGGCCACTTCGGTCTTCTTGGAAAATATGTAAAAATGAGCATCATATATTTTTCTGTAGTTAGTCACTTTTTGACTAACAGTAACCTATTGAGATGCTTAGTAGGAGATAAGCCCAAGGGATGGAATTTTATTTTACCACAAGCATAATTTGCTTACAATAATTCTGTCAATAGGAGTACTAATAAATCCCATTCTAGATTGTATATGGGAGCAGCCCAAGGAACACTTATGAGTTGAGGAAGATGGGCAGAGGGGAAAATAACAATGCTGATGCTAAGGACTTTGCAGATCACCTAAATAGCTTGCATAAAGAAGTAAAGAAGCATATTACTAAAATGAACACTCAGTACAAGATAAGGGTAGATCAGAAGTGGTGATTTAAGGAATTTCAAGTGGGAGATGAAGTTATGGTTCACCTAAGAAAAGAAAGGTTCCCTGAAAAAACTTATAACAAGCTAAAAATGAAGAAGTTTAGACCATGCAAGATCATAAAGAAATAGGATTCAAGGAATGCATATGAAGTAGATTTACCGAGTGGGCTGAACATATCACCTATGTTCAAAATTTTTGATTTGGCATAGTATCATGAAGGAGACAATGGTGATGGACCAGTAGCAAAAATTTGGAATATACCAGCATCTACTCTTGAGAAGGAAGAAATAGAAGAAATCCTAGATACCTGCATCAACAAAAGCACAAGAAATAGACAATATGAATAATATCTAGTAAAGTGGAAGGGCATATCTATTGAAGATTCATTGTCTAAGGCAGAGGTTGACCATCTTGGTTTTCATCCAACACTAGATAAGTGAGGGTCACTTATCAATTTACCCTGGGTTTATGATGTAGGAGCATCCAATGGTGTAAGGGAAATCTTGCATCACCCAAAAAAAAAAAAAAAAAAAAAAAATATATATATATATATATATATATATATATATATATATATATATATGTTTAGACCCATGTGTTTAAAAAAAAAATGTTTAGACCCATATGTTTAGACCTATATGTTTAGACCCATATGTTTAGACCCATGTGTTTAGACCCATATGTTTAGACCCATATGTTGGAAATTCAAGTTTCAAGTGAATATTTTCCTGGGTGGAAAAATGAAAATGAAAATTTCAAATGAATATTTTTTGGGTGGGAAAATGAAAATGAAAATTTCAAATGAATATTTTCCTGGTGGAAAAATGAAAGGCGAGAAAAGGAGTTACACTTTCCAGAACATTCTTTGGGAAGTTATTAAAAGTGGGAATAGATATTATCGAAGGTCGTTCGGTATCACAGATCATGGCTCCAATTTGCAAATCTCCAATATTTGTAATAGAATCGGATTTGTGGTCGTACATTGTAATTTTTTATTCTATTTTATTGAAAAAATATTTGATGTGGGGTTTTTATTGAATTTTTTGTGATTTAATATTAGATGTGGGGTTTTTGTTGATTTTTTTTTATGGTTTGGAAAACTGTGCAAGTGTTGGGTGGAGTAGCCCTTCACCACGAACAAAATTGTAAACTAGTTTACTTCAATAGATCTCATACCTTCCCATTTGTGGACATAATCTCCTACTTATGCTCTTAGGGAGGGGATGAAATTGTGTGATTTATGGGCTAGAAGGTATTTGTAAAATAATCCTATGTTTCAATCCCCCCCTTGAAGCCATTCGATCCTATATTTTTGCTTCCATAATAGCTCTTCATATTTTTCCATTTCTTCTAGCTAGGATGTAAGTATGGTCTTTTCCATACTTAGATCCTCCATGAGGCCATTCATGCGGTTCATTCAAATATTTGAGTTGGGTCATCACTTCCAACTTTTTCTTCTTGACATCTCCAAACTCTTCCCAATTCTAGATCCTTATCTTAGATTTGATGTATTGAAGCTTCCCCACAAAGCAATACATCTTAGTTCCATGTTGAGGTTTATCTTCCTGCCACCATTGTTTCACTCTAGGCCTAAAAGAGCTATCTCTGAACCACATTAATTAGAATATGAATGGTGAGTGTGTGGACTTGGATTTCCATAGTTCTGTCATGATTGGTAAATGGTCTGAGCCTACATTATTTAGGATCTTCACCCTAGGAATGTGTCCATGAATAAAAAAATTATCTAATAGCAGGAACCTATCTAATATTTCCAAAATACAAGTAGAGCCTTACCTTTTGTTAGACCACATCATCAAGCCATTGTCTAGCATGACATCCAAAAGGTGGAGGTTTTTAATGTATTCTTTCATGAGGTTCGTTCTCTTGTCTAAGCTACTATTTTCCCTAGATTCTTTTCCAAGGAAATGATGGTATTGAAATCTCCTCCAACCAAGGCCCATACTATGAGAAATTGGATAATAATATAGTTTATGTTCTTCCATTATCTTTGTTTCTCCTCTAAGGTAGTAGGTGCATAGACATTCATGTAGAGCATAACTTGGTTTGATTGCTTGCTCTATGTTGCTACTACTGTGAGACATCAACTACCCACCACTTAGTAGATAACTATCTCCTTAAGGTCTCAAAGGAATGCAATGCCTTTCAATACCCCTTGGGAGATGAGGAATTCCACTTTTCAGCAAACCATACTTTTCTTGAAATTCTCTCTCTCTTCTACTGATACCTTTATCTCATGAAGGAAGACAAATTGTGGTCTACTTGTATGTATAATTATTGTAATTTCATTATGTTTTGAGGGACTTCCTTTAAATCCTCTAATATTCCATATGATTTTTTTTACATATGATATTTGGCAACAACCACTATTTTTAGTAACTAGCAAGTGCAGGGTTCAAACCATGGGGACTGCACCAACAAACCTACCATCTCGTTTATGGATAACCCAACGTGATATGGGGACTATCAATCACTCAAAATTTGTACCATCATCGTCAGTATAATGCTCACTCAAAGGATTCAAAATAGACTATTACCTTTGTAAAAGGTTGGCTTCACCCAAGGTTTGAATCTAGTTCTCTTCTTGGTAAGTGCCCAACCACACTGCACTTACCAATCCACCTAGCCCTAATCCATAAGATAATCTTCATCAACAAGTATAAATTCATTTAAAATTGTTACTTTAATTATGAAATTAGTTGTAATCAATTGCTTTTAAATTCTTTTTATTTATCTTCATTTAAAACTTGATGTATTGCTAAACTACACCCCACACTCATACAATACTACTAAAATAACTAATAATCCTAAAAAAACTGATATAAAATATTATATACTTAAAAAAATAAAATAAAAAATAATATAATTATATTTTATTATTTTTATTAATAAACTCTAAAACTTAAATATAACATTTAAATTTTAACAAAAATAACGTAAAAATATATTTAATATAATTCTAGAAAGAGAAAAAAAACCATAGATATTTCCAAAAAAAAAAAAAAAACCTTTAATATATGTAAGGACACCATATATTTTTCGTAGATTTGGAAGCGTAGGATACACAAGGAAATTATTAACCATGAAGTTAAATAGTGAACATTGTACATGCAGTACAAAGTAGATTATTACTCTGGTAAGAGTTGAATTTCTCTAAGGTTTGAACCTAGATTTATTTTTGGTAAGTACCTAGTTACATCTACACTTATCAATCCATCTATTTTTTTTTTTTAAGATTTGGTTATTGTGAGAAACCCATATGACCCACGTACAGGGCTGAGCAGTCTCCTCCCAACCATGACCCCTCGTAAAGTCGAGAGCTATACTTATCAATAGGGAATTTAACACAAAGCCACCACACACCCACCCCCTCACACACTTGTCCATGCCACGGTTTGAAACTTGGATCTCCCAAAGAAGAGCCAAAGCCCGAACTGTTACGATGCACCCCTAGTTGCTCCACCTAACCTTTTTGATATGATGTTTTTGATCGAAATATTCTCAAATTCTAAATATAAGTGCAAAAAATACTAAATGTAAATTAAAAAAAAATGATATAACATGGGTGGAGAAGGTATGCTTGATATAAATTACAAAAAATAGACAAACCCTAAGTTTTCAAGGCTGCGTAAAATTTTTTCATTGAAGTGATTGCATGGAATATGCTGGTTGATTTTTTTTTAATTTTTTTAAAATTTGATTATAGAGGATTAAAAGAATTTTAATTGTATTTTTTTTGAAAAACATCCCAGAAGGGATGCCACTTTCGGGTAAGATTCAAGAAGGAATGGGTATCTCTTTCGTCAAAATCGCCTAGGGCTTACACCTGGCCTACCACCTTTGACATATTTAAGGAGAAAACCTAAAACAATAAAATATAAGAACACACAAACACAAACACACAAGAAGATTAAAAAAAAACCTGCTCCTTGAGTGTGTCGAAAAGATAAAGCACAACCAAACACACACACAAAAAGATAAGGAAAAACACAAGAACAACATAAAAAATAATAAACATGACAAAAACAATAGAAATATACAAAGACAACCAACAAAAACATAAAAAACAAAAACAACCAAAACCTTAAAAAATAATAAAATAAAAACAAACAAAAAAAACAACCAACAATAGATAATAAACAAAAACATAGAAAACACTCACACACTAAAACAAAAAAAACACCAATAAACACAAACATACATAAACACAAGAACAAGAAAAATAAAAACACAAAAATAATAACAAAAAAACACAAAATAATAAAAACACAATAACAACAAAAAAACAAAACAAAAAACACAAAAACACAACAAAACAAAAAACCCACACACACACCTCAAAAAACTAAACTACCCTGACCAAACCAAAGAGAAGCAAAAATAAAGCAAGAAGAAACTAGGTACCTCCAAATCTGGAGCCATCCAAAGAAATGATATACAAAAGAGCTTCCCTTATTTGTGAAGCCTGCCATCTAGGATGGTGGCCATAGCAAGTAAGATCACCTTTGTCCAAAGCCAAATTAGAAAAAGCATCAACACTCTTTTTTGTTCTCTGACCACATGATTGTAATCAACTTTCAAAAATCCCATTTGGATTAACTAAATCTTCTCAATAATTCTTCTTATTCTCCAATCAACTTTATGATTCTTAGGAGTCTTCAAATATTAATCATGAGTTGAGAGTCAGACTCAACTAGCAGCTTTTCCCATCCAACCTTAGTAGCCTCTTGAAGGCCTCTAAGGATATCATACCCCTCAAAAAGGTTATTGGAAGGAATACCCAAGTTCTCAAGCAAAGTAAAAACCAGGGAGCCATATGAAAGTCTACCAATTCCTCTTGCACTAGCTTTTCCAAGGTTCCCTCTAAAGGCTCCATTAGTATTGACTTTTCCAAAATCCTTAGGAGGAGGTTTCCAATTCCTTGTTCTATCCATCTTGTAATTGCTCACATTCTCTTTAAGATGGTTTCCATTAGAGGAGTCAATATTCAATATTTGCATCACTTGATCCCATATTTGGTGGGAGTTTTGGGGGTGATTAAGGAGCTGTTGGATTGATTCAACTAAGTTGGCAATGGTCTTTTGCCAAATATAGTGAATATCATTCCTATCTTGATTAAAAATTTTACTGTTCCTTTCATTCTAGATATTCCAAAGAAGAATGGTAGAACCCATCCAAACTAACTGCCTAATAAAATGATCAACACCCTCTTGATTAGGCCAATCCCTCCAAAGTTGTTCAAAAGTAAAAACGTTAGACCACTGTAAGCCAAGTAAAGTGGCCATTCTCCTCCATACCTTAGAGGCTAAAGTACACTCAATAAAAATATGGCTGAGAGTTTCTACATTATTTCCACACATTTCACATCTAAAAGAGCCATGAAAACCATGCTTCATAAGTTGCTCACCAGTAAGCACCCTATGATGTAATAAAAGCCAATTAAAGAACCTCACCTTAGGCCAGAGCTTTTGAGCCCACAACTGAGAAAATATTTATAGATGATTGGTTGGGATTATTATGGAATAAGGTCAAATAACCTTGAGTAGCTGAATACTCACCTTTAGTAGTGTTTTTCCATCCAAAACAATATTTTTCATGGGACCAGGAGAGAGATCTCATATGAAGGATGCCTTGGATATCTTGTCTTTGCCTTTTTGGGATTTGAATAGGCCAGTCCTCAATAGGTATCCAATATCTACAAACCTTTGAATTACCAGTATGGTATCGATAGTAATTAGCCACCTTTATCCAGTTAGCTCGGTGAAGCTCCTCCATCCAAGGCCTCCAATAGGGAAACGAGTTATCAAAGGCTTGTGACCATCCCAAGAATCTGTCCAAAAATTTGTCTGTTGACCATTATGAATGATCCAAAATAATTTTTTCTTTATCAAATCCTCACTAGTCTTAATAACTGTTAAAATGGGAGAATCTTTAGTAGGCAATTGATAGTGAATAAGGTCTTTAGGAATTTTGTTCTCAACATATTTAGCACGAAGATTATTGGCCCAAAGATCATTGGGGTTATGCAACATCCTCCAATATAATTTAGCAGCTAAAGATTTGTTGTTATTAATAGAAGACTGGAATCCTAACCCCCCTTCATTCTTAGGAAGACATAAAGTGTCCCATTTCACCAAGGCCCATTTTATTTTCTCCTTAGTACCACTCCAAAGGAATCGATGACTGATTTGATCCAGATCTCGAAGAACAACATTTGGGATATTCAACTCATAAGAAATATAAATAGGAATAGATTGAAGGACTGATTTTACCAAGGTGATTCTACCCCTAGAAGAAAACCACATGTTGGTCCACTTTCCAATTTTCTTCTTGACTTTGTCCAACAACAATTCCAATATTTTTTCTTGCCTCTGAATATTGATGGGAATACCTAAATAAGTGATCAAAAGGGAGGTCTTATTATATATTAATTTATACAAGACCATGGATTCTTGTCTGGTAGAGCAGTGAAAGAAAATAATTGTATATTTGTCTTCATTGATCAATTGCCTAGTAGCCTTAGAAAAACAACTAATGATTTTCTTAATATTAGAAGCTTCAGTAACTGTAGCTTTACCTAAAAGAGTAGAGTCATCAACAAAGGAGATAGGTCTAGCTCCATGAGTAATGGTAACTCCCTCAAGGGTTTTGTTTTCTCTCTTTTTGGTTATAGTCCTACCCAAGAATTCAACAAGAATGATGAATAAATAAGGGGATAGTGGGTCACCTTGCCTAATACCTCTGGAAGCTGGGAATGACTGAGAAGGCCTGTCATTGATAAGAATTAAGTAGGAAACTAAAGAGATACATCCCATAATCCAATCCATATAATCCTAAGAGAAACAAAATTGCCTCAAAACTTTGATAAGGAAGTGCCAATCCACTCTCTCATAGCTTTGGATAAGTCTAACCGAATGAACATGAAAGAAGATTTAGCATATCCATGAAATGTATGGCTTCCTGAGCAAGAACTATCTCATATACTATTTTACTCCCTTCCAAATAACCCCCTTGTTCAGGGGAAGTAATATTATGCAAAAGAGACTTCAACCTTTCTGTCATGATCTTAGTAATGATTTTGAGAAGAACATTACATAAAGCAATAGGTCTAAAATATGAGATATGATTAGCCTCTTGAGATTTTGGAACAAGAGTTATATAATTTTTATTGATAACCTTCAAAATTTCTTTGGCTTTCCTAGATTCTTCCACCACCTCTAATAAATCAACATGAAGGATATCCCAGAACTCTTGGTAAAACTCAATGGGAAAACCATCAGGACCTGGGGTTTTCTATTTTTGCATTTTAAAAAATACCTATTGAAGCTCATTGATTGTAATAGGAGCAATCAAAATAGAGTTCTCCTCAGAAGTGATAAGAGAAGGGATTGCTTGAAGAAAATTTTGTTGAGAAGCTGAGTCAAGAGGAGTAGCAGTAAAAATATTAGAAAAGTAATCGACAACAATAGAGTTCATGCTATCCCAAGTGTAGACAACATCTTAAGAATCTGATTTTAAGGAAGAAATAAAGTTATGAGATCTTTGAGCTAGAAGATATTTGTGGAAGAAATTTGCATTTTGATCTCCTTATTTGAGCCATTGAATTCTAGATTTTTTACTTCCATAAGAATTCTCTTTTTTTCCCATTCCTCTAACTGAGTTGTGAGTTTAATTTCATCTGCACTTCTACTCTCTGTGAGGCCATATAAACGGATTTTCTTATTCAAATTTTCAATTTGAGCAATAACTTCATATTTTTTTTTATGAACATCCCCAAACTCATTCTAGTTCCAAGTCTTGATTTTGGCTTTAATATATTACAGTATTTTGGCAAAAAAAACATCTCAGTTCCATACCTAGGCTTACCTTCCTTCCACAATTATTGCACATGAGGTCTAAAGGCACTATCTCTAAGCCACATTAATTGAAAATGAAAAGGAGAGAAACTCACATTGGTTTTCCACATTTCCACCATGACTGGCTAGTGATCCTAACCAACATTGTTAAGAGTCTTCACTTTAGGAATATGACCATGGATTAAGAATTTTTCAGAGAGCAAAAACCTATCCAATCTCTCCATTATACAAGCTAAGAATTGCCTTATGTTAGACCAAGTCATAAGGCCATTATCTGGTTGGATGTCCACAAGATGGAGGTTTGCAATATATTCGCTCATGAGATTAGTTCTTCTATCTAAATTTCTATTTACCCCCATTTTCTCATCCAAAGAGAGGATGGTATTGAAATATCCTCTGATCAAGATCCAAGATTCAGGAAATGAGAGATAATATAAGCTATATCCTTCCACTGTCTTCTTTTTTCCTCCAAAGCAGTCAGAGCATAAAAAATAATGCAGAGCATAATTTGGTTGGAATGTCTACTTTGAATAGCTATAACCAAAAGACCCCAAATACCAACCATATGGTGAATAACTACCTCCTTTGGATCCCAAAGACAATAAATGCCACCAGAAGTCCCTTGGGAACTGAGGGAAACCACTTTTCCAACTGACCAAATTTTACTAGCAATTGAGTCCATATCCTCTATTCACATCTTTGTTTCTTGAAGGAAAACAAGATGTGGATGATTTATCTGAATCATTCTTCTAGTTTCATTTTGTTTTGAAATACTTCCTTTGAGTCCTCTAATATTCCAAGTGATGATCTTCATTAATACCAGGGCTAAAAAATTTGGGAAGGACATTAATCTTACCTTCCTCTACAAGCTTTTCATATTCTTTTACCATATGATATTGATTGGTCTTGTGACATGACTTTTGATTAGAATTCATCTTCAATTTTTTCCCTATTTCTTGACTTACTCCAATTGAATCTTAGATGGATTATAACCTTGAAGAATGCTCGTACACAACCAAAGTGGTACTAGAGGGTTCAACAAAGTCTATATTGGGACCTGTATTATTTGAAGTTTTGACATTTAAAAGATTGTTTTTCTTGTGTAAATTTTCTCCCTTTTTCTCTGTTGAAAATCTTTGATTTGTTGGTTGTCTCTGAGTTTTTCCCTTCATCTTTAAATTGTGTTTCTAAGATTTTTGTTTCCATTATTTACTCTTCCTCACTTGGGACATCATTCGTAGAAAGTATTTCAAACATATTAGCATATGACTTTGATTGATCCTTCATAACTGGTTTTTTCTGAGTGTTCTTCTTCTTAAGCATTTGGAAACCTGTTGAGTTTATATCTTCTTTCTTGTGATCAAAATTTTTATTTAGGCAAGCACTAGCCAAATGACCATATTAACGGTAAATTCTACAACGAAAATGAATTTTCTTATAGTCCACTACTTGCTTCCAAGTGTCTTCCCAAAATTGTATTGTGATATTTTTAGGTAAGGGTTTATCAAAATCCATTAAAACACAAATTTGAGCATAAATAATATGTTCAAAATTCTGAGTACAATCAACAATCATCATAAAAGTTCCTAAATATTTTCCAATTGAAGAAAAAATAGTATGATTCAAAAATTCAATAGGGAGGCCAAAAATTCTAACCCACACGGGACCTATAGAAGGCATCTTTTCTTTGAATTTAAATTTAGTATGCTAGGGCTTCATGAAAAGCCCTACCATCCAAAGAACCAAGGACCCCCTTGAAAAGTTTTCTCTCTATCTTCATTATTAGCAAATAAAACAAGAACATAACCATTTGGATAAATAGATATTTGTAACTCACCTTTAGTTTTCTAGATCTTCAATGCCAGTATGAATGTTACCAATATCAAGCTTAACAAAAGGAGTTCCATCAGTTGTTTTAAGACATCCCGACTCTGTTTTCCTAGGATCAATATTAGGCATTCTTAGAGGTTTATGGGAAGCCCTAAGATTAATATTAGCATTATGCTAAGGCTATCCACCATGGAGGGTATCCCTAAAATTTATTTTTAGGGCTGAGTCTTCGAAATTATTACCCTTAACAAGGGTTTTCATAGTAGATTTATTTTGTGGGTTCACCTTAGCACCATAATCACTTGAGATCTGAGCCAATTTTTGATCAACTGCTTGAAACTTATTTTGTGATCTCTTTAATCCTTTCCCTATACGTCGTGGAAAGGTATGGTTTTTACTTTTATTTTGTGCAACAAATTGAAAGTCGTTGTCACTCAAGTTCACAACATGATATGTTGAAAAATAAATTTCTAACCCATCTTGGATCCCCTATAACATATCTTGCTAAAATATTGAGTAGAAACCATAAAAATATTGGCCGCTAGGGCCCGAAGGCTCCGAAAACAAACCTTTGGAGCACTCAACCCAGATGAAACCCTCGCACAACCACTTGCCAAATATCTCGTTCACACATAGGGATGCGATAGAATCTGTGTTGCTCAAAATGATCTGAAATTGGTGGAGATGTTCTAGGGTTTTTCAGACATCTACCCTCAAATTTTAGGTCATTCCAAGTTCGGATGAGTGAAATATGGCTGAAACAAGTTTGATAGTTTGGGCAGTCCTATAACAAATGTCTTCACCAGTGTATGCTTTTTAATTAAGATCCTATATTTTTTTATATAATTGTATATTTTTTAAATATTCAAATTTGAATATGTATTTTTTTAATTAGGGTAGAAGAAAGGTTTTCCAACCTTGCACAAGAGTTAAATATCATTGTCCAAGTTCATATTTTTGACATTAAAAAAGTAGATATCGTATTAAATTGAAACTAACCACCTTACAAACACATAAAGCTTCCAAAACAAAAAAAAAAACAAAAATAATCAACACCAAATCAACCAAAATAACCGTGGCACTAAACAAGCTACAACTTTCATCTCCTTTATCCAAGACCATCATTCCTTTCTCGACAATGTGCCTACATGGAATCCCTTTCAACCCCTCTTTTATATATCCTAATAAATTTGAAAAATATAATTGATTAAGGTTATATTATTGGATAGTATATTAAGCAACCAGGGGAGATGTTTAAATTCCTTGGTATTCCATTTGCATTCCAGAGGTCCCTTGTTGTCTTGTGGAATTATGTTTTACAAAATGTAGAGAATTTTTTCCTTTTGGATCACTAAAAAACTTACTCTAGTTGGTAAGTTTAAGGTTTGTTCCAAAATAATTGCTACTACTCATGTGTATTATTCATCATTTTGGGTCCTTTATCAAGCTTGCTATAAAAAATTGAAAAATATTTTAAGGGATTTTCTTTGGGCTAACTCATCACATAAACAAGGGTTTCATCGAGTTGACTGGGAGATTTGTTGTCTTCCCAAAAAATCAGGAGGTATGGGACTACATGATTGTCAAAGACAAGGTTTTGTTTTATTTGTTAAATGGATTCTTTGAGCCTTAAGTGGTTCTGAAGCTTGGAAAGATCTAATTCGATACTGCATTTCCACTAGTTTGTCTTTTGGCAGGAAGGCTTGGAAAGGCATGAATTTTCAATCCCCCCTGGTTGTTCCTATCCTAGTTTAAATTCAAGGCTCTTTTATCATTCAGAGCATATGGAGGGCTTGGGAGAAAATTAAGCCCTGGTTGTGTTGGCAAGGGGATGGGCATGTAAAAGGTGCTTCTATTTTCACTTATAATATTTGGTGGTTACATTTTATTACTTTTCAAGGTTCTTCTCTTGCTTCCGTGCAATGGATTCATGCTCAACAATTTTTCAAGAAAGGGATTTCAATATTGGTAGATTTTTTTCAGGATATTCTAGTGATTGGATCCCATGGGATGATTTTAGGAGATTGTTTGGTCTATAGCCAGATGATAAGAATACTTATGACACCATTTTGGATTGTATCCCTTTTTCTCTTTGGTCCATGATCTGTAGATATTCTCAAAAGCCTTGGTGGTTTGACTGGGGATGGTTTAAGAAAACCCTGCTTCTTACTTATAAATCTAAGTTAGGGTATGCTTGGCTTACTCCCAATGTCCCTATAGGTCAAAGACTCAATGAGAGATGGGATCTTCTTTCCACTCAGACTTGTTGGATTCTAAGATTTGAAATGGTTTGGGCAAGATATATTGAACCCAAACAAGTTTTCTTTTCCTGGAGCTTATTATCCTATGGTCTTCCTCTTGGACAAAGATTAACATATATTGGAATAGTGAATCCTTCCTACCCTTTTTGTGGTGCTCTAGAGGATCCCCTTCATATTTTTTGGTACTACAGGAAAGCTCGAATGGCCTAGGATTGGCTTGAGTCTTTTCGATCTCATATGGCCAGTTCATTCACCTAGCATCATGCTTTGCTTTGTGACCCACCAGATTTTTCCTTGCCCTTGTTGGAAGTGTGGAAAATTCTTTGCATCAGTGTGCTCTTTCATATTTAGAAAACTCATAACAGAGTTCTCTTTTCTCAACAACATAGTTTAGATGAATTTTTAATTGTTGATAAGTGCATAATTTATTATGATTTTTGGCTCCAAATTTTAGTTCAAGTGGAGAAAGTTCATATGGAGGTGGAGCATCTTCGTGCTCTTATGCAGCACTAGGGTAATTACCCATGTATGATCAGTTGAATGCCTTCTACAGAGCCTTCTTTGTCTCACAAAGTTTCTCGATCGTGCTCTCATTGATGACTTCCCTCCTGATATGTAGAAAGATATTGGTATTAATCGTCTCCTGTTTGCCAACCCAAGGCAACATTGGTAATAATACATTTCATCATGGCAGTGGTTGAGAGGTTTACCAGGTGGAGCCAGACCCAGTTGTTAGTTGGGGAGATCCAATTCCCACGTGCCCAGTCACTCCAGCTAATATGGTTGGTTGGGGTGTATCTAATGGAATTGATGGCTCTAATACAGGTGATAATATTCGAACGCTTAGGGAGGATGGATGGCCCATTTTCATTCCTTCTAATTTCGATTGATAGCATATGAAGGGTGAGGGACATTTACCTCGTGAGCATACCCCCCATGATTGACATGATTTAATGCATGCTTTTTGGTGATGTGGTTGGTGACGAGTTTAACCCTATTTTTGTTGTTTTTAATAACCCCTTCCTAACTCAAAATGAGTTAGTGTGACTACCTATTAGGGTGTGCCTATCCACCTTTTTTTTTTTTTATTGTTGTTGTAAAGACTTGTATTTTTAAATTAATTAAAAGTTAGGCCTTTACATTCAAAAATATTTTTTTAATGTTTAAGTAATCTTTTATTTATTTAAAAAACACAATTAATTTTAAGTTTTTTTTAGTTGGTTATTTAGGATTGCAATGGAGCCTGCCCGTATTATATATGTTTACTTAAGTAAAATTTGAATTTAATTTTCTTCAAAGTTTGAGAAATATAATTAATTGAGCTAATGATATTTGATGTATTTTTAAGTTTTTAAATTAAATTAAATAATTAATAAATATATTAATAATTATTATTAGATGAAAGTTTATTTTATTATTAATTTATTTGTTTTTGATGTGATATTTTTAAATAGTAATTTATTATTTAATTTTAAAATATGTATTAAAATTTTAAATGAAAAGATATATGAAAATAAAATAAAATTTTATATAATTGTTTATATATAAATATATATTTTACTTGTTTATATGAAATTAAAACCAATCTTATTTCTATTAAATTATCACCACAGTGGTATTACAACTATTATATATGAATTACTTGACAAGGTTTGAAACCAACTCTTTTCTTATAAAGTTTAAGAATTTAACCAATTAAGCTAATATCAATTGATTGTATAAAAATATATTTTTAATTAAATTATATGGGATTGAAATCAGTCCTACATGTATTACATCATGAGTATTATATCAATTGGGAATTATAATCGTTTGGTAATTATACAGATAAGTAGATAGTACTTAGCAAAATTCAAACTTGGATATCTCCTAACACTTACAAATCAGAACTAATTCTATTTGATTATAAAAATAAAAATAATTTATTGAGATAAGTTTTTTAAATTTACTATTCTTAGATGAAAAAAACTATATTAAAAAAAACAAATCCATTTAAAACATTAAAGATATCATGGAAATATTTTAAAGTATTTTTAAGACCTTTAAAATTATAATATCTAACATTTAGATTAGATAAATTAATAAAGAATATAGGCATGTTTTCTTTTGTATACGTATCATTCATAATATATTTTATTATTAAATTTCAATAAATAAAAAGATACTTGTATATATATATTTTTGATTGAGATTAGTGTCAAAAACCCCTACCACCAACAACGCTCAAGGTTGGGTCTTCCCATCCCAACCATGACCTCATAAAAGGGTTTTTGTATACATATCATTAATAATATATTTTATTATTAAATTTCAACAAATAACTTGTGATAAAGGTGTTTTTGTATAAATTGTTAGAATAATAAATTATATCCTAAGTTGTTACTAGGATAACTTATGTGGCTGAGATTAGCTTAGTTAGTTATGATCTAATGGATCAGATTGTAAGCACTTGCTATTTAAGTAAGGTCTTTGTCATTCAATAATATGAAGTCATTTCATTTTCCAACATGGTATTAGAGCAGGCTTTCCCTGCCATGTGAGTCTGAGGAACTTTTTCTCATGGGGGCATTTCCCTCATGGAAATCCCCTCTTTTTTTTTCTCTCATTTTTTTTCTTATTTTTTTACCAAGGGAGTATGCTCTCCATATTTTTGATGGATCAAAAACCAGATGGTTAAAATTTTTTAAACTTTGAGAGGTCATTTATTAGTTTTTTTTAGTTTTTTTGGTCCATAGGAGGGCATATGATTTGGCTATTTGCTATTTCGGCTGTGAGAGAGATGCTCTCGTGTATGATACAAACTGTTATGGGAGAAAATTTTACTCCAATTTTATCAATGCTTGGTAAATCTACAATAAAAATAGTTTTATACGTTGGATCTTGCTATGGTGGTGGGCAAACAATTTTTTCTTCAATCTCATTTTTGTGTTCATGAAGTAAAAGGTCAATATCCAATATGCATATTTAAAGGGTTTACTCGATTCAAGTGCAAGTGTTTCTTTGTGAAGAATTTTCTTGTCACGACCTATGCTAGATTTGGGCCTTTGCACTTCTTGGCATAAGAGCAGCATGAAGCCTAAGGAAAATAGCAAGGAGGAGGATTTTAGCATGGACGCACCACCATCTGTGGCCGCAAGAAAATCATTTTTTTGGTTATTGTGCAACATTTCCTTTTGGTGGTGCATCACACTTCCTGGTGTCCCGATTATGGAGTAGCTACCTGATAGGTCCAACGAGATGGCAATCGAAATATTGAAGTGGATTTGGTGGTGATCTATTTTTTTAATTGATGATGATTTGATGATTTTGGCTCAACCTATACACTGGCACCACTACTACAACATCAGATCTGACTTGGTCCTCATGTTGATCTCAAATCTTAAAATATCATAAAAATGAAGGCATCTACATATATTACCTTGGTGAAACTAGCATTTGTTGCAAACTTGGTGTCAAGGAAGATGGGTTAGACCAGAGGTCTTCGCAAAGGTGAATTCCTTCGCTCGGTCATCGTGCTTGAAAAAAATCCCTCTCTACTGCCTTTAGAATGCAAGGTGATTCTTCCACTATGATGTCAAATGCGAAGTTGTTTCAATCGCTCAATGTTATACCCCATGACACTGCACATTTGGTATTTCGAGAATGATAGAGCAATCAACTCGAAGTTAGAGAATATTATTCCAATTTACATTGTGAAGCGTGGATCCACAACTTGTGTCATATTTGTGGTATATGATTCGGTAGTGCCAGGGAGAAATTACGAAGAAGGAAGAGTGATGTGATGATGCTGTATGAAGCATGTATCTATTGGCATCCTATAGGAATGTGCATTAACAAAATATTCTGGTGACGAGGCTTCGATTGTCTCATAAAGGCTAGTGTAGAGGACGTTGTGGCCATTATGCCATAGTCATGGAGGACAACATGGATAGAGCCATTTTCATCTTTCCTGATCATTTTTTTCCACTTCATCAGCGATCAAATGTTTTATTTTTCGATGATGTCACAGTTGGAACTTAAACAAAAATAGATGCTTCTCCAACTACATAGAGACTTGTTGAACCCGAACATCTTCAACGATGGATTTTTATTATCGACGATGAATTTTTTGGTGGTTCTATAATTTTGTTTGGCAAAGAAGGGAGGCATAATCACCAACTATGGGAGAGAGTGCATTTTGAGCATCATGGTGGGGTGAAGCATTCGAATAAGGGCCATATATCTATTTTTTTTGCTCTATTTATCTACTGCATTGAAAGTCGGTTCTCCAAAATTTGAGTTCGTAGGTGGTTGCGAAAGTATAGGGAAGGGTGAGGGTTTTTTTTGTTAAATTTTAGATTTTGGACTTGTGATGCCATGGATTGTGGGATACAACCCCATCCTATGAGCTTGGTTTCATCCTTCTTTGTGAAACACAACCCATATTTTGATTTCAGGTCCTACTGCTACACCAACCCACCATAATTCATGTAGATTTCCAACTGACACAGATATTTTTTGTGCAATGTTGAACCTGCTACTCACTATTGGAAGGTGGACACAACTTGACACAAGAAGATTTTTTGTGTATGTTTCTATTAAATGGTTGTTGAAAGTGCAGGGATTATCTATTTTGTTTCATGCCTAAGTGGTTCAATATGATTGCCTGAATCACTAAAAAGTTCATATGTGGGGGCATCAATAATGATCGCCAAGTCTAGTTAACCACTCCAAGGTGTATCATAGGTGAAAGAGCTGCATAAATGTCATCAATAAAACTACATCGATAGCTTGAGCCATCTGTTGATTTTGGCTTGTGCAGATTTAGAGGCACATTGGTCTGGCATGCTACGTAGGCTCACAAGGAAGGGAAAGCCTGCTTTGATACCATGTTATAAAATAAAATGCTTGATTTTATTCAATAAAAGTGGCTTTGCTTAAATAGCAAATATGTATAATATGATCCATTGGATCATAACCAACTGAGCTAATCTCAGCCACACAAATTATCCTAATGACAACTTAGGATATAATTTATTATACTAACACACCCCCTTAAGTGGTACTAGGATATAGTGGTTTTCTCCCTTGTGGTTTTCATCATCTTTCAGCAAGGTTTTTTATGGATATATTGTACATGAGTACCTTATCAGGCCTTGTTATCGGGACTCATACTTGTGGATATGCCACTTGTTTAGTTTTGTTGTTTTTTACTACCTCCTAGTATCACTTAAGGGGGGTGTTAGTATATCCTAGTACCACTTAAGGTGTGTTAGAATAATGTATCATATCCTAAGTTGTCACTAAAAATAATGTGTGTGGCTGAGATTAGCTCAGTTGGTTATGATCCAATGGATCATATTGTACATCTTTGCTATTTAAGCAAAGCCACTTTCATTGAATAAAATAAAGCATCCCCTCCATCATGGGCCCCAATATATATAAAGATATATATATATATATATATATATATATATATATATATATATATATATATATATGGGGGTTGTTCATTTTTTAAATGAGGGCAATCTTTTTTAAAAGGAAGATATGGAAGTGTATTCAACGTTATTGTGGTGAAGGTGTATTCGATCGATGCTAAGAATACCCGGTGGTGTTGTTTTTCGTTGCTAGGATGGTGGTCGATCGACGCTCATGGCATGAAATCGATCAGAGATTGAAGGTACCTTATGTTTTTAAATCTGCATGGTCCTCTACTGTTTGGTGCAAATTTTTTGATGTCATCAAGTCAGACACAGTCTATTATTGCAGTTTACATGGAGGTTACCGCTAGTTTCTTTTGGGCTTTGGATTTGCCTTTTGTGTTGTTTCTTCCATCCTAGAAAAAATTTATAGTGACTGAAATATATTTCAAACTGTAAATCTCAAGCTTTCAAAATTGTGCGCAGGGGTTTGTTTTTATTTCCTTTTGTTTTTCTTCGACCATTGCAAGATGTTCCTACTAGATTCCACTGAGAATTTGGGAGAAGGATTTGTAGAAAAGGTTCTCTGCTAGTATAAAAATAAGATGTTGTAGTTCTTTGTATGAAGTTTAGTGGCATAAGATGTTACGGATTTAAAAAAAAAAACTTTGGACATGCCTGTTTTAAGACCATATGTGGCCCCCGAAGAAATTTTTTTGGCACGGTAGTTTTGGTCCTAGTTGGAATGATCCAGTTGAAGATGCAGCTGGATTGAGCTACGATTTTGTAGAATATTTTCCACTCATAGTGGTTCATATATGAGTTGAGGAACCTATGATACTCTACCTGGGTAGAAATAGTCGATAGAGCCACAACCACTTGGTGGTTTTTTTGTTAGGGTAAAATAAGGTAATGTATTGCATTACACTACATGGGGTTATTACATTTACTTTTCTATGTAATTATGTAATTACCATGAGATATTTTCCTCATGGTTAAACTAGGTAAGTACCTAAATATCCTATGTTAGATATTTAGGTTAGTGTTATGGTTAGAACTCTCTACCTAGGTTAGTGGTTAACATCACACAACTCCCTCCCTATTCTATTGTTAGAGGGTAGTTAGCACTATATCCTCAGAACTATTGGTTAGTCTATTATTTAAGCATAAAATAAACCTTAGCAATTGTTATTTAATCTATTGATTATTTTTTGAACTTACCTTCGGACCTACATTGGTATCATTTGCCAAGGAGAAGAATACGAGCTTTTGCTCATTCCCCATCGACACGGACTCCCACGGAGCAGCTAAGGTGCTCAACGCAGGGATTCCCTCATGGAGCAACTACGGTGCTCGACGTGGACTCTCCCTCACAGAGTAGTCGTAGCGCTTCTAATCTGGCCTTCACGGTCGACGTCGACAAGGGCCCGCATGTTGGCCCGTCGACCTAGCCAACGCAAGCCAAGGGTCTGTGATCCCCTAGACCAAATGCAGTCGACATCTCGAGGCCATAAATCCTTGAATCTCTTGCTGGCCCAGGGCCCGTAGAGCCACATAGGACAAGCAGGCCATGTGGCTCATTCATGGGAGAGCAACGAGGATAGGAGAACCCTCCCCTCCCTACGAACATAGACCTAGAACTCAATATTTGAGAGGTCAGATGACCCTCCAATACCTAATTGACACGTGGCACTTTTTTGTGCCTAACCTACATGCACCCCAAGGGACACATGGACTGGATCTTGACATGCACCCTAAGGTGCTGAGTAGACTAGATCAGGATCGAACACGTACGGACAACCACTAGACGACGATTGACATAGATTGGACCAAGACCGGACACTTGGCAGATAGACATTGGACGAAACATGACGCTGATCGGACATGACTCGACATGTGGCACATCACCACAAGATCGACTCTGACTAATTGGCCTACCCCTGGTGCCACATGGTGGCATCCAAAAGGGCAGGTGACTCTGGTCAATTGCTCGAAGGCAATCAACGTACAAGGGAAGGCCTCCACCTTAAAAACCACTCTGTATCCCACTGCGGGATGCATGTGGGATAAAAGTCCAGCAACTTTTAGCAAAAAACTCCTGTCGTTCGTAGAGTTTAAGAGGCACATCATGTGCCTCGATAACCATCGGGCTCTTTAGCCCAATCGGTTGATCAGGTTGAGCTAAGGCCCTAGGCAGGGAGTCCAGTGTTCAAATCCCATCGGGTACATAAGGCAATTTTTTGCCTTCGACGCCAAGGTACATTAATTTTTTTTTTTGCATTAACATTAAAGTTTTTTTAGTATTATTTTTTTTCAATAATTTAAACTTTAAAAAATAATTTTTTGTTTCATAAATCAATTTCTCTTAAATATATAAATTGATTTATTTAAAACATATATATATATATTTTTTTTTTTTTTTTTTTAGTTTTTTATAATTCATTTAAATGATTTATTAAACTTTTCTTAAATATTGCAAATTAAAATTAAAGAAATATTTTTTTTGCAACTTTGAAATTTAAAGGTGCTAGTATTTTCTCACCAAATGGAAATATGAGACATAGCAAGAGCACATTTTTTGTTCCAAATTAGACAACTCTTCTCAAACCTTGTTAATTTAGCATACAAGAAAGGATCACACTTGATTTTTTTTTGCAAATTAGACAACAAGGTTCCTAAAATTTTTTGTAAGAATCAAAAGTTCAAAGAGTGCATTTGTTTTCTCCAAGGAGATATAATACATAAAATTGTACATCTAAGTCGTGTGTCCACTAGTTCTGGAAGCCTTTCAAATGCGGGTCATGTGTCGACTTGTCTTGAAAGGAGTGCTTTAAATTCTACATTTTGTAAACATTAAGGGGGGATAGAATTCAAATTTTTTTTATTCTATAGTTTGCAAAATTGTAACAAAAATGGGGAATCTTTCAGAGTAAGAAAGGTGCATTCTCGATTTTACTTGACATCGTCTCTTAAAAATTTCTTGTACTAGGTGCATTTTCGGTTCATCCGACACCTAAAGTGATACAAATTTGGGTTGCTCTCATGTTTTGATTATTGCACTAACACCCATGTTTTTTGTGTGCAATTAAAAAATCAAATACAACATTAAAAGAAGCATTTCACAAAACCCAAACTTCACTCAAAAACCATGCTAAACTTTGCATAGGTTAAATCAAGTCATTTTTTTTACCCCCCATCAAAAGGTCAAAAATCCAAATCACCTTGATTCACTCTCTTTGTTTGGCTTAATATCCTCAAATTTTTCATCCTTCTTCAAGGGTGTTAAAGTAGGTGACATTAAATATCCTAGAGGGAAAAATCAAAAGTTTTAAACAAACCTAACCTTGTTTCATTTGCTCTATTTTTTTGGCTTAAAAATCCTCCAACTTTTCATCCCTTGGTAAGGGTGTTAAGCCAGGTGCCATAAAATATCTTATAGAGGCAAATTGAAAACAACTTCCATATACTCTTTTGAGGGTATAGTGCAAGATATAACCATCTTAGTACTATCAAATTTGAAACCTAAACCATGGCCATGATACACAAGTATCTCACTGAGAGCCAACTTCTCAAAGGTTCAAATTATTCAGCTTGGAAGACTAAGATGAAAGCTATCTTAACTATAGAGGATTTGTGGTCAATAGTGGATGGAAGTGTCACTAGACCTCAATCACCTGGAGCATATCAAAGAGACTTTGATAAAAAGGATAAAAAACTATTATTGCTTGCTATTACTGATGATATCCAACCTCATATCAGTGAAGCTACGACTAGTAATGAGGGAAATAATCAATCAATGATTCTTAACCTTCAAACACAGCTTCATACTCTACATATGAAATTAGGAGAAACAGTAGAGCTATTCCTCTGTAGAGTCACATAATTGAAAACAAAACTGCAATCCTTAGGAGAGAAAGTGGAAGACCAAGTCTTGACCTAAATTATTTTGAGAGCTCTTCCTAACTCCTATCGAACGTTGATCACCTCACTACAAGTTTTTGGAAGGACAGTAACTTTTGTCGAGTTGGTAAACATGCTTCATATAGAAGAAGATAATCAACTCCAAAGAGATGAGGCATCCAACAATGCTCTTTTTTCAAAAAGATAAGCTGGTAAGAAAAAGTGGAATCAACAAAAAGGTTCTTCTTCTAATCAAGAAAAAGGTAAAACCAAAGATATTTTGAAGAAGCAGTATTGTAAGATTTGCGACAAAGACACTCATGAAACCAAAAGATGTTGGTTTAAGAACAAATCGCCCAATGAACAAGGAAACAAAAAGGGCCAAGGCAAACCTAAGAACAAGAACAAACAACAAAAGGGACACATTGTAGTTGAAGATTCTATTTCAAATTTTGAGAGAGCACACAAAGTGCTCATGAAACATACAGATTCCTCCCACAAGGACTCTATGTGGTACATAGATTCAGGTGCTAGTAAACATATGATTGGCGATAAATATTGGTTTGCAACATTGGAGGCTTGAGAAGGTAGACCGGTCACCATTGTTGATGATCAGACCTATCAAGTTCAGGGAGAATGAAGTGTTTCTATCTCCCTTCCAGATGGAGAATGTAATATTCATAAAGTTCTTTATGTACCAGGATTGAAAAATAATCTCTTGTCAGTTACACAAATTCTGGACAAAAACATAAATGTCAATTTTATAGTGGACAAAGAAAAGAAATGTTGCTTTATCACTAAGAAGGGAAAACAGATAGCAACAAGTTCATACAAACATGGTTTGTTTGTCTTAGATGCCATTATCTCTACCCATACTACAATGGCAGTAACCACAAAGGAGACCACTTCTCTTTGGCATAAGAGATTTGGGCATTTGAGTTCAGGATATTTACTAGAGTTGAGTAAATATAAAATGGTGAAAGGACTGCCTACTCTTTCATCTACTTTTCCAGTGTGCTCTGATTGCTTGTCAGGAAAGCAACATAGAGTACCTTTTGAACCTAGCTCTTTTCGAGCTAAGGTACCTTTGGAGTTGGTTCACACAGATTTATGTGGTCCCATGTCTACAAGTTATGGAGGAAAATGGTATTTTCAATTGTTTATCAACGATCACTCACGAAAAATATGGGTCTTCTTCTTGCAGTTGAAGTCTGAAGCATTTTACTATTTTCAACAGTTCAAAAATCTTGTTGAGAAGGAATCAGGATGCTTTATTAAGACCCTCTGTTCAGATTGAGCGGGGGAATACACATTAAAATAATTTTCCTCATTTTTACAGACACATGGGATAAAGAGACAGTTAACAACAACCTACATTCCTCAATCCAATGGGGTTGCTGAGAGAAGAAATCTGTCTAAAATGGAAATGGTTCGATGTATGCTTAAGGGGGCCAACCTTGAGCAAACTTATTGGGCTGAAGCTATTCAAACTGTAGTATATCTTCTGAATAGAGCTCCCACAAGGGCTCTTGAAGGTATGACTCCTTAGGAATCATGGAGTGGTAGGAAACCCTCCATAACTCATCTAAGCGTATTTGGGTGTAAGGCATTTATGCATATACCTAAGGAGAAAAGAAAGAAATTAGATGAGAAGTCCCTACCGTGTATATTTCTTAGATATGATGAATTTTAAAAAGGCTATCAGTTGATAGACCCATTTACCAAGAAGATACATGTAATTAGAGATGTAGTGTTTGATGAATCTTTCACACCCAACACTACACTAGTATGCTTAGATGATGAGGAACATCAACTTCCTTCTTCACAATAGAAAAAGCTACCCAAATGGTATATAAGCACAATGAAATATTCTAAAATCACTTCTCCACATGATCTTACTCTCAATTGTCCAAAGACAAGAAGCATGACATAGAAAGAAAAGAATGAAGCATCCACTTCAGTTGATGATATTTGTGCAGATTTTCAAGATATTTCTGTTGATAGAGAGTTACCAAGGGAAGATGAGATGGAAATAGATGAGGAGAGGGTTTACTTATCAGCATGTGATGAGAATGAACCTTCTATAGTTGATGAAGCACTTAGACTGCCTCAGTGGAAGGCAACTATGGATGCAAAATATAACTCCCTCATAAAGAATAAAACATGGAAGCTAGTGGATTTGCCTAAAGGAAAGAAACCCATAGGCTGCAAATGGGTTTACAAAGTAAAATATAAGGCATATGACACAATAGATAAGCATAAAACACATCTTGTGGCAAAGGGCTATGCTCAAAAGGAAGGACTTGACTATGAGGAAACCTTTTCTCCCATAGTAAGGATGACCACCATTCGAGTGCTTTGTGCTATGGCAGCACAGTTCAGATGGAAATTACATCAAATGGATGTAAAAAGTGTCTTTCTTAATGGTGACTTAAAAGAAGAAGTGTACATGACTCAACATCCTAGATTTGCATAGGTAGGCCATGAGCAACATGTTTGAAAATTGGTTAAATCATTATATGGGCTAAAACAAGCCCCAAGAGCATGGTACATAAAAATGGATAGTCACCTACTGCAGCATGGATTTAAGAGAAGTTCATCTGACGCAAATCTCTATATCAAGAACATAGGTTATGAGATAGTTATTCTTGTGTTATAGGTAGATGATTTGATCATCACTGATAATTCAGAGAACTTGATTAACACCGTGAAAGATGACTTGAAAGAGTCATTTGATATGATAGATCTAGGACTTCTCCACTACTGTATTGGCCTTGAGATAGAATAGAAAAAGAATCATCTAAGGGTGACTCAGACAAAGTATGACAAGAATTTAGTAGAAAAATATCGTATGATTGATTGTAAGCCCAAAGCAAAATTGATGGAATCAGGGCTATAGTTATCACAATATGAAGACTCACCACAGGTAGATGGCACACTTTATAGACAGATGATTGGAAGCCTTATCTATCTGACTAATACTAGACCAGATATTACTTATGCTGTAAACTATCTCTCACGGTTCATGCAAGAACCAAAGGTCTCCCATTGGAAAGCAGCTAAGAGAGTCTTACACTACATTCAGGGTAGTACCGATTATGGTCTAGAGTATAATAAGAATAACTCATTCTTCTTACAGAGTTACACTGAATCTGATTATGCTGGATCTATAGATGATAGAAAATCAACCTTAGGCTATGTTTTTCATCTTGGATGTGGTCCTATCTCAGGGCATAATAAAAAGCAACAGGTGGTTGCTTTATCTTCAACTAAAGCAAAATATTGCGATGCATGTGGATATGTGTTTGAAGTGATATGGCTAAGTTGCATCTTGGCTACCATGGGCCTACCAAAGAAACTTCCCATTCACATGTTTTGCTATAACTCAGGTGTTTTGAACTTGGTCAAGAATCCAATGCATCATGAACAAACTAAGCATATTGATACAGATTGTCATTTCATTCATGATGAAGTTCCTAAGCACATAATCAAGCTCCAACACATTCCCACCGATGAACAGGTTGCAGACATTTTTACAAAGGCACTTGGACGTGTCAAATTTCAACTGTTTCAAAGCAAAATTTGTATATCAAAGTAATGTAATAAAGGGGGGATGTTAGGGTAAAATAAGGTAGTGTATTGCATTACACTACGTGGGGTTATTACATTTACTTTTCTATGTAATTATCTTATTACCATGAAATATTTTCCTCATGGTTAAACTAGGTAAGTACCTAAATATCCTATGTTAGATATTTAGGTTAGTGTTATGGTTAGAACTCTCTACCTAGGTTAGTGGTTAGCATCATGCAACTCCCTCCCTATTCTATTGTTAGAGGGTAGTGAGTGCTATATCCTCAGAACTGCTGGTTAGTCTATTATTTAAGCATAGACTAAACCTTAGAAATTGTTATTTAATCTATTGATTATTTTGTGAACTTACCTTCGGACCTACATTTTTTGTTCAATTGTAGTTTTCACTCAATTTTTTAGTCGTGTCTTTAGAATGTGGATTTAACTGCCTTCTATGATGCCTACTTTTCATGCATAAATTATGGTATTTTTTAACCCCAGTGCAAATCACAATGGTGGACTTTATTTTTTGCCTCTGTTGTTATTGGCGGTAATATGGAGGTCATCACAGCTTGGTGGATAATTACTGCGCTGTTGAGCGGGTGCTGACCATGGGATTCAGTCATGATAGGACGTGCACTTGGAGGGCCATCAACGGTTTGTGGGCCCACCAAAATAAAAAAAGTGCATGATGCCTAGTCATTTTTAGTGGCCCACACATATTTTAAAATGCCTCCAATTTTTTTAAAATAATTCCTTTCATTTTGATTTAAAGGAATATAGTTACAGGGATTTTAAAACAAATTTGGTGGCCCATTTTTAACAAATTGGAGGGCCCACTTTGGCTATTTTCATTAAGTGGAGAAATTTTTTATAGTATTTAATAAAGTTTTTTATATAACTTTATTAGTTGACATGGGCCCAAATTGGCTATTTATTTTAGCCTCTTTGAATTTTTTATTGTATTCAAAAATAGTGGCCCATGTATTTTCTCCTACAAGAGAAATTTTAAAAGCCATCCTATATTTTGAAGATTATAGAATATTCCCTTCTGAGGGAAAGAAGAAGTTTTGTTTTTCTTGCAGATGAAGGCCTCAATGTCAACCGTATAGTCATCGGAAATATTTTTTTCGAGCTGGACAAGATGGTACAACCTATTGTCAGTCTTGAAATTTTTTTATACACTTTTTTTGTGGCTCCAAAATGTTGTATCATGGAATACATTCTTGGTGGAACCCCTCCTGGATATTTGCTAGAGTGATCCTAGTATCTAGTCATATCCTCTATATCACCTAGCGGATGCAACAGCTGGTTACCCATGCATTTTGATAGGATGAGGAGGTCACCATAAGGACACATTTGATAGCTATTGGTGCCCTTCATTTTTTATCCTTTTTTTTTGCTATTTATCCACAATTTTTGGATCTTGTTATCAGCCCATTGTATTCATATAGGTGGAAACCACATACTCATGCTTGTGGAGTCATTTTTGGACTACCCTTGCATTTTTTTGTGGTTCTTCTCCATCCTATATTCAAAATATTTTTTGTGAGACACTTTGGTTTTAGGGGAGTTTTATTTAGTGACCTTTCTTCATGATTCACAACCTTGATTTGTGTCACAAGCACCAATCTGGGAGTAATATTTCATTCAGTTCGGTGACAAGGCTTCTCTACTTTTATTGAGACATATCATGGATCCTTTGTAGGATTCTTGATGGAAGTTGTCCTAAGGAGGGTTGAAGAGGACATATTCCTTTCTCTCCATCCTCCTTGCACATCTTCCTCCTTCTTCTTCTTCTATTATGGTAGGTGGTTATTGTACATGAGTACCTTATCAGACCTTGTTGTTGGGACTCATACTTGTGGATATGCCACTTGTTTTGTTTTTTTTGTTTTTCACTACCTCCTAGTATCACTTAAGGGGGTGTTAGAATAATAAATTATATCCTAATTTGTTACTAGGATAACTTGTGTGGCTGAGATTAGCTCAGTTAGTTATGATCCAATGGATCAGATTGTAAGCACTTGCTATTTAAGCAAGGTTTTTGTCATTCAATAATATCAAGTCATTTTATTTTCCAACATACATCTCATTAATAATATATTTTATTATTAAATTTCAATAAAGAAAAAGATACTTGTATATATTTTTTGATTGAGGTTAGTGTGAGAAACCCCTACCACCAACGCTCAGGGTTGGGCATCCTTGACCTCTAATAAGGGTGAGAGATAAGCTTATCAATAGGGTCCAAACACACACCCACCCCCTCACACTCATCCACGTCTTGGTTTAAACCTTAGACCTCTCAAAGAAGAGCCAAAGTCCAAACCGTTGCACCCCAGGACAAGATACTTGTATATTTAATTATTATATAAATGAGATGAACTTAACTAATTAAATTTCTTAGCTTTTAAGAAAAAGATCTAAGTTCTAATTTGACCAATCCATAGATGTATAATCACCCGAGAGTCACACCCATCCCTGACCACATCAACATTATCAACTAGATTTTGGGTATCCGATGTGCATTTGGTAGGGTACCAACATTGTTTTATTATATTAATTTAAAATTTTTTTAACTTTATATGATGCATTAAATTATTTTTATTTGAATTTTGTATTTATTTGAATTTTAATTTTTTAAAATATAGAATAATTAATTGTTTCTATATAATAAATAATTATTATATAGTTTATACTTGAGGTGAGATTAAGTGCGAGTCAAAAGTGAGTGTGAGCTAAAAACAAGTAAGAAGCATGAACAAGAAGCATGAATAAGAAGTAGGAAGGAAAGTGTGATCAAGGAGCAAGTGTCACTTCTTCTTGTTATAGATCTTAGGAGAAACTCAAAAACTAAAGGATTCATATGAAGAAAATCTAGATAACATGGAAATAAAATCATTTTTGAAAGTCCTTACTAGAAGTAAGGATGTCTTAGTTGAAAGTATGGATGCCCTAGTTAGCAATAAGAGGAAAAGTGAATCTATGGAAATTACCATTTAAGTAGCAGATACTACACCAAAAGTGATTATCAAGGATGAGATGAATAAGCATGATATAACTGTTCTCAAAACCAAATGATTAATACGTAAGTTCCATGGATACTAGCCAGGTTTTTTAAAGATTCAAAATTGGATCAAGTGGAAGTGGGGATTGAATTCAAATTACTCCATGAATTTTCTTTCAAAAGGATTTTTTCTTATTATCCTCTCTAGTTCATACATAAGTGATAAAATAATGGATGGAGACCCTTGGTTTTGGGACAAATATGCATCACATTTAAGACCATGGAGTGAGAATTTTTTTGTGGAAATAGAGACTATTAAAAGGCTTCCAATGTGGATTAGGCTTTTGGACTTCCTTATCAACTCATCAATAAGAAGGTTTTGAAAAATATTGGCAATACTCTAGTTGAATTCATTGAAAATGAACCAATTACTAAGGAGATAAGACATGTTGTATACACTCAAATATGTGTTACCATAGATATTTTAAAACCTTTATTATAGTTTATTAGAATTAAATCTGAAGCAAGAGAATGAGATCAAGAAGTGGATTGTGAAAATTACAATCCTATGTCATAATTACCATGATATCAGACATGGCAAGAGATTACAAAGTAAAAATGGAGAAAGAGATGAAATTTTTTGGGCTTGGGGTAAACTTCAATATGAAAAAAAAAGATCATATTATCGGAAAAGCTAGGTCAAATCAAGGATTTTCCACAACTAAGAAAATGGCAAGAAAAATTCCTTTGCATAATAAAATGGCAAAGTCCATAATAGTTCAAATACAAAAGGAGTTAAATGTGTGAAGGAATATGGAGAGGTAAATTTTAAAATAAATGAGGTGAAGGAGGTCAAGGTTAATCCAAACAAATCATCTTCATTTTCCTCAAGTAGTATAAAATCTTCTTCTTGTAATAAAAATGAAAGGAGTATAAGATGTAATTGTTGCACTTTAGTGTTTTAAGAGTAGAATAATAAAGAAAAGCATATGGAAGATATCCAAGGAAATTAAAGGTTTCAAAGACAACATAAGAAAGCAATGACTATGGGAGAACATCAATGCATTGTAGGGTTTTTAGGGCAACATAAAGAATAAAGTGTTTATGAGGCTATTCCTTGTATTTCAGATTTTTTAGGGATACATAAGTCTTTAGAAGATAAGTATCATTATGAACAATATGGAAAAATAGAAGAGATTGATGAACATGAGAGTGTTTGTGGGAATGTAAAAATGAGACAAAGGCTATCAAAGTATGGAAAAAGGAAAAAAGAAACTTAAAGGCATCAATTTGGGAAGCCAAATAAAAATATCATAGGTGTTAACAAGAAGTGGTTCTAAGCCCAATAATAAAAATAAAAAGTAATGATGATAAAAATGATATCATGGAACATTATGGGTATGAATAATACCCCTATAAGTTGGTTTTTAAAGCCTTAATGTTAATATAAAACTCATAGGATAAATTTCACCAAATATAAGATAGCCACAATATAGTAAGATTAAGATAATGATATAAGTAGAATAATATGATCCAATTAATACGTAAATCAAGGCTTATAATATATCAAATAACATTCATTAATAAGTAGAAATATGAATGTAAATAGCCTAAATCATACATGTATAAAGCATGTAGCATGACTTACAATATTAATTGCTCAAAATGTATGCAATATTTATTACTCCTCTTTCTCTTACAAATGTATCACTTGACTCTTGATCATTACAATGATGATATTGATAAATTATATATCCCTAATGATCCTCCATGTAGTAATATATAGTAATTTTAGAACGACTCTTTGGATACTTGACTATTCCTTTCCTTATGCCAAGTCTCATGAATCTTGGCTTCTCTACTTGACACTTGCATACACATGACTATCTTGTATGCACACCTAGACATGACTCTTCACTTAGCATACTCTAATCTAAATACACTTGTGCACTCTTACATATAATACACTTGTGCACATATACTCACATTACACTTGCACACTTACTCACATGACACTTGTGCATTTCCTACACATACACACTTACATAACACTTGTGCATTTCCTGCATATTTTTATATTATATAAAATATTACTCACACTCTAAACTAAGACTTGACCCTAACCTAATATGTACAAGATGTAACATGAAGGTACCGTGGGGGTACATTAGCATGTACCAAATATTATTTTGTTATTGAATACTTTAGTCTTCAATTATGGTCTTCGTCTTGATCTTCAATCTACAAGTGACCTTGCAATACATGATATCTAATCTCCTTGTGAGACAAATTTGGACCATGTCTAATCCATTTTCCTTTTCCTTGTTTTGTGAATGGTTTCACTTATTGTACTTCAAAAATTGCACACATGAATCCATTGTTAGAAGATGCTTTAGAAATAAGTATTTAAAAAAGACAATCTAATTTGAATATTAATGCTCTTTCAAATATCTTACAATACTTCTCCTTGTAGTAACATAAAATAGATGAATGAGATTTTCTTCCAAAATTCTTACATGGATGAAGACTCCAACAATTTTTTTTCCATGACCAATTCTATTGCAATAGACACATAGTGATGGTATTTTTATTGCTTTATTCATCCTTCTTGGAGATTCAAGTTCATCTATCTTCTTAATAAAATAACATAACCATTTATGTACAACCAAAGCTATTCTCTCCTTATTTTCCATATAGATAAATAGTAGATGATGAAAGTCTTCAATATTTTTAGTAGTTTATATTTTTTAGATTGGAAAACTACTAGAATAAGGCTTTTTAGTAATAAGATCCAATTGAGTGTTATCTTGACTATTTTGCAATCTTGTTAATTTCTCCTCTTTATCTGAGTCTTCTATCATTTTATGAAAATAACCTTTTAGTTTACTTGATATATATTCATTATTGAAAGCACTCTTAACAATTTCTTCCATAATATGCAAACAATTTTAAGAATATATAATTTTTGATGTAGACTACCTTATATCTCCCTAGGTTGTAGAAACTAATAATTTTGCAAATTTAATTTTTTAAGTTTGAAGTTGAACTCCTTTTGACTCCCAAATTAACTAAATTTGCAATAAACTTTTATTTCAAATAAATTTCAAAAAATCTATTAATAAACCTTATAACTCCAATAATAAATTAAACTTTAAATAATTACATCTAGATAAAAAAACTTATCACTCCATGTAAAACATATAAACTAACAAATAAATCTTATTGCTCCTTTAATAAATCAAACTTTAATATGTTAATTTAATCCTACCTTATCACTCCTAAATTATTGCAAACCTTAAAAATACTTTGAAATGCCTTTCAAAAACATGTGTGGCTTATCTTCGCTTCAACCATTACAAGAATGAATGCGTTTTGCTCGTGTGCATTGAATTTAACAAGTTTGCCAAAAATCATAGTCCTCATGTAATTCATCCTTAGATGGAATATGAAACACTTGCATATTTGGCAAACAAAATTCCTTTAGGTTTAATGAGAGTTGTGTTGCACCAGATATTTTGGATATGTTTCAAAGATTGATGTTACTGATTCCTTATAATGGAGGACAACTAGGATGGTGAATGAATCACTACCATACATTATGTAACTCCAATGTTCAAGCTTCTAAATATGCACATTGGTTTAGATTACAATCCACATTAGCACTCGCCTTCACTTCTACTTCCAATGTAATGTTGTTGAAATGCTTGGACTGCATTGATTGACACTTCAATTCTATGGTGATTGCTTGCTTACTTACTAGTTCTAATGTATTGCTTGCTATGTTATGTTGTAGGTATGCTTATTTTTAACATCATTGGAACTCGATGTTGTTGGCATTCGATACTTATTGATATTTGATACTTCATGTAGGCTACATGGCCATATCTGGTTGTTATAACATGTGCTTCCTGGTGATTACAACATGGGATATTTTACCATGGATTGCTTTAAAAAATTAAAAAACTTTAACTCGTTGCCTCTGGTTTATGTTGACCACCTTCTATATATATTGGCATTTCCTTTATGCTACATTTCCTTCTAACTATTGATTACTCTCAATGTTTCTCGAACTACAAATGGCACCTAAAAGCCTTTTTTAATTCAAATCACATCTTTCTACTATTTTATTCAAAAGCCATCTTCTAACTTAATACACATACCTCTCCTTTGTCTAGAACTATTTTTGACCTTTGCTCATTGTATGTACCTCAAGCCTCTCTTTTTTGATGATCATTTTTTTGTTCTAAAATATCTCCTTCTACTCTCTGTACTTTAGAACCTTCTTCACTAAATATTTATATGGCTGCCAATTCCAAACCTCTTATCAAGGTTAATATCTAATGACCTGATTCTTCTTGAAATTTTATCAAGGCCTCTATTCTAAATAGCATTTTAGAACATATTACCTATATATTTTTCTTCTCTTCTATCTTTGTTAAGGTCTATAACCTAAAACTTCCTACATATTTTTATATGTCAAGATCTGTCTTTAAGACCTAAAACTTTATTTTATGTCAAGGTCTCACTTCAAGACCTAAAATTAGATTATGTCAAGGTCTATCTTCAAGAATTGAATCCTTAATATTCTACAACTTAAATTAATCTTTGCTTAACAAAATCTTAAATTCATATAGTTATATTAGTCTTTGATATATCCTTTTCCTTTTCTACCGACTCTTTTATTGGAAGATTAAATTCTTCTTTATATGTTGTAGGAAGCTTCTCACTATTTTTATGATCAATATTTGTTGTAAAATTTCTTAGGTTGCACCTAAGAACTCCAAAATAATCTCAAGGTAACTTAGATTTACCTGATGTCATAATCAAATTCAAGATGACTTGATTATCTTGAATTCTTCAACTTTCTTGTAAGTCTATAGAAATAATACCAAAGATTACCTAAGTTCCTGAAATCTCTTTTGATGTCAAGGGTTGGCTATTTCCTTGAATGATTAACTATATTAAAGTTTATTTGCCCTCTAATAAATGATTCCTTGTCTTCACTAGTTATAAACGTGGAAAGACCCTATAGATGAGTCCTTTTCTTCACTAGTTATAAACGTGGAAATACCCTATAGATGAGTCCTAGTCTTCACTAGTTATTATGCAACCATGGAAAGACTCTATAACTAAGTCCTAGTCTTCACTAGCTATTTTTGCAATTAAGGAAAGCCTCTAGCCTTTCTACTTATTTTGATATTACAATAGAGTGCAGGTATAAATCCATTTAAAGTAGACATACTTTAAATCAATTTCATCAAACTGGAGAAAATCAATTTTATATGCAACTAAATAAGTTCAACTTGTGCAAGAATCTACTCATAGTAGCTTTGATACCACTGATGGTTTTTTAAGCCTTAATGTTAATATAAAACTCATAAGATAAATTTTACAGGATCAAATATAAGATAGCCACAATATAGTAAGATCAAGATAATGATATAAGTAGAATAATATGATCCAATTAATATGTAAATCAAGGCTTATAATATATCAAATAACATTCATTAATAAGCAAAAATATGAATGTAAATAGCCTAAATCATATATGTATAAAACATGTAGCATGACTTACAATATTAATTGCTCAAAATATATGCAATATTTATTACTTCTCTTTCTCTTACAAATACAACACTTTATTGAGCAAGGTGCAGTAACAGTATTTTCATTGTTGTCAACACAGACGGTTAGATCAGTTGATGCAGTGAACACAGTCATGATGCAGTGAATAGGAAGTTCAGAAGCTGTTTAGAATATGCAACAGTATTGTCATTGTTGTCAACACAATCAGTTAGATCTATTGATGAAGTGGACAGGTAGTTCAAAAGCCATTCAGATGCAGAGGACATGAGTTCAAAGGTGATTCAGAGTATGGACAGTGAGTTTCCAAGAAGACCATAGTGGCCCATTTGCAAAAGATCAAAGAAAAAGACAAGTAAGAAAAGTGTCGCGATATCGCGACATATACAACAAGCAAGAAAAACTATCATGATTTCACGACATGTTAGAGGAGAGAGAAAAAGTTGGAAAAACTGTCATGATTTCATGACATATTGGAAGAGAGAGAAGCAATAGGTAAAAGTGTCATGATTTCGCGACATACTGGAGGAGAGAGAAACAACAGAGAAAACTGTCATGATTTTGCGACATGTTGGAAGAGAAGAAGGCAAGTTGAAAAACTGTCATGATTTCATGACATGTTCGAAGTAGAGGTGCAAGCAGGTAAAACTATCATGATTTCGTGACATGTTGGAAGAGAAGAAGGCAAGTTGAAAAACTATCACGATTTCACGACATGTTCGAAGCAGGCACAAGCAGGTAAAATTGTCACGATTTTACGACATGTTGGAAGAGAAGAAGGCAAGCAGAAAAATTGTCATGATTTCGTGACATGTTGGAAGCAAAGAAGCCAAGTAGAAAAAAATTCATGATTTCGTGACATGTTGGAAGCGAAGAAGCTAAGTAGAAAAATTGTCGCGATTTCCTGACAAGTTGGAAGCAAAGAAGACAAAGGGAAAAAATGTCATGATTTCGCGACATGTTCAGAGAGAAGGTGCAAGCAAAGAAAACTGTCACGATTTTGCGACATGTTTCAGGGAGAAGGAGCTCACAAAAAAAGTGTCACGATTTCATGACAATTTGCAAGAGAGACAATATGAACAAAAAAGTGTCACGATTTTGTGACATGCAGTAGAAGAAAGAGTTTCGAGTGAGAACTGTCGTGATTTCGTGACATGCAGTAGAAGAAAGAGTTTGAAGTAAGAACTATCGTGATTTTGTGACATGAAATAGAAGAAAATGTTCCAAGTGAGAACTATCGTGATTTCACGATGAGTTGCAAAGAAAGCGTACGAAAGTTGAAAGCGTCGCGATTTCATGACGAGTTGCAAATAAAGCGTACGAAAGTTGAAAGCGTCACAATTTCGTGATGAGTTGCAAAGAAAGCGTATGAAAGTTGAAAGTGTCACGATTTCACGACAGGTTGAAAAGAAAGCATACGGATGTAGAAAGGGTCACAATTTTGCGATAGATTAATATGGCAGCATAAGGTTGCAGAAAGTGTCATGATTTCATGACAAAAACAAAAAGCAGGTCTTCAACAGTAGAAGTGTTGTGATTTCATGATAAAAGTAGAGAGCAAGTCTTTAAAAGCAAAACTGTCACGATTTCATGACAGGATCAGAAAGCTAGTCTTCAACGGCAGAAGCATCACGATTTCACGACAAAATTAGAGAGCAAGTCTTCGGAAGTAGAACTGTCACGATTTCGTGATAGGATCAGAAAGCAAGTCTTCAATGGTAGAAGCATCATGATTTCATGACAAGAGCAGAAAGGAAGTCGACAAAGGCAGAAGTGTCATGATTTTGTGACAAAAGCAAAAGGCTAGGTACAAAAATAGAAAGTGTCACGATTTCATGACAAAAGTGAAGACAAAGTCTATGAAGGTAGAAGTGTCGTGATATCATGACAGAAGTGAAGACGAAGTCTGCAGAGGCAGAAGTGTCATGATTTCGCGATAAAAGATCAAATGAAGTCTACAGAGGCAAAAGTGTCACGATATCATGACAGAAGCAAAAAGTGGAGCCTGCGAAGGAAGAAGTGTCACGATATCGTGACATGTTGCGTTTTCATGGCTACAACAACAAAGGAAGCTTCAGAGATAGAAATGTCACGATTTCGCGATAGGTCATTTTAGCGCACAACAAGAAGAAGAACCCGACTGCAGTAAGAAGCATAACAGTGGACTGACTTCACCATAGCATTTACAGAGGTAGATACAGAGTGAATTCATGCAGCCAAATAAGAAGAGTGATCAAAAGGCAGTATGGCGATTACAGGGACTGACCAGAATGAATTCATTGAGCGATGGGTAGAAGCCAACAAAGATCAATGACAACCGACTCAGAATAGGGTTTAACAGCCGACTGAGTTTAGGGTTTGCATTAGCATAATCAATCGACTACAATTAGGGTTTTCATCATGAAATATCTATTATATAAGGAGGGCTATTTGGAGATTTATTTGTTGAACTGTGTGAGTATCGAAGTGTGCGATATGTGGCCGTAAGAGCGTAGATAGCATAGAAGCGACGAGATGATGGCAAAGTGCACAAAGTGAGCAAGTCGTGTCGAATCAAGCTAAGTGCAAAATTTGCTAATAGAGGAGAGTGCACGAAAGGAAGAAAATGATCATGAAAGTTGACTGTAGATCGTAGAAGTGTGTGAAGTGATTACACAAAAAAAATAGAAGGTGCAGTGCGATTGTAGATCGTAAAAGTGTGCAAAGTGTCTATTTTGTGAATAGTGAGAGAGATCTGGTATGCTTTAGACCAATCAGGGTCTTGTGAAAAGGAAGGTATTTTCCTGTCAAAACATTTACATTCAAATTGAAGTCCAGGTTGCAGCTTGGCATTAGGGGTTGGTGCTCCTTTCTATTGGTGCAGATAAATAAGGGGTTGGTGCTCCTTCCAGTTGGTGCTGGTAAACTGATTGTAAAGTTGTTGCTTTGCAAGGGGCTGGATTTGGATGGTAGTCCAAGCAACCATTCTTTTTGAGGAGTAGCCATATTGGTGAACCTCGTTAAATCTTGTGTTGTGTGATGTTCTCTTGATGTTCTTGCTATATCTGTTTATAAGTTTTAACTGTTGCTATTTTTAGAGCTATTAATTCATTGTTAAAGAGCTACACTGATTCACCCCCCCTCTCAGTGCCATTGTAAGTACAACAATTGGTATCAGAGCCAAGTTCCCTTCAAAGGCTAAATCAGCTAGGGTTGATCTTGGATTAGTACGCAATGGGTAAGAAGAATAGATCTTCCTCCAAAATGGCATCTCAGTCAGTTATAGTTCTTGTAGAAGAGAAAATTGAACCAGAAGAGGTTGAAGGTTGTTTATCAAACAAAGCACCTTTGTTTGATGGAACAAATTACATGACCTGGAGAATCAGGATGCAGGCACATCTTTGTGCTTTGGGGTACTATGTCTGGGATTCAGTAATCAATGAATGCACAATACCCATCACACCTTCAATCGATGCTGCTGGTAAGGATCTAGTTGAGAATAACTCAAAAGCAATGAATGCTCTCATGTGCAGATTAGTGGATAATGAACAGGTAAAGATTAAGAGTTGTAAAACTGCAAAGGAAATATGGGACAAACTGAGGAGCATTCATGAAGGAAACAATGAGAACATAGAGATATATATGCTGAAAGCTAATGAAGTCCTAGAGGATGATTCTAAAAGAGAAACAGAAAAGGAACAGAAATGTGATGAAGAAGAAATTGATGCAGAAATAAATTTGAAAGAGGAACTAATTACAGCTCTGGATGAATTAAAGATAGAAAGAAAAAGGAACAAGGAAATCTCAAGAAAGCTTGAGGATGCAAATGAAATAATAATCAGTTTGAAAGTACAGGTGGAAGAATTCAAAAGGATTGAAGAAACTCTCAGGTCACAGATCAATGAGAAAGAGATTGGTTGTTGCAAACAAGAGGAAGAGATTGTTTTATTGAAGAAACAACTAGAAGAGGCCAATACAAATCTCAAATTCGAGAAGAGCACAGAGTTTCTAGATAAAATGATAAGCCAACAAAGAAGCTCCACGGATAAGCATGGTCTTGGATATGAAGCTGAACAACCTTCATCTTCCAACTCAGCAGAGAACAAGAAGTTCACTGCTAAAGAATCAAAACAAGAAAAGTTTGAAGCTGAATCTTCAAAAGAAAGGAAATATCAAAGGAGATCTATAGCAAAGCAGCCACAACAAAAGAGGTTCTATCACTCTCACTCTATTCATACTAATACTTTTAATGGCTATTATTTCAGATGCAACCAGTATGGTCACAAGGCAACTTATTGTGGATTGAATAATAAATCAAAGAGTTATGCTGGTAGAAATACTTCTGTGTATCTGAGTGAACACTATGTACAGTGTTTTCAATGCAATGGTCATGGGCACATAGCAAGGTTTTGTCCAAGTACGTTTGTTTCTATTCTAAGGCAAAATAGTAGATTTCATCAGACACAAAGAACACATCTAAGACAGAGAATAAATCATGTGCATAAAAGAAAGGAAAATAATCATTCATCAAGGATGCACAAGAGACAACCTCACATGAGAAATGTTCGAGTTCACGAAAAGGTGCAAAATAGGGATATAGTTGAAGAACCCAAGCCCGTGGTCAAGAAAGTCTGGAGAAAGAAAGAAGAGAGGAAATCGTGTCTCCTTGGACTGAAGGAGACTACTCCTCTACTACACTAAGCAACTCCAGGTAACACATCCTCAGGGGGAGCAATCTGAAAAGTTTTTATTTTTATGCTCCTATGTGTTTGTTGGGTTTTTCTGAGGATGAAAAGGCAAGTAGTAAGGGGGAATTGCACTATATGTTTCAGTTCATTGTTTGTGGAAGTGCCGTGAAGGATGGAGTTTAAATTGAGAGTTATTACCATTGGTAGTATTGCTATATGTCATTGTTGCACTGTTGATGGTTCTTACTGTCACTGTTCAAAGCTATGGATTAATAACAGTTCAGATAAATTTGATTAGTGGAAGAATGTTTGCCCTAGCTGCATATTTGTGTTTCGATAAAAGCAGCGTGTATCTGTTCTACACATTGATGTAAAGATTGTTAGAACTTTCATGACGCCTTGGTGAAATTATTTAATTCTCAGACAGTTTCATTTTAACTATTGATAAAATGACCAATCCGAGGTTAAGAAGTATGAGGTTGAGTAAAGTGCACTATGGTTGGTCGTGAAGTGTTTGACAAAATGTCTTCTCCAGATTTGCAAAGTTGAAAGTAAGGTGTGACCAGCGGTGACTGTAGAAAACATAGACCAAGCTAAAAATGTAAAAAGGGATCTGGTTGGTGTTGTGATACTGTGTTTGATGCTTGCATAGAGTTGACAGTAAAATTGTAGTGTTGGTACAGTGTTGGACAAAAGTTGGTACAAGTGTGAGTCACTTGTCAATTCTATTGACAGATGTAAAATTAGCATTTTTGAAATGGGAAACTTGAAGAACAGGTTTATATTGAGCAGCCAGATGGTTCCCAGCTTGGTGATGATCCCCACTTGGTTTGATAAGAACATGAGTATCATTGTTATATGAAGAATATTTTATAAGCACTGTTGTTGAAGCCCATTGGTTGTGCAAAGAACTTGAACTTGAGTTAGAGAAAAACATTTTGAGTTGAGATTGAGATTTGAGAATAGAAGATATTAAGTCTCTAACAATTCTTCTTATGCTTCTATGAAGTGGATTTGATTTGAGACTGTCATTCATTGTTGAGTTCATTTTGAGTACCACTTGAGCATGATTGATTGAGCCTTTGAAGAAGGCCTTTGGGAAATTTTTGAGGATAGTGTTGGGACAGGTTTCTAGAGCAGATTTGGGCAAGTTCTTGGTGAGATTGTTAGAGAAGATTTGGGCAAGTTCTTGGTGAGCTTGTTAGACCAGACTTGGATAGGTTCTATGTGAGCCTACTAAGCAGGTTCTTAGTGAGCCCATTAACAGAGCTTTGGAGGTGACAAAGTATAGAGGACAGAGTCTCAATGGATAGAGATTCAATAACCAACACAATTGAAGATAGATTTGAGTGAGGATTCTTCAAGTGGGGAGAGGTCCACCAGTCAGTGCAGCAGAGAGATAGAATCTTCTATAATATAAAGAGTACTAGTGGAGGTGCATTCTATCTTGGAGATAGATTGGTCGAGTAGGTTAAACTTCCCAAGAATTGGCTAGCCATAGGGATCACTTTTTTAGGGGGAGCATTTAAATATTTGATTATATTTTTGCTCATGATCATGATTTTTACTAAATGTAAAATTTTTCTGCTTGAGAATGTTGTGCATGGACTCAAGGGGAGTCTACAGCAGCCCTTTGGTATTATTGTCAAAGGGGGAGAAGAGTTACAGATAATTGCATGTGTGTTGACAACAATTCCAAAGGGGGAGATTGTTGAGCAAGGTGCAGTAACAATATTGTCATTGTTGTCAACACAGACAGTTAGATCAGTTGATGCAGTGAACATAGTCATGATGCAGTGAATAGGAAGTTCAAAAGCTATTCAGAATATGCAACAGTATTGTCATTATTGTCAACATAGTCAGTTAGATCTATTGATGCAGTGGAAAGGCAATTCAAAAGCCATTTAGATGCAGAGGATATGAGTTCAAAGGTGATTCAGAGTATGGACAATGAGTTTCCAAGAAGACCATAACGGCCCATTTGCAAAAGATCAAAGAAAAAGACAAGTAAAAAAAGTGTCGCGATATTGTGACATATACAACAGACAAGAAAAACTATCACGATTTCGTGACATGTTAGAGGAGAGAGAAAAATATAGAAAAACTATTACGATTTCAAGACATATTGGAAGAGAGAGAAGCAATAGGTAAAAGTGTCACGATTTCGTGACATACTAGAGGAGAGAGAAATAGCATAGAAAACTGTCATGATTTCATGACATGTTGGAAGAGAAGAAGGCAAGTTGAAAAACTATCACGATTTTATGACATGTTCGAAGCAGAGGCGCAAGCAGGTAAAACTGTCATGATTTCATGACATGTTGGAAGAGAAGAAGGCAAGTTGAAAAACTATCATGATTTCGTGACATGTTCAAAGCGAAGGCGCAAGCAGGTAAAACTGTCATGATTTTACGACATATTGGAAGAGAAGAAGGCAAAAAACTGTCACAATTTCATGACATGTTGGAAGCAAAGAAGCCAAGTAGAAAAATTGTCACGATTTCGTGACATGTTGGAAGTGAAGAAGCTAAGTAGAAAAACTGTTGTGATTTCATGAAAAGTTGGAAGCAAAGAAGGCAAAGGGAAAAACTGTCACGATTTCGTGACATGTTCAGAGAGAAGGTGCAAGCAAAGAAAAATTTCATGATTTCATGACATGTTTCAGGGAGAAGGAGCTTGCAAAGAAAAGTGTTGCAATTTCGTGACAATTTGCAAGAGAGATAGTACGGACAAAAAAGTGTCACAATTTTGTGACATGCAGCAGAAGAAAAAGTTTCGAGTGAGAACTGTCGTGATTTCGTGACATGCAGTAGAAGAAAGAGTTCAAAGTAAGAACTGTCACAATTTTGTGACATGCAGCAGAAGAAAATGTTCCAAGTGAGAATTGTCACGATTTCACGACGAGTTGCAAAGAAAGTGTACAGAAGTTGAAAGCGTTGCGATTTCATGACAAGTTACAAAGAAAGTGTACGAAAGTTGAAAGCGTCATGATCTCATGATAGGTTGAAAAGAAAGCATACAGATGCAAAAAGGGTCATGATTTCATGATAGATTGAGATGGTAGCGTACGGTTGCAGAAAGTGTCACGATTTTGCAACAAAAATAGAAAGCAGGTCTTCAATAGTAGAAGTGCTGTGATTTCATGACAAAAGCAGAGAGCAAGTCTTCGAAAGCAGAACTGTCATGATTTTGTGACAGGATCAAAAAGCAAGTCTTCAATGACAGAAGCATCGTGATTTCGTGACAAAAGCAGAGAGCAAGTCTTCGAAAGCAGAACTGTCACGATTTCATGATAGGATCAAAAAGCAAGTCTTCAATGACAGAAGCGTCGTGATTTCGTGATAAGAGCAGAAAGGAAGTCGACGAAGGTAGAAGTGTCACGATTTCGTGACAAAAGCAAAAGGCTAGGTACAAAAATAGAAAGTGTCACGATTTCATGATAAAAGCAAAGACAAATTCTATGAAGGCAGAAGTGTCACGATAGAAGTGAAGACGAAGTCTACAGAGGTAGAAGTGTCATGATTTCACGACAAAAGATCAAATGAAGTCTCCAAAGGCAGAAGTGTCACGATATCGTGATAGAAGCAAAAAGTGGAGCCTGCAAAGGAAGAAATGTCGCGATATCATGACATGTTGCGTTTTTGCGGCTACAGCAACAAAGGAAGCTTCAAAGACAGAAATGTCATGATTTTGTGATAGGTCGTTTTAGTGCACAACAAGAAGAACCCGACTGCAGTAAGAAGCATAATAGTGGACTGACTTCACCACAACATTTATAGAGGCAGATACAGAGTGAATTCATGCAGCCAAATAAGAAGAGTGATCAAAAGGCAGTATGGCGGTTACAGGGACTGACCAGAATGAATTCATTGAGCGATGGGTAGAAGCCGACAAAGATCAATGACAATCGACTCAGAATAGGGTTTAACAGTCGACTAAGTTTAGGGTTTGCATTAGCATAATCAGCCAACTACAATTAGGGTTTTCATCATGAAATCTCTATTATATAAGGAGGGCTATTTGGAGATTTATTTTTTGAACTAAGTGAGTATCGAAGTGTGTGATATGCGGTCGTAAGAGCATAGATAGTGCAGAAGCGATGAGATGATGGCGAAGTGCGCAAAGTGAGCAAGTCATGTCGAATCAAGCTAAGTGTAGAATTCGCTAATAGAGGAGAGTGCGCGAAAGGAAGAAGATGATCATGAAATTTGACTGTAGATTGAAGAACACAAGATTATACTGAGAGGGGGGGTGAACAATATAAGACCACTTTTAACTTTATCTTTCTAAGAAGATTTCAAATCAATAACATGCAGAATAAAGATAGCAGTAATAACAGTAGTAAGACAATGCACAAAAAGTAATCCACAAAGAGACACAACAATTTACGTGGTTCACCCAAGGTGGGCTACTCCACGGATAAAACTTTTTTTCTAAAAGTTGTATCAAAGTCCTCTGGGAATCCTTCCCGATTACAATGTTTATGAGCCTCGGCTCAAAGGAGACACCTTCCCCTAATTCTACTTTGGCTGGTGACCCTCTAGAAGACCTCTACCTCCTCTGCCCTTAGCAAATGGAATTCTATCCATAGAAGACACCTGTCTTCCCTGCTCTGGCTGGAGATCTCTATCCTCAATTTTGTCACAACAAAGCTAGTCCTCTTTTCTGCACCAAGAAACATAGTCCTTCGGTCTGGCACAATACTGTCCTCTTCCTCTGTTCTTTTTTGCACTTGGATGAAACCAATTTTTTACTGTCTGCACAAATTACAGCACCACTCGATCAACTTATTTACTTTTGCAAAAACATAGAAGCACAGACTTCGTGTATTCTGAGTATACACAGCAATACAGTCTTCACAAAATATAGCAGCACTATCTTCGCAAATACAACAAAACTTCCTTCGCACTCTTTGCCTAAATCACGATAGCACTATCTTCGCACCCTCTATGTAAACACAACAGTCGCTCAGGCTTAGTCGGTTGTCACTCTTCAACTGCGTCGGCTACCAAACCCTACGCTGCGTCGGCCCAAAATTTAAAATTTTTGGCTCAAAATTAACTCTGTCCTCAACCGCCTCCCTATAGCTTTTGGTGTGAAACTTCAACATGTCACGATATCATGACGTATTTGCTTGCCATACAACTTCATTGGATTGCTGTCATGAAATCGTGACACTACTGCCTGTCGAACAGCTTCTTTGGCTTGCTGTCATGAAATCGTGACACTACCGCCTACCGTATAGTTTCTTTGGCTTACTGTCACGAAATCGTGACACTACAGCCTACTGTGCACCTTCTGTTACTTACTGTCATGAAATCATGACACTACTGCCTGTTGTGCATCTTTTGTAGTTTATTGTCATGAAATCATGACACTACAGCCTACCGTACACTTCCTATAGCCTGTTGTCATGAAATCATGACACTGCAGCTTGCCATGCACTTTCTCTAGCCTATTGTCACGAAATCGTGACACTGTAGTCTGCCGTACATCTTTTTGCTTATGTCACGAAATCGTGACACTTCCTATCTTTGCTGATGTCATCTGCAACTCTGTCATGAAATCGTGACCTTTTTGCCTTCATGGCCTCCTTCTCTGCTTGCACTAGCGAAAATGGAACATGTCACGAAATCATGATGCTTTTGCTGCCTTCAGCTCTTTTCTGCTGCCTGTCACGAAATCGTGACACTTCGGGCTTCCGTATGCTTTCTCCACTGCCTGTCGTGAAATCGTGACACTTCTAGTTTTCGTACGCTTTCTTTTGCAGTTGGTCGTGAAATCATGATGCTTCTCCTTTTAGGCTCTTCTCTTTGCTGCATGTCGTGAAATCACGAAAGTTCCCATTTCAAGCCTCTGTAGCATGTCGCGAAATCGCGACAGTCCTCAACTCGACCTTTGGAGCATGTTGCAAAAATACGATAGTCCTTACTTGGAACTTTGCATCATGTCATGAAATCATGACAGTTCCTGAATTACTTTCTCTCTCTTCAAACTTGTCACGAAATCATGACAGTTAAGACTGTAGACTTCCTCTTCTTCAACATGTCACGAAATCGTGACACTTTTCTTTTTGGACTCTCTCTCCTGCAACATGTTGCAAAATCGTGACACTTGCTTGTCCAAACAACTTTCCTGGCAATGTGTCGCAAAATCATGACACTTTTCTTTCTCTGCCTTCTTGCGCTCCCTGAGTCGCAAAAATGCGACATGTCATGAAATCGTGATAGTTTAGCCTGCTTTGCCTCTGCCTTCCAGCATGTCGCAAAATCATGATAGTTTTGCCAGAAATTTCTCTCTCCTCAAACATGTCGCAAAATCGTGATAGTTTTGCTAGCACTTTCTCTCTCCTTGAACATGTCACGAAATCGTGACAGTTTTGCCAGCATTTTCTCTCTCCTAAAACATGTCACAAAATCGCGACAGTTTTTCCAGCAGCCTGCAAACTTTTTCTAACTTATCTTTTTCTAGATCTTTTGCAACTGGGCTACTCTGATTTTCTTGGAGACTTACTAACCAGCTGAAACCTTCATCAAAACACATACTTAGACATAAAAACAAATTGCTCCAAGAACTCCTTGACATCAAAGACAACAACTACCAAGAGCTCCTTGACATCAATGACAACAACTATACTTGAGCAAAGGCAATGTACTCAAGATACCCAAAATTGCCAACAATCTCCCCCTTTGTCATTGATGGCAACCCTTTACTAAAAACACATCTTCAAGAGCCAAAACTGAAATCAAACTCTTTGAAGTTTTGCTCCCCCTAACTTGAAGCTTTCCTTTTCACTTGAAGCTCTCCCCCTTACTTATCTCTCCCCCTTACTCAAATCTCTCCCCCTTTGTCATCAATGGCAAAGGGTCACCTTTGGGGCTTGGGACTAAGAATGAGCCTCTTAGCTTAGTCCCTCTCCCACCTTCTGATGAGGTGATTTAAAATAGGGTTGGGAGTGAAACTCCCATTAGACACTCATCATCATCAATGTCTACAATTTCTTTGCCATGCCTTCTCTTGATTTCTTTGTCTGTATTTTTGTTTCTGTCACTGTTCTGATCCTCGGACCTGTTCATACTGCTATTCCTGTTTCTTTTATCATTCTTGTTCTTATCCATACCTTGATCCTTAGATCTGTTCATATCACTTTTTTTGTTCTTGTACCTTGGAAGATCAGTTCTGCACTGTCTGGCTGTGTGACCTGTATTGTTGCACTTGTAGCAAGTAACAATATTATTTCTTTCAGGCATAGCTATTTTTTGAATCCGTCTGTTATGATTAACCCAGTTCCTGGTATTTGCCTTACAAAAAATTGCTTTATGCCCAAATTGATTGCAACAGTAACAATACCCTTGGAAGAAATTACCACTTCTGAAATTATTGTTAACCCTCTTCATTTGAGATATGCAATGTGCAGCCATGTGTCCAAACCTGTAACACGCAAAACATCTGCCGTGAAATATTCTTTTGATCGATCTCTTGGGTCCCATAAACTTCTGCTTCACATTCAGAAATCTGTTTTCTGTTTCTGCATATTCATCACTCACGGACTCATGATCTGAAATACTTTCTTCATCAGAACTTTCTTCCTTTTGAAATTTCTTGCTAGATGTCCCAACCTGTTTCTTGTGCGGCTCAACAAAATCGAGACCTGTTTTATCTGTTGGTTTTCTTTGTCCTTTGATGAGAAATTTAACCTTCTTGGAGCTATCCTGAAATCTGTAGAGCTTATCCTTGTACTCTTTATTTTCTTCTTTCAAAGAAGCCATTTTTTGTTCTAAATCATTATACTCAAGAATCTTAGACTCTAACTCATCCTTGAGTTCCTGTGTTTTAGCTATAGAGAAGTCAAGACTTTCTATAAGATCGTCTCTCTCCATACAACATTCATCTAACTTAATCTTGAGTCTGTCATTCTTCTTTCTTTCCTTTTTCAAAACACTAAGAGCATTATTGAGTTCACATTCAAGATCCTCTATTTGATTGCACTTTGAATTATCAAGGCCCTTTTCAGATTTCTTATCACTAGAGGTGCTACCCTTTTCAAAAACCATACATGCATTTTCCTTATCATTTTCTGAAGCATCCTCATACATACTAGTAACCAATTCATTATTTGTGCAATCATCTTCAAGGTGCCCAAAATTTCCACATCTAAAACATTTCAAGACAATGAATTTATGTTTCGGTTCTTCCTCTTTTTTTGAAATGAACATCTCATTTTCATCATCACTAGAAGAACTTTCACTATCATTGCTAGAAAACTTACTTGCTTTGTCTAAGTAGAAGCTCTTCTTATTCTTGTGAGAATGCCTCTTTCCTTGATTGTTGTACTCATATTTGCTTTTTCGGTGATTGTTGTACTCATCTTTGCTCTTTCTGTAATACCTGTGCTTTTCAGAATCCTTGCTCTTAACTTCCTGTATATCTTCATCACTTTCATTTTTGGAAACAGTACAGTCAGTAGCATAATGACCAAATTTTCCATAGTTGAAGCATCTTATATTTTTCTTGCTTTTGTGCTTTCTGGAAAACTTGCCTTTCTTGCTGTAATATGCCTCTTCCTCACTAGAAGACTCATCACTTTCTTGAATCTGTTTGCCCTTTGATTTCTTGGTAGCTTTGAAAGCTGCCTCTTTCTTTACATCAACTTTCACTTGAGTTCTCAGCTCAAATGCTGCAAGAATACTATGGAGCTCATCCTTTTTCAATTTATCTAAATCTTTAGCTTCCTCAATAGAAAAAATATTTTCACTAAATCTATTAGGAAGAGATCTTAAAATCTTATCACACACATCATTTTCAGCAAGTTCAAGACCTAAGTCTTTCATAGAATTAACAACTTCATCCATACGGAGCATGTAGTCACTAATATTTTCATCATCATTCATCTTGAGTTGTTCAAACATACCTTTAAAATGTCTCAACTTGGCCTTTCGGACATTTGCATCACCTGTATGAACAACCTGCAACTGTTTCCACATTTCACTAGCTGTCTTGCAATGAATAACTTTGGTGAGATCTGCCTTCTGTAGACCCTTCAGGATTGCATTCATGGCTTTTGAGTTGCTGTGATGTAGAAGCCTATCTTCTTTAGTGTAAGGACCATTTTAAAGAATAGTGTACCCATCTTCAATCACTTCCCATACCTCATTGCCGAGTGCCATTAGATAGACTTTCATTCTTGCACTCCACAGGCCAAAATCTGATCCGTCAAGAATAGGTGCTGCATTGCCACTTGAGTAGTCCATTGTGTTCTTTGCAAACTTTTCCTTCAAGCTGTTAAACTTTTCGAAGGCACTAGCTCTGATACCAATTGAAGAACACAAGCTTATACTGAGAGGGGGGGTGAACAGTATAAGACCACTTTTAACTTTATCTTTCAAAGCAACTTTCAAATCAATAACATGCAGAATAAAGATAGCAGTAATAACAATAGTAAGACAATGCACAAAAAGTAATCCACAAAGAGACACAGCAATTTACGTGGTTCACCCAAGGTGGGCTACTCCACGGATAAAACTTTTCTTCTAAAAGTTGTATCAAAGTCCTCTGGGAATCCTTCCCGATTACAATGTTTATGAGCCTCAGCTCAAAGGAGACACCTTCCCCTAATTCTGCTTTGGTTGGTGACCCTCTAGAAGACCTCTACCTCCTCTACCCTTAGCAAATGGAATTATGTCCACAGAAGACACCTGTCTTCCCTACTCTGGCTGGAGATCTTTGTCCTCAATTCTGTCACTGCAAAGCTAGTCCTCTTTCTTGCACCAAGAAACACAGTCCTTCGATCTGGCACAATACTGTCCTCTTCCTCTGTTCTTTTTTGCACTTGGATGAAACCAATTTTTTACTGTCTGCACAAATTATAGCACCACTCGATCAACTTATTTACTTCTACAAAAACATAGAAGCATAGACTTCACGTATTCTGTGTATACACAGCAATACAGTCTTTGCAAAATATAACAGCACTATCTTCGCAAATACAATAGCACTTCCTTCACACTCTTTGCCTAAATCATGATAGCACTGTCTTCGCACCCTCTATGTAAACACACCAGTCGCTCAGGCTTCTACTTATGCACTTCTACGATCGATCTTTTCCCCGCACTCTCTTTGCACAATTCGCACTTCGAACGCACACTTGATCGATGCCCAAACTATTCAAACATTCCTCCTTTTATAGTGTAAGATCCAAGATCATAATATTCATGCTTAGTCGGCTGTCACTCTTCAACTGCATCGGCTACCAAACCCTACGCTGCGTCGGCCCAGAATTTAAAATTTTTGGCTCAAAGTTAACTCTGTCCTCAACCGCCTCCCTATAGCTTTTGGTGTGAAACTTCAACATGTCACGATATCGTGATGCCTTTGCTTGTCGTACAACTTCGTTGGCTTGCTGTCACGAAATCGTGACACTACTGCCTACCGAACAGCTTCTTTGGCTTGCTGTCACGAAATCGTGACACTACAGCCTACCGTACAGTTTCTTTGGCTTACTGTTGTGAAATCGTGACACTACAGCCTGCTGTGCACCTTTTGTTACTTTTTGTCATGAAATCGTGACACTACTGCCTGTTGTGCATATTTTGTAGTTTACTGTCATGAAATCGTGACACTACAGCCTGCCATACACTTCTTGTAGCCTGTTATCACGAAATCGCGACACTTCAGCTCGCCATGCACTTTCTCTAGCCTATTGTCGTGAAATCGTGACACTGCAGTCTGTCGTACATCTTCTTTCTGCTTATGTCACAAAATCGTGACACTTCTTGTATTTGTTGATGTCATCTGCAACTCTATCGCGAAATCATGACCTTTTTGCCTTCATGGCCTCCTTCTCTGCTTGCACTAGCAAAAATGGAACATGTCACGAAATCATGACGCTTTCGCTGCCTTCAACTCTTTTTTTTTTGCCTATCACGAAATCACGACACTTCGGGCTTCCGTACGCTTTCTCCACTGCTTGTCACGAAATCATGACACTTCTAGCTTCTGTACGCTTTCTTTTGCAGCTGGTCGCAAAATCGTGACGCTTCTCCTTTTAGGCTCTTCTCTTTGCTGCATGTCGCGAAATCATGACAGTTCCCATTTCAAGCCTCTGCAGCATGTCACGAAATCATGACAGTCCTCAACTCGACCTTTGGAGCATGTTGCAAAAATATGACAGTCCTTACTTGGAACTTTGCATCATGTCACGAAATCGTGATAGTTCTTGAATTACTTTCTCTCTCTTCAAACTTGTCGCGAAATTGCGATAGTTAAGACTGCAGACTTCCTCTTCTTCAACATGTCGTGAAATCGTGACACTTTTCTTTTCGGACTCTCTCTCCTGCAACATGTCGCGAAATCGTGACACTTGCTCATCCGAACAAATTTCCTGGAAATGTGTCACGAAATCGTGACACTTTTCTTTCTCTGCCTTCCTGCGCTCCTCGAGTTGCAAAAATGCGACATGTCACGAAATCACGACAGTTTAGCCTGCTTTGCCTCTGCCTTCCAACATGTCGTGAAATCATGATAGTTTTGCCCGAACTTTCTCTCTCCTCAAACATGTCGCGAAATCGCGACAGTTTTGCTAGCACTTTCTTTCTCCTCGAACATGTCACGAAATCATGACAGTTTTGCCAGCATTTTCTCTCTCCTAAAACATGTCGCGAAATCACGACAGTTTTTCCAACAGCCTGCAAACTTTTTCTAACTTATCTTTTTCTGGATCTTTTGCAACTGGGCTACTCTGATTTTCTTGGAGACTTACTGACCAGCTGAAACCTTCATCAAAACACATACTTAGACATAAAAACAAATTGCTCCAAGAACTCCTTGACATCAAAGACAACAACTACCAAGAGCTCCTTGACATCAATGACAACAACTATACTTGAGCAAAGGCAATGTACTCAAGATACCCAAAATTGCCAACATAGATCGCAGAAGTGTGCGAAGTGATTGCACATAAAAAAATAGAAGGTGCAGTGCGGCTATAGATCACAGAAGTGTGCGAAGTGTCTATTCTGTGAACAGTGAGAGAGATCTGGTATGCTTTGGACCAATCAGGGTCTTGTGAAAAGGAAGGTATTTTCCTGTCAAAACATTTACATTCAAATTGAAGTCCAGGTTGTAGCTTGGCATTAGGGGTTGGTACTCCTTTCTGTTGGTGTAGATAAATAAGGGGTTGGTGCTGGTAAACTGATTGTAAAGTTGTTGCTTTGCAAGAGGCTAGATTTGGATGGTAGTCCAAGCAGCCATTCTTTTTGAGGAGTAGCCATATTGGTGAACCTCGTTAAATCTTGTGTTGTGTGATTTTCTCTTGCTGTTCTTGCTATATCTATTTATAAGTTTTAACTGCTACTATTTTTAGAGCTGTTAATTCATTGTTAAAGAGCTACACTAATTCACCCCCCCTCTCAGTGCCATTGTAAGTACAACACACTTGACTCGATAATTACAATGATGATATTGATAACTTATATATCTAATGATCCTCTATGGAGTAATATATAGCCATTGTGAGTTAGAACTCTCCAATTATCCTCAAAGAGGGAAAAAATTAGAGAGGGGAGGGTCCCGATCCCTTCCCTACTCCCCCTCCCCTGGTTCCTGCCCAGTCCCTGGCTCATCCCATGTCATCCCTCCCTAAGATTATTTGTTGCAAATGATCTCATTGAGGGAGATCCTTCTCCTCTTTTTGAACCTCTCCTAGTCGGTCAGGGTTCCCTTTTTTGAGTTTTTGGCCTGGTTCTTCCTAGGTTCCTTGCTATTTTCGGGATCCCTTCCCTTTTTTTTTCCTCAAGCTTCCCCTAGGGTTTTTTGTAGATTTTTGGCATGGATCTGGTTCCCTACGGTTCTCTGGGTGGTGGGGGTGATTGGTTGGATTTTTTAACGGCTTCCTGGGATTTCATTTGAGGTCCTTACTACTTTGGGGGTGGTCTGGGGGGGCCTCTTTCCCCCTTTTTCTAGTGAATCCTCTCTGGGATCCTGTGGCTGCTGTTGGTCCCGTCCCTATGGAGAGGGCCCTCTTTGATTTCTTTCTTGGAGGCTTCTTCATGCTGGTTCTGCTCCTTGGTGGACACCCTGGGCATTTTTTTGGCCTTGGGGGGGGGATTTTTCTCTACCTGGGTTGTTCCTAGCCTCAGTCCCAGTTCCCTAAAGTTTCTCCTATGCAAGGATGGGATTCTTGGCCCCTGCTGTTGGGGTTCTCTAGGTTTTGCTACATTTTTCAAATCATGGGGGGATCTGATCTATGCATGCAGACCCTAGATCCCCCAGGCTAGGCTCTCAGGGATCCTATATTTATGGCTATTACCTCTTCTCACCTAGGATCCCTAGTCCTTGTATCCTTGGTCCCTTAACCTGTTGTCTTTTCCTGCTGGTTGTCCTGGGGGTGGGATTCTCTTGGTGGTGCTTTCTGGCTACTTCCTAATGGTCGAGATCTCCTCTTTTTTGGTCTTCAACTACTTCCTTCTAGATAGGATTCCCCATTTTTTCTAGGCAGGATGGTTTCCCGTTGGACGGGATGGTTTACCGTGGGGTAGGATTCTCCAGAACTGTTGGGTTTCCCACTGGGCGGGTTTTTATCATTTCGTGTTGGTTTTCTCGGGAGGCAAGATTCACTTGGTAGAGGTTTTTGCTACTTCCCACTGGGCGAGATCTACACTGGGATGGATTTTAGCTGCTTCTCACTGGGCGGGATTCACTCTTTGGTGGTTTTTTGACTGCTTCTCGCTAGGCAGGATTTATATTATAATGGTTTTTTGCTGCTTCCTACTGGGCGAGATTTACATGATGGCGGTTTTTAGCTGCTCCCCACTGGGTGGGATCTTCAAACTTACCTTCCTTTGAAATTGGTGGTTTCCCACTGGGCGGGATTTTTGTTTGTTTTTCATTTTCAGGGTATTGGTGCCTTGGGCCCAAAATTTTGTTGTAATGGCTTATTATCGGTATGTTATTTCCAACTCTTATGTAATCAAGTTTTGGTATTCTAGTTAAAACCCGCTGTAAATACAATAGCTACTTATCAAAAAAATATATATAGCCATTGTATAATGACTCTTTGGATACTTGACTATTCCTTTCCTTATGCCAAGTCTCATGACTCTTGGCTTCTCTACTTGAAACTTGCATACACATGAATCTATCTTGTATGTACACCTAGACATGAATCTTCACTTAGCATACTCTAATATAAAGATACTTGTGCACTCTTACATATAAGACACTTGTGCACATATACTCACATTACACTTGTACACTTACTCACATGACACTTGTGCATTTCTTGCATATTATTACATTACATAAAATATTACTCACACTCTAAACTAAGATTTAACCCTAATCTAATATTTATAATGTGTACTATGAAGGTACCATGGGGGTACATTAACATGTACTAAATAATGTAATATACTCAAACACTATAAAGAGCGTAATTAAGGAATTAATAGATTTTTATAGTCTAGAGTTTATTTTAATACAAGAATCAAAATTAAGTAGAGAGGAATGTAAGGTTACTCTTAAAAATATTTGGAATATGGGTGATTGTCTAGAAATGTATTCTACAAGAGATTCAAGTGACATTACAACAATATGGGACAAACACAAATGGGATGGGAAATTGGTAGAAGCAAAAAGTAATTGGGTTACTAGATTATTTTGTAAGAAAGAGGAAAAATGAAAGTTGGGATTATAAATGTATATGCTCCAACTATAATTACTCATCCTGAAAGATGTTAGAAGGACCTTTGCATATTTTTTCAAACACAATAATGATTCATTGTGATCTATGGATTCTTTGGGGTTATTTCTACATTGTTATACTCCTTTGGAAAAGAAGGGTGGTACTCTAAGATGGTCTAAATCAACGCACGATTTTGTAATTCAAATTGCCTTTGGGATGTTAGTCCTTCAAGTTTGTAATATACATGGGATAATATATGCATTGGAAAAACTCATATAATAAAAAATATTGGATAGATTCTTGTTATCTAGCAAATGGATGTAAACATATACAATCTATTTAGATATTTTATTGGGAGTAGGATTAGATCACAAACCCATTCTTTTGACCTATGATTTACCCAATAATGGTCATCCAAAGCTATTTTGCTTCCAATTTATGTGGCTTGAAGACCCAAATTTCTTCCACATAGTTATGTTATGATGGGATGAAAAAAATATTGAACAATCATATATGTATAGGTATGTTTAAAGGAGCAAATGCAGATTTGGAACACCAATTATTTTTAAATCCAATATCAAAACTTTCCAAGAGATAGTAGAAACTAATGGAATGGATTAGGATTCTTATGTGAAATAAATATAATTATTTTTCAGTTATCAAAATGCATTAAAAACGAGTCATAATGATTCCAAAAATCTAGGGATAAATGGCTCAAGGAAGGAGATAGAAATATAAAAATATTTATGCTACAATGAAAATATTTTTTCTTTTCATCACACAAAAAATATTTTAACTCCAAATGGAAGAAATATTAAGGAAGAAGAAGATATAAGGAGGGAAGCAATAAATTATTTTTAAAATATTTTATTAGATAATGGGAAATACAAGGAGGCACAATATAAGTTTTTACAAAGTATTCCATCAATTATCACACAAGGATAAAATAAAAGCTTGATGATGAAGATATATTTGTAGGAGCTACATGAAGAAAATTTCTCTTTACATCCTAACAAGGCACCTAACACCGATGGATTTGCTGTAATTTTCTTTCACATTTTTTGGTTTTCTTAAAGAGTGATATAATATTTACAATTGAAGAGGCCTTGAAAAGGAAGACTATCATAAGTGAGAGCAATGCCACTTTTATTACGATGGTTCCCAAGAAAAGCAAGACAAAATATTTTGATAATTTTTTTCACTAAGACTTTATAATATAACTTATAAGATTATTTCAAAACTTATGGCAAATAGGTTGAAAGGCATTCTAGATTGTGTTTTCTTAGAGTATTAAGGTGGTTTTTTTTTATAGAAAATTAATTCTTGATAGTATAATCATTCCATAGGAGACCATACACTCTATTAATTCCATGAAAAAACCAATTATGCTTATAAAATTAGATATGAACAAAGCATATGATAGGGTTTCCTAGATTTTTCTACATGACATTCTCAAAAAGTTTGGTTTTGAATATAGTTGGTGTAAATGGAATAAATGTTGTTATAGTACTGTGAAATATTCTATATTGATCGATGTTTCTCTTGTTGGTTACTTCAATTCATCTTGTGGACTCTACCAAGATGATCTACTATCTCCTTATCTATTTATTATTCTTGTAGAGGCATTAGGGAGAGATTTCTCAAAGGTAAAAATTGAAGGAAAATTCAAAGGTATTTGGTTATAAAAAATGGTCCATTCGAATCTCACCTTCAATTTATTGATGACACTTTTCTCTTGGGGCACCCCTCAATCAGTGAGATGATGGAGTTTAAACCAATATAATCATTTTATGATAAGGCTACTAGATAGTTGGTTAATATTACAAAACCTAAGGTTTTTTTGTTAAAAATGCCCTAGATTTACAACAAATTAGTGTGGATATTTTAGGGTTTAAAATTGAAAAAAAATCCAACTGTTGGACATTTTGAGAAGTGTTTTTTGTCATTGATGTCAAAATCATTGTTGTGCTATGTTCGTCATCTTTGAGGACATTAAGTGTTTCCTCCAAAAGCAAGAAGGTCTTGAAAAGCAATAGGTTATAATATTTATTTTTAAAAATTATATACCCAGGAGGGTTCAAAGAATAAAGAACCAAGGAAGGAGAAGCAAAGTCAAATTAAATAATAATATATTATTATTATTTTGGATAAAAAATTGAGTTAAAAAAAGATTAAGGATCAAGTTGAAAAGACCCACAAGAGGATTTAATTTAAATTAATTTTTTTTAATCTTTGATTAAAATTTTAATTTAAATAATAATGGATGCTAAGGTTAAGTTAAATATTTATTTAATATTTAAATTAACTTTAAATATTTGAATTCAAATAAAATTTGAATAATCACCGACGTGGGAACAATCTAAGGGTCGCATATAAATAATGCTAAAGTTGTCATTTGGAAGATCATCCATGCGATTTGTATTTTAGCTCGTGCAAAAGAGAAGTTTAATTTTTGCATGTGTATTCAAGAAAAGGTAAGGACAAAGGGTAATAGCCTTAAAAATATATTTGAAGTCCCTCGCAACTGAGTTGGCAGCCAAGGGCTGCGTAAGACGCACGCTAGGTGCCTGGTGCAGATTCGAATCCCGTGCACATCATTTTGGTTGAAGGAGGTTCACGTTTTGAGTTTGCACCATTCGAGGGAGAAGGTCAAAGGCACACTTGTGCCTTTTGGCTCTTGTGGAGCCACACAACCTAGTTGGTGGGTGCAAGCGCTGCAAAAGTGCTTAGGGGAGAACCAACGATGGTTTGAATCCCACCAAGGCATTTTGGGCAGCACTATTGAGGCATGCGCATTGTGAGGTTTGATTTGGATTGTGAAAAATAAAAAGGGAAAATATTTTTTGTTTCCAAGGGCTTAAGTTGATGAAATTTTTTGCATAATGTATTTGATTATAAGTTGTTTAGGGGAGTTAAAAGGGAATGCAAAACTTTGATTTCTGGATTGAATATTTAAGTGTTAAGGAGTTATAAGAGAGTAAGGAAAGTTTATTTTTGAGATTCAAGGGTGTTGGATATTATTTTAAAAATTGGGGATTATAAGGTGTATTTGGATATTATTTTTGTATTGAAGAAATATTTTGAAGAAGTGTTAGGATGATAATTCTTGTCATCTAACCTTTGTGCTTGGCAAGGAAAGTGGTTATAATTGAGACATGTTTTGAAGTCTATTATTCAACAAATAAAAGGTATGGGCATATTCTTACTTAGTTGAAATAATTGATTGGTTGAAATTTTCTGGAAATAATATTGGAGTCAAAAGAATTTGGTTAAGTTTTCCTTTATGAGTTTTTTGAGTTGATGAGTTTTTTGAAATAGAAGTGAATGTTATAAACTTTGTTTGATTAGCATTACTGGAGATTTTGAGTGAGTGAATGCATATATCATTGTTGTGTGATTGAGAACCTTTGTTTATGAGTTTAAATATTGGATTAGGGTTTGAAAGATCATGAGTATCATTGTTATATGAGTTAAAGCATTATTATGAATGTGAAGCATATTGAGTCTCTAACAATTCTCTATATGTTTCTATGATATTGGACAAGTTCTAGTGAGGACTTGTTGAGCATATTGGATAAGTTATAGTGAGGACTTGTTGAACATATTGGACAAGTTCTAGTGAGGACTTATTGAGCAGATTGGATAAGTTCTAGTGAGGACTTGTTGAGAAGACTTGGACAAGTTCTAGTGAGGACTTGTTGAGAAGATTTGGACAAGTTCTAGAGAGGACTTGTGGATAGATTAGCATGAGATTTTGAGAAAGCTTACAAGTTATATTTGAGACAAGTCTTTGAGAGGAATTGTGAGCAGATTTTATTGATTGATTTGTTCAAACCTTGAGTTAATATTTGGGGTAGATCTAGCAGAGTTGATTTGTTATTAAGTCAAGCTTTGTGTTAATGCTTGAGGATAGAGATTGAGGATAGATTTGTGCTAGACTGAAGGATTGTATTTAGTACATATTTGAGGATAGAGTTTGGTGCATATTTGAGGATAGGTTTGTGCTAGATCAGAGACAGATTGAGCAGATTTGTGATAGACTAAAGGACTGTGTTTAGTGTAGATTTGAGATAGAGCAAAGAGCAAGCTTTAGAGATGACAAAGTATAGAGGATGACAGTCTCCAATGGATAAAGATCCATTATCTAGGGCAGTGAGGATAGGTCTTTTGAGTTAGGACAAGAGTCTTTAGTGGATAAACATCCATTAGCCAGTGTAGTAGAGGTAGAATTTCTTCTAGAAGATCACTAGCCAGAGCTAAGGAGAAATTTCTCCTATGGATAGATATCCATGAAATTGATTAGGGAATTGGTGTCTCCTTTGGACATAGATCCATAAACATTGTAATAGGGAAAGGATTCCCAATATATTGATTGAGAAAATTTTAGTAAAATATTTTCTCCGTGGAGTAGCCCACATTGGGTGAACCACGTTAAATTGGTGTCTCTATTATGTGTGGTGATTTGTGCATTGCTTTGATTACTATTATTGATATTGCTATCTATACATTGCATAATATTGATTGGAAAAGAAAAGTAAAAAGTGGTCTTATATTGTTCACCCCCCTCTCAGTATAAGTTTGTGTTCTTCACCAACTTGGGAATTCCTTTATCTCATAAAAAAAATAAAAATGAGCTTTAGATCATTTGTTTGGATAGAATAAAATATTATTTAGTATGTTGAAAAGGTATTTCTTAACCATGGTAGGAAGGCTACAACTCATAAAGACTACATTACAATCCATCCCTATTTATATGATGTAACTTTCAAGATTGTCAGTAGGTATAGATTCAAAATTTGATAAAATTCAAAGAGACTTTCTTTGAAAAGACTGAAGAAAAAATTAGTTTTTATCTTTTGTAAGTGGGATAGGGTTTATAAAGAAATAATATTGGAGGAACAAGATTGTGGAATTGCAAACTTACGAGTCTAGCCTTAGGGACAAAGCTTGGGTGGATACTATTTAGCGATCAAGGAAAGAATTGGGAAAAATATTACATAAAAGATATATAGGTTCTTTTGATGCAATGAACCTATTTAGGAAAATAACCCCATCCAAAATATTTTCAACATGGAACTTCATATTATATAGTTTACATTTGATAAAGAAACATATTAGATGGTCAATTAATGAGGGGATTATGCAAGTTTTTGGTCTTATGCTTGGTTGAAGCCTTGTCCTCTTATATATGACACAAAATGACAACCATTGGTTTAGGTATACCTAGCTTGTAAAGGTCCAAAGGTCAAATACCATATAGATATGAGCAACAACTCCAAAAAATGGATTTCTATTAGTAACCTAGTTGAAAGAGAGGAACTCAAACAAATTACAGATGAACTTCAAGAAATGATTCAAGAGTTTTGTTTATCAATTTCTACATGAAAGGATGAGTTGGATTGGAATCTATCAAACGATGGTGGATACTCAATCAAGCTAGGATATGAGGATTTAGAGCAATAAATATTTTCTACTCCCAAAGATTTTTTTGGAAGAATGTTTGGTCACTAAAGGCTTTCCCTAAGGCCTCAACATTCCTTTGGTTAGCAATTTAAAGTAAGATTCTTATAGGAGATAGTATACAAAGAATATAATATCATGGACCTTTCATATGTGCCTTGTATGAAAAGGATTTAAAAATATCAAACCATTTACTTAATGTCCCTTTGCTCACACCATTTGAGGTTACTGTTTTGAAAATGTGAAAATATATTGGGTAGCTCCATCAAAATTGAAAGAGTTGATAAAATGTTGGATTAATTACTTCAAAGCTAAATTATTATGTATTTTGTGGAGGATTGGACCTACCATTATTTGTTGGAATTTATGGCTTGAAAGTATAATAATTTTTTTAAAAATAAATTTCAAAACCATGCCCAGGTTTGGAATCATATTATTGCTTCTCTTGGATAATGTTTATAATATGGTGCTCATCATGGAAAACCTCAAGTGTAGAAAAAAAGGTGCTAACCATTTGGGTTTAGTATTTGAATATACATGGAATATTCATCTATGACAATGGCATTAAAATAAGGCATTTGCTTCAATCTATGGTAAATTATAAATGTCCATAAATTAGATTTATCAAAATTAATTTTCATGGTGCTTCCATAGGAAATCTAAGAAAAGCTAGTGGAGGTGGTATTTTTTGAAATGATAAAGGCAAAATTCTCCTCACTTACTTAGAATCACATGGAACTTCAAATAAAAAATATGTAGAGGCTAGGACACTTCTTATAGGGATTAAAATTGTAGTAGAAAAATATGGAAATATATTTCAATTGGGGGGGTTTAATTCTATCAACAAAAATGAATGTGGAGATTGGATAAAAAATAATAATATTGTTGATGTTCATCATCTATTAATGGAGGCAATCTCTTGGAAATGTGAGCATATTTATAAAGAATAAAATTGGATAGCAGATAATTTAGCCAATCACGGTGTTGATCTTTGTCTTGATGAAATGTAAATATTAGAAGGAAACTAGGCAACTAAGATTTTCTATTAATCAAAATAATGTCAAGGAGTTGATTATGGATACATAGAACTTCGAGGAAGTTGAATATATTTGTTAGAAAAACAAATGAAAAGTATTTGTGATAAAAATTCATGTTGGATATGGTTTACATGATCTAAAAACAAATGTGATATTTTGGTATTTTGATGGAAGTGGCTCCCAATAGAAGCCACATATAACTTATTTTAAAATACATGTAATTATTATATAGTCATGGTGTTAAATTTTAAAACACTTTTTAAATAAAATAAAGCATAATATTTATTGTAAGTCATATAAAAGAGAACAAATAAGTTGAATAGAAAAACACTATATTGTTAGGATTTATTACATAATTGACATGATAAATCATATTAAAAATAAAGTGGTTAGAACCACTTTTGTAGGAGTCATATGAAATTGTTAGTTAGTTGTGATTTTCACTAATTATGGAAATCATATTGTTAGTATGGCAGCTCTATATTGAGCAATCTAATTTGTATTTAAACAAGTTATTGATCAATAAGAAGCATTGTAGCATTTTACTATTAGTGGTATTAGAGTGGGTTGAGAGCAAAACCAACTCTCCTTGTTTTTGGACCAACTAGCTTTGTTCTAGAAAGGAATTTTGTTTTTATTGGTACAGATTTTTTAGTGTAACTCCAAATTCGCCTTGACATGGTAATTATTGACAACCACTGAAATCTTTGGTTGTCTCTACAATTGTGATGGAATATTAACTTTGTTTCAACTTAAAAACAAACATTTGCTATAGGTGGCTATTATGTTGTGAATTAAGTTCACCATCCCTATCTAAAAGTTCATCTATGACCTCTACACAAATGGGAGAAATTAAATGCGGTGCTTCATAAATGTTCTTGTATTTCTAAGGGATTATCATTGAAATGCCATTCGTGTTTACCAAAAATAAAAATAGTGTTTCATCCATGCTTTCAATTAATGGAATAAGTTATGGGTGGGTTTAGAATATTTTATTTTGTGCTTTGCAAGAAGCTTACCAACACACAAAATGACTTCGACTGAGTTGGCTATGTTAGGTTTTTGTTTGAGGGCTTGGAAAAATTGAAGTAGTCATACCAAATAATCTCTAATTTGTATTGTAAACAGATCAACCACTATAGTTACTAGTTTATTGAATGTGGAGATTGAGAAACCATGACCTTTCATTAAAAATAAAGAGTACGTCAAGCTTGAGATCTGTTACGATATTTTGTTCAAGCATGCGATGAAGAAGAATTTCTTATCAATTCTAAGGGACCATTGTCCCTTTATTGCAAAAAAAATATAGTAGCTAGATCATTAGAAATAATATTGGGAGGAAGGGTATGATTCATTGATTTGACATGCTCGAAAGGTAATTATCCTAACCATTGGACTACAAAGAAAATAAAAAAATTGAAGGAGACAAATCTTATGCTATATTCACGACATTGAAGAGGGGAACAATGGTGGCTAATCAACCTTAAATTCTCATGGGTAAATTTATCCAGTATTAAATATCAATCATAAAATCACATTCACATATAATTCAAATATTGTTTTTGCTGGAAATAAGGGGTTGTTGGCAATTTTGGGTATATTAGGTACATTGCCTTTGCTCAAGTGTTGATGTTGTCATTGATGTCAAGAAGCGGAAGGGTTTTTGTGAAAACAAAGGTAGACAAAATAAAAGGTTTTATTTAAAACCATGGACAACAGATTTGAAATGGGTTTTTCTTAAAACCCAAGTTGGCTCTTCGTTTAGTTGAAAAAGGTGCCCCAGTGATGAAGATAATTAATTTTAAATATTTAGTTTAAATTTTATTTATTTAAAATTTAAATTAATATTTTAAAATTAAATTAAAGTATTTTCTGACATGTTTGGAAAAGCCGACGTGTTTGGTAATGCATCGAAGTCTTGTTGGCAATTTTGGGTACATTGGGTACATTGCCTTTGCTCAAGTGTTGATGTTGTCATTGATGTCAAGAAGCGGAAAGGTTTTTTGTGAAAACCAAGGCAGTCAAAATAAAAGGTTTTATTTAAAACCATGGATAACAGATTTGAAATGGGTTTTTCTTAAAACCTAAGTTGGCTCTTCGTTTCGTTGAAAAAGATGCCCCGGTGATGAAGATATTTAATTTTAAATATTTAGTTTAAATTTTATTTAAAATTTAAATTAAAATATTAAATTAAATTAAAAGGGCCGACGTGTTTTGAAATGCATCTTAGTGCATATAAAAGGAGGCTATGGATCTCATTAATATTTGCGAAAACGAATTTGATTTTGATCGGCGAGCTTTTCTCGATTCTGTCTTCGAAGCCCCGGTGCCAGCGAAGGAGATAGGCGACGTCACGAAGGGCAGCAGTGGTGATTCGAATGTCATTGATATATATGAGCAACATGTAAATTCGTGAGTCCTCGGAGCACATTTTTCAACCATCTATCATTGCAGGTTCGAAACAAAGTTCACACGTAAGTTTGCATTATAGTGTGATGGAAAACAGGTCCAACATCGGTGACGTCTGCATAGCGAATCAAAACGAGTGATCGATGGTCATTCGGTGATTGGTTAGATGCAGCGGCAGCAGAGCTTAACAGAGGTAGCAATGGTAGCTTTCTCAATGGTGGATTAGAACATGGTGATTGGTTAGACGCAGCGCCAACAGAGCTTAACGATGGTCTTAGAGGAAGATAGTAGAGAGGAACAAATTCGATCGCCTCTCCAGTTGATCTCATCCACCGGATAGGTGCTTGGTTGCACGATAAGGGTTGTGAAGAAATTATCGCTGGTTTGAATATCACTGAGGATAGTGTTAACGATAGAAATATTTTGATTTTGGTTGAAGTTAAAGTGTATAAATTTGTTGAAGTTCTTTTAAGGTTTAACTATGGGGACCAGGACAGTCAGAGGTCTAGCAAGCGCTAGAGCCTAGGCTAGAGGTGGCTGTGAGTTCAAGTCACAGTGGTGACGACAGCACATTCAAAAATCGAGGGAGGTAGTTCAAGCATCAAGACGCGCATGTTGAAGATTCAAATGCTATCACCTTCCGTTTGATTTCATCCGATAGGTTGGTCAGAGTGGTTGTTGGAACAGTGTGTAAGTTGTAGCACAAGATACAATGCAGGTTCAATTCCCTGCGATGACGGCAGCGAACTTAGGTAAGTCGTTTTGTTGAAATTTAAATTAAAAACACTTTGGTCTAAGTTTGTGAGGAGTTATAAGGATTTTATGCCTTAATTGGTATTAAGGTATGAGGAGATATAAGGCATGTTGAGTGGTGTTTTCACCCAATTGTGAAAGCACACTCTCCGGTAGGATTTGGGTTCCAAATCCCCTCTTGCAAAGAAGTTAAACAAACAACTTCTCCAAGGTTCTTGTTATATTAGCATTTGCATATGTGCATCAAATAAAGATATTCAATTTAAATGCTTGGAACACCTTAGTGATTGCAAGTAACTGTAAACAAGGGGCACTGTTGGTTTATTTTACCATGAAACTTTAATGATTGTTCATTGAACCCTGATAAAGTAAATGTGAGTTGGCCCTCATATGACCACGATGTAATGCTTTAATTCCTTTTATCTTGATGGTTTTAAGATAGATTTTATCTTGCATTAAATCCTCAATGATGAATAGGGTCTCCAAATGTAGCTTCAAAATGTCACTTTAACTTATCCCTCTTAAATGAAATCAAATTTTCATCAAGATGAACAATTAAGTGCTTTAAGGAAAAGACCTTCAATGTAGTACTCAAATTATCCCTCTTTCGTAAAATTGGAATTTTTATGAAGAAAGGGTAATTTTAGGCCCAAAATGGAAATTTGTGAAAATGCCGTAAAACATAACCCCTTCAATGAAATTGGAATTTCCATGAAGGGAATGTCATCATAGGCTCATGAATGCAAAACAAAACTGGAAAAATGAAATTTGACCTTAAAATGGAAAATTTCTATTTTCGGATTTTTAAAATCTGTGACAAAACAGCAACTTCGATGAATTTTAAAAAATACTAAACAACTCCGAAAATGAAATTTCAAAGTGCGTATTGGAAGTCTGAATTATAATCTACGCAATGGTGAAATCATTTTTAGATTTTGAAATTTTTTTAATATTTATTTTAATGCCTGAAAATAGGAAAAAATTCTGAAATTAAATTTTTTTGGAAACAGAAAATTAAAGTTTGCATCAGAATAATGGCTGAAAATGCAGCAATGCAAAAGCTCCTTCAGTTTGATAGCACCCCGTCCTGCAAAACCGAATACGTGAGAGTTTCATACATGCAACCTAGCCTATTTGACCTGCAAAATAAACACAATCAAAGTAAACTAGGTGCTGGTTCCTAGGGTTTTAAATAATTTCCAGATTGCAAACATTCAAATGAAACAACCCAAAATAATGGCATCAATTTCACATACAAGTCTGAAATCTGAAAGGGGAAAAATAAGACAATTAAAATTAAGCATGCAGAAAATTTCTCATTCTTTCTTGCTAACAAGGCCTGAAATTTCTGAAGAAAAGCTTTCACATTCCAATTAAAATCCCTGCTTTACAAATGTGGCCATGCCCAAAGTTCCCATTTGGCCATGCCACCATTTCCGTCTATTTCCGTCTCCTTTTTCCCTCCTTTTCGTTTGCCTCTCTTTTTTAAATCAAATGCATTTAAAGTTTCCGAACATTCGTCTCCATCCTTTGGTCTTCAAAATGCTTTTCGTTTCTCCTGATTTGACTTCCCATTGCTTCGTTTCCTTTTCCATGGCGTTTCGCCTTTTACCATACGCAACCCTGCAAAAAGAAAAAGAACACGTTAAAAAAAACAAAACTAAACTTTACAACTAAACTAACATGTAAAAAATTAAAAATTAAAACTTAAAAAAAAAAAACAAAAAGCTAAAAAACAAACCTACCACTACATACTACTTAAAGCTAATAAAAAGTGCTTTAAAAGCTTTAAGAGCTATACGTGGCCACCATGAAAAATATAAGATATATATATATATATATATATATATATATATATATATATATATATATATCTTTTTTTTTTATTATTATTTTTTTTTTTTATTTTATGTTCATTTGTTTATATATATATATATATATTTTTATTTATCCTTTCTTTTTTTTTTTATTTATTTATTTATTTTTTTAATTCCTTTTTTTTTTTAGTTTATTTATTTTTTAAACATGAATTAACCCAAAAGTTAATGTTTGAATTATAAACACTTTAATAAACCTATAAAAAAAAGAAAAAGACAAAAACCACACCAAAATTTATCAAAAAAAAATGTGGGTCCCCAAGCTTTGGGGCTAGTTGTGAAACAGTCACAACAAATGGCGACTCTGCTGGGAAATGCTCCTGAGCATTTCGATGAGAACCCAAAAAAGAAAACCTGAAAACACACTTCAAAACTTTAACACGAGTGTCAACAAATATCCAAAGAATGCCAATAGATCAGAAATACATGAAACATCAGAATTGCTAAGCATCAGCTCGGTGTGTGCAATGTGTTTCTTTCCCTATCATTTGAAATTGATCCACACTCCATTATCAGTTTTGCATGAATGCATATGTGGGATGGCTGAATGATTTGTGTATCCTAATGAATGTGCTAGGAGATTTTGCTTTCATAAAATGCATGGTCATTCTTCTATTATTATGTACAAGCATTCAAGATTGCCAAACCCTCTTAGGATCCACCAATTCATTACCTTATGTATCCCAAAGTTGGTTATGAGTCCCTACTATCTGGAACCCATGTGCAAGTGAATGTGAAATCAGAACTTTGGGGAATCGGACTCCCAACCAAGCGAGATGAGAGTTTAACCCTATCCTTACTATTCTGATTTAGAGTTCATTACCTCACTTCAAGCAAAATAATTAAACCAATTATGGAAGAAATGGTCATGCTAGTCTAACCCTCTAGACAATCAGTGGTCTTGTTTTTTAGGCAAGACATGATGCCATGCATGGGCATATCTTAACCCCACAATCCAAAACTTATCTTCATTTCTTTGGACCTTGGGGATGACTACCCATCCTTTGCAGAGGACAAGTAGTACGATCCTTACAATCCAATATAAAGATGAGATGGGAAAAATTTATTTATTATTATTTTTTACTTCTTGGACCTTGGGGATGACTACCCATCCTGGCTAGGGACATGTAGTACGATCCTTACAATCCAAACTTTAGATGTAAATGGAAAATATTAATTTTGTTGCTTAGACCTTGGGGATGACTACCCATCCTTTGTAGAGGACAAATAGTACGATCCTTACAATCCAAGATTTATTATGAAATGAGACATAAGAGCTTTGGGGAATCGGATTCTCAACCTAAGCGAGATGAGAATTTATGCCCTATCCTTACTACTCCATGTGGGTCAAATCAAAGCTTTGGGGAATTGGATCCTCAACCTAAGTTTGATGAGGATTTAACCCTATCCTTACTACTCTGATTTTAGGCTTTAAGCTCTATGGAAGTGGTCAAAACCACTGTTTTAAGGATCATGTTGCATAATAGGATAGACATGAAAAACTTCTTTCGCCCAACCCTTTCCTCCAAGTTAGGTTTTGATCATTTTGCTCAAGATCCTTTTTAATGTATGAGACGTGCTTGGTTCTAGATATCTCAAGACTCAGTTTCCAACCTTAGGATTCACTTACATATATGTTATAACACAACCCTAAGAGGATTTGACATACTTTAATTGGCTTGTACCTAAGATGCATATGTAACTAAGATGAGATGTATGTAAGGTGAGATGGAACATGAATGCATTATTTCTTGAATTGCAAATGAAATGATTTGTCATGCAAAACTGACTCTTTCATGCATCACAAAATCAAACAATATAACTTAAAATGTTTGTGTTACTTGTGGAGCTTTTACAAGACAATTCCAATGTTTCATATTCTCCTAACCTTAAGCATAAGTTGACATCTCAAATTTTTTTTTTTTTTATAGACAAATAAGACATGTCAAATAAACACACAACTGTAAATTAAAACTTGTTCAATCCAAAACCAAACTGCAATCCCAAAATGAAAACTTGAAAACACAAACCAAAACCCAAAAAACCAAAATCTATATACAAATGTACAATATAATACAAGATGATGCAAAGCTTGGATTATCACTTTCCTGGATCCCAAACATGATAAGAACATTTCAACAAAAATATAACATGATATGCATGCCAAATGTTGTGGGCATCCAACAAAAACAAGACCAGACCAAACAATGCAACCCACTTCAACTTTCCTCTCTCACCCCACCAATCAAATTTAGTTCCATTAGTATTCTCATAGGTGGGATTCAAATTCTCAAATTGATTAGACAATGATTGATTTTCAATTTTATTATGTCTATTCTCTAAAATGTAACCCTCATAATTCCTTCCTTGATTTAGAATTAGGCTATCCTTTTCAAATATGCAATTTTGTAAGTAAGAGCCTATTTCTACAAATTTCAAAGCCAAATCATTTTCCAAATTTGTAGGCCAATCAAATTTGTGTAACATTTTGCAAGCATCTAGGATATTTACTAAATTAGGATCATTAAAAGTTTTCACCCTAGATTCAATTATTAATTGTTGATGAATTTGATTTAGCAATTCAAGTGCATCAACTTCTTTTCCATTCATTAAAACCATGCTATTAAAGGTGTGATTAAAAATTATACCTTGTTTTTCATTTACCTTTAATGACATTTCATCATAAACATCAATCAAATTCAAAACATGGTCATGCAAATTTTCACCCAAATGCTTTTGGTCAAAGTGTATGTCCCATGATTCATCTTGATGATCCTTCATTTGAGCTGCTTCCAATTGATCAATCTCTTTGTCATTTGGTTCTAATTCTTTGTTCACTATCCATGGTATCTCTTCATGTGAGGTGGAAGTTTCAACATCCTGCAAATCAAGTGAAATATGAGTTTCATCTATAAAAGTGTGAGAAAAGAATGCATTATCATATCTCCCCCAACCATTATAAAAATTATCTTCCAAATTTGAGGGATGAAACTCCATGGTATTTGTGACATGATCTTTTGATTCATTCATAAATTCTTTTCTTTCTTTGTCCTTGGCAATAGGATCATCATAATCTTCCAAAATTTGATGAGATTTGAAACCCTCTTCCAAAACATCCTCAAATTGTACGGGAGTTGTAATATCTTCCTTTGAGTAGGCAATTATGTTGTCCTGTATATCAATTGGCACACAAGCTTCATTAGTAGTTTTGGAGAGAGTGTAGTCTTCCCACTTCTTCCAAGCATCATAATAATCATCTTTCAAAATCAAGTGGTGACGTTCAACTACTTCTTCAACATCTTCCCATTCATCAATGTGTTTCTCATCAAATTCATCTTCACCTTCCTTAGATGGTTCAATTATTTCCAAAAGTGGGTCATTTCTTGAATTCAAATTTATAAGGCTATCATTGTCCAAATTAGTAACCCATGATTCAATTTTATCACAATTTGGAGGGTGAAGAATTTCTTGATTGTTAATTGTACACGTCTCATCAATAGCATCTTCCAAGAACAAGTGGTGAAATTCTATCATGTCTTCAAATTCATTTATTGGTTTTTCTTCAATTTCACTTTCAACCACTTCATTCAATTCTATAGTGGGTTCCATCTTATCACATATATCAAACATTGTTGAATTTAGAACCCCTTCATCTAGATAATCGTGTATCTCTACATGATCCTCACTATTGGATGTTGTCTTAGCAATTTGCACCTCCTCGTGGACTACATCTAAGGTGGTTGTAAGATTTGGATATTCAAATTCATCCCCTTGATCATTTACCTTAGATATCATTGGAGTGGAGGGTGCTATGTTTGATGGTTGGTGTAGGTTGGCATCAAAAGAACTATCTCTCATATGAACATGTTGTGCCTTTTCTTCTTCAAGACCTTGTCGTTCTATCTCTTCTAAGACCTCATGGATTCTCTCTAGGGACAAACCACTCAGTTTTTCCTCAATGAGTGAAGCAAGTGTGGGGTGTATGGCTCCTAGGTATACTTCCATGGCTTCTTCTTCTGATGTGTTAAAATTTTCCCACATTTGGGAATGCAACTCCCGAAATCTTCCATTGAAATGACTCAAGGATTCATTAGGCTCTTTACATATGGAGGTAAACTGATTTTTCAAGATTTCTAAGTCAACCTGATTACCAAAATGATAAAGATAGGCTGCTTCTAATTGTATCCAAGAAGTCCTAACCTCCATAGGTAGTTGGCAATACCAAAAGAATGGTTTGTCATCCAAAATGTATGCAAATAACCCACAAGCTACCTCCTCATAGAAAATCTGAAATTGACATAATGCATTCTTGTAGACATGCAGTTTTTGCAAGTATCCTAGTGGCACCTCTTGATTAAAACACCGTAAAAAATCCAATAACATTGTAGGAATTTGATATGGTACCACAGGTATAGACAAACCCTTATAATGATCCTCTAATATTGATACCATTCTCTCTCTTAGAGACACTAGTTTTTTTCTTAAGGATACCCTTTGCTCCTCAAGTGTTGCCATTAGTGAACTTAAAATGTAATCTTAGAACCAACTCTGTTGAATATTCAACCTGCAATGTATAAACAAAAATCACGTTAGCATCAAAGAAGAGATGTATTCCTTGGAATCAAATGAAAAGTAATTGCATGAAATAACACTTTGTTAGTCAAGACCAAAATTTTCAAAATTAAATTAAATCACTTTATTTCTGTATGAACAATCCAAATGTGTTGTAAAGCTCTTAAGCAATTTTAAGCATTTAAAATCATGATGAAATAAACCGTTTCATGCCCTCCTTCTAGCGCCAATCTGTTGAGTGGTGTTTTCACCCAATTGTGAAAGCACACTCTCCGGTAGGATTTGGGTTCTAAATCCTCTGCTTGCAAAGAAGTTAAACAAACAACTTCTCCAAGGTTCTTGTTATATTAGCATTTGCATATGTGCATCAAATAAAGATATTCAATTTAAATGCTTGGAACACCTTAGTGATTGCAAGTAACTGAAAACAAGGGGCACTGTTGGTTTATTTTTACTATGAAAATTTAATGATTGTTCATTGAACCCTGATAAAGTAAATGTGAGTTGGCCCTCATATGACCACGATGTAATGCTTTAATTCCTTTTATCTTGATGGTTTTAAGATAGATTTTATCTTGCATTAAATCCTCAATGATGAATAGGGTCTCCAAATGTAGCTTCAAAATGTCACTTTAACTTATCCCTCTTAAATGAAATCAAATTTTCATCAAGATGAACAATTAAGTGCTTTAAGGAAAAGACCTTCAATGTAGTACTCAAATTATCCCTCTTTCGTAAAATTGGAATTTTTATGAAGAAAGGGTAATTTTAGGCCCAAAATGGAAATTTGTGAAAATGCCATAAAACATAACCCCTTCAATGAAATTGGAATTTCCATGAAGGGAATGTCATCATAGGCTCATGAATGCAAAACAAAACTGGAAAAATGAAATTTGACCTTAAAATGGAAAATTTCTATTTTCGGATTTTTAAAATCGTGACAAAACAGCAACTTCGATGAATTTTAAAAAATACTAAACAACTCCGAAAATGAAATTTCAAAGTGCGTATTGGAAGTCTGAATTATAATCTACGCAATGGTGAAATCATTTTTAGATTTTGAAATTTTTTTAATGTTTATTTTAATGCCTGAAAATAGGAAAAAAATTCTGAAATTAAAATTTTTGGAAACAGAAAATTAAAATTTGCATCAAAATAATTGCTGAAAATGCAGCAATGCAAAAGCTCCTTCAGTTTGATAGCACCCCGTCCTGCAAAACCGAATACGTGAGAGTTTCATACATGCAACCTAGCTTATTTGACCTGCAAAATAAACACAATCAAAGTAAACTAGGTGCTGGTTCCTAGGGTCTTAAATAATTTCCAGATTGCAGACATTCACATGAAACAACCCAAAATAATGGCATCAATTTCACATACAAGTCTGAAATCTGAAAGGAGAAAAATAAAACAATTAAAATTAAGCATGCAGAAAATTTCTCATTCTTTCTTGCTAACAAGGCCTGAAATTTCTGAAGAAAAGCTTTCACATTCCAATTAAAATCCCTGTTTTACAAATGTGGCCATGCCCAAAGTTCCCATTTGGCCATGCCACCATTTCCGTCCATTTCCGTCTCCTTTTTTCTCTCCTTTTCGTTTTGCCTCCCTTTTTTCAAATAGCATTTAAAAGTTTCTCAAACAATTTCGTTTCCATCCTTTGGTTTGAAACACTGCGCCTTCTTCGTTTTCTCCTGATTTGACTTCTCATTGCTTCGTTTCCTTTTCCATGGCGTTTCGCCTCTTCCTTTCCTCCATACGCAATACCCTGCAAAAAAAAAAAAAAACACGTTAAAAAAAAAACAAAAACTAAACTTTACCTAAACTAACATGAAAAAATTAAAAATTAAAACCTAAAACAAAAAAAACAAAAAGCTAAAAAACAAACCTACCACTACATACTACTTAAAGCTAATAAAAGGTGCTTTAAAAGCTTTAAGAGCTATACGTGGCCACCATGAAAAATATAAGATATATATATATATATATATATATATATATATCTTTCCCTTTTTTTTTTTTTTTTTTTTTTTTATTTTATATATGTATATATATATATATATATATATTTTTATTTATCTTTTCTTTTTTCTTTTTTTTGTTTTATTTATTTATTTATTTTTTTAATTCCTTTTTTTTTTTAGTTTATTTATTTTTTAAACATGAATTAACCCAAAAGTTAATGTTTGAATTATAAACACTTTAATAAACCTATAAAAAAAAGAAAAAGACAAAAACCACACCAAAATTTATCAAAAAAAATGTGGGTCCCCAAGCTTTGGGGGTAGTTGTGAAACAGTCACAACAAGGCAGTATATTTTTTGTGAAAATTATAAAGGGATTGTGTTTAGTTAGGAGTAATAAGAGTATTACCTTATTATAAAGTTTTGGGAGTTATAATTGTATGCATTGTTGTAGTTTATTTTATTTTATGGTACAAGTGGTTTTAGGAGAGATAAGGAAGTTGTGCAAATTAAAGACTTTTGTGATGATTGGAATAATGTTGATTATTTTGTAATCTACTAACCCTTGTGAAGATTGGCAAAAGAATGTTGTGATGGTGACAGATTTCCAAAGGGGTTCCTTCACTTAAATAAGGTATGGGCACATTCTTCTTATGAGCATGAGTGGTGTATGTTATTCTTGAAATAAGATTGGAGTGAAAAGGTTTTCAACAAGGTTTCCTTTGGTAGAGTGTAAATCCTATTTTCTGGTTTGATGAAGACTACTTATGCATTGTTATCATTGATGAGAGTTTTGATGAATGCATAATTCTGGTTTGAGGTAGTGGAAGCATTGTGCACTAGGGTTTATGATTGTGAGTCTTGCTACTTGCTTTGAGTTGGTGAAACCCTTGAATGGTTGTGTTGAAGTTGATGGTTGAGTTGCTTCCATAGTGGTTGTGTTGATCAAGTTAATGCTTTACTTGATACATGATATTGGGCTTACTCCATTGAGTTGATTTGAACAAGTTATTCTATGCATTTGGTGATATTGTGTTGGTGGCTATTTTGTTCAAATATCTTTGGAGGGAAAAGGATTTCTACTTGTTTCCTTTTCTTGTGATGATTGGTTGAATGCTTCAAGGTTAATGTTGATTTGAATGATGTTGGTTAAACCTTGTCTTTAAGCATTGTTGTTGAAGCCCTAATTGGTTGAGAAAAGTTATTGGTTGTTGGAAAGAACATGAGTATCATTGTTATATGAGATATTGCATGGTTGGCAATTGTTGGGTTGTATTTCATGTTCTTGAGAAAAGCATACTACATCTATCTTATTCTTTTGAGATTTGAGATTGAGTTGAGATTGAGATTGGGAGTTAAGTATAGAACATATTGAGTCTCTAACAATTCTCTTTATGCTTCTATGAGGTTGATGAATCATATTGAGTCTCTAACAATTCTCTTTATGCTTCTATGAGGTGGATGAATCACATTGGGTCTCTAACCATTCTCTTTGTGGGTTCATGCCAAGCAAGTGTTCTTGATAAACTTGTGAGCGAGGTTTTGGATAGGTTCCATTGGGGACTTGTGAGCAGGTTTTGGACAGGTTCCTGTGGGGACTTGTGAGCAGATTTGGACAGGTCTTAGCAGAGGACTTGTGAAGCTGAGGTTGATAGTTCTATCAAAAAACTTAAGGACAGAGGACGAGGACATTTGTGCTAGACCAAAGGACTGTGTTTAGTGCAAATTTGAGGACCAGCTTTGAGGTGATAGAATTGAGGACAAAGGTCTCCAGCCAGAGCAGGGAAGACAAGTGTCTTCTGTGGATAGAGTTCCATTTGCTAAGGGCAGCGGAGGCAAAGGTCTTCTAGAGGATCACCAGCCAGAGCAGAGATAGGGGAAGGTATCTCCTTTGAGCAGAGGCTCATAAATTTAGATTGGGGGAAGGTTTCTCCTTTGATCCGAGGCTCATAAACATTGTAATTGGGAAGGTTTCCCAAAGAACTTTGAGATAAATTTTAGAGAAAAGTTTTGTGGATGAACCATGTAAATTGTTGTGTCACTTTGTGGATGGTTTTGTGCATTGCTTTGATATTGCTTTGGATATATTGCTTTACTGTTTTGAAGTATAAAGGAAAAAGTAAAAAGAGGTCTTATACTGTTCACCCCCCCCTCTCAGTATAAGCTTGTGTTCTTCAAGTGCATATTTAATGAGGCTAATAAATTCATTTAAGGTGGTGCTAAAAAAAAAAGAAAATATCAGTCGGGAATAAGGAGTATCGAAATAAAATAATTTTTTGATGACAAAAATAAGCAAGTGAACCTTTGATCAGAGTGCACGCCAATCGAAAGGGAGAAGGAGTTAAGTGATTGAGGAAGTGTGATTAAATATAATAAGAGTGAGCACTTCGAGGACGAATACGGAGTGACAGCAAAATTTCCTTGAAATAAAATCGAGCATGTGTTTGAATATCCAACGACGCGGAAGCGAATGAAAGGTCATGCAAAATTCCAAGATTAATATGATGCGACAACACCTGGGAATTGAAGAATGAACATGAGATTCGATTTTCTTTCGACGATGCGGCAGTATTGAAAATATGATCAATTTTGGGAGAAAAATAAATATATGATCATCTCCTTTCGATCCCATCCGACAGTTTGGAGGAGACGGTTGCTAGTCCGAGCGAAGGCGCTACTAACCCCGTGAGGTCTGGAGTTTTTGTTTGTTCGAAACGAAGGGGACTTTGGTAAAAGGTATGTCCGAACTACCACTTGAAGTTTAATTATTTTATTGTGACTATTTGATATAAAAGGAGGCTGAAAAGCTATAGGAAGGTGGAGCGAAAAGGTACAATAAGGAAATGACTATATTTGTGTAATATGTAGATAATATTGGAGTTATAAGGTTATGAAATGTTGTGATTTATTTTATTTTATGGTACAAGTGGTTTTAGGAGAGATAAGGAAGTTGTGCAATTAAAGGCTTTGGTAATGATGATTGAAAAGTGGAGTAATGTTGATTATTTTGTGATCTACTAACCCTTGTGAAGATTGGCAAAAGAATTGTGTGTTTGTGGCAGATTTCCAAAGGGGTTCCTTCACTTCAATAAGGTATGGGCACATTCTTCTTATGAGTATGATTGGTGTATGTTTTTATGAAATAAGTTTGGAGTGAAAAGGGATTCTACTAGGTTTCCTTTGGTTGGGTGTAAATCCTATTTTTTGGTTTGTTGAAGACTACTTATGCATTGTTATCATTGATGAGAGTTTTGGTGAATGCATAATTCTGGTTTGAGATAGTGGAAGCATTGTGCACTAGGGTTTATTGTTGTGAGTCTTGATACTTGCTTTGAGTTGGTGAAACCCTTGGATGGTTGTGTTGAGGTTGATGATTGAGTTGCTTCCATAGAGGTTGGTTGATCAAGTTATTGCTTTTACTTGATACATGATATTGGGCTTACTCCATTGAGTTGATTTGAACAAGTTATTCTTTGCATTTAGTGATATTGTGTGAGTGGTTGTTTTGTTCAAATATATTTGGAGGGAAAAGGATTTCTACTTGTTTCCTTTTCTTGTGATGATTTGTTGAATGCTTCAAGGTTAATGTTGAGTTGAATGATTTTGGTTAAACATTGTCTTTGAGCATTGTTATTGAAGCCCTAATTGGTTGAGAAAAGATATTGGTTGTTGGAAAGAACATGAGTATCATTGTTATATGAGATATTGCTTGGTTGGCAATTATTGGGTTGTGTTTCATGTTCTTGAGAAAAGCATACTACATCTATCTTATTCTGTTGAGATTGAGATTGGGAGTTAAGTATAGAACATATTGAGTCTAACAATTCTCTTTATGCTTCTATGAGGTTGATGAATCACATTGGGTCTCTAACAATTCTCTTTGTGGGTTCACACCAAGCAAGTTTTATTGATGAACTTTAAAGCAGTTTTTGGACAGGTTCCATTGGGGACTTGTGAGCAAGTTGTGGACAGGTTCTGTAGAGGACTTGTGAAGCTGAGTTTGATAGTTCTATCAGAGAACTTGAGGACAGAGGTGCATTGGTTCTATGAGAAGAACCTGAGGACAGATTTGTGCCAGACCGAAGGATTGTGTTTGGTGCTGATCAAAGACAGAGGAAGAGGACATTTGTGCTAGAACGAAGGATTGTGTTTAGTGCAAATTCGAGGACCAGCTTTGAGGTGATAGAGTTGAGGACAGAGGTCTCCAACCAGAGCAGGGAATACAGGTGTCTTCTATGGATAGAGTTCCATTTGCTAGGCAACGGAGGCAAATGTCTTCTAGAGGATCACCAGCCAGAGCAGAGGTAGGGGAAGGTATCTCCTTTGAGTAGAGGCTCATAAATTTAGATTGGGGGAAGGTATCTCCTTTGAGCCGAGGCTCATAAACATTGTAATTGGGAAGGTTTCCCAAATAACTTTGAGATAACTTTTAGAGAAAATTTTTGTGGATGAACCATGTAAATTGTTGTGTCACTTTGTGGATGGTTTTGTGCATTGCTTTGATATTGCTTTGGATATATTGCTTTACCGTTTTGAAGTATAAAAGAAAAATTAAAAAGAGGTCTTATACTGTTCACCCCCCCTCTCAGTATAAGCTTGTGTTCTTCAGGGGTTGTACTCGGGTCCCCCACCCTTGAAAAATTACAACTTTTTCTTTAGAGCTTGAGAGTTTACAAATATATACATTTCTAATCTCAATTGAGATGCTATAGCTAGAAACCTATATCATTTTACATAAAATATCTAAATTCTTGATTTTCATTTTTTATATATTTCAATTTTCTATATGAATACCAAAACTTCACATCTACTATCTATGCATTGCATCTTAGTAGAGTGATATTTCCAAAACATCGCACTATCATAGTCCACTTTACCAAATTTGGTCTTCTAGTTTCCTTCAGTTATTCAATTTGCTTATTTTTCTTCTGTAGCATAGGTTCTTCCTCTTGTAGATTTGAAAGATCTAAGAATACATTTTTGCACTTCAAGCTCTTGAGGTAATATCTAGTTGTAACACATTTTTTAGGATCTTCATTTTTAGAAAACTTACCATCACCAATTATTTCATAATTAGCTTCAAGAATACCATCTGAGGTGCTAATATTTTCCATGTAACCATCTAGACAGGCTTTAGTAATTGTTTGACTTTCATCAATGATCTGCTTCAAGTTCTCCTTTTGGAGTTGAGTCTTTTGTTGCTCACCCGATTCTTGCTGGATAATTGGTGCCTCTGGAAGATGAGCTTCTTTTGAACCGAGATATTTGAATATTTTGAATCATTCACATGCAAGGCCTTATCCACCATGGAGGAATCAAAGCATGATCGAATGTTCGGGCATCTCTTCTTCATGTGGCCATATCACTGACAACCATAACATCTTAGGGATAAGTTTTCATATTCAATATTTTGGATCCATTCCCTTTTGCTCGAGGAGATAGTAATGGATTGAGGCCCAGGAACTGAAACATCCATCCAAATAGCCAATCTTGCTTTACTCATATTAATTTTACTGGATAAATTTTCTTTTGTTTGGGCATCCATATATTGGAATGCACCAATGGCATTACCAATTCTGGTGAATATCTTCTCTTCCCAAAACTCCACAGGGAGAGCATAAATATTTACCCAAATTGGGAAACCATTAACTTCTTCTATAAAGGGGTTAAAACTAGGAGTCCAAGGTCTTATATAGATACCCCTTTGTCCAAAAAACCAATTATAGCTATAGTCCATTACCTCATCTCTATCTACTAAATTAGAAAAGGAAATAGAAAATAAATTTTTGGGTAGGAGAGTTACTTGGAATTCTATACTCCACCAAAATTTAATGTATCCTTTCAGCTCCTCCAAGCGCGACCTTTTGCCCTTGAGTTTGTAGATAATTGTTTCAACTTTATAATAAATTAGATCCAACCTAAATGCATCCTTTGAAATTTTGATAGAGGGTAGATTTTTATCAATCTAAGAACCCAAATATCCTTCAGGGTATTTATTCTGACCGAAGACCTAGGATTTACACAAGATAGATAGTTCAATTAACCCATATTATGTATGTTGGTGCTTCTTATAATCCTTTAGTTTCCCATGAAATTCACCCTCACCTGCCTTCACATCTTCGTAGGAGCCTTCCTACCCATGGCCATTGTTTTGCTTATTACCATAGCCTCTACATTCACGTAGCTCACCGCATATTTTCCATATCCATTGTTGTTCTTGTCGTAACATCTGCATTTACTGTACCTCATCGTATACTACCCATATCCATTTTTGTGCTTGCAATAACATTTGTGTTTGCCCTAGTTGGCCATAACCTCATATTTTGTTGTAACTAATTGTAGCCTCTTCCACATTCACCCTCGCCCTATCTGGTCACAATCGTAGCCTCTTCTAGGTTCGCCCTCACCCTAGTTGACCACCTATAAATTATAATTTTTACATTTAACTCAAATATTGCTCACAATATAAAACATATTTCATTACATTCAAAAGAGATTAGATGGCATGGAAAATTTCTCCAATATATAACTTTACATAAAACTCTTCAATATTCCTAACTATTGCTCTACACAAGCTCTCGAGAGATGCAACCTTTCATATACCTCATGTTATGACAATAAATCTCATGATTACATAACCTCTCACTTTACATCTTGACACATCTTACATGACTCTTCACTTCCACACTTGACAACTATATATTATGACTCTTCACTTCCACACTTGAAAAATACTTAAGATAAATATTAAACACACTCTCCGAGTTAAGTATCCCTTGTATTACATTATTTGGTATTATCTTTTGCTATACACAGCTAACTCTGAAATATCTTATACTTGTTTCATCCAAGTACTTTTGTAAAACATCTACAAGATAATATTTAGCGGAGATATATTTTATCTTTATATGATGGTCGAGAACATGATCTCAAATAAAGTGGCATTGTGCTTCAAAGTGTTTCGTTCATTCATGAATCAAAGAATTTTTTATTAATTTGAGAAATCTTTGGTTATCACAATTTATTATTGTAGGAGTCTCTTTTCTTCCTATATCTGAAAAAATGTATTATAACCAAAGTGCTTCACATACTGCATATCTTGTTGCATGATATTATGTTTTTGTTGATGAAAGATCCATTGAATATTGTTTCTTATCATGCCATGAGATAGGTCCTAACCCAATATGAAATATATATCATAATATAATTTTTTTATCATCTATAGATCCAACATAGTCAGAATATAAATATCCCTATAAGTAAAAATTATCATTTATTTTGTATTTTAAGTCATATTCTATGGTTTTGTTGATATATTGTAGTATTCTCTTTGTAGCTTTCCAATGAATTTCCCTAGGCTCTTGCATAAACCTAGAGATATAATTTACAATAAAAACAATATCAGGTCTAATATTTGTTAAATACAAAAAACTCCCAATTAGTTGTTGATACATAGTAGTAGAAACCAGTGGTGACTTATAATATCTTGATAATTGTAGCCCTTGATACATTGGAGTATCTTTAGGTTTATGTTTTGTCATTCTATATTTTTCCAGTAACGATTTTGCATAGTTTTCTAAGTTATTATGATGTTATTTTCTTTTTGACAAATTTATAAACCAAGATAGTAGAGTAGAAGTCCTAGATGTGTCATTTCAAAGCCCTTTTATAGATCATTTTTTACCTCATCTATTAGTGTCTTTGAACTTCTTGTGATTACTATATCATAAAAATATACCACAAGAATTATTCTTTCTGACCCAAGATGTTTTATACAAATATTTGAATCTAATGCACTCCTTTTGAAATTGTATCGTAGTATATGATCATTAATTTTGATGTACCATGCTTTAGGAGCTTATTTAAATTAATATAATAATTTATTTAATTTGCAGATCTTTTGTTCCTATCCCTTGATGACAAATACTTTTGGTTGAATCATATATACATCCTCTTTAAGATTGCCTTTAAGAAATGCACTTTTAACATCCATCTGATGTAGTTTCCAACCAAGTTGTGCTACTTATGCGTAAATTATATTAATAATAGTCATTCTTTCTATATGTGCAAAGGTTTCTTCATAGTCATTTTCTTCTATTTGAGTATAAACTTTTGCAACTAGTCATACCTTGTATTTGTCAATAGAACCATATTTGTTTTTTTTATCTTGTAGACCCATTTACATCCTACTACTTTCTTTCCTTGTGGTAGATCAACTAGATCCCATGTTTTATTCTTCATCAATGTTGCATATTCTAATTCCATGGTTGTTTCCATTCTGGTTGTTTTATGATTGTTTGTGTAGTTGTAGGTTTTGATACTAAACTCATTAAACTCATATTTATTTTTGTCATGCTGCAAGTTTGAGGTATTTTAGTGGTGAGATTTGGTAATTGATCTAGTATTTAGTCCTTAAGAATATTTATATATTATTTTATTTCTTTTATTTATGGTGGCATTATGAATTTTAAGTCTTCAATTGGTTCATTAAATATTTTTTATTTTTATTCTTCACTTGAATATTTTTATTTATCTAATAAAATAACCAAAATAGAACTTGTATTATCCTTTGAAATTTCAACAATTGTTTTGTTCCCTTCATAAATAACTATATCTCTACTCACATGAATTTTCTTTGTGATTGGATCAATTACTCTATATCCTATTGAATCATCATCATAGCCAAGAAATATCCCACATATAGTTTTTTCATCTAATTTTATTCTTTTTTTCTTTGGAATGTGTACATATGCTTTACATCAAAAAATTATTAGATGTTCTACTAAAGGTTTTCGTCTCGACCAGGTTTCTTTAGGAATAATCTTTTAACGTATTCTCATGGGTGATCTATTTTGTATAAATATTGTAGTTTAAACCTTTTTGCCCAATATTATGTTAGTCTTACAATGGCACTTAGAGGGGGGGGGTGAATCAGTGCAGCTATTTTAAAAACTTAATGCTTTAACTCTTAAAGCCAAAAAAAAAGAAAGCTAAAACCAGAAACAGCAAGTACCACAAGAGAGCATAACATAACACAAGATGTAACGAGGTTCACCAGTTTGGCTACTCCTCAAACTAGATCGCTTGGACTCCCATCCAAATCCGGCCATTGCAAAGCACCAACTTTACAATCAATTTACCGACATCCACTGGAAGGAGCAACAACCCCTAATTTACTAGCAGCAAGCTGGAAGGAGCACCAACCCCAGATTCCAAGCACCAACTTGGATTTCTATTTTCAATTTTGATTGACATAAAAATGCCTTCAGTGTTACAAGATCCTCACTGATCTAGCTTAAATCAAATCAATCTCATGGAAGCATACACTCTTTTATGGTTCTACCTTCTGCACACTTACAGCCCTTTCATATGGCATGCTCTTGCATCTTACATACAACCAGTCTCTTTCTACAACATCTTCTATCTCGCAGCAGCAACTATCTTCTCTGTACGGTTATACTTTTATAACCTTTCAATCCTGCATGCAATCGAATCACATACTCTGACTGTTCGAATCCATGCAATACGGCTGTTCGATTCCATGCATTTCATTGTTCGAAACCCTGCAATACGTCTTTTGGAAACCATGCAATATGACAATTTTGTTTCATGCACTTCGACTGTTCAATTTCTTCGAATACGGCATTTCGAATGCTTTTTCGAAAACCTTTCGATACTTTAAATTTGATTCTTCGAATGCTTTTCTATTCTTCATGTTTGGATTTTCTGTATGCTTCAAATACGTCTGTTAGAATGCCTGCAAATTCGACCTTTCGAATGCTTTTATTATCCTTCAAATTCGGCTTTTTGAATGCGTTTAAATTATGCATGTTTGTCTGTTGCAATGCATGTCCAACACCTGTCAACAATTAACTGTCTGTCTGACTTCAGTTACTTTTTACGTAACTGGCTGCATGATTTTCCTGTCGGCTTTTTTGACACGTGTCACCTTGCATGTTCCTACGGGTTTTACCTGCCAGACTGTTACCTGTCGCGATATCGCGACACTTTTGACTTATGTTGACGTCACCCTGAAGGTTGTCGCGAAATCATGACCGTTTTGGCCCTCGAAAGCTTTCCCTGCATCTTGTCGCGATATCGTGACACTTTGAGCTTTTGTTGACATCATCCTCAATGCTGTCGTGAAATCACGACGCTTCCGACTTCTAGCAGCTTTCCTTTCATCCTGTCGCGAAATCGTGACACTTTTCAACTTTGCTGACGTCATCATCCTGCTTGTCGCGAAATCGTGACACTTCCGGCTTCCAGCAGCTTTCCTTTCATCCTGTCGTGAAATCGTGACACTTTTCAACTTTGCTGACGTCATCATCCTGCTTGTCGCGAAATCGTGACACTTTCGGATTCCGTACACTCTTCTTTGCCAGCAGCGAAAAAGGAACATGTCGCGAAATCGCGACACTTTGCTCTTCCGTACAGCTTTCCTTGCCAACTCCAGCGAAAATGGAACATGTCGCGAAATCACGACGCTTTCGGCTCTTGCTGACGTCATCATCCTCCTTGTCGCGAAATCGTGACGCTTTCGGCTCTTGCTGACGTCATCAATCTTCTTGTCGCGAAATCGCGACGCTTCTGGCTTTCGTACTCTCTTTCTCCATGCAGTAGCGAAATCGCTACAACTTTGTGCCTTGTGCTTTTACCTTGCCTCTTTTCATGAAATTTTGACTTGTAAAATCATTTCTGCATCTTTCAGTTCTACACTTTTGACTAGTAGCGAAATCGCTACACCTTAGTTTCTCCTTGTTCCAACCTGTAGCGAAATCGCTACACCTAAGTTTCCCTTTGTTCCAACCTGTAGCGAAATCGCTACACCTTAGTTTCTCCTTGTTTCAACATGTAGCGAAATCGCTACACCTTAGTTTTATGTATTTTCATCATGCAGCGATATCGCTACACCTTTGTTTCCTTCCATTTCAACATGTAGCGATATCGCTACACCTTTGTTTCCTTCTCTGCCAGCATGTCGCGAAATCGTGACAGTTTTGCTCGCATCTTCTCTCTCCTCGACCGTGTCGTGAAATCGTGACAATTTGGCGTGCATTTTCTCTCTCCTCGCTTTTTGTCACGATATCGCGACACATTTTCTCTCTCCTCAACGAAAACTCGACATGTCACGAAATCGTGACATTTTCGGCTACGCCTTCTCTCTCCTCGATTTTGTCGCGATATCGCGACACATTTTCTCTCTCCTCAGCGAAAACTTGACATGTCGCGAAATCGCGACATTTTCGACTGCGCCTTCTCTCTCCTCGACCATGTCGCGAAATCGCGACAGAAAACATGTTGCGATATCGCGACAGTTTTCTTCCTTGTCTATTTTTGCCAGTTTACGAATCGGGTCACTACATTTTCTTTGAAACTTTTTGCACTTGATCGTGACCTACTGAAGCTGCATCAATCGCATCAATCGATCGTGTTGACAACAATGACAATACTTTTGCAATTATTTTGCTGCACCTTGCTCAACAAACAACTCCTATCCATCACCTTGCTCACCAATCAACTTCTAACCATTGCATCAACTGATCAACCTGACTGTGTTGACAACAATGACAATACTTAGGTTGCACCTTGCTCATCATATTACATATTAAGAATTGCTTCTTTTAGCATGCAACATACCATTTTCATAATGGAACGATTTATTTTTGCTATACTATATATTGGGGTGAATAAGCTATAGTGATTTATCTTTTTATACCATTTTATATTAGAAATGATTCAAATTATTTTGATATAAATTCACCACCTTTATTTGAGTAAAGGTTGTTGATTGATCTTACAGGATTTGTTTCCACTAGTTGCTTAAATTATTTAAAATAACTAGAAGCATCATACTTAAGTTTCAAGAAGTATACCCACATTTTCCTAAAGTAGTCATCAACAAACAAAAATATCCATGTCCTCCAAGACTAGTAGTGTGCATTGGTCCACATAAATATATGTATACTAATTCTAGATCTTGAGCTATGTATAAAATTAACTCAAAAGGTATTCTATGTTGTTTTCTCATAAGGAATTATGTATAAAGTATATATTACCATGTTAATTTAGGTAATCCTACCACCATTTGATATTTACTCATTTCATTCAAAGAGGATGCACTTATATTCCCTAGCCTTTTATGCCAAAGCTCTCTTGTTTCTAATGTTCTTATTGATAGAACAATGTTTGAGAGGATATCAAGAGCAAATAGACCATTTGTGTAGGATCCAATGGCTATGAGTTTTTCTTGTTTAGTAATGATGCATTTCTTCTTGTTTCCAATAATTTTAAATTCAACCACTAAATTTTGATTTATCATTTGAGATACTGAGAATAGTTTAGTGGTTAAAATTGGGACATATAACACATTTATAATCATGCATTCTCCATAAAACAAGTTGATTAATATATTGCCTACTCATTTAACTTCATATGTCATGTCATTTGCTATAGAAACTAGTTTCTCACATTTTTCTTTAAATGTGTTAAACTGTTGTTTATTTCCAGTCATATGTTTGCTTGTCCCTAAGTCAATATGCCAATGATATTTAACTAAAATTGTACTATATTCTCCTTTACACATTGTTATGTTTTATTCAATGTTTTTAGTTCTTATAACTCCCAAAATTTTAAATTCTTCACTTTTAATATTTGAGTTTCCAATTTCCTCTCTCAATTTCATCAATCAAAGTCTCATTCAAATTTTCAATCAAACATTTTAATTATTTAAATTCATTCTTATATCTCCCAAATCAATTTTTCAATTTTCTAATTCTTAGTTTAATTAATTAATCTCTCCAATTAATTAATTATTCCACCATGCATTTAATTCATTCATTAATTTAATTTTCTCCTTACCTCTCCCAAATCATAAATCAAATAATATGTTAATTTATCACACCTTGTAACTCTTGGAATTCAAAAATTGTGCCCAAAATTGATAAACGTTACCCCAAAATTAACTCGTACCTTAATAGTAGTATGCTTAGACTTATGAATTTGATGGTTTTTGAAGCCTTAATATTAATGTAAACTCACAGGATAATTTCCACAAGATCAAATATATGATAACCATAATATAATAAGATCAAATAATAATGTAACAAAGATAATATGAGACAACTAATATGTATATATCAAGGCTAATAATATATCAAATAATATTCATTAATAAACTGAAATATAAATGTAATAGCCTGAATCATACAATATAACAAACTTATAATATTAGTTGCTTAAATGTATGCAATATTTATTACTCCTCTTTATTTTACAAATGTATCATAAAACACTCATATAACAATGCTTTCTATGCTCACTATACTCACTATGTAGACAATGTAGGTGATGTAGATGATGATTATCTATACCTCTCTATGGATTAATATATAGCCATTGTATAGGGTCTGATGGCTTGGTTCAACGGTCAAAATGCTTCTGTAAGAGCACAAAGACCAGTGTTCCAATCCCTTGGGCCTCATAGTACTGATGGGTGTGTCGCATCAACATAGTCAGCTATGTAAAAAGTTTTACCCGATGTAATTGGAGGTTATAGTGGCGATAAGGAGCGATATTTGAACCCATGAAGAGGCATAGAAAATTGTAATGAGTTGCCGATTACTCTAGTATAATCAATATATCTATATATATATATAGTCATTGTATGATGACCCTTTGATTACTTGACTCTTCCTTCTCCTTATGCCAAGTCTCATGACTCTTGGTTTCTCTTCTTGGCACTTGCATACACATGACACTATCTTGTATGCACACTTAGAAATGACTCTTCACATAACACTTCCTAATCTAAGAATACATGTGCACACTTACATATGAGACACTTGTGCACATTTACACATAACACTTGCACACTTATTTACATGAAACTTGTGCATTTTTTGTACATTATTACATTACATAAAATATTTACTCACACTCTAATCTAGGACACAACCCTAATATAATATTTATAAGGTTGTACCAAGGAGATACATTAGCATGTACCAAATAATATAATATACTCCAACACCCCCCTATATTATATTATTTGGTTATTGAAGACTTTAGTCTTCAATCAAGGTCTTCGATCTTCAATCTATCTCCTTTAGGTCAATGTCTGATATGAGATTCTTCTTTGTCTCTAGATTCAATCTTCCTATTGTCCTTCTTGAAATGATTTCTCTTCTTGTTTCTTCTTCTTCTTCATTTTTGCACTTTCATTTGAGATATATCTAATGATATATCTTCTAAACATTGAGTTAGTAAATCATCACAATAATATTGTCCTGATTCCAATGATTCCTTATTGAAACTAACATAAGCTTCTTTCTCATGTTTCATCCCTTGAAAGAACTCAAAGCTAATTAATGATAAATATATCATTAAGCATTCTTCTGAAGAGAATATAATAGTGTTTTGAGAATTCCACCAAGTTTTGAAGAGTTTTTCATGAAGATAACTTATTAGTGTTGTAAAAGTATCTTCTCATGCCTCCTTAAGAAACAAAGAGAACTTATCTTTTAAACCAATAGGCATTTATCTTTTTCCATCAAATTTATCTATTAAGTTTTGAGAATAAAACTTAAGTACATGCAATATTTCTTCACTATCCTCATTAAATGTATTCTTAATAATTTCTTCCATGATATGCAATCAATACTAAGAATGTAATTTTTTTGATGTAGTCTACCTTATATCTCCCTAGGTTTTAAATAAATTCAAAGTTTCTAAGTTATAAACCTATGAAGTAGAATTCCTTATATCTCCCTAATATTTAGAAACTATGAAAGTAAGAACTTTTCAAATTTAATTTATCTAAATTTGAAGTTGTATACCTTTTGACTCCCAAGTTGTTTAATTTGCAAAAATTCAATAATCAAATAATTTCAAAAAATAAACAGAATAAATTAATCAAAGAAATTATTAAAAAACTTAGAATGTCTATCTTAATTATTATTTAATATACTATTAATATACTTATCTCTTCACTATTTAAGATCAAAATAATTCTCCTATTATGTCAATTATCACTTCGTATCTTAATTAAATTCTAACTTTTTAAAAATCAAATATTAAATCTCCAAATTAGACTTAAATTCAAAATTCAAATTCAAAAAACCCTAAATATTTTTTTTAACCTCCCTACATTGGCACTCATGCTCCTTATTTCTTCTCATGCATTGGATTGCATTGATTGCCACTGACATAGCCTGCCACCCACTTTAAGTTTTACATACTTTGCTCTTGGTAGACGCTCTACATTCTTTATCTACTTGCTTTTTTCCTATCAGGTGTATATGATGTAACACTTCAAAAATAAATGTTCTTATGTTGGTCTCAATGTGTTTGGTGCTCAAACAGTTCACTCACTTACATGTTTGTGAATCTTCTAGCTTTTCAATTCCTCTTCGTTGGTGGTTTTGTTCCAAATTCTACATGAATGTTGAGTGTTTTGTTTACCTTCATAGTTCATGTTTGCTTTGCTTATTTGTATGATGTTCATATTTTCTATTTGTATGTTTTCACCTGTGTTTGCTTTACCCATTTGTATGCTGAGTTATACTTCTTGGTTAGCATTACTATAGTTCACTTTAAATTTTTTCTTATACTAGTATATTTGTGTAGGCACTTCTATGTTCTTTTGGCTTCTGCTTAGGTTCCATTCTTTAGAACGTAATGTTGAATTTTTTGAATGTTATGCATTCCTGATTGAGTGTTTTTCTGGTTGGTTTGACCCTTTAGCACTTCTATATTTATTCTTTTATGTAAAAAAATCTTGCTCTTTCGGTGTTCTTCCTGTCTTGATGTTGTTTAGACAAACTTCCATTAAAGCTCTTTTCCTTAATACATATCTCTACACTTACATTTTTTATTTTTATAGGAGCTTGTATTCGATGTCTATACATAGCTAGGAAGTAATACTTCCTTTCCTTTGTAGCAAAACTCTTCTTCATTTTCAAAAACAAAAAACTTGGCCTTTGATTTTTTTATTTGTCTTTGGTTGCATAGATCTTCTCTTCCAATTAGCTAAATATTTTTTTAATATAGTTGGTCGAATAGCTTTCTCTATTTCTTTACAACATGAGCATAGTCTATTTATTTTATGTTGTCCTTTATATCTTCTTTCTCTTCTATATCAGGGAAATTTTCCAAATGACATCTTTCATTTATCTTGTCTTCTATATCTTCAAGCTCTTTTACTTTAATGGTATTAATATTTAATATTGGCCTCTAGTCACTTTCTTTGTATCTTATATTCAAGCCTCTTTTACTTTTTAATAAAGGGCTTGTATATGACCTCTTGTTTATTTCACCAATAAGGGTCTCAAATATTTTCAATGATTCTTTTTCTTTGAAGGTGTATCCTTGGTTTCTTGAACTAAGTCAATGTTAGTATGACCTGAATATTCAATATCACTAAAAATTTTATCAAGGCCTTTTTATTCAAGACCTCTATTTACTATACCAATATCAAGGTTTATCTTCAAGACCCAAATCAATATTTTTAAAGTTTACCTTCAAGACCTAAAATTATATTTGTCAAGTTTTACCTTCAAGACCTGAATCAATCTCTATCAAGGTCGTACTTCAATAGATAAAGATATAATAACATACAACTCAAATAACTCTAATATGCCTAAAAGTCTTCTCTATATGTTGTAGGAATCTTCAAACTTCTAACAAACAATCTCTACTACATTAATGTCTTAGGTTGTTATTACCTGAACCTTACTCATCAAAGTGACTATAAACCTCTCTAAAATCCTTTATCAATATCAAAGTTGGCTATTTCTTTGAATAATCAACTATCTTCAAGTTGATTCATCCAAATATGAGTCCTATTCTTCACTGGTTATTCTTCAACCTAGTGGAAAAAATCTATAGTTGAGTCCTAGTCTTCACTGGTTATTCTTCAATCTAGTGGAAATATTCTATAGTTGAGTCCTAGTCTTCACTGGTTATTATTCAACCTAGAGGAAATATTCTAGCCTTTTCTTACTTCAAATTTTCAATATAGTCCAAGTCTAATTGCCTTTAAAGTAGACAAACTCTAACCAATTTTGTTACACTAGACACAAATTGATTTTGTAGATAAACAATTTTTGTGCAAGTAACTTCTTATTCTAACTATGATACCACTGATGGCTTTTGAAGCCTTAATATTCATGTAAACTCACAAGATAATTTCCACAAGATAAAATATGTGAGTCACAATATAATAAGATCAAATAATAATATGAGACAACTAATATGTATATATCAAGGCTAATAATATATCAAATAACATTCATTAATAAGATGAAATATAAATGTAATAGCATAAATCATACAATATAACAAAACTTACAATATTAGTTGCTCAAATGTATGAAATATTTATTATTCCTCTTTCTATTACAAATGTATCATAAAAATCTCATATAACAATGCTTTCTATGCTCACTATACTCATTATGTAGACAATGTAGGTGATGTAGATGATGATATAGATGATTATTATCTATGCATATCTATGGAGTAATATATAGCCATTGTATGATGACTCTTTAGTTACTTGACTCTTCCTTCTCCTTATACAAAGTCTCATTATTCTTGTCTTCTCTACTTGACACTTGCATACACATGACACTATCTTGTATGCACACTTAGACATGACTCTTCACATAACACTTCCTAATCTAAGAACACATGTGCACACTTACATATGAGACACTTGTGTACATTTACACACATAACACATGCACACTCATTTACATGACACTTGTACATTTTTGCACATTATTACATTACAAAAAATATTTACTCACTCTCTAATCTAGGACACAACCCTAATATAATATTTACAAGGTTGTACTAAGGAGGTATATTCGCATTGTTAGCTTTTGATGATATATATTTAAGGAAATGCAACCACAAGATGTAAAATAATCAAACAATGTTAACTATATGATAATGGCAATATAATATGTAGGAAAAGTATATAAGAAACTTTTACAACAACTCAGAAAATAGTCATTAATGAAAGCTCACAAAAATAGTACAATGTAATATAATGGAGGACTTAAACACTCCATAAATAATGCATGATCTACATTGTACCTACTAAAATCACTATACTTCCTAACTATATGGCTCCCCTTAGCATGTATCAAAGGTATATATATGGAGATATATCCCTTGGTATTTCATCTACCCATGACTATTCATCTACCTATCCTATGACTAATGTACATGTGGACTACATGCACATTTACATCATTACACATTCTAATACTTGTGCATTTATTAAATTGCATGAAGTAACTAATAAAACCTTAATCTAAGATAAACTTCTAATCTAGATATATGCCCAAGGTGGCACATTGGCATGTACCAAATAATGTAATATATTACAACGCACCCCTATATTACATTATTTGGATATTGAAGACTTTAGTCTTCAATATGGTCTTCATATTTTGAATACTCTTTTGACTTGGTCAGGTTCTTTGTATTGTCTTCAATTTACTTTGCACTATATACCTTCTTATTCAGGTTTCTCTTCTTTTTCTTCTTTATCCTTATTTTTGGAGTCACTTTTTGTGCTTTCATAATTTTTTGAGCTATCACCAGATTCCTGCAAAAGTAATTCCTCTTTGTCTTTGTCCTTCTTATCACTATTCTTCTTTAGTACATAATATTTTGAACAATCATTCAAGGCATCATGATAAGATATTGAGTTAGTCTAACTTGAAGTATAAATATTACATGAGAATTGAAAAATCTTCTCTAAGAAGGATTCATCTATTTTTGTTTTCTATTTAAGTGATTCAATCAGTCATGTGTGTTCTACATTCTCATATTTGTAATATTTTAATGTAAGTAATACCATTAATAATATGCTACCGATTTCTAAAGGAATTCAAATATCATAATTTCCATTATCAATTGCTTTAGTGATTCTAGCTCATAGATAATATTCCAAAGTTTTAAATTTTTCTTCTAAGGCTTCACTATAGATTACTTTTGAAGTAAGATCTAAGTTTCCTTCAGGCTTTATAAGTAAATTCTTGATTTTGATTTTTATCACATTTGCCTTTTCCTTTTTTATGATGTTTTCCATATCTTTATTCATTGTATTATTTAAAGTAGACATCCTTTTTGCTCCTTAGTATTTTGAAAATAACTTGAGAATATTAATGTTCAATCGATGGTTTTGATAGAATTTAGTTTTTCAAATCTCTAGGTAGAATACCTTTTAATTCCCAAGTATTTAGAAAAATTTTAATGGAAGTTTTGTATTTTAGAACCTTATCAAATTTTAAGTTTTGTAGAACCTCTTATATCACCCAAGTATTTCAGTGTACTATAGTATTGAAAAAGTGCTTAGATTTCTTTAGATACCCTTTTGAGTTGAATCCCTAACATTTTGAAGATAATTTAATATAATGTTCAACCCCTATTTCTCACCTTATTTCTCCCTATTGATATATGCACTTTCAATTTGATAATTTTTTTTAAGACTCTATAGTTCCTTTTGTCCCTTAAATTTTTATAAGAGACAAGTATAAATAATAATTTCCATATTTTTAAGCAATGTTATGAAAACTTATTTTACCCTTTAATTCTCAATGGTTTGGTTTTCTAAATTTCAATGATCTAAATTTTGATGCAGTACTCCTTATATCTCCCTAATTTAGAAATTTAGAAAATGATAATATTTGTAAAATAATGCTTGAATTTTCAAGGTAGAAATCCTTATATCTCCTAGTTTAATGATTTGCAAATATTTAATGTAATATGAGTAATAGTTTCAATGGTTTTATCTTCTACTTCCTTCTAAGGCATTCGACATGCTTTTCAAGGTTATTTTGTATCACCTTATTACTCCTATTATTTAAATAACCCTAGAGCATAAAACTTAATTGATTGTTGATGAGCACCAAAAATGCTCATTTTATATACACTATTAAGGGGCATTATCACTGATTTAATTAGCATGTGAGATGCATTTTTATATAACTTATGCATATAATTGATAGAAAATCCAGTATTATGCTTGATTGGTGTTTTTAGTGGAAACTGTGTATAAATGCAGGTGTTGGTACTAATATGGTGTTTTCCAGTCTACATCCACTTGGACCTGGCATACTTCTGCTTTCAGAGACTAAGGCATGAGAGTAGGCACCTTCCTGATGGAGAAGGCGCCCAGTAGAAGTAGGCGCCTTCCTGATGGAGAAGGCACCCAACAGAAGTAGGCGCCTTCCTTATGAAGAAGGCACCCAACAGAAGTAGGCGCCTTCCTTATGAAGAAGGCGCCTAGAAGAAGTAGGCGCCTTCCTTATGAAGAAGGCGCCCAACAAAAGTAGGCACCTTCCTCATGAAGAAGGCGCCTCCACGCCTCCATACTTTGCAAGATTTACCAAGTCAGCTTTGACCGGTTGACCAGTGGGCTAAGGAGGAGGTTGCACGTGAAGACAAAAGGGAGATATTCTATTCTTAAAATAGAATGAACACTTCTATTATTTGATTGGTTGGATACCTTTGTAACATGAGCATTATTATTTCATGCTCATGGATGAACCAAGAGCAACGATTTTTCCAGCGATCAATGTGGGAGATATTTTATTTTATGCAATATTATTAAAATAGAATAAATCATCCATTATTTTTTGATTGGGTGGTTCACTTTGTAAGGTGAGCATTCCTTCTCATGCTCATGAACCAATCAACGTAGTGATTTGTCGATAAATGATATGCATAACAGACAACGGGATGAACCAGATCCATTAGTCGCTAAGAAGGACAACCACCCGAATAGATTTGTTGTTGCCAGACATATTCTGTTATGATAAAATAGAACACGCCTGATTTATCCTGCAAGAGGGTAAAATTAGTGCATGACTATTTTAATTAATATATGATTGTTATAATTGAATGGATGCAATATTCATTGCATATCTACTATAATTGCAAGTCTGAAATAGACTTGCCTAAATTTGTAATAGAGGAAGGTTGTGCATTGTATAAATGCACAGGTCTTCCATGATGAAAGGGATGATTAATTTTATGGAGAAATTATTCTATTTTATTTCTTGTCAAATTTATTAAGAGTGCAATTCCTCTTATTTGAGCAAGCTCTACGCAGCTAGCTGGGCGGACTATCTACGGGAGCTTGGGCCCACTCCCTACAGTAGTCCTCCCTAGTTTATTTATGTTATTTATTTTCATTAGATTAGATTTATTGCTTTATTTATTTAGGTGTGTGTTTCTTTTCCACACATTTAATTTCCTGTACATTTATTTTCAACATTTCATTTCCAGTATTTAATTAATTAATTTATTTTTCGCACTTAGTTTATTTAGTTTGGATGAAATCAAAATGCACATACATCCCCCACCAAACTAAATAAGGTACAATCAGATTTATTCCCCAACACTGCAGGCATATACTGTGCGTGACACTCATAAGTTTACGGACTTACCGGATTGATAATTTATGGAAGAGAAATGATTGTTTTTCGGGACATGAATTTCTGCTCACCATTTTGGCATCGTTGTCGGGGAGTGTCTAAACTGTAGTGTTATGATTTACAGGTCAGATAAAAAGCCTATTTAAAATTACCTGTAGATATTTTACCTGAGAAGTGTGAGTCCACCAAGGGCCTTTTTATAAGGCCAAAAATAGTTGTCGACACAGTCAGAGCCAAATCCCATAGGCAACTATTTGCATTTTCTAGCTTCTCAGGTAAACGTGGGAATGAACCTGATGTACCAAATTAAGTGTAGAAGTAGGAATAAAATGTGTTGTTGAAAAAATTTAGAAAAATCTGGCATTGAAGGATTTCCATCATATTTTCAATGGTTTCAAGAAATCAACGAAATAGCACAACCCAGGTCTGATTGAAAATTTTTAGGGATGTGTTTTTATATAGAAACCATTGGAAAATTATGCCTCTAGAAGCTTGGTTTTAAATTAAAAATTTTTATAGGCTTGAACTTTTTGCAACGTATTGGTAAATGTTTTTTTAATGATGAAATTAATAGCAGGAAAAATGACAGAGCAAAATTTTTAAAGAACATCTTGTTATGAAGTATGCTCTTCACTTGCGCTTAAGGCGACCTGGTGAATCAAAAACTAGCATGTGTTTTTTAAATACTGCTATGCCATGTTTTCTCCAAGTTGCCAACCCGTAGATAGTCATTTTCCAGCCTGCACATTTTGCCATTATGTTGAAAAAATTTGGTTTTGAGGTCAAAGGGGGAAATTGCTCTTCTCATGCTACAACACATCAAACTAGTTGATAATGAAATTGATGATTTTTTAGAAGACTAGTTCAGATGTAGGCATGGGGGAGACCCCACCTTCATTATTGCCACCAACAACACAATGAACACTATTTACAGTGTTCATGAAAAAGAGAAAAAAATATCTTCTGTTGAAAAAGGCTCCAAGTTAAAATGCAGATAAAAAAATAGAAGCTTTATTTTTGTTACTTGTTGGAAGAAAGTATCCTCTTTCCCTAGGACCAGGTTGGTCTAGAAGGGAAATGAGAAATCTCCAACCGGTCACTAAATAAAGCAAGGGAGGAGCCTGGAAGTAATCAGAAGATAAAAAAAATTATATATATATATATAATAAAAAAAATGAAAAAAAAAATTAGTTAGAATTTTATTTTAATGCCTTTAGTTTAGATTTTTCTTTTATGTTTTGTAGGACAACATGAAGTGCGATGTAGACAAATAAGGAGGTGTCTGTGAAGATTTCATGAATTGAGATTTATACGTGGAGTTCGTAATAACACTATACGAACTATCTCGTGTACCTGATCGTGTAGCATCCAATCTAGCAGGTGAAAGCTAGCAGAGTTTTACCTTGGCAACATTAGCACCTAAAGGTAGGCTAAGTAACCCTGATCAAGCGAAAGGCTTCCAGTCCAAGGTGCTTATGAAACTTTGGGAAAGTTTTGCTGCAAGGTGTGTGACTATTACAACCTGAGTAAATGATGAGCGGAGTCAAAGATGCTACACCACGTACAAAGTAGAGTGTCGAGACAATGTTTGAGTAACGGTCAATGAGCTCCATTAACAATCACCTCACATTTGTGAGAGTGGATCAGACATCGGCATGGGGGAGACCCCATACCATACCAGTAGCTTGGACGAATGTTCAATCATTCATTAAAAAAAAAAAAGAAAAAAAAAAAGAAAGAAAAAAAGAGAGGATACGTGAAAAAAAAATGATGAAGTGAAAGACGCCTTGATCATCAAGAAGGCGCCTTCCACATGAAGAAGGCACCTTCCGCATGAAGAAGGCGCCATACATTGGAGGCGCCTTCCGCATGAAGAAGGCACCATACATTGGAGGCACCTTCCGCATCAAGAAGGTGCCATACATTGGAGGCACCTTCCACATCAAGAAGGTGCCATACATTGGAGGCGCCTTCCACATGAAGAAGGCACCATACATTGGAGGCACCTTCCGCATCAAGAAGGCACCATACATTGGAGGTGCCTTCCACATCAAGAAGGTACCATACATTGGAGGCGCCTTCCACATCAAGAAGGCACCATACATTGAAGGTGCCTTCCACAACAAGCAGGCGCCTTGACATCTAGGGTGCCTTGATCCATTTCTCACACCTAGGTGGTTCGATGGCACAAGGGACAAAAAAAGAGGAATAAGTGATGAGGCACCTTGATGGCATACAGTAGAGGTGCCTTGATCAAAAAAAAATTATGTGAATCCTCCCAATGAAAAAAAATGCATAGAACATGTCCTGCTTAGCATAAAAATTGCTTTCTTATTGCTTTGCAGGAAATCATGAACCGAATGCAAGTTGTAGGCATCCTGAGAGCTAGGGCCTAACAGGCATGGAGTCATGACTCCTATTTTCCTGCTTTCGTGTGTTTTTATAGGTCATCGTGCCCTCTGAATGCAATCTGAAGGTATCCTAAGAGCTAGGGCCTCAAGCATAGGCATGATTCCTATTTTCTAGCTTTTGTGTGTTTAGTTTTGTAGGACATAACCATGAGCATGATCTGTAGGTGGAGCCGGCTTAAACTAGGCCTAACAGATGTGACATCTTGTGCCCTGCAATTAGGAGAGTGGCAAAGTAGAAAAGGCACTTACTTCCCACCAGGAAGAGAGTGCCTACAATCAGTCCAGTACAGTTGTGCCTTTTTCCACCTGGAGGAAGGCACCAATAAGCGATGTTCTTCTCCCTTGATGGGGGTGCCTATTGTTCAGTATGGGACCTGATGTTCGGAAGGCTGTAGACTTGTTGCGTAGAGGGACCTATTGCTGGCGATGAGGGCATCACCAATTTAAGCGGGGGAGAATACAAAAAGAAAAAAATATTTTGCTGAAATAGCTCCATGTTGAAATGCAAATCAGAAGTAGAGTTTTATTTTTGCTACCCATTGGAAGAGAGTATCCTCTTTCCCGAGGACCAACCTGGTCCCAAAGGGAAATGAGAAACCTCCAACTGGTAGCTAAATAAAATGGGGGAGGAGTTTGAAAAAAAAATAGATGTCAAATATCTGCAAGTGACCAGGAACAACAACATATACATCTCAACAATGCACCTGACAGATGTCGTGAATGATGATAAAAATTTTTGTTTTATCTCACTCCAAGAAATAAAAATAGAGGATCATAGTGTTGTTCCAATTATGCATATGAAGGAAATAATTCAAAGAAGAAGATCAGTTGATTTGGGCACATGCATATAAAGTTTAATCAATTAGAGGAGCACACGATGAAAAAGAAAAAATAATAATAGTGATGCACAAAGGAGAGATACGTCAGGGCAAGATTATTTTTTATATGTTGTTGATGATGAGTTGGGTGCTTCAATGTTTGGAACTGATGGCTATTGGCTGCCATCAATCATCTAATGGGGGTGTATAAGATGTAAAATTTCCTACGCAGCCTCCACTCTTTAGAAGCACAATATTACAAACTTTTTTGGTGGTATTTTTAATATATATGGAAAAGAAATTATAGAGCAGAGATGGAATTTCACTACGGTGGAGGAAAATGCCACATTTTTAAAATCACCAGCTCAGTTGTTGCGGATTGACTCTGTTCCTTGATGCAGAGGATGAAAAAAAAAAAAAGAGAGAGAGTCAAGATCTGTTCTGTTCATAGCAGAAATATATATATATATATATATATATATATAATCTCCAGGAGCACCAACGTACAGGCAACATGGAAACATTTCGCACCACCAACATCATCCACATCGAAATCTATGAAATTCACCCAGGTATATACTGTTATTTTTTGTTAATTATGTGTATAGTTATTTTAAAAATCATTTTCATGCTAATATCAGTAGATGCCCTTGTAAAATATTTTTGTTGAATTCTCCAAGCCATATGACATGCCTCAGATGAAAAAAATTATTACCCTAGGAGCAATTGAAAAAAAAAAAATATATGGCATATGCACGAATAGATTTGGCCTTGCTCCATTGTTGCATCATGAGAAATCTATATGGTAGAGTGCAAAAGACAACAATGAACCAAAAAATATTTTACGCGGCTGGCTTCAACACTTTGACTTCAACAGATTTGCAATCCATCGGTTTTAATAATTACATGGTAGCATGGTAATCTGGTCTTGGTGTTTTCCCGTAGTTTGATGGTCAGCCATGGTGTATTTTTATTTCTGCTGATGCAATAGTGCTCAAGGGAAGAAAAATAATAACGCTCACTAAAAAAATATATATAATACATAGTAGCGCTCCATGGATGAAAAATAGAGATGTTGAAGGCCATTGAAAAAAAAAGAAAAAAAGAGAAGAGAAAAAAAAGAAAAAAATATATGTATTATTATCCCGAGGGCTGTTGTCATGAGGACATGACAATCTTTAGGCATGATCAACTTTTGTGAGGGATAACTTCAGTTTTTGGTGCCACGAGGGCATGGCACATGTTAGGCATGGGGGGATGATGAGCACCATAAATGCTCATTTTATATACACTATTAAGGGGCATTATCACTGATTTAATTAGCATGTGAGATGTATTTTTATATAACTTATGCATATAATTGATAGAAAATCTAGTATTATGCTTGATTGGTGTTTTTAGTGGAAACTGTGTATAAATGCAGGTGTTGGTACTAATCTGGTGTTTTCCAGTCTACATCCACTTGGACCTGGCATACTTCTGCTTTCGGAGACTAAGGCATGAGAGTAGGCACCTTCCTGATGGAGAAGGCGCCCAATAGAAGTAGGTGCCTTCCTGATGGAGAAGGTGCCCAATAGAAGTAGACGCCTTCGATGGAGAAGGCACCCAACAGAAGTAGGCGCCTTCCTTATAAAGAAGGTGCCCAACAGAAGTAGGTGCCTTCCTTATAAAGAAGGCGCCCAATAGAAGTAGGTGCCTTCCTTATGAAGAAGGCACCCAACAAAAGTAGGTGCCTTCCTCATGAAGAAGGCGCCTCCACGCCTCCATACTTTGCAAGATTTACCAAGTCAGCTTTGACCGGTTGACCAATGGGCTAAGGAGGAGGTTGCACGTGAAGACAAAAAGGGAGATATTCTATTCTTAAAATAGAATGAACACTTCTATTATTTGATTGGTTGGATACCTTTGTAACATGAGCATTATTATTTCATGCTCACGGATGAACCAAGAGCAACGATTTTTCCAGCGATCAATGTGGGAGATATTTTATTTTATGCAATATTATTAAAATAGAATAAATCATCCATTATTTTCTGATTGGGCGGTTCACTTTGTAAGGTGAGCATTCCTTCTCACGCTCATGAACCAATCAACGTAGTGATTTACCGATAAATGATATGCATAACAGACAATGGGATGAACCAGATCCATTAGTCGCTAAGAAGGACAACCACCTGAATAGATTTGTTGTTGCCAAACATATTCTGTTATGATAAAACAGAACATGCCTGATTTATCCTGCAAGAGGGTAAAATTAGTGTGTGACTGTTTTAATTAATACATGATTGTTATAATTGAACGGATGCAATATTCATTGCATATCTACTGTAACTGCAAGTCTGAAATAGACTTGCCTAAATTTGTAACAGAGGAAGGTTGTGCATTGTATAAATGCACAGGTCTTCCCTGAGAGAAGGATGATTAATTTTATGGAGAAATTATTCTATTTTATTTCTTGTCAAATTTATTAAGAGTGCAATTCCTCTTATTTGAGCAAGCTCTACGCAGCTAGCTGGGCGGACTATCTACGGGAGCTTGGGCCCACTCCCTGTAGTAGTCCTCCCCTATTTCATTTTTGTTATTTATTTTCATTAGATTAGATTTATTGCTTTATTTAATTTAGTTGTGTGTTTCCTTTTCAACACATTTATTTTCCTATACTTTATTTTCAACATTTCATTTCCAGTATTTTATTTAATTAATTTATTTTCGCACTTAGTTTATTTAGTTTGGATGAAATCAAAATGCACAAACATCCCCCACCAAACTAAATAAGGTACAATCAGATTTATTCCCCAACACTGTAGGCATATACTGTGCGTGACACTCATAAGTTTACGGACTTACCGGATTGATAATTTATGGAAGAGAAATGAATGTTTTTCGAGACATGAATTTCTGCTCACCAATTGTAACTTTAATATATACCTTATTTCTCCTTTGTGCTTTGTAAATATTATGAGAATATATCTTCAAGGCACCAAACTTTACGTGCACTACCATTGTACTCTACGCTCGAATAAGCCTGTAATCAATGTGGTCTTTTACTCATTATATGGTGTTTGATTACATTAATTTATTTGTGGTGTTTTGTCCTCTATCCTCTTCATTTTTCATAGTGATCTTCATGTGCTCCCTTTGCTCTTTGACCTATGGATGCTCAATATCTATGCTCTTCTCAAGCGAGGCTATTAATACCTCTTTATCTCCCTTTGGAATACATGTGACATGGTATTTACATTGATCTCCTTGTTAGGTGGTGCAAGGATGTTATAGTATTTAGAATGCATTGATGCTGGCATTATCTCTCTTTATGGATGTTAATGTAATGATTATTTATTCCCTTATGCTTGTTTAAAGCATTATCAAAGCTTGTAGATAGTTGGGTGCCGTAGGTGCAAGTGCTATGCATGAAATATTTCTCCTGAGGTGTTACTAAGAGTTACTATATGCTCTTATCCATTGTGCCAAGTGGCACAAGATTCTTTTGTTTTCTTGTGCCAAGTGTAGGCTTCTTCCTTTGCACATCACCAAGCTCTTCAATGTCCTTTATCTTCTTAACACTCTTCCAACTTCTTGTAAGCTATTTGGATTTTTTTTAGCATTCTTTCTTGATATCCAACGTATGGTGGATCCTCTCCAACGAAGATGGCTCCTCCTATGACATTTAAATACTTTCTTCTAGGTGGTTTTTCATCCATGCTTCTCTCCTATTTCACTTGGGTAACTCTTTGATGTTATTCTCCTTGTATTATCCTTCTTGCAACTAGCACTTTTATTGCTTTATGTTATTATTGCTATTGATGATTTTTTCCTAACTTAGACTTCTTCTTGTTGCAGGTTGCTTGTGCACTGTGAGCACTTCTTTGATGAGACCGTGGCATTGAATTTGGTGTCTTTTGACACCTTGAATAAGATGTTTTTGAGCCCTTAATTGGCTCTTTTCCCTTCACTCTAAAGCTTAATATTTTAGATTTCATAATACTACCACTTTATGATTGCACCTTTCGTGTTGTTTTGGTGTCTTAAGACACTTCAATTTTTATCTTTATTTTGTTGCTTTGTAAAAGATAAATATGGTGCTAATATAAACCAGAAATAAATATGTTATAGACTAGGATAGAATACCTTAGTTGCACCTAGATTTCAAGACTTTCTTAGTCTCTTTTTTTATATTTCTTCCTTGAATTTAGTATGGCGTCACCCTCTCTATTCTTTGGTGGTTATAATGCTCCTTTGGTAGTTTCTCTTCACCAAAACTTACTGCAATTTTTCCTGCATTCAATGGTGTCTTTCGGCACTCCAACTCAACATTGTTTTTTACACTAATCTTCCTTTATTTCTTAATAATTAGTGCACTTTTAATAGCTTTAAGAAATAACTTGTATTGAGCACTATAAATTCCTTCGTATTACTCCTTTTAATCACCTTTCTAACAATAACTTGTGTTAATATGTTTTGCAAGTTTCAATATAATAATGTAGCGACCCCGGATGCACGCACCGCTCTTTTTATGCTACTTGCAATGTATTAAAAACCCAAAATGAAATGGAAGACAATGAAAAGCATATAACACAGAAATAACAAATATGGATCTCTTTATTTGTATTGAAACCCGGTTACATGTCGGTCCCTCTTAGGGATACCCATTTCGATACAATAAGGTTACAAATAGGTAAAGAGTGCCCCTTTCGCGAAGAGGTGGTGCGCTTTCAAAAAGCTTCCGGTTCCGCACATGAAAATGTATGAGGGCTTACAGATGCCTCCTTCTCTAGGCCTATTTCCTAGAGGGATCCCTTTTGCTCTCGTATGTTGCAGATTTCGTCCGATGAACCTGTGGCCCTGTAAGCAATGAAACAACAACACACGCTTAGATGTCCGAGAATACCTCCCCGGATGAGGTTGTTAGCAATGAATATAACAAATGAAAGCAAGTGCAAATTAGACTAATGCTATGAATGCGAATGAATGAAATGATGCTATGCTAATGATATGCTAAAATAATGAATCTAATGTCTAAAACCCTAAGCTAAGCCCATGGGCCACTGTCCAAGACAACGACCGCTAAAGTGACTCTCGTCCTCTTTGCTCCAAAGCTATGGATCAAAGCTTGTATCCGATGTTGAAATAATGGTTGCTATGCTCTCCAATTTGTCAGGGCTTCGCCATACACGTGATCTCCAAGGGAACTCTCCAAGTCTCGAAAGCTCTCCTCAATGACCTGTCTTGATAAATTGTCTGGATAAAGATCTCTTAGATAAAATATGTCTCTCCTCTCTTCCAAGATCGATCCTTGGTACTCTTAGGCTTGCACCTTTTATAGTGTGAAACCCTAGGTCTATGTCCAAGCCCTAGGAATGAATTTCTCATGCGTAGTGAGAGAGATAGGATTTTTGTCTTTTCTATGTTTGGAGGCTAGTTAATTGAAATATAACTGCCAACTTGAGTCTCCTATGCAAATTGGTCGTTAGCATGAGAAGCTTTTGTCCTTTGTCTATGTTTGGAGGCTAGTTAACTAAAGTCTAAATGCAAACTCAAGTCTCCTATGTGAACTGGTCATGAAAAGGAATGCAAAGTTACTCCCGCTCACCTTTATTGCATGTAGACTGCCACTTCCACCCGTGATTAGGCCTGTTTGTTGATAAAACTACTTTTATGGTTTAGCCGTTGTCATCTGCAGTGACTAAGATCTGGCCATTGTCATCTGTAGTGGCTAAGGTCTGGCCACTCTAGGCTTGAGTGGCTAGGATCTGGTCACTCTTGGCTTGAGCGGCTAGGCTTGGATGGCTTGAAAAGGCCCCAAATGAGTGGTGAGAACCACTGTTGATGCTTGGAAAGTCCAAGATTATGTCATCTGATCTTATGAATGTGTCTATGTGAGTAGCTCCCCTAAGCATGACATGTTTTAGGTGTCTATAGATGCCCCTTTTTGTGATGCATTGTGTGGAAAACACAATGCTGAGCAAAAATGTAGACTGATCTGTTTGTAGGGTGTATGGTGATCAATGGTCTGATCAACTCTGGATGGCCCAATCATGCAAGATGGTGCGCATCCTTTGAATCATTGCCTCAATGTTCGGAGGACTTAGCTTAGTGGCTTGGGCATGTTAAATTGCACTCATTCCTCAAACTCAATCGGGTAGCTTCAGCTGCTACAATAGTTCTGACCGGTAGGAGAGCTACAATTGAATATGTCATGTCTACTTACGTTCCCAACAAACAAGGGAAATTTGTGATTGTTGTATGCAATGATTCATAGGATGAACATGATTTTGTTATGATCGAGTGATATTTTGTTGATTTTGATTATGATTATGTTGAAGTTTTGAACTACTTCCTCACACAATGGATTGGTGAAGAAATGACAATGAATGAAGCGACAAGTCGCTTGACCAATATGACTAATCTGGTTCCTTTCTAGCATTTGTTGCTTTTAATGGGCAATCCCACATCCAAGTGTGATTCCAATTGTTTATGATAATCATCCATCCCTATCCCGAGGAGCGGTCCAACTATCAATAGCCTTCTTAGGGAGTTAGGATGAGTGATTCTATTTATGTTCATATTGTATCACTTTGGCTTAATATTTTTGGTATCATAGGGGAATTAGGATGATCCTTTCGCACCCGTGGAGCAGTCCGACCATCTTGGTCTTCTTCGGGATTGAAGGGTGGCACATCGTAATTCCAAAATGAAATGCTTTTGCCCCAAGTGGCCTTATGGTAGCCTACTCATCTCATCGAAATGCATGGAGTGTGAATCATTGCAATCATCGAGTGGATAGAGTAAGTAACTAGGTACGAGGCCTACTTGAGATTATGCTTATATGTGATTTTTTTGTTATTTTGGTCATTAAGATGACTTCAATTCATCAAAATGCATTTATTTAATGTTTTTGTTATCCCCCATGGAAGGAATTTTCTTGTTTTTATCTATGGAGCAGGCCATTGTCAGGTCCAATGGCCTCTGAGTCTCTGCCTATGGCCGTTGTCACCTTGAGCGGCCACGAAGTTTGGGCCACTGATGCCAACAACGACCAAGGCATAATTTGAAAATATAAAAAATGCATTTTTAGGGTTTTGACCTGTCACTTTCATTTGCTATCAATTCACTTTTCAGAGCTCTGGTGAGATAGTGACAGTTGCGATTTTTGAAGTTACCTACATCGAGGACATGGCTGCACAGGGTGAGGCATCAACTATTGGAGGAGCCGGAGCTTCTCGGGTATTCTTTCAAACCCTACCCTCTTTTCTTCTCTTGGGTAAAACTGAACCTCACTAAGTAAATGGCAAATGAACCCCACTAAACCTGTTGGTAATGAACGAAATCCATAGTTAGGCTTAGTTTAGGTTTTTAAGTGGTGGGTTGGTCCCCATTTTTGTTTTTTCTAATTTTTTTTAATTTTATGGCCTAGGGTTCACGGGTTTGCCATGTTACCTTTCGGTCGTTGTCGCTCAGAGCGGTGAAAATTTGGTCGCTGTCGCTTAGAGCGGCTAAGTTTGAACCCCAATGGTCAAAAATTTGACCATTGGGATTTGGCCACTGCTGTCTCCAGTGGCCAGATTCTAGCCATTGTAGGCGATAGCGACTAATCCCCTTAGCCAATTTTGCACAAATTTTTGCTTTTTATTGGATTTTCTGAGATAGTTTATATTTTTTTGAATTTTGAACTACTCTTTAGCATGTGTTGCATGCCTAGGTGCATTTATCCCCCCTCTTTGCTCATATTTAGGAGAGTGTCAGATTTTTTTATGTTTTATTAGGATTTATGCCTTAGATGCACTGTAGTTATGTTTCATATTTCTTTTGCTTTGCTTAGATCCTTACTACTCGGGCTCGGGACCCGAGGCTCATGAATGACCTTCTACCTCTTCTGGATGACATGGATTGGAGGTGGCTTAAGGCTCGTGGGCTCTAGTATGTTACTAGACTACCTCATATTATGTCGGACTAGGCTTACCTTATGACTTTGGCCCATCATTGGGACCCTCGGACTAATACCTTCCACCTCTCGATCGGTGAGATGACCATTATGTCGGAGGATGTGTATAGGATCTTTCGGATCCCTTTTGATGGGGTGGCGATTGTTTCTTCGGCCACTAATGATCAGGTGGTCGTCTTCACTCGGGTGTTCGAAGGGTATTCTGAGGATGCTCTCAAGGACACCAAGTTTGGGGGAGTGTCTATCATCCATTGGTATCGGGAGCATGTTTTCATAGTGAGGCATGCGGTGTTGTTGATGGTCATCAACAATGTCCTTATCCTAGACTGTTCAGGCTTGAGGTTCCCTTGGAACCTCCTTGCGATGGTTTAGGACCTGATGGATAGTGAGGCGCCCATCATCTATGCATGGGGTAGGTCTCTATTGGCTCAGTGTTATGATGAGTTGTACCACATCCATCGGAGGGGTCATGTCAGCATCACTTGTAGTTGGCTTTTGTAGATCTGGGGATGGGAGCACATTAGGGTAGATCACCCTAAGGGGCTTCCTATTAAGATCATAGTTATGGATAGGTGGATGCAGTGCTATGGTGCTAGATGGGCTAGAGGGAGCGAGGAGCACAAGAGCCACACTTTTGTAGGGGAGTTGCCTCATTATACTGATACTTTTACTGGACTCCAGGCTGGAGATGTCATATGGCGCCCGTATCATGAGTGTCCTGCTTGGGATGACCCTAACAACTTTACTTCTAGGATGCGACATGAGCGATGGCTCATTGGCCACAAGGTTAACATCCGGGAGCACTTCTTCTACTCTCGGGTTCTTCGTCAGTATGGGTTGCAGTAGGATGTGCCATTAGTACCATTTTTGTATAGGTGCATCAGAGCAGAGAGAGACCTCCCTCCTCGATAGGTTACAGAGCTGGTTGATGAGGAGGATGCCCCAGCTGTTGATCTTGGAGTAGTTGGTGGAGTTATAGATGCATTTGCATGGTGGTGGGGTGACCTGATGTGGTATGGTGAGGGTAGTCTAGGCCGAGAGGATGATGGTAGAGATGGGGCAGATCCATCGGGGCGTAGGGTTCATGCTAGGACTATGATGTGGGGCCAATAGGTAGAGTAGGTGATAGTGGAGGAGCAGGAGGCTCCTGAGGAGGTGGAGGAGGAGATGGAGCCTAAGGAGAGAGATTCTCCTCTTAGGGCACAACTACATGATGTGGAGGTCGAGCTCCAGTCGGCCAAGATATAGGTACAATAGTGTGATGCCATCATAGCTCAGAGGGATACTACTATAGCATAGTTGTCAGACCAGATACAGGCTTTGTAGGCCGCTATGGGAGGAGCTTCTCGGATGTAGGTTGTTGTTGCTCCTCCTGCTCTTGAGGGTCCTTCGAGGGTAGCTCTTGAGGGTGAGATCAGTCATCTATAGGGTTTTCTGGATGAGAGTGATGTACAGATTGTTGAGGATGCAACCCATATTGCCACTCTCTCGAGGTAGATCAAGAGGCTAGGAGCCATCCCTAGGGAGAGAGGAGCCATAGGTGGGTCATAGGTCAGTAGGAGTTCTACCATAGGGTAGTATTCTATTTGGCCTGGTCATGGGGCTCGACTCATATTGAGAGACCAATAGGGTCCAGCTCGCACCATTCTCCTAGAGATCCATCCATAGGGGGTGGTGCTGCAGGGGGTGCAGGCCCAGTATTTGATTGATGGTTCACTTGGTTTTGATTCATTTTTGAGGTCAGCTGACCTATATGACTATAGCCCATGGGCATTTTTGTATATCCATTGACACACATACTTTTATGATATCTTTGCATTATGACTCATTATGTGTATCATTTATTGCTCATGTTTTTGTTGTTATTTTGTTTTATGATGTGATGTGATGATGGCATTATGATGATTTGATGTATATGTTAGATGATAGATGATATTGTAGATGCTTATATGGATGTGTAGATGCTTATATGATTTGATGATATGACGTGATGTATTTTGATGATGAATGATGAATTCATGATTGTATGCAAATGGATATTGCCTATATGTTTTATGATGTGCTTTATGATGTGATGATGGATGATTAATGACTTGTGTTTGTGGATGCGATGTTATTGTTAAATGCATGTTTAATTTTGCTTTAATTGTATGCATCTAACTTATGTGATGGGATGGTATAAATGAACTTGTATGCTCTAATCACTTAAAACATAAGGAATGCATATGACATTGACAATCTTAATGGGTGATACCACATAAAGTAAAAAAATAATCATGAATTTAAATAATCACTCTTATCATAAGAATTGATTAAGTATTCATATATGAGATGTAATGGTGTGTAATGTATTTTCTTGATAAGTTTCTGTAAATTAAAAGATATAAAGTAGTCAGTGGTCGTCTATATACTATTTCTAATATATATGCGGTATCTGTCCTACTATGTTGATACCCCCTAATTTATAGAATCTTATAAAGAAAGTGATGGTGTGAATGATGATATGATTTGTTGCTATGTAAGAATTTTTGGGGCTTTTCGGAGATTCAAACACTCTAGTTACCCTATCAACAACTGTCTACTGACCACTCTAGACTTTTGAAAAGTAAGGCTTTTACCATGGACCTGGATATTCATGATCTCTGTGTGTGCAAGTGATTGTATATTTTGAGATAGAACTCAAGCATTTCCTCCGATGTCAGGCAGGATTCTTTCAGCCCATTGCTAAGATCAGGGATTCTCAAGTGTTCATCTCATCCTAAGTTGGACTTAGTTGGACTATACCACTAGGCAATATTGGGTTACCTAAGCTAGCTCATCCACATTCAAACATTGGTCTACACAAATGCATGAAGCAATTGTGGTAGACATATCATCATGCGTAAGGATCTCTCCTTCCGATTTTGTACAATGTTGAGAATTCCAGGGATTCAAGCTTTATTCCCTTCTTTTCTTCCTTTTGGCTTTGGATATTTGCTCATATGTAGTGATGAAAATCACTGTTTATTTTTTATTGATTTTTCTTTGAGCGAGGATTCTTGTAGTGATGATAATCACTGTTTATTTTGCTCATATGTAGTGATGAAAATCACTATTTATTTTTGATTGATTTTTCTTTGAGCGAGGTTTCTTGGAATCTCTGATTTGTGTATCGGATCATTGCTTTGAAATCTGGACTGTATGCTTGGCTTTTTGAATATGTACTTTGCTTCGGTTTTTGCTTATTTTGATTTAAGCAAGGGATTTGGATAGGGCAAAGCTTGTCCTTTTTCCAATTCTCAGCACCTTTAAACCGGTTGCATAGGGGGATAAGCAAGGAAGATCCTTTTCACTTAAGGTAACCTAGACCGCTTTGCAACTTTCATCTTTTCCTTGTACCAGCTAGGATTTTAGTGTTTCAATTAGTGATGGGATCTTGAATATCCAAGGCATTATCATGGCTAGACCTTACCTTCTACTAACCAAGATTGTTTTCCACAAAAGTTGATAAGATCACTAGGTGTGGTTGATTAACCGAAAAACCTTAGTATATTATGTATAGCAACAAATAATGGTTGTGTTGAAAAACACAATTACACACATGTGTTGATGGAGGTATGGATTTGAATGATTTGTGCGATAAAATTTGGTATCACTTTTAAGGCTCTCATGACATATGCAATTGTAATGGTTTTGAAAATGCAATGCAATTATGTGGATGCAAGATGTGAGATGCAATTGTTTTTGTATTTTTGATTTTTATGTTGTTTTTGTATTTTTGTTTGATTTGACCAAAGGGCTTATTGTGCCTTTGGGGATTTTTGGTTTTTGACCAAGTAGCATGAAGTACCCTTGGAGATTTTTGATTTTGACCAAGTGGGATGAATTACCCTTGGAGATTTTTGATTGAAGTTGACCAAGCGGTTTGAATACCCTTGGAGCATTTTTGATTGAAGTTGACCAAGCGGTTTGAATACCCTTGGAGCATTTTGAATTGATTTTGACCAAGTGACTTGAATGTCCTTGGAGCTTTTGATTGTATTTTGAATTTTTATGTTTTTATGATTTGTTTGTGTTTTTGACATATTTGAATTTTTTGTATTTTTGACATATTTGAATGTTTTTGTGTTTTTATGTGTAGAATGCCTTTAAGTGAATGATATTGAGAGGTTCAGGCTCCTCAACACCATCTAATGATATAAGGTGATATGCTCCAGGCCCAACTCTCTATGAAATCATGTATGGGCCTATCCAGTTTATCGTGAACTTGTCTCGCAGATGCGATGACAGATTCAAATTCTGTTGGTTTTCTTTGAGCACTAGATCTCCAACCTTGAATTCCCTTAAGTGGACTTTACTATTGTAAGCTCACGCAAGGCGATCTTGGTAAATGTGAAGATGCTCTAAAGCATTGACTCGACGTTCATCAAGAAGCATCAATTGATCAAGGCGGCCTTGCCATGCGACATCATCATCTATGAAGTCCTTTAATGCTATGCGTAGAGTTGGAATTTCCAACTCTAGTGGCATGATGGCCTCAGTGCCATACACTAGTGAAAATGGTGTTGCCCTAGTGGGCATCCGTATACTAGTCCTGTATGCCCATAGTGCAAGAGGTAACTACATGTGCCAATCCTTGTGATTGTCTTGCATCGTCTTCCTCAAGATGGAGACTATTGTCTTGTTCGAGGCTTCTGCTTGCCCATTTGCTTGTGGATAATAAGGCATTGAAAAATTATGCTGAATATGGTATTTGTTCATTAAAGCATGCACATTTTTGTTCTTGAAATATGGCCCATTATCCGATATTATCTTCGAAGGGACCCCAAAATGACTTATGATATTGTGGAGTATAAACTCTGCAATCCTTGGTCCAATTGTTGATGTTAAGGGGATCACTTCCACCCATTTAGTGAAGTATTCTATGGTTGTTATGATGAATGTGTGTCGGCCTGAGGATGGGGGTGAGATCTTCCCAATCAAGTCTAGTCCCCACTATGAGAATGGCCATGCTGCCTGGATGGGTTGCAAGGCTTGCGATGGTAAGTGCGTTAGATTTGCATGATGTTGGCACTTAATGCATTTCTTGACATACTCATAGTAGTCCTTTTCCATGGTGGGCCAATAGTAACCCATTCTCAAGATGCGCTTAATGATGGCCATGCCACTGAAATGCCCTCCACATGTGCCATCGTGAGCTTGCAAAATTGCCCAGGATGCTTCCTGGGGCTCAAGACAATGGAGTAATACTCCATCATATCCTCGTCTATAGAGGATTTCTCCTAGCAAGATGTATCTTGTTGCTTTCTATTTGAATGTTCACCTTTCAGTATGCGACAAACCTTGAGGTACTATTCCAAGTTTTAGGAAGTCTCATAGTTGGGAAAGCCAATCTTGATAAGCCACGACTTCTATAGAAAATATGGCTTGCTTTTCCTGCATTCTCGAGCTGGTGAACATGGATTGAGGAACAACTCTATGGTGTATGGTTGCACCACACTCCATAGGTCCTTGGGAGATCAAAGACCCCCAAGGTGTCATTTGCAAGAAATCTCTAGCTATGAAGGACCAATCCTGATTTGGTTCGATGTTGATCATGTTGATTGATTCTTGATTGTCAAAAGCTTCACGACGTATTGCTGAGTGCGAAAGCACTTTCACATGAATGGTTGTAAAATCAGTAGATGGATTCTGAGGGATTAAGGATCCCAAAGAGGCCATGGTGTCTACAAATCTATTTGACGTATGAGGGATTGCCTCGATGTCATACCATTCCAGCCGGGCTAGGTAGGTGTCAACAAGTTCCTTGTAAGTCTTCAGGAGTGGGCACCTACATTGAAATAGTCCTTTGACCTGGTTTACTATGAGCAAGGAGTCACCAAAGATATTCAATCTTTTAATGCCCATTGCTATGGCTGTTTGGAGTCCCAAGATCAATGCTTCATATTTTGTGTTGTTGTTTGTGCAAGGGAAGTCTAGTTTGAATGATAAGGGTAATGGAGCACCCTACGGTGTGATAAAGACAATCCCTACTCCGCCCCCTTGTTCACACTTCGAACCATCGAAGAACAATGACATGTCTCTTTCTTTCTTAGGTTCTTTGAGTTCTAGTGGATCTGATAATGCAAAGACCGCATCATCAGGCAATTCTATGGTGAGAGGCTTGTTATCCTGAAGAGGCGCCTCTGCTAATTGATCTGCTATGACTTGTCCCTTGATGGAATTTTGGCTTATGAACTCTAGATCAAATTTTGTCAATAGCATGATCCACTTTGTGGTACGTGTATTGTGATATGTCTTGCTCATCATGTACTACAAAGGATTTTGTTTTGATATGACGTAGGTCGTATGGCTCAACATGTAGTGTCACAACTTTCGAGTTGCAAAGACCACTGCTAAACACAATTTTTTGACATACGCATATCCTAGCTCATAACTCACCAAGGTGTGACTAATGTAATATATGGCTTGCTCTTTGTCTTGTGCATTCTTTTGGGCTAACATGGTGCCCAATGCAAAATCAGTAGCTGATATATATAGTAAAAATGGTATGTCTGGCCTTGGTGGAGCCAATACTGGTGGTGTGGCTAGATAAGTTTTGATCTCTGCAAAGGCTTGATGGCATTCTTCATCCCAATGAAAGGGGACCTCCTTGCATAGCAACCGATTCATAGGTCAACATTTGTCTGATAATTGCATGATGAATCTTTTGATGGATGCTATCTTGCCTTGTAGGCTCCTCAGCTCCCTAATGTTGGTAGGGGCGGCCATTTCCAATATAGCCTTTACCTTTGCAGGATCTACTTCGATGCCTCTCTTGGATACGATGAATCCCAAAATCTTGCCAAAAGTTACGCCAAATACGCACTTCTTAGGATTCAATCGGACATTGTGTTCTATGAGGTGATCAAAGACTTGTCTAAGGACTTCAGCGTGCTCTTGCCACAATAGGGACTTGGCCAAGTAAGTCATCCATGTAATCCTCTAAGATCTTATGCATATAGTCATGGAATATGTATGTCATGGCCCACTGATATGTGGCACCAACATTTTTGAGACCGAATGGCATCACTTTGTAATAGAATGTTCCCCATGGAGTAATGAAAGCAGTTTTATGTTGATCTTCGGGCTTAATCTAGATCTGGTTGTATCCAAAAAAACCATCCATTAGGGAGAGCATCTCATGACCTACGGTTGCATCTACAAGAGCATCTATGTTTGGCAATGGGAATGAATCCTTTGGTGTTGCCCTATTTAAATCTCTGAAGTCTATGCAGATACGGACTCTTCCATCGGGTTTCCCCATGGGTACCATGTTCGACACCCACTCAGGGTAGTCTATAGGAACTATGAATACTGCATCCAGTAGTTTTTGCAATTCATTCTTCACCATCAAAGCGATGGTTGGATGCATTTTCCTCAGCTTTTGCTTGATTGGCTTCTTCATGGGATCCAATGAAAGGTTGTGAATGACTAACTTTGGATCTATCCCTGGCATGTCTTTGTAAGTCCAAGAAAAAATATTTGGCCTCTCTTTGAGGAGAGGAATTAGGATGGCTTGTTCCTCTGGAGATAGACTTTCTCCGAACTTGAATTTTCTTGGTTGGGTAGGATCATCGCTGATGTCCACCTCGAAAGTCACTTCTATAGCCATATGTGACCCATCCTCTAGTTGATGAGGCATGGGTATCAAATGAATGTCATCGATGGGATTTATAGGACCTACTGACTCAGGTTCCAAACCAACATGGAAGATGTCATACGCACAACCTGATGCAAAATGGAATGGTTGTAACATCTCTTCATTGGGGAAGAGGTCTTCAGGCTCTATGGGCGAATTAGCATGATCCCAATCAATAGCCTCTATATCAAGATGCAATGATTTGGTAGGATCTATTGGATTATGAAGTGGAGTGGTCAAATCAATGGAGATCATGTTGATGGATGGGATGAAATCTCCAGGACCACATGGGTGCAATCTTATCTCAGGGGTTTCCCTTCCATACTTACGATGAGGCTCTGGAGGAATGGGAATTTCTTGGATTCTGGCCCATGAGCAGGGTGGATAATAGGATCATTGGGCTCTAATTGCTCTCTGAATGTAGGCGGAGGGGGATTGACCATCCGGTGAATGGCAGCTAGGTCAACAGGTCTCCCCAAAAATTATAGATGAGGGTCTATGGCATGGAGTGCCGCCTCTCTCTCTACCAGCTTGTTGACTTGCCACAAGTGGTGAGGCCCAAGATAAGCCATCTCGGTCTCATCCTCAAAGTCATCATCACTTATCCAGAAACTATTAGCATTGGTATGCGGCCCTAAGACAAGGGGCTCATGCCTTGGCCCCAAGTAGGCCATCTCTATTTCATCTTCATATTCTTCGTCACTTATGAAGAATCCATTTGCATTTGTCTCTTGCCCCAAAGTTAGGGGTTGATGGCTCAGGCCTAAGTAGGCTCTTTCTGTTGAGTCTTCTGATTCATAGTCACTTTCATCCGATATGTACCCACTCTCATTGTGGATGGACCATGTGAATATTTGTAAATAGCGAGGCCCATGGTAGGCTAAGCCAAGTTGCACCTCATCATCACTTGCTTCATATCCATTCTCCTCATCCCACGAGTTGTACCCTATTGGGGTGGAATCAATTGAGATGTTTGGATGATAAATTTTTGGTGGCGGTACGTTCACCGTGGCCACTTGTCTGTTGCTCAAATTTCTTGTTCTTAGGGGGTGATAAGGAATGAAATCGATGTCTTCTCCTAACCCTAAGCTTAATCTATCCAATGCTACTACAAGAGAGTCATCTCGACCTCCAATATAATAGCCTAACCCAAACCTATCGGAGGGAAGCTGATATTGTGGCTCGTATGGCCACCTGCACCCTTGCTCATATATACCAAGGCCATAGCCATGCCAATGGCAATGCTCAAAGTAGCTTAGAGAAAACTCAGTATTAGAGAGGTAATGAACATTGACCATGAATAATTCATCATAATCCTCTTCTACGTCTGAAGACTTATGGGCGCAGTCCAGGCCGGCATAGACAAAATTGGTTTGGTTGGGAGGGATTCCAAGTGGAACCACTGTTCCCACTGGCGGTCTCAAGTCCTTAGGTCTTCCCATGTTTTGTGCAGACTCAATGATAGGCGTAAAGGTAATGTTCTACACAAGGTACTCCCCTATGCCTATGCTTGCCAAGTGTATTGATGCATGCGACGTGGATGACCCTACGGATGATATTGGTGAAGCGGGATGGTAATCACTATCTTCATCTTGATCTTGAAGATCTTCTTCTTCCATAGGACTTGGCATTTTAGCAATGGCTATAGTTGGCACTTCCTTGGGCCTTTCTTCCTTGACTAAGGGCACCTTTAGCTTCTGATTATCTTTTGGTTTTGATGTTGATGGTACTTTAGAAGCATTGACTATTTTGAGTGCACCAGGAGGTGTTGATGTGCATGGGTCTTTTCTTACCCTTTTGTCTTTGTTATCCATTTGTGTGGTTGGAGATGAAGGCGCTACGTATAGGTGGGTAGAAGGAATTACAAATTCTCCTAGAATGTCCACCTGATGGACGTATTTAAAAGGCTCTTCATCGGCCAGAACCACATAGACTTTGTTTTCGTGCACATACTTGACACACTGGTGCAAGATCGAAGGAACACACTTCATGGCCCTTATCCAAGGATGCCCTAGGAGGATGTTGTACTGCATAGCTCCTTCCAAGACATGACACATCACAGGGATGGTCTTGTGCCCCACCTTGATGGGTAGGACTATCGTTCCCATAGTATTGCATAAAGCATCATTAAAAGCTCTCAATGTGTAAGCTCCTGGAATGATATTGGACTTGGGGATCTTGAGGTGCTCTATTGTTGTTGTTGTAATGATGTTTATTGATGAACCTGTATCGACCAAGACCCTCTTGAAAGGTAAGTCATTGATTGCCACCACAATGTTTAGTGGAGGGTCTGGTAAGGCAGTAGGTACTGTCTTAATCTCATAATCATAGAATCGAATTACAGGTTCCTGGCATTCTTGTACTTGTCCCACAAAGTGAGTGAATGCATTCGCATCTTGTGGTTGGAGCTCAATTGTCCTTAAAATTTCCATTAGAGTCTCCCTATGCTTTGGGGACTATTGTATGAGCTCATAGATGGATAGCTTAGTCGGAGTCATCTATAGGTTTTGCTCCAATCTACTCCGGATAGTTACCACAGGTCATGTTGGTGGACCTGGAAGGTTGTCTTACCTCTACCTAGGTGCGGCTGGGACATTCATGGGAGCTACAGGAGGTTGTGGTTGACCATACCACCTAGTCCTTGTTGCTATGTTAACAATCTCAACCATCCCAATGCATCCATGGGTAGGTATATCAGCTCGAACCTGATTGACTTGGGCCCCTTGCTCTCTAGGGACCTCATGATTGGGCAATGGGTTTTTGTATATGCCCATGTCTCTATTATCGGGAGCCAGTGGGTTGTCAACTTTGAGTTCTCCTACCTCAATCATGTTTTGCACTTGATGCTTAAAACCAATGCAAGCCTCAATGTCATGCCCCGATATCCTATGATAAGGGTAAAATTGATCTTCCCTATATCCTTTTGGCTTAGGATGGTTGGGATCTATAAGAGGTATATCAAGAAATCTGATCCTCCTGGCCTCGCTCAGCTGATTAAAGATTGATTGCATTGATTCTGTAGTACCCTAAAATTGGCGCAGTTAAACCCTTAGTAAAAGATAAAAATTTGAATTTTAACCTCGAAACCGCTCGTTAACCACTCACCCTATTTTTTGGTGCCATTTTTAGGAGTTTTTTTGACCGTTGGACGATATCGTTTTCGATCAGACGAAATCATCTCAGATCGAATGAATTCATCTGGAACAGAGCATCGAGACGATTTCATCCCAAAACCAAATTTTTATAATTAGCTTCTGTTTCAATAGCCTCTCCAACTTGGGTAGAAGCGTGTCTGCGCAATTGAATATTCCCCCACTGAGGATCTCCCAGATTGGGATGATCCCCAACCTCCTAACCTCCCCCTAATCATATATAAACTAGGATTTTCTTAGTTTATCCCCTTGGTTGGCTGATCCTATGATTCCCTAGTTGATTTTACCTGCCATTTAGCTTTGTTGTGTTAAGACATCCTATCCACCATTGTTTGCAATCGTATTTTTAAGTTTTCATTGCAGGTTTTCACTGTGCTTCATTTGGAGAAAGCTCAAATTGTCGCAGGCAATTCCAGACAATTTCGGATGATCCTGTCATAGATCGATGACAATCTCATACGATTGGAGGTGATCTAGACTGCAGTTTAGATTGGGGGCAACTAGAGCCCTAAGTTTGGATTTCTCATCTTTATTATTTATTTACTATGCATTAGCTTGATTTATTTTCATTTTGCATCTTGGAGTTCACCTCATTCAACGTAAATGCATGATAAAGTTAAAATAAGTTATTAAAACAATGCATTTCCTTTAATTTTCTATCTAGATTTATCAATTAGGCATTTACACTGTAATTTATATTATTTTGCATTATTCTCGCAGTAGCATCTTTGGTTTTTGGTGTCTATTTTTGTGATTGCAGGTTTTTGACGAATTTGTCTGATGAATTTGTTAGATTGATGACGATATCATCTGATCTTAGGTGATCACCTATGATCTAAGATGATTATGTACAATTGCAAATGATCCTATCATATTCGGGATGATCTGGAATCCTACAAGCTTCAAAATCCTCATCAGACATCCGAAATTAGGTGTATTCTTTCTCATTTTGCATAATCTTTACATTTAGGATTCATTCGTGCTTTTTGTATTCGTATAAATTGGCATTTTCATATAGGATAGCTTAGATTCATTTTGGCCAACCTAGGATATGAATGATTAAAGTACAAAATGAACACATCAAACCCATTCTCAACCTAGGCACGAAAACTGCCACTCAAATTTTCCTGGTGAACCCACCATCCATCGAAAATTCACCCTTATACCCCTCCCTCGAGAGGCGCAACCTTCAAAGGGCCTCTCAGTTTGAGGTATTGTCCCATACTTCTCGCATCCCCCTTCTGGGCATAGATCCTATAGCCTGAATGTAAGGATGCAAAAAATTTGGAGCGATACATTTTGGTGAACCCGAAGTGAAACTAAAACCTTTTGAAAACAATCCATTTTTTTTTTATTATTAAAAAACATCTAGAATCATTAGACAAACAATTAAAGTTGCATATCATATTTAGATGGTAGATTATAATAAAAGACGAGCTGTCACCATAAATGTTGAAAATCAATTAGCAGCCATAGATATTACTTCTTTGCTTAGAGTATCTCAAACATATAGAGTCCCACATTTATGGGACGAAATTAATAGGAGATTGGGTATTATTTCATCTAGATCTACCAAACTTAGGTAAATCAAGAGGTTTGTCCTAGATAGAATCCTGGATCTTGATCAAGTAACCTTATATCATGAACTTCAGAGAGCTTGCCATAGGTGGTTAGCCGATAAAAGAGCACTTGTGTCTTCTAAATTGTACACCTTTGAAGAATACCTTGAGAATGTAGTTGTAGTACATAAGTTTCTATCTCATATAGAGGATAAAGAAGTCATTCTTACGGATAGGAAAATATGGAATAGATTTCCTAGAGCTGTGTTATATCAAGAATATTGCCATGAGATTTATTTCTATAGGTCATAATCCGAGACAGACCATATTACTATAGCACACTTTGTCAAATTTTTGAAAAACCATTTCCAACTTGAAGAGGAGCATTTTATGACTCCTGATGAACTTGATCCTATTAATGATATCTATAAATTATTTATAGAAAACTAAGTTATTGATTTTTATTATTGTTATTCCTTTTCAACTAGAATGTTATTTGTTATCTTTATAATAATATTATAAAACACAAAAAACAATAAAAAATAAAAAAAACAAACATAAACAAAAATCAAAACATTTCCCTTTTAAGTATTATAGTAGGTATATAATTAAAATATATACCTCTCAAACCTATCGCATATATATATATATATATATATATATATATATATATATATATATATATATATATATATATATATATATATATATATATATATATAGCTGAAATCTAAAGTTTAAGCACAATGCCTAGGCTTAGGAATGGAAAACAAACTGAAGAAGAATATAGGCTAGGAAAACCATTAAGAAACCCATATGTCATTCCTAAAGATCAAGTTTAGGAAGAAGAAATCTTAGACCAGCAAGACGAAGAGCTTGTAAGAAATGAACAAGAAGAAACTAATAGAGAGGAAGGATCCTCATCCCCTAAGATGTCTCCAGGAGGAGCTGTTACTTTTGAAACATGGAATAATTCTGGAAGTTCATTAATACTAATATTGGTGTTCTTAATAGAGCAGTCCACATGGACAAGGATCAAATTAGTGACACTCAAGCAACTCTAGAAGATGTATTTCACACACGCACTCATCCCTTGTCCTTTATCGATCAAGAGAGTGATCAAGATGGACCATCCAATTTGGATATGGCAGCTATAATCCAGAACATGCAACAACAACAGGTTAGCCAACCATATAAAGTGCCTGTTAGCAAGCCTAGGGTTATTACTACACAAAAGAAACCATCATTTACTACTCTATTTTGCCAAGCTATTGAGCAATATACCTCAAATCAACAAAAAACCCAAAAAAACCAAACACCAATTACCAATAATATAGAATACAACATAATACTATTACAAATCCTCTTCATAATACCCTTCCTACCAATGCTTTGCATAATAGAAATATAGCATCTAATCCTTATGTCACACCATCATACACTCATAAATTCCATGCTTATGTCCCATCGAACCAATATGGTGGACAAACTAGTAATCTTGAAACCATGGTGAAATAGTTAGTTTCCCACATGGATCAGATAGATCCCTACCGTCCCTCGTACAATTATCGAGAGATGTGTAGTCAACCTCTAGATCCTATAGTTGTAGCACAACCGTATCCTAAACATTTTCCTATGCCTGTCTTGCCCATATATAAAGGAATTGAAGATCCCATAGAGCATCTTCGTATGTTTAGGATAGCATGTCATGATATATCGCATGATGACTTATTATTGCTAAAAATGTTCTCGAAAAGTTTAGGAGGAATGGCATTAGAGTGGTATTATCAATTACCCACTAATTCTTTGAGGAACTTTGAAGAGACTGCTGAGTCTTTTGTGCATCAATTTAGTGCCTACATCGAAAGACATGTGACCATTAAAGACTTGTACAACTTAAAACAATACAAAGATGCATGTTTTACCGATTTCCTAGATAGGTGGAGACAGTTGATAGGAAAATTGCACTTTGTGTTACCTTATAGGGAGATGTTGGACATCTTTATTAATAATTTACAAGATCAACTATCCTACAAGTTATCAACTGCTACCTTGACCACCTTCGATCAGGCTATAGACTTAGCCAGATGAGTGGAAGATGCTCTCATTCGGAGAGGACAACTTAAAAAGAAAGACGATGAGAAAACATCCAGAAATCAATATAAAAATAAACAAGTTGTGGGTGATGGAGTCACTGATAGTAGAAATATTGCTACTATTAATGTTGTGAAGACCACAGAGAAATTTATACTAAAACCTCCTAATAAACCTCCTCGAGAATTTACTAGATTAAATCAACCTTTATCAACCATTCTATCGTAATTATTAGAACGAGGTTTGATTCAATTATCAACTATCCGAGAACTTGATCCAACTATACCTAGATATAGAGCTGATTTACACTGTGACTTCCATAGAGGACTTGTTGGAACAAAATCTGCCTTCGGTTAATAGTGTTGCACCTTAGACTTTGCCAACATTGAATAGACAGATCTTGCTTGAGATCATCTGTCTAGTCTCCAGAGAAGGCTGGTTCCTTTCATTTTTTTATAGAAAAGGGGAACAAGAGATAAGGGAAATATAGCCTAATCTAGAACTTTTCTCATGGTATAAATTAAACAACAACAAACATTGATGATGCAGATTACTACTTTCAGAGTTTTCTTTATATATTATTTATAGAAAACATGAATTTCTGAGTGCGACTTTTAGATATTTTTCTAAAAGCATGTAACTATCTTTTAATGTTCAAATCTAGAAACAATATTTATACATGCATAGTCTAGATTTTAGAACATATACATTATAAAACTTAGAGTGAAAAAAGTTAAAACACCAGATACATCCACTTGCACATAGAAGTTTTGAAAGCCAGAAGAAGAAATATTTTATTACTTGTAATCTAGTACATGTACGTCAAGCTTGTAAATTTCCAAGAGCTGACCTCTTTTCATGGTCGACTCACTCTTATTTATACCCTAAAAAGAGTATCTTCTACTATGTACATTTAATTTCTTCAATCAATTACAAGTAATTGTCTACATTTTCTAATAATATACAACGAATTTCTCGTAGATTGGATAGATTTCCTTCTGGCTAATTTTAGATGAGCTTGTTATTCTGTAATCATCTAGCAGACCTGCTAGGTTATAATCAATAGACCATTCTTCAAAAATTAGCACCTGATGTCAGTGCATGTCCCCAGTTGCCAAAAATATACTCTATTCCTTTACAACTGGCGTGTCGCAAAATCGTGACATTCTTTCCTTGCTTTGCTCTTTTGCCACCTCCAGCCACGAAAATGAGACATGTCACAAAATCACGACATTCGTATCTTACTTTGCTCTTTTGCTGCCTCCCACCACAAAAATGATACATGTCACAAAATCGCGACGTCTGTCTCTTGCTTTGCTCTTCTGCCGCTTCCAGCTACGAAAACGAGACATGTCTTGAAATCGTGACATTCGTCTCTTACTTTGCTCTTCTACCGCTTCTAGTCGTGAAAATGAGACATGTCACAAAATTGTGACATTCGTCTCTTACTTTGCTCTTTTGCTACCTCTCGTCGCAAAAATGAGACATGTCGCGAAATCGTGACGTCCGTCTCTTGATTTGGTCTTCTGCCCGTGAAAAGGCAACATGTCATGATATCGTGAAACTTCTGCCTCTTTGTTCTCCTTTTTTGCTCTTAGCCACGAAAATTCAACATGTCATGATATCGCGATGCTTTTTCCTCCTTGCTCCCTTTTGTTGCTCTTGCCACAAAAATGCAACATGTCGTGATATCACGACACTTTTTCCTCCTTGCTCCCTTTTGTCGCTCTTAGCTGCAAAAATGCAACATGTCATGATATCACGACACTTTTGCCTCCTTGTGCTTTCTCTTCTCTTTTACCATGAAAATACAACATGTCGCAATATCGCGACACTTTTTCCTTCTTGCTCTTTTTCTTCTCTTTAGCCGCGAAAATACATGTCGCGATATTGCGACACTTTTTCCTCCTTTCTCCTTTTTGTTGCTCTTAGCCATGAAAATGCAACATGTCACAATATCGCGACACTTTTGCCTCCTTGTGCTTTCTCTTCTCTTTTTCCGCAAAAATACATGTCACGATATCATGACACTTTTTCCCCATTGCTCTTTCTCTTCGCTTTGAACCGTGAAAATGCAACATGTCGCGATATCGCGACACTTTTTCCTCCTTGCTATTTCTCTTTGCTTTGGACCATGAAAATGCAACATGTCATGATATCGCGACACTTTTTCTTCCTTGCTCTTTGTATTTGCTTTGGACCGCAAAAATCATTGACTTGGTTTAGCATTCTCAACGCAGATATTTCCATATGAATCGACAGAACAACTTCTTTGCCATAAACCAAAGCATATGGTGAAGTATTGATTGATTTTTGATTGAGATTTTGTCGGCCCACAGGGCTTGATTTAGGAGTGAGTGCTAGTTCTTCTTATTGTCCTCTAATGTTCTTTTCATAATTCTCAGAAGATTCTTATTAGTAGACTCAGCTAATCCATTACCTTGTGGGTAATAATTAGAGGAAGTCTTCAGGTAAATTCCATATCTATTGATGAATTCGATCATCTTTGCACTAGTGAAAGGGGATCCATTGTCTTTATCAAAGAATCTGGTATGCCAAACCTTGTGATTAGACTTTCGACGAATTCTATCACCACTTTTCAATCAGCTTTCTTTGTAGGCACTGCTTCTGCCCACTTGGTGAAGTAGTCAGTGGTAGTGAGAATGTATTTATGGCTTTATGATGAGTTTGGCTCTATTATCCCTATGAAATCCAACCCCAACTTTTGGAATGGTTCCTCGACTTGAATAGCTTTTAAGGGTATAGGTGCATTCATGTTTCTTCCCACATACCTCTAACACTGTTCACACCTCTGGGTCACTTTGTACATATCTAGGAAGATGGAACGCCAATAACATCCAACTCTAAGGATCTTCAAAGCTATAGTTCGGCCTGCATAATGTCCCCCTAAAAAACCCTCGTGAAATTTATCTAACACTTTGCTTTTCATTATCGGGAACACATTTTAACAATACACCATCTATGTTAATCCTATACAACCGCTCTGTTCAAAGGGTATATTTCAATGCTTGGGTTCTGAATCTCCTTCTCTGGAAAGAGTTCATATCTTCAGGACATGACCTAGTCTAAAAATACCTCACAAAGTTGTCGATCCAACCTGAAATTACTCTATCTTGGTGTTGCTCTATGTTTTCCATGATAGGGTGGCTCTCCCCATATCCACTTGCAGCTTGCTTGGCCAATTCCTGGCACAAAGCTCTCCCTCTGACTATTTTAGTAGGATGTATTTCTACATCATACTCTTGGATGCTAGTCACCCATCTAGCTCTTTTTTCACCCAATTCTCCTTGAATTATGAAGTTCCTTACATCGGGATGAATAACATACACCATCGTCTGACTCTGGGATAAGAAGTGTTTTAGCTTATTCAAGGATTTCATAATTGCGTATACTTATTTTTCTATGAAGTTGTACCTTTCCTCATGTTTGTGCATGGTGGAACTCAGAAAGGCTATGGGTCTTTCTTCGTCATCTGCTCCTTTCTGAGTGAGAACTATAGCATAACTATTTTGCTCTCCGACAGCATATAGTATGAAACCTTGGGAATAGTCAGGGTTGACTAGCACAGGAGCTTGAGCAATGGCTTCTAGAATTTTCCAGAAAGCTTATTTCCTTGGCTCTGTCCATTTGAAAGGAGTGTCATTTTTCAATAATTCAGTCATTGGCTTAACTATTTGGGAAAAATCCACAATGAATTTTTTGAAGAAATTTATTTTCCCAAAGAAAGACTGCAAACCTTTCTTGTTAACTGGGAGTGACAACTTATGAAGTGCCTTTACTCTATCAGGATCAATTGACAGCCCAGCTTTAGAAATAACATTCCCAAGGAGTATTTCTTCTTCCACAACAAAAATAGATTTTTTAGGATTTAGTGATATCCCAAATTCTCTACATTTCTCAAATACTTGTTGCAAATGAGTGGCATGGTCCTTTTTGTCATGAGAAAAAATAGTCATGTCATCTAAATAGACGACAATAATTTTATTCGCAAGCTCCCCAAAAGCTACATCCATGGCTCTCTGGAAAGTTTCTCCTATGTTAGATAATCCAAAGGGCATCCTTTGGTATGCAAATGTTCCCCACTTAGTGGTGAACGCAGTCTTGTATTGATCTTCATTTCTCACCCAAACTTGATTGTAATCAGAAAAGCCATCTAACAGAGAAAACCTTTCTACTCCCACCACAGTATGAAGGATTGGGTCAATATGGGGTAAAGAATAGTGATCCTTTAAAGAGGCTCTGTTCAAATTTATGAAATCGATGCATAGTCATATTTCTCCATTTTTCTTGTGGATTGGAACTAAATTTGCCACCCAGGTAGAGTGCTTGATTGGGTATATTATCTTATCCTGCAGGAGTTTTAACAACTCTTGTTTCATTAAGGCTTCAATATTGGGATTCATAGGCCTCTGCCTCTGTCTAAAAGGTTTAGCTCTTTCCTCTAGTTTGATGGTAGACTGAATGACCTCTTTCTTGTACACTTTTAGATCACTATAAGTCCAGGCTATTATATCTGGATATTCTCTACATAACTATTTTATTTGTTCTAGTTCAACCACTGTACAATCCGTCCCTACTTTGATATTTTTTCCTAGTTCTAGTTCTATTTCCTTATACCGACGTTCATCTACCTTGATACTTCGACCTACAGCTCTATCGTTATTGTCAAAAAGGCTCTCCAAGGTGATCAGTCCCCTGGGGATATGATTATTTTTCAGTTGAATAAGGCTCTCTTCATCCTCTTCTTGTAATGCTCTTTCTGTAGAGCAATTCATCTCATGAATCAAAAAATATAGGATCTGCTCGTTGTTTTCAAATACCTACCAGAAAATGTCCTGGTCGGGCACATAAGGCCTGTATATAAGTCTAACTATTTTAGACTGCTGAATAACATTGCTGACTGGGCAAAAATTTGATCCTACTGATGCTAATAGGTCTGCATGTGTGTTTTTCTCTTTGGAAATAGATTTTATGTTTAGTGCTTCAAAATTTTCCAATAGATCCAACACTTTTTTTTTGTAAGCCTTTAGGTAATGCTACTTACAAATGCATTTACTGGTAACCTGTTAAACAATCAGCTCTGAATCTCCATAGATCAGCAACTATTTTGCACCTAGTTTTTTAGCTTTCTTAAGTCCCAAACACAAAGCTTCATATTCAGTCGTGTTGTTGGTGCAACTCCATGTCAACCTATATGAAAAAACCTTTTCTTTTCTAGTAGGTGAAATCAGAACAATTCCAGCTCTTGCTCCATTTTTGCACCTTGAGCTGTCAAAGTACAATTTCCATAACTGGTTGGTTGAATCACGTGTTTTAGGGACAACAACAGGAAGCTTTTTTTGTTTTTCAATGGAATAGCTTCCTATTTCTGTCTCTACCATAGCGTTGAAATTCTCCATCAAAAATTGATCTTCATATTGGAATTCCTCCATGGTTTCTTCCATTAGATCAATATTATCCAATTCCTTGGACATCATGTTGATGGTAGTTATTTCTTCTAGTCTTTCCATATGAAAATTAGATGGTTTTTCATTGTAGATATTGGATCTTTTACCTTTTAAAGGTACCTCCAAATGCGAATAATCTAGTGACAGATAACCTCCCATTTTGGTTGTGAACTCTCTAGATAAACACATACCGAACAACTACTTTTTGTATGACGATTGCTTCTGGCATTTTGTGGAGTTGAATAGGGATATATTTGATCACCCCGATAATTTTTATTGGAGTACCATCTAATTGCAACACACCAGGATGAATTCGAGTATATTCCATCCCCATTATGTCACATACGGCTTTCGACATCACCATAGTTGCGGCCCCTGAATCAATCATGCAATTGTGAACTATCCACCCCTCCATTTGCAAAGATAAATAGAATGGGGGCAGTCTATTTTTTCCAAAGGTTGGTGCCACATTTGCTTATACGACATTTGAGAAGGAGACATAATTTTTTAAATTTAGGGACTCTTGGAGGAGGTCAATATGACCAAGAATTTGCAGTGCATCATACATGCTTATCTTGTAAGGAGTCCTCTTCATTTCTTCTACAATTTTGAATGAAAGGGTTGCAGTTGGGGATACCTTAGTAATATTTTCCCTTCCACTAGTAGATGCGTTGTATCTGTCTCTATGGACCTGCGTGGCTTCTGTTATTTGCATTTTTGTCAATGAAGGAAATCTGAATCTTTCCTTCGCTTGCTCTTGAGCCTCGCTCCCTTTTCTAGGAGGAAATTATTTTCTTGGTGTAGTCGCAGAAGCCTGAGGAGGGTCAGACCGTCATTTATCACTGGATTGGTTCTTTTGCGGAGTTTCCCTAGGGCTAGGAGGAAAACCTAGTGGTTGTTCCTTAGGGTCAACTTGTAATGACTTTTTTCCCGATCTTGTCAGGACCGATACTTGCTCGACTGATGGCATTGCCAAATTTTTGTGGACCTCTCTGATTATGTTCACCTGTCCCTTGCCGGTTTCTTTGGTTCTTTCATTAATAACCACTTGCACATGATGTTGATGAATCATGCATGAATATTCTCCATGAGGATCATTGCAAGTGGTACACCAATAATCAAAATTAGTGGGTTCTCCATTATCTCCTATCTCATTTGCATACACCACATTTTTCCTATTTTGTCCTCTTCCACTTGTTGAAGCACCTTCCTTTTGTATCTATGGAAATATTCTTGCTCGGATATTCCATACCGCCTCTCTCTTTTTCATGGATGCCATTTCATTTGACAATGTCTTCATTGTATCAATTATGGTCATGTATTGGTCATTGGGGGGAGCTGATGCAAGGGGTGTGGCTGGTAATGCAAGGAATGTAGGAGGTGCAACTATAGCTGGGAGGGCCTGCATTGATGGGAGTACAGGCAGTTTAGATATTAACACTTGGGAAAGCTTTGGTACAATTGGAAATAGACTCTTTGATGTATATTTTTTTGTAGCGATGAGATCAGCTTCACCCTTTGCTGCCTCTAGATAGATCCCACGAAAAGTGGTTACACGGGATTGCCTTATTATCATACTGAGATATGAATCAAAAGCCCTTAAATAATAGCATATAACTTGTTCTTCTGTGGGCTTTAGGCCTTACAGTACTCTATCACAAATTTTGGTAAATCTGATGTTGAAATCTTGGATTTCTTCTTGTAGATGCCTCTCAATGATAGTGAATTGATTCAGCAATGTGAAAGGATCCACATGTATATTAAATTCATTGACCAGACGGCCGGCCAGTACTGCCCAAGAAGTAATGGATCTAGTGGGAAGTGCTCTATACCAATAGAGCATCTTTCCTTTCAAAGATATAATCAAAAATTTGACCATTACATCTTTGTAAGTGATGTTGAAAACAGATGCTAGCGATGATACATCTAAGTACTGCTCATCTGCTATTTTGCCTATTCTATCAAAGGTTGGTAATGCTTTTAGTACAACTTGTGGAATTTGGTGGTGTGTTCCCAAGTTCAAAGGGCCAGTTTGATTCCACACAAGATGTGCTGGGGTAGGGACGACTGCCATGATTGCTAAAGGAGTTACAACCACTATGGGATTGCTTGTAGATGCTCCTACAGTGGGTGTTAAAGAGTTGCTAATGGTGTCGGGCAGATTTGATCATGCAGATAACACAGGGTGTGCTTTTGGGCTTCCGATATGTAGTTCAAAGAACTCGATAGGTTCTTCAGAGTTTCTATCTCAGGATCTGGTTATCATATGCCTATATAACCAAAAGTTTTTTAGACAAGGTCTTTCTTTTATGGTCTAAATTGCAACGGAGTTTCCAGGTGGTTTTTCTTGAGATTTTCAAACAAAAAGGCTCTTAAGGTAAAACACCAAAACTTATACAATACTATGGGATTGCTGGTCCCACCGGGCGTGCCAAAAACTATTGGAACAAAATCTACCTTTGGTTAATAGTGTTGCGCCTTAGACTTTGCCAACATTGAATAGACAGATCTTGCTTGAGATCATCTATCTAGTCTCCAGAGAAGGCTGGTTCCTTTGAGTTTTTTAGAGAAAAGGGGAACAAGAGATAAGGGAAATATAGCCTAAGCTAGAACTTTTCTCATGGTACAGATTAGACAACAACAAACATTGATGATGCAGATTACTACTTTCAGAGTTTTATTTATATCTTATTTATAGAAAACATGAATTCCTGAGTGCGACTTTTAGATATTTGTCTAAAATCATGTAACTATATTTTAATGTTCAACTTTAGAAACAAAATTCATACATGCACAGTCTAGATTTCAGAATAGATACATTATAAAACTTAGAGTGAATAAAAGTTAAAACACCAGATACATACACTTGCACATAGAAGTTTCGGAAGCCAAAAGAAGAAATCTTTTATTACTTGTAATCCAGTACATGTACATCAATCTTGTAAACGTCCAAGAGCCGACCTCTTTTCATGGTCGACTCACTCCTATTTATACCCTAAAAAGAGTATCTTCTACTATGTATATTTAATTTCTTCAATCAATTACAAGTAATTGTCTGTAGTTTCTAATAATATACAATGTATTTCCCACAGATTGGATAGATTTCCTTCTGGCTAATTTTAGATGAGCCTGTTATTCTACAATCATCCAGAGGACCATCAGAGTTATAATCAATAGACCATTCTTCAAAAATTAGCACCTGATGTCAGTGCATGTCCCCAGTTGCCAAAAATATACTCTATTCCTTTATAGCTGGTGTGTCGTGAAATCACAACATTCTTTCCTTGCTTTGCCCTTTTGCTGCCTCTAGCCGCAAAAATGAGACATGTCACGAAATCATGACATTCGTCTCTTACTTTGCTCTTTTGCTACCTCCTGCCATGAAAATGAGACATGTCACAAAATTGGGATGTACATCTCTTGCTTTGCTCTTCTGCCGCTTCCAGCCACGAAAATTAGACATGTCGCAAAATCGTGGCATTCGTATCTTACTTTTCTCTTTTGCTGCCTCCTGTTGCGAAAATGAGACATGTCACGAAATCGTGACGTCTGTCTCTTGCTTTGCTCTTCTACCCACAAAAAGGCAACATGTCATGATATCGTGACACTTCTGCCTCTTTGTTCTCCTTTGTTGCTCTTAGCCACAAAAATGCAACATGTCATGATATCGCAACGCTTTTGCCTCCTTGCTCTTATCGCGAAAATGCAACATGTCACGATATCACGACACTTTTCCTCCTTGCTCCCTTTTGTCGCTCTTAGCCATGAAAATGTAACATGTCATGATATCACGAAACTTTTGCCTCCTTGTGCTTTCTCTTCTCTTTTGCCATGAAAATAAAACATGTCGAGATATCGTGACACTTTTTCCTTCTTGCTCTTTCTCTTCTCTTTAGCCGCGAAAATACATGTCGTGATATCGCGACACTTTTTCCTCCTTGCTCCTTTTTGTTGCTCTTAGCCACGAAAATGCAAAGTGTCACGATATAGCAACACTTTTGCCTCCTTGTGCTTTCTCTTCTCTTTTGCCATGAAAATACAATATGTCGCGATATCACGACACTTTTTCCCCATTGATCTTTCTCTTTGCTTTGAACCACGAAAATGCAACATGTCGCAATATCATGAAACTTTTTTCTCCTTGCTCTTTCTCTTTGCTTTGGACCGTGAAAATGCAACATGTCGCAATATCATGACACATTTTCCTCCTTGCTCTTTCTCTTTGCTTTGGACCGTGAAAATACAACATGTCGCGATATCGTGACACTTTTTCCTCCTTGCGGTGTTTTTCTTTTTCTTTGATCTTTAGCATATGGGCCACTTTGGTCTTCTTGGAAAATATGCAAAAAGGTGCATCAGCTATTTTTTTTTAGTTAGTCACTTTTTGACTAACAAGGACCTGGACACACTACCAACTCTTGTAAAATATTAAAACATAAAATACAGGACCTGATTGATAACAATGAGATGGAGGTACAAGCCTTTCAACCTAAACAAAATCCTCCTAATAATACTCAAAAGAACATTCCTCAAAACTAGAATTAGAATGCCAATCAGTCATTGGACATATTTCAAAATCCTTTACCAAAACATGGCAAGGAAGTGGCTAATCAAATTGAACATCATAATGTTACCCCTCCTACCCGATATGTAGGAACTATTAGTGGGCATTTACCTGCTCATGATTTGGAAATATTTGATACAACTTTATATATGGTTACAACCAGGCCTCTACATAATATTTAGACACCTGATCTTAGTGATACAGAATATGATACTGAGAGTGATATGGAAATCACCTCAAATCAGTCGAATAGCTTTGAAGATGAATCAGATCCTATTCTCCCTATCACAATTCATATGGTCCTAGAAGAACAATTTCCAAGAAGAGTCACTACTCGACCATCGTCTCACCAATTAATTTCTAATGAGCAAGCCATAAATGCTAGACCAAGACCCATTCATCATTTGCAGAATAATATTGTGGGTACCATCAGAGCTATTACTAGACAACAGGCTCACAACTCTCAACAAGATCAAATGCAAAACAATGGATAAAATCCATTTGTTTTGAAAATTCCTAATAAAGGGAATCAGGCACCTAATGTGCAACCTAAACCTCCTTATAATATTAATGAAAAACTATCAAACATTATAGCTAGAATCTCCCTTTTGGACCTTTTAAGATCCTCTCCTACACATAGAGATGAATTAATGCTTACATTAAGCCAGACGATGGTACCACAAGAAATTCAACCTGAAGCCATGGCTAATACTATAATAACTCGTGAAGTTGATTGTATTGACTTCCGAGATAGAGACACACCTCAACATAGTTTACATAAGGATAACCCCTTATATATTACTGCCTTAATTGGAAATGTAGAAGTTAAATGAGTCCTAATTGATAATGGTTCATCTTTAAACATCTGCACTTTTGACTTCTACCAAATATTTGGGTTTAGAAGCGATGAAATGAAAAGAACTGATATGATCATAAAAGCCTTCAATGATGAAACACAAGAAACGTGTGGAGTTATTACCATCCCATTGCAGGTTGGTTCGAGAACCTTGGATATGACTACGTTTATTGTACATTGCCCTGCATCGTACAGTATACTCTTGGGTCACCCTTGGATCAATGCAATGTGAGCCGTTCCCTCAAATTTACATCAATGTGTTAAATTTGAATTTAAGAATCGGTTGGTTACCATTCATGGTGATCCTAGACCCTTTGATATGTGTGCTTTCCCATTTGAGGATGATGACCATATCATATGTTATCAAGATTATTTGGATGAACGTGATGCTTTGCATTTAATGAATAAGCCATTTACATGTAATATGATATCTATAGCCTACCCTAAGATGATCAGCGAATTCGACGATGAGTTGGAGGGAGAAATCTTCCATGATGTCTTTGTTGAGGAATTGTTACATCATAAATTTTATTTTGATGGCTCTATACCTACTATAGCCCAGCTTGAGGCCATGACTCCTCAAGAAAAATTATCCAAACTAACCTTGGAAGAATTACAATAATTGGGCGTTTCACCCGCCCCACCTAATTTTGAGAAAAATCTACACATGGAAGTAGAGAATGTCATAAAAATTAACATTGGAGCTGAGGATAATCCTTACATAATCAACATTGGATCATAATTGAGTCAAGAAAAATAGCATAAATACATTGCATTTCTTAAATAATATGAAGATGTCTTTGCTTAGACATATGAAGATATGCCAGGATTAGACCCTTATGTAGTTATGCATCACCTAGTAGTCCATCCGGATGCTAAACCTGTTAAACAGAAACTTAGAAAAATGCATCCTATAGTGGCCTTACTAGTCAAAGGGGAGTTAGAAAAACTCTTAAATGTTATTTTTATATAAGCCATTGATTATGTTGAATGGATATCGAATGTAGTTCCAATAACTAAGAAATAAGCTACCAAGGTTAGGGTTTGCACAGAGTTTAGAGATATTAATGCTGCATGCCCTAAAGACGATTTTCCTCTTCCCAATATGGATCAGATCATTGATTTTACTACTGGGAGTGGAATGATATCCTTAATGGATGGATTTTTTGGTTATAATTAGATCAAGATAGCTCCTGAAGATCAGGCTAAAACAACCTTTATTACCCCTTGGGGACGTTTTGTTGGAAAGTGATGCCATTTGGTTTGAAGAATGTAGGTGCAACCTATCAATGAGCCATGACTTATATATTTCATGATATGATGCATGATATACTACATGACTATGTAGACGACATTATATCTCATTCTACTAATGAAGATGACCATTTAGATGACTTGAGAAAAGTATTTAATCGGTTAAGGGAATATCTTATCCGATTGAATCTAGCTAAATGTATATTCGAAGTTAAGTCCGGTAAATTATTGGGGGTTATAGTTTCTTTATGTGGCATCAAAATTGACCCTCTCAAGATTACAACTATCACTGATATGCCCACACCCATAAATATATCAGAATTACAAAGTTTACAAGGTAAGCTTCAAGCTATCCGTCGCTTCATCGATAAGTTGGTGGATAAAACCGGACCCTTTCTTAAGCTTCTTAAGAAGGATGTCTTTTTCCATTGGGACTACAAATGTCAGCAAGCATTTGAACTCCTCAAACAATATCTTCTTAACCCACCTATGCTTTCACCACCTAGACCTGATCACCCATTTATCTTGTATATTTCTGCTTCAGATCTTGCCTTAGGAGCTATGTTAGCTCAACTTTATGATGAGAAGAAAGAACATGCTAATTATTATATCAGCAAAACATTAATCAGTTATGAAACCCACTACATAGCATTAGAAAATTTATGTCTAGCAGTCGTATTTTCTACACAAAACTTATGCCATTATATGCTCAGTCAGAAAACCTATGTTATTGCTAAATCTGATCCTTTGAGGTATCTCATGAGTCAACCTTATTTATCTGGTTGCACAGCAAAGTGGGTTCTTGTGCTAAGCGAGTTTGAGCTCACATTTATAGGACAAAATTCTGTTAATGGTCAAATCATAGCAGATCAATTAGCTGCTGCACCCTTAGAGTCTACCCATCCCCTCATTATTGAGTTTCCTGATGAATGCCTTAAACTAGAGGTAGACCATCCAGAGCAATGGTCCTTATACTTTGATGGAGCCCGATGCATAAGTGAGGATGGTGCAGGTATTATTTTAATATCTCCATAGAAACATATTATCCCTCTGTTATTTAAATTAACATTTGCTTGTACTAATAATACTGTTGAATATGAGGCTCTAATCCTTGGATTACGAGCTGCCTTGGCACTGAAAATTAAAAATCAATTGGTTTTCGATGATTCTCAACTTGTTATAAATCAAATTAATGATGTTTATCAGACCAGAGATGATAAATTGCGCCCATATAAAGCATATGTATTACAATTATTATCTTTATTTGATCAAGTTACCTTGGAAGCTATTCCTCGAACTAGCAATCATGCGGCTGATGCTATGGCTGCAGCTGCATTCCTTTTACCCTTGGAGTTAGATAATGAATATGCGACCATAATTATTCATCGACTCCAAGAACCCGCTTCAAATAAATCATGCTTAGAACCTTTGGATGTGTTTCTAATCAACGAAACTACTCCTGAACTTTGGTACACTAATATCTTCAATTTTATTCAACATGGGACCTTCCCTGAAGGTTTTAACAAAAACCAGCGTCGGTTATTACGTAGACGAGACATTCCCTTCATCATAATTGGCAAAAAGTTATATAGGAGATCTTTTGAAGGTATCCTACTGAGATGTTTGAATCTAGAAGAATCTAGATCAACTTTGAGTGAAGCCCATGATGGATCTTATGGGGGACACTTTAGTGGTAGCGCCATTGCTAAGAAGCTCCTTAGGATAGGATATTTTTGGCCTACCATGGAGAGTGATGCACATGATTATGTGCACCATTGTGACAAGTGCCAGAAATGTGCTAACCTTGTCCATGCTACTGCATAAGAGCTACAAGCTATTTCATCCCCTTAGCCCTTTTCAAAATGGGGCTTAGACATCATTGGAAAAATCAATCCTGTGTCATATGACGGATAAAAATTCATCATAACTACCACTGAGTATTTCACGAAGTGGGTTGAAGCTATGCCCTTAGCTTCTTGTACTGGAACCCAAGTTTCTAAATTTATTTTTAATCAAATTATTTGTAGGTTCGGAATTCCTGCAAATCTCATCTCGGATAATGGAACTTGTTTCAAAAATAAAGATGTCAAGAAATTATGTCAAAAATATAAAATTCAACATCATTGGTCCACTCCCTATTATCCTCAGGGTAATGGCCAAGCAGAAGCATCTAATAAAAAATTAATTAAAATCCTCAAAATACTGGTCAATAAATCTAGTCGATATTGGCACATTCAACTATATCCTACTTTGTGGGCTTATCAAACTAGTGTTCGTACTCCTGTGGGCACTTCACCTTTTGTTTTGGTTTATGGCGCTGAAGTAGTTTTTCCATTTGAGTTAGATGTTCCTTCTTTGGCTCTGCTACTTCAAGATACTGAAGTAGGAGATGAATATCATGCTGGCAGATTTAGTTAGCTGGAACTCCTAGATGAGAAGTGCATCAATTCTTTGGAACATCTTCGAGCCTATCAGAACAAGCTTAAACGAGCATATCTCAAGAAAGTTCATCATCGATCCTTTGAGATCGGTGACCTTGTCTTGAAATAAAATCAAAAAAATACTAATGCAACTAAATATCTTAAAGGTAAATTCGAGCCCAATTGGCTTGGACCGTATATTATTACTGCTAAATTCGGCTCTGGAGCATACATATTAGCTACCTTAGATGGTAAATATCGTAAAGAACCTATGAAAATTATGCATCTTAAGCACTATTATGCATAATTCTGGTCATTTCATCATTTTATATATTGTTATTTTGCATATTGTTTCATTTTAGTCATCTATATAAAAATTAAAAAAAAAAAAACAATCACATTGTGTATCTTCTCAATTCATCAATCAAAATCAAAATATAAAAACTTCAAAATCATTAAAATCTTCAAAAACATCTTTTATTTTCACACCTTTTAATTCTTGAAGTATTGCAGTTATATTTTCAGTTATTTTGGATAAATTAGCATTTATTTGGAATCCCACACTTTCACACTCACATGAATAAATATCTTGATTTTAGTATGATTATTAATCTCTCTTATATCAAAGTCCACAGTTGAATTAAATAAAGTTTTGAGCATATAGAATTGATCTTGTTATTTATTTGAACCAAGTATATCTCTTCACATTAAAATGATTTCATTGCAAATTTGATATGATGCTACATAGTAGAAGTGGTTTCTTGAGTGAAAAATTTCCCCTGCTATCCTATCATGCACATGGTCTAGAATCTTTGAGAATTGACAAAAGGACAAGCTCACCCCTACCCAGAATAAAAATCCCTTGCTCTACAGCCAATCCGAGCAAGTATCCCTAGTATAGGAAGAAAAAGAAAAGTCAAAGAAAATAAGGAAAATAAAATATCATTTTGTACCATCTCAGCAATATTTCAGCATTATCTCAGTATCAAGCAAAAATACAAAAAAAAAAAAAGAACAAACAAAATGCAAATAAATCCCTTTCCCTATCCCTTGAAAAGAAAAGAAGGGTGAATGAGCTTTAATCCCTGGAATTCTCAATTATTCAAAAACTGTGAGGTAAGCCCCATAACAGGTGGTTTGTGCCCAACCCGCTTGGCCTTGGGTAACTCCTAGCGTGGTGATATGTCCGTCACATTAGCGACCTTCTTTTGTATAGACCTCGTTGTGGTTGATCCACAACACACCCCAAAATTGGGGACCCACCTTTTTGCGAGGCTTGCAAGAGAAGAATCTCGGTGACCCAGATGCTAAAATTGAAGAAAAGAGGAAAAAATGCATGAGTGTTGAAAGTGTCGCGAAATCGCGACATGTCGCGAAATCGCGACCTGTCGCGCCATCGCTGCCGAAAAATAGAAAAACGTCGCGATATCGCGACATGTCGCTCCGTCGCTGAAAAAGAATGAAAAACGTCGCGATATCGCGACATGTCGCTGGCAAAAATGAAAAGGTGTCGCGAAATCGCGACAGGTTGCTCCATCGCGGCCAAAACAGGAAAAGTGTCACGAAATCGCGACATGTTGCTCCGTCGCTGCCGAAATTGAAAAAACGTCGCGATATCGCGACATGTTGCTCCGTCGCTGCCAGAATGAAAAAGTGTCACGAAATCGCGACGTGTTGCTGTAGAAGTTGTACGGATGAAAATAGCGTAGCGATTTCGCGACATGTTGCTCCGTCGCGGCAGAAAGAGGAGAGAGAAAATGAAGACGAAAAAGTGTCACGAAATCGTGACATGTTGCTCTGTCGCGGCCCAGGTAGGAGAGAGAAAGGCAAAATGGAAAGGCGTAGCGATATCGCGACGCGTCGCAAAATCGTGGGTCAAACTGGTCAAAGAGCACGAAGCAAGAAAACGTCGCGATATCGCGACAGGAACCAGTCAAACAGGGCAAAGGGCCAAAATGGTCGCGAAATCGTGACAGGATCAACCAGAAAGCATAATGCGCAGAAATGGTCGTGAAATCGCGACAGAAAGCAGAAAAGGGGAATGAAGCGAAAAGGCATCGCGAAATCGTGACAGGTCGCAGTTTCGCGGCTCCGAAGCAGCGAAGTAGTACGGATGGGGGCAGCGTAGCGATTTCGCGACGAAAAATTGGCAAGTGTACGAAAATGGAAAATGGTAGCGAAATCGTGACAGCATTGAGCGCAAAGGTGTGCAGAGTCAAAACGGTAGCGAAATCGTGACGAGAAGGCAAGAAAAGGTAGCGAAATCGTGACAGTTTGCGGAAAGAAGGTTCGAAGGAGAGAATGGTCACGATTTCGCGACGGATTGCAGCGAAGTAGTACGGATAGAGAAAAGCGTCACGAAATCGCGACAGGTTGAAGCTCAAGCGTACGAAAGGGAAAAATGTCATGAAATCGCGACAACATGCAACAAAGGTGCCCGAAGCAGAGAAGCGTCGCGATTTCGCGATAGGGTGCGGCCTAAGGGGTACGGAAACGAAAATGGTCATGAAATCGTGATGGGGCATGAAGGTCCGAAGGTGAAAAATGTCGCGATATCGCGACAGAAAGCGGCATGAAGGTCCGAAGGTGAAAAACGTCGCGATATCACGACAGAAACGGCGGAGGCGTACGAACGAGGAAAGCGTCGCGATATCGCGACATGTCACGATTTCGTGACATGTCACGTTTTTGCGGCCAGAAAGGTGAGCAGGTTGCATGCTGTTTTGTCACGTTTTGGCACGGGAAGACGTAAAAATGCAGGACACGTGGCTTACAGGTGTCAGTATTGCAGAGGCGTTACATGCAGCGGTGGATTTCGAGCGTTTCAGAATCGAGCATTAATCAAAAGCAAGGAAAAGGCGAGAATTTGAAAGGTCAAATGCAGGAAGGTGAAACGAAGCGACACAGGGAGAATCGAAGAGCCATTTCAGTGATTATAAAGTCAAGAGCGCGGATTGAAAGAGGGGTTGGAAATTGCTGCTTGCAAAGTTGCAGAGACAAGGGCTTCATGCCATTCTGGGCTTGCACTTGGGCAATTTCCTTCATTTGTTCTGGATTTGTAAAACCTGGAACATTCTGTAAATGTAATTGACATATCATTCAAATACGAAATATAGAAAGTTGGCATCTCATTGATGAGAAAGAAGGAGTCATTTTGTGCATGCATGATTTAATGTTTTATCATTCATTCCAGATTTCTAAGGCTTTTAGGTGAAGTTTAATGCAAGTGTGCTTGGTTGCTTCATGCGAATGCCTAAATCTGGAATTACAGTAGAAACCCTAGAAACCAGCACCTAATTTATTTGGATTGTGCGAATTTGCGGGTTCATTAGGTTAGGTTGCATGCAGAAAACCTCATTATCTTCGGTTTCATCGAATTGATGACAACATTCTGATTGTAGTTTAGTTTCATTTTCATTTGCTTTGTTTTATTTTTTTTAAACCCTTACTTTATTTTCTACGGTTTAATTCATCGTATTCAAATAAACAAGCTGAAAATCCATCGAACTAAAGAGGAGAATAGATATTATTCATTTTGAGTCCACTGTAATTTCAAACTAAATAAACCACAGTGCCCCTTGTTAACATCCACTTGCAAACCCTAAGGTATTCCTAGCATTTCATTTGAACAACATCATATCAGCATAACAGGAACCTTGGAGAAATTATTTTCTTTGCAAGCAGAGGATTTTGGGACTCAGATCCTACCGGAGAGTGTGCTTTCACAATTGGGTGAAAACACCACTCAACAGATTGGCGCTAGAAGGAGGGCCTGAAAGGGGTTTATTTTATCGTGATTTTAGATGCTACGGGTTTTTAATTGTTTAAGAGCTTTACATTGCTAAAAATTTCAAGTCCATTTTATTAGCATATACGGCCTCTAACACCACTCAACGGATTGGTGCTAGGAGGGCCGTACGGGTTTATTTTTAGTGTAATATAATTTTAAATTTTTGTATGCATTAGTCCTCTAACATTCAGCGGATTGTAAAAAGGACGGTCTGAATTTATTTACCTGTTCTATTTTAAGCAATTCAGGTATGCTGTATATTTTTCTGATTGTTCATACAGAATTAAAGTGATTTGATTTAATTTTTCAGAATTTTGGTCTCATGCAATTACTTTTCATTTGATTTTAATGAATACATCTCTTAGTTGATGCTAACTTGATTTCTGTTTTATATTGCAGGTTGAATATTCAACAGATTTGGTTCTAAAATTACATTTTAAGTTCACTAATGGCAACACTTGAGGAGCAAAGGGTACCCCTGAGAGCTGAAATAACATCTCTAAGAGAGAGAATGGTATTAATAATAGAGGATCATTATAAGGGTTTGTCTATACCTGTGGTACCATATCATGTTCCTAAAATGTTATTGGATTTTTTACGGTGTTTTAATCAAGAGGTACCACTAGGATACTTGCAAAAGCTGCATGTCTACAAGAATGCATTATGTCAATTCCAGATTTTCTATGAGGAGGTGGCTTGTAAGTTATTTGCATACATTTTGGATGATAGACCATTCTTTTGGTATAGCCAACTACCCATGGAGGTTAGGACTTCTTGGATACAACTAGAAGCAGCCTATCTTAATCATTTTGGTAATCAGACTGACTTAGAAATATTGAAAAATCAGTTTACCTCCATATGTAAAGAGTCTAATGAATCCTTGAGTCAATTCAATGAAATATTTCATGAGTTGCACTCCCAAATGTGGGAAAATTTTAACACATTAGAAGAGGAAGCCATGAAAGTATACCTAGGAGCCATACACCCCACACTTGCTTCACTCATTAAGGAAAAACCGAGTGGTTTGTCCCTAGAGAGAATCCATGAGATCTTAGAAGAGATAGAACGACAAGGTCTTGAAGAAGAAAAGGCACAACATATTCACATGAGAGATTGTTCTTTTGATGCCAACCTACACCAACCATCAAACATAGCACCCTCCACTCCAATGATATCTAAGGTAAATGATCAAGGGGATGAATTTGAATACCCAAATTTTATGACCACCTTGGATGTAGTCCACGAGGAGGTGCAAATTGCTAAGACAACATCCACTAGTGAGGATCATGTAGAGATACATGATTATCTAGATGAAGGGGTTCTAAATTCAACAATGTTTGATATATGTGAATGGATGGAACCCACCATAGAATTGAATGAAGTGGTTGAAAGTGAAATGGAAAGAAAATCAATAAATAAATTTGAAGATATGATAGAATTTCACCACTTGTTCTTGGAAGATACTATTGATGAAATGTGTAAAATTAAAGATCAAGAAATTCTTCACCCTCCAAATTATGATAATGAATCATGGGTTACTAATTTGGACAATGATAGCCTTATAAATTTGAATTCAAGAAATAACCCACTTTTGGAAATAATTGAACCATTTAAGGAAGGTGAAGATGAATTTGATGAGAAGCACATTGATGAATTGGAAGATGTTGAAGAAATAGTTGAACGTCACCACTTGATTTTGAAAGATGATTATTATGATGCTTGGAAGAAGTGGGAAGACTTCACTCTTTCCAAAGCTACTAATGAAACTTGTGTGCCAATTGATATACGAGGATGACATAATTGCCTACTCAAAGGAAGATATTACAACTCTTGTACGATTTGAGGATGTTTTGGAAGAGGGTTTCAAATCTCATCAAATTTTGGAAGATTATAATGATCCTATTGCCAAGGACAAAGAAGAAAATGAATGGATGAATGAATCAAAAGATCATGTCACAAATATCATGGAGTTTCATACCATGGATTTGGATGACAATTTTCACAATGGTTGGGGGAGATATGATAATGCATTCTTTTCTCACATCCCTATAGATAAAACTCATATTTTACTTGATATGCAGGATGTTGAACCTTCTACATCATACGAAGATCTCATATTCACAAGATTTGAAAAGGGGACAAAATATAAATTCATTGAAAGTGTGGATGCAAGTTTGCATGATGATTTGGAGGATTCAAATGAAGAGATACCATGGATAGTGAACAAAGAATTAGAACCAAATGATAAAGAGATGGATCAATTGGAAGCAACTCAAATAAGTGATCATCAAAGCAGATTACTTGACATACACTTTGACCAAGAGTGTTTGAGGATTGAAAAGGATGACCATATTTTGAATTTAAATAATTTGAATGATGAAATGTCATTAAAGGTAAATGAAAAACAAGGTATAATTTTTAATCACACCTTTAATAACATGGTTTTAATGAATGGAAAAGAAGTTGATGCACTTGAATTGTTAAATAAAATTCATCAACAATTACTAATTGAATCTAGGATAAAAACTTTTAATGATCCTAATTTAGTAAATATCTTAGATGCTTGTAAATTGTTACACAAATTTGATTGGCCTACAAATTTGGAAAATGATTTGGCTAAGAAATTTGTAGAAATAGGCTACTACTTACAAAATTGCATATTTGAAAAGGATAGCCTAATTCTAAATCAAGGAGGGAATTATGAAGATTATATTTTAAAGAATAGACATGATAAAATTGAAAATCATTTATTGTCTAATCATTCTAGTAATTTGATGCTCACCTATGGGAGTATTATTGGAACTAAATCAAATTGGTATGGTGAGCATGGCAAGTGGAAATTTGTTGCATTGTTTGGTCTGGTCTTAGATTCCCACAACATTTGGCATGCATATTATGTCATATTTTTGTTGAAATGTTCTAATCATGTGTGGGATCCAGGAAAGTGATAAGCTAAGCTTTGCATCATCTTGTATTATAGTGTACATTTGTATATAAATTTTGGTTTTTGGTTTTTGGTTTGTGTTTTCAAATTTTCATTTTTGGGATTGCGTAGTTTGGTTTTGGATTGAATAAGTTTTAATTTAAAGATGTGTGTTTATTTGACATGTTTTGTTTGTCTATAAAAAAAAAAAAAAATGATGATGAAAAAGTTGCCTTGAGATGCTAACTTATGTTCTAGATCGGGAGAATATGAAACATTGGAATTGTCTTGTAAAAGCTCCACAAGTAACACAAACGGTTTAATAATATTGTTTGATTTTGTGATGCATGAAAGAGTCGGTTTTGCATGACAATTCATTCTCATTTGCAATTCAAGAGATAATGCATTCATGTTCCATCTCACCTTGCACATACATCTCATCTTAGTTACATATGCATCTTAGGTACAAGCCATTAAAGTATGTCAAATCCTCTTAGGGTTGTGTTATAACATATATGTAAGAAAATCCTAAGGTTGGAAACTGAGTCTTGAGATATCTTGAACCAAGCACGTCTTATACATTAAAAAGGATCTTGAGCAAAATGATCAAAACCTAACTTGGAAGGAAAGGTTGGGCGAAAGAAGTATTTCATGTCTATCCTATTTATGCAACATGATCCTTAAAACAGTGGTTTTGACCACTTCCATAGAGCTTAAAAGCCTAAAATCAGAGTAGTAAGGATAGGGTTAAATCCTCATCGAACTTAGGTTGAGGATCCAATTCCCCAAAGCTTTGATTTGACCTACATGGAGTAGTAAGGATAGGGCATAAATTCTCATCTCGCTTAGGTTGAGAATCCAATTCCCCAAAGCTCTTATGTCTCATTTCACAATAAATCTTGGATTGTAAGGATCGTACTATTTGTCCTCTGCAAAGGATGGGTAGTCATCCCCAAGGTCTAAGCAACAAAATTAATATTTTCCATCTACATCTAAAGTTTGGATTGGAAGGATCGTACTACATGTCCCTAGCAAGGATGGGTAGTCATCCCCAAGGTCCAAGAAGTAAAAAAAAAATTTTTCCCATCTCATATTTATATTGGATTGTAAGGATCGTACTACTTGTCCTCTGCAAAGGATGGGTAGTCATCCCCAAGGTCCAAAGAAATGGAGATAAGTTTTGGATTGTGGGGTTAGATATGCCCATGCATGGCATCATGTCTTGCCTAAAAAACAAGACCACTGATTGTCCAGAGGGTTAGACTAGCATGACCATTTCTTCCATAATTGGTTTAATTATTTTGCTCAAAGTGAGGTAATGAACTCTAAATCAGAATAGTAAGGATAGGGTTAAACTCTCATCTCGGTTGGTTGGGAGTCTGATTCCCCAAAGTTCTGATTTCACTTTCACTTGCACATGGGTTCAAGATAGTAGGGACTCATAACCAACTTTGGGATATATAATAAAGTAATTCATATAGTTGATCCTAAGAGGGTTTGGCAATCTTGAATGCTTGTACATAATAATAGAAGAATGACCATGCCTTTTATGAAAGCAAAATCTCCTAGCACATTCATTAGGGTACACAAATCATTCACCATCCCACATATGCATTCATGCAAAACTGATAATGGAGTGTGGATCAATTTCAAATGATAGGGAAAGAAATTCATTGCACACACTGAGCTAATACTTGATGATTCTGATGATTCATGTACTTCTGATCTTTGGGCATTTGTTATATTGCTTATGTGCTAACATATGTTTGCGAGTTTGTGATATGTTTCGAGGTTGGGTTCTTACTAAAATGCTCAAGAGCATTTGACAGTAGAGTCGCCATTTGTTGTGGTTGATCCACAACACACCCCAAAATTGGGGACCCACCTTTTTGCAGGCTTGCAGAGAAGAATCTCGGTGACCCAGATGCTAAAATTGAAGAAAAGAGGAAAAAAATGCATGAGTGTTGAAAGTGTCGCGAAATCGCGACATGTCGCAAAATCGGACTGCGCCATCGCTGAAAAAAGAAAAGAATGAAAAAAAAAAAAAAAGTGTCGCGAAATCGCGACATGTTGCTCCGTCGCCGAAATTGAAAAAACGTCACGATATCGCGACATGTTGCTCCGTCGCTGCCAGAATGAAAAAGTGTCACGAAATCGCGACGTGTTGCTACAGAAGTTGTACGGATGAAAATAGCGTAGCGATTTCGTGACATGTTGCTCCGTCGCGGCAGAAATAGGAGAGAGAAAATGAAGACGAAAAAGTGTCACGAAATCGTGACATGTTGCTCTGTCGCAGCCCAGGTAGGAGAGAGAAAGGCAAAATGGAAAGGCGTAGCGATATCGCGACGCGTCGCAAAATCGTGGGTCAAACAAAAAGAGGTCAAAGAGCACGAAGCAAGAAAACGTCGCGATATCGCGACAGGAACCAGTCAAACAGGGCAAAGGGCCAAAATGGTCGTGAAATCGCGACAGGATCAACCAGAAAGCATAATGCGCAGAAATGGTCATGAAATCGCGAGAAAGCAAAAAAGGGGAATGAAGCGAAAAGGCGTCGTGAAATCGTGACAGTCGTAGTTTCACGGCTCCAGCGAAGTAGTACGGATGGGGGCAGCGTAGCGATTTCACGACGAAAAATTGGCAAGTGTACGAAAATGGAAAATGGTAGCGAAATCGCGACAACATTGAGCGCAAAGGTGTGCAGAGTCAAAACGGTAGCGAAATCACGATTGTGAGAGAAGGCCGAAAGAAAAGTAGCGAAATCGATAGGAAAGAAGGTCCGAAGGAGAGAATGGTCACGATTTCACGACGGATTGCAACGAAGTAGTACGGACAGAGAAAAGCGTCACGAAATCGCGACAGGTTGAAGCTCAAGCGTACGAAAGGGAAAAATGTCACGAAATCGCGACAGCATGCAACAAAGGTGCCCGAAGCAGAGAAGCGTCGCGATTTCGCGACAGGGTGCGGCCTAAGGGGTACGAAAATGAAAATGGTCGCGAAATCACAGTTTGCGGCATGAAGGTCCGAAGGTGAAAAACGTCGCGATATCGCGATATCCAGAAAGCGGCATGAAGGTCCGAAGGTGAAAAACGTCGCGATATCGTGACAGAAACGGCCGGAGGCGTACGAACGAGGAAAGCGTCGCGATATCGCGACATGTCGCGATTTCGCGACATGTCGCGTTTTCGCGGCCAGAAAGGTGAGCAGGTTGCATGCTGTTTTGTCGCGTTTTGGCACGGGAAGACCTCGTACAGGAAAAACGTAGGACACGTGGCTTACAGGTGTCAGTATTGCAGAGGCGTTACATGCAGCGGTGGATTTCGAGCGTTTCAGAATCGAGCATTAATCAAAAGCAAGGAAAAGGCAAGAATTTGAAAGGTCAAATGCAGGAAGGTGAAACGAAGCGACACAGGGAGAATCGAAGAGCCATTTCAGTGATTATAAAGTCAAGAGCGCGGATTGAAAGAGGGGTTGGAAATTGCTGCTTGCAGAGTTGCAGAGACAAGGGCTTCATGCCATTCTGGGCCTGCACTTGGGCAATTTCCTTCATTTGTTCTGGATTTGTAAAACCTGGAACATCCTGTAAATGTAATTGACATATCATTCAAATACAGAAATATAGAAAGTTGGCATCTCATTGATGAGAAAGAAGGAGTCATTTTGTGCATGCATGATTTAATGTTTTATCATTCATTCCAGATTTCTAAGGCTTTTAGGTGAAGTTTAATGCAAGTGTGCTTGGTTGCTTCATGCGAATGCCTAAATCTGGAATTACAGTAGAAACCCTAGAAACCAACACCTAATTTATTTGGATTGTGCGAATTTGCAGGTTCATTAGGTTAGGTTGCATGCAGAAAACCTCATTATCTTCGGTTTCATCGAATTGATGACAACATTCTGACTGTAGTTTAGTTTCATTTTCATTTATTTTGCTTTATTTTTTAAACCCTTAATTTATTTTCTACAGTTTAATTATGGTATTCAAATAAACAAGCTGAAAATCCATCAGAACTAAAGAGGAGAATAGATATTATTCATTTTGAGTCCACTGTAATTTTAAACTAAATAAACCACGGTGCCCCTTGTTAACATCCACTTGCAAACCCTAAGGTATTCCTAGCATTTCATTTGAAAAGCATCATATCAGCATAACAGGAACCTTGGAGAAATTATTTTCTTTGCAAGCAGAGGATTTTGGGACTCAGATCCTACCGGAGAGTGTGCTTTCACAATTGGGTGAAAACACCACTCAACAAGACCTATGTCTGATTATGGATCAACTAGCTCTTGATGACCCAACTTACATAGTATTTTGGTACGGTTACATGCATATAAATCATGGTCAACGAACACTTATTTGGTTAATTCAAATTACTTGTATCAAATTATCTTGCTCAAAATTGGTAAATGAATAATACAATTGCACACACATTTGTATTTGAGATATTTTGTATCATTATGAAAAATCAAGATCGACAATGAACTCACATATGCACATGAGGGTTCCTTATAAATCTACATTTTGTCTTTGAGACAATTTAAAATATTTCTACAATTGTTTTTGGAATAATTTTATCTTCTTATTTAAAAGAATATTTGTTTCGTATACAAACAATTACATACATTGTTTTCAAAAATCCAAAATTTCTTTCAACAACATTTTCAAAAATCCAGCAATAAAGTCACGTTTATATATTTTTTCTATTTATCTCAAAATCAAAAATCAATTATGCAATAAAATTACTTTTTTTGGATTTCGCGATGATGGTATAAGTCTATACCTATAATTCTATGCCTAGCGCAAACCATTGTTCTAATTTTATTTCCCATTTATTTAATTCATAAAAACATATGGCTTATATCATTATGTTACACAATTGTGCTTTAAAAAAGAATGGGTACCTTTTCTATTTCATTTAATTATGTCAACATTCAATTTTGCAACCATGGTATAATTCCTAAGAAATTGTTCAAAACTTTATCACACTTAGGAATTTTATGCCTAGCAAAAAATCATATTTTTAATATTTCATGCATAATATTTTCATGGAAATCTCAAAACAAATCATCACCATTATCATTTTCATCATCACAACACAAAGTCTTAAGATAGTATCTTAAGCACTCTTTTACTTTTAACAATATTTCTATACTGGGATTAGCTTGATGACCTAGCGAGCGGCGACTCCATGAAATGGTCTATAATAGCGACAATATCCTTTGAAATTATTGTTAGAAGTCCCTTTATTTTTTTTATCAAATCATACCAAAACAACCAATTTGTTTACATCATATTATTTCATTTAAATTTTATAGCATGACATAAAATTATACTATTTCCAAACGACATAATTACATGAATAATCAATCAACAATTCAAAATTTAAAGCATCATAAAACATATGGACAAGTCATATCACAAAAAAAATCATATATATACATATATATCAAAATATCTGTACATCATATCACAACTGGATTGGTATGCCACAATCTATACCCTGACATACTCAATCCTCTCAAAAATATATATAATCTACAGTCTATAGCAGCTAGTCTCGAGAAGCCCTCGAGCTCTCAGCCTCATCTCTTCTCCCACCCTAGCATGGAGGAGGTGGCCCCATCAGAGTTCATCCTGTGTCATGGGTCCTCAACATTGATCGTGAGGATGTCCTCGATGACCCCATCTTGATCGGCTTTGTAATGTCGATTGGTAGCTATAACCCTTGGCTCTTTGGAACCATTTGGAAGTATGCTCCTTGATAGAACATGGTCTTAGCGATAGCCTATGCAAACTCCTGCATGCTTTCCCCTCCACTCTGAGCCCTGAGTCATGTAGCCTCATCCTGTAGTGTCTGCACCTAAGCCTGGAGGTGGGCAACCTCAGCCCAGAGAGCTGCCATCTCGCTGCTCTCCCCCACCTTGACACCCTTGCCCTTATCAAGTGATGCTGGCCTATCCCTATGTAGATAAGGGAGTCCATCCCCCCTCCTCTCAAGTTTTTGTGGTCTCTCCAGAGCCTGTGGCACTCTTCGACATCTCTCCTGAGGAGACCGTCATTGCTCCCTTCCTCCCATCCGTTGCACACATCCCCATCCATTGCACAACCGCATGCATTAGACCCTATGCCCTTGTCATCCAAGGAGGGTGAATGCTTGCATACCAGGCATCATACCCGTATGTGACCCCAACATCATCCCCATCCATTGGCTAAGTGGGAGCATCATCTGCATCCTGACTCTAGTATCATTGCATATCTAGAGCCCCGATCAGTGTAGTACTATCCTGAACAGTCTAGGAATACTCGTAGTCTCTGAGAGAAGGGATCCCCTGCTATAGACCGAACTGCCTTAGAACTTGGTCTTAGCAGTGGAGCTCTACCTCTCCTCACTCCATCCTCATCTAGAAAAATCACCTGATGCGAGCCAACTCCTATCTATCCTCTCCCAGCCCTGGGTGCTCTCTCCATGACCTCCAGGTGATTTGGTCAGGGATGAGGTCATCTAGAAACCTTCGGGACATCGACCACTGTGACCCTCTCTAGAGCCACCAATAGAAAACCCAGGGTCTCTCTCATTCAACCCTTGTTAGTGGAAGCCCTATCGACCTTCACACCGCAATGTGCTCCTAGCACCAAACCTGTAGTAGCGATGTCAAAACCAGACATCAACCTCCCTTGTATATGACCCTATGTAGGATCCTATACAAGCGGCATAGCACAAAGCTACCCCAAGCAAATTTGTAGCCGTGGTCTCTCATATCGCAGACCACATTTGAGAGTAGCCATGGTAACCTGCATCCGCTCTGGTGGCATAGCAGTAAGCCACCCACTACCCCTACCAAAAACTGAGTCAATTGAGATGCCCAAGGCATCTACCATAATGTCTCGATGTTTGCCTTGCTCTTCTCCAAGGTGAAGCTAGGATCTCCACATAAGCACATCATGGCATGGCCCTGATTGGCCGTAGGAGTCATAAACCGCCCTTGTATGTGGATCCTCAAGATCCTCCATACATCCTATAGAGTGGGAGCCATCTCCCCTATCGGTAACCGAAAGCAGGATGACCCTGGATACCACCTCTCTGCTAAGGTTGTCAGTAGCCCCATGTATGTCGGTATTTATGGCATCTCCGCCACATGCTGTAGCCCAACCTTCAGTAGTCGGTCTCACTCTGCCTGGTCAAGTGCGGCTACATCATCTCTTAGCCCCCTGTATTTCCATTCCTATCTTTTTAGTAATCCCCTCTACAAAATAAACAATCAAACAATAAAAATCATTAATAGATAATCATTAAAATCAATTTCATCTTATAAAAAAAATGATGATATCATCCACTATTGGATGATATCATCCTAAATTGAGTCAAATCGTCCTTTGTAGGATGAAATCACCTCTGATTTCTCAACTTGGGGATCTCTCCTTGTTGGACGGGATCACCCCTATTTTTTTTATTTCACCCTCAGACGAAATCGACAATCTAGGGACGATTTCGATGAAATTGGGACGATTTCATACTGACGTCATCGATGGCCTAAAAACGGCCGCGATGCCCCCAAAATAGTAAAAATTTAAATTGCAAACCACACAAATCAAATTATAAACATAATTCACCCAATTTATATCCTTACTTGTAACCCGCACCGGACCTCTGTCGATATGTGCGTTGTTTCTACCATTTTCCCTGTAGAGCTCTAAAAACAGCAACAAATGAATAGTAAAAATGAATTAGGGTTTTACCCTACTTTTCTTAATTTTATTTAAAAAAAACATTTTTTTAAATTTTTATTTTCTGCGCTTTTACCTCAAATGTTCGATTTGGGTAAAAACACGGAGGGGGCACCATAGTAAGCAGTTGTACGATTCGAGCTAGAATCGTCGTCTAGAAAATTGAGTAAATTTTTTTCTTTCTCATAAAGCGGGAAGAACTCGTCTTTAACGCATTTTCTTCAAAAAATTTGCTAAAGAGGGGGTAAAATGTAGTACCCTAAAATTGACGCAGTTAAACCCTTAGTAAAAGATAAAAATTTAAATTTTAACCCCGAAATCGCCCATTAACCGCTCACCCCATTTTTTGCGCCATTTTTAGGAGTTGTTTTGACTGTTGGATGATATCATCACCTATTAGACAAAATCATCCTAGATCGAATGAATTCGTTTGGAACAGAGCATTCAAACGATTTCATCCCAAAACCAAATTTTCATAATTAGCTTCTATTTCAACAGCCTCTCCAACTTGGGCAGAAGCGTGTCTACGCAGTTGGAGATTCCCCCGTTGAGGATCTCCTAGATTGGGATGATCCCCAACCTCCTAACCTCCCCCTAATCCTATATAAACTAGGATTTTCTCAGTTTATCCCCCTGGTTGGCTGATCCCATGATTCCCTGGTTGATTTTCCCTGCCATTTAGTTTTGTTGTGTTAAGACGTCCTATACACCATTATTTGCAATCGTAGTTTTAAGTTTTCATTAGAGAAAGATTGGATCGTCCCAGGCGATTCCAGATGATTTTGGATGATCTTGTCGTAGATCAGTGATGATATCGTATGATTGGAGGTTATCTAGACTATAGTTCATATTGGAACAACTAGAGCCCTGAGTTTGCATTTCTCATCTTTATTCTTTATTTTACTATGCATTAGCTTGATTTATTTTCGTTCTGCATCTTGGAGTTCACCTTATTCAGCATAAATGCATGATAAAGTTAAAATAAGTTATTAAAACAATGCATTTCCTTTAATTTTCTATCTAGATTTATCAATTAGGGATTTACACAATCATTTCTATTATTTTATAGTATTCGCGTAGTAGCATCTTTGATTTTTGGTGTCTATTTCTATGATTGTAGCTTTTCGACGAATTTGTCTGATGAATTCATCAGATCGATGATGATATCATCTGATCTTAGGTGATCACCTATGATCTGAGATGATTATGTACAATTGTAGATGATCCTGTCATATTCGGGATGATCTGGACTCCTACAAGCTTTAGAATCTTCATAAGACATCCGAAATCAGGTGTATTCTTTCTCATTTTGCATAATCTTTACATTTAGGATTCATTCCTACTTTTTGTATTCATATAAATCATCATTTTTATATAGGATAGATTAGATTCATTCTGGAAAACCTAGGATATGAATGATTAAAGTACAAAATGAACACGTCAAACCCATTCTCAACCTAGGCATGGAAACTGCCACTCAAAGTTTCTTGGTGAACCCACCATCTATAAAAAATTCACCCTTATACCCTCCCTAAGAGGCACGACCTTCAAAGGGCCTCTCAGTCTGAGGTATTGTCCCATACTTCTCGCATCCCCCTTCTAGGTGCGGATCCTATAGCCTAAAGGTAAGGATGCAAAAAATTTGGAGTGATACAGATTCTATCAGAGGCATGAAATAGCAAGGCGGCTTGCATTCTTTGTTTCGCCCCTTACTGTTACTTTGGTCGTAATTGGCTAGTGAGGGATGTGCTTTATAGTTTTGGGGTTGTTGTGCAACCCCATCCTTAGGTGTAGCCAATACGATTTGATTGACTAGAGCAGGGTTACCCTGCTTCTGCTTGTACTTGTCATTCTTACCATTCTTGTTCCACTCCTTTTTGTTTTGGAGTTTTATGGTTTCCTCATCTACTTTTATGTATTCGATGAGTTTTTCCTGTGCCAAAGCTTCCTCAAATGAAGGATACTACTAAATTTGTAGCAAGAGGAAGATGTTTTTAGAACAACTTTTGGTGAACGTGCGAATAATATCTTGTGTGGGAACAGAGAATGATAATTTTTCCATGACTTTTCTCCATATATTTCCATAATCTATTACTGGCTCATCATCATACTATTTCCAGTTAGCCAGGTCTAAAAGGTTCACCTTCTTCTTAGCACCAAAGGAGAAACACTTTAGGAATGTGTTTACTAGTTGTTCAAAGTTGGTTATGCTATGCTTAGGTAGTTGGTTGAACCATTGAGTGGCGACACCTGAAAATGTCATTATTAATGTTATTAGCATGAGAGCGTCATTATCTTCAAGATGAAAATATGCGTTGATAAAATTGGTTACGTGCTCTTGTGCATCCTATTCACCCTTAAATTTTTCTAACCTAGGCATCTAAAAGTGCTTAGGATATGGAGGGCTAGGGATTGATGGGCACAATGGTTGGTTGTGTATTTTTCTTAATGTTGGCGAGTTCCCAGCTGCTTCTTATTTCTCAAAAGCTTTTATATTTTTAGCAATTTCTTGAAATACCTTTGATGCATGAATTTGCTCATCTTGTATGTCAACTCACAGTGGCAATGGAGGTAACTCTCTATCCATTTGATTTGTTCTATTTTCCTCCCTCTTATTAGGGGACTCAGGATTGTGATCCTGTTTTGTTGTTTACCATTTCCCCACTAGTTGGATTTTATTCATGGTTTGGTGGGTGATTTCGTTGTGGGCTATCTTGTCTAGTGTGCCTCTCCTTAGGCGAGTCAGGAAATCTAGTTATTTTGTGGTTATCATAATTTGTCTATAAATTACTAAGAGCTAGCCACTCAGCTTTCTCTCTTAAGCACTGCTCATGTTGGCGCAAGAGTCTTTCTCTTTGTTTATCCTGTTCGAGAGCTTCTACCAGCTCTCGCTTCTTACGTAATGTGTTTTCTAACCACCTCACATGGTTTGTTTGCATTATCATATAAGACTCATGTTTATATGAATCTTTTCTTGTTGTCTTGACTCATAGATTCCTCGAGGAGGTTTTTGCTATATCTGTACTCTTGCTAGCTAATGTTACTTGTTCAGTGTAATTTTGAGTATCCCTATGATCAGAATCCATACGCCTACTATGGGGTTGCTCTAAGGTATCCCTATACTGAGAGATGTGCTTAGAAGTCATAGTTCATGACCTTCCAAATACGGAGTTCTCAGTAGCTACAGTTATTTGAGTTGGTCGTGTAGGAAACCGATCCAACCTATCTAGCTATCTTGTTTTTCATGGCTAGTCCTGTGGGGTGCCATTCACTCCTATGAGTTCATAGTCTATGGGAATATTTCCTTTTGTGTAAAGGTTCTCTTCTATCTGATTCCCATGACTAGATGTAGCTCTAGTTTTCTGCCCTTCAGTGGGTAGACATGTTTCATATGTTTCTTGTGAATCTTGAGGTGTTGCAACTCTTGCTTGCCTTCTTGATGAAGAGGGCTTTATGGTGACATGTTTTCTCCATGTGGATGGAGATATATCAGTCTCGTCATCCCTATGTGAAGAATGAGTTTTAGAACCTTCTTTATGTCCATGTGAGGAGGAACCCTTGAAACTTCCTCATGTCTTTGAGATGTTTCTGTGTGTTTAGAGGAGGCCCTCGAGGTCTCCTCATGTATCCTTGATGAGGATGGTTGTGAAGCCTCTTTTTATTTATGTGACTTTGTTCCATGATGTGGTTACCTACTTGGGGTTTCTCAAGGAGATCCCCCAAGGGTTGAGTTATCACCCCTTAGGCTCATAGAGCTACATCCCACGGTCTTACGGGTAGGTCATTCAATGTTACTATGACTTTGCCTATGGGTATGAGTTGCTTCAATCTCTCCCTCGGTATCATATCGAGGGTGTTTACTTCTTGTTTTGACCATGTTGTTTATGAATTGATATTTTGAGTTGTAATTTAGGAATAGCCACATAATACCAAACAAATGTTTATCTTTATTATCGGTTTAAGTGTGCCCTAAACTATATGGTGTGTTGTTCTTTTTATTTCTTTCTTTTGTTATTGGATTAAGAATGATAAGACTCATCCATAGTGACAATCAAGTACACCCATGCCAAACATGATTTTCTCAAAAGAAGCTAGGGTACACCGCTGAAGTCCTAGTGGGGGGTTCGCCTAGCTCTTCCACTCTAAACCAATGATTGTTCTAATAGTGGGAGATAGTTTGAGCACAAGTAACTTAGTATCACTATAAGTAAGTTTCTCAATTCATTTCTAGGAATATCTAGGGAGAAAACCAGTGGAAGGAGATGAATTCCAATGTCACTAGATTTAATTGAAGGTTGGTGATGAAATCCAACTCCCCAATGTTTAAATGAGACTTGTGTGTGTGGTGTTAATTTTAAGCTTGCATAACATAAAATGCATCATATAGCAGCAATGAGTCTTTCCTATATGCCTAAGTGCAAAAATACGTTTCAATATTCATAAAGATGCATGAACTACTATGATTTTTATGAGCGCACTTTATTTCATGCAGTTATGGCCTCTAGCAGAGCCTCAAAGCAAGCAAACAACATACAATATCTAGCACGTTGGATTCTAGGGTGAAATTTTTAGGCATAAACCATTGTTCCTAGCAACGCCTAGTGGAAATCTAAAAGAATATCGAAGATATTCAAAAAATATTAATTCTTTGTCCTTTTATTCTTTCAATTTTAAAACATAAATGTGCTTTAAGTTCTCTATTTTAAACACACAAGAAAAAAAAAAACTTTAAAATATCAAAGAGGATATACCAACCTCTAATCTAGCTTCGGGAACCTTGTTTCTATCCTCTATTGCTCGCCAGTTCTAGTTGCTATTGACTAGAGCGGCTAGCTTTTGGTCACCGTTGGTGGGAGTGACTAAAGATCTTTTGGCTGCTATAACTCAAAGTAGCTAATTTTTGGATTTTGTAGCTCAGAGCAGCTAGACTTGCACACAAAACTAAGTTAGTATTTAGGTAGAAAATGAAAAATTAATGGAGGTCCCATTGTGATTGCCATCTATAGTGACCTCGAGATGCACGCGCTGCTCTTTTTACGCTACTTGCAATGTATTAAAAACCTAAAATGAAATGGAAGACAATGAAAAGCATATAACACAAAAATAACAAAGATAGATCTCTTTATTTGGATTGAAACCCGGTTACATTTTGGTCCCTCTTAGGGTTACCCATTTTGATACAATAAGATTACAAATAGGCAAAGAGTTACCCTTTCATAAAGAGATGGTGCAATTTCAAAAAGCTTCCCGGTTCTGCACACGGAAATGTATGAGGTCTTACAAATGCCTCCTTATCTAGGCATGTTTCCTAGAGGGATCCCTTTTGCTCTCATATTTTGCAGATTCCGTCCGATGAACCTGCGGCCTAGTAAATAATGAAACAACAACACACACTTAGATTTTCGAGAATACATCCTCAGATGAGGTTGTTAACAATGTATATAACAAATGAAAGCAAGTGCAAATTATACTAATGCTATTAATGCAAATGAATGAAATGATGCTATGCTAATGATATGCTAAAATAATTAATCTAATGTCTAAAACCCTAAGCTAAGCCCGCAGGCCACTGTCCAAGATAATGGATACTAAAGTGGCTCTCGTCCTCTTTGCTCCAAAGCTATGGATAAAATATTGTATCCTATGTTGAAATAATGGCTGCTATGCTCTCCAATTTTTCAAGGCTTCGCCATACACGTGATTTCCAAGGGAACTCTCCAAGTCTCGAAAGCTCTCCTCAATGACCTGTCCTAATAAATTTGGGATAAATTGTTTGGACAAAAGATCTCTTCCAAGATAAAATATCCCTTCTTGGTGCTCTTAGGCTTGCAACTTTTATAGTGTGAAACCCTAGGTCTATGTCCAAACATTAGGAATTAATTCCTCATTTGTAGTGAAAGTTAGCATGAGAAGCGCTTTGTCTTTTCTATGTTTGGGGGCCAGTTAACTGAAATCTAACTGCCAAATTGAGTCTCCTATGCAAACTGGTTGTTAGCATGAGAAGTTTTTGTCATTTTTTTATGTTTGGAAGCTAGTTAACTAAATTCTAAATGTAAACTCAAGTCTTCTATGTGAACTGGTGATAAAAAGGAATGCAAAGTTACTCTCGCTCACCTTTATTGCATGCAGACTGCCACTTCCGCCCATGATTAGGCCTATTTGTCAGTAAAATGACTTTTATGGTTTAGCCACTATTGTTTGTAGTGACTAATATCTGGTTACTATCATATGAAGTGGCTGAGGTCTGACCGCTCTAGGCTTGAGTGGCTAAGATCTAGTCGCTCTTGGCTTGAGCGGCTAGGCATGGATGGCTTGAAAAGGCCCCAAATGAGTGGTGAGAACCACTGTTGATGCTTGGAAAGTCCAATATTATGTCATATTATCTTATGAATGTGTCTATGTGAGTACCTCCCCTAAGCATGACACATTTTAGGTGTCTATAAATAATGCTACCTCATTACTCAACTTGAAAACCTTTAAATTTAACCTCCTTATTGCTACTTTGAATAACTCTTAAAATTGTGTTCTAAAAGAACTTAGATAATACTAAATAGGAAACTTTAATAACACCAACTATCAACCCTTATTTTGACCTCCTTGTAGCAATCTTGCTTGGTGATTTTGTTCACCTATTTGCTACCTTGGTTTAGGAATTTTTGCAGTTTTAGCTCCTTGATATTTGTTGCCTTGAAACTTGACTATTTGCAGCTTTATAATTACTCTAACTTGCTGCCCTAAACTTATCTAATTTGTAGCTTTATAACTCCTTTGCTTTGTTGCTGTGAAATTGTCTATTTGTAGCTTCTTCTTGTTGTTCAAATAATCTCATTAAATCTCCCAATTTACAGCTTTGTAACTTCTTTAACTTGCTACTCGAAACTATGGTTTTGTGGCTTCAACTCTCCTCCAAGTAGCCTTCTTGAATTCCTCTATCTTGCAACTTCCAATGTTGCCTATTTTTCTTCAACTTGTTGTTCTAGGAACCTTCAATTTATACTCTAAAATCATCAAACTCCTTTCTCTAAGTCAGCCTTCAAATCCTTCGAGGACAATATTCAAACTTCTCAATTTTGGTGGTTTCTTCTAGATCCTTTCTCCTTCAACCTCCTTATCAAATTATGACTTCAATATTGGCCCATTTTTTGGAATTATTCCCAAGATTCTAAATGTATTGAGGTCTTTGGAAATAATTTCTAAAATTTGGTAAATTTTTGCCAAATATTTATTTCTTTTGAGCGTGTTTTCGGATGGCGACAATTGTTCTAAATCCTTCACTATTAGAAACTTCTCCTTGATAGCAATCTTCTCCCTAGAGTTCTCCTCAATTTTTCTCCAATGGACTTCTTCAAGTCTCCTTAAATGAGGCTTTCCTAGCCTTCTCCTTCTTTCTCCTTTCAATCCTTCCTTGAGATATCTTCTCTTGGGTCTTTAATTTCTACAACTTATCTTCTTCTTAAAAATTTAATGTGATCTTTCCTTGATCTCTCCAATATTCAATTATGGAAGTTTACAATGAGATCTCTTTCTTGGATCTTCTAATTCTACTGCTTCTAAAATATGCAATAGGACCTTTGCTAGTCCTTCTCTATCCTCTATATTATAAATCTAGAAGTTCTTCAATGAGACATTTCTCTTGGATATCCTCCTTCTAGATCTGATTTCTTCTTTCATTACTCTAATGTCTTCAATCTTCAAATTTCTTTGAGGACCTCCTTCTTGGTTCTCATCAATATCCAATCTATAATGGGGTCTTCTTTCTTGGAAATCCTCCTTGATCTACAATATTCAATGTGGCTTTTTTTACCTCTTCCTCTCTTCTCAATATTCAATCTACAAATATTACAACGTGACCTTTTTCGTAGGCCTCCAAATATTTAATATTCAACTTGTTGCTTCAAGTGTTGAATTGATTCTAAAGAAGATATTCATCCTAGATTTCTATCGAAAGATTCTCAACTTTATTTGAATCTCATTTTTCCTACAAAAAATTATTAGAAAATGATAATAGTAATTTATTAAAATCTAAAGAAAATTAACTTCACTAGTTGATTTGTAAATCTAGTGGAATAAATGTTGAGTCCTAGTCTTCACAAGTTTTTCTACAACTTTGTGGAAAGACTCTAGCCAAATACAATTTCAAAAATTCTAAAAGTGAGATTTTCTATCTCCTCTCAATCTCTCTTATGGCTCTCTCTATTTCCTATCAATCTACCTTATTAGCTTTTGATGATCTATATTTAAGGAAATGCAACTAATGAGCACAAAAAATGCTCATTTTATTTACATTTATAAGGGCATCATTACTAGTTTAATTAGCATTAGAGATGTATTTTTATATAAATTTTACTTATAATTAATAGAAAATGAAGTATTATGCTTGACTAGTGTTTTTAGTGGAAAATGTGCATAGATGTAGGTTTTTGCTACTAATTTGGTATTTTTGAGTCAACATTCCATTCAGACCTAACAATGCATGAATACATCTTGAAGAGAACTATGGTGCATGGTACAAGGAGGCACCTATATCCTAGTATCAAGAAAGCGCTTGTATCCTGCAATAGGTAGGTGCCTATATCCCAACACCCGTATTCTAGTAATAGGCAAGCACTTGTATCCCAACAACAGGCTGACACCTGTCTCCTGGTGCTTGTCTTTCAGCACCTGTATCCTGATGCATGTCTTCTGGTGCTAGTATTCCATGTTGACCGATTGACTGGTTGATCGGTTGACCAATTCAATGTTGACTGATTGAACAATTGGGCATGCAATTTTAAAGGAAGTTGTTGCAAAAATATAAGGGAGAATCATTCTTTTCTATGCATATTAAAATCATGAATTATGGTTAAAATAGAATAAGCACTTATATTCTAAATATTGATGGTTGATCGGTTGATCGGTTGACCATGTAGTTTTTAATAAAAGTGTCATTTTTAGTAGTTTGTTGTATACACCTAAGGAGCATTGAGCTTATCCTTTGGTGATTAAAATCAAACGATCATGCTTTTAATAGAAGAAAATAACAACTATGCATGAAACGGTCATAGCAAATCGCGTTGTGTGATTAAAATAGAACAAGCTATTTTTGTAATGGGATTGGTTGTGTTCTATATAATAATGCAAACCATGCTTAAAAATAAGTCAATCAACAATTCAAGAATATCCAAGTGTATTGTATAATTTATAATAAAGTTTTTGAGTGTTCTTTTATTTGTGTGGATTAAGAGTGTGATTTTTACGTAGTCAACCGGGCGGACCATCTACGGGAGCTTGGGCCCACTCCAGGTAGTAATCCTCCCCTATTTTTGCTTTCATTTATTTATGTTGTGTGACTTTTTCTTGCTTTATTTATTTATGTAAATTTCCTACTTTATTCATTTTTGCAAGTGTGTTTATTTCCAACAATTTATTTTCTAGTCGTGTGTTTATTTCCAGCATATTAATTTTAGTTGTGTGCTTATATTTATTTATTTTTTTGTAGTTAGTTTTTTTGGGTTGGATGAACTGTAAATACATGAACAACAACTCCCCCACCAAACTAATAGGTACAAAGGGACTCATTCCCCACACTACAGGCATATACTGTGCGTGACACTCACAAATGTACAAACCACCAGATTGATAATCAATGGAAATAAAATGACTATTTTTAGAACATAATTCCTGCTCACCATTTTGGCACCGTTTTCAGGGAGTGTCAAAAATGTAGTGTTAAGATCCATAGGTTAGTTAGTTTGAAAAAAAACACATTCAGATTACCTTACTTGTAGATCCCCTATTTGAGAAGCATGAGTCCACCAAAGGCCTAGAAAATCCAATGGACAATTTATTAAGAGAATAAAAGACACCTCAAAGCCACAAGCTTAGGATATTATGGAAGTATTTATCAAAGAGAAAATTCCCTCCATGTGAGCACAAAAACTTATTATACAAAATAATTTAGTGACCAAGATGACATCGATGGGGGAAATTCAACAACTATTCCAGAATTATTTTGAGAAAAATGAAAAACTACCAACACAAGGAATAATAGCCTCCATAATCAAGGAAGAAATAGGAATGTTGCTCAAAGGTATAAAAAATAATATTTTTTCATCTCTTGCTTTACAATCAAACACATTCCAAAAGCAAGAAATAGAAGCAACATTTGTCTCTTTTTGCTTGAGGTGTAGAAAAAATCATGAAAAAAATAAATGTCCAGAAAGCAAAGTGAGATTTTGTGGAATCTATCACCTGGATCATAAGACCAGGTTGTGTCCAAAAATAGCACTCATAAAAGAAGACCTAGAAGAAGTAGAAATTTACTTCGTGGATCCACTTCCACAGACACAACCATTAGGACATCCTAGCTTACTAGCTCCACCTATAAGGCCAAAACAATTATTGGCACAAACAGAGCCAAATCCCAATAGTAACAGTTTAAATTCACCAAATTATCAAGTAGTTGCGAGAATGAACCCAATGTACCATATTAGTATAGAAGTAGAAAATAATTGTGTTGTTGAAAAATCAAACAATGAAGGACTTCCATTGTATCCCGAAAGGTTGAGAGAAATTAGAAAAATGACACAACCCAAGTTTGATATTATGGAATAGTTGAAAAATATTATTGTTACCATTCCTCAAACTATTAGGGAAGTGCCTATTTACACAAAAACCATTAGGGATTTATGCCTCAAGAAATCGATATGGGAACCACAGTCAAAAATAGTGAAGATGATAGGTCAACATGTTGATTTAATATTAGACAAAACCTATCTTAGAAGCCCAGTTTTAATGATAAAAATTGTAGGATTGACATCACCCAAAACTTTGGTGAATTTTAATTCTGAGATTAGTTGCAAAATAGGAGACATTATATTTAATGCAAAAACTGTAAAAAACATAGTCATTTGTCTACCTGAACAATTTGCCAATGAGTTGGAAGAACCTGGTTTTGAGTCCATCAAGGAAGATGCTCTTCCCATGTTGCAATGTATCATAGTGTTGGATGAAGTAGGGGATGGGACAAATGAAGACTTAGTCGTATCAAATTTTTGACATAGACTAAGATCTTATCATAAGCCCCAAATTCTAGAGGCTAGCTTGATTGCAAGCATGGGGGAGACCCCACCTTCAATATTACAACCAATAGCACAATGAATGCTATTACAAAATTCAATAAAAAAAATTTATTTGTTTTAACACCATTTTTAGGGTAAAATAGGTAGTATATTGCATTATACTACATAGGTTATTACATTTACTTTTCTACCATAGGAGATAGTTACTATGCTACGAATTACTTTCTAGTTACTATGGTTAATAACTAAATATCTTATGATATTTAGTTAGTTTGTTAGAATAATCTATTATTAAACGACGTTAGCGCTTCTAATGCTAAGTCGTTAAATAATCTATTTTGTAACCTATTTATACTTTGAAGTTAATGGCAAATCCTAATGTTCGATTGATTATTTCCTAATCTAATTCTCGTTCATTTTACATCATTGGTATCCTCGCTGGGGTGGATAACACGAGCATCGCTCGTTCCACCTGGTTACCTGGCATCTGTGTTGCCTCCTCCCTACTGACTCTTCTGCACCATCAGGCCTGCTGTCTCCTCGCACGGATTCCCAAGCGGTTTTTGGATCTCCGCCACTCTCCACGAGGCTCGCAGGCCCGTAGGTCCGGATCGTAGGAGCAGCCCTACTGGCCCCCACGTAGGCGACGCGTAGGCCCTCTAGGACCCGCATGCGACGCAGGCTCACCAGGCCCGCACGCATCATGCAGGCCCATTGGACCCCCTACAGTAGCCTGCTGGCCCCGTAGGTGACACGTAGGCCCTCTAGGCCCGCACGCATCGCGTAGGCCCATAGGCCTACCCGTAGACCCATGTGGCCTCCATAGATCTGGGAGGGCCGAGAGGGTAGGAGCGCCCTCGCCTCCCAGCTGGATGCACACGTGGGCCATGACCTCGGGATCCGAGAGGGCAGTAGCGCCCTTCGATCCTCGACCACCTCGAGATCCATGAGGGTAGGAGGCCCTCCGATCCCTGAACCCGACCAATCATGATGCGATAAGTGGTGAGATCTAATGATCTCTGGACTACATGCACCCCGAGGCACAACCTGGACCATTGACTAGGTGACACATGGCACCGTGACCATGCACCACCTGGACATTGACTAGGTGACACATGGCACAATGACCACGTGCCACCTGGATGCTGACTGGACCAGAGGACTGACTCAGACTCGACACGTGGCGGACAACCACTGGACGACAAGACTGACTTGGACTCGACTAGGCCCACCCCTGGCGCCACGTGGCGGCGTCCAAAAAGGGTGGGTGAGACTCGTCGATTGCCCATAGGCAATCGACGTTGGATGGGAGTGTCACGGCTTATAAAGCCTTATGCATCCCATTTTGGGATGCATGTGGGATAAATCCCACAAAGGCTCATCACCGTCGCGGCCACCTTAAGTTGCAGCCATGTTGGAGACATTTCCAACCAGGCGGTGGCTCGGTTGGCTAGCGCGGCCGCCTAGCATCCGTGGAGGCACCAGTTCGATTCCCAACGCCTCCAAATACAAAGGTTTTTAATCGATTTCATAAATTTTTTTGAAAATTTTTAATTTTCTACAGTTTTTTCAGCATTAAAAATATTATTTTTTGATTTTTTTATAATTTATTTTCAAATTGGCATAAAATATTCAATTTTTAATCAAATTGGACCATTTTTTTCCAATTTTTTCCTAAATTATAGAAATTTCATCTTAAATACATATTTTTTTTGCTTTATCAAACTTAGAGAACTTGAAATCCAAACAAAAATTTTGCCTTAAATGTTCCAAAAATCAAATAGTGTTTTCTCTCAATTGGAGACAAAAGAAACATAGGAACCTCTTTTTGGCAAATTTTAAAAACCTGCTTCAACATTTTTTTGCAATAAACTCCACAGAAGTTCTATAGTTTTCTTCATTCATTTTTGGAGATATAAGACATAGAAACTCAACAATTCTATTGCAAAACACATAGCATGCCATGATTGAGGAAGCATAAAGGTTATCTCATTTTCCACAAACCTTCAAACTTTGCTTTTGTTCTCTCCTTCAAGAAAGGAGACATAAAACATAAAATAGCAATTTTTTGTTGTAAACTTGAGATCTATTCAATCCTATTTTTTTTGCTCCTCATGCTTGAGTGTGGAAGACAAAAACCAAAGTCGTGTGTCGACTGGTCTGGAAGCCTTTCAAACGCGGGTCGTGTGTCGACTTGTCTTGAAAGGAGTGCTCTAATTTTTCAATTTTGTAAAAATTAAGGGGGGATAGAAGTCATATCTTGTGATTCTATTTTTTTGCAAAATTGTAAAGAGAAAGGGGGGATATTTCAAAGCAAGAAAGGTGCATTCTCGATTGTACTCGACACCTTCTCTTAAAAATTGACTATACTAGGTGCATTTTCGGTTGCATCCGACACCTAGAGTGATAATAATTTGGGTTGCTCTCTTGTTTTTTATTATTGCACTAACAATCATGTTTTTTGTGTGCAATTAAACAATCAGATAGAACATTGAAGGAGCATTTCACAAAACCCAAACTTCACTCCAAATCGTGCTACACCTTGCACAGGTTAAAACAAAGTCAATTTTATTCCCCATCAAAAGTCAAAATTCAAAACACCTTGATTAACTCTCTTTGTTTGGCTTAATTTCCTCAAAATTTCCATCCTTCTTGAAGGGTGTTAAGGCAGGTGCCATTAAATATCCTAGAGAGCACAATCAGAAGTCTTTCAAAACCTACCCCTTTAATTTGCTCTATTTGTTTGGCTTAAAATCCTCAAAATTTTCATCCCTTGTTAAGGGTGTTAAGGCAGGTGCCATTAAATATCTTATAGAAGCAAATTAAACATCTTCCATATACTCTTTTGAGGGTATAGTGCAAGATACAACCATCTTAGTCCTATCAATTTGAAACCTTCACCATGGCCATGATGCACAAGTATCTCACTGAGAGCCAACTGCTCAAAGGTTCAAATTATTCTGCATGGAAGACTAAGATGAAAGCTATCTTAACTATAGAGGATCTATGGTCTATAGTGGATGGAAGTGAAACTAGACCTCAATCAGTAGGAGCAGATCAAACAACATTTGATAAAAAGGATAGAAAACTATCCTTAATGATCTTGCTAGCTATTACTGATGATATCCAACCTCATATCAGTGAAGCTAAGAATGGTAAGGAGGCATGGGATGCCTTAACAACCATATTTGTGGGGAAGAATCAATCAATGATTCTTCACCTCCAAACACAACTTCATACTCTTCATATGAAATCAGGAGAAACAATAGAGCTATTCCTCTGCAGAGTGGCAGAATTGAAAACAAAACTGCAATCCTTAGGAGAAAAAGTGGAAGACCAAGTCTTGACCTCTATCATTTTGAGGGCTCTTCCTGACTCCTATAGAATGTTGATCACTTCATTACAAGTCTCTGGAAGGACAGTGACTTTTGTCGAGTTGGTAAATATGCTTCAAACAGAAGAAGCTAATCAACTCCAAAGAGATGAGGCATCCAACAATGCTCTTTTCTCAAACAGACAAGGTGGTAAGAAAAAGTGGAATCAACAGAAAGGTTCTTCTTCTAATAAAGACAAGGGTAAAGGCAAAGAGACTCAGAAGAAGAAGCAGTATTGTAAGATTTATGACAAGGACACTCATGAAACCAAAAGATGTTGGTTTAAGAACAAACCGCCCAATGAACAAGGAAACAAGAAGGGCAAAGGTAAACCAAAGAACAAGAATAAACAACAACAGGGACACATTGCAGCTGAAGATTCTAGTTCGGACTCTGAACGAGCACACAAGGTGCTCATGACACATACAGATTCCCCTCACAAGGACACTGTGTGGTACATAGATTCAGGTGCTAGTAAGCATATGACTGGCGATAAGTCCTGGTTTGAGACATTTGAGGCTCGAGAAGGTAGACCGGTCACCATTGCTGATGATCAAACCTATCGAGTTCAGGGAGAAGGAAGTGTTTCTGTCTCCCTTCCAGATGGAGAATGTAAAATTCAAAAAGTTCTTTATGTACCAGGATTGAAAAATAATCTCTTGTCAGTTCCACAAATCCTGGACAATCACATGAATGTCAATTTCAAGGTGGACAAAGAAAAGAAACATTGCTTTATCACTAAGAAAGGAAAACAGATAGCAATAAGTTCATACAAACATGGTTTGTTTGTCTTAGATGCAATTACCTCAACACATACTGCAATGGCAGTAACCACAAAAGAGGCCACATCTCTATGGCATAAGAGATTTGGGCATTTAAGTTCAGGATATTTACTAGAACTCAGTAAATATCAAATGGTGAAAGGACTGCCTACTCTTTCATCTACTTTGCCAGTGTGCTCAGATTGCTTGTCAGGCAAGCAACATAGAGTACCCTTTGAACCTAGCTCCTTTCGAGCTAAGGTACCTTTGGAGTTGGTTCACACAGATTTGTGTGGTCCCATGTCTACTAGTTGTGGAGGAAAATGGTATTTTCAATTGTTTGTAGATGATCACTCATGCAAGATGTGGGTCTTCTTCTTGCAGTTGAAGTCTGAAGCATTTACCTATTTTCAACAGTTCAAAAAGCTAGTTGAGAAAGAATCAGGATGTTTCATCAAGACCCTCCATTCAGATCGAGGGGGGAATACACATCAAAGGAATTTTCCTCATTTTTATAGACACATGGGATAAAAATATAGTTGACCACAACCTATTCTCCTCAGTCAAATGGAGTTGCTGAGAGAAGAAATCGGTCCATTATGGAAATGGTTCGATGTATGCTTAAGGGAGCCAATCTTGAGCAAATTTACTGGGCTGAAGCTGTTCAAACTATAGTATATCTTCTAAATAGAGCACCCACAAGGGCTCTTGAAGGTATGACTCCTCAGGAAGCATGGAGTGGAAGGAAACCCTCCATATCTCATCTACGGGTATTTGGGTGTAAGGCTTTTATGCATATACCCAAGGAGAAAAGAAAGAAATTAGATGAGAAGTCCCTACCATGTGTTTTTCTTGGATATGATGAATTCTCAAAAGGCTATCGATTGATAGACCCATTTACCAAGAAAATACATGTCAGTAGAGATGTAGTGTTTGATGAAGCTTTCACACCCAACACTACATCAGTATACCTAGATGATGAGGAGCAACAACCACTTCCTTCTCCATAATAGAAAAAGCCTCCCAAATGGTATACGAGCACAATGAAAGATTCCAAACTCACTTCCCCACCTGATCTTACTCTCAATCATCCAAAGACATGAAGCATGACTCAACAAGAAAATATTGAAGCATCCACTTCAGTTGATGATCTTTGTGCAGATTTTCAAGACCTTTCTATTGATAGAGAGTTAGCAAGGGAAGATGATATGGAAATAGATGAGGAGAGGGTTTACTTGTCATCATTTGATGAAAATGAACCTTCTACAGTTGATGAAGCACTTAGACTGCCTCAGTGGAAGGCAACTATGGATGCAGAACATAACTCCCTCATCAAGAATAAAACATGGAAGCTGGTAGATTTGCCTAAAGGAAAGAAACCCATAGGCTGCAAATGGGTTTACAAAGTCAAATATAAGGTAGATGGTACCATAGACAAGCATAAGGCCCATCTTGTGGCGAAGGGCTATGCTCAAAAGGAAGGCCTTGACTATGAGGAAACCTTTGCTCCTACAACAAGGATGACCACCATTCGAGTTCTTTGTGCTATGGCAGCACAGTTCGGATGGAAATTACATCAGATGGATGTAAAAAGTGCCTTTCTAAATGGTGACTTAAAAGAAGAAGTGTACATGACTCAACCTCCTAGATTTGCTGAGGAAGGCCATGAGCAACAAGTTTGCAAGTTGGTCAAATCATTATACGGGCTAAAACAAGCCCCAAGAGCATGGTACATAAAAATGGATAGTCACCTACTACAACATGGATTTAAGAGAAGTCCATCTGACGCAAATCTCTATATCAAGAACACAGGTTCTGAAATAGTGATTCTTGTGTTATATGTAGATGATCTGATCATCACTGGCAATTCAGAGAAATTGATTAAAGCCATGAAAGATGACTTGAAAGAGTCATTTGATATGACAGATCTAGGACTTCTCCACTACTGTCTTGGCCTTGAGATAGAACAGAAGAAGAATCATCTTAGGGTGACTCAAAAAAAGTATGCCAAGACTTTAGTAGAAAAATATCGTATGACTGATTGTAAGCCCAAAGCAACACCGATGGAATCAGGGCTTCAATTATCATGATATGATGACTCATCATAGGTAGATGGCACACTATATAGATAGATGATTGGAAGCCTCATCTATCTGACTAATACTAGACCAGATATTACTTATGTTGTAAACTATCTTTCATGGTTCATGCAAGAACCAAAGGTCTCTCATTGGAAAGCAGCTAAGAGGGTTCTTCACTACATTCAGGGTAGTGCAGATTATGGTCTAGAGTATAAGAAGAATAATTCATTCTTCTTACAGAGTTACACTGACTCTGATTACGCTGGATCCATAGATGATAGAAAATCAACATCAGGGTATGTATTTCATCTTGGATCTGGTCCTGTCTCATGGCATAGTAAAAAGCAATAGGTGGTTGCTTTATCTTCAATAGAGGTAGAGTATCGTGCTGCACGTGGAGCTGTGTGTGAAGCGATATGGTTAAGTCACATCTTGGCTACCATGGGCCTACCAAAGAAACTTCCTATTCACATGTTTTGCGACAACTCAGGTGTTTTGAGCTTGGTCAAGAATCCAGTCCATCATGAACGCACAAAGCATATTGACACAGATTGTCATTTCATTCGTGATGAAGTTCCTAAACACAACATCAAGCTCCAATACATTCCCACCGACGAACAGGTTGCTGACATCTTCACAAAGGCACTTGGACGTGTCAAATTTGAACTGTTTCGAAATAAACTTTGTATATCAAAGTAATGTAATAAAGGGGGGATGTTAGGGTAAAATAGGTAGTATATTGCATTATACTACATAGGTTATTACATTTACTTTTCTACCATAGGAGATAGTTACTATGCTACGAATTACTTTCTAGTTACTATGGTTAATAACTAAATATCTTATGATATTTAGTTAGTTTGTTAGAATAATCTATTATTAAACGACGTTAGCGCTTCTAATGCTAAGTCGTTAAATAATCTATTTTGTAACCTATTTATACTTTGAAGTTAATGGCAAATCCTAATGTTCGATTGATTATTTCCTAATCTAATTCTCGTTCATTTTACATCAACCATTAGTTTAGGTTTTTCTTTTTTATTTTGTTATGTTTTGTAGGGCAATATGAAGCACAATGTAGATTGTAGGTATCCAAGGTAACTGGGCCTACAAGAAAGTGTCACTCCATATTTTTTTCCTCAAACAAAAATCATGCATAATAAAGAATTGGCTATAAAAATTTTGCAAAGTGAATAATTTGTACAAAGAGACCATAACACTGTATAATAAAACAATATGAGTAACATTCAATAGGCTCCATTTACAACCTTGCTTCACATTTACGAAATTGGATCATACATAGGCATGGGAGAGATCCCATATTTCAAAACATACCGACATTTTGACGAATGTTCACACATTCGTCATGAAAAAAAAGAGAAAAAACAAAAAAAATAGAAAGAAATGAAAAATAGAAAGGAAAAAAATAAAAAGATATATGAAAAAATTATGAGGAAAAGAGGCATGGAACCTATTTTTATTAACATATATTTTCTTTTATTTGTGCTTTTGATTTGCAGGATTACGTTCCCTAAATGCAATTTGTAGGCATATTCATAGGCCTATCAGGAACATGATCCACGATTCCTATTTTATGCTTTACATGTGCATTTATTGTTTTATAGGAAATCAAGCCCTGAATGTAATCTATAGGTATTATAGAAAACCTAGGCCTATCAGGCACATGATCCATGATTTTTGTTTTATGCTTTACATGTGTGTTTATTTTTGGTAGGACATGCGACCCTAAATGCAATCTGTAGGCATTTGGGTAAAACTATGCCTATTAGGCACAAGCCCTTGATGCCTTACATTTTATATTTCTTTGTAGTGATGCAAAAAAAGGTACCTACTTCCCACCATGAAGGTAGTGCCTACATTCAGACCAGTGCAGAGGTGTCTTCTTCCTACCTAAGAGGAAGGCACCGATATTCGGGCCACCATAGAGGTGTCTATCTTCCACCAGGAGGAACAGTGCCCGAATCCAAATAAAAAAATGTGCCTATTTTCATCAAGGAGATGATGTTTATTTTCACGACAAAATCAGATCTAGAGATGCCTAATTTCCATTGAAGGCAGTGCCTATATTCATGCGAGCACGATGATATCTATTTTCCGGTAGATGGAGTATGCTAATTTTTCAGTTGTTGATAACACATTACATGTACTCCCAAGATGATAATAATGGAGGATAGCCACAACCAAGTTCTAATAGGGAAGTGTGTCTTCCTACATAAATAAAATAATATTTTTATTTTAGTTTATTTTCAACATGAGACCTCGATCTCTACATTTATGTAGTGCTTAAAAAATTAAAATCTCTTGAAATACAAAACACGAAGAATGTTGTGATATCCTCACTTTTGGTATACCATGATTACAAGTTGCATGCAATTATTTTCACTGTTGGGAATCATACACATCATGTTTCATGAAATTCACCTAGGTATGTATTGAGTTTTCTATTAATTATATGCATAGTTATCTTGAAATCATTTCTATGTTAATACTAGTATGTGCCCCCACATTTCTCTTGACCAAATCCCCCGTTAGAATTCTACCACATGGCATACATCAGGATTGAGAAGAAGTGCAACGGATAGCACTACCCCAAGAACACATCTCAAAAAACAAATGTGGATAGTACCTCAGCTCGATGAAGTGCAATCATAACATGTGTATAGGGGGGCATGTGAGATGAGGACATGTCAAATCTTCTGCATGGAGGGACATAATGAGCACAAAAATATGCTCATTAATAAAACTAAAAAAAAGGTATAGTCGTTGTTGTGAAGAAAAAAATCAACACCAAATAACAAGATGTAAATTGAACTCAAAGAAGATAATATTACATAATTAATTATATTTATTAATGGGGGGAGCCTCAAAACTCCATTGTTACAATAAGAATCCTTGAATTCTTTGATACATATTTTACAATAGCTAGGATTCTCCAAAACCCTAGAAAACAATGCTGGTGGTGTCTCAAAATGCATCTCTACTCCCAATAGAAGTGAGTGGGCTTCTGGTTATCTTATGTTGGGCCACTCCAGCTTAAACATTTGCACAATTCTAATATCACACTTCCAGATATACACTCAATAAAATAGCAAATGGATTAGTAGCAACTGTGAGGCCTCCACAATGTGAGGCCCTCTATAACCAATACAAAACCCTAGCTATATGATGTAAATAACATGAACATAAATTTAAAATGTATAGAATGAAATAACAACAACAATATTTACCTTGTTTATCTACCATTATCTGATCTAGGGAAATCTATTGTAGTGGATTGATGCGGTGATACCCTAGCGTCACCTAAGGGCTAGGATGACTTAATAACTCTAATGTAAAAAACCTATAGGTACTCTATGGCTATAGGAAACACTTGTGGGTGCTTGGGAATGGTGGAAGGCACCCAGAGGTGCTTTGTAGTGGAGGGTAAGCACACAGAGATGCTCAGGAATGATAGGAAACGCTCGAAGGCGTTTGATGGCTAAAGGAAAATCTACATAAGTAGTTATGGTTGATCGAGGGATGCAGTGATGGATGCAAGGGTTGTGTCAGGTGAGGATGGAAGGTGAGAGTGCTTAGATGCTCCAAGGAACTTGGGGATGACTGACTTAGGACTCAGAACATAAATTGCTTAGGAAAATTTCTTAGGGGTTGAGCCATCAAAATGGCTCCTATTAATAATTCAACCTAGAGCATGCTAGGGTTCCAATGACACTAAGCGTATGACTAAGATAAAATTATATCGAAGGATGGGTATTAAATCTAGGGTGTGGCATGGATTGACATGGTTGTATGATTAGGATTAAGTGAAATGAGATGGTTGGGATTTATCACTTATATAAATATATATTTATTAAATATATAAAATATTAATATTTAAATATATATAAAATAAATATATATGAATAATGGATAGAAATGGTGGGAAAATTAGGATGGATGACAAGTGGCTAGATTTTGGTGTCTACAGATACCCCTTTTTGTATTGCATTGAGTGAAACACAATGCAGTGCAAAAACACAAGACACCTGTTTGGACCAAGTGCAGAAGCAACTTTCTCTTGAGATGCGAAACACAAGCTTGAAGACAAAAGAATGAAATAATTTGAATTTTGCATAGCTTACCCCCTCAATTGGTGAATTAGTTTGCAAATGAATCTCACAAGCCAATTGAAAAATCTATGCAAATGAATGGTGGATGATGAAAATGTGATGTCGTTTTTACCCCAATAGTGGGAAGGGGTTGATGAAAAATGTGAAATGATGCATATATTTTTACCCCAAAATATGAAGGGTTTTATGGAAGATGTGATGAAAAATATGTTTATTTTTACCCCAATAGATGAAGTATTTTGTGGAAGATGTGATGAAAAATGTGTATGTTTTTTCCCCAACAGATGAAGGGTTTTGTGAAAGATGTGTCTATTTTTGCCCCAATAGATGAAGGGATTTTTTCCAAGTGTAGATGCCATGATCATGTAATATGTATCATGTTATGGGCAATTCAAAACAAAATGTGGTTGCCATAAATTTGGGGTGATTTGATGCTGCTGAAGAATGTGCCTTTCGGCATCATTGATATGCAAGGATGAATATGCAAGGAAATATAAAACAAATAGTCAACTTCAGAGGTCCAACTAGTGACTATTAGATAATTTATATGATAGGAACCAATCACCCCAATTAAGGCTAGTCACCATGATGACTGTCAAGGAAATGTATAATGATAAAATTTTATTTTTTTCATGTTTTAAGCCCCACGAACTAGGCCATCAATGACAACTTTTGTGCAAATTATTCTTTGCAAGGTTTCACGCAAAATATGAAGTACCAAAAATTAATGTGATTTCAAAAAAGGAGATATGGAATGATTAAGATGACCAAGTTTCCTCATGATGGGCTATTCATCTTACCAAATTGCATGGATTCCAATCACTACAATCACCAAGTATATATAAAAACCCACTAGATACCAGGTTCACTTGAAAGTTGTTTGAACTTGTAAAATATGCAACTGATGATGTTGAATGATGTTTATGATGATTTATGAATGATGAGAGTGATTATTATGGTTTTTTTGTGAATATTTGGACCATTTTGGGGTGCTTTTGTAACTTAAGAAAATTTGCAATTTATGGTCATAAACAACAATTACGCATCCAAATAAATTGAATTCTTCATAAAATATTGTAAAATGATGAAATAGATGTATGGATACAATTTGGAGTGATTTTGTGGAGATAAACCATTGTTTTATAAAAAAATTATCTTTTTTTAAAATCAATGCCAAATGCCCGTTGGTAATTTTGGCACGCAAAAGTGCTCGTCAGTGTTTGGGAACTTTTGCAAATATCCTAGTGCACTTCAATACACCAGGAAATGCCCATGGCATATCAAGGTGCCTAAAATAGCTATAAATAGTTGTTAGGACAAGACATGAAGCTCATTTATGTGTTTAAGAGTTTGAGAAGTTGTGTTTGGGAGAGTGGAGTGAAGTGAGGTAAAGTGACTTGGGTGCAGAAGCTATGGCAGTGGAGGGAGTAGATGTGGAGGTAGAGGCTAAGGCTAGAGTACGAGCTATTGAGGTAATTCTCTCTTTTTGTGCAAACAAAAAAAAATTGTTACTTTTTTTTGCATGTGTAAATGACAAATATTTTTGTTATGTTGTAGCTTAGGATTTTGGAGGCTCAACACTGGTTCTTGTTGTACATTCCTAGGATGAGTAATGCAATGGTGAAGGATGATTGGTATTTACTAGCAGTAGTGGAGCTAGTGAAGCTAGCCCGAATTGATGTGGTGAGGTCAAATGAGGGGTACCTCTCTACCTTAGTGGAGAGGTGGGATCCGAATAGGGGAACTTTCTAACTTCCTACTAGAGAGGTGACTATCACACTTGAGGATGTATACCACATCCTCAAGGTTCCAGTGGAGGGGATTCACATCAAGGTTAGATGTGATTAGGGGACAAATATGAGGAAGATGTTCAGTGATGGCTGGCATGGTGTGAGGGTGGAGAGTGGAGGTATACCCTACTTGTCCATGTATGTGGACAAGGATTTGGATGCCCTTTGTACCTTGGTCATATTTGTGTTGACCAACATCATGGTCCCAAACAACACTGGGTGCAGGTTCCCTTGGAACTTGATAGGGTTAGTGAGTGATATGCTCACTATGCAATAGGTGTACACATGGGCTCTTGCCTTATTTGTGTAGGTATACCGAGAGATTTATGATGTGATGAGGTAGGGAAAGAAAGGATTAGAATGTAGCTTGATAATATAGTGTTGGGGATGGGAGCACTTTAGTGTGGCTCGATCAAAGGTTTTACCAATAGCAGGCTTGGGTAGGGAGTAGCCCTGTGCTAGGAGATGGGTGGTGGTTAAGGAGGTACAACCAAGTCGATTGGTGTAGATGAGTCAATGGTATCAGTATTTGTAGGCCGGACTAACATCCGCCCAAGTGATATGGAGACCATGGTGAGGTAGCAGGTGGATCCAAGGTAGAGAGCATCTATGATGGGTGTGATAGGCTAGGTGGGTGGTTGGGAGATATCAAAGTAGGGTTGAGTATTTTCAATTCTCATAAGTACTTCGACAATTTGGTTTGATGTAGGAGGTCTCGAATGAGCCGATGTGCTATAGGAGGCATCGAGAGGAGATAAGGCTACCATGTGCAAAGTGATAGAGGGTGATCTATGAGGATGACAAGGAGATAGATATTGTATATGGATGATATAGGGACTACCATGGAGTATGATTCTTGGTTATCGACACAGCCACCATGGGCACCACCTCGAGTAGAGTAGGTGGAGATGGGGATGAGGTTGAGGGTGATGGTGAAGGGACCCATGATACCCCCAAGCAATAGTGGTACCTTTGATCATATAGTCAAATTAGGAGGACTAAGGGTGTAGCTAGGTAGGCTCTCGAGAGTGGGAGAGATGGTCAAGATGGAGATGATGTAGAGGTGACTCTATATAGGCCTCCAGGTTAGGTTAAGGAGAATCGGGTGAAGCTAGAGTAGAAGGTAGCAAAGCAATATGAAATGGTGATGACTCAAGATGAGAGGATCATGAGGCTCTATGTAGAGATACTAGAGAGGGAGCATTGGCATAATGTTGACATAGCACACCTTTGATCTCGACATAGGTATATCAAGGCATTAGAGGATAAGTTGATGGAACATCATATTCCAATTCTTGATCCTCCAAACTCATATGTATCTGAGGTTACTAGGCATAGTGAGTATAGGTATAGATCTAGGTCTAGGGCTCCTACTAGGTCACAATGGTCCTCTTGGAGGGCGTAACTAGTGCTTAGATGTATTTTTTGTATATGAGCCTTGGTGCTCCATTGTATGTAGCCTTTTGGCACTCATTGTACATACAATATTTATACATATATATACATGGCTTTTACCTTTTTGTGTTATATGTTTGGTTGAATGCTTTTTTTTGGAATACATGTTTATATGGATGATGAATGCATATTATATGTTATGGATGATTAATGCAAGGTATGGAATGCAAAATTTCTAATGATAATTCATAATTTAGATCTTTCTTGGCCATTATCTATCATTGTTTTTTAATCAGGGGCACAAAACTTGGTGGTATGTGGGGTGAATGACTCATGAAGTGAAATTTATGGTGATTGGGAAGAAAATATGGATGTTTATATGGAAAAATATATGGATGTTGATATGAAAAACTAACTATTTTGTAGAGAATCAGACCTACTAGTGGTATCAAACAAACTCACTAACACTGCCTAATCCTTATGGACCAAATGTGTGTGCAATGAATTCATTTACCCTATCCTTACTACTCTATATTTTAAATTTGGAAGCAATTGTGATAGTGGTGCAAACCACTATTCTTATGGACTATGTTTCATTATGGGAATAGCAAGGATGACCCTTTTCACTTTGAGGTTCATACCAAGTATGGTGTTATCCCTCTTTAACACAAGATGTTTTTAAGATGTGGAATTGTGTTTGGTTTAAGAGTGTTTTGGAGTCAATTCCCATAACTCAATATTTTCTTAGTGTATATTTGCAATGGTCCTAAAAAGAACTTGACATGTATTTTGGAGTTTGTGTACAATACTAGGAGTGTTTGAGTGATCGAAAACACCTAGGAATTATGAATGTGTGATTTTGTGTGATGATAATTTGGCATGATGGAATTGTGTGGTGCCCCTAATTAAGGCAACATGACTCTTGTTGGACCAATAAAGACCTTGAACTTAATAAATGATCCCTAATATGACAAGTGAAATGTGGATGTAAATGCAAAATGAAATGTTATGCGAATGTAATATTTGTGAAATGTGAAATGTAATATGAAACGTGTGTTAATGCATTATTTTTTAATTGTATATGCAAAGGAAATGCAATGTTGTGAATGAAATGTATGCAAATATTTTTGTGTATTAGCCATGTACATATATACATCTATAGAAATAAAATCATGCATAGAATACTCTCAAGTGGATGAAATTAAGAGGTTTAGGTTCTTCCTCTCCCTCTAGATTGACAAGCCTATAAGTACCATTACCCACTCTTTGCATAACAATGTATGGACCTAACCAATTAGCCACAAATTTATCATGAAGATGTGGTAATGCATTGGTGTTTTATTGGTTCTCTTTAAGGATAAGATATCCTACTTGGAATTCACATAGATGAAATTTGGCATTGTATGCAAGCTTTATGTGGTCTTGATAAACTCATAAATTCTCTAAAGCATTGACTCACCTCTCATCAAGAAGTGTGAGTTGGTCAAGACATGCTTTTCTAGCAATGTCATATCTATGAATTCCTACAAATAGATTTGCAAGGATGATATCTTAAGCTCAAGAGGCATGATCGCTTTGGCTCCATAGACCAATGAAAATGGTGTTGCCCCTGTAGGTGTACAGATGCTTGTTCGATAAGCCCATAATGCCAAGGGTATGTGTGTATGCCAATATCTATGATTTTCTTTGACAAGTTTCTTGAGAATAGCAATTAAGGTCTTGTTGGAAGCTTCAGATTGTACATTTGCTTGTGGGTAATAAGGAGTCGAGAAGTTGTGTTGAATGTTATATTTCTTGCATAGTGCTTGAACATCCTTATTCTTGAAAGACTTGCCATTGTTTGAAATTATTTTTGGGGGAATACCAAAATGACAAATGATGTGGTGAAGTATAAACTCCACAATTATAGGACCTGTCATAACAGTTAAAGGAATTACCTCAACCCACTTGTGAAGTATTCAGTGGTTATGATGATGAATGTATGTTGTCTCGAGGAAGGAGGTGAAATTTTACCAATTAGATCTAGACCCCATTGTGAAAATATCCAAAGGCTTTGAATAGGTTGTAAATCTTGTGATGGTACATGAGTTAAATTAGCATGTTCTTGACACTTTTTGCAATGTTTGATATAAGTGCAACAATCATGATCCATTGTGGACCAATAATAACCCATGCATAAAATTGATTTGCAATAGCCATTCCACTAAAATGACCATCATAAGTGTCATCATGGGCTTCAGCTATGGCTCTTTGTGCCTCACTATCCTTGAGATAACGAAGGACTCGATCATAACCATGTTTATACATGTCCCCCAAGAGAACAAAATGGGCTACCTTTTGCTTGAAATTTTATTTGGTATTTTGAGACATGTCATATGGGAGTGTTCCAAACTTGAGAAAGGCTACTATTTGGCTTAACCAAGGCTCATATGGATATGATTAGATAAAGCAAACATTCTTTTTGGCTTTAGATTCAACGCACACAATTGCAAATTTAGATATCATTGAAATGATAAGGGGATGTACCTCTCCAAAGTAGTCTTTTGGAATCAACGATCCAAGGGAGGCCATCACATCTGTAAACCTATTAGTTGAACGTGGTAAACTATCGATTTCATACCAATAAAAATTAGAGAGCAATTTCATCACTACTTCATGGTAAAGCTTAATGGTATGTTCTTTGCATTGGTATTCTCCATTGATTTGTTTAATGATAAGTTGAAAATCACCAAATATCCTAATACACTTAATGCTCATAGCTATAGCTGATTGAATATTTAAGATTAAGGCTTCATATTCTACGGTGTTGCTTGTGCATTCAAGGTCAAGTTTGAATGATAAGGGGATAGGTACCCCTTGGGGTGTATGAAACATGACTCCAACACCTTCACCTTTCATACACTTAGAGCCATCAAATAATAGTGTGATATCGATATCTTCATTTGAAATAACATCTTCTTATTGTTTAGTGATGGAAAATATCAAGTCATCTGGGAAATCAATAATCGAAGGATGATCACTAGGTAGTGAAGCTTTCACAAGTTTATTGGCTATTACTTGACCTTTAATGGATTTTTGGCTAATGAATTCAAGGTCAAATTCAATAAGGAGCATTATCCATTTAGCAGTGTGGGTGTTGTTGTAAGTGTGAGACATCATATAATGCAGAGGATTTTCTCTAGCTATGACGTATGTTGTGTGACTAAGCATGTAATGTCAAAGTTTCTTAGTGGTGAAAACCATTGCTAAGCACAATTTTTCTACATAAGCGTATCTAGTTTCATAGCTTACCAATGTTCAACTAATTTAGTAGATAGCTTGCTCTCGATTTTGTTCATTATTTTGTGCAAGCATTGTCCCTAATGCAAAGTTTGTTGCTGAAATAAAAAGATAGAAAGGGACCCCTGAATGAGGAGGAGTGAAGACTAGTGGAGAAGCTAGGTATTGCTTAATATCATCAGAGGCTTTTTGACATTCATATGTCCAAGAGAATGGCACCCCATTTCATAGTAGGTGATTGAATGGCCTACATTTGTCAAAAATTTGTGCAATGAAATGACAAATTTATTGAGTCTTTCCTTGTAAATGACACAATTCCTTTAAGTTATTTGGGAGAGGCATATCCATGATTGACTTGACCTTGTTAGGTTCCACCTCAATACCTCTTTTGGAGATAATAAATCCTATAAGTTTTCCTGAGGTAACACCAAAGACATCTTGGGTTTCAACCTTACATTATTCTCTAGGATTCGGTCAAAAACTTTCTCCAATGCACCACTGTGCTCTTATCAAGTTTTAGATTTAGCCAAGAGATCATCCATGTAATATTTGATAACCTTATGCATGTAGTCATGGAAAATGTATGTCATGGCATGTTGATAAGTAGCACCTACATTTTTGAGGCCAAAAGGTATCACCTTGTGACAAAAAGTTCCCCAAGGTGTAGTGAATGTTGTCTTGGTTGGTCATCAGGATTTATTTGGATTTGGTTGTATCCTAAAAAACTATCCATGAGTGAAAGCATTTCATGTCCAGCACTAGTGTCGACAAGAGTATCAATGTTTGGAAGAGGAAATTCATACTTAGGACATGCTTTTTTAAGATATCAAAAGTCAGTGCAAACATGTATCACCTCATTAAGCTTAAAAATGGATACCATGTTTGAAAGCCACTCAAGATAGTCGATGGGAATTATGAAGTTCACATCTAAGAGGTTTTAAGCTCTATTTTTACCAAGAGGGCCACAGTAGGATGCATTCTACCTAAGTTTTTGTTTGATCGGCTTAGCATCAGGCTGTAAGGTTAGATTATGGACAACCAAACTAGGGTCAATATCAGGCATGTCTTTATAGGACCATGCAAATATGCCCTTCTTCCTCTTGAGGAGAGAAATTAATTGCTCTTGTTTATCAGGTGATAAGATTTTGCCAAGCTTGAAAATTTTGGGATTGTCTTTATCTAAACTAAGGTCCACATCGATAGTATCTTCAATGGACAGGTGGGAACCTTCCTCAATTTTATGGGGTGTAGAGAATAGATGAATGTAATCTAAGATGTCATCAAACTCTTTTGACTTATCCTCATATATTTTTTCCTAGAAAAAATTAGGATCCTAAGGTGAAGATGAAGGCAGAGGGGATGGAGGAATGAACTTGGTGGAATCCTTTAATTCCTCGGATAAGATGAATTTAACAAAGGATGGAGGTGAGAAAATTTGATCCATATGAATGAGACTTATGTCAATTGAAATTAGCTTAGTCAGATTGTATGTATTACGAAGTGTGGTGAATAATCAACAGAATTCATGTTGACTTATGGGTAAGGTGGATAAGGTTGGATAGGATGGATGGGACCTAAGAACCGGTGCTAAGATCTTGGTTAACCTAGATAGTAGAAAGAAACACAAATAAATGCATTTATCTAAATGATATATACATGCAATACAAAGAAAGAAAATATTTTTGTTGATTTTTTATTTTTTTTGGTAGTGGTGAAAACCACTATTTTTGTTATTATGTACATATGCTACGAGTTTGGCTTATGAAATGGCTTAGTGGAATGGAGGTGGTGGCTCACCAGTAGGGGAAGCTCACTCTTGTGGAATAAGAAAGCAAAATATGGGCTCATGGATGGGGAACATGTTGAGATAAAACTCATCTTGTTTGGAATAGGAAATAATGGGTTCTGATTCCTCTTCAGATTCATTCAAAATTATTGGCATAAGTTCAAATTCTTCATAGATTTCATCATCAGAATTATCGAGATGGAGGGATTCTTATCATTAATTTAAACTAATTATTTGGAATACTTGTTCAAGAGAAGAGGTGGTAGAAAGTGGGTGGTAACATAGACCTAAATGGGTCATGCACCTCTTGATATGGAACATCAATAGGTTGAATCACTCCCTATTCATGCAATCTGAGGCCATGGCCTTGCCAATTGACTATGTGAAAATAGTGGGATGGAAATCTTGACATGTTTGGAATGTTGGAAAGTGCTAGTTCCTTGTGTTCCTATAAGGGAGCTAGATTTTATGAAGAATTAATTCCCCCATACACAAATTTTATGTTATTTGGAGTTAAACCCATGTCATATACTGCTCCTATGTCTAAAGGTGGGTCACATGGGTGACCAAAATACTTAGTATTAGGAATTTTTAGTGGTGTGATGGTGATGTCTTGGACCACATATTCACCAATACGAGGATTAGTGAGGTGGACCTCAACTTGGGAAGATATGGTAGGATCTTGGTTGGATGATGGCTCGGGGAATGATGAAGATGAAAATATCTAATAATCCATCAATTTGACTTGTGAAACATTAGGTGAGAAGGATGGATTGGATTAGGAAGGTTGTTGTATGGATGATGATGACATGGAATGTAACAATATGAATTGACTTTGACCACATGTGCATGTTGGCAATGATGGAGATGATGAGGACATGGAAGCTTGATGAGGATTGGTGATAGGGAGCTCCTCAAGAATGGGATATTTTGATAAAGAAATTAGTGGAGTGGTATATGGATTGGTTGATGGTGATAGGAAAAGGTGAGTGGAAGGAAGAATGGATTCATAAGGATTTTAAATGAAGTTGCAATACTTAAATGGTTCGACTTCTGTAGGTATGTGATGTACTTGTACCTCATGAACATATTTCAAGCATTGATATAAAATGGAAGGGACACATCTCATTTCCCTCATCCAAGGTCTTCCAAGGAGTACATTGTATGCCATGGATCCTTCCAAGATGTGAAACATAGTGTGCAACATTTGACCCCTACTTCAATGGGTAAAACAACAGTTCCAACTGTAGAACATAAAGCATCATTGAATGATTTTATGGTGAATGATGACTTGGTGATATGAGATGGAGGAAGGTTAAAATGATGAAGAGTGAACATGGTGATGATATTGATGTAGGAACTAGTATCAATTAGAACTCTTTTGAAAGGCTTCTTGTTAGTTAGAGCCATGATATGCAATGGAGGGTCTACTAAGTCCAATGATATTGGCTTAATATCAAATTCATAGAATGTTATGAAAGGCTCCATGCATATTTTAATGCTCCCCATGAATTTGTTGGAGGCATTAGAATCTTGAGATTACAATTCAATGGATTTTATAATATCCATTAATGCCTCACAATGTGGGGAAGATTGTTGAACTAACTCATAAATTGACAATTTAGTGGAAGCCATATTTAGACTTGTGGTTAACCAGCTACTCAATGAGATGACTAGTCATGGTGGATAATTTATTGGAGGATTTGATGGATTTGATTGACCAAAAATGTGAATTGGTGATGAAGTATTGGGGAAATTCGAATGGGAGGCGATGTGGGAGGTTGTGACACGCTTGAGGTGATTGCATTGCATTTTTTTGATTGTTTCTTTGATCTCTAGTGACCACATGGATGGCCCCTATAATTCCTTGGTATTGTTGGATTTGATTGACTTGATTACGAGGGGTTTTGGTGTTATCTCCTCCTACATTTGCTTGCACCTCCTCGTGATGAGGAAGTAGTGTTTGAAAAATACCAAGGTTTTGATTTTGTTGAGAAAGGGAGTTGTCAAGCTTGATTGCCCCCAAGTCAATAAGGTCTTGCACTATGTCCTTAAATGTATGGTAATTATTAATTTCATGCCCATTTTGCCTATGGTAAGGGAAAAATAAATGTTCTTGATAGTGTTTACTATGTTTAGCAGGATCATCTAGTCAGATTTTAGGTAAAGCAAGTTTATTTGTGTCATACAACCTTTGGAAAAGGGAAGCATATGACTCAGTTGAGGGAGTGTATTGGTGATTTTATTGAACAGACTATCGTCGAGGATGGTTTTATATAATTGTTATTGTGTTTTTCATGGCTTGAGTTATAATGATAAGCAATTTGTTGTGGTGGTTGTTGCACAAATTGTTGTTGAGTCATTATCAACTGGCTCATGACCACTTGGTTAGCGTGATTGGGCTGACTGGTTGGGGTAGCCTGTGTTGATTTTGGTTGGCCAAAATAGTTGCTTTTATATTGGCCCTTATTTTTCCATTTCTTCTTCTTAGGCTTAAGTATGCCTTCTTGGATTTTGATTTCCTCAATGACACTAGCTTGAGCTAAATCTTCTTCAAATGAATGATAAGTCTGTAGTTGAAGTATTTAAGAGATAGATTTTAAACAACTCTTTGTGAATATCTTGATTAGCTCATCCATTGGTAGGGTGAATGGCAACTTGGTAATGACAACCCTCCAATAGTTTTCAAAATCGTAGATAGACTCATCATCATGTTGTATTAAAGCATAGATATCAGACAATGAGACTTTATTTCTAACATTTGTGATAAAATACTCAAAGAATTGATCAATCAATTGCTTAAAAGTATAAATACTATGACTAGTTAATTGATTATACCACTCTATGGCATCTCCTCCTAATGTTTGAGAAAAATTTTTGAGCATGAGAGCATTGTTATTTTGAATTCTAAAACATGCATGTACAAACATGCTCACATGCTCTTTGGGATCCTCAATTCCCTTGAACTTTTCAAACTTAGGCATTGTGAAATATTCCAGATATGGCAGTGATGGTATCGAAGGATGAAAGGGTTGATTAATCAATTGACATAAAGTTGGTTACTAGTTTGTCAAACTAGGAGTATGTTGTATCAATTGATCTATCTATTTTTTCATGGCCTTAATTCGAGGGTCTTATTTAGGAATGTTGAAGCCCTAAATTACCTATTTATTTTAATGTGGGTGGAAAAATATTGTGGGGTGACCAAATGATGATGATATTGGTGATGATGACTAGGCGAATGTGATGTAAATTGATGAAGGGGATATTTATGATGAAAATATGGAGAATTTTGGAATAAGTTTGATGCATGAGGGTTACGGTTGGGTTGGCCAATGGGAATAGAATGGGTGTTGGTATCACTTGTTTGAGGGATAGGTATAAAAACCATAGAAGACTATGGTGTCCATTATGGACCCTGGTTAATTAGGACAGTATGAGTAGAGTTTGGTAAATAATTAGGATTCACTTGCACTTTTTGTTGAGCATTTTGACACTATCTAAGCAATTTGTTCAAATTTTCCTAGGCTTCATTAATCTCTCTATCAGAAGTGGAGGGTATGGAATATATGGTTGGGGAACAAGTTACACTTGGTATGGCAACTTGGGAGGCTAAAACTTATGAAGTAGCATTTATATGTGCTTCATACAAGGGGTTGGTGTAAGTGGATGTGTATGAAGTGCTAGGAGCACATGAGGGTTAGGGAATGGACATATGGGAGGAAGGTACAACTGATGCCTTGAAAATAGGATTAGTGTATACTTGGGTAAAGCTGGATGGTGGTTGGGAATAAACAATATCCTATTGTGAAGTATGATCTTGTCTAGGTGAGTTGGGGACTAACTCTAAGATATAGTTAGAAGACTTCATGAGAGCTTCTACTCATGCCATATCTATGTGGGTTTATGAGCCACAAAATTGCTCATTTTTGTACTCTTTTCCCCATAATGTGTGGCATATATTATTATAGATATAAATATTTTATGGAAATTATATATAATTGATAGTTTATTTTGCATGTTCTCTAATATTTGTCTTTAAGTGTAATTTGTGTAGATTTAGTGGAAATCGTTGCATTTTGGCATGTTTTCATTGAGGTCCAACTCGAACCTGGCACTTATAAATAAATGAAGGGAAAATATTTGTAGAATATCAGTAAAGAGACACAAATTTAGGTTCCCAAGTTCTTTTAATTGCCTAACTTTCATTCAGAACCTAACTGATAAGTGCCTAACTTTCGTTTAGCACCTAACTGATAGGTGTCTAATTTCCATTAGGCGCTTGCTTCTCGTTGTACGACGAAAGGTGTCTGCTTCCTATTATACTCTGGAAGGCACCTACTTCCCATTATACGATGGAAGGTACCTAATTCCCATTGTACATTGGAAGGCAACTACTTCCCATTATGTGAACGAAAGGCACTTCTTGACTTCTTCAACAGCAGTGCCCGATTCCTGTTAGTGTCAAACTTTAGCATGGCTTTGTGGTCAAAATAATAGAGCGAACACGTCAAAAATTGGTATGAAAGGATTTCTAGAATCATAACTGAACATGGGATAATTTCAAAGGTGATTCATCACATATTTTTCAACTATTACATAAATTAATTTTGTAAGTCAGGTAAATAAAACATCAGCATATTTTGGAAATAGAATTCGCTAAAAATTTATTATATTTTGCCTGATTCAAGCAACCAGTTGTATCAGCAAATTATGTTTTAATTCATTCATTGTAGTAGGTTTGGCCACATAATTTATAAATATGTAGACCACTCCTAAAGAATACCCCCCAAACTTTTTATGTATTTTTCTCATCTATAAAATGTTAATAAAAATCTTTGCATTGTTCTTGTAAAAAGCATCTTCTAAGTGTTCGATGAAAATTCTACCATGGGTAGAACCTGCTAGAAGTGTGGGAAAAATTACAATAGAGTTCTTCTCTATTTATCTTATTTTCTATAATTATTTTAGTAGATTAATTTATTTCCAGCATTTTCCCTGTTTTTTTGTAATTTCCAACAAGGTAGTTATTTAGATTTTTAATGTTTTTAGTCCTGTTTCTTAGACTTAGCATAGGATTATTGGTTTAAACATAAAATTAAATGAACATTAAACACCCCCCAAACCATAATATAAGGGAATCATATCTGAAGGAGAAATTACAAGCATATATTTTGCACGGCTGCTCACAAGACTACGAGCTACCCCAGGTTGACAATTAAATGGAGGCAATTAATTGAACTGTAGAAAACTAACCAATATTTTACCTAAAATTTTGGCATCATTGGGGAGTAGCCATTATAATTTCTTGTTCTGAAGAAAGCATAGTTACAGTAGTCTAGATTTTTTCTTCATAAACCTTCATCTAAAACTTTGTATGAGTCCACCTAAGAATAGGGGACCAGACAGTCATTTTATCAAAAATAAAGAAGTTGTTTCTCAAAATACTTCTACTTCAATAAAGCCCAAATCTGAGATTGAACTCTCACCATATCAATATCCACCTGTGCATTGGTGGCAACACCCACTATTTGCATAGGATCCCTCTAAAATAATTTAGCAGAATCCTAGATCAGGATCAGAGATAAGTAGAGTTCAATATAAGGAGGATCTACTGAATGCTGAATTTTGGCAAGTAGCGTTAGATGGAAATATCTCAAACACTAACTTATCCCTCCTTCTGAAATATAAAAAAATGAATTAGAAGCATTAAAAACTACTTTGAATGAAGTAGGGGTAGAAACACCAGTAGTAGGCAGAATGGTAGAAAATCTAGAGGAAACATCTACTAGTTTTAGTTTTCCAATAAGAGAGGTAGGAGGAGATCACAAGATGAAACACATCTCTCATGCCCACCTTCCAACTTTTAGAGGACTACCAATAGAATATCCAAACATTTTTCTATTCAAATTTAATGTTTTATGTAGATCTATGGATTACACCATAGAACCTCAGAAACAATAATTATTCCCTTCCATCCTTGATGATTCAGCTTTGTGTTGGTTCATCATCTTTGGGGATAAACGTATAACTACCTAGGAACAGTTGAAGAAAATTTTCTTGGATCAGTATCAGAATTTTGGTAGAGCAAGAGACACAAGAGAGGAAGTCTTAGATATAACCCAAAATGAAGGGAAATCTATGGAAGAATACTGGGATAGTTTTAACTTCAATTTACAAATATCACCCCATTCAAAACTAGGAGATAGGTCCCTAAGAAGCATTTTTCTGAAAGGACTAACAAATGAATCCTTGGAAGCTTTAAACATGATATCTGGGAGAGATATTTACCAACACCAAATGGATGATATTCGACAATTGTGTCAAAATTTCTCAAGAAGAAAGGTTAAATTAACCTCTATAAATATTAAGCAGTCAACCACTATCACTAAAACAAAAATAGGTAATATGTTAGAAGACATTAAGAGTGAGATGTTATCATCTCTGGCTCTTAAAATGGATACTCTTCTACTTTAGAGAAATAAGAAGGAGAATGAGGTAGCATTGACCTACTTATGTCCTAAATGTAGAGGTAAACACCCTAGAAATGAGTGCCAAGAAAACAAAGTTCATGTATGTGTTTTTTGTAAGAAGGATCATAAAACGAAGTTGTGTCCACAATTAATGAAGTAGTCAAGGCATACTTCATGGGTAATAGGATGAACTGGTAACAATATCCTATGGGTAACAATATGCAATTAGGAATGTCATCCTATGGGGGTAGTAATTACCAAAATCAAGGTCAAAACTAGCCACCCAATATGGGCTGGTATGGTCAGCAAGCTTGGAATCCATTTTTTGAAGGATCAAATCCTTACAACCCTTATCCTTGGAACCAATATCAGCATTTTAGGTAGTAGTCGATAAATCAGAATGCTTGGAATTAGTATCCACAGCATACTACTCCAGCTCCACTACAACCAAGTTTACCAACTTTACCTCCTCCAAGGACTCCTCAATTACCAGCACAACCAACACCAAACCCAAACAAAAAGCAGCCAACCTATCATATAGAAAATGATATGTTCCCTATGTATAATATCAAGGTATATTATGATCCTATCCAGTTAATGTTAGGAAAGTAAGTAGGTGTAGAAGTCACTCATCTTGTAGAAGAAGAGGAACCAGTAGAAATAGTGGAAGGGGAATCACCCCTTATATAAGATGTAGAAGAATAATAAACACTTGTACATGATAAAGAGGAGGTTCCACCTTTTCCACAAAGGTTGTAGGAACCCAAGAAATCGATACAAATAGATTTTGATATCCTCTCCAGTTTAAAGAATTTAACAATCACAATTCCTCTCTTTCAGGCCATTAGAGACATACCTATCTATGGAAATGCTATAAAGAGTTGTACCTCGAGAAACCAGGGAGAAAACCAGCTAAATAAATTAGTTTTGTAGGTTAGTTAGCTGACCTTATGCTAGGAAATACCTATCGCTATAAATATTCATATCCAGTAAGCCTTGTGCTAACTTTAAAAATAGAGGGTTGTATTTTACCCAACACACTAGTAGATTTGGAGGATGCCATCAATGTCATGCCACAGGAAACCATTTAAAAAATAAAATTAACCAACCTGAAGCCCACTAAAACTATGTTGCAGTTTGCAGATAGGTCTACAGTACTTCTTGATGGAATACTGGAAGATATCACTATTACAGTAGATTCATGGGAGTATCTAGCAGATTTTTTAGTATTGTAATCTATGTCTGGACTAGGTGGATACCCATTAATCTTAGGTAGACCTTGGATGGAAACAAATGATGCCTACATAAGCTGTAGATATGGAAAAATGACTATTTCAAATGGTTAGGATATAAAGAAACAGATTATACATCTACCTGAACAGTCTATAGAATTGTTGGGAGAACTTGATAATGAAAATCAAAATGTTGATGGTCTATCAATGCTCCAACCAGTGATGACACTTGAGAAATTGGAAGATGAAAATGATGAGGATAAGATAATCTCCCAATTTTTTTAGGGAGAACCTTCCTATTCTCCTCCTGAGTTTCCATTAGTAGGAGTGAAATACCACCATATTCAACAAATAAAAGTTACACCTAGTAGAATGTTGAATGTAGATAACAAGTTGACAACCGAACAACAGACCAAACTAAAATAAACATTGGAAAAATATCAAGATGCCTTTTCTTGGGAGTATTATGACATGAGAGGAATAACTTATGAGTCTTGTACACATAAAATATATCTGGAATACCAGGTCAGACCAGTAATACAATCACAGAGGAGAATGAACCCAGCCATGAAAGAAATTGTTAAAACAAAGTTACAAAAAATCCTCAAAGTTGGATTCATCTACCCTATTTCAAATAGCAAGTGGATATCACCATTAGTGGTGGTGCATAATAAGAATGGAAACTAGAAAATTTGTGTTGATTACAAGTTGCTAAAAAAAGCAACCAAAAAGGACCACTTCTCCTTACCATTTATAGATCAGGTTCTTGACACTGTAGTAGGCAAGAAGTATTTTTATTTCTTGGATGGGTTCAGTGGATACAATCAAATCCAAATAGAGGAGGAAGATCAAGATAAAACCACATTCACTTGTCCATGGGGGATATTTGCTTACTGATTCTTACTATTTATCTTATGCAATGCACCTGCCATATTTCAAGGGGCAATTCTTAGCATTTTTTTAGATATGATTAGAGATATTGTGGAAGTATACATGGATAATTTCATTTTACATGGTGAGACTTTTGAAATTACCACAAAAAATCTGGAAAAGACACTTAAATGTTGAGGAAACTAACCTGTCCTTAAGCAAATGAGAAATTCTATATGTTGATGCAGGAGGGGATAGTTTTAGGAAATCACCTTTCTACATATGGGATCAAAGAAGATAGAAAGAAAATTGAAGTCATCCAAACTTTGCCTATGCCCAAAATATAAAAGGATATTCGTAGTTTCCTAGGATTAGCTAGTTATTATAGGAAGTTTATATCATACTTTAGCAAAATTACTAAACCTCTTACCACATTGTTAACAAAAGATGCAGAGTTTGTCTAGATTGAAGAATGTGAACAGGAATTCAAAACCTTGAAGGAAAAACTAATTATTGCTCTAGTGCTGAGAGGTCCAAATTAGACCATACCTTTTCACATATATGTTGATGCATTTAACAATACAATAGCCTCAATACTGGGATAGAAATATGGTGATTATTTTTATACCATCTATTATGTTAGTAAAAACCTTATAGATGCTAAACTAAATTATATTGTCACAGAGAGATTTTTTTGCAATAATACATGTTCTTAACAAATTTTTTCATTATATTAAACCTGGGATTAGTGGCAGAATTATCATATGGTTGTTGCTCTTGTAGGAATTTGATGTGACAATAGTAGACAAGCCAAGAAATGACAATGTGAGAGTTGATTTCCTATCTAGATTGACACCTCCAGACTATGCAGCTATAGAAGATCAATTTCTAGATGAGAATTTGTTTGCTCTAAATGATCATATACCTTGGTACACATATATGGCTAATTATTTAGCCACTGGTAGAGTATTGATGAGGCCTGGATAAGCCTCATTTATAGCATGTTTTAAATAGTTAAAACTGCCTAAAACTCTTGTGAATTATCTTATATGCTAGTTAAGTTGATTTAATATGTTGTGTATTAACTGTTTGCATGATTGAAGTGTTAAGGACATTATATTCTGATTTTTAATAGTTCTTGTATAGTTTTATGTTATCTTGTCATGCTTAGGTTGACAGCAGCACTTCACTAGTCTTATTTTGATGATCATTAAGCATTAGTTTCTCTAAATTCAGCAAATAGTACAAAGACTTATTACTGTGCAATAGAAAACTGGTTTTTCCATATAAATTCCAGCCAGCTGCCAATGAATGGCAAGGCATGGAATTCACATCCAAGGAAGAATGAAGACTATTGCAATCTGATCCTGAGGGCTAATCCACCTGAGAAATGCAGCCAAAACCATTTGGAGTCAACACAGTTGGTCATTCTAAAGATCTTCAAAATGAACACAGTGTCTTCGAAATGAACACAGTGTCTCCGGAATGAACACAATGTCTTCGGAATGAACACAGTTTCTTCGGAATGAGAAAAGAAAGCACTTTTTGACTTGTTGACTGACTTTTGGCGGTGGAAAAGGGGATAAGAAGGTTGAGAAAGTTAAGGGAAAATATCTCCCATCTAACTTTGTCGTCCTTGCCGTCCAAAGCCACCATTTATGGAAAAGATCAAATTGATCCTCTTCTAGGATAAACCCAGGAAATTCTGCAGGATATCAAGAACAACATATTTTTTGTTTGTAATTAGATTTTAGGCATCTATAAAAGATAGCTCCCATCCAGGTTGAGCTATTAGATAGAGGAGATAGAAAATAAATAGGGAGATAATAGAATAGTGATTTCAGACCTGTAACGATTTCAGCAGAATTGTAATTATGTTTCTGAAGCAATAAAAGTGCAGTTTCATTCCATTTATTTTGTTATGTCTGAGTGTGAGTAAGACTTAAAGAAGAATTCAAACCTTCTTCTGAGAAAGGAGGCTGGCCACTTCCAGACCTAGGAGGAGGACTGACAGATAGGTTTTATTCTGATTTTGCTACAGCAGAATAAGTTGTGAACTTGTCATTTTCATTCTTTTGCACAACTAACATTCCTAGTTGTTTAATTCTTGTTCATAATGTTTTTGTGATATGATTAGTGGTAGATCTAGTTATTCTTTTCATTCCCAGCAACTTTCCAATTCACTACAAATTTCCATTTCCAACAATTTACAAGTTTTCTGTAATTTCCCTGCATTCTTGTTTTTGCTGTCAAAACCCTGCATAGAAGATTGATGACCTTCTGTTACAGAGCATTGACAGGATCTAGTTTTTATGCTTCATTTCAATTATTGCAAGATTAAATAGACTTTCAATTCTACAACTATAACTAGAGTTTCAATTCTGCAATTTAATTAGATTTCATTCTTGCAACTGTAACTAGGGTTTCATTTCTGCAATTAGCAATTAGTTTTCATTCTTGCAAATAGATTAAAGTTCAATTTATGCAATTTAGGGGTAGAAGTGACACAAAACCCCCACACAATCAATTCCACCAATAAGACCTGCTACTTCCAAATGAACTGAACTACAACCCTGCTTGAACTTTCTCTCGTAAATAGCCTTGGACACCACCCTGGATTGACAAATTCATTGAGAATTAATGATGTGCTTAATGACAACCCATCATTTTGGCACCGTTGTCGGGGAACACGGTGTTGTTAGAAGGTGAAAAGCAGTCCAATAATTATTAAATATGCTAAGTTGTGAATTTTAGAGTAAAATCTGAATGTAATGACTGGTATAAGTAATTGTTATTGGTAAATTGTATTTCAGTCCATTTAGGAAATAAGCAAGAAACCACAAGAAGAAAAATTTCACAAGAGGTTGAAATTATGTCAAAAATGTCTAAATTTTTTATTTCCAAAAATGTTGGAATTTTCAAAGAATCCCAATCATCCACTTCCAAGACTCGCAAGATCCTTTGAGAAATCATTACAAGGAGGAAAATTAAGTAGTTCAACACCATTTTCTCTTGACAAATCCATACAATCAGGAAAATTTGACAAGATTTATAATTGTTTTTGGGAACCTACAATGGAAGGCTCACAAGAGAATCAAGGTAGAGCCAACAATGTGCTCCACCCTAGTGCAACTAGTGCACCTGCCATAACTTTTCAAAATCCCATCCAACTAGATCTTAATCAAAATGCTCCCATGAAGGTCATTTCACCTGCAGTATTACCAACTTTCAAGGGAATTACATCCGAAGATCCTGATATGTTTTTGTTTGAGTTTAAAATTGTATGTCAAGCTCATGATTACACTAATGACAATCAAAAGCTCAAACTATTTCCTTCCACTCTTAAAGAGTTAGCTCTACGATGGTTTATCACCTTAGCACCTGACTCAATTAGAACTTGGGATGAGATGGAAAACATATTCTTGGAGAGATACCAAGAATATTGTCAAGTCAAGAATCAAAATGATGAAATTCTTACAATGAAACAAGAGGAAAATGAAATCTTAGAAGATTATCTAGACAAATTTTCTTTTGTTCATAAGAGATGTGGAAGTGTTGAACCTAAAATTTGCAAAGTCATATTCTTAAGGGGACTACAAGATGAATCTAGGGATGCATTGGATATCTTGGGAAGAGGAGATACAAATGCACTTAAATTTCAGGAAATTATTAAACTCTATAAAAATTACTCTCATTCAAGGCATAGAAAACACATAATTGGTAATGAAAAACATGATTTGAAAGAATGCATGAAAGAGGCTGATATTTTAGTACATGATAGAACATTAGATGAAAAAAATGAATCTACTGAATCTTCAGCCATCTATTGTTCAGAATGTAAAAAGCAACACTCTCTTCATGATTGTCCTTTGAACAAAATATTTATACCTGCTACATGTAGCATTTGTCAATTAGGACACCCCACGGATCAGTGTAGTTTATTGCCAGAACTTACAAGTGTCTTTGAAAAACAGTCTCAACCTATGAAAAAAATCAATTTTGTAGGACAAGGACAAGGGAATAATTTTCATAAATTTCCATATCATAATGCTTCTCAATTTCTTGCACATTGGGGAAATAATCCTTGGTATATGCCATGGTCTGCTTCAGGTCCACTTCAACAATGTTGGAGTCAACCACCATGGGCATACTCCCAAGCATGGTCTCAACATGGATGGATGCAACAACAATGGAATCAACAACATCCACCATGGTTGCAGCCAAAATTATAGGGATATCAATGGGTACAACATCAAAATCTGTACAAAGGGCAGCAACATTGTCAAAAACAAAAATCAAATTTGTTGCCTAATTATATCCATAATTTCTATCATGGACAACAACAACAAAAATTAAAACAACCTCTATTTTCAACTCAACCTGTGGTCAGTCCAAATCATGTTAAACAGGTAACCCCTGTCTCTGTGGTTGAATCAAAAAATACAGCCCTAATAAATGTTAGTGACTATGTTAAAACTCGCTTGTGTTCAGGTGAACCACTCGCTTGAACCTATTCCACTTATCAGTGTAGAAAGTGAAGTTAAAAAGAATGAACATGAAAACAAATCCACACTAAAACAACATCAAGAAGAACAAGATACCTCATCAAATAAAGTATCATATTTTGAACAGTCTGAGATATCAAAAATAACATCTTCACAATCAGATTTGATAAAGGAATTAGAACATTTAACTGATACAATCCCTTTACCTCAAGTTGTACCAATCATTAATAGGATTGTTCAAGAAATGTGTTTTAGCAAACCAAGAAAAAAAAGAAAGTATATCCTAAAACCATACAAAAAGGTGGAAAATTAGTTAACTTGCTTTCAGGTAAACTTATTACACCTAAGTATGATTGTACAGAAAGCCCACAGTTTCTTAGAACACATAAGGAAAATGAAAAGAATACTTTAGTTTTGGCCTCCATTGTTGTAAATAAAAATGTAGAAGAGTTGGATTCCTCCAAAAAGTTTGTTTTTGCTGAAAATGTTCAAAACTCATATTTTAAAGATGAACTAATTATTGTTCAAGAATTACTACAGACTGATGAAAAACATAATTCTGAAAATTTATCACCCATTCAAGTACAAAACCATTTTCTTTATTTACCACATGGATGTCATTATTGTTTCTCATCTTTTCATTATCATTTATCAAAGTTAATTCTTTCAAGAATTGTTTTTGGTAAACATATACAGATTTTTCATTCTTTTCCACCATATCATTACTCTCTTAATTTATTAATGCATCATTCTCCAAGAACCAATTCAAATCAGCCTGGTACAAAACAAACTGAAATACAACCAAAACAACCTTTGAACAACAATAGTTGGTTGACTAAAAACCAGGGAGCAAATTTGTTTGATATATTGGTGCAACATCCTAATGCTTTACTAACATTTTATGCATCTTTAGCAGTTGGCATTGAGTTGTTGCAGGTACAAAAAAAACAAATTTTGCAGTTGAATGCATTTGATGAACTTTGGTTGGAAGCACTTCACCAAATAGAGTTCACTCAACAAAAATGGAAAATGTGGCATGATGATCACATTAAGAGCAACAAGGATGAACCAGGGGAGTTTGAGAATGAAGTTGTTCAACTTTCTTTAGTTGATGATTTAAGGAGGATATTAGTGGTGAATGGACATCTTTTACAGTTGTACCATAAACCACTAACAAAGGTGGAATTTGCTCGGTATTTCACACAGTTACATTTGACAGAAGAGGCTTCTTCTTCTGATGAAGATTCCAAATGATCATATCTTTGAATCTTAAAAGAAAAATAAAAAGAAAAAAATTAGAAAAAATAGAAAACAAAAAGATGAATAAATTCTGGCTGTGAATTTCTTCATGGGCATGATTTCAGGGAAGTCATGAATTCCTTCACGGGCACAATCAAAATCAAAAAGACAAAAAGAAAAAAAAAAGAGAAAAATGAATAGCTCAGCAGTGAAAACCTTTTTCTAAGGCGCTACTGAGTTGGTATGCATGAAAACCAGTTTTCTGGCATGCATAACCTTGAAAGTTCTGAGTCACCATTGTACAAATTCACCAACTGCACTTGTTTTTGAAGTGTTGCAGGAAGCCTCAACAGAATATCAACAGAAGCAGTCATCTTTCAAAACTTGCATTAACTTGTTTTAACCAGGTATATATGTTTCTTGCACTTTTCTCATTGTAAATATTTGATATATAGTATATGACAATTAACCATTAGTATAAAAGTGTTCATAAGAGTTGGCATAAACAAAACATGCTTGGAGAAAGAGAAAAATGTTGGTTTCTGCTATGTCTTCAGAATGACTGCTGTATCTTCAATAACCGTGGTATCTTCGGAATGAAGCCTTTGTCTTCGAAATGAAGGTTTGTCTTCGAAATGAAGCCTTTGTCTTCGAAATGAAGGTTTGTCTTCAGAATGAAGGTGTGTCTTCGGAATGAAGGTTTGTCTTTAGAATGAAGGTTTGTCTTCAAAATGAAGGTTATGAAGGTTTGTCTTCGGAATGAAGGTGTGTCTTCGAAATGAAGGTTTATCTTTGGAATGAGGTTATCTTCGGATTAAATGCCCAACTTAGTCTTCGAAATGAAACATAATCTTTGGAATGAAGATTTGATAGTCTGTTTCCATGTGGCATCCAAGGAGGGAGAAAAAGACATAGTCAATAGAATTTTTTTACTCCATGTGATCATTGACACATGTCAGCTAGCTTGCGGTTAGATTCATCTCATATTTTGCACCCATCGAGGAAGTACGAGAATCATAAGGAAAATAACCAACAAACATGCCACCACCATTCATTGCTAATAACCACTCATGTGGGAAAATTTGCATGCAGAATGGACGAGCTAAAAATAGTAAAGAAAATTTGATGGCAAGGATGTCCAATGATTGATGGCCAGGTGTTCAGAGCATAGAATAAGGAAGTGTGCCATATTTTCTTTTCGAAGACATATTTGCTAATGATTACAAGGAAAAGTAAAAAAAAAATTAAAAGTTCTTTCTGAAGAAGAACAAGAGCAAACCCTGTAATTCTGTAGAAACCAGAAATCAGTGACCTAGCGGATGACTGTAGTAGCAGAAGAGAGCAGTCTTCTCAGCATCATAATAGAGAAATGAAGTGAAAAATGAAAAAGGGCCAGCCTACAAGAACCCTGGAATAACGTAACCACATGGGTTACCAGATTTTTCAACCTGTGAAGGGTAGTATGTAATTTTGTCAGGGCATCATTTCAAAATTTTAAACCACCTCATGCATGGTAGGCAACAACCTAAATTTAGAGTGAATTTTCCAACATACCTACACCGAGAACTACAGAGCATGGCAAAACATTATCAAGAGGAAAAAAAGGAGCCCTCATCATCATGGTCTTATTAAACTGGTGTGCCAACATCATTTTAGGGGAAACCCTAGAAGCTTTAATAGGTTTTATTCTACCCTGACTAATGTAGTTTTTGAAGAAGAAGATGAAGGAGAAGAGGATACAGATGTTGCTATAAAAAAATATGCTACTGAGGAAGAAGAAAAGGCTAAAAAAAAAAATGCTATTGCAGAGAAGGAAACACACCAAGCAAAAGCAACAAAGCATTTTTCTCTAGAACCATCAACCTCACAGACTAAGAAGAGAAGGGCTGAAACTGACAACAGAAAAATAAAATAGAAGAGGGTTCATTTTTCTAAAGATGTTATTTATCTGTCATAATAGGAGAGTGAAGTTCCCAAGTGAAGAGCTCGAAGCTATCCCTACAGCCCCTGTTACCACAAGAAAATAGGGCAAGAAGAGAAAATATACATTAAGGACTAGGAGGTCTGCAAGACTCCAACAAAAAGAGATAAAAGAACAAATGATTGAAGAGAAGACCAGACAGGATAGCCCTGATGTCATAGAAGTGCAACAAGCCACTGAGAATTTGGATGTAATCATAGATAATTTCATGGAACCTCCTGTACAGGAGTAGGGGTCTGAAGCAGAGGATGAGATCATTGTTGAGCAGCAAACTGCAGTTGATTTGTCAGTATTAGGTTCTGAGTCGAACGAAGAAGAGGAGGTGGACATCACAAAACAACTGAGAGCAGCCAAGAGTGTTATAAAAATACAAATGAGATGGATTGAGGAAAGAAAAGATGTTATTGAAAAACATGAAAAGAAAATTAGAGAATTATAGCAGAAAGTGGAGAAACTAAAAAGCAGGCTGTCACAAGTTGACGAACAATCAACTACATCAGATAAAGAGGAGGATTTGGTTCAGTTACTACTTGGATTATCTAGGGAATATGAAGACACAGGTGCTCATTCTGAAGTAGTGCCCCTCCACTTTGAAGTAGTGCCCTTCCATTCTGAGGCATTGCCTTCTCAATCCAGAGAAATACCTTTATGCAACATCATTGGGTAGGTCTCAGATTCAGGCCTCCAACCATCATTACTCTGGTTCCCTCCTATTTTGAAGAGGATTCCCAACCAGATGATCAGTTTGAAGAATGACTCATAAACCTTCATGAGAAATTACACAGGCACTAAATTGTTCTATGAAACATGGAATATGAGTATGGACATTTGTGACTCCATAGCCCACTGCAATGCATGAGGGCATGCATTAATATAAGTTGGGGGGAATGATGAGGCCTGGATAAGCCTCATTTATAGCATGTTTTAAATAGTTAAAACTGCCTAAAACTCTTGTGAATTATCTTATATGCTAGTTAAGTTGATTTAATATGTTGTGTATTAATTGTTTGCATGATTGAAGTGTTAAGGACATTATATTCTAATTTTTAATAGTTCTTGTATAGTTTTATGTTATCTTGTCATGCTTAGGTTGACAACAACACTTCACTAGTCTTATTTTGATGATCATTAAGCATTAGTTTCTCTAAATTCAGCAAATAGTACAAAGACTTATTACTGTGTAGCAGAAAACTGGTTTTTCCATATAAATTCCAACCAGCTGCCAATGAATGGCAAGGCATGAAATTCACATCCAAGGAAGAATGAAGACTATTGCAATCTGATCCTGAGGGCTAATCCACCTGAGAAATGCAGCCAAAACCATTTGGATTCAACACAGTTGGTCATTCTAAAGATCTTCGAAATGAACACAGTGTCTTCGAAATGAACACAGTGTCTCCGGAATGAACACAATGTCTTCGAAATGAACACAGTTTCTTCGAAATGAGAATAGAAAGCACTTTTTGACTTGTTGACTGAATTTTGGTGGTGGAAAATGGGATAAGAAGGTTGAGAAAGTTAAGGGAAAATATCTCCCATCTAACTTTGTCGTCCTTGCCATCCAAAGCCACCATTTATGGAAAAGATCAAATTGATCCTCTTCTAGGATAAACCCAGGAAATTCTGCAGGATATCAGGAACAACATATTTTCTGTTTGTAATTAGATTTTAGGCATCTATAAAAGATAGCTCCCATCCAGGTTGAGCTATTAGATAGAGGAGATAGAAAATAAATAGGGAGATAATAGAATAGTGATTTCAGACCTGTAACAGATTTCAACAGAATTGTAATTATGTTTCTAAAGCAATAAAAGTGCAGTTTCATTCCATTTATTTTGTTATGTCTGAGTGTGAGTAAGACTTAAAGAAGAATTCAAACCTTCTTCTGAGAAAGGAGGCTGGCCACTTCCAGACCTAGGAGGAGGACTGACAGACATGTTTTATTCTGATTTTGCTGCAGTAGAATAAGTTGTGAACTTGTCATTTTCATTCTTTTGCACAACTAACATTCCTAGTTGTTTAATTCTTGTTCATAATGTTTTTGTGATATGATTAGTGGTAGATCTGGTTATTCTTTTCATTCCCAACAACTTTCCAATTCACTGCAAATTTCCATTTCCAGCAATTTACAAGTTTTCTGTAATTTCCCTGCATTCTTGTTTTTGCTGTCAAAACCCTGCACAGAAGATTGACGACCTTCTGTTACAGAGCATTGACAGGATCTAGTTTTTATGCTTCATTTCAATTATTGCAAGATTAAATAGACTTTCAATTCTGCAACTATAACTAGAGTTTCAATTCTGCAATTTAATTAGATTTCATTCTTGCAACTGTAACTAGGGTTTCATTTCTGCAATTAGCAATTAGTTTTCATTCTTGCAAATAGATTAAAGTTCAATTTATGCAATTTAGGGGTAGAAGTGACACAAAACCCCCACACAATCAATTCCACCAATAAGACCTGCTGCTTCCAAATGAACCGAACTACAACCATGCTTGAACTTTCTCTCGTAAATAGCCTTGGACACCACCCTGGATTGACAAATTCATTGAGAATTAATGATGTGCTTAACGACAGCCCATCAAGTATCCCCTACACTTTTACCTCATGAAAAATAGACTTTAATTGAGAAAAGTGCAGATTTCTCAAGGATTTATGGGTGCTTGTTTAAAATAGGATCTAATAAAATCATGAGGAGATGTGTTGCTGGAGAAGAAATAATTGAACTACTAAGGGCTTGCCATGATGAACCTTATGGTGGCCATTTTTTAGGAAAAAGTACTGCATATAAAGTGTTGTGGGCTGGTTATTACTGGCCTTCACTATTCAAAGATGCAACCAAGCATGTGACTCAATGTGATCAATGTCAGAGGATGAGTAGAACTACTCTCAGATATGAGATGCCACTCTAACCATATGTTTACATTAAACCATTTGATAAATGGGGGATGGACTTTGTAGGACCTATTAATCCATATTTAGGAGGTAAAACGTATATCCTAGTTTATACTAACTATGTGACAAAGTGGGTTGAAGTACATGCTTTACGTGATTCAAAGGAAAAAACTATAGTAGACTTCTTGTATTCAGTAATTTTTACAATATTTGGGGTCCCAAGGGAGATTACAACAAATCAAGGACCTTAGTTTACTTCAAGGATGATCCAAGAACTCATGCAACAATACCAAATCAGGCATAACAAAACCACTCCCTACCATCCATAGGAAAATGGGAAAGTTGAGGTGACAAATAGAGAATTAGATAATATCTTGACAAAGACAGTGCAACAAAACATGAAGGACTGGGCTACTAGATTACCGAAAGTAGTGTGGGCCTACAGGACCACCTAGAAGACTACTACTAGTTCACACTATTTCAGTTAGTCTATGGAAAAATAGCCATGATGCTTATAGAGTTTCAAGTTAAAACACTTAGGACTTATGTAGAATTGAATATCAATATGGATGATGCATAAAAAAATAGAATTCAGTAGCTTAATCAGCTAGATGAATACTGCCTTGAGGCTCTATAGAAAATAGAGATCATTCAGAAACAAAGGGCCAAGTGTCATGACCGCCACACAGGCCAAAGCAACTTAAAGTGGGATAATGGGCATTACTTTATGATTCCTGGTTCTAGGAAAGGAAGGGCAAGCTCATGCAAAGTTGGATGGGGCCATATGAAGTAATTTAAATAATCAATAATGGGGTTGTAAGAGTTAGAACAATAGATGGCAGTAACATTACATTAACATTCAATGGCCATCGCCAGTGTCCATACTATGTGTCTAAAGCATACATGATTGAGTTTATATTAGGCATGGGAGAGACCCCAGTTGATTTTTATTTTATATTGATTTAATGAGATGTGGACCTAGTCTACATAATCCCAAAGAAAATTATTCTTTTAAAACTTTTTTCTTTTTTTTAGTTGTGGTTTTATTTTGTAGGTATAATGCCCTTTGTGCAACTTTTAGGTAGCCTGGGAGACCTAGGTCTAACAAGCACAAGATCCATGAACCTGTGCTTTTCAAGATTTCTAGGATAATTTTCTTAAATTAGGAGTAGTTAGTCCCCATTTAAAAATGGGAATAATAAACCTAAACATGCACAAGAGTGTTTAGATTGGTCTTTTTGGACAATAAAACACTCAACTGTTGGTTCAGGGGAAGATGTTGATCATGTACCTATTTTTTAGTCAAAAGCACTGAAAATACTTGATCAACCTGATAGTGCATACACAAGGACAAGTCAACACCTGTTGAATAAAAGAAAAGTTCCATGTATTTTTATTTGATGGGAAGGTACCTACTTCCATTTATCGAAAAAGGCACATGCTTCCTATTGTATGGTGGAAGGTGTCTGCTTTTCGTTGTACGATGGAAGCTGCATACTTTCCATTGTATGGTGAAAGGTAGTTGTTTCCCACTGTATAGTAGAAGGTGCCTGCTTCTCATTGTATGATGGAAGATGCCTGCTTCCCTTTGTACGCTTCATGGCACCTGACTCCTAGTATGTTACAAAGATGGCACCTGCATCCCATTTGCTAATAGTTCAACACCTGACTCTCAATTTTTTAGGAGAAATATCGATTGCCAATTTTTGGTAAACTGACACCAAATATTCTTAGCATACATTATTTAAAAAAAAATTGTATAAATTTTATTTTATAAGTACAACACCCAAAAGTGAGCAAAAATGCACCTGCTTCCCATGATAGGCATAAGCACCTGATTTCTAAGGCACCTGCTTCCTGTGTTAAGCAGAGTTCCTGACTTCTAAGGCACCTGATTCCTACGGTGTATTTTTCCCATTTACAAGGTACCTACATAGCGTAACTCAAAAAGAAGGTGCTTGATTTCCATATGAAAAAGGTGTCTAATTTTTGTTGATCATGGTCATTTTCTACCTTGACAAAATAACATGTCAACCTTGGGATGTGGCTTGATCCAAGTTAGTACCCCCTACACGTGCAAATTCAACTCCATTGCGAATAAAATTAAAAGTTGATTTCAACCAATTTCCAAGGAGGGGACGTTTGTCATCCCAAGGTGCTATGTTTTTCTAATTTTTATTTTTAATTTTTGTAGGTTTTCTTGAATAACCCATAGTGCAACTACCAAGAACCAATCACATCCAAGGAAATTCATTGCATGGGAACCATGGCCATAATTATCTATTTTGGTTTGCCCCATCATAAAATGCCAGCCAATAGCGATGCACCATGGACATTTACACATGCACCCACAGAAAAAATTTAGGTGCATGTATAAATTTTTTGTTTCTTGTCTATATTATTTTCATGAACATTTGTATCTATGGAAATGTGCCGACACAATCCCCCATAATTACCTTAACCACTTGAACAAATCCACCTGGCATAATGTTGCATGGCACACCTCTGATTGGTCGACAGTTTATGGTTATCATCTTTGCACAATCGGGCACATGCTTGAAGGAATTTACTATGGATAACCATAATCACTATTGATTATGGTAATTAACCACCTACATGCATAAATGCAATTGTTTTGAAAATATTTTTACCAGCAACTGTACAACCAACTTCAGCAAGAAAAACATAGAATAGTGAGGCACAGTGGTAATTCGAAGGGGAGACAATAAGATTGTTGGGTGAATTGTGAATTAGAGGTAAATTATGGGGGGGAAAGTCAAAAAATCATGACCTTAAAAAGAGTGAGTCGATCAATTGCTCAAGAATTTTTGTAGACATCCAAATGCAATTGGATGCTATAGAATGGATGAACTATTTTTGACTGGTGATTCAGGGCCAGGATGTAGCAGTAGCAAATGAATTTCTAGTATCGATGAGCAAGGGAGTCATGTGCATATGGGATCTAGAGATCAGTAAGGACTACATCGCCATATTTATGGGTCTTCCTCTTACAGGGGAGCATACGTACAAAGAGGATAACCTTACCCTCTATGCGTAAATATTTTTTAGAGCACCAACAGAGTACCTGATGCACGTTGGCTTGTCGAAATGACATATTCTCGAGCTCTAAAGGGCCATTTTCAAATAGATCACCCATTTTTTCATATGCTCTAGTAGGTACTCCCACCTGAATGCCAACCACTTCTGTTTCCTCAATCATATTATGCATAGGGATAAAATAAATGTTCCCCACTACCTTGCATGCACCTTGAAAGATGAGGCCAGGCGATACCAGGCAGACACCATCTCTGCCCTGGCTCACCATGGCCTAATTGTTTCCTTGGTGAGATATGCAAATTCACATAGAAATGTGATAATTGAGGAAGCTACGGGTACTAGTGCAGTAGTAGGGGCACAATTAGAGGAGGAGGTGCCCATTCAAAATGAATAGTCAGCCTAGGAGGTGATAGAACGAGAAACTATGGCACCTGCATCCTAGCCTGCATGAAATATAGGGGAAGCAAGACATACCTTATTCCTTGATTTTCCCTAATTTGGGGAGGAAACAAGGCAGGCTCCATCCCCTTTTGCACCCAAATTTGAGGATGAGGCAGTGCAGGTTTCCATACCTATCTCCACCAATACGTGAAGTAGATTATGGAGGGCATCACGGGTGGTTTCAAGCTCATCCAACAAGGAGACACCCATTGATGAGCTCAATAGGGAGGAGTATATGGCCCATATTTTACAGGATATTTCCTATGAGTCAAATCCTCAATAGGAGATTGCCATGGTAAATGCACCACTAGAGGGTCAGGTGGAGGATCTACAGTAGTAGCTACAGGTTTTGAAAGAGTAGGCTTCCACTTGGGAAGCTGTTGGAACAAAATCTGCCTTGGGTTATTTAGTTGTGCCTTAGATTTTGTCAACATTGAAAAGACGAGAAGGTTTGAAACTTTTTTCCTGATCTCCAGAGAAGGCTGGTTCCTTGAATTTTTTTATGGGAAAATGGGAAGGAAGTAATACTGAAAGAGAGGGAAATATAGCCAAAGCTAGATCTAATATATGGTGCAGATTAGACAACAACGAAGACAAATTTACTTACTTCTATCTAAAGCATTTAAACACATTTCCATACAGAAATTATATAATTTCATATATGATTTCTAATATTTCATTTAACATGCGTATATATTAGATTCTCATTCCAACAATATGATTTATGTATTACGAAAGTTCAGATATAAGAACAAACTCAATTTACAATTCAATATTGTAAGCAAAAATAAAGAACATTAAAGCATACACTTGCATGATATGAACCAGAAGCCAATGGGAGATGTGATTTTATTTCTTGTATTCTAAGTACATGCATTTAGTCTTGTAAACATCCAAGAGCCGACCCTTTTTTTGGAGTCACTCACCCCTATATATACCCTAAAAGAGTATCTTTTTCTAAGTACATCTTACTATTTTACAAGCAATCATCTACAGTTTCTAATAATACACAACAAGTCTTCTATGAATTAGATATCTTCTTTGCAGATTAGATTCTAAATGAGCCTATCACATTTTCAATAATTTTGCAAGCCTGCTCTATCCTAGATTTTTGATAATCATGTCAAAAATCACTTCTTCATGTCAGTGCATGCCTTTGACTGCCAAAAATACATTTTATTCCTTTACAGCTGGCATGTCGTGAAATCATGACATTCTTTCCTTGCTTTGCTCTTTTGCCGTCTCCAACCATGAAAATGAGACATGTCATGAAATCATGAAATTCTTTCCTTGTTTTGTTCTTCTGTTGCTTCCAACCGTGAAAATGAGACATGTGAAATCACGACATTATTTCCTTGCTTTGCTTTTCTGCTGCTTCCAGCCGCAAAAATGAGACATGTCATGAAATCACGACATTTTTCTCTTGCTTTGCTCTTCTACCACTTCCAGCCATGAAAATGAGACATGTCATGAAATCATGACATTCTTTCCTTGCTTTGCTTTTCTACCGCTTCCAGCCATGAAAATGAGACATGTCACAAAATCGCGACATTCTTTCCTTGCTTTGCTTTTCTGCCACTTCCAGCCGCAAAAATGAGACATGTCATGAAATCATGATATTCGTCTCTTGCTTTGCTCTTTTGCTGCCTTCCACCGTGAAAATGAGACATGTCATGAAATCATGATATTCGTCTCTTACATTGCTCTTTTGCTGCCTCCCGCCGCAAAAATGAGACATGTCACAAAATCGCGACGTCTGTCTCTTGCTTTGCTCTTTCTCCTTGCTTTTGCCCATGAAAAGGCAACATGTCGTGATATCGTGACACTTCTGCCTCTTTGTTCTCTTTTTTTGCTCTTAGCCGTGAAAATGCAACATGTCGCGATATCGTGATACTTTTGCCTCCTTGCTCCCTTTTGTTGCTCTTAGTCGCGAAAATGCAACATGTCACGATATCGTGACACTTTTGCCTCCTTGCTCCCTTTTATTGCTCTTAGCCGTGAAAATGCAACATGTCACGATATCGCGACACTTTTTCCTCCTTGCTCTTTCTCTTTGCTTTTGCCTGCGAAAATTCAACATGTTGCGATATCGCGACACTTTTTACTCCTTGCTCTTTCTCTTTGCTTTTGCTCACAAAAATGCAACATGTCATGATATCGCGACACTTTTTACTCCTTGCTCTTTCTCTTCGTTTTGGACAGCAAAAATGCAACATGTCACGATATCATGACACTTTTTCCTCCTTGCTCTTTTTATTTGCTTTGGATCGCAAAAATGCAACATGTCGCGATATCACGACAATTTTTCCTCCTTGCTCTTTCTCTTCGCTTTGGACCGCGAAAATACAACATGCGTGATATCGCGACACTTTTTCCTCCTTGCTCTTTCTCTTTGCTTTGGACCGCAAAAATGCAACATGTCGCGATATTGCGATACTTTTTCCTCCTTGCTCTTTCTCTTTGCTTTAGACCGCAAAAATGCAACATGTCGCGATATCGTGACACTTTTTCCTCCTTGCGGTGTTTTGCTTTTTCTTTGATATTTTTCCTACAGACAATTTTGGATGATCCTATCGTAGATCGGTGATGATCTTGTACAATTGGAGGTGATCTTGACTGCAGTCCAGATTGGGGGGCAATCAAAGCCTAGAGTTTGCATTTTCTTGTCTTTTCTCTTCATTTCCTTATGCATTAATTTAGTTTATTCTATTTCTGCATCTTGGAGTTCACTTCACTTAGCATAGATGCATGATAAAGTCAAAATAAATTATTAAATTAGTGCATTTCCTTTAATTTTTATCTAGATTTATCATTTAGGTAAGTTTACTGTCATTTCTATCATTTCCCCTTGCTTTTGCAGTTGCAATTTTGGTTTTTGGTATCTGTTTCTGTGATTGCAAGTTTTTGACAAATTCATCTGATTAATTCGTCATATCGATGACGATCTCGTCTGATCTCAGATTATCGACTATGATCTAATGTGATTTTATGTAATTTTAGATGATTATGTAAGATTTGAGATGATCTGGACTTCTACAAACCTTAGAATCTTCTTCAGACCTCCAGAATCAGGTATATTCTGTCTTATTTTACATACTTTATGTGTTTAGCACTTATTCATGTTTTCTATATTCATATAAATCAGCATTGGCATATAGAATAGCTTAGATTCATCTTGGCCAAACCTAGGAATTGAATGATTAAAGTACAAAATGAACACATCAAACCTACTCTCAACCTAGGCGTGGAAACTGCCACTCAAAATTTTCCTGGTGAACCCACCATCCGTCAAAAATTCACCCTTATACCCCCCTCCCCGAGAGGCACAACCTTCAAAGGGCATCTTAGTCCGAGGTATTGTCCCATCCTTCTCGCATCCCCCTTTCGAGCGTGGATCCTATAGCCTGAAGGTAAGGATGCAAAAAATTTGGAGCAATACATTTTGGTGAACCCGACGTGAAAAATAAAAACCTTTTGAAAATAATCCAAAAAAATAAAAATAAATGCATTTAGAATCATCAGACAAACAAAGTAAGATTGCATATCATATTTAGATGGTAGATTATAATAAAAGACGAGCTATCACCATAAATGTTGAAAATCAATTAGCAACCATAGAGATTACTTCTGTGCTTAGAGTACCTCAAACAAATAGGGTTCAACCTTTGTGGGATGAACTTGATAGGAGATTGAGTATTATTTTGTCTAGATCAACCGAACTTAGGCAAATCAAGAGGTTTTTCCTAGATAGAATCCTGGATCCTGATCAAGTAACCTTATATCATGAGCTTCAGAGAGCTTGCCATAGGTGGTTAGCAGGTAAAAGAGCACTTGTGTCTTCTGAATTGTACACCTTTGAGGAATACCTTGATAATGCAGTTGTAGTACATAAATTTATATCTCATATAGAGGATCAAGAGGTCATTATTATGGATAGAAAGAGATGGAATAGAGTTCCTAGAGCTGTGTTATATCGAGAGTATTGCTATGAACTTTATTTCTACAGGTCAGAATTTGAAACAGATAATATCACTATAGCACACTTTGTCAAATTTCTAAAAAACCATTTCCAATTTGAAGAGGAGCATTTCATGACTCTTGATGAACTTGAGCCCATTAATGATATCCATAAACTATTTATAGAAAACTAAGCCATTATTTTATTATTATTATTTCTTGCATTTAGTATGCTATTTGTTGTCTTTATAATATTATCATAAAAACAAAACAAAAATATAACAAAAATTAAAATGTTTTCTTTTAAGTATTATAGTAGGTATATAATTAAAATATATACCTCCCAAACTTGTCGCAAATATATATATATATATATATATATATATATATATATATATATATATATATATATATATATATATATATATATATATATATATATATATATTTGCTAAAATCTATGTTTAAGCACAATGACTAGACTTCGGAATGGAAAATAGACTGAAGTAGAAGAAGATTGGTTAGGAAAACCAGTAAATAAACCAGATGTCCTTCCTGAAGACCCAATTTAGGAAGAAGGAACCCTAGACCAACAAGAAGAAGAATTTGCTCGAAGGAAATGAACAAAGAGAAACTGTTAGAGAGGAAGGATCCTCATCCCCTAAAATGTCTTCGGAAGGAGCTGTTACTTTTGAGAACATGGAACATATTTGGAAGTTCCTCAATACTAATATTTGCACCCTTAATAGAGCAGTCCATATGGACAAGGATCAAATTAGTGACACTCAAGCAACCCTAGAAGAAATATATCACACACGCACTAATCCCTTGTCCTTCGTTGATCAAGAAAGTGATCAAGCTGGACCATCCGATTTGGATATGGCTGCTATAATCTAGAACATGTAACAACAACAGGTTACCCAACCACCTAGAGTGCCTGTTACCAAGCCTAGAGTTATTCCCACACAAAATAAACTGTCATTCACTTCTCTATTTCACCAAGTTATTGATCAACATACCTCAAATCAACAAAAGCCCAAAACAAAACCAAACACCAATTTCCAACAATCTGGGATACAACATAATGCCACTACAAATCTTCTTCATAATACTCTCCCTACCAACCATTTGCATAATAACAATATAGCATCTAATCCTTATGTCATGCCATCATATGCTCACATACCACCGAACCAATATGGTGGACAAACTAGTAATCTAGAAGCCATGGTGAAATAGTTAGTCTCCCGCATGGACCAGATAGATCCCTACCATCCCTCATACAATTATCGAGAGATGTGTAGTCAGCCTTTAGATCCTATAGTTGTAGCATAGCCATATCCTAAACACTTTCCTATGCATGTCCTACCTATATACAAAGGAACCGAAGATCCCATAGAGCATCTTTGAATGTTTAGGATAGCATGTCATGATATATCACATGATGACTTTTTATTACTAAAAATGTTCCCAAAAAGTTTAGGAGGAATGGCATTAGAGTGGTATTATCAATTACCCACTCATTCTTTGAGGAATTTCAAAGAAACAGCCAAGTCTTTTGTTCATCAATTTAGTGCCTACATCGAAAGGCATGTAACCACTAAATATTTGTACAACTTAAAACAAGATAAAGATGAATGTTTTTCTGATTTTCTAGCTCGATGGAGACAGTTGATAGGAAAATTACACTTTGTGTTACCTTATCGAGAAATGCTAGATATATTTATCAATAATTTACAAGAACAACTATCCTGAGTTATCAACTGCTACCTTGACCACCTTCGATCAAGCTATAGACTTAGCTCGAAGAGTGGAAGATGCTCTCATTAGGAGAGGACAACTTAAAAATAAAGATGATGAGAAAACATCCAAAAATCAATATAAAAATAAACAAGTTGTGGGTGATGGAGTCACTGATAGTAGAAACATTGCTAATGTTAATACTACGAAAACAATGAAGAATTTTATATTGAAACCTCCTGATAAACCACCTGGAGAGTTTAATAGATTAAATCAACCTCTATCAACCATTCTACCGCAATTACTAGCATGAGGTTTGATACAATTACCAAATATTCGGGAACTTGATCCAACTATACCCGGATACAAAGCTGATTTACATTGTGATTTCCATAGAGGACCTGGACATGCTACCAACTCTTGTAAAATATTAAAACATAAAATACAAGACCTGATTTATAATAATGAGATGGAGGTGCAAGCCTTCCAACCTAAACAAAATCCGCCTAACAATGCTCAAAATAACATCCTCCAAAATTAGAATCAGAATGCCAATAAATCATTGGACATATTTCAACATCCTTTACCAAAGCATGGTAAAGAGATGGCTAATCAAATTGAGCATCATAATGTTCCCTGTCCTACCCGATATATAGGGACTATTAGTGGACATTCACCTACTCATGATCTGCAAATTTTTGACACAACTTTATCCATAGTTACGACCAGACCTCTATATAATATTCGAACACCTGATCTTAGTGATATAGAATACGAGACTGAAAGTGACATGGAAATCACCTCAAATCAATTGAATAGTTCTGAAGATGAATCAGATGCTATTCAACCTATCATAAATTCTATGGTTCCGAAAGAACCATTTCCAAGAAGAGTCACTACTAGATCATCGTCTCACCAATTGCTTTCTAATGAACAAGCCATAAATGCTAGACCAAGACCCATTCATCATCCACAAAACAATATTGTAGGTACCATCGGAGCTGTTACTTGACAACAAGCTCAAAATTCTCAACAAAATCAAACTCAGAACAATGAATCAACTCCATTTGTTTTGAAAGTTCCTAATAAAGGGAATCATGCACCTAATGTTCAACCTAAACCTCCTTATAATATTAATGAACAATTATCAAATACTACAACTAGAATTTCCCTTTTGGACCTTTTAAGATATCCTACACATAGGGATGAATTAATGCTCACATTAAGCCAAATGACGGTACCACAAAATATTCAACCTGAAGCCATGTCCAATATTATCATAACTCGAGAAGTTGATTGTATTGACTTCCGGGATAGAGATATACTGCAACATAGTTTACATAAGGATAACCCCTTATATATTACCGCCCTAATTGGAGATGTAGCAGTTAAACGAGTCTTGATTGATAATGGTTCATATTTAAACATTTGCACTTTTGACTTCTACCAAAGATTTGGGTTTAGAAGTAATGAAATGAAAAGAACTGATATGATCATAAAATACTTCAATGATGAAACACAAGAAATGTGTGGAGTTATTACTATCCCATTTCAAGTTGGTCCAAGAACCTTAGATATGACCGTGTTTATTGTACATTGCCCTACATCGTACAATATACTCTTGGGTCACCCTTGGATCAACGCAATGCGAGTTGTTCCCTCAAATTTACATCAGTGTGTTAAATTCAAATTTAAAAATTAGTTGGTTACCATTCATGGTGATCCCAGACCCTTTGATATGTGTGCTTTGGTAGAACCTGCTGGAGTTCAATTTTGCCCTACTCTATCATCCACACATCCTTAATCATCTGTATAAATGTGTGAAACACACACCCATAATATCATATACTTTTTCTCCATCAACTCCACCTCTACATATAGTTCAACCATATTCTGAACAAACCACATTAGGACCTCAAAAATATCCTAAACCCATAACCAATGCTTCTTGTTTTACTCCTATAACTTCCATACCTATAGACCCATCCATCGACATCTCTACAAAATCTACACCTACCAGAGGCATATTTTTTGCATTCGAAGATGTAGGAAATGTTCCTTCTACCTCTTACGCTCTTACTGATGAGCTCTTACCCGATTTATCTAAAATTCTTATATCAGAAAAAACAAACGCTGCTATGCAAGATTCCCTTATTTTAAATAATTTGCCACCCTCTCCTCGTACCTTGGGCCTCCCATAGCCTATGGGAAGTATTTACCAGGTCGAGAGATATGCTTTTATTTATAAGGGATATGACTGGGGAATAATACCTAGAAACATCAAGACACATTATGATGGATATGCTGGATGTTATTTTACTAATGAGTATATTAAAGCTAAGCCTATAATGCTTAAATTGGGATATAAAGGGAAATGTTTGGGACCTTTCCAAAATGGTATGAAAGAACATTTTGAGGTAGAACCATGGCTCGCTCGATGTGGTGTGGGCCTATTTCCTAGTAAGGGTCAGCCTTTCCCATTTGATTATGATGACCAACTCATATGTTACCAAGATTATTTGGATAAACGTGATGCCTTGCGTTTAATGAATAAGCCATTTACATATAATATGCTATCCATAGATTACCCTCAGATGATTGCTGAATCCAATGACGAGTTGGAGGGAGATATCTTCCATAATGTCTCCGTTGAGGAGTTATTACATAACGAATTTTATTTTGATGGCTCTATACCTAGTATAGCCCAGCTTGAGGCCACGAATCCTCAAGACGAATTATCCAAACTAACCTCGAAAGAATTACAAGAATTGGGCATTTCACCCGCCCCACCTAATTTTGAGAGAGATCTACACATGGAAGTAGAGATGTCATAAAAATTAACATAGGAACCGAAGATAATCCTCACATAATCAACATTGGATCAAAATTGAGTCAAGAAAAATAGGATAAATACATTGTATTTCTTAAAGAATATGAAGATGTATTTGCTTGGAAATATGAGGATATGCCAGGATTAGACCCTTCCGTAGTCATGCATCACCTAGTAGTCCATCTAGATGTTAAACCTGTTAAATAGAAACTTAGAAAAATGCATCCTAAAGTGGCCTTACTAGTCAAAGGGGAATTAGAAAAACTCTTGAAGGTTATTTATACAAGCCATTGATTATGTTGAATGGATCTCGAATGTAGTTCCAGTAACTAAGAAAGAAGCTACCAAAGTTAGGGTTTACACAGACTTTAGAGATATTAATGTTGCATGCCCTAAAGATGATTTTCCTCTTCCCAACATGGATCAAATCATTTATTTTACTATTGGGAGTGGAATGATATCCCTAATGGATGGATTTTTTGGTTATAATTAGATCAGGATAGCTCCTGAAGATCAAGCTAAAACAACCTTTATTACCCCTTGGGGGACCTTTTGTTGGAAAGTGATGCCATTCGGTTTGAAGAATGTAGGTGCAACATATCAACGAGCCATGACTTATATCTTTCATGATATGATGCATGATATTCTACATGATTATGTAGATGATATTATAGCTCGTTCCATCAAAGAAGATGATAATTTAGCTGACTTGAGAAAAGTCTTTGATCGGTTAAGGGAATATCTTATCCGATTAAATCCAGCTAAAAGTATATTCGGAGTTCAGTCCGGTAAATTATTGGGGGTTATAGTTTCGTTACATGGCATCGAAATTGACCCCCTCAAGATTGCGGCTATCACTGATATACCCGCACCCACAAATATATCTAAATTACAAAGTCTACAAGGTAAACTTCAAGCTATTTTTCGCTTTGTCAATAAGTTGGCAGACAAAATAGGACCCTTTCTTAAGCTTTTTAAGAAATATGTCTCTTTTCATTGGGATGACAAATGTCAGGAAGCATTTGAACTCCTCAAACAATATCTCCTTAACCCACCTGTGCTTTCACCACCTAGATCTGATCGCCCATTTATCTTGTATATTTATGCTTTAGATTTTTCCTTAGGAGCTATGTTAGCTCAACTTGATGATGAGAAGAAAGAACGTGCTAATTATTATATCAGTAGAACCTTAATCAGTTATGAAACCCACTACACAACATTAGAGACGTTATGTCTAGCAGTCGTATTTTCTACACAGAAACTACGCCATTATATGTTTAGTCAGAAAACGTATGTTATTGCTAAATTCGATCCTTTGCGGTACCTTATGAGTCGACCGTACTTATCTGGTTGCACAATAAAGTGGGTTCTTGCGCTAAGTGAGTTTGAACTCACGTTTATAGGACATAAGTCTGTTAAGGGTTAAATCATAGTAGATCAATTAGTTGTTGCACCCTTAGAGTCTACCCATCCCCTCATCATTGATTTTCTTGATGAATGCCTTAAATTAGAGGCAGACCATCCATAGCAATGGTCCTTATACTTTGATGGAGCCCAATGCATGAGTGGTGCTAGTGCAGGTATTATTTTAATATCTCCGCAAAAACATATTATACCTCTGTCCTTTAAATTAATGTTTGCTTGTACTAATAACACTGTTGAATATGAGGCTCTAATCCTTGGATTACGAGCTGCCTTGGCACTGAAAATTAAAAATCTATTTTTTCAGTGATTCTCAACTTGTCATAAATAAAATCAATGATGTTTATCAGACCAGAGATGATAAATTACATCCATATAAAGCATATGTCTTATAATTATTATCTTTATTTGATCAAGTTACCTTGGAAGCTATTCCCCGAACTAGCAACCGTGTGGCTGACGCTATGGTTGCAGCTACATCTCTTTTGCCCTTGGAGTTAGATGACGAATATGCTACCAGCATTATTCATCGAATCTAGGAACCCGCTTCAAATAAATCATGCTTAGAACCTTTGGATGTTTTTCTAATCAATGAAACTACTCCAAAACCTTGGTACACTGATATATTTAATTTTCTTCGAAATGGGACCTTCCCTGAAGGTTGTAATAGCAACCAGCATCAGTTATTATGTAGACGCGCAATTTGCTTTGTAATTATTGGCAATACATTGTATAGGAGATCTTTTGAAGGTATGCTATTGAGATGTTTGAATCTAGAAGAATCTAGATCAGCTTTGAGTGATGCCCACGATAGATCTTGTGGGGGATATTTTAGTGGTAGCGCCATTGCTAAGAAGCTCCTTAGGATAGGATATTTTTGGCCTACCATGGAGAATGATACACATGATTATGTGCACCACTGTGACAAGTGCCAGAGACATGTTGACCTTGTCCATGCACCGGCACAAGAACTGTAGGCTATTTCATCTCCTTGGCCCTTTTCAAAATGGGGCTTAGACATCATTGGAAAAATCAACCCTGTGTCATCTGATGGACAAAAATTCATAATAACTATTATCGAGTATTTCGCGAAGTGGGTTGAAGCTATGCCCTTAGCTTCTTACACTGGAACCCAAGTTTCCAAATTTATTTTTAATCAAATTATTTGTAGGTTCAAAATTCCTGCAAATCTCATCTCAGATAATGGAACTTGTTTCAAAAATAAATATGTCAAAAAATTATGTCAAAAATATAAAATTCAACATCGTTGGTCCACTCCCTATTATCCTCAGGGTAATGGCCAAGAAGAAGCATCTAATAAAACATTAAATAAAATCCTCAAAAGACTAGTCAATAAATCTGGTCGAGATTGGCACATTCAACTATATCCTACTTTGTGGGCTTATCGAACTAGCATTCATACCCCCACAGGTACTTCACCTTTTGTTTTGGTTTATGGCGTTGAAGCAGTTTTTCCCTTTTAATTAGAAGTTCCTTCTTTGGCTCTACTACTTCAAGATACTGAAGTAGGAGATGAATATCGTGCTGGTAGACTTAGTCAGCTAGAACTCCTAGATGAGAAGCGCATCAATGCTTTGGAACATCTTCGTGCATACCAAAACAATCTCAAGCGAGCATACCTCAAGAAAGTTCATTATCGATCCTTTGAGATCGACGACCTTGTCTTAAAAGAAAATAAAAAAATACTAATGCAACTAAAGATCTTGAAGGTAAATTTGAACCTAACTGGCTTGGGCCATATATCATCACTGCTAAATTTGGATCGGGAGCATACCAATTAGCTACCTTAGATGGTAAATATATTAAAGAACCTATGAACATTATGCATCTTAAGCGCTATTATGCATAAAATATAGGCATTTCATCATTGTATATATTGTTATTTTGCATATTGTTTCATTTTAGTCATCCATATAAAAATTTCAAAAATAGTAATAGTATTTATTCTTTTAATTCATAAATTAAAATCAAAATATAAAAAATTCAAAATCATCAAAATATTCAAAACATATTTTATTTTCGTACTCGTCAATTCTTGAAGTATTGTAGTTATATTTTCAATTATTTTGGATAAATTAGCATTTATTTGGAATCCCGCACTTTCACACTCACATGAATAAATATCTTGCTTTTATTTGGTATGATTATTAATCTCTCTTATATCAAAGTCCACAGTTGAATTAAATAAAGTTTTGAGCATAGAGAACTGATCTCGTTATTTACTTAAACCAAGTATATCTCTTCACATTAAAATGATTTCATTGCAAATTCGATATGATGCTACAGAGTAGAAATGGTTTCTTGAGTAAAAATTTTCCCCTGCTATCCTATCATGCACATGGTCTAGAATATTTGAGAATTGACAAAAGGACAAGCTCACTCCTACCCAGAATAAAAATACCTTGCTCTACATCCAATCTAAGCAAGTATCCCTAGCATAGGAAGCAAAAGAAAAGTCAAAGAAAATGAGAAAAATAAAAATATTATTTTGTACCATCGCAATAATATTTCAAAATTATCTCGGTATCAAGCCAAAATATGAAAAAAAAAGAAATGAAAGAGAAGCAAAAGCAAAAAGTAATAAAATCCATTTCCCTACCCCTTGAAAAGAAAAGAAGGGTGAATGAGCTTGAATCCCTGGAATTCTCAATTATTCAAAAACTGTGAGGTAAGCCCCATAATAGGCGGTTTGTGCCCAACCCGCTTGGCCTTAGGTAATCCCTAGCGTGGTGATATGTCTGTCACATTAGTGACCTTATTTTGTACAGACCTATGTCGTCTTATGGATCAGCTAGCTCTTGATGACCTAACTTACATAGTATTCTAGTACGATTACATGCATATAAATCATGGTCAACAAACACTCATTAGGTTAATTCAAATTACTTGTATCAAATTATCTTGCTCAAAATTGGTCAATGAACAATACAATTGCACACACATTTGTATTTGAGATATTTTTTATCATTATGATAAATCAAGATCGGTAATGAACTCACATTTGCATATGAGGGTTCCTTATAAATCTACATTTTGTCTTTAAGATAATTTAAAATATTTTTGCAATTCTTTCAAGACCATTTCATCTTCTTATTTAAGAACATTTTCTTAGCATCAAAATAGTTAAATATATTTTCTTTCCAAAATCCAAAATTTTCTTTCGCAACATCTTCAAAAACATAGTTGTAGCACCCTAAAATTGGCGCAGTTAAACCTTAGTAAAAGATTAAAATTTGAATTTTAACCCAAACCGCCCGTTAAACCGCCTGTTACCCACTTTCCTCATTTTTTGCACCATTTTTAGGATTTGTTTTGACCGTTGGATGATATCGTCATAGATTAGACAAAATTGTCCCAGATCTGACGAATTTGTCTGGAACAAAACGTCCAGACGATTTCGTCCCAAAACCTAATTTTCATAATTAGCTTCTATTTCAAAAGCTTCTCTAACTTGGGCAGAAAGCATGTCTGCATAGTTAGAGTCTCCCCCATTGGAGATCTCCCAAATTGGGATGATTTCCAACCTCCTAACCTCTCCCTAATCCTATATAAAATAGGATTTTCTCATTTTATCCCCCTGAACCCCCTAGTTGATAGATTTATCTACAGAGTTAGCTCCTTGTGCATTAGAACATCCTCATACTATTGTTTGTATTTGGTATTTCAAGTCTTCTTGCAAGAATCTTACTATTTTTCAGTTGGAGCTGGCTCAGATCGTCTTTGATGATTCCAGACAATTTTGGACGATCCTATTGCAGATCGGTGATGATATCATACGATTGGAGGTGATATTGATTGCAGTCCATATTAGGGGTAATCAGAGCCCAAATTTTGCATTTACTTATTGTTTCTCTTCATTTTCTTACGCATTAGCTTGGTTTATTTTATTTTTGCATCCTGGGGTTCACCTCATTCAGCATAGATCTATGATAAAGTCAAAATAAATTATCAAATTGATGCATTTCCTTTTAATTGCTATCTAGATCTACCATTTAGGAAAATTCATTGTTACTTCTATCATTTCCCCTTGCTTTTGTAGTTGCATTTTTGGTATTTTGTATCTATTTTTGTGATTGCAGGTTTCTGACGAATTCGTCAGATCTCAGACGATCTCGTCTGATCTCAGATGACTGACTGTGATCTGAGACGATTCTATTGAGAAGCAACACACCCCCACTGAAAAATGAATTTCCATCCTTTGAAAATTTTGAGCTTTCATTTTGCAGTAAGGACCCTCTTGATGTTTTTCAAGTTTTATTCCATATTTTTCTTGCATCCTTTGTCAAATTTTGCCTTCATCAAAGCATCCAAGTAGACTTGCATATGACATTGTTTTCAATTTAAAGCTTTTGAAAGTTTGCATGTAAATGTATTAATTCATGTTAATGCATTTTCTCTTAGTCCCTGATGATTTCTAAAGTTCTGTTTGCAGATTCGGGTACCCTTTAGCTTTGCTTAGATCCTTGCAAAGTTTCATTAAATTCTGGCCACTTTAAGTTTTGCACCAAAAGACAAGGCATAAAAGTGTCGTGAAATCATGACGTCGCAAAATCATGACACGTTTGAGAGAGAAGGGCACAAGGCCAAAAGGTGTCGCAAAATCATGACGTCGCGATTTCACGACGTCGCGAAATCGTGACACAAATCACAAAGGCAGGGCAGGCCGCCATCGTGTCGCGAAATCGCGACATGGTGGGGCGAAGGCAGGACAAGGTTGGCGAACACAAAAAGAAGCAAGGCAGGATTGCATCGCAAAATTTTGACGTCGCGGTTTTGCGACGTTGCAAAATTGCGACGCGTTTGGTGTCGAGGCCTTACGTCCCGAAACGTCGCGATTTCGCGATGCCTTCGGGACGTCGCGAAATTGTGACAAAAAAGAGCCACCAAAGGCAAGCACCAAGAGCAGGCAAAGGGAACCAAAACCAAAGGCAAAGAAAAACCAAAGGCAAGATTGCATCATGAAATCGTGACATCGCGATTTCGCGATGTCGCGAAATTGCGACGCGTTTGGCGCCAAGACCCAACGTCCCTAAAGTGTCACGCTTTCGTGATGCCTTCGGGACGTCGTGAAATCACGATGAGAAAGCACAAAAGGAGCCCAAGGAAAAATAGAAAGAGATGTCCAAGCCAAAGGCAGCAAGGGGAAGCCAAGGGCAGTGCAGAAGGCATAGGAGGTCGGAGCCAAAAGAGAAAGAAGCTAAGGCAGGATTGCATCACGATTTCATGACGTCGTGAAATCACGACGTGTTTGGCACAAAGAGCAAGGGTCCCGAAAGTGTCACGATTTTGTGACGCCTTCGGGGTGTCGCAAAATCATGACAAGAAATGCAGAGAGCGTCGAGGATGGAAATAGGTCACGATTTCGTGACATGTCACGATTTCGTGGCCATGGAGGCAGAAAGGTGCAAGGGGCAGAAAAGGAGCGCGATTTCGCGACATGTCACGAAATCGTTGCATGGAAGAAGAAAGTGCCGAAGGGGCAAAAAAGGGGCACGATTTCATGACATGTCGCGAAATCGTGACATGTCACGTTTTCACTGCAAGGAAGAAGAAAGTGTCGAAGGGGCAGAAAAGGGGCGCGATTTTGCGACATGTCGCATTTTCATGGCAGCAACAGGCAAAGGGCGCCCAAAACAAAAATAGGTTGCGATTTCACATGTCACGAAATCGTGACATGTCGTGTTTTTGCACCAGAAAAGACAAAGAGCCCAAAATGAAAAATAGCTGGAAGCAAGTGCGGGAATGTCACATTTTTTGTGACACGTGTCAAACAAAGCAAGCCACGTGTGATAAACTTTAGGGTTTCGATTTAACATTAGGATTTTAATCTGATTTAATTAAAGTACTAATCCTTGTTTTGTCTTTTTTGCAGAAAGCCATCTGGCACTTGCATGATAGCGGGAGTAATGGCCAGAAAGACAAAGTCAGGCGCAATTTAATCGAGGATCATCATATTGAAATGAGAGATGCCGGGAATTGCTGGTTCATCCAGATTTTTACAGATCTGGCTGCAAAGAGATTTTACGGTGACTAAGCATCCATCCATTGAACAAAATATGTCGGCAATTGACCGAAAAATGAAAATATCTACACATGGTTACCAGAATTTGCTGATGGACACATTTAATGAAAATTTATGACGAAAGTAATGGCGTGCAAATATTTTTGACTCAGAGACAGCCCTACGGAGATGAAATGTCAGAGAAGTGGTGACTCATCCAAATTTCCCAGGGGAATTAATGAAGACATTTGCACACAGTTACAAGTGGATGCAAATAATATCGGATTCTGCCTTCTCCATTTATGGCAAGTAACTGCACTGATTTGCAGAATGGTTAAGTTTTATCGAAACTTTATTTTAAAAGGGCCTTATATTGTAAAACCCGGGTAGTAGAGTTTAAGATGATAAGATTTAGGGTTTGAGAAGAAGATATTTCTGAAAAGATCAGGGTTTGTCCTGAGTCTATAAATACTTCTTCTGAATGTAATCGCAGGGGGTGAAAACTTAGAATAAAATGCTACTGAAGAAATTTCTTGCAAATCTTGTTAAATGTTTTATTCTGAACTTGGAGTTGATGTGCTTTTTGCTTTCTGTGATAGCATGGCCAGGATCCTAATCTCTTTCAGACTGTGCTAAGTTCATTTTCTTTTGTTTTCATATCGTTAAAGTTTATTAAATATATGCTGTAAATCCGTGATATCAAGATTAAATATGTTGTTGGGCTTCAGTTGTTTTATTGTATGCTAGGGAAAACCATAGATTTAAGGTTCAGGTCTGTTCTGATTGCTCTGTCCTCACTGTGTGAGTTGTGCTTCTGGTGAGAGATACCAATTTTAACCGACTTCCCTTTTGTTTATGATTTTCTTTCAGATCTGTTCCATCTCTACCTTATGCTCTTAGTAGAAGGTGATCTTAGAAAGCTGGACACCTTCTTCTTTTATTTTTTCTATTGTGAAGCTGATAGTATAAATAAAATTGGTAGTTTTGGTTTTACAGCTAAGTTTGATAGACTTCTCTTTCTACCTTACCCTACTCTCTCTGTTTTATCGTGAAATGATCCATTTTTATTTTCTTTTAAATTTGTCTTTTATTTAAATCTGCTGACCCATAAGAGCTAGATCAAAGAACTGATTTTAAATCCGATTGTCAACAAAGTAACAACTTCTAAACATTATTGAACAAGTTCAGAGCCCATTGTAAGGTAACAGACAGTCCATTTTGAAAACTATTCCAGAAGTAGAAAAGAGTGAATAGACATTCGACCCAACTCTGTAACTCGCACCTTGGATAACTAGCAAGATCCTAAAGTGAGTGGGATTTATCCCTTATAAGTGTTATCAGAGTTTCATGCTCATTCTTCACAGGGTGTGTATAAAAGTTGGACCAACAGATTCTATGCAATTTCAGATGATTATGTATGATTCAAGACGATTTGGACTGCTACAAATAATAGAACCTTCATTCAGACATCTGGAATCAAGTATATTATGTCTTATTTAGCGTATTCTCTGTGTTCAACATTTATTCATGTTTTCTTTATCCATAAAAAAATAGCATCGGCATATAGATTAGCTTAGATTCATTTTGGCCAAACCTAGGAATTGAATGATTGAACATAAAATGAACACATCAAACCTGTCATCAACCTAGGCGTGGAAACTACCACTTAAAAGTTTCCTGGTGAACCCACCATCCGTCAAAAATTCACCCTTATACCCCTCCCCCGAGAGGCGGGACCTTCAAAGGGCCTCTCAGTCTGAGGTATTGTACCATCCTTCTCGCATCCCCCTTCCGGGCGCGGATCCTATAGCCTGAAGGTAAGGATGCAAAAAATTTGGAGCAATACATTTTGGTGAACCCGACGTGAAAACTAAAAACCTTTTGAAAATAATCCAAAAAAAAAACAAAAACATAAATGCATTTAGAATCAAATATTGCATATCATATTTAGATGGTAGATTATAATAAAATACGAGCTGTCACCATTAATGTTGAGAATCAATTAGTAGCTATAGAGATTACTTCTTTGCTTAGAGTATCTCAAACATATAGAGTCCCACCTTTATGGGAAAAGCTTAATAGGAGATTGAATCTCATTTCATCTAGATCAACTAAACTTAGGCAAATCAAGAGGTTTGTCCTAGATAGAATCCTGGATCCTGATCAAGTGACCTTGTATCATGAGCTTTAGAGAGCTTGCCATAGGTGGTTAGCAGATAAAAGAGCCCTTGTGTCTTCTGAATTGTACACCTTTGAGGAATACCTCGACAATGCAGTTGTAATACATAAGTTTCTATCTCGTATAGAGGATCAAGAGGTCATTCTTACGGATAGAAAGATATGGAATAGAGTTCCTAGAGTTGTGTTATATCGAGAGTATTACCATGAGCTCTATTTTTACAAGTCAGAGTCAGAAGTAGATAACATCACCATAGCACACTTTGTTAAGTTCTTCAAAAACCATTTCCAATTTGAAGAGAAGCATTTCATGACTCCTAATGAACTTGATCCTATCAATGACATCTATAAACTATTTATAGAAAACTAAGCCATTCTTTTATTATTTCTTGCATTTAGTGTGTTGTTTGTTGTCTTTATAATCATAAAAACAAAAAAATAAAAAATAAAAAACAAAACAAAATCATAGCAAAAACAAGAATCAAAACATTTTCTTTTAAGCATCATAGTAGGTATATAATTAAAATATATACCTCCCAAATCTGTTGCAAATATATTAATATATATTTGCTAAAATCTAAATTTAAACATAATGACTAGACTCAGGAATGGAAAACAGACTGAAGTAGAAGAAGATTGGTTAGGAAAAATCATAAATAAACCAGATGTCCTTCCCGAAGACCCAATTCAGGAAGAAGGAACCCTAGACAAATAAGAAGAAGAGTTTGTTGATGCAAATGAACAAAGAGAAATTTTTAGAGAGGAAGGATCCTCATCTCTTAAAATGTCTCCAGAAGGAACGGTTACTTTTGAGAACATGGAACATTTTTGGAAGTTCCTCAATACCAAAATTGGTACTCTTAATAGAGCAATCCTTATGGACAAGGATCAAATTAGTGACACTCAAGCAACCCTAGAAGACATATATCACACACTCACTAATCCCTTGTCCTTCATTGATCAAGAAAGTGATCAAGCTAGACCATCCAATTTGGATATGGCCACTATAATCCAAAACATGCAACAACAACAAGTTACCCAACCATCTAGAGTACCTATTACCAAGCCTAGAGTTATTCCCACACAAAAGAAACCGTCATTCATTGCTCTATTTCACCAAGTTATTGATCAACATACCTCAAATCAACAAAAGCCTAAAACAAAGCCAAATACCAATTTCCAACAATCTGGGGTACAACATAATGCTACAACAAATCTTCTTCATAATACTCTTCCTACCAACCATTTGCATAACAGCGATATAGCATCTAATCCTTACGTCACACCATCAAATCCCATACTCATATACCACCAAACCAATATGGTGGACAAACTGGTAATCTGGAAGCCATGGTGAAACAATTAGTCTCCTGCATGGACCAGATAGATCTCTTTCGTCCCTCATACAATTATCGAGAGATGTGTAGTCATCCTCTAGATCCTATAGTTGTAGCACAACCATATCCTAAATAATTTCCTATGCCTGTCCTACCAATATACAAAGGAACTGAAGATCCCATAGAGCATCTTCATATGTTTAGGATAGCATGTCATGATATATCACATGATGACTTGTTATTACTAAAAATTTTCCCAAAAAGTTTAGGAGGGATGGCATTAGAATGGTATTATCAACTACCCACTCATTTTTTGAGAAATTTCGAAGAAACCACCGAGTCTTTTGTGCATCAATTTAGTGCCTACATTGAAATGCATGTAACCATTAAAGATTTGTACAACCTAAAACAAGACAAATATGAATGTTTTGTTGATTTCCTAGCTCGATGGAGACAATTGATAGGAAAATTGCACTTTGTGTTACCTTATCGAGAAATGCTTTATATCTTTGTCAATAATTTACAAGAACAACTATCTTATGAGTTATCAACTGCTACCTTGACCACCTTCGATCAAGTTATAGATTTACCTCGAAGAGTGGAATATGCTCTTATTAGGAGAGGCCATCTTAAAAAGAAAGATGATGAGAAAACATCCAGAAATCAATATAAATATAAACAAGTTATGGGTGATGGAGTCACTGATAGTAGAAATATCACTACTGTTAATGTTGCAAAAACAACAGAGAAATTTATACTAAAACCTCCTAATAAACCACCCCAAGAATTTACTAGGTTAAATCAACCTTTATCAACCATTCTCCCGCAATTACTAGTGCGAGGATTGATCCAATTACCAAATATCTAGGAACCTGATCCAACTATACCCGGATATAGAGCTGATTTACACTGTGATTTCCATAGAGGACTTGGACACGCTACCAACTCTTGTAAAAGATTAAAATGTAAAATACAAGATCTGATTGATAACAATGCGATGGAGGTGCAAGCCTTTCAACCTAAACAAAATCCTCCTAATAATGCTCAAAAGAACATTCCCCAAAATCAGAATCAGAATGCCAATCAGTCATTGGACATATTTCAACATCCTTTATCAAAGCATGGTAAAGATGTGTCTAATCAAATTGAGCATCATAATTTTCCCCCTCCTACCCGATATGTAGGAACTATTAGTGGACAATTACCTGTTCACGATCCACAAATATTTGACACAAATTTATCCATGGTTACGGCCAGACCTCTACATAATATTCGGACACTTGATCTTAGTGATACCGAATATGAGACTAAAAGTGACATGAAAATCACCTCAAATCAATAGAATAGTTCTGAAGATGAATTAGATGTTGTTCAACCCATCACAAATTCTATGGTTTCGAAAGAACCATTTCCTAGAAGATTCACTACTCGACCATCTTCTCACCAAATACTTTCTAATGAACAATTCATAAACACTAGACCAAGACCTATTCATCATTCGCAAAATAATATTGTAGGTACCATCGGAGTTGTTACTCGACAATAGGCTCAAAATTCTCAACAAGATCAAACTCAGAATGATGGATCAGCTCCATTTGTTTTGAAAAATCCCAATAAAGGGAATCATGTGCCTAATGTTCAACCTAAACCTCCTTATAATATTAATGAACAATTATCAAATACTACAGCTAGAATTTCCCTTTTGGACCTTTTAAGATCTTCTCCTACCAATGGGGATGAATTAATGCTAACATTAAGCAAAATGATGGTACCACAAAATATTCAACCTGAAGCCATGTCTAATACTATCATAACTTGAGAAGTCGATTGTATCGACTTCCAGGATAGAGATATAACGCAACATAGTCTACATAAGGATAACCCCTTATATATTACTGCCCTAATCGGAGATGTAGCAGTTAAATGAGTCTTGATTGATAATGGTTCATCTTTAAACATATGCACTTTTGAATTCTACCAAAGATTTGGGTTTAGAAGTGACGAAATGAAAAGAATTGATATGATTATAAAAGCATTCAATGATGAAACACAAGAAACGTGTGGAGTTATTACTATTCCATTGCAAGTTGGTCCTAGAACCTTAGACATGACCGTATTTATTGTGCATTGCCTTGCATCGTACAATATACTTTTGGGTCACCCTTGGATCAACGCAATGCAAGTTGTTCCCTCAACTTTACATCAATGTCTTAAATTCAAATTTAAAAATCAGTTGGTTACCATTCATGGTGATCCCAGACCCCTTGATATGTGTGCTTTGGCAGAACCTGTTGGAGTTCAATTTTACCCTACTCTATCATCCACATATCCTAATTCTCATCATCCTCCCAAACGTGTGAAACACACACTCATAACATCATCTCCTTTCTCCCCATCAACCAAACCTCTACATATAGTTCAACCATCTTCCGAACAAACCACATTAGGACCTCAAAAAGATCCTAAACCCACAACCAATGCTTCTTGTTTTACTCCTATAACTTCCATACCTTTAGACCCATCCATCGACATCTCTACAACATCTACGCCTATCAAAGGCATGTTTTCCGCATCCAAAAACATAGGAAATGATCCTTCTACCTCTTACGCTCTTACTGACGAGCTCTTACCCAATTTATCTAAAATTCTTGTATCAGAAAAAATAAATGTTGCTATGTAATATTCCCATATTTTAAATACATTGCAACCCTCTCCTCTTACCTTGGGCCTCCCACAACCTATGGGAAGTATCTACCAAGTCGGGAGTTGTGCTTTTATTTATAAGGGATATGACTGGGGAAGAATACCTAGAAACATCAAGACTCATTATGACGGGTATGCTCGTTGTTATTTTGCTAATGAGTATGTTAAAGCTAAACCTATAATGCTTAGATTGGGCTATAAAGGGAAAGGTTTGGGACCTTCCCAAAATGGTATGAAAGAACCTTTTGAGGTAGAACCATGGCCTGCCCGATGTGGTGTGGGCCTATTTCCTAGTAAAGGTCAGCCCTTCCCTTTTGAGGATGATGACCATCTTATATGTTACCAAGATTATTTGGATAAACGTGATGCTTTACATTTAAGGGATAATCCATTTACATGCAATATGCTATCCATAGCTTACCCTGAGATGATTGCTGAATTCGACGATGAGTTGGAAGGGGATATCTTCCATGATGTCTCCATTGAGGAATTGTTACATAACAGATTTTATTTTGATGGCTCTATACCTATTATAGCCCAGCTTGAGGCCACAACTCCTCAAGATGAATTATCCAAGCTAACCTTGGAATAATTACAAGAATTAGGTGTTTCACCCACCCCATATAATTTTGAGAGATATCTACATATGGAAGTTGAAAACGTTATAAAAATCAACATTGCAACTAAAGATAACCCTCACATCATCAACATTGGATCAGAATTGAGTCAAGAAAAACAAGATGCATACATCGCATTTCTTAAAGGATATGAAGACAATTTTGCTTGGACATATGAAGATATGCCAGGTTTAGACCCTTTTGTAGTTATGCATCACCTAGTAGTCCATCCGGATGCTAAACCTATTAAATAGAAACTTAGAAAAATGCATCCTAAAGTGGCCTTACTAGTCAAAGGAGAATTAGAAAAACTCTTGAAGGTTATTTTTATACAAGCCATTGATTATGCTGAATGGATCTCAAATGTAGTTCCAATAACTAAGAAATAAGCTACCAAAGTTAGGGTTTGCACAAACTTTAGAGATATTAATGTTGCATGCCCTAAAGACGATTTTCCTCTTCCCAACATGGATCAGATCATTGATTTTACTGTTGGGAGTAGAATGATATCCCTAATGGATGGATTCTCTGGTTATAATCAGATCAGGATAGCTCTTGAAGATTAGGATAAAATAGCCTTTATTACCCCTTGGGGAACCTTTTGTTGGAAAGTGATGCCATTCGGTTTAAAGAATGCAGGTGCAACATATCAACGAGCCATGACTTATATATTTCACGATATGATGCATGATATTCTACATGATTATGTAGATGATATTATAGCTCATTCCATCAAAGAATATCATTTATATGACTTGAGAAAAGTATTTGATCGGTTAAGGGAATATCTCATCCGATTAAATCCAGCCAAATGTATATTCGAAGTTAAGTCCGGTAAATTATTGGGGGTTATCATTTCTTTCCGTGGCATTGAAATTGACCCTCTCAAGATTATGGCTATCATTGATATGCCTACACCCATAAATATATCTGAATTACAAAGTTTACAAGGTAAGCTTCAAGCTATTCATCGCTTCATTGATAAGTTGGTGGACAAAATCGGACCCTTTCTTAAGCTTCTTAAGAAATATGTCTCTTTTCATTGGGACAAAGAATGCTAGGAAGCATTTGAACTCCTTAAGTAATATCTTCTTAAACCATTTATGCTTTCCCCACCTAGATCTGGTCGTCCATTTATCTTGTACATTTTTGCTTCAGATTTTGCCTTAGGAGCTATGTTAGCTCAACTTGACGATGAGAAGAAAGAACGTGCTAATTATTACATTAGTAGAACCTTAATCAGTTATGAAACTCACTACACAACATTAGAGAAACTATGTCTAGCAATCGTATTTTCTACATAGAAACTATGCCATTATATGCTCAGTCAGAAAATGTATGTTATTGCTAAATTCGACCCTTTGCGATATCTCATGAGTCGACCGTACTTATCTGGTCGCACAACAAAGTGGGTTCTTGTGTTAAGCGAGTTTGAACTCATGTTTATAGGACAAAAGTCTGTTAAAGGTCAAATCATAGCATATCAATTAGTTGTTGCACCCTTAGAGTCTACCCATCCCCTCATAATTGAGTTTCCTGATGAATGCCTTAAATTAGAGGCAAACCATCCTGAGCAATGGTCCCTATACTTTGATGGAGCCCGATGCATGAGTGGGGCTGGTGCAGGTATTATTTTAATATCTCCGTAGAAACATATTATACCTCTATCCTTCAAACTAACATTTTCTTGCACCAATAACACTATCGAATATGAAGCTCTCATCCTTGGATTACGAGCTGCCTTGGCATTGAAAATTAAAAATTTATTGGTTTTCGATGATTCTCAACTTGTCATAAATCAAATCAATGATGTTTATCAGACCAAAGATGATAAATTATGCCCATATAAAGCATATGTCTTACAATTATTATCTTTATTTGATCAAGTTACCTTGGAAGCTATTCCTCAAACTAGCAATCGTGCGGCTGACGCTATGGCTACAGCTGCATCTCTTTTGCCCTTGGAGTTAGATGAAGAATATGCTACCATCATTATTCGTCGACTCCAGGAACCCGCTTCAATAAAATCATGCTTAGAACCTTTGGATGTGTTTCTAATCAACAACACTACTCCAAAACCATGGTACACTGATATATTTAATTTTCTTCAAAATGGGACCTTTCTTGAAGATTGTAATCGCAACTAGCGTCGGTTATTACGTAGACAAGCAAGTCGCTTCGTAATCATTGGTAATACCTTGTATAGGAGATCTTTTGAAGGCATCTTACTGAGATGTTTGAATCTAGCAGAATCTAGATCAGCTTTGAGTGAAGCCCACAATGGATCTTGTGGGGGGCATTTTAGTGGTAGCACCATTGCTAAGAAGCTCCTTAGGATAGGATATTTTTGGCCTATAATGGAAAATGATGCACATGATTATGTACGACATTGCAACAAGTGCCAGAAACACAATGACCTTGTCCATGCGCCTGCATAAGAACTACAAGCTATTTCATCTCCTTGGCCCTTTTCAAAATGGGGCTTAGACATCATTGGAAAAATCAACCCCGTGTCATCCGATGGACACAAATTCATCATAACCGCCACCGAGTATTTCACGAAGTGGGTTGAAGCTATGCCCTTAGCTTCTTGCACTGGAACCCAAGTTTCCAAGTTTATTTTTAATCAAATTATTTGTAGGTTTGGCATTCTTGCAAATCTCATCTCAGATAATGGCACTTGTTTCAAAAATAAAGATGTCAAAAAATTATGTCAAAAATATAAAATTCAACATCGTTGGTCCACTCCCTATTATCCTCAAGGTAATGGCCAAGCAGAAGCATCTAATAAAACATTAATTAAAATCCTCAAAAGACTGGTCAATAAATTTGGCCGATATTGGCACATCCAATTATATCCAACTTTGTGGGCTTATCGAACTAGCGTTTGTACCCCCATAGGCACTTCACCTTTTGTTTTGGTTTATGGTGCTGAAGCCATTTTTCCCTTTGAATTAGAAGTCCCTTATTTAGCTCTACTAATTCAAGATACTGAAGTAGGAGATGAATATTGTGTTGGCATATTTAGTCAGCTGGAACTTCTAGATGAAAAGCGCATCAATGCTTTGGAGCATCTTCGTGCCTACCAAAACAAGCTTAAGAGAGCATACCTCAAGAAAGTTCATCCTTGATCCTTTGAGATCGGCCACCTTGTCTTAAAAGAAAATCAAAAAAATACTAATGCAACTAAAGACCTTAAAGGTAAATTTGAGCCCAACTGGCTTGGACCATATGTCATCACTGCTAAATTTGGATTGGGCGCATATCGATTAGCTACCTTAGATGGTAAAGATCTTAAAGAACCTATGAACATTATGCATATTAAATGTTATTATGCATAACATTGGGTCATTTCATCATTTGTATATATTGTATTTTGTATGTTGTTTCATTTTAGCCATTTATATCAAAATATTTTTCACCAAAAAATAGTAACAGTCTTTATTATTTCTTTTCATCACTCAAAATCAAAATATAAAAACATCAAAATCTTCAAAAACATCTTTTATTTTTACACCTGTTAATTCTTGAAGTATTGTAGTTATATTTTTAGTTATTTTGGATAAATTAGCATTTATTTGGAATCCCGCACTTTCACACTCACATGCATAAATGTCTTGATTTTATTTGATATGATTATTAATATCTCATATATCAAAGTCCACATTTGAATTAAATAAATTTTTGAGCATAGAGAATTGGTCTTGTTATTTATTTGAACCAAGTACATCTCTTCACATTAAAATTATTTCATTACAAATTCAATATGATGCTACATAGTAGAAGTGGTTTCTTGAGCAAAAAGTTTCCCCTGCTATCCTATCATGCACATGGTCTAGAATCTTTGAGAATTGACAAAAGGACAAGCTCACCCCTACCCAGAATAAAAATCCCTTGCTCTATAGCCAATCCAAGCAAGTATCCCTAGTATAGGAAGCAAAAAAAAAATTCAAAGCAAAAGAGAAAAAGAAAAATATTATTTTGTATCATCACAGCAATATTTCAGCATTATCTCAAGTTCCAAGCAAAATACAAAAAAAAAAAAGAGAAAAAGAGAAAAAAAGAAAAAGCAAAAGCAAAAGCAACAAAATCCCTTCCCTACCCCTTGAAAAGAAAATAAGGGTGAATGAGCTTGAATCTCTGGAATTCTCAATTATTCGAAAACTGTGAGGTAAGCCCCATAATAGGTGGTTTGTGCCCAACCCGCTTGGCCTTGGGTAATTCCTAGCATGGTGACATGTCTGTCACATTAGCGACCTTATTTTGTATAGACCTATGTCAGCTTATGGATTAGCTAGCTCTTGATAACCCAACTTACATAGTAGTCTGGTACGGTTACATGCATATAAATCATGGTCAAGGAACACTCATTTGGTTAAGTCAAAATTACTTGTATCAAGTTTTCTTGCTCAAAATTGGTGAATGAACAATACAATTGCACACACATTTGTATTTGAGAGATTCTGTATCATTATGATAAAGCAAGATCGGTAATGAACTCACATTTGCACATGAGGGTTCCTTATAAATCTACATTTGTCTTTGAGATAATGTAAAATATTTTTGCAACTATTTTTTTTGGAATAATTTTATCTTCTTATTTCAGAACATTTGTTTAGTATAAAAACTATTATTGTTTTCAAAAATCACAAAAATCTTTCAAACAAAATATGACACACATATAATCAATAAAGTCATGTTCATATTATTATTTTCTGTTTATCAACAACCAAAAAATCAATCATGCAATAAAACTAAAATATCAATTTCTTCTTCGGATTTCGCGATGATGGCATAAGTCTATACCTATAATTCTATGCCTAGGGCAAACCATTAATATAATTTTATTTTCCATTTATTTTTAAACAAATTCATAAAAACATATGACTTACATCATTATGTTACACATTTGAGCTTTAAAAATGAACAAACACTTATTTTATTTTCATGTCATTATGTCAACATTCAATTTTGCAATGATGGTATAGTTCCTAGGGACTTGTTGTGGCTGATCCACAACACACCCCAAAATTGGGGACCCACCTTTTTTGCATGCTTTCAAAAGGAATCTCAGTGACCCAGATGCTAAAAATCAAGAAAAAGGGGCAAAATTGCACAAGGATAGAAAAGTGTCACGAAATCGCGACATGTCGCGCCATCGCTGCCGAAAATGAAAAAGTATCACGAAATCGTGCCATCGCTGCCAAAAATGAAAAAGTGTCGCGAAATCGCGACATGTTGCTCCGTCGCGACCGAAAGAAGAGAGAGAAAGGCAGAATGGAAAAGTGTCGCGAAATCGTGACATGTTGCAAAATCGTGGGTCAAACCAGTCAAACAGGGCAAGGCACTAAAAGCGCTCGCGATTTGTAAAGAAAGGGAAAAAGTCGCGATATCGCGAAAGGGCATGAAGGGAAAAACGTCGCGATATCGCGAGGTCGATATCGCGAGTCTGCCCAAGCAGGTGTAGGATGGAAAATATGTCACGATTTCGTGACATGTCTGCCAAATACAACAAGAGCAGCCCGAAATAAAAAGTGTAGCGATTTCACGACGAAAGCAAAGCGTAGAAGTGAAAACGTGATTTTGAGGAAATTTTAGAAAAGTGTTTGAAAGCATATCAAATGAAAAGCGTCACGATTTCGCGATAGGTTGCAGCCAAGTGTACGGAGATGAAAAGCGTCACGATTTCGCGACATGTCACATTTTCGCTGGGCAAGAAGGCAAGAAGGCTGTTGGCCGAAAAACGTCGCGATATCGCGACATGTCACGTTTTTGCGGTGAAGGCAAAGGAGCAAAGCTGCATGCATAATAATGTCATGATTTACATGGGGCCATTACAGAATGTGCAGAAAGCGTGAAACACGTGGCATACAGGTGTCGGGGTTACAGAAGCGTTACAGGAAAATAGAAAATATCGAACGTTTCAGCATCGAGCATGAATTCAAAGCAACAAAAAGGTGGGAATACGAAACGATGCATTCTGGGAGGTGAAACGAAGCGACGCAGGGTGAAACAGAGAGCCGCGCCAGATAGTATAAAATCAGAAGCGTAGATTGATACAGGGGTTGGAAATTGCTGCTAGCAGAGTTGCAGAGACAAGGGCTGCAAGCCATTCTGGGCCTGCACTTGGAGCAATTTCCTTCATTTGTTCTGGATTTGTTAAACCTGGAACATTCTGTCATTGTAATTGATATATCATTTTAATACGGAAATACAGAGAGTTGGCATCTCATTGATGAGAAAGAAGGAGTCATTTTTGCATGCATGATTTAATGTTTTATCTTTCCCTTTCAGATTTCTAGGCTTTTAGGTGAAGTTTAATGCAAGTGTTCTTGGTTGCTTCATGCGAATGTCTAAATCTGAAATTACATTAAAAACCCCAGAAACCCGCACCTAGCTTATCTGGATTGTGCGAATTTGCAGGTTCAATAGGTTAGGTTGCATGCAGAAACCTCATTATCTTCGGTTTTGTCAATCAGGATGGTCGCACTCTAGACGTAGTTTAGTTTCATTTTCATTTGCATTTCTTTTATTTTCAATCCCTTATTTTATTTTTTGCATTTTAATTACTGTCATTCAAATAAATAACTGAAAATCCATCAAAGCTCAAGATCAAAATAGATTCAGTTCTTAGATTTATTCACTTTGAGTCCATTGTAAATTCAAATTAAAATAAACCATAGTGCCCCTTGTTAACATCCACTTGCAACCCTAAGGTATTCCCAGCATTTAAATTGAACAAGCATCATTGGTAAACAAAGAGCCAACATAACAGGAACCTTGGAGAAATTATTCTGTTATAATTTCTTTGCAAGCAGAGGATTTTGGGACTCAGATCCTACCGGAGAGTGTGCTTTCACAATTGGGTGAAAACACCACTCAACAGATTGGCGCTAGAAGGAGGGCCTGATTGGTTTACTTTATTTTGATTTTCATGCATAAGTAATATCTTTTTTATTCGATTTTGAAATTGTATCTTAAATCTCACAAACGGCTAAACTGCAGCATTTGTTTTTGTTTCTGTTGCAAGAAATAACCGAGGGTTTCATCAGGCAGGCTGGACCCACCGCGTCGTATTGCGACTAGGTCCCAAACAACCGGGGAAACCATATTCCATGACCTTACACTCACTGGTACTCCCAAGAATAAAACCAAGCAAGTTGTAAGCTTACCAGTCACAAAAGACCTTTTTGCTCCAGGAACATCGAGTGGACCTACACCAGTAATATCAGTTGCCACTAGTGTTCCTATTGTCAGTAATATTTCCACTGCTCTTGTAGGGTTGTCTTCATCGATTTTGAGTCAAATGGCTCAACCTCCAACAGCTCCTTGGTATGGAGCTAACAATATTCCTTTGAACATTGCAGGGGATATCCATGAAATCCCCAAGAACATAGAAATATTTTTGCCTAAATACAAACCAGATGGCCCAAGAATAGCAGAAGAACATATCCAAGCCTATAGGGATGTTTTAATTAGGTTGCAAGTCCAACATGAAGATGTGGCTTGCAGACTTTTCCCCATGAGCTTAGATCCAATAGCATATGAATGGTATATATGCTTACCAACTGGTTCAATCACTTCATGGGCACAAATGGAGAATGCCTTTGTTAATCAGTTCAGGTCACCTTTGGATCCCGCAACCATTTACAATCAATTCATTACATGCAAAAGGGGCCAGGGGGAACCAATCAGAACATTTAATCAAAAATTCCAAAAGTGCTATAATAGAGCAGTTCAGCATTTTGCCATCGATCCCGCAGTGGCTTTGCAGATATATTTTGGGGCATTGGACCCCATGACAGCCATGTTTGCAAGACGAAATCCTCAAGTCACCACGCTCGCTCTAGCCTATAATGAAGCCATGACCATCGAGCAAGCAAATGACACCACAGGGCTATGGATTTCCCCAGATGCCTATGATGGGACAATATGCTCCATATGGTCAAGCTCCCTTGGCAAATCAGATCATGGCACCGCAAATGCCAAGCATGAACGCCTTCCCATATCAGCAACCGTATCCACCAACACCTGCGTATGCACCCATTCCAATCCAACCAATTACATCCATTCCACCTGTTCCCGCATTTTTGCAGAATAGTCAATCGACTATGCAAGGAACCAACCAAGTTAATTCTCAGGCTATAGTTCCTTTCCCAAATCCAACTCCGATTCAAAGTGTCAATCCATACGGGAATCAAATTCCTCAAAACCCGACCCAAATGTTGAATCAAGACCCCACCAATTATGCAAATCCAACGGGGGTTAACAACAATGTGATTCCACCGAAGGAGATTTATTCAGAGGTCGAAGAGCTCAAGAAAATAGTTCATAAGCTGAGCAATGACATGGTTCAAAAGCAGAAGTATGAATCCCATGCCCCTCACTCAAATCAAAATTTTAACAATAGAGGGAGACATTGGAACACAAAGCCAAACAATGGGGGAGTACCCGCTCCCATTGCTAATCAACTAGATACTTCTACAAGACCTAGTCAATCCAATTCCCTTTTGAATCTTTCAGATTTGGCATGGGAAAGGGGGTGTAGGTTGCACAACACAAAAGAACACAATGAGAGGAATTGTCCCGAAATTGCTAGATACACTCATTGTTTTTAGGCACAAGTTGATGATTTGGAACTGGTATCAAATGAGGGTCCATCGCAACATCAAGATGATAACATTATGGTGATGGAAACTGTATATCATCAAGAAGGTGAGAGTGAGGAAGAAGAAGACGAAATTTTGGAATAGGAGGTGCAAGCTTTTCGAGATTTTAGAAAGGGGAATCATGGATACCATTTGAGAAGTAAATCTAAAGCCCCTAAAACCTCATCAACACCTCCAAACAACTCTATTCTTCCTCCGGATACTAAGGCAGATAATAATCCTCCTCCTCCACTCAGAAGAGAAATGTCTAATGACGTGCAAAAGACAGTCAAATCTGAAAAACCAAACTATGACATAGTGGAGGATCTAAAGAAGTCCAAATCTAGCCTTTCGTTCTTGGACGCGGCTAGATTGCCTGGCCAAAAGGAGGCGTTGATAAAGGCTCTGAACTCACCTGATCAAATGTGGAAGGGAAAAGGAGTTGAGTCCCATCTGATTTTACGAAAGGAGAGACGGGATGTCCCGCCATTCTTATTGACTCGAGAATTGCGGGTAAGAATTTGCATAACCGTTTGGTGGACACGGGTGCCACGAGCAACCTCATGCCTTCGGAGATATGTCAAATGCTAGGTCTGCAACCCGTTTCATCCAAATGCAAGGTCCTGCAATTGGACCGATCAGAGGTAAATGTGGTAGGGACCCTATATGATGTCAAAATTCAATTAAATTCTGAACCCAGGGTCCAACAAGTTGTCGACATTCTCGTTGTTAATATCCCAAGTAGATATGGAATGCTACTTGCGAGGGATTGGATGAAAACTCTGAATGGCTATTTTTCAACAGATCGCTCACATATGTGGCTACCCTGGAAAGGAATTGCAAATCAAATCAGAGTGGAAAATGAACCGAGGCTTAAAGAAATCATAACAAAATTTAACAAGCCGAATGAAGTTCAGTTTTCTGAGCCATAACTGGGGGTTTATGCACTTGATGTTGAGGAAGCTACTGAAGAGCCTAAAGAGGAAACATGTCATGGTGGCTCTTCTGAGGAAAATGATTGCACATGGTTGCTCGTAGTTTGATGGATCAAAATCTAGACAGGGAGCAGGAGCTGGAGTCGAGCTCACTGGTCCAGGAGGTAAACCATTATTGGTCGCCTATAGATTGCAATTTCCTTGCACAAACAATGTGGCAGAATACGAAGCATTGATCTTTGGTTTACGTCTAGCATTGAGCAAGCAAGTTAAATGCTTGAAGGTATTGGGAGATTCTGAGCTAGTAGTCAAGCAGATCAAAGGACAAGATACATGCCGTGACAGGAGACTGAGCCTTTATAGAACTAGGGTTATGGACCTCATTGAGGAATTCGACGCATTCAATATAGCCCTTATTTCTAGAAAAGGAAACCGAATAGCAGACTCTCTTGCAGTCACCGCGGGCATGTTAAATCTAGTTGACATAAAAAGGTGTAAAAAGTTCTCCATTGAATTGGTTCCTTGTCCATCAATACCCGATAATGTCAAGAATTTCCAGGTTTTTGAAAATGACAGACACATCTTCAAATTTGTCACGAACTCGGGTATTTTTGAAAATCAGGTGATTGATGAGGAGCAAAGGTGGCAAGATGAAACAGAAAATGAGAGTGAAACCGCATGTCAATCCAACAAAATACCTAAAGACGTGGTTTCATTGGAGAAAATGTTCGACGTGGGATACAAGACCAAAAAAGGAAAAAGGGTCCCACTCCCCAAAGATGCATGTGATTCAATTAATCTAGGGAGTGCAGACAATCCAAAGGAGGTGTACATTGCAAAGGCATGTACAGATGAAGAAAGGAGCAACATAATACAGGCATTGAAGCATTACATAGATTGCATTGCTTGGAATTACAATGAGCTGAAAACATACAACCAAGACATCATCACACATACCATTCCTCTGAAGCCAGACTCCAAGCCTTTTAGGCAAAGACAACGAGTTGTTAACCCGCTATTGGAGCCTTTGATCGAAAAGGAGGTCAAAATATTATTGGAAGCGAAGATCATATTTCCTGTTAGGCACTCAACCTGGGTTGCTAACCTCGTTCCAGTAAGAAAAAAGAGTGGAGAGATTAGGCTGTGCATAGATTTTCGAAATCTTAATAAAGCCTCTCAAAAGGATAATTATCCATTGCCATCAATCGATGAAATTCTACAAACGGTAAATGGATCTGAAATGATGTCCTTTCTTGATGGGTATTCTGGATACAACCAAATTCTTATACATCCAAATGACAGGATGAAAACAGCCTTCACCACCAAGTGGGGGACATTTGCATATAAGAGAATGCCGTTTGGACTGTTAAATGTTGGTGCAACATTTCAACGTGCCATGGACTATGCATTCAAAGGGCTTATAGGCAAATGTATCATCGTGTATGTGGATGATATTCCAAGTATTCTCAAAGAAGAGAGAAGACCATGTCAAAGATTTGAAGAAAGTGCTTCAAAGATGCAGAGAACATGGAATTTCCTTAAATCCCAAAAAGTGCATTTTCGGAGTAACAGAAGGAAAATTGCTTGGTCACATCATTTCAAAAGAGGGCATATCCATCGACCCAAAAAGGATACAAGCTATCCAAAACTTGCCTCTCCCAGGTAGTAAAAAAGAATTGAGATCTTTCTTTGGGCAGGTTAATTTTGTGAGGAAGTTCATCTCAAGCTTTGCTGAGATAGCCAAGCCTCTGAACAAAATGCTCAAAAAGGATGTAGATGTGAGATGGAACGAGGAAAGTAGGGTGGCCTTTCAGAACATCAAAGATGCCATTTCCAGAGCCCCGGTCCTCATAAGTCCAGACTATTCCAAACCTTTCTATATTTATGCTTTCGCATCATAACACTCTTTCGCGAGTGTCTTAACCCAAAAAGGTGAGGATAGTGCAGAAAACCCCATAGCATTTTTAAGTGCCCCTCTAAAAGATGCTCAATTAAGGTATTCCATCCTTGATAAGCAGATGTACGCACTTTTTAAAATGGTAAAAAAATTTAGACATTACATTGTGCACAGCAAAGTTATTGCCATTGTGCCTGACCTTGCTGTTAAGACCATGTTTTTACAGAATGAACTAGGTGAGAAAAGAGGGAAATGGATTTCCACCATCCAAGAATTTGATCTCGAAATCCAACCTATGAAACTAGTTCGAGGACAGGGACTGGTGAAGGCGATCGCTGAAAATAATCCGCAAATAACATGCCAATATTCAAATACGTAATACATTTCTAAGGATGACTGGTATGTTGACATTGTGCAATTTCTATTGAATGGTAAGTGTCCTTCTAATCTGAATTCAACTCAAAGAAGAGCTTTAAGGCTTAAGTCTATCAATTATCTGATGAAATCTGGTGTTCTTTACAGGAAGAATCATGAAGGGATCTACCTGAGGTGCCTGAACAAAGAAGAAGCTGCCAGGGTGTTGCAAGAATTTCACGGGAAACATGGAACCGGTCATGGTGCGGAAAATGCTACAAGCGCATCAAATCCTGAGAGCAGGATACTACTGGCCCCATATTTTCAAAGATGCACATGCCCATGTACGATCTTGTCATATCTGTCAAGTGGCTGCCAATAGAGAAAGAAATGCAGCCATGCCATTACAACCTGTAGTTGAAATGAGACCATTTGCACAATGGGGACTAGATTTCATTGGGGTTATTAACCCAAATTCTTTTGATTCTCATAAATTCATATTGACAGCTACAGACTATTGTACAAGGTGGACAAAAGCGATTCCTACTAAACATGCCACCACAGACGTTGTAATAAAATTCCTTGAGGACCATATTATAACAAGATTTGGAATGCCCGATTCTATTGTCAGTGACAATGGTAAAGCTTTTATTTCTACACAATTTGCAGATTGGGCATATGACAACAAAGTGAGCTTAAAGTTTGCATCTAATTATTACCCTCAAGGAAATGGTTTGGCCGAATCTTCAAATAAAAATTTGTTGAACACCATTAAGAAATTGCTGGAAAAGAACCCTCGGGATTGGCACAGCCAATTAAAGTTTGCCCTTTGGGCAGATAGGACCAGAGTAAAAGAATCCATAGGGAATACTCCCTATCATTTGGTCTATGGGCAAGACCCGATATTTCCTGCAAATTTGAAGTTGCAGACCTTGCATTTCATACAAGAGTACTTGGGGACAGATGATCAAGTTGAAGCCAGGTTAAGTCATTTGCTGCACCTTGATGAAAAGAGAGAAGAAGCCATGAATCACATGAATAAACACCAGGAAGTTATCAAGAGATGGTTTGACAGAAGGGCCAAATTTAAGTCCTTCAGAATTTCAGATTTGGTATTACTATGGGACAAAAGACATGAGGAAAAAGGGAATCATCAAAAGTTTGATTGTCTTTGGTTAGGCCCCTATCAGATTTCAGAAATTCTCGAGAAAAATACCTTCAGAGCTAAAAACTTTAGAAGGGAAAGATTTTATGCTACCGGTTAATGGGCAGATTTTAAAGCATTATTTTAGCCCTTAGGTTGTGAGAGTTTGATGTTATTCTTTTCGGTTTTGGTGGAGATTTTCAGATTTTGTTTTCATTGTTTAGGACTGTTAGTCTAGTTAGGATTTAGATTGTGGATTGATTTCAATTGACATGTTTTGTTTTTATAAAAAAAAAAAAAAATAATAATTGAGATGTCAACTTATGCTTAAGACTAGGAGAATATGAAATATTGGAATTGTCTTGTAAAAGCTCCACAAGTAACACAAACATTTTAAGTTATATCGTTTGAAACTTGTGATGCATGAAGTAGTCAGTTTTGTATGTCAAATAATTTCATTTGCAATTCAAGAGATAATGCATTCATGTTACATCTCACTTTACATATACATTCCATCTTAGTTGCATATGCATCTTAGGTACAAATCATTAAAGTGTGTCAAATCCTCTTAGGGTTGTGTTATAACATAAATATAAAAAAATCCTAAGGTTGGAAACTGAGTCTTGAGATGTCTAGAACCAAGCACATCTTATACACATTAAAAAGGATCTTGAGCAAAATGATCAAAACCTAACTTGGAAGAAAAGGTTGGGCGAAAGAGGTTTTTCATGTCTATCCTATTATGCAACATGATCCTTAAAACAGTGGTTTTGACCACTTCCATAAAGCTTAAAGCCTAAAATCGGAGTAGTAAGGATAGGGTTAAATCCTCATCGAACTTAGGTTGAGGATCCAACTCCCCAAAGCTTTGATTTGACCTACATGGAGTAGTAAGGATAGGGCATAAATTCTCATCTCGCTTAGGTTGAGAATCTGATTCCCCAAAGCTCTTATGTCTCATTTCATGATAAATCTTGGATTGGAAGGATCGTACTACTTGTCCTCTAGCAAAGGATGGGTAGTCATCCCCAAGGTCTAAGCAATAAATTAATATTTTCCATTTTTATCCAAAGCTTGGATTGGAAGGATCGTACTACATGTCCCTAGCAAGGATGGGTAGTCATCCCCAAGGTCCAAGAAGTAAAAAATTAATTTTTCCCATCTCATATTTATATTGGATTGGAAGGATCGTACTACTTGTCCTCTAGCAAAGGATGGGTAGTCATCCCCAAGGTCCAAAGAAATGAAGATAAGTCTTGGATTATGGGGTTAAGTATGCCCATGCATGGCAACATGTCTTGTCTAAAAAACAAGACCACTGATTGTCCAAAGGGTTAGACTAGCATGACCATTTCTTCCATAATTGGTTAAATTATTTTGCTCAAAGTGAGGTAATGAACTCTAAATCAGAATAGTAAGGATAGGGTTAAACTCCCATCTCGGTTAGGTTGGGAGTCTGATTCCCCAAAGTTCTGATTTCACATTCACTTGCACATGGGTTCAAGATAGTAGGGACTCATAACCAACTTTGGGATATAATAAAGCAATTAATTAGTGGATCCTAAGAGGGTTTGGCAATCTTGAATGTTTGTACATGATACTAGAAGAAAGACTATGCCTTTTATAAAAGCAAAATCTCCTAGCATATTCATTAGGTTACACAAATCATTCACAATCTCACATATGCATTCATGTAAAACTCGACAATGGAATGTTGATCAATTTCAAACGATAGGGAATGAAATTCATTGCACACACCGAGCTAATACTTGATGATTCTGATGATTCATGTACTTCTGATCTTTGGGCATTTGTTTATATTGCTTATGTGCTAACACATGTTTTCGAGTTTGTATATGTTTCAGGTTGGGTTCTCACTAAAATGCTCAAGAGCATTTGACAACAGAGTCACCATTTGTTGTGGCTGATCCACAACACACCCCAAAATTGGGGACCCACCTTTTTTGCATGCTTTCAAAGAGAATCTCGGTGACCCAGATGCTAAAAATCAAGAAAAAGGGGCAAAATTGCACAAGGATAGAAAAGTGTCACGATATCGCGACATGTCGCGCCATCGCTGCCGAAAAATGAAAATTGTCACGAAATCGCGACATGTTGCTCCATCGCTGCGAAAATGAAAAAGTGTCACGAAATCGTGACATGTTGCTCCGTCGGCCGAAAGAGGAGAGAGAAAGGCAGAATGGAAAAGTGTCGTGAAATCGTGACATGTCACAAAATCATGGGTCAAACACAAACAGGCAAGGATAAAAGTTAAAAAAGAGAAAATGGAATGGAAGGAATCGCGATAAAAAAGGCATGAAGAAAAATGTCAGGATATCGCGAAAAAGCCAAAGGGCATGAAGGGAAAAATGATCGCGATATCATGCGACAAAAGGATGTAAGGAAAAGGCGATTTGGAAGAAAACAAAGGGATAAAAAGAAAAAGGGCATGAAGGAAAATTTAGAGAAAAGTGATGGAAAAAGAGAAAACGTCACGATTTTGTGATGGGGAGAGTGTACGGAACAGAAAAGCGTCGTGATTTCGCGACATGTCGCGTTTTCGCTGGGCAAGAAGGCAAGAAGGCTGTTGGCCGAAAAACGTCGCGATATCGCGACATGTCGCGTTTTCATGGTGAAGGCAAAGGAGCAAAGCTGCATGCATAATAATGTCGCGATTTACATGGGGCCATTACAGAATGTGCAGAAAGCACGAAACACGTGGCATACAAGTGTCGGGGTTACAGAAGCGTTACATGAAAACAGAAAATATCGAACGTTTCAGCATCGAGCATGAATTCAAAGCAACGAAAAGGCGGGAATACGAAACGATGCATTCTGGGAGGTGAAACGAAGCGACGCAGGGTGAAACAGAGAGCCGTGCCAGACAGTATAAAATCAGAAGCGCAGATTGATACAGGGGTTGGAAATTGCTGCTAGCAGAGTTGCAGAGACAAGGGCTGCAAGCCATTCTGGGCCTGCACTTGGAGCAATTTCCTTCATTTGTCCTGGATTTGTTAAACCTGGAACATTCTGTCATTGTAATTGATATATCATTTTAATACAGAAATACAGAGAGTTGGCATCTCATTGATGAGAAAGAAGGAGTCATTTTTGCATGCATGATTTAATGTTTTATCTTTCCCTTTCAGATTTCTAGGCTTTTAGGTGAAGTTTAATGCAAGTGTTCTTGGTTGCTTCATGCGAATGTCTAAATCTGAAATTACAGTAAAAACCCAGAAACCCGCACCTAGCTTACCTGGATTGTGCGAATTTGCAGGTTCAATAGGTTAGGTTGCATGCAGAAACCTCATTATCTTCGGTTTTGTCAATCGGGATGGTCGCACTCGGACGTAGTTTAGTTTCATTTTCATTTGCATTTCTTTTATTTTCAATCCCTTATTTTATTTTCTGCATTTTAATTACCGTCATTCAAATAAATAACTGAAAATCCATCAAAGCTCAAGATCAAAATAGATTCGAGTTCTTAGATTTATTCACTTTGAGTCCATTGTAAATTCAAATTAAAATAAACCATAGTGCCCCTTGTTAACATCCACTTGCAACCCTAAGGTATTCCCAGCATTTAAATTGAACAACATCATTGGTAAACAAAGAGCCAGCATAACAGGAACCTTGGAGAAATTATTCTGTTATAATTTCTTTGCAAGCAGAGGATTTTGGGACTCAGATCCTACCGGAGAGTGTGCTTCCACAATTGGGTGAAAACACCACTCAACAGGACTTATTCAAAAAAATTATCACACTTAAAAATTTTTGCCTAGCAAAATCATATTTCTTTAATATGTCATGCATAATAATTTTTATGAAAATCTGAAAACAAATCATCACCATCATCATTTCCCTCATCACAACATAAAAGTCTTCAGACAGTCTCTTAAGCACCCTTTTACTTTTAGCGATATTTCTATATTGGGACTAGCTTGACGACCTAGTGAGCGGTGACTCCATGAAAAGGTCTATACCAATGACAATGTCCTTTGAAATTATTGTTAGAAGTCCCTTTTATTTTTCATCAAATCACACCACAAAAATAACCAATTTATGCACATCAGATTATTTCATTTACAATTTTATGCCAGGACATAAAAATTATAATTATTTCCAATGACATAATTACATGAATCATCAATTAATCACAAAATTCAAAATTAAAGCATCATACAACATATACACAAGTCATCTCATCAAAAAAGATAATCTATATATCTCAATCAATTATGTACATCATCTGGATTGGTATGCCACAATCAAAACCTTGGCATACTAAATCCCCTAAAAATACATATATAATAATACAATCTGCCCTCTGTAGCAGCTAGCCTCGAGAAGACCTCAAGCTCTCAACCTCATCTCCTCCCCCATCTTGATGTGGAGGAGGTGGTCCCATAGAGGTCCGGGCTGTGTCCCGAGTCCTCTTCGTTGATCGTGAGGATGTCCTCGATGATCCCATCATGATCAGCTCTGCAATAGGGGTTGGAAGTGGTACCCTTTGTCCCTCTAGAACCACATGATAGTATAGCCCCTGGTAGAATGCGATCTGAGCAATAGACTGTACCAGATATTGAGTGCTCGCCCCTCCACTCTGACACCTAAGCCATGTAGCCTCGTCCTATAGCATCTACACCTAAGCCCAGAGACGAGCAACCTCAACCTGAAGAGCCACCATCTCACTGCTCTCCCCTACCTCAAAACCCTTGCCCTTATCGGGCGATGGTGGTCTCTCCCCTTGCTGAGAAGGGACTCCCCTCTCCCTCCTCCCTATCTCCTGAGGTCTCTATGGAGCTTGACCCATCCTCTGGTGTCTCTCCTATGGAGACCATCGCTGCTCTCTCCTGTCGTGACCTTGTGCTGCATCAATAGCAGCTTGGCATCGCCTCCCCATTCATCGCACCACAACATGCACTGGACCCTATGCCCTCATCATTCGAGGAGGGTGGATGCCTACGTACCAGGCATCGTACCCATCTGTGACCCCAACATCATCACCATTCACTGGCTGGATGGGGGCATCATCTGTGTCCTGACTCTAGAATCATTGCATGTATAGAGCCCCACTCAACATGGTACTATCCCAAACAGTATGGGAGTACTCGTAATCCCTGAGAGAAGGGATCCCCTATCGTAGACCAAACTATCATAGAACTTGATTGTAGCGATGTAGCTCTAGCTCTCCCCACTCCATCCTTAACCAACAGACTCGCCTGATGCAATCCAACTCCTGCCCATCCTTTGCCCACCTGAGGTGCTCTCGCCATGGCCTCTAGGTGATCTGGTTTGGGATGAGGTCATCCAATAACCTCCGTGACATTGACAAATTGATCCATCATTGTGACCCCCTCTGTAACCACCAGTAGAAAACATGGGGCCTATCTTGGTCAACCCTTGTCAGTGGGAGCCCTATCGGCCTTCGCAATGCGATGTGCTCCCAACACCAAACCTGCAGTAGCGATGTCAAGACCAAACATCGGCCTCCCTTGTATATGACCCCATGTAGGATCCTATACAAGCGGCATAGCACAAAACTACCCCAAGAAAACTTGTAATTGTGGTCTCTCATGTCATAGACCACATTTGAGAGGAGCCATAGTAGTCTGCACCTGCTTTGGTTGCACATCGGTAAGCCACCTACTACCCTTGCCAAAACCTGAGTCAGCCTAGATGCCCCAAGAATCTACCTTAGAGACTCAATGTTCACTTCGCCCTTCTCCAGGAAAATCTTAGGTCCTCGACCAATCTTATCATTGCCTGGCCCTGATTTGTCATAGGCATCATCAACCATCCCTGTATGGGGATCCTCATGATCCTCCATACGTCCTCTAGTGTGGGAGCCATCTCCCCTATTGGTAACAAGAAGCGGGATGATCCTGGATACCATCTCTCTGCTAGGGCTATCAACAGCCCCATGTTTGTCGATACTTGTGGCATCTCTGCCACATGCTGTAAATCGACCTGAGCCAGTCGGTCGTGCTCTACCTGATCAAGCACAGCTATGTCATCTCACAGCCCACCATATTTCCATTCCTGAATCTTAGTAATCCCTTCTACAAAACAAACAATAAAACAATAAAATTCATTAATAAACCAATCATTAAAATAAAATTAAACACATTTTAATCAAGCTTAATTTCTTAAAAATGATGATATCGTCCACCATTGGATGACATCGTCCCAAATTGGGTAAAATTGTCCTTTGTAGGACGAAATCATCTACTATTTCATAACTTGGGGATCGCCACTTGTTGGATGAGATCGCCCCTAGATCACCGATTTCACCCTCCGACGAAATCGACGATATAGGGATGATTTCGATGAAATAGGGACGATTTCATCCCGACGTCGTTGACGGCCTAAAAATGGCCACGATGCCCCAAAACAATCAAAATTTAAAACAAAAAATTGCACAAATTAAATTCAAACATAATTCACTAGGATTAGATCCTAACCTGTAGCCCGCATCGGACCTCTGTCGCTTTGTGTGTTGTCTTAACCTTTTTTCTCTCTGCAGAGCTCTAAAAAGAATAAAAATGAACAATAAAAATGAATTAGGGTTTTACCGTATTTTTCTTAATTTTATTCAAAAACAACAACATTTTTAATTTTGTTTTTCGCGTTTTTACCTCAAACGTTCGATTTGGGTAAAAACACGGAGGGGGAACCATAGTAAGTAGTCATACGATTCGACCTAGAATCGTCGTCTAAAAATTTGAGTAAATTTTTGCTTTCTCGTAAAATGGGAAAAACTCGTCTTTAACGCATTTTCTTCAAAAAATTCACTAAAGAGGGGGAAAAATGTAGCACCCTAAAATTGGTGCAGTTAAACCTTAGTAAAAGATTAAAATTTGAATTTTAACCCAAAATGCCTGTTAAACCACCTGTTACCCGCTTTCCTCGTTTTTCATGCCGTTTTTAGGATTTTTTTTGACCGTTGGATGATATCGTCACAGATCAGACGAAATCATCCCAGATCTGATGAATTCGTCTGGAACAAAACATCCAGATGATTTCATCCCAAAATTTAATTTTCATAATTAGCTTCTATTTCAACAGCTTCTCTAACTTGGGTAGAAAGCATGTCTGTGTAGTTAGAGTCTCCCCCATTGGAGATCTCCCAAATTGGGATGATTTTCAACCTCCTAACCTCTCCCTAATCCTATATAAACTAGGATTTTCTCAGTTTATCCCCCTGAACCCCCTAGTTGACAGATTTATCTGCAGAGTTAGCTCCTTGTGCATTAGAACATCCTCATACTATTGTTTGTATTTGGTATTTCAAGTCTTCTTGTAGGAATATTATTATTTTTCAGTTGAAGTAGGCTAGGATCATCTCTAACAATTCTAGACAATTTTGGACAATCCTGTTGCAGATCGACGACGATCTCGTACGATTGGAGGCGATCTCGACTACAGTCCAGATTGGGGGCAATCAGAGCCCAAAATTTGCATTTACTTATCGTTTCTCTTCATTTTCTTATGCATTAGATTGGTTTATTTTATTTCTGCATCCTGGAGTTCACCTCATTTAGCATAGATATATGATAAAGTCAAAATAAATTTTCAAATTGATGCATTTCCTTTTAATTGTTATCGAGATCTACCATTTAGGAAAATTCATTGTTACTTCTATCATTTCCCCTTGCTTTTGCAATTGCATTTTTGGTATTTTGTATCTATTTTTGTGATTATAGGTTTCTGACGAATTCGTCTGATCCCGTCTGATCTCAAATGATCCCGTGACTGTGCAATTTTAGATGATTATGTATGATTCAAGATGATTTGGACTGCTACAAAATGCAGAACCTTCATTCAGACATCTGAAATCAGGTATATTCTGTCTTATTTAGCGTATTCTCTGTGTTCAACATTTATTCATGTTTTCTTTATCCATAAAAAATCAACATCGGCATATAGATTAGTTTAGATTCATTTTTTCCAAACCTAGGAATTGAATGATTGAACATAAAATAAACACATCAAACCTATCATCAACCTAGGCGTGGAAACTACCACTTAAAAGTTTCCTGGTGAACCCACCATCCATCAAAAATTCACCCTTATACCCCTCCCCCAAGAAGCAGGACCTTCAAAGGGCCTCTTAGTCCGAGGTATTGTCCCATCCTTCTCGCATCCCCCTTCTAGGCATGGATCCTATAGCCTAAAGGTAAGGATGCAAAAAATTTAGAGTGATACAATAGTAAATAAAGTCATTTTTATATATTATTATTTTACGTTTATCTCAAAATCAAAAAAACACAATTATGCAATAAAACTATTATATCAATTTTTTTTTTTACGATGATGGTATAAGTCTATACCTAAAATTCTATGCCTAGCACAAACCATTGTTCTAATTTTATTTTCCCATCCATTTTAAATTCATAAAAACATAAGGCTTATATCATTATGTTACACAATTGTGCTTTAAAAAGAACGAACACATTTTCTATTTCATTTCATTCTGTCAACATTCTATTTTGCAACCATGGTATAATTCCTAGGGATTTATTCAAAAAAATTATCACACTTAGGAATTTATGCCTAGCAAAAAGCATTTTTTAAATATATTTCATGCATAATTTTTATAAAAATCTGAAAACAAATCATAACCATCATCATTTTTCATCATCACAACATAAAGCCTTAAGACAATTTCTTAAGCATTATTTTACTTTTAGAAATATTTCTATACTGGGATTAGCTTGACGACCTAGCGAGTGGTGACTCCATGAAATGGTCTATAATGCAAAAATTTCCTTTGAAATTATTGTTAGAAGTCTCTTTTATTTTTTATCAAATCACACCACAAAACAACCAATTTGTTTACATCAGATTATTTCATTTAAATTTTATGGCATGACATAAAATTATAATTTATTTTTCATGACATAATTACATGAATAAACATAATCAAAATTAAAGCATCATACAACATATACACAAGTCATCTCATCAAAAAGACCATATATATATATATATATATATATATATATATATATATATATATATATATATATATATATATATCAACAAATTATGTACATCATCTCAAAATTGGATCGGTATGCCACAATCAATACCCCAAAGATACTCAATGCTCTCAAATATATATACAGTCTCTGTGCAGTCTATAGCAGCTAGTATTGAGAAGCCCTTGAGCTCTCAGCCTCATCTCATCTCCCACCCTGGCATGGATGAGGTGGTCCCATAGAGGTCCATGTTGTGTCTCAGGTCCTTGTCGTCGATCGTGAGGATATCCTCGACGATCCCATCCTGATTGGTTCCACAATGTCGACTGGCAACTGTACCCTCTAGCCCTTTGGAACTAGCTGGAAGTATACTCCTTGATAGAACACGGTCTGCATCATAGACCATGCCAACTCCTGCATGCTCGCCCCTTCGCTCTAAGCCCTGAGCCGTGTAGCCTCATCCTATAGAGTCTGCACCTGAGCTCGTAGGCGGGAAACCTCAACCCAAAGATCCATCGTCTCACTGCTCTCCCCTACCTCGATGCCCTTGTCATTATCAAGCGATGGTGGCCTCTCCCCCTGTTGATAAGGGAATCCCTCCTCCCTCCTCCCTATCCGCTATAGTCTCTGTGGAGCCTATGCCATCCTCTAGCATCTCTCCTATGAAGACCGTCACTGCTCTCTCCCTCCACAACCCTATGCTACCTCAATGGCTGCCTGGTGCCACCTCCCCATATGTCATACAATCATGTGCATCAAACCCTATGTCCTCATCATCTGAGGAGGGCGGATGCTTGTGTACCAGGCATCGTATTTGTCAGCAACCCCAGTGTCATCTCCATCCACTGGCTTAATGGGGATATCATCCACGTCTTGGATCTAGAATCACTACATATCTAGAGCCCCAATCAGTGTGGTATTATCCTGGATAGTCTATGAGTAATCATAATACCTGATAGAAGGGATCCCTTGCTGAAGACCGAACTACCATAAATCTTGGTCGTAGCAGTGGATCTATACCTCTCCCTACTCCATCCTCAGCCAACAGACTCGCCTGATGCGAGCCAGCTCCTACCCATCCTCTACCCACCCTGGATGCTCTCTCCATGACCTCCATGTGATCTGGTCTGGGATGAGGTCATTTAGAAACCTCCATGACATCGATAGATCTATTCGCCGTTGTGACCCTCTCTGTAGCCACCAATAGAAAACTTGGGGCCTCTCTCGGTCAACCCCTATCAGTGGGAGTCCTATCGGCCACCGCACCGTGATGTGCTCCCAGCACCATACCTATAGCAATGATGTCCAAACCAGACATCGGCCTCCCTTGTATATGACCCCATGCAATACCCTATACAGTCGGTACAGTATAAAGCTACCCCATACAAATTTGTACCCGTGGTCTCTTATGTCATAGACCACATCTAAAAGGAGCCAGGGTAATCTACACCCACTTTGGTGGCATAGTAGTAGGCCACCCACTATCCCTGCCAACACCCAAGTCAACCTAGATACCCCAGGAATCTGCCTCAGTGACTCGATGTTCACTCTGCCCTTATCTAGGGTGAAACTCGGGTCTTCGCTCAGCCTCATCATAGCTTGGCCCTGATTGGTCGTAGGAGTCATCAACCATCCCTGTATGGGGATCCTCAATATCTTCCATACGTCCTCTAGTGTGGGAGCCATCTCCCCTGTCGATAACTAGAAGCGGGACAACCCCGAATACCATCTCTCTGCTAGGGCTATCAATAGCCCCATGTCTGTCGATACTTGTGGCATCTCTGCCACGTGCTGTAGTCCGACCTATGCTAATCAGTCTCGCTTAGCCTGGTGAGCGTGGCCACATCATCTCTCAACCCCTCATATTTCCACTCTCGACTCTTTAGTAATCCCCTCTGTAAAACAAACAATAAAACAACAAAATTTATTAATAAAACAATTATTAAAGTCAACTAAATGCAATTCAAACAAGCTTAATTTCATAAAAATGATGATATCGTCCACCATTAGATGATATCGTCCTAAATTGGGTAAAATTTTCCTTTGTAGGATGAAATCATCTCTAATTTTGCAACTTAGGGATCACCCCTTGTTGGATGGGATCTCCCCTATTTCGCCGATTTTGCCCTCAAACGAAATCGACGATCTAGGGACGATTTCGACGAAATTGGGACGATTTCATCCCAACATCGTCGATGGCCTAAAAACGGCCACGATGCCCCAAAACAATCAAAATTTTAATCAAAAATTGCACAAATCAAATTAAAAACATAATTCACTAGGTTTAGATCCTTACCCATAGCTCGCACCGGACCTCTGTCGATCTGTGTGCTGTCTCGACCATTTTTGTCTGCAGAGCTCTCAAATAGTAAAAATGAATAGTAAAAATAAATTAGGGTTTTACCCTATTTTTCTTAATTTTATTTTAAAACAACAACATTTTAATTTTTTTTTTCGTGCTTTTACCTCAAACGTTCGATTTGGGTAAAAACACGGAGGGGGCACCATAGTAAACAGTCGTACGATTCGACCTAGAATCGTCGTCTATACAATTGAGTAAATTTTTTTTACTTTCTCGTAAAACGAGAAGAACTCGTCTTTAATGCATTTTCTTCAAAAAAATTGCTAAAGAGGGGGCAATATGTAGCACCCTAAAATTGGTGCAGTTAAACCTTAGTAAAAGGATAAAAATTTGAATTTTAACCCAAAACCGCCCGTTAATCGCTCGTTACCCGCTCCCCTTGTTTTTCATGCCATTTTTAGGATTTGTTTTGACCGTTGGACAATATCATCGAAGATCAGATGAAATCATCCTAGATCTGATGAAATCATCTGGAACAAAACGTCCAGACAATTTCATCCCAAAACTAATTTTTATAATTAGCTTATGTTTCAACAGCTTCTCTAACTTGGGCAGAAAGCGTGTCTGCATAGTTAGAGTCTCCCCCGTTGGAGATCTCCCAAATTGGGATGATTTCCAACCTCCTAACCTCTACCTAATGCTATATAAACTAGAATTTTCTTATTTTATCCCCCTGGATGACTGATTTCCCTGCAACTTTAACTCTTCATGCATTAGAACACCTTCACACCTTCATTTGCATTGTGTATTTCAAGTTTTCTTGTAGGAATTTTACTGTTTTTCAGCCAGAGCAAGCTCGGATCGTCTCTGACAATTCCAAAAAATTTTGAATGATCCTGTCGTAGATCGGTGACAATATCGTACGATTGGAGGCAATATTGACTACAGTCCAGATTGGGGGGCAATCAGAGCCCGGAGTTTGCATTTTCTTGTATTTTCTCTTCATTTCCTTATGCATTAATTTAGTTTATTCTATTTTTTCATCTTGGAGTTCACCTCATTTAGCATAGATGCATGATAAGGTCAAAATAAATTATTAAATTAGTGCATTTCCTTTAATTGTTATCTAGATTTATCATTTAGGTAAGTTTACTGTCATTTCTATCATTTCCCCTTGCTTTTGCAGTTGCATTTTTGGTTTTTGATATCTGTTTTTGTGATTGTAGGTTTTTGACGAATTCTTCTGATGATAATCTCATCAGATATCAGATGGCCGACTATGATCTAAGGTGATTATGTGCAATTTCAAATGATTATGTAAGATTTGAGACGATCTGGACTCCTAAAAACCTTAGAATCTTCATCAGACCTCCGAAATTAGGTATATTCTGTCTTATTTTACATACTTTCTATGTTTAGCACTTATTCATGTTTTATGTATTCATATAAATTAGCATTGGCATCTAGAATAGCTTAGATTCATCTTGGCAAAACCTAGGAATTGAATGATTAAAATATAAAATGAACACATCAAACCTACTCTCAACCTAGGCATGGAAACTGCCACTAAAAAGTTTCCTGGTGAACCCACCATCCATTGAAAATTCACCCTTATACCCCCCTCCTTGAGAGGAATGACCTTCAAAGGGCCTCTCAGTCTGAGGTATTGTCCCATCCTTCTCACATCCACCTTCTAGGTGCGGATCCTATAGCCTGAAGGTAAGGATGCAAAAAATTTGGAGCGATACAAGAACTGTTTGATTCCCAATTTCTCACCATTTCTTAAACCTAAGCATAGGGCCTCATATTCTGCTGTGTTATTGGAGCACCTCCAAGTCAACCTGTAAGAGAAAACTTTTTCCTCTCAAGTGGGAGAAATCAAAACTATTCTGAAACCAACTCCATTCTTGCACCTAGCCCCATCAAAGAAAAGCTTCCACAATTGATTCACAGAACCATCCTTTTCTAGGGAGGGTATCAATTTTCTTTTTGGTTTCTCAATAGAATAGTTTCCTATTTTTTTTTCTATCATGTCATTAAAATTTTGTAGAGAAAACTCATCCTTGGCTTGGAGCTCTTATAATGTTTCTTCCATTAGATCTTCTTCTATTTTTTCTTCAGTCATCATATTTATGCGGTCAGTTTCACCAATATTTTCTACATGAAACGTAGATGGTTTCTCATTAAAAATCTTGACCCTTCTACCTTTGAAAGGTATCTCCACATGAGAATAATCTAAGGATAAGTATCCTCCTATCTTTGCTGTGAACTCTCTGGATAGACACATACCAAAATAGGGCTCCAAGTCTACGACTACTACCTCTTGTATGACTGTCATTTGAGGTATTTTATGCAGTCGTATGAGAATATCCTTTATCACTCCTATAGTTTTTACTAGGAGTACCATCTAACTATAGGACGCTTGCGCTGCTCCTAGTGTACTCCATTCCCATAATATCACATACTACTTTGGGTATCACAGTGGTAGCAGCGCCTAAATCTATCATGCAGTTGTGGACAACCCATCCTTCCATTTGAAGGAACAAATAAAAGGGTGGTGGCCTGTTCTTACCAATGGCATACGTCAAGTTCGTTAGAACCATTTTTGAAGATGATCCAGTCCTACCTCCATTTTTCATTATTCTTAAGGATTCCTGTAGGAGATCAATTTGACCTGGGATTTGAAGAGCATCATACATACTTGCCTTAGAAGTAGTATTTTTCATTTCCTCTACTATACTGAATGTAGGTGAATAAACTATTCTTTCTCTTTCTTTGGAAAAAGTTTCATATTTATTTTTGTATCCTAGGTATCTTTAGTTCTTTGCCTTTTTTTCAGCGAGGGGAATCTCAACCTTTCCCTAGCCTGTTCTTGGGTTTCATTTTCCCCCCGAGGAATAAATTCTTTGTGTTTCTTGCCCTTGAATTTTAACTGGAAACTGATATTTTCTTTCCTGAGGGAGACTTCCCTTAGGAGTTTCTTTGGGAAGTTCCTTGGGAGCAAGGGAAACATTCAATGGCTGAAGCTCTTTAGGGTCTACTTGTAGTGGTTTCTTACATGATCTTGTCAAAACTAAAACCTATTCTACCGTAGGCATCATGAAGTTGTGGTCCTTCTCTCTAATTATATTTACATGGCCTTTCATTTTTTCTTTACTCTTTTCAATTGCTATACTTTGTACATAATGCTGGTGTATCATACACGAACTTTTCCCATGTGGATCGTTACATGTAGTACACCAAAAGTTAAAATTAGTGGGAGGCTCTTCGGCCTCCACTGTCTCATTTGTATATACCATGCTCAGTCTCTCTTGTACCCTTCCACTTGTCGAAGCACCTTCCTTTTGTATCTGTGGAAATATTCTTGCTTGGATATTCCGTTCAGCCTCTCTCTTTTTCATGGATGCCATTTCATTTGACAATGTATTCATTGTATCAATTATGGTTGTGTATTGATCATTGGGGGGAGCTGATGCAAGGGGTGTAGCTAGTAATGCAAGGAATGTAGGAGGTGCAGCTATATATGGGAGAGCCTGTGTTGATGGGAGTACAGGTAGTTTAGAAATTGATGCTTGGGAAAGCTTTGGTACAATTGGCAATAGACTCTTTGATGGATATCTTTTTTTAGCAATGAGATCAGCTTCGCCCTTTGCTACTTCTAAATAGATCCAAATAAAAGTGGTTACACGGGATTGCTTTATTATCATACTGATATCTGAATCAAAATCCCTTAAGTAATAGCATATAACTTGTTCTTCCATGGGTTTTAGGCCCTGCGGTACTCTACCACAAGTTCTAGTAAATCTGATGTTGAAATCCTGGAATTCTTCTCGTGGATGCCTCTCAATGATAGTGAATTGATTCAGCAATGTGAAAGGATCTGCATATATGTTAAATTCATCTACCAGATGGTCGACAAGCACTGCCCAAGAAGTAATGGATCTAGAGGGGAGCGCTCTGTACCAATAGAGCATCTTTCCCTCCAAAGATATAACTAGCAATCTGACCATTACATCTTCCTGAGTGATATTGTAAATAGATGCTAGCGATGATACATCTATAAAATGCTCATCTATTGTTTTGTCTGTTCTATCAAAAGTTGATAATGCTTTTAGTGTAGCTTGTGAAATTTGATTTTGTGACCCTAATTTTAAAGGACCAGTTTGATTCCACACAAGATGCACTAGGGTAGGGGTGGCTGCCATGATTGCTAAAGGAGTTACAACCGCTATGGGATTGCTTGCAGATGCTCCTACAATGGGTGTTAAAGAGGTTCTAATGGTGTCGAGCATATTTGATCGTGCGGCTAGCATCGGGCATGCCAAAAACTATTGGAACAAAATCTACCTTGGGTTGTTTAGTTGCGCATTAGATTTTGTCAACATTGAAAACATGAGAAGGTTTGAGACTTTTCACCTGATCTCTAGAGAAGGTTGGTTTCTTGAAGTTTTTTATGGGAAAAGGGGAAGGAAGTAATACTAAAAGAGGGAAATATAGCTGAAGCTAGATCTAATATATGGTGCAAATTAGACAACAACGAAGATAGATTTACTTACTTCTATCCAAAGCATTTAAACACATTTCCATACATAAATCATATTGTTGTAATGATAATCTAATATATACGCATGTTAAACAAAATATTAGAAATCATATCTGAAATTATATAATTTCTACATGGAAATGTGTTTAAATGCTTTGGATAGAAGTAAGTAAATTTGTCTTCATTGTTGTCTAATATGCACCATATATTAGATCTAGATTCGGCTATATTTCCCTCTCTTTTAGTATTACTTCCTTCCCATTTTCCCATAAAAAACTTCAAGGAACCAACCTTCTCTAGAGATCAGGCGAAAAGTCTCAAACCTTCTCGTCTTTTCAATGTTGACAAAATCTAAGGCGCAACTAAACAACCCAAGGTAGATTTTGTTCCAACATAAGCCAAATTCAAATAGGAATAAACTTTTTTTGAATAGTTAAGAAATGAGGCTACCCTAAAAATGCATGAATTATATCAAATAATTTGGCAACTATGAATACAATTGCAGTTGCAGGGCGGATCAAAAGTAGTCAAGCAGTCGGCCAGGGTTGATGAAGCAGTGCAGACTGATGGGGCAACAAAAGTGCCCCCTTTTGATAAGGACCCAGAGTAGGGATACACTACTACAATGGAAGAAGAGTAGCCCTGCTCTACATCCCCCTCTATAGAGCAAGTAATTCAGGAGGATGAGGTCAAAATTGAAGAACCTCTAAATGTAGACCAACCTGAAAAGGATGAGAAGATGGATAAAAGAAGATAGAGGTCGAAGAGCCTCAAATTACAAATAGATAGGGAGATGTAGAGCACTCTCCAATTAATAAAGGGGTAGCTCAGCCTCAAGAAGAAGTAACAGTCCCTGATGTGCAGTAATAATCTACAAACGAAAAAGAAACAGTTTCTAATGTGCAGCAAGTAACTATAGAGGACCAGGAGGCTCGGCAACCTACATCCCCTATACACTAGGAAACAATAGTTGCACCAACATACCCTGGGGTACAGAGTATTAAGCTGAGATCAAAACAAAAAGTTGTAAGGCTATCTCAGCATCGACCCAGAACCAAAGCAAGAGTTATAGAGATGAAGGCCCTAGGCATTGAATCTGACAAAGAATTAGAGCTGGATTCCGATGAGGAATGGGAGGTAGCAAAGAATTTTTTTGTTGCCCAAAAATAGAAATTTGAGGAACTCAAGGAGGAAATTAAGGCAGAAACAAAAAATTGGAAGAAGGCCTCCAAGAAAGCCCTCAAGGAAGTAGAAAATGAGGCCATAAAATAATCTAGCAGACCTCGAAAGAATATTCTAGTTGATCAACCTGAGAAGTTTTGGCATTTGTATGGGTCAAAAAATGGAAAGCCTTTGAGGATGCAGACGTATTTTAAGTGGATGGGATTTCGAGGCCCTGTACAGGAAATAGGATCTGGCATCAAGCAACAGAACTCCTCTTGTAACAAAAATAGAGGTTAAAATCTGAACCTAAGATTGATCCAATAGGGGGATATTTGCCCACAGCCAGGGTTGCTAAGGAATCTAGCATCCCATTTGAAGATAAGGAATTAGTTCCTATGGGTGAGAAGTTGCCACTTCACCACGAGTACTAAAAAATGGTTGAGCTTGCATTCCAGAAGGATGCCACTAGCTTCACTGGTTTTTATATGAATGTTGATAAGGGCAAGGTGGCCTAGACCAAATAACCACCCAAGAAGAGGGTAGGACCAAGTAAACCACTTTGGCATAACAAACTCTAGAAGCAGCAGGGACAGGAGACAATAGCTCCCATAGCACCAAAGGGATAAAAGCCTCAAGACAAAGAGAAATCCAAGGCCGCTAAGAGAAATAGGACACATACCAACCGGGCCTATTGGGATGAGTTGAATAGAACTAGTAATTGATAGTTCAAAGTGGCATAAGGATGTGCCATCCCTTAATTATGGGGGGATGATGAGCCACAAAATTGCTCATTTTTTGTACTCTTTTTTCCATAATATGCGGCATATATTCTTGTAGATATAAATTTTTTATGGAAATTATAAATATAACTGATATTTTATTTTGCATGTTCTCTAATATTTGTTTTTAAATGTAATTTGTGTAGATTTAGTGGAAATCGTTGCATTTTGGCATGTTTTTGTCGAGGTCCAACTCAGACCTAACACTTATAAATAAATGAAGGAAAAACATCTATAGAATATTGGTAAAGAGGTACAAATTTAAGTACCCAAGTTCTTTGAAGCACCTGAATTTCATTCGACATCTAATTGATAAGTGTCTAACTTTTGTTTGACACCTAACTGATAAGAATCTAATTTTTGTTAGGCGCCTACTTCTTATTGTACAATGGAAGGTGTTTGCTTCCTGTTATATGATGAAAGGTACATACTTCCCATTATACGATGGAAGGCACCTGATTCCATTTTTATGGTGGAAGGCGCTTGCTTTTCGTTATACGAACAAAATGCACCTACTTCCCAACTTCTTCAACTGCGGTGCCTGATTCCCATTAGCATCAAACTTCAGCATGACTCTATGGTCAGTAGAATAGAGCAAACATGTCAGCAACTAGCATGAAAGGAGTTCTAGCATCATAAACAAACATGGGATAATTTCAAATGTGATTCATCACCTATTTTTTAGTTTTTACATAAATTAATTTTGTAAGGTGGGCAAATAAAATATCAGCATATTTTAGAAATACAATACGTTGAAAAATCATGATATTTTGTCTGATTCAAGCAACCAGTTGTAATAGCAAATCATGTTTTGATTCATTCATTGTAACAAGGTTGTACGCATACTTTATAAATATGCAGGCCACTCCTGAAGAAGAACCCCCAAAATTTTTGTGTATTTTTCTCATCTGTAAACTATTAATAAAAATCTCTACATTGTTCTTGTAAAAAGCATCTTCTAAGCGGCTGGTGAACATTCTACCACGGGCAGAACCTTCTGGAAGCATGGACCCACTTAAAACAAATTTCTTCCCTATTTCCCTTATTTTCTGTGATTATTTTAGTAGATTAATTTATTTCCAGCATTTTCCCTATTTTTCTATAATTTCCAGCAAGGTAGTTATTTAGAGTTAATGTTTTTAGTCATGTTTCTTAGACTTAGCATAGGATTATTGGTTTAAACATAAACTTCAATGAACATTAAACACCCCCCAAACCATAATCTAAGGGACTCATCTCCGAAGGAGAAATTACAAGCACGGCTACTCAAAAGACTACAAGCTACCCTAGGTTGATAATTAAATGGAGGTAATTAATTGAACTATAGAAAACTATCCAATATTTTGCCCAACATGGGTAATGTGGTGATCAATGGTTGGTGAGGTTGACTCTTCTTGAGGCATACCCATATGAAAGGGTGTGGATGGTAAGGAATGTAAGGGACCTACAGATAAATCTACCTATGTCACATTCAGGGAATCTACCATAGAAGTGGTGGGGAAGGTGGATGAAGGTTCCATTAAATTATCTTGATTTAATGTTTTCTTTTGTTTTCTTGTTAAGACCATAAAGCAAATAAACCAAAATACATATTATGCAATAAAATGAAACACAAATTTTAAATTTCACAAGAAAAATAAACAATCAATGCTAAGTTTGTTTAACACATGTGTCTTACCTCATTCATTGATTATCTCCTTTTAACGTGAGTTCATTTTCTTAAATTTCAATTTTGTGTGTTTCAAATGTGCTAATCTGAATTAACCAAAGAAAGGTAAAAAATATGGCTAAGCTGGGGCAACAATATTCTTGCTAGTGATGAAATATAGTAAGTTTTCTCGGGGGTGACCTAGGTTTTCTAAGGGCAGAAATTTGCGGATGGAGATGAAATCCATCGTCACCAAATATCAAGCAATGGTTGGTGATGAAATCCAACCACTACTATTAAATGTGAATCGTGTAGTGTGTGATTCTTTTTAAAATTTCTGATTTGCTATTGTGTTCATACAATGTTATAAAGATAACTACTTTTAATAGTCTAAATCAGAATCCACTATCCAAAATACCAATTTTTTCAAAGGATGTAGAGTACATTACTTAAGACCCGCTCTAGACAACTCGGGGGTTCATCTACTCCTCCATATGGAATTACCCAAGTACAAGGATACTTTTTGTATATGAATAATGTTCCTACTTAGAACTATATAAATAGGAATCCCTAACCCTATAATGCAAACTAATTATGCAAAATTTTCAATTCACATGAAATCAGAATGCAATATTTTTTTTAATTTGTGAATACAACAGAAAACTAAAAACTTCAAATATAAAGTGTGGATGAATGCAAATGAGTAATCTAAAACCTAATATGCAAGCTAGTATGAATATTTTTCCCAGATTAATTAATGATGTTCTTTTTAGCTTAAAAACTTGAAAAAAATGTAATATTGCTAGAATACGTAAACAAAAAAGCTAGGGTTTTAATAGTAGACTTACAAACAGCCTACATTTTTGCTCCAACTCTCTGTAAAATACCTTTGGATATTTTTGAAACACACCTGGGTGTTTCTAGATTACCCTCAAGCATAGTCGGGCGTTTGCGCACCTTCTGCAACTTCTTATAAGTCTTCAAAAATGCTAACTAGCAAAAAAAAATTATTCATGCTTTTGAAAATCCTATAAAATAGGGTAGAAATAGCAAATAAATTAGCAAAGCAAATCAAAAAAAGAAACCCTTATGGGGTCCCACCGTGATCGCCATTTGTGAATAAAATGCAACACCAAATAACAAGATATAAATTGAACTCAAAGAAGACAATATTGCACAATGAATATTTTTAATTAATGGGGGGAGCCTCAAAACTCCATTATTACAATAAGAATTCTTAAATTATTTGATACAAATTTTACAATAGCTAGGATTCTCTGAAACCCTAGCAAATAATGTTGGTGGTATCCCAAAATGCATATTTGATCCCAAAAAAAGTGAGTGGTCTTCTGGTTATCTGATGCCAGGCCACTCCAGCTTAAACAGTTGCACAATACTAATGTCACACTTCTAGATCTACACATAACAAAATAGCAAATGGATTAGTAGCAATTGTGAGGGCTCCACAATGTGAGGCCCTCTATAATCAATACAAAACCCTAGCTATATGATATAAATAATATGAACAAAAACTGAAAATGTATAGAATGAAATAACAACAACAATATTTACCTTGCTTATCTGTCGTTCTCTAATATAAAAAAAAAAATTGTGTGGATTGGTGCGGCGATACCCTAGCATCACCTAGGAGCTAGGAGGACTTTAGGACTCTGGTGTAAAATACCCGCAGGCTCTTGGTGGATATATAAAATACCTATGGGTGCTTTGGAATGGTGTAAGGCACCTAGAGGTGCTTGGTGGTGGAGGGGAAGCACCCAGAGGTGCTCAAGAATGACAAGGAGTGCCCGAAGGCGTTCAATGATTGAAGGAAAATTTACATAAGTAGATATGGCTAAGCGAGGGATGTGGAAATTGATGTGGGATTGTGGTAGGTAAGGATGGAAGGCGAGAGTGCTTGTATGCTCCAAGGAACTCGGAGATGAATGACTTAAGACTCAAGATAGGAATTTCTTAGGAAAATTTCTTAGGGGTTGAGCCATAAAAATGGCTCCTATTAATAATCCAACCTAGGGCATGCTAGGGTTTCAACAACACTAATCGTGTGGTTGAGATAAAATCATATTGGAGGGTGGATATTAAATCTAGGGTGTGGCATGGATTGACATGGTTGGATGGATAGGATTAAGTGAAATCGGATGGCTAGGATTAATTCACTTATATATATATATATATATATATATATATATATATATATATATATATATATATATAATATAATATTAATATTTAAATCTTATATATAATAAATATAATGAATAATGGGTGAAAATGGTAGGAAAATCAGGATGGATGACAAGTGATTAGGTTTTGGTGTCTACAGATTTGTATATATAATTATATATATATATATATATATATATATATATATATATATATATATATATATATATATATATATATATATATATATATATATATATATATATATATATATATATATATATATATATATATATATACAAGAAAATACAGAAAGAAAAAGGAGTCAGACCATATGAGTACACCTTGCACTTGCAGCCCAAGAATAAAAAAAACTCATTCTTGTTGATAGATATCCTTTTGACCTATTCCCAAGACCAAGGAGAAATATTATTTTGTCATGGACTGTTCTATACAGGGCTCAAGGTAGCTACCACAAAAAAAATACCCAAGCCCAAGCTCGAGGAAAGTGCATTCCGAACACCAACACATGCATTCCCAAACAACAACACTGAGGTAGCTACCTTAAAAAAAATGTACCATGGAAGTGTGACATGAGGACATATCAAATATTTAGCATGGGAGGATGATGAGCACCAAAAATACTCATTTTATTTACATTTATAAGGGTATAATTACTAGTTTAATTAGCATTAGAGATGTATTTTTATATAAATTTTTCTTATAATTAATAGAAAATGAAGTATTATGCTTGACTAGTGTTTTTAGTGGAAAATGTACGTAGATGCAGGTTTTTGCTACTAATTTGGTATTTTTGAGTCAACATCCCATTCAAACATGACTGTGCATGAACACATCTTGAAGAGAACTGTGGTGAATGGTACAGGAAAGCATCTATATCCTAGTAGCATGCAGGCACCTGTATCCCACGCCTATATTCCAGTAGTAGGTAGGTGCCTATATCCCAGTGATAGGTTGATTCCTATATCCTGATGTCTATATTTCGATGCCTATCTCCCAGTGTTTGTTTTCCAATACCTGTATCTCGGTGCCTATCTTTCAGTGCCTGTATCCCATGTTGACAGGTTGACCAACTGATTGGTTGATCGGTTGACCAATTCAACATTGACCGGTTGACCAATTGACCATGCAATTTTTAAGGAAGTTATTGCAAAAAGATAAGGAAGAATCATTTTTTCTATGCATATTAAAATCGTGAATTATGATTAAAATAGAATAAGCACTTATATTCTAAATATCGATGTTTGATCAGTTGACCATGTAGTTTTTAATAAAATGTCATTTTTAGTAGTTTGTTGTATACACCTATGGAACATTGAGCTTATCCTTTGGTTATTAAAATCAAATGTCTATGATTTTAATAGAAGAAAATAACAACTATGCACAAAAAGGTCATAGAAAATCACGTTGCATGATTAAAATAGAACAAGTTATTTTTTTAAAGGGATTGGCCGCATTCTGTATAAGAATGTAGACCATTCCTGCAAAGAAATCAATTTGTAATTCAAAAATTTCCAAGTGTACTGTATAATTTATAATAAAAATTTTGAGTGTTCTTTTATTTTGCGTGGATTAAGAGTGTAATTTTTACGTAGTCAATCGGGTGGACCATCTACGGGAGCTTGGGCCCACTCCAGGCAATAATCCTCCCCTATTTATACTTTTATTTATTTATGTTGTGTGAATTTTTCCTGCTTTATTTATTTTCGCAAGTATGAATTTCTTGCTTTATTCATTTCTGCAAGTGTGTTTATTTCCAACAATTTATTTTCCAATTGTGTGTTTATTTCTAGCATCTTAATTTTAGTTGTGTGCTTATATTTATTTATTTATTTATTTTCCTGTAGTTAGTTTTTTTGGGTTGGATGAACTAAAAATACACGAACAACAACTCCCCCACCAAACCAATAGGCACAAAGGGACTCATTCCCCACACTACAGGCATATACTATGCATGGCACTCACAAGTTTATGAACTACCGGATTGATAATTAATGAAAATAAAATGATTGTTTTCATAACATAATTTCTGCTCACCAGCAATCACAAGATGTAAAATGAGCAAGCAATGTTAACTATATTATAATAGCAATATAATATGTAAGAAAAGCATATGAGAAACTTTTGCAATAACTTAGAAAATAGACATTAATGAAAGATCACAAAAATGGTACAATGGAATATAATGGACTTAAACACTCCATAAATAATGCATGATCTACATTGTACCTACTAAAATCACTATACTTCCTAACTATATGGCTCCTCTTAGCATCTATCAAAGGCATCTATAGGGAGATATATCCCTTGGCCTTTCATCTACCCATGACTCTTTATATACCTATCCTATGGCAAATGTACATGTGGAATACATGCACATTTACATCATTGCAAATTCTAACACTTGTGCATTTATTACACTACATGAAGTAACTACTCAAACCTTAATCTAAGACAAAATTCTAATCTAGAGATTTACCCAAGGTGGTACATTGGCATGTACCAAATAATATAATATATTTCAACAAGCATGTACCAAATAATGTAATATACTCCAACAAACTTGTCAGGGTAAGTAAAATTAATAGTACTTTGTCAGATGTAACATTGGCTCACTATCAGGCATTTCATGTCCTCAAAATTTGTTACACTTTCATTTATCTCTTCTTCTACATTATACCTCTATAAACATCTCCTACACTCTATGTTATATGAATTGCTCTTTGAATCTCCTATGAATATCTCATTAGCCATCACATATTCTCTCAATACTCATTGATAAGACAATGGTGATTAAGAAATTTGAAGGATGAGGTTTCTATACATGGCAAGTCAAAATTCAATTGCTTATAATTAAAAAAAAACTTAGGGATGCCATAAATGAAACTACACTAGAGTCACAAACCCTTGAAGAGGCAACCAAGTGGATTATAAAATATTGAAGAGCAATAGCTATGATTGGTCTTGGGATTTCATATGCACACTTACATCACATAGATCTCTCAAAGACTACAAAATAATATTGGGATTCTCTCAATACATTATTTAGTTCACAAGCATCAGGTGTAAATATGACACATAAGCATAAAATTTTTGGATTAAACATGATGGAAGGTGATGATATCGTCCAACACAACTAGTTTGTGCTCTTTGATGAATCAACTAGCAAGAATTAATGCCCAGGTAGAAAGTGATGATGCTAAAGCTATTTTGTTAAATAGCATATATTTTATGTATGCTAATATTATGTTCACACTAAACCAAATTAATCCCACTTTAGAAGATGTAATTTTATATTTGATTGACAAAGCAAAATGAGTTAAGAACAATGGTGCGATTAATGAAAAAAATAATTTGTTTGTAAAGAAGAATAAAAATAGTAATGCTTCTTCATCCAAGGACGTGATAGATGGAAAACTAAAAAAAAACAAGGCAATGATTGAAAATGAAGACAACGATGAAGAATATGATCTTGCAACACATGACAAAGACGATCCCCACAAGGACCAATAAGAAGTAATATATTTATTGATTCAAAATTTATTCTTATGAATAGTTGTGTGTGTCTCTATTCACAAGGGGATGTTTAGTGTGGCCGTAATTTCCACTAAAATTATATTTGATGCAAGGTTATGCACAATAGAGAATATTCACTAAAATTTATTCTTATGAATAGTTGTGTGTGTCTCTATTCACAAGGGGATGTTTAGTGTGGCCGTAATTTCCACTAAAATTATATTTGATGCAAGGTTATGCACAATAGAGAATATTCACAAATTGGGCGAATATTAGGATTTCCAAAATTAGAAATTTACGAATATGAGGACCTTCAACGTAGGTCCATTCACCTAAAATTTTTGAGACCAAGTTTTTCTTAGGGTCAATTCACCATAATATATATCCAAACATAGGTATATTTGTACTCATTAGAAAGCTCTTTTCGAGCCTGATCTAATGGTGGTGTTTTTATGAAGTTATAAGGTGATTTAATAGGTCAAAATTTGTACCAAATATGACATTACTTTTTAGGGCTTCAAATGCCCCAAATTTTGGTGTGAAGATGATTTGATTTATTTTCTTAGGATTTGTCTTGATTCACCCTGATTTTAATTAGGATTCACCATTTTTTACAAATATATTTTTAGTCCAACCCCTTATGCATACCCTGGTTTGATGTATTAAGTGGAGTCCCATTCCACACTTATCTACTATTGGTTGTATGTATTCCCAATCATAATTGTTTGATATAATAATTGAAGTTCCATGTCACACTCAAGATGAATGGCTGAGTTTATCCCCATTCACAAGATGATGTAAATTAGTGAGGCCCAGTTTATCTTATTGTTTTATAATTGGTTGAGTGTGTCCTCCATCACAATAGTTTTGAATAGTAGTATATGTCCCTACTTATGTTAGTAACCTTCTAATTAAATAAAAACATCCACATAAATATTGTAATAAAAATAATTCATGAAAGAATGGAATGCAATACAAAATATAAATTTAGAAATATATACTAACCTCACAAATAATAACATAGAATTATTGGCCTCTTTTAGGGGGAAACCTCCTTCAATACTTTTATTCAATATGAAAAAAGCTACCTTTTTATGGACCTTTGTTTTTTAAAGATACAATTCATACAACCATAACCTAATGCTCAAGGTTGACCTATATGCAAAGTGCCACATGAGCTAGAATTTTCTACCAAAAAAGCAATTACATTCTTTATAATGGTATTACATGAAATAGCCCCACTTGTCTAGGTATCTCATGTATAACATTACCATTACAAAATATCATTAGAATGAGATCCCCATGTTGAAAAGGAATCATTACATAATAATGTTAGGATAGGGTCCTAACATACCTTTCCCCTTTAAAAAGTTGTATGATCAAAGTTGTATATGAGGAAATTATTGTTGTAGTTGTTGGAGAGACTCACATGTGGCATCTTTTGGTTGTAGTCTACACCAATTGAATAAGAACCTCAATGATGATACAGTTACAAAGAGTGCACAATATCTAGTCTAATATTTGTTCAAGCTCAAGCATGACATAACCTTCTTCATCCAGATTTGGTAAGGTGGATCGAACTTGTACTTTATTTCCAACAACCTTATTTAGAGAATAGATATGAAAGATTGGATGAAGCTTGGATGTAGCTAGAAGGGCCAATATGTAGTTGTTGAACCAATTTGTTGTAAACCTGGTAAAGTCCATAGTATTTGGTTGCTAGTTTTTGGCATCTATAGAGCTAGAGTGATGACTGTTTATAAGGTTTTAGGTGAATAAAAACCATATCTCCCACTTCAAATATGTGCTCATAATGGTGTTGATCAGGTTGCTAACACATACGATTCTGGGTCAATTCAAGATTCATCTTAAGTTATCGAGGGATGACAACATGTTGGCTGATAATGGTGTTTACAATATGAATATTAGAGCTTCTTAGAAGGTATGAGGAGGGTTTTGATGGAGGATGGCTATATATTGCTTCAAAGGGTATAACCTTGGTTGCGATATGATATGAAGAATTATACCACCATTATCTAAAGGGATCCATTTCGCTCACTACATAGGATGTTCAGATGCAAAGCAATGAAGGTAGGCTTCCAAGAATTTTTTAACAATTTTTGTTTGGCCAACAAAATTATATTGATTTGAGTTCCCTACAACTTAAATTTCCTACCAAAAATAACTAGTAAAGGTAGGGTCTTTGTGATCGACTATAATAGCTTACATTTTATTTTTGTCAATTCGGGATAATCAAGGTTAGATTTAAAGAGTAGAAATCCAGTATAGATTGTACCATGGGGATTAATTCTTAAGATTAATTCAGATCTCTTTTAGTTTTAGGTTTTGCAAAAAAATAATAATTGTAGTGAATAGAAATCAAATCGCGCAAGAATGAAAATAAAATGCAATTTATGATTTATGCAATAAATATGATTTTTACCTATTTATGAGTTGATCTAATGATGATTTTATCTATTGGTGAGGATCCTCGTGTAGTTAGTTTTAATTATCTATTTTTACTTTCTAATCTATGATGATGCAATTTAATTTATTTTATATTCTAAGGTTAATTTTATGTACTAACTATTCCTAACTTATTGTAAGCATGAGAGAAGAGGGACTAATTGTAGGAGTGGGCCCTACCTCCTAGATGATAGTGCAAGTCTTTCCCCGCTAAACTATTTTATCTCAGTAACTAAGATGTATAATCACTACTAACATTATTCTATTCTATGGATGCAGGAAAAATACAATTCCAATTACATAAAGAAAATAAAATAGTAAATGACATAATAAATGATACAGTTACCATAAAAGTGTTACTTTATTACTAGAAATTTAGGTGTGCATAATCGCGCATATCTTCAAAAATTATATAGAATTAACATAGAATATTTCAACATTAGCATTAGACTTCAAACATTTCTTCATTAGCCCTTTTCAAAGGTCTTCCTATGTAATATATAATATGACTTGGATAATTCTGAATATAACTCTTCCATGTATTTTTATATGTGGCATTGTGGACTTCATAATACGATAACTATGTACTTAACAGAAATAATCTAAACTAACATAATTCCCTAACCCTACTTGGACTCGATAAATAACCTAAGTGGTCCAAGTGGCATTTCATGAACAAACATAACAAAATAATACTAATTTAAACATTTCGCAAGATATAACATCATAACTATATACCCATTTATTCTCGAGAAGGACATAACAATATTGAATCATAATCTAGACAACCTAACAATACTCAAAGTTCATAACTTGATAAAGCAACTTTACAACTTCATTAAAAATAATATCCTCGTGAATAATATTTGACAAGTTATCCAACTATACTAATTGTAATCCTTTGCTGCCGTGTAAGAGCGTCATGCTATCATTGATGTGGCATGTAGCGTTGATCAATTGACTTGGTCAAATTTCTTTCATAACTCTTGGTAAAAGTCTTCTTCGGTAATAGTCGTCAGTAGCTACCTCCTGTAACATACTTCAGCCACTATATTCTGTAACCGTGTCTTAAGCCTTCTTGATACGTCGTCCTCATGTTCATCTTCTTTCATGTCCACGTTTTGATCTGAAGCTCATGATACTGCATCATACGCCTATAAAATATTCTTCAGTATTTTGTCCAGTCATACACATCTCACACGTGTTTTGCATGAAACACATGTATTAATCACATTTAATCATATCCATCATTTTAATTGATAAATCACATAATTAAATAGAAATAACCATTTAAAATATATTGCAATCATGATTTAAAGATAGAAATTAATCAATTTATCATAGAAAATGTATGCCAAATAACTACTCATCATTTTCCCCCAAACTGAGAGATATGCATGTCCTCATGCATGTGGAGAAAATGAGGCTTTAACAAAATATCATAAATATTACACATGTTTCAGACATTATATTCTAAATTTTGTAAATTGAAATATTTATGAAACTTTACGCATTTTTCCAAAAATTTACAATTGAATGAAAAAAGAAAATATAAATATTTTTTAGAAATAATCAAATAGGTCTATCAGATCTTGTTTCTGAAAATCATTGGTAGTAGTTGTATCGCTCCAAAATTTTTGCATCCTTACCCTCAGGCTATAGGATCCGCGCCCAAAAGGGGGATGCGAGAAGGATGGGACAATACCTCGGACTGAGAGGCCCTTTGAAGGTCATGCCTCTCGGGGGAGGGGTATAAGGGTGAATTTTCGACGGATGGTGGGTTCACCAGGAAACTTTTGGATGGCGATTTCCACGCCTAGGTTAATAGTGAGTTTGATGTGTTCATTTTGTACTTTAATCATTCAATTCCTAGGTTTGGCCAAGATGAATCTAAACTATTCTATATGCCAATGTTGATTTAAATGAATACAAAAAATAGGAATGAATACTAAACATAGAAAATATGCTAGCTAGAACGTAACATACCTGATTTCGGATGTCTGATGAAGATTCTAAGTTTTGTAGCAGTCCAGATCGCCTCAATTCATACGTAATCATCTGATATTTCATAGGATTGTCTCAAATCGTAGACGGTCATCTGAGATCAGATAAAATTGTCTAAAATTTGATGAATTCGTCAGATGAATTCATCAAAAACCTGCAATCATAGAAACAGGTACAAAATATCGAATATGCAATTGTAGAAGTAAAGGAAAATGACAGGAATAACAACAAACATGCCTAAATCAGAGATTCAAATAACAAAGTAAGGAAAACACAATAAATTTAAATGCTTGTTCTTAACTTTATCATGCGGTTATGCTAAATGAGGTGAACTCCAAGATGCATAAACATAATAATTTAAGAGAATGCAGAAATACAATAGGAAAGTGCAGAAAAGCTAAGGAAATGCAAACTCTAGGTTTTGATTGCCCCCAATCTGGACTACAGTCAGGATCGCCTCCAATTGTATGAGATCATTTACGCTCTTTGACAAGATCGTTCATAATCGTCCGGGATCGCTCGCGACGATCGGAGCTAGCTTTGACTAAAAAATAGTAGAGTTCCTGCAAGAAAATGCAAAATACAAAATACAGACAGTAATACGGAGATGCTCTAGTGAATAAGGAACTAAATCTACAAGGAAATCCATCAGCTAAGGGGTTCAGGGGGTTCTGAGGGATAAACTAGAAAAATCCTAGTTTATATAGGATTAGGGGGAGGTTAGAAGGGTGGAGATCATCCCAATTTGGGAGATCTCCAACAGGGAAATCTCCAACTGGGTAGACGTGTTTCTGCCCAAGTTGGAGAGGTTGTTGAAACATAAGCTAATTATGAAAATTTGGTTTTGGGATGAAATCATTTGGATGTTCTGTTCCAGACGAATTCGTCAGATTGGGGACAATTTCGTCTAATCTGCGATGATATAGTCCAACGGTAAACAAAATCCTAAAAATGGCACAGAAAACAGTTTCGAGCTGTTTTATCTAATAGTTCTAAGCAAAAGTACGGCATTGACTACGGGGAAAGCGGACGGCGTCCGCTATTTTTTTTTTTTTTAATTCAATCACGGGGGAGGGGGGGCGAAAAAAAAATCAATCACGCCGTGTTTTTTTTTTTTTTTCAAATGCAATCACACCGTTTTTTTTTCAAATGTAATCACGCGACGGCGTGATTAAAAAAAAATCACGTCGCGAAAGAAATTTTTTTTTTTAAATCTCACAGTGCTCAGGAGAAAAAAAAAACCAGACCAGCATTGGGAAAAACAACGCACAGGAGGTCTGTTTTTTTTTTAAACTATGCGTTCAGAAAAAAAAAACGCACAGTCTAGCGCTGGGAAATTAAAAAATTTTCAGACCAGCGCTGAAAAAAAATTGAAGCCTTTCGCTTCCTGCAAAACTTTCTCCAAGCAAACAGCGTCCGCCTCCAGCCTCTCTTCTCACGCTACTGGCTCTGATGCCATGTTAGATAAAACAGCACTCGTATTTTATTAATCAGCAGATTAAATAGACATTATATGCCCTATTAATCCCGGAGGTTACGAAACCACCCGTGGCTGAAATAGGCACTGTTACAACAATAATGTAAGAATAGTGCAAATATAATATACGCTAACAGAAAGGATTACTAAAGAGCCGAGAATGGAAATACGATGGGCTGAGAGATGACTTGGCCGCTCTCGACCAGGCAGAGCATGACCAACTAGCATAGGTCGGGCTACGACATGTGGCAGAGATGCCACAAGTACCGATGGACATAGGGCTACTGACAGCCCTAGCAGAGAGATGGTATCCGGGGTCATCCTGCTTCCAGTTACCGACAGGGGAGATGGCTCCCACACTAGAGGACGTATGGAGGATCATGAGGATCCCCATACAGGGATGGCTCATGATGCCTATGGCCAATCAGGGCCAGGCGATGATGAGGCTGACCGGAGACCCGAGCTTCACCCTAGAGAAGGGCGGAGTGAACATTGAGTCTCTACGGTAGATGCCTGGGGCATCTAGGTTGACTCAGGTTTTGGTAGGGGTGGTAGGTGGCTTATTGTTGTGCCACCAGAGCGGGTGCAGATTACCTTGGCTCCTCTCAGATGTGGTCTACGACATGAGAGACCATGGCTACAGATTTGCATGGGGTAGCTTTGTACTATGTCGCTTGTATAGGATCCTGCATGGGGTCGTATACAAGGGAGGTCGATGTCTGGTCTTGACATCGCTACTACAGGTTTGGTGCTGGGAGCACATCACGATGCAGAGGCCGATAGGGCTCCCACTGATAGGGGTTGACCGAGAGAGACCCCGGGTTTACTATTGGTGGCTACAGAGAGGGTCACAGTGGTGGATAGATCTATCGATGTCACGGAGGTTGCTAGATGACCTCATCCTAGACCAGATCACCTGGAGGCCATGGCGAGAGCACCCCGAGTGGGCAGAGGATGGGCAGGAGCTGGCTCGCATCAGGTGAGTCTGCTGGCTGAGGATGGAGCGGGGAGAGGTAGAGCTCCACTGCTACGATCGGGTACTATGATAGTTCGGTCTACAGCAGGGGATCCCTTCTCTCAGGGATTACGAGTACTCCCGGACTATTTGGGATAGTACTACATTGAGCAGGGCTCCAGACATGCAACGATTCTAGAGTCAGGACATGGACGATGCCCCCATCCAGCCAGTGGATGGTGACGATGCTGGGGTTGCAGACGGCTATGATGCCTGGTACGTAGGCATCCACCCTCCTCGGATGACGAGGGCATAGGGTCCGATGCACGCGGTGGTGCGATGGATGGGGAGGCAATGCCAGGCTGCCATTGAGGCAGCGCAGGGTCACGATGGGAGAGAGCAACGGTGGTCCCCATAGGAGAGATGCCAGCGGATGGGTCAGGCTCCATAGAGGCCATGGGAGACAGGGCGAAGGGAGGAGAGACTCCCTTCATAGCAGGGGGAGAGACCACCATCGCCTGATAAGGGCAAGGGTGTCGATGTAGGGGAGAGCAGCGAGATGGCGGCTCTCCGAGCTGAGGTTGCCCACCTCCGAGCTCAGGTGTAGTCACTGCAGGATGAGGCTACTCAGCTCAGGGCTCAGGTAGACACGAGGATGAGACTACATGGCTCAGGGCAGAGTGGAGGGGCGAGCAGGGATGAGCTAGTGCGGTCTATGATGCAGACCACATTCTACCAAGGGGTATACTTTCAGCTGGCTCTAGAGGGTCAAAGGGTACCGCTGCCAGCCAACATTGCGGAACCAATCCGGATGGGATCGATGAGGACATCCTCACGATCGACAGCGAGGACCCGAGACACAACATAGACTGCTATGGGACCACCTCCTCCACGTTAGGGTGGGGGAGGAGATGAGGCTGAGAGCTCGAGGGCTTCTCGAGACTAGCTGGCTATAGACTGCACAGAGATTGTATAGATTTTTGAGAGGATTGAGTATGCCAGGGTATAGATTGTGGCATACCAATCCAGTTTTGATATGATGTACATAATTTTGTTGATATATATATATATGGTATTTTTGATGATATGACTTGTGTATATGTTGTATGGTGCTTTAATGTTTGAATTGTTTGGTTGTTGATTGATGATTCATGGAATTATGTCGTTTGGAAATATTATAATTTTATATCATGCTGTAAAATTTAAATGAAATAATCTGATGTAAACAATTGGTTGTTTTGGTGTGATTTGATAAAAAATAAAAGGGACTTCTAACAATAATTTCAAAGGACATTGTCGTTGTTATAGACCATTTCATGGAGTCACCGCTCACTCGGTCGTCAAGCTAATCCCAGGATAGAAATATTGTTAAAAGTAAAAGAGTGCTTAAGAGACTGTCTTAAGACTTTGTGTTGTGATGATAGAAATGATGATGGTTTGATGATTTGTTTTCAGATTTTCATAAAAATATTATGCATAAAAATGATTTTTTCTAGGCATAAATTCCTAAGTGTGATAAAATTTTTGAATAATTCCTTAGGAATTATACCATCATTGCAAAATTGAATGTTGACATAATGACATGAAATAGAATAAGTGTGCGTTCATTTTAAAGCTTAGTTATGTAACATAATGATGTAAGCCATATGGGTTTTTATGAATTTATTTTTAAAATAAATGGGAAAATAAAATTAGAACAATGGTTTGCGCTAGGCATAGAATTATAGGTATAGACTTATACCATCATCGCGAAATCCAAAGAAGAAAATGGATATTTTAGTTTTATTGCAAGATTAATTTTTGACTTTTGATAAACAAAAAAATAATAATATGAACATGTTGTTTGAAATAATTTTGTGATTTTGTGAAAATATGTATATAATTGCTTTTATACAAAACAAAAATTCTGAAATAAGAGGATAAAACTATTCCGAAAAGAATTACAAAAATATTTTAAATTATCTCAAAGACAAATGTAGATTTATAAGGGATCCTCATGTGCAAATGTGAGTTCATTACCGATCTTGATTTATCATAATGATACAAAATCTCTCAAATACAAATGTGTGTGCGATTGTATTGTTCATTCACCAATTTTGAGCAAGATAATTTGATACAAGTAATTTGCCTTAACCAAATGAATGTTCGTTGACCATGATTTATATGCATGTAACCGTACCAGACTACTATGTAAGTCAGGTTATCAAGAGCTAGCTAATCCATAAGCTGACATAGGTCTGTACAAAAGAAGGTCGCTAATGTGACAGACATATCACCACGCTAGGAATTACCCAAGGCCAAGCGGGTTGGGCACAAACCACCTGTTATGGGGCTTACCTCACGATTTTTGAATAATTGAGAATTCCAGGGATTCAAGCTCATTCACCCTTCTTTTCTTTTCAAGGGGTAGGGAAAGGGATTTTATTGCTTTTTGCTTTTTCTTTTCCTTTTCTTCTTTTTTTTTTTTTTTTTTTTTTGCTTGATATTGAGATAATGCTGAAATATTGCTGTGATGGTACAAAATAATATTTTTCTTTGTTCTCATTTTCTTTGACTTTTCTTTTTCTTCCTATGCTAGGGATACTTGCTCGGATTAGCTGTAGAGCAAGGGATTTTTATTCCGGGTAGGGGTGAGCTTGTCCTTTTGTCAATTCTCAAAGATTCTAGACCATGTGCATGATAGGATAGCAGGGGAAACTTTTCGCTCAAGAAACCACTTCTACTATGTAGCATCATATCGAATTTGCAATGAAATCATTTTAATGTGAAAAGATATACTTGGTTCAAGTAAATAACAAGATCAGTTCTCTATGCTCAAAACTTTATTTAATGCCAATGTGGACTTTGATATAAGAGAGATTAATAATCATACCAAATAAAATCAAGATATTTATTCATGTGAGTGTGAAAGTGCGGGATTCCAAATAAATGCTAATTTATCCAAAATAATTGAAAATATAACGGCAACACTTCAAGAATTGACAAGTATAAAAATAAAATATGTTTTTGAAGATTTTGATGATTTTGATGTTTTTATATTTTGATTTTAATTGATGAATTGAATTGGTGGTATATACAAGATGATCTATATACACTATACAAGGTTATTTGAGTATAGCATGTCTAAGGTTGCTTCAAAATCAAAGGTGGTTTTGAAGGATAATTTGGTTGTGGTGAAGGTAAGAACAAAAGGTGATGAATAAAAGGTAGCGATAACAAAAGCTTTGTTATAATGTAAAATAATGTAGCAAAAGATTTGACTTTTATATGTGGAAAATTAATCATGTTACAAAATAAAATATCAAAAAGATAAGAAGGTTCTTCATTTTTATCACTATATTCCAAATCTTGATAAGATGGAGGGAGCATATGTGAAGGTGGAATTGATGGAGAAGAGGTAGATGATGTTATGGGTGTGTGTTTCACACGTTTAGGTGGATGATGAGAATTAGGATGTGTGGATGACAGAGCAGGGCAAAATTGAACTCCAACAGGTTCTGCCAAAGCACACATATCAAAGGGTCTAGGATCACCATGAATGGTAACCAACTGATTTTTAAATTCGAATTTAACACACTGATGTAAAGTGGAGGGAACAGCTCGCATCGCGTTGATCCAAGGGCGACCCAAAAGTATATTGTATGATGCAGGGCAATGTACAATAAACACGGTCGTATCTAAGGTTCTAGGACCAACTTGCAAGGGTATAGTAATAACTCCACACGTTTCTTGTGTTTCGTCATTGAAGGCTTTTATAATCATATCAGTTCTTTTCATTTCGTCACTTCTAAACCCAAATCTTTGGTAGAAGTCAAAAGTGCATATGTTTAAAGATGAACCATTATCAATCAAGACTCGTTTAACGGCTACATCCCCAATTAGGGCAGTAATATATAAGGGGTTATCCTTATGTAAACTATGTTGTGGTATATCTCTATCCCGGAAGTCAATACAATCGACTTCTCGAGTTATGATAGTATTGGACATGGCTTCAGGTTGAATATTTTGTGGTACCATCATTTGGCTTAATGTGAGCATTAATTCATCCCTATGGGTAGGAGAAGATCTTAAAAGGTCCAAAAGGGAAATTCTAGTTGTAGTATTTGATAATTGTTCATTAATATTATAAGGAGGCTTAGGTTGAACATTAGGCGCATAATTCCCTTTATTGGGATTTTTCAAAACAAATGGAGCTGATCCATCATTCTGAGTTTGATCCTGTTGAGAGTTTTGAGCCTGTTGTCGAGTAACGACTCCGATGGTACCTACAATATTATTTTGAGGATGATGAATTGGTCTTGGTCTAGCGTTTATGGCTTGTTCATTAGAAAGTAATTGGTGAGAAGATGGTCTAGTAGTGACTCTTCTAGGAAATGGTTCTTCTGGAACCATAGAACTTGTGATAGGTTGAATAGGATCTGATTCATCTTCAGAACTATTCGATTGATTTGAGGTGATTTCCATGTCACTTTCGATCTCATATTCGGTGTCACTAAGATCAAGTGTCTGAATATTATGTAGAGGTCTGGTCGTAACTATGGATAAAGTTGTGTCAAATACTTCCACATCATGAGTAGGTAATTGTCCACTAATAGTCCCTACATATCGGGTAGGAGGGGGAACATTATGATGCTCAATTTGATTAGCCACCTCTTTACCATGCTTTGGTAAAGGATGTTGAAATATGTCCAATGATTGATTGGCATTCTGATTCTGATTTTGGGGGATGTTCTTTTGAGCATTATTAGGAGGATTTTGTTTAGGTTGAAAGGCTTGCACCTCCATCTCATTGTTATCAATCAAATCTTGTATTTTATGTTTTAATATTTTACAAGAGTTGGTAGCATGTCCAGGTCCTCTATGGAAATCACAATGTAAATCAGCTCTGTATCCGGGTATAGTTGGATCAGGTTCCCGGATAGTTGGTAATTGGATCAATCCTCGTGCTAGTAATTGCGGGAGAATGGTTGATAAAGGTTGATTTAACCTAGTAAATTCTCGGGGTGGTTTATCAGGAGGTTTCAATATAAACTTCTCTGTTGTTTTTGCAGTATTAACATTGGCAATGTTTCTGCTATCAGTGACTCCATCACCCACAACTTGTTTATTTTTATATTGATTTCTGGATGTTTTCTCATCATCTTTCTTTTTGAGCTGACCTCTTCTAATGAGAGCATCTTCCACTCTTCGAGCTAAATCTATAGCTTGATCGAAGGTGGTCAAGGTAGCAATTGATAATTCATAGGATAGTTGTTCTTGTAAATTATTGATAAAAATATCCAACATTTCTCGATAAGGTAACACAAAGTGTAATTTTCCTATCAACTGCCTCCATCGAGCTAAGAAGTCAACAAAACACTCATCTTTGTCTTGTTTTAGGTTGTACAAATCTTTAATGGTTACATGCCTTTCAATATAGGCACTAAATTGATGCACAAAAGACTCAGCGGTCTCTTCGAAATTTCTCAAAGAATGAGTGGGCAATTGATAATACCACTCCAATGCCATCCCCCCTAAACTTTTTGGGAACATTTTTAGTAATAACAAGTCATCATGTGATATATCATGACATGCTATCCTAAACATACGAAGATGCTCTATGGGATCTTCGGTTCCTTTATATATAGGTAGGACAGGCATGGGAAAGTGTTTAGGATATGGTTGTGCTACAACTATAGGATCTAGAGGTTGACTACACATCTCTCGATAATTGTACGAGGGACGGTAGGGATCTACTTGGTCCATGCGAGAGACTAACTGTTTCACCATGGCTTCCAGATTACCAGTTTGTCCACCATATTGGTTTGGTGGTACATGAGTATGGGATTTGTGAGCGTAGGAAGGCGGGACATAAGGATTAGATGCTATATTGTTGTTATGCAAATGGTTGGTAGGAAGAGTATTATGAAGAAGATTTGTTGTAGCATTATGTTGTATCCCAGATTGTTGGAAATTGGTATTTGGTTTTGTTTTAGGCTTTTGTTGATTTGAGGTATATTGATCAATAGCTTGGCGAAATAGAGCAGTGAATGAAGGTTTCTTTTGTGTGGGAATAACCCTAGGCTTGGTAACAGGCACTCTAGGTGGTTGGGTAACCTGTTGTTGTTGCATGTTCTGGATCATAGCGGCCATATCCAAATTGGATGGTCCAGCTTGATCACTTTCTTGATCAACGAAGGACAAAGGATTAGTGCGTGTGTGATATATGTCTTCTAGGGTTGCTTGAGTGTCACTAATTTGATCTTTGTCCATATGAACTGCTCTATTAAGAGTGCCAATATTATTATTGAGGAACTTCCAGAAGTGTTCCATGTTCTCAAAAGTAATAGCTCCTTCTGGAGATATTTTAGGGGATGAGGATCCTTCCTCTCTATCATTTTCTTTTTGTTCATTTGCGTCCACAAATTCTTCTTCTTGTTGGTTTAAGGTTCCTTCTTCCTGAATTGGGTCTTCAGGAAGGACATCTGGGTTATTTTCTAGTTTTCTTAACCAATCTTCTTCTACTTCAATTTGTTTTCCATTCCCGAGTCTAGTCATTATGTCTAAATTTAGATTTTAGCAAATATATATTAATATATTTGCAACAGATTTGGGAGGTATATATTTTAATTATATACCTACTATAATGCTTAAAAATAAAATGTTTTGATTTTTTGTTATGATTTTGTTTTGTTTTTATTTATTTATTTTTTTTTTTTATGCTTATAAAGACAACAAACAACACACTAAATGCAAGAAATAACAATAATAAAAGAATAGCTTAGTTTTCTATAAATAGTTTATAGATATCATTGATAGGATCAAGTTCATCGAGAGTCATGAAATGCTCCTCTTCAAATTGGAAATGGTTTTTCAAGAACTTGATAAAGTGTGCTATAGTGATATTATCTGTTTCAGATTCTATCTTGTAAAAATAGATCTCATGGCAATACTCTCGATATAACACAGCTCTAGGAACTCTATTCCATCTCTGTCTATCCGTAAGAACGACCTCTTGGTCCTCTATACGAGATAGAAATTTATGTACTACAATTGCATTATCGAGGTATTCCTCAAAGGTATACAATTCAGAAGACACAAGGGCTCTTTTATCTGCTAACCACCTATGGCAAGCTCTCTGAAGTTCATGATACAAGGTCACTTGATCGGGATCCAGGATTCTATCTAGGACAAACCTCTTAATTTGCCTAAGTTCGGTTGCTCTAGATGAAATGAGATTCAATCTCCTATTAAGTTCGTCCCATAAAGGTTGGACTCTATATGTTTGAGATACTCTAAGCAAAGAAGTAATCTCTATAGCTGCTAATTGATTCTCAACATTAATGGTGACAGCTCATCTTTTATTATAATCTACCATCTAAATATGATATGCAATCTTTGATTCTAAATGCATTTATGTTTTGTTTTTTTTTGGATTGTTTTCAAAAGGTTTTTAGTTTTCACGTCGGGTTCACCAAAATGTATCGCTCCAAATTTTTTGCATCCTTACCCTCGAGGCTATAGGATCCGCGCCCGGAAGGGGGATGCGAGAAGGATGGGACAATACCTCGGACTGAGAGGCCCTTTGAAGGTCCCGCCTCTCGGGGGAGGGGTATAAGGGTGAATTTTTGATGGATGGTGGGTTCACCAGGAAACTTTTGAATGGCAGTTTCCACACCTAGGTTGATAGTGGGTTTGATGTGTTCATTTTTATACTTTAATCATTCAATTCCTAGGTTTGGCCAAGATGAATCTAAACTATTCTATATGCCAATGCTGATTTAGATGAATACAAAAAATAGGAATGAATGCTAAACATAGAAAATATGCTAGCTAGAATAGTACATACCTGATTTCGGATGTCTGATGAAGATTCTGAGTTTTGTAGTAGTCCAGATCATCTCAACTCATACGTAATCATCTGATATTTCATAGGATCATCTCAAATCATAGACGATCATCTGAGATCAGACATAATCATCTAAAATCTGACAAATTCATCGATGAATTCGTCAGAAACCTGCAATCACAAAAATAGATACAAAATACCAAATATGCAACTGCAAAAGCAAAGGAGAATGATAGAAATAACAGCAAACATGCCTAAATAATGGATTCAAATAACAAATAAGAAAATGCAGTAGATTTAATGATTGATTTTAACTTTATCATGCGGTTATGCTAAATGAGGTGAACTCCAAGATGCATAAACATAATAATTTAAGACAATGCAGAAATACAATAGGAAAATGCAAAAAAGCTAAGGAAATGCAAACTCTAGACTCTGATTGCCCCCAATCTAGACTACAGTCGGGATCACCTCCAATCATACGAGATCATCTGCGCTCCTCGACAAGATCGTCCGAAATCATCCGGGATCGCTTGCGATGATCCGAGCTAGCTTCGACTAAAAAATAGTAGAGTTCCTGCAAGAAAATGCAAAATACAGAATACAGACAGTAGTGCGAGGATGCTCTAGTGAATAAGGAACTAAATCTATAGGGAAATCCGTCAGCTAAGGGGTTCTAGGGGTTTAGGGGATAAACTAGAAAAATCCTAGTTTATATAGGATTAGGGGGAGGTTAGGAGGTTGGAGATCATCCCAATCTAGGAGATCTCCAACGGGGGAATCTCCAACTGCGTAGACGCGCTTCTGCCCAAGTTGGAGAGGCTGTTGAAATAGAAGCTAATTATGAAAATTTAGTTTTGGGACGAAATCGTCTGGACGTTCTGTTCCAGATGAATTCGTCAGATCGGGGATGATTTCGTCTAATCTGCGACGATATCGTCCAACGGTCAAAACAAATCCTAAAAATGGCATGAAAAATGGGGAAAGCGGGTAACAAGCGGTTAACGGGCAGTTTGGGGTTAAAATTTAAATTTTTATCTTTTATATTTTACTAAGGGTTTAACCATGCCAATTTTAGGGTGCTACAAGTAGTACTAAAATCACAAGAAATGAATATTTTTAGAAATAACTCTAAATATAAACCAACGTATTACAACACACAGTTTCCAATTAAATTTTTGCAATTGAAAATAAAATATCTCAGGTCTCCAAAAATCATTTTTATGACAATACAACTATTACATAAACTACCAAACAGATCTAAAAATAATGGCTTCTGCAATTGCTTGTAACAAAAATAATTTCATCAATAAATGCAAAACATCTAATCATTAAAACATCTACAAAAATATATTATTTACAACTTTTCAGAGAACTAATTCCTGCAAGAGTGAAATAACATAACAGTTCCTGGCAAAAAAATAAGTCCTCAGAATTACTTCATTGTAGCAACCTGCTAAAATTGTAATCATAAACATTAAGTACTGCACAAACAATTTCATATATAAAACACTATCTACAATATCATCCTCAGAGATATATATGTCACAAAAAATATATCTACAGATATAAAACATTCAAACATTTTGCAGAAATAATAATATATAAATATCAAATATTAAGTCTAAAAATTATGAAAATATTTTAGCAGTTTTTTAGTTTATCCGACTTGTGACCATCGGGTAGAAATTCTTGATGATGGAGGTCACGTTGGTGGCAATTTGCGTTCACGTTTCACTTTCTGCACCTGTGCCTTAGCCTTCTGCTCATCAACTAGAGTTTCAACCATAACAGTTTTGATATGCTCTACCTCAATGGATTCCTCTCCCTGCATTGTGTCCTGCATTTTGGAAGGTGGAGGCATCTCAACTGATGTGACCACATTGTTGATGACTGCGTCAATTTCTGGAGGTATCCCAACGTTCAGGGCCAATTTTCTTGGTACGGTTCTAGTTTTAGTGGAGGGGCCCGATTCTTGAGGTCGATTCTATTGCATCAGACTGGCAAGTGGTAGTGAAATTTCTTCTTTGAGAATCTTGGAAAAGTCAATGGTCTTGCTGTAGTTGGTTTTGTTGAAGTTGATGGACTTATTTTGTTTCCTACTAGTTGTGGAGCTCTTATTAGGAGAGGCATCGATAGGTGGCGGTTGGTTGATGGGGTCAATGGGTTTCGTCACCCTATCCATTGAAATTTGTTTGATCATGTCTATCTGAAGGGTAAGGGCACGTTGGACTAGCTTTGAATGCTCTACGAAATCCTCTCAAAGTTTATCAATTTTGATCTATAGAACAGTATTCTGCACCCAAAGGTGTGACAAAGATTCAGTAGTTGGCTCAGGTGTGGGTAAATTAGACTCGTGTCCAGACATTTCTCCTTTTTCATGAGTTTCAAGAGTGTGTTTTTCATGCCAAGTTTTCTGTGCAGGTTGGAATGGTTTAGTAGACTTGGTGTGGGTTCGGTGTTTTTATTTTGGGATTTCAGGCTCCTCTTCCTGACTCTCTGATTTAGGATCCTCCCCAGATGGACTATTTTCTTGGGACTCATTGTCGGTGGACTTAGAATGATCCGACAGGTTAGACTCTTCTACAATTGTCTCCCAGGATACTTTAACTTCATTTGCTTTTTGTAAAACCAATAATTTGATAAGCCCATGATGTGCAATTAAATGAAACTTAGGGCTATCACCAAAATTTTTAGGTTGAACGTGAAGAACTGTAGATTTTAAGGATTGAAACAAGAAATATGGCAAATTGATGATACACTCTTTCTATCCTGGAAACTTCAGATTTATCAACATCCTAAGGTGATACGCTGCACAACTAGACATTCGTCCCTCTAGTGTGAAAAATTTAATGATTAAGACAACAACTTCTTGCCACTTAAGAGGGAGTGTAGAAGTAGCAATTCCCTTTATCCATCCCTCCTTGTCACGGATGATGGTACATTTTTCTCCAAATTTTTCTACCAATTGGGTGACACTTTTAGAAGAGTTTTTGTAATAGGGTAGTCCTACTTCTGGTAAACTTAGGACTTCAGAAATAACACTAGGGTTCAGGGTAATTTTAATATCTCCAATGCGAGTGACCATGGTTGCGGGGTTGCAGTTCATGATAAATTACTTTGCAACGCCCTGGTCGTGCCCTTGGAACTTCGTGAGGGCATCCCACCACCTCGCATTTTGAAATATTTTCTTTATGAAATCATTAGGATTTTGTGTTTCAATGGATGGGGGTTCACTCCTCTTTTGAAACATGGAACGGGGCATGGTTTTTAGGGTAAATAAAAACTTTAGTGGGGTAGTTTTCAAAACTTATTTTTAGCAACTGAAAGACCTACACAAATTTTCCATTTACAAAGACCATTTTACATTTTGCAAAAAATTTTTATCATTTTATAAAAGAATTATGCAAAAACATAAAAAATAGTTTTGTATTTTTGCAATGGTTTCTTTCATCAGCAGGAATAATTATAATTTATCCTACCCTTCTGCGTAAACTACTAAAAGGTATACATATTTTTTATATATGTGGTAGAATGATTAAGGTGTAAAGTATCTATGACTGTTTCATAAAGATAAAATCAAAATAATTAAAATTTTACCTATCACTTTCATTCTGCCAACTTTTCTATTACCCCATGATGTCATTTTTAGAATTGCTCTTCACCCACGTTTCCTCTCACAACTCCATCCTTCTATGGTGATTTCCCTTTTGTATCCATTCCCAATATTTAATTTTATCTTGCTAAAAAATTTGTAGGGTTTTGGCTCTGTTTTGAGTTAGAGTGTTTTCATCACGTGTTCAGGGCCTTCTATGAAAGGAAAAGTGAATTCTAGGGTTTTGTTTTCCTTTGCATGGATTTTTAGCCATGCAAAGGATCTAGACCATCCGTTTAATCTTAATCATTGATTGTGAGTGTTATCCATGATTTGGTGAATCATGACCCTTAGTTTTATTTCAATCGATGGCTTAGGGCTTGGATCCATGTCACTATCATTTGATTGGTTGGTAAGGACTACGTGTTGATGATCGTCTTCATTTGCAATTGATATGGTGAAGTTTCTAGACTTAGCACTAATTTTCCTTTCATTCATCATAACCTTTCATTTGAAACTTAATCAATGATGGACGTCATTCATCCATGATGTTTCTTGCTATTGGCGCATGGGTCCATATGTCACTCATTGATGGTGGTCGATGTTTCTCTTGGTGTCGGTTGTTATTGGCTCTATAAAGCCACATGGCATCCATCATCGTGTCAAGGTATTCATCATTCTTTTTGGTGTGAGACTTCCTACCACCTTGCATGGTGAGGATAGTCTTGAAACATTAATTTTTTGACCTATTGCGCTTTCACGTTTGTGCCATGTAACCACTTCCTTCTATGTTTCGCTAGCTCTGATGTCCATGTCATCTATGTTTATCACACTGCCCATGTTATCTTTATCACATTGTTGATGTGGAGAAGTATTAAACTCGTGGTCGATGCCTATGCCCCTTTTATGGTCAACCTTCATGCTTGATGTCTTTTATTCATTGGCTCCCAACCGTCAGCATACACATCAGATTTAAATTTTATTCTTCATTATATTTTTTGTCGTGTCATAGTTTGGACTGGTCCCATGGTCACATTTATTAACATTGGCATCCACGTGTATCGATAGTTGGTGCCTTTCTTTGTGTTCACATCTAGTGCTATATTTTTGGGAAAATCAAACATATGTGATATGATTGGATACTACATTAGTGTAAAGATGTATTTAATTTTAATTTTACACATTCATGGATGGCTATTTCAAAGGTGGTCGAAAGAGGGTTTTATATATTTTTTTATAAACCTTTATAAATGATGTTGATAAATTTCTTTTATATTTTGCATTGACTCGTCTTACCATATTCTGCGTTGACACATGTCATTTTTACTTAGGGCCAGTTTAAGTCTCGACACTTAGAAATATTTCATGATGTGTGTTATGAATACTGTCTACGGATGGTGTTTACAGAAGATTACTATATAATATTATTACAGAAGTTATCTACAGAAAACATCTATAGAAGACGTCTATGGAAAATATCTATGGAAGACATCTACGAAAGCTATCTATGAAAATTATCTATGAAATATGTCTATAGAAACTGTAGTTGTTAGAGTCAAGAAAATACTTTACCTGATTCTTCCCCCAAACTGTATTGTGAACTCTGGATGTCTTTATTTACTCCCCCCAAACTGTAATTTTGGCTATATAGCCAAAACAAAATGAAGGGTGTCTTATTTATATTATGGTGGATGGTATAATAATGAGTTTTATTTATGGGGGATTATTAAGATTATTTTTGTGATTGTGCTTCCTGAATTTCATTAAGAAGTATCCAAGTGAGAGAAAAATGATTATAAAGCTTGATATCAGTCATCAATATATGCAAAAATAGATCTCTATCAAAGGCTTGGATAATTTCAACACTTAGGAAAAAGTGGAATAGATATTCTGATATTATGATGGCTTTTGCTAAAGGGTGCAAAGTTTTGGGAGATACAAGCCATATTTTTGTAGGATAAAATGAACTATGGTACTTCCATAAGGATTTGCTTCTAACTTTTGCCTGCTTATGATATTCTAGAGTTGTTTCACAAAGACTCAAACATCCTAGTGACTTCAAACAAATTCATCTATTCATTTCACAAATCGATATGATGTTAAAGTTATCCTAATGTTTTCAAGCCTCTCAAGGACCAACTGTGTGTGCAGTGAGTATTCATTCCTCATTATGAGTAAGGATTGAGTAAAACAATGGTCACTTATGCCAACAAGCTAGCTTATCTATGAGCATCCATAGGTCTTGTCCAGACTTAGCGCTACTGTATAAGGATACCTTATTGCCAGGTGGGTTTCATTCAACCCATTGTTGTAATGAGGATCACCCCATGGTTTTTGAGACACTAAGAATTCTAGGGATTCAAGCTCTTTTACCCTTCTTTGACTTTTTCTTGGGATACTTGCTCATTTTAAGAGGGAGCAAGGGATTTTATTGCTTTTTGGGATTCTTGCTTATTTTTAGAGGAAGCAAGAAGATATTTTTGGGATACTTGCTCGATTAGATGAGGAGCAAGGGATTTTTTTTTCAAGGATGAAGGGTGAGCTTGTCCTTTTGCCAATTCATTAGTACTCTAGGCCATGCGCATAGATGGATAAGCAGGGGAAACCATTCACTTTATGGCAATAGTAACTCATGAGTTAATCTCTCCAAATCTCACAATGTTTTTATATGTTCTAATGTGCGTAGTCCAAGAGAAAACTTGATTGACTAGGAATATCTTACAACACCAAAATATTGCTTGACTTTCAATGAAAATTTGCTCAAAACACTAGTGGTGGTTGAGTAATTGAGAACACCTAGATTTCATTCAGCAAACAAGGTATTATGCAACATGTGGTGGTCATTTTTCCTACAAGATTTTTAAAGAAATATCCTCTTGGGCTATTTTTGAAACATTGAGACTAAAAATTTGATGAAAATAAGATAGAAATATTGCAGATATAGAAACTTTATGATGAAATAAAGGAAGCATAATATTTTTTTTATGAGAGAGAAGTTATTATTTGATAGTTGTTGATTGCAGTTCAGAGATACACTGCAAATCGACTTGTTGCTTAAGGTGGTGTATGAATTCTTCCTTAGATAATGGCTTCTTGTAAAGTTTAAGCCTATGCCCATTTACTAGTAGTTTTCTTGTTGAATCATCTATAGGCTTAATTTTGATTGTACCATTCCTGAATATCTCTTCAATTTCATAGGGTCCTAGCCATCTTGTCCTCAATTTACCTTGAAAATCTTGGTAACGAGAGTCAAACAACAAGGCCCAATCTCCTGATTGAAATGTACATGGTACAATGTGTTTATCATGCCATTTCTTTCTTTGTTGTTGGGTTATTTCAGTCCTATGTAATGCTTCTAGTCTCCTTTCATCCATAATGTTTAACTTTTCCAATCTAGCTTTCTACACTTGGTCCAAATTCATGTCAAGTTGTACCACTGTGCGAAGAGTTTCTATCTCAAATTCAATGGGCATGATAGCTTATTTGCCATAGACCATTTCATAAGGTGATAATCCTATGGTAGTTTTCCAAGTTGTATTATATGCCCATACAACTTCTTTTAATCTCTCAGCCCAATCACCCCTATTAATGGCTACGGTTTTTGTAATGATCTTTTCAAGTTCTCTATTTGTAACTTCTACTTGTCCATTGGCTTGAGGGTGATATGGTGAGGTTTTCCTATGTTTTATTTGATAGATGTCAACAAAATGTGCAATTACCTTGGAGAGAAATTGGGTTCCATGATCTGAAACTAGCTCTCTCGGTGCTCCAAAGCATTGCATAATGTTTTCATAAAGAAAATCAGCTACTGGTTCAGCTTGTGCTCGTGGTAAAGCTTTGACTTCAGCCCACTTAGTAACATAGTCTGTACACACGAGTATGTGTTTATTACCTGCACTTGGAGGGTCTATTGGTCCAACAAAGTCAATTCCCCATTTCTCGAATGGTTCAAACACTACTTGCGGAACCAAAGGCATTTCCATTGAAGGTGTAGGCTTACTGGCTCTTTGACAAGCATCACATCTATCAACAAATTTATGGACATATTTATTCATGGTAGGCCAAAAGTAACCAGTTTGAAGTATTTTACTAATTATCCTTTGGGTGGCATAATGGCCTCCATAGGGTTCTTCATGTGCTTCTCGAATGATGTCATATACATCTTCTTCTTGCACACATCTCCTAATTACTTGGTCAGGACATGTTTTAAACAAGACTCCATGAATCCACATATAAGGGATGCTCTGACGTATTAGTTTTCTATGCTCATGCGGTGTATAGTTTTGAGGCATTTTTCTTGTTACTAAGTAATTTACAATATCAACATACCAAGGAGTGAAAATAGAAAGAGCAAACAAATGTTCATCTGGGAAATTATCAGGAATTAACTCATCGTCATCAAAAATTTGCATACGAGATAGGTGATCTGCAATGACATTATCTTTTCCTACCTTATCTATGATGGTAACATTAAACTCCTATAACAAAAGAAGCCATATAACCACTCTACCTCCCACTATAGCTTTGTTCATTAAGTACTTAATGGCAGAGTGATCAGTGTGAACAAATACTTCATACCCTGTTATGTAATGTTTGAATTTATTGATAGCATGGACTATAACTAAGAATTATTTTTTAGTAATAGTGTAATTAAGCTCAGCTCCATGCAAGTTTTTACTCACATAATAGATAGCATAAGGTATTTTGTTCTCTATCTGTTGCAATACTGCCCCTATTGCGTAACCTGAAGCATCACAATGTATATGGAATGGTAATTCCCAATTTGGTCCTCTCAGGATTGGAGCAATAATTAATTTATCTTTTATAACTTCAAAGGCTTCTTGACATGCTTTAGTCCAATTAAATTCACTTTCTTTAGTTAAGAGCTTAAGCATGGGAGCAACAATTTTACTAAAGTCCTTAATGAATCTATGGTAGTATCCTGCATGTCCTAGGAAACTTCTTACCTCTGTTTGTGTTTTTGGAGGTTGAAGGGATTGAATAGCTTGTATTTTTGTAGGATCTACTTTAACACCTTCTTCTGATATATGATGTCCTAAAACAATACCTCCTCTCATCATCATGAAACACTTTTCATGACTCAAAGAGAGGTTTTGCTCTTGGCATCTAACCAGAACTCTTTGTAAGCTTGATAAAGTTTCTTCAAAGGTATTACCATAGACTGTGAAGTCATCCATATAGACTTCTACGCATTCATTGATTAAATCAGCAAAGATAGCTAAAATAGCTCTTTGAAAAGTAGCAGGTGCATTGCATAATCCAAAAGGTAAGACTTTATAAGCATAGGTGCCTACTGGACATGTGAAGGTTGTCTTTTCTTGATCTTCTTCAGCTATGGAAACTTGATTATAACCACTAAAACCATCCAAAAAGCAGAAATATTTCTTTCCAGCCAAGGTATCAAGAACTTGATCAATGAATGACAAGGGAAAATAGTCTTTCTTTGTTACTTTGTTTAACTCCCTATAATCCACACAAATCCTCCATTTACCATTCTTTTTAGGGACTATCACAAGTGGTGACACCCATTGACTATCAAAAATTGGATATATAAATCCTGCCTTCAAGAGTTTAATGATTTCTTCTTGAACCACATCCTTCATAGTTAGATTCAATCTTCTTTGGGGTTGTCTTACTGGATAACAACCTTCTTGGATAAATATGTGATGGGTACAAATATTTGGATGTATACCTTTCATGTCTTCGTAGTTCCATGCAAATGTTGATTGGTGCTTCTCAAGCACATCTACTAATTGTGATTCTTGTATGCTTGTGAGCTCATTACTAATATTCAGAGTTCTTCCTGGTGTGATATCTATTTGCTTGCATTTTTCATTGTTTGCATCTATCCCCATTATCTCATGTTCAAGAATATTTAAGTGATAGTCATATGGTACCATTTGTTGAGATTGACTCGTGCTTGCTTCGTCAATGGCCATAATAGATTCAGATGAACAACCATTATCTTGACCTTGATCTTCTTTTTGATTTCCTAATAGTAATGGTAATGGTCCCTCAATTTCTTGTTGAAGATGCTCACTCAGAACATTGATTGATAAGGTTTGGATATCATCAAAATCATGAGGGAAATCATACCATAGTTGCTTTGGAAAATATTTTTCTATTGTTGATTCAGGGAATAAGCTAAGGTCCTTAGTGTTCTTACCATCGAAAATAGTCATGTTTCCAGATCTACAGCTAATGTAAGCATCAGCTGTTGCAAGCCATGGGTGCCCTAGAATTAAGGGATGTCCCCCTAAATTTTTCTTGGGTTGTAAGACTATAAAGTCTATAGGGTATTCCCATGAACTTACAGAGACTATAACATCTTCTAGTTTTCCTTCTGGCTTAACAATAGACCTATCTGCAAGTTGGAGTACTATAGAAGTTGATTGTAGTTTATGTACCCCTAGAGATTCCATTGTTTCTTTAGTCATGACATTAATAGCAGCTCCTAAATCGACCAAAATATTTTGCAAGGCTATGTCACCAATGTGTACCATGAGTATAGGTATTCCAGGATCTATGTATTTTGGCAATAACCTACCTCCCATTATTATCTTAGATAATTATCCAATGACTTGAATAGTTTGAGCTTCATTCTTCTTTTTCCTTCCTGAGTTTGTGCATATGTTCTTGATAAGTTTGGAATAGATAGGGATATCCTTGATAGCTTGTAATAAAGGGATTTTAATAGTAACATTTTCTAATTCCTGAAGGAAGTTAAAATCTGGCTTAGATGGTTCTTTTGGTATTGCCAGTCTTTGAGGAAATGGTATCTCTACTTCCTTCCTTTGAGGAATTTGGATCTCTTGTTGTTTTGTTGGAAATTTTTTTGGTGAATTTTCTATTTCCTTTTCATTGTTATCCTCCTTTTCGAACAATTCTACAATGGGATTATCAAGTTCTATGAGAGTTACATTGTTTTCCAATACTTTTCCAGATCTCAATTGAATCTGTTGACAAGGTGCCATAGATATAGAACACGTCTCACTTGTTTCATAGACTTGTTGAACATTCTTGTTGTTGTTAGGATTAGGGACTAGTTGAGCTGGCAGAGGAGGTTGCTTAGGAGGATTATTATTATTAACTGGAGGTGGAAGAAGTCTATTTTGAGGTAGATTTTGAGGGGCTTGTCCCCTAAATTGGTTTTGAAAGTTCTATTGTTGTGATGGATTTTGGGACCAACCAGGTCCTCCTTGATTGTATTGGCCATTAGTATTCCAATTAGGCATGTTTTGACTCGACATTCCTTGGTTCCATGGAGGTGGACTTCCATAGGTATTGGCCATAAAGTGGGCCCATGGGGGTATGTTCCAGTCTTGATTATTCGAATATGAGTTCCAATTTGCCCAGTTTGGTGCATTGGACCATTGATTAGGCCTTTGTTGGTTGGAATAACTAGGGTTTGACCAATTAGGTGGTCCATTAAATGGACCATTCCATATTTGGGCTACAAAATAAACATCTTCTACCTCTTCAACTTTAGGTTCTTTTATGGCAGCTTTAACAGCTGAGATGTATTTGCAGTTTTTAGTCTTGTGATTCTTTTCACAAATTTGACAACAAGTAGCAATATTGGAAATATTTGTAATGTTGAGAGGGCATTCCCTTAGGTTGTGCTTTTTCCTACATCTATGATAGTAAATTTCTTCATTGTCCTATTCTCTTGGTTTCCTATCCATTAGATCCAAAGATGTAGTCAAGGTACTTAACAAATCAATTTTTAATCCTTCCAACATGTTTCCAATTTTTGCCCTTGTCACTCCACTTACTGATGTAAACTTATTACTTCTCGTTGTTGGCAATTTTGGGTACCTTGGGTACATTGCCTTTGCTCAAGTGTAGATGTTGTCATTGATGTCAAGAAGTTCTTGAAGCAATTTGATTTGATGTCAAAGAATTTGTTTTGATGAAGGTTACAGCATGGACAGTGAGTTTCCAAGAAGATCAGAGTAGCCCATTTGCAAAAGATCAAAGAAAAAGACAAGTTAGAAAAAGTATGCAGTCGGCTGGAAAAACTATCACGATTTCGTGACATGTTTGAGGAGAGAGAAAGTGTTGGCAAAACTGTCATGATTTCACGACATGTTTGAGGAGAGAGAAAGTGCTGGCAAAACTGTCACGATTTCACGACATGTTTGAGGAGAGAGAAAGTGCTGGAAAACTGTCACGATTTCGCGACATGTTGGAAGAAAGAGAAGAAGCTGGAAAAACTGTCATGATTTCACGACATGTTGGCAGAGAAGGAGAGCAAGATGGAAAGTGTCACGATTTCATGACATGTCACATTTTTGTGACTCGAAAAGTGCAGGAAGGTAGAGAAGGAAAAGTGTCACGATTTCATGACATATTGCAAAGAAGGTTGTACGGACGAAAAAGTGTCACGATTTCATGACATGATGCAGAAGAGAGAGTCCACAGTGTGAACTGTCATGATTTCATGACAAGTTCGAAGAGAGAGAAAGTTACATGAAAAATGTCATGATTTCATGACATGCTGCAGAGGTCGAGGTGAGGACTATCATGATTTTGTGACATGCTGAAAAGCTCGAAGTGAGAACTATCATGATTTCGTGACATGCAACTAAGGGAAGAGTTTGAAATGAGAAGCATCATGATTTCGTGACAGGTTGCAAGAGAAAGCTTTCAGAAGCTGAAAGCATCACGATTTCACGATAGGATGAAGGAAAAGCTTATGGATGCAAAAAGTGTCATGATTTTGTGACAGGTTGAGATGGCAGCATTTAGTTGGAGAAAGTGTCACGATTTCATGACAGAAATAGGAAGCAAGTCTTCAACAGAAGAAGCGTCACGATTTCATGATGAATTCAAGAAGGAAGAGCTCGAAGGCGAAAGCGTCACGATTTTGTGACATGTTCTAGTTTCGTGGGCGTAAGGTAGAGAAAAGCATAAGGTAGCGAAAGTGTCACGATTTCGTGACATGTTCCATTTTCATTGGTGCAAGCCGAGAAAAGGTTGAGAAAGCGAGAAATGTCACGATTTCATGATAGAAGTGAAGATGACGTCAGTAGAGGCAGAAGTGTCATGATTTCGTGACAAAAGTAGAGAAGAAGGCCATGAAGACAGAAGGGTCACGATTTCATGATAGAAGTGAAGATGACGTCAGCAGAAGCAGAAAGTGTCACGATTTCGTGACAAGAACTTAAGTAAAGTCGACAAAGGCTAAGGTGTCGCGATATCATGACAAAAGCCAAAGGAAGGCGTACGGTTGCAAAAGGTGTCATGATATCGTGACATGTTGTAGTTTCACGGCAGAAGCTATAGGAGAGTTGCAGAGGCAGTGAAGCCGACAAAGTTAAATTTGGGCCGACGAAGATTAGGGTTTGTAGCCGACGTAGTTTGAGGATGTGCAGCCGACTAAGATCAAGGTTTTAATCTTGAAAGTGTTAGTATAAAAGGAGGGCTGCTTGGAGAGTTTAGTATCGATCGAAGTGTGCGTTCGAAGAGCGACGTTCGTAGAATAGAGTGCGTGGGTGAAGTTCGATCGCCGAAAAGTAGAGTGCAAAATTCGATAGCAGTGTACTGAGTGCATTTCGTCGAATCTTCTAAGTGAGAGAGATTGCAAGGAAGCAGAGTGCGCGAAGACGCTGCTGCTATGATTGCGTAGAGGTGCAAAGGTCGATGTTCGATCAAGTGCAGCTGTGATTGCGCAAAAAGAGCGAAGGACTATGTTTTGTGCAGAACAGAGGAAGAGGACATTTGTGCCAGATCGAAGGACTGTGTTTGGTGCAGATCAAAGAAAGAGGAAGAGGACATTTGTGCTAGACCGAAGGACTGTGTTTAGTGCAAATTCGAGGACCAGCTTTGAGGTGATAGAGTTGAGGACAGAGGTCTCCAGCTAGAGCAAGGAAGACAGGTGTCTTCTATGGATAGAGTTCCATTTGCTAAGGGCAACGGAGGCAGAGGTCTTCTAGAGGATCACCAATCAGAGCAGAGCTAGGGGAAGGTATCTCCTTTGGGTTGGTGCCCATAAACATTGTAATCGGGAAAGGTTTTCCCAGAATTTGAGTTGATAAAATTTAGTGAAATATTTTATCCGTGGAGTAGCCCACATTGGGTGAACCACGTAAATTGTTGTGTCACTTTGTGGATGGTGTTTTGTGCATTGCTTTGATTACTGTTGTTGATACTGCTATCTATACACTGCATAATATTGAATTGAAAGCTGATTTGAAGGAAAAAGTTAAAAGTGGTCTTATACTGTTCACCCCCCTCTCAGTATAAGCTTGTGTTCTTCAATTGGTATCAGAGCGGGTTCCTTCGAAAAGTTTAACAGCTTGAAGGAAAAGCTTGCAAAGAACACAATGGACTATTCAAGTGGCAATGCAACACCTATTCTTGATGGATCAGATTTTGGTCTGTGGAGTGCAAGAATGAAAGTTTATCTAATGGCACTTGGTAATGAGGTATGGGAAGTGATTGAAGATGAGTACACTATTCCTGAACATGGTCCTTATACTAAAGAAGATAGGCTCATGCTTCACAACAATTCAAAAGCCATGAATGCAATCCTAAAAGGCTTACAGAAAGCAGATCTCACCAAAGTTATTCACTGCAAGACAGCTAGTGAAATGTGGAAACAGTTGAAAGTGGTTCATACAAGTGATGCAAATGTCAGAAAGGCCAAGTTGAGACATTTTAAAGGTATGTTTGAACATCTCAAAATGAATGATGATGAAAATATTAGTGACTACATGCTTCGTATGGATGAGGTTGTTAACTCCATGAAAGACTTAGGTCTTGAGCTTGCTGAAAATGATGTGTGTGATAAGATTTTAAGATCTCTTCCTAATAGATTTAGTGAAAATATTTCTGCTATTGAGGAAGCTAAAGATTTAGATAAATTGAAAAAGGATGAGCTCCATAGTATACTTGCAGCATTTGAGTTGAGAACTCAAGTGAAGGTTGATGTCAAGAAAGAGGCAGCTTTCAAGGCTACCAAGAAATCAAAGGGTAAACAGATTCAAGAGAGTGATGAGTCTTCTAGTGATGAAGAGGCATATTACAGCAAGAAAGGCAAGTTCTCTAGAAAGCACAAAAGCATGAAAAATATAAGATGTTTCAACTGTGGAAAGTTTGGTCATTATGCTACTGACTGTACTGTTTCCAAGAATGAAAGTGATGAAGATATACAGGATTCTAAGAGCAAGGATTCTGAAAAGCACAAGCATCACAGGAAGTACAAAGATGAGCACAACAATCAAGGAAAGAGGTACTCTCACAAGCACAAGAAGAGCTTCTACCTAGACAAAGCAAGTAAGTGTTCTAGCAGTGATAGTGAAAGTTCTTCTAGTGATGATGAAAATGAGATGTTGTTCATATCAAAAAAAGAGGAAGAACCGAAACATAGATTCATTATCATGAAATGTTTTAGATGTGGAAATTTTGGGCACCTTGAGGATGATTGCACAAATAATGAATTGGTTGCTAGTATGTATGAGGATGCTTCAAAAAATGATAAGGAAGATGCATGTATGGTTTTTGAAAAGGGTAGCACCTCTAGTGATAAGAAATCTGAAAAAGGCCTTGATGATTCAAAATGCAATCAAATAGAGGATCTTGAAAGTGAACTTACTAATGCTCTTAGTGTTTTGAAAAAGGAAAGAAAGAAGAATGCTAGACTCAAGGATAAGTTAGATGAATGTTGTATGGAGAGAGATGATCTTATAGAAAGTCTTGACGTCTCTATGGCTAAGACACAAGAACTCAAGAATGAGTTAGAATCTAAGGTGCTTGAGTATAGTGAATTAGAACAAAAAATGGCTTCCTTGAAAGAGGAAACTAAAGAGTACAAGGATAAGCTGTACAGGTTTCAAGAAAGCTCCAAAAAGGTTAAATCACTTATCAAAGGTCAAAGAAAGACAACAGATAAAACAGGTCTTGGTTTTGTTAAACCACACAAGGAACAGGTTGGGGAATCTAGTAAGAGATTTCAAAAAGAAGAGAGTTCTGATGAAGAGAGTATTTCAGAGAAAGAGTCCATGAGTGATAGATGCGCAGAAATAGAAAATAGAATTCTGAATGCGAAGAAGAAGTTTTCGGGACCCAAGAGGTCAAACAGAAGAATATTTCACGATAGATGTTTTGCATGTCACAGGTTTGGTCACACGGCTTCACAGTGCATAGATCAAATGAAGAGGGTAAACAACAATTTCAGAAGTTTTAGTTTCTTTCAAGGGTATTGTTACTCTTGTCAATAGTTTGGGCACAAGGCAGTTTATTGCAAGACAAATAACAGGAACATATTTGGTCAGAACAGGCAGATTCAAAGAACAGGTATGCCTAAAAGAAATAACTTTGTTACTTGTTATAAGTGCAACAATGAAGGTCACACAGCTAGACAGTGTAGAGCTGAACTTCCAAGGTACAGGAATAGGAAAAGTGGTATGAACAGGTCCAAGGATCAAGGCATGGACAAGAATAGGGATGAGAACAAGAACAAAAATAGTGACAAGAACAGAAATACGGACAAAGAATTCAAGAGAAGGCCCGACAAGGAAATTGTAGACACTGATGATGATGAGTGCCTAATGGGAGTTTTACTCCCACCCTTGTTTTAATCACCTCATCAGGAGGTGGGGGAGGGACTAAGCTAAGAGGCTCATTCTTAGTCCCGAGCCCCAAAGGTGACCCTTTGCCATTGATGACAAAGGGGGAGAGATATGAGTAAGGGGGAGAGCTTCAAAGTGAAGAGGAGAGCTTCAAGTCAGGGGGAGCAAAAACTTCAAAGGCAGATTCTCAGTTGTTGGCACAGTTGGTTTCAGTTTTTGGCTCTTGAGATGTGTTTTCAGTAAAGGTTTGCCATCAATGACAAAGGGGGAGATTGTTGGCAATTTTGGGTACCTTGGGTACATTGCCTTTGCTCAAGTGTAGATGTTGTCATTGATGTCAAGAAGTTCTTGAAGCAATTTGATTTGATGTCAAAGAATTTGTTTTGATGAAGGTTACAACATGGACAGTGAGTTTCCAAGAAGATCAGAGTAGCCCATTTGCAAAAGATCAAAGAAAAAGACAAGTTAGAAAAAGTATGCAGTCAGCTGGAAAAACTGTCACGATTTCACGACATGTTTGAGGAGAGAGAAAGTGCTGGCAAAACTGTCACGATTTCATGACATGTTTGAGGAGAGAGAAAGTGCTGGCAAAACTGTCATGATTTCGTGACATGTTTGAGGAGAGAGAAAGTGGCAAAACTGTCACGATTTCATGACATGTTGGAAGAAAGAGAAGAAGTTGGAAAACTGTCACGATTTCGCGACATGTTGGCAGAGAAGGAGAGCAAGATGGAAAGTGTCACGATTTCATGACATGTCGCATTTTCGTGACTCGAAAAGTGCAGGAAGGCAGAGAAGGAAAAGTGTCACGATTTCGTGACATTCTGCAAAGAAGGTTGTACGGACGAAAAAGTGTCACGATTTCGTGACATGATGCTGAAGAGAGAGTCCGTAGTATGAACTGTCATGATTTCGTGACAAGTTCGAAGAGAGAGAAAGTTATATGAAAAATGTCACGATTTCGTGACATGCTGTAGAGGTCGAGGTGAGGACTGTCATGATTTTGTGACATGCTGAAAAGCTTGAAATGAGAACTGTCATGATTTTGTGACATGCAGCTAAGGGAAGAGTTTGAAATGAGAAGCGTCATGATTTCGTGATAGGTTGCAAGGAAAGCTTTGGAAGTTGAAAGCGTCATGATTTCATGATAGGATGAAGGAAAAGCTTATGGATGCAGAAAATGTCACGATTTTATGATAGGTTGAGATGGCAGCATTCAGTTGGAGAAAGTGTCACGATTTCATGACAGAAACAGGAAGCAAGTCTTCAATAGAAGAAGCGTCATGATTTTGCGACGAATTCAAGAAGGAAGAGCTCGAAGGCGAAAGCGTCACGATTTTGTGACATGTTCCAGTTTCACGGGCGTAAGGCAGAGAAAAGCATAAGGCAACGAAAGTGTCACGATTTCGTGACATGTTCCATTTTCGCTGGTGCAAGCCAAGAAAAGGTTGAGAAAGCGAGAAATGTCACGATTTCATGACAGAAGTGAAGATGACATCAGTAGAGGCAGAAGTGTCATGATTTCACGACAAAAGTAGAGAAGAAGGCCATGAAGACAGAAGGGTCATGATTTCACGACAGAAGTGAAGATGACGTCAGTAGAAGCAGAAAGTGTCACGATTTCACGACAAGAACTTAAGTAAAGTCGACAAAGGCTAAGGTGTCGCGATATCGCGACAAAAGCCAAAGGAAGGCGTATGGTTGCAAAAGGTGTCGCGATATCGTGACATGTTGTAGTTTCACGATAGAAGCTACAGGAGAGTTGCAGAGGCAGTGAAGCCGACAAAGTTAAATTTGGGCCGACGAAGATTAGGGTTTGCAACCGACGTAGTTTGAGGATGTGCAACCGACTAAGATCAAGGTTTTAATCTTGAAAGTGTTAGTATAAAAGGAGGGCTGCTTGGAGAGTTTAGTATCGATCGAAGTGTGCGTTCGAAGAGCGACGTTCGTAGATAGAGTGCGGGGGTGAAGTTCGATCGCCGAAAAGCAGAGTGCAAAATTTGATAGCAGTGTACTGAGTGCATTTCATCGAATCTTCTAAGTGAGAGAGATTGCAAGGAAGCAGAGTGCACGAAGACGCTACTGCTGTGATTGCGCAGAGGTGCAAAGGTCGATGTTCGATCAAGTGCAGCTGTGATTGCGCAAAAAGAGCGAAGGACTATGTTTTGTGCAGAACAGAGGAAGAGGACATTTGTGCCAGACCGAAGGACTGTGTTTGGTGCAGATCAAAGAAAGAGGAAGAGGACATTTGTGCTAGACCGAAGGACTGTGTTTAGTGCAAATTCGAGGACCAGCTTTGAGGTGATAGAGTTGAGGACAGAGGTCTCCAACCAGAGCAGGGAAGACAGGTGTCTTCTATGGATAGAGTTCCATTTGCTAAGGGCAGTGGAGGCAGAGGTCTTCTAGAGGATCACCAGCCAGAGCAGAGCTAGGGGAAGGTATCTCCTTTGGGTTGGTGCCCATAAACATTGTAATCGGGAAAGGTTTTCCCAGAATTTGAGTTGATAAAATTTAGTGAAAGATTTTATCCGTGGAGTAGCCCACATTGGGTGAACCACGTAAATTGTTGTGTCACTTTGTGGATGGTGTTTTGTGCATTGCTTTGATTATTGTTGTTGATACTGCTATCTATACACTGCATAATATTGAATTGAAAGTTGATTTGAAGGAAAAAGTTAAAAGTGGTCTTATACTGTTCACCCCCCCTCTCAGGATAAGCTTGTGTTCTTCACTAAGAGGTTTGTTTCTTGAATATTTTATGCAAAGATTTACAATTTCATCAAATATCATAATATGAATATCTCCTTTTCCATAAGGTTTAGGACCTCAAGGACATCTTCTCTCAGTACTTTTAGAAAATGTCCTTTTAATATTTCTTCATAAAGGTCTATATTCACTCTAGACCCAACGAATTGAAATCTCTCAAGGTAATTCTCCAAATATTCTCCTTATTTTTTATTCATGTGAAATAGCTCAGCTTTCTTAGCCCTAACTCATAGTAATCCTGATATAGTTCAAGGAACAACTCTTTTAATCCATTTTCTCCATCCCATCGATTACAAACACTTTCTCCTAGTCCCATGAACCATATTAAAGTTGTATCTTTAAGAGTAGAGGGAAACAATATTAGATTTTGTTCATTTGTGGTATAAAAGTAGGCTTAGCACACCACTTCAAATTTGAAGAGAAAGCATTAGGATCTTCATGTGGTTTCCCATGGAAGGTGAGCAATAAAGAAGTAGATATTGACTTAGGTTCTCTTGTTGTGCCATCTATATTTAATATTGGGAAGGTAAATATCTTTATTTACCCATTCCTCCTTTGTTCTCTATTTTGTCTTTTTCCATCCTCCCTTTGGTTCTCTTCTACTTCCCCATGTTCACTTTGTTGATCAGCCATGACTAAATGTAGAATTTCAAGGATCGGGCTAGGTATAGGGTTTGTGAATATATAAGAGGGATCTATGTGGTTGTCAAATTCTAGTTCAGGTAATAAATATGATTTGGGATCTTGTTCTAGGATTTCAGCTTGATTAGTTGATGTTGCAGTTTTGACTTCTTTTAGCTTATAAATTTAAGGCTTCCTATTAAAGTCTCTTTGGAAATTTTCTTTTGATTTGTTGATCTTTATAAACCTTCCCTTAGAGTCTCTAAGTCTGCTCATGAACTTTCCAAATTCTCTAGATTTTGCAATAGCTTTTTGCCTTTCTAATATTCCTTGAATATTCGATGAATATCGTTGATTGGATCAAGTTGTTCAGGTATCATGTAGTGTTCCTCTTCAAATTTAAAATTATCTATCACTAATTGGATCAATCAAAAAAGGAAAGCTTGTGTTGGAATGGGGTTGAGATTTCAAAATTGTAGCTCGTATTGTAATTCTTGACACAGTTCTCTAAAGTGCATTGCTCTAGGTATCTTGTGATATTTCTTGCTATATTCTAGGTCTACTACTCTTTTTTCTATGTCTGCAAGGAAATTGTGAAGGACGAGGGAGTCCTCAAAATATTGATTCCAAGGATAAATTTTTGGATTTACTATTGCTCTCCTATCTCAAAGCCAACGTTCATAACACCTTCAAAGTTCTAGATAAGGTGAATAATAGTTCGGCCCTATATTTTTTGCTATGTCAATTCTTTTGATATTCTCTAACTCATATGATATCTCTTTAATAATATAGATGTGTTCACGCAAACTCTCCCACTCTTTACTTGATGTTTTATCTCCTTGTTCAAAAAGAAGTGAAACTTCTTGTTTTATTAGTAATTTTCTAAGGTTTATAAGTACAGATTGATTTATACTATTTTCCACCATCTAGCAACCTATATTTTATTCATATTTTATCTCTCTTTGATTTCGGTTTTTTTTTTATTCTAATTTTGCTTTATGTTTTAATCCTACTTATTGTCAAGCTTAGATATAAGTCACAACAATGAATTTATAACTATCCTTAACATAGTAGGAAAATAAAATAAAATTTATATTTTCTCAGCAATCCTGCTATAACTAAAACTAGGTGCAACTCGTGGTCTATGAATCCATACAGCTAATTTTAGTATAATAGGATATCAAATGAAATATTATTTGAAAAGTAAAATTTATTGGAAATGAAATTATTGAAAGTAAAATGTTATTTTGCTATCACTTCTTTGATTATGTAGGAACTTTTATTTCACTATGACTGTGCCACTCAATCATACCTACTTCTTGTTTCTATAGGTCCTAATTATTTAGGGGTATTTCACTATGACTGTCTCACTCAATCATACCTACTTTCCTCTTCTATAGGAGAACCCAAACCAAAGCAAATTAATAGCAATCATCCAAATCTTGGAAATTATTTGAAATGAAATTATTGAAAATAAAAGGTACAACTATTACTGCTTCTTTGATTATTTAAGAGTGTTTCACTATGATTATGTCACTCAATCATACCTACTTCTTATTTTCTACAGGTCCTAAGTCAGATTTAGGAATATTTCACTATGATTGTCGCACTCAACCATACCTACTTCCTATTTTCTATAGGTCCTAATACCAAATTAAGCAATAATAATCACCCAAAGCTTGAAAATTATGTAGGAAATAAAATTCTGACTACGAAAGCAATAATATGATTATTCAAGAGAAAAGAACCTGGCAACGTCGAACAAAGGGGCTTTTTGGGACCATCTCGTGCCACTCTGACTCATGCATGACAAGAACTCATATTTACCTCTTTCCACATACAAGTAATTCTCTCTTCTTGCATAGCCAAGCAGCTTTTTTGATTAATCACTGTGCTACTCTCCCCGACAACGATGCCAAAATAATCAACTATAATATCTTACATTTAATTTTTGTCAATCTGGGGGAACCAAGGTTAGATTTAAAGAGTAGAATTCTAGTATATATTGTACCGTGGGGATTAATTCTTAAGCTTAATTTAGATCTCTTTTAGTTTTAGGTTTTGCAAAAAAATAATAATTGCAGTGAACAGAAATCAAATCATGCAGGAATGAAAATAAAATGTAATTTATGATTTATGCAGTAAATATGACTTTTACCTATTGATGAGTTGGTCTAATGATGATTTTATCTATTGGTGAGGATCCTCATGCAGTTATTTTTAATTATCTATTTTTACTTTCTGATCTATGATGATGCAATTTAATTTATTTTATATTCTAAGGTTAATTTTATGTACTAACTATTCCTAACTTATTATAGGGATGAGAGAATAGGGACTGACTGTAGGAGTGGGCCCTGCCTCCTAGAGGACAGTGTAAGTCTTTCTCCCCTAAAATATTTTATCTCAGTAACTAAGATGCATAATCACTACTAACATTATTCTATTCTATGGATGCAGGAAAAATACAATTACAATTACATAAAGGAAATCAAGTAGTAAATGACACAATAAATGATATAGTTACCATAAAAGTGTTACTTTATTACTAGAAATTTAGGTGTACATAATCACGCGTCTCTTCAAAAATTGTACAGAATTGACATATAATATTTCAACATTAGAATTGGACTACAAACATTAGCATTAGACATTTCTGAATATAACTCCACGTATTTTTCCATGTGGCATTGTGGACTTGATAATGTGACAACTATGTACTTAACATAAATAATATAAACTGACATAATTCCCTAACCTACTTGGACTCGATAAATAACCTAAGTGGTCCAAGTGGAATTTCATGAATAAACATAACAAAAAAATACTAATTTAAATATTTTGCATGATATAACATCATAACTATATGTCCCTTTATTCTAAGGAATGACATAACAATATTACATTATAATCTAAACAACCTAACAATACTCAAAGTTCATAACTGGATAAAGCAACTTTAAAACAACTTCATTAATTACAATATCCTTGTGAAAAATATTTGATAAGTCATCCAACTATGTTGACTGTAATCCTTTGCTACCATGTAAGAGCGACATGCTGTCACTGATGTGGAATGCAATGTCGGTCATTTTACTTGGTCAAATTTCTTCGGTAACTCTTGGCAAAAGTCTTCTTGGGTAACAGTCTTCAGTACCTACCTTCTATAATATACTTCAGTAACCATCTTCTGTAATATACTTTAGCCATTGTATTCTGTAATTGTGTCTTCAGTATTCTTGATACGTCGTCATCATGTCCATCTTATTTCATGTCCAGGGTTTGATCTGAATATCATGCTACTACGTCATACACCTATGAAACATTCTTCAGCATTTATATCCAATCATACACATATTGCATGTGTTTTACGTGAAACACATGCATTAATCACATTTAATCATATCCATCATTTTAACTGATAAATCACATAATTAAATAGAAATAACCATTTAAAATATATTGCAATCATGATTTAAAGATAGAAATTAATCAATTTATCACAGAAAATGTATGCCAAATAACTACTCACCACTTTGTTTGACACAATAGATTTGGACATCCCATGAAGGAAAAATATAGAATTTAAATATATTTAGACAACCACAAAGGTTGTGTAGGGATGAGATAAAGAATAAAAATGAGCATATTGTATGAGAAAATCCATTACCACCAAAATAACTAATTTTCCTCTCGATTTGGGTAACCCTTCAATAAAATCCATAAAAATATTTACCCATACTTGTTCTAGAATTGGTAAGGATTGAAGGGTTCTAAGGGAACACATAATTTATCCTTTCATTCTTTGGAACTTGTCATATTTAGCCATAAAATTTTGAATATCCTTCTTCATTCCCTTCCAAAAGAAAGTACACTTGGTCCTTTCATAAGTTTATAGAAACCTATAATTTTTTGTTGTTAGTGAGGCATGCATTTTCTACAAGATGAATTCTTACATTTTTAAGGTTTGGGGAATAACAAGTCGAACATGATATCTCAAGTATTAACCATCCCAAGTGTAAATAGGGCATTATTTAGGCTCTAATTAAATATTATTGATAAATATTTGTAAGCCAGAACCCTTGGCCATTTCTTCTTTGATATTATTAATCCATTGAGGTATTGGTTAAGAGATAGAATTTTAACTTACTCTAATATTCAAATGGTTGGGATAGTGAATCGATCATGACATTCTCTTTTCCTTTTTTATAAGTGATTTCATAAACATAGCCCATCAATTTATAGACCACTTTTGTTGTTCAAGTGTGTCTACCAGTTGTTCCAAGAAGTACTTGAGACTTTTATGGTTAGTTTTGATTAAAAACGATGCCCAATGAGATATGGTCTCTAATGATTAACATGTAAAATGGTAGCATCTCCATTGCATAAGTAGATTTACCCAATTTTTGGCCTAAAGTTTTTTTATTGGTGAAGGCCAATGGTATTCCTTCTTGCATCAAAATGACCTTGATTCCATTACCCAAAGCATCATTTTAAATTACAAAAAGTTTAGAAAAATCAGACATTGCTAACATTGAGGTGGTTGTCATGGCTTGCTTTAATTCATTGAAAGCCTTCTCCATTGATTCTAACCAAAAAAAAGAATTATTTTTCAACATGGTTGTTAAAGGAGTTGCTATCTCTCCATAGTTCTATACAAATTTATAATAATACCTCGTGAGTCCCAAAACATCTCGCAGTCCCTTGAGGGTGTGAGGTTTTGGCCATTCTTGAATAGGTTGAATCTTTTTATGATCAACTTTAACTATGTCTTTGGTGACAATGTGACCTAAATACTCCACTTCTTACAACCCAAAAGAACACTTAGACCTCTTGGTATGAAGTTGATTCTTAGACATAATTTGTAGATTCTGATCCAAATTTTTGAGGTGCTCCTCCCAAGAGTGACTATAATTCATAATATCATTAAAGAAAACTAGAATAAATTTGTGAAGGGCCAAAAAAAAAAATTCATCAAACTTTGAAAAGTGGAGGGTGCATTGGTCAAACCAAATGGCATAACCAAGAATTTATTGTACCCTTGATGTATCCTAAAAGTATTTTTAGAAATTTTATCATCCTTGATTCTAATTTGATGGTATCATGATCATAAATCTAGTTTTAAAAATATTGGACACCATGCAATTCATCTAACAACTCATCAATTACTGGAGTGGTAAATTTATCCTTAATAGTAATTTTATTGAGTTCTTTGAAATCCACACACAAATACCAACACCCATCTTTTTTCCATACCAATAATACTAGGGAAGAATAGGGACTGACATTGTTGAATAACCCCTAGAATAATAAGTTCTTTTTCCATTTTCTCTATTTATGAGTTTTGTGCATATGGTTATCTGTAAGGGTAGAAATTTGGAGGAAGACTACCTAGAATGATTTGAATTACATGTTTATGAGTATGAAAAGGGGGTAGTCCTTTGGGTTTCCTAAAACTTGTGGTATATTTTTGCAATAACAGTTGTAATTCTTCTAGATGGCCATTATCTCCACTATCTAAGTCTTGTATAGAAAATATTTGGGCCACAACGCCATGGTTTGACTTTTTTAATAGTTTCTATCAGATGTAAAAATTTGAGTAGCCCTTGCATTCAATCCCCTTAAGGTGTACTTTGTTCCTTGCTGGCTAAATTTCATGCACAATTTAGAGAAATACCATAATATTGGACCCAATAGTCTTAGCCACTGAGCTCTCAAAACAACATCACACCCACCTAGGGGTAGGGTAAACATGTCTACCTTAAGATTATATTCCTCTATTTGTGTTTTAACATTTCAACACTTTCCTTTACAAGGTAAAGTTCCTTCATCAACAATCATGACTTCAAAGTAGTTACAAGTATTAATATAACATTCCTCTTGTTTGGCCACCCTTGGAGCAATGAAGTTATGTGTTCTCATGGAGTCAATGAGAGCTATGACCCAATGTCCTTTGAAGTGTCCTATCACCTTCATGGCTTGGGGAGTTGATACACCTACAAAGGCATGCATCAAACTTTTTGGTTGGGATTATTCTAGTATGTTTGGTTGTTCTATACATTCCTGTTGGGAAAATTTCTTGTTTCTATTATGAATTTTCACACCACAAGAAATTCTTGATTCTAACCAATATTGTGGACTCTAGTTGATCCACCTTTTTAACTCAAAAAAATTATTCTAAGACTTTAGACAGATCAAGTATGGTAAGGAAACCCTATTGGCAATTTGAGTTATTTTATGTTGTCATTTATGTCACATGGATCATTGATGTCACATGGATCACATTGAGTTTTGGTGGCAAAAGCACTTCATAAATAATCATTTATGATATTTTGGAGAGCATGGATATATACAAATTTTTTTGTGAAAACCAAGGCAGACAAAATAAAATGTTTTATTTAAAACCATGGATGGAATATTTGAAATGGGTTTTTCTTAAAACCCAAGTTGGTTTTTTGTTTCATCAAAAAAGGTGCCCCGGTGATGGAGATATTTAATTTTAAATATTTAGTTTAAATTTTAAATTATTTAAAATTTGAATTTAAATTTTAAAATTAAAAATAAAAGTAATCCGCTGATGTCGTCGAATATGAGGGAGAAAACTATACAAAATGATGCCTACGGTTTATTAATCCTTAAGCTTTCTCTCATGAATTAATACGATTGTTGGAAAGCAAAAAGAGACTGTGTGTTGAATTTGAAGCGTGTGCGAAAAAGGCTTGTGAAAGGTTTACGAAATTTTGGGTCTATTGAAGAAATGTTCACGGAGGATAACCAAGCACGTAGGCACCTTTGGCCTAGTGGTTCGTGCACTGTGTATGAAGCAGGATGTCCTATGATCGAGTCTCACCGGGGATGCTTGTTGTATTGAAATGCTCGAAGCGCTTTTAAGTTTTCGAAGGGCATAGAATATTAAGGTATTTATTTTGATTTTTGCCCCTTTGAACACGTGAGGGTGTGTGGTCCCACGGTGGCTTGGCTGCAATTAAGACACTGATCAAGGAGGCATCGAGGGACCGAATCCCATCAAGGACAAAGGCAAGTTAATATTTTTTAATATTTTATTTTTCTAAAGTTGCCTTAGGAGAAATAAGGGTTGTGATGCACTTTAGGAAAAAGAGATATATCTGGTGATTTTCTTTTTGGAAGTATATCAAATTATATATCATTGGAAAGCTTATTTCGAGGGCTATTTTATTAACTTTCTTAGAGGGAGAAATAAGGTGTGTAAAGAGATATTTTTGATTTTGTAAAGGGATTCAAAAGTGAAGGTTGCTTTGTTCTTTTTCAAAGGGGATTAATTCTTTCATGAGGGGACATGGTGTATTTTATTGAGTAGGAGTAATAAGGTATTATTTGGATATTATTTTTGTGTTATTAATCAAGATATCTAACCCTTATTTAAAGTTGAAAAATAAATTTTGTTGAGTGTGGCAGATTTAGTGGACAACTAATAAGGCATCAAAAAGGTATGAGCAATATTCTCCATTGACTTTGTTTATGGTGGTTGATTTCTGAAATATCATTGAAGAGAAAAGGATTGATTGTGGTTTCCTTTTCAAAAGTGATTGGTTTAATGATTCAAGGTTTTTTGGTTTGAGAGTTGAGATTAAACCTTATTTTATAAGCATTGTTGTTGAAGCCCATTGCTTGTACAAAGAACTTGAACTTGAGTTAGAGGAGAACATGAGTATCATTGTTATGTGAGAGTTATTGTTGAGTATTATTGGAAATATTTTGAGTTGATTGATTCATGCTTGAACTAGGGTTTGTGAGAAAAATTTGTTCCTTGTGGTGATTGGTTGAGTAGAGTTGTTTGAGCCTAGTCAAGTGATTGTGTGAAGTGGTTGTTCAAGTTCCATGAAACAAACTATTCTATATTCTGATTTGAGTTGAGTTTGAGTTGAGAAAGAAATTGAGTTTGTGAATAGAACATATTAAGTCTCTAACAATTATCTTTATGCTTCTATAATATAGAGCCTTTGAGAAGGCTTTTGGGATAGATTTCTAGATAGATTTGAGGCATTTTTTGTGCATGATTGATTGAGCCTTTGATAAGGCTTTTGGGATAGTTTTATGGACAGATTCTAAAGTAGATTTTGAGCAGGTTCTTTGTGAGCTTGCTAAGCATATTTGAGCAAGTTCTTTGTGAGATTGCTAAGCAGATGTGAGCAAGTTCTTGGTGAGCTTACTGGAGCATATTTGAGCAAGATTTTGGTGAGCTTGCTAAGCATATTTGAGTAAGTTCTTGGCGAGCTTGCTGGAGTAGATTTGAGCAAGTTCTTGGTGAGTGTGTTGGAGAAAATTTTGAGTAGGTTCTTGATGAGCTTGCTGGAGTAGATCAGTGGATAGACTACCTTAGTAGACCAAGATTTCCTAGCTAAGTAGATCAGTGTATTGCCTAGCTAAGTAGATCAATGGATTGCCTATCTGATCAGATCAGTGGATTGCCTTGCTGAGCAGATCAGTGGATTGCCTACCTGAGTAGATAAAGATTGCCTAGCTGATTTGATCAGTGGAGTGCCTATCTAAGCATATCATTGGATTGCCTAGCTGAGTAGATCAGTGGATTGCCTAGATGAGTAGATCAATGGATTTCCCACATGAGTAGATTAGTGGATAGCCTAGCTTTGAGTAGATCAAATTAATCATTTGTATTGGGATAAGGATCCCTATTTCTTTGTGAAATATTATAAGGATATTATCTTGTGGACAACCCCACAATGGGGTAACCATGTTAAATCTTGTGTCTCAATTGTGTGTGGTGATTTGTACTCTTGCTTACTATTGCCATCTATTTCATTAGTGCACACTGCTATATTTGGTTAGTACAATTAAGGACACTAATTGATATTGGTTTGGAAATAAAGTAAAAATTGGGTGCTATACTATTCACCCCCCCTCTCAGTATAAGCTTGTGTTCTTCAATTGGTGTCAGAGTGGGTTCCTTTAGAAAGGCTAATAGCTTGAGGGCATATTCTACAATAACACAGATGGCTTCATAGAATGGATCATCTACAAGTAAGGCTCCACTATTTGACGATAATAATTATGCTTTCTGGAGCATGAGAATGAATAACTACTTGATATCACAAGGATATGAGGTATGGCAGATGGTTGCAAAAGAGTATAAGGTTTAAGGTGATCCCGAGGCAAATAAGACTATCGGTAATTTGGTTGAGATCAATGCAAGAGCAATGAATTGTATTTTGAGTGGGCTACATGAGATAAATTTTGTAAAGGTCATGGTATGTAATTCAGATAATGAAATGTGGACCAAGTTGCAGAATACCTATGAAGGATATTCTAAGGTAAAGTTGGTAAAACTACAAACTCATAGAAAAAATTTTGAGGAATTGAAAATGGAAGACTCTGAAGATATTGCAAAGTTTTTAGAGTTGATGAGATTACTAACACCATGAGAGGTCTAGGATTTGAGATGAAATAATCATATGTTACTCAAAAGGTTTTGAGATCACTTCCCATGAAGTATGATGCAAAGGTTTCAACAATAGAAGAAATAATAGATATCAATAAGCTAACAATGGAATAACTACAAGGAACTCTCATAGCTTATGAAATGAGGATAAGTAAGAATTAGGTTCCAATGAAATAATTTGCATTCATGGCTTCAAAGAAAGGGAAAGATCCAAAGATATATAGAGATTCATATAATTATGATAAATCTAACTTCATCAAAAGTAAAATGACTTAATAAATTACAGGGATATGTATAAATTCAAATGCTACAAGTGTGGTGATTTTGGTCACTATGAAAACAAGTGTCCACATGAAGAAAATAGTTATGATGAAAAACAGGGTCACAGAAGAAAATAATATGGAAAGTATAAGCACGACAAAGATGACAAATACAAGCAAAGCAGGTATGAGAAGAAGATAAGTTTTCGTAAGACAAAGAAAACTTTCTACATTGAAGAAGCAAGTGATAGCTCATATCACAGTGATAGAGACAAGTCAGATGATGAAAATGAAGAACATCTATTCATAGGAATAGAAGGTGAAAGAGAACAATGCTTTGTGTGTGGTCAAAGAGATCATAGATCAGGATATTGCAATGGCTTCAATGATAGTGAAGATGAGATAACACATAAAGGAAACAAGCATGGTCAAAGAAATCATGAGATTTTATTTGCTATATAAGATTATAATAATCTCAATGACAGTGAATATGAAGAAGTCTCACTTTTGGTAATAAAAAAAGAAGAGGATGAGCCAAGAAAACAAAAATCATAAGTCAAAAGGCTAAAATAAGAATACAAGAATCTTGAAAACAAGATTCGAATAGATGTCAAAATTAGAGAAGAACTACTTTAGACAATCAATAATCTAAGAGATGAGATTCAATATGCAAAAAGGATAGAGGAAAGGATGAATGAAGAACTAAGGGTAATAACGGCAAGACATGACACATTAGATGAAAATGTTCAAAAAGGAGTGGAAACATATTTTAAGGTTGTATCTTATGTCCAAGAAAAATCACACTCAAAAGGAAAGGAAGTTCTAAAATATGAAAACAAGGAAGCACCTAAGATTCATGGATAAAGTTACAAAGTTCCTATGGCTCCAAACATCCATTTTGGATCTTGTTTTGAGAAATGTGAATCAAGTTCAAGACAAAAAGAAAATCTTAAAAAGGAAAGCAAGGAAGAAATTAAGGAGGAGGATTTAGATACTACAAATAAGGTTCAATGATACACTGCACAAGTCAAAGATGATCACAAGGATAATGGTCAAGAAAGGTATGAGGAACCAAGGCATGAACAAAGGGCTTTTCAATGACATTGTTTTTCTTGTAATGGATTTGGACATGTTGAGTGGTGTTTTCACCCAGTTGTGAAAGCACACTCTCCGGTAGGATCTGAGTCCAAAAATCCTCTGCTTGCAAAGAAAATAACTTTCTCCAAGGTTCCTGTTATGCTTAAATAATGTTGTTCAAATGAAATGCCAGGAATATCTTAGGGTTTGCAAGTGGATGTTAACAAGGGGCACTGATGGTTTATTTAATTTGAATTTCTAGTGGACCCCAAGTGAATAAATCTATTCTAATCTTCAATTCTAATGTATTTTCAATTACTTATTCAAATACTGTAATTAAACTGCAAGAAATAAAATAAGGATTTGAAAGATAAAGCAAAGTAAATGGAAATAAGATTAAACTACAATCATAATATCTGTCATCAATTCGATGAAACCAAAGATACCGAGGTTTTATGCATGCAACCTAATCTAATGAACCTGCAAACTCACACAATCCAAATAAATTAGGTGCTGGTTTCTAGGGTTTCTACTGTAATTCCAGACTTAGACATTCGCATGAAGCAACCAAGCACACTTGCATTCAAATTCACCTAAGAGCCTCAGAAATTTGGAATGAAAGATAAAACATTAAATCATGCATGCACAAAATGACTCCTTCTTTCTCATCAATGAGATGCCAATACTCTGTATTTTATATTAAATGATATGTCAATTACATTCAAAGAATGTTCCAGGCATAAATATTCCAGAACAAAAAAGAAGGAAATTGCCCAAGTGCAGGCCCAGAATGGCAAAAAGCCCTTGTCTCTGCAACTCTGCAATCGGCAATTTCCAACCCCTCTTTCAATCTGCACTTCTGGATTTATACTAATGGAAACGGCTCTTTGATTCTCCCTGTGTCGCTTTGTTTCATCTTCCTACATGTGACCCTTCAACTTCCCTTTCTTTTCGCTGCTTTTGACTCACTCGATGTCGAGACCTTTGAAATCCTTCGTTGCATGTAACGCTTCTGCAACTCTGACATCTGTACACCATGTGTCCTACATTTTTTGTGCCTTCTGTAATGTTTTCCTGTGCAAATCATGACAAAAACTGCATGCAGCCTATTCACCTTCCTAGCCGCGAAAACGTGACATGTCACGAAATTGTGACATGTCGCGATATCGCGATGCCCTCCTCGTTCGTATGCCTTCGACCGCTTTCTGTCGCGATATCACGATGTTTTTCACCTTCGGACCTTCATGATGCTTTCTGTCACGATATTGCGACGTTTTTCACCTTCGGACCTTCATGCCGCTTTCTGTCTCGATATCGCGATGTTTTTCACCTTCGTACATTCATGTCACTTTTTGTCACGATATCGCGATGTTTTTCACCTTCGGACCTTCATGCCGCTTTCTGTCGCGATATCGCTACCGATTTCTATTTTAAGCCTCCTTTCCACAAACTATAGTGAAATCGCTACCATTCTCGCCTTCGGACCTTCTTGTCAAAACACGTCATGAAATCGTGACCATTTTCTCTGTCTGTATAGTTTGCCAAAACACGTCACAAAATCGTGACCATTTTCATCATCTGTATGCCTCGGCCAAACACGTCATGAAATCGTGACACTTTTCATCATCCATACGCTTCGGCAAAACACGTCGTGAAATCGTGACACTTTTCATCATCCGTACGCTTCGGCAAAACACATCGCGAAATCGTGACACTTCATTCTTTTCCAGCGGCATGTCACGATTTCACGACACCTTTTCTTTACTTCTCAGCGACATGTCATGATTTCGCTACACCCTTTCACTCTTTTCTAGCGTTATGTCACGATTTTGCGACAACTTTCAATTTTTCTTTTCTTTCTCCTTTTCGGCAGCGATGGAGCTACATGTCACGATTTCGCGACACTTTCCTGTTTCTGACAGCGATGGCACGACAAGTCACGATTTTGCGACACTTTCAACACTTAGGCATTTTTTTCTCTTTTCTTCAATTTTAGCATCTAGGTCACCGAGATTCTTCTCTGCAAGCCTGCAAAAAGGTGGGTCCCCAATTTTGGGGTGTGTTGTGGATCAACCACAACAAATGGCGACTCTGCTGTCAAATGCTCTTGAGCATTTTAGTAAGAACCCAACCTGAAACATATCATCAACTCACAAACATATGTTAGCACATAAGCAAAATAACAGATGCCCAAAGATCAGAAGTACATGAATCATCAGAATCATCAAGTATTAGCTCAGTGTGTGCAATGTTTTTTTCATTCCCTATCGTTTGAAATTGATCAACATTCCATTATCAATTTTTCATGAATGCATATGTGGGATGGTGAATGATTTGTGTACCCTAATGAATGTGCAAGGATATTTTGCTTCCATAAAAGGCATGGTCCTTCTTCTGTTATTATGTACAAGCATTCAAGATTGCCAAACCCTCTTAGGATCCACTAATTCATTACCTTATTGTATCCAAAGTTGGTTACGAGTCTCTACCATCTAGAACCCATGTGCAAGTGAATGTGAAATCAGAACTTTGGGGAATCAGACTCCCAACCAACCGAGATGAGAGTTTAACCCTATCCTTACTATTATGATTTAGAGTTCATTACCTCACTTTAAGCAAAATAATTAAACCAATTATGGAATAAATGGTCATGCTAGTCTAACCCTCTAGACAATCAGTGGTCTTGTTTTTTAGGCAAGACATGATGCCATGCATGGGCATATCTAACCCCACAATCCAAAACTTATCTTCATTTCTTTGGACCTTGGGGATGACTACCCATCCTTTGCAGAGGACAAGTAGTACGATCCTTACAATCCAATCTAAATATGAGATGGGAAAAAATTATTTATTTATTATTATTATTTTTTTTTTTTTTTTGAGATGCCAATCTTGGACTATTACTTTCCCGGATCCCAAACATGATTAGAATATATCAAAAAACATATGACACAATACACATGCCAAATTTTGTAGGAATCCAACAACAATAAGATCAAACCGAGCAATGCAACAAATTTCAACTTGCCATGCTCACCATTCCACTTTGATTTAGTTCTATTACCAACGTCATAGGTGAGATTCAAATCAAATTGGTTAGACAATAGTTGATATTCAATTTTATCTTGTCTATTCTTTAAAGTGCAAGTTTCATCGTTCCCTTCATGATTTAGAAGTAGGCTTTCTTTTTCAAATGTGAGATGTTGCAAACAAGAGCCTATTTCTAAAAATATTGACTTCAAATCATTTTCCAGGATTTTAAAGCAATCAAAATCATTCAAAACTTGACAAGCATCAACAAAGTTTGGCATTTCCTCATTAATGATGTTAGCATCCAAAGGAACATCATGTGACCTATCACTTGAAATTTTTGTAGCTACTACCAAAGGTACAGATTTCCCCTTGTCATCCATACTCAACCCATCATGATTAAAATTTATCATAACTTGATGAGTATTAGTAGCCTTTTCTTTTTTCTCTTTGTCTTCTTCATCATCCAATACCTGTTCAAAAACACCAAAGTTAGGCACCCAATCAAACATGCGTCCATATTTTTCAAAACAAGAGCCTAATTTTTCAAGATATATGTCACGTGACACCTTTCCCCGATCAATGGCTTGAGTTGCCCCAAACTCCATATTTTCATTAGGATCATCAGTAGCATCTAACCCACACCACTTAGGTTTTGTAATTTCATCATTTTGAGATGGCATAGACATTATAGAAACAATAGGTGGATCAAGATTTTTGATTTCTTGCCCCCCAAGGGGAACAAAAACAATTGATTCTCCTTATTCATCCATGGTAGTAGAATCATTATGCTTCTCCAACCCTTGATGAGATTCCAAGGCTTCTTCCAAAACATTCTCAGATTGTGCAGGACTTGTAATATCCTCATATGAAAGGGCAATTGTATTATCCTACATATCAATAGGCACATAAACTCCATTAGAAGGTTTGGAGTGAGCATACTCTTCCCAAGAATCATAACAATCATCTTTCAAGATCAAATTGTGATGCTCAACTATTTCTTTATCATATTTTAATTCATCAACATGTTTCTCATCAAATTTATCTTCTCCTTCCTTAGATGGTTCAATTACTTCCAAAATTGGGTTATTGCTTGCATTCAAATTGATAAGGCTATCATAATCCACATGTGTAACCCATGATTCAAGTTTAACATGATTTGGAAGGTGTGAATTTCCTATGCCATTACTTTCAACAATTTCATCCAATGTGTCATCCGAATCAGATTCATCCTCATAGAATTCATCTTTTGGTGAGTCAAGGGTTTCCAATCTATCACATGTTTCCATACGAGTTGGATCTAGTATTCCTCCCTTGCCTAAAATCACATTCCTATGAAAATCATTGAAATTGATTTTAGCAACATCTTTTGAATCAAGATGAGTATTTTGAAGTTGATTCATACTTAAGAAAGATGGTTGATCTTGCAAAGTAGGTTGAGGACTTTGAATTTGATTGAAGCATGGGAATGATTGTTGATTCTGAAATTTATTCACACTTGAACTTGGTTGTGATGGATAAATCATTGGGTGGGTAAAGGAGTTATTAAATGATTGAATATTACATGATCCAAAACCCACACCATAATTTTGACAACTCCATTGTTGATCAATTGCCATTGCTTGAGTATAGGCTTGTGACAAAGATGTGATTTGAGGCATCCCTCGCAAATATGTGGACATGGGTGAGTCAAGAGCATTGATGTATATTTGGAGAGCCATTTCTTCTTGAAGAGCATAAAATGTCACTAATTGAGCATATAATCCAAATAATCTCTCAAAAAATGACTTCACATTTTCACTTGGTCCTTTTCTAATATAGGCTAACTGATTGTACATGAGGATTGGGTCAACTTGCTTTTTGTTGAATTGATTGAGAAATGTTGCCTCTAGCTGAGCCCAAGAAGTGATAGACCCTAAAGGCAGATTTGTAAACTAATCATATGCCACTTTGTCCAAGGTATAAAGGAACATCTTACACGCAACATCATCATACCAACTCGTCAAGTGATTCACAACAAATTTGAATGATTGAATATGTTCTTCTGCAGTATTTGTCCCATTAGACAAAAATTGAGGAAGACATCTCTCAAAACCAACGGGCAAATAATGTTGAATTCCCGGTATATTCAATGGGCTACCTGTTATCCACGGTGTAAACATAGCCATTCGTGAATGTTAAAGAATATAACTTTAATAGCCAAAAATTTCTTTTTTTTTATTTTTTTTATTTTTTATTTTTTTATTATTTTATATATATATATATATAATCAAATTAAATCATATTATTCCTGTATGAACCATCAAAGCGTTAAGAACAGTGCATAGCAATCATAATAAAATAAACCGCTTTAGCCCTCCTTGACGAAACTCTCGATTATCATCAAGAAAACCTCGCAATGGAAAAACAAATGCTGCAGTTTAGCCATTTGTGAGATTTAATAAATGATTTTGAAATTACATCAAAAAGATATTGCTCATGTATGAAAATCAAAATAAAATAAACCAATTCGTGCCCTCCTTCTAGCGCCAATCTGTTGAGTGGTGTTTTCACCTAGTTGTGAAAGCACACTCTCCGGTAGGATCTGAGTCCAAAAATCCTCTGCTTGCAAAGAAAATAACTTTCTCCAAGGTTCTTGTTATGCTTAAATAATGTTGTTCAAATGAAATGCCAGGAATATCTTAGGGTTTGCAAGTGGATGTTAACAAGGGGCACTGATGGTTTATTTAATTTGAATTTCTAGTGGACCCCAAGTGAATAAATCTATTCTAATCTTCAATTCTAATGGATTTTCAATTACTTATTCAAATACTGTAATTAAACTGCAAGAAATAAAATAAGGATTTGAAAGATAAAGCAAAGTAAATGGAAATAAGATTAAACTACAGTCATAATGCTGTCATCAATTCGATGAAACCGAAGATACTGAGGTTTTATGCATGCAACCTAATCTAATGAACCTGCAAACTCGCATAATCCAAATAAATTAGGTGCTGGTTTCTAGGGTTTCTACAGTAATTCCAGACTTAGGCATTCGCATGAAGCAACCAAGCACACTTGCATTAAACTTCACCTAAAAGCCTCAAAAATTTGGAATGAAAGATAAAACATTAAATCATGCATGCACAAAATGACTCCTTCTTTCTCATCAATGAGATGCCAATACTCTGTATTTTATATTAAATGATATGTCAATTACATTCAAAGAATGTTCCAGGCATAAATATTCCAGAACAAAAAAGAAGGAAATTGCCCAAGTGCAGGCCCAGAATGGCAAAAAGCCCTTGTCTCTGCAACTCTGCAATCGGCAATTTCCAACCCCTCTTTCAATCTGCACTTCTGGCTTTATACTAACGAAAACAGCTCTTCGATTCTCCCTATGTCGCTTTGTTTCATCTTCCTACATGTGACCCTTCAACTTCCCTTTCTTTTCGTTGCTTTTGACTCACTCGATGCCGAGACCTTTGAAATCCTTCGTTGCATGTAACGCTTCTGCAACTATGACATCTATATGCCACGTGTCCTGCATTTTTTGCGCCTTCTGTAATGTTTTCCTGTGCAAATCATGACAGAAACTGCATGCAGCCTGTTCACCTTCCTAGCCGCAAAAACGTGACATGTCGCGATATCGCGACGCCCTCCTCGTTCGTATGCCTTCGGCCGCTTTCTGTCGTGATATCGCGATGTTTTTCACCTTCGGACCTTCATGCCGCTTTTTGTCGTGATATCGCGACGTTTTTCACCTTCGGACCTTCATGCCGCTTTCTGTCACGATATCGCGACGTTTTTCACCTTTGGACCTTCATGCCGCTTTCTGTCGTGATATCGCGACGTTTTTCACCTTCGGACCTTCATGCCGCTTTCTGTCGCGATATCGCTATCGATTTCTATTTTAAGCCTCCTTTCCACAAACTGTAGCGAAATCACTACCATTCTCGCCTTTAGACCTTCTTGCCAAAACATGTCGTGAAATCGTGACCATTTTCTCCGTCCGTATAGTTTGCCAAAACACGTCGCGAAATCGTGACCATTTTCATCATCCGTACGCTTCGGCAAAACACGTCGCGAAATCGTGACACTTTTCATCATCCGTACGCTTCGGAAAAACACGTCGTAAAATCGTGACACTTTTCATCATCCGTACGCTTCGGTAAAACACGTCGCGAAATCATGACACTTCATTCTTTTCTAGCGGCATGTCGCAATTTCGTGACACCTTTTCTTTTCTTCTCAGCGACATGTCGTGATTTCGCTACACCCTTTCACTCTTTTCTAGTGATATGTCGCGATTTCGCGACAACTTTCAATTTTTCTTTTCTTTCTCCTTTTCGGCAGCGATGGAGCTACATGTCGCGATTTCGTGACACTTTCCTATTTCCGACAGCGATGGCGCGACAAGTCGCGATTTCGCGACATGTCACGATTTCGCGACATGTCGTGATTTCGCGACACTTTCAACACTTAGGCATTTTTTTCTCTTTTCTTCAATTTTAGCATCTGGGTCACCGAGATTCTTCTCTGCAAGCCTGCAAAAAGGTGGGTCCCCAATTTTGGGGTGTGTTGTGGATCAACCACAACAGGACACAAGGCTATACACTGTAGGGTCTATGGATCAAAGTTTGATTTTGCTAGAAGGAACTTCAAAGGAAGAAGGTATGGTTTTCATGGATATTGCTTCTTATGCAATAGGATTGGTCATAGAGCTTATAATTGCAAATAAAATGAACAACATGGTTTTGGTTTTAGAGCTACACAATTTAGAAGTCATGGTCATAATGATTATGAAAATAGAACTTCACAATACAGGGTTTAGGAAAGGAATGGATATGGAAATTAATTCTAGAAATAATTCAGGATATGGACACCATCCAAATGCTACAATATCAAGTGTTTTAATTGCAATAACTTTGGACATATTACAAAATGGTGTAGGACTCAATTCCAAACAAGTTCAAGGCAAGAAGGTCAAACAGATTCAAGACAAGAAGATCAAGTAACTCATCAAGAAAAGGATATCAAAAAAATATGGAAGGAAGTTGATAGAGGAAAGAAAAAATGTAATATGGGAGTAAAAGTACTCCCACCCCAAAATTAATCACCTCAAGAGAGAAGGTGGTGAGGGGGCTAAGCGTAAGAGTCATATCTTTTAGCCCCATAGGTGTCCCTTTGCCATTGATGTCAAAGGGGGAGATATTTGAGTAAGGGGGAGAGCATTGAGTTAGGGTGAGCAGCCTCCAAATAGAGCATTGAGTAGGAGGAGAAGCCTTCAAAGAGAGCATTGAGTTAGGGGGAGCAGCCTCCATAGAGAGTATTGAGTCAGGGGGAGCAACTTTGATTCTCAAAGATGGTTTTTGCAGTGATTGTGGTGATTTGCATTAGAGGTGTTGCCATCAATGACAAAGGGGGAGATTGTTGGCAATTTGAGTTATTTTATGTTTTCATTGATGTCACATGGATCATTGATGTCACATGGATCACATTGAGTTTTTGTGGCAAAAGCACTACATAAATAATCATTTATGATATTTTGGAGAGCATGGATATATACAGGTTTTTTGTGAAAACCAAGGCAGGCAAAATAAAAGGTTTTATTATAAAACCATAGATGGTAGATTTGAAATGTATTTTTCTTAAAACCCAAGTTGGATTTTTGTTTCATCGAAAAAGTTGCCCCGGTGATGGAGATATTTAATTTTAAATATTTAGTTTAAATTTTAAATTATTTAAAATTTTAATTTTAATTTTAAAATTAAAAATAAAATTAATCTGCCTACATCGTCGAATATGAGGGAGAAAACTATATAAAAGGATACCTAAGGTTTATTAATCCTTAAGCTTGCGCTCATGAATTAATGTGATTTATGGAAAGCAAAAAGAGCTTGTGTGTTGAATTTGAAGCATGTGCAAAAAAGGCTTATGAAAGGTTTGTGAAATTTTAGGTCTATTGAAGAAACATTCGCAGAGGATAACCAAGCATGTAGGTACCTTTGGCCTAGTGGTTCGTGCGGTGTGTATGAAGCAGGAGGTCCTGCAATCGAGTCTCACCAGGAATGCTTGTTGTGTTGAAACACTCAAAGCACTTTTAAGTTTTTGAAGGGCACAAAATATTAAGGTATTTATTTTGATTTGTGCCCCTTTGAACACATGAGGGTGTGTGGACCAACAGTGGCTTGGCCATAGTTAAGGCGCTGATCAAGGAGGCATCGAGAGATCGAATCCCATGAAGGGCAAAGGCAAGTTAATATTTTTTAATATTTTATTTTTCTAAAGTTGCCCAAGGAGAAATAAGGGTTGTGATGCAGTTTAGGAAAAAGAGATATTTCTGGTGATTTTATTTTTGGAAGTATATCATATTATATATCGTTGGAAAGCTTATTTCGAGGTCTATTTTATTAACTTGCTTAGAGGGAGAAATAAGGTGTGTGTAAAGAGATATTTCTGATTTTGTAAAGGGGTTCAAAAGTGAAGGTTGCTTTGTTCTTTTTCAAAGGCGATTAATTCTTTCATGAGGGGACATGGTGTATTTTATTGAGTAGGAGTAATAAGGTGTTATTTGGATATTATTTTTGTGTTATTAATAAAGATATCTAACCCTTAATGAAAGTTGAAAAATAATTTTTTTTGAGTGTGGCTGATTTAGTGGACAACTAATAAGGCATCAAAAAGGTATGAGCAATATTCTCCATCGACTTTGTTTATGGTGGTTGATTTTTGAAATATCATTGGAGAGAAAAGGATTGATTGCGGTTTCCTTTTCAAAAGTGATTGGTTTAATGCTTCAAGGTTTTGTGGTTTGAGAGTTGATATTAAACCTTATTTTATAAGCATTGTTGAATCCCATTGCTTGTACAAAGAACTTGAACTTGAGTTAGAGGAGAACATGAGTATCATTGTTATGTGAGATTTATTGTTGAGTATTATTGGAAACATTTTGAGTTGATTGATTCATGCTTGAACTCGATTTTGTGAGAAAAATGTGTTCCTTGTGGTGATTGGTTGAGTAGATTTGTTTGAGCCTAGTCAAGTGATTGTGTGAAGTGGTTGTTCAAGTTCCATGAAACAAACTATTCTATATTCTAATTTGAGTTGAGTTTTAGTTGAGAAAGAAATTAAGTTTGTGAATAGAACATACTGATTCTAACAATTCTCTTTATGCTTCTATAATATTGAGCCTTTGAGAAGGCTTTTGGGATAGATTTCTAGATAGATTTGAGGTTTTTTTTGTGCATGATTGATTGAGCCTTTGAGAAGGCTTTTGGGATAGATTTTTGGATAGATTCTGAAGCAGGTTTTGAGCAGGTTCTTTATGATCTTGCTAAGTAGATTTGAGCAATTTCTTTGTGAGCTTGCTAAGCAGATATGAGCAAGTTCTTGGTGAGCTTGTTGGAGCATATTTGAGCAAGTTCTTGGTGAGCTTGCTAAACATATTTGAGCAAGTTCTTGATGATCTTGTTGGAGCATATTTGAGAAAGTTCTTGGTGAGCTTGCTAAACATATTTGAGCAAGTTCTTGATGAGCTTGTTGGAGCATATTTGAGCAAGTTCTTGGTGAGCTTGCTAGAGTAGATTTTGAGCAGGTTCTTGGTGAGCTTGTTGAAGCAAATCAGTGGATAGCCTACCTGAGCAGATCAGGATTGCCTAGTTGAGTATATCAATGTATTGCCTAGTTGAGTAGATCAGTGTATTTTCTAGTTGAGTAGATCAATGTATTGCCTTACTGAGTAGATCAGTGTGTTGCCTAGCTAATCAGATCAGGATTGCCTAGCTGAGTAGATTAGTGGATTGCCTAGCTGAGCAGATCAATGGATTTCCTAGCTGAGAAAATTAGTGGATTACCCACTCGAGTAGATTAGTGGATAGCTTAGCTTTGAGCAAATCAAATTAATCATTTATATTGGGATAAGGATCCCTATTTCTTTGTGAAATATTATAAGGATATTATCTTGTGAACTACCCCACATTGGGGGAACCACGTTAAATCTTGTGTCTTAGTTTTGTATGGTTATTTGTGCTCTTGCTTACTATTTATATCTATGTCATTAATGCACACTACTATATTTGGTTATTGCAATTAAGGACACTAATTAATATTGGTTTGGAAAGAAAGTAAAAAGCAGGTGCTATATTGTTCATCCCCCCTCTCAATATAAGCTTGTGTTCTTCAAACCCTCGAGGTGAGCCTATAATATGACTATATGCTCATTTAAATTACAAAAATGTAAAGTATTAGTTTGAACAAGAATCACAAAAAACATCTAATCATGCTCTATAAGCAGACCGGTGCCTTGTCCATTGGGTAAATTGTAGCAAGATTTTAAACATTCAGTGAGAAATAAGGAAAAGAAAGAAGAAATTGCTTCAATTATGTTCATTCAAATAATGTAACAAATATAATCAAAATAAAGTGTTATTCACACATTCAAATTATGTAATATGTAAACATGCAACAAATACACAATTATGCCAAAGAATTGCTCCAAGAGGAAGCAGGATTGTATTAATATTGAAAGATTTTACAATGGGAGTCTGGCTAAGAATGCCAAGATCTCACTCAACAAATACAAATGGTGTTTCATTCACATAGTGCAACAAAACTCCATGACTCATTCAAATCATGTAACAAGGAGCCTCCTATATTTTGATCCAATGACTAGAAATGTTCTTAGAAAAATAGATACCTCTTGAGCAAAGCCTACATAATCAAGGGGAAGAATGAGGGATGAAGGTAAAAAGAGAAACAAAGGGAATACAATTCACAATGCAAGGGCACTCAAGTATACCTCTCTAGCAAAATTGGCTATGCAAAACTTGATGTTGAATTGGGTGGTTGTAACTACTTATATGCCCTCAAGATACTCCATTTTTTTACAACTATTCTAAATAGATTTCTCCACTTGGTATCATCTATGCTCCTAATATTTTGAGTGCACTACAAAAAAATTACAACTGCTATAAGTTGTTCCTTTTAAGAACTAAAATTTGGCTGCTCTTAAACCTTAGATATTTATTATGGATTACAACTATATTAGATCTGAACCCTATAGTTGGCTTGTTCTTATCCCATCCACCTCTTCTTAATTGTGGGTTCTACCATTTTGGATTATCTCAAACCTTTTTGACCTACTCTCTATTTATTTTATATTCTTCTAAACTCTATTATTTTTTTGGTTGTCTTACTTTAGTAACCTTGCACTATTTAAAAAGCTTTATATCTAATAAAAGACCTTTTATTTTTTGGTTGTAGTCAAAACTTTGGTATTTCATGTTTAGTATTTCATAAAACCTTCCTTTATATTTAGCACTTTTGAGAAATTGGGTGGATGAAGGGATCATAGAAAGTGGAGGATAGTTATTTACAAAGAGATATACATGCAAAAAGGAGGTAAAACTATGGCAAAGAGGAGAAGAGTTGATGGAAAGGATTGATACAAAGGCATTTTTGGCATAATTTATGGAAAAATGCCAGAAGAAGTGATATTATAATATGAATAAATGGAGGTAAATACAAGGGATATAATGAAAAGGGATGTCTAAAATATGGGACACCCCTAAAAACTATACCTCTATAGTATACTTTGCTACAACTTAAATTTATTTCAAGTGCAAACAAAATGCCAAGTACTTATTAGCTGAAGTTCACTACTTTTATGCTTCTTCTTTACACATTTTAGTGAGAATATTTTCAGTTGGTCATTCTCTATCATATAGACCTTTACTTGTGCTCCCGAGTTCATCAATATATTGAGAGAAGTTTGTTTGTGTTTCTAAAAAAAAATTGAGGTTCATATAGACCAAGTTATGATGATGGTGCTTCTAGTGGACACTTTCACAATTATTACTGAATCGTACCTTTTTTATGAGTGTTTTTTTCTCAAAAATCTGATTTTTTGTGAATTGTCTATTCAATTCCTTTTTTTGCCAATTGAACCTCTCTTTGTTTGTGAATCTACCACCACACCAAGTGTAGTATGATATGAAAATTTACTCACATGAAATTTTTCCGCTTGTTTTAATCATATCTAAACTAATTTTTTTTACTCATAGTAGTACAAAAATAATGAGATGGAGATGAAGTGTTGTGAAAAGGTTGAAGGCATCTTTATTTATTTTGCCAAACTTTAACTATAGTTATTTATTTTGACTATGCTACAAGTTATTTTTATGTACTATGTATAACTTATTTTGAGTTATTTGATGTATGAATGTACTCATCCTTTTATCCACTTGTTGTCTACTTCCATGAAAATGTGATGCACCTGCCTTCGCTTAACACATATGTTCTAATTTACTCCACTTGTCTATATTCAAATCACTTATCTGTCTATATTTCAATCTTGGTCCTTGTAGGTCCTTTATGCCATTTGTCACTTATGGTCATGTATTTTTACCTTTGTTCAAATCCTCTACCATTCATAATATGATGTTATTCTCAATTCATTAATATTTGTCTATGTTGAGCAATACATTTTCATGTGGACCACATATTTTTACCATGAGTAGATCATGGTCATTCATTTTGCATTTAAACCTTAGGTGCACATTATTTTAGCCATCAAGGTACAAATATTTTATCGTTATTTTCCCTCCATCATTGATCATTCATTTTTTGTTCTAAGACCAAGTAGGTCATACATCCCCTTTGAATAAGTTAGCTTCAATGTGAGTCATCCATCTGAGAATGCTTCCAAACCAAGAATAGGTGGAATCCACATGGCTTATCTATGTTGAATCAAGGTATATTTTATTTGTATTTGTAAACAATTGCAGGTTAGAATTTGGAGATTCAATGCAGGTCGTTTGTTTTTAGTATTTTAACTTTTTAAAGAATGAGTGGCTCGGATTACTTAGTGGGGAGGAATTGAATGTTGACCACACATTTTGTTAAGTATTTGTGTTGACTTATTCTGACCATCAGATCTAATAGAAGGATTTTGGGCCATTCATTTTTCACCTAGTTGAGGTTGAGCACCTTAATTCATTCAGGCGAATGCAGAACACCTATTATTTGAATGCCTTTTCTTGAACGTTTTACACCATTGGATCTTTTCAAATGATTCTAGATCATTTGTTATTCTAGCCAATCAGATTTGAGTGTTTCACATTTTTTAGCAAACCCAAGCCACAAAATTTTTAACCAACTAGATCATTGCACTTTATTTTATCTGAGTGAATCTAAAGGTGCCACATGGTGGGATTCGAGTATGTATGAAAAGATAAAGTGTTTTGACTATATGTTGACCATGGATCTTTTGAGGATATTTTCACATCATAGAATATGAAGAATGTGCATTGTCTTTAATGGAAGGGAGCGGATGATGCATGGGATATGATAAAAACCTAAGCTTTAGGTGAATATTTTAATTTTATTTGCATCACAACTTAAGATTTTAATACTTAGGAAAATAATGTGTTTAGGGGGCATGAAAATTTGATTTGGGTCTAGACTTAGGTGCATGAAGGGATAGAACCTTAGGACAATACCATGGAGGTGATGGGGGGATTTTAAGGGAATTAATTTGAATGACTAAGGTAAGTTCTAATGGCATAAAAATGTGAATCTATAGGATATGAGGAAAAATGCATGAACCTTAATGGAGGGGAGATGTTCCACATGAGATAATATAACTAGATTTAGACTTTATGAGAGGATAAGCACGAGGAAGTAGATAGAATTATTTTCATAAAAAGTATTCTTAAAACCTTAAGAAGAATAGGGTGATATTTATAAGGTAACTTTGGACAACTATTAGGAATTGTATATTATTCCTAGACATGAAAGTAGAGACTAACCTATAAACTATATAAAAAAAGACTTTACAAAAAAGAATGGGATTTTAAATTATCAAAGAGTATAGATCTATATTTAAATTCAAATTCAACCTATACAAAAAATAGAAATATTACATAGACTTAATGACTCATGAAGTGTAAAATTAGGGGTATATCTTAGGTTGGATTTTGAAGATCCAACAGTTCCTCTTACTAATGATCATCTTTCTCCTTAGAATATTCAATGGTTATTGCCTCATCCACATCCAACAAAAATAATTTTTATTGTATGCATTTTTTCCCTAGAGTATATTTCTCATCATAATTATAACATAAACCTTGTGCTCTATGGGCATCAATTTCTTCCCTCATCAATCATTTAATTGGTGGAGATTTATTTCCAGTATTTAGTGTGAAGTTGGATGGAAATGTAGGTTTAGCATATGGGAATTTAGATGATCTCCTTTGGTAAAAAAAATACTTTCACTAAATCTTGCTAATCCTATGGCTTGCATCATAAATTATGGTTTGAATAATTTTACCTCTACCTTGATATCATCTTTCAACCCATTGATAAAAATAACTATGAAAAATCCTTTGCTCCCATTTGTCCTATTAGCCAATTTATCAAATTGGATATGATATTCTCAGATAGGAGAGGTTTGTTTCAATTTGGTTAAGTCTCCCGTAAAGTCCTCATACTCACTAGGGCCAAAATAATGAGTAATTAGGACTCAAAGTCTTCCCAAGAAGGGTTAGGAGTCATGTTTTGCAACCATTGATACCATTGTAGGAATTTAGATTCAAAGTTAAAATCTGCCATGGTGACCCATAAATATGTACAGTATGGATTTTAAAGAACTGATCTGCTCGACACAACCAACCATTAGCATCCTTTCCATTGAACTTTGGAAATCCTAATTTAGGCATCTTAAACAAGATATTTGTGTCAAAAATAGTATGTTGGGTTTCTTTCTCTTTATTACCTAAACTTCCACCTAGTCCTTCAATGTTATTATGATGGAATACTTTTGGAACTTCCTTTAAATATTCTTCCACTTATAATAATATTTCTTTAGTCACTATTTTGACTTTAACCTAATTAGTTTTCATAATTTGTATGTGATATTTTATTTGTTTAACTTCCTTCCCAATGTAGGACATTTGGCTCATTAGGCTACTAAGTGTTTGATGTAATTGGTCCATATGTTGGCTTTGTTCCAACTCCTTTATTGCTTCTCTAGTCTCTCCAACCACGTATATGTGATTTGGACTATCCCAACTAACTTACTAAAAATAGAAGTGTTGTTTTAGGAGTTACTATTTTTAGAAATGTGTTAGAAAAATGCTTGGGTATTATATATCAAAATGATCAACTTAAAAAGATGAATATAATGAGCTTAGGTAATACAATGATATTTTTTGGTAGCCTAGAATTTGTTTTGGTGAAGTGTTACCTTCAAGTGTTGTCTATTTTTCTCTTGGAGTCTCTATTCACTTAAAAAACTAACTTTTGTATGATAACCCCTTAACATATCCTATAGTGATCGTATTGACAACTATTCTATCTAGATCTATAACTCAATATTTCTTATGGCTATCTTCGTAGACTCTATTACTGATAATTTCTTGATTGTTATGATTTTTTATTGTAACTGACAACTGCATAGGCAAATTTTGTGTTGACTATTACTAATTATGGCCTTGGATGAAATGATACCCGACTATTACTAATAAACATTACCTTTATCAATAATTCCCACATAATTTTTTCATCTATTTTAGTTGTTTATTTTGTGATAGTGTATTATCTTTAGTATGCTTAAATTTTGTGGTAGGGTTTGTGACATTTAGATTAAACATTAAACAGAAATAAGGTACACTAGGCCAAGGTCTTATCCATAGCCCTTTATTATATTGCAGTGATAAGCGATAATTCTTGGACCAATATTTTAGACCACTACTTGAGGAGGATTCCACACATACCCTTGAGCACACTACTCACCTCTCTATCAGTATGGGAGGGTGATATTTTCAAGTGTTGTGTTTAGTGTACTATGGATAGATACATAGTAAAACATATTTCTAGGGCTAATATTTCTCCTAACCCTAGGGGGATCTCCTGATATCCTTAAACATACGTGGGAGGTCAATTCCATATACGAGTGTTGTCTGAGGTTTGGGTGTTGGAATCTAATCGCCCCTCACTTCACTAGATGCTTTACAAGCAATCTAGCTTAGCCAATAATGACAGTTCCTCTATGATATTTTAAAACCCCCGACACAAGGTTTTTTAATCTATTAAAATAAAACAAATAAAAAATAAGAGCTTGATATTTTTTAATAGGATAATAAGAAAAAAAATGAAAACATGAAAAATTTATACCTAACAGTCAAAATGGCATGATAGGAACTATCACTGTAGCAATACAACACAACCCTAAAAAGTGCTCTAATACCACTTGTTAGAAACCTTCTAATTAAAATAAGTACATACACATAAATATTACAATAAAAACAACAAGTCATGAAAGAACATAATATTGCAATACAAAATATAAATACAATGTATATTAATCTCACAATTCACAATATAGAATCATTGGCCTCTTCGAGGGGGAAACCTCCTTCAATAATTTGATTCAATATGTAAAAGATACATTAATTTAAGTAACCTTGTCTTTTAAAGATATAATTCATGCAACCCTAACCCAATGCTCAAGGGTTGACTTACATGAAAAGTGCCACCCAAGCTAAAATCTTCTACCAAACAAATAATTGAATTTTTTTATAATTGTTACATGAAATGGCCTCACTTACCTAGGTGCCTCAAGTGACACATACTATTACAAAATATCATTATAATGGGATATCTCCATTGTAAAGGGGTCATTACTAATAATGTTAGAATTATATAATAATATTAGAATGGGGTCCTAACAACTTAAAACATTAATGTTGGATAGAGTGTGTATCCCTATCCAATTGTGTTGGTTGACCTTAGATATTTTATTTTATCCCTATCCTTGGTTAAGTGTCCAATGAGGGAATTCCCTCTAAAAAACCATAGTGATATCATTCCCTCTATTGATTGTTTTGAATAGTTGAGTGTGTCCATATTTGTACTTTAAGTGTGCTTGATAAAATATTGAGTGGGTCCTAGTACAACATATGGTTATTTGTATTGATGTGAGTATTCCTACCCATGTTTGGATCATGATGTAATAGTAGGGAAATGTTAGGATTTAATACATTATTTATGTGATAAATCATATAAAAAATAGAGTGGTTAGAACCATTAATGTTGGTATCACATGAGAATTGTTAGTTAGTTGTGATTTCCACCAATTATGAAAATAACATTGTTAGTATGGTTGTTCAATATTGAGCAATGTAATTTATATTTAAACAAGCTATTGATCAAAGAGAAGTATCATAATAATTTACTATCATATATGCACTATTGCAATGCATCAATTATTGGAGGTATTTATGTTGGCAATTTGAGTTATTTTGTGTTGTCATTGATGTCACATGGATCACATTGAGTTTTCGTGGCAAAAGCACTTCATAAATAATAATTTATGATATTTTGGAGAGCATGGATATTTACAGGGTTTTGTGGCACAAGAGGCATATAATATTTAATTTTTTAAATATTATATTAATGGTTTTTATTCAAACCAATGGTAAAGGTTTTTATTAAAACCAATGGCAAGGGTTTTTATTAAAACCAACGGAAAGGTTTTTTATTAAAACAAATGGAAAAAGTTTTTATTAAAACCATTTGAAAGGGTATTTCATTAAAACAAATATGCTAAGACTTCTCTAAATTATAATGGATGAAAAGTATTTCCAATAAAACCTAGGTGCAAAAAGTTGCATGGAAAAATTCAAAATAATTAAGGAGATATCCCAATTCAAAGTTAAAAGGTGAATTATTAAATTTTTATTTAATAATTCTAAGGTCTAAAGTTGAATTACATTATCTGCTGACGTGCAAATATCGGGGAGATTAATAAATATTTACCGATGTCATTCGAAGGATGGAGGTGCATATAAATAAAAGGTTAAACCCTTTGTTTATAAAAGACTAGAGATAGCGCATGAGAGAGACGTGTCGAAAGGGGAGCAGTGAAGAAAGAAGAATAAATAAATTTTCATTTGAGAGCAAGGTCAAGTAAACAGTGCAGGAAAGTGACATCACACAGGAGCCTATAGCGCAGTTGGTAGCGTATGAACTTTTCACAAGGTAGGTTCGATGTTTGAATCCCGCCAAGGGAAAAGTGTTTTTCTAAGAAAGTAAAATCAAGGTTCAGATTTGAGTGCAGGTTAAAATTGGGTGTTTAGGATTAAAATCCCAACATGGGCTAGCGCCCACATGGTAAGCGCTTCACAGCGCTAAGTGATAGGAATGGATTTCGACTCCCACAAATGTGTGAAGGCGCATTAATTTTAGTAAGGCATTTTGGCAAAGATGATTTCAAAGGTTACAAAGGCAACGAATTTCATATAAAGGTATTTATCTCCAGCGCATGGTAATATTTGTTATTACCAAATTTTTGGTGCATTAAAATTATTTTTGTGATAACTAGGGAGTCATAAGGAGTTTAGGGAAATAAATGATTGTTGTATGTGTTAATGTGCTTAGGGAGTTATAAGGTGTAGAATTAAATATTTGTTATTGTTGTGTGTTATTAGGGAGATATAAGGTGTGGAAATAAATATTTTTGATTGTTGTATGTGGAGTTATAATGAGTGGAATTAAAAAAAAAATCATAGGTGCTTGTTGTATGTGTTAATGAAATTATGGAGTCATAAGGTTGAAAAGTGTTGAACTTGTTATATGTCCTAGTGCATGATTTAATTATGAAATTAAACTAGGAACTTGAGACCTAGTTAATTGCTACCTTTAGTTAGAAGACATGCACATGAATTAGAGTTTGAATTTGAAGACAAATTGCTTGATTATGTGCCTTGGCTATTGAGAGAAAGTGTATGGATTAGAAAATCAATTTTATGGATAAAATTGATGCTTGAGTTCCATGATTGCTTTAGTGGAGTTCATTGAGAGTATTGCCATTATTGAGGAGGTTTTTTCTATTGCTTTGAGGATATTATTGTTGGTTACTTTTTAAGTCCATTGCCACTATTTGAGACCATTGAGGAGATCATTTTCTAGTCACTTGTGGATACATTCGTCTTTCATTTGAGATCATTGTTGGCTATTTGAGATCTCTTTGATTGAGGGAGTTGTGCTTGTTTCTTAAGAGCTTATTGACATTGCATGAGGAAGATATTATTGAGAGCCTATTGCTATCACTTGTGGAGATTGTCCTTGGTTGGTTGAAGTCCTCATTGTTATTGCTTGGAGAGGTTTCCATTTGAGAGATCATTTGTCATCCATTTGAGAGTACCTTGTTGAGCATTGTTGTCATCCATTTGAGAGTATATTGTTGAGCATTGTTGTCATCCATTTATGAGATCCTTTGTCATATATTTGAGAGTACCTTGTTGAGCATTTTTGTCATCCATTTGAGAGTACATTTTTTAACATTATTGTCATCCATTTGAGAGATCATTTGTCATACATTGTTGAGATCTGTAGCAAATTAGGTGAAACAATATTGAGATTAATCAAAATTATTCATTACTAACATTAGCATTAGGACTAATGTTATATAATACATAAAATAGCAATGCCAACTAATTCTCCCTTAACCACGCTAACAAACGTGCCTGGTCAGGTATAGAGTTAGGTTTAGGATTGACTACCTAGGATATTTAGGATTTAACCTACTTACCATTAGATATTTGAAATAGTAAATATCTACATGGTAATAGTACAAAGTAAATGTAATAATCTATGTAGTATAATGCAATATACTACCTATTTTACCCTAACATCCCCCCTTTATTACATTACTTTGATATACAAAGTTTACTTCGAAACAGTTCAAATTTGACACGTCCAAGTGCCTTTGTGAAGATGTCAGCAACCTGTTCGTCGGTGGGAATGTATTGGAGCTTGATTCTGTGTTTAGGAACTTCATCACGAATGAAATGACAATCTGTGTCAATATGCTTTGTACGTTCATGATGTACTGGATTCTTTACCAAGTTCAAAACACCTGAGTTGTCGCAAAACATGTGAATAGGAAGTTTCTTTGGTAGGCCCATGGTAGCCAAGATGCGACTTAACCATATCGCTTCACACACAGCTCCACGTGCAGCATGATACTCTTCCTCTATTGAAGATAAAGCAACCACCTATTGCTTTTTACTATGCCATGAGACAGGACCAGATCCAAGATGAAATACATATCCTGATGTTGATTTTCTGTCATCTAGGGATCCAACGTAGTCAGAGTCAGTGTAACTCTATAAGAAGAATGAGTTATTCTTCTTATACTCTAGACCATAATCTACACTACCCTGAATGTAGTGAAGAACCCTTTTAGCTGCTTTCCAGTGAGAGACCTTTGGTTCTTGCATGAACCGAGAAAGATAGTTTACAACATAAGTAATGTCTGGTCTAGTATTGGTCAGATAGATGAGGCTTCCAATCATCTATCTATATAGCGTGCCATCTACCTATGGTGATTCATCATATCGTGATAACTGAAGCCCTGATTCCATCGGTGTTGCTTTGGGCTTACAATCAGTCATACGATATTTTTCTACTAAAGTCTTGGCATACTTTTTTTGAGTCACCCTAAGATGATTCTTCTTCTGTTCTATCTCAAGGCCAAGATAGTAGTGGAGAAGTCCAAGATCTGTCATATCAAATGACTCTTTCAAGTCATCCTTCACGACGTTAATCAATTTCTCTGAATTGTCGATAATGATCAGATCATCTACATATAATACAAGAATCACTATTTCAGAACCTGTGTTCTTGATATAGAGATTTGCATCAGATGGACTTCTCTTGAAACCATGTTGCAGGAGGTGACTATCCATTTTGATGTACCATGCTCTTGGGGCTTGTTTCAGCCCGTATAATGATTTGACCAATTTGCAAACTTGTTGCTCATGGCCTTCCTCAAAAAATCCTGGAGGTTGAGTCATGTATACCTCTTCTTTTAAGTCACCATTTAGAAAGGCACTTTTTACATCCATCTGATGTAATTTCCATCCGAACTGTGTTGCCATAGCACAAAGAACTCGAATGGTGGTCATCCTTGCAGTGGGTGCAAAGGTTTCCTCATAATCAAGGCCTTCCTTTTGAGCATAGCCCTTCACCACAAGATGGGCCTTATGCTTATCTATGGTACCATCTGCCTTATATTTGATTTTGTAAACCCATTTGCAGCCTATGGGCTTCTTTCCTTTAGGCAAATCGACCAACTTCCAAGTTTTGTTTTTAATGAGGGATTTATGTTCAACATCCATAGCTGCCTTCCACTGAGGTTGACTAAGTGCTTCATCAACTGTAGAAGGTTCATTTTCATCATATGATGACATATAAACCCTCTCCTCATCAACTTCCATATCTTCTCCACTTTCTAACTCTTTATTAACAGAAAGCTCTTGAAAATATTTACAAAGATCATCAACTGAAGTAGATGCTTCTGCATTTTTCTGTCGAGACATGCTTCGTGTCTTTGGATGATTGAGAGTGAGATCTGGTGGTGAAGTGAGTTTGGAATCTTTCATAGTACTAGTATACCATTTTGGAGGCTTTTTCTATTGTTGAGGAGTCTGTGGTTGTTGCTCCTCATCTTCCAGGTATATTGATGTAGTGTTAGATGTGAAAGCTTCATCAAACACTACATCTCTACTAACATGTATTTTCTTGGTGAATGGATCTATCAACCGATAGCCTTTTGAGAATTCATCATATCCAAGAAAAACACACTGTAGAGTCTTCTCATCTAACTTCTTTCTTTTCTCCTTAGGTATATGCATAAAAGCCTTACACCCAAATACTCGTAGATGAGATATGGAGGGTTTCCTTCCACTCCATGCTTCTTGAGGAGTCATACCTTCAAGAGCCCATGTGGGTGCTCTATTTAGAAGATATACTACAGTTGTTACAGCTTCAGCCTAGTAACTGTGCTCAAGATTGGCTCCCTTAAGCATACATCGAACCATTTCCATAATGGAACGATTTCTTCTCTCAGCAACTCCATTTGACTGAGGAGAATAGGTTGTTGTCAACTGTATTTTTATCCCATGTTTCTATAAAAATGAGGAAAATTCTTTTGATGTGTATTCCCCCCCTCGATCTGAATGGAGGGTCTTTATGAAACATCCTGATTCTTTCTCAACTAGCTTCTTGAACTGCTGAAAATAGTCAAATGCTTCAGACTTCAACTGCAAGAAGAAGACCCACATTTTTCGTGAGTGATCATCTACAAACAATTGAAAATACCTTTTTCCTCCACAACTAGTAGACATAGGACCACACAAATCTGTGTGAACTAACTCCAAAGGTACTTTAGCTCGAAAAGAGCTAGGTTCAAAAGGTACTCTATGTTGCTTTCCTGACAAGCAATCTGAGCACACTGGAAAAGTAGATGAAAGAGTAGGCAGTCCTTTCACCATTTGATACTTACTGAGTTCAAGTAAATACCCTGAGCTTAGATGCCCAAATCTCTTATGCCATAGAGAAGTGGCCTCTTTTGTGGTTACTGCCATTGCAGTATGTGGTGAGGTAATTGCATCTAAGGTGAACAAACCATGTTTGTATGAACCTGTTGCTATCTGTTTTCCTTTCTGAGTGATAAAGCAACGTTTCTTTTCTTTGTCCACTTTGAAATTGACATTCATGTTATTGTCCAGGATTTGTGGAACTGACAAGAGATTATTTTTCAATCCTGGTACATAAAGAACTTTTTGAATCTTACATTCTCCATCTGGAAGGGAGACAAAAACACTTCCTTCTCCCTGAACTCGATAGGTCTGATCATCAGCAATGGTTACCGGTCTACCTTCTCGAGCCTCAAATGTCTCAAACCAGGACTTATCGCCAGTCATATGTTTACTAGCGCTTGAATCTATGTACCAAATAGTATCCTTGTGAGGGGAGTCTGTATGTGTCATGAGCACTTTGTGTGCTCGTTCAGAGTCCGAACTAGAATCTTCAGTGACAGCAACATGTCCTTGTTGTTGTTTGTTCTTGTTCTTGGGTTTGCCTTTGCCCTTCTTTTGTCCTTGTTCATTGGGTGGTTTGTTCTTAAACCAACATCTTTTGGTTTCATGAGTGTCTTTATCACAAATTTTACAATATTGCTTCTTCTTCTTAATCTCTTTGCCTTTACCCTTGTCTTTGTTAGAAGAAGATCCTTTCTGTTGATTCCACTTTTTCTTTCCACCTTGTCTGTTTGAGAAAAGGGCATTGTTGGATGCCTCATCTCTTTGGAGTTGATTAGCTTCCTCAGTTTGAAGCATATTTACCAACTCTACAAAAGTCATTGTCCTTCCAGAGACTTGTAGTGAAGTGATCAACATTCTATAGGAGTCGAGAAGAGCCCTCAAAATGATAGAGGTCAGGACTTGGTCTTCTACTTTTTCTCCTAAAGATTGCAGTTTTGTTTTCAATTCTGCCACTCTGTAGAGGAATAGCTCTACTGTTTCTCTAGATTTCATATGAAGAGTATGAAGCTGAGTTTGAAGGTTAAGAATCGTTGATTGATTCTTTCCCTCAAATATGGTAGCTAAGGCATCCCATGCCTCCTTACCATTTTTAGCTTCACTGATATGAGGTTGGATATCATCAGTAATAGCTAGCAAGATCAATAAGGAAAGTCTTTTATCCTTTTTATCATAGGTTGTTTGATCTGCTCCAGGTGATGTGGGTCTAGTCTCATTGCCAGCCACTATTTCCCACATATCCTCTATAGTTAAAATGGCTTTCATCTTAGTTTTCTAGGCAGAATAATTTGAACCTTTGAGCAGTTGGCTCTCAGTGAGATACTTGTTGATCATGGCCATGGTGAAGGTTTCAAATTTGATATGACTAAGATGACTTTATCTTGCAGTATACCCTCAAAAGAGTATATGGAAGATTTTAATTTGCTCTTTAAGATATTTAATGACACCTGCCTTAACACCCTTAACAAGGGATGAAAAGTTTGAGGAAATTAAGCCAAACAAATAGAGCAAATTAAAGGGGTAGGTTTTGAAAGACTTATGATTTTGCTCTCTAGGATATTTAATGGCACTTGCCTTAACACCCTTCAAGAAGGATGGAAAGTTTGAGGAAATTAAGCCAAACAAAGAGAGTGAATCAAGGTGTTTGGATTTTGACCTTTTGATGGGGTGTAAAAATTGACTTGTTTAACCTGTGCAAGGTGTAGCACGATTTTAGTGAAGTTTGGGTTTATGAAATGCTCTTCAGTGTTCTTTATGATTGTTTAATTGCACACAAAAAACATGATTGTTAGTGCAATAATCAAAACAAGAGAGCAACCCAAATTATTATCACTATAGGTGTCGGATGCAACCGAGAATGCACCTAGTATAGTCAATTTTTAAGAAAATGTGTCGAGTACAATCGAGAATGCACCTTTTTTACTTTGAAATATCCCCCCTTTCTCTTTACAATTTTGCAAAAAAATAGAATCACCAAATATGACTTCTATCCCCCCTTAATTTGTACAAAATTTTGAAAAATTTGAGCACTCCTTTCAAGACAAGTCGACACACGACCCACGTTTGAAAGGCTTCCAGACCAGTCGACACACGACTTTGGTTTTTGTCTTCAACACTCAAGCATGAGGATCAAAAAATAGGTTCAAAATATTTCTCAAGTTTACAACAAAAAAGTTGCAATTTTATGTCTTATATCTCCTTTGTGAAGGAGAAAACAAAAGCAAATTTTTTATTTTGTTGCAAAGAAAATGACCTATGTTCTTCCTCAATGTTTTAAATCTCTTTGTTTTGCAATAGAAGTTTGAGTTGCTATGTCTTTTTATCTCCAAAAATGTGTGAAGAAAACTATAGAACTTTGAGGATTTATTGCAAAAAATGTTGAAGAAATCCTTTGTTTTTGAAAAATAATTTGGTTTAATTTAAAAGATCTCTAAGTTCAAAAAAAACTAATAAAATACTTTTAAAGACTAAAATTCTTTATAATTAAGCAAAATTGGGAAAAAAAATCAATTATAAAGGCTTAAAATTGACATTTTTGACCAATTTATACTATATTATAAAAAAAATATCAAAAAAAATATTAAAAAGCTTTAAAAACTATAGAAAAATTAAAAATTTAATTAAAAAAACCAAATTATGGTAAAAACCTTGCAAAATGGTGGCATGCGGGCTCGAACACGCGACCCGCTTGGCCCAAGGCGTCCGCCTTGGCCAACCAAGCTGTCGATTGGCTTGGAACTGAAGCCCTGATGCTTGGTATTGAAGAAGCCGATGGGCTTCTTCGAGGGATCTATGGGATTTATCCCACATGCATCCCATAGGGGGATGCAAGAGGCTTGAAAAACATCAACACTCCCTTATGGAGTGATTGTCTATGGGCAATCTGAGTCGGTCCCCCACCCTTTTGGACGTCGCTACGTGGCGCCAAAGGGTTGTCCGTCGAGTCTGAGTCATCCTGTGGCTGTCCGCCATGTGTCAGGTCTGAGTCAGGTCATCTGTCCAGTCAGCATCCAGGTGGCGCATGGCCAGTGTGCCACGTGTCGCCTAGTCAGCAGTCCTAGTCAGCTCGCCAAGTCAGTAGTCCAGATCAGCACCTCAGGGTGCATGCAGTCCAGAGGTCTCCGGATCTCACCACGTGTCAGGTCTACTGGGATCGGAGGGCCTCCTACCCTCATGGATCCCGAGGTGGTCGATGATCGGAGGGCCTCCTGCCCTCTCAGATCCCGATTGTGGGGCCCAGATCTCGAGGATCGGAGGGCCTCCTACCCTCTCGGATCCTGGGTGGCGCCTGGTGTGCGTCCAGCTGGGAGGGGAGGGCGCTCCTACCCTCTCGGCTCTCCCAGTCTATGGAGTCCACGTGGGAGCGTGAGGGCGCTCCTACCCTCGATGCGCTCCCACTGGTGGCTCTGTGGGGGCTCGGGCCCTATGAGCGAGAGCCGAGGCAGGGCTCCTGCTCTCCACGGGCGTCAAGGTGGTCGGTCGACCGCTGAGCCCGATCGACAACAAAATGTTGTCGATCTACCGGCTCGGTGAGGGCGGTCGATCGCCGCTCTCGATGCGCTCCTTGCCTTGGGTCGCGGTCGATCGACCCCAAGGTTTCCTAGGCCCTGGCAGGTCGAGTTGACCTGGCCAAAAATGGGCCTCGCTCCGCCATCGAGCTCGCCTATTGAGGTGGGTTTGGTGGCATCCAAATGTCACCAGCTCGTCCTCCGGGCGAGCCAAAAAAGTTGGCTCTGATGCCAATGTAGCAAATTAGGTGAAACAATATTGAGATTAATCAAAATTATTCATTACTAACATTAGCATTAGGACTAATGTTATATAATACATAAAATAGCAATGCCAACTAATTCTCCCTTAACCACGCTAACAAACGTGCCTGGTCAGGTATAGAGTTAGGTTTAGGATTGACTACCTAGGATATTTAGGATTTAACCTACTTACCATTAGATATTTGAAACAGTAAATATCTACATGGTAATAGTACAAAGTAAATGTAATAATCTATGTAGTATAATGCAATATACTACCTATTTTACCCTAACAAATATCATTTTGGATCATTGTTATCATCCATTGAAGAGTACATTTGCCATTCATTATTGAGCACATTATTGAGTACTCTCATCATTCATTTGTTATCCATTGTTGAGTTCATCATTGATCCTTGCCTTCATTGATTTGTGGTTGATATTTGAGTGCTACTTGAGATTCATTGGTTGAGCCTTTGGGAAGGTTTTTGGGATAGAATTTATGGATATATTTGAGACATATTTTGTGCATGATTGGTTGAGCCTTTGGGAAGGCTTTTGGGATAGAATTTATGGACAGATTTGAGACAACTTTTGTGCATGATTGGTTGAGCCTTTGGGAAGGCTTTTGGGACAGAATTTTTGGACAGATTTGAGATAGCTTTTGTGCATGATTGGTTGAGCCTTTGGGAAGGCTTTTGGGATAGATTTGTGAACATATTTGGGATAGCATTTGAGCAGGATTATTGTTGCGGGCCAAACAAGGTTAACTTCTTTCCTACTTTTGTCACATGCCCGTGCATTTAATTTATCAACCCAGGGAGCTTCGTAAACTTGCGAAGGGTCTTGAACAAGATTGCTTACAATACCACTTGAGATGAGTCCGCTAGTTCTACTATTGGGGGGTGTTTCAACGGTCGTCAATCATTCATACACTCCTCAATAATTTACGTAAAAACAATTAAATCTACAGAAAGGAAATATTCACGCATTCCTAGAAATAAACCTATTGCAATACTAGAAATAACAATGCGATAAACAATCTTATAAAAGTGGTAAACTAATCTAGAAAACACAGGAAAAATAGGGGAAGAAATACTGGCTTGGAGTGGGCCCAGTGCTCCAATAGCTTCCTCCCAACTGAACACGCACTTAGAAACTCTTAGAACTGTATTATAATTATCAAAGTATTACAATGCTTCTTCTGTATATCTCTCTACATTTACTATCAAAATATTCTATATATCCTCAGAGAGGTCTACGTGTGTTTATATAGCACACCCATAGATCTTCTATTACAAAGAAGTTATAACAGTCGATTCATTCCAGACTAAACTAAGATATTCTGGTAAATGTGATCGACGTCTGCTAAAATTGGCATTCATTTCTAATGGTGGCGTGCTCACTGATTGGTTTGTGCTTCACCTGGCATTGGTAGGACATTCTCATACGTCGGTGCGATCCCCAATTTAACTCTACATGACGTAGAGTTGGAACTGCACCAGTCTCTGTTGTCCACGTCGTGCTTGTCTGGTCAACGGGCGAAGAACAGGGGTGCCTTCCCTATGAGGAAGGTGCCTAAGTATGTCGGGTGCCTTCTCTATGCGGAAGGTGCCTTACTACCATTGGCACCTTCCTGGAAGAGGAAGGCGCTTATCTTCTATTGGCGCCTTCCTATGAGAGGAAGGCGCTTGCCTTCTAGTGGTGCCTTCCTATGAGAGGAAGGCGCTTATTTTCCTTTGGCGCCTTCCTGGAAGAGGAAGGCGCTGGCCTTCTATTGGCACCTTCCTGGGAGAGGAAGGCGCTTGTCTTTCCTTGGCACCTTCCTAGAAGAGGAAGGCGCCTACTTACGCTTGGCGCCTTCCTGGAAGAGGAAGGCGCCTACCTTCTCTATGTTGATTCTGAAAGAAACAAAGTGCCAGGTCCATGAAAAGACCTCGACTGATCCAAATCTGACTAAATCAACTACAATTCCACAAAAACACACTGAAAACACATGAATTAGATAACACGCATAATTTCATCAAATAATTATATAATCATTCATAAACATATGCAATCCTTATTATACATCCGCATAATAATCAAGAAAATGTATACAAAATATGAGCATTTCTGATGCTCATCATCCCCCCATGCCTAACATATGCCACGCCCTCGTGGCATCAAAACTATAGGTAGCCCTGTTGACCCCTCATCATTGTCATTTCTTGGTGGATCCGACTGTACCTATGGCCCGTGTCTGCCTCTTCTACGCACTGGCATCTGGAGGTGTGGCTCCTCTTTTTCTATGCAAGGCTATGGGTGCTGCTGTCGGCTTTGCTTTCCTCATCCTAGCCGCTATCGGAGGTGATCTAGCCAACATCATCTCTGCTGCCTAAAATGCAGCTTCTGTAGCTTGCCATAGGTCAGCGTCCGAAGGTCTGACCACTACAAGAGGGATATCTAAATTATCCCTCTTGAGATGAACTACTTGGGCTTTGTACAATCAGGCTGCTTCAGGAGTAAGCCCTACGTTCTCCTTTGCAATGGCAATGACTTCCAATTCGGGGCCATATACCCCCCATCATTCAAAATACCTTCTTATCTTGGAGGGTCATCCCCGGGATGACCCGTAAATCTCCTAGAACTGGCTGTCCTCTATCGGATTGACGTAGATACTAGAGTCCCCCTGCATCCTCGAGGTTGCCTTCCTGGTCTCCTTAGCTATTGTCATCTCTTTGAGCAATCATTCAAACTATTTTTGCCTCTCTACGAATGGTTGCATATCCCACTCATCTTCTTCTGGCTCGATGAAGGTCACCTTCACCTTCTTTCGAGCCATCCTGGGCCCTTTTCCTTTGGCCTCTATAGAAAATGTGGTGGCTCAAACAAGGGTTTTCCCTTTCTCCCTGGCGGACATCTTCTCGCTCCGAGGGGCCTACTCTGCGGTCCCTGGAGCATTCTCTTCACTCTAGGGGACCTGTGCTGCCATCCCTAGGGGTGCTTCTTCACCCCCTATCTGTCCTGTGCCGACCCCTTAGGTTCTTCTCTTTCTTCCTTAGGTCCAGGGAGTTCTTCCTTATCCCCCGGTCCTGTCTACTGTTATTGGCCCTCGTCCTGCTCTGTATCACTCAGGTCGATGATAGGGGGTGTTGTGGGACTTCTTTCCCCTTCACTCCCAAAAATAGAGGAATTCTCCCCTACCTTCGGGCTGCTCTGTCAGGCGTCCGATCAAAATTCTCTCAAAGAGAATACTCATTCTGTAGATGTGGGAGAATTCATCGGGACCTCTATTGCCCAATCATTTTGGGTCGATGCATCCCTTCTTTCTATTCCCCTATCCTAGAGTTGTTGGTTCTCCTCCCACAACTGCTGGACCAATTGCTCGAGCTGGGTGATTCATCTTTCTCATTCTTCCAATTCCCCTCTATGCTCATTCTAGTAGTCCTCCAAAATTTTTTGGGCCATCCAACAATTGGTCTGCCACTCCAACGCTTCCTCCAAGGCTGCGTCGACCTGATCATTGCTCCCGAAAGTCCCTACATCTTGTGGGCTCTAGTTTGTCAATTCTCAAAGGGTTTGGGCTGCAATGTCGACTTTCGGGTCATTCTCTTCTTCTTCTACTGAGAGGAGGAGTCACCATAGGCGTTTCCTCCTAGGGACTAGTTCTGGTGGCCGAAACTCGGCCTCATTGCTAATAAGCGGTGCTCCTTCCTCTTCATACTCGGGCACTAGGGAATGCCCTCTTTCCTCTATGCATTCGGGCACTGGTGAATGCCCTCTTTCTTCCATGAAATCGAGCAATGCCAATTGCCCGATACTTGCCATCTCCTCTATAGGGCTTCCCTCTTCTTGCCCTATTTTAGCAATAACATCCTGTTGCCTTTCTTGGCCACCATCTCCCTCTGTGTCGGGGTTCTACCTCTACGCTTCTGCATGGCGGACCAGTGCTGATATCAGCCCATGGTGGGCCAAGGCGGATGGTGCTCCCTTCTGGTACCTAGCCGCTTCTTCCTTCAGGGCATTTTCTAGGTAGAAGGGCACGTTCAACTTCCTTCCATGCACCAGGTGATTCAAAAACTGCACATGGTTAGTGTGCAAATGGGTATACTTCTCGATGCATGTAAAGAATCGAGCAACCTGCTCGAATATCTTTCATAGATTCATGGGAAGGCTGCTTTTGGGTAGCCCTTCCTTATCTATCTACACATTTTCTCCTAGCAGTAGCACTTCGATGTACGACTTTAGTAGTCCACCTTTGTATATGCATTCACCTGTGAGGGGCAATCCAATCGCCTACGAGATGTATTCGGGGGTGACCAAAATTTCTACCCCTCGCACCTGAGCTACGTCACCCCTCAAGGAGGCAATGAATTCCTTGGCTGCCTCCATATCCTAGCCCTGACTGACCAGGGTACAGTATTCAAACCATCCCTCGGCCTCGAACTATGTTTTTACCATCCCCCTGATTCCTTTCGTATCACTCGGCTCATTCTTTTTCATCGCATGATTCTTCGACCTTCCTCCCATGGCGCCTTCCCTTACTATTGCGCTTCTTTTTTTTGTCCTTACTTCTTTAGGAAGGCGCCTTCTTATAGGGAAGGCACCTAACCTTAGCATTTAATTCTAGGGTACACCTTTCGAGCCATATCATTGGCACGTGGTTTCGGCCATGGGGGTATATGATTTTTATGATGGCAATATTTTTTTGGTACTGCATAATTTATGAATAATTATATAAATATTTGAGTTAGTATGCGCGTACCTTATTTGGTGTTTCATGCATCGTGAAGAGCATTGATTCACTAATTTGTGACATGGGGGAGGGGTATTTCGTTTGTGCGGATTATGCTGGACTTTGGTGCTGAGTTGTTTGATGGTTGGTGCTGAAGATAGACTCTCGATTTGCTCAAAAAATTGTCTGTCCATCATCTTTGGAATGTGCATGCTGATCTCACCCCATAATTCTTTAATATTTTTTGATTGGGGTAGATTTCCATCACATGGGCGATGGTGGTAATCTGATGTCACTTGTTCATGTGGTGATTTCATTTTGATCGAGGCATCCGTGAGACTTAAGTGTTGGTTGTACGTGGAAGGTACTCTTTGGTACCTTCCCAATGTGGAAGGTGCTTATATGGTGCCTTCCCGATGTTGTCGGTGCTCTTTGAATGGATGCACCTTTCGGTGGTGGAAGGCACCCTTTTGATGATGGCACCTTCCTACTATGGAAGGTGCTTCTGAATGGGTGCACCTTCCTGATGTGGAAGGCACTACTGAATACCTACGCCTTCCTGGGGTGGAAGGCACCACTGTATACCTGCGCCTTCCTGGGGTGGAAGGCACCTCAGTCTGTATGCGCCTTCCTGATGTGGAAGGCACCTCGGGATTCTTTTTTTTTGTGGTGCCTTCCCGCTATGGAAGGCGCCTATTTTTTTTTTTTTGTGCGCCTTCTTTATAAGGAAGGCGCCTTCTTCTGGCAGGGTGCCTTCTTCATAAGGAAGGCACCTTATTCTAGTGGGGTGCCTTCTTCATACGGAAGGTGCCTTCTTCTGGTTGGGTGCCTTCTTTATAAGGAAGGTGCCTTCTTCTGCGCCTTCTCGATGTGGAAGGCACTTTATTCTTGGCAATCATGTTGCGATTGACTGGGAAAGGGTGATCAAGCCTTCTCAGTCTCGCTTCACGCTGCCTCAGCTTCTACCTATGAGTGTCGGTGTCGAAATGCTGAGCCGAATCAGGCCTGGTTTCCTAGATACCTATTCCTCATGTTGTCAGGTCCTCCACCTACAAAAAGCAAATGAAAAGAAAGAAAAATAAAGGTAGTTAGATGCATTCCATGCCTGTTAGGCCCTGGATTAGGATGCCTATAGCTTGCATGCGGGCGTCGTCCCTACAAAACACACTGTAAGAAAAAAACTAAATTAATTAATTTTGGTGAGCACCTCCATGCCCACCATTTTTCCTGTTAAGAGTTTGGTCCGGATCTAACAAGATGGGGTCTCCCCCATGTCTATTCTGGATTCCACCTGTAAGGTTTCGGATGTGTTATAGGGGTGCGCTCGGTGGCCATTGACCGTTAACACGGTGTTGTTGCCATCAATTGTTCTAACATGCACTGCCCCATTCTTGATGAGCTCTACCACCTCATACGGTCCCATCCATATTTGCATTAATTTACCTTTTCTTTCCTGGAATCGAGAATCGTACAACAGCACCCATTCTCCTTCTTGGAACTACTTCAGTTTAATGTGGCGATCATGCCACCACTTTCTTTGCTTTTGTATGATTTCCGTTCTCTGCAAAGCATCCATTCAGATTTCGTCCAGCTGATCTAGCTACTGAATCCTTTCTTTTTGAGCGTCATCCAAGCTCAAGTTCAATTCTGAAGCCATCCTCAATGTCTTGATTTCAAATTCAATGGGCATCATCGCACTCTTCCCATAGACCAGTTGGAAGGGTGTGAAGCCTATGGTGGATTTCCACATGGTATTATACGCCTGGACTACCTCCGACAACCATGTAGCCCAATATTTTCTGTGTTGTTGCATGGTCTTCATCAGGATGTTCTCTATTTCTCTGTTCGTCACTTCCACTTGCCCATTTTCCTACGGATGGTAGGGTGTAGTTTTATTGTGCCAAACTCTGTATTGCTCCATCAACTCCTTGATCAACTTGGAGGTAAATTGAGGCCCTTGGTCTATTGTTATCTCTCTAGGGACCCCAAATCATGTAAAAATATGGGCAAATAAGAAATCGATGACTGTTCTTTCTTTTGAATCTCTCAACGCTTGAACTTCAACCCATTTGGTGACGTAATCTATACAGACCAAAATAAACCTCCTCCCTATTGAAGGTGGATTAATTGGTCCCATGAAGTCCATGCCCCACTTATCGAAGGGTTCCAGGTGTACCCGAGGCTGGAGGGGCATTTCATCTCGATGGGTTGGTCTGCCCATTCTTTGGCATTCATCGCACTTTCTGGCGTACGCAGCCGCATCCTTGAACAGAGTGGGCCAAAAGTACCCAACCTGTAGGATTTTGTAGGCAGTTCATTTCCCTACAAAGTGTCCTCCGCATGGTTCATCGTGACACGCTTTGAGTACTTCTGAGAACTCCTGTTCTGCTATGCATCTCCTTATAATCTGGTCACGTCCTATTTTGAATAGGAGGCCATCAATCCATAGGAACGATGCACTTTTCTCTATGACCACCTGCTTTTCTCGAAAAGAGAGAGCAGGTGAGGTTCTTCCGATGGCCAAGTAATTGGCTATATCTACGTACCATGGGATTTTCTCACTAATGGTGAACAAATGTTCATCCAAAAATTGGTCTTCCACTACTGTATGGTCTGTCGGTATCAATCTGGATAGAAAATCTGCTACGACGTTGTCTTTGCCTAGTTTGTCGACTATTGTGATGTCGAATTCCTGTAGTAACAAGAGCCACCTGATAATTCTTCCGCCAATGGCCAGCTTGCTCATCAAGTATCTGATGGCCGCATGGTCCATGTGGACAAATACCTTATACCCGATGATATAATGGTAGAATTTGTTTATGGCATGCACAACTGCAAGGAACTCCTTCTCCGTCACCGTGTAGTTGAGCTCGGCTCCTGCCAAGTTTTTGCTGACATAGTAGATGGCATAAAATTCTTCGCCATCCTTCTATCCGAGGACTGCTCCAATCACATTGTTGGATGCATCACAGTAGATATGGAATGGTATGGCCCAATTTGGTCCTCTTAAAACTAGTGTGGATATCAGTTTCTCTTTAAGCAACTGAAATGCTTCTTCACAATCTTCCATCCAATTGAACTCCACATCTTTAGATAATAGAGTGTGCAGTGGTTTTGCAATTTTGTTGAATTCGATGATAAATCATCAGTAGTACCCGATTGATCCAAGAAAACTCCTCACCTCTCTCTACATTCTGGGGCTGGGTAGGTCTCTGATGACCTCAATTTTTCTTTTATCAACCTTTATTCCTTCTACGGAGAGGTGGTGTCCTAGTACGATGCCTTCTTGCATCATCATAAAGCATTTCTCATTGCTCAGTGGACAAATTGTTTTCCTTGCTTCTTTCGAGCACTCTTTCCAAGTTCGTCATTGCTTCATCAAAGGTTTCTCCATAGATGGTGAAGTCATCCATGTATACTTCGACCGCATCTCCCATCATGTCTAAAAATATGCTAAGCACCGCCCTTTGAAAGGTGGTAGGTGCATTGCATAATCCGAAAGGTAATACCCGATAGGCAAACGTTCCCCATGGGTAGGTGAACGTTGTCTTATCCTGATCCTCTTCTCCTATCTGGATCTGGTTGTATCCACTGAATCCATCCAGGAAGGAGAAATACTTCCTCCCGAAGAGTGTATCCAAGACTTGATCAATGAACGGGAGCGAGAAGTGGTCCTTCTTGGTCACTTTGTTTAACGCTCTGTAGTCCACACAGATTCACCACTTCCCATTCTTTTTAGGGACTACCACTAATGGTGATACCCACTCACTATCAAAAATTGGATAGATGAATCCGACAGTCAAGAGTTTTTGCAGTTCTTCCTTGACAATGTCTTTCATTGTCGGATTCATTCTTCTCTGTGGTTGCCTGCTTGGAGTTGCTTGATCATCGAGGTATATACGATGGGTATAGATCTCTGGGCTGATACCCTTCATATCTGAGTAATCCCATGCAAATGCCTGTTGGTGTCTAACCAGGAGCTCTTCTACTTTCATCAATTGTGTGGGAGTCAACCCACTACTGACATTCAACGTTCTTCCTGGCCCGATGTGTATCTGCTGAATGTGGTGATCTTGGGCACTAGCCAATGGTGATCTAGGTGTAGATATGGAGGACTCCCCATGGAGGAACTCCACAATAGCACCATCTTCATCTTCTTCTACCAACTCATCCAACGTCATCATCGGTTGGATCATGGATAGCTCAGGATTTTCATGCTCGATCAACATGGGTTCTCCTAATGAGTCGACGGACTACACTGGGGGTGAAATAGTCAACCTTTTAACATTTCATCCATCGGAGATGGTCATCAGCCCATCCTGGAAGCTGATGTAAGCGTCAGTTATTGCCAGCCATGGCCTTCCCAAGATGAGCGGGTAACCGCCCAACCTAGTTTTAGATTGCAAGACTAAAAATTTGGTTGGGTATTCCCATGCACTGACTATCACTATTACGTCTTCCAACATTCCTTTCGGTGCCACGATCGATCGATCGACCAGCTACAACACTGTCATAGTGGGTTTCAGGTTCATGAGTTGTAGCCTCTACATGGTCTCCTAAGGCATTACGTTGATGGCTGCTCCGAGATCGACCAACGTATTGGATAGGGAATGTCCCTCAATTTTTATAGTCAGCATCGGGCTGCCCGGGTCTGTATACTTAGGATGGCACATTTTTCCCATCATCAAATCTGCTAGTTTACCCATGACATTGATAGTCTGGGTTGCTCTTCATCCTGGCTTCCTTAGACACATCTCTCTTATCACCTTGGTATATATCGAAACATCTCGGATGGCTTGAAATAATGGAATTGTCATGGTGAGGTTCTTCAAGCTAGACAAGATATCGAACTCCGATTGCATTACTTTCCTCTATTCTTGCAACCGGTTGGGAAATGGAGCCTTTGCTCTCTCAGGTATTTCTTCTATCACCTCTTCTACAAGAGGTGTTTCTCCTACCTCTTCCTCCTCTTCTACCAGTGGAGGCATTCCTACTCCTAGCTGTCTACCAGACCTAAGCTGAATATGGTACATCGGATACATCTCACCCTCCATGTTGTATGTTGGCTGGTTCACCCTGTTATTAGGATTTGTCATCGGTTGTGTGGGTAGCTGCGTAGGTCTCACTACTGGCAATGTCGATAAATTCTATTGGGGGTGAGCTGGTGCTACATTCTATGGAGCCTGATTCCATGTAGTGTGGCCTCTCCACTACTGCCTAGGATATGGATATGGCATCCATGGCTACTGTTTTGGGAATGCTATTGGGGGTGCATTGGACTAGGGTGATGGCCCCCACCACCCCATGTTAGGTGGTTGAGGTGGGCCTTGGGACATGTATGGTCCTCCCCATATGATGACATTTCGGTTGGCATATTCCCCGTAAGGGGTTGTGGCCAACTCTTCCAATTGCCTATGAAATAGGCATCCACGCTTTCAGCATCCTCCTGATTACTAGGTAGTTATGGGCACAATCGAGTTTTATGGTTCAGCCTACAAACTATGCATACTCTGACTTTGTTCTTCGGGCATGCATTCTTTGCATGCTTCCCTCTACATTTTGGATAGAAATAAGCCAATGCTGCTTCATTTTCTTACTTCTTTTTCTCTAATAACAACGTATCCATCTACAATGCTAGAGATGAGAGCATTTCACTCTTTAAATCTTCCAGCATGTTACCTATTTCTATCTTCATGACTGAAGCAATCACTTTCATGGTTCTAGAAGTGGTCTTGCCTCTCCTTCTTGAGTAGTTCTAGCATAGTTTTCGGATGTCTTCCATAGCATGCTGGTAGACATCACCTCCAAAAATCATGTTAAGAGCCTCCAGTGATTCATTGGTAAGTCCTCTCAAAAATATGCTTTTGAGGGACTTATCAGATAGTTTCATGTGAGGAGATCATTGAAGATTGAAGTTGAATCTCTCCCAGTATTCCTTGAGAGACTCATCTTCTTTCTGCATCATGCTCAGGACCTCTTCTCTGGAGTCTCTTGCTCTCCCAAAATCTTGGTATTGCTCTAAAAAGAGCTTCTTCATTTGATCCCAAGTGGCAATGTGTTTGTCTCCTAGATCGATGAACCACCGTAGAGCTGCATCATCCAATGTGGAAGGAAAGAGTTTCAGCTTTTGCGTATCATATTTGTAGTCCACAGACCTGCATAAGACATCAAACTTAAATAAAAATAGGTCAGGGTCCTCATTTGGGTATCCTCTGAAGGTCGAAAGGTGAGCAGGGGATATGTTTTTCATTTTGGTATCTCCTACTCCTTCATCAATCGAGAAACTAAATCCAGATGAGACTTCTTCGTTGTCAGCCATTTTTTTAGGAAATGCGGTCTCTAATGCAGTATTTATGGCCTTACGATCATTTAAGACTTTCTGAGTCAAGGCTCTAAGGTTGTCTGGTGTTATCGTCCGATCTTCTACAACTTTCCACAATAGGGCTTCCTCTAAGGGTGTCCTATTAAATAGGGGATTTATGATGATTCGTTCTTCCCCAAGTTGATGGGATGAGGAGGCACTTTGCACAAAGTGTGGATCCTCACTCCAATGGATTGCTGGAGGTGGGTCGGGTGAGTCTAATTCAAATTCAGAATGTTCGGCTGACTCAGGTTCTAGTGGATTGGTTTTTATAAACCGACCGTCAGGTCCTCTTCTTCTCGAAGAACTCATACAAGGTCAGATGGAAGGTTTCCAGGTATTGTAAATAATCTAGTTGAGATGCTTCCCTGACAACGATGCCAAAATGTTGTGGGCCAAACAAGGTTAACTTCTTTCCTACTTTTGTCACATGCCCATGCATTTAATTTATCAACCCAGGGAGCTTCGTAAACTTGCGAAGGGTCTTGAACAAGATTGCTTACAATACCACTTGAGATGAGTCCGCTAGTTCTACTATTGGGGGTGTTTCAATGGTCATCAATCATTCATACACTCCTCAATAATTTACGTAAAAACAATTAAATCTATAGAAAGGAAATATTCATGCATTCCTAGAAATAAACCTATTGCAATACTAGAAATAACAATGCGATAAACAATCTTATAAAAGCGGTAAACTAATCTAGAAAACATAAGAAAAATAGGGGAAGAAATACTGGCTTGGAGTGGGCCTAGGCTCCAGCAGCTTCCTCCCAGCTGAACACGCACTTAGAAACTCTTAGAACTGTATTATAATTATCAAAGTATTACAATGCTTCTTCTGTATATATCTCTACATTTACTATCAAAATATTCTATATATCCTCATAGAGGTCTGCGTGTGTTTATATAGCACACCCATAGATCTTCTGTTACAAAGAAGTTATAATAGTCGATTCATTCCAGACTAAACTAAGATAGTTTGGTAAATGTGATCGACGTCTACTAAAATTGGCATTCATTTCTAATGGTGGCATGCTCACTGATTGGTTTGTGCTTCACCTGGCATTGGTAGGACGTTCTCATACGTCGGTGTGATCCCCAATTTAACTCTACATGACGTAGAGTTGGAACTGCACCAGTATCTATTGTCCACGTCATGCTTGTCTGGTCAACGGGCGAAGAATAGGGGCACCTTCCCTATGAGGAAGGTGCCTAAGTATGTCGGGTGCCTTCTCTATGTGGAAGGTGCCTTACTATCATTGGTACCTTCCTGGAAGAGGAAGGCGCTTATCTTCTATTGGTGCCTTCCTATGAGAGGAAGGCGCTTGCCTTCTAGTGGCACCTTCCTTATGAGAGGAAGGCACTTATTTTCCTTTGGTGCCTTCCTGGAAGAGGAAGGCGTTGGCCTTCTATTGGTGCCTTCCTAGGAGAGGAAGGTGCTTGTCTTTCCTTGGTGCCTTCCTGGAAGAGGAAGGTGCCTACTTACGCTTGGCGCCTTCCTAGAAGAGGAAGGCGCCTACCTTCTCTGCATTGATTCCGAAAGAAACAAAGTGCCAGGTCCATGAAAAGACCTCGACTGATCCAAATCTGACTAAATCAACTACAATTCCACAAAAACACACTGAAAACACACGAATTAGATAACACGCATAATTTCATCAAATAATTATATAATCATTCATAAACATATGCAATCCTTATTATACAACCGCATAATAATCAAGAAAATGTATACAAAATATGAGCATTTCTGATGCTCATCAATTATTTGAGCCTTTTTTGAAGGCTTTAAGGATAGATTTGGGATAAAATTTGAGCAAGATTATTTGAGCCTTGTGAGAATGCATTGAGGCAGATTTATGAGTAGTGAAAGAGAGGATAGAAATAGAAAACACATCAACACCAGTTGCCTAGCTGAGTAGATCAGTGGATAGTCTATCTGAGTAGATTAGTGGATAGCTTAGTTGAGTAGATCAGTGGATAGCCTAGCTGAGTAGATCAATGGATAGCCTAGCTAAGCATATTAGTGGATAGCCTAACTAAGCAGATCAGTGGAGATCCTAGTTGAGCAAATCAGTGGATATCCTAGCTGAGCAGATCAATGGATAGCCTAGTTGAGTATATCAGTGGAGAGCCTAGCTGAGCAGATCAGTGGAGCCCACCTTAGCAGATCATGATAGCCTAGCTTTGAGCAAATCAAAGTAATCATTTGTATTGGGATAATGATCTCTATTTCTTTGTGAAATATTATAAGAAGAATATATTATGGACTACCCCACATTGGTGGAACCACGTTAAATCTTGTGTCTCAATTGTGTGTGATGATTTATGCACTTGCTTACTATTGCTATCTATGTTATTGATACACACTGCTATATTTGGTTATTGTAATTAAGGACATTAATTAATATTGGTTTGGAAAGAAAGTAAAAAGTGGGCGCTATACTGTTCACCCCCCTCTTAGTATAAGCTTGTGTTCTTCAATTGGTATCAGAGTGGGTTCCTTGGGAAAGGCTAACATCTTGAGGGCAGATTCTACAAGAACACAAATGGCTTCACAGAATGGATCATCTACAAGTAAGGCTCCACTATTTGATGGTAACAATTATGCTTTTTGGAGCATGAGAATGAAGAACTACTTGATATCATAGGGATATGAGGTATGGTAGATGGTTGCAAAAGAGTATAAGGTTGAAGGTGATCCCGAGATAGATAAGACTATCAGTAAATTGGTTGATATCAATGCAAAGACAATGAATTGTATTCTGAGTAAGCTTCGTGAGACATATTTTGCAAAGGTCATGGTATGTAATTTATCTAATGAAATGTGGACCAAGTTGTGGAATACCTATGAAGTATATTCCAAGGTAAAGTTAGCAAAACTACAAATCATAGAAGAAGATTCGAGGAATTGAAAATGAAAGATTCTGAAGATATTGCAAAGTTTTTACTTCGATTTGATGAGATTGCTAACACCATGAGAGGCCTAGGATTTGAGATGAAAGAATCAAATGTTACTCAAAAGTTTTTAAGATCACTTCCCATGAAGTATGATGCAAATGTTTCAGTGATAGAATAAATAATGAATATCGACAAGCTAACAATGGAAGAACTACAAGAAACTCTCACAACTTATGAGATGAGTATAGATAAGCATTAAACTCCAAAGAAAGAAATTGCACTCAAATATTTAGAGAAAAATAAAGGGAAAGATCCAAATATAGATAGATATTTAGATAATGAGGAAGCTAACTTCATCAATAGGAAAAAGAACTCAAGGAATTATAGGGATATGAAGAAAGTCAAATTCTACAAGTGTGGTGATTATGGTCACTATGAAAACAAGTGTCCACATGAATAAAATAGTGATGATGAAAAATAGGGTCACAGAAGAAAAGAATAAGGAAAACATAAGCATGACAAAGATGACAGGTACAAGCAAATCAAGCATGAGAAGAAGAAAAGTTTTCGTAAAACTAAGAAAAATTTCTACATTGAAGAAGCAAATGATAGCTCAGATCACAATGATATAGACAAGTCATATGATGAAAAGGAATAATATCTATTCTTAGAAATAGAAGGTGAAAGATAATAATGCTTTGTGTGTGGTCAAAGAGATCACAGATCAGGATATTGCAATGGCTTCAGTGATAGTGAAGATGAAATGACACATCAAGGAAATATGCATGGTCAAAGGATTCATGAGATTTTGTTTGCTATAGAAGATGATAATGATATCAGTGATAGTAAAGATGAAGAAGTATCACTTTTGGTAATAGAAAAAAAAAGAGGATGAGCCAAGAAAACAAAAATCAAAAGTCAAAAGGCTAAAAGAAATCAAGAATCTTGAAAATAAGATTCGAACAGATGTCAAAATCAGAGAAGAACTACTTCAGACAATCAGTGATCTAAGAGATGAGCTTCAATATTCAAAAAGGATAGAGGAAAGGATGAATGTAGAACTAAGGGTAATGACGACAAGACATGACACATTATATGAAAAGGTTCAAAAAGGAGTGGAAACATATTTTAAGGTTGTATCTCATTTCTAAGAAAAGTCATGCTCAAAAGGAAAGGAAGTTCTAAAAGATGAAAGCAAGGAAGCACCTAAGATTCATGAAGAAAGTTCCAAATATCCTATGGCTCCAAATATCCAGTTTGGATCTTGTTTTCAGATAGGTGAATCAAGTTCAAGAGGCAAAGAAATTCTTGAAGAAGAAAGGAAGGAAGAATTTAAGGAAGAAGATTTGAATACCACAAAGAAGGATCAAGGATACAATGCATAAGTCAAAGATGATCACACGGATAAAGGTCAAGAAAGGTATGAGGAACCAAGGGATTTTCAAGGATATTATTTTTCTTGTAATGGATTTGGACATAGGTCTATACATTTCAGGGTCTATGGATCAAAAAAAATGTTTGATTTCACTAGAAGGATCTTCAAAGGAAGAAGATATGGTTTTTAGGGACATTACCTCTTATGCAACAGGATTGGTCATAGATCTTATCAGTGCAAATGAAATGAGCAATATGGTTTTGATTATAGAGCTGCACAATTCAAAGGTCACAGTCAAAATAATTATGGAAACAGAGCTTCACAATAAAGGGTTCAGGAAAGGAATGGATATGGAAATGGTTTCAAGAAAGAATTCAAGACATGGGCACCATCCAAAGGCTACAATATCAAGTGCTTTAATTGCAATAACTTTGGACATATTACAATATGGTGTAGGACTCAATTCCAAACAGGTTCAATGCAAGAAGGTCAAATAGGTTCAAGACAAGAAGATCAAGTAACTTATCAAGAAAAGGAGACCAAAAAGATGTGGAAGGAAGTTGACAAAGGAAAGGAACAATGTAATATGGGAGTAAATGTACTCCCACCCCAAAATTAATCACCTCAAGAGATAATGTGGTGGGGGGCTAAGCTTAAGAGTCATATATTTTAGCCCCATAGGTGTCCCTTTTGCCATTGATGTCAAAGGGGGAGAGTTTTGAGTAAGGGGGAGAGTTTTGAGTAAGGGGGAGAGCATTGAGTTAGGGGGAGAAACCTCCAAGGATAGCATTTAGATATGGGGAGCATCTATAGAGAGTATTGAGTCAGGGAGAATAGCTTTGATTCTCAGAGATGGTTTTTTAGTGATTATGGTGATTTACATTAGAGGTGTTGCCATCAATGACAAATGGGGAGATTGTTGGCAATTTGAGTTATTTTGTGTTGTCATTGATGTCACATGAATCACATTGAGTTTTGGTGGCAAAATCACTTCATAAATAATCATTTATGATATTTTGGAGAGCATGGATATTTATAGGATTTTGTGTCACAAGAGGCATATAATATTTAATTTTTTTAATATTATATTAATGGTTTTTATTAAAACCAATGGTAAAGGTTTTTATTAAAACCAATGGCAAGGGTTTTTATTAAAACAGACAAAAAGGTTTTTTATTAAAACCAACAGAAAGGGTTTTTTTTAAACCATTGGAAAGGGTTTTTCATTAAAACCACTATGCTAAGACTTCTTCAAATTATGATGGATGAAAAGGTTTTCCAATAAAACCTAGGTGCAAAACGTTTCATGGCAAAATTCAAAATAATGAAGGAGATATCCCAATTCAAAGTTAAGAGGTGAATTATTAAATTTTTATTTAATAATTATAAGGTCTAAAGTTGAATTACATTATCCGCCAACGTGCAAATGTTGGGGAGATTAATAAAGATTCACCAACGTCATTTGAAGGATGGAGGTGCATATAAATAAAAGGTTAAAACCTTTGTTTATAAAATACTAGAGATAGCGCATGAGAGAGAGTCGTCAAAAGGGGAGCAACGAAGAAATAAGGATAAATAACTTTTGATTTGAGGGCAAGGTCAAGTAAATAGCATGGGAAAGTGATGTCACACAGGAGCCTATAGCACAGTTGGTAGTGCACGAACTTTGCACAAGGCAGGTTCGTTGTTCGAATCCCACCAAGGGCAAAGTGTTTTTCTAAGAAAGTAAAATCAAGTTTTAGATTTGAGTGCAGGTTAAAGTTGGGTGTTTGGGATTAAAATCCCAATGTGGGCTAGCACCCACATGGTAAGTGCTTCATAGTGCTAAGTTAGAGGAATGAAGTTCAACTCCCGTGAAGGTGTGAAGGCACATTAATTTTGGCAAGGCATTTTGGCAAAGACGATTTCGAAGGTTACGAAGGTAGCGAATTTCATATAAAGGTATTTATCTCCAGCGCATGGTAATATTTATTATTACCAAATTTTTGGTGCATTAAAATTATTTCTGTGATAACTAGGGATTCATAATGAGTTTAGGGAAATAAATGCTTGTTGTATGTGTTAATGTGCTTAGGGAGTTATAAGGTGTAGAATTAAATATTTGTTATTGTTGTGTGTGATTAGGGAGATATAAGGTGTGGAAATAAATATTTGTGATTCTTGTATGTGGAGTTATAATGAGTGGAATTAAAAATAAAAGCATAGGTTCTTATTGTATGTGTTAATGAAATTAGGGAGTCATAAGGTTGAAAAGTGTTGAACTTGTTATATGTCCTAGTGCGTGATTTAATTATGAAATTAAACTAGGAACTTGAGACCTAGTTAATTGCTACCTTGAGTTAGAAGACATGCACATGATTTAGGGTTTGAAGTTGAAGACAAATTGCTTGATTATGTGCCATGGCTATCGAGAGGAAATGAATGGATTAGAAAATCAATTTTATGGATAAAATTGATTCTTGAGTTCCATGATTGCTTTAGTGGAGTTCATTGAGAGTATTGCCATTATTGAGGAGGTTTTTTTTATTGCTTTGAGGATATTATGGTTGGTTACTTGTTAAGTCCATTGCCACTATTTGAGACCATCAAGGAGATCATTTTCTAGTCACTTGTGGATACATTTATCTTTCATTTGAGGAGATCATTGTTGGCTATTTGAGAGCTCTTTTCTTGAGGGAGTTGTGCTTGTTTCTTGAAAACTTATTGACATTGCATGAGGAAGATATTATTGAGAACCTATTGCTATCACTTGTGGAGATTGTCCTTGGTTGGTTGAAGTCCTCATTGTTATTTCTTGGAGAGGTTTCCATTTGAGAGATCATTTGTCATCCATTTGAGAGGACCTTGTTGAGCATTGTTGTCATCCATTTGAGAGTACATTGTTGAGCATTGTTGTCATCCATATGAGAGATCATTTGTCATCCATTTAAAAGTACCTTGTTGAGCATTTTTGTCATCCATTTGAGAGTATATTGTTGAGCATTGTTGTCATCCATTTGAGAGTACATTGTTGAGCATTGTTGTCATCCATTTGAGAGATCATTTGTCATACATTTGAGAGTACCTTGTTGAGCATTGTTGTCATCCATTTGAGAGTACATTGTTGAGCATTGTTGTCATCCATTTGAGATATCATTTGTCATACATCGTTAATATCATTGTGGGTCATTGTTGTCATCCATTGAAGAGTACGAGACATTCATTGTTGAGCACATTGTTGATTATTGTCATAATTCATTTGTTATCCATTGTTGAGTTCATCATTGAGCCTTGCCTTCATTGATTTGTGGTTGAGATTTGAGTGCTACTTGAGAGTCATTGGTTGAGCCTTTGGGAAGGCTTTTACGATAGAATTTTTGGATAGATTTGAGACAACTTTTGTGCATGATTGGTTGAGCCTTTGGGAAGGCTTTTGGGATAGAATTTCTTGAAAGATTTGAGATAGCTTTTGTGCATGATTTTTTGAGCCTTTGGGAAGGCTTTCGGGACAGATTTGAGACAGCTTTTGTGCATGATTTGTTGAGCCTTTGGGAAGGCTTTTGGGATAGATTTATGCACATATTTGGGACAGCATTTGAGCAGGATTGTTTGAGCCTTTTGTGAAGGCTTTAAGGACAGATTTGGGATAGCATTTGAGCAGGATTTTTTGAGCCTTATGAGAAGGTATTGAGGCAGATTTGTGAGCAATGAAAGAGACAGGACAGAAATACAAAATACATCAAAAATAGCTGTCTAGCTGAGCAGATTAGTGGATAGCCTAGCTAAATAGATCAATGGATAGCCTAGATGAGTAGATTAGTGGATAGCCTAGCTGAGAAGATTAGTGGATAGCCTAGCTAAACAGATCAATGGATAGCCTAGATGAGTAGATTAGTGGATAGCCTAGCTGAGTAGATTAGTGGATATCCTAGATGAGCAGATCAGTGGATAGCCTAGCTGAGCAGATCAGTGGATAGCCTAGTTGAGTAGATTAGTGAATAGCCTAGCTGAGCATATCAATGGAGAGCCTAGCTAAGCAGATAAATGGATCCCACCTGAGCAAATTAGGACAACCTAGCTTTGAGCAAGTTAAAGTAATCATTTGTATTGGGATAAGGATCCCTATTTCTTTATGAAATATTATAATGAGAATATCTTGTGGACTACCCCACATTAGGGGAACCATGTTAAATCTTGTGTCTCAATTATGTGTGATGATTTGTGCACTTGCTTACTATTACTATCTATGTTATTAATGTGCATTGCTATATTTGGTTATTACAATTAAGGACACTAATTGATATTGGTTTGGAAAGAAAGTAAAAAGTGGGCGCTATACTGTTCACCCCCCTCTCAGTATAAGCTTGTGTTCTTCAATTTATAATAGATACCTAATCTCTAAGATTAATAATTACATGTCACATTAACCAAGGCCAATATAAGACTTAATATTAATTCAAGTTCAATCATAAGTTACTAGATCCTTAATGAATATTTAGTTAAGTTTATCCATACAAGTGGTTTAACCAATTCCATTATGGGTGAATATATCAAATCATTGCCCATAAGCTTACATCAAGAATTCTTGTAGGATTACATTGATTTTTCCCATTGTTTTACATCATCATCTGTCAAACTTGACCAATAAGATCATATAACTCTCTTCTAATGTATGGATGGGATTTAGGAAAATTGTGAGGAGTGAAACATGGGTAGTTTCACACCATAATCCAAGGCTTGATTCCCATAGATGATCCTTAAAAATTCTATAGTGATATGAGAAACTATTAATATCTTTGATTTCTATTAGGAATTTGGTTGAGAGAAAGGACCTCAAGTAATCACCATATGAACTCTAAAATGCTTCAAGAGTTCTCTTTACCAAAATTTAAGAGAAAATATAAGATGACTTATAATCTATTAAAATATGGTAGATACTTGCTCAAGTTAGCATATAAGATTTTGGAGCAATCAAAATTAGGGTTACTTTATCAAAACAAAAAAAGAATATATTGTTATAGCTCCATCAACATTGGAAGAGTTGATGAAATGTTAGATTACTTGTTTCAAAGCTAAAGCATTATGCATTCCATGGAGAATTGCTCCTACCATTATTTTTTGGAATATGTGGCTTGAAAGCAATAATGAATTTTTTTAAAACAAAAATTAAATTAATATTTAAGCTTAAAAGTGTATTGTTGTTTTTCTTATAGAATGTCTAAAGGTAGAATGCTCATCAGGGAATGTCAAAGTGTGTAAAAAGAGGCACTGGTTTTGTGATTAGAGGATTTGCATTTTTCTATGAAAAATAAAAAAATTTAAAAATTTTAAATTCATCAAAACTAATTTTGATAATACTCTTGATGAAAATTTAGGAAAATTTACCCCCAAGGGCTAGGTGGATTGGCAAAGGCTTGACTAGCCAAGTACTTGCCAAGAAGAGACCTAGGTTCAAACCTTAGGGGCACGCTGCCAACTTTTTTTTTTTTAGTAATACTTATTATATACATCCACCATGGGGATTGAACTCGGGTCACATCACCGATAATGCAAGTGGCATCCTTGCTGGTAGACTACACTCACACTACTAACTTTAGCAAAGGTAGTAGTCAATATTGAATCCTCTGAGTATGCACTAGACCGACGATGATGGTATGAACATCTAGCGATCGATGATCTCCATCTCACATCAAATCAACAATAATGAGATGAATAGGATGTTTGGATCAGTCCTTGTGTTTTGAACCCTATGCTTGCCAGTTACTAAAAATAGTGGTTGTAACCAACTCCCCTCTGTAGAAAAAAAAATAGAAAATTTTGACAAAGGTGGTGTTTTTTGGGGAACAATTTTAGCAAAATTCTCTTGGCTTACTCATAATCATATGGAACTTCAACTAACAACTATTTAGAGGTTAAGACACTTTTTAAAGGGATTAAAAACTATTGAAAAAGTATGGAGATATATTTCAATTGAATGGAATCCACATTATTATTAATAGATGTTAGGACACTTTTTAAAGGGATTAAAAACTATTGAAAAAGTATGGAGATATATTTCAATTGAATGGAATCCACATAGTATTATTAATATTGTCAATTAAAATGGATGTGGGAATAGGATCAATAATAACATTATGTTAATGTCATCAATTGCTTATTGAAATAGTATCTAGAAAATATCACATATCATTAAAGACGAAAAAAATGTGACAGATAATTTAGCCAATCATAGTGTTTATTTTTATCTTAATTAAAGTCTTTTTTTTTTTGAATTTACATGGTGGAATCGGTAGTCACCATGAATCCGAGCAGGCTGTCCGATTTTTTATGATCGCCACAGTATTCTATGTTAGCCGTCCTAGAAGCCACCACACCGATCTTCATGTAATCCACCCCTATATCCACCATACCACAATCATTTTAAAACTTTTACACTGCTAAAAAAACTTTAGTTAATGGTGAAAATGACACCAAAGAAACCCTTAGACCCTGACCACAACCAATAAGGAATGAGTTTTTTGTGTATCCACAAGAGGGAGTGGGAATCGTACCTAGGTCAACCACAACTAGCACCCTTTGTTAATTTTCCCATAGTGATAAACCAACTCACCCACTCAAGTGGATAATTAAAGTCAATTTTTTAAATGTAATTCACCAAGGGAGTTTCTCTCTTGAAAAACTAATGAAATATAGCAATTTTAGGGAGATGAAGAATATCTTTGATAGAAAGACAAGTTGAATATGGTCTAATTAATTTAATAGTGTATTATTTTGATAATTTGATGGAAATATCCGTCAATAGAAGCTACATGTATTTTACTGAAAATAAATAAATAACTTTTTTTATACATAGGAAAGTTGGTTACATCCACACTATTTTTAGTAACTGCCAAGTGCAGGGTTCAAACCACATGGACCGCCTCCAACAAGCTTATGCGACCCTGTTATTGTTGACCCAGCATGAGGGGGACCACCGATCACTCAAGATCCGTACTATCATTGTTGATACGGAATGCACTCAAAGGATTTAAATCATACTACTACCTTTGCAACAGACATGCCCCGAGGTTTGAACCTAGGTCTCTTCTTGGTAAGTTCCTAGCTAGACAAACAACTACCAATCCACCTAGTTTAGGGATGAAATAAATAAATAGTTATTATAAAAAATTATAAATAAAGATTTATCACAAATTAATTTTTCAATTCATCAAATTAATTATATTAATATATATAGAAAGCCCTACGAACAACACGCTCAAGGCTAGGCATTGCTAATCCAACATGTGTAATGTTCCATTTTTAGCCTATTGTTCTTCATGTGAGATTAGCCTATATTTTGGTTCTCGTAGGCTAAGTTTGAGGATAGGGAACCTAATTTTGGGTTGATCGTCAGTGTCAGCACTTTGCCTACTCTCATCCATTTTTTGGGAGTTTGTTCGGAGCAGTTCTGTCATCACTGCTATTTTTAGAAAAATGCTATTTATAGTAAGTTTGGCTTTTGAGGTTCAGTGATGATGTGCTTGTTGGGTTTTCCATTCGATGCGATGAGATGAGCTATTTTCAGTAATCTAGGTTGATACCTGCTATTTATAGACATTTACTATTTTTAGTGGGTGAGTGTGTCTAGGCAATGCTAAGTTGGTTCAATTCATCAAATTAATTCGATGTGCATCAAAGTACAGATTTGAAGAAGACAACCATCAAAATTCAAAGATATTTGCTGTTGTTGATATATTATTAATTTATCTACCCAGTCGTTCCATTGTCAGCATATTGGAAGAATTCAAAGGTTAATTGAATTGGGGTTTGAATGCCAAGTTAGCGCCATCAGCCATTAATGCTAAATCAATCCCTCAATGCTGGTTATAGAGGTTTTGAAAGAAGGTTTGAAGTCTTAGATTGCTGGCAGATTGTACATAACAGGGTCGTACCAACATCATGCCAGGTGTGATATAAAAGAGGTGAATCGCTTGGGTTTTGGGCTTCATCTCTTCCTCTTTAGTGGCGGCTATATCAAAGTATCAGTTGGCAACTCTTTTGGGCATGAAGAAAGGGATATTGCTGGATCTGCATTCTATTTATTCATTTCCAGTAGTTGTTGTTGTAACTCAGACATTTCAGAACATAACAAAGTCGGGTACCTTGTATTCCCTTTCATTCTTACAAGGGTTTAATGTATATGCTGATAAATATCTGCATTGTCTATTATTTTTTGGAGTAGATTTGTTCCATGCATTATCTATCTTCAGCGTTATCTTTACATTGCATCTCCAAAATACAAAAAAAATTACAAACATCAGATAAAGCAAAACCAAATCAAAATTTTGTCAAACTTCAAAACGTAAACTAGGGTAGCCTATTACAGTGGTATCAGAGCTTGGTTAACTTTGCCATCCTGTTGGGTTCCGTGTAGCTATTTTATGAGTGGAGGAGATCATGGCATTTGACAGGGATGAGTTCATGTTGCAAGAAAAATTATTTAATACAGGTAAAAGACTTGAACGGTTATCTCCAGCAGATGATAGTGCCTTGGATGTGTTGATAGGGACAAAAGAGTGCTTATCCATGGTGGGACAACAACCATCTGAGTTATGGCATCTTGCTTTATCTCCAGCGGTAGTTTCCTTGGGACAAGACAGGTGGTTTAAAAACTCTGTTGATGAGGTTAGACTTGCAGTTGCTTGTTGTTACAGCGAAATCATGCGAATAACAGCACCACAGACTCCCTATGATGACAGTAAAATGAAGGAGGTTTTCCAGCTGATTATTGATAGTTTCCAAGGAATGGATAGCATGAGCCCTTCTTTTGGTAAACAGGTTGAAATTTTGGAATTGATGGTGACAGTTCATGCAGGTGTGTTGCTGGTTGATCTTGGTTGTGACGAATTAATCTTCCAACTGTTCTTTCATTTCATATCTTCCATCACTGAGGGTTATGAAGAATCAACTTTTAAATGCATGAAGGATATAATGACATTGATTATTGAAGAATATGTTACCATTCCTCCACCGCTCTTGAACTTACTATTGGCTGTTTGGAGACAAGATATGTGTTTTTCAATGACAGCCCATGATTTGGTGGACATGGTTGTAAAAGAGTGTGACAAGAAGCTGAACTTTATTTTGGACAACGAAGGGAATGGGAAAGAAGAAGAGGTTAAAACAGAAAATTCTCATGTAGATAGTGGCCTAATGCATGTCAATAATGATGATGTTGTCTCAGATTTCGTAGCAGCCATTCCTGTTGAGTCTATTGCTGGTTCCCACTCAGTTCATTGTGTCGGCTTTGATCATCAAGACAGCCTTGGTGATACATGGATTGACAGGTTTACCGCTGATTGTGATGCATTTGCAGTTTCAGTGCTTGTTGACGGTAAGAATGATGAATCTAAATTGGCTTATAGTGACATTGGATCATCATTATTTAGTGGTGATAGCGTAGGTGGGTTGGGATTTGATTCTAAAACCAAATATTTGGAGGATAGTGTACAGGTTGATCTACCTATTGATGAGGCGCAAAGTGATTTTACAGGGGTAGTACATCCTGAGGATCATGGCTACCATGCCGGTAATGTACAACATGACTCACTTACAGTGGTTGACATTCATTATGAGCACAGTCCAGGAGTTGGCACTGGATTGGAGGATCGACTTATAGTACCGTGGGATCTAGGTGTGTTGTCACCTGATGGTGATCTTGCATCGATAGGGGATGATTCTCCTTCTGGTGATATTGCTGCCCTAGTTTCACATAGAGGGGAAGAGGAGTTGGGGGGGGGGGGTGGGGGGGGGGGGGGGGGGGGGGGGGGGGGGGGGGGGTGTGTTGGGGGGTGGGGGGGGGGGGGGGGGGGGGGGTGGGGGGGTTTGGGGGGGGGGGGGGGGGGGGGGGGGCCCCGGGGGGGCGAAGACCCCAAATTAGATGTAGAGTTGATAGTAAATGAGGGTGAGTCTCCTTGTGATGAGCATGGTCATGGAATTCCATTTGAGCATGGCCTGGTCTTTGATGGAGAGATTACTAAGAATCTTAATATTTTCATGCCATCTCAGCAGGTAGATAGTGTGGGAGAACAAGAAGACACAATTGTTAGCTTATCATGTGCATCCACTTCTGGAGTTGTGGATAGGGATCTTCCAGTTGATAGGGATTCAGAGCACGCTGATTTATTTGATAAATTAGCAGAGCATGCAGTAGAGGACTCGTGGGTTGAGCGTGGATCGGATCTATCTTCGGTGCACGAAGTTGGAGAGTGCAGTGCTAACAGGGGGTCTGACTCTGTTCATTGCGCTAGAGGTAGCAGATCAGTGATGCTAATGTGTGATGTTGATTGTGAGTTCGGTCCTGGTGTGGAGCATAGTTGGAAGGACCATCTACAGGTCTTAGAGGAGATGATTGTTCAAACTTTGATGCATCTTGATAGCACACACAAGTTTGTGGAGCACCTCCGACGTTCAGCTCAGCTCAGGGAGAGACGGGAAGGTGTCATCGATGGTCCATCTATTGCTAGCATGCAGACTCTTACGCATGCTTTGGAGAGAATTAAGTCCGATTATTTACAGTTGTTATCAGATCGGGATAGGGCTATCCGGTTTACTGAGGAGACCTTCCAGAGACTTGTAGAGAGAGCAAGTGATTGATGAGCTTAGTTTGGAGTTAAGTCTAGCTCACTTCTCTCTTGAGTAGGCAGGAGTTTAGTCACCTGTCGCAGCCACTACGCAGCATACAGAATGTGACGCAGATAGCACAGTGGTCCGACAGTTGGTTGAGGATATCCATGAGATTGGGAGGAGTGAGAAGTTACACAGTGATGATCGTGAGTCAGCTATCACCCATGAGGATCAGTTTGAGCATGACGTGGATGATGGAGCATTCCCTGTGCAGGATGCCATTTCAGTTGTGATTGATCCCGTATCTCCTATCTCATGTGATGATGTTGATGAGGTTGGTGAGGTTTCCACTGATTATATTGTGCGACACGCTCACCATTTTGAGTTCAGCCCACATTTGGATGATTGGTCCTCATTACAGATGACGCATAGTCACGGAGTGAAGTGTTGTGATCGTGGGTTGCATACTTCCTTGGGCTTTGAGATGCTTCCTTCACCAGAAGGAAAGTCAGATTTTTATAGGGTTGGTAGTTTGCTTCAGCAGGTTGGAGTTTCTGCTGAGGTAGAGTTATGGCTGAGTGACTTTCCACCTGTATACCGATTATTCCAGCATGATTCTTCAGGGAACAGGACCGATTGTTTTCCATTTGAGCTTTGGCACTTGGAGATGTGTATGTTGGATATTGGACTACTCCTTGGTTTGGTTGTCGATGTAGAGGACCAAATATGGATTCGAGATCCAGGGAGTTTTAACTAGTGCACGTATCGTCCCAACGAGTCATCAGTCTCCGGGAGTACTAGTCTTTCCATTTGCCCATGGGATCCAGGTGGAGTGTACCTATGGCAGTTTATGACTCGTGGAGATTGTGATATGATGGTACTTCCATTGGTTGATTAGCGACGGGAGTTAGCTCAGATCTCTAGATGGGACATTGTTGTTTGGTTGCGGGTCAGCAACCAGTTGACTCCAGTCTTATGTCTTCAAATTGATTGGCGGGAGATTTTGGTCAGGGAGTGGATGTCTTCACTGGTGGGAGTAGTTGGGGGGTTGTTTCCAGCTTCCTCTCAGCTTTCTTTCCTTGACCTGATCGTCGGCATACACAGATTTCTCAGTTGGGTTTGGGATGTTATTTTCATCTTGAGGATGCAGACGAAGGGTGTGCCGATGTGGCACTTGGTTTTTACAGAGATGATTAGTGTAGCGCAGCCTCAGCATGATAGTGGTACTCTCATACTGGTATGGGACCCTAGGATTTCATTTGGTTACAATATGGAATCGATTATCCTGGAGACGACAATTGTTAGAGCTGCAGTGATCAGCCATTGTAGTGTGTTGGGTTGTGGTGTCGTTTTCAGGTGTGACAACATATGGCCGTATCTTCTGGGTGAGACATTCTACAGATTCATTTGGGATCCTAGCAGACGATGCATATTGCTTGAGGGTAAGCAATTTCTGGGAGGGTGGACTGTAATGTCCCCTTTTTAGCCTGCTTGTTCTTCAGGTGAGATTAGCCTATATTCTGGTTCCCGTAGGCTAAGTTTGAGGATAGGGAACCTAATTTTGGGTTGATCGTCAGTGTCAGCACTTCGCCTACTCTCATCCACTTTTTTTGGGAGTTCGTTTGGAGCAGTTCTGTCGTCACTGCTATTTTTAGAAAACTGCTATTTATAGTAAGTTTGGCTTTTGAGGTTCAGTGATGATGTGCTTGTTGGGTTTTCCATCCGGTGCGATGAGATGAGTTGTTTTCAGTGATCTAGGTTGATACCTGCTATTTATAGACATTTACTATTTTTAGTGGGTGAGTGTGTCTAGGCAGTGCTGAGTTGGAGTTGATGTCTGGAGTGCCTGGAGGCGTTGCATTCTTCACCTGCTAGTTTCGGTGGTCTTTCCAGGCAGTTGGGCATAGACTTACTATTTTTAGTAAGTCAGTGATTGAGTCAGAGCGAATTATATGGGCAAATACTTGGGTCAAATGGGTATCCAAATCCACTTTTAGATGTTTATTCGGATGAGCGGGTTCAAATATTTTAATACCCGAAGTTTAATTAATATAAAGTCAAATATTAATCTTATTTTATAAAGTATATGACTTTATATTATTATTGAGGATTTATGTGTCACTTATGAATATAATAATATTATAAGTGACATATTTTATAAGTTTAATTTGGCCTTCATTTGAGAGTATTATAAAGTGTAAATTAAATATTATTAATGGATTTTATGAAGGCATTAAGTGGGTCGACCCATTGAGGAGAAGTATAAAAGGTGGAAATGAGAATCATATTCATTCATGAATTTCTTGGTTTTGGTGAATTTGCTCTGCAAATTGGTGGAGAAGCTTGCAAGGGTTTGCAGGTTTGATTCCAGGCTTGCTGGAGATGATCATCTACAACAAGGGCATCCTCTCCGGTTGTGAAAGATCAACCCCAGTGGATTTCGGTGATTGCATCCAGCAATTACAATTGCACTTCAAGGAATAAATAATCAAGGGTTTCATTGTAGATTTTGAGAATACTTCAGATTTATCAAAGTCATTTTGGGGCTGGAATAATATTTGCCATTTCTTATCCCAGCCATACCATTATTGGGTGAAGATTGGTCATAATTCGGTGTGCATCAAAGTACAGATTTGAAGAAGACAACCATCAAAATTCAAAGATATTTGTTGTTGTTGATATATTAGTAATTTATCTACCCAACCGTTCCATTGTCAGCATATTGGAAGAATTCAAAGGTTAATTGAATTGGGGTTTGAATGCCAAGTTAGCGCCATCAGCCATTAATGCTAAATCAATCCCTCAATGCTGGTTATAGAGGTTTTGAAAGAAGGTTTGAAGTCTTAGATTGCTGGCAGATTGTACATAACAGGGTCGTACCAACATCATGCCAGGTGTGATATAAAAGAGGTGAATCGCTTGGGTTTTGGGCTTCATCTCTTCCTCTTTAGTGGCGGCTATATCAAAGTATCAGTTGGCAACTCTTTTGGGCATGAAGAAAGGGATATTGTTGGATCTGCATTCTATTTATTCATTTCCAGTAGTTGTTGTTGTAACTCAGATATTTTCAGAACATAACAAAGTCGGGTACCTTGTATTCCCTTTCATTCTTACAAGGGTTTAATGTATATGCTGATAAATATCTGCATTGTCTATTATTTTTTGGAGTAGATTTGTTCCATGCATTATCTATCTTCAGCGTTATCTTTACATTGCATCTCCAAAATACAAAAAAAATTACAAACATCAGATAAAGCAAAACCAAATCAGAATTTTGTCAAACTTCAAAACGCAAACTAGTGTAGCCTATTACACCATGACCTCTCATAAGGGAAGATTTAAGCTTATCAGTAAATATTCTAATACATAACCACACACATGCCATGATTTGAACCTTAAACCTCTCGAAAAAGAACTAAAACCCAAACCATTACATTGTCCCCTTGAACAAAGTTTTTATATTTTCAATAAATATAAAAAATAACTAAAAATAATTTAAATAAAAATGAAACGATTTAAATTTATATAACAATAAAAAAAATTAAACTTATAATTACTTTTGTAATACAATTATTTATGACTTGTTTTTAATTCAACATGTGAATTTTCTAAAATGGCAATTGTGAAGTAAGCTCTTGTTAACCAATGATTCTTTGGCTTTTAATGATATCATATTTGTGTGAAAGGGCATTTTGAAAGGATAAACTTTTTTTTTTTTTTGGGTTGCATAGGATAGTTGTTCACAACCACATTATTTTTAGTAATTTACCAGGGTAGGGTTCAAACCACAAGGGATGCTCCCATCAAACTTATTTCACTTTAATATTGTTGACCCGGTGTGAAGGTTTACAAGGGTAGGGTTCAAACCACAAGGGATGGTCCCACCAAACTTATTTCACTTCAATATTGTTGACCTTGTGTGAAGGAGATCATCGGTCCCTTGGGATTTGTATTGTTATCATTGGTGTAGCGTGCACTCAAAGGATTTATATTAGACTACCACCTTTGCAAAAAAAACTACCCTCGATATTTGAACCTGAATATCTTCTTGATAAGTGTCTAACCAAACAAGCACTTACCAATCCACTAACCCTTGGAAACAAAGGATAAACATTTATTACACATATATTTTTATTATAAAGGTTTTTAAAATATTCTAAATTCCTGGGGTTCACTTGCCACTGAAAGGTGTTCATAAATCTCAAATTCAAAGAAATGTGAAATTCAAGGATGGAGAAAGCAACTTATTATCTGACCAAGCATGCCAATTACTTTTTTAACAAATAAAATTATATTTTTATTTTTAAAAGAACAATGGTTTTAAGGATCTGTTAAAAATATTAATCATTACTAAAGGCAGTCTTTTATAAATGTGAGCATATTTATATAAAAGGAAATAAAATATTAGATAAGTTAGTCAATAATAGTATTGATTTTTTATTGACATTATAATATTGATTTTTGTTTTGGTGAAATTTAAATTTTAGAAGTTAATTGGTCACATAATATTTTCTCTTAATAAAAATATGCCATGATTGTGAAAATAAGATTTGATCTCTTAACGAAAATGATGCCATGGTTGTAAAAATATAACAGCTCGACAAATATGAAAATATATTTAATAGAAAATAAAATGAAAGATATATTTAATAAGAATTATTAAAATAAAGCATGATATGATTTATCTTTACAACAAAAATAATGCTTTATTATTTAGATGAGAGTGGCCCTAATAAAAACCACATATAACTTATTTAAAATAATTGTTAACATTATTAAATGACATAACTTCAACCGGTTATATACCTTGACTTTTAAGGAGGAGATTCAAGTTCAAAATTTTGTCAAATTATACATGCATAATTGCCATAAATATTGTTGTAATACCAATATTTGGTCATGATGTAATAAGGGTGAGTCCATTCAATCTCATATAACAAATTTAAAAAATGCTTATATTATTTATTTTTATGTAAACTATATAATAAATATATTGATATAAATAAAAAATTATTTTTTTTGAAAAAGTAAAAAATTATATTGATAGAACAAGAATCAAATTACAGTTATAGGCCTGCCACTTTTTGCTAGCCCTAAAATCCGAATAAAACTTGGATTAACATCTCCAAAAATAACAAAAAATTGAGTACCATTTATAAAGCAAAAACTTTGAATCTATTCCTATTTCTGCTTTACATTGAACCTAAGAAACCTAGCAAGCTTGACAGTCTTGCGAACACAACCCGTGCTATCCCAAAAAATGCCAAAGGATGTTGTAAGAGGTAGTAAAAAAACCCAACAAATAAATGCTCATCCTCCATTGATCCACAAGACTTAGCGGACTCTAGACTTATTGTCATCCGTAGCTAAGTCATTGTTGGCCACTTTAAGAACCATTTGATTCACCTCATGCCATTTAGTAGTGTCCCTATCCTAGTTAGAATTCAGCATGTATCCAATCAAAATTTCACTGTCATGTTTAGCCAAAAATTTAGCCACTGCATTATTTTTTCTGCCAACATATACCAGGATGGCATCCTCGAACTGCTGCAAAATTGACTTAATTTAGTTCACAATGTTTCTTATCCTCCAAGCCTTTGGTCTGAAATTTCTAATAGCATCCAAAAGCCCTACCATAATTTATGAATTAAACTCGACTATGATATTTCTAACCTCATTCTCAACTATGAACTCAACTATGATCTTTCTGATAGTCAAGCCTTCAACTTCATTATTAGTAGCCCTTCCAAAACCCTCTAGCTCCAATGGAGGATCTTCCCCTTGAAATATCTTCTGAGAAAACCAATGCCTACAGCCCTTGGGTTATCCTTAGCTGCACCATCAGAATTAATGTTTTCTCAACCTAGGGGAGGGGGCTACCATGGTCCCAACTTCTATGGCTTGGGATTCCCCTCGTTCACCTGAGTCATTTTATCCCTAAAGTGAGCTTTGACAGTTTTAGAAATCTTGATATCTCTTATATATTAAATTGTCATGTACACTTTAGTGAATAATATCGGGTACACTTGAGGTAAGGGCTCAATATGGATATTCGGTCCATGAAACCTTGAAAAATGGGTAAACAATAATCGTTTAATGTAAGTTATAATCTGAAAGTGTTGGTGGTGGTAGAGGTAGCAAACGTATCTATTGGATAGGGTTTGGGTAGATTGAAAACTGATAGGAGAAATAGTGGGAGCTGAGGGATTAGAAGATGTTGCAAGCATAGATCCGAAAGCAAGTTCAAAGGTGGGGACAAGAGATAAGATAATCCTAGGGACTAAATCCTTGTTTGTAGCTATGCTCAAAGAAAAAGGTAAGGTCTTAGGCCAGACTCAATGCTAGGCATTGGAATTTTATCAAAAATACAAAAATATCTTTCAAAAATATGATGGGGTTCTCTCCATTTCATTTAGTGGTACTATTACAAGAGGTAACATGTTGGACTTATAAATTAGCCTACTCTGTAAATTCATGGGAGTGTGACCGAGTTTGACATCTTTGAAGAGTTGAATTAGAAGTAAATTAGTTTTCAAATAGGAAGCTTCAATCACTTTGATATAATAAGGTTTTGTTTTGGTAAGCCTCACCCAAAATAAATACTATGACTGGATCTACATGGGAGGGCCTTGATTTTTGGGCAGTGATGGTCTATACATGTGTCATTGGTCACCAAGGTTTAACCCTCATACAAAAGTTGCTTCAAAATTCTAGTGTGGGTATGGTTGTTCAACTTACCCTTGGAATTTTGGGTAAATAAGATCTTTAAAAATATAAAAAATGCTTCAAAATTTTCTATCTTGGTGGCCCTTGAAACTTTAAACAAATCCTAGTCTATTTTCACTCATATTTTTGTGAGAGTAGACCTACAAAACCCTCTTATTAATATGATAGATTTGGTTTCATTTATAGGTAAGCATTGTTAGGAGGCTGACTATGAAACTATACCCTTTCAATGTTATCTCTATCATGCATGTGAGCACTTGGGAAACTTTTTCCAATGAGGAAACAACCATTAAAAGAGGACTCTTAGGGACCAATGAAAGAGAAGTCATAGAAAGACTCATTTTCCACATATCCAAACCTAAAAAAAGAAATGCAACAAATGACACCAAAACCAAACTAATCAAAACAAGATATTTTAGAAATAGTAGAAGAGAAGTAAATAATTCTAGAGACATAAGAGCCTAAGGAGGGTCTGGAAGAAGGAAAAAGCAATGCAAAAAAATGAAAAATTTGAACATGAAGAAATTACAGAGAAGGAGACCCAAGAAACTTTCCTTGAGCTAAGGAACTAGAACATAAGGGGGAAGATGTAGAATGCAAGAGAGAGGATAATTAGCCTTATTAGAGAGGGGAAAGGATCACTCACATACAAGCTAACGCAAGGGGCTCTAGACAAGGAAGGAGGTGACCCTCAATAAATATTTTGCAAACCAAGGAAATGGGGAAAGAAATGGCAGATGGCAAACATAGTTGTCTTGTTGATTCCTTTACAGGGGGATCCAAACCCTTGATCAAAGGTAAAAATGAAGTTATTAATTATCCTAGAATGTGAGGGGTCTAAATGCCTCTCTCAAACATAGACTACTACAATCTTGTATTGACAGTATGTGTACCAATAAAGTCTTATTATAGGAGATCAAATTAAGGTAAAATGAGTTATAAAAAGTAGGTAGGAAGATTAAATTAAAGACAACAATCAAAACTCATATATTAAATATTTGATAAATGGCTCTTGAATTAATAAAAAAATCTAAATAATATTATTTTTAGTTGTTATCATTATTTATATAAAATATAATGTTGTTTAATCAAATGGCATTAGCTCATCAAATTACATTAAGATGATATATTTAATGCATCAATCATGTATGAAACTTATTTTGACAAACACAGATACTATAACATATAACTAAAAAATTTCATGTCCTTGCAATTTTTAATTTCAAACAATGAGTATACTATGAAAATCCATTTGTCTTTTCATATCCTTACAATTTCAATGGTAATGCACCTAAGTATATATTGTATATTTGAATCAGATTTTAATGATACATTGAGATGATATTTGTAATACATAAACAATGAGTATACTATGAAAATACATTTGTCTTTTCATATCCTTACAATTTCAATGGTAACGCACCTAAGTATATATTGTATATTTGAATCATATTTTAATGATACATTGAGATGATATATGCAATACATCAACAATGCATGAAATTTATTTTGACAAATACAAATAATTTCAGCATACAGCTTAATTTTTCATATTCTTTCAACATATTTTGACAAATACAAATGTTTTCAACATATAGCTTAATATATTGAGCATTCTAAATTTGAATATCCATTTATTTTTTCATATCTTACAATTTTAATGCTCACAGACCTAAGTATATTAACTTTGAAAATTCATTTGTTAAGAGTGGATAAGGATTATAATAACATTATCAAAATAAGGATGCAATGATGGGAAGGTGCCCATTATCCTATACAACCAAATTTTAAAAATAAAAAAAAATAAAAAATATTTCATTTAGACCATATACTCATATAATTTTGATAAAAATATAAATGTGTAATAGCAACATGTAACATAGTTTTATTTTATTGCTACTAGTACTAGATGATAATTGAACTCAAAATTCCAATTTGTAGGCCAAAGACAACTAGTAATTACAATTTTTTTATTGAAATGAAGAATTAGGTTTGAACCCTTAAACTCTATCCATAAAATATTCAACCCATGTAAATTAAAAACTAATTGCTAAAAAATAAATAACGATTTAAATTTTTAATTGGATTACATACAGTTAAGATTTTGTTGTCATGAGTAAAAGAAGATTTTACATATTAAGTTTTAAATCTAATAATAAAATCAAAATACATTAAGGGGTATCAAATAAGAAGAAGCAACATTATTTGAATCAACGAACCACATACTTTAAAAAGCAACACCTTTCAATATGTTTTGATAACATTGTTGCTTTAAATAGATTAACACAAAAATATTTAATGATATTCTCCTCTATGTTGTATAAGTACTAAAAGAAATGAAATGATTTAAACCTTGGACTTCCCATTCAAAATTCCAAATTTTAACATCCAAGAAAAAAATTGTTCAAAAAAATCAAAAAGCTCAACATTCTCATATCATCTTTTGGCATGTGTCTCTTCTGTTGTTGATTTTGATGAGAATTTTTCCTGATTTTTCTATTCTTAATTCTTCAAAAAGCTTCATTGGTGAGTTACTTTTAGAGTGTCCTCATATGCGATCATAATGTCCTTGTAGGATTCACATTTGATAACAAAATATTTTTCGATCTCCACTACTACTATGCAAAATATGCATTCGTTCTAACCATGTCTCTTAAGGAGTTGTTCATATTTCAATTTTACATCTGAGATGGCGTGAATTGGATCTTAGTTGGGATATAAGCATTTTTTCTTTCATTTGATCTTTGCATTTATGTACTTTTGGCTATGTTTACAATTTGGGTTGAACTCAATGTATAACTTTTTTCCTTCTTAATTTTTTTTTTTGGTAAATAGTGTAGCTTATATTAAAGGGTTTTTTCCTGGATCCCAAAACCAGTAGTTACAAAAACCTCAAAGGAGGCTAGAATCTTAGAAGACTAAACTATAAAAAAGTGTTTCCATACATGGAGAACATCGTTCACCATATATTTATTAAAATTTGATAAGCCTAATAGCAACACCCCAAATAGTATTAATATATGGAAAACACCCCAAACATGATTGATGCAGATAATATATGGATATTAGACACCCAAACCATCATTGATGCATATAATATATGTAAAGTTAAAATAACCCTCATGAAAACAAACCCCAGTAAGGACCCAAAGAACCATAAACAGAAAAAATACCCATGGCCCTCCATCATGCGTCAGCCACCTTCATCTTTGTAGTGCTTTCCTCAGTATTTATGAGCTGCTTCAGCTTCTCGCTAATGTTGTCAAGAGTACTAATAAGGTTGTTGATGAAGATGTTGGCAACCTGATGATGAATTTCTTGCTCTGGTGCTTCACTATTGATTTTACCACTCTTGGTTGGCTTCATTGACAGTTTTTGAGGGTGGATTGTTATCCCATACAGTCAAGGAATTGTAACTAATTCCCATGTTTGCTAAGAGGTCAACCAATATTTTTGCCTCCCTATACACATGTCTGCATATCACATTGCCCTATATTTTGATCATGTTTTTGGCTTCCTTGATGGCATTAATTACCTTCCACAAAGGATTATAGCTATTGTTGATATAATTTATGATATTTAGAAAGTCCCCTTCTATTTCATAGTTCCCTTTGTGCTTTTGGATGATATTGAGACCTCTCCATAGGGTATGGGCTTCTACTGTTTGATTAGTTTGAATGCCTAGGTTCTCCACAAAGGTGACCACAATCTTACCACTACTATCTCTGACCAGTCCTCTTGCCCCTTCCATTCCTGGGTTTCCTTTAGAATTTCCATTGAAATTGAGCTTGATCCATCCTACCAAGGGGTGTTTCCAAGAAGAGGTGTGCCTTAGGTGGGGATGAGTGACACGAGGATTATCTTCCCTGGGGATATTAATACTATTGAACAGAAAAATCTCCAATCCCACATTAGGGAGTTCTATGCAAGGGATGATTCGGGAGTTCTATGTAGCAAAGCTGATGATTTTAATAGCAATGGAGGTAGGGTCCTTGGGAGTGTTAGAGAACACCCTATTGTTTCTTTCTAGCCATACCTACCATAAGAAATTGTGAGTGCATATTTTCCACAAGGATTTCAATCGAGGGTTTTTTAAAGGATTGGTCCACTGAGTGAAAAGCTCTACCAGGGATTTGGGTTGGACCCAGTTGATGTGGAAAATGGACAGTAAGTTACTTATCACAATATAAGAGAAATCACATTTAGTGAAAATATGGTTGATGGATTCCCAATATTTATAGCATAGGTGGCATATGTTGGGTACCATCATCCCCCTCTTGATGAGATTATCAGTGGTTAGAATCTTGTTTTGAATTGTTATCTAGGAAAACACTACCACTTTAGGGATGAGGTGCTTGATCCAGATTTAGCTAGGAGAGAAGGAAGCTTGTTGTGGATTGAGGATAAGTTGGTAGGTAGATTTGATAGAAAAACATCCACTGTCCATTTTTTTCCAAATTATAAAGTCCTCTTCCATATGTCGAAATCACTGTAGTACTCAGCATAAGAGCCAAAGCCTGGTTATGTGCCCATCATTTGAGTTAATTTTGAGGTCTTTCCAGCTTTTAGACCCATTGATGATTTGGATAAAGTCTACTACTTTGCTGCCTATGGTGCCATCAAGGATAGGTTTTAGGATAGATATCTCATCATCTTCAACTAGGGGTTGATCACTGACCCACCTATATTTCTATAAGTTTATGGCAGTGCCTATTCCAACTGCCACCTTGAACATTTTCGGAGAACTTATCTGACCTGAATAATTGACCTCCAAAAAGATGATCCCTCTTTGGGGATATCTTCATCAGTGAATTCTTTGTGTTGAAGGTATTTCCTCTGTATTATTGACACCCATTCTACATTGAAACTTGTGTGAATTTTCCAGGCTTGCTTAGATAGCAAAGCAGTTTTCATATGCTTTATTCTTCTAAGTCCTAGACCCCCTTGGGTTTTTGGCCAACAAACCTTTTCCCATCCAATCAAATGAATATTTTGCTTATCCTTTATGCCTCCCCATAGGAATATTTTTTGTATTTTCTCGATTTGTGCGTAAACTGAAGCAGGAGATTTGAATACTGAGAGGAAATAGGTTGGGATGCTTTGTAGGCATGTTGCGGTAAGAGTGATTTTACCTGATTGGGTTAGAAAATCCCCTTTACATCCAACTAACTTTTTGCTTATCCTTTCCACCACATGACTCCACATGGACAATTTGGGACGACTGTAAAAAATAGGAAGCCCCAGATAGCGAGTAGGGAACTCACCAATGCTACATTGAAGAATACACCTTATTTTAATTTGCTTGGAAAAGGGGTATTTATGAAGAAGCTTTTAATTTTGTTATAGTTTATTTCTTGCCCAGTCGCTTTCTCATTAAAATCAAGAATTTTTTTTATCATCTTAGCCTCCACTACTGAAGCATAGGTAGCTAGTATTGTGTCATCCATAAATTGCTAGTGTGATAGCGGGTTTAGACTCAAGGTAGCCCTGATCCCTGTGATAGTTTTCTCATGGAAAACACTCTTAAGTACTCTTCCCAGATACTCAGTGAGTATTATAAAAAGGATGGGTGACAGGGGGTCTCCCTGCCTAATGCCTCTACCTCTAGGGAAATAACATGTGGGTGATCCGTTAACCAAGACTAAGAAATAAGGGTTGGATATGCAACCTCTGATTACATTTATCCATTCCCTATGAAAACCAAATTTTTGAAGAACATCCAGGAGGAAATCCCTGTTTACTCGTTCAAAAGCCTTACTAATATCTAATTTGAGAAAAAAAGCTACTTTCTTGTTTTGGAAAGTTGAGTGGAGGACTTCATGCAGGGTGATTATGCCATCATGAATGGACCTTCCTTTGATCGAGTTGCCCTGGCAAGGATCTATAATGAGCGATAGTATTTCTTTGAGCCTTGTTGTAAGGGCTTTGGCGAGAATCTTGTAGATGACATTACATAGACTGATGGGTCTGCAATCCTTCATGGATTTGCACTCAGGGCCTTTAGGGATTAAGGCGATGAAGGTGAATTTGGTGCTTCTGGGGATGGCTTTGGATTTTTGCATGTGAATAATGGCTTTGCAAATTTCAACTCTATGATATCCCAGTAAGTTTCAAAAAACTTGGGGGAGGAGCCATCAGGTCCCTAAGCTTTATCAGGGGCCATGGAGAAAAGATCCTACTTTATTTATTCATTGGTAAGGTCCTTGATGAGTATGTTATTCATTTCAAGGGATACCAGATTTGGAATATGTTAAAGAAGCTAATCCTAGGCCTGTTTGAAAATAGTGGAATTTGCTCCCAACATTTTTTCAAAGAAGGTGACTGCTTTATTTCTAATGAGGTGGGTGTCTCTCACACTTGTGCCATCACTGTTTATTAACTCCCTGATATTATTGGAGCTTCTGTGATGAAGAGTGGATGCATGGAAAAATTTCGTGTTTGAGTCCCCATCCATGACCCACAGGGCTCTAAAATTTTATCTCCAATATATTTCTTCCTTGGCCAAAATGTTGTGGTAATCAACAAGGAGTTTTTTCTCTTCATTCTTGATTTGTATTCTCACCTTCCCTTTTTGATTTTGCTCTTATATGGCTTTGAGCTTGTTGGTTATTTGCTCCTTATTTTTCAAAAATGTTACCAAACACTTCCTTGTTCTAAATTTTGATGTGGTCTTTGATTATTTTGAGTTTTTGGGTAACTTGAGCGATGGGGGATCCATCCACTTGTTTTTGCCACCACCCTACCATTTGATTACATAAATCTAGATGGAGAACCCACATTGCCTTGAATCTGAAAGGGGTACTAAAAACTGGAGGCTTGTTAGCTTCGAACAGGAGAGGACTATGATCCAATCCGATTCTAGATAGGGAAGTGAGGGAGGCATCGTCAAACAGAGGTATGGCTTCTTGAGATAGAAAGAATTTGTCTAGCTTAACTTGGATTATATTGTTCCATATTCTTTTGTTATTCCATGTGAATTGAGCTCCTCGGATCTGGATATCCATTAGGTTATTCTCAGTGACAAACCCATGGAAAACCTGAATACTTTTGGTAGGAATGTCATTGCCTCCTACCTTATCTTATGGGTAAAGGGGGGAGTTGAAATCCCCATCCAAACCCAAGGAAAAGTTTTGAAAACTTGCCTCATTTGACTTAGTTGGTCCCAGAAGGAACTTTTGCTGAGGGGATTTTTTGGGACGTAGATATTAAACAGGATCCAGCATTGATCCTTGTCTTTGCAAAAAAACATGATATTTATAAATCTATATGAGGATGATATTACTCTACCATCCACTTTCTCTGGATCACAAAGGCACAACAGACCCCCAAATGGACCTTGGTTGGGACTGAAAATACTTCCACTATTTTTCCAAATGGTGTTACCCATATTGCATGCTTTTGACTATTCTAACTTGGTATCTTGAATAATGAGGATTGTTGGTTTGGTTTATTTTATAACAGTGCTAACCAACCTCTACTTGGCTGCACTGTTGAAGCCCCTCACATTCCATGATAGTATCCTTATATGAAAACTTTAGATGATTTCTTACCCCCTTTTGACTGTTGCATAGGGGGTTTGGATAATTTGGGATCTTCCTTCAGGTGAGTAAACATTTTAGGTACAAGGGTTTTTTGGACTCTATTGGCTATTTCCTCAACAGTTTGGCTTCGTATTTACTCTTGGATATTAGGCCTTCCCCTTTTCTTGTCATTGCCAACATCGACATAGGAATTTTTGGAGTTTCAATTATTTTTGGGATTGAAATTTATTTTTGTTTTCTCGACAGCCTCTTGGGAAAGAAGATTTTCAGGGGAGAGATCAGGGGGAAGCTAGCTTGACTGGAGATAAGACAGGGCTACTGGTGGGAAGGGGATACTACAAAATTTCTTTGATGGTGGGGATTTGGAGGTCAAAATTTGGATTCGACATATCATTTTGTTGATGAGTGAATAACCCTTCAATTATTTTTGAATCATAGTGGGTGATATTTCTCAGAATATTAAATCGATTAGGATGAGCGAACAGGGAGCTTACCTGAGTTTGGTCCTCTAATTTTTATGACTGCACTTTTTGCTTTCCTTTGTTTACCATAGGGTTTTTCCTAGGTGCTTATTGATGAGGGTTTCTATTGTAGATTTACCTATTCTTTTGCATTGGGGGCTTTCCATGGAAGTGTACACCTTGGTTCCTATAGAGATGGTTGCCAAAATCTACCTCCTTCTATGGTCTAAGCGAGGGGTAGTGGGACTTGAGGTGTCCTTGAGTTCGACATTCGATGTAGAAAGTCAATTTGTTTTCATACTCTATGGCCTGGAAGTGGCGGAAGGAACCATAGACTAGATTGATTCGAGTTGGGAGTTGGGAATCAAGATTTACGTTGACACATATTCTAGCTTGGGTCAGCCTAGTGCGAGCTTTGGTGTTTGAATCCATGGCCACCATTTCCCCTATGTATTTGCCTATTCCTTGTAGGATTTCTTCATGCCAATATTGACTAGGGAGTCCTAGAAGATGAACCCACACTAGAGTAAAATTTATGACTTTCAACATTGAAATATTCCCCCCATCTGTAAATAAACAAAATCCTCTTCCCATAGAACCATGGCCCCCTTATTATAATGTGGGTTGCATCTTCAATATTGTTAAGGCGAATTTGAAAGAACCCTCTAGGGAGAGCTACAATATCAAGATTCCCTGAAACTTTCCACCTAGTAGTGGCCCACCACCGAATGGATTCCATGTTTGGTCTGCCACCCACAAAATTTCCAATCAGAGAATGTTCTTCTAGGGAAATATATTTGGCCATTAGGGTTTATAGAATCACTAAGTCTTCTCTGATCACTATCAAAGGGCTTCGGTCCTTGGTATATTTTTGTGATTTGTTACTTGTAGACACCAAAATAGCACCAATCCGATTATGTGACAACAAGCACTGATCGCACTAACACACACAACCCCCAGGGCAGCCCTCAGAGGTTAAACAGTGGTTCTAACCACTCACACAGCAGTTTTGCAAGTCAAAAACCAATTTGGCACTTTTTAGACACTTTATTGCTTATTCGTCCCACCAAGGGACGAGTGTTGTTTTACTCGTCCTACCCAGGGACGAGTGAAAGTTTTACTCGTCCTACCCAGAGACGAGTGCTGACTTATACTCATCTCACCCAGGGACGATTACCAATGCTCGCTTCGGGGTGGGACGAATGTCAGGTTTGACCGGCAAAAAGTCAAATCTCGGCATGTAACAACTCAGAACTGTCACTTAGATTTCTCTGCATGACATAGGAGTGCGAGTGAGTTCTTTTGACAACTCATATCTACCAATTAACTCTCCCTTCACTGCATGGGAATAAGAGTAAGCTTTTTAAGACAACTCAGATTTGCCACTTAGCTATCCCTTCATTGCATGGGAGTGCAAGTGAGCTTTTCTAAAACACACAAAGACATGCACAGAGACAGTTAAGAATCCCTTGATCAAGAAGAAGTCTTTCTTTGAGGCAAAAAGCATTCATGCAAAGAAACACTTTTGCATGTTAATTCAAAGAGACCCCTCGGGTCTATAAAATGGTGAGTTTCCTCACCCAAAAGATAGACCGAGCTGGAGCATTTTGAGCGACGAAGTGCTGCTAATTCATTTACTTGCGATTTGTGTTTTCAACATCCATAATCTCTTAATCGAAAGAGAGGTTATTGGGTGACTTTTGAAGGCACGAATCAAGAACCAACACCCCATTCTTTTGACCACAATATCCTACCAATTTTTCGACAACACATCACATCAGGTTTCGGACCCATCCTAAGCGGATTGGTGTCGGAGCAAAGTTTCACCCGCGGGTGGTTTGCCTTCGGGCACCCCTCCCGCTTTATTGCTTTTGTAGTTTTTTAGCTAGTTTCATGTTTATGCTTTTATCAAGTTTTCGAGTTCATTTAGATTCATTTTATCCATAGTTAGATTTATCTTTTATTTTTCATACACAGGTGCTACTGATTCTTTGTTTGTTTCTTTGAACGCAGATTTGCAGCATTGGAGGAGCAACGAGGAATCGACCTGTACCAAAGCAAGCGACGACAACGTTTTGGTTTGCCCATCTTATATGTGGGCACGCGGAAGAAGGAATTCTGAAACAAGTTGTAGAGATCAATATCTAACGCTCCTATCCCCTAAAAAGGAAGGAGACGCATTGTAACACGAATTGAAAAGAATATCAATAAAAAAGGGCCATAGTTTATATTGCTTTTATATCTTGTGTTCATTCATTTGTGTTCTTTCCTTTTAATACAATTTTGTTTAGTATTTCCTTTTTGTTTTCGGAATCTCGTGTTTTCAATGGCGATCACGGTGGGACCTCTGTCCTCTGTTTTTTTTTTAGGTTAACTTATTGATCTAAAATTGCTTGTTTTTTTACGAGTACCTATTTTTCAACATCAGACTGTTATTCGTCTCTGCAAGTGACGATTATAGAATTGGTACTCGTCTCACCCCGGGACGAATAAACTATTCGTTCCACCCTGTGACGATTACGGTTCTGTTATTCACCTCACCCAGGGATGATTATAGATCTATGCAAATTTTCAGAGCAAATCAGAAACTTTCGATTAGGCAGAGAAGAGGTAGGGGTTTTTACAGCTTCTGTCAAATTTTTGTTTTTCTATTTTCTGGTTTTCGGTTTGTATGGCTTAGGGAAAGATTTCTTTTCATTTGCCTGTTTCAATTTTGCAAAATTAAAACGAACCCCACACATCACGTGACATTTTAAACCAAGGCGTTGGTCGTAAAACCCCAACCCTTGAGCAAGACCAAAGGTGGATTCCATTATCACTTTGGCTTGAGATATTGCATCCATTACCTCGATCGCGACTATTGCTAGACGTAAATCTTGATGAAAGCTGACCGAGTGTAGCTTGGGGTGATTCCCAGCACGCGAGGATAAGTCTTCTATGGTAGGTGTCATAAACAGAGCGATTCCCCTTTCGTACCACCTATGTTCCACGTATCATCTGCTCTCACGTACCTATAGTCTCCCTCACGTAAGGGCGGGTATATAGAGAGGTTGGTATATCGGTCCGGCAATGGTATATTGAAGGGGCGACCATTTTGGGAGTCATAAGAGCCTTCATACTTGCATTTAAACGTTTCACAAAAATTTTCAAAAACAATACAAACAATAAAAACACACTAAACCAGATTTAGGGCACACTATTAATCTTTAAAAGAGATAATCATTGCTTGTGAGTGTGTATGCTATTTTCTGTTTAGACAAAAAAAATCATAAAAATAAAATCACAAAAAGAACTTTTGCATTTTTTAGGTTAGCATTACCATGGTGAATACTCGTAGCCAAGCCCAATCACGGGCAGAAGCTGCAAAACATGCACCAAGAGAGACAAATCGTCTCTGATATAGCTCTGAAGACTTGTTCATCCCACCTCAATGGCGAGGTACACCAGTTAGTTCACACCATGCAGAACATGGCTCTATAGGCCCCTCCGTGAGGGGTACTCCAACCCATACAGTCATAGAACATGGTTCTAGAGGTTCCTCAAGGAATGGTTCTCCAAGTCAGACCATCAATAGACGAGACTTTAAAACTCCCTCTCTAAGGGAAACACCTAAGCAACAAGAATCTTTTCAAGAAAATAACTTATATATACCACCTGGTCTAAGTACGAAGCCTCCCTTTGAAGTTCAATATGGGTGGCCTAGTGATGAAGCATTGTGTACTGCTATGGAACAACAAAGGGTCCAAAAGGAAGAACCATATGATTTTGTGGTTCCTAATTTACCCCCGATCAATGTCGGACATAGTAGACCATATCCAGAACAACAAGTTCTCCCGACAGGGCAAAACAATTTTGCTCGCACTTTTTATGCATATCACAGAGAGAGAGAAGAGGATCACTACATTCCTCCAGTGCCGATATCCGAGTGCCAAAACGATGCACGTCCGCACCTGCATTATATCCGGATCACTTATTGAGACCAGAATTTCAAGTTAATGCGGCCAACCTCGACGGAGGGAAGCAACATATAGGAGTCTCAGAGCATTATGATCGAAACAGATATGTAGGAGAGACATCTAGGCCTATTAAACAAGAGACAACAGAACAAAGTAACTTGGCATTTGCACAACTAGCCGCTCGCCAAGCGCACATCACGCGGCTTAAGCAAGAACAACAAGAATTAGAACATTTGTGTCGCCTTGATCAAGAGCACATTCAACGTCAGACAGCTGAATTGCTTCACAACCATGCACCTGAGAGGGCCCCAGTTCCTCGTGCACAACAATCTGAGATGTATATGAGGCACAATCCCTTAGCGCGAGACAGGTCTCCGCGACGTCAGCAAACATTGCCTCTTAGACCTCCTAGAACTGAGCGGGAGGCCATTCCCCGCAACCATGATGGGCATCCTCCGCGGGCACCCGTCCATGTTTACAGGCCTAGGCCAAACACTCCTCAAGAAGATTATGAGGATTATTACCAAGAAGAAGAGCGGGCTGAAATGCCCTATCAAGGTAGAAGGGATGCTACCCATTTAGTCATTCAAAGGCCTCAAGTTCCCCGCAACACACAGCGGGAACAAACTAAGGAGGAGGAAATTATATCCTCCGATGCCTACAAAGTGTTGTTAGAACGCTTGGAGAATATGGAACTTAAGACTGGTGGGCCTCAAAAGCCTACCTTACGCCAACTCCGTAGTCATCCGATACATCCGTCAGTGCCAGCACCTCCATACCCCGAACATTTCAAGCTGCCCCAGTTGGCACTCTTTAAAGGGGATGAGGATGCTCAAGAGCATGTGACGAGATTTTTGAGCCAATGCTTTGGTATACAAGACAATGATGCATTGCTATTAAGAACATTCATAACCACATTCGTAGGGTCTGCCTCGGATTGGTTTACCCATCTACCAAAGCATAGCATCTACAATTTGGATCAACTAGTGGACGCGTTCCTAGAACGTTTTGCTTTCAATACAAAGAAAAAGGTGTCACTCAGTGATCTAGCTAGCCTCAAACAATATGAGGAGGAGTCTATGGTAGCATATGGGAATCGATGGAGGACGATGCTTTCAAATTTGTCCTACCTCCCTCCTATGTCCGACCTAACTCAAATGTTCACAAAGAGCTGTTTGCGATCGATCTTTGTGCTATTGCAGCTGCAGTAATACGCCACTTTAGAAGAAGCTCTAGTGCAAGCTAGACGTATCGAAGAGATCAAGATACAGGATGGCAAAATTGCCAAGCCTAAGAAAAAAGAGTGGAACAAGAGCACCAAAACAGGGAATACGCAACAGAAACCCGCCACGGTCAATCAAGTTGCTATTAATGCCCCTACGCCTGCCCAAGCAACACAGCCTTCAAAGGCTAACTATCAGGCGGTGCCTCACAATAATTATGAGAAAGATAACAAGAAGTAGGATCAAAATCAGCAGTGTCACCCCAAGAGATAATTTACACCATACACTGAGTCTAAGGATTCCTTGTTTGACCGTTTGTCAGCGACAAACTTGATTAATCTACCAGATATTCCAACAATTGATCCTAATGCGCCAAAGCCTAAGGGGTATAGAGAGGATCTTTTCTATAGATTCCATAGAAGGAAAGGGCATGACCTTAATGTCTATTGGACGTTTAAAGGTTTAGTGCAAGATCTCATTGATAATCACACATTGGTAGTGGATAACCCCATCGCACCCAACAACCAACAAATGGGTGTTTTCAAAGATCCTTTACCCACACATGATGCACAAACAAAACCTCTGCATGTCAATGAAGTGCAACAGAGTTACCCCATGGAGGGATATGTTGGGATGATTAGCATTGTGACAAGAAACAAGAGACACCCAGGAGTTGTCCCCACAACAGCCCCTAGGGAAGCTTCATCCATGTCCCAACATCAACCAAATCCTACACAGTTGCCCCCACCTAGACCAGTGGCCATGATTCGAACTAGACTTACCCAAATTCTACGGACCACATCGGCTAGGCTCTCCATTTATGAGCTTATTCAACAATCGGCGCCCCATCGGGAAGCTCTTATGGAGATATTAAAGGCAATTGAATTGCAACCCCACGAAGTGGATTCGTTCAACAATTTTGTGGGGCATGTCAAACAGTGTAATGAACCAGTCATTACCTTCAGGGAAGATGAGCTAAAAACGGTGACTGGAGATGTAACGGATCCACCCTTGCACGTTATTGCACGGGTCAACGGGACTCCATACAAATGGGTGTTGATAGACACTGGTTCGTCCAGTAACCTTATTACAACCGCTACACTGAAACATTTGAAACTACCAGCCTCTCACATTGCACCTTCCACTTATACCCTTCGAGCATTTAATGATACGATATGCTCGACAGTTGGCACAATTGTCCTGCCCATCCAAGTGGGACAAAAGACCATTCATACGTTGTGCCACATTTTAGAAGGTGAGATGGCTTACAATATCTTGCTTGGGCGGCCTTGGATCCGAGATATGAAGTGTGTCCCTTCAATTGCTCATAAATGTTTGAAATATACATTTGAAGGACAAGTGCATGTGGTTCCCATAGATTTGGAACCTTTTAAATATTGCAACTTAGTGCAAATCATGCCGTAGTCGACCCTTCCTTCAACGCACGTGGATTTCCAATTAAATCCATCTAAACGGGGTCCGACTAAGCAAGAATCTTCATCACCAAATCAATCAAATTCTCAAGCGGGATCATCTTCTTCATCCAGTCCTCCCACAATGATGCCACCTACGATGGCCACTCCAACGGACAAAGGAAAGAAGCCCCTGGAAGCGGAACCACCTCTAGTCTCCAATATCTCTACAGAAGAGACGCCTAATAGAATGGAAGTTGAGACGCCTAGTTCACCCCACATGGAGTGGACTCAAGGAGAACTCCCATTCGCTTCCCCTCAGTCACCAACAATTATTGTTGAGATGTCTAACACAGGCATGGGGGAGTATATAGTGCACAATGTTGTTGCAACGCCCACACTTCAGTCTATGCAAGACATGGGAAGACCTCGACTCCCCATAGGCTCGGTGGTTCCTTTAGGTTACCCACCTAATCAGACAAACTTTATTTTTGGGGGCCTAGATCATGGCATTGAACCTTCTCAAAAAGAAGAAGAAGATGAAGATCCTTTTGTGGAAGATGTCAACTATTTGGCTAACCCAGACTTTGCATTATGATATCTTAGCCAATGCAATTGGCATGGATACGGGTTAGGCCGGTATGAACAAGGAATGCGTGTTTTGTGTCAACCAAGATACCAAATGCCTTATGACAAGTCAGGAGTAGGGTTTAATCACCCTTTGCCCCTCAACATCTTGGTTGAAAATATGTAGGGCCTAAGGATAGGCAACAAGGATGGGTTGGCATCAGATCCATATGTCAATCCAAATACAACTTATACATTGGGGGATTATTTCCCATTGCAAAAAAATAACCTTGTTGACCTCAACAACCCTTTCCCTACGGCCGAACAAGGAGAAACCTCATGGACTCACCCACAAGGGGAAGATGGACAAGACCACGAAGGGTCTTCTGAAGATGAGTCAGAGTATGATCATTCACATGAATATCCAATGAATAACGATCAGGAGGACTTCCTGATGATGTTCCCATTGAATGATCCTAGTGAGCATAGGCTACAACAACAACAACAAAATCCTTTGGACATAGATGACATGTTTGAACACTTACACATAGATCCAAGACCTAGGAGGCATTTCAACCTGGCACAGTTATAGCAATTACTACACCCACCACTCCAGGCATACAATGAGCATATTTCACCTAGAGACCCTATCAAACCATCTGTACCTAGGGCAGACCCTGTTTGTAGGTCCACGCATAGGGCTGATCCCTTTGTGCCAGTGCCTACAGAGCCAGATCCAAAGCACCAAGAGCATCTAGAATGTCAGAGTTGTCACATTTGCGGTAATGGAGATTACAATCATTTCATCAACATGGTTTCCATTGACTTGACCGCCCCCATCCATGATCCAGCCAATCCAACACGATTATTGCATCTAGAAATAGAAGCTATTGATTGGGATCGTGCTGACACACCACCATATCCATCAGAGGATTGGCCTTGCGATGGGATGTTTCATTTCACTCCAGGATAGACTCAGGATGTCTTTCATGCTGAAGAGGAACTTGACGTTCCTAATGATGATCTTAATTTAGAAAACGATATCCATCTAATCCCAATTCCACATCAGTTGGAAGACGGATCCCATATGTCAGTTGAAGCAACGACTGATGTAGACATCGGCACAAATCCAATGAATCCATGGATTCTCAAGCTAGGGGTAAGTCTTTCCCCCGAATAGCGAGCCGATTATGTTGCCCTTCTTAAGGAAAAGAAGGAGGTTTTTGCATGGTCATATAAGGATATGCCGGGACTAGACCCATAGCTAGTCACGCACAATTTAACGCTTGATCCGACAATCAAGCCAGTCAAGCAAAAACTATGCAAGATGCATCCAATAGTGGCATTAATGGTAAAAGATGAGTTACAAAAGTTGTTGGATGCCCAGTTTGTCATCTATGTGGATTATCCGCCATGGTTTTCTAACATGGTTCCTGTCAAGAAGCCTGACGGGAGGATTCGCATATGCACTGATTTTCGAGATCTTAACAAAGTGAGTCCTAAGGATGATTTTCCCTTGTCGAGCATCGACGCATTGGTAGATGCTACAACGGGCCATGAAATGCTTTCCCTTATGGATGGTTTCTCAGGATACAATTAGATTCGTATTAATCTTGAGGACCAACTAAAAATGGCATTCACAACGCCTTGGGGGACATTTTGCTATAAGGTCATGCCTTTTGGCCTTAAAAATTCCGGAGCTACCTACCAACGTGCCATGACGTACATCTTTCACGATTACATGCACAAAACTTTGGAAGATTACATGGATGATTTGTTGGCCAAATCTCTTTTGCGCCCGAATCATATCGGTGACTTGAGTAAGGTCCTTGATCGCCTCATTGAGCATAAAGTCAGACTAAACCCCAAGAAGTGCATCTTTGGCGTCACCTCTGGAAAGCTCTTGGGTTTCATAGTCTCCAAACGAGGAATTGAGGTAGATCCAAACAAAGTCAAGGAAATCCTTGAAATGCATCCCCCAACCACCATCAAGCGACTCAGGAGTCTACGAGGAAAGGTCGCGTCAATCAAGCGCTTCATAGCACAATTATCTAAAAAATGTCGACCCATGAATAAATTATTGCATAAGGGGGTCACATTTCATTGGGATGACAAGTGCCGATCAGCCTTTGACGACATAAAATAGTACTTGGCTTTGTTGCCAGTATTGGCACCACCCAGACCAGGAGTGTCGTTCTATTTATACATCTCAGCCACTAAGGTGGCACTGGGCGCCATTCTGTCCCAGAAAAATGAACTTCATAGAGAACAGGCTACATACTATCTTAGCCGCACCCTGGTCAGTTATGAACTTAACTATGCATATGTTGAAAAACTCTGCTTGGCAGTGGTGTTTGCTACCAAAAAGTTACGCCACTACATGCTTAGTAATAAGACGTATGTTGTGTCTAAGGAGAATCCATTGCGATACATGATGAGTCGTACTTATCATAGTAGTCGCACGGCGAAATGGATCATGTTGTTGATGGAGTTTGACATAGATTTCATTGGATAGAAATCTATAAAAGGTCAAGTCATCATCGATCAACTAGCTGAGGCTCCTCTTGAAGACAATCAGCCTCTGACTTTTGAACTACCTGATGATGGGGTCTTCCATGTCTCAGAGTCGCCATATTCTGATGAGCCTGAGTCACAGGCGACATAACCCTATTCTTCGATGGTTCTAAATGTGAGCAAGGGGGTGGTGCGGGAATTGTATTCTTCACTCCACAAGGTGCTCCAATGCCCTTGTCATTTAAATTAGACTTCCCGTGCACCAAAAATAATGCAGAATATGAAGCCTTGCTCATAGGTCTTCAGACAACAATCACCATGAACATTAAACGATTGAATATCTTTGGTGATTCGTTGTTAATTGTCAATCAAGTAAAAGGGATATACCAATGTAAATGTCCACTTTTGAAGTCTTATAAAGCCCTTGTGGATAAATTCTTGGCACAACTTGAATGGTATGACATCGAGGCACTCCCTCGATCATCAAATCATTTTGCGGATACTATGGCCTCCTTGGGGTCACTCATCCCGCAAGACTCTTCTCGGTGAAATGACAACCATTCAGGTTAAAACATTATAGCAATCTATGATGGAGCGTGCAAGCTCTGATCTGACGCCGAGAATCCACATGATCTAGATTGAACCATCTCCGGATAAGTTCTCTCGAATTCGAGATTGTTTGACTAAAGCCAACTGGGGGTCCTTGTTCTCCCCGACTCCTCTTACTAGCAACACCACGTTGTTTTTGCAAGTTCTTTCCTGCTCAACTTTTGTTCGGGATAGGCTTCAAGAGGGATTGGCCATTCATACTATCGAGGTTTCTGATTAGCAAGACTAGTATACACCCATTCGGGATTACCTCAAGCTAGGTAATCTCCCACTTGGATTGACACAAGTCACAAAAAGATCATTCAAACAGAAAGCGGCAAAGCATGTCTTGTTAGGAGACATTTTGTATCGTCAAAATTATGAAGGAATTCTTCTTCATTGTTTGGACCAAAAGGAGTCCGCTTGGGCGATCACCCAAGCTCACGATGGTACATGTGGTGGCCACTTCAACGGTATGGCCATTGCAAAGCGCATTCTTCGCATGGGTTATTATTGGCCATCTTTAGAGTGAGATTGTTGCACATATGTGAAGAAGTGCGTGAAGTTTCAACACCATGCTAATTTGACACATGTACCTTCTCAGGCCTTGTAGCCGATTCAATCGGTTTGGCCTTTTTTGCAGTGGGGTTTTGATCTAATTGGAAAGATCTCCCCTGCGTCGTCTGGTCATCACACGTTCATTTTAACGGCCATAGAGTACTTTACCAAATGGGTGGAAGCAATTCCACTGACCACTACGACTGGAGCCTGCATTGAGGAGTTCATTTTGCATAACATCATATGTCATTTTGGTATCCCATCCAAAATTGTCTCGGATAATGGGACACCATTCAAGAATAAAGATGTCAAATGGGCAAGCAGAGGCGTCAAACAAAATGCTAGTCACCATTCTTAAAAAGACAGTTGCAGACAATCATAAATACTGGCACATTCAGATCCCACTTGCCCTATGGTTACGCACCAAGATTCGGACGCCCACTGGGGCAACTCCATTTTCACTGGTGTATGGCTCCGAGGCAGTCATGCCTTTTGAGTTGGAAATTCCTTCCCTGCGCATTTCAATGCAAGAGTTCATCGATGATGACACTGCGCGGTAGGCCCGGTTAGATCAACTGACGTTGCTCGACGAACGATGCGTTCATGCTCTCGAGCATTTGCGTATCTATCAAGAGCGACTTAAGAAAGCATACAACATGAAAGTCCATCTTAGGGAATTTCAGGTTGGTGACTTGGTCTTAAAAGAGAACCAGCAGAATTCTAATTTGCCATCCCATCTACGGGATAAGTTTGCAACAAACTGGTTAGGTCCTTACATCATTGATAGTAGACTAGGACCCGAAACATACCGGCTTGCCTCTCTTGAAGGAATCAAGGAAATAGAACCCTTGAACATCATTCATTTGAGGCCATTCCACACCTAGCGAGCCATAGCCCAACAAAAAGCTCCAAGGATTATCACAATCGCTTGGTCAACCCTAAATGCCCCAAAGGTATCTATAAACCCTTTGGTCAACCCAAAAGCTCCAAGGATTACCACAATCGCTTGGTCAACCCAAAAGCTCCAAGGATTACCACAATCGCTTGGTCAACCCAAAAGCTCCAAGGATTACCACAATCGCTTGGTCAACCCAAAAGCTCCAAGGATTACCACAATCGCTTGGTCAACCCAAACGCTCCAAGGATTACCACAATCGCTTGGTCAACCCAAAAGCTCCAAGCATTACCATCACTGCTTGGTCAACATAAAAATTCAAAAATCAACAAAAACAACAACATAAAAATCAAAATCACAAAAACAATTGCATTTCAATGCATTCTCAAAAAAAAAAAAACAAATAAACAAAATCACAAAAACATTTGCATTTCCATGCATTCTCATAAAAATCAAAATACAAAAATATAGGTTGCATTAAGCATTGCATCCATACATTGCATACTTCGCTAGGTCATACAAGTCAAAAGCACCATAGGCTGTCATTACTTGGCAATTCCATCATTTCCACCTCAAGTCCATTTTCATAAACACCTACATCCAGCATATCACCCTTTTATTTTAGCATCGTCAGTGTCGCCTAATGTATATAGGGTTTTCGTCATTCATATGTCTTTAAATTTCTAGCCAAAAACTGTACACAGTTAAGCTGCGATTTTACATGGGAAAGTTTTACTTGGACCCCACCTTGGTACGTAGCATCCCAACACAAATTAACACACATAAAATAATTCCTAAGTTGTGTGGACGAAAGATGAAACTTGCATCGTAATCCCGGTTACCATAAGTGAAACGGCTATCTTGCTTATCCCCCTATGCAATTGACCCTAGGAATGCTGAGAGTTGGCAAAAGGACAAGCATCCTCCCTACCCAATTCCCCATGAATCCCAAGTTCTCAAAAGTTGCAAAAACATCAAAAATTTGCAAAACGTCAAAACACTAAAATTTGACATCCTACAGTGCACACATCAAAAGGCACAAACAATAGTGATTCTCGTCACTCCATATTCAAATCCCTTGCTCAAAAAAAAAAAAAAAAAAAAACAAAGACGAGTATTATCATAAAAATAAACAGTGATTTCATCACTATAAAGAGCAAGTATCCCAATACCCTTGAAGAAAAGAAGGGAGTCGAACTTGAATCCCTGGAACTCTCAGTTTTTCAACAGGTCATGAGGCAAGCTTCAGTACTAGTTTGGTTGATAGTCTATTGGTCACCGGTGGTAAACCTCCCGCATGACGATATATCCGTCACATTAACTTGTGTGCGGATCAATGTTTGCATGTGGATGAGCTAGCTTATGGTATCCTAGATAGCATCGCAGATTAATCTGACTAAATACAATAAGGGAGTTAGTGGAGCTAATTAGGTGATCCTCAGTACAGGTTCGGTTGAAAGCCCATCTGGCACTGGCGGTATCCTGATGAATAACACATAAATGAACTCAATTGCACACACACGGATGTGAAATAACTTGGTTAAATTCAAGTCAGATTTAGACCTTGTTCAGAAGTCTTGTGAGATAAACGAACAGTCTTGGCTATTTAGTTAAAAATATCTGCATCTCAGAAAAACTTAACTACATTTTTGAACAACCGATCCATTTCATTCCATACATCACCATAAACAACTCGACAAAATCCAAAAACAAAGTTTTCACATGCACAAGCATTCCATAAATCAATCTCATTACTCTAGCAAGTCCAATCCAAATCTTGTACAGTCTATGGTGCATCGACAAACCACCAACAATTCATTTCATTCATTCCATAAGCATACATCATACAAATTAGAATCATCGCATTCACAATCGCATATGCATACATCAATGTAAAAACATGCACATCAACATAAATCATGGAAAAAGTATAAACACCAAAAAGAATCATCTGTATATATAACAAAAATTGCCCGCAGGCTACAGTGCACCGGTCCTCGGACCTCACTCCCACCATCCAAAATCTCAAAAATTTGCTCGCTCTGCCTAATCAAATTAGGTTGCAGGCTACAAAATTTCCAATCAAAGAATGTTCTTCTAGGGAAATATATTTGGCCATTAGGGTTTCTAGAATCACTAAGTCTTCTCTGATCGCTATCAAAGGGCTTCGGTCCTTGGTATATTTTTGTGATTTGGTACCCATGACCTTTTCAAGATAATATGCAAAATCGAAGGGTCCAGCATCGGTCCCCCCTACCTTGGGATAGCCCTCATTCTTGTCTAGGGGGTCCTTCCCTAGGTCTTTCTCCCACCCAATGGAAAGGTCCATTTCAGCATCAGCATATGACTCACCAGTGCCCTCCTGTGTAGCAAAGTTGGGGATCTCACCTGGTTCAAGGTTCCCTATCGCTACCACACCCAATACATTCCCACCAGAACTCACTTGGGATAAAATGCTCACCATCCCTCTTCCAGTTACAACCACTCTCTCCCAATATTTCCTTCTTAAATTTTTAGTCTAAATGACAAGTCTGAATTTTTCCTCATATAGTGTTTAATTTCTTTGTTGGAGTTTGGGACCTTATGAAATCTAATACTCCATTTTCCATCCATTTATTACTTTATTTTATCCATGTGTCTTTTCTTCTATTTAGTGTTTCTTTGATTACCTATTTTGGCAACCTATTATCTTCCATTCTTTTATTAGGTATCCTAAAAGCCTTATCATAGATTATATTTCTAGTGAAAAAAGTCTTTGTTTCAACAAGTGAAAATTCTTATATAACTAATGCTTAAATTTTGAAATTATTTATAATCAATCGCTTTTTAATTCTTTCTATTTATCTCCATTTAAAATTATTGGATGTGTTGTATCCTTTGTAGAAAAAAATATAAAAAAATATTGTACACCTTAGCACAATGTACGGGCCCTTTATTTTTTGGGGCAGTCTCCTTAATTATCAAGTATGGGTGGTTTTAGCCCATGGTTTTATACCCATTGTATTCTAATACTACTTCATGGTTTAGGGTTGTTTGGTGTTGTGGGATGCCTATATATTGCAACTACTTTCTTAAAAGTGCATAATAATAAAAAGAAAGAGGTGCAGCTCTAAGTTTTTATTGGTTTTTTTGGTCAAGATTTATAAGATAAATATTTGTATTTATTGTGAATTCATGTTATTTTTACTTCTATTTTATGTTTAGTTTGCATTAATATCTCTAGAATAAGTTTATCAATCTCTTCATTTGGTATCAGAGCATGGTTATTGGCTTTAGGGGGATGCCTTTGTTGTTAGAATTTAGCTTGATTTTAGAAGAGCAAGGGTATCTTGGGTCTGTGATAAACCTATTTTTGAGTAGGAGTTTTGTGCAAGTGAATTTAGTATGAAGAAAAATGGCTAGCAATACAAGGTTTGAGATCAAAAAATTTAACAAGATCTTTGAGTTATGAAAACTAAATATGGAATATTTGCTTATGGATATAGATCAATGAGTTGTGTCAAAAAAAACCCGTGGATATGTTGCAAGAAGATTGGCATAATTTGGACAGGCAGGTGAAGAGTAATATACAGTTGTGCCTTGTAGATTCAGTGTTGATCAATATATTTGGGGAAACAATGCTAAGGAGCTATAGAAGAAGTCAAGGGCTTTATATTAGTCATAGTCCCTGGCAAACAAATTACTCTTTCAAAAGAAGTATCTCTTTCAAATAAATGATGTGGATTCTATGGTAGAACATCTCAATGTGTTTAATACCATGGTAATTCAACAAGCCTATGTTGATATTAAAATGATTAAAGAAGGTAAGTGTATTATTTTGTTATGTTCTTTACTAGATTCAAGGGTTAATTTGGTTGTGGCCATTGGGAGTACTACTGTAACTACTTTAAGGTTTAAATATGTGGTTGTATCCTTGCTATCAAAATAAATAAGGCAAAAATCCATGAAGGGATCATCCAATGATGTGTTTTTTGTAAGGGTTGTTCCCAAGATTTAAAAAAAAAAAAAATCATAACTTTGGGGACGAGTCAAAGTCAAGAGAAAAATCTAAATCTCCTAAAAAAATTATGCAAAAATTTTGGAAATGTGGTAAAGTTGGAATTTGAAGAAAGATATTGATAAAAAGTAAGGGATTTGATGATGCTTCTTCCACAAAAGCAAAGACCTCCATAGGAGGGAATGTATACTTGGAACCTTTGAGTACACATTCAGATTGTGATACATGGTTGATTGACTAAAGAGCTTCTTTTTATATAACTCCTCACAATAAATGGTTTTGTGAATATGAAAAGTATAATGGATGTGATGTCTTCTTAGGAGATGACTTTATAATTAGAATCATAGTATGTGGAAGAGTTAAAATTTTGATGAAATATAGAAGCATTAAAACCCTCCTTGGTGTTTTATATATTCTAGGGTTGGCTAAAAACTTGATATTTATGAGTAGAATGAGTGATGTGAGTGTGCACTCTAAACACTCTGACTAATGGATGTAATGGTTTTACTATTCCTAAAAATGAAATAGACAAAACCCCTAATCTTCCTATAGAGAATACAATGCTTTGGCATCAATTAATGAGACATATCAGAGAAAGGGCCTTCAAGCTTTGAACACGAAAGATATGGTTGAAGGTATTTTTAGCTTTTCTTTATATTTTGATTTCTGTGAACATTGTGTATATGGTAAATAAAATTTGGTAAATTTTCCATCTGGTGTTGCAAGAGCAAAAGGGATTTTTGAGCTGATACACAATTATTTGTTTGGGTGTGCGCATGTTCCATCACTTGGAAAATCATTGTACTATGTTTCATTTATAGATGATTTATCAATGTATGCATGGATATATTTTCTTCAGATAAAATCTAAGGTCTTTGCAAAATTCAAATATTTTAAAGCTCTTATTGAACATCATATTAAGAAGAAGATAAGGTGTTGCATACAGATAATGAAGGATATTTTTGCAGCAATGAATTTGAGTTATGTAAGTAATGCAGAATAGTAAGATAAAATATGACTCCATACACTCCTCAAAATAATGGAGTTGCAAAAAAATGAATAGAAAAATGATGGAAAAGGCAAGGAGTATGCTCAGTGGTGTAGGGTTGGCACATGAGTTCTAGGTAGATGTTGTGGATATTGCATGTTACTTGATAAATCTATCACCTACATCAACATTGGCAAATAAAAATTTATATGAGGCATGGACTATTAAGAAACCCTCTCTTTTACATATTAGATTTTTTAGTTGTGATGCTTACATACATGTTTCAAAGAAAAAAATGAGTAAATTATAGCATAAAGCAAAGAAGTGTATCTTTATTGGTTATTAAAATGGTGTAAAAGGCTACAAACATTGGAACCCAAAATCTAGGATAATTGTTTATAGGCGAGATGTAATCTTCAAAGAGTTTAAAAGTGCTCTTAATTAGGAAGAATAGCTAGGAGAGGAAGAACTAGGAAAGGTGCAATTTGAGTTCATGGATGAACAACCTAACTCAATAGAAGATGATGAACTAGATCCTCAAACTCTAGTCTTGAGAAGATCGACTCGAGAAAGAAGAAAACTAAAAAGGTATAATTGACATAATTTGCATTCTACTTTTGTTTTATTTTTTACTAATGATGATCCTAGAACTGTTAGGGAGGCAGTTAATGTAAAGGATGGTAAATTTTGGAAGGCCATTGTTGATGAGATAAAATATTTAGACAAAAATAAAACATAGGATTTGGTGAAGTTGTTTTTCGGAAGAAAACCAATTGGTAGCAAATGGGTATTCAAGAAGAAGTTTAATGTATAAGGTAAAATCAAGAAGTATAAAGCTTTCCTGGTAGCAAAGGGATATTCCCAGGTATAGGGAATTGATTTTGATAAGGTTTTCTCCCTTGTTGCTAAACTAAATTCTATTAGATTTATTTTGTCTATTGTTGTTGCATTTAACCTAGAAGTAGAGCAAATGAATATGAAGAATACATCCCTACATGGGGATCTAGAAAAATAAATTCATGTCTCAACCATAAGGATTTACAGTAAAAGGAAAGGAGGACTTGGTATGTAGGATGAAGAAATCTTTGTATGGTCTAAAAAAACCACCTAGGATGTGGTATCAAAAGTTTGATACTTATGTATTGGGACTTGGTTTTCATGAAGTAAATTTGATCATTATGTGTACATAAAATAGGTTTTTGATCACTTTATTATTGTGGTATTGTATGTTGATGATACGTTGTTGATTGGAAATGACAAGAAAATCATATAGAATTTTAAGTCTCAATTGGCATATCAGTTTGATATGAAGGATCTTGGTCCTGTAAATTTCATCTTGGACAAGCAAATTAAGAGGGATCGGTCAAATAAGAGACTTTATTTGAATCAGAGATAAAATATTAAAATAATATTAAAGAGAGTGAATATGCATGATTGTAAACCAATATAGACTCTCATTCCTTTGGGTGTAAAGTTATTTGTAAAACAGTGTCTAAAGACACAAGAAGAGGAAGAGAAAATATCTCAAGTTCATTATGCAAGCGTTATTGGGAGTTTTATGTATGCCATGGTATGTACCAGATCAAACATTACCCATGCAATGGAAGTTCTGAGCATATAAATGTCAAAACCAAGAAAATAATATTGGACTATTGTAAAGCAAGTTTTTAGATACTTATGTGGCATAATATATTATGCAATATGTTATTAAGGAAAACTTGAACCAAACAAGGTATTGAATGTATAAGGTTTTGTTGATGTAGATTGGGATGAAGATCTTGATCGTCGAAGATCCATAAGTGGTTATGTATTTTGCTTGTTTGGTGGAGCAGTTAGCTAGATGAGCAAGAGGTAAGTTATAGTGGCACTTTCAACTATAGAAGTTGAGTACATGGCATCCACTCATGCAAGTAAGGAAGCATTATGGTTACAAAGAATGTGTGTTGATGTTGGGTTCTTACAAGGACTTGTAAGGATAAATTGTGATAGTCAAAGTGCAATCTATCTGGAAAAGAAACATGCTTATCATTCTAAGACAAAGCATATTGTAGTAAAATACCATTTTATTAGAGACATGGTTGAAGACAAGAAGATATCACTAGAGAAAATTTATACTCTACAAAATTTTGAAGATTCATTCACTAAGCTTGTGAGTATTGAGAATTTTTCTTGGTGTAGAGAGACAATGGGCTTAGTTGCCCCAAGTAGTTGAATTTGTGATTTGTATAGGCCCCACTGCAAAGTATTCAACAAGTGGAAGATTGTTGAATGTGTTGTATCCTTTGTAGAGGAAAAAATTGTATACCTCATCTCAATGTGCATGATCCTTATTTTTTGGGATTGTCTTCGTCATTATTGGGTATGGATGGTTTTAGCCCATGATTTTATACCCATTGTATTATGATACCACTTGGTGGTTTAAAATTGTTCACGATGTTGTGGGATATCTTTTTATATTATAATTGTTTTTCTAAAAGTGTATAATAATATAAAGAAAGAGGTACAACATTGAATTTCTATCGGTTTTTGCGATCAAAAGTTTTTAGAATAAATATTTATATTTATTATGAATACATGTTATTTTTCCTTCTATTTTGAAATTATGTTTGCATTAATATCTTTAAAATAAGTTTATCAATTTGTTTAAAAATTTGATGTATTTTTAGCCCACATCTTATACTTATATAATATTATTAAAATAACTAATAACCCAAAAAAAACTAACAATTTTTGACTCCCACAACTTTATTTTTCTACCTGTTAAATATTTTTTTAATAATATCATTATTTAAAACAAAGAAGAACAAAAATTTAATCAATCTTAAAAAATTTGTTATAAATATAATATACTATTTATCTTTTTTTTTTATTTTATAAATTTTTTTTTTTTTTTAATTAAAATTTTGATCTAATCTTAAAGGTAATAATAAAAACAATCATTAAAATGTATACCAAAAATTCCCAACAACCCTAGCCATCCATACCTTGCATGACTTTTTTTTTTTTTTTTTGTTAAAAGGGTCTTGTACACGAGCAAAGTATCATTATATGTGATGCACAAGAAATTTAAAAATTAGTTTTTAAATATTTCCATCCAAAAAAGTACCTCCTAATATATATATATATATTTTTTTTGGAATTTACATGGTAGAATCGGTAGCCGCCATGAATTTGGTTAGGCTGTCCAGCTTTTTCATGGCTCTTACAGAATTTTGCGCTATCCGCCTCGAAAGTCGCTACACAGATCTTCACACAGTCCGCCCCTATAACCACCATGACACAATCATTTTAAACCTTTTACGCCACTGAAAGCACCAGGAAAAGGACAAGCGTTCAATCCGACGAGACCCGAGATTTGAACCTTGGACCTCTTCCCCTTATGAGGTTTAGATGAACCAATTAATCTACACCTCGGACCTTTTTATATAATATATTTAAAAATAAATAAAAAATAAATTAAAGTATATATTTTATTATTTTAAATTAAATTTAAAATAATTGTTTAAATTTTAATTAAAAATATTTATTTTTATGTAAATAATTTTTAAAATAATATATAGAACTTATATAACCTTAATTGGCGGGCGTTTAAGAAATCGAATTAAAATAATTTATTGACAAATGCTCAACTGCTAACCAAAAAAATTAAAAGGATTCAATAGATTTGGAACCGTAGGGTATATACTGTGGTTTGAGCTTTGAATCTCCCAAAAAGAATGAAAGCACAAACCGTTGCACTATTTTTCTGGGACATTTTTATTTATTTTTGGATACATAGAGTTATTTACATTCACATTATTTTTAGTAATTAATAAGTGTAGGGTTCAAACCACATGGACTGCTCCGAGTAAGGTTCAAACCATGGGCTGCTCCCAACAAGTTTATATTACCTCGTTTGGTAACTCTGCTTGGAGGAAATCATTAGTCGCTTGGGATTTGTACCGTCATCATCAATCTGACGCACATTCAAAAAATTCAGATAAAACTACTACCTTTACAAAAAGTATGCTTTCAAAATTTCAAAGTTTAAATCTAAATATGAACCAAAAAAACAATTAAAATCCACTGACTTTGAGAAAAAAAGTACACAAGCAAATTATTAACCATGAATGTCTGAAGATGCCACGTGAAAGACCCATTGGACACATTCCGTAGAAATGATTAAAGGTCAATGAAACCATAGCTGTAAAGGTAAAGTAGAGGAGAACATATGGGTCTTCAAAATATGATATTGGGTGGGCCACCTGTGCTTTATATCATTTGCAAGAATAGACAAAGCTTGAGTTTTCAACGCTACGCTATCTTTCACAATGATTATTGTATATATATATTAAATTTACTTGATTAAATTTAAATTTACTGTTTTTTAAGTTTTTTACTTAAATTAAATTAAAAAAATTATTTATTTTAAGTTTATATTAAATTATTTAAAATATATGTAAATAAATTTTTTATTTAAGATTTCATATGTATAATTATTATAGTAATCAATGTATAACAAAAATAGACTAGTACAATGAATTATAAAATTAAATACATCTAATGTTATTTATATCAAAATATATGATAAAAATAAGAGTTTCATTAATCTGCAGTACTTATCATCTAGGGGAATAATCATAACAAGTAATGTCATCTTTGTCTAGAACCTAATTGGCCATCGTATCTGTAACTTTGTTCTATTCTCTAGGGATGTGATTGTATTCTATTGACAGAAAGCTTGTCTATATGATCTAAATCTCCGTTACAATTCTCCTTAGTCTCTAGTCAAGCTTCCTATTCTCCATTGGATTCTTCAAATGGTTTATCATGACTTATAAGTCAGATTCTATTTGGACCTTCTTCCAACCTACCTCAAATGCTTGTTGGAGCCCTCTAAGGACGCCACAACCCTCCACTAAGTTGTTGGAAAGTATGTCAAAATTCTCTGCAAAGGTGAACATCGGAGTCTCATTCGACAATCTTCCTATCCCTCCCACACTAGCTCTTTCTAGATTCCTTCATGAGGCTCCATCTTTATTAACTTTTTTCCAATCCTCTAGGGAAGCCGCTTTCCTCTTTTGACTACTTTTGGGTACCTTATGGTCATCATTTGTTGTTTACTAGCCACAAGAGCAATTTTTAGTCTAATCATGATCTATTCCCACCGTGGGTGGGGTTCTTGGGGATATTTAAGCATATGTTAGATTATCTCCACTATGTTGGTTGTGATCTTTGGCCAAACATAGTGGATGTCCAAAGACTCTTGGCTGAAGATGTGATTGTTCATTTCTTTTCATATATTCCAAGGTAGGAGAGTAGTTCCTACACATATTATTTGTCTAACATACTAGTCTACTCCATCTTATTTCTGTAGTCCATTCCCTCCACATATGCTCTAGAGTGGTAAAGCTAGACCAATTAATACCAAGTAAGGTAGCTTACACAATATTGAGGCTATAGAAAACTTAATAAAAAAGTAACGGAGCATTTTTGGGTTCTCCCAACACATCTCACATTAGAAAATACCATGAAAACCTCTTTTCATAAGTTATTTATGTGAGAAACAGAACAACAATTCAATTATTTGATGAAGTATAAATAATACATTAGGGCCAGGATTAGTCCGGAGGTTGTGGAACCACCCGAGACCAATATAGGCGCAGTTGTAACAAAATAACAACTGGCCTAAATTAATCAATTCTAACAATATAAGATCGTTAGGATTGAATTAACTAATGAAAGAAATATTGAAATATATTCTAACATCCCCCCATATTACAATATTTTAGGAAACATATAACTACTAGCTATACTATCATCCCCCCATTATTTTGAAATACATAGAGAGTTGTGAAACAATTCAAATTTGACACGTGCAAGTGCCTTAGTGAATATATGCAACTTGAGCATTGGTGGAGATGTATTGAAGTTGGATTCAATGCTTTGGTACTTCATCTCGAATGAAGTGGCATTGTGTATCAATGTGCTTAGTTTTATCATGATGCATTGGATTATTAACAAGATTCAAAACACCCATGTTGTCGCAGAACAAGTGTATTGGATATTTTGATGGAAGACTCATACTTGTCAGGATGTGACGCAACCATATCACTTCGCACACAACTTCACGTGCAACGCGATATTCTGCCTGTGTTGATGAATAACAACCACCTGTTGCTTCTTGTTGTGCCAAGAGACAGGACCAGATCCAAGATGAAACAAATATCCTAAAGTTGATTTATGATCATCATATGATCCGACATAGTCGGAGTCCGTGTATCCCTGTAAGAAGAATTTGTTGTTCTTCTTGTATTCTAGGCCATATTCCATTGTGCCACGGACATAGTGAAGAACTCGCTTTGCTACTTTCCAGTGTGTAGTCTTAGGTTCCTGCATGAACCTCGAAAGATAGTTTACAACAAATACGATATCTGGCCTAGTGTTGGTCAGATATATGAGACTCCCAATCAGCTTTCGATAGAGAGTAGCATCTACCTGAGGTGATTTGTCATATCGCGATAACTGAAGTCTTGTTTCCATTGGTGTTGCCATCAACTTGCAGTCAGTCATGCGATATATTTCTAGTAGTGTCTTGGCATATTTTTTTTGGGACACTTTGATGTAGTGCTCCTTCTGGTTCACTTCTAGACCAAGACAGTAATGGAGAAGTCCGAGATCTATCATTTCAAAATATTTTCTCAAATCTTGTTTGATAGTAGAGATCATTGTTTATGAACTCCTTGTTATGAGCAGATCATCAACATAGAGTACAAGCAACACTATTTCAAAGCCTTGCTTCTTGAAATAGAGGTTTGCATCAGACGAACATCTCTTGAATCCATGACGCAGTAGGTGATTATCCATTTTTATATACCAAGCCTAAGGGGCCTGTTTCAAACCATATAAGGATTTTATCAATTTGTAAACTTTTTGTTGTTGGACTTCCACTTCAAATCCTTCTAGTTGAGTCATATAAACTTCCTCTTGGATATCACCATTTAGAAAGGCACTCTTGACATCCATTTGGTGCACTTTCCACCCATACTGTGCTGCCATAGCACAAAGAACTCAAATGGTTGTCATCCGAGCAGTAGGTGCAAAAGTTTCCTCATAGTTAATACAGTAGGTGCAAAAGTTTCCTCATAGTTAATACCTTCTCTTTGAGCATAGCCCTTTGCAACAAGTCGGGCATTATGCTTATCTATTGTTCCATCTGCCTTGTACTTGATTTTGTACACCCATTTGCAGCCTATGGGCTTCTTTTCGTATGGCAGATCCACAAGCTTCCAAGTTTTATTTTTCATCAGAGACTTGTACTCTGCATCCATAGCGACCTTCCACTAAGGCTCACCAAGGGTATCTTGCACTAACGCAGGTTCAAGTTCATCTATTGAGTATATAAACACCCTATCATCATCAATATCCATATCTTATGTATCTCTCACTGGATCTATAGAAAGTTCCTCAAAATATTGACACAAATCATCAACCCTAGTAATCTTTGATGCAGCTTTCTCCTATCGAGCCATGTTGCGAGTATGAGGCCTATCCAATGTCAAATCCGACAGAATGGATAGCTTAGAGTCTCTAATTGTATTTGTATACCACTTTGGATTCTTCTTCTATGGTGATGAATAATATGAAGGACCTCCAACCTTGGATGAAGGAGACTTCTCAACCTTAGTTTCCACAAGGTCAAGGTATACATCTAATGTGTTTTTTGATGTGAAAGCCTCATCAAAAACTACATCTCTACTGATGTGAATCTTCTTGTTTAAGGGATCAATAAATCAATAACCCTTAGAGTGCTCATCATACCCAAGAAGAATGCACTTCAATGTTTTCTCATCTAGCTTTTTTCTCTTTTATTTCGGTATGTGCATGAATGCTTTACAACCAAAAATGCATAGATGAGAGATGGAGGGTTTTGTGCCACTCCATGCTTCCTGTGGAGTCATTCCTTGTAGGGCCTTAGTGGGTGCCCTATTCAACAGATATACTGCTATGGTGACAGCTGTTTCCCAATATTGTTGCCCAATTCTAGCTCCTACGAGCATGCAACGAACCATTTCTATGATGGAACAGTTCCTCCTTTCAGCAACTCCATTTTGCTGAGGAGTATAAGTAGTAGTCAACTGTCGTGTGATCCCATTTTCAATCAAGAATGCAGAAAATTATTTAGAGGTGAACTCCCCCCTCAATCTGAGCGGAGGGTCTTTATAGAAGTCCCTGACTCCTTTTCAACAGATTTCTTGAATTGTTGAAAGAATCCAAATGCTTCAGATTTTAGTTGAAGAAAGAATACCCACATATTTTGTGAGTAATCATCCATGAATAACTGAAAATACCTTTTAACCCCATAACTATTGGGTGTCAAAGGACTGCACAGATCGATATGAACCAACTCCAGAGGTTTCTTTGCTCTTGTAGAGCTCCTTTTGAACGGTACTCTATGTTGATTTCCTACCAAGCAGTCACAGCAAACTGAAAATTTGGTAGAAAGGGAAGGAAGACCCTTTACCATCTCATACTTACTTAACTCAAGTAACCATAACTCATATGTCCATATCTCTTGTGCCATAGGGAAGTTGCCTCCTTTGTAGAGACAGTCATGGCCACATCTAGAGTAGAGATAACATCTAGGGCAAATAAGCCATGCTTATATGAAGCGGTTGCAATGTTCCTATCTCTCCTGGTAATAGAACAACACTTATTGTCCCCCTTAACCCTAAAGTTTACAACCATATCCTTGTCCAAAATTTGTGTGACTGACAACAAGTTGTTTGCCAATCCTGGAATATAGAGAACCTTATCAATCTGGCACTTGCCATCAAGAAGAGTAACATAAACTATACCTTCTCCCTAAAACTTGTAGGTTTTATCATCGGCAATAGTGACAGGTTTGCCCTCTTTGGCCTCAAAAGACTCAAACCATGATTTATCACCAGTCATGTGCTTACTGGCTCCAGAATCGACATACCAAATAGGATCCATCTGCTTGGATATTGTGGTAGTCATGAGCACTTTGTGTGCTCTCTCAGAATCCATGTTAGATTCCTCAACAACAACATTCACTTACTATTGTTTGTTCTAGCCTTTCTCTTTTGATTGTTTATTCTTATGCCAACATCTGTTTGTATCACGACCTTATTTGTCACAGATCTTGCAATATCTCTTTTTCTGTTGAGGTTGTTGAGTTTGTTTCCCTTTTTAATCCTTTTGAGAACTTTCTCCCTTCTAAAAATTACCCTTCTTGTTCTGCCCCTTCCTGTTGGTGTATAGGGCTGTGTTAGAAGAATCATCTCGTTGTAGTTGGCGTGCCTCCTCTTCTTGAAGCAAATTTACCAACCCAACAAAGGTAACTTGTCTCTATGATACATGAAGTGAGGTGATCAACACTCTAAAATAATCCGGTAGAGCTCTCATTACCACTGAGTTAAGGAGCTTATCATCAACTGGTGCTGCCAAGGAATTCAATTTTTCTTTCAACTCAGACACTCTACAAAGAAATTTTTCAACTCTCTCCCTGTTTCATGCTTAGACCGTGTAATTAAGACTAAAGAAATAGAATGGTGGAATCATTCTTTCCTTCATATATAGTTTTAAGGGCATCCCATGCCGCTTTACTATTTTGACAGTCAGCAAGATGAGGTTGAACTTCATCAAAAACAACAAGCAAAATGAGCACTTTTGCTTTGCTATCTATCTTATCAAAGTCTTTCTGACCAACAGTGAGAGTTGTGGCTCCAACTGCAGATGAAGGTCTTTTTGTTGTTCTAGACACAACATCCCAAGATCATCTATCTCTAGGATAGCCTTCATTTTGTTTTCCCATGGTGTATAGTTTGGACCTTTCAACAACTGATGAGCATCAGTCATTAGTTTTGCAGACATTGTGAAGGTTCCTTATAACACCAAATGGTCCCCCCTTCGATATGCCTTAATTCTAGATCGTTATACCATATAAAATACCCGCCCTTACGTGAGGGAGACTATAGGTATTTTGAAAAAATAGAAAAATTACCCGCCCTTACGTGAGGGAGACTGTAGATAATTTTAATGATTATACGATACGTGGTATTTAGGCGGTACTGAAAGGGAATCACCTCGTTGATGGCACCGACCTTAGAAAGCCTTCAATTTGCATGCGTGGGGCATAACTTCCCCTATACACTTTGGATATCCGAACTTTCGTTTGGATTTAAGCCTAAACACGAGAGTGATTGGGGTAGTGGATGGAGTAAAAAAATAGCAAAATGGCAATCTTATCCCTCCCCGACGATTAATAGAGAACAAGCTCAAACGTTGTTTTTGGCAGCTATATTATGCAGCAGATACAGTAGTGCAATCACGATAGCTTTACTTGTAAGTGTTGGCCAGAGGTATCACAAATACCGAATGTTGTAGTGCAATAAATTGCACAGATGGGTTTTAATTATTCCGGGGACTTAAGGAGTGAATTTGATTTTAACTTTTAATGATGTAGTGCAAAGCAAGTAAAAATGCAACATACAACATAAAAGTGCCCACAGAAATAAATCACTAGGTGTCGGGCGCAGCCAAAAATACACCTTTACAATAATGCCAAAATTTACCTTTTCTCAAAAAATTACTCTCTTTCCCCCCTTGATTTTTCGAAAAAAAATACCCCCCTTTAAAAACTTCTTCTTATAAAGCATTTTGAAACATTTTTTTTTACATCTAAAGTTAAAAAAAAAAAAATTATCCTATATAGTAAAAAATTATCTTATGAAAAAAAAAAAAATTAAACTATAAAAGAAATAATATAAAATATTAATTTTTAACTTTAGAAAAAAACTATTAAAAATTAACTTTAAAAACAATGTTTTACCTTTGCTTTGGGGGGTCAGTGGGATTTGAACCCGCGACCTCAGGCTCCCAGAGCCTTAACCACTCGGCTCACCGTTAGGTGAGCCAGTGGGCTGATCTGTAATAGATCAGGCCCCGCTCTTATTTCAAGAGCCTCCACGAGCCAAAAGGCCCTCACGATGGCGTTCCCTCCTCAGCCACCGCTCTTGCGGAGCACGAATGACATGTGGGTGGCGACGGGGTGGCTGGCTCACAGACAACCAAAACTGCCACCAAAATCACTCTACAAGGATCCTTTCGGATCGTTTTCTCCTCTGCAATTAAATACAACCAAAGTTTTTCCACCTAAAAATTGATTGGCCATTGACGCCCTACGTGATGAAAAAATCAGCTCTGGAGGATTTTTAAAGGATAAAATCAATTTTTAATCCAGCCAATCTACTCCGATTGGCTTCCTTATTCCAAAAAATCTTGCAGAATTGAAAAGCACTGAACACAGTGATAAGGAAAAATACCAACTGTGTCACAGTTTTGACGTCGGTGACACGAAGAGTTGTAGGTGACAGGCACGGTTGATTTCTTCAATATCGAGGCAGATAAAAGGTTTATCCCACATTGATGGGATAGTGAGGCGTATAAGGTTTTAAAAGAACCTTTACTCCACAAAGGAGTATAGCCTCTCGGGGAGAGGCTCTCTCCCGAGAGGGTCATGGGTAAGCCTCGGTGTTGGCTCCCATGACGTGTTGGTCGCCATGCTTAGCCCCTTTCGACCATATGGTCGATTGCTCCTTTGTTCTTTCGACCGTATGGTCGACGCTCCTTTGCTATGTCGACCGTATGGTCGATCGCTCCTTTAGTTGTTTGTCGATCACTTCTTTCGATCTAAAAACCAAATTTTTGAGAAATCCAATCAAACTTGATTAAAAAATTTCTCTAACTCGATTAAGAAAATTTCATAATTTCCAATCGAGATTTAAAAATCTTCGCTCATCTAGAGCTCCGCTACTATGAGATCACTTCGAGAGAAATGAGAGTGGCGGAGGTCATGCTCTGATACCATGTGAGAAGCGGAACAACAATTCAATTATTTGATGAAGTATAAATAATACATTAGGGCCAGGATTAGTCCGGAGGTTGTGGAACCACCCAAGACCAATATAGGCGCAGTTGTAACAAAATAATAAATAGCCTAAATTAATCAATTCTAACAATATAAGATCGTTAGGATTGAATTAACTAATGAAAGAAATATTGAAATATATTCTAACAATTTCTCTATTAGTACCTATTTATCATTTATGCAGTAGTAGCCAAATCAAGAATCATAGCTTAGGCCATAACTTCTATTTTCATATTTGTTTGAATAATTCTCAAAGCGGGTTAGGAGTGCTTTGGTATAGGGTTGCTTATCCTTGTGCTATTGTATACTCCCACATAACTCATGTTGCTCTATCTAAGAAAATCCTTTACTTGAGACCATGAAAGTGATCTTATTTGTATGGTTCATTGGATATGCATCTTCTGTCTCTCCAAGATTTGAATTTTATTATTCGACTTTGGGGGCCTAGTTTCTTCCAACTTTTAAATTTCCAGTTAGGTACCTACAATATTTTGCTACTTTCTCTGATTTATTTCAAGAGTCTATCCAAAATTGTGTGTTGATCGTTGTGGAAGAGATTTTTTCTCAACTTCTCTCTTGTCCTCAAAACTACCAAGATGGGGGACCCTTTCTTAGGTAGATGGTGGAAAATAATGTTTACCAAAATATTATTTTTTACATATTTAGCTCTCACAATTTGGATCCATAGCACATTGGGGTTGTTCAACATCCTCTAATATAACTTAGATGTTAATGCCTTATTGTCCTTGACTATTGGTTTGAATCCTAGTCCTTTATGTTTATGTAGGTATAAAGTTTCTCATTGCACCAACGCCCATTTCCTTTCCTCAATGCTCCTCCAAAGGAACTAATGATTTATTTGATCCAACTCTCTCAAAATTACCTTGGGAATGTCCAAAACCATGGAGAGTGTAGAATTGATATAACCAAGGTTACTCTTCTCCTTGAACATAGCCATCGATTAGTCCATTTTTCTATTTTACTTTCTACTCTATCCACTATCTAGACCCAATCCTCCTACTGTCTCTCTGTTTTAAGTGGAAGACCTAAATAGGTGATTGGGAGGGTGGTCTTCTGGTATTGTAATTTTTTAAAAATTATGATCTCATGTCTGGGTGAGCAATAGAAGTAAATGACTTTGGACTTTCTCTCATTGATCCATTGCCTCGTGGCTCTTGAGAAACAACTTATAATAAGTTTAATTCTTGAGGTTTCCTTCACTATTGCTTTTCCTAACAGAGTAGAGTCATAAAAAAACTAAAGGTGAATGATTGTTTGGCTTCATTTACAATAGTGATTCTTGTTAATGTTTAGTTTTTCCTATTTTTGGCCATTTGTCCTTCTTAGGCATTTAGCTAGAATGATGAATAGGTATGGAGAGAGGGGATCTCCCTGCGTAATACTTTTGGACACTATAAACAATTGTGAAGGGCATTTGCTAATCAATACTAAATAGGACACCAACGAGATACATCCCTTGATCTAGTTTATCCATTTTTGTAAGAAACCAAATTGACTCATTACTTTGAGGAGGAAATGTAAGTCCAACCTATCATATGTTGTGGAAAAATTTAAGTAGATGAACGTGGATGGGAATTTTTGTGCTTCCATGGAGTGAATAGCCTCTTGAACTACTACTATCTCATCCATTATTTTTCTGCCTTCCATAAAACCATCCTATTTTGATGAGATAATCTTATGCATAAGTGGTTTGATCCTCTCTGCTATTACCTTGGTGATCATTTTGAGAAAGATATTACATAAAGCTATTATTTTAAACTTTACAATGTGTTTTGCATCTTGTACCTTGGGATCAATGCTATATACATTTTGTTGATTTCCTTTAGCACATCTTTAGCTTTCCTAGCTTCCTCCACCACATCCAAAAATTCTTCATGCAAGATATCCTAAAATTCTTGGTAGAATTTAATGGGGAATCCATCTGACCTAGGGCTATTTCCTTTCTACATTTTGAAGATCACCCATTGTAACTCTGTAGTAGTTACTAGTGTAGTCAAAACTAAATTGTCCTTCTTTGTTATTAGTGCAAGTGTCTCTTGTAACACTTCCTATGGGGATTCAATATCTAAAGGTTCTGCTACGAATAAACTTGTAAATTATATTACTATAATAGATCTCATACCTTCCCATGTGTGGAAATAATCTCCTACTTCTACTCTTAGAGAGGGGATGAAATTGTGTGATTTATGGGCTAGAAGGAATTTGTGAAAGAAGTCTATGTTTCAATCCCCCTCCTGAAGCCATTGGATCCTATATTTTTGCTTCCATAATAGCTCTTCATCTTTTCTCGTTCTTCTTGCTAGGATGTAAGTATGATCTTTTCCATACTTAGATCCTCCATGAGATCATTCATGCAGACCTATTCATTAAAATCTTTGATTTGGGCTATCACTTCCAACTTTATCTTCTTGACATATCAAAACTCTTCCCAATTCTAGGTCCTTATATTAGATTTAATGTACTGAAGCTCCCCACAAAGCAAAACATCTTAAATCCATGTTGAGGTTTGTCTTCCTACCACCATTGTTGCACATTAGGCCTAAAGAGCTATATCTAAATCACATCAATTGGAATATGAATGGTGAGTGTGTGGCCTTGGATTTCCATAGCTCTATCATGATTGAGCAATGATATGAGCCTACATTGTTTAAGATTTCACCATAGGAATGTGTTCATGAATAAAGAAATTGTATAATAACAAGAATTTATCTAATCTTTCAAATATGCAGGTAGAACCTTACCTCTTGTTAGACCATGTCATCAAGCGCTTGTCTAGCATGACATACACAAGGTGGAGGTTTCTGATGTATTCCTTCATGACACTTGTTGTCCTATCTAAGCTATTATTTCCCCTAGCTTCTCTTCCAAGGAAAGAATGGTATTGAAATCTCCTCCTATCAGGGCCCATGCTTTAGGAAATTGGATGATAATATAGTTTATGTCCTTCCACTATCTTTGTTTATTCATGTAGAGCATAACTTGGTTTGATTGTCCGCTTTGTGTTGCTACCGTCAGGAGACCCCAACTACCCACCACTTAGTGGATAACTACATATTTAGGGTCTCAAAGGAATGCAATGCCTCTCAATACCCCTTGGGATATGAGGGATTCCACTCTTCCAGCAAACAATACTTTCCTTGCAATTCTCTATATCTCTTCCACTTACACCTTTATCTCCTAAAGGAAGACAACTTGTAGTCTACTTGTATGTATCAGTCTCCTAATTTCATTATGTTTTGAGGAATTTCCTTTAAGTTTTCTAATATTTCAAGAGATAATCTTCATCAACAAGTAAAAATTCATTTAAAATTGTTACTTTAGTTATGAAATTATTTATAATCAATTGCTTTGAATTATTTTTATTTATCTTCATTTAAAACTTGATGTATTGATAGGCTACGCCTCACACTCATATAATACTACTAGAATAACTAATAATCTGAGAAAAAACTGAAAATTTTCTAATCCCGCAATTCTACTTACTTTTTTACCATACTATATATATATAGTATATTGTTATTTGAAACAAAACTTACCATCATTAAAAAGAAATAAAAGTTTAATCAACCTTAAAATTTTCTATACAATATATAATGTGGGCTTTAGCTTTTCTTTAGCTTTTCTTTTATAAAATTATTATTTTCTTTTTACAATTGAAAGACATATAGTCTTGATGGTAATAATAAAAACAATTATTAAAAAGGCATAATAAAAATTCTCACCAACCCTAACCATCCATTCCTTGCATGACTTTTTGCTAAAAGGTTCTTGTTCAAGAGTAAAGTATCATGTAAAAAAAATATAAAACTTAGTCAAGAAAAAGTACACTACTTAATTATTATAATATATATATATATATAAAATAAAAATAATTATATAAGTATTATTAAATTTGTTGTAAAATGATACAGGGATAAATAATATTCAAGTTTTTTTTTTTTTTTTGGTAATACAGCTATATGGTGATGATGTAATACATGTGAGACCCATTTCAATCTTATATAACCCATTAGAATTGAGTATAAGGGGATTGAAACCCCTTATAAAAACCTATATAAACTCATTATTGTTTTTTTATTGGTAAGGGCTTTGGCTTCTCTTTGAGAGGTCCAAGGTTCAAACCCTACTTAATATGAGGGGGCCATGACCCTCTCATAAAAACACGTGTAAACTCATTGAAAAATAAGTAATCAAACCTTAAAAAAACTTAAACTACTCTTCTTTTTTTTGCTTGGCAGGTGAGTTGGTTACAAACACACTATTTTTAGACCCCGTGGAACACCTATGTGGTTAGGGCTTTGGGTTTTCTTTCGAGAGACTCAAGTTCAAACCACCGTGGAGTGTGGTGTGTGTGAGTGAACTTGTGTACAAAATAAATTAAATAAATTATAATTTATTTTTAAATTAAAATAAAAATTTAATTTTAAAAATATATATATTTATTAAGTAAACACTTCTTATACATATGATGTGTGTGAGTGAACTTGTATACAAAATAAATCAAAATATTTATAAATTATAATTTATTTTAAAATTAAAATAAAAATTTAATTTGAAAAAAAAAAAAAATATATATATATATATATATATATATATATATATATATATATATATATATATTATTAACTAAATACTTCTTATACATATACATATCCGTCGTGGGGATTGAACCTGGTCACATCACCGATAATGCAAGTGGCATCCTTGCTGGTATACCACATCAAAATATTATAAGAATTGATAATAAAAATAGCAGATAAAAGGGCAAAGCAAAGCAAAATTTTTATTGGGATCATGCAATGAAGGATTTGAGCACACTAAATTACATTATTGTCAGCATTTTCTTTATCAGTTATGTAAAGCATTGAGCACGGCATAAACCACGCCAAATAGAAGGATAGTGGAAGAACATTATTTCTGCTTCTCCATCCACAAGTTTAGCCCATGTTTGTTTGTTTTATTAAGATAAGACTATCTTATATTTGTATTTGTGTATTTGTTTTTTTCTAGTACATCTTTTAAACTCCGTCTAAAGAATTGAGGCCCTTCAACCCTTTCTTTATCCATACAAAAAAATTAATATAATTTAAAAATATATATATTTAATATATATTTTAAAAAATTAAAAATAAATATATAAATATTATTAAATTTTAATCAAACTATTTATAAATTAAAATAAAAATTTAATATAATCCTAAAAGAGAAAACATACCATTTCTCTTAAAAGTATTAGGGTACACAAGGAAATTATTAACCATGAATTTCCAGAGAGCCCACGTGAAATATCCATTGGACACATTCCGTATAAATGATTAAAGGTCAATGAAACCATAGCTGTAAACGTGAGGTACTTGAGGAATATGTGGGTCTTCAAAACATGATATGATATGGGATGAGCCACCTGTGGTTTATATCATTTGCAAGAATAGACAAAGCTTGAGTTTTTGAGTTTGATAATTATATATTTATATATTGTTAGATAATTTTTTTATCTAATATTATTTTTTAAATATAAAATAAAAATGTTAAAATGTTTGATTTATTTAAATTAATTTTGATAATATTTTTGAAAGAAATGAAAAAAAAAGGATAAAGGTGGTGTTTTTTTAACAATGTTAGCAAAATTCTCTTAGCCTACTCACAATCATATGGAACTTTAACTAAGATTATAGGACACTTTTTACATGGAACAAGAGCCATTGAAAAAGTAAGAATATATATTTTAATTGAGTGGAATCCACACATTACTATTAATATTATCCCAAAAATATATATATATAATATCCAAAAAAAATAAAAAATTATTGGGATAATATCAAATAACAACATTATTTTTAATGCTGTGAAGATAATGTCACAGAAAAGATAAATAATTTGACCAATCATAATGTTATATTTATTTTAAAAAAAAAACAAATTTCAAAATATAACTTTGTCAAGGAAGTTTTTATCAATTAATAAAAACCAATGAAACATAGCAGTTTTAGGAGATAAATAACATATTTTATAAAAAGACAAGTTAGATATGGTCAAATTAATGTAATAGTGTATTTTTTAATATTTTAATGGGAATCAATAAAAGCCAACTGTAATTTATTATAAATAAAAAATTATTTTTTAATATTTTAATGGGAATCAATAAAAGTCACATGTAATTTATTATAAATAGAAAATTATTATTATACAAAAATATAAATGCAGTTATATTTCAAACTAGTTTTTCAATTCATTAAATTATACATATAATATTTTTATTTGTTTATTATAGATAAATAGATATTAATGTGAAACAAAATTTCAATCATAGAATTTGTCACTAGACTTGCATCATCACATTAACCGGTTAAAAAGCAAGAGGGCCAGTCCCCACACACATGCCCAAACTCGATGTTAATAGGGGTGAGGAATCCTACAAAGTGGGACCAAGGACTTGCACCTTTAAGCCTATCCCATTGGCAAAGAGTATATTATCATTTTCTTTTTTGATTTGGTTAGTGTGAGAAACCCCTACGACCAACGCACAAGGCTGAGAAGACTCCCCCAATCATGACCCCTCTTAATGAGAAGGCTCCCCCAACCATGACCCCTCTTAATGAGAAGGCTCCCCCAACCATTACCCCTCTTAAAGCCGAGAGCTATGCTTATCAATAGGGAAATTAACACACAACCACCACCCCTCATATTCACTCGCCCACATCGCGGTTTAGTATATTATCAAATTTTAATCAATAAAAGTTTTTAATATATATAAAAGATTGAAACAGACATCACTACTACATAGTGGTATAACGACAACTTAACAATTAAATTAAAACTTAATACAAAAAGGAACTTAACAATTAAATTAAAACTTAATACAAAAGTTAAAATAAAAGATGAGGAAAAACAATAATATTAATACGTGTGAATATTAATATGGTCGACTAGAATAGTTGCAAGGGCTTTGGCCTCTCTTTGGGAGGTCCAAGGTTCAAACCCCACTTAATACGAGGGGATCGGGACCTTTCATAAAAACTTGTGTAAACATAAAGAATCAAGTGACATTAATTCAATCAGTTAGATTCCTCAACATTTCAAAGAGGAGACCCAAGTTCATGAATAATATCCAAACATTGTTGTAATATCACCATGTGGTGATGATGTAATATGGATGGAGTCTGGAGCCTGGAGCCTGTTTCAATCCCATAAAACCCATTAAAAAATATGGTCAACTAGAACGCTCATGTATCATAAACCACGTTCTAGACCTTCTAGTAGCCTTTATCCAAGATGACATTGGATAATTAATACATTTTTATCTTCTACAGAGCATTTAGATGTCTACTTTATTCATTCATGGTAATACAATTGGCAGACTTGATTGCCCATATCACCATAGGCCATATGGGATAACCCTCGTAGAGGATGTTTAAAAAAAACTAACTACTTATGCAGTATATTTCACATAGGAATCTTCTCCCTTCCAAATTTTAAAGGGCAATGTGATCTTTTGAAAATAAAATATTTTGAAGAAATATTTCGAGGAACATTTCGATGCTTTAAGTTGGACAATTCAATCCTATCTTTTTTCTTTCAATGACACTTTACTTTTCACACAAAACGAGCTATCCTTATGTGACAAGTATAAACGTATTTAAAGTTGTTGAAAAGATTTTTTCGAGCTCGATCCAATGAAATTAGTATTTTTACATTTTGTGAAGACCTGTTCTATTTACTGAAGCTACCAATTTTGGATCATCCATCTTTTAGTTTTTTTGTTTTTCATGTTTTTTCTCCTCCCTGTTTGTGCATTGGAGTCTAATGCTTTTGTGGTTGGAAGGAGTGATAAGAAATCTTAAGAATTAAATAATATTAATTAATTAAACATTATGATTAATTCATTAATTAAAATCAATTAGATTTTTAAGTGTCAGACAGACCTACGAGCCTTATCTTTTAATTTGGAAGACTTGAAAAGTTAATTGTGAAGCCTCTAAAAAAATTGTCGCACCTTTGTTAGGACCCTCCTAACATGTCCTAATTACTTATATTATTTATTCATTATATTCTAGGATCACAACCCTTCACTCTTAAAACTATTAGACTAGGTATTTAAATGCAATCCACATATGATAATAAGGCATCATCGAACAAATATATAAATTAAGTCTATTGTGGGTTTTCTACCTTACAATCAAAAAGCGATTCAATATAAAAATGATCCTGCTTCCCGCACCATTTAGTTTCATACCATCTGGATCAGAGCTAGATCAAGGAGCAAATTCACCATTAAAATTTTTTCCCACCGCACATTTCAGCCAATCCACATTCACGAGGACGCAAACAACATTCACGCTTCACGGATCCGTGTCAAAATCCTCGCAAAAAATTAAACCTTCTCCTAAGGTACGAATTAAGTTGTCTTACACCCAAATTGCTCGACCTTTCACGTGGTGACCGATGGCTGTTTTGAAAAAGCTAAAATCTTCAACGCAACATCAAGGTTTTCAACGTCCGAAACGCAAAGGAAAAAAATTAAAATTATTTTTTATTTTTTTATTTTTTTTGCTCACTTGTACCAAGTCATATTGATCGTTACCTACACCAACCGCAATGGCTGAAGGACGACGATCACTAGATTCCATTCATGAGAAACACGAAAGGCTCGTTGAAGAAGTTCAACAAGAAAGAGAGGAGAATACCCGTACCACAAGAGAACTCTTCGAGAAAATATTTATAATGGATGTTAAACTTGATGCCATCAGTCAAAATCAGGCAACAACACATGCAAATTCACCCAACCACGGGTCATCAAACCGAGCAATGTTAGGAGGTCCACAAACTTCCATTCTACCATGGACGACCAAATTAGAATTCCCAAAATTTGAAGGAGGAGACCCTACAAACTGGATCTACCGAGCAGAGCAATATTTCTCACTAAATCAAATTCCAAAAATGCAAAAAGTGCATATTGCCTCCTTCCACTTGGAAAACGACGCCATCCAATGGTACCAATGGTTCAAGAAAACTAACGACACTCCGACGTGGTCAACCTTTACACAGAATCTATTAGTGTGATTTGGCCCTAGCAAGTTTCAAAGCTTTACAGGGGCCCTCACTAAATTATGCCAAACCACTTCGATAAGCGAATACCAAGCAGAATTTGAAAGGCTAGCTAATCAAACATCCGGATTAGACGTTGCCTTCTTTCAAGAATGTTTTGTCAACAGATTAAAAGAAGAAATTCGAATAGAGGTGCAAATGTATAACCCTACAAACATGTTAGAGACCATCGGCTTGGCAAAATTAGCGGAGGACAAAATCAAGGCATGAAATCGGTTCACAAAACCAACTTGGGGGAAACCATCAAACACTTATACCAACCCCAAACCAATGCAAAATGGACGAACCCAAAACTCCTACACAAACCCCAAAATTAACCTCGCTCTACCAATTAAGCGTCTGAGTTTCGAGGAAATGAAGGAAAGACAAGCTAAGGGTCTTTGCTACCATTGCGATGAGAAATTTGACAGAAATCATAAATGTGCCTCACAAAAATTATATATTCTAGATGCCACAGAGGAAGGGAATTCTACTGAAGAGGAACCTGAACTCGAAATAGAGGTATTATCCAACACACTTGAAAGTGATAAAGAAAATGCACCAAAGGTTTCCTTCAATGCCCTTGCCATATTTTTTGCCCCTCAAACAATGCGAGTTAAAGGGTATTTTAAGAAAAAAACCTTACCGTGCTCCTAGATTCTGGTAGCACACACAATTTTATCGATCCAAAGGTGGCTAAACAAGCAAATTGTTTTATATACCCTTGCAATAACTTCGAAGTGATGATTGGAAATGACGAAAAAATTGCATGCAAAGGAAAATGCAAAAATATAAAACTATGGGGGTTTATAACATGAAAGGCGACATGTACGTCCTACCCCTAGGTGGGTGCAACATTGTACTAGGCGTACAATGGTTACGAACCTTGGGCGTAGTCTAATGGGAATTTGATGAACTATGGATAAAATTCATAGCAAAGAACCAAACCTATATTATCCAAGGCCTGAAATCAGGACCTTCCCAAATCGTCAGATTGCATAGAATGGAGAAAATTATCCGAAGAGGAAACAAAGGAATGGTCGCCCAATTATTTTCAATTCAACCTAGTCACAAAGAAGACGAGACACCAGAGTTACAAAATATTTTACACCACCATAAGGCGGTATTCAATGAACCAAAAGGACTACCTCCACAACGAAGTCACGTTCACACTATTCCACTATTTCTAGGGTATCGCCCTCCTAATATTAGACCTTATCGTTATCCATACCTCCAAAATACCAAAATAGAGAAATTAGTACAAGAGCTTCTTAAGGCAGGAGTCATTAGACCTAGCAAAAGCCCTTACTCCTCTCCAATTATTTTAGTTAGAAAAAAGGATGGATCGTGGCGTTTATGTGTCGATTTTCGAGTGCTTAATAAAATGACCATCAAAGATAAATTTCCTATTTCGGTCATAGACGAGCTATTAGATGAACTCCATGGGGCAACTTATTTTTCCAAGTTAGACTTACGGTCAGGCTACCACCAAATATGAGTCAATGAAAAGGATATTCCTAAGATGGCCTTTCGCACTCACGAAGGGCACTACGAATTCTTGGTGATGCCATTTGGCTTGACCAATGCTCCTTCTACCTTTCAAAGTCTAATGAATAAGGTATTTCACCCTTTTCTTCGTAAATTTATATTAGTTTTCTTTGATGACATTTTGATTTATAGCAAAACATGGGAAGAACATTTGGACCATGTTAGACAAGCGTTCCAAATCTTGGAGGAAAATCAACTTTATGCAAAAATATCAAAGTGTTCCTTTGGAAAATAAGAAATTGAATACTTAGGGCATATTGTCTCAAAGGAAGGAGTTATGGTAGATCCTTCCAAAATCGAGGAGGTGAAAAATTGGCCTATTCCAAAAACCTTAAAAGCTCTACGTGGGTTTCTTGGACTAACGAGATATTATAGAAAATTTGTCCAAAATTATGGTAAAATCATTGCTCCTCTAACAACATTACTTAAGAAAAATACTTTCAAATGGTTGTCTAAAGCGGATGAGGCCTTTATCACCTTGAAAACTGCAATGTGTACCACCCCTGTTCTAGCCATGCCCAAATTTTCTAAACCATTCGTCATTGAAAGTGATGCTTCAGGAATAGGAATGGGAGTCGTACTCATGCAGGATGAAAGGCCTCTAGCTTTTATAAGCAAAGCATTTTCTCCTAAGAATTTAGCTCGCTCTACGTATGAAAAAGAGATGTTGGCAATTGTCCATGCTATTCAACATTGGAGGCCTTACCTTATTGGCCAACATTTCATTATATGCACTGACCATCATAGCTTGAAGTATTTTTTGGAACAAAGGACTAATACCCCGGAGCAACAAAAATGGGTTACTAAACTTCTTGGCTATGATTATGAAATTACATATAAAAAGGGAAAGGACAACATGGCAGCCGATGCACTTTCTAGAAAATTTGAAGATATGCCTCAAGTCCATGCTCTTTCCTCCCTTATTCCTAAATGGGTAGATGAGGTGCATGAAGAATGGATAAATGATCCTACTATCCACGCCTTAATTCAACAAATTCAACATAATCCTAGTAGCAAAACTCCATACACTTGGAAGGACAATATATTAAGATACAAAGGGAGGATGGTCCTCACCCCCAATTCAACTTATCATGAAAAAATTCTTCATGAGTTACATACCTCACCCACTGCAGGCCACTCAGGGTTCTTAAAAACCTATAAAAGAGCCACTACCTCCTTCTATTGGGTAGGAATGAAAAATTACATCAAAAACTTTGTAAAAGAATGTGAAGTTTGCCAAAGACAAAAGGGGGAGACCCTCACTATTCCAGGATTACTTCAACCTCTTCCTATACCCACAAAAACATGGGTAGATATTTCTATGGACTTTATTGAAGGATTACCAAAATCAGGAGGAAAAACAACCATTTTCGTAGTCGTTGATCGTTTATCTAAATATGCCCATTTTTGTTTCGTGGCTCATCCTTATACCACTAGCACTATAGCCCACCTCTTCCTAGATAACATCTTTAAATTACATGGTATGCCCTCCATAATTGTTAGTGACCGTGACCCAACTTTCACTAGCACCTTTTGGAAGGAATTGTTCAAATTACAAGGTACTCAACTTCGTATGAGCTTCGCTTACCATCCTCAAACCGATGGCCAAACAGAAGTTGTAAATAAATGCTTGGAAACATACCTTCGATGTTTTGTTTCTACTCAACCACTCCATTGGGTAAAGTGGCTTTCACTAGCGGAATGGTGGTATAACACTTCATACCATACGTCCATCAAAATGACTCCTTATAAAGCACTATATGGTCAAACACCACCATCCCTCACTTCCTATATTCCAGGGACTACAAAAGTCCATGCAGTGGAAACAGAACTTGCTAATAGAGATGACATACTACGGATCCTAAAAGAGAACCTACACACCGCCCAACATTGCATGAAGCAACAAGCCGATCAACATAGAAGCGAACGTAGTTTCCACGAGGGTGATATGGTTTTCTTACGTCTCCAACCTTACCATCAATCCTCTCTTAAAAAAAAGGTTCTTAGAAGTTAGCACCCAAATTTTACGGGTCATATAAAGTTCTCCAACGTATTGGGACCGTTGCTTACAAACTAGAGCTTCCTCCCTCTTCCAAACTTCACCCCGTATTTCATGTATCTTGCCTTAAGCTCACAGTGGGAGCCCATATCACGACACAACCCACTCTCCCTGAATTCTTCGATGATGGAGTACTTCTAGTCGAACCAGAAGCTATCTTGGATCGCCGCTCCCGTCACCTTCTTACTCATGATATCATGAAAGTTTAATCCATTGGAAATGTCTACCTTTAGAAGACACAACTTGGGAAAATTTTCAAGATATCCAGTAGCAATTTCCAAATTTCCAGCTTTGAGGACAAAGCTCCTTTGAGGGGGGTGGCATGTTAGGACCCTCCTAACATGTCCTAATTACCTATATTATTTATTCATTATATTCTAGGGTCACAACCTTTCACTCTTACAACTATTAGACTAGGTATTTAAATGCAATCCACATATGATAATAAGGCATCATCGAACAAATATATAAATTAAGTCTATTGTGGGTTTTCTACCTTACAATCAAAAAGCGATTCAATATAAAAACGATCTTGCTTCCCACACCATTTAGTTTCATACCATCCTTATGTGATTTTATTTGTAATTTATTAGACTTATCTCTTATTCAGGCTTATCTGCCTCATCAAATTTTGTAAGGTGTATAAATACATGTTTGATCAATGAAAATAGCATACAAGCTTTCAGATAGCTTGAATCTTTATCATTGTTTGTCTATGTGATGTAAGATTTTATTAAGTAGTCATTAGACCCTTTTAAATTACAACTAGTGTCCCTATGATAAAAGTAGCAAAAACTATGTGACAAATCATGGACTTTTTTTAACTTGTAGTTGTGTCTCTTTAATTTAAGTTTTTGTAACAAGTCATATTGGTTGGAGTCTAAGATTTTTTGTCAATAGAACTGGTGGACCCTTCCTATTGACATACACATATTGGAGTGTCTTTAATCTAATTCCTTGTTAACAAGTCATTGAACCCTCTTTACTTATGAACTGGTGAATAGTGGACCTTTCATAATGAGTAGTGAACCCTCAACTTGTTATTCATCTTTATGATGTAAGTTCTTATTAATGCATCCTTTTTGGGGGCTTTGTGAAAAAATCGTGGAATTTGTGGATCCCCTTAAGTCATTGTTGATGTCTCTATGATGGAAATAGTGGGTTCTCTTGACTTGTAATTAGTGTCCATTATTATTAACAATAAATTACATGAGTGTCTTTATGGTGTAGGTTCTTGTTAACAAGTTATTGGACCCTCTTAAGTTATAATTAAAAATTAGTGGATCCACTCTTGCCTTGTATTTGTCTTTATGATGCAATCTATTGCTAACAATTATTTTCATTGGAGTGTGAGAATTTTTTTGGGAGTAGTGGACCCTCTTAGCTTGAAGTTGCTATCTATATGATGAAAGTAGTGGATCCTCTTGGTTTGTAATTGATGTCTTTATAATTGTTCTAACTCCTATGAATGTTTTTATGATATAATTTTTTGTTAAAAAGTCATTGAACCTTCACACTTGATTTTTCTAAAATTACTTCTTTTGATATATGTTGAATGAAAGTCTCTTATCTTTAGTTTTTGTTAATAATTTCTCATATCCTTTCAACTTGTACTTGTTGAATAGTGGACCTTATAGGATGGGCAATGAATCCTCTTAATTTGTGACCAATACATTGATGATAAGTTCTCTTTAACAAGTTTTTTTAATTAAAGTAAGAATTTTATATGTTAGCAAATCACCACTATTTTCACAGGATTTCACAATATTTTTAGACATAAATTCATACAATAAATCACTCAAACAATACACAATAAACTCATTGAATTTTATTGAAAATACATCTACTATAAGCAATGCATAAATGCAATGCTTCTTCGATACAATATTACATGGCTTTGTCTTCAATATATACATACATGAGACTCTTCATATGCACATGACTCTTGACCTTTACACTTACATAAACTCTTCATCTCCTCATACTCACAAAAGATCTAACTATTCACATTTCTCTCTTACATAATAATAAATCTCATATATTTACATAAAAACAAAGTTTCTCATTATTACTCCTCCTCACTTCTAAAATTGACACTTCACTCATATAACTCACACTAACATGACACCTCACACACTTAACTCCACACTTACTAACTTGACACCTACTATATAACTCCACACTTACTAACTTGACACTTACTATATAACTCCACACTTATTTACATGACACCTCCTACTTTATACTTATATATTGAACACACCCTAATCTAAATTATTACATGGTGTTTGCATTATTATTGAAGGGTACCAAATATTGTAATACCTCCAACATTATATAGTAGATCCTCTTAACTTTTACTTAGTGCTTATGTGATAGAAGTAGTAGAAGCCCTTGAATTGTCTTTTTTATAAGTTCTTGTTAGTAATATATTTTCGTCGAAGAATAGAAGAATGAAAATTTTATAAGAATAATTGACTCTCTTAACATACTAATCTTTTAACATGTAAATAATGTATTTATATCCTATATAACCAATTTAAAAAAACTTGTATTCAACATCTCTTTCTATAAACATTAAATTATAAATTTAAGTTTTATCTTATAATCAGTGAATTGTAAACCCTATCTTGCTTGCATTAAAAGGATTTTATATGTTTATTAGAAAGGTTTTTAAAATATTCTGAATTCTTTCCACCGAAAGTGAATGCACATAAATCTCAAAGTCAAAGAAATGCTATATTCAAGAATGGAGAAAGCAACTTATTACCTCAAAAAAACATGCCGATTACTTTTAAACAAACATAATGTATTTTTATTGTCCTTAAAGTTGCTTTGCAAACGTCACCGCTTAGACAGGCATGGCCCCTTTAAAATTAAAAATAATTCTGCGTTATATTTTTAAAAGAACATTAAGTCAGAAAATAAATAAAGCCGTCAGTATTTTCATGCCTATCTATGACTATGTTATAAAACGAAGCTATTCCTGAATTGACTTGAAAAAAGAGTATCTAAATTACTTTTGTAACTGTCTGTCACTGTATCTTTTAGCTTACAGGACAATTTCAGTAATATTCATTATAAATGCAACTAACTTTAATAACTAACCTGGATAGTTTACAGTACAATTCAAATAATATTCATTATAAATCCAACTAACCTTAGTAAAGGTGGCAGGTATGTAAGTTTTTAAATTTTGTTACGAAGATAGGTTGGTTGATAGCAATTAAGTGCTTGTCAGTAAGTTGCTTTTATTTAATTTCTTTAAAACTTAAAAATCCTATTGACTTTATCTTGAGTCAATATATCTAAAATTATAAAAAAAATTCAAATAAAAAATTCAATATTACTCTCAAACAATTCACCATTATAAATATTGAAAGTAAGAAGATATTTTTAATATATTTAAATGATTTTATTTATGTAGGTTAATTTTAATAAAATTGTGTTCATGCTAATATTCTATTAACAAATCCTAAGATTTCACATTAATACTTCTTCTGTAAGGTATGTAAATTGCATAAAGTCACTGCCATAAACCTTGAGGATTGTGATGGGTCTTTCTTTGAGTCTGTTCGAAGAAAGTTAAGATGAAGAATTCTAATGTATGGATTATTTATCATTACATTATAAAAGTAGTTAAATATCCATAAACTATTTCCCTACTTCAACGGTTGTAGTAACAAGACAAACAATAGCTGCTTCAAACTTCATAAAAACAAAATATTGTCATGATAGAAAACAAAACAGATAATAGAATGAAACTGAATGTCGTTAGAAATATAATAGAAAAGAAGAAAATGTAGACAGAATTGAATCTGGGTAATTGCAGAATGGAAACAAAACATTTTGAAACTAATGCAGCAGTTATTGACCTTAGTTTGATTGAGAACTAATTTTTCCAAATTTTTTTAGGGATGGAAAAATAAGTAATTGTAATTTTTGAGGTTTGAGCATATCAGTTAATGAAGTGTAAGCTCAAAGGTGTAAACCGTGAGATGAGATTGAATGAAGATAATTGTAATTTTGGAAAGAGAATATCCATAAATTAAATAAATAATTGGAGAAGATGGATGTATAGGGTTAAACAGTTTTTTAACTATGACTTTTCGTAAAGCTGAGAGCTATGCTTATCAATAGGGAATTTAACACACAGCGGGTACGCCATCACACCCCCACCCCCTCATACACTCCCATTGAGCAGTCTCCCTCTTAATCATGACTCCTTGTAAAACTGAGAGCTATGCTTATCAATAGAAAATTTAACACAGTCACCACACACCTCCACCCTTCAAACACCTCCACCCTCTCATACAGATTTGAACATTAGACCTTCCAAAAAAAAATCCGAAACTTTACACTTTTCCAATAATAAGGTAATATTTTTATTTATAAAATCGTAGACTTAGTGGTGCAAGCTATATGAATTAAGGGTAAGTTTAATAATGAAAACAAAGGTTTGAAAACTGAGAATATATCAGGAGAACAGATGTACTGTTAATTCGTCGTAAGAAAAGATTTAAAGATCATAAAGTGAAGTGGAAGTTGTCAATCATGCTTATGTTAGACTTCGCTTCTATTGAATCTTATATGAGATTCTTCACTTATCTTCTATTGATCTTGAAAGGTTGTATGGTGGATGTAGTAGCCCTCTGGCCTCCGGTTGGTCATCCTGATGAACAAAAATCAGTTTTAATATATTGTCTTTCACATTCTCTTCCACAGAATTCTTCAAATAAACTTCAGAATAACAGGGTTAAAATTCAAACCACTATCAAGCTTTGATTCTATTAATTCTATTCTCCACTGTTAGGAGTTTCCCCTTGGAACAAGTTCTAGCTTTCAAAGTGGATCATTCCAAACTCTGAATCTTTTCTTCACATGTATATACATAATGGCTAAAGTATATATTACTGCTAATCAAAATAAACTCACCAACAAATTTATCATCATCTACAAATTGGAACTCAACAACATCCATCCAGACAAAAGTTGGAGATAGAAGGACCATTGAAACTAAACATAGATTACCAAAATGTAAACATTATTTCTGTCTTCTGCAGATCCAGATCTATAAAAAAAAAAAGCCTTGCACATTGTTTTCAAGAAGGAGGAAAAAACAGACAACCAATAGGAATTAACCCACCAAATCTCTTTACACATATATAAACTGAGGCTTCAAAAGCCACTGCTCTGCTCTAAGAGTAAGCAACACGAGATGACCACACATTCTTGATATTAAATGGACTACAGCCCTGTACTTTTCTTGACTTTCCACCATTACTGCTACTACTTCGTCTATGCTTGCCAGATTTCTTGTGCAGCAAACTCCACTTCTTCTCCCCCTCTGATGGCCCAAAGGAAGGAGGAGGACTGAGAGGAACAAAAGTATCAGCACCACTATCATTAGCAATGCTATTCCTCTTGGGTTTCCCTGGTTCTGCCTCCCATTTGAAGGGAACCCCCCCTGCTGGAGCAGATCTGTAATACACCCTAGAGGAATACCTATTTGGGTCCTCCTTAATCAGACTGCACACAAAGAATTTGTTCTCCAAGTCCAATCCTCCTTCTCTTCCTCCTCCTCCATTGTTGAGAACTGTCTCAGATGAGGAAGACCCTGAGATTCGAACCGAGCTTTCTGAGGTCATAATGGAGCTCACTACCGACTGGTCTGTGTCTGAAAAAGAACCTCTATTCTTACAAACAGAGGAATTTTGACCCATGAGTCTTCTGTGACAGAGTTCTCACTAAAGTTGACAAAAAGTAGTGGTGGAGTATTGGCAACCTTCTTTGCATGTAGTGGTGGAGTATTAGCACAACCTTCCTTGCATGGGACTATCACAAGAGAGATTATGTTATATGGAAGGGGAGGGGGGCTCTTGAATGGACTGAAATTATTGTCATTGGAGGGAGACCATGGGTCCTTATCATTAATGTCCTGGTCATGGGGATTGTGGACCACGAGGGCAAATTAATGGTGTTTTTTTTCCCTTCATTCTCCGGTATGGTGTGGCTCTAAAATTCTTTAGGGCAATATGTGGGGAAGGGTGGGATTGGCTGACAGTCCTACGCCAATACCTAGTTTCCAATAGAAGTTAATAGAGACTTCCATTGCACCCACCCCATGTTTGTCAGAGTGATATTTTTTGGGTCTTGCTGACATGGAGAGTCGGTGGATGAGTGATATTCTCCCATCTACACCATCTAATATTTTAGATGGCCCTTCCAATCCAAAGATGGTTAGAGCCGTTCCCTTGTCGCTTTGCAATTGAGGGGACATGCCTAATGTTGACTCTTATAGGCATAAAAATAGTAATACCCACCTTGAGTTGGGTAGGATCCTTGCTTTATGGCTTTGCAACATGCCAAATGTTGGACTCTCATAGGCCTAAAATAAGGATTTAGGGATACCCACCTTGGTTTTTTAAGGCTTAAGAATAGCCTCTTGGACATGAAATTAGTAATATCCTCTCGATTTTTTAATGCTTAAGAATGCCATTTACAATTGTTTTTTAAAATAAAAACTGACCCATAAATTCAGGTTTCATGTGTTACATGTCTTCCCGTGGCATGACATTCATAGCATCAAGGGATTATTAGCCCTTTAATCCATGTGATGCCTGTGTTGCTTGGGGTTCACTTTTGGAAGTCTTTCCTGTTTTATTTAATTTTTGGTTCCCTTATGGCTTTGCAATTGAGGGGACATGCCTAATGTTGACTCTTATAGGCATAAAAATAGTAATACCCACCTTGAGTTGGGTAGGATCCTTGCTTTATGGCTTTGCAACATGCCAAATGTTGGACTCTCATGGGCCTAAAATAAGGATTTAGGGATACCCACCTTGGTTTTTTAAGGCTTAAGAATAGCCTCTTGGACATGAAATTAGTAATATCCTCTCGATTTTTTAATGCTTAAGAATGCCATTTACAATTGTTTTTTAAAAATAAAAACTGACCCATAAATTCAGGTTTCATGTGTTACATGTCTTCCCGTGGCATGACATTCATAGCATCAAGGGATTATTAGCCCTTTTATCCATGTGATGCCTGTGTTGCTTGGGGTTCACTTTTGGAAGTCTTTCCTGTTTTATTTAATTTTTGGTTCCCTTATGGCTTTGCAATTGAGGGGACATGCCTAATGTTGACTCTTATAGGCATAAAAATAGTAATACCCACCTTGAGTTGGGTAGGATCCTTGCTTTATGGCTTTGCAACATGCCAAATGTTGGACTCTCAAGGGCCTAAAATAAGGATTTAGGGATACCCACCTTGGTTTTTTAAGGCTTAAGAATAGCCTCTTGGACATGAAATTAGTAATATCCTCTCGATTTTTTAATGCTTAAGAATGCCATTTACAATTGTTTTTTAAAATAAAAACTGACCCATAAATTCAGGTTTCATGTGTTACATGTCTTCCCGTGGCATGACATTCATAGCATCAAGGGATTATTAGCCCTTTAATCCATGTGATGCCTATGTTGCTTGGGGTTCACTTTTGGAAGCCTTTCCTGTTTTATTTAATTTTTGGTTCCCTTATGGCTTTGGAATTGAGGGGACATGCCTAATGTTGACTCTTATAGGCATAAAAATAGTAATACCCACCTTGAGTTGGGTAGGATCCTTGCTTTATGGCTTTGCAACATGCCAAATGTTGGACTCTCATGGGCTTGTTGTCACATTTTGCACGGGGTGCAATGTCTTCAATATTGTTTTGTAACAGTGCTGCTCTTCTTTTCCTCCTTCCGTTTTTCTCCCTTCTCTCCCTTTCCTTTTCTTTCCCATTCTCTTTCTCTCTCCCCTTTTTTCCTTGGAGTTCCCCAGTTGATTTTCCAGCTTTCCAGCAGGTCTATCTGAAATTGGCTAAGTCTGGGTGCAAAGTTCGCACTTCGCCCAGTTTTGGTGCGAAGTGCGCACTTCGCCCCACTTTCTGGGCGCACCTTGCACTGGCAAACTGGCAGGTCAATGCAAAAAAAGGGTAAAATGTCGGAGCAGGTCCATATGGCGGCAGACACCAGTGTTTGCCTGTGCGCAGTTTGACTTCTCAACAGAGCCAGAATGCGCCCTTGACAGGTGTACAGTAGGGAAACAAACCTGGAATTTGACCAAGGCTTGAAGGCCCTCCCCGAATGCACTGATTTTTGCACGCATCCCAAGGAGCCCCGATCCCAAGCAAAGATGGATAGACTGCCCTCTAAGGCAGGCATGTGTCACATGACGATAACCCATCATCGGACAAGTGTCCAGACTTCGGGATTTGAACCAAGACTGCCGACCAAAAGGGATAAGCATGGGCTGCCTGCACCGCTGCGTTAATAGCCTCATTCAAAGCCGATCCGAGGTTTCACTCGCTCCAGCTACTAGCAAGCCTCGCCGACTTGAAGATTTACCCACCACTCCGCCACGTAGTCGTCCGGCTTCCGGAAAGACCATGCTGTCGGGTACGACCCGATCCGACAAAAAGTCGGCATTTGCGGCTCTTTCACCGCTTCTGTCAACTCATGTTTGACTGGGACTCTGTGCCCATTAATGTAACGGGTGGGACTCAGGCTATAAAATCCCATCTGAAATTCATTGTAAAGTGTGGAAGGGGAATGTTTGTTAGGGAACTACTGTGCTTATTGTAACCGTGCTTCGCTTATGAATACAATCGTATGCCTGGTTCTGTTCTACTGTCTTTATTCTTTTATGTTGTCTTTCATTATATGCCTTAGGCCCACCTGTGTCGCTGCTCGTTAATTCACTTTGGCATTTGGCGATCAGGTTCCTCTAGCATTGTTTGCTTAAAACACCTTCTGTACTTCATTATTTAAAGCATTCATTATAAATTTGGTAGTAGTTCCATCAGTTGTGTGTGACGTTGCTGGCCCGTATCTGGTGATTGATGCGATCCCCTGCTGTTAGTTCCTTGTAGGGAATGTTTGCTAGGGAGCCATTGAAGCTGTGTGGTTAAACTCTCTACCTAACACATATACCTGGCTCTGACATCTCTAGGTTTACTTTCTACCCCTGTCAGTGTACGTATCTGGTGATTGATACGATCCCCTGCTGTTAGTTCCTTGTAGGGAATGTTTGCTAGGGAGCTATTGAAGCTGTGCATACGCTGCTGATGTATCGGAAGTACGCCTAGGTTTTGCGGTTCCTTGTCATGCTCTGTGTTTGTATGCGGTAAGTAGCGGTGATTGGTGTGTTCCCGTCATCGTTAGTTCCCCCCACCAACCTTTGGACATATTTGTATCTCTTTCCGTACATTTGTCTCTTTCCGTTCTTTTATTTCTTTCTCGTTCCCTTTAGCTTAAATCAAGCCCCCCCCAAAAGGAGCCGGCCTTCTCCGGAGATTGGCTCGGAAGGCATCTCTTCCTTCCGGCCTTTCATGCTGGTGGGCGAATCTGGGCGCATTAACCAAAAATCCTTTCCTCATGGCAGATTCGTAACCAACAGTTTCTCTGGCACGCCCGGTGGGACCCTTGTCCCACGATTTAAAGAAAGAGTACCCATCTAGTTTCCACCTAGCACAACAGTTCTTCTGACCCGCTCGGCGGAACACGGGTCCCACATCTGACGAGAGATTTTCCGATCAGTCTCCACCTGGCGCTGACAGTTCCTGAGCTCTTGGTGAGACAAGGAAGTTTCTCACCCCCGACAGAATCGAAGCACCGATGTTCGCTTCATTGCTGTTCCAAATCTGAACATCTGGCGACTCTGCACGAACAAATCCTCTAAGTCTAGAAGACCGGTCCGGTCACCTTCATGCACACGATAAGGTGGCGAACAAGAAATCCGAGAAGCCCGCCTGAGTTCTACGAACTAGACATCCACGCTCGAGGCGAGATACCCAGGCTGGCTGATCCGCGAGCTCGTTTCGACGAAGCCGAGGCTGAGATCCAAGAAGAGGCCGAAGCTGAGGTCGGAAGAGCCGAGTACGAAGTAGAAGAGGCCGAGGAAGAGGAAAATCTTGTATCCTCGGAAAGTACCGATATCGAGTACACAACCGACGACGAAGAAGAAGAAGAAATGGCTGATCAACAGCCGAATGACGATGATCTCTTCCCGACGGTGGACTCTACAGGGCCTTTGGCCCTGATCGGTCAGCAAGTTGTGCCCCCTGCTGCTTTAAAGTATATTCCCACATACGACGGCTACGGTAAGACGGCGTACGAGCACATCCAGGACATCCTTGCCCTGGCCGCACTGCATACCATCATCGATGAAAGTGTGAAGACCCGTCTGCTGGCCCTTTCCCTGAGGGGAAAGCTTCTCTACTGGTGGAGATCGTTGCCAGAGGGATCCATCACTGGGTGGCCCGACTTGCCGGGAGGCTCGTAAAAGGATGCAACGAGTCCGCTGATCCTACCTCTCTATCGCATCGGTTCCAAGCAATCTAGAGGCATCCTCAAGAGGAGGTGTCCGATTTTAACATTAGGTTTGCGAGATCCCGGAAACGGGTACCTCGCGAACTTCGGCCTTCGACCGGCATGGTCGCTCACTACTATCTGAGGTCTTTCAACTCAGACATATGCTTGCTGCTGAAGATCGCCCGAATTGACGAGTTCCCTGCACTGTACGAAGCTGCCCAGCAAGCTAAAGCTGACATTATCTCCATCGACAGGCTTTCGTCCAGAGTGCAGGAGCCGATTCATCCCGACTTTCCAAGATCGCAGTATCCTTCTACTTCTGGTGGTGTGCCGTCTACTTCAGGGCAGCAGCCCCAGCCGCAGTGGAATCCGGCGCCGGTCGTAACTCAATACGGCCCTCCTCAGTTGCATTACCCTCATCCGCCTCCTCCCGCTCCGCATTTTCCAGCGCTTCCTGCTCCCCGCAGTATGCGTCTTATTCTAACCCTCCTCCATTGGCCGCTTTGCCTCCATCGGCACGATTGCCGCCTCCGACAGACGAGCATCCAGAACACGATTCTACAAGAAGTGCGGGCTTTGGCCTCCGGATATCATGCCATGTCCAATGACATGACAACTATGAAAAAGAAGCAGGCCCAAATGGACTTTGCTCCTAGAAGGCCGTATGCGCCATCGGCGCTGACAAAAGATAAAGCCCCAGAAAACCAACCGCAGAGGCGTCCGCCTCCGAGAAATGCTGCTATAGATGACCCACCTGGTCCTCCCCGACCGAGTCAGCCGGTGCACTACGTGCAATGACCCGCATTCGGAGGAAGATTGCACTTTGCACCAAGCACTACATCCAGACCTTGGCCGGCAACACTATAGAAGATGATGAGCTGTACATGATCTTGGACGGCGAGGCCAATTTTGCCCTGCCAGAAGAGAACCCAGTGACGCCCGCCAAGGAAGAAAAGAAAGCTGCGGACGCGGCTAAACCTTTGCAGGTATATGCGAGAAGAGAAAAACCGCAGCCCAATGGGCTGCCACCGTACAAGCGGCTGTGGCCTTACACAGCCCAGGAGAAGGCATCCAAAGATAAAGCTCCCGCTAAACCTTCTCTAGCAAAGGCCGCTGCTGTTCCAGCTAAGCCTCCAGCAAAGGCCCCAACTCCCGCTAAGCTTCCTGTACTTCAGCCCCAGCCGAAACCAAAGAACAAGCCCAGGAGAAGCTGAAGTACCCGTCTCGACCAAGAGACGACGAGTTGAGGCCACCCAACAGTATCGGACCAAGTATGAACCGACTAAACCAACAGAAGGAGCTAGTACCTCGAGCTACAGCATTGTAGACGAGTTAAAGAAGACTCCTGCCAGAATCAGCATGTACGATGTCCTTCTGCTTCCAGGCCAGGTAGATCTGCTGCAAGAATCACTGAAAAACATGAAGAACGGCAAGCAGATGCAGCCTGCTGTCCTGGTTCAACCTTTGACAGTCTCCGCCACTGGGAAGAACAGACCGCCACCCTTTTATCTGTCTTTGCGGATGCAAGGGCACATAGTTCACAACTGCATGGTGGACTCTGGTGCTTCCTCGATTGTGATGCCGAAGGCCGTCTGCGATGAGATCGGGATGGAATACACACGGAGCAGCCAAGGTGTGCTGCAATTAGACGGCACCCCTGTCAAGACAGTTGGTGTCATAAAGGACATCCCTATCCGGTTGCACAAAGCGCTCGACATTGTGGTCATCCAAGAGGTCGTGATTATTGACCTGGAGCCTTACTTCGGCATGTGTCTCTCTCGGGAGTTCACCTGCGAAGTTGGGCGGGTACTGTCTCTAGACTACTCGCACATGGAAGTGCCCTTCAAAGGAAGGAGACCGAAAATTTTCAATGAGAAGCCTTCCCCTTTTCTAGTAGACAAGATACCGGCGGAGAGATGGACTGCATGGTCCAGTTGTCAGAAGAAGAACTGGTGACAGTAGAACTGACCGAGCAAGCTCTCGAAGTGCTACAGCTAGAAGACGAGTTCTCGTTGCGGGATTTTAATGCCGTAATCGAGACAGAGCAGGGTTGTTATTCCATTAAGCAGCCCGAGGAGCTTGACGTGTCCGTTGCGAAGGAAGTAGGACTCGCACCCGAAGAGCCGTGGAAGCTTTTCTTTGACGGCGCCCGTTGTAAGAATGGCGCCGGTGCGGGGTCCTCCTGGTTTCTCCAACCGGAGTCCGGAGGGACTATGCCTACGAGGCGGCTCGGAGCTGTACTAACAATTTGACAGAATACGAAGCCCTGTGCTTGGGTCTGCGAAAGGCGAAAAGGCTAGGAATCAAGCATCTCCAAATTTTCGGAGATTCAGAGTTAGTGTGTCATCAAGTTACGAATAAATGCGCGTCTAAGCATCACTATCTTAGAGCGTACCGCAATCGGGTCTGGGACCTGATGGAATCGTTTGACTCATTGAACGTTAAGGCAATATCGCGTGAGAGAAACAAGCACGCGGATATTCTGGCGTCTGTTGGAGCCAGGTACGTTTCGGCTGAAGACGTCGTCCAGAAACTGAAGCCGGTCCGCACCATTTACAGGCCTTCTGTGCCTGATAGGGATACCTTCTGGCAGGTATTCAGCTGTGACGAGGAGATCGTCACATTCCTAGTTAACGAAGTGTGTGTAATCGAAGGTAGAGACCCTGATGACGAGCAATATGAGGGGTTGATACAGTTACAAAATAATCACGTCCCAAAAGGACTGATTACATTAGAAAGTCTCTTTGATCGAAATGACAGAGCAATATCCCACAGGATCAAAGTAGACCCGAGGCAGTATGCTGACCTGGAGCTCGAACCTGGTAAAACCATCAAGGTCGGAACAGACTGCACGTCGGAGGAGCTGGTGCAGATTAGATCACTGTGCCAGGAGTTCCCCCGACATCGTGGCCCCGGTGCTACGAAGATTTGAGGGGGTATGACAGATCTGTCATCCGACGATACCATCGAGCTAGAGGATGGCGCCAAGCCGTTCCGACAAAAGCAAAGGGCCGTAAATCCAAAGGTTGAGGCCATGATGAAGACCGAGCTCTTGAAGATGCTGGAGGCCAAGATCATCTACCCCATCAAACATTCATCCTGGGTCACGAATCTGGTGCCCGTGAGGAAAAAGAATGGCGACATACGTCTCTGTGTCGACTTCAGAAACCTAAATCAGGCTTCCCTCCAGGACCACTATCCGCTTCCCCAAATCGACCAAATTTTGAGTATCGTTGCTGGAGCCCAGAGATTTTCACTTTTAGATGGATTTTTTGGCTACAACCAGATTTGGGTCAAAGACGAAGACCAGCATAAGACGACGTTTACCACGAAGTGGGGGACGTTCGCCTATCAGCGCATGCCGTTTGGCTTATCCAATGCTGGTGCCACGTTCCAAAGGGCCATGGACCTGGCCTTCCGAGAGCTGCTCAACAAGATTATTGTCATCTATCTTGATGACATGACTGTTTTCTCTCACCGACGAGAAGATCATGTTTCGCACCTGCGGCAGATATTTGAAAGTTGTCGAGAATTCGACATCTCTATAAACCCGAAGAAGTCTGTCTTCGCGGTAAAGGAAGGAAAGTTGCTTGGGACATGTCATCTCCGAGGAAGGCCTTGCCATTGACCCTGACAGAGCAGAAGCCCTCGTTCGCTTGCCAGCCCCCACTGATAAAAAAGGTCTGCAGTCCTTCTTCGGTCAGATTAACTTCGTGCGAAAGTTCATTTCGGATTTCGCACAGGTGATCAAGCCTATGGCCGAACTGTTGAAGAAAGATACACCTTACGAATGGACTGATGAGAGAGAGCAAGCTTTCGAGGAAATCAAGGCTCGAATTGCGCAAGCTCCGGTGTTGACAAACCCGGACTACTCCAAGGACTTCATCCTGTATGCAGTGGGAGAACCCGAAAGTTACGCTGCAGTCCTGACTCAGAAGGGAGACGACGGTGAGGAGCGCCCCATTGCGTTCCTAAGCCAAGTGATTCTGCCACACGAAGAGAAGTACAATTTTATAGAGCGGCAGGTCCATGCGGTCATGAAGTCCCTTCGAAAGTTCAGGCACTTTGTCTCCCAGAGTAAGACCACTGTCTTTGTGATTCACCCCGATGTTCGCAGTTTCATCTTGCAAGGGGAACCGGGTCATAAGAGAGCGGGATGGATTGCCAAGATCCAGGAGTTTGACATCGAGTACGACCCACCAAGCTTATCGGAGGTCGAGCCTTGTGTCAGGAATTGGCCCGAAGCGCTGTAGCCGACATCTCCGCCTGTAAGTGGGAGGACACAGCGACACGCGTCTACCTAGCCAACTCCTTATCGGAGGGGAGTGATTGGACAGATGAACTGGTGAGATACTTCTGCACCGGAAGATGTCCCGATCACCTGAACGCCTCACAACGAAGGAGATTTCGGTTAGGTGCATTAAGGTACACTCTTCGCCCCGAGGGGCTTTACTTCAAAAATATTGACGGCATCCTGTTGCGGTGCGTCATAAAATCTGACCAGCCTAGGATCCTCGGAGATTTTCATTCCGGGATGCCTGGGGGTCACCATTCTTCAAGGCCAACGACCTTAAAAATAATAAGGGCTGGATACTATTGGCCCACTCTGTTCGCAGACGCGTATGCGGTCTGCGCCAAATGTGATCAATGCCAGAGGTATGCTGGCCGAAACAGAAAAGCACCCCTGCCCCTTCAATCGATTCAAGCCGAAGCTCCGTTCCAGCAATGGGGTCTGGACTTCATTGGGGTGATTTCTCCTAACTCCTCCGCCGGCCACAAGTTTATTCTCATAGCTACTGACTATTTCACACGGTGGACGGAGGCGATCCCGACCAAGAACGCCGACCAAGAAATGGTCATCAGGTTCATTGAGAGCCTGATTACCCGCTTGGGGTTCCGAGTCGATTGTGACGGACAACGGTCCGGGATTTGTAGGCGCTATACTCACGGAGTACACCAGCGACCTTGGCATCTATCACAAGATGTCTTCTAATTACTACCCGCAGGGGAATGGCCTTGCCGAGTCTACTAACAAGAACCTCCTAAAAATTCTCCGGAGGACCATTGAAAAAAATAAGCGGACTTGGCACTTGCTCCTGAACCGACCGCTATGGGTGGACAGAGTTGCGTTCAAGAAATCCCTCAAGACGTCCCCCTATGCGCTCGTCTATGGCAAGCAAGCCGTTATGCCATCACACATTGAAATCCCCGGCCTGTGGATGATTGACGAAGACAGGAGCAGCGGAGACCCGGTAGACGACGAGTTGTGCCAACTCCTGAAGTTGGAAGAAGACAGAGAAAGTGCATACCAGGCCTTCGCCGATCACATTGCAGCCACTAAAGGCTGGTTTTCCAAAGGCACCACTGCCCGAGTTTTTGAAGTCGGGGACCTGGTGCTGAAGTGGGACTCATATAAGGCAAAACCGGGTAATCACGAAAAATTTGACGCTCTCTGGGAGGGCCCTTATCAGATTGCCCGGGTGAATCAGTTCAATGCCTACATACTTTCGGATATGGAGGGTCAGCTCCTCCCCATCCCCGTCAACGGGTTCCACTTGAAGCTTTATCGCTGTTGAAGGTGCCTGAGTGGCCCTTCCCTGTAAAAATTTTGCCTTGTGTTTTTATTTTTCCCCGCATGTATAGTTTCCAGTTTTAGCATTCAGTTTATTTTTCCTTCTTTGAGCTTAAATGCGGCATGGGAGAGAAAGACAGACTTCGCAACGAAGTCTGTCGTTGCCCCGAGAGGGGCGAAGTTCGGCTATGCAAAGAAAGAAAGGAGAAAAAAGAGCAAAAAATCGACTAAGTGTTGACCGAAGTCCGACTTCACAAATGAGCTCGACTTGGCCCGACCGAATTGCGAAGTTTGTTCGAGAAAACACTGAAGCAGACTAAAGTCCGCACTGCGCAACCCTTCGTGCGAAGTACGCACTGCGCGCAAAGTTTGTGCGAAGTGCGAACTTCACACCGAAGTCCGACTTCGGCCAGCGCCCGTGCGAAGTGCGCGCTGCGCTCAACGCTTGGGCGAAGTGCGAACTTCACGCGAAGTTCGCACTTCGCATCAAGCTTCGACCGAAGTCCGAACAAAGCGGCCAGCGCCCGTGCGAAGTCCATCTAAAGATCAAAGGCGACAAAGACCCAGATCGCGCCCAAACCTTGGGCGCAGCTAAAAACAGAGGTAGAACAATTCAAGCACGCGCTTCGCACGAAGTTCGTACTTCGCCCGAAATTCGGGCGAAGTCCGACTTCGCCGGCGAGGTCGGGCCGTGCCCAACTTCGGGCGAAGCCCGGCTGCGCCTAGTTTTCCGGGCCAGTATTGGGACGCGGTTTAAAGAATAATAAAAAAAAAATTTCAAAAACCCCAAGCTGGGCCCAAGGCGCGTTTGCACTTGTTTTAATGTGGGTTTCCGCATCGAAGGTTTTGTCTTGATCAGTGTGCCCAAGTGGTGGCAGCAACATCAGCCATGGTGCAGTCCCCAACGCTGAGTTAATGATTGCACGTTTTTCAAGAGAAAACGCAACTAAAAAACAAGGCACGAGCTGCCGGGCGCGTCTTTTCCTAAACGTTCTTCTGCGCGGCCACCAAGGGTTTTAACTCAGCCGACCTACCCCTCTGCGTTGCATTAATGGCGCTGTTTTTATCTAGAAAAGGGGGTCAGAATCATGCCAACATTCCAGATTGCAGAGATTATTCCTCGGATAGTGCTAATTATTCCTCTGATAGCGAAATTTGTTGCAGACAGCCTGAACCCGTCATTATTGCTGACTCGGAGAGATGGACAAGGGAAAAATGCTCGTGTCAGCGCAGTCCAGTAAAGCAATGAACCGGGGGATTTACCGCGGCCGGGGAGTTTTCAAAGGCGATCCTCCGCGGAGAAAAAGTCAAAGGCCCGGACGAAGAAGGTACAGCGTGGGCAATCCCCACCACCTCCGGTGAATTACCTGGCAGGATATGTGGACGACTCGTTTTCCATGAGCCTAACTCAGGTGAGAGCGAATGTGGAGAGCTGGGCTGACAAAGTTTCGCCCTCCCATCATTTTGGAGCGGCGTACAAATCAAATCTCTTCAGATTCATGTGCCCTCCTGTCCACCAATGCCCGGAGGCGATAGACTTAATTGTCGGACACTATAAACCGATTCCGGCAAATCTGCGAGTTCAGCGGTAAACCCTTGTTTGCACTTGCGTAGGAGAGCTGTGCGACCGACTTTTGCCCCGAGGTCGGAGTATGACTCCGACACCATCCTCAGAAAAATTAGTTTGAGCGAACAAGCGGGACGTTTCACGCACACCAAGCGAATGAGGGATTTCCTCAATTCAGAGTTGAGCGCCCCGCTTCCAGCCGGACAATGGCCGACTGGCCCCATGCCTTTGGTAAAATTTCAGAGCAAGTATCTATATACCATCTTGGCATGGATCCTCGACTGCGACTCCGATGAGTCGGTGCACCCGTACCACTCGGCGCTGCGCGAATGCCTCTTGTGTGGAGAATCTTACGAACTAGCGACGCAGCGAAGCGGAAAACGCCCCATCTCTTTCGACTGGATAGACTGGCTGGCTTACGCCATTCATTCCAGTCTGCTGAAAATCCAGAAGCGCCAGTCAACCAATTTTTGTTTTAGTTCCATTCTGGTCTGGCTTTTTTTGTACCATCTGCACCCCCAAATGCCGATCCTGAACCTGAAGAAGGTTAACGAGAAGGGAGAACCCCAGCCCGTCTATAACTAGACGGATGACTTATACCGGAAAGGGTCCTACTACAAGTTCAACTTCAACTTTCTGGGATTCGTCATGTCAGTCTTCATCGAAAGTGAAATCCCCCGTCCCTCGAGAGAAATGACGAGTGCTTTGATAAATCAGAAGCTCGGGGACGTTTCGGACCGACGCGGGGGATTGTGATCGAATCTACGGATTCAAGGGCAAACCCTATTTGCTGCCCTATTGGTGCTCAGAGCATCTGTTCGGGATGGAGGTTGCCCGACAGATGGACTATGTGGAAGAAGAGTTTGGCCTAGGGAAGAAAAGAGGACAAATTTTTCAATACCCTCTTTCCTGGGCCAACGTTGAGATTATTGAGGTAGGACAACATGTCTACCTAGAGCAAGCGCTATCCCGGATTGGCTCTGGTTTTTGCTGCCAGTGGCTGGAAGTATGACCCTCATGGGATAAGGGGAAAGTTTGCACATTTGTGCCCCCGGGACATAACCGAAGATAGATGCGACGTGGTCCATGTGGACCTTGGTCGGGAGATTGAATTAATGGAAGCTTCTCCCCCTTGGCGGGATTTCTCTTTGCGAGGAGGTGACATATGACCCCAAGAGAAATCGGGACCATCACTTCTCATCTCCAGGGTTCAAAAAATTTCTGTCCAAGATTGCAGGCCTTAACTGGTCTAAAGAAAATATTATTAAATGCTGGAAAATGAGATGCCGCACGCAGCACGATAAATCCACAAGGAGAAACCTGGCCGTAGATGATGACTTCTCGGTTCTCTATGACCAGCATTATGACAGCTAGTGGTCGTTCGCATATCAAGGTTACGTTCCCCGAGGCCCCTTTGAGGATTATAAAAGTGGGTCTCCTCCCAAACAGTTGTACACTTCGACAACTGCCAGCGCCGGCCCAGCAAGTGCCCAGGCCGATCCAATGCAGTTCGTGGCTCCTAAGGCGACGCCTGAAAAGGCAAAAAAGTTAGCCAAGGCAGCGCCTGAGGCACTTCCTCAGGCAAGAAAAGCGCCAGCGCCGCCAGAAACCAGACCGGTCGCGGCAGACCTTCTGCAAGTCAAACCCCGGTACAAGTTTACCGTGGGAGCATCAGTGCCTGCTGCACCTGCTTCGTCTCCTTCCCCTGATCCGACAGTTGTTCCAGAAGAGAAGAAGCGGAGGAGAGTTGAGAAAATCAGGCGACCTAGCCTGATAGTGCAACAGCCAGTCGCAGAGCCGCAGCCGCGTCCTGCCGCCTCAGAGGCAATTCCTTTGGGCAGTCCCAAGCCAGCCGTCGAGACAAGAAGTGAAGACATTCACCCGGCATCGGCTCAGGCGGAGCCCGCAGGTACGTTTGCTATCCCTGTCTCTCTAGTCTCACCTGGTTCTACTTCCACTCAGTCCCCGCTCAATCTGGGCGAGCCATGACCACATCCTCCTCCCCGTCTCCGCGTCCTTCTAGCGGCCCCCACTCTTTCGACCAGTTTGCTCAGAACCCTAACGTCTCTCTTTCTCTGAGCACAACTCCAAACCCTTCGCCCGAGGTTAGTGCTGAGGCTGTCCGTTCACCATCACATCCTTCGCCTCAGCCGCTTCAAACCCTCACAGTGTCAGCCTCTCCCATTTCCATTTCCCGGTCGCCCCCACAAGCGACCGATTCTTCCAAGGTCTGTCCGGTTCCTCCTGATCCCATCCCCGTAGGAGAGACGTCTCAGCAGATCCCTAGGCTGGGGGAACCAGATTTTATGGACGACCTCCAGAACTCAGATGACTTGCCCCTGGCAACAAGAGCCGTAGAGTATTCTGTCTCTTTCCGCCAAGACCTGAAGCGGAGGAGACATGAAGAGATAGCCACCCCGATAAAACGCGCAAAGTATGATTTCGGAAGGAGAGTGATTACAACGGAGAAAATAATCCCAATAGTGAAGAAGCCTCTCCGAGAAATGACTAAGGCGGACTACGTGCTCCAGACAAAGGAGAAAAGCTTTGACGACATTGATAAACAGTATGCGATTCAGACGATCATGCGCAAAGCCGACAATCTCTTTGTCAAGAGTCCGGAGGAGCGAGGAAGAACTTTCGCGTTGCGGGACAAAGTAAGGCAACTTGAAGAGGACCTATCTAGGTCCACCGAGCAGCTGGAAGCGGCGCGGCGAGAAACGAGATGAATTCAAGGCCCGACTAGCCGCTTCTCGACAACGAGGCCCCAACCGAAAGAAAGCGACCTCGGAGCGATTTCTCAGCTCCAGGAGTCTTTGAAGCGAGCACGATCGCGGCTTGCAGAAAAAACATCTCAAGCGGCCGTCTTTTCAAAGACAAAAGTTAAGGAAATGAGGGCTGGTTTGTTGAGGGAATGCAAGCCCCATACCTTTAAGGCAATGGCGGTCCTGGACTTCGCATCCAGGATTCAAGAAGTTTACGCCCGTGGAAAGCTCTGTGGTAGAGGAGGCCGAGCGCCGAGCAAAGCAATGGATGGACTCGGCGATAAACCTTCGAGAGCGCGAGAGCGACGGCGTCCTTTTTTCCCCCGTGTCCTCATTCGGCTGCAGAATGGGCCAGGTGCAAGGGTGACCTTGCACAAATATTTTAGAAAAGTTGAAGAGGTGAGAGTGGCCAGACGAATGCTTGACGCATTCGGACATGAAAAAGATATCTGTCTGGCCCCCTTTCACGCTCTTTCAAAACTTGGGTGTCCAGGTTTTGTTGAGAATGGTGAGCTCCTCACCCTAGATCGGGTAAAGAAGAATTGGCAGTCCTTTGAAGCAGATACAGCTGAAATTGATAGCTAGACTGAGCCAATTCAAGACAATCGAGTCACTCGGATGGTGTCCGGATATTCCAGGATCCGCTCCTATTTTCGGGAGTTAGAGAAAAGATACCTCACCATCGACCTGCACGTGGTCGCTGCTTTTCACGGAGCATTAGAAGACATAGCCGACCGCAAGCCATTCGAAGCGGAAGCCTGGCGTTCAGCCCAAGAGGCGTACACTCGCATGTGCGAGGCAGAAGCAGGAAATGGAGACCTTTCAGAAGGAGATACTGATGAGGCGACTGACAAAGATGAATCTGAAGAACAGTTGCCGCAAGGAGAACAGTTAGAGCAGAAAAAGGCCGGGGAGGCAAGTTCCTCTGCACCCAAAGGATGAAGGCATGGATTCTTTGCGCCGAGGCGAGCTCGACACCCCGCGAGCCGCCAGAAATGTTGTCACATTTTGCACGGGGTGCAATGTCTTCAATATTGTTTTGTAACAGTGCTGCTCTTCTTTTCCTCCTTTCGTTTTTCTCCCTTCTCTCCCTTTCCTTTTCTTTCCCATTCTCTTTCTCTCCCCCCTTTTTTCCTTGGAGTTCCCCAGTTGATTTTCCAGCTTTCCAGCAGGTCTATCTGAAATTGGCTAAGTCTGGGTGCGAAGTTCGCACTTCGCCCAGTTTTGGTGCGAAGTGCGCACTTCGCCCAGTTTTGGTGCGAAGTCCGACTCCGCCCCACTTTCTGGGCGCACCTTGCACTTGGCGATCGGCAGGTCAATGCAGAAAAAAGGTAAAATGTCGGAGCAGGTCCATATGGCGGCAGACACCAGTGTTCGCCTGTGCGCAGTTTGACTTCTCAACAGAGCCGGAATGCGCCCTTGACAGGTGTACAGTAGGGGAACAAACCCGGAATTTGACCAAGGCTTGAAGGCCCTCCCCGACTGCACTGATTTTTGCACGCATCCCAAGGAGCCCCGATCCCAAGCAAAGATGGATAGATCGCCCTCTAAGGCAGACATGTGTCACACAACATAACCCATCATCAGACAAGTGTCTAGCTTCGGGATTTGAACCAAGACTGCCGACCAAAAGGGATAAGCATGGGCTGCACTGCACCGCTGCGTTAATAGCCTCATTCAAAGCCGATCCGAGGTTTCACTCGCTCCGACTACTAGCAAGCTCTGCCGACTTGAAGATTTACCCGACACTCCGCCACGTAGGCTGTCCGGCTTCCGGAAAGACCATGCTTGCGGGTACAACCCGATCCGATAAAAAGTCGGCATTTGCGGCTCTTTCGCCGCTTCATCAACTCATGTTTGATCGGGACTCTGTGCCCATTAATGTAACGGGTGGGACTCGGGCTATAAAAGCCCATCCGAAATTCATTGTAAAGTGTGGAAGGGGAATGTTTGTTAGGGAACTACCGTGCTTATTGTAACCGTGCTTCTGCTTATGAATACAATCTGTATGCCTGGTTCTGTTCTCTTGTCTTTATTCTTTTATGTTGTCTTTCATTATATATGCCTTAGGCCCACCTGTGTCGTTGCTCGTTAATTCACTTTGGCATTTGGCGATCAAGTTCCTCTAGCATTGCTTGCTTAAAGCACCTTCCGTACTTCATTATTTAAAGCATTCATTATAAATTTGGTAGCAGTTCCATCGATTGTGTGTGACGTTGCTTGGCCCGTATCCGGTGATTGATGCGATCCCTCGCTGTTAGTTCCTTGTAGGGAATGTTTGCTAGGGAGCCATTGAAGCCGTGCGGTTAAACTCTCTACCTAACACATATACCGGCTCGACATCTCTAGGTTTACTTTCTACCCCGTCGGTGTACGTATCCGGTGATTGATACGATCCCTCGCTGTTAGTTCCTTGTAAGGAATGTTTGCTAGGGAGCTATTGAAGTCGTGCATACGGCTGCTGGTGTATCGGAAGTACGCCTAGGTTTTGCGGTTCCTTGTCATGCTCGTGTTTGTATGCAGTAAGTAGCGGTGATTGGTGTGTTCCCGTACTGTTAGTTCCCCCCACCAACCTTTGGACATATTTGTATCTCTTTCTGTACATTTGTCTCTTTCCGTTCCTTTATTTCTTTCCTGTTCCCTTTAGCTTAAATCAAGCCCCCCCCCAAAAGGAGCCGGCCTTCTCCGGAGATTGGCTCGGAAGGCATCTCTTCCTTCCGGCCTTTCATGCTGGTGGGCAAATCTGGGCGCATTAACCAAAAATCCTTTCCTCATGGCAGATTCGTAACCAACAGGGCCTAAAATAAGGATTTAGGGATACCCACATTGGTTTTTTAAGGCTTAAGAATAGCCTCTTGGACATGAAATTAGTAATATCCTCTCGATTTTTTAATGCTTAAGAATGCCATTTACAATTGTTTTTTAAAATAAAAACTGACCCATAAATTCAGGTTTCATGTGTTACATGTCTTCCCGGGGCATGACATTCATAGCATCAAGGGATTATTAGCCCTTTAATCCATGTGATGCCTGTGTTGCTTGGAGTTCACTTTTGGAAGTCTTTCCTGTTTTATTTAATTTTTGTTTTGTTTTTTTTGGCTTTAAATTTTTGTTTTGTTTTTTTGTTTTTTGGCTTTTGTACCGACAAAGAAGTGAGATCTTCCCCTGCTTTCTAGAGTCTACAGACAAAGAAGTGAGATCTTCCCCTGCTTTCTAGAGTCTTTCCTATTTTATTTAAGTTTTGTTTCTTGGTACCGACAAGGAAGTGTCATGAAACATCATGGACCCAATGACAATACCCACCTCAATATAGAAATGATTTGTTCTTGACAACAAGGGTGTCTTGTCCACTCAGACTTTGATAGAGTGAATTTAGAGAATAAAGTAGGAGAACTGGATTTATCAACCTAATATTTTTTTAGGTCTGATTGGGTCTCATTTGTCTTACGCTGCCAATTGTAAAAATGTGAAAGACCATTAAATATTAGGTCTGATTGGGTCTCATTTGTCTTACGCTGCCAATTGTAAAAATGTGAAAGAACATTTTGGATCTTGTCTCAGACACATTGATTTATATTAATCACCTACCTACTCCCTTCCTCAATTGACCTAACAAAACTTTAGAAGTTCAGAATGTGTTTGAAGAGTAAAAGTTCTTAAAACCTAATCCTTGACTAGAGTTGTTGGCCTTCACAAAAACAATCCAAAAGTAAAAGTAAGAACAGTCCAAAGTCGAAAGAAGCATGAACCACAACTTTTAGGTTGATAGTTTAGATGGGCCTGGGCCTATGTAATCAGATCAACATTGGAAGCTTAATAGAAGAATTTTAGTTAAAAAGTAATTTCTTATTGTTATTTGTAAAAGTTTATATTAATTGTTATATATATATATTTTTTGATGAACAGTATAGTAGATATGGACTTTCTTTCATAGACCTAGGTTCAAACTTTAGTGTGGTGTATTGTGTGTTGTTGTTACAGCAGTGATCTTTAGTTTTTATAATAACAAATCAATTAAAAATATGTATTTAAAAAAAATATATAAATATAAATTTTAATTTTAATTATAAATATGTTATTAAGAAATGTGGTCCAATTATATCACTTGTTGTATTTCACATGCAATTGATGAATAACAACGGTAAGAGATAAAGATCTAACACAGAAGTAGCAATGTGTGTAATTACTTCTGGTTCTTCTTCTTCCTTTTCTTCCCCACTAACATATTGAAGAGAAAAAATAAATAAATTATTTTAACTTAGAAAAAGAAAAATCATGTATGTAAGTATTTTCTTAAAAGATTTTTAGAAATATTTTAATTATAAACACATTATTTTTAAAGGGGTCAGGACCCTATCAATAGGGTGAGAGTAGAGGAATGAAGCCTTGTCGGCCTCTAGGCCAACACAAAGGACATTTCTAGTTGTACCACATATATGCAAGATGGAGGTAGGAGGAATGGACCCTTGGACATTTACCAAAAATAACCTAAAATGATCTAGAAAAGACTATCTAATCTATTGTAATACCTAAATAATATAATTTATATAAATAATAATAAAAAATTTAATTAAAAAATAATAATAATTTATTTATAATGTTAATACAATATATTTTAATTTTTATATTTTTAATTAAAATAAACTTAATTCCAATAAAATCAAACTTTTAATAAAATTGAGAATGAAAAACATGTATTTTATATTGTCTTGTATATAAAAGCATTTAGTACAATATAATGAATATAAGTTATTAAATTTATTTTCAACAAAATAGATTAAAGATCTCGATTTATCGTTAACAAAAATAGATTAAAGATCTTAAAAAGATTATTATTATTATTATACAGGGGAACAACCACCTGCCCGACTTTTTTAAATGTTTACTTTGAGTGAGGGGGACCTAAAGGGGTTTAGGATTAGAACAGTCAATCTCAAGCGCTTAAAAAGATAACTATTTATCATGTGAGATTTGTTTAGAGATTACAAAATCTAAGATCTAGGCGAAGGAAGCGACTTACATAAGCAATAATAAACTTATTTAGTATATAAGACAAAAATTTGGAGAATTACAATTCAAAGCTTCATTGAGAAAATCTCAAGCACTTAAAAAGATAATTATTTATCATGTGAGATTTGTTTAGAGATTACAAAATCTAAGATCTAGGCGAAGGAAGCGACTTACATAAGCAATAATAAACTTATTTAGTATATAAGACCAAAATTTGGAGAATTACAATTGAAAGCTTCATTGAGAAGTGTAAAGCATAAGATGGGTGTTTATAGGCAAACATTCGGTCTTACAAGAGAAGAAGAGATGAGACTGAATTAAATGTTAGAAGCAAATATAAGGACAAACTAAATGCTCAAAGACATCTAGAAAGTGCTCCATTAAATGACTTATTTAATTCGTATGTGCTTGCCAATAGTGTTATGGTTCATGTGCATCTATAAGCAAACACATACCTAAGCAAGTTTATCCTAACTATTAGGATAACTAATGCATAAAATATTAAAATGCACTAACACCCCATAAGCACAACTTAGGTGGGTATGGATAGATGGGTCCCAACAAATGTGTAGCCATATTAGGTACCCATGTACATAAGCAAGAAAAAAGAGAAAACCCATATAAAAAACTCCCTCCCAAAAGAGAAAATATCTACTTGTTCCGATGTAGGACAATATTACTAATTAATAACTTGCTCCTAGATGCCAGGTAAAGGTGTTAAATGTAGTCGATGCCTTTTGCCACAAATCGTGCTTTAAACTTATCAAAATTTCCATCAACATATTTTGTTCAATAGATCCACTTGAATCAAATTAGTTTTCTTTGTTTAGAAAATAAGTCAGATCCTATGTATAATTTCTTATCAAGGAATTGTATTCTTTCTCCATTGCTAAATAAAGAATCCCCCCATAATTACTCAATAAAGAAACCCTCGTAACAATAGGAAGTTTCCATTTTTTAAATCACATTTATTAAAAAAAATAGAATATAAAATACAATTTTTTTATAATCCCAATTATTCTGAATATATATATATATATATATATATATATATATATATATATATACGTTTTTTCCAATCCTAATCATATTGGAAAAAAAAAGTAAAAACAAAATATAAAATATTATTTTCTTTTAATCACTGCTACTCTTAAAAAAAATAGACTTGATATGGATGCGAGTTTGGGATGGCCACAAGATCTGAGATGTCTTCGAGATCTGTGGTAGCCGTGGAGTTTGCAATTAGGAAGTGTGCATAGTGGGTTGCTTCCAAGTCTACAAAAAAATACATAATCCAAATTTGAATGAAGTTTTCAAAGATAAAATTTTCCTTGAAGCTTATGATGATCCAACTAAAAATGAACAAACTCTTCTCTTAAGCTTTGATACCAGGTGAGATTCATCTATAAATTGAAACACAGATACAAGACCTAAGATCTAGGTGAAGGAAGCAAGTTACATAAACAATAATAAACTTATTTTAGTATAGAAGACACAAATCTACAAAATTACAACTTAAAGCTTCATTCAATCTCACATTATTCTATCTTTACCATGTGCTTAAGTGTAAGCATGAGAGTGTTTATAGACAAGCATTTGACCTTGCAAGAGAAAAAGAGATAATGTCAAATTAAATGGTTAAAGCCATCTTGAAGGTGCTTCATTAAATGACCTATTTAATTCACATGTTCTTACCAATAATACTTTGCATCATGTGCATCTATTAAAAAACACCTACCTAAGAAAGTTTATCCTAAGTGCTATGATAACTAGTGCATAATATATATATATTTGTTAAACAAAATCTTATTCAATTAAATCCAACAAATATTACATCTCCCACCATACCAGACACAAAAATCCATGGTCTAAATTTTGACATCTGATATAAGAAATGGTTTTATCAATTGTACTTTGCTATAGAAGCAACAAGATCTATGGTAGTTACGAAGTTTGCAATTGGGAAGTGTGCACCGTGGGTTGCTTCCAAGTCAAAAAAATAGACTCCAAATTTGAATGAAGTTTTCAAAGAGAAAGTAATCCTTGAAGCCTATGATGACCCAACTAAAAATGAACAAACTCCTCTCTTAAGCTCTGATACCACGTGATATTCATCTATAAATTGAAACAAAGATACACGACCTAAGATCTGTTGGAAATTACCATCAGTAAAAGTTAAAAATATTTGATTTTACTTGGGGTAAAGGTAACTTACCTTTACCTTAGCTGGACGGCAGTGGACGGCAGCATTTGGGCGGCAAGAGAACTCAAGTTAACTTTCTTTTCCCCCAATTTCTCCTTTCCCCCTTTCTTTCTCGAATAGGTTATTTACCTTGTATTTAAGCTTTGTAACCTTTGATTCAACGTTAATTCAATTAATCCTATTTGCAAATCACTCACCTTTCACATTTGGTATCAGAGCGACGCGATTCCCGAGGCGGTGGGGCCCGCAGTTCGAGGCGACGACACGGATCCCGAGGCGGCCCGCAGGAGCCGAGGCGGCACGGATCCCGAGACGGCCCGCAGGAGCTGACTGGCACATTTTTTGAGGCACTGGTGGAACTGGACGACGCGGCCCGTAGGAGCAACAGATCCGCACGATTCCCGAGGCACTGTTGACGTGGCACCGACGCGATTCCCGAGGCGGAGCTGAGGTGGCGATCTGCTGCACGCGGCCCGAGGTGCGAGATCGACGTGGCACGATGCGTGGCGACGTGAGACTGGCACGCGGCCCGAGGAGGCTGACGAGGCAAGGTGACGTGGCGCTGGTGCGCGGCCCGAGAAGGTGACGTGGCGATCTGCAAATTGTGCTGACGTGGCACTGGTGCGCGGCCCGAGAAGGTGACGTGTCAATCTGCGCGTGCATCATCGGTGGCAAAAGGTTGCGGCATTGGTGACTGCCCGCAAGCAATCAAAGCACATTGCGTGCTTTGTTGTTTTTAAACAACAAAAACATCGCTCTGTGAGCGATGTGGGACTAATAGTCCCAAAGAATATAAAAGCTTCGCGCCGAAGCGCGAAGCCAAAACTTGCTTCGCGCTCGACGCGAAAGTCAAGAGGCGGGGAGCGCGCGTTGCTCCCGGATCAGCCCAGGTAGCGCAGCGGCTACCCTCAACCCTGAGACCCGCGAGGTCGCAGGATCGACTCTCGGCGGGGTCGATAGAAAATCAAATTTTTTTTAATTAAATTTTTTTTAATCAAAAGAAAAACTAAGGAATAAGTTTAAAATTAAAAAAAATATATATATTTTTTTAGTTTTTTTTTAAACTGTTCATTAGCTTTTATAAAAAAAAAATTTTTTAGTTGAGTGAAATTTCCTAAGAGGAAATAAATGTGAAGTTTTTTATTGATTGAAATTTCCTAAGAGGAAATATATGTAAAGTTTAAAAAAAAAAAACTTGGAAAGTTAAATTTTTTTTTACTATTTCCTAAGAGGAAATCCTTGTAAAAGAAAATTTCCGGGAAATTTTCTTAAATGATAAGATCGGAAGGTTGTTATCATGCCCTCTGCAAGTTGTTACTGAGAACAACTCCCGAAAACTTTGATAGGAGCGTGAAAACACTAAGTCTTAATACAGTTTTTTCACAGTTGCAAAACGCGGTTATTGCACACCAGAGAAATCCTGATCAAGGATACGAAGCCGATTCATAAGATAACTCCTTCGGCAGCAAGTTTGAACAATCTGACACAGTTGCAATTGCTGCACAAGGATCCGAATATACTCATTATAGTAATTCAGTTGAAATCCTTCAACCTCCTTCTCCTGAAATAATATTGATCAGTGACGATGATGAACAAGTCGCTGACAATTTTGTAATTGCTGAACAAGTTTGAGTTGTTCATGATTGTAAATCAAGCAGGGCTTGATAGTTTGTAAAGTCTTTTTGCAATAAGACTATAAAAGAGAGGTTTCTTGTTTTAGTAGATTAAAAAATGGGATCACATAATAATCTACCAATTCCCGAATTCAGAGGGGATAATTATGAGTACTGGTCCATCAAGATGAGGACATTACTCATCGAAAAAGGACTATGGGATATTATTGAAGACGGTTACATTGCTCCAACAGATTGGACTACTTTAAGTGCAAATGATAAAAAGATCTACAAAGATGCACAGAAAAATAATTCATTTGCCTTATACCATCTTCAATCAACATTAGATCCTAGTATCTTTCCAAGAATTGCATCTTACTTAACTGCTATAGATGCATGGAATGCCTTGAAAGAAGGATTCCAAGGAAGTGATAAAGTAAAGCAAGTCAGGCTTCAGACTTTGAAAAGAGATTTTGAAAATCTCATAATGAAGGACAATGAAAGAGTTGGAGACTATTGTGTTCGTGTTAAAGCAGTAGTTGATATGATGCAAACTTTAGGTGAAGACACAAAAAATGAAACAATTGTGAAGAAAGTGTTGCGAACACTTCTTCCTAAGTGGAATCACATTGCAATCATAATTGAAGAATCCAAAGATCTTTCTACTCTTACATTTGATAGTTTGATTGGATCATTAACATCACATGAAGAGCGACTTCAAGGTGCACCTTCAACAAGCTATGGAGGTGATGACAAAGCCTTCACTTCGAATGAAAGTGTAAGACGAGGACAAGGAAGAGGACGAGGCAGAGGACAACAACAAAGAGGCAAGGGCCAAAGCAACTCCTACAGAGGAGGTAATCCAAACAGAGGTGGAAATCAAAACAGAGGAGCCAATCAGAACCAAAGCGGCAATGCAGGCCGTGGAAATCAAGGACGAGGAAGTAATAAGCCTAAAACAACATGTTTCAATTGTGGGAAACAAGGCCACTTCGCTCGGGACTGCTGGTCAAAGTCTTCAAAAGATCAAAGCAGTCAATATGGCTCATTCTACGGAGAAGAAGAAGGTCCACCAAATCTTTTTCTCTCTTATGGACAACCATATCAAAATCTAAATGATACATGGATTCTGGATACTGGTTGCTCCAACCACATGAGTGGCAAAGAAAATCTCTTTGCTACATTAGATTCAAATTACAAATCTCAAGTTAAGTTAGGGGATAATAAATCCTTGCAAATTGAAGGCATAGGAGCTATGGAAGTTCCCACAAAAGAAGGTATTAAAAATGTGAATGACATATACTATACTCCACAGACTACAACACAATTTGTTAAGTGTTGGCCAAATGATGGAGAAGCATTACAAATTAGTTTTTGATGAAAGAAAATGTACAATCTTTGATAAAAACAATTGTAACCGGGTCATCACATAAGTCCCTATGACAAAGAATAGGTTGTTCCCTCTAAAGTTTGGTGAGCCAGGGGGAGCTCAACTTGCAAACATTGCTATTACAAATCCAAGTGAATTGTGGCACTTGAGATATGGTCACCTCAATTCCGCTAGCTTGAAAATGTTAACATCACAAGCTATGGTGACAGGACTACCAAAAATACCATAACATAAAAAGGTATGCGAAGCATGTGCTTTGGGAAAGCACTCCAGAACGAAGTTTCCAAGAGGCAGAGCGTGGAGAGCAAGCTATCCTCTTCAGCTAGTACATTCGGACATCCGTGGTCCAATGCAAACAAAGAGTCTTGGAAACAATTCTTATTTTCTAACATTCATAGATGATTATTCTAGAATGTGTTGGTTGTATTTTCTGAAACACAAAGATGAAGCATTTGATTGCTTCATAGACTTCATAAATAATGTAGAAAAGCAAAGTGACTACTATGTCAAATGTCTTCGCACTGATAAAGGAGGAGAGTACTCCTCAAATGAATTTCTTCATTATTGTAAGCAAAATGGGATAAAAAGGCAGTTCACCACTGCCTACACCCCACAACAGAACGGTGTGGCTGAGAGAAAGAACCGCACCCTTGTTGAAATGGCACGAACAATGCTTCAGGCAAAACATCTCACAAACAACTATTGGGCAGATGCAAGGAGAACAAGTGCATATATTCTAAATAGAAGTCCGACTTCTAGTTTAGATGGTATCACTCCTTATGAAGGATGGTACGGTAAGAAACCAAATGTCAAACATTTCAGTAGTATTTGGTTCTTTAGCTTATGCACACATTCCCCGAGGAGAAGCGAAAGAAGCTTGATCCAAAGAGTCAAGCATGTGTTTTTGTAGGGTATTGTGATTCAACCAAAGGGTATAGATTGTACAATCCCACGACACATAAAATCATTATCTCCAGGGATGTAATTTTTGATGAAGGGGGAGAATGGGGTCATAAAAAATTTGTTGATTTTGACTCTAATTCGGACAGTACCACACCAAGTACCTCCCATAATGGTACAACCCAAGAAAAGCAATCCTCCTCCACAGATTCCACATCAGAAACTTCATCAAGTACATCAAGTGGTACACCAAGTCCAAGAAGGAATTTGTTGGCACCCCCAAATTCTCCAAAATGATTCCAAAGATCTGTAAGCGCTCCAAGTCCGATGGATATTGATTCAGTTTCTCAAAGGAAAGAGACAAATAGAGGAAAGCGCATACTACAGAGTCATCCATCTTCTCAAATGTTGGATAGGAATTTCCAACAAAGATACACTAGGAGTCAAGCTAGTGAGATGGATGACATTTTGTCAAGACTTGAAAATCTTCAAATGTCAGGGGATGATGAGTCTCATGAACCAAGGGGTGATGTAGTCAATTATGCTTTGTTGGTCGCTACACAGCCTAGAACCTTCTAGCTATGAAAAAGCATGCACTGAAAATATATGGCAGGATGCCATGGAAGAGGAAATATCCTCTATTGAAAAGAATGATACTTGGGAGCTTGTGAAGCTTCCCAAGGGAAAAAAATGTGTTGGATGTAAATGGGTCTATAAGACCAAATTCAATGCCGATGGAAGCATTGAAAGGCACAAGGCGAGATTAGTAGCTAAAGGTTTTACTCATAAATATGGAATAGATTATGAGGAAACTTTTGCTCCAGTTGCTCGACAAGAAACAATTAGAACTGTTCTTTCCTTGGCAGCCCATAAAGGATGGAAGATTCAACACATGGATGTGAAAAGTGCATTTTTAAATGGATACCTGACATAAGAGGTGTATGTTCAACAACCTCAAGGTTTCCAAGAACCAGGAAAAGAGAACCTTGTTTATAAATTGAAAAAAGCACTATATGGCCTCAAGCAAGCACCAAGAGCATGGTACTCAAGAATTGATGGCTATTTCAGCAAATATGGTTTCACAAAAAGCAAGAGTGAACCAACATTATACTACCTGAAAAAGGAGTAGATATCCTCATAGTTTGTTTATATGTGGATGATCTAATATTCATGGGTAGTAATGATAAAATGAATATGGAGTTCAAAAACTCCATGATGAATCGCTTTGAGATGAAGGATCTCGGATTAATGAGATACTTTCTAGGAATGGAAGTACATCAATCAAAGAATGGGATCTTCATATGTCAACATAAATATGCTCATGACATGATCAAGAAATTTGCTATGCAGCAGTGCAAATCAGCTGCAACACCAACCGGACATGGAATCCAGACTAAGCAAAGAAGATGGAGCACCTAATGTTGACTTGACCAATTACGTAAGCATGGTTGGGAGTTTAATGTTTCTCACCAACACTAGGCCGGATATACGAGATGTTGTTTCTCTTGTATCACGATTTATGGCATGCCCATCCGAGCTGCATCTTCAAGCAACCAAACGAATTTTACGATATGTAAAAGGTACATTGGATTTTGGAATCCATTACCACAAGTCTAACTCTGTGAAGTTATTTGGTTATAGTGACAACGATTGGGGCAGTAATATAGATGACAGAAAATCTACATCGTGGAACCGTTTTAGTCTAGGATCGGGACTAATAACTTGGAGTTCCAAGAAGCAATCTGTTGTAGCATTATCATCTACGTAAGCCGAGTACATAGCCATTACTCATGCAAGTACTCGATCCTCTCGGTTGAGGAAAATCCTTGAAGAGATTGGCGAAAAACAAATTGGTCCAACCAAACTGAATTGTGATAATATAAGTGCCATACAGTTGGCATATAATCCGATCCACCACAAAAGGTCAAAACACTTTGATATGAAGTATCACTTCATAAGAGATATGGTGGAACAGCAGACAGTTGAGCTTCAATATTGTAGCACTTTGGATAATCTAGCAGACATCTTCACCAAAGGCATGGCTAAAGCTCAATTTATAAAGCCGAGAGACTATATAGTTAGTCCTCTCAACTTTAAGGGGGAGAATGTTGGAAATTACCATCACGAAAAGTTAAAAATATTTGATTTTACTTGGGGTAAAGGTAACTTACCTTTACCTTACCTGGACGGCAGCATTTGGGCGGCAAGAGAACTCAAGTTAACTTTCTTTTCCCCCAATTTCTCCTTTCCCCCTTTCTTTCTCGAATAGGTTATTTACCTTGTATTTAAGCTTTGTAACCTTTGATTCAACGTTAATTCAATTAATCCTATTTGCAAATCACTCACCTTTCACAAGATCTAGGTGAAGGAAGCAAGTTACATAAGCAATATTAAACTTATTTTACTATAGAAAGCAAAATTCTACAAAATTACAATTGAAAGCTTCATTCAATCTCACATTCTTCTATCTTTACCATGTGCTTAAGTGTAAGCATGAGATGGGTGTTTATAGACAATCATTCAACCTTGCAAGAGAAGAAGAGATAATGTCGAATTAAATGCTTAAAGCCATCTTGAAGGTGCTTCATTAAATGACCTATTTAATTTCCATGTTCTTGCCAACAATACTTTGCATCATGTGCATCTATAATTAAACACCTACATAAGCAGGCTTATCTTAGGTGCTATGATAACTAGTGCATAATATATATATTTGAAAAAAGTCTTATTCAATTAAATCCAACAAAGATTACATCTCCTACCATGCCATACCAGGAACAAAAACTTATGGCTCAAATTTTGACATCTAATATAAGAAATGACTATCTCAACTCTACTTTGCTATAGAAGCAAGAAGTTCTGTGGTAGTCGTGGAGTCTGCAATTGGGAAGTGTGCACCATGGGTTGCTTCCAAGTCTACAAAAAATAGACTCCAAATTCGAATGAAGTTTTCAAAGAGAAAGTAATCCTTGAAGCCTATGATGACCCAACTAAAAATGAACAAACTCCTCTCTTAAGCTCTAATACCATGTGAGATTCATCTATAGATTGAGACAAAGATATAAGACCTAAGATCTAGGTGAAGGAAGCAAGTTACATAAGCAATAATAAACTTATTCTAGTATAGAAGGCAAAAATCTATAAAATTACAACTGAAAGCTTCATTCAATCTCACATTTTTCTATTTTTTTTTAGTAATACTTCTTATACACATCCACCATGAGGATTGAACCCGGGTCACATCATCAATAATGCAAGTGACATCCTTTTTGGTAGACCACACTCATGGGGATAAGAATGAGATGGGTGTTTATAGATAAACATTCGACCTTGCAAGAGAAGAGATAATGTTGAATTAAATGCTTAAAGCCATTTTGAAGGTGATTCATTAAATGACCTATTTAATTCGCATGTTCTTGTCAACAATACTTTGCATCATGTGCATCTATAAGCAAACACCTACATAATCAAGCTTATCCTAAGTGCTATGATAATTGTGCATAAGATATATATATATATATATATTGTTAAAAAAGAAATTTTATTCAATTAAATCCAACAAAGATTACATATCATGCCATAATAAACACAAAAACTTATGGCCCAAATTTTGACATCTGATATAAAAAATGATTTTCTCAACTCTACTTTGCTATAGAAGCAACAAATCATGAAAACCAAAACAAACCAAAAAGACCTTGATATTTCCATTGTTACTATCATCTAAGGAAAGAATGGAAAAGATGTTTTCCCTGAGATTTGAAGGCCACCAAATTGGAGGCTAGCTATAACAAAGAACCTCAGCTTTGTTCAAAACCCAGTTTACAAAAGCATCAGCCATCTTGTTGAGATGTCGAGGAACATGTCTAAACTTGACAAGGTCAAATTTTTGCTTAAGGAGTTCTATTTTTGCAAAACCCTCACTATTTGTCAGTCTATGGAAATTGTATAATTTTACTTTGTCAAATGTTGAATCCAATTTCTAAAATTAGACTCTAATTGGATCTTCCTCCAACCTAATTTCCATGCCTCTTGAAGACCCCTCAAAATTACAGATCCTTCATCTTGATTATTAATTGTTATTCTTAACCTTTCTAAAAAGAGGAAGGTTGTAGAACCATCTGAAAATTTGCCAATACCACCCATACAAGCATAACCTAAATTTACTTTAGAGGCACCATCTGTGTTGATCTTTCCTATACCCTCAGAGGGGATGCCAATGATCATTATAATTCTATTTTTTAGATTGCACAATCTGATCTCACTTTTGAGAGGAAACAAAGAGATGTTTCAACAAGTATTTAATAGATTCTCTTTAATTATTTAGAATCCTTTATCATATATAATAACTATCATTATAATTCTTATTGAAAACCTTGTTATTTCTTTCTTTCTAAACATACAAACATTAGAGAAACCCGTATTCAAATACATCCTTTTCTTTCTTTATAGACAGACCAAATTAATAATTATTTAATACTTACAATAAACATAATAATAATTATTTTCTTGGATTCAATGAATGTAAGAAACTCATATGACCAACCCTTAGGGTTGGCCATCCCCATCCCCATCCCATCCCAACTTGACTTCTCATAAAGGAGAGAGCTGAGTTTATCAATAAGAAATCTAAATACAGCCACACATGCCACTGTTTACACCGTGTTTGAACTTTGAACCTCCTAAAAAAGAACCAAAACCCAAACCTTTACACTCTTTCTCAATACTGTAAAATTTTTATTGTTTTTTTTGGATTTGGATAAGTTAAAAAATAAAAACTTTATTTACAACAACCTAATTTAAATTTTTATTTTAACTTGTATAAAATTTCATTCTTATCATAATCTATTTTAAAGCTCAAGTTAGGGAGCTGACGTAAATAATAATAAATAATTGGTCCATGGGCACCTTGCACGAGCGTATGTATATATCATGCTTAAATTAAACATCTCTAACATGCTGCTAGGAATCTAATCGACAATTAACATTTAGATTTATTTTAAAATCCAAAATCTGATCAAGCATCATATTTAATAATTTTTCAATGCGAAGGGGAAGAGAACTCGTCAAAATTGAAAAAGCATATTTAACTTCCGAAACTAAGGGGTCAAGAATTTTTAGTTTTTAATTTTTTTTAAAAATAATAATATATATATATATATATATATATATATATATATATATATATATATAATTTTTTAATATTGTTTTTTTAGTTTTTATAATTTTTAAATAAGTCATGTTTTTAAGGAATGATTTGAATCGAGATAATTCATTAATAAGTATTTAGCTAAGTGAACTATATTTTTATGAACAAATGTTTTTAAAATAAAACATAAATTAAAAAAAAAAAATCAATATTATTACAAACAACAAATAATTTGAAATTTTTATATCAAAGTTAATTCTTGATCTTGAGCATTTTTTAATTGTCAACAATATTATATTCGATTTGTCTTCAAGGGTTAGGTGGATTGGTAAGTGCTTGTCTAGCTAGACATTTATCAAGAAGACATCCAAGTTCAAACCTCGGGGGTAGACTGTTTGCAAAGGTAATAGTTTGATCTGAATCCTCTGAGTATGTGTTAGACCGATGATGATGGTATGAATCTCAAACGATCGGTGGTCCCTTCAAATCGAGTCAATAATAACGAGGTGGAATAGATTTAGTGGGAGCAACCCCTATGGTTTGAACCATGCACTTGTTAGATACTAAAAATAATGTGGTTGTGACAAACTCTCTTATGTAACCAAAAAAATACTATGTTTTCTAAAAGATAGAATTTAATATAATATTATAAATGTGTTGATAGTGCTGAATTGTCGAGAGTCCTAAAATACAAAAAATTGTGAAGTGCAAAGGATTAGGGTTTTTTTCCTAAAAAACATATCATCTTTTAGGAGCCATATCTTTGCGAAGAGTTATCTGATTTAGTTGATTCTTGGATCACCTTGTGCATAATTTGAATAGCTTTAAAATGAGTGGTCATATGCAAAAATTCGAGCAATATTGAGGGAGATACAACCCTATGAAGTCAACCATTCAGAATAAGGCTAGTGACAAATTTTCAAGTTGCGAATAACAAAATTGAAAATATTTGTCAGCTAGGGTTCGAATGATGGAAAGAGCAATGAAAGTCTAGCACTTCAGTGAGGCAACACATTCTATCTGGACAAAAATTTTCAGCTAAGTTTCTTTCCCTTTCTTTATCTTAGAAATTGTGCATGAAAAATTTATAAAGTTTTTATCAAATATTATATTTGCTATAGGACATTCAGATAAATTTCAATAGATTTTGAGTTTTGAGTTTCCTTTACATGGATCAATTTATAGTTAAATTTTTAGAATCATCTCTAGTGGTAGAGGTTAGTGAGCGCACCTTAGAGACATCCTCGTTGCTCCAAGACAGGGTAGTTTTTCGTAAATTTAATGGGTATTGCCAGGGGATTCAACCTTGAGAATATGGATTGATATAAGTTGGAAGTCTCCAAGAGAGATTCTATCATTTCTTCCTAGGCATTTTTTGTTCTAGGGAAGAAAGAGAAAAAATCCTAAAAGGGGGTCCTTAGCTTATGGGAAGAGCAGGACTCTTCCTTACCCACTGGTATGAGGGCTTTTCACCTAAAAATGTAAATCTATCCCTAGTACCAGTCTGGGTTAGGATGTTTGGGTTACCCATTGAGTTTTGAGAAATAGATACCTTCAAGGCAATAGGCAACACTCTAGGAAAATTCTTTGAGATTTCAGATATGATGAACGATGGATTCTTGGCTATTTATGCTCGAATATTGGTCATGATTGATATAAATAAAGCTTTACCAGTATCAATAATTCTTAAGTATGGGGATAAGATGTGGATCCAAACTATAGATTATGAAAATATATATTTTAGATGTAGAATATGTCATGAGGTGGGGCATATTGAGAGATCATGCCCTAAGAAGAGCCCAACATAATCATATGTAGAAAACCGCAAGAGAAACTTACAAATGGTTATAGATGAATATGGTTTTCAACTTCCAAAAAATAGATCTAGAAAAATAAAAGAAAATAAATAGTGGAGACCAATAGGGAAGGATATTGGAAGAAATACGAACTCTTTTGAGGCTTTAGCATATGAAGAAAAAGCAGATCAAAACTTAGAGGATACAATACAACAATTTCAACATATTAACAAGGAACTGTTTATTCAGTATGATATTTATTTAAGGAAGAACATTCTCGATGAACCTAAGGAATGTGTCCCATCAGATTTTGAAGACTCACTTGAAGTACCATGCACCATTCAGGAGAAAAAAATTGGTAAAGAAAATGATGTTTTAGAAGTTAATACCTCTACCATTAATAAGGAAATACCAAAAAATGAATAGGACAAGTCAAAAGCTTCTATAATAGAGCCAAAAGAGGATAAATATGATGAAAAACAAAATTGTGAAAGAATATTGAGGAATAGAATAATAAGACCTACTCTTGATATAGGCAAGGCAAAAAGAGAAAAACCCTCAAATTATCAAACAAGATCCAAGGAAGCAAGAACAAACATAAAGAAAGGAACACAAACTAAGTTGGTTGAACTTCTCTTTACCAAACAACAAAATGATATTGGTAATACACAGGCGGGTCAAAAGCCCCTAATGAGACATGATTATCATCTCATGGAATATAAGGGATGCTAATGCCCCCTCAAAGCAAAGGTGTATTAGGGACCTATGTTTAAGTAATAAGCCTGATATTATTTGTATCCAGGAAACTAAAATGACAAAAGAAGTTTTAAAAACTATGAAAGTAATATGGGCAAGATGTGAATGGGACGCTATGGATTCTAAAGGAGCAGTAAGGAGAATTCTAACTTGTTGGAATCCTTATAGAACCTCTTGTGTAACCATTCATAAAACTAGGTATTGGATAGCATCTTTAGTCACTTGTTACTTTGCAGATATATGTTTCATCCTTATCAATGTCTATGGACCTACAACTCAGTTAGGTAGATTAAAAGTTTGGAGTTTGAAGCCTTTATGAGAAGTAAAGACCAAAAAACCCAATTCAGGATCATTGGAGATTTTAATGCCATAACCAAACTAGATGAAAAATTTGAGGGAATTAGGAAATTGACCCAAAGTATGAAAGATTTCTCAGCTTTTATTCAAAATAACAATCTATGGGAAGTTGATTTTGAAGAAGACAACTATACTTGGACCAATAACAAGAGAGACCATAACCTAATAGCAAAAAAAATAGATATATGTATTCTCTTAGATCATTGGCTAGATGAAGGAACTTGTGCTAAAATTATTACCTTAACAAGGATTGGTTGAGATCACTAGCCAATAAGAGTTAAAATGGTGGCAAGTGAATTAAAAAAAAAATCATATTTTAAATATGAGCAAATGTGGAAATACCATCCTCAATTTGTTTATATGATAGCTCAAACGTGGAATTCTTTAGGTAATGGTGGGTTGTATGATCTTCCAAATCAAATTAAATATTTGACATCTAGATTAAAAGAATGGAACAAGATCACCTTTGAAATTTTTTTAAGAAGAAAGAAGAACTAAAAGATAAAATTCCAAAATTCCAAAAAGGTGATCATAATAATCCAAGCTCAGAGGAAACAAAGTTGCTTAGTGAATATCATAATATTTTGAGTAAGGAAGAGAATTTTTGGATATTAAAATCAAGACAAACTTGGTTAAAAGAGATAAAAATATAAAGTTTTTTCATAGGATGGCTATAGTAAAAAGTTCAACTTCTAGAATTAGTAGAATTAAATCAATAGAAGGGGTTTGGATTAAATATCAGAGTGAAATTAGAGAAGAGGTAAAGTATTTTTATCAGAATATTCTAGGTTTAGAGGTGATCGAAGTTCTTAATGATAAATTTCTTCAAGATGTTCCTTCAGTTATAACAAAGGAGTCTATTACTCTAGAAGAAGTTCATTTAGCTTTTTTCTCTTTTAATAAGGATAAATACCTAGGTCCAGATGGGCTCTCCGCAGCTTTTTACCAACATAATTGGGATATAGTGAAGGAATCCTTATTGGTGGTAGTGAAACAGTCTAAGGTAAAATAATACATACCTTATAAAATAAATGCAACATATCTTACCCTAATTCCAAAAAAGAAGGATGTTGAATTGTTTGATTCTTTTAGATCCATAAGCTTATGTAATATGGCATATAAGATTATCTCCAAAGTGATGGAAAATAGATTAAGGCCATTGTTAGACAAAATTATTTTAGAAGAGCAAGGAGGATTTGTGAAAGGGAGATAAATTCTGGATGGGATCATAGTAGCTCATGAAGTTATACATTTAATAGCTTCAAGAAAAGAAAAAACAATGATCTTAAAATTTGATATGAGTAAAGCCTATGATAGGGTAAAATGGGTTTTTCTTTTTGTAGTTTTAGAAGAGTTTGGTTTTAGGAAGAAATGGGTTAGATGGATTAAAGCTTGTATCTCTATAGTTTATTATTCAGTGTTGTTCAATGGGTTAGTGATTGAATATTTTAAAGCCAAGAGAGACCTTAGACAAGGAGATCCTCTATCTCCTTATTTGTTCATTATTATAGTAAAGGTTTTAAGTAGGAACTTAAAGAAAGTTTACAAATATGGGCTTATAAGTGGACTTAAGGTTAGTAATAACATCGTTAACATCACCCATCAATAGTTTGTAGATGATATAACTCTTTTTGGAAGGGCAAGGATAAATGAGGTCAGAGCTTTGAATAACTTTTTAAAAGAGTACAAAAGAGCTTCAGGGCAAAAATTTAACAAGACTAAATTAAAAATTTACTTCCTTAACACTCTTGCTAATATCAAAGCAAGAATTTATAGGTTGCTTCAAATGGAGGAGGAAAATTTACCAACTTATCTAGGGATACCTTTATTTGAGGGAAGAATGAGGATAGATTTATGGAATCCAAGTATTAGTAAAGTTCAGAATTTGGAAAGGTAGATGGTTATCGTTAGTAGGAAGAGTGCAATTAATTAAGTCAGTCCTACAAGCCATTCCAACATATTATATATCATTGTATTCTATACCAAAATGAATTGAAAAAAATTTAATCTATATTATGTGATCATTTTTATGGTCAGGTTTACATGATAAAAGAAATTTTTCTTTGGTGAAATGGAGCAAGTTGTGTGATGATAAAACTATGGGAGGTCTTGGTTTAATAGTTCTTATAGATGCAAACTTAGATCTTAGGGGAAAATTAATCTAGAGATTGTACAAAGAGAGTCAAATACAATGGGCAAGAATTCTTCTAAGTATGTTGATCCCAATGAACCAAGTTTAATATTTACTGCATTCTCTCTACCAAATGGTTTTGATCTTTGGAATGGTTTAAAAAAATCTATTGATATTATGATTAAAGGTTTAATATGGGTGGTGAGAATTAGAGAAAAAAATCTATTTGGATGGATACTTGGTGTGATAAAAAACCACTCAATTTAGATCTAATTTTGAAACCTTGGATGAGATTACTTCAAGAAAAATATGATGATAGGGTTTTAAACATTTTGTACAAGGATCGAGAAGGAAGATACAAATGGAATTTTTTTTTTTTACAAGTATACAAGACATTGATGCTAGGAGGAAATTGAGTAGAAAGATAACAATTGTGATTATTCTGACGAGAGCCAAGGATAAATTGATTTGGGAGTTGAATAGCTCAAGAGAATACACAACAAGAAGTGGATATAATGTACAACATCAACAAAATAATAATGTCACTAGAATATGGAGAGATATTTGGGATAGCCCAAGCATTCCTAAAGTTAAAATATTTGTTTGGATAGTAGGTCATAGAAGAATTTTATCCTGGGATAACCTTATGAAAAGGGGTTTTCATGGACCCTCTCAATGTGTTTTTTGTAAAAAGGAGGAGAGTATAGACCATCTCTTGGGACATTGCTCAATAGTCTAGAATCTATGGTAATGGATTATTAATATGTTTGGTAAATGCATGGTGATGAATAGAAAAATTGAAGATTGGTTAAAGCAATGGTAGAGCACTTATAAAAGTGAGGCTTTACAGACAATATGGGATATATCAAAAGATACAATACTTTGGACTATGTTAGAAAGGAATAGAAGAATATTTAAAGGAAAGGAAAGCGGTTTAGAGGTAATGAAAAATAAGATATGTTTAGCCATAGAGGAGTCTAAAACAACCATATCAACTCACCTAATCATTAATTTGAAAGTAAAGAGCCTTGATAGATGGATTCAAGTCATTAAATGGAATTATGATGTTGGGTACAAGAGAAGCAAAAAGAAGACAAAGAATATAAAGTGGAAATCACCATATGTGGAGTGGATTAAATTAAATTTTTATGGAGCATATAAAGGAAATCTAGGACCAATAGGAGGAGGAGGAATAATTAGAAATAATAGAGGAGAGATTTTATCTCATTATGCTTTCAATAGTAGATTTAAGACAAATAATGAAGTTGAAGCTTGGGCGAATTTAGAAGGGTTAAAAATATGTAAAAAAATGAAATGAAATAGAGTATGGATGGAAGGTGTTTCTATCATAGTAATAAATGCATTTTTGGGGAAAGTAAAGGCTCCATGGAACATAAAAGAGATAATTGTGGAAATTTAAGATCTTGCTAAAGAGTTTGAAGAAATCAGGTTTACACATATATTAAGGGAAGGAAACAAACGTGTAGATAAGCTAGCCAATAGAGGGGTTTTGATTGAGGATCAAGAAGTTAAATTCTCCTTTCCATGGTTAGAGGAAGTAGAAAGTTTAGTTGAAGCTGACAAGAAAATATTGATTGCCTGAATCAAGTAATGATTAAGATTTACTTTAATGTTTTCCATTTGTAATATTTGATTTATTTTGTAATAATAATGTGTTTTCATTTAGACTATTTATTATAATTTTTGTGGTTGCACTTGTGTTTTAGAAAGAAAACTAGTAATCCATATTTGGTAAAACGGACTATGATAGTGCGATGTTTTGGAAATTTTACTCTACTAAGATGCAAGGCATAAATAGTAGAGGTGAAGTTTTGGCATTGTGAAGGCTGCTATAAGAAAATCTCAAGAAAGAGGCTAAATTTTGGAATAAGTGTATTCATACAAAAAATTGAAAAGATCCAAAAAATTAAAATCAAGAATTCAAACATTTTATGTAAAATGATGTAAGTTTCTAGCTATAGCATCTCAATTGAGACGGGAATTGTATCTATTTGTAAACTCAATTACATATCTCTTATTTAGATATATCCTCCTAACATTGATAATTTTTTTTATTTGGTTATTGTGAGAAACCTCTATGATCGACGTACATGGCTGAGCAGTCTCCTCCTAACCATTACCCCTCGTAAAGCGGAGAGCTATACTTATCAATAGGAAATTTAACACAAAGCCACCACACACCCACCCCCTCACACACTCCCCCACGCTATGGTTTGATAGTTAAATATTTTTTTTAATATTACTAAAATTTAAAAATTATAAGATAATTGGTTAAGGTAAAAGGTAATAATGAAAAAATAATAGTATAAGATAGATGGAAATATATACAATAGTAAAAAATAAAATGAATATGATTAATTAACCTTATAACAAATATAATGTTTTAAAATTTCAATTATACAATAAAAATAACATATAAATAATTAAATTTGAAACAATTAATGAAAGAAAAAAACATTTAAACAAACTTAAGTTTTAATTTCTACCTATTAGAAAAAATAATTTAAGTTATCTAAATATAATATAAAAATGTTTTATTTTAAATAAAAGAATAATAACATATTTTGAAAATTACTTTTTACTTACATACTTTTCAAAGTGCTTGTTACGCAATTTGATATTTCACTTATATTATTAATTTTTTATTGGAATTAATAATTATATTAAATAAATTTCATGTAGAGATTATGGAAGCAGGTAGGGCAGGTGCAGCAGGCAGACCAGGCGGATCAGGTAGAGCAGGGAGCTTGGAAGACAGTGCCCCAAGCTAGCTGAGCAAGGACGATGAGGATTCGGAGGCCACTAAGGACGCTGAGCACCCTCAGACGTCGGTACCTATTGAAAAAATATGGGATGTGGACCCACCTGACAGAGACCCGAACAAAGGGACCCAGGCTAGGGCCCCTCTCAGGAGATTGTCCTTTGCTCAAACCCTTAAAGGTAAGGAGACCGTGCTTTCAAAAACTCTCCCTCCTCTCTCCCCAAACAAAAAAAAGGTTAGGGTTGTTGTATCTACCATGGAAGATTTTTTATCCCTTGAAACCTCATCCCTCATCGGTAAGTTTTTGGGTGAAAGGCCCGACATAGAAACAATAAGGACCTGGGCTTACTCCAAGTGGCGCTTAGCAGGAAGCATGGAGATTTTTAGAATGATAAGAGGCTTTTTCATGATCCAGCTCCATAATAAGGAAGACGCAAACCGAATCCTCTCTGTTGGGCCGTGGTTTCTGGGAAGGCGAAGCCTCTTCCTTAGGCCTTGGGGAGAGGACTTCGACCCTGAAAGCCAAAGCATCAACTCAGCTCCCATCTGGGTCAGGCTTCCCAACCTACCGGTCCATTTCTTACATGAATACTTCTTGAGAGGAATCGCCAAAGTCATCAGGGATCTGGTCGTTATTGACAACCCCACCCTAGCTAGATCTCACATGACGCATGCAAGGATGTGTGTAACTACAAATCTGGAGTCTGAGCTCCCATCCTTCATAGATCTAGAATACAAGGACTACTCAAGAAGGCAACCCATTTAATATGAAAACAAGCCAACTTTCTGTTCAGAATGCAAAACCCAAGGACACCTAAGGAATCAGTTCCCAGACTTGGTTGCCATCAAGGAAGCACCAAATAGGAATAATCCAAAAGGCCCTAATACAAATGGGCAAGGAAGGCCCCTTCGAACCTGGTCCTGGACCACCAAAGCAGCTCACAAAGGCATTTACCAATAGAAATCACAAGAAGACTCCGCTCATCAGAAAGGAAAAGGAAAATAGCATGTGGATCCTGACCAGGCTACCCAGGTTAGTCCTTCCTTTTTTGACCCTAATTACTTTGAAATCCTTGCTCAGACTGCCATTGAAATGGTTAGGTCTACTGAAGAAGGACCAACACCGGGGCTCCTCGAAACTCTTGTTTCCCCTCCTCCTTCCCCTTGTAGGTCCTCTTCTTACCAACCCCCAAACTGTCCTTATGGTATGCCCTTGGAGTCAGAGGGGATCGGTATGAGCATGGAAGTAGAGCAGATAGGGACAGATCCGACAGTGGGAGAAGGATGCTCCAGCCCAAACCAACAACAAAACCCTCCCCCAAAGTTTAGCCCGAAGCAAACCTGTAGTTCAACTAATTCAATAGACTTTGGGAGCGAAAGGAGGAGGGGAAGAATCCCGGATGTAGAACATTATAGGATGAAAATAGAAAATGAAATAGCAAACAAAAAACAAAGCACTTTAGTGCCTCAAGACATGGCCCTCTTCGAGGCTAACAAGACCAGCAAACCTCCCCCACCCCAAGGACGGGGAAGAGGGAGGAATTCAAAGTAGTCAAAATGAAGGTCCTCTCCTAGAATGTGAGAGGCCTTAATGGCCCACCCAGACAGAGAGTAGTCAAGGCATTAAGGAAAGAGACCTCCTCCTCAGTCCTTATTCTCCAAGAAATGAAAACAGATGAAGTGTGGTCCAAGATTCTAGCTCGCAAAATTTGGAAACAAGGGGAAATGGTATTCAAGCAAGCTAGAGGTGCCTCTAGGGGCCTTATGGTCCTATGGGACCCCAAAAAAGTGGAAGGTAGCGTCATTCAGGTAGATGACAGCGTCCTAACCGTCCTTTTTTATGATATAACCAGTAATAAGTTTTTGATCTTATCGAATGTCTACGCGCCCAACACCGTGCAAGGAAGAGGTAGGTTGTGGGAGCATCTGAGTCACATGAGCAAGGCTTTCTAGGACATCCTGTGGATAATTGCAGGTGACTTTAACACCCCCCTATTTTTTTTTGATAAGAGGGGAGGAATAGGGCTCCCAATTAGGAGCATGGAGGACTTCAGTGATTTTGTCCACTCACATGAACTGATGGCTGCCAAGCTTAAGGATGCTAAGTACACTTGGAGCAACAGGCAGCTGGGCAACAACCTCATCCAAGAATGGCTAGATAGGGTCCTGCTATCACAGGAAGCCATCAAGGTCTTTGGAGAATCCTCTATGTACTCCCTTCCCAAGGTTGGGTCTGATCATAACCCCATCCTTTTGGATGTTCCTCAAACCTCCAATCCCAGTGGCAATCATCCGTTTTGATTCGAGGCAATGTGGGTCAAGCACCCGGACCTGAAAAACAAAATAATCAAATGGTGGCAACAACCCTTTTAGGGAAGTCCCTCCTAAAAACTTACCCAAAAGCTGAAAGTGGTCAAGAACAATCTCAAGATTTGGAACAAAGAAGTGTTCGAAAACATTTTTGAAAACAAAAAGATTGTGGGCAAAAAATTGAAAGCCATTGACAGCAAGATCCAGCATGGAGAGATATATGAAGAGACCAGGTTCGAAGAGAGGAAACTTCTGGTAGAATTTCACAATATCTTGGCTAGTGAGGAGACTTTATGGAGGTAGAAGTCCAGGGCCTTATGGATCAAATATGGAGATACTAACTCCAAGTTCTTCCATGTCACCACGCTCAAAAATAGAAGCAAAAACCATATCAAAGAGGTAATTAAATCGAATGGCTCCAATGCCCGAGGAAACAATGACATTATGCACTAAGCCTTGTCCTATTTCAGTGCTCTCCTTGGTGAGGAACCTATCTGTCAGGTAGCTCCCTGGTATTCCTTGCTCCAATTCATCCCCCGTAGGATCGAGAATGATGCCAACCAAATGCTCACAGCTCCCTTTTCTTACAAGGAAATCAAGGAGGCCCTTTTCTCCATGAACCTTGACAAGGCCCCTGGCCCTGATGGATTTCTTCCCAGGTTATTTCAAATGTATTGGGACATCCTTGAAGCTACAACTCTACCTTTTTAGCCTTGATTTCGAAAGGACCGGCTCCTAAGTTCATAACTGACTTTAGGCCAATCAACCTTTGCAATGTGTTATACAAAATCCTCACTATGAAAGGGATTCTGCCTTAGATTATTAATTCATGCCAGGGCAGTTATGTTCAAGGAAGGTCGATCCTGGATGGAATTATCACTGTCCATGAAGCTCTTCACTCTGCTTCCCAGACCAAGAAGGTTGCCTTAGCACTGAAACTTGACATGAATAAGGCCTTCGACCGTGTCAAATGGGACTTTGTGAATGCCATATTGTTGAAATTTGGGTTTCATCCCAACTGGGTCAGACTTATCAGCTACTACATTCGCTCTCCTTGGTTCTCAGTGTTGGTCAATGGATCTTCGACTGAGTTCTTCCAAAGTTAGAGGGGGCTCAGGCAAGGGGATCCTATTAGCCCTATGTTGTTTATCATAGTGGCTAAAGCCTTAGGAAGATCAATCAAAGTTGCCCGTATCTTAAGGTTAATCTTAGGTATTAAAGGTACATCCCTCATGGATCCGGTTACCCATCAAAAATTTGTGGATGATATCTTATTGCTGACTGCGGCATTAGTGGCAGAGGCCAAGAACATCAGGCATATCCTTAAACTCTATGAAGATGCGATAGGGAAACAATTCAATTTCAATAAGAGCAAGGTGTTTTTTCTTAACACCCCCCTTCCCAGGCAAATTAAAATTGCCAAAATCCTAGAGTGCTCCACTTCCACTCTCCCTACGTCTTACCTTGGTCTTCCCCTATTCACGGGGATCCCGACTATTTTGATGTGGAACATTGTCCTGGAGAGGATCCAAAAGAAGCTCGTCGGGTGGAAGGGCCTCTTGCTGTCCCAAGAAGGTAAGGCCACTTTAACCTTGGCCTCCCTTAAAAGTATTTTGGTTTACTTCTTATCAGTTTTCAAAGCACCTTCTAGAGTCTACCAGTCGATTTAACAATGCCAAAAGAATTTCCTTTGGTCTGGTTCAAAAGAAAAGCAACGAATCCACCTGGTTGGATGGGACAAGGTGTGTAGACCTAAGGATCATGGAGGGCTAGGCCTGAGGAAAGTCTCTCTTCTCAATTTAGCTTTAATTACGAAACAAGCCTGGCGTCTGGTTTCCAATGAAAGGAATGAGTGGACCACCATCCTTAACTGGAAGTATCTCCAAGGCATTGAGTTCTTGAGCAACACCAGCCCAACCCATGGTTCCTCCTTCTGGAAAGCAATCTTGTCTAGTAGGGACGTGCTAAGAAAAGGCTTGAGGTGGATCCTTAGAAATGGGTGAAAAATTGACTTTTGGGAGGATAGATGGGTAGGGGCAGAAGCCCTTAGTACCGATCCCACGTTGGCCCAACTAAGAAATCTCACTTTGGAGAGGTTTGGGTCTAAGGTGACTGACTTCTTAAGACAGGACAGGGGCAGAATCAGTTGGAAGCCCATAGTCATTCGAGGGTTGGAGGTAGCGACTCAAAATCTCAATAGTATTTTGCAACATCAGTTTGTTCCCACAACTCTCAATGATGATCAAATGAGATGGATAGCGACAGACAACGGGATGTTCATAGTCAAATCCACCTAAAATCTGCTAATATATCCTGATACTCCTCGGTTCCAGACTCAGTTAGTTTGGATCAAGGGACTTATCCCCAAAATATACTTTTTTACTTGGCTGGTCGTCCAAGGGAAAATTCTTACTATTGACAATATGATGAAACGAGGTCTGTCCATTCCTAACAGGTGTTTTTTGTGCAGGGCAGACTAGGAATCCATCCAACACCTATTCATTGACTGTCCCATTGCCTCTACAATCCTAAGAAGCCTCCTTCAAGCCTTCAACATAGCCTGGGTCAGACTTGGTTCCATCAATGAATTTTTCCAACAATGGACAAAACCATTTTTTAGCACACAATTGAGTTTCATGTGGAAGATTAGTCTCCACCACTTCTTGTGGTAGGTCTGGCTTGAAAGGAACTTTAGAATATTTAATGAGTCTTCTAGAGATACAGGATCCATTACGAATAAAATCCTTGCCTTTGCCAGAGAAAACTCATTGTCATCTTTTGTTGAGGCCCAATCTGTCCCCTTTGGCGAAAAAATTCTAGCCCAGTCCCTAAGTCTACCTAGCCCAGTCCCTAAGTCTACCTTGACAAGATGGTCATGGCAAGACTAACCCTAGGTGCGAGGTTAGGTGGATCCCTCCCCTCGTTGATTACCTTAAGTTGAATTTTGATGGTGCAACCAAAGGCAATCTGGGTCGCACTGGGGCTGGCGGGACCGTTCGAAACCATTAGGGTCACATTGTCATGCCTTTTGCAGAACCCCTGGAATTATCAACTAGCAATGTGGCCGAGGCTAGAGCTGTATGGCACGGACTACACCTTGCTCAGAACGTCCAAGAGCGACTAATTATGGAAGGAGATTCCCAAGTGATCATCAATCTCCTCAACAATGACAAGGATCCTCCCTGGAAATTTGAGTCTTGCTTAAGGGAAGAAAAGATCCTATTAAAAAACAAAACTGATAGCGTGGCCCACCATGTCTTTCATGAAGCCAACAAGGTGGTAGAAAAGTTAGCAAATTTAGGTGTTGATGCTGATAGATTGATCACGTGGACGTATGACCTTCCGTTGAATGTGGAAGGGATTATCCAAGATGAGGTGCGATGTGGTGCCTCATGGGGATCACAAGTTGGTTTGTCTTACGTGGCAAGATAGGTTGGTTTAGGAATTTGGCTAAGGGGTGGCAGTGTCGGTCTCCTCAAGCTGTCAGAGTTGCCAAGGCAGATTGCCTAGACTACCATGCATGTAGGCAGGTGTTCCATTGGTGCCTCGATTACCCGATGGTTGGCCTCCCTAGGATCGTCATTCCCATGCGAGTTGCACCTTGGGTCGGTAGCTCTTTCAACTTCTCACCTGATGAGGTGGCGTAGGGTTGTCTCAGCTTCACCAGCTTGGTTAGACCTTTGATGTCCTTGAATCTCACTCAGAGAGATCCTTAATGTCTCAAGACTAAGGGTGTCGAGGATAACTTTCCCCATGCCAAGTCAGATTCACAGCATGGCTCCCACGTGGCTGGTATGCGGTGGTTTGTCCTCAGACGGCATGAGCCTCGTGACAAGGACCCAAACTACCACTCGGACAATGCGGATGCGTAGGAAAATCCACTCATCATTGCTTGACACATGAGACAGTGGCACCCCAAGAGTTCCATCATTCTCTAGAGGAAGGTCGATATGGCCTCTTCTTCCCAAACCAATACGGACACGTGACATGGCATCCAGGTGGCTGATAGGCGATGGCTGGCATTCTAGATTGGCACTTTCTCTAATGATGTGGTATTTTTAAGGTGGATAAAGAGTATTAACATCTACCACCTTTTCCCTCAGTCTATGCTTGAGAGTACGTCGTCCTGCTTGGTCATTCAAGAGGTAGAGGTTAGCAGAGGCAAAGTCACTATGACCTACATTGAGCCCAATATGGTGGTTATGGAGCCTGCTACACAAGCCATCCTCACTGAGAGGAGGCTTACGCAATTTTTTGACCTATTCTTTGGTCTTGATGATAGCATCACCACCAAGGTAATGGAGTCCTAGGATGAGGGGCGGATTGTGGTCCACGGGCAAGAAATTACGATCGACATTAATTTGTTGGCAACCATTACTAGGCAGACGGTGAAGGGTCGTTCGATCCACAAAAAAAAGCACAAATGGGAGGTCAAGCTACGTGAATTCAAGGACAATCAAAAAATATTCAAGGAGGCAAAGAACGGCTTAACAAGGGTTGATATTCCTGCCCCCTGGAATTTTGTGATGAAAAATGTCATGGAGTTCATTACGAAAGAGGATCCTGGTAAGGTCCTTCTAAGTTTTCACTATGCTTTCATTAATTTTTTCCATGACATTAACCCTATTAGCATACCTCAATTCCTCATGAACTCCATGAATTACACTATTAATTTGTGCCGTAGTAATAAAGGTTCAGCAATGCCCTTGCACCAGAGCCTTTTTAAGGTTATCTACAAGTTTACCCTTTCTACTTCGCCCCATCCTAAACCTTCGGCCTTTCTGCCCACCGAGACCCCCTACCCCAGGGCTAGTTTTCCAAAGGCCTACTCGGGGTCCCCTGCCAAGAAACGTGACTTTGAAGCAGCCACCAAAAGCAGCCCTGCCAGAAAGAGGATGAAGATTGATGAACTAGAAGGATCCTCTAAATCCTCTGCTAGGTTAAGGAACGGGATTACTCTGGGAAGCTCTAAAGCCATTAGCGTTGACTCGGAGGAAGAGGGGCCTGAAATCAACATCATGGTTCTCAAACCCTTTGTTCAGACCTCCTTAGAGACTATGGCCAAGCAAACCAAAGAGATCCTTGACGCCCTCACCAAAGTATTCTTCAATGAGGGCTTCCAAAGTGCTAAGGAAGTGATCGAAGACGTCGATGACCAGGAGAATGACAAGGAGCAAAATGAGGAGGATACAGAGGAGGAGTGATGTGGACCCTCCCGGGCCATTTTTGAGGTAGGATGATTAGAAGACCTGTTGTCTATGGGTTTGGTTCATGATCCCTAGGGTTTTTCCACTGTCTTTTTGCGGTTATCTTCTCTATTTTTGGTCTTCCTGTTCCGAGGCTTCTTGTTGTTTTTGTTGTAAGCCGTGGTTGGTTGGTTATGTTAGAAGGTCGAGGATCCTTTGCTGGTATCTAGTTTCAGTGTTTAGATTTATGCTATTTTTGTTCAAAGGTTTTGGGTCAACCTGAAAATCTCGTTTGTTATAAAAAAAAATCTTTTACTTATAAAAAATAATAATTATATTAAATAAAAGAGGTTATAATTAAAAAGGAGTTGGAGAGATCGCAACTCGGGGTCCAAGGCCATCCACATGATCAAAACCTTAAATAGGGGACTAAAACCAAAATTTGAGAATAGTTAGAGAAACCAGAGTACGAGGCCCGAGGCCAAATACAAAACCAAACCTTAAAAGGGTAAAAAAACAACATAACTAAACATAAGAAGCCACTCCCAGAGGAGGAGAAGGATCATTCTTTGGCCAAAAATAGTCCAACTCATGAGGATTATTTACAGGTAGATTGATAGACCAAGATTTATCAGAAGCAATATTGTTCATCAAAGGAACCATAATACCTCAACCAAGGAGAGCAAAATTGATCAAAGCTAAAGGTGATAATGGAGTAGAATGAGTAGTAGAAAGAGGAGAAGTAACCGATCAAGGAGATGATCCAAGGCTACAACCAGTACCATGATCAATCAAGTGATGCATAGGAATCTAACCACGTTGTGAAGAGCATAAACGTGAACAATACCTGTTGACAGATATAGGAGGATATCGAGCCCTATTATGAGCACTGGCAGAATGGCATGAGGCTAGAGAAAATCATCCCTTGATCTACTACACTAAGGGATTAGAGAAACTGATGGACCTTGAGGCAGAGGGAGGTTAGGCAGAACCCTACTGATAGTGCATGGAGCCTCATGCTAATAATCGATAAGATTCATCAAATGCACCAAATCATGCACTACCTTGGAAGCCTGTGAATGAATATGAATGGTAACAATAGAAAGCATTGTAATATTTCCATTTATAGAAAACTATAAAGAAATTAAATCTCCAAAATAGATAACAAATTTCCTAGCTTTCCATAGCTAAAACACAATAATTGCACTAAAGAAATTCCATAGAGTAGCAATATAAGCAACCAACAATTATTATCACAAAAATAAATCATCTTCCATATAACCAACTTAGGATAAAAAAATTTAAACAATGAGTAAATCCAATCCGAAGCAGACTATGCACGAGGGCAAAACCAAAATATATGCTTAAATGTTTCAAAATGAACACAAGCAGGATACTTAGAATTAGAAATACCAACCCTATTGAGACTCTGTCCCATAGGAAGACCTTGATAAATAAGAGACCAAAGAAAAATGTGATATTAGATTCAATATTAGAATTCCAAATATGGTTCAAATGAGCAATCGAAGTATAAGAGGTAGAGTGAGTCTGCCATCTCTCATTAATATTGTCAATACCAAAGGAAAAAGGACTAAGAAGCTGATAAAATAAGGAAGAAGAGTAATTTTTGAAAGGAGTGTCTACATTCCAACACCAATCCCTCCACTAGGCACTCAGGGGCTAAAGGTTGAGCTTATGCAACATGACATTAGACATAAGCTCCTAGATCTTAAGAATAGAAGGAAGATCCAAGTTTTTAAGATTAAATTTATGCTTAAGGTCAAGCCAAGGAATCCAATCCCGAGAATGCACTAAAGATTTTTTCATAGAAAATACCTTTGTGAAATAGCCTCAAAGCTTTAACCCCTATAATATCAACAAGAAGAATTGAAGAGTTACAAAAAATAGGAGACCACTAGATATTCTAAGAATTTAATGAAAGACCATTACAAAAACCATCATCAATCCAGTGAAGATGAGGTTTCACCACCTCAAAATCCCACCAAATAATTTTAACAACAAAGGAACCTTGAATCTTAATCGGGGTAGAAGTAATGATAAGAGTGTGAAGGCCAATATTAGCCCAAGCTTTACGCCCATAAGGAAACCCTGGAGAGATACAATGGTGAATTAAAACATTATAGGTTATAGGGCCTTCAATAGCTTTAATTACCCACTTAGTACACAAAGAAATGCTTTACCTATAGATTTTAATGATACCCATCCCACCATTTTTAGTAGGTGTGCAAAAAATATCCTAAGCAACCCGATGAAAACCATGCAAATACTTCCCCTTGGCCCAAAGAAAATACCTAATTATTATGGCCAACTTATTATAAGAATTCTTAGAAAGGGTCTAATAGGAGGAATAGTAAACATGGGTAGCAACAAAAATCTTAATGCAAACCTAAAATTTACCAGCAAGAGAAAGGGGATGTGAGGCCCAACAAGAAATCTTCTTTTCAATTCTATCAATAACATATTGATATAACTCAAAGGGTGAGTAGCCAAAAGCAAAGGGAAATCCTAAGAACTTAAAAAACTCACCCCTCTAAATGCCATGAGAAATATCTAAGCCAAGCAAATAGAGCATAAGAAGCAAGGAAAAATAAAGAGATAGACCATTGGATGTTGGAACCAAAGGCCTTACAAAAAGTGTCCAAACAAGTCAAAGTAGTCGAAATAGAAACCTCATCCTTACTAATAGTGAGAAAAGAATCATCCAAAAAATACCCATTAATAAGCTAAGTGGATATATCAGGAAAAAGAATACCTTTGATCAACCCCTTAGACACTTGGCTGACAAGAAGATAACCAAAATTTTTAGCCGTAATGATGTAAAGAGAGGGGACCAATGGATAACCCTAATGAATAGAAAAAAATAAACCAAAATCCTCTAAATTATGCCCATTAATAATAAGACAGTTCGAAGCATCAACAAAAAACGTATTGATAGTCTTATTAAAAAAGGGTCCAAACCTGAGAGCTTTGAGCATGGTAGGAGTAAAAGGTCACTCAATCATAAGCTTTCTCAAAGTCGAGCTTAAGGAAAAGCAACTTTTAGCCAGAGATATGCACCCATTCTAAACCTTCCCAAACAACAAGAAGATTATCCAAGATATAACATGCTTTAATGAAATTTGTTTGCTATAGTATGATAATCATATGAATAATATTTCGTATATGAAGAGCTAAAGCCTTGGACAAGATATTATAAGAAACATTAACCAAAGTAACAGGTCTCCAATTGGTGATAAGCTCAAGATTACCCACTATGGAAATGAAATTAATGTTTTCACGATTGATAATACTACCTAGAGAGTTATTGGCTAACACTTCATTATAGACATTGAGCATACCAGACCTAGTAAAATTCCAAGTGGCTTTATAAAAATTATAGGGAAAGCCATCAAGACCAGGGGACTTATCATCTGACATAGTCATAAGAGCATTATGAAGCTCAATAAGTGAAAGATGAGCCTCACAGAAATGCTTGTTATAAATAGACAAATTAGCAAGAACAACATCAAGATATTGCTGAAGCACCATCTGACATTCTAGAGAATCCTATTGTGCTTGAAAGATAAGCTTATACCAATTTACAAAGGTTGACACAATATCAAGAAGAGAAGTCAACCTATCATGAGAGACTTGAATAAATTTGATTTGGATTTTGACCTACCTGGAACAAAGAGATTTGAAAAAGGTTTTGGATGGGCGATCACCCAACCTCAACCAATGTAGATGAGCCCGAAGCTGAATCTCCCTAGCTTCATGTCGTTCATGGAGCATAAGCTGGTGGTGAAAACCAACAATCCTAGCTTGTAATTGTCAATCATATGGATAATTTTCCAACAAAGATACATTTTGTTGATACTCCCTCTTGACAGCTAGATAAGCATGCTTTTTGACATGCGCCACTTGTTTTCCATAATGCTACATGAAAGAGGTATTATGGAAAATCACCTCATTCCACTAAGAAATCCAACTGATAGAATGAGGAGGTTGAGGTAATACAATCTAAATTCTCTCAATTGCAAAAACTATGCTAGGGTGTTGTAATAAAGAAGTATTTAGACATAATTTGATTACATGGAAAATTGAATTGGCAGTCACTCCACTCACTCTGGAAGGGAATCAAGAAATGATCCAACAACAAGAATTGATCCTAGATTGTTACAATATTATTATTGATAATGGAGAAAGGAAAAAAATTGTTGCTCTAACATCGTAATGTGATCAAGGTGCTTACAGACTCTATCACTTCTAGCATAAAAATTGGACCACATGAACCAAGGCAAAGGCATGCATTTACATCGATAAAAAAAGGATAAAAAGACCCCATCTATGCTTAAGAAAAAACTATGCCTCATGCTCATTGGTGCACCAACACATCGAGAGGTAGTCAACTTTATCTTCAACATGCTCAACTATATCAAAGTCACCACAAATAAGCCAATACACCATTGGCAAGTGATCAACCAAGTACCACTAAAGGACAAAATGATTGGGTCCATAATTAGGCACATAAATTTTGATAATGCCTAGGTTGTTCCCTTTAATATTCAATAGATTTTAGATCACATGATGAAAGAGATCCTCGCCAAACCCTAATAGAAAATTCTTAAATTTTGAGGAGATTGAGATAGAAACACCACCCCGAGCATCTTCATGGTGAGTAGTTAAGTGCACAAATGATCCTGCAATATAGTTGAGATAAACATATAACAAAAAACTAGATATTTTAACTTCTTGTAACAAAATAATATCAACATTTCTAATACTTTGCAGAGTAATTTTAGCATTTTTTTTGAAAATTCATGATCCCAAAGGACTACCTGCATTGTCAACCATCATCGAGAAATAATTAAATAGAGAGGTCTCATAATGGTGAAATAGATCACCAATAGTCGAAGGATGATGCTTGTTGGGCATTGAATTGCATCAAGTTTTACTCAATACTATAGCTATCTATCTTTCTGCTTTCTATCCAGGCTTGTACTCAATAGCTACAACTCAACACTAAACATTGGATGGACCAAAATAGAGTTTTCAATCCAACCTCTAGAGTAGGTTGGTTTCTTGTAAACTTAAAAATATGTTGAAACAATTATGCTCACTTAAGGTTTGGAGATTAGGGTAAGAAAATGTTAGGGTTAGAGAGATGTGAACAATAGTGGACAGATAGGTTAACAACATTGTACTATAATAAAAAGCTCCAAAAAATAGACTTAAAGACACATCACTCAGATCAACATTATCTCAAATCGAATGCATTTCCATGCATTAACGAACAGTAGAGAAATATTGCAAACATCAATTTTAATATCCAAACAATGATAATCCAAATAATAAAATTCACCACTATCTAGATTTTACAGACATGTACTCCCCAACAATAAATATCAAATCCCAAAAGCAGGTTTCAATTAACCTGAAAGCTAGTAATCCATTAATTTGGCATAAACTAACCATTTAAGTATTCACAAAAATGCAACTAAATAATTTGAACCTCTGATATCTATTGAGAAGGTGCAGCGACAGTATTGTCATTGTTGTCAACACACTCAGATGGACAAGTTGATGTAGTGGAAAAATATTTAGAGGTTATTCGAAGTATGTACAGTGATGTTCAATGCTTATGAGGATGTTTTTGATGTTCGGGTGAAGTTGTTACAGGTTGTTCGTGCAAATTTGCAAAAGTTGAAAAAATCGTCAAGAAGTTGTCAAAAAATTGCAAAAGTCGTCACGGGCATATTTGGACAATATGGATCAGTTTGGAACATGCCAGCATGTTAGGAAATAGTCCAAAACAATATTGGAGGTTTCATCACAGTGTTTGGATTGATCGGTGATGTTTTCGGTATCTTGGCGAATGATTTGGTAAGTGGTTGTATAGGCCAAAAAAGAGCAGTTTTGTCAGAAGCACTGTGAGCAAACCAAGAAGAATTTGATAGCAAAATTTTAAATGGAGGTGTTAATTATCTTTAAGAACATGTGTTCCAAATTTTAACCAAAACAGATAAACGAGGCGAATGTTACAAGCGTTGCAAGACTATCACAAAAACGCTCTTTTTGGAAAAAGTGTGTCAGTAGCAGTTTTTGTGGAGGTGGTACAGAAAAATCATAAGAAGTTATGTAGAAAGATTCAGAATGGATGTATTCAGTATTGCAGATATTATAAGTTTTAAATTTCAAAGAAAACAGAGTTACAAGGTGAGAGTTATGATTGTTGTAAAAATGGTATAGGTCACTTTTATGTCAATTTGTTCCACTTGTGCAAAATCCTTTAGTTGGCCATTTTGACCTTGCAAAGTTGCCAGAGTTTCGGTTTCAGTGTTGTTACACCTTCAAGGCATAAAATAGGGCATATTTTTTTTTTGGTTTGAGGTGTCACATGGCTCCGAAGTAAGAGAACGAGTAAGGTGTCAATTCTTTGCATGTGACGTGTTTGACGAAATGCCTTCTCAAAATAAAAAAAAGAAGTTATATTGTTTTAAGAAGCTTCATTAAAGAAAATATTTTTAAAAATTTAAAAGGGAAAAATAATGCAAGTGTGTGCTTTTTAAGTGACAAGGTATTTTATTGAAAAGTGGGGACTTTATTTTGTGAAGAGAGAAGTGTGTGTGGAGAAAAATAAAGAGTGAAAATCCATGATTTTTGGAGAGTGGTGAAAAAAATCACTTCAGTATTTTAGGCATAAATTTATCATACGATATCCAATTTTGTTGAAATTTTGAGAGGAGTTCGTAGACAAAGTGCTACACAATACCCAGAAAGCGTTTAGCAATTGGAAAAACGAGCTAAGAGAAAAATTAGTTTTTTTTGAGAAGAGAAGATTCAAATTCTGAGTAATGTAGAGAGAGGGATGTTATATTGGGTGAAATAGAAAGTTTTAGATTTTGAGCTTACAGACCATAGAGGGTTCTGGTTTTAGTGAAGAAATTTATATATATCATTTTATTATGAATATCAAAATCGAGTGGGTGCTTGGTAGAGCGGTTGGTGCTCCTTTTTGTTGGTGCAGATAAATCAGGGGTTGATGCTCCTTTCTGTTGGTGTAGATAAATCAAGGGTTGGTTCTCCTTCCAGTGGGTGCTGGTAAATTGATTATAAAGTTAGTGATTTGCAAATGTTGGATTTGTATGGGAGTCCAAACAATAATGTTCGATGATGTAGCCAAATTGGTGAACCTCGGTACATCTTGTGTTGTGTGATGTTCTCTTGTTATACTTGCTTTATTTGGTTTTATGTTTTTATTGTTTTGGCTTTGAGTGTTGAAGATTTAAGTTTTAAAGAGCTACACTGATTCACCCTCCCTCTCAGTTTCATTGTGAGACTAAAAATTGGTATCAGAGCGAGGTTCCCTAATAAGCTTAACCGGCTAGGGTGATCTTGGAAGTGACACAATGACAGGTGGTGAAGGCTTCTCATCAAACAAAGCACCATTGTTTGACAAAACTAATTACGTATTTTGGAGACTCAAGATGTAGACATATCTTTGTGCTTTGGGATACAAAATTTGAGATTCAGTAGATAGTGGATACACAATACCCACCACTTCTCCAATCGATGCTGTCGATAAGAAACTGTTTGAGAATGACTCAAAAGCAAATAATGCTATCATGTGTGGATTAGTGGACAATGAACTGGTAAAGATTATGGGTTGTAAAATGGCAAAGGAAATATGGGACAAACTGAAGAGCATTCATGAAGGAGATGTTAAGATCAAGGAGGCCAAGTTACAAACACATTGAGCTCAGTTTGAAGTATTAAATATGAATGACGATGAGAATATAGAGGCATATATGCTGAGAGTTAATGAAGTCATTAATGCGATTAGAGGACTCGACGAGGAAATCAAATATTCTGTCATCATGAAAAAGGTATTAAGATCCCTTCTCCAAAGATTTGATTCTAAATTTTCAGCTATAGAAGAAGCTAAAGATCTAAATTATTTTAGTATGGATGAGATGCATGGTTCTTTGACTGCATATGAGATGAGAATAGGAAAATCTAAAGCCACAGACAAAGAAGCTGCTTTTAAAGCCCATAAAAATATGAAAGCAAAACAAGAATTGGAGGAAGAAGAGACATCAGATGAAATGGAAGCAAATTTTTTTTGAAAACTAAAAAGGGGAAAAGGAAAATACAGAGGAAAGTTATCGTTTAAATGTTTCAACTATGGAGGCGTTGGGCATTTTGCAGCTAAATATCCACTTAATGAGAAGAACAGAAGTGATGAAGGATCGCACGAAGAAAGAAGTGACTGGAAGAAAAAACAAATTTTAGAAAAGACAGCTTCAATAAGAAAAGTTTCATCTTCAAGAATGTCAGTTCATCAGAAGATAGCTGCAGTGAGGATTCTGAAAATGAAACAAGTGAAGCTTTTTTCATGGCACTTAAAGAAGAAAAACCAGAAAATGAATAGGAATATGATGAAGAAGAAATTGATGCATAAGTGAATTTGGAAGAGGAACTAATTGTAGCTCTAGATGAATTGAAGATAGAAAGAAAAAAAATAAAAAAATTTCAAGAAAGCTTGAGGATGCAAATGAAATCATAACAAATTTGAAAGTACATATAGAAGAATCCAAGAAAATCTCCAAAGATCTCAAAGTGCAAATAACCATGAAAATAGATTATTGCAGCAAGCTAGAAGAAGAGATTGTTGGTTTAAGAATGTAGCTAGAAGAGATGAATCAAAAAATTAGTTGTTATCACAAATGTGAAGAAAGTTCTATGAAGCTGGATAAGATCATAAATAACCAAAATACTACATGCATCAAATTTGGTTTGGGTTTTGATGAAGGAGAATCATCAAATGGATCAAAGGCCATAAATGAAGAATCCACAAAGAATGAAGAGAAGAAACAAGTTGATCAAGCAAAAATGAATCATGCAAAGGAAAGCAATAATGCAAGGCATGAAAGGAGAATTGACAATGATGGCTTCACCAATGTCACACATCAAAGAAGAAGAATATTTATGGCTCCTACGACAACATGGCAAAGACCACCACCCAGGTTCAATCATCTATTTTTTGGTTACTATTTTAAATGCAATGGTTATGGACATAAGATCTCATATTGCAAGTATAATGTAGGACCAAGGAATTTTACCAATAGAAATGCTTTTTCACCTTTGATGGATTATGCAGTAGAATGTTATAACTGTCATAATTTTGGGCATATTGCAAGAAATTATCGAAGTACATTTGCATCAAATCAATTTTAGGGAAGAAAATTTCAGCCAAATGGAATAATAAAAAATAGAAAATTTCTCGAAAAACATGCACAAGCTACTGAAAAAGAAAAGCCAAAACAAGAGCCCAAAATTATAATCAAACCTGAGTGGAAAGAAAAAGAGCGACCTAAGGAAGAAAAGGAATCCTTGATCGTACAGATGATATTTAAAGCATAGAATAAATCCGCACCATGGATACTTGATAGTGGATGCTTCAATCATATGACAGGTGACAAACAAAAATTTGAGAAGTTGCAGCAATATGAAGGTGGTTCAGTAAAGTTTAGAAACAATTATGGAGCTAAGATAGTTGGCAGAGGTTCGATTAATATTAGTGATGGAAAAATTAGGTCAAAATAAGTCTTATTTGTGGTTGGTCTGAAGCATAACTTGTTGAGCATAAGTCAGATTTGTGATAGAGGTCATGAAGTGATCTTTAAGAAGCAAGGTTGTGAAGTCATAAAGGTAAACAATGGGAAGTTGATAGCAACTGGATCAAGGACATATGGAAACCTGTACACTCTCTCAGAGACTTCAGAAGGAGCTTGCTTGATTGGACATGAAGAAGAGAATTGGTTGTGGCACAAGAGGCTCGGTCATATCAGTTTTGACAATCTAGTAAAAATCAGCTCAAAGAAAGTAGTGAGAGATATTCCCACCATTGACAAACCATAAAATAACATTTGTGCTTCATTTCAAAAAAACTAGAGTCTCATTTAAAACAAAAGAGTACTACACAAGTAAACCTTTGGAACTAGTACATACTGATTTATGTGGACCCATGAGAATGCAAAGCATAAACGATGACAAATATTTCATGTTGTGTATAGATGACTATTCCAGGATGACATGGGTACTATTTTTGAAGCATAAATCAAAAGCTTTTGAGATGTTCAAGGTTTTCAAAAACCAAGTTGAGAATCAAATAGGAAAAATGATTAAATGTTTAAGGTCAAATAGAGGAGGAGAGTTCATTTCAGAGGATTTCATAGAGTATTATGAAAAATATGGCATTAGGAGACAATTTTCAGTAGCTAGGACACCTCAGTAGAATGGTGTGGTAGAAAGAAAGAACAGGATAGTGCAAAAAATGGCATGGACTATGTTGACCGAGAGCAAAGTAGCAGATAAATTTTGGAAAGAGGCAGTCCATACTGCGATATTCATTAAAAATAGGTGCATGTTGAGGACACATGAAAGCAAAACTCCTTATGAGTTGTGGTTCAGTAAAAAGGCAACATCAAGATACTTTAAAGTTTTTGGCAGCAAGTGTTACTACAAAATAATTGAAGAAAACCTTGGTAAGTTTGAAGATAGGGCAGATGAAGGTATTTTTCTTGGCTATTCATCAAAGCAAAGCTTACAAATGCTATAACAAGAGGCTAAGGAAAATTGTGGATGGTGTCGATGTTAAAGTTGATGAAGGAAGGAAACGAGTAATTAGCTATGAAGATAACTACCCAATTTATGAAGAGGTCATTGAAAGAGATGAGGAAAAGGAAACGAAAAAGAAACCAAAAATTGACTCAGAGGATTCAAACAGTGATTTAGAAGTGGAAGAAAACAAGAAATTCAAAACAAGCAGTTGGCAGAAAGATCATCCTAGAGAGCAAATAATTGGAGACCCCATAGTTGGTGTTCAAACAAGAAGAATATTAGTAAGTAACTACTCTTTATTAAACATCATTGAGACCAAAAATGTTACTGATGTAAGCAAAGATGAAAGTTGGGTAAAGGCAATAAATGAAGAATTAGATCAGATCAAGAAAAACAAGACTTGGGAGTTAGTACCAAGACCTATAAATAAAAATTTAATTGGTACTAAATGGGTCTTTCAGAACAAATTGAATGAAGATGGACATGTAGTCAGGAACAAAGCAAGATTGGTATGCAAAGGCTATGCACAAGTTGAAGGTATTGACTTTGAGGAAACCTTTGCACCTGTGGCCAGACTATAGGTAATTAGAATGTTTCTAGCTTTAGTAGTTTACAAGAATTTCAAAGTTTATCAAATGGATGTGAAATCAACATTTTTGAATGGGAAACTTGAAGAAGAGGTTTATATTGAGTAGCCAGATGGTTTCCAGCTTGGTGATGATCCCAACTTGGTTTGCAAGTTGAAGAAAGCATTATATGGCTTAAAACAGGCACCCCGAGCATGGTATGCAAGGCTAGACAATTATCTTACTTAGCAAGGGTTCAAGAAAGGTATGGTGGATAGTAATTTGTATGTCAAAATATAAAATGGTCATCATATTGTTCTTGTTGTATACGTAGATGATATCATATTTGGTAGCAACAAAGATGAGTTGTGTAATGATTTAGAAAATAAGATGTCAAAAGAATTTGAAATGTCAATTATTGGTGAACTTTCGTATTTCCTCGGATTGCAAGTTAATAAAAAGAAGGGTATATTTATTTTTCAAATTAAATATGTGAAAGAGATGCTAAAAAAGTTCACAATGGAGGATTGTAAGCCAGTTAGCACTCCCATGACGACAGGTTACAAGTTGAGCAAGGATGAAAAATCTCCACATGTTGATTAAACTATGTATAGATCTATGATTGGGAGCTTACTGTACTTAACAGCTACCAGACTAAATATTTTGTAGGTAGTATGCATGGTAGCATGATTTTAGGCTAGTCCCAAGGAGACTCATGTGACAAAAATGAAGAGGATTCTTCGATACCTCAAGGGTACTATGGAGTATGGGTTATGGTATCCAAAAGGTAAGTACTTCACCCTTATTGCATATTTAGATGTAGATTGGGTAGGATGTGTAGATGATAGGAAGAGTTCTATCTTGGAGACAGGTTGGTCGTGTGGCACAGTAAGAAACATGAGTCAGTCTCCTTATCCATAGTAGAGGCAAGATACATTGCAGTGACAATGTGTTGTACACAAGTGTTATGGATGAAACAAAATTTGAAGGATCTTGGCATTAATTTTAGTGAGATGATTTCAGTTAAGTGCGATAACACTAGTGCCATTAACATCTCAAAGAATCCAATTATGCATTCTTGCACAAAACATATTGCTATTCGATATCATTTTTTGAAGGAGAAAGTTGTGGAAGGTGAGGTTAAGTTGTATTTTGTTCCAAAAATAGAGCAAGTAGTAGATATATTCACCAAACCATTACCCAAGGAAGTATTTGAGTATCTTCATAAGAAATTAGGAGTGGTCACAGTTCCCAAGAATTTACTAGGTATTGGGGCCACATTCTCAGGGGGAGCATTTGTGTATTTGTTTATCTTTTTGCTCATGTTTGTGATTTTTTCTAAGTATAATAATTTTTGCTCGAGAATGTTGTGCATTGAATCAGGGGGAGTTTGCAACAACCCTTTGGTATTGTTGTCAAAGGGAGAGAAGAGTTACAGGAAATTGTGCGTGTGTTGCCAATAATTCCAAAGGGGGAGATTGTTGAGCAAGGTGCAACGATAGTATTGTCATTGTTGTCAACACACTCAGATAGATAGGTTGATGCAGTGGATAGTTATTCAGGGGTTATTCAAAGTATGTATAGTGATGTTCAATTCTTATGAGGATGTTTTTGATGTTCGGGTGAAGTTGTTACAGGTTGTTCGTGCAAATTTGCAAAAGTTAAAAAAATCGTCAAGAAGTTGTCAAAAAATTGCAAAAGTCATCACGGGCATAGTTGGATAGGATGGATCAGTTTTTAACATGCTAGCATGTCAAGAAATAGTCCAGAATAGCATTTGAGGTGTCAAAACAGTTTTTGTATTGATCAGTGATGTTTTCGGTATCTTGGCGGATGATTTGGCAAGTGGTTGTATAGGTCAAAAAAGGGTAGTTTTGTCAGAAGCACTGTGAGCAAACCAAGAAGAATTTTATAGCAAAATTCAAACTGGAGGTGGTCATTATATTCAAGAACATGTGTTCCAAATTTCCACCAAAATAGAGAAATGAGGCAAATGTTACAAGTGTTGCAAGACTGTCACAAAAATGCTCTTTTTGGAAAAAGTGTGTCAGTAGCAGTTTTCATGGAGGTGGTATAGGTGAACCGTAAGGATTTATGTAGTGATATTTGGAATGGATGTATTTAGAATTGCAGATATTCTACATTTTAAATTTTAGAGAAAATAGAGTTACGAGGTGAGAGTTATGATTGTTGCAAAAATGATACATGTCACTTTTATGTCAATTTGTTCCACTTGTGCAAAATCCTTTAGTTGGCCGTTTCGACCTTGCAGAGTCACCAGAGTTTTGGTTTCAGTGTTGTTACACCTTCAAGGCATCAAATAGAGCATCTTTAATTTTTGGCTTGAGGTTTCACGTGGCTTCGAAGTAAGATAATGAGTAAGGTGTCAATTCTTTGCATGTGACATGTTTGACGAAATGCCTTCTCAAAATAAAAAAAGGAAGTTATATTGTTTTAAGAAGCTTCATTAAATAAAATATTTTTAAAAATTGAAAAGGAAAAAAGAATGCAAGTGTGTGCCTTTTAAGTGATAAGGGATTTTACTAAAAATTTGGGACTTTATTTTGTGAAGAGAGAAGTGTGCGTGGAGAAAAATAAAGAGTGAAAATCCGTGATTTTTGGAGAGTGGTGAAAAACATCACTTCAATATTTTAGACATAACTTTCTCATACGATATCCATTTTTTCTAAAATTTTGAGAGGATTTTGCAGACAAAGTGCTGCACAATACCCAAAAAGATTTTAGCAATCGACAAAATGAGCTAAGAGAAAAATCAAATTTTTTTTAGAAGAGAAGATTAAAATTCTGAGTAATGTAGAGAGAGGGATGTTATACTGGGTGAAATAGAAAGTTTTAGATTTTGATTTTATACACCATAGAGGGTTTTGGTTTTAGTGAAGACATTCATATATGTCATTTTATTATCAATATCAAAATCAAGTGGGTGCTTGGTAGAGGGGTTGGTGCTCCTTTCTGTTGGTGCAGATAAATCAGGGGTTGGTGCTCCTTCCAGTGGGTGCTGGTAAATTGATTGTAAAGTTGGTGCTTTGCAAAGGCTAGATTTGGATGGAAGTCTAAACAGTCATTTTTGAGGATGTAGCCAAATCGGTGAACCTCGATACATCTTGTGTTGTGTGATGTTCTCTTGTTATACTTTATTTATTTAGTTTTATGTTTTCATTGTTTTGGCTTTGAGTGTTGAAGATTTATGTTTTAAAGAGCTACACTGATTCACCCCCCTCTCAGTGTCATTGTTAGACTAACAATATCAAATATGAAGACACAATATTTGAGGTGAAGATCAATATAATTCTCCTTTAATTAACCCTTGGGAATATTTACAGTAGCACAAGCAAACACGCTAGAGCCGACCCTTTAAAAATGAGGGTTAGACCTCTACTTATAGTTTTGTAAAGTTAAAAATAACAAGGAACATTACAAATATTAAAATTTGACAACTCAACAGAGAGTTCTTGTTGGCATTTTCTTACTGGTTCATCCTCTAGGAAACCCACTGCAAGTGGAACGCCATGGCAGCTGGAAGCCTCTGTAACTTGCTAGTCATTTGAAGCTAATTGGAGTTCTAGCCATTAGGGATTGCATATACATCACCGATCCTTCTTGGGAGCCTTCTGCTGCAATCGATCTATAACCATTTTCTGGTTTTGTCTTCTTGAAACCCTTGACACTTCAAATTCCTCCTCCAAATTACTGTTACAACTCTGGTGGAGAAATGCTTTTTATATATTTAAAATTCCTTAGAACAATCTCCACCGTCGATCTCCCCCATCGTATGGCTACGATCTAATCTGATATAATCTTGGTGTAATGGCAGGGAAAACTCAATGCCATTCCACTCTTAATAATTGATGATATGGAAAGCTAATTCGGACTTAAGTGTTTTGGAAGTTAAGCAGGATCAAATCTACTCCTTGTCCTTTTATTTTTTCATTGGCCATGAAAAATTCACCAATCCACAGAAAAATTGATGATGTCATATCTACTTTGAAACTTTTATGGATTTCATTCAGGATTGAAGCAAGTACCTTGGCCTGTGCACACCATTCTGAACCTATTGCAATGCAAAGTGAATCTTTATCCAATCCACACTGACCTCCGAGTACATCACTACTTTTGTCATTTCGTAAAAGAGAGTCAAAACATCCTTCGTCATGGATCCACATCTACTGCGTTCATAGCATTCCACCTTGTCATCATTATGCGCAAAAATATTCTATGTATTTTCTAGAATCGGGCCTTCCAACACTTAGCCACTCGTAAGGTATTCAAAATATCAAGAGGTCACCAATCCGCACTTATTTTCTGCTGACGTCATCCTTCTCCAAAAAGTTTTGCGAATTCGGGATACATCGCCAGTCCGAAGCCAAGAATATGGGAAATCTTACAGAATCGCTCCAAGTGGGAAAATTTACCAAGTGTTGAGCAGACTCATGGCTTTTGTTGTGGATCCACTCCAAAATACAATGCAAAGTGTGTGGAATGAGAACTTCATGACTTAGACAAAATTTTCAAAAATTTTCTCAAGTATGTGGCCATTTTGGGCATACATTCTGGTGCCTCCCGGGTGGATTTGCTTGCAAAGCCATTGAACTCAGAGTCTTATCCATTGGGCCTTGGGAGTCAAAAAAAGATACTCATATTCAAAAATATGCTTTAAAGAATATATGAACACTACCCTCTGAAAACTCAACAATCTGCTTAATGGGTAAAGGTTCATATAGAAATCATGCCAAAAACATCATGTCTCATCCACTTATAATGAGACTATATAAAAAATACAGGTATGTTGCCATTATCTTCCAAAAAATAAGCATAAATCTACTCCTCTTATAAGGCCTTATTGCAAAATGTCTTCACAAAAAATCTGTTGCTCTCTATGCCTCTGTAGGCTTCATGCCTTTATTGTTTATTTCTGACAATTATCAAATAAAAAAATAAAAATGCAAAATTCATGTATATGTACAAAAACAACAATAAACCAAGTGTGGGCCACTTCCGGTCCTGTAACCGCTCCATCCTACTCTTCTTCTTCATGGACCTCTTCCTCGACCTCTTCTTCATTCTTTTCTTCTTCTTCTCCTTCTTCTGGAGAAGGTGGTTTCTAATTCCTTTTTCTAGAAGCATCGAACAATTGAATCATCAATTTTAAATATTGTAAATCCTTTTTCTAGGCTGCTTCAAAGGGGTTTGATGTCTCTTTGAGTTGCTTATAAACATATTGTAATTATCCAATGTCCTCATAATTAGCAGCATTCCCTCCATTCACTAGATCTTCCATGAGATTTATTAATATGGTAAAATTAAAAATTAATTGGACACCTTGCTCTTGGGGTAGTGGCGCTTCAAGAGAATCAATTCCAGATTTATTATTCAAATCTTCATCAATGCTTTTATGGATCTCTTCCACGGATAGCAAGTTGTGATCCTCCATCCATAGGCCTTTGAAGCCAACTTGAATAATTTATTTATTTACATCAACAACATCCCTAATCACACCTCCAATATTTTCAAACAACAACTGGGATTTCTAAAGTGCCCTGTGTTTCTTAATCATGATTTGGTAGCAAATCTAGCGAGATTCCATTATTTATTAGGGATTGGTTTAGCAGAGTCACTGAGTCTAATATCAACCAACCTATATATTTGGTCAACCAGAATCACCATAGGCTACAACTCTCTAGTGATCTGATCTAGGTCTCTCTAAACATTGGGAAGTAGGCGGCTGGCCTCATCAAGATAATCAATCATGAATTGAAGCCCTAAACATTTCTATTGGATTTTAGAGAGCATATCTTTTCTAATCCTCTTCAGTTTAGTTTTAGAAAATCTAGAGGCCTTTGCCTTCTCTATCTGAAGTTGCTGTTTTAAATTCTAAATTTATTTTGCTTATTCTCCATTTAGCTTCTTTTACTCTCCTAGTTGATCCTTGAGCTTATTGGCCTCTTGAAATTTTTCTTGCCAACCCTTGACCTCTTTTTTCAAAGACTTTTCCACTTCCTTTTGATTTCTCAGAGTCTTCTGAAGCTTTTCAATTTGTTTCTCCAGTTTAGTCACCCTATCTTTGACCATATCATTCTTCACATAAAAGGTGTCTAAATGGGCTCTGGCTATAATCAGTTCATCATTTTCAGGAATCTTATCAATATCTTCTATGACCTCCACTCAATAATCTTGGATTGTAATTTCATTTTTGAGCTTATTTATAGGTGGAGTTATAGATCTAGATACTCTTTTAATAGCCACTGGATCTACATACATACTTCTTCTTGTGACAACCATCCTATTGGGAGGCTTAAAAAGCTTCTTTACCCAAAAATCATTTGCTCTCTGTGTGGCTGCCTGCTCTTTTGGCAAAGTAATATGACTTGAAAAAATAGCATCCAGGGGAGATGAAGATGCCAAAAATGATAGGGCAAACTTAACTATTGACAATGGGGGTGTGTAAGTACTCACAATAGTATTTGTAATGACAGTGGACTCTGTAACTACTACTATTGTTGCTATTAGTAAACTCATAGAAACCAATGCAAGACTAACAATTGGATGAATGGTGGTACTTGGAACACTATGTCCCATTGATGGTGGTGGTGGTAATAATGAATATGAAATGATGGGAGATGATGAAGTGGGAACCTTATATGCTGGAAGTGGGATTTGGGGTGACTGTGGGGAAGCAAAAATGACTTGTTCTTCAGTGACAACCAATGAAACATGGGGTGGACTGTAAGAGGGAGAAAATACCTTTATCATATTTTCTTGACTAGAAAGATAGGTATACTTCTTTGGGGATTCATGAGGATGTAGAGGAGAAGAGAGATTAGAAATCATACCTTCTCCTATAGATATAGGGTGCTCCTGCTCTGTCTCTATATCTTGTTGCTACTCTTGATGAATAAACTCTTATGCAGCAAAAATAGCCACCTATTTTGAAATATTTCCCATATCCAATATTTTCTTCTTTTAAACTTCCTTTTCCATTGCTCTCTTAGTTCTTCTATGGATTAATTGAAAGGAATCCATATCACTCTTAGAATCGTCATCTAATATATCTCCTTGTACTGATTTAGAAAGTAGGTCTTGCTCAAAAATAGGATGTAATTTTACTGATGTTACAAGGGTAAAATAAAGGGGAGTGAACCTAAAACTCTCATCCTTCTTCTTCCAATAAATCTCTATGTTTGGAGGTTGACCCCCAGAGCTAAGAATTTAGGCCTAGGAACTATTTCAATAACTAGAGTATTGACAGATTTTTCACTGGTATATTGCATTTTGCTCAAAAGTTGAGCTCCCTTAGGAAACTTCTCCGCTTGTTTAATGGTAGGATGAAAAGTTTTTGATACTTCATCTGCTATCAAAGGCTTCTCCTATTCCTCTACTAGAGCTTCTTGGTCTGTGGGTGGAGAGAGAGATTCATTTTTATTTTGGAACTTTTGAACTGTCAACATTATGTCCCTGATATCCTTCTGTTTCCAGGTCCTAATATTTTCATTATATATCCTAGAAAACTCTTTATCAATCTTCATTCCAAACCTAGACTTAGTTTTTCCAATCTCAATCCTCATTCTCCACCAATCTGATATCTTTGCTACATTCCATTGCTCTTCTTTCTCAACTACTTCAACAACTTCCTCCGTAGTTTGAGGGTCCTTTTTTTTTGTTTTCTCTTCAATGTCACTAATAGTGGCTTCTATGAGCCGATGAATTTTATTTTGCTTAGGATCAAAATCTACAATTTTCTCATAAAATCCAACCATGGAGGTAGTTGAACCATTTTTGAAACATTCCACTCTAAAAGGGTGGTCTCGTAATTATTTCTACCCTGTTTGAAACAAGCCCTAGGCCTATTTTTAAATTTATAAGTCTTTTCTCCATTTAGGGCTATATTTCTTGCAATGAAGATACCATCAGAGTCATAACTCCATCATTGGGGAATGTAAAATAGACCTAACCTATCTAGGTATTGGTCGATTTTATGACTCTACCCCTTCTTAGTGATGGTAATGTCCTCCATAGTGTGGTGTGTAAGCAAAGATTTTTGCTTTCTCCTAGAACCATAATTCAAATCAATATATTATGCCTGCCTCATATATTCTAAGGCATAAATATTTTTTGTAACAAAATGGGGTAGGAGAAAAGGTTTTCCCATGAAACCATACAATCTAATAACTATGCCCTTGGTAAAAAAATACCAATCTCTTTCCTCAACACCCTGTACTCTCAGAATTTGCTTAGCTAGGGGTGGCAATCTAGGGAAATCTCCATACATTATTTTTAGGGCAAGTCCAAGAAATTCCAAGTTGAATCTATAATAAGACTCACTACTTCTTAATTGACTTATCCAGTAATAAATCGAAAAGGGTTCTCCATCATTAGTTTTGTCCTTGATCAGAATCCAAGGTATTCTATCCTTAATGGCAACATAAAACATCCATACCAGACTTGAGCAATACCTAAAACTAGGAGCATCAGAGCCCCTTTTCATACTTATCAATTGTTCATGTATCCTCTATGCAAGAAAAGTTGGCCAGTCAAAATAAATCACCCTAGTTCCTCTTTCCTCTGTGCCTTTCTCATACATTATATCATTAGAAATACAGTAGGCCATGATAATTCAAATCAATATATTCTGCCTGACTCAGATATTCTAAGGCAAAAAGCCTTTCTATAACAAAATAGGGTAGGAGAAAAGGTTTTCCCATGAACCATACAATCTAATAACTGTGCCCTTGGTCAAAAAATACCAATATCCTTACTCAACAGCCTCTTCTCTTATAGTTTGCTTAGCTAGGGGTGGCAATCTAGGGAAATTTCCATACATTATTTTTAGGGAAGGTCTAAGAAATTCTAAGTTGAATCTATAATAAGACTTGCTACTTCTTAGGTGACTTATCCAGTAATAAAATGACAAGGGTTTTCCATCGTTGGTTTTGTCCTTGATCAGAATCCAAGGTATTCTGTTCTTAATGGCAACATAAAACATCCATAGCAAACTTGAGCAATACCTAAAACTAGGAGCATTAGAGCCCCTTTTCATACTTATCAACTGTTCATGTATCCTCTATGCAAGAAAAGCTGGCCAATAAAAATAAATCACCCTAGTTCCTCTTTTCCCTATGCCTTTCTCATACATTCTATCATTAGAAATATAGTAGACCATGATAATTTGCTAGCCGTATACCATTCTATCAGAGTCTAAACCCTCCATATAGGCCGACATAGAAAAAAACACAGGGTTTGTAAATTTATCAATAGAGGTCGGGACCTCAGGTAATTTCTTCCTAGGCTTTGTATCAAGCTGTTTATAAACCCATATCTTAAATGACTCTCCATCATTGGCTCACTTCTCCAAGGAGTAAAACCCAACCTGGTCAGTCACCTTAAATGTTTTTGGCCTTACTGATGGTTCAGACCCTAGGGCAAAAATATTATGATAGAAAGAGGTGGTGATACTGAAAAGGGTTTCACCCTCGAAGGTTTTTACTACTTTCGCCATTGGGTCGTAAAACTTAACTATTGCAACTATTAATTCTGAATAGGGATGAACAGAAGCACAAATGTAAAAAGAGAGATAAGAAAGGATGGCACATCGACCTTCCACAGACATAGCATATCTCTTCTTGAATCTATCGTTGATGCTCCTTCTGAGCCTTGTTATTTTTGTGAGGATCATTTTAGTATCTACCATAGCTTTAGTTCTATCAACGTACGACACCACTATCCTTTTCTTCGGGACTTCGAAATCTTGGACATCCTTTGAAGCCATTTTGATAGCAATAAAGCTTCGTTCTCTTTGTAATTCACAACAAAAAAATTCAAAGTATTGTTTCACCCTTTACTACTTCATGAACGTAATTAGCTACTAAATGGAATTCAAGTGTACTTTTTGGTTCTTTTATTTTATAGAGCATGCATATCTTCCACCATTAATGTAGCTACTAAATTATCTGCTCACTTGAACACTTCCTAACTTCCACTCATTCCTTTTGATGGCTCAACAGTGGAATTCTAAATTTTTATTGGCCAAAAATTCAAACTGAATTGTTACCTCACTGTGTCTCTTCAGCTACTCTTTAGATCGAGCATGAGTTTGTTAGCATTAAATGTGGGCTCTTTTCTCTTTTCTCCATGTGGTACGGTCGTGAAGTCACTACTTCACTTCTCCATAGCTTTTAAAACTGGTAGGTCAAAAATAATTTTAATTCCATTGATTCCAAGCATGAATTATCACCTCGATTCCGCTTCATCACAGTTTAGCTTTGAAATGTCCCCAAATTTGAGATGCCTTTGTATTTTTTTTAATATTTGGCTCTCTATCATGTGGGATAAAAACACTTACACCATTCTACGGGGATCTTAGTGTATTTTAATGTGGGTTCAAAAACGCTCACTATTCCATAAAAATTTACATGTATTTGAGTGCGGAAAGGAACACAACTGAATATCTTGTCAACACTTAGTCATTTTTACAATTTTTTTTCCTTTTTTCAAGATTTTTCAAAGACAACTGATTACAAAGTGCAGAAAGAAGTTAAAATACAAAGTGCAGAATAAGTTAAAATACAAAGTGCAGAAAGAAGTTAAAATACAAAGTGCAGAAAGAAGGGGAAATAACTATACAATGTATATACATATATTACAGCGAACTCATATTTTACACATAGTAGAGCTTGCGATTAAAACCATTCACTAGAATCGGTTGTATGTTCCCCTTTAGATCTTCCAGTTGATACACATTGAAATCCTTGGCTTCTACTATTTTGAAAGGACCATACCAAAAAGAATCAAACTTTTCATGCTTGCTTGACTTTGCTCTATCAACATTCCACCCGAGAACTGAGTCTCCAACTTGGAATTTTCTAAATCTAGATTTCTTATCAAACCATGCATTGATATCTAAGGATGATTTTGAAAATTATCATATGCATGAGCTCTGTTTTCTTCCAATTGGAGTGAGTCAACCTGGTTTTTACTGGATCTTCTTCTGATTCCTCTTTTGTATTGATAAGATTAAGTGTTGGAATCTCCAAATGGATAGGTAACACTACCTCTTTGCCATATACTAGTGCATAAGGGGAAGTCTTAATGGAATTCTTTATAGTAATCCTATCCACCCACAAATCTTGGTCCAACAATAGATGTCAACTTCTTTTATTTTCAAGTGATTTCCTCAAAATTCTTAATAGGTTTTTGTTGGTAGATTCCACAAGTCCTTTACCCTATGGATAATAATTTGAAGTATTCTTAAGAGTGATGCCATACTTGATGGAAAACTCAATATACTTGGATCCTATGAAAATTGGGCTGTTATCACTCACCAATGCTTCTGGAACCCCAAACTCTGAAATCAAAATTTCCATAAAATTGATCACAATATCTTGATCTGATTTCTTGATAGGAATAGCCTCTACCCATCGGGTAAGATAATCTATGGCAGTTAGGATAAAGTTATATTCTACTGAGGAGTTAGGATTGATAACCCCTATGAAGTCCAACCCCCATTGTTGAAAAGGCTCTCCAACTTGTATGGGTTTGAAGGGGAATGAAGCATTCCTTGTCCTTCCAACATATCTATGATATTTTTTATAGCTCCTGGTGATATTGAAAGCATAAATAAATACAATAGGTCAATAATAGCCTGCTCTTATTATTTTCAAAGCTGTAACTCTACCTGATCTATGTCCATCGGCTGGTCCTCTATGGAAATATTCAATGACCTTCTTTTGCTGATCATCCTTTAAGCACTTTAGAATAACTCCATCCAAGTTTCTTTTGTATAGACCTTTTGGTAACGATACATATTTCAAAGCATGAAGCTTGTATCTCCTCCTTTGGGATGCATTTAGATTGGTGGGGCATACTCCAGTTTGGAAATACCTGATCATCTGGTCAAACCAATCAGAGTCTACTATTTGTGCTTCTTCCACCTGATCTTCATCTACTGTTTGACATGCTATCATTTATGCTAATGTTGTAGCCTTTGTTAGACCTTGGCATAGGGCTCTGCCTCTTACCAAATTTGTGGGATGTATCTTGATATCGTGCTCTTGGATTTTAGTAATTAAACCAACTCTTTTATCTCCTAGTTCACCCCAAAGGATAAAAATTATTACATCTGGATGAACCACATATACCAGGGTCTTACTCTATACCAAGTACTGCCTAAACTTCTTTAGTAATTTCATCACAACAAACACTTGTATTTCAATAAAGTTATATTTGACCTGGTAATCATGGAGTGTCTGGCTCCAAAAGAATATAGGATGCTCTTCACCTTGATTATCCTTTTGAGTAAGCACTGAGGCATAAATTTCTTTAGCTCCATACACATAAAGGATAAATTTTTTACCAAAATATAGATTTATCAGTACTAGGACGATTGCAATGGACCGCTTGATAATCTCAAAAGCTTGTTTTCTGACTTTAATCCACTTGAACTCATAATTATTCTTGAGTAGCTTGGATATAGGTCTTAATTTCTATGCAAAATTAGAAATGAATTTCCTGAAGAACACAAGCTTATACTGATACGAGGTGTGAATAGTATAAGACCACTTTTTACTTTTCTTTCCAAATCAGTATTATGCAATCTATAGATAGCAATATCAACAAAAATAATCAAAGCAATGCACAAATAAACACACACAATAGAGACACCAATTTAATGTGGTTCACCCAAATATGGCTGCCTCCACAGAGTAAATATTTCTTATAAATTTTCTCAAATAAATTCTCTTTGGAATTCTTTCCCTATAATGTTTATAGACCTCTATCCAAAGGAGATGTTGATCCCCTAAATCAAGTTCATGGATCTCTATCCATAGGAGAAATCCTACTATGCTATGGCTGGTGATCCTCTAGAAGACTACTGCCTCCACTGCACTGGCTTGTGGATCTCTCTCCACTGAAGACTCTTGTTCCCACTCAAAATACCTGTCCTCACTGCTCTATCACATCCAAAACTCTATCTCAAATCTATACTAGTCCTTCAGTATAGAACAAATTTTCTCAATATTTGTCTATATTCTGGTACAAACCTATCCTTAAATATGCACCAAACTTTGCTCCACAAGTCCACTCAGAACTTGCTCAAATATTCTCAACAAGTTCACTCAAAACTTGCTCAATTTGCTCAACAAGTCCACTCAAAACTTGTTCAAATATGCTCAACAAGTCCACTCAAAACTTGCTCAAATCTGCTCAACAAGTCCACTTAGAACTTGCTCAACTATTCTCAACAAGTACACTTAGAACTTGTTCAAATCTGCTCAACAAGTCCACTCAAAACTTGCTCAAATCTGCTGAAGAAGTCCACTTAAAACTTGTTCAAATATGCTCAACAAGTCCACTCAGAATTTGTCCAAATCTGCTCAACAAGTTCACTTAAAACTTGCTCAATTCTGCTCAACAAGCTCACTCAGAATTTGTCCAAATATTTTCAACAAGCTCACTCAAAACTTGTCTAAATATGCTCAACAAGCTCACTCAGAACTTGTCCAAATCTTCTCAACAAGCTCACTCAAAACTTGTCCAAATATCATAGAAATATAGAGAGAATTGTTAGAGACCCAATATGTTCTATACTCAATGCTCAATCACTTTTCAACTCATATCAGAATATAGAATAGTTTTTTTTTATGGAAATTGAACAATCACTTCACACATCCACTTGAATAGGCTCAATCAAATTTACTCAACCAATCACTCAATGAAATAACCTTTGCTCACAAACCCTAGTCCAAGTATATATCAACCAACTCAAAATATTTCCAACAATACTCAACAACAAATACCACATAACAATGATAATAATGTTCTTTTCAAACCATAGTTCAATTTATTTGCACAACAACTCACTTCAACAACAATGCTTATAAAACTATCTTTACATAACAATGATACTCATGTTCTTTTGCAAAATCCTAACTCAAGTTCTTCACACAACCAATAGCTTCAACAATAATGCTTATAAAACTATCTTCACATAACAATGATACTCATTTTATTTTGCAAAACCCTAACTCAAGTTCTTCACACAAACAATAGATTCAATAATAATGCTTATAAAATAGAGTTTTAACAACTCTTTATTCCAGAAAAACCTTGAAGCATTAACTCAAACACTCTAGAAAAGGAAACCTTAATCAAGTCCTTTTCACTCCAAACTTATTTTCTAGAAAACCAATCAATCAACTCAACTATGGAAGAATGTGCTCATACCTTTTTCTTGATGATGAAGGGATCTCATAAATCTTCCACAACCACAACAACTTCTATGCCAATATCAAAGAGGTTAGAAGATAAATATTTCTCCTAATATAATGTAAATACTCAAATACACCTTATCACTCCACATTTCAAAACAACCATCAACATACATAAAATATTTATCCAATAACACCTTATAAAATCTCAACTAGAATAAACTTAACATCCACCAAAAATTAATTCAAACCTCTTTAATTTATTTTAATGGCAAGAGAAACTTTGATAAAAATCAAATCAACTTTTTTTATGGTTCCGAAGACATAAATCACTTCATCAATAAAACAACCTCACATTAATCCTTATTACTCCATAATAATAAAAATCAAATATCAAATCAACAACCTTTCTCAAACTCTTATAACTCCAATAATAACATAAATAAAACATAGAACTTTTCACAAACCCTTATTACTCCACAATATCCTTTGAAAAACCTTAGGCAAAAATTAATTATCAAAAAGTTACCTTTACCTCTTAGTGGGTTTTGAACCCACGTTCTTTGCCTATGCGAGCACTCTAGCCGTAGCTATAGCCTCCATGTCACTGGACACATGGTTAAGAGCCTACGCGCTCTTTGTCTTCTTTGTCCTTGGCGGGCATACAAAAACCACGTGCAAAACAAACTTCCCTTGGTGCCCAAGACACACCACTCCATGCAAATCAATCGCGTGCTTCCTCAACTCCCAATACCTTCGCAAAACGTGCGCTACCAATGGACCACCGTGTCCTATGTGTTTCAATCAATGTGCCCTTCCTCTTTTATCCTCTACCTGGCGCTAAAGACAAGCAATATTTCTTGTCTTCTTCCTCACAATCAACAAGCATGAAAACCTTTCAATTTTTATCGCATACATTAATCAATCAAAGGGGTGAATTTCGAATGCCTCAGCATTTATTTATACACAAATTCCTTTGTTGATTGGATGTCGGTGCTTCCTTTTATTGCATGACGTCGACGCTCCCACCTTTATAATTTATAAATTATTTTTATAAACTTTAACTTTGGGTTTAAACTTAAACCTTTAAATGTAATATATTTTGCCACCATGGGTTTACCATAAACCCTCATAAAATATTATTTTGCCAACTATAATGGTTTTAATGAAATATTTTAATCTTCCATCATGGGTTTACCATAAACCCTCATAAAATATTAATTTTCCAACTTTATCTTCAACTCTTTGCATTGTTCCTAGTGCTATTGATTGTGTACTCCATAGTATTAATGACAAATTTTCATCTTGAAATCAATGACAATTAAATAAGCTCAAAATATCCAACATTTCCTGATAAAATTGATTTGGCCTAGAAAATACTGTAAGGTTTTATTATTTGTAGGTAAATAAAGAGAAAGAATGGATCTGATTTTGTTTGGATCTATGGCCATACCTTCTTTTGAGACCACATGACCTAGCAGCTTCCCTTCGTGAACTAAAAAGAATGTCTTTTTAGGATTGAGTGAAATACCAAATTATTTGCATTTCTGAAAAACTTGCTCTAGGTGTGATAGGTGGTCTTTCTTATCATGGGAAAACACAATCATATCGTCCAAATAAATTAGAATGATTTTTTTGATTAGTGCACCAAAGGCATAATTCATGGCTCTCTAAAATGTGGATCCCGTATTGGATAGCCCAAAGGGCATTCTCTGATAGGCAAATGTGCCCCATTTAGTGGTGAATGATGTCTTATACTAATCTTTATCTTTCACCCAAATCTGATTGTACCCAGAGTAACCATCTAGTAATGAGAACCTCTCTACCCCTGCCACTAACTATAAGATCTGATCAATCTGTGGGAGGGGATAGTGATCTATGAGGGATGCTTGGTTAAGATTTTTGAAATCTACACATAGGCATATATCACCATTATTTTTTCTTACAGGTACCAAATTAGCTACCCAGGTAGAATATTTTATTAGGTATATGATCCTAGCCTTTAATAAATTTAAGAGCTCCTCTATCATGAAGGCCTCAATCCTTGGATTCACGGGCCTTTGCTTTTGCCTAAAAGTCTTCGCATCAGGATCTAGCTCAATAGTATGTTGGATAACCTTTTTATCATACACCTTGAGGTCTTCATATGACAAAGCCACAATATCTTGGTACTTTAAGTATAAGGCTTTGATATCTTCTGCTTCCTATGGTGAATATTGAACTCCAACATTGAGCTTCTTTTCAATACCGACTTTAACTTATTTATAAATTTTTTCACTAACTTTCATGGTTCTGGTCCTTTTTTGTCCTCATTGTCAAATAAGCTCTCTAAGGTGACCAATCCTCTAGGAATGTGATTTTTCCTCAGTTTAATGACATCTTGCTGGTCAATTTATTCTATATTTTCTTCTTGGACAGTGGAGAGACATGCTTCTATTACCAAAAAGTCAATTATTTGTTCATCACTTTCAAAAACCTACCAAAAAATCTGCTTGTCTGGTACTGCAGATCTAGAAATCATTTTTATCCCCTTGGATTTCTTGATCCCATAGTCTACAGAAGGGTTGAAGTTAGCTCCCTTTGTTGCTAAGGAATATTCTAGAGTGTTCTTTTCTCTAGGAATAAAATTTAAATTCAAGGCATCATAGGATTCCATCAGATCCTATACCCTATTTCTATAAGCTTTTAGGTAATGGAGCTTACTGCTACACCTGTTTCTCGCCTGATGGACTATTAAATCAAAATCACCATATATGTTCAAAATATTAATGCCCATGCTTTCTGCTTGAATCAATCCGAGACACAAGACCTCATATTTTGTAGCCTTATTAGTACATAACCATGTTAGTTTGTAGGTAAAATTATTTATCCCTTCTGATTGGGATTGTAGAACTACACAAGATCCTGCATCATTTTTGTATTTAGCACCATCAAAGTGCATGATCCATGTTTCTTTCTCTCTCAAAGATTGATTGGATATAGCAGGGATTTTTTTCTCTAATTCGGTTGAGATGCTATATGTTCCCATACCAGTTCCAAACTAACTGTAATCCTCTCTGAAAGGCAACTCATCCTCAATATCCAACTCCTCAATGTTTTCCACCAGCTCAAATTCTTCTAGGGAACTAATGTTGCACATGTCTTCCTCAATATTTTCAATGTGATAAGCTACTAGTTTTTTAGGTGTTATCCTTATTCTCTTTCCTTTGAAAGGAATTACCATACTAGAATAATCCATGTACATACATCCACCTAATTTTGTAGTAAACTCCATTGAAAGACATAATACAAAGTAGGGTTCTAGGTCAAACACAACTATTTCTTGTACTATTGCCACCTCAGGGGCTCTATGCAGCCTCATTAACACATCCTTAATGACTCCAACTGTCTTGACAAGTGTCCCATCCAATTGTAATACTTCAAGATAAGATCGAGTATACTCCATACCCATTTCTTCATAGACTATCTTAAGCATAACTATAGTTGATGCTCCTAACTATATCATACAATTTCAGATTACCCAACTTTCCATCCTCAAGGATATATAGAAGGGAGGGGGATTATTATTTAAAACAACAGGTGATATTTCTTTATTTTCTAATGGCATACTAAGGATGGTAGTGGGATCCTTATCTTGTGGGTACTTATCGAGGGAAGCTTTAAGTAGATCAATCTAACCAGGAATGAACAGAGGTTTCCATATTTGTTCACATATGGAAACCTCCTATGTTGTGACCTTTCTTGGTCTCTCTTTTCCATTGAATTCATTCTATTACTCAGAGTTTTTAGAGTATTTTGTATATCCAAAATAGCAAAAACTCTTGAGATCGTTGAGAAGGAAGGGGAGGAAAAGGAGTCATAGAGGATAATGACTTCGATTGAAGGATTGCATTAATTTATGGATATGGAGATGATAAAGAAAGGGGATCCATGTAAGAGGGATTTTGCGGATTGATTTTGGCTATTAGTGGTTTCTGAGTTGTAAGGCAACATAGTTTTGGGGGGTAGTCTTCCCACATTAATTAGGATATTTTCAACGTGAACTACTACATTATAAAATTGGAGGAAGGCTTCTACTCTATATTATTGTGTCTATAAGTCTAGATCTGATCCAAGGGCTCTAATGTAATACATATAGGCCAAACATACAATTGGTCTACCTATGGAAGGTATTCTCTTCTATGTTCTGCTGAATCTCAAATTAAAATCTAAGACAATTTCTTGCTGTGATTTTTGCATGGATGTAAATTGGTTAAGTAGGGAGAAAGAATCAGTAGATTCATTAAATTCTTCTATAAATGTCTTAGCTAATGATTGCCATGAAGTGATAGTGTTATCTTCCATATTTCTAAACCAATGTAATATCTTTCCTATAAAGGATAGGGCTAGGATTATTACAATAATATCCTCCTCTTTTATGTTGTAAATTGCTGCCAGATTCAAAATATCCTGATAGTGCTCATAAGATGTCTTCCTAGATCCATCATAAGTGGGGATAGCCTTGGATGCAACCTGGGGAATGACATTCATTTGGAATAATATTAGGGGACCAACTATATTCCAATAGGGGTATTTCTGTAATGGTTGATTAGGAACTGCATTTTGTGCCATATTTTCAGTCGTATGTCTTGTTGTATTTATTGCAAGATTTTCCTTAGGAAGCTCTTCTTTTGAGAGGAAATCTTGATTTAAAATTCGGGCAACAACATACCCTTTATAAGGTAATTCACAATAGAAATAGGAGTTAGGGTTATTCCTTTTGAAAGACCTGGTATACATGAAAGGACATTGGTCTATAGGGATAATTATTTTTTTGGGTTTAAGGACTAGGGAGACGCCAGGTGAAATTGCTCTTCTCCGCTTACAAGGTCAATACAATTCACCAAATCTTGATTCCTCTGGGTTGAGATAAATAATAACTCATATGATGGGTTTTTGTGTTCCTTGTGAACTCGTCCCACTGGGCGTGCCAAAAACTATTGGGCATTGAATTGCATCAAGTTTTACTTAATACTATGGCTGTCTATCTTCCTACTTTCTGTCCAGGCTTGCACCCGCTAGCTACAACTCAACACTCAATATTGGATGGACCAAAACAAAGTTTTCTATACCTCTAGAGTAGGCTGGTTCCTTGTCAACTTAAAAAGATGTTGACACAATAATGATCACTTAGGATTTGGATATTAGGGTAAGAAAAGGTTAGGGTTAGAGAGATGTGAATAATAGTGGATGGATAGGTTAAAAACATTGTACTACAACAAAAAGATCCAAAAAATAGACTTAAAGATACATCACTCAGATCAAAATTATCTTAAATAGAATGTATTTCCATGCATTAACGAACAATAGAGAAATATTACGATCAACAATTTTAATATCCAAACAATGATAATTCAAATTATAGAATTCACCACTATCTAGATTTTACATAAATGTACTCCCCATCAATAAAGATCAAATCCCAAAAGTAGATTTCAATTACCCTGACAGCTAGTAATCCATTAATTTGGCACAAAATAACCATTTTATTATTCATAGAAATGCAACTAAATAATTCGAACCTCTGATATAATATATGAAGACACAAGCTTTGAGGTGAAGATCAATGTAATGCTCCTTTCATTAGCCCTTGGAAATATTTACAATAGCATAGGCAAACATGCTAGATCCGACCCTTTAAAAATGAGGGTTCGACCTCTACTTATAGTTTTGTAAAATTAAAAATAACAAGGAACATTACAAAGATTAAAATTTGATAGCTCAGCAGAGAGTTCTTGTTGGTATTCTCTTACTAGTTCATCCTCCAGGAAACTTGCTATAAGTGGATCGCCATGGCAACTCGAAGCCTCTACAACTTGCTGGTCATTTGAAGCTAACTAGAGTTTTGGCTATTGGATATTACATATACATCATCAATCCTTCTTAGGAACCTTCTATGACCATTGATCTATAACCATCTTCTGGTTTTGTCTTCTTGAAACCCTCAACGCTTCAGCTTCCTCCTCCAACTGACTATTACAACTCTGGTGGAGAAATACTTTTATATATTTTATATTCCTTAGCACAATATCCATGGTCGATCTTCCCCATCGTATGTCTACGATCTAATATGGTATAAGCTTGGTGTAATGGTGGGAGAGAACTCAACACCATTCTGCTCTTAAAAACTGATGAAATCATCTTTTCTTCCTTAGAAACTATGTAAAGCCAATCTAACCCTAAGTGTTTTGGAAGTTAAGTAGGATCAATTCTGCTCCTTGTCCTTTTGTTTTTCTTCATTGGCCATGAAAAATTCACCAATACACAAAAATATTGATGATGTCATCTCTACTTTAAAACTTTTGTGGATTCCATTATAGATTGAAGCAAGTACCTTGGCCTGTGCACACCATTCTGGACCTATTGCAATGCAAAGTGACACTTCCTCCAATCCACACTAACCTCCGAGTGCATCATTGATTTTGTCATTCTAGAAAAGAGTTAGTCAAAACATTCTTCGTCATGGATCCACATCTACTACGTTCATAACATTCCACCTTGTCATCATTCTAGGCAAAAATATTCTCTACATTATCTGAAATCATGCCTTCCAACACTTAGCCACTCGTAAGGTATTCAAAATATCAAGCAGTCACCAATCCGCACTTATTTTATACTGACGTCATCCTTATCCAAAAAATTTTGTGGATTATGGATACATTGCTAATTTGGACCCAAGAATATGGGAAATCTTATGGAATCGCTCCAAGTACAAAAATTTACAAAGTGTTGAGCAAACTTGTGGCTTTTTGTTGCGGATCCGCTCCAAAATACACTACGAAGTGTGAGGAATGAGAAATTCATGACTTAGACAAAATTTTCAAAATTTTTCTCAAGTATGTGGTCATTTTGGGCATACATTCTAATACTTGGCAGAGCAATTTTAACATTTTTTTGAAAATTCATGGAGGAAGAATATCCAAGGAGCCATCTCCTAAAGGACAACCTGCATTTTCAACCAACATCAAGAAAAAAATAAATAGAGAGGTCTGAGAAGGGTGAAATAGATCACCAATAGTTGAAGGATGATGCTTAACCTCCTAACATCCCCTCGGTGATGATGAGCCATCTTGATATGGACTAGCGAACACCTGGAAGGTGGAGGTACTATTTATTATTTTCATTCCTTTGAGGTGGATTTTGAATAACACAAGCTTATACTGAGAGGGGAGGTGAACAGTATAAGATCACTTTTTACTTCTCTTTCCCAATAAATATTATGCAATGTAAAGATAGAAATATCAATAGTAGTAATCAAAGTAATGCAAAAATAACCACACACAATAGAGACACCAATTTAATGTGGTTCACCCAATGTGGGTTACTCCATGGAGAAAATATTTCACTAAAATTTTCTCAATCAATATCTTAGAAATCCTTTCCCTATTATAATTTTTATGGACCTCTGTCCAAAGGAGACACCAATCCCCTTAATAAAGTTCATGGATATCTATCCATAGGAGAACTCCTTTCTCCTTAGCTCTGGCTAGTGATATTCTAGAAGAACTATTGCCCCCACTGCTCTGGCTGATGAATCTCTATCCATTGAAGATACCTATCCTCATTGCCCTAGCTAATAAATCTCTATCCACTAGATACTATCATCCTCTATACTTTGTCACCTCCAAATATTACTCAGCTTTATCTCAAATAAACACTAAACATAGTCCTTAGGTCTGCACAAATCTACTTAATATCTATCCTCTAATCTGGCATATATCTGTCCTTAAATCTGCACCAAAATCTATCCTCAAATATGTACTAAACACAATCCTTCGGTCTAGCACAAATCTATCCTCAATATCTATCCTATGATATGAACTAAACACAGTCCTTCAGTCTAGCATAAATCTATCCTCAATCTCTATCCTCAAGCATTAACACAAAGCTTGATCCAATCATAAATCAACACTGCTAGATCTACCCCAAATCTTAACTCAAGTTTTGAACAAATCAATCAATCAATTTTGCTCACAAGTCTTCTCAAAGACTTATCTCAAATCTGCCTTGTAAGCTTCCACAAAAGCTCACACTAATCTATCCACAAGTTCTCTCTAGAACTTATTCAATATTCTCAACAAGTCCTCACTAGAACTTGTCCTATGTGCTCAAAAATTCCTCACTAGAACTTGTCCAATCTCATAGAAACATAAAGAGAATTTGTAGAGACTCAATATAATTCACATTCATCACAATGCTCAATCACTTTCATTCATTGTTTTAGAAACATATAGAGAATTGTTAGAGACTCAATATGCTTCACATTCACCTCAATGCTCAATCACTTTCAACCACTCTTTTATAAACATATAAATATTTTTTAGAGACTTAATATGCTTCACACTCACAAACTCTCAATCACTTTCTCAAATCAATTCAGAATATAGAACAATTTGTTTCATAAAACTTGAACTATCACTTCAACACATCCACTTGACTAGGCTCAACCAACTCTACTCAACAAATTACTCACAAAAATAATCCTTGCTCACAAACCCTAGTCCAAGCATATGAACACTCACTCAAATGTTCCAACAATGCTTATCAATAAATCTCACATAACAATGATACTCATGATATTTGCAAACCCTAGTTCATGTTCTTCACTCAACCAATCAATTCAACAACAATGCTTATCAAAAAAATCTCACATAACAATGATACTCATAATATTTGCAAGCCCTAGTTCAAGTTCTTCACTCAACCAATCACTTCAACAACAATGCTTATCAAACAAGGTTACTTTCCTCTATTCCAAAAAACCTTGAAGCATTAATTTAAAATACACTCAACAAGGAAAACTTAACAAAGTCCTTTTCACTCCAATCTTGTTTTCAAAAAATCTCAATCACTCACTTCAACCAAATAAGAATATGCCCATACCTTTTATTTGATGTAGAAGTGACCTTAGAAAACTTGTCTCAATCACAATTTTCTCTTTTGCCAATTTTAATAGTTAGATGATAAAATATCACACTAACCTCTTCACAAAATAATTCTCAATTACAAAAATTAATCAAACTTGATTACACCTTATTTCTCCTTCTTAAAATAATATCCAACACCACAAATCTTCAATCAAAACACTTCTTCCAAAACTCTAACTCATCAAAAGAACCTCTTAACAATTTAATTTCATCATAACCCTTTTCAAAAAAATATCTCAAAAATAATCCAAACTCTACTTATGACTCCCTACTTAATATTGCATTAATTAAATAAATCACATTATAAAATAATGCAATAAGTCAATCTCTCATTTTTCTAAGGTAAACCACTTTTACTTTAGCAACAATTAACCTTTCATATATCAAAACAATATTTTCTCAACACACAACTTAACTTCCACCTTATCTCTCCTTAAAACCTTAGCAATGCAACATAAAATAATTTCCAAAAATAATGTTACCACTTTTTGCAATCCAAGGGGCTTGAAACTTGCACCAAACTCTCCACAGTGCCTTGGTCGTGACTTCTACATCGTGTGAGCCGTGTGCTCCACTTGGATCCTCAAAGCGCAATACACGCTTTGACTTCCTCAACCTCCTAAGAGCCCTTGGCTCTTCCTTCAATGCCTGGCATAACCACACTTCGTTCGATCGAGAGGTGCTTTTAGTATTTCGCATGAGCTCTTCGTATATTCAGATGTATTAAATGTACCAAACTTTGGAATGGTCAAGGTAATAATACCTTATGCCTTCCTTGGGGAGTTGACGCTAACATTTGCCTTCGAATAATATTTATTTATAATTATTTAAATCCAAAAGAGATTTAAATATTATAAATTAAATATTTAAATCTTCTTTGGGCTATTTAAAATAAAATCCTCCTTAGTTTTTGGAAAACCTTTTTGATTTGCCCAACCATGGTTTTAATAAAAAAACCTTTTATTTTGCCCAACCATGGTTTTAATAAAAAATATTTTATTTTGCCCAACCACATTTTTAATAAAACCCTTTATTTTGTGCTTCACATAATAAATAAAAAACAACATTATGAAGTTCTTTTGCCACCAACCTTTTGCATTACTCAATTTATCCTTTTGACATTAATGAAAATACATCCTTGACATCAATGACAATTTCATCTACTCAAAATGTCCAACAATCTTCCTCTTTGTCATTTATGGTAACCCAATTATATTTTCAAATTTTCTTAACCTATTTCTATCTTGCTCCCCCTGAATCAATGCTCTCTTATTAAATCAAATTTCTCCCCCTTACTTAAATATCTCCCCCTTTGACATCAATGGCAAAGGGTCACCTTTGGGGCTTAGGGCTAAGAATGAGTATCTTAGTTTAACCTCTCCCCCACCTCCTCTTGAGGTGGTTAATTCTGGGGTGGGAGCATTTCTACTCCTAACAAGCATTGTTCTTTACCTTTGTTCTCTTTCATTCTCATCTGATCCTTATGATTCCTTTTACTGTTCCTATTTCTATCCATATTTCTATTCCTGTTCATGTCCATATTCTTGTTCCTGTTCCTATCCATATTCCTGTTCCTATTCCTGTTCTTGTTCCTATTCCTGTTCATGCTTGATTATGGAATGTATGCTCTATTCCACTTTGCTATATGTCCATTATTATTATTATTATTATTTTTTATTTATGGAAAACATCCCAAAAGGGATGCCACTTTCGGGTAAGACCCAAGGAGGCAGGGGTATCCATTTCGTCAAAAATACCCAGGACTCGGACCTGGCCTACCACATTTGACATACTCAAGGAGCAAACAAACACACAAAACCAATTTAAAAATAAGTAAATAACAACAAAAATAATAAAATAAAATAAAAAACATGCTCCTTGAGTGTGTCAAAAACAAAAACACAACCAAACACGCACAATAAGATAAAAGAAACCACAACACAAACCACATAGAAAAACACAAGAACCACATAACAAAACACAAACAAGACAAAAACAACAAAACACTACAAAGATATAACAAAAAAAAAACATGAAAAATAAACACAACAAAAACCTAAAAAAAAACAGACAATAAACAAAAATAAAAAACATAGAAAACACTCACACAAAATAACACAAACAAAGAGAAACCCAAAAACAAGAATGAAAAAAACACAAGAACAATAACAAAAAACATAAAAAAAAAAAAAAAAAAAAAAAACGAAGAGGAATCTTCTAGGAGGTTTGAGATATGAAAACAGTGATAAGCGGGAAGGTAGCGGCGGGAGGGCACGAGAGCGGGAGTGCGAACACTGTGAACCTGGGCACCAACAAGTTGGAGGGCCACAGCAAGGCAGAGGGAGGGCAGTCAGAGAATGGAGGCTCGATGGAGTTACCCGAAGATGGAGGCAGACGCAAGAAGGATCCACTTGACAAAGGGAGAGACTGCCAACAGAAATCGTATGCAGAGGCAGTGGCTTCTGAAACCCCAAATGGTATTTTCACTAAGGACCTCTTTTCGTCCGGGGATGAACTGGACATCCCGGAGGAAATCCTATCAAGTTTCATCGAATTTGAAAAATTTACCCTAATCGGGAAGTTTATTGGAGGGCATCCCGATATGGAGACCATCCGTAGGTGGGCGACAGGAAAATGGCGGACCTTGGGTCATATGGAGCTGGCTGCCCTATCCCGAGGTTTTTTCACAATTAGGCTAAATAATGCGAAGGATTACTATAAAATTTTGGCTGGGGGCCCTTGGTTTCTAGGACGTAGGAGTCTCTTTCTCAGGAAGTGGGGGATGGATTTTAACCTCGAAACCCAGAGTATTAATATTGCCCCAATATGGGTTAGGCTGCCAAACCTTCCCCTTTTCTGTTGGCATGAAAATGTTATCAGGGGTATCGCCCGTTCCATTGGTGAGTTGGTCACCATTGACCCTCCCACTCGGGCCCGAACCAGATTTGTCCAAGCTCGCTTCTGTGTCCTGGCGGATTTGGAGGCGAACCTTCCATCCTCCATCACTCTTCGGTCTGGAGGCTCCGTTCTTCATAAGCAAGTCATAACTACAAAAATAGACTGGCCTTTTGCCCCCGATGCAGTTCCCAGGGGCATCTTCAGTCAAATTGTCCTCTTCAAAAGTCGAGGATGAAGGGTGGGGCTTCTGGCAACCCCCCGGAGCAAGAAGGAAAACAACCGAAACACCCTGTAGCGATAGTGCCTGAGTCTCCAGATCCTTCTGGGGTTCTCCCCGAGTCGGACGTCGTTCTGTGCAATGCAAGTTCCCAACCAGAACCTCAAGTGGAAAAGGATCAGTCTCCTTCCCGTATGTCTGCTCAGGCTGATTCCCCTATTTGTCAAAACCAAAAACCTCCCGAGTCCCTGCTGGAAGAGTATCTGCTGGGCAAGAGGGACGAACAACATGGCAACATTAGTCCGTGAAACACTAGAAGCCGAAAGCAAGGGGTGGATTTTGGCTGTGAAAGAAAACAGGGGCGACCTCCTAACAAAGAAAGAAGGGATAAGGAAACGATAGCAGACATTGCAAATGGATCCCAGCGGTTGCTTTTTCAAGAAGATTCTGACTCCCTGGTGGGTGATTCGCCTGTCCCAAAACCTCCCATCCAGCAGGGAAAGGGAGGCAAGAAAGTCTTTAAAATGTCCAGATGAAAATCCTCTCATGGAATGTGAGAGGTCTTAATGGAGCGGCCAAACGTAGGGTGGTGGCCGATCTCCGAAAGAAGTCTAACCCATCCATCCTCATTTTGCAGGAGACTAAGTCTGATGCCTCTGCCTCTGTCAAGGTTTCCAGGGCCATTTGGGCCAAGGCCAAATTCCTTTCCAGCCCTGCAATAGGTTCTGCAGGTGGTCTCATGGTGCTGTGGGACTCTGACAAGGTCGAGGGTAGTCTTCTATCGGCTTCCAGTAGGACTATCAATGTCCTGTTTCACTCCAAGGTTGATAATTTTTCATGGATTTTGACCAATGTTTACGCCTCGAACTCTGCTTTGGAGTGAGCTGAGTTGTGGAAAACCATCTCTCTGATGAGGGAAAGTTTTAGTGACTTCCCATGGGTTGTGGGAGGGGATTTCAATTGCCCTCTTCATCCCTCTGAAAATAAGGGAGGCGCTGAGCTGGCCAGCCGTAGCATGGAGGATTTCAGAGATTTTGTTTCATCCAATAATCTGCTAGACATCGAACTTAAGGGGGCGTCCTTCACCTAGAGCAATAGGAGGATTGGGAGCAATCTCATCTAGGTCAAGCTCGACCGGTTCCTCATTTCCCATGAAGCTATTCCCTTCCTCGACGCTGCAACTCTCTCAGCTTTGCCAAGAATCGGGTCGGACCATAATCCCATTCTGTTAGAGGCCACTAGCGGGCCTAGGTTTAAGATCCCTTTTAGATTTGAGTCCATGTGGATTTCCCACAAGGATTTCAAACAGTTGGTTTCAGAATGGTGGCAGGTGACGGTGGTTGGTTCAACATCCAAAAGACTGGCCCTAAAACTTAAGATGATTAAAAAGAACTTAAAGGCATGGAATAAGGAGGTTTTTGGCAACATTTTTGAGTCTAAAAGGTCCATCTCTGAGCGCTTGAAGAGTTTAGAGGAAAATATGGAGGTCGAAGGGTATTCTGAAGGCCTCAGAGAGGAGGAACGGAGCCTCCTAGTGGACTATCATTCCATTCTTGCTAGTGAGGAAACATTTTGGCGTCAGAAGTCCAGGGATCTCTGGCTAAAGAGTGGTGATTCAAATTTGAAGTTTTTCCATGCGTCTACCATGAGACACAGGGGGGCCAACAAGATCAGACAGGTGTTGTGTAAGGATGGGCGCACTACCAGGGAGATTGAGGAAATTCGAAGCGAAGCAGTCGATTTCTTCCAAGATTTGTTGGGTGCTCCTCCTGATAGCGTCCTCCAAGTTTAGAAATCCTTGCTTGCTAATTTCCCTACCAAAGTCCCCCATGAGGCAAGTATTAAACTCCTGGAACCTTTTTCCCATTCCGAGATTAAGGATGCTCTTTTTTCCATGCAACTAGATAAGGCCCCCGGGCCTGATGGGTTCCCCCCGATTCTTTCAAGTTATGTGGGATGTTGTGGGGCCTGATGTCTATGAGGCTATCTTAGAAATCCAAGCATCAAGATCCATCCATCCGAAGCTCAACTCTACCTTCCTAGCTCTCATTCCTAAGTCGCCCGCCTGCAAAAGTTTTTTTGACTATCGTCCCATAAGCCTCTGCAATGTTTTCTACAAGATTCTTACCAAGACCATTGCCAATCGTCTGAGATCCCTCCTCCCCTCTTTGGTAGGTTCAGCTCAGGGGAGCACCGTTAAGGGTAGAAACATCCTTGATGGCATCATTACTATTCATGAAACCCTCCATACTGCCCAATGTTCCAAGAATGTTGCGCTTTTCCTTAAACTAGACATGAATAAAGCTTTTGACAGAGTGGACAGGAGGTTCCTCTATGCTGTCCTTTGCAAGTTGGGCTTCCATCATCACTGGATTGACCTTGTGAATAGTTGCATTTCCACTCCATCCTTTTCTATGCTGATCAACGGGTCCCCCGTTGGATTCTTCCAGAGTGCTCGCGGCCTCAGACAAGGTGATCCTCTGTCTCCTATTTTATTCATTCTTTTGGCAGAGGTCCTTAGCTGGTCTTTGAATGAAGCCCTCCATTGAAGCAAGATTTTTGGCATTCTGCCTACTTCCAGAGTTGATCCTGTCACTCACCAACAGTTTGTGGATGACACGCTCATATCCACTGGAGCGTCTGTCACTCAGGCCAAATCTATCAAGCGCATTCTGTCCCGGTATGAGAAGGCTTCTGGCCAAAAAGTTAATTATTTGAAGAGCAAAATTTATTTTTTTAATACCCCTCTACATAGGCAAATTCGCATTGCCAGAATCCTTGAATGCACTATTGATTCCCTGCCTACAACTTATTTGGGGTTGCCGCTAGTTTGCAATGGGCGAGGCGGTGGGAACATCTGGAATTCGATTTTGGAACGGCTTCATAAGAAACTCAGCACTTGGAAAGGCAAATTGCTATCTCAAGCTGGGAAGGCAACCCTCACCAAAGCCTATCTTCAAGGAATTCCCACCTATTTCATGTCTATTTTCATGCTTCCTGTGTTTATCCATTCCAAAATCGAGCAGATTCAAAGGAATTTTCTCTGGTCTGGCAGCGAAGAAAAATCTAGAATTCCTCTGGTGGCATGGGATAAGGTTTGCCTTTGAAAGGACCAAGGGGGCATGGGATTGAGAAGATCCAGGCTCATGAACACTACCTTAATTGCCAAACATGCTTGGAGAATTCTTATTAATGCACCGGCGAAATGGGTCAATATAGTTAAAAGAAAGTATCTTGGGGAAAATTCTCTCCTGGAAGCTGAGTCTCCTCATGAAGCTTTGGCTTTTAGGAAGATGGTGCTTCAGGGCCGTTCGATGATTAACAGGGGTGCTCGTTGGATCTTGGGGGATGGATCCATGATCCTTTTTTGGAGAGACAGGTGGGCTACAGATGAAGCTCTCACTGTAAATCAGAACTTGGCTGGCTTGAGGGCCCAGATTGATCCAAACAGTCATCTCAAGGTTTTAGATTGCATTGACCGGAGTTCCCTTCCCCCTCGATGGAAACTTTTGATGGTGGATGGGTTTGATAATGAGGTGAATTTCTTGTACAGTGTCCTCCAATCGGTGTTAATTCCTTTGGTCATAAGAGATGACATAATTATTTGGAGCAACACGTAGGATGGGCGATTTTTTGTTAAGTCCGCTTATGATCTTCTATCGTGTGAGGCTATTGTGGACCCTTGGTGGAAAGCAATTTGGAGGAAAGGGATTATTCCTAAGATAAATTACTTTGCTTGGATTGCCTTTTATAACAAAGCCCTTACCATAGACAATCTCCACAAGAGAGGCCTTGCAATTCCCAACAGGTGCTATCTTTGCTTAGGCGATCGTGAAACATCCGATCACTTATTTTTGCATTGCCCCTTTTCCCATTCGGTCCTAAGCTGTGTGTTGTCTTCCTTCCAAGTACTCTGGTGCTCCCCTCACTCCCTTAAAGATGCCTTCCTCCAATGGCCCAAGCCCTTTAAGAATTCTAAGCTTCGATTCCTTTGTGAGGCTACCTTTCACCATTCCATCTGGAAAATTTGGTTGGAGCGTAATGCTAGAGTCTTCGGCAAGATCCCTAGAATGGCTCCCTCTGTTGCCCAGTGGGCCTTATCCTTTGCTGTCAAGAATTCAAAAACTATTCCCAGCTCCCGCCCTCACAATCCTTGGGAGGCAATTATTTTCAAAAGACTGGACCTTGGCTCCTCTTCCAGAGTTGACTCAGTGAATGGCCACAGGGAGGTCACTTGGACCAAACCTCCTTTGGGGTGGATCAAACTTAATTTTTACGAGGCTGCTAAAGGCAACCCGGGGCCCGCTGGTTTCGAGGGGCTTGTCAGGGACCATAATGGGAAGCTGATCTTGGCCTACTATGAAAATCTGGGCCCTCAGACCAATCATTTTGCCGAAGCCCGTGGTGTGTTGAAAGGGTTGCAGGTCATATCGAATGATCCTAGGCCTTTAATTATTGAAGGCGATTCTCTAAACATTATCAACTACCTTCGTGGCTCCAAAGACCCATCGTGGTGGGTCCTGAATATCATCCTCGAGGCTAGGATGCTCCTCTCTCGGTGCGCCAGGTGGGAGGCGAGGCACATCTACAAAGAAGGTAACCGGGTGGCGGATCACTTGGCCAACAAAGGACTGATGACCACGTGCCCGGTTGTTTGGCGTTCTCGTTTCCCAACCGAGGTGGACAGTTTGGCCAAGGCAGATATTCCCTCATGATGAAGAATTTGTATCATAGGTCTTCTCCCAAAGTTTGTTGATATATTGTCTTCGGCTATTATTCTATTTTAATGTATTTCAAGATCAAGATTTCCAGGACTATCCGCGTCTTCTGGGGCCCTCGGGCATTTTGTATTTCCCTGTATTTTTTATGAACTGCTCTATTTACCCAGCCATCCGGCATGAAATATCTTTTAGCAAGGCTGATTTTGTACATAAGGTTTTGGGATCCTTTATAAAAACCCACAATTAATCTATTATTATAATTACCAAAAAAAACATAAAAAAAAACAAAACAACAAAAACACAAGAACAACAAAAAACAACACAAAGAACACAAAAACAAAACAAAATAAAAAAACCCACCCACCTTAAAAAAACTAAACAAAAAAAAAACAAAAAAGAAATAAAAAATGAACAAAACAATGACCTATCTAGACCAGAAGACTATTAAGGCAAGAATCAACAGAGGAAACAAAATAAAGAATAGAATGAGCTAGGGAACTAAAAAAAACTGAATGAACCAAAGAGAAGCAAAAAAAAAAAACAAGAAGAAACTAGGTACCTTCGAACTCGGAGCCATCCAAAGAAATGATAGAAAGAAGAGCTTCCCTAATTTGAGAAGCCCACCATATAGGAGGGTGGCCATAACAAGTAAGATCACCTTTGTCCAAAGCCCAATTAGCTAAAGCATCAACACTCTTGTTTTGATCTCTGACCACATGATTGTAATCAACTTTCAAAAATCCCATCTGGATTACTCGAATCTTCTCAATAATTCTTTTTATTCTCCAATCCACCTTATGATTCTTAGAAGGATTCTTCAAGAGATTAATCATAAGTTGAGAGTCAGACTCAACTAACACCTTTTCCCATCCAACCTTAGTAGCCTCCTCGAAGGCCTCTCGAGGATACCATACCCCTCAAGCAAGGTTATTGGAAAGAATACCCAAATTCTCAACAAAAGTAAAAACAAGGGAGCCATCTGAAAGTCTACCAATTCCTCCCACACTAGCTTTTCCAGGGTTCCCTCTAGAGGCTCCATCAGTATTGACTTTTCCAAAATCCTTAGGAGGAGGTTGCCAATTTCTATTCCTATCCATCTTACTAATACTCACATTCCCTTTAAGTTGGTTGCCCTTAGAAGGTTTAATCTTCAATCTTTGCATCACTTGATCCCATATTTGGTGGGAGTTTTGGGGGTGATTAAGGAGATGATGGACTGATTCAACTAAGTTGGCTATGGTCTTTTGCCAAATATAGTGAATATCCTTCCTATCTTGATTAAAAATTTGGCTTTTCCTTTCATTCCAAATATTCCAAAGAAGAATGGTAGAACCCATCCAAACTAACTGCCTAATAAAATGATCAACACCCTCTTGATTAGGCCAATCCCTCCAAAGCTGTTCAAAAGTAAAAAAATTGGACCACCTGTAAGCCAAGTAAAGTGGCCATTCTCCTCCACAGCTCAGAGGCTAAAGTACACTCAATAAAAATATGGTTGATATTTTCTACATTCTCTTCACACATTTCACATCTAAAAGGGCCATGAAAACCATGCTTCATAAGTTGCTCACCAGTAAGCACCCTACGATGCAATAAAAGCCAATTAAAGAACCTCACCTTAGGCTAGAGCTTTTGAGCCCACAATCGAGAAAAGATGTCAGAAGAATGGTTGGGATTATTATGGCATAAGGTCAAATAACCTTGAGCAACTGAATACTCACCCTTAGTAGTGTTGTTCCATCCAAAACAATCTTTTTCATGGGACCAAGAGAGGGATCTCATATGAAGGATGCCTTGGATATCTTGTCTTTGCCTTTCTCGGGATTTGAATAGGCCAGTCCTCAATAGGGATCCAATATCTACCAACCTTTGAATTACCAGTATGGTACCGACAGTAATTAGCCACCTTTATCCAATTAGCTCGGTGAAGCTCCTCCATCCAAGGCCTCCAATCGGGAAACTGAGTTATCAAAGGCTTGTGACCATCCCAAGAATCTGTCCAAAAATTTGCATGTTGACCATTATGAATGATCCAAAATAATTTTTTTTTATCAAATCCTCACCAGTCTTAAGAACTGCTAAAATGGGAGAACCTTTGGTAGGAAGTTGATAGCGAACAAGGTCTTCAGGACTTTTGTTCTCAGCATATTTAGCACGGAGATTATTGGCCCAAAGAGCATTGGGGTTATGCAACATCCTCCAATATAATTTAGTAGCTAAAGCTTTGTTGTTATTAATTGAAGACCATAATCCTAACCCCCCTTCACTCTTAGGAAGACATAAAGTATCCCATTTCACCAAGGCCCATTTTCTTTTCTCCTTAGTACCACTCCAAAGGAAACGATGACTGATTTGATCCAATTCTCGAAGAACAGCCTTTGGGATATTCAAAATGGAAGAAACATAAATAGGAATAGCTTGAAGGACTGATTTTACCAAGGTGATTCTACCCCCATAAGAAAGCCACTTGTTGGTCCACTTCCCAATTTTCTTCTTGACTTTGTCCAACAACCAATTCCAATCTTTATTTTTTTGCCTTTGAATATTTATGGGAATACCTAAATAAGTGATTGGAAGAGAGGTCTTCTTATATCTTAGTTTATCCAAGACCATGGATTCCTGTCTAGCAGAGTAGTGAAAGAAAATAACTTTAGATTTGTCTTCATTGATCAACTGCCCAGTAGCCTTAGAAAAATAGCTAATGATTTGCTTAATATTAGAAGCTTCCTTAATTGTAGCTTTACCTAAAAGAGTAGAGTCATCCACAAATTGAAGATGAGAGATAGGTCTAGCTCCATGAGCAATGGTAACTCCCTCAAGGGTTTTGTTTTCCCTCTTTTTGGTTATAGTCCTACCCAAGCATTCAACAAGAATGATGAATAAATAAGGGGATAGCGGGTCACCTTGCCTAATACCTCTGGAAGCTGGGAAATACTGAGAAGGCCTACCATTGATAAGAACTAAGTAGGAAACTGAAGAGATACATCCCATAATCCAATCCATCCAATCCTTAGAGAAACCAAATTGCCTCAAAACTTTGATAAGGAAGTGCCAATCCACTCTATCATAAGCTTTGGATAAGTCTAACCGAATGAACATGGAAGGAGAATTTTGCATATCCATGGAATGGATGGCTTCCTGAGCAAGAACTATCTCATCTACTATTTGACGTCCTTCCACATAACCCCCTTGCTCTAGGGAAATAATCTTATGCAAAAGAGGCTTCAACCTTTCTAGCCATGATTTTAGTAATGATTTTGAGAAGAACATTACATAAAGCAATAGGTCTAAAAGCTGAGATATGATCAACCTCTTGAGCTTTTGGAACAAGAGTAATATAAGTTTTATTTATAACCTTCAAAATTTCTTTGGCTTTCCTGGCTTCTTCCACCACCTCTAATAAATCAACATGAAGGATATCCCAGAACTCTTGGTAGAACTCAATAGGAAAACCATCAGGACCTGGGGTTTTCCCTTTTTGCATTTTAAAAACTACTTGTTGAAGCTCATTGATAGTAACAGAAGTAGTCAAAATAGAGTTCTCCTCATAAGTGATAAGAGAAGGGATTGCTTGAAGAACATTATGTTGTGAAGTTGAGTCAAGGGGAGTAGCAACAAAAATATTGGAAAAGTAATCAACAACAATAGAGTTCATGCCATCCCAAGTATAAACAACATCTCCAGAATCTGATTTTAAGGAAGAAATAAAGTTGTGAGATCTTCGAGCTAGAAGAGATTTGTGGAAGAAATTTGTGTTTCGATCTCCTTCTTTGAGCCATTGAATTCTAGATTTTTGCTTCCATAATATTTCTTCTCTTTTTTCCCATTCCTCTAACTGAGTTGTGAGTTTAATTTCATCTCGCACTTCTCTTCTCTCGTGAGGCCATCTAAATGGATTTTCTTATTCAAATTTTCAAGATGAGCAATAACTTCATGTTTTTTTTATGAACATCCCCAAACTCTTTTCGAGTTCCAAGTCTTGATTTTGGATTTAATGTATTGCAGTATTTTGGCAAAATAGAACATCTTAGTCCCATGCCTAGGTTTACCTTCCTTCCACCATTGTTGCACATGAGGTCTGAAGGAAATGTCTCTAAGCCACATTAATTGAAAATGAAAAGGAGAGAAACTCACATTGGTTTTCCACATTTCCACCATGACTGGCCAATGATCCGAACCAACATTATTAAGAGTCTTCACTTTAGGAATGTGACCATGGATTAAGAAATTTTTAGAGAGCAAAAACCTATCCAATCTCTCCATTATACAAGCTAAGCCTTGCCTTCTGTTAGACCAAGTCATAAGGCCATTATCTCGGTTGGATATCCACAAGATGGAGGTTTGCAATATATTCGCTCATGAGGTCGGTGCTTTTGTCCAAATTTCTATTTCCCCCCTTTTCTCATCCAGAGAGAGGATGGTATTGAAATCTCCTCTGATCAAGATCCAAGCTTTAGGAAAATGAGAGATAATATGAGTAATATCCTTCCACTGTATCTTTTTTTCCTCCAAAGAAGTTGAAGCATAAACAATAATGCAGAGCATAATCTGGTTGGAATGTCTACTTTGAATAGCTATAGCCAACAAACCCCAACTGCCAACCATATGGTGAATAACTACCTCTTTTGGATCCCAAAGACAAGCAATGCCACCCGAAGTCCCTTGGGAACCGAGGGAAACCACTTTTCCAGCTGGCCAAATTTTACTGGCAATTAAGTCCATATCCTCCATTGACATCTTTGTTTCTTGAAGGAAAACAAGATGTGGATGATTTATCTGAATCATTCTTCTAATTTCATTTTGTTTTGAAAGACTCCCTTTGAGTCCTCTAATATTCCAAGTGATGATCTTCATTAATACCAGGGCTAAAAAAGTTGGGAAGGGCATTAATCTTACCTTCCTCTACAAGCTTTTCACCTTCTTTTACCATATGATATTGATTGGTCTTGCGACCTACTTTTTGATTAGAATCCATCTTCAATTTTTTTTTCCCTGTTTCTTGACTTATTCCAATTGAATCTGAGATGGCTTCTAACCTTGAAGAATGCTCGTACATAGCCAAAATTTTACTAGATGGTTCAATGGAGTCTATATTGGGACCTGCATTATTTGAAGTTTTGACATTTGAAATATTGTTTTTCTTGTGTAAATTTTCTCCTTTTTTTTTCTATTGAAAACCTTTGATTTGTTGGTTTGTCTCTCGAGTTCTTCCCTTCATATTTAAATTGTGTTTCTAAGATTTTAGTTTCCATTATTTCCTCTTCCTCACTTGGGACATCATTTGTGGAAAGGATTTCAAACATATTAGCAGATGACTTTGATTGATCCTTCATAACTGGTTTTTTCTGAGTGTTCTTCTTCTTAGGTATTTGGAAACCTCGCTGAGTTTATATCTTCTTTCTTTTGATCGGGAATTTTATTTGGGCAAGCACCGGCCAAATGACCATATTCATGGCAAATTCTACAACGAAAAGGAATGTTCTCATAGTCCACTACTTGCTCCCAAGTGTCTTCCCCAAATTGTAATGTGATATTTTTAGGTAGGGGTTTGTCAAAATCCATTAAAACACAAATACGAGCATAAATAATATGTTCAAAATTTTGAGTACAATCAACAAGTCATCATAAAAGTTCCTAAAGAGTTTCCAATTGAAGAAAAAATAGTAGGATTCCAAAATTCAATAGGGAGGCCAAAGAGTCTAACCCACACGGGAGCTATAGAAGGCATCTCTTCTTCAGCTTTAAATTTAGTATGCCAGGGCTTCATGAAAAGCCTCGCCCTTCCAAAAAACCAAGGACCCCCTTGAAAAGTTTTCTCTCTATCTTCATTATTAGCAAATAAAACAAGAAAATAACCATTTGGATAAATAGAGATTTGTAACTCACCTTTAGTTTTCCAGCTTTTTGCAGCCCAGACTTTGAAAGGAGATAGACTCGGACGAAAACCCACGAACCGACAAATTAGTCCTCTTTTTTCCAAATCTTCAATGCCAGTCCGAATGTTACCCATATCAAGCTTAACAATAGGAGTTCCATCAGCTGCTTTAAGACATCCTGACTCCATTTTCCTGGGATCAATCTTAGGCATTCTTAGAGGTTTATGGGAAGCCCTAATATTGATATTAGCATTGGGTTGAGGCTGTCCACCATGAAGGGCATCCCTAAAATTCATTTTTGGGACCGAGTCTTCGAAATTCTTACCCTTGATAGGGGTTTTCACAGTAGAATTATTTTGTGGGTGCACCTTAGCACTAGATTCACTTGAGATATGAGCCATTTTTTGATCAACTACTTGAAACTTATTTTGTGATCTCTTTAATCCTTGCCCTAGACGTCGTGGAAAGGTATGGTTTTCACTTTTCTTTTGTGCAGCAAATTGGAAGTCGTTGTCACTCAAGTTCATGGTATGATCTGTTGAAAGACAAATTTCTAACCCATATTGTATCCCCTTCAACATTTCCTACTAAAATATTGAGCATAAACCACAAAAATATTGGCCGCTAGGGCCCGAAGGCCCTAAAAACCAACCTCTAGAGCTGCTTGCACTCAACCCAGATGAAACCCTCGCATAGCCGCTTGCCAAATATGTCGTTCACACATAGGGATGTGCTAGGATATGTGTTGCTCCAAATGATATGAAAATTGGTGGAGACGTTCTAGGGTTTTTTAGGCATCTACCCTCAAAATTTTAGCTCAATCCGAGTCCGGATGAGTGAGATATGGCCGAAACGAGTTCGGTAGTTTGGGCAGTCCTACGAAAAATGTCTAATCAATTTCGCCTCATCTTCTCAAGCTATCTCAAGAGTTATCCATTGCCAAGCTACTAAAACTCATATGTCCATTATTATTGCACTTATAACACTTAATGTTATTTTTCCTTGGAGGTGCAAATATCTTGGGATTTCTCTTGGTGAAGCCATATCTGTTTCTATCATGTACCTTGAAATTCATTGCCTTGTGACCAAACTGATTACATGAGTAGCAATACCCATGGAAAAGTTACATGTTCTTGAAGTTCCCATTCCCCTGTCTTTCATGTGTCCTGCACTGTGAAGCCATGTTCCCAAATATGTGACATGATAAACATCATCCATTGAAATTTCCTTGCCTTGACCTCATAGGTAACTTAGTATCTCTTTATTTGTACTAGTTCCTATTCCATATGCTTCTTCTTTGTGTATTATTTCTTTCCTTGTTGAAATTTCTATTATCCAACTCATCCTCACAAGTCTCACTTTCTCTTACACTATCTTCTTCTGAAGTTTTTTCTTCAGAACTTGAGGTTGAATCTTCTTCTTATTTCTTTTGAGCCTGTTTAAAACCAAGACCTATTTTGTTTTTTGACCTTCTTTGTATCTTGATCATCTTACCGACAATATTTTAGCTCTTCCCAAACTTGTGTAGCTTATCCTTGGACTTTTCTAAATATTCCCTTAGTAGAGCTACTTCTTGTTATAACCTTTCACATTCTAAGACCTTTGCTTCTAAGTTATCCTTGAACTTATTTATCTTAGCCATTGACTTATTTAGATCATCTATAATATTTCCTCTCTCTTCATCACATTCATGAAACTGGGTCTCAAGTTGGGAGTTTTATTTTCTTAGCTTCTTTAAAGTTTTAAGAGAATAAATAAGCTCTCCCTCAAGATCAACTCTTCATTTTTTTGATTCTTCCTCTTTTTTTTTTCTTTGTCAACATCTTCATTTTCTTTTGAATTGTCTTCTATAGGATCACCTTCTTCTTATTCTAGTACCATTAGAATATTCTCTTTTGATACTTCAAGTGCATTCTCATATTCATCATCACTAAAACTAAAACCATTCCTTGTACAACTATCTTCAAGATGTCCAAAATTACCACATATAAAACACTTGAGAATTATTGGTGACCTTTTCTTTACTTATTTTTCTTCTATCATAAATAGGACTTCATCTCTATCATTATATGAGAAACTATTATCACTATCACTTGAGTACTTACTGCTTTATCTGCACAATAGCTCTTCTTTTATCTTTGAAAGAACTTATTTCCTTGTTTTCCTTGTCCATCCTTGCCTTTCTTTTGGTACCTGTATATTTTTGATTCCTTGTAATTATGATCCTATTTTTCTTCATTATTTCTATTTTTGAATTCTTGAAAATCAGTTGCATAGTGACCATACTTTCCACAATTAAAACATCTAACATATTTTGCATCTTTAAATCTTCTTGAATCTTTATTCCTTCTGCCATAATTAGCTTCCTCATCATTGGATGACTCATTGCTTGAATCTGACTTCTTTCCCTTTGTCTTCTTAATTGGTTTGAAGGCTACTTCCTTCTAGATATTAGGTTCCTCTTTTGTTCTTAACTCAAAAGCTATAATAATACCAAGTAACATATCTCTTGTCAAAGAATCACCATCATTTGCTTCTTCTATAGCTGAAATATTTTCACTAAACCTTGTTTGGAGAGACCTTAAGATCTTCTCACAAATATCAGCTTCTTCAACCTTAAGTCCAAGTCCTTGCATGACATTAACAACCTCATCTATCTGAAGTAGATAAGTCCTAATGTTTCCCTCATCCTTCATTCTTAATTCTTCAAATTATCCTTTGAGATTTTGTATCTTTACATTTTTCACATTTTTATCTCCTTCATATATGCTTTGCAACTTATCCCAAATTTCTTTTGCATCTTGATAATGCATAAATTTTATGAATTTTATTCTATGCAAACCTCTCAAAATTACATTCATTGCTTTTGAATTGTAATGTTGTAGAAGCTTACCTTCCTTATATGTAGGTGGATCAACTGGTGGTATGTATCCATTTTCATCTGCTTCTCAAATTTCATTGCCAAGTACCTTCAAATGAATATTCATTCTAATACTCCAAATTATTTAATCACTTCCATTAATAATTGGTGTTGAATTATCTAGGGAACCATTCTTCGTGTTCTTGAAATCTTTTCCTTCAAGCTATTAAACTCTTCCGAAGGAACCCACTCTAATACCAATTGAAGAACACAAGCTTATATTGAGGGGGGTGAACATTTTAAGACCACTTTTTACTTTTCTTTACCAATAAATATTATGCAATGTAAAGATATAAATATCAACAGTAGTAATCAAAGAAATGCATAAATCACCACACAATAGAGACACCAATTTAGCGTGGTTCACCCAATGTGGGCTACTCCACGGAGAAAATATTTTATTAATTTTTTTTCAATCAATCTCTTGGGAATCCTTTCCCTATTACAATGTTTATGGACCTATGTTCAAAGGAGACACCGATATCCTTAATCAAGTTCATGGATCTCTATCCATAGGATAACTCCTTTCTATTTAGCTCTAGATGGTGATCTTCTAAAAGAAATATTACCCCAACTACTCTGTCTAATGGATCTCTATCCACTAAATACACCTATCTTCACTACCCTAGCTAATGGATCTCTATCCACTGGAGACTATCATCCTCTATACTCTGTCACCTCCAAATATTACTCTTAGATCTTTCTCAAATCTACACTAAACATAGTCCTTCAGTATAGCATAAATTTTTTCAATCTCTATCTTTTGATAAGGCACAAATATGCACCAAACTCTATCCTCAAATATGTACTAAACATAGTCCTTAGGTCTAGTACAAATATATCCTCAATATCTATCCTCTGATCTAAAAGGAATGATAATAAGATCATTCCAAGCTACAAGGATCTCAAGTGTTAACAGAACATCACATTCAACCAAAACAAGAATCTGAAAGCAAATTGATAACATAAGCTTACAAATGAATATGTAAAACAATGAGCAACAATATCATATATTATACATAAATAATGAACTTCCTCTTCCTCAATGAGTACAATGAAGGTGCCTTGCTTATATATGCAAGGATGATCAACCATAGCAGTAGGATCAAGCTAAGGATAAATATCCACCGTACAAAAGGAATAAGTGATATGGTCCATAGATCTATAACTGCTATGGGGAGAAAGAATATCAACCCTCCAAATATACCTAAAATATCCCATAACTCCTAGGAATAGTCAAACCTAAAAATATTCCCATAATATCTACGAAATAAATATGTAACATCTCATAATATCTAAATAAGATAAATAAAATATCCACACATAAGTGGGTGGGGAAAATACATGGAATAACTATATACAAGGAAAATAAGTTACATAGGTGAACATGATATAAGGTAAACAAACTACTCTAACACACTCCCTCAAGTGAAGCTAGGTGCTAAAAAGTAAAGTGGTATATCCATAATATGAGTCCCGATAATAAGACCTTATTAGGTACTCATGCACAATGTGTATCTAGAAGATCCTGAACCAGAAGGTGGAAAACCATGCGAAAAAAAACATCTAGCTAGAAAGAGAGAAGAAAAAGTAGGAATGGAGCCAAGGAGTGCTCCCAAAACCCCCTAGGATGACGAGCTCCATGAAGAAGTGGATGCCTCTGTGATGAACAATGTGTCTCCCACGAGGAAGAAAGTAGCCATGAAGCATCCGTTGAATGTCTTCCCACTCCAAGTGAGTATGAGAATATGGGAATAAAATGTAGAATGATGATGTAGAATCCTTCAAACTGAGCTAAAGTGAAGAATATGTCACCAATGAATTATAAAATAAATCTTCAAGAATGTAGAAGCCCAAACCAACACCAAAATAGGTTAGAATACAGTTCCAATCAACATCTAAAATATCAATGTGCACAAAACCATGAGTGTGCAAAAGTGGAAGAGATGTGTGAAGAGAATCCATCAAGGAAGAATCACCAATATCCTATTGCATAAGTGATGATGAGCCCATGGAAGCAGCAAGAGAAAGAAGTGGAGGCTTAGAAGCCTCAAAAGAATCAACATGGTCTTTAGGATCTCCAAGTGAGAGTCCAACCGAAGATAAAATATTTGTATCCAACTCCTATAGGAATACATCATCCAATGTGAAAGAAATAGAAGAAGAAAATAGTGGACAAAGTGGCTCACTCAAAGGAGGGCACACAAAAAAAGAATCCACAAAGGAAGAAGTACATGGAGGAGATATAATGTATACATCATCATCAAATAAATGAGTGAGCTCCTCATACATGTTAAGAAAATCACATGTGTGAATATCAATGAAGAGAGAGGCAACACCATCCAATAAGTTATCTGTATGTAAGGATGTAACATGCCATGAAATACCTTATATATATGCTACAACATCAACATGATCATCCACATAAGACAAGTGTGGATATGTATCCTATAAAATATCTGAAGCAAGTACTATAGCATCAACCTCATCATCCAAAACATCATGAGATAGTGACTCCAAAAACAAAGGTGCAATTTCACAAATGATGTCCTCCATGCAAGCAATTGTAAGAGAAGGTGACTTGGGTAAAAAAATTATTTTCAACATATGATAAGCAAGGTGAGGTGTACCCTGTGTTCTTGTGAACTCTAATAAAATTTTGAAGCTCTCCACAAACTGAATAATAAAGTATGCTAGAGATCCTTAAATTGTTCATGAACCATGTCATATGCTCCTTATCCTTCACCATTGGTTTGGGTTTTGGAATTATGAACTAAGTATCCAAACCTTCACTTTGACATAATGAACAAAGTACCTTAAACCATGCTTCAAAATTTTCAGCATTTGCCTCTATGCTAAGTTTAAAAAAATAAGTTTTCAAGAAGTCCTCAGAAGTAGAAGAGCCCTCTACAAAATCAAATGTCATTATAATATGAAATTTCTAGTGTGATGTCACAAGGTGGTGTAAAATACCACAAAATCACATCAATGCATAAATGAAGCCTCTAAACTCTGAAAAGTCTCCAAAGGAATTACCAAAAGAATCTCTTCCTTCAAACTAAGTGCCTCAATGAGGAATATTGGCACAAGAGGATGCACCACAACAAAGCAAGGGAATTCAAATACAAAGGACTCCTCAAGCACAACAATGTGTAGGCTCCACCAATACTGAACACCAAGTAAGCTGATCATAAAGTTCCAAACTAAGTGGACAAACAGAAAATGAAAGAAGATGGAACTTTATAACAATAGTCCATATACCGGTTCAAGTGCAAAACCCTTTTTCACAATGAAATATTGAGAGTGTAGTCATAAAATCATTGCAAATATCTAAATACAGACCCAAAAAATCTAAAAATTTATAGACATCAAAAAAATGATTTTACAGACCTGGAAAAAATTTCGCTAAGCAACTCCCAATATTTCTCTTGAAATGATAAGTTTACTAAAAATAGTAAAATCACTGTAACTATTAGAATACAACTCTAAATTCTATGAAATTTTATGGGATGATCTATAATATAATTGTAAAAATTCTATAAAATAATTTGCAAAAACTTAGAAGTTTTGATGAAAATATACACAGACTACTAAAAAAGTGCATGTTTTTGTAAAATTAATATATCTTGAATAATAATAATCCAAATGAGCTGAAATTTTTAGCACAACTCAAATGAATGCATCTACAGACATCCACAAAATTTCATGGAAAAATTTAATTTCTATCACGAGATACATGTAAAATATAAAAACAGACTAGGTTGGTTACCCTACCAAAAAAGGAAATGCTCAAGAAGAAAAATGCTTAGGATAGATCCAAGGGAATGAGGCTATTGCAGTATGGGAAAAAGATATTTTAGGAAGCTGGTGATGATATGAAAATGGAAGTAGAGACACAAACTTGCCAAAAAACTCCACCAAGTACCCGATCACAAAAACTAAAGCTTACACACCAATCTTCGAACCTGTTGGTTCGACTTTTATACACACCCTGTGAAGAATGAGCATAAAATACCGATAACACTTATACGGGATAAATCCCACTCACTTTAGGATCTTGCTGGATATCCAAGGTGTGAGTTACAGAGTTGGGTCGAATGTCTATTCACTCTTTTCCGCTTCTGGAATAGTTTCAAGTGGACTGTCTGTTACCTTACAACGGGCTCTGGACTTGTTCAGTAATGTTTTTGGAGTTGGTTATCTTTGTGGATAATCAGATTTACAATCAGTTCTTTGATCTAGCTCTTTATGCTTTAGCAGATTTAAATAAAAGACAAATTTAAAAGAAAATAAAAATGGATCATTTCACGGTGGAACAGAGAGAGTAGGGTAGGGCGAGAAAGAGAAGTTTATCTAACTTAGCTGCAAAACCAAAACTACCAATTTTAGTTATACCGGTTAGCTTCACAATAGAACAAATCAAAGAGGAAAGTGTCCAGCTTTCTAAGATCACCTTCCACTAAGAGCATAAGACAGAGACAACAACAGATCTGAAAGAAAATCACAAACAGAAGGGAAGTCGGTTAAAATTGGTATCTCTCACCAGTAGCCTAGCTCGCACAGTGAGGACAGAGCAATTAGAACAGGCCTGAACCTTAAATCTGTAATTTTCCCTAACATACAATAAAGAAAATGAAGCCTAGCAGCATATCCAATCCTGGTAACACAGATCTACAACATAAATTAAATAAACCTTAATGAAACGGAAACAAAAGAAGATGAACTTATCACAATCTGAAAGAGATTAGGCTCCTGGCCACGCTATCACAGAAAATGAAAGTCACACCAACTCTAAGTCCAGAACAAAGCATTCAAACAAGATTTGCAGGAAATTGCTCCAATAGCTTGTATTTCTAAGTTTTCACCTCCTTGAATTTACATTCAGAAGAAGTATTTATAGACTTAGGACAGACCCTGATCTTTTCAGAAATATCTTCTTCTCAAACCCTAAATCTTATCCTCTAAACCTTACTACCCAGGTTTTACAATATAAGGCCCTTTAAAAATAGAGTTTTTTATAAACCCTAACCACTCTGCAAATCTTAGTGCAGTTACTTGCCATAAATGGAGAAGGCATGATCTGATATTATTCTCATCCATCTGTAACTACAAGTAAATATCTTCGTTTTCTGGCCGGTCGTCGATATATTCCATAAATGGGCACTATGTAAGTAAATATCTTCATCTTTCTGGTGCACTTGCCGGGAGCGTCTCATTAATTCCTCAGAGAAATTTGGAATGAGTCACTGGTTTCTCTGACATTTTATCTTCGCAGAGCCGCTTCTGAGTTAAAATTCTCTGCATGCCATTACTTTCACCATAAATTCTCCTGTTAAATGCGTCCATCGGCAAATTTCGATAACTGTGTAGATATTTTCATTTTTCGGTCAATTGTCGACATATTCCATTAAATGGGCAGCTGCTTAGTCACCGTAAAGTCTCTTTGCGGCCAGATCTGTAAAATCTGGATGGACCAAAAATTCTCGGCATCTCACATTTCCATCTGACGGCCTTCATTTAATCCGTGCTTATTTTGTCCTTTTTCGCCATTACTTCCGCTAGTATGCAACTGCCAGATGGCTTTCTGCAAAAGACAAGCAAGGATTAGTATTTTAATATTATTAAATTAAAACCCTAATGTTCATTATATGTCGGCTTATTTATTTTTTGACACGTGTCACGAAATCGCGACGTCCCCCTGCATTCTGGTCTTTCCCAGCTCTTCCGTCGCAAAACCGTGACATGTCACGATTTCATGACATGTCACGAAATCGCGACATCCCCTTTGCTTTGCTTCTTTTTTTTGCATGTCACGATTTTGTGACATCCGATTGCACCTGCCTTGGCCCTTTTTTTGTGTCACGATTTCATGACACATTCTTTGCCTTAGGTGCTTCCTTGTTTTGTGTCGCGATTTCGTGACACCTTTCCCCTTAGGTCCCTTTTTTTTTGTGTCATGATTTCCTCGACGTCTTAACGTCATGATTTCGACACCTTCTCCTTGCCTTCTTTTTTGTGTCATGATTTGCGAGTTTGCCCTTATGCCTTAGCTTTTTTGTGTCGTGATTTCGTGCACTTTATTGTCACGATTTCGTGACACCTTCGCCTTGTTTGTCTTCCTTCTTGCACTTGTCTTTCGAAAACATGTCGCGATATCGTGACATTTTCAACACTTGCACCTTCTTTCCAAACATGTCATGATATCGTGACGTTTTCATCACTTGCACTTTGTCTCAAACCTGTCGTGATATCGCGACGTTTTCTACAAGCTTTGCTTTCAACCAAAATATGTCGCGATATCGCGACGTTTCCAAAAACGAAAATGTCGCGATATCGCGATGTTTCCAAAAATGAAAATGTCGCGATATCGCGACGTTTCCAAAAAAAATGTCGCGATATCGCGACGTTTCCAAAAATGGAAATGTCACGAAATCGCGACGTTTTCATTACTTAGCAAATTTTCCAGAAATTGTAGGTTGACTTCAATGAATTCATTCATCTGTATTCTGCATTTTTACATATCTGTGAAAGATCTTTTTACTCAGAATGATTCTAACATTAAAGAAGTGAATTCTAAATTGAAATTAAAGTCATATGCAAGCCTACTTAGATACTTTGGTATATGCAAAACTTGAAGAAGAAGGAGGCAAGCAAAATTTGGAATTAAAACCTGAAAAACATCAAGAGGGTCCCTACTGCAAAATGAAAGCTAAATATTTTCAAAGGATGGAATTTCATTTTTTTAGTGGGGGTGTGTTGCTTCTCAACAAATGGCGATATCTACGGGGAAAATAGTAGCACTATTTTAGAATCCAGGACTCTAGTTTCAAAACAATATAGACCATGTACCATGCTTTGCCACAAATATTCTTCAAAATAATTTAACTACTACTTGATAGTTGTTAAAATTTCCCAAGGACATACTAGGTTGAATCACTTAAGGAAGATTTCTGATGTGCAATTATAAGCGTATAAAACTTTCTTCAAGAATGACTGGGCCTTCGAATGTTGTACTCTGGATTGATCAGCTTTTCTAGATTGTGAAAGGGGAAACCGAGTAGGGCTCTGTTTACTAGTTTAGCCTTTTACAGCCCCGACAGAGTTACTCTTTAGATTTTCATGACCCTGATCCACAACTGTGAGGTAGTATCTACAACTTGGTAAAAGAAAACATCTTCTGAAGCCTTGGCTATCTCTTTCATTACATAACTTCTTCCTTCCTTTTTTTTTTTCTTTTTTTTTTTGTGGGAAATAAAAGAGTGCCAGTTTTATGTTGCCTTGCTCAACTTTCACCTTCTCTCTCTCTCCTTTGAAATATACCGAAATCTGAAAAGCCTTGCTAAAAAAACAATTTTTTTAAAAATATTTCATCGATCTGGAACTGCTTCAGCCTGGGTACTGATAGCCTCTATGGATACTCAAATAATTTCATGAGTCAGAGTCCCCTCTTACGATCAACTTTTCTTGGATTCCCTGGGAGTTTCTCCAACCAAACAGTATAGCAGTTTCTTTATAATTAAAATAATTGTGGCAAGCAAGACACAAAATCCAATTATCTTTCTATTGTTGTTCTGAATAACAAAATAGTTCCACTGTTCAGTTTAAGCAGACTATCTCTTAATTAGAATAAAACAAAATGAACACAGGATTTTGAACTCAGAATAAAAACAATTTTTAAAGGTTGATTCTTTCTTTACTGCCCAGGAAAAACTTAAAAAAAATAGAATTTTAAAAGCTAAAAGAAATTTGTACAGACCCCAAAGGATAAAACACAGAACTTTAAAATAAACAAAATAAAATAAAAAAAAATCTTTGTAACAAAGGATAAAAAAAATAAAATCAAACAAAATAAAATAACAACACACTACTTCAAACTTTATTTACAATATATACATATGCACAAAGTCCCTTCAATCACTCAAAAAATGTAGCAGATGGAAAAGCAGAGAAATAGTGCCTTAAAAAAATTTGACCATTTGCAGGTAAATTTAGAAAAATTACCTTTCAGGTCCTGTTGACGAAATGCACTCCAGACTATGCTTCCAAATTTTTTGCTACCTGGGAAAGACTTGTGTTTACCGTCTTCCCTCTCTTTTTTTTATTTTTTATTTTTTTTATGGATCTTGTCCCACTGAAAAAACAAATCTGCAACTCTTTCACCCTCCAAATTAATCAAATCATATAATAACATGTTTATGCTTCTACTTGAAGGGTTTGCAGAATTCTTTCAAAGGGACGGAATGTAAAAACCCCCCAGGATCAAATACCTTAAAGCCTTCATAGACCCAGATCATCACATCTTCAGATTTATGTAATAACTCAAAGAGATCATATTTTATTTGTATGTCATAGTTCTTAATAACTCGAACATTTTGTGGTTGCTCTACTGCTTCAATATCCAAGACTTCAATTTTTATCCCTCTAGTAGAATTTTCATAATTTGCTCTTTCACCTGAGCCTTGCTTAGATTTAACCCCATCAATGTGTAATGTCCAAATATCATTGTTGTAATTGGTTAGAGTTGTAACTGGTCTCACCTTCTCAGTTTTCAAATTATAAACTCCAATATCTGTATCAACACGGTTTACAACCTCTTTTTTGATATTATGTTCAGTAATCACATGCTTATACTGAGACTCTTTATCTATTCCGAGTTGGTTGACCACATTCACATTTACTATCTTTTTCTCCTTTTCTTGAAATTCAATAGGTGGTCCAGAGTAAGTTTCAATCAAGTTATCCTTTTGTTCAACAATCTGAGCCAACTCATGGAGGGTGATGTTAGCTTTAATTTTCTTCATATCCTCAATGATGTTATACTCCTTCCTAGTTACTTCTGCATAGTGATATTGAATCTTATTTTCATCATCCTTTGGTGAGGGAGGATCATTATTAGGAGTAGGTTCTGGATTTTCACATCTCAAATTATAACTGTCCCTTTGGAACTGTTGAAAATCTTGCATTTCATCCATAGGAATTTCTACAACATTTTCTGACTCTTCGGGAAAAGTGAATGAATCTGAAACCATAGTCGTACTATTTTTGGATGAACCAGAACTATCAATATTTCTTTGATTTTCAAGAAAATTTAACTCACCAGGAAAAGCTTCAAAGTTGGGTAATGCTAGGTCACAAATGTTTACTTCAGGCACTTCCACCTTGAACTTGTCAGAATCTTTCTCTATATTTTGCACATGTTGAGTGGATGTCACAGTTAACGGAGTTTCCTTGGGTAGAGCATGACATGTTGGCACTAACTCATGATGTGGAATGGGATTCAAAATAGGCATGTTCTGTGTAACATAGGATATCAAAGGACTGCTCAAAATTTGAGGTCCTAACTATCTTTCAAGAATTAAAGCTTCTTTATAAGCTCCTGCCAGGGTTGTGATATTGATGTCTCTCTTGAGGAAAATAGAGGTCATCGAATCCAATGCATTCTTATAGATTTCTAAGGCTAGATTTGCATTTGGGATGTAATGACCAGTCATTCTACCATAAGCTCTTTGGAACCTCATATTGAAAGACCTGATAGCTTCTCCCGACTCTCTCTTGATGTTGGAAAATTGTTGGTATAACACACTGGGGTCTATCACTTCCCCAAATTGTGATATAAAAACTTTCTCTAGGTCATTCCAACTAGTAATAGAATCATTAGTGAGATTCAAAAACCAGTCGTATGCTCCCTCCTGGAGAGTGAACGGGAACAATCTGCAAGCCACATCTTCATGCTGTATATTTAACAATTTTAGAGCATTCTTATATGCCATCAGGTGTTCTTCTACTGTTTTAGTTCCATCATGCTTGTATCTAGGAAGATATCTCTCAGGATTTTTGGGTAGATCATGGGCTGCACCAGGGATATTTAAGGCAGTGGAACCCAACCAGCTTGCCATTACTACTTGATTAATGATGATATTTTCAGTTGTAGTTGGAGTAACTACAAGTGGTGATAAAACAATCCTTAACAAACTACTGAACGAAGTTCAGCCCTCCTTCTAGCGCCAATTTTAAATGTTGGTGTTGAGTTTCGCTGTTTAGGCAAAAACTCAAACAAACAAGTTTTAAAAGAGCTAAGGAGGAGGGAAAAGGCTACCAAACTCTGGATAAAATACAATATTTGTTAAATACCACATACAATCATATTTCTCAACTCAAGTGCACTAAGAACGTAAGTTTGGCCCTCCTTCTAGCACCAATTTTAAATGTTGGTTCGACTTTTATACACACCCTGTGAAGAATGAGCATAAAATACCGATAACACTTATACGGGATAAATCCCACTCACTTTAGGATCTTGCTGGATATCCAAGGTGTGAGTTACAAAGTTGGGTCGAATGTCTATTCACTCTTTTCCGCTTCGGAATAGTTTCAAGTGGACTTGTCTGTTACCTTACAACGGGCTCGGGACTTTGTTCAAGTAATGTTTTTGGAGTTGGTTATCTTTGTGGACAATCGGATTTACAATCGGTTCTTTGATCTAGCTCTTTATGCTTTAGCAGATTTAAATAAAAGACAAATTTAAAAGAAAGATAAAAATGGATCATTTCACGGTGGAACAGAGAGAGTAGGGTAGGGCAAAAAGAGAAGTTTATCTAACTTAGCTGCAAAACCAAAACTACCAATTTTAGTTATACCGGTTAGCTTCACAATAGAACAAATCAAAGAGGAAAGTGTCCAGCTTTCTAAGATCACCTTCCACTAAGAGCATAAGACAGAGACAACAACAGATCTGAAAGAAAATCACAAACAGAAGGGAAGTCGGTTAAAATTGGTATCTCTCACCGATAGCCTAGCTCGCACAATGGAGGACAGAGCAATTAGAACAGGCCCGAACCTTAAATCTGTAATTTTCCCTAACATACAATAAAGAAAATGAAGCCTAGCAAGCATATCCAATCCCGGTAACACAGATCTACAACATAAATTAAATAAACCTTAATGAAATGAAAACAAAAGAAGATGAACTTATCACAATCTGAAAGAGATTAGGCTCCTGGCCACGCTATCACAGAAAATGAAAGTCACACCAACTCTAAGTCCAGAACAAAGCATTCAAACAAGATTTGCAGGAAATTGCTCCAATAGCTTGTATTTCTAAGTTTCCGCCTCCTGAATTTACATTCAGAAGAAGTATTTATAGACTCAGGATAGACCCTGATCTTTTCAGAAATATCTTCTTCTCAAACCCTAAATCTTATCCTCTAAACCTTACTACCCGGGTTTTACAATATAAGGCCCTTTAAAAATAGAGTTTTTTATAAACCCTAACCACTCTACAAATCTTAGTGCGATTACTTGCCATAAATGGAGAAGGCATGATCTGATATTATTCTCATCCATCTGGAACTGCAAGTAAATATCTTCGTTTTCTGGCCGGTCGTCGATATATTCCATAAATGGGCACTGCGTAAGTAAATATCTTCATCTTTCTGGTGCACTTTCCGGGAGCGCCTCATTAATTCCTCAGAGAAATTCGGAATGAGTCACTGGTTTCTCTGACATTTTATCTTTGCAGAGCCGCTTCTGAGTTGAAATTCTCTGCATGCCATTACTTTCACCATAAATTCTCCTGTTAAATGCGTCCATCGGCAAATTTCGATAATTGTGTGTAGATATTTTCATTTTTCGGTCAATTGTCGACATATTCCATTAAATGGGCAGTTGCTTAGTCATCGTAAAGTCTCTTTGCGGCCAGATCTATAAAATTTGGATGGACCAAAAATTCTCGGCATCTCACATTTCCATCTGACGGCCTTCATTTAATCCGTGCTTATTTTGTCCTTTTTCGCCATTACTTCCGCTAGTATGCAACTGCCAGCTCGCTTTCTGCAAAAGACAAGCAAGGATTAGTATTTTAATATTATTAATTTAAAACCCTAATGTTCATTATATGTCGGCTCTATTTATTTTTTGACACGTGTCACAAAATCGCGACGTCCCCCTACATTCTGGTCTTTCCCAGCTCTTCTGCTACGAAATCGCGACATGTCACGATTTCATGACATGTCGTGAAATCGCGACGTCCCCTTTGCTTTGCGTTGCTTTTGCTTTGTGTCACGATTTTGACGTCGTAAAATTGCGATGTCATGATTTCGCCACACCCTATCTGCCTTGGGCTTCCTTTTGTTTTTGTGTCACGATTTTGCGACACCTGCCTTGGTTCTTTGTTTGTGTCACGATTTTGCGACCCCTCCCCTTGCTTTTTTTTTGTGTCACGATTTTTCGTTGTCAGATTTCAGACACCTTCTCTGCCTTAGGCCTTTTTTTGTGTCGTGATTTCGTGAGTCAGGATTTCGTGACACCTATCGCCTTAGGCTCTTTCTTTCATGTGTCACGATTTGCGACGTCATGTTTGCGACACCTTACTTAGCTTTCTTTCTTGTCACGATTTTGTGAGTCTTTTGTGACACCTTTCTTCTTTCTTTCATGTGTCACGATTTCGTGACGTCGATATCGTGACGTTTTCAACATGTCGCGATATCGTGACGTTTCCACACTCGGCACTACTTAGTCCAAATATGTCGCGATATCGCGACGTTTTCTACAAGCTTTGCTTTCAACCAAAATATGTCGCGATATCATGACGTTTCCAAAAATGAAAATGTCGCGATATCGCGACGTTTCCAAAAATGGAAATGTCGCGATATCGCGACGTTTCCAAAAATGGAAATGTCGCGAAATCGCGACGTTTTCATTACTTAGCAAATTTTCCAGAAATTGTAGGTTGACTCCAATGAATTCATTCATCTGTATTCTGCATTTTTACATATCAGTGAAAGATCTTTTTACTCAGAATGATTCTAACATTAAAGAAGTGAATTCTAAATTGAAATTAAAGTCACATGCAAGCCTACTTAGATACTTTGGTATATGCAAAACTTGAAGAAGAAGGAGGCAAGCAAAATTTGGAATTAAAACCTGAAAAACATCAAGAGGGTCCCTACTGCAAAATGAAAGCTAAATATTTTCAAAGGATGGAATTTCATTTTTTTGGTGGGGGTGTGTTGCTTCTCAATAGAACCTATAAGAGAAACAACTGCACAACACTCACAAATGGATGACTGCAACACCTATTGCTTTGATGCCATGAAAGGAATGATAATTAGATTATTCCAAGCTGCAAGGATCTCAAGTGTTAATAGAACACCACATTCAACCAAAAAAACAATTTGAAAGCAAATTGATAGCATAAGCTTACAAATGAATATGTAAAACAACGAGCAACAATATCATATATTATACATAAATAATAAACTTCCTCTTCCTCAATGAATACAATGAAGGTGCCTTGCTTATATAAGCAAGGATGATCAACCATAGTGGTAGGATCAAGCTAAGGACAAATATACACCGTACAAAAGGAATAAGTGACATGGTCCATAAGTCTATAACTGCTATGGGGAGAAAGAATATCAACCCTTCAAATATACCTAAAATATCCCCATAATTCCTAGGAATAGTCAAACCTAAAAATATCTCCATAATATCTAAGAAATAAATATGTAACATCTCATAATATATAAATAAGATAAATGAAATATCCACACATAAGTGGGTGGGAAAAATACATGGAATAACTAAATAAAAGGAAAATAAGTTACCTAGGTGAACATGAGCTAAGGTAAAAAACCTAGTCTAACATGATATGAACTAAACACAGACCTTCGATCTAGCACAAATATATCCTCAATCTCTATCCTCAAGCCTTAACACAAAGCTTTATCCAGTCATAAATCAACACTGCTAAATCTGCCACAAAACTTAACTCAAGGTTTGAACAAATCAATCAATCAATTTTGCTCAAAGTCTTCTCAAATACTTGTCTCAAATATGCCTTGTACGCTTCCACAAAAGCTCACACCAATCTGTCCACAAGTCCTCTCTAGAACTTGTCCAATCTGTTCAACAAGTCCTCACTAGAACTTATCCTATCTACTCAAAACGTCCTCACTAGAACTTATCCAATCTCATAGAAACATAAAGAGAATTGTTAGAGACTCAATATACTTCACATTCATCACAATGCTCAACCAATTTCACTCACTCTTTTAGAAATATATAGAGAATTGTTAGAGACTCAATATGCTTCACATTCACCTCAATGCTCAATCAATTTCAACCACTCTTTTAGAAACATATAAATAATTGTTAGAGACTCAATATGCTTCACACTCACAAACTCTCAATCACTTTCTCAACTCAATTTAGAATATAGAACAATTCATTTCATAGAACTTGAACTATCACTTCAACACATCCACTTGAATAGACTCAACCAACTTTACTCAAAAAATTACTCATAGAAATAATCCTTGCTCACAAAACCTAGTCCAAGCATATGAACACTCACTCAAATATTCCAACAATGCTTATAAAAAAATCTCACATAACAATGATACTCATGATCTTTGCAAACCATAGTTCAAGTTCTTCACTCAACCAATCACTTCAAAAACAATGCTTATCAAAAAAATCTCACATAATAATGATATTCATAATCTTTGCAAACCCTAGTTCAAGTTCTTAACTCAACCAATCAATTCAACAACAATGCTTATCAAATAAGGTTACTTTCCTATATTCTAGAAAACCTTGAAGCATTAATTTAAAACACACTCAACAAGGAAAACTTAACAAAGTCATTTTCACTCCAATATTATTTTCAAAAAATCTCAATCACTCACTTCAACCAAAGAAGAATATGCCCATACCTTTTATTTTATGTAGAAGTGACCTTAGAAAACCTATCTCAATCACAATTTTCTCTTTTACCAATTTCAATAGTTAGATGATAAAATATCACACTAACCTCTTCACAAAATAATTCTCAATTAAATTTTTTTATCAAACTTGATTACACCTTATTTCTCCTTCTTAAAATAATATCCAACACCACAAATATTCAATCAAAACACTTCTTCCAAAACTCTAACTCATCAAAAGAACCTCTTAACAATTTAATTTCATCATAACCCTTTTCAAAAAAATATCTCAAAAATAATCCAAAATCTACTTATGACTCCCTACTTAATATTGCATTAATTAAATAAACCACTTTATAAAATAATGCAATAAGTCAATCTCTCATTTTTCTAAGGTAAAACACTTTTACTTTAGCAACAATTAACCTTTCATATATCAAAATAATATTTTCTCAACACACAACTTAACTTCCACCTTATCTCTCCTTAAAACCTTAGCAATGCAACATAAAATAATTTCCAAAAATAATGTTACCACTTTTTGTAATCCATGGGGCTCGAAACTTGCATCGAACTCTCCACAACGTCTTGGCCATGGCTTCTACGCTGTGTGAGCCATGTACTCCACTTGGAGCCTCAAAGCGCAATACATGCTTTGAATTCCGCAACTTCCTAAGAGCCTTTGGTTGTTCCTTCAACACATGGTGTAACCACACTTCATTCAATTGGGAGGCACTTTTAGTATTTCGTACAAGCTCTTCATAAATTGGATGAATTAAATAAGGATTTTTCATAGTGGTGAATTCCACAATTTAGCATGAATATTGGGATTTTTAAAATGTTAATTTACAAATTTTGGGGCCATAGACGTTGGCCCGTTCGCCCAAAAATTTTAAAATCTAATTTTTTAAGGGAAAATTTGCCCCATTGTCATAAGGTTTCCCGCCTAATTTTCACCCGAAATTTATTAAAAATAAGAAATTTCTCATCCAAATTGCCCCTTGTACCCCTATATATATAGCTAACCCTGACAACGACTCCCATACAATTACAACATTGTTTTTGGATAGCGAGCGATACAAAGCAGAATGCAACTGGTAGAAGGTGATCAAAATAAGGTGAGTGGCATAAGGTGAGTGGAATAAGGCGAGTGACATAAGGCAACTGATATAATGTGACTGCCATAAGGTGACTGGTGGAAGGCGACTGGCAAAAGATGACTGGAGAAGGCGGATGGCATAAGGTGATTGGCTAAAGGTGACTAGCAGAAGGCAACCGATATAAGGCAAGTGGCATGAGGTGAGTGGCATAAGGCGATAGGTAGAAGGTGACTGGAAGAAGGTGACCAACATAAGGTGATCAACATAAGGTTACTGGCAGAAGGCGACTAGCAATAGGCGACTAGCATAAGGTGACCGATATAAGGCGATCAACATAAGACAACTAGCATAAGGTGACTGAAAAAAGATGACAGACATAAGGCAAGTGGTATAAGGTGAGTGTCATAAGGAGAGTGGCAGAAGGTGATTGACATAAGGCGAGTGGTAGAAGGTGACTAGTTGAAGTCGACTAAAGGCGAGTGGCATAAGGTGAGTGGCAGAAGGCGAGTGGCATAAGGTGAGTGGCTAAAGGCGAGTGGCATAAGGCAACTGGCATAAGGTGATTGGCAAAAGGCGAGTGGCATAAGGTGACTCAATTTATCGATATGTTTCTTTTACCATTAAATTTCATTTAAAATTTTATTCATGGACACTCAATAAGGAGGTTTATTTTATTTGCGAATGATATTCTTGGGATAGATATTCTAATGTCTCTAGTAGTAGTATCTTTTATACCAGTTATTTTTATTTTTAATAATGATTTTCTTTGCTCATGTTATTATTATGTTCATATAGGTAAAATGTCAACTACAAGAAGTGGAAATAAAGGAGGCTAGTCTTCCAATAAAAGGAGTATCCTCAAATACTTTCATAATTTTTCTAAACCCAGTTAGCCATCAACATCTGCACAAACTAAAGGTATGAACACCTTTACTCACCAATTATTTTTTTACTTTGTTAATTTTAAATATAATGTCTTCATTAATAAAGAAGTGTGCTTTTTGGTTTATGAATTTGTCCATTTTTATTTGTAGAAGGTATGCTTTTAAATGCCATAGTGATAATGAACCTACTATTGAAACTAGTATTATCTCTACAGAAAACACTGTTAACCCTAGTATGCCTCCACTTCCACATATCCAAGTTAATTAATAGTCCATAGATGAAAATATTCTCAATCAAATTGAACAACAACATGAAGAGATTATTGAATCTAACATGCCAAGTGGAAAATAAACTAATAGTTCTTATGCAGTCCCTACTTCCAAAGAATCTTCAAAAAATAAAATAAAAGTGCAAGGTTATCTAGGTGAATAATTAACAGATCATTTTAGCTTGATTGGATATTAGAATTTCCATTTATTGAGCCAGTGCTACCAGAGAATAGTAGTGATGCTATAATAGAATTGAGATGCATAATTTGTAGTTGGAAACACATAAAGGATCATAGATTACAACTTAAAAAAAATACGATAGAAAAACATTCTGGAAATATTTATATCAAAACAAAAGAAGGTGATCCACCAACACAAAAAACTTATAGGTGGAAGGATGCATCAGAGTGCACACATATAAGAAATGCACAATAATATTATAAAGAAATAAAACAAAAGCAAACATTGGTTGAGAAAGGTGCAACGATTCAAGCCCAATTTCAAAAAATAAATAAGTTAACTTTAGCTTCAAAAAGTTTGTAGTTTGCTATTGTGTTCTCTATTCTTAATATGGATAGACCTATGTCTGATTTCATGAATTATAAATCTCTATTTCGACTAGCTAATGTGCAGAACTTACCCAACTCCCATTGGTCAGATCAAAGTGGTTGGAAAATGGCAAAATGTCTCTCATTGGTTGAGTAGGATGACCTCATAGAGAAAGTAAAAAAGGTAATTAATTTTACTTTCAATTGATGAGGTGACTGCTATTTAAAATATATCTTGGATTTACATGCATGTTTATACATTGGAAAATCATTTAAGGCAACCTCATTTACTTGGAATACGTAAAATGGTAGAAAATTTTAATGCAAAAAATATTTACAATGTTGTTGTTACTAGTTTAAAAGAAGAAGTAAGAATGAATGAAATTGAAATAGCCACTAAGTTAATATGTGTAGGAGCTGATGGTGCTGCTACAATGCAAGGACACATGAATGGTATTTGTGTTAGACTACAAATATCGGTTACGCCATATTTGATCTCTATTCATTGCATGGCTCATAGAATAAATATTGCAAATAAAATTATGGATACATTTACAAATGTTGCGAGAGTGGAAGAGCTTGTTCGTGAAATTCATGAATATTTTCACATAGTCCAAAAATATTTTGAGTTTCAACAGTTTGCACTAGGAGTTACCGAAGGTAAAAAACTGTTGAAAGATGTGGATACTAGGTGGATTTCGATGTATCAACCGACATTAAGAGTTTTCAAAGAATATCAACCCTTATAGTGTTTATGTATGCAAATAGTAGGGCAGTTGATAAGACAAAAGATTTACTTTTTCGAATGAGTGACTTTGAAACTCTTCTCACATTGTGTGGAATTCTTCCAATATTGGAAAAAATGAATACTTTGATCAAAATTGCACAAGAAAGATCAATTTATATTATGGATTTCATCAGGGTGAGAATACAAATTTGCATGCATATTGATATGATGTACGCATCTGGTCAAAATTTTATGGATCCCATGTTTGAGAGTTGGAGAGCATTAACAAACGTGAATGGTCCTTAGAGTTTTCTAAAGTTCAATATAAATTATCATCTATGTATTAATGTCTGCGGAAAGGAAATATCTTTATATTGTTATGGTGTGCGAATGGATATAGCTACAAATGAAGTTGAGAAAATGCCCATAACCTACAAAAAATTTCATGTAGTTGTAGATGATACAAAACTTAAACTAAAACAAATAGAAGAATCATTGACAAAAGAAATAAGAGACCATTTTCAAAGAGATGAATTGCTAGAGGCTATGGGTGTGGTTAATCCAATGTTTTGGGATCCTTGTAATGAATACGAGAGTATAATGTTTTTTTCTCAAATACATGGGCAGTCTTGCTGGCCATTTCAGTAAAAGTGTTGTAGTCAATGGTATTGAAATCAATGGCATTCTCAACAGATATTTTTTGATGAAACAATCAAACTCTTTTGGAACAACAATGTCTACTCAAGTTTCATAGCTCTCTAACCGTCATGAAGCAGGTTCTATTTCACATTTGTGGAGATTATTACAACCAAGTACTATCTTACAACATACTATGAGTGAATATTTTCATTTATATGAATTATGTCAAATGATGATTTTGGGATCCGTGGAAGATGAAAGGGTGTTCAGTGCACTATCATATGTAAAATCTAAAGTTCAGAATAGGTTGGAAAAAAATTTGAAGATTTTTTTGAGATTGTGTCGACCTATGAGGTGGAGGATTTTCCTTTTGAAAGAGCAATGCCACATTGGAATTCTCTGGCAGAGAGAAGAGATGTAACAAATATTGATGATGATGAGGATGAAAGTAACATTGGGCATATTGTGACAACAAAAATTTTGGGAATGAGTGCAAAACATTTTGTACAATATGAAAAGAGTTTGTTCCAGATTCTAGCACTATGATGCAAGGATGCATTCATTTGATTTGATTTGAGTTCGCATATTATAATTTGATTTAATTTTATATATTATCATTTGATTTGATTTCACATATCAGAATGAAAGGATGCTTTCATTTCATTTGATTTGAGTTCACATATTATTATTTGATTTGATTTCACATATTATCATTTGATTTGATTTCACATATTATCATTTTATTTGATTTCACATATTATCATTTGATTTGATTTCACATATCAGAATGAAAGGATGCTTTCATTTGATTTTATTTGAGTTCACATATTATTATTTGATTTGATTTCACATATTATCATTTGATTTGATTTCACATATCAAAATGTTTGAGTTCACATATTATTATTTGAAATTTTGATTTTATTTCACATATTATCATTTGATTTGATTTCACATATCAGAATGAATGGATGCCATTGGATACTCTGTATAGCATAGCCCTATGATTTGATTATATATTATTTGATTACACGTGTTACAAATATTATTTGATTAAACATGATTTGATTATTGGATTATCTGAAATGTGTTACTGGATATTTTATATATCATTTTACAATAGCCTTGTTATTGAAGTATTAGTTAAGGTTTTAAAGGTTAAATTATTTTATTGTGTTTGTTGATAAAGTGAAATTGAAATAGGAGCTATAGGAGATACTTTAATTGGGTTAAGCTATGATGTATTAGAGAGATAAGGGTTTATAAATAAAATCATTGTGGTTATTTTCTTTAGACAAATTATTGGCTTGCATTTTGAAGTGTGGAGATTATAAGGTGTAAAAGAGATTTATTGCTATGTATGGTGAAATATTTTGAGGGATCAAATTGAGTGAATTATTGAGAAGATATTGCTACCTAACCTTTGAAATTGGCAAAAGTTGATTGTGATTGAGACAGGTGTTTGAAGTCAAATCTTCTTCAAACAAGAGGTAAGGGCACATTAACGTTGAGAGTGATTGTTGGATGTTGTGAACGTTAAGTTGGAGTGAAAAGGTTATTTTTTGATAAGCATTGTTGAGTAAACCTTTATATGCATGATTGATGAATGCTTGAGTGAGAACTTGTGAAATATCTTGAACTAGGGTTTGTGCAAGATCATGAGTATCATTGTTATGTGAGATTGTTTGATAAACATTGTTGTAAATAATTGAGTGAGTATTCATATGCTTGAACTAGGGTTTGTGAAAAGATCATGAGTCTCATTGTTATGAGAAGTTGAAAACTATATTTAACTAGGGTTTGTGAAAGATCATGAGTATTATTATTATGTTGTGTTTTTTTTATAAGCATTGTTGAATAAGCCTTCATTGAGTGATTGGTTGAGTGGAGTTGATTAAGCCTAGTTGATTGGAAGTATTGGAGTGACAGTTCAAGTTCTGTGAAATAAATTGTTCTATATTTTAAATTGATTTGAGAAAGAGATTGAAAGTGATTGAGTGTTTGTGAGTGTGAAACATATTGAGTCTCTAACCATTCTCTATATGTTTCTAAGGTTAAACAAGAGAGTTTGAAAGTGATTGAGTGTTTGTGAGTGTGAAACATATTGAGTCTCTAACCATTCTCTATATGTTTTTGTGAGATTAAAACAAGATTCTATGTGAAACTTATTTGTGTGATTAAAGAGGTTTTATGTGATAGATTGAGTTGAGTTGCATAAAGCTTTTGTAAAATCTAGTGGACATATTTGAGTAAGTCCTAGAGTGGACTTAAGGACTGAGTTGAGTAAGCTTTTGTAGAAGCTTACAATGCATATTTAAGACAAGTCTTGGGGAAGACTTGAGAGCAATTTGGATAAGTTCTAATGAGGAATTTTTGAGCATATTTGAGGTAAGTATTAGAGAATACTTGAGAGTAGCTTGTGAGTAGATTTTATTGATTGATTTGTTCAAGCTTTATGTTAAGGCTTGGGGCAGATCTATCAGAGTTGATTTGTGATTGGATCAAGCTTTGTGTTAAGGCTTAAGGACAAATTTGAGAACAAATTTTAGTGCAAACTTGAGGATAAGTTTGTGCCAGACAAGAGATAGATATTGAGAAGATTTGTGCTAGACCGAAGGACTATGTTTAGTATAGATCAGAGATAGATATTGAGCAAATTTGTTCTAGATCGAAGGACTGTGTGTAATGTAGATTTGTGATAGATTTGAGAGCAAGCTTTGGAGGTGACAGAGTAGAGGATAGTAGTCTCTAATGGTTAGAGATCCATTAGCTAGGGTAGTGAGGATAGGTATTCTAAATGAGGATAGGAGTATTCAATGGAGAGAGATCCACAAGCCAGTGTAGTGGAGGTAGTAGTCTTCTAGAGGATCACCAACTAGAGTAGAGTAGAAGGAGTTCTCCTATGGATAGAGATCCACGAACCAACTAAGGAGATTGGTGTCTCCTTTGGATAGAGGTCCATAAACATTGTAATAAAGAAAGAATTCCCAAGAGATTTGTTGAGAAAATTTTAGTGAAAAATTCTCTCTGTGGAGTAACCCACATTGTGTGAAAAACGTTAAATTGGTGTCTCTATTGTATGTGGTGATTTATACATTGATTTTATTACTACTATTAATATTACCATTGATATATTGCATAATATTTTTTAGGAAAGAAAAGTAAAAAGTGGTCTTATACTATTCACCCCCCTCTCAATATAATCTTGTGTTCTTAAATATACCATCTCTAGTCACTCTACTCATGCTATCCCTGTAGGTAGCAACCTCGATAGTAGGGCACGTGGGATAAGACTTCTCACTAAGCCACCATCGATAAGCATGATGAGTGAGAGAATCATAAGCATAAGGCAATCCCTTAGGATGACCCACACTGATATGCTCCCAGGAAAAAATTTGGAGTAGCAAACTACAACTAAGGCTTTTCTACTCCCGCCTCTTAACCTCAAAAAATTCACTATAAAATTGGCACAAGAGAGTAGGATCCCATGCCAACATTTGTGGATCTAACATTATCTAAAGAATAATAGGCACCTGGTTCCATGGGATCCTTGATACCATGCTATTGGGCAACACCATGTTGCTAAATATATACATAAGGAATGTCAAAATCGTAGCTAGCTTCCCACCCTTGAATAATTCAAGGTATGGGATCCCATCCTTAATGTAATATACATACCAGATCTCACCATAGATAGGCTTTAGTACCTCCTATTTGTTGTGACCCACCCTTACTAATGGACCCTCGATAGGTACTCAAAAAATATGGTACACATCCTCCAACGTAACAGTGAGCTCCCCTATCAAAAGCTAAAATGAACCCCTATCTAGGTCCCATATCTCAACAAGTGTAGATAGGAACACCTCATCTGATATGATTGTCTCCATCTGTCAGCACCCATCCAGATCCACAACCTCCAAAAACACCTAGTCATCTGAAGTGAGGGCCTTGCGCACTTTAGAAATAGTGTGTGGCCATCTATTTCTAGCATAGAGGAGCTTCACCTAAAATAAATACAAGAAAACAAACATCAATGAGTCCAGAAAGAAAAAAAAATAGAAGTATGCATCACATTGAAACAAAAAAAAAAATTCAACCTATCCCATGCATGGTAGTTAAAAAAAATACACACACAATCAAATCAATAAAAAAAACATGCATTCTAGATTAAATTGCACTTCATCACACACAATAAAATAATAATAATAATAAAACAACATGCATCCTAGATTAAATTGCACTTCATCACACACAATCAAATAATAATAATAATAAAACATGCATTCTAGGCTTTCGAAGACATTTCAACCCGCCCCATGTGTGGTAATAAAAAAAATAAAAATAAATTTCATCCCCAATTAATAATTTAAAAAAAAAAAATATATATAATAAAACAACAATCAAAATAGCAAAAACAAAAGCAAAACAAGCAAGAAAATAAACTACACTAAGGGCTTTCGAAGACCTACCTGTGCATATTGCACATTGGCTTCTACTCCAGTCGAGCCCCCACCTCCAGCACCCGCGCTCCTACATTACCACCACTGCCACTCCCCTCACCAATCTCCATCTCACTCATCTCTCAGAGCAAGACAAATACAATTGACAAATGAAATAATGAGTGAAAATGACATGATAGGCCTATATATAGCCACTTTTCATGGAAAAAATGTGCATCTATAATTTACGACAAAAAATGTGCATTCACGTTTTACAGAGAACGTAAAACTATAGACTCGTAATTTACGATGAAAAATGCAGGTACGCGGTTCAGAAAAAGAAAAACCGCATGCTAGCGATTTTATCCAAAAAAATAATAATAACACACTTGAATCCATCAAATCAACATTTGCACATCATAACCAAAACAAACCATTTGGTGCACATTGTATCTAGTGAACTACCCTATATACTTGGCATTTGCAACGATTAGCAATCCATGCAATCTAGTAGGATGAGTAGCTCACCATAAGGGCACTCATTCAAACATTCAACATCAAGTCACCATGGTGTTAAATCAGCTAAGTCTCTAAAACATTGAGCAAGCTATGTTCAAAATAAATTTGCACATGGTTATCCGTAATCCCTTCCATTGGGTCAAAAGCAAAAAATAAACAAATCATTTTGGAATAATCAAAAAACACCCAAGTATCGAGGTCTAAATGTGTTGGCTCTGATTCATAGGAGTGATTAATAGTAAAAAGACTCACGAGCTCACACATGTGATCAATGATTCTACCAACCATTCTCTGCATACATGAACCAAAAAGCAAATTTGATAAAACACAAACAGTGCCAAAATTGGGGTATCAAGTTGATCAAAATATCGTACATTTGCATCGCATTCATATAATACAATCATCCACCTCCTTCCATCATCCACATTTGATCAATTGGCTCATGGGTTTAATCCTTTACCCATTCGCCAATTGAAGGGGTAAGCAAGCAAATTAAAATCAAAATTTTTAAGTCATTCATTCTTTGCATTGAGAAGATTTGAGTCCATTTCTCCATTCAAATAAATTAGGTGTCATTGGTTTTTGCATTGCATTGTGTTACACACAATACAATACAAAAAGGGGCATCTGTAGACACCAAAATTCAACACTCACAAAATCACATTTGCCACCCCACCACAAAACCCTGCATAATAAAATTATATGCCTAAGTTCCAACTTAGAGATATAAGACCCTACACATTATCCAGTTTTCTAGATTTATTAAATCTAGAAAATCAACCTAGGATATCCTATCTTCCCACTAGACATGTGTCCTAGCCACCTCACCCAACACCCTTTCCACATCTCATCCACTCTTGTCCCTCTTGTCCCTTCACATGGGATAAAATCTCACATACCACTCCACTTGTAGCCACATCACCTTAGTTAAGTGAGGCACACTGGGTGACTCACTGTAATTATCCCCTCCATTTAGTAGCCTAGGATTACCACTTGGTAATATAGGCTTGCCTCCTCCCATTTCCCTCCAAAAAAAAGGACTTGAATATTGACACCACTAGGCTACTGAAATAGATTCAGACTTCTGCGGATATCTTGAGAGACATCCATTACGAGAGCCCGAAGGCCTGTATTTTGAAGTAATCTATCCTTTAGCCCAAATTGCTAGTCCATGATTCCACAGTCAAAATTGTGTATTCACGATTTCACAACGGCGTGCCTGTGGTTACCAATCCACCATCGTGCCCCCATGGTTTAGCAGAGTCAAAAGAATGATTAGTAATCACAGTTTGTTTGCAAGGTATTTAATTTAATTGTTTATGTTTTTTAAATTATATGATCACTTACTTAGGGTTTGTTAGCATTATTGTTATATATTTATTGGTAGGTGCTACTAATCCCTTTGTTGGTTTTTATGTTTGTAGGTAACAAGTATTTTGGAGAAAGCTGATAGAGCTAGAGTGGTCCCACATTGGATACCAAAGCCCACTCACCTTTTTGAAGTTGTAGTGGAAGATTGAAGAACACTATACTTTTTGAAGACTTGGAAGACCCCGTTTAGAAGAGATTTGTACCATATAGAGAGAGATTATTGTAACATTGCTCCCAAGAAACTTGGGGTAATTCAAAAGTTGTAACATTTGTATCAAAAGAAATCAATAAGAAAATGATTTTTTTCAATTCTCTTATCTCTATGTGCTTTTATTTTGTGTTCATATATTTTGGCTACACCTCTATTCCACCACAAGTTAATCTTACATTATCACAAGGTACCACTTATAACAACAACCTTCACATGTCCAACCTAAGTCAATAAAGTCTAGAAAACATGTATAGTAATTTAGAGATGTAGAATTTGGTAAGCATAGTGAATTAGTTGGTTTCAAGGATGGATATGATCCAGCCTTCAGGGTTTTTGTACAACTATAAAGAAACATGTAGTCAACCATTGATCCTATTGTTGCTATTAGATCTTATCCTAAACATTTTCCTATGCCGGTATTACCAATATATAAAGGGACTGAAGATACAATAGAGCATTTAAGAGGATTCATAATAGCTTACCATGATCTTATTTATGATGATATGCTCTTATTGAAAACATTTCCAAAGAGTCTTGTTGGAGTGGCATTAGAATGGTATTATCGATTGCCCAACTATTCTTTGAAGAGTCTTGGGAAGACTGCATAGATGTTTTTTCATCAGTTTAGTGCTTATATTGAAAAGAATGTGACTATAAGAGATTTATATAATTTAAAACAAAGTACATAAGAAAGATTTTTAGAATTTTTAGCTCATTGGAGAATTTTATTTGGCCTATTAAGACAACATGTGTCTAATAAAGATATGATTGATATATTCATTGGTAATTTGCAAGAAGAGTTATCTTATGCTCTATAAACTACTATTGTCACATCTTTAGATCAAGAAATTGAGTTAGCAAGAAAAGTGGAACAAGCTCTCATTTGAAGAGGTCAACTTAAGGCTAAATAAGATAAGCCAATTAAGTCTCAACCTAAGAATAAGCATATAGGAGGCAATAGTGATAGTAGGCTTGTTAACAATATCACTAATAGACCACAAAAGATTGTACTTCAAAAGCATCCTCAAAGGAATTTTACAAGACTTGGCATACCTATGGAAGAAGTCCTAAAGAAAATTTTAGAAGCCAATGCAATTGAGTTACCTCCTATAAGGCATCCAAATACTACAACTCATTGGTATAAAGTAGATCAACATTATGTATACCATAGAGTAGAAGGACATTGGACTAATTCTTGTAAAATGTTGAAACATGTGGTTCAAGATTTAATCAATGCTAGTCACATTGACATTGGTAATTTTCAATCTTCCAACAACCAATAGAATCAGAATAGAACAAGATAAACCAATCATGTTTTCTATAAAAGTGTACCACATTAATATGACAACAACATGGTTGGAATTTTAACAACTACTCTAGGAAAGCTTGTACAAAATATGAATGATTCAATGAAAGTTCCACTCTTAGAACTTCTACAAAATTCTCAAGCCCATAAAGAAGCTATGATAAATGTTTTGAAGCAGTAGCCAGTACCTCCGGATATTTCTCCTAGTGATATGACAAAAGTTATAAGTTCTCTCTGGAAGCCTCATCTAACATTTTCAAATAATGATATGGCTTCCTTAGGAGTACAAAAATATTTTTCTTTATACATCACTGCTCACATTAGTGACACTCTCATAAAAAGGGTTATGATTGATATTGGTTCTTCACTTAATATTTGTACACATCGTTTCCTTCAGAAATTTGGATTGAAGAAGAAATATTTGATTACATCCAATGACATCATTAGAACTTTTAGCAATGATTCTCAAGAAGCTTGTGGCAATATATTACTCCCTCTTAGGGTTGGACCTAAAATTTTGAAAACAATGTTTTATGTGGTGTCTTGTCCTACATATTTTAATCTTCTTCTTGGACGACCTTGGATTCATGTAATGAAGGTCGTTTCTTCTACTTTTCACCAATGTGTAAAATTTGAATTTGAAAACCAAATCATTTCTATCATGGAAGATCCTTATCCATTTGAATTTTTCTCACTATAATATCTAGCTCAAATAAATTCATCACAATCTTCCTCTAAAAAACTTTCTACAAATATTTTATCACAGGATCAAGATAACTCTTCTTATTTAGATCTTCTCTTTGATGAATCTCATCAATGTTTATATTGAAGTGTTAAGGATGAGGGTCCACCCTCTCCTAAGGTCTTAACCCCAAAGTTGCATGTTATAGTTGAATTTTTATCTCATAATAACATCTACTCTGATGGATCTCTCCCTTGCGTAGTGCAGGTTGAGTCTTCTAGTTCTCAAGTGGACTTTTGTTCTATGTCTCCCAAGGACCTTGAGCAATTAGGAGTAATTCCTACCCCGCATCCTCTTGAGGATGATTTTTCCATTCTTATTGAGGAGACCATAGATGTGAACATAGGTTTTGAGGAAGCCCCTAGAATCCTTAAGTTAGGCAAAGCCTTGACCATGGATGAGCAAGAGCAATTGACCAATTTATTGAAATAATATCAGGATATTTTTGCGTGGTCATATATCGTCATTCTAGGGCTTAATCCCTCCCTTGTCATGCATCATTTGGTAGTTAATCCTAGTGCTAAACCTGTTAAGTAGAAAATTTGGAAGATGCATCCAAAGGTCACCCTTTTAGTAAAGGAAGAGCTCCAAAAACTCCTTGATGTTGGTTTTATAAAAACCATCGACTATTTTGATTAGATCTCCAATATTTTTCCCATAGCTAAGAAGGAAGGAACAATCATGATATGTACCAATTTTTGGGACATTAACTTAGCATGTCCCGAGGATGATTTTCCCTTGCCCAAAATAGACCAAATTGTAGATTTTACTACCAAATGTGGAATGATTTCACTCATGGATGGTTTCTCAGGTTACAATCATATTATGATTTCTCTCGAGAACTAGGCCAAGACAACATTCACTACTCCTTGGGGTATCTTCTACTAGAAGTTCATGCCTTTTGGCCTTAAGAATGCAGGAGCTACCTATCAGTGGGCCATGACTTATATTTTCCATGACATGATGCATGATATTCTCTATGACTATGTGGACAAAATTTTGGATCATTACTTAGAATAAAAGGATCATGTCCATGACTTAAGATGAATCTTTGAAAGGTTTCAGCAATACAGGGTTCATATTAAACTCGCTAAGTGTGTGTTTGGAGTCACATCTTGCAAGCTGTTAGGTTTTATAGTTTCTAGGCGAGGCATTGAAGTGGACCCTGCTAAGGTAGCAACTATCATTGGATAACCTCATTATCTCACCCTAACTGAACTACGTAGTCTTCAAGGTAAGTTGTAGTTTATTTGTTGGTTCATTACCCAGTTAGCCGATAAGTGTCAGTATTTCCTTCAGCTCCTTAAGAAGGATGTAGTTTTTCGATGGGATTCTGAGTGTTAGAAATATTTTGATGACCTCAAAATGTATCTCACCTTCCCTCCTATTCTATTTACCCCTATGCCTAGCAGGAATTTGTCACTTTACATAGCAAACATCGCTCACACTTTGGGAGCCATGCTGGCTCAACATGATGATGAAAACAAAGAGAGAGCTATCGACTATATTAGTAGAACTTTGATCAGCTATGAAACTAAGTACACTCCATTAGAGAAGCTTTGCCTTGTTGTAGTGTTGGATTCTCAGAAGTTAAGATACTACATGCTTAGCCATAAGATATTTGTAATTGTAAAGTTTGATCCTTTGTGTTACTTGATGTCTAAGCCCCACCTTTCAGGTCGAGCTGCTAAGTGGGTGTTGGCCCTTAGTGAGTTTGATTTGACTTTCATAGGTTAGAAGGCTATCAAGGGTCAGGTGATTGCTGATAAGTTAGCCTCCACTCCCCTAGAAGTTGCCCATCCTATAGTTGTTGAGTTTCCCGATGAGTGCTTCAATGTTGAAATTGAAGAGTCTGAGTCTTGGACTTTGTTTTTTGATGAAGCCCGATGCATGAAGGGCATTGGAGCTGGAGTAATTCTAGTTACATCACAAAAATAGTTCATCCCTTTTTCCTTCAAGATTCATTTTTCATGCACAAATAATATTGTAGAATACAAAGCTTTTATCTTTGGTCTTAGAGTAGCCTTAGCTTTGTAGGTTAAGGTCCTTTCGATCTTCGATGACTCTCAACTTGTGGTTAATTAGATCAACAATGTTTATCAAACTAAGGATGATAATATTAAACCTTATAAGGAGATTTTTACCAAGTTGTTGTATTATTTTGAGCAAGTAACCATAGATTCTATCCCTAGATCCTCAAACCGCCATGCGGATGCCATGGCCACTATTGCATCCTTGTTCCCTTTGGAGTTAGAATATGATCAAGCTTCAATTATCATTTGGTAACTCCGGGAACCTGCATATTTGAGTTCTTGTTTGGATCCCCTAGAGTGTTTTACCATCAGAGATTCCCCATATAAACCATGGTATAATGACATATTTAATTTTATTAAAGACATCTCGATACCTGATGGTTTAGATCATAATCAATATAAGATATTGTGTAAGAGAGCGTGCCAATTTATTATAATTGGCAATACTTTATATTGTCGTTCTTTTGAAGGTATCCTTTTGTGATATCTTAACTTTGATGAAGCTCAGATTGCTCTTAGTGATGCTCACAAAGATTCATGTGGAGGCTATTTTAGCGGTAATGCTATTACCAAAAAGCTTCTTCAAATGGGATATTACTGGCCTTCCATGGAGAAAGATACATGCAATTATGTTCGATGCTACGACAAGTGTCAACACCATGATCATCTTATTCATGCTTCTTCTCAAGACCTTCAAGTAATATCTTTCCCTTGGCCATTCTCCATATGGGGATTGGACATTATCAGGAAGGTTAACCTAGTGTCATCTGATGGTCACAAGTTTATCATTACTATGATCGAGTATTTCACTAAATGGGTTGAAGCCATGCATCTAGCTACGATGACTAGGACTCAAGTTTCTAAGTTCATCTTCAACCAGATTCTTTGTAGGTTTAGGTTTCCTTCGGTGATTTTTTTTGACAATGACACTCCTTTAAATAACAAGGATATTTGTAATCCGATGGTCAACCTCTTATTAACCTCAAGGTAATGGGTAAGCCGAAGCATCCAATAAGTCATTAATCAAAATTTTGAAGAAGCTAGTTAATAATACTGGTCATGACTGGCATACTCAACTTTATCCTACCTTGTGGGACTATTGTACTAGTGTGCGTACTCCCACAGGGGCCTCACCATATGTCTTGGTATATGTATCTAAGGTAGAATTTCATTTCGAGTTAGATGTTCCTTCTTTATGCATATTGTTACAAGATACTGAGATCGGTGATGAGTATCGTGTAGACCATTTACACCAATTGGAGTTGTTGGATGAAGCCTTAGAGCATTTGTGAGCCTATCAGGATAGGCTCTGGAGATATTAATCTAAAAAAATTTGTAATCATTCTTTTGAGGTTGGGGACCTTGTCCTCAAAGAAAACCAAAAGAACACTAATGCTCATGTTGATCTTCAAGGTAAGTTTCAGCCCAACTGGTTAGGTCCCTTTGTCATAACATCTAAGTTTGGCTTAGGTGCTTATAAGTTGGCTTCTATGGATGGTCAAGAACTTAAAGAACCAATGAATATAATCCATTTAAAAAGGTATTATGCTTGATCCATTTTCATATTGCATATGCATTTAGTTAGATCATGTTGTATGTTTTCCTGACATATTCTACACACTTGCCTCTCATATTATGCATGATTACCTATCTTTTTGTTCCTGCATATTGCTTGTCATATTTACATCATTTCTTGCTCATGACTGCTTTTTCATATAGCTTTTGGGGATTCATGAAATGGCATGTGATGATACCTAGTCAAGTCATAGCTCACATGCATTGCTCTTTCACTAGGAATTTTTATGCCTAGCGAAGCCCCAACCTAGGGACCATGCATGTTTATCCCTTCTATTTTTTGCTTCCTTTTATCTTTATTCTCTTCTGTCTCCTTCTTGTATTCCTTGACTTTGACATTTTTTGCAATAATCATCATTTCTCCTCCAAGTCAATGAATGCAATCCTCTTTGACATTTGCATGATTCTTCCTTTTCTTTTATCTTCTTTGTTCAGATAAGGATATACATTATTATCTTCTTTGATTACACATTGTCTCCCTCTTGAATTTTCATCAGTTGAAAATTCAAGTTGGGGATACACATGCATGATTCTTTGCCCCTCATTTTCTTCCTCTTATTTATTCTAGCACATACACACACTCACATTGTGTTATACTCATATCGATTTGTCCATACATACATGTTCCTACACCTTCTTAGGTAGTACTGGCATATGTATTACATACATCATTTTACATAAACATACACTATAAAGCCCCTATCAGGTTATGTCTCTCTTTGACTCAGCGGGCTCAACACCCCATTATAGGATCAACTCCTTGGCCATTGATAGTAGACCTCGGCATGCATCCTAGCGGGTAATCACCCCACAATAGTTACTAGTGAGAAACCACCCATAGCAGGTTACACCATACACTTCACTTATTGATCCATATTAAGCAAGTACGACACTCATAGAGGGTTCTTCACTGTTATGATCTAGCTTTCTTCTTGATTTTAGATGGTTGAACTTTGGAGTTTTATCATTATCTTCTTCTTCTTTATACACTTCACAATTTTCTATTTTCTATTTTCTATTTTTTCTTCTTCCCCCTTCTTTTCCTCCTTTTCTTCCATGTATTTCATGCTAGTTGTATTAGATTCATGTTGTACCCAATAACTTTTGCTTTGTTTCACTTTTTTTTTGTTTTTCTATGTATTTACCTTTTGCTTTCTTTCTCTTGGCCTTTTTCAAATTTCTTGAGGATGTTCCTTTTCTTTCCTTTCGAAAATCGAGGGGGTACCCTAGCCACAAAGGTATTAGTGGAGATAATACCTCATTTAGTGTGTAAAAGTCTAGAGTGTCCTTCATGATACCCCTCCTACACCACCCATTTATCCAAACCTAGAAACCCCTTCTTTGTGTTTGTTGCCTTCTTGTATGTGTGCTTGCCCATAGGAGTCTACATCTTCTTTTAAGGCATTTACTTGGCCCTAAATGCATCAAAGAGGGGGTAAAATATAGACACAAAAAATTGACCCACTTTTAGTGGACGATTTTCCTTAGAGCCCCTAACCCTTGCCTAAGGCAAGGATATGTCTCTCCTCCCTCAAGTATTGCTTATTTTAGTACCTTTGGTGAATTCACACTTTGTCATGGTCGAGCCTGACTTCGTCAGAGTGATCTCACACTCCATCATCCCAGGGCACGACTTTTCTAGTTTTAATTTAATTTTTATTTTATTTTTTTTGGCCCTCTTAAACCTAGGTTTAAACCCTCCAGCGTGTTTTGGAATTGACTTTGGGTTTATTTTGCCCATCGTTTCCCTTTGATTTTGTCTATAAAAGGAAGGATGTTATTGCTTGAGAGATATGCAAGTTTTTGATGTGTGATATTAATGCGAAATTATGATTATTGATAAAGCTTGAAATTTGTATGATAGCTTGCTCTTATTCCTTTGCTTTCTTCTACTACAAGCTAACCCCGAAGTGTGAATTTTGGATTTGATCTTCTATTGCATGGATTGGATTGGATTTTTGTGTGACTTAGTAGATTTGTGGTGTGGTTTGGATAAATAGAGTGACCACTTGGATACTTCAATTTTCTCTACCTGCTTCTACAACGTCCATCAGGGTTTTCTTACTTTATTTCTAGTATTTATTTTGCTTCCTGCATTTGCCTTTTATTTTTGTTAGTCTGCACTGATATCATGCCTAAAATTAGTGAGACATGATTTTTCTTGCCCATATTAGGGTAAACTAGTCCACAGAAGCAAAATCACACCCCGTCCAGGTAGCGTGCGACTTTGTTGTTGCGTTATCACACCCTATCTAGGTGAGGCATGAATTTGCTTGAGAGCACACCAGGGGCAACTTCAAGATTCTATTTTCACTATTACATTCCATCTGGCATCTATATCATACTACTACATTCTATTTTTTATTTTTTATTACTGCATTTTTATTTTATGATTAATCTTCCAAAGGTCAATTCATGCTTTTGCTTTAAAAGGTCATCTAAAAGTACCTAGGGAGCTTGACTGCTACACCTTCAAGGATTGTTACATAGCAGCCTAAGTAGATCCCCTAGTACTAATCCCATTATCAAGTGTTTTATGAGTTATTTTGCAGAAACAAGTATTTTTGATATCATTGGATAAGAGGTAGAAAAACTAAATCAACTATCAGTCTAGATAAGTGCTCTCATAATTTTTTTGGTTGAAAATCTGATCTAATTATTGATTCTTAGGCATATAAAAGAGAAAAGCATTTAGTTTGCATCTAGGGATAACTTATGTGCATTTATTTTGTGTGTTTTCTATTTTAAAGGTTTTCTAGAATAAACCCTAGATTAGTGAACATTCAAAATAAATAATCATTTTAGGTTAGCTCTTGTATGCTTGCATTCTATTTTTAGCTATTATATTTTGATTTTTACATTGTCCTTTATCTTTCTTAGCATAGATCTAGAAAGACCAAACTTAGGTGTTATTCTTAAAACTAAATACATCAAATATTCTTGAATATTCTGAGGACTTGGAGCGAGTCCTTAAACTATTCCTGGTGAACCCTTCCCCCTAGCACCGAGTGTAGAGCACAACATACCCCTGCATTTTACCCCACAAAAGGTTCTCTCACTGTGGATCCAACCTTTTGGTTGGGAATTGTACGCGGTAGGGTAATTTTCCCCCTCTACATTTCCACATATGAATGTTCCTTATTGTATAGTTTATTGAACATTATATCTTCCTCTATTGAGCCAAATTTGGCTTCCTTTTGTCTAGTGAGTCATCTCATCCTCTACCATACCTCTATTTTCGGCATCTTCTAGTGTCAATTTCTTAATTCCTCTATATATTCTTGTTTTAATTTATTCCAAGGACTAAAAGTACCCTTAATATCATAGAAGGATTCATAAGACTTCAAGATAGGTGGAGGCTTGGTTAGTTCAATGAGAGGGTGGGTTGTTGTTTCATCCCTAGGGCTTCTAAGAATTTCAATTTTAGGCCTCTTCTCATGCGTGAACATTTTTTATTTTATCCCCTTAAGATATGTAGCAAATTTTTACTTGGGATCATATTCCCATTTAGCTCTTATTAACACTAAGCCTAGATTTCTCATCTTGCATTCTACTAGGTAAGCTCCCATTTTTCTATACACCATTATTCCCCCTAGCCTAAGAGGTTGCTTCTAATATGATGCCTTCTATTTACTACTACCATGTTTGAAGTCTAGAGTATCAATTTGTTCAAAGACTTATAAGAAAAATATCTTATCAGGGACAAATATCAACAATAGATAAAAATAATAGCTATATCCATGGATCCTAACCAAAGTTCTCTCTTTGGAAATAAATCACTCCCCTAGGATTGTTCGTTCTAAAAAAAATTACATTCTTCTAAAATTTTGGGGACTTGAGCCCCTCCTATTACAGAAATGAATGGAGTAAAAAATTATAATAAGAAGAGCCTTTACTTAGGTCCTTGGCCAAATTATACACATGAAGTTCATTGCCCTTTGGGTCTTTTCATTTAATTCCTAACTTAGGGAACATGTTAAAATGTTGGTATAGAATAAGGTATACTAGAAATGGGTAATACTAAAATATTTGTGTTTACTGGAACCATCAAAGCCCTTCTCGAATTTGGCTTGCTATCAATTTGGAAAATCTAATGCTATTGCCCCTTTCCTCATTTTGTGTAGAATACCCATTTGAGCCACATTGAAGGATTTGTCATTCTCTAGGCCTAAAATAAATACCTTCATGATCAATGCATCCTTTGCACCTTTGTTAAAATTATCAATGGGAATGAACTTCCATGTGATTGGGTCACTTTTTTCTGCTTTCTTGTATTATGACCATAGAAAGGTCATTTTCTCGTTCTATGGTAGTTTATAAAAAATTTTCCTTCTTCCTCATTGACGTGTATTTGGCATTTTGGTAGTAGTAAAATTCTTTTGATGCTAGGGCTATCAATTCTTACTCTTAATTTTTCATTTACAACCCTGATTTATTGGGCACATGGGTCATAAAATTCTGCATAGATGCTTACTAATTCATAACAAATATGTACCTTAATTTCCATGTATTGCACCAAAAAGCTAGTCCATATTTGTACTCCAAAGATCAAAGGTTTTCTAGTTTTGAAGCACTTGTAAGAGTCTATTCTCAGCTTTATGGTTCTCGTGTAGACTTTAGGATCAATGCAATCTTCAACTATGGCCATAAAAATCTTGATGTTAGAGGAATATGTGGGAATGGGTACTTTTGGCATTTCATGTGTGTGGGAATCCTTTGTCTTCATCATTCTAAACTTGATATTAGCTTTCCTCTGTTACCAAATAATGAATTATATATGCTTTAGACATGGAATGACATTATTTATCTTTTGAGGTCTTTACTCCTCTTAACCTTCTCATTTTTGTGATTCCTTGTGCCTTGCATATATTTCTCCTTACTCGCATGCTTTTGAAATAATGCCATGTTCTTCGAGTAGTGTCTAAACACACATTCACACCTTTCAAGGTTAATTTATTCCCACAATATTCCTTGCCAATCCTTGTTTACAAATGAGGTTTTGTTCTGAGATAGCATCTCATGCATACCTTTTTTCCCAAACACTAGCTTTCCTTCTCAAAAATATTTCTAGTGAGGATGCTTCTTAATTTCAAATTTCACCCATTTCTTTATGGTTGGTGTACCTTGGATTGTGTTCCACTACTCATGCCTCCCTATTTTTACAAGGAGACTTGATTGTTGACTAGCCAATATCTCCAAAATTTACACGTGCTTCGACTAGGGTCCCATGTTAGGATTGAATTTTGGTGCTTATGCTTATTTCAATTGCCAAGGACCCTAGTCATTTTAGTTCTTGATTTGGCTCCCCTTTTTTTCCAACATCATAGCAAAGTTGCCCTGCCATTTTTGTCCTTTTGGAGTGTGTAGGCTCTAATACCTTATTTAAATATTATTCAATATGTAATGGTATTTATTTATAGGCCACTATAGGTAGGGAGAATAAATATTTAGGCCTGGTTTGTATTGATGTTGTTTCTATGGCCATATTGTGCTTATTCCCTTCAACTTCCCCACTTGAGTGTATTTGAATGGTTATTTCTTCCACAATTCCACTCCACTCTTGTTCATTATTCCTCAGCCTAGGAGAGCTTGGTTAGCGATTGTACTTATTATGATGGGTAGGGGAAATTGTTTTTCCTCCTCTTGGGTTGGCTCATTTTCCATGGTAAATTCAATCATAATCAATGAAGCGAAGTGTTACCATTTAATGATCACATGAGGAGGGAGAGACTCATATTTTTCTAGTTTTTCCCTTTAATAGATGTCACTAATAATCCTAATGCTAGATCTTGCTCCACTACATTATGTGTTTGGTATATAAATACCAATTACTTGAGGTGTTCTAGTGGAGTGCTCTGGACTTGCTGGTGTATTATGATAATATTACCTATATGTACTCAGGTATCTTCTTCCTTCTATTAGGTGGCTTCTAAGGGCTCAAGGGGCTTGATCCTACCTCATTTGAAGGGATACATTCTGAAGGGGTAGCCATCTAGGGTATGATAATAAATTTCAACATATTTTATTTACTTACCTCTAGGATTCTTTTGTTGATGCAGAGACACCAATTGAATGCAACTTCTTGCTTCTCAAAATCAAATTGACTGAGGTCTTCATCCAAAAATCGATTTGGTATCTTCAACAATGAATTATTCTGGTGTTCATTCTGGAGCAAAGTCACCAGGTGAGAAAGAGGTACTTTAGAAAGTGGGAAACATACTAATACCCTCACCAAGTCTCATCCCTACTCCTTATTGTAATTTTAGGACCAATGATGTATCACTAGGGTCCCCCCAGACATGTCATTAAATTGTTGTCATCTTTGATTATCCCCACATAGCATAATTGCACCTTGTGTTGGAGTGACATAGCAAGCCATAGTTGAGAGCATGGGGTTGTTGTTACTGTTGCACAACATACCCCAAAACTGAGGACCCACCTTTAAATTTTGGTTTTGGGAGTTTTCGGTTGTCTTTGAGTGATAATGTTGTAGATTCCAAGCTTTGTTGTTGATTAGTGTTTTCTTTTGTTTGCATAGATTTAAATCATTTCAATTAAATAATTCCAATTTCAAGGTTATGGTTGATGTTGATATTTGTTTTAAATAATTTCAAGCCGTGAAATTAATAAAATAAAATTTAAAATAAAATAAATAAATATATTTATATATATATATACATTTCATATATGTGTATATATATAATAATAATAAAATATATGTACATATATATAATATATATACATTATATATATAAGTGTATGAGGGCTAAGCCATGTGCTTCTTTAGCACTTAGTCTTAGTAAAATGCTAGATTTTAGTTTTTATTCTAATTGTGTAAGTTTAATATTATTTACTAATGTTTTAAGTCATTTTTGTAGGTTATAAAGAATGTGCACCTTTGGATGTAGCGAGTGACACCTCAACAATTGACATGGAGCTCACGGAGATCGAGGTAGCAATATTAGAGGATGTAGATATGGCAAATTGATCTTCACTAGCAAATAGACTAGTGAGGATACAAGCGGATGTGTGCCGATTGTAGGTGCAATGGGTGTAGATGTGGACACCATGGAGGGCCCGATCAAACTAGACATTCTCAACTATCTGGAGATGGATAAAATTGATGAACACGGATACCCAAGTAGCATCTCCTGTACCAACAAAGTTGAGCTCCACATGGATGGGACATAATCGTGAAGATGGAGCATATTCATAGGTGATGTCAATGAAGACTACTTGGATAAGGGCAGCATGACCAAAAAATAGGTAGAGATGAGCCTATGCAGTGGGAGTGACTATGTTAGAGGTAGACAGGTAGGGGTGATTCTCGATATGGATAGTAGAGTGAGCTAGTTGGCCTAACCCCAATACTGATGTGATGCACTTCAAAAATATTGACATAAATATCGTGACTATGGTCGAATTTATCAAAGAGGGTGTATATAGAGTTTAATGGATTACAGGAGAAGAAACACACATAGTGTGTATGTAACCATAGTGGTAGAGAGTGGAAACATCCATGTTTTCAACAAGGATGTAAAGCAGATGGGATTTGTTATGTTTTAAAGCATACCTTTGCATACAATGCATTCATGATAACATGATGGATAGTCCAGATTTTTGGTGTAATAATAGAAAGCCTGACATAATATCAAATACATAATTTTTTTTTTACCAATGCATGCTTGTGCAGATGATCACTCCCTTCATGGAGGGACGTGGTAGCTCCAACGATATCGGGTACTAAGGATATGGTCAAATAGGAGTCGATTGACACCTCACCATAAACGTTCAAAAGAAGGCAGTGTCATATTTGCATATGTTCACACATTTTGACAATGGTGACACTGTGGTTGGGAGTGAATACATAGATAATGGATATTGGGGATGTCACCACTTAGCATGGTGGACGGTGTATAAGTTGAACAGGTTCGACTTAGACCGAAGTGACAGTGAAACAAAATTTGATGGTAGTGGCAGTGGTTGAGTGCAATTCGAAAGCGCAAATAGTTAGGTAAGGTAAATGGATGGCACCATAGGTGGATATCATCATAGGATAGCAATAATATATGGTGGAATTTAAATACTCTGGCCTAAAGATCGAAGTAATATTCTATGAACAAGTATAAACATTATAAATATTGATTTTATGTGAATCATTTAACAAATGTTTTGTTTCTCCAATGATTGGAACTGATGGAAATGATAAATAGATATTATAAAGATAAAGTCTTCAAATATCATAGACGGGTGACATCTTTAATAAATTATCCTTCACATTCATGTAAATAAATTAATTAACCCTCAAAGGAATCCTGGTCAGTGGTTACCCTGTAGAGTAATACTCCACGTGACCTACAATAATATTATGATGTATCCGAGAGTGATAAAGACATAGGGGCAACGTTACCAAATGGGTTGAAGTCTGCAGTTATAAAAAAATAAGTAGCAAGGGGTAGAAAATGGACGTGTGGGTCATAACTACTTGTTCAAATAAGCGGGCCATCAACATTTCCCTATGTGCGATGATTACAAAATTAAAAGAAGGATAATGTATTTGTTACAAATGAAAAGAAGACGTTACATATTATTGGTTCGGATTTCATACACACCCCGTGAAGAATGAGCATAAAATACCAATAACACTTATACGGGATAAATCCCACTCACTTTAGGATCTTATTGGTTATCCAAGGTGTGAGTTACAGAGTTGGGTCGAATGTCTATTCACTCTTTTTCGCTTCTGGAATAGTTTCAAGTGGACTTTCTGTTACCTTACAATGGGCTCGACCTTCGTTCAATAATGTTTAGAAGTTGTTACTTTGTTGACTATCGGATTTACAATGAGTTCTTTGATATAGCTCTTTATGTTTTAGCGGATTAAATAAAAGACAAATTTTGAAAGAAAATAAAAATGGATCATTTAACAGTAGAACAAAGAGAGTAGGGTAGGGCAGAAAAGAGAAGCTTATCTAAGTTAGTTGCAAAATCAAAACTATCAATTTCAATTACACTATTAAACTTCACAATGGAACCAATCAAAGAGGAAGATGTCCAACTTTCTAAGATCACCTTCTACTAAGAGCATAAGACGGAGATAACATAGATTTGAAAGAAAATCATAAATAAAAGGGAAGTCGGTGTTAACTGGTATCTCTCACAAGTAGTCTAGCTCGCACAGTGAGGATAGAGCAATTAGAACAAACATGAACCTTAAATCTTTAATTTTCCCTAGCATATAACAAACAGAGTGAAGCCTAGCAGCATATTCAATCTTGATAATGTGGATTTACAACTAAAATAAATAGAACTTTAGTGAGACGAAAACAGAAGAAGGTGCACTTATCAAAATCCAAAAGAGATTAGGCTCCCGGCCACGCTATCACGGAAGAACGATTTCACACAAACCCCAGGTCCAGAACAAAGCATTCAAACAAGATTTGCAGGAAATTGCTAGAATGTCTTTTATTCCAAGTTTTTGCCTCCATCCTTTACATTCAAGAGAAGTATATATAGACTCAGGACAGACCCTGATCTTTTCAAAATATCTTCTTCCAAATATCTAAATCTTATCATAAAAATCCCACCGTCGAAGCTTTACAATATAAGGTATTTTTATATAGAGTTTCGATAAACCCTAATCACTCTAAAATCTTCGTGTGGATCTCGCCATAAATGGAGAAGATAAGATTTGGTTTTATCCTCGTCAAATGGGCACTACGTGTAAATGTATCTTTATCTTTCGGTAAGCTGTCAGAGCATCTCATTAATTCTTCTGCAAAATTTGGATGAGTCACTGACTTCCGAGGCCTTCCATCCTCGCACAACCGCCTTTGTTTGGTTCGAGTTGAGATTCTCTGCCCGTCATTACTTTTGCCATAAATTTTCTGGGCAAATGGATCCACCGGAAAATTCCTTGAAGCCTGTATTTGCGGCCAGATCTGCAAAATCTGGATGAGTCACCGACTTCCCGACATCTCTTATCTTTATCTTTCGGCAATCTGTCAGAGCATCTCATTAATTCCTCGCTTGATTTGTGCCGAAATTCAGGTTTGTCTGTCTTTCTCGCCATTACTTCCCCCATGAATGTAACTGTCGAATTACTTTCTGCAAAAGAAAAGCAAAGATTAGAATTAATTAATTTTCCCATTTAAATATTTCTAGGGTTTGGACCGTGTCGAAAAGCTTTCACTTCCTTTGGATGGGTGATGAAAAATTTAAAGAATGGCCAAATTTTGCAAAATGAATATAAATCCAAACATGTCGCGATATCGCGACATTTTCTTCAAGTTACTTCTTCCTTGCTTGTGCCTTCACGAAAATGGAACATGTCGCGATATCGCGACATTTCCTTCACTTCATGTCTTTTAAGCTTTTGTCTTCACGAAAATGGAACATGTCGCGATATCGCGACATTTCCTCCACTTTGTCTCTTCCAAGCATTGGCCCTCGCAAAAATGGAACATGTCACGAAATCGCGACATTTCCTCCACTTCATCTCTTCCAAGCATTGGCCCTCGTGAAAATGGAACATGTCACGATATCGCGACATTTCCTCCACTTTATCTCTTCCAAGCATTGGCCCTCACGAAAATGGAACATGTCACGATATCGTGACATTTCCTCCACTTAGTGTCTTTCAAGCTTTTGCCCTCATGAAAATGGAACATGTCACGAAATCGTGACATTTCCTTCACTTTATCTCTTTTAAGCTTTGGCCTTCACAAAAATGGAACATGTCACGAAATTGTGACATTTCCTTCACTTCGTTTCTTTTAGGCTTTCTTCCTCGCGAAAATGGAACATGTCGTGAAATCGTGACATTTCCTTCACTTTGTCTCTTCCAAGTATTGGCCCTCGTGAAAATGGAACATGTCGTGAAATCGTGACATTTCCTTCACTTTGTCTCTTTTTAGCTTGGCCCTCGTGAAAATGGAACATGTCGCGATATCGTGACATTTCCTTCACTTAGTCTCTTTTAAGATTCCACCCTCGTGAAAATGGAACATGTCACGATATCATGACATTTCCTTCACTTTGTCTTTCTCAAGCTTTGGCCCTCGTAAAAATGGAACATGTCACGAAATCGTGACATTTCCTTCACTTAGTCTCTTTCAAGCATTGGTCCTCATGAAAATGGAACATGTCACGATATCATGACATTTCCTTCACTTAGTCTCTTTTAAGCTTTTGCCCTCGCAAAAATGGAACATGTCGTGATATCGTGACATTTCCTTCACTTAGTCTCTTTTAAGCTTTTGCTCTCCGAAAATGGAACATGTCACGATATCGCGACATCGGACTTTAAAATATTTTAGGATACAATTAAATTTGAGCGAAATTTCGACAAGTCCGAAAATGGAACATGTCGCGATATCGCGACATTTCCCTCAAGTCATTATTTCCAAGCTTTTGCCCTCGCGAAAATGAGACATGTTCGAAAATGGAACATGTCGCGATATCGCGACATCGGACTTTAAAAGATTTTAGGATACAATTAAATTTGAGCGAAAGTCCGACAAGTCCAAAAATGGAACATGTCGCGATATCGCGACATTTCCCTCAAGCTTTTCTTTTGAGCTTTTCCTCTCATGAAAATGAGACATGTCCGAAAATGGAACATGTCGCGATATCGTGACATTTCCTTCAAGCTTTTCTTTCAAGCTTTTCCTCTTGCGAAAATGAGACAGGTCCAAAAATGGAACATGTCACGATATTGCGACATTTCCCTCAAGATTTTCTTTCGAGCTTTTCCTCGCATGAAAATGAGACAGGTCCAAAAATGGAACATGTCACGATATCGCGACATTTCCCTCAAGCTTTTCCTTCACTTTGCAAATTCTCCAAAAATTGTAGGTTGACTCCAGTGACTTTGTCCATCTGTATTTGGCATTTTTACATATTGGTGAAGGATCTTCCTTACTCATAAATAATTTTAACATTTGAAAAATGAATTTTAAATTGCTCGAGAATGATCGGCTTCACATGGTGTAGAAAAAATGATGAAAATCTCAAAGTGCCCAGAATTTGATGAAACTTTACAAGCATCTAAAAAGGCCCAAAGGGTATCCAAATTTGCAAACGGAACTTTAAAATTCATCACGGATTAAGGGAAAATGCATTTAGAAGTTTGCTGGCCAAAAATAGAAACTGCTATTCAATTGAAATCAATGCCATATGCAAGTCTACTTGGACACTTTGATGTAGGCGAAGTTTGAAAAAGGGTGCAAGCAAAATTTGGAATTAAAACCCGAAAAACTCAAGAGGGTCCTCACGGAAAAATGAAAATTAAATATTTTCAAAGGATGGAATTTCATTTTTTTAGTGGGGGTGTGTTGCTTCTCAACAAATGGCGATATCTGCAGGGAAAATAGTAGCACTATTTAGAATCCAGAACTCTAGTTTCAAAACAATTTAGACTATGTACCATGCTTTGCCACAAATATTTTCTAAAATGACTTAACTACTATCTGCTAGCTGTTAAAGTTTCCCAAGGACATACTAGGTTGAACCACTTAAGGAAGATTCTGATGTGCGATTACAAGTGTATAAACCTTCTTCCAAGGATGACTGGGGCTTCAAATGCTTGCTATGGATCGAACAACTATTTAGATTGTGTAGGGGAAACCGAGTAGAGCTCTGTTTACTAGTTTAGCCTTTCACAGCCTCGACAGAGTTACTCTTTAGATTTTCACGACCCTGATCACAACTATGAGGTGGCATCTATAGCTTGGTGAACATGTTTGAGATGTATCCTTCGGGAGCCTTGGCTATGTGCAGGAAAGAGTGCCAGTTTTATGTTGGCTTGCCCAACTTTCACCTTCTCTCTCTTTTTCTTTTGAAAGATACTCGATTCTTTGGAGTGCCTTGCTGCTTCTTTTTTTTTTATTCATCGAGCAATTGATCAACTAACTGTTTCAGCCCAGGTACCAACAACCTCCTTGGACGCTTTGATGTAATTTTATGAATCGGATTCCCCTCTCATGACCAACTTTTCTTGGATTCCCTGGGAGTTCTTCAACGAAATAGTATAGTAGTTTCTTTATAATCAAAATAATTGTGGCAAGCAAAATACAAAATCCAATTATCTTTCTACTTGTTGTTCTAAATAACAAGTAGTCCCACTTTTTAATCCTAGCAGACTATCGCTTAAGAGAATGAAAAAAAATGAAAACACACTAGGCCAATTTTAAATGTTGATTTGTGTTTTCTTTGTTTAGGCAAACTCAAACAAACAGGATTAAAGAGTTAAAAGGGAGGAAAAAAGGCCACCAGTTAAAGACAAAATTGCACAGACCTCAAAAGACAAAATACAGAACTTCAAACTTTTAAATAAAACAAAATAAAAACACACTACTTCACACTTTATTTACAATATATACATATGCACAAAGGTTCCTTCAATCACTCAAAATATGTAGCAGATGGAAAAGCAGAGAAATAGTGCCTTAAAAAAAATTGACCATTTACAGGTAAATTTAGAAAATTACCTTTCAGGTCCTGTTGACGAAATGCACTCCGGATTATGCTTCCCAAAATTTTTGCTACGTGGGAAAGACTTGGTGCGTTTACTATTTCCCCTTTTTTTTTTATAGATCTTGTCCCACAGAAACACCAAATCTGCAAGTCCTTCACCCTGCAAATTAGTCAAATCATATAATAACATGAATGGTGAAGTTTTCAACCCCTGCTTATGTCTTATTCTATCAGCCCATGTGCATACAATTTTTATGCCTCCTTCAAAATCAAGGCATTAACATGTTTATGCTTCTACTTGAAGGGTTTGCAGAATCCTTTCAAAGGGACAGAATGTAAAAACCCCCAGGATCAAATACCTTAAAGCCTTTATAGACCCGAGATCATCACATCTTCAGATTTATGTAACAACTCAAAGAGATCATATTTTATTTGTACGTCATAGTTCTTAATAACTTGAACATTTTGTGGTTGCTCTACTGCTCCAATATCCAAGATTTCAATTTTTACCCCTCTAGTAGAATTTTCATAATTTGCTCTTTCACCTGAGCCTTGTTTAGATTTAACCCCACCAATGTGGAATGTCCAAATATCATTGTTGTGATTGGTTAGAGCTGTAACTGGTCTCACCTTCTTAGTTGTCAAATTATAAACTCCAATATCTGCATCAACACGATTTACAACCTCTTTTTTGATATTATGTTCAGTGATCACATGCTTATACTGAGACTCTTTGTCTATTCTGAGTTGGTTGACCACATTCACATTTACTATTTTCTTCTCCTTTTCTTGAAATTCAATAGGTGGTCCAGAGTAAGTTTCAATCAAGTTATCTTTTTGTTCAACAATCTGAGCCAGCTCATGGAGGGTGATGTTAGCCTTAATTTTCTTCATATCCTCAATGATGTTATACTCCTTCCTAGTTACTTACGTATAGTGATATTGAATCTTATTTTCATTACCCTTTGGTGAGGGAGGATCATTATTAGGAGTAGGTTCTGGATTCTCACATCTCAAATTATAACTGTCCCTTTGGAACTATTGAAAAGCTTGCACTTCATCCATAGGTATCTCCACGACATTCTCTGACTCATCGAGAAAAGTGAATGAATTTGAAACCATAGTCGTACTATTTTTGGATGAACCAGAACTATCAATATTTCTCTGATTTTTAGGAAAATTTAACTCACCAGGAAAAGCTTCAAAGTTGGGTAATGCTAGGTCACAAATGTTTACTTTAGGCACTTCCACCTTGAACTTGTCAGAATCTTTCTCTATATTTTGCACATGCTGAGTGTGTGTCACAGTTAATGGAGTTTCCTTGGGTAGAGCGTGACATGTTGGCACTAACTCATGATGTGGAATGGGATTCAAAATAGGCATGTTCTACGTAACATAGGATATCAAAGGACTTGCTCAAAATTTGAGGTCCTAACTATCTTTCAAGAATTAAAGCTTCCTTATAAGCTCCTGCCAGGGTTGTGATATTGATGTCTCTCTTGAGGAAAATAGAGGTCACCGAATCCAATGCATTCTTATAGATTTCTAAGGCTAGATTTGCACTTGGGATGTAATGACCAGTCATTCTACCATAAGATTTTTGGAACCTTACATTGAAAGACCTGATATCTTCACCAGACTCTCTCTTAATGTTAGAAAAGTGTTGATATAACACACTGGGGTCAATCACTTCACCAAATTGTGATACAAAAACTTTCTCCAGGTCATTCCAACTAGTAATAGAGTCATTAGTAAGATCCAAAAACCAGTCGTATGCTTCCCCTTGGAGAGTGAATGGGAATAACCTACAAGCCACATCTTCATGTTGCACATTCAACAACTTTAGAGCATTTTTATATGCCACCAGGTGTTCTTCTGCTGTTCTGATTCCATCATGTTTGTAGGTAGGAAGATACTTCTCAGGATTTCTGGGTAAATCATGCGCTACACCAGGGATATTCAAAGCAGTGGAACCCAACCAGCTTGCCATTACTACCTGATTAACGATGATATTTTGAGTTGCAGTTGGAGGAACTACAAGTGGTGATAAAACTATGCTAGACAAAGACTTGGCCCTTCTGAGGCTGCTTCTCCTTGGGGTTTCTAACTCAGGCACAAGGAGCTCTCCAGCTCTGGAGTGGGACCTGGTTACTCTGTAGGTAGAATCCAGCTTTTCACAAGCAACTTACAATCCTTAACAAATACTGAATGGAGTTCAGTAGGCCCTCCTTCTAGCGCCAATTTTAAATGTTGGTTCGGCTTTCATACACACCCCGTGAAGAATGAGCATAAAATACCAATAACACTTATACGGGATAAATCCCACTCACTTTAGGATCTTGCTGGTTATCCAAGGTGTGAGTTACAGAGTTGGGTCGAATGTCTATTCACTCTTTTTCGCTTCTGGAATAGTTTCAAGTGGACTGTCTGTTACCTTACAATGGGCTCGACCTTCGTTCAATAATGTTTAGAAGTTGTTATCTTTGTTGACTATCGGATTTACAATGAGTTCTTTGATATAGCTCTTTATGTTTTAGCAGATTAAATAAAAGACAAATTTTGAAAGAAAATAAAAATGGATCATTTAACAGTAGAACAAAGAGAGTAGGGTAGGGCAGAAAAGAGAAGCTTATCTAAGTTAGTTGCAAAATCAAAACTATCAATTTCAATTACACTATTAAACTTCACAATGGAACCAATCAAAGAGGAAGATGTCCAACTTTCTAAGATCACCTTCTACTAAGAGCATAAGACGGAGATAACATAGATTTGAAAGAAAATCATAAATAAAAGGGAAGTCGATGTTAACTGGTATCTCTCACAAGCAGTCTAGCTCATGCAGTGAGGACAGAGCAATTAGAATAGACCAAAACCTTAAATCTTTAATTTTTCCTAGCATATAACAAACAGAGTGAAGCCTAGCAACATATTCAATCTTGATAACGCAGATTTACAACTAAAATAAATAGAACTTTAGTGAGACAAAAATAGAAGAAGGTGCACTTATCGAAATCCGAAAGAGATTAGGCTCCTAGCCACGCTATCACAGAAGAATGATTTCACACCAACCCCAGGTCCAGAACAAAGCATTCAAACAAGATTTGCAGGAAATTGCTAGAATGTCTTTTATTCCAAGTTTTCGCCTCCGGACTTTACATTCAAGAGAAGTATATATAGACTCAGGACAAACCCTGATCTTTTCAAAATATCTTCTTCCAAATATCTAAATCTTATCATAAAAATCCCACCATCGAAGCTTTACAATATAAGGTATTTTAATATAGAGTTTCGATAAACCCTAATCACTCTGAAATCTTCGTGTGGATCTCGCCATAAATGGAGAAGATAAGATTTGGTTTTATCCTCGTCAAATGGGCACTGCGTGTAAATGTATCTTTATCTTTCGGTAAGTTGTCAGAGCATCTCATTAATTCTTCTACAAAATTCGGATGAGTCACTGACTTTCGAGGCCTTCCATCCTCGCACAGCTGCCTTTGTTTGGTTCGAGTCGAGATTCTCTCCCCGCCATTACTTTTGCCATAAATTTTCTCGGCAAATGGATCCACCGGAAAATTCCTTGAAGCTTGTATTTGTGGCCGGATCTGCAAAATCTGGATGAGTCACTGACTTCCCGACATCTCTTATCTTTATCTTTTGGCAAACCGTCAAAGCATCTCATTAATTCCTCGCTTGATTTGTGCCAAAATTCAGGTTTGTCTATCTTTCTCGCCATTACTTCTACCATGAATGTAACTGTCGAATTACTTTCTGCAAAAGAAAAGCAAAGATTAGAATTTTAATAATTAATTTTCCCATTTAAATATTTCTAGGGTTTGGACTGTGTCGAAAAGCTTTCACTTCCTTTGGATGGGTGATGAAAAATTTAAAGAATGGCCAAATTTTGCAAAATGAATATAAATCCAAACATGTCGCGATATCGCGACATTTTCTTCAAGTTACTTCTTCCTTGCTTGTGCCTTCACGAAAATGGAACATGTCGCGATATCGCGACATTTCCTTCACTTCATGTCTTTTAAGCTTTTGTCTTCATGAAAATGGAACATGTCACGATATCGCGACATTTCCTCCACTTAGTCTCTTCCAAGCCTTGGCCCTCATGAAAATGGAACATGTCGCGAAATCGCGACATTTCCTCCACTTAATCTCTTCCAAGCATTGGCCCTCGCGAAAATGGAACATGTCACGAAATCATGACATTTCCTTCACTTCTTTTTTTTCCTCTGAAAATGGAACATGTCAGGAAAAATCGTGACATTTCCTCCACTTTGTCTCTTCAATCTTTCTCCTCGAGGAAATGGAACATGTCGCGATAATCGTGACATTTCCTTTTTTTTATTTTAAAATGGAACATGTTGCGATATCGTGACATTTCCTTCACTTATTTTCAAGCTTTCTAAAATGGAACATGTCCATAATTTCTTCATTTTTTTTAAAATGGAACATGTCGCGAAATGATTTTTTTGGAACTTGTGAATTTTTTTAATGAGACATGTCTTTTGAAAATGGAACATGTCGCGATATCGCGACATCGGACTTTAAAATATTTTTAGGATACAATTAAATTTGAGCGAAAGTCCGACAAGTCCGAAAATGGAACATGTCGCGATATCGCGACATTTCCTTCAAGTCATTATTTCCAAGCTTTCCTCGGAAAATGGAACATGTCGCGATATCGCGACATTTTTAAAAGATTTACTAGGATACAATTAAATTTACAATTCAAAGTCCGAAAATGGAACATGTCGTGATATCGCGACATTTCCTTCAAGCTTCATATCTTCCAAACTTTCCTCTTGCGAAATGAGACATGTCCGAAAATGGAACATGTCGCGATATCGCGACATTTCCTTCACTTTGTCTCTTCCAGCTTTTCTCTCGCGAAAATGAGACATGTCCGAAAATGGAACATGTCACGATATCGTGACATTTCCCTCAAGATTTTCTTTTGAGATTTTCCTCTCGTGAAAATGAGACAGGTCTGAAAATGGAACATGTCGCGATATCGCGACATTTCCTTCAAGCTTTTCTTCTACTTTGCAAATTCTCCAAAAATTGTAGGTTGACTCCAGTGACTTTGTCCATCTGTATTTGGCATTTTTACATATTGGTGAAGGATCTTCCTTACTCATAAATAATTTTAACATTTGAAAAAATGAATTTTAAATTGCTCGAGAATGATCAGCTTCACATGGTGTAGAAAAAATGATGAAAAACTCAAAGTGCCCAGAATTTGATGAAACTTTACAAGCATCTAAAAAGGCCCAAAGGGTATCCAAATTTGCAAACGGAACTTAAAAATTCATCACGGATTAAGGGAAAATGCATTTAGAAGTTTGCTGGCCAAAAATAGAAACTGCTATTTCTAAACTGAAATCAATGCCATATGCAAGTCTACTTGGACACTTTGATGTAGGCGAAGTTTGAAAAAGGGTGCAAGCAAAATTTGGAATTAAAACCCGAAAAACTCAAGAGGGTCCTTACGGAAAAATGAAAATTAAATATTTTCAAAGGATGGAATTTCATTTTTTTAGTGGGGGTGTGTTGCTTCTCAACAAATGGCGATATCTGCGGGGAAAATAGTAGCACTATTTAGAATCCAGAACTCTAGTTTCAAAAAAATTTAGACTATGTACCATGCTTTGCCACAAATATTTTCTAAAATGACTTGACTACTATCTGCTAGCTGCTAAAGTTTCCCAAGGACATACTAGGTTGAACCACTTAAGGAAGATTCTGATGTGCGATTACAAGTGTATAAACCTTCTTCCAAGGATGACCGGGGCTTCAAATGCTTGCTATGGATCGAACAACTATTTAGATTGTGTAGGGGAAACCGAGTAGAGCTCTGTTTACTAGTTTAGCCTTTCACGACACTCGACGGAGTTACTCTTTAGATTTTCACGACCCCGATCACAACTATGAGGTGGCATCTATAGCTTGGTGAACATGTTTGAGATGTATCCTTCGGGAGCCTTGGCTATGTGTAGGAAAGAGTTCCAGCTCTATATTGGCTTGTCCAAATTTCACCATCTCTCTCTTTTTCTTTTGAAAGATACCGATTACTGGAGTGCCTTGCTACTTTTTTTTTTTTTTTATTCATCGAGCAATTGATCAACTAACTGTTTCAGCCCAGGTACCAACAACCTCCTTGGATGCTTTGATGTAATTTTATGAATCGGATTCCCCTCTCATGACCAACTTTTCTTGGATTCCCCGGGAGTTCTTCGACCAAACAAGTATAGTAGTTTCTTTATAATCAAAAATAATTGTGGCAAGCAAGATACAAAATCCAATTATCTTTCTACTATTGTTCCAAATAACAAGTAGTCCCACTTTTTAATCCTAGCAGACTATCTAAAAGAATAAAAAAAAAGAAAACACACTAGGCCAATTTTAAATGTTGATTTGTGTTTTCTTTGTTTAGGCAAACTCAAACAAACATTTTAACATTTTCTACTATTTATTTTAGTTGTAAATCTATGTTATCAAGATTGATAATGCTTGGAAGAGACAAAGTGGAGGAAATGTCGCGATATCGCGACATGTTCCATTTTCATGAGGGCCAATGCTTGGAAGAGACTAAGTGAAGGAAATGTCGCGATTTCATGACATGTTCCATTTTTATGAGGGCCAATGCTTGGAAGAGACTAAGTGAAGGAAATGTCATGATTTCGTGACATGTTCCATTTTCGCGAGGGCCAATGCTTGGAGGAGACTAAGTGAAGGAAATGTCACGATTTTGCGACATATTCCATTTTTGCGAGGGCCAATGCTTAGAAGAGTCTAAGTGAAGGAAATGTCGTGATTTTGTGACATGTTCCATTTTCATGAGGGCCAATGCTTGGAAGAGACAAAGTGGAGGAAATGTCGCGATATCGTGACATGTTCCATTTTTGCGAGGGCCAATTCTTAGAAGAGACAAAGTGGAGGAAATGTCGCGATTTCGCGACATGTTCCATTTTTGCGAGGAAGAAATCCTGAAAGAAGCGAAGTGAAGGAAATGTCACGATTTCGTGACATGTTCCATTTTTGCGAGGGCCAATGCTTGGAAGAGATTAAGTGGAGGAAATGTCGTGATTTCACGACATGTTCCATTTTTGCGAGGGCCAATGCTTGGAAGAGATTAAGTGGAGGAAATGTCACGATATCGCGACATGTTCCATTTTCGTGAGGGCCAATGCTTAGAAGAGATTAAGTGGAGGAAATGTCGCGATATCGTGACATGTTTCATTTTTGCAAGGGTGAATGCTTGGAAGAGATTAAGTGGAGGAAATGTCACGATTTCGTGACATGTTCCATTTTCACGAGGGCCAATGCTTGGAAGAGACAAAGTGGAGGAAATGTCACGATATCGTGATATGTTCCATTTTCGTGAAGACAAAAGCTTAAAAGACATGAAGTAAAGCAAATGTCGTGATATCGCGACATGTTCCATTTTTTTGAAGGCACCAGCAAGGAAGAAGTAACTTGAAGAAAATGTCGCAATATCACGACATGTTTGGATTTATATTCATTTTGCAAAATTTGGCCATTCTTTAAATTTTTCATGACCCATCCAAAGGAAGTGAAAGCTTTTCGACACAGTCCAAACCCTAGAAATATTTAAATGGGAAAATTAATTAATTCTAATCTTTACTTTTTTTTTGCAAAAATTAATTCGACAGTTACATTCATGGCGGAAGTAATGGCGAGAAAGACAGACAAACCTAAATTTTGGCACAAATCAAGCGAGGAATTAATGAGATGCTCTGACAGCTTGCCGAAAGATAAAGAAAAGAGATGCCGGGAAATCAGTGACTCATCCAAATTTTGCAGATCTGGCCGCAAATACAAAGTTTAAGGAATTTTCTGGTGGATACATTTTTCGGGAAAATTTATGGCAAAAGTAATGGCGGGGAGAGAATCTCAACTCGAACCAAACAAAGGTAGCTGTGCGAGGATGGAAGACCTGAAGTCAATGACTCATCCGAAATTTGCAGAAGGATTAATGAGATGCTCTGACAGCTTACCGAAATATAAAGATACATTTACACGCAGCGCCCATTTGACGAAGATAAAACCAAATCTTATCTTCTCCATTTATGGCAAGATCCACACGAAGATTTTCAAAGTGATTAGGGTTTATCGAAACTCTATATAAAAATACCTTATATTGTAAAGCTTCGACGGTGGGATTTTTATGATAAGATTTAGATATTTGAAAGAAGATATTTTGAAAATATCAGGGTCTATCCTGAGTCTATATATACTTCTCTTGAATGTAAAGGATGGAGGCAAAAACTTGGAATAAAAGACATTCTAGCAATTTTCTGCAAATCTTGTTTGAATGCTTTGTTCTGGACCTGGGGTTAGTGTGAAATTGTTCTTCTGTGATAGCGTGGCCAGGAGCCTAATCTCTTTCGGATTTCGATATGTGCACCTTCTTCTATTTTCATCTCACTAAAGTTCTATTTATTTTAGTTATAAATTTGTGTTATCAAGATTGAATATGCTGCTAGGCTTCATTCCATTTGTTGTATGCTAGGGAAAGTTAGAGATTTAAGGTTCAGGTCTATTCTAATTGCTCTATCTTCATTGTGCAAGCTAAGCTGCTGGTGAGAGATACCAGTTGACACCGAATTCTCTTCTATTTATGATTTTTTTTTAGATCTTTGTCATCTCTGTCTTATGCTCTTAGTAGAAGGTGATCTTAGAAAGCTGGACACCTTCCTCTTTGATTGGTTCTATTGTGAAGCTAAATAGTGTAATTGAAATTGATAGTTTTGATTCTTCAACTAACTTAGATAAGCTTCTCTTTTCTACCCTACCCTACTCTCTTTTTTCTACTGTTAAATGATCCATTTTTATTTTCTTTCAAATTTGTCTTTTATTTAATCTGCTAAAACATAAAGAGCTATATCAAAGAACTCATTGTAAATCCGATTGTCAACAAAGATAGCAACCCATAAACCTTTTTGAATGAAGGTCGAGCCCATTGTAAGGTAATAGACAGTCCACTTGAAACTATTCCAGAAGCGAAAAAGAGTGAATAGCCATTCGACCCAACTCTGTAACTCACACCTTGGATAACCAACAAGAAAAGTGAGTGGGATTTATCCCGTATAAGTGTTATCAGTATTTTATGCTCAATTTCTCATGGGGTGTGTATGAAAGCCGAACCAACATTTAAAATTTAGTCACTGATTTCTCGGCATCTCTTTTCTTTATATTTCAGCAAGCTGTCAGAGCATCTCATTAATTCCTCGCTTGATTTGTGCCAAAATTCAGGTTTGTTTGTCTTTCTCGCCATTACTTTTGCCATGAATGTAACTGTCAAATTACTTTTTGCAAAAGAAAAAAAAATATTAGAATTAATTAATTTTCCCATTTAAATATTTCAGGGTTTGGACTGTGTCGAAAAGCTTTCACTTCCTTTGGATGGGTGATGAAAAATTTAAAGAATGGCCAAATTTTGCAAAATGAATATAAAACCAAACATGTCGCGATATCGCGACATTTTCTTCAAGTTACTTCTTCCTTGCTGGTGCCTCCATTAAAATGGAACATGTCGCGATATCATGAAATTTGCTCTACTTCATGTCTTTTAAGCTTTTGTCTTCATGAAAATGGAACATATCATGATATCGTGACATTTCCTCCACTTTGTCTCTTCCAAGCATTGGCCCTCGTGAAAATGGAACATGTCACGAAATCGTGAAATTTCCTCCACTTAATCTCTTCCAAGCATTCGCCCTTGCAAAAATGAAACATGTCACGATATCGCAACATTTCCTCCACTTTGTCTCTTCCAAGCATTGGCCCTCGTGAAAATGGAACATGTCATGCAATCGCGACATTTCCTCCTCTTAATCTCTTCCAAGCATTGGCCCTCGTGAAAATGGAACATGTCACAAAATCATGATAGTTCCTTCACTTCGCTTCTTTTAGGCTTTCTTCTTTGTGAAAATGGAACATGTCACGAAATTGCGACATTTCCTCCACTTTGTCTCTTCCAAGCATTGACCCTCGCAAAAATGGAACATGTCGCGATATCGCGATATTTCCTCCACTTTGTCTCTTCCAAGCATTGGCCCTTGCAAAAATGGAACATGTTGCGATATTGCGACATTTCCTTCACTTAGTCTCTTCCAAGCATTGGCCCTCGCAAAAATGGAACATGTCATGAAATCATGACATTTCCTTCACTTAGTCTCTTCCAAGCATTGGCCCTCGCGAAAATGGAACATGTCGCGAAATCGTGACATTTCCTTCACTTAGTCTCTTCCAAGCATTGGCCCTCACATAAATGGAACATGTCGCGAAATCGTGACATTTCCTTCACTTAGTATTTTCTAAGCATTGGCCCTCGTGAAAATGGAACATGTCACGAAATCGCGACATTTCCTTCAAGTCATTACTTCCAAGCTCTTGCCTTCACGAAAATGGAACATGTCGCGATATTGCGACATCGGACTTTAAAATATTTTAGGATACAATAAATTTGAGCAAAATTCTGACAAATCCAAAAATGGAACATGTTGCAATATTGCGACATTTCCCTCAAGTCATTATTTCCAAGCTTTTGCCTTCGCGAAAATGAGACATGTCTGAAAATGGAACACGTCGCGATATCGTGACATCAGACTTTAAAAGATTTTAGGATACAATTAAATTTGAGAGAAATTCTGACAAGTCCAAAAATAGAACATGTCGCGATATCATGACATTTCCCTCAAGCTTTTCTTCCGAGCTATTCCTCTTGCAAAAATGAGACATGTCCGAAAATGGAACATGTCGCGATATCGCGACATTTCCCTCAAGCTTTTTTTTCGAGCTTTTCCTCTCACAAAAATGAGACAGGTCCGAAAATGGAACATGTCGCGATATCATGACATTTCCCTCAAGCTTTTCTTCTGAGCTTTTCCTCTCGCGAAAATGAGACAGGTCCGAAAATGGAACATGTCGCGATATCGCGACATTTCCCTCAAGCTTTTCTTCTACTTTGCAAATTCTCCAAAAATTGTAGGTTGACTCCAGTGACTTTGTCCATCTGTATTTGGCATTTTTACATATTGGTGAAGGATCTTACTTACTCAGAAATAATTTTAACATTTGAAAAACAAATTTTAAATTGCTCGAGAATGATCAGCTTCACATGGTGTAGAAAAAATGATGAAAAACTCAAAGTGCCCAGAATTTGATGAAACTTTACAAGCATCTAAAAAGGCCCAAAGGGTATCCAAATTTGTAAACGTAACTTAGAAATTCATCACGGATTAAGGGAAAATGCATTTAGAAGTTTGTTGGCCAGAAATAGAAACTGCTATTGAAATCAATGCCATATGCAAGTCTACTTGGACACTTTAATGTAGGCGAAGTTTGAAAAAGGGTGCAAGCAAAATTTGGAATTAAAACCCGAAAAACTCAAGAGGGTTCCTGCAGAAAAATAAAAATTAAAAATTTTTAAAGGATGGAATTTTATTTTTTAGTGGGGGTGTGTTGCTTCTCAACAAATGACGATATCTACGGGGATAATAGTAGCACTATTTAGAATCCAGAACTCTAGTTTCAAAATAATTTAGACTATGTACCATGCTTTGCCACAAATTTTTTTTTTTAAAATGGCTTAACTACTATCTACTAGCTGTTAAAGTTTCCCAAGGACATACTAGGTTGAACCACTTAAGGAAGATTCTGATGTGCGATTACAAGTGTATAAACCTTCCTTCAAGGATGATTGGGGCCTCGAATGCTTGCTATGGATAGAACAACTATTTAGATTATGTAGGGGAAACCGAATAGAGCTCTGTTTACTAGTTTAGCCTTTTATAGCCCCGACAGAGTTACTCTTTAGATTTTCACGACCCTGATCTTTTCCAAATATGAGGTGGCATCTATAGCCTGGCGAGCACGTTTGAGATGTATCCTTCGGGAGCCTTGGATATGTGTAGAAAAGAGTGCCAATTTTATGTTGCCTTGCCCAACTTTCACATTCTATCTCTTTTTCTTTTGAAAGATACCGATTATTGGAGTGCCTTGCTGCTTTTTTTTTTTTTAATTCATCGAGCAATTGATCAACTAATTGTTTTAGCCCAGGTACCAACAACTTCCTTGGATGCTTTGATGTAATTTTATGAATCAGAGTCCCCTCTTATGACCAAATTTTCTTGGATTCCCTGGGAGTTCTTCGGCAAAATAGTATAGTTGTTTCTTTATAATAAAAATAATTGTGGCAAGCAAGATACAAAATCCAATTATCTTTCTACTATTGTTCTAAATAACAAGTAGTCCCACTTTTAAATCCTAGCAGATTAGGCCAATTTTAAATGTTGATTTGTGTTTTCTTTGTTTAGGCAAACTCAAACAAACATTTTAACTTTTTCTACTATTTATTTTAGTTGTAAATATGTGTTATCAAGATTGATAATGCTTGGAAGAGACAAAGTGAAGGAAATGTCATGATATCGCGATATGTTTCATTTTCACGAGGGCCAATGCTTAGAAGAGACTAAAGGAAATGTCACGATTTCGTGACATGTTCCATTTTCGTGAGGGCCAATGCTTGGAAGAGACTAAGTGAAGGAAATGTCATGATTTCGTGACATGTTCCATTTTTGCGAGGGCCAATGCTTAGAAGAGACTAAGTGAAGGAAATGTCACGATTTCATGACATGTTCCATTTTCACGAGGGCCAATGCTTGGAAGAGACAAAGTGGAGGAAATGTCACGATATCGCGACATGTTCCATTTTAGCAAGAGCCAATGCTTGGAAGAGACAAAGTGGAGGAAAGTCACGATTTCGCGACATGTTCCATTTTCGTGATGAAGAAAGCCTGAAAGAAGCGAAGTGAAGGAACTGTCGTGATTTCGTGACATGTTCCATTTTCACGAGGGCCAATGCTTGGAAGAGATTAAATGGAGGAAATGTCATGATTTTACGACATGTTTCATTTTCGCGAGGGCCAATCCTTGGAAGAGATTAAGTGGAGGAAATGTCGCAATATCGCGACATGTTCCATTTTTGCGAGGGCCAATGCTTGGAAGAGATTAAGTGGAGGAAATGTCATGATATCGCGACATGTTCCATTTTCACGAGGGCCAATGCTTGGAAGAGATTAAGTGGAGGAAATGTCGCGATTTCGTGACATGTTCCATTTTTGTGAGGGCCAATGCTTGGAAGAGACAAAGTGGAGGAAATGTCATGATATCGAGACATGTTCCATTTTCATGAAGACAAAAGCTTAAAAGACATGAAGTGAAGGAAATGTCGCGATATCGCGACATGTTCCATTTTCATGAAGGCACCAGGAAGGAAGAAGTAACTTGAAGAACATGTCGCGATATCGCGACATGTTTGGATTTATATTCATTTTGCAAAATTTGGCCATTCTTTAAAATTTTCATCACCCATCCAAAGGAAGTGAAAGCTTTTTGACACGGTCCAAACCCTAGAAATATTTAAATGGGAAAATTAATTAATTCTAATCTTTGCTTTTCTTTTGTAGAAAGTAATTCGACAGTTACATTCATGGCAGAAGTAATGGCGAGAAAGACAGACAAACCTGAATTTTGGCACAAATCAAGCGAGGAATTAATGAGATGCTCTGACAGCTTGCCAAAAGATAAAGAAAAGAGATGCCGAGAAATCAGTGACTCATCTAGATCTTGTAGATCTGGTCACAAATACAAAATTTAAGGAATTTGTCGACGGATACATTTTTCGAGAAAATTTATGGCAAAAGTAATGGCGGGGAGAGAATCTCGACTCAAACCAAACAAAGGTAGCTGTGCGAGGATGGAAGACCTCAGAAGTCAATGACTCATCCGAATTTTGTAGAAGAATTAATGAGATGCTCTGACAGATTACCGAAAGATAAAGATACATTTACATGCAGTGCCCATTTGACGAAGATAAAACCAAATATTATCTTCTCCATTTATGGCAAGATCCACACAAATATTTTTAGAGTGATTAGTGTTTATCGAAACTCTATATAAAAATACCTTATATTGTAAAGCTTCGACGGTGGGATTTTTATGATAAGATTTAGATATTTGAAAGAAGATATTTTGAAAATATCAGGGTCTGTCCTGAGTCTATATATACTTCTCTTGAATGTAAAGGATGGAGGGAAAAACTTGGAATAAAAGACATTCTAGCAATTTCTTGCAAATCTTGTTTGAATGCTTTGTTCTGGACCTAGGGTTGGTGTGAAATCATTATTTTGTGATAGCATGGCCAGGAGCCTAATCTATTTTGGATTTTGATAAGTGCACCTTCTTTTGTTTTTATCTCGCTAAAGTTCTATTTATTTTAGCTGTAAATTTGTGTTATCAAGATTGAATATGCTGCTAGGCTTCATTCCATTTGTTGTATGCTAGGGAAAGTTATAGATTTAAGGTTCAGGTCTGTTCTAATTACTCTATCCTCACTGTGCAAGCTAAGCTGCTGGTGAGAGATAGCAGTTGACACTGACTTTCCTTCTATTTATGATTTTCTTTCAGATCTTTGTCATCTCCGTCTTATGCTCTTAGTAGAAGGTGATCTTAGAAAGCTGGACACCTTCCTCTTTGATTGGTTCTATTGTGAAGCTAAATAGTGTAATTGAAATTGATAGTTTTTATTGTGCAACTAACTTAGATAAGCTTCTCTTTTCTACCCTACCCTACTCTCTTTGTTCTACTATTAAATGATCCATTTTTATTTTCTTTCAAATTTGTCTTTTATTTAATCTGCTAAAATGTAAAGAGCTATATCAAAGAACTCATTGTAAATCCGATTGTCAACAAAGATAGCAACCCCTAAACATTTTTGAAAAAAGTTCGAGGCCGTTGTAAGGTAATAGACAGTCCACTTGAAACTATTTCAGAAGTGAAAAAAAGTGAATAGCCATTCGACCCAACTCTGTAACTCACACCTTGGATAACCAGCAAGATCCTAAAGTGAGTGGGATTTATCCCGTATAACTGTTATCAGTATTTTATGCTCAATTCCTCATTGGGTGTGTATGAAAGCCGAACCAACATTTAAAATTGAGTCAATGATTTCTCGACATCTCTTTTCTTTATCTTTCGGCAAGCTGTCAGAGCATATCATTAATTCCTCGCTTGATTTGTGCTGAAATTTAGGTTTGTTTGTCTTTCTCGCCATTACTTCCACCATGAATGTAACTGTCGAATTACTTTCTGCAAAAGAAAAGCAAAGATTAGAATTAATTAATTTTCCCATTTAAATATTTCTAGGGTTTGGACTGTGTCGAAAATCTTTCACTTCCTTTGGATTAAAGAGTTAAAAGAAAGGAAAAAAGGCCACCAATTAAAGACAGAATTGTACAGACCTCAAAAGACAAAAAAAAAAACAGAACTTCAAAATTTTAAATAAAACAAAATAAAAACACACTACTTCACACTTTATTTACAATATATACATATGCACAAAGGTTCCTTAAATCACTCAAAATATGTAGCGGATAGAAAAGCAGAGAAATAGTGCCTTAAAAAAAATTGACCATTCATAGGTAAATTTAGAAAATTACCTTTTAGGTCCTATTGACGAAATGCACTCCGGATTATGCTTCCCAAAAAATTTTCTACGTGGGAAAGACTTGGTGCGTTTACTGTCTTCCCTTTTTTTTTTTCTCTTTTTTTGTTTTTTTTTTTATAGATCTTGTCAAACAAAAACACCAAATCTGCAAGTCCTTCACCCTGCAAATTAGTCAAATCATATAATAACATGAATGGTAAAGTTTTCAACCCCTGCTTATGTCTTATTCTATCAGCCCATGTGCATACAATTTTTATGCCTCCTTCAAAATCAAGGCATTAACATGTTTATGCTTCTACTTGAAGGGTTTGCAGAATCCTTTCAAAGGGATGAAATTTAAAAACCCCCCAAGATCAAATACCTTAAAGCCTTTATAAACCTAAATCATCACATCTTCAGATTTATGTAACAACTCAAAGAGATCATATTTTATTTGTACATCATAGTTCTTAATAACTTGAACATTTTGTGGTTGCTCTACTACTCCAATATCCAAGATTTCAATTTTTACCCCTCTAGTAGAATTTTCATAATTTGCTCTTTCACCTGAGCCTTGTTTAGATTTAACCCCACAAATGTGGAATGTCCAAATATCATTGTTGTGATTGGTTAGAGTTGTAACTGGTCTCACCTTCTCAGTTGTCAAATTATAAACTCCAATATATGTATCAACACAATTTACAACCTCTTTTTTGATATTATGTTTAGTGATCACATGCTTATACTGAGACTCTTTGTCTATTCTGAGTTGGTCGACCGCATTCACATTTACTATTTTCTTCTTCTTTTCTTGAAATTCAATAGGTGATCCAGAGTAAGTTTCAATCAAGTTATCTTTTTGTTCAACAATTTGAGCCAGCTCATGGAGGGTGATGTTAGCCTTAATTTTCTTCATATCCTCAATGATGTTATACTCCTTCCTAGTTACTTCTATATAGTGATATTGAATCTTATTTCCATTACCCTTTGGTGAGGGAGGATCATTATTACGAGTAGGTTCTGGATTCTCACATCTCAAATTATAACTGTCCCTTTGGAACTGTTGAAAAACTTGCACTTCATCCATAGGTATCTCCACAACATTCTCTGACTCATTGGGAAAAGTGAATGAATTTAAAACCATAGTCGTACTATTTTTGGATGAACCAGAACTATCAATATTTCTCTGATTTTTAGGAAAATTTAACTCACCAGGAAAAGCTTCAAAGTTGGGTAATTCTAGGTCACAAATGTTTACTTTAGGCACTTCCACCTTGAACTTTTTAGAATCTTTCTCTATATTTTTCACATGCTGAGTGTGTGTCACAGTTAATGGAGTTTCCTTGGGTAGAGCGTGACATGTTGGCACTAATTCATGATGTGGAATGGGATTCAAAATAGGCATGTTCTGCGTAACATAGGATATCAAAGGACTGCTCAAAATTTGAGGTCCTAACTGTCTTTCAAGAATTAAAGCTTCCTTATAAGCTCATGTCAGGGTTGTGATATTGATGTCTCTCTTGAGGAAAATAGAGGTCACCGAATCCAATGCATTCTTATAGATTTCTAAGACTAGATTTGCACTTGGGATGTAATGACCAATCATTCTACCATAAGCTTTTTGGAACCTTACATTGAAAGACCTGATATCTTCACCAGACTCCCTCTTAATGTTACAAAATTGTTAATATAGCACACTAGGATCAATCACTTCACCAAATTGTGATAAAAAAACTTTCTCCAGGTCATTCCAACTAGTAATAGAGTCATTAGTAAGATCCAAAAACCAATCGTATGCTTCCCCTTGGAGTGTGAATGGGAATAACCTACAAGCCACATCTTCATGCTGCATATTTAACAACTTTAGAGCATTTTTATATGCCACCAGGTGTTTTTCTGCTATTCTGATTCCATCATGTTTGTAGGTAGGAAGATACTTCTCAGGATTTCTTGGTAAATCATGTGCTTCTCCAGGGATATTCAAAGTAGTGGAACCAAACCAGCTCGCCATTACTACCTGATTAATGATAATATTTTGAGTTGTAGTTGGAGGAACTACAAGTGGTGATAAAACTATGTTGGACAAAGACTTGGCCCTTTTGAGGCTGCTTCTCCTTGGGGTTTCTAACTCAGGCACAAGGAGCTCTCCAGCTCTGGAGTGGGACCTAGTTACTCTGTAGGTAGAATCTAGCTTTTCACAAACAACTTACAATCCCTAAAAAATACTAAACGGAGTTTAGTAGGCCCTCCTTCTAGCATCAATTTTAAATGTTGGTTCGACTTTCATACACACCCCGTGAGGAATTGAGCATAAAATACCGATAACACTTATACGAGATAAATCCCACTCACTTTAGGATCTTACTGGTTATCCAAGGTGTGAGTTACAGAGTTGGGTCGAATGGCTATTCACTCTTTTTCGCTTCTGGAATAGTTTCAAGTGGACTGTCTGTTACCTTACAACGGGCTCGACCTTCATTTAAAAATGTTTAGGGGTTGCTATCTTTGTTGAAAATCTGATTTACAATGAGTTCTTTGATATAGCTCTTTATGTTTTAGCAGATTAAATAAAAGACAAATTTGAAAGAAAATAAAAATGGATCATTTAACAGTAGAAAAAAGAGAGTAGGGTAGGGTAGAAAAGAGAAGCTTATCCAAGTTAGTTGCATAATCAAAACTATCAATTTCAATTACACTATTTAGCTTCACAATAGAACCAATCAAAGAGGAAGGTGTCCATCTTTCTAAGATCACCTTCTACTAAGAGCATAAGATGGAGATGACAAAGATCTGAAAGAAAATCATAAATAGAAGGGAAGTCACTGTCAATTGGTATCTCTCACCAGTAGCTTAGCTCGCATAGTGAGGATAGAGCAATTAGAACAGACCTGAACCTTAATTCTCTAACTTTACCTAGCATATAACAAATGGAATGAAGCCTAGCAACATATTCAATCTTGATAACACAGATTTATAGCTAAAATAAATAGAACTTTAGTGAGACAAAAACAGAAGAAGGTGCACTTATCGAAATCCAAAAGAGATTAGGCTCCTGGCCATGCTATCATAGAAGAACGATTTCACACCAACCCCAAGTCCAGAATAAAGCATTCAAACAAGATTTACAAGAAATTGCTAGAATGTATTTTATTCCAAGTTTTCACCTCCATCCTTTACATTCAAGAGAAGTATATATAGACTCAAGAAAGACCCTGATCTTTTCAAAATATCTTCTTCCAAATATCTAAATCTTATCGTAAAAATCCCACCGTCGAAGATTTACAATATAAGGTATTTTTATATAGAGTTTCGATAAACCCTAATCACTTTGAAAATCTTCGTGTGGATCTTGCCATAAATGGAGAAGATAAGATTTGGTTTTATCTTTGTCAAATGGGCATTGCGTGTAAATGTATCTTTATATTTCGGTAAGCTGTTAGAGCATCTCATTAATTCTTCTACAAAATTTGGATTAGTCATTGACTTTCGAGGTCTTCCATCCTCGCACAGCTGCCTTTATTTGGTTCGAGTCGAGATTCTCTCCCCGCCATTACTTTTGCCATAAATTTTCTCGGCAAATGCATCCACCGAAATTTTTTCTTAAAGTTTGTATTTGCGGCCAGATCTACAAAATCTAGATGAGTCACTGATTTCTCGGCATCTCTTTTCTTTATCTTTCGGCAAGCTGTCAGAGCATCTCATTAATTTCTCACTTGATTTGTGTCAAAATTCAGGTTTGTCTGTCTTTCTCGCCATTACTTTTGCCATGAATGTAACTGTCGAATTACTTTTTGCAAAAGAAAAACAAAGATTAGAATTAATTAATTTTCCCATTTAAATATTTCTAGGGTTTGGACTGTGTCGAAAAGCTTTCACTTCCTTTGGATGGGTGATGAAAAATTTAAAGAATGGCCAAATTTTGCAAAATGAATATAAATCCAAACATGTCACGATATCGCAACATTTTCTTCAAGTTACTTCTTCCTTGCTTGTGCCTTCACGAAAATGGAACATGTTGCGATATCGTGACATTTCCTTCACTTCATGTCTTTTAAGATTTTGTCTTCACGAAAATGGAACATGTCGCGATATCGCAACATTTCCTCCACTTTGTCTCTTCCAAGCATTGGCCCTCATGAAAATGGAACATGTCGCGAAATCGCGACGTTTCCTCCTCTTAATCTCTTCCAAGCATTGGCCCTCGTGAAAATGGAACATGTCGCGAAATCGCGACAGTTCCTTCACTTCGCTTCTTTTAGGCTTTCTTCTTTGCGAAAATGGAACATGTCACAAAATCACGACATTTCCTCCACTTTGTCTCTTCCAAGCATTGGCCCTCGCGAAAATGGAACATGTCACGATATCGTGACATTTCCTCCACTTTGTCTCTTCCAAGCATTGGCCCTCGTGAAAATGGAACATGTTGCAATATTGCAACATTTCCTTCACTTAGTCTCTTCCAAGCGTTGGCCCTCGCAAAAATGGAACATGTCACGAAATCGTGACATTGCCTTCACTTAGTCTCTTCCAAGCATTGGCCCGCGCGAAAATGGAACATGTCATGAAATTGCGACATTTCCTTCACTTAGTCTCTTCCAAGCATTGGCCCTCGCAAAAATGGAACATGTCGCGAAATCGTGACATTTCCTTCACTTAGTCTCTTCCAAGCATTGGCCCTCGTGAAAATGGAACATGTCACGAAATCGCGACATTTCCTTCAAGTCATTACTTCCAAGCCCTTGCCTTCATGAAAATGGAACATGTCGCGATATCGCGACATCAGAGTTTAAAATATTTTAGGATACAATAAATTTGAGCAAAAGTCCGACAAGTCCAAAAGTGGAACATGTTGCAATATTGCGACATTTCCCTCAAGTCATTATTTCCAACCTTTTGCCCTCACGAAAATGAGACATGTCTGAAAATGGAACATGTCGCGATATCACGACATCAGACTTTAAAAGATTTTAGGATACAATTAAATTTGAGAAAAAGTACGACAAGTCCAAAAATGGAACATGTCGCGATATCATGACATTTCCCTCAAGCTTTTCTTCTGAGCTATTCCTCTTGCGAAAATGAGACATGTCCGAAAATGGAACATGTCGCGATATCGTGACATTTCCCTCAAGATTTTCTTTCTAGCTTTTCCTCTCACGAAAATGAGATAGGTCTAAAAATGGAACATGTCGTGATATCATGACATTTCTCTTAAGATTTTCTTCCGAGATTTTCCTCTCATGAAAATGAGACAGGTCCGAAAATGGAACATGTCGCGATATCGCGACATGTCCCTCAAGCTTTTCTTCTACTTTGCAAATTCTCCAAAAATTGTAGGTTGACTCCAGTGATTTTGTCCATCTGTATTTGGAATTTTTACATATTGGTGAAGGATCTTACTTACTCAGAAATAATTTTAACATTTGAAAAATGAATTTTAAATTGCTCGAGAATGATCAGCTTCACATGGTGTAGAAAAAATGATGAAAAACTCAAAGTGCCCAGAATTTGATGAAACTTTACAAGAATTTAAAAAGGCCCAAAGGGTATCCAAATTTGTAAACGAAACTTAGAAATTCATCACGGATTAAGGGAAAATGCATTTAGAAGTTTTCTAGCCAGAAATAGAAACTGCTATTGAAATCAATGCCATATGCAAGTCTACTTGGACACTTTAATGTAGGCAAAGTTTGAAAAAGGGTGCAAGCAAAATTTGGAATTAAAACCCGAAAAACTCAAGAGGGTCCCTGCGAAAAAATAAAAATTAAAAATTTTCAAAGGATAGAATTTTATTTTTTAGTGGGGGTGTGTTGCTTCTCAACAAATGTCGATATCTACGGGGAAAATAGTAGCACTATTTAGAATCCAGAACTCTAGTTTCAAAATAATTTAGACTATGTACCATGCTTTGCCACAAATATATTTTTTAAAATGACTTAACTACTATCTGCTAGTTGTTAAAGTTTCCCAAGGACATACTAGGTTGAACCACTTAAGGAAGATTCTGATGTGCGATTACAAGTGTATAAACCTTCCTTCAAGAATGATTGGGGCTTCGAATGCTTGCTATGGATAGAACAACTATTTAGATTATGTAGGGGAAACCGAATAGAGCTCTGTTTACTAGTTTAGCCTTTTACAGCCCCGACAGAGTTACTCTTTAGATTTTCACGACCCTAATCTTTTCCAAATATGAGGTAGCATCTATAGCCTAGCGAACACGTTTGAGATGTATCCTTTGGGAGCCTTGGCTATGTGCAGAACAGAGTGCCAATTTTATGTTGCCTTGCCCAACTTTCACCTTCTCTCTCTTTTTCTTTTGAAAGATACCGATTACTGGAGTGCCTTATTGCTTTTTTTTTTTTTTTATTCATCGAGCAATTGATCAATTAACTGTTTTAGCCCAGGTACCAACAACTTCCTTGGACGCTTTGATGTAATTTTATGAATCGGAGTCCCTTCTTACGACCAACTTTTCTTGAATTCCCTGGGAGTTCTTCAGCCAAACAATATAGTAGTTTCTTTATAATAAAAATAATTGTGGCAAGCAAGATACAAAATCCAATTATTTTTCTACTGTTGTTCTAAATAACAAGTAGTCCCACTTTTAAATCCTAGCAGACTAGGCCAATTTTAAATGTTGATTTGTGTTTTCTTTGTTTAGGCAAACTCAAACAAACATTTTAACATTTTCTACTATTTATTTTAGTTGTAAATCTGTGTTATCAATATTGATAATGCTTGGAAAAGACAAAGTGGAGGAAATGTCATGATATCGCGACATGTTCCATTTTCATGAGTGGAGGAAATTATTGGCAATTTTGGGTTTGAGATCCTAGCTTCTTGTCTATGAGTTGTCATTGATGTCAAAAGGAAATGGCATTAATGTTAAGAGGATGTGTTGGATTCAAAGGTGGAAGATTCCAAGAGAATCTTTTTAAGAGAATCCGGAGAGATTCCATTTGCAAGGGTTTTTCATTAAAACCAAATCGGTTTTTATTAAAACCAAGTTGGATAGGGTTTTTATTAAAACCAAGTTAAATGGTTTTTATTAAAACCAATGGAGGTTCTCTTTATTATTTATTTAATTATTATTTAAAACCCTTCAAGGTTTTAATTAATTAATTATTTAATTAATTAAGGGAGAAATTATTTTTAATTTATTAAAAATACTTAAAGGTTTTAAAACCTTTTTTTATTCTTAATTTATTAAAATTATTTAAGGGTTTTTAAACCCTTTTTGAAAAGACTTTTGATTAATTTCGAAATGGTCTTTATTTCTACCGACGTCAAGGTGTCTTCGAAGAGACTATTTATTCTCCAACTCCTAAGGTTGGAAGGCTAATTAATTCAAAATTCCCCGAATGCAATTTGCGGTGTTTGTGCTCTGTATTCGTTACGATCGAAGGAAGACTTAGAAGCACGTGTGGTTGAAAAGTCTTCGGGAGTTTTTTTTGAGGGTGAAGTGGAGGGAAGTTCACTTGTGAACTTCATAGCCCGCGTGGGCTAGTGGCAGCGAAGGCTGCTGTTGGGCGCTGCATTGGCGGAGGTCACCGTTTTGAGTCTCGCGAGGGTGCTTTGCTAGAGTAACACATGTTTTTATTAAAACGTCTTTATGCCGCAAAATTTGGAGTTTCTTGGACAACGATTTATAAGGTGTGATTAAATTTTATGAGTTTTGGCTTTTGTGATTAGCATTGAATAAAAGCTTAGGAGAAATAAGGGCATATTTCTTTGGATGTATTTTTAAGATTATTCTTTGCTATGCTAAAATTAAAAATGGAGGTATAAGGTGTGAGTCTGTGATTGTTGATTTATTGGCATGTTATGGTGGTTGTGTTTAAAGAAGTGGAGCTAAAAGGTGTAATAAAGGAAGTTTATATTATTGCTCATTTCTTTTTATTCTAACCCTAACTTGGTTGGAAGTTTGAGAGTTGTGTGTGGTGACAACTTGAAGGTTCAATTATCTTCTACTCCAATAAGGTATGGGCACATTCTTCTTATGAGTATGATTGGTGTATGTTTTCTGAAATAAGGTTGGAGTGAAAAGGTATTCTACTAGGTATCCTTTGGCTAGGTGTAAATCCTATTTTCTAGTTTGTTGAAGACTACTTATGCATTGTTATCCTTAAGGAGAGTTTTTGGTGAATGCATAATTTATGGTTTGAGATAGTGGAAGCTTTGTGCACTAGGGTTTATATTTGTGAGTCTAGCTACTTGCATTGAGTTGGTGGAACCCTTGGTTGGATGTTTTGAGTTTGATGGTTGAGTTGCTTCCATAGAGGTTGTTTGATCAAGTTATTGCTTTACTTGATTCATGATATTGGGCTTACTCCATTGAGTTGATTTGAGCAAGTTATTCTTTGCATTTGGTGATATTGTGTTGGTGGCTGTTTTGTTCAAATATCTTTGGAGGGAAAAGGATTTCTACTTGTTTCCTTTTCTTGTGATGATTGGTTGAATGCTTCAAGGTTGATGTTGAGTTGAATGGTGTTGGTTGACTAAACCTTGTTTGATGAGCATTGTTGTTGAAACCCTAATTGATGGTGAAAAGAACATGAGTATCATTGTTATGTGATTCTTTGCATAGTTGGCAATTGTTGGGGTTTCATGTTCTTGAAAGAAAACATTCTATCCTATCCATTTCAGATATTGAGTTGAGTTTTCAGATTTGAGATTGAGATTGAGCTGAGTTGATTTGAGTTGAGTTTTGAGATTGGGATTTGAGTATAGAACATATTGAGTCTCTAACAATTCTCTTTATGCTTCTATGAGTTTGAAAAATCACATTGGGTCTCTAAAAATTCACTTTGTGATTTCCTACTAAGAAAGTTTTTCTTGGTGAGCTTGCTGAGTTTTTGGACAGGTTCCAGTGGGGACTTGTGAGCAGTTTTTGGATAGGTTCCAGTGGGGACTTGTGAGTAGTTTTTGGACAGGTTTCGGTGGGGACTTGTGAGCAGATTTGGACAGGTCCTAGCAGAGGACTTGTGAGATGAGTTTGATAGTTCTATCAGAGAACTTGAGGACAGAGGTGCATTGGTTCTATGAGAAGAACTTGAGGACAGATTTGGCAAGTCTTTGAGAAGGCTTGTATGCAGAGGATTGATTTGTTCAAGAGTTGGATAGATCTAATAGACAGAGGAAGACTTGTACTAGACCGACTGACTCGTGTTTGGTACAGGTTGTTGAGCTGCTGTGGACGTGATCATAGAAGGCAGAGGTCTCTTAGGCTAAGCATTGAGGACAGGAGGTCTTCGGTGGAAAGGAGTTCCACATGCTGGCAAGAGGTAGAGGCAGTTGATCTTCTGAGGGATCATTTCTAGAGCAGAGGGGAAGGTATCTCCTTTGAGCAGAGGCTCATAAATTTTGATTGGGGGAAGGTATCTCCTTTGGGCCGAGGCTCATAAACATTGTAATTGGGAAGGATTCCCAAAGAACTTTGAGATAACTTTTAGAGAAAAGTTTTTTGGACGTAGCTCTAGCCATTCCGGGTGAACCACGTTAAAATTGGTGTCACTTTGTGGATGATATTGTGCATTGCTTTTATATTGCTTTACTATTTTGAAGTATAAAGGAAAAAGTAAAAAGAGGTCTTATACTGTTCACCCCCTCTCAGTATAAGCTTGTGTTCTTCAATTGGTATCAGAGCAAGTGCCTTTGAAAAGTTTAACAACTTGAAGGAAAAGCTAGTAAAGAACACAATGGATTATTCAAGTGGCAATGCAACACCTATTCTTGATGGGTCAAATTTTGGTCTTTGGAGTGCAAGGATGAAGGTTCATCTAATGGCACTTGGGAATGAGGTTTGGGAAGTGATTGAAGATGAGTACACTATTCCTGAACATGGTCCTAATACTAAAGAAGAAAGGCTCCTACATCACAACAATTCAAAAGCAATGAATGCAATCTTGAAAGGCTTACAGAAAGTAGATCTCACCAAAGTGATTCACTGCAAGACAGCTAGTGAAATGTGGAAAAAGTTGAAGGTGGTTCATACAAGTGATACAAATTTCAGAAAGGCCAAGTTGAGACACTTCAAAGGTATGTTTGAACAACTCAAGATGAATGATGATGAAAAGATTAGTGACTACATGCTTCGTATGGATGAGGTTGTTAACTCCATGAAAGACTTAGGTCTTGAGCTTGCTGAAAATGATGTTTGTGATAAGATTTTAAGATCTCTTCCTAATAGATTTAGTGAAAATATTTCTGCTATTGAGGAAGCTAAATATTTGGATAAGTTGAAAAAGGATGAGCTCCATAGTATACTTGCAGCATTTGAGTTGAGAACTCAAGTGAAGGTTGATGTCAAGAAAGAGGCAACTTTCAAGGCTACCAAGAATTCCAAGGGTAAACAACTTCAAGATAGTGATGAGTCTTCTAGTGATGAAGAGGCATATTACAGAAAGAAAGGCAAGTTCTCTAGAAAGCACAAAAGTATGAAAAATATAAGATGTTTCAATTGTGGAAAGTTTGGTCATTATGCTACTGATCGTAACTGTTCCCAAGAATGAAAGTGATGAAGATAAACAAGATTCTAAGAGCAAGGATTCTAAAAAGCACAAGCATCACAGGAAAAACAAATATGAGCACAACAATCAAGGAAAGAGGTATTCTCACAAGCACAAGAAGAGTTTCTACCTAGACAAAGCAAGTAAGTGTTCTAGTAGTGATAGTGAAAGTTCTTCAAGTGATAATGAAAATGAGATGTTGTTCATATCAAAAAAAGAGGAAGAACCGAAACATAGATTCATTATCATGAAATGTCTTAGATGTGGAAATTTTGGTCACCTTGAGGATGATTGCACAAATAATGATTTGGTTTCTAGTATGTATGAGGATGCTTCAGAAAACTATAAGGAAGATGCATGTATGGTTTTTGAAAAGGGTAGCACCTCTAGTGATAAGAAATCTGAAAAAGGCTTTGATGATTCAAAAATCAAACAAATAGAGGAAGATATAGAGGAAGGTGAAGTAGATCTTGAAGGTGAACTTATTAGTGCTCTTAGTGCTTTGAAAAAGGAAAGAAAGAAGAATGCTAGACTCAAGGATAAGTTAGATGAATGTTGTATGGAGAGAGATGATCTTATAGAAAGTCTTGACTTCTCTATGGCTAAGACACAAGAACTCAAGGATGAGTTAGAGTCTAAGGTTCTTGAGTATAGTGAGTTAGAAAAGAAAAATGGCTTCTTTGAAAGAGGAAACTAAAGAGTACAAGGATAAGCTTTACAGGTTTCAAGATAGCTCCAAAAAGGTTAAGTCACTCATCAAAGGTCAAAGAAAGACAACAGATAAAACAGGCCTTGGTTTTGTTAAGCCACACAAGGAACAAGTTGGAGAGTCTAGTAAGAGACTCCAAAAGGAAGAGAGTTCTGATGAGGAAAGTATTTCAGAAAAAGGAGTCCTTGAATGATAGATGCACATAAATAGAAAACATAATTCAGAATGAGAAGAAGAAGTTTTCAAAACCTAAGAGGTCAATTAAAGGAAAGTTTCAAGGCAGATGTTTTGTTTGTCACAGGTTTGGTCACATGGCTTCACATTGCATGGCTCAAGTGAAGGAGGTAAATGATAGTTTCAGAAGTGCTAGTTACTTTCAAGGGTATTGCTACTCTTGTCAATAGTTTGGGCACAAGGCAGTTTATTGCAAGGCAAATAACAGGCACAGGTTTGGTCAGAACATGTTTGGCCAGAACAGGTTTGGTCAGAATAGGTTTGGTCAGAACAGGTTTGGCCAGAACAGGTTTGGTCAAAACTAGTGGATTCAAAGATCAGGTTTACCTCAGAGAAACAACATCATCAAGTGTTTCAAGTGCAACAATGAAGGTCACATAATCAGACAGTGTAGAGCTGAAATTCTAGAATACAGGAACATGAACAATGGCATGATCAAGTCCAAGGATCAAGGCATGGACAAGAACATGGATGAGAACAAGAACAAGAACAGTGAAAAGAATAGGAATATGGACAAAGAGTTCAAGAGAAGGCCCAGAAAGGAAGTTATAGACACTGATGATGATCAGTGCCTAATGGGAGTTTTACTCCCACCCAAGAATTAATCACCTCATTAGGAGGTGGGGGAGGGACTAAGCTAAGAGGCTCATTCTTAGTCCCGAGCCCCAAAGGTGACCCTTTGCCATTGATGACAAAGGGGGAGAGATTTGAGTAAGGGGGAGAGCCTCAAGACAGGGGGAGCTGTTTATGTTGAGTTTCTGTGTTGTTGAGAAGCATGGTTTGCCATCAATGACAAAGGGGGAGATTGTTGGCAATTTTGGGTTTGAGATCCTAGCTTCTTGTCTATGAGTTGTCATTGATGTCAAAAGGAAATGGCATTAATGTTAAGAGGATGTGTTGGCTTCAAAGGTGGAAGATTCCAAGAGAATATTTTTAAGAGAATCCGGAGAGATTCCATTGGCAAGGGTTTTTCATTAAAACCAAACCGGTTTTTATTAAAACCAAGTTGGATAGGGTTTTTATTAAAACCAAGTTAAATGGTTTTTATTAAAACCAATGGAGGTTCTCTTTATTATTTATTTAATTATTATTTAAAACCTTTCAAGGTTTTAATTAATTAATTATTTAATTAATTAAGGGAGAAATTATTTTTAATTTATTAAAAATACTTAAAGGTTTTAAAACCTTTTTTATTCTTAATTTATTAAAATTATTTAAGGGTTTTTAAACCCTTTTTGAAAAGACTTTTGATTAATTTCGAAATGGTCTTTATTTCTACCAATGTCAAGGTGTCTTCGAAGAGACTATTTATTCTCCAACTCCTAAGGTTGGAAGGCTAATTAATTCAAAATTCCTTGAATGCAATTTGCGATGTTTGTGCTCTGTATTCGCTGCGATCGAAGGAAGACTTAGAAGCACGTGCGGTTGAAAAGTCTTCGGGAGTTTTTTTTGAGGGTGAAGTGGAGGGAAGTTCACTTGTGAACTTCATAGCCCGCATGGGCTAGTGGCAGCGAAGGCTGCTGTTGGGCTTTGCATTGGCGGAGGTTGCCGTTTCGAGTCTCACGGGGGTGCTTTGCTAGAGTAACACACGTTTTTATTAAAATGTCTTTATGCCATGAAATTCGAAGTTTCTTGGACAGTGATTTATAAGGTGTGATTAAATTTTATGAGTTTTGGCTTTTGTGATTAGCATTGAATAAAAGCTTAGGAGAAATAAGGGCATATTTCTTTGGATGTATTTTTAAGATTATTCTTTGCTATGCTAAAATTAAAAATGGAGGTATAAGGTGTGAGTCTGTGATTGTTGATTTATTGGCATGTTATGGTGGTTGTGTTTAAAGAAGTGGAGCTAAAAGGTGTAATAAAAGAAGTTTATATTATTTCTCATTTCTTTTTATCCTAACCCTAACTTGGTTGGAAGTTTGAGAGTTGTGTGTGGTGACAAAAGGTTCAATTATCTTCTACTCCAATAAGGTATGGGCACATTCTTCTTATGAGTATGATTGGTGTATGTTTTTTGAAATAAGGTTGGAGTGAAAAGGTATTCTACTAGGTATCCTTTGGCTAGGTGTAAATCCTACTTTCTGGTTTGTTGAAGACTACTTATGCATTGTTATCCTTAAGGAGAGTTTTTGGTGAATGCATAATTTCTGGTTTGAGATAGTGGAAGCTTTGTGCACTAGGGTTTATATTTGTGAGTCTAGCTACTTGCATTGAGTTGGTGGAACCCTTGGTTGGATGTTTTGAGTTTGATGGTTGAGTTGCTTCCATAGAGGTTGTTTGATCAAGTTATTGCTTTACTTGATTCATGATATTGGGCTTACTCCATTGAGTTGATTTGAGCAAGTTATTCTTTGCATTTGGTGATATTGTGTTGGTGGCTATTTTGTTCAAATATCTTTGGAGGGAAAAGGATTTCTACTTGTTTCCTTTTCTTGTGATGATTGGTTGAATGCTTCAAGGTTGATGTTGAGTTGAATGGTGTTGGTTGACTAAACCTTGTTTGATGAGCATTGTTGTTGAAACCCTAATTGATGGTGAAAAGAACATGAGTATCATTGTTATGTGATTCTTTGCATAGTTGGCAATTGTTGGGGTTTCATGTTCTTGAAAGAAAACATTCTATCCTATCCATTTCAGATATTGAGTTGAGTTTTCAGATTTGAGATTGAGATTGAGTCGAGTTGATTTGAGTTGAGTTTTGAGATTGGGATTTGAGTATAGAACATATTGAGTCTCTAACAATTCTCTTTATGCTTCTATGAGTTTGACAAATCACATTGGGTCTCTAACAATTCACTTTGTGATTTCCTACTAAGAAAGTTTTTCTTGGTGAGCTTGCTGAGTTTTTGGACAGGTTCCAGTGGGGACTTATGAGCAGTTTTTAGACAGGTTCCGGTGGGGACTTGTGAGCAGATTTGGACAGGTCCTAATAGAGGACATGTGAGCTGAGTTTGATAGTTCTATCAAAGAACTTGAGGATAGAGGTGCATTGGTTCTATGAGAAGAACCTGAGGACAGATTTGGCAAGTCTTTGAGAAGGCTTGTATGCAGAGGATTGATTTGTTCAAGATTTGGATAGATCTGATAGACAGAGGAAGACTTGTACTAGACCTACTGACTATGTTTGGTACAGGTTGTTGAGCTACTGTGGGCATGATCATAGAAGGCAGAGGTCTCTTAGGCTAAGCATTGAGGACAGGAGGTCTTCGATGGAAATGAGTTCCACGTGTTGGCAAGAGGTAGAGGCAGTTGATCTTCTGAGGGATCATTTCTAGAGCAGAGGGGAAGGTATCTCCTTTGAGCAGAGGCTCATAAATTCTGATTGGGGGAAGGTATCTCCTTTGAGTAGAGGCTCATAAATTCTGATTGGGGGAAGGTATCTCCTTTGGGCCGAGGCTCATAAACATTGTAATTGGGAAGGATTCCCAAAGAACTTTGAGATAACTTTTAGAGAAAAGTTTTGTGGACGTAGCCCAACCATTCTGGGTGAACCACATTAAAATTGGTGTCACTTTGTGGATGATATTGTGCATTGCTTTGATATTGCTTTGGGTATATTGCTTTACTATTTTGAAGTATAAAGGAAAAAGTAAAAAGAGGTCTTATACTGTTCACCCCCCCTCTTAGTATAAGCTTGTGTTCTTCAGAAATGTCGCGATATCGCGACATGTTCCATTTTCATGAGGGCCAATGCTTAGAAGAGACTAAGTGAAGAAAATGTCACGATTTTGTGACATGTTCCTTTTTTGTGAGGGCCAATGCTTGGAAGAGACTAAGTGAAGGAAATATCACGATTTCGTGACATGTTCCATTTTCATGAGGGCCAATGCTTGGAAGAGACTAAGTGAAGGAAATGTCACGATTTTGCGACATGTTCCATTTTCGTGAGGGCCAATGCTTGGAAGAGACTAAGTGAAGGAAATGTCGTGATTTTATGACATGTTCTATTGTCACGAGGGCCAATGCTTAGAAGAGAGTAAGTGAAGGAAATGTCATGATTTCGTGACATGTTCCATTTTCACGAGGGCCAATGCTTGGAAGAGACAAAGTGGAGGAAATGTCACGATATCGTGACATGTTCCATTTTCATGAGGGCCAATGCTTGGAAGAGACAAAGTGGAGGAAATGTCATGATTTTGCAACATGTTCCATTTTCACGAGGAAGAAAGCCTAAAAGAAGCGAAGTGAAGGAACTGTCGTGATTTCGCGACATGTTCCATTTTTGCAAGGGCCAATGCTTGGAAGAGATTAAGTGGAGGAAATGTCATGATTTCATGACATGTTCCATTTTCGTGAGGGCCAATGCTTGGAAGAGATTAAGTGGAGGAAATGTCATGATATTGCGACATGTTCCATTTTCACGAGGGCCAATGCTTGGAAGAGATTAAGTGGAGGAAATGTCATGATATCGCGACATGTTCCATTTTTGAGAGGGCCAATGCTTGTAAGATATTAAGTGGAGGAAATGTCACTATTTCGTGACATGTTCCATTTTCACGAGGGCCAATGCTTGGAAGAGACAAAGTGGAGGAAATGTCGCGATATCGTGACATGTTCCATTTTCGTGAAGACAAAAGCTTAAAAGACATGAAGTGAAGGAAATGCCACGATATCGCGACATGTTCCATTTTTGTGAAGGCACCAGCAAGGAAGAAGTAACTTTAAGAAAATTTCGCGATATCACAACATGTTTGGATTTATATTCATTTTGTAAAATTTGGTCATTTTTTAAAATTTTCATCACCCATCCAATGGAAGTGAAAGCTTTTCGACACAGTCCAAACCCTAGAAATATTTAAATGGGAAAATTAATTAATTCTAATCTTTGATTTTCTTTTGCAGAAAGTAATTCGACAGTTACATTAATAGCGGAAGTAATGGTGAGAAAGATAGACAAACCTGAATTTCGACACAAATCAAGCGAGGAATTAATGAGATGCTCTAACAGCTTGCCGAAAGATAAATAAAAGAGATGCCGGGAAATCAGTGACTCATCTAGATTTTGCAGATCTGGCCACAAATACAAACTTTAAGGAATTTTTCGGTGGATACATTTATCGAGAAAATTTATGGCAAAAGTAATGGCTTGGAGAGAATCTCGACTCGAACCAAACAAAGGTAGTTGTGCGAGGATGGAAGACCTCGGACGTCAATGACTCATCCAAATTTTGTAGAAGAATTAATGAGATGCTCTGATAGCTTACCGAAAGATAAAGATACATTTACACGCAGTGCCCATTTGATGAAGATAAAACCAAATCTTATCTTCTCCATTTATAGCAAGATCCACACGAAGATTTTTAGAGTGATTAGGGTTTATCAAAACTCTATATAAAAATACCCTATATTGTAAAGCTTCGACGGTGGGATTTTTATGATAAGATTTAGATATTTGGAAGAAGATATTTTGAAAAGATCAGGGTCTGTCCTAAGTCTATATATACTTCTCTTGAATGTAAAGGATGGAGGTGAAAACTTGGAATAAAAGACATTCTAGCAATTTCTTGCAAATCTTGTTTGAATGCTTTTTTTTGGACCTAGGGTTGGTGTGAAATTGTTCTTCTGTGATAGCGAGGCTAGGAGCCTAATCTCTTTCAAATTTTGATAAGTGCACCTTCTATTTTCATCTCACTAAAGTTCTATTTATTTTAGTTGTAAATTTGTGTTATCAAGATTGAATATGCTGCTAGGCTTCATTCCGTTTGTTGTATGCTAGGGAAAGTTAGAGATTTAAGGTTCAGGTTTGTTCTAATTTCTCTATCCTCACTATGCGAGCTAAGATGTTGGTGAGAGATACCAGTTGATATCAACTTCCCTTCTATTTATGATTTTCTTTCAGATCTTTGTCATCTTCGTCTTATGCTCTTAGTAGAAGGTGATCTTAGAAAGCTGGACACCTTCCTCTTTGATTGTTTCTATTGTGAAGCTAAATAGTGTAATTGAAATTGATAGTTTTGATTCGCAACTAACTTAGATAAGCTTCTCTTTTACGCCCTACCCTACTCTCTTTGTTCTACTGTTAAATGATCCATTTTTATTTTCTTTCAAATTTGTCTTTTATTTAATCTGCTAAAACGTAAAGAGCTATATCAAAGAACTCATTGTAAATCTGATTGTCAACAAATATAACAACCCCTAAACATTTTTGAACGAAGGTCAAGCCCATTGTAAGGTAATAGATAGTCCACTTGAAACTATTCCAGAAGCGGAAAATAGTGAATAGCCATTCGACCCAACTCTGTAACTCACACCTTAGATAACCAGCAAGATCCTAAAGTGAGTGGGATTTATCCTGTATAAGTGTTATCAGCATTTTATGCTCAATTCCTCATGGGGTGTGTATGAAAGACAAACCAACATTTAAAATTGAGTCATTGATTTCCTGACATCTCTTTTCTTTATCTTTCGAAAAGCTGTCAGAGCATCTCATTAATTCCTCGCTTGATTTGTGCTGAAATTTAGGTTTGTCTGTCTTTCTCGCCATTACTTTCGCCATGAATGTAACTGTCAAATTACTTTCTGCAAAAGAAAAGCAAAGATTAGAATTAATTAATTTTCCCATTTAAATATTTCTAGGGTTTGGACTGTGTCAAAAAGCTTTCACTTCCTTTGGATTAAAGAGTTAAAAGGGAGGAAAAAAGGCCACCAGTTAAAGACAAAATTGTACAGGCATCAAAATACAAAAAAAAAAATAGAACTATGCACAAAGGTTCCTTCAATCACTCAAAATATGTAGCAGATAGAAAAGTAGAGAAATAGTGCCTTAAAAAAAATTGACCATTTACAGGTAAATTTAGAAAATTACCTTTCAGGTCTTGTTGACGAAATGCACTCCGGATTATGCTTCCCAAAAATTTTGCTACGTGGGAAAGACTTGGTGCGTTTACTGTCTTCCATTTTTTTTTTCTCTTTTTTTGTTTTTTTTTTATAGATCTTGTCCAACAAAAACACCAAATCTGCATGTCCTTCACCCTGCAAATTAGTCAAGTCATATAATAACATGAATGGTGAAGTTTTCAATGCTTGCTTATGTCTTATTCTATCAGCCCATGTGCATACAATTTTTATGCCTCCTTCAAAATCAAGGCATTAACATGTTTATGCTTCTACTTGAAGGGTTTGCAGAATCATTTCAAAGGGACGAAATGTAAAACCCCCCTAGGATCAAATACCTTAAAGCCTTTATAAACCCAGATCATTACATATTCAGATTTATGTAACAAATCAAAGATATCATATTTTATTTGTACATCACAGTTCTTAATAACTTGAACATTTTGTGGTTGCTCTACTGCTCAATATCCAAGATTTCAATTTTTACCCCCCTAGTAAAATTTTCATAATTTGCTCTTTCACCTGAGCCTTGTTTAGATTTAACCCCACAAATGTGGAATGTCCAAATATCATTGTTGTGATTGGTTAGAGTTGTAACTGGTCTCACCTTCTCAGTTGTCAAATTATAAACTCTAATATATGTATCAACACGATTTACAACCTCTTTTTTGATATTATGTTCAGTGATCACATGCTTATACTGAGACTCTTTGTCTATTCTGAGTTGGTTGACAACATTCACATTTACTATTTTCTTCTCCTTTTCTTGAAATTCAATAGGTGGTCCAGAGTAAGTTTCAATCAAGTTATCTTTTTTTTCAACAATCTGAGCCGACTCATGGAGGGTGATGTTAGCCTTAATTTTCTTCATATCCTCAATGATGTTATACTCCTTCCTAGTTACTTATGTATAGTGATATTGAATCTTATTTCCATTACCCTTTGGTGATGGAGGATCATTATTAGGAGTAGTTTCTAGATTCTCACATCTCAAATTATAACTGTCCCTTTGGAACTATTGAAAAACTTGCACTTCATCCATAGGTATCTCCACAACATTCTCTGACTCATCGGGAAAAGTGAATGAATTTGAAACCATAGTCGTACTATTTTTGGATGAACCAGAACTATCAATATTTCTTTGATTTTTAGGAAAATTTAACTCACCAGGAAAAGCTTCAAAGTTGGGTAATGCTAGGTCACAAATGTTTACTTTAGGCACTTCCACCTTGAAATTTTTAGAATCTTTCTCTATATTTTGCACATGTTGAGTGTGTGTCATAGTTAATGGAGTTTCCTTGGGTAGAGCGTGACATGTTGGCACTAACTCATGATGTGGAATGGGATTCAAAATAGGCATGTTCTGCGTAACATAGGATATCAAAGGACTGCTCAAAATTTGAGGTCCTAACTATCTTTCAAGAATTAAAGCTTCCTTATAAGCTCATGTCAGGGTTGTGATATTGATGTCTCTCTTGAGGAAAATAGAGGTCATCGAATCCAATGCATTCTTATAGATTTCTAAGACTAGATTTGCACTTGGGATGTAATGACCAATCATTCTACCATAAGATTTTTGGAACCTTACATTGAAAGACCTGATATCTTCACCAGACTCCCTCTTAATGTTAGAAAACTATTGATATAACACACTGGGGTCAATCACTTCACCAAATTGTGATACAAAAACTTTCTCCAGGTCATTCCAACTAGTAATAGAGTCATTAGTAAGATCCAAAAACTAGTCGTATGCTTCCCCTTGGAGAGTGAATGGGAATAACCTACAAGCCACATCTTCATGCTGCACATTTAACAACTTTAGAGCATTTTTATATGCCACCAGGTGTTCTTCTGCTGTTCTGATTCCATCATGTTTGTAGGTAGGAAGATACTTCTCAAGATTTCTTGGTAAATCATGTGCTGCTCCAGGGATATTCAAAGTAGTGGAACCCAACCAGCTCGCCATTACTACCTGATTAACAATAATATTTTGAGTTGCAGTTATAGGAACTACAAGTGGTGATAAAACTATGCTAGACAAATACTTGGCCCTTCTGAGGCTGCTTCTCCTTGGGGTTTCTAACTCAGGCATAAGGAGCTCTCCAGCTCTAGAGTGGGACCTGGTTACTCTGTAGGTAGAATCTAGCTTTTCACAAACAACTTACAATCTGTAAAAAATACTGAACGGATTTCAGTAGGCCCTCCTTCTAGCGTCAATTTTAAATGTTGGTTCGACTTTCATACACACCCCATGAGGAATTGAGCATAAAATATCGATAACACTTATACGAGATAAATCCCACTCACTTTAGTTTCTTGCTGGTTATCCAAGGTGTGAGTTACAAAGTTGGGTCAAATGGCTATTCACTCTTTTTCTCTTCTGGAATAGTTTCAAGTGGACTGTCTGTTACCTTACAACGGGCTCGACCTTCATTCAAAAATGTTTAAGGGTTACTATCTTTATTGACAATCAGATTTACAATGAGTTCTTTGATATAGCTCTTTATGTTTTAACAGATTAAATAAAAGACAAATTTGAAAGAAAATAAAAATGGATCATTTAATAGTAGAACAAAGAGATTAGGGTAGGGCAGAAAATAGAAGCTTATCTAAGTTAGTTGCAGAATCAAAACTATCAATTTCAATTACACTATTTAGCTTCACAATAGAAACAATCAAAGAGGAAGTTGTCCAACTTTCTAAGATCACCTTCTACTAAGAGCATAAGACGAAGATGACAAAGATCTGAAAGAAAATCATAAATAGAATGGAAGTCGGTGTCAATTGGTATCTCTCATCAGTATCTTAGCTCACATAGTGAGGATAGAGCAATTAGAACAGACCTGAACCTTAAATGTCTAACTTTCCCTAGCATACAACAAATGGAATGAAGCCTAGCAACATATTCAATCTTGATAACACAGATTTACAGCTAAAATAAATATAAATTTAGTGAGACAAAAATAGAAGAAGGTGCACTTATCGAAATCTGAAAGAGATTAGGCTCCTGGCCACACTATCACAGAAGAATGATTTCATACCAACCCCAGGTCCAGAATAAAGCATTCAAACAAGATTTGTAGAAAATTTCTAGAATGTCTTTTATTCCAAGTTTTCACCTCCATCCTTTACATTCAAGAGAAGTATATAAGGTATTTTTATATAGAGTTTCGATAAACCCTAATCACTCTAAAAAGCTTCGTGTGGATCTTTCCATAAATAGAGAAGATAATATTTGGTTTTATCTTCGTCAAATGGGCATTGCATGTAAATGTATATTTATCTTTCGGTAAGCTGTCAGAGCATCTCATTAATTCTTCTACAAAATTTAGATGAGTCATTGACTTTCAAGGTCTTCCATCCTCGCACAATTGCCTTTGTTTGGTTCGAGTCGAGATTCTCTCCCTGCCATTACTTTTGCCATAAATTTTCTCAGCAAATGCATCCACCGAAAAATTCCTTAAAGTTTGTATTTGCAGCCAGATCTGCAAAATCTGGATGAGTCACTGATTTCCTAGCATCTCTTTTCTTTATCTTTCGGCAAGCTGTCAGAGCATCTCATTAATTCCTCACTTGATTTGTGCCAAAATTCAGGTTTGTCTGTCTTTCTCGCCATTAATTCCGCCATGAATGTAACTATCGAATTACTTTTTGCAAAAGAAAAGCAAAGATTAGAATTAATTAATTTTCCCATTTAAATATTTCTAGGGTTTGGACTGTGTCGAAAAGGTTTCACTTCCTTTGGATGGGTGATGAAAAATTTAAAGAATGGCCAAATTTTGCAAAATGAATATAAAACCAAACATGTCGCGATATCGCGACATTTTCTTCAAGTTACTTCTTCCTTGCTGGTGCCTTCATGAAAATGGAACATGTCACGATATCGCGACATTTCCTTCACTTCATGTCTTTTAAGCTTTTGTCTTCACGAAAATGGAACATGTCGCGATATCGCGACATTTCCTCCACTTTGTCTCTTCCAAGCATTGGCCCTCATGAAAATGGAACATGTCGCGAAATCGTGACATTTCCTCCACTTAATCTCTTCCAAGCATTGGCCCTCACAAAAATGGAACATGTCGCAAAATCGCGACAGTTCCTTCACTTCGCTTCTTTTAGGTTTTCTTCCTTGCAAAAATGAAACATGTCACGAAATCATGACATTTCTTCCACTTTGTCTCTTCCAAGCATTGGCCCTCGCAAAAATGGAACATGTCGCGATATCGCCACATTTCCTCCACTTTGTCTCTTTCAAGCATTGGCCCTCACGAAAATGGAACATGTTGCGATATCGTGACATTTCCTTCACTTAGTCTCTTCAAAGAATTGGCTCTCTCAAAAATGGAACATGTCACGAAATCGTGACATTTCCTTCACTTAGTCTCTTCCAAGCATTGGCCCTCGTGAAAATGGAACATGTCGCGAAATCACGACATTTCCTTCACTTAGTCTCTTCCAAGCATTGGCCCTCAAAAAAATGGAACATGTCACGAAATCGTGACATTTCCTTCACTTAGTCTCTTCTAAGCATTGGCCCTCATGAAAATGGAACATGTCACGAAATCCCAATATTTCCTTCATGTCATTGCTTCCAAGCCCTTGCCTTCATGAAAATGGAACATGTCACGATATCGCGACATCAGACTTTAAAAGATTTTAGGATACAATAAATTTGAGCGAAAGTCTGACAAGTCCGAAAATGGAACATGTTGCGATATTGCGACATTTCCCTCAAGTCATTATTTCCAAGATTTTGCCCTCGTGAAAATGAGACATGTCCAAAAATGGAACATGTCGCGATATCATGACATCAGACTTTAAAAGATTTTAGGATACAATTAAATTTGAGCGAAAGTCCGACAAGTCCAAAAATGGAACATGTCGCGATATCATGACATTTCCCTCAAGATTTTCTTTTGAGCTATTCCTCTCACAAAAATGAGACATGTCCGAAAATGGAACATGTCGGGATATTGTGACATTTCCCTCAAGCTTTTCTTTCGAGCTTTTCCTCTCATGAAAATGAGAGAGGTCCGAAAATGAAACATGTCGCGATATCGCGACATTTCCCTCAAGCTTTTCTTTCTAGCTTTTCCTCTCGCAAAAATGAGATAGGTCCGAAAATGGAACATGTCGTGATATCACAACATTGCCCTCAAGCTTTTCTTCTACTTTGCAAATTCTCCAAAAATTGTAGGTTCCTTCACACTTTATTTACAATATATACATATGCACAAAGGTTCCTTCAATCACTCAAAATATGTAGCAGATAGAAAAGCAAATAAATAGTGCTTTAAAAAAAATTGACCATTTATAGGTAAATTTAGAAAATTACCTTTCAGGTCCTGTTGACGAAATGCACTCCGGATTATGCTTCCCAAAACTTTTGCTACGTGGGAAATAATTGGTGCGTTTACTGTCTTCCTTTTTTTTTCTCTTTTTTTGTTTTTTTTTTTATAGATCTTGTCCAACAGAAACACCAAATTTGCAAGTCCTTCACCTTGCAAATTAGTCAAATCATATAATAACATGAATGGTGAAGTTTTCAACCCCTGCTTATGTCTTATTCTATTAGCCCATGTGCATACAATTTTTATGCCTCCTTCAAAATCAAGGCATTAACATGTTTATGCTTCTACTTGAAGGGTTTCCAGAATCCTTTCAAAGGGACGGAATGTAAAAACCCCCCAGGATCAAATACCTTAAAGCCTTTATAAACCTAGATCATCACATCTTCAAATTTATGTAACAACTCAAAGAGATCATATTTTATTTTACATCACAGTTCTTAATAACTTGAACATTTTGTGGTTGCTCTACTGCTCAATATCCAAGATTTCAATTTTTACCCCCTAGTAGAATTTTCATAATTTGGTCTTTCACTTGAGCCTTGTTTAGATTTAACCCCACCAATGTGGAATGTCCAAATATCATTGTTGTGATTGGTTAGAGTTGTAACTGGTCTCACCTTCTCAGTTGTCAAATTATAAACTCCAATATATGTATCAACACGATTTACAACCTCTTTTTTGATATTATGTTCAGTGATCACATGCTTATACTGAGACTCTTTGTCTATTCTGAGTTGGTTGAAAAAATTCACATTTACTATTTTCTTCTCCTTTTCTTGAAATTCAATAGGTGGTCCAGAGTAAGTTTCAATCAAGTTATCTTTTTGTTCAACAATCTGAGCCAACTCATGGAGGGTGATGTTAGCCTTAATTTTCTTCATATCCTCAATGATGTTATACTCCTTCCTAGTTACTTCTGTATAGTGATATTGAATCTTATTTCCATTACCCTTTGGTGAGGGAGGATCATTATTAGGAGTAGTTTATAGATTCTCACATCTCAAATTATAACCGTCCCTTTGGAACTGTTGAAAAACTTGCACTTCATCCATAGGTATCTCCACAACATTCTCTGACTCATCGAGAAAAGTGAATGAATTTGAAACCATAGTCGTACTATTTTTGGATGAACCAAAACTATCAATATTTCTATGATTTTTAGGAAAATTTAACTCACCAGGAAAAGCTTCAAAGTTGGGTAATGCTAGGTCACAAATGTTTACTTTAGGCACTTCCACCTTGAAATTTTTAGAATATTTCTCTATATTTTGCACATGCTGAGTGTGTGTCACAGTTAATTGTGTTTCCTTGGGTAGAGCGTGACGTGTTGGCACTAACTCATGATGTGGAATGGGATTCAAAATAGGCATGTTCTGCGTAACATAGGATATCAAAGGACTGCTCAAAATTTGAGGTCCTAACTATCTTTCAAGAATTAAAGCTTCCTTATAAGCTCATGTCAAGGTTGTGATATTGATGTCTCTCTTGAGTAAAATAGAGGTCACCGAATCCAATGCATTCTTATAGATTTCTAAGACTAGATTTACACTTGGTATGTAATGACCAATATTCTACCATAAGCTTTTTGGAACCTTACATTGAAAGACCTGATATCTTCACCAGACACCCTCTTAATGTTAGAAAACTATTGATATAACACACTGGAGTCAATCACTTTACCAAATTGTGATACAAAAACTTTCTCTAGGTCATTCCAACTAGTAATAGAGTCATTAGCAAGATCCAAAAACCAGTTGTATGCTTCCCCTTGGAGTGTGAATGGGAATAACCTACAAGCCACGTCTTCATGCTGCACATTTAATAACTTTAGAGCATTTTTATATGCCACCAGGTGTTCTTCTGCTGTTCTGATTCCATCATGTTTGTAGGTAGGAAGATACTTCTCAAGATTTCTTGGTAAATCATGTGATGCTCCAGGGATATTCAAAGGAGTGGAACCCAACCAACTCGCCATTACTACCTGATTAACGATAATGTTTTGAGTTGCAGTTGGAGGAACTACAAGTGGTGATAAAACTATGCTGGACAAAGACTTGGCCCTTCTGAGGCTACTTCTCCTTAGGGTTTCTAACTCAGGAATAATGAACTCTCCAGCTCTGGAGTGGGACCTGGTTACTCTGTAGGTAGAATCCAACTTTTCACAAACAACTTACAATCCGTGAAAAATACTAAACGGAGTTCAGTAGGCCCTCCTTCTAACGTCAATTTTAAATGTTGGTTCGACTTTCATACACACCCCGTGAGGAATTGAGCATAAAATACCGATAACACTTATACGGGATAAATCCCACTCACTTTAGGTTCTTGCTGGTTATCCAAGGTGTGAGTTACAGAGTTGGGTCGAATGGCTATTCACTCTTTTTTGCTTCTAAAATAGTTTCAAGTGGACTGTCTGTTACCTTACAACGGGCTCGACCTTCGTTCAAAAATGTTTAGGGGTTGCTATCTTTGTTGAAAATTAGATTTACAATGAGTTCTTTGATATAGCTCTTTATGTTTTAGCAGATTAAATAAAAGACAAATTTGAAAGAAAATAAAAATGGATCATTTAACAGTAGAACAAAGAGAGTAGGGTAGGGCAGAAAAGAGAAGCTTATCTAAGTTAGTTGCATAATCAAAACTATCAATTTCAATTACACTATTTAGCTTCACAATAGAAACAATCAAAGAGGAAGGTGTCCAACTTTCTAAGATCACCTTCTACTAAGAGCATAAGACAGAGATGACAAAGATCTAAAATAAAATCATAAATAGAAGGGAAGTCGGTGTCAATTGGTATCTCTCACCAGTATCTTAGCTCGCACAGTGAGGATAGAGCAATTAGAACAGACCTGAACCTTAAATCTCTAACTTTCCCTAGCATACAAAAAATGGAATGAAGCCTAGCAACATATTCAATCTTGATAACATAGATTTACATCTAAAATAAATAGAACTTTAGTGAAACAAAAATAGAAGAAGGTGCACTTATCGAAATCCGAAAGAGATTAGGCTCCTGGCCATGCTATCATAGAAGAATGATTTCACACCAACCCCAGGTCCAGAATAAAGCATTCAAACAAGATTTGTAAGAAATTGCTAGAATGTCTTTTATTCCAAGTTTTCACCTCCATCCTTTACATTTAAGAGAAGTATATATAGACTCAGGAAAGACCCTTATCTTTTCAAAATATCTTCTTTCAAATATCTAAATCTTATCATAAAAATCCCACCGTCGAAGCTTTACAATATAGGGTATTTTTATATAGAGTTTCGATAAACCCTAATCACTCTAAAAAGCTTCGTGTGGATCTTACCATAAATAGAGAAGATAATATTTGGTTTTATCTTCGTCAAATGGGCGTTGCGTGTAAATGTATCTTTATCTTTCGGTAAGCTGTCAGAGCATCTCATTAATTCTTCTACAAAATTCGGATGAGTCATTGACTTCCGAGGTCTTCCATCCTTGCACAACTGCCTTTGTTTGGTTCGAGTCGAGATTCTCTCCCCGCCATTACTTTTGCCATAAATTTTCCCGACAAATGCATCCACCGAAAAATTCCTTAAAGTTTGTATTTGCGGCCAGATCTGCAAAATCTGGATGAGTCACTGATTTCCTGGCATCTCTTTTCTTTATATTTCGGTAAGATGTCAGAGCATCTCATTAATTCCTCGCTTGATTTGTGCCAAAATTCAGGTTTGTCTGTCTTTCTCGCCATTAATTCTGCCATGAATGTAACTGTCAAATTACTTTTTGCAAGAAAAGCAAAGATTAGAATTAATTAATTTTCCCATTTAAATATTTCTAGGGTTTGGACTGTGTCGAAAAGCTTTCACTTCCTTTGGATGGGTGATGAAAAATTTAAAGAATGGCAAAATTTTGCAAAATGAATATAAAACCAAACATGTGATATCGTGACATTTTCTTCAAGTTACTTCTTCCTTGATAGTGCCTTCACGAAAATGGAACATGTCACGATATCTCGACATTTCCTTCACTTCATGTCTTTTAAGCTTTTGTCTTCATGAAAATGGAACATGTCACGATATCGCGACATTTAATCCACTTTGCCTCTTCCAAGCATTGGCCCTCATGAAAATGGAACATGTCGCGAAATCGTGACATTTCCTCCACTTAATCTCTTCCAAGCATTGGCCCTCACAAAAATGGAACATGTCGCAAAATCGCGACAGTTCCTTCATTTATCTTCTTTTAGGCTTTCTTCCTTGCAAAAATGGAACATATCATGAAATCATGCCATTTCCTCCACTTTGTCTCTTCCAAGCATTGGCCCTCGCAAAAATGGAACATGTCGCGATATCGCCACATTTCCTCCACTTTGTCTCTTCCAAGCATTGGCCCTCATGAAAATGGAACATGTTGCGATTTCATGACATTTCCTTCACTTAGTCTCTTCCAAGCATTGGCCCTCTCAAAAATGGAACATGTCGCGAAATCGTGACATTTCCTTCACTTAGTCTCTTCCAAGCATTGGCCCTCGCAAAAATGGAACATGTCACGAAATCACGACATTTCCTTCACTTAGTCTCTTCCAAGCATTGGCCCTCACAAAAATGGAACATGTCACGAAATCGTGACATTTCCTTCACTTAGTCTCTTCTAAGCATTGGCCCTCGTGAAAATGGAACATGTCATGAAATCGCGACATTTCCTTCAAGTCATTGCTTCTAAGCCATTGCCTTCATGAAAATGGAACATGTCGCGATATCGCGACATCGGACTTTAAAAGATTTTAGGATACAATAAATTTGAGTGAAAGTCCGACAAGTCCAAAAATGGAACATGTTGTGATATCGTGACATTTCCCTCAAGTCATTATTTCCAAGCTTTTGCCCTCGCGAAAATGAGACATGTCCAAAAATGGAACATGTCACGATATCGCGACATCGGACTTTAAAAGATTTTAGGATACAATTAAATTTGAGCGAAAGTTCGACAAGTCCAAAAATGGAACATGTCGCGATATCATGACATTTCTCTCAAGCTTTTCTTCCGAGCTTTTCCTCTCACGAAAATGAGACATGTCCGAAAATGGAACATGTCGCGATATCGCGACATTTCCCTCAAGATTTTCTTTGGAGCTTTTCCTCTCACAAAAATGAGACAGATCCGAAAATGAAACATGTCGCAATATCACGACATTTCCCTCAAGCTTTTCTTTCGAGCTTTTCCTCTCGCAAAAATGAGACAGGTCCAAAAATGGAACATGTCGTGATATCGCTACATTTCCCTCAAGATTTTCTTCTACTTTGCAAATTCTCCAAAAATTGTAGGTTCCTTCACACTTTATTTACAATATATACATATGCACAAAGGTTCCTTCAATCACTCAAAATATGTAGCAGATAGAAAAGCAGAGAAATAGTGCCTTAAAAAAAATTGACCATTCACAGGTAAATTTAGAAAATTACCTTTCAGGTCCTATTGACGAAATGCACTCCGGATTGTGCTTCCCAAAAATTTTGCTACGTGGGGAAAGACTTGGTGCGTTTACTATCTTCCCTTTTTTTTATTTCTCTTTTTTTATTTTCATTTTTATAGATCTTGTCCAACAGAAACACCAAATTTGCAAGTCCTTCACCCTGCAAATTAGTCAAATCATATAATAACATGAATGGTGAAGTTTTCAACCCTTGCTTATGTCTTATTCTATCAGCCCATGTGCATACAATTTTTATGCCTCCTTCAAAATCAAGGCATTAACATGTTTATGCTTCTACTTGAAGGGTTTGCAGAATCCTTTCAAAGGGACGGAATGAAAAAGCCCCCCAGGATCAAATACCTTAAAGCATTTATAAACCCAGATCATCACATCTTCATATTTATGTAACAACTCAAAGAGATCATATTTTATTTGTATATCATAGTTCTTAATAACTTGAACATTTTGTGGTTGCTCTACTGCTCAATATCCAAGATTTCAATTTTTACCCCACTAGTAGAATTTTCATAATTTACTCTTTCACCTGAGACTTGTTTAGATTTAACCCCACCAATGTGGAATGTCCAAATATCATTGTTGTGATTGGTTAGAATTGTAACTGGTCTCACCTTCTCAGTTGTCAAATTATAAACTCCAATATATGTATCAACACGATTTACAACCTTTTTTTTGATATTATGTTCAGTGATCACATGCTTATACTGAGACTCTTTTTCTATTCTGAGTTGGTTGACAACATTCACATTTACTATTTTCTTCTCCTTTTCTTGAAATTCAATAGGTGGTCCAGAGTAAGTTTCAATCAAGTTATCTTTTTGTTCAACAATCTGAGCCAGCTCATGGAGGATGATGTTAGCCTTAATTTTCTTTATATCCTCAATGATGTTATACTCCTTCCTAGTTACTTCTGTATAGTGATATTGAATCTTATTTCCATTACCCTTTGGTGAGGGAGGATCATTATTAGGAGTAGTTTCTGGATTCTCACATCTCAAATTATAACTGTCCCTTTGGAACTGTTGAAAAACTTGCACTTCATCCATAGGTATCTCCACAACATTCTCTGACTCATCATGAAAAGTGAATGAATTTGAAACCATAGTCATACTATTTTTGGATGAACCAGAACTATCAATATTTCTTTTATTTTTAGGAAAATTTAACTCACCAGGAAAAGCTTCAAAGTTGGGTAATGCTATGTCACAAATGTTTACTTTAGGCACTTCCACCTTAAACTTTTTAGAATCTTTCTCTATAATTTGCACATGCTGAGTGTGTGTCACAGTTAATGGAGTTTCCTTGGGTAGAGTGTGACATGTTGGCACTAACTCATGATGTGGAATGGGATTCAAAATAGGCATGTTCTGCGTAACATAGGATATCAAAGGACTGCTCAAAATTTGAGGTCTTAACTGTCTTTCAAGAATTAAAACTTCCTTATAAGATCATGTCAGGGTTGTGATATTGATGTCTCTCTTGCGAAAAATAGAGGTCACCGAATCCAATGCATTCTTATAGATTTCTAAGACTAGATTTGCACTTGTGCAAGCTGTCAGAGCATCTCATTAATTCCTCGCTTGATTTGTGCCAAAATTCAGGTTTGTCTGTCTTTCTCGCCATTAATTCCACCATGAATGTAACTGTCGAATTACTTTTTGCAAAAGAAAAGCAAAGATTAGAATTAATTAATTTTCCCATTTAAATATTTCTAGGGTTTGGACTATGTCGAAAGGCTTTCACTTCCTTTGGATGGGTGATGAAAAATTTAAAGAATGGCAAAATTTTGCAAAATGAATATAAAACCAAACATGTCGCGATATCGCGAAATTTTCTTCAAGTTACTTCTTCCTTGTTGGTGCCTTCACGAAAATGGAACATGTCATGATATCGCGACATTTCCTTCACTTCATGTCTTTTAAGCTTTTGTCTTCACGAAAATGGAACATGTCGCGATATCGTGACATTTCCTCCACTTTGTCTCTTCCAAGCATTGGCCCTCGTGAAAATGGAACATGTCACAAAATCATGACATTTCCTCCACTTAATCTCTTCCAAGCATTGGCCCTCGCAAAAATGGAACATGTCGCAAAATCGTGACAGTTCCTTCACTTCGCTTCTTTTAGGCTTTCTTCCTTGCAAAAATGGAACATGTCACGAAATCATGACATTTCCTCCACTTTGTCTCTTCCAAGCATTGGCCCTCGCAAAAATGGAACATGTCGCGATATTGCCACATTTACTCCACTTTGTCTCTTCCAAGCATTGGCCCTCACGAAAATGGAACATGTTGCGATATCATGACATTTCCTTCACTTAGTATCTTCCAAGCATTGGCCCTCTTAGAAATGGAACATGTCACGAAATCGCGACATTTCCTTCACTTAGTCTCTTCCAAGCATTGGCCCTCGCGAAAATGGAACATGTCATGAAATCGCAACATTTCCTTCACTTAGTCTCTTCCAAGCATTGGCCCTCACGAAAATGGAACATGTCGTGAAATCGTGACTTTTCCTTCACTTAGTCTCTTCTAATAATTGGCCCTCGTGAAAATGGAACATGTCACGAAATCGTGACATTTCCTTCAAGTCATTGCTTCCAAGCCCTTGCCTTCATGAATATGGAACATGTCGCGATATCGCGACATCAGACTTTAAAATATTTTAGGATATAATAAATTTGAGCGAAAGTCCGACAAGTCCAAAAATGGAACATGTTGCAATATTGCGACATTTCCCTCAAGTCATTATTTCCAAGATTTTGCCCTCGCGAAAATGAGACATGTCCGAAAATGGAACATGTCGCGATATCGTGACATCGGACTTTAAAAGATTTTAGGATACAATTAAATTTGAGCGAAAGTCCGACAAGTCCAAAAATGGAACATGTCGCGATATCATGACATTTACCTCAAGCTTTTCTTTCGAGCTTTTCCTCTCACGAAAATGAGACATGTCCGAAAATGGAACATGTCGCGATATCACGACATTTCCCTCAAGCTTTTATTTCGAGCTTTTCCTCTCACAAAAATGAGAAAAGTCTAAAAATGAAACATGTCGCGATATCGCGACATTTCCATCAAGCTTTTCTTTCGAGCTTTTCCTCTCGCGAAAATGAGACAGGTCCGAAAATGGAAACATGTCGTGATATCGCAACATTTCCCTCAATATTTTCTTCTACTTTACAAATTCTCCAAAAATTATAGGTTCCTTCACACTTTATTTACAATATATACATATGCACAAAGGTTCCTTCAATCACTCAAAATATGTAGCAGATAGAAAAGCAGAGAAATAGTGCCTTAAAAAAAATTGACCATTTACAGGTAAATTTAGAAAATTACCTTTCAGGTCCTGTTGACGAAATGCACTCCGGATTATGCTTCCCAAAAATTTTGCTACGTGGGAAAGACTTGGTGCGTTTACTGTCTTCCCTTTTTTTTTTCTCTTTTTTTGTTTTTTGTTTTTATAGATCTTGTCCAACAGAAACACCAAATCTGCAAGTCCTTCACCCTACAAATTAGTCAAATCATATAATAACATGAATGGTGAAGTTTTCAACCCTTGCTTATGTCTTATTCTATCAGCCCATGTGAATACAATTTTTATGCCTCCTTCAAAATCAAGGCATTAACATGTTTATGCTTCTACTTGAAGGGTTTGTAGAATCCTTTCAAAGGGACGAAATGTAAAAACCCCCCAGGATCAAATACCTTAAAGCCTTTATAAACCTAGATCATCACATATTCATATTAATGTAACAACTCAAAGAGATCATATTTTATTTGTACATCATAGTTCTTAATAACTTGAACATTTTGTGGTTGCTCTATTGCTCCAATATCCAAGATTTCAATTTTTACCCCCTAGTAGAATTTTCATAATTTGCTCTTTCACCTGAGCCTTGTTTAGATTTAACCCCACCAATGTGGAATGTCCAAATATCATTGTTGTGATTGGTTAGAGTTGTAACTGGTCTCACCTTCTCAGTTGTCAAATTATAAACTCCAATATATGTATCAACACGATTTACAACCTTTTTTTTGATATTATGTTTAGTGATAACATGCTTATACCGAGACTCTTTGTCTATTCTAAGTTGGTTGACCACATTCACATTTACTATTTTCTTCTCATTTTCTTGAAATTCAACAGGTGGTCCAAAGTAAGTTTCAATCAAGTTATCTTTTTGTTCAACAATCTGAGCCAGCTCATGGAGGGTGATGTTAGCCTTAATTTTCTTCATATCCTCAATGATGTTATACTCCTTCCTAGTTACTTCTGTATAGTGATATTGAATCTTATTTCCATTACCCTTTGGTGAGGGAGGATCATTATTAGGAGTAGGTTTTGTATTCTCACATCTCAAATTATAACTATCCCTTTGGAACTGTTGAAAAGCTTGCACTTCATCCATAGGTATCTCCACAACATTCTCTGACTCATTGAGAAAAGTGAATGAATTTGAAACCATAGTCGTACTATTTTTGGATGAACCAGAACTATCAATATTTCTCTAATTTTTAGGAAAATTTAACTCACCAGGAAAAGCTTCAAAGTTGGGTAATGCTAGGTCACAAATGTTTACTTTAGGCACTTCCACCTTGAAATTTTTAGAATCTTTCTCTATATTTTGCACATGCTGAGTGTGTGTCATAGTTAATGGAGTTTCCTTGGGTAGAGCGTGACATGTTGGCACTAACTCATGATGTGGAATGGGATTCAAAATAGGCATGTTCTGCGTAACATAGGATATCAAAGGACTGCTCAAAATTTGAGGTCCTAACTATCTTTCAAGAATTAAAGCTTCCTTATAAGCTCATGTCAGGGTTGTGATATTGATGTCTCTCTTGAGGAAAATAGAGGTCATCGAATCCAATGCATTCTTATAGATTTTTAAGACTAGATTTGCACTTGGGATGTAATGACCAATCATTCTACCATAAGCTTTTTGGAACCTTACATTGAAAGACCTGATATCTTCACCAGAATCCCTCTTAATGTTAGAAAACTATTGATATAACACACTGGGGTCAATCACTTCACCAAATTGTGATACAAAAAATTTCTCCAGGTCATTCCAACTAGTAATATAGTCATTAGTAAGATCCAAAAACCAGTCGTATGCTTCCCCTTAGAGTGTGAATGGGAATAACCTACAAGCCACATCTTCATGCTGCACATTTAAAAACTTTAGAGCATTTTTATATGCCACCAGGTGTTCTTCTCATTGTTCGATTCCATCATGTTTGTAGGTAGGAAGATACTTCTCAGGATTTCTTTGTAAATCATGTGCTGCTCCAGGGATATTCAAAGGAGTGGAACCCAACCAGCTTGCCATTACTACCTGATTAACGATAATATTTTGAGTTGTAGTTGGAGGAACTACAAGTGGTGATAAAACTATGTTGGACAAAGACTTGGCCCTTCTGAGGTTGCTTCTCCTTGGGGTTTCTAACTTAGGCACAATGAGCTCTCCAGCTCTGGAGTGGGACCTGGTTACTCTGTAGGTAGAATCCAACTTTTCACAAACAACTTACAATCTCTAAAAAATACTGAATGGAGTTCAGTAGGCCATCCTTCTAGCACCAATTTTAAATGTTGGTTCGACTTTCATACACACCCCATGAGGAATTGAGCATAAAATACCGATAACACTTATACGGGATAAATCCCACTCACTTTAGGTTCTTGCTGGTTATCCAAGGTGTGAGTTACAGAGTTGAGTCAAATGGCTATTCACTCTTCTTCACTTCTGGAATAGTTTCAAGTGGATTGTCTGTTAATTTACAACGGGCTTGACCTTCATTCAAAAATGTTTAGGGGTTGCTATCTTTATTGACAATCAGATTTACAATGAGTTCTTTGATATAGATCTTTATGTTTTAGCAGATTAAATAAAAGATAAATTTGAATGAAACTAAAAATGGATCATTTAACAATAGAACAAAGAGAGTAGGGTAGGGCAGAAAAGAGAAGCTTATCTAAGTTAGTTGCAGAATCAAAACTATCAATTTCAATTACAGTGTTTATGTTCACAATAGAACCAATCAAAGAGGAAGGTGTCCAGCTTTCTAAGATCACCTTCTACTAAGAGCATAAGACGAAGATGACAAAGATCTGAAATAAAATCATAAATAGAAGGAAAGTCGGTGTCAATTGGTATCTCTCACCAGTAGCTTATCTCTCACAGTGAGGATAGAGCAATTAGAACAGACCTGAACCTTAAATCTCTAACTTTCCCTAGCATACAACAAATGGAATAAAGCCTAGCAACATATTCAATCTTGATAACACAGATTTACAGCTAAAATAAATAGAACTTTAGTGAGATGAAAACAGAAGAAGGTGCACTTATCAAAATCTGAAAGAGATTAGGCTCCTGGCCATGCTATCACAGAAGAACGATTTCACACCAACCCTAGGTCCAAAATAAAGCATTCAAACAAGATTTGCAGGAAATTGCTAGAATGTCTTTTATTCCAAGTTTTCACCTCCATACTTTACATTCAAGAGAAGTATATATATACTCAGGACATACCATGATCTTTTCAAAATATCTTCTTCCAAATATCTAAATCTTATCATAAAAATCCCACCGCTGAAGCTTTACAATATAAGGTATTTTTATATAGAGTTTCGATAAACCCTAATCACTCTAAAAATCTTTGTGTGGATCTTGCCATAAATGGAGAAGATAAGATTTGGTTTTATCTTCGTCAAATGGGCGTTGCGTGTAAATGTATCTTTATCTTTCGGTAAGCTGTCAGAGCATCTCATTAATTCTTCTACAAAATTTGGATGAGTCATTGACTTTCGAGGTCTTCCATCCTCGCATAGTTGCCTTTGTTTGGTTCGAGTCGAGATTCTCTCCTTGCCATTACTTTTGCCATAAATTTTCTTGGCAAATGCATTCACCGAAAAATTCCTTAAAGTTTGTATTTGCGGCCAAATCTGCAAAATATGGATGTCACTAATTTCCCAGCATCTCTTTTCTTTATCTTTCGGCAAGCTGTCAGAGCATCTCATTAATTCCTCGATTGATTTGTGCCAAAATTCAAGTTTGTTTGTCTTTTTGACCATTACTTCCGCCATGAATGTAACTGTCGAATTACTTTCTGCAAAAGAAAAGCAAAGATTAGAATTAATTAATTTTCCCATTTAAATATTTCTAGGGTTTGGACTGTGTCAAAAATCTTTCACTTCCTTTGGATGGGTGATGAAAAATTTAAAGAATGGCCAAATTTTGCAAAATGAATATAAATCCAAACATGTCGCGATATCACGACATTTTCTTCAAGTTACTTCTTCCTTGCTGGTGCCTTCACGAAAATGGAACATGTCGCGATATCGTGACATTTCCTTCACTTCATGTCTTTTAAGCTTTTGTCTTCATGAAAATGGAACATGTCGCGATATCGCGACATTTCCTCCACTTTGTCTCTTCCAAGAATTGGCCCTCGTGAAAATGGAACATGTCACGAAATCACGACATTTCCTCCACTTAATCTCTTCCAAGCATTGGCCCTCGCAAAAATGGAACATGTCACAAAATCGTGATAGTTCCTTCACTTAACTTCTTTTAGGGTTTCTTCCTTGCAAAAATGGAACATGTCATGAAATCACGACATTTCCTCCACTTTGTCTCTTCCAAGCATTGGCCCTCGCAAAAATGGAACATGTCGCGATATCGCGACATTTCCTCCACTTTGTCTCTTCCAAGCATTGGCCCTCGCGAAAATGGAACATGTCATGATATCGCGACATTTCCTTCACTTAGTCTCTTCCAAGCATTGGCCCTCGCAAAAATGGAACATGTCACGAAATCGCGACATTTCCTTCACTTAGTCTCTTCCAAGCATTGGCCCTCGCAAAAATGGAACATGTCGCGAAATCGCGACATTTCCTTCACTTAGTCTCTTCCAAGAATTGGCCCTCGCAAAAATGGAAAATGTTGCAAAATCGTGACATTTCCTTCACTTAGTCCCTTCTAAGCATTGGCCCTCGTGAAAATGGAACATGTCACGAAATCGCGACATTTCCTTCAAGTCATTACTTCCAAGCCATTGCCTTCACGAAAATGGAACATGTCGCGATATCGCGACATCATAATTTAAAAGATTTTAGGATACAATTAAATTTGAGCAAAAGTCTGACAAGTCTGAAAATGGAACATGTTGCGATATTGCGACATTTCCCTCAAGTCATTATTTCCAAGCTTTTGCCCTCGCAAAAATGAGACATGTCCGAAAATGGAACATGTCGCAATATTGCGACATCGGACTTTAAAAGATTTTAGGATACAATTAAATTTGAGTGAAAGTCTGACAAGTCCGAAAATGGAACATGTCGCGATATCGTGACATTTTCGTCAAGATTTTCTTCCGAGCTATTCCTCTCGCGAAAATGAGACGTCCGAAAATGGAACATGTCGCGATATCGCGACATTTCCCTCAAGCTTTTCTTTCGAGCTTTTCCTCTCGCAAAAATGAGACAGGTCCGAAAATGAAACATGTCACGATATCGCGACATTTCCCTCAAGATTTTCTTCTGAGTTTTTCCTCTCGCGAAAATGAGACAGGTCCGAAAATGGAACATGTTGCGATATCGCGACATTTCCCTCAAGCTTTTCTTCTACTTTGCAAATTCTCCAAAAATTGTAGGTTGACTCCAGTGACTTTGTCCATCTGTATTTGGCATTTTTACATATTGGTGAAGGATATTCCTTACTCAAAAATAATTTTAACATTTGAAAAATAATTTTTAAATTGCTCGAGAATGATCAGCTTCACATGGTGTAGAAAAAATGATGAAAAACTCAAAGTGCCCAGAATTTGATGAAACTTTACAAGCATCTAAAAAAGCCCAAAGGGTATCCAAATTTGCAAATGGAACTTAGAAATTCATCATGGATTAAGGGAAAATGCATTTAGAAGTTTGCTGGCCAAAAATAGAAACTGCTATTGAAATCAATGCCATATGCAAGTCTACTTGGACACTTTAATGTAGGCGAAGTTTGAAAAAGGGTGCAAGCAAAATTTGGAATTAAAACACGAAAAACTCAAGAGGGTACCTGTGGAAAAATGAAAATTAAAAATTTTCAAAGGATGGAATTTCATTTTTTAGTGGGGGTGTGTTGCTTCTCAACACATACCCAAATGGAAGAAAATTAAAACATTGGCCGAAGAGGGAAAAGGAAGAGTTTTCATGAGAAACGAATAGTATTGGAAATGGAAACAGAGGAGCTGAAAAAATGAAAATATTCCTACAAGTTTAAATATACATTCGAAAAACAAAATAAGGCCTAGAATTTTATCCAATGCCAAGGGCTGGACACTTTGGGACTGGCTGGACCTTTCTGGAGGCCAAGTTTGGAATTACTGTAACCAAATAGACCATTAATTTATTTTAATGCAAATAAATTCAAAAACTTGCACCTTGTGAGCAAGATTTGAGGAGACAATTTTAGAGGGTAGTGTTTTACTGTCTATATTTCTCTACGCTTTCCTGGATTTCTATTTGGTGTTTAATGCTATAAAAATGTTGCACTACATGAATATTTGTGGGATATAGATTTCATTTATTTTTCTCAGAGGCTAGCACTTGATCTAACCCAAATTATGCTTTTGCAAGTTTTATTAGGTCAAGTTACCCTATTGAAATTTCTCACTATATTTGATTTTACTGTGTAGGGTAGCATTAGACTAAGAGTGCTTTGTATGTTAACATTTTCCACTTTCTAGACCATTTTCCAGAATTTATTTTTATTTTTCTAACTCTTCCTCTTTTGCAATTTTTTTTAAAACTTCGACGATTAAAATAAAAATAAAAAAATTAAAATTCCAAAAACAAATGCATGAGTGTGAAGAATAAGCTTTAACATTTCATCTTATGCAATTTTGATTTCATTTTGAAGCCATTTTAAAATTATAAAAATTGTTCAAAGTTGTTTTTACAGGCATTTTATAATTTCGGATTTTACATAATTTTGCATTTTGAAGGTAAATTAGATTTCAAGCTTTGCATGTTTATTTTGCAAGCAATAAATTAACTTTCCTTTATGAAAATTCCAATTTCATTAAAGGGGAGTGATTTATATGGCATTTCAAAGGCCATCATTTTTAGAGCAATAAATTGACGTCTCTTTATGAAAATTAATTTAATTGAGGGGTAATTTATTTATTATATCAAAGGTTATTTTTACTTTCATATTCAAAACAATATTAAAATTAATTCAATCATGATTTAAGGTTCACATTTAGAGATAGATTTTAATCTTTTATTTCATGCTCAAAGTAAGGTTTAATGCAAGGTAAAACTTGTTTAAAATCTGCTTAACCAAATGAAGATAAAATCTACCTAAAATGCATCAAGATAAAATGAACTAAGGCACTTACATCATGGTCATATGAGGGCCAATCACATTTTCATTTCTTTTAAGTCTCATGAAAAATTAATAGCATAGCGTAATAAAATAAACCAATACATATCCCTTGTTAATAGTTACTTGCAAATCAAAAAGTTAAGGCATTGTGGAGAGCTCTGGAAGAGAAAACTAGGGCATCAGTTGGGTAGCCGAAGAGATTTCTGGTTACTGTGGATTTGAAGACAAGATTGCTTCCCCAGGAGGGCCCAATGGGGATACCTCCAGATCCACTTATAGAGAGACATAGTTCTTTTGCAGATTTGTTAAAGGATAAATCTCCACAAAATACTGAAGAAGCACAAAAAACTACATTAAAAATGCTCTTTACGACTGCTGGAAATAGATCAACATCTCAATGAGTTAATGGATGCTTGCCATAGTCATAATCAAGGCCAAATATTTTCATTGAGCAAAGGATGGTCGAATAAATAGTTTTATATAGAGCCAATCATGATTTGATCTATAAATTCATGGGTATTCGCCCTACCCTGAATTTTTTGCATTCCTGGGTCCGGCAAAACTGAGAGCCTCTTGGTGAGTATTCTTTGTGGTTTATTAGCAATGGATATTTTATTGTTATTTTTTCTTCACTTACCGATAGAAATAGGGATTTTGAATCAAAAAATAGGAATCATGGTCCGATAGGATTATTTGTTCAACCTTGGAGAGTGGGATTTGATCCTCAAATTGAACCCACTACTGTCCCGGTTTGGATCCGTTTATATGCACTTCCAATGGAGTTTTGGAGTGAGCAGGTATTGGAAATTATCGATAATTTCCTTGGAAGATATTTGGGTGTTTCCAAAGACACAATAGAAGGAAACACAACTATTTATGTAAGATTATGTGTGGAAATGGATCTTAGCCAGCATCTGCCGACAGAGGTGGAACTCAAACTTGTAGGAATATATTGGATTCAACAACTGGATTATGAGGCATTGCCCTTCAGATGCAGAGTTTACCAAAAATATGGGCATTTGGCCTAATCTTGTCCAAATAATATGAACATAAAAATGGAGGCTCCTCTAGGAATTTCAAATCTTCCTAAGGAGGGTAACTCAACAATCAACAAAGAATCAACCAATATTTCTCAAGGTAAAGAAGCATAGGGAGATGGTTTTGAATTGCCCAAAAGAAGGAGAAGGCAAAAGAAAAAAAATGGTAAAGAACAAACCCAACTCAAAACCTCCAATATGTATGATATATTTAAGACACTAATGGACCAAGAAGAAGAACAATTCATGGAAGGAGTGGATGGGAATAATAAAAATAATAACAGCCATGTTCAAGCTCCTCTTTCATCTCCCCCCATAATAGAGCAGGTAATTGAGTATAATGAGTTACCGCAGTTAGAGAGTACAAGGGCATTGATAGTGCATAACCAAGAGCAATCGATAATTAAGGATGTTAGCATGGGCATAGCAAAAAATAACATAGAAAGGCCAACTCTAGGTATAACTCGGGTGGAAAAGAGATAAAAAAATAATAGCTCTCAAGGAGTGGGTAGAAAATCAAATAAGAAATTGATAGCAGTTCAAGGAGACAAACTGATCACTGGAGGATCAGTGAGGCCAATATATTTTACTGCTCTCAAGGTAACCAATGATTATACAATCATGGAATGTTAGGGGTTTAAACAGTAGAACCCATAAATTTGTTGTTCGAAGACTCTTAGAAAATGTAAAATAGATTTTTTGCTTATCGAGGAGATAAAAATATCATTGGATCTTAGGTGTAAAATAGTTAACAAAATTTGGAGGGGTACTGGTCATATGGAAGTGGTTGCCCAAGGGGCCTCAGGGGGGATAGTTACTCTTTGGAACTCTCTTGAATGGACTTCAATAGAACATATAGATTGGAGGGATGTTGTCACATCACATTTTAGAAATAATGTCATAGTTGAACATGTTTTAAACATAAATTTTTATGGGGCTCAAAACCTAGATGGTCATATGCATCAATGGAAAGTTGTGCATAACATGAGTCTCAAGGGAAGAGTTAGACTGGATTATTACTAGGGATTTTAATGCTAAATTATCCTCTAGATATTAGGAAGGGTGAACCCCAATTTTAGACCCAGGGAATCTACTTATGATTGCCCAAGTCTAGGAATTACACTTGGTGGATATTAAATTCCCCGGAACCAAATATACTTGGACTAATAATAGGAGGGAGCCATATAGTAGGAAGGTGAAGTTAGACCATTTTTTAGTTCTATAGGAGGCATTTGTAAAATGGAATATAAAATTTCAGATTTTGGAGGGTCCAGTTTCAGATCACTTTCCATTTTGTTGGAAGGAGGGATCAAGACAGTGCAACATCACAAACCATTTAAATTTGAAAACATTTGGTTACAAAAAGAGGAACCTCAAAATAAAATTCCACAGTGGTGGGAAGAAGGTCGCCCAGCATATGGGACAATAATGTTTATATTCCACAAACAACTTCGTTATGCCAAATATCAATTGAAACAATGGAGGCGAGCTAACAAGACAGAATTCTAGGTCCAAAGAGCTCCATTGGTGGCCAGATGGGATGAGGTTCAAAAACACTTTAGGGAAGGAAAAATTACAGAGCAGCTCAAAGAAGAGGATGATGCATTGTGTAAATCGGTTGAGGACATTGACAACCAAGAGGAGACCTATTGGAAATAGAGAGCAAGAACCACTTGGTTATTAGAAGGTGATAAAAATACCAAATTTTTCCATTGGACTTCTTGTGCTAGGAGACAGATGAACAACATGGAAGCTCTTCAATATGAGAACGGATACTCCTTTGATACAATTCCAGGTATGCATTTCCATTCAATGGATTATTTTTCTAAACTATTTAAGTAAAGTATGGTGCAAGATGAAGAGGATCAAAAAGAAGTTATTGTTGTCATAATCTCTATTATATCTGAAGAAGAAAACTAGGCCCTACTGAAACCCATTGATAGAGAGGAACTGAAGAATGTAGTATTTGAAATAAGCACCAAAAAAACACCAAGTCTAGATGGCTTTCCAATTGAGTCTTTTCAGGCCTTCTGGGATAACTTGGAGGAGGATGTAATGGATGTTATAGAGGAGTTCAAAGGTAGTAAAAGAATTCTTAAAGCATTAACTCATACTTTCATTACCTTAATTCCAAAAGGGGAGGAGGGCGTACATATTTCAGATTATAGACCTATTGCCTTATGCAATGTCATATATAAAATAATCACAAAGGTAATGGCTGAATGGCTAAAACCTCTTCTACATAACATTATCTCCTTAGAGCAAGGGGGTTTTATAGAGGGTATGCATATCTTGGATGGTGTGGTTCTAGCTCAGGAGGCACTCCATTAAATGAAAACATATGGTAATAGAGGAATATTCATAAAATTAGATATGTCAAAGGCTTATGATAGGATGGAGTGGAGCTTCTTGTCAAAGATGATGGCAACCTTTGGTTTCTCTTAGGATTGGATAGAATGGATTATGAGTTGTGTTTCTACTCTGACATACTCAGTGTTAATCAAGGGTCTTCCCTCACAACCGTTTGGAGCTACTCGAGGCCTTTGTCAATGAGATCCTTGATCTCTCTATCTTTTTCTCATATTGGCTGAAGGATTGGGTAGACTTGTCTTGAGGAGAAGACAACAATATTTGAAAACATGTATTAAGGTGGGTGAGGAAGTTTTGACTCACCTACAGTTTGTGGATGACATAGGATTGGTGGGAGTGGCTAGCTTCAGGGAAGAAATAATGATTAAAGATATACTTAATATCTACCTTAGGGCTACAAACCAAGTCATCAATGATAAAAAATCCAAAGTGGTCTTTTTCAATATTGATCAAAGGCTTCAGGATAGAATTTTAGAGATCTTGGGATTCACAAGGACTTCTCTCCCAATGGTATACTTGGGGGTACCTTTGCATTTTAAAAAACTAAAAATAGATATATGGAGGAATATTTTGGACTATATCAAGGAAATAATTAATCATTGGTCTCACAAAATGTTAAGCTATGGGGGTAGATCGACTTTTTTATAGTCAGGCATTCAGGCCATGACAATTTATAAATTTTCTATCCTTACTGCTCCACATACCATATGGAAATAGTTGGACAAGATGGCTAGAAAATTTTTATGGGAAGGAGTAAAAGGAGAGAGGAAATGGGCCTTAGTAGGTTGGGAGAAAGTAAGCCAACCCAAGGTAAAAGGAGGTTTGTGATTGAGAATATCAAAGTTAAATAATAAATCTTTAGCTGGAAAGCTTTACTGGAGGTAGATTTCCCAACCAACTTCTTTATTCAGTAGAATCTTAACTAGTAAATATTTGGGACAGGTAAACCCAAATGAGGTGGTTTGTTTCCCTTTGGATGGTAATGGATCCTTAGTGTGGTAGGCTCTCAAGTTAGGATCTTAGGTAGTAAAATATGGATTATTTTGGAAAGTGGGGAGAGGGGAGAAGGCATGATTTTGGACAGATTCATGGGATCAATACCCACCTATCATTGTTGAATTTTATGAACTACAACCACTAAAAAAAACCATAGAAGCCAAGGGGTGGGTCCAAATTGAAATTTATTTTAACACTAGTCAGTAGGGGGATTATAAGTTTAAGCAGTTTAAGAAGTTGGATGAGTGGCCAATTTCAATCCCTCCGGATTTGACACCCATCATGACTAAAATCTTGGCAAAAATATTTCTCACAGGTAGATATGAGGAGGATGAATTAGCTTGGGGCTATTGTAGCCTTAGTGTCTACACAGTGAAGGATGGATATGATAGGATCCTTCCAGATCCTACTCCTCATACATATCAGGTTGAGGATTGGAGAAAGATTTGGCAGTCCAAGGGTTAGCCGAAAGTAAAATTTTTTTCCTGGAAGTTCATGCATAATGGAATTCTTACTTTTGATAATCTCAGATGTAGGGGAATAATTGGTCCATCTCAATGTGTTTTATGCTACAAGAGTGAGGAAACAGTTGATCACTTGATGTTTGAGTGCCCATTCACATGCCAGATCTAGGAGAGATGGTTTTTATATTATAAAATTCAAGTTAATGGTGATTTGAATCGGATTAATATTTGGGAAATTTGAAAGAGGGTTAGATTTAAATCTAAATATCTTTGTATTGGTTGGTAGCTTGTATTAAAATTTATTTGGTGGCAAGTGTTTTTGGAGAGAAATACCAAAATTTTTAGAGAAAATTTTTCTTCTTTAGATGTAGTTTGACAGGTCATTTGGAGCAAAGTCACCAAAAATGTGGTAGTCTATGCTAAAGAGGAAACTCAGGTTGTTATTGGGACAATGGAGAAGGAAGTTGAAGTGCAAGAGGGGCAAGACAGAGCTAGTTGGAAACCATCCCTAGAAGGTTGGATTAAAATTAATACTGATGGAGCTGCAAAAGGCAATTCGGGTAGAGTTGGAATTGGAGTGGTTTACCGGAATCATGTTGGAACAGTGCTCTATTGGGAACTGCAAGGCTTGGGAAGAGCCACAAACAATGAAGCAGAAGCCGTAGCTATCAAATTTTCTTCTATCTGGGTAGTAAAACAAGGTCACAGGAGGTTAATACTAGAATAAGATTCTCAAATAATGGTTGGATCTCTGATTGCATGAGGAACTTTGAGGTTGAGGATTCTTGTCACTCAAATTAAGGAATTATAGAGGGAATTAGATGATGTGATTCCAGTTTATGTGAGTAGAGATCTAACTAAAGTGGCAGACTTCTTGGCTAAGATGGGTTCTGAGAAGGAGGTAGGGGTTCAATGGCATAGTGGCATGGCTATCTAGGATGAGATGATTAGGCAGGTTGGTGAGCAAATCCAGTGCTTAGCTAATTTGGATAACCATTCCAAAAATATTGTTTAGGATATTTGTGCTTCAATGTCGATCTTATTTTATAGTTGTAAACATGTGAATAGTCATTGTAGAAATATGGTTTAAGATATTTGGCTCCAATGCAAATCTTCTTTTACTGTTGTAAACATGTGTTCTCTTTGGCTAAGGCTGGGAAAAGTCTCATCCCAACTTGTAAATGATATTTGTTTTAATACAAGTTTTTTCAAATTATTTTTCAAAAAAAAAATAGTTACTTGCAAATCACTAAGGTATTCCTAGCACTTATTTGATACATATTCACAAGATTACAAGCACACATTAAGTAAAAGGAACCTTCGAGAATTTTATATTTCTTTGCAAGAGAGGGTTTTTTAATCAAAATCCTGATTGTGATGGGATTTTGTAATTGGAAAAAATTTCCACTCAATAGGGGTTTGGCTCAAATGGGGGTCTTCGAGAGTTTTTATAAGGTCGAATCCTTGTTAAGATGTGATCTTGAAGGTGTTGCTACTATACTAAGGGAAAAGGTATGCAAGAAAGTAAACAAACTTAATAAATAAAATGAAAAGGGAGTGATGCACCAAGAGATCTACTAATATCTTCTTGTAGAAATAATCCTGAACGCTATGTGATAGTGGTGAACACTTTCTCTCCTTGATACAATGAAGAGTAATCAAAGAAAATTTAACCACTACCAAGCAACATTTGAGGCTATCAAAGAAAATTTGGCCACTACACCTATACTAAGAGGACTTGATTGGAAGCTCCCATTTCATATATACATAGATGCTTCCAACACCACAATTGGTGTTGTCCTTGGCCAACAAGATAATAAAAATAGAAAAAATTATGTTATTTACTATATTAGTAAATATTTAATAAGATACAAAAAGAAATACACCACAACTAAAAGGAAATTTTTGGTAGTATATGCTATCAATAAATTTCGTCATTATATTACAAGTTATCATGTATATATCCATACAAACCACTCAATGATTAAATAATTTATGAATAAACCATTGGCAAGTGGATGAGTGGTTAGATGGCTTTTATTGCTTTAGGAATTTGACATCACTATAGTAGACAGAATTGATAGGACAAATGTAGTTGCCAATTTCCTATCCAAATTAAATACTATCAAAGAACAAGAACTAGTGGATGATTCCTTCCATGATAAACATTTGTTTGCAATATTAGTGCATACTCTGTGGTTCATAGATATTGCTAACTACTTGGTGACTAGGAAAATTCCTTTCCATATTACTCCAAATGAGAGACACCAATTAGTTCACCAAATTTTATCTTTCTAATGGATAAAAGGATTACTATTTAAATGCAAACCTGATAATATTTTTTGGAGATGTTTATGGGAGGATGAAGTTTATGATATCCTTTGTGCATGTCACGATGAACCTTTTAAGGAACATTATTTTACAAAGTGAATAATGAAAAATATTTTAGGAGAAATATACTATTGGCCTTCTCTTCACAGTGATGTGAAGAAATATGTCTTCCATTGTGATCAATGCCAATGGATGGGAAAACCTACAATGTAGAACGACATGCATCTTCAACCCAAAATTGTTCTAGAACCCTTTGAGAAGTGGGGCATCACTTTTATATGACCAATTAATCCTCCATCATAAGGAAAACATCAGATCCTAGTGTGCACTAACTATGTAACTAAATGGGCTAAGGTAGTGGCTCTCCAATACATGCAAGAGTAAAAGTAGTTGATTTCTTATATGAGCACATATTTCAGCTCTTTGGTACCCCTCACAAAATTAGGTTAAATTAGGGACCCTAGTTTGCATCAAATGTTATTTGTTCATTCATGGAACACTACCAAGTGAAACATAGAAAATCCTCACCATATCACCCATAATCCAATGGCCAAGTAGAGGTTACCAATAGATAATTAGATAAAATGTTGACAAAAATGGTAGTTTCATATAAAAATATTGGTTTGGTAGGTTATTTGAAGTTTTATGGGCTTATAACATCACTTGGAAATCCACCACTAGACTTATGTTAGGACCCCATCCTAACACTATGATGTAATATTCCTTGTGAATGTGGGGGGATACCCATAATAATATTTTGTAATGTTTTGTAAATATGGGGAACACCCATGATAATATTTTAAAATATTTTGTAATAGTTGTAACTCTAGAAGCACCTAGACAAGTGGTGTCATTATATGTAATTGTTATTAAGAATGTAATTATTTTGTAGGTAGGAGATTCTAGCTCGGTGACATTTTGTATATAATCCAACCTCGAGAGTTAGGTGGTAGATGAAATATTTAAAAATGTGAGGGGCATGAATGTATGTATCTTTTTGCATGATTGAATGATAGTATTAAAGGAGGTTACCCTATAAAAGTGGCCTATGATTTTGTGTTAACTATGAGATTGTTCATTTCTGCATTTATATTTCATAGTTGTGTTGTGAGCATTTATGTTTATTTGCAATATTTGTGTGTGCTTATTTTTAATAATAGGTTTCTAACAAGTGGTATCAAAGTGCTTTCCAAGGTCATGTTCTGCTGTGACTAAGATAGTTCTTTCTATTATGACTATTAAGTACAATATTTCATGTTTTTTTTTACTAGTTCCTTATCAAAAAATAAGAAAAATCTAGCCTTTTTTGTATTAGTTATCTAGGTTAGAAACCTTGTATCAAGGGTTTTAAAAATACCACGGAGGACTTTTCATTATTGGCTAAGCTAGATTTTTGTGAAGTGTCTATTGAAGTGAGGGGCGATTAGGCTTCAATACCCAGGACTCAAAACATCACCCATCTATGAAATTGAAATCCCACATATCTTTAGGTATATCAAGAAACCCCCTAGGATTAGGAGAGACCTTTCACCATTAGAAATATTTTTAGCCTTGTATTTTGTGATAGTACACCAAATAATATCTAATAATATTACACTTTGTACTAAAAAAGATGTAGGTAGTGTGCTCAAGGGTATGTGTGAAATCCTCCTTGAGTAGTGACCTAAAATATTGGTCCAAGCACTATAATTCATCACTACAATATAACAGATTTATTATGGGTAGTATATACACCCTAGTTTAGCATGCCCTATTTTGTCGAATATCAAACCTGCAAAAAAAATCCCTACAACAAAATCCTATTCTATGAATTTTGAACCTATAATTATATCCTTGTCATAAAAATTGAGCATATGAAGAAGACATCCCTATTATAGAGTTCTTGCATGCAAAACAATCAAAACAAAAATTACAGAAGAATATAATAGGTGTACAGAAGCCATCGAAGTCAAAAATAGGAGGAAAAGGGGGGGTCAAGGTCAGTTACAGTCAAGAAAATTTTATTAGTAATAGTTAGTACAAGGTTGTTAGGTTATCAATGTTATAGTAGTTACCTATGATAGTCAGAATTTAAATAGACAAGGAATATTTGTGACAGATTCAAACCAGGCAGGTGATAATACAATGTCAAGAGTGGTCAATAGTTAGAATAGATAGGGTAGTGTTAAAAATGGTTGGCCAAAATAGAACCTAACTTTTGAACCAAGAATCTAGATAAAAACTAACCACACCATTATACTTGATAAAAACCAATACAAAAAAAGTTTTGGGGTGTCTAAAATCAGTGTTGTGGTATAAATATCATTGTGATCATCTTCACGTGCTGATCATTTTGATAAATAGCACCCAAATCATGTTTTGGAATCCTTACTAAAAATAGTAACCCCTAAAACCACCTTTCTATTTTTAGTAAGTCTCACCAATAGGACATAACTCTGAGAACATGGCTTTTGGTACTTGAAAACAAGATTTAGATAACCAATTTTCTCAAAAAGTGGATAATATGGGCAAACAAATCACTCAACCACAACTTAGATGAGATAAAGACTCAAATAAAAACTTTCAAAAAACTATGAGTGTGGTTATTGAGGAAAATAAATAAATGAAGGTTGAATGACATAGTCATAACTCTTTCAATTCCTTGGGTCATTAGGATCAACACGATACTAGTACATGCCATTGCCAATAAAATATACCAGATAACAATGGATTTAAATTACCAAAAATTAGACTTCCCAAAATTTTATGGAAAGGATCCTAAGGGGTGGCTTTGTAAGGTAGAACAATATTTTAGTCTCTATAATATTCCATGTGAAGAACACAAGCTTATACTGAGAGGGGGGGTGAAAAATATAAGATTACTTTTTACTTTTCTTACCCAATCAATATTATGCAATGTATAGATAGCAATATCAATAGCAGTAATCAAAGCAATCCACAAATCACCACACACAATAGAGACACCAAATTTACGTGGTTCACCCAATGTGGGCTACTCCATGAAGAAAATATTTTACTAAAATTTTCTCAATCAATATCTTGGGAATCCTTTCCCTATTATAATGTTTATGGACCTTTGTCCAAAGGAGACACCAATCCCCTTAATCGAGTTCATGGATCTCTATACACAGGAGAATTCCTTTCTCCTCTTGCTCTGGCTGGTGATATTCTAGAAGAAATTTTGCCCCCACTACTATGGCTAATGGATCTCTATCCACTAAAGACACCTATCCTCACTACCCTGGCTAATGGATCTCTATCTGCTAGAGACTATCATTCTCTATACTCTGTCATCTCCAAAGCTCTATCTTAAATATATACTAAACAAAATCCTTCGATCTAGCACAAATCTTCTCAATCTCTATAATTTGGCCTGGCATAAACCTGTCCTCAAATCTACACCAAACTCTGTCCTCGAATCTGTAGTAAAAATAATCCTTCGGTCTAGCACAAATATATCCTTAATCTCCATCCTCAAGCCTTAACTCAAAGCTTGACTCAATCTCAAATCAAGTCTACTTGATATGCCCCAAAACTTAACTCAAGGTTTAAACAAATTAATCAATTCTGCTCTCAAGTTTTCTCAAATACTTATCTCAAATCTGCCTTGCAAGCTTCCACAAAATCTCACACTAATCTATCCACAAGTCCTCTCTAGAACTTATCCAAATCTACTCAATAAGTCCTCATAATAACTTATCCAAATATGCTCTCAATATGTATTGTAAGCTTCCACAAAAGCTTACCCAAATCTGTCCACAACTCTTCTCAAAGACTTACCTAAAATCTGCTCAACAAGTCCACACTAGAACTTGTCCAATCTCATTGAAATATAAAGAGAATTTTTAGAGACTCAATATGCTCTATACTCATCACAATGCTCAATCACTTTCAATCACTCTTTACGAAAAATACAAAGAATTTTTAGAGACTCAATATGCTTCACATTCACCTCAATGCTCAATCACTTTCTTAAATCAATTCATAATATAGAATAGTTTATTTTATAGAACTTGAAAAATCACTTCATACATCCACTTGACTAGGCTCAACCAACTCTACTCAACCAATCACTCAATGAAATAATCCTTGCTTACAAACCCTATTCCAAGCATATGAACACTCACTCAAAATGTTTCCAACAATGCTTATCAACCAATCTCACATAACAATGATACTCATGTTCTTTTCAAACCCTAGTTCAGGTTCTTCACTTAACCAATGGCTTCAACAACAATGCTTATCAAACAAGGTTTTAACAACAACTCTTTATTATAGAAAACCTTGAAGCATTAACTCAACACACTCAATAAGGAAACCTAATTAAGTCCTTTTCACTCCAAACTTGTTTTCTAGAAAATCAACCAATCAACTCAACTATGGAAGAATGCGCCCATACATTTTTCTTGATGATGAAGGAACCTAAAAAATCTGCCACAACCACAAACACTTATTTTCCAAGCTCAAGGAAGTTAAAAGATCATAAACTCTCTCAAAAATACAATGTAAATATCAAAACATACATACACCTTATTAATCCATATTGAAGAAAGCATCCACCAACAATAATTGACCAAAAAATACCTTATAATCTCCCAATTAAAATAATATTCAATACCAAAAATAATGTCAATAAAATCACCTTCTCAAAATAACTCAATGCCAAGAAGTCCTCTCAAAATCTAACCAACACTTTTCTCTCAAATAAATCAATATGTCATAAATCCTTATTTTAAGAATAAATCTAGCTTCTTGTTCCTCCAATTTACCAAAATAATGATTAATTAAAAATATTTTTTATCTACCCCTTTTAACTCCGTAGGACCTTATGTCAAAATCTTAGGCATCACAACATATATTAAAAATTTATTACCTTTGCCTTGGTGAGATTAGAACTCACAACGCTGCCTCTACCAGTGCCCTAGCCACAGCTCCAATCGCCACGTGAGCTAGGCACTCACCTTGGGAGGGAAGAGCACCACATGCTCTATCTTCTCCCTCTTGGTGCCTCACCCAAAAAGGATTTGTGCTGCTTCCTTTGGTGCCTAACCAAGTCCACTCAAAACACTGCCTACCAAGATTTGAACATGGGTCCTCCCACTCACAAGCACCCTAGATCACTCCAACTTGCCACCAGACCACCATGCTAGATGGTTATGAGGGTTAGGGTGTCTTTAATATTATTTCTTCGTCGACACACTTAAGAAAAAACTTTTTCTTCTTCCTTGCACGAAATAACACAAAACACACAACTCGTAGACCTTTGATTAATCAAGCAAGGGATAAATCATTTACCACTTTGGCATATGGTTTTTATACCAATATGCCACCAACCTTTCAAACGTTGGCGGATTCCTTTTTCTCTTAGACGTCGATGCCTAATTAATTTATAAATTATTTAAATTCTTTAGAATTTAAATATTATAAATTAATATTTAAATCCTTTTGGATTTATTAAGGATTAAAGCCTTCTTAGGTTTTACCACTCTGTATAAATAATATTTATTTATAAAATTTAAATTCAATTTGAATTTAAATATTTTATAAAATAAATATTAAAACTTCTTTGGGATTTTTAACATGAATTTAAAAGCTTCCTTGGGTTTGTATGAAAAACCTTTTATTTTTGTTCATCCATGGTTTTAATAAAAAACCCTTCTACTTATGCTTCCACATAATATTAAAAATATTATGAAGCTTTTTTGCCATTTGTAACCACCAAAAAGGCTCACACCTAGTCTAACTATTGCAATTGATAAAAGATACACAAATAGGCATGCATAAATTGACAACAAGAAATGAAACAAATACAAGGAATCCTTTATTAATTTCAATGGAGTCAAATTACATATTCGTCCCTCTTAGGGATACCCATTTGATACATCAATTACAATAGTATCTAATCCCTCTCAAGGGTAGATGTGAATCAAATGCCTTCTAGGGTGACACGAACTGCTCTAGGGTGTCGATGACCCTCTTCTCCATGATTAGAGGTATTTTCTACCTTGCATCCCAAAACCCTGTTAATCCTGCATTCAAGAAACAACAAGAAATGTTAAAAACAAAGGAGGCCTCTCTTGATGAGGCTTTAAAAGGATATTTGCACAAAAGATTCATTACAAGCATGAAATCAAGAAAATACATAAAACATGGTAAACCTATATTAATCATGAAAATATTACCATAAAACATGTGAAGAAAGCAAATACTATCTATCTATTGGGTTAATTTATCAAATAGAAAGCATGAACGAATAAAATGACCCATAATTGCATTAATTATCAAGATTGACAAAATGAAGGTAAATATACTTTAAATGCTTAATTCCATCGGTTATATGTCTCTAAAATTTTAATTAAACCTATAATAAGCATAATATAATCTAATTAAATAATCTACAAAAAGAGCACAAGGGAATCTACCCTCATTTGCTCACCACGGGTCTGATGCATGGGTGGCACTGTTCACCATGGTTGAGAGCCATGGTGAGCTCTAAGTAGGTTTGCCCTCCAAATCAGGGCTTTCTCTCTGATCCACCTTGTCAAATTGATGTTCAAGGGTCACCTCTATGTCCTCTGATAGGTTTGGTGGTTGAATTGATTTGATGGTGCATGAATTGCATGAATTGACATTTCTTGGCTCTCCTAGGCTCCTAGGGCTTCCATGGCAATTTGATCTCCAATTGGGTAGCAAAAGTATCCCTCTCAATGCATGTAGTTGCTTATGCAATTCGATAGGGCTTCACTACTCAATTGACTATGCTTCTCTCTAGACTTATCCCCAATTCAGAGGGGGATCTTATAGCATTGGCCCAGGGCTAGGGGTGGCTTCCTCATGAAGCCAAGATCAATATTGGGTAGTTGAGCTTGTTGGATGGAAGGATCCAGAACCTTCCTCACTCAAACCACTCCAATCTACAACCAATTGGCCATTGCAACCAACTTTGGGTTGGATGAAGGCTAACTGATTCTGAGTGCTGATCATGGCTGACATGCACGGTGAGCACTGCTAACCATGGGTGTCAGCAGTGGCTAGCACTGACTAGGCAAAGGTGCCCAATTGAGTGGTAAAAACCACTGCTATACCTTGGATCTGTCCAAAGGTCTTCCATATGGTCTTCTAGCATGTCCCATATGAGTAGTCACCTCGGCATGATGTATTTTAGGTGTCTACAGATGCCCCTTTTGAGATGCATTGTGATTTTGAACAACGTTGAGCAAAACTAGACCTCCTAAAATGATGTCGTAGGTTGGATGATGATCATTGATCTGATCAACATTAGATGCCCCAAGTCTAGCAAAAGGATGTGCATCCTTGAATCATTGCTTCTAACTCGATAGAAGGCTTAAATTTGAAAAATTTTGCACTCGTCATCAGACATTCGGATAGCATCAATGCCAAGTAGGCTTTCACGCCTGTCAATCTGAAAGGATGAGAGTTACAAACTAACTATCATATTTGCTATTTTCCCCAAGCAAAGGGGTAAGCTTATGATAGTCTTTAGCAATGATTCATAAGGATGAATGCAATTTTGACAAGATCAAGGGATCTACTATTGACTTTGATTATGATTTGATATTATGACTACCCCCTCAAGCGATGAGTCGATGAGGGTAATGACAATTAAATGAAGCGACGAGGTCGCTTGACCACTATGAATGATCTTTGCACAAATTAAGATTTAGCATTTGAATACTTGGCAAGGCCTAATCAGCTATGATTACACCATTTAGAGTAATTACCTATTTCTATCCCATGGAGCGGTCTAGCCATGAAGGCCTTCTTAGGGAATCAAAATGATAGCAATATCTATTAGGCTTGTAGTGAATCATAATGTCGATGATATGCTAAAAAGTGTCATAGGAGAATTATGATGAATATCTCATTCTCGTGGAGCAGTCCAGCTATGTAGGCCTTCTTAGGGATTGAAATGAAACATAGCAATTCAGAAATGATGAATTTACCCCAAATGTCCTTATGGTAATTTACTCATCTTGTCGGATTGCATGGATCGCAAGTCGCTGCAACCGCCAAGTGTATAGGGTAAATAACTGAATACGAGGTGCATTTGGCTTTTGATTTATTTGATTTTTTGTTAATTTTGAATTTTTTGAATTATTTGGTCTGATTAATATCATTGATTTGACCTTTTAAGGCTCTCCATGATGGGAATTTGGAGCAATTAATATGGTTTGCTAACCATGCTTATCAAACGTGGGCCAATTCCTTAACCATGGATGTCAACCATGGGTGAAAACCCTAATCTGGGGACCATGAATGTCAACCATGAGCCGCATCAAATTTAAAAATTATATAAGATTTTTCACTTTGTAAATTTTCATTATTCACCTACATGATAGTAAAACTGAGAGCTCTAGGAGGTAAAAACTAATTTTGACATGGAACGCTCCAAAACTCGACACACTTCCACATTTTCCACACCGATGGTCGATCAGCCAGAATCTTCGACTAGTGGAGGAGTCGGTGCTTCTAAGGTAACTCAAAAACTGAGACCTCGCTTGTCATTACCGGATGTAAAATTAACCTCATTAATTAATTGGTAAATGAACTACACTAAACTGTTGGTAATGAACTTCATTGTAGTTAGGGTTTAGCGTAGGTTAGTTAGATGGGGGGTTTATTTTAATTTTTTGGGGTTTTTTGGGAAGGGTGGACCCATTTAGGGTTTCGCTCCCTAGTCATGGGTGGTAGCAGGGCCCCAATTGGCAGATTGGGGGCCATGGCTGTCAACCACGATGGGATTCAAATCCCAATGGTCAAATTTTTGACCATTGGGCCGATCGCTTTCGACCCACGATGCCCAAATTTTAGAAAATTTTTCAAATTTTTAATTTTTTGAATTTTTCTAGGCACTTAATGCCATTTATTGCATTTTTGGAATGCTTTTTTGATGTTTTTGAAATTGGTGATCATGTTTTTACATGTTTTTGTATTTTTATGCATTTTTTGATTTGTTTTGACATTTTAGAATTATTTTTTATTGTTTTTCTTGTTTATTATTTTTGTTGTCACTCAAACTTTGACCAATAGAGCGAGGGAGACCGATCTCCTTCATGACCTCCATGGTGATCTCACTAATGGGGAGCGAGAGTGGTTCACTATTATGGGGTTCGGCTACATCTTGGACCTCCCCACCATCCATATTGATCAGGGATATCTGACTACCTTGGCCCATCGTTGGGATGCATGGACCAACACATTTCACCTATCGATGGGTGAGATGATTATTACTTTGGAGGATGTGTACCACATATTTTATTTATCAATTGATGGTGAGGCCTATCACCTCTTCTCCTACCATGGCCAAGAAGGTCGTATTTGATTCCATATTTGGAGATCGGAGTATTGAGGTGTAGGACCATAATGCCCATGGAGGCATCCATGTCGGAGAGTGGTTTGAGGCCCGATTCTTCTCATAGTGGGAGGCTATATTTATGCTCTTGATTATCCAGATAGTCCTCCTAGATTCTTTAGGTATGAGGTTCCCTTGGAACCTCCTGGCTCGGACCAGAGAGGTGATGGTGAGCTCGACTTGAGATCCTCTCATTCTATCATGGGGGAGCACCCTGCTAGCATAGCTCTACCATGAGCTATATCAGATCACACATTAGAGTAGAGTCGACATCAGTTGTAGCATCCTCCTCTAGGTTTGGGGTTGGTAGCACATCTTGATTGAGCACCCTATTGATTTACCTATGATGATCACTAATATTGATGATGAGAGTCAGTGCTATGCCACCTATTGGCCCTAGGAGTGAGAGGGCTTTAGGAGTAGGTCTCATGTAGGAGACCTAGAGCATTATATTTGCATATTTGCATAGCTCCACCCTCAGCACATATGATGGTGACCGTATATGGACTATCCAGCATGGATAGAGGTGGATAGGTACCTACATCGAGCATGCATAGATAGATGGATCTTCAATCGAAAGGTCGACATACATGAGTACCACTTCTACTCTCATGTTGAGGTAGTTTGGGATCCATAGGATGTCCCAGAGTTGCCACTCATCTATAGATACCTGGTCCTCGAGAGGGACCTGACTTGGCCCTAGGTGACTCCATTGGGGGATGAGGATGATGACTTTTAGGAGTCAGGCCAGATGGATGCAGGCACTACTCTTGACTATGATGGCTGGTGGGTCGACTTCTAGTGGCATGGAGAGGGTCCTCTAGGCTGACCAATTGGTGGATTCATAGTAGAGGGTAGAGGTGGATCCTCAGGGGCATAGGACCCACTAGAGGATAGAGGGTGCATGGGGTGTAGGGGCCACTATAGAGGAGGGCCCATAGGTGGAGGTAGAGGAGGAGGTATTAGAGGAGGGTGAGGCACCTTTGGATAGTGAGATTGGGTAGTTGAGAGCCTAGATTGTCGACCTCTAGAGCTAGGTTGGGAGACTGTAGACTCAGCTACTTCATAGGGATACTTCTATCACCACTCTAGAGGTGAAGCTAGCATGGGGAGAGGTAGTGGTAGGGATATGAGGAGGAGAGGATAACTCTCCATGCATAGGCTACCATTATAGGTACTCAGATCACATAGCTCACTAGCGAGCGGGATGTGGCATAGGCATAATTGAGTGCCATGACTACTGAGAGGGACCTACTAAGGGTAGTGATGGGGGACCCCTCATCTACATAGGCTATCATGCCACCTCCGATAGCACCATCTTATTTACTACCAGGAGGTCATGACCCCATGGCAGAGATCAGGAGGCTTCATTCCCTCATGGAGGAGGGTAATGAGTGAGATACAGTGCATGTAGCTCACATCTCCTAGCTGGAGGGCTACATCAGGCTGATAGGTGGGGAGGTACTAGAGGATACCCACACTATAGGGACTCAGAGGACCAGGTCTAGGACTAGGGAGACAGGGTAGTCTTCTGCTAGCTCGAGCCATAGGATGCATAGGATTGAGAGGACTCATAGGTCCTCGAGTACTCATGGTGCTAGCTCGTAGAGGACTCATAGGGATGGTGGAGGTGATGGAGGTGCCTCACATACTAGGGGTGTAGGCCCTATTTAGTATAGATCTTTAGAGATGATTTTTGTACCAGTTTTGAGTGTAAGGTCGAGGACCTACATAGTTGTAGCCTATGGGCATTTTGATATACCTTGATACTATGTACTCTTTGACACATATATTTATATGATATGATAGTTCATCTCATTATATGTGTATTTTATTTTTGGTATTTTATGTTTATGTTATGCACATGGATGTAATGCAGATATTTGATTTATTGCTATATGATGTGATGTATGGATGACATGCACTAGCTATATGATGTGGATGCAGTGATATACATGTGTAGATGGACTACTTTATGATGCTATGTATATGAATGCAATATTTGATGTTTTAATGCAGTTTTGATCTGCTTCACTTGTATGCATTTACTTTATGTTGTTTATGACATGATTCATGCCATGTTTGTATTGCATGTATTTTTGATGATATTGATTTATTGTAAATGGACATGTATGTTTTAATCACTTAAAACACAATGTATGCAATATGATATGATGTTTTAACAATCTAATGGATGACACCACATAATGTATAACAATCATGGATGATAATTGCTATATTTGATTATGAATATTTATTGATTTGACACTCATATGTGAGCTGCAATGCATTGTTTCTATTTATAAGCTTTTGTAAATTAAAAGATATGCATAACATAGTCAGTGGCCATTTAAATATCATTTCTGACATCCATCCGGTATCTAACATATATCACAAATAGTTCTAATAAACAAACTCTCATAAACGAGATTTTATATTTGATGATTGCATTTGAAAATTTGATTGTTGCTATTTGGGAATTTTTGAGGTTTACCATGAGACTCAAACACCCTAGTTGACTGATCAAAAGTTGTATACTAACCATACTAGACTTCTGAAACATAAGGCTTTCGCTAGGATAGGCCCTAACTGTTCATTATCCCTATGTGTGCAAATGAATATATTAAGATAAGGCACAAGCATACCCCGATGTCAGGTGGGATTCTTTCAGCCCATTGCTAAGATTGGGGGTCCACAAATGTTTATCCAATCCTAGGTTTAGATTTTAGTTGGACTAGACCACTAGGCGATACAGGACACCTGAAGCTAGCTCTTCCACATTCAAACATTGGTCTGCACATAAGCGAGATGCTAATGCATCAGACATATCATCATGCGTAAGGTATAGTAGTGCTGGAAATTCCATGGATTCAAGTTCACTCCCTTCTTTTCTTCAATTTTTTGGGATACTTGCTCATATAAAGTGATAAAAATCACTATTTATTTTTGTACTTTAGTGACAATAATCACTATTTATTTTGTACTTTCCTTTCTTTTTCTTTCTTTCTTGAGCAAGGGATTTGATATTGATTTTACTTTCTTTGTACAATTTGTCTTCATTTGACTTGACTTTTTGGAATTTTACATTTGATAATTTGCTTCAGAAACTTCCTTTGGGGATTTTACTTTGGGGAACTATTTTGGGATATCGATCTAGGATATCGATCTTATGATATCAATATGGGATATCAATCTAGGATGTCGATCTATGATATCGATCTAGGGTATCAATCTGGAGGATTGATCTAGGATATCACTCTGGGATATTGCTCATTTTAATGTAAGCAAGGGATTCTGGGTAGGGAATGAACTTGTCCTTTTTCCAATTACCAACATTTCTCATATCGTCCACATAGGGGGATAAGCAAGAATAACTCTTTTCACCTCAGGATACCTGGTCCTGCTTCATGGCTTTCATCTTCCCCTAGTCCTTATTAGGATTGTTTAATTTGTTGATTAGTGATAGAATTATGATATGCTAAGGGCTATACTAACTAGACCTCAACTACAAAAGCAAAGCAAGCTTTCTATCAACTCTTGAGAAGACCTCTAGGTATGGTTGAATGATTGAAAAACCCTAGTATATTCTTCATAGCAATATTTTGGGTTGTGTTGAAAAACACAATTACTCACAAGGGTGATAAATAGATGAAAAATATAGTGCATAGATGCATGATTGAAATACAAACGTGGTGTCATTTGTAAGATTGTAAACACAATTTATTCTAATGCAAGTGCGATGGATGAATATGCCTAATGCAATGCAAAATGAAATGCATGTGGATAATGCAATGCAATGATGCAAATGAAATGCAAATGTTTTTTATTTTTGATATTTTTCCAATTTTTATGGATTTTAACATTTGGTTTGACCAAAGAGCTTACAGATGCCTTTGGAGCCTTTTGGGATTGACCAAGTGGTTTTGAGAAACCCTTGGAGCCTTTTGGGATTGACCAAGCGGTTTTGAGAAACCCTTGGAGCCTTTTAGGATTGACCAAGTGGTTTTAAGAAACCCTTGGAGCCTTTTTGAGTGACCAAAGGGCTTATAGATGCCTTTGGAGCCTTTTTTGGTTCTTAGGCATAGAACACTTTAATATGAAGGATATTGAGAGGTTCAGGCTCTTCAACTCCTCCAAGTGATGTCAAGTGATATGTCCTAGGTCCAATATTCTCTGAGATCATATAAGGACCTAACTAGTTAGCCATGAATTTGTCTCACATTTTTGGTGGTAAATTTGAGTTCTGTTGGTTCTCTTTCAGCACAAGATCACCAACCTCAAAGTCTCTCAGATGGACTTTGCTATTGTAAGCTCATTTTAAGTACTCTTGATAAATATGGAGGTGCTCAAGGGCATTCACGTGATGTTCATCAAGTAGCATCAATTGATCTAGGTGAGCTTGCCATATGGTGTCATCATCAATGAACTCTTTCAATGCGATGCGCAATGTTGGAATTTCCAACTCTAGGGGCATAATGGCCTCAGCGCCATATACTAGTGAAAATGGAGTTGCCCTAGTGGGTGTCCGAATGCTAGTCCTGTAAGCCCATAATGCAAGGGGTAGTTGGATATGCCAATATTTGTGGTGCTCTTGTACCATATTTTTCAAGATGGAGACCACTATCTTATTTGAAGCTTCAGCCTACCCATTTGCTTATGGATAATATGGAGTCACAAAACTGTGTTTGATTCTATACTTAGATGTCAAAGCTCTCATAGTTTTGTTCTTAAATGATGTTCCATTATCCGAAACTATCTTGGATGGTATCCCAAAATGACTAATGATATTGGTGAGTATAAACTCAACAATACGTGCTCCAGTTGTCATTGTTAAGGGGATGGCTTCCACCCATTTAGTGAAATACTCAGTAGCCATGATAATAAAAGTATGTCGGCCCGATGATGGAGGAGAGATCTTACCGATGAGATCAAATCCCCACTGAGAAAATGGCCAAGCCGCTTGAATGGGTTGTAAGGCCTGTGATGGTAGGTGCATAAGATTAGCATGATGCTGACATTTAACGCATTTCTTGACATACACATTGCAATCCTTCTCCATAGTGGGCCAATAATAACCCATACGAAGGATGCACTTGATGATAGCCATGCCATTGAAATGGCCATCGCACGTACCATCGTGAGCTTCTAAAATTGCCCAAGATGACTCTTGGGGCTCAAGACAATGAAGGAGAACTCCATCGTAGCTTCTACGGTACATGATGTCTGCTAACAAGACATACTTTGTCACTTTCTACTTGAATGTGCACTTTGCAGCATACGACAATCCCTGAGGGATTACACCAAGTCTAAGGAAGTCATATATCTATGATGTCCAATTATGATAAGCTTCGGCCTCGACTGACAAGACAACATGCTCCCCCTATGGTTCTACATTTGCAAATGTAGACTGGGAAACAACCCTATGGTGAATGGTAGTACCACTCCCCATCGGATCCTACGAGATCATAGACCCCCAAGATGCTCTCTTGAGAAAGTCTCTGGCTCTATAGAACCACTCATGATTTGGTTCTACATGAATCATGTTGATTGACTCTTTGTTATCCAATGCTTCACGTTGCACAACAGAATGTGACAACATTTTTACATGGATGGTAGTAAAATCGGTAGATAGATTCTGAGGGATTAGAGATCCCAAAGATGCCATTGTGTCTATGAATCTATTGGATGAATGAGGTATTGCCTCGATGTCATACCATTCCAGTCGAGCTAGATATATGTCAACAAGATCCTTGTAAGCTTTCAATATCGGACATCGACATTGAAATAATCCCTTAACTTGGTTCACAATGAGAAGGGAATCACCAAAGATATTTAGCCTTTTTATCTTCATGGCGATAGCTATTTGGAGACCCAAAATTAGGGCTTCATATTCAGCATTGTTGTTAGTGCAAGGAAAGTCCAACTTGAATGACAAGGGCATTGGAGCTCCTTGTGGCATGAACAACACTATTCCTACACCACCCCCTTGCTCACACTTCGAACCATCGAAGAACAAGGTCATATCAGCTTTGTTTTCTGGTTCTTCGGGTTTGGGTGCTTCTGATAAGGCAAAGACTACATCATCAGGAAGCTCTATGGTGAGGGGCCTACTATTTTTGAGAGGCACCTCAGCCAGTTGATCTGCTATGACTTGTCCCTTAATGGAATTTTGGCTTATGAATTCTAAATCAAATTCTATCAGTAGCATGATCCACTTTGCAGTACGTGTATTATGATATGTCTTGCTCATCATATACTACAAAGGATTTTGTTTGGATATAACATATGTCGTATGACTCAACATATAGTGTCACAATTTCTTGGTAGCGAACACTACTTCTAAACATAGCTTCTCCACATATGCATATCCGAGCTCATAGCTCACCAAGGTTCTGCTAATGTAATATATGGCCTGTTCTTTGCTTTGCACATTCTTTTGGGCTAACATGGTTCCCAATGCAAATTCGGTTGTCGATATATATAGCATAAATGGCACATCTGGCCTTGGTGGAGCTAGCACTGGTGATGTCACTAGGTATTGCTTTATCTCAGCAAAGGCTGCTTGATAGTCCTCATCCCAATTGAATGGGACCCCCTTGTGTAGTAGTCGATTCATGGGTCGACATTTATCTGATAATTGAGTGATAAATCACTTTATGGATGCTACTTTGCCCTGAAGGCTTCTTAGTTCTTTGATGTTTGTGGGGGGACGCATTTCTAGAATAGCCTTGACCTTTTCTGGGTCAACTTCGATGCCTCATTTTGAAATGATGAATCCTAAGAGCTTTCCTAAAGTTATGCCAAATACGCACTTCTTAGGATTCAACTTGACATTATGCTCTATCAAGCGATCGAAGACCTTCTTCAGGACCTCCGCATGCTCAGAACGCAATAATGACTTTGCCAACAAGTCATCCATATAATCTTCTAAGATTTTATGCATATAGTCATGAAAGATATATGTCATAGCCCATTGATATGTGGCACCAACATTTTTAAGGCTGAATGGCATAACTTTATAGCAAAATGTTCCCCATGGCATTATAAACATGGTTTTATGTTGGTCTTCGGGCTTAATCCAAATTTGATTGTAACCAAAAAAACCATCCATTAAGGAGAGCATCTCATGACCTATAGTTGCATCTACAAGAGCATCAATATTCGGCAATAAAAATGAATCCTTTGGTGTTGCCTTATTCAGGTCTCTAAAATCCATACAAATATAGATCCTTCCATCAGGTTTTCCTACAGGCACCATATTGGATACCCATTTCGGATAGTCGATGGAGATGACAAACTCTACGTCCAATAACTTTTGCAACTCATCCTTAACCATTAAGGCTACTGTTGGATGCATCTTCCTAAGTTTCTGCTTGACTGGCTTCTTTGATAGGTCTAGCGAAAGGTTATGAGTAACCAATTTTGGATCTAGACCTAGCATATCTTTGTAAGTCCAAGCAAAGAGATCATGTCTCTCTCTCAGTAGAGGGATGAGGTTGGCACGCTCATCAGGAGTCAAAATTTCTCCAAATTTAACCTTCCTTGGATTGGTGGGATCATTACTGATATCCACTTCGAAGGTTTCCTCTACTGACATATGGGATCCCTCCTCAAGCTGATGAGGCGTAGGGATCAAGTGGATGTCATCTACTGGGTTTATAGGTTCCTCATTGGAAGCATCCTCAGCATGATAGACATCATGTGCATAGCCTGGCACAAAATGGAAAGGTTGCAACATTTCTTCATTAGGGAAGAAATATTCAGGCTCTAGAGGTGAATCAATATGATCCCAATCGATAGCATCTACATTTAGATGCAATGGTTTGGATGGATCGACTGGATTGTGGAGTGGAGTGGTCAAATAAATGGAGATCATGTTGATGAAATGGATCATGTCTCCAGGACCACGTGCAAGTGACTCATCATTAGCAAAACTACCATCCTCGAGATGTGGTTCTAGGGGTATGGGGATCTCTGGATCCGGTCCATGAATAGACTATCGGATGGGATCATTGGGCTCAAGGAGCTCCATGTACATCGATGGATCAAGAAACACCATATGATAAATCATATTAAGATTTGGTGGTCTCCCCTTAAGGTGAGGATGGATATTGATCTCTCTACGCATATCCTCAGTCGTATAAGGTGCATTGCGATAGCGTAAGTAGGGAGGTCCTAAGTAGGCTCTATCTCATTCTTCATCACTATCATAATATAGGCCTTCATCGCTACCCACTAGAATGGGATGCTCTAGAAAATGTGGCCCCATATAGGTTATCTCTTGATCACTATCATCACTATCTGGTAAAATTGGGTATAAGCACCATAAATATGATACTACCGAATAGATTGACTCAGCCTCATCCTCCGATTGATCATTGGGTGAGGACTCACTATCCTCTCCTTCACTATAGCTAGGTCCACCTATCTCGAATATGGACTCTGCTATATCCTCATCGGAATGCCCTTCCAACTCGGGATCTATCACTATGATAATATCTTGACCCTGCATGCCCATGTCATCGGCTGCTCCATGGATTTGTTGACCAAAGTTTTCTCTTGGTAAATCATCTAGACCAGTATCCACCAAGATATCCTCGTGATATGTCTCGGGTGGTCCTATGGTGATGTAAGACACCATCCGGTTATCCCTCTAGAATGTAGAAGGATTAGGGTGATACGGATTGAAGTCAACCTCACCCCCCAGATTGAGGTACAGGTGGTCTAAAGATACCATGAGGAGTTTAGCCTATCCTCCACTGTAGAATCCCAACCTGAACCTATCAGTAGGTAACTGATACTATGGTTCTATAGGCTTCTTACGCCCCTACTCGAATAGTTCGAGACCGTAACCATGCCAATGGTAACACTCAAAGTATCACATGGCATAGTCTAGGTTAGAAAGATAATGAACATTCATGGTGAATGGTTCATTATCATCCTCATCCATGGGCATGGGAGATGTGATCTGGTCTAGCCCTCCATAGATGAAGTTGGTTTGGTTGGGTGGTACCCCCAATGGTTCCACCATCCCTATGGGAAGGTGATGGGCTCATGGTCGGCCCATGTCATGTGCAGTCTCGATAATCGGTGTGAACATCACATTCTACACAATGTATTCCCCTAACCCAGGATTAACCAAATGGATGGTCACCTACGGTGCATATGACCCTATTGAAGATGCAGGTGAAGTAGGCTGAGGTGCCTCTTCGACTCTTCCTTGAACTTCCTCTACTTCCATGGGAGTAGGGGTTTCAATGATAACTGACTTGGGCTTTTGCTTTATCTTCTTTTTACCCACCTTTTCTTTCAACTTCCTATCATCTCGTTGTATCGTAGATGCAGTCGGCCTAATGGAAGTAGTTGTTGTGTGCTCCGATATTTGAGATACAGATATTGTGGGTCTAGCACACACTTCTTTGATTATACCTCCTAGATATTTGATTGGTGACGTTGGTCGCACATCCAGGTGCATTGAGGGGAGCACAAATTCCCCTTGAAAAATCTTCTAGATTCACGTATTTAAAGGGTTCTTCATCCGAAGGCACCACGTGAACCTGTCCCTCATGAATGTATTTGATACACTGATGTAGAATAGAAGGGATACAATACATTTATCTGATCCAAGGCCTCCCTAGAAGTATATTATACTACATAGCACCTTCGATTACATGACACATCATCAGGATGGTCTTCAGTCCCACCTGGATAGGTAAAACTATAGTACTGACCATCGAGCATAATGCATCATTGAATGCTCTCAACGTGAAGGTAGAAGGAATGATATGCATCTTGGGTAACTTCAAGTGAGTTAACACCTTGGTAGTTATGATATTGATTGATGACCCTATGTCAATAAAAACCCGCTTGAATGGTTTATGATTCACACACGCGATGATATGTAGCGGTGGGTCTGCTATAATAGTGGAAACCGTCTTGACTTCGTGGTCATGAAATTGAATGACCGGTTCTTGACACTATTGCACGTGCCCCACAAAGTGTGTAAACGCTTCGGGATCCTGAGGCTACACTTCGATGGACCTTAAGATGTCCATGAGCATCTCCCTGTGCTTAGGAGACTACTGAATAAGCTCATAAATTGACAACTTCACTGGAGTTATCTATAGGTTTTGGACCAACCTACTCTTGATGGTCACCACCGGTCTAGTTGGTGGGTCAGGCACATATTATTACAATACAAATATTATGAGCAGTCGGCCATAATATTTGTTAAAATTTAAATTCATTTTTTTCATATTTAGATAGTTCCAAGTGTAGGATTTGAGGATCACTTTTTATATTCTCAATTTATCCTTTATGTTCCTCACACAGGGTGAGCCCACCTTAAGTGGCGATCCGTTCACTTATTTCCAATCTCCATTCTACTACATATTTCTTGTTATTTAATTCTTGTTAATTGATTATTATCATGTACATTGCTAGATCTGAATTCATTGTTACGGTTATAGAGTAACCTGGAAGATATTTCCTTCCAAGTGGTATCAGTCTCCATATTCAATCTTGTAGAAACCGCATCTACAGGCATCCTTTGCATCTTTGTTCGGCGTTCCTCCATCTCAAACACAGTTCGTGGTCACAGCACTGCCTATTTTTTTTTGTTGGCCACAACACTGCAGGTTTGAGGCATTCACCGATAGCCACGGTTCCACCGCAGAAATTAAAACGCTCATCCGAAATCATTTCATCACCCAATCCCTCAAAAATTCGGTGAAAACAACTTTGCACTCCCTCCCGATGTCATCAACCAATAAAAAAATCATGATTTATTTAAAATTACCAGCAACTCTAAGGTTTTTTCTTTAAATTGTAGCACTGACATCAGCTAAATTAAATTTTGCACGTGTCGGTATTCTGGTTATCCCACATTTACAGTGCTTGGAGTATAGTAGGTTTTAAATAACTTATGCCCTCCTTCTACGTTGTGACTTCTATCACACATTAGGAGTGTCTCTGCATGTAGCCGTCCTCCATTCATCCATTTTGATTCTCAGTCTAGCTGTTGTCACGTCGTGTCCTATTCGCTCCTCATTGTCCGTCCTGTCCTGTCCACTCCTCGTCGTTCGTCCAATTTCTTTGAGTCCCGGTCTAGTTTTTGTTGTGTCTTGTCCTGTTCGCTCCTTGTCATCTATCCTATTTCTTTGAGTCTTGGTCCATCTGATTTCCTAGCATCTCGGTCCAGCTATTGCGTTTGTGTGATTGCTTCGCTATCGCGTCAGTCCCTGCGTCAGCCGACTTTGATCATCGTTGTCATGTCCATCCCTGCGTCAGCTGACTTCGATCCTCGTTGTCTCTGTCGTATCAGTCCGGTCAACCTTAGTCCTCGGTTGTGTTAGTCTCAGTTCAGTTGGAAAAGTTGCTAGAAACTTGCTCTCCAAATTGCTGAAATTATCCAAATTGAAAAAATTGTTGAAATTTGCTATCAAAGAGGCCACCCAAAATCAAATCTGCATCACAGTTGGAGCGACAGTCGAAGCGGAATACAAATTTTTTGTAGAACTCAAAACTCAAGTACTTTTATATAGGAGATTTTGGTTAGTGCATGCCCAAACAGTGGACCAAAGGACCTGACGGTCGACTAACAAGCTCGGAGACCCCCAATAAAAATGCAAGAAGACCTCATCGAAGCCAAGGTACAAAAAATTCTCCTTATCCTTTCAAAATTGGCAGTTATAATCTGAATCATCCACTGGTCGACCCCATGGCTACTAACCCTCCCCCAACTCATGAAAATGTCACACAAGGAGAATCAAGCAACTCGGCCATTACCACGGATGAAACTCTTCGACACTTACTAGAGGTATGCACCAAATTAATGGCAACCTAACGAAATTGTTGAGCACACAAAACTGACCTAATACCAATACTAATTCCCAAAATCACTCCCATGAACAAAGGAATGAAGAACATGATGACCAAGATGAAGATTGGGAGCAACAAAGAGGCAATCAGGATAATTACGGGAATCACTTTCATAGACAGAGATATAACCAAGATCAGGATAGGGATATGGGTTATCACCAATCGAGAGGCCCTAATAATTTTCCATGCATTGATATGCCCATTTTTGAGGGTCATGATCCTCGTGGTTGGATAGCCAAAATGGAAGGCATTCTAGACTTGTACCAAATTAGGGATTTTGATAAAGTCCCTTTCGTTGCATCAAAATTAGGCATTGAGGCCTACCAATGGTTCGTATGGCTTAAGCGCGAGAAAGGAGCTACTATTAACTAGAAAAAATTCACTACCTATTTTTTAGAAATATTTGATGAAGGAGCTACATTTTCATACACAGTAAGACTGTTATCTCTTAAATAAGAAGGGTCGGTTAGTGAGTTTGTCTCAGAATTCACTAGTTTACTACTGTATACATTAGACCTCAGCCCAGACATAGTGGTAGGAGCTTTTTGCAATGGATTGAAAGAAAATATTAGGGTTGAGGTGGACATTCAAAATCCAACCTCGCTGAACGATTGCATAAGAATAGCCAAGTTGGCTAAGAAGAGAATTTAGTTATATGCACGACGTGAAACTTACAGTCGTCCTTCGTATCGCAACAATTCCTTTCACAAAAATGATCAACCATCAAGATACTTTTGCTATAAATGTCACAATCATCATCCCAGGGAATAAGCATGTGCCCAAAAACAAAACTTTCATATTGAATGCGATCAATATGAAGGAGAAGAGGAAGAAGCTTACCACCAAGATGAAACTATGCAAGAAGAACTACTAAGTACTCTAGAAGAGAAGGAAGAGGATATAATGGCTATCTCCGTGCATGCCCTCATGGGGTTAACATCCCACCATACCATTAAGGTCCCAGGATTTCTTCGTTAGAAAAAGATGAATGTGCTAATTGATTCTGGTAGTACCCATAATTTTATTGACATCAAAACAGCAAAATCTTTGAACTTATTCATTAACTCTTCCAACAAGGACAAATTCCAAGTTCTAGTAGCCAACGAGGTGAACGCTCAATGTGTTGGGAGAACATCTAAAGTTTCCATTCAAATGGGAACTTATACCTAGTATGGATCTCTTTTCGTAATGAATTTAGGGAACTCTGATGTCATTTTGGGAGTTGAATGGTCGAAAACACTAGACATGGTTATCTTCAATTTCAAAAAATTATTTGTGGAATGGAAGGAAAACGGATGTGTCATTCACTTACAAGGCATTACTACTCCTCCATCACAGATGGTGAGCTCGCATAGTATGGAGAAGATGTTAAAAAATGGTGGATATGGATTCATAGCTCAAATTAATTATTTGGAAAAACAATCTCGAGCAACTTCGAATATTACTGCTCCAGATTTACGAGGCATCGTCGTAAATTATGATGAGGTTTTCCAAGAACCTAAAGGATTACCACCTAAATGATCTCAAGACCATGCCATCCATTTTATTCTAGGGAGTTTTCCACCTAACAGTCGTCCTTATCGCTATCCTCAACCACAAAAGACAAAAATCGAGCAGATTGTTCAGGATTTGCTAGATCATGGAGTCATTCGTCACAACACTAGCCCTTATTCCTCACCTGTAGTTTTGGCCAGACGAAAAGATAACTCGTGGCGTATGTGTCCTAATTTTTGTTCCCTCAATAAACTCACTATCAAGGACAAATTTCCTATCCCTATCATAGATGACCTACTAGACGAGTTGCGTGGTGCAAATTTTTTTACAAAATTATACCTTCGCTCAGGATTTCAACAGATTCGTGTCAGAGAGGAAGACATCCCCAAAACTGCTTTTCGTACTCATGAAGGTCATTACGAATTTTTGGTCATGTCGTTTGGTCTCAACAATGCACCATCCACATTCCAAAGTCTCATGAACCAAGTGTTTCGTCCACTCCGTAAGTTTGTGTTAGTTTTCTTTGATGACATTCTCATCTATAGCAAAACATGGAAGGATCATTTACATCATGTGGATAAGGCCCTTCACATTTTACACAGAGAAAATTTATTTGTCAAAAGTTCCAAATGTTCATTTGGTGTCCAAGAAGTTGATTATCTTGGTCATATAGTTTCACACGAGGGCATCAAAGTTGATCCCAATAAGATTAAGGAAATTCAAGAATGGCCTTTACCTAAAACCATCAAGAAATTCTATGGTTTTTTTGGTCTCACAAGCTACTATCGCAAGTTTGTACGAAATTATGGTAAGATTATAGCACCTCTCACAACACTCACAAAGAAAGATGCTTTTCATTGGTCAGAAGAGGCCACTCAAGCCTTCAATACTCTTAAGAGGCCATGTGTACAACTCCAGTTTTAGCAACTCCAAATTTTCATAAACCATTTATTATCGAATGTGATGTGTCAGGCACAGGAATTGGGGCTATATTAATTTAGGAAGGTCATCCATTGGCATTCGAAAGTAAATAGCTATCAGGAAAAAAATTGGAAAGATCAACATACGAAAAAGAAATGTTGGCAATTCTTCACGCGATAGAAAAATGGAGACACTACCTAATCAATAGCCGCTTCATCATAAGAACAGATCATAGTAGTCTCAAACATTTTCTTGAGCAAAGTTTTTCCTATCCGAAACAAAATAAGTGGTTAACCAAACTATTGGGTTATGATTTTGTTATCAAATATAAGAGAGGGAAGGAAAATGTAGCCGCTGATGCGTTATCCAGGAAATATGAAGATGAAGTAGTCATCAATGCTATTTCAGGTCCTTGCTCCCAATGGGTGAATCAATTATAAGATGAATGGTTATCCAATAGCGAAAATGCTCAGATAATTCAGGAATTATCTATAGGGTCCTCTAAAAACCCTTTATTCTCTTATGAAGATAAAATCCTCCGAAAGAAGAACCGCATTTACATTCCACAAAATTCAGAACTCAAATAAAAGATCCTCAATGAATCACACGCTTCTCCATCAACGGGAAATTTAGGATTTTTGAAGACATATTTAAAGGTCAAACAATAATTTTGTTGGAAAGGATTAAAACTAGAAGTCAAACAATGGGTAGCAGAATGCAAAATTTTCCAGCACAATAAAGGACAAACAGTCAAATCACTAGGGTTTTTACAACCATTACCCATCCCTGAGCGTCAGTGGGAACATATATCCATGGATTTTATTGAAGGTCTTCCTAAATCAGAAGGTAGGACAGTAATATTTGTAGTAGTAGATCGGTTGTCCAAATATGCTCATTTTCAGGCTTTACAACATCCATTTTCCACAAGCAAGGTGGCAAAAGTATTTATGGATTCAATCTTCAAATTACATGGTATGCCAAAAACTATTGTAAGTGATAGAGACCCCATCTTCACTAGTAACTTTTGGCGGGAGTTATTTTGACTTAGTGGTACCAAATTGAACATGTCTTCAGCTTACCATCCACAAACAGATGGTCAAACAAAAGTAGTTAACAAATGTTTGGGTACGTACTTACGATGTTTTGTTCAAGATAAACAATATCAATGGAGCAAATGGCTAGCATTGGCAGAATGGTGGTACAACACTTCCTACCATTACTCAATTAAGATGTCCCCATTTGAAGCATTATATGGAACCAAGCCTCCAATAGTAGCGAATTATGTACCTAGATCATCCAAAGTAGCCAAAGTGGATGACTGGTTTCAACAAAGGCAGTCTACACTCACCATCTTCAAAGAGAATTTATTCCAAGCAAAAAATTGCATGAAACAACAACAAGACTTGCATCGATCCGAGCAAACTTTTAATGTAGGTGACAAGGTTTTCCTAAGGTTGCAACCCTACAAAAAATCATCGTTAAAGATAAAGACCAGTCAAAAGTTGGATCCATGATTCTATGGTCCTTACAAAATTGTACGTCGCATTGGAGAAGTAGCCTATCAGTTAGAGCTACCCTCATCATCCTGAATACACCCAGTATTTCATGTTTCGTGTCTCAAAAAAGTGATTGGTCAGAAAGTGCAGAGTCAATCAGAATTACCAGTACTTGATGAGGAAGGACGCATACATCTCCAACCTGAGGAAATCTTACAACACAGAACACGAAGACTAAGGTCATGCCAGATTCAAGAATTTCTCATCAAATGGCAAGACCTACTAGAGGAGGATGCCACATGGGAACCTGAAAGTATTTTCCAGACATTTCCAGCTTTGAGGACAAAGCTTTCTAAGGAGGGGAGTCATGTTACAATACAAATATTATGAGCAGTCGGCCATAATATTTGTTAAAATTTAAATTCATTTTTTTCATATTTAGATAGTTCCAAGTGTAGGATTTGAGGATCACTTTTTATATTCTCAATTTATCCTTTACGTTCCTCGCACAGGGTGAGCCCACCTTAAGTGGCGATCCATTCACTTATTTCCAATATCCATTCTGCTGCATATTTCTTGTTATTTAATTCTTGTTTATTGATTATTATCGTGTACATTGCTGGATCTAAATTCATTGTTACGGTTATAGAGTAACCCGAAAGATATTTCCTTCCACATATTGTGTTGGCCTTGGAGGAGGCATAGCTTGGACCCTAATAGGTGTTGGAGGTTGATTCGGTCATTCATACCTCACGTTCCTCATGATAACATTGACCATTTTGACGAACCCCTGGGTTGGTGGTTTGATGCAAACTTGGTTGACTTGGCCAACATTATTCTTTGGCACCTCGTGATTAGGTAGAGGATTCTTATAAATCCTCAAATTTTTATTGTCAAGAGTTTGCAAGTTGTTGATAAGAAGCGTACCTCTCTCGATCATATTTTGGATAAGATGTTTAAAGGACCAACATACCTCAATGTTGTGATCCTTCAATCAATAAAATATGAAATAATGATCATATTTATAGCCCTTAGGCTTAGGCTAATTTGGATCCACCATCTTGACTTTAGGTAAGTGTATAGCCTTCACCTCGTATAGCTGATTAAAAATCAAAGTCAACGACTTTGATAGCTAAGTGAATACGTGAGGTGGATGTTGCTCCTTATTTTTACCCTTATAATTGTTATTGCATTGCTCGTACTGTGCAGGTGGAGGTTAGGCCTGATAATTTTGCTTTTATTGCCCTTTTTCTCCTTTTTAAAGGTTAAACACTACCTGATTAACATGGGTTGGCTTGGCCTGATGTCTCTTGGTGCTTTTCTTATGTCCCTCCTTCTTATTCCTCAACTTCAAGTTACCCTCCTATAACTTGATGTCCTCAACCACCTTGGCTTGCACCAAAGCCTCTTTGAATGTTTGGTATTTGCTACAACTGTAGCAATAGCAAAATGTGTTTGGCACAATTCTTCATGAAAATCCATGTTAATTTACAGGACGGGATGGAGAATGGCATATTTACCATATTTTTTCTCCATCACTTTCTATAATCCATAACTGGCTCATCATCATATTACGTTAGAGTGGCCAGGTCAGATAATTTTACCTTCTTAACATCGAAGGATAAGCGTTCAAGAAATGCATCAGCTAGTTGTTTGAAACTAGTAATGTTGTACCTCTTTAGTTGGTTGAACCACTCTTGATATGGACCTGAGAGGGTCATGATGAAGGTGCACATGAGAAAAGCATTGTTACTCTCAATATGAAAGCACATATATAGAAAACTAGTCACGTGTTCCTGTGCATCTTCCTCTGCTTGAAACTATTCCAGTCTATGCATCTTGAAATGCTTAAGATATGCTGGAATAGGCACCGACATGCATAAAGGTTCATTCTAAATTTTGTTCGAGGTAGGCTCATGATAAGCCATCGCTTACTTCTCTATGGCTTGAACCTTATCTGCTAAGGTCTTGTAGGCTTGCAAGAAAAGAAACTCCTCCTCTCAAGATTACCTTTGAGGTGCCTTCGAAGGCATATTCTTCCTCAGTCAAGGTGGGGGACTAAGCTCGCCCTCCTCATAGAATTGGGAGATTTTAGGATATTCTTGTTCTAATTCCTCTTCCACTTCATTCTCATACTACCTATGCTCACATTGCTCAGATGTTGGGTTCCAATATCTATGTTGAGTCGTATGGCGAGTATGGGTGTCTATGTTCTCAGCATGTAACTTGGGTTGTGAAGCCACTCATCTATCAACACACTCTCTGATCTCACTATGAGGATGTAAATAGACACTAGCCAATCGATCCTCTCTCTACACGCTCCTTCTGATAAAGGATGAATTATTCATACATGCGATGTTCATACAATTTTTTTTTGATGAACCTCTACCTCTGAATATTCTTATTTTCGAGGTGTTCTTTTTCTACACGAACATCCTCCAATTAATCTTAGAGAATATTATGTCTCTGCTCCAACAATATTTTGTGAGCCCTATCAAGATGATCGACCATCTGAGGCCTTGGAGGGATGCACTCTATTCGAGTGACTTTATGCGTATGTCCTCTAATGGACTAATTCACTACACTATTGCCTCAGTTTATAAATATGGCATTCGTGTTAGGTTGTCTCCTATACTTAGTGCATGTATGCGATGTAGGAGCATGCATGTCTCGAGAACACTTGGATCACTCTCCAGGTTATCAAGCAGTCCGAATGGTGCCTCCGCTACACACGATCACCGGTTGGGAGGGTGCAGGCATAGGCTTATATCCTAGATGCTCTAGGACCTTATCTAGATCGTCCAATTTTTTTCTATGCCATGGCTCATGAGGTGGCATACCGTTTGCTCACACTTTGGATATATCTATGGTAAACTTCATATGTTCACCCATATAAGGAGTCTGTGTGGTCTTGTTATTGGAAGCAACCATCTCTATTTGCCCCTAAATGGAAAGATCTTGGATATGTATATGCTCTAACGGTGAAGGTCATGAGCCTCCCTTAGATACATGTCGAAGGGGTACCAATATGGATCCCTAGATGACATATTCTTTGGTGAAACCCGTGGATCCATGTGGAATGCGGTCATGGTAAATGGTACCATATGTGGAACCCCCATGTTGGGAAGTCCCATGCTCTGATCTATGTCTAGAGGGATGTCTAGTACTTACTCTAATTGGGGTATTCTCGACGGAATCCCCTCATGTAGAATTATCTCCTCTAATGCTCATTGAATGACCTTCAAGAGCATTTTGTGATTGAGGGTGTTCTACATCATGTTGTGCACTAGGTGGAGCTTGGGCTTTGATCTCAAGTATATGCCTGGTTGGCCTCTCATTGTTTGTACCATTATGTATCCTATGCCTAGATTTAAATTTTATTAGAACACAAAGAATACAATGGTGATTATCTCTTTTTACAATTTAAAATGAGCCCTAAAATGTTTGATGTGTTTTCAATTTATTTTATTAGTAAAGTAACTCTTACCATGTTTTGCAAAGCATTGATTATTTTCTCAATTGTTTAATGGCTTTCACCTGTATGTTCATAGCTCAACAACCTGGCAATGAACTCCAGGCCACGTAATCCCCCAAAGTGTGGTAATAAAGACCACACCCAGGCAGGGAGCACAGGTCCTCCCAGATCCTCACCTATTTTCTCATAGTTAGTGTCATACCATTTGAAGAGGAGTATATCCGAATGTTTTGTGCTACGAAAGGTTCTTGGATCCGATATTGGTCTAGAACATAGGGTACGTGGGATTTGGGCCAACGGATAGAAATAACCTCCACCATCATTGAAACCCTACTAGTGGTTGGATGTGACTCCCAACTCACTAGCGTTTACTATGAAACATGGTGTGTGTGTATTGTTTTTAATTTACATAAAGTAAATATGCATAATACAACACTCACATGATCATTCCCTACATGATATGCAAACAAGAACATTTGATATTCAAAAAGTATGCATGCTACATCCTACATGACCTTTTGACAATGCAACTTTACGATGTAAATGGCATTTGATTTGGCCTCAAGCACGCAAAATCAACACATAAATTATTCTAGCATGTTGGATTCTAGGGCAGACTACAATCAGAGGTCCACTATTCCTAGCAGTGCCTAGCAAAAATTAAGAAACAATAACCCTAAGGACCTTAGTTCGTTTTATCCTTCTTTCATGGTTATCCTACTTAACTTTCATTTTTATTCTCTAGAAAAACATAGAGATAGAAAACAAACATAGAGGGTGTTATAAGGGCCTACCTCAAGTCCTCATATGATAAAGCTTTAAAATCCTACTCTGTGATTGGTCTGTTACTAACCGCGGATTTGATGTGTGGCTGCGACTGTTGCATGTGCTTGTCAACCACGGGCCAAATTTTTTATCATGTTTTTTAGTCGTGGGGAGCACCTGACATAAAAATACCAAACATAGTCAACAAATTATGGCAAAAAATTTAGAGCTCCATCGTGATCGCCTACTGTAACCACCAAAAAGGCTCACACCTAGTCTAACTATTGCAATTGATAAAAGATAAACAAATAGGCAAGCATGAATTGACAACAAGAGATGAAACAAATACAAGGAGTCCTTTATTGATTTCAATGGATTCAAATTATATATTCATCCCTCTTAAGGATACCCATTTGATACAACAATTACAATAGCATATAATACCTCTCAAGAAAATATGTGATCAAATGCCTTTTAGGGTGACATGAACTACTCTAGGGTGTCAATGATGCTCTTATCCATGATTAGAGACATTTTTTGCCATGCATCCTATTGGAACCAATTCTTGCATCCGTAGGAATTAAATTATCATGCTATAAGAATCCGTTTGAAACCAACGAGCTATTACAGGCTCTGGTTTACCTACCTCATAGTTTTGCTAAACACAAATATTGCTAAAGAAAACTACAAAATGGGTAAGAAAAACCCAGTGGTAATTCTATGATTAATCCTCTAATTACACGCTTCAAATTTATATTATACTATATGTATTAAAATGACCAAGCATGAAAACAACCATTTGTTATGCCTTATGTAGACCAGTGCCTAGATTCAGTGGGTTGTTATAGCAATTTAACAACAATTCTATCATGAAGAAGAAATAAAGGGAGGAGAAAATTGGCATTCATAATATTATTCAAGTATCACAATAAAACCAAGAGTTAACCAATGAGAGAAACGTATATAATGCATTCAAATAATGTAACCCATTTCATAGTGACACACAGAGCTAAGACAAAAGATATAATAGAAAAGAGACTTAGAATTGTATTGATTTCATAAAGTTTACATGCAAAGTGGGAAGAATGCCTTTTAACTCTGTTTTCCTCAAAGAAAATATATCAATACAATGAAAATATCTATTTCAAATAATATAACATGTCTCTCCTACTCTCCTTGTTACAATCTGGTAACAGTAGAGTCTCTAAATCTCAGGCTCAAAAATGTAGGAAATGATCTCAGCTTCTTGAACACTTTCCTATCACAATCCTGCAAAGCAAAGGGAAGAATAAGAAATGAGAAAGAAAATAGACACAGAATGGGATACAACAACACAACTAACAGGGCACTCAAGTATACCTCTTAGCAAAAATGTTATTTCTTTTATAGTTGTTGGTTCTTGATTATGTTATTTTTGGTTCACATATGGCCTTACACTTGTCAGCATCTGGTCAAACTTCAAAAATTGGTACAGCTGGCTTCCACTGCCCTTATTGTCTTGGTTATGCTCTTTCCTTTGACTTTTTCAAATAATGATTCAATTTAACCGGTGATGGTGGTGTTGGGTGAACCTACTTCTATTTCTTCAATTGTTTTCTCTTCAACTATTTCTTTTTGGACCTCTTTCTCTTGAACTGCCTCCTTTACTATTTTAGGAACTCTTTCTGCAGGTGCAGGTTTTTGTTGTGATGAACCCGCTTCCTACTATTGATTGTAGGTATTAACCTTTTTCACCTTTTAGCTTTGCTATAGCCATTTTATATGTTCATCAATCAATATCCAAAATCCTATATCAAATGTGGCTGCAATCCTCAGCATGTTCATCTCCTGCAAAATTCTATTTTTATGTACAGCAATAGCAGGCATGTTCCTTTCATAATTAAAAAGTAACATCTCCACATCATTCACTATAAATTTGTTGGCAATTTTGGGTACTTTGGGTACATTGCCTTTGCTCAAGTGTATAAGTTGTCATTGATGTCAAGAAGCTCTTGAAGGAATTTGATTTGATGTCAAATAATTTGTTTTGATGAAGGTTATGGCATTACAGTTTCAAAGGTCTTTTGTAAACCCCAAGTTGGCAAGTTTAAAGATTATAGGTGGATGCATTAGTTTAATGCATTTGGGTCCAAGAGGAAGTATTTATTTAAATAATTAAAAACCTTGTTAAGGTTCCATTTAATTATTTTTAAATAAATATTAAATTATTGTTTGCAATGGGTTCTCCTAACCCATGGCAAAAATGTCTTAACTATGATGGCGCTATGTTTTAAGATTGTGGGCGCTTGCCAAGACCTCTGTCGACGTGTTAAACTCCTCACCGACGTCAAGAGCTTATGGTAAAAATGCATATAAATCTCCCTCGATGAAAATCAAGAATGATCCCATCTGTATTTTGAAAAGAGTTGCTCGCTGTGATTTCGTGATCTGCTATTCAGATTTCTTCTCCGACTGTGTCTTCACCATTTTCGTGAATCTGCTATTCATTTTTTGTACTCGCCATTTGTCGAAAATCCACCGTAAGGTTTTCATATTTGTGTTCACATCAGAAGAAAGGGAGGCACTATTGTTTTATTTAATCCCTGGCATAGAAGGAACAAGGCTAACAACGTGAGGTTTAAACCTCATCGAGTGCCTTTGGTGCGTTGGTAGCAGCTAGGCTGTTGGCACGCTACCCGAACGGGAGGTTCTGTATTCGAATAACGCAAAATGTTTTTTCATCGTGAAGTGGATGCAGTAGGTGGTGTTAGAATTCGTGCGCAATTTCTCCATAGCATGAATTTTTATGTTGGCCAAGGTATTTTCAAAATTAATTTTTGGTAAGTGTATTTTGCGGATGGAGGGAGTTTATTAGAGGGAAAAACAGCTTAGGAGTTATAAGGAGTTTAAAGCTTGTTTTATTTTGATAAAAGATTCTTTTGAAGGTGTTGTTTGAAATATCTTATTGCATTCTTATGAGAGATAAATTTTATTTTTGATAAGACTATAAGGGAGAAATAAGGTGTATAAGGGATAAATTTTTCTTGTAATGTTGAGAGTGCTTTTGGTTGATTATGGAAATGAAAGCATGATGTTTTAAGGTTAAAATTGCTTCTTGTGTGAAGTTGTGAAACCTTAAGTGGGCAGCTTTGAGATTGACATTTGATTTCATTAAATTGGTAATAATCAAGCTATTCTTTACTTGGTTAAAGTGTTGGGCTTACTCCTTTGTTGATGATTTGAAAAGTTGTTTTGTGCTATTGTGATTTGAGTTGGTGGATGATTTTTGTTCAAACAATATTGGAGAGAAAAGGAGTTCTACTTGTTTCCTTTTCTAATGTTGATTGTGAAATGCTTCAAGGTTGTGTTTTGAGCTGAATGGTGTTGATTGAACCTTGTTTGATGAGCATTGTTGTTGAAGCCCTAATTGATGGTGAAAAGAACATGATGATATTCTCACAATGACACTGAGAGGGGGGGGTGAATCGGTGTAGCTAAAAATTTGATCTACAATTATTAAAACTGAATCAAAGAGAACTAGAAAATAAATAAAGCAATAATCACAAGAGAGCACACCACAACACACAATGTAACGAGGTTCACCAATTTGGCTACTCCTCAAAAATGACTACTTGGACTTCAATCCAAATCTAGCCTTTGCAAAACACCAATTTTACAAACACTTTACCAGCACCCACTGGAAGGAGCACCAACCCCTTATTTTTCTACTACAATAGATAGGAGCACCAACCCCTAATGCCAAGCACCAACTTGGACTGCAATTCTAATTTAATTCAGTGACATAAAAATGCCTTCATTGTTTACATGACCCTGACTGGTCTGCAATTAATTAAACTTGATTAAACTCAGCATGCTCTCACGACTTTGCTTATCTCTCTCTCGGCCCTCTTCTAACCCTCTTTACGTAGCAAATTCTCACTTACAGCAACAACTTTATTCTTCATACAGACCTGCTTTTATAACATATAAGTCTCTATTTTTAGCTTCCATATTTACGCATGCAACCCGTAACTATTTTATTAATGTTCTCTTCTGCCACTTGTCAACTGTAACTCCTTCTTTGTGTAACTCCTTTTGTATTTATAGAGTGTGCATTACGTTACATGCAACGTATATCTCTACCATGACTGTACGTCTTCTTGAACATGACTATTCGTATTCATTTCTGTGCATGCATGTATTTTATGATTCTATTAATGCGACTATTCGATTTACTCTAGTTCTTAAAAAGTTGCATGACTACATCTGTAACTGTCGCATTTACTCCAGTTACCTCTTCTAATTTTGGCTGCATGCTTTTCCTCTACAACTGTCCCTTTAACTGTTGTTCTATTCTAGTTAACTGTCTGTTATTGTGTTGTTGCGACCTATCGTGAAATCATGACACTTCTGTATCTTCCTGCCCTTCTCACCTTTTACCTACGAAAAAATAGCATGTCACAAAATCGTGATAGTTTCCGCCTCCTTGTCCACTTCTTCGCTTGCACCCGCGAAAACCAGACATGTCACGAAATCATGACACTTTCGCCTTCTTGCTACTCTTCTTGGATTTCTCTAGCGAAAACCAGACATGTCATGAAATCGTGACACTTTCACCTTCTCGCTACTCTTCTTGGCTTCAACCAGTGAAAACGGAACATGTCACGAAATCGCGACATCTTTCTCTGCCTTGTGCCTTTTCTGCCTTTTGCCCGTGAAAATCGAACATGTCGCGAAATCGCGACATCTTTCTCTACCTTGTGCCTTTTTTGCCTTTCACCCGCGAAAACAAAACATGTCACGAAATCGTGACACTTTCATTGCCTTGTGCCTTTTCTGTCTTTGGCCAGCGAAAACGGAACATGTCGCGAAATCGTGACATCTTTCTCTTCCTTGCACTTCTCTTTGACCCTGTCACGAAATCATGACACTTTCTCTCCTTGGCACTTTCTCTTCGATCTTGTCGTGAAATCATGACACTTTCTCTCCTTGGCACTTTCTCTTCGATCTTGTCATGAAATCGTGACACTTTCTCTCCTTGGCACTTTCTCTTCGATCCTGTCACGAAATCGTGACACTTTCTCTCTCCTCGTTCATGTCGCAAAATCGTGACAATTTTGCTTGCGCCTTCTCTCTCCTCATTCATGTTGTGAAATCATGACAATTTTGCTTGCGCCTTCTCTCTCCTCTGATATGTCACAAAATCATGAAAATTTTGCTTGCGCCTTCTCTCTCCTCGTTCATGTCACAAAATCATGAAAATTTTGCTTGCGCCTTCTCTCTCCTCGTTCATGTTGCAAAATCATGACAATTTTGCTTGTGCCTTCTCTCTCCTCCGATATTTCATGAAATTGTGACGTTTTTCTTTTTGCCTTCTTTCTTCTCAACCTATCGCGATATCGCGACAAAAAACATGTCGTGATATCGCGACAGTTTTCTTACTTGTCTTTTTCTTTGATTTTTTGAATCTGGGCCACTTCTGTCTTCTTGGAAATTCATTGTACATGTTTTGACTGACCTCTGAACTCCTGTCCACTGCATCAACTGATCTATCTGTTTGTGTTGACAACAATGACAAGACTTTTGCTACACCTTGCTCAACAATCTCCCCCTTTGAAATTGTTGGCAACACTCATGCACTCTCCTACAATTCTTCTCCCCCTTTGACAATAATACCAAAGGGTTGCTGCAGACTCCCCTTGAGTCTATGCACAACATTCTCAGATATACATTGTTATAGTTAGCAAAAATCATTAATATGAGCAAAACTATAAACATAGGCATAAATACTCCCCCTGAGAATGTGATCCCAATTGATAGTTAGTTCTTGGGAAATGTGACTACTCCCAACTTACTTCGAAGGTACTCAAAAACTTCCTTTGGCAATGGTTTTGTGAATATATCTGCTACTTGCTCTGTAGTCGAAACAAAATCCAATTTGACCTCACCTTCTGCAACTTTATCATTCAAGAAGTGATACCGGATTGCAATATGTTTGGTTCGAGAATGCATAAATGGATTCTTTGATATGATTATAGCACTGGTGTTATCACATTTAACTGAAATTGGATCTTTGAAGTGAATACTAAGATCTTTTAGTGTTTGTCTCATCCATAATATCTGTGTACAGCATGTTGTTGCTACAATGTATTCTGCCTCTGTTGTGGATAGAGAGACTGATTCTTGTTTCTTGCTATGCCATGCTACCAGCCTATCTCCAAGATAAAATGCTCCTCCACTGGTACTCTTTTTGTCATCAATACATCCTGCCCAATCTGCATTAGAATATGCAATAAGAGTGAAGTCCTTACCTTTTGGGTACCACAACCCATACTCCATAGTACCCTTGAGGTACCTAAAAATCCTCTTCTACAATTGTCACATGAGTCTCTTTGGGACTAGCTCGAAATCTTGCTACCATGCATACTGCCTGTAATATATCTGGTCTAGTGGCTGTCAAATACAGCAGGTTTCCAATCATAGACCTATACATGGTTTGATCTACATCTGAAGATTTGTCATCCTTGATCAACTTGCAACCTATTGTCATGGGAGTGCTGACAGGTTTACTATCCTCCATTGTGAACTTTTTCAACATTTCTTTCACATATTTTACTTGAGAGATAAAAATTCCCTTTTTACTTTGATTGACTTGCAGTCCGAGGAAATAAGAAAGTTCACCAATCATTGACATCTCAAATTCTGTCTTCATTTTATTTGCTATGTCTCTACAATATTCATCCATCTTTGCTACCAAATATTATATCATCTACATAAACAACAAGTACAATAAGATGGCCATTCTCTATTTTGATATATAAATTATTGTCCACCATACCTCTCTTGAACCCCTATTTAATAAGATAGTTATCCAGCCTTGCATACCATGCTTTGGGTGCCTATTTCAGACCATACAACACTTTCTTTAACCTACAAACAAAATCGGGATTGTCACCGAGTTGGAAGCCATCTGGCTATTCAATGTAAACCTCTTCTTCTAGTTTTCCATTCAAAAATGTTGATTTTACATCCATTTGATAAACTTTGAAGTTTTTATGGACTGCTAAAGCCAAAAACATTCTGATTGCCTCTAGTCTGGCTACTGGTGCAAAGGTTTCCTCAAAATCAATGCCTTCAACCTGAGCATAGCCTTTACAGAACAATCTTGCCTTATTTCTAACAACCTGTCTGTCTTCATTTAATTTATTTCAAAAAATCCATTTAGTACCGATTATGTTTTTATTTGTTGGCCGTGGTACTAATTCCCAAGTTTTGTTTTTCTCAATCTGATCTAGTTCTTCATTAATTGCCTTCATCCAACTTTCATCTGTGCTTACTTCAGCAATATTTTTGGGTTCAATGCTAGATAAAAGAGAGTAGTTCCATACTACAGCTCTTCTTGTATGAATACCAACTATTGGGTCCCCAATAATCTGTTCTATGGGATGATTTTTCTGCCAGCTGCCTATTTTGAATTTCTTGTTCTCTTCTTCTTCTGAGTCAATTCTTAAATCAACTGGGTCAATTTTTTGATTTTCTTCTGTTTCCATTTCTTCATCTCCTTCAATGACTTCTTCATAAATAGGGTAGTTTTCTTGATGAGTAATTTCTTGATCTCTACCTTCATAAACTTTAACATCTGCATTCTCCACAATTTTCTTTAGCCTCTTGTTGTAACATGTGTAGGCTTTGCTTTTTGTCGAGTAACCAAGAAAAATACCTTCGTCAGCTCTGTATTTGAACTTACCGAGATTATCTTTAGTTCGTTTGATATAACACTTGCTGCTGAACACTTTGAAGTATCTTGCTGTTGCTTTCCTGCCGAACCACAACTCATAAGGTGTTTTGCTTTAATGCATCCTTAACTTGCACCTGTTTTGAATGTAAACTATAGTATGTACTGCCTCTTTCCAGAATCTGTCAGCTATTTTGTTCTCATCCAACATTGTCCGTGCCATTTCTTGCATAGTCCTGTTCTTCCTTTCAACAACACCATTCTGTTGAGGTGTCCTTACTTTTGAAAACTATCTTTTGATCCCATATTTTTGACAGTATTCTGCAAAATCCTCTGAGATAAACTCTCCTCCTCTGTCTAATCTTAGGCATTTAATTCTTTTTCCTATTTGATTCTCAACCTATTTTTTAAAAATCTTGAACATCTCAAAGGCATCTAATTTAAGCTTTAAAAATAGCATCCATGTCATTCTGGAGTAGTCATCTATGAACAACATAAAGTATTTGTCACCATTTATGCTTTGTGTTCTCATGGGTCCACATAAATGAGTATGTATCAGCTCTAACGGTTTCTTTGGTGAAGTATTCCTTTGCTTTAAATGTGGATTTGGTTTGCTTCCCTTTTTGGCATGAAGCATAGATGCTATTTACTGGTTTGCCAATAGTAGGTATATCTCTTACTGCTCTTTTTGAACTTATTTTTACCAAATTGTCAAAGCTAATATGATCGAGCTCTTGTGCCACAACCAATTTTCATCTTCTTGTCCAATCAAGCATGATCCTTCTAAAGTTTCTGAGAGAGTATATAGATTTCCAGAAGTCCTTGATCCAGTAGATATCAGCTTCCCACTGTGTGCTTTTCTAACTTTACAGCCTTGTTTTTTAAAGATGACTTCATGACCTCTGTCACAGATTTGACTTACACTCAATAAGTTGTGTTTCAAACCAACTACAAATAGAACTTCTTTGGAATTGATCTTTCCATCACTTATCTTGACTGATCCTTTGCCAATTATTTTGGCTCCATCATTATTTCCAAATTTTACAGAGCGCCCTTCATATTTCTATAATTTTTCAAATTTTTGTTTATCTCCTGTCATGTGACTGGAGCATCCACTATCCAATATCCATGGTGTAGATTTGTTTTGTGCTTTGAATGCTGTCTATACAATCAATGATTCCTTTTCTTCCTTGAGTTGCTCTTTTTCTTTCCATTCTGATTTGACTGTAGTTTTGGTCACTTGTTTAGACTTTTCTTTGTCAATGGCTTCGTGCATGTTTATCCGGGAATTTTCTGTTTTGCCTTAAACTGTTTGGTTGAGATCTTCTTCCCTGGTATTTATTTGCTGCATATGTGCTTCTACAGTTTCTTGCAATGTGTCCAAGGTTATGACAGTTATAGCATTCTACTGCATAATCCATCAAGGGTGAAAATACATTTCTATTGGAAAAATTTATTTGTCCTATATTATAAATGCAGTCTGAAATCTTATGACCATAAGTATTGCATTTAAAACAATAACCAGAAAAGGAATGATTGAACCTGGGAGTTGGTCTTTGCCAATTTGTAGTAGGAGTCACAAATTTTCTTCTCCTTTGATGTGTTACTTTTGTGAATCCCTCATTGTCAACTGTCTTCTCGTGCCTGGCATTGTTGCTTTCTTTTGCAAGATTCATTTTTCTTTGGTCAACCTTGATCTTATCCTCTTTCTTTACTGGTTCTACAGTCATGGCCTTTGATCCACTTGATGATTCTCCTTCGACAAACCCCAAGCCAAACTTGATGCCTATAGTCCTCTGACTATTTATAATCTTTTCAAGCTTTGTAGAACTTCCTTCAAGTTTGTGATAGCAACTCAATTTTTGATTCTTTTCTTCTAGCTGCATTCTTAAAACAATAATCTATTCTTCTAGTTTGCTGCACTCATCTATTATCATGGTTAATTGTACTTCAAGTTCTTTAGACATTTTCTTAAATTCTTCTATTTGTACTTTCAAATTGTTTATTATGTCATTCGCATCCTCAAGCTTTCTTGAGACCTTATTATTATTTTTCCTTTCTGTCTTCAACTCTTTAAGTGCAACAACCAACTCTCCTTCCAGATAAACTTCAACCTCATCCTTACTTTTTGTATCACCTTCCTGTTTTTATTCTATTTTTGCTTCTTCAAATGCCATGAACAGAGCTTCACTTGTTTCTTCTTTAGAGTCTTCACCTAACCTATCTTCAGAAGAGCTAACAGTCTTGGATATGAAACTTTTCTTTTTGAAATTGCTTTTCCTAAAATTTGGTTTCTTCTTCCAGTCACTTCTTTCTTGGTGTGACCCTTCATCACTTTTGGTTTTCTCATTCATTGAAAAATTAGCTGCAAAGTGACCGACCCCACCACAATTGAAACACTTAAACGGTAACTTTCCTCTATACTTGCCTTTTCCCTTTGTAATTTTTTGGACAAAGTTGGCTTCCGTTTCATTCGATGTCTCTTCATCCTCAGATTCTTGTTCAACTTTTGTATTCTTGTGTGCTTTAAAAGTAGATTCTCTTTCTATGGGCTTAGTTTGTCCTATTCTCATTTCATATGCAGTCAAAGAACCATGCATCTCGTCCATGCTAAAATTATTTAGATCTTTAGCCTCTTCTATTATAGAAACTTTAGAATTAAATCTTTTGTGAAGAGTTCTAAGTACCTTTTTCATGACAACCGCATCTTCAATCTCTTTGTCGAGTCCTCTAATTGCATTAATGACTCCATTGACTCTCAGCATATAGGCATCTATGTTCTCATTGTCATTCATTTGTAATGCCTCGAACTAAGCTCGATGCATTTGCAGCTTGGCTTCCTTGATCTTGTTGTCTCCTTCATGGATGCTCTTCAATTTGTCCCACATGTCTTTTGCCGATTCTGCAGCTCATGACCCTTATCGGTTCACTATCTACTAGCCCACACATTATGGCATTCTTTGCTTTGGAGTTATTCTCAGATAGTTTCTTATCGATAGTATCTGTTGGAGTAGCGGGTACTGTGTATCCACTTTCTACTGAATCTCAAATGTCGTATCCTAATGCACTCAGATTTGTCTACATCCTAAGTCTCCAGAATGAGTAATTAGTTCCATTGAATAAAGGAGATTTGTTTGATGAAAATCCTTCATTACCTGCCATTGTGTTCCTTCCAAGATCACCTTAGCTGATTAAGCTTAGTTCAGGAACCTTGCTCTGATACGAATTGATATTCTCACAATGACACTGAGAGGGGGGGTGAATCAGTGTAGCTAAAAATATGATCTGCAATCCTTAAAATCGAAGCAAAGAAAACTAGAAAACAGATAAAGCAATAATCACAAGAGAGCACACCACAACACATAATGTAACGAGGTTCACCAATTTGGCTACTCCTCAAAAATGATCGCTTGGACTTCAATCCAAATCCAGCCTTTGCAAAACACCAATTTTACAAACACTTTACCAGCACCCACTAGAAGGAGCACCAACCCCTTGTTTTTCTACTGCAACAGATAGGAGCACCAACCCCTAATGCCAAGCACCAACTTGGACTACAATTCTAATTTAATTTAGTGACATAAAACTATTTTTGGCTGCATGCTTTTCCTCTACAACTGCCCCTTTAACTGTTGTTCTATTCCAATTAACTGTCTGTTATTGTGCTATTGTGACCTGTCACAAAATCGTGACACTTGTATATCTTCCTGCCCTTCTCGCCTTTTACCCACAAAAAAATAGCATGTCAAAAAATCATGACAGTTTTTACCTCCTTGTCCACTTCTTTGCTTGCACCCGTGAAAACCAGACATGTTGTAAAATCATGACACTTTCACCTTCTCGCTACTCTTCTTGGCTTGCTCTAGCAAAAACTAGACATGTCACGAAATAGCGACACTTTCGCCTTCTCGCTACTCTTCTTGGCTTCAACCAGCAAAAATGGAACATGTCATGAAATCGTGACATCTTTCTCTGCCTTGTGCCTTTTCTGCATTTCGCCCACGAAAACGGAACATGTCACGAAATCGTGACATCTTTCTCTGCCTTATGCCTTTTCTGCCTTTCGCCTACGAAAATGGAACATGTCACAAAATCATGACACTTTCGCTGCCTTGTGCCTTTTCTATCTTTGGCCAGCAAAAATGGAACATGTCATGAAATCACGACATCTTTCTCTTCCTTGCACTTCTCTTCGACCCTGTTGCAAAATCATGACACTTTCTCTCCTTGGCACTTTCTCTTCGATCCTGTCGCGAACTCACGACACTTTCTCTCCTTGGCACTTTCTCTTCGATCTTATCACGAAATCATGACACTTTCTCTCCTTAGCACTTTCTCTTCGATCCTATCACGAAATTGTGACACTTTCTCTCCTTGGCACTTTCTCTCTCCTCGTTCATGTCATGAAATCGCAACAATTTTGCTTGTGCCTTCTCTCTCCTTGTTCATGTCACGAAATCATGACAATTTTGCTTGCGCCTTCTCTCTCCTCCGATATGTCACGAAATCATGACAATTTTGCTTGCATATTCTCTCTCCTCGTTCATGTCATGAAATTATGACAATTTTTCTTGCGCCTTCTCTCTCCTCGTTCATGTCGCAAAATCGTGACAATTTTGCTTGCGCCTTCTCTCTCCTTCGATATGTCATGAAATCATGACGTTTTTCTTTCTACCTTCTTTCTTCTCAACCTGTCATGATATCACGACAGAAAAATGTCACGATATCATGACAGTTTTCTTACTTGTCTTTTTCTTTGATTTTCTAAATCTGGGCCACTTTTGTCTTCTTGGAAATTCACTGTACATGTTTTGACTGACCTCTAAACTCCTGTCCACTGCATCAACTGCATCAACTGATCTATATGTCTGTGTTGACAACAATGACAAGACTTTTGCTGCACCTTTCTCAACACATGAGTATCATTTTTATGTGATTCTTTGCATAGTTGGCAATTGTTGGGGTTTCATGTTCTTGAAAGAAAGCATTCTATCCTATCCATTTCAGATATTGAGTTGAGTTTTCAGATTTGAGATTGAGTTTGAGCTGAGTTGATTTGAGTTGAGTTTTGAGATTTGGAGTTGAGTATAGAACATATTGAGTCTCTAACAATTCTCTTTATGCTTCTATGAGTTTGAAAAATCACATTGGGTCTCTAACAATTCACCTTGTGATTTCCTACTAAGAAATTTTTTTTCTTAGTGAGCTTGCTGAGTTTTGGACAGGTTTCGGTGGGGACTTGTGAGCAGTTTTGGACAGGTTTCGATGGGGACTTGTGAGTAGATTTGGACAGGTCCTAGTAGAGGAATTGTGAGCTGAGTTTGATAGTTCTATTAGAGAACTTGAGGACAGAGGTGCACTAGTTCTTTGAGAAGAACCTGAGGACAGATTTGGCAAGTCTTTGAGAAGGCTTGTGTGTAGAGGATTGATTTTTTCAAGCGTTGGACAGATCTGACAGACAAAGGAAGACTTGTACTAGACCGACTGATTGTGATTGGTATAGGTTGCTGAGCTGCTGTGGACGTGATCATAGAAGGCAAAGATCTCTTAGTCTAAGCATTGAGGATAGGAGGTCTTCGGTGGAAAGGAGTTCCACGTGCTGGCAAGAGGTATAGGCAGTTGATCTTCGAGGGATCATTTCTAGAGCAGAGGGGAAGGTATCTCCTTTGAGTAGAGGCTCATAAATTTTTATTGGGGGAAGGTATCTCCTTTGGGCCGAGGCTCATAAACATTGTAATTGGGAAGGATTCCCAAAGAACTTTGAGATAACTTTTAGAGAAAATTTTTGTGGACGTAGCCCAACCATTTTGGGTGAACAACGTTAAAATTGGTGTCACTTTGTGGATGATATTGTGCATTACTTTGATATTGCTTTGGGTATATTGCTTTACTATTTTGAAGTATAAAGGAAAAAGTAAAAAGAGGTCTTATACTGTTCACCCCCCCTCTTAGTATAAGCTTATGTTCTTCAATTGGTATCAGAGTAGGTGCCTTCGAAAAGTTTAACAGCTTGAAGGAAAAGCTAGTAAAGAACACAATGGATCATTCAAGTGGCAATGCAGCACCTATTCTTGATGGGTCAGACTTTGGTCTTTGGAGTGCAAGGATGAAGGTTCATCTAATGGCACTTGGGAATGAGGTTTGGGAAGTGATTGAAGATGAGTACACTATTCTTGAACATGGTCCTAATACTAAAGAAGAAAGGCTCCTACATTAGAGCAATTCAAAAGCAATGAATGCAATCCTGAAAGGCTTATAGAAAGCAGATCTCACCAAAGTGATTCATCTGCAAGACAACTAGTGAAATGTGGAAACAGATTGAAGGTGGTTCATACAGGTGATACAAATGTCAGAAAGGCCAAGTTGAGACACTTCAAAGGTATGTTTGAACAACTCAAGATGAATAATGATGAAAATATTAGTGACTACATGCTTCGTATGGATGAGGTTGTTAACTCCATGAAAGACTTAGGTCTTGAGCTTGCTGAAAATGAGGTTTGTGATAAGATTTTAAGATCTCTTCCTAATAGATTTAGTGAAAATATTTCTGCTATTGAGGAAGCTAAATATTTGGATAAGTTGAAAAAGGATGAGCTCCATAGTATACTTGCAGCATTTGAGTTGAGAACTCAAGTGAAGGTTGATGTCAAGAAAGAGGCAACTTTCAAGGCTACCAAGAAATCCAAGGGTAAATAGCTTCAAGATAGTGATGAGTCTTCTAGTGATGAAGAGGCATATTACAGCAAGAAATGCAAGTTCTCTAGAAAGCACAAAAGTATGAAAAATATAAGATGTTTCAATTGTGGAAAGTTTGGTCATTATGCTACTGACTGTCTTGTTCCCAAGAATGAAAGTGATGAAGATAAACAAGATTCTAAGAGCAAGGATTCTGAAAAGCATAAGCATCACAGGAAGAACAAAGATGAGCACAACAATCAAGGAAAGAGGTATTCTCACAAGCACAAGAAGAGTTTCTACCTAGACAAAGCAAGTAAGTGTTCTAGTAGTGATAGTGAAAGTTCTTCAAGTGATAATGAAAATGAGATGTTGTTCATATCAGAAAAAGAGGAAGAACCGAAACATAGATTCATTATCATGAAATGTCTTAGATGTGGAAACTTTGGTCACCTTGAGGATGATTGCACAAATAATGATTTGGTTTCTAGTATGTATGAGGATGCTTCAAAAAACTATAAGGAAGATGCATGTATGGTTTTTGAAAAGGGTAGCACCTCTAGTGATAAGAAATCTAAAAAAGGCTTTGATGATTCAAAAAGCAAACAAATAGAGGAAGATATAGAGGAAGGTGAAGTAGATCTTGAAGGTGAACTTATTAGTGCTCTTAGTGCTTTGAAAAAGGAAAGAAAGAAGAATGCTAGACTCAAGGATAAGTTAGATGAATGTTGTATGGAGAGAGATGATCTTATAGAAAGTCTTGACTTCTCTATAGCTAAGACACAAGAACTCAAGGATGAGTTAGAGTCTAAGGTTCTTGAGTATAGTGAGTTAGAACAAAAAATGGATTCTTTGAAAGAGGAAACTAAAGAGTACAAGGATAAGCTTTATAGGTTTCAAGATAGCTCCAAAAAGGTTAAGTCACTCATCAAAGGTCAAAGAAAGACAACAGATAAAACAGGCCTTGGTTTTGTTAAGCCACACAAGGAACAAGTTGGAGAGTCTAGTAAGAGACTCCAAAAGGAAGAGAGTTCTAATGAGGAAAGTATTTTAGAAAAGGAGTCCTTGAATGATAGATGCATAGAAACAGAAAATAGAATTCAGAATGAGAAGAAGAAGTTTTCAGAACCTAAGAGGTCAAATAAAGGAAAGTTTCAAGGGAGATGTTTTGCTTGTCACAGGTTTGGTCACATGGCTTCACATTGCATGGCTCAAGTGAAGAAGGTAAATGACAATTTCAGAAGTGCTAGTTTCTTTCAAGGGTATTGCTACTCTTGTCAACAGTTTGGGCACAAGGCAGTTTATTGCAAGGCAAATAACAAGAACAAGTTTGATCAGAACAGGTTTGGTCAGAACAAGTTTGGTCAGAATAGGTTTGGTCGAAAGCTGGTGGATTCAAAGATCAGGTTTACCTCAGAGAAACAACATCATCAAGTGTTTCAAGTGCAACAATGAAGGTCACATAATCAGATAGTGTAGAGCTGAAATTCCAGAATATAGGAACAGGAACAGTGGCATGATCAGGTCCAAGGATCAAGGCATGGACAAGAACGAGGGATGAGAACAAGAACAAGAACAGTGGGGACAAGAATAGGAATATGGACAAAGAGTTCAAGAGAAGGCCCGACAAGGAAGTTATAGATGTTGATGATGATCAGTGCCTAATGGGAGTTTTACTCCCACCCCAAAATTAATCACCTCATCAGGAGGTGGGGGAGGGACTAAGCTAAGAGGCTCATTCTTAGTCTCGAGCCCCAAAGGTGACCCTTTGCCATTGATGACAAAGGGGGAGAGATATGAGTAAGGGGGAGAGCTTCAAAGTGAAGAGGAGAGCTTCAAGTTCGGGGGAGCAAAACTTCAAAGGAATATTCTCAGTTGTGGGCACGATTGGCAGTTGGTTTCAGTTTTGGCTCTTGAGAAGTGTTTTTAGTAAAGGTTTGCCATCAATGACAAAGGGGGAGATTGTTGGCAATTTTGGGTACTTTGGGTACATTGCCTTTGCTCAAGTGTATAAGTTGTCATTGATGTCAAGAAGCTCTTGAAGGAATTTGATTTGATGTCAAATAATTTGTTTTGATGAAGGTTACGACATGACGGTTTCAAAGGTCTTTTGTAAACCCCAAGTTGGCAGGTTTAAAGATTACAGGTGGATGCATTAGTTTAATGCATTTGGGTCCAGGAGGAAGTATTTATTTAAATAATTAAAAACCTTGTTAAGGTTCCCTTTAATTATTTTTAAATAAATATTAAATTATTGTTTGCAATGGGTTCTCCTAACCCATGGCACAAATGTCTTAACTATGATGGCGCTATGTTTTAAGATTGTGGGCGCTAGCCAAGACCTCCATCGACGTGTTAAACTCCTCATCGACGTCAAGAGCTTATGGTAAAAATGCATATAAATCTCCCTCGATGAAAATCAAGAATGATCCCATCCGTATTTTGAAAAGAGTTGCTCATTGTGATTTCGTGATCCGCTGTTCAGATTTCTTCTCCGATTGTGTCTTCGTCGTTTTCATGAATCCACTGTTCATTTTTTTGTACTCGTCGTTTGTCGTAAATCCATCGTAAGGTTTTCGTCTTCGTGTTCATGTCAGAAGAAAGGGAGGCACTGTTGTTTTATTTAATCCCTAGCGTAGAAGGAACAAGGCTAACAACGTGAGGTTTAAACCTCACCGGGCACCTTTGGCGCATCGGTAGCGGCTAGGCTATTGGTGCGCTACCCGAACGGGAGGTTCCGCATTCGAATAATGCGAAAGGGTTTTTCATCGTGAAGTGGACGCAGTGGGTGGTGTTAGAATTTGTGCACAATTTCTCCATAGCACGATTTTTGATGTTGGCCAAGGTATTTTCAAAATTAATTTTTGCTAAGTGTATTTTGCGGATGGAGGAAGTTTATTAGAGGGAAAAATAGCTTAGGAGTTATAAGGAGTTTAAAGCTTGTTTTATTTTGATAAAAGATTCTTTTGAAGGTGTTGTTTGAAATATCTTATTGCATTCTTATGAGAGATAAATTTTATTTTTGATAAGACTATAAGGGAGAAATAAGGTGTATAAGGGATAAATTTTTCTTGTAATGTTGAGAGTGCTTTTGGTTGATTATGGAAATGAAAGCATGATGTTTTAAGGTTAAAATTGCTTCTTGTGTGAAGTTGTGAAACCTTAAGTGGGCAGCTTTGAGATTGACATTTGCTTTCATTAAATTGGTAATAATCAAGCTATTCTTTACTTGGTTAAAGTGTTGGGCTTACTCCTTTGTTGATGATTTGAAAAGTTGTTTTGTGCTATTGTGATTTGAGTTGGTGGATGCTTTTTGTTCAAACAATATTGGAGAGAAAAGGAGTTCTACTTGTTTCCTTTTCTAATGTTGATTGTGAAATGCTTCAAGGTTGTGTTTTGAGTTGAATGGTGTTGATTGAACCTTGTTTGATGAGCATTGTTGTTGAAGCCCTAATTGATGGTGAAAAGAACATGAGTATCATTGTTATGTGATTCTTTGCATAGTTGGAAATTTTTGGGGTTTCATGTTCTTGAAAGAAAGCATTCTATCCTATCCATTTTAGATATTGAGTTGAGTTTTCAGATTTGAGATTGAGTTTGAGCTGAGTTGATTTGAGTTGAGTTTTGAGATTGGGAGTTGAGTATAGAACATATTGAGTCTCTAACAATTCTCTTTATGCTTCTATGAGTTTGACAAATCACATTGGGTCTCTAACAATTCACCTTGTGATTTCCTACTAAGAAAGTTTTTTTTCTTGGTGAGCTTGTTGAGTTTTGGATAGGTTTCGATGGGGACTTGTGAGCAATCTTGGACAGGTTTCGATGGGGACTTGTGAGCAGATTTGGACAGGTCCTAGCGAGAGGACTTGTGAGCTGAGTTTGATAGTTCTATCAGAGAACTTGAGGACAGAGGTGCACTGGTTCTTTGAGAAGAACCCTGAGGACATATTTGGCAAGTCTTTGAGAAGGCTTGTGTGTAGAGGATTGATTTGTTCAAGCAGTTGGACAGATCTGACGAGATAGAGGAAGACTTGTACTAGACCGATCGACTATGTTTGGTATAGGTTGCTTGAGCTGCTGTGGACGTGATCATAGAAGGCGAGAGGTCTCTTAGGCTAAGCATTGAGGACAGGAGGTCTTCGGTGGAAAGGAGTTCCACGTCGTTGGCAAGAGGTAGAGGCAGTTGATCTTCTAAGGGATCATTTCCAGAGTAGAGGGGAAGGTATCTCCTTTGAGCGAGAGGCTCATAAATTATGATTGGGGGAAGGTATCTCCTTTGGGCCGAGGCTCATAAACATTGTAATTGGGAAGGATTCCCAAAGAACTTTGAGGATAAATTTTAGAGAAAAGTTTTGTGGACGTAGCCTAGCCATTTTGGGTGAACCACGTTAAAATTGGTGTCACTTTGTGGATGATATTGTGCATTGCTTTGATATTGCTTTGGGTATATTGCTTTACTGTTTTGAAGTATAAAGGAAAAAGTAAAAAGAGGTCTTATATTGTTCACCCCCCTCTCAGTATAAGCTTGTGTTCTTCAAAATTTAGTTTGCCTAATCATTTATTCCTCATCATTCGATTCACACTTAAATATATCAATGGTATATTTGAATACCTCTTCTATGTATGATGCCTCTAAGAATTGGTCTAAGGATAGGCCAATGTCTGCCAATTTCCTTGTAGCATCTTTTATCAGGTCATTCATTTCAGTCACATAATTGATCCATCTCCCCCTATTTGCTCCAAACAGGGCTACTTTAAAGAACTCAAAATTAATTTGAATCTTGCTACCATCATGTGTTATTATTTCTTGTCCTTGTAATTCTTCAAAATGGTCTCCTATAAAATATAGGGTAGGGTGAATGATTCCAAAATACTCTTCTTTTTATTGCATCAAGGCTAGAATTTCTTGAGCAGTTATTTGAATCACTCTTATTTGTCTGAACATTTCAATAAAGCCCCTAGCATGAGCTCTTATATTCATTGACATATTTTTATTTATAGTATTAAGATAATATACATGATCTTGAATCTTCACCGCTGAAGGGGGCTGTGCACTTTAAGTATCTCTTATGGCCAATTCTTCTTGTTGTTTATTTATCAATGCTTTCAATTCTACCTTTTCCTTCTCTTTTTCTAATTGTTTTCGTAGCTCTGTAATTTTACCAATGAATTGGTCTATGGCCTGATTTTGCATTGTCTTGAAAACCTTGGCCACTTCACCTTCTTTCCCTAGTATTTATGAGCCCCATGTTTCCTCATTGACTCTGAATACTAGTGGGTCTTGTAGAGCAGGAAGATTTATCTCTGGAATATCTGATATAGGTGCCTCTGATTTATATTCTTCTATGAACCATTCTCCTATATTCCTTGTCCCTACTACTAACTACAATTCTTGTTCATCTACAATAGTGAAGGTAGTCTACTCATCTGTTCTTTCCAAAACAACCTTGTAGAGGGTAAAGACAATCTGGGTTTCTTCTTTTCCATAGGATTTACCTCTTTTTGATTCTTCATTAGGTAACTTCGGGAAATGCCACCCAACACACTAGTTCTCCTTAGATTCATTTGTATCACTGATTGAATTTTAATCTCTTATCCCTTTATGTTTAAAGAGGTAGGAATGACCATGGGTGCCAATTTATTTACACTAGTTATAGCTAATACCTTGTCATAAATGGGAACTACAGCTTGCTCTGTGGGTGAATATTTCTAAGTAGATGCGATTACCATTTCTTTTCCTTTACCTGCACTAGTTTGTTGAGAAACTTCTTAAGGAGTGCTTGGTATCGATTCTATTATGATATGAGCACTCTCAGGGGGCCTGACTTGTTGTTCTACTACATCTATAGCTTTAACAGTGACCTCCATTAGATCGATGCCCTGTTCTTCTATTAATTCCAACAAGGGGTCTTCCTTGATTGCTTGGCCTATCCCTGGTAAAATAGGTGCTACAACATCTACTGAACCTTCTTGAAGCCTTCTTAGTTCTACAGGGTAATCATAGGCTTCATAAACCTGTGTGCTACCTCTTTTTTTTGGAGGAAATTTATCCCATACTACCTATAAATCTAATCCTTTATCCATAGCTTCTAACAAGCTTTATTCAAAAGCATCTTCCCAATGTTGTATTCGAGCATATTCTCTCTTTTCCATCATTTTGTTGTATGTTCCTTTTGGGTCATAGAATCTCCAAGTTATTTCATCGAATCCCATGTTATCTAATTCAAACATTCCTTTGAGCAGGGAAGGATATCCAACAAATACAAAATCCCCAAAATGGCAGGGAACATCGAGCCAGGGGACCTTACCATGCTTCTTTACCAGTCTCATCTTAGCCTCTTCTGCCACCTGCCTGCATAATTCCAAAGCTGCTAGGGATAACGGGCAGTACTGTGGTAACATCTTAGGAGGGATTTTAGCCCCATATAATATGATATAAGTAAAACCTTCTATGAAGAAGAAGTCCCCAATTTCCTTCTCTTTAATAAAGGCTTTTACCCCTGGCCCTAATCTCTCAGGAACTAGCCCAGTTAAATCCCAATGAATTTCTACCATGAAATGATCATAGAACCAACCCATGTGAGTTCGTCCTTCATGTATTCTCTAGAAGCTACTCTGAACATAGGGGTTGTTGATGGCCCATACTCATTTACGAGATTCTTCTCCTAATTTTCCTGCTATCAGATGGATAAAAATCAAGTATTGTGAAAAATGGGGCATCTCTTGCCTTTGTTTGAAAACTGCTTTCCTCAATTCTATCATTTCTTTATGCATCTGGGTACTTAATTCTAATTCCCAGGCATAAATTGGGGTGTTATATGCCCTATTGCATTGTGCAGCTAAATACAAAACCCTTTTAGTTATCCTACTGAGATCCTGTACTCCCAAAACTATGTTTATCATATCGCAGAAATCTTGGACCCATGGCCTAAGAGCATTTTTGTTGATTGGGAATTCCTTATCTATTCTTGCATGCGTATCAAACAAAGTTTTAAAAACTTCCATGTCTGTAAACATTCGATATTGGTGTTAGATTACCTTGTCCACTAGAAAGGTGGTATAATCTGTCAATTTGAAAACTTCCTAGATATGCTCGACTTTGATGTTGAACATCGATCGATTCTTATTGTCTCAAAAGGTCCTCGTTCTTTCGTCATACGCTACTACTAGCCACACCATAAAATCTAAGGAGAAGTGTACTTTCAAACATACTAGCTTCCCAAGGTTACTGTTCCATCTATTATTTTTGGGGAAACCCCTATAGTGTAACCTATGAGCTTTATGAAATAAGTCAACCATTATCCATGGGGTTTTGTTATCATTTTCCATCACTCGAGAAAAACTCTTGATACAAGTGTTGTTGATCTCATACTGTTGGGCTGAGTTTGGTATTTTATCTACCCCACATTTTTGAGTAAATTCATACATGGTGCTACCGAGAATAGGTGGTCCAGATATTACAGAGTATGGTGACCTATCTGTGATGAATTTTATGGCCTCCCTAGTGTCTTCAGGTATGAATATGTCTCCCCATGATGCCATTGATCTTACAGTAGCCGGTCGGGTCTTTCTATGACTGTGTAGTTTGAAAATTTTCTTCTCTCTGTACTTTTGGTATATCAACTTCTGCTCTTAGCTTACCAGGGTAATAGCCTTGAATGGTTTTGTGAGTTCATATATACAGGGTGGTGGAATGGGTTCGATAAATCTGCATGTTTTGTCATCAATATGATGCCACCAACTGCTGTTTAAAATCAACCAAAGAAATTTTGCCAACTCATCCTTTTTTGGAATTGAGCGTTTATGATGGGTAAAGTCCTTCATCCTACATGCCCTGGGACCCTTTGATTTGTGTCTCTGTAATAATTTAAGACTTCCATTATTTGTCGCTGGGAAATTTTTTATCATACTGGTATGTGCAATGGGGATGGCTTTCTTTTTTAATCTTGTGTCACCTCGGATCTGAATGATAACTAAATTTTTGGGATTGGCTATATTTCATTTGGGTAGTGATCACCCTTAGGATTTTACAAGATCTATTTCTTGGTGTGAGTGTCATCCTTTATCACCTCGAATGCCCCATTTTTTCTAAGTCAACTATGATGAGCGTAGTCGTCGGATGTACTTTCATTATATTCACCACCTTGGATCTTTGTAAAACCTTTAATTTAGTTATCTAAAAGAAAACACACTTTGAATCTCTTAATTTCGACCAATAAGGTTAGTAATTAACGATGGGTTTAAAGCTCTATTAAATGTATTTTGATTTAATTAATCAAGTGTAAAGTTTAAGCTTACCCTTTGGTTTACCTTTGGGGCATGTGCTACCTTTGGATTGATTCAATATGGAGCGCATCCATCGGATCTATCAAAATATGCTCATTGGTTTAGCTTGCTCGTGTCCCATTGTGTTGACCTTGACTTGTTCATGGTTGTCGAATATTTTCATCCTTAATGAAGTGCCACAGTCAAATTATTGTAATAATTTTATTACTGCGACCTTTGATTCACACGCTACCATCAAATCCTGGAAAGAATTAGCACAACCTTTTATGTCTCGGTACCTGCATGGTTGTTAGTCTACCTGTATGTTTACCTTTCTTCACGATTGTTGTTAGATCGTATCATGATGTAGGTGCGACCATTGGATTATTTCTTATATACACAAGGTTTTAGCAAAGGAAAGGGGAACATTACCTATGCATAAAATTTAGTTAGTCATTTGTTGAAAAGGGATTTTTTAGGCTAACCTCCAATCATATTTAACTATGCACATCGTTGGATCTGAGCGGAGGTGAGCGTTGTCGTCAGATCTTCATATTGTTTAATCCTTTTATTTAGCTCTAACCCTTTCACCATCGTTGATATTAGGGTGGGATATAGCACCGCCATTAGATCTTCTGAAATCTTGGCCTCTCTTGATACAATACCTTTCACCTTTTCAAATTTTGGATTTTAGCGTGCCATCAGATCTTCATTGGTGTCAGTGTGACCATTGATTTCTTCCAACCTGCAGGGTCAATTACTTATGGCATACAATTTTAAAATTTTAATTAGACCAAAAATGGGGATGATTAGTCAACATGCTTAGACCCTTGTTAACCTTAATTAATAGTTCTAATTAACTACATGGGTATTTTACCTTTTTAATGTGTCTTTCAAAAGAGCACTGTCATTGGATCGGGTCTTGATCGTGTGCTGTCGTCCAATCTTCACCATTAGATTGACAGTTATTCCAAAGGGGGTGCATGTCATTAAATTTTATTATCAAAGAACTTTAACATGTGTTTTACTTAAAATGAGTGCAATCGTTGATCTTGAGTTTGATTGAGCACTATCGTCCGATCTGTCGGACTAGCTTGCTATTTAATTGGCAGTTTGACCTATGTCGACTTGTTTTAAAATTTTGACTCTTCGAAAAGCGTGCAACCATGGGATCGGATTTCAATCGAGCGTCATCGTCAAGATTTGCAAAGTTGCATGAATTTTAATCACTTACTACCTTAGGTTATAATCTTCATGGAATATTGATTTCACTTTACTTAACCTTTATTTGATTCGTCAAAGTGCAACTGTTCGATTAGGCCTAAATAGAACGCTGCCCTTTGATTTTATTTAAGGTGTTTGTACTTTAATTAAAAGGGGTGCGTACCCTTACGATTTTAACCTTAGGCACGTGATTTCACCTCTCAAAGTTTTAGACCACGGTGATTTATTTGACCCCCTTTGATTTTGGAACCTTAGGTTTTAATGATTTAATTTTTATTTATTCTTGGTGATCTTATTTCGGACCTTAGGACTTTATGACTTTAGCAATTGATTTAGACCTAGGGAGGTTGTACTTATGAAGGTCGATTATTAATAAAATTCTCCATAATAATTATTTAGATAATTAAGCATTTATTAAAAGAATGCTCATATAATCAATAACCAGGTTAATATTATCAAACCAACCAATGAAAACTCAAGCAACTCACACCAACTGAAGAAGTAACTAGCATTATGAACATCTTGATCGAGACCAAAAATTTAAATTTGGAGGTTTCAAAGTTGAGTCAAATTTGTCTCCAACACATCCCAAAACCCTATTAGTCCTACGTGCAATAAAAAACAAGAAACATTAAAAACAAAGGAGGCCTCTCTTGATGAGGCTTTAAAAGGATATTTCACAAAAATATGCCATAACAAGCATGTAATCAAGAAAACAAATAAAACATAGTAAACCTATATTAATAATGAAATTTTGCCATTAAACATGTGTAAGAAAGCAAGTACTATCTATCTATTGGGTTAATTTATCAAATAGAAAGCCTAAATGCATGAAATAACCCACAATTGCGCTAATTACGAAATTGACAAAATGAAGGTAAATCTACTTTAAATGCTTAATTCCATCAGTTATATGTCTCTAAAATGTCAATTAAACATATACTAAGAATAATATGATTTTATTTATTAATCTATAGAAAAGAGCACAAGGGGATCTGTAGTCATTTGCTCACCGTGGGTCTGATGCACGGGTGGCACTGTTCATCGTGGCTAAATAGGTTTACCCTCCAATCTAAGCTTAATATTTGATCCACCTTGCCAAATTGATGGTCAAGGGTTGCCTCTATTTCCTCTTATAGGTTTAGTGGTTGAATTGATCAGATAGTGCACGAATTGCACGAATTGGTATTTCTTGGCTCTCCTATCCTCCTAGGGCTTCCATGAAAATTTTATCTTCAATTGGGTAGCAAAAGTATCCCTCTCAATACATGTAGTTGGATATGCAATTCGATAGGGTTTCGCTTCTCAATTGACTATGCTTCTCTCTCTTTTCCCAATTCAAAGGGGGATCTTATAGCATTGACCCAGGGCTAGGGGTGGCTTCCTCATGAAGCCAAGATCAATATTGGGTGGTTGAGTTTGTTGGATGGAAGGATCCAGAACCTTCCTTTCTCAAACTGCTCCAATATGGAACCAATTGGCTATTGTAACCAACTTTGGATTGGATGAAGGCTAACTGATTATGAGTGCTTACCATGGCTGACATTCGTGGTGAGCATTGCTAATCGTGGGTGTCAGTAGTGGCTAGCACTGAATAGGCAAAGGTTCCCAATTGAGTGGTAAAAACCACTGCTATACCTTGGATCTGTCCAAAGGTCTTCCATATGGTCTTCTAGCATGTCCCATATGAGTAGTCACCTCGGCATGATACATTTTAGGTGTCTAAACCATTAACCTTTGCAATATTCCTTTTGAACTTTTGACATCAACGGTAGCTTACTCCTTGACATCAATGACAACTTCATTCCTTGACATAAATGAAAAATTTGACTCAAAATTTTCAACAATCTCCCCCTTTGTCATTAATGGCAACCCAAATTAGTTTTACCAAAAACTTAACTTTTTTCTTTGTTCTGCTCCCCTTAGAACATTGGTCCCCCTGGCTTAATGCTATTTTCAAATCTCTCCTCTTTACTTAAGTACCAAATCTATGCCCCTTACTCAAATATCTCTCCTTTGACATCAATGGCAAAGGGTCACCTTTGGGGCTCAGGGTAAGAATGAGTTTCTTAGCTTAGCCCCTCTCCCACCTCCTCTTGAGGTGGTTAATTATGTGGTGGGAGTATTTCTACTCACAGTAAGCATTGGTATTTACCTTTGTCCTCTTTTATTATTATCTAATCCTTCTGATTCCTTTGATTATTCCTTTCCATGTCCATATTCCTATTCCTATTCCTGTTCTTATTCATATTTATATCCATGTTCTTATTCCTATTCATGTTCATATCCATATCCCTTTTCTCATTTATGTTCTTGTTCCTGTTCATACTTGATTTTGGAATATTTTCTCTACACCACTTTGTTGTGTGTCCATCATTATTGTACTTATAACACTTAATATTATTATTCCTTGGAGGTACAAATATCTTAGGATTTCTCCTAGTGAAGCCATATCCTTTTTTGTCATGAACCCTGCAATTCTTTGTCTTGTGACCAAACTGATTACATGAGTATAAATACCCATGGAAAAGCTGCCTATTTTTAAAATTCCCATTTTCCTATCTTTCATGTGTCCTACACTATGAATCCATGTGCCCAAACCTGTGATATGAAAAACATCTTCCATTGAAGTTTATTTTTCTTGACCTCATTTTTCTCTTAGTCTCTTTTAACCTATTTTGATTGTCGTTCCATCTGTTTCTTCTTTGTGCATTGTTCCTATCCTTGTTGAAATTTCTGTTGTCTAACTCATCCTCAGATGTCTCACTTTCTCTTTTCTAAAATTCCCATTTTCCTTTCATGTGTCCTGCCTTGTGAAGCCATGTGCCCAAACCTGTGACATGAAAAACATCTTCCATTGAAGTTTATTTGTCTTGACCTCATTGGTATCTTAGTCTCTTTTAACCTATTTTGATTGTTGTTCCATCTATTTCTTCTTTGTGCATTATTCATGTCCTTGTTGAAATTTCTATTTTCCAACTCATCCTCGGATGTCTCACTTTATCTTACACTATATTCTTTTGAAGTTTCTTCTCTTTTAGAATTTTAGGTTGACTTCTCTTCTTATTTCTTTTGAGTCTGTTCAAAACCAAGACCTATTTTTTTTTTACCTTCTTTGTATCTTGATCATCTTATCTATAATATTTTAGCTCTTTCTAAACTTTTGTAGTTTACGCTTGTAATTTTCTAAATCTTCCCTTAGTGGGGCTACTTCTTGTTCTAACATTTCACATTCTAAGACCTTTGCTTCTAACTTATAATTGAACTTCTTTGTCTTAGCCTTTGATTTGTCTAGATCCTCTATAAGCATTCTTCTCTCTTCATCACATTCTTGAAACTAAAACTCAAGTTTATATTTTTGCTTTCTTACCTTCTTTACTATTTCAAGAGCATAAATAAGTTCTCCCTTGAGATAATATCCTTCTTTATCTGATTCTTCCTCTATTTTTTTGTCTTTTTCTACATCTTTATTTTCTTTGACATATCTTCTGTAGGATCACCTTCTTCTTCTTCTAGTGCCATTAGAATATTCTCTTCTGGTCCTTCAAGTGTATCTTCATATTCATCATCACTAAAACTATAACCATTCCTTGTACAACTATCTTCAAGATGTCCAAAGTTACCATATCTAAAACACTTGAGAATTATTGGTGACCTTTTCTTGACCTATTTTTCTTCAATCATAAATAGGACTTCATATTTATCATTTTTTGAGAAACTATTATCACTATCACTTGAGTACTTACTTGCATTATCTGCATAGTAGCTCCTATTTTGCCTTTGAAAGAACTTCTTTCCTTGTCTACTTTGTCCATCCTTGCTTTTCTTTTGGTGCTAGTATCTTTCTGATTCCCTGCTCTTGTGATCATTTTCTTCATCATTGTTATTTTTAGCTTCTTGAAAATTAGTTGCATAGTGACCATACTTTCCACAATTGAAACATTTAACATATTTTGTATCTTTAAATCTTATTGAATCCTTATTCCTTCTACCATAATTTGCTTCTTCATCACTAGATGACTCATTGCTTGATTCTAACTTCTTACCCTTTGTATTTTTGATTGCTTTGAAGGATGCTTCCTTTTGGAAATTAGGTTCTTTTTTTCTTAACTCAAAATCTATAAGAATACCAAGCAACATATCTCTTGTCAAAGAATCACCATCCTTTGATTCTTCTATAGCAAAAATATTTTCACTAAATATTTTTGGAAGAGATCTTAAGACATTATCACAAACATCTAATTCTTCAACCTTAAGTCCAAGTCCTTGCATAGTATTAACAACCTCATCAAATCAAAGTAGATAAGTACTAATGTTTTCATCATTATTCATTCTTAACTCTTCAATTTGTCCTTTGATATTTCATATCTTTGCTTTCTTGATACCTTTATCTCCTTCATATATACTTTGTAACTTATCCCACATTCCTTTTGTATCTTGATAATGCATAACTTTTATGGACTCTGTCCTATGCAAACCTCTCAAAATTTCATTCATTGCTTTTGAATTGTAATTTTGTAGAAGCTTACCTTACATACCTGTAGATGGATAAACTGAGGGGTTGTATCCATTTTCAACTACTTCCCAAATTTCATTGCCAAGTGCCATCAGGTAAATCTTCATTCTCATGTACCAATATATAATCACTTCCATCAAATACTGGTGCTGAATTATCTGATGATCTATTCTTAGAATCCATTGTGTTCTTGTAAGATTTTCCTTCAAGTTGTTAAACTCTTTTGAAGGAACCCGCTCTGATACCAATTAAATAACACAGACTTATACTAAGAGGGGGTAAACAGTATAATACCACTTTTTACTTTTCTTTCTCAATCAATATTATGCAATGTATAGATAGCAATATCAATAGAAGTAATCAAAGCAATACAAAAATCACCACACACAATAGAGACACCAAATTTACGTGGTTCACCCAATGTGGGCTACTCCACGAAGAAAATATTTTACTAAAATTTTCTCAATCAATCTCTTAGGAATCCTTTCCCTATTACAATGTTTATGGACCTCTATCCAAAGGAGACACCAATCCCCTTAATCAAGTTCATGGATCTCTATACATAGGAGAACTCCTTTCTCCTATTGCTCTAGTTGGTGATCTTCTAGAAGAACTATTGCCCCCACTACTCTGGCTAATGTATCTCTATCCACTAGAGACTGTCATCCTCTATACTCTATTACCTCTAAATATTTGTCTCAAATATATACTAAACACAGTACTTCGGTCTAGCACAAATATGCTTAGTCTACATCTTTGGTATGGCACAAACCTATCCTCAAATATGCACCAAAATCTGTCCTCAATATGTACTAAACACAATCCTTCGGTCTAGCACAAATTTATCCTCAATCTCTATCCTCAAGCCTTAACTCAAAGCTTGACTCAATCTCAAATCAACTCTATTGGATCTGCCCCAAACCTTAACTCAAGGTTTGAATAAATCAATCAATTCTGCTCTCAAGTCTTCTCAAAGACTTGTCTCAAATTTGACTTGCAAGCTTCCATAAAAGCTCACACTAATCTATCCACAAGTCTTCTCTAAAATGTATCCAAATCTGCTCAATAATTCCTCACAAGAACTTATCTAAATCTGCTCTCAATATGTATTATAATATTCCACAAAAGCTTACCCAAATCTGTCCACAAGTCTTCTCAAAGACTTACCTCAAATCTGCTCAAGAAGTCCACACTAGAACTTGTCCAATGTTATAGAAACATAAAGAGAATTGTTAGAGACTCAATATGCTCTATACACTCATCAAAATGCTCAATCACTTTCAATCACTCTTTCAGAAACATACAGAGAATTGTTAGAGACTCAATATGCTTCACATTCACATCAATGCTCAATCACTTTCTCAAATCAATTTAGAATATAGAATATTTTGTTTTATAGAACTTGAAAAATCACTTCACACATCCACTTGACTAGGCTCAACCAACTCTACTCAACCAATAACTCAATTAAACAATCCTTACTTACAAACTCTCAAGCATATGAACACTCACTCAAAATGTTTCCAACAATGCTTATCAACCAATCTCACATAACAATGATACTCATGTTCTTTTCAAACCCTAGTTCAGGTTCTTCACTTAACCAATGGCTTCAATAACAATGCTTATCAAACAAGATTTTAACACCAACTCTTTATTCCAGAAAACCTTGAATCATTAACTCAACACACTCAATAAGGAAACCTAATTAAGTCCTTTTCACTCCAAACTTGTTTTCCAGAAAATCAACCAATCAACTCAACTATGGAAGAATGTGCCCATACATTTTTCTTGATGATGAAGGAACCTCAAAAATTTTGCCACAACCACAAACACTTCTTTTCCAATCTCAAGGAAGTTATAAGATGATAAAATCTCTCAAAAATACAATGTAAATATCAAAACATACATACACCTTATTACTCCATCTTGAAGAAAGCATCCATCAACAATAATTGACCAAACACACCTTATAATATCCCAATTAAAATAATATTCAATACCAGAAATAATGTCAATAAAATCACCTTCTCAAAATAACTCAATGGCAAGAAGTCCTCTCAAAATCTAACCAACACTTTACTCTCCAATAAACCAATATGTCATAAATATGTTATTTAAGAATAAAGCTAACTCCATGTTCCTCCAATTAACAAAAATAATTATTAATTAAAAATACTTTTTATCTACCCCTTTTAACTCCCTAGGACCTTATGTCAAAACCTTAGGCATCACAACATATATTAAAAATTTATTACCTTTGCCTTGGTGAGATTCAAACTCACGATGCTGCCTCTACCAGTGCCCTAGCTATGGCTCCAACCGCCACGTGAGCTAGGTGCTCATCTTGGGAGGGAAGAGCACCACATGCTCTATATTCTCCCTCTTGGAACCTCACCCAAAAAGGATTTGCGTTGCTTCCTTTGGCACCTAACCAAGTCCACTCAAAATGCTGATCAAGTCCATTCAAAATGTTACCTACTGATATTCGAACATTGTTCCTCCTTCTCACAAGCACCCTAGCTCACTCCAACTTGCCACCAGATCACCACATTGGATGGTTATGAGGGTTAGGGCATCTTTCATCTTATTTCTTTGTCGACACACTTAAGACAAAACTTTGTCTTCTTCCTTGCACGAAATCACATGAAACACACAACTCATAGACCTTTGATTAATCAAGCAAGGGATAAATCATTTGCCACTTTGGCATATGGTTTTTATACCAATATGCCACCAACCTTTCAAACATCGACAGATTCCTTTTTCTCTTAGATGTCGGCACCTAATTAATTTATAAATTATTTAAATTCTTTAGAATTTAAATATTATAAATTAATATTTAAATCCTTTTGGCTTTATTAAGGATTAAAGCCTTCTTAGGTTTTACCACTCTATATAAATAATATTTATTTATAAAATTTAAATTCAATTTGAATTTAAATTTTTTATAAAATAAATATTAAAATTTCCTTGGGCTTTATAAATGAATTTAAAAGCTTCCTTGGGTTTTTATGAAAAACCTTTTATTTTTTCTCATCCATGGTTTTAATAAAAACCCTTCTACTTATGCTTCCACATAATATTAAAAATATTATGAAGCTCTTTTGCCATTAACCTTTGCATTGTTCCTTTTGACCTTTTGACATCAACGGTAGCTTATTCCTTGACATCAATGACAACTTCATTCCTTGACATAAATGACAACTTTGAATCAAAATGTCCAACACCATGCTACATGCATTTGATAATTGCATCTTTCAATTTTGAATCAGATGCACTACATTGGTTTCAATGGCATAGGAATGCCAAAATTAATCTCTTGTGGTAAGACTTTGAGAGGCATCTACTCACTCACTTTGGTCCTAGTGATTTTAAAAATATTTTACCAGATCCCTTATAAAATTGAAATAAACTTCAATTGTTTAAGAGTATGAAACTCAGTTTGAGAAACTGGCCAATCAAACCACTGGTTAAGGTGCCCACTTCTTCAAAAGTTGTTTTGTGAGTAGGTTGAAGGATGAAATTAGAGTTGAGGTTAAAATGGTGAGGCCACACACATTATACCAAGAAATACAATTGGTTAAATTAATAGAAGAAAAAATCAAGGCTCAAGGTTGTATCATTAAATTTCCTTAATATTGACCACATTTTTCATCCAAGGTCATGACAAGTCCCACCACCAAATCACCAACTATAAAAAAATTAACCCATGAAGATATGGAGAATATAATGGCCCAAGGGTTATGTTATAATTATTATGAAAAGTATTTTTGGGGGCATAAGTGTGTGTAACAAAAATTATATTTGCTTGATATGGATGAAACACCAACCATAGAATCTTCATAGGAAGAGGAGAATCCTCAAGAGGGGGAAACATTAGATCAAGTAGCAGATTTAGAGGGATCCCAACCAAAAATCTTCGTACATGCTTTAGCAAGAGTTTCCACTCCTTAAACAATAAAATTGATTGGATACTTAAAAGAATAACAAGTCATCATTCTTATTGACTTTGGAAGCACACAAATTTATTGATCCATGTATAGCCAAACAAGAAACTATTACATTACTACATGCAATTGCTTTGAAGTCATGATTGCTAATGGAGGTACTCTCCCATGCAAAGGAAAATATTGTAATGTCAAACTTCTAGTTGGGGACTATAATATCAATATGGATATGTTTGCCTTACCCCTTGGTGGGTGTGATATAGTTTTGGAAGCACAATGATTATGAATTTTAGGGCCAATTTAGTGGGATTTTGCTGAGTTGTGGATGAAATTCAATTAATATGGGAAGGAATATACTTTGTGTGGCATGAAATTTGGTGTGGCTCAGTTTATTTATACCCACAATATGAAAAAGTTATTAAAAAAATCCTCTCATGGAGTGGTGGCACAAATTCTTTTTATAACTATCCTTGAGGAAAAAGAACAAAATCATCGAGTGCAATTACAAATACTATTAGACAAATATGCTCAAGTTTTTAAGTAACCCAAGGGACTACCCCCTAATCACTCACATGACCAGGCAATACAACTTTTTATTGGTAGTATTCTTCCTAATGTCCATCCATACATGTACCCTTATGCTCAAAAATAAAAAATTGAGAAAATTGTATAATATTTTTATGCTACAGGGGTTATTTGTTCTAGTGTTAGTCCCTATTCTTTTCTTGTGTAATTAGTACATAATAAGGATGGCACTTGGTGCTTATAGTTACATTAAGGATAAATTCCCCATTCTAGTGATTAATGAACAACTTGATGAGTTGTATGGGATCCAATATTTTCCAAAATGGATCTGCAGTTAGGATATCATAAAATTCACATCAAGGATGATGACATTCTAAAAATAGATTTTAAAACTCATGAAGAGAATTATGAATTCTTGGTTATTCTATTTGGGTTAAAATGCACCTTCTACCTTTCAGAGTCTGATGAATTCTATTTTTTTCCTTTTCTTTGTAAATTCATTCTAGTCTTTCTTGATAATATATTAATTTACAATTGTTCATGGGAAGAGCATCTTTAACACTTATATCAAACACTCAAAATTTTGTTTGACCATTAGCTTTATGCAAATATGTCAAAATTATTTTTTGGCTAGCAAGAGGTTGAATACTTGGGTCATATTGCCACTAAGTATGGAGTTCAGGTTGATCCCAAGAAAATTTAGGCTATCCAATATTGGGCTAAGCCTCATGCCCTAAAGGGACTTCATGGTTTATTAGGAATCATAGGCTATTACAAGAAATTTATGAATAATTATGGCAAGATAGCTGCCCGCTTGACTACCATGCTGAGGAAGAATTTTTTTTTATGGACAAAACCTTTTGAAAAGACTTTTGTTGATTTGAAGTTGTAGAGGGGGAAAACTACCCTACCACATATGATTCTTGATTGGATCCGTAATGAAACTGAGGTGACCATGAGGGTATGTTTTTATCTATACCTCGATGTAAAAAGGAGGGAAATTATTCATCGGGAATGGTTTTAGGACTCACTACAAGTTTGGGGTGGATGTGTTGATGTATTTAGTTCAAGATAATCATCTATATTTGGCCTTTCTAGAATTATGCTATGAAAGATAAAATACAATGCAAAAATATAGAATGCAAGAAAACAAGAGCCAAACATAGAATAATTTTTTGTTTGAATTATTTCTAACCTAGGGTTGCAAAATGAAATCCTTTTGAGCAAGGGTTCAAGAGAAGATGCACAAACAATATTAAAACCCTAAGTGCACACTATATGTTATTTATTTTCAAATGCCTAGAAATAAATTAAATATATTCCTTTTATATTAGATCTAGGGTTTTTAAAAAAAATAACAAACACCCAAAAAACAACCTAAAAATTAATTAGGGTACTTATCTTATCCGGTGGTTGATCCAAGCTTTTATATTCTTATCCAACAATATCAATGATCTCTATTTCTGCAGAATGACTTGGCAAGCACTTGAAAATATGATTAGCACTAGGAGGCCTGCTTAGGTCATTGTATAACAATTATTGGAGGTATAGTAGTCAAGCCCCCTAGGTCCTTTTAGATGACCTTTGAAAATAAAAGTGAAAATTGACCTTTGGAAGATGAACATGCACAATAGAATGTAGCAAAACATAACGATAAAATAGAGCATAAAATACAATAATATGGTCTAAATGTAGCATAAAACACAAATATAGGATTTGGGGTTCTAGGTTACCCCTAAACATGATCTATGTGAAATTTCACCCCACATAGAGCGGTCGTGATTTTATAGACTAATGAAATCGTACCTCGAAACGATCAGGTATGATTTTGTAGAAGCAAGGAGAAAAATATAGAAAGCATGAATAAACATATGCATAATATAAATTAATTAAAATGCAGATGCATATAAGCGAAAATACCTAGTAGATAGCAAAAAAAATAGGCATAAGGGTTAAGACCTCCAAATATTTGATCTCTCCTTAGGGCTTCAATACTTGTCCACCAAGATCAACAATAAACAATCCAATGTAGCAAAAAACAGAGCTTCAATAGATCACACTTCACACTTGCGAGTTAGCTTGCTTGTAGAAGAAAATGGATGCAAAAACACTTGAGAGTGTAGACGTGATTAGATCACTTCTTATGATAAATTCACTTGTGAACTTGCTTTGGGAAAAAAAAAAAGACTTCAAATCCTCCTTTTATAGTGGATTTGAAAGAGGAATGGGTAGGAAAAACCAAGACAAGCCAACATAATATAATTTCAACTTTGAAAACTAGGATTTTCCTTAAGATAAAACCATAAAAATGTTAAATCATGCCCCGCAAGGGTCGATCGCAATTTTGCAATAGCTAAAAAACCTTAGGAATGCGAAATTGTGTCCCTTAAAATTGGACCATGATTTTGCAACAACAAGATTCCTATGCAGTTTTAATGTACTTTGGAGGACCAAACGGAGTTAGAATGGGATAAATCATATACCATTGGAAAAATTTATGATCCCGATCCAACGATATGATCTTTGAGGGGAAAGAAAAATATTTGGCAAGGGAAAAGTTGGCTCAAAGATGACCCTACTTTCCTAAGGAGAAAATAAGGGATCTAAGGAAAATGACTCACCTTAGTGGATCAATTTTTTGTGTCTACATTTTGCTCCCTCTTTGATGCATTTATGGTCAATTAAATGCATCAAATAAATATGTGGACTCCTATGGACAAGAAAGCAACAAACACAAAAGGGGTGGCTAGGTTTGGAACAAAGGGGCGGTGCAAAAGGGGTATCATGACGGATACTCTAGAATTTTGTACAGAAGGTGAGACATTGTTACAATTAATGCCTCTAAGGCTAATATGCTCCCTCAAGTTTCAAAAGGAATAAAAATTCCTTAAGAAACTCGAAAAAACCAAATAAAGAAACAAAATAGAGGATCAAAGAAAACAAATCAAGCAAACAAACAACATCGTAAGGATTACTGAGCACAACATGAATCTAATGCATCTAGCATAAAATGCAATATATCTAATATGAAATACAAGGATGAATATAAGGGGATATAAAGAAGAAGGGAAGAAGAGAGAAGAATAAGAAGAAGGATAAGGAGAAGAACAAGAACATCTCTAAAGAAGGTCAATGAGATAGAAAGCGAGAGAAATTGGTCGAAAACCCTAGATAAAGGGTGTTATGATCAAAAGGATGGCCAATTGTGGAGTGAAAACCCACTATGGATGTATTACTCACTAAGATGTATAAATGATCAAATTATGGAGCATGACTTGCTATGGGTGGTTGCTCACTAGTGAATTCTATGGGGCAATTACCTGTTAGGATGTATGTTGTGACCTACTAAAATGGCCATGGAGCTTATCTTGTAATGGGTTGTAGTGTCCATTGAGTCAAGAGGAGTGTAACTCGATAGGGGTGTAATGGTTGATGAACTGAAGATACCTATTAGGATATCTACTTATCCTATATGGGGTGTAATATATGTATAATAATGAGTCAATGAGTGCCACTCTCGATAGGGGTGTGTAATAATATGTATGAACCAAGCAATATGAGCATAACACCATGTGAGTGTGTGCATGTTCTAGAAGAGAAGAGAGGAGGAAAGATGGAATGAAATTTTTCTAGGCATTTAAGCCCTAGTGAGAGTGCAATGCATGTGAGCTATGACCAAACTAGGTGTTATCACTTGCTATTATTGTAAAATACTCAAAAAATTATATGATCAAGCAGTCATGAACAAGCAACCATGGAAATTATAAAAGGCAATTATGCAGTATGAGCAAGCAAAATGAATATAGTATGACCTATGCTAAATCCAATATGCGATGTAAAATTATGAACTATGTATAATATCTCTTGATATGCATTATACTCATTGGTTATTTAAGTTCTTTACCATCCAAATAAGCTAAACGATAGGCAAATAAGACAAAAATGGCCATTATGACAAACAGCCCTAACCAATTGGGCTAAAAATTACCTCGAAGATCAACACGAGCATTAGTGTTCTTTTGGTTTTCCTTGAGGACAATGTGCCTAACCTCAAAATAATGATTGCAAATTTTTTTAGAGTAAGATCATCGAAGTCTATCCTGATAGGCTCTCAAATACTCTAAGGCATGAATGCACTTTTTATCCAGTAGCTCCAATTAGTGCAAATAACCTGCACAATACTCATCGTCGATTGAGGCATCTTGCAACAAGATGTCCAATGAGGGAACCTTGAGCTCAAATGAAAATATTGCCTTAGACCCATATACCAAGACATATGGTGAGGTACATGTGGGAGTATGTACTATGCATGCTAGTGTGATAGTCCCACAAGGTGGGATAAAGCTCAATATACCAATTATGATCGATCTTACTAATAAAAAATTTCAAGTTACTAATCAAGGACTTGATGGATGCTTCAGCTTGTCCATTACCTTGAGAGTAATAAGGAGTTGACCACCTATGCTGAATCTTGTACTTAGAACAAATATTATGGATATAATTATTCTTGAAAGGATTTTCATTTTTAGAAATAATCATCAAAGGAATCTTAAACCTACAAAAAATATAATTGAAGATGAAGTTAGAAACCTGGGTTTCAATCATCATAGCCAAGGACATGGCTTCAACCTATTTAGTAAAGTAATCAGTCACTATAATGATAAAATTATGACCTGTTGAGTGATGTTTTCACCCAATTGTGGAAGCACACTCTTCGGTAGGATCTGAGTCCCCAAATCCTCTGCTTGCAAATAAATTATAACAGAATAATTTCTCCAAGGTTCCTGTTATGCTGGCTCTTTGTTTACCAATGATGCTATTCAATTTAAATGTTGGGAATACCTTAGGGTTGCAAGTGGATGTTAACAAGGGGCACTATGGTTTATTTTAATTTAAATTTACAATGGACTCAAAGTGAATAAATCTAAGAACTGAATCTACTTTGATCTTGAGCTTTGATGGATTTTCAGTTATTTATTTGAATGATAGTAATTAAAATGCAGAAAATAAAATAAGGGATTGAAAATAAAAGAAATGCAAATGAAAATGAAACTAAACTACGTCCAGAGTGCGACCATCTAGATTGACAAAACTGAAGATAATGAGGTTTCTGCATGAAACCTAACCTATTGAACCTACAAATTCGTACAATCTAGATAAGCTAGGTGCGGGTTTCTGGGGTTTTTTACTGTAATTTCAGACTTAGACATTCGCATGAAGCAACCAAGAACACTTGCATTAAACTTCACCTAAAAGCCTAGAAATCTGAAAGGGAAAGGTAAGACATTAAATCTAGCATGCAAAAATGACTCCTTTCTTATCAATGAGATATCAGCTCTCTGTATTTCTGTATTAAAATGATATATCAGTTACATTGACAGAATGTTCCAGGTTTAACTAATCCAGAAAAAATGAAGGAAATTGCTCCAAGTGCAGGCCCAGAATGGCATGCATCCCTTGTCTCTGCAACTTTGCTAACAGCAATTTCCAACCCTCGTATCAATCTGTGCTTCTGATTTTATACTGTCTGGCATGGCTCTTTGTTTCACCCTGCGTCACTTCGTTTCACCTCCCATAATGCATCATTTTGTATTCCCACATTTTTGCTACTTTGAATTCATGCTCGATGCTAAAACGTTCAATATTTTCTATTTTCCTGTAATGCTTCTGTAACCCCGACACCTGTATGCCACGTGTTTTGCGCTTTTTGCACATTCTGTAATGGCCCCATGTAAATCGTGACACTATTATGCATGCAGCTTTGCTACTTTGCCTTCACCGTGAAAATGTGACATGTCGCAATATCGTGATGTTTTTCGGCCAACAGCCTTCTTGCCCAGCGAAAACGTGACATGTCACAAAATCGCGACATGTCACAAAATCATGATGCTTTTCTGTTCCGTACACTTTGCTATTTTTCTGTCACGAAATCGTGACGTTTTTCTTCTCCGTATGCCTTGGCTGCTTCCTGTCATGAAATCATGACGCTTTTTCGTTCGGAGCTATCCTGCAACTTTCTGTTGCAAAATCGCGATGCCTTTTCACTTGGTATGCCTTTTTCCGCAACCTATTGTGAAATCGTGACATTTTTCGTTTGATATGCTTTCGGTCGCAACCTATCGCGAAATCGTGACGTTTTCACTCGGCATGCCTTTGGCTACAACCTATCATGAAATTGCGACGTTTTTCACTTCCGTACTGCTTTGTCGGCTTTCCATCGCAAAATCGCTACGCTTTTTATTTCGGGCTGCTCTTGCTGTATTTGGCAGCGAAAACATGACATGTCGCGAAATCGTGACATATTTTCCATCCATACAACTTCGCTGCTTGGGGGCCACAAAACCGTGACTTGTCGCGATATCGCGACGTTTTTTCGCTTTGTGCCCTTTGGCCGTTTTCTGTCATGATATCGCGACATTTTTTTGCTTCATGCCCTTTGGCCGTTTTCTGTCGCGATATCGCGACATTTTTCTGCTTCATGCCCTTTGGCCGTTTTCTGTCGCGATATCACGATGTTTTTCCGCTTCATGCCCCTTTTGCCTTTTTCTATCATGAAATCGTGACGCTTTTAGTGCCTTGCATTGTTTGACTGGTTTGACCCGTGATTTTGCGACATGTCACGATTTCGCGACAATTTTCCATTCTGCCTTTCTCTCTCCTCTTTCGACCGCGACGAAGCAACATGTCGTGATTTTGTGACACTTTTTCATTTTCTTTTTCTCTCTCCTCTTTCGGCCGTGACGGAGCAACATGTCATGATTTCGTGACACTTTTTCATTTTCGGCAGCGATGGCGCGACATGTCACGATTTCGTGACACTTTCTATCCTTGTGCAATTTTGCCCCTTTTTCTTGATTTTTAGCATCTGGGTCACTGAGATTCCTTTTGAAAGCATGCAAAAAATGTGGGTCCCCAATTTTGGGGTGTGTTGTGGATCAGCCACAACATGACCATCATATGACACTCTTCCCTATAATGTTTAATCCCCACATGGAAAATAGCAAAGGGGAAGAGATAACCTAAAGGTATTGAGAAGGAGCATGAACAAGATGGTCATGGCATTGACACTTGTCACAACATTGCATATAGTTGCATGCATCCTTATCTATGGAAGGCCAATAGTACCCCATAAAAATGAGCTTTTTGGTAATAGTATTTCCACTAAAATGACCTCCACATGAACCTTTGTTAGCCTCACTAAGAGCAAGCTAGGCTTCATCAAATTTAAGACATCGTAAGAGGATGCCTTGAAAAGAACGTCAACACAAAGTATTACCAATTATGATGAATCAAAATGCTCTTTTAAGAAAAATATTATGTTGATTGTGATCTAAACCATCAAGTATCAAACCATCCTTAAGGAAATTAAATATGTTAGTATACCATGGCTCAGATGAGGAATCTCTTATGGTCAAAAAATCTAATAAAATAAGACAATAACCAAGCGATGTGGGCTCCCAAAGTTGTCTAATGATAATAAACTCTTAATAATATTCCAAATATAGAGGGAACAAGGATGCAGTAGTGGCCATGACATCTACATGGTGGTTTGAGAATCTAGGGATAGAATATATGGTTACTCAATTGAACAAGGACAACAACTTGGTGATAATCTCCTTCTAAGGATTAATTTTATCATCTTGATTTTGATAAACATCATTAATATGATTGACCATAAATCGATAGTCACCAAATACTAAGAGGAATCTAACCTACAAAGCTAAGGCTACTTTAAGGTCAAGGATCAAAGCTTCATACTCTACAATATTATTTGTGCAAGAGAAATGAAGTTTGAAAGATAAGGGGATGAGTTGTTTTTGTGGGGTGACTAGAACGACTCTAGCACCAACCCCGTTCATGCATTGGGATCCATCATAAAATAATTTCCAAGATTCTTGCTCTTCAACTTCGATGTTGAAGCACTCCTTAGTAAATTCAATGACTAAAGGATCGGTAGCTTCTAGGGGAGCAGAGGCTAATTGACTAGCAATTACCTAACCCTTGATAGCCTTCTGACCTATGAAAGTCAAGTCAAACTCACTAAGGGTCAAAACCCACTTAGAGGCTTGACCTGAAATGTGGGTTTTAGACTAAAGAGAAATAATACCTAGATAAATGAATGTAGAAAAATAATAATTGCAAAATCAAAGAAAAAATAGAGAAGAAGAACACGTTACACAATAATTTATCCTAGGAAACCCTTTTGAGAAAATTCCCAACAAGAATATTTTCTTATTGTATAAACTTGACCATATTTAATGCAATAATATCCTTTCTCTTGATATTTTCTTGTGATTACATTTCTTGCAAATTTTCATTACCAAACCCTCATGTATGTGCTGCTTTATATACCAACAACACAAGAAGGGGTTTTACAATACCATGGACACAAAACCATGGGTCGACATTGCATTAACCCAAAAACATCCATATGGGTCTAAATATAGATTGAAACCCCCAAAAAAATTTCCAAAGTGTACAATACTTTTAGAGTTAACCCCTCTTGAATAACATGGAAAATATTCAACATAATTCCAATGTAGACATCAAATAGCACAAAGGGTCAAACTTTGATACTACCAATATCTTATTTTTTTTTTAAGCGAAAAACCCATTGTGGGGCCACCTTGGTCTGAGACCACGAACAGGGGGTTCTACACCGTAAAAGTCACCCGAGAGTCGCACCCAACCTTACCCGCACCAACATTATCAATTGGATTTTGGATACCCAATTCAAATTTTTGGTAGGGTGGAGATTTGAACCTGGGACTTCTCTTGGAGGATTTCCCTTTCCTCTCCAACTCACCTATAACACCTGGGTACTACCAATATCTTATGGCTAAGTATGTAGTGTTTTATTTTTTGGGAAGTAAACACTATGATAAGGTAAACCTTATCTAAGGGAGGGTACCTGGTTTTATAACTAAACAAATTTCTATTGATATAGTAGATATCTCACTCTTTGTTTTGATCATCATGTTGGGTCAACATGGCTCCCAAAGCATGAGCAGTGGCTGCTATGTAAACTATAAAATGCCTACCAGGCATAGGGGAACTAAAATAGGTGGGGAAGTGAGATACTTTTTGAGATAATCAAAAGATTTTTGACACTCAGAATCTCACTAGAAGACCACATCTTTCTTAAGGAGCTTAAGAAAGGGCTGACAGTTATCGACTAACTAGACAATGAACCGATGGATAGATTGAAGTTTACCTTACAGGCTATGCAGTTCAATCGGGGTGTGAGAAGGAGGCATGTCAATTATAGTCACTATTTTAGTGGGATCCATCTCAATGCCTCACCTAGAAGATTTAGAACAAGATCAGTTGGGAAAATTATTTCCTATTGAGAAGGCCAATTTTGCACTTCTTTAGTTGAAGGCATTACTACCATACCAACCATATTGCCATAAAGAGGTGGCATATTTTTATAAGATACTTTATTAGTTACCTATTGATCTTGCTTAGGTATTTTTTGATTAACTGTGGATCCTTGTTGACCATTTGAATACTGAGAACTTCCTACATTAAGATGTCCTACATCAATCAAATATTGAACCACACATTTCAACTTCTTACAAGAATTTGTCGAATGTCCTTCCACTCTGTGATATGCACAATGTTGACCTACCTTGTACCAGTTAGTTGTGGTATCTAGTTGCCTTATAGGAGGTAACTCAATCATATTAGCTTCTAATTTTTTTTGTAGAACTACTTCCATGGGGTATGCCAAGTCTTGTGAAATTCCTTTGTGGAGGTTTTTTAATATTATCTTTTGTAGAGTGTTAGCAATGCTATTAATAGGTATACTATACGTTATTCCATCACCTACCACATGCTTAATATTATATTGTGACTTAGTAGATTTTTCTTCTTTTACTTTGAGCTATCCTCTTCTGATATGAGCCTGTTCCACTTTCTTTGCTAACTCAACTACTTGTTCAAAGGATGTGATAGTAGTTGTTTCTAATGCATAGGATAACTAATTTTGTGAATTTGCAATAAATATCTCAAGCATATCTCGTGGAGGTAAAGTATATCTTAAGCGTTCAACTAGACTTCTCCAACAAGACAAAATTTTTGAAAAAATCTCTTCTTTACCTTGTTTCAAATTATAAACATCTTTCATGGTTACATTCTTCTCAACATAAGCACCAAACTATTGAACAAAAAATTATGTTGTTTCTTCAAAATTCCTCAAGGAATAATTAGGTAACCAATAGTACCACTCTAATGCCACACCGCCAGGACTTTTAGGGAACATTTTTAGTAACAACATGTCATCATATATGATATCATGACATGTTGTTCTAAATCTTCTTAAATGCTCTATCAGATCTTCTGTTCCCTTATATATAGGTAAAATCGGCATAGAAAAATGCTTAGGATAAGGTCTTGTAACAACAATGGGATCCAATGGTTGATTGCACATATATTTATAACTATAAGTGAAACTGGAAGGTTGAATCATATCCACTTTTAAAACTAACTATTTTACAATGTTTGTCAAGCTCTGCACCTCTGGATCATTTCTATGCAATACCCCCAGATTCCCTAAGGGAGGTTGTTGAAGGGATACTTGCCCCAAGTTGGAATTATTGATACTATTATGATATGTGGCATCTTACTGTGGGGGGTAATTAATAATTGATGGAATAGAAGAAACATTGTTGAGATAAGTGGATTGAGAAGGAAATTGAATATAATTTTGAGTGACACTACTAGTTGGAAGGACTTGTGGACTCCTTTCAACGTTGGTGGTTATAGTAGTGGCATAAGTTGGTTGATGGATAGGATTACCATGATTCAAATATTCACTCAAGGAGTTATTATGAACATATGAAGGAGGGAAAATTTGATGATGAGGTGTTCTAATATCCTCGAGTAGGGCTTCCTCTTCTAGAGCCATATCCAAGGCATGCTTGTGATACTTGTAAAAGCTCCACATATATTCAAAATATTTAAAGATAAGGTTCCCATTGGGTCCCCTGAAAGGATCAAGAGTATTATAAATATCTTAATTTTCCTCTAGATTATAATTTTCTCTATTAATCTGATCATTTTATTGGAAAATCTCAACAAGCCTCAAAATCCTTCTCCCATTCCCAAGGTTGGAAGCCATTAGGAAAGGAAAGAATGGCAGAGTGGAAAGGAAGAAGAATAAAGACCAATGGAAACAAGCAGAATATTTTAAGATAGTTATTAAATGTTTTTTTTATCTAAACAAACAGAATTAGTGATCTTGTTTGAAGTTTTTAATGACATGGAGGTGTTCACGTCGGGTTCACCAAAGAATGTAGAGGGGGAAAATTGCCTTATCGTGTATGATTCTTAGTTGGATCTACAAGGAAGCCGAGGTGATCATGGGGGTATGTTATTCTCTACATATCTGTGTAAAAAGTGGGAGAAGGATTCACCAAGAATGGTTTTAGAACTCACTTCAAGTCTAGGGTGGAATGTGTTGATGTATTCAATTCAATACAATCACCTATATCTGGTGTTTCTATAATTATGCTATGAAATATAAAATATAATGCAAAAATAAAAAATGCAAGAAAACAAGAGCTAACCCTAGAATGATTCTTTACTTGAATGATTTCTAACCTAGGGTTGCAAAATGAAATCCTTTTGATCAAGGGTTCAAGAGAAGATGCACAAACAATATTAAAACCCTAAGTGCACACTATATGTTGTTTATTTTCAAATGCCTAGAAATAAATTAAATATATTCCTTTTATATCAGATCTAGAGGTTTTTTTTTAAATAACAAACACCCAATAAAAAACCTAAAGATTAATTTGATCCAAGTTTTTATCTTCTTATCCAGTGATATCAATGATCTTTATTCATGCAAAAATACTTGGCAAACACTTGAAAAATATGATTAGCATTAGGGGCTGCTTAGGCCATTGTATAGCAATTATTAGAGGTGTAGCAGTCAAGCCCCGTAGGTCCTTTTACCTAACCTTTAAAAACAAAAGTGAAAGTTGACCTTTAGAAGATGAACATGCATAATGGAATGCAATAGAACAAAACAGTAAAATAGAGCACAAAATGCACTAATATGGTCTAAATATAGCATATAACATAGATATAGGATTTGGGGGCAGTAGGTTCTCCCCAAACATGGTCTGTGAGAAATCATACCTTGTACAATGCAATCGTAATTTTGCATAATGACGAAATTGTGCCCCGAAACAATCAGGCACAATTTCATAGAAGCGAGGAGAAAACTCCCAAAAGCATAAATTAACATATGCATAATAAAAATTATTTAAAATGTAGATGCTAATAAGAAAAAACACCTTGTATATAGCAAAAAAAAGTAGGCATAAGGGTTAAGAACTCCAAATATTCGATCTCTCCGTAGGGCTTCAACACTTGTCTACCGAGATCAACAATAAACAGTCTAATGCAACAAAAAATAGAGTTTCAAGAGATCACACTATACACTTACAAGTTAGCTTGCTTGTAGAAGAAAATGAATGTGAAAACACTTGAGAGTGTAGACATGATTATATCACTTCTTATGAGAAAATCACTTGTGAACTTGCTTTGGGGAAAAATAAGACTTCAAACCCCTCTTTTTATAGTAGATTTGAAAGAGGAATGGGTGCAAGAAAAACCAAGACAAGCTAATGTAAAATAATTTCAGCTTTAAAAATTAGGGTTTTCCTTAATAGAAAACCCTAGAAATGTGAAATTGTGCCCTACAAGGGCCAACCGTGATTTTGCAATAGCTAAAAAACCTTAGGAATATGAAATCATGTCCCTCAAAAGTGGGCCATGATTTTGTAACATCAAGACCCCTATGCATTTTTAATGCACTTTGGAGGACCAAAAAAAGTTAGAAAAGCATAAATCATATACCATTGAAAAGCTCTTTCTAAGCCTAATCCAACGATAAAATATTTGATGGGAAAGAAGAATATTTGGTAGGGTAAAATTTGGATAAAAAGTGACCTTAATTTCCCAAGGAGAAAACAAGGGATCTAAGGAAAATAACTCACCTTAGTGGGTCAATTTTTCGTGTCTATAGAAGTATGCCATGACCACTACCCCCATGTTAGCAATACCAAATTTCTCTAAATATTTTGTTATTAATTTAAAGTACCATGATTGTATTATCATACACAATTAGTCACATATAAAGGACCTCATTCTTCAATAAATGCATGCTTCCCCAAAGCTAGCCATTCAAGGTTTCTCAAGACTTATACCAGGACCAAGCGTACCTTTTTTTGGTGAGGCATGAAAAAATATCCATACTTTTGTGGTTGAATTTGATCGTTGCCAATGTATGAAAGGTGAAATTGTGAGTTTCCCAATACCCTTCATCCCTTGTCGATTCCTGGGTAGGTTTGGATGGATATCTCTATGGATTTCATTGAAGAGTTGCCTAAATTTTGAGGTAAATTGGTTATATTTGTGATAGTATATTGTGTTACGAAGTATGCTCATTTTTATTTTCTATCCCATCCATACACCACATCCATTATCACTCAAAAATTCCTTGATTCTATATTTCACCTCCATGGAATACCTAAATCCATTATCTTTGATAGGAATCCTACCTTCACTAGTCAACTTTGGTAGCAATTTTTTCAAGTTACAAGGAATATAGATCAAGATGAGTTTGACTTATCATCCTCAAATTGATGGTAAAATTGAAATTGTGAATAAATGCTTGGAAACATATCTTCGTTGCTTTACCTTTGAACATCCTACATAGTGGGTCAAGTGGCTTCATTTAGCTAAATGATGGTATAATAAAACATATCACACTTCCACTAAGGCGATTCCTTTTGAAGTAGTCTATGGTCAACCTCCACCAATGCCATCTTCTTACATTCCTAGCAGTTCCAAAGATCAAGTTATGGATTCAATTCTTTGCCAGTGTGATTCCTTTCTTTGCCAAATCAATTTCAATCTAGATGTGGCTTAGAATTGTATGAAACAACAAGCTAATAAACACCGCATTGAATGTAGCTTTATTGTTGGAGACATGGTTTTTATTTGCTTGTAGTCGTACAAACAATCCTCCCTCCAACTTCATGATTGTTAGAAACTTGTCATAAAATATTATGGGCCTTATCAGGTTTTGCAATGTATAGGATCAATCACATACAAACTAGCCCTTCTAGCTAGTTCTAAACTTCATCCAATATTCCATGTGTCTTCCTTCAAGCAAGTTATTAGCAATAAGGTGCAGGTGCAGTCTACACTTCCAAAACAAGGAAGGTTCCATCATTATTAAACCTGAATGCATTCTTGATCGTAGATCACATACCCTTCATTGGCATATCATAATTGATGTTATTTTCTAATGGTATCACTTACAACCTAAATATGCTACGTGGGAACCTCTTCACTAGTTTCAATAGTAGTTTCCTCACCTTCAACTTTGAAGATAAATATTTTTGAAGGGGAAGGGTATGTTAGGACCTGTTGGTCACGAATCTGCCACAGGAAAGGATTTTTACAAGTGCACCCTAGACCCGGCCAACATTGAAAGGCTGGAAGCAAGAAATGGCTCCCAGAACAATCTCCAGAGTGGGCTGGTTCCCTTCACTACTCTAAAAATGGGTTTAAGATAGGGTTGTTGGAAAGAGATTTAAAAGGTTGCAGAAAGAAATGGGAAATATGGCCACAGGCCGAAGTGATGGGATCAGAAAAACAATAGCAGGAAACTACAAACGCAACAACAGCAAGTAACATAAGAAATCAGCTTCATCCTCGCACAATCACATGCCGCAAATCCCTCCAAACCCACATTCCAGGAATTGTACCCTGACCGCAGTATTTAAATCCAGTATGCAGAATTTAAATGTAATAGCAATGCAGGAGTACGAATGCTATTAGAAATGCAGAAAAAAGAAAGCAAATTCATCCATGCGACGCTTGAAAAATTAGAAGTCGATCCTTGTATTCCCGCAAATACAATTCCAGTTTCTAGCAGCAAGTTTTTCCAACCTTTGTAAATGAGAATTACATTGGTTTTTATAGAGGTCCATCCTCTTTGCAGCATTAAATAATTAAAACCAACTTCCTCGTGATCTACAATTATATCTTCGAAATCAGGAACACGATTCCCTTAATCACGGCCTCGAGGAAGCAAAAATTAAAGGCAATGAAACGTTCGCGGTTCTTCATTAAATTCGTTTCTTTGAATATGTGCATGAAAAACCGTTGAATTAATCCACGAACGGCAACTTTGAACCAATAAATCCTTTAATTTTGGTGGCCTGGGCGCTTCTTCGACTTTAACCGCCTCGGAAATCCGCAAAATATTTAATTCGGGTCAATATTAAATCATCGAAAATCGAAAAAACCCTCTCGGCCGTTCATATTGCACTTGGCGGGAAAACAGTTCATGAGTCGCGAAACGCGACAGGTCGCGAAATCGCGACGGGTCGCGAAATCGTGACATATTTTTCTGCCGTACGCTTCGCTGCTGAAGACCCGCGAAAACGGACCATGTAGCGATTTCGCTACATGTTTTCGTCGTTGGCTCCTCCCTGCGCTCTGCCCCACGAAAACGGAACACGTAGCGATTTCGCTACATGTTCCTTCTCTCCGCATCAATCGACATTTTCGGTCACGATTCGCTGACATGTCAGCGACGCGCTGCAAGATTTTACTTTGTGCCTTTGAAGCTGTCAGGGTCGCGATTCGCTGACATGTCAGCGAATCGCTGCAATTTTTTGACTTAATGCTTTTTTTGCCCACCGACCCGCGATTCCGGAACACGTCGCGATATCGCGACGGTTCCGCCCAACCTGCCTGCGTTGACTGCGTTGACCGCGATTCTGCAACATGTCAGCACATCGCTGCAGTTTTCAGACTTAGTCATTTTTTGCTCATTTTTTCCTCCTTTTTTCGCCCAAGCTGCATCAGAGCTGATATCAAAGGTCAGATTTCCAACAATACACTAATGCATTAATCAACGAGAATCAATGTGGCAAAAATGCCAACAGGACCCCATCCTAACACTTTGATATAATGTTCTTTGTGAATTTGAGGGGATACCCATAATAATATTTTATAATATTTTGTAAATATGGGGAACACCCATGATAATTTTTAAAATATTTTGTAATGGTTATAACTCTAGAAGTGCTAGACAAGTGGCACCATCATATGTAACCATTATCATGAATGTAATTGTTTTGTAGGTAGGATATTCTAGATTGAGTGGTATTTTGCATGTATTCCAACCTTGAGAGTTAGATGGTAGATGAAATATTTAAAACTATGAGGGGAAAAAATGTATTTATTTTTTGCATAATTGAACAACAGTATTGAAAGAGGTTTCCCCCTCGAATTGGCCTGTGATTCTGTGTTAACTGTGATATTATTTATTTCTACATTTAAATTTCATAGTTGTGTTGTGAGCATTTATATTAATTTATAGTATTTGTGTGAGTGTGGTTATTTTTAATAGTAGGTTTCTAAACCCCTTATGAGCTAGTCTATGGAAAGAAATCCATTGTACCAATTGAGTTTGAATTGCAAAATTTATGCATTGCATTTGATATGGGCATTGAGTTGTCATAGGTACAAAAAGAAAGAATCTTGTAGCCGAATGTATTTGATGAGGTACCAAGGAGTACAAGCCAAGTGACTAGGCACTCTTGTTCGCTTTGTGACTAGATGGATCAAACCATATGATATTGAATAATTTTTTATAATTATGTTATATGATTGATACCTATGGATGGCTCGATAAGAAATATGGTTGTAAATGGACACTTGCTCAAGTTATATAAAAAACTGATGACAAAGGACAAATTTTTTACCTATCTACTTCTACAATCTAACATGTATGTAGTAGGGGAGACTTCCTCTCCCACTACAAATGAAAATTGATTGTGTCCTATTATAAAAAATATCCAATTGTAAAAACCCCTTATGGGTCCCATTAGGCCAAGATTAGTGTGAAAATCAATTTTTGGTATGATAGTATTGAAAATAAAACCTGGTTGTGAAAATCCCTCATGACACAACCAGGGCATAAGTGAATTGAATAGTAAAAATATTGGTTCCTTCTATTAAAAAAAAAAAAATATATATATATAATATATATATGTGTGTGTGCTTTGATATATGCCCCTATGTTTTAGTTTATCTTCAAACCTAATGCTATCCTGAATTGATTGTAGGTCCTTACCCCTTTTGAAGCATCATGACCAATTTCTTCTAGTAAGGTATATTTTCTTCTTTTAATCTATTTAATCTATCATGCCTAAGAGAGAGGTTACATGGGGTTTCTTGAAGAAATATAATAAATTTGCTTGAAGATTTATTTTTAGTATCCCTTAGCTAAGCACCGAACTTATTTGAATGACTATAGAATTTAAAATAAGACATAACATTGCTCAGTGCTAAATAGGGATTTTTCAAATGTGAAACAATAAAAAAGCTCACGTGGTAGAAATGTGTTTAACATGCTAATTATATGATATGTCCATGTGGCAATGGTTCATTGGTAGTTCAAGGATGGCATTGAAATGATTGCATGGGAAATGACAAGATAAGAGTAGGTGATCTACAAGCTAAAAAGGGGACACGCGGATCACATGGGAATAGTAACAACCCAAAAACCCAATCCATTTAAAATAATTATATATATATACATATATACATTCATTAGGGATCCACATTATACAAACTGTAATAATTACCATTACAATTACCATGAATGGCACTACATACTAATCACACATAATTATTAAAAATGTGGAGTAACCAAATCCATAACAAGTAAACTGTAGGTGCAATAAGAATCAAGATCATAAGACATCCATAATCCAATCACATGTAACACACTTTTTATCCTAGGAAAATCCTAAAGGGAAAACTCAATCTTGAAATATATCCATATTCCATTCATTGCAATTGAGTTCAATCCAATCAATCTAGGAATGTCTTGATTCCTTTTCCAACTTATTAATACATTAATAGGCACATAAGGACCGTATAATCCCTATATTCCATACCATGAATTGATCCATTAATTTACATTTCTCAATACATGAGGGGACCTCATAATCCCCTCGAATGAACTCCATGTTCATCCTCCAAAACATCCACCATAAATTTAGAAAATAACACTACCCCTATCTTATCTAGCTTCCAAAACATGATTTTAGGAAATAGATTCAATGGTACTAACAAGCAATAAAAATATTTTTTTGTTATCTCGGATAATTTTTGCTTCCCTCATCTAAAAGGGAGAAATATAGGCATTTGACATAGAGTTCTAAGTCCATAAAATTAATAAAATAATAAGCAATTTAGCATACCCTATGTTGTTTTTGACTCACTATAAATCCATATTTGAAGCTTAGGCCCTAAAACATCTTAGACCTGCTAATGGAGCCAAGGCAAAGACGAATCCATGATGAGATTTGGAATGAATATCTTCAACCAATAGCAGTAATCCATAGAATTCCTTAAAAATTGCTAGCATGTAAAGATGCAATTTCTTTCCCTCCTCAAACACAATTCTGTAAGGTAATGCATCACTCAAATTTACCTCAACACCAATGCTTTGAACCATATTAATAAGGCCAAAACTAGCTCTAGAAGTGGTATACAATTATTTTATAAAACCAAACTAAGGAATTTCGGCCAACGTGCCTCTCAAAATTAAATTCATGATTTGGTAGAAAAGCATAAACACCTAAGAATTTAATCTACAAGAAATTTGTGGATTTTTAAATGAGATGGAAACTCTATACATGAATGGTCTAGATATTATCCTCAATAATTGTTAAAATAATGCATTAAGGAAAATGTAATCTAAAAGTATATTCATCATCCTTTGTGTAGTTTAAGGTTCCAACATATATGTCACTTGCACTAAGTCCTCTCTATTAGATCTCTTGGAAACAACAACTACAAAAAGTGGTTGACAATCAAGTAGAAAAATAAATTTGATGTCTTTCTGAACTACTGATACCTCTAGAACATTTTTGTAGTCTTTTCACTTTCTCCAAAGAGTTTCTAGAATAATATTGCAACAAGAATCATTCACATCATCAAAAAGGCTATTAATGTCATTCTTATAAGCACCCTACATTATGTACATTCAATTGATAATCACTAAATTTTATTTCCAAGTATGGAAGTATATTTCAAAAATGCCATCCTACATGCCATATTACCTCTATGGAGGTCTCCACCATTATGCTAGTGAGGATGTACTAGGTATACACAAGAATCATTTCCATTACTTCTATTTTTTAGCAATACAACACAATATAATTGTTGGTATGTTTTTGTTGTTATATTACAATATCAAAAATTGTAATAATGACATGAAATTTCTCTTACAACATACATCAATAATTTGAGATAAAAGTAACAGATCACTCTTCTTGAAATAACTGAATGGTATCAATTACAACTACTCATTTTTTTGGTAGTTCAACATTTACAACATCTATGGAACTATGGATATCATTTGTAGATACTTTAACACCAAAATAAACATCTAAGTCTCTTAAAAGCATTCCACATGATATATTTATAGGAGGACAACATCTTGGTATTTTTGCATCTGCATGGGAGGGAGAGGAACATCATCGGAGTGATTCACCACCCAACAAATTAGAATCATAATATTTCCCATCTCATTTACCTCCATGAGAATTTTGATCCTTCTATGAAAGTGTAGATACTTCACACCAACAAGGTCAAAAAGGGAGAGCATTGTGATATGTTAATTTATCGACATGTGGTCCCATAACTACATGGAATTAACACAAATAAAAATAAGGATTTTTACAAACATAGCTTTCGCCAAAGCATTTTCTTGTGTGGCCTACCTGATATCTACTTGGGAAATAATTACCATGTAATTAATTCAAGCACATATCCTTGCTTGACCTTAAGTATACCTTCCCTATGTTAATTCTATAATGTAAGTCTATATTCATTCACTCTATTTTCATATCTCCTTAGTATCCCATGCATGTGAGGAGGTTTGGTTTATAGATAAGATTGATGTTCAAACAAGTATGTTTGAAAGTGACAACAATCATGGTGCAATCATTCATTCAATAATTGTATGCACAATCCATCCCTAGTTATGCATCTCAATATATCCACCCACAACTCCAACTTTTCAAAATTCAAAATAGTAGGTTATCCTACAGTCCTTTTAATTCAAAGCAAATGTGAACCATTTAAATAGGATAGCATAACACAACCAGTCATGCACTCAATCAAAAATCTGGTCTACAGATTTATGAGCAACAAAAGTCATAATTCTATGTCTTATTCAAAATAGCTATGATTTAGTGATGAAACTTAAAGCATAATGTAATTTCATCAACATTCAAGAACTCCACTACACTCATGAGCAATCCAACTTCAAGGTCCTATAACATTTATTCACTAAAAATTATATACTTATGGTAGTCATTCTATCAAGCACATGACAACAAAATTCCCAATGTCATTTTGATAAACATTTGGCATGAAAACTATCAAGGATATTTTTTCAAACACTTGACATGAAAGCTGCACAGACATTTCCTCAACGCTTGGTATGAGAACTGCACAGGCATTTTATAAAATGCTTTCCATGAAAATTGCAAAGGTATTTTATAACATTTAATTTAATTAATAATTTAATTATCAATTATGCACCTAACCCAATTGTGCAATTAAGTCAAGATATGACAACATGATCTGCAAATTTGATAGCCTCACTGTACAATGAAAAAGGAAACTATAAAATCATGTTTTGTCTTAACAAGAAGAGATTATATTTTTGTCCAGATTTTTGCTTAGAAGAAAGATTGCATTTTTTTCTATCTTTCCACTTATTGTTCTCAGCTATTAATCTCAACATCCCAACAAAACTCTTGTCTATAATATGCTTAGATTGGTACTCTTTCATTTGATCATTTAAATATTTAAATCCTTCCAAGGAGTGAAAATCGAAGGAACACCAGAATGACAACCACATTATGTCTAAACATCAACCACTTTTTAAGCCACTTATGTTGTTATGATATCTATAAATTTAGTCTTCAATGTCAATCTTAGCCCATATCTCTAGTACTTTCTCTTGTATTGCTTATTTATGGGATACGAGAGACATCAAAGTTGAAATGGGATTGCAAATGTCTATATGTGCACCAATTTCATTGCACAAGGTATATCAAAATCATAGGGTGACAACATTTGGGTACAACAAACCACTCATAGGGTAGAGCAAAAGCACATAGTGCTAACATTTGAACACAACAATACTAATTTCAGCTATACGGGAGGATACAAATCATTTGAATGTCTAAATATAGACCTTAATGTAAAACCTTATTCAATAATTATAACATTTACATATTCATGTCACAGAAGTATTCACACAAGCTAAATAAGCAAGATTCAACATAACCTGAAACTCTTGCTTCCCTTTCTCTACCTTGGCCTCTTTTTTATATGAGCCTCTTTTCTTTGAGATCTCTAAATTCTTTTAACTCCAAAAAACCTCCATATTCCTTATCAAGAAGCCTCATCGTATCTTACCCAAATCTAGGTATAATAATATAAAACTATAGACACCAAAACAACACCAATCTGATTGTGTGACAACAAGCGCTGATCACATTGACACAAACAACCTCCAGGGCAGCCACCAGAGGTTAAACAGTGGTTCTAACCACTCACACAACCGTTTTACAAGTCAGAGATCAATTTGGCACCTTTTAGGCACTTTGCTACTTACTCGCTCCACCCAGGGACGAGTGCAAACTGGTATTCGTTCCACCCAGAGATGAGTGCAGACTGGTACTCGTTTCACCTTGGGACGATTATCAGCGCTCAATTTTGGATGGGACAAACGCCAGGTTTGACCGACAAAAAGTCAAACCTCGGCGCATGACAACTCAGAACTGCCACTTAGCTCTCCTTTCATGGCATAAGGGTGCGAGTGAGTTCTTTTGACAACTCATATCTGCCACTTGACTCTCCATTCACTACATGGGAATGAGAGTGAGCTTTTCAGGACAACTCGGATTGGCCACTTAACTCTCCCTTCATTGCATGGGAGTGAGAGTAGGCTTTTTCATGACAATTCAGATTTTCCACTTAGCTATCCCTTCATTGCATGGGAGTGTGAGTGAGCTTTTCTAAACATACAAAGACATGCATAGAGGCAGTTAAGAAGCCCTTGATCAAGAAGAAGTCTTCTCTTCACAAAAAAAAGCATTCATGCAAAGTAACACTTTTGCATGTTAATTCAAAGAGACCCCTTTGGTCTATAAAATGGTGAATTTCCTCCCCAAAAATAGATACAGAGAAGGAGCATTTGAGCAACGAAGTGCTGCCAATTTCATACCTAACTGCAATTTGTGCTTTTACATCCTTAATATCTCATTCGAAAGGGAGGTTATTGGGTGACTATTGGAGGTGCAAATCAGTACCCAAAACCCAATTTCTGACCACAACTATCCACCAAATTTGTTGAAAACACCCCATAACCATTTTTGGACCCATCCCAAGTGGATTTGTGCCAAAACAGTGCTTCAATCGGTGGGCGTCCTGCCCCCGGGCGCTCCCCAAACTATCACAGTGCTAATCGCCCCACCCCAGGATGATTAGGAATCTGTGATATATATATTTATTTTTTCTTTTGCATCTTATTCTAGATAGGTTAAATAGGTTACAGTTCAAATTTCATGTCATTCTAATCATTTTTGACCAAGTTATTGTTGTTTCCCGCTTTCACTAACTTGCAGATGCCATATTCAAAATCTGGGTTTTAGAGGAAAAATTGGAGAAATATGAGCATCTGGGTCGTCCCAAAATGCCCCCAATTAGCTAACCCCAAGTTTGCAGGTCTTTTGGAGCTTTCTAAGTAGGACATTGAATAGGGTGTTTTTTTGGCCAATTCTCATAGTCCTATTCGTCCCACCCTGGAGTGAGTACAAATTTGTGAGGAATTTTCAGAATGTTCTTTTTGCAATGGTATTCTGATGATATTTTTATGCTTTTGTCAAAGTTTCAGGTCAATCAGAGTTTATTTGATAGTCATTTTATTATTTTCATGCATACACTGACAATAGGCTGTGGGAAATATATGTTTCATTTGGTCTGCAGGTATTATTAATATTTTCTGTTTCTTTGAATGCAGGTTTCTGATAGTAGAGGAGCAGGAAAGAGCAAATAATCACATACAACAGCGGTGGTGACGTTTTGGTCTGCCCATATTACATGTGGGCACGCGGAAGAAGGATTGTTAGCCATGGATCTTGTGACAAGAAACACATTTGACTCTCCTATCCCCTAAAAATGAAGGATATGTATTGTAACACAATTTGTAAAGTTTATCAATAAAAGATATTACCATATTTCTATTGCTTTTATCTTGTGTCGATTTGCATACGTTATTTCTTGTTCTTGTGGCATATTCCTTTTTGTTTCCGTATCCTCATGCTTTCAATGGCAATCACGGTGGGACCTGTGTCCTTTGAGATTTAAAGATTAAATTTCTAATTAAAGTTGCTTGTTTTGTTGCTTACAGGTACCAAGTTTTCAAAATCTAGACTGTTTGAGGCAAAAATTCAGAGATATTCGACTTAGGCAGAGAAGAGGTAAGGGATTTAAACATCCTTTGTCAATTTTTTGTTTTCTATATTTTTTGTTCTTTGATTTTTGCTTGCATAGGAGAGTTTATATGCTTGCCTGTTTCATATTTTGTAACTTAAAATGAACCCCACACACCATGTGGTAATTTAAACCAAGGAGTTGGTCGTAAAACCCCAACCCTTGAGCAAGACCAAAGGTGGATTCCATTATCACTTTGGCTTGAGATATTGCATACATTACCTCGATCGCGACTAATTCTAGATGTAAATCATGATGAAAGCTGATCGAGTGTAGCTTGGGGTGATTCCCAGTGCATGAGGATAAGTATTCTATGATAGGTGTCATAAATAGAGTGATTCCCCTTTCGTACCGCCTATGTTCCACGTATCATCTACTCTCACGTACCTATAGTCTCCCTCACGTAAGGGCGGGTATATAGAGGTTGGTATATTGGTCCGACAATGGTATATTGAAGGGGCAACCATTTTGGGAGTCATAAGAGCCTTCATGTTGCATTTAAATGTTCTTCACAAAAATATTCAAAACAAAACAAAAAAAAATCATCAAAAACACACTAAAACCAGTCTAGGACACACCATTAATCTTTAAAAGAGATAATCATTGCTTTGTGTGTGTATGTTCTTTTCTGCTTAGTGTAACAAAAAAAAAATCAAAAATCAAAAAATCATAAACAAAAGATAAAAATCTACGTAGCTTGTAGAGAGTCATTACCATGGTATTCACCCGTAGTCAAGCCCACTCACGGGCAGACGCTACAGAGAATGTCCAAGGAAGCACGAGTCACCTCCGTTACAGTCCCAAGGATTTGGTCATACCACCTTGGCAACCTAACACACAAGGCAGTCCCCTCCACATCTTAATGGAAAGGGACTATAGGGGCACCTCTTCTAGGGGCACTCCTGTTCAGCATAGCACCCAACACACACCCTTCCATGAGGGGTACATCCGTAGGAGAGCTCCCTTAGATGCTCGCTATGAGTGGTCACCGTGCGATGAAGTGCTAGGTCAACATAGGGTTCGATGGGAGGAACCACATGATTACACTATCCCTCCTTCACCCCCTCTAGTTGTCAGGACTATAAGGACAAATCCAGAGCACAAGGCTCCTCAAGCGGGGTGAGCTAACTCGGCACATTCCTTTTTCACTTATGAAAGAGAGCACGATGAAAACCCTTACCTTCCTTAAGAGCAATATACATCATGGGAGCAATACGCCTCCACAAATGCTAGCTATCATGATCACCTACTAAGGCCAAAGCCTCGGGGGAATGCCGCTACCCCTAACAGAGGGAGGTGGCCTATAGAGATATCAAATCACCATGACCGAGATAGATATCTAGGAGAGGCATATAGGCCTTCTAGACATGAGACGGTAGGACCAACTATCTTAGAATCTACCAAGCATATCGCATGCTAGATGCAACTCACGCTACTTGAGCTAGAACGACAACAGTTAGAGCAACGATATCTTCTAAATAAAGAGTGCATTCAATTCCATAAGGATGATTTGTTCCAACACACTATGCAGGCAAGGACTCCAACCCTTCGAACACATAAGACAAAACATTATGAGGGACACAACCCCTCAATGTGAGATAGGTCACCGTGACCTTATCAAGTGCTACCCCCAACGCCTCCTAGATAGGAGCGGGAGGCTACTCCCCTGATTCCTCAAGCACCCACCCGAGTTCATGGGCCACCCTCAAAAATCCCTCAAGAAGCCTCTGAGGAATATGAGCAAGAAAAAAAGTGGACTGAAACACAATACCAAGGCAGGGGGGGTGCTATCCGACTACCCCTCCATAGGCCCCACATTCCTCAATAGGAACCAACCACAGAGGAGGAGCCCAAATCCCTCAATACATGCAAAGCATTAGAGCACTTAGAGGTGATAGAGACCAAGATCTTGAGGTCCCAAAAGCCCAACTTATGCGAGGCTCCTCTTGAAGAGGATCAGCCTCTGACCATAGAGCTACCCGAGGACGAGTTCTTCCATGTCTCAGAATTGCCAGCAAGCTTAATGGAAATATTCCCTTAGAGGTGCCAATCGAGCAAGTGCCACATCAAAGCAACCAGGTCCCCCTGCAATGAGCAGAACAACCCCATGAGGACCACATCAATCTGCTCGAACAAGAAGATCCTAGCATGTCGCAAGCAATTGTTGAGGCCAACAAGGGCCTTTGGTTTTTTGACAAAGATTACGAAGCCGACACTGAGATGGAATATCTCAATCATGCGCGATGGCACAATCACCCTATAACCCATGAAGAACTAATGGCACAACTAGGTACAAGGCTAGGGCATGAGTGGCACGTTAACCCAATGCATTGGAATCAAATGTTGAGTCCACAACTTTGGATAGACCAAGAGCAACTTTTGTCTGGAGACCCCATATCCACATCAGTGTCGAAGGTAGACCCTATCCTCTTATCCATGCATAGGGCCGATCCATTCGTGTCAATCCCTCCAGAGCTAGATCCGGTGCACAAAGATCATCAAGCTGGGGGTACCTATATTCCCTAAAGAGTAAGTGGATTACACCAAATGCTCCAATGGTGTGCATAAACCCTTTGGTCAACCCAAAAGCTCCAAGGATTATCGCAATCACTTGGTCAACCCAAAATCTCCAAGGATTATCGCAATCACTTGGTCACCCTAAAAGCTCCAAGGATTATCGCAATCACTTGGTCACCCTACAATCTCCAAGGATTATCACAATCACTTGGTCACCCTAAAAGCTCCAAGGATTATCGCAATCTCTTGGTCACCCTACAATCTCCAAGGATTATCGCAATCGCTTGGTCAACCCTAAAATGCCCCAAAGGTGTCCATAAATCCTTTGGTCAAACCAAACGCTCCAAGGGTTACCATAACCGCTTGGTCAAAATAAATATTCAAAAACAAAAAAAAACAATAAAATCATCAAAAATAACAAAAAAAATTGCATTTCAATTCCATGCATACCCATAAAAAAAAAAAAAATTGCATTTCACTTCCATGCATACCCATAAAAAAAAAAAATTACATTTCAATTCCATGCATTCTCATAAAAATCAAAATACAAAAATATAGGTTGCATTAGGCATCACATCCATACATTATATATTTGCTAGGTCATACAAGTCAAAAGCACCATAGACTATCATTACTTGACAAGTCCATCATTTTTCACATCAAATCCATTTTCATAAATGCATACATCCAACATAACACCACCACCATTTTTAGCATAGTCAGTTGTCTCCTAATGTATATAGGGTTTTTGTCATTCAGCTGTCTTTAAATTTCTAGCCAAAACTGTACATAGTTAAATAGATTTTACATGGGAAAGTTTTACTTGGATCACACCTTGTTACGTAGCATCCCAACACAAATTAACACACATAAAATAATTCCTAAGTTGTGTGAACGCAAGAGAAACCTACAAAGAAATCTAGGGTACCATAGGTGAAATATTAGCCTGTTCATCCCACTGTGCGAATGGTTCCAGAATGCTGATAATTGACAAAAGTACGAGCTCTTCCCTATCCATTCCACATAATAAACAGTGGTTTTCACCACTTCCACAAATCCCAATCATAGTTGGTCCCCAAAGTTGTAAGGATTCATACTACACATCCCTGCCAAGGATGGGTAGTCATCCCCAAGACCTAAAAGGATCAACGCTATTCAAAAACACACTTCCAACAAACCATCATCACACCCATCTCCATTCACCTTTGGTCTCAAAGTTGTAAGGATTCGTACTACACGTCCCTGCTAAGGATGGGTAGTCATCCCCAAGGCCTAACAGATCAATGCCCTTACTTCATAATCTCCATCATCCCCCTTTGTTCCCAAAGTCGTAAGGATTTGTACTACACGTCCCTGAACAGGATGGGTAGTCATCCCCAAGGCCAACAGGATCAAGGTCATTCACAAGCTCAAACTTACAAAGCTCAAAATACAAAATCAAATAACAGCGGTTATCACCACTATTCAAAATCGTTGCTCCAAAAGAAAAACAAAGAACAACATAAACAGTGATTTTCATCACTTTGTATACGAGCAAATATCCCAAACCATTGAATCGATAAACAACCTGAACTTGAATCCCTGGAATTCTCAGCATTCGAAAACCACTTAGGTGATCCTCATTACAGGTTTGGTGGATAGCCTACCTGGCAATGGCGGTATCCTACCCGCATGACGATATGTCCGTCACATTAGCTTTGCATGTGTGTAGACCACTATTTGCATGTGGATGAGCTAGCTTATGGTACCTTAGATTGTCACGTGGATTAATCTTTATAAATACAACAACGGAGTTAGTGGAGCTAATTAGGTGATCCTTAGTACAGGTTTTGTTGATAGCCTATCTGGCACTGGCGGTATCCTGATACATACCACATAAATGAACTCAATTGCACACACAGGGATGTAAAATAACTTGGTTAAATTCAAGTCAAATTTAGACCTTGTTCAAAAGTCTTGCGAGATAAATGTACAGTCTTGGCTAGTTAGTTAAAATATCTGCATCTCAAAAAATCTTAACTACATTTTCAAACAACTGGTACATTTCATTTCGTACATCACCATCAAAATATATGCAAAATACAAAAACAAAGTTTTCACATGCAAAGTCATTTCACAAAGTCATCCCATTAGTACAGCAAGTCAGTCAAATCTTGTACAGTCTATGGTGCATCAACAAGTCATTAACAACTCATTTCATTCATTCCACATGCATACATCATACAAATTAGACACATCGCATTCATAAAAGCATTTGCATACATCAATGTAAATACATATACATAAAAACAAAACAGCAAAAAAATGCACAAAAATGCACCAAAAAGAGCAATAAAAGTGTCCGATGAGAGTGCTTTTACACTTGACATTTCGAGCATGCAAAACAGATGTCGGGGTCACAAATCCTCGCTATCCTATTCCCTAAGAAGGCTATCATATCCGGACCGCTCCACGGGAAGATGGATTTTCAAGAATTTCATCCCCAAATGGCATCACCAAAATGGGTCAAAACCCATCCAAAAATAGCAATAACATTGCCGAATGAAGGCGCTTTTGTGCCTGACATTCTTGGCATCCAAAACAGGCATTGGGGTTACAAATTGTCATTATCCTACTCCATAAGGAGGCTATCATGGCCGGACCGCTCCACGGGAGGACAAATTTTTGTCAATTTCAGCTCAAAAATGCATCACAAAAAGGGTTAAAACCCACCAAAAATAGGTCAGAATGTTCAAAAACTGCTTTCGCATTCAATGGTAAAACAACTGAAGGCACCCTTACTTAAGTCATCTTGGGTCAAGCGACTCATCACTTTTCTCATGTCGGTCATTCCCTCATCGATTCATCGCTTGAGGGGGTAGTCACACTTAGTCACCAATCAACAACAACATACCCAATTAAGGAAATGACATGCATTCAAAGGATCAGTGACAAAGACAATCACGCCTCTTCTTAGGGCAGCAAACAAGCAACAATCATAAATTGATCAAACACTTGGCATTCATGAATCATGAACTCAAGGTTCCCATAGACAAATGGTTGCGCCCTTTGCCTATTCATGATTGATCAATGTCCAAGCTCAAGTAACACCTCACTAAACAAGGTTAACACTTGACATTAGTTCCTTAGCTCGTCAGAAGTAAGGATTCAAGAATGCATGCCCTTTCCATACTTAGGGCATCAAGAGTTGGTTAGGTTACTGAGAAACCCTAATCATTAGTGCTTTGGTTATCTATTTTTGCTTGATGCTATGCCTTGCACATCGCTTCCCAAAAAGGGGCATCTGTAGACACCAAAATAGCACCAATCCGATTATGTGACAAAAAGCACTGATCACATTGACACAAACAGCCCCCAGGGTAGCCCCCAGAGGTTAAACAGTGGTTCTAACCACTCACACAGCAGTTTTACAAGTCAGAGATCAATTTGGCACCTTTTAGGCACTTTGCTACTTACTCGCTCCACCCGGGGATGAGTGCAGATAGGTACTCATTCCACCTAGAGACGAGTGCAGACTGGTACTCGTTTCACCCTGGGACAATTATCAGTGCTCGCTTCTAGATGGGACGAACGCCAAGTTTGATCGACAAAAAGTCAAACATCAGCGCATGACAACTCAGAACTGCCACTTAGCTCTCCTTTCATGGCATAAGGGTGCAAGTGAGTTCTTTTGACAACTCATATCTACCACTTGACTCTCCATTCACTGCATGGGAATGAGAGTGAGCTTTTCAGGACAACTCGGATTGGCCACTTAACTCTCCCTTCATTGCATGGGAGTGAGAGTAGGCTTTTTCATGACAATTCAGATTTGCTACTTAGCTATCCCTTCATTGCATGGGAGTGTGAGTGAGCTTTTCTAAACATATAAAGACATGCATAGAGGCAGTTAAGAAGCCCTTGATCAAGAAGAGTCTTCTCTTCACAAAAAAAAGCATTCATGCAAAGTAACACTTTTGCATGTTAATTCAAAGAGACCCCTTTGGTCTATAAAATGGTGAATTTCCTCACCCAAAATAGATACAGAGAAGGAGCATTTGAGCAACGAAGTGCTACCAATTTCATACCTAACTGCGATTTGTGCTTTTACATCCTTAATCTCTCATTCGAAAGGGAGGTTATTGGGTGACTATTGGAGGCACAAATCTGTACCCAAAACCCAAATTTTGACCACAACTATCCACCAAATTTTTTGACAACACCCCATAACCATTTTTGGACCCATCCCAAGTGGATTGGTGCCAAAACAGTGCTTCAATCGGTGGGCGTCCTGCCCCCGGGCGCTCCCCAAACTATCACAGTGCTAATCGCCCCACCCCAGGACGATTAGAAATTTGTGATAGATTTCTTTATTTTTTATTTTGCATCTGATTCTAGATAGGTTAAATAGGTTACAGTTCAAATTTCATGTCATTCTGATCATTTTTGACCAGGTTATTGTTGTTTCCCGCTTTCACTAACTTGCAGATGCCATCTTCAAAATATGGGTTCTAGAGGCAAAATTGGAGAAATATGAGCATCTGGGTCGTCCCAAAACGCACCCAATTAGCTAACCCTAAGTTTGTAGGTCTTTTGGAGCTTCCTAAGTAGGACATTGAATAGGGTACTTTTTTGGCCAATTCTCATAGTCCTATTCGTCCCACCCTAGAGCGAGTACAGATTTGTGAGGAATTTTTAGACTGTTCTTTTTGCAATGGTCTTATGATGATATTTTTATGCTTCTATCAAAGTTTCAGGTCAATCAAAGTTTATTTGATAGTCGTTTTATTATTTTCATGCATACACTGACAATAGGCTGTGGGAAATATATGTTTCATTTGGTCTGCAGGTATTATTAATATTTTCTGTTTCTTTGAATGCAGGTTTCTGACAGTAGAGGAGTAGGAAAGAGCAAAGAATCACATAAAATAGTGGCGGTGATGTTTTGGTCCGCCCATATTACATGTGGGCATGCGGAAGAAGGATTGTTAGCCATGGATCTTGTGACAAGAAACACATTTGACTCTCCTATCCCCTAAAAAGGAAGGAGATGTATTGTAACACAATTTGTAAAGCGTATCAATAAAATATATTACCATATTTCTATTGCTTTTATCTTGTGTCGATTTGCATACGTTATTTCTTGTTCTTGTGGCATATTCCTTTTTGTTTTCGTATCCTCGTGTTTTCAAAAACTTATACTTTGTCATCCATGAAAGTAAGAGGGAAATCCCTATTTTTTTTTAAATATTATTTTTTTCTATTTGTCGTTTAAAAATAAAAGAATAAAAACTTTCTTTCAATTAAAATAATAAATAATTTCAATGAGATAATGATAAATGCAATCTCCTTTTTAATTTAAACTTATACTTCTACCATTATTACTCTGCCATGGAGGAGGTATAATAAAAAGTATTTGTAAATAAATATTGATAATTCATGGAGGGATATTTAATTAAATATTCATAGGTTCAATTCCATTGGTTGTTATACAATGTACATCCATCCGAAAGAAAACCTGATCCTACAATAAAAACACACATCAGTAGTACCATATTCAAAGCCTCAAAGGCATATAACCAACATTGGGAAAATAAAACAAGATTAAAGATTTAAACATCCAACTCTTAATTCATAATATTCAGTCAAAAGGAGTCTTGCGTAGGGGGTCATGACATACTCTTCCTTTGACTAAACATAATCCTCTGTATTTCTAGTAATATAGTGCATATATATAATTTATTCATACACCACATGCATTCATTTAGCTACATTTATTCACAATATACATTTGTGGTACTAGTTTATAACAGTATCCATCATACATGTGTGTAATTCATAGAAGTACCCCAATAAGTCTGATTTCATGTTCCCCAACCAATTACAAAGTTTCATAAGCAATTAATAATAGACCTATGATAACTACCACAATCAATAAATAAAGTCGCCCTCGATCTCCTACTACGAAACAAGGGGATAATATCATATGATCGCTTTACTGCCCAGCCAAAAGACATCTCACAGATGCTTTTGTACCAACTTTGTGTATGAATTTTTGGCCTTTCACAAAAGGGTGGACACACAACCAAACAACTAGATAGATCCTTATGTGCAAGTGCATCATCCATGCATTTATTCCAATAGACCTATGAGTATATACTCATAACTAGATCTATATTTAAGTGAGCAATCAACTTGCACTTCTAGGTGATTCAACTATTATGTATGCAAATAATACCATATCCATGATTAAACATTCAATATGAAAACCATCTATCCATTGATTAAAGCAATATCCATGGATGAATAATCTAGTATTGTACGTATTCCATGGTGCACAAGTAAGATTTTTAAACCATCATTCTATCCTTCTTCTTAATCTCATAACCATTACAATATCTTATCATTAAAACTTAGGATATTCAACATACAAGTGATATAGTAGTAACTATTGTCTTCCTAAGTCAAGGGAGTTTTTTCCAAACCAATTCTCATTAAATGAATATGCAAAATAGTCAACACAAGAAATAAATGCCACGAAATAGGGCCTATTTCCTAATTTAAATCATATTAAATGAAAGTGTATGGCAGTTAATACATTTGTCTTTCATCTCATGTAGCAATATTTAATGTTATTATTTAATCTCAATTGATAAAAAAGACAATCAAAATATCTATCATATTACTGATGTAGCAGCAATCAATGCTATTAAATAGGGGATTTATTCATATGTTCCCTATATTATTAATTTTGCTATTGTAGTAACTAAACTACAATGATGAGGTTTTCTACCTCTTGTAGAATTCCTCCAAAATTCTCTTTGGGATCTAGTTTCAATTTGATTGAAGAACACAAGCTTATACTGAGAGGGGGGGTGAACAGTATAAGACCACTTTTTACTTTTCTTCTCAAATCAATATTATGCAGTGTATAGATAGCAATATCAATAACAGTAATCAAAGCAATGCACAAAACACCATACACAATAGAGACACAAATTTTAACGTGGTTCACCCAGTGTGGGCTACCTCCATAGAGAAAATATTTCTTCTAAATATTTCTCAAATAATCTCTTGGGAATATTTCCCAAATTACAATGTTTATGGACTTCTGTCCAAAGGAGATGTTGATCCCCTAATCTCAAGTTCGTGGATCTCTTCCATAGGAGAACTCTTTCCCCTTCTGCTCTGGCTAGTGATCTTCTAGAAGACTCTATCTCTATGTTGCACTGATTGGTGGATCTCTTTCCACTTGAAGACTCCTCACTCAGATCTGTCTTCAATTGTCCTGGCTACTGGATCTCTATCCACTGAGACTCTATCCTCTATACTCTATCACCTCCAAAGCTCTGTCTCAATACTGTACCAAACATAGTTCAGTCGGTCTAGCACAGTTCTGCTCAATCTCTTGTACTAAACATAGTACAATCAGTCTAGTATAATTCTTCTCAATAGGTTCACATAGAACCTGCTCAAATATGCTCAATAGGTTCACATAAAACCTGCTCAAATCTTCTCAATAGGTCCACATAGAACCTGCTCAAATATGCTCAATAGGTTCACATAGAACCTGCTCAAATCTGCTCAATAGGTCCACATAACCTGCTCAAATCTTCTCAATAGGTCCACATAGAACCTGCTCAAATCTGCTCAATAGGTCCACATAGAACCTGCTCAAATCTGCTCAATAGGTCCACATAAAACCTACTCAAATCTGCTCAATAAGTCCTCTCTAGGACTTGTCCAAATCTGCTCAATAAGTCCTCTCTAGGACTTGCTCAAATCTGCTCAATAAGTCCTCTCTAGGACTTGCTCAAATCTGCATAGTAAGCTTTCACAAAAGCTTAACTCAAATCAGTCCACAAGCCTTCTCAAAGACTTGTCTCAAATCACATAGAATCATAAAGAGAATTGTTAGAGACTCAATATGTTCTAAGCTCAATGTTCAATCAATATCTCAATTCAATCTCATAGAAGCATAAAGAGAATTGTTAGAGACTCAATATGTTCTATACTCAAATTCCAATCTCAACTCAATAGAAGCATAAAGAGAATTGTTAGAGACTCTATATGTTCTATACTCAAATCCCAATCTCAACTCAATAGAAGCATAAAGAGAATTGTTAGAGACTCAATATGTTCTATACTCAAATCCCAATCTCAACTCAACTCAATCTCATCTCAAATCAGAATATGAAATAGTTTGTTTCTAGGAACTTGAACAACCACATGCATCCACTTGACTAGGCTTAAATCAACTCAACTCAACCAATCACCTCAAGGAACAATCCTTTCTCACAAACCCTAGTCCAAGCATGTATTTAACCAACTCAAAATGTTTCCAATAATGCTCAATCACAAATCTCACATAACAATTATACTCATGTTCTTTTCTAACTCAAGTTCAAGTTCATTTCACAATCAATGGGCTTCAACAACAATGCTTCTAAAACAAGGTTTAATTACAACTCACAAACCAGAAAACCTTGAAGCATTAAACCAACAACTCTCAAAAATGGAAACCACAATCAATCCTTTTCTCTCCAAAGATATTTCAGAAATCAACCACCATAAACAATCAATAGGAGAATGTGCCCATACCTTTTTGATGCCAAGGAGTTGTCCACAAAATCTGCCACACTTAAACACAACTTTCCTTTCCAATATCAATAAGGGTTAGTGGACTTCAAATAATCACAATATAAAGCATAACTCAATTTACACCCTTTTTACTCCAACTAAATAAACACATCCACCAAAGTCCCTTTTTAATAAAACCCTTATCAAAATAACAATCAATAAGCCTTTCAAAAATACTTTAAAACAACTCCTTATTTCTCCTAAATTCAATTCTTAATAACCATCAAATAAATCATTAAACCCCTCAAGTTTTGCAATAATCAATACAACCCAAATAACAAAGCTTAATTAAAACTTTAATTTCCACTAACCACCTTATAACTCCAACCTTAGGGCTAAATAAAATTAAATTAATGCAAAACGTAATTACCTCCTCAAGGGGATTTGAACCCCCGACTTGCCCACACTACGAGTATCTTAGCCATGGCTAAGATTCCACACGAGCTAGCCACTCATTGGAAAGGGAAAGGCACAACGTGCCTTATGCCCATCTCCACCTTCCGCAAAACCAAAGGCGCCGAAGCGCTTCTCTCACGCTTTCCAAAAAATGCAGTCAAGGGGATTCGATCCTCGATGTTTTCGTCTGCCCTGCACCTTAGCCAAGGCCCACTTGCCAATGCACCACGCTACCCACGATGTTTGTTTCTCCGAACATAGTCTATGTTATTCACTGCCACACTTTTCAAGAATTTTGCACGAGCTCATAAACGATTCGATAGCCAACACTTTTATTACATGAGCAAGGATAAAATAATAATCAATTGAAGCCCCCTTTATATAGTCCTTTAATCATATCGAAGACGTCGATGGAAATATGACTTTTTATTTGCTTGATGACGTCGACGGAAATCTTGCATATTGAGTTTTAAATTTGAATTCAAATTTTAAATAATTAAAATTTAAACCAAATATTAAAACTTAAATATCTCCATCATCGGGGCACCTTTTTCGATGAAACGAAAGCCCAACTTGGGTTTTAAGAAAAACCCAGATCAAATCTGTTGTCCATGGTTTTAAATAAAACCTTTTATTTTTCTTGTCTTGGTTTTCACAAAAACCCTTCATTGATCCTTTTGACATTAAATGATCTTTTGACATCAATGACAACATATTAGCTTAGGGACTCAAAATGTCCAACAATCTCCCCCTTTGTCATTGATGGCAACCCAAATCCTTTTACTAAAATCTGACCTTCTTTTCTGCTCCCCCTGGGACTTTGCTCCCCCTGGCTCAATGCTCTCTCAGATATCAAAACTCTCCTCATATCAAAAACTCTCCCCAAAATACACAAATCTCTCCCCCTTTGACATCAATGGCAAAGGGTCACCTTTGGGGCTCGGGGCTAAGAATTAAGCCTCTTAGCTTAGCCCCTCCCCCACCTCCACATGAGGTGGTTAATTCTGGGGTGGGAGTATTTCTACTCCCGAAAGCACTGTTCTCTGCCTTTGTCTTTTCCTCTTTCTTTTTTTGAATCCTCTCACTGTTTCTTTCCAAGTCATCATCCCTGTTCCTGTTCCTATTCTTGTTCTCATCCATGTTCCTGTTCTTGTTTTTATCCATGTTCCTATTCTTGTACCTACTCTTGTCCTCATTATTTTTTGAGTCTCTTTTCTTTTCTGAGTCTGTGTTCCTGTTCATCTTCTTGTTTTTGTTCATGTTCTTGTTCCTGCCCATGTTCCTGTTCCTGTTCATATTTTTGTTCCTGTTCACATTCTTGTTCCTGTTCATGCTTGATTCTGGAATATTTTCTCTACACCATCTTGCTATGTGACCATCATTATTGCACTTATAACACTTAATGTTATTATTCCTTGGATGTGCAACTGTCTTAGGATTTCTCCTAGTGAAGCCATATCCTCTTCTATCATGAATCCTGCAATTCATTGCCTTGTGACCAAACTCATTACATGAATAGCAATATCCTTGGAAAAGTTGTTCTCTTCCATATACTTATCTTTCATGTGACCTGCACTGTGAAGCCATGTGCCCAAACTTGTGACATGAGAAGCATCTCCCATTGAAGCTTCCTTGTCTAGACCTCATTGGTCTCCTATTCTGATTGTTGTTCCATATGAATCTTCTTTGCCCATTGTCCCTGTTGGACTCACTGCAATCTGACTCATCCTTAGAAGTTTCACTTTCACTTCCACTTTCATCTGAGAATCCCTCTTCTGAAGTGTCTTCTTCTGAAGTTCCTTCTTCTTCAAGACTTGAAGTAGACTTTTCTTTTTCCTGTTTCTTTCCAAAGCCAAGACCTGTTGAACATGATGTTCTTTGTTGTCCACAAATGAACTTATCCAAGTTCTTAGAGCTATTTGTGAAACTCTTCATCTTGATCTTGGAGTCCTTTAAATATTCCTTTAGAGTAGCCACTTCTTGTGCTAACTTCTCACATTCCAAAATATTTGCTTCTAACTTTTCTTTGAACTTACTTGCCTTAGCCTTGGACTTCTCTAAGTCCTCTATGAGCAATAATATTTCTTCATCACATTCTTGAAACTGACTTTCAAGCTTAGAGTGTTGCTTTCTTACCTTCTTTACTATGTCAAGAGCATAGATGAGTTCTCCCTTGAGATCATAACCATTCTCTATTGAATAGTCCTCTATTTGTTTGCCTTTGTCCATGTCATTTCTTTCTTTTGACTTGTCTTCTATAGGATCACTCAATTCTTCATCTTCTAATGCCATTAGAAGATTCTCATTTGTTCCACCAAGTGCATCTTCAAAATCATCATCACTGAAACTATAACCATCCCTTGTGCAATCATCTTCAAGATGTCCAAATTTACCACATCTAAAACACTTGAGAATAACTAGAGTCTTTTTCTTAACTGGATCTTTTTCTTCAACCATGAACAAGACTTCATCTCTATCATTGTCTGAAAGACTAGCATCACTATCAATTGAGTACTTACTTGCATTATCCGCATAGTAGCTTCTCTTTTGCCTTTGGAAGAACTTCTTCCCTTGTCTGTTTTGTCCATCCCTGCTTTTCTTCTGGTACCTATGTTTTTCAGATTCCCTGTACTTGTGATCTTGGTTTTCTTCATCATTGTTATTCTTTGGCTCTTTGCACTCTGTTGCAAAATGTCCATACTTGCCACAATTAAAGCACTTAATAGATCTCATATCTATCGATATTTTGGAACCTCTATCTCTTCTACCATAGTTAGCTTCTTCATCACTAGAAGATTCATTGCTTGATTCTGTCTTCTTACCCTTTTTCTTATTGTCCACTTTGAATGCAACTTCTTTTGGAGGAATAGGATCTTTTGTTCTTATCTCAAAAGTTGTAAGCATACCAAGCAAAACATTTCTTGTTAGATTATCACTATCAATTGATGTTTCTATGGCAGAAACCTTTTCACTATACCTTTTTGGAAGAGTTCTCAAGATCTTGTCGCAAGCATCGGATTCATCAACCTTCATTCCAAGACCTTTCATCTCATGTATAAGTTCATCAACCTTGTTGAGATAGTCATGAATGCTTTCATCATCCCTCATTCTTAGATTCTCAAATTCTCCCTTGAGATTTTTGATCTTAGCTTTCCTGACACTTTTATCTCCTTCATATATGGTATGCAATAGTTCCCACATATCTTTTGTTGTTGTACATTCCATAACCTTCATAGATTTTGATCTATGTAGTCCTCTTATAATTGCATTCATAGCTCTTGAATTTGCATGCATGAGAAGCTTACCTTCCTTATCTGTAGGAGGATTGGCTCCTGAATCATATCCAAATTCCACTGCATCCCAAACTTCATTGCCAAGTGCCATCAAGTGAAATCTCATCAACACACACCAATATAGGAAGTCACTTCCATCAAATACTGGTACTGCATTATTGAAGACCTCATTCTTTTGATCCTTTTGATCCATTGTGTTCTTAGACCACTTTTCCTTCAAGCTATCAAACTCTTCTGAAGGAACCCACTCTGATACCAATTGAAGAACACAAGCTTATACTGAGAGGGGGGGTGAACAGTATAAGACCACTTTTACTTTTCTTCTCAAATCAATATTATGTAGTGTATAGATAGCAATATCAATAATAGTAATCAAAGCAATGCACAAAACACCATACACAATAGAGACATATATTTTAATGTGGTTCACCCAGTGTGGGCTACCTCCATAGAGAAAATATTTCTTCTAAATATTTCTCAAATAATCTCTTGGGAATATTTCCCAAATTACAATGTTTATGGACTTCTATCCAAAGGAGATGTTGATCCCCTAATCTCAAGTTTATGGATCTCTTCCATAGGAGAACTCTTTCCCCTTCTTCTCTGGCTAGTGATCTTCTAGAAGACTCTGTCTCTATGTTGCATTTGATCGGTGGATCTCTTTCCACTTGAAGACTCCTCACTCAGATCTATCTTCAATTGTCTTGGCTACTGGATCTCTATCCATTGAGACTCTATCCTCTATACTCTATCACCTCCAAAGATCTATCTCAATACTATACCAAACATAGTTTAGTCGGTCTAGCATAGTTCTGCTCAATCTCTTGTACTAAACATAGTACAGTCGGTCTAGTACAATTTTTCTCAATAGGTTCACATAGAACCTGCTCAAATATGCTCAATAGGTTTACACAACTTTCTCAAATATTCTCAATAGGTCCACACAAAACCTACTCAAATCTTCTCAATAGGTCCACATAAAACTTGCTCAAATCTTCTCAATAAGTCCACATATAACCTACTCAAATCTGCTCAATAGGTCCACATAAAACCTGCTCAAATCTGCTCAATAGGTCCACATAGAACCTACTCAAATCTGCTCAACAGGTCCACATAAAACTTGCTCAAATCTGCTCAATAGGTCCACACAGAACCTGCCCAAATCTGCTCAATAAGTCCTCTCTAGGACTTGCTCAAATCATCTCAATAAGTCCTCTCTAGGACTTGCTCAAATCTGCTCAATAAGTCCTCTCTAGGACTTGCTCAAATCTGCATAGTAAGCTTTCACAAAAGCTTAACTCAAATCAGTCCACAAGCCTTCTCAAAGACTTGTCTCAAATCACATAGAATCATAAAGAGAATTGTTAGAGACTCAATATGTTCTAAGCTCAATGTTCAATCAATATCTCAATTCAATCTCATAGAAGCATAAAGAGAATTGTTAGAGACTCAATATGTTCTATACTCAAATCCCAATCTCAACTCAAATCAATCTCATAGAAGCATAAAGAGAATTTTTAGAGACTCTATATGTTCTATACTCAAATCCCAATCTCAACTCAATAGAAGCATAAAGAGAATTGTTAGAGACTCAATATGTTCTATACTCAAATCCCAATCTCAACTCAACTCAATCTCATCTCAAATCAGAATATGAAATAGTTTGTTTCTAGGAACTTGAACAACCACATGCATCCACTTGACTAGGCTTAAATCAACTCAACTCAACCAATCACCTCAAGGAACAATCCTTTCTCACAAACCCTAGTCCAAGCATGTATTTAACCAACTCAAAATGTTTCCAACAATGCTCAATCACAAATCTCACATAACAATTATACTCATGTTCTTTTCTAACTCAAGTTCAAGTTCATTTCACAATCAATGGGCTTCAACAACAATGCTTCTAAAACAAGGTTTAATTACAACTCACAAACCAGAAAACCTTGAAGCATTAAACCAACAACTCTCAAAAATGGAAACCACAATCAATCCTTTTCTCTCCAAAGATATTTCAGAAATCAACCACCATAAACAATCAATAGGAGAATGTGCCCATACCTTTTTGATGCCAAGGAGTTGTCCACAAAATCTGCCACACTTAAACACAACTTTCCTTTCCAATCTCAATAAGGGTTAGTGGACTTCAAATAATCACAATATAAAGCATAACTCAATTTACACCCTTTTTACTCCAACTAAATAAACACATCCACCAAAGTCCCTTTTTAATAAAACCCTTATCAAAATAACAATCAATAAGCCTTTCAAAAATACTTTAAAACAACTCCTTATTTCTCCTAAATTCAATTCTTAATAACCATCAAATAAATCATTAAACCCCTCAAGTTTTGCAATAATCAATACAACCCAAATAACAAAGCTTAATTAAAACTTTAATTTCCACTAACCACCTTATAACTCCAACCTTAGGGCTAAATAAAATTAAATTAATGCAAAACGTAATTACCTCCTCAAGGGGATTCGAACCCCCGACTTGCCCACACCGCGAGCGTCTTAGCCATGGCTAAGATTCCACACGAGCTAGCCGCTCATTGGAAAGGGAAAGGCACAACGTGCCTTATGCCCGTCTCCACCTTCCGCAAAACCAAAGGCACCGAAGCGCTTCTCTCATGCTTTCCAAAAAATGCAGTCAAGGGGATTCGATCCTCAACATTTTTCATCTACCCCGTGCCTTAGCCAAGGCCCACTTGCCAATGCACCACGCTGCCCATGACGTTTGTTTCTCCGAATGTAGTCTGTGTTATTCACTGCCACACTTTTCAAGAATTTCACACGAGCTCATAAACGATTCGATAGCCAACACTTTTATTACACGAGCAAGGATGAAATAATAATCAATTGAAGCCCCCTTTATATAGTCCTTTAATCATATCGAAGACGTCGATGGAAATATGACTTTTTATTTGCTTGATGACGTCGGCGGAAATCTTGCATATTGAGTTTTAAATTTGAATTCAAATTTTAAATAATTAAAATTTAAACCAAATATTAAAACTTAAATATCTCCATCACCGGGGCACCTTTTTCGATGAAACGAAAGCCCAACTTGGGTTTTAAGAAAAACCCAGATCAAATCTACTATCCATGGTTTTAAATAAAACCTTTTATTTTTCCTATCTTGGTTTTCACAAAAACCCTTCATTGATCCTTTTGACATTAAATGATCTTTTGACATCAATGACAACATATTAGCTTAGGGACTCAAAATGTCCAACATTGATCCTACTTAGCTAGCCCTATATTTTGATAATATCCTCTTCTTCTCTTCCTTATCTTAGGTGCCAATTATTTTTTCCCCATAAAGGATTTTGGATGAGTATGTAACATCCCAACTCTAACCATCTTGGGAGAGGGGTAAAAATTACTTTCTTTAACATAGTTAAAATTCATGAAGATATACCAAATAGGATCATAGATGTTCCATAATATTTTAAGTTCCAGATGTTGTAGATATCCCTCGAGTGGACAAGAGTGATCACTCTCCTATAATTTTGTTGGGGTTAACCTTGTACACTACCCATACAACTTAAAGGATGCCTTCATGTGGTCTCCCCATTTCCTAACACTCTTTGTGAATGTAGGATAACTCGACCACAATACAAATATTAAACCTATCTCAATCAGTTGAGAAAAGGGATGTCAATTCCTTTACTAAGCCTAGTCCTTCGAGCTAGTATTAGATGTAAGAACATCTCTTCCTCATGATGATATAACTTAAGTCATCTGTCTCATCCCAATGATGAGCTAACTTAAGTTATCTATCTCATATCAATTATGAGCTAGCTGAAGCTATCTATCTCATATCCATGATGATTAAACTCAAGCCATATGTCTCATCTTCTTCATGCTTCCAAATATTACTTTTATCTTCTTAAGACCTAACTTAAGTCATTAATGGTCGTTGTCACACCTATATCCCATAGGGTGCCATCCTGGTTACAATCGTCATTACCTTCCTAGTAAAGGCCTAGATTATACTTGTCTCATCAAAAGGTGCCTTCCTTCTTATTCCCAAAGGAGTTAAGTCTAATTATTTATAATTACTCCCTTATCCTTCTGCACTAATTTATCTCATTATCATTCTTTTGATAATGGCTATGGTGATTCTTGCTCCATGCAAGATACTATTTCCTAGGTGAGCTTATACATTATCAATCTCTTGATAATGATGATGGTCACACTTGCTCCACACAAGGTGCCATGTCTAAGTAAATCTACCCTTTCTATGTTAGATATCACAACCCAAAATTTCCATCCCATATCTATGATAAGCCAACTTATCCCTTGAACCATCAAGGGTACAACCGTCCCTACACCTTACATAAGTCTATCTATGTAAGTGTACTAGGTATGATACAAAATAAGTTATCAATCTCATTCTCATAATGAACTAGCTTATCTCTTTCTATTTTTCAAAAGAGGGAGCACCAAACTCTACATAATACATAAGTCCTTTTATGTAGGTGTACTAAGTGCATAGGGTTTCAGGCTATCCATCTCATCTCCACTATGAGTTAGCCTTTCCTAGGATCAATTCTTAAGTAATTTTTGCTCATACATGGAATCTCCTAGTCCACCATACCTAGAGCCCCTCCACAAAAGCACCTAGTCCATCACAACCTAAAGCTTTTATATAAACTGTAACAAACCAAAAATCCAACCCATTTGAGATATATATATATACATATATTTATTTTTTAGGGATCCACATGATACCAATTATAACCATTACCATTACAATTACCATTAATGACACTACATACTAATCATAAATAATTCTTAAAAATGTGGAGTAACAAAATCCATAACAAGGTAACTCTAGATAGAAATAAGAATAAATATCATAAGAAATCCACAATCCAATCACATGTGACACACTTTTTATCTTGGGAAAATCCTTAAGGGAAAAATCTAGCCTTAAAATATATCCATATTTCATTCATTGCAATTGAGTTCAATACAATCGATCTAGGAATATCTTGATTCCTTTTCCAACTTATTAATACATTAATAAGCACATAAGGACCCCATAATCCCTATACCCCATACCATGAATTGATCCATTAATTCACATTTCTCAATACATGAGGGGACCTCATAATCCCATCGAATGAACTCCACATTCATCCTCCAAAATATCCACCATAAATTTAGAAAATAACACCTACCCCTATCTTATCTAGCTTCCAAAATATGATTTTAGGAAATTAGATTCAATGGTACTAACAAGGAATAAAAATATATTTTTGTTAGAGTAGATAATTTGTTGCTTCCCTCATCTAAAAGGGATAAATTTAGACATTTGACATTCAAAGTCCATCAAATTGAAAAAAGAATAAATAGTTTAGAATACCCTGTGTTGCTTTTGACTAATTAAAATCCATATTTGCAGTTTAGGCTCTAAAAAATCTTAGCCCTACTAATGGAACCAAGGTAAAGGTGACTCCATGATGAGGTTTGGAATGAATATATTCATCCAATAGCAGCCATACATAGAATTTCTTAACAATTGCTATCATGTAAACATGTAGTTTCTTTCCTTCCTCAATCACAATTATGCAAGGTAATGTGTCACTCAAATTCACTTCAACAACAATGCTTCAAACCACATTAACAAGACCAAAACTATTATCTCTAGAAGAGGTAGGCAATTCTTTTATAAAATATAACTGAGGAATTTTAGCCAATGTACCTCTCATAATTAAATTCATCATCTGGTGGGAAAGCACAAACACCTGAGAATTTAATCTACAAGAAATTTGTGGATTTTTAAATGATATGGAAAATCTCTACATGAAATGTCTAGATATTATCCTCAAAAACTGTTTAAAAAATGTATTAATAAAAAGGTAATATAAAAGTGTATTCATCATCCTTTATGTAGCTGAAGATTCCAACATATATGTCACTTGTATTGACTCCTATTTGTTAGATCTCCTGGAAACAACAGTAGAAGCAAGTGGTTGAAAATCAGGTAGAAAAATGAATTTGATGTCTTTCTAAATTTTTGATACCTCTAGAACATTTTTGTAGTCTTTCCACTCACTCCAAAGAGTTTCTAGAATAATATCTCAACAAGAATCATTCACTTCATCAAAAATGCTATTACATGTATTCTCATAAGCACCTTGCATTACATACATTCAATTGGTAATCACTAAATTTTATTTTCAAGTATGGAAGTATATTTCAAAATATTCATCTTGCATGCCATATTGCCTCTACATTTGGAGTTCTCCACCATTAAGCTAGTGAGGATGTAATATTCATACACAATATTCATTCCCATTACTTCTATTTTTGAGAAATACAACATAGCATAATTGCTTGTAAATTTTTGTTGTTATCTTACAATATCAAAAATTGTAATAATGACACAAAATTTCTCTTGCAACATACATCAATAATTTGATATAAAAGTAACAAATCACTCTTACTAAAATAAATTGAATAGTATCAATTACAACTACTCATTTTTTTATAGTTCAACATTTACAACATCTATGGAACTGTGCACATCATTCGTAGGCACTTTAACACCAAAATCAGCATCCAAGTTTGTTCAAAGTATTCCACATGATATGTTCATAGGAGTCCAACATCTTGGTACTACTGCATCTACATGGGAGGGAGACACATAATCAAAGTGATTCACTACCCAGCCAATAAGAATCATAATATTCCCAATCCAATTTCCCTCCATGAGAATTTTGATCCTTCTGTGAAAGTGCAAATACTTCACACCAACAAGATCAAAAAGGGAAAGTGTTGTGATATGTTAATCTATCCACATATAGTCCCATAACTACATGGGCTTAACAAAAATATATATGATGAGTTTCACAATAATCGCTTTGGCCAAAGCATTTTCTTGTATGGCCTACCTGATCTCTACTTGGGGAATAATTACCATGTAATTAATTCAGGCACATATTCGTGCTTGTCCTTAAGTATAGTGTAGATATCTCTGAAGCATAGCCCAAATAATAGGGATAATAAAATAGGGAATATGCATTACCATCAATTCCCAAAGAATGGGAAGAGGCTGAGGCTTCAAAAATAAATCTCAAGACATAGAAAGGGATTGACATAAAGTCAGGGTCCAAAAAATAGAAAAGAAAAAGGGCAGAAAGACTAAAGCTTGAGAAGCAAAAACAAAAGGGATCAAAGGTATCAAAATCAATATCAAGGAAGTTGAGATAAAGGAAGGATGTAGTATTGAAATAATTGCCCAAAAATCTTGAAACAACATCTGCTCCTTTGGCATCCGATGTCCTGCATGAATTATAAGAAATAGAGATAGGAGTAAGGGTGGCTAAATTTTATGGACTTGAGATACCATAAGTAAGAGATAGGATTGAAACACTTTGTATCGCTCCAAATTTTTCGCACCCTTACCTTCAGGATATAGGATCCATGCTCGAAAGGGGGATGCGAGAAGGATGGGACAATACCTCGGACTGAGAGGCCCTTTGAAGGTCCCGCCTCTCGGGGGAGGTGTATAAGGGTGAATTTTTTACGGATGGTGGGTTCACCAGGAAACTTTTGAATGGTAGTCTCCATGCCTAGGTTGGGAATGTGTTTGATGTGTTCAGTTTTACATTTAATCATTCAAATCCTAGGTTTGGCCAAATGAATCTAAACTATTCTATATGAAATGTAGATTTAAATGAATACAAAAAATAGAATTAAACAAAAAATATAGAAAATATACTAGATTAGAAAATCCATACCTGATCTGGATGTCTGATGGAGGTTCTAATTTTTGAAGCAGTCCAGATCATCTAGAATTTGACAGGATCATCTCTGATCTGACAGGATCGTCCCTGATCTACTGATCTGACAAGATCGTCTCTAATCTAACAAGATCGTCTCTAATCTAACGAAATCGTCTCTAATATGACGATATCATCTCTAATCTAACGAAATAGTCTGATGATTTCGTCAGAGACCTGCAACTACAAAAATGGATACCAAGAACAAAAAATACAATTGCAAAAGCAAGGGAAAATGATAGAAAATGAAAGTATGAATGTTAGAATGACAACTTTAGATAACAAATTAAGTAAAATGCATTGTTTTAATGACTAAATTTGACTCTATCATGCATCTATGCTATGTGAGGTGAACTCCAAGATGCAAAATAGAAATAAATCTAACTAATGAAAAACAAAACAGTAGATAATGGACAGAGAACGCAAACTCAGGGCATGGATTTGCCCCCAACGTTGGCTGTAGTCAAAATCGTCTACAAAATACATAATCGTCTTGAATTGTGGCGTGATCGTCCGAGATCGTACAAGATCGTCTACGATGATCTGAGCTTGCTCCGGTTGAAGAATGACAAAGTTCCTGCAAGAAAATTCGAAAAGGGACAAAGGCAAACAGTAGTCTAAGACATTCTAATGCATGTAAAACTCGAAGTGCAGTAAAATTCAGCCAGGGGAAGGTCAAGGGGAGGTCCTAAGATTAAATAGGCTTAGGAGGGAGGTTAGGAGGTTGGAGATCATCCTAATCTAGAAGATCTCCAATGGGGGAGGTCTCTAACGACGCAGACATGCTTCTGCCCAACTTAGAGACGTCGTTGAAACAGAAGCTAATTATGAAAAATCAGTTTTGGGACGAAATCGTCTGGACGTTCTGCTCCAGACGAATTCGTCCGATCTAAGGCGATATCGTCTGATCGGCGACGATATCGTCCAACGGTCACAACAAATCCTAAAAATGGCATGAAAAACAAGGAAAGCGGTTTAACAGGCGGTTCGGGGTTAAAATTTAAATTTGAATTATTTACTAAGGTAATTTTAATTATTTAAGGTTTTACTGCGCCAATTTTAGGGTGCTACATTTTGCCCCCTCTTTAGCGAATTTTCCAAAGAAAATGCGTTAAAGACGAGTTCTTCTCGATTTACGAGAAAGCAAAAATTTATTCTCATTTTTAGGCGACGATTCTAGGTCGAATCGTACGATAGCTTACTATGGTGCCCCCTCCGTGTTTTTACCCAAATCGAACATTTGAGGTAAAAACGCGAAAAAGCAAAAAATTTAAAAAATGTTTTTAATTGTTTTTTAAATAAAATTAAGAAAATAGGGTAAAACCCTAATTCATTTTTACTATTCATTTTCTCTGATGATATTTTTGATGATATGACTTGTGTATATGTTTTATGATGCTTTAATGTTTTGAATTGTTTGCTTATTGGATTGAGGATTCATGTAATTATGTCGTTTTGAAATATTATAATTTTGATGTCATGCTTTTAAGATTTTAAATGAAATAATCTGATGTAAACAAATTGGTTGTTTGTGGTGTGATTTGATAAAAAATAAAAGGGACTTCTAACAATAATTTCAAAGGACATTGTCGCTATTATAGACCATTTCATGGAGTCGTCGCTCACTAGGTCGTCAAGCTAATCCTAGTATAGAAATATTGCTAAAAGTAAAAGAGTGCTTAAGAGACTGTCTTAAGACTTTGTTGTGATGATGCAAATGATGATGATGATGATTTGTTTTCAGATTTTCATGAAAATAGTATGCATGAAAATATGATTTTGCTAGGCATAAATTCCTAAGTGTGATAAATTTTTTGAATAATTCCCTTAGGAATTATACCATCATTGCAAAATTGAAGTTTGACATAATGACATGAAATAGTAACAATGTGCGTTGTTTTAAAGCATAATTGTGTAACATAATGATTTAAGTCATATGTTTTTATGATTTTAAATAAATGGGAAATAAAATTAGTACAATGGTTTGCGCTAGGCATAGAATATTTAGGTATAAACTTATACCATCATCGCGAAATCCAAAGAAGAAAATAATAGTTTTATTGTATGGTTGATTTTTAATTTTTGAAAATAAACAGAAAATATAAAGATGAGGACTTGCGCTAGGCATAAAATTCCAATTTTGGTTTTGGAACTATACCATCGTCACGAAAGTCAAAAAGTTATATATAAATGTAACTTTATTGCATGTTTTTTGAAAATGATTTTGATTTTTTTGATAATGCATGTAGTTGTCTTTATACTAAACAAGCTGTTCTCAGATAAGAAAATGAAATTATTCCGGACAATTTGCAAAAATATTTCAAAGTATCTTAAAGACAAAAGTTAGATTTATAAGGAATCCCATGTGCGTATGTGAGTTCATTTCCGATCTTGATTTATCATAATGATACACAAAATCTCTCAAATACAAATGTGTGTGCAATTGCTTTGTGCATTTACCAGTTTTGAGCAAGATAATTTGATACAAGTGATTTGAATTAACCAAATAAGTGTTCATTAACCATGATTTAGATGCATATAACCGTACCAGACTACTATGTAAGTCGGGTTATCAAGAGCTAGCTAATCCATAAGCAGACATAGGTCTATACAAAAGAAGGTCGCTAATGTGACAGACATATCACCACGCTAGGAGTTACCCAAGGCCAAGCGGGTTGGGCACAAACCACCTGTTATGGGGCTTACCTCACAGTTTTCGAATAATTGAGAATTCCAAGGATTCAAGCTCATCAACCCTTCTTTTCTTTTCAATGGGTAGGGAAAGGGATTTTATTGCTTTTGCTTTTGCTTGTTTTGCTTTCTTTGCTTTCTTTTCTCTTTTTCTTTTTTTTTTTTCGTATCTTTTGCTTTGATATTTGAGATAATGCTGAAATAGTGCTAAGAGAGTACAAAATGATTCTGAAATAATGCTTCTTTTTCTCATGATTTTGCTTGATTTTTCTTTTTCTTTTGCTTCCTATTCTAGGGATACTTGCTCGGATTAGCTGTAGAGCAAGGGATTTTTATTCTGGGTAGGGGTGAGCTTGTCCTTTTGTCAATTCTCAAAGATTCTAGACCATGTGCATGATAGGATAGCAGGGGAAACTTTTCGCTCAAGAAACCACTTCTACTATGTAGCATAGCATGGACATTACAAATATAATCATTTTATTGTGAAAGGATATGCTTGGTTTAAGTAAATAACAAGATCAATTCTCCGTGCTCAAACTTTATTTAATTGAATTTTGTGGACTTTGATATAAGAGAGATTAGTAATCATGCCGGATAAAATCAAGATATTTATTTTTGTGTTTGCAAAAGTGAGAGATTCCAAATAAATGCTAATTTATCCAAAATAATTTGAAAATATAACTGCAATACTTTAAGAAGAAATATATACAACAAATATTTTTGAGGAGTTTGATAATTTTGACTCTCTCTTTCTTCTCTATTTTTTTTGGTTTCGAAAGAGTCAATAATATTGTTGTTTGTTTTTGTTTAAACAGTTTTATACATTTTTAAAATGAGACAACATGCAAAATATATACAAATGATGAAATGACCAAATTTTATGCGTAATATCGCTTAAGATGCATAATATTCATAGGTTCTTTTAAATCTTTACCATCTAAGGTAGCTAATTTGTATGCTCCCGATTCAAATTTAGCGAGTGATAATATATGGTCCAAGCCAGTTGGGTTCAAATTTACCTTTAAGGTCTTTAGTTGCATTAGTATTTTTTTGATTTTCTTTTAAAACAAGGTCGCCGACCTCAAAGGATCGATGACGAACTTTCTTAGCATATGATCTTTTAAGCTTGTTTTGGTAGGCACGAAGATGCTCCAAAGCATTGATGCACTTTTCATCTAGGAGTTCCAGCTGACTGAGTCTGCCAGCTCGATATTCATCTCCTACTTTGGTATCTTGAAGTAGTAGAGCCAAAGAAGGAACTTCTAATTCAAAGGGAAAAATAGCTTCAGCACCATAAACCAAAACAAAAGGTGAAGTACCTATGGGAGTACGAACACTAGTGCGATATGCCCACAAAGCTGGATATTCAATGATTTGATCCATGTTTGGAAGAGGAAAATCATCTTTAGGGCATGCAACGTTAATATCTCTAAAGTCTGTGCAAACCCTAACTTTGGTAGCTTCTTTCTTGGTGACTGGAACTACATTCGAGATCCATTCAGCATAATCAATAGCTTGTATAAAAACAACATTCAGGAGTTTTTCTAACTCCCCTTTGACTAGCAAGGCCACTTTGGGATGCATTTTTCTAAGTTTTTGTTTAACGAGGTTTAGCATCTGGATGGACTACTAGGTGATGCATGACTACAGAAGGGTCTAAACCTGGCATATCTTCATATGTCCAAGCGAAGACATCTTCATATTCTTTAAGGAATGCAATGTATTGCTCTTGTTTTTCTTGACTTAATTCTGATCCAATACCGATGATGTGAGGATTATCCTCAGTTCCAATGTTAACCTTAATGACGTTTTCTACTTCCATGTGTAGATCTCTTTCAAAATTAGGTGGGGCAGGTGAAACGCCCAATTCTTGTAATTCCTTTAAGGTTAACTTGGATAATTCATCTTGAGGAGTCGTGGCCTCAAGCTGGGCTATAGTAGGTATAGAACCATCAAAATAAAAACCATTGTGTAACATCTCTTCCACGGAGACATCATGGAAAATATCTCCTTCCAACTCATCAGGATTCAAGCAATCATTTCAGGATAGGCTATGGATAGCATATTGCAGGTAGAAGAATTATTCTTGGGATACAAAGAATCTTGTTTATCTAGATAATCTTGATAACATATGAGTTGATCATCATCTTCAAAAGGGAAGGGTTGATCCTTACTAGGAAATAGGCCCACACCACATCGGGCGGGCCATGGTTCTACCTCAAAGGGTTCTTTCATACCATCTTGGAGAGGTCCCAAGCCTTTCCCTTTATATCCCAATTTAAGCATTATGGGTTTAGCTTTAATATATTCATTAGCAAAATAGCATCGAGCATATCCATCACAATGCGTCTTGATGTTTCGGGGTATTCTTCCCCAATCATATCCTTTATAAATAAAAGCACAACTCCCGACTTGGTAGATACTTCCCATAGGTTGTGGGAGGCCCAAGGTATGAGGAGAAGGTGGCAAATTACTTAAGATAATGGAATCTTGCATAGAAGCATTTGTTTTTTCTGATATAAGAATTTTAGATAAATCAGGTAAGAGTTCATCAGAAAGAGCATAAGAGGTAGAAGGATCATTCCCTATATCTTTAGATGTGGAAGGTATGATAGATGTAGATAATGTGGAGGTGTTAATAAATGGGTCTATAGGTTTTGAAATTATAGGGATGGAACATGAAGGATTGGTTGTGGATTTAAGATCTTTTTGAGGTTCTAGTGTGGTTTGTTTAGAAGATTGTTGAGCTATATATGAGGGTGAAATTAATGGAGGAGAAATAGATGAAGTTATGGGTGTGTGTTTCACACGTTTAGATGAAAAATAAGAATTAGGATGTGTGGATGACAGAGCGAGGGCAAAATTGAACTCCAACGGGTTCCGCCAAAGCACACATATCAAAGGGTCTAGGATCACCATGGATAGTGACCAACTGATTTTTAAATTCGAATTTAACACATTGGTGTAAAGTTGATGGGACAGCCCGCATTGCATTGATCCAAGGATGACCCAAGAGTATATTGTATGATGCGGGGCAATGTACAATAAACACGGTCGTGTCTAAGGTTCTCGGACCAACTTGCAATGGGATGGTGATAACTCCACACGTTTCTTGTGTTTCGTCATTGAAAGCTTTTATGATCATGTCGAGTTTTCTTCATTTCATCACTTCTAAACCCAAATCTTTGGTAGAAGTCAAAAGTGCAAATGTTTAGAGATGAACCATTATCAATCAAGACCCTTTTGATTGCTACATCTCCTATTAGGGCAGTAATATATAAGGGGTTATCCTTATGTAAACTATGTTGTGGGATATCTTTATCTCGAAAGTCAATACAATCGACTTCTCGAGTGATGATAGTATTGGACATGGCTTCGAGGTTGAATATTTTGAGGTACCATCATTTGGCTTAATGTGAGCATTAATTCATCCCTATGGGTAGGAGAAGATCTTAACAAGTCCAAAAGGGAAATTCTGGTTGTAGTATTGGATAATTGTTCATTAATATTGTAAGGAGGTTTTGGTTGAACATTAGACATATGATTCCCTTTATTGGGATTTTTCAAAATAAATGGAGCTGATCCATCATTCTGAGTTTGATCCTGTTGAGAATTGTGAGCCTGTTTTCTGGTAACAACTCCGATGGTACCTACAATGTTATATTGAAGACGTTGAATTGGTCTCGGTCTAGCGTTTATGGCTTGTTCATTAGGAAGGAACTGATTAGAAGAGGGTCGAGTAGTAACTCTTCTAGGAAATGGTTCTTCCGGAACCATAGAATCTGTGATAGGTTGAATAGGATCTGATTCATCTTCAGAACTATTCGATTGATTTGAGGTGATGTCTATTTCACTTTCAGTATCCGATTCTACATCACTAGGATCCGGTGTTTGAGTATTATATAGGGGTCTGGACGTAACCATGGATAAAGTTGTGTCAAATTTTTGTAAATCATGATTAGGTAAATGTCCGCTAATAGTTCCTACATATCGGGTAGGAGGAGGGACATTATGATGCTCAATTTGATTGGCCACCTCTTTACCATGTTTTGGTAAAGGATGTTGAAATATATCTAATGATTGATTAGCATTTTGATTCTGATTTTGGGGAATGTTCTTTTGAGTATTATTAGGAGGATTTTGTTTAGGTTGAAAGGCTTGCACCTCCATTTCATTATTATCAATCAAGTCTTGTATTTTATGTTTTAATATTTTGCAAGAGTTTGTAGCATGTCCAGGTCCTCTATGAAAATCACAATGTAAATCAGCTCTGTATCCGGGTATAGTTGGATCAGGTTCCCGGATAGGTGGTAATTGAATCAAACCTCTTTCGAGTAATTGGGGTAGAATAGTTGATAATGGTTGATTCAATCTAGTAAACTCTCGAGGTGGTTTATCAGGAGGTTTTAATATAAACTTCTCCGTTGTTTTCGTAGTATTAACATTAGCAATGTTTCTACTATCAGTGACTCCGTCACCTACAACTTGTTTGTTTTTATATTGATTTCTGGATGTTTTCTCATCATCTTTCTTTTTGAGCTGACCTCTTCTAATGAGAGCATCTTCCACCCTTCGAGCTAAGTCTATAGCTTGATCAAAGGTGGTTAAGGTAGCAGTTGATAATTCATAGGATATTTGTTCTTGCAAATTATTAATAAAAATGTCCAACATTTCCCTATAAGGTAGCACAAAGTGTAGTTTTCCTATCAACTGCCTCCATCTAGCTAAGAAATCAGCAAAACATTCATCTTTGTCTTGTTTTAAGTTGTATAAATCTTTAATGGTCACGTGTCTCTCGATGTAGGCACTAAATTGATGGACAAAAGATTCAGTTGTTTCTTCAAAATTCCTCAAAGAATGAGTGGGCAATTGATAGTACCACTCTAATGCCATTCCTCCTAAACTTTTTGGGAACATTTTTAGTAATAGCAAGTCATCATGTGATATATCATGACATGCTATCCTAAACATGCGAAGATGCTCTATGGGATCTTCGGTTCCTTTATATATAGGCAGGACGGGCATGGGAAAGTGCTTAGGGTATGGCTGTGCTACAACTATGGGATCCAAAGGCTGACTACACATCTCTCGATAATTATACGAGGGACGGTAGGGATCTATCTGGTCCATGCGGGAAGCTAATTGTTTCACCATGGCTTCCAGATTACTTGGTTTGCCCACCATATTGGTTCGGTAGGGCATTAATATGGGATTTGTGAGCATATGATGGAGGGACATGAAGATTAGATGCTATATTGCTATTGTGTAAATTGTTGGTAGGAAGGGTGTTATGAAGAAGTTTTGAAGTTGTATTATGTTGTATCCCAGATTGTTGAAAATTGGTGTTTGGCTTCATTTTAGGTTTTTGTCGATTTGAAGCATATTGATCAATAGTTTGGCAAAATAAAGCAGTGAATGAAGGTCTCTTTTGTGTGGGAATGATTTTAGGCTCAATAACAGGTTCCTTAGGGGGTTGGGTAACCTGTTGTTTTTGCATGTTCTGAATCATAGTGACCATATCTATATTGGATGGTCCAGCTTTATCACTTTCTTGATCGACAAAAGACAAAGGATTAGTGTGCACGTTAAACATATGTTCCATGGCTGCTTGAGTGTCACTAATTTGTCCTCTATCAATATGAACTGCCATATTAAGAGCACCAATGTTATTACTGAGAAATTTCCAGAAATGATCTATATTATCAAAAGCAACAGTTCCGTCTGGAGCCATTCTAGGGGATGAGGATCCTTCCTCTTTAACATTTTCTTCTTGTTCATCTACAACAAGCTCATCTTCTGGTTGTTCTAGAGTTCCTCCTTCCGGAATTGAATCCTCAGGAAGGACATTTGGGTTTTTTGTTTTGTTTCCTAGCCAATCTTCTTCTTCTTCTTCTTCAGTTTGTTTACCATTCCTAAGTCTAGGCATTGTGCTTAAGTTTAGATTTCAGCAAATATATATATATATATATATATATATTTTTTTTTATATATATACTTATATATATATATATGCAACAAGCTTAAGAGGTATATATTTTAATTATATACCTACTATAGTATTTAAAATAAAATGTTTTGGTTTTGTTATGTTTTTGGTTTTTCTTGTTTTTTTTTGTTTTTTTGTTTTTTTATAACAATATTATAAAGATAACAAACAACACACTAAATGCAAGAAATAATAATAATGAAAGCAATGATCTAGTTTTCTATAAACAATTTATAAATATCATTAACGGGCTCAAGTTCTTCAGGAGTCATGAAATGTTCTTCTTCAAATTGAAAATTTTCTTTCAAGAATTTGACAAAAAGTGCTATAGTGATATTATCTGTCTCAGACTCTGGTTGGTAGAAATAAAGTTTGTGGCAATACTCTCGATATAACACAGCTCTAGGAACTCTCCTCCACCTTTCCCTATCCATAAGAATGACCTCTTGGTCTTCTACACGACCTAGGAATTGGTGTATAACAGTTGCGTTCTCGAGGTATTCCTCGAAGGTGAACAATTTTGAAGACACAAGAGCTCTCCTATAAGCTAACCACCTATGGCAAGCTCTCTGAAGTTCATGATAAAAAATGAGTTGATGAGGATCCAGGATTCTATCTAGGGCAAACCTCTTAATTTGCCTAAGTTCGGTTGATCTAGATGAAATAATACCCAATCTCCTATTAAGTTCATCCCACAAAGGTGGAACTCTATATGTTTGAGATAGTCTAAGCAAAGAATTAAACTCTATGGCTATTATTTGATTTTCAACATTAATGGTGACAGCTAGTCTTTTCTTAGGAGCTACCATCTAAACATGATATGCAACTTAACGATTTTAAATGCATCTATGTTTTTTTTGTTTTCAAAAGGTTTTAGTTTCACGTCGGGTTCACCAAAATGTATCGCTCCAAATTTTTCGCACCCTTACCTTCAGGCTATAGGATCCATGCCCGGAAGGGGGATGTGAGAAGGATGGGACAATACCTCGGACTGAGAGGCCCTTTGAAGGTCCCGCCTCTCGAGGGAGGTGTATAAGGGTGAATTTTTGATGGATGGTGGGGTTCACCAGGAAACTTTTGAATGGCAGTTTCCACGCCTAGGTTGGGAATGTGTTTGATGTGTTCAGTTTTACCTTTAATCATTCAAATCCTAGGTTTGGCCAAATGAATCTAAACTGTTCTATATGAAATGCAGATTTAAATGAATACAAAAAATAGAATTAAACAGAAAATACAGGAAATATACTAGATTAGAAAAGCCATACCTGATCCGGATGTCTGATGGAGGTTCTGATTTTTGAAGCAGTCCAGATCGTCTGGAATTTGACAGGATCGTCTCTGATCTGACAGGATCGTCCCTGATCTTCTGATCTAACAAGATCATATCTAATCTAACAAGATCGTCTCTAATCTGACGAAATCGTCTCTAATTTGACGATATCGTCTCTAATATGATGAAATAGTCTGACGATTTCGTCAGAGACCTACAACTACAGAAATGGATACCAAGAACAAAAAATACAATTGCAAAAGCAAGGGAAAATGATAGAAATGAAAGTATGAATGTTAGAATGACTAAATTTGACTCTATCATGCATCTATGCTATGTGGGTGAACTCCAAGATGCAAAATAGAAATAAATCTAACTAATGCAAAGCAAAATAGTAGATAATGGAAAGAGAACGCAAACTCAGAGCATGGATTTTCCCCCAACGTTGGTTGCAATAGAAATTGTCTACAAAATACATAATCGTCTTGAATTATGGCGTGATCGTCTGAGATTGTACAGGATCGTCTACGATGATCTGAGCTTGCTCCGGTTGAAGAATGACAAAGTTCCTGCAAGAAAATTCGAAAAGGGACAAAGGCAAACAGTAGTCTAAGACATTCTAATGCATGTAAAACTCGAAGTGCAGTAAAATTCAGCCAGGGGAATGTCAAGGGGAGGGCCTAAGATTAAATAGGCATAGGAGGGAGGTTGGGAGGTTGGAGATCATCCTAATCTGGAAGATCTCCAACGGGGGAGGTCTCTAACGGCGTAGACACGCTTCTGCCCAACTTAGAGACGCCGTTGAAACATAAGCTAATTATGAAAAATCAGTTTTGGGATGAAATCGTCTGGACGTTCTGCTCCAGAAGAATTCATTCGATCTGAGGCGATATCATCTGATCGGTGACGATATCGTCCAACGGTCACAACAAATCCTAAAAATGGTGCAAAAAACAAGGAAAGCGGTTTAACAGGTTCGAGGGTTCGGGGTTAAAATTTAAATTTGAATTATTACTAAGGTAATTTTAATTATTTGCTAAGGTTTTACTGTGCCAATTTTAGGGTGCTACACACTTGCAAAAATGGATGAAGAAAAATTGATAGAGAAGGGTATACCAATAACCTCAAAAATAATAAGCCATAAAAGACAAAATGGGTTACCACTGAGGAACTAGAAGCCCTTAGGGAATTAGAGTTTGTTGACCTACGGTTTAAGAGGAGAACCTGAGAATCCATTGCCATGCTAAAGGAATAATAACATTTCATTCATACCATATAAGCTAAGATATAAGTTCTTTTAATAGTGTGGAATAGTCTTTAGCTGCACAAGAGCATGAGGAGTAGATGTGTGAAGATGTCCCTCAAGAAACCACTATTTTGGATAAAAAAATAGATGTGTCATTGGAAACAATAGTTATAGCAGAGCATGAAGATGTAACTTTAGAGACAATAACTATATAAGAGTAGGGGAATGCACCCCCAAATGCAACAACGATGGAGATACAAGAAAAAACACCACAAGAGACAACTGCTTTGATAAAATTATCTCAATTTATACCAATTGAAGTAGAACCACCTTTAGACCTAGGAGAGATATCCAAAGAGGTGCCTTTTTAGAGCATCCCATATTTACTCCAAGAATAAGGAAGCTCCACAGGCCAAATGAGTATGAAGAAAACCTGGAATCCTTAGACCTGTATGCGATAAAAATGGTAATCTAGGCATTACAGACCAGGTTGAAAGTAATAGAGAGCTTGTTGTAGAATAGAAATAGAGATATCGAGCAATTGCAGGACAAATTAGTTGAATCTAGGATAAGGTGGAGAATATTTCAAACTCCTAGCCCTGAAACTATAACTATGAGAGCAAAAGAATCACCTGAGGAGATTCCCTTGCAGATCTTGGCAAGAGTAATTGATGATGTAGGGCAAAAATTCAAGTAGGGGATGGGCCTCAAGATAAGGTATTACTAGAGACTTAGTGAGGCATGAGGACATACCTCCAGTTAGGTTAGGGGGTGATGAGGTATAAAAATACCTCATTTTGAAGACTTATGAACATATTTTTACACCTATAGGATATGTATTGTTTTATTATTGTACTAATGATGTGATTAGATAGTGTAAATATGAGGAAATATTCACTTATATAGATATATTAAAATCATTTTTATAAGATAAATAATAAAGGACTACTATGTTAGATTTTAACAAGTTAATGCAAATAGAAACAAGGGGTTTTTGTAGATTTCATCACAATAGAGGATTTCAGCAGAACTGAGATCATGTTTTAGACCCACTCTTCACATGATATTGTAGTTGGATGGAGTGTTTAACTAAAACTTTATTTCTTGGTATCTAGATAGCATAGTGACCTCCAAGATGCAATAGTCCTATACCAGTGCTAGAAAAGAATAGGAACTATTTCTTGGACCTGAGTTGACCAAACTTACCATGTGGTTGAAACAAGTAGTTGGAAATATTGATGTGACACCTTGAATATGGATTAGCACTTGTTGGAACTGATTCTTGCATCCGTAGGATTTCAATTGTCATGCTACAAGAATTCATTTGAAACCAACGATCTATTACAGACTCTGGTTGACCTGCCTCATTATTCTACTAAACACAAATATTGCTAAAGAAAACTACATAATGGGTAAGGAAACCCCAATGGTAATTCTATGACTAAAAATATAATTACACGCTCTAGATTTATATTATACTATATGTATTAAAATTACCAAGCATGAAAACAATCATTTGTTATGCCCTATGTAGACCGGTGCCTAGATTCATTGGGCTGTTATAGCAATTTGACAATAATTCTATCATGAAACAGAAAGAAGGGGAGGAGAAAAATTGGTGTTATTAATATTATTCGAATATCACAATAAAACCAAGAGTTAACCAATGAGAGAAACATATATAATGCGTTAAAATAATGTAACCCATTACATAGTGACACAGAGAGCTAAGACAAAAAATATAATAGAAAAGAGACTCATAATTGTATTGATTTCATAAAGTTTACATTCAAAGTGGGCAGAATGCCTTTTAACTCTGTTTTTCTCATAGAAAATATATCAATACAATGAAAAGATCCTATTAAATTAATGTAATAGGTCTCTCCTACTCTCCTTGTTCCAATGCGGTAATAACAGAGTCTCTAAATCTCAAGTTCAAAAAGGTAGGAAATGATATCAGCTTCTTGAACACTTTTCTCTCACAATCCTACAAAGCAAAAGGAAGAATAAGAAATGAGAAAGAAAAATAGACATAGAAGGGGATACAATAGCACAACTAATAGGGCACTCAAGAATACCTCTTAGCAAAAATAATATTCTCTAATTGCTTGATTCAAAACTTGACCGCAGTTGCTTCCTTTTATAGCTTCTGGTTCTTGATTATGTTATTTCTAGTTCATCTCTGGCCTTACACTTGTCAACATCTGATTGAACCTATTCTATATGTTGTCCAGATAGTGCAGCTCAAAACTGACTATTAAGGTTCTTTTCTGGACTGAAGGGAGCTCTTTGCTAATTAATTTGGCCATTTTGCTTTCTCTGGTTGGCCCTAGAAACTAAGGATTCAGTACTATATTTTTTCTTTTTTTATGCTTGTCCTTGTCACTATGATTTGCTGATAAGGATCGACCATGTTACTATCATGAATTTTAGCCGAAGGATGGAGGGGGACCCGACATGACGATGAAGACAAGGGGTGGTGTGTTAGTGGCAATCATATGAAATGGCACTGATCATGCGATAGAGTGAAGGGATAAAAGAAGAAAGGGGGTGGTTTCATAGAATGGAAGGTGGTGATATGGCACACTATGAGGATAAATGTCAAGATGGTTAAGGAAGAAAACCTAGAAGGAGGAAGGCAATGAGAAGTAGGAATAAGGTGGGAATGGAAAACAAGATCTGGAAGAATTTATAAGCTGCTTCCATAACTATACTCCGTCAGAGTGTTTCCCTCATAACTATATTTCATCGAAGCGTGGAGTGACTATCTTTCTACAAGTCAAAAATATGCTTTCTTCTTCACGTGCTTTCTTCATCTTAAGTATTTCCAGAACATAAAATGAATACATTTATATTCCTTGTATCCCATTGTTTCTTTTCACTGATGCTTTTTAGCTCTCCTTTACTGTCTCTTATTTATAAACTGTGACTATGCTTTGCAGCCTTATTTTGTGGTACATTATTATTTGCAAGAAATATACATTATCTGGTTGTATGCTTGCATGTCAGGATTTATCTTTTGTTTGGTCTACTTTGTCCTTATCAAGGTACTGCCTATGGGATTTTCACTTATTTGCTCGAATCTTTTCTTCCCTAGCCATCCTTCTAGATTCACAGCGTATATGTGTACTATGTTGACTTCATCTCTAGCTATTGATCTTAATAGCATCTTTCAGTGTACCTTCTTGTGAATGAGTCACCTCTTTGATTTTTTCCTTGATATAATTTTAGGGTATTTTTGTGAATTTATCGCACCTCTCTAGGAGCTAAGTCTATAGCATATTTCTTATGGATGAGTCTGCCGATTTTGTTGGTTTATGATCTTCATAGGTTCCATCATGGCTGCCTCTAGTATTCTTAAACCTACAAGGGTGTTAGTTTCCAAAACTCTGAAGACGTTGGTCAATGGTGATTTTATTCTTATTGATATCTTCATAACTATTGGGCTAAAGTTTTGACCAAGTACAACCATTCGATCTGCCTTTGTTCAATCGTTGCATTGTTTATTTTAAAATCTATAGGTTAGTTATCCAAAATAAAACATGCTTCGAACATTTTTAATTTTGACCAATAAGGATGGTAATTAATGATGGGTTTAAAGCCTTGTTAAATGTGTTTTAAGATTTAATTAATCAAGTGTTAATTTAAGCTTACCTTTTGGTTTACCTTTGAAGCGTGCGCTACCATTAGATCATTATCAAGATAGAGTGCATCCATTGGATTTATTAGAAGATGCCTATTAGTTTACCTTTGCTTGTTTTTGACTTTGAATTACTCATTGCCATTGGATTCTTGATCTTAATGAAGCACTACAATTAGATCCAGGTGGTTGATTCCACTACTTAAATTTTTGATTCGCATGCTACCGTCAGATCCTAAAAAGGATTAGCACAATCGTCGATGTCCCGGGACCTACATGATTGTTAGTCCACCTGTTCATATATAATCCTTTGTAATAATGTAGCGTATTAGTCATCATATAATAATTATTTATCAAAGTTAACCTAGATATTTAAACCCTTAATAATATTTTATTTAGAATATGCATCTTATAACACGTTCACCTTTTTACGCGATCACCGTTAGATCATACCATGGTGTAGGTGCGATCATTGGATATTTCGACCATGTGCAAGGTTTAGCTAAAATAGAAGGGGTAGATTATAATGCATTAATCATTTGATAAAAGAAACCTTTAGCCTAAACCTCAATCATTTTTACCAATGTGTTGTTGTTGGATCAGGGCAAAGATGGGCATTGTTGTCAGATCTCTTTGATATTTCATTGGGGGTGCTTTATTTCGATTGAGCACATCCTTTCGATTGTGTCTTCTATAAAGTGCAGCTAGCAGATTTTTTGTAGCTTTGTCTTTACCCGATATCCTTCCATCCATGATTTCATCTTTAGATTTTAGCACGATCGTCATATCTCGATTGGTGTTGGTGTGACCGTTGATTTTCTTCAACCTACGGGGTTAGTTACCTCGGGGTATATAATGTTTAAACCTTGATTAATCCAAAAATGGGAGTGATTAGCAACGTGTTTAAACCCTTGTTAACCTTGTTTAGTAATATTAATTAATCACATGGATTTTTTACCTTTTTAATGCGTCTTTTATGGGAGCGCTACCGTTGGATCAGATCTAGATCGAGCACTGTCGTCTAATCTGCCCAACTTGCTCGATGATTATTTCAAAGGGGGTGTGCATCCTTATTGTTTTATTACCATAGAATTTTAACATGTGATTTAATTAAAATGAGCGCAATCTATGATCTTGAGTTCGCTTGAGTGCTATCATCCAATCTGTCGGAGTTGCTTGCTATTTAATTAGTAACTTTGACCTATGTTGACTCGTTAAATGTTTTGAATTTTTGGAGATTGCACAGCCATTGGATTCGCTTAGACTCAAGCGCGTTTGTCTAGATTGGCAAAGTTACACCGAGTTTAATCACTTTTTAACTTTAGGTTATAATCTTTATAGAATATTGACATCCTTTTATTTAACCTTTAATTGATTTATTGGAATGCAACCGTCCAATTAAACCTGAATCGAGCGCGGCCCTTGGATTAGATCTAAGGTGCTCATATTTTAATTAAATGGGGTGCATACCCTCAAGTATTAATTAATATTTTTTTTTTGGACTTAAGCCTTTCGGGTTTTTAGATCACGATGTTGGATTAGTATTTCCCCTTACTTTAGAATACCTTAGGGTTTTAAATTTTATCATTTGATTTAGACCCAAGGGAAACTTATTTTAGGAGGTTTGGATTTTGGCTTTAGAATTTGATTAATAATATTTTTCCATATCCACTTTTGAGGTATTTGAGCATTAAAAGAGGCACACATTAAGAACAAAAAATGTTAGACTTTATCAAACCGACCGATGAAAAATCAAATTATTCACACCAACTAAAGAAGTGACCAGCATTATTAACATTTTGATTGAAACCAAAAATTTAAATTTGGGGGTTTCAAATTTGAGTCAAATCTAGATCCAACATAGGCTCTGACTGGGATAATGTGTTGAAAACATGAAACACTTGATAACTATATAATCTCCTAGTTTTATTTGCAAGAAATTGAACAAAAATCAAAACTTTTTGACTACTAAGTAAAGCTTGAAATACATAAAAGAAAATTTTTTCTTCCTCTTTTGCTTTTTTTATTTTTATATATACTGAAAAATTGTATGAACAACATGATATCAAAGCAAATAGAGTATTTGAAAACTGTAATTCCTTTTATTCAATTTGGAAATTAGGATCAGATTTTTAGAAACATATGAGTTTTATTTTGACATATTGTAATGCTTGTTTTAGCTAAGTCATAAGATATGATTACACAAAATTTTTTCAAAACCTTTTACTTCATCATGTTTATTCCCATGTGTGTGTTTGGGAATTATTTTTTATTTCTAAATATTTCAAAACTTTGCCATGTCTGAGCAAAATAGTCAAGCCTAATATGTGATTTCACTTTTAAAAAATTTCACCATTCTATAGGGCTCCACTGCCAGTCAGGCGTCTATAGCCCCGATGGAGTTGGTTCTAATCCCATATTGGTTTTACCCTACTACAATTCAAGTGTCTATAGCCCCGGTAGAGGTTTTCCAAGATATCTCAAGCAGTGACTCAATTTTACTTTATTTTTTATTTTTCTTTCTCGTGAGAGTACTTGGATATATAAGCAAATTGTGCAATAAGTATGCCTGAGTTGAGGATTAGTTTTTGTCTATAAAAGATGAGTGTAATGATTTTTGTCTCAACTACCCTCTCAAATATAACTCGGTTCTTTGGACCTTTGAAGTCACCTTAAGTATCATTTTTAATGTGATGCTTTTGACATGATGTTTCAGTCAGCTTTGTTTTCCTTTTGTTTTCTCTCATATCAAACAACTATTGCATAAACACTCATATTTTGAAATTTGTAAAGCTCATCTGGATCTAAAATAAATCTCATTTTTTCTTATTGTTTTTTGGGGGAATCAACAATTATATATATATATATATATATGTACTTATTAAGCTAATAATATCACGTGTACAGTAAACTCGGAATTAAACAATAAAATAAAAGCTAAAAGTAAAACACTCTATTTTTGGGGTTTTTGTTTTTTTCATTTTTTTTTATTTTATTCACCTTCAATAGGGATTGTACATTTTGAGGTGTTGGCCATTAATAGGAATAGCCATCATTTCACCTTGCAAGATCTACAACTTGTATGTATTCTGACTAATAACATGAGCTATTTGGTATGGACCAATCCATTTGGGTTCAAATTTATCTTTTTCACCATGTTTATCATTTTTAGGATCCCAATAGATGACTATATCTCCCTGATAAAAAGGAGTACCCTTGGCTTTCTTATTAAAAAAATTTATGGTTTTTTGAGTTTGTTCCATAATTCTATTAAGGGTCTCTCTTCTTTGTTCTTCCAACATGATAATTTGGTCAAGTCTTCTCTGTATGGGGTTGGGGTTTTTATGGTCTTGCAATAAGAGGGAAAGTGCCAATTTCTCTATTTTTGAAGGTAATAAGGCTTTATCTCCATAAACCATATCGTAGGGGGTTATTCCTGTGTTTATTTTGATGGACAGTCTATTAGCCCATAAAGCAAATTTAAGTTCACTATTTTCTTACCTAATGACCTTTTTATTCTGGTTATTACATTTTTATTTGATGACTCAGCAAGACCATTTCCTTGGGGATAATAATTTGCAGAATGAGATAATTCAATTCCATATTCAAAACAAAATTCTACCATTTCGTATGAAACAAAATATTGTGCATTATATGTAACTAACTTTTGAGGAACCCCAAACCTGGTCAGAATGTTTTCTTCCAATAACTTGATGATTGTGGCAGTAGTGGATGTCCTCAGGGGTGCAACTTCTACCCACTTGGTGAAGTAATCTATTGTAGTTATGATCCACTTGTGTTGGCCAGAATAATTAGGCTTGATCTCTCCAATTAGGTTGATACCCCATTGTGTGAATGCTTCCTCAATAATTACTAGCTTGAGGGGCATGGTTGCCAAATTCTTCTTTCCTATAAAAACCTGGCAGTTATGACAGTTCCTAACATATTTATATACATCTTTAAAAATGAAAGGCCAATAATATCCTACTCTCATAATTTTATTAGTTGTAGCTCTTGGAGCAAAATTTCCTCCATATAAACCATCATGAAATTCATTGATTATTTATGGGACTTCACTTTCATATAAACAAACTAATAATATTCCATCAGGGTGTTTCCAGTATAGCACACCATCTTGTATGTAATATTTTTGAGCTTGAAGCTTGATTTATCTCATTCTGTTTGTTGACATATCTTTAGGAAATGACAGAGTTTGTAAGTATGATAATATTTCTTCATACAATTTGCATTCAGTATTATTGATTTTTCTGACATCATATGCCTCATCTATTGTAAGAACATTTTCAAATCCTTCTTCTTTTTTGGCCAAGAATTTTGCTAAACCATGCCCTTTGATAGTTTTAACTATTTTGAATTCAGCATCATATTGCAGAATCTTTACCATCCACCTTGCTAGTCTTTCTAATGGTTATGATTGGGAAAAATATCCTTTATTGCTATAAAAGGAATACAACAGTAAACCTTATTTGAGCCAAATATACCTTTGAAGTGTTCTAAAGATTGTATGATGACATAAGCATGTTTTTCTAGCAAGGTGTATCTAATATGTGCTCCTTTTAGCCCTGAGCTCATGAAGGATATTGACCTTTCATTATTTTCATCATCTTTCTATGAAAGAAATGCAGCTATAGAATGTTCAAATGCATAAGAATAGATGTTAAAATATTTGGCATAATCTGGGAAACTTAGGTCTAGAGTGGTTGATATGGCTTCTTTAATTTTGTTAAATGCTTCCATATTTTCCATTGTCCATTTTATTTCTCCAGTTTTCTTAACCATGTCATTTATGGTTTTGGTCATCTCTATAAAATTTGGGACAAATATTTTGATGAAATTTATCTTGCCAAAGAATGACCTGGCTCCTTCTAAATTTCTAGGAGGGGAAATTTTGGAAATGGCTTCAATTCTGTCTGGATCAATGCTTATTCCCTTTTCTAAAACTATATGTCCTAACAACTTTCCTTGAGTAGTCCCAAATATGCATTTCTTGGGATTTAAAGAAATTCCAAATTCCTTGCACCAAGCAAAAACTGTAGTTAAATGTTCTAGATGGTCTTTTGGATTCTTAGAAAATACTATGATATCATCTAAGTATACAACTACAATTTTGAGCATTAATCATTTAAAAGTAAAGTCCATTGCTCTTTGAAACGTAGCACCTGCATTCATTAGTCTGAAAGGCATCCTTAAATATTCAAATGTGCCCCAAGGTGTGGTGAATGTTTCCTTATGTATATCTTATGGATTTATTTGAATTTGATTGTACCCTAAAAATCCATCCAATAGAGACAATCTTGTTGAGCCAACTACTGCTTGCAATAATTGTTCCATTATGGGTAATGGGTAATTGTATTTTAATGAACTCTTGTTTAAATTTATAAAATCTACATAGATTCTAATATCCCCATTCTTTTTTTTTACCGATACTAAGTTGGATATCCAGGAAGAAAATCTTACCTTTCTAATTATTTTGGAATCTAGTAACTTTTGTACCTCCTTTTGCATTATTGGGTGAAGAGTTGGATTGTATTTCCTCTACTTCTGTTTGAATGTTTTAGAATCTTCTTTCAGGGGTATTATGTGTGTTTTTACATTTGTTTTGAATGTTTTCAGATCTTCATAAGTCCAAGAAAAATATTCTTTGTTATTTTTAAAGAAACTAATATATCCAACCTTTTCTTTAGCAGGTAAAGCCATGTCTACTTTCACTATTATGGGTTCTTTCATTGAACCAATATTAATATCTTTAGATATCACTTCTCTACGTAAAGGCTTATAGGCTTTGTCAAAATCATCAAATAGAATTTCTAGAGAAACCAATCCTTTGGGTATTCTATTAGTTTTTAATTGGATTAATTCTACTAGCTCTTCTATTTGGTTTTGTAGCTTTTCTTCATCTTTTTCATCACAGATTACATCTGCATACTGATTTTGTAGAGTCATAAAGTCTTTAATATCTATGTCATCTTGAAAAACCTAAAAATAGACTATGTTGTTTGGTACATATGGTTTATATACTGAGATAGTTGGGAATCTATCCATATATTCTATAGTTATCTCTAGGTGATCTAAACTTGATCTATTTACAGCTAAAAGATCTGCAACATGATTTTTCTCTCTTGGAATATAAGATATATTAAAAGCTAAGAATTTATCAATTTCTTCCAACACTGCATTTCTATATTTTTTAAGCCTAGGATGTTTAGTTTGATATTTACCTTTGATATGTAGTATAATAAGCTTTGCATTCCCTGTTACAATCAAATAGTTAATGCCTAGCTCTTTTGCTTTCCTTAGCCCTAGTAGTAAAGCTTCATACTCAGCTACATTGTTTGTGCAAGGAAATTATAGTCTATAAGAAATACCAAGGTAGTTTCCTTTTATATCAGTCATATTAACACCTACACCTGCACCTGACTATGATTTAGCTCCATAGAAATACATGGTCCACATTTCTTGAGTCAAAAATCTATCTGATTTAGCATCTACTATTTTTATATCTTCTAGATCTATGTTCTTTGCTTCTGGTACCTCCACTAGGAATGGGTGGTGCCTTATGGATTAAAATCCCATCCCTTTTTATTCCATAGAGTTTACTAAGTTAATCATGGTTTTATCTATTTGAATCAACTCTACGGAGTGTTTATTGAATGGTTCCCTTCTCAAAATTATATTCTCCTTATCTGATATTGGGATTGTAGCATAGGACCAGAACAATTGAATTGATCCTCCTAGTTGTTTTGCCCAATGCCTACTAAGTAATAATGAGAAAAATGGGTCAATGTCAACTACTGCAACATCCTTGACAATGCCCTTTTTGGGGTGTTGATCTAGGAAAACTAACAATCCAGTTATCACCCCTACACAAGGAATTTGCCTACTATCCATTACAAAAATAGGGGAATAATCTCTAGTACATATTAATTACATTTGATCAGCTATTAGCTTAGGCATGATATTATGTGAAGCTCCACTATCTAACATGAAGTTATGAATAACATATCTTTCCCCTTCATCTGACTTATACCTTAATGACACATAGAAGGGTCTGACTAAAGATGGTGATCTTGTATCATGTTTATTCTGTCTACCAGCATGGCAAGTTGGATTTTCCTTTGGTTCAACCAGTCCAAATGCTCTACAGACTTGTTATTTGTACTGTTGAACTTTTATAAGTTCTCCAAATGTGATATTAACCTGTAGACACCAAAATCCAGCCACTTGCAAGTCATCTATACCTTCCTGTCAGCCACGTGTCGGTCATCCACCTTCCCGCCATTATTTGGCCCAATTTCACCTTTCCCGCCATTTTTCATCCCCAAATTTATTTAAATTAATATTATATATATATATATATATATTTTAATATTTTAATATTTTAATATATATATTTAAATAATAGTTTAAGTGATTTAATCTCATCCGTCCATCCATCTTAATCCATTTCACAACCTAGATTTATTCTCTACCCTTAGATCCACTTTAATCTTAGCCACACGTTCAAAGTGTCGTTAAAACCCTAAAGTGTGCCCTAAGAGTGGATTATAAATAGAGTCACCTTGATGGCTCAAACCTTTGCTACTTCTATCCTGGATCTTTTCTATCTTCTTAACTTCTTCTATCCCTTCATCTATCTCGGCTATCTCGGATTCTAATTCTTCTGCTACCCTTTCGCCGCATCTATCGTCGTCCTTTTTCGCCGCTTCCATCGCCGCTTTCGCCGCCATTCCTTCTACAGCATTCTGCAGAATCTCCCATTCCTGTCGCAAGTGCCCGCGGGCGTTTACCCCTTGTCGCAAGTGCCCACGGGCGTTTATTAAGTGCCCGCGGGCGTTTATCCACAGCCACAGACGCAGACCGGCGTCTGTAACCCAGATCCAGAAGCACGCGGGCGTTCAGCGAGTGCACCAGGGCGCCTTTCGCAGCCGATTTGATGACCACATTACTTCCAGGTGTCGCCTGGTCTAGTTGCGTTAACCAGAGAACAGGTATAAATTAGTTTAAAGCAAGTAACTTCTTTTCTTTTATTAATCTGTTGTTGAATTCCTGCATTCTATTTTTCTAGGGTTTTAGATTGTTTCTGAGGGCTCACACAGTGGAGCCCTCTTATTAATTTCTAACTCCTTGATAGTGTTAATGTGTGCAGGTTTTTAACGGCAGATCTGGTTTATTGATGACGACTGTTTAAGTCGGAGTGGTCCAAGCAAGGGATATAACGAAGCCCACTCGTTCCGTTGAGATTGAAGATACATTCTTCGGAGACGCCACCATTTGTGCCAGCTAGGGTTTCGGAGAACCCTAGCACGAATTGTAATCTTGTATCACAAATAAAGGGTTAGAGGCCCAGTTGTATTCAAAAAGGAGTTTTTAAACTCCATCGATTAATAGAAATCGTTTGTTTTGTGCAACTATTCTGTACTCTGTTATTGTGATTTTATTTTTTTTTGTTTGGCGTGTATTTTTAATCTACAAATGGCGATCACGGTGGGACCCCCTAGGGTTTCATATTTTTAATACTTGCTTTACTAATCTGTTCCTATTTTCTATTTTATTTTGCAGGTTCCAGAAATCACGAAATTCATTGTTCCAGCGAACTAGGGTTTCTGAGTTTGCAAAAAACACAGTAGATGCGAGGGGCGTTTGGAAGTCCAATACGAAACGCAGAGGTGCGTTTCAGCTCGTGCGAGACTCCGTGGGCGTTTGAAGTCGGTTTTACGGAAAAGCGTAGGCTTCCAAGTAAGTCTTTGTACTTTTTACGTTTTTGGTTTTTCTGCCATATTTTGTTTCTTTTTCAGATCATTACTTTAAAATGAACAAAAACTAAGTAATCTGGAAAAGAACAGTTATTTTTAATTACATTTTTCTTTGCATTGCATTATTGATTGTTGCTTGCATTAAAAAAAAAAAAAAAATTTGCATACCTAGCTGCATATTAGAATAGCTACGAATTATTTGTTTTAATTATCTAAGTAGGACTATTGATTGGATGTCAATAGTACTCCCGCCATTGGGTGATTCCAGGTGGAGAAGTGGACGAACCTTTCGGTTGCTCCTTTGATATCTGATATCATTGGTAGGCAGGGGGTTTTAAACGGTGTACTCCACTTCTTCAGAGGAAATGACATGTTTTCAGTAGCCTCTTGCTTAGATCATTAGAACTTTTGATTTATAGCCTTGTATGTACACATTAGATAACTAAAACATTTAAAAAAAAAAAATTCATTGCATTTTCATATTGCATTTAAAACAGTGATATCTGGATTTCATCACCAGGTATTGCTTGAAGTTTAGTGACGGTGGAATTCATCTCCATCCATTAAACTTCTGCCTTAGACACCATAGGTCACCCCCAAGCAAACTTGCTGGATTTCATCACTAGTAAGAATCTCGTTGTCCTTTCCTAGCCATAGTTTTTACCTTTTTTTGTGAATAATTCAAGATTAGATCACATGCAAAACTCATAAACCGGACACTTAAAATTTACTACAGATTAAGATCAGAAAATAATTAATTAACCGCAAGGTAAGACACATTGGTGGAAACCTAGGTTGTGACTATTTTACGATAATTTTTGTAGTGTAAATTTATCATTCTAGTTTTGCATTCTTCTTTTCTGAATTTGTTTAGATTTATTGCTCTATGGTCTTAACAAGGAATCAATCTAAAATGTTAAATCTAAATAATCAAATGGGAAATTCACAGAACATCCCCACCACCAACATGGCCACTTATCCTAGTGAATTTCGGGCCAGGTTCGCCTGCAGGACTTTCACGTCCTTCTACCATCTACCACATGGCCATGCCCATGGAGGAAGACAATTCCTCTCATATTGTCCACATTGATATGGCCCAAGTGCAAACTCACTTAAGAGATGGCACTGGCTATGTCCTTGAGCCAATCCAAGATTCCCCTATGCAAGATTCTATTTTTCAGCAGGATATTGCATCAACCATACCCGCTGGTTTCACTCAGGTCTACACTAGCCCCATATTTGAGGCTAATGTTGTATCTGCTCAGCCGGCTTCATCTCCAACATCTTCCCAGATGCTCAATTGTCCTCCTTTGGAGACAAATGTAGTGTCTTCCCGACCACTTTCTCCTCCATTTACCCCGGTGTACACCAATTCTCTCTATGAGGTTGGTGGAACCTCCTCTAGCCATGACCAATTTCAACCCTCTTCTTCCCAAACCATTTATGGTTTCACCCTACCTGGGGCACAGTCTACTGTTTCTTCCTAGGTACCGCCTACTTCAGCCACCTTCATTGCCCCTGCTATGCGAGTCCCTCGTGACTACCATGGCGACCCTGCCCTCCACCTTCATCCAATCATCCCACCTCCCTTGGGTTAGAGATTAATAAGGTTAGGGAGTATCTCGACAAGTTGATTCTGCAACAACAACAACAAAATGCTCAACCACCTATCGTAGTAAATCCTACACCCCAACCAATTTCTACCCGACCAACTTTTCTTAGCTCGGGCCCCACACAGGTACCCCAATCTTCGGTGGTGTCCATTCCTACCCCACCTTTCTCCCAACCTAGTCCAGTTCATCATCTACCCCAATCACCTTCTTTTCGGTATCATCCATACCAACAACTTGTCCATTCCACACCGCCTAATTCAGGCAATTTCATCCCATCTCATCAATTTTCCACTCTTCCATTACATCATCATAATCATCAAACGAGTCAAAATTTTAATGAAGATCCATGACTCCATGCTATGCAACAACAGATTGACAACCTTATGCTTAACGTGCTTGGCTCATTTAGTCAGAAACCTACGCTGAGGTCATTGATCAATCAACCAATTCATCCTTCGGTACCTTCACCACCATATCCGACTGATTTCACATTACCGAAGTTTGACAAATTTTGAGGAACTGAGGATCCTCATGAACATGTGAGCTCATTCATGCATGCTTGCTTTAGAATCCAAAATAATGATGCTCTTATGCTCAGAACTTTTCCTCAGACATTAGGAGGAGATGTTGTACAGTGGTATAATCATTTAGCTCACCATAGCATTTATGCTTACGAGCAATTGATTAATCTATTTTTAGAACGATTCTCCCTGAATGTACAAAAGAGAGTTTCATTGTCCGACTTATACAAGCTCAAGCAACATGACGATGAGACAGTTTACGACTTTGGAAACCGTTGGAGGGCTATCATTAATAAACTGCCATTCTCCCTACCAATGGAGGAGTTAACCAAAATGTTTACCCAGAGTTGTCTAAAACCTATCTCTTGGTTACTCCAATTACAACAATACAGGACTTTTGAAGAGGCTTTGGCCCAAGCAAGTACCATAGAAGACATTAAAGTCCAAGAGGGTGTTTTAAAACCCCGTAGAAAAGAATGGCAACAAAAGGGCCAACAACGAAATAATAATTATGGCCAAAACAAACAAGCACAGGCTAATACAGCCTCAAATGTTAACCAAGTTAATCAAGTGGTGGCGAGCCAGCCCGTAATGGCTCAACAACAACAAATAATGCAAAGTCAACCGCAACCAATCACTTATCATGCGGTACCTGCCCCTCCTCAACCAGCTCAACCAGCTCCCAATACTGGGCCAACCATGGAAACTCGACCTTGGCAAAACAATCGTCCCAAGCGACAGTTCACACCTTTAGATGAACCATATGCGGTCATATTCAACAAGTTATATAGCACAAATCAATTAACTTTACCTGAGTTTAAACCTTTAGACCCATCTAGAAGGGGGAAGTATTACAAGGAGTACCTATTTTGTCCTTATCATAGGCAAAATGGGCACGATATCAATAATTGTACGACTTTCAAACATGTGATCCAAGATCTTATTGAGATTGGAGCCATTAAATTGGATAGCCCCTTAGCCCAACAAAATCAAAATCTTGGTATATTTCAAACACCCCTTCCACATCGGGAGGAAGCTCCAACAACTTCGGGGGGAGTAACTCAGGTAACTCCTCCTAATCAAGTCAACCATGTACAACAATACCAAGGTTTTGTGGGTACTATTAACGTAGTAACCCGGGGTCAAAGGGCGAACCAACCAAATCGAGGCTGAACCACGACCACCTGTACAAACCCCGATCCACCTCAGGTAACAGTGACCCAACGACGTGCTAGTACTTCTCAACAACCGCTAAATCATTCTACTCAACACCAACGACCCATCATGTCATTGAGTAGCCGGTTAACTACCAGTTTAAAAATGGCTTCTGCCAAGTTATCGATCTATGACCTCATTCAACAATCTCCTCCGCATAGAGAGGCATTAATGGAAATCTTAAAATCAATCGAGCTTCAAACTCAAGATACTAATGCCTTCAACAACTTTGTGGGGAGTATTCAAACATGCATGGAGCCCTCCATCACTTTCTATGATTTTGAAATCAAACCTATGTCAACAAAAAGTATAGATCCTCCATTGCATATCATGGCCAAGATCGATAACAAGCCATTCAAGAGAGTCTTAATTGACACCGGTTCCTCAATCAATATCATTACAACATCGGCGTTGAGTCATCTAAAGCTATCGCCATCCCTTATCACCAAGTCGACCTTTACTCTTAAAGCATTCAATGATGCTTTATCTTCCATGGTTGGCACAGTTATCTTGCCCATTGAGGTAGGGGCCCGAACTTTGCATACCTTGTTTCACATCTTGGAAGGGACCATGGCATACAATGTATTGCTTGGACGGCCTTGGCTTAGGGAGATGAGATGTGTCCCTTCTATACTACATCAATGTCTGAAGTATGTATATGAGGGACAGGTTCATTGTGTACCTGCTGACATTGAACCCTTCAAACATTGCAACTATGTCTCAAATCCTTATGAGATTGTGTTGCCATCCACTCATCTTTTCTTGACCCCATCTACTTCTTCTATACCATCTTCTTCTAAAGCTCCCATTCTTGAGGAGCTACCCATCATATCGCAACCATCTTCCTCTTCCGCTATTCCATCTCATTCACCACTTTCTTCATCAACTAATCTTCCTTCTTCTTCATCAGTGACCACATGCACATGTGGCCATGACCAATCATCTCTTTCCACGTCATTACCCCCTTCTTCTACACCTTCTTCAACATCACCTATTATTCCTCCATCTTCCCAACCATCAACAGCTGATGTTTCACAAGTCAGTGAAGCATCAACCCAACCAAATCCTTCCAATTCTTCTATCCCACATTCTTCTATTCCATCATCTAGTCTTTCTCCCTCCCAAGTTAAGGTCCATCTCACTGATGTCGGTATTGGTGAGTATGCCATCCAAGATGTCCACATCACACCGTTCAATGTGCAAACAGTTAAAGATTTTGGTCGTCCACATGACCAACATTTATCCATTGGATCGGTTTATAACATGGGTTCTATGCCAAATTCCATTAATTTTGTATATGGGGGAATAGAGTCATCTTCTAGTCCTACCACCATACCAGAACCCAAGCATCCAGTCCCTGCCAATATCGAAAGGATGGAGGGTTTTCCCTCTCGCTATTTCCACAGACATAATTGGCAGCAATTTGGCCTAGGTCGATACGAGCAAGGGGTAACTGAACGCATCGATATGCCATACCAGAGACCCACTGAGCGTTTTGGTCTGGGCTACCAACCACTTCCATCCCTTTCTTCTTTTGAACGAGATTTTCAAAGCATTAATCTTAATTCAGAAGAAGAAATCCTCCACCCAGATGAATCCGAAGATGAAGCCTATGAAGAATTTGACGTCATGTCAAATGGTGATGAATATGAAGAAGAGTCGGCGCCCATTGTTCCCCTCACTAAACAAGACGAGTTTTATCTCCAATTGTTTCCTCTCCAAGAGGCCATCTTTCGCTTGCTTCTTCCACAAGAACGAGGTGAACCACCCCCCTCCGCCACATCCATAAGCCATAATCCAAACCTGTATTATATGTATATACTAAAATAGTGGTTTTCACCACTACCAAAAAAAAAAAAAATCAGAAAATTCCAAAAATAAAAATAAATAAATATATATATATATATATATATATATTTTTATTGCTGTATGTATGTGTGTAATAGTGGTTTTCACCACTACAAAAAAAAAAAAAAAACTGAAAAACTATGTTGTTTTGCACTTCAGGTCTTCCGAGGTCTTCACCGGTGTTCCTTTCCATTCCGCCCATCCTTTCTTCCATAAGTCGATAATGAATTTTGAAGACTTATTCACCCCGCTCCATAATCCATATGATCCGGATAAGTCAATCCCGATCAACCCAAGCCTGATTGACATGGATCGGATTTCATTCCCTCCATCTATTTCAGAGTTCATCCTTTATGAGGAATTGTTAAGGGCTTCCGTCAACTACATTCCTCCTTCACCTCCACATTCACCTTCATCTTCTAAGCCAGAGGTTTTCCAGGCAGACATAGACGAGAGCAAGGCACGGGAGCTTGATGACATTTTAGATGACATAAATCCGATCCCTACTCCCCATCAGCTTGAGGAAGGTTCCCACATGTCTATTGAAGAAACTATCGATGTAGACCTTAGTACAGACCAAGATGGCACCCAAATTATGAAACTGGCTAAAAGTCTATCATCAGAGGAACAAGAGCAAATGATTGCTCTACTCAAGCGGAAGAAGGAGATATTTGCATGGTCTTACAAAGACATGCCAGGCCTAGACCCTAATTTAGTTGTCCATAACCTCACCTTACAAAAAGGTGCTAAACCTGTCAAACAGAAACTTAGGAAAATGCATCCTACCGTGGCCCTCATAGTTAAATCGGAGATTCAAAAACTTATGGATGTTAAATTTGTCGTCCCGATTGATTATCCTGAGTGGCTTTCTAACATGGTACCCGTTCGCAAGCCTAACGGGGGGATACGTGTTTGCACCGATTTTCGAGATCTAAATAAAGCGTGTCCTAAGGATGACTTTCCTCTTCCAAACATTGATACTCTTGTCGACACTTCTGCTGGTCATGAAATGCTTTCGTTCATGGATGGATTTTCGGGATACAACCAGATTCGAATAAACCTCGAAGATCAACACAAAACAGCATTTACCACACCTTGGGGAACTTTTTGTTACGAGGGTGATGCCCTTTGGCCTTAAGAACGCAGGTGCAACCTATCAACGAGCCATGACTTATATTTTCCATGATTATATGCATAAGATTATCGAAGATTATGTGGATGATTTATTGGCAAAATCTAAAACTCGACAAGAGCATTTTGATGTATTGGAAAAAGTTTTTGATAGACTTCTAGAGCATAAAGTAAGGTTGAACCCTAAGAAATGTGTCTTTGGTGTTACCTCAGGCAAACTCCTAGGTTTTATTATCTCTAAACGAGGTATTGAGGTGGACCCAAACAAGGTCAAAGCCATTATGGAAATGTGTCCCCCAACTAATTTGAAGGAGTTGCGTAGTTTGCAAGGAAAGATTAATTCAATCCGTCGCTTTATTGCACAACTTTCCGATAAATGTAGGCCATTTTGCCACCTACTACAAAAGGGGGTACAATTTTCATGGACAGATGAGTGTCAGAAAGCCTTTGATGACATCAAGCAGTACTTAGCATCTCCGCCAGTCTTAGCTCCGCCTCGTCCAGGGGTCCCTTTCAATCTTTATATCTCAGCAACGGACTTTGCCTTAGGGACAATGCTTGCACAAAAGAATGAACAAAATCGTGAGCAAGCTGTCTATTATATTAGTCGAACATTGGTAAGCTATGAAACCCGATATGCTTATGTGGAAAAGTTGTGCTTAGCAGTGGTTTTTGCCACTAAGAAACTTCGTCATTATATGCTTAGCCATACAACATATGTCATAGCTAGAGAAAACCCTCTGCGTTATATGATGTCTCGCACTTATAATAACACTCGTACCGCTAAATGGATAATGTTGCTTACCGAATTCGATCTTGAATTCATTAGCCAAAAATCCGTTAAAGGTCAAGTTATAGCCGATCAACTTGCGGAAGCTCCACTACCTAGTGATCATCCTTTGATTATTGAGCTCCGAGATGATTCGGTATTTGCTATCACTGAACAAGAAGAGGACATCATTCCGGAGGAAGATGTTGACATCACGCTATTCTTTGATGGCTCTAAGTGCGCGAAAGGTCAGGGTGCTGGAGTTGTATTTCATACACCTCAAGGGATTCCCATCCCTTTATCATTCAAATTAGACTTCCAATGCACCAATAATACAGCAGAGTATGAAGCCTTAATTTTAGGTCTTCAATCAGCCATAGCTATGAGCATTAAGCGTATTCAGATATTTGGGGATTCTCAACTCGTGGTTAAACAAATTACAGGAGAATACCAAGCCAAAGAACCTACCATTAAGCTTTATCGTGATGTAGCAATGAAGTTGCTCTCTAAGTTTGATTGGTATGAGATCACTAGTTTGCCTCGTTCGACTAATAGATTTGCGGATGCCATGGCCTCTCTTGGATCATTGATTCCAAAGGACTCCCTTGGAGAGGTACAACCCCTAATCATTTCCACAATCTCTAAGTCTGCAATTGTTCGTGCTGAGTCTAAAGATGAAAAAGATGTTTGCTTTATCCATTCGGATCCATATGAGCCTTGGTCTAGTGAGATAGTAGCCTTCCTCAAGTTTGGAACACTTCCACCTGATTTGTCTCGAGCTGCCGTCATTGTTTTAAGCAAAAGGCAGCTCGTTTTGTTCTTTTGGGGGATGTGTTGTATAAACGTGGATATGATGGAGTACTCCTCCATTTGTCTAGAAGCGGGTGAAACACATAGAGCTATTGTTGAAGCCCATGATGGTACTTGTGGTGGTCATTTTAGTGGAATGGCCATTGCGAAGCGTATTTTACGTATGGGGTATTATTGGCCCACTATGGAACAAGATTGTTGCAAGTATGTTAAACAATGTAAAAAGTGTCAAGAACACGCTAATTTAACCCATATACCATCACAAGCTTTACAACCCATCCAAAGCCTTTGGCCCTTCTCACAATGGGGTCTCGATTTAATTGGCAAGATTTCACCTGCCTCTTCAGGACAACATACTTTCATCATTACAGCCACTGAATACTTCACAAAGTGGGTTGAAGCTATTCCTCTAACCAGATCTGACGAGGTCCTAGAATTGTGGAGTTTATACTTCACCATATCATTTGTCGTTTTGGTATTCCCTCTAAAATCATTTCTGATAACGGCAAGTCTTTTAAGAATAAGGATGTTCGAGCTCTTTGCGAAAAGTATAATATCCAACATAGTTTCTCAACTCCTTACTACCCACAAGCCAATGGACAAGCTGAAGCTTCCAATAAGACCATAATTGCTATTCTTAAGAAACTTGTTAAAGAAAATCATAAAGATTGGCATACACAAATCCCCTTGGCATTATGGGCTTACAGAACAAGCATCAGAACTCCCATTGGGGCAACGCCATTTTCTTTGGTCTATGGAGCTGAAGCAATCATGCCTCTTGAGCTCGAGATCCCTTCCTTGCGAATTTCTTTGCAGGAATTTATCGATGATGATACTTGCTAGACAAGCACGTCTTGATCAACTCACACTCATAGATGAAAAACGAATCAATGCTTTAGAGCATTTGCGAGTTTATCAAGACCGATTGAAACGTGCTTACAATGCCAAAGTTCATCTAAGAGAATTTCAAGTAGGGGATCTTGTCCTTAAAGAGAATCAACAAAACACCAATGCATTGCCGCATCTTCGAGATAAATTCGCGGCTAATTGGTTAGGTCCATATATGGTCATTGAAAGAGTGGGTAATGGAACTTATAGACTTGCCAGTTTAGAGGGAGAGGAAGAACCCGAACCACTTAATATTATACACTTGAGGGCATTTTACGCATAGTTTGAATTTTATATGTACATATATACATGGCTTGTAAAAAAAAAAAAAAAAAAAAACAAATAAAATAAAAAGAATTTGCATTTCATTGTTAGTTGCATACATCTCATTCAAAAACATTGCATTTCATGTGCATACATCTCATTGAAAACCATAACATTTCATTTTCAGCCATAGTTGCATATCATGTTAGAGACCATTCTATCTTTTGGATATAAAATTTGGTCAAGCAAAAGTCATGTTGCCTTAATCAGGGGCACCTTCATAAAATCCATCAAACCGAATTGTCATTCGTACATCCATTTTCCATTTGCACATATTTACATTGCCAAAATGTTTTCAGTCACTCAGCCATTTCTAGTGTTTTAAGCAAACTTCGAAATGCATGTTAAAGTCCTCTAGGGCCATATCACCAATTACACTAAATAAAATCTTGAGTATTGGGAAATGATTTCAAAAGCGGTCTTGAACCTATCACATTTTCACATCTTAAAAACATCTTGTGTCAAAGAGAGATAACACCATCCTTGGGTTGTGCCTCGAAGTGAAAAGGGTAATCCTCGTTTGTCCTATCATGCAAACATAGTCCATAAAACAGTGGTTCTTACCACTATCACAAGCAATCACAAAATATAAATATAAACAGAGTAGTAAGGATAGGGTAAAATTCTCATCATACTTCGGTTGAGAATCCGATTCCCCAAAGCTCTAAGGAAATGAACATTTTTCACACACCACTGATCCCAAATAAGTTGTAAGGATCGTACTACTTGTCCAGATCGAGACGGATAGGTAGTCATCCCCAAGGCTTACAAAGGTCAAAAACAACATGGACTATGGAGTTAACCTTCACCGGGGCTATAGACGCTTGACTGGCAGTGGAGTATACTCATTTGCGTGGCGACATGTCTCTCCTAAAAAAGAGACCTCTGAATGCTCATACGGACAAACTAGCTTTGGGGTCTTCTCCATAACAGGGTTACCTAATTTGTGCAAGATGAGGTTAATGAACACACTTGCACACACACAGGTTTTTGATTGCCTAGAGTCACTACCATGCTTCTGATTTGGTTAATGAACTCACATGCACACACATTTGGTCCTAGTTGAATTAGGCAGTATTAGTAAGTTTGTTTGATACCACTAGCATGTTTGAGTCTTTGTAAAACAGTCTTCCTCCATATTTTCTTCCATATCAACCTCCATATCTTCTTCCATATTCATGTCATTCCATACGTCATTCATTCACAAGCTACCAAGTTCGGTGCCCCGGATTAAACAATTATGATAACGAGTTGGCTAAATCTAACTATCTAAAAGTATGAGTGCTTCTTAGTGCATATTTCATTTACTTAGTCTCGCATTAATCATCTATAACTTTGCATTCCATTCCATCACATATGCATTAAAACATATAAAAACATGCATCACAAAAACATAGGCATTCACACAAAAGAAAGTAAAACACTAAAAATAAAAGCCATGTATATATATGTATAAAGATCAAAATGTACAGTGAATGCCAAAAGGCTACAAAATACAATAGAGCACCAAGGCTCATAAAGAGTGCATCTAAGCACTAAGCTAACCATCAAAAGAGGATCCCTGTGACCTAGTAGGAGCCCTAGACCTAGTGGTGTGCCTAGACTCACTACGCCTAGAGACAGAGGAGGATGGAGGATCAGGCAACACAATGTGATGCCTAAACAATGTGTCCTCCAGAGCCTCAATATAACGAGTCCTAGACCTAAGTCTAGATATGTCTATCCCGTGTCGTCGCTCCCGCTCTGCTAGCTCTGCCTGGAGTCTCGTCACCCTGTCATCCTGGGGCACCCTAGTCGCTCCATCCAAGTCCGCCTGCATCTGGGCCATCCTCTCCTCCTGAACAGCTATCAGGGCATCCCGCTCTGCAACCTGTTGCTCCAGCCGAGCTATCCTCTCATCCCGGATAGCTAGCATAGCATCGCGCTCTACTATCTGCTGCTGCAGCTGCGCCAGCTCATCCTCGTGCCCGCTAGGGGGTACCTCCCTAGTCTCTCCTGCGGCCTCTCCTAGGCCCTCGCCATCATCCTCCTCGTCATCTCCGCTCCTCGATGCCTACTGTGCCATCTTCCCCTTTCACCTTCGACTGTCAGATCGAAGGCGGGGACCCTCCCTGCGCTTGGGAACCTCTACGGTTCCCTCGTCCTCTCCAGCTCCAACAGCCACCAATGGTGGCTCCCACCTCGGCTCTGCGGCCATCCATGCTGCATACTCAGCTGTCACCCCGACGTCGTCCACGTCGAGGATCTCCATGTCCTCATCATCCTCTATCGCCTCCCTCCATGGCTCGGCACACGGCAAATCCCCCTCTGATATGTGCCTCCGATAGCGCACTGGCTCACCGGGGACATCCTGTCTCAATCCGACCTGGCGGAGCACTCGAGACATCTGTATGTACTCCACCTCGCTGTGGCCCCGACCCACTACCCATCTAGCCTATCGCACCCGTCTCAGATGCTCTCCATCCCCGATCCACCTTGCCTCCCGCCAGGGCCTCCAAATGACTTGGGCATCTGTCAAGTCTGCCCATAAACTCCTATACCATTGCCCCGATCTCACGGGGCGGCTCGGCTGTCTCTCCTCCGCCACTAGCCATCTCCTACCATAAGCCTGGCTCATGTCCCAGTAAGCACATGGCAACCCCTCCGGTCGGGCCACTCTGAAGTGCTCCCAGCCCCAGCACTGGAGAACCAAACTGCAGCCTAGGCCCTTCCGGCCCCGTCTCCGAACCTCATACAACTCCCGGTACACCTGCGCCAATAAAGCGGGCGCCCAGGCATACACTACCCTATTAGTGAGCATCTCGCTCACTACACCCATCAGGTTCCATGGAAACCTGCACCCGATGTTGTTCGGGGCCACAATGTTGGCCAATACGAACATCATCAGAGCCTCCACCGCTACCAACTCCTTGGCCGTATACATGGCCAAGTAAGGAATCCCCCGCTCTCCGTCCGGATCTCCCTCCGGTCATCCCCAAACAACTTGGCCATCTCCGTGGCCCTATCTCGTCCAACCTCCACCCGCGCCCCCTCCACGGGCACCTTGAGGATGCGGTATACATCCTCAAGCGTCACCGTCATCTCTCCAGTCGGGAGCTGGAACGTCCCCCGATCTGGATCCCACCTCTCGGCCAAAGCCGAGAGGTACCCCTCATCTGCCCGAACTACCTCCAATCGGGCTGCCTCCGCTAGCCCTACTGCCTCCAATATCTCCCAGTCTTCCTGGGACAATGACCTCCTCATCCCCGGAATGATAGGGGAGAATCGGTGTCGTGCCTCTAACACCCTAAGCTGCAAAACAACAAAACAAAAATTGGTTACAAATTTTTTTTCCAAAAAAAAAAAAAAAAAAACAAATAAAAGTACTTGCTTAAATAAACAAATACCTCAGCTGGCTGCACTGGCGCGTCCGCTCCCATCTCCGCCATAGCTCCCGCGTGCTTCACTCTCCCACACAACCTTTCACTTCACTTCACTTCATTCCACTCCCTCAGACGCACTTCTCTCAAGCTCGAACGCACAAATGAGCGAAATTCTCGCTGAAACTGTTTAAATAGCTGGTTTTGGCGCCCTGAAACGTAGTGGGGCATTTCATGGCGCATTCAGACACAGTGGGGCATTTCATGATGCATTCAAACACCGGCGGGCATTTTTGCCACCTCCAAATGCATACCGGCGTTTGGTGTCAGTATTGAATAAAAGAACAAAACTTACAAAATTGAAGCTTACCTCCTCCAAATTTCATCAAATTGCATCCATCCATTCTTCTTATCATAATAAAACATTTTGTGAAGGTTACAACAGTTTTGGAAACAAATTTTGTCATTTTGCTCAAAAAGCGCATCATTCATCATTGATTTACAAATTGGGTTAAAAACATTCAAAACCTTCACAAAATTAACAACATTCATCAATTCTTCTGATCTATCGTCAATTTCATTCATTCTTCTTTCATCATGCATATTTTTGCCAAATTAAATTAAAGTAAACCTCGTATCTAGTGGTATATTCTATCACCTTGGCGATTGCAGCGATTTGCATCCATGCAATTCGGTAAGAGGATTAAACCACCATAAGGACACTTACCATTTATCATCATCAATTATTTCATTGTTTGAAAATTGGAAATCAATTTTGGGTATCCTACTTTTCAAGTGACCTCATACCAAGATTAATTTGCTCAACAGTTGTCATTGATGGCCTAGTTCATGGGGCCTTAAACATGGACAATCTTCAATATCATCATTATTTTGAGTCTTGCTAGAGATTAAGGCTACCTAGGTTGATTGGTTCCGACCCGAGGAATTATCCATACGGTCACTAGGAGCATCTCTGAAGTTCTGGACTCTTTCATATTGCATCTCTGCATATCAATGGCGCCAACAAGGCAATTTCATCAACAGTATGGATTCACCCACAGGAGTTGGGGCATCCGTTATCAATTTCTAACTTTCCTAATAGTAGAATTCATCTTACATGATCATGGAATTTAAAATTTGGCAAAAATCCCTTTCTAACCGTTGGGGCAGAAAACGGTTCATCTTTCACATCACTCATATCGTCTTCAATCATATTCTTTTCTGGTTTGTACACCAACCCCTTTTCTGTTGGGACATAAACAGATGGTTCATACACCAACCCCTTTTTCACCGTTGGGGCAAAAACGGTTCATTTTCTTCCGAATTTCTTCCAATTGGCTCGTGAGAACCATTCTCGCTCGCCAATTGAGGGGGTAAGCTGATAAATTTTAAATATTCTTTTATTCTTTGGTCTTCAAAGTTGTGCTTTAGTCTTGAGAGAGAGTTGCGTCTGATCCAGCTTTTCAGGTGTCCTAAGTTTTTGTGCTGCATTGTGTCTTCACACAAAGCAGCTCAAAAAGGGGCATCTGTAGACACCAAAATCTAGCCACTTGCAAGTCATCTATACCTTCCTATCAGCCACGTGTCGGTCATCCACCTTCCCACCATTATTTGGCCCAATTTCACCTTTCCCGCCATTTTTCATCCCCAAATTTATTTAAATTAATATTTATATATATATATTTTAATATTTTAATATTTTAATATATATATTTAAATAATAGTTTAAGTGATTTAATCTCATCCGTCCATCCATCTTAATCCATTTCACAACCTAGATTTATTCTCTACCCTTAGATCCACTTTAATCTTAGCCACACGTTCAAAGTGTCGTTAAAACCCTAAAGTGTGCCCTAAGAGTGGATTATAAATAGAGCCACCTTGATGGCTCAAACCCTACTTCTATCCTGGATCTTTTCTATCTTCTTAACTTCTTCTATCCCTTCATCTATCTCGGCTATCTCGGATTCTAATTCTTCTGCTACCCTTTCGCCGCATCTATCGTCGTCCTTTTTCGTCGCTTCCATCGCCGCTTTCGCCGCCATTCCTTCTGCAGCATTCTGCAGAATCTCCCATTCCTGTCGCAAGTGCCCGCGGGCGTTTACCCCTTGTCGCAAGTGCCCACGGGCGTTTATTAAGTGCCCGCGGGCGTTTATCCACAGCCACAGACGCAGACCGGCGTCTGTAACCCAGATCCAGAAGCACGCGGGCGTTCAGCGAGTGCACCAGGGCGCCTTCCGTAGCCGATTTGACAGCCACATTACTTCCAGGTGTCGCCTGGTCTAGCTGCGTTAACAGAGAACAGGTATAAATTAGTTTAAAGCAAGTAACTTCTTTTCTTTTATTAATCTATTGTTGAATTCCTGCATTCTATTTTTCTAGGGTTTTAGATTGTTTCTGAGGGCTCACACAGTGGAGCCCTCTTATTAATTTCTAACTCCTTGATAGTGTTAATGTGTGCAGGTTTTTAACGACAGATCTGGTTTATTGATGGCAGTTGTTTAAGCTGGAGTGGTCCAAGCAAGGGATATAACGAAGCCCACTCGTTCTGTTGAGATTGAAGATACATTCTTCGGAGACGCCACCATTTGTGCCAGCTAGGGTTTCGGAGAACCCTAGCACGAATTGTAATCTTGTATCACAAATAAAGGGTTACAAGCCCAGTTGTATTCAAAAAGGAGTTTTTAAACTCCATCGATTAATAGAAATCGTTTGTTTTGTGCAACTATTATGTACTCTGTTATTGTGATTTTTTTTTTTTTTTTGGCGTGTATTTTTAATCTACATAACCTTTTTCTTACTGAGTTCTAACCCAACATTGAATTCTATCTTCTTTATATCCAATGGTTTATTACTTTATTCTTTGGGATTCGCTTCCTCTAATTCTATCACTTCAGGAATAATATTTCTATGGTTCCTATCAGTTTTCTCTTTATTGATATTTTTATTGGTGAAAGTTTATTTTCTTGTTTCACTTGTAGAGGCTTTCTCTATCTTTTCAGGGATTGTTCTATTCCTTAAATTCAAAACATGGGTTGCCTCTAATTATTCAACCTCTTGAGCAGTGGGGATTAATTTTCTTTGCTTCATCTTATCATATCTTGACTCATGTGATTTCTGCAAGATTTTAGTTCCTTCAGTTACTAAAATTTGAGGATGATTATTTGAAGCATATTTATCCATATCTTCAACAAAATTTCTATGGATTCATATTCAATAGACCAACAAGCATTGATTCTTATATCCTCTTTTGATTCTGCATACATGTCTACATTACGTTGATCACTTAGGTGAATTCCACATGCATCAAGGTTATGGGGTGCATCATAAGTAGAGAAAAAATAGGGAAATCCCTTTGCTACATTAGCATATGGTATAGGGTTAGGAACACTGTTATGATCTCTGTTAGAGTCTCAATTCTTCTAGTTATTGTTCCCATTATTCCTACTCCTATTTCATTCTTCAGAACCATTTTTGTTTCCCCAATTCCTGTTGAATTTTTTCTTGAAGGGAGGACAGTTGTCAACATGATATCGCTTTGCCTTTGAAGATTCACCATTATTTCCATTTCTCTCAATTCTTGCTAACCTGTTGTTCACATTATTGAACATCTCAGTCATTTTATTTGTCAATTTTTGTACTGGATCAAGTTTGGTTCTTATTTGTATATCAAATGCCACTCTTTTGGGTTTTCTCTCAGGTAGGTTGACTTCTAGAGAATAAGGCTTCATATTACCACTGTCAAGCATATTTCTTTCTATATCCATTCCTTTTTCCATACAACCATCAATGGTAGTGGCTTGTTCTTGCCTTAATTCATAGTTAAACTCTCCTTGAAAGACATTATTATAAAAACAAATAGACTGAATATCACTAGGTCTAAGGTTGGTAGGGATTTTGTTCCTAGTTTGAAAATCTTATGTTGAAATCACTAACAACCTCATTCTCTTTCTTCTTCATAGTGGCTAACTCAGTTAACAATGATTGTTCATTTTTCCTTTCACCATATTTATTTAGAAACACAACTTCCATTTTGGTGAAGTTTGGGATATCATTGTTAGGAAGGGAATTAACCACTATCTAGCATATTTTTCTAAAGTCTGTAAAAATAGTCTCAAGACTACATCTTCATGTTCAACTTCCAGACTATCCATTGCATACAAGAAATTTTTTATATGATCTTCTCTAGTCACTGCACTATTTCCTAAAAACTTAGGGAGGTATTTGTGAGCTTTACTGGGTAAGGTATTTAAATTTATGGGTACTAAAAAAGGCCTATATCTGTTACTCCTATATATATGAACATTAACCTGGGCCATTGCTACTGTAGGGTTCAGATTAACTTAAAGGGATGTGAGGTTGAGTAATCTGGATATGATCTAATGGGTTATTTGCCTCAGTATTACTATTATAAGAATAATCACATATATCTTCAATAACAAAATTTAAACGTTCATCTACAGTAATATCAGTAATAATAGTATTTTGATTTTTCTTTATGTACTTTTTATCACTAGAATTTGATCTACTATTATAAGCAACATCCTTGAAGAGTGGAGTTTTTTGAGTATGTATAAATACCTCTGTATTATCGAGTTTTGAGAATAACTCCTTACCACTTCTCCTTGTATTCGCAAACACGTTTCTGTCCTCTCCTTTTTTATTTTTATTTTTCCTTTTGGGTTCGTCCAGTAGAGTCGCCAACACCGGGGTGCAGAAAGAACAGTGTATGATTGTATCAAGAATGCTTGATATTATCACTCATTATCATAGGAGTCGGTTCTTGGGATAATTCAAGAAGATCAAGAAAAAGAAATTTTTCAAGAAGATCAATAAAAAAAAAATTCAAGAAGATCAAGAAACGTAAAGAAAATCAAATTTAAAAAACACGAGAAAAATAAAGGACGTAGAAAAATTAAAACAAATGTTCTTTATTCTAAATGGTCATCCGTTGATTAAAAATAATGTCATGAAATCTAGGCTTAGAATGTAAAAAATTCTCCCCGACAACGGTGCCAAAAAAATATTGAAACCGATTCTTGCATCCGTAGGATTTCAATTGTCACGCTACAAGAATCCGTTTGAAACCAACGAGCTATTACAGGCTCTGGTTGACCTGCCTCATTGTTCTGCTAAACACAAATATTGCTAAAGAAAACTATAGAATGGGTAAGGAAACCCCAGCGGTAATTTTATGACTAAAAATCTAATTACATGCTTCAAATTTATATTATACTATATGTATTAAAATAACCAAGCATGAAAAAAACCATTTGTTATGCCCTATGTAGACCAGTGCATAGATTCATTAGGTTGTTATAGCAATTTAACAACAATTCTATCATGAAACAGAAAGAAGGGGAGGAGAAAATTTGGTGTTCTTAATATTATTCTAATATCACAATAAAATAAAGAGTTAACCAACGAGAGAAACATATATAATGCGTTAAAATAATGTAACCCATTACACAGTGACACAGAGAGCTAAGACAAAAGATATAATAGAAAAGAGACTCAAAATTGTATTGATTTCATAAATTTTACATGCAGAGTGGGCATAATGCCTTTTAACTCCGTTTTTCTCAAAGAAAATATATCAATACAATGAAAATATCCTATTAAATTAATGTAACGGGTCTCTCCTACTCTCCTTGTTCCAATTTGGTAACAACAAATTCTCTAAATCTCAGGTTCAAAAAGGTAGGAAATAATCTCAGCTTCTTGAACACTCTCCTATCACAATCTTGCAAAGCAAAGGGAAGAATAAGAAATGAGAAAGAAAAATAGACACAGAAGGGGATACAATAGCACAACTAACAGGGCACTCAAGAATACCTCTTAGAAAAAATGCTATTCTCTAATTGCTTTATGTAGAACTAGACCATAGTTGCTTCCTTTTATAGTTGTTGGTTCTTGATTCTATTATTTCTGGTTCATCTCTGGCCTTACACTTGTCAGCATCTGATTGAACCAGTTCTATATGTTGTCCAGCTGGTGCGGCTCAGAACTGACTGTTAAGGTTCTTTTATGGACTGAAGGGAGCTCTTTTTTGATTAATTTGGCCATTTTTCTTTCTTTGGTTGGCCCTAAAAACTAAGGATTCAATACTTCTTTTTTTTTGTTCTGCTTGTCCTGGTCACTATGATTTTCTGATAAGGATCGACCTGGGTACTATTATGAATTTCAGATGAAGGACGGAGGGGGACCCAACATGATGATGAATATAAGGGGTGGCGTACCAGTGGAAATTAGACATAATGGTACTAATCAGGCAATAGATTGAAGGGAGAAAAGAGGAAAGGAGGTGGCTTCATACAATGGAAGGTGGTGAAATGGCACACTGTGAGGACAAATATCAAGATGGTTAAGGAATAAGGCCTAGAAGGAGGAAGGCAGTGATAATTAGGAAGAAGGTGGGAATGGAAAATAAGATATGGAAGCATTTATAAGCTACTTCCATAACTATACTCTGTTGGAGTGTTCCCCTCATAACTATATTTCGTCGAAGCGCGAAGTGATTGACTTTTTGCAAGTCAAAAATATTCTTTCTTCACGCACTTTCTTCATCTTAAGTATTTGCAGAACATAAAATGAATAAATTTATATTCCTTGTATCCCATTATTTCTCTTCACTAATGCTTTTTAGCTTTATTTTATTGTCTCTTATTTATAAACTATGACTATGCTTTGTAGTCTTATTTTGTGGTACATTATTATTCCCAAGAGATATACATGATCTGGTTGTATGCTTGAGCATCAGGATTTATCTTTTATTTGGTTTGCTTTATCCTTATCAAGGTACTGTCTATGGGATTTGCTCTGATTTGCTCAAATATTTCCTTCCCTAGGTATCCCTCTGGATTCACAACGTATATGTGTACTATGTTGACTTTGTTTCTAGCTATTGATCTTCATAGCATCTTTCAGTGTACCTTGTTGTGAAAAAGTCACCTCTTTGCTTTCTTTCTCGATATAAGTTTAGGGTATTTTTGTGAATTGATCATCCCTCTCCAGGAGCTAAGTCTATCACATCTTTCTTATGGATGAGTCTGCCAATTTTACTAGTTTGTGATCTTCACAAGTTCCATCATGGTTGCCTCTGGTATTCTTAAACCTACAAGAGTGTTAGTTTCCAAAACTCAAAATACGTTGGTCAATGGTGATATTATTCTTATTGATATCTTAATAACTATTGGGCCAAATGTTTGACCAAGTACAACCATTCGATCTACCTTTGTTCAATCGTTGCCTTGTTTCTTTTAAAATCTACAGGTTAGTTATCCGAAAAAAAAAACATGCTCCGAACCTTTTTAATTTTGACCAATAAGGATGGTAATTAATGATGGGTTTAAAGCCTTGTTAAATGTGTTTTAATATTTAATTAATCAAGTGTTAATTTAAGCTTCCCTTTTGGTTTACCTTTGAAGTGTGCGCTACCGTTAAATCATTATCAAGATAGAGCACATCCGTTGGATTTATTAGAAGATGCATGTTAGTTTACCTTTGCTTGTTTTTGACTTTGACTTGCTCATTGTCATTGGATTCTTGCTCTTAATTAAGTGCTACCATTAGATCCAGGTGGCTTATTCCACTACTTAATTTTTTTATTCATACGCTACCGTCATATCCTAAAAATAATTAGCACAACCATCGATGTCCTGGGACCTGCATGATTGTTAGTCCACTTGTTCATATATAATCCTTTGTAATAAAGCAGTGTATTAGTCCTCATTTAATCATGATTTATCAAAGTTAACCTAGAGTTTTAAACCCTTAATAATATTTTATTTAGAATAGGCATCTTATAATACATTCACCTTTTTACGCGATCACCGTTAGATTATACCATGGTGTAGGTACAACCGTTGGATCTTTCGACCATGTGCAAGGTTTAGCTAAAATAGAAGGGACATATTGTAACACATTAATCATTTGGTAAAAGAAACCTTTAGCCTACACCTTAATAATTTTTACCGACGCGTTGTCATTGGATCAGGGTGAAGATGGGTGCTGCCGTCATATCTCTTCGATCTTTCATTAGGGGTGCTTTATTTTTATTGAGTGCATCCGTCCGATTGTATCTTCTATAAAGTGTGCCCATTGGATTTTTTGTAGCTTTGTATTTACCCAATATCCTTCCATCCATGATTTTAGCTTTAGATTTTAGCATGACCGTCAGATCTCGATTGGTGTTGGTGCGACCGTTGATTTTCTTCAACCTACGGGGTTAGTTACCTCGGGGCATATTGTTGAGAAGCAACACACCCCCACTGAAAAAATGAATTTCCATCATTTGAAAATATTTAGCTTTCATTTTATAGTAGGGACCCTCTTGATGTTTTCTAGGTTTTTATTCCAAATTTTGCTTGCCTCCTTCTTCTTCAAGTTTTGCATATACCAAAGTATCCAAGTAGGCTTGCCTATGGCTTTGTTTTCAATTTAGAATTCATTTTTAAAATGTTAGAGTCATTTTTGAGTAAAAAAGATCTTTCACAGATATGTAAAAATGCAAAATACAGATGAATGAATTCATTAGAATCAACCTACAAATTTTGGAAATTTTGCTAAAAAATGGAAAGTGTGTCGCGATATTCGTGATTTCGCGACAAAAGGGGCAAGAAGAAGCTAAGGCATAGAAGGCGTCGCGAAATCGCGACGTAAAACAGAAAAGTTCCTAAGGCAAGGAAGGTGTCGCAAAATCATGACACAAAACAGAAAGGCACTGAAGGCAAGAAAGGTGTCGACGTCGCAAAATTGCGATGTCGCGATTTCGCGACGTCGCAAAATCGCGACGTTGCGAAATTGCGACACGGTAGGGAAAAAGCAGCAGAGTCAAGGGACCGTCGTGATTTTGTGACATGTCATGTTTTTGGGGCAGAGTCTAGCAAAAGCAGCAGAGTCAAGGGGAATGTTGTGATTTCATGACATGTCACGAAATCGTGACATGTTGTGTTTTCGTGGTAGAGTCCAGCAAAAGCAGCAGAGTCAAGGGGAATGTCGCGATTTCATGACATGTTGCATTTTCGTGGCAGAGTCCAGCAAAAGCATTAGAGTCAAGGGGAATGTCACGATATCGCGACATGTCATGAAATCATGACATGTCACGTTTTTGCGACAGAGTCCAGCAAAAGCAACATAGAGTCGAGGGAACGTCGCGATTTCGCGACATGTCGCGAAATTGCGACATGTCGCGATTTTGCGACAAAAGAGACAAAGAGGCCAAAATGAAAAATAGCTGGAGGAAAGCATCATGTTATCACGACATGTGTCAAAAGCAAATAAATCTGACATATAATGAACATTAAGGTTTTGATTTAATAATATTAAAATGCTAACCCTTGCTTTTCTTTTGCAGAAAGCGATACAATTGCATGATGGCGGAAGTAATGACGAGAAAGACAAAGTTAAGCGCAGATTAATCGAGGACCATCACATTAAAAGGGGAGATGCCAGGAATTTCTAGTTCATCTAGATTTTATAGATCTAGCCGCAAAGAGACTTTACGGTGACTAAGCAGCTGCCCATTTAATAGAGTATGTCGGCAATTGACCGAAAAATGAAAATATCTACACACAGTTATCAAAATTTGTCGATCGACGCATGTAACAGGAGAATTTATGGTGAAAGTAATGGCGTGCAGAGAATTTCAACTCAAGGGTAGCTCTATGAATATAAAATGTCAGAGAAGCCGGTGACTCATCCAAATTTCTCTAAGTAATTAATGAGACCCTCTCGGCAAGTACACTAGAAAGAAGAAGATATTTACTTGCAGTTCAGATGGATGAGAATAACATCAGATCATGCCTTTTCCATTTATGGCAAGTAACTACACTCAGATTTGTCGAGTGGTTAGGGTTTATTCAAAACTCTATTTTTAAAAGGGCTTATATTGTAAAACCCGGGGTAGTAAGGTTAAGAGGATAAAATTTAGGGTTTGAGAAGAAGATATTCCTAAAAAGATCAGGGTCTGTCCTGGGTCTATAAATACTTCTTCTGAATGTAAATCACGAGAGGCGAAAACTTAGAAATAAAAAGCTATTTGAGCAATTTCCTGCAAATTTGGTTTGAAAGCTTTGTTCTAGACCTAGAGTGGGTGTGATTTTCATTTTTTGTGATAGCGTGGCCAGGAGCCTAATCTCTTTCATTTTGTGATAAGTTCATCTTCTGTTGTTTTTGTTTCATTAAGGTTTATTTAAATTATGCTGTAGACCTGTGTTACCAGGATTAGATATGCTGCTAGGCTTCATTTTCTTTATTGTATGTTAGGGAAAATTACAGATTTAAGGTTCAGGCCTGTTCTAATTGCTCTGTCCTCACTGTGCGAGCTAGGCTACTGGTGAGAGATACCAATTTTAATCTTCCCTTCTATTTATAATTTTCTATTAGATCTGTTTCATATTTGTCTTATGCTCTTAGTTGAAAGTGATCTTAGAAAGCTGGACACTTTTCTCTTTGATTTGTTCTATTGTGAAGCTAACCGGTATAACTAAAATTGGTGGTTTTGGTTTTGCAGCTAAGTTAAATAAATTTCTCTTTCTGCCCTACCCTACTCTCTCTGTTCCATTGTGAAATGATCCATTTTTATCTTTCTTTAAATTTGTCTTTTATTTAAATCTGCTAAAGCATAAAGAGCTAGATCAAAGAACTGATTGTAAATCTGATTATCCACAAAAATAACCAACTCCAAAAACATTACTGAACTAAAGTCCCGAGCTCGTTGTAAGGTAACAGACAATCCACTTGAAACTATTCTAGAAGCGAAAAAGAGTGAATAGACATTCGACCCAACTCTGTAACTCACACCTTGGATATCCAACAAGATCCTAAAGTGAGTGGTATTTATCCCGTATAAGTGTTATCGGTATTTTATGCTCATTCTTCACAGGGTGTGTATAAAAGTCGAACCAACATTTAAAATTGGCGCTAGAAGGAGGGCAAGAACTTACGTTCTTAGTGCGCTTGAGTTGAGAAATATGATTGTATGTGGAATTTAACAAATACTGTGTTTTATCCAGAGTCTGGTAGCCTTTTTCCCTCCTCCTCAGCCTTTTAAAACTTGTTTGTTTGAGTTTTGCCTAAACAACGAAACTCAACACAAACATTTAAAATTGGCGCTAGAAGGAGGGCCTATTGAACTCCGTTCAGTATTGTAAGTTGTCTATGCAGAGTCTGGTATTTTATCTTTTGAATCCTTTTCCCTCCTCTTTAGCTCTTTTTAAACTTGTTTGTTTGAGTTTTTGCCTAAACAGCGAAACTCAACACCAACATTTAAAATTGCTAGAAAAGAGGACCTGGAGTTCAGTAGTCTGTTAAGGATTGTAAGGTTGTAAGTGCTGGTGAAAAGCTAGATTCTAATTATAGAGTAACAAGGTCCCACTCCAGAGCTGGAGAGATACTTGTACCTGAGTTAGAAAATCCTAGAAGAAGCAGCCTAAGAAGGGCCAAGTCCTTTTTTGAAATATTTTTATCACCACTTGTAGTTACTCCAACTGCAACTGAAAATATCATTGTCAATCAAGTAAAAATGGCAAACTGGTTAGGTTCCACTGCCTTAAATATCTCGGGTGCAGCCCATGACCTGCCCAGAAATCCTAAGAGATATCTTCCCAGATACAAACATGATGGAACTAGGACAGCAGAAGAACATCTAGTAGCATTCAAGAATGCTCTGAAATTGTTAAACGTACAGCATGAAGATGTGGCTTGCAGATTGTTCTCATTCACTCTCTAGGAGGTAGCTTACGACTAGTTTTTAAATCTCACTAACAATTCTAATACCAGTTGGAATGACTTGGAAAAGGTTTTTGTATCGTAGTTTGGTGAGGTAATAGATCCCAGTGTATTATATCAGCAGTTTTCTGGTATTAAAAGAGAAATAAATGAATCTATCAGATCTTACAATGTTAGATTTTAGAAGGCTTATGGTAGACTGACTGGTTATTATGTGCCAAATGCAGACCTGGCATTAGAGATTTTTAAGAATTCTCTGGATCCAATGAATTCTATTTTCTTGAAAATAGATCCCTCTATTACCAATTTAACAGAGGCTTACAAAGAAGCTTTGGTTTTGGAAAGATAGTTGGGACCCCAACCTTTAAATGCTCATCAAATTCCTTTGGTCACACAAGTTGCCCCTGTTTTCAATCCCATACCACATCAGATGATGTTGCCAGTGTGTCAGACTCCACCATCAGGAAATCCATTGGCTGTAGCACCCGTTGAAAATGTACAGAATCTAGGTAAAGAAGTTGATAACACAAGAGTTGAAGAAGTTTCAAGGGTAGTCCAAAAGTTGGCAAATGACTTTTTGACTTTCAAAAGGCAAGTTTCCACCGACAAAAACCCGAACAGGTTTTCTTATCAACAGAATAGATTCACTCGGCCCCCATACAAGCCCAATAAGGATTATAAAGGTAAAGGACATGATGTAAATATTTATGATTTAGCCTTGCCTAACTGGTGCAGGATTCATGGAACGTCTCAGCACGGGGAGTTGGATTGTTTGGAATTCTGTAATGCCTTTGAAGCTCTTTCTGGCGAGTTGGTTTCTCCTGAACAACAAAGGACTGCGGATGCCCCAAGTTCATCCAACCATAGTGCAGCTATGGTCTTAGATTCTTTCACTTTCCCAAAAGAATTAGAGAATGTTGTGGAGCTACCCATGGATGAAGTACAAAATTTTCAACAGTACAAGAGGGACAACTACAACCTCAGAAACAGAAATCCGGAGCCCAACACTACATCTACCCCTTCGGACAACTCCCACAGTGTTCCTTCGGATCCATCTTCAAGCAATAACCCATCTCCACCCAAGGGAGGAAATCCGAGAGGACCAGATGCATTTGTCCCTCCACTCAATAAAGGATATAATATAGTGGAGGACATGAAAAAAATCAAAGCCAACATCACTCTTCATGAGCTGGCCCAAATTTTTGAACAGAGGGATAACCTGATCAAAACATATTCTGAGCCTACTGCCAAACCTTTGGAAAAGGGAAAAAAGATGGCAAATACAAATGTGGCTATGTATAAAGAGAAGACTGAAGTTTCACCTTTTCTACTGACTATCCGAATATTTGGGAAAAACTTACACAACTGTCTGGTAGATTCGGGTGCTTTAGCTAATGTTATGCCTTTGGCCATTTGTCAATAGTTGGGTTTAACCCCAATGAACTTCGAGATGAGAGTCGTCCAATTGGATAAGTCTAAAGTTAAAGTGGTAGGTGAACTTCAAAATATACATATCCAGCTAGCATCTGAGCCAAGAGCGCAGCACATAATTGATATTCAGGTGGTGGATATTCCTATAGGATATAGGATGCTTCTGAGCAGGGATTGATCAAAATCATTGAATGGGTATTTGGCTACTAATTTCTCGCATATGTGGTTACCCTGGAATGGTTTTGCAAATCAATTAAGAATCAACAGAGAACCAAGATATAAAATCATGATTACAGAGTATAATGCCAAGAATGAGACTGCTAATCTTGCTGAGGGCTATTATATCAGGGTTTATAATTTGACAACTACTCAAAAGGAGAAATCGGTTAAAGCTCACCTTAATCACGATAATGAAGTTGGGATACTTCATATTGATGTAGCTAAGTCTAAGAAAGGTTATGGTATAGGGGTTTTTCTTAAAGGACCAAAAAATCAAATCGATTTTATGTCTTATCACTTGTAGTTTCCCTGTACTAATAATTTGGTAGAATATGAAGCATTAGTACTAGGATTAAAATTTGCTTTACATTACTTTGATCATGCAGATACGAAAACTTGTATGTTGGACTTGTTTGATTTGCAGGGTGGATGACTTCAAGCTGTGGAGCATTTTAGTCGGCACCAAGAGACAGTCAAGCGCTGGCTTGACGAGAGGGCCAATTTGAAGGCTTTCAAACTTGTAGACCTAGTGTTTCTATGGGAAAAATCCCATGAAAAGAAGCGTAAAAACACCAAGCTGCAACCTTTATGGATAGGGCCATACCATATTGCCAAAACCCTGGGTAATAATGCATTTCTTCTATAGGACCTGGAGGGTAATTTTCTGAACCTTCCTGTTAATGGTCAATATCTAAAGCATTATTTCTCAGCTTTACCATCCAATACATCGATTGAATAAATCACAAAGACGTTGTAACATGTGTATACATTGTAAATAAGCTTTGAGGTAGTTTGTTTTCATTTTATTTTGTGTATATATTGTAAGTAAGCTTTGAGGTAGTTTGTTTTATTTTATTTTTTTAATTTTAAAGGTTTGTGTTTTATCCTTTGGGGTCTGTATAAATTTCTTTAGCTTTTAAAATTCTATTTTTTTTAGTTTTTCCTGGGCAGCAAAGAAAAAGTCAGCCTTTTAAAAATTGTTTTATTCTGAGTTCAAAATCCAATGTTCATTCTGTTTTATTCTAATTGAGAGATAGTCTGCTTAAACTGAACAGTGGAACTATTTTGTTATTCAGAACAACAGTAGAAGGATGATTGAATTTTGTGTCTTGCATGCCACAATTATTTTAATTATAAAGAAACTGCTATACTGTTTGGCTGGAGAAACTCCCAAGGAATCCAAGAAAATTTGGTCGTAAGAGGGGACTTTGATTCGTGAAATTATTTGAGTATCCATAGAGGCTATCAGTACCCAAGCTGAAGTAGTTCCAGATTGATAAAATATAAAAAAAAAAAAATTGTTCTTTTTTAAGGCTTTTCATATTTCGGTATATTTCAAAGGAGAGAGAGAGAAGGTGAAATTTGAGTAAGACAACATAAAACTGGCACTCTGTTATTTTCTATACAAAAAAAAAAAGAGTTATGTAATGAAAGAGATAGCCAAGGCTTCAGAAGATGTTTTCTTTTACCAAGTTGTAGATACTACCTCACAGTTGTGGATCAGGGTCGTGAAAATCTAAAGAGTAACTCTGTCAGAGCTGTAAAAGGCTAAACTAGTAAACAGAGCCCTACTCTGTTTCCCAATTCTGGAAAAGTTGATCAATCCAAAGTACAACATTCGAAGGCCCAATCATTCTTGAAGAAAGTTTTATATGCTTATAATTGCACATCAAAAATCTTCCTTAAGTTATTCAACCTAGTATGTCCTTGGGAAAATTTAACAACTATCAGGTAGTAGTTAAATTATTTTGAAGAATATTTATGGCAAGGCATGATACATGGTCTATGTTGTTTTGAAACTAGAGTCCTGGGTTCTAAAATAATGCTACTATTTTACCCGTAGATATCGCCATTTGTTGAGAAGCAACACACCCCCATTGAAAAAATGAATTTCCATCCTTTGAAAATATTTAGCTTTCATTTTACAGTAGGGACCCTCTTGATGTTTTCCAGGTTTTTATTCCAAATTTTGCTTGCCTCCTTCTTCTTCAGGTTTTGCATATACCAAAGTATCCAAGTAGGCTTGCCTATGGCTTTTTTTTCAGTTTAGAATTCATTTTTAAAATGTAAGTCATTTCTGAGTAAAAAAGATCTTTCACAGATATGTAAAAATGCAAAATACAAATGAATGAATTCATTAGAGTCAACCTACAAATTCTAGAAATTTTGCTAAAAAATGGAAAGTGTGTCACGATATTCGTGATTTCGCAAAAAAATGGGCAAGAAGAAGCTAAGGCATAGAAGGCGTCGTGAAATCGCGACGTAAAATAGAAAAGTGCCTAAGGCAAGGAAGGTGTCGCGAAATCGTGACACAAAACAGAAATGTGTCGAAGGCAAGAAAGGTGTCACGAAATCACGACGTCATGATTTCACGACGTTGTGATTTCGTGACGTCATGAAATCGCGACACGACAGGGAAAAAGCAGCAGAGTCAAGGGACCGTCATGATTTTGCGACATGTTACGAAATCGCGACATGTCATGTTTTCAGGGCAGAGTCCAGCAAAAGCAGCAGAGTCAAGGGGAATGTCATGATTTTGTGACATGTCACAAAATCGTGACATGTCGCGTTCTTACGGCAGAATCCAGCAAAAGTAACAGAGTCAAGGGGAATGTCATGATTTTGCGACATGTCGCGAAATCGTGACATGTCACATTTTTGCGGTAGAGTCTAGCAAAAGCAGCAAAGTCAAGGGGAATATCGTGATATCGTGACATGTCACGTTTTCATGGCAGAGTCCAACAAAAGCAGCACAGAGTCAAGGGAACGTCGTGATTTCGCGACATGTCATGAAATCGCGACATGTTGCGGTTTCACGGCAAAAGAGACAAAGAGGCCAAAATGAAAAGCAGCTGGAGGAAAGCATCGTGTTATCATGACATGTGTCAAAAGAAAATAAAGCCGACATATAATGAACATTAAGGTTTTGATTTAATAATATTAAAATGCTGACCCTTGCTTTTATTTTGCAAAAAGTGATACAATTGCATGATGGCGAAAGTAATGACGAGAAAGACAAAGTTAAGCGCAAATTAATCGAGGACCGTCACATTGAAAGGGGAGATGCCGAGAATTGCTGGTTCATCCAGATTTTACAAATCTGGCTACAAAGAGACTTTACGGTGACTAAGTAGCTACCCATTTAATAGAGTATGTCGGCAATTGACCGAAAAATGAAAATATCTACACATAGTTATCGAAATTTGCCGATGGACGCATTTAATAGGAGAATTTATGGTGAAAGTAATGGCGTGCAGAGAATTTCAACTCAAGGGCGACTCTACGAAGATAAAATGTCAGAGAAGCCGGTGACTCATCCGAATTTCTCTAAGGAATTAATGAGACCCTCCCGACAAGTACACCAGAAAGATGAATATATTTACTTGCAGTTACATATGGATGAGAATAACATCAGATCATGCCTTTTCCATTTATGGCAAGTAACTACACTCAGATTTGCAGAGTGGTTAGGGTTTATTCAAAACTCTATTTTTAAAAGGGCTTATATTGTAAAACCCGGGGTAGTAAGGTTAAGAGGATAAAATTTAGGGTTTGAGAAGAAGATATTCCTAAAAAGATCAGGGTCTGTCCTGGGTCTATAAATACTTCTTCTGAATGTAAATCATGAGAGGCAAAAACTTAGAAATAAAAAGCTATTTGAGCAATTTCCTGCAAATTTGGTTTGAAAGCTTTGTTCTGGACCTAGAGTGGGTGTGATTTTCATTTTTACGTGATAGCGTGGCCAGGAGCCTAATCTCTTTCAGATTGTGATAAGTTCATCTTCTGTTGTTTTCGTTTCATTAAGGTTTATTTAAATTATGCTGTAGACCTATGTTACCAGGATTGGATATGTTGCTAGGCTTCATTTTTTTAATTGTATGTTAGGAAAAATTATAGATTTAAGGTTTAGGTCTGTTCTAATTGCTCTGTCCTCACTGTGCGAGCTAGGCTGCTGGTGAGAGATACCAATTTTAACCGACTTCCCTTATGTTTATAATTTTTTGTTAGATCTATTTCATCTTTGTCTTATGCTCTTAGTTGAAAGTGATCTTAGAAAGCTGGACACTTTCCTCTTTGATTTGTTCTATTGTGAAGCTAACCGGTATAACTAAAATTGGTGGTTTTGGTTTTGTAGCTAAGTTAGATAAATTTCTCTTTCTGCCCTACCCTACTCTCTCTGTTCCACCGTGAAATGATCCATTTTTATCTTTCTTTAAATTTGTATTTTATTTAAATCTGCTAAAGCATAAAGAGCTAGATCAAAGAACTGATTGTAAATCTGATTATCCATAAAATAACCAACTCCAAAAACATTACTGAACTGAAGTCCCGAACCCGTTGTAAGGTAACATACAGTCCACTTGAAACTATTCCAGAAGTGGAAAAAAGTGAATAGACATTCGACCCAACTCTGTAACTCACACCTTGGATATCCAACAAGATCCTAATGTGAGTGGGATTTATCCCGTATAAGTGTTATCGGTATTTTATGCTCATTCTTCACAGGGTGTGTATAAAAGTCAAACCAACACATATAATGTTTAAACCTTGATTAAGCCAAAAAGGGTGGTGATTAGCAACGCATTTAAACTGTTGTTAAACTTTTTTAGTAATCTTAATTAATCACATAGGGTTTTTACCTTTTTAATGCATCTTTTATGGGAGCGATACCATTGGATCGGATCTAGATCGAGCGTTGTTATCCAATTTTCCCAACTTGCTTGATGATTATTTCAAAGGGGGGCACGTATCCTTAGTGTTTTATTACCATAGCATTTTAACATGTGATTTAATTAAAACGAGTGCAACTGATGAATTTGAGTTTGCTTGAGCACTATCGTCTAATATGTTGGAGTTGTTCGTTGTTTAATTAGTAACTTTGATCTATGTTGACTCGTTAAATATTTTGAATTTTTAGATATTGCGTAGCCATTAGATTGACTTAGACTCAAGCACGTTCATCTAGATTGGCAAATTTGCATCAATTTTAATCACTTTTTGACTTTAGGTTATAATCTTCATATAATATTGACATCCTTTATTTAAACTTTAAATGATTTATTGGAACGCAACCATCCTATTAAACTTGAATTGAGTGTGGCCCTCGGATTAGATCTAAGATGCTTGTATTTTAATTAAATGGGGTGCATACCCTCAAGTCTTAATTAAGATTTTTTTTCGAACTTAAGCCTTTTGGGTTTTTAGATCACGATGTTGGATTAGTATTTCCCCTTACTTTAGAATACCTTAGGGTTTTAAATTTTATCATTTGATTTAGACCCAAGGGAAACTTATTTTAGGAGGTTCAGATTTTGGCTTTAGAATTTGATTAATAATATTTTGCCATATCCACTTTTGAGGTATTTGAGCATTAAAAGAGGCACACATTAAGAACAACAAATGTTAAACTTTATCAAATCGACCAATGAAAAATTAAATTATCCACACCAACCGAAGAAGTGACCAATATTATTAACATTTTGATTGAAACCAAAAATTTAAATTTGGAGGTTTTAAATTTGAGTCAAATATGGCTCCAAAAACACTATAGGAAATTCTACTTGATTGTATTCAATAAAAATGCTTATTTGGGAATAGAACCACTTTTTGTAAATTCTTGTCAATAACTTTTGACCAGTTGTAACAGTCATACCAGAATGTTGTTACTAGTTGGCAATAACTGAGAAGAAGATAAAAGTATCAAGTTTTGAGTGTAAACATTAGAAACTATTTTTTATGTAATTTATCTATTTTCAATTCATTCCAAATTGGTAAGTAGGAAGCACTAAGGTTGTAGGCTAATTCAAACTGCCAAGTGTAACCTTCAGTTTGTCTTCACCCACTAATTAGGAATAGAGTTGCTAGACAAGCATTCTATCATTATAACCATTCAAATGTACATGTATGAGAGGGTCTTGTCCTCTCTCTTATATAAAGAGAAACAACCTATGATATGAATTAATGTAATAAGTTGTTAGCTAAGGATAAGCATTGTAACCAATCAAATTTAATGTGTTCTTATCCATTGTAATGCTTTGTAATGTCTATTTATAGACACATTTTGATATTGTAATACAATTTTCATTCATGCAAACCTTTGGTTGTTTATTAATATGTGTGTATTCCATATCATTGGTATAAAAGTCGAGCACTGGGTATGCAAGTATCCTCTTCCTCTAGATCATTTTTGGTTCAAACGAGGAGCAAGAAAACCTCTCGTGGATCTTGGTTTGGTGGTTTCATCCATATTGGAACACTTTTACATTTTATTACAGATATTTAGAAGCTTTTAGCTTGGTTTGAACTTTATTGGATTTGAAAACTCGGCTTTATCCATTTTTGTTTCGTACTCATGCACTTGCACCTTTTTGTTCATGATAACCATCCATTTTTGTATCTTATGGTATGACATCAATTTTGACCATTTCGCTCGAAGAGATCTCTGATAAACTATTTGACCTCACCGTAACACTTCAACAAATCCACATGAATATGAATGCCACTTTTCAATAGCTTCAAGCTAAAATCATTGTCGCTGCTAATGAAGATCTTGACCCAAAAATTGTCGTAGTTTCTGAAGAAACACCTGGATTTGAACCAATATTTATGGGAAAAATACCCATCATCTTGCCATTAGATGATGTTGCTAATGGTAATGATCTTTATCTATAGTAGATCTGAGATTATTTGAAGCTCCTATTTCTAATGAAGATGCTCCTCCTTCTAAAATTAAGAAGATCTATTGACCATTGTTTTCGCTTGTGGCTCCCTGCCAAACACTTTCCACTTGATTCAACCATCTTCGGTGAAGCTCCAAACACTTTCAGGCTGATCTATCATATTCACCATGTGGTATTACATTTTTGCTTGATCTAACAGTTTATGGAGATATTTAGACACTTCCATCAACTTTCCCATGTATCAGTCACTCACGCATTCTTTCAATTTTTTAGTGTCTATTAGTTGTTCACTACTCTTCCTACCCAGAAGCTCATCGTGCATCACATTCAATCGTGCCCTCCATCATTCATAACTCACATCGTGTTTATTTTTGTCGATCAATAGCAGATGCAAGATCATTCATGTACCTTCTTCTATGGCCCCCATTGTATGCAACATTGTTGCTCTCACTACAGGTCACCTACACACACCTTTGCTCACATCATCAGTGTTGTAGCTCCAGCCAGTTTGATTATGCCTTTTGAAAAAAATTGATGATCGATCTACTGTTGTTTTGGTGTTTACAAAAATTTCAATGACCACTTGTTGATCGCTCTACCCATGATTTCTTTCATGCACCACCAACTCAACTGTGTTGCTGCTCTATTTTTGTTTGCTTGTTCAACACTCATTTCACCTCGCTCCTCCACTTGCAGGAGCTCTTACCTCTTGTAGCCCACTATTGGAGGAACACTCTGCATCGTCATTTTCTCTAGTGTGTATTTCCTATGGGTACTACATTTTTGATGTAATTTCACACTTTTTCTCCTATTGTTACCTATTTTTCAGACACTTACAACTCTTTCCAAATTCTTTTTCATGATTTTGGTAGCATTGATATTTTTTTGGATGATCTCCATTATTTTTTGCCATAATCATGTGTTCGACTTCTTGTAGATCATCTTTCAACGTCACTACAACTCTTTGGCGATGAAAATATAATTTTTTTCCTAAGGTTTTGAGGATTCCTGGTGATCTTTTTCTTCTATTCATCTATTTTTGACCTGACATCATAATTTCAATAGTTTTTGGTTTTCCACCACTTGACGTCATGATGATTTGCAAATTTTGTTATGGGAATTATCGCACATTAGGTATGTTTCATCTATATAGCCCTTTATTTTCCCCATCACACTCTATAAGATATAGCTAGATTTCATTGGCTATTACTCCCCTCTATCATTGCTTAAAACTACTACCCATATTTCCCATCAGTTACCATGCCCAATCTATGTCCATGTATCTATTGTGTCAATCCATTCGAGTCCTATGCATCATTTTGTATTCATCATTGGTCACTGTCCTCATCATTGGTATGTCCACTATCCATTTGAGTCATGCATGTCATTATGTATTCATCATTGTTCATTTTCCTAATCATTGGTCCATCCACTATCTAGTCTATCGTATCACTATCCTCTATCAGTCCAGTCACTGTCCTCTGAAAGGGTTTTACTCCTTTCTTGCAAAATTAAAATAATGAGATATGAAAATTGAGAGACTGGATAATGTTTACACCACTTAGAGAGGGTATTTCTTTGCTTATTCAAGTAATTTATAATAAATATATTTGATGATGAATTAAATGAACATGATGATGATTATAAATATGTAAAATTATAAAGGGTCACAACCCTTAATAATAATAATGATTCGTAACATGGATCCCCTCCTCAAAAATATTTATCCTCAAAGTTGGATAATATTGGAGAATACTCTTAGACTCCCAAGTAGCATCTTCTTTGGGAAGGTCTTACCACTTAATGAGAAACTCCTAAATGTAACGTGAGCGAAGTTGTCACTCTCAGGTACGAAGTATGGCTTTTGGTAGGAGAGTTATACGACCCTCATCATCAATTAGTGGAATCTCTATTTGGGATCATACCTTTTGACCAATAACGGCTTTGAGACAGGAAATATGGAACACTAGATGGATGAGAGATGAAGGAGGAATATCCAAGTGATAGGCTACTTCATTGATGCGATGAATGACTTTGTAAGATCCATAAAAGCGAGGAGCCAATTTCTGACTAGACTTGATCTTCAATGATAATTGTTTGTAAGGTTGTAAGAGTAGGAAAACCATGTCACCAAATTTGAATTGGCGTTTAGAGTACTTTAAATTATGTTGTTGCTTCATACAATTTTGTGCTTGGATCAAATTGTCTTTAAGAAGAGTAAGCATCATTTGACGGTGTTGTAACAAGTCATCAACCTGAGCCACCTTAGAAGTATCGGGTACATAGTCTGTGAGGGATGGTGGTTTTTGACCATACAAGGCTTCAAAGGGTGACATCTTAAGGGAGGTGTGATAAGAGGTATTATACCACCATTATGCTAAGGAAAGCCATTGACTCCAGTGATGTTACTTATCTTGAGCAAAACATTGGAGGTAGGTTCCTAAACACTTGTCAACTATCTCTGTTTGACCATCCAATTGGGGATGATATGCGAAAGATATATTTAACTTCGTACCACTAAGGTAAAATAATTCTATCCAAAAATTTCTTGTAAAGATAGGATCGTAATCACTAATAATTATTTTGGGTATACCATGTAGTTTGAAGATTGAATCCAAAAATACTTTAGCCACCTTACTTGCCGAATAGGGATGTTGTAAGGCACTAAAATGAGCATATTTGGAGAGACTATCTACTACTACAAAAATCACTATTTTACCCTCAGATTTAGGTATCCCCTCGATGAAATCCATAGAAATGTGCTCCCAATTATGATTAGGGATGGATAATGGTTGTAATAGACTAGGGGTTTTGATTATTTCTCATTTGTTACGTTGATAGACTTCAAATTTAGCCACAAATATTTTGATATCAAATTTTAGACCTTTCCACAAAAATGATTGCTTTTCTCTTTGGTAGGTTTTCAAGAATCCTAAATGTCCTGCCATCATAGATGCATGCACTTCTTAGAGAATTGTGGATTTAAGAGTGGAATAAGGAGAGAGGTAAATTTGATCTTTCTTGTGAAGTACTCCATCCTCATAAGAGAAGTATGGATGCAAGGATGATCCTGAATTTATATCATGATATATTTAAGTGATCTCTTCATCGACCATCCATTCTTTTTGAAGTTGGGCAAGCCACTAGGAACAAGGACCTGAGATTGTATTTATGGTTACTTCATCTTCGTATTGATGGGACAAGGCATCAGCTACTACATTTTCTTTACCCTTTTTGTATTCAATGATGAAATCGTAACCTAATAGTTTTGTCAACCATTTATTTTGTTCGAGATAGGAAAGACGTTGTTCCAAGAAATGTTTAAGACTACTATGATCAATTTTTATGATGAAGCGATTACTTAATAAGTAATGCCTCCATTTTTATATCGCATGTAGAATAGCTAGCATTTATTTTTTGTAAGTGGATCGTCCCAAATTCTTTCTAAAAAATTGTTTACTCTCAAAATCTAAGGAATGACCTTCCTACATTAAAACAACTCCAATACCTATCCCTGAAGCATCACACTCAATTATTAAGGGCTTTCTAAAATCAAGAGTGTCCAAGATGGGTGTGGAACACATAGCCTCTTTTAGGGCATTGAAATCTTGTGATGCTACATCATTCCAATGGAAAGCTTCCTTTTTTGTAAGATTTGTGAGGGGTGTTGCGATCTTCCCATAGTTGCAGATAAACTTTCAATAATAATTTGTGAGTCCTAAGAATCCTCGAAGCTTTTTTAGTGTCTTTGGTAAAGGCCAATCTTGAATAGCCTTTATTTTATTAGGATCAACTTTAACTCCTTCATGAGAGACTATGTGACCTAAATATTCGACTTCCTAGATCCCAAATGCACATTTGAATATTTTAACGAATAATTTATCCTTTTGTAATAAATAAATAACCTTGTCAACATTATCTAAATGGTCCTTCTAATATTTACATTAAATTAAGATATCGTCAAAGAAAAAAAGAACAAATTTACAAAGATATGGTCTAAAAACATGGTTCATAAAACTTTGAAAAGTAGGTGGGGCATTGGTTAGACCGAAAGGCATGACTAAGAACTCATAGTGGCATTCATGAGTATGAAAATCTATTTTTGGGATATCTTATTCTCTAATCCTAATTTGGTGAAAGCCTGAGTGCAAGTCTAGCTTAGTGAAATATTGTGCACCATGTATTTCATCTAACAAGTCATCGATGATGGGAATAGGAAATTTGTCTTTGATGGTAAGTTTGTTAAGGGGAAAAAAATTAGGACACATGCACCATGAATTATCCTTACAATATGCCATAACAATGGGAGATGAATAAGGACTAGTGCTTGGTCGAATGATTTCGTGTTCTAGCATATCTTGGACAAATTTCTTAATTTCAGTCTTTATTGGTTGTGGATGGTGATAAGGGCATATATTAGGAGGTAGGTTACTAGGAATTAGATGGATAGCATGATCATGAGACCTTCTAGGAGGTAGACCATATGGTTCACTAAATACCACTTCATAATTATCCACAACATTTTAAAGGTCCACAGGTAGAGTTGGAGATGAAGAATCTAAGGATTTAACCTCAAGGAAATTTATTTGAGCAATAAAACTGTAGCCACCTTTTCGCAATATTTTTTCTATGCAATGTAAACTCACTATGTGAGAAGGAGGGAGTTCAATCCCTTGAAGATAAATATTTTTCCATTTTTTGACCACTTGATATATAATTTTTGGAGATTAAGAATAACATCACCATGTTGATATAACCATTGTGATCCTAGAAGGACATTCAAACTACCTAGGTTCATAACAAAAAGTATACCTGTCCATGTATAATTTCCCATTTGGATTGTTACCTTGGATGTTCAACCTATGTATTGAGCATTACCTCCATTAACAATAAGTACTTGGAATTTATCTTGATTGGAATTCTGGATATACATATTTAAGGATTTGGTTGTTTTAAAGTTGATTAAGTTATGCGTACTTCCAGATTCAATAAACACATTAACACGTTGGTGTTTAATGTATCCTTGCACCTTAATAGTGTGATGAGATTGAATACCCATGAGTAGATGTATTGAAAGGGCCACTGTATCATCTTCTAGTGTTTTCTCTTTTGCAGGTTTCATAGAAGGCTCTGGTTGAGGTATATCCTCTTCTTCAGCTACTAGGGAATCTTCATATTCTAAATTAAAGTTTTGACATTGTACACAAGCTTGCTCTCATGGGTGATGTGAGTGATATTTATAGAAAAATAATCTTGTGGGATGATCGAAGTTGTGATATGGCTGACGAGAGTTGAAGTCTCGATGATATGGAGGAGCAACATTTTGGAGTTTTTGTTCTACTACTTGAGCGATAAATTGTTTCTCATCTAAGGTATAAGGATAATTCATGCCAACTTCTTTATGAATCTTATCCTTAATACCATAGAAAAATTTAGAAACCACCACTGCTAGACTTAATTCATGGGTATAGGTTAGTAGACTAGTAAATTTTGAGATATAGTCGTCTACCAATCCTGTATGCTTGATTTGCATAAGGTGAACAACATATGATTGGGATGATCCTTTATCATATCTTTTGAGAAAATTTTCCTTAAATTCATACCATAAAAGAGGATACTGATTTTCATGTAGTTAACATAATAGCCATTGATATGCTTGTGTACCCAGTTTAGAAGATGTGAATGTAACACGACCTATTTCAGGGATATGGTGTAATTGGATAAGTCCTTCCATATTTGATAGCCATCCACAAGGTTCAACACCTTCAAATGTGGGCATGTCGACTTGAGGAAAATGGACATCATGTGATCATTCCAAGTACTGGGAAGCACCACCTGCTTCTGGATCTAAATCATTAGCAAATCATTGATTTGTAGCAACTTGTCTCTAGCGACTATTTAAAGGTTCAATATTTAGGGTAGTTTATAAGCAAGGGGTGAGGGGTGGTGTAATGGATGAAATGTGAGACTCAATAGCTCGTAGAGTTGTGTGTACTTATTTCAATATTGATTCTTTTTTAGTCAGATATTATTTTAGAGAAGCATCCACATTTGGAGGAATTGGTATAAACTCCCTGGGAGGCAGGTTATTGAGAGTAGAATCTGTTTGGTTTAGAAAATTTATTGTAGAATAACATTGTTGGTTTAAACTAGTGATGTGATTGGGATTTATTTGAATTCTTGGTGGTCACTTTTTGGTCATAAATTCATTAATAGACGGAGTATTTCTTTGTAGTTTTCCATTGACTTGATTCCACTCCTTAGAAATTATTTCTTCTTGAAAAAATTGCAACTTTTGTTAAATTGTTGAAAAAAATTGCTAATTTTTTGTCAATTTTTTTTTTAATGCAAAAAATTGCAAACCAAATCTGCAAAAAGAAATTTCAAAAGATATGGTAAAAAAAAAAAATTGGTTTTATTTTGAATGAATAAAAAGCAATTTCAAATTTCAATTTTACAATTGGAAATTAACACAATAGTCACAAGGTGGATAGAACAATGATCAGATTAATTTATTTAGCAGTGATTTGCACTATGAACAAATGGGTGACAGATTTGATACAGTTGGCAAATGATTTGATTAGGAGGAGGAAGGTTTGATGCAGTTTAGTGGGCGATTTGACCAAATGAATATTAGTGCTCATGAGGGAGGGTGATCCACCGGTTAGTGGACACTCTAGTATGCATGACTTGGACAATATAAAGCCATTGAATCATCCCACATCATAAGTGTGGGATTATAATCCCATTTTAACTTTCTATTTGACACACAGTTTCAGTGGAGAAGGATTAAACTTTAGAATTTCTTAATAAATTCTCCACATGGCAGTGATTGATGAGCACATTTATTTTAGAACTGGTTTAAATTTTTGTGATGTTCAGACGTCGCTATTACACGTTTTCTAATATGCTATTGAAAGCACCTTTGAGCAGAACCCTCAAAACAATAACAGAGACGAGAAAAAATGTTTTTATACTGGAATAAACTATCATGCCAGGGAAGTTGATACCAGTTGGAAGGAAGGTTGATACGTCGACTTAACCCTAGACCTCATTGGGAAAATATAATTTTACTTGGAGTGTCACCGATCACCTTCTGAATGCTATACAAAGTTTTGTAAGCAACACAATCACATTGTTATCCCTTTGCTGGTTCAATGTTCATTCCAAATGACACCCAAATTCTTTCTATGGTTATGATATTTGCCAACAAACACTGCTTCTCGGCTACAAAATTTGATTCTTATTGATATCCACGGTTGATAACAACTTACAATCTGCCTAGATCAAAGCTCTAATACCACTTGAAAGGGTTTTACTCTTCTTACATAATTAAAACAATGAGATATGAAAACTGAGATATTGGATAATGTTTGCCACTTAGAGAGGGCAATTCTTTGTTTATTCAAGCAATGTATAATAAATATATTTGATGATGAATGAAATGAACATGATGATGATTATAAATATGTAAAATTGTAAAGGGTTATGACCCTTAATAATAATAATGATTCGTAACATCCATGTCCATTGTTGGTCATCCATGTGCCTCTCAGATGCCTACATCAGCACCCCTTTGTCGTATGCCCTCTTGGATACCTATGCAGCATGTTCGATGTTCGATCGTATCTCCATGTCAGCTCATTGTCGACATCCTCTGTCATGTTAGTTGTGCCACATTCTATGTTGTAGTCCACGTCGACCAGTTGCTAACATCCATGTGGCCTGTCAACAGGCCACGTTCGCCTTGCATTCCACCACTAACCGTTGTTGCTTGCATTAAATTTTATTAATGCCCACCTTTTCCTTCATTAAATGTGTGTGGCTTTTCCATAATTAAATGCTTGCGACCTATACTCAAAAACAAAAATTAAATAAGGTGTGTTACCCGCTTTCATTAAATGCAATAGTTTGTTGTTTTCATTAATGCATGAAACCAAAAATTTAATTTACTTTACTGTTGGCACCAGTTGGCATATTTTGGTGCAAATTTCAAGGAATCTTCTTTGACATATTTACTGTACCACTGATGTTTATTTCTTCTATCGAATTGAGAGATCCATTCAGCTATTCATTGGTATAGTTGTGTTTACAGTCGTTGAAGAGTATTTTTCCAGCCTGATGCAGAGCTAGTGTTCATTTTTGGTTTTTTGAAGACTTGTAAACATTTGTCATTTTGGTCTTCTTTTTTTGTAGCAAGAGTATATTGTTTGTTGTACCTGATACTCCTGGTTTTTTTCCTCTTTCTCTTCCACCCTTGTACGCATTGGGGACCGATGCTTTCTCAATGGGGAGGAATGATAAGGATTAATGTAATAAGTTGTTAGCTAAGGATAAGCATTGTAACCGATCACATTTAATGCGTTCTTATCCATTGTAATGCTTTGTAATACCTATTTATAGGCACCTTTTGATATTGTAATACAGTTTTCATTCATGCAAACCTTTGGTTGTATGTTAGTATTTGTGTGTTCCATATCAACCTAGGGTCTAAGAGGAGAAGTTGAATAGTAAGGTTATGCTACTAAATTTTTGTTATAGTTTGTAGTTAATTGTTGAAACCATATGCAATAAAAATCTATTATATATTTATCATTGTGTTACATATTTGTGATCTAAAGTGAGACTTCCTCCCTTGCATTTTGTTGTGAGAGGACCCACTCCTAGCAAGGTGGAAGATACTTTTATTATTGCTTTATTTTTTATGCAATACTAGATTAGATTTTATTATCATTTCATGGATTCATAGTAACTAGTTAGTACATCATTTATTTCCTAGGAAAAGAAAATAAAAAAAATATAAATAGTTGGATCAAGTTCAAATTTATTTCCTAAAATATAATTTACTTTTCTACTGTAATTAGAATATCTTAGTTATAAGCCTTAGAAGGGTGCAGGACCAGACCACCTTCTTTTGTCATCATTGTTGTTCCTAGGTAAACGTGATTTCGAGCGAAATAATGAGCCTTTGGCTCCTATTATGGTTAATCACCTAGTTCCCCCTATATTTAAGATTCCCAAAATCCAACTGGAAGGGAATAAAGATCCCATTATCCATCTTAGATATTTTTAAATTGCTTGTAGTCATATTGCACCTAATGAAATGCTTCTTCTTAGGCTCTTCCCCACTAGCCTTAGTGATTTTGCTTTGGACTACCTCTTCATTTTAGTTGTAGTTAGAATCTTAATTTTGTTTTCTAAATTACAATAGCTTAAGACTCCAAAAAATGACTTGAACTAGATACTTCCTAGTGCATATTGCCCATAGGACACCACCCCTAGTTTGACAAATTTAAAAGTGACCTTAGTAAAGTGTGGTAATAATGACACCCATTATGTCTCATTCATGAAAAAGTTAGAAAATACAAATTTATTGCATATGACACCCATTATGTCTCATTCATGAAAAAGTTAGAAAATACAAATTTATTGCATATGGTAAAGGAATAGGAAAAATATACGAGCTTTATATACTTCATCATTATAATCTAGCAATAATTTTTAACTCTAATATTTTTACATCACTTTACGGTCATCTAATTTTTGGCTATCTTATTGCATTTCAAAATAAGCACATCATCGAAGGTCTTACTTCTATGAAGATATCTACTCAAATTTACCCTTGTTGATTAGTTAGAAAGCAATATGAAGCTCCATTTAAATCTTCATAATCTTGATCCAAAGGGCCTCTCAAGCTAGTTCATATTGATCTTTATGGACCCATGGCTCCAAATATTTTTACCTTTTTGTTGATGATCATACTCCTAAAATGCGGGTATTATTTTTGTAGAACAAGTATGAATCCTTTTTCTACTTCAAATAGCTTAAGGCTCAAGTTGAAATATTCATAGGTGATTGGGTCATGTACTCTACTATGATCGAGGGGGATTTTACCAATATTGAGTTTTTAGGTTTCTTGAAGGAACATAGGATTCATCAATAATTGATAACTGCTTACACATGACAACAAAATGGTGTTGCTAAACATTGAAATAGAGCCATCATGGAAATGGTTTGATGCATGATGAAAGATTCTCAACTTTCACTCTCTTTTTGAAAAAAAGTAATACATACTACAGTCTACTTGCTCAATTGTACCCCCACTACATCACTTGATCATATCACTCTAGAAGAAGCATGGACTGGGTATAAGCTATTAATCTCCCATATTCATGTGTTTGGTTGTACAACATATATACACATCCCAAAGGAGAAGATATAAAAACTAGATGAGATAATGATGAATCAAAAGCCTATAGATTATTTGATATGGCTACCAAAAAATTATATATTAGCCATGATGTCATCCTTGATGCAAAATATAAGTCACCCCCATCGTCATTATAGGAATATTCATTCAAATCTATTCCAACAATATTTTAAAGTGATGAAAATGAAGAATATGCTAATGAGGAAGTCTCAAGACAACATTGATAACGATAATGGAGGAGACATGGACCAAATTAATTTTCCACATCAAACATGGAAAATTGCCAAGTGGTATATTAGCACATTCATAATTTCAAGGATAGATGTATTTTTAGATACATCTACCATGGGACCAAGGATACGTAGAATGGCTCATGGTGGGATAAATTTAGCCCTAATGAGTATTGTTGTATAGATTTTTGAATGAACCATAGTGTAGGAAGCTCTTATGTCTAATTATTGGAATAATAATATTTATACTGAATATCAAGCATTAATGAATAACAAAAGTTGGTAGATTTTTAATCATCCACCAAGGAAGAAGGCCATTAGATACAAATGGATTTTCAAGATTAAATATAAAATATGGTAATATTGATAAAAACAAGATGCAATTCATAGCCAAGGGATATGCACAAAAAGAAGATATCAACTATGAAGAAACATTTACACTTACAAAAATAATAAAGACCATCAAAATGATCTTTGCTCTAGCTACACAATTTGGCTGGAGGATTCATCAAATGGACATCAAAAATGTCTTCCTCAATGGAGACTTAAAAGAAGAAGTCTATATGACTCAACCAAAGGGATTCATCACACATAGACAAGGAACAAAGGTGTGTAAATTGATCAAATCTATCTATAGTATCAAGTAGGCTCCTTTGATCCTGGTATATAAAAATAGATTAACATTTTAAAAAATATGGTTTCAAGAGAAATCCATATGATCCAAATTTGTACCACAAGGAACAAGGGGGGAAGTTGTGATCATCATTGTATATGTGGATGATTTGGTCATCACAAGAAGTTTTGAGAAAATGATTCTTGCAGCAAAGGATGACTTGAAAAGCTCATTTGACATGATTGGTCTTGGATTATCGCACTATTGTCTAAAATTGGAGAGGTGGAAGAGACATCACTGCATATTTATCTCATATATCAAATATGCTAAGACACTTCTTGAGAAGTATCACATGAATAATTTTAATTCCATGACGAATCCTATGCAACAAAGGCTACAAATCTTATGATCTTATTTCTCTCCACTAGTGAATGCAACTCTCTATCAACAATGGGTTAGAAGTAAAACTGAATTGAAAATCCTATGAAGAAATGGGTCAATCTTTGTGGAGTGCAAATCATTTCAAAATAGAGCGTTGTTGGAATACCTAAAATTTTCAATTATATGGGACAACCTTATTCCTTATTGAGAGGGAGTTAGTGGTTGATCATTTATGATTTCAACCACTTCAATCAAACTAGTTTTTCCAAAGGCTTGACATTTTAACATTTTTTAGTTTATATAAAAAATTTCATTGAAAAAATAATTAAGTCATTATTGTTTCTCCTCGATCAAACTAGACCAATAGAAATTGTGTCATCCTAACCAATTAAATTGATTAATGAATGTAAGTTTAGAAAATCTATGTGACTTAACCTCCTTGGTGGGTTGAATGTCTTACTAGATCTAAAAGCATTGGTCATTGGATGTGTCCTTGATATTTTGAGTCTATTTTTCACTTAAAAGTGGACAATCAAGTGTTCAATGGATCTTATTGACATTGATATGATTGAAGTACTTTGGATGATGGTTTAACTCTTCATGTATGTCAAGAGTACTTTATATGTAAGGTTGATCTCTTTATAAAGTGGGTTGAGGGTTCTCTTAGTCAAAGATGTGGCACGTGTGATCTCACAATATCTTGCTCTAATAATCTATTTAGTTGGTGAAGGGTCTTCTAAACTATTAAATTCTTGTAAGTGCAATAGTATTATCACTCAAAAAAGTACAACAAAACCACAAAAAATAATATAAGATAGAATTTGATAGAAAATATTCCATGGGAATAATATTTTAGCAAACTTGAACTTTGATCTTTTGTTACATGTGGGGCGCATTCATTCCCAAGTCTATGGGACTTCTAACACACCTCGAAATATTATTAATAAACTTCATTAACTTTCTCATATGGTTCAGGATCTTTAGAAGGTCCAACAAAAAACTAAAAATAAAGCAGTTAACAATGATAAGCAAGTTCAGGTTTTGATTACTTCTATTTCTTCTTTTTGATTACTTCTATTTCTTCTTTGAAAACTTCTGAAGATATCATAGAAGACACACCCATAATTTCTCCATATAATAGGCTTTGCCTCGTATGAGAGAGCCTCGTATGAATGTTAATATATGGTATATTGCAATAATATATAACTATAGTCTTTTTATTAATCCATAATTTAACTATAGTCTTTTTATTCCTCTCTAACTCATATAGTCGTATGAATGAATATTTGGGTGACTTCATTGAGAAGAAGCCTCATAAATGAAAAAACTTGAATTCCTTCTGGATGGCGCTGCAAGGGTTCGAGGATGGTGTGTACGGCCTGCATGCATCGCCGTGAGGTGTGCATGCTGGTGCATGTCTCTGTTTATATTCTCTTTTGCTGCGTGGGTGATTGCAGAGGTGTGGGGGGGGGTTTTTGAAGTTTGGGGGCGGGTTATTTCTGTAGTTTGGGGCCGTAATTTTTATTTTTATTTTTTCTACTGCTTTGTGGTGGTCTACGAAGGGGTTTTGGTGGAGAGTATTTCTTCACTTTTGAGCTTAAAGACATGGCTTCGTTCGGAGGGGCCATTGGTGTGAATGGACGATCGTTTCAAGAGGCTCTCATGGGGCCTGGTGAGTCCTCATCTGGGGATGGTTTCGAGATTAATGGGAGTTCTTCCCCATCTGGGTTTTTTAAAGCTAAGAAGGTGAATGGTTGTTTGGAGAAGGCTGTGGAGAGACCGGTTCTGGTTCTTCAACCCGATTTACTTATAGATGATATTGAGTACATGTCAAAGCATGCTCTAATTTGTAAATTTCTTGGTATTCGGGTTTCGATTATGGCGTTGGAGTCTTGGGCGTGCAATGTTTGGAATCCCGTGGGAGACATGGATATTATGATGGGGGCCAATAATTATTTTTTGGTTGTTTTTTCATGCTTGGAGGATCGTTGCAAGGCCTTTGAGGGTGGCCCGTATTTTTATAATCAGGTTGGACTTTTCATCAAACCTTGGCATGCATGTTTTAATCCAACAGAGGAGATCTCGTCTCGAGTTCCAGTATGGGTGCGGCTTCCATGGTTACCTGTGGAACTCTGGAGGAACGATGTTTTTCATTCAATTGCATTGCTTTTGGGAAAGCCGGTTGGGGATTCATAGCTCACACAAGATAAAAAGGTAATTTCTTGTGCCCGTATATGTGTTGAACTTGATTTGAATAAACCTTTACCCGATTCTTTGGAAATCCGTTTTGGGTCTTACTCATGGGTCCAACAGCTTGATTATGAAACCATACCATTTAGATGTCGTTTGTGTCATGAATATGGGCATTTACAGAAAAAGTGTCCAAAGGTAGTGAGTAAAATGACTCCTAAACCTCAATCTTCCGGGCCCAAAGTTGATAAAGGGAAGGCTCATGTTCAGGATAGTGGTAAAGATTCTGAGGGTTTTATGCAGGTCAAACCTAGAAATAAAGGCCGGGGGCCAAAGAGAACTTTAACTGATAGGCAAATGGATGGGCTTCACAATAGGTTTGATGCTCTTGAAGATTTAGAACAACAATAGGTATTTTCTATCAAATTATTCATCCTTGTCCAGGTATTTTTTTTAATTAAAATATTATATGTATTTTTTTAATTAAAATATTATATACCAAAAATTTCAATTTGATTCGATAGTCTTTATAAAAAATCACACCTTTACGGAAGAGTCTACAATCTTGTCTTCTTAGATATCAAACATGCAAACTAGTGTTTAAACAAATTAGCAAGACTTAAACAAAAATCACCATCTTTTACATCATTAACTTTTATTCATCCTTGTCCATCATTAACTTTTATTCATCCTGTACTATGAACCCACAACAAATATTTTTTACTTTATAAAACATCTTACTATAATTTTATATACACATTTTTTTAATAATATATATTAAAAAATTATATATTTTAGATGATGAATGATGCATATAATTTATTTATTTTAATAGATCAAAATTAATTACAAAATTAACAATAATGATATTTAAAAAAAATATAATGTACATATAAGATTTTAAACTAAAATATTTTTATAACAAATAAATATATTGATGTAAGAAAATTTTACCACCAACACTTAAGGTTGTATGTCTCCATCCCACTATAACCTCTTATAAAGGAGAGCTGAATTTATCGATAAAAAAATTTAACACACAACCACATACACATACACGTAATTTGAACCTTAAACCTCCTAAACCAAATCCTTTGCACAACCCATTCACAATAAATACCTTTTACTCATCACTTTATAACTGTATCGCTCCAAATTTTTCGCATCCTTACCCTTAGGCTATAGGATTCGCGCCCAGAAGGGGGATGCGAGAAGGATGGGACAATACCTCGGACTGAGAGGCCCTTTGAAGGTCCCGCCCCTCGGGGGAGGAGTATAAAGGTGAATTTTTGACGGATGGTGGGTTCACCAGGAAACTTTTGAGTGGCAGTTTCCATGCCTAGGTTGGGAATGGGTTTGATGTGTTCATTTTATACTCAATCATTCAATTCCTAGGTTTGGCCAAAATGAATCTAAACTATTCTATATGTCAATAATGATTTAAATGGATACAAAAAACAAAAATGGATGCTAAACACAGAGAATAGGAAAATTAGGATAGATCATACCTGATTTTGGATGTCTGATGAAGGTTCTGAGTCTTGTAGCAGTTCAGATCGTCTCGACTCGTACGTAATCGTTTGACATTACATCGAATCGTCTTAAATCTAACAAATTCATCAAAAACCTGCAATCATAAAAGTAGATACAAAATACCAAATATGCAACTATGAAAGCGAAGAGAAACGACAAAAATAACTGTAAATTTGTCTAAATGATAGATCCAAATAGTAATTAAATAGGAAAAACATCAACTTCACAATTTATTTTGATTTTATCATGCATTTACACTAGATGAGGTGAACTCCAAGATACATAAACATAATAACCTAAGATAATGCAGAATTATAATGGAAAAATGCAAGAAATTTAAGAACATGCAAACTTTGGACTCGGATTGCCCCCAATCTAGATTACAGTCAGGATTGCCTCCAATTGTATGAAATCGTCTGTGCTTCTCGACAGGATCGTCCAAGATAGTCTAGAATCATTTGCAATGATCCGAACTAGCTTCGGCTAAAAACAGTAGGGTTATTGCAAGAAAATGCAAAATGTAGCATACAGATAGTAGTACGAGGATGCTCTAGTGAATAAGGATCTAAATCCATCAGCTAAGGGGTTCAGGGGAATCATAATCAGGGGGATAAACTATAAAAATCCTAGTTTATATAGGATTATGGGGAGGCTAGGAGGTTGGGGATCATCCCAATCTAGGAGATCTCCAACAGGGAAATCTCCAACTGCACAGACGTGTTTCTGCCCAAGTTGGAGAGGCTGTTGAAATAGAAGCTAATTATGAAAATTTGGTTTTGGGACAAAATCGTTTGGATGTTCTGTCCATGACGATTTCGTCAGATCTGGGATGATTGCGTCTAATCTGCGATGATATCGTCTAGTCAAAACAAATCCTAAAAATTGGCATGAAAAATGAGGAAACGAGTAACAGGCAATTTTGGAGCAGTTTTGGGGTTAAAATTCAAATTTTTATCTTTTATCTCTTACTAAGGTTTTAACCGTGCCAATTTTAGGGTGCTACATTTTGCCCCCTCTTTAGTGATTTTTTTGAAAAAAAATTGTTAAAGATGAGTTTTTCTCGTTTTACGAGAAAGCAAAAATGTACTCAATTTTTTAGATGACGATTCTTGGTCGAATCGTACAACTGCAGACTATGGTTCCCCCTATGTGTTTTTATCCAAATCGAACGTTTGAGGTAAAAACGCGAAAAGGCAAAAATTAAAATGTTGATTTTTTAAATAAAATTAAGAAAATAGGGTAAAACCCTAATTCATTTTTATTGTTCCAGAGCTCTGCAGAGAGAAAAAAATGGTGGAGACAGCACACAGAGTGACAGAGGTCCGACGCGGGCTATGGGTAAGGATCTAATCCTAGTAGATTAGGTTTTAATTAACTTTGTGCAATTTGTGGATTTAAATTTTGATTATTTGGGGCATCGTAGCCATTTTTAGGCCGTCGACGATGTCTGGATGAAATCGTCCCTATTTTGTCGAAATCGTCGATTTCGCCTGAGGGAAAAATCGATGAACTAGGGGCGATCTCGTTCAACAAGGGACGATTTTGCCCAATTTGGGATGATATCATCCGATGGTGGATGATAGCATCTTTAACTTGATTTTAAAATGTGTTTAATTTGATTTTAATGATTGATTTATTAATAAATTGTGTTGTTATTGTTTGTTTTGTAGAAAGGATTACTAAAGAGCCAGGAATGGAAATATGGTGAACTAAGAGACGACATAGCCACACTCGACTAGGCAGAGTGTGACTGAATAGCATAGGTCGGTCTACAGCATGTGGCAGAGATGCCACAAGTACCGACTGACATGGGGTTACTGATAGCCCTAGCAGAGAGATGGTATCCGAGGTCGTCCTATTTTTGGCTATCGACAAGGGAGATGGCTCCCACACTAGAGGACGTATGGAGGATCATGAGGATCCCCATATAGGGACGGCTCATGATGCCTACGGCCAATCAGGGCTAGGTGATGATGAGGCTGACTAGAGACCCGAGCTTCGCCCTGGAGAAGGGCAAAGTGAACATCGAGTCTCTATGGAAGATGCCTGGGGCATCTAGGCTGACTCGAGTTTTGGCAGGAGTAGTAGGTGGCTTACTGCTATGCCACCAGAGCAGGTGCAGATTACCCTGGCTCCTATCAGATGTGGTCTGCGACATGAGATACCATAGTTATAGATTTGCATGGGGTAGCTTTGTACTCTATTGCTTGTATAGGATTCTGCATGGGGTCGTATACAAGGGAGGTCAATGTCTGGTCTTGACATCACTACTACAGGTTTGGTGCTGGGAGCACATCATGGTGTGAAGGTCGGTAGGGCTCCCAATGACGGGTTGACTGGGAGAGACCTCAGGTTTTATATTGGTGGCTACAAAGAGGGTCACAACGATGGATAGATCTACCAATATCTCAGAGGTTGCTGGACGACCTCATCCCAGACCAGATCACCTGGAGGCCATGGTGAGAGCACCCTGGGTGGGCAGAGGATGGGCAGGAGCTAGCTCACATCAGGCAAGTCTGTTGGCTAAGGATGGAGTGGGGAGAGGTAGAGCTCCACTGCTATGACTAGGTACTATGGCAGTTCGGTCTACAGCAGGGGATCCCTTCTCTCAGGGATTATGAGTACTCCCAGACTATTCGGGATAGTACTACATTGAGTGGGGCTCCAGAAATGCAGTGATTTTGGAGTCAAGACGTGTACGATGCCCCCATCTAGTCAGTGGATGGTGACAATGCTAGGGTTGTAGACGACTACGATGCTTGGTACGTAGGCATCCGCCCTCCTTGGATGATGAGGGCACAGGGTCCAGTGCACGCCATGGTGCACTAGATAGGGAGGTGATGCCAGGCTGCCATTGAGGCAGTGTAGGGTCACGACGGGAGAGACCAACAATGGTCCCCACAAGAGAGACACCAGCGGATGGGTCAGGCTCTGTAAAGGTCATGGGAGACAGGGCAGAGGGAGGAGAGACTCCCTTCGTAGTAGAGGGAGAGACCACCATCACCCGATAAGGGCAAGGGTGTCGAGGTAGGGGAGAGCAGCGAGATGATGAATCTTTGAGCTGAGGCTACCCACATTCGATCTCAGGTGTAGTCACTGTAGGACGAGGCTACTCAGCTCAGGGCTCAAGTACAGACATTGCAGGATGAGACTACACGGCTTAGGGTGCAAAGTGGAGGGGCGAGCAGGGATGAGCTAGTGCGTTTTATGATGCAAACCACATTCTACTAGGGGGTATACTTCTAGCTGGTTCCAAAGGGCCAGAGGGTACAGCTACCAGCCAATATTGTGGAACCAATCAGGATGGGATCGATGAGGACATCCTCACGATCGATGACGAGGACCCGAGATATGGCCCGGACCTCTATGGGACCACCTCCTCCAGGGTAGGGTTTGGGAGGAGATGAGGCTGAGAGCTCGAGGGCTTCTCGAGGCTAGCTACTGTAGAGTGCAGATTGCATTATATTACTTTTAAGGGGATTGAGTATGCCAGAGTATGGATTTTGGCATACCAATCCAGATGATATATATAATTCATTGATATATATATATTATATTTTTGATGATATGACTTGTGTATATGTTGTATTATGATGCTTTAAGTTTTGAATTTGTTGATTCATGTAATTATGTCGTTGGAAATAAATTATAATGTTATGTCATGCCATAAAATTGTAAATGAAATAATCTGATGTGCATAAATTGGTTTTTTTGGTGTGATTTGATAAAAAATAAAAGGGACTTCTAACAATAATTTTAAAGGACATTGTCATTGTTATAGACCATTTCATGGAGTCGTCGCTCGCTAGGTCGTCAAGCTAATCCTAGTATAGAAATATTGCTAAAAGTAAAAGAGTGCTTAAGAGACTATCTTAAGACTTGGTGTTGTGATGATGAAAATGATGATGGTGATGATTTGTTTTTAGATTTTTCACAAAATTATGCATGAAATATATTTAAAAGTGATTTTTGCTAGGCATAAATTCCTAAGTGTGATAAATTTTTGAATAATTCCTTAGAAATTATACCATGGTTGCAAGATGGAATGTTTGACATAATGACATGAAATAGAATAAGTGTTCGTTCATTTTGAAGCACAATTGTGTAACATAATGATGTAAGCCATATGTGTTTTTAAAATGGATGGGAAAATAAAATTAGAACAATGGTTTGAGCTAGGCATAGAATTTATAGGTATAGACTTATACCATCATCGCGAAATTCAAAGATGAAATAGATATTTTAGTTTTATTGCATGATTGATTTTTGATTTTTGATAAACAGAAAATAATAATATGATGAACATGTTGTTTGAAATCGTTTTACGATTTTGTGACACAATGTATATAATTGTTTTTATACAAAACAAAATTCTGAAATAATAGGATAAAATTATTTTGAAAAGAATTACAGAAATATTTTAAATTATCTAAAAAACAAATGTAGGTTTATAAGGGATCCTCATGTGCAAATGTGAGTTCATTATCGATCTTGATTTATCATAATGATACAAAATCTCTCAAATACAAATGTGTGTGCGATTGTATTGTTCATTCACCAATTATGAGCAAGATAATTTGATACAAGCAATTTGCCTTAACCAAATGAATGTTTGTTAACCATGATTTATATGCATATAATCGTACCAGACTACAGTGTAAGTTAGGTTATCAAGAGCTAGCTAATCCATAAGCCGACATAGGTCTATACAAAAGAAGGTCGCTAATGTGATAGACATATCACCACGCTAGAAATTACCCAAGGCCAAGCGGGTTGGGCATAAACCACCTGTTATGGGGCTTACCTCACAGTTTTTGAATAATTGAAAATTCCAGGGATTCAAGCTCATTCACCCTTCTTTTCTTTTCAAGGGGTAGGGAAAGTATTTTATTGTATTTTGCTTTTGCGTTTCTCTTTTACTCTTTTTTTTTGTATTTTTGCTTGATATTTGAGATAATGTTGAAACATTGTTGTGATGATACAAAATAACATTTTTCTTTTTCTCTTTTTCTTGAACTTTTCTTTTTCTTCCTATGCTAGGGATACTTTCTCGGATTGGCTGTAGAGCAAGGGATTTTTATTCTGGGTAGGGGTGAGTTTGTCCTTTTGTCAATTCTCAAAGATTCTATACCATGTGCATGATAGGATAGCAGGAGAAAATTTTCGCTTAAGAAACCACGTCTACTATGTAACATCATATTGAATTTGCAATGAAATCGTTTTAATGTGAAAAGATATACTTGGTTCAAGTAAATAACAAGATCAGTTCTCTATGCTCAAAAATTTATTTAATGCCAATGTGGACTTTGATATAAGAGAGATTAATAATCATACTAAATAAAATCAAGATATTTATTCAAGTGAGTGTGATAGTGCAAAATTCCAAATAAATGCTCATTTATCCAAAATAATTGAAAATATAACTGCAAACTCCAAGAATTGATAGGTATAAAAAAGATGTTTTTGAAGATTTTGACAATTTTGATGTTTTTGTATTTGATTTTAATTGATGAATTGAAAGAAATACAATGTGATTGTTTTTTTTTTTGTATATAAGTGACTAAAAGAAATAATATGCAAAAAAAATATATACAATGATGAAATGACCAAATTTTATGCATAGTAGCATTTGAGATGCATAATGTTCATAGGTTCTTTAAGTTATTTACCATCTAAGGTAGATAATTTGTATGCTCCCGATCCAAATTTAGCAGTGATGACATATGGTCCAAGCCAGTTGGGCTCAAATTTACCTTTAAGGTTTTTAGTTGCATTAGTATTTTTTTTATTTTCTTTTAAGACAAGGTCACCGATCACTAAGGATCGATGATGAACTTTCTTGAGATATGCTCTCTTAAGCTTGTTTTGGTAGGCACAAAGATGCTCCAAAGCATTGATGCGCTTTTCATCTAAAAGTTCCAGCTGACTAAATCTGCTAGCACGATATTCATCCCCTACTTCAGTATCTTGAAGTAGTAGAGCCAAAGAAGGAACTTCTAATTCAAAGGGAAAAATAGCTTCAGCGCCATAAACCAAAATGAAAGGTGAAGTTCTAGTGGGGGTGTGAACACTAGTTCGATAGGCCCACAAAGCAGGATATAATTGGATGTGCCAATCTCGACCAGATTTATTGACCAGTATTTTGAGAATTTTGATTAATGTTTTATTAGATGCTTCTACTTGGCCATTACCCTGAGGATAATAGGGGAGCGGACCAACGATGTTGAATTTTATATTTTTGACATAATTTTTTGACATCTTTATTTTTGAAACAAGTTCCATTATCTGAGATGAGATTGGCAGGAATTCCAAACCTACAAATAATTTGATTAAAAATAAATTTGGAAACTTGTGTTCTAGTACAAGAAGCTAAAGGCATAGCTTCAACCCATTTTGTAAAATACTCCGTAGCGATTATGATAAATTTGTGTCCATCAGACGACATAGGGTTGATTTTCCCAATGATATCTAAGCTCTATTTTGAAAAGTGCCAAGGAGATGAAATAGCCTGCAGCTTTTGTGTAGGCGCATGGACAAGGTCAGCATGTTTTTGGCACTTGTCGCAATGGCGCACATAATCATGTGCATAATTCTTCATGGAAGGCCAAAAATATCCTATTCGAAGGAGGTTCTTAGCAATGGTGTTACCACTAAAGTGTCCTCCACAAGATCCATCATGAGCTTCACTCAAAGCTGATCTAGATTCTTCTAGATTCAAACATCTTAATAATATGCCTTCAAAATATCTCCTATACAAGGTATTACCAATAATTACGAAGCGACTTGCTCGTCTACGTAATAATCAACGCTGGTTGCTAGTATAACCATCAAGGAAGGTCCCATTTTGTAGAAAATTAAATATATCAGTGTACCATGGTTTAGAAATAGTTTCATTGATTAAAAACACATCCAAAGGTTCTAAGCATGATTTGCTTGAAGTGGTTTCCTGGAGTCGACGAATAATGATGGTAGCATATTCATCATCTAACTCCAAGGGCAAAAGAGATGCAGTTGCAACCATAGCGTCAGCCGCATGATTGCTAGTTCGAGGAATAGCTTCCAAAGTAACTTGATCAAATAAGGATAATAATTGCAAAAAATATGTTTTATATGGGCGTAATTTATCATCTCTGGTCTGATAAAAATCATTGATTTGATTTATGACAAGTTGGGAATCACCAAGAACTAACAAATTTTTAATTTTTAGGGCCAAAGCTGCTCGTAATCCAAGGATTAGAGCCTCATATTTAGCAGTATTATTAGTGCAAGCAAACGTTAATTTAAAGGACAGAGGTATAAGATGTTTTTGCGAAGATATTAAAATAATACCCGCACCAGCCCCACTCATGCATCGGGCTCTGTCAAAGTATAGGGACCATTATTTAGGATGGTCTACCTCTAATTTAAGGCTTTCATTGGGGAACTCAATGATGAGGGGATAGGTAGACTCTAAGGGTGCGGTAGCTAATTGATCTGTTATGATTTGACCTTTAACATACTTTTGTCCTATAAACGTGAGTTCAAACTCGCTTAGCACAAGAACCCACTTGGCTATGCGACCAGATAAGTACGATCGACTCATGAGATATCACAAAGGGTCGAATTTGGCAATAAAATACGTTTTCTGACTAAGCATATAATGTCATAGTTTTTGTGTAGAAAATACGACTGCAAGACATAACTTCTCTAATATGGTATAGCGAGTTTTATAACTGATCAAGGTTGATGAGGTTTAATAGACTTTAGGTTTAATATTTATTTATTTTTCCTAAAGTCTTGTATTTGCCAACATTTTATTGTCGGCAGCTTTGTAATGTCGGCAGTTGCCGACATTCCTTGTTTTCATTTGTCGGCAGCTTCTTATCTTCTCCTGTCGACTTTCTTTGTTTTAGTTGGCTATTTAAGCCTGTAAATAAAATAATAGTACAGCTTGGCTAATACCACATCAGATTGGTATCAGAGCTGTTGGAAATCATGAAGGTTTTGGGTCATTTTCGACCTCATTTGATTGTCCTGTTTGAAGCTCTATTCTCCTGTTGCAAAATTGCTGCGTAGTTGCTGTTCTAATCAGCAAATTTGTAGTATATTATTGCACTCTGTTGTCTTGTTTTCGTCAACAATTTTTGTCTGTAGGACCATGATTTTTGGCCTTCGTGCCCGTGAAATCAGTTGCTGTTTTGGCTGGCGATAGCTGCGCACGAGTGGATCTGGCAAATTCTGCCTTCTTGCGATTGCCCTCTGCTGGCAAATTTCAGTCGCGTTTTTGCCGAATTTCGGCTTGAAATTGCAATTTCATACCTGACTGCCTGATGTTTACAGACTGCTTGCGAATCTGAATTGAAGGCATTTAGTGTCTTCGTTGTCGATGTTTTCTCATTGTGATTGCATCTGCACCATCGCAGACGAAACATTCTGCCTTCGCGTTCGTCTTCTGGTGTTTGTGTTGGCTTCACAGCCTTTCCTTCCTGAGCTTGAACTTCAAGCAGCAGGGACAGCTCGATTGGGTTCGCAATAACTATCTCCTTTATGACTACTGCACTGATCTTCCCCGCTTCAACTATTCGCTTCCTGCCGAATGCAAGCCGAAGAACTAGACTAGAATTGTCCTTTTCCATTGTTGTTCTGATTGGCAATTATTTCCTTGCATTGTCACGCATTTCATTTTATTGTCAGTGTTTCTATTACGTTATTTTGGATTGATAATTTTATGGAAACCTGTAACGATTAATTTCGGAAAGAGGAGGAGATATTGGCGTGAATAAAAATTGAATATCATTTTATTAAAAAAAAAAAACCCTGTTGCCGATTTCGTGACCCTATTCTGGCGACGAATTTCTAGCACGCAGCAGCAAGACGCGTATGACGACGCAACGACAATTGTCCCTTTGTCGCCTTGTTCCTATTTTGCAAATGAATTGCAGATCCGGATCTGACGACGTGTTTCTTACCGGTAGACTCTTCTCGAATCGATTGTGACGAGCCGAGGGGTCGAGCGTGTCATGACCCAGTGAGGGACTTTTTGGATTTTCGTCTATTGTGTCGGGCCAAATAAACAGCAGGCGGCAGTTTCTTGACATGCGGGCCAGCTGTTTAGAGCTGTGAAGGAGACGACGGACTGTTGTTTCAGATTTAAGGACGTGTCGTTTGACACTATTTTCGAAGGATGGGGTTCCCATGACGTGGAGGACGCGCATCGTGCTACATTCTGTTTTCTCTTAGTTGTCGCACCGGCAGCATTCGCAAGGTGGTCATGGTGGAATTTTCTATTTTGTTTTGGAGGTCCTATTTGCCATTAAACTTTTGTGAGGTCATCTTTTATTATTCACACTTTTATTTTTTTCATTTATTAAAATTAAAAAAAAAAAGTAAAAGAAAAGAAAAAAAAAAGTAATTTTATTTTTGATTTAAAATCATTCCTTTTGTTCCATTGTAAAATTGCATATCATTTTGCAATTATTATTGGCAATTACTTTTCTATCGACCTCTTATAACCACTTTTTTCTACCATCCTTGCTGGCGCGTACTCGGGCCCAAATGGTTGCCGAGTTGGCTGACAAAATGGCTCAACTCATGCAACTTGTGAGTGTTTTGGCCGATAAAGTCACCACTCAAGACATTCAACCCCATTGTGATGTTGCCAACTATGACGGTTCACGGGATTCGGAGGTTCTTAATAGTTGGATTCTTGACATGGATAGTTGGTTCGAGTATACCAAACTGGAGAAGGTCCAACGAGTTGCTTTTGCCAAACTTAAATTGATGGGCCTTGCTAAGATCCTTGTAACAGATCACCATCAAACTCAGAATCCCATTGATACATGGGACGAATTGCAACGCATTTTGAAGAGTAGTTTTTACCCTTCAAATTATGTCGAAGACCTTCAAATCAAGTGGCTTCATCTTCGACAAACTGCTCACATGAGTGTACATGATTATGTGTTGCAATTTAACAAATTGAGAATTCTGAATTCTATGCAGGATACTGCAATTCAACTTGTTACCAAGTTTAAAAGTGGACTGCAAGAACCACTTTATCACAAGTTGAAATACAAAACCATATTGAGCATTGATATGGCTTTCAATCAAGCCATTCTTGCGAAGGAGGAATTAAGAGATTCATCATGCGGGACTTGCTCTTCATCATCGAGAGGAAATTCGAAGGCTTCAAATCAGCAATCCAAGGTGGCTAAGTCTTCTTCTTCTTCCTCTTCTCCATCTCCTACTTCTTCTTCTACTTCTTCTTCTTCTCCAAAATCTTCCAAATCTTCTGTGGAATGTACATATTGTAAGAAGAAGGGCCATCAAAAGCATCAATGTTTTAAGTTGAAAATTTTGAAAAAGAAGTCCCTAGTTGTAAAGCCTTCAAATGAGGAACCTCAAGAAGGTCCCATTGAGGCTACAAGGGAACGAAAGACTTACAAAGAATTGGCTGGGTTGAACAAATTGACCCTCATGAACACTTCACTAGGGGATCGAGAGAACTTGTTTGTGACCACGGTCCACCTTGATGCATCTTTTGTAGTTGATTGTATCATCGATAGCGGCTCGTAGAAGAATCTAATTGCGAGGTCCGTTGTCGACAAATTGAAGCTGCCCATGCAACCCCATCCTCATCCGTATCCTTTAGGGTGGAAGGATAATGGGATTTCATCAGACATCACACACACTTGCACTATGAATTTTTCTTTAAGTCCTTCTTTTGTTGACACAGTTGTGTGTGATGTTACTCCAATGGATTGTTGTGGTTTATTGCTTGGAAGACCCTATCAATATGATAGGAGGTCTATTCATGATGGGTTTAAAAACACATACACCTTGCACAAAGATGATAAAGCCTACATAATCAGAAGCACTCAGCAAACTCCACAAAATCTAATGCTAAGTTGTAGACAAGCACGTAAGGCTGTAAATCAAGCAAGGGAATTGGCACTCATCTTCATCAGACCACATAATGAAAATAAGCAAGCATCCAAGCCAATACAAGACAAGCATGCTTCAGTTACTTCTTTGTTGCAATCATATTCAGGTGTGTTTCAAGAACCCACAAGTCTTCCACCTCAAAGAACAATTAATCATTCTATTGAAATAGTACCCTATTGCTTCACTTCCTAATGCTCCAATGTATAGACAATCAATAGTGCAAATGGAGGAAATTAAAAGACAAATTCAAGACTTATTGTCTAAAGGTTTCATTAAACCTAGCACTTCTCCATGTGCTTCACCTATTTTGCTTGTATTGAAGAAAGATGGCACTTGGAGACTATGCATTGATTTTCGAGCATTAAATAAGATCACCATCAAAAATCGTTATCCACTTCCACGAATTGATGATCTCTTGGATCAGCTCCAAGGAGCTAAGTTCTTTTCCAAGATTGATCTCAAAAGTGGATACCATCAAGTCAGGATTGAGGCAGAGGACACTTGGAAGACAACATTCAAGACTAAGATGGGACTCTTTGAGTGGCTTGTCATGCCCTTTGGTCTTATGAATGCTCCGGCCACATTCATGCGGCTAATGAATGAAGTGTTTCGTGATTGTTTGGACAAATTTGTAATTATTTATTTGGATGACATCCTTGTATTCTCTTCCACTTGGAAAAGTCATCTTGAGCATTTGGAATATGTTCTTCAAACTCTTCAGAAGAATCAATTGTATGCCAATCTTTCCAAATGTTCTTTTGGGCAAACTTCCATTGCCTATTTGGGATTTGTAATCAATGAAAAAGGCGTTCAAGTGGATCCTACCAAAATTGAAGTCATTGTCAAATGGCCAACTCCTACTTTTGTCACAAAGTTGAGGAGTTTTCTTGGACTTGCTAATTTCTATCGCAAGTTCATTGCAGGATACTCCACTATCGCTGCTCCTCTTCATTTTGTAACCAAGATCAAGATCCAGTTTCAGTGGACACAGGACCAGTAGAAGGCCTTTGACACTTTGAAACAGAAATTGTGTAGTGCACCTATCCTTGCGTTGCCTGATCTTGCACAACCTTTTGAGATTGAGACAGATGCTTCACAATATGCACTTGGTGTCGTGCTTAAGCAGAATGGACATCTAGTGGCCTATCATTCTGAAATGTTTTTGAAGGCAAAGAGGAATTATTCCACTTATGATAAGGAGTTGTATGCATTGGTGCAGGCCATAAAATATTGGAGACATTACCTTTTGGGTAAAGAGACTATAGTTCATACTGATCACATGCCCCTTAAGTTTCTTCAATCTCAGTCCAAAATTGAAGAAGCTCGACACATGAAGTGGGCATCCTATTTGCAGCAGTTCCATTTGGTGATCAAATACAGGAAAGGACAAAATAATGCAGTGGCAGATTGTTTGAGTCGACCTCCATCAGCTCGTGCCTTGACTGTAGTGACTATGTCTCATGTTGGTTTTCAGACTTGGCCTTCTCAGTATTCATCAGATCCTAATTTTGCCAAAGTTATTCAACAACTTTCTCATCCTTCTTCTTCCAACTTGAGAGGTCTTCAAGACTTTCACCTGCAAGATGGAATGTTGTATAAGTTGGATAAACTTTGTGTTCCTCATGAGCATAGAGAGTCCCTTTTGAAGGAGGCTCATTCTACACTTTATGGAGGACACTTTGGCAAGCAGAAAACTCTTCATCATCTTCAGAGGTTCTTCTTTTGGCCCCATATGCAGAGAGATGTCCTTCACTTCTTGCGACAATGTGCCGTTTGCAACCGCTCTAAATCCACCAACAAGAAATTGGGTATGAGCATGCCTTTGCCCATTCCTTCTTGTCCTTGGGAGAGCATTTCCATGGACTTGTTGAGCGGTTTCCCAATCACAGTTCGACAACATGATTGTGTCTTCGTCATTATGGATAGATTCATCAAGATGGCCAAATTCATTCCATGTCATAAGACGAGTACTGCTCAGGACTTGGCTCAGCTCTTCTTTGATACAGTGTGGTGCTCCTTTGGTCTTCCTATCAACATTGTTTCTGATCGTGACTCATGATTTGTGGGACACTTTTGGTGATCCCTTTGGAAGATCTTGGGTGTTTCACTTAACTTCTCTACTGCCTATCATCCACAATCAGATGGACAGACTGAGGTAGTTAATCGTACGCTTGTGCAAAGTTTAAGGATTTATCATCATTCCACTCCAACCAAGTGGGATTTGAGCCTCACTCACATTGAGCATGCATACAATAGAGCTGTTCATAGTTCGACAGGGCACTCTCCTTTTGAGGTTTGTTTTGGTTTTCAGTCGTTGGCTCCTTATGAGTTGCCTTTGTCCTTGCCCTCACCAGCTACTATGCATATTCAGAAGGAGCAAGACAAGGCGAACTCTTTCATCCAGCATCTGCAGAGCCTTCAGTCCAAAGTAGTTTAGATTCTTTAGAAGACTCAACAGAAACAACGACAACAGATGGACCGACATCGTATTCCTCATCACTTTCAAGTGGGTGATAAAGTATGGTTTTACCTCGATAGGCGACGATTTGTGGATAAGACCCATAGCAAAATCAAACCTTTATGCTATGGTCCTTATACCATTGTTCAGAAGATTTCAAAGAATGCCTTTTGTCTGGATCTTCCAGGTCATCTAGGCATTCATGATGTCGTCAATGTTGATCTTCTTAAGTTGTACTATGATTCCACCTTAGAATCTGATCCAGCTATCAGTCATCTGGTTGATGTGGTTCCTAATGCACAGATTTCACTTTCTGAAGATACACTTTTTGATACAAAGACTCGGAAAACTCGCCAGGGTACTTCTACTTCATATCTGGTGGCCCGTCGTGGCCAGTTTCCACACCAAGCTCGCTAGATTTCTGCTCACCTCATGTCTCGAGATTTTCCCTCTTTGTTACAAGCATTGGAGTCCAATGCTTTTGTTGATGGGATGAGTGATGAGGTTTAATAGACTTTAGGTTTAATATTTATTTATTTTTCCTAAAGTCTTGTATTTGTCAACATTTTATTGTCGGCAGCTTTGTAATGTCGGTAGTTGTCGACATTCCTTGTTTTCATTTGTCAGTAGCTTCTTATCTACTCCTGCCAACTTTCTTTGTTTTAGTTGGCTATTTAAGCCTGTAAATAAAATAATAGTACAACTTGGCTAATGCCACATCAAAGGTTCTGCTGATGTAATAGTTAGCACATTCTTTCTTTTCATTGTCAAGTTGAGCTACCATAGCTCCTAAGGCAAAATCGAAAGCAGAAATGTACAAAATAAATGGATGATCAGATCTAGGTGGGGAAAGCACCGGTGGTTGGAGGAGATATTGCTTTAGGAGTTCAAATGCTTCCTGACATTTTTTGTCCCAATGAAAAGTGACATCTTTCTTAAGAAGTTTAAGAAAGGGTCTGGTTTTGTCTGCCAACTTATCAATAAAGTGACGAATAGCTTGAAGCTTACCTTGTAAACTTCGTAATTTTGATATATTTGTGGGTGTGGGCATATCATTGATAGCCATGATATTGAGAGGGTCAATTTCAATGCCATGTAAAGAAATGATAACCCCCAATAATTTACCGGACTTAACTCCGAATATACATTTGGCTGGATTCAATCGGATAAGATACTCCCTTACCCGATCAAATAATTTTCTCAAGTCATTTAAATGATCATATTATTTGATGGAATGAGCTATAATATCATCTACATAATCATGTAGAATATCATGCATCATATCGTGAAAGATATAAGTCATGGCTCGTTGATAGGTTGCACCTGCATTCTTTAAACCAAATGGCATTACTTTCCAACACAAGGTTTCCCAAGGGGTAATAAAGGCTGTTTTAGCCTGATCTTTAGGAGCTATCATGATCTGATAATAACCAAAAAATCCATCCATTAGGGATATCATTCCACTCCAGCAGTAAAATCAATTATTTGATCCATGTTAGGAAGAGGAAAATCATCTTTAGGGCAGGCAACATTAATATCTCTGAAGTCTGTACAAACCCTAACTTTAGTGGCTTCTTTCTTAGTTACTAGAACTACATTTGAGATCCATTCAGCATAATCAATGGCTTGTATAAAAATGACCTTCAACAGTTTTTCTAGTTCTACTTTGACTATTAAGGCCACTTTAGGATGCATTTTTCTAAGTTTTTGTTTAACAGGTTTAGCATCTGGATGGACTACTAGATGATGCATAACTACGTAAGGGTCCGGACTGGCATGTCATCATATGTCCAAGCAAAGACATCTTCATAGTCTTTAAGAAATGAAATGTATTTATCTTGTTTTTCTTGACTTAATTCTGATCCAATATTGATTATGTGAGGGCTATGTTCAGTTCCAATGTTAATTTTTATCATGTTTTCAACTTCCATATGTAAATCTCTCTCAAAATTAGGTGGGGCAGGTGAAACACCCAATTCATGTAATTCTCCCAAGGTTAGCTTGGATAATTCGTCTTGAGGAGTCGAGGCCTCAAGCTGGGCTATACTAGGTATAGAGCCATCAAAATAAAATTTGTTATGTAACAAGTCATCAGCGGAGACATCATGGAAGATATCCCCTTCCAACTCATTGTCAGATTCAGCAATCATCTCAGGGTAGGCGAGATATAGCATATGACAGGTAAAGGGATTATTCTTTGAATGCAAAGAATCTTGTTTATCCAAATAATCTTGATAACATGTAAGACGGTCATCCTCCTCAAATGGAAAGGGTTGACCTTTACTAGGAAATAGGCCCACACCGCATTGGGTAGGCCATGGTTCTACCTCAATAGGTTCCTTCATACCATTTTGGGAAGGTCCCAAACCTTTCCCTTTATAGCCCAATTTAAGCATTATGGGTTTAGCTTTAATATACTCATTAGAAAAATAGCATCGAGCATATCCATCACAATGTGTCTTGATGTTTCTGGGTATTCTTTCCCAATCATATCCCTTATAAATAAAAGCACAACTCCCGACTTGGTAAATACTTCCCATAGGTTGTGGGAGGCCCAAGGTACGAGGAGAGCATGGGAGTTTATTTAAAATAAGGGAGGCTTGCATGGCAGTGTTGATTTCTTCTGATATAAGAATTTTAGATAAATCGGGTAAGAGTTCATCAGTAAGAGCATAAGAGGTAGAAGGAACATTTCCTAGATCTTTTTATGTGGAAAGGATGCCTATAGTGGATGTGGATGTTATAGGGATATTGATGGATGATTCTATCGATATGGAAGTTATAGGGGTAAAAAAATAAGCATTGGTTGTAGTTCTAGGATCTTTTCGAGGTCCTAATGTGGTTTGTTCAAAAGATGGTTGAGCTATATGTACAGGTGTAGTTAATGGGGAAAAAGTAGGTGATGTTATGGGTGAGTGTTTCACACGTTTAGATGGTTGATGAGAATTAGGATGTGTGGATGATAGAGCAGGGCAAAATTGAACTCTAACCGGTTCTGCCAAAGCACACATATCAAAGGGTCTAGGGTCACCATGAATGGTAACCAGCTGGTTTTTAAATTTGAATTTAACACACTGATGTAAAGTTGAGGGGATAGCTTGCATTGCGTTAATCCAAGGGTGACCCAAAAGTATATTGTAAGATGCAGGGCAATGTACAATAAACACAGTCGTGTGTAAGGTCCTAGGACCAACTTGCAAGGGGATAGTAATAACTCCACACATTTCTTGTGTTTCGTCATTAAAGGCTTTTATGATCATATCCGTTCTTTTCATTTTGTCACTTCTAAATCCAAATCTTTGGTAGAAGTCAAAAGTGCATATGTTTAAATATGAACCATTATCAATCAAGATGCATTTAACGGCTACGTCCCCAATTAGGGTAGTAATATATAAGGGGTTATCCTTATGTAAACTATGTTGTGGTATATCTCTATCTCGAAAGTCAATACAGTCGACTTCTCAAGTTATGATAGTATTGGTAATGGCTTCAGGCTGAATATTTTGTGGTACCATCATTTGGATTAATGTGAGCATTAATTCATCCCTATGGGTAGGAGAAGATATTAAAAGGTCCAAAAGGTAAATTCTAGTTGTAGTATTGGATAATTGTTCATTAATATTATATGGAGGCTTAGGTTGAACATTAGGCATATGATCCCCTTTATTGGTATTTTTCAAAACAAATGGAGCTGATCCATCATTCTGAGGTTGATCTTGTTGAGAGTTTTGAGCCTGTTGTCGAGTAACGACTCCGATGGTACCTACAATATTATTTTGAGGATGATGAATTGGTCTCGGTATAGCGTTTATGGCTTGTTCATTAGAAAGGAACTGATGAGAAGAGGGTCGAGTAGTAACTCTTCTAGGAAATGGTTTTTCCAGAACCATAGAATTTGTGATGGGTTGAATAGGATTTGATTCATTTTTAGAACTATTCAATTGATTGGAGGTGATTTCCATGTCACTTTCAGTATCAGATTCTACATCACTAAGATCAAGTGTTCGAGTATTATATAGGGATTTGGACGTAACCATGGATAAAGTTGTGTCAAATATTTATAGATTGTGAATAGGTAAATGCCCACTAATGGCTCCTACATATCGGGTAGGAGGGGGAACATTATGATGTTCAATTTGATTAGCCACATCTTTACCATGCTTTGGTAAAGGATGTTGAAATATGTCCAATGATTGATTAGCATTCTGATTCTGACTTTGAGGGGTGTTCTTTTGAACATTATTAGTAGGATTTTGTTTAGGTTGAAAGGCTTGCACCTCCATCTCATTGTTATCAATTAAATCTTGTATTTTATGTTTTAACCGTTTACAAGAGTTGGTAGCATGTCCAGGTCCTCTATGGAAATCACAATGTAAATCAGCTCTATATTCGGGTATAGTTGGATCAGGTTCCCGGATATTGGGTAATTGAATCAAACCTTGGGCTAATAGTTGCGGGAGAATGGTTGATAAAGGTTTATTTAACCTAGTAAATTCTCGGAGTGGTTTATCAGGAGGTTGTTGTTTTCGCAGTATTAACATTGGCAATGTTTCTGCTATCAGTGACTCTATCACCCACAACTTGTTTATTTTTATATTGATTTCTATATGTTTTCTCATCATCTTTATTTTTGAGCTGACCTCTTCTAATGAGAGCATCTTCCACTCTTCGGGCTAAGTCTATAGCTTGATCGAAGTTGGTTAAGGTAGCAGTTGATAATTCATAGGATAGTTGTTCTTGTAAATTATTGATAAAAATATCCAACATTTCCCGATAAGGTAACACAAAGTGTAATTTTCCTATCAACTGCCTCCATCGAGCTAAGAAGTCAGCAAAACACTCATCTTTGTCTTTTTTTTAGGTTATACAAATCTTTAATGGTTACATGTCTTTCAATATAGGCACTAAATTGATGCACAAAAGACTCAGCGGTCTCTTCGAAATTTCTCAAAGAATGAGTGGGCAATTGATAATACCACTCTAATGCCATCCCTCCTAAACTTTTTGAGAACATTTTTAGTAATAACAAGTCATCATGTGATATATCATGACATGCTATCCTAAACATACAAAGATGCTCTATGGGATCTTCGGTTCCTTTGTATATAGGTAGGATAGGCATGGGAAAGCATTTAGGATATGGTTGTGCTACAACTATAGGATCTAGAGGTTGACTACACATCTCTCGATAATTGTACAAGGGATGGTAGGCATCTATTTGGTCCATACTGGAGGTTAACTATTTCACCATGGCTTCCAGATTACTAGTTTGCCCACCATATTGGTTCGGTGGTACATGAGCATGGGATTTGTGAGCGTAGGAAGGTGAGACATAAGGATTAGATGCTATATTGTTGTTATGCAAATGGTTGGTAGGAAGAGTATTATGAAGAAGATTTGTGGTAGCATTATGTTGTATCCCGATTGTTGGAAATTAACATTTGGTTTTGTTTTAGGCTTTTGTTGATTTGAGGTATATTGATCAATAGCTTGGCGAAATAGAGCAGTGAATGAAGGTTTCTTTTGTGTAGGAATAACCCTAGGTTTAATAACATACACTCTAGGTAGTTGGGTAACCTGTTGTTGTCGCGTGTTTTGGATTATAGTAGCCATGTCCAAATTGGACGGTCCAACTTGATCACTCTCTTGATCAACAAAGGACAAAGGATTAGTGCATGTGTGATATATGTATTCTAGGGTTGCTTGAGTGTCACTAATTTGATCTTCGTCCATATGAACTGCTCTATTAAGGGTGCCCATATTATCATGGAGGAACTTCCAAAAATGTTCCATGTTCTCAAAAGTAATGACTCCTTCTGGAGATATTTTAGGAGATGAGGATTCTTCCTCCCTAACATTTTCTCTTTGTTCATTTGCATCAACATAGTCTTCTTCTTGTTGGTCTAGAGTTTCTTCTTCCTAAATTGGGTCTTCAGGAAGGACATCTGGGTTGTTTTCTATTTTCCTTAACCAATCTTCTTCTACCTCAATTTGTTTTCCATTCCTGAGTCTAGTCATTATGTCTAAATCTTAGATTTTAGCAAATATATATTGATATATTTGCAACAGATTTGGGAGGTATATATTTTAATTATATACCTACTATAATGCTTAACAATAAAATGTTTTGATTTTTTGTTATGATTTTGTTTTTTTTGTTTTTTATTTTATGCTTATAAAGACAACAAACAACACACTAAATACAAGAAATAACAATAATAAAATTAAGCTTAGTTTTATAAAAAGAGTTTATGAATTTCATTGATAGGATCAAGTTCATCAGGAGTCATAAAATGCTCTTCTTCAAATTGGAAATGGTTTTTCAAGAATTTGATAAAGTGTGCTATAGTGATATTATCTGTTTCAGATTTTGTCTTGTAAAAATAAATCTCATGGCAATACTCTTGATATAACATAGCTCTGGGGACTCTATTCCATCTTTGTCTATCCATAAGAATGACCTCTTGGTCCTCTATACGAGACAAAAATTTATGTACTACGGTTGCATTATCGAGGTATTCCTCAAAGGTATACAACTCAGAAGACACAAGGGCTCTTTTATCTGCTAACCACCTATGGCAAGCTCTCTAAAGCTCATGATACAAAGTCACTTGATCGGGATCCAGGATTCTATCTAAGACAAACCTCTTGATTTGCCTAATTTCGATTGCTCTAGATGAAATGAGATTCAATCTCCTATTAAGCTCATCCCATAAATGTGGGACTCTATATGTTGGAGCTACTCTAAGCAAAGAATTAATCTCTATAGCTGCTAATTGATTTTCAACATTAATGGTGACGTCTCGTCTTTTGTTATAATCTACCATCTAAATATGACATGCAATCTTTGATTCTAAATGCATTTATGTTTTTGTTTTTTAGATTGTTTTCAAAAGTTTTTTAGTTTTCACGTCGGGTTCAACAAAATGTATCACTCCAAATTTTTTGCATCCTTACCCTCAGGCTATAGGATCCGCGCCCAGAATGGGGATGCGAGAAGGATGGGACAATCCCTAGGACTAAGAGGCCCTTTGAAGGTCCCGCCTCTTGGGGGAGGAGTATAAAGGTGAATTTTCGATGGATGGTGGGTTCACCAAGAAACTTTTGAGTGGTAGTTTCCACGCCTAGGTTGGGAATGGGTTTGATGTGTTCGTTTTATACTCAATCATTCAATTCCTAGGTTTTGCCAAAATGAATCTAAACTATTCTATATGCCAATAATGATTTAAATGGATACAAAAAATAGAAATGGGTGCTAAACATAGAGAATAGTAAAATTAGGACAGATCATACCTGATTTCGGATGTCTGATAAAGGTTCTGAGTCTTGTAGCAGTTCAGATCATCTCGACTCGTACGTAATCATCTGACATTACACCGAATCATCTTAAATTTGATGAATTCGTCAAAAACCTACAATCACAAAAGTAGATACAAAATACCAAATATGCAACTATAGAAGCGAAGGGAAACAATAGAAATAACTGTAAATTTTTCTAAATGATAGATCCAAATAGTAATTAAATAGGAAAAACATCAGCTTCACAATTTATTTTGATTTTATCATGCATTTACACTAGATGAGGTGAACTCCAAGATGCATAAACATAATAACCTAAGATAATGCAGAATTATAATGGAAAAATGCAAGAAAGTTAAGAAGATGCAAACTTTGGACTCGGATTGCCCCTAATCTAGATTACAGTCAGGATCACCTCCAATTGTATGAAATCGTCTGTGCTCCTCGATAGGATCGTCCAAGATAGTCTGGAATCATTTGCGACGATCCAAACTAGCTTCGGCTGAAAAACAGTAGGGTTCCTGCAAGAAAATGCAAAATGCAACATACAGACAGTAGTACAAGGATGCTCTAGTGAATAAGGATCTAAATCTGTCATCTAAGGGGTTCAGGGGAATCAGAATCAGGGGGATCTCCAACAGGGAAATCTCCAACTGCATAGACGCATTTTTGCCAAGTTGGAGAGGCTGTTGAAACAGAAGCTAATTATGAAAATTTGGTTTTGGGACAAAATCGTCTGGATGTTCTGTACATGACGATTTCGTCAAATCTGGGACGATCGTGTCTAATCTACGACGATATCGTCCAACGATCAAAACAAATCCTAAAAATGGCACAGAAAATGAGGAAATGGGTAAAAGGTGGTTTTGGAGCGATTTTGGGGTTAAAATTCAAATTTTTATCTTTTATCTCTTACTAAGGTTTTAACCGTGCCAATTTTAAGGTTCTACAATAACCATTAATAACTTTTAATAAACAAACATCTACCACTCACCACTTAATAATCATTAATATATTTTTTAATAAAAAAACACCTACCACTCACCATTATGTGAGGGCCACTTGGTCCTTATTAATTATAATAATACTTGCTATGTCTATGTGTAGCTTATTTTTTTACTAGTAATTTTAGATTTTTTATAGACGTCGTTTTCACAGGAAGCTTGTTTCCACATTGAATAAGGTGATTGAATGACAAGCCCTCTTTATAAAGACCAATTGTTCTGATGAGATTTAATGATAATAAAAGATTTTTCAATATGATGGTTTTAAAAAAATAAATATTGTAAAAGGATTTTTTAATCTGATGGTTTTTAAAAAATAAATGTTGTAAAAAGATTTTTCGATATGGTGGTTTTTAAAAAATAAATGTTGTAAAAGGATTTTTCGATATGGTGGTCTTTAAAAAATAAATGTTGTAAAAGACTTTTGGATATGGTGGTCTTTAATTCACAGGAAGCTTGCTTCCACATTGAATAAGGTAACTGAATGACAAGCCCTCTTTCTAAAGACCAATTGTTCTGGTGAGATATAATAATAATAAAAGATTTTTCAATATGATGGTTTTAAAAAAATAAATATTGTAAAAGGATTTTTTAATATGGTGGTTTTTAAAAAATAAATGTTGTAAAAAGATTTTTCGATATGGTGGTTTTTAAAAAATAAATGTTGTAAAAGGATTTTTCGATATGGTGGTCTTTAAAAAATAAATGTTGTAAAAGACTTTTGGATATGGTGGTCTTTAATTCACAGGAATCTTGCTTCCACATTGAATAAGGTGATTGAATGACAATCCCTCTTTCTAAAGGCCAATTCTTCTTTATGATGGTAAAAGGACTTTTCAATAGGGTGGTTTTTAAAAAATAAATATTGTAAATGGATTTTTTAATATGGTAGTCTTTAAGTTTTAAGGGTTAGTAGATTAGTAAGTGTTAGTTTGGTTGAGCATTTATCAAGAAGAGATTTAGGTTTAAACTTTGGTGGTGGCAAATTGCAAAGGTAGTAGTCTGTTTTGACTCCTTTGAGGATGATGACACGAGCGACAGGTGGTCCCCATCTCATGCCAGGTTAACAACAATGAAATGGATAATTTTGTCGAATACATTCCTGTGGTTCAAACCCTGCACTACCAGTTACTAAAATAATGGTTGTAACCAACTCTTTACTATGTATCAAAAAAAAATATGGTAGATGTCTTCTCTTATATTTGTAATATTTATTTGTAGACTTTGGAAAAATAAATGTTGTCTGTGTTATTTTTTTAATATTTATTTGTAGACCTTAGAAAAGACAACTTTCTTCCTTGGCCTTAAGGAAAAGTAAAGGGAAATGTATTATGAAAAAGTAGATAGAAATAAGGTTGAAAAGGGAATTTGAACAGACAAGAACTTTATATGATTATATTTAAATTAATAAATATATAATAATATGTTATACGTCAAAAGATAAATTTTAATATTTAAGTATATGGATATGTGATAAATATTAAAGAATAAATTTTTTATATAAGTCAAGGTTTCAATTTTATAGATAAATTTTACATTTTTTTTATTAAAAAGAGTTTAAGTAGTTAAGAAAGGTTGTCATCAATTAAAAATGCTCAAGGTCATATTTAAGTATATGGATATGTGATAAATATTAAAGAATAATTTTTTTTATATAAGTCAAGGTTTCAATTTTATAGATAAATTTTACACTTTTTTATTAAAATAAGTTTAGTAGTTAAGAGAGGTTGTCATCAATTAAAAATGCTCAAAGGTCAAGTCTTGGCAGGTATAAGGTCCTACATGCGAGTGATGGATGTTCAATCTCAAGTAAATTGCCTCAACCTTACTATAAACAAAATCCATGATAATTGATTTAAAATAAATTTTAAGCTAAATACAATTATATTTATTTTGTAAGGGATTATATGGGATTGAAAAAGGTTCCGCCTGTACTACACCATGAGGTCCATGACCACATAGGCATTACAACAACTTGGTTTCCTTCTTGAAATTCAATTGATTAAATTAATGTCATTTAGTAACAAAATTAGAGTCAATTGATTAAATTAATGTCAATTGATAACAAACTCATATTTAGTTTTTTAATTGGTTATATGGGATTAGAACAACCCCACCTATGATTTTTTTACTATGGTAAATGAAGGGGTTTTGAAAGGGCCTCAAATATTTTACATTTGTTGAAGAGGAAAATCACTTCCAACATTTACAAATTACAAAATTTGAACTAAAAAAGAGCATGTTGCATACTTAGATACAATAATTTTGATTTAACTTTATCCTATGGGGATTCAATATTTCTTAAATTCAATTCATCTAGTTTATTTAGAATATTAAAGAGCTTTAATCAATTCTCTATTAGCTTTAGATCATATCTTCACTTTTTCCTTTCCTAAGAACTTTAAAAGCTTTCGTCCAGTATTATTCAATATGCAACCTTTTTTAATCATCTCCTGAATATCAGTTTAGTTTCCTTGAAAATTGGTCCCATGCTAATAGATCTTTTACAATGATCAATTTCCACAAGACTTTGAAACTTCTAACTTAGCAGCATCATAAGTGTTTTTCTATTTCAGAGTTGTAATCATCAAAGCCTTCGAGAAAACATCATTTCATACCTTGGATCCATCCATTTGAACTTCTATGTTTGCCATAACATCAACCACAACGTTACCTTCCCTATAGATGTGCTAGATCGCAAATGACTCCATGCCTGATAGTATATTCATTGCATCTTGAATAATACTCTCAATGCTCCAGCTAATGGTTTGCTTGACATTCAAATTGTTAATGATATTCATAGAACCTCCTTCCACTATAAGTTTCTTAATATTCATCTTTTTTGTAAGCCTTACTCATGTAATCATGGATCTCTCCTCTGCTACATGGTTTGATGTATGGCCAAATTTAACTGCATAACAATATATCACTAGTCCTAAGATAGATCCCAGAACCCCTCCCCCTCCAGCCTTCCTTGGATTATCTTTAAAGGCTCCATCAAAATTTAGTTTTACCCACTTTTGGGGGAGGAGTCCATCTTACCTCTCTTTGGTTAACTAATCTAATTTCTTGTAGATCTCAACAATCCTCAGTCCGTTGCTATTTCTTCCTCCTACTCATTTTCATAGATTTGGTTGTCCATATTAACAATCATTTTTTTAGCAATGCCAACTTTGATACTCATGATAATGACCTCTACACTATTAGCCTTATTTTGGAACACTTGTTTATTCCTCTTCCTCCATATCTTCCAAATGAAATAAGGTAAGATAAAGATCCAATTTTTCTTCAATTAGGGACTGTAGACCAAAAATGGCCACATATTTAGCAAAATTTGACTAAGTGATAATGCTATTATTCTGCTCTAGAATCAGGTTGATGGTATGAGTCCATTGGGAAATATCTCTACTTGAAGGTTTGAGCATATTCTGGGAAATTCCATTTTGGGTCCGAAATAATGATGGGTTTCAAATCCACAAAAGTTTGTAAGAGATCGTGACGTCAGCAATAAAAAGTGTGGATTTGGTTCTTGTCGTATGTCCGATTCCGGAAAGTCTTTTTGCTTCCCGCTCCGGAAGAGCCTTCTTGCTTTTCACTCCGGATTGATGAAAGTTCCAAAATTCGCAAAAGTTTGTAAGAGATGATGATGTCAGTGGAAGAAATGTGTGGATTCATGATCCAAGAAACGAACAAGGATTCTCTTCCCAAAATGAAGATAAAATGAAGGGGAAAATAATCTAAGTGTTTGACTCCGGGCCCGGATTTGCATTATCTCTAAATTCTACAAAAGTCACGAGGAGATGATGACGTTAGTGATGAAAAGATGCAGATTAACAAAGACAAAACGAAAGATAAAATATCCCAGAGTGGATTCAAGGTTTTGATGCTGCGAATACAAATTGAAGATTCTAATGCTGAGGAAAAGAGCAGGATGGATTTCAGCTCACGTCGGACTTAATCTAAGTCGTCCAAAAGGGAGAATCAATGGTGGAGGTTGACCTATCATATTTTTGTTGTTCGAAAGATTTTTGCATCAGAACTATGGCATGCAGCTAGAATATGGAACGTTAAAGACTTTAAAGAAAAGCTAACCAAAAGCAGTTATAGATCGACGATGTCAAGTTGTTCTCAAGAAAGATCGACGGGACACGTGATCTAGAAGATTCTGAACTTCAGTTCTTATGGTCGACCATTAAGTTGCAGAGATACCGAATGGCCATGGCGGATGTTCTTCCAGTAGATTTCTCAGAGTTTGAACAAACCAGTTAATGCCAGCTAATCTTTTACTGAGTTGTTGTAACAAGATTGAATGTATTGTTTCTTGAATATTATAATATGAAAACTATAAAGAGAGATCGAACCCTCGATTTAAAGGTTCGACTCTAGCGTGTTTGCCTATGCTACTATAAATATTTTTTAAGGACTGAATGCAAGGAGCAATACATTGATCTTCACCTCAAGGCTACATTTTTGTGTTGGATGTTAGAGGTTTGGATTTCATAGTTGTATTTTTGTAAATGCTTAGATGGTTAGTTTGTGTCGATCATGGATTACTAGCTGTTATGAGTAATTGAAATCTGTTGTGAAGTTTGTTCTTTGTTAGTATAAGGTGCATTTTTGTAAAATCTGGGTTGTGGTGAATTCTGCTATTTGGATTATCATTTCCTGGATATTGAAATTGCTTACTGTAACATTTATTTGTTATGCTTTAAATATCTGAAACGATTTATCTTGGGATAAAAGTTGATCTGGATGTATATCTTTAATATGGTTTTTTGGAATTTTTTTATGGTAATACAATGTTGTTAACCTATCTATCCACTAATATCTATATTTATCTAGCCTTACCCTTTTCTAACCCTAAAATCCAAGCCCTAATTGAGCATAACTATGTCAACAATATGCTAAGTTGAAAAGGAACCAACCTACTCTGGAGGTTGGATCTGAAACCCTTGTTTTAGTCCATCCAATGTTGAGTATTGAGTTGCAGCTATTGAGTGCAAGCCTAAGTAGAAAGTAGGAAGATATACAGTCGCAGTATTAAGAAAAATTGGTGTAATTCAATGCCCAACACTTTTTGGCATGCTCAGTGGGATAGTTCACAAGAAACACAAAACCCATCTTAAGAGTTATTGTTATCTCTACCTGAAGGAATCAAGATTCGATGAATTTTCTTGACCTTGTTAGCATAGAAAAGAAAGTTCACTTGGTGACTCCCTAGTCAAAAGACCCTAAAAAGTATTGTATATTAGTGTCCTTTCATTTATACCAGGTACTTCAAGAGGAACAACCCTGATTCTTTCATTCACTTTGAGTTACCCCTGAGAGGGTCTACTTTTATCAGAAGTTTGGATCGAGATTTTATTGAATAAGAAGAGCTTTTGGGATAAAACTCAGTAGTTCCCCCAAGAAGACCTGTAACCAGAAACATGGCACACAATGTGGCCCCAAACGTGCCACTACAGAAGTACCCAAATTGGGACTCAACTAGGCCCCTTAGTTTAGCCCAAATGGATGCCATTACTCAAGTTGTATCTAAGGCAACACCCACATATGATGGATTTGGAAAGACAGCTTATGAGCACTGCCAAGATATCTTGAATCTGGTAGTAATCCATAATATAAAAGAGGAAAATATTATTTTCAGGATTCTAGCCCTGTCATTTCGTAGACATATATTACAAAGGTTTAGAACCATGGAAGATAAGTCTATTGATTCATGGCAGTCATTGGCTGAGCCATTCATAGAAGAATTTAATGAAATTTTTGATCCTTTTCCCTGCTAAATTAGTTTATAGCTATGCAAAAAACACAACAAGAAATTGTCTCTGATTTTAATTTGAGATTTAGCAGAACTTGGAAGAGAATTCCCCTTGAATTTAGACCAACTACTTGTTTGGCTTATATGTATTACATTCATGCCCTAGGATCAGAGCTAGGTTTGAAGACACACCAATATGGAATTGAAACCTTTCCCCAAGTCTATAATGTTGTCATCCATGCTAAAAATATCCTGATCAATGTAGGAAGAATTCCCGCCAAGACCGTGTTGCCTTACAATTCATAAAATAGTGGGAGCCATGAGCAATCTAGAAAATCCTCTCACATGGATCCTCCTATACCATCTTCATTTCCTAAGATGAATCCTATTCCTGGATCTAAATTTGTGTCCTCCACACCTTCTTTCCTCCCTCTTCCATCCCAACCTTCTCAAGAATTGTTTGCTATCCTGGACATACAAAATACCATGAAAGATCTGAGTAACAAAATGAATTCAATGGAGAAGAGAGATCAAGAAAGGTCACAACAGAGGATATTTCCATATGTGAACAAATATCAAAGGCCTGGTCCTAGCAATAGTGTCGGGGTTAGAGTGAATGCAGCATATGAGGATCCAAAATGTTCTATAGATTCCACCCTTGCAAATGTCTGGTGTTTAGTATGCAATGACCCCCATGATTCATGGTCTTGTATGATGTATCAACACCATGTTAAAAAAGCTATGGATCAAGCTAAAAGAAATCAGAAGGGAAGAGTTAATATGTTATGGCACCCTGATCATATCATGGTTGGAAAAGACTTAGAGGAAGAAGGCCCAATTGTTGTTATGACGAGGTCTAGAAATAAATATTTACAAGTAGAACCTAAGAAAATGGGATAGTTCCAGGTCCCTTCCCAGAAGAAAGTTGATTTCCCCCCTCAAAACAGTGATATTTTTCCATTCCCTGAGCTAAGGGAAAGGAGAAGACCGATAATTTCCCTAGGATTCCAAAAATAGTAACATAAGGAGATAGGATGAAATCCAAGAATAGCAAGAAAGACTTAGGTTCCCCTCTATTACTAAAAGACAAAGGTTAGAGGCAACCCAACAATACAAAAGAAGGTATGGTAAGCTAGACGGAGAACTAGAAAGACTATCCCTAACCAAGTCTGAGTATAACATTATGGAAGAGATGAAAAATATTCCATCAAAAGCTAGCTTGTATGATATCCTTTTCATTTCGGGCCAAATTGACTTACTTAAAGCTTCCCTTAGTAAAAGTCCCCAAAGCAGATTCACTACCACCATCCTGAGTATACCCTTAGAAAAGAAAGAAATGACACCTGATGTCCTAAAGAACAAACCTCCCCCCTTTTATATATCCTTAAGAATGGAGGGATGGGTAGTCCGAAATTGCATGATTGATTCAGGAGCATCAACCACGGTTATGCCTAAAGCAGTCTATGAAGATATGGGGATGGAATATACCCGATCTTGTCTGGGAGTATTACAACTAGACGAGACACCTGTAAAGACGGTTGGAGTTATTAAATATGTATTTATGAGGTTGCACAGAGCCCCTGAGGTGACAATAGTGCAAGAAATAGTGGTGGTCGATTTAGAACCCTATTTTGGATTATGTCTCTCAAGAGAATTTACTGAAAATCTTGGAGGATGTATGTATATGGATTATTCTAGAATGGTAATGCCTTTCAAGGAAAGAGAATAAGGATAACCCCTGAGAAACCAGTTGCTTAAAATATTGAGAAAATTGAAGAAGACATGTGTAACCTTAATCCTGTGGAGGAATTTGAGCTAGTAGAAAACATTGAAGAATTAGATATTGAAGATGAGTTGCCTTTCAAAGAGGATTATAGTCAATTTGGAACTGGTATGGGTACATACAACATTACAAATGAATTGGAAAAGAAACTTCCCATTATTTCTATTAAATCCCTAAGAAATGATGAAACATGGGTTATGCACTTTGATGGTGCTAAATGCAAAAATGGTGCAAGGGCTGGTGTAGTTCTACAATCATAATCAGAAGGGGTGAAGAATTTCTCTTATAGACTGACATGGTCATGCACTAATAATGCTACAGAATACGAGGCTTTGTGCCTTGGATTAATGCAAGCTGAAAGCATGGGCATCAAGGTTTTGAACATATATGGTGATTGTGAGTTAATAGTACATCAGGTAAGAAATAAGTGTAGTAGTAAGCATCATTACTAAAAATCTTACCATAATAGATTTTGGGATATAATGGATTCATTTGATGCCCTAAACCTAGCTTTTATGCCTAGAGAAAAGAATCACCTGACAGATGCATTGGCAACTAAGGGAGCTAATTTCAATCCTCTTATAGATTTTGGAACTAAGAAGACGAAGGAGATTAAAATGGTTTTCAGGCCTGCAGTATTGGATAAGAAAATATTTTGGCAAGTTTTTGAGAGTTATGAATAGATTATGGACTTTATGATAAAAGACGCATGCTTCACAACTGTCCAAGAAGAAGACTTGGAGGAGATAGACCAGTAGGACTTCATCCAGCTAAGAAACAATCACATCCCAAAGGGGTTGGTTACCCTTGAAATTTTATCTGATAATGAAGATAGAAATAAAGTGGGAGTTATGAAGGTTGGTGAAAATATCTATAAATAAATAGAAATCGGAATTGAAAATAAGTTAAATATTGGGGTCCAATGTTCTACTGAGGAAGCAGAAGATATTAAAGTTGTACGTTTAAAAAACCAAGATATGGTAACTTGGTCATATGAGGACCTTAAGGTTTATGACAAAAGGATTATTCAGCATACTATTGAGTTAGAGCCTGATGCTAAACCATTCCAAAAAAATAGAGGCCTATCAATCCAAGGATAGAAGTCATTGTGAGAGAAGAACTTTTGAATTTGTTAAAGACTAGGATAATGTATCCGATAAAACACTCTACTTGGGTAGCTAATTTGGTACCTGTAAGAAAGAAGAATGGGGACATATGCGTATGTGTAGATTTAAGGAATCTGAATCAAGCTTCCCTCAAGGATCACTATCCCCTTCCTCAGATTGATTAGATTTTACAAGTAGTAGCTGAAGCAGAGAGGTTTTATCTACTGGATGGTTATTCTAGCTATAACCAAATCTAGGTAAAATATCAAGATCAATATAAGACAACATTTACTACAAAGTGGGGAACATTTGCCTATTAGAGGATGCCTTTTGGGCTATCTAATGTAGGAGCTACATTTCAGATGTGTGAGAAGCGTAACAACAATTCAATTATTTGATGAAGTATAAATAATACATTAGGGCCAGGATTAGTCCGAAGGTTGTGGAACCACATGAGACCAATATAGGCGCAGTTGTAACAAAATAACAACTAGCCTAAATTAATCAATTCTAACAATATAATATCGTTAGAATTGAATTAACTAATGAAAGAAATATTGAAATATATTCTAACAACCCCCCATATTACAATATTTTAGGATACATATAACTACTAGCTATACTATCATCCCCCCATTATTTTGAAATACATAGAGAGCTACGAAACAATTCAAATTTGACACATGCAAGTACCTTAGTGAATATGTCTGCAACTTGAGCATTGGTGGAGATGTACTAAAGCTGGATTCGATGCTTTGGTACTTCGTCTTGAATGAAGTGGCATTGTGTATCAATGTGCTTCATTTTCTCATGATGCACTGGATTCTTAACAAGATTAAAAACACCCATGTTGTCGCAGAACAAGTGTATTGGAGATTTTTATGGAAGACCCATACTTGTTAGGATGTGATGCAACCATATCACTTCGCACACAACTTCACATGCAGCGCGATATTCTACCTTTGTTGATGAGATAGCAACCACCTGTTGCTTCTTGCTGTGCTAAGAGACAGGACCAGATCCAAGATGAAACAAATATCTTGAAGTTGATTTACGATCATCATATGATCTAGCATAGTCTGATTCTGTGTATCCATGTAAGGAGAATTTTTTGTTCTTATTGTATTCTAGGCCATATTCCATTGTGCCACGAACATAGTGAAGAACTCACTTTGTTGCTTTCCAGTGTGTAGTCTTAGGTTCCTGCATGAACCTTGAAATATAGTTGACAACAAATACGATATTTGGCCTAGTGTTGGTCATATATATGAGACTCCCAATCAGATTATGATAGAGAGTAGCATCTACCTAAGGTGATTTGTCATATCGTGATAACTAAAGTCCTGTTTCCATTGGTGTTGCCATCGGCTTACAGTCAGTCATGCGATATTTTTCTAGTAGTGTCTTGGCATATTTTTTTCTGGGACACTTTGATGTAGTGGTCCTTCTGGTTCACTTCCAGACCAAGAAAGTAATGGAGAAGTCCGAGATCTGTCATTTCAAAATATTTGCTCAAATCTTGTTTGATAGTAGAGATCATTGTTTTTGAACTCCCTGTTATGAGCAGATCATCAACATAGAGTACAAGCAACACTATTTTAGAGTCTTTCTTCTTGAAATAGATGTTTGCATCAGAAGAACATCTCTTGAATCCATGTTGTAGTAGGTGATTATCCATTTTTATATACAAAGCCCGAGGGGCCTGTTTCAAACCATATAAGGATTTTACCAATTTGCAAAATTTCTACTATTGGCCTTCCACTTCAAATCCTTCTGGTTGAGTCATATAAAATTCTTCTTGGAGATCACCATTTAGAAAGGCACTATTGACATCCATTTGATGTACTTTCCACCCATATTGTGCTACCATAGCACAAATAACTCGAATGGTTGTCATCCGAGCAGTAGGTGCAAAAGTTTCCTTATAGTCAATACCTTCTCTTTGAGCATATCCCTTTGCAACAAGTTAGACCTTATACTTATCTATTGTTCCATCTACCTTGTAATTGATTTTGTACACCCATTTGCAGCCTATGGACTTCTTTCTATATGGAAGATCCACAAGCTTCCAAGTTTTATTTTTCATCAGAGACTTGTACTCTACATCCATAGTGGCCTTGCACTGAGGCTTACCAAGGGCATCTTTCACTGACGTAGGTTCAAGTTTGTCTATTGAGTACATAAACACCCTGTCATCATAAATATCCATATCTTATGTATCTCTCACTGGATCTACAAAAAGTTCCTCAAAATATTGACACAAATCATCAACCCTAGTAATCTTTGCTGTAGCTTTCTCTTGTCGAGCCATGCTGCGAGTACGAGGCCTATCCAATATCAAATCCAATGGAGTGGATAGCTTAGAGTCTCTAATTGTACTTGTATACCACTTTGGATTCTTATTCTGTGGTGATGAAGAATATGAAGAAGGACTTCCAACCTTGGATGAAGGAGACTTCTCAACCTTAGTTTCCACAAGGTCTAGGTATACATCTTATGTGTTTTATGATGTCAAAGCCTAATCAAAAACTACATCTCTATTGATGTGAATATTATTGTTTAAGGGATAAATCAATCAATAACACTTAGAGTGCTAATAATACCCAAGAAGAATGCACTTCAATGTTTTCTCATATAGCTTCTTTCTCTTTTCTTTCGATATGTGCATGAATGCTTTACAACCAAAAATGTGTAGATGAGAGATGGAGGGTTTTCTGCCACTCCATGCTTCCTGTGGAGTCATTCCTTGTAGGGCCTTAGTGGGTGCCCTATTCAATAGATATACTACTATGGTGATAGCTTCTACCCAATATTGTTTCCCAATTCTAGCTCCTGTGAGCATGCAATGAACTGTTTCCATGATGGAACGGTTCCTCCTTTCAACAACTCCATTTTTTTGAGGAGTATAAGCAGTAGTCAACTGTCATGTGATCCCATTTTCAGTCAAGAATGCAGAAAATTATTTAGGGGTGAACTCCCCCCCTCAATATGAGTGGAGGGTCTTTATAGAAGTCCCTAACTCATTTTCAACAAATTGAATTGCTGAAAGAAGCCAAATGGTTCAAATTTTAGTTGAAGAAAGAATACCCACATATTTCATGAGTAATCATCCATGAATAACTAAAAATACCTTTTACCCCCACAACTGTTGGGTGTCAAAGGACCGTACAGATCGGTGTGAACCAACTCCAGAGGTTTCTTTGCTCTTGTAGAGCTCCTTTCGAATGGTACTCTATGTTGCTTTCCTGCCAAGCAGTCAAAGCAAACCAACAATGTGGTAGAAAGGGAAGGAAGACCTTTTACATCTCATAACTTACTTAACTCAAGTAAGTAACTAGAACTCATATATTTATATCTCTTGTGCCATAGGGAAGTTGCCTCCTTTGTAGAGATAGTCATGGCCACATCTGAAGTAGAGATAGCATCTAGGGAAAATAATCCATGCTTATATGAAGTGGTTGCAATGTTCCTACCTCTCCGATTATAGAACAACATTGTTGCCCCCCTCAACCCTAAAGTTTACAACCATATCCTTGTCTAAAATTTGTGTGACTGACAACAAGTTGTTCGTCAATCCTGGAACATAGAGAACCTTCTCAATCTGGCACTTGCCATCAGGAAGAGTAACAAAAATTGTACCTTCTCCTTGAACCTTGTAGGTTTTATCATCGACAATAGTGACAGGTTTGCCCTCTTTGGCCTCAAAATACTTAAACCATGATTTGTCGCCAGTCATGTGCTTACTGGCTCTATAATCGACATACCAAATAGAATCCGTCTACTTGGATACTGTGGTAGTCATGAGCACTTTGTGTGGTCTCTCAGAATCCATGTCAAATTCCTCAACAGTAATATTCACTTGCTATTGTTTGTTCTTTTGTGGTTTGTTTTGGCCTTTCTATTTTGATTGTTTATTCTTATGCCAACATCTGCTTGTATCATGACCTTCTTTGTCACAAATCTTGCAATATCTCTTTTGTTGTTGAGGTTTTTGAGTTTGTTTCTCTTTTAAATCCTTTTGAGAACTTCCTCTCTTCTAAAAATTACCCTTATTCTTGTTCTGTCCCTTCCTATTGGTGTATAGGGCAGTGTTAGAAGAATCATCTTGCTGTAGTTGGCGTGCCTCCTCTTCTTGTAGTAAAATTTACCAACTCAACAAAGGTAACTTATCTCTATGATACATGAAGTGAGGTGATCAACACTCTAAAATAATATGGTAGATCTCTCATTACCACTTAGGTAAGGAGCTTATCATCAACTGGTGTTGCCAAGGAATTCAATTTTCCTTTCAACTCAGACACTATGCAAAGAAAGTTTTCAACTGTATCTCCCTATTTCATGCTTAGACTATGTAATTGAGACTAAATAAATAGAATGGTGAAATCATTCTTTCCTTCATATATAGTTTTAAGGGCATCCCATGCCGCTTTACTATTTTGATAGTCAACAATATGAGGTTGAACTTCATTAGAAACAACAAGCAAAATGAGCACTTTTGCTTTGCTATCTATCTTATCAAATTATTTCTAACCAGCAGTGAGAGTTGTAGCTCCAGCTACAGATGAAGGTATTTTTGTTGTTCCAGACACAACATCCCAAAGATCATCCATCTCTAGGATAGCCTTCATTTTGTTTTTCCATGGTGTATAGTTTGGACCTTTCAACAACTGATGAGCATCAATCATTAGTTTTGCAGACATTGTGAAGGTTCCTTATAACACCAAATGGTCCCCCCTTCGATATACCTTAATGCCAGGACATTATACCATACAAAATACCTGCCCTTACGTGAGGGAGACTAGGTATTTTGAAAAACCAGAAAAATTACCCACCCTTATGTGAGGGAGACTGTAGGTAATTTTAATGATTATATGATACGTGGTACTTAGGCGGTACTGAAATGGAATCACCTCGTTGATGGCACCGACATTAGAAAGCCTTCAATCTACATGCATGGGGCATAAATTCCCCTATACACTTTGGATATCCAAAATTTCGTTTGGATTTAAGCCTAAACATGAGAGTGATTGGGGTAGTGGATGGAGTAAAAAAATAGAACAATGACAAACTTATCTCTCCTCGACGATTAATAGAGAACAAGCTCAGACGTCATTTTTGGCAGCTATATTAGGCTATGGATATAGTAGCGCAATCACGATAGTTTTACCTATAATTGCTTGCCAAAGGTATCACAAATATCGAACACTGCAGTGCAATAAATTGCACGGATGGGTTTTAATTATTTCGAGGACTTAAGGAGTGAATTTGATTTTAACTTTTAATGATGTAGTGCAAAGCAAGTAAAAATGCAATATACAACATAAAAGTGCCCACAAAAATAAACCACTAGGTGTCGGGCGTAGCCGAAAATGCACCTTTAGAATAATGCCAAAATTTATTTTTTGTCAAAAAATTACTCTCTTTCCCCCCTTGATTTTTTGAAAAAAAATACCCCCATTTTAAAACTTCTTATAAAACATTTTTAAACAATTTTTGTTTTATATCTAAAGTTAAAAAAAAAATTATTATCCCATATAGTAAAAATTATCTTATTAAAAAAAATAATTTTAAACTATAAAAGAAATAGTATAAAATATTAATTTTTAACTTTAGAAGAAAAAAAAATATTAAAAAATAACTTAAAAAAATGTTTTACCTTTGCTTTGGGGGGATTGGCGAGATTCAAACCCGCGACCTCAGGCTCTCGAAGCCTTAACCACTCAGCTCACCGCCAGGTGAGCTAGTGGACTGATCTGTAATAGATCAGTCTCCGCTCTTATTTCAAAAGCCTCCATGAGCCAAAAGGCCCTCGCGGTGATGCTCCCTCCTCAGCCACCACTCGAGGGGAGAATGGGCGATGTTGCTCAGGAAGAGCAAGAGCGACGCTGCTCGGGCAGAGCACGGGCGGTGCGTGGGTGGTGATGGGGTGGCTGGCTCACAGACAACCAAAACTACCACCAAAATCGCTCTGCAAGGATCGTTTCAGATTGTTTTCTTCTTTGTAATTAAATACAACCAAATTTTTGCCTTAAAACTTCAAGAATGAAGCAGAAACACTTAAAAATTGATCGGCCATTGACGCCCTACGTGATGAAAAAATCAGCTCTAGAAGATTTTTAAAGGATAAAATCAATTTTTAATCCAACCAATCTGCTCCGATTGTCTTCCTTATTCCAAAAAAATCTATAGAATTGAAAAGCACTGAACACAGTGATAAGGAAAAATACCAACTATGTCACAGTTTTGATGTCGGTGATGCGAAGAGTTGTAGGTGACAGGTGCGATTGAGTTATTCATTATCGAGGTAGATAAAAGTTTTATCCCACATTGATGGGATAGTGAGGCGTATAAGGTTTTAAAAGAACCTTTACCCCACAAAGGAGTATAGCCTCTCGGAGAGAGGCTCTCTCCTGAGAGGGTCATGGGTAAGCCTCGGTGTTGGCTCCCATGACGTGTTGGTCACCACGCTTAGCCCCTTTCGACCGTATGGTCGATTGCTCCTTTGTTCTTTCGATCGTATGGTCGACGCTCCTTTGCTATGTCGACCATATGGTCGATCACTCCCTTAGTTGTTCGTCGATCACTTATTTCGATATAAAAACCATTTTTTGAGAAATCCAATCAAACTTGATTAAAAAAAAAATTTCTCTAACTCGATTAATTTTTTTTTTCATAATTTCCAATTGAGATTTAAAAATCTCCACTCATCTAGAGCTCCACTACTACGAGATCACTTCGAGAGAAATAAGAGTGGCAGAGGTCATGCTCTGATACCATGTGAGAAGCGAAACAAAAATTCAATTATTTTATGAAGTATAAATAATACATTAGGGCCAAGATTAGTCCGGAGGTTGTGGAACCACCCAAGACCAATATAGGCACAGTTGTAACAAAATAACAACTAGCCTAAATTAATCAATTCTAACAATATAAGATCATTAGGATTGAATTAACTAATGAAAGAAATATTGAAATATATTCTAAAAAGAGGGCCATGGATTATACCTTCGGTACACTTATAAACAAAGTCATTCTGATTTACCTAGATGAAATGATCGTGTTTTCTCATGATAAAAATGATCATCTATATCATTTGGAACAAATTTTTCAAAAATGCAGAGAATTTGGTATTTCACTGAATCCTAAGAAGTCATTCTTTGCAGTACATGATGGAAAATGGTTAGGACATGTAGTATCAAAATAAGGTATGGCCATAGAACTGGATAGAATTAAAGTAATCCTAGCTATTCCTTTACCTACTAATCAGAAGATGCTGCAGTATTTCTTTGGCCAAATCAATTTTGTTAGAAAGTTCATTTTTTATTTTACATAGAAGGTGAGGCCTATATTTGAACTACTCAAGAAGAAGGTAGAGTTCAAGTGGACCGAGGTTAGGAAACAAGCTTTTGAAATCATCAAGCAGTCCATTTCTACAACCCCAGTTTTGATAAATCCTGATTTCAACAAAGATTTTATCCTATATGCTTATGGAGCTAAAAAAAGTTATGCTTTAGTAATCACTCAAAAGGATGATCAAGGGGATGAACACCCTGTGTTTTTGGAGATAAAATTTACATGACTATCAAGTGAAATATAATTTTATTGAAAATAAGTGTTTGCTGTGATGAATTCACTTAAGAAGTTCAGACAATATCTGGTGCAGAGCAAAACTTTGGTGTACGTAGTTCATCCAGATGTGAAAAGTTTTATTTTACAAGGTGACCTTGGAGATAAAAGGGCTGGTTGAAGTACTAAGATCTAGGAATATGATGTGGAAATATGACCTACCAAGTTGGTAAGAGGCAGAGCCTTGTGCCAAGGATTGACAGATATTTCAGCTCTAACCGAAGTAACAAATTGTCAGATGACAAAAGAATATCAAATAGATATTGTTCACACTCTGAATTTTGATTGGATCGAACAAATGACTAGGTATTTTCAAACTGGTGTATGCCCACCTGATCTGAATTCTTCTCAAAGAAGGAGGTATAGACTTCATGCTTTGAAATATGCATTATTATCGGAAGGGTTATTCAAAATAAACTTGGATGGTGTTCTCCTAAAATGTTTGAGGGAGGACCAACAAAAGAGACTCCTATAATAATTTCATGGAGGATCATCTGGTGGTTATGGCTCAGGCAGAGTTACAACTTTGAAAATAATAAGAGCAGGCTATTATTGGCCTACTATATTTAAGGATGCTTTCAAAGTTACTCAGGTTTGTGATAAATATTAGAGGTATGTTGGAAGAACTAGAAATGTTGCATCTCATCTAAATCCTATTCAAGTTGAAGAACCTTTCCAACAATGGGGATTGGATTTCATAGTATTTATAAACCCTAACTCTTCATCAGAACATAAGTTCATCTTGATAACTATTGATTATCTAACCAGATGGGTAGAGGCTATTCCTACAAAAGGGCAGATCAAGATGTTGTGATCAATTTCATGGAGAGTTTAATTTCTAGATTTGGAATCTCGAAAGCTATGGTGAGTGATAATGGTCCTCCTTTTATAGGGGCCAAGTATATTGAGTTTGCTAGTAAGTATGGCATCACTCTCCAAAATACTTCAAATTATTGTCCTCAAGGTAATGGACTTGTAAAATCTACTAACAAGAACCTATTAAGGATTTTGAGAAAGTCCCTGGAAGGTAACAAGAGGAGTTGGCATCTACTGCTTGACCACGCTCTATGGGCAAACAGGATTACCATTAAGAAAACTATCAAAAATTCCACTTATACAGTGGTATACGAAAAAAAGCAGTATTGCCAATCCACTTAGAGATCCTGACACTTAAATTTTTCAGTTCAAAAGAGGAATAATTAAAGGGAGATCCTGTAAAAATCAGATTGACACACTTGCTACAACTGGAGTAAATCCAGACTCAAGCATATGATCATTTTCAGAAGCACTCATCAGATATTAAAGCATGGTTTGATAAAAAGGCCAGGTTCAGAAAACTTCAGGTCAGTTATCAAGTGGAATGTGGACAAAGCAAAGCCGAGAAAACATGAGAAATTTGATTCCTTTTGGGATGGTCCTTTTGAAATAGTGGAAGCTAAAGAATCTAATGTATTCTAGCTAAAGGATCCGAAAGGGAACATTCAACTGATTTCGGTGAATGGTTTCCACCTCAAGCTTTACTATCTGTAAGTTGTTATCTCATTGTAACATATGTACATAAATATTTCCCTTTCTTTCTATACTTTGTTCTTGTTTTCGTGTCCTTTTTTTGAAAAGGTACTCCAAAAAAAGAGAAAAAAGAAAAAAATTGTTTCAAAAAAATGACTAAGTGTTGAGAGGGGCATGCTAAGTTTCTATTTCGTAGACGGTACCACCCAAAGTTCTCTGGAATGACGTTTTGCCTTCAAATATGCATGATTAGATCTGGATGGAAAATTCTACAGGATGATCCACCAGGAAAAAGACGAGAATGGTAATAATCCATAAATCCCTCAAATATTGGAATAGGCCAGAGCGGAATCAATTCAAAATCAAACGGTAAGTTCTAAAATGGCATGTGGATACTAAATATTGCTTACGCATTTAATTCTAACAAACTCACTCATGAAACAAAGAGTAGCTGAAGGGATGTGATGAGCTAGCAACAAAATTTCAAAATTCGACCAATGAAGAGGTACAACACCACCTTTGCGCCACCAAATTGAATGATGAAATAGATTGGAAAGTGTGCCCATAAAGATATCACACAATAGCTACATTAATGACAAAAGATACATGGGTTCCAAAAAGAGGAAGTAATGAAAAGTATTTACCAAATTCACTTTGAGGTCCTTTGCTTCTACAAAAAAGTAAAAGAAGTACAACCATACTTGGAAGAATTCACTGCAAAAAATTAGGAAAACAAAGCTTGCTACTATCAGAATGGCATTCAGAAAATCATCCATTGAATCAATGAGGACAGTGACAAGATTTCAAGTACATGCACATCGCACTAGTCGAATCACAGATACAGTGACCCGCCTCAGGACCAATCTTGAATTCCCATATTTCAAAGGAAAGCCAATGCAGTGATGAGGTATGATAGCCATAAAATCCTTTTTGTTCTCTTACATTTGTGATTTTGTACATCATTGTCTTGAACTAGTCTCTGCTATGATTCAGTTCTATGACCCAAAAAATAGGACAATTAGAACCCATTAGGGCACTCCCCTATTTTCTATCATAAGGGAGACATGTTATGAATTGTTTGCCATAGGGGTAGGTACACCATCAAAACCCAGACCATTTAGTATAGCAGAGCTAGATAAGGCTTACAATAACATGATGGTTATAGAAGAAAAAATAGAGGCACTATAAAGGTGGCTTCAGCTTAATTTCATAAGGATAAGGAACGAAGCTGAGTTGTCTAAGGTCTCAATTCATATTGATGAAATTGCATACCCAGAGTTATTTTCTATGTTGGCCTTGATGGAGGGTTTGGACTCTGACAAAATGGTGTACGGTTGGCAAATCGCCATGGTATATTGTATGTCTGATGAAAGGATGTACAAAAAGGGGGTAAAAAAGAGGGGCATCAGAGTAATTTACTTTGACTGGCCGACTTTTCTTGCTCAAAATATTCATGAGCAGATGGTAGACATGAAGAGAGGTGTTGGTACTCCCAGCTTTAGACACTGCTCGAGTTTGGTATGGATGTTTTATGTAGCTGTCAGGAACAAAATGCCATGGATTATAGCTAAGGATAAGACTATGATGGAGAACCATTGCCAGTCTATTATTGGATAGATCTTTTGAAAAGTAGCAAGTCCCATTACAGGTTCAATTTAAAATTTTTGGAACCTGCCCTCAAAATAATGTACAATGAGTGCCCTAGGTTACCTGCTTTGGCTAAGCATATTATGAGGAGAGAATATGCTGAGGAGGGAGATTGGTATCTGCTGATAGAGGGCATAGTAATCAGGTTGTATGGTTTCTTAGGTAAACCCTTTCTTTTACCTCACTTTGTTATAGAAAGACTATTTGCCCTAGATTATCTGAGACAGGTGGTATACATTGACACAAGCATTGGTTTTGCAAGAAATAATAAGTCTCTAATTACTTATCGCACTAAAAATAGTATTCTTGTAGCCGAATGGCAAGACCAACTAATTGAGCGATATATTGACATATTAGGTCTACTTTATATTCCTCGAAGGTGGAGTTATGATCTCGACGGTATTTTTAACATAAGGAATAAAGCTCTCAATGGAGATAAAGCCTATAAATCTGAAAAAAGGCCAAGGGCTATTTTTTAACAGGGGAGGAATAATGATGAAACTTATCTTATGGAGTGGAATGTTTCAAAGATGGGTCAATTGCATCCATGGTTGGATTTCTATGAACAGGTAGTAGATTTTGATCCAGATAATGAGACTAGTCATCAGCTTACAAAAGATATTATTGATAGAGTGATAATTGAATCTGTTAATTTAAAATACCTCCCTTCTAGAGAAGATATATCACAGAGAGGAAAACCGGTATAAAATGTACCTTGGAAGGTGGAGAAGATTGCAGATTGGTGGCGTATGAGGATTGAAAATGGAAAACCTTTTCCCAAATCAAAGTTTAGAATGAAGATGGATAAGGAATTTTCTGGGATTTATAATAAAAATTTTGAAACCTAAAGCCGAAAGATGTCAGGAAAATAGTTTTGATAAGTGAAAGGCCTCAGAAAGATTTTGAATCATTACCTTCTCTAATGCGACAGAGGATTCTGGCAAAAATGCGAGAGGTTCCTTTGAATTCTGCCAAAATACCAAATATTTCTAAATCCCTCTCTAAGTAGGTGGAAAATCTTCCTGAGAATGCTAAATTAATAAATGAGACACCATGTTTTGAGGAAGTAGTGGTTAATATCCCATTAATTGAAGTAAGATCCCCACTTTCTTCTATTGTCCCTACAACTTCATATGAGTTAAGACCCATAGCTGAGCAATATTTACATTCAAGGGTAGAACAACGAAAAAAAGGAGGGGAAGATTCTAAAGGAGAAAGTGCCACTTATCAAATAGTGTACAGAAGGACTAAGAGGGCCCTAGAAACAGAGGAGAAAGAAATATCTAAGAAGCAAAAAATAGGTCTAAAAGGAATGAATGGAGAAGTAGCTATTGTTACTATAGAAGGGTTGGTTGACCGAGAACAACAACCGGTAATAGAAGTTGAACAAGAAAACCCTGCATCTACAAGAAAAGGTACAGTTTCTAAACTCTCTTATCCTTCTCATCTTCATGAATCCCTGGAAGGATTTTCCTCCTTTTCTATTCAAGATGCGATAAAGTTACCTCCTCCACCTTTCAGTTCTTCTCCCAATCCATCAATTGTTGGCAATTTTGGGTACATTGGGTACATTGCCTTTGCTCAAGTATAGTTGTTGTCATTGATGTCAAGGAGTTTGTGCTGATGTCAAAAAGAGTTTGTACCAAAGCTAGATGCTCTTAGATCTTGAAGGTTTCATGATGGCAATCTAAAGGTTTAAATAGAAATATTTATTAAATAATAATTTAATTAAAAACCTTCTAAAGGTTTTAATTAATTATTTTTAATAAATAATTATTATTTTTTAAATAATAATTAAAAGGTTTATTAACCCCTATAAACTTTATGGCGGCAATATTTATAAAGTCAAAATTCCTCTCTCCTTGGTCGACGTCGCAAAGTGCATGCAATGCACTATAAATACCTGCCTTGCCTTCATCTATAATTTGAGGGTGTGAATTATGATTTATTTAAAAGGGTGTAAGTGTTGTTATTCATCGACCCTTGTGCGCTATTAAAAGGGTGTCTTGTTCGATGAAGATATAAAGTGAAACACTTAAACAGAACCTCCAAGAAAATAGCGAGTGCCCATCGACGAAGCTACGCAGATGACTAAGGGTGTCTTGTTCGATGAATAAATGTCTAGACAACATAGTAGATGACTGGGTATCTCGATTTCCGCAAAACAATCGACGAGTGGCAGTCTGGAAAGGAATTTCCTTAGTCTTCTTTTGTGCTTGGAGAACATGCATAAGACACACTGACTATCAGCTGATTTACATCCGACGGGGCACAACAGTTGGTTTTCGGTCAATTACTTGATGCAGAGAAATACGTGGTCTAAATCGCCAATAAGAAATAGTGAAGAAAATGTAAAGTGCTCTTTGGTTCACGCGGGCAGCTTAGTCCACATGGTTGAGGCCCTAGTGCTAGGGCTTGCACGACTTGAGAGGTCGTGAGTTCGAGTAGTGACGAAGGCTTAAAGTGCTACTAAGGTATGCCCCACATTTTTATTTAATGATGATGATACTTTGTTGTTTGAATTATTAGATTTTGGGAGTTATAAGGTTATGCAATGATTGATTTATTTTATTTTATGGTATAAGTGGTTTTGGGAGTTATAAGGTTATGTAATGATTTATGTTATTTTATGGTACAAGTGGTTTTAGGAGAGATAAGGGAGTTGTGCAATTAAAGGATTTGGTGATGATTATTGAAAGGTGGAATAATGTTGATTATCTTGTGATCTACTAACCCTTGTGAAGATTGGCAAAAGAATGTTGTGATGGTGGCAGATTTCCAAAGGGGTTCCTTCACTTCAATAAGGTATGGGCACATTCTTCTTATGAGTATGAGTGGTGTATGTTATTCCTGAAATAAGATTGGAGTGAAAAGGTTTTCAACAAGGTTTCCTTTGGTTGAGTGTAAATCCTATTTTCTGGTTTGTTGAAGACTACTTATGCATTGTTATCATTGATGAGAGTTTTGGTGAATGCATAATTCTGGTTTGGGGTAGTGGAAGCATTGTGCACTAGGGTTTATGTTTGTAAGTCTTGTTACTTGCATTGAGATGGTGAAACCCTTAGTTGGCTGTTTTGATATTAATGGATGAGTTGCTTCCATAGAGGTTGTTTGATCAAGTTATTGCTTCTACTTGATTCATGATATTGGGCTTACTCCATTGAGTTGATTTGAACAAGTTATTCTTTGCATTTGGTGATATTGTGTTGGTGGCTGTTTTGTTCAAATATCTTTGGAGGGAAAAGGATTTCTACTTGTTTCCTTTTCTTGTGATGATTGGTTGAATGCTTCAAGGTTAATGTTGAGTTGAATGATGTTGGTTAAACCTTGTCTTTAAGCATTGTTGTTGAAGCCCTAATTGGTTGAGAAAAGATATTGGTTGTTGGAAAGAACATGAGTATCATTGTTATATGAGATATTGCATGGTTGGCAATTGTTGGGTTGTGTTTCATGTTCTTGAGAAAAGCATACTACATCTATCTTATTCTTTTGAGATTTGAGATTGAGTTGAGATTGAGATTGGGAGTTAAGTATAGAACATATTGAGTCTCTAACAATTCTCTTTATGCTTCTATGAGGTGGATGAATCACATTGGGTCTCTAACCATTCTCTTTGTGGGTTCATGCCAAGCAAGTGTTCTTGATGAACTTGTGAGCAGGTTTTGGATAGGTTCCATTGGGGACTTGTGAGCAGGTTTTGGACAGGTCTTAGCAGAGGACTTGTGAAGCTGAGGTTGATAGTTCTATCAGAGAACTTGAGGACAGAGGTGCATTGGTTCTATGAGAAGAACCTGAGGACAGATTTGTGCCAGACCGAAGGACTGTGTTTGGTGCTGATCAAAGACAGAGGACGAGGACATTTGTGCTAGACCGAAGGATTGTGTTTAGTGCAAATTCGAGGACCAGCTTTGAGGTGATAGAGTTGAGGACAGAGGTCTCCAGCCAGAGCAGGGAAGACAGGTGTCTTCTGTGGATAGAGTTCCATTTGCTAAGGGCAGCGGAGGCAGAGGTCTTCTAGAGGATCACCAACCGGAGCAGAGGTAGGGGAAGGTATCTCCTTTGAGCAGAGGCTCATAAATTCAGATTGGGGGAAGGTTTCTCCTTTGAGCCGAGGCTCATAAACATTGTAATTGGGAAGGTTTCCCAAAGAACTTTGAGATAACTTTTAGAGAAAAGTTTTGTGGATGAACCATGTGAATTGTTGTGTCACTTTGTGGATGGTTTTGTGCATTGCTTTGATATTGCTTTGGATATATTGCTTTACTATTTTGAAGTATAAAGGAAAAAGTAAAAAGAGGTCTTATACTGTTCACCCCCTCTCAGTATAAGCTTGTGTTCTTCAATTGGTATTAAAGCGGGTTCCTTCGGAAGGTTTAATAACTTGAAGGAAAAGCTAGTAAAGAACACAATGGATCATTCAAGTGGCAATGCAGCACCTATTCTTGATGGATCAGATTTTGGTCTTTGGAGTGCAAGGATGAAGGTTCATCTAATGGCACTTGGGAATGAGGTTTGGGAAGTAATTGAAGATGAGTACATTATTCTTGAACATGGTCTTAATACTAAAGAAGAGAGGCTCCTACATCACAACAATTCAAAAGCAATGAATGCAATCTTGAAAGGCTTACAGAAAGCAGATCTCACCAAAGTGATTCACTGCAAAATAGCTAGTGAAATGTGGAATCAATTGAAGGTGGTTCATACAGGTGATACAAATGTCAGAAAGGCCAAGTTGAGACACTTCAAAGGTATGTTTGAACAACTCAAAATGAATGATGATGAAAATATTAGTGACTACATGCTTCGTATGGATGAAGTTGTTAACTCCATGAAAGACTTAGGTCTTGAGCTTGCTGAAAATGATGTTTGTGATAAGATTTTAAGATCTCTTCCTAATAGATTTAGTGAAAATATTTTTGCTATTGAGGAAGCTAAAGATTTGGATAAGTTGAAAAAATATGAGCTCCATAGTATACTTGCAAGCATTTGAGTTGAGAACTCAAGTGAAGGTTGATGTCAAGAAGGAGGCAGCTTTCAAGACTACCAAGAATTCCAAAGGTAAACAACTTCAAGAGAGTGATGAGTCTTCTGATGATGAAGAGGCATATTACAACAAGAAAGGCAAGTTCTTTAGAAAGCACAAAAATATGAAAAACGTGAGATGTTTCAATTGTGGAAAGTTTGGTCATTATGCTACTAACTGTATCGTTGCCAAGGATGAAAGTGATGAAGTTAAACAGGATTGTAAGAGCAAGGATTCTGAAAAGCATAGGCATCAAAGGAAGAACAAAGATGAGCACAACAATAAAGGAAAGAGGTATTCTCACAAGCACAAGAAGAGCTTCTACCTAGACAAAGCAAGTAAGTGTTCTAGCAGTGATAGTGAAAGTTCTTCAAGTGATAATGAAAATGAGATGTTGTTCATATCAGAAAAAGAGGAAGAACCGAAACATAGATTCATTATCATGAAATGTCTTAGATGTGGAAATTTTGGTCACCTTGAGGATGATTGCACAAATAATGAATTGGTTGTTAGTATGTATGAGGATGCTTCAAAAAATGATAAGGAAGATGCATGTATGGTTTTTGAAAAGGGTAGCACCTCTAGTGATAAGAAATCTGAAAAAGGCCTTGATAATTCAAAGTGCAATAAAATAGAGGATCTTGAATGTGAACTTACAAATGCTCTTAGTGTTTTGAAAAAGGAAAGAAAGAAGAATGCTAGACTCAAGGATAAGTTAGATGAATGTTGCATGGAGAGAGATGAACTTATAGAAAGTCTTGATGTCTCTATGGCCAATGCACAAGAACTCAAGAATGAGTTAGAATCTAAGGTGCTTGAGTATAGTGAATTAGAACAGAAAATGGCTTCGTTGAAAGAGGAAAATAAAGAGTACAAGGATAAGCTGTACAAGTTTCAAGAAAGCTCCAAAAAGGTTAAGTCTCTCATCCAAAGTCAAAGAAATCCAACAGATAAAACAGGTCTTGGTTTTGTTAAGCCTCACAAGAAACAAGTTGGAGAGTCTAGTAAGAGATTCCAAAAGGAAGAAAGTTCTAATGAGGAAAGTATTTCAGATCATGAGTCCTTGAATGATAGATGCATAGAAACAGAAAATAGATTTCGGAATGAGAAGAAGGAGAAGTTTTCAGGACCTAAGAAGTCAAATAAAGGAAAGTTTCAAGGCAGATGTTTTGCTTGTCACAAGTTTGGTCACATGGTTGTACATTGCATGGCTCAAGTGAAGAAGGTAAATGACAGTTTCAGAAGTGGTAATTTCTTTCATGGGTATTGCTACTCTTGCAATCAGTTTGGGCATAAAGCAATTTTCTGCAAGGCAAATATCAAAAACAGGTTTAGTCAGAACAGGTGGATTCAAAGAACAAGTATGCCTCAAAGAAATAACATTGTTACTTGTTATAAGTGCAACAATGAAGGTCACACAGTCAGACAGTGTAGAGCTGAAATTCCAGAATACAGGAACAGGAACAGTGGCATGATCAGGTCCAAGGATCAAAAAAATGACAGGAACAGGAATATGGAAAAAGAGTTCAAGAGAAGGCCCGACAAGGAAGTTATAGACGCTGATGATGATCAGTGCCTAATGGGAGTTTTACTCCCACCCCAGAATTAATCACCTCATCAGGAGGTGGGGGAGGGACTAAGCCAAGAGGCTCATTCTTAGTCCCGAGCCCCAAAGGTGGCCCTTTGCCATTGATGACAAAGGGGGAGAGATATGAGTAAGGGGGAGAGCTTCAAGTGAAGAGGAAAGCTTCAAGTCAGGGGGAGCAAAACTTCAAAGAGAGTGATTTCAGTTTTGGCTCTTGAAGATGTGTTTTTAGTAAAGTTTTGCCATCAATGACAAAGGGGGAGATTGTTGGCAATTTTGGGTACATTGGGTACATTGCCTTTGCTCAAGTATAGTTGTTGTCATTGATGTCAAGGAGTTTGTGCTGATGTCAAAAAGAGTTTGTACCAAAGCTAGATGCTCTTAGATCTTGAAGGTTTCATGATGGCAATCTAAAGGTTTAAGTAGAAATATTTATTAAATAATAATTTAATTAAAAACCTTCTAAAGGTTTTAATTAATTATTTTTAATAAATAATTATTATTTTTTAAATAATAATTAAAAGGTTTATTAACCCCTATAAAATTTATGGCGGCAATATTTATAAAGTAAAAATTCCTCTCTCCTTGGTCGACGTCGCAAAGTGCATGCAATGCACTATAAATACCTGCCTTGCCTTCATCTATAATTTGAGGGTGTGAATTATGATTTATTTAAAAGGGTGTAAGTGTTGTTATTCGTCGACCCTTGTGCGCTATTAAAAGGGTGTCTTGTTCGATGAAGATATAAAGCAAAACATTTAAACAGAACCACCAAGAAAATAGCGAGTGCCCATCGACGAAGCTACGCAGATGACTAAGGGTGTCTTGTTCGATGAATAAATGTCTAGACAACATAGTAGATGACTGGGTATCTCGATTTTCGCAAAACAATCGACAAGTGGCAGTCCTGGAAAGGAATTTCATTAGTCTTCTTTTGTGCTTGGAGAACATGCATAAGACACACTGACTATCAGCTGATTTTACATCCGACGGGGCACCGCAGTTGGTTTTCGGTCAATTGCTTGACGCAGAGAAATACGTGGTCTAAATCGCCAATAAGAAATAGTGAAGAAAAAGTAAATTGCTCTTTGGTTCACGCGGGCAGCTTAGTCCACATGGTTGAGGCCCTAGTGCTAGGGCTTGCACGACTTGAGAGGTCGTGAGTTCGAGTAGTGACGAAGGCTTAAAGTGCTACTAAGGTATGCCCCACATTTTTATTTAATGATGATGATACTTTGTTGTTTGAATTATTAGATTTTGGGAGTTATAAGGTTATGCAATGATTGATTTATTTTACTTTTATGGTATAAGTGGTTTTGGGAGTTATAAGGTTATGTAATGATTTATGTTATTTTATGGTACAAGTGGTTTTAGGAGAGATAAGGGAGTTGTGCAATTAAAGGATTTGGTGATGATTATTGAAAGGTGGAATAATGTTGATTATCTTGTGATCTACTAACCCTTGTGAAGATTGGCAAAAGAATGTTGTGATGGTGGCAGATTTCCAAAGGGGTTCCTTCACTTCAATAAGGTATGGGCACATTCTTCTTATGAGTATGATTGGTGTATGTTATTCCTGAAATAAGATTGGAGTGAAAAGGTTTTCAACAAGGTTTCCTTTGGTTGAGTGTAAATCCTATTTTCTGGTTTGTTGAAGACTACTTATGCATTGTTATCATTGATGAGAGTTTTGATGAATGCATAATTCTGGTTTGAGGTAGTGGAAGCATTGTGCACTAGGGTTTATGTTTGTGAGTCTTGCTACTTGCATTGAGATGGTGAAACCCTTAGTTGGCTGTTTTGATATTGATGGATGAGTTGCTTCCATAGAGGTTGTGTTGATCAAGTTATTGCTTCTACTTGATTCATGATATTGGGCTTACTCCATTGAGTTGATTTGAACAAGTTATTCTTTGCATTTGGTGATATTGTGTTGGTGGCTGTTTTGTTCAAATATCTTTGGAGGGAAAAGGATTTCTACTTGTTTCCTTTTCTTGTGATGATTGGTTGAATGCTTCAAGGTTAATGTTGAGTTGAATGATGTTGGTTAAACCTTGTCTTTGAGCATTGTTGTTGAAGCCCTAATTGGTTGAGAAAAGATATTGGTTTTGGAAAGAACATGAGTATCATTGTTATATGAGATATTGCATGGTTGGCAATTGTTGGGTTGTGTTTCATGTTCTTGAGAAAAGCATACTACATCTATCTTATTCTTTTGAGATTTGAGATTGAGTTGAGATTGAGATTGGGAGTTAAGTATAGAACATATTGAGTCTCTAACAATTCTCTTTATGCTTCTATGAGGTGGATGAATCACATTGGGTCTCTAACCATTCTCTTTGTGAGTTCATGCCAAGCAAGTGTTCTTGATGAACTTGTGAGCAGGTTTTGGACAGGTTCCATTGGGGACTTGTGAGCAGGTTTGGACAGGTCTTAGCAGAGGACTTGTGAAGCTGAGGTTGATAGTTCTATCAGAGAACTTGAGGACAGAGGTGCATTGGTTCTATGAGAAGAACTCGAGGATAGATTTGTGCCAGACCGAAGGACTGTGTTTGGTGCTGATCAAAGACAGAGGACGAGGACATTTGTGCTAGACCGAAGGATTGTGTTTAGTGCAAATTCGAGGACCAGCTTTGAGGTGATAGAGTTGAGGACAGAGGTCTCCAACCAGAGCAGGGAAGACAGGTGTCTTCTATGGATAGAGTTCCATTTGCTAAGGGCAGCGGAGGCAGAGGTCTTCTAGAGGATCACCAGCCAGAGCGAGAGGTAGGGGAAGGTATCTCCTTTGAGCAGAGAGCTCTAAATTCAGATTGCTCAATTCAGATTGGGGAAGGTTTCTCCTTTGAGCCGAGGCTCATAAACATTGTAATTGGGAAGGTTTCCCAAAGAACTTTGAGATAACTTTTAGAGAAAAGTTTTGTGGATGAACCATGTGAATTGTTGTGTCACTTTGTGGATGGTTTTGTGCATTGCTTTGATATTGCTTTGGATATATTGCTTTACTGTTTTGAAGTATAAAGGAAAAAGTAAAAAGAGGTCTTATACTGTTCACCCCCCCCTCTCAGTATAAGCTTGTGTTCTTCATCAATAACCTTAGAGGTACCAATAAGTTCTACATTATCGCAACCTCCTCCAAACCCACTCTCAACCTCTCAGGTCTCCACTCCCATGTTCACCATTGTTATATCTTCATCCCTTTCATTATCATCATAAATGGGATACTGCATTCCAAATTCATCCATTCCATCCACTAGCAATTTGGTCTTTGTTTTGCTTAATTTACCTGTATTAACGACAACAATAGTCATCGAGTCCACCATTGTAATAGAAGCTACAATTAGAATGTCTTCATCCCTACCAACAAAGGGGTTGTTCGCCCTTATGTTTTTGATGCCATTATCTCCTTTGGTGGCTGATGTTTCAAGGTATGTTGCTAAACTCTAAGAGCAAGAGAATGTTCAGAGTATAAGTGATTATTGGGCAAAAAATCTTATCAAGCCTTCTAGCCAAATTTCTATGACCAGGAAAAGTATGTATGTCAATCCTAGCACCAGGTAGAGGATTTCAAGGTCCTTAATTTTGCAAGTAAGCAAGCCTGAGAATGAGATGACTGCTCAATATTATAGAGTAGAAGAAATTATAGAATATATTGACAAACTACATGCTGAAGATGAATTGGGGATGGCCAAGGCCCACTTAGAAACTTTTTGTGTGAAGACAGATATAGCCAAAGGCAAGGTGAATAAATTAGAACAACAGATTGAAAGGCTTAAAAATAATTTCAATGATAAAAAGGAAGTGGAAAAGGCTTTAAGAAAAGAGGTGAAGGGTTGACAAGAAAAATTTCAAGAAGCTAGTAAGTTGAAAGATCATTTAGAAGAACAAAAGAGACTACATAAAGAGCAGGCCAGAGAAATTCAAAATCTGAAACATCAGCTTCAGGTTGAGAAGGCCAAAACCTCAGGGTTTTCCAAGGATGATTTTAAAAGAATAAAGTAGAATTTGCTTCATGAAGTCCAAGAGAAATGTTCTGGTCTTCAACTTATAATCGACTACCTGAAAGATTCCAGTCAGCTACTATTCACCATTCAAGTAGATACAGATCGAATCTTAAGGGAATTATAGTCTATGGTGACTCTGGCAGAACAAATAGACCGGTTGGTTAGTAGTAGGTTTGAAGACACTGCTAAACAAATTTCTAATAAAGAGTGGAATCTAGCCAAGATAGATTCAAAGATAGTGTTGAAAAGGCATAAAGCAACATAGAAAGTTTGGTTGTTATGTAATAGGATGGATAGAAGAGTCAAAGAGATCATTGACATAAATAAGGAGATGATTCATCTTGGTTTCAAAGGACTCTAGAAGGAAGATCATAGCTTTTTATCTGTGGAAGAATTTCAGTAGAGCATCAAAGATATTTTGCAGGATGAAGTTGAGATTGATTCATTACCAGAACCATTATTACAAGAACAAGTTGCCAAATTGATTGTGGACTATACCCGTTTCAGATATTTGATGGAAGATTTGGTGATTAAGGGGAAGGCTTCTAATTATGAGGATGTTGGAGAGCTACAATATGTTTACAAGCAACTTAAAGAAACGTCAAACCCTTCTGAGGAAGTTTGGAGACATGCCCTCCAATATTTAAAATCAATGATTAAATTGTTGGGGAACACCTCTGGTGGAGATAATCAGAATGTACAAACTCTAGAGGAAGAAGAAGAAGAAGATGATGAAGACGAAGAAGGTGTGGAAGAGTAAGGATAATATTGAGCACTCACATGACCAGGAGAGCCTCACACTCAATTCATTTCTATTTCCATTTGTACGAATACATCATTTTTTTTGTTGTCTATTTTTACTCTGATAGTTGTCAGAAATAAGCAATAAAGGTATGAAGCCTATAAAGCAAAAGTTTTTGTTTGAAGATATTCTTTGAAATAAAGACTTATAAAGGAAGAAGATTTGTATATAGCTTAAAAAGGCAGTAATAATACTAATATTGCAGACACAGTCTCTGGTTAAAAAGGAAGGTTTGATGATGTTCTCAGTATGGTTTCTATGTGACCCTTTGCCCTCTAGACAAAATTTGTGTTTTCAGAGGGTAGGGTTTGCATGGGAATCATTCTTTAAAACATAATCTCAAAGATAATTCTTGTTTTGACTCCTAAAGCCCAACGAATAAGACTCTGGATTTGATTGGTTTTGTGAACAAATCCACCTAGGAGGCACCAAAATGTAGACCAAAAATGGCCACATACTTAGCAAAATTTGACTAAGTGATAATGTTATTATTCCACTCTAGAATTAGGTTGATGGTATGAGTCCACTGGGAAATATCTCCACTTGAAGGTTTGAGCATATTCCAGGAAATTCCATTCTGGGTCCGAAATAATGATGGGTTTCAAATCCGTAAAAGTTTGTAAGAGATTGTGACGTTAGCAATAAAAAATGCAAATTTGGTTCTTGTCGTATGTCCGATTCCAAAAAGTCTTTTTGCTTCTTGCTCTAGAAGAGCCTTCTTGCTTTCCACTCCGGATTGATAAAATTTCCAAAATCTGTAAAAGTTTGTAAGAGATGATGATTTCAGTGGAAGAAATATGTGGATTCATGATCCGGGAAATGAACAAGGATCATCTTCCTAAAATGAAGATAAAGCAAAAGGGGAAAATAATCTAAGAGTTTGACTCCAGGCTCAGATTTGCATTATCTCTAAATTCTACAAAAGTCACGAGGAGATGATGATGTCAACAATGAAAATATGCAGATTAACAAAGACAAAACGAAAGATAAAAGATCTTGGAGCGGATTTGGGGTTTTGATGCTGCGGATCTGAATTGAATATTTTGATGCTGAGGAAAAGAGCGGGATGGCTTTTAGCTCATGTCGGACTTAATCTAAGTTGTCCAAAAGGAAGAATCAACGATGGAGGTTGACATATCATATTTTTGTTATTCAAAATATTTTTGCATCAGAACTATGGTGTGCAGTTGGAAGATGGAACGTCAAAGACTTTCAAGAAAATCTAACCAGAAGTAGTTACAGATCGACGGTGTCAAGTTGTTCTCAAGAAATATGGACAGGACACGTGATCTGGAAGATTTTGAACTTTAGTTCTTCTGGTCGATCATCAAGTTGCAGAGATCCCGAACGACCATGGCGGATGTTCTTCCAGTAGATTTCCTAGAATTTGAACAAACTAGCTAATGCCAGCTAATCTTTTGTTGAGTTGTTGTAACAAGATTGAATGTATTATTTCTTGAATATTATAATATGAAAACTATAAAGAGAGATCAAACCCTTGGTTTAAAGGGTTGACTCTAGCATGTTTGCTTGTGCTACTATAAATATTTTTGAAGAACTGAATGCAAGGAGCAATACATTGATATTCACCTCAAGGCTGTGTTTCTGTGCTAGATGTTAGAGGTTTGGATTTCATAGTTGTATTTCTGTAAATTCTTAGATGGTTAGTTTGTGTCGATCATGGATTACTAGCTGTTATGATTAATTGAAATATGTTGTGAAGTTTGTTATTTGTTATTAGAAGGTACATTTCTATAAAATATGGGTTGTGGTGAATTTTGCTATTTGGATTATCATTTCTTGGATATTGAAATTGCTTACTGTAACATTTCTCTGTTATGCTTTAAATATCTAAAATGAGTTATCTTGGGATAAAAGTTGATCTAGATGTATATCTTTAATATGGTTTTTTGGAAGCTTTTTATGGTAATGCAATGTTGTTAACCTATCCGTCCATTGATATCTACATTTCTCTAACCTTACCCTTTTCTAACCCTAAACTCCAAGCCCTAATTGAGCATAATTGTGTCAACAATCTGCTAAGTTGACAAGGAACCAACCTACTTTGGAGGTTGGATCTGAAACCCCTATTTTAGTCCATCCAATGTTGAGTGTTGAGCTACAGCTATCGGGTGTAAGCCTAAGTAGAAAGTAGGAAGATAGACAACCGCAGTATCAAGAAAACTTGGTGCAATTCAATTCCCAACAGGGACTATGATAAAGGTTAACCCAAATTTCCCATAAGGCCTCTAAATATTAGAACCCCACCTAAGTTATCTAATGACCACATTGGTATTACAACGGGTTTACAATTATACATGCATACTTGATAAAATTGAGCTTTGGTCTCTTGTGAGAAGTTGAGGAATATAATTAGTTGAACTAATGTTATTTTATAAAGAAATTATATTTATTATTATGGTATGACAAAATAGTTATCTAACTCATATAAATAATAAAAAACAATAAAAAAAAATATTATTTGTATTCATTAAAATTATTTTTTTAAAATTCAATGGAGTGTGAACAACTATACATGAAAGCAATCATATGAAAATGATGTAAGTTCAAATCCTCATTGTTATGGATACTTCACAATAATAGGATCCATGATAATATGGTTGTTATAATATCATAGAAATGAAATTCATTGAAGAATGTGATCATGATGTAATATGAGTGGAGTTTTTTTAAATTTCTTATAACCAATTAATATGATAGTTTATTAATAGAATTAGGATGGAAAGTTCTTCAAAAAGATAGTTATAACAATATAGCTTGTTGTAATACCATACAAATATATTTTCTTGATATCTCTTTGGTTTGCTCTGGGTGGTAGGGTTTGTTGGTTTGGTTGAAGGAACTCTAGCAATAGGCTAGTAGGTTGGGTCAGCTGAAGGAGTTGTAGTTGCTAGCCTTGTTGGTGGGTGGAAGGCCAGACTAGTTTTGTGGTTGGGGTCTTGGGCATCGGTTTTTTAGGCGGTTGTTGCTTTTGGGTACCTCTTGGTGAAGGGCTCTAGGATTCTACCTCCTATCTGGGTCAGGAGGGGTCTTTCGTGTGCTATTTTATTGTGTAGTTTTCCTGGTTGGTGTTTGTGTTGAGGGTTCTATTGGGCATCAACTCTTCTCAGAGTGAGATGGTAAAGTCTTAAATTTCCAGTGCCCTTAGATATTTTAAAGATCAAGGTTTCTTCCTTTAAACCTTGCATTTCATTTTTGGCCTAATTTCTCAATGGCAGGACTTTTTTGGTTGGCTCCAACGAGATTTGTAGGTTTCATGTAATGTCTTGTGCAAATCTCCTAGATGGTTTTTATGTTGTGGATTTTGTTGGTTGGTATTTCTAGTGTTATTTTCTTAAATTAGCTATTCTTATGAGGGGTTTTTCTATTATGTGCTTTTTTGGACGGATTTGTTGATCTTGGTGTTCTCCTTTCCTGTTAAGCGACAAATATTTTGGTTTGGGTGGTTTTTATTTGTAAATTTATTTTTAATCGATAGCATTTTTGTTATTTTATTGTTTTTCTTTGGTGCTTTAGATTCCTAAGCACATGGTGTGGGACAATCTCTTGTATTTTCTTGATAAAATTTGTGGCTTATTTGCTAGGAGGTTGTTTCATTGGATTTTTGGGTTTGATTCATGGAATATAATTCAATCTTTCTTAATGTCTTATTTCTAGATCTAAGGTTTGAGGGTGTCTTTCAAAATCCTACTTGTATAGGTTTGAGGACCCTTATAAAACCCCTTCTACTATCAATAAAACAAATATATACTCATGATGTAATATTAGGTGGAGTCTACTTCAATCCATATAACTGATGATAGTAATATTATAAATATATATTTTAAATTATTTTACCATTTGTTTATTTTTATTAAAATTCAGATAAACCTATTCAAAGCAATTCTTTTTTTAATTAGTATAAAATATTAATTCTAAAATAATGAGTTTTATCAAATGATATTAGTTGAACCTGTTATACTCCTTAACTTTCAAGGAGGAGATTGAGGTTCAAATCTTATCAAGGGGTACATGCATAATTGTCAAACTATTATAATACCACTATGTGGTTACGATGGTGGGATCTGTTTCAATCCCATATAATCAATTAAATAAATAAATAACAAAATTTAAAAATAAACTTAGCATTATGAAGAAGGGTAATAACAAGAGAAAAAATCTTATTAAGAGACAATAATAGGACCAAATATTTGGACAATCATTTTCAAATAAGAAGGAAGAAATATTGGTAGAAATGATAAGTTAGCTTCAATTTTTGAAAAATAATGTCATAAAATGCATGGTAAATGTATTTGAGAGTTGCTTGTATTGTGTACACAAAGGGTTGTTTTTAGTCATAGCTTATAAAAGTGATAAGAGTAACATATTATATGTGTATCCCCAATATGTTTCAGATAATAGATTCTTGTTTGGCTAAATCTCTATTTAGATATTTTGATGTGTTCAAGAAGTTCAAGACACTCATGCTTGTGCATAGGGTATTTTCTCATGTAATATGAGATATTATAATTATGAAACTAAGAGGTGTTCATGAATTTTTTTTCCATTGGTTCATATAGAGTTTTGAATCCCTAGTATTAAGGTATTAGGGAGTATTTTCTTTCTCACACCACCATCTTTTGTATTTGACATACTCTATAATATTATTTTTTTTTTTGGTAAGTTAGAGAATATTATAATTAACACCGGGTTTTAACTGGTTGACCCAAAACCATTTTACAAAATAGGGTCCACTGACCAACTGGACAAAGGCCAAGCCCTAAAAGTTTAAACCGACAACAAAAATGGCCAAGACCTACTCTTCCATTAGAATACAACCAAACTAAACTATGGAAGCCTAATATTATGGCCATCGAGAAAGAAAGACGCAAAAAAGAACTAACAAAGACAAAAACTAATCATGCAAGCACCATGCCGAGTAGCTTGTGCCCATATAAAAATAATAGAATATGGTCAAAAAAAACATCCCATAGAATGGACAGCCAAGAGGCCAAGCAGTATTCCTTGTAGTCCTCATCTAACTTCTTATCATCATTCTTGCCATCATCTTTAGATTTTGCCTTCGACTCCTTGTGCCCCTGGAACTCCTGGCTATAAAACAGAAGATTTAGGGAATCACACAAATCAACAGCTGGACTGATGAGGCCAGACAGACTCTTCAACTGGTTGATACTATTGGAGGTTGATGAAATTGTCATCTTCTCCAAGACTATTATGGTGGGGTCTGGTGCCTCATTGTCAAGGATCTCCAACACTTTGTTATTTCTTGCTAGGGCATTTTTGCGACATCGAATCCAAACACACCTTGGGAAATACTTGAGGCCAAAGCAGATTTTTCCCATGCATGAATTTGTAGATAAAAAACCTATATCAGTGCCCCACCAGCTGCAAAAAACACTAGTCACATGAACAAAAAAAAACAAATATGACAAAATCCATTATAAGGTTCAATTTTTTTTTTTTTAAATGCCCCCATTTTCTGTCATTGATCCACTTTGAGCCTTCCAATCTAAATTTTTTCATTATCTATCACCATTGAGACTGCATGAGGAATATTTTCAGTCCACGTGATCAAATTTGCTGCTACAATGCCTTCATTTGCCAGCCTATCAGCTGCCATGTTTGCTTCCTGGAAGGTATGAAAAATTATGGCCTCAGGTCGGTCATGAATTAGAACCCTTGCTTCATGGATGTAGTCATAAAATATCCAAGGAGCTCTCTTAGTGTTCTTTAGAATATTTATAATAATAAGAGAATCACCTTCCACCAATAGTTTCCCTGGATAATTCTCTGCCACCTTGAGGCTCCTCCAAACCGCCCTTGCTTCAGCCACATTGTTAGTTTGAGCTCCAAGATGTTCAACAAAAGCTACAAGCACCTCACCCTTGTGGTCTCTAAGTAAGCCACCAGCCCTGACTTCACCTGGGTTGCCCCTAGATGCCCCATAAAAATTTAACTTAATCCACCCTAGGGGGGGTGGGGTCCATGTGATCATGGTTCTAGGACAGACTTGAGGATGATTGAGGCCATCAGTGAGAGGTAAGTTTAATGACTGGCCTAATGAAGCTTCAAAAGGATTTGGAGGTCTAGATGCTGCAGGCACTAAACAAGCATTCTCATTAGCATATGCTAAAATTTTTGACAGACGAGAGGAGGGACTCGAGAAACCTTATCCAAGAAGGCCCGACGATTCCTTTCCAACCATATCTGACACAAGTAGTGATGAAGGCAGATCTTCCACATATACCTAAGACGCCTATTCAAAAAGGGGGAAGGCCACTTGGACAAATAAGTCAAAAATGGACTGAGGATGGACCCAATAAATATGAAACACTTGTAACGAGACCTAACAAGATTGAGACAAAAAAATTACAATACAGAAACAAATGATCAATAGACTCCCACTCAGACATACAAAGATAACACCTATTAACAACAATCACACCTCTTTTTATTAAGTTATCCATGGTGAGGATCTTATTTTGGATGGCCAACCATGCAAAAAACCCAACCTTCGGAACAATGCTTTTGGGCCAAACTTCCAAGTGAGGGAAAGTAGGTTCATCATTATCAATAAGCATCGGATAAGCGAGTCTTGACGAGAAAATTCCCCATTGTCCGAAGCTTCCCAGATAAGCTGGTCCTCAAGAATGCCAGAAGGGAGTAAAGACTATTTTAATTCATTCTCCAGTATTATTGATGCCCCTGGTAGATCATTATTCATTATTGGCTTCCATACCCTTCTATTGTTTGACAAAGTAATAAAATCTGCAACTTTGGTACCAAAAACTTTAATTGTCCAAGCTCTAAGGGTTGAAATGATGGGGTCTGTAGAGAGGGGATAGTCCTTTAACCATTTGTGGTCCCAAAAATCAATGTTTCTTCCATTTACCAGTTTCCAACGTAGCCCTTTGCTTAGCAAGTTTTTAGTTTGAAGGATTGATTTCCAAAAAATTGATCCCCTGGGAGGAAAGGAATAACTTAAGAATTCAGTTTCTTGCAAATACTTTCTTCCGATTATAGTAATCCATTCTGCATTTGCATTTGTCAAAAGATGCCATGCTTGTTTGGCCAGGAGGGCCATGTTTAAATGTTGTATTCTCCTTAGCCCAATACCTCCAAACTCCCTTGGTTTGCAAACCCTATCCCAGGACACCAAGTGAAAGCGCTGCTTAGATTCAGAACCAGTCCATAGGAACCTCTTCTGGATCTGTTCAATTTTAGTGTAGACACTTGTAGGAGCTTTAAAAACAGAGAGAAAGTAGACAGGGATGCTTTGAATGGAAAACTTGGTGAGAACTGCCTTGCCAGCTTGAGATAACAAATTCCCTTTCCATCCAGACCGCCTTCCTCTCGAATTCTTTCAATTACATTAGTCCACATGGAATCAGTAGCTCTGCCTGTAAATAAAGGAAGGCCTAGGTATGTGGATGGAAGAGTAGACACTGAGCATCCAAGAATCCTAGCAATCTTAATCTACCTCTGAATGGGAGTGTTAAAGAAATAAATTTTACTCTTTGAAAAATTTACCTTTTGCCCTCTGACATCCTCATATAGCTCTAGAATATGTTTTATGACCTTAGCCTCAAAAATCGATGTAAGAGTTAACAACAAAGTATCATCCACAAACTGTTCATGTGTAACTGCCTGTGTTTGTGATGATGCTTTAATTCTTGAAATAAGACCAATATTACAGGCAGCTTTGATTGTCCTCCCAAGGGCTTCAGCCACAATGATAAACAACATGGGAGAGATAGGGTCACCTTGCCTTAGGCCCCTTTTACTTTGAAAGTATCCAGCAGGAGCACCATTAACAAGGACTGAAAACCAAGGTTTCATAAAACATCCTTCCAAAAGCTTGATCCATTCATGATGAAAACCAAATTTCTGAAGAATGGCAGAGACAAAACTCCAGTTTATGCAGTCATAAGCCTTGTTCATATCCAACTTTGAGAGCAAAAGCAAGTTTTTTAGTCTGGACTACCGAATGGAGGGCTTCATGAACTGTTATGACCCCATCAAGGATGGACCTTCCAGGGACTGAACTGCCTTGACAAACATCAATAAACATAGGAAGGATCTTCCTCATTCTATTTGCAATTGCCTTGGTCAAAATTTTATAAACAACATTACAAAGGCTAATAGGTCTAAAATCCATCATAGATCTAGGAGTAGGAATCTTTGGGATTAAAGCAATAAAAGTGGAGTTAAAACTTCTCGGAATATGCTTTGTGGACTGAAATTCCTTGATAGTAGCACATACATCAAAACCTACAATATCCCAAAAAGCCTAAAAAAAACGAGGTGAAAACCCGTCTGGACCTGGAGCTTTATCAGGGTTCATTGAGAAGAGGTCCTCTTTGATTTCTTCATCCGTGAAAGGCTTAATTAACTCCCCATTCAAGTCATCAAAAATTAAATGAGGAATATGGTAAAGCATTTATTCTGAAGCTAAGGCGTAACCGAAATGTTCTTCTCCTAAAATATTCTGAAAATAGGAAACTGCTTCATTTCTGATTTCATTAGGACTAGAAAGGAGTGATCCATCATCTCTAACAAGTTCTTTAATTCTATTGTAGCTTATGTTCCTTAAGGTAGATGCATGAAAAAATCTTGTATTGGCATCACCTTCTTTTAGCCAGGTAGCTCTAGAATTTTGCCGCCAAAAAGTCTCCTCGCAGGCTAGAACATTATGGTACTCAGCAAGGGATTTCTTTTCATCTGCTCGTAGGGAAGGGTCTGGAAATCCCTCTTCAAGTTTTTTCTCAATGGTTGATAACCTTTCAGAGATGGCTTTCTTGTTTTCAAAAATATTTCCAAAAATTTCCTTATTCCGGATCCTTAGATTTTCTTTCACCACTTTAAGTTTCTGTGCTAATCCGAATGAAGGCCTCGCTTCGACAAGAATGCTGCCACCACTGAGAAATTCTGTCTCTGAGATCAGGGTGGTGCATCCACATAGATTCAAACCTAAAAGGCCTTTTGAATTTTGGAGTCTCTTCAATTTCAAGTAAATTATAGTATTTTTGGAAGTATTAAGTTTAAATATCATTATGATGGTTATGCATAGATGAATACATACCTTAAAGAAGATAAGTCTTCTCAATAATATATAAGAAGGGTCTTCTTACAATAATTTCAAGTTAAACATTATATAGGTTTCTCAAAATATAAATATATTTTTTTATTAGTTTCAAGCAAAGAATTGAAAACTCAATTTTTGAGGAGATCATGCAACATGTGGATAAATACAAGGACTTTCAATTAGATATTTAGCATTCAAAAAGAAGGTTTTCTATGTTTTAGATTGTCATCACAGTTCATGATATTATAAGCACTCTTGTGTGTGATAGTTTGATAAAATTTCTAGAGGTGATTGAAAAATCTTAGATGATAATACTTTCAAAAAATAAATAACAAATTAATCATTAGAGTGCCTTTAACAACCATGTCCTTATATAACATATCTTGATATATTGTGTAAAATGAAATAGGAAATATAACACTTGGATATTTATGTCTTGTGTGTGACTACTATGATTGTTATTTCTAATAATTAATGTCAATTGATGGATAATAATTTTAAATTTAAATCAGTGAATACTACTATAAATAGTTTTGAAGTCCTTCACAATTGTTTAGCATTTTTCTTACTTATTGACATAATGATAAATCAATCCTAATATTGAAACTTAAACCATACATTTGAGGAGAAAATAAAAAACAAATGATGTGTTATGTTCTCTTAGTGATATTGCCACAAATGTAAAATACAAAATGAATACAAAAAATAAAGACCACAAAACCTTATTACTACATGACATTTCTAATTTGAGGGAGTGCCTTGTCTAACTCAAACACAATTTTTTTATAAAATCAATATTTGCACGAAATATTTAAATAAGAAACCAGATTTTTTTGAGAATATTCAGCACAAGGTTTAATTGCAACAACTAAATAAGGTATTATTTTTTTGAGAATATGCCAATTATTAATTATTCAAATAAGAAACCAATTTTTTTCTTAAAAAATATGGTGTATAGAGTAAAATAGGGTATATATTGTGTCTTAATGTGACTACTATGCTTGTTAATTTGCATTATTAATGTTGAATGGTTGCATAATGCAAGGCCTAGGGTGGTATTTATTCGCATCAAACATTATTTAGAACAAGTGTGGGTAATTTTTATTTTTCTATTTATTTTTCTCCTGGTGTGAACTATTAGGGTTTTTTTATTTTTTTGTGATTTTAAATGGCCCCCAAACTTGGTAGACCATAAAATAGTGTTGGCATTGTGGGGGAGAAGACAAGCAAAAATAAAATCTATGCAGCTTCCTAGGATTTTTTTATCACTGATGATTCACGAGTCAATCAGGGAGATCTACCCTTCAACCAACAATCTTTTGCAAAAATAATTAATAGTAGAAATAGGAGAGAGGTTCATACAAAAGCACAAGATGAAAAATGAATGCATGAAGCTAAAAAAAATAAGACATTGAAGTAGCGCAAACATGAAGAAATGGGTGTTTTCCTCAAGCGGACTCAGTTCCTATCCTTGAGATAGTAGAAGAATCAATTATAGAAGATATTGTGTACAAATCCACCCATGATTTGATATGAAAATTTGTGGGGTTGAGGCCATTCCACTTTTTCTTGTACAATTGGGCAAGGAAACATTGGGATTCACAAGGAGAAGTTGATATCCTACTTTCAAATGGGTACTTTGTTGCAGATTTCATAATGGTATCAAATAGGAACAAGGATTTTGTAGGGGGGGCATACAACATTGGACCAATAGGTTTATTCATGCAACCCTAACGACCCACATTTGATCCTTATGTAGAATCATCTGCAATCCCAATATGGCTAAAGCTCTTTGCTCTCCCACTTCAATTTTGGAGAGAGGATATCCTTGGGATGATTGGTAACCTATAGGCACATATATAGGAAGATCACAAGAATCGATAGAAGGGAGATCAATGACATATGCAAGGATATGTGTGAAAATGGACCTAGAAAATTTGCTCTCAACAAAAATTGAATTGAGAACCGAAAGAAATACATGGAGAAAACAATTGGATTACGAATCGATTTCTTTCAGAAGCAGGGCTTACCACGAGTATGGACATCTGGTAAGAAATTACCTTAAAATAAGGAGAGAGGAAATGTAATAACCTAAAACCAATCCTGGAAACCCTTCCCCGTAGAAGGAAAATGATGAAGGATTTCAAACAATAACAAGGAGATCCCAAAGAAATAATTATCAAGCAAGAGGATGAAATCCAACTAAAGCAAGAAAAATGAACCAACACCCAAACTAGAGGGCATCTTCTAACAAATATGAAATCCTTAAATTAGATGATCCAATGGAAGGACAAGAGGCTTCAGAGGTGGAACTAGTAAATTCCATGGGCCAACAACAAGAAATAGAACAATAGATCCATGGGAGTACAACCCCATCCCAAAAGAGACAAATCCCCCTAGAATCCAACTGATCAAAATTTTAAAAGAGGGAAGGAGACCCAAGACACTCAGAAGGTTATGACACAACAACAAGAATTAGAGATATATAGGCCCCAAGAAATTGACATATCAAGGTCTTGAAGAGAGCAACAACATACACCAAAGATATCCATGTTCCAACATAATGATATGGTAGGGGTAATGAAATTGCATGTGCAGGGTCAAAATAAATTAAAATATGTCATTATGAGAGTGGTAGAGAAAAATAGAGAGAAGCCAACACTTGGAATCAACTAGGTAGAGAAGCAACCAAAGAATGCAAGTTCACAAAGCATGGGAAGAAAAAAAAAAAAGGAAAAAATATAAAAAGAAGAACATATAAGAGAATCTAGACTGGTGAAGTCAATTGCCAACTTCTACAACATGGAGCCTCAATGATTATAAACACATGGAATATAAGAGGTTTAAATAACTACCCTAGATAATTGGTTGTTAAGAGAATGATTCCAAAAAACAATCCAGATGTGGTTTTGTTGTAGGAAACCAAAACCTTCTTAGAGGCTATAAAAAATATTACCAATAAATGTTGGGGGTAGGGAGATTTTATGGCCAAAACCTCTCAAGTATTTTAAGGAGAAATAACCACTTTATAGAATAACAACTCATTTCAGTTGATGGACTTAGCTTCAGCTAAAGGAATCATCATGACCAAATGTAGGGAGAGGGACTTTGGGGTGGTTTGGATGATAATTAATTCTTATGGCATGACAGAGGTGCAAGCTAAAAATATTTAATGGAAGGCACTACAAAATATGAGGGAAACTTATTAGGAAGAATTATGGATAGTGGGAGGGGATCTAAATGCTAAAATGACATGTAGGATCAAGAAGGATGTTTGACCCAGCTAAATGAGAAGGTGTTGGCATTTTTGCCACATTATTTTGATTGTTGACAATTCATGCATAAAATGTTGAAGTTCTCACTCCTTTACAGGTTTTGATGCAAAAAAAGGCTAAGTTCGAAGACTGTCGCGAAATCGTGACAAAAAGTAGCATGGAGAGCATAGTTTGAAAACCGTCGCGATATCGCGACATGTCACGTTGTCGTGGGTCTGTTGAGGAGAGAGAAGCAAAGTCAAAAAATGTTGTGATTTCACGACATGTTCCAAAATCATGGTCAAAATGGTCAATGGGGGGCAGCACAGTAAACTATCACAAAATCGTGACAGGTCACGTTTTTGTGACTTACAATGGCCATATAATATAGTAAGAGAAATGGTCACGAAATCGTGACATAACTAAGCAAAGGGTGTTGACAATAAACTTTGTAGCGATTTCGCGACATGATGGATATTAACGAACCACTTGAGGCAAGAGTGTCACGTTTTCGTGGGTTAGAAGCAGAACCGTACAGGGTGGATGAAAATTGTTGCGAAATCATGACATGTTAGATTTTCGTGACTTAGAAGAGAATATTGAGTAGCGGGGAGATAGTGTAGCGATTTCGTGACATGTCAAATTTTCACGACCCAAAGATAAAACAAAGATGCCGATGGGAGAACATAGCGAAAGCATGACTTGTCTTGTTTTCACGACATATAAGGGAGACAAATCCAAAAGAGAGAAAGGTGTAGCGAAATTGCGCCTTGTCACATTTTTGCGAAAATAGAGCGGAGAAAGAGCATAATGGTACAGAACATCATGATTTCGTGATGCGTCATGTTTTCACGAGCTAAGGTAGCGAAGGAGCCAAAGGAGCTAAATACGTCGTGATTTCGTGACATGGTTGATTTTTACGGTTCCAAAGTGACAAAGTGTATGGAGCAGAGATATGTCATGATTTTGTGACATGTCGCGTTTTCACGACCTGTTACAGTTTCGCGCCAGAAAGCAGTTCAAACGGCTTGATGAAGTTTTGTGATTTCCAATGATTAAAAGTGCTCCAGAATTAAATGTTTTGCTACTTTCCAATGTGAGAAAGGTAGAAGAACATGTCCAAGTCACCAGAATTAAATATTTCCATTATCCAAAGCTGTTGTTCATGATTTTTCTAACGGTTCAAGCATGTTTCAAGAATGACCATTTAATGAAGATGACCGACTCCTTGTTTCATTGAATTTCTAGTTTCTCTGAGGCTAGTTTAAGGGGATCATCTCCTTGTTTCCGTTGCATATTTTGTAAATCTTGAGGAAGTTCGTTGCATATTTTTAATGCTATAAAGAAGCAAGACTTCTATATAAATCAATGTAGATCTCAGAAAGAGGGATCGAGAGTTTGAGAGACAGGTTGCATGAAAGCTTTCAAGTTCTTTGCATGAATGAAAGAGATTTGGCCTCTAATTTTGCAAGCATATTTCTGTGTGATTTCCTTCTATTTCATGTATTTCTTAGTTATGCTTGTCTTTCTAATCTACTGTTAGATTTCAATTCTGCATCTGAGTTTGAATATCACAAATGAGAAAGTGAGTTCTGGAATGCAATCCTGAAGGTTGTCTGTGCAAGGTTGTAAGTGGATTATGTTGTATTCTATTATTATATGTTGTTTATGCACTTGAGGTTAGATTCTTGTTGAGTTTATTTTCCTGATCATATAAGTTCAGCCTATGGCCATATTCCTATCTCTTTTGTGTATTTCCCATTTCTTTCTGCACATTTATAATTCCTTTCCAGTAATTTTAGTCTTAATCAATCTTAGTTTTAGTAAGGGAACCAGCCCTCTCTAGATATTGGTCTGGGAGACATTTCTTTCTCCCAGCCTTTCAATGTTGGCCGGGTCTAGGGTGCATAGACATAGAAAATCCTTTCCTATGGCAGATTCGTGACCAATAGTTTTTGGCACGCCCGTGGGACAGACTGTTTCTATCTCAGAAAGATCCCATAGTATTGAGGGTTTAATGTTCGCCTTCATGCCATATAGTTAGAACATTTGGTGACTCTGCAGTACCCAAAAATCTTTGAACATGGATGCAATGAAAGCTGTACTTCATGATCACGAGATCAAAGTCCAAAAAAGTTGAAGATCTTGTTGAGTTTTTTGAACTTGATAGCACAAAGAGAGGTGAACACTCTAGGTTGGTTTCCCCATAGCTTGCATCATCTGCCATATCCACACAAATCCCTGGTATTATTACTAGTTTTTCATCTTCTCAGTTACATACACTAGTCCCAATGGCCCAGTATCCTCCACCCAGGAATTTTTTAGCATGGAACAGCTCAGGGGCTTTGAATTTGCAAGCTCAAAATCCAGTTCCCTAGGCTGCTTTGAAAGCCTTGCCAACCTATGATGGCACGAGAAAGACTGCATACAAACATATTCATGATGTAGCTTATCTGGAAGCCATTCAAGACATAACGAACAAAGATGTGATGGTGAAGTTATTAGTGTTATCCTTGAGAGGAAAATTGTTGTACTGGTATCGATATCTGCAACCAGGCACTATTGCATCCTAGGATCAACTAGGAGAATTGTTAGTGAAGAATTTTCATGAACAGGCTGACCCATTTTCATTGTTGCATCAGTTTAATGCAATCCATAGGCACCTATAGGAGGCAATAGCAGATTTCAATGTTTATTTCACCAGAAGCTAGCAACGAGTACCTGAAGGACTTTGCCCTACCCCTGAGCAAGCTATGTTTTACTACCTTCGAGCGTTCAATACAGACATTGGCTTGGCGATCGGGCAGTCCAATGTGTTGACCTTCCCAGAACTGTTTGAGCAAGCACAAAAGGTGGAGGTAGACTTGATTGCAATCGGCAGGCTTCCCCCAAAGGTAGCAATGCCAATTTTACCTGATATTCCATAGCATTTATATCCTAGTTCTTTTTCGCAATCTATGTCTTCTATGTACCCTGTTCCATCATGGAATTCCAATGCACCTCAAATTGCACCTATCCCAGTTCCTCAGCTCTTTGCTTAAGCAAATCCCCAGTTTCCTGCACCCAGCATTCTGCTATTCCCTGCTTCCACTTCATTCCCAGCATTACCGACACCACCAGCACCTTTGCCCTTACCAACACCTCCTGCACCTGTAAATCCTGATCCTTATACGACACTCCTGCAAGAGGTAAAATCTACCAATTCGGCAATAAGAGAAATGGGTAATAAGATCATGCTTATTGAAAGGAAGCAAGCTGAGTGAGATTTCTAGCCTAGGAGATTTCAACCCCCGTCGATTACTAGAGAACTAGCTGCTTCAACAAGCAAAGCATCCGAGAAAAACCTGACTGTTTTGGCAAATGAAGATGTAGTCTCTGCGGAAAGAACATATTAGTGTTTGACATGCAATGATCCACACGAAGAAGACACTTGCATGGTTCATTTGAATTATGTGCAGACATTGGCTGCTAGTTCTTCGGGAGGGCAAGTCAATATGATCTCTGAGGCAAGCCATAGCTTGACGATTCCATTGGAAGAGCAAGTTTCGGTTCTCACAAGGACTGGAAAGAAGCCTGTTACAGTAGATCCTGCTGAGTTAGAGCCATTAAAAGTGCCAGCTGATTTGAAAAAAATAGTGAAAACTCCTATGCAAGCATCAAAGCTAGATGCACCTATTTTTTTGAAAGATCCTGTTCCACACAAAACACAAGAAAAGGCCGCAACTGCATAGGCGAGATCAGAAGCAGAAGAGCAAGCTAGAGAAAAGTTGAAGTACCCTTCATTGAAAAAGATGCTAAGAGTAGAAGCCACCCAGCAGTATCGGAGCAGATATGATCACCCCATTGAAAAGAAGGAATATGCTGCGGTTGCATACAACATTGTCGAAGAACTGAAGAAGACCCCGACTAAGGTTAGTCTTTACGATGCATTGCAATTGCCCAGGCAGGTAGATTTATTGCAAGAATCTTTGAAATCTGTGAAGGATAGTGAAAAGGGTTCTACCCAGACAATTTATGCTCAAGCTTTAACCACTTCTATCACTGGTAAAAATAGACCACCCCCGTTTTATCTGTCATTGCAAATAGAGGGTTGGATCATGCATAACTACATGATCGACTCTGGAGCCGCTACAACTGTCATGCCAAAGGCAGTTTGTGAAGTTATGGGTATGGAATATACACGAAGTAGCCCTAGAGTCTTGCGGTTAGATGGTACTCCTGTGAAAACGATGGGTGTAATCAAGGATGTCCCAATTTTTTACACACTATGCCTTAGATTACAGTCATTCAGGAGATAGTTGTGGTGGATCTAGAACCGTATTTCAGTATGTGCTTATCTAGAGAGTTTACTGCAAATTTGGGAGGTTACCTTGCACTGGATTATTCCCACTTGGAAATCCCTTTCAAAGGTAAAAGACTCCGGATTCAGAATGAAAAACCTTCCTCTTTTCATATTGAGAGGTTGGATGAAGCAAGAAAAACCATGCAGTCTGTCAACATGCTAACCGAAGAGTTAGAGGGTTCTGATTTGATGAATGAGATTTTAGATGAGCTTCAGTTGGAAGACGGGTTTTCCATGCTTGATTTCAATGCTATGCTAAAAACCAAAATTGGTTGTTATTCTATCACAAAGCCCGAGGATGGCGCAATGCAGGTATTTCCTAACCAAGATGATCAGAGCTCTGTCACGGATCAACTATGGAAGTTATACTTTGATGGGGCAAGATGCAAAAATGATGCAGGAGCAGGTATTGTTTTGATTTCTCCCTCTGGTTTGCAAAGAACATATTCATACCATCTTACTTGGAATTGTACTAACAATGCTATCGAGTACGAAGCATTATGCCTAGGCTTGAAAAAGGCAAGAAAGTTGGGAATCGAACAGTTGCAGATTTTTGGTGATTTTGAGCTGATTGTAAACCAAGTAACAAATAGGTGTATTTCCAAGCAACATTATCTCAAAGCATACCGCAACCAAGTTTGGGACCTATTTGAGTCTTTCACAGCTCTGAATATTCAAGCTATTTCTTGAGAGCTGAATAAGCATGTAGATCTTTTAGCATCTCTTGGAGCAAATTTTTCTCCCATTGAGCAGGTAGTCAAGAAGCCAAAGATAGTAAGAATGGTGTACAGGCCTAGTGTCCCAAACAAAGATACTTTCTGGCAAGTCTTTGAGAGTGATGAGCAAATTGTTAGCTTTTTGATTCAAGAAGCTGCCACCATCAAAGGAAGAACCTTGGAGCACGAAGAAACCGAAGGTCTGATTAAGTTGTGAAATAATCATATTCTAAAAGGTCTTATCACTCTAGAAATTTTGTTTGATCAACATGATCAGTATAAGAAACACCGGATTGAGATCGACAAGAAAGAGTATATGGAGATGCAATTAGAACCCAATAAGGCCATTAAGATTGGGACTGATTCTACTCTTGATGAACTGTAAGAAATCAGACAACTGTGTCGAGAATTTTTTGATATTGTGGCCTGGAGTTATGAGGATCTGAGGGGATATGATAAATAGATTTTTTAGCATACTATTGAGTTGGAAGAAGTAGTCAGACCCTTTAGGCAAAAGCAACGACCAGTGAATCCAAATATTGAGACTCTCATGAGGGCTAAACTTGTGAAAATGCTACAAGCCAAGATTATATACCCGGTTAAGCACTCGACTTGGGTTGCTAATCTGGTTTCGGTTCGAAAGAAAAATGGAGACATACGAATGTGTGTAGATTTTTGAAATTTGAACCGTGCATCTCTGAAAGATCACTATCCCTTGCCTCGCATTGATTAGATACTGCATGTTGTTGTTGGGGCTCAGCGTTTTTCACTACTGGACGGTTTCTCTGGATATAACCAGATTTGGGTTAGGGATGAGGACCAGTACACGATAACATTTACAACTAAGTGGGACACTTTTGCTTATCAACGAATGCCTTTCGGATTATCAAATGTTGGGGCCACATTCTAGAGAGCCATGGACATTGCATTTGAGGAGCTTTTGAACAAGATTATTGTTATTTATCTTGATGATATGACTGTCTTTTCACATAAACGGGAAGATCACTGTTCTCATCTGAGGCAAATCTTCGAAAAATGTAGAGAGTTTTTTATTTCTATTAATCCAAAGAAGTCAATTTTTGTAGTGAAGGAAGGTAAACTCTTAGGGCATGTCATTTCAGAATATGGTTTGGCGATTGATCCATCTCGAGTCGAAGCATTGAAGAAACTATCACTCCCTGCTAATAAGGAGCTGCAATATTTCTTTGGGCAGATTAATTTCATCAAGAAATTCATTTCTGATTTTGCCTAGGTTGTCAAGCCCATGACTGAGTTGTTGAAGAAGGATGCAGAATTTAAATGGACAACTCAGAGGAAGGAGGCATTCAAAGAAATTAAGGACAGAATAGTGCAGGCTCCTGTATTAATTAATCCAGATTATTCAAAATATTTCATTCTATATGCAGTGGGGGAATACGAAAGCTATGTCGTAGTACTCACATAGAAATGAGATGATGGGAATGAAAGGCCCATTGCTTTCCTTAGTCAGGTTATCTTACCCCATGAGGCAAAGTATAATTTCATTGAAAAATAGGTGTATGTTGTCATGAAGTCTCTTAAAAAATTCAAGCACTTCATATCTTAGAGTAGGACAGTCATCTATGTTATTCATCCCGATGTAAGGAATTTCATCATTCAGGGTGAGATGGGTGATAAACGCGCAAGTTAGGTCACCAAAATTCAAGAATTTGATGTTGAGATTCATCCAGCCAAGCTAGTGCAGGGTAAGGCCTCATGCCAGCACTTAGCAAAGACTGCAAAGATCTGGGATAGTTGATTATCAAGCAGATGATCTTGCTAGAGATAACAATCTGATGAATCTCCTAGTTCAAGAACAATATTGGGCAGATGACCTCATTGACTATTTCACAACTACTAAATGCCCTTCACAGTTAAATGCCTCACAATGGATAAGGTTTCTTCTGCAAGATCTCAGGTATGTGTTGCTACCCGAAGGATTGTTTTTTAAGAACATTGATGGTGTTCTTTTAAGGTGTGTCAAGGAATCAGAGATGGCAAGGCTCCTGGAGGAGTTTCATTCTGGCATATCAGGAGGACACTATGCAGGTAGACCAATGGCTTTAAAAATTATTTGGGCTGGTTACTATTGGCCCACCTTGTTCACAGATGCTTTCAGGATTGCCCAAGCATGTGATAAATGTCAGAGGTATACAGGAAGGGTTAAAAATGCATTGTTTCCCCTGCATCCAATTCAAGTTGAAGTACCTTTTCAGCAGTGGGGATTGGACTTTATTGGGATTATTGATCCGAATTCTTCAACTGGACACAAATATATCTTGACAGCTACAGATTATTTTACGATATGGTCTGAAGCTATTCCAACCAGGGTTGCAAATCAAGAGGTGGTGATTTCTTTCATTGAAGGGCTGATCACACATTTTGGCATTCCTGATGCTATTATTACAGATAACGAAACTCCATTTATTGGAGCTGAGCTAGCTGAATTTGCAAATAAGTATGGTGTTTTCTTGAAGACATCCTCTAACTATTACCCTCATGGAAATGGCTTGGCAAAGTCCAAAAACAAGAATTTGCTATGGATTTTAAAGAGATCTTTGGGGGATAACAAGAGATCATGGCGCCTTCTGTTGAATCAAGCTTTATGGGCAGATAGGATTTCAATCAAGAAGTCTATCAAGACTTCACCATATGCCCTGGTATATGGAAAGGAGGCAAGGTTGCTTGTTCATCTAGAGTTTCCAGTATTGCAGTAGTTGTAGGGATTTCAAGATGATGAAGTAGATGTAGATTCCATGGATATGCGGTTGGCTCAGTTGTTACAGTTGGAAGAGCAATGTTCTTTGGCCTATGAGGAGTTTTCTAAGCATACACAGGTTATTTCAAAGTGGTTCCATAAAAATTCCACTGATCATCCGCTTAAGGTGGGTGATTTGGTCCTGAAATGGAATGAAAATAAAGCCAAGCCAGGGAAGCACAAGAAGTTTGATGCTCTATGGGAGGGCCCATTTCGCATTGTCAGTGCTGGTGCAGCAAATTCATTTCATCTAGAAGATTTGGATGGCAGTCCACTTCATATTTTGGTGAACGAATTTCATCTGAAAACCTACACTCCATGAACTGTGAGTCCAATATCACCTTGCACATAAAAAAAAAAAGAAAAAGAAAAAAAAAGACAAAACAGAAAAAGAGAAAAAAAAAAGTATTGTTTTCCTCTGTCAGCTTTGGCTCTTTTTGCATGCGAGCCCACAGGTACATTTCTTTCTTTCTTTTTGCTTCTTCATTCCTAGAAGTTAGTGGCTTCCTCTTTATTTCTTCCCTTCCCCTCTTTATTCCCTTCTTCTCCTACTCCTTTTTCTTTTGCAAGTAATCAATCCACTGTTGTTGTTTCTTTTTCCCTTCCTACTATTCCTGTTTCTTCTTTTCCTTTTCTTCTAATTTCATTTTTGTTTTAGCATTTATTGGTTCCATTCCACCACTTCACTCCTTTCATTCCCACCTTCCATTCCATTCACCTCCATTTCCCTTTCATAGCAGCTAGTAGCACAGAAGCACTCTGTTACTGTATCTACCACATCTCTCCCTCCATTCCATTATTCCATCATTTACTATTTCCATTCCATAGTCCTCACTTCACTTATTTCATTCATTTATATTTTGCAACCCCTGGAGCTTTCATGGAGATTCTTTTACAGCACCTGGTCAGCTAAGCCAAATACAGATTTACTTGAGCTCTTTGTCATTCAACAAAAGTTGTTGTAGCAGTCCGCCGAGATGTACCCCATCAGCCAGCTTTTTGTTCTCAGTTTTTCTTGACTCTATTGCCCAATGGATCCAGGCGTGGGATTCGTGCATACAACAAAAATATATACCTCGTGAGCCACCAAGAATGTTGGCATTTTTGCCACATTATTTTTATTGTTGACAATTCATGCATAAAATGTTGAATTTCTCACTTCTTTACAGGTTTTGATGCAAAAAAAGGCTAAGTTCGAAGAATGTCACAAAATCACGACAAAAAGCAGCATGGAGAGCACAGTTTGAAAACCATCATGATATCATGACATGTCGCGTTGTCGCGGGTCTGTTGAGGAGAGAGAAGCAAAGTCAAAAAATGTCACGATTTCACGACGTGTTCCAAAATCACAATAAAAATGGTCAATGGGGGGCAGTGCAGTAAACTGTCACGAAATCATGATAAGTCACGTTTTTGCGACTTACAATGGCCATAGAATATACTAAGAGAAATGGTCATGAAATCATGACATAACTAAGCAAAGGGCGTTGAAAATAAACTTTGTATCGATTTCACGACATGATGGAGATTAACGAACCACTTGAGGCAAGAGTGTCATGTTTTCGTGGGTTAGAAGTAGGACCATATAGGGTGGATGAAAATTGTCGCAAAATCATGACATGTCAAATTTTCGTGAGTTAGAAGAGAATATTGAGCAGCGGGGAGATAGTGTAGCGATTTCACGACATGTCAGATTTTTGTGACCCAGAGATAAAACAAAGATGCCGATGGGAGAACGTAGCGAAAGCATGACTTGTCTTGTTTTCGTGACATATAAGGGAGACAAATCTGAAAGAGAGAAAGGTGTAGTGAAATCGTGCCTTGTCACATTTTCATAGAAACAGAGCGGAGAAAGAGCATAATGGTATGAAACGTCATGATTTTGTGACACGTCACATTTTCGCAAGCTAAGGTAGCGAAGGAGCCAAAGGAGTCGAATACGTCATGATTTTGCGACATGGTTGATTTTCACGGTTCCAAAGTGACAAAGTGTATGGAGCAGAGATACATCGCGATTTCATGACATGTCACGTTTTCGTGACCTGTTACAGTTTCACGCCAGAAAGTAGTTCAAACGGCCTGATGAAGTTTTGTGATTTCCAATGATTAAAAGCACAATAGAATTAAATGTTTTACTACTTTCCAATGTGAGCAAGGTAGAAGAACATGTCCAAGTCACCAGAATTAAATATTTCCATTATCCAAAGCTGTTGTTCATGATTTTTCTAACGGTTCAAGCATGTTTCAAGAACGACCATTTAATGAAGACGACCGACTCCTTGTTTCATTGAATTTCTGGTTTCTCCGAGGCTGGTTTAAGGGGATCATCTCCTTGTTTTCGTTGCATATTTTGTAAATCTCGAGGAAGTTCATTGCATATTTTTAATGTTGTAAAGAAGCAAGACTTCTATATAAATCAATGTAGATCTCAGAAAGAGGGATCGGGAGTTTGAGAGACAGGTTGCATGAAAGCTTTCAAGTTCTTTGCATGAATGAAAGAGATTTGGCCTCTAATTTTGTAAGCGTATTTCCATGTGATTTCCTTCTATTTCATGTATTTCTTAGTTATGCTCGTATTTCTAATCTGCTGTTAGATTTCAATTCTGCATCTGATTTTGAATATCGTAAATGAGAAAGTGAGTTCTGGAATGCAATCCTGAAGGTTGTCTGTGCAAGGTCATAAGTGGATTATGTTGTATTCTATTATTATATGTTGTTTATGCGCTTGAGGTTAGATTCTTGCTGAGTTTCTTTCCCTGATCATATAAGTTCGGCTTGTGGCCATATTTCCCGTCTCTTTCATGTATTTCCTGTTTCTTTCTACACATTTATAATTCCTTTCCAGTAACTTTAGTCTTAATCAAGCTTAGTTTTAGTAAGGGAACCAGCCCTCTCTGGAGATTAGTCTGGGAGACATTTCTTTCTCCCAACCTTTCAATGTTGGTTGGGTCTAGGGTGCATAGACATAGAAAATCCTTTCCTGTGGCAGATTCGTGACCAACAGAAGGATATGCTTCTGATGGCTCAGTCATAGTTCCTAGATTTGATTGATATACCCCCATCGAGATGTAGCAACACATGGGTTGATAAAAGAAAAAGAGAACACACAATAAAATACATATTAGATAGGTTCCTTGTAGGGGAGAGAGTATCCACATTTTGGCACTGCCAATCACAAATATTAAACTAGTTAGCATCTAACCATTTTTTGATAACTATCTACATAGGAAAAATGTCTCAGTAAAGAACATGTGCTTATACTGAGAGGGGGGTGAACAGTATAACATAAAACATTTTTTGAAATAGTAGCATCAGCATTAATAAAATAATGAACATCACACAAAGAATCACACACATAAGAGACATCATTTTTAATGTGGTTCACCCAATCTGGGCTACCTCCAACAAAAATATTTCTTCTAAATATTTCTCAAATAATATTTTGAGAATCCTTCCCAAGTACAATTTTTATGGATCTCTATCCAAATGAGATGTTGATCCCCTAATCTCAAGTTCATGGATCTCTTCCATTGGATAACTCTTTCCCCTTCTTCTCTAGCTAGTGATCTTCTAGAAGAATCTATCTCTCTACTGCATTGACTGGTGGATCTCTCTCCACTTGAAGACTCCTCACTTAGATTTGTCTTCAATTGTCCTGGCTACTAGATATCTATCCACTAAGACTTTGTCCTTTGTACTCTGTCACCTCCAAAGCTCTATCAATAGGTTCACTTAGAACCTTCTCAAATATGCTCAACAAGCTTACTCAGAACTTATCCAAAATTTCTCAACAAGTCCACACAGAACCTGCTCAAATCTACTCAGCAGGTCCACTCAAAACTTGTCCAAATATGCTCAACAGGTCCACATAGAACCTATCCAAATCTGCTCAACAGGTCCACACAAAACCTATCCAAATCTACTCAACAAGTCCTCTCTAAGACTTTCTCAAATCTTCTCAATAAGTCCTCTCTAGGACTTGCTCAAATCTGCATAGCAAGCTTCCACAAAAGCTTACTCAAAATCAGTCCACAAGCCTTCTCAAAGACTTGTCTCAAATCTGCTTAACAAACTCACATAGAACTTGTCCAATCTCATAGAATCATAAAGAGAATTGTTAGAGACTCAATATGTTCTATACTTAAATCCCAATCTCAACTCAAATCAATATCATAGAAGCATAAAGAGAATTGTTATAGACTCTATATGTTCTATACTCAAATACCAATCTCAACTCAAATCAATCTCATAGAAGCATAAAGAGAATTGTTAGAGACTCTATATGTTCTATACTCAAATCCCAATCTCAACTCAAATCAATATCATAGAAGCATAAAGAGAATTTTTAGAGACTCTATATGTTCTATTCTCAAATCTCAACTTTAACTCAAATCAAGAATATAGAATAGTTTATTTTATAGAACTTGAACAACCACATGGATCCACTTGACTAGGGTCAATCAACTCAACCAATCACCTCAATGAACAACCCTTTCTCACAAACCCTAGTCCAAGCATGTATCAATCAACTCAAAAAATTTCCAACAATGCTCAACAACAAATCTCACATAACAATGATACTCATGTTCTCTTCTAAATCAAGTTCAAGTTCTTTGCACAACCAATGGGTTCCAACAACAATGCTTATAAAACAAGGTTTAATCACAACTCTCAATCCAAAAAACCTTGAAGCATTAAACCAATCACTTTCAAAAAGGAAACCACAATCAATCCTTTTCACTCCAAAGATATTTTCAGAAATCAACCACCATAATCATTCAATAGGAGAATGTGCCCATAAATTTTATGAAGATGAAGAAGCCTCTTTACAAATCTGCCACAATCACAATATTCTTTTGCTAATCTTCACAAGGGTTAGAAGATCACAAAATAATCAACATTATTCCACTTCAAAATAATATTTACCAAGGCTTTTAATTAGAAAACCTTCTTAAGAATTAATGTACAACTTCCTTATCACTCCTAAAACCACTTATACCCTAAAATAAAATAAATCAAAACATTGCATAACCTTGTCACTCCAAAAACCACTTATGCCATAAAATAAATCAAATATTTTATATCCTTCCTTTCAACACTTTTGCACTCAAAAATAATCACAAAGCTTTCTTAGGCAATATCTCACATTAATCAAATATCAAACCTTATTAAAATATTAAATCTTGCTCAACCTTATATCTCCCACAAAAATCATAATCAAACCTTAGCAAGCAAATATTTTAATTAAAATATTTACCCTCACAAATATCGGAGTCAGAGTGCATGCCTCAAAGGAGCCCTCAAAGGGCCTTGGCATTTCGAACCTCTGCCCACCGTGCTACCAAGCGGCAACTAAGCCGTGTGAGCTAACATTGCCCATGTGAGTGCCTTGGGCACTCTATTCCTTAAGCCGCGTGTGCTTTCCTCACAAGGCATCAAAACTTTGATCGTCCATGACTTTACTGCCCACGTCATACTCCACAAAATTTGTTGCGCAATATTCAGATGCAGAAATACCTTTTGTTTTCAAAAATCATGCGACACGACTTAGGTTTATTAAATGGAAAACCTTTGGCTTATTTATATAAGCCATCCTTCAATGCAAATACGTCGGCCCTTTTAAAATTGCCCTCATAACATCGGCAATGCCAATAATAAAGGAGGAAAAAACCTTTTATTTAATTTTAAAATTTTAATTTTAATTTTAAATAAATTAAAATTTAAACTAAACCTTTAAAATTAAATTTCTCCATCACCGGGGCACATTTTTTGATGAAACAAAAAGCCAAATTGGGTTTTAATAAAAACCCATTTCAAATCTGCCATCCATTGGTTTTAAATAAAACCTTTCCTTACCTTCCTTGGTTTTCATAAAAACCTTTTACTAAGCTTCCCTTGAAGCTCCTTTTGGAACCAAATGCCATGCATCCCTTCTAGAATATTTGATCAAAACCTTTGCTTCTCATGAATCTCTTTGTGGAGAAAAATCATAGTGCTTACTTACATAGGTCCTTTTGACATCAATGACAACTTTTAGCTTAGGGACTCAAAATGTCCAACAATCTCCCCCTTTGTCATTGATGGTAACCCATATTTTTTGGCAATTTTGGGTACCTTGGGTACATTGCCTTTGCTCAAGTGTAGATGTTGTCATTGATGTCAAAAAGTTCTTGAAGCAAATTTGATTTGATGTCAAGGAATTTGTTTTGTTGAAGGTTATTCAGAGCATGATCAGTGGGTTTCCAAAAAGATCATAGTACCCCTTTTTGCAAAAGATCAAAGAAAAAAAAGACAAGTTAGAAAAAGTTTGCAGCATTCTGGAAAAACTGTCGCGATTTCGTGACATGTTTGAGGAGAGAGAAAGTTTCGGCAAAACTGTCACGATTTCACGACATGTCGAAAGAGAGAGAAGAAGCTGGCAAAACTGTCACGATTTCGTGACATGTTGGCAGAGAAGGAGAGCAAGATGGAAAGTGTCGCGATTTCGCGACATGTCGCATTTTTGCAACTCGAAAAGTGCAGGAAGGCAGAAAAGGAAAAGTGTCACGATTTCGTGACACATTGCCAAGAAAGTTGTACGGACAAAAAAGTGTCATGATTTCGTGACATAATGCAGAAAAGAGAGTCCATAGTGTGAACTGTCATGATTTCGTGACAAGTTCGAAGAGAGAGAAAGTAACATGAAAAATGTCACGATTTCGTGACATGCTACAGAGGTCGAGGTGAGGACTGTCATGATTTTCTGACATGCTGAAAATCTCGAAGTGAGAACTGTCATGATTTCGTGACATGCAACAAAGGGAAGAGTTTGAAATGAGAAGCGTCATGATTTCGGAGTAAAAGACAGTAGGATGAAAGAAAAGCGTATGGATGCAGAAAGTGTCACGATTTCATGACAGGTAGAAGTGAAGAAGCCAACGGATGAAGATGTAGCGATTTTGCGACAGGATGAAAGAAAAGCGTACGGATGGAGAAAGTGTCATGATTTCACGATAGAAATAGGAAGCAAGTCTTCAATAGAAGAGGCGTCATGATTTCGCGATGAATTCAAGAAGAAAGAGCTCAAAGGCAAAAGCGTCACGATTTCGTGACATGTTCTAGTTTTGCGGGCGTAAGGCAGAGAAAAGCATAAGGCAATGAAAGTGTCACGATTTCGTGACATGTTCCATTTTTACTGGTGCAAGCCGAGAAAAGGTTGAAGAAGCGAGAAATGTCATGATTTCATGACAGAAGTGAAGATGACGTCAGTAGAGGCAATAGTGTCATGATTTCATGACAAAAGTAGAGAAGAAGGCCATGAAGTCAGAAGGGTCACGATTTCATGATAGAAGTGAAGATGACGTCAAAAGTAAAGTCGAAAAAGGCTAAGGTGTCACGATATCATGACAAAAGCCATAAGATAGTGTTCGGTTGCAAAGGTGTCACGATATCGTGACATGTTGTAGTTTCGCGATAGAAGCTACAGGAGAGTTACAAAGGCAGTGAAGCCGACAAAGTTAAATTTGGGCCGACGAAGATTAGGGTTTTGCAATCGACGTAGTTTGAGGATGTGCAACCGACTAAGATCAAGGTTTTAATCTTGAAAGGTTTAGTATAAAAGGAGGGCTGCTTGGAGAGTTTATCATCGATCGAAGTGTGCGTTCGAAGAGCGACGTTCGTAGATAGAGTGTGGGGGTGAAGTTCGATCGTCGAGAAGCTAAGTGCAAAATTTGATTATAGTGTACTGAGTGCATTTCATCGAATCTTCTAAGTGAGAGGAATTGCAAGGAAGCAGAGTGCGTGAAGACACTGCTACTGTGATTGCGCAGAGGTGTAAAGGTTGATGCTCGATCAAGTGCAGCTATGATTACGCAAAAAGAGCGAAGGACTATGTTTTGTGCAGAACAGAGGAAGAGGACATTTGTGCCAGACCGAAGGACTATGTTTGGTGCAGATCAAAGAAAGTGAAAGAGGACATTTGTGCCAGACCGAAGGACTATGTTTGGTGCAAATTCGAGGACCAGCTTTGCGATGATAGAGTTGAGGACAGAGGTCTCCAGCCAGAGCAGGGAAGACAGGTGTCTTCTATGGATAGAGTTCCATTTGCTAAGGGCAATGGAGGCAGAGGTCTTCTAGAGGATCACCAGTCAGAGCAGAGCTAGGGGAAGGTATCTCCTTTGGGTTGGTGCCCATAAACATTGTAATCGGGAAAGGTTTTCCCAGAATTTGAGTTGATAAAATTAGTGAAATATTTTATCCGTGGAGTAGCCCACATTGGGTGAACCACGTAAATTGTTGTGTCTCTTTTGTGGATGGTGTTTTGTGCATTGCTTTGATTACTGCTGTTGATACTGCTTTCTATACACTGCATAATATTGAATTGAAAGTTGATTTGAAGGAAAAAGTAAAAAGTGGTCTTATATTGTTCACCCCCCCTCTCAGTATAAGCTTGTGTTCTTCAATTGGTATCAAAGTCGGTGCCTTCAAAAAGTTTAACAACTTGAAGGAAAAGCTAGCAAAGAACACAATGGATTATTCAAGTGGCAATGCAACACCTATTCTTGATGGATCAGATTTTGGTCTTTGGAGTGCAAGGATGAAGGTTCATCTAATGGCACTTGGGAATGAGGTTTGGGAAGTGATTGAAGATGGGTACACTATTCCTAAAAATGGTCCTTATACTAAAGAAGATAGGCTCCTACATCACAGCAATTCAAAAGCAATGAATGCAATCTTGAAGGGTTTACAGAAGGCAGATCTTACCAAGGTGATTCACTACAAGACAACTAGTGAAATGTGGAAACAACTGCAGGTGGTTCACACAGGTGATGTAAATGTCCGAAAGGCCAAGTTGAGACACTTCAAAGGTATGTTTGAACAACTCAAGATGAATGATGATGAAAATATTAGTGACTACATGCTTCGTATGGATGAGGTTGTTAACTCCATGAAAGACTTAGGTCTTGAGCTTGCTGAAAATGATGTTTGTGATAAGATTTTAAGATCTCTTCCTAATAGATTTAGTGAAAATATTTTTGCTATTGAGGAAGCTAAAGATTTGGATAAGTTGAAAAAGGATGAGCTCCATAGTATACTTGCAGCATTTGAGTTGAGAACTCAAGTGAAGGTTGATGTCAAGAAAGAGGCAGCTTTCAAGGCTACCAAGAAATCCAAGGGCAAACAACTTCAAGAGAGTGATGAGTCTTCTAGTGATGAAGAGGCATATTACGACAAGAAAGGCAAGTTCTCTAGAAAGCACAAAAGCATGAAAAATATAAGATGTTTCAATTGTGGAAAGTTTGGTCATTATGCTACTGACTGTACTGTTTCCAAGAATGAAAGTGATGAAGAGAAACAGGATTCTAAGAGCAAGGATTCTGAAAAGTACAAGCATCACAGAAAGAACAAAGATGAGCACAACAATCACGGAAAGAGGTACTCTAACAAGCACAAGAAGAGTTTCTACCTAGACAAAGCAAGTAAGTGGTCTAGTAGTGATAGTGAAAGTTCTTCAAGTGATGTTGAAAATGAGATGTTGTTCATTTCAAAAAAGGAGGAAGAACCGAAACACAGATTCATTATCATGAAATGTTTTAGATGTGGAAATTTTGGTCACCTTGAGGATGATTGCACAAATAATGAATTGGTTACTAGTATGTATGAGGATGCTTCAGAAAAACTATAAGGAAGATGCATGTATGGTTTTTGAAAAGGGTAGCACCTCTAGTGATAAGAAATCTGTAAAAGACTGATGTTTCGAAAGCAAACAAATAAAGGATCTTGAAAGTGAACTTACTAATGCTCTTAGTGCTTTGAAAAAGGAAAGAAAGAAGAATGCCAGACTCAAGGATAAGTTAGATGAATATTGTATGGAGAGAGATGATCTTACAGAAAGTCTTGACTTCTCTATGGCTAAGACACAAGAACTCAAGGACGAGTTAGAGTCTAAGATTCTTCAGTATAATGAGTTGGAACAGAAAATGGCTTCTTTGGAGATGGAAACTAAAGAGTACAAGGATAAGCTGTACAGGTTTCAAGATAGCTCCAAAAGGGTTAAGTCTCTCATCAAAGGTCAAAGAAAACCAACAGATAAAATAGGTCTCGGTTTTGTTGAGCAGCACAAGAAACAGGTTGGGGAATCTAGCAAGAGATTTCAAAAGGAAGAGAGTTCTGATGAAGAAAGTACTTCAGATCATGAGTCCATGAGTGATAGATGCGCAGAAACAAAAAACGAAATTCAGATTGCGAAGAAGAAGTTTTCGGGACCCAAGAGGTCAAATAAAAGAAAATTTCACGACAGATGTTTTGCGTGTCACAGGTTTGGTCACATGGCTGTGCATTGCATGACTCAAGTAAGGAAGGTAAATGACAGTTTCAGAGGTAGCAATTTCTTTCAAGGGTATTGCTACTCTTGTAATCAATTTGGGCATAAGGCATTTTTTTGCAAGGCTAATAACAGGAACTCGATTAGTCAGAACAGGCGGATTCGAAGAACAGGTATGCCTAAAAGAAATAACATTATTACTTGTTATAAGTGCAACAATGACGGTCACACAACTAGACAGTGTAGAGCTGATCTTCCAAGGTACAGGAATAGGAACAGTGGTATGAACAGGTCCAAGGATCAGAACAGTGACAGGAACAAGAACAGGAATATTGACAAAAAATTCAAAAGAAGGCCCGACAAGGAAATTGTAGATGCTGATGATGATCAGTGCCTAATGGGAGTTTTACTCCCACCCCTATTTTAATCACCTCATCGGGAGGTGGGGGAGGGACTAAGCTAAGAGGCTCATTCTTAGTCCCAAGCCCCAAAGGTGACCCTTTGCCATTGATGACAAAGGGGGAGAGATATGAGTAAGGGGGAGAGCATCAAGTGAAGAGAAGAGCTTCAAGTCAGGGGGAGCAAAACTTCAAAGGCAAATTCTCAGTTGTTAGCACAGCTGGTTTCAGTTTTGGCTCTAGAGAAGTGTTTTCAGTAAAGGTTTGCCATCAATGACAAAGGGGGAGATTGTTGGCAATTTTGGGTACCTTGGGTACATTGCCTTTGCTCAAGTGTAGATGTTGTCATTGATGTCAAAAAGTTCTTGAAGCAATTTGATTTGATGTCAAGGAATTTGTTTTGTTGAAGGTTATTCAGAGCATGATCAGTGGGTTTCCAAAAAGTTCATAGTACCCCTTTTGCAAAAGATCAAAGAAAAAAAAGACAAGTAAGAAAAAGTATGCAGCAATCTGGAAAAACTGTCATGATTTCACGACATGTTAGAGGAGAGAGAAAGTTTTGGAAAAACTGTCATGATTTCGCGACATGTCTGAAGAGAGAGAAGAAGCTGGCAAAACTATCGCGATTTCGCGACATGTTGGCAGAGAAGGAGAGCAAGATGGAAAGTGTCACGATTTCATGACATGTCGCATTTTCGCGACTCGAAAAGTGCAGGAAGGCAGAAAAGGAAAAGTGTCACGATTTCGTGACATATTGCAAAGAAAGTTGTATGGACGAAAAAGTGTCACGATTGAAAGGAAAAGTCACGATTTCATGACATAATGCTAAAAGAGAGTCCAAGTGTGAACTGTCATGATTTCGTGACAAGTTTGAAGAGAGAGAAAGTAACATGAAAAATGTCACGATTTCGTGACATGCTGCAAAGGTCGAGGTGAGGACTGTCATGATTTCGTGACATGCTGAAAAGCTCGAAGTGAGAACTGTCATGATTTCGTGACATGCAGCAAAGGGAAGAGTTTGAAATGAGAAGCGTCATGATTTCGTGACAGGTTACAAAGAAAGTAAGAGGCGCGATTTATGACAGGATGAAAGAAAAGCGTACGGATGCAAAAAGTGTCACGATTTTGTGACAGGCAGAAGTGAAGAAGCCAGCGGATGAAGATGTAGCGATTTCATGATAGGATGAAAGAAAAGCGTATGGATGGAGAAAGTGTCACGATTTCATGATAGAAATAGGAAGCAAGTCTTCAATAGAAGAGGCGTCACGATTTCGTGACGAATTCAAGAAGAAAGAGCTCAAAGGCGAAAGCGTCACGATTTCGTGACATGTTCCAGTTTCGTGGGCGTAAGGCAGAGAAAAGCTTAAGGCAACGAAAGTGTCACGATTTCGTGACATGTTCCATTTTCGCTGGTGCAAGCCGAGAAAAGGTTGAAGAAGCGAGAAGGGTCACGATTTCACGATAGGAGTGAAGATGACGTCAGAAAGGCAATAGTGTCATGATTTCATGACAAAAGTAGAGAAGAAGGCCATGAAGACAGAAGGGTCACGATTTCATGACAAAAGTGAAGATGACATCAGCAGAAGCAGAAAGTGTCACGATTTTGTGACAAGAACTTAAGTAAAGTGAAAAAGTTGTGTCACTGATATCATGACAAAAGCCATAAGATAGTGTTCGGTTGCAAAGGTGTCATGATATCATGACATGTTGTAGTTTCACGATAGAAGCTACAGGAGAGTTGCAGAGGCAGTGAAGCCGACAAAGTTAAATTTGGGCCGACGAAGATTAGGGTTTGCAGTCGACGTAGTTTGAGGATGTGCAGTCGACTAAGATCAAGGTTTTAATCTTGAAAGGTTTAGTATAAAAGGAGGGCTGCTTGGAGAGTTTATCATCGATCGAAGTGTGCGTTCGAAGAGCGACATTCACAGATAGAGTGCGGGGGTGAAGTTCGATCGTCGAGAAGCTAAGTGCAAAATTTGACTGTAGTGTACTGAGTGCATTTCATCGAATCTTCTAAGTGAGAGGAATTGCAAGGAAGCAGAGTGCATGAAGATGCTACTACTGTGATTGCGCAGAGGTGTAAAGGTCGATGCTCGATCAAGTGCAGCTGTGATTGCGCAAAAAGAGCGAAGGACTATGTTTTGTGCAGAACAGAGGAAGAGGACATTTGTGCCAGACCGAAGGACTGTGTTTGGTGCAGATCAAAGAAAGTGAAAGAGGACATTTGTGCTAGACCGAAGGACTGTGTTTGGTGCAAATTCGAGGACCAGCTTTGCGGTGATAGAGTTGAGGACAGAGGTCTCCAGCCAGAGTAGGGAAGACAGGTGTCTTCTATGGATAGAGTTCCATTTGCTAAGGGCAGCAGAGGCAGAGGTCTTCTAGAGGATCACCAGTCAGAGCAGAGCTAGGGGAAGGTATCTCCTTTGGGTTGGTGCCCATAAACATTGTAATCGGGAAAGGTTTTCCCAGAATTTGAGTTGATAAAATTAGTGAAAGATTTTATCCGTGGAGTAGCCCGCATTGGGTGAACCACGTAAATTGTTGTGTCTCTTTTGTGGATGGTGTTTTGTGCATTGCTTTGATTACTGTTGTTGATATTGCTATCTATACACTGCATAATATTGAATTGAAAGTTGATTTGAAGGAAAAAAGGTAAAAAGTGGTCTTATACTGTTCACCCCCCCTCTCAGTATAAGCTTGTGTTCTTCAATATTCATTTTACTAAAACCTAACCTTATTTTCTGCTCCCCTTGGGACTTTGCTCCCCCTGGCTCAATGCTCTCTCAAATATAAAATATCATATCAAATCTCTCCCCAATACACAAATCTCTCTCCCTTTGACATTAATGGCAAAGGGTCACCTTTGGGGCTCGAGGCTAAGAATGAGCCTCTTAGCTTAGCCCCTCCCCCACCTCCACATGGGGTGGTTAATTCTGGGGTGGGAGTATTTCTACTCCCCAAAAGCATAGATATGTACCTTTATCTTTCTCTCTTATTCAGTGAGACTTCTAAATCTGCTCACTATTTCTTTCTAAGTCATCATCCTTGATCCTGTCGTCACTTCTATTCATGTTCCTGTTCTTGTTCTCATCCACGTTCCTGTTATGGTTCTCATCCTTGTTCCTATATTTATTCTTTTTTGAGTCTCTATTATTTTATGAGTCTCTATTCATGTTCATCTTCTTGTTTCTGTTCATATTCCTGTTCCTATTCATATTCCTGTCCCTGTTCATGTTCCTGTTCATGTTCATGCTTGTTTCTGAAATATTTGCTCTACACCATCTTGCTATGTGACCATCATTATTGCACTTATAAAACTTAATGTTATTATTCCTTGGATGTGCAATTGTCTTAGGATTTCTCCTAATGAAGCCATATCCTCTTCTGTCATTAATCCTGCAATTCATTGCCTTGTGACCAAAACCATTGCATGAGTAGCAATAACCTTGGAAAAGCTGTTCTTTTCTATATACCTATCTTTCATGAGTCCTGCACTGTGAAGCAATGTGTCCAAACTTATGACCTGAAAATCATCTTCCATTGAAGCCTCCTTGTCTTGACCTCATTGGTCTCCTAATTTGATTGTTGTTCCATCTGTATCTTCTTTGTGTATTGTTCCTCTCTTTGTTGAACTCTTTGTTGTCCAACTCATCCTATGATGTCCCACTTTCACTTAAACTATATTCTTCTGATGTATCTTCTTCTGAATTTTCTTCTTCATCAAGACTTGAAGTAGATTCTTTTTCCTATTTATTTTGAACCTTTCCAAAGTCAAGACCTGTTGAACATGATGTTTGTTGTTGTCCACATATGAACTTATCCAAGTTCTTAGAGCTATTTATGAAACTCTTCATCTTGATCTTGGAGTCCTTTAAGTCTTATTTTAGAGTAGCCACTTCTTGTGCTAACTTCTCACATTCCAAAATCTTTGCTTCTAACTTATCCTTGAACTTGCTTGCCTTAGCCTTTGACTTCTCTAAATCCTCTATGAGCAATAACCTTTCTTCATCACATTCTTGAAACTGACTTTCGAGCTTGGAGTGTTGCTTTCTAGCCTTCTTTATTGTGTCAAGGGCATATATAAGTTCTCCCTTGAGATCATAACCATTCTTTACTAAATAATCTTCTATTTGTTTACCTTTGTCCTTATCATTACTTCCTTTTGACTTGTCTTCTATAGGATCACTTTCTTTATCTTCCAAAGCCATTAGAAGATTCTCCTTTGGTCCCAATCTTGTATGTTGAAACCAGATCTCATTTTCTTTGGATAAGAAACATTTTTTCTTTTTGATATCATTGAGTACATAAAGATTTCTTTCTCTTATAGCACTAGCTACTAGTTTTCCAGATTCAGATTTCCTTACTTCACATCTATCTTGATGAAAAATTACCATATGGACTTGATCATAGAGTTGACTAATGCTCAAGAGATTATGTTTCAGACCTTCCACATATAGAACATTTTTAGCTTTTGCTTTCCCATTTCCTATACTTAGAGTTCCTTTTCCACAAATCTTTGCTAAACCATTGTCCCCAAAGTTTATTGATCCTCTATTTCCTTCTTTCAAAACTATAAACTTGTATTTTTCTCTTGTCATGTGTCTAGAGCATCCGCTATCCAAAAACCATTTTTCTTCTTTATCCTGAGCATGCAATGCTATTTGAACTAGCAAGGATTTTAATTTTCCTTTCCCTTTTTCTTATTTTCTAGTAGTTTGAGTTGTGGTATTTCTACTAGACTTAGAGATTTATAGTTTGCACCTTCTAGCTATATGCCCAAAAATATTACATTTGTAACACTTAACATCATCATCCATATGTGGTGCAAGAGAATCTGTACTACTACTATCATTGTCTCTGCTAGTACATTGCGTAGCTCTATGACCATATTTATTGCAAGAAAAATAATGTCCATGGAAAAAATTTTGTAACCTGTTTTGATGAGGACTTGATCTGGTATTCTTCATTTTATGGTCCTCTTTCCTTGAGATATGGTAAGATACCTCCATTTTGTTTGATGTTCCTGCCTCTTGCTGACTTGGTGCAGCTCCTTGTAATATCTTGTTTATTTTAGTTCTGCATTTTAGCATAACAATTTTTGCTGCCACTTTCTCAAGTCCTACTTATTTGGCTTCCAACATGTCTCTCAACTAATTTTCAATCTCTTCTTTATTTCACTTCTATTTCGAGTTCTATTAACCTTTGTAGAAGCTCAATTCTTGCCAATTCATCATTTCGAATCTGTTCCTTTAGTTGTGCACTCTCTTCTTGAATCCTTTCAAGATCTTGGAGATAGTTGAAGAGTGCTTCCTCAAAGTCTATACTTTCTTAACTCTCTGAGCACATGTGTGTTATTGAAGGATACTTTTCCAAGCTGTTAAACTCTTCATGGAGATACCGGCTCTGATACCAATTGAAAAACATGTGCTTATATTGAGAGGGGGTGAACAATATAACATAAAACTTTTTCCCAAATAGTAGCATCAACATTAATAAAACAATGAACATCACACAAATCATCACACACATGAGAGACATCATTTTTAACGTGGTTCACCCAATATGGCTACCTCCACAGAAAAATATTTCTTCTAAATATTTCTCAAATAATCTTTTGGGAATCCTTCCCAAGTATAATTTTTATAGATATCTATCCAAAGAAGATGTTGATCCCCTAATCTCAAGTTCGTGGATCTCTTCAACAGGAGAACTCTTTCCCCTTCTACTCTAGCTAGTGATCTTCTAGAAGACTATGTCTCTCTGTTGCACTAACTAGTGGATCTCTCTCCACTTGAAGACTCCTCACTCAGATATGTCTTCAATTGTCCTGGCTGCTGGATCTCTATCCACTGAGACTATCCTCTATACTTTGTCACCTCCAAAGCTCTGTAAATAGATTCACTCAGAACCTTCTCAAATCTTCTCAACAAGCTTACTCAAAACTTATCCAAATCTTCTCAACAAGTCCACACAGAACCTGTTCAAATCTACTCAACAGGTCCACACAGAACCTATCCAAATATGCTCAATAGGTCCACATAGAACCTATCCAAATCTGCTCAACAGGTCCACACAAAACCTGTCCAAATATGCTCAACAAGTCCTCTCTAGGACTTGCTCAAATATGCTCAATAAGTCCTCTCTAGGACTTGCTCAAATATGCATAGCAAGCTTCCACAAAAGCTTAATCAAAATCAGTCCACAAGCCTTCTCAAAGACTTATCTCAAATCTGATTAACAAGCTCACATAGAACTTATCCAATCTCATAGAATCATAAAGAGAATTGTTAGAGACTCAATATGTTCTATACTTAAATCCCAATATCAACTCAAATCAATATCATAGAAGCATAAAAAGAATTGTTAAAGACTCTATATGTTCTATACTCAAATCCCAATCTCAACTCAAATCAATTTCATAGAAGCATAAAGAGAATTTTTAGAGACTCTATATGTTCTATACTCAAATCCCAATCTCAACTCAAATCAATCTCATAGAAGCATAAAGAGAATTGTTAGAGACTCTATATGTTCTATTCTCAAATCTCAATCTTAACTCAAATCAATAATATAGAATAGTTTGTTTTATGGAACTTGAACAAACACATGCATCCACTTGACTAGGCTCAATCAAATCAACTCAACAAATCACATCAATTAACAACCCTTTCTCACAAACCCTAGTCCACGCATGTATCAATCAACTCAAAAATTTTCTAGCAATGCTCAACAACAAATCTCACATAACAATGATACTCATGTTCTCTTCTAACTCAAGTTCAAGTTCTTTGCACAACCATTGGCCTCCAACAACAATGCTTATAAAATAAGGTTTAATCACAACTCTCAATCCAGAAAACCTTGAAGTATTAAACCAATCACTTTCGAAAAGGAAACCACAATCAATCCTTTTCACTCCAAAGATATTTTCAGAAATCAACCACCATAATCAATCAATAGGAGAATGTGCCCATACCTTTTATGAAGATGAAGAAACCTCTTTGGAAATCTGCCACAATCACAATATTCTTTTACCAATCTTCACAAGGGTTAGAATATCATAAAATAATCAACATTACTCCACTTCACAATAATATTTACCAAGGCTTTTAATTAGAAAACCTTCTTAAGAATTAATGCACAACTTCCTTATCACTCCTAAAACCACTTGTACCATAAAATAAAATAAATCAAAACATTGCATAACCTTGTCACTCCAAAAACCACTTATACCATAAAATAAATTAAATATGTTATGTCCTTCCTTTCAACACTTTTGCACTCAAAAATAATCATAAAGCTTTCTTAGACAATATCTCACATTAATCAAATATCAAACCTTATTAAAATATTAAAGCTTGCTCAACCTTATATCTCCCACAAAAATCATAATCAAACCTTAGCAAGCAAATATTTTAATTAAAATATTTACCCCCACAAATATCAAAGTTGGAGTGCATACCTCAAAGGATCCCTCGAATGGCCTTGGCGTTTCGAACCTCTGCCCACCGTGCTGCCAAGCAGCAGCTAAGCCACGTGAGCTAACACTACCCACGTGAGTGCCTTGGGAACTCTCTTCCTTAAGCTGAGTGCACTTTCCTCACAAGGCATAAAAACTTTGACCATCCACGACTTGACTGCCCATGTCACACTCCATGAAATTCTTTGCACAATATTCAGATGCAAAAATACTTTTTGTTTTCAAAAATCATGCAACACGACTTAGGTTTATTAAATGGAAAACCTTTGGCTTATTTATATAAGCCATCCTTCAATGCGAATACGTCGACCCTTTTAACATTGTCCTCATGACATCGGCGATGCCAGTAAGAAAGGAGGGAAAAAACTTTTATTTAATTTTAAAATTTAAATTTAAATTTTAAATAAATTAAAATTTAAACTAAACCTTTAAAATTAAATTTTTCCATCACCGGGGCACATTTTTTGATGAAACAAAAATCCAACTTGGGTTTTAAGAAAAACCCATTTCAAATCTGCCATCCATTAATTTTAAATACAACCTTTCTTTGCCTTCATTGGTTTTCATAAAAACCTTTTGCTAAGCTTCCCTTGAAGCTCCTTTTGGAACCAAATTCCATGCATCCCTTCTAGAACCTTTGATCAAAACCTTTGCTTCTCATGAAGCTCTTTGTGGAGAAAAATCATAGTGCTTACTTACATAGGTCCTTTTGACATCAATGACAACTTTTAGCTTAGGGACTCAAAATGTCCAACACCCGGGTCAAGAATTGTCCTTTTAGATTTGAGACTTTTGGTTCCAAAATAATGACTTTCTAGAACTAATAAAACAATGGTATGAGCAAGGAAAACTAGAACATGGGACAAAATAATTTCAGCTTCACTCCAAATTAAAGTTTATTAAAAGCAAATTGAAAAGTTTAGTAAATTTTATCAGTCATATTTCTAGTAGCAAAGAGAAAATATCTCAGTTCAAATGCAAGAAATAGCAAAAAAGATCTGCTTAAAACCTATATTTGAAGAGCTTATCTACAAAGAAAATATTTTGATGCAAGAGGAAGAAGAGTTAGACAAGAAAGAGGAAGCCTATTGGAGACAATGAGCAAGAATAATCTGGCTGCAAGAGGGAGATAGGAACACCAAGTTCTTCCATCACTCAGCCACAACACACAATCACCATAATCAGATTGATGTCCTATCCACAAGGGATAGAAACCGAGAATCCACTAAGCTAGGTATGCAAGAAACTACAAATAAATACTTTTCAACTTTGTTTACTACAAAACCACACCTTTCCACTTAGCACCAAGAGGAAATTTTAGGAAGCATACCAGTGTTAATATCACATAATCAAAATGAGAAGCTCTTACAAGAGATTAGAGAGGAGGAAGTTAAAGAAACAGTTTTTGCTACACAAACTATTCATAGAATTCTTAAAAAGGATAGTTAAATCAAATTTTTAAAAACTCAGAAGTCAATGTTTTAAAGGGTATCAGTTGACAATATGGAAAGGTGCCTAATGATAGAACTGAGTCTATTAGTGATAGCTAGCTACAATGTATAGGTAAACTAATTTTTAGGTCACTATTGAAGTTTTGAAGAAATGCTGGAGAGGCATCTAAAGAATTTAAATTTATATTTACTTAATATAAAATTACAACTTAGAAAAAAAAAAAAAACTCAAAAATCAGAATATTCTAACATGGATTTGATGGTATAAACCAAAGATATCAAAATTATGTATTTCTACTAAGAACAACTTTGGACTGTGTTGTAGTGAAACAAGTAGTTTTCCTGCTCTTAGTATTGCATCTTTTTGCTATTGTGAGAATTATGGCCAATATTTAAAGCTTGGTTTCCCCTGAATTATAAATTTTATGACATAAAACTTTAATGTTTGGAGTCACAAATACTCACGATCTGTAAGTACTAAGAATATTACGAGATAATTTTTAGAGAATACCAAAGGCCATCCACTAATATTGTCGTCTTTGACAAGCAGATAGAGAGGGTCTACTCATATTAAACTATTTGTTTTAGGCAAGTCGATCTCCAAAGTGTGAAATGTTACTTTTGCGGCTACTTTATGGAAAAGTTTGAAGGACAATTATTAGACCTCATAAAAAATAAACTATTATACCACAAGCTGTTGTTTTTGTATGAAAATGATTGAAAATGGTTTACCCTCTGACCATATCATAAATTTGAATGTTTTCAGTGATCACTTGGTTGCCATAGGAAAAAAAGAAATGTGGAGGAAGATATAAAAGCTCTATTGTTGATTACCTACCTCTAAATGGATATTTTTTTGAAGCCTTGAATTCGTTGGCAAAAAGCCAAACTTTCAATTTTTAAAATGTGTCATATTTCTTGTTAAAAAAGGAATGTAGGTTGATGTAGTTGGGAAGGTGTGGAGGAACAAAAAAAGAAAATAAAAGGTAAAGCATTCTTTGATTAAAATATGAATGATTCCTCCAAAACCAAAAGGTGGAGATATGGATATGATTCCTCCAAAATCAAAAGGTGAAGATATAGAGAATCTTACTAACTACAGACCAATTGCTTTTTACAACATGGCTTATAAGATCATAACTAAATTGATGGTATATAGCCCTAAAAAAACCTTACTAGGGTTAATCTTTGCAAAACAAGGGGAATTTGTGCAAGGCAGTCAAATTCTGTATGGGAATGTGATAGCATAGGAAACTATTCACAAGCCTTGCCAAAAGAGAGACAAAGGTATGTTCCTTAAGATAGATTTATCCAAGGCTTATGACAGAGTAAGTTGGAAATTTCTAGCTCACATACTATATAAATTTGGTTTCAACGAAGAATAGATAAAATATGTTATGGAATGCATCTCTATAGTCTCTTTTTTAGTGCTCATTAACGGTAATCCATACCAAATTTTCAAATCTTCTAGAGACATCTGGCAAGGGGACCCACTTTCACCTTTTTTGTTCATCATTTTCGCAAAGGGCTTGGGAATAATCGTACAAAAGAGGAGATCAGAGAACACCGTTGCAGGGATTAGGATAACCAAGAACATAAAGCTTATTCACCTCCAGTTTGTAGATGACACATGAATGTGGAGGAAAGCATCAATAAGAGAAGCAAACAATATCAGAGAAATGTTGGGCTGCTACATAAAGACTACTTGACAACTACTAAATGAAGCAAATGCAAAAATAGTTTTTTTGATGTGACAAAAATATTAAGGGAACATATTATCCACATCCTTAGATTCTCAGAGGCATCACTACCTTTAGAGTATTTGGGTATCTCCCTAACAGAGAAGGACCTTAAAAATAAAGATTGGAAATCAATAAGAGATAGAATCCACTCGAAAATTTTGCACTGTTGCACTGGACCTACATGTGGCTAAGTTTTGGAGGAAGAGTAACATTGTTGAAGACCATTTTACAAGCAATTTTAATGTACAAATTCTCCATTCGAGTAGCCCCAAAGAGCATCCTAGAAGATTTGGATAAGTTGATGAGACACTTTCTTTGGTTTGGAGTGCAAGGTAATCACACAAGGGCACTAGTCAATTGGGATAAGGTTTGTAAGCCAAAGGAAGTTGGAGGTCTAAGAATTAGAGCAACAATAATAAATAACCAAGCTCTAATGACCAAGTTGTATTGGAGATGGCTAACTCCTCAGGACCAAATTTGGAGTCAAGTATTGAAAGCTAAATATTATCCCTCACAAAATACATGGCCTTCCTCATATTTCAATAACAAGAGAGGGATCAGAGACTTGGAAAGCTATAAAGAAAGGGGTATCACTTATAAAGAAGAGTTATACTGGAAAGTGGGGGATGGTAAAACTGCTAGACTATGGGAAGATTCTTGGGAATATTTCCCCCCCATAATTGATCAACACCCCTACTTAATAGGCCTCAAAGGAAAGGGTGGTATCTCATTGGACATTGTTTTAAACCACTAGATCAACTGTAGGCCATTCTTGGTCAATGGCAAGTCCCAGAAGAGGGGCTAAGGAAAGAATGAACCAAGGAGAAAAGAGAACTGAAAGAAATATTGGACAAAATAAAGTGGTCAAGGATGAATGTACCAGATCAACTAGGTTGGGGGTATAGCCAATTAGGAATTTACATTGTCAAAGATAATTACAGAAAGATTATCCACAACACTCAAATTGGTCCACAACTCCCCTGGTTGAAATTATGGCAACCCAAAGGATGGCCAAAGATAAACTGCTTTATGTGGTTGGTTGCACATAAGAGTATTATAACTCAGGATAACTTGAAAAGACGTGGATTTATTGGACCCAACTAGTGTGAAATGTGTCATCGAGAGGACGAAAAAATTAGATACCTCCTTTTCATGAGCCCCTATGTCCAAACAGTATGGATTTTGTGGTACAATATTTTTTTCCAATTAGAAAGATCCATTCCCATTGAGAACAACTTTTGGAACTATTGAAAAACCAATAGATTCAAATAAAAGACCTTGTAGATAGCTTGAGATTGGGTTTGGGTTTCATTTGTTTGCAACTTTGGTTGGAACATAACAACATGATTTTTAGAGAAGAATTTAGATCAGAGGAAAGAATTTGGGAAACTTTAATTAGGAAACTTTTAGAGACAATGTAGAATAGAACTCAAGAGGACTCTCAGATAGCAAAGGATGAAGCAGATATATAGGTACAACTCCAAAAGCAACTATAATACGATAACTAAGAAAGGAAGGATAAGAATAAAAACAAAGGTTTGTAGATTTAGGATGAAGTCCAAATATTATAAAAGAGAGTGTGAATGAAACACTTTAGAGGGTCATATGACAAAAACTAAAACATCTATAAGTTAGATAGTCAATGAGCCGTATTTTAAGCCTTGTCAAGAAAGACATTATCAAAAATAAATGTATAACTTAAATTTTTTTAAATATATATATATTTTTTTTCAAAAAAAATCATTATTAATGTAAGTTGAGAAATGTAGTCCTACTTTTAAATTAGTGTTCTATCATAAAAAGTTTTAAAAAATATATATTTTTTGGAAATTCATTAAGTTATTACTTCTACTTACGAATATATTGGTAAATTGATTATAATATTGGATTAAAACCTTCAAATACAACTTTGAGCTCTAATTCCCTTATCATTATAATTGAAATGACTAGTAAATTCTCATATAAGGACAAAATTAAAGAAAAATGATATTTTATGCTTTCACAGTACTATTGTCATTTTGAGCTCTATTTCCCTTATCATTATATTTGAAATGACTAATAAATTCTCATCTAAGGAGAAAATTAAAGAAAAATGATATTTTATGCTTTCTCAATACTATTGTCACAAATATAAATGGGCACAAAAGATTAAAAACAAAATATTCATTACAATGAGATATTTTTTATTTGAAGGAATGACTTACCTATCTCAAATGCAAATTCCATTACCTCAAACCTTTTAAAGAAGGGAAAAAATAGTTGTGGAACAATTTGAGCATAAGGTTCAATTGCAACAACCTCAAAAGTATTATTATTTCTAGAAGAAGATATCAATTATTGATTATTTAAATAAAGCTAAACTTTTTCTTTATATAAATGTTTGCTTAAGTGCATAAGTGTTTGAGAGACATCCCTTATAAAAAAAAATTGCTAATAGAAACGTTAAATTAGATATTCGGGTTCAAACTTAGAGGTAGCTTATTTGTAAAGGTAGTAGTCTGATTTGAATCCTTTGAGTACACCCCAGATTTTAATCTTTTGGGTGCACGCCAGACCAACCATGGCGTTATTGTGGTACCCTTGACACTGGATCAACAATAATGAGGTGGAATAGATTTTATGGGAGTGTAGTTTGAACTATGCCCTTGTTAGTTATTAAAACTAGTATGGTTGTTAGTTACTAAAAATATTGTGGTTGTGACCAACTCTCCTATGTAACAAAAAAGAAAAAACTTTAAATTATGATATTTTGTTTTAATTTTTTATTATATATTTTATCATATTTTCATTTTAAAATATATAAAATAAAATACCAAAAAAGAAAAGATCAAGGGGTTTATGATTGTGAGTCAGAGTGAGCCTATAGATCTTTGGGAAAAAGCAAGGAGAAAGTGCAAATAGTAAGGAAGTATGACTTAAGAGTGAACCTCACAATTGTCACATACCATTGCATAGTTTATTAAAATATTATAATAACATGCTCATGATATAATAAAGATGAGATCAATTATGATTTTTTTAATAAATTAAAATATATAAATAAATAATAATATAAAAATATTCATTATCAAATGACATGGGTTTAACCAGCTAAATACCTCAAGGTTTAACCAAGTGATATATGTGGTACATTGTAATATAAATGCTACTTATTTCAATCCCATCTATTCAATTAAAAAATATATAAAAATATTTATTATCTAATATCAAGTTAAAATATATAGACAAAATTATATATTTTACTTTATATTTACGATTGCAATACAAAATAATAAATAATATTTTAAATTACACAATATCTTCATCAATATCTTCATCAGTTAATGCTAAATAATATTAGTTTAACATATTAAATTCCTTAGCTTTCACAAAGATACTAAAATCAAATCTTAATTAGGGCCCTCCTTCACAACCTAAATTCAAACCATGATAGGATGTGTGTGCCAAGCTATATAAAAAAGTTTATTTATTTATTTTATTGAGTATATTAAGGATAAATTATTATTACATCAATCAGCAAAGCTAGTATACTCTTGGTATATTGATTTTGCAAACCTTAAAATTGACCATTAGAAACGGTAATAAATCTTATATAGTAATATTATAAAAGAAGAGATCCTCTCATTTTTATCATTTGCAAAAATGTGAATAGTGGTGAAGTCCAATTGCTTCTAACATAGAAGGAGATGGGAAATTTTGCCAAACGAGGGAAAATACAACCATAAAGAAGATGCGCCCCAACTCTATAATTGTTGAAAACCTTAGAATATATGAAGCAACACAATTATAAGAAGAAAATACAACCATAAAGAAGATGCCCAACTCCATAATTGTTGAAAACCTTAAAATATATAAAGCAACACAATTACAATTACAAGAATATGTCCCTCTCAATATTGACTTGTTGAGCCATGAATAAATATAATATAAAGTTTCTTTCAATAATTTTATTAATTAATCATCATATAGCATGCATGCTAGCAATGTTGGAGACATGGAGCACACAATCCTTCATGCAATAACTAATCTTCATAAAATATATTAAAGCAATTTCAAGAACATGCCGTTCCTAACCCTAAACATGAGTTGGGCATATTAATATAATTAATAATTAATAAAATTATTAAATTAAAAATAATATTTTAGTGAAACATATTTTAATTTTTCTTAAATCTTAAGGGATCATTCAAGCATAAAAAAACTTTAATAAAATATATTTTAATTTAATAAAATATATTTTAATGTTCTAAAACTTATAAAAATCCATTTATTATAAACAACATTATTATAATCCTTAAATAATTATAAACTACATTTTCTTAGTATATAAAAATTTAAAAAATATATTATTATTAAACAATTATAATTAATTAATTTATTATATATATAAAAATTAAAAACATTATAATTATTAAAAAATTATAATTAATTAATTTATTATAAATTATATATTTTTAAATACTAAATATAGACCTAACTAAACAAACACTATCAAATACTTCAAAACTCAAACCTTATCTCTTCGTAACAAATATCGCAACTATTATATAAAAAATTGATATGTTACTTGAATTCTCTACCCTCCTTTCTAATATTTTATATATGCTTAAGGCATGCTAATCCCCGAGATATGTTACTTGAATTCTCTACCCTCCTTTCAAATATTTTATATATGCTTAAGGCATGCTAATCCCCGAGGGGTAAAGCCCTTTGTAGCTTTGGCATGCTATGCCTAATATTTGGCTATCTTGGCCATAAAATACTCTTATCTTCCTTAATGAAGGGCCTTTGAATTTGTTTACGCTTGAAAAGGCCCATTTGTCACACCACATGAAATGGTCTCACTTCTTTTTAAACCATTTGTTGACTATTAGTAGATGGGTTCTCGAATAGGCATGTAATTTTATTTATTATTGTTGAATTGCCTAGTTACCAACATAAAATTGACATCTTACCCTACTTTCCACATGAAACATGATTAGAACTTTTCTCAACCTAGATACATTGTTCATTAACATAGATATAGTGTTCATTGTTGGTTATGATATCTATGTTAAAATATATATAATCTAAAGTGTGAAGAAATACTCTTTATTTATTTTTAGAAAAGTTGGTTATATTTATATTATTTTTAGTAACTGTTAAGTATAGGGTTCAAATTACATGGGCTGTTCCTAACAAGTCTATACCATCTTGTTGTTGTTGATCCCATGTGAGTTGGACTATCATTGCTCAAGAACCATATCGTCATCGTCGGTTTAACGTGCACTCAGATCAGACTAGCAATAGGCATGTCCCCAAGGTTTGAACCTAAATCTCTTCTTGGTAAATATCTGGCCAAACAGACAACTACCAATCCACCTAGCCCTTGGGAGTAAAATACTTATAAATATTATTGGTTAATCTAAGTATTATAGGTATATGATTGGTAGTTGTTTGTATTATAGGTATATGATTATGTAAGTCCTGGTCAAAAAGACAACTACCAAACCACCTAGTCGTGGTTAATATATTATAGGTATATGATTATGTAAGTCTATGGGCTTGTTTATATAAACTTAAAGGTTTATTTTATATCTTACCTTTAGTGATATTGGTTAATCTATTTTTATAGATAACCTTGCTTAGGAGGATAATTTATTATTATTTTATTATAAAGTTAATCTTAAGGTTAAGTTAATGTTAGTACGAGGTTAACAACTTATTTAGGATTTTGTATCACTATAAATAACCCTCATTAAGGATCCATTGGAATTATAATGTGAATAAAATGTTATGTATTAGATGCCTGCATACACTCACCTTCCGTTTCCTTTTGTTATCTTCCTTCATTTCTTTACTTCATTTATTATTATCTTTTAATTACATTTTTTTCTTTTTAGCATACAATTGTGATGAATGCTTGTTATGGAATGTTTTTAGAAAATATTACAAATTCAAACACAAAAGATTATATATGTAGTATTTCAACAAATTATATATAAAAAATTTTAAATAATTTTTTTTCTAAAATGTCTTGATTTTTTTTCAAATTAGTTTCTTTAAGCATTAATTTTTCTCTATAAAATCTTTGATATTATTTTCATTATATTATTATTGATATAACTATTAATTAATGGTCGGGAGGTCCAAGGTTCAAACCATGGCATGGGTGAGTGTGTGAGGGGGTGGGTGTGTGTCTCCCTGGTGGAGTTGTTGTAACAGGTTGGGGGATTCCTGGTCAAAATTCCCATCTCTTAATATTACCAAAAAAAAAAAAAACTATTAATTAATGACAAAATAAATTAAATATTTTTATGATAAAGTAAGTTGAATATTTGGTATTTTTTTTATTGAAATAGGTCCATAGAAGCCATTTGGAGGCAAAATCAAATTGATCAACGGATATAATCAAGTAATGCTATACAACTTAACACCTTTGATGGATTAAATGTCTAGATAGATCTCAAAGCAATTGTTATTATTAGTGTGGTTTACATTTAAGTTTACCTTTTGGTCAAAAGTGAACAATCAAGAGTCCAATGGATCATCTTGTTGTTAACGCTGGTAGAGTAATCTATATGTGGATTGATCTCTACTCATATATGGAGTATTTTGGACATTCTATAATAGGAAAAGTCTAGGGTAGAAGAGGAAGTTCTAGTAGGAGAGATAGAGGTATATTTATGGATAATAGAAATGTTCAATGTCATTAATACAAAAGATATAGCCACTATGAAAGATCATGTATAATAAAGGCAACCAATGGAGAAAAAACCATAAACATTTTACATTAAGAAGATGAGAGCTCAAAATTATATTTTTTTCATGTAATGTGGAAAATGTTTAAATGTGGAAAATTTTTAACTAAAGATCATTGGTACTAAGATTCTAATTGTTCAAATCATATGACCGATAATAAGAAGATGTTTATGGAGTTGGATGACTATTACAAGAGCAAGGTGAAATTGGAAGACAACAAATTTTTAGATGTTGAAGGAAAAGTAACATTCCAAATTGATACAATAAATGGAAGAAAAATATTCATTTTTTTTAAACATGGTGGAATCGGTAGCTACCACAGTAATCCACACTGTCTGCCCCCATAACCACCATGCCTTATCATTGTAAACATTTTACACCATTGAAAGCACAAGGAATACAGACAAGTGTTCAGTCCAACAAGACACGAGATTTGAACCTTGGATGTTTGTCCCCCTTACGGGGTTTCGTCAAACCAATTGGTCTACACCTCAGACCCAAAATATTTAAAATTTTTACTTCACATAAGGTTTCAATGATAGTTTGATGAGTGTTGGATAGCTTGTACGAGAAAAAATACAATGTGGTGTTTGAAAATGAGTGCATTATATATGATACAATAAATGGGAACCAAATTGTGGTCATTGTACTCATGACAAAAATAGAATATTTGTTTTAAATATTGGAGGAGAAAAGAATAATTTACATCATATAGCCATGAAAGACAATATTTGATTATGGAACCAAAGGTATAATCACCCAATTATCCTAAGCCTATATTTTTTGAATGCTAAAGGAATGGTTTGGCATGGATTACCTTGTGTTGAAGCAAGAAGTAAAGTGCATGAAGGTTGCACAATCGAAAAACTTCATAAAGAGAGATTTCCAAGAGGAAGAATATGAAGAGCATCATATTCATTATAATTAATTCATTCAAATATTTTTTATCCAATTCATACACCAAATGCTAGTAACTTCCTTTAATTTATCGCTTTATTGATGATCATAACGAAAAAACTTGAGCACATTTTTTATGAATAAGATTGATACTTTTGAAGTATTAAGAAGATTTAAATCCATAGTAGAGAATGAAAGCAAATATAGAATTTAAATATTAAGGATGGATCATGGTGGTGAGTATTGTTCGAAGAAATTCAATAATTTTTGTGATGAGTTTGAGATACAAATACAATTGATAGTAGCCTATACACCTCAACAAAATGGAGTGGTAGGACAAATACAAAATAATGGGGGTGGAAAGAAGCATGGTGCTAGAAAAAAGGTCTAAGAAATCATTTGTGGTTGAAAGCAATTACAATAGCAATGTACATCCTCAAGAAAAGTCCCATAATGATAGTAAAGAATATGACTCCTCATGACTTATGGTATGGAAATAAATCTTTGATAATTCACTTGAGAGTATTTGGTTGTTTGGTTATACTTATGTTGAAGATAAGAAAAGGAAGAACTTAAATCCAAAATGTCAAGCATGCATTTATGTTGGTTACTCTAAAGAAAGCAAGGCACATTTATTTTATGACCCTAAATCTTGACAATGCATTGTGTCTAGAGATGTGACTTTTCATGAAGTGCAAGTACATGGATATCAAGTATAAAAGAGTCTAAACACAATCATAATTGAAGGTGTTGTATCTCACCAGCATTAAGTGGAGATACAAGCATTTATCCAAAGACAAGCACAAAAGGGAAGAGAATAGTACATCACATTTGAGCTACCAAATGTTTTATTTTGCTCTAATAAATTGTGGACTTTTCAAATTTAGTTGATGAGGGTTCACACTATAAACCACTAAATTATTTTAGGCAGGATGAATATTATATTTTTACTTAAAGAAACTCTATAACCATTCAAAGAGACAAAAAATAATATGGCTAGAATTTGACAAAACCAAATCCTAAGTTGGATTTATGTACATGTCATAACGATCTAGCTAAAATATCATTACTTGCAATACGATAAGTGGTATCAAGGGCTCATACTCATAAGCTTGTTATTTAGTTTATAGATAGTATAAAATGTGAAAAAATGTGATTATTGCTTACACTTTATAATACTTTTCAAATTAACATACATATAAATAAAAATTCCTATAAAAACTATGTCATAGTAAACTTCTACACTAAAATGTTAAATTAAATAATTGAATAAAATTGAAAAAAATTATTTTCTAGTAGTAATATGGATTAATTTTCACAATAAAAAAAATATTTAGACCCATATGAGATATACCCACTATGATTATGTGGGTAAATTTATGGACCAAAAATAGGATAAGACCTCCCAACTCTTAAGTGCATTTTAATAGAAGAGAACCCACTTGGTAACATGGATTTATCATTCCAAAGGAACCCTATATCAAAGGTGCACTTTCCATTAAGTTATGTTCTCTAACTTCTATTAATATTTTTATTTTTGTGATTGTTACTTTAATTCTTTATTGTAGCCTTGCTTAGCTTAAAGGCTAACATTTTTTTGCATAAGAAAAGGGTTTGTACTCGGGTCCCCTACCCTTGACAAATCATAACTCTCTCCTTTAGAGCTTGAGAATTTACAAATAGATTCAATTATCATCTCAATTGAGTTGCTATAACTAGATACCTACATCGTTTTTCATGAAAATTTTGAATTCTTGATTTTTATTTTCTGGATCTTCTTCAATTTTCTTTGTAAATACAAATATTCCAAAATTTAGCATCCTTCTTGATATTTTCCTACAAAAACCTTCACAATATCAAAACTCCACCTCTAATATCTATGCACTACAACTTAGTAGAGTAATATTTCCAAAACTTTGCATTATCATAGTTCGCTTTACCCGATCTAGACTATTAGTTTTCTTCCTAAAATATAAGTGCAACCATAAGAACTGTAATAAATAGTTTATATAAAAATAGATTAATGTTATAAAATACAAAAAATATTACCAATGAAAAACATTAAAATAAATTTTAATGATTATTTGATTCATGCAATCAAAATTACTAATGCTTAAAATTAAGTGAAGACTAACATGAAATCATGCATAATATACGTATATTTTTAAACTCAGGATAAAATAGACTATAAGTTTTTTTTTTTTGCTAGAGAAAAAGGACTTGTACTTGGGTCCCCCACTCTTGAAAAATTATAACTCTCTTCTTTATATCTTGAGAGTTTACAAACAGATTCAATTCTAATCTCAATTGAGTTGCTATAGCTAGAAATCTACATCTTTTTCATAAAAATTTTGAATTCCATTTTTTGGGTCTTCTTCAATTTTCTTTGTAAATACAAATATTCCATAATTTCACATCCTTCTTCTTGACATATTCCTACAATATCCTTCACAACACCAAAATTCCACCTCTACTATCTACGCATTACATATTAATAGAGTAATATTTCCAAAACTTCACATTATCATAGTCCTCTTTATCAAATATGGATTGTTAGTTTCCTTCCTAAAGCATATGTGCAACCACAAGAATTTTACTAAATAGTTTAGCAGTCTCAAAAAGTTGAAAATTTCAATCCATACTTTATCTCATAATCCAACCAAAAACAAACAACTCAAATAATCTATTCATCCATGAATTCCATCTGATATCATCTTCTTTTGCTTTAGCATATAAATATTCTACTTGCTTTATGAAATCATACAAAATTTATGGAACATTATTTTGAACTTGCTCCTTTTAGATTTTCTTGTTAGCTTTAGCTAAACTTACTTCCTCTAACCATGGGAAAAATAATTTAACTTCATGATCCTCTATTAAAACTCCTCTATTGGTAAGCCCATCTACACATTTGTTTCCTTCCCTTAACATATTTGTAAACCTAATTTATTCAAACTCTACAACATGGCCTTGTTTTACCACAATGATCTCTTGTATGTTCTATGAAGCCTTTGCTTTCCTCAAAATTATATTTATTACTATTACTAAATTACCTTCTATGCATATTCTATTCCATTTCATTTGTTTATATATTTTTCATCTTTTCAAAGCTACCCAAGATTTAGCTTCATTATTTATATTAAATCCACTACTTAAAGTGTAATGTGATAAAATATTGCTCCTATTATTTATAATTATTCCTCCACCTTCTACTGGTCCTAGGTTTCCTTTAGATGCTCCATCAAAATTCAATTTGACCAACTCTACTTCTGGTGGTTTCTACATTATATTCTTTGTCTTTCATTTTGTTTCTCCTATACCAAACATCATAATTATATTTGATGACTTGAATCCATCTATCAAGTATCTCTACTTCAATATTATGGATTGGGTGAGTTAATAGGGTTAGTTTAAAATCCTTTATGGATAAACAAATCTTCTTTTCATTTACCTCTAAATTTCTTTTCTTTCATTTAAATATTCTTCTATTCCTTTCCAACCATACAATCCAACATATTGTATCTTTTTATGTATCTCAGATTGTTTGTAATGCCTCACTTTTAAAAGTTCTCTATCATTTCTTTAACCATTCTACAATTCTACCATTCGTCACTATGCATTTACCAAACATATGAAAAATCCATTGCCATAGTTCCTAGACTATTGAGCACTATCCTAAGAGATGGTCATACTCTCCTCTTTTTTACATAGAATAGATTTTGAGAGGCCACAAAAACCCCTTTTCATTATGTTATTCTAAGATAAAATTTTCCTATGACATACTAGCCATACAAACATTTTAACTTTTGCAATGCTTGGGTTGTCCCAAATATCTATCCATATTCTTGTGGTATTCCTATTTTGTTGGTGCTTTACATTATATTTGGTTCTTGTTGTGTATTCTACTAAGCTATTCAACTCCCAAATAAACTTATCCTTGGCTCCCTTCAAAATAATAATTATTGTTATATTTATGCTCAACTGCCTCCTAGAAATAATGTTTGATATACTTGTAAGACAATCTTCTTTCCATTTGTATCTTCCTTCTTGATCCTTGCATATAATGTTTGAAGCCCTATCACCATATTCATCTTGAAGTAATCTCATATATGGTTTCAAAAGTGGATCTAGATTGTGTGGTTTTTTATCACACTAAGTATCCATCCAAATAGATTTCTTCTAGTTTTGACCATCTATATTAGACATTTAATCAATAGATCAATTGATTTGTTTAAACTTTTTCATAGTGTAGCACTATCTAGTAGTGAGAATACAATAAAGAGTAAGCTTGGGTCATTGGGATTAACATAATTAGAAGAATTATTTCCCATTGTATTTGAAGCTCTTTGTACAATATCCAAATTAATTTTCCTCTTATATCTAAGTTCTCATCCGTAACAAATCTTAAACCGAGACCTCCCTAAATTTTGTCATCACACACCTTGATCCATTTCACCAAAGAAAATGTCCTTTTATCATGTAATATTTAACACAAAAATAATCGTATAATATAGATTAAGCTTTTTCCTATTGATTTTGGCATAATATACAAGGACAAATTATTTTGGAATGACATGTAGGATTGATTTAATTAGCTACACTCTTCCTGCTAATGATAACGATCTATATTTCCATATCGGTAGTTTATTCTAAACTTTAGTTACAATTGGATTTCATAATTTTATCCTCATTCTCCCCTCAAATAAAGGTATCCCTAGTTATGTTTTTGGTAAATTTGCCTCCTCAATTTGAAGTAATTTGCATATCCCTACTTTAATTTTAGCTAGTATTTAGGGAGTACATTTTGGATTTTGTCCTATTAAATTTCTTCCGTGACACTCTTTCATGTTCCCCTAATAAGTTATTCAAATATCTAACCTCGATTTTCCTTGCCCTCCCGAAAGGGTTATATCATCTACAAATTTTTGATGGGTGATGTTGTTGATGTTATAAACTAGCCTTAAGTTTGCTTATTATCCCATATTTGTATGCCTTATTCAAGTTCTTTCCCAATATCTCTACCATAATAATGAAAAATATGATGATAGGGGATCTTTCTATCTAACACCCCTCATTTATTTAAATGATTCATACTAGCCCATTGAATAACACTGAATATTTTTTTTGTTTTTTTTGTATTTACATGGTGGAATCGGTAGCCGCCATGAATCCGAGCAGTCATCCGACTTTTATGGCCGCCACAAGATTCTCGTATCGTCCGCCCTGAAAGCTGCCACATCGATATTCATGCAGTTTTCCCCTATAACCACCATGCCACAATCATTTTAAACCTTTTACGTCGCTGAAAGCACTAGGAAAGGGACAAGAGTTTAGTCCGATGAGGCCCGATATTATAACATTGAATATGATACTGTAGAAACAAAAGATTTAATTCATCTAACCCATTTCTTCCCAAATCCAAACTTTTCTAATACTACAAAATTAAATCCCATTTAACCCTATCATAGGCTTTATTCATATCAAGTTTTAAGGTCATTGCTCTCTTTTTTCTAGAAGCTATTGAATGCATTACTTCATGAGCTACTATGATCCCATCTAGAATTTGTCTCCCTTTTACAAATCCTCCTTGCTCTTATGAAATGATTTTTTCTAATAGTGGTCTTAACCGATTTTCCATTACTTTGGAGATTATATTATATGACATATTACATAGGCTTATGGGATTGAAAGAATCAAACAATTCAGCATCCCTCTTCTTTAGAATTAGGGTAAGATATGTTGCATTTAATTTATAAGGTATGTATTGTTTTACGCTAGAATTTTTGACTAACACAATATATAATCCTTCACTATTTCCTAATTATGATGATAGAAAGTTGTATAGAGTCCATCTAGACCTAGGGATTTATCCTTATCAAAAGCGAAAAGAGTTGAATAAACTTCTAGAGTAACAGGATCCATTAATTTTCTATTGTCTTCATATGTTATAATTGGAGGTACTTATGGTAGTTTATCATTAAGAGCTTCAATATCCTCTGATCCTATAATATTTTGATAAAAAATATTTTCCTTATTTCTAATTTTGCTCTAGTCTTCAATCCAAACCCCTCATATTGATTTTATTCTACTAATTTAGGTTTCTTGGTCTTTACTTCTCATAAAGGCTTCAATCCCACTCCATACTATTGATATACCTGATTGAGTTGTAGCTCCTATTTCTCACCAATATAACACCACACACAGGGTGAGAATTATAGATCAACACAAAGTAGCATAGAACGGTCACCACATCGAGGGATAGAGTGGATGATCTCCAAATAAGGCTAGTTACTTCGAGGGTGTTTCTATCTAATCTACACCATAAAACAAGGGAAAGGGAAAAGGGAAGGAAAGAAATAAAAGAAGGCCATAGCCAGAACTCACAAGGATGGGTAGAGCCACATCAAGACTTATGCAGGTGTGATACCCCATATGAACACAAACCCTACACCTAAAATATCACCCAACTATACCTTAGTTATAACTCCTATTAGAAATAGGTGGGAGGCAAATTCTAGAACCAATAGACAAGTGCATGAGATCCAAGATGCAGAATCAGAGTGCTCCTATCCGATTGGCATTAGCAAAAATAAACCCCAAGCCCATATTCACAAACACACACTCCTAAGCCACTCAAGTGAACCCCACAAAATCTAGATAGTAGAATAACATGAGACTACTTAAACAACTAAACAAAAATGAATATTCATACATTAAGCAAAGAACAAGAGGACAAAGCCAAAGACTAAATAGTGTAAAATTTGTATTTACATAGGAGAAACCTTATATAAGAATTATAATGGCTAAAGAGTCATGTTGAGGAATTTATAGGCATATTTACAAAATCGAACATTAATGGTGGTATGTGGGAAGACAATCATTACAATAGACAAGCACCACGTTGGTACATTGTTCCACTGGATAACATCGATCTTCTAGAATGAGGTAGATGTACTTGGTTGAATCAAGGCCCTTAGATATGCTTATGCTTCTACCTAACTGATCAGCTTTTAGATACCTTGTTCTTTTCCTCGAATGGTGATCCTATGGTTAGGTGGTGGATGATAGGTTTTGGGATGCCTTGGGAGCAACACATCAAAAATCCATCACACATATACTTGCATTGTTAGGTACCTAAACTGCTATAGTCACATGTATATATTCCATTTGAATTTTGGGTGATGGTGGGAATCTTGTGTGCTAGGTGGATGCTTTGTTTGCTTTTGTTTTCGCCCGTAGGGTACTAGAAAGTGAGAGTGGGTATTTATTTGAGGTAACACCCCTTTCACACTTGTATTTCCCACTCAGGATGGGTGGGAGTCTATATTTTTCCCAAGGGCGAGATTGTACAATTTGTTCGCTCACGCTAGTCCTTTGAAAAATCTACCCAACAAGTTGGGCGGGCCTTTCAGGAAGTTCTACCTAAATTTTTGAGGGTGGATGTCCACCTACTCTTGTCACTTGCCTTGCTTGATTCTACCACTCATCATCAGTTTGGTCCACTGTTGCTAATCTGAGATCTTCTACCCATCCATAAATACCTTCAAAACTTGGTAGGCTCCTCAAAGAGAATCATCATTTTTGCAAACAATATGGGGTGCAAAATTATGCCCACACTCTTGGTGACTCACAAGGACTTTTTCCTTACAAGAAAGGAGAAACCAGAACAGTACATTATGAAATACACAAAATAAAAGGAGGAAAGGGGATAATGAGGGCACAAACAAAAGTAGTTGAGGAAAGCTGCAAGAAAATGGAGGAAGAGAGCCAAAGGTGAATGGAAAACAAGGGGACGAGGATAGAAGAGAAGAAAATAGGAGAGACAGAAAGTGAAAATCACAAAAAAACCTAGGAAAAGAGAACAAGAGGGGAAGAGGAGAGGGAGGGGAACATAAGAAGCAACAGAAGCAAGAAGATAGTTGTTTCTAACCTTGACGGTTGGTAGTGGTGAAGAACTGAGAAAATAGAAGAAAATAAAAAATGCATCAAAATAAATGAAATAAAATGGAAAGTGATCCATGTGAAAATCCCATAGACCGCATTCCTGCTAACATACCCCATTAAGGATCATGGCAGTTTCAAGAATAGATAAAATATCAAAGGCATTTTCCAACTCTGTTGCAACACCTATTTTTGACACAATATTTTAGGAATCTTATTTCTTTATTTCCACTCTTCCAAGAAATATTCAGTCATAGCCTCATCTTCATCTTCATGTTTCATGTTGCTTCTACCATTCGGGGTCTTATATAGTTTATTTCCTGTTTCTCGAGGAGTGGTGAATAACACAAGATTATACTGAGAGAGGGGGTGAACAGTATAAGAACACTTTTTGCTTTTATTTCCTAATCAATATTATGTAATGTATTAATAGAAATATCAACAATAGTAATGAAAGCAATGCATAATTCACCACACACAATAGAGACACCAATTTAACGTGGTTCACCCAATGTGGGATACTCCATAGAGAAAATATTTCACTAAAATTTTCTCAACAAATAATTTGGGAACACTTTCCCTATTACAATATTTATGGACCTCTGTCCAAAGGAGACACCAATCCCATAATAAATTTCATGGATCTCTATCCACAAGAAAACTCCTTCTCCTCTGCTCTGGCTAGTGATATTCTAGAAGAACTACTACCTCCACTGCACTAGCTAATGGATATCTATCCATTGAAGACTCTTGCCCTCACTCAGAAGACCTATCCTCACTACCCTGGCTAATGGACCTCTATCCACTGGAGAATCTCATCCTCTATACTCTGTCACCTCCAAAGCTTGCTCTTAGCTCTATCTCAAATCTACACTAAACACAGTCCTTTGGTCTAGAACAAATATGCTCAATATCTATCTCTGATCTGTACTAAACATAGTCCTTCAATCTAGCACAAATCTACTCAATATCTATCTCTGATCTGCACTAAACACAATCCTTATATCTAGCACAAATCTACTCAATATCTATCCTCAAATATGTACTAAAAATAGTCCTTCGGTCTAGCATAAATCTGTCTAATTTCTATCCTCAAATCTACACTAAACATAGTCCTTAAGTCTAGCACCTTAACACAAAGCTTGAATCAATCACAAATCAAATCTGCTAGATCTACCACAAATATTAACCCAAGGTTTGAAAAAATCAATCAATCAACTTTACTCACAAGTCTTCTCAAAGACTTACCACAAATATACCTTGTAAACTTTCACAAAATATCACACTAATCTATCCACAAGTCCTCTCTATAACTTGTCCAATATGCTCAACAAGTCTTCACCAAGACTTACCTCAAATCTGCTCAAACAAGTCCTCACCAGAACTTGTCCAATCTGCTCAACAAGTCTTCACCAGGACTTACCTTAAATTTTCTCAACAAGCCCTCACTAGAACTTTTCCAATCTCACAAAAATATATAGAGAATTATTAGAGACTCAATATGCTTCACACTCATAACAATGCTCAATCACTTTCAATCTCTTTCTCAAATCAATTCAAAATATAGAACAATTTATTTCATAGAACTTGAACTATCACTTCAACACTTCTACTTGACTAGGCTTATACAACTCCACTCAATCAATCACTCAATGAAACACTCCTTGCTTACAAACCCTAGTCCAAGAATATGAACACTCACTCAATTATTTACAATAATGCTTATCAAACAATCTCACATAACAATGATACTCATGATCTTGCACAAACCCTAGTTCAAGCATATGAAATATTTACTTCAATATTTCCAAAAATTATTATCAAAAAATCTCACATAACAATGATACTCATGATCTTGCACAAACCCTAGTTCAAGCATATAAAAGTTGTACTTCAATATTTCCAATAATGCTCATCAAATAAGGTTTTTGTCATCAAATTTCACTCAGAAAACCTTTAACAATTAAACTCAACAATGCTTATCAAACAACCCTTTTCACTCCAACTTAGCATTCACAACATCCAACAATCACTCACAAGCAATATGTACCCATACATTTTTATTTGATGAATATTGCCCTTAAAAACTTGTCTCAATCACAATTACTCTCTTTGCCAATTTTAAGAGTTAGGTAGGAAAAACATTCTCAAAATTTTAATCAATAATTTCCTCACAAATTATTTTCACCATACAAAACATGAAAACTCAATTAACCTTATTACTCCTTTCAAATAAAATAATACTTTATTTTGAAATAACATTCAAAACCATCTAAAGCCTTATCACTCCATTCAACACTCTAATCACCAAAAATCACAATATAAAAATCAACTTTCACAAACCTTATATCTCCCTAAAATATTATGCCAAACAACCTTAGGACAAAAATTAAACTTGAAAAATTTAAATACCTTTTTCCCTTGGTGGGAATTGAACCCACGTTGCACTTCCACCAGTGCCCTAGTCGTGGCTCCAACCACCGCATGAGCTAGGCACTCACCTTGAAAGTAAAGAGCACCACATACTCTATATGCTTCCCTTTTGATACCTAAACTAAAAATAGTGCATTGCTTCCTTTGGTTCCCAAACAAAAATCTCACCAAAACTACCATCGATATTTGATCGCGGGTCCTCCTACTTGCCAATGCCCAAAGTCACAACCGCTTACCACCAGGGCAACCCGTCGGATGGATATGAGGCTTAGAGCCTCGCCAACCTTATTCCTTCGCTGGTGCACACAAGACAAAAAAAAATTGTCTTCTTCCTCGCATGAAATTGCATAAATCACAAGCTTAGAGTAATTCGAACGAAGGTAAGTTCTTTGCCACCAAGGTATATGGTATTTATACCATTATACCACCATAACATTAAATGTCGGTGGAGGGATTTATTCATGATGTCGAAGCATTTTTTTTTGCCTTGTAACCCTAACTTTAGGGTTAATTAAATTATATTATAATTTAATTAATAATAAAATTATTATAATTAACTTATAATTAATTTAATAACCATAGGGTTAATTAAATTAAATTACAAATTAATTTATAATGAAATTATTATAATTAATTTATAATTAACTTAATTACTTTAGGTCTTTCCATTAGACCTTTAATATTATAATAAAATATTATAATATTATTTTCCTTGAGACCTTATCTGATCACCTTCTTATTTCTGAAACTGACTCTTAAAATATTTTCTCTTGCACTGCTCACTAAAACTAACTTTTGACATCAATGACAACAAATCTTGCTCATATTTCCAACAATTTCCCTTTGTCATTGATGGCAACCCATTTTCATTTTACCATTCCTTTTACCTTTTTCTATTTTTCTCCCCCTGATTGAATGCTCTCCCCCTAACTCAAATCTCTCCTCCTTTGTCATCAATGGCAAAGGGTCACCTTTGGGACTCGAGGCTAAGAATGAGACTCTTAGCTTAGCCCCTCCCCCACCTTCTCTTGAGGTGGTTAATTCTAGAATGGGAGTATTTCCCTCCCAACATGCACTGATATTTTCCTTTGTCTATTTTCCTCCTCATCTGATCCTTCTGATTCCTTTGACTATTTTTGTTCTTGTTTATCTTTGGAATTTTTGCTCTACACCACTTTGTTGTATGTCCATCATTATTACACTTATAACACTTAATGTTGTTATTCCTTGGAGATATAAATATCTTAGGATTTCTCCTGGTGAAGCCATATCTATTCCTATCATGAACCCTACAATTCATTGCCTTGTGACCAAACTAATTACAAGAGTAGCAATACCCTTGAAAAAATTATCTATTGTTGAAGCTTCCATATTCCTATTTTCCATGTGACCTGCACTGTGTAGCCTTGTGCCCAAACCTGTGATATGAGAATCATCATTCATTGAAACTACCTTGCCTTGACCTCATTGGTCTTTTAGTTTATTTTACCCTATACTAATTTTTATTCCATCTGTTCCTCATTTGTGTATTGTTCCTTTCTTTGTTGAAATTTTTGTTATCCAACTCTTCCTCAGAAGTTTCACTTTCTCTTACACTCTTTTCTTTTTAAGTTTCTTCTTCTTCAGAACTTGAGGTTGACTCCTATCTTTGTTTCTTTTGTACCTATTCAAAATCAAGACCCGTTTTGTTTTTTGACCATCATTGTACCTTGATAATCTTGTCTATGGTTTTTGAGCTTTTCCCAAACTTGTGTAGCTTATCTTTAGACTCTTTTACTTCCTTCCTTAGTGAAGCTACTTCTTACTCTAACCTTTCACACTCTAAAACCTTAGCTTCTAACTTATCTTTAAATATCCTTGTCTTAGCTATTGAATTATTTAGGTCCTATATAAAATTGAAGCTTAAGTTGGGAGTTTTACTTTTTTACCTTCTTTAATGCATCAAGAGCATGAATAAGCTCTCCCTCAAGATCAACTTCTCCCTTCTCTGATTCTTCCTCTATTTGTTTGCCTTTGAATACATCTTCATTCTTTTCTGACTTATCTTCTATAGGATCACCTCTTTCTTCTTCTAGTGCCATAAGAAGATTCTCTCCTGGTCCTTCAAATGTATCTTCATATTCATCATCACTGAAATTGAATCCATTCATTGTACAACTATCCTCAAGATGATCAAAGTTACCACATCTAAAAAATTTGAGGATTATTGGTGTCCTTTTCCTAACCACTTCTTTTTCTTTTTCTAGAAATATAACTTCATCTCTATCAATATCTGAGGAACTATCATCACTATCACTTGAGTACTTACTTGCATTTTCTGCATAGAAACTCTTCTTATACCTTTGGAAAGACTTATTTCCTTGTGTACCTTGACCATACTTATTTTTATTTTGGTACCTATGCTTTCCTATATCCCAATTCTTATGATCATGTTTCTCATCACCATTGCTATTTCTAGCTTCTGGACAATCAAATGTATAGTGACCATATTTTCCACATTTAAAATTGAAGAACACAAGCTTATACTGAGAGGGGGGGGTGAACAGTATAATACCACTTTTTACTTTTCTTTTATACTTCAATACAGTAAAGAAACATATCCAAAGCAATATCAAAACAATGCACAAGATCATCCACAAAGTGACACAACAATTTTAACATGGTTCATCCACAAAACTTTTCTCTAAAAGTTATCTCAAAGTTCTTTGGGAAACCTTCCCAATTACAATGTTTATGAGCCTCGGCTCAAAGGAGATACCTTCCCCCAATCTGAATTTATGAGCCTCTGCTCAAAGGAGATACCTTCCCCTACCTCTCGCTCTAGTCGGTGATCCTTTAGAAGACCTCTGCCTCTGATGCCCTTAGCAAATGGAACTCTATCCATAGAAGACACCTGTCTTCCCTACTCTAGTTGGAGACCTCTGTCCTCAACTCTATCACCTCAAAAGTTGGTCCTCGAATCTGCACTAAAAACAATCCTTCGGTCTAGCACAAATGTCCTCGGGTTCTTCTCATAGAACCAATGCACCTCTATCCTCAAGTTCTCTGATAGAACTATCAAACTCAGCTTCACAAGTCCTCTTCTAGGACCTGTCCAAATCTGCTCACAAGTCCCCAATGGAACCTGTCCAAAACCTCGCTCACAAGTTCCCAATGGAACTCGTCCAAAACCTCGCTCACAAGTTCATCAAGAAAAACTTGCTTGGCATGAACCCACAAAGAGAATTGTTAGAGACCCAATGTGATTCATCAACCTCATAGAAGCATAAAGAGAATTGTTAGAGACTCAATATGTTCTATACTTAACTCCCAATATCAATCTCAAATCTCATAGAAATAAGATAGATGTAATATGCTTTTCTCAAGAACATGAAACACAACCCAACAATTGCCAACCATGCAATATCTCATATAACAATGCTACTCATGTTATTTCCACAACCAATATATTTTCTCAACCAATTAGGGCTTCAACAACAATGCTCATAGACAAGGTTTAACCAACAACATTCAACTCAACATCAACCTTGAAGCATTCAACCAATCATCACAAGAAAAGGAAACAAGTAGAAATACTTTTCCCTCCAAAGATATTTGAACAAAATAGCCACCAACACAATATCACCAAATGCAAAGAATAACTTGCTCAAATCAACTCAATGGAGTAAGCCCAATATCATGAATCAAGTAAAACACTAACTTGATCAAAAAAACCTCTATGGAAGTAACTTATTCATTAATATCAAAACAACCAACTAAGGGTTTCACCATCTCAATGCAAGTAACAAGACTTACAAACATAAACCCTAGCGCACAATGCTTCCACTACCTCAAACCAGAATTATGCATTCACCAAAACTCTCATAAATGATAACAAAGCATAAGTAGTCTTCAACAAACCAAAAAATAGGATTTACACCCAACCAAAGGAAACCTTGTTGTATACCTTTTCACTCCAATCTTATTTCAGGAATAACATACACTAATCATACTCATAAGAAGAAAGTGTCCATACCTTATTGAAGATGAAGAATATCTCACAAATTTGTCATAACCATAACCACCTTTTTCCAAACTCAAGAAGGTTAGTAGACAACATATTTCTTTAACATTTCCTCAAGAATATTCCTTGGTCCAAATATAATCAAGGTTCTATGTCTTCTTCTTTCAACCTCATTCAACAAATCATACATAACATATTACAAAATAATATTCCTTTTCTACACCTTATATCTCCCTAATAATTTTATGCACTTCCTTATAACTTGAAACTTTAATATATAGTCTTCACAATTTTTCAAACTCTTTTTCCCATAATCATTATATTATCATTTTGCAACCCCGACTACTTTTTCAATGCAATATTCAACCCTTTAAAATAATGAACTTTAACCTTATGACTTCCATGGCAAAAATTCTATGCAAAAGAATTGTGCCCTTACCACATTTGCTGCCAAGGAGTTTCGAACACATGACTTAGGCCTCCACAATATTTAGCCTAACCACTTGAGCTATATGCTCATATGAGACTTAACAACCACCGCTCCAATTTTGATACCCTTCTTCGCTGAATATGAAAAGAAGTTTTGCCTCCTGAAACTCACTCTACCATAGTCCTCCGACGTGTCAGCGTCCTTCTGCTCCACCTGTTCTTGAACCAAGTCCCAGCTATTCAAGAGTGCTGCCAGCAACCTCCTTCCAGCCGTCTCGATGGCCTCCATCACCCTCGCCACGATGTCCACCCTGACAACAACCGTGGCTCCCCAATAGGCCACGTGTACGATAGTCGACGCGGCGATAGCTTGCAGGAGCAGCCTCAGGCCCGCCTTATTCAGAGTCCATGTATAACTCACTCCACCGCTCTGGCTTGCGTCATGTTTTTCAAGATTGTCTCATCTAACTCAAACTCCCTCTGTCACTGTGATTCGATTCAACGATCTGCCGCAGACCTAAACCTTAGCACCTGCTCTCATGCCGGATGCGCTAGCCACCACCAAGACTACTATGGAGGTTTGATCCCAGCACCTTTGTTGCTTCAAAAACCGTGCTGTAGAAGATGTGACTCCTTTTGCAAGATGGGACTTCATGGGATTCGACTCGGCAACCTTCCTCCTCGCAGCATGGGCTTTGATGTCGAAATCGAATTGCTCAGCGATTAAAGTTTGAAAATTGTGGGAAAAAGAGTTTGAAAAATTGTGAAGACTATTTAATTGAAATGCATTTTTAATTACATTTTATTAGGGTTTGAAAAATTGTGTTTGAATTCCAAAACCTTAATGAATTTAATTGCCTCATTTTATATGCACTTTGATGCATTTCAAACACGTCGGCCCTTTTAATTTAATTTTAAAATTTTAATTTAAATTTTAAATAAATAAAATTTAAACTAAATATTTAAAAATTAAATATCTTCATCACCGGGGCACCTTTTTCAATGAAATGAAGAGCCAACTTGGGTTTTAAGAAAAACCCATTTCAGATCTGTTGTCCATAGTTTTAAATAAAACCTTTTATTTTGTCTGCCTTGGTTTTCACAAAAAACCTTCCTAGAACTTAGATTCCTTCAAAAACTTCTTGACATCAATGACAACATCAACACTTGAACAAAGACAATGTACCCAAGGTACCCAAAATTGCCAACAAAAATATCTAACTGATTTTGCACCTTTATACTTTCTTGAGTCCTTGTTCCTTATACCATAATTTACTTCTTCATCACTGGATAGCTCATTGCTTGAATCTGAATTTTTACCCTTAGTCTTTTTAGTGGCTTTAAATGTTGCTTCTTTATGGGGAATAGGTTCCTCTTTTATTCTTATCTCAAAATCTATGAGAATGCCATGTAATTCATCTCTTGTCAAGAGTTCAATATATTTTATCTCTTCTATAGCTGAAATATTTTCACTAAATCTTTTTGGAAGTGACCTTAGAATCTTATCACACACATCAAGTTTTGTGACTTCAAGCCCAAGTCCTTGCATGGAGTTAACAACCTCATCCACACAAAGTAGATATGCAAAAATATTTTCCTCATCCTTAATTTTTAGATCTTCAAATGCTCTTTTGAAATTTTGCAACTTGGCCCTTTTGACCTTTCTATCTCCTTCATATATGCCTTGCAACTTATCCCAAATTTCCTTTGCTGATTTGCAATGCATAATATTTATAAACTCTTTTTCATGCAAGCCTTTTTGAATTGCATTCATTGCTCTTGAATTGTAATTATATAGAAGCTTACCATATTTATTTGTAGGTGGAGTTGTCGGTGGTGTGTATCCATTTTCAACTGCTTCCCACACTTCATTTCCAAGTGCCATTAGATGAAAATTCATCCTTGTGCTCCATAGTGTATAATTATTCCCATCAAATAATGGTGTTGAATTTCCTGAGGATCCACTCTAAGAGTCCATCTGTGTTCTTGTAATATTTTTCTTCAAGCTGTTAAACTCTTTCAAAGGAACCCGTTTAAGAACACAAGCTTATACTTAGAGGGGGGGTGAACAGTATAAGAACACTTTTTACTTTTCTTTCTTAATCAATATTATATAATGTATTAATAGAAATATCAACAACATTAATCAAAGCAATGCATAATTCACCACACACAATAGAGACACAATTTTAATGTGGTTCACCCAATGTGGGATACTCCACGGAGAAAATATTTCACTAAAATTTTCTCAACAAATCTTTTGTAAAACCTTTTCCTATTACAATATTTATGTACCTCTATCCAAAGGATACACCAATCCCCTAATAAAGTTCATAGATATCTATCCACAGGAGAACTCATGCCACTACACTGGTTGGTGATCTTCTAGAAGAACTGCTACCTCCACTACACTAGCTAATGGATCTCTATCTACTGAAGACTCATGCCCTCACTCAAAATACCTATCCTCACTACTCTGGCTAATGGACCTCTATCCACTGGAGACTATCGTCCTCTATACTCTATCACCTCCAAATATTACTCTCAATTTTGTCTCAAATCTGCATTAAACATAGTCCTTCAGTCTAGCATAAATCTGATCAATATCTATCTTTGATCTACACTAAACATAGCCCTTCACTCTAGCACAAATATACTCAATATCTATATCTTATCTACACTAAACATAGTCCTTAGGTCTAGCACAAATATGCTCAATCTCTGTCCTCAAATCTGCACTAAACATAGTTCTTCGGTCTAGCATAAATCTATCCAATATCTATCCTCAAATATGCACTAAATATAGTCCTTTAGTCTAGCACAAATATATCCTCAAGCCTTAACACAAAGCTTGACTCAATCACAAATCAACTCTGCTATATCTACCACAAATATTAATCCAAGGTTTGAACAAATCAATCAATCAACTCTGCTCACAAGTCTTCTCATTGACTTACCTCAAATATGCCTTTTAAAATTCAACAAAAGCTCACACTGATCTATCCACAAGTCCTCTCTAGAAATTGTCCAATCTGCTCAACAAATATTCACCAAGACTTACCTAAAATCTTCTCAAACAAGTCCTCACTAGAACTTGTCCAATCTGCTCAAGTCTTCACCAAGAATTACCTCAAATTTGCTCAAGTCTTCACTAGAACTTGTCCAATATAACAAAAACATATAGAGAATTGTTAGATACTCAATATGCTTCACACTCATAACAATGCTCAATCACTTTCAATCTCTTTCTCAAATCAATTTAGAATATAGAACAATTTGTTTCACAAAACTTGAACTATCACTTCAACACTTCTACTTGAATAGGCTTATACAACTCCACTCAATCAATCACTCAATGAAACACTTCTTGCTTACAAACCCTAGTCCAAGCATATGAATACTCACTCAATTATTTCCAACAATGCTTATCAAATAATCTCACATAAAAATGATACTCATGATCTTGCACAGACCCTAGTTCAAGCATATGAAAGCTTTAATTCAATATTTACAACAATGCTTATCAAAAAATCTCACATAAAAATTATACTCATGATCTTGCACAAACCCTAGTTCAAGCATATAAAATCTTTACTTCAATATTTCCAATAATGCTTATCAAACAAGGTTTTTGTCATCAAATTTCACTCAAAAAAACCTTTAACAATCAAACTCAACAATGCTTATCAAACAACCCTTTTCACTTCAAATTAGCATTCACAACATCCAACAATCACTCACAAGGAAGATGTACCCATAACTTTTTGTTTGATGAAGAATTGCCCTTAAAAACCTGTGTCAATCACAATTACTCTCTTTACCAATTTTAAGGGTTAGGTCGCAAAAACCTTATTAGAATTGTAATCAATAATTTTCTCACAAATTATTTTCACCATACAAAACATGAGAACTCAATTAACCTTATTAATCCTTTCAAACAAAATAAGACTTTATTGTTAGTATTAAAGCATAAAATACGAGCAATAAAATGCAAAAATAACACAGAAGAAAATAATGCAATACACAATAGACCTAGATTTACGTGGTTCACCCAATGTGGGCTACATCCACAGAGAAAATAACTATGCCTTATATTCCATCCAAAAAATCCCTGTTTTACACAGTCGCGCACTGAACATTACATTTCAGTCACCATACAACATCTTCTTATAAAAGTGTATTACAATTTTAGGGCAAAAACTTGCCTAAAATCTACCGTTGGATATGTGACCTAATTACAAATGGTCCAAATTTACATAGAGGAAAAAACATCTATTTTTGTCTTCAGGGGCACTGCCCCCCCTCGACCCCCCATGGAGATAGTAGTAGGGGGGCTAATTCCCCCCCTACACCCCCCTTCTTTCGCATAGTGGGTCCAAGTGCAACTGAAACAAAGGCCTCCAATTTAATCAGACTCCACAATCAAAATTTATTTTGAAATAACATTCAAAACCATATAAATCCTTATCACTCTATTCAACACTCTAAAAAACAAACATCACAATATAAAAATCAACTTTCACAAACCTTATATATCCCTAAAATATTATGCCAAATAACCTTAGGACAAAAATTAAACTTGAAAAATTTAAATACCTTTTGCCCTTGGTGGGAATCAAACCCACGCTGTGCTTCCACCAATGCCCTAGTCGTCGCTCCAACCGTTGCATAAGCTAGACACTCACCTTGGAAGTAAAAAACACCACGTGCTCTATATGCTTCCATTTTGGCACCTAAACCAAAAGGAGTGTGCTGCTTCCTTTGGGGCCCAAACAAAACTCTCACTATAACTACCACCGAGATTCGATCGTGGGTCCTCCCGCTTGCAAAAGCCTAAAGTCACAACCACTTACCACCAGGCCAACCCATCGGATGGATATGAGGATTAGAGCCTTTCCAACCTTATTTCTTCGTTGGCGCACATAAGACAAAAAAACTTGTCTTCTTCCTTGCACGAAATCGCATAAATCACAGGCTTAGAGTAATTCAAACGAAGGTAAGTTCTTTGTCACCAAGGCATATGGTATTTATACCATTATGCCACCATAACATTAGATGTCGATAAAGGGATTTATTCATGACGTCGACACATTTATTTTTGCCTTGAAACCCTAACTTTAGGGTTAATTAAATTAGATTATAATTTAATTAATAATAAAATTATTATAATTAACTTATAATTAATTTAATAACCATAGGGTTAATTAAATTAAATTACAAATTAATTTATAATGAAATTATTATAATTAATTTAATTACTTTAGGTCTTTCCATTAGACCTTTAATATTATAATATTATTTTTCTTGAGACCTTATCTGATCACCTTCTTATTTCTGAAATTGACTCTTGAAATCCTTCCTCTTGCACTGCTCACTAAAATTGACTTTTGAAATAAATGACAATGAATATTGCTCATATTTCCAAGAAGTGGGTGCTACTTCCTAGAAGCAGATTATCTTTTTACAAGATTATCCATAGAGATGTCCGAATCATGAACCTTAGGTCCATTGGGCACGAGGTCACAATAACAATTGCATATAAATCAAGAGTGAATTTCAATATTAAGGATTTTGATGATCTTCCTCCAGTCACCAAGGGTTCATATGATGTTACTTCGACACATGCCTAGAGCGCTTTTATTTATTAACCAACTTATGTACACAAAATTGCAGCCCAATTGGTACACCATAGCCACTGATTTATTTTGGAGTTTATCTAGTGAATCTGCAATGACCAAACCATATTGTATTGTACTTGAGGCACTTTCTATAGTTTGGTTGACATTGAAAACCTTTCCAAGTTATGAAGAATCCATGACTTAGTAGATGAATGTGCACACCAGTACTTATGCACTCGATGATTAGGATGGTAATGAATTTTGCCATGTGGGAGCCTTCCTTTTGTACTGGCTTGTCTAGAAATAGGCTCCAATGTTACCAGACCTGGGGATTCAACCATTGTGAAATCCCTTCTTCACATACCTTAGCCATCCTTACACATTTTGTTCCATAGGCTATATTAATTGACCCTTCTATCGATGGGACCTCCTCGGTAACTAGGTTCTAATTAGCTAAGCCATCGTGGAGATAAATTGACCCTCGCTCATTGCACCTTGGGACACAAAAAGGGTGTATAAATTCTTCCTTCTTATGCGTGGTGTTCCCACCTTGGTTTGGTTCCTCTGCTCCTTGGGAAATGATACAAGCAATAGAATTGGCTCCATTAATGCTAGAGCTTACATTTCTCCCATATGGGTTTGAGATGACATCCACTCTTTGTGTTCCACCAGACTGCACCCTTAGCTCCATACAGCTTGAGATGACATCCATAGGGGATACTATGCAGAAGGGTGGGAAGCAATGATGTACAAAAATAAGGATGGTAGGGCAAAGTCTCTTGAAGATGTTATTTCTCCTTGAAGTAGGAGTCACTCTAACCATACGACCTCTTGGAAGACTTGAGGGAGTCTTATTTCCCTAGATTGAAGCAAGAGGAGGCCTATGTTTGAGCTTAGAGCCTGAACATAGTATAGGTAAGCCTGGGTGGGTGATTACTAGTTTTGAAAGGGAATCCTATTCTAGCTCCTTTTGAATTAAATGTTGAAGTCAATGAGGGATTCGAAAGGTTTCCTCTTGATGAATGAGATATGCATAAAGAGTTGTAATGGATCGATGGAGCCATTGAATGTGTCGATTAGAGCTTCTGCCAAGTCTGCCCATGAGCATATGGTTTTCCACCCAAGGGTTCAGTACCACAATAACACCCTTCCTTCTAGAGATATGACTAGAAGTCTGATCATGACATCTTCATGGGTAATTCCATGGAGGGGCTCTAGTGTAACAACATCTTCAATATTCTCCCAAGCCATTCCTAAGGTGCCATTATATTTGGTTAGGGCCTTTAGGATACCATTGGGAATATCATGCAAGCAATGGAGGTTTAATGGACCGAGATCGTTCCATTAGGAGAATGACAACTATGCCATTAAGGCACCAATCTTCAAAGGTATTGACTGTAATGTCAGAGTCAGAGTCAAAGTCTCCAGGTGAGTATGCTATCTTTTCTAGTGAGATCAAGGCCACTCACCATACCTGGAGTCCTCTGGGATATTTGAATATTCAACAGGAGCGGATGACTGGTCTCATGATCTGGTCATGCTGCACAATAGAAGTCACCAAGTAAATTTGAGAAGATATGGGTAATTTAGAGAGCCACTAAACTTTGATTTCTTGAAACATGGGGACTCAATGAGTTCCCCAGTAGAGTCACCAAAAAATGTTGGTCACCAATCTAGAACCGCGTGTAGGGCAGGGATGGAATATTAATGCCATGTAGCATAGAATGGCTATCGCATTAGGGGATGGGATGGATGATCTATGGAGGAGACCTATTCCTTTAAGGGTGTTTCCAACTACTCTACACTATAAAACAAGGGAAAGAGAAAAGGGAAGGAAAGAAATAAAAGAAGGCCATAGCTAGAATTCACAAGGATAGGTAGAGCCACATCAAGACTTATGTATGTGTGATACCCCATATCAACACATACCCTACACCTAATAGATCACCCAACTGTACCTTAGTTCTAGCTCCTATTAGCAGTGGGCAAGAGGTGAATTCTATAACCAACATATAGGTGCATGAGATCTAATATGTAGAATCAGGGTGCTCTTATCCGATTGGTGTTAGAAAAAATAAATCCCAAGCCCATATTCACAAACACACACTCCTGAGCCACTCAAGTGAACCCCATAGAATCCAAACAACATAATAACATGGGACTACTTAAATGATTGAACATAAATGAATATTCACACATTAAGTAAAGAACAAGAGGACAAATCCAAAGACCAAACAATGTAGAATTTGTATTTACATAGGATAAACCTTACATAAGAATTGTAATGGCTAAAGAGTCACCCTTAGGAATGACCAACATTCCACTATTTATAGGTATATTTATAAAATAAGATATTAATGGTAGTAGGTAGGAAGACAATCGTTACAACAAACAAGCACCACATTGGTACACTATTCCACTGGATAGCACCGATCTTCTAGAAGGAGGTAGATGTACTTGGTTTAATTTGGGCCTTTAGATCTTCTAATGATTTTGTCCAATTGATTAGCTCTTAGCTACCTCATCCTTTTTTTCAACTTGTGATCCTCTGGTTAGGTGGTGGGTGACAGGTTTTGTGATGCCTTGGGAGCAATGTACTAGAAATCCATAACATATACACATGCATTGTTAGGTACCTTAACTATTGTAGTCGTGTGTAGATATTCCATTTAAATTTTGGATGATGGTATAAATCTTGCGTGCCAGGTGGGTGCTATGTTTACTTTTGTTTTCACCCGTAGGGTACTAGGAAGTGAGGGTAGGTATTTCTCTGATGTACCACCCCTTTCACACTTGTATTTACCACCCGGGATGGGTGGGAGTCTATCTTCTTCCTAAGGGAGGGGTTGTAGAATTTTTTCACTCATGCTAGTCCTATGAAATGTCTGCCCAACAAGTTAGATGAGCCTTTTGGGAAGTTTCACTTAAAGTTCTGAGGGCAAGTGTCCACCCACTCTTGTCACTTGCCTTGCTTGATTCTACCACTCGCCCATCGATTTAGTCTGCCCTGCAACCTCTGTTGCTACTTGGAGATCTTCTACCCATCCATCAATACCTTTAATACTTGGTAGGCTCCTCGAAGAGAATCATAATTTTTGCAAAAAATATGGGATGAAAAATTACACCCACAGGTCCATAGACATTGATAGGGATAAAATGAATATCTACAAAGTAGCATGTGGCTAATGAGGCTATCCAATGCTTGGTTTTATGAATGGTTTCATAGAAGGTTCTAAGTAGATTTCAACATGTTAGAATTCCTCCAACACTCCTGAATCCACAACATCCCATTCACATCTTGCCCATACTACTTTCATAGTTTTTGAAACTTCTTCCTTTGTCATGTTAGTTTCATAGATACAAAGAATATCAAGCTTATTACTTAAATAGAGGTCCCTAATACACCTCTAATTTGATAGGGTTATTTAAACCCTTATATTCCATGATATGGTAATCATGTCTCATTAGGCATTTTCGGCCCCTCTTGTGAATTACCAATATTATTTTGTTTAGTAAAGAGAAGTTCAAACAACATAGATTGTGTTCATTTCTTTATGTCCCTAGATATGGCTTGATAATTTGATGGTTTTCCTCTTTCTACCTTACCAGTATCAGGGGTACATCTTATTATTCTATTCCTTAATATTCCTTCACAAGTTTTTTTTTATTAGAATTATCCTCTCCTAGCTCTACTAAGGAATCTCTTGATTTATCCTACTCATTTTATGGCATTTCCTTATTAATGGTAGAGGTATTACCATCTAAAATTACATTTTATCTACAACTTTTCTTCTCCTAAATTATGCATGGTCTTCAAGAGAGTCTTCAAAATTTTATGAGGCACATACCTTAGATTCAACAAGAATGTTCATCCCTAAATCAAGATTAGACTAAGTAGATGGTTCCTTTTTAATATTTTAATCTTGTTGTACCATATCCTGTAAGCTCTAATTTGTTTTTTCTTTATAGGCTAAAGCCTCAAAAGAATCATTATTTCTTCCAATATCCATACTTATTGAACTGCACTATTTATTTACTTTCATTTGTCTAGACCTATTTTTTGGAAGTTGAGAACCATCCTAATCCATATCCATTTGTAAGTTTCTCTTCTAGTTTTCTACATATGTTTCTGTTGGGATCTTCTTAATGCATGATCTATCAATATGCCCCACCTTATGAAAACTTCTACAACTAAAAGATATGTTTTTATAATCTATGATTTAAGTACACAACTTACCCCTATACTTAAGAATGATTAATTCAGGTAAAGGTTTACAAATAATAATCATGACCAATATCTAGGTATAAATAGAAAAGAATCCATATTTTGTAGTTTATAAAATCTCAAATAATTCTACCAGAGTGTTGCCTATTTTCTTGAAGGTAGCCATTTACCAAAATTCAATGGGAAATCCATACATCATGACCTGGACTAGTACAAGGGATAGATTTATGTTTTTAGGTGTAAAGCCTTCATACCAATGGATAAAAAAGAGTCTTTCTCTTCCCATAAACCAAGGACCCACTTTTATAATTCTACGTATTTCCTCCCTAGAAAAAAAATGTATAGGAAGAAACCTTTGGGAAGAAAGGATAAACTCACTCCTGGAGAATTCTATCTCCTATTAATTCATTTTCTTAGAGCCAAAGCCCCTAGTCAAGATCCATTAAATTTATCAATGGTTGTTTTATATTTGAGAAATGAGGATCACTTCTCTATGAGGTCCTCACTAACCTCTACTAATAGGTATTATTATAAGCATTTAGCTATAAATTAGTCCATGGGAAGGACAATATAACTTGATATCTTCTAAATCATACCTATACATCCTATATCGATTATGTTATTTGAAAATAAATCTACAATAATATGAATATAAGACTTCTAAAATAATGAAGAAATAAATAAAAATTAGCTAAAAAATCTTAGATCCAAGTGGAATGTCCCACCTTGTTGATGCCCTAGCCCTCAATTGCTCCTCCTATCATCCAAAACCTAGCTAGTAGGTATAACAATTTCGTTTATCATGACTTGAAATATTGTCATTGCCATTGTTCTAGATGGTTGACTTCATAGGGTCATATCTCCCTCAATACTAATTAGATTCCTTTATATGACCACTCATTTAAAATCTCTTCAAATTTTACATGAATTGGTTCAAGAATAAGCGTAAAGGTTAGCATTACCAATATTTATCCAATAATAAATAAAAAAATATTTTATTTTAACAATAATTGAATGAACATACAACAAAATCATTTAAATTTCATATATTTTACTATTTATTGAAGTATGTGAACCTCAAATGTTGTCATTATCTTTTAATGGCTACATGGGTTTGAAACAGGCCCCATCCAAATTAGAATATCCAAGGTATACTTGGACTAAGAAATGGTGATCTCAAAGGGAGACTGATAATTTTGGATCCCTAAGAAATAATAAATAATACCTAAATTTTTCATCTAAAAAATGTCACAAAACCCTAACTTAATCTCTTAGATCAAGGATGTTAATCTTTTCCTATGTTGAGAAGATCATCAATATGTAACACAATCACCAAAATCTAATCATCTTGATGCTTGATGTAGATATCATGCTCTGCTTCACATGTCCTAAACCTAAAACTAATAAAGAAGGAATGGATTTTTCTCATAAAAAGTGTGAAGATCCTACTTAAGCCCATATAAGAACCTCTTCATCCAACATATCAAATAAGTAGGTCCATTAAGCTCAAAACTAGTTGGTCGCTACATATAGATCTCCACTTAGAATCACCATGAAGAAATTCATTATTTACATCCATTTGACATACCTTCCAATCATAAGTAGTAATAACAATGATAATTTGAGTAGAGTGCATTTTGGCAACTGAAGCAAATGTCCCCAAATAGTCAAAATTTTCCTTTTGAGAGAATCCCTTAACAACAAGGCATACCTTATGCTTCTACACCTGATCATCAAAAGTATACTTGATCTTACAGACCCATGTATAGCCAATGATTTTATTTCCTTATAGAAGAAAAAGAAGTTCTTGTGTCTAATTATTCATAAATGATTCATACTCAAAAAGCATAGCATCCTTTCACTTTAATAAACCATTGGACTAAGAATAAGTGGGAGTCTTTAGAATCATCAATCCTCAATATTAAGATCCAAGAGGGAGCCTTTTGATGACACTCTTGAGAGAGAATGGTTTGTGCATATTGAAGGAGAGTTTGGACTCACTTGGGAATCAAACGAACCATGGAAGACTATGGCACATTGTATGGAGAAGTAACATCAAAAGCCTATACTAAAGTATCTAATATAATCTCACCATCCACATCAATACCCAACACTATTGCATAGAGAATAAGGGGATCAAGCTCATCTACTCTATGATCTAAAACTTTAGGTGTTGGAGAAGAGTCTAAAGGAAGAGTCAAATCAAGAGAACTTATTGATGTATCTTCACTAGGAGGTGAAGAAACTCAAATAATTAGAATTATGCTAATGAGAATATCTAATGGGGTAATAATAACCACTAAAAGAGTTGTGAAATAATATTCATTAGGCAAAATAATAAGGAGAAGGCAAAAAGGAGAAAATGGAAGTACCTCATAAAAAACCACATCTCTCTTAAAAATAATATCCCATATTTTAGAATCATACAATCGATAAGCATTGGAGGTGTTAGAGTACCCTAAAAAGATACCACAATATCTCTTTACATCTATTTTATTCAGTGTATCTTTCATAACATGAGACCATGTAGTGGATCTAAAGATATAGAATCTAGACACATCAAGATTGACACCTATCAATCTCTTAAGATAAATCATACTATGAAAGGTCTAAGTTGAAGTCCTTTTGATAATTTGTATTTGGCACAAGTAATTCCTTTATACTAGAACTTGGTTATGTTTGCTTGGCATGCAATATACACCTTTCCATATCCATGATAATCATATTATTCCACTCAACCATCCTATTCTCTTCTAGGTATAATTAATATTCCTTTAAAAATAAAACAATAAAGAGCCAAAAAACTAACAAAGACATGCCTAATATACTTCCCTCCTTTATTTATTTACAAGAATTGATATTCCTCTCCAATTGGTCCTGCATAAGGCCTTTAAATCCCTAAACTTTTTGAAGTCTTTATCTTTGGTATAAGTAGTGTACAACCATACATACCATGAGATATCATCAATAAATATAAGAAATTACTTATTCAAGGAAAGAGATGGCAATCTCATGGACCAAAAATATAATTGTGAATGAGCTCCAAGATATGTGTAGCATGTATAGTAGTAACTTTTGAGGGATCTCAATGATGCTTCCCTAAGATGCACCCCTCAAACATTAGGATGAGAGATAGGAAAAATATCCACAACCAACTAATGTCAACTCATGTACCTCAAATATCCATAGCCAAGATGCCCAACTCTATGATGATGTTGCTTGTTAAATTCATATACCTATGAAACCATAGCCACAAAGTATTTCTACTTAGAGGAGGAATAAGAAAAAGATAAAAAAAACATCAAGCTTATAAATATGATTAGATTCATCATAATATTATAATGCAACTATCTTAAAGACATCATAAATATCCTGAATCACCCATCAATTTGACCAAAAATTAACCTTATTATTTGTATGAGTGATGTGATATATGGAAAGAAGATTAGGGCTAACACTAGAAACATGAAGGACTACATAAAATGAAGGTAAACCAACTATCACCTCACTATATTCAACCAATTCTAAAGAGGAATCATCCTCAATAATCACGTGCTCTTTGAAATATTATGTAGTTATACAAGAGATAGTGATGGGTTGTCATGTGTTAGATTTCCCCTAAATATGTAATCCACTCTTTAGAAGAATGGAATTTTCAATATGCTAAAGGAATAACTACATGTGCCTATGAGGTACCACCATGATGAAGAAGGTATTATAACATATCATTAAAAGGAGTAGGGCTCTTGGGAAAGTATACTTAAAGAATATCAGACACAATGGCAACTATCTCATAAGTTTTAGAAATATTCTTGAACATAAGATTGAGAAGATCAATAGTATCCTTTTCAATGGTACATACTTTACCATTTGGATGTCTTCCTTTAGCTTCTTGAATTGATTTATATACTCATTGATGGTTTTAAAATTCTTCATATTCAAGATAGAAAGTTTTACCTCCAATATATTTATCTTTGTAGATTTAATGCAAGCACATATGTCCTAATATCCTTCTAATAGCTTCTTTGGATTCAAGGTATGACTAATGTGGTTGTCATAGTTCTTATCACCATAAATATAAATCACACTATGAGCTTACTCCTTCTTGTCCTTGTGTATCTAGTTTTTGTCATTATAATTAATAGCTAGAGGGTCCCCATTCACATACTTAAGAAAATTTTTACTACATAGGAGAGCTTTAGTCTTGATTATATAAATAGCATAGTTGGGTTCATTAAATGAGGACACATGTCAATCCATGGAATCCATACCAAAATATAATCTCTTGCATGCAATGTGACTAGAAATAGTATTTTCCAATGCAAAGAGTTAAAAAAATGTGTGATTTAAAAAAGGGAATAATACACTTTTGTATGCAAAATTTATGGCCCCTAGGATTTTGGTTGAAAAACTACACAAAAGTCCACCAAAACCTTTCAAAAATTAATGCACCTTAAGCAAATGAGGATATGATACATGTCACTGACTGGATAGGTAAGGGACCACTAATTATCAACTAACTAGCATACCAATTGTATAGTGCTTCAATGAATCAATTTTTGTCAAGTTATGTTGATGTACATAAGGGGGTGTCGTTAGTATACTAACAATGTAGGCCATTGTATGGGGTATCAAAAAACCAAAAAGACCACATGTTGCACCTATGCACCATGTTGCTATTGATTGTATGAAGGTAGGTATAGAAAAAAATATGATATGTTATCATGTGATTGGTTAATATCATTTTTATAGGGAAAATATCTCCTCCATGTTATCATTTTTTTTGCATTGGTCATGTGTTCCATATTATAAGTTAGATTTTGATGCAGCATGTAATGGGAGATAGCAAACACAAGATGCAAAATAAAATGACATAAAGTAAATCTGCGAGATGACTAAAAATAATATATATAGAAATGATGGAGATGTTTACAAAATAGCTCTAGAGGAAATGAACACTCCATGAATAGAGCTACTGCTCAAGAATGGGCATTGAGCATATCACACTCCACCATATTACATCACACTGCTACATCATACCACTCTAGTCAATACTACTTCCTACTGATGTAGTACTCTACTCTCTATATTCTATACCTATGGCCCTTTATATAGGAAATAGGTTCCTTGGCCAACACTCTACCTAGATGTGCAAGGGATAACTTGCACATATACAACTTGCACTTTGACACTTGTGCAGTTATTACATTGCATGAAGTAACTAGATAACTTCCCCCTAAAGTAATCTAATGTCCTAAGTATGTACCAAGGTAAAGGTACATTTACATGATCCAAATGATGTAATAGACTCTATTTCTAACACCCCCTGTATTACATTATTTGGATATTGAAGACTTTAGTCTTCAATGTGGATCTTCATAGAGTCCTTGAGATTCTGAATCTTCTTCTCTATCAGGTTCATCATCCTTGTCTTCTATCCAACCACTTTTATTGTTTTCTTTGTGAGTGTCTTCATTTGGTTCTGAATGCTGATGACTGAGTAGAGCATGGTGCATTTGTCCTCTCATCTTCTTGATTTTGATTCTTCTATGCTTACCTTTTTTATGTACTGGTTCTTCATTTTCTTGAACCTATTCCTTTGAAAATATGTTAGCATCATTATGAAACATCACAATATTCTATGAATTTTCCATTGGATCCAGAATATATGTATTTTCATGGATTGATCTTGTTGCTTTTATTTCACCTTGTTTCATGATGAGACATGTATTGATTCCATCCATATATCCAAAGTTGATCATATAGTTGTCTTCTACTAACTTGCTTACTGAGATGAGATTGAATGTTAGTTCAGGAACATACAATACATTCTGTAGTAGAAGATTTGGAAATGATCTGCATGGTGTTACACATCCATATCCATGTATGGGATAAGTTTGGCTATCTGCAATCCTTAGTCTGTAGCCTTTAACATCTTCAAGACAATCGAACCACTGTATATTTCCTATCATATGATGACTTGCTCCTGAGTCAATGTACCATACGTTTTCAAGTTTGGAATGATTTCTATTGGGGAAAAATCCACATTCATTATATGACATTCCTTTTTCCATTTGAAGAAGTAGAAGAATCAAGATAGGATTTTCTTTGTTGTCTACCTTATGACTCCTTAGTATGCTATGGATAAGATATAGTGCTTTTTGTAAATTATAGTTCAATATTTGATTGATTTTGTAAAGGTTTTGTAAATGCCAAAATCAATTCCTATTATCCCTTATTGCTCCTATTGAACTAAGCACTGTTCCCAAATTTTAAAGAGGTAATAATGTTGGATATTTTGTCTCCTTTTGATAGGTTTGAGACAATAATATTATGTATATCCAACCTTTGAAAAAGCTTTGATAAACCTCTCTTTATGAATAACCTTTTGGGAATTAGGTTTAGTGTATCTAATTTTCCAATTAATTAATTTGATGTAGTAGCCCTTATGACTCCCTAATATTTGGATAAATTAGATCACAATAATATTTGCAAATAATTATTATTTATTCCAGTAGAAATCCTTATTGCTCCTAGGATTTATATTGCAAATATTGTATTTATATGATAAAGTTTTTCCCTTTGATAAATTGCTTTCAATTAATTAAATTCCTTTAATTACAACCTTATGACTCCCAAGGAAAGAAAGCATATGATAATGGGAATTAAACTTTACCTTTCACCAAGCAATATACGACGTTGTTTTGTTGAGAAGCTAGGGCTGCATGTTGTTTACATAGATGTCTTGACGTTGTGATTGCACCCTCCAATGGAATCGCTTGGAGCTATACATGTTCCAAAATTGGTGCTTCTTGGACTCTTGCTTTGACCTCGCTTGGATTGAGCATTGAAGGCTCTAGCACCTTCTTTCCATGTTGCAATTTTACACTGTGCATGCAGACGATGAAGTGTAAATGTCGAGATGAGAATTTACTTGCCTTCTCCTTTGACCTTGGTCATTGACGTCCTTAATATGGAGAAGCTTCTTGTCTAAGGTGCCAAGTGGCACATCCGTTTCACATCGAGCGCTTGAGGGGAGTTTGGTGCAAAAGATACGTTCATATTCCTTCTTGTAATGTACGAGCATTACACTCTTTAGCAAAAAGTTTGATCTTCCAAGGGATAAGTGTATCCCATACACTCAATGCACCAACCTGTTTATGTAACTCCTTTCTTGAATATGAGCGCTCTCTTGACTTGAGCGTTAGGGTTCTCTTTTGGTGATAAGTGTCACATTCTTCTCTGCATGGATGTCCTCCCTTTCATTGGTTCAAATGAACCCTTTTTGGAGATCCTTTAAGCTTCAAAAATCCCCAAATCCTCTTTCATTCACCTGCACTTGCTTTCAGTTGGGATATGGAGCAACAATATGGAGGCTTTGAGCACCAATTTTTGCTAGTGGTCATGGAGTAAGTGATACTCCAATGGTGCTTCATTTTTCTTTCTTCCTTGCTTGCTTACGTCCTCCTTCTATAGATGCTATTGCTCTTGATTAACATTGTTTCTCCCTTTATTTTGCATATTGTATCTTGCAGGTTCGACCATCTTGGATGCGAGGAGTATGAGCCCATTGATTGGCTCCTTGAGCTAAGCTTTGATTGCTGCTAGCATACAACCACTTTTGGATGATTTTTCTAGCAAGTGTAGTGCCTTTGGAGCACCTTTAAATCTGCCTTTTCTCCCTGTATAACTAGATTAGGATTTGTGCAATATAATGTAAAATAGTTTTACATAAAATATCCTTATTGCACCTTCTTTTGCACTCCTCTTTTTACATCTAAATTTTTGGTTTTGAGGCAGAATATTTGAGTGCAATATAGGGGTTTTGAGGTTGTCCTTTAGAATGGACACCTTCCCCTTTTAGCTTGGATGTTTTATGAATGGATCCAAGCTTGTAACCACATGATGGAAGCTTTGTTTTGCTATATTTTTTTACACTATTATTGTGCCTTGAACTTGAGACTCACCAAGTCTCGTTCAATGCTTCCTTTGATGCTCCTTTTTGTGGTTACCTTCTTCTCCAATACTTGGAGGATTGAGCTTATTTTGTGGCTTCCTCAAGCCACCCAAATTTGCAGATCTCTATGCACTAATAGTATCTTTAGACACTTTGATTAATTCTATTTTTGTGCCCTTCTTATGAACACAAGCAATAATATTTTTGAGAGCAATCTAATAGTGCAAATCTAATAATATTTTAATGCACTAATAATATCACCTTATTACTCCAATTAACTCTCAAAAACTAATGCACTTAATCAATCTACTACAACTAATCAAGAATAATCTGAAATGAATCTTCAAGAATTATTCTAAAATTTCTTTAATAGCAAGGTAATAGGAGCTAGTCTTCATTTTCTTTTCCAAAGTAGATAATAGGTAGTTGATAGATAGTTTAAGATTCTAAAATCTAATCAACTCCTAAAGTGCAAATGAACCTTAAATAATACTTTCTTTTTGCACCTTTTGAAGACTCTAATTTAATTCTCCTTTTTGCAACTTCAATCTAGTTAAGGTGCTTAAACAAATCTGATAAGTAATCCACTTAATGAATCTACTTGCACCAATAGTTGCTTACCTTTTTCTAAAAGCCCTTTTCACCACTTCTGTAGAGGATGTAGATCTTGGTGTCTATGATCACCAAGTTGCTACCTTAGATAAGATCTTGCAGCTCTCTATAGGCTACCTTGAACAACTTTGTCTTCACCAAAATATGGTCTCCCTTTCATGAGCCTAGAATTTTTGGTGGCTTGTTCTCCTCTTGTAGTCTCCTCCTTTTTGCTGTAGATGTGAAGAGATATTTTGATTCTGAAGTGGTGCCTTCTTGCTATGAGAGGTAATCTCTAGGTCTCCTAGATTTTGTAGGCTTCTTTTGTCTGAATATTTCTTCAAACTTCTTGTCAAATTTTGACTTCAAATAGGATCTTCTTCTCAAGATTTTGTATGTCTTGAGGTCTTCTGAGATTTGGCACTCCTTGCCAAATTCTTCTTCTTGGGCTTGTTGTCGGATGATGATAATTGTCCCAAATCTTTCACTATCTCCAATAGTGAATTTCTCCAATGAGTTCTCCTTGGAACTCCTTTGATGAATTCTTCAGCAAGGCTCTCCAAGCCTTTTATTAGATGCTCGTAGAGACCTCTCCAAGGCCTTTAATCCTACAACTCCTTTTGGTCTTCCTTGAGACCTTATCTTCAACCTTCTACTTCTGGAAGTGTTGGTGGTGAGATCTTCTCCTGGATCTCTGATTCTACTACCTCTGTATTCAAGTAGGACTCTCCTAGTCCTTCTTCATCAATGAGATCTTCTCCTGATCTCTTTGCTTTAGGTGTTGGATTGATTCTAAAGAAGATACTCCTCCTAACCTTTTTGTAGGAAGCTTTCCCAACTCACTAAATCTTCTTGTTCCTACAACAAAATATTAGTATTGAAATCTACTTCTAAATTAGATACTTTCTTCTAAAGTCTTCTTCAGGATCAAGGCTTTTGTGGCCTTTTTTAATATCAAGGCTTCTGTGGCCTTTTTTAGGATCAAGGCTTCTGTGGCCTTTTTTAGTACCAAGGCTTCTATGGCCTTTTCAAGGCTTCTATGGCCTTTCCTTCAAGGCTTCTATGGCATTTCCTTCTAGATCAAGGCTTCTATAGCCTTTTCTTCTGGATCAAGGCTACTATGGCCTTTTAAGGCTTCTATGGCCTTTTCTTCTTGTGAAGTTTCCAATCTAGCAATGGAGATCTCCTATCTCCCAACTTCACCACAATTCTACTCTAGAAGTTTCTTCTGTAGTATTCTTCTCTTGTAGTAACTAATATCTGCACTATGAAAGCACTCTGACCTTTGAGCAACAAATTTGAAATCTCCTAGCTTTCTATTGTAGGAGGTGTCCCAATCATCTGAGAATTAATTCCCTGCAATAAAAGAAACTTTAGGTCAATTTCTCTAGATCTCTTAGATGAGCTTCACTAGTTGACTCATCAAACTAGTGGATCAAATGTTGAGTCCTAGTCTTCACAAGTTTTCCCTTGAAACTCTATGGAAAGACTCTAGCCATATGCAATCTCAGTATTCTAGAAACTAAGATTTCTTTCAGTCCTAACTTGTGGCTCTCCTTAATTCTACCACCTAGACTCTCTTGAGTATTTTTGATAGTGACTGGTCCAATGGCATCAGGTTGACAAAAACTCAGGGTCAATGATAATGGTGGTTTTCCTATTGACCTACCATAGCTCTGATACCACTGTTAGATTTTGATGCAGCATGTAATGGGAGATAGCAAACATAAGATGCAGAATAAAATGACATAAAGTAAATATGCGAGATGACTAAAAATAATATATATAAAATGATGGAGATGTTTACAAAATAGCTCTAGAGGAAATGAACACTCCATGAATAGAGCTACTACTCAAGAATGGGCATTGAGCATATCACACTCCACCATATTACATCACACTACTACATCACACCACTCTGGTCAATACTACTTCCTAATAATGTAGTACTCACTCTCTACTCTCATATCTATGTTCTATACCTATGGCCCTTTATATAGGAAATAGATTCCTTGGCCAACACTCTACCTAGATGTGCAAGGGATAACTTGCACATATACAACTTGCACTTTGACACTTGTGCAATTATTACATTGCATGAAGTAACTAGATAACTTTCCCCTAAAGTAATCTAATGTCCTAAGTATGTACCAAGGTAAAGGTACATTTATATGATCCAAATGATGTAATAGACTCTATTTCTAACATCATCAACAATCAACCAAATATCTACAAAATGGTGGGAAAGTGAATCAAACCTTGGACCTTTTGGGACCCAAGTTTTAGCATGTCCTCCACTAGCCATAAGCCCAAGTAGACTTGTGGACACCAAGGCAATGGGTGAAAATGTCTTTAAACAATACTTATAATGCTCTATCTTCAAAAAAGCATGGTTGGAATTGAACCCCCATCCTATAGAAATAATCACATTCAAGAATGTCTAGCTAGCTATGATGACATGCATCTCCTCTCAATGCCTTAACTATTATCTTGCATGATTTAAAAAGGATAACATACCCATAAATAAGTTTGAAACACAACATGTGTGCCTTAATAAAGCCATGAACTATAAAAACACCATAACATTCTACATGATGCAACCACAACACAAGTTCTCATATTTTTTAGCCATCCAATAGAATATTCAAAAGAATATTCCATTTTTAAATTTAAATTTTCTAAAAAGGAGGAAAATTAAGATTATTTTCAATGCAAAAAATAGAGTATGTAGAGGCAAAATGGCAAAGTTTTGAATTTAGACCCCTTCTAAAATTTAGAAAAATAATATAGGCATGTTGACAACTTGTTTATATCTATTGTAATTTAATCTATACAACATTTTTTTGTTATGCAAGCAATCAAACCATCATTTTTGTCAACGCAACAAAATTTGTTGAACCATTTAAATATTTTTAAGAGACTTTAGCTCTTCACCCTACAAAAAAGTCTACCCATGACTTCTCTGGCATATCAAGGCTGTAAAAAATGTTCAATCTCTTATTTTATATTTCAATGATCATGCAAATGATCCTCTCATTTGTGTTGCTTTGATACCAAAAAATCTAAAATAGAAAAGGAAATAAAAATTTTCAATAAAATTGTAAAGAGAAGTGAGGATTTAAACAACCTCATAAACTCAATCCATAAGTTAGGGCATCCATCTATCTAATAAAACGAAAGTGAATTAAAAATCAAGAGATAAAAAAGAAATTTGTCAATGAATGTTTTCCCTATAAAAATAAATCTATTATAGTGTAGAGGGATCCTCCTATTCAAATCTACTTAAGGTATTGAAGCAGAACCCTAAAAAATGTTATCTACAACACAAAGATTCTATGAAACAATGTTTCTAAAACTAGCATAAGATAAGTCATTAAAAATGGTGATCAAGTAATGTCAATTCACAACTACTCTATTGCCATGTTGTATTTCATAATACTTTCCAAAACTAATGGAATCAACATATTACCTAGGGAAAAGCATAGCTCTTAGAAATAACATGAGCAATATGAGAAATGTCCATAGGCACCAAAGTAATCTTACTAAAGGAAATAATACCACTCCAACTAATAATAAAATTATTTATCTCAAGGTTAATAAATACTTGATTATGTGTGACCTTTAAGTCAAGTTTAAATAACTAACCTTAATTTTTATAAATAAAATATTGCAAGAACCCACCTATACTAGGTGTACAAAGGCCCAAAGGGCTATACAATAGTATAATATAAAATCTGGTTGTGGCCTCAATTGAGGATTAACACCACATATTCTAATGTAGGAGGAGGAATAATAAAAACCCCATCTCTTATACTTTTAGGCAAATGGCTAGATATCTTTGGGAAGAATTTTAAGGAATATTGTACCCTATATTTTTGTTCTTTAATATCCTAACTAATCGACATGACTACCCTATGAAGAAGAGTTTTAGTTGTACAACACATTTTACTTGCATTAGACCTATATTTATTTAATTTGTAATATTAAAGGTGAACAAATTGATTACCCATAATATTCACATAATAATCATGATAAATGGATGTTGTCTCATAAAAAAAAGGTGATATTTTTACTTGAATCTAGTTATATTATAAAAATTTATGCATTGATGCTTTGTTTTACAATGTTTGAATATCATCATGTGTCAATTCTTGTCCATGTTGTGGATTTAAAATTGCTTAATTAAAGTAATATTGAAACAAAATAGAATCGTTATCCACAATATAATAATCACACAATAAGTCACAATAAAAGGATATTATTTCATGAAAATTGTTCAATACTTTTATTTTATCCTAATTATATTTGTAAGTGTTATGTCACAATAAAGAGGTATCATTTAATCAAAATAATCTGATATTTCAATTTTATATGTATCATATTTAAGGAGAATCATGTGTTGGAAATTTGAGCAAGTTTTTTTGTCATTGATGTAAAGAGGTTGATGTCCAAGTTTTGTCGTCATTAATGTCACCAGGTTGTTTTTCCAAAAGGCAAGGAAGTGGCTAAAAGAAATAGGATATAATATTTATTTTAAATATTATATGCCTAAAGAGACCTAAAATATTGAAGACCCAAGGAAGGAGTAGGTTTAAAAAATATATATATTTAATATTATAATATTATGGGAAAAAGGTTGAGGTGAAGAAAAATGAGGTCCATGGAATCATTAAAAATAAATCCTTGAAAATACCCATTGAGAAGATTTTAAAGGTCATTATTTAATTTATTTAAATTAAAATATTTTAACCATAGGTTAAAATTTTAATTTAAATAAATAATAAGGTGCCAAAAGGTTTAAGTTTAAAATTCAAATTAAAATTTGAATTTGCTAAGCCGACGTGTTGGAGTGCAAAGAACAAGGTATAAAATGGGGCAATGATTTTTATTTTAAATCATCCATGCAATTCATATGGCCAAAAGAGAAAAGAATAATTGTACGTTGCTTAAGAGGGAAAAAGGAATTTGCATGTGTTAAAATTTAAAGATGCAAAATTCGTATTAAGTTCGAGTGGAGCACCAAACCAGTACCAAAGTGCTATGTAGCACAACCAGTGGACAGAGGCTGGTTGAGACGTTTGCGTAGGGTAGGTCAAGGGTTTGATTTGCATCCCCTTTATTTTGAACGCAGTAAAGGATTTTGATTAATTTTGAAAAATTTTGAAAGTAAGGAATAAAGTGTGCATCGTGTAATTGGAGTTTTATGTTGTGCATGTAGCCCAATGGTAGCCTAGCCTTGGGCTAAAGTGCTACGACAGCGGTAGGTTACGGGTTTGAGTTTGGGCACAGTCATAACAAGGCATACTTTTTTTTTTAAGATGTGGGCCATCACATAAGGTAAACGCTCAATTTAATTTTTAGCCATAGTTTTGAAAAGTGCTAGAGGCCACATGATAGTTTTAAAAGACGCCAGAGGCCACGTGATTATTTTTGCAAAGGTGAAATAATAGGGAGTCATAAGGTTGATTAATATTTTATTTTTTGATTAGAATTATAAATAAATATTGGAGTTATAAGGTGTTAACATAAGAAGTTAATTTTTGAATGTTATTTTGTGAAGCTTAGAGTTAAAAAGGTGTTAAAAAATGAATTTGATTGTTTATGAATTAAATATTATTTTTGAGAAGTTTGGATATTATAAGGTGTACTTGAGACTTGATTTTTTTTTGTATGGTGAAATAATCATTGATGAAAATATTTGAGTGGAGATTTTGAGATAGAATGTTGCTATCTAACCTTGAAATTGGCAAAGAGGATTTGATTGTGATTGAGACAGGTTTTGAAGATATATCTCCATAAAAAAAAAAGGTATGGGCACATCTTCCTTATGAGTGAAATATTGTTGGATTGAATGTTATGAAATGCAAAGGTGAAGTGAAAAGGATTGATGAGTATTGTTGGAAATTTTTGAGTGAGTTTTCATGTGCATGATTTGAAGTTTGTGAAAGAACATGAGTATCATTGTTATCTGAGATTGAGAACTATCTTGAATTAGGGTTTTTAAAAGAACATGAGTATCATTGTTATGTGATATTGAGAACTATATTGAACTAGGATTTGTGAAAGAACATGAGTATCATTATTATGTGAGATTGAGAACTATCTTGAGTTAGGTTTTGTGAAAGAACATGAATATCATTGTTATGTGATATTGAAAACTATCTTGGGTTAGGGTTTGTGAAAGAACATGAGTATCATTGTTATGTTAAATTAGAAGTATCTTGAATCAAGTTTTGAGTTCCATGGTGTGAGTTGTTGGAAGTGTAGTGAAACACTTGGTTAGGGTTTGTAAGCAAGTTGTGTTTCATTGAGTGAATGGTTTAGTGAATTTGGATGAACATTATTGATTGAAAGCATTGGAGTGATAGTTCAAGTTTTGTGAAACAAATAATTCTTTATTTTTGAATTGATTTGAAAGAGCGTTTGAAAGTGATAGAGTGTTTTATTGAGTACAAAATATTGTAAGTGTGAAAAATATTAAGTCTCTAATAATTCTCTACATGTTCTTATGGTTAAACAAGATTATGAGCGAAACTTGTTTGTGGTATTGAAGAGGTTTTCTGAAAGATATAAAGTTGAGTTTTGTATGCAAGTTTTGCAATTGATTTGAATAAGCCTTTTTGAAAGCTAGTGGACAAAATTGAGTAAGTCCCAGAGGGGACTTAAGGACTTGAGAAAGTAACTTTGGAAGCCATCCATTGTATTTGAAACCGTGCTACAAATACCATGGCTGCTGTTGCCTCTTTATTGCCTTTGGAGTTGGATGACGAATATGCTACAATCATTATTTGCCAACTCCAAGAGCCAAATTCCTCTAAGTATTGTCTAGAATCATTAGATGTATTTTTAATTAATGAGATAACCCCAAAACCTTGGTATACAGACATATTTAATTTTATTTAAAAAGGCACCTTCCCAGAAGGATTAGATAGAAACCAATGTAGATTATTACGTAAGCGAGCTGTTCGCTTCGTAATTATTGGCAATACCCTATATAAAAAGTCTTTTGAAGGTATCCTTTTAAGATGTATCAATTTAGAAGAATATAAGAAAGCATTAAGTGAAGCCCATGATGGATCTTGTGGAGGCCATTTCAGTGGAAGCACCATTTCTAAAAAGCTCCTATGAATGAGATACTTTTGGCCTTCCATGGAAAAATATGCTAATGATTATGTGTGTCATTGTAACAAGTATCAAAGACATGCAGACCTTGTTCACACTCCTACTCAGGAACTCTAAGCTATATCTTCTTCATGGCCATTCTCTAAATGGGGTTTAGACATCATTGGTAAAATTAATCCTATCTCTTATGATGGTCATAAATTCATCATAAAAATAATAGAGTATTTTACAAAATGAGTAGAAGCTATGCCATTATATTCTTGCACAAGAGTCCAAGTCTCTAAATTCATCTTTAATCAAATTATTTGCATATTTGGTATCCCATCAATTCTCATCTCTGATAATGGAACATGCTTTAAGAACAAAGACATTAAAAAACTTTGTCAAAAATATAAAATTCAACATAGATGGTCCACTCCATATTATCCACAAGGAAATAGCCAAGTTGAATCTCTAATAACACCTTAATTAATATTTTAAAAATATTGGTTGATAAATCAAGCTGTGATTGGCATATGCAATTATACAAAAAGCAAAAGCAAAAGAAAAAGAAAGAAAAAGAGAAAATCCCCTTGTTCAAAATTGGATAAGAATCCCTACTCCAAAAATCAAAAGAAAAGAAGGGGGTAATGAGCTTAAATCCCTGGAATTCCTCAATTATTCGAACATTATGGGGTGATCCTCATTACAAGTTTGGTTGCATCAAGCCAGTTTGGCATTGGCGGTATCTTTACACGTGGTGACATGTCTATCATATTAGTGATCTTATTTTATACAGACCAATTTCTTCTTGTGGATTAGCTAGCTTTTGGTGACTTGAGTTACATAGTAGTTCAGTACAGTTGCATGCACAAAATCATGGTTAATATTTCACTTCCACACACATTGGTTCATAATAGTTGGCTTGTATCATTATATTACTCAAAATTGATAAATTAACCTCATAAAGCACACACAATTTATCCTTAAGATATTTTGTATTATTATGACAATCAAGATGGATAATGAACTCACACATGATACATTGGTTATCGATAAATTTGACTTTGTCCTTGAAATAATTTAAAATATTTCTTTGAAAATTTTGTTAGAAAACATTAGTTTATAATTATTTGCATTCATCCATATCACTTTAGCAATCACATATATCTATTATTATCTTCAAAATATTTAAAACATGTGACACAATGATTTATTGCAAATAAAACCTTGCATTTCAAAATCACACATAATCATTTTATCATGCATTGCATTTTGACTTCGCGATGATGGTATAATTCCTAAGTAATTATTTTTTGCAACTTCACACTTAGGAATTTTATGCCTAGTGCAATTCATCCTTCCCAATTTTTCATGCTTAATCATTTTATTTTCTCACAAAATTTATCAACATAATTTTCAAAATCAAAATTTTCTCAGAAACAAAATCAAAATTTTATTTTATCATCATAAATCCTCAAGATTATTCTTGAGCCCACAACCCTTTCTATTAGCAATATTAAAACTCCTCACAACAGAATCCGCTTCATGACCTAGCAAGCATTGACCTCCACCAACAGTCATATAACAACACAACATCCTTTGAGGTCCATTTCTAATCTATAAATTATATCATCATACAAAAACATCCTTTTCAAAAGCACATTTTACAAAAATCAAATCATTTTCTTTTATATTAAGCATGATCAACATATTCAAAAATCAAAAGCATGATTACAAGAAATTCAAAAAAAAATGCAATCAAATATCCAATAAATCACACAAAGCCACATAAGACAAGAAGATCAATATATATATACACAAAATAGAGTCGAACTGGTATGCCACAATATCCAAACTCAGCATACTCAGTCACTAAGGGATAATAGTACAAAAATAAGCTATATGTGGATCACTCTCTAGAAGCCCTAGATCTTTGAGCATCATCATCCCCACCATGGGGTCACGGTGGTCTGAACCGTCCTACTCCTATAGTGGTAGCTATCCTTGTAGTCAAGTGAGACACTAATATCGAGTGACTAGGAGGCTCAAATGCCTCGGGATATGGCTATCACTAACATGTAGACACTACTACAAAATACAAGCCCTGATAGAAGCCCGCTCACCCGAAAACCTGTATAATATCATCCCTTGAACCTCTCCTCCCAGATCGAGTCAACTGGGAAGATTTTGAAGCAGTAACCATAGCTCCCTAAGCTGCCTGATCCCATGCCTATGCAAGCTCCATATCTAGAGTTTGAATCTTAGCCTTCAAACCTGCATCCTCCTCCTTTATATTTTGAATACAAGCCTTTAGGCTTAGTTTCTCCCCTTGTAGAGTAGCCATATTGCTACTCTCACCCTCCTCTATCATGGCACCCTTCTCGAATGAGTCAGGTCTCCTATCCTACTAAGAGTATGCTCTGATCTCCTCCCTCCCTCCCTTGGATCTCTCTCAAGTCCTAGATGATCTCTCCCACCTCAAACGACTCTAGTGTTCACCCCTGGTATTAGTTCCATTTCTCCTAGAGGGTGCATGTGTCTCTAGTTGCTTCTGCTAGCCAATTGTACACCACTATATGAAAACATGCTCAACTACCTATTATAGTGCACTCCTCAGCATAGTTATTTGGGTAAGTCAAATATTGGCATGCCACTATTGGTACCTATCTATCATCCCAACATCGTCTCCCTCTATTGTAGCCACTACCTCATCATCCAATTGAGGGTCCATAAATTGAGCCATATTGGGAGCACCACTAATTATAGGGTGATCTCGAGCTACCCTAGAAAATATGACATTCCTATACTAAGGAATGTCCTACTGTAACTCGAACTGATGCATCACTTGGTCCACATGGTGTAGCTCCAACTTCCATTACTCCATCTACAACCAAATGACTCAGCTCACACAAGACAACTCATAACCATCCTCTCCCCACCTTTGGTATCTCTCTCCAGGGTCTCCACTAGATATCATCTATAAGCAGCTCATCAAGTAATCACCTCGCTACATCGAGGCTAACCCATCCATGGTGCCATCTATGTAAATGCTAATAGAATAACCTAGGTCTGTCATCCTCCACCCCATGTCTACCATCCTCTGCCCATGTCAAAGTTAGTCCTACAAGTATCATGATAGTCATATGCTCCCAACACCATACTTGTAGAAAGGAGGTAAGTACCAATGCCTTACCCCCTTTGTAGACCACCCTATGTAGTGTCCTATATAGCTTGCAAAGAATGTACGGATCCCAAGCAAATTGTACCCTCTGATATCACATGTCATAGATGACCTCTACAAAAGTCCATGGTAAATGGCACCCATTTATATGGTATAGTAGAAGGACTACCACTATACCACTCAAAATAACTATCAATCAAGAGACTCCATTAGTATATCTAAGCTTCTCAATGTTGATCCCACCCTTCTTGAGCATGAAGCTTAGACCTCCAGTCAATATTTGCATCACCTAGCCTTTGTTTCCAGATGGATATATAAACATACCTTTAATAGGAACCTTGAGGATCCTCTATATGTCCTCTAATGTGGGGGTCATATCCCCTATCGGTAGTTGAAAGAAAAATTATTATGAATACCATTTCTTTACTAATTCTTTCAGTAGTCTCTAATCAACTGGAATTTGTGGCATCTCTACCACATGTTTAAGCCCAAATGCCTCTAGAGTGGTTCTCTCATCATCAGAGAGCACCCAAGTCTACCTGGAGACTGACATATATCCACTCCCTATTATTCAAAGTTGGTTTCTATTAACAAAACAATGTAACAAATAATTAAGTTATTGATTGGACTTCAAAATTAGAGATTGAACCTAAATTTGCAATATCGTACTCAATTGTTCAATATCGAATTTATTTTGATGATTTCATACTCTCTAATATCACTGAAATCGATATGATATTGACCAAGATAAAACTCATTTTGACAATATCAAAAAAAATTATATCACCGAAATCGATCCGATATTTTTGGATTGATCTGATCCTGCTATCACGGTTGTGCGATGGTAGACGTGCCCTAAAAATCTAAATTTAACCTAAATATAAAAATCCTAAGCTTAGGAGGTGTAAGATACTTACTCTTATGCTCTCAGGCCCCACTCAAACTTCGTCCACACGATGGATAGCTTCTACCATAGTTCTCTCCTCAGAGCTCAAAAATTAGAAAACAATAAAAATAAAATAAATTAGATTTTATTCCTATTTTTCAACTTTATTTTACCCTCAATTCAAAATTTTTGAGATTTCCACAAAATCCAAAATTTGGCATAAAAACTCAAAGGGGGTATCACACCTAATGCATCTTACAATAAAATTTTAAATATCAATAAATTTTGCAATAAATTTTTGCTTTCTCGTAAAGCATGCCATTATTTTCTTTAACGTATTTTTTTCAAAATGCGCTAAAGAGGGGGCAAAATGTAACACCCTAAAATTAACTCATATTAATTCACATAAAGACAAAAGCACTAAAAAAATCAATTAAAACTTCCTCCCCTTTTACCTAGATTTTTGTGCCCTCCTGGAGAGATCGGATGTCCGATCCTTTATAGCCATTTAATGTACGAGATCAGATGTCTGATCTTGTCCAAAAATAGAAAAATCCTAGAATAGAAAAATGAAAAAAATATTGCAATAATTTTTGTCTCTATCTGCTTAACTGTGTGGCGGTTATGGGATAGGATATGTCGATCATCCCCAGATTGGAAGAGGTTGCAACCTATTCTATTTTTGGCACAATCCTTCCAACTTACCTAGACTATTTAATTAGGTATTCCCCCCCTGAATTTCCCCTAACTTTTTGGTTGACTTATAACTTCTAGCTTCTTAGTTATCGCTTTCACATTCGTTATTTTCTATGATTTTCATAAATTTTTGTAGGTTCGGAGGTATGATCACTGTGCATTTGTTGGTACAATCCAATATCAGATATATGATATTGCCTAGATAGCATCTGATCTTTCTATGATACATTCACTCTTGTTTGTAGACTTCTTGGGGGTAACTCTAGGCTTTGGTTTGCATTCTTTAGTCTCAGATATACATTTCTAGCATCATATTTATGTTGGAAATTTTGAGTCCCTAAGTCAAAGTTGTCATTGATGTCACCAGATGAAGTCATCATTAATACCAAATATTTTAGTAGGAAACAAAGGGGATAAAAATGGTTATTTGATATCCAGGAAGAAGGCCAAAGATCAAGTGAAACAGTGTAAAAGACAGAAGTTAAAAAGGGGTTATAATATTTATTTTATAAATTATTTAAATTCAGTGTGAATTTAAATTTTATAAATAAATATTAAAGGTACATTATCAAAGGTATAATATTATAATAATGGTTATTATAATATTAAATGTGCCATGGTGAAAACCCAAATAAAATATTTATAATTCTTATTATAATGTTTTATAAGGCAAAAGTGGGGTTTATAAAGTCCAAAGATATTTTAATAAACCCAAAGGTTGGGTTTAAGACCAAAGGCATTCGAAGTCTTTTCGATCTCCACCGACGTCATAGAAGACAACAAGGAAAGCACCGAAATTTTCAAAGTATTGGAAGAAGCATATAAATACTATGCCTAAAGTTTAAATTTATTATCCTTGCTCGATTGAAAAGATAAGCATACGAATTAATTAATGCAGAGCTTGTGAAACGGAAGTGCAAACTTTATGTTTGAATTGCCAACAAAAGAAAAAAAGGGGATAACATTGAATAGTTGGAAGCCAACTAGGCACCATGGCCTAGTGGCAAGAGGGCTGTGACTTAGTTTTTGTATGCATGGAGACCAGCGTTCGAGTCTCGATGGAAGCACTTGGTAGGTGTTTTGAAGGCATAAAAAATGAGGCGCATATTTTGCAAAACTAGGCGGAGTCATCCTTTTGAAGAACATGGTGCTTCATCTATCTTCAATGAGCGTGTAGCTCATGTGGTTGTTGGCACCATGGTGGAGATGTTAGAGTGGGCTACGTTGAGAGTTTGAAACCCTCCAAAGGTTGGTAAATGATTTTTTAATTAAATTTTGTTAAATGCCTAAGTTGGAGGTATAAGGTTATTTAGTGGTTGAGTTTGGAAAGGTTTCTTTGTGATAAAATTGTGGTAGTTGAGAATTACCTTTAGGAGTTATAAGGAGAATTCTATTTTTATTTTTAAGTCTTAAAATTGCTATTGTGGAATATTGAAAGGTTAAGACTTTGTGGGTAGTATGTTATTTTGATTTAAGGGTTTTTGTGACTATTGTGAGGATATTGATTATTATTTAAGTTGGAGTGATAAGGTGTAATTTTGATATTATTTTTGTGATATGTTTTGTTGAAGAAAATTATCCTCTAACCCTTATTGAGATTGGCAAATAAGTAATTGTGAGTGTGGTAGATTTGTGAGGTCAACTACTTGACATTCAAAAAGGTATGGGCAAATTCTTCTTTGGTTGACTTGGTTGATTGGCTTTATTGAAAATTAAGTTTGGAGTGAAAAGGACTTGATTAGGGTTTCCTTTTCGAAATTGGTTGAGTTATTGCTTCAAGGTTTTTTGATTTGAGAGTTGTGATTAAAACCTTTTTTTTTTTTTTTTTTTTTTTTTTTTGTGATGAGCATGGTTGTTGAGGTGAGTTGTTATGCAAAGAACTTGAACTAGGGTTTGAAAATATCATGAGTATCATTGTTATGTGAGAGTTTTTGTTGAGCATTGTTGGAAATATTTTGAGTTGGATGATACATGTTTGGGCTAGGGTTTGTGAGAAAGAGTTGTTTCTTGAAGTGATTGGTTGAGTAGAGTTGATTGAGCCTAGTCAAGTGGATGTATGAAGTGATTGTTCAAGTTCCATAAAATAAACTATTCTATATTCTTATTTGAGTTGAGATTGAGTTTTGAGAATAGAACATATTGAGTCTCTAACAATTCTCTTTATGCTTCTATGAGATTGAGTTGAGAAAGTGATTGAGTTTTTGAGAATAGAACATATTGAGTCTCTAACAATTCTCTTTATGCTTCTATGAGATTGATTTGATAAAGTGATTAAGTTTTGAGAATAGAACATATTGAGTCTCTAACAATTCTCTTTATGCTTCTATGAGATTGAGTTTATAAAGTGATTGAGTTTTGAGTATAGAACATATTGATTCTAACAATTCTCTTTATGATTCTATGAGATTGATTTGAGTTGAGAAAGTGATTGAGAATTGAGTAAAGAACATATTGAGTCTCTAACAATTCTCTTTATGTTTCTATGAGATTGGACAAGTTCTGTGTGAGCTTGTTGAGTAGATTTGGGCAGGTTCTATGTGGACCTATTGAGCATATTTGGACATGTTCTATGTGGATCTGTTGAGCATATTTGAACAGGTTCTAAGTGGACCTATTGAGCAGAGTTGTGCTGGTTCTATGTGGAACTTGTTGAGCATATTTGAGCAAGTTTTGAGTGGACTTATTGAGCAGATTTGTACAGGTTCTGTGTGGACCTATTGAGGAGATTTGGATAGGTTTTGTGTGGACTTGTTGAGTAGATTTGGATAGGTTCTAAGTGGACCTATTGAGCAAATTTGAGTAGGTTCTGAGTGGACCTATTGAGAAAATTTGTGCTAGATCAATTGGACTATGTTTAGTGTAGATTTGAGTGGACTTGTGCTAGACCAAATGGACTATGTTTAGTGCAAGAGTTTGTGCTAGACCGAATGGACTATGTTTAGTGTAGATTTGAGTGAGCTTATTGAGAAGACTTGTGCTAGACCGAATGAACTATGTTTAGTGCAATATTGAGCAGAGTTGTGCTAGACCGACTAGACTATGTTTAGTACAGAATTGAGATAAATCTTTGGAGGTGATAGAGTAGAGAGGACAGACAGTCTCCTGAGGATAGAGATCCATCATCCAGGGTAGTGAGGATAGGTCTTCTGAGTGGGGACAAGAGTCTTCAGTGGAGAGAGATCCACAAGCTAGTGCGGTGGAGGCAGTAGTCTTCTAGAGGATCACCAACCAAAGCAGAGGAGAAGGAGTTCTCCTATGGATAGATATCCACAAACCAGATTTAGGGGATCAACATCTCCTTTGGACAGAGGTCCATAAACATTGTAATAGGGAAAGGATTCCCAAGAGATTAACTGAGAAAGTTTTAGAAAAATATTTTCTTCGTGGAGTAGCCCACATTGGGTGAACCACGTAAATTGTGGTGTCTCTATTGTGTGTGATTATTTGTGCATTGCTTTGGTTATTGCTATTGATATTGCCATTGATTATATTGATTAATACTATTTGGGAAAGAAAATTAAAAAGTGGTCTTATATTGTTCACCCCCCTCTCAGTATAAGCTTGTGTTCTTCAATTGGTATCAGAGTTGGTTCCTTCAAAAGGGTTTAACAACTTGAAGGAAGATCTTGCAAGAACACAAATGGTAAATAAAAACAAAGGCAAAACCATGAGACACAAGAAGAAAAGAACACACATGGTCATGAAAGAAAAGGAAGATGAGTTTAATATTGTTGTGTTGGGAGGACAAATGAAAATAGATTCAAGAGATGAATCAAGTAATGGAGAAATATCCAGGTTGATAAAGGTTTGTACCAAATGTGGGAACATAGGTCACCATGCAACTTATTATCCACAAGAATGTTTTGTTTGTGGTCAACTCAACCATGATGCAGGTTATTGCAATGGGTTTAGTAGCGATGAAGATGAAGATGATATTTTCGAAAATGAAACCCTAGAGGTTGGTTCAAGAAAGGATAATAGGGATAATCAAAATAGGTATGAAGAAAAAACTCTACTTTCAGTATTAGAAGAAAATGCTCCTATAGAATATCAAAGAAAGAAAGAAGAGGAAGATTCAAAAAAGAAAAGGAGGAAGCCACTCTTAAGGAACTTTTTGAATTTAAAAGAGAGAATTTAGAATTGAAGGCTCAAATACAAGAAGATGAGAAATGCAAGATAAAGCTTCTACAAGATCTCTCTGACTTGAGAGATAAGGTTGAAAAGGCAAGAAGAGTTGAAGAAGGTATGATTGAAAAGTCAAAGGTAAAAAGGATAGAATGTGAAAGACTTATGGTTACTCTTGAAGAATTAAAAAGAGAGAGATCAGGATTTAAAGTTCAAGCTCAAGAAGATGAGAAAGCAAAAGCAAAGTTTCTACATGACCTCACCAACTTCAAAATCAAGGTTGAAGAGGCAAAAAAAATTGAAGAGGGCATGGCTGAAAAATTAAAGGTAAAAGATCTAGAGTGTGAAAGATTAGAACATGAGATAGTTTCACTAAGGATGGAAGTAAAAGGTTCTAATGACAAGCTACACAATTTTGAGGAAAATTCAAAGACTTTAGATAGGATTATCAATGCACAAAGTTCATCAGTCACCATAACAAGACTTAGTTCTAAAGAAGAAAGATAGGATCACAGGAACAGGGAATCAAAAAGATACAAACATCAAAATAAAAGCAAGGATGGACAAAGCAAACAAGGAAAGAAGTTCTTTCAAAGGTAAAATAGAATCTACTATGCAGATAATGCAAGTAAGTACTCAAATGATAGTGATGCTAGCTTTTCAGACAATGATAGATATGAAGTCCTATTTATGATTGAAGAGAAAGAACTAGTTAAGAAAAGGACTCTAGTTATTCTCAAGTGTTTTAGATGTGGTAGATTTGGACATCTTGAATATTATTGCACAAGGGATGGTTATAGTTTTAGTGATGATGACTATGAATATGCACTTGAAAGACCAGATGAAAATATTCTAATGGCATTAGAAGAAGAAGTGAGTGATCCTATAGAAGACAAGACAAAAGAAAGTAATGATGTGGACAAAGGTAAACAAATAGAGGATTATTCAGTAGAGAATGGTTATGATCTCAAGGGAGAACTCATATATGCCCTTGACATGGTAAAGAAGGTAAGAAAGCAACACTCTAAGCTTGAAATTTAGTTTCAAGAATGTGATGAAGAAATATTATTGCTCATAGAGGATTTAGAAAAATCAAAGGCTAAGGCAAAGAAGTTCAATGATAAGTTAGAAGCAAAGATCTTGGAATGTGAGAAGTTAGCACAAGAAGTGGATCTACTAAAGGAATATGTAGAAGACTCCAAGAATAAGTTATACAAGTATGTAAATAGTGCAAAGAGTGTGGATAAAATAGTCAAGATACAAAGAGGAGCAACAAAAAAGACATGCTTGGTTCTAAATAGGTACAAAAGAAATGGGAAGAAAAGTCTACTTCAAGTCTTGAAGAAGAAGAAACTTTAGATGAAGATACATCAGAAGAAGATAGTGTAAGAGGGAGTGAGACATCAGAGGATGAGTTGGACAATAAAGAGTTCAAAAAAGATAGGAACAATGCACAAAAAATATATAGATGGAACAACAATCATAACATGAGACCAATGAGGTCAAGACAAGGAAGCTTCAATGGAAGATGTTTTTCATGTCATAGGTTTGGGCACATGGCTTCACAGTGCAGGACACATGAAATACAGGAATATGGGAAAGGATAAATTTTTCATGGGTATTGCTACTCATGCAATGAGTTTGATCACAAGGCAATGAATTGCAGGATTCATGAAATAAGAGGATATGGCTTCACTAGGAGAAATCCTAAGACATTTGCACCTCCAAGGAATAATAACATTAAGTGTTATAAGTGCAATAATGATGGTCACACAACAAAATGGTGTAGAGAAAATATTCCAAAAATAGGTATGAACAAGAACAGGAGAAAGAACATGAATGATGACAGGAACATGAATAGGAATAGGAACATGGATAAGAACAAGAGTAGGAATAGGAATGATGACAGGAAAAGGAGTAGGAACATGGATGAGAACAGGAACAAAAATAGGAACATGAATGATGACAGGAACATGAATGATGATGTAGATAGAAACAATAAGAAGAATAAAAAAATTTAGAAAATAAAGGAAGAGGATAAAGGTAAAGAACAATGCCTTTTGGGAGTAGAAATACTCCCACTCCATAATTAACCACCTCACAGGAGGTGGGGGGGGCTAAGCTAAGAGGCTCATTCTTAGCCCCGAGCCCCAAAGGTGACCCTTTGCCATTGATGTCAAAGGGGGAGAGATTTGTGTATTGGGGAGAGATTTTGATATGGGGAGAGATTTGATATTTGAGAGAGCATTGAGCCAGGGGGAGCAATGTCCCAAGGGGAGAAAAAGGAAAAATAAAGGTCAAGTTTTGGTAAGAAGAGTATGGGTTGCCATCAATGACAAAGGGGGAGATTGTTGGACATTTTGAGTCCCTAAGTCAAAGTTGTCATTGATGTCACCAGATGAAGTCATCATTAATACCAAATATTTTAGTAGAAAACAAAGGGGATAAAATTGGTTATTTGATATCCAGGAAGAAGGCCAAAGATCAAGTGAAACAATGCAAAAGATAGAAGTTAAAAAGGGGTTATAATATTTATTTTATAAATTATTTAAATTCAGTGTGAATTTAAATTTTATAAATAAATATTAAAGGTACATTATCAAAGGTATAATATTATAATAGTGGTTATTATAATATTAAATGTGCCATGGTGAAAACCCAAATAAAATATTTATAATTCTTATTATAATGTTTTATAAGGCAAAAGTGGGGTTTATAAAGTCCAAAGATATTTTAATAAACCCAAAGGTTGGGTTTAAGACCAAAGGCATTCGAAGCCTTTGGTCTTAAACCATTCGAAGCCTTTTCGATCTCCATCGACATCATAAAAGACAAGGAAAGCACCGACATTTTCAAAGTATTGGAAGAAGCATATAAATACTATGCCTAAAGTTTAAATCTATTATCCTTGCTCGATTGAAAAGATAAGCATACGAATTAATTAATGCAGAGCTCGTGAAATGGAAGTGTGAACTTTATGTTTGAATTTCTAGTGAAAGAAACAAAAGGGACAACGTCGAATAGTTGGAAGCCAACTAGGCACCTTGACCTAGTGGCAAGAGGGTTGCAGCTTGGTTTTTGTATACACAGAGAACAACATTCGAGTTTCGGCATAAGCGCTTGGTAGGTGTGTTGAAGGTGCCAAACATGAGGCACACATTTTGCAAAACTAGGCAGAGTCATCCTTTTGAAGCACGTGGTGCTTCATCTATCTTCAATGAGCATGTAGCTTGTGTGGTTGTTGGCACCACGGTGGAGACGTTAGAGTGGGCTGTGTTGAGAGTTCGAAACCCTCCAAAGGTTGGTAAATGATTTTTTAATTAAATTTTGTTAAATGCCTAAGTTGGAGGTATAAGGTTGTTTAGTGGTTGAGTTTGGAAAGGTTGCTTTGTGATAAAATTGTGGTAGTTGAGAATTACCTTTAGGAGTTATAAGGAGAATTCTGTTTTTATTTTTAAGTCTTAAAATTGCTATTGTGGAATATTGAAAGGTTAAGACTTTGTGGGTAGTATGTTATTTTGATTTAAGGGTTTTTGTGACTATTGTGAGGATATTGATTATTATTTAAGTTGGAGTGATAAGGTGTAATTTTGATATTATTTTTGTGATATGTTTTGTTGAAGAAAATTATCCTCTAACCCTTATTGAGATTGGCAAAGAAGTAATTGTGAGTGTGGCAGATTTGTGAGGTCAACTACTTGACATTCAAAAAGGTATGGGAAAATTCTTCTTTGGTTGACTTGGTTGATTGGCTTTATTGAAAATTAAGTTTGGAGTGAAAAGGACTTGATTAGGGTTTCCTTTTCGAAGTTGGTTGAGTTATTGCTTCAAGGTTTTCTGATTTGAGAGTTGTGATTAAAACCTTGTTTGATGAGCATGGTTGTTGAAGTGAGTTGTTATGCAAAGAACTTGAACTAGGGTTTGAAAAGATCATGAGTATAATTGTTATGTGAGATTTGTTGTTGAGCATTGTTGGAAACATTTTGAGTTGGATGATACATGCTTGGGCTAGGGTTTGTGAGCAAGAGTTGTTTCTTGAAGTGATTGGTTGAGTAGAGTTGATTGAGCCTAGTCAAGTGGATGTATGAAGTGATTGTTCAAGTTCCATAAAACAAACTATTCTATATTCTAATTTGAGTTGAGATTGAGTTTTAAGAATAGAACATATTGAGTCTCTAAAAATTCTCTTTATGCTTCTATGATATTGAGTTGAGAAAGTGATTGAGTTTTTGAGAATAGAACATATTGAGTCTCTAACAATTCTCTTTATGCTTCTATGAGATTGAGTTGAGAAAGTGATTGATTTTTGAGAATAGAATATATTGAGTCTCTAACAATTCTCTTTATGCTTCTATGAGATTGAGTTGAGAAAGTGATTGAGTTTTGAGTATAGAACATATTGAGTCTCTAACAATTCTCTTTATGATTCTATGAGATTAATTTGAGTTGAGAAAGTGATTGATCATTGAGTAAAGAACATATTGAGTCTCTAAAAATTCTCTTTATGTTTCTATGAGATTGGAAAAGTTCTATGTGAGCTTGTTGAGTAGATTTGGATAGGTTCCGTTGTTGGCAATTTTGGGTTTGAGATCCTAGCTTCTTGTCTATGAGTTGTCATTGATGTCAAAAGGAAATGGCATTAATGTTAAGAGGATGTGTTGGATTCAAAGGTGGAATATTCCAAGAGAATATTTTTAAGAGAATCCGAAGAGATTCCATTGGCAAGGGTTTTTCATTAAAACCAAACCGATTTTTATTAAAACCAAGTTAAATGGTTTTTATTAAAACCAATGGAGGTTCTCTTTATTATTTATTTAATTATTATTTAAAACCCTTTTTGAAAAGACTTTTGATTAATTTTGAAATGGTCTTTATTTTTGCCGATGTCAAGGTGTCTTTGAAGAGACTATTTATTCTCCAACTCCTAAGGTTGGAAGGCTAATTAATTCGAAATTCCTCGAATGCAAATTGCGGTGTTTGTGCTCTGTATTCACTGTGATCGAAGGAAGACTTAGAAGCACATGCGGTTGAAAAGTCTTCGGGAGTTTTTTTCAAGGGTGAAGTGGAGGGAAGTTCACTTGTGAACTTCATAGCCCGCATGGGCTAGTGGCAGTGAAGGCTGCTGTTGGGCGCTGCATTGGCGGAGGTCACCGTTTTGAGTCTCGCGGGGGTGCTTTGCTAGAGTAACACACATTTTTATTAAAACGTCTTTATGCCACAAAATTCGGAGTTTCTTGGACAATGATTTATAAGGTGTGATTAAATTTTATGAGTTTTGGCTTTTGTGATTAGCATTGAATAAAAGCTTAGGAGAAATAAGGGCATATTTCTTTGGATGTATTTTTAAGATTATTCTTTGCTATGCTAAAATTAAAAATGGAGGTATAAGGTGTGAGTCTGTGATTGTTGATTTATTGGCATGTTATGGTGGTTGTGTTTAAAGAAGTGGAGCTAAAAGGCATAGTAAAAGAAGTTTATATTATTGCTCATTTCTTTTTATTCTAACCCTAACTTGGTTGGAAGTTTGAGAGTTGTGTGTGGTGATAGATTGAAGGTTCAATTATCTTCTACTCCAATAAGGCATGGGCACATTCTTCTTATGAGTATGATTGGTGTATGTTTTCTGAAATAAGGTTGGAGTGAAAAGGTATTCTACTAGGTATCCTTTGGATAGGTGTAAATCCTATTTTCTGGTTTGTTGAAGACTACTTATGCATTGTTATCCTTAAGGAGAGTTTTTGGTGAATGCATAATTTTTGGTTTGAGATAGTGGAAGCTTTATGCACTAGGGTTTATATTTGTGAGTCTAGCTACTTGCATTGAGTTGGTGGAACCCTTGGTTGGCTATTTTGAGTTTGATGGTTGAGTTGCTTCCATAGAGGTTGTTTGATCAAGTTATTTCTTTACTTGATTCATGATATTGAGCTTACTCCATTGAGTTGATTTGAGCAAGTTATTCTTTGCATTTGGTGATATTGTGTTGGTGGCTGTTTTGTTCAAATATCTTTGGAGGGAGAAGGATTTCTACTTGTTTCCTTTTCTTGTGATGATTGTGAAATGCTTCAAGGTTGTGTTTTGAGTTGAATGGTGTTGATTGAACCTTGTTTGATGAGCATTGTTTTTGAAGCCCTAATTAATGGTGAAAAGAACATGAGTATCATTGTTATGTGATTCTTTGCATAGTTGGCAATTTTTGGGGTTTCATGTTCTTGAAAGAAAGCATTCTATCCTATCCATTTTAGATATTGAGTTGAGTTTTCAGATTTGAGATTGAGATTGAGCTGAGTTGATTTGAGTTGAGTTTTGAGATTGGGATTTGAGTATAGAACATATTGAGTCTCTAACAATTATCTTTATGCTTCTATGAGTTTGACAAATCACATTGGGTCTCTAACAATTCACTTTGTGATTTTCTACTAAGAATGTTTTTCTTGGTGAGCTTGCTGAGTTTTTGGACAGGTTCCAGTGGGGACTTGTGAGCATTTTTTGGAAAGGTTTCGGTGGGGACTTGTGAGCAGTTTTGGATAGGTTTCGGTGGGGACTTGTGAGAAATTTTTGGATAGGTTTCGATGGGGACTTATGAGCAGATTTGGATAGGTCCTAGCAGAGGACTTATGAGCTGAGTTTGATAGTTCTATTAGAGAACTTGAGGACAGAGGTGCATTGGTTCTATGAGAAGAACCTGAGGATAGTTGGCAAGTCTTTGAGAAGGCTTGTATGCAGAGGATTGATTTGTTCAAGAGTTGGATAGATCTGACAGACAGAGGAAGACTTGTACTAGATCGACTGACTATGTTTGGTACGGAGTTGTTGAGCCGCTGTGGACATGATCATAGAAGGTAGAGGTCTCTTAGGCTAAGCATTGAGGACGAGAAGGTCTTCGATGGAAAGGAGTTCCATGTGCTTGGCAAGAGGTAGAGGCAGTTGATCTTCCGAGGGATCATTTCTAGAGCAGAGGGGAAGGTATCTCCTTTGAGCGAGAGGCTCATAAATTTTGATTGGGGGAAGGTATCTCCTTTGAGCAAAGGCTCATAAATTATGATTGGGGGAAGGTATCTCCTTTGGGTCGAGGCTCATAAACATTGTAATTGGGAAGGATTCCCAAAGAAATTTGAGATAACTTTTAGAGAATTTTTTTTTGGACGTAGCCTAGCCATTTTGGGTGAACCACATTAAAATTGGTGTCACTTTGTGGATGATATTGTGCATTGCTTTGATATTGCATTGGGTATATTGCTTTACTATTTTGAAGTATAAAGGAAAAAGTAAAAAGAGGTCTTATACTGTTCACCCCCCTCTAAATATAAGCTTGTGTTCTTCAATTGGTATCAGAGCAGGTGCCTTCGAAAAGTTTAACAACTTGAAGGAAAAGCTAGTAAAGAACACAATGGATCATTCAAGTGGCAATGCAGCACCTATTCTTGATGGGTCAGATTTTGGTCTTTGGAGTGCAAGGATGAAGGTTCATCTAATGGCACTTGGGAATGAGGTTTGGGAAGTGATTGAAGATGAGTACACTATTCCTAAACATGGTCCTAATACTAAAGAAGAAAGGCTCCTACATCATAGCAATTCAAAAGCAATGAATGCAATCTTGAAAGGCTTACAAAAAGCAGATCTCACCAAAGTGATTCACTATAAGACAACTAGTGAAATGTGGAAACAGTTGAAGGTGGTTCATACAGGTGATACAAATGTCAAAAAGGCCAAGTTGAGACACTTCAAAGGTATGTTTGAACAACTCAAGATGAATGATGATGAAAATATTAGTGACTACATGCTTCGTATGGATGAGGTTGTTAACTCCATGAAAGACTTAGGTCTTGAGCTTGCTGAAAATGATGTTTGTGATAAGATTTTAAGATCTCTTCCTAATAGATTTAGTGAAAATATTTTTGCTATTGAGGAAGCTAAAGATTTGGATAAGTTGAAAAAGGATGAGCTCCATAGTATACTTGCAGCATTTGAGTTGAGAACTCAAGTGAAGGTTGATGTCAAGAAAGAGGCAGCTTTCAAGGCTACCAAGAATTCCAAGGATAAATAGCTTCAAGATAGTGATGAGTCTTCTAGAGATGAAGAGGCATATTACAGCAAGAAAGGAAAGTTCTCTAGAAAGCACAAAAGTATGAAAAATATAAGATGTTTCAATTGTGGAAAGTTTGGTCATTATGCTACTGACTGTACTGTTCCTAAGAATGAAAGTGATGAGAATAAACAAGATTCTAAGAGCAAGGATTCTGAAAAGCATAAGCATCACACGAAAAACAAATATGAGCACAACAATCAAGGAAAGAGGTATTCTCACAAGCACAAGAAGAGTTTCTACCTATACAAAGCAAGTAAGTGTTCTAGTAGTGATAGTGAAAGTTCTTCAAGTGATAATGAAAATGAGATGTTGTTCATATCAAAAAAAGAGGAAGAACCAAAACATAGATTCATTATCATGAAATGTCTTAGATGTGGAAATTTTGGTCACCTTGAGGATGATTGCACAAATAATGATTTGGTTTCTAGTATGTATGAGGATGCTTCAGAAAACTATAAGGAAGATGCATGTATGGTTTTTGAAAAGGGTAGCACCTCTAGTGATAAGAAATCTGAAAAAGGCTTTGATGATTCAAAAAGCAAACAAATAGAGGAAGATATAGAGGAAGGTGAAGTAGATCTTGAAGGTGAACTTATTAGTGCTCTTAGTGCTTTGAAAAAGGAAAGAAAGAAGAATGCTAGACTCAAGGATAATTTAGATGAATGTTGTATGGAGAGAGATGATCTTATAGAAAGTCTTGACTTCTCTATGGCTAAGACACAAGAACTCAAGGATGAGTTAGAGTCTAAGGTTCTTGAGTATAGTGAGTTAGAACAGAAAATGGCTTCTTTGAAAGAGGAAACTAAAGAATACAAGGATAAGCTTTACAGGTTTCAAGATAGCTCCAAAAAAGTTAAGTCACTCATCAAAGGTCAAAGAAAGACAACAAATAAAATAGACCTTGGTTTTGTTAAGCCACACAAGGAACAAGTTGGAGAGTCTAGTAAGAGACTCCAAAAGGAAGAGAGTTCTGATGAGGAAAGTATTTCAGAAAAGGAGTCCTTGAATGATAGATGCACAGAAATAGAAAACAAAATTTAGAATGAGAAGGAGAAGTTTTCATAACCTAAGAGGTCAATTAAAGGAAAGTTTCAAGGAAGATGTTTTGCTTGTCACAGGTTTGGTCACATGGCTTCACATTGCATGGCTCAAGTGAAGGAGGTAAATGAAAGTTTTAGAAGTGCTAGTTACTTTCAAGGGTATTGCTACTCTTGTCAATAGTTTGGGCATAAGGCAGTTTATTGCAAGGCAAAAAACAGGAACAAGTTTGGTTAGAACAAGTTTGGCCAGAATAGGTTTGGTTAGAATAGGTTTGGCCAGAAAAGGTTTGGTCAGAACTGGTGGATTCAAAGATCAGGTTTACCTCAGAGAAACAACATCGTCAAGTGTTTCAAGTGTAACAATGAAGGTCATATAATAAAAAAGTGTAAAGCTAAAATTCTAGAATACAGGAACAGGAACAGTGGCATGATTAGGTCCAAGGATCAAGGCATGGACAAGAACAGGAATGAGAACAAGAACAATAACAATGACAGGAATAGGAATATGGACAAAGAGTTCAAGAGAAGGCCCGACAAGGAAGTTATAGACGCTAATGATGATCAGTGCCTAATGGGAGTTTTACTCCCACCCAAGAATTAATCACCTCATCAGGAGGTGGGGGAGGGACTAAGCTAAGAGGCTCATTCTTAGTCCCGAGCCCCAAAGGTGACCCTTTGCCATTGATGAAAAATGGGGAGAGATTTGAGTAAGGGGGAGAGCCTCAAGACAGGGGGATCTGTTTATGTTGAGTTTCTATGTTGTTGAGAAGCATGGTTTGCCATCAATGACAAAGGGGGAGATTGTTGGCAATTTTGGGTTTGAGATCCTAGCTTCTTGTCTATGAGTTGTCATTGATGTCAAAAGGAAATGGCATTAATGTTAAGAGGATGTGTTGGATTCAAAGGTGGAAGATTCCAAGAGAATATTTTTAAGAGAATCTAGAGAGATTCCATTGGCAAGGGTTTTTCATTAAAACCAAACCGGTTTTTATTAAAACCAAGTTAAATGGTTTTTATTAAAACCAATGGAGGTTCTCTTTATTATTTATTTAATTATTATTTAAAACCCTTTTTGAAAAGACTTTTGATTAATTTTGAAATGGTATTTATTTCCACCGACGTCAAGGTGTCTTCAAAGAGACTATTTATTCTCCAACTCCTAAGGTTGGAAGGCTAATTAATTCAAAATTCCTCGAATGCAATTTGCGGTGTTTGTGCTCTGTATCCACTGCGATGAAGGAAGACTTAGAAGCACGTGCGGTTGAAAAGTCTTCGGGAGTTTTTTTCAAGGGTGAAGTGGAGGGAAGTTCACTTGTGAACTTCGTAGCCCGCATGAGCTAGTGGCAGCGAAGGCTGCTGTTGGGAGCTACATTGGCGAAGGTCATTGTTTCGAGTCTCGTGGGGGTGCTTTTCTAGAGTAACACATGTTTTTATTAAAACATCTTTATGCCGTGAAATTCAGATTTTCCTGGACAGCGATTTATAAGGTGTGATTAAATTTTATGAGTTTAGGATTTTGTGATTAGCATTGAATAAAAGCTTAGGAGAAATAAGGGCATATTTATTTGGATGTATTTTTAAGATTATTCTTTGCTATGCTAAAATTAAAAATGGAGGTATAATGTGTGAGTCTATGATTGTTGATTTATTGGCATGTTATGGTGGTTGTGTTTAAAGAAGTGGAGCTAAAAGGTGTAATAAAGGAAGTTTATATTATTGCTCATTTCTTTTTATTCTAACCCTAACTTGGTTGGAAGTTTGAGAGTTATGTGTGGTGACAACTTGAAGGTTCAATTATCTTCTACTCCAATAAGGTATGGGCACATTCTTCTTATGAGTATGATTGGTGTATGTTTTCTGAAATAAGGTTGGAGTGAAAAGGTATTCTACTAGGTATCCTTTGGCTAGGTGTAAATCCTATTTTCTGGTTTGTTGAAGACTACTTATGCATTGTTATCCTTAAGGAGAGTTTTTGGTGAATGCATAATTTTTGGTTTGAGATCGTCGAAGATTTGTGCACTAGGGTTTATATTTGTGAGTCTAGCTACTTGCATTTAGTTGGTGGAACCCTTGGTTGGCTGTTTTGAGTTTGATGGTTGAGTTGCTTCCATAGAGGTTGTTTGATCAAGTTATTGCTTTACTTGATTCATGATATTGGGCTTACTCCATTGAGTTGATTTGAGCAAGTTATTCTTTGCATTTGGTGATATTGTGTTGGTGGTTGTTTTGTTCAAATATCTTTGGAGGGAAAAGGATTTCTACTTGTTTCCTTTTCTTGTGATGATTGGTTGAAATGCTTCAAGGTTGTGTTTTGAGTTGAATGGTGTTGATTGAACCTTGTTTGATGAGCATTATTGTTGAAGCCCTAATTAATGGTGAAAATAACATGAGTATCATTGTTATGTGATTCTTTGCATAGTTGGCAATTTTTGGGGTTTCATGTTCTTGAAAGAAAGCATTCTATCCTATCCATTTCAGATATTGAGTTGAGTTTTCAGATTTGAGATTGAGATTGAGATGAGTTGATTTGAGTTGAGTTTTGAGATTGGGATTTGAGTATAGAACATATTGAGTCTCTAACAATTATCTTTATGCTTCTATGAGTTTGACAAATCACATTGGGTCTCTAACAATTCACTTTGTGATTTCCTACTAAGAAAGTTTTTCTTGGTGAGCTTGCTGAGTTTTTGGACAGGTTCCGGTGGGGACTTGTGAGTAGTTTTTGGATAGGTTTCGGTGGGGACTTGTGAGCATTTTTGGACAGGTTTCGATGGGGACTTGTGAGCAGTTTTTGGATAGGTTCCGGTGGGGACTTATGAGCAAATTTGGACAGGTCCTAGTAGAGGACTTGTGAGCTAAGTTTGATAGTTCTATCAAAGAACTTGAGGACAGAGGTGCATTGGTTCTATGAGAAGAACCTGAGGACAGTTGGCAAGTCTTTGAGAAGGCTTGTATGCAGAGGATTGATTTGTTCAAGAGTTAGACAGATTTGACAGACAGAGGAAGACTTGTACTAGACCGACTGACTATGTTTGGTACAGGTTGCTACGATGCGGTGGACATGATCATAGAAGGTAGAGGTCTCTTAGGCTAAGCATTGAGGACATGAGGTCTTCGGTGGAAAGGAGTTCCACGTGCTGGCAAGAGGTAGAGGTAGTTGATCTTCTGAGGGATCATTTCCAGAGTAGAGGGGAAGGTATCTCCTTTGAGCAGAGGCTCATAAATTCTGATTGGGGGAAGGTATCTCCTTTGAGCAGAGGCTCATAAATTTTGATTGGGGGAAGGTATCTCCTTTGGGTCGAGGCTCATAAACATTGTAATTGGGAAGGATTCCCAAAGAAATTTGAGATAAATTTTAGAGAAAAGTTTTGTGGACGTAGCCCGGCCATTCTGGGTGAACCACGTTAAAATTGGTGTCACTTTGTGGATGATATTGTGCATTGCTTTGATATTGCTTTGGGTATATTGCTTTACTATTTTGAAGTATAAAGGAAAAAGTAAAAATAGGTCTTATACTGTTCACCCCCCTCTTAGTATAAGCTTGTGTTCTTCATCTATGTGGACCTATTGAGCAGATTTGGACAAGTTTTGTGTGGACCTTTTGAACAATTTTGAGCAGAATCTGAGTGGACCTATTGAGAAGAGTTGTGTAGGTTCTGTGTGGACCTGTTGAGTAGATTTGTGCAAGTTTTGAGTGGACCTATTGAGAAGAGTTGTGCAGGTTCTATATGGACCTATTGAGTAGATTTGGACAAGTTCTGTGTGGACCTATTGAGCAAATTTGGACAGGTTCTAAGTGGACCTGTTGAGCATATTTGAGTAGGTTCTAAGTGGACCTATTGAGCAGATTTGTGCTAGACCAACTGGACTATGTTTAGTGCAGATTTGAGTGGACTTGTGCTAGACCGACTAGACTATGTTTAGTGGAAGAGTTGAGCATATTTGTGCTAGACTTAATGGACTGTGTTTAGTGTATATTTGAGTGAAATTATTGATCAAACTTGTGCTAGACCGAATGAACTGTGTTCAGTGTAAGATTGAGTAGAGTTGTGTTAGACCGAGTGGACTATGTTTAGTACAAAATTGAGACAATGCTTTGGAGGTGACAGAGTAGATAGGACAATGTCTCATGTGGATAGAGATCCATCAGCCAGGGTAGTGAGGATAGGTATTTTGAGTGGGGACAAGAGTCTTCAATGGAAAGAGATCCATAAGCCAGTGTAGTGGAGGCAGTCGTATTCTAGAGGATCATCAACTAGAGCAGGGGAGAAGGAGTTATCTTATGGATAGATATCTGTAAACTAGATTTAGGGGGTCAACATATCATTTGGATAGACTTCCATAAATATTGTAATAGTGAAAGGATTCCCAAGAGATTAACTGAGAAATTTTTAGTAAAATATTTTCTTCGTGGAGTAGCCCACATTGGGTTAACCACGTAAATTGTGGTGTCTCTATTATATGTGATGATTTATGCATTTCTTTGGTTATTGCTATTTATATTGCCATTTATTATATTGATTATTACTATTTGGGAAAGAAAAGTAAAAAGTGGTATTATACTGTTCACCCCCCTCTTAGTATAAGCTTGTGTTCTTTAATTTATCATTCATTATTGCATGTAGTATAGAAATTGTTGTTATCATTCTTGGAGTTCACTATCCTTGTATTCAATTATCTTAGTTGCATGTCATAATCCACATTCATATTATTTTATTTCAATACAAATATTCAATAAATATTTTATATGTCCTAATCCATACTTAACCAAGTCCCTAGAATATTGCAAGTTGATGTTTTGCCTTCTATCTATGAAATTTTAGGTTTCTACTCTGATAGGACCTGTTGATCGATGATCGGATATGACAATATTATATCGATGGATACGATCACTGATCGGATGTTAGATATCGCCAGAATGAGTCTGATCTCACCTGCAACAAGCAAATAGACTCTACATCAGACATCCGGGCTAAGTAATACCATCAAATTTATTCCATAAGCAAGCATTGCATCTATTTACTTTTTGTAATTTGTTGTCTGTTGTTTCATTGAAATCAAAATTGCATTTATTGTAGATTAGTTGCATTTGGCCAAACTAAGTTATTACGATCAAACAAAAAGAACACATCAAACAAAATCCCAACCTAGGCATGGAAACTACCATACAAATATTTCCTGGTGAATCCACCCAATTCATTGAAAAATCACCAAAGAGGGCACGATCTCAAGTGCCTCTCCTATGAGATGTAGACCTTGAATTTTCCCATTACTCTTCGAGGCGAGGATCAATTAGCCTAAAGGAAAGGAGTGTAAAAATTTTAGAGCTACATTCTTTGGTGAACCTGACATGAATAACATAGGCATATTTTTTATTCATAAAAACATATAAAAACAAAAAAAAAGAAAAAGAAAAAAGAACATACAAAACAAAACAAAAACCAAAAATATCATTAATCAAAATTTGCATACTTTAAGTTCATTTCATAGATGTTAGATTTCAACATAGGAAGAGCTACAAGCATAGATGTTAGAGCATTATTATCTACATAGGAAATCTCCCTAGTAGTTGAAAATTCTAGCATTCCATCTCAAGAAAAGTGGATTTAACTTTGGAAAAGATTAGACATTATAAAATCCAACACACCAAGACTTAGCCAAATCAAAAGATTTGATATAGCTAGAATACTAGAGCCTCATAATGCTTCTTGCTAATTTGATATTCAAATGGCATGTGAGAGGTGGTTAACGGATAAAAGAGCAAGTGTTTCTTCAACTGTTTATCCTTTTGATGATTATATTGAAAATGACATAACCGTACACAAATTTATAGCACACATAGAAGATCAAAAAATAGTCTTGGAAAATAAGAGAAGATTTCACAAAACACCTAGGGCAATCCATTATCGTGAGTACTATCATGAATTATATTTTTATATGCAAAATTTTGAAATTGATAGTATCACTATAGCCCATTTTGTCAAAATTTTAAAAGAAAATTTTCAATTTGAGGAAGAACATTATATGTCACTTGAATAGCTTGAACCTATTAACGATATTTATAGACTCTTTCAGGAAGATTAGATATAATATCTAAAATATTATAATTCTTATTTTCTTCTTTGTTTTCCAAAAACACAAAAAAAATAAAAAAAAATATAATATATATTATTTATATAGGTATATATATAACATATATACCCAATAATTTAAGCATATATATATATATATATATCACTGAAAGATAAAACATCCTAAAACAAAATGCCTAGAATCTTGAGAAGTGGTAAACAAATAGAATCTGATGAACCATATCAAGAAAACCTGGATGATAGGGTACTTATTGAAGATGATAAACTCACAGAACAAGGTGAGGATGATAATGGAGGGGAAGAAGAAGAAGATCCTAACCAGCCTTTTGTAGATCCTCAAGGCAATGTCAGCTTTAAATCTGTCCAACAATTTACTAATTTTTTGAAAGAAAATATAGATGAACTTCATCATGTAATAAAAATAGAATATTTACTCCCATAAGAATATTATTCAATGGAGGTCACTATAGAAGTTGATCTCCAATTAAATGTAAATCCAATGACATACATAAATAGAACAGATCAAAATCAAGCTGGACCATCTCAAAAAACCAATCAAACATAAATCTGAACAATCAAAAACCATCAACACAACCAAATTCCAAGCAAAAAAAAAATTCTTCTTATCAAGCTCCTAATAAAAAAATAGCTACATCACAAAGACCTAAGAAAATTAAAAATGCCAATCATCATCAATAGAAAGTTCAAAAAAATAAAATCCCATATAAGGTCCATAACACTATTCCCACAAAAATTTTACACAATAGTATTTCTACTGGAAATCCTTATATGACAACACCATCATATCATCAAAGACATAATAATATGATACCACAAAATCAACTTGGTGGACAACCACAAGGACTTGAAGCCTTGGTTAAACAATTAGCTTCACATCTAAATCAGATAGATCCTTATTGTCCCTCATATAGTTATATAGAGATGTATAGTCAACCTTTGGATCCTATCGTTGTTGCTCAACCTTACCTAAATATTTCCCTATGTCGGTCCTTCTGATATATAAAGGAACTAAAGATTCTATTGAGCATCTTCTTATGTTCAGGACAACTTGTTATGATATCTCCTATGATGATTTGCTATTACTAAAAATGTTCTCTAAGAGTCTCATAGGAATGGCCCTAGAATAAAATTATCAATTACCAATAAATTATTTGAGAAACATTGAAGAGACAACAAAAATGTTTGTTCACCAATTTAGTGCATACATAGAAAGGCATGTCACTATTAAGGATCTATATAATTTGAAATAAGGAAAAGATGAGAGCTTTGCTGAATTACTAGCCAAATGGAGCCAATGTCTAGGAAACTTACATTTTGCTTTACCTCATCGAGAGATGTTGGAAATATTCATTGGAAATTTACAAGAACGACTATCTTATAAACTTTCTATAGCTACATTAACCTCTTTTGATCAAGCTATAGATTTAGCAAGAAGGGTAGAAGATGACCTTATTAGAAGAGGACAGTTCAAGAAAAAATATGAAGATAAAACTTTCAAAAACCAATATAAGAATAAATAAGTAGTAGGTGATGGAGTCACTGATACTAGAAGCATATCAAACATCAATACTATAGAAGCTATGAAGAAGTTTTTGTTAAATATTCCTGATAAACCTCAAATAGATTTCACAAAACTAAATCAACCCTTAACCATGATTTTGACTCAATTATTAGAGCAAGGTTTGATACAATTGCCATAGATAAGACAACCAGATACCACTGTAGTTGGATATAGGGATGATTTACATTGTAACTTTCATCAAGTGGATGAAAATTCAACCAATTATTGTAAACATTTGAAACATGTGATACAAGATTTGATTGATAAAGGTAAAATGGAAGTACAACAATTTCCTTCAAACAATAATCCTCAAAATAATACCCAAAAACAACCAACTCAAAATGCAAATCAAAACCTAGATATTTTTCGACATCCTTTACCCAAACATGGTAAAGAGGTTGTAAATCAATGAGAGCACCATAATGTTACTCCTCCAACTAGGTATGCAGGAACCAATAGAAAATGTTTACCACAACAAGATTTGCAAACCTCCTATGTACCTACTCTATTTGTGGTCACAACTAGACCAATAAAATATTTTCAATCCTCATCTTTAAAAGACACAAAAAGTGACACAAAGTAAAACAGAGAGTGAATTGGATATCACATCAAATAAATTAAATAGTTTCGAATATGAGTTAGATCAAGTTCTTTCCATCACAGATTTATTGGTTCCATAAGAACCATTACCTAGAATAATGACCACTCGACCTTCATTTCAACAAACACTTTCAAATGAACAAGCAGTAAATGCTAGATTCCACTTTGGTCACTTACAAAATAATAATATTGTAGGTACTATTGGAGCCATCACTAGACAACAAGTCCAAAATCAAAATTCTCAATCACAAACTCAAACTCAAAATGATAAATCACCTCCATTTGTATTAAGAGCACCTACAAAGGGAAATAATATATCAAATTCATAACAAAAATCCCCTTATGACATTAATGAACAACTAGCCAATATCACAGTAAGAATTTCTCTTCTAGACCTTTTAAGAACTTCCTCTATACATAGAGAGGAATTGATGAGTACCTTAAGTAAAATGATGGTACCTCAAAATATAGAACCCGATGCTATGGTTAATGTTGTAATTTCTTATGGAACAAATTATATAGATTTTCAAGATAAGGATATTCCTCCTCAAAGCATGTATAGAGATAATCCTCTATACATTACAATATTAATTGGATATGTAGGTGTTAAAAGATTCCTAATTGATAATGGATCATCATTAAACATATGCACATATGATTTTTTCAAATATTTGCGTTTAGAAGTGAAGATTTAAAAAGAACTGAGATGATTATCAAAGAATTTAATGATGAAACTCAAGAAATATGTGGAGTATTGTAGATTCCATTGCAAGTTGGTCCAAGGATTTTGGATATTACCACATTTGTTGTATCTTGCCCCACATCATACAACATCCTTCTAGGTCGACCTTGGATCAATGCAATGAGGGCAATACCTTCTACATTACATCAATGTGTTAAGTTTGAGTTTAAAAATCAATTGGTCACTATCCATGGTGACCCTAGACCATTTGAAATGTGTGCTATGGTAGAACCAATATGAGTTCCATTTTGTCTTGCTATATATTAAACACACCCTAGTCCTTCTTAAGTATCAAAACCTATATCATCTAAACCCATAACTAAAGTGGATAACCCTTAAAATTCATACCCTCTTTTGGATGAAGTTTTATGAAATCTATCCTCAATACTAACAACTTTAGATCACACTAATTTTGCTACCCAAGATTCCCTTGTTTTATCCCAATTACTGCCTTCCCCTAGAACGATGGGCTTACCACAAAAGTTGGGAAGCATTTATAATATGGGGAGTTGTGCCTTTATTTATGCAGGATAAGTTTTTGGTAAAATTAATATTAAAATAAGTTTCACAATTGATCAAAATCGATTTGCTAGATGTTATTTTTCAAATGGATATGTAAAATTAAAACAAATGATGTGTAACATGGGTTATAAAGGTAAACGTTTGGGACATTTATAAAATGGTATGCATGAACCCCTAGAAATTGAGGAGTGGCCTGCCCGATGTGGTATCGATTACATTCCTACAAAAACCCAACCATTCCCATTTGAGGATGATGACCAACTTATAACGTATCAAGAGTAGTTAGCACATCAAGAATATTTTAAAACAAGTAAGAGGATACATTCTTGTAACATATTATCAATAGCTTATCCAAAAATGATTGCTACACTAGACGATTATTTAGAGGTAGATATTTTTCATGATATTTCTCTTGATGAAATTTTGAGAGAGATTCTTCTTCAATGGGTATATACCATGTATAGCCCACGTTCAAACAACTACCCCTCAAGAGGAAATAGCTAAGTTAACCTTAGAAGAATTACAAGAAATGGGTGTGTCACCTGCTCCACCTAACTTTGAGAGAGATTTAAACGTTGTGGTAAAAAATGTTCTACAAGTCAACATTGGGACAAAAGCTAATCCTCACTTCGTTAAAATTGGAGCAAAATTAAGTGAAGAGAGACAAAATCAATATATTAAATTTCTCACAGAGTATGCTAATATTTTTTCTTGGAAATACGTAGATATGCTAGGCCTATATTCTTCTATGGTCATGCACCATTTAGTAGTGCCCCTTGATGCAAAACCCGTAAAACAAAAATTTAGAAAAATGCATCCCAAGGTAGCATTGCTAGTTAAAAATGAGTTACAAAAACTTTTGGATGTTGAATTTATTCATGCCATTGATTATACTGATTGGATATCAAATGTTGTTCCAGTAACCAAGAAATAGGCCACTAAAATTAGAGTTTATACTGATTTTAGAGACATTAATGTTGCATTCCCTAAGGATGATTTTCCTCTACCAACTATGGATCAGATCATAGATTTTACAACTAGAAGTGGTATGTTATCCCTTATGGATGGTTTTTTAGGATACAACCAAATTAGAATAGCTCCTGAAGACCAACCCAAGACTGCTTTCATTACACCTTGGGGTATCTTTTGTTGAAAAGTAATACCCTTTGGTTTAAAGAATGTAGGTGCAACCTATCAAAGACCTATGACGTATATATTTCATGATATGATGTACGATATTCTACATGAATATCTAGATGATATTATAGCTCATTCAACTAAGGAAGACGATCATATTGATAACCTAAGAAAAGTGTTTGATAGACTAAGGGAATAGAATATTCATTTAAATCTAGACAAATATGTATTTGGAGTTAAATATGGAAAATTGTTAGGAGTCATTGTTTCTATGCATCACATAGAGATTGATCCCATTAAAATTAAGGCTATCCTTGATATGCCACCCCCTAAAAATATATCAAAATTAAGGAGTCTACAAGGAAAACTCCAGTCTATTCATCGCTTCATTGATAAGTTGGTAGATAAAACCTAATCTTTTCTTAAATTAATTAAGAAAAACATCCCATTTCAATGGGATAATGGATGTCAAGAAGCATTTAAAGTCCTTAAACAATATCTTCTTACTCCTATAGTGCTTGTTCCCCCTAAACTTGATTGTCATTTTATTTTATATATTTTTGCTTCTGAACTTGCACTTGGAGAAATGTTGGCTCAAATGGATGACGATAAAAAGAATGAGTCACATATTATATAAGTAGAAAATTAATAAGCTATGAAACCCGGTATACATCGTTAGAAAAGCTTTGTGTAGCAGTTGTGTTTTCTACACAAAATTTACACCACTATATGCTTAGTCAAAAAACATTTATTATTGCTAAGTCTGATCCATTAAGGTATTTGATGAGTAGGCCTTATTTATCAGGCTGCACAACTAAATGCGTTATTGCTCTAAGTGAGTTTGAAATCACATTTATTGGCCAAAAATCTATTAAAGGCCAAGCTATAGCTAATTAAATTGCTACGGCACCTCTTGAATCTACTCATCCTATAACCATTGAATTTCTTGATGAGTGTCTTAACTTAGAAGAAGATCATTCTGAGCCATGGTCCTTGTATTTTTATGGAGCTAGATGTATGAGGGGTGTAGGTGTAGGTATTATATTAATATCTCTACAAAAGCACCTTATTCCTTTCTCTTTTAAACTTCAATTTGCTTGTATAATAATACTGTAGAATATGAGGCTCTAATCCTTGGGTTATGAGCAGCCTTAGCCTTAAAAATAAAAGTTTTATTAGTATTCAAAGATTCTCAACTTGTGATAAATAAAATTAATGAAGTATATCAAACATGAGATGAGAAGCTTCATCTCTATAAAGAATATGTTCTTAATATTATATCCTTATTTGAGAAAGTAACTTTGGAAGCCATCCCTCGCACTAGCAATCGTGTTGCAAATGCCATGGCTACTGCTGCCTCTTTATTGTCTTTGGAGTTGGATGAAGAATATGCTACAATCATTATTCACCAACTCCAAGATCCAGATTCCTCTAAGTCTTGTCTAGAACCATTAGATGTATTTTTATTTAATGAGATAACCCCAAAACCTTGGTATACAGACATATTTAATTTTATTCAAAAAGGTATCTTCCTAGAAGGATTAGATAGAAACCAATGTAGGTTATTACGTAAGTGAAATGTTTGCTTCATAATAATTGGCAATACTATTGGCAATTTTGGGTGCTTTGGGTACATTGCCTTTACTCAAGTGAATAAGTTGTCATTGATGTCAAGAAGCTTTTGAAGGAATTTGATTTGATGTAAAATAATTTGTTTTGATGAAGGTTATGGCATGACAGGTTAGAGAGAAAGATTTCTATAAAAGTGTCGCGATATCGCGACATGTCGCATTTTCGCGACTTAAGCAGGAGAGAGAAAGCAAGTTAGAAAAGTGTCGCGATATCGCGACATGTCGCGATTTCACGACTCAAAGAGGAGAGAGAATGTTCAAAGTCAGAAATATTATGATTTCGTGACATATTGCAAGGAAGGTTGTTTGGACGAAAAAGTGTCGCGATTTCGTGACATGCTGGAGGAGAGAGAGTCCGAAAGAAAAAGTGTCACAATTTCATGACATAATGTAGAAGAGAGAGTCTGTAGTGTGAATTGTCACGATTTCGTGATAAGTTCGAAGAGAGAGAAAGTAACATGAAATGTGTCACAATTTTGTGACATGCTGCAGAACTCAAAGTAAGAACTGTCATGATTTCGCGACATGCAGCAAAGGAAAGGTTTCGAAGTAAGAAATGTCATGATTTCACGACATGTTGAAGAGAAAGCGTATGGATGCAGAAAGTGTCATGATTTTGTGACAGGTTGAAGAGAAAGCTTACGGATGCAGAAAGTGTCACGATTTCATGACATATTGAGATGGCAGCATACGGTTGGAGAAAGTGTCACAATTTTGTGACAAAAATAGAAAGCAGGTCTTCAACAGGAGAAGAGTCACGATTTCATGACAGAAGCAAAATGAAAGAGCATGGAAGAAGAAGCGTCGTGATTTTGTGACAAATTCAAGAAGGAAGAGCTCAAAGGCGAAAGCGTCACGATTTCATGACATGTTATGTTTTTGCAGGCGTAAGGCAGAGAAAAGCACAAGGTAGCGAAAGTGTCATGATTTTGTGACATGTTTCATTTTCGCTAGTGTAAGCAGAAAAGAGTGCGAGGAAGTGAAAGTGTCATGATTTTGTGACAAAAATAGAAAGGAGGTCGACGAAGGGAGAAGTGTCATGATTTTGTGACAAAAGTAGAAAGGAGGTCGACGAAGAGAGAAGTGTCATGATATCACAACAAAAGCAAAGTTGATGCTGACAAAGATAGAAGTGTCACGATATTGTGACAAGAGCTTAGTTGAAGTCGTCAAAGGCTGAAGTGTCACGATATCATGACAAAAGCCAAAAGAAAGTGTATGGTTGCAAATGTGTCGCGATATCATGACATGTTGTAGTTTCATGGCAGAAGCTATAGAAGAGTTACAGAGGCAGTGAAGCCGACAAAGTTAATTTTTAGCCGACAAAAATTAGGGCTTGTAGTCGACGTAGATTAGGGTTTGTTTTTGGTATAACAGCCAACTAAGATTAAAGTTTTCATCATGAAAATTCTATTATAAAAGGAGGGTTGTTTGAAGAGTTGAGTGTCGATGAGTGTGTTGAAAAAGTGCGATGTTCACAGATAGTGCGCAGAGCAAGAAGTTCGATCACTGAGAGCAGAGTGTGAATTCGATCGTAGTGTGTAGAGTGCATTTCGTCGAATCATTCTAAGTGTGAAAGATCATAAAGGAAGCAGAGTGTGCAAAGATGATTTCGCTGTGATTGCGTAGAGGTGCAAAGGTTGAAGCTCGATCAAGTGCGGCTGGGATTGCGCAGAAAGAGCAGAGGACTTATGAATTGAGTTTGATAGTTCTATCAGAGAACTTGAGGACAGATGTGTATTGGTTATTTGAGAAGAAACTGAGAATAGATTTGGTTGCTGAGCTGCTATGGACGTGATCATAGAAGGCAGAGGTCTCTTAGGCTAAGCATTGAGGACAGGAGGTCTTCGGTGGAAAGGAGTTCCACGTGCTGGCAAGAGGTAGAGGCAGTTGATCTTCTGAGGGATCATTTCCAGAGTAGAGGGGAAGGTATATCCTTTGAGTCGAGGCTCATAAACATTGTAATTGGGAAGGATTCCCAAAGAACTTTGAGATAACTTTTAGAGAAAAATTTTGTGGACATAGCCCAGCCATTTTGGGTGAACCACGTTAAAATTGATGTCACTTTGTGGATGTTTTTATGCATTGCTTTGATATTGCTTTGGGTATATTGCTTTACTATTTTGAAATATAAAGGAAAAAGTAAAAATGGGTCTTATACTATTCACCCCCCCTCTCAGTATAAGCTTGTGTTCTTCAAATACCCTATATAAAAGGTCTTTTGCAGGTATCATTTTGAGATATCTCAATTTAGAAGAATCTAAGAAAGGATTAATTTGAAGCCCATGATGGGTCTTGTGGAGGCCATTTCAGTGGAAGCGCCATTGCTGAAAAGCTCCTATGAATGGGATACTTTTGGCCTTCCATGGAAAAACTTGCTAATGATTATGTGAATCATTATGACAAGTATTAAAGAGATGCAGACCTTGTTCATGCTCCTTCTAAGGAAATCCAAGCTATATCTTCTCCATGGCCCTTCTCTAGATGGGGTTTAGACATCATTGGTAAAATTAATCCTATCTCTTATGATGGTCATAAATTCATCATAATAACAACAAAGTATTTTACAAAATGGGTAGAAGCTATGTCATTAGCTTCTTGCACATGAGTCTAAGTCTCTAAATTCATATTTAATCAAATTATTTGCATATTTGGTATCCCATATGATGTAGGAACAATAGTATGAAGCTATATTATTCATCATAATGCAAGTATATATAGAATTACAATGGATGTTACATAGGTTAAGTGGTTGCAAAAATCTACCAAAAATGGCCAACCACTTAACTACTAGTTAACCAAATGCTAACTAGGGAGGTTCATTTATGGCTAGAGGACAAACAAGATCTCTAATAGTTAACTAACATCTAACAACATGCTAATAACCTATTTCTAACATGGGCATACTATGCCTCACGTGAATACAAAGTGCAATGAAATAAGAATAGTAAATAATAATAATAATTAACTTAGGCTTAAGTGGATAAGCCTAAGTTATCCTCAACACCATCAACTCTCATATCTGATAATGGAGCATGATTTAATAACAAAGACATTAAAAAATTTGCCAAAAATATAAAATTCAACATAGATGGTCCACTCCATATTATCCACAAGGAAATGGACAAGCTAAAGCTTCTAATAAAACCTTAATTAAGATTTTAAAATATTGGTTAATAAATCAGGCGATGATTGGCATATGCAATTATACCCTGCCTTATGGGCCTATCGAACTAGTGTTCATACTCCCATGGGTGCTTCACCTTTTGTCTTTGTCTATGGTGCTGAAGTAGTATTTCCATTTGAGTTAGAAGTTCCTTCTCTAGATTTTCTACTTCAAGATGCCGAAGTAGGGGATGAATATTGTGCTGGAAGACTAAGTCAGTTGGAACTTCTAGATAAGTGTATTCACACTCTATAGCATCTCCACTCTTACCAAGATAAACTCAAAAGACAATATGCAAAGAAAGTTCACAATCAATCTTTTGAAGTTGGTGATTTAGTACTTAAAGAAAACCAGAAAAATACTAATGCTAGAAAAGATCTTAAAGGTATCAACCTAATTGGCTTGGACCATTTGTCATCACTACCAAATTTGGATTAGATGCGTATCATTTTGCTACTTTGGATGGAAAATATCTTAAAGAGCCAATGAATATTATGCATCTCAAGAGATATTATGCATAGAGCAATAGTTCCATCTCTGTATATAATTGTAAATAACTTCATCAATTTGCAAATATCATCAAAACAACCAGAAAAAAAAAAAAAAATGAAAAATTTCCAAACATATTTCAAATTATTGTTAAGTTTTCATTCTCTGCATCAGTGTGTGTTGTTTTCAAAAAATTCAAGTTATATTTTATCTTATTTCGGATAAACTCAAAATTTTTCTTCAAACACTCACTTAATTTACATCTTTACTAAATTTTTATTTCATCATTTTGATTATAAATCCCTCTTGTACCAAAAAGCACTACTACATTATTAAATAAAATTTTGAGTTTTGGGAACTGGTCTTTCTACTTCTTGAACCAAGAACACACTTTCATATCTTAAAATTACTTGTTGCAAATTCAAAAATGATACTAAATAGTAGTCTTATTTTCCTTAAGCAAAATGTTTCCCTTGCTATCCTATTATACACATGGTATAGAATACTAAGAATTGGCAAAAGGACAATCTCCCACCTACCTGAATAAAATCCCTTGCTCCTTCTCTAATCTGAGCAAGTATCCCGAAAAATAAAAAGCAAGAAAAAACAAAAACAAAAGAAAAAGAAAGAAAAAGACAAAAGAAAAGTTTTACTACAAAAGAAATAAAATCCCCTTGTTCAAAAATAGAAAAGAATCCCTCATCCAAAAATCAAAAGAAAATAAGGGGGTAATGAGCTTGAATCCCCGGAATTCCTCAGTTATTCAAACTTCATGGGGTGATCCTCATTACAGGTTTGGTGGCATCAATACAGCTTGGCAATGGCGGCATCCTTACGTGTGGTGACATGTCCGTCATATTAGCGATATTTTGTATAGACCAATGTCCACTTGTGGATTAGCTAGCTTTTGGTGACTTGAATTACATGGTAGTTCAGTACAGTTGCATGCACAAAATCATGGTTAATGAATCTTTCACTTGCACACACATTGGTTCATAAAAGTTGGCTTGTATCATTATCTTACTCAAAATTGGTAAATTAACCTCACAAAGCACACACATTTGATCCTTGAGAGATTTTGTATCATTATGACAATCAAGATGGATAATGAACTCACACATCACACACTGGTTCTCGATAAATTGGCTTTGTCCTTGAAATAATTTAAAATATTTCTTTGAATTTGTTTTTAGAAAACATTAGTTTATAATTATTTGCATCCATCCATATCACTTTAGCAATCACATATATCTATTATTATCATAAAAATCTTTAAAACATGCGACACAATGATTTATTGCAAATAAAACATTGCATTTCAAAATCACACATAATCATTTTATCATGCATTGCATTTTGACTTCGCGATGATGGTATAATTCCTAAGTAATTATTTTTTGCAACTTCACACTTAGGAATTTTATGCCTAGTGCAATTCATCCTTCCCAATTTTTCATGCTTAATCATTTTATTTTCTCACAAAATTTATCAACATAATTCTCAAAATCAATTTTTTCTCAAAAACAAAATCAACATTTTCTTTTATCATCATAAAGCCTCAAGATTATTCTTGAGCCCACAACCCTTTCTATTAGCAATATTAAAACTCCTCATAATAGGATCCACTTCATGACCTAGCGAGCATTGATCTCCACCAATGGTCATATAACAACACAACATCCTTTGAGATCCATTGCTAATCTATCAATTCTATCATCATACAAAAACATCCTTTTCAAAATCACATTTTACAAAAATTAAATAATTTTATTTTATATTAAGCATGATCAACATATTCAAAAATCAAAAGCATGATTACAAGAAATTCAAAAACAAATGCAATCAAATACCCAATAAATCACACAAAGTCACATAAGACAAGAAGATCAATATATATATATATATATATATATATATTCAAAATCTATATATAAATTGGATTCTTAATCTTATCCTTCAAACTCGCATCCTCCTCCTCTAGAGTCTGAATACGAGCCTTCAGGCTCACATTCTCCCCTTGTAGAGAAACCATATTACTACTCTCACCCTCCTCTATCATGGCACCCTTCTCAAGTGAATCAGATCTCCTCTCCTACTGAGAGGATGCTCTCCTCTCCTCCCTCTCTCCCTTGGATCTCTCTCTAGTCCTAGATGATATCTCCCACCTCAAACGACTCTAGTGTCCACCCCTAGTGTGAGGCCCCTCTCTCCCAGAGGGTACCTGTGTCTCTAGCTACTTCTACTGGCCAACTATACACCATTGTATAAAAACCTACTCAAATTCTTGCTATACTACATTCCTTAGCATAGTCATTCAGGTAGGTTGAATGCTAGCATACTAGTGTTGGTACCTATCTATCATCCCAACATCATCTTCCTCTATTGTGGCCACTACATCATCATCTGGCTGAGGGTCCATAAACTGAGCCATATTGGGAGCACCACTGATAGTAGTGTGATCTCGAGTCACCCTAGAAAATGTGATATTCCTATACTGAGGAATGTCCTGTTGTAACCTAAACTGGTGCATCACCTAGTCCACATGGTGTATCTCCAACTCCTCTTACTCTATCTACAACCAAATTACTCACCTCACACAAGATATCTCATAACCATCCTCTCCCCACCCTGATAGCTCTCTATAGGGTCTCCATTGGATATACTCTATAAGCATCTCATCAAGTAACCACCTCACTACGTCGAGGCTAACCTGCCCATGGTTCCCTCTATGTAAATGCCAATAGAATACCCTAGGTATATCATCCTCCACCCCAGGTCTACCATCCTCTACCCATGTTAAATATAGTCCTACAGGACTCCTAATAGCCATATGCTCCCAACACCATATCTTTAGAAAGGAGGTAAGTACCAATTCTTTATCCCCTTTGTAGACCATCCTATGTAGTGTCCTGTATAGCCTGTAGAGAATGTACAAACCCCAAGAAAACCATACCCTCTAATATTGCATGTTGCAGATGACATTTGCTAAAGTCCATAGTAAGTGGAACCCACTGAGATGGCATAGTAGAAGGCCTACCACTATACCACTCAAAAGAGCTATTAATTGAGAGACTCCATCTATCTGTCTAAGCTTCTCAATGCTTATCCTAGCCTTCTTGAGCATGAATCTCGGGTATCCAGTCATTCTCTGCATTGCCTGGCCTTTATTGCCAAAAAATATATAAACATACCTTTGATAGGTACCTTGAGGATCCTCTAGATTTCCTCTAATATGGGGGACATCTCCCCTATCGGTAGCCAAAAGCAAGATGATTATGGATACCATCCCTCTGTTAATGCTGTTAACAATTTCTGATCAACCGGAATTTGTGGCATATCTACCATATGTTTAAGCCCAATTGCCTCTAGAGTGGTTCTCTCCTCATTAGAGAGAGCACCCAAGTCTTCCTGGAGACTGGCATATCTCCACTCCTTATTATTCAAAGCTAGTTTCTGTTAACAAAACAAAGTAACAAATAATTAAGTTAGTGACTTAAAAATTAGAGATAGAACCTAAATTTACAATATCCTACTCAGTTGTTCAATATCAGATTTATTTTTATGATATAATAATCTCTGATATCACTAAAATTAGTATGATATTGAGCAATATCGAAATCATTTTGATAATATCAGAAAATCTGATATCACCGAAATCAATCTGATATTGTGGGATCGATCTGATCTCGCTCTCATGGTTGCGTGATGGTAGGCTTGCCCTAAAAATATAAATTTAACCTAAATTAAATGTAAAAATATAAAAATACTAAGCTAAGGAGGTGTAAGATACTTACTCTTATGCTCCCAGACCCCGCTCAAACTTCATCCGCACGATGGATAGCTTCTGCCATAGTTCTCTCAGAGCTCAAAAACTAGAAAATAATAAAAACAAAATGAATTAGGTTTTCTTCCTATTTTTCTATTTTATTTTACCCTCAATTCAAAAAATTTGAGTTTTCCACCAAACGTAGAATTTAGCGTAAAAAATCAAAGGGGGTATCACACCTGATGCAACTTACAAAAAAAATTTAAATATCAATAAATTTTTACTTTCTAGTAAAATGTGCCATTCTTTTCTTTAACGCATTTTTTTCAAAATGCGCTAAAGAGGGGGAAAAATGTAACACCCTAAAATTGACTCATATTAATTCACATTAAGACAAAAACACTCAAAAAATCAATTAAAACAACTTCCTCCCCTTTTGCCTTGATTTTTGTGCCCTCCTGGTGAGATCAATTTTTTTTTGACAAGATCAGATGTCCGATCGAGATTGGATGTTCAATCTCATCCAAAAATAGAAAAATCCCATAATAGAAAAATGATAAAATTGTTGCAACACTTTTTTTTTCTATCTGCCCAAATGTGTGGTGGTTATGGGATCGGATCTGCCAATCATCCCAATATTGGAAGAGGTTGCAACTTATTATGTTTTTGGCCCAACTGCTCCAACTGACCTAACCTATTTAATCAAGCATTCCCCCTCTAAATTCCCCCTAACTTTTTGGTTAACTTCTGACTTCTAGCTACTTAGTTATCACTTCACATTCCTTATTTTCTGTGCTTTTCATAAATTTTTACAAGTTCGAAGGTAGGATCACTATGAATATTTTGGTACGATATGAGATCAAATGTCTGATATCACTTGGATAGCATATAATCTTGCTCTGCTACATCCGATCTTGTTTGCAGGATTCTTGAGGGTAACTCCAGGCTTTGCTTTGCATTCTTTAGTCTCAAATATATATTTCTAGCATCATATTTATCATTCATTATTGCATGTAGTATAGAAATTATTGTTATCATTATTGGAGTTCACTATCCTTGCATTCAATTGTCTTAGTTGCATGTCATAATCCATATTCATATTATTTTCTTTCAATACATATTCAATAAATATTTTATATGTCCTAATCAATACTTAACCAAGTCCCTAGCATATTGCAAGTTGTTTTGCTTCTATCTATGAAATTGTAGGTTTTTGCTCTGATTGGACCTACCAATGCTGATCAGATCTAATGATATCATATTGGTGGATACGATCACTGATCGAACATATGATATTGCTAGAATGAGTCTGATCTTACCTACAACAAGCAAACAGACTCTACATCAAACATATGAACTGAGTAAGACCATCAAATTTCTTCCATAAGCAAGCATTGCATCTATTTACTTTCTATAATTTGTTGTCTGCTGTATTCATTGAAATAAAAATTACATTTAGTGTAGATTAGTTGCATTTGACCAAACTAGGTGATTGTGAGAAAATAAAAAGAACACATCAAACAAACTTCCAACCTAGGTGTGGAAACTACCATACAAATATTTCTGGTTGAACCCACCCAATTCATCAAAAAATTACCAAAAAGGGCATGATCACAAGTGCCTCTCCTCTGAGGTGTAGACCTAGCATTTTTCCATTCCCCTTCGAGACATGGATACATTAGCCTGAAGGAAATGAGTGCAAAAATTTTAGATCTACAATGAAACAAATAATTCTTTATTTCTAAATTAATTTGAAAGAGAGTTTGAAAGTGATAGAGTTTTTTGTTGAGTACAAAATATTGTGAGTGTGAAACATATTAAGTCTCTAATTATTATCTATATGTTTTTATGGTTAAACAATATTCTGAGTGAAAATTTTTGTGGTATTGAAGAGGTTTTCTGAAAGAGATAAGGTTGAGTTTTGTACGCAAGTTTTACAATTGATTTAAATAAGCCTTTTTGAAATCTAGTGGACAAATTTGAGTAAGTCCTAGAGGGGACTTAAGGATAGAGTTAAATAAGCTTTTGTGAAATCTTATGGACAGATTTGAGTAAGTCCTAGAGGGGACTTAATGACAGAATTGTGTAAGATTTTGTGAAAGATTAAGAACAGATTTATGTGAGCTTTTATGAAAGCTTACAAGCAAATTTGAGGTAAGTCTTGGTGAAGACTTTTTTAGCAGATTGAACAAGTTATAGGGAGGACTTGTTGATAATATTTGAGACAAGTCTTGGTGAAGACTTGTTGAGAATATTGGACAAGTTCTAGGGAGGACTTGTTGAGCAAATTAAAAAAGTTCTAGGGAGGACTTGTTGAGAAAATTAAAAAAGTTCTAGAGAGGACTTGTTGAGTAGATTTAAGATAAGTCTTGGTGAAGACTTTTTGATCATATTGAACAAGTTCTATGGAGGATTTATTGAGAAAAATTAAGATAATTCTTGGTGAATACTTGAGAGCAGATTGAGAAAGTTCTTGAGAGAACTTATGTACAAATTTGAGGTAAGTCTTTGAGAATACCTGAGAGCAGAGTTGATTGATTGATTTATTCAAGATTTGGGTCAAGGATTGGAGCAGATATTAGCAGAGTTGATTTATGATTAGATAAAGGTTTGTGTTAAGGCTTGAGGATAAATATTAGTGCAAATTTGAGGGCAGATTTATACCAGACCAGAGACAAACTTGTGAGCATATTTATGCTATATCAAGGATAGTGTTTAGTGCAAATTTGAGATAGATATTGAGCAGAGATAAGAGCAAGATTTAGAGGTGATAGAGCAGAGGATAGTAGTCTCAAGTGGATAGAGATCCATTATCTGGGGTAGTGAGGATAGAGGTCTTTTGAGTGAGGATAAAGGTCTTCAATGGAGAGATATCCACAAGCTAGTGTAGTGGATGCAATAGTTTTCTAGAAGATCACCAACCAGAGCAAAGGAGGAGTTCTCCTATGAATAGAGATCCATGAACCAATAAAGGAGAAGAAGATATCCTATGGATAAATATCCATGAACCAGTAGAGGATAAGGAGTTCTCCTATGGATAGATATCCATGAACCAAAAAAGGAGTTCTCCTGTGGATAGAGATCCACGAACCAGCAGAGGAGAAGGAGTTCTTCTATGGATAGAGATCCATAAACCAAAATAGGATAAGGATTTCTCCTATGGATAGAGATCCATAAAATAGCAGAGGGAATTGGTGTCTCCCTTGGACAAAGGTCCATAAACATTATAATAAGGAAAAATTCCTAAAATATTTGTTGAGAAAATTTTAGTGAAATATTTTCTCCGTGGAGTAGCCCACATTGGGTGAACCAGGTTAAATTGGTGTCTCTATTGTATGTGATGATTTATGCATTGCTTTTATTACTGCTATTAATATTACCATTGATATATTGGAAATATTGTTTGAGAAATAAAAAGTAAAAGTTGATATTATACTATTCACCCCCCTCTCAATATAAGCTTGTGTTCTTCAATTGGTATCAGAGCAGGTTTCTTCGGAAGAGTTTAACAGCTTGAAGGAAAAGCTTACAAGAACATAGATGGATTCTCATAGTGGATCTTCAAGAAATAAGGCAACATTATTCAATGGGAAAAATTATACATTTTGGAGTGTAAGAATGAAGATTTACCTAATGGCACAAGCAAATGATATATGGTAAGTAGTTGAGGATGGGTACACACTGCTAGCTACTCCACCTACAGATAAATATGGTAAGCTTCTACAACTAAATAATTCAAATTCAAAGAAATAAATATTAAATGGTTTATGTAAATTAGATTTTGTAAAAGTTATGCATTGCACATCAACAAAAGATATTTGGGAAAAGTTGTAGAAAATATATAAGGGAGAGAAAAAAGTCAAAATGACAAAATTACAAAATCACAAGAAAACATTTGAAGACCTAAATATGAAGGATGAGGAAGATATTTATGCATACTTACTTCATGTTGATAACGTTGTTAACTCCATTCAAGGACTTGGGTTTAAAGTTGAAGAAACAAATTTTTGTCAAAATATTTTAAGGTCACTCCCTAAGAGGTATAGTGAAAATGTTTAATCCATAGAAGAAAAAAAATATATTGAAAATTTGATAAGGGATGAGTTACATGGAACTCTCACAACTTTTGAGATGAGAATAGGAAAGAATTCTATCACCCAGAAAGAAGCAACTTTCAAAGTTACAAAGAAGACAAAGGATAAGAAGTCAGATTCAAGTACTAAGTTATCCATTTATGAAGAAGCAAAATATGGCATAAGGAACAAGGACACATGAAATTATAAAGGTACAAAAATAGTTAAGTGTTTCAAATGTGGTAAATATGGTCACTATGCATATGATTGTACAGAAGCTAGAAATAACAGTGGTGATGAGAAACATGATCATAAGAATGGAGAAGTAGGAAAATATATGTACCAAAAGAAAAGTAGGGATGGACAAGGCAAGCAAGGAAAGAAGTTTCTCCAAAGGCATAAAAAGAGTTTTTATGCAGATAATGTAGTCAAGAGTTCAAGTGATAGTGATGGAAGGTCCTCAAATAAAGAAGAAGAAGAAATTCTATTTCTAATAGTAGAAAAAGAAGATGTTAAAAAAAATGTTAAAAGGGAACCGATAATTCTCAAGTGTTTTAGATGTGTTAACTTTGGTCATCTTGAATATCACTGTACAAGGAATGGGTTCAGTTTTAGTGAAGATGAATATGAAGATGATCTTGAAGGTCTAGAAGAAGAAAATCTTCTTATGGCAATAAAAGAATAATGAAGTGCTACTATTAAAGATAAATTAGAAGGGAATTAAGATCATCTAAAAGACAAAGAATAAGAAAATGAAGAGGAAGGAGAAGTTGATATTGAAGGTGAGCTTATTTTTTCTCTTAAGGAATTAAGAAATGTAATAAAGCAAAACTTAAAACTCAAGCTTCAATTTCAAGAATGTGATGAAGATAAAGGAAATCTTATAGAAGATCTAACCAACTCAATAGCTAAGACAAGGAAATTTAAAGAAAAGTTAGAGGCAAAGGTCTTAGAATGTGAAATATTAGAGCATGAGGTAGCTTCACTAAGGAAGGAATTAAAAGAGTCTAAATATAATATACACAAGTTTGGGAGAAGCTCAAAGACCTTAGATAAGATTATCAAGGTACAAATATCTTCATCAAACAAGAAATGGCTTGGTTTTGAAGAGGAACATAGAGAATGAGGAGATGATTCAATCTCAAGCTCCAAAGAAGAAGAAGCTTAAGAGTAAGACAGTTAAGTATAAAGTGAGACTTATGAGAATAAGTTGGAAAATAGAAAGTTCAACAAGGAAAGGAATAATGCATAAATAAGGAACAAATGGGATAGGAAAAATCATAGGGAAGGAGACACTAAGAGACCAATGGGGTCAATGCAAGGGTTCTTCAATGGATGTTGCTTCTCATATCATAGATTTGGACACAATGCTACATGAAAAATATGGACATAGTTTCAACAATAGAAATTTCATAAATGGGCATCTCTTTCAAGGGTATTGCCACTCTTGTAATCAGTTTGGTCATAAAATAGTAAATTGTAGGTTCATGACAAGAATGGATATGGCTTCACCGGGAAGAAATTTAAGAAATTTGTACCTTCAAGGAACCACACCATAAATTATTATAAGTGCAATAATGTTGGACATATGGCTAAGTGGTGTAGAGAAAAATTTCTAGGGATAAGCAGGAACAAGAATATTCAAAGAAATTAGAAGGATTAGTTAAGGAATAAGGTGCAAAAAGACAAAGAGCAGTGTATGCTAGGAGTAGAGATACTCCCACCCAAAAATAACCACCTCAAGAAGATGAGGTGGGGAGGGGGTTGAGCTAAGAGTCTTATCCTTAGTCCCAAGCCCCAAGGGTGGCCCTTTGCCATTGATGTCAAAGGAGGAGAGATTTGAGTTAGGGGGAGAGCATTAAGTCAGGGGGAGCAATTTCTTAGGGGAAGCAGAACTGAAAAAGGTAAAAGAAATGGTTAAAATAAAAAGGGTTGCCATCAATGAAAAAGGGGAAGATTGTTGAAAATTTGAGCAAGTTTGTTGTCATTGATGTCAAGAGGTTGATGTCCAAGTTTCATCGTCATTAATGTCATCAGGTTGTTTTTCCAAAATGCAAGGAAGTGGTTAAAAGAAATAGGATATAATATTTATTTTAAATATTATATGCCTAAAGAGGCCTAAAATATTGAAGATCCAAGGAAGGAGAAGCATGTTTAAAAATAAATAATAATATTATAATATTTTGGGCAAAAGGTTGAGGTGAATAAAAATGAGGTCCATGGAATGTTTAAAAAATAAATACTTGAACCTCAGGAGGCCTTATTTGCTTATGGAACCTGACAATTTTAGTAGGAAAACTCATCCATTCCAATGATGAAATGGTCAGCATCCTCTTCTTTGACAAAGAAAATAATTCTCCTTGGGTCCTGTTGGTCACGAATCTGCCACAGGAAAGGATTTTAAAATAAATGCACCCTAGACCCGGCCAACATTGAAAGGTTGGGAGAAAGAAATGTCTTCCAGACCAATCTCCAGAGAGGGCTGGTTCCCTTACTAAATCTAAGCTTGATTTTAGACTAAAGTTGCAGGAAAGGAATTGGAAATATGCAGAAAGAAATGAGAAATTACAGAAAGAGATGGGAAATATAGCCACAGGCCAAATTTGTCAGATCGGGAAAGATTAATAGCAGATAACTTTAAGCACACTAACAACATATAACAGAAGACAACGACGTAATTCACTTACAACCTTGCGCAGATAACCTTCAAAATCACATTCCAGAACTCACTTCCTCACTAGCAATATTTAAACTCAGATGCAGAATTCAAATTAAGCAGCAGATAAGAAATGCGAGCGTAAATGAGGAATGCATAAGACAGAAGGGAAAACACACAAAAAATTGCTTGCAAAACCAGAGGCCAAATATCTTTCATTCATGCAAAGAACTTGAAAGCTTTTCAGCAAAAGTCTCTCTCTCGATGTCTCTTTTTGAGATATACATTGATATTTATAGAGGTCTTGCCTCTTTGTAGCATTTAAAACATAAAACGGACCTCCTCGAGATCTACAAAATGTGCAGCAACAATAAGGAAATGATCCCCTTAAACCAGCCTCGGAGAAACCAGAAATTAAATGAAACATGGAACCGGTCGTCTTCATTAAATGGTCATCCTCGGAGCATGCTAGAACCGTTAGAAATCACGAACAGAAGCTTTTAATAATGGAGGCATCTTCAATTCTGGTGCTTCGCTACAGGCCTGAGCACGTTGTTCTACCTTGCACGCATTGGAAAGCAGCAAAACATTCAATTCTGGAGTGCTTTTAATCCTCGAAAATCGCAATATTTCATCGGGCCGTTTGAACTGCTTTCTGGCATGAAACTGTGATAGGTCGCGAAAATGCGACATGTCGCGAAATCATGACATATTTCTCTTCCATATGCTTTTGCCATTTTGGATCGCGAAAATCAACCATGTCACGAAATCGTGACGTATTCGGCTCTTTGTTCTCTTTTTTCACCTGAGGTCGCGAAAATGTGACGCGTCACGAAATCGCGACGTTCTTTCCTCATATTGTCCTTGCACTGTTTCAAACCGTGAAAACGCGACAAGTCACGATTTCGCTACATCTTTCTCTCTTCGGCTTTATCTTCCTGATACGTCATGAAATCGTGACATTCTCCTTTGTTGGGACTTCTTTCCTCAACATGTAGCGAAATCGCAACATGTTCTTTCATCTGCCTTCTTCACTCCTCCAAGTCACGAAAACGTCACCATGTCACGAAATCGCGACAATTCTCCTGCTTCTGTGTCCTTCTTCTGTCCACCTGCGAAACTGCACCATGTCACGAAATCGCGACAGTTTTCTCTTCCTTGGCCTTCATCCTCTTGCAGGTAGCGAAAATGGAACATGTCGCGAAATCGTGACATTTCTTGTCTATTTAGCTTTTCTCCACAATATGTCACGAAATCGTGACGTTTCCTTGCTTTCTCTATTGCTTTCGCTTTCTGTCACGAAATCGCGACGTCTTGCTCTTGCTTGGTCTCATCTTCAAAAATGTCACGAAATCGCGACGCCTTTCATGCCTTATGCTTTTTCTTCAACTTGACCGCGATAATGCGACATGTCGCGATATCGCGACGATTTTTACATTCTGGCCCTTGTTCATTTTTCTGTCGCGAAATCGTGACAAGGTTCATAGTCATTGCCCTTTGCTCAATTATGTCACGATTTCACGACAATTTCTAACATTCTGCTCCATGGCCATCGCAAGTCACGAAAACGCGACATGTCACGATTTCGCTACAACTTCACTGCTCTGCCTCCGTTGACCATTTTGACCATGATTTTGGAACACGTCGCGATATCGCGACATTTTTTGACTTTGCTTCTCTCTCCTCAAAAGACCCGCGATAACGCGACATGTCGCGATATCGCGACGGTTTTGAACCTGTGCTCTCCATGCTATTTTCGGTCGCGATATCGCGACAGTCTTCGGACTTAGCTGTTTTGGCACCAAAACTCGTAGAGAAACACAGAGGAATGAGAACTTTAACAATTAATGCATGAATAATCATGAATCAAAACAATGTGGCAAAAATGCCAACATTCTTGGCGGCTCGTGGGGTATACAGTTCTGCTGTATGCACGAATCCCAGGCCTGAATCCATTGGGCAACAGAGTCAAGAAAACATGAGAAGCAGGAAAGTAAGTGCTGACTGATAGGAAACATCTCTGTAGACTGCTGCAACAACTCTTGCTGAAAACTTCAAATAAATCTGTATTTGGCTTAGCTCACCAGGTGCTGGAAAAGGAACTCCATGACAGTGATGAAAGCACCGGGGTTGCAAAACGGAAATGAACGGAATGAGGGGAGTGAGGACTATGGAATGGAAATTGTAAAGGATGGAATGGTGGGAATGGAAGGAATGAAAGTAGTAGAGATACAACAACTAAAGAGGGAGCTACTGTGTTATCAGTTGTAGGGATGGAAAAGCGGATAATGAAAATGAAGGTAAATGAGATGGTGAAAATGCGGTATGAACTGCTGATAAATGCTGAAAAGAAAACAAGGATTGGAAGAAAAGGGAAATAAAGAAACGGGAATGTCAGAGGGGGAAAAGAAACAACAGTAGTGGCTTAATTACAGACGGCAGAAGAAAGAAATGAGTGAAGAAGGGAATGAAAGTAAGGGAGGGGAAGGAAGAAATTAACAAAAGCCACTATCTGTTGGGAAGGAAGAGAGAAAAAAGAAAGAAATAAACGTACCTGCGGGCTCGCATGCAAAAAGAGCCGAAGTTGACAGAGGAAATTCAACAAATTTTTTTTTTCTTTTTTTATTTTTTTCTTTTTTTTTTTACAAAAGCAAAATAACTGTACAAGGTAATACTGGACCCATACTTCATGGAGTGTAGGCTTTTAGATGAAAGCCGTTCACTGAAATAGGAAGTGGGCTACCATCCAACTCTTCCAGATGAAACGAATTTGCTGCACCAGCACTGACAATGCGAAATGGTCCCTCCCATAGAGCATCAAACTTCTTGTGCATTCCTGGCTTGGCTTTCTTTTCATTCCATTTCAGGACCAAATCACCCACCTTAAGTGGTCGCTCAGCAAAATTTTTATGGAACCATTTTGAAATAACCTGTGTATGCTTAGCAAATTCCTCATAGGCCAAAGAACGTTGCTCTTCCAACTGCAACAACTGAGCCAACCGCATATCCATAGGATCTATATCTGCTTCATCATCCTGAAATCCCTGCAACTATTGCAAAACTGGTAATTCTAGATGAACAGGAAACCTTGCCTCTTTTCCATATACCAGGGCATATGGTGAAGTCTTGATAGACTTCTTGATCGAAATCCTATCTGCCCATAAGGCTTGATTTAGCAGAAGGTGCCATGATCTCTTGTTATCCCCCAAGGATCTCTTCAAAATTCGTAGCAAGTTCTTGTTTGTAGACTCTGCCAAGCCATTCCCCTGAGGGTAATAGTTAGAGGATGTCTTCAGGAAAACACCATATTTGTTTGCAAATTTTGCTAGCTCAGCTCCAACGAATGGAGTTCCATTATCTATGATAATAGCATCAGGAATGCCAAAACGTGTGATCAGTCCTTCGATGAAAGAGATCACCACTTCTTGATTTGCAATCTTGGTTGGAATAGCCTCAGACCATCTCGTGAAATAATCTGTAGCTGTCAAGATATACTTGTGTCCAGCTGAAGAATTCGGATCAATGATCCCAATAAAGTCCAATCCCCACTACTGGAAAGGTGCTTCAACCTGAATTGGATGCAGGGGCAATGATGCATTCCTAACCCTTCCTGTATACCTCTGACATCTGTCGCATGCTTGAGCAATCCTGAAAGCATCTGTGAACAAAGTTGGCCAATAGTAACCAGCCCGAATAATTTTCAAAGCCATTGGTCTACCTGCATAGTGTCCTCCTGATATGCCAGAATGAAACTCCTCCAGGAGTCTAGCCTTCTCTGATTCCTTGACACACCTTAAAAGAACGCCATCAATATTTTTGAAAAATAACCCCTCGGGCAGCAACACATACCTGAGAGCTTGCAGGCGAAACCTTCTCCGTTGTGAGGCATCTAACTGTGAAGGGCATCTGCCAGTTGTGAAATAGTTAATCAGGTCCTCAGCCCAATCTTGTCCTTGTACTAAGAGGTTCACCAGATTCCTATCTTCAGCAAGATCATCTGCTTGATAATCAATTATCCCAGATGCTGCAGTCTTTGCTAAGTGTTGGCATAAGGCCTTACCCCGCACCAGCTTGGTCGGATGAATCTCAACATCAAATTCTTGAATTTTGGTGACCCAACCAACGCGTTTATCACCCATCTCACCCTGAATGATGAAATTCCTTACATCTGGATGTATAACATAGACGACTGTCTTACTCTGAGATATAAAATGCTTGAATTTCTTAAGAGACTTCATGACAGCATATACCTATTTTTCAATGAAATTATATTTTGCCTCATGAGGTAAGATAACCTGACTAAGGAAAGCAATGGGCCTTTCATTCCCATCATCTCCTTTCTGTGTGAGTACTGCGGCATAGCTCTCATCTTCTCCAACTGCATACAGAATGAAATCTTTTGAATAATCAGGATTAATTAATACAGGAGCCTGCGCTATTCTGTCCTTAATCTCCTGGAATGCCTCCTTCCTCTGAGTCGTCCACTTAAATTCTGCGTCTTTCTTCAACAACTCAGTCATGGGCTTTACAACCTGGGCAAAGTCAGAAATGAACTTCCTGATAAAATTAATCTGCCCAAAGAAAGACTGCAGCTCTTTCTTATTGGCAGGGAGCGATAGTTTCTTCAATGCTTCGACCCGAGATGGATCAATTGCCAAACCATATTCTGAAATAACATGCCCCAAGAGTTTACCTTCCTTCACTGCAAAAACTGACTTCTTTGGATTAATGGAAATACCAAACTCTCTACATTTTCCAAAGATTTGCCTCAGATGAGAACAGTGATCCTCCCGTTTATGTGAAAAGACAGTCATATCATCCAGATAAATGACAATAATTTTGTTCAAAAGCTCCTCGAATGCAATGTCCATGGCTCTCTGGAATGTGGCCCCAACGTTGGACAATCCGAAAGGCATGCGCTGATAAGCAAAAGTGCCCCACTTGGTTGTGAATGCAGTTTTGTACTGGTCCTCATCTCTAACCCAAATCTGGTTATATCCAGAGAAACCATCTAGCAGTGAGAAACGCTGAGCCCCAGCAACAACATGAAGTATCTGATCAATGCGAGGCAAGGGGTAGTGATCTTTCAGAGATGCGCGGTTCAAGTTTCAAAAATCTACACACAGTCGTATGTCTCCATTTTTCTTTCGAACCGAAACCAGATTAGCGACCCAAGTCGAGTGCTTAACCGGATATATAATCTTGGCCTGCAACATTTTCACAAGTTCGGCCCTCATGAGAGTCTCAATATTTGGATTCATTGGTCGCTTCTTTTTCTGAAGGGTTTAACTCCTTCCTCCAACTCAATAGTATGCTAAATAATCTGTTTGTCATATCCCCTCAAATCCTCGTAAGTCCAGGCCACAATATCAAAAAATTCTTGACACAGTTGCCTAATCTCTTGCAATTCATCAGGAGTAGAATCAGTCCCAATCTTAATGACCTTGTTGGGTTCCAACTGCAGCTCCATATACTCCTTCTTGTCGATCTCAATCCGATGTTTCTTGGACCGATCATGCTGATCAAACAAACTTTCTAGAGTGATAAGACCTTTCGGAATATGATTATTCCGCAACTGAATCAGACCATCTGTTTCTTCGTGCTCCAAAGTTCTTCCTTTGATAGTGGCAGCCTCTTGAATCAAAAAGTTAACAATTTGCTCATCACTCTCGAAGACTTGCCAGAAAGTATCTTTGTCTGGGACACTAGGTCTGTACACCATTCTTACTGTCTTTGGTTTCTTTACTACCTGCTCAATGGGAGAAAAATTTGCTCCAAGAGATGCTAGAAGATCAGCATGCTTATTCAGCTCTCGTGAAATGGCTTGAATACTCAGAGCTGTGAAAGACTCAAACAGGTCCCAAACTTGATTGCGATATGCTTTGAGATAATGCTGCTTGGACACACACCTGTTTGTTACTTGGTTTACAATCAACTTAGAATCACCAAAAATCTGCAACCGTTCAATTCCCAATTTTCTTGCCTTTTTCAAGCCTAGGCATAATGCTTCGTACTCGGTGGCATTGTTAGTACAATTCCAAGTGAGACGGTATGAATATGTTCTTTGTAAACCAGAGGGAGAAATCAGAACAATACCTACTCCTGCACCATTTTTGCATCTTGCCCCATCAAAATACAACTTCCATAATTGATCGGGGACAGAGCTCTGATCATCTTGGTTAAGAAGTTCCTGCATTGCGCCATCCTCAGGCTTTGTGATAGAATAACAACCGATTTCAGTCTCCAGCATAGCATTGAAATCAAGCATAGAAAACCCGTCTTCCAACTGAAGCTCATCCAAAACCTCATCCACCAGATCAGGACCTTCTAACTCTTCGGTTAGCATGTTGACAGACTGCATGGTCTTTCCTGCTTCATCCAACCTTTCAATATGAAAAGAGGAAGGTTTTTCATTATGAATTCGGATTCTCTTTCCTTTAAAAGGGATCTCCAAGTGAGAATAATCCAGTGAAAGATAACCTCCCAACTTTGCAGTAAATTCTCTTGATAAGCACATACTGAAATACGGTTCTAGATCAACCACAACTATCTCCTGAATGACTGTAATCTGAGGCATACTGTGTAAAATAATCGGGACATCCTTGATTACCCCTACTATTTTCATAGGAGTACCATCTAACTGCAAGACTCCAGGGCTACTTCGTGTGTATTCCATACCCATAACTTCGCAAACTGCCTTTGGCATGACAGTTGTAGCGGCACCAAAATCAATCATGTAGTTATGCACGATCCAACCCTCCATTCGAAGTGACAGATAAAATGGGGGTGGTCTATTCTTACCAGTGATGGAGGTGGTTAATGCTTGAGCATAAATTGTCTGGGTAGGGCTATTCTCATTATCCTTCACAGATTTCAAAGATTCTTGTAATAAATCTACCTGTCCAGGCAATTGTAATGCATCATAAAGACTAACCTTTGCTGGGATCTTCTTCAATTCTTCAACAATGTTGTATGCAACAGCAGCAGATTCCTTCTTTTCAACGGGGGGATCATATCTGCTTCGATACTGCTGAGTGGCTTCTACTCTCAACCTTTTGGTCAATGATGGGTACTTCAGCTTTTCTCTTGCTTGCTCCTCTGCTTCTGATCTAACCTGTGTAGCTGCAGCTTTTTCTTGTACTCTATGTGGAACAAGATCTTTTGGTAAAACAGGTGCATCTAGCTTTGATACTGGCATAGGAGTTTTCACTTGTTTTCTCAAATCAGTTGGCACTTTTAATGGCTCTAGCTTAGCCAGATCTATTGTAACAGGCTTCTTTCCAGTCCTTGTGAGAACTGAAACTTGTTCTTCTGATGGAACCATTAAGCTATGACCTATCTCAGAGATCATGTTGACTTGCCCTCCCGAAGAACTAGCGGCCAAGGTCTGCACATAATTCAAATGAACCATGCAAGTATCTTCACCATGTGGATCATTACATGTTGAACACCAATATGTTCTTTCTGCAAGGACTGCATCTTCATTTGCCAAAACAGTCGGGTTCTTCTCGGGTGCTTTGCTTGTTGAAGCAGCTTGTTCTCTAGTAATCGACGAAGGCTGAAATCTCCTGGGCTGGAAATCTCGCTCAGCTTGCTTCCTTTCAATCAGCGTGATCTTATTGCCCATTGCTCTTATCGTAGAATTGGCAGATTTTACCTCTTGCAAGAGTGTTGTATAAGGATCAGGATTTACAGGCGTAGGAGGTGCTGGTAAGGGCAAAGGTGCTGGCGATGCTGGTAATGCTAGGAATGAAGTGGAAGCAGGGAATGGCAGAATACTGGGTGCAGGCAACTAGGGATTTGCTGAAGTAGGGAGCTGAGGAACTAGGATGGGTGCAATCTGAGGTGCACTGGAGCTCCATGATGGTACAGGATACATAGAAGACATGGATTGCAAAAATGAACTAGGATATAAATGTTGTGGAATATCAGGTAAAATGGGCATTGCTACCTTTGGAGGAAGCCTACCGATTGCAATCAAGTCTGCCTCCGCCTTTTGTGCTTGTTCGAACAGTTTGGGAAGGTCATCACATTGGACTGCCTGATCGCCAAGCCAATGTCTGTGTTGAACGCTCGAAGATAGTAGAAGGTAGCTTGCTCAGGGGTAGGGCGAAGACCTTCAGGCACTCGCTGCCAACTTCTGGTAAATCGAACATTGAAATCTGCTATCGCCTCCTGTGGGTGCCTCTGAATTGCGTTAAACTGATGCAGCAAAGAAAATGGATTAGCCTGTTGATGAAAATTCTTAACTAACAGTTCTCCTAGTTGATCCCATGATGCAATAGTGCCCATTTTTGCAGAGATCGGTACCAATACATCAATTTTCCTCTCAAGGATAGTACTAATAACTTCACCATCACATCTTCATCTGTTATATCATGAATGGCTGCCAAAGAAGCTATATCATGAATATGTTCATATGCAGTCTTACCAGTACCATCATAGGTTGGCAAGGCTTTCAAAGCATCCTGAGGAACTGGATTTTGAGCCTGCAAATTCAAGGCTCCTGAACCATTCCATGCTGAAAACTACCTGGGTTGAGGATACTGGGCCATTGGGACTAGTGGATGTGTCTGAGAAGATGGAAAACTAGCAACAATACCAGGGATGTTTGTGGATATGGCAGATGATGCGAGCGATGGGGAAACCAACCTAGAGTGTTCACCTCTTTTTGTGCTGTCAAGTTCAAAAAACTCAACAAGATTTTCAACTTTTTTGGACTTCGATCTCGTGATCATGAAGTACAACTTTCACTGTATCCACGTTCAGAGATTTTTGGGTACTGCAGAGTCACCAAATGTTCTAACTATACGGCATGAAGGCGAACATTAAACCCTCAATACTATGGGATCTTTCTGAGACAGAACAAATCTATCCCACCGGGCGTGCCAAAAACTGTTGGTCATGAATCTGCCACAGGAAAGGATTTTAAAATAAATGCACCCTAGACCCGACCAACATTGAAAGGTTGGGAGAAAGAAATGTCTTCCAGACCAATCTCCAGAGAGGGCTGGTTCCCTTACTAAATCTAAGCTTGATTTCAGACTAAAGTTGCAGGAAAGGAATTGGAAATATGCAGAAAGAAATGAGAAATTACAGAAAGAGATGGAAATATAGCCACAGGCCAAATTTGTCAGATCGGGAAAGATTAACAACAGATAACTTTAAGCACACTAACAACATATAACAGAAGACAACGACGTAATTCACTTACAACCTTGCGTAGATAACCTTCAAAATCACATTCCAGAACTCACTTCCTCACTAGCAATATTTAAACTCAGATGCAGAATTCAAATTAAGCAACAGATAAGAAATGCGAGCGTAAATGAGGAATGCATAAGACAGAAGGGAAAACACACAGAAAATTGCTTGCAAAACCAGAGGCCAAATATCTTTCATTCATGCAAAGAACTTGAAAGCTTTTCAACAAAAGTCTCTCTCTCGATGTCTCTTTCTGAGATATACATTGATATTTATAGAGGTCTTGCCTCTTTGTAGCATTTAAAACATAAAACGGACCTCCTCGAGATCTACAAAATGTGCAGCAACAATAAGGAAATGATCCCCTTAAACCAGCCTCGGAGAAACCAGAAATTAAATGAAACATGGAACCGGTCGTCTTCATTAAATGGTCATCCTCGGAGCATGCTAGAACAGTTAGAAATCACGAACAAAAGCTTTTAATAATGGAGGCATCTTCAATTCTGGTGGCTTCGCTACAGGCCTGAGCACGTTGTTCTACCTTGCACGCATTGGAAAGCAGCAAAACATTCAATTTTGGAGTGCTTTTAATCCTCGGAAATCGCAATATTTCATCGGGCCGTTTGAACTACTTTCTGGCACGAAACTGTGACAGGTCGCGAAAATGCGACATGTCGCGAAATCGTGACATATTTCTCTTCCGTATGCTTTTGCCATTTTGGATCGCGAAAACCAACCATGTCACGAAATCACGACGTATTCGGCTCTTTGTTCTCTTTTTTCACCTGAGGTCGCGAAAACGTGACGCATCGCGAAATCACGACGTTCTTTCCTCATATTGTCCTTGCGCTGTTTCAAACCGTGAAAACGCGACAAGTCACGATTTCGCTACATCTTTCTCTCTTCGGCTTTATCTTCTTGATACGTCGTGAAATCGTGACATTCTCCTTTGTTGGGACTTCTTTCCTCAACATGTAGCGAAATCGCAACATGTTCTTTCATCTGCCTTCTTCACTCCTCCAAGTCGTGAAAACGTCACCATGTCACGAAATCACGACAATTCTCCTGCTTCTGTGTCCTTCTTCTGTCCACCTGCGAAACTGCACCATGTCGCGAAATCGCGACAGTTTTCTCTTCCTTGGCCTTCATCCTCTTGCAGGTAGCGAAAATGGAACATGTCACGAAATCGTGACATTTCTTGTCTATTTAGCTTTTCTCCACAATATGTCGCGAAATCGCGACGTTTCCTTGCTTCCTCTACTGTTGCCGCTTTCTGTCACGAAATCGTGACGTCTTGCTCTTGCTTGGTCTCATCTTCAAAAATGTCACGAAATCGCGACGCCTTTCATGCCTTATGCTTTTTCTTCAACTTGACCGCGATAATGCGACATGTCGCGATATCGCGACGTCTTTTACATTCTGGCCCTTGTTCATTTTTCTGTCACGAAATCGTGACAAGGTTCATAGTCATTGCCCTTTGCTCAATTATGTCACGAAATCACGACAATTTCTAACATTCTGCTCCATGGCCATCGCAAGTCGCGAAAACGCGACATGTCACGATTTCGCTACCTGCTCTGCCTCCGTTGACCATTTTGACCACGATTTTGGAACACGTCGCGATATCGCGACATTTTCCGACTTTGCTTCTCTCTCCTCAAAAGACCCGCGATAACGCGACATGTCGCGATATCGCGACGGTTTTGAACCCGTGCTCTCCATGCTGTTTTCGGTCGCGATATCGCGACGGTCTTCGGACTTAGCTGTTTTGGCACCAAAACTCGTAGAGAAACACAGAGGAATGAGAACTTTAACAATTAATGCATGAATAATCACGAATCAAAACAATGTGGCAAAAATGCCAATAGGTCCTCACCAACATATAGGCTCCAAACTCCATCACTAGAAGGTTTAGGCTGTGGGATAGTCTATATTCTATTAGAAGTGCTTTTCCTAACCTTCTGTGGATCCTTGTTGGTGAATTTAATACACCTCTTTTTCCCTCTGACAAAAAATGAGGTATTGGTTCTTTTACTAAAAGCATGGAGGACTTCTATGATTTCATAACCAAAAATAATCTGATGGATGTAAATTTGAAGGGAAATCAATTTACTTGGTCAAACATAAGGTGTGGTTCCCAACTTATTCAAGTCAAACTTGATAGAGTGTTATTTTCTTAGGAAGCCTTGGCTATATGGGGTGATGTCAATCTTCAATCCCTTCTTAAGATAGGATCTGATCATAGCCCCATTCTCCTAGACTCTAATAATCCCAAAATTTACAAAACCCCTTTCAAATTTGAAGCCATGTGGATGATACATCCTGATTTCAAATAAAGGATTACTCAATGGTGGCAAACTGATATTCAAGGGTGTCCTTCATTCATACTAGCTCAAAAGCTCAAATTAATCAAATAAAATCTTAGAATATGGAATAGAGATATTTTTGGAAATATTTTTCAAAACAAATAGGATATCAAGAATAGGTTGGCCTCAATTGAAAAGGAAATTCTAGGACAGGGTTGTTTCAGTGAGCTGAGAGGTGAAGAAAATTTTTTTTTATCACAATATCTTGCAATGTGAAGAAAAATTTTGGAGATAAAAGTCTCATGATACTTGGCTTAAACAAGGAGATTCTAATACTATATTTTTTCATGTTTCTACTATGAGACACAGAAGCAATAACAGGATCAAGGAGATTCGATGCCAGGATGGAAGAATCACTGATGATATCAAGGAAATTAGATCTGAAGGGGTGGCTCATTTCATGCACCTACTTGAAGAAGAACAAAGATCAAATTATGAAATTCCCAGGATTTCTTATTTCAATTCATTCCTAACCTTATTTATGAAGAAATTAACAACAATCTAACTACTGTTCTTTCTGATGATGAAATCAAAGTGGCTCTTTTCTCAATGAAACCTGATAAAGCTCCTGGACCTGATAGTTTTTCCCCTAGATTCTTTCAAGATTTTTAGGATTTATTAGGGCCAGAAGTATGTGTTGCTATTAAAAAAATACAAGTTTCCAAAGTTATTCCCAGGGGTTTTAATTCTACCTTCATTGTGCTCATACAAAAAATCCAAAATGCTAGTAATTTCAATGACTTTCGACCAATTAGCCTTTGTAATGTCATCTACAAAATTTTGACAAAAGCCATAGTCATCCATTTGAGATATGTCATGCCCCTCATTATCAATCAGTGTCAAGGAATCTCAGTCAGAGGCAGATCCATCTTAGATGGAATCATCTCATTTCATGAAGCAATTCACTCTATCTCACACAACAAAAAAGCTACTTTTCTTCTCAAATTAGACATGAACAAAGCCTATGATAGAATTAATTAGGATTTCCTTCTTGCAATCTTGAAAAAGTTTGGTTTCCATCCTGACTGGATCTCCCTAATCAAAGGATGTATTTCTTCTACCTGGTTTTTCATCCTAATTAATGGATCGCCCGTAGGATATTTCCAAAGCAGTAGAGGGTTAAGACAAGGTGATCCTTTATCTCCACTCCTCTTCATCATTGCTACTGAGGCTCTTGGTAGATCAATCATGGATACAAGACAAGCTTGTATAATTTTAGTATTATAGGTCACCTCTCAATGTAATCCCATCACCCATCAACAATTTGTCGATGATACCCTTTTATCCACTTTTGCTTCTGTTAATGAAGCCAATATTATCAAACACATTCTTCTCTTGTATGAAGAAGTTGTTGGCCAAAGGATCAACTTTTAGAAAAGAAAAATATATTTCCTCAATACCCCTTTAAGAAGACAAGTTACAATTGCCAACATCCTTGGATGCTCTATCTCTTCCTTGCCTTCATCCTATTTGGGAATGCCTCTTTTTGTGGGGAATGCTAAAGAAAATTTATGGGATAACGTCATTGAAAGACTCCAAAAGAAGCTTTATACATGGATAGGAAATATTCTCTCTCAAGCTGGAAAAATTACTCTCACTATGGCTTACCTTCAAAGCATTCCTGTTTACTTTCTCTCCTTGTTCAAGGCTCCTGTCAAAGTCTATTAGAGAATAGAATAGATCCAAAAGTACTTTCTTTGGACAAGATCTAAGAACAAAAATAGATTTCATTTAGTTGCTTGGGATAATGTCTACAAACCTAAGGAGCAGGGAGGTTTAGGGCTAAGAATAATCCATCTCAATTTAGCTCTTCTGGCTAAACAGGCTTGGCATCTCATCTCAAATGATGATGTTGATTGGGTAAAAATAATCAAAAGAAAATACCTTCAATTTTTTGAGTTCCTTTTTGGTGATATTCCTTCTTCAGGTTCCTCCTTTTGGAATTCAATATGTGTGGCTAGATCAATCATCAAAAAAGGACTAAGGTGGAAAATTGGCAATGGCAAATCTATCCACTTTTGGGAAGACAGGTGGCTAGGTTACCAACCTCTCCTTCAATTTTTTGAGCTCAGAAGGTTAATTGATATTACCAAAAATATGTTCGGTCCCTTGGTGGCTGATTTCATTTCCATTTCAAATGGATCAAGAATTTGGAAAAGACTAGCCATTCCATATTTATTAGCTGAAATCTCATCTCTTGAATCTCGATTATCTTTTGTTTGAATCCCCTCAGGGGACTCTACCGATCATCCTATTTGGGAACCCACTGATTCAAGAGAATTCTCTATCAAATCAGCCTACTTGTTATCTCTTAGTGTCACTAATACTGTCTTTCCTTTCAAGCTGGTCTGGACCAAATATCTAACTCCTAAAGTAGCTTCCTTTTCCTGGATTTGCATTCAAGATCACATCCTCACAACAAAAAATATTATTAAGTGGGGTATTCCCCTCCCCAATAGATGCTTCCCGTGTCTCTCCGATTGGGAATCCACTTCCCACCTATTTATTTTTTATCCCTTTTCCAATATTGTGCTCAATAATCTATTCCTCAAATTCCATCTGGCCTGGGTTTGTCCCCCATATATTTTTTATTTGTTCCTTCAGTGGCCCAATCCCTTTATAAATCCCATCCTCAAAGGATTATGGAAGTTTTATCTTCAACATTTCTTATGGCAAATATGGCTTGAACGTAATAGAAGAATATTTGATAAAAAGGTCAATGATGTGGATTTTATTTCTAATAAAATTATCCTATTTGCCAAAGAGAATATTTTAACAACTCCCCTTGATCCTATCCCTAGTTCTTCCTTTGAGGATGCCCTACTCAAATATTGTCACATTTCCTTTGAGAATGCAATATCTACTAGCCCCTTATCCTCAATATTTAATGTCAAATGGCATCCACACCCTCTTGGATGGGTCAAGCTAAATTTTGACAAAGCTGCCAAAGGGAATCCTGGGATGGCTGGTGTAGGTGGTATCCTAAGAGATCATCGCGGTAATTATATATTTGATTTTATTTAAACTTTGGGAGAACTTTCCAATAATTCTGCTGAAGCTAAAGCGTTGTGGAGAGGTCTTCAATTCATAAAGTAAATTCCTAGAAAAATCATTGTGGAAGGTGACTCCTTGAGCATTATCAACTATCTAAAGAACTCCAAACCTACAGGATGGAATATAAGGAGCATAATTAAGGAAATCAAACTGATCCTTAGCAAGCAACATGAGGTTATTGTCCAATATGCTTTTAGAGAAGCCAATTTAGTTACTGACATGTTGGCAACCATTAGGGTCTCTACCCGTGGAATGATGACATGGATAGATTCTCTTCCTCCCGAAGTTGCGGTGCTTGCCAGGTTGGATCAAAATTCTTACCATCATGATGAAGCTTAAACATATTACATGTGTTTTCATTCATTACCTTCATTTTATTGTAAGGGTTATTTTGTCTCCTTTCCCAATGTTGCCCTAACATTTTAACCTTACCTCGAATTTCACCTTTATCACCTTTCATATCCTTTTTTTGTACGTTTCACCACCTTTTCAAATTGTCCCCACCGATTTTTTGATAACCATCATGCCTTGGAATTCCAATGCTTTTTCAAACACTACCTATAATCATTTCAGGCTCGTGCTCCTCAGAAATGGTTTGCCTACCCCTTTGAGAGATTTCCTTCGATGGACACCCTTTCGCTTTGTTTCGAGGAATGTCCTTTTGGGTTTTTCAAATTTCCTTGGTTCTAGTGCCAGCTATGTCTTTTTCTGGTCCTAGTTTTCAAGTGATCCAATAAGTCAACTTTATCACCTTTATGTGCACTTTCCAATCATTCTCTACTATTTTTGGGGTCCAAAAATCCTCCTCGATCCCAGTCTTGCCCAATATCCGATTCCTTTTGGGGTTTTTTCCTTTTTGAGGTTTATTTTCTAGTTGAGGAGTATTGTTCTATATCATTACAGGCTTAATCCCCTCACAAATAATCCTTTTTCCTTGTTTCTATTTTTGGTTGCAATTTCTTTGTCCTATTTCATCCTCTAGGTTTTTTACTATTCTGCAACAATGAAGGAAGGGAAAATTGATTATGTTGAGCCTGAGGTCTATGAGATGGAGACTACTGCTGAAGCTATTTTGAAGGACAAAGGAGGTCTCATTCCATTCTTCAAAATGTTCTCTGGTACCAACTGGGATGCTACGATGGCTTTTGCAAATACATGGGAGAATGGCGTTATCACTATCCATGGAGTCAAGTTTCAAATCATGTTGGAGATTATTTTTGAACTAACTGGGTAGGCCCTCGATGGTTGGATAGTAAGGAGGAACAAGCACAATTGGGAAGCCAAGCTATCCCTTTTTGACTCTTCATCCCAGGTGCAAAAACTCCACAAAAAAGGTCTGTATCGACACCATTTATCCACTCCTTGGAAGGAAATACTAAAGCCTGTTATGTAGTACCTTACAATTGATGATCCTGAATCCCAATTATGTAGTTTCTATTTATCCTTTATTAACCATTTTAGAGATGCCAAGATGTTAAACATCCCTACTGCTCTATACTGGTCCATTGATTATGCCATCACTTCCACCTGTGGTAAGAAATAGGAAGGTTGGCCTTCCCATCAAGGGCTTTTTAAAATCCTCTATGGCTATTTACTCCAAAAATTCCCCAAAGGAAACCTTCCTACCCCAGACTCTTCCAAAGAGAATTCATCTTCTACTCCCAGCCCTAAAGCCACCAAATCCAAAAGGAAAAGTAAAACTGAGAAACCCCAGTCTGTTTCAAATGTCAAGAAGAAGGTCAATCTTGAGAAAACGCCTGTCCGATGCTCTCAAAGGCTCAAGTTTAAGGACACTCCTACTCCTACCACTTAAATTATCAAGAAAGAACAAAAATCTAATTATGACTCTACTAATGTGGTAGAAAAGTATCTTGAGTCAAGGTTTGAGTTCCATGGTGTGAGATTTTGGAAGTGCAGTACTTGGTTAGGGTTTGTAAGCAAGTTGTGTTTCATTGGGTGAATGGTTGAGTGAAGTTGGATGAGCATTATTGATTGAAAGCATTGGAGTGATAGTTCAAGTTTTATGAAATAAATTATCCTCTATTTCTGAATTGATTTGAAAGAGAGTTTGAAAGTGATAGAATGTTTTGTTTAGTATAAAACATTGTGATTGTGAAACATATTGAGTCTCTAATAATTCTCTATATGTTCTTATGGTTAAACAATATTTTGAGTGAAACTTGTTTGTGGTATTGAAGAGGTTTTCTGAAAGAGATAAATTTGATTTTTGTATGTAAGTTTTACAATTTATTTCAATAAGCCTTTTTGAAAGCTAGCGGATAGATTTGAGTAAGTCCTAGAGGGGACTTAAGGACAAAGTTAAGTAAGATTTTGTGAAATCTTGTGGATAGATTTGAGTAATTCCTAGAGGGAAATTAAGGACAGAATTGTGTAAGCTTTTGTGAAAGCTTAAGAACAGATTTGTGTGAGCTTTTATGAAAGCTTACAAGTAGATTTGAGACAAGTCTTGGTGAAGACTTGTAAAGCAGATTGAATAAGTTCTAGGGAGGACTTGTTGAGTATATTTGAGACAAGTATTGGTGAATACTTGTTGAGTATATTGGACAAGTTCTAGGGAGGACTTGTTGAGCAGATTTGAGACAATTCTTGGTGAAGACTTGAGCAAATTGAACAAGTTATAGGGAGGACTTTTTGAGTATATTTGAGACAAGTCTTGGTGAAGACTTTTTGAGAATATTGAACAAGTTCTAGGGAGGAGTTGTTGAGAAAAATTGAGACAAATATTGGTGAAGACTTGAGAGCAGATTGAGCAAGTTCTTGAGAGGACTTATGGATATATTTGAGGTAAGTCTTTGAGAAGACTTGAGAGCAGAGCTAATTGATTGATTTGTTCAAGCTTTGGGTTAAGTCTTAGAGAATATCTTAGTAGATTTTATTTGTGATTAGATCAAGCTTTGTGTTAAGTCTTGAGGATAGATTTGAGGATAGATATTGGTGCAAATTTAAGGGTAGATTTTTACCAGAACAGAGATAAATTTATGAGTAGATTTGTGCTAGACTAAGGACAATGTTTAGTACAAATTTGAGGTATATATTGAGCAAATATGAGAGCAATATTTGGAGGTGATAGAACAGAGGATAGTAGTCTCGAGTGGATAAATATCCATTAGCTAGGATAGTGAGGATAGAGGTCTTCAATGGAGAGAGATCCACAAGCTAGTGTAGTGGAGGTAGTAGTCTTCTAGAAGATCACCAGCTCGAGCAAAGGAGGAGTTCTCCTGTGTATAGATATCCATGAATGAGTAAAGGATAAGGATTTATCCTATGGATAGAGATCCATGAACTGACATAGGAGAATGAGTTCTCTTGTGGATAAAGATCCATGTACCAGTAGAGGAGAAGGAGTTCTCCTATGGATAGAGATCCATGAACCAACAGAGGAGAAGGAGTTATCCTATGGATAAATATCTATGAACCAGAAGAGGAGAAGGATTTCTCCTATGGATAGAGATACATGAACTAGTAGAGGAGATTTGTGTCTCCTTTGGACAGAGGTCCATAAAAATTATAATAAGGAAGGATTCCCAAGATATTTGTTGAGAAAATTTTAGTGAAATATTTTTTCGTGGAGTAGCCCACATTGGGTGAACCATGTTAAATTGGTGTCTCTATTGTGTGTGATAATTTGTGCATTTATTTGATTACTATTATTGATATTGACATTGATATATTGGATAATATTGTTTGAGAAAGAAAAAGTAAAAGTTGGTCTTATACTCTTCACCCCCCCTCTTAGTATAAGATTGTGTTCTTCAATTTGTATCAAAGCAGGTTCCTTCAAAAGAGCTTAACAACTTGAAGAAAAATCTTACAAGAACATATATGGACTCTTAGATTGGATATTTAGGAAATAAGGCACCATTGTTCAGTGGGAACAATTATGCATTTTGGAGTGTAAGAATGAAGATTTACCTAATGCAACAAGGAAATGATATATGGTAAGTAGTTGAGGATGGATGCACATCGCCAGCTACTCCACCTAAAGATAAATATGGTAAGATCCTACAACTAAATAATTTAAAGGTAACAAATGGAATCTAAAATGGTTTATGTGAATCAAAGTGTAAAATTTATGCATTGCACATCAACAAAAGAGATTTGGGAAAAGTTGCAAAAAACATATGAGGGAGACAAAAAGGTCAAAATGGTAAAATTACAAAATCACAAGAAAATATTTGAAGACCTAAAGATGAAGGATGAGGAAGACATTTCTACATAATTACTTCATGTGGATGAGGTTGTTAACTCCATGCAAGGACTTGGGTTTAAAGTTGAAGAAACAAATGTTTGTCAAAATATTTTAAGGTCACTCCCTAAGAGGTATAGTGAAAAGGTTTCAACCATAGAATAAATAAAATATATTGAAACTTTGACAAGGGATGAGTTACATGGAACTCTCACAAATTTTGAGATGACAATAGGAAAGGGTTCTATCCCCCATAAAGAAGCAACTTTCAAAGTTACAAAGAATACAAAGGATAAGAAGTTAGATTCAAGTAATGAGTTATCCAGTGATGAAGAAGCAAACTATGTTAGAAGGAGCAAGGACACAAAAAGTATAAAGGTACAGAAATAGTTAATTGTTTCAAATGTGGTAAATATGGTTACTATGCATATGATTGTCCAGAAGCTAGAAATAATAGTGGTTATGAGAAACATGATCATAAGTATAGGGAAGCAAGAAAATATAGGTATCAAAATATAAGTAGGGATGGATAAGGCAAGCAAGGAAATAAGTTTTTCCAAAGACATAAGACACGTTTTTATGTAGATAAGGTAGGAAAGAGTTCAAGTGATAGTGATGGAAGATCCTTAGATAATTAAGAAGAAGAAATTCTATTTTTGATAGTAGAAAAGAAGATGTTAAGAAAAAGGTAAAAAGAGAACCAATAATTCTCAAGTGTTTTAGGTGTGGTAACTTTGGTCATCTTGAAAATCACTATACAAGGAATGGGTTTGGTTTCAGTGTAGATGAATATGAAGATGCTTTTGAAGGTCTAGAAGAAAAATATCTTCTTATGGCAATAGAATTAGAAGGAAGTGCTACTATTGAAGATAAATCAAAAGGAAATGAATATGATATAAAATACAAAGAATCAAAAAATAAGGAGGAAGGAGAAGTTGATCTTGAAGGTGAGCTTATTTTTTCTCTTAAAGAATTAAGAAAGGTAAGAAGTAGAACTCAAAACTCAAGCTTCAATTTCAAGAATGTGATGAAGAGAAAGGAAATCTTTTAGAAGATCTAACCAACTCAATAGCTAAGACAAGGAAATTTAAATAAAATTTAGAGGTAAAGGTATTAGACTATGAAATATTAGAGCATGAGGTAGCTTCACTAAGGAAGGAAGTAAAAGATTCTAAAGAAAAGATACACAGGTTTGGGAGAATCTCAAAGACCTTGGATAAGATTATCAAGGTACAAAGATCTTCATCAAACAAGACAAGGCTTGGTTTTGAAGAAGAACATAGAGGACGAGGAGAGGAGTCAATCTAAGCTCCAAAGAAGAAGAATATTTAGAAGAAGACAATGAAGGAGAAAGAGATACTTATGAGAATAAGTCAAAAAATAGAAATTTCAACAAGGAAAGGAACAATGTACAAATAAGAAACAGATGGGACAGGAAACAACATAGGGAAGGAGAGACTAAGAGACCAATGGGGTCAAGGCAAGGGTTCATTAATGAACATTGCTTCTCATATCACATGTTTGGATAGAAAGCTATGCAGTGCAGGACACATGAAAAATAGGGATATGGTTTCACCAATAGAAATTTTAGAAATGGGCATTATTTCAAGGGTATTGCTACTCTTGTAATTAGTTTGGTCATAAAGCAATAAATTGCAGGGTTCATGATAGGAATGGATATGGCTTCACCATGAGGAACTTTAAAATATTTGCACCTTCAAGGAACCACAACATTAAGTTTTATAAGTGTAATAATGTTGGGCATATGGCTAAGTGGTGTAGAGAAAAAATTCTAGAGACAATCAGGAACATGAATATTCAGAGGAATTAGAAGGATCAGTTAAGGAAGAAGGTGGACAAAGAAAAAGAGCAATGTATGCTGGGAGTAGAGATACTCCCACCACAAAATTAACCACCTCAAGAAGAGGAGGTGGGAAGGGGACTAATCTAAGAGTATTATCCTTAGTCCCAAGCCCCAAGGGTGGCCCTTTGCCATTGATGTCAAAGGGGGATATATTTGAGTTAGGGGGAGAGATTTGAGGTAGGGGGGAGCATTCAGTCATGGGGAATAAATTTTTAGGAGGAGAAGAACTAAAAAAGGTAAAATAAATGGTTAAAATAAAAAGGGTTGCCATCAATGAAAAAGGGGAGATTGTTGGAAATTTTAGCAAGTTTTGTTGTCATTGATGTCAAGAGGTTGATGTCCAAGTTTCATCATCATTAATGCCATCAGGTTATTTTTCCAAAAGGCAAGGAAGTGGTTAAAAGAAATAGGATATAATATTTATTTTAAATATTATATGCCTAAAGAGGCCTAAAATATTGAAGACCCAAGGAAGGAGAAGTAGGTTTAAAAGGAAATAATAATATTATAATATTTAATATTATAATATTAGGCAAAAGGTTGAGGTGAAGAAAAATGAGGTCCAAGGAATCATTAAAAAATAAATCCTTGAAAAGACCCATTGAGCAGATTTTAAAGGTCATTATTTAATTTATTTAAATTAAAATATTTTAACCATAGGTTAAAATTTTAATTTAAATAAATAATAATGCGCCAAAAGGTTTAAGTTTAAAATTCAAATTTGCTAATCCGATGTGTTGGAGTGCAAAGAAAAAGGTATAAAAGGGGGTAATGATTTTTATTTTAAATCATCCATGCAATTCGTATGCCCAAAAGAGAAAAGAATAATTGTGCATTGCTTAAGAGGGAAGAAGGAATTCACATGTGTTAAAGTTTAAAGAGGTAGACTTCATATTAAGTTCGAGTGGAGTGCCAAACCAATCCCAAAGCATTATGTAGCACAACCGGTGGACAGAGGCTAGTTGAGACGTTTGTGCAAGGTAGGTCAAGGGTTCGATTTGCGTCCCCTTCATTTTGAACACAACAAAGGATTTTTATTAATTTCTAAAATCATCGAAAGCAAGGAATAAAGTGTGGATTGTGCACTTGGAGTTTTGTGTTGAGCGTGTAGCCTAATGGTAGCCTAGCCTTGGGCTAAGGCACTATGGCGGTGATAGGTTATGGGTTCGAGTTTGGACACATTCATAACAAGATACAAATTTGTTTTTAAGACATGGGCCATCACATAAGGTAAGCGCTCGATTTAATTTTTGGCCAAGGTTTTGAAAAGTGCTAGAGGCCACATGATAGTTTTGAAAGGCGCTAGAGGCCACATGATTATTTTTTCAAAGGTGAAATAATAGGGAGTCATAAGGTTGATTAATATTTTAATTTTTTATTAGAATTATAAATAAATATTGGAGTTATAAGGTGTTAACATAAGAAGTTAATTTTTGAATGTTATTTTGTGAAGCTTGGAGTTGATAAGGTGTTAACAAAGGAATTTGATTGTTTATGAATTGAATATTATTTTTGAGAAGTTTGGAGATTATAAGGTGTACTTGAGACTTGATATTTTTTGTATGGTGAAATAATTATTGAGAAAAATATTTGAGTGGAGATTTTGAGTAGATTGTTGCTATCTAACCTTGAAATTGGAAAAGAGGATTTGATTGTGATTGAGATAGGTTTTGAAGACATCTCCATCAAAACAAAAGGTGGGCATATCTTCCTTATGAGTGAAATATTGTTGAATTGAATGTTATGAAATGCAAAGGTGGAGTTAAAATTATTGATGAGTATTTTTGGAAATTTTTGAGTGAGTTTTCATGTGCATGATTTGAGAGTTTATGAAAGAACATGAGTATCATTGTTATGTGAGATTGAGAACTATTTTGATCTAGGGTTTGTGAAATAACATGAGTATCATTATTATGTGAGATTAAGAACTGTATTGAACTAGGGTTTGTGAAATAACATGAGTATCATTGTTATGTGTTATTGAGAACTATATTGAGTTAGATTTTGTGAAAGAACATGAGTATCATTGTTATGTGAAATTAGAATAATCTTGAGTCAAGGTTTGAGTTCCATGGTGTGAGTTGTTGGAAGTGTAGTGAAACACTTGGTTAGGGTTTGTAAGCAAGTTGTATTTCATTGGGTGAATGGTTGAGTGAATTTTGATGAGCATTATTGATTGAAAGCATTAGAGTGATAGTTCAAGTTTTGTGAAACAAATTATTCTTTATTTCTGAATTTATTTGAAAGAGAGTTTGAAAGTGATAGAGTGTTTTGTTGAGTACAAAACATTGTGAGTGTGAAACATATTGAGTATCTAATAATTATCTATATTTTATTATGGTTAAACAATATTTTGAGTGAAACTTGTTTTTGGTATTGAAGAGGTTTTTTGAAAGAGATAAAGTTCATTTTTTTATGCAAGTTTTGCAATTGATTTGAATAAGCCTTTTTGAAAGCTAGTGGACAAATTTGAGTAAGTCCTATATGGGACTTAATGATAGATTTAAGTAAGATTTTGTAAAAGCTTATGGACAGGTTTGAGTAATTACTTGAGGGGATTTAAGGACAGAATTGTGTAAGCTTTTGTGAAAGCTTAAGGATAGATTTGTGTGAGTACTTGTGAAATCTTACAAGTAGATTTGAGACAAGTCTTGGTGAAGACTTGTTGAGCAGATTGAACAAGTTCTATGGAGGACTTGTTGTACAGATTTGAGACAAGTATTGGTGAAGACTTGTTGATTAGATTGGACAAGTTCTAGGGAGTACTTGTGAGTAGATTTGAGACAAGTCTTGGTGAAGACTTTTTGAGCAAATTGAACAAGTTCTAGGGAGGACTTGTTGAGAAGATTTGAGACAAGTCTTGGTGAAGAATTATTGAGCAGATTGAACAATTTCTAGGGTGAATTTGTTGAGCATAATTGAGATGAGTCTTGGTGAAGACTTGAGAGCAGATTGAGAAAGTTCTTGAGAGGAGTTATGGATAGATTTGAGGTAAGTCTTTGAGAATACTTGAGAGCAGAGTTGATTGATTGATTTTTTCAAGCTTTGGGTTAAGTCTTGGATCAGATCTTAGTAGAGTTTATTTGTGATTGGATCAAGATTTGTGTTAAGGCTTGAGGAAAAATTTGAGGATAGATATTGGTGAAAATTTGAGGGCAAATTTGTACCAGACCAAAGATAGAATTGTAAGCATATTTGTGCTAGACCGAGGATAATGTTTTGTGTATATTTGAGATCAATATTGAGCAGAGCTAAGAGTAAGCTTTGGAGGTGATAGAGTAGAGGACAATAATATCCAATGGATAGAGATCCATTAGCCAAGTTAGTGAGGATAGAGGTCTTCTGAGTGAGGATAGAGGTATTCAGTGGAGAGAGATCCACAAGCTAGTGTAGTGGAGGCAATAGTCTTCTAGAAGATCACCAACTAGAGCAAAGGAAAATGAGTTCTCCTATGGATAGATATCCAAAAAATAGTAGAGGATAAGGAGTTCTCATGTGGATAGATATCCAAAAACTAGAGAAGGAGTTCTCCTATGGACAGAGATCCATGAACTAGTAGAGTAGGAGTTCTCCTATGGATAGATACCCATAAACCGGTAGAGGAGGAGTTCTCTTATGGATAGAGATCCACAAACCAACAGAGGAGAAGAAGTTCTCATGTGAATAGAGATCGATGAACCAACAAATGGGATTGGTGTCTCCTTTGGGTAGAGGTCCATAAACATTGAAATAAGGAAGGATTCCCAAGATATTTGTTGAGAAAATTTTAGTGAAATATTTTCTCCGTGGAGTAGCCCACATTGGATGAACCACATTAAATTGGTGTCTCTATTGTGTGTGATGATTTGTGCATTGCTTTAATTACTGCTATTGATATTACCATTGATATATTGGATAATATTGTTTGATAAATAAAATGTAAAATTTGGTCTTATATTGTTCACCCCCCTCTCAATATAAGTTTGTGTTCTTCATCATGCTCACGATTTTAACTTTATCCAAATTATATTTATAAATAATTATACCTTGGTGGATGAATCTATAATTGCCTTGCTTATAAACCATACCAATTGGTTTTTTATTGATCAAAAGACCTTAATGTTCATTTTCTTTCTAGTCATTGATCTCCATCTATCCTATATTTTGCACTCACGATCTACTATTTCCCATTTAAGCATATTACAAATATGTCATTCATTACACATGTTTTACTTTGATTTAATAGTTTGGTTTGGTTTGATTATGTGTAATTTATCAAATTAAAATTATGTAATTATTAGAATAAATAATTTGTTTATCGTAGAGAACAATGTATGTAATTTTTATTTCTTGGCAGAATCCTTAAAACCTATAATAGATTTGAAATCAATTGGCTAGCATATTACTTTTTTATTTCCTATTTTATACATATTTTATAGTTATGGTTGTAGAAATCCAATTTTGCATATAGGGATAATATTTAAGTTTACCAATTCGTTTGTTAATAAACATTTCAATTAGCCAAACTAAATCAAATTTACTTATGCCCACATTTGAAGTATTTATCACCCCAAAATCAATAACACTAGGGAATGAGTGATAGAACTAGTAGCACTTCTATAAAATCTTTTCATTTTGACATTTCTTACCTATTTTTGACCTCCAAAAATCATGAGGTGAAAGCACCACTACAAAAATACCATCGATTCTATCACCTCTTGAAGATTTTGACTATCATAGACCAAAATCAATAAATTTGATTTTATATCCCTCCTAAATCACCCACCATTAATGAACACAATCCTCAAAATCTGATCCACAACTTCTATTAAAATATCAAACCCAAGAATTTCCATTCTAATATTCTTCCAAAAATTGCCTTCTTGATCCTTTTCAAATTCTTACCATGTCCAATCTTGTCATCTTCAATGTAATATTCCCCCAAGGAGTTGAAATCAATTGGCTAGCCTATGACTTTTTAATTTTCTATTTTATGTATATTTTATAGATATGATTATAGACACCCAATTTTATGCACATGGATAAGATTTAAGTTTTTCAATTCCTTTATTAATCAACCTTTTAATTAATGAAACCAAATCAACTTTCCTTATGCCCAAATTTGAAGAATTTATTTTCCTAAAAGCAATAGCATTAGGGAATGAGTGATAGCATTGGTGGTACTTTTGTGAAACCTTCTAGTTTTTACATTTATTGCCTATTTTGACTTCCAATTATCATGAGATGAAAGCACCACCACAAAAGTATGATTGATGTTATCGCCTCCCAATTATTTTGACTCTCATACACCAAAATCAAGAAACTTGGCATTCTATACCCCTAAAAGCCACCCACCATTAATGAACCAAATCCTCAAAAAATTGATCTGTAGGTCCTATAGAAATTCCAAACCCAAGAATTTTCATTCTCATGTTCTTACATTAATGGCTTCTTGATCTTTTTCAAATTCTTACCATGTCCAATCCTGTCATATTCAATGCAACTATTCCCCCATAAAGCCAACACTTGGGAGAGCCCAATCCATGGTATTTTGAAAACAACAAAATTATGCTAAAATGTCTCTAGAGCCATAGGAAGTAAGCATTGTGTATGCCAATATTATATCAAAATATTACCCCAATATTATGAAGGCCATCGTTGCAAGCATTTATACTATTGCTATTGTAAGCATCCAATCATATAAGCAAGTCTCCAATCAATTCTTCAATATTTCTCTAAGTAATCAATATTATAAGCTCTCAAGCAATCATCAATCATCAATCATCCAAACCCATAAGTTCAAGTGCCATCAATAATCAAGCTAGCAAGCTTTAAATAAGCTTTCAACAATAGGAAAATACCTTGTGTTTTGGGTTGTTCTCTATCCTCTTTTTTTGCTTTTGGATCTTCCTTATCCTTGTAGCTTTAATACTTTTGTCACATTTTAGAATCAATTTCACATTTTGCACTTGCATTTAGTTAATCTTTAATTTTATCATTTAATCTTAGTTTCAAGCAAATAAATCTATATTTTCTATTATTTGATAGGGTCTTTGTACTTCTAATTCAAATCCCTTCATCATAACTACCATCCTCTTAGCTTATCTTGCATTTAATCTTGTTTTTCTACTCTTAGAAGTGAAAACACCATTATATTATGGGTCAATGGTGCTATCACTCTTTGGATTCCATAGAATGAAAGCATTAACACTGAGTGAAAGTTTCAGTGGTGCTTTCTCCCCCTAACATGTATTTTATATATTATTCTATTTGGTCATTTCTATCTATGCAAATAGGGATCTAATTCCTATCTAAGGGAGTCATATATCCTCTTCTAGCTTAGACAGGCCCCTCTTTCACTAATATATATTTTTCTTTTTGTTTTGCACATTAAGCAATAGCACCATCAATAGGCAATAGCATTACAAAAAAGACTATGGATTGGTATCACTTTTACTTATGTGGTGAAATTAGATCCTTCTATCCAATAACTCTATTATTTAAGAAACTAGGACTTAGATTATTTTTACTATTTTTTTAAACTAGATTTTGTTTTCTGTTTATTTACAAAATAGACAAAAAGGAAAGAGAGAACTAATTTAATATTATTCATTTAATGAACCAACTTAAATTTTTAGCTTTAGCATAAATGAAAATTGTATATAACTATAACTTATGACTTATTTGCTATATATTCTTGCACCCTTGCCTCTTCAAAGAAAAAATCCTATTTCCTTTCTCATTGAAAGCAAAAAGTCATTTTAAATTTAGGCCTTGATTATTGCATTTGTATGTGCATTAGGGCTAGATTAAGGTTAAGCTTAGACAAATAAGTATCTTACAAGAAACATAGATGTTCTTCAACTAATCCATTAAATACAAAGTGCACAAAAACTACCCATATTATTAAAGTGATATAGAAAAGATAAAAAGTATCATGAGGAGGTGCTTCATGACACATTTTCATTTCCCCTTACCACGTTTTAGTTAATCAAACATGAAAACCACCATGGGTCCCAAGATCTTCCTTGTCCAAGCTAAGTCTTAATCAAACTAAAATTTACCAAACTTTAATCAAGACCACATAATATTGTTTGTTTACATTAGATAACATTAAATATAAATAGTAAGAAAATTACTAACTATCATTCCTATTAAGGGTCTTCACGATCCTTTTAGTAGCTATTGTACAAGCTACTAAGCTATATGTTGGAAATTTTGAGTAGTTATGTTTTAATTGATGTCAAAATTCAGTTCATCTTAGTGCAAAGAAATTGAAAAAAGTAGGGTGAAAATATTTATATTTTAAGCCCAAGAGATTTGGTTTAAATACCCTGAAGAAATAAAATACCTAGGCCCAAAGAAAATAATATTATAATATTTATTATTATAATATTAAAGTTATCAAGAGAAAGCCTAAAGTGAAGAAAGAAAATATCTAGGCCCAAAGGAAATAATATTATAATATTAAAGTGCTAAGAGGAAGCCTAAATATTAATTATAAAATAATTATAATATTTATATTATAATAATTTTATAACCCTAAGTGGGTTTGGCAAGAATAATAAAATTCAAATATCTAATTTTCGTCGACGTCCAAGCAAGGAAGAAAAATGGTATTTATACCATAAAGTTTTGAAGATAAATGTAAAGTCTCCTATATGCACATGCAAAAGATTAATAAAATTATTTGATGCAAATTTCATGAGCAAAGAAAGTCGAAGGCTTTTATTTTTAAAATCCAAAGGAGAATGTGGATGCATAAAGGAATAAGTGTGGATGTCCCTATTACCAACCACATGGTTGGCCTATTGGAAAGGTTTGCTAGCATAAGGCATTTGTGGATAGTACGTCTCACATTTGATTTCCAACGGCAGAAGAGGGAAGTGTTTTTTGTCTTAAACATTTTGGCATCCATGGAAGGAATAAAGGACAGTGAGCATGTTGTGGTGTTTGTGTGGGCATGCATCCCAAGTGGTAGCCTAGCCATGGCTAAGGCTCTAGGAAGGCGGTGAACACGAGTTCGATTCATGTGGAGTGCATGTTAGTGTTTTGAAGCACGCGAATTTATTTTTACATGGATAAGGTATGATTCAAAAATATTATTATTTTTGTGTACTTTGAAAAGACAAAGTGTTTGTTGAATTAAGAATTGGAGATTATAAGGTGTAAGCAAGGAATGTTATTGTTGAAATTTATAATATATGTTGGGTTAAGAATTGGATATTATAAGGTGTAAGAAAGGAATTTTATTTTTGTAATTTGGAATATATGGTGTGTTAAGAAGTGGAGAGTATAAGGTGTAAACAAAGGACTCTATTATTGTAATTTGAAATCTATTTTGAATTAGAATATTAAAGTGTTTTGAAGGTTGAAATTTGAGTTGAAATATTATATGTTGAGTTGGAGCTAAAAGGAGCTATAGGGATATTGTCATTATAGTGATTCTGTTTGAGTGAGTGTATGATCTATTGATTGGGGATTTATTTTTAAGCAAGGAGTGATAAGGTATATTTATGACTTGACCTTTTATTGTATTACTTGTACGATGAAATATTTGTTGAGGTAAATATTCTCATGGAGATTTTTAGATAGATTGTTGCTATCTAACCTAGAATTGGAAAAAGGATTTGGTTGAGTAAAACAGGTTTTGAAGACATGTCTCCATCAAAATAAAAAGGTATGGGCACATCATCTTTTGATTAAAGTGTTTTTAGATTGAGTGTTGTTTAATACAAGGTGGAGTGAAAAGGATTGTTTGATAAGCATTGTTGGAAATGTTTGAGTGAGTTTTATTATGCTTCATTGGTGAATTTTTAAGAGAACATTTGAGATAGAGATTGAGGATTATTTGATTTAGGGTTTGAGACCCACATTGTGCACTTTGTTTTAAGGAGTATGAAAACACTTGTTTAGGGTTAGTGAAAAAGTTATGTTTCATTGATTGAATGATTGAGTAAAATTCTTGAGCATTGGTTTTGAGTGATATTGAAAGTGCAAACATTAGAAATCAGATTTGTGAAAGTGATAGACTTAATGATTGAGTAGAACATATTGATTTTTTGATAGAGTACATCATTATCTATATGTTCCAAAGGTTAAATGAATTTTGAATAGAATATGTCTAAACTACTTCAAGTTAAAGGAATTACCTTGAAGGTTAGATAAAGTAATTGATAGCAGTGTGTGCAAGATTTGAGTTTATTTGAGCATATCTTGAGAGTAGATTGAGCAAGTTCTTGAGAGGACTTGAAGGTAGATTTGTGGCAAATATTGGTGAAGACTTGAGAGTATATTGAGCAAGTTCTAGATAGGACTTGAAGGTAGATTTGAGGCAAGTCTTGGTGAAGACATGAGAACATATTGAGCAAGTTCTAGAGAGGACTTGAAGGCATATTTGAGGTAAGTCTTGGTGAAGATTTGAGAGCAAATTAAGCAAGTTCTAGAGAGAACTTGAAGGCATATTTGAGGTAAGTATTGGTGAATACTTGAGAATAGATTGAGCAAGTTCTAGAGAGGACTTAAAGGCAGATTTGAGGTAAGTATTTGTGAAGACTTGAGAGCAGAGTTGATTGATTGATTTATTCAATATTTATGTTAAGGTTTGGGGCAGATCTAAGTAGAGTTGATTTATGATTGGATCAATCTTTGTGTTAAGGATTGAGGACAGAGTTTGGTTTAGATTTGAGAGCAGATTTTTGCTAGACTTGAGACAGAGTTAGAGTAGATTTGTAATACACTTGGGACAAAATTTGGTGTAGATCTGAGATCAAGTTGAGAGCAATATTTGGAGGTGATAGATTAGAGGACAACAATCTCCAATGGATAGAGATCCATTAGCCAAGGTAGCAAGGATAAATGTATTTAGTGGAAAGAGATCCATTGGACAGAGTAGTAAGGATAGAAGTCTTATAGAAGATCATCAACCATAGTAGAGGGGAAAGAGTTATCCTATGGATAGATATCTATAAATCGAAGCAAGGAAAAATAGTTCTCCTATGGAGTGTGATCCACAAACCAGTTGGAAAAATAGAGTTCTTCTGTGGAAAGATATCCATGAACCAGTTTAGGAGAAAGAGTTCTCTTGGGTCAAGTTCCATGAACCAAAGAATAGGGTAAAGAGTTCTCCTATGGAGAGAGATCCACAAATTAGAGCATTATGGTATTGGTGTACCCTTTGGATAGAGGTCCATAAACATTGTAATAGGGAAGTGATTTCCAAGATTTTTTTTGAGAAAATTTAGTAGAAATATTTTCTTCATAGAGTAGCCTACATTGGGTGAACAACGTTAAATTGGTATCTCTATTGTGTATGATGATTTATGCATTGATTTGATTACTGCTATTGATATTTCCAATAATAATATTATATAATATTGTTTGAGAAATAAAAATAAAAGTTGTTCTTATACTGTTCACCCCCCTTATCAATATAAGCTTTTATTCTTCAATTGGTATCAGAGCAGGTTCCTTCAAAAGAGTTTAACATCTTAAAGGAAAAGTATACAGGAACATAGATGGCATATCAGAGTTTTTATTCAAAAAATAAGGCACCATTGTTTGATGAGAATAATTATGATTTTTGGAACATAATAATGAAGACTTACTTGATGGCATAAGGATATGAGACATGGAAAGCAGTTTAGGATGGATACACACCTCCAGCTAGTCCTCCTACAGATAAATATGGTAAGCTCCTACATATATATAATGCAAAGGCAATGAATACAATATCAAGTGGTTTACATGAAGCAAAGTTTGTAAAAGTTATGCATTGCACATTAGCAAAAGATATTTGAGAAAATTTAAAGAAAACATATGAGGGAGATAAAAAGTTCAACATGACAAAATTGCAAAATCACAAGAAAACATTTGAAGACTTGAAGATGAAGGATGAGGAAGACATTGCTACATACTCACTTCGTGTGGATGAGGTTGTTAACAATATGCAATGACTTGGGTTTAAAGTTGAAGAATCAATATTTATCAAATGGTTTTAAGGTCACTCCCTATGAGGTATAGTGAAAAGGTTTCATCCATAGAAGAAACAAGAGATATTGAAACTTTGACTAGGTATGAGTTGCATGGAACTCTCACAACTTTTGATATGAGAATAGGAAAGAAGCCTATCCTCAAGAAAGAGGTAGCATTCAAAAATAAAATATAAGAAGCCAGATTCAAGTGATGAATCATCCAGTGATGAAGAAGTAAACTATGGTAGAAGGAAAAAGGACTCAAGAAAGCACAAAGGTACTAAAATAGTTAAGTGTTTCAATTGTGGTAAATATCGTCACTATGCATCTAACTTTTCAAAAGCTAGAAGTAGTAGGAGTGAAGAGAAACAAGATCATAAGAACATGGAAGCAAGGAAATCTAGGTATGAAAATAAAAATAGGTTTGGACAAAGCAAGCATGGAAAGAAGTTTTTCCAAAGACATAAGAAATTTTTCTATGTGGATAAGACAGACAAGAGTTCAAGTGATAGTGATGGAAATTCCTCAGATAATGAAGAAGAAGAAATTATCTTCTTGGTAATAGAAGATGAAGGAAGTGATCCTATTGAATATAAATAAGAAAGACATGAAGATTATCTTGAAGAAGTAGAGGAAGAATCAGAAAATTAAGAGGAAGGAGTAGTTGATCTAGAAGCTAAGCTTATTTTTGCTCTTAAGGAATTGAAAAAGGTTAGAAAGCAAAATTCAAGATTCAAGGCTCAATTTCAAGAATGTGATGAAGAGAAAGGAAATCTTATACAAGATCTTACAAACTCAATAGCTAAGACAAGGATATTTAAAGAAAAATTAGAGGTAAAAGTCTTAGAATGTGAAATATTAGAGCATGAGGTAGTTTCACTAAGGAAAGAAGTGAAAGAATCTAAATACAAGCTACATAGGTTTGGGAAAATATCAAAGAGCTTGGATAAGATTATTAGGGTATAAATATATTCATTAAATAAGACAAGACTTAGTTTTGAAGCAGGACAAGAGAAATAGGAAATACAGAAAGAGGATTCAAGCTCAAGCTCCAAAGAAGAAGAGGTTTCAGAAAAAGACAGTGAAGGAGAAAGTGAGACTTATGAGGATAAGTTGAAAGATAGAAGGTTCACCAAGGAAGGAAATAATGCACAAATAAGGAACAAATGCAACTAGAAACATCATAGGGAAGAAAGGACTAAGAGACCAGTGGGTTCAAGGTAAGATTTCTTCAAAGGACGTTGCTTCTCATGTAACAAGTTTGGTCACAAGGCTATGCAGTGCAGGATACATGAAAATAAGGAATATAGTTTCACTAAGAGGAATTTCAAAAATGGACATCTCTTTCAAGGGTATTTTTACTATTATAATCATTTTGGTCATAAGGCAATTGATTGCAGATTTCATGATAGGAATGGGCATGGCTTCACTAGGAGGAACTTCAAGAAGTTTGCACCTTTAAGGAACTACAACATTAAGTGATATAAGTGCAATAATGTTGGGCATATGGCTAAGTGGTGTAGAACAAAATTTCCAGAGACAAGCAGGAATAGGGATATTCAAAAGAATCAGAATCAATTGAGAAAGGTGGACAAAGAAAAATGACATTGTATGCTAGGATTAGAAATACTCCCACCCCAAAATTAATCACCTCAAGGAGAGGAGGTGGGGAGGGGGCTGAGCTAAGAGTATTATATTTAGCCCCAAAGGATTCCCTTTGCCATTTATGACAAAGGGGAAGATATTTGAGTTAGGGGGGCAATTTCTAAAGAGGAGAAGAATTGAAAAAAGAAAAAAAGAATGGTTAATGAAAAGGGTTGCCATCAATGACAAAGGGGGAGATTGTTGGAAATTTTAAGTAGTTATGTTGTCATTGATGTAAAAAGTCATTTCATCTCAGTGCAAAGGAATTGAAAAAAGGAGGGTTAAAATATTTATATTTTAAGCCCAAGAGATTTGGTTTAAATACCCCGAAGAAAGGAAATATCTAGGCCCAAAGGACATAATATTATAATATTTATTACTATAATATTAAAGTTATCAAGAGAAAGCCTAAAGTGAAGAAAGGAAATATCTAGGCCCAAAGGAAATAATATTATAATATTTAAAGTACTAAGAGGAAGCCTAAATATTAATTATAAAATAATTATAATATTTATATTATAATAATTTTATAACCCTAAGTGGGTTTGGAACCAAGAATAAAATTCAAATATCTAATTTTTGCCGATGTCCAAGCAAGGAAGAAAAATGGTATTTATACCATAAAGTTTTGAAGATAAATGTTAAGTCTCCGATATGCACATGCGAAAGGTTAATAAAATTATTTGATGCGAATTTCGTGAGCAACGAAAGTCAAAGTCTTTTATTTTTAAAATGCAAAGGAGAATGTGGATGCATACAGGAAGAAGTGTGGATGTACCTATTACCAACCACACAATTGGTCTAGTGGCAAGGCTTGGAAGCATAAGGTATTTTTGGGTAGTAGGTTTCATGTTCGATTCTCGACAACAACAGAGGGAAGTAATTCTGTCTCAAATATTTTGGCATCCACGAAAGGAATAAAGGGCAGTGAGCGCATCATGGTGTTTCTGTGGACGCATTGTCCAAGTGGTAGCCTATCCACGGCTAAGGCGCTAGGCAGACAGTGAACGCGAGTTTGATTTGAGTGGAGTGCATATTAGTGTTTTGAAGTGCACAAATTTATTTTTACATGGCTAAGGTATGATTCAAAAATATTATTATTGTTGTGTACTTTGAAAATATAGAGTGTTTGTTGAATTAAGAATTGGATATTATAAGGTGTAAGCAAGGAATATTATTGTTGTAATTTGGAATATATGTTGGGTTAAGAATTGGAGATTATAAGGTGTAAGCAAGGAATTTTATTGTTGTAATTTGGAATATATGTTGTGTTAAGAAGTGGAGAGTATAAGGTGTAAACAAAGGACTTTATTATTGTAATTTGAAATCTATTTTGAGTTAGAATATTAAAGTGTTTGGAAGGTTGAAATTTGACTTGAAATATTATATGTTGAGTTGGAGCTAAAAGGAGCTATAGGGATATTGTCATTATAGTGGTTTTACTTGAGTGAGTGTATGATCTATTGATTGGGGATTTATTTTTAAGGAAGGAGTGATAAGGTATATTTGTGACTTGAAATTTTATTGTATTACTTGTATGGTAAAATATTTGTTGAGGTAAATATTCTTGTGGAGATTTTGAGATAGACTGTTGCTATCTAACCTAGAATTGGTAAAAGGATTTGGTTGTGAGTAAAATAGGTTTTGAAGATATATCTCCATAAAAACAAAAAGGTATGGGTACATCATATTTTGATTAAAGTGTTATTGTATTGAATGTTGTTTAATACAAGGTGGAGTAAAAAGGATTGTTTGATAAGCATTATTGGAAATGTTTGAGTGAGTTTTCTTATGATTCATTGGTGAATGTTTAAGAGAACATTTGAGATAGAGATTGAGGATTATTTGAGTTAGGTTCTAAGACCCACATTGTGCACTTTGTTTAAAGGAGTATGAAAGTACTTGTTTAGGGTTAGTGAACAAGTTATGTTTCATTGATTGAATGATTGAGTGAAATTCTTGAGCATTGGTCTTGAGAGAAATTGAAAGTGAATGTGCAAATATTAGAAATCAGATTTGTGAAAGTGACATACTTAATAATTGAGTATAACATATTGAGTTTTTGATAGAGTACATAATTCTCTATATGTTCCAGAGGTTAAATGAATTTTGAATAGAATATGTCTAAACTGCTTCAAGTTAAAGGAATTACTTTGAAGATTAGACAAAAGCAATTGATAGCATTGTGTGCAAGATTTGAGTTTGTTTGAGCATATCTTGAGAGTATATTGAGAAATTTCTTGAGAGGAATTGAAGGTAGATTTGAGGCAAGTATTGATGAATACTTGAGAGCATATTGAGCAAGTTCTAGAGAGGGCTTGAAGGCATATTTGAGGTAAGTATTGGTGAATACTTGAGAGAATATTGAGCAAGTTCTAGAGAGGACTTGAAGGTAGATTTGAGGTAAGTCTTGGTGAATACTTCAGAATAAATTCAGCAAGTTCTAGAGAGGACTTGAAGGTAGATTTGAGGTAAATATTTGTGAAGACTTGAGAGCAGATTTGATTGACTAATTTGTTCAAGCTTTGTGTTAAGTCTTGGGAAAAATCTAAGCAGAGTTGATTTGTGATTGGATCAAAATTTGTGTTAAGGATTGAGGACATAATTTAGGATAGATTTTGGTACATATTTGTGCTAGAACTAAGATAAATTTAGAGCATATTTGTACTACACTTGGGATAGATTTTGGTGCATATCTGAGATAGAGTTGAGAGCAAGATTTGGAGGTGATAGAGTAGAGGACAACAGTCTCTAGTGGATAGAGATCCATTAGCCAAGGCAGTGAGGATAGAGGTATTCATTAGATAGAGATCCATTATCCAGAGCATTGGGGGTAGAAGTCTTCTATAAGATCATCAGCTAGAGTAGAGGAGAAAGAGTTCTCATGTGGATAGATATCCACAACCAGAGCAAAGGGAAAGAGTTATATGGAGTGTGATCTATGAACCAATTGGGAAGATAGATTTCTTCTATGGAGAGAGATCCACAAACTAGTTGAGGAAAAAGAGTTCTCCTGGGTCAAGTTCCACGAACCAAATAAGAGAGGAAAAATTTCTCCTATAGAGAGATATCCACAAATCAGAGCATTAGGGGATTGGTGTCTCCTTTGGACATAGGTCCATAAAAATTGTAATAGGGAAGTGATTCCCAAGATATTTGTTGAGAAAATTTAGTAGAAATATTTTCTTCTTGGAGTAGCCCACATTGGGTGAACCACATTAAATTAGTGTCTCTATTGTGTGTGATGATTTATGCATTGATTTGGTTACTGTTGCTAATATTACCATTGATAATATTGGATAATATTGTTTGAGAAATAAAATTAAAAGTTGATCTTATATTGTTCACCTACCTCTCATTATAAGCTTGTGTTCTTAAATTGGTATCAGAGCAGGTTCCTTAAAAAGAGTTTAACAACTTGAAAGAAAAGTATACAGGAACACAAATGGCATCACAGAGTGGATATTCATAAAATAAGGCACCATTTTTTTATCCTAATAATTATGATTTATGGAACATAAGAATGAAGACTTACTTGATGGCACAAGGCTATGAGACATGGTAAGTAGTTGAGGATGTATTCACACCTCCAACTAGTCCTCCTATAGATAAATATGGTAAACTCTGTTGGTCAAATATCTACCTAATCAACAAAATTACATTTTTGCACCCTAGCTATGGCCAACATTGAATGGCCAGAGGAAAGGAATGTCCCCCGTGTCAATATCTAGAGAGGGTTGGATCCCAAGCTAAATCCTATACTGGTTGAAGACTAGAGATGTAGGAAAGAAATTAGAAAATGCAAAAAGATATGGAAAATATAGCCACAGGTCAAAAGCATAGGATTTGGGGCTAACTAATAGCAAGAAATTCATCCAAGCATGGAATAGCATGTAATAAAAGAAAAGCCATAGAATTTACTCTTAAACTTGCAGGAACAACCTTCAAAATAGCACTCCAACACTCACTCCCTCATTAGCAACATTTAAATTCAGATGCAAAATTCAAATCTAACAACAAATAAAGAACATGAATGTAAAATAGAAATGCACGAACACAGAAGGAAATTACACACAAGAACACTTGTAAATTCAAAATCTTGGTGTCTTCTATTGATGTAGAGAACTTGGAGATTTTTCTCACAAAATGTTTAACCTCCTTTACAATAGAAATTTGATTAGTATTTATACAGGATTTCACCTCTTTCATTAAATGTACATGAGGACAAAATGATCGTAGATCAAGAACCAAAGTGATGGAATTCCTCCTTGGAAATATTAAAACCCATCCTTTTGGATTATCGATCCATATTTTAAGGAAAAATTCCCAGGAAATTAGTATTTTAGGCATCGGTCCATAGAAAATTAAGAGACATTCAACACCTTGAAAACATACCCTTGCCTTGGAAATAATAAAAATCTTCTTGTTCTTTTAACATAGCTTCTTCTTCACTTGGGATTCATCACCTGAGTTACTCGTTGCCACCATGATTTAATGTTCGCCAAATTCTGCTCTGGACGACTTTGAAACTGAGACACCTTGGAAGAACATATTTTGCTTGACTATATTCCTCATGGATTATGGAAAAAATTAATAATTAAACAATTTTATATTTGTAATTGCATTCTCCCAATCTACTCAAAACTGCATTCACCTTTCGACACAAATCATATTCACCCAAAATTTTGTTACCCGAAGTGGCCACATGATTCCATTTTGGGAACACGTTCACCCATGGGAGAGGTGAACGGTATGTTCACCCCTCGACTAGGGTGAACGTGATCGTGTTTCATTTTTGGGGTATGTTCACCTATGGGAAGGGTAAACACAATATCATCTTGTCTTTAGGATGTGTTCGCCCATGGGAGGGGTGAACGGGATGTTCGCCCCTCGACCAGGATGAATGCGATATCATTTTGTCGTGCCATTTTATTACCATGATTCCCTTATGTCACCTATTACGTTCACCCCAAGGAGGGGTGAATGGAGCTTTCACCCCATCCTTGGGGTAAATGGACATCATCGCCAAAATAATTTTAAAAGGTGGATACATGCATACTTTTTACATATTTTATAAATATGTTCACCCCAAGGAGGGGTGAATGGAGCTTTCACCCCATCCTTGGGGTGAACACACATTTCTCGTTCATTTTTTGGGTGCTTTTGAATATTTCATTCCTTCATGTTTTTCATCTTAATTTTCCTTTCTTCCTCTTCAGAATGTTTAGGTCCAAAAACGTCTCCAATTCATAGTACCTTTTAAATCCTAATGAAGTACAAAATTTATTTGTCCCTTTTTTAAACATTCATCACTTCGATAGAAACAAAAAATAAATCAATCCATAATAATATTTCAAAATAAATACTACCACCTTACAATCAAAATTCTCCAACAAAAATCCCAATGTGGAAAGTATAAATCTACCAACATTTATGGTGACTCACGGGTTATCCATCTCGCATGGATGCAAGCGACCCTAGACCTTTATCCATTGGTCGATCATGGAGTCTTCTTACAAATCACCTTGGCTAATGCATTTGCTGTGACTATCTTCTGATGTGCTTCCTCTTCAGCCTTCTCTTGTTCTTCTAATTTGGTCACCACTTTGAGCACTTCGGCTCACTCTACTTCTTCTACTGCTTTCTCTGTCATTGCATGTTTTGTTGTTGCCTACTCCTACTATTCTTTAAGGGTCTCTAAAATTACTTTGTAGGGTGTAACTACCTCCTTCCAAGCATGAGTATTGAATAGGCATGGGACACTGAGTGACTCATAAACAAAACAAATATTTTTAACATTTGTTAAGTTGAGGTGCTTTGCTTGTTGAGCCAACTCAGACAATGAAATCTCCTGGTGCATATATTTCTACATCAGGGGTAACACCTGTGCTTCTATGAGAAGCTCCTCCTATGCATCGATCTCAGAGGTATCTTCCATGAATTTTTCTAGAGCAGCTCTATTAGAGAACTAAGTATGATTTCATTAATCACTTACCAATAAATAATACAATGAATGCTTAGATTAGTTCATAACAAATGGAACTAACCAAACGTAACATGCCTATATTAATAGGATGTTCAAATAGCTTTGATACACCCTAATAATGTAATAACAATAGTAATAATATGCATAACAAAATAACATATGCTAACATCCCCCCTTATTACATTATTTGGGTAATAATATAACTGTCCCAAAAATAGTGAAGAAGAAGAGAAATGAAAGAATGGTGGCTCGTGCTTTGTCTTCGACTCTGGATCTGGCTCATGGCTTTGGCTCTAGCTCTAAGCATACCTTTGGATTTGTACCACTAGGTCTATCTCAAGATCTACCTATGAATCTGCCTCTAGATCATTGCCTCTGGATCTGCCTGTAGATCTGCCTCTAGAACTTTGTCTCTGGGTCTATCTTTAGGTCTATCTCTGGATCATTATCTTTGGGACTGCCACTCAATATATCACTATATTTGCCTCAAGGTCTACCATAGGTTTTAACTTTTCGGTAGAAGCCATACAACATTTCTTTCATCATTGTCCATTATGTGAGATCTGTCCATAAACAATAAATATGAACCTTGTTGGCCATTTTCAATTTGTACCAACAACTGGAAGAAGAGTGATTTGTACATCCACATGAGTCATAAGGATGTAACTTTCAACACTTAGCTGCAACATGTCCTATATTTCCACAATGACTACAACAATTCATTTTAGGATATGGAGGAGATTTAGGATTTATAAACATGGTTTTTCTGGTACTTTCTTGTCCAGAATAGCCAAGGCATTCATTATTTGCCCTAACATTTAGCATTATTGGAGTTTTAATATATTTTTCATGTTTACCTAATATCTTACCACTAAATCCCATTTTCTTCATCAGTTTAGATCCATATCCTTTGTTGTGTTTTTCAAAACACCCAATTTTATAATCTTCATAAATGCTTTTAACAATATTGCATTTATCGCTATTGATGAGATTATGGTGCTCTTTTTGAGGAGGTTTAGTTTTTAAGTCACTAGTGTCACAAGAAAAATATACTACTGTGATGAGGTCACATGTGCTACAATTGATATCTACCATCATAGGCATGAGGTTGTTTGTATCACAACAAGCATTGGCCATCATGGGCTCAAGATCACGTGTCACAACAAGCATTCACCACTATGGGCTGAAGGTCACTTGTGTCACTAAAAGCATCGACTATTAGGGGTTTGACCTTTGTTTCCTCACTAATGCCACTTTTCACTTTACGCTATGCAATATCAAGAGCATAAAATGACATGTATATTCCCATTGCAATGCCAATAGGAATTAGAACACCATTTTTCTGCATGTCTTCACAATATGCAGAATCATTGATTATGGCATCTACACCATTATGTAGTGTGAGAAATGTGCCATCTTCATAAAAATCCATCCCGTCCATGTGTGGGGAAAATTATGGGCCTTTAACTGATTTAGCAACATCAATTGGTTTTGGGATAGTTTTCTTCTTTGATCTACCCATATTTTAAGGTGTTGGTCTTTGCCTAAAATGCACCTTTCACAATAGAAGTTTGCAAAATAATTTGACTAAGGTGTCGGTCACTACCAAAACTGCACCCTTATAAGTCTTCCCCCCATGTTTTTGCAAAATTATATCTCCCCTATGTGTAAGATAGGAGATGGTGGAGAGAAAAAAAAATTAATCGCCTACTTTAGTGCAAAAAAAAATGCAACTATGAAGCCTCAAAAAGCTCTTACAAAGCTTGCCTCGTAGGCATATTAGCACAATGTATCACCAAAAAAATCCCCCCTATGTGAAGTAATTCAAACAAAATATATTTGCTATTTATGAAGCCTAAAAAAATAGGTTTTGAGGTTTGATGATTGTATGCCTTATTGATAGCTTTTGAAGAATTGCTCAATGAGGAAAAAAAATCCTCCCTTCAATTATGTAGTAAAAAAATGCCCTCTTAAAGTTTGAAAAAAAAAATTCCCTCCAATGTTTATAAAAAATAATTTAAAGTTTAATTAAATTATTTTTCTATAAAAAAGAAATATTTCATATATTTTTGTTTGAAAATAATTTCTTTTTTTAAATAAAAATTAAAAAAATTTAATTAAACAAAAAATATTTTTTTGAAAAACATTAGAAAAAAAAACTAACAAAAATTTTACCTTGGGGGGGTCGACGGGGTTTTAACCCCTGACCTCTTGCTTGCCAAGAGCCTTGGAGCTCAGCTACCAACCGGCCAAGCTACCACTTCAGCTGGAAACTAAAAGGCAAGGCCCTTTATTTATCTTGGTTGCAACAGGACCTTCCTTAGAAGTGGTGCCACTCTGGTGGTGTCGCTCGGGTGGCTGCTTTGTATGCTAGTGGCCCCTGGCATTGGCGCTGCTTCGACCAAGATAACCACTGGTGCCACATCCACCGATTGTTGGAAATGGTTATATGTCGGCTAAGATGACCACACAGAGCCCTCAAAACTCACAAAGATCCCTCAAAAATGATCAAAAATTACCATTCACAAAAGTGCTCGTCGTCGGCAAGATGGCTTCAGAGGGTGATTAAAAGTCTCTTCGAAGAGTTAATCACAAATCTAATCCATTGAAAATTCTTAAAATAATATGTATATTAGGATTATGTCTTCAAATAGAAGATCTGACATGTGCAGAGATAAGGAAAATTAGCAGAGCTTTGTTTCTATCATCAAATTTTCCATGACTTGACGACTCTTCACGTTGCGTGATGGCTTCTGCAAGTCTAGGTAAAAAATAAATAATACCAAGATCTCAAAAATGTAGATCTCATGCCTAGGTTAGCAATGTTAAATGCCTTGTTCCTATGGGCTTCAACACTGGCAATTGGTCTTCTCCAGATCTCGACTATTGCATGATTATCACCTTGCTTCCACTGCCAAAAACCGTTGGAAATTTGAGGTATTTTATGTTGTCATTGATGTCACATGGATCACATTGAGTTTTGGTGGCCAAAGTATTTCATAAATAAGCATTTATGATATTTTGGAAAGCATGAATATATACAAGGTTTTTGTGAAAACCAAGGCAAGCAAAATAAAAGGTTTTATTTAAAACCATGGATGGCATATTTGAAATGGGTTTTTCTTAAAATCCAGGTTGGCTTTTCGTTTCATCGAAAAAGGTGCCCCGGTGATGGAGATATTTAATTTTAAATATTTAAGTCTAAATTTTAATTATTTAAAATTTAAATTTAAATTTAAAATTAAAAGTTAATTTATAGCGCCGACGTCAAAAGAAAGGAGGAGGCATATAATATTAAAGTTTAATTTATAGCGCCGACGTCAAAAGAAAGGAGGAAGGCATATATAAATATGCCACCAAATGTTTTGATTTATTCCCCATGTCCTCGATGATGGTGATGCGTTCGAATTGCTAAGGGAGCAAAAGGTGCCAGCATGTTAAAGAGTGTGCAAAGGGTGTTCGTTCAAAGAGGGAGCAAAGGCGTCGTAGCTCGTTCAAATCCAATGGAGAAAGGAGGCAATAAAAGTAAGGGAGGTCCCTTACCAAGCATCGTAGGCGCTTGTGGCCTAGCGACAAGAGGAAGGCGCGTAAGGTGTTGAAGCACCAACAGATCCGAAGTTCGAATCCCACTGGTGCTGGTTTTGCAAAGTGAAAGGGAGGACTCTTTTGGTGCACGTGGTGTTTGAGGACATGCTCGGAGCAAACAAATAGAAGGTTTGCGCTCACTGTTCTATGTGAGCGGTTGGCTCACGTGGTTGTTGGCACCATGGTTAGAGTGGTGCAGGGGTAGTGACCGGGGATCGAATCCCACTGAGGACAAAGGCAAGTTAATAATTTTTCCTAATATTTTATTTTTCTAAGGTTGCCCTAGGAGAGATAAGGGTTGTGATGCATGTTGAGAAAAAGAGAGATTTTCGGTGATTTTCCTTTTAGAAGTATATCATATTATATATCGTTGGAAAGCTTATTTCGAGGGCTATTTGATTAACTTGCTTAGAGGGAGAAATAAGGTGTATGTAAAGAGATATTTCTATTTTTGTAAAGGGGTTCAAAAGTGAAGGTTGTTTTGTTCTTTTTCAAAAGTGATTAATTCTTTCATAAGGGGACATGATGCATTTTGTTGAGTAGGAGTGATAAGGTGTTATTTGGATATTGTTGTTGTGATATTAATCATGATCTCTAACCCTTGTTGAAAGTTGAAAAAGAAGTTTGTTGAGTGTGGCAGATTTCCAAAGAGGTTTCTTCATCTTCATAAAAGGTATGGGCACATTCTCCTATTGATTGATTATGGTGGTTGATTTCTGAAATATCATTGGAGAGAAAAGGATTGATTGTGGTTTCCTTTTCGAAAGTGGTTGGTTGAATGCTTCAAGGTTTTCTGGTTTGAGAGTTGTGTTTAAACCTTGTTTTATAAGCATAGTTGTTGAAGCCCATTGGTTATGCAAAGAACTTGAAAAGAACATGAGTATCATTGTTATGTGAGATTTGTGGTTGAGCATTGTTGGAAACATTTGAGTTGGTTGATACATGCTTGGACTAGGGTTTTGTGAGAAAGAGATGTCTCTTGTGATGATTGGTTGAGTTGAGTTGATTGAGCCTAGTCAAGTGATGTGTGAAGTGATTGTTCAAGTTCCATGAAACAAACTATTCTATAAATCTGATTTGAGTTGAGATTGAGCTTAGAACATATTGAGTCTCTAACAATTCTCTTTATGCTTCTATGAGTTGACTTGAGTTGAGTTGAGATTGATTTGAGTTGAGATCATTGTGGATCATTGTTGTCATCCATTGTAGAGTGCTTTGCCATTCATTGTTGAGTTCATCATTGAGCCTTGCCTTTGTAGATTTGTGGATGAGATTTGAATGCTACTTGAGCATGATTGGTTGAGCCTTTGAGAAGGTTTTTGGGATAGATTTATGGATAGATTTGTGAGCAAGTTATTAGTGATATTGTTGAGCAGATTTGGACAAGTTTTATGTGAGCTTGTTGAGCAGATTTGGACAAGTTCTGTGTGAGCTTGTTGAGCATATTTGGACAAGTTCTGTGTGAGCTTGTTGAGCAGATTTGGACAAGTTCTGTGTGAGCTTGTTGAGCATATTTGGACAAGTTCTATGTGAGCTTGTTGAGCATATTTGGATAGTTGAGTAGATTTGGATAAGTTGGTTGAGATGTGAGATTGTTGAGAAAATCAATGTGTTGCCTATCTAAGTAGATTAGTGGATTGCCTACTTTAGAAGATCAGTGTGTTGCCTAGATGAGCAAATTAGTGGATTTCCTACTTGAGTAGATCAGTGTGTTGCCTAGCTGAGCAGATCAGTGGATTGCCTACCTGAGCAGATCAGTGTGTTGCCTAGTTGAGTAGATCAGTGGATTGCCTACCTGAGTAGATCAGTGTGTTGCCTAGTTGAGCAGATCAGTGGATTGCCTACCTAAGTAGATCAATGTGTTGCCTAGTTGAGTAGATCAGTGGATTGCCTACCTGAGTAGATCAGTGTATTGCCTAGCTTTGAGTAGATCAAAGTAATCATTGTATTGGATAAGGATCCTTATTTTTGTGTGAAATATTATAAGGAGATTATCTTGTGGAGTACCCCACATTGGGGGAACCACGTTAAATCTTGTGTCTCAATTGTGTGTGGTGACTTGTGCTCTTGCTTACTATTGTTATCTGAGTTATTAATGCACATTGCTATATTTGGTTATTGCAATTAAGGACATTAATTGATATTGGTTTGGAAAGAAAGTAAAAAGTGGGCGTTATACTGTTCACCCCCCCTCTCAGTATAAGCTTGTGTTCTTCAATTGGTATCAGAGCGGGTTCCTTCGAAAAGGCTAACAACTTGAGGGCAGATTCTACAAGAACACAGATGGCTTCATAGAATGGATCATCTACAAATAAGGCACCACTATTTGATGGTAACAATTATGCTTTCTGGAGCATGAGAATGAAGAACTACTTGATATCACAAGGATATGAGGTATGGCAGATGGTTGAAAAAGAGTATAAGGTTGAAGGTGATCCCGAGGTAGATAAGACTATCAAGAAATTGGTTGAGATCAATGCAAGGGCAATAAATTATATTTTGAGTGGGCTACGTGAGACAGATTTTGCAAAGGTCATGGTATGTAATTCAGCTAATGAAATGTGGACCAAGTTGTGGAATACTTATGAAGGAGATTCCAAGGTAAAGTTGTCAAAACTACAAACTCATAGAAAAATATTTGAGGAATTGAAAATGGAAGATTCTGAAGATATTGCAAAGTTTTTACTTCGAGTTGATGAGATTACTAACACCATGAGAGGCCTAGGATTTGAGATGAAAGAATCATAAGTTACTCAAAAGGTTTTGAGATCACTTCCCATGAAGTATGATGCAAAGGTTTCAGCAATAGAAGAAACAATGGATATCAACAAGCTAACAATGGAAGAACTACAAGGAACTCTCACAACTTATGAGATGAGGGTGAGTAAGCATCAGGTTCCAATAAAAGAGATTGCATTCAAGGCTTCAGAGAAAGAGAAAGGGAAGGTTCCAGAGATAGATAGAGATCCAGTTAATGATGAGGAAGCTAACTTCATCAAAAGGAATAAGGACTCAAGGAATTACAGAGATATGAGGAAAGTCAAATGCTACAAGTGTGGTGATTTTGGTCACTATGCACACAAGTGTCCACATGAAGAAAATAGTGATGATGAAAAATAGGGTCACAAAAGAAAAGAAGATGGAAAGCATAAGCATGACAAAGATGATAGATACAAGCAAAACATGTATGAGAAGAAGAAAAATTTTTGTAAGGTAAAGAAATCTTACTACATTGAAGAAGCAAGTGATGGTTCAGTTCACAACAATGAAAACCAATCAGATGAAGAAGAATGTACATTCTTTGGAATAAGTGAAGAAAGGCAAGAACACCTATTCCTAGGTATTGAAGTTAAAGAAGAGGATATATCTATTGAAGAAAGACATGAAGAGCTTGCCATAGCCATTGAGCAAGAAAATAGATACAAGAAGGGTCTAAGGATACTAAAATGCTTCATATGCAGAGATTTTGGGCATATAGATGATGATTGCACATACTACAACAATTGCAACAAGGAAAGTTTATTTGTTGAAAAAGAAAGCAGCAGTTCCAGTAATAGTTCTAGCAGCAGTTCTAGTGACAATTCCAGCAGTGGTGATGATGAAGAAGAGGAATCCACAAAACAAGAAAATAAAATCAGGAGATTGGAAAGGAAAATCAAGAGGCTTGAAAATAAGGTGCATGAAAATGAAAAGGTCAAAATGATGCTTAATCAACACATTCAAGATTTGGAAAAAGAGCTTCAAGAAACAAAAGAGCTCGACATCACTATTTCTGAGAAATTGAAGGAGAAGAAAGAAAGGTGTAATCAGTTAGAAGAAGAAGATCAAAAAATTTTGGGGACCTACATAAATGAGTTAGCACGATTTCAAAGGAATTCAAAAACTCTGGATAATTTTTTGGATTTACAACGAGATCCATTTATAAAGACAGGGCTTGGTTATGAAGAAGGGAAATAAAAAATAAGTACACAAGGACCTATATTTGTATCAGGAGGCTTTATTTCAGAAATCTATAAGGAAGAACCGGTTCCCAAAGAAAAAGAAGCAACAAAAATGGATACTTGCATTTCAGAGGCTATAGAGATGTGTGCCAATTTGCTACTTGACACAAATGAAGAGAAAGAAGAGGAAGATTCCAAAGCACCAAAGGTCTCATATTTCAGGTTTGGGGAATCACACTCAAAAGGAAAGGAAGTTCTAAAAGATGAAAGCAAGGAAGCACCTAAGTTTTATGAAGAAAGTTCCAAAGTTCCTATGGCTCCAAATATTCAGTTTGGATCTTGTTTTGAGATAGGTGAATCAAGTTCAAAAGGAAAATAAATACTTGAAGAGGAAAGCAAGGAAGAAATTAAGGAAAAGGATTTAGATACTACAAAGAAGGTTCAAGGATGCAATGCACAAGTTGAAAATGATCATAGGGATAATGGTCAAGAAAGGTATGAGGAACCAAGGCATGAACAAAGGGCTTTTCAAGGACATTGTTTTTCTTGTAATGGATTTGGACACAGGGCTATACACTGCAGGGTCCATGGATCAAAGAAGTTTGATTTTTCTAGAAGAAACTTCAAAGGAAGAAGGTATGGTTTTTAGGGACATTGCTTCTTATGCAACAGGATTGGTCATAGAGCTTCTCAGTGCAAAGAAAATGAGCAAAATGGTTTTGGTTTTAGAGCTACACAATTCAGAAGTCATGGTCATAATGGTCATGAAAACAGAGCTTCACAATACAGGGTTCAAGAAAGGAATGGATATGGAAATTATTTCAAGGAAAAATTCAGGATTTGGGCACCATCCAAAGGCTACAATATCAAGTGTTTTAATTGCAATAACTTTGGACATATTGCAAAATGGTGTAGGACTCAATTCCAAACAGGTTCAAGGCAAGAAGGTCAAACAGGTTCTAGACAAGAAGATCAAGTAATTCATCAAGAGAAGGATATCAAGAAAAATATGGAAGGAAGTTGATAGAGGAAAGAAACAATGTAATATGGGAGTAAAAGTACTCCCACCCCAAAATTAATCACCTCAAGAGAGAAGGTGGTGAGGGGGCTAAGCTTAAGAGTCATATCTTTTAGCCCCATAGGTGTCCCTTTTGCCATTGATGTCAAAGGGGGAGAGATTTGAGTAAGGGGGAGAGATTTGAGTTAGGGGGAGCAGCCTCCAAAGAGAGCATTGAGTTAGGGGGAGCAGCCTCCAAAGAGAGTATTGAGTTAGGGGAGCAGCTATTGAGTTAGGGGAGCAACTTTGATTCTCATAAATGGTTTTTGCATTGACTGTGGTGATTTGCATTAGAGGTGTTGCCATCAATGACAAAGGGGGAGATTGTTGGAAATTTGAGGTATTTTATGTTGTCATTGATGTCACATGGATCATTGATGTCACATGGATCACATTGAGTTTTGGTGGCCAAAGTATTTCATAAATAAGCATTTATGATATTTTGGAAAGCATGGATATATACAGGGTTTTTGTGAAAACCAAGGTAGGCAAAATAAAAGGTTTTATTTAAAACCATGGATGGCAGATTTGAAATGGGTTTTTCTTAAAACCCAGGTTGGATTTTCGTTTCGTCGAAAAAGGTGCCCCGATGATGGAGATATTTAATTTTAAATATTTAAGTTTAAATTTTAATTATTTAAAATTTAAATTTAAAATTAAAAGTTAATTTATAGCGCCGACGTCAAAAGAAAGGAGGAGGCATATAATATTAAAGTTTAATTTATAGCACCGACGTCAAAAGAAAGGAGGAAGGCATATATAAATATGCCACCAAATGTTTTGATTAATTCCCCATGTCCTCGATGATGGTGATGCATTTGAATTGCTAAGGGAGTGAAAGGTGCCAACGTGTTAAAGAGTGTGCAAAGGGTGTTCGTTCGAAGAGGGAGCAAAGGCGTCGTAGCTCATTCGAATCCAGTGGAGAAAGGAGGCAATAAAAGTAAGGGAGGTCCCTTACCAAGCACCGTAGGCGCTTGTGGCCTAGCGGCAAGAGGAAGGCATGTAAGGTGTTGAAGCGCCAGCAGATCCGAAGTTTGAATCCCATTAGTGTTGGTTTTGCAAAGTGAAAGGGAGGACTCTTTTGGTGCACGTGGTGTTTGAGGACACGCTCGGAGCAAACAAATAGAAGGTTTGCACTCACTGTTCTATGTGAGCGGTTGGCTCACGTGGTTGTTGGCACCGCGGTTAGAGTGGTGCAGGGGCAGTGACCGGGGATCGAATCCCACTGAGGACAAAGGCAAGTTAATAATTTTTCCTAATATTTTATTTTTCTAAGGTTGCCCTAGGAGAGATAAGGGTTGTGATGCATGTTGAGAAAAAGAGATATTTTTGGTGATTTTCCTTTTAGAAGTATATCATATTATATATCGTTGGAAAGCTTATTTCGAGGGCTATTTGATTAACTTGCTTAGAGGGAGAAATAAGGTGTATGTAAAGAGATATTTCTATTTTTGTAAAGGGGTTCAAAAGTGAAGGTTGTTTTGTTCTTTTTCAAAAGTGATTAATTCTTTCATAAGGGGACATGATGCATTTTGTTGAGTAGGAGTGATAAGGTGTTATTTGGATATTGTTGTTGTGATATTAATCATGATCTCTAACCCTTGTTGAAAGTTGAAAAAGAAGTTTGTTGAGTGTGGCAGATTTCCAAAGAGGTTTCTTCATCTTCATAAAAGGTATGGGCACATTCTCCTATTGATTGATTATGGTGGTTGATTTCTGAAATATCATTGGAGAGAAAAGGATTGATTGTGGTTTCCTTTTCGAAAGTGGTTGGTTGAATGCTTCAAGGTTTTCTGGTTTGAGAGTTGTGTTTAAACCTTGTTTTATAAGCATAGTTGTTGAAGCCCATTGGTTATGCAAAGAACTTGAAAAGAACATGAGTATCATTGTTATGTGAGATTTGTGGTTGAGCATTGTTGGAAACATTTGAGTTGGTTGATACATGCTTGGACTAGGGTTTTGTGAGAAAGAGATGTCTCTTGTGATGATTGGTTGAGTTGAGTTGATTGAGCCTAGTCAAGTGATGTGTGAAGTGATTGTTCAAGTTCCATGAAACAAACTATTCTATAAATCTGATTTGAGTTGAGATTGAGCTTAGAACATATTGAGTCTCTAACAATTCTCTTTATGCTTCTATGAGTTGACTTGAGTTGAGTTGAGATTGATTTGAGTTGAGATCATTGTGGATCATTGTTGTCATCCATTGTAGAGTGCTTTGCCATTCATTGTTGAGTTCATCATTGAGCCTTGCCTTTGTAGATTTGTGGATGAGATTTGAATGCTACTTGAGCATGATTGGTTGAGCCTTTGAGAAGGCCTTTGGGATAGATTTTTGGATAGATTTGGACAAGTTTTGTGTGATGATTGATTGAGCAGATTTGGACAAGTTTTGTGTGAGCTTGTTGAGCAGATTTGGACAAGTTCTGTGTGAGCTTGTTGAGAATATTTGGACAAGTTCTGTGTGAGCTTGTTGAGCATATTTGGACAAGTTCTGTGTGAGCTTGTTGAGAATATTTGGACAAGTTCTGTGTGAGCTTGTTGAGCAGATTTGGAAAAGTTTTGTGTGAGCTTGTTGAGCATATTTGGACAAGTTCTATGTGAGCTTGTTGAGAATATTTGGACAAGTTCCTAGTGTGAGAATATTGAGAAGTTTTGTCAGTGTTATTGGAGCATATTAGTGGATTGCCTAAGAATAAGTGCTTGAGTAGATTAGTGGATTGCCTACTTGAGTAGATCAGTGTGTTGCCTAGCTGAGCAGATCAATGGATTGCCTACCTAAGCAGATTAGTGTGTTGCCTAGTTGAGCAGATCAGTGGATTGCCTACCTAAGTAGATCAGTGTGTTGCCTAGCTGAGTAGATTAGTGGATTGCCTACCTGAGTAGATCAGTGTGTTGCCTAGATGAGCAGATCAGTGGATTGCCTACCTGAGCAGATTAGTGTATTGCCTAGCTTTGAGCAGATCAAAGTAATCATTGTATTGGATAAGGATCCTTATTTCTGTGTGAAATATTATAAGGAGATTATCTTGTGGAGTACCCCACATTGGGGGAACCACGTTAAATCTTGTGTCTCAATTGTGTGTGGTGACTTGTGCTCTTGCTTACTATTGCTATTTGTTAATGCACACTACTATATTTGGTTATTGCAATTAAGGACATTAATTGATATTGGTTTGGAAAGAAAGTAAAAAGTGGGTGCTATACTGTTCACCCCCCCTCTCAGTATAAGCTTGTGTTCTTCAAAAACACAGAGCCACAATGCGTAAAATTCCTATTATTTTTTGAGATCGACTTCCACAGCACCAACAATAATCGACGTCCTCCTACGACGGTGGTACGACTCCATTTCATGATCGCTGGAATAATTTTAAACTTCAATTTGAATTTTGTGTTATTCTCTTGCGTATTTTTTCCATGCAAAAATATGCATGCAAATATTTACCTATTCCCGATTGGCTTCTATAATTGCATGTAAACTTTGGTTGTTTTGGTACTCTGATCAAGTGTTGCCTATAATAGGTGAGGGTTTGCAATTACACCACACCATGTGAGCTTAGTTCTCCCTACAAGCAGTGTTTGAGGTATGGTGTCTATGATCTAGGATGATTGTATTGTGAATGGGAGCAATTATCCCACATGGTGAAATAGAAAATAAATATGGCACTTTAAAAAAAATACTTTAATTATCATTCGATTACCTTCAGGAAATCTCTGTCCCACTCACCTTATGCGTTAGCTTCAATGAAAATTTTTGGCCCCTCAAAGTAGGTTTAGAGGTCCATTCGACCGCTTAGGTCCACTTAGGATCGTCCATTCGATTAAGTCACAAGTTGTCCATGTGTCAGGCTCATCATGAGTTTGGTTGCTTAGGTGTTAGGGTCCTTAGATCCTGGTGACATATCCACGTCAGTCCAGACACATCAGTATTACCTAGGGTGTATGTTAGGTCCATCTTGGTAGGAGCCCACCTACATTCCATTCAACTCTGGATGCTAGTCAGGTCAGATAGGGCCCCACCAGATCTTAGCTCTCTAGTACTTCAGTGGTCCTACCTAGCTAGATTAGGTTACACCCACACTTGTTAGATACCACTTGGATCCACATAGTGGTAGGTCAATTCTCCATGAGCTCAGATGCACAAGTTAGGTCCAGATCACACGCTTCCACTCACCATCAGAGTGGAGTGAGAGTATCACTTTTATACCATGTCAAAGAACTAAGTACGATTTTATTAATCACTTACCAATAAATAATACAATGAATGCTCGGATAAGTTCATAACAAACATAACTAACTAAATGTAACATGCCTATATTAATAGGATGTTCAAACAGCTTTGATACACCCTAATAATGTAATAACAATAGTAACAATATGAAGAATAAAATAACATACGCTAACAACCTCCAATTGCTCCATGGGGAAGGGTTCACCCCACTCATCCATGAAGTTTGAAAATCCCAACTCGATAAGAGTATCAAAGTGAGTCATGAAAATGGTATGCTCTCACTCGATGGTGTTGAGGATTGTCTGACCTTCTCTTAATAGGTCCATTATTTGGAAGTAACTATGTAGTGTGGCCTTGGTAGACGACCAGGCGTGATCCATTTCGCTTAGAGGGTGAATACATAGGTTAGCATTAGCTAGGGTCTAAATTTTTACTTCCATCTCCATATATGGCTCTAGCATCTGCTCTATAGTGTTAATTAGTTGTTGCCCTAACTGGATCTATATTTGGGCTTCCCAAAAATAGTGCAACATCTAAACTGCTTGCATGGCCAACTTTTCACAGTTCCAAGCAGACCGAAGATGGGCCTCCTTGATGCTTTTTGGCAAAAAACCAGCAGCCTGCATAGCCTTATCTTCTAACTGATTCATATACTCAAGCTACTATTGAAGCTTATGCATCTCTATCCTAGAGGTATCTCATTATTTTAGGTGCACTCCAACCTGTTGATGCAAGTACTCATTTTTAGTGGTGGTTTTTTCCTCTTGTGCTCTACTTTTTGCAAGGGTTATTTTGAGCTCGATTATTTTATTTTTATTTTCAAAATATTTCTCCTTATAATACTCGTCGTGTAAGTATAATGAGCTCATATCAACCTGTATATTGCCCATATTCTCTATCAAATTTATCCTGGTAAGATCTTCCATGATAGTCTCACTAACGTAATCACTCAGCAACATTTCTCCTTGCAACTTTTGAACCAAGGGAGTGAGCTTAGTCATGTTAGATTTCATTGTAACTAGGTAAAAATGGACTTTCTTGATTGGTTGAGTTGGTGCCAATGCTTCTTTGTACCTCATGCTCTTCAACCACTATAAAGAACTCAAGTGTGCTAGATTAATTTTCCCTATGCCAAGTTATTTTCAGGCCACCTGAACATCAAGAAATGTTTACAATTCCAAGAATGGGATTAATGGAACCAAAACATTTGAGCGATTAGGCCCAATGGAAGTGGATGAGATGGTGAGAAGAGGGAGAATGAAAATGGTGGTTTGGATGGACAAATTAGGTTTAGCTACAGTTACACTTACTTTGGGAGGGGCTTGCGTAATTATAGCCTCAACGGTGGTGGCAATAATGGAAGGGGAATGGCATAAAAATAGATTCGACCCTGACGCATACTAACTAAAATAAATGAAGGTTGAAGAAATGGGAATATAAGGAGCAACAATGAATTCGGGAATGGAAGAATACGGACTTGAAACAGATATGGAATGTATACCAAATGATAGATAAATGGATACATAAGATGGTGGAAGTGAAACATAAGTCACTACATGATCCAGGGAAGAAGAAGGAGAGATAGAAGATGTACCTTCGGGCATGGGTGTCATGTGACATGGTGATGGGGACAACTGTGAAATTACTTCATCTTGCTATATTTCCACCCTCTCTTCAATGTCCACATTCTCTTCACCATCTATGACTTCTACTCAGTAGCTCTCTGACTGATGATCCTCCTCTTGTTCTTGGGACACCTAAAATATTTGTGCAACCTTCATCAGGAGCTATGGCGAAGGATTAACAATTATGGATATGTATCTATCTCCCTACTCATCAGTATGCAATTTATTATTCATCGCATATGAAGGGGACTTCATTCCATAATCAAATGCCTCTTGAATCTTGTTCAGAGTGATGGTGAAGATAATTTCCCTCCTAAAATTCCTTATAGCTCTGGTGAATAGGTCGTAAAACTGAGCTATAAGATACACTAGCTCGGAGTATGGATGAACCAGTAGGTATAGGTACCATAATAACTATGAATGATAGGGCACTGTTAGCCAGCTATGTGATGTCACCCCTGATTTACTATTAACTCAACATCCTACCGCAACCTTTCCACACATTTATTGTAATGATACAGTCATCGATTTTTGACATTGTGTCGTCATATAGGTCCAAGTCAATGTAATAATTATTTCTAGCCTTCTTAGATCTAGAATTTGGCTTCTTAGACTCCATAGCTGCTACAAAGTACTTAGGCTCTTTTCTTTGCTTCCCCATTGTCCCTTTTATCTAACAAATACTTTGAACACTCTCTAGATACCTCTGTAGCTACAGTTCGAAATATACAACAGTAAAAATTTAAAAGAAAAATAAACTACGAGACTTTTACCTCATCATTTACATAGAGCTTCTTCTTAATTATTGTAATAAATATAGAATTAAATTGTGGCATCTTTGAAAGATCATAATATTTGATTCACTCACCCTACATAATTCTCTATGTTCTAATGGAATCGCCTTTGATTTGATGCCAAATCATCATGGGAAAAAGTACCCTCCTTGCTGTGTAAGTTTGTTGTAAATTGTGCCTTGGTGGCCAAAAATTGCTGGGAAAAATCAACTTGCCACTTGACAACCAATAATAGGTACTCTTTGCTCCTTGGAAACATAAATATTCAGTAGGGCGCACATTTTTAACTAAATGCATTTAAAACACCTCTTTTACTTGCATTCATACTCTCTACTTGCTAACATGTATTCAATGGCACAATCATCTTTGCAAAGTGCTTCCGAAAATAAATGCACTTTATCCCTTTTCTTCAACGAAATTGCTTTGTAAGCTATCAATATTGTCTTCCTTCTCTTCCTGTAAAATCACTGCACTCCAAAAACCACAAGAGCAAATTATTTCAAGGTGCTTTCGATGTGCCTGATAATTGAATGGCAAACGATATCCTTCTTAAAGTTATTCCTTTCTTCATTGCCCCCCCTTTTCCTTTGTTTAGAAAATCTAATTTTCTAAAAAAACAAAAATTGCCCTTAAAGCAGCTTTTCTTCTTCTTCTTCTTTTTTTCTTTCAAAAAGGGGCTCTTTAATAAAACAAAATGAATGAACTCTTTTTTTTTATATTATTTATATATGATGCATTCATCCAAAACAACGGTGAATGGCCATTGCACCCCTCGCCTAGGGTGAATGTGATGTCCATTTTGTGTTCATCTTCACTCGATCAAGATATTTAAGCCGTCAACATGTTTTTACCAACCAAAGGGTGAACAACCACGTCGCCCCCTCTTTGGGGAGAAAGTGACTTGTGAATGTTGTGTTGCCTTATGTTATTTCACTTTGAAAGGGATGTGATATCACCAATGAGTTTTCCTTGGTCAAAGGGCAAACAGTCAAAGTGCTCATCACCTGGGGGCGAACACGTCTTCAAAGACATACTTTGCTTTATTTTCATTCATTCCAAGGAAGCATCTATGGTTTCGTATTCTACTCTTAGGTGAAGACCCCTGGGAGCACCTCTTATTTTTCTTTGTTGTAAATTTTTTAGAGAGAATAAAACTTTGCTTTTTAATGCCCAATTTAACTCTCAAAAAGGGGCGCTTACTAGGAATCATACAACACTATCTTTTCTCTATTTTTTTATACATATATACGAAAATAGCATCAACAATTAAAAAAAAATAACATAAAGAAGAGTATTTACATATGGACAAGATGGTACCTCCTCAGAACCTCATCACTGAATATAGGCCTTCAAATTAAGATAATTTACCAAGATAGGAAGGTCACAACCCTCCAAATCATGAAGGTGATAGGCATTTGCTAAATTTACTATAGAAATTTGGAAAGGGCCTTCCCAGATAGCATCAAACTTGTGGTATTTTCCTAGCTTAGCCTTCTTCTCGTTCCATTTTAGAACTAAGTCACCCACCTAAAAACTACATTCAATTTTTTTCTTCCCAAACCACTTCTACATTTATTTTGTGTGCTCAAAAAATGCTTGATAAGACTTCTCTCTATATTAGTCTAACTGCAATAATTGTGCCAACCTTGCACTCATAGGATCATATTCTTCATCTTCATCTTGAAATAGTTGTAATGTTTAAAGTACTGAATGCTCAATATGAGTGGGGAGAATAGATTATTTCCCAAACACTAATGCATATGGAGAGGTCTTAATAGATTTCTTCACGGAGATGTGGTCTGCCCAAAGTTCCTAGTTCAATAACAAGTGTCAGCTTCTATTATTACTACCCAACATCCTCTTTAAAATTTGTAGCATATTTTTATTGGTAGCTTTGGCCAACCCATTTCCTTGCAGGTTATAATTGGATGATGTCTTAAGATAAATACCATATTTTCTTGTGAAATATATGATTTTAGCCCCAATGAATGGAGTTCCATTATCAATTACAATTGAATCCAAGATGCCAAAATGAGTAATGATCTCTTCTAAAAAAGAGATAATAGTTGCTTGATCAGCCTTCTTGGCAAGGATAGCCTCCACCCATAAAGTGAAATAGTTAGTCACCATCAAGATGTACTTGTGCTCTGTGGAAGAATGTGGATCAATAACTCCAATGAAGTTGAGATCCCACTACTAAAAATGCACTTCCACTTGAATTGGGCATAGAGGTAAAGATTCTTTTCTAATTTTGCCAATGTATCGTTGATATCTATCATAATGCTAACTCACTTTATGAGCATCTAAAAACAAAGTAAGATAGAAATAGCCCACTCAAATAATTTTTAAAGCCATCAACCTACCTGCATAGTGACCACCAGATAGCCCAGAATGAAATTCCTCCAATATTTTCTCTTTTTAAGACTCCTTCACACATCTGAGAAGAACTCCGTCAATGTTCTTGTGAAATAGTCCATTCAGAAATAGAACATACTTGACCACTTGTAGCCTGAATCTTCAATGTTGTGAAGCATCAAAGTGAGCTGGATATTTGCCTAAATTAAAATAGTCAACCAGTTCTTCTATCCAGTCCCGATTGCTTGAAATATAGTTTGTGCAAATGTTTTCACCAATGTCTCCTTCATGCACCACATCCAATGATTAAGAAGCAACACTTTTAGCTAACTCCTAGCATAAATCTGACCCATGAACTAGCTTTGTTGGTCAGATATCCACATCATATTATTTAATTTTTGAGACCTAGCCTACCCTTTTATCGCCTAGTTCTTCTTGGAGTATGAAATTTTGAACATTAGGATGTATAACATAAACCATAGTTTTGCTCTGGGAAAAAAAGTGTCAAAACTTCTTCAACAATTTGATTACTGCGTACACTTGTTTCTCGATGAAATTATACTTATCCTAGTGGGGTGTAATAACTTGGATCAATAAGGTAATTGTCTTCTCTTCTCCATATTCTTGCTTTTGTGTTAACACCGTAGCATAGCTCTCTTTCTCACCCATGACATAGAGAATGAAATCTTTGAAATAATCAGGATTAATTAAAACTAGAGCTTGAGTGATTCTTTATTTTATTTCTTGAAAATCTCATATTATAGCTTTCATCCACATAAACTCAATATTATTGTTTAAGAGCTTCGTCATGGGTTTCACAACCTGAGAAAAGTCAAAAATAAACTTGTGGATGAAGTTTATTTGGCCGAATAAATATTGTAGGTCCTATTTGTTAGAAGGCAATGGTAACTTCAAGAGTGCCTCAGCTCTTGTAGGATCAATCACCAATCCTTCCTATGAGATCACATGACCCAAAAATTTCCCTTCTTTAATAGAAAATTGTTGGTCACAAATCTGCCTAAGTACAAGATTTCATCACTTGTGCACCCTAGACTTGACCAACATTGAAAGGCCGAGAGAAATAGAAGTATCCCAAGACAATCTCTAGAGAGGGCTGGCTTCCAAACTAATCTAAACTGGTTTCAAGATAAGGATGCAGGAAAGAAATGGGAAAATGTAGAAAGAAATGGAAATAATAGAAAGAGATGGAAATATGGCCAAAGTTGATAGTTAATGGGGAGAATAACCTCAAACAACAAATAACCTCAACAAGATCCTGAAGCTAAGCATCAACTGATTCTTAGAATGCATATACAAAAATTGGATCAAGCATTAGCCATAAGTTTGCTTCCAATTATACTCCAAACGTTCAAATACAAATACAGCCAAATCCAGAACAATAGAATTCAACGGATATTTTAACACTAGACTAACAGAAGTAAATCACACAGAAATCATCACATGAACAATAGTTTGGATCACCAAATCCAAAAGACACTAAGAATAGAGCAAAATGCATCTAGGATTTCTGCTTCAATTTTTGCAAAAAGGTCCTCCTCCTTTTGCTTGAGATTTTACATTGGTATTTATAGAGGTGCTTCCTCTTCCTTTTGAATCACAACATTTAATACATAAAACAAATTTTGAAGAAGCAATCCACAAAATGTGCACTTGAAAAGAGAAACAATCCCCCTTAATCTGCCTCGGAGAAATGACAGTCCCTATTTTTATGGATCAAAACTAAAAATAAAATAGAAACAAGGGACCATATTTCTTCATTAAATGATCGTTATCAGGGAAAGATGGAAGCTGTTAGGAGATCACAAATAGGAGCTTTTAATACTGGAGGCGTATTTAATTTTGGTGGCGTCGAAAACTATCTCATGTTCTTCCATCTTGCGCACATAGGTAAACAACAACATTTAATCTTGGAGCTTGTTTGACCACAATCTCAAAATTAGTTGGAGAGCTTTTGTTTGATCCTTATCTGCTCCTCACATTCTCCTATGCAATTCTAAAGTTAAAATATAGACTGAACTGTATCAGGCCTTTGTTGTTGCTTCTATCATGAAAATGAGACAGGTTGCGAAAATGCGACATGTCATGAAATTGTGACACTTTTACCTTACTGCTTTCTCTTCTTGCCACTAATCATGAAAATGTGACATGTCGCGATATCGCCACAATTTTATCTATTTGGCTTTGTCCCCATGACATGTCACAAAATCGTGACATTCTCCTCTGCTTTGGCTTTTATTTGCTTTATACCCGTGAAAACATGACATGTCATGAAATCACGACAATTTCTCTTTGCCTTGTACTTTTTATCCTTCGTTCTGCAAAAATGCGACAGGTCATGAAAATGTGACATGTCGCGATATCGCAACGTTTTCTCCGTTTTGTCTTTTCATCTTCAACAAGTCACGAAATCGTGACATGTTTCTATCTTCTTGTACTTTGCATTTTTGCCCCGCAAAATCATGACATGTCACAAAATCATGACAGTTTCTTGCCTTCTCCATCGTTGCTGCTTCCTGTCGTGATATCATGACAAGTTTCTCTTGCTTGGCCTTGTTTCTAAAAATTTCATGATATCGTGACATCTTTCATCTGCATTGTGTTTATCTTCAGCTCTTCTGTGATAACATGACATGTCATGATATCGCGGCATTCCGTACCATCTTGCTGCTTGCTCACTTTTTGGCCATGAAATTCGTCATGTCGTGAAATCGTGACATTCTGTACTATCTACTACTTTCTTGCTTTTCTATCATGATATCGTGACATATTTCATTGGTGCTCCCCTTGGCTGTTGTATTTCACGATATCATGACATTTTTCTATCACTTTGCTCTATGGCCACTGCAGGTCGCAAAAATGTGACATGTCACAATATCACGACAACTTTACCATTGTAGCACCCTAAAATTGGCGCAGTCAAATTGGAATAATTACATTCACCTTAGTAAATAAATTTAAATTCAAATTTAACCTCCCAAACCGCCCGTTAACCGTCGAGAAACCCGTTTCCCCTTTTTCCGTGCCATTTTTAGGAGTTGTTTTGACCGTTGGACGATATCGTCGCCGATCAGACGATATCGCCCCAGATTTGACGATTTCGTCTGGACTAGGACGTCCAGACGATTTCGTCGCAAAACTACATTTTCATAATTAGACTCTGTTCCAACGGGTCTCCAATCCGGGCAGAAGCGTGTCTGCGCCGTTGGGACCCTCCCCCGTTGGAGATCTCCCAAATTGGGAAGATCTCCAACCTCCCAACAACTTTCCCTAAGCCTATTTAACTCTAAGACTTTTCCCTCCCCAACCCCTGGCTGAATTTTTATGCAAATCGACTCCCTATGTGCTAGAACTTCTCAAATTTGCTTTTTGCACTATTCCTATAGTAATTTTATTGCAGGTATATCACTGGTTTTCAGCCGGAGCCAGCACCTATCGCAGCCGACGAACCTGTCAAGATCGGAGGCGATCCTGTCAAATTAGGGACGATCTCGTACTGATGCGAGACGATCTCGATTGCAGCATACATCGAGGCAATCAGTGCTTGAAGTTTGCTCTTCTCTCTTTTCTCTCTGTCATTTTATGCTATAAATCAGATCATTTATTTAGTTTTTATTCTACTTTGCATCTGGAGTTCACCCATCTAGTTTAGATTGCACATTAAATTCATGATTTGCCATCATAATGCAGTGATCTGTTTTACTTTCTATTTTAAATTATTGCTTAGTATTCACCTTGTTCTTTAGCATATTTTGCCTCTATTTTGCATAGTAGAATTGCTTGTATTTTGCATCTGTTCTCTGTTTTGCAGGTTTCTGACGAATTCGTTTGACGAATTCGTCAGATCTGAGACGATTATGTCTGTCTCAGACGATCCTGTCAGATTCCAGATGATTCTGACAGATTGCAGGCGATTTTGTCGAATCCCAGACGATCCAGACTACTTCAAGCATCAAAAACTTCATCAGACATCCCGGATCAGGTAATCTCCATTAGCCTCCTGCAAATTCTCTATTTTTCTGCTTTCAGTCTATTTACTGTATTCATTTAAATTGCATTTTCATGTAGTTTAAGTTAGAATCATTCGGCCAAACCTAGGATGAATGTTTAAGGATAAAACGAACCCATTAAAACACATTCCCAAAACCTAGGCATGGAAACTGCCACCAAATGTTTCCTGGTGAACCCACCATCCGTCGACAAATCACCAAAATGCACCTCCCTTGAGAGGCGGGACCTTCGCAAAGTCCTCTCGTCCGAGGTACCGCATCATCCTTTTCCCATCCTCCTTCCGGGCGCGGATCCAATAGCCTGAAGGTAGGGATGCGAAAAATTTGGAGCGATACATTTTGGTGAACCCGACGTGAATGCATCATAACCTTTTGAAAACAAAAACAAAAAAACAAAAAAATATATATATACAAGAAAAACAAAAACAAAATCATCATTTCAAGTTTGTATGTTTTATATTCAATCCTAAATAGTAGATGCTAAATATTACTTTTAGAAGTACTAAAGAAACCATGAGTTTTTACTCAAATCAATATGAGCCCATGAGTAATGTTGGAAGAATTCAGCTAAATACATTTGTTGATTATGACCAACCTCATCCCTATTCAACACCACCTCCATCACACTCTTCTTATTTTTCATCCATAACCCAACAAAACAATCCCTTTGCCAATCCTCTTCATAATGATATTATCTATTCTCCCATATATCCATATTATGTCTATCAATCCACATATAATCCTCCTCCACCTTTTCAATACTCTTCTTTCAATACAACACATCCATTTCAACAAGAAAATACTTATTCTTCCAATTCTACCATGCACTCACCTCCTACATCGCAATCTTCCTGTCATCATTCTACCCATAATAAAGAAAGTAGAGGTGAGAAACCATTAGGTCCTTTTATGACGAAATTCCTAAGGCATTTATCAAAAACCTCTCAAAAACCTTCATCACGTAAATTTACTAAGCTCAATCAACCAATGGATATAATTCTCAAGTATTTACTTGACACAAATAGGATTGAACTCCCTTCCATAAGACAACTTCGATACCACATCAGATTGGTTTAAACCTGAGCTACATTGTGAATATCATAGAGTAGATGGACATATGACACAAAATTGTAAAGATTTAAGATGTGCAATTCAAGATTTGATTGATAAGGGTCTTTTTAATATAAAGGAATTACAATCTACAACTGATGATAAATCTCCAGTAAACAATCAAACTCCTACACAACAAATACCAATAATCAATCAAGACATGGGGATCTCCCAAGAACCCCTATTCAATTATCAACAACAAGAAACCAATCAAATATTGCATGTTAATGTGTCCCATCATGATGATATTATTAATATTGTAACAAAAACTACAAATGAGCAACCTCAAGTTCAATCAACTCAATCTGATATTCAAGAGATGGATTCCTCATTTGACCAACCTTCAAAACTATCTTTGGCTCTAGAGAATGATCCAAAATGGAATGTAAGCATAGAAAGCTCATCTTTAGAATCAAAATCTCAATCTGAAATCCACTTTGATAACCAACAACAAGTGATTAATCCTCAAGCAAAGATATCCCTTTTAGAAGTATTACAAATTTATCACAAGGAAATTTTGTTCAAAATACCTAGCCAACAATTTGTTCCTCATCATATTTTCTCTAAGAACATAATTAATGGTGTAAACCCTCTTGAGGTTAACCATATTTCATTCTATGATGAGGATATTCCTTCCTCTACTCCACAAGAAGACTCCTATATTTACATTATCGGATCTAGTAAAGAAACACTTGTTAAAACTATCATGGTAGATAATGACTCCTCTCTTAATTTATGCACTTATCAATTATTCCAAAAACTCAAATCAAAGGAAGAAGATATTAATGAATCAAATGTTATTATAAAATCTTTTAACAATGAAATTCAAGAAGCTCAAGGTACTATAATTCTTCCCCTTAATATTGGATCCAAGATCCTGGATACTTTATTCTATGTAGGATATTGTCCTTCACCTTACAACCTATTTCTCCAGAGTCCTTGGATTCATACGATGAGGGTTTTCCCTTCCACTCTTCACCAATGTTTGAAGTTTGAACTTGCAAATAAAATTGTTACCATACATGGTGACCCAAAACCATTTGAAGAATATTTAACGATTGAAACATCAAGTTCTATACATTCTCTATTGTCACAATTATCTTCTATCCATCACTTTTCTTCATCCATATATGATCATCCTTGTTTACCAAATAACACCCATGCATATCTTTCACATATACTTTCTCCATCTTATCAAAACTTGGAATATAATAATAAGAATGAAGAACTTTCTTATCTTTCTGACATTTTATTTTGTAACATGATCAATTTTCCACATATAAAAGTCAAATCTTTTGCTACATTATTCTACATTATAACAAAGCTTTTGTTATCACTACCTTTTATTCATCACCTTATATTCTTACCTTCACCTCAACCAGATTATCCTTCAAAACCTCCTTTGATTTTGAAGCAACCTTAGACATGCTATACTCAAATAACCTTGTATAGTGTATATAGATCATCTTGTATATACCACCAATTTCAATTCATAAATTAAAATCAAAATACAAAAAAAATCAAAATCCTCAAAATCTTCAAAAAAAATACAAATGCAACTAAGGAACTTAAAGGTAAATTTGAGCCCAATTGGCTCGGACCATACATCATTATTGCTAAATTTGAATTAGGAGCATATAAATTATCTACCTTAGATGGTAAAGAACTTAAAGAACCCATGAATATTTTACATCTCAAACGTTATTATGCATAAATTTGGTCATTTCATCCATGTATATATTTGTTCAAAATCATTATCTTGTATTTCTTTCAATTTATTCAAAAACCTCAAAAACATTCATAAAATCTTCAAAAATCTTCAAAAATATTTATTGCATTTATTTAAAGCACTTGTAAAGTTCCTTTTGCTCAAAACAAAAATCAACATAAAAATCCAAAAACAGCTATATGCTTGACTCTTTCGAAACCAAAACAATATACAGAAGAAAGAGAGAGTCAACATTCTCAAAACTTTCTCAAAATCATTATTTTCTTACAATTATTGCAATTATATGTTTCAACTTATTTTGGATAAAATTAGCATTTATTTAGCATCCCTCACTTGCACAATCACAACAATAAATATCTTGATTTTATCTGGCATGATTACTAATCTCTCTTATATCAAAGTTCACAAAATTCAATTAAAGAAAGTTTGAGCATAGAGAATTGATCTTGTTATTTACTTAAACCAAGCACATCTTTTCACAATAAAATGATTATATTTGTAATTTCCATGTTTTGCTACATAGTAGAACTGATTTCTTGAGTGAAAAGTTTCCCCTGCTATCCTATCATGCACACGGTCTAGAATCTTTGAGAATTGGCAAAAGGACAAGCTCACCCCTACCCAGAATAAAAATCCCTTGCTCTACAGCTAATCCGAGCAAGTATCCCTAGAAAAAGAAAAGAAAAATTCAAGAAAAAAAAAGAGAAAAGAAAAATGTTATTTCAGCAATGTTCCAAGCATTATCAAGCAAAAGAAATACAAAAAGAAAAATAAGCAAAATTCAAAAGCAAGCAAGAAAGCAATAAAATCCCTTTCCCTACCCTTTGAAAAGAAAAGAAGGGTTAATGAGCTTGAATCCCTGGAATCCTCAATTATTCGAAAAGCGTGAGGTAAGCCCCATAACAGGTGGTTTGTGCCCAACCTGCTTGGCCTTGGGTAACTCCTAGCGTGGCGATATGTCCGTCACATTAGCGACCTTCTTTTGTACGAGACCTATGTCCGCTTATGGATTAGCTAGCTCTTGATAATCCGATCTACATAGTAGCCTAGTATGGTTATATGCATCTACATCATGGTTAATGAACACTTATTTGGTTTCTTCAAATCACTTGTATCATAGTATCTTGCTCAAATCTGGTAAATGAACAATGCAATTGCACACACATTTGTATTTGAGAGATTTTGTCTATCATTATGATAAATCAAGATTGGAAATGAATTCACATATGCACATGGGATTCCTTATAAATCTAACTTTTTATCTTCAAAATACTTTGAAATATTATTTTTGCAACTTGTTTGGAATAAATCAAGTACAGTTGTTTTCCACAAAGACAACTATATAATAGCAAAAATCAAAAATTCCTTTCAAAACATATCATATATATCGTGTTGACTTTCGCAACGATGGTATAGTTTCAAAACCAAAATTGGAATTTTATGCCTAGCGCAAGTCCTCATTATCATATTTTCTGTTCATCAAAAATCAATCATGCAATAAAACTATCCTTTTTTGGATTTTCGCGATGATGGTATAAGTCTATACCTACATATTCTATGCCTAGCGCAAACCATTGTAACAATTTTTTTCCCAATTTATCAAAAATCATACAAAACATATGACTTCATTTTACACAAATTATGCTTTTTCAAAAGCAAACACATTTTCATTATTTCATGTCATTATGTCAACTTTACATTTTGCAATGATGGTATAGTTCTTAAGGAATTATTCACAAATTTTATCACACTTAGGAATTTATGCCTAGCAAAAATTATTTTACAATATTTCATGCATAATATTTTCATGGAAATCTGAAAGCAAACCATCATCATCATCATTTGCATTATCACAACAAAGTCTTAAGACAGTCTCTTAAGCACTCTTTTCTTTTAACAATATTTCTATCCTGGGACTAGCTTGACGACCGAGTGAGCAGCGACTCCATGAAATGGTCTATAATAGCGACAATGTCCTTTGAAATTATTGTTAGAAATCTCTTTTTATTTTTACATTTCATTACAACCAATCAATTTGTTACATCAGATTATTTCATTTAAAATATTTATAGCATGACATCCAAGTTATAATATTTTCCAAAACGACATAATTACATGAATCATCAATAAAATCATTACATCAATCAAATCAATCAATCACATCAAACATAAAAAGCATCATAAGCATAAATACATAACACAATACAAGTCATATGATCAAAAATATCTCATCTATATATATCAACAAAATTATGTACATCATATCAACCATTTTTGCTTTCAGAGCTCTAAAAACAAGAAAATGAACAGTAAAAATGAATTAGGGTTTTACCCTATTTTTCTTAATTTTATTCAACAATAATTTTTGCTTTTCCGCGTTTTTACCTCAAACGTTCGATTTGGGTAAAAACACGGAGGGGGCACCATAGTAAGCTGTCGTACGATTCGACCAAGAATCGTCGCCTAAAAATGGGAATAATTTTTTGCTTTCTCGTAGATCGAGAAGAACTCATCTTTAACGCATTTTCTTCGAAAAATTCGCTAAAGAGGGGGCAAAATGTAGCACCCTAAAATTGGCGCAGTCAAATTGGAATAATTACATTCACCTTAGTAAATAAATTTAAATTCAAATTTAACCTCCCAAACCGCCCGTTAACCGTCGAGAAACCCGTTTCCCCTTTTTTTCGTGCCATTTTTAGGAGTTGTTTTGACCGTTGGACGATATCGTCGCCGATTAGACGATATCGCCCGCATTTGACGATTTCGTCTGGACTAGGACGTCCGGACGATTTCGTCGCAAAACTGCATTTTCATAATTAGACTCTGTTCCAACGGGTCTCCAATCCGGGTAGAAGCGTGTCTGCGCCGTTGGGACCCTCCCCCGTTGGAGATCTCCCAAATTGGGAAGATCTCCAACCTCCCAACAACTTTCCCTAAGCCTATTTAACTCTAAGACTTTTCCCTCCCCAACCCCCGGCTGAATTTTTATGCAAATCGACTCCCTATGTGCTAGAACTTCTCAAATTTGCTTTTTGCACTATTCCTATAGTAATTTTATTGCAGGTATATCACTGGTTTTCAGCTGGAGCCAGCACCTATCGCAGCCGACGAACCTGTCAAGATCGGAGGCGATCCTGTCAAATTAGGGACGATCTCGTACTGATGCGAGACGATCTCGACTGCAGCATACATCGAGGCAATCAGTGCTTGAAGTTTGCTCTTCTCTCTTTTCTCTCTGTCATTTTATGCTATAAATCAGATCATTTATTTAGTTTTTATTCTACTTTGCATCTGGAGTTCACCCATCTAGTTTAGATTGCACATTAAATTCATGATTTGCCATCATAATGCAGTGATCTGTTTTACTTTCTATTTTAAATTATTGCTTAGTATTCACCTTGTTCTTTAGCATATTTTGCCTCTGTTTTGCATAGTAGAATTGCTTGTATTTTGCATCTGTTCTCTGTTTTGCAGGTTTCTGATGAATTCGTTTGACGAATTCGTCAGATCTGAGACGATTCTGTCTGTCTCAGACGATCCTGTCAGATTCCAGACGATTCTGACAGATTGCAGGCGATTTTGTCGAATCCCAGACGATCCAGACTACTTCAAGCATCAAAAACTTCATCAGACATCCCGGATCAGGTAATCTCCATTAGCCTCCTGCAAATTCTCTATTTTTCTGCTTTCAATCAGTTTACTTGTATTCATTTAAATTGCATTTTCATGTAGTTTAAGTTAGAATCATTCGGCCAAACCTAGGATGAATGTTTAAGGATAAAACGAACCCATTAAAACACATTCCCAAAACCTAGGCATGGAAACTGCCGCCAAATGTTTCTGGTGAACCCACCATCCGTCGACAAATCACCAAAATGCACCTCCCTTGAGAGGCGGGACCTTCGCAAAGTCCTCTCGTCCGAGGTACCGCATCATCCTTTTCCCATCCTCCTTCTGGGCGCGGATCCAATAGCCTGAAGGTAGGGATGCGAAAAATTTGGAGCGATACAACCATTACTGCTTCCTTTTGTTGCTCCTAGTGCAAAAATCCAACATGTCATGATATCACAAAAGTTTTACTCCCTTTCTTCCTTTGGCTGCTTTTAGCCACGAAAATGCGATAGGTCACAAAAATGCGACATGTCGCAATATCATGCCATTTTCTATACTTAGCTGATTTTTGCATTTGGATGTCGTGAAACTGCAACAGGTCGCGATATCGTGACATCTTTCTCCTACTTGCTTTAAACACAAAACTTGTAGAGATTTTTGTATTTTCCCTTTCAAAGTGCTTGGAGGGACAAACAGAAGAATGAGTATCTCTACAATTTGTGCATTCTCTTGCATGATTAGTAACAACAAAAACAATGTGGCAAAAATGCCAACATTCTTGGCAGCTCACGAGGTATACAGTTTTGTTGTATGCACGAACCTTAGACCTTTATCCATTGGGCAACAGAGTCAAGAAGTTGGAGGAGTAGAAGAAGTGAATGCTGGTTGATGCTGGATGTCTCTGCGGGCTACTGCAACAAGCTCTTGCTGGCACTTGGCACTCAAAATAGGACCTTCAGCAAAAATTTATGGAATAGCATAACTTCCCTTATTTCATGAACTACTACATTTTTCCTAGCTTTGTTGAGCTTGGTAATCACCAAGTGCTATGCAAGGATATCCATGGCAGTAGTGAGAATCACCTGAATTGAAAAAAAATGAAAAAAAATGGAATGATGACCAACAGATGTGCAGGCCATGGAACGGGAATGGGGAATGATGAAATGGTGGAAGATGGAGGAGTAGAAGTGATAGATACAACAACTAAAGAGGGTGCTACTGTGCTACCAGTTTTTGGGATTCTATGAAAATAGATAATGAAATGGAATTGGATGGAATGAAGAAAGCGATGAGCACTGTGGAGAAATGCTCAAAAGACAAAGAATTAGAAAGGGAAAGCGAAGAAAAAGGGAACATCAAAGAGGGGAGTAGAAACAACAGTAGTGGCTTGATTATTTGTAGAAAAATAAGGAGTGGGAGAGGAAGGGAATGGAGTAGATGGGAAGCCACTAACTGCTGGGAAGGAAAAGAAAAAGAGATAAATAAACATACCTGCGGGCTCATGTGCAAAAGGAGCCAAAGCTGATTTTTTTTTTTCTTTTTTCTTCTTTTTCTTTTTTTTTTTTCTTTTTTTTTCCTATGTACAAGGTAACCCCCGAGTTTAGCTATGAACTCTCAAGAGAGACACATACCAAAACATGGCTCTATGATATCCTGGATCCCAGACCTTGAACACACACTTATTGGTCTCCTGATTGACAATCAGCTCGGAGTCACCAAAGATTTGCAACTGTTGCACTCCAAGTTTCTCAGCCTTCTTGATACCTAGGCATAAAGCCTCATTTTTTGTTGTATTATTTGTGTAGCTCCAGGTCAAATGATATGAATAGGACCATTGCATTCTAGAAGGTAATACTAGAACAATCCTAGCTCCAGCGCCATTTCTGCATCGTGCTCCATCGAAATAGAGCTGATCTTGACTTTCATCATTCTTTTCTTGAGCCTTTTCAGTCTTGAGAATGGAATAACACCCCAAGTCAGTTTCTATCATGGCATTGAAATTGGCCATGGAAAAATCATTTTCTAGGTGGAGCTCTTCCAAAAATTCTTCCATTAATTCAAGCTCGCCAAATTCTTCAGACATCATGTGCACTGAATTTGCTAATCTGTCCACTTCATCTATTCTTTCCACAGGAAATGTGGAAGGCTTTTCATTGAAAATCTTCACCTTTTTACCTTTATGGATCACCTACAAATGATTAAAATCCAAATAAAGGTAACCCCTGAGTTTAGCCATGAATTCTCGAGAGAGAGACATACCAAAACATGGCTCCAAGTCCACTACTATGATTTCCTGGATCACAGTAATCTGAGGCATGGCATGCAAGGAGATGGGAACATCCTTAATTACACCCACCGTCTTTACTGAGGTACCATCTAGCTACAAAAATCCCGTGCTAGTCCTTGTATACTCCATGCCTATGACATCACATACTACCTTTGGCATGACAGTAGTAGCTGCTCCTGAGTCAATGAGGCAATTATGCACCACATGTCCCTCCATTCTCAATGAAAGATAAAAAGGAGGTGGTCTATTTTTTACTGTGACCGAAGAGGTCAAAGTTTGAGACATAAATACCTAGGCTGGAGCCTTCCCCTTACTTTGTGTGGTCTTCAGGGATTCTTGTAATAGATTTACCTATCCAGGTAGCTGCAAGGTGTCATACAGACTTATTTTAGCTGGTATCCTTTTGAGTTCTTCAACGATGTTGTACTCCATTGAGATTGGCTCTTTCCCTCCATTGAAAGATTCAAATTTGCTTCTATATTGTTGGGTGGCCTCCACTCATTGTCATTTAGTCAATGATGAATACCACAATGTCTCTATAGCTTATTCCTTTATTTTCACTTGCGACTGGGAAATAGAAGCCTTAGCTTGCAACTTCTCTTTTGCTTGTGGTGAAAGTAGATCCTTCGGAAAAATAGGTGGGTCTTGATGCGGAGTTGGAGGATCATGAGTCTTTACAGGTATTTGTTGATTTTTTGCTTGTGCAGGAGGCACTTTCAATGGCTCCATCTTATCTGGATCTACCAACATTGGTTTCTTGCCGCTGCATGTCAAGACTGCTATGTGTTCCTCAAGAGACATCACAAAATTAAGATCCACTTCTCAAATCATGTTTACACGGCTCCCTGCAAGAACTTGCAAATAATTTTGGTGAACCATGCAAGTGGACTCGTCATGTGGATCATTGCATGAAGAACACCAGTAAGAAGGCTCATGTGAAACTTTAGAAGGACCAGCCTCTTCACTTACCAAGATCACTGAGTTCCTCTCAGGTACTTTCTCCATAGCCTTGCTAGGAGAAACTTGTAGGTCCAATGCTCCCAAATCATTCCAAGTAGGAACTCGACATGGAGGAGGTTGTTGACTAGCCATTTGCACTACAGGATTTGGATCTACTAGCAAGCTCGTAGCAGTACTGGGAGGAGTCAGGGATGGCACAAACTGACCCACTACCTACAAAAAAATAGCAAATGATGGGTTCACAGGACTTTCCAATATTGAGCACTCCCTCTAGTTTTGAACATCGATCTCGAATAATTTGATTGGATCTTTCGATTATTTGGCATTTCATATCATGATAATGAAGCAAATATGCAAATATTTTCACTAGCTTCACGATTAGAGATTTCCAGGTACTATATAGTCACCTTCAGTAGAGTCACCAGATGAACTTACAATCTCTGCTTTGATGTCAAGACAGTTCATCAAAATCTTGATTCCTTCGAGTGTCAAAATATGGGACTTGTGTGTCCCACCAGGCATGCCAAAAACTGTTGGCACAGGTGGGTTCATCAAGTCGGAATAACACTTGTCCCACCAATTATGGATCTTTCTAAGATAGAAACAGTCTATCCCATCGGGCATGCCAAAAACTATTGGTCACAAATCTATCTAAGTATAATATTTCATCACTTGTGTGCCCTAAACTCAGCCAACATTGAAATTATGAGAGAAAGAGAAGTCTTCCAAGCCAATCTCCAGAGAGGGCTGGCTCCCAAACTAATCTAAACTGGTTTCAAGATAAGGATGCAGGAAAGAAATGGGAAATTGCGAAAAGAAAGGGAAATTATAGAAAGATATGGAAATATGGCCGAAGCTGATAGTTAATGGGGAGAACAACCTCAAACAGTAAATAACCTCAACAATATCCTGAAGCTAAGCAGCAAATGATTCTTAGAATGCATATACAGAAATTGGATCAAGCATTAGCTGTAAGTTCGCTTCCAATTATACTCTAAACGTTCAAATGCAAATACAACCAAATCTAGAATAGCAGAATTCAACTGATATTTTAACATTGGACTAATAGAAGTAAATCACACAAAAATCATCACATGAACAATAGTTTGGATCACCAACTCCAAAAGACACTAAGAATAGAGCAAAATGCATCTAGGATTTCTGCTTCAATTTCTACAAAAAGGTCCTCCTCCTTTTGCTTGAGATTTTACATTGGTATTTATAGAGGTGCTTCCTCTTCCTTTTGAATCACAGCATTTAATACATAAAATATATTTTGAAGAAGTGATTCACAAAATGTGCACTTGAAAAGAGAAACAATCCCCCTTAATCTGCCTCAGAGAAATGACAGTCCCTGTTTTTATGGATCAAAACTAAAAATTAAATAGAAACAAGGGACTATATTTCTTCATTAAATGATCATTATCATGGCAAGCTGGAAGTTGTTAGGAGATCATGAATAGGAGCTTTTAATACTGGAGGCATCTTTAATTTTGGTGGCATCGAAAACTGTCTCATGTTCTTCCATCTTGCGCACATAGGTAAACAACAACATTTAATCTTGGAGCCTGTTTGACCATGATCTCAAAATCAGTTGGAGAGCTTTTATTTGATCCTTAGCTACTCCTCATGTTCTCCTATGCAATTATGAAGGAAAAATGGGAACTAAACTGTATTGGGCCTTTGTTGTTGCTTCTGTCACAAAAATGAGACAGGTCGCAAAAATGTGACATGTCGTGAAATCATGACACTTTTACCTTACTGCTTTCTCTTCTTGCCACCAATCATGAAAACGCGACATGTCATGATATCGCGACAATTTTCTCTGTTTGGCTTTGTCCCCATGACATGTCATGAAATCGCGACATTCTCCTCTGCTTTGGATTTTATCTGCGTTATACCTATGAAAACATGACATGTCACGAAATCGTGACAATTTCTCTCTGCCTTGTACTTTTTAGCCTTCATTTCGTGAAAACACAATAGGTCGCGAAAATGCGACATGTCACAATATCATGACATTTTCTCTGTTTTTTCTTTTCATCTTCAACAAGTCACAAAGTCGTGACATGTTTCTATCTTCTTGTACTTTGCACTTTTGCCCCATGAAATCATGACATGTCGTGAAATCATGACAGTTTCTTGCCTTCTTCGTCGTTGTTGCTTCCTATCGTGATATCACGACAATTTTCTCTTGCTTGGCCTCATTTCCAAAAATGTCGTGATATCATGACATCTTTCATCTACCTTGTGTTTATCTTCAGCCCTTCTATGATAACATGACATGTCGTGATATTGCAGCATTCCATACCATCTTGCTGCTTGCTCGCTTTTTGGCCGTGAAATTCGTCATGTCGTGAAATCGTGACATTTCGTACTATCTGCTCCTTTCTTGCTTTTCTGTCGTGATATCGTAAAATTTTTCATTGGCGCTCCCCTTGGCTGCTGTATGTCATGATATTGTGACATTTTTCTATCACTTTGCTTTGTGGCCACTGCAGGTCACAAAAATGCGACATGTCGTGATATCACGACAACTTTACCATTACTGCTTCCTTTTGTTGCTCCTAGCATGAAAATCCAACATGTTGCGATATCATGATAGTTTTACTCCCTTGCTTCCTTTAGCTACTTTTAGCCGTGAAAACGCGACAGGTCGCGAAAATGTGACATGTCATGATATCGCGCCATTTTCTATACTTAGCTAATTTTTGCATTTGTATGCCATGAAACTGCAACAGTCACGATATCGTGACATGTCGCGATATCACGACATATTTCTCCTACTTGCTTTAAACACAAAACTTGTAGAGGTTTTTGTATTTTCCCTTTCAAAGTGCTTGGAGGGACAAACAGAAGAATGAGTATCTCTACAATTTGTGCATTCTTTTGCATGATTAGCAACAACAAAAACAATGTGGCAAAAATGCCAACATTCTTATTGACTTCTTTGGATTATTAGAAATCCTAAATTCATAGCACTTCCCAAACACCTACCTCAAATGAGCTACGTGGTCTTCTCTATGATGCAAAAACATAGTCATATCATCAAGATATATTACAATAATTCTATTTAATAACTCACCAAAAGTGATGTCCATGGGCCTTTGGAAAGGAGCACCAGTATTTGAGAGTCCAAATTGTTAGGTTGTGGAGTTCGATCTTGGCTAAATATGGATAAAATAGTTATTTGTTCCTTAACTAGACTGTAGATGACCAATCCCAAACTAGAGGTGGAAAAGGAAAAGTTAATTTTAGGATTGGCTAAAATTAACCTTTTTCTAATTGTAAACTTTCTAAGTTTGAAGTAGGCCTTAAGTGGGGATTGGGTTAATTATAGGATGCTTATTTTAGCATGCATGTAACTGGTTTTCTTATTTATGTAATACCTCCAGTAGAGAGGATTGTAAGTTTGAACTAGGACTTAAGTGGGGATTGGGTTAATTATAGGATGCTTGTTTTAGCATGCATGTAACTAGGTTTCCCTATTTATGTAATACCTCTAGTAGAGAGGATTGTATCTTGTTTATGGGAAGTGCATAGGATTGTGCATATCTTGTAGAGAGATTAGGAAGCTTGGGGTAGAGCTTGATGCAAGGGTGTTTGCATGTTTAATTACTGTCAGAGTAATTGTGTGGAGATGCTAGTGTTTTGAAGAGGAATTTGCAACTGGTTGTGTTGTAGGATTACTCCCTTCAAATATTGTATTGGTGCTAATGCAAAAGACTGGTATTTCTTGGTGGATGTAACCCACACTGGGTGAACCACATTATATGTCATGTTTTCTCTTGTCTTGCTTGTTTATTATTGCTCTTATGTATTTTATATTTATGCAGTGAATCCTAACAATTGGTATCAGAGCAAGTTTGGGATTCAGGATTGAGTGGGAGCTTGACTTGAGTGGGAGCAATGGCGAAAGGAGGAAAGTTCAAAATTGAAAAATTTAATGGTCAAAACTTTCAATTCTGGAAGATGCAAATAGAAGATCACTTGTACTAGAAGGATCTTTATCTACCTCTGGAGGGGGTAATAAAGAAACCTTCAAGTATGAAGGATGAGGAGTGGACACTTCTTCACAGAAAAGCTCTTGGTATAGTGAGACTTTGCCTGGCTCAAACTGTAGCCTTCAACATTTCAGAGGAGAAGACTACAAAGGGAGTAATGGACAAGTTGGCTAGTTTGTACGAGACACCCTCAACAACAAATAAAGTATTTCTCATGAAGAAATTGTATAATATGAAGATGGATGAGAATGGGTCTGTAGCTGATCATGTAAATGAACTTAATTTAGTTGTGAGTCAGTTAGCCTCTTTGAATATTAAAATAGAAGAATAAATGAAGGCTATTTTATTTTTATGTTCTTTGCCTAATAGCTGAGAAAGTTTAGTTATGGCTATTAGTAATTTTGCCTCTACTTCTCTTACATTTAATGATGTTGTAGCTTTTGTTCTTAGCACTGAAATGAGAAGGAAGAGTACCAGTGAATCATCATCTAGTATGGCCTTGGTGGTGAGAGGCAAGCAGAAAGAAAAAGGAACTGGTTCTGTTGACCATGAAGAGAAGGGACCCAAGTCCAAAGGGAAGGTAGTATGCTGGCATTGTGGCAAGAAGGGGCACCTGAAAAAGGATTGTTGGTCTTGGGATAGAGATGGAGGAGAAAGGTCAGATGTGAATCTAATGAGTAAAATTCTGACACTTTCTGATATGGCTGGTCTTGACATTGACGTTGGAGGACCAGAGAGTTCTCAAGCAGTGGGAACTAGGAGACATGTCCAGGAAGATGGACATGGCTTAGGATTTAATGTATGATTTTTTAGGATGGAACACATAATATGGTTATAGTTTTGGATCATTGTGACCCCAAGTCCCTAAGTTGGAAGGTAATTCCACACTCGGGGAGTGTGCTTTCAAATCTAGTGGTAAAGCCATATTGTGTGTGCATGCTATGGGTCATCCATAGTATGTAGATCTTGCCATGGTGGCAATATTTGATTCACCATGATACAAAGTAATTCTGAGGATGTTGTTATTATCATTGATTTATGGTAGAGAGATTATGTCTTGCTTGTTGATCACAGGATAAAAGTGCGTGGATGACACTAGTCCAATGTGATGGTTCAGAGAATGGTTACAACAATATGGAGGAGTTGACATTCCTTTTTTGGATTGAAGATATTCTTTGGTGGATGTAGTAGTGATAGAGTTGTTGTGGATCAGTCTCCAAGTGGGATATTGTTAGGTTGTGGAGTCCGATCTTGGCTAAATATGGATAAAACAATTATCTATTCCTTAACTGAACTATAGATGACCAATCCCAAACTAGAGGTGGAAAAGGAAAAGTTAATTTTAGGATTGGCTAAAATTAACCTTTTTCTAATTGTAAACTTTCTAATTTTTAAGTAGGCCTTAAGTGGGGATTGGGTTAATTATAGGATGCTTATTTTAGCATGCATGTAACTGGTTTCCTTATTTATGTAATACCTCCGGTAGAGAGGATTGTAAGTTTAAACTAGGACTTAAGTGGGGATTGGGTTAATTATAGGATGCCTGTTTTAGCATGCATGTAACTGGGTTTCCCTATTTATGTAATACCTCCGGTAGAGAGGATTGTATCTTGTTTATGGGAAGTGCATAGGATTGTGCATATCTTGTAGAGATATTAGGAAGCTTGGGGTATATCTTTATGCAAGTGTGTTTGCATGTTTAATTACTGTCAGAGTAATTATGTGGAGATGCTAGTGTTTTGAAGAGGAATTTGCAACTGGTTGTGTTGTAGGATTACTCCCTTCAAATATTGTATTGGTGTTAATGCAAAATACTGGTATTTCTTGGTGGATGTAACCCACACTGGGCAAACCACATTATATGTCATGTTTTCTCTTGTCTTGCTTGTTTATTATTGCTCTTCTATATTTTATATTTATGCAGTGAATCCTAACACAAATGGCATCCGTTGATAGGCGAACATGCCCCATTTGGTGGTGAATGTTGTTTTATGTTGGTCTTCATATTTCACCCAGATTTGATTATATCCAGAGAAACCATATAGCAATGAGAATCTCTACATATCGGCTACCACATGAAGGATTTGATCAGTATGTGGTAGAGGGTACTGATCTTTTAATGATGCCTGGTTCAAGTTGCGAAAGTCAACACACAACTGAACGTCTCCGTTCTTCTTCCACATTGGGACTAGGTTCACCATCCATGTTGAGTGCTTGATTGGATAAATTATCTTTTCCTCCAACATCTTCAACAATTATGCCTTCATGAGTAATTCTATCTTGGGATTGATAGCGCACTATTTTTGTCAAAAGGGTTTTACCCCCTCCTACGCTCAATGGTATGTTGGATCATTTTCTTGTCATATCCTTTTAAATCTTGACAACTCCATGCAATAATATTGGGGTACTCATAGCACAAGTTCTTAATGTCTTTCAATTCCTCGGGCACATAATTAGTTCCAATTTTGATGATCTTCTTAGGTTCTAGCTGTAATTATTTATACTCCTTTGCATCCACCTTGATCATATGCTTTTAAAACCTATCATTCTGGTCAAACAAATTCTCCAAAAAAATAAATCCCTTGGTAATATGATTGTTCTTCAATTGGATCATTCCTTCTTTCTCTTCTTTAGCAAGCATTCTATTGTCTATGCTAGCAGCCTCTCTAAGCAAAAAATTAACTATTTATTCATCATTGTCAAATACTTGCCAATAAATATTCTTGTTAGAGACTGAAGGTCTATAGATCACCCTGATAGTCTTAGGATTTTTGACTACTTCTTCCATGGGAGAATAATTTACATCGAGAGATGCTATTCTAGAATGTCTGCATGTTTGTTCTACACCTAGAAAATCACCTGAATTTTCAAAGTTGTGAAGGATTCAAAAAAATCCTACACCCTGTTGCGATAAGCTTTTAGGTAATGCTGCTTTGATACACACTTGTTAGTAGTATGATTAACAATTAGTTTGGAGTTGCCAAAAATTTACAATTGCTTGATGCCCAATTTTTTAGCCTTCTTCAATCCAAGGCACAATGCTTCATATTCAGACGTATTATTTGTGCAACTCCATTTCAACCTTTAAGAATAATTCTTCTGTAATATTTTGGGGGAGATCAACATGACACCAGGTCCTATGCCATTATTACATTTGGCACCATAAAAATACAACTTCCATAACTGATCTGTGTCGGGATCCAGGGAATTAGGAACTTCTTATTCAGTTTGCTCTGCTTTGGTTATTGTATAACAACCAATATCTATTCTAATCATGGCATTAAAATATGGGAGGAAAAACTCATCTTCAAGGTGAATTTCACCAAGTGCTTCTTCCTCTAAGTCAACTTCTTCTATCTCTTTAGTCATCATGTTAACTGCACCTGGAGCTTCTTCTTCCTCTTCCAACTTTTCAATGTGAAAAGTTGATGGCTTTTCATTGTAAATGTGAATCCTTTTTCCTTTGATGGTATATCCAAATGTGAGTAGTCTAAGGAAAGATATCCCCCTAGCTTAGTTGTGAACTCCCTTGAGAGGCATATGCTAAAGTATGGCTCTAGGTCAACCACTACCTCTTCCTAGATGACCGCGATTTATGTATACTGTTAAGGACAATGGGAATGTCTTTGATTACTCCCATTGTCTTGACTAGAGTTGCATCCAACTACAACACTTCTGGGCTACTTCTTGTATATTCCATCCCCATAACTTCACATAATACCTTTGGCATGACAATATTCATAGCATTGTAATCAATCATACAATTGTGTACGATCCACCCCTCCATTTTGAATGACAAAAAAAATGGGGGTGGTCTATTTTTTCCTATTACCAAAGTTGATAGTGCTTGTACCAAGACTGTTTGAGAAGGAGTTTTCTTTTGATATTTAGTAGTCTTCAAAGATTCTTGTAGTAGGACAACTTCCCCCGACAATTGTAGTGCATCATACAAGCTTACTTTTGTAGGTATCTTCTTCATTTCTTCCATAATATTATAATTTAATATGGTCAGAGCCTTCTCTTCTATAACCCCTTCGTACTTGTCTCGGTATTGTTGAGTAGCATTTACTCTTTGTCTCTTTATCAACAATGGGTACTGGAGTTGCTCCTTAGCTTGCTCTTTCATTTTATTTTGTGTTTGAGCAGCTGCTGTAGGTTGCAAAGTTGATGCCTTAATTTGTGCCTTTTATTGAGCTTGCTTAGGTAGTAAATATTTTAACTAGATAGAATCCTGCTCCTTAGTCCTTACACCAGGTGCTTTCACTAGAGGTTGCCCTTTTCCATCTTGTACCTTTGGATATGTAGGTACCTTCAAAGGTTCAAGCTCGGCTGGGTCTACAGTTATTGGATTTTTCCTGGATATCTTAAGAACCAAAACTTGCTCCAAATATGGCTTCATAAAATTGTGATCAACTTCCCTAATCTATTGACTTATCCACTAATTGAACTTTTCACTAGCATTTGCACATAATTCATATGCACCATGTAGGTTTCTTCTCCATGAGAATCATTGCATTTTGAACACTAGTATACCTTTTATTTTGTGTTGATCTCCTCATTTGCTAACATTGTTGTGCTCTTCTTAGGGCCTCTACTAGAAGATTCTTGCTCTCAGGTAATTGGTGGTGTTTGAAATCTCCTCGACCAAAATTCAACCTCAGCTTACTTCTTCGTCACTGTTGTAAGCTAATTTGATATAGTCCTTAAGGTTGAGTTATTATATTTCACTTCTCATAATAATACCATGAAAGGATAAGTATTAGATGATGCAAGGGGAACTGGAAAAGGTAAAGGTGATGGTGGTGCAGGCAATGGTAATGGAACCGATGGCATTGACAATGCTGGAAAAGAAATATATGATGATAGTTGGAGTACTGATTGAGTGGTAAACTATGGAAAACTTGGAGTTGGACGTTGCGGGATAGGGATTAGAGCGATATGAGGTGGTTTTGAACTCCATGAGGTAACTGGATACATGGAAGGCATGGGCTACAAAAATGTGCTGGAATACAAATACTATGGGAGGTTAGGAAGAATGGGCATAGTTATTTTTGGGGGAAGCCTACCTATGATAATTAAGTCAGATTCAACATTTTGTGCCTGAGTGTACAGGTTTGGGAATGTAGTCACATTGGCTTATCGCACAACCATACCAATTTTAGTTCTAAATGCCCTAAGGTAGTAGAATGCAGCTTGTTCATGAATGGGCTACAAACCATTAGGAACCCTTTGCCAGCTTTGAGTGAACCTGACATTGAAATCAACTATCTCCTCCTATTGATTTCTTTGAATTATTATAAACTGATGCAACAGGGTGTATGGGTCAGCTTGTTCATGAAATATTTTAATCAAAAACTCTGCCAACTAATCCCATGAAGTAATAGTACTAGGTTGCAATTATTGGTACCAGTACAACTTTCCTCTTAGTGACAATACCATCAATTTTACCATCACATCCTCATCTATTATTCCATGGATCGTAGCCAAAGAAGCTACATATTGAATATGCTCATAGGCCATCTTACCAGTACCATCATAGGTTGGCAAAGCCTTCAAATATTCTTGGGATACTAGATTTTGTGCTTGTAAGTTCAAGATCCCTAAGCTATTCCATGTTGGGAACTGTCTAGATGGTTGTGGCTGTTGTGCTAGAGGATTCTGAGCCATGTGGGTTGGTGTATGGGGTGGAGCTTGAGTAACACTAGTAGTGGTGCTAACTGGACTTGTGGAAGCAGAGAATACTTGGCTAGTCATGATAATGTGGCAGATGATATATAGAATGTATGAGGTAATGAATATGTACGACGTAGAGTGGCTAATTAAGGATGTTTCCTAGACCTTTGAATATCAATTTTTTATAACTTAATTTTATGGTCTATATTTTTGGCCTTTGATCTTGTATTCATGAGACACAACTTTCGTTGTACTCACATTTGGAGATTTCTAGGTGTAATCGAGTCACCAGATGTTCTAACTATACAACACGAAGGCAAACATAAAACCTTAATACTGTCAAAAGTGGAACTTTTGAGGTCCCACTAGGCGTGCCAAAAATTATTGGTCAAATATATACCTAATCAATAAAACTGTGTTTATGCACCCTAGATATGGCTAACATTGAATGACCAGAGGAAAGGAATTTCCCCCGTGTCAATCTCCAGAGAGGGTTGGCTCCCAAGCTAAATCCTACATTGGTTGAAGACTAGAGATGTAGGAAAGAAATTATAAAATACGAAAAGAGATGGAAAATACGGCCACAGGCCAAAAGCATAGGATTTGGGGACAACTAATAGAAATAAATTCACCCAAGAATGGAATATCATGTAATAAAAGAAAAGCCATAGAATTTACTTGTAAACTTGCAAGAACAACCTTCAAAATAGTACTCCAGCACTCACTTCCTCATTAGAAAAATTTAAATTCAGATGCAGAATTCAAATTTAACAGCAAATAAAGAACATGAATGTAAAATAGAAATGCATGAACATAGAAGGAAATTATACACAAAAACACTTGTAAATTTAGAAGCCTGGTGTCTTCTATTGATGCAAAGAACTTGGAGAGTTTTCTCGCAAAATGTCTAACCTCCTTTAAAATAGAAATTTTATTAGTATTTATAGAGGATTTCACCTCTTTCATTAAATGCACATGAGGAAAAAATGATTGCAGATCAGGAACCAAAGTGAGGGAATTCCTCCTTGGAAATATTAAAACCCATCCTTTTAGAACAATGATCCATATTTTAAGGAAACATTCCTAGGAAATCAGTATTTTAGGTGTCGGTGCATAGAAAATTACGAGATTTTTAATACCTTGAAAATACGCCCTTGCCTTGGAAATCATGAAAATATTTCTATGCTTTTAACATGGCTTCTTCTTCGCTTGGGATTCATCACCTAAGTTACTCGTTCCCACCATGATTTAATATTCGCCAAATTCTTCTTTGGGTGACTTTGAAACTAGGACACCTTAGAAGAACATATTTTGCTTAACTATATTACTCATGGATCATGGTGAAACTTAACAATTAAACAATTTTATATTTGTAATTGCATTCACCCAATCTGCTCAAAACTACGTTCGTATTTCAACACAAATCATGTTCACCCAAATTTTTGTTACCTGGCGTATTCGTGCAATTCCATTTTGGGAATGCATTCACCCATGGGAGAGGTGAACGACATGTTTACCCCTTGACCAAGGCGAACACAATATCATTATGTCGCACCCTTTTATTACCATGATTCCCTTTCATCACCTATTATGTTCATCCCAAGGAGGGGCGAACGGAGCTTTCGACCCATCCTTGGGGCGAATGGAAATCATCATCGAAATAATTTTAAAAGGTGGAAACACACATACATTTTACATATTTTAGAAAGACATTCACCCCAAGGAGGGGTGAACGAAGCTTTCACCCTATCCTTGGGGTGAACACACATTTCTTGTTCATTTTTTGGGTACTTTTGGATATTTTACTCCTTCGTTTTTTTCATCTTAATTTTCCTTTCTTCCTTTGTAGAATGTTCAAGTCCAAAAACATCTCCAATTCATAGTACCTTTTAAATCCCAATGAAGTAAAAAATTCATTTGTCATTTTTTTAAACATTCATCACTTTGATGCTAAAAGGATACATATGGAACCAGAAAAGAAATTGATCCATACTAATATTTCAAAATAAATATGACTGCATTACAATAAAAATTCTCCAACAAAAATCCCAATGTGTCAAAGTGTAAAACTACCAATAATCTCCTACATCTGTATAATGCAAAGGAAATGAATGCAATATTAAGTGATTTATGTGAAGCAGAGTTTGTAAAAGTTATGCATTACACATAAAAAAAAGATATTTGGGAAAAGTTGAAGAAAACATATGAGGGAGATAAAAAGGTCAAGATGGCAAAATTACAAAATCACAAGAAAACATTTGATGAGGTTCTTAATTCCATGCAATGACTTCGGTTTAAATTTGAAGAATCGTATGTTTTTTAAAAGGTTTTAAGGTCACTCCCTATGAGGTATAGTGAAAAGGTTTCATCCATAGAAGAAACAAGAGATATTTAAACTTAGACTAGGGATTAGTTGCATGAAACTCTCACAACTTTTGAGATGAGAATAGGAAAGGAGCCTATCCTCGAGAAAGAAGTAACCTTCAAAGTAGCAAAGAAAACAAAAGATAAAAAGCCAGATTCAAGTGATGAATCATCCAGTGATGAAGAAGAAAACTATGGCAAAAGGAATAAGGACTCAAGAAAGCACAAAGGTCCTAAAATAGTTAAGTGTTTCAATTGTGGTAAATATGCATCTAACTGTCCAAAAGCTGGAAGAAGTAGTAGTGAAGAGAAATAAGATCATAAGAACAGGGAAGTAGGGAAATCTAGGTATGAAAAGAAAAACATGTATGGACAAAGCAAGCATGTAAAGAAGTTTTTCCAAAGACATAAGAAATGTTTCTATGCAGATAAGATAGGCAATATTTCAAGTGATAGTGATGGAATATCCTCAGATAATGAAGAAGATGAAATTCTCTTCTTCACAATAGAAGATGAATGAAGTGATCCTATTGAAGATAAATCAGAAAGACATGAAGATTATCTTGAAGAAGTAGAGGAAGAATCAGTAAATGAAGAGGAAGGAGTAGTTGATCTAGAAGCTAAGCTTATTTCTGCTCTTAAGGAATTGAAAAATGTTAGAAAGTAGAATTCAATATTCAAGGCTCAATTTCAAGAATGTGATGAAGAGAAAGGAAATATTATACAAGATCTTACAAACTCAATAGCTAAGACAAGGAGATTTAAAGAAAAATTAGAGGTAAAAGTCTTATAATGTGAAATATTAGAGCATGAGGTAGTTTCACTAAGGAAAGAACTGAAAGAATCTAAATACAAGCTACATAGGTTTGGGAAAAGCTCAAAGACCTTGGATAAGATTATCAGGGTATAAATATCTTCATTAAATAAGACAAGACTTGGTTTTTAATAAGCACAAGAGAAATAGGAAATACAAAAAGAGGATTCAAGCTCAAGCTCCAAAGAAGAAGAGGTTTCAAAAAAAGACAGTGAAGGAGAAAGTGAGACTTATGAGGATAAGTTGAAAGATAGAAGGTTCACCAAGGAAGGAAATAATGCACAAATAAGGAATAAATTGAACAGGAAACATCATAGGGAAGAAAGGACTAAAATACCAATGGGTTAAAGGTAATATTTCTTCAAAGGACATTGCTTCTCATGTAACAGGTTTGGTCACAAGGCTATGCAGTGCAGGACACTTGAAAAGAAGGAATATAATTTCACTAAGAGGAATTTTAGAAATGGACATCTCTTTCAAGGGTATTGTTACTCTTGTAATAATTTTGGTCATAAGGTAATTGATTGTAGGTTTCATGATAGGAATGGGTATGGCTTCACCGGGAGTAACTTCAAGACATTTGCACCTTCAAGGAACTACAACATTAAATGTTATAAGTGCAATAATATTGGGCATATGGCTAAGTGGTGTAGAACAAAAATTCCAGAGACAAGCAAAAATAGGGATATTCAAAAGAATCAGAAGAATCAATTGAGAAATAAGGTGGACAAAGAAAAACAACATTGTATGCTGGGAGTAGAAATAATCCCACCCCAAAATTAATCACCTCAAGGGGAAAAGGTGGGGAGGGGGCTGAGCTAAGAGTCTTATCTTTAGTCCCAAAGGAGTCCCTTTGCCATTTATGACAAAGAGGGAGAGATTTGAGTTAGGGGAAGCATCCTCTCTCGAGGAGAAGAATTGGAAAAAGGAAAAATGAATTGTTAAGGAAAAGGATTGCCATCAATGACAAAGGGAGAGATTGTTGGAAATTTTGAATTGTTATGTTGTCATTGATGTCAAAATTCAGTTCATCTTAGTGCAAAGGAATTGAAAAAAGGAGGGTTAAAATATTTATATTTTAAGCCCAAGATATTTGGTTTAAATACCTTGAAGAAAGGAAATATCTAGGCCCAAAGAAAATAATATTATAATATTTATTATTATAATATTAAAGTTTTCAAGAGAAAGCCCAAAGTGAAGAAAGGAAATATCTAGGCCCAAAGGACATAATATTATAATATTTATTATTATAATATTAAAGTGCTAAGAGGAAGCCTAAATATTAATTATAAAATAATTATAATATTTATATTATAATAATTTTATAACCCTAAGTGGGTTTGGCACCAAGATTAAAATTCAAATATCTAATTTCCGTCGATGTCCAAGCAAGGAAGAAAAATGGTATTATATCATAAAGTTTTGAAGACAAATGTTAAGTCTTTGATATGCACATGTGAAAGGTTAATAAAATTATTTGATGCACATTTTGTGAGCAAATAAATTTAAAGTCTTTTATTTTTAAAATCCAAAGGAGAACGTGGATGCATAAAGGAAGAAGTGTGGATGTCCCTATTACCAACCACATGGTTGACCTAGTGGTAAGGCTTGGTAGTGTAAGGTATTTATGAGAAACAAGTCTCACATTCGATTTCCAGTGGTAGTAGAGGGAAGTGTTTTTTGTCTTATATGTTTTTGTGCCTACAGAAGGAATAAATGGAAGTGACCATGTCATGGTGTTTGTGTGTGTGTGTAGCCCAAGTGGAAGCCTAGCCAGAGCTAAGGTGCTAGGCAAGCGGTGAACACAAGTTCGATTCGTGTGGAGTGCATGTTAGTGTTTTGAAGCGCACGAATTTATTTTTACATGGCTAAGGTATGATTCAAAAATATTATTATTGTTGTGTACTTTGAAAAGATAGAGTGTTTGTTGAGTTAAGAATTGAATATTATAAGGTGTAAGCAAGGAATGTTATTGTTGTAATTTGGAATATATGTTGGGATATATTTTGGGTTAAGAATTGGATATTATAAGGTGTAAGAAAGGAATTTTATTGTTGTAATTTGGAATATATGTTGTGTTAATAAGTGGAGAGTATAAGGTGTAAACAAAGGAATTTATTATTGTAATTTGAAATATATTTTGAGTTAGAATATTAAAGTGTTTGGAAGGTTGAAATTTGAGTTAAAATATTTTATGTTGGGTTGGATCTAAAAGGAGCTATAGGGATATTGTCATTATAGTGATTCTGCTTGAGTGAGTGTATGATCTATTGCTTGGGGATTTATTTTTAAGCAAGGAGTGATAAAGTATATTTGTGACTTGACATTTTATTGTATTACTTGTATGGTGAAATATTTGTTGAGGTAAATATTCTTGTGGATATTTTGAGATAGACTGTTGCTATCTAACCTAGAATTGGTAAAAGGATTTGGTTGTGAGTAAAATAGGTTTTGAAGATATATCTCCATAAAAAAAAAAAACGGTATGGGATCATTATCTTTTGATTAAAGTGTTGTTGGATTGAATGTTGTAAAATACAAGGTGGAGTGAAAATGATTGTTTGATAAACATTGTTGGAAATGTTTGAGTGAGTTTTCTTATGCTTCATTGGTGAATGTTTAAGAGAACATTCGAGATAGAGATTGAGGATTATTTGAGTTAGGGTTTGAGACCAACATTGTGCACTTTTTTTGGAGTATGAAAACACTTTTTTAGGGTTAGTGAACAAGTTATGTTTCATTGATTGAATTATTGAGCGAAATTCGTAAGCATTGGTTTTGAATGATATTAAAAGTGAATGTGCAAACATTAGAAATCAGATTTGTGAAAGTGATAGACTTAATGATTGAGTAGAATATATTGAGTTTTTTATAGAGTACATCATTCTCTATATGTTCTAGAGGTTAAAATATTTTTTGAATAGAATATGTCTAAAATGCTTCAAGTTAAAGAGATTACTTTAAAAATTAGACAAAGCAATTGATAGCATTGTGTACAATATTTGAGTTTGTTTGAGCATATCTTGAGAGCAGATTGAGCAAGTACTTGAGAGGACTTGAAGGTAGATTTGAGGTAAGTATTGTTGAAGACTTGAGAGTATATTGAGCAAGTTGTAGAGAGGACTTGAAGGCAGATTTGAGGTAAGTCTTGGTAAATACTTGAGAGCAGATTGAGCAAGTTCTAGAGAGGACTTAAAGGTAGATTTGAGGTAAGTCTTGGTGAAGAATTGAGAGCAAATTAAGAAATTTCTAGAGAGGACTTGAAGGTAGACTTGAGGTAAGTCTTGGTGAAAACTTGAGAATGAGTTGAGCAAGTTCTAGAGAGGGCTTGAAGGCAGATTTGAGTTAAGTCTTTATGGAGACTTGAGAGCATAGTTGATTGATTGATTTGTTCAATATTTGTGTTAAGGCTTGGGGTAGATATAAGTAGAGTTGATTTGTGATTGGATCAAAATTTGTGTTAAGGCTTGAGGAAATAATTGAGGATAGAGTTTGGTATAGATTTGAGAGAAAATTTGTGGTATACCTGAGATAAAGTTAGAGTAGATTTGTACTACACTTGGTATAGAGTTTGGTGGAGATCTAAGATATATTTGAGAGTAATATTTGGAGGTGATAGAGAAAATGACATTAGTATCCAATGGATAGAGATACTTTATCCATGGTAGTGGTTACGAAGGTCTTAAGTGGATAGAGATCCATTATCCAAAGCAGTGGGGGTAGAAGTCTTCTAGAATATCATCAACCAAAGTAGAGGGAAAAAATTTCTCCTCTGGATAGAGATCCACAAACTAGAGCAAGAGAAAAGAGTTCTCTTGTAGAGTGTGATCTGTAAAATAGCTAGGAATATAGAGATCTTTTATGGAGATATATCCATGAACCAGTTGAGGAGAAAGAGTTATCTTGGGTCAAGTTCCATGAACCAAAGAAGAGGGGAAAGAGTTCTCCTGTGGAGAGAGATACACAAATTAGAGCATTAGGGGATTGATTTTTCCTTTGGAAAGAGGTCCATAAACATTGTAATAGGGAAGTGATTCCCAAGAGATTTATTAAGAAAATTTAGTAGAAATATTTTCTTCGTGGAGTAGTCCACATTGGATGAACCACGTTAAATTGGTGTCTCTATTGTGTGTGATGATTTGTGCATTGCTATGATTACTGTTGCTGATATTGCCATTGATAATATTGGATAATATTGTTTGATAAAGAAAAGTAAAAGTTGATCTTATACTATTCACCCCCTCTCAGTATAAGCTTGTGTTCTTCAATTGGTATCAGAGCGGGTTCCTTCGAAAGAGTTTAACAACTTGAAGGAAAATTATACAAGAACACATATGGCATCTCAGAGTGGATCTTTAGAAAATAAGGCACCATTGTTCAATGGGAATAATTATGATTTTTGGAACATAAGAATGAAGACTTACTTGATGGCACAAGGATATGAAGACTTACTTGATGGTACAAGGATTGAGTAGAACATATTGAGTTTTTGATAGAGTACATCATTATCTATATGTTCCAGAGGTTAAACTAATTCTAAATAGAATATGTCTAAACTTCTTCAAGTTAAATGAATTACTTTGAATATTAGACAAAGTAATTGATAGCATTGTGTGCAATATTTGACTTTGTTTGAGCATATCTTGAGAGCATATTGAGCAAGTTCTTGAGAGGACTTGAAGGCAGATTTGAGGTATGTCTTGCTGAAGACTTGAGAGCATATTGATCAAGTTATAGAGAGGAATTGAAGGTATATTTGAGGTAATTCTTGGTGAAGACTTGAGATTATATTGAGCAAGTTCTAGAGAGGACTTGAAGGTAGATTTGAGGTAAGTCTTGGTGAAGACTTGAGAGCATATTGAGAAAATTTTAGAGAGGACTTGAAGGTAGATTTGAGGTAAGTCTTGGTGAAGACTTGAGAATATATTGAGTAAGTTATAGAGAGGACTTGAAGGTAAATTTGAGGTAAGTATTTGTGAAGACTTGAGAGTAAATTTGATTGATTGATTTGTTCAATATTTGTGTTAAGTCTTGGGGTAGATCTAAGCAAATTTGATTTGTGATTGGATCAAGCTTTGTGTTAAGGCTTGATGACAGAATTGAGGATATATTTTGGTATATATTTGAGAGCAAATTTGTACTAGACCTGAGATAGAGTTAGAGTAGATTTGTACTACACTTGGGATAGAGTTTGGTGTAGATCTAAGATAGAGTTGAGAGTAATCTTTCGAGGTGATAGAGTATATGATATCAGTCTCTAATGGATAAAGATCCATTAGCTAGGGTAGTTAGGACATATGTCTTCAGTGGATAGAGATCCATTAGCCAAAGTAGTGGGGGTAAAATTCTTCTAGAAGATCATCAATCAGAGCAGAGGGGAAAGATTTATCCTATGGATAGAGATACATAAACTAGAGTAAGGTGAAAGAGTTATCCTATGGAGTGTGATCCATGAACCAACTAGGAAGATAGAGTTATTATGTAGAGATATCCACGAACCAGTTGAGGAGAAAGAGTTCTCCCGAGTAAAGTGTCATGAACCAAATAAGAGGGGAAAGAGTTCTCTTGTGGAGAGAGATCCACAAATCAGAGCATTAGGGGATTTGTGTCTCCTTTGGATAGAGATCAATAAACATTGTAATAGGGAAGTTATTCCCAAGAAATTTGTTGAGAAAATTTAGTAGAAATATTTTCTCCATGGAGTAGCCCACATTGGGTGAACCATATTAAATTAATGTCTCTATTGTGTGTGATGATTTGTGCATTGCTTTGATTACTATTGTTGATATTGTCATTGATAATATTGGATAATATTATTTTGGAAAGAAAAGTAAAAGTTGATCTTATACTTTTCACCCTCCCTCTTAGTATAAGTTTGTGTTCTTCAATTGGTATCATAGCAGGTTCCTTCAAAAGAGTTTAACAACTTGAAGGAAAAGTATACAAGAACACAGATGGCATCTCAGATTGGATCTTAAGCAAATAAGGCACCATTTTTTTATGGAAATAATTTTTCTTTTTGAAACATAAGAATGAAGAATTACTTGATGGCACAAGGATATGAGAAACTATAAGAAGTTGAGGATGGATACACACCTCCAACTAGTCCTCCTATAGATAAATATGGTAAGATCCTACATATATATAATACAAAGGAAATGAATGCAATTTTAAGTGGTTTACATGAAGAATATTTTGTAAAAGTTATGCATTGCACATCGACAAAATAGATTTAGGAAAATTTGAATAAAATATACGAGGGAGATAAAAAGCTCAATATGGCAAAATTGCAAAATCACAAGAAAATATTTGAAGACTTGAAGATGAAGGATGAGAAATACATTGCTACATACTTAATTTGTGTGGATGAGGTTGTTAAATCCATGCAATAACTTGGGTTTAAAGTTGAAGAATCAGATGTTTGTCAAAAGGTTTTAAGATCACTCCCTATGAGGTATAGTGAAAAGGTTTCAGTCATAGAAGAAAAAAAATATATTGAAAATTTGAATAGGGATGAGATGCATGGAACTCTCACAGCTTTTGAGATGAGAATATTAAATGAGCCTATCCTCAATAAAGAGGCAACTTTCAAAGTATTAAAGAGAACAAAAGATAAAAATCCAGATTTGAAGAACACAAGCTTATACTGAGAGGGGGGTGAACAGATATAAGACCACTTTTTACTTTTCTTTCCCAATCAATATTATGCAATGTATAGATAGCAATATCAACAACAGTAATCAAAGCAATGCACAAATCACCACACACAATAGAGACACCAAATTTACGTGGTTCACCCAATGTGGGCTACTCCACGGAGAAAATATTTCACTAAAATTTTCTCAATCAATATCTTGGGAATCCTTTCCCTATTACAATATTTATGGATCTCTATCCAAAGGAGACACCAATCCCCTAATCAAGTTCATGGATCTCTATCCATAGGAGAACTCCTTTCTCCTTAGCTCTAACTGGTGATCTTCTAGAAGAACTATTGCCCCCACTACTCTGGCTAATGGATCTCTATCCACTGAAGACTCCTGTCCTCACTACCCTGGCTAATGGATCTCTATCCACTAGAGACTATCATCCTCTATACTCTATCACCTTCAAAGCTCTATCTCAAATCTGCACTAAACATAGTCCTTCGGTCTAGCACAAATCTATCCTCAATCTCTATCCTCTGATTACACTAAACACAGTCCTTCGATCTAGCACAAATATATCCTCAATATCTATCCTCTGATATGCACTAAACATAGTCCTTCGGTCTAGCACAAATCTATCCTCAAGCCTTAACATAAAGCTTGACTCAATCTCAAATCAACTCTATTAGATCTGCCCCAAACCTTAACTCAAGGTTTGAACAAATCAATCAATCAACTCTGCTCTCAAGTCTTCTCAAAGACTTGTCTCAAATCTGCCTTGTAAGCTTCCATAAAATCTCACACTAATCTATCCACAAGTCCTCTCTAGAACTTGTCCAAATCTTCTCAATAAGTCCTCACTAGAACTTATCCAAATCTGCTCTCAATCTGTATTGTAAGCTTTCACAAAATCTCACACAAATCTGTCCACAAGTCTTCTCAAAGACTTACCTCAAATCTTCTCAACAAGTCCTCACTAGAACTTGTCCAATCTCATAGAAACATAAAGAGAATTGTTAGAGACTCAATATGCTTTACATTCATCACAATGCTCAATCACTTTCAATCACTCTCTTAGAAACATATAGAGAATTGTTAGAGACTCAATATGCTTCACATTCACCTCAATACTCAATCACTTTCAATCACTCTCTTAGAAACATATAGAGAATTGTTAGAGACTCAATATGCTTCACATTCACAATACTCAATCACTTTCTCAAATCAATTCAGAATATAGAATAATTTGTTTCATAGAACTTGAACAATCACTTCAACATATTCACTTGACTAGGCTCAAACAACTCTACTCAACCAATCACTCAATGAAATAATCCTTGCTCACAAACCCTAGTCCAATCATATGAACAATCACTCAAATATTTCCAACAATGCTTATCAATCAATCTCACATAACAATGATACTCATGTTCTTTCCAAACCCTAGTTCAAGTTCTTCACTCAACTTAATCACTTCAACAACAATGCTTATAAAACAAGGTTTTATCAACAACTCTTTTATTCTAGAAAACCTTGAAGCATTAAATCAAAACACTCTCAACAATGCTAACCAAACAATCCTTTTCACTCCAACTTTTCATACACAACTTTCAACAATCACTCACTAGGAAGAATATGCCCATACCTTTTGTTGGATGTAAAAGTACCTTTGGAAAAACCTGTCTTAATCACAATTTCCTTCTTTCCAATTCCAATGGTTAAACACAACAATATCACTTCAATACTTTCTCAAAAATATTCCCTTAGACACAAAATAATCACAACTCAATTTATGCCTTATTGCTCCCTTTTAAAAATAACACTCATCATAACATACATAAAGATAATTTCTTTGATACACCTTATAAACTCCAACTTAAAATAATATCCAACACCATAAAATATCAACCAAACACCTTACAATCCTTTCAAAACATTTGAGAAAATAACATTAAAAATTTAATTTTGCAAAACCCTTATAACTCCCTTTGCAACCTTAGAACCAAATAAAAATATGCAAAAATTAATTTTTAAATGCCCAAACTATATTCCCAAAATTTTTGGTGACCAATATTAAAGCATACCTCTTTCTTCCCCAAAAAGGGGATTCAACGAGATTCGATCCACCGTCTCCTCTATCCTAAGCGCCTTAGCACTTGGGAGCCCACCGCGTGGGCTACTAATGCCCACGTGAAGGAAGGAAGAGTCCCTTCCTCTTATGCCTCCGTCATCATTTGACTTTCCACAAATTTCGCATGCTTTTTCTTCCTTGGATGTAGCACAAATTATAAGGCTCACAATTTATTTTGAAGGCATGGTAATGTTTGGTAAAGTGGGAGTTCCCCCTTATATACATGTTTTTAAACTTCTCCTCACGTCGGTGCTTTGTCATTCAAAATCGAATTTCGAATTTTAATTTTAATAACCCACCTTAGGGTTATTTAACCTTAGCTTAAATTAATTTATAATTAATAATTAAATTAATTAATAATTAATTTAAATAACTTTATAAGTTAAGTAAATTAACTAATAAATTAATTTATAATTAATTTTAAACTTCCTTTGTATAATATTATAAAATAATATTATAATATTATTCACTTGGGCTTCTTTTTGCACTTTGGACCAAATCTGACTTCCTAGAACTGGGTCTTGAAACTGAAACCAAATTATCCTTTTGCATTTATTGGAGAACCTAAAACTGATGTTGCCAACTAAACTGCCACTAGTGCTGAAAGCTTGACATCAATGACCACTCACTCTTGACATCAATGACAACTTATCACTCAAAATGTCCAACAATCTCCCCCTTTGTCATTGATGGCAACCCAAATTCTTTTTACCAAAACTTGACCTTTTTCCTATTCTGCTCCCCTTGGGAAACTGCTCCCCCTGACTCAATGCTCTCTCCTTAAACCAAATCTCTCCCCCTTACTCAAATCTCTCCCCCTTTGACATCAATGGCAAAGGGTCACCTTTGGGGCTCAGGGCTAAGAATGAATCTCTTAGCTTAGCCCCTCCCCCACCTCCTCTTGAGGTGGTTAATTCTAGGGTGGGAGTATTTCTACTCCTAACAAGCACTAGTCTTTACCTTTATCCTCTTTCCTTCTCATATGATCCTTTTGATTTCCTATTCCTATCCATGTCCATATTCCTGTTCCTATTTATATCCATATCCATATTCTTGTTCCTATTCCTATTCCTATTCTCATGTTCATATCCATATTCCTGTTCCTGTTCCTGTCCATGTCCATATTCTTGTTCCTGTTCCTATTCCTGTTCTTGTTCATGCTTGATTTTGGAATGTCTGCTCTACACCATTTTGTTGTATGTCCATCATTATTGCACTTATAACACTTAATGTTATTATTCCTTGGAGGTGCAAATATCTTAGGATTTCTCCTAGTGAAGCCATATCCTTTTCTGTCATGAACCCTGCAATCCATTGCCTTGTGACCAAACTGATTACATGAGTAGCAATACCCATGGAAAAGCTGCCTATTTCTGAAATTCCCATTTTCTTGTCTTTCATGTGTCCTGCACTGTGAAGCCATGTGTCCAAACCTGTGACATGAGAAACACCTTCCATTGAAATTTCCTTGTCTTGACCTCATTGGTCTCTTAGTCTCTCTTAACCTATTCTGATTGTTGTTCCATCTATTTCTTCTTTGTGCATTGTTCCTTTCCTTGTTGAACTTTCTATTGTCCAACTCATCCTCAGATGTCTCACTTTCTCTTACACTATCTTCTTCTAAAGTTTCTTCTTCTTCAGAACTTGAGGTTGACTCTTCTTCTTGTTTCTTTTGAGCTTGTTCAAAACCAAGACCTATTTTGTTTGTTGACCTTCTTTGTACCTTGATCATCTTATCCACAATTTTTGAGCTCTTTCCAAACTTGTGTAGCTTATCCTTAGATTTTTCTAAATCTTCCCTTAGTAGAGCTACTTCTTGTTCTAACCTTTCACATTCTAAGACCTTTGCTTCTAACTTATCCTTGAACTTCTTTGTCTTAGCCATTGACTTGTTTAGATCCTCTATAAGCTTTTCTCTTTCTTCATCACATTCTTGAAACTGAAACTCAAGTTTAGAGTTTTGCTTTCTTACCTTCTTTACTGTGTCAAGAGCATAAATAAGTTCTACCTTAAGATCAAATCCTTCTCTTTCTGATTCTTCCTCTATTTGTTTGCCTTTGTCTACATCTTCATTTTCTTTTGACTTGTCTTCTATAGGATCACCTTCTTCTTCTTCTAGTGCCATTAGAAGATTTTCTTCTGGTCCTTCAAGTGCATCCTCATATTCATCATCACTGAAACTATAACCATTCCTTGTACAACTATCTTCAAGATGTCCAAAGTTACCACATCTAAAACACTTGAGAATTATTGGTGACCTTTTCTTGACTTCTTCTTTTTCTTCAATCATAAATAGGACTTCATCTTTATCATTATCTGAAAAACTAGCATCACTATCACTTGAGTACTTACTTGCCTTGTCTGCATAGTAGCTCCTCTTTTGTCTTTGAAAGAACTTCTTCCCTTGTCTACTTTGTCCATCCTTACCTTTCTTTTGGTACCTGTATTTTTTTGATTCCCTGTTCCTGTGATCCTTTTTTTCTTCATCATTGTTATTTTTAGCTTCTTGAAAATCAGTTGCATAGTGACCATACTTTCCACAATTGAAACATCTAACTAGATTTTGCATCTTTGAATCTTCTTGAATCCTTGTTCCTTCTACCATAATTTGCTTCTTCATCACTGGATGACTCATTGCTTGATTCTGACTTCTTACCCTTTGTCTTCTTAATTGCTTTGAAGGTTGCTTCCTTCTGGGGATTAGGTTCTTTTGTTCTTAACTCAAAAGCTGTAAGAATACCAAGCAACATATCTCTTGTCAAAGAATCACCATCCTTTGCTTCTTCTATAGCTAAAATATTTTCACTAAACCTTGTTGGAAGAGACCTTAAGATCTTATCACAAACATCCGATTCATCCACATTAAGTCCAAGTCCTTGCATAGCATTAACAACCTCATCTACCCTAAAGTAGATAAGAACTAATGTCTTCCTCATTCTTCATTCTTAATTCTTCAAATTGTCCTTTGAGATTTTGTATCTTTACCTTTTTGACACTTTTATCTCCTTCATATATGCTTTGCAACTTATCCCAAATTCCTTTTGCATATTTACAATGCATAACTTTTATTGATTATGTTCTATGCAAACCTCTCAAAAGTGCATTCATTGCTTTTGAATTGTAATGTTGTAGAAGCTTACCTTCCTTATCTGTAGGTGGATCATCTGGTGGTATGTATCCATTTTCAACTGCTTCCCAAATTTCATTGCCAAGTGCCATCAGGTGAACCTTCATTCTCATACTCCAATATATATAATCACTTCCATCAAATATTGGTGTTGAATTATCTGAGGACACATTCTTAGAATCCATTATGTTCTTGAAAGATTTTCCTTCAAGTTGTTAAACTCTTTCGAAGGAACCCACTCTGATACCAATTGAAGAACACAAGCTTATACTGAGAGGGGGTGAACAGTATAAGACCACTTTTTACTTTTCTTTCCCAATCAATATTATGCAATGTATAGATAGAAATATCAATAATAGTAATCAAAGCAATGCATAAATCACCACACACAATAGAGACACCAAATTTACGTGGTTCACCCAATGTGGGCTACTCCATGAAGAAAATATTTCACTAAAATTTTCTCAATCAATCTCTTGGGAATCCTTTCCCTATTACAATGTTTATGGATCTCTATCCAAAGGAGACACCAATCCCCTAATCAAGTTCATGGATCTCTATCCATAGGAGAACTCCTTTCTCCTTAGCTCTAATTGGTGATCTTCTAGAAGAACTATTGCCCCCACTACTCTAGCTAATGGATCTCTATCCACTAAAGACTCCTATCCTCACTACCCTAGCTAATGGATCTCTATCCACTAGAGACTATCATCCTCTATACTCTATCACCTTCAAATCTCTATCTCAAATCTACACTAAACATAGTCCTTCGATCTAGCACAAATCTATCCTCAATATCTGTCCTCTGATCTGCACTAAACATAGTCCTTCAGTCTAGCACAAATCTATCCTCAATATTTATCCTCTGATTTGCACTAAACATAGTCCTTCGGTCTAGCACAAATCTATCCTCAATATCTATCCTCAAGCCTTAACACAAAGCTTGACTCAATCTCAAATCAACTCTATTGGATCTGCCCCAAACCTTAACTCAAGGTTTGAACAAATCAATCAATCAACTCTACTCTCAAGTCTTCTCAAAGACTTATCTCAAATCTACCTTGTAAGCTTCCACAAAATCTCACACTAATCTATCCACAAGTCCTCTCTAGAACTTGTCCAAATCTTCTCAATAAGTCCTCACTAGAACTTATCCAAATCTGCTCTCAATCTATATTGTAAGCTTTCACAAAATCTCACACAAATCTATCCACAAGTCTTCTCAAAGACTTACCTCAAATCTTCTCAACAAGTCCTCACTAGAACTTGTCCAATCTCATAGAAACATAAAGAGAATTTTTAGAGACTCAATATGCTCTACATTCATCACAATGCTCAATCACTTTCAATCACTCTCTTAGAAACATATAGAGAATTGTTAGAGACTCAATATGCTTCACATTCACCTCAATACTCAATCACTTTCAATCACTCTCTTAGAAACATATAGAGAATTGTTAGAGACTCAATATGCTTCACACTCACAATACTCTCAATCACTTTCTCAAATCAATTTAGAATATAGAATAATTTGTTTCATAGAACTTGAACAATCACTTCAACATATTCACTTGACTAGGCTCAACCAACTCTACTCAACCAATCACTCAATGAAATAATCCTTGCTCACAAACCCTAGTCCAATCACATGAACAATCACTCAAATATTTCCAACAATGCTTATCAATCAATCTCACATAACAATGATACTCATGTTCTTTCCAAACCCTAGTTCAAGTTCTTCACTCAACTTAATCACTTCAACAACAATGCTTATAAAACAAGGTTTTATCAACAACTCTTTTATTCCAGAAAACCTTGAAGCATTAAATCAAAACACTCTCAACAATGCTAACCAAACAATCCTTTTCACTCCAACTTTTCATACACAACTTTCAACAATCACTCACTAGGAAGAATATGCCCATACCTTTTGTTGGATGTAAAAGTGCCTTTGGAAAAACCTGTCTTAATCACAATTTCCTTCTTTCCAATTCCAATGGTTAAACACAACAATATCACTTCAATACTTTCTCAAAAATATTCCCTTAGACACAAAATAATCACAACTCAATTTATGCCTTATTGCTCCCTTTTAAAAATAACACTCATCATAACATACATAAAGATAATTTCTTTGATACACCTTATAAACTCCAACTTAAAATAATATCCAACACCATAAAATATCAACCAAACACCTTACAATCCTTTCAAAACATTTGAGCAAATAACATTAAAAATTTAATTTTGCAAAACCCTTATAACTCCCTTTGCAACCTTAGAACCAATAAAAATATGCAAAAATTAATTTTTAAATGCCCAAACTATATTCCCAAAATTTTTGGTGACCAATATTAAAGCATACCTCTTTCTTCCCCAAAAGGGGATTCGGCGAGATTCGATCCACCGTCTCCTCTAGCCTAAGCGCCTTAGCGCTTGGGAGCCCACCGCGTGGGCTACTAATGCCCACGTGAAGGAAGGAAGAGTCCCTTCCTCTTATGCCTCCACCGTCATTTGACTTTCCACAAATTTCACACGCTTTTTCTTCCTTGGACGCAACGCAAATTATAAGGCTCACAATTTATTTCGAAGGCATGGTAAGGTTTGGTAAAGTGGGAGTTCCCCCTTATATACACGTTTTTAAACTTCTCCTCACGTCGACGCTTTGTCATTCGAAATCGAATTTCGAATTTTAATTTTAATAACCCACCTTAGGGTTATTTAACCTTAGCTTAAATTAATTTATAATTAATAATTAAATTAATTAATAATTAATTTAAATAACTTTATAAGTTAAGTAAATTAACTAATAAATTAATTTAAAAAATAATTAATTTTAAACTTCCTTTGTATAATATTATAAAAGAATATTATAATATTATTCACTTGGGCTTCTTTTTGCACTTTGGACCAAATCTGACTTCCTGGAACCGGGTCTTGAAACTGAAACCGAATTATCCTTTTGCATTTATTGGAGAACCGAAAACTGATGTTGCCAACTGAAACTGCCACTGACTGGTGCTGAAAGCTTGACATCAATGACCACTCACTCTTGACATCAATGACAACTTATCACTCAAAATGTCCAACAAGATTCAAGTGATGAATAATCCAGTGATGAAGAAGCAAACTATGGTAGAAGGAACAAAGACTCAAGAAAGCACAAAGGTACTAAAATAATTAAGCATTTAAATTATGGTAAATATGGTCACTATGCAACTAATTGTCTAGAAGTTGGAAGTAGTAGTAGTGAAGAGAAACATGATCATAAGAACAAGGAAATAGGGAAATATAGGTATGAAAAGAAAAATAGGTATGGACAAAGCAAGCATGGAAAGAAGTTTTTCCAAAGACATAAGAAAATTTTCTATGTAGATAAGATAGGCAAGAGTTCAAGTGATAGTGATGGAATATCCTCAGATAATGAAGAATAAGAAATTCTCAACTTGGCAATAGAAGATGAAGGAAGTGATCCTATTAAAGGCAAATAAAAAAGACATGACGATGCTATTGAAGAAGTAGAGGAAGAATAATAAAATTTACAGGAAAGAGTAGTTGATCTAGAAGTTGAGCTTATTTTTGCTCTTGATGAATTGAAAAAGGTTAGAAATTAGAATTCAATATTCAAGGCTTGATTTCAAGAATGTGATGAAGATAAAGGATAGCTTATACAAGATCTGAAAAACTTAATAGCTAAGACAAGGAGACTTAAAGAAACATTAGAGGCAAAAGTATTAGAATGTGAGAGATTAGAGCATGAGGTAGTTTCACTAAGGAAATAATTGAAAGAATCTAAAGATAAGCTACACAGGTTTGGGAAACTCTCAAATACCTTGGATACGAATTATAAGGGTACAAATATCTTCATCAAACAAGACAGGACTTGGTTTTGAAGAAGGATAAGGGAAACAAGAAACACAGAAAGAGGAGTCAAGCTTAAGTTCCAAAGAAGACATTTCAAAAAAGAGAGTGAAGGAGAAAGTGAGACTTATGAGGTTAAGTCAAAATATAGAAGGTTCACCAAGGAAGGAAATGCATAAATAACGAACAAATGGAACAGGAAAAATCGTAGGGAAGAAAGGACTAAGAGACCAGTGGGTTCAAGGCAAGATTTCTCCAAAGGACATTGATTCTCATGTAATAGGTTTGGTCACAAGGCTATGCAGTGTAGGACACATGAAAAGAAGGAATATGGGTTCACTAAGAGGAATTTCAAAAATGGACATCTCTTTCAAGGATATTGTTACTCTTATAATCATTTTGGTCATAAGGAAATTGATTGCAAGGTTCATGACAAGAATGGGTATGACTTCACCAGGAGGAACTTCAAGATATTTGCACCTTAAAGGAACTACAACATTAAGTGTTATAAGTCACCAGGAGGAACTTCAAGATATTTGCACCTTAAAGGAACTACAACATTAAGTGTTATAAGTGCAATAATTATGGGCATATGGCTAAGTGGTGAAGAATAGAATTTCTAAAGACAAGCAGAAACATGGATATTGAAAAGAATCAAAAGAATCAATTGAGAAAGAAGGTGGACAAAGAAAAACAACATTGTATGTTGGGAGTAGAAATACTCCCACCCCAAAATTAATCACCTCAAGGAGAGGAGGTGGGGAGGGGACTGAGCTAAGAGTATTATATTTGGCCCCAAAGGAGTCCCTTTGCCACTGATGACAAAGGGGAAGAGATTTGATTTAAGAGGAGAGCATTCAGTTAGGGGGAGCAGTTTGTTAGGGGGAGAAGAATTGGAAAAAGGAAAAATGAATGGTTAAGGAAAAGGGTTGTCATCAATGACAAAGGGAGAGATTGTTTGAAATTTTGAGTAGTTATGTTGTCATTGATGTCAAAAGTCAGTTCATCTCAATGCAAAGGAATTGAAAAAGGAGGGTTAAAATATTTATATTTTAAGCCTAAGAGATTTGGTTTAAATACCCCAAAGAAAGGAAATATCTAGGCCCAAATAAAATAATATTATTTATTTATTATTATAATATTAAAGTTGTCAAGAGAAATACTAAAGTGAAGAAAGGAAATATCTAGGCCCAAAGGAAATAATATTATAATATTTATTATTATAATATTAAAGTGAAGAACACAAGCTTATATTGAGAGGGGGAGTGTGAACAACATAGCACCCACTATTTACTTTCTTTCCAAACCAATATCAATTAGTGTCCTTAATTGCAATAACCAAATATAGCAGAGTGCATTAACGACATAGATAACAATAGTAAACAACTGCATAAATCACCACACACAATTGAGACACAAGATTTAACATGGTTCCCCCAATGTGGGGTACTCCACAAGATAATATCCTTATAATATTTCACACAAAAATAAGGATCATTATCCAATACAAATGATTACTTTGATTTGCTCAAAGCTAGGCAATACATTGATCTGCTCAGGTAGGCAATCCACTGATCTACTCAGCTAGGCAATCCTAATCTACTCAGGTAGGTAATCCACTGATCTAATCAGGTAGGTAATACTGATATGCTCAGGTAGGCAATCCACTGATCTGCTCAGCTAGGCAATCTTGATATGCTTAGGTAAGCTATCCTCTAATTTTCTTCAGCAAGCTCGCCAAGAACTTGCCCAAATATGCTCTAGCAAGCTCACCAAGAACTTGCTCAAAATATGCTCCAACAAGCTCACTTAGAACTTGTTCAAATCTACTCAATAGGCTCACTTAGAACCTCATAAAATCTGCTCAACAAGCTCACCAAGAACTTGCTCAAAATCTGCTCAACAAGCTCACAAAGAACTTGCTCAAAATCTGCTCAACAAGCTCACCAAGAACTTGCTCAAAATGTTGTCCCAAAAATATCCACAAATCTATCCCAAAAGCCTTCTCAAAGGCTCAATAAATCATACACAAAAATTGCCACAAATATGTCCAAAAATCTATCCCAAAAGCCTTCTCAAAGGCTCAACCAATCATGCTCAAGTAGCACTCAAATCTCATTCACAAATCTATGAAGGCAAGGCTCAGTGATGAACTCAATAATGAAAGACAATGCACTCTACAATGGATGACAACAATTATCCACAATGATCTCAACTCAAATCAATCTCAACTCAAATCAAGTCTTATAGAAGCATAAAGAGGATTTTTAGAGACTCAATATGTTCTAATCTCAAAGCTCAATCTCAACTGAAATCAGAATTATAGAATTGTTTGTTTCATGGGACTTGAACAATCACCTCACACAATAATTTGACTAGTCTCAATCAACTCAACTCAACAAATCACCACAATAAACAATTATTTCTCACAAAATCCCAGTCCAAGCATGTATGAACCAACTCAAATGTTTCCAACAATGCTTAACCACAAATCTCACATAACAATGATACTCATGTTCTTTTCTAACTCAAGTTCTGTGCATAACCAATGGGCTTCAACAAATATGCTTATAAAACAAGGTTTAAACACAACTCTCAAACCAAAAAACCTTGAAGCATTTAACCAACCAATTTAGAAAAAGAAACCACAATCAATCCTTTTCTCTCCAATTATATTTCAAAAATCAACCACCATAAACAAATTCAATGGAGAATATAGCTCATACCTTTTGATGCCTTATTGGATGTCCACTAAATTTGCCACACTCAATAAACTTCTTTTTTAACTTTTAACAAGGGTTAGAGATCATGATTAATATCAAAACAATAATATCTAAATAACACCTTATCAATCCTACTCAATAAGATACAACATGTTCCCTCATGAAAGAATTAATTACCTTTGAAAAAGAAAAAAACAACCTTCACTTTTGAAACCCTTTACAAAAATAGAAATATCTCTTTACATACACCTTATTTCTCCCTCTAAGCAAGTTAATCAAATAGCCCTCAAAATAAGTTTTCCAATTATATATAATATGATATACTTTCAAAATGAGAAACACCAGAAATCTCTCTTTTTCTAAACATGCATCACAACCCTTATTCCTCCTAGGGCAACTTTAGAAAAATAAAATATATTAAAAAAAATTTATTAACTTTCCTCTGTCCCTGATGGGATTTGATCTGGTGATGTCTCCTTGCTCAGCGCTTTAACCACAACCAACCTTCCGTTGGGCCATACACCTTCACATGTCCAAAGGGACACGAACAAAAACTTATACCATAAACTTATGCACCCCTCAAAAAACTTAATAGCACTTCGAGCGCTTCAACAAAGCAAATAACCATGGTGGAACTTGGTCATATGGCCTCCTATGTAACACATAACGCACAAACTGCTAGGCCAAAGATACCTATGCATCTTATTAAACTCCACGAATGATTTTTCAATAGACCAAATTCACACTTCTCTCTCTTTTCGCAATTCGTTCCCCAATCAAAGGCATTCAAAAAATAAGCATTGGCCTAATGAAGTCTAAGATTTTGTTGGCATATATATATGCTTTTCCTCTTTATTTAGACTTTAGTGCTATAAATTAATATATCCTTTCCTCCTTTCTTTAGTTGGCGCTAAAATTAATACATTTAATTTTAAAATTAAAATTTTAATTTTAAATAATTTAAAATAAATATCTTCATCACCGGGGCACCTTTTTCGACGAAACGAAAATCCAACCTAGGTTTTAATAAAAACCCATTTCAAATCTTCTATCCATAGTTTTAAATAAAACATTTTATTTTCCTGCCTTGGTTTTCACAAAAACCCTGTAAATATCCATGCTCTCCAAAATATCATAAATACTTATTTATGAAATGTTTTGGCCACCAAAACTCAATGTGATCCATGTGACATCAATGATCCATGTGAAATCAATGACAACATAAAATAACTCAAATTACCAACAATATTCCCCTTTGTCATTGATGGTAACACCTCTAATGCAAAAACTACAATCACTGCAAAAACCATCTCTAAGAATCAAAGCTACTCCCCCTGACTCAATACTCTCTATGGAGGATGCCCCCCTAACTCAATGCTCTCTTTGGAGGCTACTCCCCCTAACTCAATGTTCTATTTGGAGGCTTCTCCCCCTAACTCAATGCTCTCTTTGGATGCTGCTCCCCCTAACTCAATGCTCTCCCCCTTACTCAAATCTCTCCCCCTTTGACATAAATGGCAAAAGGGACACCTATGGGGCTAAAAGATATGACTCTTTAAGCTTATCCCCCTCACCACCTTCTCTCTTGCTATAATTAATTTTGGGGTGGAAGTACTTTACTCTCATATTACATTGATATCCTTCTCTTGATGAATTACTTGATCTTCTTGTCTTGAACCTGTTTGACCTTATTTTCTTGAACCTGTTTGACCTTCTTGTCTTGAACCTGTTTGGAATTTTTTTGGTATAAGGTAGAGGTGGTTATAAGGTCCACAAACCTTTTACAAAGTCAAAATGGGCTGGTTCTAGCATCAAGCCCGTATAATCAAAATACAAAATGGATCTTTCTAAGACTCACATTAAGCCATACTTAGAGTCCACAGTCCTATACTTGTCGCTTGACTATTCAGGATAAAACAAAAACCAAACAACACCTAGCACTTACTAACACTAGGTTGCTGTAATGTACACTTGTCACCTCCCAGGCCCCAGCAAATGGGATGCCTTTTCTGCCTAATTCCATCTGTCGGATTACTCATCATCAGCCCCTTTGATCTCCTGATGCTCTAACAGGTTTGATCTTAGCTCTTCTCTAGCAACCAACACCAATAGTTCTTGAGGGAAGTTATCCTTCCAAATTTGCATCTCCCCAACGAAGCTGCAATATTTGCCATTAGATTCGCCGCTCTGGTTCCCTTCTCTGAAGGTGTGTTGGATTCAGGCATTAACTAAATGAGATTTATGAATCTTTGCTTCTAGGATAAGCTCCAATATGGTCCATCTGGGGTCTTTATCCTCCTTAATTGCCTTGATTATATTAAGTGAATCCCCTTCAAATATAACTTCCTTATAACCCTCAAGTCTGGCAATTCTCATTGCTTGCATGCAGGCTCGGGCTTCTGCAAAATGATTTGTTTGAGTTCCCAAAGGCTCTGCAAAGGCAAGGACCACTTTTCCTTCCTCATTTCTCAAAACTCCTCCTCGCTCCTGCAGCCCCGGATTTCCTTTAGTCTGCCCCATAAAAATTAAACTTAACCCACTTTTGTGTGGGGGTATCCACTTGACACCATCCCGTGGGTTGGTTGTAATGTCTAGGCCTGGAAGTTCCTCTCCCCGGTTCACAAAATCCTCCTTTCCCTTAGAGACATGGTCTCATTTTTGAAGAAGAAAGTTTTCCAGCTTTTCTTTCAAAGCTCCGATTATTTTATTACCACATAACCCGGGATCTTTCTTACGTCCTTTAAATACTCTCTTATTTCTCTCATTCCATATCCCCCATAAAAAATGGGGTAAGCCGAGCTTCCGAGCCAAGTCAAAAGCTTTGCCGGAAGGGGGAAGCCCATCGTATGCGAAGTCGGACATGCTATTTGGACAGACCCAATCTATATGAAATTTGGACAGGATCATTTGGAAGACTGTACAAGAAAAATCACAAGTTAAAAATATATGACTTACAGATTCTATTGCTTTCTCACACAAGATACATCGATTGATGAATTGGAAACCTCTCCTTTGCAGATTATCTATTGTCAGGATCTTATTTTGAACTGCCAACCAAAAGAAGAAAGCTATTTTTGGGGTTAAATTATTTAACCAAATAACAGAAGTCGAAGTCCGACCATTGAATCCCGAGTGGATTAACTTATAGGCGCTTTTACTTGAATAGATCCCACTTGTAGTTTTGCCCCAAATCGCCTTGTCTCTTCCTCCCCCAGGAATGATCGGGAACACCCTTAAAGCATCATTGAGTTTGGTTAGGGCCACATTCTCTTGCTCGACGAGATTATGAACTCGTGATTTTCTTCCAAGAAGAAGTTTCATGTGCTACAGGCAATAAAATCCCCTACTTTTCCTCCCATTTCCTTCGAAAGTTTATGTTGGAGGACCTGAAGGTCTAAGTTATCTTTCAGAGGGGCCTCTTCCAACCACGGGTCTTTCCAAAAGTCCACTTGTCTTCCATTACCAATTCTCCATCTGATGCCTTTCCTGACTACCTCCCGACATTCGAGCAAACAATTCCAAAAATAGGATCCTCTAGGAAGATTATCAGCTTTCAGGAAGTCCTGATTATTTCTGATATATGAACCTGTTTGGAATTGATTCCTACACCATTTTGAAATATGTCCAAATTTATTGCAATTAAAACACTTGATATTGTTGCCTTTGGATGGTGCCCATATCCTAAATTCTTGCTTGAAATAATTTCCATATCCATTCCTTTCTTGAACCCTGTATTGTGAAGTTTTGTTTTCATGACCATTATGACCATGAATTCTGATTTGTGTAGCTCTAAAACCAAAACCATGTTGCTCGTTTTCTTTGCACTGAGAAACTCTATGACCAATCCTATTGCATAAGAAGCAATGTCCCTAAAAACCATACCTTCTTCCTTTGATGTTTCTTCTAGCAAAATCAAACTTCTTTGATCCATGGATCCTACAGTGTATAGCCCTGTGTCCAAATCCATTACAAGAAAAATAATGTCCTTGAAAATCCCTTTGTTCATGCCTTGGTTCCTCATACCTTTCTTGACCATTATCCTTATGATCATTTTTAACATGTGCATTGCATCCTTGAACCTTATTTGTAGTATCCTCTTCCTTAGTTTCTTCCTTGCTTTCCTCTTCAAGAATTTTTTTTCCTCTTGAACTTGATTCACCTATCTCAAAACAAGATTCAAACTGAATATTAGGAGCCATAGGAACTTTGGAACTTTCTTCATAAAACTTAGGTGCTTCCTTGCTTTCATCTATTATAACTTCCTTTCCTTTTGAGTGTGATTCCCCAAACCTGAAATATGAGACCTTTGGTGCTTTGGAACCTTCCTCTTCTTTCTCTTCATTTGTTTCAAATAGCAAATTGGCATCCATCTTTGTTGGCAATTTTGGGTACCTTGGGTACATTGCCTCTGCTCTAAGTGTAGATGTTGTCATTGATGTCAAGAAGGTCTTGAAGCAATTTGGTTTGATGTCAAAGAATGTGTCTTGATGAAGGTTTCAGCATGGACAGTGAGTTTCCAAGAAGATCAGGGTAGCCCAGTTGCAAAAGATCAATAAAAAGACAAGTAAGAAAAAGTATGCAGGCAGCTAGAAAAACTGTCGTGATTTCACGACATGTTTCAAGAGAGAGAAAGTGCTGGCAAAACTGTCATGATTTCGTGACATGTTTGAGGAGAGAGAAAGTTTTGGCAAAACTATCATGATTTCGTGACATGCTGGTAGGCAGAGACGAAGCAGGAAAAACTGTCGTGATTTTGTGACATGTTGGTAGAGAAGAAGAGCAAGATGAAAAGTGTCACAATTTCGTGACATGTCGCATTTTCATGACTCGGACAGTGCAGGAAGGCAGAGAAAGAAAAGTGTCATGATTTCATAACATTATGTAAAGGAGGTTGTATGGACGAAAAAATGTCATGATTTCACGACATGTTGTAGAAGAGAGAGTCTGCAGTGTGAGCTGTCACGATTTCATGACAAGATCTAAGAGAGTGAAAGTTTTTTAGGAACTGTCATGATTTCGTGACATGATGCAAGGTTCCAAGTTGAGAACTATAATGATTTTGTGACATTCTAAAAAGCTCGAAGTGAGAACTATCATGATTTCACGACATGTAGCAAAAGGGAAGAGTTTGAAAGAAGCATCGTGATTTCATGACAGGTTGCAAGGAAAGCTTTCAAAAGCTGAAAGCATCACGATTTCATGACAGAGTTGTAGATGATGTCAGTAAAAGCAGATGTGTCACTATTTCACGACAAAATCTGAGAGGAAGGCCATGAAGACTAAAGTGTTGCGATTTTGTGATAGAAGTGAGATGACGTCAGCAAGAGGCAAAAGTGTCATGATTTTGCGACAGAAGCACAAAGGAAGTCGACAAAAGCCAAGGTGTCATGAGGATCACTAGCTAGAGTAGAGTTAAGGGGAAGGTATCTCCTTTGAGCAGATTCTCATAAAATTTGTAATTGGGAAGGTTTCCCAGAGAACTATGATATAACTTTTAGAGAAAAATTTTATTCGTGGAGTAGCCCACTTTGGGTGAACCACGTAAATTGTTGTGTCACTTTGTGGATGGTGTTTTGTGCATTGCTTTGATTACTGTTGTTGTTACTGCTATTTTTATACTGCATAATATTGAATTGAAAGTTTTTTTGAAATAAAAAGTTAAAAGTGGTCTTATACTGTTCACCCCCCCTCTTAGTATAAGCTTGTGTTCTTCAATTGGTATCAGAGTCGGTTCCTTCGAAAAGTTTCATAGCTTGAAGGAAAAGCTAGCAAAGAACACAATGGATCATTCATGTAGTAATACAACACCTATTATTGATGAGTCTTCTAGTGATGATGAGACTTATTACAACAAGAAGGGCAAGTTCTCAAGAAAGCACAAAGGTATGAAATTTGTCAAATGTTTCAATTGTGGAATGGTTGGTCATTATGCTACTAATTGTACTGCTACCAAGGATGAAAGTGATAAAGACAAACAGGATTGTAAGAGCAAGGATTTTGAAAGGCATAGGCATCACAGGAAGAATAAAGATGAGAAAAGCAATCAAGGAAAGAGGTATTCTCACAATCACAAGAAGAGCTTCTACCTAGACAAAGCAAGTAAGTGGTCTAGTAATGATATTGAAAGTTCTTCAAGTGATGTTGAAAATGAGATGTTCATTTTAGAAAAAGAGGAAGAACCGAAACATAGATTCATTATCATGAAATGTTTTAGATGTGGAAATTTCGGGCACCTTGAGGATGAGTGCACAAATAATGAATTGTTTTTGAGTATGTATGAATATGCTTCAGAAAACTATAAGGAAGATGCTTGTATGGTTTTTGAAAAAGGTAGCACCTCTAGTGATAAGAAATCTGAAAAAGGGTTTGATGATTCAGAAAGAAAACAAATAAAGGATCTTGAAAGAGAACTTATTAATGCTCTTAGTGCTTTGAAAAAGGAAATAAAGAAGAATGCTGAACTCAAGGATGAGTTAGAGTTTAAGGCTCTTGAATATAGTGAGTTAGAACAGAAAATGGCTTCTTTGAAAAAGGAAACTAAAGAGTACAAAGATAAGCTGTACAGGTTTCAAGATAAATCCAATAGGGTTAAATATCTCATCAAAGGTCAAAGAAAGACAACAGATAAAACAGGCCTCGATTTTGTTAAGCCGCACAAGGAACAGGTTGGGAAATCTGGTAAGAGATTTCAAAAAGGAGAGAGTTCTGATGAGGAGAGTATTTCTGAGAAAAAATCCATGGATGACAGATGCGCAAAAATAGAAAACAGAATTCAGAATGCGAAGAAGAAGTTTTCGGGACCCAAGAGGTCGAATAAAAGAAAATTTCATGATAGATGTTTTGCGTGTCACAGGTTTGGTCACATGGCTGTACATTGCATGGCTCAAGTGAAGAAAGTTAACGACAAATTCAGAAGTGCTAGTTTCTTTCGAGGGTATTGCTACTCATGTCAATAGTTTGGGCACAAGGCAATTTTTTGCAAGGAAAATAACAGGAACTGGGTTAGTCAAAATAGGCGGATTCAAAGAACAGACTTTATTACTTGTTATAAATGCAACAATGATGGTCACACAGCTAGACAGTGTAGAGCTGTACTTCCAAAATACAGGAACAGGAAAAGTTGTATGAACAGGTCCAAGGATCAAGACATGGTTAAGAACAGGAACGATAACAAGAACAGTAGTATGAATAGGTCCGAGGATCAAAATAGTAACAAGAATAGGAATTTGGACAAAGAGTTCAAGAGAAGGCCCGACAAGGAAGTTTTAGACCCTGATAATGATCAGTGCCTAATGGGAGTTTTACTCCCACCCCTGTTTTAACCACCTCATCAAGAGGTGGGGGAGGGACTAAGCTAAGAAGCTCATTCTTAGTCCCGAGTCCCAAAGGTGACCCTTTACCATTGATGACAAATGGGGAGAGATATGAGTAAGGGGGAGAGCTTCAAGTGAAGAGGAAAGCTTCAAGTCAGGGGGAGCAAAACTTCAAAGGTAGATTCTCAGTTGAGAGCACAGTTGGTTTTAGTTTTGGCTCTTGAGTAGTGTTTTTCAGTTAAGGGTTGCCATCAATGACAAAGGGGGAGATTGTTGGCAATTTTGGGTACCTTGGGTACATTGCCTTTGCTCTAAGTGTAGATGTTGTCATTGATGTCAAGAAGGTCTTGAAGCAATTTGGCTTGATGTCAAAGAATGTGTCTTGATGAAGGTTTCAACATGTATAGTGAGTCTCCAAGAAGATCAAGGTAGCCCAGTTGCAAAAGATTAAGAAAAAGACAAGTAAGAAAAAGTATGCAGGCGGCTGGAAAAACTGTCGTGATTTTGCGACATGTTTTAGGAGAGAGAAAGTGTTGGCAAAACTATGGTGATTTCGAGACATGTTTGAGGAGAGAGAAAGTTTTTGCAAAACTGTCATGATTTTACGACATGCTGGTAGGTAGAGACGAAGTAGGAAAAACTGTAGCGATTTCGCGACATGTTGGCAGAGAAGAAGAGCAAGATGAAAAGTGTCACGATTTCATGACATGTCACATTTTCATGACTCGGACAGTGCAGGAAGGCAGAGAAAGAAAAGTGTCACGATTTTGCGACATTTTGCAAAGGAGGCTATACGAACGAAAAAATGTCGCGATTTCGTGACATGTTGCAGAAGAGAGAGTCCGTAGTGTGAGCTGTCACGATTTCGTGACAAGATCGAAGAGAGTGAAAGTTTTTCAGGAACTATCATGATTTCGTGACATGATGAAAGGTTCCAAGTTGAGGACTGTCATAATTTTGTGACATGCTGAAAAGCTCAAAGTGAGAACTGTCGTGATTTTGCGACATGCAGCAAAAGGGAAGAGTCTGAAAGGAGAAGCGTCATGATTTCACGACAGGTTGCAAGGAAAGCTTTTGGAAGCTAAAAGCATCGTGATTTCATGATAGAGTTGCAGATGACGTCAGTAGAAGCAGATGTGTCATGATTTCATGACAAAATCTGAGAGGAAGGCCATGAAGACTAAAGTGTCATGATTTCACGACAAAAGTGAGATGACATCAGCAAGAGGCAAAGGTGTCGTGATTTCATGACACAAGCACAAAGGAAGTCGACAAAGGCCAAGGTGTCACAATTTTGTGACAATAATCTATAGAAGGTGTATGGCTGTAAAAGTGTCACGATATCATGACATGTTGTAGTTTCACGAGAAAAGCTATAGAACAGCAGAGGCGATTGAAGCTGACAGAGTTAACCTTGAGCCGATGAAGTGTAGGGTTGTGCAGTTGACATTGTTTTAGGGATATACAACCGACTAAGATCAAGAATCTAATCTTGAGATTGTCAGTATAAAAGGAGGGTTGTTCAAAGAGTTTGATCATCGATCGAATGTGTGTATCGAACTTGTGCAAGCGAAGTCCATGATGCGCAAAGACCGAGTCGAGTCGATTCGAGTGAGGTGTGCGAGATGCAGCCATAACAGCACAGATAGTGCAGAAGTGGTGAGTTGATGCGCTGAATGAGGAGTTCAATCACAGAGTGTTTAAGTGCTGCTATATTTAAAAAGATAGTGCAAAGGTTGGATTTCAATCAAAGGGTGGCTGTGATTACGGCTGTGTTTGCGTAGACAGATTTGTGTTTCATGTTCTTAAGAAAAGCATATTACATATATCTTATTCTTTTGATATTTGAGATTGAGATTGGGATTTAAGTATAGAACATATTGAGTCTCTAACAATTCTCTTTATGCTTCTATGATGTTAATGAATCACATTGGGTCTCTAAAAATTCTCTTTGTAAGTTCATGCTAAGCAAGTTGTCTTTGTGAGCTTGCTAAGGTTTTGGACAAGTTCTGGTGGGGATGTATGAGTAGGTTTTGGACAACTCATTGAGAGGGCTTGTTGGACAGCATTGAGCAAGATTTTTGTTGAAACTTGTGGAGCAGTTTGGGCAGGTTATAAGTGAGAACTTGCAAAGTAGATCTGAAACAAGTCTTGAAGACTTGGGTGAAGATCAATCCAGCATTAATGCAAGCTGGTGAACCATTTTTGTGAACTAGATTTGAGGACCATTTGAGGATAGATATTGATGTAGAGTTGAGAACAGATTTGTGCCAGACCGAATGACTGTGTTTGGTGCCTGAGAAAGAGGAAGAGGACATTTGTGCCAGACCGAAGGACTATGTTTTGGTGCAAATTCGAGGACCAACATTGAGGTGATAGAGTGAGGACAGAGGTCTCCAGCCAGAGTAGGGAAGACATGTGTCTTCTATGGATAGAGTTCCACTTGTTAAGGGCTAAAGAGGCAGAGGTCTTCTAGAGGATCACCAGCCAGAGCAGAGTTAAGGGGAAGGTATCTCCTTTGAGCAAAGGCTCATAAACTTTGTAATTAGGAAGGTTTCCCAGAGAACTACGATATAACTTTTAGAGAAAAGTTTTATCTGTGGAGTAGCCCACTTTAGGTGAACCATGTAAATTGTTGTGTCACTTTATGGATGGTGTTTTGTGCATTGCTTTGATTACTGTTGTTGTTACTGCTATCTTTATACTGCATAATATTGAATTGAAAGCTGTTTTGAAAGAAAAAGTTAAAAGTGGTCTTATACTGTTCACCCCCCCTCTCAGTATAAGCTTGTGTTCTTCACTTTATTGTCTCTGAAATACATGTTTCCTTCTTAGTGAAAATATCTTGACCTTTTAAGTCATGTGATGGATCAAACTTCTCAAGTATGGAATATCTCAATTATTTTAGATTCTCATTAACCTCTTGTAGTTGCTCATGGTTATCATTGAAGTCTTACTTTAGATGAACTGAGACATCTATCTTTCTTACAATGTTCTCTTGCTTAACTTCTTCTGTTTGGAGTGAATGTTCTTCTTCTACTTATTTTATCCCATATAAAAATCCTTCTTCATATTCACTGTCACTAAGATCATTATAATCGTCTATATCAAACAAACTTTCATGATTTCTTTGACCATGCCTATTTCCTTGATGTGTCATCTCATCTTCACTATCACTAAAACCATTGTAATATCCTGATCTGTGATCTCTTTGAACACATACAAAGCATTGTTATCTTTCACCTTCTATTCCTAGGAATATATGTTCTTCTTTTTCATCATCTAACTTGTCTCTATCACTGTGATCTGAGCTATCACTTGCTTCGTTTTCTTTGTCTTACAAAAACTTCTTCTCATACATGTTTTGCTTGTACTTGTCATCTTTTTCATGTTTATGCTTTCCATATTCTTTTCTTTTGTGACCCTGTTTTTCATTATCACTATTTTCTTCATGTGGACACTTGTGTGCATAGTGACCAAAATCACCACACTTGTAGCTTTTGACTTTCTTCATATCCTTGTAATTTCTTAAGTCCTTTTTCATTTTAATGAAGTTAGCATCCTCATCATTATCTAAATATCTATCTGTCTCTGGAACTTTCCCTTTCTTTTTCTCTAAATCCTTTAATGCAATTTCTTTTATTGGAATCTGATGCTTACTTATCCTCATCTCATAAGTTATGATATTTCCTTGTAGTTATTCCATTTTTAGCTTGTTGATATCCATTTTTTCTTCTATTGTTGAAACCTTTGCATCATACTTCATGGGAAGTGATCTCAAAACTTTTTGAGTAACTTCTAATTCTTTTATCTCAAATCCTAGGCCTCTCATGGTGTTAGTAATCTCATCAACTCAAAGTAAAAACTTTGAAATATCTTCAGAATCTTCCATTTTCAATTCCTTAAATTTGTTTCTATGAGTTTGTAGTTTTGCCAACTTTACCTTTGAATCTTCTTCATAAGTATTTCGCAACTTGGTCCACATTTCATTAGCTGAATTACATACCATGACCTTTGTAAAATATGTTTCATGTAGCCCACTCAAAATATAATTCATTGCCCTTGCATTGATCTCAACCAATTTCTTGATAGTCTTATCTGCCTCGAGATCACCTTCAACCTTATACTCTTTTTCAACCATCTGTCATACCTCATATCCTTGTGATATTAAGTAGTTCTTCATTATCATGCTCCAAAAAGCATAATTTTTATCGACAAACACTGGAGCCTTATTTGTAGATGATATATTCTATGAAGCCATTTGTGTTCTTGTAGAATCTACCCTCAAGATTTTAGCCTTTTCGAAGGAACCTACTCTGACACCAATTGAAGAACACAAGATTATACTGAGAGGGGGGATGAACAGTTAAGCACCCAATTTTTACTTTCTTTCCAAACCATTATAAATTAGTATCCTTAATTGCAATAACCAAATATAGCGGTGTGCACTAATGACATAAATAGAAATAGTAAATAAATACACAAATCACCATACACAATTGAGACACAAGATTTAACGTGGTTCCCCCAATGTGGGGTACTCCACAACATAATCTCCTTATAATATTTCACACAAAAATAAGGATCCTTATCCAACACAAATGATTAATTTGATCTACTCAAATCTAGGCAATACATTGATCTTCTCAGGTAGGAAATCCACTAATCTGCTCATCTAGGCAATCTTGATATACTCAGGTAGTCAATCCACTAATCTGCTCAGGTAGGCAATCATGATATGCTTAGGTAGGCAATCCACTGAACTACTCAGCTAGGTAATCTTGATCTGCTCAGGTAGGCTATCCTCTTATTTGCTTCAACAAACTCACCAAGAACTTGCCCAAATATGCTCTAGCAAGCTCACCAAGAACTTGATCAAATATACTCCAACAAGCTCACTTAGAATGTTGGAAATTTTGGGTACCTTGGGTACATTACCTTTGTTCAAGTTTATAAGTTGTCATTGATGTCAAGAAGCTTTTGAAGGAATTTTATTTGATGTAAAATAATTTGTTTTGATGAAGGTTCGGCATGATAGGTTCGAAAGAAAGTAAGTTTGAAAAATGTCATGATATCGTGACATGTCACATTTTCTCGACTTAAGAAAGCGAGAGAAAGCTTTTTAGAAAAGTGTCACGATATCGTGACATGTCACGGTTTCATGACTCAAAGAAAAGAGAGAATGTTCGAGTCAGAAATGTCACGATTTTGCAACATATTGCAAGGAAGGTTGAACGGACGAAAAAGTGTCATGATTTCGTGACATGTTGCAGGAGAGAGAGTCCAAAAGAAAAAGTGTCACAATTTCATGACATAATGCAAGAGAGAGAGTCTAGGAGAAAAAGTGTCATGATATCATGACATGTCGGGTTTTCGTGACCCAAAGAAAAGAAAAGCGTTAAGAAGAAAAAGTCTCATGATTTCGTGACAAGTCAAAATACAAAGTGGAAGCAAGATAAAGTGTCATGATTTCGTGACATGCAACAAAGGGAAGAGTCTAAAAATGAGAACTGTCATGATTTCGCAATAGGTTGCAGAGAAGTCATATGGAAACTGAAAGCGTCACGATTTTGCAACAGGCTACAAAGAAAACGTACGGAAGCTAGAAGCATCGTGATTTTGCGACAAATTCAAGGAGGAAGAGCTCAAAGGCAAAAGCGTCATGATTTCATGACATGTTTCGTTTTCGTAGGTGTAAGGCAGAGAAAAACACAAGGCAGTGAAAGTGTCATGATTTCATGACATGTTCCATTTTTGCTAGTGCAAGCAAACAAGAGTGCAAGGAAGAGAAAGTGTCACGATTTCGTGATAGATTGAGATGGCAGCGTTCGGTTGGAGAAAGTGTCGTGATTTCACGATAGAAATAGAATGTAGGCATTCTATAGGAGAAGTGTCACAATTTCATGACAAAAGCAGAGAGGAAGGCTATGAAGACAAAAGTGTCGTGATTTCATGACAAAAGCAGAAAGGAGGTCGACGAAGGGAGAAGTGTCGTGATATTGCGACAAAAGCAAAGTTGATGCTAAGTCAGAAGTGTCATGATATCGCGATAAGAGCTTAGTTGAAGTCGAAAAAGGCTGAAGTGTCGTGATATCATGAAAAAAGCCAAAAGAAAGTGTACGGTTGCAAAGGTGTCGTGATATCATGACATGTAGTTTTGCGGCAGAAGCTACAAAAGTGTTCCAGAGGCAGTGAAGCCGACAAAGTTAAATTTTAGCTGAAAAAAATTAGGGCTTGCAGTCGATGTAGATTAGGGTTTGTTTTTGGTATAATAGCCGACTAAGATTAAACTTTTCATCTTGAAAATTTTGATATAAAAGGAGGGTTGTTTGGTTGATGGATGTGTGGTTGTTGTGCAATATTTGGAGACAGTGCATAGTGCAAGAAGTTTGATCGTTGTGAGCAGAGTGCAAATTTTATTGTAGTGTGCAGAGTGCATTTTGTCAAATCATTCTAAGTGTGAAAGATCGCAAAGGAAGAAGAGTGTGCGCAAACAGTGCAAGGGTTGAAGTTTGACCAAGTGCGGGTGTGTTTGCATAGAGAGAGAAGAGGACGTAGAGAGCAGATAGGCAAATACGAACAAGGACATTTGTGCTAGACCGAAGGACTGTGTTTAGTGCAAATTTGAGGACCAACTTTGGAGGTGATAGAGTTGAGGACAGAGGTCTCCAACCAAAGCAGGGAATACAAGTGTCTTATGTGGATAGAGTTCCATTTTCTAAGGGCAGCAGAGGCAGAGGTCTTCTAGAGGATCACCAACCAGAGCAGAGCTAGGGGATTGGTGTCTCCTGTGGGTTGGTGCCCACGAACTCGAGATTAGGGGATTGGTGTCTCCTTTGGGTTGGTGCCCATAAACATTGTAATCGAGAAAGGTATTCCCAGAATTTGGATTGATAAAATTTAGTGAAAGATTTTATCCGTGGATGTAGCTCACATTGAGCGAATCACATAAATTGGTGTCTCATGTGTGTGTGATGATTTGTACATTGCTTTGGTTTCTGCTATTGATATTGCCATTGATATATTGTATAATTTTTATTGGGATAAGAAAAGTAAAAAGTGGTCTTATACTGTTCACCCCCCCTCTTAGTATAAGCTTGTGTTCTTCATAAAACTTGCTCAAATATGCTCAATAGGTTCACTCAGAACCTCATCAAATCTACTCAAAAATCTCACCAAGAACTTGCTCAAAATCTGCTCAACAAGCTCACCCAGAACTTTCTCAAAATATGCTCAATAAGCTTACAAAGAACTTGCTCAAAATATTCTCAACAAGCTTACTAAGAACTTGCTCAAAATGCTGTCCCAAAACTATCCATAAATCTATCCCAAAAGCCTTCTCAAAGTCTCAATCAATCATACACAAAAACTACCACAAATATGTCCAAAAATCTATCCCAAAATCCTTCTCAAAGGCTCAACCAATCATGCTCAAGTAGCACTCAAATTTCATTCACAAATATATGAAGGCAAGGCTTAGTGATGAACTCAATAATGAAAGGCAATGCACTCTACAATGGATGACAACAATGATTCACAATGATCTCAACTCAAATCAATCTCAACTCAACTCAAGTATTATAGAAGCATAAAGAGAATTGTTAGAGACTCAATATGTTCTAATCTCAAAGCTCAATATCAACTCAAATCAAAATTATAGAATTGGTTGTTTCATGGGACTTGAACAATAATTTGACTAGGCTCAATAAACTCAACTCAACCAATTTCCACAAGGGATAATTATTTCTCACAAAACCCTAGTCCAAGCATGTATCAACCAACTCAATTTTTTCCAACAATGCTTAACCATAAATATCACATAACAATGATACTCGTGTTCTTTTCTAACTCAAGTTCTTTGCATAAACAACCGGCTTCAACAACTATGCTTATAAAACAAGGTCTAAACACAAATCTCAAACCAAAAAACCTTTAAGCATTCAACCAACCACTTTTGAAAAGGAAACCACAATCAATCCTTTTCTCTCAAATGATATTTCAGAAATCAACCACCATAAACAAATTCAATGGAGAATATTGCTCATATCTTTTGATGCCTTATTGGATGTCCACTAAATCTGCCACACTCAATAAATTTCTTTTTCAAATTTTAACAAGGGTTAGATATCATGATAAATATCACAACAATAATATCTAAATAACACCTTATCACTCCTACTCAATAAGATACAACATGTCCCCTCATGAAAGAATTAATTACCTTTGAAAAAGAACAAAACAACCTTCACTTTTGAAACCCTTTACAAAAAAAAAATGATGCAGGAGCATCCAAAGGCAGCACAGCAATCTTGCATCACCAAAAAAAAAAAAGAGAAAAAAACAAAAGAAAAGAAAAATATTCTAAGTGTTAAAAAGTGTCGCGATATCGCGACATAAAAGATGTCGCGATATCGCGACGTATTTTGAAAAATGGCAAGGGCCAAAGACAGTGTCGCGATATCACGACATAAAAGTTGTCACGATATCGCGATAAACTCAGAACAAAAGCAGAAGCAAAACTCAAGTGTCGCGATATCGCGACATAAAAGTTGTCACGATATCGCGATGAACTCATAATAGAAGCGAAAGCAAAACTCAAGTGTCGCGATATCACGACATAAAAGTTGTCGCGATATCGTGACAAACTCAGAACAGAAGCGGAAGCAAAATGCAGTGTCGCGATATCGCGACATAAAAGTTGTCGCGATATCGCGACAAACTCAGAAGCAAAACACAGTGTCGCGATATCGCGACATAAAAGTTGTCGCGATATCGCGACAAACTTTGAATGCAGGGAAGAGCAAACGAAAGTGTCACGATATCGCGACATACAAGATGTCGCGATATCGTGACATGTTACTTTTTCACGGAACGTTACAGCCCGACTTTGACAGTTACCAGAAGTCGTTACAGCAGTTCCAGGGGGTCGTTGCGGCGGTTACAGGGACGGTTATGAACGACGGTTACAGCAAGAACCTGACATTATAAGAAGATGTGGATCGAAGGATTCCGGAGGCTGGAGAGACGAAGACTATGGCTTCTGTTGGCATTTTTTTGTACTGTGTAATTCTTCCATGGTTCGAAATTGTAATCTTTCCATGCTTCTGAATAAAAATTGAGTCTTTTTCTTTGTGTTAAAAATTTGGCTCCCCATCAAGTGGTATCAGAGCGAGAAGATTCTGAGTGTGTAAGCAGAGCGTCGAACGTGAGGCAGCTTGCACCAGGATCTGGGGTTAAGGGTTCTGAGAAAAAGTGAAGAAGAATGCCGCCACGAAGAAATCGTGGTGCTGGAAGGAACGTGGTTCCTGAAGGAGACTTCCGAGCATTGCAGAGGCAAGTGCAGGCCCTACAGGAAGAATTGCAAAGAGGAGTAGAGCCAAGAGGAGAAGACCAGAGCGATGATGAAGCTTGCGGAGTTGATGACCCATCAGAAGAAGAAGAAGAAGCAATGAGTGTTGTAGAGTCCCGAATGATTAAAGCCATTTCTCAAATTGGGAAAAGGCCAAAGATAGACGTATCCACATATTCTGGAAATTTAAATCCAGAAGAGTTGATTGACTGGATCAACGATATGGAGGAGTATTTCGAATATGAGGAGGTTGAAGATCCAAATCGGATAAAATTTGCAAGAACAAAGTTGAAAGGCCATGCTGGCATATGGTGGAAAGGAGTGCAGCTGGAACGAAATCGTAGAGGAAAAGAAAAGATCACCAGGTGGGATCGAATGGTTGAAAAGCTGAAATGATAGTTTATTCCAATAGATTACGAATTAGATCTGTTGCGAAAAATGCAGAGTTTGCGATAGTCCAGCAAGTCTGTTAAAGAATATACAGAGGAATTTTTTAAAATTTCCATCAAAATCGGCCATACAGAAGCAAATAAAGAGAGAGTAGCCCATTACATTAATGGGTTGAGAACCAGCGTACAAGAAGAATTGAGTTTGGTTCGAATGAGCACCATTGAAGATGCTTACCAGTTTGCTCTAAAAGTGGAAGAGAAACTGAACCGTAGATTTGACAGTAAACAGAGAGGAAGAGGTCATGGTGGAAGAACTGGTGGAAGAACCAATGGAGGTAAATATGATGACCAGAAGCAGACTGGTGAAACAAGCAATCACCAGGAATAGAAGGAGGAGAATGCTTACCGACCTCGTAATCAGAACAATGATTATCAAAGGGGACGAGGTAGAGGTGGACGTGGATATGGAAGAGGCAGATTTTGTGGAACCTATTTCAATTGCGGGGAAGAGGGGCATCGATCATATGAGTGTCCCAAACACCAAGAAACACCGAATAAAAGGCTTGAAGGTAATGCCAGAGCTACGGTTGTTGAGGATGGTGTTGAATCTGAGCACTCTGAAGAAGCAGAGCGAGGAGAAGTGATGATCACAAGGAGAACCTTGTTGAACGAAGAGAGGGAACCAGACCAACGAAAAATCCTATTTTGCACGAGGTGCAAATGTTCAGGTAAAATCTGTAATATTATTATTGATAATGGTAGTACAGATAATTTGGTCTCTGAGGAAATGGTAACTAAGTTAAAGCTAGAAAGAAGGCAACACCCACATCCATACCGGATTGCGTGGTTGCAGAAGGACCATAGAGCATTGGTCAGTGAACAATGCTTGGTCAAGTTTCAAATTGGAAGATACCAGGATGAGGTCCTGTGTGATATTTTGCCGATGGATGCTTGCCATTTGTTGTTGGGAAGACCATGGCAATTTGATAGATGTGCAGTGCATGATGGGCATGCAAATACCTATTCCCTGACAAAATATGGAGTGCGCCACAAATTGAAGCCATTGAAGGAGGTTGAGGAAAAGGTATGCAATAATGCTAGAATTTGTTTAGTAGATGGCAAAAAAATTTTGGATGGTCTAAAGAGGGATTCAATGTGTTATGCATTAATTCCTACTGTAAAGAGAGAAGAAACTACAGACATTCCAGTAGAAGTTGAACATCTATTAGCAGAATTTCTTGATATTATATCAGACAATGTGCCTAAGGGTTTGCCGCCAATGAGGAAGATTAGTCATCAGATTGACTTAATGCCAGGATCTAGCTTACCCAATAAGGCCGCCCATAGAATGTCTCCTATAGAAAATGAAGAGTTGAACCGCCAGGTTCATGAATTGTTGAGGAAGGGTTTGATTCGAGCAAGTTTGAGCCCTTGTGCAGTACCAACAGTACTTGCACCAAAGAAGAATGGCGAATGGTGAATGTGCACTGATTCTCGAGCCATTAATAAAATTACCATTAAATATCGCTTTCCATTACCCAGAATGGACGATATAATGGATTGTTTGAGTGGAGCTAAATACTTCACTAAGATTGATTTAAAGAGCGGATATCACCAGATACGTGTTAGAGAGGGTGACGAATGGAAGACAACCTTTAAAACCAAAGAGGGTTTGTATGAGTGGTTAGTTATGCCATTTGGATTGACTAATGCACCCAGTACATTTATGAGGCTGATGAATGAGGTATTGCGTGACTTCCTGGAAAAGTTCGTGATAGTTTATCTGGATGATATTTTAATTTTTAGTAAAACATTGGACGAGCATTTGATGCATGTTCGGACAGTTTTTGAAAAACTGCGAGAGGAGCAGTTATTGATAAATATACAAAGTGCAGTTTTGTATAGAAAGAGTTGATATACCTGGGATTTGTCATCTCGGAGGAGGGTCTGAAAATGGATCCTGAGAAGGTGAAGGCTATCATTGAATGGCCTGCCCCAAGGAATGTAACAGAGGTAAGATCATTTCATGGTCTTGCAAGTTTCTATAGAAAGTTTATTAGAGACTTTAGAAGTATTTGTGCACCCCTAACAGAAACTATGAGAGGGGATAAGAAAGAATTTAAGTGGACTGCCAAGGCAGGTACCAGTATGGACATATTGAAGAAGAAAGTGACAGAACAGCCCATTCTGGCACTTCCAGATTTTAATAAAGTGTTTCAGGTTGACTGTGATGCCAGTGGCAGTGCCATTGGAGCTGTATTGAGCCAAGAAGGTAAACCTGTTGCATACTTTAGTGAAAAATTAAATGATGCTAGAAAGAAATACTCTGTTTATGATCAAGAATTCTATGCTATCATTCAGGCTCTTAAGAAATGGAGACATTATTTGCTAACCAAAGAGTTTGTTTTATATACTGACCATCAAGCTTTGCAGTATATAAATAGTCAAGGTAAACTTAACCAGTGCCATTTGAAGTGGGTTGAATTCCTGCAGAGTTATACCTTTGTCCTGAAGCATAGAAGTGGCAAATCTAATAGAGTTGCAGATGCCTTGAGTAGAAGGCATAATTTGTTGATAGAAATGAGAGTGCAAGTTGTTGGGTTTGATGAACTCAAGAGTTTATACCTAGCGGATCCAGATTTTGCAGAGGCATGGACGGCATGTTTGTCTCCTACTACTGTGGATCGCACTAAGTGGTTGGATTTTATGATCCAAGATGGGATGTTGTTTCGGAAGAACCAGTTGTGCATTCCAAGAAGTTCCATGAGGGAAAATTTGATCAAAGAGAAACATAGCGGAGGACTAGCAGGACATTTTGGTCGAGATAAGACCATTGCTCTCGTTAGTGAGAATTACCATTGGCCACAGTTGCAGCTGGATGTGACCAAATTTGTGCAGGGTTGCAGAGTGTGCCAGATGGCGAAAGGAGTCAGCCAGAATACAAGAATGTACCAGCCATTGCCTGTACCAGAGAGACCATGGGAGGACATCAGTATGGATTTTGTTCTTGGTCTGCCAAGGACACAACATGGAAATGATGCCATTTTTGTTGTTGTTGACAGGTTTTCAAAGATGGCCCATTTTATTCCATGCCAGAAGACAAGTGATGTTGTTCATATTGCAGGCTTGTTTTTCAAGGAGGTAGTACGACTTCATGGTCTACCCCAAAGCATTGTCTCGGATAGAGATACCAAATTTGTGGGTTATTTTTGGAGAACTTTGTGGAAGAAGCTAAAAACAGAATTGAAATTCAGTTCTGCGTACCACCCGCAGACTGATGGACAGACCGAAGTAGTCAACAGAAGTTTGGGTAATCTTCTACGATGTCTGGTAGGAGATAAACCCAAGGGATGGGATCTGATTTTACCACAGGAAGAGTTTGCTTACAATAATTCTATCAATCGTAGTACTGGTAAATCCCCATTCCAGATAGTGCATGGGAACAGCCCGAGAAACGCTTCTGAGTTGAGGCCGATAGATAAAGGAGAAAAGCACAGTGCTGAAGCTGAAGACTTTGCAGCACACATGAAGAATTTACATGAAGAGGTACAACAGCATATCAGTAAAATGAATGCTACGTACAAAGCCAGAGCAGATCAGAAGCGACATTTCAAGGAATTCCAGATAGGAGATGAAGTCATGGTTCACTTGCGCAAGGAACGTTTTCCTCGCAAAACCTACAATAAGCTAAAGATGAAGAAGTTTGGACCATGCCGGATCATAGGTAAACGAGATTCAGGAAATGCCTATGAAGTAGATCTACCAAGTGAGCTGAATATTTCACCTATTTTCAATATTTTAGACTTGGTCGAATATCATGAAGGAAGTTGCAGCGAGCCACCCAGTCTGGATCTGTGGAACATTCCAGCATCCACTCTAGACAAAGAAGAAATCGAAGACATACTCGACACTCGCGAAGGCAGAAGTACCCGAAACAGACAATATTTTGAGTATTTGGTCAAATGGAAGGGCCGACCTATCGAAGATGCAACTTGGTTGTCCAAAATAGAGGTTGATCGCCTGGGTTTTCCTCTGACCGTCCAGAAGTGAAGATCACTTCTCAATATACCCCGGGTGTCTGATGCAGGAGCATCCAAAGGCAGCACAACAATCTTGCATCACCAAAAACAAAAGAAAAGAAAAATATTCTAAGTGTTTAAAAGTGTCGCGATATCATGACATAAAAGATGTCGCGATATCGCGACGTATTTTGAAAAATGGCAAGGGCCAAAGACAGTGTCGCGATATCGCGACATAAAAGTTGTCGCGATATCACGACGAATTTAAAAAAAAGTAGAAGCAAAACTCAAGTGTCGCGATATCGCGACATAAAAGTTGTCGCGATATCGCGACGAACTCAGAACAAAAGCGAAAGCAAAACTCAAGTGTCGCGATATCGCGACATAAAAGTTGTCGCGATATCGCGACAAACTCAGAATAGAGGCGGAAGCAAAATGCAGTGTCGCGATATCATGACATAAAAGTTGTCGCGATATCGCGACGAACTCAGAACAGAGGCGGAAGCAAAACACAGTGTCACGATATCGCGACATAAAAGTTGTCGCGATATCGCGACGAACTTTGAACGTAGGGAAGAGCAAACGAAAGTGTCGCGATATCGCGACATACAAGATGTCGCGATATCGCGACATGTTACTTTTTTGTGGAACGTTACAGCCCGACTTTGACAGTTACCAGAAGTCGTTACAGCAGTTCCAGGGGGTCGTTGCGATGGTTACAGGGATGGTTACGAATGGCGGTTACAGCAAGAACCTGACATTATAAGAAGATGTGGATCGAAGGATTCTAGAGGCTGGAGAGACGAAGACTGCGGTTTCTGATGCATTTTTCTGTACTGTGTAATTCTTCCATGGTTCAAAATTGTAATCTTTCCATGCTTCTAAATAAAAATTGAGTCTTTTTCTTTGTGTTAAAATTTGGCTCCCCATCAAAAAATAGAAATATTTCCTTTTCTTTCTTCCCCGAACCCCAAAAATTTTTCCAGAAATGATCCCTTGATACTTTCGAAGGAGAATCACCAGAAATCTCTCTTTTTCTAAACATGCATCACAACCCTTATTCCTCCTAGGGCAACTTTAGAAAAATAAAATATATTAAAAAAAAAATTAACTTGCCTCTATCCCTGATGGGATTTGATCTAGTGATGTCTCCTTGCTCAGTGCTTTAACCATAGCCAACCTTCCATTGGGCCACACACATTCACGTGTCCAAAGGGACACGGACAAAAACTTATACCATAAACTTCTGCACCCTTCAAAAAACTTAACAGCACTTCGAGCGCTTCAACAAAGCAAATAACCACGATGGGACTCGGTCGTAGGAAATCCTGTGTAACACACAACGCACGAACCGCAGGGCCAAATATTCCTATGTGTCTTATTAAACTCCACGAATTATTTTTCAATAGACCAAAGTCACACTTCTCTCTCTTTTCGCAATTCATTCCCTAATCGAAGGCATTCGAAAAATAAGCGTTGGCCTGATGAAGTCTAAGCTTTTGTTGGCATATATATATACATTTCCTCTTTCTTTAGATGTCAGTGCTATAAATTAATATATCCTTTCCTCCTTTCTTTAGTTTACGCTAAAATTAATATATTTAATTTTAAAATTAAAATTAAAATTTTAAATAATTTAAAATTTAAACTAAATATTTAAAAATAAATATCTCCATCACCGGGGCACATTTTTCAATGAAACGAAAAGCAAACTTGGGTTTTAAGAAAAACCCATTTCAAATATGCCATCCATGGTTTTAAATAAAACCTTTTATTTTGCCTGCCTTGGTTTTCACAAAAACCCTATATATATCCATGCTCTCCAAAATATCATAAATGCTTATTTATGAAATGCTTTGGCCACCAAAAATCAATGTGATCCATGTGACATCAATGACAACATAAAATAACTCAAATTGCCAACAATATCCCCCTTTTTCATTGATGGTAGTGCCTCTAATAAAAAAACTATAATCACTGCAAAAACCATCTCTAAGAATCAAAGTTGCTCCTTCTGACTCAATACTCTCTATGGAGGCTGCTCCCCTAACTCAATGCTCTCTTTGGATGCCGCTCCCCCTAACTTAATGCTCTCTTTTGAGGCTACTACCCTAACTCAATGCTCTCTTTGGAGGTTGCTCCCTCTAACTCAATGCTCTCCCATCAAATCTCTCCCCCTTTGACATCAATGGTAAAAGGGACACTTATGGGGCTAAAATATATGACTCTTTAAGCTTAGTCCCCTCACCACCTTCTCTCTTGAGGTGATTAATTTTGGGGTGGGAGTAATTTTACTCCCATCTTACATTGTTTCTTTCCTCTGTCAACTTCCTTCCATATTTTTCTTATATCTTTCTCTTGATGAATTACTTGATCTTCTTGTCTTGAACCTGTTTGACCTTCTTTTCTTGAACCTATTTGACCTTCTTGTCTTGAACCTATTTGGAATTGATTCCTACACAATTTTGCAATATGTCCAAAGTTATTGCAATTAAAACACTTGATATTGTTGCATTTGGATGGTTTCCATATCTTGAATTATTTCTTAAAATAAAGTCCATATCCATTCCTTTCATGAACCCTATATTGTGAAGTTTTGTTTTCATGACCATTATGACCATGACTTCTGATTTGTGTAGCTCTAAAAATAAAACCATGTTGCTCATTTTCTTTGCACTGAGAAGCTCTATGACCAATCCTGTTGCATAAGAAGCAATGTCCCTGAAAACCATACCTTCTTCCTTTGAAGTTTCTTCTAGAAAAATCAAACTTCTTTGATCCATGGATATTGTAGTCTATAGTCCTGTGTCCAAATCCATTACAAGAAAAACAATGTCCTTGAAAATACCTTTGTTCATGCCTTGGTTCATCATACCTTTCTTGACCATTATCCTTATGATAATTTTCAACTTGTGCATTGCATCCTTGAACCTTCTTTGTAGTATCCTCTTCCTTAGTTTCTTCCTTGCTTTCCTCTTCAAGAATTTATTTTCCTTTTGAACTTGATTCACCTATCTCAAAACAAGATCCAAACTAAATATTTGGAGCCATAAGAACTTTCTTCATAAAACTTAGGTGCTTCCTTGCTTTCATTTGTTATAAATTCCTTTCCTTTTGAGTGTGATTCCCCAAACTTGAAATATGAGACCTTTGATGCTTTGGGACCTTCCTCTTATTTCTCTTCATTTGTGTCAAATAGCAAATTGGCATCCATCCTTATTGTCTCTGAAATGCATGTTTCCTTCTTAGTGAAAATATCTTGACCTTTTGAGTCATGTGATGGATAAAACTTCTCAAGTATGGAACATCTCAATTATTTTAGATTCTCCTTAACCTCTTGTAGTTGCTCATGGATATCATTGAAGTCTTAATTTAGATCAACTGAGACATCTATCTTTCTTACAATATTCTCTTGTTTAACTTCTTCTATTTGGAGTGAATTTTCTTCTTCTACTTCTTTTATCCCATAGAAAAACCCTTCTTCATATTCATTGTCACTAAGATCATTATAATATTCTATAGCAAATAAACTCTCATGATTTCTTTGACCATGCCTGTTTCCTTGATGTGTCATCTCATCTTCACTATCACTGGAAAGCCATTGCAATATCCTAATGTATGATCTCTTTGACCACACACAAAGCATTGTTCTCTTTCACCTTCTATTCCAAGGAATAGATGTTCTTCATTTTCATCATCTGACTTGTCTCTATCACTATGATCTGAGCCATCACTTTCTTCTTCAATGTAGAAAGTTTTCTTTATCTTGCGAAAACTTTTCTTCTTCTCATAATTTTTTTGCTTGTACTTATCATATTTTTCATGTTTATGCTTTCCATATTTTTTTCTTCTGTGACCCTATTTTTCATCATCACTATTTACTTCATGTGGACACTTGTGTGCATAGTGACCAAAATCACCACACTTGTAGCATTTGACTTTCTTCATATCCCTATAATTTCTTAAGTCCTCTTTCCCTTTGATGAAGTTAGCTTCCTCATCATTATCTGAATATCTATCAGTCTCCAAAAATTTCCCTTTATTTTTCTCTGAAGCCTTGAATTCAATTTCTTTTATTGGAATCTGATGCTTACTTATCCTCATCTCATAAGTTGTGAGAATTCCTTGTAGTTCTTCCATTGTTAGCTTGTTTATATCCATTGTTTCTTCTATTGCTAAAACCTTTGCATCATACTTCATGGGAAGTGATCTCAAAACCTTTTGAGTAACTTTTGATTCTTTCATCTCAAATCCTAGGCCTCTCATGGTGTTAGTAATCTCATCAACTCAAAGTAAAAAATTTGCAATATCTTCAGAATCTTCCATTTTCAATTCCTCAAATATTTTTCTATGAGTTTGTAGTTTTACGAACTTTACCTTGGAATCTCCTTCATAAGTATTATGTAACTTGGTCCACATTTCATTAGTTAAATTACATGCCATGACTTTTGCAAAATCTATTTCACGTAGCCCACTCAAAATACAATTCATTGTCCTTGCATTGATCTCAACCAATTTCCTGATAGTCTTATCTACCTCAAGATCACCTTCAACCTTATACTCTTTTTCAACCATCTACCATATCTCATATCCTTGTGATATTAAGTAGTTCTTCATTATCATGCTCTAAAAAGCATAATTATTACCGTCAAACAGTGGAGCCTTATTTGTAGATGATCCATTATGTGAAGCCATCTATGTTCTTGTAGAGTCTGCCCTAAGGCTGTTAGCCTTTTTTAAAGAACCCACTCTGACACCAATTGAATAACACAAGATTATACTAAGAGGGGGAGATGAATAGTATAGAACCCAATTTTTACTTTCTTTCCAAACCAATATCAATTAGTGTCCTTAATTGTAATAACCAAATATAGCAATGTGCATTAATGACATAGATAGCAATAGTAAACAAGTTCACAAATCACCACACACAATTGAGATACAAGATTTAATGTGGTTCCCCCAATGTGGGGTACTCCACAAGATAATCTCCTTATAATATTTCACATAGAAATAAGGATCCTTATACTAATACAAATGATTACTTTGATCTGGTCAAAGCTAGGTAATACATTGATCTTCTTAGGTAGGCAATCCATTGATCTTCTCAGCTAGGAAATCCTGATCTGCTCAAGTAGGCAATCCACTGATATGCTCAGCTAGGTAATCCACTGATCTACTCAGGTAGGCTATCCTCTAAATTGCTTCAACAAGCTCACCAAGAACTTACTCAAAATCTGCTCCAACAAGCTCACTCAGAACTTGCTCAAATCTGCTCAATAGGCTCACTTAAAACCTCATAAAATCTAATCAACAAGCTCACCAAGAACTTGCTCAAAATTTGCTCAACAAGCCCACCAAGAACTTGCTCAAAAAGCTCACAAAGAACTTGCTCAAAATATTCTCAACAAGCGCACCAAGAACTTGCTCAAAATGCTATCCTAAAACTATCCACAAATCTATCCCAAAAGCCTTATCAAAGGCTCAATCAATCATACAAAAAAACTACTACAAATCTATCCAAAAATCTATCCCAAAAGCCTTCTCAAAGGCTCAACCAATCATGCTCAAGTAGCACTCAAATCTCATTCACAAATCTATGAAGGCAAGGCTCAATGATGAACTCAATAATGAAAGGCAATGCACTCTACAATGGATGACAACAATGATCCACAATGATCTCAACTCAAATCAATTCAACTCAACTCAAATCAAAATTGTTGCTCATCTTATAGAAGCATAAAGGGAATTGTTAGAGACTCAATATGTTCTAATATCAAAGCTCAATCTCAACTCAAATCAAAATTATAGAATTGTTTGTTTCATGGGACTTGAACAATCACCTTACACAATCACTTGACTAGGCTCAATCAAATCAACTCAACCAATCACCAGAAGGGACACATATTTCTCACAAAACCCTAGTCCACATGTATGAACCAACTCAAATGTTTCCAACAACGCTTAACCACAAATCTCACATAACAATGGTACTCATGTTCTTTTCTAACTCAAATTCTTTGCATAACCAATGGTCTTCAACAACTATGCTTACAAAATAAGGTTTAAACACAAATCTCAAACCAGAAAACCTTGAATCATTCAACCAACCACTTTCAAAAAGGAAACCACAATCAATCCTTTTCTCTCCAATGATATTTCAGAAATCAACCACCATAAATAAAGTCAATGGAGAATATTTCTCATACCTTTTTGATGCCTTATTGGATGTCCACTAAATCTCCCACACTCAACAAACTTCTTTTTCAACTTTCAACAAGGGTTAGAGATCATGATTAATATCACAATAATAATATCCAAATAACACCTTATCACTCATACTCAATAAGATACAACATGTCCCCTCATAAAATAATTAATAACCTTTGAGAAAGAACAAAACAACCTTCACTTTTGAAACCCTTTACAAAAAAAAAAATATATCTCTTTACATACGCCTTATTTCTCCCTCTAATCAAGTTAATAAAATAGCCCTCGAAATAAGTTTTCCAACGATATATAATATGATATACTTTCAAAAAGAGAAACACCAAAAATATCTCTTTTTCTAAACATGCATCACAACCCTTATTCCTCCTAGGGTAACTTTAGAAAAATAAAATATATTAAATTTTTTTTATTAAATTGCCTTTGTCCCTGACGGGATTCGATCTCGTGACATCTCCTTGCTTAGCTTTTTAACCACAACTAACCTATCATTGGGCCACACACCTTCATGTGTCCAAAGGGACATGAACAAAAACTTATACCATAAACTTTTGCACCCTTCGAAAAACTTAACAACGCTTTGAGCGCTTCAACAAAGGAAATAACCATGGTGGGACTTGATCACAGGACCTCCTGCATAACACACAAGACATGAAATGCTAGGCCAAAAATTCCTATGCATCTTATTAAACTCCACGAATGATTTTTTAATTGACCAAAGTCACACTTCTCTCTCTTTTCGCAATTCGTTCCCCAATCGAAGGCATTCAAAAAATAAGCGTTGGCCTGGTGAAGTCACTTTTTGTTGGCATATATATATATATTATATATATATATATTATATTATATATATATATATATATATATATATATATATATATATATATATATATATATATATATATATATATATATATATATATATATATATATATATATATATGTCTTTCCTCTTTCTTTAGATGTCGGCGCTATAAATTAATATAGCCTTTCCTCCTTTCTTTAGTCGGCACTAAAATTAATATATTTAATTTTAAAATTAAAATTAAAATTTTAAATAATTTAAAATTTAAACTAAATATTTAAAAATAAATATATTTCCATCATCGGGGCACCTTTTTTGATGAAACAAAAAGCCAACCTAGGTTTTAAGAAAAACCCATTTCAAATCTGCCATCCATGGTTTTAAATAAAACCTTTTATTTTGTCTACCTTGGTTTTCACAAAAACCTTGTATATATCCATGCTCTCCAAAATATCATAAATGCTTATTTATGAAATGCTTTGGCCACCAAAACTCAATGTGATCTATGTGACATCAATGATCAATGTGACATCAATGACAACATAAAATAACCCAAATTGCCAACATAAAGTTCTAAGAGGAATCCTAAAGATTAATCATAAAACAATTATAATATTTATATTATAATAATTTTATAACCCTAAGTGGGTTTGGCACCAAGAAATAAAATTCAAATATCTAATTTCCATCGACGTCCAAGCAAGGAAGAAAAATTGTATTTATATCATAAAGTTTTGAAGACAAATGTTAAGTCTTCGATATGCACATGCGAAATGTTAATAAAATTATTTGATGCGAATTTCATGAGCAAAGAAATTCGAAGGCTTTTATTTTAAAAGCCAAAGGAGAATGTGTACGCATAAAGGAAAAAGTGTAGATGTCCATATTACCAACCACATGATTTGCCTAGCGGCAAGGCTTGGTAGCGTAAGGTATTTGCAGGCAATAGGTCTCATGTTTGATTCCCAACAGCAGTAGAGGGACATTTTTTTTGTATCAAAAATTTTGGCACCCACATAAGGAATAAAGGGTAGTGAGCGTGTCGTGGTATTTGTGTGGGCGTGCAACCCAATTGGTATCCTAGCCACAACTAAGGAGCTACATAGGCAGTGGATGTTAGTTCGATTTGCATGGAGTGCATGTTAGTGTTTTGAAGTGCACGAATTTATTTTTACATGGCTAAGGTATGATTCAAAAATATTATTGTTGTTGTGTACTTTGAAAAGATAGAGTGTTTGTTGAATTAAGAACTGGAGATTATAAGGTGTAAGTAAGGAATTTTATTGTTGTAATTTGAAATATATGTTGTGTTAAGAAGTGGAGAGTATAATGTTTAAACAAAGGACTTTATTATTGTAATTTAAAATCTGTTTTGAGTTAGAATATTAAAGTGTTTGGAAGGTTGAAATTTGAGTTGAAATATTATATGTTGAGTTGGAGCTAAAAGGAGCTATAGGGATATTGTCATTATAGTGATTTTACTTGAGTGAGTGTATGATCTATTGATTGGGGATTTATTTTTAAGCAATGAGTGATAAGGTATATTTGTGACTTGACATTTTATTGTATTACTTGTATGGTAAAATATTTGTTGAGGTAAATATTCTTGTGGATATTTTGAGATAGATTGTTGCTATCTAACCTAGAATTGGTAAAAGCATAATAAAAAAAAAATTGAAGACATATCTCCATCAAAACAAAAAGGTATGGGCACATCATATTTTGATTAAAGTGTTTTTGGATTGAATGTTGTAAAATACAAGGTGGAGTGAAAAGTATTGTTTGATAAGCATTGTTGGAAATGTTTGAGTGAGTTTTCTTATGCTTCATTGGTGAATGTTTAAGAGAACATTTAAGATAGAGATTGAGGATTATTTGAGTTAGGGTTTGAGACCCACATTGTACACTTATTTTAAGGAGTACGAAAACACTTGTTTAGGATTAATGAACAAGTTGTGTTTCATTGATTGAATGATTGAGTGAAATTCTTGAGCATTGGTTTTGAGTGATATTAAAAGTGAATGTGCAAACATTAGAAACCAGATTTTGTGAAAGTGACAGACTTAATGATTGAGTAGAACATATTGAGTTTTTGATAGAGTACATCATTCTCTATATGTTCTAGAGGTTAAAAAAATTCTGAATAGATAATGTCTAAACTACTTCAAGTTAAAGGAATTACTTTGAAGATTAGACAAAGCAATTGATAACATTGTGTGTAAGATTTGAGTTTGTTTGAGCATATATTGAGAGCATATTGAGCAAGTTATTGAGAGGACTTGAAGGTAGATTTGAGGTAATTCATGGTGAAGACTTGAGAGCAAATTGATCAAGTTATAGAAAGGACTTGAAGGCAGATTTGAGGTAAGTCTTGGTGAAGACTTGAGAGCAGATTGAGCAGGTTATAAAAAAGGACTTAAAGGCAAATTTTAGGAAAGTCTTGGTGAAGACTTGAGAGCATATTGGGCAAGTTATAGAGAGGACTTGAAGGTAGATTTGAGGTAAGTCTTTGTGAATATTTGATAACAAATTGAGCAATTTATAGAGAGGACTTGAAGGCAGATTTGAGGTAACTATTTTTGAAGACTTGAGAGCATAGTTGATTGATTGATTTTTTCAAGCTTTGTGTTAAGGCTTGGGGAATATCTAAGTAGGGTTGTTTTGTGATTGGATCAAGCTTTGTGTTAAGGCTTTAGGTTAGAATTGAGGATATATTTTGGTACATATTCGAGAGCATATTTGTGCTAGACCTGAGATAGAGTTAGAGTAAATTTGTACTACACTTGGGATAGAGTTTGGTGTAGATCTAATATAGAGTTGAGATAAATCTTTGTAGGTGATATAATAGAGGATAAGAGTCTCTAGTAGATAGATATCCATTAGCCAAGGTAGTAAGGATAGTGGTATTCGATGGATAGAGATCCATTAGCCAGATCAATGGGGGAAAAAGTCTTCTATAAGATCATCAGTTAGAGCAAAGGGGAAAGAGTTCTCCTGTGAATAGAGACCCACAAAATAGATCAAGGAGAAAAATTTATCCTATGGAGTGTGATCCACAAACCAACTAGAAAGATATATTTCTTCTATGGAGAGATATCCATGAACTAGTTGAGGAGAAAGAGTTCTCCTGGTTCAAGTTCCACGAACTAAATAAAAGGGGAAAATGTTCTCCTGTGGAAAGAGATCCACAAATAAGATCATTAGGGAATTGGTGTCTCCTTTGTATATAGGTCCATAAACATTATAATAGATAAGTGATTCCCAAGAGATTTGTTTATAAAATTTAGTAGAAATATTTTCTTTGTGGAGTAGCCCACATTAGGTGAACTACGTTAAATTGGTGTCTCTATTGTGTGTGATGAGGTGTGCATTGCTCTGACTATTGCTACTGATATTTCCATTGATAATATTGGATAATATTTTTTGTAAAATAAAATTAAAATTTATTCTTATACTCTTTACCCCACCTCTCAGTATAAGCTTATGTTCTTCACTATATTGGGTATTTAGCAAGCTCAAGCCACCATTCACCCATACAGGGTCTTGTGCGTACTTACACATGGTAAAGAGTATATTATAGTGGGCTAGTGGATGTTATAAGGAGGTATGCTATTACCCCTCATTTACTATTTTATCCATGTATCCAAATGGTCACTTCCATGTATCTTTATGAATATATGTATCAACTTTCTCTCATATACCAATAGATATATAGATAGGAGTTAGGTATATAAAGACATTCAATATATAGGAAGACCATTGAGGTATATATTTTAGATTCAGTATATCAAGGGAATGTGATATAAGGTTGATAAAACATTTTCTCTTTCTTCTTTTATCAAATCTATACATTTCAAAATGTAATTAGTTGAACTCTTTTATCCTTCTAAACCCATGGTCGAGACACACTACTTAACCCATAGTGTTGCTCATTAATTGGCCATCAACCCTATCCCTCTAGTGGAAGGACCTCATGACTAATTTATGTTTGAGAACCCAAAATTAAAATAAGAAGATGATTATTCTCCACCATTGGATTATCTAACCCATATCCATGATGATCAAGGGAAAGCATTTTTAAGTATGTTGATCACATGACTTTATTTTTATAGAAATATAAGGATATTGTAAAATATTTTCTTAAAGAATCCCATGAAAACCTAGGCATATTCTTAGAGGAAGGTTAAATCTTGTACAATTCCCAACAATTTAGCTCTAATTCTTTGTTTTTAAATCAAGTGTATCCATCCTTTGGATCTTTAAATACAAACCTTAATACATCAATTTCTAATTTAATTGATTCAAATCCCCCTATCATCACCACTTCCATGGATTTTAGGATGTAAAAGCTCTTATCTTCCTTAGAATATCATCCATTAGTGCATTCTCGTAAAAAAATATTAAAAAGCAATGTAGGTTGTCATATATGTCACCAAGTAGGTATAAGTTACATTAATAACCTAGATGTACCATAACATGTCCCGTTATCTAATCCTCATATCAATAACCTTTATTCTAAATCACAAGCATGAGCATGGGATTCCCTCAAAACCATAATTTTACAATATCTCATCCTTTATCTTCTAACCCTTTCACTTTAGTACCTTGGGAGTAAATCATATGATATCAATTTCAACATTATGCTTCCAAGTGTATCAATCATCTCCTTATCTTAATTATCAATTTCCTTCAATCTCTCAACATGTTAGAACCCCATCCTAAAATTATTATTATATACAATATAACATGTTAGGACACCATCCTAACATTATTATTATGTAATGCATTGTAATGTGTAAGTGGCACTTGGGATGCCAAGACATGTGGACCCATATGATGTAATCATTATAAAAGGTGTAAATATTTCTTTGGTAGAAGTTTCTATCTTAAGTCCTTACTTACATATGAAATCAACCCTTGAGAATTAGGGTTAGGGTTGATGGGAGTATTTAAAAATGCAAGGGCATGGAATGAACCAATTTTTTTAATGCTATACTAGAGATCTTCTTCTAAAGAGGTTGCCACCTTTAAGAGACCATCGATTCTATATCATGATTCTATTTTGATCAATAAATATTTTGCATTTCCATTTTGTATTGTAATGCTTCTATTTTAATTTACATTAATTCTATTATTTATTGCAATATTTGTGTGTATGTGCTTATTTTTATTGGAAGGTTTCTAAAAAGTGGTATCAGAGTGCTTTCCAGGGTTGCATATTGCTATAGTTGCAATAGTTCTTGTCCTTTATGTTTCTATTAAGTATAATTTTTCCTTTCTTTTGCTCTTTTTGCTAAATACCTTGTGAAAAATCTAGCAAATGTTTTTTTTATATTTTATTTTAATAGGTTAGAAACCCTATTATGGGGATTTTAAATATCATAGAGAAGTTATCATTATTGGCTAAGCTAGATTGCCCATAAAACATCTAGTGAAGTGAGGGCTAATTAGACTCCAACACCTAGGCCTTGAACAACACTTGTATATAATAATGAGCTCCCATGTATCCTCAGGTATATAGGGAGACCCCTTAGGATTAGAATAAGCCTTTAGCCCTAGAAAAATCTAAACTATTTGAATTTTGTGTTGCACAAATACATAGTATACTTGTAAGTTACTCTTATGGTACGCTAAAAATGAATAGTGCAACTATGAGTATGGTGGAACCCTTCGTAGTTAGAGATTTGAGATATCAAGTTAACTACTAATCATGACTGAGGAAGTATATTTGAGGGCCCACAAAAGGAAACACACCTTAGCCTAGAGTATCCCTATTTAGTCATCTCTCAACCTTGTCTAATCTTAACACAAACTTTAGCATATTGAGGAGACTATACTATTTATAAATTTATGATATAGTATCAATTATTGATAGTAAAAAATAATCATTGGTGTCAACAATATTTGAATACAATGAAAAACGGAATACAATTAGAAATAATAATAGAAGGGATTAGTAATAGTCTAGGCAATTTTTAGGAAGTAGTATGTCCATATAGAAAGCACCTTGTGTAACTATCAAGACATTAAAAGTGTACAAAACATCTTGTTGAGCTAATAGAAGACCTAGGAAAATAGTTGATGAGACCCAAAAATGCTCATTTTTTGTACATATTTCCTTATAAAAAAATGGTACTTATTTTATAGATGTATATGTTTTATGAAAATTATATATATTTAACATTTTATTTTACATGTTATTTAATATTTGTCTTTAAGTGTATTTTGTGTAGATTTTGTGGAAATTGTTGCATTTTGGCATGTTTTCATCGAGGTCCCACTCGGACTTGGCACTTGTGATTTCATGAAGGTAAAACATCCATGAAACATTGGTATGAAGTATGAAGTCAGGTGTCCAATTTCCTTTGAAGTTTCTGACTTTCGTTTGACACTTATCTATTAGGTGCCTACTTCCTGTTAGACGCATGATTCCCATTAGGCGTCTGCTTCTTATTAGGCGCCTGACTCCTGTATTGGTGCCTGCTTCCTGACTTCTGCAAACAAGGTGCCTGCTTCTTGACTTATACAGATGAGGTGTTTGATTTCCACTAAAGCCAAATTCCAGTATGACTTTGTGGTCGATAGAACATAGTGAAATTTCAGCAACAAGTATAAATGGAGTTTTAGCATTGAAACCGGACAAGGGATGACATCAAAGATGACTAGCCACCTATTTTCTAGTTGCTACATGAAATATTTATGTAAATCAGGTAGAACAAATATCAGACATATTCTAGAAATAGAATACGCTGAAATAGCTCACCAGGCTCGATATTTTGCCCGATTCCTTCATTCATGTAGGCGGTTGTAAAAGCAAATCATATTTTTGATTTGTTTTGAAAATTGTAACAAGGTGGCTGCATATATTATAAATATGCAGGCCACCCCTAAATACAAAAACCTTGGACTTTTCTATAATGTATTTACTGCAAACATTAATAAAATATTTTTGAATTATTTCCTGTTAAATCGTCTAAAGCATCTGGTGAATATTTAATGCGAGCAAAACCTGATAGAAGTGTGGGCCCACTTACAATATATTTCTTCCCTTATTTTCCCCTATTTTCTATTATTTAATTTTCTATAGATTAAATTATTTTCCTATTATTTTCCCCTATTTTCAGTAATTTTCAGCAAAGTACTGTTTAATTTTTGTGTGCATTCTAGTCCTATTTTCATGAACATAGGGTAGATTATTGGTTTGGAATTTAGAATCAAAACTTCAACGAACATAAAACACCCCCCAAACCATAAATCTGAGGGAATCATCTCTGAAGGAGAAATTATAAGCATATATTTTTTCTCACAAGACTACGAGCTATCTCGGGTTGAAAATTAAATGGAGGTAATTAATTGAACCATAGAAAAACTAACCAATATTTTGCCCAACATTTTTGTGCCATTTCCAGGGAGTAGTCATTGAAATTTATTATTTTGAAGGAAAAATAGTAGTAGTAGTTTAGACTACTTTCTCTAGAATTTTTCATCTGAAACTTTTTATCAGTCCACCTAAGAATAGAGGACTGGATGGTCATTTTGTCAAAATAAAGAAGTCATTTCTCAAAACCCTTCTACTTTAGTATAATCTGAACCTGAGACTGAAATCCTCCATCATAATCTTGACTTTTGCATTGGTGAGAACATCCATTATTTGCATAAGATCCTTTTGAAATAATTTATAAAAATCTTAGAGTAAGATCGAATATAAGTAGAGTTCAATATGAGGAAGATCTATGGAATACCAAATGCTAGAAAGTAGTATTAGACGAAACCATCTCAAATACTGATTTTATCCATCCTTATGAAGGATAAAAGAAACAAACTAGAAGCATTGTCAGCTGCTCTAAATGCAGCCAGTGTAGAAACTCCAATAGCCAAAAAATGGTAGAAAATCTAGAGGAAGCATCCACTAGTTTTAGTTTTCTAATAGGAGAGGTAGGAGGAGATCACAAGATGAAGCAAATATCTCCTACCCACCTTTCAACTTTTAGAGGACTACCAACAAAATATCTAGATATATTTCTATTTAAAATTGATTTTTTATGCAGATCTATGGATTACACCATAGATTCTCAAAAACTAAAATTATTCCCTTCCACACTTGATGATTTAACTTTGCATTGGTTCATCAACTTGGGGGATAAATACATAACTACCTGGGAATAGTTGAAGAAACTTTTCCTAAATCGATATCAAGATTTTTGCAGAGTATGAGATGCAAGATAAAAAGTCCTAGATATGACACAAAAGGAAGGGGAATCTGTGGAAAAATATTGGGATAGGTCCAACTTTAATTTGCAAATATCACCCCATTCAAAACTAGGAGAGAGGTCCCTAAGAAGCATTTTTTTTAAAGGACTGACAAATGAATCCCTAGAAGCCTTAAGCATAATCTATGGAGTGAATATTTACCAACATTAAATGGATGATATTCGACAGTTGTGTTGAAATGTTTCAAGAAAAAAATGTAAGTTGACCCCTAGAAATGTTAAGCAGTTAGCCACTATCACTAAAATATAAATAGACAACATAATTGAAGACCTTAAGAGTAAGATGTTATCATCTCTGGATATTAAAATGGATACCCTTATGATTTAGAAGAAGAAGTGGGAGAATGAGGTAGCATTGGCCTACTTTTTTCCTAAATGTAGAGGCAAACATCCTAGAAACGAGTGTCCAGAAAACAAAGTTCATGTATGTGATGTTTGTAAAAAGTATCATAAAACCAAGTTGTGTCCACGGTTAAATATATAGAGTAACCTAAAGTTATAGAAGCATACTTCATGGGTAATAGGAGAAGCTCACAACAGTATCCTATGGTTAACAACATGCAATCATAAATTCCATCTTATGGGGGCAGCAATTACCAAAACCAAGGTCAATCCCAACCACCTAATATGGGTTGGTATGGGCAACAACCTTGGAATCCATTTCCCCAAGGAGTAAATCCTTGCAATCCTTACCCTTGGATGCAATACCAACAACCTAGGAAGTAGTGGAGAAACTAGAATTCTTAGAATCAGTAACCACAACATCCTGCTCCAACTCCACTACAACCAAGTCTGCTTACTCCTCCTACTTCAAGAACTCCTCAATTACCAGCACAAAAAATACAAAAAACAAATAGTAGCTATCCTATCATATGGAAAATGAGATGTACCCTATGTATAATATTAAGGTATATTGTGATCCAATCCAATTATAGTCAAGAAAATAATTAGGTGTAGAAGTCACTCCTCTTAGAAGAGGAACACATAGAAATAGGAAAAGGGGAATCACCCCTTATAGAGGAAGTATAAGAAGAATCAACACTTGTGAATAACAAAGAAGGGGTTCCACATTTTCCACAAAGGTTGTAGGAACCCAAGAAACTAATACAAATAGAGTTTGATATTCTCTCTAGTTTAAAAACTTAACGATCACAATCCCTCTCTTTTGGGCCATCAGAGACATACCTATTTATGGTAAGGCGATAAGAGAGGTATGCCTCAAGAAACTAGGTAGGAAACCAGCTAAATCAATTAGTTTGGTAGGTCAGTTATCTAACCTAATGTTAGGTAATACCTACAACCAGAAGTACTGAGATTCAGGAAGCCCTACTTTAATTGTAAAAATAGAAGGTTGTGTTTTACCCAATATACTAGTAGATTTGGGGGTTGCCATCAATGCCATGCCCCAGGAGACCATGCAAAAACTAAAATTAACTAATATGAAGCCCACTAAAACTATACTATAGTTGCCAGATAGGTCTACAGTGCTTCCTAAGGGAATGTTGGAAGATATCACTATTACAATGGATGCATGGGAGTATCCAACAAATTTCTTAGTACTACAATCCAAGTCTGGGTTAGATAGATACCCATTAATATTAGGTAGACCTTTGATGGCAATAGTTGATGCTTACATAAGCTATAGATATGGTAAAATGACCATTTTAGATGGTCAAAATATAAATAAATTAATCATAAATCCACCTGCATAGTCTGCAATTTTTTTGGAATAACCTCAGAATGAGAACCAAAATATTGGTTGTCTATCAATGATCCAATCTGTTATGAAATTTGATGAGTTGAGATATGAAAACGATGAGGATAGGATGATATCTCACTTTTTTAGGAATAACCCTCCTATCCTCCTAATATGCCATTAGTGGGAGGAAAATACTACCATATTCAACAAATAGAAGTTGCACCTGGTAGAATGTTGAACATAGATAACAAGTTGATAGTTGAACAACAAACCAAACTAAAATAAATATTAGAAAAATATAAATATGCCTTTGCTTGGGATTATTTTGACATGAGAGCAATAGATCCTGAGACTTGTACTCATACAATATATCTAGAAGACCAATTTAAACCAGTAAGACAACCATAGAAGAGAATGAACCCAACTATTAAATAAAATGTCAAAACATATTTGCAAAAACTCCTCACAGTTGGATTCATCTACCCCATTTTAGATAGTGAGTGGGTATCACCATTAGTGGTGGTTCCCAAGACGAATGGAAAGTGGAGAATTTGTGTTGATTATAGGTTGCTAAACAAAGAAATTAAGAAAGACCACTTTCCTTTACCCTTTATAGATTAGGTCCTTGACACCTTAGTAGGAAAGAAGTATTTTTCTTTCCTGGATGGATTTAGTGGATACAATTAGATCCAAATAGGGGAAGAAGATCAAGACAAAACCACCTTTACTTTTCCATGGGGGACATTTGCTTACCGAGTTTTACCATTTGGTCTATGCAATGCACCTACCACCTAGAGGACAGTTCTAAGCATTTTTTCTGACATAATTGGAAAGACTGTGGAGGTATACATGGATGATTTCACTGTATATGGAGAAACTTTTGAAACCACCACAAAAAAAATGGAAAAGACACTTCAACATTGTGATGAAACTAAATTGTCCTTAAGTAATGAGAAATGCTATATACTGATGCAGGAAGAGATAGTTTTAGGACATCACCTTTCTATAGATGAGATCAATATAGACAAAAAGAAAATATAAGTCATCCAAACCTTACCTACTCCCAAAATACAAAAGGATATCTACAGTTTCCTAGGATCAACCAGTTACTATAGGAGGTCTAGCAGACTTTAGAAAAACAACTAAACCTCTTACCATATTTTTAACTAAGGATACAGAGTTTTTTTGGACTGAATAATGTGAATAAGCATTCAACACCTTAAAGGAAAAACTAATTACCACTCCAGTGCTGAGAGATCCAAATTGGACCATAGCTTTTCACATATATGTTGATGCATCTAATAATGCAATAGGCCCAGTTCTAGGACAGAAATATGATGATGATTTTTATGCCATCTATTATGTTAGTAAAAACCTCATAGGTTTTGAACTCAATTATACTATCACAAAGAAGGTGTTTCTTACAGTAATACATGCTCTTAACAAATTTTGTCATTATATCATAGGATATCAGGTTTTTGTACACACTGATCACTCAGCGATTAGATACTTGACAAACAAACCTAGGATTAGTGGAAAAATTATTAGATGGTTGTTGCTTTTGTAGGAATTTGATGTGACAATAGTGGACAAGCCAGGAAAGGACAATGTGGTAGCTTATTTCTATTCTATACTAACACCTCCAAACTATGCAGCTATAGAGGACCAATTTCTAGATGAGCATTTGTTTTCTCTTAATGATAAGATACCTTACGTAGATATGGCTAATTATTTAGCTACTGGTAAAGTATCCCCTACACTTTTACCTCATGAAAAATAAAATTTAATTGATAAAAGTGCAAATTTCTCATGGATTGATGGGTGCCTATTTAAAATAGGGCCCGATCAGATCATGAGAAGATGTGTTGCTGGGAATGAAATAACTGAAATACTAAAGGCTTGCTATGATGAACCCTGTGGTGGCCATTTTACAGGAAAAAGGACTGCATATAAAGTGTTGTAGGCTAGTTATTACTAGCATTCACTATTCAAATATGCATCCAAGCATGTGAGCCAGTGTGATCAATATCAAAGGATGGGCATACCTACTCTTAGATATGAGATGCCACTCTAACCACATGTTCACATTGAACCATTTGATAAATAGGGGATGGACTTTGTAGGACCTATTAATCTACAGTTAGGAGGTAAGAGGTATATCCTAGTTTGTAATGACTACGTGACCAAGTGGGTTGAAGTGCGGGCTTTACATGATTCAAATGAGAAAACTGTAGCAAATTTCTTGTATTCATCAATTTTTACAATATTTGGGGTTCTAAGAGAGATCACAACTGATCAAAGACCTCAGTTTACTTTAAGGATAATTCAGGAACTCATGCAACAATACAAAATTAGGTATAATAAAATTACTCCCTACCATCCATAGGCGAATGGGTAAGTTGAGGTGACCAATCAAGAATTAGAAAATATCCTAACAAAAATAGTGTAGTAACATAGGAAGGACTGGGCTGCTAGATTACCAGAAGTAGTGTGGGCCTACAGGATCACCTGGAAGACTACTACTAGTTTCACACCATTTCAGTTAGTCTATGGGAAAAGTGTTATGATGCCTATAGAGTTTGAAGTCAAAAAACTTAGGACTATAGTAGAGTTGAATATAAACCTGGATGATGCACAAAAATAACAAATTTAGCAGCTTAATCAGTTGGATGAATACTGCTTAGATGCTCTAAAAAAAATAGAGATCATTCAAAAATAAAGGGCCAAGTGGCATGACCACAACACAAGGCCAAAGTAGCTTAAAGTGGGAGAATAGGACTTACTATATGATTCTCGGTTTTGGGAAAGGAAATGCAAGATCATGCAGCATTGGATGGGGCCATATAAAGTGACTAAATTCATCAACAATGGGGTTGTGAGGATCAAAACAATTAACAGTAGCAACATTAACTTAACAGTCAATGACCACCATCTACATACATACCATGTGTATGAAGCATACATTATTGATTATAGATTAGGCATGGGGGAGACCCTAGTTGATTATGTTTTTATCTTGAGTCAGTAATATGTGGACCTAGTCCACATAGTCCCAAAGAAAATTATTCTTTCAAAGTTTTTTTATTTTTTTAGTTGTATTTTTGTTTTCTAGGAATGATGCCCTAAGTGTAGATGTTAGGCAGCCTAGGAAACCTAGGCCTAACAAGCACAAGATCCAAAAAATTGTGCCTTCCAAGCTTTCTAGGAGAATTTTCTTGTAGTAGGAGTAGCTAGTCCCCACTAGAGAGGGGAATACTAAACCTGAATCTACACAAGAGTATTTAGATTGGTATTTATGGAAAATAAAACACTCAACTTCTAGTTCAAGGGTAGATGTTGATGTTATTATTGATTCTTCAATTAGAGCATTGAAGGGTCTGATCAACATTACAACACATATACAAGGAAAATTCAGCACCTGTTGAATAAATAGAAGCACATGTTTTCCATTTTTTGATGGGAAAGGTGCCTGATTCTTATTTTACGGTAGAAGGTGCCTGATTCTCATATTACGATAAAAGGTTCCTAATTCCTATACTACATAAGGAAGGTGCATAATTCCTATTATACGGTATAGGGTTCCTGAATCCCAATATGTTAAGGATATGGTGCTTACATCCCGTCTTATGGTAGATCAACACCTGATTTCTAGTTTTTCTAGGAAAAAGGGTGCTCAACATCCATTTGCCAGGACAATGACACCATATTTCCTTATTATATATATATATATATATATATATATATATATATATATATATATATATATATATATATATTATATATATTTGAGTTTATATAAATTTTATTTTATAAGTACAACACCCGATAGTTAGAAAAAATGTACCTACTTCCCATGTTAAGTAGAGCACCCAATTTATAAGGTGCCTACTTCCCATGATAAGTAGGGTGCTCGATTGCTAAGGCGTCTGCTTCCCATGTTAGGCATAAGTGCCTAATTTCTAAGGTGCTTGCTTCCCATGTTAGGCATAAGTTCCTGATTGCTAAGGTGCATGCTTCCCATGTTAAGCAAAGCACTTGATTCCCAAGGTGACTACTTCCCATTTCCAATGCCCCTTGCCTAATTTCCATATGTAAAAGGCTCCTAATTTCCATCCTTTTTTAGCCATTTTCTACCTTGGGAGAATAAAATATCAGCATTGGGATGTGGCCTAAGCCACGTCAGCTCCCCATGCACGTGTAAAGTCAAATATATCATGGACAAAACTAAAATTTGACATCCACCAACTTTCTAGGAGGGGATGTTTGTCATCCCAAGGAGATATGTTTTTCCTAAATTTTATTTTGAATTTTGTAGGATTTCTCGACTAAGTCATATTGTAGCTATTGAGAACCAATCACGTGGAGGAGAATTAATTGTATGGGAAATATGGCCATCATTATCCATTGCAGTTTTCCTAGTCATTAAACACCATCCAATATCAATGCACCACAAATATTTGTGCATATACAACCACGAAATGAACTTAGGTGCATGATTAATTTTTTTGTTTTATGTCTATATTTTTTCATATGCATGTGTGTCTATGCAAAAGTACCAAAACAACCCTCATTACTATCTAGCCACCTGAATAACTCTACTTGAAATTGTACTACATGTCACAACTCTAATTGGTCAATTACCTATGGTTATCACCTTCTCACAATCGGGCACATGCTCAAAGTAAAATTACCATGGATAACCATAATCACTGTTGATTATGGTAATTAACTACCTGCATGTAAGAAAGCAACTATTTTTAAAAATTACTTAACAACTACTATAAAGGTGCCTACAAAAAAAAACAAACCAGAGTGTGAAGTGCTATAGAAATTCAGGGAGAAAAACCAAAAGCATTGCCTAGTTAAATATAAACCAAAGGAAAAGCATGGGGGGAAATCAAAGAACCACAACCTCAAGAAAAGTGAACCTGTTGACTACTCAAGAATTTTTGCAGATGTACAAACCTAATTAGATGTTGTAGGATGAATGGAGTATTTTTTATTGGTCAATTAGGGGTAGGATGCGGTGGTAGCTAACGAGTTCATAGCATCCATGAGGGATGGGATCATGCAAATGTAGGTACTAGAGATTCTAGTAACCAAAAATTATATTGCCATGGTGATGGGCCTCCCTCTGATAGGGGAGCACATATACAAGGAATATAATTAAGAACATGCGCTTATACTGAGAGGGGGGTGAATAGTATAACATAAATTTTTTTTTCCAAATAGAAGCATCAACATTAATGAAACCATAAACATCACACAAAGCATCACACACATAAGAGACACCATTTTAACGTGGTTCACCCAATGTGGGCTACCTCCATAGAGAAAATATTTTACTAAAACTTTCTCAATCAATCTCTTGGAAATCCTTCCCAATTACAATGTTTATGGACTTCTGTCCAAAGGATATGTTGATCCCCTAATATCAAGTTCATGGATCTCTTCCATAGGATATATTCCAAAGCTCTGTCTCAATACTATACCAAACACAATTCAGTCGGTCTAGCACAGTTCTGCTTAATATTTTGCACTAAACATATTACAGTCGGTCTAGTACAATTCTACTCAATAGGTTCTCTCAGAACCTACTCAAATATTCTCAATAGGTTCTCTCAGAACCTACTCAAATATGCTCAACACGTTCACACAAAACCTGTCTAAATCTGCTCAATAGGTTCACACAAAACCTGTCTAAATATGCTCAACAAGTTCACACAAAACCTGTCTAAATATTCTCAACAAATCCTCTCTAGGACTTGCTCAAATCTGCTCAATAAGTCCTCTCTTGGACTTGCTCAAATCTGCTCAATAAGTCCTCTCTTGGACTTGCTCAAATCTTCTCAATAAGTCCTCTCTTGGACTTGCTCAAATCTGCTCAATAAGTCCTCTCTTGGACTTGCTCAAATCTTCTCAATAAGTCCTCTCTTGGACTTGCTCAAATCTGCTCAAGCAAGCTTTCACAAAAGCTTAACTCAAAATAGTCCACAAGCCTTCTCAAAGACTTGTCTCAAATCTGCTTAACAAGCTCACACATAACTTGTTCAATCTCATAGAATCATAAAGAGAATTGTTAGAGACTCAATATGTTCTATACTCAAAGTACAATCAATATCTCAATTCAATCTCATAGAAGCATAAAGAGAATTGTTAGAGACTCTATATGTTCTATACTCAAATCCCAATCTCAACTCAATAGAAGCATAAAGAGAATTATTAGAGACTCAATATGTCCTATTCTTAAATCTCAATCTCAACTCAAATCAATCTCATAGAAGCATAAAGAGAATTGTTAGAGACTCTATATGTTCTATACTCAAATCCCAATCTCAACTCAATAGAAGCATAAAGAGAATTGTTAGAGACTCAATATGTCCTATTCTTCAATCTCAATCTCAACTCAAATCAGAATATAGAATAGTTTGTTTTATGGAACTTGAACAACCATTTCACACATCCACTTGACTAGGCTTAACCAACTCAACTCAACCAATCACATCAAGGAACAACCCTTTCTCACAAACCCTAGTTCAAGCATGTATCAACCAACTCAAAATGTTTCCAACAATGCTTTATCTCAAGTCTCACATAACAATGATACTCATGTTCTTTTCTAGATCATGTTCAAGTTCATTTCATCATCAATGGGCTTCAACAACAATGCTAATGAAACAAGGTTTAAATACAACTCACAAATAAGAAAACCTTGAAGCATTCAACCAACCATCTTCACAAAGGAAACTTCAATTAATCCTTTTCACTCCAATGATATTTCAGAAATCAACCACCACAAAAAATCAATAGGAGAATGTGCCCATACCTTTTTGATGCCAATAAGTTGTCCACAAAATCTGCCACACTTAATCACAACTTTCCTTTTCAATATTAATAAGGGTTAGTGGTCTTTTAAATAATCACAATAAAAGCATAACTTAATTTACACCCTTTTCACTCCAACTTCATAAACACATCCACCAAAGTCTATTTTAATAAAAACCCTTATTAAGAATAACCCACAATAAATCTCTCAAAATCACTTTAACAACAACTCCTTATTTCTCCTAAAATCAATTCTCCATTTCCATAAAAATAAAACATAAATCAAATATGCTTTTGCAATAATAATCACAGCCCTAATGATAAAATTTAATTCCCATTAAATACCTTATAACTCCAAACTTTAGGGCTAATAAAAATTATTAAAGGCAAAAACGTAAATACCTCTCAAGGGGATTCGAACCCCCGTCCATCACACACCACGAGCATCTTAGCCATGGCTAAGATTCCAACCGAGCCAAAGCGCTCATTGGAAAAGCAAAGGCCAAAAGGGCCTTTAATCTTCCTCCGTCTACCACAAAGGACAAAGCACCAAAGCGCTTCCCACACGCTGTCATCAAGGGGATTCGATCCCTGATATTTGTGCTGCCCATAGTCTTAGAAAAATTGATACGCCAATGCGCCACGCCTCATACCACGTTTGAGATTTCCAAATCTCTGCACTTTCTTCGCTGCTTCCTTTTCAACAATTCGCACGAGCTCTTTCGAATTCCAAGGCAATTAACACACGAGAGCAAGGATGATTATTTGGTTTAATTGCCACCCCTTTATATAGTGTTTAATAACACTTTGAAGATGTCGATGGAAATATTAAAATTGTATTTGCATGATGACGTCAGTGGGAAACTTTCCATTTAAATTTGAATTTAAATTTTAAATAATTAAAATTTAAACCAAACATTAAAACTCAAATAACTCCATCATCGGGGCACCTTTTTCGATGAAACGAAAGCCCAATGTGGGTTTTAAGAAAAACCCAGATCAAATATGTTGTCCATGGTTTTAAATAAAACCTTTTATTTTCCCTACCTTGGTTTTCACAAAAACCCTTCATAGATCCTTTTGACATTTATTGCTCTATTGACATCAATGACAACATTTCAGCTTAGGGACTCAAAATGTCCAACAATCTCCCCCTTTGTCATTGATGGCAACCCAAATCCTTTTACTAAATTTTGACCTTCTTTTTTGCTCCCCCTGGCTCAATGCTCTCTTAGATATCAAATCTCTCCTCATATCCAAAAACTCTCCCCATAATACACAAATCTCTCCCCCTTTGACATCAATGGCAAAGGGTCACCTTTGGGGCTCGGGGCTAAGAATTAAGCCTCTTAGCTTAGCCCCTCCCCCACCTCCACATGAGGTGGTTAATTCTGGGGTGGGAGTATTTCTACTCCCCGAAATCACTGTTCTCTACCTTTGTCTTTTCCTTTTTCTTTTTGCTGAATTCTCTCACTGTTTCTTTCTGAGTCATCATCCCTGTTCCTGTTCCTGTTCTTGTTCTCATCCATGTTCCTGTTCTTGTACCTATTCTTGTTCTCATTCTTGTTTTCATCCATGTTCCTATTCTTGTACCTGTTCTTGTTCTCATTCTTTTTTGAGTCTTTGTTCTTGTTCATCTTCTTGTTTCTATTCATGTTCCTGTTCCTATTCCTGTTCATATTCCTGTTCCTGTTCATGTTCATATTCCTATTCTTGTTCATACTTATTTTTGGAATATTTTCTCTACACCATCTTGCTATGTGACCATCATTATTGCACTTATAACACTTAATGTTATTATTCCTTGGATGTGCAATAGTCTTAGGATTTCTCCTGGTGAAGCCATATCCTCTTCTATCATGAATCCTGCAATTTATTGCCTTATGACCAAACTCATTACATGAATAACAATATCCTTGGAAAATTTGTTCTCTTCCATATACCTGTCTTTCATGTGTCCTGCACTGTGAAGCCATGTGCCCAAACCTGTGACATGAGAAGCATCTCCCATTGAATCTTCCTTGCCTAGACCTCATTGGTCTCTTGTTCTGATTGTTGTTCCATCTGTATCTTCTTTGCCCATTGTCCCTGTTGGACTCACTGCAATCTGACTCATCCTTAGAAGTTTCACTTTCACTTACATCTGAGAATCCCTCTTCTAAAGTATCTTCTTCTGATGTTGTTTCTTCTTCTTCAAGACTTGAAGTAGACTTTGCCTTTTCTTGTTTCTTTCCAAAACCTAGACCTATTGAACATGATGTTCTTTGTTGTCCATGAATGAACTTATCCAAGTTCTTAGAGCTATTTGTGAAACTCTTCATCTTGATCTTGGAGTCCTGTAAATATTTCTTTAGAGTAGCCACTTCTTGTGCTAACTTCTCACATTCCAAGATTTTTGCTTCTAACTTTTCTCTGAACTTACTTGCCTTGGCCTTTGACTTCTCTAAGTCCTCTATGAGCAATAATATTTCTTCATCACATTCTTGAAACTGACTTTCAAGCTTAGAGTGTTGCTTTCTTACCTTCTTCATTGTGTCAAGAGCATAGATAAGTTCACCTTTGAGATCATAACCATTCTCTATTGAGTAGTCCTCTATTTGTTTGCCTTTGTCCATATCATTTCTTTCTTTTGACTTGCTTTCTATAGGATCACTCAATTATTTATCTTCCAAAACCATTAGAAGATTCTCATTTGGACCCAATATTATGTGTTGAGATCGATCCTCATTCTCTTTGGATAAATGACATTTTTCCCTCTTGATCTCATTGAGTACATAAAGATTTCTTTCTCTTATAGCACTTGCTACCAGTTTTCCAGTTTTAGACTTTCTTACTTCACATCGATCTTGATGAAAGGTTACCATATGACCTTGATCACAAAGTTGACTAATGCTCAAGAGATTGTGTTTCAAGCCTTCCACATATAGAACATTTTCAGCTTTTGCTTTCCCATTGCCTATACTTAGAGTTCCTTTTCCACTGATTTTTTTTGAACCATTGTCCCCAAAGTTTACTGACCCTCTATTTCCTTCTTTCAAAGTTATAAATTTTTCTTTTTCTCCTGTCATGTGTCTAGAGCACCCACTATCCAGAAACCATTTCTCTTCTTTATCCTGAGCATGCAATGCTATTTGAACTAGCAAATATTTTAGTTTTCCTTTTCCTTTTTCTTCTTTCCTAGTAGTTTGAGTTGTGGTCTTTCTACTAGACTTAGAATTTTCTAGATTGCATCTTCTAGCTATATGCCCAAAGTTATTGCATTTGTAGCACTCAACATCATCATCCATATATGATACAAGAGAATCCATACTACTACTATCATAGTCTCTATTAATGCAATGCACAACTTTATGACCATATTTATTGCAAGAGAAACAATGTCCATGGAAGAAATTTTGTAACCTATTTTGATGAGGACTCAATCTGGTATTCTTTCCTTTGTGATCTTCTTTTCTGGAGATATGGTGGGGTACCTTATTTTTGCTTGATGTTTCTACCTCTTGCTGACTTAATCTCTTGTTTATTTCAGTTCTGCATTTTAACATAACAATTTTTGCTGCCACTCTCTCAAGTCCTGCTTCTTTGGCTTCCAACATATCTCTTAATTGATGTTCAATTTCTCTTCTTTCTTTCACTTCCATTTTGAGTTCTATTAGCCTTTGCAAAAGCTCAATTCTTGTTGATTCAAAATCTTGAATTTGTTCCCTTAGTTGTGCATTCTCTTCTTGAATCCTTTCAAGATCTTGGAGACACTTGGAGAGCACTTCTTCAAAGTCTATACTTTCTTCACTCCCTGAGCACATGTGTGATACTGATGGATCCATCTCCAAGTTGTTAAACTCTTTGTGGAGAGACCGACTCCGATACCAATTGAAGAACATGTGCTTATACTGAGAGGGGGGTGAACAGTATAACATAAAAATTTTTCCCAAATAGAAGCATCAACATTAATGAAACCATAAACATCACAAAAAGCATCACACACATAAGAGACACCATTTTAACATGGTTCACCCAATGTGGGCTACCTCCATAGAGAAAATATTTTACTAAAACTTTCTCAATCAATCTCTTGGGAATCCTTCCCAAATTACAATGTTTATGGACTTCTATCCAAAGGAGATGTTGATCCCCTAATCTCAAGTTCATGGATCTCTTCTATAGGAGAACTCTTTCCCCTTCTACTCTAGCTAGTGATCTTCTAGAAGACTCTGTCTCTATGCTGCATTAATTGGTGGATCTCTCTCCACTTGAAGACTTCTCACTCAGATCTTGTCTTCAATTGTCTTGGCTTTTGGATCTCTATCCATTGAGACTCTGTCCTCTATACTCTGTCACCTCCAAAGATCTATCTCAATACTATACCAAACATAGTTTAGTCGGTCTAGCATAGTTCTGCTCAATCTCTTGCACTAAACACAGTACAGTCGGTCTAGTACAATTCTGCTCAATAGGTTCTCTCAGAACCTGCTCAAATCTGCTCAACAGGTTCACACAAAACCTATCTAAATCTTCTCAACAAGTTCACACAAAACCTGTCTAAATGTCAATAGGTTCACACAAAACCTGTCTAAATCTGCTCAACAAATCCTCTCTAGGACTTGCTCAAATCTTCTCAATAAGTCCTCTCTTGGACTTGCTCAAATCTACTCAATAAGTCCTCTCTTGGACTTGCTCAAATCTGCTCAATAAGTCCTCTCTTGGACTTGCTCAAATCTTCTCAATAAGTCCTCTCTTGGACTTGCTCAAATCTTTAGCAAGCTTTCACAAAATCTTAACTCAAAATAGTCCACAAGCCTTCTCAAAGACTTGTCTCAAATCTTCTTAACAAGCTCACACAGAACTTGTTCAATCTCATAGAATCATAAAGAGAATTGTTAGAGACTCAATATGTTCTATACTCAAAGTACAATCAATATCTCAATTCAATCTCATAGAAGCATAAAGAGAATTGTTAGAGACTCTATATGTTCTATACTCAAATCCCAATCTCAACTTAATAGAAGCATAAAGAGAATTGTTAGAGACTCAATATGTCCTATTCTTAAATCTCAATCTCAACTCAAATCAATCTCATAGAAGCATAAAGAGAATTGTTAGAGACTCTATATGTTCTATACTCAAATCCCAATCTCAACTCAATAGAAGCATAAAGAGAATTGTTAGAGACTCAATATGTCATATTCTTCAATCTCAATCTCAACTCAAATCAGAATATAGAATAGTTTGTTTTATGGAACTTGAACAACCATTTCACACATCCACTTGACTAGGCTTAACCAACTCAACTCAACCAATCACATCAAGGAACAACCCTTTCTCACAAACCCTAGTTCAAGCATGTATCAACCAACTCAAAATGTTTCCAACAATGCTTTATCTCAAGTCTCACATAACAATGATACTCATGTTCTTTTCTAGATCATGTTCAAGTTCATTTCATCATCAATGGGCTTCAACAACAATGCTAATGAAACAAGGTTTAAATACAACTCACAAATCAAAAAAACCTTGAAGCATTCAACCAACCATCTTCACAAAGGAAACTTCAATTAATCCTTTTCACTCCAATGATATTTCAGAAATCAACCACCACAAACAATCAATAGGAGAATGTGCCCATACCTTTTTGATGCCAATAAGTTGTCCATAAAATCTGCCACACTTAATCACAACTTTCCTTTTCAATATTAATAAGGGTTAGTGGTCTTTTAAATAATCACAATAAAAGCATAACTTAATTTACACCCTTTTCACTCCAACTTCATAAACACATCCACCAAAGTCTATTTTAATAAAAACCCTTATTAAGAATAACCCACAATAAATCTCTCAAAATCACTTTAACAACAACTCCTTATTTCTCCTAAAATCAATTCTCCATTTCCATAAAAATAAAACATAAATCAAATATGCTTTTGCAATAATAATCACAGCCCTAATGATAAAATTTAATTCCCATTAAATACCTTATAACTCCAAACTTTAGGGCTAATAAAAATTATTAAAGGCAAAAACGTAAATACCTCTCAAGGGGATTCGAACCCCCATCCGTCACACACCGTGAGCGTCTTAGCCATGGCTAAGATTCCAACCGAGCCAAAGCGCTCGTTGGAAAAGCAAAGGCCAAAAGGGCCTTTAATCTTCCTCCATCCGCTACAAAGGACAAAGCGCCAAAGCGCTTCCCACACGTTTTCGTCAAGGGGATTCGATCCCTGATATTTGCGCTGCCCACAGTCTTAGCAAAATTGATACGCCAATGCGCCATGCCTCATACCACGTTTGAGATTTCCAAATCATGCTGCTTTCTTCGCTGCTTCCTTTTCAACAATTCGCATGAGCTCTTTCGAATTCCAAGGCAATTAACACACGAGAGCAAGGATGATTATTTGGTTTAATTGCCACCCCTTTATATAGTGTTTAATAACACTTTGAAGACATCGACGAAAATATTAAAATTGTATTTGCATGATGACGTCGGTGGGAAACTTTCCATTTAAATTTGAATTTAAATTTTAAATAATTAAAATTTAAACCAAACATTAAAACTCAAATAACTCCATCATCGGGGCACCTTTTTCGATGAAACGAAAGCCCAATGTGGGTTTTAAGAAAAACCCGGATCAAATCTGTTGTCCATGGTTTTAAATAAAACCTTTTATTTTCCCTACCTTGGTTTTCACAAAAACCCTTCATAGATCCTTTTGACATTTATTGCTCTATTGACATCAATGACAACATTTCAGCTTAGGGACTCAAAATGTCCAATAGATAACCTCATGCTTTGTGTGCAGAGATTATTTGGGAGACTAACCAAGCACCTGACGCATGTTGGTTTTTCCAAATGCCGCATCCTCAAGTTTTGGAGGGTGGTCTTCGAATAGATCATGTGATTCTTCACTTGCTTTGGTAGGTACTCCACATTGAACGTAAATCATTTTCACTTGCTCAATAACATAAATCATGGGGACAAAATCAACATCCCACATTACCTTGCATGTGCCCTCAAGGATGATTCCAAATAGTACCAGGCAGGCACAACATATGCCTTGGCTCAGCATGGCCTAATTTTAGCCCTGGTACGATATGCAAAGTCACATAGAAATGTGATAGTTGAGGAGATCCAATGCACAAACATAGTTCCAAGGGCACAAGGAGAGGGGTAAGTGCCAATACATAATAAGTAGCTGGCCCAAGCAGTGATAGAATGAGAGGAGACATTGCTTGTGTCCCATCTTGCAAAAACTATAGGGGAAGTAGGACAAGCTTCATCCCTTATTTTTCTCTAATTTGATGAGAAAGAAGGATAGACTTTATATCCCATTACCCCTCAATTTGAGGATGAGATAAGGCAGGAACCACCAAGCCCAACGTCCATGCCAATTTATACCAGGATTCAAAGTATAAGGATGAAGGCATCTAGGGTGGTTTCGAGCTCATCCAACAATGAAACAACAATCAATGAGATGAATAACAAAGAGTACCTAGCCCAAATTTTACAAGATATCTCCAAAGGACAAAATACTCAATATGAGATTGTAGCAAAAGATCTACCATACGAGGACCAGGAGGAAGATTTGCAGTAATAGTTGTATATATTGAGAGAGCAAGCTTTCATTTGGGAAGCCAAATACAGAGAAGAAAAAACTCTATTTCAAGAGTCCAGGAAAGAAGTTGCATTGAAGATTCATGATTTGTATCTAAAAATTTGGTAACTGCAGGGGCAATTAGTATGATTGCAACTATAGGGCAGAGCAGTGGGAGCTTAGTAGCTAGCCAAAGTAGATTTAATGGTGCATATTGAAGGGGAAATAGAGGTACCCTCTACTTATATATAAATAGAGCAGGAAGAGGATGTTGCAATGGAAGTAGAGCAGCCTTATTCCACACCTCATTCTATAGAACAGGTTCTTCAGGAAGATGAAGTTGAGGTTGAGGAACCTCAAAATTCAAAACAGTCTACAAAAAAAGGAGAAGAGAAGAATGAATTGGAGGGTGAAGAGCCTCAAGTTTTAGGCAAGGAGGAAGATCTACAATATTCTCTAGCTAATGCAATGACCGAAAAGCCTCAAGAGGAAAAAGCAGTTCTAGTTGAGCAGCAATTCACTACACTAGAAGAAGAGGCTTAACAACCTACATTTGCTAACAACTAGGAAGTAGCAGCAACATCAATATACCCTGAGATGCAACACATAAAGTTGAGGTCAAAGAAAAAAGTTGTTAGGGTATCTTAGTGAAGACCCAAAACCAGAGCGAGAGTTTCTAAATTGAAGTTATTAGGCATTAAATATGATAAAGAATCAGATATGGATTTTGATGAGGAATGGAATGCAGTAAATAAATTGTTTACTACCCAAAAATAAAAATTTGAGGAGCTTAAAGAGGATATTAAGGCAGATAAGAATAATTGGAAGAAGGCCTCTAAGAAATCACTCAAGGAAACTAAAAAAGAGGCTAGAAAGCAAGCCAAGGGGCCTCCCAAGAGAATTCTAATTGCCTAACCTGAGTAGTTCTAGAGTTTGTATGGGTCGGTAGGTGATGAGCCTTCAAGGATGAAGGCATATTTCATGAGGATGATATTTCTACGACCTGTGCCACCTGATGAACAGGCATCAAGTAACAAAACTCCTTCATTGGCAAAAATAGAGGTCAAGGATGAACCTAAACTTGACCCAACATGGGTTGATTTACCTACATCCAGGGTTGCTAAAAAGTCTAGCATCCTATTTGGTGATGAATATGCAGTACCTATGGATGAAGATTTACCTCTTCACCATGAGTACTAAAAAATGGTTCAGCCCACATTCCATAAGGTTGCCACCAGTTTATCTAGTTACTATTTGAAATTTGAAAAAGGTAAGGTGGCCTAGACAAGGGAACCACCCAAGAAAAGAGCTAGGTCAAGTTAGCCAGTTTGACGTAGCAAGCACTAGAAACATCAGGAACATGAGGTAGCCACTCCCAAAGAACCAAAGGGGTGAAAGCCCCAAGACAAGGAAAAAACAAAGGCTGCTAAAAATAAAAGTACAAAGACCAATAAGGCTTATTGGAATGTTTGAAATAGAACTGGTAATTACCAGTATAAAGTGGCAGAGGGATGTGCCACCCCTTAAGCATGGGGGGATGATGAGCCTAAAAAATGCTCATTTTTTGTACCTCTTTCCTTATAAAACAACACTTATTTTATAGATGTATATGTTTTATGAAAATTATATATATATATATATATATATATATATATATATATATATATATATATTTAACATTTTATTCTACATGTTATTTAATATTTATCTTTAAGTGTATTTTATGTAGATTTTGTGGAAATTTTTACATTTTGGCATGTTTTCATCAAGGTCCCACTCGAACCTGGCACTTGCGATTTCATGAAGGTAAAACATCCACTGAACATCGATGTGAAGTATGAAGTCAGATGCCCAATTTACTTTGAAGCACCTGACTTATGTTTGACACTTAATTGTTAGGCGTCTGCTTCTCGTTAGGCACCTACTTAAAAACCTAGAACTCCTTCTCTGTCCTTGATGTGTTGTTGGGTCCTTCTCTCTGTCTTTGTTGTATTGTCTATTTGTTGGGTCCTTAATATTCAGTTTGTGTTTTATCATTGTCGTCTAGTCTTGTCTTTCCTTATCATCTAGCATTGTGTGGTCATCTAGTCCGTCTGCTCATCGTATAATTATCTAGGGTTCATCTAGAGTGTCATAAAGCGGTGTCATCTAGTTGTGTCATCCCTTGTTGTTTATTCCTTGGTTGTGTCCTGTGTCATCAAGCGGGTGTCATCTAGTTGTGTCATCCTTTGTCGCTTATCTCAAGTCGCGTCAGCCTCACATCATTGTGCTATCTAGTCAGTGTGCCCCCCATGTCAGTGTACTATCATGTAAAATAAGTTTTCCTCTAGTGTTATTGTTTCCTTGTGTTTTTTGGTCAGTGTATCCCCTGTGTTAATGTATTTTTGTATAAAATTAGTGTTTTGCTTGCATCATTGGTTCTTCGATTATCATAATAGTCATTGGAAGTGTGATAGTCGTTGGAAGAGTCACATTCAAAAGTAGTTGTTGGAAGATTCAAATTCAAAACTTCACATCGTAGTTGGAGCGATAGTTGAAGCAAAAAACACCAAATTTTTTCCAAAATTAACCAATTTTTTTGTAGAAATTGAAGATAAATTTTTTAAGCAGGACTTATTGGCAAGTGCATGAGCGGAAGGTGGACTAAAGGACCAAACGGTCGATTATCAAGCTCAGATAATCCAAATGAAGGACTCCTAAGATCACCAAGAAGACCTCCAAGAAATAAAGGTACACAATACAACTCTCCTTTACGCATTAATAGTTTTGATCCCAATCATCCTACTATCAACCCTATGGCTCCTTCCAACTCATCCCATGAAAACATCACAAATGAGGAAGTGGAAAACACCAATGCTAATAACCAAAATCTCCAAACCAGTATGGCTCAACTAGTGAATAGTATGAACGACATAACTACAATGTTGCACCAAGTTTTAGGAAGACAAAACCAAGAAGCCCCTCATTCCCCTCATAACTACCATAGAAGGCATGCTAGTGAGGATAGGGATACAGAGGAAGATTATCACCAAACAAGATGGCCTACAGGTGTTAATATCCCATGCATTGATATGCCTACCTTTGAGGGTAATGATCCACATGGGTGGTTAGCTAAAATGGAAGGCATTTTAGATTTATACCGGATCCCCAAATCCAAAAAATTTCCTTATGCTTCCTCCAAACTAGGTACTGAAGCTTACCAATGGTTTGCTTGGCAAAAATGTGAGCATAGTCGACCCATCTTATGGGATGAATTCAGCACACTTTTTCTCAAGATATTTGATGAGGGATCTTCATCTTCATACATGGTTCGGTTGTTGGCACTTAAACAAACAGGATCAGTAAGGGAGTATATTTCAGAATTCACTAGTTTGCTTTCTTATGTCAGAAACTTACCATCCGATGTGGTGGTATCTGCTTTTAGACATGGGTTGAAAGAGAATATTCAGATTGAAGTTGACTTGCATGATCCATACACTTTAGATGACTGTATAAAGGTTGCCAAGTTGGTTGAGAAAAAGGTGCAATATGGGACATCATCCAGACGAGATTCCTATAATCGTCCTCAATATCGCAACAACTCCTTCCATAGAAATGATCAACCATCAAGATATTACTGCTATAAATGTCGCAATCACCATCCAAAATATCAAGCATGTGTACCAAGACAAAATTTTCAAATAGAATATGATTACAAGGAGGATGAAGAGGAAATAGAAGATATCAATTCACATGATTCTTCCATGGCCGAAGAACAAGTTGAACACAAGGAAGCAATAGGTGAAGAAGACACTATGGAAATTTTAGTACATGCTCTTATGGGATTATCAGCTCACCATACAATCAAGGTATCAGGATTCATTCGATAGAAGAAGGTAAATGTGTTGATCGACTCAGGTAGTACTCATAATTTTATCGACATAAAAACTGCTAGGGCATTAAACTTACACATTAACTCCTCCAATCAAGATAAGTTTCAAGTTATAGTTGCAAATGGAGGAAATGCTCAATGTATTGGTAGAACATCTCCAATTTCATTACAAATGGGAAGTTATACTTGGCATGGCACTCTCTTTGTTATGAATTTAGGGAATTCAGAGGTTATTTTGGGAGTTGAATGGTTAGAACAATTGGACACAGTCAGTTTTAATTTCAGGCAACGCTTTGTGGAATGGAAAGAAAATGGAAAGACCATTCACCTCCAAGGAATTCCAACCCCTCCATCAAGGGTAGTAAGTTCTCACAACATGGAGAAAATATTAAGGAAAGGTAGTTATGGATTCATAGCTCAAATTAATTGTATGGAGAGGCAAGCACAAGATATTCCAAAAATTCACTCAAAAGATCTTCAAAATATTGTGGCTAACTATGATGATGTCTTCCAAGAACCAAAGGGACTACCTCCCAAAATATCTCATGACCATGCCATACACCTTGTCCCAGGAAGTCTTCCTCCTAATGTCCATCCTTATCATTACCCCCAACCTCAAAAAATAGAAATTGAGAAAATTGTCCAAGAACTTTTAGAACATGGAGTCATCCATCACAGCACTAGTCCTTATTCTTCACCAGTAGTTTTGGCCCATCGCAAAGACAATTCTTGGTGTATGTGTCCTGATTTTTGTCCTCTCAACAAAATCACCATCAAGGATAAATTCCCTATTCCTGTCATTGATGATTTATTAGATGAATTACATGGTGCAAATTTTTTTACAAAATTAGATTTACGCTCTGGTTTTCACCAAATTAGAGTTAGGGATGAGGACATTCCTAAAATAGCTTTTCGTACTCATGAAGGTCACTATGAATTCTTGGTCATGCCTTTTGGTCTCACTAATGCCCCATCCACATTCCAAAGTCTCATGAACCATGTGTTTCATCCATTCCTTTACAAATTTGTCCTAGTCTTTTTTGATGACATACTCATATATAGTAAAACATGGAAGGATCATCTGATGCATGTGGGGAAGGTTCTTCATATATTACACAAGGAAAAATTTTTTGTCAAATGCTCTAAATGCTCTTTTGGTGTTCAATAAGTTGAGTACTTGGGTCATATCATTTCTCATGAAGGTGTTAAAGTGGATCCTAATAAGATTAAGGTAATTCAGGATTGGCCTTTACCTAAAACCATCAAGAAACTTCATGGTTTTTTGGGTCTTACCGGCTACTATCACAAGTTTGTGCGTAACTATGGAAAAATTGTAGCTCCTCTCATGGCTCTTACAAAAAATGATGCTTTTCATTGGTCGGAAGTAGCCACTCAAGCATTCGAGGCCCTCAAAGAAGCAATGTGTACTACTCCAATTTTGGCAACTCTAGATTTTCACAAACCATTCGTGATTGAATGTGATGCTTCAAGAACAGGTATTGGGGTAGTACTAATGTAGGAGGGACATCCTTTGGCATTCGAAAGTAAACAACTTTTGGGAAAATTTTTGGGAAGGTCCACATATGAGAAAGAAATGTTGGCTATTCTACATGCGGTTGAGAAATGGAGACATTACTTAATCAATAGTCGCTTTATTATTAAAACAGATCATAGTAGTCTCAAGCATTTTCTAGAACAACGATTTTCTTATCCAAAGCAAAACAAGTGGTTAACAAAATTATTGGGATATGATTTTGTTATCGAGTATAAGAAAGGGAAAGAAAATATGGCAGCAGATGCATTATCATGAAAATATGAAGATGAAGTGGTTATCAATGCTATTTCAGGTCCATGTTCCCAATGGGTTTCTCAGCTTCAAGAAGAATGGTTGTCAAATATAGAAACTACTCAAATAATTTAGGAATTGTTGTTGGGATCATCCAAGCATCCTCTTTTTTCCTATGATGACAAGGTATTGAGAAGAAAGAATCGCATTTACATTCCACACAATTCTACAATCAAATCCTAGATTCTGGATGAATCACATGCTTCTCCATCAGCAGGACATTCAAGTTTTTTGAAAACATATATGCGGGTAAAACAATCCTTTTATTGGAAAGGATTAAAATCAGAGGTTAAAAAATGGGTGGTCGAATGCGAAGTATGCCAACACAATAAGGGTGAAACAGTCAAATCACCAGGATTGCTTCAACCATTACCTATTCCAGATCACCAATGGGAACATATTTCAATGGATTTTATTGAAGGTCTTCCTAAATCAGAAGGCAAAATAGTAATTTTTGTGGTAGTGGATCGCCTCTCCAAATATGCTCACTTCCATGCTTTACAACATCCATTTTCAGCAAGCAAAGTGGCTAAGGTATTTATGGATTCAATTTTCAAATTGCATGGAATGCCTAAAAATATTGTAAGTGATCGTGATCCCATATTTACTAGCAATTTTTGAAAAGAATTATTTCATCTTAGTGGTACCAAGTTGAATATGTCTTCTGCATACCATCCACAAATAGATGGCCAAACTGAGATAGTTAACAAATGTCTGGGTACCTATCTAAGATGTTTTGCTCAAGATAAACAATATCAATGGAGTCATTGGCTTTCCTTGGCAGAATGGTGGTACAACACTTCATACCATTATTCCATTAAGATGTCTCCATTTGAAGCATTGTATGGAGTCAAACCACCAACAATAGCAGATTATGTTCCAGGTTCTTCCAAAGTGGCCCAAGTAGATGATTGGTTCCAACACCGATAGTCAATGCTCAACATTCTCAAAGACAACTTGGTCCAAGCACAGAATCGCATGAAGCAGCAACAAGACACACACCATTCGGAAAGATAATTTAATACAGGTGATATGGTGTTCCTACGTTTGCAACCCTACAAACAATTGTCATTGAAGATCAAGACCAGTCAAAAGTTGGCTCCACGATTTTATGGTCCTTACAAAATAGTGCGTCGCATTGGAGAAGTGGCATATCAACTAGAGCTTCCTCCCTCATCTCGTATACATCCAGTATTTCATGTTTCCTATCTCAAAAAGGTGATCGACCAGAAAGTACATTCTCAATCAAAATTACCAGTACTCGATGAAGAAGGACGTATATATCTCCAGCCTAAAGCAATTTTACAAAGCAGAACACGTATGTTGAGATCCCATCACATCAAAGAATTCCTCATCAAATGGCAGGACCTACCTGAAGAAGATGCTACATGGGAACCATAAAGTATTTTCCAGTCATTTCCAGCTTTGAGGACAAAGCTTTTCGAGGAGGGGAGCCATGTTACAACCCTAATAGCCTAGTCGGCTATAATATTTGAATATCATTATTTGTTCATCAATTAGTATAAATAGGAATAGAATAGGTTATGAATTTATCATCATCATTCATTATTTTATTCATTTGCATGAATTTGCAGGACTAAGCCCTCCTGAGTGGTGAGGACTTAGCCCTCCTTAAGTGGCAATAATATTTGATTACATATTTCTTAATTTGTTCGATTATTATTTGCATCCATTCATTGATTTATGAATTATCATTTGCATCATTGGTTGGTCTGTAACCTTTCACTAGCCCCTGGAAGTGTCAAATTGAAAGGTTTGTAACCTTTCAAAGATGATAATAAATTCAAATCTTATAAAACTGCATGTACATATTACCAAGTTATTATAATACCAATATTTAATTATAATATAATATGAATAAAATCTATTTCAAACAACGTTAATGAATGTAACAATAATATTTTAAAAGAAGAGGTGGTCTTATTACTAAAATTTACAAAAATTATGATCTAAATCCATGTAAACATCTGAAAAGCTATCATTATATCTCGTCTAAACATAAAAAAGAAACATGAATAAATTTTCATAAATCATATATCCATAAACTATGGCAAATACAACTATATAGAAGCTCCAACTTCGTAGTTATAAATCAACACAATTACAATCATAAAAAGACGCCCCTCTCACTGATGACTTGTTGGAACATGAATAGATGTCCTCAAGTAGATTGTTAGACAAACATAAAATTTCTTTTATAATAATTATATTAATTAAGAATGCGAGCAATGCTGGAGACATGGAGTACAAATATATTAAAGTAAAGTAATTTCAAGAAAAAATGCCTTCCTAACCCTAAGCATGAGTTGGGCAGATTGATATAGTTTATAATTTTAAATATATAGTTTATAATATTGATTTGATAATGTTTATATGGAAGTCTCATTCTTTGAAGATATGGGTTGAGCATCGATTTAAACATCTCCTTTTTGGTAATGTTTATATGTAAGTCTAACTCTTTGAAAGATGTTTTAAGCATCGATTTAAAAAATCATTGATAAAATAAAATAAACTTAAAATATTATAATTTAAAATTTTAGATATTGTAAATACAAACATCTAAAAAATATTATAAATATAAAAAATTTATAATTTATTTATTATTTTTTAAATTAATTTATAATTAATTAATTTATAAATCCTTACCCAGGTGTTGTAGGTGAGTTGGAGAAGGGAGGACAATCCTCCAAGGGAGGTCCCAGGTTCAAATCTCCACACTACCAAAAAGTTGAATTGGGTATCCAAAATCCAATTGATAATGTTGGTGCGAGTAGGGTCGGATGCGACTCCCGGATGACTTTGACGGTGTAGAACCCCTTGTTCGTGGTCTCTCAGACCAAGGCGGCCCCGTAAGGGGTTTTTCGCTTAAAAAAAAAAAAAAAAAAAAAATCTATAAATCCATGCCAATCTAAACAAACACCAACAAATACTTAAAAACTTAAACCTTATTTCTTGGTAACAAACATCAACATAGCAAACTTAAACCTTATTTCTTGGTAACAAACATCAACATAGCAACTATTATATACACAAATTGATACATCGCTTGAATTCTCTACCCCATTTCTAATATTTAAGATATGCTTAAGGCATGCTAACCCCATGAGGGGTAAAGCCCTTTGTAGCTTTGGAATAAGGGGTGCTATACCTAATGTTGGCTATTTTGGCTATAAAAGACATAATATCCTCATTAATGAAGTGCCTTTAAATTTATTTTTAGTTTTGTAAGAGGCTCATAAACATGGGTCCATATGTTATACCATATGAAATGGTTTCACCCTTTGAAAGTTTGTTTTACTTGATTTTTTTTTTAGATTATTGTTTCAAATTTTGGAATGTTTGTAGATTTATTTTTTTCAAGGATATTTGGAAATTTACATGAAGAAAGGTGTTTACAGGTTCCACTTCGTCATAGGGTATTGTTTTAATAGACTTTATCTCTGATATTTTTTTATATTTGGCACACATTCATTCCATATTGCTGAAGCTTCTAGCATATTAGGAGATGTTACCAATAGGCTTCATTAGATGTTTTACATGACCTAAGATATTCAAAATTTTCAATAGGAAACAAAAAATAAGAAAGTAAACAGTGATGAACAGTTCAAGAATTTATTATTTCTATTTATTCCTTGAAGACATCAAAAGATATAATGGAGGACATGCTCAGAACTTCTCCACATGATAGGCTCTCATACGGATGAGTGATGATATCAGGTATATTGTAGCAGGATACAACTATAGTCTCTTTGTTGTTATTAACTTCTATTCTTTTTTTTAATAAGTTATATGTGACTTCTATGGAGGGCCACTCCCATCAAAATACCAAAATATTGCATATGCTACAACATATCTTTTTATCACAAATTTTTCATTTTTTTTCCTCTTAAATATATTTTTCAACTTCTTCCAAGTACTATGTTTCCATAATCAACTCCTTGACATCATTTTTATTAAGAGATAAAATCTCACTTGGTCAATTGTCTTCTAAAATTTGAATTTCATTAGGATGAAGATCAACACCGCAATTCACTAATTTATCTGCTACCCGATTTCCTTATCTATAAATATGCTTACACTTCCAAGAGATTGCCTCTAGTAATAGATGATGAACATCAACAATAATATTATATTTTATCTATCCCTTCCATCCTATTACTCTACAATCTTCATTGAAATTCCACCTTCAGAATTCCCCGCACCTTGTGCTTGGTTACAAAACCCATCTCAATTTGATTACCAATTTCATTATGCATTTTCATACCTTAGTCATGTGAACTAACCATCATGATCTTAATTTACGGGCATTTTTCAATCAGCACCATGTAAACCCTAGTATTGCACCACCTCACATGTGTAATATCGATATTGGATTTGATTTCCATGGTATGTGTATTTTTGCTATCTCTGGAATCCACAACAACTATATCACCCTAAGCATTGCTACTTCCTATGATAAAATTATCCATTGTGCCACTATTAATCATCGTTCCATCAAGGTACCTCCCCATCGTAGCTCTTGGTCTCTATTGGTTGGTACGCATCCCATAAAACATTGCCTCTTGAACCTTGCATTGTTCCAGTGCACCTCGTTTTCCATTCCCTTAAACATGCATGTTGGTTGACCTTTTAAATTTTGCCCTTACCCAGGCATCCTCCATTTCACCTACCCATGAATCCTCCATTTTGCCTATTCATATCTATATCACATCATTCCAAATTCCAAGCCTCCTTGTCATCAGCTCGACCCTATTGTCGAGGATATTTTGAAAAGTCACAACTGCCTCCTCTTTCTAAAGAAATTTGTAGGTAATGAGGAGGATATATCCAATGCTATTGTGAGAAATTGGGAGGGTGGTCAAGTCTCAATCAAGGGCCTCAAATTCATAATAGATGTTTGATTACTCATGGATGTTATAGGACTTCCTCTCGATGGCAAGAGTATTTGTCACAATAAGCATAAGATGGCGGTAGAGCTTGATTTTTTTCTCGAATAAAGGTAAGGAACTTCTTGCCACTGATAGGGATATTGAGAGGACCAAGCTTCCTTGACCATGGGACCGTGTCATGGTCCCAATCCTCTAATACTTCATCATCGATAAGGTAAAATCCACTTTATGCAGTTTTCACATTGCTTTTCTAAACCACTTCAGAGACAATGAAAAATAAACATTTAAGACTACCTTTTTAGGTCTATCGAATTATTTGTAACCAACATCAGAACCGAAAAAGCCCACTACATCATTCACTAGAGCATGCACTTCATTCTCTATAAGCACACACTTGAAGCCTTCACCAGAAGAGCTCTCATTATCGTTACCCCCAACCCTCCTCAGGTTGACCATACCCCTCCCAATACCTCCATCCCACCCCTCCCAGTCCCCCTCAACCCATCCCTTCATCTCCTCCCACCTTTCCTCCCACTTATCCCACCCTTGCCAAGCCCGTTGATAGCTTTAGCCATGACTCTCCCATTCAGGAGGTGCCTAGAAAATATTCTAACCTTGATTTGCCCTTCCCTACCCCATCCAAGCCTAAAGTCAAGCCACATACCGATTCTGAGTCCAAACCCAAAGCTGTGAAGTGGTCTTCATCTAAGTTTCTCCAAAACCCTAGTCCTTCCTACACTCGAGTATCTCCGTATTTGAAGGAACTCAATATGAAAACGATATCCCTGAAAAAGACCAGTGAGCTGAAAAAGGATATCATTGGCAAGGATTTGAAAGTGAACGACAAAGAGATTCAAGAGCTGGTGAAGGAGGATGGTATTGAAGCTAGCCTGCACAATGTTATGCTTACCCACCTTGCCAGTTCAGTGACCACCATGGCTGTGACAGCTAAGACTATCAAATCCACATGGGTAATTTTTAATCAGGTGGATAAATACCTTGACGTAGCTCACGCCCAGCTCAACATAGTTTTGAGGGACATGGATGAACCCTGAACCACCCCGTATGGTAATTGATTGTTTGGTTCTTGTTGTGGGGTCCCCATTTGGGATGGGCTCATTTTCCTAGATGGGATCTTTTCCTCTATTTTTCTTTCATGCTTTGTTTCAGTCTGTGGTATGCACACCGATTTTGATTGACCCCCCTTGAGTGTTGTTTTATAATTTTATTGTAAGGCTTGGTTCATTTTTGTTGTACTAAGGTTTTGTGGTCCCTTTCAAAACCCATATATTAATGAAATATTATTTTACCAATAAAAAAATATTATATTTTTATCTATCACCTTGCTTGAATTCCTTTCCCATTGGATTAAGAGATCTTTTAAGGAGGCAATAAGTACCCATTGAATTCTCAAGTCATTCCATAATCCATTCTAAATTATTCTCATGAAATTACAGTATAGGAAAAGATGATCCACAATTTCTTCTTCTTTGTAGCATAAGATACATCTATTTGGAAATTGAAAACCCCTTTTCTGCAAAAAAACTAAAGTTAAGATCTTATTATGAGATATAGTCCAAAGGAAGAAGGATATACTAAATTAATTATGGATCTTCATCCCTCCACATCTCATTTATGTTGTGTGGATAGAGAGGAATCTCATATTTTTCCAAAACTGAAGTAAAACTAAAGTAGATGTGTATCAATTAATGAGGGCCTATGTAAGTAATAATTATTCAGTTTATTGACCCCTAGACATAGGAAAGGAGAAATAAATGATAAAATTACTACAATTACTTTTCTAAGATGAGCTATACATAGCTTAATGGGGGTGTTGGATGTGACTTCCGAGATAACATGATGTATAATAATGATGAATTAAGATGTAATAATGATTTTGTACAAAAATAGTTGAAAGGACATTCAAACAAGATTGTTTGATGTATTGTGAATGATGCATACATAATGTTTTTTCAAGAAGCAAAAGAGGTAAATTAGTTATAGTTTTTGGATTGATGTCTATAATATAACTAGTTTGTAATGCTTCAAGTTTACTAGGGTATGTTTCATTTTTTTGATGAAATTTGAAATATTTTTATAAATAGGTTATGGGGACCTATACAAAAAAAAATTCTTTATATACCTAATAAAAAATATATTATATTTTATGTAGTCTCCACATCTATTTTTGTTAATGGCATTAATTATAATTTGTGAGTCCCTCTCAATTGAAATATATTTCCATATTTTTTTCTACTACAATTTTAATCCCTATAAGAAGTGTCCTAGCCTCTGCATAGTTGTTAGTTGAAGTTCTATATGATTCTAAATAAGTGAGGAGAATTTTGCCTTAACCATTTCTAAAAACACAACCTCCACTAGCTTTTCTAGATTTCCTTTAGAAGCACCATCAAAATTAATTTTGATAAACCTAAATTTTGGACATTTTTATTTTACCATAGATCATTTTTAATTCCATTTTTGCAGATGACTCTTCCATGTATGTTCAAATCCTATAGCTAAGTTATTAGCACCTCTTTTTCTATAATTGAGACTTCCCATGATAAGAACCATATTTGTAGACATTCTACAAGAGAGGTAATAATACGGTTCCAAACTTGGGTATGATTTTGAAATTTATTTAAAAAAAAATATTATTCCTTTCAAGCCATTAATTGCATCAAATAATGGTAGGGCAAATCCTCCAACGAATACATAATCCTTTAACTTTGAAATAATTAATCCAACATTTCAACTCTTTCAATCTTGATGGAGCTACCCAATATAATTTTATATTAAAAAAAAACCCAAATGGTATGAGCATATAGACAATGAAGTAAATGGTATGATGTTTCTAAATACTTCTCACACAAGGCACATGTAAAGGGTCCATAATATCCTCTTATTTGTAGAATCCCTCTTTTAATAACCTTATTTTGAACTGCTAACCAAAGCAATGTTGAGGCCTTAGGGAGAGCCTCTAATGACCAAGCATTCTTCCAAGGAAAATATTTTAGAGAAGAAAATTTTGATTTTTCTAAATTTTCATATCTCAAATTGACTGAGTATCTACCCTATTATGATAAATTTCAAACCAACTCATCCTTTATTGTAAAATTCAGCAAATAAAAATCTTGAAGCATATTTTAAAGTTCATCATGCAATTTGTTTGAGTTCCTCTCCTTCAATTAGGTTACTAAAAGAAATCCATGATCTGGACTTGTTTCTCGTAATAATATAATCTTTGATACTTGAAACTTTACATGTTAAGTATGCTTGAGTCAATGGTTGTCATTTTGAGTTAGAGATAAGAGGATAAGGCTTCAACCAAACATTAGACCAAAAAATTACATAACTCTACTATCTGATTGACTATCTAATATGTTTCTTTATCAATTGAAAACTCTTTGATATGAAGTTCCATGTTGACAATCCTTTGGGTAGAGTTATTTTCCTAAATAATTTCATTGCATCAAGAGAACCTATATATTTTTGAAGTAATATTTTTTCCTAATTCTTTCCTTGATCTTTGAATAATATCCACCCAAGCTTTGCTCCTAATGCCAAATTCATAAGTCTACAATTCCACAAGCTTTCTCCTCCAATATTATTTCCTTTGCAAACCCTATCCCACTTACAAAGAGGAAACCTAAATGATTCTCACAACCTTTCCATAGAAAGTGTCTTTCAATTTTATCAAAGTTTAATGATATACCTATTTTGAGAAACAATGGTGAAATTGTTCTATTGATCAACAATGCATTACATAGTTTTATAGTTCTTGAAAGAACTAAAAATAGACATGGTGGTTGAGAGAAATCCTCTTAAACTTATTACAACAAACTAACTTAAAGATAGCTCTTATCCTAACAACATGCTAATCTTGGACTATGGTCAAACATTGATCAACCAAGCCAAAACCTCAACGTATGCTAATCAAATTAACTAGAAATATGTAAATCAAAACATTAAACTAAAACTAAATACTAGGACTTAATACTTAGGACTAAGGAGGCAATGTTGAAAATATTCCAACATTCTCCCCCTTGATGCTAAAGACACTCATGCAAGAGTTCTTTAAGCATCACAAAGTTGGAAGAAAATATTTCTCTTACGTTTCCTCCAATCTTGAATCAAGAAATCAGAATTTACAAAATACTTATGGTGGCACTCCTTCCACTCTTTATGTGGGATTTCCTGCAAATGCTTGAGTGCCTTCTTTTGTTGATTAGCTCCCCCTTCAACAAAAGTATCTCCTCTTGTGGTTTTCAGCAACCACTCTCTTACATCTTTATCATTATGGTCTTTAAACCATGCTCTCACATTTTGATCTTCTTTTACATCTTCAACACTAAACAATACTCCACATGAGTATTTACAATTAATCATCTCACATAGATGATTATACCATACAACTCTTTCACATATTTTCACACAAAATATCACAACAAATATGGCCATATAATGACCAACTACATATGCAACATAAAGTTGCTCCTCACACAAATATTCTCTCACAACAATGACTTTACAAGAATCCTTCTCCCAAGGAATTTTGAACACATCATTTTGATCCATGTGACCCAAGTTCTCCATCACTGTATTCTCTCCAAGAAGACTCTTCATCAAAGTTGTCTCAATGAGACAATCACCTTTCTTTTCATTCCTGCTCACAAAAAACAAATCATTAATCATAAAAACATTACCTTTAGTATGAGTAGATTTGGTGCTTCCCATAAAGCTATTTTGTAGCAGTTCTCCTTCATTGTATGGTGCTTCAAGATCAACCATCAACTCTTCACTAATAGTTCTCCTCCTTTGTTCAATCCATGTTGGTGTGTTGAAACACCATTCATTCAAGCAATCATACATAGTTGCCTTTTCAAGACAACTCTCTTTCTGCAATGTAGTCACTCCAAGTGAGTGATCTTCATCCATGAGTGATGTTTCCTTTGCCATTACGATAAGAAAATCAGCAATCTCATTTCCATTTTCTGTTTCTATCTCATTTTTCACATTCTTCTCCCCCTTTAGAGGAACTCTAACAATTTTATCTTCTCCTTGTAGGAGATCTTCATTTTCTCTGTCAAGAGAGCATACATCCATTCCAAGTGAATGGTCTTCAAGACAATGGTCTTCCATAAACATTGCTTCTCCATCAACATGCCAACAATTTTGGTTGATCCTATTATCTTCTTTATTCTCTCCCATGAGAATTTTAGGTGCATTATCCATAATACACTCTTCATTTATCTCCTCCATGAGATATTTTTTATCACTTTTTCTTCTATCAACAACAAATCCTCTTCTTCCTCCTCGTCCTCTTGAGGAATACACACCTCTTCTTATCTTTTCATCACAAAATTCAGCAACATATGCTTCCTCCATGAAGCATTCTTCATCTTGTTGGTTTTCTACATACAGGCCTTCCTCTGCAAGAAATAATTCTCCATTACAAAGCATGGCTTCATATGAGTCTTTACAAGACTCTTCAAAAACTCCTTCAAAAGGATCTAATTCAGAAGCTGCTTCAAGGAAGCAAGGCTCCTCCTTGCTTAAACAATCTTCATGATTGTCACTCATGGCTTTATGGGTATCCTCATCAAACCCATAAGCATCCTTCAACACTTGCCATGCCATTGTAGCTGATCTACAATTGGCTATGAGAGGAAAAACATTCTTTTCCATTCCTCTCCTCAAATCCATAAGAGCTAAGCAATTTGCATATTGCTGCTCCTTCTTCTCTTTTCTCTCCTCGCCTTGTAGCTTGCTCCAAGTGGGTTCCTCATAGCCTTCTTGAACTATATCCCATAAGTCTTGAGCCTTCAAGAAGGTCTTCATCATTATGCTCCAAATAGCATAATTATCTCCATCAAATTTTGGTACAACCAAGTCTGCATACATGGCTTCCTTTTATTTACCAAAGTCTCAAGCACCCAATTTATCATAAATCAGCCAATACTGATTGAAACAAACTGAAATTTTTTCTGTAGACTTCTGATATACTTATCTGAAAATCCACTAAATTTCAGATCCAAATTCACACAAATGAGAAATATGTGATCAATTTACTTTTGCCCTTTCTATCACAATTTCGGATCTAGGATTGTTGAAGGAAAAATAAATATTCACATACATTAATCAATACAGATCCAAATGACCTGAAATTTTGTTTGAATTATGATTTTATCTAAATAATATTGCTCCCAAAATTTGAAAAGCAAATACCCTGTATTCCACCTTATACAACCATTTTATTGAAAAACTCAAAATGCTAATAAAATCCGTAAATTAGCTCCAAATCACCTAAAATTTTGACAGCATCCTCTTGATACAATTATCTAACAACCCTAAAAATTTCATAATAAAATACCTCAGGATTCATGAGATATTAATGATTTACTCGAGCTCTTCCTTGCAAATCTGCTTGAGTGCTTGGCCACTTGAGTTTCTCTCGACAAAGTGTGTGCTTCGGATCTCTTCACACCACTCTCCACAGGTTTTGATCCGTTTGAGCAAACCTGCTCTGATACCAAATGAGAAACAATGGTGAAATTGTTCTATTGATCAACAATGCATTACATAGTTTTATAGTTCTTGAAAGAACTAAAAATAGACATGGTGGTTGAGAGAAATCCTCTTAAACTTATTACAACAAACTAACTTAAAGATAGCTCTTATCCTAACAACATGCTAATCTTGGACTATGGTCAAACATTGATCAACCAAGCCAAAACCTCAACGTATGCTAATCAAATTAACTAGAAATATGTAAATCAAAACATTAAACTAAAACTAAATACTAGGACTTAATACTTAGGACTAAGGAGGAAATGTTGAAAATATTCCAACATATTTGCAATCTCGAAAGTGGCATCATATATACAGAGATGGATTACAATGTATTTTGTGAGTTGTAGCCTTCCTGGAATGGTTAAGAACTTACATTTCCAACCTACCAAGAAAGATTTCGTTCTATCCAAAAAAGAGATCCAAATCTCATTTTATTCCCTTTAGTATACAAAGGAATACCCAAGTAGGTTGATGGAAAATTTTCAATTTTAAGCGCTAAAATATTCATAGTAATTTTTTGTAAATCTAGAGCAGTATTAATGAAAAAAAATCCTATATTTTGTAGTATTTACCAATTGTCTAGTAGCCTTATCATAACATGATAATATTGATTTAAATTCCATGGCCTCATTGACTAAGGGATGGCCCAAAATAAAAGTATCATCAACAAATTAGAGATGAGATTCAAAGGGACCATTTTTTACAACTTGAATACCCTTGATTTTACTTCCATTTTTTCTTTGAAAAGGCTCTCCCGAATGCTTCCACCAGAATAATGAATACATAAGGAGAAAGTAGATCAACTTGACGAAGTCCACAAGATGACTTGAAGTAAATAAAAGGAGAACCATTGATCAAAATAGAAAATTTTGTTATGCTATAACATTTCATCCACTCACATCAACTATATCAAAGCTAAAATTTTAGAGAATAATATGTAGAAAATTCTAGGAAACCCTATATTATGCATTGTTCATATCTAATTTCAAAAGCATACCCAGTTTTTCATGGAATGAAGAGAATATATGGTCTCTTATGCAATAATTATACCATCAAGATTTTTTTTACCATGAACAAAGCCACCTTGTTTCTCTGAGATAAGACACCCTAGAATAACCTTCAACTTGTTTACCATAATTTTTTAAATGATCTTAAAAATCATATTACAAAGGCTTATTGGATGCAAATTATAAAAATATTTTGTTTCACCTTTCTTGTGAACCAAGGTAATAAAAGTAGCATTGATATCACTTATTATAGCCTTCATTTTCTAGGCCTCCTCAACCACAACTAACATATCACTCTTCAATAAATATATATTTTTTAAAATAAAATTGCAGGAAATCCATTGGGGCTAGGTGCCTTGTTAGTATGGAAAGAGAAAACTACTTCATGGAGCTCCTCCATAGATATCTTCTTCATCAAGCTTTCATTTTGTCCCTAAGTGATAATTGATGGAATATTTTGTAGAATTTTTTCTTGTGCCTCCTCATCTTGCCTAGAATTTGACAAAATATTTTTGAAATAATTAATTGCTTACTTCCTTATATCTTCTTCGTCCCCAATATTTCTTCCATCTAGAGTTAACATATTTTTGACATGATGAACCAAAAATTATATTTTTGTTGTAGCATGAATTATTTTTGTATTTATATCTCCTTCCTTGAGTCACTTCTCTCTAGATTTTTAGAACCAATATGACTCCTTTTTCAATGCATTATGCTAATAAAAAAGTAATTATTTTTCTTTCACATAAGAATCTTGATCCATTCCATTAATTTCTATCCTCTTGTAAAATTTTGAATTTGGATTCAATTTCTCTCTTTTCTTTAAAAATATTACCAAAATATTTGGCATTCTAAATCTTCATTTTCTCCTTTATATATTTCAACTTTTGAACAAACCTATACATACACGATCCTTCAAATTTTGATTCATACCACCATAACATAGCTGTTTGGAAAAAAATAGGGTCTTAGAACCAAATAGATTGGAACCAAAATGGGTATTGATGACCATTATTAGGTAACTCACAAGTCAAAATAATGAGTTTGTGATCTGATCATGCTCACAATAAAATATATAAAGAGATTATATACATTTTTTACAACCATTTTTTGGATAACAAGGATCTATCCAGTCTTTTTGCTATATAATTTTATCTAATGCATCTATTATCCCATGTATACTAAAATATTGAGGGACTAACATCCCAAATATCATTTGAATTGACAAATGAAGCAAAATATTGCATTGATTTAGACCATCTAGCAATACCACCCTTCTTTTCCAAAGGAGAAAGAATATTATTAAAATCACCCCCAAGGATCCATAGATCACAATGAATCATCATTGTATTTGATAAAAATATGTTAAGTCCTTCCAACATCTTTCATGAAGAGTAACTATAATTGAAGCATATACATTTATAACCCCAACTTTGATATTTTCCTCTTTCCTGCAAAATAATCTAGCAACCCAATTACTTTTTGCTTCTAATAATTTTCCATCTCATTTGCATTTGTCCCATATTATTGCAATACCACCTGAATATATTGTAGAAGAAACTGCTAAATAATCACCCATATTTGAAATCTTCTTAAAGGCATCCTTACATTCCTCACTACTTACTTTCATTTCTTGTATTAAAATAAAAACAAAACTATAACAACCTCTTTATTTATTAATAACTCTTTTTTAAGGGTTTTATTCATACCCCTAATATTTCATGATATCATTTTCATCATCAACACTTTTTTATTTTTATTAGTGGGCTTGGCCTTGCTTCTTGTTAACACTTGTGATATTTTATTTGGCTTCCCAGATCAACATCCTTTTGAATTTATTTTTTTTTGTATTCCTCCTTTGATGAACTTCCTCTCCTTCTTCCATTCTCTCCAACACTCTCATCTTCATCAATCTCTTCTATTTTTCATATTATTCATAACGAGACTTATCTTCTAAATATTTATGTTTTCCTAAAGAGTCAAAAGTGCAAGGAATAGCCTCATTAGCATTTTCTTATTTATGTTTCCCTAAAAAATCTAAATTGCATAGATGATCCTCCATAGTCATTACTTTCTTAAGTTGGCTTGGAAACCCTAAATTTTCTTAGATATCCTCCATAAGATTTTCTTTATTTTATTGCTCTTAAAACCCTAAAGCACAAGGAATATACTCTGTAGTACTTTTATTTTTATTGTAAGTAGAATACTTTATGCTACTTGAGGAGAATAAAGGAAATTTACCTACATTAAGGTTGACCTCCACCTCATTTGCTTTAATATTCTCCTCCCTATATTCTTTTACTTCAAAATTTATCTTCCCCTCTTCCTTCGTACCTTTAGCTCCTATATTTGAACTTTCGCATTGTACTTCCTCATCCCTCATATAATTTTTTCTTCTAATGGTTTCTTAGAGTTAATTATAATGGCATTTTCCATCTAATGATGTAGAGGGATTTTTCTAGACACCTTTTTAGGAGTAGAAGATCCTTGATTTGACCTTGATTCTCCTATGATATGATCTCCTTGTTTCAAATTGAAGCTACCCTAATGCCCAAAAATTTCCATCTCTTCCTCCATTTTTTTGAATTTATAGTATCTTGCCATGTGTCTGGTTTCATGAAATTTGCAACATTGGAATACAATATTTTCATAAGCCACTTGTTAATCCCATTCTATTGATTCAAATTTAATCCTAATCAATTATGGTAAAGGTTTTAAAATATTCATGGCAACACATGTTTGAGTGCATACAACATGACTTCTCTCCTTAGTAGTTGGTACCTCCTGGATGAATTGACCTAGAGTATTCAATATTCAACAAAACCTCCTTATTGATGAGTTGATAAGGAATTCCAAAAATCCCAATCCATACCGGAAGCCTTTTAATAGGTTTTATATCCACAAAATAATTCTCACTCCAAGGTGTGAAGGTAAGTTTTGATAATGGAGCAGCGGAGGAGCAATGGTAACAGAGGAGGAAGAGAGATGGTGGAGGGAGGTAACATCAAAAAAAGTAGCTAGGAAGTGACAGGTGAGGATCCAGAGGTAGGTAATATGGCTGAGGAGGCAGAGGATGGTCAGGGTTCTATTCTAGAGCAAGATGGCAAGGTATGAAGAACTAACCCTCTCGAAAAAGATCCTGACAAAGGGACCCATCCTAGAGTAGTGGGTCCCATAAGAGGTTTATCATTTGTAGAGACCCTTAAAGGCAAAAGGAATGATTCCTTCGAATCACTCCCACCCATTGTACCATATAACAACAAAATAAGGGTTCTATCAAACATCATGGATGGTTTCTTGTCTCTGGAAATGCATGATCTGATAGGGATATTCCTAGGCGGTAGTCCTAACATAGAAACCATAAGGTCTTGGGCATTTTCCAAGTGGAGAATAGCAGGAAACATGGAGATTTTTGTCCTTTCTAGGGGTTTTTTCATAATCCGGATTAACAATAAGGAAGATGCGAACAATATTTTAATGGGAGGGCCATGGTTTCTAGGAAAGCACAACCTCTTCCTTAGACCTTGGGGAGATGATTTTGATCCCAACATGCAAAGTATCAACACATATCCTATTTGGATTTGACTTTCGAATCTTCCTACCCAATTTTTCCATGAGTATTTCTTGAAGGGGAATGCCAAAACCATAGGGGAGTTAGTTTCCTTTGATCGTCCTACCCTATATAGGTCAAGGATGACACATGCAAGGATATGTGTGAATGTGAACCTGGATTTTGAGCTCCTAGTATTTGTGGAACTTGGCTATGGACAATACCTGAGAAGGCAACCTATTGAATATGAGAATAAGCTGACCTTATGTGTGGAATGCAGTACTTAGGGTCACCTCAGGAACCAGTGCCAAAGCCTAGAAGTTAATAAGGAAGCACAAAAAAAACTTGATGCGAGAGAGCCAAATGGAAGAGGGCCTTTAAGGAACCAAGGACCTAAGCCCCAAACAAGTAAAGCAACCTACAAGCCGGTCATAAATGACCAACACCACTAAGAGCAAATAGTTCAACCTCAGCAAAAGGAGAGAGGTAAGCAACAAGTCAAGAATGATCTAGAGATTCAAGTAAGCCCCTCGATACATATTTTTAAAAAGTTTGACATATTAACCAAATTTGAGGTTGAGGCAGACAAGATCGAGGAAGAGGACCTCAGAATAGGTTTACCAAAAAATCTAGAATCTCCATCACGATCAGGAACCTCAAACGGTGCCCAAATAGACCCCCCACCAAACTACCCCTATGGGATGCCCAAAATATTAGGAGAATACAGACAGAGCATGGAGGAATAAGACTCAAGGACTAAAATATTAGGGGTAAAGTTGAATGAAGATTTCTCTAGACCCATCCTACAGCAAATAATTCCCCAAAATTTAGTCCAAAATAAAATAGAAGTTCAAGAAATCCCCCATAGATTTTGGTAGTGAAAAAAGAGAGGGTAAATTTTAGAGGTTGAACATTATAGAATTAGGCTTGAGAATGAAATTGTAAATGGGAAACAAAGGATGCTTTTACCTCAAGTTATCACAAGCATGGATTATAACAAATCCAAAAAACCTCCTCCACCTCAGGGTAGGGGGAGAGGGAAGCCCTCAAAGCAACCCAAATGAAGGTTCTCTCATGGAAAATGAGAGGACTCAATGACCCACTAAAGCAGAGGGTGGTTAACTCGTTAAGGAGATAAATTAATCCTACAATACTCTTACTACAAGAAATAAAAATAGACGAAACACTATCAAGAGCACTAGCAGGAAAAATATGGAAGCAAGGAGAAGTGGCTTTCAAGATTGTAAGAGGATAATCTAGAGGACTAATGGTTTTGTGGGACCCAAAAAAAGTTGAGGGTAGCGTCATTTAGGCATATGATAGGGTCCTTAGTGTGCTATTTCACAACTTGGACAACAACCTGTCATGGATACTATCAAATATGTATGCACCCAACACAATGTAAGGAAGAACAACCTTATGGGAGTATTTGAGTCACATGAAGGAGGCTTTCCATAATATCCCATGGGTGATAGCAGGAGATTTCAATACACCTCTATATCCTTCTAATAAAAGAGGAGGGTCAAGTCTTCCTTATAGGAGTATGGAAGAGTTCAATGAGTTTGTGAACTCAAATGAACTGATGGACATAAAACTAAAGGATGCTAAGTACACTTGGAGAAACTAATGTATGGGGATCCACCTCATCCAGGAATGATTGGATAGGTTCCTATTTTCATAGGAGACAATTACAGTATTTGGGGATTCAGCACTCCACTCACTTTCTAATATTACGTCGGACCACAATACTATTCTGTTGGAGGTGCCACAAGCTACTTCCTTTAGGAGACCTTTTCATTTTGAGGTAATGTGGATAAAGCACCATGACCTTAAGGATCACATCAACCAATGGTGGCAGCAACCCTTTAATGGAAGTCCTTCCTACAAAATTTCCTAAAATTTGAGAGTGGTGAAAGACAACCTCAAACTATGGAACAAGGAGGTGTTTGGAAACCTCTTTGAGAACAAGAAATATGTGGGTGAAAAACTAAGAGCCATAGAAAGTATTATCTAAAATGGAGTGGCTAATGAGGCAACAAAAACTGAGGAGATAAGCTTGTTGTAAGAATACCATAACATCTTGGTATGCGAGGACATTTATTGGAGGAAGAAATCCAGAGCATCATGGCTAAAATATGAGGATTGTAATTCAAAATTATTTCATGTCACTACCCTGAGGAACAAAAGCAAAAATAGGATCAAGGAGTTAACCAAAGAGGAAGGGTCTACCACCCAAGATATCCATGAAATAAGAGATGAAGTTGTGTCCTACTTTAGCTCCCTTATTGGAGATGAAACCCATTGTCAGGCTATAGCCAAAAATTCCTTACCACAATCCATTACCTGAGTTATCAATGATGTTGTCAACAAAAACTCATCGCACCTTTTTCTAACGAGGAAAAGATTTGTTTTCCATGGATCCTGATAAGGCTTCGGGCCCAGATGATTTTCCACCTCGGTTCTTCCAATCCTTTTGGGATACTGTAGGACCTAATGTCTGTTCCGCTTTAAGGGAATTCCAGTCCTCCAAACATATTCCTCGAGGTTACAATTCAAAGTTCATAGCCCTGATCCCAAAATGACCCACACCTAAGGCCATGGAATATTTTCAACCAGTCAACCTATGCAATGTTTCTTATAATATCTTGGCCAAAGCTATAGCAAATCACATGAAAGAAATCCTAACCCTTATCATTGATCAGTGCTAGGGTAACTCTATTAAGGAGAGACCAATTTTGGATGGAGTCATTACAGTCCACAAAGCCCTCCACTCAGCATCTCAAACCAAGAAGGCTACCTTTGCCCTGAAGTTAGATATGAACAAGGCCTACAACCGCATCAACTGGAAATTCATAAATGCGATACTACTAAAATTTGGCTTCCATCCTGAGTGGATTAGGCTGATCAAATATTGTATTTATAAGCCCTGGTTCTTGGTACTCATCAATGGAATGATGGTAGGGTACTTCCAAAATTGCAGAGGCATCAGAAAATGGGATCCCATTAGCCCCATGTTGTTCATCAACTGGCAGAAGCTCTCGAAAGGATAATCAAATTTGCCTATTATGTAGGGCTCATAACTGGTATCAAATCCACATCCCTCACCAATTCAGTCACTCATCAGCAATTCATCAATGATACCTTGATGTTGACCAAGGCATCTATTGAAGATCTTAAAAAAATTAAATATATCCTAAAGCTTTATGAGGATGCGATTGGTCAGAAGGTGAATTTCAACAAAAGCAAAATATACTTCCTTAACACCCCACCCTTTGGGTAGATCAAGATAGCCAGGATCTTTGAGTGCTCCATATCCACTCTACCCACATTACACTTGGGCCTCCCACTATTCACAAGAGACACAGTTGAGTCAATGTGGAATAATGTGCTAGAAAGGATAAAAAAAAAATTATCAGGGTGGAAAGGACACCTATTGTCCCAGGCAGGCAAAGCTACCATAACCATGGCATCGCTCTAGAGTATCCCAATATATTTTCTATCTGTGTTCAAGGCACCGACTAGGGTGTACCAAAAAATTGAATAGTATAAAAAAAAATTCCTTTGGTTAGTGTCGAAAGCAAAATAGAAAAACCACCTGGTAGGATGGGATAAGGTGTGTCAACCCAAGGAGAATGGAGGCCTGGGCCTAAGAAAAGTATCTAATCTCAACATAGTGTTATTAGCAAAACAATCTTGGTGACTAATAACCAATGTAGAGAATGAATGGACAATGATCATCAAAAGAAAATATCTCCAAGGAACAAAGTTCCTGAGCAACACCATTCAAAGCAGAGGATAAGCCTTTTGGAAAGCTATCCTGACTAGCAGAGACTTAGTCAAAAAGGTATGAGATGGATATTAGGAAATGGATAGGAAATCAGTTTTTGGGAAGACAAATGGGTAAGGTAAGATGCTTTCAATTAGGACCCCAACTTAGCTAGGCTAAAAGACCATACTGTCAAGAAATTTGGGCCAAAGGTGGTAGATTTTTTAAGGAATTATAGGAATAGACGTCGATAGAGATCAATGTCTTAGAAGTAGAGTCCAAGGAACTTGAAAACATTCTAAGACAAAAATTCATACCTAAAGCGAAAGAAGACCACTTGAGGTGGTCAGCAACAGAGAGTGGTGAATTCACTGTTAAATCTGCTTATAAGCTACTGCTCCATCCTGAAGATCCTTGGTTCCAGACTAAGCTCGTGTGGACAAAGAAGTTGATCCCCAAGATATCCTTTTTTTTGTGGCTAGTGATTCAAGGAAAAATCCTCACCATTGATAATATGCTAAAGAAAGGAATTATTGTACCTAATAGATGTTATTTGTGTAGGGCAATCTGGGAATCAATCCATCACATCATCCTTAAGTGCCCTATATCTGCTACTATCCTAAATAGGATATTCCAAGCCTTCAATATTTCTTGGGTAAGACCATATTCCATTCATGAGCTATTCCTTCAATGGCCCAATCCCTTTATTAGCTTGAGGCTTAGATTCTTGTGGAATATTTATCTTCATCACTTCCTGTAGCAAATATGGTTAGAAAGGAACCATAGAGCATTCACAAAGTCAAAAATGGGTCTTATGTCAATAAGTAACAAAATCCTAGCTTTTACGAAAGAAAATATCTTAACTGACCATGTTGAGGCATAACCGATCCCCTCATGGGAGAAGTATCTAGCCCAATATTTAAGCATTCCCCTTGAAGATGATCCTAGTAAGCCAAATCCTAGACTTGGATCCAAGTGGATCCCTCCCCCTGTTGATTGGATTAAACTTACTTTGACAACATAGCCAAGGATAACCCTGGTCAATTAGGAGCTAGAGGAGTGGTTATAAATAATCAAGGTCATATGGTTTTTGCATTATCTGAACAACTCAGAACCATGACCAACAATGAAGCAAAAGTCAACACCCTTTTACGAGGATTGGAGTTAATGCAGGGGACTCAAGGCAAACTCATAGTGGAAGGATATTCATAGAACATCATCAAATTATTACAGAATGATAGGGAACCTCATTGGAGGATAGAGACCTACATTAAGGAATCTAGGATCCTTATTGGAAGTAAAAGAGATAGAATAGCTCAACAAGCTTTTCGAGAAGCCAAAAAAGTAGTGTATAAGTTGGCAAACATAGGGGTTGATGTTTATGGCTTGATAACGTGGATGCAAGATGCACCGTGTGATGTAGAGGACATTATCCAAATAGAGCACCAATGATAGGTACAATGTGGACCTTGGGTGACTTTCACCCATGCGTACATGGGGTCCTAACCCAAAGAAGAAAGGGTATTACATGGCTAACTTGGCTGAGTCATCCCACTAGGTTCACAAGAATAGTCAGCATGGAAAATTGCAGAAGCAGGTTTGGGTGCCATAGACATGTTGGGAAATCGGTTCGTAGGTTTCCAAGAAAGGACATTCATGGTTGGATGCGGTCACAAGAAAAACTATTGAAGATTATAGATTGTGATCCTGATAGATTTGTGTTGTTTGAAGGTCCTTGTATTTCCACCAAATATGCTAGCCCAAAACATTCCATGATTACCAAGCCAACGGATCCTCATCATTTTGAAGCTTGGCACACTGGCACATTCATCTTGCTAAAAAGAAATGCCAAGTGGCCAATCATCTAGGTGGAATGTGGGTCATGGCACATAAATAGATAGGGCACTCCTCACAATGAATATTTAACCATGAGTCATGAGGGTACCCAAAGACATCACCAAATCTCTATTAATTATGAATGCAGGAGGACGTCGAGCGATATCAATACTGAGTCATCGAATAGGCAAGTTGCTAATTTTACTGAGCTTAAGGAATTCATGATGTATGTGGATTTGAGCATGGTGGTCATGGAGCCTGTGGCCCAAGCTATTCTCACTAAGAGACGCTTCACTCAGTTATTCGACATTTTTTTGAGAGTGGAGGAAGACATAACTCTTGTTGTGATGGAGTCGTGGGAGGATGAACAGGTGGAAATTTGGCACAAAATTTTCATTAACATTAATCTATTGGCCACTCTCACAGGGTAGACAGTTAAAGTAAGATCGATCCACAGGCAAAAACACTATTGGGAGGTGGAATTATGTAAGTTCAAGGACAATACCAAAATCTTCAAGGAGGTGAAGAATGGACTGACCAGGGTGGACCTCCCTACATCGTGGAATGATGTCATGAAAAATGTGATGGATTTCATCATATTTGAGGACCCTGGCAAGGTTCTCCTTAGCTTTCATTATGCTTTTGTAAAAAAAAATTAGGATGTTAATCCCATAAGCATCCCCCAATTCCTGCTAAACTCCATGAATTACACCATTAAATTGTGTCATAGCAAGAAAGGTTCTGCCATGCCACTACACCAAGGCCTATATAAGGTCATTTACAAATTTTTCTTGCTCACCTCTCCCCAAGCTGAACCCCCTGCCTTACCCCAAACCGAGACTCACCATGCGGAGAGCTCCAGGGGCAGGGATAGCCGCGGTCTGCCAAAACCACACTGCGTCCCCGGCTAAGAAAAGAGGGGTGGATTTGGCTATCAGAGGAGGACCTGCAAGGAAGAAGCTGAAGATTGAGGAACTGGAGGGACCCACAAGATCCTCATTGAGGTTGAAGAACAAGAAAGTGCAGGGGAGTTCCAAACCCTCGAGATTTATTATGAGGACAAGGGTCCTGACTCGACAAACATGGTCCTCAAGCATTTCATCTTGAATTCATTGGCTAACATTATCCATCAAATGCAGGAGATATTTGAGGCACTTACAAAGGTATTTTTCAACAAAGGATACCAAGCCAAAAATCTAGTGGAGGCTAATCCGAAGATGGAAGAGGAGGACAAAGATGATGAGCAGAATGAGGATGAGGAAAATGAGGAATAGAACCATCCAAGAGATGACTCTGCGCAGGAATCATGTCTTGGCAAGGCCAAATTTGTTTATTTTGAGCCACTTTTTATTTATGCCCTATGCAGAGGGATTTATGTCTTTTTATTTTTTGCTATAATGGGTATTCCGGTTGCTGTTGATGGGTTTTTGTGGGTCAGGATTTTTTGGCTATCCATAATTTCTAGTGACTATTTGCAAGCGTCTGTCTATATAGATTGCTACAGGATGTAAGATTTTAGTTTATAAAATGGCCTAAGATGGCTAGTTAGGCTTAAGGATAGAGGATCCTCAAGATGTTAAGAATATGGCTCCTCAACGTTTAGCTAATTTTTGTACAAAGGTCTTGGGTCAACCTGTAAAACCTGGTAGTAATGGAATATTTAAATTATCAAAAAAAAATTCTCACTCCAAGGTCTTAAATATAATGCATATTTACCCCTAAACCATGGACCTCCATCCATTATATCATCTCTTATTTTTGAATTGGAGAAAATAATGAGAAAAATCCTTTTGAAAGAAAATTTGTGGAGTAATTTGAATTCACTCCCACTTCCACTTGATCCAATTTTAAATATTAGAAAATCCTAGCCAGCATTCATTAAAATTACATATTAACCCTCTAGTTTTGAGAATCATTATATCATGCTCAATTATCGCATCCTTGATAATCACTTTTGGTGAAGAACATGTTACCCAAATAGGGTTTTCCATTGATTCACTCTTCCTCTTATTGTTAGCTAGGGCATCCATACTTGCAACTTGGCCATTCATACTTTCTCTTTTTTATTGGTAAGATGGGTTTTGAAAGGATACCATAACCTTTTATAGAAAATTTCTAGTTAGGAAGAATGATCCCAACCATCTGAAACAAAAGGAAGCACCTTCTTCAAAACAACCAAGAAGAAAGATGAAAATAGATAGAGAAACCTTCGCAGGGTTAAAATAGGAAGCCTCAATGTGTTCAAATAGATCCTGCTCATGAGTTTTTTTTTTTTTTTAAAGCGAAAAACTCCTTGCAAAGCCACCTTGGTCTGAGAGACCACGAACAGGGGTTTCTACACCGTCAAAGTCACCCGAGGGTCGCACCCGACCCTGCTCGCACCAACATTATCAATTGGATTTTAGATACCCAATTCAGCTTTTTGGTAGGGTGGATATTTGAACCTGGGACCTCCCTTGGAGGATTGCCCTCTCCTCTCCAACTCACCTACAACACCTGGGTGTCTTGCTCATGAGTTTGGGTAAAACAATAGATGGTTCCATTTTATCATCCATCATGGGACAAAAAACCTACAAGAGGTGTTCATTGAAGCCGGTGCAGTACAATGTCTCCAAGTATGGCTCACAAAGACATTCTCCATGTTGAGCCAAAAGCTCCACATACCCCGAACATTCATTTTTTCAAGGTGAAGTTGATCGGCTGTAGAATATTACATTTAATTTTATCAATCCAAGGGAAATCTGGGTTAGATTTAAAAAGTAGCAATCCTGTATAGATATGATCGTAGAAATTAATACTAAGTCTAGCTCAATTTTTAGTCCAAAATTCATGCGTACACATTTACAAAAAGAAATATAAAATTTTGTAGGTATGAATTATGCAGAATATGGTAAATAAATGCAATCTATGGTGTATTTTAATTATGAGAATCGTCGTGCAATTTCTATATTTTATGTATTTTATAATGCAAATCTAACTAATTCTAATCTAATGCAGGGGGTGAAAGATCTTAGGGACTGTCGATTACGAGTGGGTCCTGCCTCCTAAGTGGCAGTGTAAGTTATTTTCCCCTAGTTTACTCTATCAGTAACTAAATTTTATGATTGTATACTAATATTTATACATAATCTATGAATGTAGGTTACAAATCTTTACAGATTCAAAGCATAGAATAAGAAAATAACAAAATTGATACAAGTTACCATATTTGAAGAAATACTATTTTATTGTTGAAGATTCAACTGTACAAGCTCCACAGAGTAGTCTGTAACATAATTAATTCAGAACAATGTTGTATAATGAATAATGTAGCAGGAGGAGTTCTCCTGGTTTTTGATGTATTTTTATACTAAACTAATACAATACACACAACTTTTTCCACGTATTTGTCTTGCTTGAATTGTGGAATGATGATTGTACGTAGATCACAAGATAACCTAAGACTAAATAAACTTTATTTTATCTTGGACCTACAAATATTCCTATTGGTCCAAGTGGCACCTACATAAAATATTATTTATCTAACTAACTCGTAATATGCCTGTGTAAGACTTTTCAATTTCTTTATTTTAGGAAGTCTTAACAGCTTTTACAACTTACAAATAAAATCATTACAAATCCTTTCATAAGGTTTTATCAACTAGAGATATTCTCGTAACCATAATGGAGAAGCAAGATATGTTGAAACAATAAAGATATTTGATTACCGTCCATTTGATTATGATGTCAATGTTATGCCATCCACATTGTGTCGTCCACGGTCAATAACTTGATGGAGATAATTCCTTAGAAGTGATCTTTTACCTTAAGTAATTACCGTCAGTAATTACTTTCGGTAACTGCCTTTAATAATTTGAGACCATCCACTGAATTTTACCAACTGCTAGTTGTTCTTCTTCATGTCCGAGGTACATGTTGTAAGTTCTTTATCATTAACCTACATTTAACTCAAAACTCGGGCAATTTTTATGTAAGTTAACCGTAAATAGCATATTACCATATTTAACCATTTCCATTAATAATTCATATTTTATTGATAATAACATGTAAAAATATATCAATTATTCCAGTAAAACAAGTAATTCTGATACAAAAATTAGTAACAATTAATCTCTCACCATTCCCCCAGACTAAAGCTTATGCATGTCCTCATGCATACAGAAAATATAAATATAAGGGAAATAACAGATTTATGCATGCATTATAGTTTCATAAGAAGTATTACAATATCAAGAGATTAGAATTTATAAAACATGCTCATTTTTGTATCAGAACTTCACAATAATTTTCACAAAAATAATACAAAATCAGAATATCAATCAAATTAGAAATTAAATATGTCATATCTTGTATAGATATCAAAGTATAGTAATCCAATAACCATAATAATCTCTAGAATAATTAAAATCATAATGATTTGCATTAAACTTAAACATATTTCTAAACACATAAAGAAAACAAAATACGATATAAAGAAAATAGCTTTTGTATTTTGCAAGTACTATCTATCCATTCATTTATGTACAAATATACAAATAAATTGTTTTTAAACATCATATTCAGAAATAAAATGAATATATATATAATATATAAGTCTGATAAATACTAAAAAGTTTTTAATGATCACTGATCACTGGGTTGAGATTTTGGAAGGTCGTCCTCTTGTCCTAGGTGATTTCCATTCCTTCGTAACCTGTTGCATCTGTATTTTAGTTTTTTGGTTCGTAGTTGTTGTTGTAACTAGTGTTTCTATAGTAATAGTCTTAATGTGTTTGATTTCTTGGTCACTTTTCTTCTGTTTTGCAACTTTAACCTAAGAAGAATGAATATCCTCATTGTGAACCAACAGTTCATCTTCTAAGGCAGAGTCTTTATTAGCTGGCACATTTGGTTGAGAGATATCCTCAATTTTTTTAGAACTATATTCATCGAGAATTTTTTAAAAGTCAATAATTTTAAGAGTGGATATAGTATTACCAGCGTTGACTAATTTCCTAGACTTTCTCTCGGATGTAGACGATTTTTGCAGGGAAGTTTCAATAGGTGGTGATCGACTGACAGGATTTGCAGGACCTGTAACTTTATCATCTCTAAGATTTTTAATTAATTTGAACTGCACAGAAAGAGCTTGCTGAACAATTTTATGTTGTTCTACTAAATCCATACTTAGTTCATCAAATTTTATTTAGAGAGATTCATTCTGTGCTTTGAGATAAGACAAGGTTTTGTGAGCAGTTTCATTTATAGGTAATTTTGGATCCTGGTCTTCTTCAGAACTTTCTATTATTTTTGTTTCTTTCCTAGATTGAATTCTGAATTTAACATTTTTTCGTTTTTTCTTTGAACTTCCAGGTTTTCCAACATGGTCATCAGAGTCACTTTCCTCTTATGTAGATTGTGCATCTTCAAATTTGGAGCACTCCAAAATTTCAGGTGCATTAGACTCTTCCACAATTCGGCTCCATGATGCTTTTACTTCATGAGTCTTTTTTCAGAATTATAAGTTTAATCAGACCATGATGAGAAATTAAATGTAACTTAGGTTGTCCTTCAAAATTTTTTGGTTTAACTCTTAGAACTACATATTTTAATGACTGACATAAGAAGTATGGAAGATTAATAACACAGTCCTCTTTGTCAAGGTATTCTAGGTTAATAAGCATTTGAATGTGATAGGCAAACATAATAGACATTTGACCTTCAACAATAAAGAACTTGATAATGAGGACACCTACCTCTTGCCAAATAAGAGGGAGTGTAGAGGTTGTTATCGCTCTAATTGAACCTTCTTTGTTTCTTATAAGTTAACATTTTCATAAAATCTCTTTACTAGCTGAGTGACACTTTTAGTATTTTTGTAAAAGAGTGCACCAACATTAGGCAGGTTTAAAATCTCATAAATCAGACTTGGGGTTATCTTTATTTTTAGATTTTTGACATGAGTGACCATAGTATTAGGATTACAATTCAAGATAAAATGTTGTGCTACCCCTACATCGTGTCCTTTAAATTTGGTAAGCGCCTCCCACCAGCGAGCATTTTCAAATAGTTCGATCACAAAGTCACTCGGACTTTGTGTGTCAATGGAAGATGGTTCGCTATATTTTTGGAATACAGGCTTGGGCATTGTGATTATAGATATCCTGCAATATTGGAAGACACGGGAGTAGTTTTAGAGGCTAGCAATAATTTCTTGATATAAAACACCTTTCTTTATGTTTATATATTTTTATATGAGTTTTTTTTCTTTTTTTTTATATATTTTTAGCATTGAAAATATACAGGGTAAAGTTTTTTTTAAAAGAACAAAAACGTAAATCATACATTGAAGGTAGAGCTAAAAATACATAATTTATACAAAAGAAACAAGATTATAAAAGCAAATATGTAATTTGTACAGAAAGAACAAAATTATGAGAATACGTAATTTGTACAAAGAACAGAATAAAAATAAATACGTAATTTGTACAGAAAAAAATGTATTAACATATAATCTACTTCAGATAAAGCCCTAAAAAAAAAATTCTTTTTATTTTAACTGTACCAGAAAGCAAGGGTTTAGTAGATAAAACTAAAAAAAAATTCATATCTTTTATAAAGAAATCTACTAATTGAAAAATTTCCCAATTTAGAATCAAAGTTCCTAATTTGCAGAATGAAGAATTTCTAAGAAAAAATTTTACCCAGTATATATTTTTTTAATTTCTCAAATAAAATTGAAATTTTGCCCAGAAATCTAAAAATTTTCAAATAATATCAGGGTTAACAATTTTGGTTTAGGGCTTTTCACAAATTTTGGAAATTGGGACTCAAAAATTAGGGATTTCATATAATTTTGCAATTTAGAGCTCAAAATTAAGGGTTTCATGTAATTTTGAAATTTTAGAGCTTAGACATTTAGGGTTTTCAAATAATTTTGAAATTTTAGCATCAGACATTAGGGTTTTCAAATTTTGAAATTTTAGAACTCAAAAATGAGGGCTTGCATATAATTTCGAATAACTAGAATAATTAGGGCTAGAGTAATTTCGAAATTCAAAAATTCTAGAGCTTTAGAAATTGGGGCTTTTTATAGATTCTTCGAGAACTAGAATAATTGCAATCCCTAGAATAGAAAATATGCCTTGAAATTCAAATTTTATACAAAATAGACCTTAATGTTGGATAATTTAGGTCTAATATCTGGAGAACTTTGATTAAAAGCAAAAAAAATACCTTTTAATAACAAGGACGACAAAAAGAAAGAATAAATAAAAATAATAGAAATGATATCTTACCTGTCGCCTGTCGCAATCGCAGAAGAAAATGGCATCCACCTCACGTAATTCACTCTCAATCAAGGTTTTTTTTTTCCTGTCACCCAACTCGTCAATCGTAGAAGAAACTCAGGGAATTGCGGAGCATAGCGCTAGGATAATTTTAATTTTTAGATTTCCTACATAGACTGGTAAAAATTTGAATGCCCCTGTCTGCATGGCTACATGCAACGTAAAAAATAGAAGGTAAAATCTTTGTGGCGAAGAAACTAACCACCTTTTACCCTAACATTTTACCCTAGCTATGATCGATGGTGGAGGTTATGCATTCGTACAATCATCGACGAAAGGTTTGTTTAGATAACACAAGTGGTAAGGATCAATGGTGTATATCACACATCACCTTGCTTAACCCTACGATCAACGGTGTAGCGATCATCATGCTTTTTGTTTGTTTGGAGTGTTAAATGACCATCGATAGTTATATAATCGACAGTGGAAAGATCGATCCAGGACTTTCTAAACCATTGGTTAAAAGTGAATGCCATGTGATCTATTGATTGGATTAAAAATCGATGGTCCGAACCTTTATACTCGATAGAATTAACATTTGACATGTGGTAATGGTTCTTTATGCCACCTTCCTTGTTTACGACAGCCAAATTATATTATGATATAAGTCATGGTTTAGGTTTTGTTTGAATTTACTAAGTTTAACAATATGGTATGTTTATGGTATGTTATGTGGTACGTTTAGGTTATGTTTATGGTACGTATATGTTTTTCTTTTGAAAAATTTGAAAAAACTTGTATTAAAACAAAGATCAATTATAATATGGGAAGATACTCTTCCCGGTCGAATTCAGAGAGAACACAAGATTACAATAGTAGAAGAAGATTTGCAATGGAGCCAAATCTCCTGAACCATTAACTAGCTAGCAGGGGATCGGCATGGACAGTTGATGCAACTTGTCATGAAATCGTGACACTATTCTTCTCCTTAGGCCGCAAACATGCAACATGTCACGATATCGCGACACCTTTCCCCTTTGGCCACGAAAAAGCAACATGTCATGATATCGTGACATTTTCCTCCTTTGGTCACGAAAATTCAACAAGTCACGATATCGTGACACTTTTCTCCTTTGGGCACAAAAGTGCAACATGTTGCGATATCGTGACACTTTTTCTCTCTCGGCCGTGATGAAGCAACATGTCGCGATATCGTGACACCTTTTCTCCTTTGGCCGTGAAAATGCAACATGTCGCGATATCGCGACACCATTTCTCCTTTGGTCATGAAAATGCAACATGTCATGAAATTGCGACACCTTTTCTCCTTTGGCCGTGAAAATGCAACATGTCGCAATATCGCAACACATTTTCTCTCTTGGCCACAAAAATGCAACATGTCGCGATATCGCGACACCTTTTCTCCTTTGGCCACGAAAATGCAACATGTCGCGATATCGCGACACCTTTTCTCCCTTGGCCGCAAAAAAGCAACATGTCATGATATCGCAACACCTTTTCTCCCTTAGCCATGAAAAAGCAACATGTCATTATATCACGACACCTTTCCTCCCTAGGCTGCGATGAAGCAACATGTCGCGATATCGCGACACCTTTCCTCCCTTGGCCACGACGAAGCGACATGTCGCGATATCACGACAACTTTCTGCCCATGACCGTGATGACGCAACATGTCGCGATATCATGACAACTTTCCTCTAGCAACCGCGACGGTGCAACATGTCGTGATATCACGACAAATTTCCTCCAACGACCGTGACGACGCAACATGTTGTGATATCACAACAAATTTCCTCCAGCGACCACGACGGCGTAACATGTCGTGATATCGTGACAAATTTCCTCTAGTGACCACGATGGTGTAACATGTCGTGATATCGCGACAACTCTCCTCCAGCGACCGCGACGGCGCAACATGTCGCGATATCGTGACAACTTTCCTCCAACAACCATGATGGCACAACATGTCGTGATATCATGACAACTTTCCTCTAGCGACCACGACAGTGCAAGATGTCGTGATATCATGACAACTTTCCTCCAATGACCACGATGGTGCAACATGTCGCGATATCATGACAACTTTCCTCCAGCGACCGCGACGGCGCAACATGTCGCGATATCGCGACAACTTTCCTCTAGCGACCATGATGGCGCAACATGTCGCGATATCACGACAACTTTCCTCCCTTTGCTTTTTCTTTGATCATTGGCTCAAGGACCTTTCCAGACCCTGTCTAATCACCTCATCCTCAATATCCATGTCCCTGTGCAACTGAACTCCAACCTCCTTTTTCGCACCCATCTTAGCCAAAAAGTCAGCCGCTTTATTCAAATCTCTACTCTCATAAACTGGGATCATGTCCTCTAATTCCTTCCATAATTCTTTAATTTGGGTAACAAGAGCCCTCAACCTCCAAGCTTTCAAATCAAAGTTCCTCATGCAGTCTAGAGCTCCAACCATTATTTGCGAGTTTGATTCAAGAATAATCCTGTGGTGGCCATGTTTCACTGCCCAAACAGAAGCAGACTTGATGGCAATGGCTTCGGCTTCATTGTTAGTGGATCTTCCCAGGCCTTGTAATTCCCAATAGAGCACAGTCCTAGCATGGTTTCAGCACACCACTCCAATTTTGGTTCTACCCGGATTGCATTTTGCAGCTCCATCAGTATTGATTTTAATCCAACCTTCAGGGGGAGGTTTCCAACAATTTTTGTCCAGTCCCTCTTGCATTTCAGGGCATTCTTCCAAAGCTCCAATGCCAATTTGAGCTTCCTCCTCAGCATGAATAGCCATAGTTTCGGTAACCTTGCTCCAAATGGTCTGCCAAACCCCGTCTAGAGTAGTAAAAGTTTCTCTAAAAATTTTGGCATTTCTTTCCAGCCATACTTGCCACCAGATAAAGCTTAAACCGAGCTCCCAGCAAAAATGAAGAGCTTTAGATTTGAATCTACCTTTCTGCCATTTTTCCCAGATATTCATCCGGTTCAGGTCACCACTTACTTGAATTTTAAAGTAAGTAAACCAACGCAACCAAATCTATCGGGTGAAAGGGCAACCAAACAACAAATGGTCAACAATTTCCTCGCTCTTGTAGCATAGTACACATTGAGAAGGGCTGATGATACCTTTTGATCTAAGATTATCAAAAGTGAGGATTCCTTTGTGCATGCACTTCCAGGCAAAAAAGTTAACTTTCGGCTAGCCTTTAGAGTGCCAGATTTTCCTCCAGTCCTCAAATTGAAAAGTATGAGGGGGGGTTCTGGGAGAATGTTGTCATATCCGTCCTTTACTGTATAGATGCCAAGACTCCCAAAGCACCAAGCTAATTCATCCTCCATGTCTCCCTTTGTAAGAAATATTTCTGTCAGAATTTTAGTCATGATAGGTGACAAATCCGGAGGGATTAAAATGGGCCACTCATCCAACTTCTTGAACTGCTTAAACTTACACTCCCCTAGCTGAGTAGTTGTGAAATAAATTTCAATACGGATCCATCCCTTGGCTTCAATGGCTGCTTTTATTGGTAGTAATTTTGGAAATTTAGCAATGATGGGTGGGAACTGATCCCAAGAATATGTCTAGAAATGAGCCTTCTCCCCTCTTCCCACTTTCCAAAATAAGTGGTCTTTAACAACTTGAGACCCTAACTTGAGAGCCTGCCAAACTAGGGACCCAGTACCATACAAGGGGATGCGAGCTACATCAATTGGGTTGGCCTATCCCAGGTATTTTCTAGTTAGGATTCTACTAAAAAAGGAGGTGGGTTGGGAGATCCATCTCCAGTACAGCTTTCCAGCCAAAGCTTTATTATTCAACTTAGATTTTCTCAAACCCAAACCTCCTTTAACCTTGGGCTGGGTAACTTTGTCCCAACCCACTAAGGCCCACTTTCTCTCTCCCTTTGCTCCTTCCCATAAAAAATTTCTAACCATCCTATCCAACTCTTTCCATATTGTAAATGGGGCAGCCAAGATAGAGAATTTGTAAATTGGCATGGCTTGAATGACTGACTGTAAGAATTTTAATCTGCCACCATAACTTAACCACTTGTGAGACCAGTGATTAATTTTGTCCTTGATACACTCCAACAGATTCCTCCATGTGTCTAATTTCAGCTTCTTAAAGTGCAAGGGGACCCCCAAGTAAACCATTGGGAGAGAAGTCCTTGTGAATCCCAGGATTTCTAAAATTCTATTCTAAAGCCTTTGCTCCAGATTAAAAAAAAACACTTTGGATTTCTTGTCATTAATGACCTATTGAGTAGCCCTGAGATAGACATTACGAGTATCCCTAATCATTCTTGCTTCCCTAAAGCTGGCCACTCCCACCAAACCAATGTCATCCACAAACTATAGGTGCGTTAAAACTTTGTCACCCACCCTGATACCCAATAATCTACCTTGCTGTCTTCTCCTCAAGAAAAGTCTGCCAAGACCTTTAGCCAAAATGAGAAAAAGATAAGGAGAACATGGATCCCCCTGCGCGAGCTCCCGAGTAGCTCCAAATGGTTGTGAAGGAAGGCCCTTGATTAGCACAGAGTAAGTCAGGGTAGAGACACGACTCATGACCCACTCTATCCGATCTCGAGAGAAACCAAAGATCGCCATCATTTTAGCTAGGAAACTCCATTCAACCCCGTCATAAGCCTTTGACATGTCCAGGTTTATGAACATCCCTTTATTACCAAAAGTGTGCATTGAATGGATTGCTTCCTGGGCCACAACCACCCCATCCAGAATCTGTCGTCCCTCAACAAAACCCCCTTTCTCAGAGGAGACAATGTTGTGAAGAAGAGGTTTTAAGCGCTCAGCCATTACCTTTGTGATTATTTTGTATAGCACATTACATAAGGCAATAGGCCTATAATTTGAAATATGAACCCCCTCCTCCCCTTTTGGAATTAAGGTAATGAAAGTGTGGTTTATAGCTTTAAGCATTCTCTTATTTTCTCAGGACTCTTCTACAAAAACCCTTACATCTTCCTCTAAGTAGTCCCAGAAAGCCTAAAAAAACTCAATTGGGAAGCCGTATGGACCTAGAGTTTTACCAGTGCTCATTCCAAAGACCATAGTTTTCAATTCATCTCTATCAATGGGTTTGAGGAGGGCCTAATTTTCATCCTCAGAAATAACAGTAGGTATGACAGAAATAACTTAATTTTGGGCTTCTACATCTTGTACCACACTTTCCTTAAAAAGCTTAGAAAAATAATCCATAGCATGGGAATGTATACCTGGAAGTGTATTAAAGGAATGACCGTTCTCATCTTGAAGGGCCTCCATCTTATTCATCTGTCTTCGAGCACAAGCATTCCGATGAAAGAATTTTGTATTTATGTCCCCTTTTAATAACCAGGTGGTTCTTGCTCTCTGCTTCCAATAGGTCTCCTCCTGGTTGTCAATGTCCTCAACCACTGTACGCAAGGCATCATCCTCAGCTTTGAGCTGGTCTGTAATTACTCCTTCTTTGAACTATTTTTGGACCTCATCCCATCTGGCCACCAATGAAGCTCTTTGGGCCTGGAAGTCTATTTTATTAGCACGCCTCCAATACTTCAACTGAGCTTTGATATATTGTAGTTATTTGTGGATTCTGAACATTGCTCTCCCATAATCTGGGTGGCATTCTTCCCACCACTGTGGAATTTTCTCCTGAAGTTCTTCTTTCTGTAGCCAAAAATTCTCAAATCTAAAAGGTTTGTGATGCTGCCCCATACTAGTCCCGCCTTCCAACAGAATGGGACGGTGATCCGAAACCGGGCCTTCTAAAATCTAAAAAATTATATTCCATTTTACAAACGCCTCCTCTGAAACCAGAAAATGATCTAGCTTAACCTTCCTGCTATGTGGCTCCCACATTTTATTAGTCCAAGTGTAGTTAATGCCAGGACATTTAATGTCCACTAAGTGCAAAGCCTAGACTTGGGCAATCATGAAACGGTCCCCTGGGTCCAAAAATGGTGTTCCCCCTTCCTGGTCTCTAGAAGATAATTTAGCGTTAAAGTCCCCCGCTATAATCCTGTCTCGATATTCCCTTGAGGTTCGCATGTTATGCACAGCTTTCCACTGCCGCCTCTGACCATCTAGGTTTTGATACCCATAAAAGTTTGTGATTAGAACGTGTTTCACAGTGACATTATTCCTAAAAAGAGAAGTGAGAACCCCACTCCAGGCAATATGTTCTATTGTAGACCATTCAAGAGATTTCCATAGAGTAACAATCCCCCCTGAGGCACCTTGGGCAGCCACATCCATATGACCAGCACCCCTCCAAATTTTTTTGACTATTTTGGACATAAGATCTAATGACATCTTAGTCTCCTGTAAAATCAAATAATCAGTATTACGATTCTCTAAAAGTCTTCGAACAGCAGATTGATGGGTTCTGCTATTTAAACCCCTCACATTCCATGATTTTATAATCATTGGTTACCCTGGGAGCAATAAGAGTCTATTGTCCTCATCGATCCTCCCATGATCAGTTTGTCTCCTTGGGCTGCTAGCAACTCCTTATTGGATCTTCTACCTACTCCCTGAGAATTGCTGTTTTTTGATTTTTTTTCTACCTAGGTTATCCCCAAAGTTGGCCTTTCCATGTTCTTCTCTAGTATTACCATGTTGACATCCTGAGATACTGTCTGCTTCTAGTTATGCACTACTAAAGCCCCTGAACACACTGGCTATGATACTTCACAGAGTTCAACTACCTGCTGTATGACAGGAGGAGAAGAGAGAGGGAGTTGCCCGAGAATATTAGAATTTTCCTTAATACCCTCCATGCCCTCCATAAATTGTTCCTCTTCATCAACCAGTGACTTAAATAGCTCATACCTATTGGCAGGCCTGAGATGGGATTACTCCTTTCCCTCTTTTTTCTTTGTTCGTATTTTTCTTCTGGGTTGTTCAAAACCCTCTCTCTGAGCTTCCTGGCCCTGAACGGTGCTATTATAATCTTTATTAAGTGTTGCCTTATCCTCTTTAGGCAAGTTTGGCATTCCTAAAGGGGCCTCCATTTTAGCATTCATATTATTAGGGCAGAAACAGGCCAAATGTCCATGTTTGTGACAAACCCTACATCTAAAGGGTAGGGCCTCATAGTCCAGATTGTTGAATCCGAGGAGAGACCTGCCAATTCAATTTCCATCTCTACCAACAAAGGCTGGCTGAGATCCATATCCACACATATTCTTGCATACACCACCATGATTCCTTCAAGTGTGTCTCTGGCAACACCCATATGTCTTCCAATAGAATTGCCAATCCTTGCCAACACCTGCTCACTCCATAATTCCATTGGGAGAGCATATAGTTGGATCCATACTGGGACAGCAGTAGGTTCAATTCGGGGATCGAATCCCACTCTCCATGGCTGAACAAATAGCCCTGCCAGGCCATGACTTTTCTTCTTTGAATCGAAAGCCTTATTTCTATTGGCCAAAGATGAAAAGCTAACAATAAAATATCCATTGCTAATAAACCACAATGAATACTCACCGTGAGGCTCCTAGTTTTGGCAGATCCAAGAGTGCAAAAAATTTAGGGAAGGACGTATACCCATGAACTTGCAGATTAAATCATGATTAGCTCTATAAATGATTGATTCTTCAACCATACTTGGCTCAATGACAATTTTTGGCCTAGTTTCGACCTGCGGCAAACATCCATTCACACGAGGTGCTGTCGACCTATTCCTAGCAGCCGTGAAGAGCATTTTATATGCCATTTTTTGAGCTTCGTCATTCTTTGGAGGAGAATTTTCTTTAAACAAATCTGCATATGAGCTGCTACTCCCTGGAAAAGGAGCCGGAGAAGTCCCCATTGGACCCTCCTTGGGCACTGATCTAGCCTTCAGATCCACCGTACCCTGAAGGCACTTCTGCAATCCAGCTGATGCCCTAGATTTTTTGAAGTTCCAGAAACCCTAGTTCAGAGGAAAATATATATATGTTTTCGGGTATGTTGCGCTTCTTGGACTATGCTCTGAATATAATAATTATAATATTATATAATTTATTATATATATTGTATAATATAAAATATATAAGATATGTTATATTTTTTCGAATAATTATAATATTATATAGATATTTAAAATATTTATATTATATTATTAATAATTATTAAATATGTTATATAAATAGTTATATTAAATTATTTTTTTGGTAAATAAAAGTCTTCATTAATTACCGGGTTTTGGAGGTTAACCCAAAACCTATTACAATATCTAGCCTTCTACTGAGATTGTAGATCCTAGTCATCCTTGAAACTTTCTTACTAGAAATTGTGTTGAATCCCCTACAACACCTTACTAACAAAGCACACCCATACCTAAACATAACTGTAAACATTACTTACATTGACAGGAATTGAAGTTTGGAACTTTGCACTTGTGAAACCTATTGCTTGCCCATTTCCTATTCTCTGTCGGAATCTTCCAAGGCTTACACCTCGTTACCTTCATTTCCAATTTGGTATGATTTAGAGGGAAACCCCATAGTTATTACCAGCTCCATAGGGAAAGAAAACCCATTCATATTTCTCCTTAACGGGTAGGTTTCTTTTCATGACTAATAATGTTTTCCACTTCACTTGGCACACCTTGTGTCCATGTCACCAAACTACCAACATCAACACCTATGTTGGCTAATTTGTCAACTGAACCATTGTCCTCACGGTACACGTGATGAGCCCTCCTATTATGTCTTGCCACAAAAAGGATCCTCACTTCATGGATGACTCCCTAAATTATCCATGGAGGTTTTTTGCCATTGGTTAACAGGTTGATGATGTTCATGGAATCACCTTCAATCATCAAGTTACCTTGAGTTGCTTGGGCTACTTGTAACCCTCTCCAAAGGGCTCTAGCTTCTGCTTCATTATTAGTTCTGATTCCTAATAGTTCAGCGAAGGCCTTGACCAAATTTCCTTGATGATCCCTGATTATTACTCCAGCTCCAGCTCTTCCCGGGTTCTCCTTGGCTGCACCATCAAAATTTAGTTTAAACCAACCCTAGGGGGTGGTTTCCTAGAAATCCCATTTCTGGGATTGGGCAAAGGAATGGAAGGTTTGTACTCAATACCTAAGGCCCGAGCTAATTGTTTTTCTTGAGGAATAATTGAGTGGTTCACATCCACTAAGGTGCTAAGGTTTTCTTTCACAAAGACAATAATCCTGTTGATGATGGTTTTTGGGTTGTGAATGGTATCCTTAAAAGCTCTATGGTTCCTTTCTAGCCAAATCTTCCAGAGAAAATGATGCCAACAGATTTTCCATAGGTACTTAAGTTTTAGGCTAACAAAGGGTTGATGCCATTGATGGAACACTTTGGATATAAGAGCAGGCTTAACCCACGAGATCCTAAAGGCTTGGAAAAGTTCATCCAAGATGGACTCCGCTATCGGACACTCCAGAAACAAGTGTTGGGTTTTCTCCCATCCTGCCCTATACATGTAGCAATAGTTAGCAATAACCATACTTTTGGATAACATATTGTCCATAGTGAGGATTTTTCCTTGAATCACCAACCATGAAAAAAAGGATATTTTAGGAATTAAGCCTTTGATCCAAACCAAACTCGGTTGAAATTGTTGACCTTCCACATTGAGAAGCAAATTATAGGCATACTTAACTATGAAGTCACCACTTTCAGTCTCAGCCCAAACAATGTGATCTTCATCCTCTCTAGAGGGAATAATTTTCTGAGTTAAAATATTATAAAGCTCTTCAGACTCTGCTTCAAAACCCTGTACTCTGATGTGTTTCCACCTGTTGATATTTATATCTTGCCACATATAATTTGCAACCTTCTTCCCAATATGCTACTCCATATGCTCTTGAATCCTAGTCAAATGATGATTCTAGGATAACTCAGCTCTCACCCACCGATCCTTCCAAAAGTCTATTGTTTGCCTATTTCCTAGAATCCATCTAAGACCTTTCTTAACAAGATCCCTGCTTGTGAGGATTTCCTTCCAAAAAGCAGATCCCCTGCTTGCTAAGTTGTCATTAAGGAAGTTCACACCTTGGAGGTATTTCCTCCTAACTATGGCAGTACATTCATTATTGACCTTAGTCAATAACCACCATGCTTTTTTGGCTAATAGAGCTGTATTGAGATGAGCAACTCTCCTCAATCCTAACCCCCCATCAGATTTAGGTATTTAAACCTTGTTCCAACCTACTAAACGGATCCTTTTCTTATCCTTAGTCCCTGAGCAGAGAAATTTTTTTTGAAGCTGCTCAATTTTGTGATACACCTTGCTAGGAGCTCTGAATACTGATAGGAAGTAAACAGGTATACTTTGAAGTGAAGCCATAGTTAAAACTGCTTTGCCTGCTTGAGATAACAAATGTCCTTTCCAACCTGCTAGCTTTTTTTGGATCCTCACCGAACTATGTTCCACATTGATCCTTCAAGTTTCCCTGTAAATAGGGGAAGACCTAAATAGGAGGTGGGAAGGGATGCAATCTGACATTCCATGATCCTTGCTATGCTTTTTTGCCTAGGAATTGGGGTATTGATGAAATAAAGTTTGCTCTTATCAAAATTAACTTTCTGTCTAGTCGCTTCTTCATACATTATGAGAATTTTTTTAATCCTTCTTTCCTCAACCACAGAAGCCAAAGTTAGTAGCAATGTATCATCAACAAATTGTTGATGTGTCACCAGGGCAGTTAGTGATGTGGCCTTGATACCTGATATGAGTCCATCTACCGCTGCTGCCTTAATGGTTCTTCCCAAGGCCTCAGCTACAATGATGAACAACATAGTACTTATGGGATCTCATTTTCTTAGACCACATTTGCTTTGAAAAAAACCTGCAGTAGACCCATTAACCAAAATTTAAAAACAAGGCTTAGAAATACACTCTCTTATTAACTTGACCCATTTCATGTTGAAGCCAAATTTTAATAAACTGCCTCTAGGAATTCCCAATTTATCCTGTCATACGCTTTGTTCATGTCTAACTTTAAAGCCATGACTACTTTTTTGGTCTGAGTGGCTGTATGAAGAGCCTCATGAATAGTAATAACTCCATCTAAGATTGATCTTCCTTGTACAGAACTTCCTTATCTTGGATCAATGATAACCGATATAACTTTCTTCAAACGGTTGGCTAAAACTTTGGATAGAATTTTATAGGATATATTACACAGGCTAACCGGCCTAAAGTCAGCCATAGTCTTGGGGTTGGGGCCTTTAGGGATCAAAGCAATGAAATTTGAATTGAAACCCTTTGGAATATGATTTGAACTTTGGAACTCCTTGATGGCAGCAATAACTTTTGCTCCAACAATATCCCAACAAACTTGGAAAAACCGCGATGAAAACCCATCCGACCCAGGAGCTTTGTCAGGATTAATGTTAAACAAATCCTCCTTGATCTCTTCATCTAAAAAAGCTATTGTAAGAGACTCATTAATCATTTCATCAATGATTTGTGGAATTAATTGAAGGAGAGAGTCCTTTGCTTGGGCATTACAGGCTCGTTCTTCACCCAATAATGAACTGAAAAAATTAACAGCCTCGTCCCTAATCTCCTGAATGTTTTGAGTTGAGGATCCATCCACCTTAGTTAAATTTCTAATATTATTGTTGCTTGTATTGCTCAATGTGGTAACATGGAAATATTTTGAATTAGAGTCCCCTTCCTTTAGCCATAATGCCCTTGATTTCTGCCTCCAATACATCTCTTCACAAGCTAAAATATTATAAAACTAACAAAGGTTTTCCTTCTCTTTAGTCCTTGTCGCCTCATCATAGGTTCCATTTTGGATTTTGCTTTCTATTATTCTCATTTTTCCCCCACTACTCTCTTATTCTCAAAAATATTTCCAAAGACTTATTTATTCCATATTCTAAGGTTGTTTTTCACCATCTTAAGTTTTTGAGATAGTTTGAAGGAAGCACCTCCCTGGATAGGCTGCTGCCACCATTCCTCTTTTCGTTTCTTGAAGTCCAGATGTTTAACCCACATTGACAAAAATTTGAATGGCTTTTTAAAGGAGTTATCCTGAAATGCCTCCTATAGAATAAGATTATGGTCTGAAGCGCATTTAGGAAGGGCTTGTAACACATAATCACCAAACATTGTTGTAGCTTCCTTGGCTAAAAAAAACCTGTCCAACCTTTCTTGAATCAGCTGACTTCCTATCCTCTTGTTACTCCATGTAAATTTGGATCCTTTGAGTCTTACATCCATCAATTCGTTTGTGTTAATGAATTCATTGAAGTGAAGTCCTCCATGCTCCTTGAGAGTAACCCAGATCCTACCTTATTATCAGATGGGTAAATGGGGTTATTGAAATCTCCCCCAATCACCCAAGGAATGTCTTTAAAAACTTGGCTCAATTTCCCCAAAAACTCCCATAGTTCAAACCGCCCTTGGTGGGGGCATAAACATTTGACATAATCCAATTCTTATTAGTATCAAAATCATGAAATATTATGCTTAAGACTCTTTCATTTGACTGAATAATACTTCCTTCTATTTTAATAGGATCCCATAAGATCATGATGCCCCCAGATGTTCCTCTCGCCTGTTGAAATGCCACTTCCCCTTGCTTCCAAATCCTTCTAGCTATAAGTGATGATTGTGCCGCATCTATTTTGGTTTCTTGAAGAAAAATAATAGTAGGATTCCAATCCTTCCTTATAGACTTCACCATCCTTTGTTTTGGTGGGCCATTTAGGCCTCTCACATTCCATGAGAGAACCTTCATTTAGACTATTTGATATTTTTTCCCCGCCCCCTTCCCTGATCTAAAGGGGGTTTGTCAATTTTGCTATTATCCTGGATAGGAATAGCTTATTGTAACAATGTTCTTTGCTTTTCGTTTGCAATTTCTTCATTGATTTTCATTCTATAGTGCTCTATTGTAGATATTATCCCTTTCTTTCTTTCACTTCCATAATCTATTGGAGGCTTGGTAGTGCTTCTAGCCTATTTTGGACTGAAATGAGGGGGCATATACTGTGATAGTCTAGGGCTTGAACCTTCTTCCTAATTTTGGGGGTTTTCAATTCCCTCTTTATCCTCAGCCTTGTTTTGGTTCACCTCTCCTATATGGTTCCTAAATAAGGGGCTTTCCTTCAAGGAAAATTTTACCATTGGGCTTGTCTGATAAGGGATAATTTGCTCCACTACCAGATTAGGAGCTACATTCCTAGCTCTTGTTTCCACAAATTCGACTCTTGACTCTATTTTTTCCATTTTTAAACTGAAATGACCTGGAAATTTTCATCATTTTGAGCATAGCTTTTGGGGATTTTTTTCATAGTTGTGGATAGTCCCGATTTGGATGGGGAGTCGAGGGTTTCAGGAAACTTGACACTAATGGTATCATCCTTACTGTTTTCTTTTTCAACTTCTATATTTTCTAGGATATCAAACATGTTCAATATGGGATCTTTATTACATACCTTATGATTTTTACCTCCCTTATTATGTTGCTTTCCTTTCTCCTAGATTTTTGCCAGTTCTATGTTGGCTTGGTCAGCCTGGTTATTCTTAACTTGTCTGTATCCTTCCAAGTTAAGACGCAGTCCTTGAAAATTTGGGATCCCTCTCCCATTAGCTTTCCCTAGAAAACCTTCGCTCGTGGCTTCCTTGTTTGCAGTTATTGTCAGACATTGGGCATGAAGGTGGCCCTGGGTTTCTCATACACTACAAAATGTTAGCTTGTTCTCATACTCCATAGGCTGAATCCTTAGAAACTCTCCATATGCTAGTTCCACCTGAGAAGGTAGATCAGAATCCAAGTTTGCATTTACACAGATCCTGGCATGAGTCAGTCTAGTCCTTGCTCGGGTTGAATGGTCTATTGCCATGAGCTCTCCTATTGTCTTTGCTATGCCACTAAGGCAGTACTCATTAACAAACTAGGATAGGAGGTTTGGTAAGCAGACCCAAATAGGTGCTATATTAATTTTCTAATTCTCAGGGTTGAAATCCTCCCCCCACTTCCTCAGAAAGAGGCTACGCCTTCCTAGAAACTAGGGTCCTCCTGTCAAGATGTGCTCTACATCATCTTTGTTGTTGAGTCTTATCATAAAAAACCTCTTGACATGGCTATGATTTCTAAGCTTCCTGAAGATTTCCACTTTGCCGTGGCCCATGAGAGAATAGTGTCAATGTCCGGCATTCCTCCCAAAAACATGCCAACTAAGGATGATGCCTCCATATCCAATAATCTTTCCATAATCTCCACTGACGCAGTTAATTTGTTATTGTTTGGTATTAGGGGTGGTAGTTCACTGACTAGCTCTTTCTTTTTCCCTTTTAGCATTTCCAAAAATGTTGGGCACTTGTTGCCAACTCTCGAACCCCAGTGGGACCCTTTGTTTGAGGGTTTATCTAGAGGATTTGTACCTTTAGCCTTTTCAAACTGAGCTGATAGTGAATCCTTTTCCTTTCCAGCTATAGCATTCTACCCTGCCTCTGGATCTTCTCCTTCCATTGGTTCAAAATTCTTGCCTGCCATTTTTGCTCCCCCTTCACTTCCTCCACTTCCTCCACCGCTCCTCATCTCTTCCAATCCTCCGCTTCCTCCACTGCTAAATGACCTTCCCCAATATTTTAATTATAGTTATATTAAATTATAGTTATATTAATAATATATTATTATATTAAAAATGGAAGGAGGCGGAGCAGCAGGGCTAGAAGATAGCGGCTTAGGGCAGCGAAGCAAGGAAGGTAAGGATTCTGAGGAGGGCGAGGACGCTGAGGATTCTCAGGCGCGGGATACTGTTGATAAGCGACGGGATTCGGACCCTCCTGACAAAGACCCGGACAAAGGGACCCAACAGGTATCAAAAGCCCCTTTTACAGGTTTGTCCTTTGCTCAAATTTTCAAAGGCAAGGAGAGCGGGTTTGTCAAAACTCTCCCACCCCTTTTCCCTGATAAGAACAAGCTGAGGGTTCCTGCTACGACTATGGAAGAATTTTTGTCCGTCGAAACCTTTTCCCTAGTGGGTAAATTTCTAGGCGAAAGACCCAACATAGAATCCATAAGGGCTTGGGCCTTCTCCAAATGGCGCCTGGCTGGCAGTATGGAGATTGTTGCGATGACAAGGGGTTTCTTCATGATCCAGCTCCACAACAAGGAAGACGCTAGCCGCATCCTCACAGGAGGGCCTTGGTTCCTGGGTAGAAGGAGCCTTTTCCTTAGGCCTTGGGGATAGGATTTCGACCCTGAGACCCAAAGCATTAACACAACACCCATCTGGGTCAGGCTCCCGAACCTCCCAGCCCATTTCTTCCATGAATATTTCCTGACAGCAATCACAAAAACCATAGGGGAGTTGGTCGCCATTGACAACCCCACCTTATCTAGAACTCGCATGACGCATGCAAGAATGTGCGTGACTGCTGATTTGGAGTCCGAGCTCCCAACCTTCATAGATCTGGAATACGGGGACTATTCTAGAAGGCAACCCATCGAGTATGAAAATAAGTCGGCTTTCTACGTAGAATGCAAAACTCAAGGACACCTAAGGAACCAGTGCCCAGATCTGGTCATCGTCAAGGAAGCACCAAAGAGGAATGCCCAAAGAGGAGCCAATGGAAAAGGGCAAGGGAGGCCCCTCCACCCATGGTTTTTGCCAAACAAAACAACGCACAAAAATGTGTACAACCAGAAGGCGCAAGAGGACCCTGCACAATGAAAGTTGAAAGGAATTCAACAAATGGATCATGATCAGGATACTCAGGTTAGTCCCTTCTTTTCAGATCCTAATTCCTTTGAAGCCCTTGTTGAAACCGATGGCCAAGCATCTAGATCTGTCGAGGAAGAACCAGATCAGGGACTCCCCAAAACCCTTGAATCCCCTTCCAAACCTATTTCTCCAAGGAGGTCCTCTCCTTATCCACCACCAAACTGTCCCTATGGCATGCCCCAGGATCCTGAGGACATCAGCAGGAGCATGAACGAAGAGGAGCCAGGGGCAGCCCCATCGGCCCTAGGCGAGGGATGGTCAAGTCCGGTCCAGCAGCAAAACTGTCCCCCAAAGTTCAGCCCGAAGCAGACCCGCAGCTCATCGAATAAAATAGACTTTGGCACCGAAAAGAAAAGAGGGAGAATCCCAGATGCAGAACACTACAGGATGAGAATCGAGAATGAAATTGCAAATGGTAAACAAAGCACCCTAGTGCTTCAAGACACGTCCCTCTTCGAAGGCAATAAAACCAACAAACCTCCCCCAGCTCAAGGTCGTGGCAGAGGGAGACATCCAAAATAGTGTAAATGAAGGTCCTCTCCTAGAATGTGAGAGGCCTTAACGGCCCACCTAAGCAGAGGGCGGTGAAGGCGTTAAGGAAAGAAACTTGTCCTTCAATCATACTACTTCAAGAAACAAAAATAGATGAAGCATGGTCCAAGATTCTGGCGAGCAAAATATGGAAACAAGGGGAAATGGTGTTCAGGCAAGCTCGTGGGGCCTCTGGGGGTCTTATGGTCCTCTGGGACCCTAAAAAAGTGGAAGGCAACGTCATTCAGGCTGATGATCGCGTCCTAAGTGTCCTTTTTAATGACATAGACAACAAACAGTCCTGGATTGTCTCAAATGTTTACGCGCCCAACACTGTCCAAGGAAGAGCCTGCTTGTGGGAACTTCTGAGTCATATGAGCAAGGCCTTTCAAGACGTTCCATGGATAATAGCTGGTGACTTCAACACCCCACTTTTCCCGTCTGATAAGAAAGGAGGGGCAGGACTTCCGACTAGGAGCATGGAGGACTTCAGCGAGTTTGTGCACACAAACCAGCTGATGGACGTCAAGCTTAAGGACGCCAAGTATACGTGGAGCAATAGGCGCTTGGGAAGAAACCTCATCCAGGAGCGGCTAGACAGGGTCCTTCTCTCGCAGGAAGCTATCCAGGTCTTTGGTGCGTCCTCCTTGCATGCCTTTCCTAAGGTCGGGTCTGACCATAACCCCATTCTCCTGGAAACTCCTCAGACCTCCACTTCCAGCTGCAAGCGCCCCTTTCATTTCGAAGCAATGTGGACCAAACACCCAGACCTAAAAAATAGGATCAACCAATGGTGGCAGCAGCCTTGCCAAGGTAGTCATTCCTACAAACTTTCACAAAAGCTTACTCGGGTCAAGAATAACCTCAAAATCTGGAACAAAGAAGTGTTTGGAAATATCTTTGAAAACAAAAAGGTTGTAACTAAAAAACTAAAAGCTATCGACAACCGGATCCAACATGGAGTGCTAGATGATGACACCAGGATTGAGGAGAGAACGCTCCTGTCAGAATACCACAACATCCTGGCCTGTGAAGAGACCTTCTGGAGACAGAAGTCTAGGGCCCTATGGCTCAAAGAGGGTGACTCCAATTCCAAGTTCTTCCATGTCTCCACTCTCAGAAATAGAAGCAACAACCGAATCAAACAGTTAACAAGAGCGGATGGGTCCAGCACCCAAGACAACAATGACATTAAGAATGAAGCTGTGACCTTTTTTAGCTCCATCCTGGGTGAGGAACCTATGTGTCATGAAGCTGCTCGGGACTCTCTACTCCAATTCATTCCCCAAAGGATAGAAAAGGCCGCCAATTCAAAGCTTATCACTCCTTTTTCTGATCAGGAAATCAGGGAGGCACTTTTTTCCATGAATCCTGACAAGGCCCCGGGCCCCGATGGTTTCTCACCAAGGTTCTTCCAAACCTTCTGGGACATCCTAGGAGATGAGGTGTGCTCCACTGTCCAGGAATTCCAAGCTTCCAAGCACATCCCGCGAAGCTACAACTCTACCTTCTTAGCCCTGATCCCGAAAGGACCGGCTCCTAAGTCCATAACAGATTTCAGACCAATCAGCCTCTGCAACGTTTTATATAAGATCCTCACCAAAGCCATTGCGAATCGCATGAAAAGTGTGCTCCCTCAGATCATTGACCCCTGCCAAGGCAGCTCCGTCCAAGGCAGGTCGATCCTGGATGGCATCATCACAGTCCATGAAGCTCTTCACTCTGCCTCTCAGACCAAGAAGGTTGCCTTTGCTTTAAAGCTCGACATGAACAAGGCTTTTGATAGAGTTAATTGGGATTTTGTGAGCGCCATACTGCTAAAATTTGGGTTCCATCCTGAATGGGTCAGGCTCATTAGTTGCTGCATCCGCACCCCCTGGTTTTTTGTGTTGGTCAATGGGGAGCCAGCAGGTTTCTTCCAAAGCCGAAGAGGGCTTAGGCAAGGGGATCCTATCAGCCCCTTGTTGTTCATCATTATCGTCGAAGCCCTAGGAAGAACAATCAAAGCCATCGTTGCATCAGGGCTTATCTCAGGTATCAAAGCTACATCCCTCACGGAGGCCATTACCCACCAGCAATTCGTGGATGACACCCTAATTCTGACTATGGCATCGGTGGCAGAGGCAAAAAACATCAGGTATATCCTTAAGCTCTACGAAGATGCGGCAGGGCAGAAAGTCAATTTCAACAAGAGCAAAGTGTATTTCCTTAACACTCCCCTTCCGAGACAAATCAAAATCGCCAAAATTTTAGGGTGCTCCACCTCCACTCTACCTACTTCTTACTTGGGCCTTCCCCTATTCACTGGGGTTCCGACGGTGCCCATGTGGAACATTGTCCTCGAAAGAATCCAAAAGAAGCTCTCAGGGTGGAAGAGTCACTTGTTGTCCCAGGCAGGTAAGGCAACGTTAACCATGGCTTCCCTTCAAAGTATCCCGGTCTATTTCTTATCAGTTTTCAAAGCACCGGTCAAAGTCTATCAGAGAATTGAAAGGTACCAAAAAAAATTTCTCTGGTCCGGCTCTGAAGATAAGCAGAGAATCCACCTGGTGGGATGGGACAAAGTTTGCAGGCCTAAAGATGTCGGAGGGCTAGGGTTAAGGAAAGTTTCCCACCTCAACCTAGCGCTTATAGCAAAACAAGCCTGGCGATTAATGTCCAATGAAAGAAACGAGTGGACAACAATCATCAAACGTAAGTATCTCCAAGGCACTGAGTTGCTCAGCAACGCCATTCCAACCCGGGGATCCTCCTTCTGGAAAGTGATCCTAACCTGCAGGGAAGTGATCAGGAAAGGCATAAGATGGATCCTTGGAAATGGGCGAAGGATCGACTTTTGGGAGGATAGATGGGCAGGAACAGAAGCCCTAATCGGTGATCCTATTTTGGCTCCGCTGAAAACCCTCACCACTGAAGGCTTTGGGCCCAAGGTTGCTGATTTCTTATGGCAGAATAGGAGCAGATCCAACTGGAAGCCCATTGCCTTTCAAGGGTGGGAGACAACGACCCAAAAACTCAATAGCATTTTACTACATCAGTTTGTCCCCACAAGACCGACAGAAGACCAGATGAGATGGACCGCGACAGACAGTGGCAAATTCATAGTCAAATCAGCGTACAGATTGTTAATCCATCCTGAGGCTCCTCGCTTCCAAACTCAGTTAGTCTGGGTTAAGAGACTCATCCCCAAAATATCCTTTTTTGCATGGCTTGTGGTTCAAGGGAAAATTCTTACTATTGACAATATGATGAAAAAAGGATTAACCGTCCCCAACAGATGTTATTTGTGCAGGGCTGACTGGGAATCCATCCAACACCTCTTCATCGAATGCCCCTTTGCCACCACAATCCTTAATGGCCTCTTCCAAGCTTTCAACATAACTTGGGTCAGACCCGAGTCCCTCAGTGAGTTCCTCCTGCAATGGCCCAAACCATTTGTCAGTGCCAGATTAAAATTCTTTTGGAAGATCATTTTCCACCATTTCCTGTGGCAAGTTTGGCTTGAAAGGAACCTGAGGATTTTCAATGAGGCAACTAGGGACCCAGGATCCATCACTAATAAAATCATTGCCTTTGCTAAGGAGAATGCCCTATCTTGCACTGATGAGCCCTACTCGACTCCCCCGGGCGAAAAGCTCCTGGCCCAGTCCCTGAGTCTGCCCTGCCAAGACGGCCTCAGGAAGACTAATCCGAGGCGTGAGGTTGGTTGGATCCCCCCCGGCCGAATGCCTAAAGTTAAACTTTGATGGTGCCACCAAGGGCAATCCTGGCAGAGCAGGGGTGGGTGGGACCGTCAAGAATCATCATGGCGACGTTGTCTTGGCTTTCACTGAGGCCCTGGGCACCACAACCAACAATGATGCTGAAGCTAGAGCCATTTGGCATGGTCTTCTCCTAGCTAAGGACGTCCAAGGCCGGTTAATTATGGAAGGAGATTCCCAAGTTATCATCAATCTCCTCAACAATGATAAGGATCCTCCGTGGAAGTTTGAGGCTTGCATTAAGGAAGCAAGGAACCTCTTAACCAACAGAGGTGACAGCGTGGCTCAACACGTCTTCAGAGAGGCCAACAAGGCGGCAGACAAACTGGCAAACATAGGTGTTGATGCGGCTGGTTTGACCACGTGGACGCATGACCTCCCGACGGACGTGGATGGTATCTTCCAGGGAGAGCGACGACGTGAAGTCTGATGTGGAACGCTAATCCAAATCAGCTCTCAAAAGCAACGGTTTCAAGAAATTCGGCCATACGACGTCAGGATTGCTCGTATCAACATATCAATATTTCCAAGGCATCCTCCCCGGATAACCACGTGACTAGAAAGAAGTGGCGGTGGCTCCTCGGGCCTCCGTTGGACAGTTCCCCGAGGATTGACATTCTCTGGCGGGCTGCGTCTCATGGTAAATCCGTTAATTGCGTCTCATGCGGAGTTGGGGCGTGGGAAGGCCCACCCACCATAGCGAGACACGTGATCCCTCGAACGACCATGATGACCACCAAGAACAGCTCGTATCTTTCCCAGAAGGAGAACGTTAAGGCTCCCAATTCCTATGCCAGATCAGCCATGCAGCATGGCACCCAGGTGGCAGGTATGCGTTGGCTTGCCATCAAAGCTGGCACTCGCCTTAATGAGCCTTTTCGTTTAAGATGGAAAGTCCTCTCTCGCCATCACCACTCTTCCCTCCTTTCTGCTTCCGAGAGCAAGCATTACCTTCAAGCTGCCAGACAAGTTTTAGAGGATCCCAGAGGCGAGATTACGATGACGTACATTGAGCCAAGTATGGTGGTCATGGAGCCGGCTGCGCAAGCCATCCTTACTGAGAGGAAGTTCACGCAATTCTTCGACATGTTTGCTGGTCCGGACGACAGCATTACTGCCGAGTTTATGGAATCCTGGGATGAGGGCAGAGTGGTTATCCACGGGCGTGAGATTTCAGTTGATATTAACCTTCTGGCAACCCTAACTGGGCAGACGACGAGGGGCCGCTCCATCCACAGGCAAAAACATAACTGGGAAGTCGAATTGCATGAGTTTAAGGATAACCTCAAGATCTCTAAGGAGGCGAAGAACGACTTGACAAGGATGGACCTCCCTGCCCCGTGGAACTCTGTAATGAAAAACGTCATGGAATTCATTACAGCAGAGGACCCCGACAAGGTTCTTCTAAGCTTCCACTACGCCTTCATCAACTTCTTCCGTGACATCAACCCCATTAGCATCCCGCAATTTCTCCTGAATTCCATGAACTACACCATCAATTCTTGTCGTAGCAAGAAAGGCACAACAATGCCTATGCACCAGAGCCTGTTCAAGGTGATTTACAAATTTGCCCTCGCCACCTCTCCCCAACCTGAACCCCCTACTTTTCCCCCTGCTGAGACCCCCAGCTCCAGGCCCAAGATACCCAAGCCCCACTCCGGGTCCTCTGCTAAGAAGCGTGAGCTGGAGGTGTCAATCACTGGTGGAGGAGCGAGGAGAAAACTGAAGATTGAGGAAGCAGAGGGATCCAAACGATCCTCTGCAAGACTAAGGAACAAGCTTGGGCAGGGAAGTTCCACAACCGTTATCTTAGACCCTCAGGCTGAGGGTCCTGAACCCAACGTTTTGGTCCTCAAACGTTTTGTTCTGACCACCCTGGCGTCCATGGCCCAGCAGATGCAGGAGGTCCTCGATGCCCTATCCAAGGTTTTCTTCAACGAAGGCTACCAGAGCAATGCCCCTGCTCAAGTCAACACAGAGGTCGAGGACCCAAAAAATGACAAGGATGACGACCAGTTTGAGGACGAAGACGAGGAGGATTAAGCAAGTTTTAGACCCTTTCCTTTTTGTGGCGGGCGTTTCTGAAGGCCCGATGACGGTGTCTTTTTGTTCATGGACCTAATTTCGCTTCTCCCATGCATGTTTGATGGGAGAAGCGAAATCTCTCTCGGTGTTTTTGTTGCCTGACGTTTCAGGACTGTTGTCACAAAGGATTAAGGATCCTTAGTCAGTATCTTTTCTCTGTGCTCAGCTACATGCTGATTTTGTACAAGGTTTTGGGTCAACCTGAAAAACCCGTTTGATATAAAAAGCTTACTTATCAAAAAAAATATATATATATATATATATATATATATATATATATATATATATATATATATATATATATATTATATTATTAAATATATTATAAATACCTTATATTTACTAATATATATATTTTTATGAATATATAAATAGATTAGACATTATAATTAAATATTATAATATATTAATATATTTTTTTTTTTCCAAAAATTTTATTAATTTTTTTTTACAAAAACTACTTATGGCAAGTATTTACGGAAGGTATTTACACATATTATTAAGAGAATTTTACCTATATTTTTAATATTATTTCTTCCCTCAAACTATATACACTTCCAAACTATATTATAAGCTATATACATTTTTAATTATTCCCTCCCCCAGACTTTAATTTTTGCTATATATCCAAAACAAAGGAAGTATAGTAATATTTTAATATATGGGGTGGATGTATAAAATTTTGGAGATTATGCTTCCTGTATGTCATTAAGAATTTGTTATTGTCAGTCATTAGAAAACATTGATAATACTAAGGAATTTTAGAAGGAAAAGTATAGTAGGTATAGGCCATGTTTTTGGAGAGAATTTTGAAATCATAGTACTTGTGAAAAATAATTGACTATTAGGTATTGCATAGGATGTTTCTAGGTGAATTATTCAAAGTTATCAAATAATATTCTAGGAATATTGAAATAAACTTCATTTACTTCTATCACAAATCAATTTAGTGTTAGAGTTGTCCTAGTATGTTTAAGTTTTATTTCAAAACCAATTGTGTGTGTAGTGAAGATTCATTCCCCATTATGAGTAAAGGTTAAAGAACAACAATTATTATATATGCCAAAAGTTAGCTGATCTTATAAGCATCTAGAGGTCTTATCCATATTTATTGCTGATACGTAAGGATATATTTGAGAAAGAATATCCCATGGTATATGAAATACTAAGAATTCCAGGGATTCAAGCTCTTTTTGCCCCCTTTGTTTTTAGACTTTATTTGGGATACTTACTTAGCAAGGGATTTTATAGTGTTTTTTGAGCTTTTTGCTTATTAAAGGAGAAGCAAGAGTGTATATTTGGATTTTTGAGCTTTTGAATTCTTGTTTATTTATAGAGAACAATAATTTGGGGGATACTTGCTCGATTAGATGAGGAGCAAGGGAATTTTTCTCTTTTTTTTTCTTTTTCTCTTTTTTTTTCTTCTCTTTTTTTTTTTTATGGGATAGGGCGAGCTTGTCATTTTTCCAATCCATTAGTAATATAGACCATGCGTATAAATATATGAGCAAGGGAAACATTTCACTTATGGCAAATATAATACATGAGTTAATTTTCCAAAACGTCACAATGTCTTTTAAATGTATTTGTGTGTGTGGTTAAAAGAGAAAACTTAATCATCTAGAAGTGACTTATAACATTTAAAAAGATTTGTTCTATTTTCAATGAGGATTTTGTTCAATATACCAAATAGAATTTGAATATTTGAAAAATACTTAGATTTCATCTAGCAACAAGGTACTATATATCATGTGGTCATCATTTCTCTACAAAAATTTATAATAAGAAATTTTCTTGAAAAAATTTGAAGACTAAAAATAGAAAAGAATGTAGATACTTCATGATGAAATAAAAGAAGCATAATCATTTTTATATAATAATTATATTATTATATATATTTATATATATTAACTATTCCTTTTTTTTAATCATATATATATATATATTAATCAGAGTATGACTGCCAACTATGCTAGTTTACACCTATACCCTGTCTAACTTTTACCTTCGAGAAGGTTTTCAAAGTCAAATTTATTTTTATTTATTTACTTATTTATTTATTTATTATTATTATATATATATATTATTGTTTTATTATTTTTTTATGGTTGAAGGGACAAATGATGTTAGAACATGCTCTTGAGTCTATATGGACCTTTCCATTGTATCAATATAGTTTCTAAAAAGTGTTGAAACTTAGAAAACAACATCATACTATATGTCAAGGAACTCATCATTGTCCAAGTTTTCTAGAAGATCCATATCCTCTTTGTTTTTTGAAAACTATAAACCCAATGAATTTTGTGAATTTCCACTGCTCCATAAGTGTGCTTGTGATGCCACTCAGTACTCCCTTCTTGTAAGGCAGCATATCTCACAAAACCATCACCATAGAGAAATCATAGTCCTTCCTCACGATATGCTTAAAACTTTAAGTATGAAATCAGCTCAAAAATTGGTAATTCATCAAGGGTACACAAAAATGACCATACATTTATTACCATGACAAAGATGAACACTGAAAAAGTTGACTTCATCAAATTTGTGAATATTGAATTGGCAAATATTTTTGAGATATAAGGATTTTGTTCAGCTTGAGAATATTGTTCTTTAGAGGGAGCATGGAACTGTAAAAGTATTACAAACTCATATGGCAGGTTATTATATATGGGCACTTCAATATTATTAGGTATAGTTTGAACAAATGGAAGGGAAGGTTGTCCAAATTGGTGGAATTCATCAAGGGAGGTAGAAGAATCACAAGACACTCTTTCCTGAACTACATTGTTTATTGTTGATTGTGAATGTAATTGTGCAATGTATAATTTTTGCTTTTCAAGTTCTGTTTGCAATTCTGCTATTTTAGCCTCAATAATTTTAGTGTGTTCTATGAAGTGTTATCTCTTGAGACTTGTGTTATCTTCTGGAATTCCATTATTCTCAAGTATGAGAGGTAATCAACAATCTCTTCCTGTGACTATCTATACCGGTTTAGGAGATTTTGTTTTGGTTTGCACAACAAGACAAGAGTGTACAACTTAGCAGATCAACTACTTGTCAAGTAGGATCACCTCTAATGAGATCAACTATTGTCTTTGTAGGCTAAGAATTTTGAGGTTGTGGTTTAGCATGATAAAACATGAACAATATTTAGATTATAATGACAAAACTCTAGGATCACCGTTGAGCTGCAAATTTCTATTTTGATTATGCAAAAGTTTTGTGATTTTGTTTTTCTGTTTCAATCCTACTGTTTACTTAAATATAAAATTCATAATTTATATATACTTTTAACAAAATGAAAAAGAAAATAAATATGTATAATTTTAAACAGACCTAATGCTTACTAAAATAAGATGCGATCCACGGTCTATGAATCCATACAACCTATTTTAGCAAAATTAGGGAAAACCTAATGCTACTAAATTCAGATGCGATCCACGGTCAATGAATCCATACAGCCAAACTTAGTATAATTAGGGAAAAATACGACCTAATACTACTAAAATTAAGTGTGATCCATGGTCAATGAATTCGTACAGCTAATTTTAGTAATAGTTCGATGGAAATAAAATTATTGAAATAAAATTGCTAAAATAAAAGGTAACTTCTTATTGTTTCTTTGACTAGGAGGGCTTTCATTACAGTTGTGTCACTCAATGTAACTAATTCCTACTATAAATAACAGGCGTTACTTTCGGCATTCACCTACTTCCTTTTCTTTCTCGTAGGATCCTACATCAACTAAACAATAATAACTACCCAAAGCAAGGAAATTTGCAGAAATTAAAATTTGCAGGAATTGAAATTTAATCTAGGAAAGTAGTAAAACATGAAATATTTATGAAAAATGAAACTGGCAACGTCGTAAGGTGGGGCTCTTTGTGGCCTATATACAATAGGGAGGTCTCATGTGTACCATCTACGTAAATACCCACTCTGACTCGTATGCACACCAAGGTCCCATGTGTCCACATGATCTAATGCATACAAGTAAGTCCACTTGCTTTGCACTGCCAAATGAATTTTTTGACCAATTACTACAATGCTACTTTCCCCAAAAACGGTGCCAAAATGATCGGTTGTAGAAGCTTACATTTAATTTTATCAATTCAAGGGAAATCTGGGTTGGATTTAAAAAGTAGCAATCCTGTATAGATATGATCGTAGAAATTAATACTAATTCTAGCTCAATTTCCAGTCTAGAATTCATGTGTACATGTGTACAAAAAGAAATATAAAATTATGCAGGTATGAATTATGCAGAATATGGTAAATAAATGCAATCTATGGTGTATTTTAATTATGAGGATCCTCGTGCAATTTCTATATTTTATGTATTTTATAATGCAGATCTAACTAATTCTAATATAATACAAGGGGAGAAAGAGCTCAGGGATTGTCGATTAGGAGTGGGCCCTGCCTCCTAAGTGGTAGTGTAAGTTATTTTCCCCTAGTTTACTCTATCAGTAACTAAATTTTATGATTTTATACTAATATTTATACATAATCTATGAATGCAGGTTACAAATCTTTACAGATTCAAAGCAGAGAATAAGAAAATAACAGAATTGATACAAGTTACCATATTTGAATAAATACTATTTTATTGCTTAAGTTTCAACTGTACAAGCTCCACAAAATAGTCTGTAACATAATTAATTCATAATAATGTTGTATAATGAATAATGCAATTGAAAGAGTTCTCTTGGTTTTTGATGTATTTTTATATTAAACTAATACAATACGCACAACTTTTTCCACGTATTTATCTTGCTTGAATTGTGGAATGATGATTGTACATAGATCACAAGATAACCTAAGACTAAATAAACTTTACTTTATCTTGGTCCTACAAATATTCCTATTGTTCCAAGTGGCACCTACATAGAATATTATTTATCTAACTAACTCGCAATATGCCTGTGTAATAATTTTCAATTCCTTTATTTTAGGAAGTCTTAACAACTTTTACAACTTACAAATAAAATCATTACAAATCCTTTCATAAGGTTTTATCAACTGAAAATATTCTTGTAACCATAATAGAGAAGCAATATATGTTGAAACAATAAAGATATTTGATTGTTGTCCATTTGATTATGTTGTCCATGCTATGCCATCCACATTGTGTCTTCAACGATCAATAACCTGATGGAGGTAATTCCTAAGAAGTGATATTTTACCTTAAGTAATTACTGTCAGTGATTACTTTCAGTAACTGCCTTGAGTAATTTGAGACCATCTGCTGAATTTTACCAATTGCTAGTGGTTCTTCTTTATGTTTGAGGTACATGTTATAATTTCTTCATCATTTACCTACATTTAACTCAAACCTCGAGCAATTTTGATGTAAGTTAACCATAAATATCAGATTATCATATTTAATCATTTCCATTAATAATTCACATTTTATTGATAATAACATATAAAAACATATCAATTATTCCAGTAAAACAAGTAATTCTGATACAAAAATCAGTAACAATTAATCTCTCATTATAAGCCATGCATGAAAATGTATATTGAAGATAAATCTTATGAACTTAGAAAAATTCCATGGATCGATGAAACTTCTAATGATGTGTCCTAAAAATGCTATCCAATCTAAGGAGGATTACCATAACATGGAGAATATGTGGCTATCCAAGAAACCATAATTTATAAGTGTCATTAATCACATCATTTAATCTCAATGATTTATCAATCCGGGGTGGTGTCCAAGGCTGTCTACGATAGAAGGTTAGGGTAGAGTACAATTCAGGCATTCATATTTCAAGCAGTTATTGGGTGAAACATATTGGTTTAGCCTTTTTGGTGTCACACTAAACCTAATCTGTAGAATGGAAACTTGAAGGAATTGAAAACTTATTCTAAGTTCAGAAATATAAAGTTAACTACAAGTGCAGGAATTGAAATTGCTGAATTGAAATCTAATCTACTTTTGCAAAATTGAAATAACAGAATTGAAATTGCTAAATTGAAATGTTATTGAAATGAAATCCTAAATTACACTTGCAGAATTGAAACCTAGTTTACTTTTGTAGAATTGAAATGATGCTTGGAAATAAAAACACCTATCAATGTCCTACCACAAAAGGTCGTCAAGCTTCTGCTACAGGAATTGACAACAAAATGAAATCTGCTGAAAATTAAAAGTTGCTGAAACATAAAAACAGGGAAACATGGAAAGCAAAGAAAACAAGGAAAATAAATGTCTAATATAATTTGTCAACTGACACACACACAAATGCTAACATAATGGAAAATATAAATAACATCACACAAACTTAAAACAAGAAAATAAAATCTGACAAGCAATCTGTTAATTCTGCTGTAGCAAAATTATAGATTAAAACCTGTCATAAAAATCCTCCTTCTAGATCTGAAAGTGGGCCCATACTTCCTGATCTAGAAGGAGGTGAAAAATACTCCTTAACTAATTAACAATCAGAATAAAATTTGACAAAAGAACTACACTTTTATTGTTGTCAAAACATGCTGAAAACTGTTACAGAGAATTGTTGTATAGTCCTATTTGCTGCTACTACTACTCTCCTCTATTCTACTTCCTCCTTAGCTCAACCAAGAAGGGAGTTGTGTTATTTATAATAAAATATTACAATATATCTCATGCTCACATCAGCCTATTTGCTATTTTACAGTGATTTGCCAATAATTCTGGATCTGAAATAAGTGTAATTTTAGATAGTTTGTGCTACAATAGTAGTCATTGGCCCTTAGAAAGCATCTTCAGTGGTAGGAGTACGTTGGAGGAGTCTTAGAAATATCTTGCACACCTTTCTCCACTTCAAAATATGCCATTTCTATCTTGCAACTTATTTGCCTATTATGTTGCAACTATTCTGGGTCTATTTCAGGACAAAGTAAGTTGCATTAGTTGACTTCCTTGTGAGCTGTGTATTTTGGTCGACAAGGAATGGTGGGGACAGTTGTAGGATACTTTCCCTATCTTCCCTCAACCTTAAGTTACCTTTTCAACCTCTTGGAAACCATAGAAATTCAAACTACAACACTTTCCCTTGTTATTCCGAAGATCTTCGGAATAACTGGTTGTAGATGCAACTTAAGCTCAGAATGTCCTCAAGATGTTGGTTTTGGTTGTTGCTTCCATGTAGGCCTATAAATCTAGCTCCTAGGAGGTAAATCCAATTGACTTCACCCTTTCTCCTTGGTAAATTCCATGCCTTCCTTCATAGTGATAGGTGGCTGGAATTTGTATGGACTGTCACCTATTTTTCCAGCTGTCAAAACATGCCCAACTGCCCTTTTGGAGTGCTCATAACTTGTGCCTCGTAACTCCAATGTATACCAAATTGTATCCACATGTTCTTGGTTGTATGAAATACACTTGGTTCAATTTTTAGCTCTTAACTCTTCAGGAGTTGCTCCCAACATCGTTGTCAAGTTGGCCTCTAACACAGATTTTTCACCAGAATTTCCAGCTGTCAAAAAGTGTGAAACTATCATTTTGTGGGCCCCATAACTTCCAGATTACTTGTCCATATGCCTTCAAATTCGGGTCATGTGTTCTCTCTACTATGAAGTACCATTGGTATGAATTTGGTACCTTAACTCACTTTGGATCATTCCTTCCGCCAATGTTCCCCTTAACGTAGATTTGCACTTGTTAACAACTCTAGAAAAGACTAAGGCATGAACTTCCAGAATGATGTAACCTTCATAACTTTTTATCTACAGCTCGGATTGACTTGCTTCAAAAAGAAAAGTTGTAGTTCTTGATGAGAGGAATCTGTTCATGCCATCAGAATGTAATTTTACTATGGTATGACACCAAAATTGACATGATACTCATTTTTGACCTTTTACAAGTATACCTAGATTGTGTTGACAACAATGACAAAACATCATAGGGCCTCCTTTACTCAACATACAACATTTGGCTAATTGAAATACATATTTTATTTGCTATTTAATCAAGCAAAAACAATCACAAAATGCTGAAAATAGTCAAAAATAGAGATATAATGTTCCTAACATAAAATCATGCAAACACTTAACAAATATATATTCTAATCAACTATTTGGCAATTAACTTTGTCATGTTTAGTAATATGGTAGTTTTTATATGTCAAACATAGTGTAAAAATGAGGTATTTCCAGGCCTCATCATCCCCCCAGCTTGAACTGATGCATGCCCTCATGCATCCTAGTAGGCCATAGTAATATGCAGGTTTTACCCTTGTGAACAACATCCTTTTCCACCTGCTACCTGAGAAATTTCTCCTTGCTGCACTATACCAAGCATTTTGCAATTTCTACAACCTTGCAATTTTTTTCAATTTTTTTCTTCCTCTTTTTTTTTTATTCTACTTTTTTATATATATATTTTTATTTTCAACTTGCAACTCTTTGACTTCTGCACTTTCATCCTTCAATATTGCAATTTCTGCAATTCCTATAGTTTTGACTCTTTTTCTGTCCTTCTACAAGTTTTAGTGCTGCAAGGTACCTCTTAAAGGCTTGATATCATGTGATTCATCTTGCAATAGCCTTATTGTGGAACCATATTTGGTAGATGCACTACTACTGGTGGAATTTTCTGTTCTTAACAACATTTCAGCCTGAATGCCTATTTTTGTTGTTTGCACCTTTTGAACAAAATTGATAAAATTTTGATTTTGAAATGCTTGAGGGATGTACTTACATGTGGTAGAGCCTTAGGAACCTCAATATTTGATGTACCCTACTCTTTTTGCTATTCTGTAACATTTTCAACAATTTTGGTACAGTTTCTGCTTATTCCAAAGATATCTTGCTTATTCCGAAGATATACCTGTTTATTCTGAAGATGCATCAAAAAATGCAAAAATGGCATATTTTTCAAAATTTTGCTACAGATTATGTTGTGGAACCATCTCTAGGGTGTGTAAGCATTCCATAATATCAAAAATTCCTTCTCCATCCTTTTGTTTACTCCATGTCTATTTTGCTATTTTTGCACCTTTGAAACAAAATTGACAAAAAAATTGAATTTGAATCTTTTTGGAGGGATGTACTACTTGTGGTGGGATGATTTTGAGCTTTAGGAACCTCAATATTTGATGTGCCCTACTCTTTTTGCTATTCTGCAACATTTTCAGCAATTTTGGTATAATTTCTACTTATTCCAAAGATATCCTGCTTATTTCAAAGATGCATCAAAAAATGCAGAAATGACCTCATATGCAAAAGTTAGTTGTAGATTCTGTTCTGGACCCATATCTAGGGTATGTAAGCCATAAAAAATCCCCTCTCTATGCTATTCTTCATTTTGTATATTGCTATTTTATTGCAGCGGTAGTAAAACATAATCTTTAGGTGCATTTTCCATAGTTTTGAAGTTCCCATGCAACTAAGGGCAGAAGGGGGTGTTTCTTGACATTTTGAACATGTTCCATTTTTAACTTGCCAATATTGTATGAATAGTTTATGCCAAATACCGATTATCATATACTAAATTCTAAATGCTTACTATGACTTAAATGCAAGAAACACATACCTTGTTGTCCTAAAAATTGATCATGCACCTTACAAGCTGCTTCTGATGATTGTTAGCAAGCTATCTGAAAACATAAATATACACATGTGCAGTGTGAGATTTGTACAATGGTGGAACAATAATGGGTGGATCATCAAGGCAATGCACATCGAAAAACCGGTTTTCATGCAAGCCAACTCAGCAGCGCCTCAAGGAGGTTTTCACTACTGAATTATTCATTTTTTTTTCTTTCTTTTTTTTTTCATTTTTTTCTTTTTTTTTCATCTTTTTTTTCATCAGAAGAGGCTGCCATTTCTGGTTTTCAACCAACTTCTATCATTTTTTTTCAAGTGCCTCAATAAAAGAGAATGTCTCTCATGAGGCAACAATGAGAGAGAATGTCTCTCACTCTTATTTGGATAAGAACAATCCTTATTCTGCAAAAACATGTCAATATTTGTATGAAAACACCATCTTTTTCTGCTGAAATCTGCAACAATGATGCAACCTTCCTTTCTAGATGAGCAGTAAGAATCTGCTTATGTCATCATTTAACTCCTTATTTCTAGAAATGAAGTACTGACTTCATTGTTCCTCCTCCATGCTAAAATTGATGCTTGTCCTCATGTATCCCCATTTTGTGGGACATGCCTTTTGCTGCAAAAAAAAATTCTCCTTCTCTTTTTCCTTTTTTCTCTCTTTTTTTCAAAATTTTTTCTTGTCTTGTTTGTGCCCATGAAGTTCACAAACAAGATTATTCTCTTTTGCTTTTCTTGTATTTTTTTTTCTTTTTGTCAAACTTTTTATCATCAATCTGAATCTGACATGGAAGAGAAATTTTCTTCCATATGTTGTACATCCAATTGTTCACCTCAAGAACTCCTCCTTAGTTAATGGTGCATGGTATACCCAAAGGCAATATCCATTCACCACTAACTTCCTCCATGAATCACCAATGGGAGAAAGAAACACTGCTCCATATCTAAAAATTTCTTCAATCAAGTGTTGTCCATGCCTCCTAATCTACAAAATCTTGTCAATCTGTACTTGAAATAATTCAATACCAATTCTCAAAGATGTTAAGTGCATACATCAAGATGAAATCTTGACATACCCTTGTAATTCCATGCAAAGGGATTGAAATATTATTTCAAAACAACAAACAATTTTGCTTTTTGTTCATAAGTCAACCAGCTAATAATGTTCAAGAATTTTCTTGGTTGTACTTCAATTTGTTTCATTCCTAGGAGGACAAAATTTACCCCTAATGGAAGTAAATTTTTCTATGTGCAGATTTTCTAATTTTTCTCCTTTATCCAAGGCTGATTTCTATGTGTCTGGACTAAAGGGTTTTTGTGTATCTCCATTGACTTTTATCTCTTCAAGCTCAGGTAAGTTCTTGTTTGAGCATAGTTGGATGTTGTTGCAGTTAATAACATTTCCTACAAGTTTTTTACCAGATTTAGCTACATAGACAGGGGTTGCCTATCTTGTATTATTCAGATTGGCCACAGGTTGGGCTGAAGGTGGTGGTTGATTTACTTGCCCTATTTGTTGTTGTTGGGATCTCTCTTTGAGAAGAATTCAGACTAGGCAACAAATTTTGCATCTTTGAGTTGTGGAAGTAAATGGCATTCATCAGTGATATGTCCCTGTGAACAAATGCTACAGGTAGCTGATATGATTGTTTTGTTCAAGGGATAGTCTTGTATATCTGCCATGATATCTTCCCAACACCTAGTACAAATTTGTTTATACTACCCTGATGATATGGATATAAAAAATGGTAGTACTAGCAGATGGCTCCTCTAAATTTTTCAAGAGATCTTATGTTTCCTGATAATGAGGATGATGAATTCTTTCAATTTTCATCAAGAATTTCAAACATAAGCAATTTTAACCCCCCAAGTGTGAAGATCACCTCCTTGTGGTTTCTTGCTTGTTTTCTAAATGGACTGAAATGCAACTATCAATAATTATTATTTATACCAGTTATTATATTCAGATTTTACTCTAAACTTCACAACTTAGCACAATAATAATTATTTGACTACTTTTACCCTCTAACAACACCGTGATCCCCAAAAATGGTGCCAAAATGATGAGTGTCATTAATCCCATCATTTAATCTCAATGATTTATCAATCCGGGGTGGTGTCCAAGGCTGTCTACGATAGAAGGTTAGGGCAGAGTACAATTCAGGCATTCATATTTCAAGCATTTATTGGGTGAAACAGATTGGTTTAGCCTTTTTGGTGTCACACTAAACCTAATCTATAGAATGGAAACTTGAAGGAATTGAAAACTTATTCTAAGTTCAGAAATATAAAGTTAACTACAAGTGCAAGAATTGAAATTGTTGAATTGAAATCTAATCTACTTTTGTAGAATTGAAATAACATAATTGAAATTGCTAAATTGAAATGTTACTGAAATGAAATCCTAAATTACACTTGTAGAATTGAAACCTAGTTTACTTTTGTAGAATTGAAATGATGCTTGGAAATAAAAACACCTATCAATGTCCTACCACAAAAGGTCATCAAGCTTCTGCTACAGGAATTGACAACAAAATGAAATCTGTTGAAAATTAAAAGTTGTTGAAACATAAAAATAAGGAAAACATGGAAAGCAGAGAAAATAAGGAAAATAAATGTTTAATCTAATTTTTCAGTTGACACACACACAAATGTTGTACAAAAACATAATGGAAAATATAAATAACATCACACAAAAACTTAAAACAAGAAAATAAAATCTGACAAGCAATCTGTTAATTCTGTTATAGCAAAATTATAGATTAAAACCTATCATAAAAATCCTCCTTCTAGATCTGAAAGTGGGCCCATACTTCCTGATCTAGAAGGAGGTGAAAAATACTCCTTAACTAATTAACAATCAGAATAAAATTTGACAAAAGAACTACACTTTTATTGTTGTCAAAACATGCTGAAAATCTATTACAGAGAATTGTTGTACAGTCCTATTTGCTGCTACTACTACTCTCCTCTATTCTACTTCCTCCTTAGCTCAACCAAGAAGGGAGTTGTGTTATTTATAATAAAATATTACAATATATCTCATGCTCACATCAGCCTATTTGCTATTTTATAATGATTTGCCAATAATTCTGGATCTGAAATAAGTGTAATTTTAGACAGTTTGTGTTGCAAGTAGTCATTGGCCCTTAGAAAGCATCTTCAATGGTAGGAGTACATTGGAGGAGTCTTAGAAATATCTTGCACACCTTTCTCCACTTCAAAATATGTCATTTCTATCTTGCAACTTATTTTCCTATTATGCTGCAACTATTCTGGGTCTATTTCAGGACAAAGTAAGTTGCATTAGTTGACTTCCTTGTGAGTTGTGTCTTTTGGTCAGCAAGGAATGGTGGGGACAGTTGTAGGATACTTTCCCTATCTTCCCTCAACCTTAAGTTACCTTTTCAACTTCTTGGAAACCGTAGAAATTCAAACTGCAGCACTTTCCCCTGTTATTTCGAAGATCTTCGGAATAACTGGTTGTAGATGCAACTTAAGCTCAAAACGTCCTCAAGATGTTGGTTTTGGTTGCTGCTTCCATGTAGGCCTATAAATCCAGCTCCCAGGAGGTAAATCCAACTGACTTCACCCTTTCTCCTTGGTAAATTCCATGCCTTCCTTCATAGTGACAAGTGGCTGGAATTTGTATGGACTATCACCTATTTTTCCAGCTATCAAAACATGCCCAACTGCCCTTTTGGAGTGCTCATAACTTGTGCCTCGTAACTCCAATGTATACCAAATTGTATCCATATGTTCTTGGTTGTATGAAATACACTTGGTTCGATTTTTAGCTCTTAAATCTTCAGGAGTTACTCCCAGCATCGTTGTCAAGTTGGCCTCTAACACAGATTTTTCACCAAAATTTCTAGTTGTCAAAAAGTGTGAAACTATCATTTTGTGGGCCCCATAACTTCCATATTACTTGTCCATATGCCTTAAAATTTGGGTCATGTGTTCTCTCTACTATGAAGTACCATTGGTATGAATTTGGTACCTTAACTCACTTTGGATCATTCCTAGTAGATCCACCAATGTTCCCCTTAACGCAGATTTGCACCTGTTAACAGCTCCAGAAAAGACTAAGGCATGAACTTCCAGAATGATGTAACCTTCATAACTTTTTATCTACAGCTCGGATTGACTTGCTTCAAAAAGAAAAGTTGTAGTTCTTGATGAGAGGAATCTGTTCATGCCATCAGAATGTAATTTTACTATGGTATGACACCAAAATTGACATGATACTCATTTTTGACCTTTTACAAGTATACCTAGATTGTGTTGACAACAATGACAAAACATCATAGGGCCTCCTTTACTCAACATACAACATTTGGCTAATTGAAATACATATTTTATTTTCTATTTAATCAAGCAAAAATAGTCACAAAATGCTGAAAATAGTCAAAAACAGAGATATAATGTTCCTAACATAAAATCATGCAAACACTTAACAAATATATATTCTAATCAACTATTTGGCAATTAACTTTGTCATGTTTAGTAATATGGCAGTTTTTATATGTCAAACATAGTGTAAAAATGAGGCATTTCCAGACCTCATCAATAATCCTGAGAAACTCACAAAAGATATACAAGCATGGGATTGCCATCGACCAAGGGGGGAGAAGAAATTTCTTTTCAAATGGTGTGGTTAGGAAAAGAAACCCCCAAATTAGATAGAAATTCAATGGTTTGGTTTCCTTCCCTAAAGACATGTTGGACAGTGACATTAGGGGAAACGCTAAAAAAAAACTTTACCTCAGAGATTAAACTAGAGATGTTTGTTGTAAATATGAGCAGGTTTTGTTGTTATTGATGTCAAGAAGATAGGACCAGTAAGCGTCAGTTTCAGTGAGCAGCATCAGTTTCAGGTTTCGTAATGAAGTGCAAAATAAATATTGCTTCTAGGTGGTCAGATAAGGTCTAAAGGGTAAAAGTGAGACCTAAATATTTTATTATAATATTAAAAGGACAAGACCCAAGGATTTAATTAATTATAAATTAATTATAATAGTTTTATTATAAACTAATTTATAAATTAATTTAATTTACTCTTAGAGTATTAAATTAATTATAAATTAATTATAATCTAATTATAAATTAATTAACCCTAAGGTTAGGGTTATAAAGTTTAAATTTTAAAATATTCAAAATCGTCGATGTTGTGGAAGTATATCACATTATGCATATAAAGGAGGGTAAAAACCAAGGCATTTAAATCATTCATGATCAAAGAGTTATGTGTGATTTTCATGCGCATTGCAAGGGAAGTGATCATGTGTTTTTGAAGGTTTTTCAAGGTAGAAGATAAAACAAGGAGTTTCGGTTTCATATTCCAAGGTGCTCTATAGCGCGACTAGCAGCAAGGGAGGTGCTAAGATGTTGGCAATCGCGAGGTGTAGGGATTGAATCCTATGGGTTTGCATTTTGCGAAGCGGATGAATTTTTTTGGTAAAGTCTGTGCACTCGATGGAATACAAAGGAAAGGCCCTAGCCTATTCCTTTGTGTAGAGGCTCATAGCCCGTGTGATGGGCATGTGCCTTGCTAAGGCACTTGACTATGGAAAGGTTCCTCTTTCAAAACCCACCAAGGCACCTTTTGTTGAAGGACCAAGGTATGCAATAGTTTGCTTAGTTCCAAAATTTGTGGAGGTTTTGAAATTTGCAACAAATATTTTTTAAAAGGCTATAAAGTGGGAATTGCATGTGATAAAGGTTTTTGTGAGGGAGATAAAAGGATAAGCATTGTTTTATGTTAGGATTTAATTTTTTTAGTTCTTTGAGCTTATTGAGAGGAGTAATAAGGTGTGCCAAAAGACTTAGAAATATTTTTTGAAAATAAATTTAATTAATTGTATTGAAAGGAGAAATAAGGTTGAGTAAATATTGATATTTTGACTTGGTGAAATATCTTTGTGAGGATTTATTAAGAACAGATATTTGCTATCTAACCCTAGTATTGGCAAAAGAGTGGTTGTGATTGAGATAGGTGTTTAAGATCAAATCATCTTCAAACAAGAGTTAAGGGCACATTATCCTTGAGAGTGATTGTTGGATGTTATGAATGCTAAGTTGGAGTGAAAATGATTGTTTGATAAGTTTGGTTGAGTTTGATTGTTAAATGTTCTTCTAAGTAAAATTTGATGATAAAAACCTTGTTTGATAAGCATTGTTGGAAGTATTAAATGAACCTTCATATGCATGATTAGGGTTTGTGCAAGACCATGAGTATCATTATTATGTGAACTTGAGAACTATCTTGAACTAGGTTTGTGAAATATCATGAGTATCATTGTTATGTGAGATTGTTTGATAAGCATTGTTGGAAATATTTGAGTGAGTGTTCATGTGCTTGTACTAGGGTTTGGGAGAAAGGAATTCCTCACTAAGTTATTGATTGAGTGGAATTGATTGATCCTAGTCAAGTGGAAGTGTTGAATTGATAGTTCTAGTTCTATGAAACAAATTATTCTATAATTCTAAATTGATTTGAGAAAGAGATTGAAAGTGATTGAGCATTGTTGTGAGTGTGAAGCATATTGAGTCTCTAACAATTCTCTATATGTTTATGTGATATTAAATAAGTTTCTATGTGAAGCTTGTTTGAGTGATTGAACATAATTTTTTTTTAGATTAAGTTGAGTTGAGTAAGCTTTTGTGGAAGCTTACAATACAAATTTGATGTAAGTCTTGGTGAAAACTTGTTGAGCATATTGGACAAGTTCTAGTGAGGATTTGTTGAGCAGATTTGAGGTAAGTCTTGGTGAAGACTTGTTGAGCATATTGGACAAGTTCTAGTGAGGACTCGTTGAGCAGATTTGAAGTCTTGGTGAAGACTTGTTGAGCATATTGGACAAGTTCTAGAGAGGAATTTTGGATAGATTTGAGGCAAGTATTTGAGAAGACTTGAGAGCAGATTTGATTGATTGATTTGTTCAAACCTTGAGTTAAGATTTGGGGCAGATCTAGAAGAGTTGATTTGTGATTAGATCAAGCCTTGTGTTAAGTCTTGAGGACAGATTTTAGGATAGAGTTTGGTGCATATTTAAGGATAGGTTTATGCCATACCAGATATAGAGATTGAGTATATTTATGCTAGATCAAAGGACTATATTTAGTGTATATTTGATAATAGAGATTGAGCAGGTTTGTGCTAGATCAAAGGACTATGTTTAGTGCAGATTTTAGGACAGATATTGATAATATTTATGCTAGATCGAAGTACTATGTTTAGTACAGATTTGAGATAGATCTAAGAACAAGCTTTGAGGTGACAGAGTATAGAGGACAACAATCTCCAGTGTATAGAGGTCCATTAGATAGGGCAGTGAAGACAGGTCTTCTGAGTGAGGGTAGGAGTCTTCAGTGGATAGATATCCATAAGCTAGTACGATAGAGGTAGCAGTTCTTCTAGAAGATCACCATCTAGAGCAGAGGAGAAGCAGTTATCCTATGAATAGAGATCCACAAACTTGATTAGAGGATTGGTGTCTCCTTTAGAAATAGGTCCATAAACATTGTAATAGGGAAAGGATTTCCAAGAGATTTGTTGAGAAAATTTTAGTGAAATATTTTCTCCATGGAGTAGCCCACATTGGGTGAACCACGTTAAATTGGTGTCTCTATTGTGTGTGGTGATTTGTGCATCTCTTTGATTACTATTATTGATATTTCCATTGATATATTGCATAATATTATTTGGGAAAGAAAATTAAAAAGTGGTATTATATTGTTCACCCCCCCTCTTAGTATAAGCTTGTATTCTTCAATGTTCCAAGATGCTGACTAGATGCCTACAATGCTTCTAATAATATTCATAGATTCACCTTCGACAATAAGGTTAGGGTAATTTGTTCTGAACATAAGAGACAGACCTTGGAATAGAGTTTGAGCTTTAGAAAAATGGTTGGTTTGGATGCTGAGATTTTTTACAAAGGCTAGCAACATCTTCCCTTATGATCTTGAAAGATACCTCCTACTCCAGCTGGACCCAGGTTTCCCTTGGCAGAACCATAAAAATTATACTTGATCCATCCCAAAGGAGAAGGGGATCACTTGATAATTGAGTGATCAACCACAGAAGAGGGAGAGGAAATATTACAAGAAGGGAGCTAGAGGGACTTGGCTAATTCAGCTTCACTTGGGAAATCCGAACATCCGATGCCTTGAATAATAAATATATTTTCAACTATCGCATGGATAACTCTAGAAATAATATAGTTGGAATCATGGATGGAGTTATTGAAGGCTCTAGAATTTCATTCATGCCAAAATTCCCATAGCAAATGGGGGAGACAAAAATTCCAAAAGGTCTTGACATGAAAACTTTTTAAGGGATTAGGCCAATGCAAATAGAGATCATTCAGAGAAAATGGAGGCACCCAAGAAATACTCACAGAGGAAAATAAGAAGCAAATACCTTTTAGGCAAAAAGGACTAGAGAGGAAAATATGTTGGGTGGATTTACACTCCTGCTTGCAAAGGTAACAACAGTTAGGAATTGGGATCCCTCAAATCTAGAGATTTGGAATAGAGAGGATTTTGTCCTGAACAAAAAAAAAAAAATAGACTTTGGGAATGAGGTGCTTCTTCCAAATGATATTAGAAGGGAACCATGGCTAACCAAGATTTTAATTAAGGAATTAGGCGATTTTGACAGAGAAAAGCCCATTTACACTGGGTGTCCATATGAGCTTATCTTCAACATGGAACAACTAGGAATAACACAAATACATAAAATGTTAGACAAAACAAGATTAGATCATTTTTTGTCTTTGTTCATATTACCGTGAGGAATGGTTTTCCAATGCTTCCTTCCGACATCAATGAAATTGCATACCTATGTACCAAACAACATGTCAATCACATATTTGAGGTAGATCAGATCAAGATGATTCCAAAGAGGGTTGTTACCCAACCACTTGTCCTCCCAAAAGAATTTTTTTTGGCCATCACCAAGTTTCCAATAAATTCCTTTTTTGATGATCTCCCTCGTACACAAGATGGAATTCCATATGACAAAACCATGAATAGGTGAAGTATCATCCAAAAAATTTGGTTGATGCTAGTGGTTTGTTAGCCTTGATGATATCAATCCATAGTGACTTTTAATTTTTAAGGATCCACCATTTTTATTGGTAATGAGGGATAGGTTCATCTTTTTGACCTTCCTAAGCTTGATACCACCATATTATTTCTTGGAGCAGACCTGGTCCCACACAACCAAATGGAATATTTGTTTGTGTTCTAAGCCTGACCATATAAAATTCCTTTGGAGTTGTTCAATATTGTTACAAACTTCAATTAAAATGTAGAAGAGGGATAAAAATAAAACATGGATGCTCTGGAGAGTGGCTTTGACTAAGGTGTATTTTCCTACATGATTAAGGAGCCCTCCTTTCCATCCTACCATTTTTTTGTGAATTCTCTCAATAAGTGGAATCCAAAGAGATTTTTTAGTAGAACAAAAAAAAAGTAGAAAACATAGGTAGGTAGCAGGAATTTCAACAATGGTACAACCAAGGATATTAGCTATGTTAGTTTGTCGTCTAGGGGGCATATCGAGAAAATATAGTTTACTTTTAAGAAGTTGATAGTTTGACCAATAGCAAACTCAAAGGAAATACGAATGAACTTGATGATTTTGGCTTGGGGAACAAAGGCATGAGTGTCCATAATAGTGTCATCCACAAACTGTTGATGGGATATGGGCATGAAATATGAGGTAGGTTTAATGCCAAAAAATTCTCCTTTAGAATAAGAATACCACAAAGTTCTCCCTAGGGCTTCCGCCACAATGATAAATAGAAAATGGGATAAAGGGTCACCCTATCTCAAACCTTTGGTGCTTTGGAAATAACCAACAGCAAAGCCATTGACTAAGATAGAGAAGTTGGATCTTGAGATGCATGTCTTGACTAGGTTGATCCAATCAGGATGGAAACCAAATTTGGACAAGACAGATAAGAGTAAACTCTAAGACACTCTATCAAAATCCTTGTTCATGTCCAATTTGAGGAAAAGGCCAGATTTACCACTTTTAGAAACATAATATATAAGCTCATGGATTGTGATTATGTTGTCAGTAATTAGCCTCCATGGAATAGAACTACCTTGATAGGAATTGATGATTAAAGGGATATTAGGTTTTAATCTCATGGCAATCACTTTTTGTGAGGATTTTATAAAAAAATATTGCACATAATGATTAGGTGGAAATCAAATAAGGATTTGGTATTATTGGACTTAGGGACGAGGGCTAAAAAAGTGGAATTTACATATTTAGGAATGTTCTTAGTCTGATGCATTTGTTGGATGGCTAAAATAATGTTAGGCCCCACAATGTCCCAATATTTCTAAAAGAAAATTGGGGGAAAACCATCCGGGCTTGGAGCCTTCCTACCTTGCATTGAAAAAATAGCATTACAAATTTCCTCAATGGAAAATGGTTTAAGAAAATAATTATTATGCTCTTGGGATACCAACCTAGGGATATTGTTCAATAGGGTCTCTAAAATTTACATATTGCACTCCGAACTGGGTCCAAGCAGATCTTCGAAGAAATCCACTACCTCATCTCTAATATCTATAATTTTTGAAATAATGATCCCATCAACTCTGATGAGTTCCTTGATTATGTTAAAGCCCTTATGCCTCATCATGGTGACATGGAAATATTTAGTATTAAAGTCACCCTATTTCAACTAGGTAACTTTAGACTTCTACTTCAACCTTAAGAAGCAGAATATTCTTAAGGTTGAAGTCGATAGAAGCTTCCTTTCAACCTTAAGAATATTTATGTCCAATTCTCCCTATTGGGCAAGAAGCTCAATGTTTGTGATTTGGGATTGGATATTTTATTTTCTGGAAAAAATATCACCAAAAATATCTCTGTTCCATTTCTTGAGATGTGCTTTCACAAAATGGATCTTATTATTGACCTAAGAGGCTAAGGACCCAAAAAAACTACAATACCATTAATTTGCAATGAGTTCCTTGAGATCTGGATCCTGAAGACACATAGCCTAAAATCTGAAAGGATATTTGAATGGGGAGACTTGGAACGAACAATCAAGGAGAAGGAGGTTGTGATCAAAACCTATTTAGGGCAAATAATGAAGGACAACATATCCAAAGGGGTAGATGCCTTTAATAGATATTAGAAATCTATCAAACCTTATTTGAATAAGTTGGTCACCCTTTCTATGATTGCTCTAGGTGAATTTTGGACCTTTGAGTTGGATATCCATGAGTTTGTTCTCATTCACAAATGAAGCAAAATACTCATAAAAATTAATTATTATTTTAGATCCTCCTTTCTTATCAGTGGGGAATAAGGGAGAATTCAAATCTCCAGCCAGCATCCAAACCTCATTGGAAAAAACCTCTCTCATCTGACTAATATTGTTCCAGAGATAAAATCTCCTAAATGGGGAGTTTGGAGCATAAATATTTGATAGAACCCATATGCAATGATAGTCCTTACTGAAGAATGAGATGTTCATGTAGTTTTCTACCACATACAAGATTTTTCCTTCAAAACAAATTTGGATCCCATAAACATAACAACCCTCTATAGGCTCCATTGGTAGGGCTTATTAGGAATTCACAATTTTTCCATATGTAATTGAAAATGCGTGAAGCATTTTGGGTATCTAGTTTAGATTCTTGCAAGAGGAAAATAGTTGGTTTAAAGTATGCCCTAATTGACTTAACCAAATGTTTTTTATTCTATCCATTGAGGCCTCTAACATTCCATAAGAGGATCTTCATTTGGAGATTATGGAAGAAGATATTTTCCCTCTTCCTTGTGAAGAGGAGAATTTGGATCGGGTATCATTTTCAAGTGGATCTGAAATAAGGTTTTACTTTGAGGAGATATCAAAGTGAGTTAAATTCCACTGACAATGTCCTCATAACATTCTCTATTTTTGATGAGCTGAGATAAAGGAGCCTTTTTTTATTTTTGGTAAAATGGGGGCTTGGTAAAAAAGGATTGTTGGGAAGATTTTTACATGGGGAAGGGCCGAGAAGGCCTTTAGGGGAAGGAGGGATCTATGGAGGAGGGCTTTGAGGAGTAGCATTATCAATAGAAGGAGGAACCTCAAGAATAGACAAATAAGAAAAAGGATTAGAAATAGAATCCAAAGGGTATACCTTAAAGGACGAAGAGATGTTGACTTGAGGAACATCTTGAAGAGCTTGACCTACAGAGGATGAAGCATTTAGAGGATACCCCAACAAAATTTGAGCAATGAACGATAAATCTTTGACTAGATCATTCAAAGCCTTCCCTGATGGACCTAGAGAAAGAATGTCTTGATTTGAAATAACTTCAAAATTGGAAGGACGGGGTCTGGAGCCAGGGTAATGCACAATGACGAATATTCTTTAATAAAAAAATATTAGCATTTTTTAAAATACAAATTGATGAAATTTGGGGACCCTGGACGTTGGCCCATTCACCAAAATTTTTTGGGTCCAAATATTTTTAGGGGTTGGCTCACCACACATTGATAATAATATTATTAATTTTTTTTAAATCGCCAGTACTCTCGCCTAAATTGAGGAACCTTTTCACCTTAAAATTATAAAACTTTTAAATTATCCCACCAAATTTACCTCTTATAGTAGTATATAAATGTAACATGACAACCATACCCATACAACTAAAACATTAGAGTGCAATCCGCATACGTTGGATTACACATCATCCAGACCACTTTATGAACTTGTCCCACATCCATACCACTTTATGAACCCATCCCACACCTAGACCACTTTCTGCACCCAACTCGCATTTGGACCACTTTTTGCACCTAAACCAAATATGAACCATTTTTTAAACTTGAATCGAATCTGGACCACTTTTTGCACCTAGGCCACATCTGGGGTACTTTTTGCATCTGACCCACAATCCGGATGTAAAAGTACCCTGGATGCGGGTCAGATGTAAAAAGTGATCCAAATGTGGTTTAGGTGCAGAATTTGGTCCAGATGTGGGCTAGGTGCATAAATTGATCTAGATGGGTGCATAAATTGGTTAGGATGTGGATCGGGTGCAAATATTGGACCAAATATGGAACGGGTACAAAATTTGGTCCGGATGTGAGATGGGTGTAAAATTTGGTTTGGATGTGGGATGGTTGTAGAATTTGGTCCAGATGCAAGATGGTTGCAAAATTTGTTCCAGTTGTAGCCCAGGTATATAAATTGGTCCAGGTGTAGAATTTGGTTTGAAATAAGGTCAGGTGCAGAATTTGGTCTGGATGTGATATGGGTGCAAAAATTGTTTTGAGAGGGGTGAAAAATAGAAGCAGAAGAAAAATAGAATTTCAAGGGTTCCAATGTAAGCAACAAAAAATGGCTCTTTTTTTTTAGACCTCCTCACAACCACAACCAAAATTCAAAAAACCAAGATGACTTGATGTTTTCCAACCCATCAAAAAATCCATAGTTAAGCATGCTCGACTGGAGTAGTACTTGGATGGGTGACCTCCTGGGAAGTCCCAGTTTTGCACCCTCTAAATTGAAATTTTTTCCTAGGTTATAACCCAAGTTTATTTGGACTTTTTTTTGCACCCATTCCACATCCAGGCTCTTTTTTGCACCCAGTTTAAGGTCGGGCCCTATTTTGCATTCGATCTAATAAAAATTGTCAAATTCAATTTTTGGTGAAAAAATAAGGTAATTCATCATGTTCTCCTACATGAAGTTGGCCAGGATTTGCTAGGTTTTTTAAATGGATTCACTATTTTTTACAAGTACATTTTGGGTCCAACCCCTTATGCATAACCCTACTTGGATCCCATAAAAGAAGAATATTTAGATTGATTATGGGAATATTATTGTTGCCAGATGTTTTCTCCTGAAGGTGTTTTGGTGGAAGACATATTAGAAACCTTAGATGTCTAACACTGAGAGTTGAGGTGACCTTGCTTGGAGCACCTGGAATAGAAGGCTAGCTTGTTCTCATATGATGTGAGTCCTGGAGTTCTCATCTAAAAATAGCTCGATGGAAGAAGAAAGAGAGAAATCAAGGTTAGCATTAAGGCACATACATGTGTGGACCATGTGAATCTTGTCTTTGGTATGCAGATCAAAATCGATGAACTCATCAATATCCTGGATAATCCCTCATAAAATATCCTAATCCCAAAAATGGAGAGGAAGACCCAGAAGGTGAACCCAGATCGGATCTAGGTTGATATTTTGAGTCGTTGGATCAAAATACACACTCTATTTCTTGAGAAAAATCCCTATTCAACCATAGAACCATGGTCCACCTGACAATATTCTACTTGAATCAATGGGGGTTATTCATATAGATGAGAAAAAATCCCTTAAGAAATGCAACCAGGTCCATGGATCCTTGAGGGTGCTAATGGGTAATGGCCCATTTATGAATCGACTCCATGTTAGGGCGAGGCCCTAAAAATTTCCCCATAAGAGAATGAGAATCTTGGTCCATGAGGGACGAAACAAGCTCCAATGGAATTTGGAGGGCACCTTGAGAAGGGTGCAGATCAACCTTGGGGTGAGGGGGAGGCCTAAAAGAAACTATATTTTTAAAAGGTGTTGCAAAGAAGCGGGAGGAGGAAACATGCTTGGATCTATTTTGACCTTGTGACATGTCAACAATTGAAGTTAGATCTCTCTCTTCACATTTCTCTAAGGGACCCCTATATCCATTAGGAATCATAGGTTCGCTCTCAACACACACATCAGAGCCCATTATTACCTTGATATTGTTTGAAGTTATAGATCTGCCTCCACTACCACTGTCATTATCAATAGTTACATCGCCATCGCTTGCCACTTCATCCATTGATGCCATTGTCATTGTCAATCATAAAAAAAAATTTCTCACCATCTTGAAACCCTTTTAAAAAAAAAATCTATTTTTAATTTTCTAGGCACTTATCTCTCCAGCTTAGAAAAAACTTACAAATATTGATTGTAACCCTAAATATCACCTTCTGAAAATAGCAAAGACATACTTCCTCTTATGCTATTAGAATTCTTAAAAAACTTCACCGACTGGATTTTGTTACCAACTAGATTTCAAAGGAATACCTTTGTCGGTAAAATTTAAACTCTTCACTATGAGAGGTCATCGAACAACCAGAATGGAAACCTGTATGGTGCCAAAAATTGGTTTATGTTGGTCAAAACTTAGATCTGCCCACTATCAAGCTCTTGCGAGCAAACCCTAACCACAATGCACATTAAAAATTATATATTGGATTTTTAAGCAATTCCTTCATCGATAAAATTTTGAACTCTTCACTGTGATAGGTCACCAAACAACCCAATAATTGGTTTATATTGGCCAAAACTCGGATTTACCCATTTTCAAGCTCCTGCAAACAAACTCTAACCACAACGTGTTGGACATTTTGAGTGATAAGTTGTCATTGATGTCAAGATTGAGTTGTCATTAATGTCAAACTTTCAGCACCAGTCAGTGGTAGTTTCAGTTGACAACATCCATTTCAGTTTCAGTTTCAATAATCGGTTCAAGGAAGTCATATGAGGTCCAAAGTGCAAGAAAAATCCCAAATAAATAATATTATAATATTATGCAAAGGAAGTTTAAAATTAATTATAAATTAATTTATTAGTTAATTTACTTAACTTATAAAGTTATTTAAATTAATTATTAATTAATTTAATTATTAATTATAAATTAATTTAAGCTAAGGTTAAATAACCCTAAGGTGGGTTATCAAATTTAATATTCAAAATTCAATTTCGAATAAAGTGCCACCGATGTGAGGAGAAATTAAAAACGTGTATATAATGGGGGAACTCCCACCCTACCAAACCTTACCATGCCTTTGATTATTATTGCGAGCTTTAGAATTGTGAGCCTTACGAATTGCGTTGTGTCCAAAGTAAGGAAAGGGTGTGCAAGTTTCGTGAGAAATAGACAATGAGTGAAGGCATAAGAGGAAGGGGTTCTACCTTCCTTCATGTAGGCATTCGTATCCCACGCGGTGGGCTCCCAAGCGCTAAGGCACTTAGGATAGATGAGATGGTGGATCAAATCTCACTAAATCCCCTTTTTGGGAAGAAAGAGGTATGCTTGTAAATTGGTCACCAAAAAATTCAGGAATATAGTTTGGGCATTTAAAAAATAATTTTTACATATTTAAATTGGTACTAAGGTTGCTAAAGGAGTTATAAGGGTTTTTGCAAAATTAAATTTGTAATATTGTTTGCTCAAATGTTTTGAAAAGGTTGTAAGATGTTTGGTTGATATTTTTATGGTGTTGGATATTATTTTAAATTGGAGTTTATAAGGTGTATCAAGGAAATTATCTTTATGTATGTTATGATGAGTGTTAATTTTAAAATGGAGCAATAAGAAATAAATTAATTTGTGATTGTTTTATGTCCAAGGAATATTTTTGGAAAGTGTTGAAGTGATATTGTTGTGTTTAACCATTGGAATTGGAAAGAAGAAATTGTGATTAAGACAGGTTTTCTAAAGGCACTTCTACATCCAACAAAAGGTATGGGCATATTCTTCCTAGTGAGTGATTGTTGAAAATTATGAATGGAAAGTTGGAGTGAAAAGGATTGTTTGGTTTGCATTATTGAGAGTGTTTTGAATTAATGCTTCAAGGTTTTCTGGAATTAAGAGTTGTTGATAAAACCTTATTTTATAAGCATTGTTGTTGAAGTGTTTGAGTTGAGTGAAGAACTTGAACTAGGGTTTGCAAAGAACATGAGTATCATTGTTATGTGAGATTGGTTGATAAAACATTGTTGGAAATATTTGAGTGAGTATTCATATGCTTGGACTAGGATTTGTGAGCAAGGATCATTTTATTGAGTGATTGGTTGAGTTGAGTTGGTTGAGCCTAGTCAAGTGAATATGTGAAGTGATTGTTCAAGTTCTATGAAACAAATTATTCTATATTCTAAATTGATTTGAGAAAGAGGTTGAGTATTGATGAGGGTGAAGCATATTGAGTCTCTAACAATTCTCTGTATGTTTCAAAAGAGTGATTGGAAGTGATTGAGAGTTTGTGAATGTGAAGCATATTGAGTCTCTAACAATTCTCTATATGTTTCTAAGAGATTGATTGAAAGTGATTGAGTATTGAGGTGAATGTGAAGCATATTGAGTCTCTAAAAATTCTCTATATGTTTCTAAGAGAGTGATTGAAAGTGATTGAGCATTGTGATGAATGTAGAGCATATTGAGTCTCTAACAATTCTCTTTATGTTTCTATGAGATTGGATAAGTTCTAGTGAGGACTTGTTGAGCAGATTTGAGGTAAGTCTTTGAGAAGACTTGTGGAAATATTTGTGTGAGCTTTTATGAAAGATTACAATACATATTGAGAGCAAATTTAGATAAGTTCTAGTGAGGACTTATTGAGCAAATTTGGATAAGTTCTAGTGAGGACTTATTGAGCAGATTGGACAAGTTCTAGAGAGGACTTGTGGAAATATTAGTGTGAGCGTTTGTGGAATATTACAAGGCAGATTTGAGATAAGTCTTTGATAAGACTTGAGAGCAGAGTTTATTGATTTTTTCAAACATTGAGTTAAGGTTTGGGGCAGATCCAACAGAGTTCATTTAAGATTGAGTCAAGTTTTATGTTAAGTCTTAAGGATAGATATTAAGGATAAATTTGTGCTAGATCGAAGGACTGTGTTTAGTGCATATTAGAGGATAGATATTGAGGATAGATTTTTGCTAGACTGAAGGATTGTGTTTAGTGTAGATTTGATGATAGAGTTTGGTGCAGATTTGAGGATAGGTTTGTGCCAGACCAGAGACAAATATTGAGCATATTTGTGCTAGACCGAAGTACTGTGTTTAGTGTAAATTTGATACAAATATTTGAAGGTGACAGACTATAGAGGAGGACAGTCTCCAATAGATAGATACCCATTAGCCAGGGTAGTGAGGATAGGTGTCTTCAGTGGATAGATATCCATTAGCTAGAGTAGTGGGGGCAACAGTTCTTCTAGAAGATCACCAGTCAGAGCTTAGGATAAAGGAGTTACCTATGGATAGAGATCCATGAACTTGATTAGGGGATTGGTGTCTAATTTGGATAGAGATCCATAAACATTGTAATAGGGAAAGGTTTTCCAAGAGATTGATTGATAAAATTTAGTGAAATATTTTCTCCTCGAAGTAGCCCAAATTGGGTGAACCACATAAATTTGGTGTCTCTATTGTGTGTGGTAATTTGTGCATTGATTTTATTACTGCTATTGATATTTCTATCTATACATTGCATAATATTGATTGGGAAAGAAAAGTAAAAAGTAGTCTTATACTATTCACCCCCCCTCTCAATATAAGCTTATGTTCTTCACAACGCACGTTGAAAATTATCGACTGGATTTTGAAGGAATTACTCCATCGATAAATATTTTAAACTCTCTAAAACTCATATCTTCCCACTATTAAGCTCTTGTGAATAAACACTAACCACAAATCACATTAAAAATTATTGACTGGATTTCAAAGGAATTCCTTCATCAATAAAATTTTAAACTCTCTGACTTACCAATAAGAGACCTAGGTTCAAACCTTAGGGGGAAGCCAACCCTTTGTGAAGGTAGTAGACTTCTTTGAATCCTCTGAGTGCATGCCAAACGAATGATGATAGTATGAATCTTGAGTGACCAGTGGTCCCCATATCATGTCGCGTCAACAAGAATGAGATAGATAGATTTGTTGGATGTAGTCCTTGTAGTTTGAACCCTATGCTTGCCAATTACTAAAAATAGTGTATGTAACCAACTCTCCTATGTAATAATAAAAATAAATAAACTCTCCAAAACTTAGATGCCCACTATCAAGATCTTATGAACAAACCCTAACCACAATGCACATTGAAAATTACCAAGCAGAGTTTAAAATTTTACTGATGAAGGAATTCCTTCGAAATCCAAGCCATTCATCAGTAAGGACTTTCACAAATCTACCCACTATCAAGCTCCTGCGAACCAAGCCATTCATACTTTCAGTAAGGACTTTCACAAATGATTTTCTTTCCATGTTACCTAGATTTTATTCAAATGGATTATTTAAATTCTCCTAAGATCTGGAATAAGAAGTAACACTTGTTCCTTGATCACACTTTTCCTTCTACTTCCTGCTTCCCTTATCACACTTCCTCCTCACTCCCGACTCGCAATCGCTTCAATAAGCTTCTATTCTTATGTGTACTCAGTTATGAATATTTTATTCATTCAATTTTTTTTTTAAGGATGGACGATTCTAACACCATATTATTGTAATGTTTCAATTGATAACATAGTATTGTCTAGCTCTTACTTTAAAAAATAACAATTACTTAAATATGGGTTTTGGAATAAATATGTAATTTTATTTATTATTTTGAATTGTCTAGTTACCAACATAAAATTGACTTCCTACCCTACTTTTCAAAAGAAACATGATTAGAAATTTTCAACATAGATATATTATTTATTTTTGGTTGTGAGGATCTCTTTAACATATAATTGAACAAAGCACATTCACTGATTTTAATATATTGGCTTATACAAGCACCTCACATTAGTCTACAATTTAATTTTTAATCTAAGAGAGATATATTTGTCAATACTTTGTGAGTTTTATTTTTAATTTTTTAATTTTGAAGAGAGAAGGGTTTTTTTTTGGCATATACTAGAGGAAACGATAACTCATTAAATTTTGCATCACCTCTTCATGGATTTGAATCCTACTCCTTGATGCCACTATAACCTCTAGTTATGTCGGGTAAACATTTTAACATAGTTGAAGGTGCTAGAGTGACACATCCTTCGGTTCTATGAGGCCTGAGGGATTCGAACTGTGGTCGCTACCCTCCCAAGGAAGCGCTTTGACCAACGGGCTAGACCAACCTAAAGAGAGGAGAGATTTTGTCTTTTAAAATATTTTAAAACTAATTTGTATAGAAGAAACTTTAAAATAAACTAAAAAATTTAAAATTACTTTTTAATATTATTATAATTAATTTATAAATAAATAAATGAAATTTAAATTTTTCCCTTGAATAAAACAAAAAATTTCATTTCAAAGTTTGAAAAAATACAATGAGATGAGTATAATATACCCTCATATAGACCTTACTAAACAACCTAATTAAGAGCTATTCTAATAGTTTATATAAAATTTGTGTAGTTATTTAAATATAAATGATATTAAAAAGTTTATATTTTTTTTTATGAAAAAGGCTATTTACATTAAATTAAGATAACAACTTTTACAATAAAAAAAAGTGGGTGGGTTAACACACCCCATGGGGAATCAAACTAACCCTCATTGACAAGGGTTAGGAAACAAAGCCACCAAAAAAACACAAGTTTACCAATCATCATTGATCAAAGAAAGCATATCAAATGGAATATTGTGTCGTCCTACATAAACTGCTAGTGATTATGGGATGGGAATCCACCCCTTCGCATTGCGATTCTAATTAAGGTCTTCAAACCCACATCGTTCCAATAAAAAATTAGCTCAGGTGAAATTGGTTGAACATCCCACCCCCCAACCTAGAAAGATGAACAAGCAATATCAACATTAGGTCACTTCCTAAATAGTGAGGGTTCAGACTAGTGTCTTCCTATGGGAGCACTTCTTGCATATGACGGAGGCCGATGGTGAGAGCGAGATCAAAAATACTCCTAAGAAGAGTTCTCTAGGGGGATCTAGTTGACTGTACATTGAGCATTGGCCCAGTGTGCTAGAAGAACTTGTAGGTGATCCAACTCCATAGAAACTTTTTTGGCTTGAGTACATATCTATAGCCACATGTCATTAAAAAATTCTAATTTGTCTGTATGAGTAAAAGTGACAGAAGGTGTATAATGTTTAAAAAAAAATTGTTGCGAGCCTTCCAAATATGAAAGAGGTAGTCTAATCCTGAAAACCTACCACACCTCAAAAATCAGGAGAGACAAAGTAAAAGAGTCCCCAAGAAGAGCTTGGGGCCAAGAAACTCTCACAATTGTAAATAGAGAAAAAAGAAAAGAACCCATTCCCAAGCTTACCTAGATATTCTGCAGTGCCAAAAGAGGTGAGTACAAGACTCGGGTACAACACAAAAAGGACATTTAGGATCAAGAATTCCAAGGTACTTCAAACGTTCCCCCAAGGGGAGACCTTGACACAACAAGCTCCACGTAAAAAATATTGCTTGGGCTCAACATAAGCAACCCAAACATTAATGTAATTATTTTTTTGAGGGGTTAAAATATGTGTAATCTAATATTGTTTAAGTTAAGGTCAAAAGTGTGAAGGAGTGACTATGAACACTATTAATGTAGCCTATGGGCATATGATTATGTAAGCCTACGAACATGTCCATGTAATCCTAAGTACTCTTTTTATATTTCACCCTTAGTGATATTAATTAATATACCTTTATGGATAGCCTTTCTTAAAAGGATAATTTATTATTATATTATTGTAATATTAACCTCAAGGTTAAGTTAATTTTAACTTGAGGATAACCTCTCATTGAGGTTTTGGTATCATTATAAACACCAATCAATGAGGTCATTTTGAATTATAGTGAGAATAAAATATGATTTATTGGGGTGCCTACAAGTAGCAACCTTCTACTTCCTTTTATTGTCTCCCTTTATTTCCTTACTTCATTTACTATTGTTATCTTTTAATTGTCTTTTTTTCCTTTTTGCAAATGATTATAGTGAATGCATGTTTTGGAATATTTTGGGAAATTATTGCAATTTTTTTTATTAGATGGAAATAAGAGGTTTTGAAAGGATCCCCAAAATTTTTTACAAACAAACACCACTAGAAAAGATATCATATTGAATAGGGCCAGCCAACATTCCAACTGAACAAAAAGGAACTAGCCCTTCGAAAGGACACTGAGGAGCAACACCAAAAAACAATAGAGGGCCTAACAGGCCTAAAGCCCAAAGAGGAATAAACAACCACTAATCCTGAAATTTTCATTTTTGACCATATAATGCTTCACCATCCAAGTAACTTCCTTGACACAGGTACCAACCAAATTGATCGATCTAGAAAGATTATAGAATATCAATAGGAACTTTGCATGCCTTCTTAGGAGACAAAAATATTACAAATTTGAACACAAAGATTATAAATGTATTAGTTCAAACAAAAAATATATAAACAAAACATAAATCTTTATTTTCTAAAATATCTTGCATTGATTTCTTTCCAAATTAGTTTACTCAAGCATTTTTTTTTTGTATAGAATCTTTGATATTATTTTATCATTGATAAAACTATTAATTAATGACAAAAAATAATATAAATATTTTTATGGTATAGTAATTTGAATATTTGGTACTTTTTCTTGATTGAAATGGGCCCATAGAAGTCATGTGGAGGCAAAAAAAAAAATTGATCAATAGATATAATCAAGTAAATGTTGCATGACTTAACCCCCTTGATGGGTTGAATATCTAGACAAATCTCAAAGAAATGGTTTTTATTAGTATGACTAACATTTCAAGTTTATCTTTTGGTCAAAAGTGAACAATCAAGAGTCCAAGGGATCATATTGTTAGCAATATGGGTATAATAATCTAGATGTATATTGATCTCTACTTATGTATGGATTATTTTGGACAATGAATATAAAGAACTAGTAGATCGATCCCTAGTAACATTGAAAGTGAAATTTTCATAATATTTACACAAGAAACCATGATGAAAGGGTAGTATTTATCCCAAATTTTCCACTTGATCCAAATTATATTTATGAAACTACATACCTTGATGCATGGGTTTACAATATGTATATACCCTAGCATTCATTCTCACCCTTACGTTAGATTTGGATTTTTACTTAATACAATATTGCAAGTAAAAAGAGTTATTATTTACAATGTAAGACTCACGAATAAACATAATAAAGGAATATTATTTCATCAAAATATTAAAAGACTCGCTTTATTTTTTATGAACCTCTCTTCTCATTATAAAAAATGATTCACCAATATGTAGAAATATAAAACATCCATCTGTAGATAAATTGCACAATAACAATCCACACAATAAAATAGAAACTGATAATACCCTTGAGGTAGGGCAACTCCATACAATTCTCCTTATTGGAAGGAAGCCTCTCATTATTTCTCCAACTCTATGAGCCAATACTTCTACAAGAATACTTCCTATATCCCTTTTACAATGGGATTATATCTCTCTTTATACAAGAATGTGATGGTTCCCCTTCCATGAGTTACAAGATCACCTATGTGGTATTTCACCTTCCATGAGTTACAAAGTGCATAATAATGTGACAATATTCCCTTATGGTTACATATATGATTTTATGAAATTATTCTCCTATGTATTTCTAATTTGACATGTGGCCTTCCTTACTCAACAGTCTATGGATGGCTCATACTAATATACAATACATTATTATATTTTTAAGGACCTATATTGGGTACCTAACAACAATACATTATTAAATTACTAAGTACCTATCTTGGGTGCGGTAGGTTATTATTGCAACATGTAGATTATTTTGAATACTGTTAAAATAATTGCTCATTTTTTTAATTATTATAAGTATTGAGGAATTTATGGTTTTTTGAAGTTGAGTTAATTATTTTGTTTTTTGGTTGCATAATTTTTTTCAAAAGTAAAAAAATCAAATTAAATGTCTTAGTAGTCATTTTTAGAATATTTTTGCACCAACATGTAGGTTATTTTGATTACTACAAAAATAACTACTCACTTGTTAAATTATGTTAATTAATGAAGGAGTTACAATTGTTGCAAGTTGGGATTTTGGTGTTGTTTTGGGGCCTCATGAAAAAGGGAAAAAAATTGTAACTCTCAGTTCGGGTAAGCAAATAAGTTGTCGTTTGTTTTGTTTTAAAGAAAATTTGTAGATTTAATTGTTTGAAGAAAGAAATAGATAATATCTCCAAATTTTTTATTTTTGAGACATTTTTGTTATTTCAAACCCTAGCTACTTTGAAAAATATTCACTAAAGAGGATGATAGTGATGCTTGGGAATGGTGAAAAATTTGTCTTCAAAATATTCTAATAATTTTTGGAGATGTGGTATTTATTTTTATTTACAAGGAAAATATTTATCTTGGTTTATGGAGTTTCCTAGCCTATAAACCTAGATATTCATGAAAATAATTGAAGTAATTTTAAGTAAATGGATATTTTGTGTGTGTGTGTGTGGTCTACCAACAAGGACACCTCTTGCATTATCGATGATGAGACCTGGGTTCAACACCCCAATGGATGTGTATAAGAAGTATTGATAAATAAGTAAATAAAAGTAAAGGATAATAATGTGAAGACTAAGAAAACTATACCTTGTGTGTCAAGATCAAACAATGGTCAAAAATATTTGTTTGAATGTAAGAATTCAATTTAGCAAGTTCATCGTTGCATTCAAAATAAAAAAATTATTGTTTCCATTAAACCTAGAAGAAAATATAATTTTATCGATGTCTTTGACTAAGAGGTTGCAAGTTCAAGCAAATAAAATCAAAGACATACAAATTGAACATCAAAATGTTTTTGAAGATCTGAAAATCACCATGGATATATATGTTTTACATTCAAATTTTTATGCTACTAAGATCAATGATATAGATATTCTCCTTGGTTATCACCATCCACACCACCATGAAAGGTAACAATCATGGAGGCAATGAATAAAGCAATAAAGGAGTTATGAGGGACATACAAGAAATAAAAGGAGCCTAAAATTTGGTCATAAATGTAGGCAGGTATGGATGAAAAAAAATGAAATTTATGCTTCCAAAATATGGCATTGGCATCAACGAAGACCACCACCAATCATAGTTTCATTGGGATGGATAGAAGAGAAGATTGGTATTAGTATTTAGCATGGCTCAGAAGATAATATTATTTAGCCTCTTCTAATGTTTCAAAGATGAACTATTTTGTAAGGGGTGCATCTCTCTTTATACAAGAATGTGATGGTTCACCTTCCATGAGTTACAAAGTGTATAATAATGTGACGATATTTCGTGACAGTCATAATATGATTCTATGACATTATTCTCTAACCTATTTCTTATTTGACATGTGATCTTCCTTACTCAATAGTTCATTTATAGCTCATACCAATATATAATACACTATTATATTATTTAGTACCTATCTTGGGTACCTAACATTGTTCCAATCACATTTAGGAGTATAATTTTATTAAAATCACACAAGAATCCTCAATCATATTTATAAATAATCACACCTTCATGGAAGGGTCTACAATCACCTTATTTATCAAACATGCAAACTAGTGTTTAGGCAAATTAAAAGGTCTTAGACAAAAATCACCATCTTGTCCATCATTAACCTTCATTTATCTTGTATTTTGAACCCACAAGCAATTATTTTCTACTTGAAAACCTCTTAATATTATCTTGCATACAAATTTTTTAATAAATTATGAAATCTATAGTTTTTATTTTATTTATTTTTCCACATATAATTTTGTTAACTATAATCATGTGCAACATACAAAAAACATACAAATATCCTTGCATTCATTAGTTAAAACTATATTTTCTTTAAGGATGAGTATAAAATAAAAGATAAAACATTTTGTATTTATCCTCATTTATAAATTATTTGAATAAATCCCTAATTTTTAAAAGTACCTTAAAAATATAAATATAATAATTTATAAAATTATCATATAATCTATGTTAATGAAGTGAGATAGACTGACTCTGGAAGGTAAAACTAAGGCATTGATTGGATAGATGAAGCACTTTCTAGTTGCTACAAAATCAAAGATGAGAATGCTACCCCAAGAGGTCCCAATGGGGATGTCTCTAGATCCTCTCTTAGTTATACAGAGTACAATTACAAATTTGTTGAAGAACAAATCTCCAACAAAGATTGAAGAAGCATAAAAAAACTACACTAAAAATTCTCTTTGCAGTTGCTAGAAAAAGATCAACATCTCAGAGTAAATGGATGCTTCCATAGTCAGAATCAAGATCAAAGATCATCATTGAGTAGGGTATAGTAGAATAAATATTCTTATACAAAGCCAATCATGGTCTGATCTATAAATTCATGAGTATTCACCCTACCCTGAAGTTTTTACATTCATAGGTTCAACAGAACTAAGAGCCTCTTGGTGAGTATTCCTTGTGGTTTATTAGTAATGAATATTTTATTGTTAGTTTTTACTCACTAATAAACATAAATAGGGCCTTTAAATCAGAAAATAAAAATCATGGCCCAAAAGAATTATTTGTTCAGCCCTAGATAGTGGGATTTGATCCTTGAATTGAACCTATTATTATCCTAGTTTGGGTCTATTTGTATGCACTCCCAACGGAGTTATGTAGTTAGCAGGTATTAGAAATCATTAGTAATTTCCTTGGAAGATATTTGGGTTTCTCTAGAGACACAATGGAAATAAATGATGTTGTTTATGCTAGATTAAGCATTGAAATCGATCTCAACTAGATTTTGTTGATAGAGGTGAAACTCGAACTTGTAGGACTATCTTGGATTTAGCAACTAGATTATGAGACATTCTCCTTCAGGTATAAATTTTACCATAAATATGGACATTTGGCTTAGTCCTACCCAAACAATATGATCACAAAAATGGGTTGAATCTTCCTAATGAGGGTAAGTCTACAATCAATAAAGAAGTAGCCAATATTTCTCAGAGAGGAGAAGCATAGGAAGATTATTTTGAATAGCCTAAATGAAGGAGAAAGAAAAAGAAAAAAATATGGTAAAGACCAAACCCAACCCAAGCCTTTAAATAGGTATAATATCTTCAAGATACTACTAGAGTAGGAATAAGAACAACTCATGCAAGGAGTGGATGGGAATAATGAAAACAATAACAACCATGTTCAAACCCCTCTATCGGCTCCTATACTAGAGCAGGTAATATAGTGTAGTGAGTTACCACAATCAAATATTATAGGGAAATTAATAGTGCATAACAAGGAGCAACTGATAATAAAGGATGTTATCATGGGTGTGGTAGAAAATAACAAAGAAAATTCAACTCTAGGGATAAGCTAGGTGGAGAAGAGATCAAAGAATATTAGCTCTCAAGGAGTGGGTAGAAAATCAAATAAGGAATTAATAGCATCTCAAGGAGATAAACTGGACACTAAGGGATCAATGAGACCAATATATTCTTATTGATCTTAAGGTAACCGATGATTATACAATCATAGAATATTAGGGGTTTAAACAATAGAAACCATAAATCTATTGTTTGAAGACTCTTAGATAAAAGTAAAATAATATTTTTGCTTATCTATGAGACAAAAATGACACTAGATCTTATGTATAAAACAATAATTAGACTTTAGAGGGTTGTTGGTCATATGGAAATGGCTATCTAAGGGGCCTCAAGGGAGATAGTTACCTTTTGGAACTCTCTTGAATGGACCACAATAGAATGTATAGCTTGGAGGGGTGTCCTCACATCACATTTTAAGATTAATATGATAGTTGAGTAGGTTTTAATCACAAAAATCTATGGGGCTCAAAACCTAGATGGTCATATTTGTCAATTTTAAGCAATGCATAATATGAGTTTCGAGGAAGGATTTGAACTTGATTGTTTTTGGGGATTTTAATGCTAAATTATCATCTAGGGATTAGGAAGGGGGAACTCCAATTTTGGACCCAAGGGATCAACTTATGATTGTCGATGTCCATGCATTACACTTGATGGATATTGAAAGTTTTGAAACCAACTATACTTGGACTAATAAGAGGAGGGAACCACATAGCAAGAAGGTGAAGTTAGACCATTTTTTAGTTTTAGAGGAGGCATTTGTGAAATGGAATCTAAAATTTTATATTTTGAAGGGTTCGGTATCAAACCACTTTCCTATTCTATTAGGGGGATCAATATAGGGCAACATCATAAACCATTTAGATTTGAAAATGTTTGGTTACAAAAGGAGGAAATTTTAAATAAAATCCCACAATGGTGGGAAGAGGGACAACTGACATATGGGACAACAATACTTAAAATCTACAAGTAGCTTCATTATGTCAAGGATCAATTGAAATAATGGAGGTAAGCTACCAAGTCAGACTTCTAGGCACAAAGAGCTCCATTGGTGGTCAGATGAGATGAGGTGCAAAAACTTTCCATTGGTGGTCAGATGAGATGAGGTGCAAAAACTCTTCAAGGAATAATTATATAGCAGCTCAAAGAAGAGGATAATAAATTATGTAAAGTAGTTAAGGATATTAACAAGCAAGAGGAGATATATTAGAAATAAAGAGAAAGAACCACTTGGTTATTGGAAGGTCATAAAAACACCAAAAGTTTCCATTGGGTTGCTTGTGCTAGGAATATATGAACAAGATGGAATCTCTTTAGGATGAGAATGAGCTCTCCTTTGATATGATCCCAAGTATGCACATTCAATGGTTTATTTTGATAAATTATTTAAGGAAGATATGTTGCAAGATGAAGAGGCTAAAAAATAAGTTCTTATTGTCATACCATCTATCATCTCTAAAGAACAAAATTAGACCCTAATTAAACCCATTGATAGAGAGGAGCTAAAGAAGGTAGTCTTTGGAATGAGTACGAGAAAAATATCAAGTCCAGATGGCTTCCCAATCGAGTTTTTTAGATCTTTTGGGATAACTTGGAGGAGGATGTAATGGATGTTATAGAGGAGTCTAGAGGTAGTAAAATAATGCTTTAAACATTAAATTATACATTAATTACCTTAATTCCAAAAGGGGAGGAGGGGTGCATATTTTAGATTATTGACCTATTGTCTTATGCAATGTTATATACAAAATAATTATGAAGGTAATGGTTGAGCGGATAATATCCATCCTAAACAATATTATCTCCTTGGAGCAAGGGGTTTTTGTAGAGGGTAGGTAGATCTTAGATGGTGTGGTTCTAGCTTAGGAGGTAATCCAGTCAATGCAAATATATATAAGTAGAGGAATATCCATAAAATTGGATATGTCAAAGGTTTATGATAGGGTGGAGTGGATATTCTTGTCAAGGATGATAACAACCTTCAAATTCTCTCAAGATTGTATATAATGGATCATGAGCTAGTCTTTACTCTGACATATTTAGTGTTAATCAAATATCTTCCCTTACAACCATTTGGAACCACTCAAGGCCTTCGTCAAGGAGATCCTTGTTCCCCTTATCTTTTTATCATATTGGCTGAATTTTTGTATAGAATCATATTGAGAAGACAATAAGGTTTGCTAAAATGTATCAAGGTGGATGAGGAGGTTTTGAATCACCTACAATTTGTTGATGATAATGGATTGGTGGGAATGGTCAACTTCAGGGAAGCAAGAATGATCAAAGATACTCTTAATGTTTACCTTAGGGCCACAAACCAAGTCATCAATGATAATAAATCCAAAGTGGTCTTCTTCGATATTGATCGAAGGCTTCAAGATAAAATTTTAGAGATCTTAGGATTCACGAGGACTTCTCTCCTAGTGGTCTATTTGGGGATTCTTTTTCATTTTTAAAAATTGAAGATAGCTATCTGGAAAAATCTTTTTGGATTGTATCAAAGAAATAATTAACCATTAGTCTCACAAATGGTTAACCTTTGGGGGTAGAATACATTTTTTACAGTCAATCATTCAAGCCATGCCAATTTATAAATTTTCTATCATCGTTGTCCCCCATATCATATGAAAAGAGTTGGACAAGATGATTAGAAAATTTTTGAGTAAAATGAGAGAGGAAATGGACGTTAGTAGGTTGGGAGAAAGCATCCCAAGGAAAAGGGAGTGTTTGAATTGAGGAGATCAGAGCCAAATAATAAAACTTTGGCTAGAAAGATTTACTGGAGGCGATGATAAGGAACCAAAATCAAAAAATTCTAACTAGAATTTGTATTCACGTAAAGTGCTTAAATAATACAATTACAACCATAATCTTCTCAAAATAAAATATGCTTAACCAAAAGCTAAAGTTAAGCTAAGATGCTAACAAGACTCTAACTAAGCTAACAAATCCAACTTTGCTAACTCATAAAAGAAGAACAAATCCAACCCAAAGACTATGTCGTCCAAATGTTGCCAATATTTACAAGTTGGAATTGGATTTGCAATTTCTAACTTAGACTTAGGACTTTAGGCTTTAGAAAATAATAAAATAAACTAAGCCTAATAAAAATAAGCCTAGTTCTAATGATGTCCACATCAGGTGGATCTCCCAACCAACTTCTTTATTCAATAGAGTTTTAACTAGTAAATATTTGAGACATGTGAATCCGAATGAGATGAGTTGTTTCTCTTTAGATGGTATTTCTTACTTTTGATAATATGAGATATAGGGGAATCATTGGCCCATATTAATATATTTTATGCTACAAAATTGAGGAAACATTTGACCGCTTGATGTTTGAGTGTCGTTCACACATCAAATCTAGGAGAGATGGTTTTTAGCTTATAAAATTTGAGTCAATGATGATTTGAACTAAATTAATATTTGGGAAATATGGAAGAGGGGAATATTTAAATTTAAATCTCTTCATATTAGGTGGAAGCTTGGATTAAACTTTGTTTGGTGGCAAGTGTGATTGGAGAGAAATGACATAATTTTTAGAGAAACCTTTTCATCCATGGATGGTGTCTAGCAGGTAATTTGGAGTAATTTGGAGCAAAGTCATAGAAATTGTGGTAGTGTATGCTAAAGAGGAAACTCAAGCTAATATGGGAATGATGGTGAATAAAATTGAAGTGCAAGTGGGGAAGGAAAAAGGTAGTTGGAAAACACCTACAAAATCCTGGATTAAAATTAATACCAATGGAGCCACAAAAGACAATCCAAGTAGAGATGGAATTGGAGTGGTCTATAGGAATAATGTTGTAACAATGCTCTATTGAGAACTATAAGGCTTAGGTAGGGCCATAAACAATGAAGCAAAATTCTTAGCTATCAAATCTACTTATATTTGGGTGATAAGACAAGGTTATAGGAGGATAATCATAAAATCATATTCTCAAATATTGGTAGGAGCTCTAGATTGCATGAGAAACTTTGATTTGAAGACGTGAAGGTTGAGGACTCTTGTCACCCAAATTAAGGAGTTGTGGAGGGAATTGGATGATGTGATTATGATTTATGTGGGTAGAGATCTAAATAAAGTAGTAGATTTATTGGCTAAGATGAGTATTGAGAAGGAGGTAGGGGTTCAATAACATAGTGGCATGGCTATTGAGGATGAGAGGATTAGATAGGTTGATGAACAAATCGATTCTTTGGCTAATTTAGACAGTCATTGTAGACATATAGTCTAGGAGATTTAGCTTCAATACATATTTCTTTTGAGTGTTGTAACCAAAAGTGGTTAGTTCTTAAGATCTTGTGTTTCAGAGTTATGGAAGTTTGTTAGAAAGTTAAAAGGAGGAAACTAATGCTCTTGCTGGCTAAGGCTAAGGTTGGGACGAGTCTCATCCCAACTTGTAAATAATCTTTGTTTTAATATATTTTTTCAAATTCTTAAAAAAAAAAAAACTTATGATCAACCATTTTTTTAGTGTATATATATACTGAACAAAAGTTTTATTTTTTTTAAAGGTTAATATTGAGGGTCTTACTTTTTTGAAGATTTTGAATTTTTTGGAAATGTTGCAAGGTTTCAAGTGAGAAATCTACCAGTTTGTGTTTTGTAAGATTTGTCTACTAAGGGTTCTATTTTATGGAGATCTATAGATTTGTCTATTTAAGGTTTCATTTTCTAAAGATATGTGGATTTGTATACTAAGGGTTACATTTTTGGGGGATTTGTAAACTTGTTTACTAAAGGTTTTATTTATTGAGAACTCTTCAAAGATACAAATGGAAAAATATTGATAATGAATGTAAATATGTAGAGTTTTGAAACAAAATAATCCAATATTTTGAATATCCTAAAACCTTTACAAATAAAATTTTTTAGTTAATAAAATTAAATAAACCAATCCACAAGTGTGAGGTGCTTGTAGCTTTTGCTGAACATCTTGGAACTCAAACTAACAATGTGGTTGAAGCGAGGGCAGTTTGGAGGAGCCTCAAGGTGGCAGAGAATTATCCAGGGAAACTGTTGGTGGAAGGTGATTCTCTTATTATTATAAATCTTCTAAAGAACACTAAGAGAGCTCCTTGGAGATTTGATGACTACATCCACGAAGCAAGGGCTCTAATTCATGATCGACTTGAGGCCATAATTTTGCATACCTTTCGGGAAGCAAACATGGCAGCTGATAGGCTGGCAAATGAAGGCATTGTAGCAACAAATTTGATCACGTGGACTGAAAATCTTCCTCATGCAGTCTCAATGGTGATAGATAATGAAAAATTTTAGATTGGAAGGCTCAAAGTGGATCAATGACAGAAAATGGGGGCATTTTTAAAAATATTTTTTTGAACCTTATAATGGCTTTTGTCATATTTGTTTTTTTTGTTCATGTGACTAGTGTTTTTTGCAGCTGGTGGGGCACTGATATAGGTTTTTTATCTACAAATTCATGCATGGGAAACATCCGCTTTGGCCTCAAGTATTTCCCAAGGTGTGTTTGGATTCGATGTCACAAAAAGGCCCTAGCAAGAAATAACAAAGTGTTGGAGATCCCTGACAATGAGGTACCAGACCCCACCATAATAGTCTTGGAGAAGATGACAATTTCATCAACCTCCAACGAGTATCAACCAGCTTGAAGAGTCCGTCCGGCCTCATCGGGCATACTGTTGATTTGTGTGATTCTCTAAATCTTCTGTTTTATAGCCAGCAGTTCTAGGGGAACAAGGAGTCGAAGGCAAAATCTAAAGATGATGGCAAGGAGGATGATAAGAAGTTAGATGAGGACTACAAGGAAGACTGATTGGCCTCTTGGTTGTCCATTCTATGGGATATTTTTTTTTTACCATATTCTATTATTTTATATGGGCACAAGCTACTCTGCATAGTGTTTGCATGATTAGTTTTTGTCTTTGTTAGTTCTATTTTGCGTCTTTCTTTTCTGATGGCCATAATATTAGGCTTCCATAGTTTAGTTTGGCTGTATTCGATGGAAGAGTAGGTCTTGGCCCTTTTTGTTGTCAGTTTAAACTTTTAGGGCTTGGCCTTTGTCCAGTTGGTCAGTGGACCCTATTTTGTAAAATGGTTTTGGGTCAACCAGTTAAAACCCGATGTTAATTATAATATTCTCTTACTTACCAAAAAAAAAATTATAAAAAAATTCAAACCCCTTAAAAACCAAATTTCATTTTATATTAAAATAATTAATTAATTAATAATATATTTTTTAAGATATAATAGACAGATATAGGATTTAAGACTACTAAAGCCACTCTCAAAAATTCTAGTAAAGACCCAACTAATCACGGAACTCTAACCTTTCAACATTTTTACAACTACCCAATTATATTTTTTATAATATTAATGTCTTCATAATGAAGAAACACTTACCCCTTACCATTCTGTCGAGACTCTATGATCCTCTTATAATATTTGCTACGTAGCTTACTTGTTTGCAGGTTATTTGTTTGCCAGTCAGCCAGGAATGTTGGCTGTCCTTAATCTTTTTAAATTATTTTAGATTGTTTATCGACGTCGTTTTCACATTAAACAAGCTGAATGAATGACAAGCATTCTTTCTACATATCAATTATTTATGAAGGTTGTTGATGACAGATCAATTCTTCTTTATGATGGTTGGTGATGAGATATGACCATAATAAAAGGACTAATATGGAAGGTTAGATTGTCTCATATTATTTTCTTAAAATCTATTTGTAGACCTTAAAAAGACACAACTTCTTACTTCCTTGGCCGGCTAATTGTCCTACTATTAAGAAAATGTGGAGGAAAACTTTCCATGAAAAATTGGATAGAAATAAGGAAGACAACTGAATTTGATCGCACAATATCTTTTTATGGTTATGATTATTATTATTTTTTTAATAAATTTATTTACATATATTATACATACTTTGTTATGGTTTGAATGTATTTTAAAAAAATTAAAATTAAAACTAAATCATTATGGATGTTGTAGGTGTTATATTATTTAGTTTCAATCTAAATATTTAAATTAGGGTATGAATTTGTTTTCTATGTATAAAGTATGTGTTAAGTTAGCAGGTGTAAGCATGTGTCATGTACTTAAGTATGCAAGGTGTTTTTTGAGTGATGTGTCAAGTTTAGTAGGAAGTTATATAGAATGATGAGATACTTTGTCTTTATGTAATATGTGAGTTTTATTTTGCAAGAAAGGAATATACAAAATGAAGTTCTCCCATGAGTTTGAGGAGAGCAAAGGCCAACAGTCATGTAATGTGAAAAGTCTCATGTATCTTTATATTGGAGACAAAGCCACACAATATTTTTAGTGTGATGTATGTGAAATTGGTGTTCATTTGATATATGCTTGATTATTTATGATATTGATGTGATTTATTGATCTTGAATTATTTTACTTCTGAGAATAGTATTATTTTTTGCTAACAATAGTATTTAAATATATGTGTTATATACAAAGGGAGCATACACATTAATAAAATGAATAAACTATAAATCTTAGGTTGAATATAGTTTATGAATGTTTAAATGAATATTATTCTGTTAATATATGTTGGTTTTGTGATTAGGGTGAATGAGTTTTTATTTATAAATTATTTTTCAAATATTTTTATAAGTTATTATTTAGATTTGTTCAATAGATTTAAGGTGAGTAGTGGAAAGAGAATATTCAACCAAGATTACAAACTTACAATGAAATTTAACATTTGAACATATGGATACGTGATAAGTGTAGAGGAATGAGAAATTTTCTATAAGCCAAGGTTCCAATCTTACGAATGAATTTCAACATTTGAGCATATGAATATGTGACAAGCGTTGAGGAAAGAGAAATTTTCTATAAGTCAAGGTTTCAATTTCATGGTCAAAACATAATATTTATGCATCAACATGAGCTTGAGTGGTTGAGATGGATTGTCTTCCATACAAAATGTTCAAGGTTGAGTCTTGGTAGGTATAAGGTCCCTGTATGTGAGTGATGGATGCTTGACCACAAGAAAGTTATCTCAACTTCATTATAAATAAAATCCATGATAATCGATTTAAAAGAAATTTTAAGCTAAATAAAATTATATTTAAAATTTTAAGGGGTTATATGGGATTGAAAAGGGTTCCACCCATATTATGTCATGATCACGTAGGCATCATAACTTGCTCTCCTCCTTGAAAGTTGATTGAAATTTCATTTGATAATAAACTCATATTTGTTTTTTTAGTTGGTTATATGAGATTACAACAACCCCATGACTACATAGTAGTATTACAATGATTTGGTAATTATGTATGTACCACTTGGCAATATTTTGACTTGTGTCTTTCCTTAAAAGTTGAGGAATATAAGAAGTTGAACTAACGCCATTTTTTTTGTAGGTAAAATTGCTTAAGTGCGGGGTTTAAATGGGTCCCAAACCCAAGTACATAAATTGGTAGCTAAAATAATAGCATAAGATGATACAGGCCTGCACATTGGCCAACTGCAACTTGAATGAAAAATACCAAACAGTAGCAGAGAATACTGAGTGGACGCCTAATGTAATAAACACAAAAATACATCTCGAGCAATACCCACGTAGGGGTTTCTTAAGAGAAGTAACTACCTGTAAACCTTGTAAAGGAGCTATAACAAAAACCCATGCAAGGGATGCTCGTAAAATATTAGCAAAAACTATAATAGATACCTAAATAGGAAGAAACATAGTATTCAAAAAGGCCCACACAAGGGCAATAAAAAACTTAGAAACAGTAATGGGAAGACCTAGAGCTCAAGTTCCCAGTTATGACGATCTCTTCGCACCACTCGCCCTTTCATCGAAATTTTTGTAACCTTAGCCATCGGCTTAATAATAACTCTGAAATGGAGGTTACGCACAACAACATAACCATTATTCCACAATTTGACAAAGGTTTCAGTGATATCTTGCTCAGCCCCTTTGAACTTGCTAAGGAAAGGAATGAGACCATGAGCTTCCAGAAAGGTTTGAGATAAGGGATCAAGTTGAAGGCTAGATGGATCAAGTAGGGCCATGTTGGTAAGACTGGGGAAAAAGGAAGACCACATAAACTAGACACTACACTTCTTACTACCTAGGATACACAATAGTGGATAAAACCATATGGTGATGGATTGACACAGACCAGGTTTGTAAATATAGAAATTTTTGGCACAATAAATAACCTTTTCAGAAGCTGAGTTGGAGTGATTGGTGGACCACTTAGTAATTCTCTATAGGGAATAGACACTAGAAAATACAAACATGGCACAAGATAGACTACACAAAGGATACGACTGGGATAATATTGGGAGTGACAATTGATTGAAAACATTATTCTCAAAATTTGTAAGATGCAAAAAAGAGGATCTCAAGACTTGATGCATATTGACCTTGTTTGATAACATCCAATTACACTGCCTAGACCTACTAAGGGACTTGACATGCTTGGATAAGACCACCACAAGACAAACCCATAAACAAGGCCTACCTTGGGACATAGCATACTTAAAAAAAATGAAATGGGAGAACCAACCATCGGTACTGATAGCAAGACTGAAGGTCACACTAATCAAAAAATTTCCACCATAATAATTGGAACCAAAGAAACAAATCATGTTGAAAAAGCTAGTCATCATTGGATAAGTTGACCCACCAAAACCTGTGACCACATATTTGAAACCAAATAATTATTAGTAGCATTTAAAACTTTTTAGAAAAATATTTCTTTCCAAATGGACAGTGATTTATGGATAACTCCTCAATTGGAAAGAATATATGTAGGCATGTTAGCTTTGTGGTACACATGATTGATAGAGATATCATTAAAATTTTGGGACAACTTCTTAGCTTCTTGAACATGGTTATGACATTCCAAGAGGACACCCTATTGTTTTTTAGAGCATTTATAATATTCAAAGAATCTCCCTCAATAAAAATGTTGGCTTTATAATACTTGAGAAGATCTAGCCCTCTCCACAGTGCATGACCTTCAAAAAAATGATTAGTTTGACACCCTAGATACTCAGCATAAGCCATAATAACTTGACCATTGTGATCTCTGACAAGACCACCTGCACCTACATCCCTTGGATTTCCTTTGGAGATACCATAAAAGTTAAGTTTCAACCACTCACTTGGAGTAGGAATCCAATGGGCACCCACTCTGGGATGGGGGCCTGGAAAACTAGAACTGGAGTTGTAGGGAATTTTTGAGGAAGAGAATAGAATAGACCCCAATCTAGAATCAGGAGGTTTAGGACAAGGGAAGAGCTGAGAATTTTCTACAGCAAAGGCAATAGCTTTATTGGAAAAATATATGGGATCCTTAGAGGAGGAAGAAAAAACCTTGTTGTTTCTTTCAAGCCACACTTGCCATAAGATATGATGAAGGGTCAAACTAACACTATTTGATAATAAACTTATATTTTTTTTTGAAAAATAATTTGAAAAAATTATATTAAAACAAATATCATTACAATTTGGGATGAGAATTCTCCCAACCTTAGCCAAAGAGAATACATGTTTACAATAGTAAAAGAATATTTGCATTGGAGCCAAATATTCTAAACCATATTTCTACAATATTTGTTCACCTATTTACAACTATAAAAGAAGATCTACATTGAAGCACAAATCTCCTAAACCATATTTCCGCAATGGTTGTCCAAATTAGCTAAACACTAGATTTTCTCACCAACCTGCTTAATCATATCATCCTCAATAGCCTTGTTATTGTACCACTAAACCCCTACCTCATTCTCAATACCCATCTTACCTAGGAATTCTACCACTTTATTTAAATCTCTACTCACATATACTGGAATCACATCATCTAATTCCCTCTATAATTCCTTGATTTGAATGACAAGAATCCTCAACCTCCATGTCTTCAAAGCAAAGTTCCTCATGCAATCTAGAGCTCCAACAATTATTTGAGAATCCAATTCTTGGATTATCCTACTATAACCTTATTTTATTGCCCAAATAGAAGCAAATTTGATAGCTAAGACTTCCGCTTCATTGTTTGTGGCCCTTCCCAAGACTTGCAGTTTCTAGTAGAGCACTATCCCAACATTATTCCTGCAAACCACTCCAATTTCAGCTCTACCTGGATTACATTTTGCAGCTCCATTAGTATTAATTTTAATTCAACCTTTTGGAGGTGGTTTCCAACTAGCTATATCCTTCCCCTCTTGCACTTCAACTTCCTTCTCCATTATCCCTATAACAGCTTGAGTTTCTTCTTTAGCATACACTGCCATAGTTTTCATGATTTTTCTATAGATGATCTGCCAAACTCCATCTAAAGATGAAAAGGTTTCTCTAAAAATTCTGCCATTTCTCTCCAACCACACTTGCCACCAAAAAAAATTTAATCCAAGCTCCCAACCAATACAAAGATCTTTAGATTTAAATCTACCCGTATTCCATATTTCCCAAATATTAATTCAATTCAAATCACCATTAAATCAAATTTTATAAGATAAAAACCATCTCTTCCAGATTTGGTGTGTGAATGGGCACTCAAACATCAAGTGGTAAAATGTTTCCTCACTCTTGTAGAATAAAACACATTGATATGGACCAATGATTCCTCTACATTTGATATTATCAAAAGTAAGAATTCCATTATGCATGAACTACCAAGCAAAAAATTTTACTTTCGACCAACCCTTGGATTGCCAAATCTTTCTCCAATCCTCAACTTGATATGCATGAGGAGGAGGCTTTGGAAGGATCTTATCATATCCATCCTTCACTGTGTAGACACCAAGGCTCCCATATCCCCAAGCTAATTTATCCTCCTCATCTCTATTTGTGAGAAATATTTTTGCCAAGATTTTAGTCATGATGGGTGTCAATTCTAGAGGGATTAAAATTGGCCACTCATCCAACTTCTTAAACTGCTTAAACTTATAATCCCCTAGCTGACTAGTGTTGAAATAATTTTCAATTTAGACCAAACCCCTAATTTCCATTGTTTTTATTGGTTGCAGTTTTGGTAATTCAACAATGATAGGTAGGTCCAAGGTGTAGACCAATTGGTTTGACCAAACCTTGCAAGGGGGCGGAGGTCCAAGGTTCAAATCTCGGGCCTCATTGGACTGAACACTTATCCCTTTCCTAGTGCTTTCAGTGGCGTAAAAGGTTTAAAATGATTGTGGCATGGTGGTTATAGGGGTAGACTATGAAAATATCTGTGTGGCAGCTTTCAGGGCGGATAGCATAGAATACTATGGCAGCCATAAAAATCCAGATAAACTACCCGAATTCATGGCAGCTACCGATTCCACCATGTAATTTAGAAAAAAAACAATGATAGGTGGGTATTTATCCCATGAATCTATCCAAAATCATGTCTTCTCCCCTCTTTCCACTTTCCAAAATAATCCATCTTTCACAATCTAAGATCCTGTTCGCATTTTTGCACTATGCCACATTAAAATTTTGGTCAAATTTTTTTGAAGGATTTCTGATTGTAAAAGCGACATATATTAATACTATGATTACAGTATTTTGTCCAACATAACATGCTATAATTTATGGCATCCAAATACCAAGTGCGTTCAAATGTAAAGGCCTTACTAAGGATTAAAATCGCGTTCATCTCAAAATATGAGCGCAGGGCCCGTTCGTCTCATTCTGGGGTGAATGTATAAATTTAAAATTAAAAAAGGAGCATTAAAATGACAAGGTGCATCTTCACCAAGAAATGGGCAAAAGTCCAGAGGGGCGGAAACACATTTAAAATGTTACATTTAAAGCGAGCCCAAGAATGAAACATGATGATGATATTAAAAGGTGCATTCGCCCCAAAGTTGGGGCAAAGTCATCATTCACCCCACTTAGGGGTGAACGTATTCAAAATTTCAAAGAGATGCATCCAACCAATGCGTTGACCAGTCAAAGGTGCGTTCACCCTGAGAAAGGGATGAAAGTCCCATTCGCCCCTCCTTGGGGCGAAAGCACAATATAACGGTGCATTCAAGTGAAAGGAATGAACATAACAAGGCACCATGATGGCAAGGAAAATTCAAATATACTTTCGCAATTCCTTTTGGTAAATGTAAAATATGTGTGGGCCCCACTTCGATGAGCATTGATTAAAATAAAAGCGCTTTCACCTCAGGTAATGGGCGAAAGCCCCATTCACCCCTACAAGAAAGCAGCCCAAAGACGTGTCTAAGGTTTTATGTTGTGTTTGGGCAAATGTGGAATTATTGGGCGTTGAAAAGTTAAAATTACGTTCACCCAAGAGGAAAGGCGACAGAACCTTTCGCCCATTCTAGAGGTGGACATATATTTTAATAAAACGACACAAAATATGGCTCAAAGTATTGTAATAAGTAATTTTCACCCCTAGATTATTGTTGTGATGAGGGAATAAATGAAAGAGACACCTTCTCAACCACGTAGTGTGATTAAGAAGCAAAAAAGGAGATACATTCAGGTAAATTTTACTTTCAACGTCAACAAAGGATTTCCAAGGTGCCCAAGGCAGGAGAATGAAGAGAATTTAATAATTGGGGCAAATATTGACTACTATCATGGATTACAAGCCTAAGGAGCTCCAGTATTAAAATCCTAGGGTGATTTTCATGAGTTCCAAGATATTTTGAATAAGGATAAATTTCCAATGCAATGATGGAGATACCAAGTCAACGACCAACCTTTGCAGTTTTCTATGCATCGACACCCAAATGTGTCGATTTCTTAGAGGTTTCTCCTTAAAAGCTGGATCGCTATTTCAAAAATATGAATTTTCAAGGTTTTTGAGGAGGAATTTCTTCACATGGGTTCTTGATCTGTAAACATTTTGTCTTCATGTGCATTAAATGAAAGAGGCGAAATCCTCTATAAATACTACTCATTTCAATGTAAAGGAAGGAGGATAGACATTCTGTAGAAAAACTATTCAAGTTTTCTGCATAAATAGAAGAAGTTGTGGCTTCTAATTTTGCAAGCAGTCTCTATGTGTGATTTCTTTCTTTTCAAGCATTTCTATTTTATATTCATGTTTGTTATCTGTTGTTAAGTTCAAATTCTACACCTGGATTTGGGCATTGTTGGTGTAAGTGTGAATATTGGAATGCGATTCTGGAAGTTATCTTCGAGGAACTGTAAGTAAATTCTCTTGCCTCCTTTCTATTTTATGCTACTATAACACTTGGTTGGAATTCCTACTGCTAGTCTGTCCCCAATCCTACATCTTTGGCCTATGGCTATATTTCCCATTTCTTTTCGTTATTTCTAATTTCTTTCCTGCAACTCTAGTCTTAAAATAGTGTAGGATTAGTAAGGGAGCCAACCCTCTCTAGAGATTGGCATGGAGGACATTTCTTTCCTTCGGCCTTTCAATGTTGGTCATGTCTAGGGTGCACAAATGTATGTTTGTATTTTAGGCAGATATTTGACCAATAGTTTTTGGCATGCCCGATGGGACCTCAAAAGTTCCACTTTCAACAGTATTGAGGTTTGATGTTCACCTTCATGTTGTATGGTTAGAACATCTGGCGACTCAGTTATACCCAGAAGCCTTCGAATGTGAAGGTAGTGAAAGTTGTACTTCATGATCACAAGATCGAAGGCCAAAAATCTTGAAGACCCCATTGAGTTCTATGAACTTGACATCAAAATATTAGGGGAACATCCCCAATTAGTTACTTTTCCTCATACATCCTCATTATCCCATACATCATCCACAACATCCTCATAGTTAGCTGATGTGTTCTCCATTCCTTCAAGTCCAGCTAGTACTACTACTAGTATCCCACCTCCTCAACCTCACACACCAGTTAGTATGGCTCAGAACCCACCACCATAGTAGCCACAACCACCAAGGTAGTTTCCAACATGGAATAGCTCAGGAGCTTTGAATTTACAAGCACAAAATCTAGTCCCTCAAGCATCTTTGAAGGCTTTGCCTACCTATGATGGTACTGGTAAGACCACTTATGAGCATATCCAAGATGTGGCTTCTTTGGCGATGATCCATGGCATTACTGATGAAGATATTATGGTAAGGTTGTTGGTATTGTCACTTAGAGGGAAATTGTTATATTGGTATCGATATTTGCCACCCGCCACTATTACGACATGGGACCAATTGGTGGAATTGCTAATCAAGAACTTTCATGAGCAAGTTGATCCTTTCTCCTTGCTACATCAATTCATGAATATCCAAAGACATCTATAGGAGGAGATAGTGGACTTCAATGTCAGATTCACTCGAAGCTGGTAGAGAGTTCCTGATGGTCTTCGACCCACACATGAGCAAGCTGCATTTTACTATCTCTGGGCTTTCAACTCAGACATTGGAATGGATGTTCACTAAGCCAATGTAAATACTTTTCTAGAGTTGTACACGTAGGCATAGAAGGTCGAAGCAGATTTGATCACCATAGGTAAGCTTCCCCTAAAGGTAACCATGCCCATCCTTCTCGATCTTCCACAATATTTGTATTCAAGTGCATTTTCATAGCCTATGCCTTCTATGTACCCAGTTCCCTCATGGAGCTCGGGTCCACCTCAAATTGCTCTGATCCTAGTTCCACAACTTCCCGATCCAAGTATTTCTCAATTACCTGCACCAACTTTTCCATAATTGCCAGCACCAGTCCCTTTCCCAACACTACCAAGTTCCACCTATTCCACTATCATTTCCTACTCCATAAGTGCCCCTACCTTTACCAGCACCTCCTATACCTTCAAATATTGATCCTTACATGAATTTGTTACAAGAAGTGCAATCTATTAATTCAGTTGTAAGGATAATGTCGAATGAAATCACTGTAGTTAGGAAGAAATAAGTTGAAGCTAATTTTTGGTCAAGGAGGTTTCAAACACCGCCAATTACTAGGGAGCAAGCAACCACTAGCAAGGGCCTTGAGAGGAACACAACTATGTTGGCAAATGAAGAAACTAGTACATCAGAGAAAGCATACTGGTGCTCCACCTATAATGATCCTCATGGAGAAGACACGTGCATGGTTCACTTGAACTATGTACAGACATTAGCAAAAATTTCTATTAGTGGACAAGTTAATATGATAATGGAAGTTGATCATAACTTGATGGTCCCATATTTGGAGCAAGTTTCAGTTCTCACAAGGGCTGGAAAGAAGTCGGTGACTATTGATCCAACAGAAATGGAGCCTCTGAAAGTTCCTACTGAGTAGAAGGTACAAAATGAAAAATGGACAACTACAAATGAAAGTACCTGATGCAAAGGCACCTAGTATGATAACAAAGTAGCAAGATTCTATCTTATTGAAGGATCTATTTCCCAAGCAAGCTCAAGAGAAGTTGTAGACAAAGGCATCAACTTCACAGCCCATAGCCTCTCAAGTGCAAATTGAGGCAAAAGAGCAAGCTAAAGAATACCTCAAGTACCCATCATTGACTAAGCGATAAAGGGTGGAAGCTACTCAACAATATCAAAACAAGTATGAGCAAGTTGTAGAAGAAAAGGTTCCTAGTATTTCTGATTATAATATTATGGAGGAAATGAAGAAGATTCCTATGAAAGTGAGTTTATATGATGCATTACAGTTACCTAGACAAGTTGACTTGTTGTAAGAATCTCTCAAATCTGCAAAATATCAGAAGAAAAGTCATTCCCAAATAGTGTTAGCATAGACATTGCCTACTTCCACCACTGGTAAGAATAGACCACCTCTATTCTATTTGTCTCTCAGAATGGAAGGGTGGATCATGCATAATTGTATGATTGACTCTGGTGTTGCAACTACTATCATGCCAAAGGCAGTATGTGAAGTAATGGGAATGGAGTACACAAGAAGTAGTCTAGGCGTATTGTAGTTGGATGGGACCCCTATCAAAATGGTTGGAGTAATCAAGGATATTTCTATCATTCTACACAACATACCTTAAATCACTATCATTCAAGAAGTAGTGGTGGTTGACTTGGAACCATACTTTAGCATGTGCCTCTCGAGGGAGTTCACAATGAAACTAGGAGGATACCTTTCCTTGGATTATTCACATTTGGAGATACCATTCAAGGGAAGATGAATCCACATCTATAATGAAAAGCCATCCACTTTTCATATAGAAAAATTGGAAGAGGAAGAAAAGCCCATTGGTGCAGTCAACATGATGATAAAGGAATTACAAGAAGTGGACTTGATGGAAGAAGCTCTTGGTGAGCTCCACCTTGAGGATGAATTCTCATTGATGGATTTCAACATGATGGTCGAAACTGACATCGGTTGTTATACCATAACTAAGCCTGAGCACACTGAAGAAGAAGTCTCTGATTCCCCAGACCCTATCTCTGATCAGCTATGGAAGTTGTATTTTGATGGTGCAAGGTGCAAGAATGGTGTAGGGGCTGGTATTGTTCTTGTTTCTCCTATAGGGTTGTAGAAAACCTATTCATATCGGTTAACTTGGAGTTGCACGAATAATGCCATCGAATATGAAGCATTGTGCCTTGGTTTGAAGAAAGCTAAAAAGTTGGGCATAAAACAGCTACAAATCTTTGGAGATTCTGAGCTCATCGTTAACCAGACTACAAACAAGTGTGTGTCAAAGCAGCACTACTTGAAGGCCTACCGTAACAAGGTATGGGATTTGTTTGAGTCCTTTACAACATTAAACATTCAGGCGATTTCGTGGGAGTAGAACAAACATGCAGATATCTTAGCTTCTCTTGGTGCTAATTTCTCTCCTGTAGAACAAGTAGTCAGGAAACCCAAGATGGTGAGGGTAATTTATAGACCCTCGGTCCCTGATAAAAACCTTTATTGGCAAGTATTTGACAATGATGAACAAATAATCAATTTTTTGATTAAGGAAGTTGCAAGTGCAGAGGACAGAACATTGGTCGAAGAGGAAATGGAAGGAATGATTCAATTGAAGAACAATCACATTCCTAGGGGACTGATTTCGCTTGAAAGTCTTGTTTGATCAGAATGATAGGGCAGAGAAGCACAAGATCAAGGTTGATGCGAAGGAATACAAGGAAATGCAACTTGAGCCTAAGAAGATTATCAAAGTCGGAATAGACTATACATCGAGAAGAGCTCGAAGATATCAAAAATTTGTGTTATGAGTTCCCCGACATCATTGCATGGAGCTATCATGATTTAAAAGGATATGATAAAAATGTAATCCAACATACTATTGAACTGCAGGAGGGAGTCAAGCCTTTTCGATAGAAACAACGGCCTGTCAATCCCAAAATTGAAGTGCTCATGAAGGCAGAGTTGTTAAAAATGTTGGAGGCAAAAATAATTTATCCAATCAAGCACTCAACATGGGTGGCAAACTTAGTGCCAGTTTGAAAGAAGAATGGAGATATCCATCTGTGCATGGATTTTTAGAATCTAAACCAAGCATCATTAAAAGATCACTACCCCCTATCGCAGATTGATCAAATTCTCCATGTGGTTGCTGGAGCGTAGAGGTTTTCATTGTTGGATGGTTTCTCTGGTTATAATCAGATCTGGGTGAAGGATGAAGACCAACACAAGATGACGTTTACTACAAAATGGGGCACTTTCACCTATCAGAGAATGCCATTTGGTCTTTCCAATGTCGATGCTACATTTTAGAGAGCTATGGATATTGCTTTCGGTGAGTTGTTGAATAGAGTTATTGTGATTTACCTTGATGACATGACTATTTTCTCACACCATAGGGAAGAGCACGTCTCTCATTTGAGGCAAGTGTTCAAAAAATATCGAGAATTTGGAATTTCCATTAACCCGAAGAAGTCCATATTCGCTGTCAAAGAAGGGAAACTTTTGGGACATGTGATTTCACAAGAAGGACTGGCGATTGATCCTGCGAGAGCTGAGGCGCTCTTGAAATTACCACTGCCAGTTAACAAGAAAGATCTGCAATCATTCTTTGGCCAGATTAACTTCATTCGGAAGTTCATTGCTGATTTTGCTCAAGTGGTGAAGCCAATGACTGAGCTTCTGAAGAAGAATGTAGACTTTAAATGGATCGAAGTGAGAAGATAAGATTTTGGGAAATCAAGGAGAGAATCACTCAAGCGCTAGTATTAATTAACCCAGACTACTCAAAATATTTCATCCTCTATGCAGTAGGTGAGCAAGAGAGTTACGCTGTTGTTCTCACCCAGAAGCAAGAGGATATGGAGATGAAAAGCCGATTGCCTTCTTGAGCCAAGTGATTTCACCACACCAAGAAAAGTATAATTTCATTGAAAAATAGGTGTATGCGGTTATGAAATCCTTAAAGAAATTTTGACACTTCATTTCACAGAGCAAGATAGTCGTCTATGTCATTCATCCAGATGTCAGAAATTTCATTCTTCAAGGAGAATTAGGTGACAAGAGAGTAGGTTGGGTCTCAAATATTCAAGAATATGATGTGGAGATCTGACCGACTAAGTTGGTTCGTGGATGAGCTCTCTGCCAAGAACTGGCTAAAAGCGCAGCTTCTGAATCACTAGCTCCAGTACAGAATGAGGATATCAGTGAAAGCATCTATGCGAATCGAGCTACAGGTGATCGTGACTGGACAGAGGACCTTGTCGAATTCTTTACATCTAGGAAATGTCCATCACATCTTGATGCTTCACAATGATGAAGATTCAGATTGCAAGCACTTAAGTATGTCCTATTGCCAAGTGGGTTGTTCCATAAGAATATAGATGGAGTACTCCTCAGGTGTGTGAAGGAGTCAGAGAAAGAAAAAATATTGGAGGAATTCCACTCTGGCTTATCCGGTGGATATTATGCAGGAAGGCCTATGGCCTTGAAGATCATCCGAGCTGGGTATTTTTGGCCTACTCTTTTCGTAGATGCACACAAGGTGAGCCAAAGTTGTGATAATTGTTAGCGGTATGTTGGTAGGAATAAGAAAGCATCTTTGCCCCTGCACCCGATTCAAGTGGAAGCACCTTTTCAATAGTGGGGACTAGACTTCATTGGAGTTATTGATCCTCATTCCTCTATCGAACACAAGTATATCTTGACAGTGACTGATTATTTTACCAGGTGGGCAGAGGCCATTCCAACCAAAAAAGTAGATCAGGCTACAGTTATCTCCTTCCTTGAGGGATTGATTACCCATTTTGGTGTTCTAGATGCAATTGTAACAGATAATGGGACTCCATTCATTGGGGCCAAGATCACCGAATTTGCAAGCAAGTATGGGATTTATCTCAAGACATCCTCCAATTATTACCCATAAGGAAATGGCTTGGCCGAATCCACAAACAAAAACTTGTTGCGGATCTTAAAAAGGACACTAGGGAACAATAAAAGAAGCTGGCACCTATTGTTAAATCAGGCTCTGTGGGCAGATAAGATATCAGTAAAGAAGTCTATTAAAGCTTCCCCCTTATTCTTTGGTGTATGGGAAAGAAGCAGTCCTTCCCACTCACATCGAGCTACCTGTCCTCCAAACATTGCAGTTGTTCAAAGATGAAGATGATGAGTTTGATCCAATGAGTGCAAGGTTGGCTCAATTGTTGCAGCTAGAGGAGGAGAGAGAAAAGTGTATGAGGCTTTCACAGAACATGCTAAAATGATGCAAAAGTGGTTTGGAAAGAAGACAACAGAACGCAAGTTTTAGGTGGGAGATCTAGTCCTCAAATGGAATGAGAACAAAGCCAAGCCAGGGAAGCACCACAAGTTCGATGCGATCTGGGAAGGTCCATTTCAAGTTTTTGTAGTGAATTCGGTGAATGCATATTATCTTCGAGATATGGATGGTTGGGATCTTTCGATTCTAGTTAATGGTCTTCATCTGAAGGCCTATTTTCAATGATGAAATCAAGAGGTACAATGTTGTAAATATGTACATATTTCATTTACAAGTATTTTATTGCTTTAAAAAAAATTGTGATAAGCTCAAAATGCTCTAAAGTTTATTTTCTTTTTTTTTTTTTTTTTTTAAAAAATCAAAAAATAAATTCAAAGTATGAGGCAAAACTGAAAGTGCTTTCACCCCAAGGAAAGGGCAAAAGCCCCATTCACCTCCATAAATAGAGGTGAACGCATGTATGTCCCAAGGTGATCGTGGGCCCCAAACGTAGTGTCAAAATCAAAGATGGTCAACAATGCTTTCAACAAACAAAGGGGTGAAAACCCCATTCACCCCCAAAGGGAGGCGAACGTATGTTGTAAAAGAAAAGGAAGTATGAAAGCGCAAAGTCAACATAACAAGAATAGTCAAAAGGGCTTTCACCCCAAATGAGGGGCGAAACCCCCGTTCACCCCTCATTGGAGCAAAAATACTAAAAGGAAATTTAAAAGCTCGCGCTATGTTTTAAAAGGTTTTCACCTCAAGTTCCACGCTTTTACTAAAAATATTATGGTGGATAATAACGAACGTGCTGGCAATTAATAAAGGAAATAATTGTCAACCTGGAAGCTCTTCATAAAGGCAAAGCGATGAAAATAGTTGGAAGCTTGGGCATTTTAAACAAATGCGTGTAAAAATTTTCGATGGAGCTTTGATCAAATTAAAAGTGGGACAATGGAAAATTAAAAAAGCAAGAATTCTATTTTAGAAGTTGTTTGAAAAAGTAGGAATTAAATTGTAAATTTGATTTTCTTTTCTTGATATGATAAAGAGAAAAAGAAAGAGAAAAGCCCTAAAATCAAGGGAGTTTTTCTAAGAAAATCCATGCTTTTCCTAAATAAGGGGCGAAAGAGAAAAGCTTGAAATTATTTAAAAGGGAGAATATTCACCATGAAATCAAATCAAGTCAAGTTGAAGACGTTTTTGAAGTGAAAGGAAAGAAGGATCAAGTGCACCTCATAAGTGTTTTCGCCCTCCATTGCTTTTTCAAAGAATGATGATTTTTCAAATGCAATCAAGTTTTTAAGAGCGCTCTCTCAAAGCGATTTCACCCTCTGGCACATGGTAAATTTTGAAGATTGTGCATGCACATTGAGATGCATTTTTGGGATATTTAATTTAAAACGTGCACCCAGATTTGCATTGGGAGATGATTTGGCGTTCTCGAGGCACGAAATCTCACACCGGCGAAAGCAAGGGCACCCATTGGTCCCCAGGTGGTAAATTTATTTTTCCAAGGTAGTTTTAGTAACTAGGGCACATTTTTTGAAGATTCACATGATAGAGGGGCACATATTTTAAGGAGGATTTTATGGTGAATTTAAAAATCAGTTGCTATAGTAGTATTGGGAATAGTGCCCACCAATGGAAGCAAAGCGTAACTCCTCCCGAATCCACCAGGAAAATTTATTGCATTTACTCTGGTAGCTGAAGCACATCCTATAAATAGAGCATAGGTAAATTCGCTCAAAGATTAAATTTTTAAAATTTTCCATCGATGTATTTTCAAGATTTTGTTGCAGAAACTGCAGAGCGCTTTCGAAGTTGTCAAGGTTTGCATAATGGGTAAGAAAAGCAAAGAGGTGAAAGAGGCTGCAGAGCCCAAGTAGTCTAAAAAGAAAGCAGAAGGTGGGTCAAAGTCCAAGAAGGCCTATAGAAATGAGAATGTAGATTTGGACCCATACTCTGACACTATGGCAGAGGTTGAAGACTGTTTGATCACCAACAAGGGCATGGTGAAGCTTCGACAAGATGTGGAATTTATCGTAAATCAAGGATTGACGATGGAGAGCCCTCTGACTATGTCATTTTATGCGCAGTTATTTTGGTATTTGTGTACGCCCGTACACCCTTGCCCGGAGCTAGTAAAATTAATTGCTAGATTTTATAATCCAGTTACCAGGGCTGTTCGAAAAGCCAATGGGGAGGTGCTTTTCTCTATCTCTGTCACTGAAGTGAGGGAAGCATTTGCCTATGGGTTAAAACCCCCATCTGATATGATTTTTAAGAAGCTGCACATCAATGAGCAAGAAGAAAGATATGTTTCTATGGTGACAATGCACCAGTTTATGGAAACATAGTTGATTAAGGAGCCATAGTTAGGGCAACTTCCAAATCTACCAAAATCTTTATCAGAATTCAAGAGCCCTAACTTATTTTCTATGTTGGCATGGGTTGTTGGTCTTTCAGTGGATTCTACAGTTCACAAGTGGCAAGCGGTGCTTGTGCAATGCATATCTCAAGTGGAGTTCTACGCTCCAAGGGCCATGAGGAGGGCTAGAATGAATCCAATTTATTTTGATTGGGCTAATTTCATTTATCAAAAGATGCACGTCTAGTTGGAGAAGATGCATATGGGAGAAGAGACTTCATTCAAGCACACGTCCTTCCTCGTTTGGTATTTCTTCTTCCATTTGCACCAACATTTTTCATTCATTGCAATAAAATAGGTTGATGAAAAGGATGAATTATTGCCTGTTTATATGTGGACTCCCGCTCTGTCGAGGAGGGAGTCATACTATAGTTTTAACCATCTATTTTTGGGGCCCGTAATTGAGTTGATTTGTGGCCAAAGTGAGAGAGTGCCATGGGCAATGAAGGAGGCAGTTGTCACAATCGAAAAGGGTGACATATTTTTGCTGACTCAAGGAGTGGTTGTCAGAATTTATGGCTTCACAGGTAAGCCATTCCTGCTCCCATACTTCACCATCGAGCATGTTTTTACCATGGAGGTGGTGCGCTAGATAGACTACACCAATGATGTGTATGGAGTAGGGCACGAAAAAAGAACAACTTGCACCATGTCGTTCAAGTTCGGTAGTATAGAGGTGAACCAGGTCGGGTAGAATAGGTTGCTCACAGAGGCACTTCAAGACCTAGGGTTGATAGAGCTGCCGCAATGGTGGAGATATGACCCATTGGGAAAATTTATAGAAATAATCAAGGCCAAGACCTTTCATTGTTGTCCATGGCCTGATATCTAGGAAAATCATAATAATTTTGATGGGCATGATTTAGAGTGGCATGTTGAAGACATGATGGTGCTTCCTCCGTGGCATGACTTTTATGAGCAGGAGGTTGAATACAACCCGATAGTGCATAGAGATCACATTCCTCCATTGGGGCTATTTGGCCAAATGAAGGAACAATTGCCCTAGATCGAAGAAAAAATTATGAATTGGTGGATAATGCGGGTCCACAGAGGAAAAATTACATCACCTTATGGGTTGAAGATGGATGGGGTATTTTTGGAAGCCTATGATGAGTTTGTCAATGTCTATCAACCCATCACTTTCACCAAGGTTGTTCCCCAAAGCTTTCAATATTTTGATAGTGGAGAAAGTGTGGTGAAAGCAAAGTGCCCAACAGATAAGGAAGAGACACCTGAGGAAGAAGAACAACAATATGTGTTTCAACGAAGGTCACAATGAGTAAAGCGAAAAGTAGATGAGGCACCTTTGTTGGAGAAGCAGACTATTCGAGAAGTGCTTCCATTCTCGAAAGTTGTGAAGAGGCCAAGGACTGGTGCTACTTCCTCATCTACTATTGCAGTTTTGGTTATTGCAGTTTCTATAGTTGTAGTTGCTGTAGTAACTATTAATTCCCCTCTGTTAGTGTTGGTTGCTCTAGATAGCATTGCCCAAATGTTCCCATTGATTCATGAGCAACCGATGGACCAATAGGATGAAATTGTTAACCTCGAAGTGGAAGCGGAGGAGCAACAAGAAGAATTTATTACATAATCACTTCCATCACCAGGACACATGACACCCATGCCCAAAGGTACATCTTTCCTTCCCTCTTCTTCTACTTCAGAGCATGTAGTGATTGTTAGTTCATTTCCATCAGTTTCTACGTTAGTCTCTCCCCCCTTCGGTATGCCTTCCATGTCCATTTCACTCCTCCACTTCCCATCCCAAGTCACTACTGCTCCTTCTTCTATTCCCCTCTCTTTGGCCTCCCTTTCTTTTAGTTTATTTGCATCAGGGCTGAATCCATTTTTGTGCCCTTCCCCTTCCATTGTTGCCACCACTTCCATCGAGGTTGTAAGTACGCAAGCTCCTCCAAGAGTGAGCGTAACTACAGCCAAACTAGGTTCTTCCATCCACTCCACTATTTTGGTTCCCCCTCTCATTGTTATCTCCTCTTCTTCCTTTGATCTGGATCATTCATATATTCTCATTCCCTTCACACTATTTTTGGAGTTACAAGTACTGCCTAAAGCCGAGGTGGTGCCTAAATAGCCTGATGTAGATAAAATCAATCGAGCACACCTCAGTTCATCGTAGTGGTTGAAGAGTCATAGGTAAAAAGAGGCACTTGCTCCAGCTCGACCTCTCAAGAAAGTCACCTTCGATCCAGTTGCCATGGAGGCTCATACCACTAAAATAACTCCCCTGGTCCAGAAGCCATAAGGAGAGATGACACCGAGTGATTACGCTTATGAGACCATGATAGAGGACCTAACCAAGATTGATCCCACTAAGAAAATGGGGAATATACAGGTTGATATGAGTTCGATCTATCTACACGATGAGTATTATAAGCAAAGATATTATGATATTGAGACAAAAATTGTCGAACTTGAGGATGCCTTGGTAGCAAGTAAGGTATAGCAGGAGAAGATGGCAATAGAGAATGAACACTTGCATCAGTAGGTAGTGGTGCATCAAAAGGAAAAGGATGCATTGGAGCAGCAGGTGCAAGCACTGAAGGCGCAACTTGAGTCCATACAAAACCAACTGGTAGAGAAGGCCACACAAGCTATAGGCTTCTCTCTAAAAATGATTAAGGAGGCTCACCTTCGCTCGGCTCAAAGTTGTGAGAAGTTAGTAGTGAAAGTGGTTCAGGTTTTACAGTATCTCTTTACATCTCGGATCTAGATCCAGTTGAGCCAACAAGTCATAGATACTATTGAGGAGATGTTGGAACCTTATCTGGAAATGGCTATAAAAATCCAAGCCTTGGCTCAGTCCAACATGCACATTCGCCCCCTAAGTGAAATGGACCACGCTTGGTCTACCACCAAGGTCACATTGCATAGCTACTTTCATAGAATGGACCTGGTGAGAGAAGGTAGGAAGATCCTTAATGCCATAGAGTGGGAGCATACTATTTCCATGATTCATTTTGATGCTCTCATCGATATGGGCTTTCCAAGTTTTACTAATGAATGGGGTGAACCTCTGCCAAAGGAACAATTGGAAGTGGCTTGGAAGAATTTTGTGGAGGACACTTCAAATATTGATAAATGGGAGGAGCCCATCATAGAGGAACAAGTGCTACCACTTATGAAGAAGTTTACCCACATGGAGTTGTCATTGTTTGAGTTAGCTCAACGAGCTAAGCGCCTTAGCCTAGAGGATGTCCAAAACCTGTGGTATGTGTATGAGTCACTAAGTGTTCCTTGCCTATTCACTACACATGCTTGGGATGAGGTAGTTACAGTCTACGAAGTTACCTATGAAAGTTTGAAAGAGTAGGAGGAGCATGCAGCAGCGAAGCAAAAAGTAGTAGTAGAAGAGCGAGTAGAATTTCTACGGGTAGCTACAGAGGCAGAAGCAGATAAAAATGCAGCAAAACACCAGGCACAAAAAAAGGCGTCCAAATTAGAAGTGTCAGCTAAAGTAGCCAATAAGAAGACTCAATAAGGAGGCCAGTGGATAAAGGTATGGGATCGCTTGCATCCATGCAATTTGGATACCTCATGATCTACCAAAAATGTTGGTAGTTTTGCACTATGCCATATTAAAATTTTGGTCAAATTTTGTTGAAGGAATTCTGATTCTAAAAGCGGTATATATATTAATACTATGATTGCAGTATTTTGGCCGACATAACATGTTGCAATTTATGGCGCTTAAATACCAAGTGCATTAAAATGTAGAGGCCTTACTAAGGATTAAAATCACGTTCACCTCAAAAGATGAGCGCAAGGCCCATTTGCCTCATTCTAGGGTGAATGTAAATTTAAAATTAAAAAATGAGCGTTAAAATGATAAGGCACATTAACCCCAAGAAAGGTAAAAAAGTCCCTTTCTCCCCTATTTGGGGCAAAAACACATTTAAAATGTTAAATTTGAAGTGGGCCTAATTTGAAGTGGGCCTAGGAATGAAACGCGACAATGATATTAAATGGTGCATTCACCCCAAAGTTAGGGCGAAGGCATCATTTTCCCCACTTAGGGGTGAACATCTTTGAAATTTCAAAGAGATGCACCCAACCAATGTGTTGACAAATCAAAGGTGTGTTCACCTTGATAAAGAGGTGAAAGTCCCATTCACCCCTCCTTGGGGCGAAAGCACAATAGAACGTCATGTTCAGGTGAAAGAAATGAGCATAACAAGGCACCAAGATGGCATGGAAATGTTAAATATACTTTCGCCCTTCCTTTGGGTGAATGCAAAATATGTGTGGGTCCCACTTCGATGCACATTGATTAAAATGAAAGCACTTTCACCCTAGGTAAGGGTTGAAAGCCCCATTCACCCCTCATTTGGGCGAAGCTACAGAAAAGTAACCCAACAATGTGTCTGATGTTTTATGTTGTTTTCGGGTGAATGTGGAAAGATTGGGCGTTGAAAAGTTAAAATTACATTCACCCAAGATGAAAGGCGATAGAGCCTTTCACCCATTCTAGGGGTGAACGTATATTTTAATAAAAGAATGCAAAATATGGCTCAAAGTATTGTAATAAGTCATTTTCGCCCCTGGATTATTTTTGTGATGAGGGAATAAACGCAAGAGGCGCCTTCTCCACTAGGAAGTGCAATTAAGGAGCAAAAAAGGATATACTTTTGGGTAAATTTTACTTTCAAAGTCAATAGAGGATTTCCAAGTTGCCCAAGGCAAGTGAATGAAGAGAATATAATAATTGGGGGAAATATTGACTACTATCATGGATTACAAGCCTAAGAAGCTCCGACATTAAAATCCCAGGGTGATTTTCATGAATTCTAAGATATTTCAAATGGGGATAAATTTCCAAGGTGTTGTGAACATACCAAGTCATCGATAACCTTTGTAGTTTTCTATGCATCGACACCCAAATGTGTCGATTTCCTGGAGGTTTCTCCTTAAAAGTTGGATCGTTGTTTCAAAAAGATGAATTTTCAAGGTTTTTGAGAAGGAATTTCCTCACCTAGGTTCCTGATCTGTAAACATTTTGTCTTCATGTGCATTTAATGAAAGAGGTGAAATCCTCTATAAATACTAATCATTTCAATGTAATGGGAGAGGATAGATATTCTATAGAAAAAATATTCAAGTTTTTTGCATAGAAGTTGTGGCTTCTGATTTTGCAAGCAGTTTCTATGTGTGATTTCTTTCTGTTCTAGCATTTCTATTTTATATTCATGTTTGTTATTTGTTGTTAAGTTCAAATTCTACACTTGGATTTGGGTATTGTTGGTGTAAGTGTGAATACTGGAATGCAATTCTGGAAGTTGTCTTCGAGGAACTGTAAGTGAATTCTCTTGCCTCCTTTCTATTTTATGTTGCTATAACACTTGGGTGGAATTCCTACTATTGGTCTATCCCCAATCCTACATCCTCGGCCTGTGGCCATATTTCCCATTTCTTTTCATTATTTCTAATTTCTTTCCTGCAACTCTAGACTTTAACCAGTGTAGTATTAGTAAGGGAGCTAACCCTCTCTGGAGATTGGCACGGAGGACATTTCTTTCCTTTGGACTTTCAATGTTGGCCATGTCTAGGGTGCACAAATGCATGTTTGTATTTTAGGCAGATATTTGACCAACAGATCCTAAATTTAGAGCCTGTCACACTAAGGATCCATTACCATACAAAGGGAAATGATCCACCTCATTTGGGTTTACCTGTCCCAAATATTTACTAGTTAAAACTCTATTGAATAAAGAATTTTGTTGGGAAATCCACCTCCAGTAAAGCTTTCCAGCCAAAGATTTATTATTTAACTTTTATCTTCTCAATCCTAAACCTCCTTTTACCTTGGGTTGGCTTACTTTCTCCCAACCTACTAAGGCCCATTTCCTTCATCCTTTTACTCCTCCCCATAAAAATTTTCTAGCCATCTTGTCCAACTCTTTCCATATGGTATGTGGGGCAGCAAGGATAGAAAATTTATAAATTGACATGGCTTGAATGACTAATGTGAAAAAGTTAATCTACCCCCATAACTTAACCATTTGTGAGACAAATGATTTGTTATTTCCTTGATACAGTCCAAAATATTCCTCCAGATATCTATTTTTAGTTTTTTAAAATGCAAAGGGACCCCCAAGTATACCATTGGGAGAGAAGTCCTCGTGAATCCCAAGATCTCTAAAATTATGTCCTAAAGCCTTTGATCAAGATTGAAAAAGACCAATTTGGATTTTTTATCATTTATGACTTGGTTTGTGGTCCTAAGATAGACATTAAGTGTATCTCTAATCATTATTTCTTCCCTAAAGTTGGCCACTTCCACCAATCCTATGTCATACACAAATTGTGGGTGATTCAAAACTTCCTCACCCACCTTTATACCTTTTAGCAAACCTTGTTGTCCTCTCCTCAAGATGAGTCTACCCAAACCTTTAGCCAATATGATAAAATGATAGGGGGAACAAGGATCTCCTTGAGGAAGGCCTCAAGTAGTTCCAAATGGTTGTGAGGGAAGACCCTTGATTAACATTGAGTATGTCAGAGTAGAAACATATCTCATGACCCATTCTATCCAATCCTGAGAGAAACCAAAGGTTGCCATCATATTTGATAAGAAGCTCCACTCCACCCTATCATAAGCCTTTGACATATCCAATTTTATGAACATTCCTCTATTACCAAATTTTTGTATTGAATGGATTTCCTCCTGAGCTAGAACCACACCATCCAAGATATATTTGCCCTCTACAAAACCCCCTTGCTTTGAGGAGATAATGCTATGTAGAAGAGGTTTTAGTCACTCAACCATTACCTTTGTGATTATTTTATATATGACATTGCATAAGGCAATAGGTCTATAATCTGAAATATGCACCCCCTCCTCCCCTTTTGAAATTAAGGCTATAAAAGTATGGTCTAAGAATAGAAGACTGTGTAGGTTGTAAGAGGTATGAATCCACTTGTCCAATGGATTTCTTGATTTAATGCTTTAAGAATTATTTTACTATATTTTGACTCCTCTATAATAGCCATTACGTCCTCCTCCAAGTTGTCCCATAATTCCTAAAATAAATAAATTGGAAAGCCATCTGGACCTGGTGTTTTTTCGGTGCTCATTCCAAAGACTACTTTCTTTAGTTCCTCTCTATAAATTGCTTTAAGTAGGGCCTAATTTTCTTCTTCAAATATAACAGAGGGTATGACAACAAGAACTACTTTTTAAGCCTCTTCATCTTGCACCATACTTTCCTTAAATAGTTTAGAAAAATAATCCATTGAGTGGAAATGCATACCTGGAATTGTATCAAAGGAGTGTCTGTTATCATCTTGAAGAGCTTCCATGTTGTTCGTCTATCTCCTAGTACAGGCAGCCCGATGAAAAAATTTGGTATTTTTATCACCTTATAATAACCAAGTGGTTCTTGCTCTCTGTTTTTAGTAGATATCCTCTTATTTTTTAATGTCCTCAACTCCTTTACGCAATGCATCATCCTCTTCTTTGAGTTGCTCTATAATTGTTCCTTCCCTAAAGTATGTTGAGCAAGGTGCAGCAAAAGTATTGTCATTGTTGTCAACACAGTCAGATAGATCGGTTGATGTAGTGGACAGGAGTTCAGAGGTTATTCAGAGTATGTACAGTGATTTTCCAAAAGATCGAAGTGGCCCATATGCTAAAAATCAAAAGAAAATCACAAGGAAGAAAACTGTCGCGATATCGCGACATGTTGAGCAAGAAAGAAAAACTGTCGTGATATCGCGACATGTTGAGCAAGAAAGAAAAATTGTCGCGATATCGCGACATGTTGAGAAGAAAGAAAAACTATCACGATTTCGTGACATGTTCGAAGAGAAAGCGCAAGCAAGAAAAACTGTCGTGATTTCGCGACATGTTCGAAGAGAAAGCGCAAGCAGGAAAAACTATCACGATTTCGCGACATGTTGGAAGAGAAAAAGGCAAGTAGAAAAAGTGTCACGATTTCGTGACATGTTGGAAGAGAAAAAGGCAAGTAGAAAAAGTGTCACGATTTCGTGACATGTTGCAAGAGAGATAGTACGGAAGAAAAAGTGTCACGATTTCGCGACATGTTGGAAGAGAAAAAGGCAAGTAGAAAAAGTGTCACGATTTTGTGACATATTGCAAGAGAGATAGTACGAAAGAAAAAGTGTCATGATTTCGTGACATGTTGGAAGAGAAAAAGGCAAGTAGAAAGAGTGTCACGATTTCGTGACATATTGCAAGAGAGATTGTACGGAAGAAAAAGTGTCACGATTTCGTGACATATTGCAAGAGAGAGAGTCCGAAAGAAAAAGTGTCGCAATTTCGTGACATATTGCAAGAGAGATTGTACGAAAGAAAAAGTGTCACGATTTCGTGACATATTGCAAGAGAGAGAGTCTAAGAGAAAAAGTGTCACGATATCACGACATGTCGCATTTTCGTGACTCGAAGGCAAGAGAAAGAGCAAAGGAGAAAAAGTGTCGCGATATCGCGACATGTCGCATTTTCGCGACTAAAGGAGGAGAGAGAAAGTAAGAAGGCAGAAGTGTCGCGATATCACGACAAAAGTAAAGAGAAAGAGTACGGAGGCGAAAGTGTCGCGATATCGCGACATGTTGTTTTTACGGGTACAAGCAAAGAAAAGTAGCAAGGAGAAAAAGTGTCGCGATATCGCGACATGTGTTTTCGTGGGTATAAGCCAAGAAAAGAAACAAGGAGATGAAAGTGTCATGATATCGCGACATGTTTTTTTTGTGGGCCAAAGAAAGGAGAAAAAGAGAGAAAGAAAAAGTGTCGCGATATCGCGACATGTATTCTCGTGGTTAAGTTGAAGCCGATGAAGACCGATGACAACCGACTAAGATTAGGGTTTATAGCCGACTAAGATTAGGGTTTACAACTAACTGAGATTAGGGTTTTCATCATGAAAATATTGTTATAAAAAGAGGGTTGTTTGGAGAATTGATGGATTGAAATGTGCAAATTTTGGTCGTAGTGCAGAGAGAGCAAGTCATGTCGAATCATGCTAAGTGCGAAATTCACGAAGAGAGCAGAGTGTGCAAAAGGGAGAAGATGATCGTGAAGGTCGACTGTAGCGAAGTAGAGTGTGTGAAGTGATTGCACAGAGGGAGCAGAGTGCGTAGAGAATGCAAAGGTGAAGAAGACCATTCAGGGTCTTGCAAAAGCAAAGGTGACCAGTCAAGGTCTTGTAAAAGTGAAGGTATTTTTTGTTAAACTTCTAGATTCAAAATTGAAGTCTAGGTTGGTGCTTGGCATCAGGGGTTGGTGCTCCTTCCAGTTGGTGCTAGTAAATCAGGGGTTGGTGCTCCTTTATGTTGGTGCAGATAAATAAGGGGTTGGTGCTCCTTCCAGTGGGTGCTGGTAAATTGATTGTAAAGTTGGTGCTTTACAAAGGCTAGATTTGGATGGTAGTCCAAGCAGTCATTTTTGAGGAGTAGCCACATTGGTGAACCTCGTTAAATCTTGTGTTGTGTGATGTTCTCTTGTTATACTTGCTTTATCTGTTTATAAGTTTTAATTATTATTGTTTAAGAGCTATGAATTTAAGATTAAAGAGCTACACTGATTCACCCCCCCCCTCTTAGTGTCATTGTAAGACTAACAATTGGTATCAGAGCTAAGTTCCTGTACAAGCTTAACCGGCTAGGGTGATCTTGGAAGTAACACAATGGCAGGTGGTGAAGCTCTTTTCATGGCATTTGAAGAATCAAAAAAGGAAGAAAGAGTGGACTCTGAAGTATGTGGTGAAAACCCTAAGGCTGAAGTAGATCTAGAAGGTGAGTTGATCTCTGCACTTGAAGAGTGGAAAATAGAGAGGAAAAAGAATAAGAAACTTTCAAAAAGGCTTGAGGATGCAAATGAAATCATATCCAGTTTGAAAGTACAGATAGAAGAATCCAAGAAAATCTTCGAAGATCTTGAAGTGCAAATAACCATGAAAATAGATTATTGCAGCAAGCTAGAAGAAGAGATTGTTGGTTTAAGAATGCAACTAGAAGAGATGAATAAGAAAATTAGTTGTTATCACAAACGTGAAGTAAGTTCTATGAAGTTGGATAAGATCATAAATGACCAAAGGCCTGCAGGCATCAAATTCGGTCTGGGTTTCATCGAAGGAGAATCATCAAATGGATCAAAGGCCAGAAATGTAGAATCCATAAAGAATGAAGATAAGAAACAGGTTGATCAAGGAAAAACATCGCATGCAAAAGAAAGCAATAATGCCAGGCACGAAAGGAGAATTGACAATGATGGATTCACCAATGTCACACATCAAAGAAGAAGAAGACCTAGGGCTCCTACGGCAACATGGCAAAGACCATCACCCAGGTTCAATTATCCCTTTTTTGGTTTCTATTTTAAATGCAATGGCTATGGACATAAAATCTCAGACTGCAAATATAATGTAAGACCAAGGAATTTCACCAATAGAAATGCTTTCTCTCCTTTGATGAATTATACAGTAGAATGTTATAAATGTCATAATTTTGGGCACATTGCAAGAAACTATAGAAGTACATTTGCATCAAATCAGTTTCAGGGAAGAAAATTTCAACCAAATAGGATGAGTCAAAATAGAAAACTTCCTAAAAAACAAGCACAAGCTATTGATAAGGGAAAGGCAAAACAAGAGCTCAAATCTACTATCAAAACAGAGTGGAAAGAAAAGGAGCGACTTAAGGAAGAAAAGGAATCCTTAATAGTACAAACAACATTTAAAGCACAGAATAAATATGTACCATGGATACTTGATAGTGGATGCTCCAGTCATATGACAGGTGACAAACAGAAGTTTGAGAAGTTGTAGAAATATGAAGGTGGTTCAGTAAAGTTTGGAAATAATGATGGAGCTAAGATAGTTGGCAAAGGTTCAGTCAAAATTAGTGATGGAAAGATTAAGTCAGAAGAAGTCTTGTTTGTGGATGGGTTGAAACATAACTTGTTGAGTGTAAGTCAGATTTGTGATAAAGGTCATGAAGTAGTCTTTATGAAGCAGGGTTGTGAAGTCAAAAAAACAAATAGTGGAAAATTGATAGCAACTAGATCAAGGACATCTGGAAACCTATACATGCTCTCAGAGACTTCAAAAGGAGCTTGTTTTATTGGATAGGAAGAAGAAAATTGGTTGTGGCACAAGAGACTCGGTCATATCAGTTTTGATAATCTAGTAAAAATCACCTCAAAAAGGGCAATGAGAGATATTCCCACCATCAGCAAACCTGCAAACAACATTTGTGCTTCATGCCAAAAGGGGAAGCAAACTAGAGTCACATTCAAAACAAAAGAGTACTACACAAGCAAACCTTTGGAACTAATACACACTGATTTATGTGGACCTATGAGAACACAAAGCATAAATGGTGACAAATATTTTATGTTGTGCATTGATGAATATTCCAAAATGACATGGATATTTTTCTTGAAGCATAAATCAGAAGCTCTTAGCATGTTCAAAATTTTCAAAAACTAGGTTGAGAATGAAACAGGAAGGAGGATCAAATGTTTAAGATCAGACAGAGGAGGAGAATTCATTTTAGAGGAGTTTACAGAGTATTGTGAAAAATACGGTATTAGGAGACAGTTTTCAGCAGCCAGGACACCTCAACAAAATGGAGTGGTAGAAAGAAAGAATAGGACAATGCAGGAAATGGCACGGACTATGTTGGCTGAAAGCAGAGTAGCAGATAGATTTTGGAAAGAAGCAGTCCATACTGCGGTGTATATCCAAAATAGGTACATGCTGAGAACACATGAAAGCAAAACTCCTTATGAGTTGTGGTTCGGTAAAAGGGCAACAACAAAATACCTCAAAATTTTTGGCAGCAAGTGCTACATCAAAAGAATTGAAGATAATCTTGGTAAGTTTGAAGATAGAGCAGATGAAGGTATTTTTGTTGGTTATTCATCAAGAAGCAAAGCTTACAAATGCTACAACAAGAGGCTAAAGAAAATTGTGGACAGTGCCAATGTTAAATTTGATGAAGGTAGAGAACGAGTAATTAGCTATGAAATGAACTACCCAATTTATGAAGAGGTTATTGAAGGAGATGAGGAAAACGAAATGGAAAAGATACAAAAAATTGACTCAGATGATTTAAGTTGTGATTCAGAAGTGGAAGAAAATAAGAAATTCAAAACAGGCAGCTGGCAGAAAAATCATCCTAGAGAGCAAATAATTGGAGACCCCAACGTTGGTGTTCAGACAAGAAGAAGAGTAGTAAGCAACTACTCTCTATTATCCAACATTGAGCCCAAAAATATTGTTGACGCAAGTAAAGATGAAAGTTGGATGAAGGCAATAAATGAAGAATTAGATCAGATCGAGAAAAACGAAACTTGGGAGTTAGTACCTAGACCTGCAAATAAAAATATAATCGGGACTAAATGGATTTTTTGAAACAAATTGAATGAAGATGGACAGGTAGTTCGAAATAAAGCAAGATTGGTATGTAAGGGTTATGCACAAGTTGAAGGCATTGACTTTGAGGAAACTTTTGCACCGATAGCTAGACTAGAGGCAATTAGAATGTTTCTGGCTTTAGCGATCTACAAGAATTTCAAAGTTTATCAAATGGATGTGAAATCAGCGTTCTTGAATGGGAAACTTGAAGAAGAGGTTTATATTGAGCAACCAGATGGTTTCGAACTTGGTGATGATCCCAACTTGGTTTGCAAGTTGAAGAAAGCATTATATGGCTTAAAACAGGCACCCCGAGCATGGTATGCAAGACTAGACAACTATCTCTCTCAACAAGGATTTAAGAAAGGTATGGTGGACAGTAACTTGTATGTCAAAACAAAAAATGGGCATCTTATTGTTCTTGTTGTATACGTAGATGATATCATATTTGGCAGCAGCAAAGATGAGTCGTGTAAAGATTTAGCAAATAAGATGCAGAAAGAATTTGAAATGTCAATGATTGGTGAACTTTCGTATTTCCTCGGGTTGCAAGTTAATCAAAATAAGAAGGGCATATTTATTTCTCAAGTTAAATATGTGAAAGAGATGTTAAAAAAGTTCACAATGGAGGATTGTAAGCCAGTTAGCACTCCCATGACGACAGGTTGCAAGTTGAGCAAGGATGACAAATCTCCACCTGTTGATCAAACCATGTATAGATCTATGATTGGGAGTTTACTGTACCTGACAACTACCAGACCAAATATTTTGTAGGCAGTATGCATGGTAGCACGATTTCAGGCTAATCCCAAGGAGACTCATGTGACAATAGTAAAGAGGATTCTTCGGTACCTCAAAGGTACTATGGAGTATGGGTTATGGTATCCGAAAGGTAAAGACTTCACACTTATTTCGTATTCAGATGCAGATTGGGCAGGATGTGTAGATGATAGAAAGAGTACCGATGGAGGTGCATTCTATCTTGGAGACAAGTTGGTTGCATGGCACAATAAGAAACAAGAGTCAGTTTCCTTATCGATAGCAGAGGTAGAATATATTGCAGCGACAACATGTTGTACGTAGGTACTATGGATGAAACAAACCCTGAAAGATCTCGGTATTAGCTTCAGTGAGCCAATATCAGTTAAGTGTGATAACACCAGTGCCATTAACATCTCCAAGAATCCGGTTATGCATTCATGCACAAAACACATTGCTATCAGGTATCACTTTTTGAAGGAGAAAGTTGCGAAAGGTGAGGTTAAGTTGGATTTTGTTCCAACTACAGAGCAAGTAGCAGATATCTTCACAAAACCATTGCCCAAGGAATTTTTTGAGTACCTTCGCAATAAATTGGGAGTGGTCACACTTCCCAAGAATTGACTAGCTACAGGGATCACATTCTCGGGGGGAGCATTTAAGTATTTGATTATCTTTTTGCTCATGTTCATGATTTTTGCTAAGTGTAATAAATTTTGCCTGAGAATGTTGTGCATGGACTCGGGGGAGTCTGCAGTAGCCCTTTGGTATTATTGTCAAAGGGGGAGAAGAGTTACAAGAAATTGCACATGTGTTGCCAACAATTCCAAAGGGGGAGATTGTTGAGCAAGGTGCAACAAAAGTATTGTCATTGTTGTCAACACAGTCAGATAGATCGGTTGATGCAGTGGACAGGAGTTAAGAGGTTATTCAGAGTATGTACAGTGATTTTCCAAAAGATCGAAGTGGCCCATATGCTAAAAATCAAAAGAAAATCACAAGGAAGAAAATTGTCGCGATATCGCGACATGTTGAGCAAGAAAGAAAAACTGTCGCGATATCGCGACATGTTGAGCAAGAAAGAAAAATTGTCGCGATATCGCGACATGTTGAGCAAGAAAGAAAAACTATCGTGATATCGCGACATGTTGAGAAGAAAGAAAAACTATCACGATTTCGTGACATGTTCGAAGAGAAAGCGCAAGCAAGAAAAACTGTCGCGATTTCGTGACATGTTCGAAGAGAAAGCGCAAGCAGGAAAAACTGTCGCGATTTCGCGACATGTTGGAAGAGAAAAAGGCAAGTAGAAAAAGTGTCGCGATTTCGCGACATGTTGGAAGAGAAAAAGGCAAGTAGAAAAAGTGTCGCGATTTCGCGACATATTGCAAGAGAGATAGTACGGAAGAAAAAGTGTCGCGATTTCGACATGTTGGAAGAGAAAAAGGCAAGTAGAAAAAGTGTCACGATTTCGCGACATATTGCAAGAGAGATAGTACAGAAGAAAAAGTGTCACGATTTCGTGACATGTTGGAAGAGAAAAAGGCAAGTAGAAAGAGTGTCACGATTTCGTGACATATTGCAAGAGAGATTGTACGGAAGAAAAAGTGTCGCGATTTCGCGACATATTGCAAGAGAGAGAGTCCGAAAGAAAAAGTGTCGCGATTTCATGACATATTGCAAGAGAGATTGTACGGAAGAAAAAGTGTCATGATTTCGTGACATATTGCAAGAGAGAGAGTCCGAGAGAAAAAGTGTCACGATATCGTGACATGTCGCATTTTCATGACTCGAAGGCAAGAGAAAGAGCAAAGGAGAAAAAGTGTCACGATATCGCGACATGTCGCATTTTCGCGACTAAAGGAGGAGAGAGAAAGTAAGAAGGTAGAAGTGTCACGATATCATGACAAAAGTAAAGAGGAAGAGTACGAAGGCAAAAGTGTCACGATATCGCGACATGTGTTTTCGCGGGTACAAGCCAAGAAAAGTAGCAAGGAGGCGAAAGTGTCGCTATATTGTGACATGTGTTTTCGTGGGTATAAGCCAAGAAAAGAAACAAGGAGACGAAAGTGTCGTGATATCGCGACATGTTTTTTTCACGGGCCAAAGCAAGGAGAAAGAGAGAGAAAGAAAAAGTGTCACGATATCGCGACATGTTGTATTCTCGTGGTTAAGTTGAAGCTGACGAAGACCGATGACAGCCGACTAAGATTAGGGTTTACAGTCGACTAAGATTAGGGTTTACAACCGACTGAGATTAGGGTTTTCATCATGAAAATATTGTTATAAAAGGAGGGTTGTTTGGAGAATTTATGGATTGAAATGTGCGAAGTTCGGTCGTAGTGCACAGAGAGCAAGTCGTGTCGAATCATTCTAAGTGCAAAATTCATGAAGAGAGTAGAGTGCACAAAAGGGAGAAGACGATCGTGAAGGTCGACTGTAATGAAGCAGAGTGTGCGAAGTGATTACACCGAGGGAGCAAAGTGCGTAGAGAATGCAAAGGTGAAGAAGACTAGTCAGGGTCTTGCAAAAGCAAAGGTATCTTACTGTTAAACCTACAGATTCAAATTGAAGTCCAGGTTGGTGCTTGGAATTATGGGTTGGTGCTCCTTCCAATTGGTGCTGGTAAATCAGGGGTTGGTGCTCCTTTCTGTTGGTAGATAAATAAGGGGTTGGTGCTCCTTCCAGTGGGTGCTGGTAAATTGATTGTAAAGTTGGTGCTTTACAAAGGCTAGATTTGGATGGTAGTCCAAGCAGTCATTTTTTAGGAGTAGCCACATTGGTGAACCTCGTTAAATCTTGTGTTGTGTGATGCTCTCTTGTTATACTTGCTATATCTGTTTTAAGGTTTCAATATTTGTTTTAAGAGCTGTAAATTTAAGTTTAAAGAGCTACACTGATTCACCCCCCCCTCTCAGTGTCATTGTAAGACTAACAAAGTATTTTTGAACCTCATCCCATATGGCCACCAATGGAGCTCTTTGGACTTGGAAGTCTGTCTTGTTAGCTCACCTCCATTGTTTCAGTTGATCCTTGACATAATGAAGTTTTTTGTGGAATCTAAGTATTGTTGTTCTATATGCTGGGTGGACTTCTTCCCACCACTGTGGAATTTTGTTTTGAAGTTCCTCTTTTTGTAATCAAAAGTTTTCAAATTTAAATGGTTTGTGATGTTGCATTGTCTTGATCCCCCCTTCCAAAAAAATAGAAAAGTGATCTGAAACTGAACCCTCCAAAATCTAAAATTTTATATTCCATTTTGCAAATGCCTCCTCTAAAATCAAAAAATGATCTAACTTCACCTTCTTTCTATGTGGCTCCCTCCTCTTATTAGTCCAAGTATATTTGGTTCTAGGGCATTTAATTTATACCAAGTGTAATGCCTAGACTTGGGAAATCATAATTCGGTCACTTGGGTCCAAATTGGGGTTCCCCCTTCCTAATCACTAGAGGATAATTTAGCATTAAAATACCTAGAAAAAATCCAGTGTAAATCCTCCCTTAATATTCTCATGTTATGCACAACTTTTGATTGATGCATTTGACCATCTAGGTTTTGAGCCCCATAAAAATTTGTGATTAAAACCTGTTCAGCTATCACATTGTTCCTAAAATGCGATGTGAGTACACCCCTCCAAGCTATATTTTCTATTGTAGTTCATTCAAGAGAGTTCCAAAAAGTAACTATCCCCCCCTGAGGCCCCTTGGGCAGCCACATCCACATGACCAACATCCTTCCAAAGTCTATTTACTATTTTACACATGAGATCCAATGATATTTTTATCTCCTGGATAAGCAAAAAATCTATTTTACATTTTTATAAGAGTCTTCGAACAAAATATTGATGGGTTCTACTATTTAAACCTCTAAAATTCCATGATTGTATAATCATTGGTTACCTTGAGAGCAGTAAAAATCTATTGGCCTCACCGATCCTCTAGTGGTTAGTTTATCTCCTTGAGCTGCTATCAATTTCTTATATGATTTTCTACCCACTCCTTGAGAGTTTATATTTTTTATCTTTTTTCCACCTTAGTTATCCCTAGATTTGGTCTTTCTCTATTCTTTTATGCTATACCCATGATGACATCCTTAATTATTGACTACTCTTAGTTATGCAATATCAATGCTCCTGCACTCTTTGATTGCAACAACTCACTGCACTCAATTACCTGATCTAGGATGGAAGGATGTGAAATAGGGGCTTGAACATGGATGTTATTATTTTTATTATTCCCATCCACTCCTTCCATGAGTTGTTCTTCTTCCTACTCCACTAGTGTCTTGAAGATCTCATACCTATTTGAGGGCTTGAGTTGGGTTTGCTCTTTACCAATTTTTTTCTTTTTCCTTCTCCTTCTTTTGTACTGTTCAAAACCATCTCCCTATGCTTCTTTACCCTGAGAAATGTTGGTTGTTTATTTATTCATTGTTGACTTACCCTCCTTAGGAATATTTGACATTCCTAGAGGAGCCTCCATTTTTATGTTCATATTGTTTAGGTAGGATCAGGCCAAATACCCATATTTATGGTAAAATCTGCACCTAAAGGGCAATGCCTCATAATCTTGTTGTTGAATCCAAGATAATCCTGCAAGTTTGAGTTCAAATTATATGGGAAAATTTTGGCTAAGATTCATTTCCATGCATAATCTAGAATATGTGGTTGTGTTTCCTTTCATTTTGTCTTTGGAAACATCCAAATGTATTCCAAGGGAATTACTGATAATTTCCAATACTTGCTCACTCCAAAACTCCATTGGAAGTGCATACAATGGATCCAAACCAAGACAATAGTGGGTTGAATTTGAGGATAAAATCCCACTCTCCAAGGCTGAACAAATAATCATATCAGACCATGATTCCTCTTTTCTAATTTGAAAGCTCTATTTCTATCGATAAGTGAAGAAAAACTAACAATAAAATATCCATTGCTAATAAACCATAAAGAATACTCACCAAGAGGTTACCAGTTTTACCGAACCAAGGAATGTAAAAAAATAGGATAGGATGAATACCCATGAGCTTATAGATCAAATCATGATTGGCTCTATAATCCTCTGAGTGCGTACCAGATCGATGATGACAGTACAAACCCCGAGTGACCGATGGTCCCTATCTCATGCCAGGTCAACAAGAACAAGACAAATAGGTTTGTTGGAATTAGTCCTTGTGGTTTGAACCCTGCACTAGCCATTTACTAAAAATAGTGGTTGTAACCAACTCTCCTATGTAATCCAAAAAAATATTAGGTGTGAGCATGTCATATATTTAAGTGTGAGAGGTGTCTAGTTAAAAAGTAAAAAAAAATTAGTGATGTATCAAGTTTAGAAGTAGGAAGTTATATGAAATTATAAAATAATTTATTTTTATATAATATGTGAGATTTATTATGTAAGAAAGGAATATACAAAGTCAAGTTCTCCTATGAGTTTGAGGAGAGAAAATTTCAAGAGTCATGTATTGTGAAAAATCCCATGTATCTTTATATTGGAGACAAAGCCACTTAATATTTTAAGTGTGATTTATGTAAGATTGGTGTTCATTTAATATATACTTGATTATTTTTTTCAATGTGTTATATGGGATTGAAATAGGCCCCACCCGTATTACATCATCACCACATAGTGGTATTAAAACAAAGCCTGTATATTATCCATGTATCGTTTTGGCAAGATTCAAACCTAGGTCTCCTCAAAATGTTGAGGGATATAACTAGTTAAGCTAATGCCACTTGATAATATATGCTTTATTAGTGATGATATTGATGTGATTTATTTATTTGGAATTATTTTACCTATGATAATAGCATTATTATTATTATTAATTTTAAAACATAGGGGAATGGTAACATCTCTTCATTGTCTACTACCAAACCTAGGTTCAAATCCTTGGAGATTCCTCTATAACCTCTACCTCACCTCATTATTAGTGATCCAATGTAAGGGATACCACTGATTTCTCAGGAATTGAACCATCATCATTGGGCTGACATGCACTTAGCGGAGTCAAGACAATCTACTACCTTTACCCCAAGAAAGGCTTACCTCCAAGGTTTGAACCTAGGTCTCCTCTTGGTAAGCACCATAAATTACCAATCCACCCAACCCTTGGGACTAGAATAGCATTAATTTAACTTACAATGGTATCCATACATATATATATATATATATATATATATATATATATATATATATATATGAAGGGAGCATACACATTAATAAAATGAATAAATTATAAATCTTAGGTTGAATATAGTTTATGAATGTTTAAATTAATATTATTCTTTTAATATATGTTGGTCTTGTGATTAGGGTGTATGATTTTTATTTATAAATTAATTTTTTAATATTTTTATGAATTATTATTTATATTTATTCAACATATTTTAAGGTAAGTGGTGGAAATTGAGTCTCTAACCAAGATTCCAATCATGAGTTTTAACATTTGAGCATATGAATATGTGACAAGGAATGATAAATTTTCTATAAGTCAAGGTTTCAATTTCATGGCCAAACCTTAATATTTGTGCATCAACATGAGTTTGAGTGGTTGAAAAGGATTGTCTTCCATACAAAATCCTCAAGGTCAAGTCCTAGCAATGGATTTTCTTCCATAAAAAATGCTCAAGGTCAAGTCCTAGCAATGGATTGTCTTCCATACAAAATGTTCAAGATCAAGTCCTAGCAAGTATAAGGTCCCTCTATGTGATTTATGGGTGCTTGACCCCATGAAAGTTGTCTCAACTTCACTATAAAAAAAATCCATAATAGCTACCTTAAAATAAATTTTAAGCTAAATAAAATTATATTTGGTTCTTTAAGGGGTTATATTGGATTTAAATGGGTTCGACCCATACTATGTCATGACCGTGTAGGTATTATAACTTGGTCTCCTCTTTGAAAGTTGATTGAAACATCATTTGATAATAAATTATTATTTTTTAATTGGGTATATGGGATTACAACAATCTCATGATTACATAATAGTATTACAATGATTTGGCAATTATATACATATCACTTGGCAAGATTCGAACTTGTGTCTTTCCTTAAAATTTGGGGAATATAAGCGATTGAACTAACATCATTTGATAGTAAAATTATATTTGTTTTTATGTTATGAAACAATAATTATATAAATTATATAAATAATAAATAACAATGAAAAATAAATTATTTTTATTCATTAAAATTAATTTTTGAAATCTAATGCACTATTAGCAACTATACATGGAAAGCAATCATATAAGGATGATGCAATTTCATATCCTTGTATTGTTATGGACACTTCACACTAATATAATTCATGATAATATGGTCATTAAAACATCATTGGAAGGGAAAGAAGAGAGATTGAACATTTGGAGCTCTGAGGCGGGAAGCGATGAACTAGGGTTTCTGAAGCTAAGGAAAATCTAGGGCATCGATTGGGTTTTCGAAGAGATCTCTGGTTACTATGGATCTGAAGGCAAGATTGCTGCTCCAGGAGGGTCCAATGGGGACTTCTCTGGATCCTCTCCTAGAGAGGAATAGCTCTTATGCAGATATGCTAAAAGATAAATCTCCATCCAATACGGACGAAGCTCAAAGATCTACCTTTAAAATGCTCTTTACGGCCGTGAGAAATAGATCAACATCACATTGAGTCAATGGATGCCTGCCACAGTCCTATTCATGGCCCAAGATTGTCATTGAGCCAAGGATGGTCAAAGAAATAGTCTTATACAGAGCCAATCACGATCTGATCTACAAATTCATGGGTATTCACCCTACCCTAAATTTTTTGCACTCTTGGGTCAGGCAAAACTGGGAGCCTCATGGTGAGTACTCTTTGTGGTTTATTAGCAATGGGTATTTTATTGTTAGTTTTTCCTCTATGGCCGATAGAAATAGGGCTTTCGAATCAGAGAAGAGGAGTTATGGTCTGACAAGTTTATTTGTTCAACCCTGGAGAGTGGGATTCGATCCCCGAATTGAACCCACTGTTGTCCCAGTCTGGATCCGTCTGTATGCACTTCCAATGGAGTTTTGGAGTGAGCAGGTTTTGGAGATGATCAGTAATTCCCTTGGAAGACATTTGGGTGTCTCCAAGGACACAATAGAAGGGAACACAACTGTTTACGCAAGAATATGTGTGGAACTGGATCTTAGCCAGCCTCTCCCGACAGAGGTGGAATTTGAACTTGCAGGACTATCATGGATTCAACAACTGGATTATGAGGCTCTACCCTTTAGATGCAGAGTTTGCCACAAACACGGGCATTTGGCCCATTTTTTCCCAAATAATAGTACCACAAAAATGGAGGCTCCTCTAGCAATGTCGAATCTTCCTAAGGAGGGTAAGGCAACAATAAACAAAGAACAGGCCAATACCTCCCAGGTCAATGAAGCTCAGAGAGATGGTTTTGAATAGCCTAAAAGAAGGAAAAGGCAAAATAAAAAAGATGGCAAGGAGAAAACTCACCTCAAACCTGCCAATAGGTATGAAATATTTAAGACAATAGTGGACCAAGAGGAACATTTCATGGAAGGCGTGGATGGTAATAGTGAAAATAATAACATTCACGTTCATGTTCCTCTTTCTTCTCCCCCCATCATAGAGCAGGTAATTGACCACAGTGGGTTATCGCAGTCTGAGAGTGTTTGGGCATTGATAGTTCATAACCAAGAGCAGCCAATGATCAAGGATGTTAGCATGGGAATAGCAGAAAAGAATAGAGAAAGGCCAACTTTAGGGATAACTCAGATGGAAAAGAGGTCAAAGAATGGCAACTCTCAAGGAGTGGGTAGAAAATCAAATAAGGAATTGCTAACAGCTCAAGGAGACAAACTGATCACTGGAGGATCGATGAGGCCAATAGATTCTTATTGCTCTCAAGGTAACTAATGATTATATAATCATGGAATATTAGGGGTTTAAATAGTAGAACCCATCAATATAATATTTGAAGACTCTTAGAAAACTATAGAACAGACTTTTTTCTTATTCAGGAGACAAAAATGTCGTTAGATCTTATGTGTAAAACAATTAACAAAATTTGGAGGGGTGCTGGTCATATGGATGTGGCTACCCAAGGGGCCTCATGGGGGATTGTTACTCTCTGGAACTCTCTTGATTGGACTACAATAGAACATCTAGCTTGGAGGGGTGTTCTCACATCACATTTTAGGAATAATGTCACAACTGAACATGTTTTAATCACAAATTTTTATGGGGCTCAAAACCTTGATGGTTAGCGGCTTCAATGGAAAGTTGTGCATAACATGAGAATCTCAAGGGAAGATTTAGACTGGATTATTTATGGGGACTTTAATGCTAAATTATCCTCTAGAGATCAGGAAGGGGGAACCCCAATTTTGGACCTAGGGGATTGACATATGATTGCCCAAGTCCAGGCTTTACACTTAGTGGATATCAAAGGCCCTGGTATCAACTATACTTGGACTAATAAGAGGAGGGAGCCACATAGCAGGAAGGTAAAGTTAGACCATTTTTTGGTTTCAGAGGAGGCATTTTTAAAATGGAATACAAATTTTTAGATTTTGGAAGGTCCTGTTTCAGATCATTTTCCCATTTTTTTGGAAGGAGGGACTAAGACAGGGCAGCATCACAAACCATTTAAATTTGAGAATTTTTTGTTACAAAAAGAGGAACTTCAAAAGAAAATTCCTCAGTGGTGGGAAGAGGGCCGCCCAGCCTATGGGACAACAATATTTAGATTTCACAAACAACTTCATCATGTCAAATCTCAACTGAAACTGTGGAGGCGAGCTAACAAAACAGACTTCCAGGTCCAAAAAGCTCCTTTGGTGGCCAGATGGGATGAGGTTCAAAGACAATTTAGGGAAGGAACAATTATTGAGCAGCTCAAAGCCAAGGATGATGCCTTGCGTAAAGCGGTTGAGGACATTGAAAACTAAGAGGAGACCTTTTGGAAACAAAGAGCAAGAACCACTTGGTTATTAGAAGGTTATAGAAATACCAAATTTTTCCATTGGACAACATGTGCTAGGAGACAAATGAATAACATGGAATCCCTTCAAGATGTGAATGGACACTCCTTTGATACTCTTCCAGGTATGCAGTCCCATGCAATGGATTATTTTTCTAAACTTTTTAAGGAAAGTATGGTGCAAGATGAAGAGGCTCAAAATGACGTTCTTGATGCCATACCTTCTGTTATCTCTGAAGAAGAAAATCAGTCCCTTCTCAAACCCATTGAAAAAGAGGAACTGAAGGATGTGGTCTTTGGAATGAGCACTGGAAAAACTCTAGGTCCAGATGGCTTTCCAATTGAGTTTTTTCAGGCCTTTTGGGATAACTTGGAGGAGGATGTACTGGGTTGTTATAGAGGAGTCCAGAGGTAATAAAAGAATTCTTAAAGCATTAAATCATACTTTCATCACCTTAATTCCAAAATGGGAGAAGGGGGTTCATATTTCAGATTATAGACCTATTGCCTTATGTAATGTGATATATAAAATAATCACAAAGGTAATGGTTGAGCGTCTAAAACCTCTTTTACATAACATTATCTCCTCAGAGTAAGGGGGTTTTGTTGAGGGTAGACAGATCCTGGATGGGGTGGTTCTAGCTCAGGAGGCAATCCATTCAATGCAAACTTCTGGTAATAAAGAAATGTTCATAAAATTAGATATGTCAAAGGCCTATGATAGGGTGGAGTGGAGCTTCTTGGCAAAGATGATGGCAGCCTTTGGTTTCTCTTAGGATTGGATAGAATGGTTCATGAGTCGTGTCTCTACTCTGACATACTCAGTGTTAATCAAGGGCCTCCCCTCGCAACCATTTGGAGCCACCCGTGGCCTTCATCAATGGGATCCCTGCTCTCCCTATTTGTTTCTCATATTTTTTGAAGGACTAGGTAGACTTTTATTGAGAAGAAGACAGCAAGGTTTGCTAATAGGTATCAAGGTGGGTGAGGAAGTTTTGACTCACCTACAGTTTGTGGATGATATTGGATTGGTGGGATTTGCCAACTTTAGGGAAGCTAGAATGATTAGAGATTCTCTTAGTGTCTACCTTAGGGCTACAAACCAAGTCATCAATGATAAAAATTCCAAAGTGGTCTTTTTCAATCTTGATCAGAGGCTTCAGGGCAAAATTTTAGAGATCTTGGGATTCACAAGGACTTCTCTCCCAGTGGTTTACTTGGGGGTCCCTTTGCACTTCAAAAAACTAAAAATAGAGATCTGGAGGAATATTTTGGATTGTATCAAGGATAGAATCAATCATTGGTCTCACAAATGGTTAAGCTATAGGGGTAGATTAAATTTTCTACAGTCAGTCATTCAGGCCATGCCTATTTATAAATTCTCTATCCTGGCTGCCCCGCAGTCTATATGGAAAGAGTTGAACAAGATGGCCATAAAATTTCTATGGGAAGGAGCAAAAGGCGAGAGAAAATGGGCCTTAGTTGGTTAGGACAAAGTGACCCAGCCCAAGGTAAAAGGAGGTTTGGGTCTGAGAAGATCTAAGATAAATAATAAAGCTTTGGCTGGAAAGCTCTCATCGGAGGTGGATTTCCCGACCAACTTCCTTATTCAGTAGAATCCTTACTAGTAAATATTTGGGACATGTTAACCCAAATGAGGTGGGTCGTTTCCCTTTGGAGGGTACTGGATACTTAGTGTGGTAGGCTCTCAAGTTAGGATCTCAGGTTGTAAAAGATCAATTATTTTGGAAAGTGGGGAGAGGGGATCAGGCACGTTTTTGGTCAGATTCTTGGGATCAATACCCACCTATCATTGTCAAATTTCCTGAATTGTAAACTTTAAAAGTAGCCATTGAAACCAAGGGATGGATTCAAATTGAAATTTATTTCACCACTAGTCATCTGGGGGATTACAAGTTTAAGCAGTTTAAGAAGTTAGATGAGTGGCCAATCTCAATCCCTCCAGATTTGGCATCCATCATGACTAAAATCTTGACAAAAATATTCCTCACAAGTAGAGACGAGGAGGATGAATTAGCTTGGGGCTGTGGGAGCCTTGGTTTCTACGCAGTGAAGGACGGTAATGACAAGATCCTTCCAGAGCCTCCCCCGCATACTTTTCTAGTTGAGGATTGGAGAAAGATTTGGCATTCCAAAGGGTGGTTGAAAGTTAACTTTTTTTCCTGGCAGTTCATGCACAATGGAATTCTCACTTTTGATAATCTCAGATGTAAAGGAATCATCGGCCCTTCCCAATGTGTTTTATGCTACAAGAGCAATGAAACAGCTAACCACTTGATGTTTGAGTGCTCTTTCATGCGCTAGATCTGGAAGAGATGGTTTTCATGTTTTAAAACTCAAGTAAATAGTGACTTGAACTGAATTAATATCTGGGAAATATGGAAGAGGGGTAGATTTAAATCTAAATCTCTTCGTCTTGGTTGGGAGCTTGGATTAAACTTCATTTGGTGGCAAGTGTGGTTGGAGAGAAATGCTAGAATCTTTAGAGAAAATTTATCTTCGTTAGATGGAGTTTGGCAGGTCATTTGGAGCAAAGTCACTGAAACTATGGCCATCTATGCTAAAGAGGAAACCCAGGTGGCTGTCAGGGCAATGGAAGAAGGACTTGAAGTGCAAGAGGAACAAATCAGAGCTAGTTGGAAACCACCCCCAGTAGGTTGGATTAAAATTAATACTGATGGTACTGCAAAATGCAACCCAGGTAGAGCTAGAATTGGAGTGGTTTGTCGTAATCATGTTGGAGTAGTGATCTATTGGGAACTGCAAGGCTTGGGAAGAGCTACAAACAATGAAGCAAAAGCCATAGCTATCAAATCTGCTTTTATTTGGGTAGTTAAACAGGGCCATAGGAGGATAATACTCGAATCAGATTCTCAAATAATGGTCGGAGCTCTAGATTGCATGAGGAACTTTGCCTTGAAATCTTGGAGGTTGAGAATTCTTGTCAATCAAATTAAGGAACTATGGAGACAATTAGATGATGTGGTTCCAGTCTACGTGAGTAGAGATTTAAACAAAGCGGTCGACTTCCTGGCTAAGATTGGTGCTGAGAAGGAGGTTGGGGTTCAGTTGCACAGTAACATGGCTACTAAGGAAGAGGTGATTAGGCAAGGTCTTGAAAGGTCCCTAAGCTAATGATCAAGGAAAAAGCAAAGGGTGGAATGGTGTTGCGATTTCATGACATGCTGCTGCATCGTGGCCAAGGGAGAGAAGTTGTTGTGATATCATGACATTTTGTTTCATCGTGGCTAAGGGAGGTTAGTTGTCGCGATATCATGACATGTTGTTTGGTCGCGGTCACTGGAGGAAATGTGTCATGATTTCATGACTTTTTGTTTCGTTGCAGCCAAGGGAGGATAGTTGTCACAATTTCGAGACATGTTGCTTGGTCGCGACCATGGGAGGAAAGGATAGTTGTCATGATTTTACGACTTGGTGCTTGGTCACGGCCAAGGGAGGAAGGGTGTCACGATATCACGACATGTTGCTTGGTCGTGACCAAGGAAGGAAAGGCGTCGCGATATCGCGACATGTTGCTTGGTCCCAGCCAAGGGAAGAAAGATGTCATGATTTCGTGACTTGTTGCTTGGTCATGGTCAATGGAGGAAATATGTCACGATTTCATGATATGTTGCTTGGTCGTGGCCGAAAGAGAGAAAGTGTCGTGATATCGCGACATGTTTTCTTTGTTACGGCCAAGAAATAAAAAGTGTCGCGATATCATGACATGTTGCTTCATTGTGGTCGAAAGAGAAAAAGTGTCACGATATCATGACATGTTGCTTTGTTGCGGCAGAGAAAGAAAAAGTGTCACGATATCACGACATGTTGCTTCGTCGCGGTCGAGAAAGAAAAAGTGTCATGATATCACGACATGTAAAAAGTGTCGCGATATCGCGACATGTAAAAGGTGTCACGATATCACGACGTGTTGCTTCGTTGTGGTCGAAAGAGAAAAAGTGTCGCGATATCACGACATGTTGCTTCGTTGCGGCCGAAAGAGAAAAAGTGTCACGATATCGTGACATGTTGCTTTGTTGCGACCGAAAGAGAAAAAGTTTCACGATATTGCGACATGTTGCTTTGTCGCGGTAGAGAAATAAAAAGTGTCGTGATATCGTGACATGTTGCTTCGTTGCAGTTGAAAGAGAAAAAGTGTCACGATATCGTGACATGTTGCTTTGTCGTGGTAGAGAAATAAAAAGTGTCATGATATCACGATAGGTTGCTTTGTTGCGGCTAAAAAAGAAAAAGTGTCGCGATATCGCGACATGTTCCTTCATCACGACAAAAGGAGGAAAAGGTGTCGCGATATCGCGACATGTTCCTTCATCACGACAAAAGGAGGAAAAGGTGTCGCGATTTCGTGACATGTTGCAACGCTGCTACCCAAGGGGAAAAAGTGTTACGATATCACGACATGTCACTTTGTCATGGCCAAAGGACGAAAAAGTGTCACGATATCATGACATGTTGCAATGTCACAGACAGAAGAGGAAAAAGTGTCACGATTTCGTGACATGTTGCATTGTCGCGCCCAAAGGAAAAAGTGTCGTGATATCGCGACATGTTGCATTTTCGCGGCCAAAGGAGAAGAGGGCAAGTGTGTCGCAATTTTGCAACAAGTGGCATCTACAGACCAATCTGACCCCCCTAGTTGCTAGTTAATGGTTTAGGATATTTGGCCCCATTGCAAATCTTCCTTCCTTTTGTAAGCTGGTGTTCTCTTTGATGTCGAATGGGAAAATTCCCTTCCCAATTTGTAATTGATCTTTGTTTTAATACAAGTTTTTTCAAATTTTTCAAAAAAAAAACATCATTGGAATGAAGTTCATTAAAGATTATAATATGTTCATGATGTAATATGAGTGGAGCTAATTTTAATTTCTTATAACCAGTTAAAATAATAGTTTATTAATTGAATTATGATAGAAAATTCTTCAAAAAAAAATAATTTTGACAATATAATTTGTTGTAATAACATCAACATATGTTTTTTTGAAATATAAAAATATTCTCATGATGTAATATTAGGTGTGGGGTATATTTTTTTTATATTGAACATCGTTTACAAATATTTACAAATATCAGCGCTCGTTCGAGCAAACACAAGAGGAATCGACCTCACAACCACATGGATGATAATAACTAGGCAACTGCCATTACACCATATGTCATTCAGCGTGTGGGGTATATTTCAATACCATATAACTATTTATAGTAATATAAAACATATATTTTTTAAATTATTTTATCATTTTTTATTTTTAATAAAATTCAAATAAACTTAGTCAAAACAACATAAAATTTTATCTAAAAATTTAAAACTAATAAAAATTCCTAATTCTAAAATTACGAGTTTTATCGAATTACATTAGTTGAACCTATTATTCTCCTCGACATTCAAGGAAGAGATCGAGGTTCGAATATTATCAAGTGATACATGCATAATTGTCAAACTATTATAATACAAATATGTGGTCATGATGGTGAGGAATGTTTCAATCTCATATAGCCAATTAAATAAATAAATAATGAGTTTTAAAAATAAATTTAGCCTTATGAATAAGGGTAATAAACAAGAGAAAAACCATATTGAGAGCCAGGACTAAATAATGAGAGACATGATAATCTGGCTTCATTTTTTTTTTGATGAAAAAAGTAAATTTACATTAAATTAAGATAAAAGCCTTTACAATAAAAAAAAGTGGGTGGGTTAACACACCCCATGGGGAATAAAACTAACCCTCATTGACAAGGGTTAGGAAACAAAGTCACCAAAAAAATACAAGTTTACCAATCATGATCATTGATGATCATTACATAAAAGAAAGCATATCATATGGAGTAATGTGCCCTGGCGTGTTATTTTGCATAAACTGCTAGTGATTATGGGATGGGAATCCACCCCTCTGCATTGTGATTAAGGCCTTCAGTACTCATATCACTCCAACCAACAACTAGCCTAGGTGAAACTAGTTGAACATCATCCCACCCCCAACCTGGTAGGACGAACAAGCAATGTCAGCATTAGGCCACTTCCTGGCTGGCGAGGATTGGTACCAATACCTATCTATGGGAGCACTTCTTGCATGTAATGAAGGTCGACAATGAGAGTGGGATAAAAAATGCTCCTAAGAAGAGCACTTTGGGGGATTCGGTTGACTGTACATGGAGCATTGGCCCAGTGTGCCAGAAGAACTTGCAAGTGATCTAACTCCATAACAACTTTGTTGGCTTGAGTACATATCTGTAGCTAATTGTCATTTAAAACTTCTAATTTGTCAGCATGAGTAAATGTGATAGAAGGTGTATATTGTTTAAAAATAATTTTGTTACAAACCTTCCAAATATGAAAGAGTGGGCTAATCCTAAAAATCTACCACACTTCAAAAAGTGGGAGAGACAAAGTAAAAGATTCCCCAAGAAGATCTTGGGGCCAAGAAACTCTTGTAGCTGTAAATGGAGAAAAAAGGAAAGAACCCATTCCCAAGCTTACCTAGATCTTCTACAATTCTAAAATAGGTGAGTACAAGACTCGGGTACACCACAAAAATGATATTTAGGATCAAGAATTCCAAGGTGCTTCAAATGTTCTCCCAAGGAAAGGCCTTGACACAACAAGCTCCACACAAAAAAATATTGCTTGGGCTCAACATAAGTAGCCCAAACATTCTAAAATCTAAAATTCCATCTAGTCCTTTTAGAAAAAAGTCCCAACATTGATTAAGCTCAAGCACTAGAGTAATATGAGGAGATAACCATTTATACCCCAAACGAGCCTTATAATTAAGTAAAGGAGTGTCAACATGCCATCTCCAGTCTGACCACCAAGGACGTTGCAAGCACACACCAATCTTATGCAACATAGAAAAAGGGGTGAGAGCAATAACAACATCATAAGTATCTTTGTCCGCACCATTCATCCTGAAGGTGCATTTGAACTCATTCCATGGGATCCAATCCCTGGTCTAACGAGAAAATAAATTAGCTATTGTAACAATACCCTTTTTTAAAAATTGTTGAGCATGAATCAATTACACCCAAGATAAGGGATAACCTTGATGAAGAAACATGGGAGACCACCAAATATTCATAGAATTGATGGATAAGCCTTTATGAAAGCCATCTCCTCTCCAAAAAATCCAAGGAGTGAGTTGCTATCAGGATTTCTATATAATTTTAATAACAAGGGAGCCATAAATCTTAACAAAAACCAAATCAAAAATGAGAGAGGGAAAATAAAACTCTCTCCATGCTCTACGATTTAATGGAAGACCAGAGAAAATGAAATGTCAAACCAAAAATTTCCAAGCTTCAGCTCCCCTTAGAGCCTTAACCACCCACTTAGCATACAGAGCAACACCTTTATGTCTGTAGTCCAACAAACCCATTCTGCTAGATTCTTTGGGAAGACAACAATATCCTAGGAAACTCTATGAAATCCCTTTTTTTTAGAAGAATTATTCCAAAGAAAATCTCGAAGGAGTTTCTCAAGCTTCTTATAGCAATCCTGTGAAGGAACCCAACAAGAGGAATAGTATACATGAGTGGCAGCTAAAACTTTAGAGCAAATCTAAAATTTACCTACTAATGACAACTTCTTAATAAGTGAGAAATCAAGTTTATTTTCAACTCTTTGGAGCACATAATTCCAAAGTTGAATAGGGGAACCTTGAAAGGCAAAAGGAATACCAAGAAACTCATAAACTTATCTAAGAGGGATCCAATTCCAATGACACCCTTGAATCCAAGGCGACATAGGAAAGGGAGACTTTCTGAAGCAGGAGTTCTTCCTCCATTGTATGCTAGAACTAGAGGTTGTGCAAAAGGTGTTCAAACAAAATAGAGAATTAGAAATAGATTGCTCCTCTTCCCTTATAGGAAGAAAGGAGTCATTGGCAAAGTGACCATTAATAAATTGACCTTGATCATTCGATAAAGCAATTCATTTAATAAGAGCTATAGAAGCTTGAGCAACTAAAATATAACCGAAGACTTCAGTAGCAAGCACATATAAAGAGGGAGCAATAGGATATCTTTGCAAAAAGACCTAAAAAACTTCACTGCTTTAGAATATGAATTTTTCAGATTAAAAATAGTCGAAGCATCTCTAAATAGCATAGCAATAGTATAAATGAAAATTTCTTCGAATCCTAAAGCTTTGAGCTTAGCAAGAATGAATCTCAATTAAATGTGATCATAAGCTTTCTCAAAATCAATCTTAATAAAAAGCATGTTCTGGTTTGATATGTGAACCCATTCTATACCCTCCCAGACAACCAAAATATTGTTGAGAATGTACCTTCCTTGAATAAATCCAATTTGCTTTAATTTGACTATCAAAGGAAGAAGAGGCCTAAGGTGAAGATCCAAAGCTTTGGCAATGATCTTGTAACTAACATTCAACAAAGTAATAGGCCTCCAATTAGTGATCAAATCTAGGTCCCCTTTCTTGGGTATGAATTTCATATTACCCTTGTTAATAATTACTTCCAAAGAGCCTACTCGAAGAGCCTCCAGATAAATTTTATGTAGATTAGGACCAACTAAGTCCCAAATACCCTTGCATAACTAACAAGAAAAGCCATCTAGACCTGGCACTTTATTGTTTTCTATTTGAGATAATGCATCCTCTAGATCTATATGGGAGAGTAATTTATCACACCCTTCTCTTTGAGACTTTGAAACCTTAACTGGTACAACTACCATACAAGTTTCCAGTGCTTGCTCCCGCTCAGGGGAATAAGCTTGAGCGGTAAAAATATTAGTATAGTGCTTGACAAAAGCATCAATCATATCAAGAAGAGAGGTAAGCCTTATTCCATTGTCTTGAATGACCTTGAATTGAGTAGCTTTCCTGGGAGGGCGAAGCCTTTGAAAATATTCTTTGGTGACCCTATCACCAATTTTAAGCCAATGAAGACGAGATTTAATTTGAGCTCCCCGAGCCTCATAAAGTTTAGCAAGTTTAAGTTCATGCCTCGGCTAGGCAACATGAGACTGAAGTTCAGGATTAAACAGATAGGCCTCAAGCCTGAGAAAATCTTTGGCAACTCATTATGAAGGATAACATTAAAATGTCTTTTGAACTATGCCACCTTTTTATCCATAGTATGAAGCAAAATAGTTGTACAAAAAAAGGTATCATTCCACCATTCTAACCAATCCAACTCTTGAGTAGGTCTAGGAACTAGATTTCAGACTCTACGGATATGACAAACCATGGAAGGGTGTTGAAGAAAGGAAGTATTAAAAAAAATTGTGACTTGTAGTATCTCTGAGGCAAGGATTTCATCAACACATTAAACATGATGGGTGAATGGTTGGAAGTAGTGGTACCAGGAATGGTTTCCACAAATAGAGCTAAAGCATTTCTCCTATGAAATAAAAATTGCACATGATCTAAAAGTATGGCTCTATCCAGCTTCTCAAAATTTTTGCATGTCCAACCTGGAAAAATTAGACCACGTATACCAAAAGTTTTCAAGAAAATCCTGGGGAGAAAAACAAGAATTAGGGTCTAACAAACCCAATTTTTTTTTCATGAAGTACTAGGTCTCTCTTTCCCTAGTAGCCCACCGCATGAGAAGTCGTCGTATCTTGTCTTTAAGATTTTTAGTCATAATAAAATCCTTGCACATAACCCAAAAAATAAGTGGTAAAGAAAAAGCACACCACCGCCAGAGGCTACAGTGCTCTTGAGCGTCATTGGAGGCATAGACATTAATAATACCAAAAGACAACCCACCAACCTCAAGTAAAATCTAAATTGTGTGATTGGAGGGGTCCACACCCCATAAGACAAAACTATCTTTCCACCTAGCTGCCAAAAGAATGGCAGCTCCCCCTCTACCAGGGGAATGACTGGTGGCATAAAAAAATAACCTAACCAAAGAAAAGGGAAAGTACATTGCAGAATAAAGTCAAAAATCTTAATCTCTTGAAGACAGAGAAATTTAGGATTACCATAAAATCTAGAGAATAAAGCAATTTCATCTCAAACCAAGTATTTGCGACCTAGGTCTCTTAGTCCTCTATCATTCCATGATAAAAAAATCATGGAGATCGATCAAGACTCATATGTTTAGCTACATCTTCAACATCTCCAAGTTTTGAAAGAGAAACATAAATATTTTTGATAAAATGCTCCTGATCTTCTTTCCAAAACTTTATTTGATGCCTTTTATTCTGGTGAATTAGGGAGTCTCCCCGAGGTGGGTTACAAGATCTTCGACCATTGATAGAAGCTCAAGGTTCCATGAAGCTTGAGGAATACTACACATTGATATACAAAACTGGAGAATCTGAAGACTAAGTAGGAGTAGAAGTAATAATTTCAGCAAAGGAAGCACTAGTCGATGGTACATTATCAACCATTTGTAAAGCCCTAGCATTGGGTGTCATCAGTTGTGTGGTATGCTGCTCCATCACCACACCATGCCCAGCTGGCGTAGAAGATACAAGGGGTTGAGATGAGCTACTGGGAGCAGTCATAGGGTTTACATTTTTCCCATTCTTACCCTTATTTTGAACTACCTTCCATTCATATTGCCCCCATTTGGAAGTAGGGACAGAGCTAGTAGTAACAAAATCCACAACTGTCTCCTTAGATTTAATCTTGTCTGCCATTAAAGGATAATATTTTATTTTATGAGAAGTTGATTGGCAATGATGACATGTGTTAGGTAGGTTTATGTAGACAACATGTTGCTTTAACCTATAGTCACCAACTTGGACATCAACAGTCTCCTTGAGGTCTTTAGAAAGATCAACTTTGACACAAAAATGCTTTTTATGGCGTCAGGCATAAAATTTATCCATTTCACAATAGATAAATTCACCAATGAGGACCACAAGGTTCTAATAGTAAGGCCAGAGTGGCAGAGGAAGACCAAGGAATTCAACCCAAACTGGAATCCGCAAGGAAACATCATTAGTGACAAAAAAATCCTTGGTCTAAGGCTGAAAAATCAACAAGGAGCTACGAATAGACCAAGGCCCATGGCTAAAGACTGCTTTGTCCTAAGCAGGGTCAGAAAAATAAAATAAAATAACCCTTTGATGAGGTTTTGGATACCATCAACCTTGATGCCATGCCAATCTTGTTGGATCTAGTTTCGAAGGAGGGTTTCGCCAGGGATGTGACCTAGAAAATACCCTACCAACGTATGGCTTTCCAACCAAGAACAAGTAGTATTAAACTCACTCAACAGGATAACAACATCTAGAGGAGAAATATTACCTCATGATAAACTTTGGGAATGAACTTCTATGGTTGCTTGTTCACCTTTAGTGCCATTGCTCCCTTCTACAACTTCAATAGAAGTTGGAGCTGTTGATTGAGCTATGTCCATAAAAAAGAGGTTCAATCCACCAAATAATGGAATAAAGTCGATGAAAGTAGCAAAAAAATGCCCTAAGATGTATCCCGCACACACTCTAGAGTGGAGAGGCAGTTTGGCACCAAGAACCCTAATGCAATATGATAAATGGATTTGAGAGATGTTTATATTATGCACACAAAGGGTATGGATTTGAGGATGCATGTATTGTACACACAAAAGATTATTTTTAGTCATAACCTATGAAAGTGATCAGAGTAACATTTTATATGCATATCCCTAATTTTAATGTTTAATAATAGAATTTTGTATGGCTAAATTTATATTTATATATTTTGATATGTTCAAGACACTCATATACTTGTGCATAGGGTATTTTCTCATGTAAAATGAGATATATCAATTATGAAACTAACAAGAGAGGTCAATGAGAATTTATTTCCATTGGTTCATAAAGAGCCTTGAATTCCTAGTCTTAAGGGATTAAAGAGCATTTTCTTTCTCACATCACCATATTTTGCATTTGACTTACTCTATAGTGTTGATACTTTTAATCAAAACTTGGTCATTTAACTAAATTATAGTATTTATGAAAGTATTGATTTTGAATGCCATTGTGATGGTAAAGCACAGGTGTGTACTTTCCTTAAAGAAGGTAAGTCCTCTCAATAGTATATAGGAAAGGTCTTATTAACAAGAACTTCAAGTTAGACATTATATAGGTTTGTCAACATACAAATATAAATTTTTGATTAGTTTCAAACAAAAATGATGTGGGAGCATCCAAGCAATTGAATTTTTCAATATAATAAGGTTTGTTAATGTAATGGTTATGGGCAGGTATTCTAGGTGGCTATTATGGTAACCGCCATCCATGTGTATAAATAGACAAAAGAGAGAAGAAGAAGAAAGTAGGGGTATACATAGAGAGCAAGAGGGGAAGAGGAAGGAAGAAAGACAGGGTAGAGGTTTCCAATTACTTATTTGAATGCTTGGGATCCAAGGGAACAAAGGGAGAAGTTATTATAAAATACAACCAACTGGCACATTGACAATGCCATTAATTTTCCATCTCGATTTTTGTTCTATGTATGGTGAATGAATTGTGTTTTTGAAATTGCATCTTGTAAAGTGTTTAGAATAGTATGTGCAAGATTGCAAGTTTACAGAAAAAGACATGAACAAGGTTGCAGTCCAAAAAGATATGTCGAACCAAGTGTGTAGCATGTTGTTCAAGTGGAGGTTGCACCATTCAAGTGGATGACATTCAAGTAATGTCTCATTCAAGTGGAAGTTGCATTGTTCAAGTAAATGTCATTCAAGAGAGATAAGAGTACAAACATTCAAAAGTGAATGTTATTACCATTCATATTAAGATAAGAACATCTTTCAAAAGGAAGGTCATAATATTATTCAAGGAATATCCAAGTGTCATTCAAGTGAAGGATTAAAATGTTGTTTAATTTAAGGGATATTGGCATTCATGTGTTGTGGAAGAACCTTGTCGTTGAAGAGAATGATATCGTGTCATTCAAGTGAATGATATTGCTCCATTCAAGTGATTAAGGTTATTTGAGAAATTGTGTTGCTTGAGAAGATAGTCATTCAATTAACCCTCTTCTCTCGGTACTACATCAAAAGAATTGAAAACACAATTTTCAAGGAGATCATGAACATGTGGATTAATACAAGGACTTCCAATTAGATATTTAGCATTCATGAACAAGGTTTTCTATTTTTTAGATTGTCATTATAATTTATGAGATTAGGAAGATTCTTATGGGTGATAGTTTAATAAAAGTTCTAAAGGTGATTCAAAAACTTAGATGATACTACTTTCAAAAAATAAATAACAAATTAAGCACTAGAATGTCTTTCACAACCATGTTCTATAAAACATATTATAACACTTAGATATTCATATCTTATGTCTGACTACTATAATTGTTAGTTTTAATAATTAATCTAAATTAATAGATAATAAATTTAAATTTAAATTAATAAATATTATTATAAATAATTTTAAAGTCCCTCATAATTGCTTATGATATTTCTTATTGACATTCTATAAATCAATCTTAATATTGAAACTTAAACTTGATAAGGATATAAATATAATATAATATATACGTCAACTAGCACCTTGGATGCCACGTGCCGTTTTTCTACATCCTTGTCTCCACGGCGTTGCTTAGCATCCCGTCGTCATCGCATGCAGAAAAGTGTCACATAACTGTCGATTTTTCTGTCGTTTTTCTTTCTGACGTGAACACCTGCTACAAATTGACATGCAGATGCTTCTCCCCACATCTTGCCTTGGCCACGTGGAAGTTTTCTATTTCAAGCCAAGGTGCTTGCTATCCCACATTGTGTATGTGGAGGATATTTTTTGTTTGGAATTTCTTCGTTTGAGGAAATTTTTAATTTAGGTTGGTGCTCTTGAGATGCCTAATGGTATTATATTAACCTAAAAACAAATGATATCTTTTTTGTTTGGTTATATGGTGAACTGGTTACCATCACAATTTTTAGTAACCCCATGTGAGATGGGGACTGTAGGACGTATAAGGTTCGCATCGTCTTCATCAGTCTTGTTCAAGCATGTGGCATGAAGGGGGGTGTCATACAAGCAGGAAACAGATCGCTATCATCAGGCAGGTGCAACATGCAAAGGAGTCGGATCGGACTATTGGCTATGCATCGGCACGCCCATAAATCTCCTCTCGGTAAGGGCCCCAACTTACCAATCTACCTACATTCGTGCCCATAAATCTCCTCTCGGTAAGGCCCCAACTTACCAATCTACCTACATTTACGGACTAAAACAAATGGTATCATTAAAGGCTAATATTAAATTCTAAAATAAAAATATGGGGTACCCTCACGATGTAAATTGTAAAGGCCATTAGTCCCTTTTCTTTTTGCGGTTAGGAAGCCTTCTTGTTGTTTTCTTTTACATGATATCCGCGTTGAACATAGTTTTATTTATAGATGTTGGAAAGCTCGTTTTGAGCCAGATCTAGTGCAAACATTTTTTTGGTTTGGTAAAGATATGGTTTGATTTTGGTAATTCAAAGTTTTTGTTTTTTAAACTTATTTTATTCTATGTTGAATGTATTTTTAGTTGTATGCTCAAGCAATTGTATTTAATTAAAACAATCCAATTTGTGTAAAATTCTGAGGAAAGCCCTGTGGTAGACTTACCATTGTTTGTTTGTTGAATTAGATTGCAGGTTCCGAGTCGTCTAGTGCTCCTTTCTATTGCATTCGAATAAGATTGCTCCAACTGGTGGAGTTTGTTTAGCCCTCTAACGGCATCTAGTGCTCTGAATTTTAGTATTTTAGTTTTTTAAGCTCCATTTGTGTCTTAGAATCTTCAAAGTTTATTAATTTATTTTGTATTTGATTTATTAGATCCTCAATTATTTTAGTTCCTTACATTAATTTATTTTGCATTTGGTTTATTGGATCCTCAAGTATTTTACTTCCTGTTCCTATTCTAGAACTTGTTGTCATGTTCCTCCTGTTGCTATTGTTGTTCCGGTTCTAATTGTTTGAAATGTTGTTATTATCGATTCACAACTTTTATTCACCTTTTGTATATATTAGAGTCCAATGTTTTTATAGTGAAAAAGAATGATTGAGATTTTAATATAAAATAATAATATGATAATTATAATATTAAAAATCTCAATACAATATAATATAAAATAAAATAATAATATAGTTACAATTTTAATTATAATATTAAAAATATCGTGGCCATCTTTGTAATTAGCAATATAAAGGTTCAAGGTGACAACCTTGGAATTAAGTTGGGTAATTAGACCTCCAAATGTCTTCTTGTGTCAGGCGGCCTGATTCTTATCTAGGCAGTATGAGAGCCTTTGGCCTGATTCTTATTTAGGCAGTATTAGAGGAGAGAGTATCCTCTTACCTCAGGTCAGTTTGGTTTAAAATGGGAACGAGAATCTTTTGCCTATAGTTTTTGGATTTGGTGCATGAAATCGTCCTGACCGATTTCAGACGGTGTTTTGCCTAGTCATGGTATGTTAGCTCTTCATCGACTGGTTCATATTCCTTTAAAGCCCCTTCTACCTCACTTTGCATCCATATTTGAATTTCTCTCATAGTCACTATAACTTTCTTGGAGTAAGAGGCTCTAAACCAACTATTTTTAGCTTGTTGATGAATTAATATGTTGTTGTCCTCTACATTGTGTCAAAATCCTATGAAAAGAATTACGTTGAAGTGTCTTAAATCTATTTATATTCATCGATGAGAATGTCATGTTGTTTGGTCTAGCAACGGGTGCTAACAAATTGCATTGACATTAAAAAGAAAAAATAGCAAAGCTACGTTGAAGAGCTCAGCATGCGATTACTGCACCAAAGTCTTAGAAGCCTTGCACCAACAAACTAGTTTCCACAAAAGAAAAATCACTTATGCAACAAAAATTGGAACTGTTTGGAACCAGTGTCATCTCACTAGTTGGGCTGCAAGGACGTCTTCAACTCAAGTTTGAATGCCAAGCCACGTATTTCCACCACATAATCATCATTTCGATGACTGGATGAAGGAACGATTACCCTGTGGAGGTTGATTGTGATTCACTGACACATTCGAAGTGGAGGACATTCTTCCTAAGGTTTTTGCTTCCGGATTTTTATAACCCCACATTCTATAACCCCACATTCAAGGTAAACACGTTCTGGAGTGAAGGACATTCTTCCCAAGGATTTTACTTCCGGATCTATATAACCCCTGCCTCTCCTCGGTAAACAAGACACCTCGAGTGAAGGAGACCCAGTGATTCAGGGTTGGTACGGCCATTGTCAAACTGGTTCTTCGATCGACATTCCAATACCACCATGCAGAGCAATGCCTATTGACAAAGATGTTCTGGTTGCCTATTAACGGAAATGGCTACTAGTTCACCTCTTAATGAGAAGATACATGGGCAACAAATCTATTCCTCCATAAAGTGGAGATTACGTGGGTGATAAATCTTTTTATAAAGTTTTATCGTCACATACATCGGTCATGATTGATCAAGCATTAGGGAGCAATCTTGCTCCTTAAATTGTGTAATATGCAATAAAGTTTGAGACAACTCTTTTGCCAATTTAAGTTAGCACTTTGGCCAATTGAAAATAGAGATCTGGCTGTGTGGAATAAGTCGCATGACTTAAGTTAAAAATACATACATCTCACAGCGAGAAATTAAGAAGTGGTTGGTCCATAAAATAGTGGTAAAGAAGATATGCTTGATTCGGAGAATTCTTGGTGTGCGAGTCTCAGATTGTGTGGTAATACATTCCCTATCCTGTTTGAGCCTCATAGCTTCACATATTTGAAAAGAATTTTCTTTTGTCTAAAAAGTGTATGAGCTTGAGCTTATTTGTTTGTTTCCACACAAATTACTTTTAGTTAAACTTAGAAGATTCATTCTGGTTTAAACTATACAAATGGCTGCCAACTTAGTTCTGGTTGACAAAATGGTCGAAATCACTTCTTTAGTCACCTCTTTAGCTAGCTCAGTCAAAGATTTTAAAATCCACTTTCTTTATGATAATCGTTCCCATGCAAAATGTGAAGTCAAAATGTATGAAGGCTCTAGGGATCCCAAGGTCCTCAATAGTTGGATCTTAGACATGAAAACTTGGTTTGCCTATAGTCAAATGTTGGACGATGAAAATGTTCCTTTCGCCAAACTCATACTCTCTGGTATGGCTAAGGTTCTCATCATCGAATGCCAAGAATCACAAAACCCCATTACCACTTGGGATGAGTTGGTTTCTACCCTGAAGCCTACCTTCTACATGTCTAGCTATGATGAAGATTTACTTAATCAATGTCTTTGGCCTCAGATAGAGAAATCATACTCCTATGTAGGATTATATATTTTAGTTCAATCGACTATGAATCTTACTTCATGTGTCTGATCTTGCACCTTCTCTCATTGTAAAATTCAAAAGTGGACTTCTACAACATTTATATAGGGAGTTGAAATATACTTCTTGCACCAATCTTGATGTAGTCGTCAAACAAGTACAACTCACAAAGGAGAATTTTGTAGAACAAGCAAAGGAGATGCAATATTCTTCAAGAGGCTCTAGGCCATCGCCTCATCCACATAAGAGACATCAAAGAAATATTCTTATTCCCCTTCCTCTTCTCCTACTTTTGCTCTTGATCAATATTATGCTTCTCATAAGAAAAAAATTTGTTCTTCCTCTTCTTCTTCTTCTTCTACTCATCCCAAGTTCCAAAAATATTGTAATCATTGTAAAAGGAAAGGGCATGATAGATCTAAATATCGTCAATTACAGAAGTATAGGAAGAAACAATTACTTGTAAAGTCTGATGAGGGTACAAGTGAAAACCCCATCAAGACTACTAGAGAGGCTCAAGTATATGAGGAGCTAAAGGGGAAACTTAATAATGTAACTTTAATGCATCAACATTCCACAACTAGAGACCATGACAATCTCTTCATCAATTTTTAACACATGATTTTGTTGTTGATTGTATCATCGACAATGACTTGCAAAAAAAATTGATTACGAAGTCCATTGTTGAAAAGCTCAAGCTTCGACCTACAACATCATATCCCCATCCATATTCTCTTGGATGGAAGGATAGTGAGACAACCTCTCCGATCAAACACACATGCACTATTGCTTTTACTTTTGGTCCTACATTTAGGGATAAGGTCACCTGTGATGTGACCTAAGTGGATAGTTATGGTTTGTTGCTTGGAAAGTCCTATCAATATGATTGGTAAGCTCACTATGATGCTTATAAAAACACATATACACTTTAGCAAGATAATAAATACTATCTCATTGAATGCACCAAGTACACTTCCAATTTATTGCTTAATTGTAGACAAGCTATAAAAACAATAAATCAAGCTCAAGCACTTGCACTCATTTTCATTCGACCACAACACAAGCACTCAACAAAATTCCCTCAATCCACTTGACCTTTAGCACTAAAAAAACTCTTCAAAAAGTATTCAAGTGTTTTTCAGGAGCCCACATCACTGCCTCTAGAAAGTCATAAATCATAGCATTAATATCATTCTAGCTACACCTCTTCCTAATGCTCCTATGTATCAACAATCACTTCCTCAATATAAGAAAATAAAAAAGCAACTATAGGACCTATTAGCTAAGAGGTACATTAAACCCAATGTCTCTCCTAATGCCTTGTCTATTCTTCTTGTTCTCAAAAAATATGGTACTTAGTGTCTTTGCATTGACTTTTGAGCACTTAATAAGATTACTATCAAAAATTGATATTCACTCCTTCGCATAGATGATATTTTGGACAAACTTTAGGGTGCTAAATTATTCACTAATATTGATCTTAAGAGTGGATACCATCAAGTCCATGTTCAATCTGAGGATGCTTGGAAAACTACCTTCAAAACCAAGATGGGTGTTTTGTGTGGTTTGTTATACCTTTCAAACTCACCAATGTTCTTGCCACATTCAAGAGACTCATGAATTAAGTATTTAGAGAGTGCTTGGACAAATTTATTATGATATATTTGGATGATATTCTCGTCTTCTCTCGTACATGGTAGACAAATCTAGAGCATCTTAAGCAAGTTCTTTCTACCCTCCAGAAGAACTAGATTTATGTTAATATTTCTAAGTGTTCCTTTGAGAAAACTTCTATTTATTGCCTTGGATTCATCATCAATCAACAAGGTATTTAGTGGATACACATAAATTTTAAGTCCTTAACTGGACCACTCCTACTATTGTCACTGAGTTACAAATTTTCCTTGGCTTTGCTAATTTCTATTGCAACTTTATTCCTGGCTATTCTACCATTGCTACTCCCTTGCATCAAATGAAGAAGGCCAAAATAATATTTTGTTGGAGTCCTTATCATGCCCATGCATTTTCCACTCTGAAATATAAGCTATGTTTTGTTCTTGTATTGGTTATTCTCAATATTCTATGACCTTTTGAGATTGAAATTGATGCTTCCTAGTTTGCTCTTGGAGTTGTTCTCAAACAAAACGGTCATTATGTAGCTTATAATTTCAAAACTTTCTCAGCAACTAAACTCAACTACTCTACATATGATAAGGATTTGTATACCCTAGTCCAAGCAATCAAGTACTGGTGATATTATCTCTTGGAAAATGAAACCATTATTCATACTAACCATAAGGCCCTCAAGTTTCTTCAATCTCTAAATAAGATCCAAGTAGCTTGTTACATAAAATAGGCCTCATATTTACAATTCCACCTAGTCATTAAGTACAAAAAGGGTAGTACAAATTCCATAGTTGATTTTCTAAGTTGACCTCCTTCATCCCATACTATGACTTCTTTTACCACTTTACACTTGGGCTTTTAGACTTGACCTTTTGAGCATCCTCATGATCTAGACTTTGCTCATATTTATCAACATCCTTCATCTTCCAACCTTAGCCCTTTTTGAGATTATCACCTTAAGGAGGGATTACTCTACCATTTGGACAAAATCTCTATACCCTGTACTCATTACCCATCTCTTCTGAAGAAGGCTCATTATACACTTTATGGTGGACATTTTAGCAAGCACAAAACTCTTCATTATTTGCAGTGTTTCTTTTATTGGCTTCACATGCAGTGTGATGTTCTACAATATCTAAAACAATGTACTATGTGTTACTATTCTAAGCCAACTAACAAGAATATGGGTCTCAACATATTTATTCCTATTGCTTAGCATCCTTGGAAAAGAATTTCTATGGATTTGGTCAATGGGTTTCCAATGACTGTTTTTCAACACGATTGTTTTTTTGTTGTTGTTGATCATTTTAGTAAAATGTGTAAGTTTATCCCATGTCTTAAAACTAGTTTTATCAATGACTTAGCCAAACTCTTATTTAATGCTATTTTGTGTTCTTTTGGTCTTCCTACCAGTATCATGTTTCTGATCATGATTCCCATTTTTTTTGTCATTTCTAGCTATTTTGTGGAAACTCCTAGGTGCGTATCTTAATTTTTCTACTACTTTTCATCCCTATTCTGATGGTCAAACTGAAGTTGTTAACTATACTCTTGTTCAAAGTCTTCGTATCTACCATCATTCATCTTTGTCTAAGTGGGATATGAGTCTTACCCATATTGAGCATGCATATAATATAGTTGTGCATTCATCCATAGGTCATTCATCCTTTGAAGTCTATCTAGATTTTTTCATTATCTCCATATGAGTTATCCTTGTCACTTTCTTCTCCTATCAATATCCATATGTAGAAAGAACAAGATAAAGAACACTCCTTCATTGAAAATTTGTAGCAATTCTAGTCCAAACTTGTTCAAGTTTTTTAGAAGACTCAGTAGAAATAGAAGTAAGTCATGGATTAACATCATGTTCGACATCACTTTCAAGTTGGAGATAGAGTTTGGTTATACCTTGACAAACATTATTTTCTAGATAAATCATAAAGTAAGATCAGACCTCTTTGCCATGGGCCTTACTTTATCCTACAACAGGTGTTTGAGAATACCTTTTGCCTAGATCGTCCAACACACTTAGATATTCAATATGTTGTTAATGTTGATTTGCTCAAGATATATCATGATTCCACATTGGAGACAACACCAGTCATTATCCATCTTGCAGATATTGTATCTGACTTCTAGCTTCCACTTTATGTTGATCATGTATCCGATACCTAGAATCACTAGACATGCTAGGGCTCTTCCACTTCCTACCTTGTAGCCTGATGAGATCAACTTCCACATCAAGCTTGCTATATTTCTCATCATTATATGGTTCAAGACTTTCACCATAGTTTGTTTTCATTGGAGCCCATTGCTCCTATGGTGGAAAGGAATGATAGGGGTCCAAATTAAATACCTTTTATAATTTTGTAATATTATAATGACCATGTTTTTCATATGTAATATCATATTTTCATCTCCATGGATCTTCCTATACATTCCATATCATCAACCATGTGGATTATACCCAATTAGATAGATATACTCATGGCTTTCTAAGGAATATTAGGCTTCCAAGTAGTGGGTCTAGTGTCCACAACCTACACTATGTAAAAGACTATTAATAGTCAATTATGGTAATGAAATCCTCGTGTAGTATTTTATTTACCTTTCATTTGTCTAGCTTGTTCATTTATGTATCAATTTTGGAGTTATGAATCCATATCAAAACTACATTTGAGAAGAAAATTAAGAACAAATAATGTGTTATGTTCTCTCGGTGACATTGTCACAAATGTAAAAATAAAAAATAAATACAAAAATAAAGGCCATAAAACCTTATTACAACATGATATTTCTAATTTGATAGAATAGCTTGTCTAAATAAAATAACAATTTTTCATAAAATCATATTTATGTGATTTATTCTTAGAACAATTTCAGCATAATGTTCAATTGCAACAACCTAGTAAGGTATTTTTTGCTGAAAATATGTCAATCACTAACTATTCAAATGAGAAACCAAAAATTTACCTTAAACATATGGTGTATAGAGTAAAATAGGGTATATATTTGGTCTTAATGTGACTACTATGCTTGTTAGTTTTCATTATTAATGTAAGTTGAGGAATGTAGTTCTAAGTTTAAATTAGTTCTATGATGCAAGAGCATCCTCTTGAGAAATTGAAAGTCCAACTTTCGATGATCGTTATAAAACCATCTTGTAGTAGTTAGAAAGAAAATATTTTCTTGAGTCTTCAAATTAAAATGGATCTGAGAGGTGAAGGAGAGTAAAGAAAAAGTGATAGATGGTGAGAAGAAGATGATTTAACATTGGATAGGGAAAAGGATATCTTAATGTGAATGTTGTGCATATTTTCAAGTCATTATATGTAAAGATATTACCATACATGAAAATTATTAATAAAAGACATTCATTCTCTTTTGGTGTGTTGGAAACCCATTTGACGTTGTTTGTATGGATGTTTAAAATTTTTTATTGCCAATATGATTGTATTGCAATTAAAGGAATATAGTTGGGATTTTTCATATTGATGACCATTAATACCCATATCCACTTAATCTACTGAATTTTGACTTGTTTATTGTGTTGCTACCATCTAATTGTTGTATAAACATCAAGACTATCATCATGTAGAAAGTGAAGTAGGGTGTCATCTATGACAAGAGCATCATCACGCCAACTTACCATGATCTAAACTACCATCCTTAACTCACCATCATGAAGTATTTTGTCTAGGAGATTATTTTCAAAGCATCACCATTAGAGCATGATGTTAGAGCATTGTTGTTAGAGTATGCCATTAGAGCATTGTCATCTAAGAAATTAATCCTTGTATATTATCAACTAAAGAAATTTTCCATAAAAAGGAAACTACCATCTATAAAATTGTCATCAAGGAAATCATTTTTCTATCCAAATTTACATAAAAGACAACAACCCTTTCCATTGCATCATTTTCGTATCAAAGAAGGTTTTTGTACTCGAGATTTTAGAAACTGTGTTGAATAAAATATACAACAACTCAAAAGAGAAAGACCAAGGGGACCCCAATACAAAGACATATCTGAAATGTTAAGAGGTATTGTTTCTCAATTTAATGCAATAAAAAAATTTCAAAGGAGGGGGGTTCAAATAGAAGATGTGAGTGACAGTGAAGAAGAAGAAGTTGGTCAACAAGAAGCTCATGATGAAGAGTGAGAGAAAGAACAAGAGAAATGATTAATCCGAGTAATTTTTAACATGGGTAGGAAACCAAATATAGAACTCCATCATATAATGAAAGTGTAGTGAAGAATCACTACACTTGGAAAATTCTACCAAAAAGGCAATTTTGATCAAGACACCATTTGAACCCAAGATGGGGGGATCCAAAGTCCCTATAACATATGAAGAAACCAATGTCAGAAGGCCCTCAAAAGTACAACGAAGGAAGGGCCTATGCCACAAAATAATGTTGAATTTGAAGATCTTTGTGTCATGAACCTTAACTGATCAACCAAACCAAGAAATGTATGGTTTACAAACCTTTTTAGTGGTAACTAAAATGAATTCTTCTATGATCTAGAGTCCCAGAGCCTTCCCAATGACATATAAAAGGGATTTTATCTTGGTAAAATTTTTCCCCATCTAGTGCACATAGACGTCTCTCCTTGAAAAGGAAGGGTCACTTGCCTGGCTCTCTTCAATGTCTGATAGTGTCCATGGTTCCCTGGTGAGGTCGCTACTAGCAAATAATTTTTATTCTCATAGAATTATTAATCACCATGATCAAATAATATCTCAAGAATATCAAAGGATTAAATGAATACAAATCACTCAATGTCTCAAACAATACAAAATAAACTAATTGAAATTTTATTGAAAATACATCTACTATAACATGCATAAATGCAATGCTACTTCAATACATAATATAAAGCTTTGTCTTCAATATATATTTACATGAGACTCTTCATATGCATGACTCTTGACCTTTTCTCTCCTCAAACTCATGGGAGAACCAAATCTTTGTATTTCCCTTTTACATAATAAATCTCACATATTACATAAATACAAAGTCTCTCATGATTGCTAATAACTCCCTACTTCTAAACTTGACACATCACTCACACAACTCACACTTATTAACAAGACATCTCACGGACTTAACTACATGACACATACTCTCACTCAATAACTTGACACATACTATAGACTAAAATAATAAACACTCACCCTAATATTAAACACACCCTAATCTACGGTTATGCGTAAGGGTCAACCCCAAAATGTATTTATAAAAATTTGGCGAATCAATTTTGAAATCCAGGAAAATAGTGTCCAAATGCATGTAGACTATTCACTATTATTAGGGATAATGTTGGAAATTTAAACTTAAAATGGTCAAATTATTATAAAATTAGGGCAAATCAACACAAAAATAAATTTGCACCCAATTTTTTTTGGCTAATGGGTCCTAATCAAGGGTCCCAAATATTAGCCAATTCTAAAATTTGAAAATCCTAATTTTAGCCAATTTGGCAATAAATAGTTGTTATGCATAACCTTGCCCTAATCTAATTTATTTACGAAGGTACCAAATAATATAATACCTGCAACACCCCCTTGTATTACATTTTTTGGTATGAAGATATTTTACCTTCATAAAATTTTAATCTTTCATATGATCTTCAAATAAAGTACAAGTCACATGAATTCATTTACATAGTGTATCTTGCAATGCTTTGGTATTAAACATAAATACTTTTACTTTCTAGACCTGTGTTCTACCTCTAAAGCCAAATTCATAATTGCATGGAAAATTATTCTAGCACAATAAAAAAATTGCATATTGTATCCTATCCATAAGGTATTCACTTCCAAAAATATATTATCTTGTTGAATGCCTTATAAAACAACTCTTTGAAATGTCTCCTCCACCTCTTTGTCAAAGTAACTTTTATCTACCCACGTGTTGTAGTTGAGTTGGAGAGGGTAGGGCAATCCTACAAGGGAGGTCTCTGGTTCGAATCTCCACCCTACCAAATGCACATTGCATACCCAAAATCCAGTTTATAATATTTGTGTAGTCAGGGTCGGGTGTGACTCCCAGGTGATTTTGACGATGTAGAACCCCTTGGTCGTGGTTTCTGTTGGGACTAAAACTGATGGGATTATTTTATTGATACAATATGAGTTACATATATAGGCAGAAGACCCATATGATAAACTGACAAGTGTCAATATAAACTGACAAGTGTTAAAACTGAGGCATAGTGCACTTTAATTCTAACATTCCCCCTTAAAGTGCACTATCCTAACTAAAGAAGAAACAAAAACAACATTAATTCTAACATTCCCCCTTAATGTGCACTATCCTAACTAAAGAAAAAAAACAAGTCAACATTAGGTAACATTCCCCCTTAATGTTGACTTCTCTAAAAAAATTCTACATCCTCCTTTATTGCTGATTTGGTCTAGGCTCGTGCTCTTTGCGCTTGGCTCTCCAACTGTGAATAATGCTAGATTCACTATGTATACATCTCGGTCTGTTGCCTCAGGGTCAGCCACTTCCACGGGTATTTTGCCACTGGGTCAGCCGTCTAAGTGCCTAAGGGTCATCATGGGTGCCTCAAGGTCAGCCACTTCTGGGTCTGTTGCCTCTACAGGTCATCCTCAGATGATGTTGCCCCTTGTAGGTCACTGACTAGATCCACCATGAATATCAATTCCCTCCTCATGGTGAACTCAATCTAGAAGGTGTCGATCTTTGCCAAAAAATGCACCTTAATACAAAAGAAATACGAGCCATGAAATACAATAAAATTGAGCCTTAGAATCCAAGTGTGGAGGAGAAGAAAGAAGAATAGAAGAGAATCTTCTGAAGTGTCTTCGTTTGTAGTCTTCAAAAGTAGATCCGAAAAAAACCTCGGATAGAGTCTAGGGTGTCTATGTCTGTAGTCCCTAGAATAAGTGTCCTTATGGTAGTCACCTCATCTTACCGAAATGTATGGGTAACCAACCGTTGCATCCACCAAGTAGAAAGAGGAGAATACTAGATACTAGGTTCACTTACAAGTGCCTTGGGAGTGTCGGGTACAACCGAAAGTGCACTCCAAGGTAGAAAAAACTTTGAGGCTAAAAAACTCAATTGAAATAGCCTCAAAATTACAATATGACACCACCATTGTGTCCATCACGGAAAAAAATTTCCAACGACTATAAATACCCCTATATTCCATCATCAAAGGGGCCTTCATCATGTGGAAAAAATATTTTTAAAAAACTTCCAGCCTTCCAATAAAGAAAATGCCCCTCATTTTAAATAAAGTGTCCATAAAGTGGCTCCTCCACTAAGATAGAATATGCCTCTTTTACAACTTGCATTAAAAAATATGGTTCCTCCACTTTAATAAAGAAACATTGCCCTCATAATAAATCAAACAGAGTGTAATTTTTAAAACTGCAATCAAACACTTTCACGGGCATATGTAATAAAAAATTACCAAGCCTTTCAGCCAATGTGCTTCTATATGATTTTGACTTCAATAGCAAAACGCAAACTTCTTTAATGCTTCATCAACTAGAGCTCCTCTCTTGTTCCTCACACAACATAACAAATCTCCCACGCCACAACGAATCTGTGCAGTGGCCGAAGAAATCTCCATCCATTGCGAAATTATTCCCTCCGCGCACCAAGCTCCATGTGCCTTGTTCTCCTGATGTGATCTGCGACAAGTTTCTATGCATACCCTCAAACTGTATCGTAGCACCTAAAAGAGATGCCATCAAGGAGATCGTCCATCCTTGTCAAGCTTATTAAGCATTTGAAAAAAGGTGACATGGGTTGACGCAGAGATTCTTTACAATTTAATATGAAAATGTATCAATCTTTGTCCTTGTTTCCACTACAAGATGCATTGCAGTGGCAAGCTTTGGTTGCATCACGGATATATATGGATTCCGTTAACAGTAAAAAATACCCAAAAATAGTAGTCGTTGCACCGCTTAACAGCGACTGCCAGGAATTCCTCGAATAACATCAACAAAAAAAAAAAAAAATGACTGCATCAAAACATCCACGGCCTACGTCTTCTCTGAATCAGTGCAGGGCAACGAATGCCTCCCAATCCAGGAAATGAAGAAAAAAATTGCTGAGCACACAAACTGTCAAAGTTGTCGCTCATGCGCACGCTAATGTCCATTGGTGATCACGTCAAAATCATGGAGATCACAAAAATTTCACCATTTGTGGCACACCACATCATAGAAATGTGATCTCGTTGCCATTGTACCATATCCACCGGCATCAATACCTCCTCTATCGGGCATAGTGCATCTCAAAAGAAGTGAAAACAGTCTCGAGCAAGTCTCTGTGCGGGGTCTTCGTGCCAAACAAATCTGCAGAACAGTGGATACTCAGCCCAATCGAACAGTGGTTGCATAGCATTTTGTGGCTCCGTAGAAACCTCGAGCAGATGCTGCGTAGTCCTCTCTGCAAGCCCCAAAACTCCTATAGAAGAGGTCGTATTCTCGTAAGCAGGGGAAGCAACTGGATTCCAATGATGCGATCGAGCACATGCATGATGGAGAACGCGTTGCACAAGGAGACGGTCCCTTTTCCACCACTGCCAAGAGTGAAAGAGGACGTTGCATCAATGTACTAACCACCATTCAAAGCAACGATTCGATCCCTGAACAAATCCTCAACAAATACAGCAATAACTTCGAGCATCTCAGCAAAAAAATAGCTGCCATCACTGAGCGTTGATTAAAAATAAATAAATTATTGTTGTGCATGTCTTCCACTTTCACCAAAGCATCGCCACATTCAAAAATGATTATATGGACATCTACTTCACCTTCATCTAGTCGTTACAGGTCATTTTGTAGGACGAACAGTTCATCCTTCATCTGCGCAGGGGCCATTATATCCACCATAGCCACACAATCTAATGGTCTTCTAAAGTGGCCTCTCTGAAGTCTGTGGCAGATGTTCTCAATGAATTATGTATTGGGCCATGTGGATACCAACAAGCCCTTACACGCACACTGCATTTAATACAACTACTTTGTGCAAATCAATTCCATGATAGTTGTTGTTGACTCCATCCCTAAATTGTCTGCCATCTCACCTATACTCATCTTTATTTTCTGTTACCAAGCCCAGATTTGTCTGACTATTTGTGGCTACAGCATGATTATCTCACTCTTAAAAAATTAAAACGTGGGCACTTTTTGGATGCTCTAGAGAATAGAGATCGGTGCATTTTTAGAATGCCACTATTACATAGACCCGAACAGTCAACATAATGCAGGCTTTGATGGGCTCATTGCACTTTTGGTGAAGATATGTTCCAATGATTGTGCTTGAATGTCGAAGCCTAGTGGTACACATCTCAACCTCATAGGCCACTCACAACACCTCAACCCTCCTTAGATCTTGAATCTGCTGCAATGTTGGAAATGATGGCACCATTATGCAAACCCTAAAAAAAAAAACTAAAACTAAAAAAAAAAAAAATTGTGAAAAAATTTCCCAAACTTTAAAATTTTTACCATCTGGTTTCTGATCCATCAAAGGATGGAGAGCATACTCCCTCGGTAAAATTTTTTTTAAAAATAGGGAAAAAATGAGGGGGGGATTTCCATGAGGGAAATCCTCCCTCAAGCTCACAAGACCAGAGAAAGCCTGGAGCTCTGATACCAAATGTTGGGACTAAAACTGATGGGATTATTTTATTGATACAATATGAGTTACATATATAGGCAGAAGGCCTATATGATAAACTGACAAGTGTCAATATAAACTGACAAGTGTCAAAACAGAGGCATAGTGCACTTTAATTCTAACAGTTTCTCAAACCAAGGTGGCTCTGCAAGGGGGTTTTCATTAAATTAAAAAAAATGTAACTTTTATCTAGTTTATTGGAATCATTAGCACTCTTAAAATCCAACTTAGATGGTGTTTACATAGCTCCTACATCAATACTCATGTCTTACTTACTATCAAGTTTTTCATTGAGGAATAATTCTTGAAATGTTTCTATAGGGATTAATGCAATAGAATTCCTTCATTATTCTTCTTCATTGTCTTTTCCAATCAACCATTTGTAACCAACACATATGTTTCCTACCTCTCATACGTCCTAATATTGTGTATCGATCTATTCACCTCCATTCTAAGCATGGATCTCATTATCCATAATTGAAAAAGGATTTGATGGATTTTTTGGTTCCCCACTTGTGGCCTCTACATATTCCAACTCTTCATCATTATCTTCCTTAGTGAGTTGAGGAATTTGAGAATTTTTTGGATATGTTGGAATAGTAAAATTTTGTCTAGTAACCACTTTAAAAGATAATATGACACAAGGATCTAGTTCTACACCGGTATTAACAACAAATCCATCATAAATAATGGTATATTTGAGAATTGCATTTTCATGGATTGTCATATTGCTCCATATATGACAACCTTCTATAAGATCATTGTGACCAATATTGTAACTTCACCCAATAATAGAACTAGTAATGTTACAATGCACAGTTGCTCCAACTAATGTCAAAGCCTCAACATGCTTCAAAAAATTTCTTTTTTTCTCAAACATGTTTGTTATTAATGCATCACACTACTTGAATGAAAAATAGGCTACAAATCCTCTCACTTAAATAGGATCCTAACACCTATTCTCTACTCATATGTTAATATTTTCATGCAGAGGCATTCTTCCTATTGTTTTAAATTTGTGCATTATGTTTTTGTGATTTTGATCAAATATTCTTTATTTGCTCTGATTTTCAAGGTGCTCTATTGTTTTGAAATCTTATTTATTTTGAGTTTACCTCTGCACCTTTCTAATTTGTAGGATCTTCTTCACTTCTCAGGATTTTCGTCGTTTGTCCTAGTTCTTCAACATTCAAGGCTTCCACTGTGCTCAGGCTCTCTCCTTCAATGTAGTCATTTAAGGGATTTGATATGGCTTCTTCCTTCCTATAATATTCATTTGATTGCTTCTTCCTTTTCTCCAATATTCTTCTTCCTCCTTTCTTCAATTTATTTTCCTTCAAATTCTTCTCTTCAAAAAAATTCCTTAGTCTCAATTTTATTTAATCAATATTTTCTCTCAATTTTTCATTTTTCAATATTCTCTTCTTCTTCATATAAATCCCTTAAATTTCAATATCATCTTTATTATTCTTCAATTTCTTCTCTTTCATTTTTTTCAATTCGTTCTTCTTCTCCAATTTATTTTCTTCAATTCTTCTTTTCAAAAATCAAATTTTCTTCTTATTTCTTCTTTCAAATAATTATTTTGTATATTTGGATACTATATTTATTAAATTCTTCTTATATCTTTGATAAATTTTCCTCCAAAATTCTTCTTATATCTACCAACAACAATATTAATTCCTCTTTCCTCTAAATAATAATTTCTCCTACCAATGTTGGACATTTTGAGTCCCTAAGCTAAAAGTTATCATTGATGTCAAAAGGACCTATGTAAGTAAGCACTATGATTTGGCTCCACAAAGAGCTTCATCATAAGCAAAGGTTTTGATCAAAGGTTCTAGAAGGGATGCATGGCATTTGGTTCCAAAAGGAGCTTCAAGGGAAGCTTAGCAAAAGGTTTTTATGAAAACCAAGGAAGGCAAGGAAAGGTTTTATTTAAAACTAATGGATGGCAGATTTGAAATGGGTTTTTCTTAAAACCCAAGTTGGCTTTTCGTTTCATCGAAAAGGTGCCCCGATGATGGAGAAATTTAATTTTAAAGGTTTATTTTAAATTTTAATTTATTTAAAATTTAAATTTAAATTTTAAAATTAAATAAAAGGTTTTTCCCTCCCTTCTTATTGGCACTGTCGACATCATGGGGGCAATATTAAAAGGGCCAACGTATTCGCATTGAAGGATGGCTTATATAAATAAGCCACAGATTTCCATTTAATAAACCAAAGTCGTGTTGCATGATTTTCGAAAACCCAAAGTATTTCTGCATCTGAATATTGCGCAGCGAATTTCATGGAGTGTGACGTGGGTAGTCAAGTCGTGGACGGTCAAAGTTTTTGCGCCTTGTGAGGAACGCGCACGTTAAGGTTTGATTATGATTTTTGTAGGAGATATAAGGTTGAGAAAGCTTTAATATTTTAATAAGGTTTGATATTTGATTAATGTGAGATATTGCCTAAGAAAGCTTTGTGATTATTTTTTAGTGCAAAAGTGTTGAAAGGAAGGATATAAAATATTTGATTTATTTTATGGTATAAGTGGTTTGTGGAGTGACAAGGTTATGCAATGATTTGATTTATTTTATTTTATGGTACAAGTGGTTTTAGGAGTGATAAGGAAGTTGTGCATTAATTCTTAAGAAGGTTTTCTAATTAAAAGCCTTGGTGAATATAATTGTGAAGTGGAGTAATGTTGATTATTTTGTGATCTTCTAACCCTTGTGAAGATTGGCAAAAGAATATTGTGATTGTGGCAGATTTCCAAAGAGGCTTCTTCATCTTCATAAAAGGTATGGGCACATTATCCTATTGATTAATTATGGTGGTTGATTTCTAAAAATATCTTTGGAATGAAAAGGATTGATTGTGGTTTCCTTTTCGAAAGTGATTGGTTTAATGCTTCAAGGTTTTCTAGATTGAGAGTTGTGATTAAACCTTGTTTTATAAGCATTGTTGTTGGAGCCCCTTGGTTGTGCAAAGAACTTGAACTTGAGTTAGAAGAGAACATGAGTATCATTGTTATGTGAGATTTGTTGTCGAGCATTGTTGGAAACATTTTGAGTTGAACATGCTTGGACTAGGGTTTGTGAGAAAGGGTTGTTCATTGAGGTGCTTGGTTGAGTTGAGTTGATTGAGCCTAGTCAAGTGGATGCATGTGGTTGTTCAAGTTCCATAAAACAAACTATTCTATATTCTTGATTTGAGTTGAGATTGATATTTGAGAATAGAACATATAAAGTCTCTAAAAATTCTCTTTATGCTTCTATGAGATTGATTTGAGTTGAGATTGAGATTTGAGAATAGAACATATAGAGTCTCTAACAATTCTCTTTATGCTTCTATGAGATTGATTTGAGTTGAGATTGAGATTTGAGTATAGAACATATAGAGTCTCTAATAATTCTTTTTATGCTTCTATGAGATTGATTTGAGTTGAGATTGAGATTTGAGTATTGAACATATTGATTCTCTAACAATTATCTTTATGCTTCTATGAGATTGAGTTGAGATATTGATTGAGCATTAAGTATAGAACATATTGAGTCTCTAACAATTCTCTTTATGATTCTATGAGATTGGACAAGTTTTGTGTGAGCTTGTTAAGTAGATTTGAGACAAGTCTTTGAGAAGGCTTGTGGACTGATTTTGAGTAATCTTTTGTGGAAGCTTGCTATGCAGATTTGAGCAAGTCCTAGAGAGGACTTATTGAGCATATTTGAGCAAGTACTAGAGAGGACTTGTTGAGAAGATTTGTACAAGTTCTGTGTAGACTTGTTGAGTAGATTTGGATAGGTTCTGTGTGGACCTGTTGAGAAAATTTTGACAAGTTCTAAGTGAGCTTGTCGAGAAAATTTAGACAAGTTCTGTGTGGACTTGTTGAGCAGATTTGGACAGGTTCTGTGTGGACCTGTTGAGCAGATTTGAGAAGGTTATGTGTGGACCTGTTGAGCAGATTTGGATAAGTTTTGAGTGAGCTTGTTGAGCAAATTTAAACATATTTTGTGTGGACCTGTCGAGCATATTTGAGCAGGTTCTATGCGGACCTATTGACCAGATATGGGTACGTTCTGAGTGAACCTATTAAGAATATTTGAGAAGGTTATGATGAGCCTATTGACAGAGATTTGGAGGTGATAGAGTATAGAGGATAGAGTCTCAGTGGATAGAGATCCAGTAGCCAGGACAATTGAAGATAAATATTATGAGTGAGGATTCTTCAAATGGAGAGAGATCGACCCGTCAGTGCAATAGAGAGATAGAGTCTTCTAGAAGATCACTAGCCAGAGCAAGAAGGGGAAAGAGTTCTCCTGTGGAAGAGATCCACGAACTTGATATTTAGGGGATCAACATCTCCTTTGGACAGAGGTCCATAAACATTGTAAAAGGGAAAGGATTCCCATGAGATTATTTGAGAAATATTTAGAAGAAATATTTTCTCTATGGAGGTAGCCCACATTGGGTGAACCATGTTAAAATTGGTGTCTTTATTGTGTGTGATGATTTGTGCATTACTTTGGTTATTGCTATTGATATTGCCATTGATTATATTGATTAATACTATTTGGGAAAGAAAAGAAAAAAATGATCTTATACTGTTCACCCCCCCCTCTCATTATAAGCTTGTGTTCTTCAACCAATAATTAAAAACACTTTAATTCAATCTTCTTCCAAATAACTTTCTTCAAATAAATTTAATTTGGTATTACCTTGGCAATTCTTCTTTTTCTTCTTCCTTTTTCTTCTCTCTTCTTATTTTTCTTTTTTGTTGCATTTCTCCTTTTTCAAATTTCTTGTAGAATAGCTCTTCAAACCTAGACTTGGATCTCACTTTGTATAGTCATGGTGGTTCTTTCCAACAAGGTCTTCTTAATACCATATTTTCCAAATGTTCCTTTATGGAAAACCTTATGCTTAGTTTGAGATAAATGTTATCTCTACCCTAGAAATCTAACAAATGTGGCTCTCACCAATGATGCTCTAAAATCAATGCTAGAAAGTCATCGCTATTATCGCAAAATTATTAATCACTAGGATCAAATATCTCAAGAATATCAAAGGATTCAATGAATATAAATCACTCAAACAATGCAAAATAAACTCACCAAAATTTTATTAAAAATACATCTACTATAGCATGCATAAATGCAATGCTACTTGAATATATAATATAAAGCTTTGTCCTCAATATATATTTACATAAGACTCTTCATATGCATGACTCTTCACCTTTGCTCTCCTCAAAATCATAGGAGAACCAACTCTTCATATTTCCCTTTTACATGAAGGACAGTAGAAAGTAGAGCATCTTGGAGATTTTAAATTGTGCAAGTCCTAAACTTTGAGGCTTATTGACCCCCACAAGGTCTACCCCAAGACCAATGGCAAAATAATAGTAAAAAGTAGAAGAGGAAGAGTTTGGAAGGGGACACCTTAGGCACACCTATAAAAACAAATAATCTGATAGTCTTGATCAGCATGGGATCATGAAGAGAATGGAAACAAATAGTTCATTGATGAAGGGTAACCTCCTAGACCAAAATGTAATGTAGAAGGTGAATACTAGAACCCTAAATGATGCACTAAGGGAGAACCTTACCAAATAGATCGATTGAGATGCAAAAAAAGGTAAAACATAAACTATTACCAAGTAAATGTGACAATCCTAAAGTGACTAGATGCAATGGAAAGGGCAATGATTTGGTATTACTCTTATTTCCCCAATCCACCTAACACGATCCCTAAGGCAATAGTTGATGTATTAAAAATAACAACATGGAGGGGGCCCAAAGGGGCAACACCAAAATATTATTGAAGGAGAACCTCAACAGTCTAATCACAATGATTAATTGGATGGAGTAGTGAGGAGGGGATAACATCCCATAAAAATGACCCTACCTATAACATTTATGGCTTATATTTGGAGATATCATCCAAAGTTAATGATGAAATCCTAGGCTAAAATTTGAACTAGACAATTTAGAATTCCTACTCAAGTTTTAGAGGGAATTTATATCCCTTTGCTTCTTATAAATACTTTCTCCTTATTTATTGTAATAAGGGAAGAATGAAGTACTTTCTCATGCCTAGTATCTAGCCCAAAAGAATTTTTTCTCTTATCTTCTTTAATGTAGCAATCTAGACTGGAACCTCGAGTCATTCTGTGTACATGCACCTTTGAGCCTTTTTGATGTAGCACATGCAATACATTGGTTTTCAACACACACACACACACAAGAGCTTTGGCTATTTTATTTCTACCCCATTCTTTTTTTGTATGTAAGCTTTCATTGGAACCTCATGACTAGTATCTATCCCTTCTCTATGTAGGCTTTATAAGAGAGAGAGTTTCATATTGCAGCAAAATATATTCACCTTCCTAGAATGGGTGGTTCATGTGTTCACTAATACCATAACTGCATGGAGGACCTCACCTTTGGTGCATCACCACTTCTAATCTAGGCTAGATAGGTATTTTACATGCTCTCTTTACTACTTTTCTTCTAATCCTTTTCCCCCCATAAAACCCAATATTATAGGCTATAGTAGGAAAGAAGTGTGCCAAGAGGACATCCAAAAAAGAGTCAACCTTGGTAAAAAGATATTTGAGGTCATCCCTAGAGCCACACCTCATGCTTCCTAGACTTCTTGGATTGTATGCCCCATGTGAGACATAGGCACCAGATGCACCTGACAACCACAATGGATGGTCACCGTATTGAAGTGTGGGATGGAATCAAATCCAGTCCTAAAAAAAAAATTGGTATGCCTAGTAGGACCCCAATCACACAATAGTATCCCTTGACTAAAGAACAAACTAAGATTTTGGTGAAGGTCTTAGTTATTTCTTAAAGAAGTATTGAAAGTATTCCCATGGTGATTTTGATGGTTTAGGAATCCAAAAGTTCAATGGATATGTTGATGAATGACCCCAAAATTAGTTGATAATATAGTCTAAAGATTGATATTTAGATGAAGTTCTCATCTATCCACTTGGTCAGATCAACTTTGTTATTCACCTAACGACCCCTCTCCGGACCAAAATATCTTGAGTTTTTTTCAAATCTACCTTGCTCAAATCTACCCTCAAGTCTTCTCAAAAGACTTACTCAACTCTGTCCTCAATAATGCTCATAAAAAATTGTACCAAATATTACCAATCCTTGCATACAACAAAGCTTATATCTTTTTCAGAAATGCTTTCTTCAAAAAAAAATATTCTACTCAGAATTCATTTAACCTCCAAAAAATATAGAGAATGATATGCACTTGCAAATGGCTCAATATGTTCTACTCAATCATTAAGTCTATCTCTTTCACATGTCTCATATTTATTGCTCTTCTAGCATATGATACCTATCCTCTTGATGCACACACTTGCTTTCACAAATCTGATTTCTAATGTTTGCACATTCACTTACAATATCACTCAAAACCAATGCTCAAAATTTTCACACAATCATTCAACCAATGAAGCATAATTTGCTCATAAACCCTAAACAAGTGTTTTCAAAGCTTCTTCTAACAAAGAGCACAATGTAGGTCTCAAACCCTAACTCAAATATTTTCAACAATGCTTATCAAACAATCATTTTCACTCCACCTTATGTTTAGAAACATTCACTCAACAAAACACTTTAAACAAAGACTGATGTGCCCATACCTCTTTGCTTTGATGGAGATATGTCTTCAAAATCTGTCTCACCAACAACCAATTCCTTTTGTGCCACTTCAAGGTTAGATAGCAATATTCTATATCTAAAATATCCACATGAATTTTCCCTCAATAAGGTGCTCAATGAATTCTGAAAATAATGTTCTAGGACTCTTCTTTTGTTCTCAAGGACAATGCATTAAATCTCAACAAAATTCTCTCAACAATTTGAATTTTCACTTTTCAACCCTTGAAAAATAATATTCAAAATACCCTACTAATCCTTATAGCTCCTTAACCATTTAACACAAAAATATTATTTAACCCTTATAACTCCCTAGCCAAGCACATCAAAAATAATGACAAAACCCTTATGACTCCCTAGCTAGGCACATAAAAAATATTTAATCAACCCTTATGACTCCCAAACAAAAGATATAATGCATACCTTAACAAAAATTAATCCTCCTCAAAGCGCTATCATCGTTGCTTGAACCCGCGACCTCACTGGCCAACACGCCCTAACACAAGGGCAATCACTATGTGGGCTAGTTGCCCACGTGAACCAAAGGAGCATAAGCTCCTTGATATTCTCCACCACTGGTGCTAACAACAAAATTTGACCATGCAAAAGAAAAGGGCCTTTACGTGAATCAAATGCCACTCCTTCTACCCTCCACGCATTGCGCAAGTCAAGCTTGTCAGCTCGGCTACCACCTCACTTCGGGTGGGGACAAACCCCTTCCAAACTTTGACCAATGCATTGCTCCGAATATCGTGAAAGTTGTTGATGTGTTCCTCCACCGTGTTCGAACGAAAATCAAGCAAGGAAATAATTCGAGGGAAAAAATAATTCGAACACACTTGGCTTAGGCTAAACTTTAGCCTATAAATATACATTCTTTTTTATATTTGATGTTGACTCACTTGCAATTGGAAATTGATGCTTCAAATTTAATTATTATTTTTATTAATTTTTAATCTTATGGTTAAATATTAATCAATTATATTATTTAACCTTAGGGTTAAATAATATACTTAACTCCTTGATAAACTCTTTGGCCAATGCATTATCCAATCTCCTCTTTGAAAGGCCCTGATGGCCAAGATATTATAATATTAAAATATTATAATATTATCCTCTTTCACTTGTTTTCTTGCACGTAGTCTTGAACTTGGGCCTTCAAGCCTCCTTCATACCTCTTATCCATTAACTTAGAACCCATGGTCCCAAGTGCTTTGGAGAGAACCTTGCCTTGCTTTCATAGCACATTAACCTTTAACAGCAATGACCATGCAACTTTGACATCAATGACAACCAAAGTGCTCAACTTTCCAACATATGTGACTAAGCTTAGAGGCATAGCAGTCAGACCCCCTTGGTCCTTTTTGTTGACCATTTGGAAATAAAATAATTGTTGAACGTTGGAACAAAGTGAGATGAAAAAAATGTAAACAGTGAAATGAAATACAGATAGAATGAACATAATAAGATGAGAACACATAAAAATGCAAATTAGGGTTTTGGAAGATGAAACTTACTCCCAATCCCTAACTAACCACATGCAATGCAAAACATGAAATAAAAGTTTGAAACAGACTGACAATGTACAAAAACCTGATTAGCTGATGGAGAAAGCAAAGAGCAATGAGAAAGTAAAGGTAGCAACCAAAAGGGTAGATCTCTCCTATCGTCAAGACTCCTCCACTTCTTCACTAAGGATAGCCAATCACAAGAAGCACAAAAGCAAAGTAGCACAACAATCTAAAATCATAGATTTGTTAAGAGCACTTTTTACAAAAGAAGAACTTCACAACTTAGTCACTTACCACTTGGCGAAAAAGGGAGCCCAAACCCTCTATTTATAATAGGTTTGGAGAGGAAAAAAGGTGGGAAAATAAAACTTAAACTTGGATAAGAGTTGATGTCACAAAGATCAGCCAAAAACTTGGACGAGACAACTAGACCCATGTGCAACTTTTCTACATTTTGAAGGACCAAACGATGTTAGAATGGAATAAAACTTACACTGTCAAAAATCTATTTTCGAGACCAATCCAACTATAGTGATTTTGGGAAGAATAAAAAAGATTTGATGAGAAAAAGTTGACTCAAAGATGACCTTACTTTTTGAAACAATAAATTTTCAATTTTCGATTTTAAAAAAATAAATTTAACTTAATTAATTAAAGGATCAATAAATAAAAATAAATTAATATTAAAAAAAAATCAAATATTTAATGTCTACAATTATATACAAAATTATATACCATCCCTCAATATGAATTAGGCATACCAATATAGCTAATAAAAAATAAAATTATTAAATTAAAAAAAAAAAAAAACTTATTTTAGTTTTTTAGATCCGCTAAAGATCTCTCACAATTCATTTAGTAATAACATTGAAATAATAATAAATTTATATTTATTCATTCAAATGTTATATAAATTTGGGTGTTGAATATATAGGAATTGGTAACTACCTTTTCTTTTGAAAAACTCATCACACGGTCAAGTTGCATAGCCTTAGATCGTCAAGTTGCATTGCCTTGGATCTAGCATCAAATCATGGTGCTACCACTATAACCCCTATCCACTAAAGATCTCTCACAATTCATTTTTAGTATGAATCGCATTATAATAACATTGAAATAATAATAAATTTATATTTATTCATTCAAATGTTATATAAATTTGGTGCTACCACTATAACCCCTATCTCGCCTCGATAAACACAACCCGAAGTGAGGGAGACTCCCGGTGGCTCGGTGCAGGGAGACTCCCGATGGCTCGGGGCTGATACCGCCGTCATCAAACTGACGCACACTCAACGGATTCCAGTCAGACTACTACCTTTGCCCTAGATTGGGCATGCCCGTTCTCCTCCTTGTAAGAGCTCAACTTCTTACCAATCCATCTAACCTTAACGAACAAAAAATATTTTTTTTTATTTAATCAACAATTTTGTTGTTTGGTTTTTTTCCAAGATCATAGCAGCCATGTTGGACTTGGCTACCAAGATTGAGTAGCTGTGTGGGACCATCATGGCTTCCAGCAGTACTGATGGAAGATCTTCTGAGACACCATCATCATCAGCTCAAGTGGAGCTCCACTTCAGCTGATGATAATGGTGTCTGAAGATCCTCCACCACCGCGGGAAGCCACAATGGTTCCAAACAGTTACCCAATCTAATGGTTAAGTCCCAATGACATGACTGTCATGATCGTGAAAAGAAAACCAAACAACAAAATTGTTGACCAAATAAAAAAATAGTCTCTTAAAACACTCAGAAAAAAGGGTACACAGGTTCCAAACAAGCCAATCCTCCGATCTGGGCATGCACTAAAATGTCCGGGATTGAACCCAACCCAAAAGATACACAGGTTCATTTCCCCCATGTTTGGGCGGATGAACTCTTGGAGGAATTTCGTTGAGGACCGGCCGGCTGCGGTGGCAGTGCCATTATCACAATGTTAACAATGCTAATGCTCTTGCAGTTGTTGTATCGCCTCGTCTCCTCTCAAACTGAAGGAGTCCTTACTCCATCTATACAGCCAGAATGCCTTTGGCATTCGGAAAAGAATCATATTCTCATTCTCGCCTTTTGCTTTTGCATTATTTTATGCAGAACTTTATTATAATAAGAGTGGAATTAATAAGAAAAGTTATATTGGGGATAAGCTTTTATGAAAGTTATATTTGATACTTGTTCTCTTTTTTCTTCTTTTTCACATAAGTTATATTGGGGATCGGCTTGTATGAAAGTTATATTTGATACTTGTTCTCTTTTTTTCTTCTTTTTCACATAAGAACGTGGTGAAATGTTTTGGAATATTTTTGAAAGATTTTAACATAAATATTGTGTAGTAATTCAAATAAATTATATATAAATAAGATTTATATTACTATTATTTTTTTTTAAGATGAGAAACATGTATTTTATATTGTTTATACCAAAAAAATATTTATTGCAATATAATAAATATAAATTATTAAATTTATGATTAATAAAAATAAGTTAAAAATTGTTAAAAGTATTAAAGATCATAAAATAAACATATATAAAAATCTTTATAAATTAAAGTAATAAAATATTCAAATGAATTATAAAATCTTTATAAATTAATAATATAATAATAATAATAAAATAAATTATACTTGGATGGCAGGAGGGCGTGAAGGCGGAAGAGAATATTATCAGCAAGAGAAGATGAAGGGCAAGAGAAGATTTATGGAAGAGAAGATTATCGACAAGATTGCTAGCAAAAAGAAGCAAATTGAAGATTATAAAGAGAAGTGATTTGAGTTTTAGTTGCAATATCTTGTTTACAGGTAAAATAATTTTTTAGCATTGTCACCACCATCATCAAGAAGAACCACGCCACCATCGAAGTCATCCACGCTTCTTTGCAACAACAACAATGGTCTGCACAAGAATGTTGAACCCTTTGGAGGAGAAACTTGGTAATGGATTAATGCATAATGGACAGTTGTATCCATTTTTTATGTCAATTATTTTGCATTTAAATTGTAGGATTAGAGAATATTAAAAATTGAAAATTTGAAAAACCCTAGTTTTTTTTTTTTAAATAGTAGTTGCTTTTGGAATTTTTTTGGGTTGAGACCATTGAGTTATCAATTTTCACTTGAAAGGAAAATATTAATGTTCTAAGATGGTGGATGAAGTTTAGATCTCTATATTCTAGGTAGATGGTGGATGAAGGATTCATCTATTTTTGTTTTCTCTTAAATGATTCAATCAATTTCTTCTTCTTCATATTTTCTTCTTTGTAATATTTATCTATAAGTAATGTCATATATAATATGCTACCAATGTCTAAAGGAATTCGAATATCATCTTTTCCATTATCAATTGCTTCAATGATTCTAACATGTAGATAATATTCCAGAGTTCTAAATTTTTCTTCTAAGGCTTTGCTATAGATCACTTTTGAAGTAAGATCTAAGTTTCCTTCGGTATTTGAAAGTAAATTATTGATTCCAATTTGTCCTTTCCTTTCTAATGATGTTTTCCATATCATTATCCATTGAATTCTTTGAAGTAGATATCCTTCTTCCTCCTTAGTTTTGAATATTGAAAAATAGGTTTTGATGGAGTCTTTTAACTTTCAAAAACTTTGAGGTTGACTACCTTATGACTCCCTAGTTTAGAAATCAAATTCAATGAACTCTTTCAATTATTAAATCTATAGAATACCTTGAAAATATTAATGTTCAATCAATGGTTTTGACAAGGATTTAGTTTTTCAAGTCTCTAGGTAGAATACCTTTTAACTCCCAAGTATTTTGAGTATAAGATTAAATATGATAAGATCTTTCAAATCCTCAAGTTTTGTAAAGTACTTTGTATCTACCAAGTGTTTTGAATGTACTATGGTCTTGATAAAGTGCTTAGCTTTCTTTAGATTTCCTTTGAGTTGAATTCCTTTTGTCTCCCTAATGTTCAACTTCAATTCTTCACCTTATTTCTCCCTATTTGTGAATAGAAAGCTAAAGATAGATTTAATGCAATTTCAATTGATAGAGTTCTCTATTTTCCAAGACCTTTAAGTTGGATTCCTTATGTCTCATTAATTTGAGCAAGAGACTAATTCCAATTTAGTTTTCCAAATTTATGTTTTGCTTCTTATATCCTTTAATTCTCAATGATATAGTTTCTAAATTTCAATATGTTTAATTTGGTGTTGAACTCCTTATATCTCCCTAATTAGAAATTTAGAAAATAGGATATTTGCAAAAATAATGCTTCAATTTCAATATAGAAGACCTTATTCCTCCTAATTAAATTATTTGCAAATATTTCAATACTTGAATTTCAAATAATGCAATTTTCAAAAATCTCTCAAGTTATAATCTTCTTACTTCAATAGCCTTTCTAATCCATCAATAAATTATCTAAGGTTGTACTTTCCTTATATCTCCATGCATTAAATAACTAAACTTAACCTTAGAAATAATAGACCTTATGCCTCCTTAAACTTGATGGAATGCAAATGATAACTAAATGTTAATATACCTTTCTTTTGATGTGAGACACGGCTTATTGAATGGCTTCTCCTTTGATTGTAATTTCCATGCTATTTGGGTGTTGTTTTCTTCTCAATCCTTAAGGCATGGCAGTATTCTTCCACTACATTAATTGCTCCTCTTTTTAATGGTATACTCTTCTACTTTTGATTGTTCTCCTTATTCTCTTCAATGTTCTTTGAACTTGGATGGTTGATGTACGTGCTCTCTTCAGGTTTGGGCTATTAATAAAGTGGCTATGTCCTTTTCCTTGCATGCCACATAACCTTTGGATGTTTCTCTTCTCTGTTATGTGTTGCTCTTATCTATTAGGTGGTGCAGATGTTACCTCAATCTTTGGATGTTGCTCTTCTTTGTTAGGTGGTGCAGGCATTACTTCAATCTTTGGATGTTGCTCTACTTTGTTAGGTGGTGTAGGAGTTACTTCAATATTTGTATGTTGCTTTTATTTTTAGGTGGTATAGGTGTTACCTCAATATTTGGACATTGCAGGTTTATGATGATATATTTCTTCCTTTCTCAGTAGGCACTCGTTTGAGGCTTTATTAAAGACTATTGGCAGTTTTTTCTTTTGTGCCAAGTGGCATATGATTTCTTTATCCACCATGACAAGTGGTGGCTCCTTTCTCTTGCATGTAACCTATCCTTAGCACTCAATGTTCCTTTCTTTTATTAACGTTCTTTGCCAACTCTTTGCAAGTTGTTTTACCTTCCTTTTGCAACTGTCGAGTGCTTCTTGATTTCCAACATATGGTGGTGGCTCTTCTTCATCAACAAATACTTCTCTTTAATGGTGGTGGCTCCTCATTTAGTGGAACTTCAATGTTTCTTTCCTTGGTGATTGTTTCAATACTATTCTATATGATATTCAGCCTCTTTTGCTTGGCTTAATACTTCCTCCTTTGTCCTTATTGTAGCTCTATCTTGATTTTGTATTTGTCTTCTTTTTCTTGATACATATTTTGATCCAACATGGACACTACCTTATTGGAGTTTTGGTACTCTATTTAGTGTATTTAGACACCTCAACTCTTGTCCTTCTTTTGCTACTTTAGAAATGATAAATATGGTGCTTTTATAAACTGGAAATGAATTTGTTGTAGACTAAGATAAAATACCTTTATTGCACCAAAATTTTGAGACCTATTTAGTCTCCTTTTGAAGCTTACCTTCTAGTATTTATCAACTAGATTTTGCTTTAATATGATGGCACCTCCTCTTTCTCTTGGGTTTTCCTCTTCACCGATACTACTTGTTATATGTAGCTTAAGGAGACACAAGCTTGTACCTTTCAAATTATTTCCTCCTTGTACTTTCAACTATCACCCTTGGTTTCACAAAACAAGGTGGTTTCTCTTTTACCAAGACATGGTAATGATTTCTTCTACTAGCCTTTTCCTCTTTGACTACTTTTCTACTATGTATCCTTCTTGGCTCAATGCTTGGTGATCTTTCCTATGGTGACTCCAAGCTTCTAAATCATGCCAATACTTTATCTTTTGGATAGCTTAGTATATCCAATCTTTGCTATACAATATTATCTTATTTGCTTTCAATAGATAGTAAGAAGTTGATATTTTCTTTCCTTGTAATATATCTAACTTCTCTTTCTTTTGTGTAGGTGCTAACTCCTTGTAAATGCTATCTTCTGCACCCTTGAAGACATAAACTTGAAACCTTTCCTCTTGCAACTTTAAAACCTCAAATTTGGTGCTTTTAAAGACTTAATAATAATATAAATATGAACATTCAAATAATAAAATTTTGTACCAATATTGCATACATTTTGGTCTCTTTTTGTAGCTTGATTTATTGGTGATTTGACTCACCTATTTTTTGCCCTAAGTTTGTTAAAATTGCAGCTCTATTTTGCTTTCCAAGAATGTATAATTTTGAAGTTATAATACTACTCAATTCTCTCGATCTTTATCTGCTTGTTGTGGTGCAGTGGTAAATGCCCTGGGTGCTGGTAGAGGCCGACCTGGGTTCCATTCCCCTTGTCTCCATCTTGCAGATATATGGTATAGTTAGGAATGTCCTATGTGTTGGTAGAGGTCGACAAGGCTCCATTCCTCCTATGCCCAACCTGTTGAAAGTGGCACCTCGAAAGGGGTGTTTTCCACTATAAATTTATTTTTTGATGGATACCCCTGCCTCCTTGGGTCTTACCCGAAAGTGGCATCCCTTTTGGGATGTTTTCCACAAATAAAAAAAAAAAAAATTTCTCTCTATCTTTTATCCTTTGGTTTCCTATCCAAAAAGTCTTCAATTATCCTCCAAGTTTCTCTCTTGAATTTTGAAAGTTTACAGTTGCTAATGCTACCCTCTTGCTATCTTGAAATCCTTTAATTTGTATCTTCCAATGTTGTTTAATACATTGTCTTTAAATTCTAAAATTTGCAGCACCTTTCCTTGACCAAATGTTGTCTAAAATACTACCCTATTGTTGGACTATGACCCTTCAACTTCTACCTCAAAAAATAGCAATATTACTCTTTGAAAATAAAACTTCAAACCCTTTGAGGCTATCTTTGAAACTCTCAAATCTGGTAGCTTCTTCTAACTTCTTTCTCCTCCTTAACTCTTGTCAAATTCTAACTTCAAATTTGGCCTCTTTGTTGGCCTTCTTCTCAAGAATTTGAATGTTTTGAGGTCTTCAATAATCTCTTTCAAATTGGAAAACTTCTTGCCAAATCCTTCTTCCTTTTGGGCTTGTTGTTGGATGGTGATAATTATCCCAAATTCTTCTTTTTAGGAACTTCACTAAGATATTTCCTTTATCTCTTCAATCTTCCAGCTATGGAAGTTCTACAATGAGATCTCTTTCTTGGATCTCCAAAATTTGTTATTTCTACTTTCTTCACTATGAAGTCTTCAATCTTCAAATTTCTATGAGGACCTTTTTCTTAGTTTTCCTCAATATTTTACCTTCAATCTGCAATGGGGATTTTCTTTAGACCTCTAAATTCTTCAATCTTTCAAATCTGGAAGTTCTTCAATCTTCTATGGAGATCTCTTTCTTGAGTCTCCTCCTCCTTAAATATTTAATAGGGCTCCTTTGGCCTCTTTCTCTCTTCTCAATATTCAATTTGGAATCTTAAATATGAAATAAGAACTTATCTTGAGCCCCTTCTTCCTTCAATATGGAGTCTTCAATCTTCTACCTCCAGTATTTAATCTTCAATTTGTTGCTTTAGGTACTATATTGATTCCAAAGAAGATATTCTTCGTAACTATTGTAGGAAGCTTCTCAACTTTCTTTGAATATTCTTTGCAACAAAGTATTGAAAATATGATAATAATTTTTTTTTATATCTAAATAAAATGAACTTCACTAGTTGATTTGTCAATCTAGTGGAATCAATGATGAGTCTTAATCTTCACAAGTTTTTTTACAACTTTGTGGAAAGACTCTAGCCAAAATACAATTTCAAAAATTGTGAAAATGAGATTTCCTATCTCCTGTCTATCTCTCTTGCGGATCTCTCTATCTCCTATCAATCTACCTTGTGCTTTGATACCATTGTTAGCTTTTGATGTTATATATTAAAGGAAATGCAACCACAAGAACTAAAATGAGCAAGCAATATTATATCTATGATAATGGTAATATTCTAAATAAGAAAATAGCATGAGAAAATTCTAAAAATACTCATGAAATAGCCATTAATGAAAGCTCATGAAAATAGGAATTTCATACAAAATATGGAGATCTCAAATACTCCATGCTTCATACAAGTTCTACATTGTATCTACTACTATTCTACTCAATGCTATCTATATCTTCTATTTATTCTATTACTCTCATACATCTATCAAAGGCCTATATATAAGAGATATGTTTCTTGACCTTTCACCTACCTATGACTCTTCATCTTCCTATGATGTACATGTGGACTACATGCACATTTACATCATCAAGTACTTTGCACATTCTAACATTTGTGTATTTATTACATTGCATAAAGTAAATACTCAAATTATAACATAAGATAAACTCCTAATCTAAAGATGTACCCAAGGTGGTACATTGGTATGTACCAAATAAGTAATATATTCTAACACTTGTGCCACAATCATATGTTGGATGGGTTTTTGGTGACCATTGTTGGTTGTGCTAGATCTTCGATAGGTGGGTTTTTGGTGACCACCATTGTATGTGGTGTATCTTTGATAGGTGGGTTTATGGTGACCACCGCTATATGTGTCAAGTCATTTGTTGTCTTTTGTCACTACAAAATACTTACACACAAGATCATTAGACAATAATAATATCAAGAAGGCCTTTTGAGATAAGATCCTAATTCAGTAAAATACTAGCCTATTATGTAGAAAACTCATGATAATGCTTGCAAAATATATGAAGAATGAATACCAAAATTTAATAGGGAAGGCTACCTTACCTCACTTACTTTGTTTTTGCTTGAATGTATAAATCTGTGTTTCAAATATGTGCACAAGTCACCTTTCGTTCTTGATGTCTAGGGGGCTAATAATTTTCTCTATGGGTCATCTAGGGTAGGATATTTTTGACAAATGGTCATTCGGGGTTGGACAACTAGGATCTGTGTTATCCTGAATCTATAAAAACTAGTTCTGGATATTTGGATTAGTGGGATCGGTCTCTAGTTTTTATCCAATGTTGAAGTGATGGTTGGATGACACATAGGCTCACAAATGGAATGTGGGCATGAAAGAGTCTTGCATGGATCTACGATGAAATGGAGGTAAGGTATGTGGATGCTTACGAATGATAGATATGATGCACAAGGGAAGCTTTGCTCAGAATTTTGATAGCACTTGTACGTATAAACCATCCTCATGCTCAATGGTGGAAGAGGGCATATTTATAAATTTTGAATTATGGAGGGTGGTAGCATGCAAGTGATATGCAAGTGGGAATGTATATGAAACCTAGAAATTTCCTTCACTTAAGTGGACAAGCAATCATGGATATTCTAATAATCAGTTAAGACTCTTAAACAATAGCATGTATATATTTTATTGTTTATTTATTTTTAATTAGATAAATATTTTTCAATTAAGTGGTAGTTAACTTGCATGGAATATGGAATTAAAGTGAAGGGCATATCCTTTTATTTTTAATTATTTTTGATGAGGAAACTCTTCATCCTCTTAAGCAATAGTTAACCTACATGGGATATGGTAAGTTAAAACTGAAGTGAACTGAAAATTGTTTCTAGGTGAGGGTAATATTTACCCATACATAATTAGGATGCGGGAAGGTGAGTTGGAACTGGAGTAAACCGAGGATGATGTGCACATGAGATAGAAAAGAGGAATGTTCTCGTGATGTCTATGGGCTACACATAGGAGGGTGAGCGGATAGGGGTGAAAATGGTTAGGATAACCTAGGTGGGCTAATTAATTATCAATTAATTAATTAACACTTAGGTAGGTGAATACTAATTAATTTTAATTAATTAATTAGTATTGAATGGATGCGCTTATTTTAGGTGTCTACAAAATGCATTTGACATTCCTATCAAGATATGATATAATATTTGTGGAGTGTAAATCATAGATAGAGCGTTATTGGCATATCTAACATTTTGAGTGAGAATGGACAATATTATTCTCTATTTAAAGGGAGTTAGTGGTTATTCATTTACAACTTCAACCACTTTAATAAAATTAATGATTCCCAAAGTCTTGACATCTCAATATGATAATTTTCATTAATAAAATTAGATGGTAATTATTATTTACCTTCCATCAAAGTGGGTTAATAGAAAATGTGTTATCTTAACAAAATTAAATTGATTAATGAATGTAAGTTTAGTGAACCCTACCTGACTTATCCTCCTTTATGGGTTAAATGTCTCACTATATCTAAAATCAATGGTCATTGAATGTGTGCTTGATATTTTAAGTCCACTTGTCATTTAAAAGTGGGAAATCAAGTATTCAATGGATCATCTTGTCATTGATATGACTTAAGTATTTTGGATGATGCTTAAACTCTTCATGTATATTGATAGTGTTTTTTTGAGTAGGTTGAAAAGTTGGGGGTATATTAGGGGCCCTCTTCCCTGTGAATTGAAATTGAGTCTCCACTAGGAGAGCCCAAATCCTTTTACCATTGTGGTGTCCATGGTAGGACTTTATAGTGCTTTATTTGTAAGGTTGATTTGTTCACAAAGTGGGTTGAGGGTTCTTCTAGTCAAAGATGCATAAAATGTGATCTCAAAGTGTCTTTGTTTAAATATCTAATTAAGTGCTTGAGTTTAGTTGGATCAGATTGAGTTTTGATGGGCAAATGATATTTTGGAAAGCATGGATAAATTCAAGGTTTTTGTGAAAATCAAGGTAGGCAAAATAAAAGGTTTTATTTAAAACCATGGATGGTAGATTTGAAATGGGTTTTTCTTAAAACCCAGGTTGGTCTTTCGTTTCGTCAAAAAAGGTGCCCCGGTGATGGAGATATTTAATTTTAAATATTTAGTTTAAATTTTAATTATTTAAAAATTAAAATTAAAGTTAGCACCTATGTCTAAAGAAAGAGGGAAAATCAATAATGCGCCAATGTCATCGAAAATGAGGAGAATACTATATAAAGGGGGATCCTAAGGTTTATTTGAAATAAATCCTTTCTCATGTTAATCGTTGGCTAGCATCCGAAGAGAGCTCGTGCAAAAATCATTTTGAAAAGGGAGACAGCGAATAAATCCAAGGTTGGTCGAAATACCAAGATATTGTGGGTAGAGTGGCGCATTGGAAATTGGCTTTTTGTTAAGGTGTGTGGCAGTGCTTTACGTCAAGGTTCGAATATCCTTGACTGCATTCGAAGGCATTTGAAGGAAAGTGCTCGAAGCGCTTTTGGTTTGTCTGGAAGGGAGGAAGGACTTAAGGCACGTCGTGCCTTTTTCTTTCGAACAAGCGGCTAGATCATGTGGCAACCTTATCCATGGCTAAGGCACTCGTGGTGTGGGCAAGTTGGGGGTTTGAATCCCCTTGAGGAGGTAATTATGTTTTGCTCTAATTAATTTCGTTGATGCCCTAGGATAGGAGTTATAATATGGTTAAGGAATAATTAAATTTTTTAATTAAACTTTGTTTTTAAAAAGGTTGTGATTATTATTTCAGAGGTGGATGAGTTGTTGATTTAATTTGATATTCATGAAATTAAAAATTTAAGATTTAGGAGAAATAAGGAGTTGTTTAAAAAATATTTTGAGAGCCTTGTTGATTATTATTTTTGATAAGGATTTTTATTAAAAAGGACTTTGGTGGATGTGTTTATTAAGTTGGAGTAAAAAGGTGTAAATTGAGTTATGTTTATCTTGTGATTATTATTTGAAGTCCACTAATCCTTATTGAGATTGGAAAGGAAAGTTGTGTTTAGTGTGGAAAATTTTGTGGACAACTTCTTGGCATAAAAAAGGTATGGGCACATTCTCCTATTGATTGTTTATGGTGGTTGATTTATGAAATATCATTAGAGGGAAAAGTATTGATTGTGGTTTCCTTTTCGAAAGTTGTTGGTTAAATGATTCAAGGTTTTCTGGTTGAGATTTGTGTTTAAACCTTGTTTTATAAGCATAGTTGTTGAAGCCCATTGGTTGTGAAAGAACTTGAAAAGAACATGAGTATCATTGTTATGTGAGACTTCTGGTTGAGCATTGTTGGAAATATTTGAGTTGGTAGATACATCCTTGGACTAGGGTTTTTGTGAGAAAGAGTAGTCCCTTGTGGTGATTGGTTGAGTTGAGTTGATTGAGCCTAGTCAAGTGATTGTGTAAGGTGATTGGTCAAGTTCCATGAAACAAACTAATTCCATAATTCTGATTTGAGTTGAGAGTGAGACTAGAACATATTGAGTCTCTAATAATTCTCTTTATGCTTCTATGAGTTGACTTGAGTTGAGTTGAGATTTATTTGAGTTGAGAGTGAGATTAGAACATATTGAGTCTCTAACAATTCTCTTTATGCTTCTATGAGTTGATTTGAGTTGAGTTGAGATCATTGTAGATCATTGTTGTCATCCATTGAAGAGTACATTGCCATTCATTGTTGAGTTCATATTTGAGCTTCGCCTTGATATATTTGTTGATGAGATTTGAGTGCTACTTGAGCATGATTGATTGAGCCTTTGAGAAGGCCTTTGCAAAAAATTTTGGGACAACCTTTGTGGACAGTTTTGGGACAGCTTTGTGGACAGTTTTGGGACAGCTTTGTGGACAAGTTTGTGGATAACTTTGTGGATAGTTTTGGGACATATTTGTGGACATATTTGAGCAAGTTCTTGGTGAGCTTTCTAGAGTAGATTTGGGCAGTTCTTGGTGAGCTTTCTAGATCAGATTTGGGTAAGTTCTTGGTGAGCTTGCTAGAGCAGATTTGAACAAGTTCTTAGTGAGCTTGTTGGAGTAGATTTTGGGCAAGTTCTTGGTGAGCTTGCTAGAGCATATTTGGACAAGTTCTATGTGAGCTTGTTATTCAGATTTGGACAAGTTCTATGTGAACTTGTTATTCATTTTTGGACAAGTTCTATGTGAGCTTGTTATTCATATTTGGACAAGTTTTGTGTGAACTTGTTATTCAGTTTTGGACAAGTTCTGTGTGAGATTGTTATTCAGATTTGGACAAGTTCTGTGTGAACTTTTTATTGCCTAGCTTTGAGTAGATCAAATAAATCATTGTATTGGATAAGGATCCTTATTTACGTGTGAAATATTATAAGGAGATTATCTAGTGGAGTACCCCACATTGGGGGAACCACGTTAAATCTTGTGTCTCAATTGTGTGTGGTGACTTGTGCTCTTGCTTACTACTGCTACCGAGTTATTAATACACACTGCTATATTTGGTTATTGCAATTAAGGACATTAATTGATATTTATTTGGAAAGAAAGTAAAAAGTGGTCTTATACTGTTCACCCCCCTCAGTATAAGCTTGTGTTCTTCAGAGGCCCTTTATATAGGAAGATAGGTTTACCTAGTTGTGCAAGGGACAACTTGCACATATACAAATTACACATTGACACTTGTGCATTTATTACATTGTATGAAGTAACTAGATAACTTCCTCCTAAAGTAATCTAATGTCCTAAGTATGTACCTAGGAAGGTACATTTACATGACCCAAATGATGTAATATAATATATTTCTAACACCCCCCTATATTACATTATTTGGGTATTGAAGAATTTAGTCTTCAATATGGATCTTCTTCCATTGGATGAACTTAGGTTCATTATCTTCTTCTTCTCGTGAGTAGTCTTGATCTGGTTCTTTTTCAACTACTTTAGTCTTCATGTCATGGCTTCTGATATTTCCCAGTTATTTGACCTTTGATGCTAGGCATATTTGATGAATAATTGTTCTCATGATTTTGCATGTCATGAGTGGATCTGGATAGGTTCTTCTCCTTTATTTTGTACCTATGTAAGACATTTTTTTTTGTCCTTCATAAGTATCAACCTTGGGCTCAATGTTAGTAGATCCATCTGAAATAAGTTCCTGAAGATAACAGTTTATTCTTTGTAGTAATCTTATTCCATAGCTCTTATAGTAACTGTATTTGAAATGACAAGAGAAATATGAGTGATTTGTCCCATCACAATATTTGCATGGATGGAAACTCCAACAATTTGTCTTTTCATGACCATATTGATTGCAATAGATGCACAGTAGAGATGATCTAACAATTTTGTAGTCTATTTAAGGAATATCATTTTTTCCTATCTCCTTGATAAGACCTTTTAACCATATGTGCACAATTGAAGCTATTCCATATTTTTATTTTTGTATAAAACCTTGTTGATCAATATTTTCTTGTTTTGGGTCTCCTTTGGTATAGTTGTCATCAAACTCACTAGATGAATCTTCCTTTACATAGTTATTAATTTCATAACTTATTTTGCATTGTATTGGTTCTTCCTTTTCTTTTCCCTTTTCATCATTGTAATCCATTAGGTTTTTAATCCATATTAGTGTTTTCCTTATTCCACTTCTAAGAGTGATGCTTAGCATGCTAGTAGTCATTTGTATTACCTGAATTATTTGGGATAGATTAGTCTATCTTATAGCTCCCTACTCAATGTTTATAAAAACACAATTAAAATATATAAGCTCATTTGGATGAAACCTTTGTTAATCCTTAGGTTAGTAGGCTTCCTTATGTCTCCCTAGTAATGAAAGTATATAAGCTTATATCTTCCCAATGGATTTATAACTTGATAATATTTGGTAGATGTTATTATTATCAAGTTTTGTAGAATACCTTATGACTCCCTAGTATGTTTTGGATAAGATATAATATGAATATAGTGCTTTTGTAAATTGTAGTTCAATTTTGGTTGATTTTATAAATATAAAAAAACAACTTTTCTATCACCTTATTACTCCTATTGAACTAAAGCACTTTTCCAATTTTTAAGAGGTTTTAATGTTGGATATCTTTTGTCCCATTTTGTGAAATTTTGATACAAGTAAATTACTAAATTCCAACATTTTAAAAGCTTTGATAAACTTCTTTTAATATCCCATTAGGATTTACTTATAGTGTATCTAATTTCCAATAACCTAGTTTGGTGTTGTAACCCTTATAACTACCAAATTTGGAAATTTAGAACACAATATTATTTACAAATATCAATGGATTAATTCAAAGTAGTATTCATTATTTATCCTAGGTTATGTTTTGCAAATATTAGATTACTTTGATATTTAATTTTTCTAAGTTTTGCTTTCAAATAAATATTTATTTCCTTCAATACTTCAACCTTAGAATTTAACCTTATAACTCCCTTTTTAATGAAAGCAAATTAGATAGGGAAAATTTTACCTTAAAAAGCTTTGCACCTTTATGAAATTGGTTGGTTATAATCTATCCTTCTTGTGTGTTGTGATTAATGACAAATTCTTTAACTTTCTCCTTGGATTAAATGTTTTCCTTGATCTATTTGATCGAGAGTTCTTTGCTACTTTGAGTGATCTTGAATGCTGCATTCTTCTTTGTCCAAGGCACCTTTAATAGACGATCAATATTCTAGCAAGTGACAAGTGTCACAATAGTTTTTTTCAATGCTCCAAGGATGCTTTGGACATTCAATGGAATCACCAGCTCTATTGTAATGCTTGTTACAAGTGTCACCTCTATTTGATATGGTTTGTATTCCCTCTTTGTGCACTATCCAAGTGGATTCTCTGCTTCAACGTATTTAAGGTATCTTATTGTAATGCTTTTGGCTGAGAGTAACTCTCGTCCATATGAAATATGGGTACCAAAACAATTTTGTAACATATCCTTTCACATGTCTGAAATTCAATGTTCCTTTGTGGGTGTTTTCTTGTAGAATGACAAGTGGCACCTTCTTACCTTTGCATGCCCTTATCTTATCAACACCTTCTTGTAAGCTCTTCAACGTATTTTTCCACCTTGTTCTTTGTTGTACTTTGTTGATGCTAATATATTTCCAGCAAATTAGTGTGTATTATGGAGCTTTAGTGGATATTTGGAGGAGCTTTTGTGGAGCTTTGGTGGCTCTTGAATGGACTTCAAATTGTAGCACTTTGGTGGAGACTTCTTGATGCTCCACTGATGGTATTGAATGCTCCTTGATTGGTTGTATGATTCCAATTTGCTTGCTTTGATTTCCCTTGCTCATATGCTGATATATTTATCTCCTTTAGTGATCAATGTGACACCTTTCTTATGCTTCACAAGTTACTTGTAATGACTATCCATCCTGTGCATGATGTGAGCCTTTTTGGAGTCTTATTTATGCTTGGAAGAATGCTAGCATTCAGCCACCATTGGCTAGCTTACCCTATGGATATTGTGCCTTTGAGGCACCTTCAAATTTGCTCTCTTTCATACATAGATCAAGTTAGAGAAGTGCAATACAATGTAACAATATTTGTAAATAAGATGCCTTTATTGCACTCTTTCTTGTACTCCTTTTTGCAGGTCTAATTTATGGTTTTAACGGCAAAATATTTGGAGATAATGTAGGGGTTTTGAGGTTGTCTCTTTGATCAGACACCTTTCTCTTTTTTCTTGGATGCTTTGATAAAAAATCTAAGCTTAGATAGAAGTATATATAAGCTCCTTATTTGATGCAATTTTCTGCACTTTTCTTCTTGCAACTAACCCTACAATGCTTTGGATTTGAGACTCACCAAGTCTCAATATTTGAAGCATCTATTTCTGATTTTGGTTAGTTATATTCTTCTCCACATTTTTGGAGGATTCTAATTTGTTTTTATGGATTCACTTGGCCACTATGTGTTGCAGATTTATGTGCACTAATAGTGTCTTTAGACACTTTGACAAATTCTGATTTTGTGCCTTTCTCAAGAGCACAAACATTAAGCTTTTTGAGAGTAAAATAATAGTGCAAATGAACCCACTTTTAATGCACTAAAAAACACACCTTATCAATCCAATGAACTCTCAAAATAACTAATAAGTGCACTTAATCAATCTACTGCAACTAATCAAGAATAATCTATAAATGAACCTTCAAGAATTATTCTACAAATTCACTATAAGTAATTTTGTAGGACTTAGTCTTCTTTTATTTTTCTAAAGTAGATAATATGTAGTTGATAGATGTAATTCTTAAATCTAATCAACTCCTAATGTGCAAATGAACCTTAAAATAAACTTTTCACTTTTTGCACTTTTGAAGACTGTAATTCAATTTTCCTCTTTGCAACTTTAATCCAAATAAGGTGCTTTAAAAAATCTAATCATTAATCCAATTAATGAATCTACTTGCACCAATAGTTGCTTACATTTTTCTAATAGCTTTTGTTGAGGATGTAGCTTTTGTGGAGGATGTATATTTTGTAGAGGATGTAGATCTTTGTGTCTAAGATCACCAAGTTGTTGCCTTGAGTAAGATCTTGTAGCTCTTTGTAGACTGTCCTAAACAACTCCTTCACCAAAAGATGATCTCAAACTTTTTTTCATGAGTCAAGGATTTGGTGGCTTGTTCTCCTCTTGTAGTCTCCTCATTTTTGTAGTATATATTTATCAATAATTCCTTATTGCTATGAGATTCAATCCTCAAATCTTCCAAATTTGACAAGCTTCTTCTGTATTCAAGTCTTCTTGTCAAATTCTAACTTCAAGAAGGATCTTCTTCTCAAGATTTTGAATGTCTTAAGGTCTTATATGATTTGGCACTCCTTACCAAATTCTTCTTCTCTTGGGCTTGTTTTCGAATGACAACAATTATACTAAGTCCTTCACTATCAAGAGCTTCTCCTTGGTAGTGGATTTCTTCGATGAGTTATCCTTTGATGATTTCTTCAGTAAGGCTCTATAGGAATTTTACTAGATGCTCATTGAGACCTTCCCAAGGTCTTTCGATATTGTAGCTTATTTTGGTCTTCCTTGAGAACTTTTCTTCAACCTTCTACTCTTGGAAGTATTGGTGGTGAGATCTTCTCATGGATTTTTGATTCTACTACTTTTGTATTCGAGCTCCTAGTCCTTATTCTTCTTCTTCCAATACTAGAAGTTCTTCAATGAGATCTTCTCCTAATCTCTTTACCTTCAAGTTTGCTTTAGGTGTTGGATTGACTCTGAATAAGATACCCTTCCTAAATTTCTTGTAGGAAGTTTCCCAACTCATTGAATCTTCTTTCCCTGCAAAAAAATATTAGTAATGAAATATTAATATGCTTTTGAATCAAATACTCTCTTCTAGAGTCTTCTTTAGGATCAAGGCTTATGTGGCCTTTTTCAATATCAAGGCTTCTATTTTCATTATCAAGGCTTCTATGGCATTTTCAGTATCAAGGATTTTGTGGCCTTTTCTTCTAGATCAAGGCTCCTATGGCATTTTCTTCAATATCAAGGCTACTGTGGCCTTTTCTTCAATATCAAGGCTACTATAGCCTTTTCTTCAATGTCAAGGCTATTATGGCCTTTTCTTCTTCTATGAAGTTCTTCAATATAGCAATGGATATATTCAATCTCCTAAATTTACCATGACTCTTCTCCAGAAGTCTTCTTCCATAGTATTATTTTCTTATAAAAGGAACTAATATCTGCACTATGAAGGCAGGTCGACCTTCGAGTAACGAAGTTGAAGCCTCATAGATTTATTTTTTAGGAGTCCCAATCATCTGAGAATTAATTTTCTACAACAAAAGAAACTTTGGGCAATAGTTAACAAATTATAGATATCCTAAATGATCTTCACTAGATGATTTATCAATATAGTGGATTGAATGTTGAGTCCTAGTCTTCACGATTTTTTCCTGCAACTATATGGAAAAACTCTGGCCAAATGTAATCTCAATATTTATAGAACTAAGATTTCTTTTAGTCCTTACTTTTGGATCTCCCTAATTCTACCACCTAGACTCTTCTAAGATTTTTTTATATTTTCTGGTCCAGTAGCATGTTAGGTTGACAAAAAACTTAGGCTCAAAGATAATGGTGGTTTTCCTATTGATCTAATGTGGCTCTGATACCACTGTTATATTTTGATGTAGTGTGCAATGGGATATGTAAATCAGAATATGCTGAATAATATGAAAGAAAGTAAATTTGTGAGATGGCTAAAATATGCTATAAATAGAAATGAAAAAATGAATACAATGTAGCTATGGAGGAAATGAACACTCCATGAATAAAGCTACTGAACTACATTACACCCATCACCAATATATGGTGATGCACACAACACTATGCTACTACCTATGAATATACTCTAAGCTTGTATATCTACTTGTTACAATGAGGCCCTTTATATAGGAAGATAGGTTCCTTGGCCAACACTCTACCTAGTTGTGCAAGGCATAGCTTACATATATACAACTTGCACATTGACACTTGTGCATTTATTACATTGCATGAAGTAATTAGATAACTTCCTCCTAAAGTAATATAATATCCTATATAATGAATATCTAATATAATATATCATGATAGAGAAATAGGTCTTACATAGGTACAAAATAAAGGAGAAGAACCTAATCAGATCCACTCATGAACTGCAAAATCATGAGAACAATTGTTCATAAAATATGCCTAACATCAAAGGTCAAAGAACTAGAAAATATTAGAAGCCATGACATGAATACTGAAGTAGCCGAAAAAGAACCAGATCAAGACTGCTCACAAGAAGAAGAAGATAATGAACCTAAGTTCATCCAATGGAAGAAGATCCATATTGAATACTAAAGTCTTCAATACCCAAATAATGTAATACAAGGGGTGTTAGAAATAGATTATATTACATCATTTGGGTCATGTAAATGTACCTTCCTAGGTACATACTTAGTTTATGAATTAGAAAATTAACCCAAATGCAACATTTCAAAATGTAAAGTAGGATATTAAGGTTAATGTGAAGAGGTGGGGCTCTACTAGGGTTTCTTGTGGAGTCTCTGCTAGGGTTTTATGATCACATGATGTTGCAATTTTTTTTCTCTTTCTTCGACTGCCATATTGTTAGGGTTCTAAATGTTCTTACTACATAGTTTTGTGTACTAACTCCACCTAGGGTGGGGGGCTTATCCCCTTTTTATGGTTACCTCTTAGGTCATCACTTCACTATTTAGTGAAGTTGTAGCTACGGAGAGCCATGACACCAATCAACAGACCCAAGAATTTTATCTTAAGAATTTTCCACAAGGTAAATTCTCTATGTTGGACATAGTTCTACCCATGTAGAATTTTGATAAAGCCTACAACTAGCTTGAGATTCACACCCTCATTGGATATTTTCTAGGGAGGAGTCCTAGTGACTCGCTAATTCATCAATAGATTCAACAAGTATGGCAATCATATGACATAATAGTTGACCACATTCAAAAACTTACTAAGGTCTTCTTTCATTTTCAGTTTTTTGAACCACAACATGTCATTTCGGGTATGAGCAAAGGTCCCTGGTAAATTAGAAATATGCTTTTAATTATTTAGCCTTGGCACCATAATTTTATAGTCTTTATTGATGTTTCCCTGTACGTTCACATTTGGGTGGAATTCCTAGGTTTTCCCTTGCCCCTTTGGCCATTCCTACCATAGCTTGTTATTCCCATTAGCAACTATGTGTGCATGAAGCCACAAAAATTATATGTTGTGCGACCTTACAAACACATGCGTTGAAATAGATCTCTCAAAGGACCTCAATGAATCTATTTATATTCAAGTTGATAAGACCTATTTTCAATAATTAGTGGTCTATATAAATCTCCCTAATATTTGTTATCATTGTCATTCCATAGCTCACAAGATAAAATAGTGCCCTCTTATAGAGAGTTGGTTCAAAAATTGAGCTCTAATAGAATTGTTCATGCCTTCGACCATAGTTAAGTCATGGTTAATATGGAATGGTCAAAGCTTCTAGCATGGCTTCTCCATTAACCATATTAATGCTTGGTGGTCACCTATCATCACCTACCAAGGTTCTTCGCTTGCATAGGTTCCCTGGGTTCATGTGCTTATATTTTTTTGTAAAGGTGTGTGATGCATCACAGATTTATTTTCTTGTCCTACCAAGGATTGGATGCCTTGGGATGAATTCAGAGTCAAATGGGCTTAAGAACTCTAAAAAGGACATGTTTGAGGTTGTCAAGGATTCTCTTCTTGACTCCATGTTTCACAATTTTTTTGTGTTTTTGTAATGACCTTGGTGGAAGGGTTGGAAGTGGTATCTAGACACTCCTCTACAAAATTACAAGGCCCATTTGGGGTATGGATGGCCCTATCCTTACCTTCCCATGATTGATAAGCTCAATCAATGGTGGAATATCTCTTTCCCTTGGCCTATTTAGATGCACAACTTCTAGATCTCTTGGATTCCTTTCTTGGAGCCCAAGATTTCATACTTTCCCAAAGTCTTCTTCACCAAGGGCTTCCTATTGGGTAGCGTCTCCAACATTTAGGCATCCTGACCCTTTTTTCCCTTTGTATCTTCAGTTAGAGGACTTTATCCATATTTTTTAGATTTGTGCTCATGCTGAATCCCTTTGTGAGTGGTTTTTATCCTTTTTTAGATCCTGTTCCTATGCCACACTTGAGTGGAAACATATAATTCTTGTAGACCCCTTTCCCTTGTCGGTTATTTTCTTTGAAGTGGTACTTTTTTCATATGGTAGCCCTATAAAACATATGGAAATCTATAAATGATTGTATCTTTGGTAAGTTTTCTTCTTTTCACATATTTGCTTTTGAGAGATCTAATATTATTTCATATGTCTTTTCAAATTGCTTTTTAGGCCAGTAAGGTGACTATGGATCTCTCTCATCTTAAAGAGCTTATTGATAATTAGGGGAACACTTTATGCATAGTCAATCAGGTTTCTCCTAAGTAGGATTATTCCCAAAGCTGGTCTAGGTCTAGGTAGCATTATTGCTTGACCCCAAATAGAACTCCTACCCCAGCTCAATGTCCCCCTCCTTATAGAGTTGACCTTGGTAACTTGACTACTCCTCTCTCTCCCCTACCTCCTCAACTCGATGCTTGGGTCAAGTCAGGTGTGATGTTTGTTGCCAATGAGAATCTATTTATTCAAAGTTGAGAAGATGTTCCCAACACTTCTTCTTTAGGATAAGGATGGGGTTCATCTCTTAATTATAATGCTAGGTGGGATCCAATCCCAGTGGTGGCTAGACTTGCGTAATGGTTCTTCACCATTGCAGGGATTCCACTTTTTTTGCTTTTGCTCTTGTGGCATGCACTCAATTGTTATTTTTTGTATGTCATCATTATGTTATCTAGTTAATAGTGTTTGCCCACCAATTTTGTAAGCTAGTTTTGATTAGTTGTTAGTTGGTTTCTTGGTTTCCTATGTTTTTTTAATATGGTAGTTTTTTTGTTGATGGCATTGGCCATGTGGTGTGTTTATCCACCTCTTTTTTTATTTGTAAAAATGTATTCTATTACTTCTTTAATATAATGCCTTTTTACATCAAAAAATGCAAAGTAGCTTTTAAACTTTTTTTCTCTTTCTTTCCCTTGCACTTGATGGTTGGCCTTGCCTAGCCTACATGTTTGAAAATACTAAAAATAATATGGCCTAGATTGTATGTTTGAAAAGAAATTTAAAAAAATAAAAAAATAACAAAATCTTAGTTTTATTTTGGGGGGGATTTGAAAATATCTTAGGAAACTCTATAGAAACAACCTGAAATCTCCTTGGGCCAATGTTCAATCTTTGATATGATTCAAAAATATGGTTTAGAATTATTGTATTTAGTCTTTTGACCTATTACAACTATCTTCATAGTCCTAGAGAAAAGGTAAAAAAACCTAAAAATGGGCTTTTAAAATAAATTTGGTATTTTCCTCTTTTTTGCACCTGTGGTTAAGAAATCAATGATAAAATCACTACAAGTAGGCAAGTTTCTTGCCATTGAGAAAAAAACTTTTTGGTCATGAATTCCCACAATTTTTGCAAGAACTCATGATTTTTTATGAGTTTTAAAACTATATTAACGATAATAATATCTCTCCTCATAATGGATGCTCTAGAAGGCCTTTGCAGTTGAGGAAGATGCTTTTGAATCTCCCTCATAATCTAGAAGTTGTCCATCGATATTCATATATTTAGATTTAATCCTTTGTAATTTTAGCAAATGATTCTTCATTGGATGCCCTTCCCTCTTGCAATATATGCAAATTATGTTTGACTTCTTTGAAGACTTAGCCTAGGCCTTGGACCCCTAGGTATTAGACTCCTTAGATATGATTTCCTTTGCATGATCATGTATTTCTAAAGTACCACCATAATTCCTCTTTTCCACCCAAAAATGAACTAGGAGAGAGAAAATTTGATCAAGAGCAAGAGTTTTTTAGATTGAAGAACATAGGAATCATATAAACTATGAGGTTCAACATCTAAAATAAGAGATATTAACAAGGAAAATATTCACGTATTCCACACCATATTTCTTTGTGCCTCCAAAAAATGCAATATATACTCTCATTGCCTTAAATATTGCAATATAGTACTCAATTTTATTAAATTCAACCAATTTAAGAGAAGAAAGCTCTAATTCCAAACAGTTGACTTTAGTTGTATTTATTTTTCCAAATAACTCATGAAATTTTGACCATACCTTAATAGGTTCACTCTCCTCTTTGATTTGTAAAAATAATTATGGTTCAATCAATAAGGAATATATTCTAAGAGCTTCTTCTTCCCTTTGTTGGCAAGTTTCTTCATCAAGGATTGTTACGTTATCTTCTATAAAGATGCATTGTAGGTTCGTACTATGTACCAAGCCAATCATTTGAGTGACCAAATACTGTAATTTTTTCCATTAATATGAGTAACTAGGGCTTGATGATCCATCTTACATAATCTAACCCCTAACACTATAATAAGTTCTTGAACTGATGCTACCTGTGTATAAAGCTCATGTGATTTGAAAACAAGGGGCTCAAAATGATTTAAAATGCAAAGGTTTTGGGCTCTGAAATATTTTCCCTAACGGACCTCAAGAAAGCAAAAGTTAAATCCCCTAAAATTAGAAAAATAAAATCTAATTGCTCACTTCCACTTGGTATTCTATGGATGGTGTCCTCCACTTATGTTTTGCTACTTCAGTACCTCTTATCCTATGTGGTAGTCATAATTAGTACTTCATGATTGGTTGAAAGATATTAAATATGAGAAATAAATATATGAATGGCACCAAGAGGCTCTATGCCAACCAACATATCAACTTCATATCCAATAAAATACGTAAAATATATGGTAAAATTCAAACCCTAGTCCCTATTGTGCCAAACATGAAGCACTACTCATTGTGCTCCAATAGTGTTCAAGGATGGATTGGCATAATGAATTTTTTGTCCCTTATTTCCATATCAAAATTGTAGAAAAATAGCTATAAAGGAGTTCAAACACAAGAACTTAATCCCTAGAATCAATCTAGTACCTAATATTTTGCTATAAACATAAGTTACATAGTCATGTTTCCTTCATAGAAACAATGTTAAATGACCTCCTATGATAGCAAAATAAAAGGTAGGTATAATTTGAATTTATGACCTCTTACTTCCAACCATCAGTACAAATCACCATGACACTTCTATGATAAATTAAAATCTAGATTGTTCAAATTTATGTCATCTATCTTTAATCTTGGATGCAAAAACTCATTTCTCCCTTGTAAAATCAATTTGTGATGAATTAAACCCATATTTTTTTTATCCTATATCACCTTAGCACATCCTTCCATATTCATCCTATTGAGATGGATATATGCACCATCTTCATGGAGAAGGACTTTGCACACCCTGGTTCACACCAAGCCAAAGTAGGGCACTTATGCCAAACCATCCTTTTTAATTTTAAAAATGACTACCAATTATGTAAGGCTTGCAATATTCTTACAAACCCTCTATTTTTTGATGCATTTGGTGACATGATACTATGGTCTCTCCAACTAGAAATCCAAAATAATTTCTCAAAAATGCAAGGCTTTATTCCTCTAGTACATTTGCAAAAGCAGCTACAAAAAATAATAAATAAACTTGTTTGCCTCTTGTGAAAATGGCTTATGAGGCATTGAGGAGAGAATTGTCCAAGGGTTTGAATATTAAAATGGATGTTCTAGTTTTAATATTGAGGTTTTTGAGGTTTTTTAAAACTTCTTGTATCTTTTGGTGTTTTAAAAACAAATCCATTTTATTTTCTCTTTTGGATTCTATCCAATAGCTGTTGATGAGGATTGGTATAAAAAATTATTTTAAAACCTTAGGCATTCTTAAAACTTCAGGTTGCAATCCAACTCACATCCATTCTCTAGAAGCTTTAGTTATCATATATTTATCTAAATATATTCTCAAAAGCTTTAGTTAGCTCTCATTTAAGCTATGTTGGACGTTACTTTTTATTAGCACCTTTTATCAAATATTGGATATGTCTCTTTGCAACTACCAATGATTTGAAAGATCTTGTAATTAAGGCATGTATTTGCCAATATAAACACCAATTGTTGAATAATATAACCAAAAATTTTTCTTCCAAACAATGCATGATATTTTTAATCCTTTTATTTCATGCATAATTTGTTAATATTGTAGTTCATTATTTTTTACCAAGTCACATTTTTATGCATAACACTTGTGCTTACCATTGCTTTTGAATTTCTTGGTAGTTTTAGAATTTTAATTATCAAAAGTCTCGTCTCTCACAACTAGTGGTTTGGCTTGTTGTTACAAATAATTCATCCATAAAATAGGTTAGGTGGGTCTGCATGGAACCCACTTGCATGTGGAATTTTCACTCTTTGAAAGGAATTTTTCCTTATAGACTCCAATTTAGGAACCTCTATGCTCATCATCGCATAACACATCACTTACAAGAATGATGGTGTCAAGCTCTTTGTCTTTCTTTGTTTACTTTGAACTTGACCTAGCAGTAATTAGCCATGGTGGATCACATGGGACCAAGCACCTACACTAGTATGAGATGGAATCAATATTTCCCACACTAATTCGTGTTCACCTCACATATTTTCTTCTTCTCCACCCTCTTTTCTAGAAAATAAACCCTATACTCAACCTCCACCTTCATAATTATGTATCCTTTTGGTATACCCCTACTCTTTGCTTTAGAATTTCACGGTACCTTCCTACATTCTTGTTCCCCCTTCTCCACTTCCTTCATGTTTGAGATTTATTTGGAAGATAATTTTTAGTTCATGATCATGCCCCTCTTGTTTGATTTCATCATGATTTTGGGTTCTTTTCCAATCATGGGAATCATTTGGATACTTCAGCTTTGGAGTTGTCATTATCTCTTCATTTGACCATGACCCTTTTGTTTTGATTACTTTGATCATGGAATCATGGGTACCCCTACAGTTGAATTTATCTTTATGATGTGTTTCTCATTCCATGTAGTACTTTTGCTTTCCATTTTGTCTAAGATTTTTTTGACAACATGTCTTACCAATAATTTTAGAGCAAAACCACCACATAATTATATGTAGAAATGAATTGGAATATGATGCTTTCGTTTTTGGGAGGAATGATGAGGATTGGTATAGGTAATCATTTTAAAACCTTAGGAATTCTTAAACTGTGAGCCTGAATCCAAATCACACCCATTCTCTAGAAGCTTCAGTTGTTATCTCTTTCTCTAGAAGATATTCCCAATAGCTTTAGTTAGCTCTCAGTTAAGCTATGTTGGGTGTTATTTGTTATTAGAACCTTTTATCAAAGATTAGATATACCTATTTGCAACTACCAATGATTTGGAATATCTTGTTATTTGGGTATGTATTTGCCTATATAAACACCAATTGATGAATAATATAATCAACATTTTTGCTTACACATCAATAGTATAGATTATAGGGTAGACTACTTGGCTTCTATGAAATAAGAAAATAAGAACCTAAATGTTATAGATAGAGCCTTGGTGCCAAAGAAGTTATGGGTAGGATTTCATACTTAGCAGAGACCTTTGAGTTGTTCGACAATGTTGTAAAAATGGTTTGAAAATATTTTTGATGCATAGGAATGCAAGGATGTCTTGATTGGTTACATTCAAAAAATAATTATGTAGAACAAAATATGATAGATATAGACTAACAGTCAATGTTTTAGGTTTTTTCGTAAAATTTTAAGGGGGTCCTAGTTTAGCACTTTCACTAATTTTATCTCTAAGTACCTCATAAAAAAAATTGTTCTTCCCTCTAAAATTTAAATTTTTAAAATTCATACCTATAATATTCTAGGGAATAGTTGTTTGGATCAACAAGAAAATATGGGCATGTATACATGTGCTTAGATTATCATTATGCAACTATGTGTATATAACAAGGTTCACAAATGAGGCATCTTTGGTTAGCAAGCTTAATGGGTATGGTCCTTTCACTTTATCTTCGAAGTGCTATTCTTGGAAATATGCATAACAAGAGAGACATAAGTCTTACACACATGGGAGGTCTCAGGTTTTATCTCCCCATCAAATCCTTTTTGTTGACTATGATGGTATCATATTGATTGACGATGTGGCAACCCCTAATGACATGGAAACCTTGATGATATGGCACTAAATGATATAACATATTTACATGCATGTGATGGCATGATAGTGGTATAGATATGAGACATGGCATTTTGTACAATTAATGTAGTAATCTATATATTTGACTTAGTAATCAATGTTGAGCAAGGTGTTGCAAGAGTTTTGTCATTGTTGTCAACACAGTCAGTTAGATCCAATGATGCAGTGGATAGGCAGTTCAGAAGTCATTCAGATGTAGAGGACAGAAGTTCAAAGGTTATTCAGAACATGGACAGTGAGTTTCCCAGAAGACCATAGTTGCCTTTTTGCAAAAAATCAAAGAAAAAGACAAGTAAGAAAACTGTCGCGATATCGCGACATGTTTTCTATCGCGATTTCACGACATGTCGAAGGAGAGAGAAGGCGCAAAGAAAATTGTCATGATTTCGCGACATGGCCGAGGAGAGAGAAGATGCAAGGAAAACTGTCACGATTTCGCGACATGTTCGAAAGAAAAGCGCTAAGGCAGAAAACTATCGCGATTTCGTGACATGTTCGGAAGAAAAGTGCTAAGGAAGAAAACTATCATGATTTCACGACATGTTCGGAGAAAAAGCTCCAAGGAGGAAAAGTGTCACGATTTCGTGACATGTCGGGTTTTCGCGACCCGAAGAGGAGAGAGAATGTACGAAGGCAAGTATGTCACGATTTCGTGACATGTTATGTTTTCACGGGCGAAAGTCAGAAAAGAAGCCAAGGCAGTGAAAGTGTCACGATTTCGCGACATGTTCCGTTTTCGCTGGTAGCTGAGAAGAAAAGCGTACGAAAGCCAAAAGTGTCACGATTTCGTGATAGGTTGCAAGAAAAGCCTTCGAAAGCTGAAAGCGTCATGATTTCACGATAGGATGAAAGGAAAATGTATGGATGGAAAAAGTGTCATGATTTCATGACAGGCAGTAGTGAAGTAGCTAGCAGGATGAAGATGTCACATTTTCGTGACATGTCACGGTTTCGCGACTCTAGGAGGAGAGAGACTGTACGGCGCCAAAAATGTCATGATTTTATGACAAAAATGGAGAAGAAGGCCTAGAAGCAAAAAGGGTCACGATTTCATGACAAGAGTGAGAATGACGTCAGCGAAAGTTAGAAGTGTCACGATTTCATGACAAGAAAGGTGGCAAAGCTATCAAAGGCCAAAAGTGTCACGATTTCATGATAGCAAGGACAAGAAGGCGTACGGATGTAAAAGGTGTCACGATATCGTGACATGTTGGAGTTTCACGAGGAAAGCTACAGAACCAGAGGAACGGTTGAAGCCGACAGAGTTAAATCTGGGCTGACATTCATTAGGGTTTTTGAGCTGACATTTATTAGGGTTTTGAAGCCGACATTCTAGGGTTTGTAGTCGACTAAATTTAGGGTTTTTCAGTCGACTAAGTTTAGATCTTTGCTCATGATTTTATGCTATAAAAGGAGGACAGTTTCGAGACTTGAGTAGAAGTGTGAATTAGGTCTACTGCATAGAAAGTGAATCATGTCGATCGACTATTCGGTAGCAGAGTGTGCGAAGTATTAGCGAAGAAGCAGAAGTGATAGTTCGATGTGTTGAAGCGAAGTGCGAGAGGGTGGGGTTTGTGTGATAAAGTTAATAAGTTTGACTGTGTAAGCGAAGTGCGAAAGGCAGTTGTGAAGTAGCAGACTGGTTGTGCGAAGCTTTTGCGTAGCAGTAGAGTGCATATAAACTGTGGACTGTGTGATAAGGTGAAAGTATTATTACTATAATTTTCAATTATTTCTATTGAAGTCCAAGTTGCAGCTTGGCTTAAGGAGTTGGTGCTCCTTCCAGTAGTTGCTGGTGAATTGGGGGTTGGTGCTCCTTTCTGTAGGTGCAAAAAAATTGAGGGGTTGGTGCTCCTTCCAGTTGGTGCTGGCAAATAAATTGTAAAGTTGTTGCTTTGCATAGGCTGGATTTGGATGGTAGTCCAAGCAACCATTTTTGAGGAGTAGCCACTTTGGTGAACCTCGTTAAATCTATGTTGTGTGTGATGCTTTCTTGTTGTATCTGGTTTAAATTTGCTTTATTTTAGTTTTTAGTATTGCAAGTTTAAATTGTTAAAAGATCACACTGATTCACCCCCCTCTCAGTGTCACTGTGAGTTCAACAATTGGTATCAGAGCCAAGTTCCTGTACAGGCTCAATCAGCTAGGGTGTTCCTGGTAGTGACGCTATGGCAGGTGGTGAAGGTTTCTCCTCAAACAAAGCACCATTGTTTGATGGAACAAATTATGTGTTCTGGAAGATCAGGATGCAGACATATCTTCGAGCTTTGGGATTTGACATCTGGAATGCAGTAGTCAATGGCTACATAGCTCCTACCACTGCTCCAACCGACAGCACCGATAAAAAGGCTTTTGAAAATGACTCTAAAGCAAAAAATGCCATCATGTGTGGACTAGTGGACAGTGAGTTGGTCAAAATCATAAATTGTGAATCAGCAAAAGATGTTTGGGACAAACTAGAGAATATTCATGAGGGAGATGACAAGATCAAGGAAGCCAAGCTGCAAACTCATCGAGCTCAATTCGAATCTTTAAAAATGACCAATGATGAGAACATAGAAGCCTTCATGCAGAGAGTTAATGGAATCACTAATTCAATCAGAGGTCTTGGAGAAGAGTTGGATGATGCTACTATCATGAAAAAGGTTTTAAGATCGCTTCCCCAAAGGTTCGATTCTAAAGTCTCTGCCATAGAAGAAGCTAAAGACTTAAATCACTTTAGTATGGATGAGATGCATGGTTCTTTGACTGCTTATGAAATGAGAATCGGAAGGTCTAATCCCACAGATAGAGAAGCAGCATTTAAAGCTCTAAAAGGTAAAGACACAAAACAAGAATCTGAAGAAGAAGAAACTTCAGATGAAATGGAAGCAAATTTTGTCAAAAAACTGAGAAAGGGCAAAGGAAAATACAGAGGAAAACTACCTTTTAAATGTTTCAACTGTGGGGGTATTGGACACTTTGCAACCAAATGTCCTCTCAATGAGAAGGACAAAGGTGAGGAAACTTCACATCAAGAAAAAGGTGAATGGAGGAAGAAATCTAACTTCAGAAAAGGCAATTTCAAAAAGAAAAGCTTTATATCCAGGAATGCATATTCCTCAGAAGACAGTTCTAGTGAGGATTCTGAAGAAGGAACAGGTGAAGCTCTATTCATGGCATTTGAAGTAGAAAATTCTGAAGAGGCAGAAATCTCAGAGAAGAAAGAAGGTATGAACTCTAAAGTGTCTGTTGAAAAAACTGAGGCTGAAGTTGATCTAGAAGGTGAGCTAGTTTCTGCTCTTATAGAATGGAAATCTGAGAAAAGAAAGAATAAAAAACTGTCAAGAAAGCTTGAGGATGCAAATGACATTATAACCAGTTTAAAAACACAGACAGAAGAGTACAAGAAAATGTTCGAAGATCTTGAAGTTCAGGTAACCATGAAGATAGATTACTATTGTAAACTGGAAGAAGAAAATGTTGGTCTTCGAATTCAGATACAAGAGCTGGATCAAAAAATTAGCTGCCATTACAAACGTGAAGAAAGTGCGATGAAGCTGGACAAAATCCTAAGCGATCAAAGACCCACAGGTATCAAATTTGGTCTGGGCTTTATTGAAGGAGAATCATCAAACGGACCAAAAGCCAGAAATGTTGAATGTGTAAGGAGTGAAGACAAGGAACAGGCTGTTGAAAGAAAAACAAATCATGCAAAAGAAAGCAGTAATGCCAGGCCTGAAAGGAGAACTGACAATGATGGCTTTACCAAGGTCACACATCAAAAGAAAAGAAGATCTATGGCTCCTGCAACAACTTGGCAAAGACCTTCTTTCAGGTTCAATCATTACTTTTATGGTTTCTGTTTCAAATGTAATGGTTATGGACATAAAATTGTTGACTGCAAGTATAATGTAGGACCAAGAAGTTTCACTAGTAGAAATACTTTTGCTCCTCTAATAAGTTATGCAGTAGAATGCTTTAATTGTCACAACTTTGGGCATATTGCTAGAAACTGTCATAGTACCTCTGTTTCAAATCAATCTCAGAAAAGAAGAGTTCAACCATATAGGGCAAAACAAAATAGAAATCTTTCTGAAAGATATGTGCAAGATTCTGAAAAGGGGAAATCCAAGCTAGAGCCCAATACCATAGTCAAAATAGAATGGAAACAGAAAGAACAACTCAGGGAAGAAAAGGAATCTCTAATAGTACAGACAACTTTCAAGGCTCAGAATAAATGTGTTCCATGGATTCTTGATAGTGGTTGCTCAAGTCATATGACAGGTGATAAACAGAAGTTTGAAAAACTACAAAAATATGAGGGTGGCTCTGTAAAGTTCAGAAATAATGATGGAGCCAAGATAATCGGAAAAGGATCTGTCAAAATTAGTGATGGGAAAATCAAGTCAGAAGAAGTTCTATTTGTGGATGGTTTGAAACACAATCTGTTAAGTGTGAGTCAAATCTGTGATAAAGGACACGAAGTAGTCTTCAAGAAGCAGGGTTGTGAAGTCAAAAAAATAAATAGTGGGAAATTAATAGCAACTGGCTCAAGGACGTCTGGAAATCTGTACACACTCTCAAAATCTTCAGAAGGTACGTGTTTCATTGGACAAGAAGAAGAGAACTGGTTGTGGCACAAGAGGCTTGGACACATAAGTTTCGATAACTTGGTGAAAATCAGCTCGAAACAAGCAGTGAGAGATATTCCAATCATTAGAAAACCTTCAAATAGTGTCTGTGCCTCATGTCAGAAGGGAAAGCAAACCAGAGTTTCATTCAAAACAAAAGAGTACCACACTAGCAAGCCTTTGGAACTTATACATACAGACTTATGTGGACCCATGAGAACACAAAGCATAAATGGAGACAAATACTTTATGTTGTGTATCGATGATTATTCCAGAATGACCTGGATATTTTTCTTAAAAGATAAAACAGAAGCTTTTGAAATGTTCAAATCTTTCAAACATCTAGTTGAGAATGAAACAGGAAAAAGGATCAAATGTTTACGATCAGATAGAGGAGGAGAATTCATTTCGAATGAATTTTTAGAATACTGTGAAAAACATGGTATCAGGAGACAATATTCAGCAGCTAGAACTCCCCAGCAGAATGGTGTGGTAGAAAGAAAGAACAGAACTGTACAGGAAATGGCACGCACTATGCTGGCAAAAAATAAAATAGCAGACAGATTCTGGAAAGAAGCAGTTCACACAGCAGTATACCTCCAAAACAGATATATGTTAAGAACTCATGAAAGCAAAACACCTTATGAGTTGTGGTTTGGTAGAAAAGCAACAACAAAACATCTCAAAGTATTTGGCTATAAGTGTTACATCAGAAAAACTGATGACAACCTTGGGAAGTTTGAAAATAGAGCAGATGAAGGTGTTTTTGTTGGGTATTCTTCAAAAAGCAAAGCTTACAAATGCTACAACAAGAGACTCAAGAAAATCGTGGACAGTGCAGATGTTAAATTCGATGAAGGTGGGAAACAAATAGTTAACTTTGAAGAAAACTACCCAATCTACGAAGAAGTCATTGAAGGAGATGAGGTGAATGAAACAGAAAATAAATCTACGGTTGATTCAGATAACTTATTCGATGACTCAGAGGTGCAAGAAAACAAGAAATTCAAAACAGGCAGCTGGCAAAAAAATCATCCAAGAGACCAAATAATTGGAGATCCCACAGCTGGTGTTCAGACAAGAAGGAAAGTAATGAGTAATTACTCTCTTTTATCCAACATTGAGCCCAAAAACATAGATGAAGCAAGCAAAGATGATAGCTGGATGAAGGCAATAAATGAAGAGTTAGATCAGATTGAAAAGAACAGAACTTGGGAATTAGTACCTAGACCTGCGAATAAGAATGTAATCGACACCAAATGGATATTTCAAAACAAATTAAATGAAGATGGATAGGTCATTAGGAACAAAGCAAGACTGGTTTGTAAAGGATATGCACAGGTCGAAGGCATTGATTTTGAAGAGACGTTTGCACCAGTGGCCAGATTAGAAGCTATTAGAATGTTTCTGGCCTTAGCAGTCCACAAGAACTTCAGAGTTTATCAGATGGATGTAAAATCTACCTTTTTAAATGGGAAACTCGAAGAAGAGGTCTATATTGAACAACCAGATGGCTTTCAAATTAGTGAAGATCCCAACCTTGTCTGCAAATTAAAGAAAGCATTATATGGATTAAAACAAGCACCACGGGCATGGTATGCAAGGCTAGACAACTATCTCTCTCAACAGGGATTCAAGAAAGGGTTGGTCGACAGTAATCTGTATGTGAAAACAGAAGGTGGGCATCTCATAGTTCTTGTTGTCTATGTCGATGATATCATATTTGGCAACAGCAAAGATGAATCTTGTAAAGACTTAGCACATAAGATGCAGAATGAATTTGAAATGTCTATGATTGGTGAACTGTCTTATTTTCTTGGGTTACAAGTTAATCAAAATGAGAAAGGCATTTTCATTTCCCAAATCAAATATGTGAAAGAGATGCTAAAAAGGTTCACAATGGAGGACTAGTAAGCCAGTTAGCACTCCCATGACAACAGGCTGCAAGTTGAGTAAAGAAGACAAATCTCCACCCGTAGATCAAACCATGTATAGATCAATGATAGGAAGCTTACTATATTTAACAGCTACCAGACCTGATATTCTACAGGCAGTTTGCATGGTAGCAAGATTTCAGGCCAGTCCCAAAGAGACTCATGTGACAGCTGTAAAAAGGATTCTTCGGTATCTCAAAGGCACCATGGAGTATGGGTTGTGGTATCCAAAAGGCAAAGACTTCACTCTTATATCATATTCAGATGCAGATTGGGCAGGTTGTGTTGATGATAGGAAGAGTACAAGTGGAGGTGCTTTTTATCTTGGTGACAGGTTGGTTGCTTGGCACAACAAGAAACAAGAGTCAGTTTCTTTATCAACAGCTGAGGCAGAATATATTGCAGCAACAACTTGTTGTACACAAGTTTTGTGGATGAAACAAACTTTGAAAGATCTTGGTATTAATTTCAGTGAACCAATATCAGTTAAGTGTGATAACACCAATGCAATTAACATCTCCAAGAATCCAAGTAATGCACTCACGGACAAAACACATTGCTATAAGGTATCATTTCTTGAAGGAGAAAGTTGCAGAAGGAGAAGTTAAATTGGATTTTGTCCCAACCACAGAACAAGTAGCAGATATTTTTACAAAACCATTGCCCAAGGAAGTGTTTGAGTACCTTCGAAGCAAATTAGGAGTAGTCACACTTCCCAAGAAGTGACTAGCTACAGGGATCACTTTCTCAGGGGGAGCATTTGAATATTTGCCTATTCCTTTGCTCATGATCATAATTTGTGCTAAGTGCAACAAATTGTGCCTGAGAATTGTATGTATGGACTCAGGGGAGTCTGCAGCAGCCCTTTGGTATTATTGACAAAGGGGGAGAAGAGTTCCAGGAATTTACACAGGTGTTGCCAACAATTCCAAAGGGGGAGATTGTTGAGCAAGGTGTTGCAAGAGTTTTGTCATTGTTGTCAACACAGTCAGTTAGATCCAATGATGCAGTTGGACGAGCAGTTCAGAAGTCATTCAGATGCAGAGGACAGAAGTTCAAAGGTTATTCGGAACATGGACAGTGAGTTTCCCAGAAGACCATAGTTGCCTTTTTGCAAAAAATCAAAGAAAAAGACAAGTAAGAAAACTGTCGCGATATCGCGACATGTTTTCTATCGCGATTTCGCGACATGTCGGAGGAGAGAGAAGGCGCAAAGAAAATTGTCATGATTTCGCGACATGGCCGAGGAGAGAGAAGGCGCAAGGAAAATTGTCACGATTTTGTGACATGTTCGAAAGAAAAGCGCTAAGGCAGAAAACTGTCACGATTTCGTGACATGTTCGAAAGAAAAGTGCTAAGGCAGAAAACTGTCGTGATTTCGCGACATGTTCGGAGAAAAAGCTCCAAGGAGGAAAAGTGTCACGATTTCGTGACATGTCGGGTTTTCATGACCCAAAGAGGAGAGAGAATGTACGAAGGCAAGTATGTCACGATTTCGCGACATGTTATGTTTTCACGGGCGAAAGTCAGAAAAGAAGCCAAGGCAGTGAAAGTGTCACGATTTCGTGACATGTTTCGTTTTCACTGGTAGCTGAGAAGAAAAGCGTACGGAAGCCAAAAGTGTCACGATTTCATGACAGGTTGCAAGAAAAGCCGTCGAAAGCTGAAAGCGTCATGATTTCGTGACAGGATGAAAGGAAAATGTACGGATGGAAAAAGTGTCACGATTTCGCGACAGGCAGCAGTGAAGTAGCTAGCAGGATGAAGATGTCACATTTTCGTGACATGTCACGGTTTCGCGACTCTAGGAGGAGAGAGACCCGGTGCCCAGAAAATGCTCAGTGATTTCACGAATCGGAGAAGAAGGCCTAGAAGCAAAAAGGGTCACGATTTCGTGACAAGAGTGAGAATGACGTCAGCGAAAGTTAGAAGTGTCATGATTTCGTGACAAGAAAGGTGGCAAAGCTATCAAAGGCCAAAAGTGTCATGATTTCGTGACAGCAAGGACAAGAAGGCGTACGGATGTAAAAGGTGTCACGATATCGTGACATGTTGGAGTTTCGCGAGGAAAGCTACAGAACCAGAGGAACGGTTGAAGCCGACAGAGTTAAATCTGGGCCGACATTCATTAGGGTTTTTGAGCCGACATTTATTAGGGTTTTGAAGCCGACATTCTAGGGTTTGCAGCCGACTAAATTTAGGGTTTTTTAGCCGACTAAGTTTAGATCTTTGCTCATGATTTTACGCTATAAAAGGAGGACAGTTTCAAGACTTGGATGTCGAAGTGTGAATTAGGTCTGTCGTGCGTAGAAAGCGAATCGTGTCGATCGACTGTTCGATAGCAGAGTGTGTGAAGTATTAGCGAAGAAGTAGAAGCGATAGTTTGACTGTGTTGAAGCGAAGTGCGAGAGGCAGTTGCGAAGTAGCAGACTGGTTGTGCGAAGCTCTTGCACAGCTGAAGCAGAGTGCATACAAACTACAGACTGTGTAATAAGTTTGACTGTGTCGAAGCGAAGTGCGAAAGGCAGTTGCGAAGTAGCAGACTGGTTGTGCGAAGCTTTTGCGCAGCAGAAGCAGAGTGCATATAAACTACGGACTGTGTGATAAGGTGAAAGTATTATTACTGTAATTTTCAATTATTTCTATTGAAGTCCAAGTTGCAGCTTGGCTTAAGGAGTTGGTGCTCCTTCCAGTAGTTGCTGGTGAATTGGGGGTTGGTGCTCCTTTCTGTAGGTGCAAAAAAATTGAGGGGTTGGTGCTCCTTCCAGTTGGTGCTGGCAAATAAATTGTAAAGTTGTTGCTTTGCATAGGCTGGATTTGGATGGTAGTCCAAGCAGCCATTTTGAGGAGTAGCCACTTTGGTGAACCTCATTAAATCTGTGTTGTGTGTGATGCTTTCTTGTTGTATCTGGTTTAAATTTGCTTTATTTCAGTTTTTAGTATTGCAAGTTTAAATTGTTAAAAGATCACACTGATTCACCCCCCTCTCAGTGTCATTGTGAGTTCAACATTCAATAAGTGGATCCTAAGGTGGCATGTGGTATTCTATGTAGATGACATGGTAGTCCATGCAGATAATATGGTACAACATATCGTGACTAGTGTAGGCACTGGCTCAAATAATGACATGCATAAATCATGAGGTGACATGTGGTAGATAATGCAAGGGTTGACAAAGGTGCTAACATGAAAAATTCTTATTGGATTGATGTGGTAGGTCATATAGTGACTAATATGACAAGTTTTATCCTACTAGACACATAAATATGGATTTTGTTGATCACATTTAGTTAACACATCAAACTTGACAAACAATTGGTATGGTCAATAGCAAACTTGGCACCACATGAAATTTTGAATAAATTGGGATATGACAAGCGACACAATTTGGTTCATAGATTATGCAATAAATTAGATCATGATGAGTAGCATCATGCAATTTGCTAGTATGTCATGCAGTTAGGGCACCTTGGCACCCCTCAGCTGCACATGTAATTACATGTAGTAGCCTCAACATTCATTGTAGTTATTGAATTGTTTTTTGTTTTTAAAATACTTCAAATGCATTTTCTGTGATTTTAGGGTAAATAGGTTGGATAGTAGATTGATTCTACGGGATCAAGTTCAGGAGTGAAGAATTTCACCCATAAATATCATGAAGAACTTACTTTTTATGAACCAATTTCTTGTCACTATAGAGTTGCTTCACCTCTTAAGAATAAATATTGCAAGTCCCTTCCATCACATATTTGAGAAACCCCTTGATTTGAAGTAGAGCTTTAATCTTGATCTTCTAGATAGTATTTTTTGGACCACTTAGAAGGGCACATTGTGATCCATAATTTTTCAATCTAAATATAAAATTTGGATGTAATTGTGACAAAAAACAATACCATTAATGTAGAGATCTCAAAAAAAATTGTGATTTGAAAATAAAATAGGTTCAAAATGATTTCATATGCAAAGTTATGGTTTTCAAAAAATTTATCCAAGTCTACATATTCAAGATGATATATGCTCAATTGCTAGAGTTTTAATGGTGTTGATGTTCAATTGATGAGAATATTTGGCTCTCACTTCCTATAATTGCGATAAAACTATTTATTAAAACACTACAATGTGGTTTATTGTGGTGACTTTTTTGCAATGTAATATGTGTGGAATCCAATACAATACCATATAACTAATTAAAAATGTTGACTTGTAATATGGATACCAAGGTTTAACTCTTGTAAAATGGCATATACATAATAGTTAAATATTATTTTATGGTTTATTGAAATACCTTACATGTTCATTACATATTACAAGTGGAACTATTACAATTTATTATATATTTAAGAATGAATAAATTCAATGTATTATTTATGTTGAGTATTACATTATTTGGTACATGTAAATGTACCCCCATGGTACCTTTATGGTACAAATGTAAATATGTAATAGATTAGTGTTGAGTCTATATTTTAGGTGAGTGATTTATATTTTTCCTTTCGTGTAAGTGTTAATGTGTAGGAAATGCAAGTATCATGTAAGAGTGCAATGTGCAGTAAATGCAAAAGTGTCATGTAAGTTAGAGTGTAAGTGTATATTGAGAGGATGTATACAAGTGTCATGTATGTAAGTATGAAAATATGTAATGTGAGGATGTGCACAAGTGTCTTGTACTAGGAGTGCATGTATAAGTGTAAGTGTCATGTAGAAGTGTGCAAGTATCATAGAGTCAAGTGTCCATGTAAGAAGAAAGTGAAGAGTCTAGTATGCAAATGGCAAGATGATAAGCCAAAGGTCATGGAACTTGTCATATGGAGAGAAATAGTCAAGTACTTGAAGATTCATATTACTATGGCTATATTATGGAGACAAAGCTCCATGAAAAAGTAATCATGTATTGTATCTGATTGTAAAAAGAAGACATAAAAAAGTGAATAAAGCTTGTATACAGATTTTTGAGCAATTAATATTATAAGTATTCTTCATACATAGTTCATGAATGATTTTTGCCATTTACTTTCATATTTGATATTATAAGCTAATGTTATTTTATTATTATATTGGTCTTGATATACATATTAGATTGCTCATATATAATTCTACTCTTCATTATTGATATTTTGACCTTTAATATTGTGGCTTCTTTATATTGGGACCTATGATATTTTTTGGTAGTAAGGCTTAAAAACCAATAGTGGTATTAGAGCTACCATTTAACTTTATCTATTTTTATAGAGTTATTTTATTAGCTACCATAATCATCATTTAAATTTACCTATTCTTGATAGAGTTAATTTAGAGTCTATCCACTTTGAAGGTAGTGAAGACTTTGACTCTATTTTAAAAGGTCTGATTGAGTAGAGATTGAGGGGACAAAGACTTAGTCATCCTAATTTGGATGCTAGGGTCTTTCCACTTGGTTTAAGGAAAAAGGAATACCAATGAAGACTAGGAATTAGCTAAGTTGATTGAGGTCCAACTCAAAATATAGTTGGAAATTGATAGAGAGAGCCAACTCAGATGAAATTTGGACATTTGAGGATATTCAAGGTCACCCTGATCATATTTTAGATTCTCTAGAGAAGAAAAGGAGAATCACTATTGAATATTGTAAGAAAACCAACTTAGGAGAAAGTTGGTCATTCGAGGACATTCATAGTCACCCTGATATTGATATTGGGTTCTCTAGAAAGGAGGAGAATCATATTTGGTTCTTAGGTTCAACCTAAGACATTGCATAAATATTTTAGAGATTAAGAAAATATTGAGAAGCATCAAAGCTTCCTACAAAGATAGAGAATCACTTTAATTTCTTGAGTACAAAGTTTAAGCAATATATTGAGAAGTATTCTATCTTCCTATAGAGATTAAGTAGTAGTATACAGAGATAAGAGGAGTACTAAAAAATATAAAGAAGAAACCTCTAGAAATAAGGAAAGATAGAGGCATATAAAAGTTTTGGTTATTAAAAAAACTAGAAACATCAGGTTGATTGAAATATTATCAATCTTAGCTTGATATATTCGAATAAGTTTTTAAAAAAATCTTATTCTAAACAAGCAAATAATACTTAATAGTGTTGAGAAAGTAGAGTAGCACTGTCTAGAATCTCATAGGAGATAACAAGCAAAGAATATTAAGGTACATTCAGTGTCTATTTTTTGAAGCCATAATTCACATAGAGGAAGCAGATGATATTGAAGTATAGGCCTAAGCAACTAAGAATAGGAATGGCCTAAGCATCCAATATAAGAAGATAGATCCAACACAACCAAGTAAAGAAGAAAGGTCTAATCAACCAACATAAAGGAAGAGGTTCAAGCAGTCAACATAGAATATTAGTTTACATGGACTACATAGGGAATGAAAATTATAACAAATAGAAATCAAAGCAAACATAATATAGAGCTAGCACTAAGGAAGTAGCAGAGATAACAATGTTATAAGAGCACTATAGCACTATAACAGGTAGTGTTATAGAAAATCAAACAGTGCATCCTATCCAACAGTGAACAAGAAAAACATTATCCATCCAAGAGAAATGTTATCCAACAGAGAGGAATTTTATCCAGTAGAAAGGAATGTTATCCAATAGTAAGAAATACTATCCAACAACAAGAGTGATTAGGATTAAAGCATTGTATCCATCTAAATCTATGTCATTCATCAACAAATATATATGGATGAGCAGATGTTTTAAGTTAAAGCAGAGAAATAAACTAAGTGAGCAAAAGCATGCTCCATAGTTGAATTATTTTTCAAGTGAGCAAAGAAAGAAATTAAGAAATCACTAGTGTGCTTTATAGCTCACAATATTCAATTGAATAGAAGAGGGAATACTTTGAAACAGTGACATGACAAATAATAGAGGCATCCAAGCGTGGTAGAGTCTAAGGGAATACCAACCACACTTCATAACAAACACTTCTAATGAATGTAACCCTAGACATCAACGTAGCTAACAAGTGTCTAGCCAAAACTTGAGGAAGAGTGCCAAGCATTTGAAAATTGAATTGTCTTCTATTTTAAGCCTTGTGCTCAGGTCAAAGTGTAGAAGGAGAAGTGAAGTGAAGTAACATTCATACATTACTTCATCCTTTTATTTCTTGGAGGGAATGCAAAGTTTTTAATTTGAAACCTTAATTAAATTTTACTAAGTAGGGAGATATAAGGCTTTCTACATTATTAATTTTTAAAATTCATTTATTTCAAAAGTTTAAGATTTTTTAAAGTCTTTTAAAAGTAATGGAGTGATAAGAGTTATTATTAGTATTTTAAGGTTTGAAATTTTAATATTTCTTTTAAATCCTTAAAGATTTAAGTTTTTAATATTTAAAGATTTCTTTTAGTGATTTTAGTTTTGTTGAACATTTGTTTTGGGGAGTTAAAAAAAAAATAGATTTGAATTTTTTTAAGATTTGAAGAGATTTAGATTTCAAGTCTTTTTGAAGATTTTAAAAATCAAACATTTTGAAATTTTTGAAATTTCAAATTTTGCAAATTTAACTTAGTAGGGGAGTTAAAGGGATTTCTACATCAAAATTTCAGAAATTTTTAAAATTTACAAATTTCATGCTTAAGTGTTTATTATTTTTGGAAGATAAAGGTTTACAACTTCAAAGGAATTGAACTGAAAATTTTGATCATTATGGAATGCAATATGCAGTCCATAATTAGAAGGAAAATATTAGCAGTTATAAAATCTAAGCATTGAAAAATCTAAAGGTAAGCTGGACATGGTAATACAATTCACCTATAGAGAAGCCATGGATGAAAGTTTTGAGACATAATATTATTTACATTCAATGTTTGTTGAAGTAATTGATAATTCAAAGGATGACATTATGATACCTATATATATAGGTAGTATAATGTATATGGCATTGCTTTCACTTGAACTTCATAAAGATGAAAATTAAAAACAAAAAGAGTTGATTGAAACTCTAAAAAGAAAATTAGTTATTGATTATTGATTCAAATGAATCATGTGAATCATCTCTAAAAATAATGTTTCATTCTTCATGCAATACTGATATTCCAAGCACTTCAAATTCAAGAAATTATTATGATGCTCTAAGTGAATGTTCAAAAGATACAAAACAATATCAAGATTATAAGAAAACTATATCAAATGAAACGCATGATCTAGAGATCAAAGGGAAAGACAAATTTTAAGTTATTCATGCACTATAATCAATGATACATGAACTAGAAGACAAAAAATAAGCTCAAGCAAATCATGAACCAATTAAAGTAGGTACTAAGAATGAAGATAAAGAACTCATTATTTTTAATGAGTTTTAAAACTATGTTAACAATAATAATATCTCTCCCCATAATGGATGCTCTAGAAGGCATTTGCATTTGAGGAAGATGCTTTTGAATATCCCTCATAATCTAGAAGTTGTCTATCGATCTTCATATATTTAGATTTAATCCTTTGTAATTTTAGCAAATGATTCTTCATTGGATGCCCTTCCCTCTTGCAATATATGCAAATTATGTTTGACTTCTTTGAAGACTTAGCCTAGGCCTTGGACCCCTAGGTAGCCTAGGCCTTGGACCCCTAGGTATTAGAATCCTTAGGTCTGATTTCCTTTACACGATCATGTATTTCTGAAGTACCACCATAATTCCTCTTTTCCACCCAAAAATGAACTAGGAGAGAGAAAAGTTGATCAAGAGCAAGAGTTTTTTAGATTGAAGAACATAGGAATCATATAAACTATGAGGTTCAACATCTAAAAGAAGAGATATTAACAAGGAAAATCTTCACGTATTCTACAACATCTTTCTTTGTGCCTCCAAAAAATGCAATATATACTCTCATTGACTTAAATATTGCAATATAGTACTCAATTTTGTTAATTTCAACCAATTTAAGAGAAGAAAGCTCTAATTCCAAACAGCTAACTTTAGTTGTATTTATTTTTCCAAATAACTGATGCAATTTTGACCATACCTTAATGGGTTCACTCTCCTCTTTGATTTGGAAAAATAATTATGGTTCAATCAATAAGGAATATATTCTAAGAGCTTCTTCTTACCTTTGCTGGCAAGTTTCTTCATCAAGGATTGTTACGTTATCTTATAGAAAGATGCATTGTAGGTTCTTACTATGTACCAAGCCAATCATTTGAGTGACCAAATACTGTAATTTTTTCCATTAAGATGAGTAACTAGGGCTTTATGATCCATCTTACATAATCTAACCCCTAACACTATAACAAGTTCTTGAACTGATGCTACATGTGTATAAAGCTCATGTGATTGGAAAATAGGGGGTTCAAAATGATTTCAAATGCAAAGGTTTTGGGTTCGGAAAGCTTTTCCCTAATGGACCTCAAGAAAGCAAAAGTTAAATACCCTAAAATTAGAAAAATAAAATCTAATTGCTCACTTCCACTGTTGGGACTGAAAAATAAGGCACACTTTATTTACAAGTTATCTTACAATATATAAGCATCAAGCTTAGTAGGAAGATATGACAAGTGTCATAAGCTCCACTCCAAGTGTCTTTCAGAAGACACCACTCCAACTCAAACTGAAGACAAGGACAAGTGGCAGAAGACAAATGTCAACCAAGTGGTAGAAGACAAATGTCAACCTGTCAATTATAGGCATAGTGCACATTATAAAAATAATAATATTCTAACATTCCCCCTTAATGTGCACTATCCTAAAAAGATAAGTCAACATTAGATAACATTCCCCCTTAATGTTGACTTCTTTTACATAGATATAGAAAATTGCTAAACTGAGAAAACTTGTCTTTCCCAAGTGACTTGGTGAAGATGTCTGCTACTTGATATTGAGTTGGTACATACTTCATGTGTATAATGTCTTCTTGGACCATTTCTCTAATGAAGTGATGATGGATCTCAATGTACTTTGTTCTAGCATGGAAAACTGGATTCTTGGTCATCTTGATGGTACTTTGATTGTCACAATATATATCTGTTGGACCATGTATGAATAGCCCAATATCCTAAATTAATTGCCTCAACCATATTACCTCCTTAGTTGCCTCAACTGCTGCTCTATATTATGCTTCTGCTGAAGATAGTGAAACTGTGTTCTGCTTCTTTGTGCTCCATGAAATAGAGCCTTGGCCTAATTGAAAGCAATAACCTAATGTAGATCTTCTAGTTTTAAGACAACTGGCCCAATCTGAATCTGTGTATCCAATCAAAGAAAAATTATCACTTGATTTATACATAAGGCCAATGTGATGTGTGGCCTTTAGGAATCTCACAATCCTATTAGCTGCTATCCAATGGCTCTTCTTGGGATCCTGCATGAATCTGGAAATAAGGCCAACTTAATAGCAAATATCTAGTCTATTTGAAGTTAAGTAGATCAAACTTCCAACTAGTTACCTGTAAAGTGTACCATCAACCCTTTCTTCTTCATCATTATTTACCAATTTCAATCTAGTTTCCATGGGAGTTAGAGAGGGCTTACACTCCTCTATGCGAAACCTCTCCAAAATAGACTGAATGTACTTAGCCTGTGAGATAAAAATCTTACCAAGTTTTTGCCATACCTCTATTCCTAAGCAATAGTGGAGGAGGCCTAAATATGTCATCTCAAAGTTCTTGCATAAGTTCTCCTTGAGCAACCTTATTCCTTCTATGTCATCACCTGTAATGAGAAGATCATCCACATACAATGTAACCAAAATGATGTGGTTCCTCCAATGTTTCACATAGAGAGTAGATTCTACTGCAGATCTAGTGAAACCAAGGTTGAAAAAATATGAGTCAATCTTTGCATACCAAGCTCGAGGTGCTTGCTTCAACCCATATAGAGCTTTTTTTAATCTGAGGACTTTGTTGTTTTGGCCTTCAACTATGTACCCTGGTGGTTGTTTCACATACACTTCCTCCTTCAAATGACCATTGAGAAATGCACTTTTGACATCCATTTGATATATTGGCCAATGTTTTTGAGCTGCCATAGCAATAATTATCCTGATTGTAGTCATCTTATCCATAGGAGCAAAGGTCTCCTCATAATCAATTCCCTCTTGTTGCTTATAGCCTTGAGCTACTATGCGAGCCTTGTAGCGATCTAGTGAGCCATCTGCTTTATATGTTTCTTTGTATACCCATTTTGTGCTAATGGTATATTTTCCTTTGGATAAATCAACTAACTCCCAAGTGTGATTTTTTTCAATGGAATCTAATTCTTGATCCATGGCATGAACCCATTTAGGATCACCAAGTGCTTATTTGACATTAGAAGGTTCAGTTTGGCTAAGGACTTTTGCCATTAGGGCATAATTCACTTGGTGTCTTAGGGTTGAAGGCCTTTTACCTGTAGAGGTGGGCAAATGATTTTGGGCTTCATCTATTGTGGCTTGAACCCACTTGGGTAAAGGATTGTATGATGTTTCTTGATCATTATGAGGAGGAGATGGAGGACATGGATCATTTGTAGGAAGTTCTTCTTGTGGATGAATTTCTTGATTTATGAGTGAAGGAGAAGAACTAGATGATATTGTATGCATGAATGAAGCAACTATTGCATTAGTTATTTCTAAAGTGGGGGCCTTAGGAGGATTATATGGGGGATACTCATGAAAGGTAACATCCCTAGATAAAATTATTTTCTTGCAAATAGGTTCATATAATTTATATGCATTGGCACTATTACTATAGCCAACAAAGATGCATTTTTGGCTCTTATCATCAAACTTCTTCTTTTTCTTATGAGGAATATGAGCATAGGTATCACATCCAAAGATTCTCAAATGGACCACATAGGGCGTCCTTCCACTCCATGCTTCTTCAGGTATTCTTTCATGTAAGGCCTTTGTGTATGACCTATTAGTCAAGTATGCAGCAGTAAGAATAGCTTCTCCCCAAAATGAGTTAGGTAATATAGCAACATGTAACATTGATTTTTCCCTATTTGTGATTGTTTGATTCATCCTCTCAGCAACTCCATTTTGTTGCGGGGTATAAGGGGTTGTGAATTGCCTCCTTATCCCATGATACTTACAAAAATTAAAGAATTCATTGGATACATATTCTCCACCATTATCTGATCTTAAGGTGGAGATTTGATAGCCACTTTCTATTTCAACAAGTGCGATGAATTCTTTGAACTTATCAAGGGCTTGCCACTTATATTGAATTAGGTAGATCCATACCTTTATGTTGTAATCATCAATGAAAGTGATGTATTATTTAGCCCCAGTATAATATTGAATAGATCTTGGCCCACAAATGTTTGAATGAACCAATTGCAAAGGTCTATTGGCTCTCCATGCCTTTCCTATTTCAAATGGTTGCCTATGGTGTTTGGCTATTACACATGGCTCACAAAAACATTTTGACTCCTTAAGATGTGGAAGTCCTTTAACTAATACTTTTGTAGCCATCATTCATTTGAAGATTATTAAAATTTAAATGTCCCAATATTTCATGCCACATGTACTCCAAAGAGAAAGTAGTTTTTGTATGCAAAGATGTTTGTGTTACAAATTTTGTAAGGAGGTAGTAAACACCATCATTTTTCACTCCCATGGCCTTGAAATTACCATTGGGTTCCTTAATGTAGCATTTTTATTTTTCAAAATAGACATTATAGCCCTTATATGTAAGTTGTCCAATAGAAAGAAGACTCCTTTTAAGACCAGGCACATAGAAAACATCTATTGCAGGAACATTATTACCATCATGAAAAGTAACTGGTGCCTCCCCAACACCTTCAATGGGTAGAGCACTTTCATCACCAAAAGTAATGAATTGATTTGATGTAGGTTGAACATTGGTCAACCAATCTTGCCTTCCTGTCATGTGCTTTGCTGCTCCATAATCAATATACCAATATTCTTTATCTTCAACATTAACTTGGTTGACTGCATACAATGTGTTCAGATTATTATTTTGTGGTTCTCCCTATTCTCTTTGCCTTTTATAGAAATTAGCAACATTATGATTCCATTTTCCACAATATTCACACCCTTGTTGATTGTTGTTTTGACCCCCTTGAGGTCTTGTTTGCCATCTTGGCTGCTGCTGGTACTACTGTTGATTTGGCTGCTGATGGTACTGCTAATTTGGTTGTTGTTGGTATTGTTGTTGGTACTGTTGATTTGGTTGTTGTAGGTACTATGTGTATCTCTGATGTTGTCTATCCATTTGATTATAATTATGCTGATTTTGACCCTTGTTTTATTTAGGCTGTAAAGTTGCCTTGGTGGCAAAAGCTACTGATGTGGCTTCAATTTCTTCATCTTTGATTAGAGCTTGCTCATGTTTCTTACGTAGGATCTCAATATCCTTAAGTGTGGAATTCATTGTTTTACCACTCAAGTCTAACATGGTAGCATAGGAGTGAAACTTTGAAGGAAGACCATACAACTGTAAATGTGCGAACAACTATTGCATTATTGAGCAGGGATTAAATAAGGTTACATCAGCAGGGAATAGAACACCGGCGTAACAGCTGAACTGGACTGTTGTAACAGAGCAACAGTCTGAGCAACAGTCTGTCTAATAAACTAATAAAGACAAATTAATAGTACGCTAACATCCCCCTTTATTACATTATTTGGGTAATGTAATAACTAATAGCTATACTAGACTACTAACATCCCCTTACATTATTTTGCAATACAAAGTGAGCTGCGAAACAATTCAAATTTGACACGTCCAAGTGCCTTAGTGAAAATGTCTCGCAACTTGAGCATCGGTGGGAATGTGCTGAAGCTGAATTCGGTGCTTTGGAACTTCCTCTCGAATGAAATGACATTGTGTGTCAATGTGCTTTGTTTTTTCATGATGGACTGGATTCTTGACGAGGTTCATAACACCTTGATTGTCGCAGAACAAGTGTATTGGAGATTTTGATGGATGGCCCATACTTGTCAGAATGCGACGTAACCATATCACTTCGCACACAGCTTCACGTGCGGCGCGATATTCTAGCCTCTCGTTGAAGAAATAGCAACCACCCGTTGCTTCTTGCCGTGCCAAGAGACAGGACCGGATCCCGAATGAAAAATGTATCCGTAAGTTGACTTGCGATCATCAAATGATCCGGCATAGTCGGAGTCCGTGTATCCTTGCAAGAAGAATTTGTTGTTCCTCTTGTATTCTAGGCCATATTCCATAGTACCACGGACATAGTGAAGAACACGTTTTGTCGCTTTCCAATGAGTGGTCTTAGGCTCCCGCATGAACCTCGAAAGATAGTTTACAAGCAAATACGAGATCCGGCCTAGTATTGGTCAGATATATGAGACTCCCAATCAACTGTCGATAGAGAGTACCATCTACCTGAGGTGAGTCATCATATCGCGATAACTGAAGTCCATTCTCCATAGGAGTTGCCATTGGCTTGCAGTCAATCATGCGATATTTATCCAAGCAATGTCTTGGCATACTTTTTCTGAGACACTTTGATGGAGTGCTCCTTCTGGCTGAATTCCAGACCAAGACAAGAATGGAGAAGTCCGAGATCTGTCATCTCAAAATATTTGCACAAGTTTCTTTTGACAAGAGAGATCATATCTTCTGAACTCCCTGTAATGAGCAGATCATCCACATAGAGTACAAGCAACACTATCTCGTAACCCCGTTTCTTGAAATAGAGGTTTGCATCTGACGGACATCTCTTAAATCCATGCTGCATTAGGTGATTGTCCATTTTTATATACCAAGCTCGAGGAGCTTGTTTCATACCATACAAGGATTTGACCAATTTGCAAACTTTCTGCTGTTGGCCTTCCACTTCAAATCCTTCAGGCCGAGTCATATAGACTTCTTCTTGGAGATCACCATTAAGAAAGGCACTTTTGACATCCATCCGGTGAACTTTCCACCCATATTGTGCTGCCATAGCACACATAACCCGAATTGTGGTCATCCGAGAAGTAGGTGCAAAAGTTTCTTCATAGTCGATGCCTTCCTTTTGAGCATAGCCCTTTGCAACAAGTCGGGCCTTATGCTTATCAATTGTTCCATCTGCCTTGTACTTGACTTTGTATACCCATTTGCAGCCAATAGGTTTCTTTCCATGCGGCATATCAACAAGCTTCCAAGTTTTATTCTTCATCAAAGACTCATACTCTGTATCCATAGCGGCCTTCCACTGAGGCTCACTGAGAGCATCTTGCACTGATGCAGGTTCAAGACTATCTATGGTAGACATGAATGCCCCGTCATCATCAATATCCATATCCTCAACTTCTCTACTTGGAGTCACGTAAAGTTCCTCAAAAGATTGACAAAGATCATCAACCTCACCAGCTTCTCGGCTTCTCTTTCCTTTTGAGCCATACCGCGTGTACGAGGTCTATCCAAATTCAAATTGGGAGGAGTGGATAAATTTGCATCTCTAATTGTATTCGTACACCATTTAGGATTCTTCTTCGGTGGTGGTGAATAAGATGTAGAAGGACCTCCTGTTTGTGTTGACGAAGGAATCTCCTCTTCCTTAGGTTCCACAATATCTCGGTGTACCGTAGATGTGCTCTGTGATGTGAAAGCTTCATCAAAGACAACATCTCCGCTGATATGAATTTTCTTGGTCAAAGGATCTATCAACCGATATCCTTTAGAGTGCTCGTAATATCCAAGAAAAATACATCTCGATGTTTTCTCATCTAGCTTCTTCCTTTTCTCTTTCGGTATGTGCATGAAAGCTTGACACCCGAAAATACGTAGATGAGATATGGAGGGTTTTCGACCACTCCATGCTTCCCCGTGGAGTCATTCCTTTTAGGGCCTTTGTGGGTGCCCTATTCAAAAGATACACCGCAGCTGGTGACAGCTTCTCGCCCAATATTGTTGCCCAAGAGTAGCTCCCGTGAGCATACAACGAACCATTTCCATGATAGAACGGTTCCTTCTCTCAAGAACTCCATTTTGCCGAGGAGTATAGGCAGCTTGTTAACCGTCTCTTGATCCCATGCTTATCTAGGAATGCAGAAAATTCATTAGAGGTAAACTCTCCCCCTCGATCTCGAGCGGAGGGTTTTGATAGAAGCTCCCGACTCCTTCTCAACGGATTTCTTGAACTCGCCGGAAGAATGCGAAAGCTTCAGATTTCAGCTTTGAGAAAGAAAACCCACATCTTTCGTGAGTAGTCATCTACGAATAACCGAAAGTACCTCTTCCCTCCAACACCGTTGGGTGTGAAAGGACCGCATAGATCGGTGTGAATTAGCTCCGGAGGTTTTCTTGCTCTTGTAGAGCTCTTCTCAAATGGTACTCTATGCCGCTTTCCCGCCAAGCGATCGAGCACACCGGCAATGTGGCGTAAAGGGAAGGAAGACCCTTTACCATCTCATACTTGCCGAGCTCAAGTAAGTAGCCGTAACTAAGATGCCCATATCTCTTGTGCCATAGGGAAGTTGCCTCCTTGGTAGAGAAAATCATGGCAACATGTGGAGTAGAGATAGCATCTAGTGCAAATAAGCCATGCTTATATGAAGTCATTGCAATCCGCTTACCCTTCCTGGTAATTGTACAACACTTCTTTCCATTCTCAACACGAAAGTTGACAACCATATTTCTGTCCAGGATTTGTGTCACTGACAACAAATTGTTGGCCAATCCCGAAACATAGAGGACCTTGTCAATCTGACACTTGCCATCATGAAGAGTGACTGAAACTGTACCCTCTCCCTGAACCCTGTAGGTTTTATCATCAGCAATGGTGACAGGTTTGCCCTCTTTGGCCACAAATGATTCAAACCACGATCTGTCGCCAGTCATATGTTTACTAGCTCCGTAATCGACATACCAAATAGGATCCCTCTGTGTGGAATCTGTGGTAGTCATGAGCACCTTGTGTGCCCATTCGTAATCCGAGTCGATTCTTCAACAACAACATTCACCCGGGGTTGCTTGTTCTTATTTTGTGGTTTGTTTTGGCCTTTCCGCTTGTTCTTATGCCAACACCTGTTGGTGTCATGGTTGTCTTTCTCACACATCTTGCACCACCTCTTCTTCTCGTTGAGGTTGTTTGCCTTTTCCTTTCGTATCCCGTTGAGAATTTCCTCCTTTCTAAAAGTTGCCTCCTTTTTGCCCATTACCTTTCTTCCTAGAACCCCGCCTCGTTGGTGTATAGGGCCGTATTGGAAGAATCATCCTTGTGAAGTTGGCGTGCCTCCCGTTGTTGGAGCAGATTGACCAACTCGATGTAGGTAATTTGTCGTTGGGACACCTGGATGGAGGTTATCAACATATCAAATGAAGAAGGTAAAGCTCTCATCACAAGTGAAATGAGAAGCTTTTCGTCCACAATATCTCCTAGAGAACTCAATTTCTCTTTCAACTCGTACACTCGCACGTAAAGAGTTCAACTGTTTCACCCCGCCTCAAACTCAGAGTTATGAAGTTGTTGTTGAAGATGAAGAATGGTGGATTCATTCTTCCCCTCATAGATGGTTCTAAGGGCATCCCATGCCTCTTTACCACTTGCTTTGTCACCTATATGAGGTTGCACTTCATCTGAAATAGCAAACAAAATGAGCACCTTTGCTCTACTGTCTTTCTTGTCAAAAGCAATCTGATCTCGCCGAAGGACCCGTGGATCCCGCCGTTGGTGAAGGCCTCGGTTGCTACTCCAAGAATAATATCCCACAAATCTTCCATTTGGAGAATAGCCTTCATCTTATGTTTCCATGGTGTATAATTTGGACCTTTCAATAACTGATGCGGATCAGTCATCAATTTTGCAACAACTGCCATAGTGAAGGTTCCTTATATCACCAAATTGGTCCCCCTTTCGATATACCTTTTGCTAGGCCAATATACCGTACAAAATACCCGCCCTTACGTGAGGGAAACTATAGGTATTTAGAAAGATCAACAAAAATCACCCGCCCTTACGTGAGGGAGACTATAGGTGAAATTTAGAGATCATACGATACGTGGAACATAAGCGGTACTGAAAGGGAATCGCCTTGTTGATGGCACCTACCATAGAAGATTCTTCTCATGCGTGGGGCGTAACTTCCCCTAAACACTATGAAGAATACTTCGTCAGGATTTACGCCTAAACACAAGTGCGATAAAGGGTAGTGGATGGAGTAAAAAAATGCAAAAATGGCGTACTTATTCCTCCCCGACGATTTATAGAGAACAAGCTCGTACGTCGTTATAGCAACTATATTAGGCGGCGGATACAGTAGCCAAATCACGACAGCTTTACCTGTAAGTGCTGGCCATAGGTATCGCAAATACCGAACGCTGCAGTGCAAATAAATTGCACAGATGGGTTTTATATTCCGGGGACTTAGGGAGTGTTTTGATTTTAAGTTTTTTAATGTTATAGTGCAAAAAATGAAATATGCAACATACAACATGAAAAAATTGCCCACAAGAATAACCCACAAGGTGTCGGTCACAATCGAAAATGCACCTTTTACAATGCCAAATTGCTATTTTTTTGAAAAAATTACTCTCAATCCCCCTTTGATTTTTTGAAAAAATATCCCCCCTTAAAAGGCTTTCTTTAACAAAGCATTTTTATAATCATTATCAATTTTAAAATTAAAATAAATAATTTTAATTTATATAGTTTTAAAACTTTAGAAAAAATAAATTAAAATTAAATTTTAATTTATTAAAGTTTAAAAAACTATATTAAAAAAAATTAAAATTAAAAATTTTAATTAAAAATAATAATAATAAAAAAATGACTTTGACAAAAAGAAATTATACCTTGGGGGAGTCGGCGGGATTCGAACCCCCGACCTGTAGGCTCCTTGAGCCTTACCGCACGGCTCACGACCACGTGAGCCAGCGGGCTGATCCGGACGAATCAATGAAGACCTCCTTCTTCGCTTCGATCTGTCCGTCACCGCCTCTCGCCACCTCCTCTGCAAGTTCCGGTATGCTGCTCCGTCGAGCTCTTCCGTTGCTGCTGCCTCTGTTTCCCGTCCTCCGCAGGCTTCTGTCTCCCGTTGCCTGCCTCTGTTTCCCGTCCGCGTCCCTCCCTGCGTTCCGAACAGGGGTTTTTTTTTTTTTTTTTTTTTAATTATTTCGAAATAAAAAAAAAATCGAAATAAAAAAACGCGGCCGGGGGGGGGGGAGGAGCGCGCGCAGCGACAGCAGCGTGGCACGCGGGGGGGGGTTTATAGCAAGGGAGGGAGGGGAGCGACGGGAATTTTAAAATTTAAATTCCCACCGGGGAATTTGGGGGGAGGCTCGGGGAACGCGACGCGCTCTTTGCGCGTCGCACGGGGGGAAGGGGGGGTCCGTCCCTCCGCTGCACAGTCGGCTGACTGTGCACGGACTGCGGTCCCTCCTCGGGCGCCGGGGAATTTAATTCCCGGTGCGTCGGCGGTCGCGACACGGGGAGGAGCGCCGGGGAATTCCCCGCGCGTCGGACTCCCTCCGACTTGGCCGCGCGACACCTCGCACCCTGCGCGAGCTCTGTCGCGTTGCGCCCTGCGTGACCGTCTCCTCGAGCGTCGCGCGACAGGCCTGCTCACTCTGTCGTTTGGCGTGGCGGTCTGCTGTCGCTGTCGCTGCGCGAACGGGTCTGCACGGAGGGTCGAAGAAAAAAAACGCGGCTGTCTTCTCCCTCCTAAAAAATGCAGTCCTCCGCACTTTCGGCTTCTCCCAGTTCCCTGCAACTTGGCTCTGATGCCATGTAAATGTGCGAACAACTATTGCATTATTGAGCAGGGATTAAATAAGGTTACATCAGCCGAGAATAGAACACCGGCGTAACAGCTGAACTGGACTGTTGTAACAGAGCAACAATCTGAGCAACAGTTTGTCTAATAAACTAATAAAGACAAATTAATAGTACGCTAACAACAACACTATTGAAATTAACTCATTATCATCTAGGGTTTTACCAACAGCTAAGAAATCACTCTTAATAGACTTGACTTCCATAAGATAATCGGTAAGTGAGCCTTTCATACATATATTGTGCAATTTTTGTTTGAGATACAAAATATTATCTTGACTTAGCCTATCAAACAATCTATTGAGAGCATCCCATGCTTGTTTAGGTATTTTTGTAGCCCTTACAGTTTCTCTGCATTGAATTCCTGTAGCCAGCTTGATTAGACTTAAAGCTATATTGGAATTCTTCTCAAATTATGCTTTTTCTTTAGGGTCTCGTAGGTGCAAGTGAGTGGGTCTTCATTAGCCTGCCTATCTTTCACAAAGTCCCACATGTCATTCATCATTAATATTGATTCCATCTCATACTTCTAATTTGCAAAAGTTTGTGCTCCTTCAAGTTTCTTTGTAAGTCCACTTAATAGATTTGTAGTAGCCATGATTTAGAAAAGGATCAAAATACAAGGGAGATCAACAAAATAAGAAGTAAGAACGACAAATACCAAATTAGAGCCCTCAAAAAAATCTAGGGTACACCACTGAAGATCCAGAGGAGGGTTCGCCTAGATTTTCCACTCTGAATCTTCAAGTGATTCCAACAGTGGGAGGGTTAATTTGAACATAAGTGCCTTTTTCTATCCAAAGAGAGTAAAAATTAGAATTTTTCCAGACCTTTATACCAAACTTCTCAATATACCCGCCCTTACGTGAGGAAGACTATAAGCATTTGAGCAGTTGATACGTGGAACATAGGCGATTATGAAAGGGAATAACCTGCTAGACCCTTATACCAAACTACTCAATATACCCGCCCTTACATGAGGGAGACTATAAGTATTTGAGCAGTTGATACGTGGAACATAGGCGGTTATAAAAATGTGATGCTTGTTTTTTGTAGAATTGTTACAATAGATGTGCCAATGTATTATTGCTTTATAAGAATTTGTATGTATGTGTTTGCTTGCTTGTATATGGCTTAGTGTCAAGTGTGTATGAAATGGAACTACACTTGATTACAATTATAAAACCCAAAGTCATGCAAGGGTAACAGCAAGCATAAAATGTAGACAAAGCCCAAATAGAAGATGCAAGCAACAAACACCTAGTGGCCAAGAGAGTGCCACAAAATGAATCCACCGACAAGGGACAAGGGGCCCTAAATCACCCCTTAAGTTGATGATTTGTATTTGGCTAAAAACAAATTAGCCCCAAATGTACCTCCAAAAGATGAGACAATATCAATGCCTCCTTTTACAATATTGCCTTCAAACTTGCCAAATTCAATGAATGACTTGGCATAATGTCCCCCAAAGACTTAAAATTGATATTCCCACAAGTTTGCCAAATATTTTGTCAAGGAGTGTTGGATACTATCGAAAATGCACTCCAAATTACAATGTCAATTTCAAACTTCAATTTAGCTTATCAAAAGATTTCAAAACTGAAAATAAACTGCACCAATGGATTCCCTTCAAAAAATCCTTTCCAAAGACTATATATAAGACTATAGTCAGTTACAATTTGACCCTTGATTTTAAGAAAATACAACAAGACTTCTTAGAGGCAAAAAACAGGACAGATTGCCCTCTACAAATTTGAAATTTGAAATTTTGGCTTGAAACTATTTCGGCAGGAAAATTTTGAAATGATCGAGCGGGAAATTTTGGAGGGAATTATTGAAAAATTTGTAATCTAGCTTATTGTTACCTACTACAGCTGTAGATGTTTCTCAATCCAACAACTGGCAACTGATGTGCCTTGAAAAAAAAAAAAAATCCGCAGTCCCAAAACTGCTACAAACAGCCAACTTTGAGCAGCTGTAACTTACTCAATACATTACCAAATTAAGCAAGTGAGTATTTTATGTTGTAGTACTTATCATAATCTATATGATGGTGCAAAAACATCAAGAAAATGACTGCTAAAAAAATTAATAAAAAATTTTCCATTTCGGAAAAAATCGCGCAAGAAAAAAACATCTGCAACAGTCTATCTTCAAACAACCATATCTTGCTCATTTCTTGTCGTATTTTTGCGTGCGAGTACTCAATTTTATAGTACTCCTCCTGATCTATGTGTTGGTGAACTCAGATTTTGAATATGACTGCTCTAAAAAAAAATTTGTCGCTGCAAAATGTGACATTTTTTTTTTTAAATGTGCCTTCACCCTGCAAAAAAAAAACAGCCCCACATTGCAAGAATCACCAAAACTCCTAAAAAATTTTCTTCGTTTCTCATTCATAGGATCAACTTAGCAAGTGAAGAGGATACTTCGGAGAAAAAATTCAATCTTAAAAAAAACTCTCAAAACATAAGGGTCCCCATAGGCGGATTTCACCGCTCTGATACTAGATGTTTGGACTGAAAAATAAGGCACACTTTATTTACAAGTTATATTACAATATATAAGCATCAAACTTAGGAGGGAGATATGACAAGTGTCATAAGCTCCACTCCAAGTGTCTTTCAGAAGACACCACTCCAACTCAAACTGAAGACAGGGACAAGTGGCAGAAGACAAATGTCAACTTGTCAATTATAGGCATAGTGCACATTATAACAATAATAATATTCTAACATCCACTTGGTATTCTATGGTTGGTATCCTCCACTTATGTTTTGCTACTTCAATACCTCGTATCCTATGTGGTAGTCATAATTAGTGGTTCATGATTGGTTGAAAGATATTAAATATGATAAATAAATATATGAGTGGCACTAAGAGGCTCTATGCCAACCAACAAATCAACTTCATATCCAATAAAATACCTATAATATATGGTAAAATTCAAACCCTAGTCCCTATTGTGCCAAACATGAAGCACTACTCATCGTGCTACAATAGTGGTCAAGGATGGATTGGCATAATGATTTTTTTGTCTCTTATTTCCATATCAAAATTGCAAAAAAATGGCTAGAAAGGAGTTCAAACACAAGAACTTAATCCCTAGAATCAATCTAGTACCTAATATTTTGATATAAACATAAGTTACATAGTCATGTTTCCTTCGTAGAAACAATGTCAAATGACCTCCTATGATAGCAAAATAAAAGTTAGGTATAATTTGAATTTATGACCTCTTACTTCCAACCATCAAATAAAAATCACCATGACACTTCTATGACAAATTTAAATTTGGATTTTTCAAATTTATGTCATCTATCTTTAATCTTGGATGCAAAAACTCATTTCTCCCTTGTAAAATCAATTTGTGATGAATTAAACCTATATTTGTGTATGCTATAGCACCTTAGCACATCCTTCCATATTCATCCTATTGAGATGGATATATGCACCATCTTCATGGAGAAGGACTTTGCACACCCTGGTTCACACCAAGCCAAAGTAAGGCACTTATGCCAAACCATCCTTTTTAATTTTAAAAATGACTACCAATTATGTAAGGCTTGCAATATTCTTACAAACCCTCTATTTTTTGATGCATTTGGTGACATGAGACTATGGTATCTCCAACTAGAAATCCAAAATAATTTCTCACAAATGCAAGGCTTTATTCCTCTAGTACATTTGCAAAAGCAGCTACAAAAAATAATAAATAAACTTGTTTGCCTCTTGTGAAAATGGCTTATGAGGCATTGAGGAGAGAATTGTCCAAGGGTTAAAAATAAATATTGGAGGCTTCAAACAACATTTTTGTGTGACCAATCAATCACTCTAATACCATGTTAGAATTTATAATATTTTTTAAAGATGTTTAAAAGTAAACCATTCACTCAAATCTTGTATAGAAAGCATAAAAAGAGAAAAGAAATAAAATGAGAGACATAAAAATTGAGGGTTCTCTTCAACACCATAAATAATCATTGTATTATCCATGGATAGGGATCACAACACTTTGATACAATGGATGGAGTGATGTGTTGGAATATATGGTGATTAAGCTTCTTTTTAGGCCATGGGTGACTTTTGTACTTTAAGTGATCATATTTTCTCTTTCGGCCTATGTAAACCTTGAAAAATATGTTTTTGTAGTTTTTTGTAATATTTTATTCCTAAATATCAAACTCATAACCTTGATCTATAGGTAACTTGTATTTGTTTATAAATAACCCTTTATACCAACCACTTTTGCTAATCAAATAGACATAATTTCATTTCCATATAGTGATATTATTTTGTTTCCACGGACACCTCTAATATATTCCATATTCTTTGTTCTTCATTTTGTGTATTCCTTTCTTAAGCAATGTTGGATAATGTTTGATACCATTCATTTATAGAAACTATTGTGAAATCTACATGGATCAGTGTGGGTATGAATCTTCATTACTCGATTGCTTATGTCGACAGGTATTTTTTTCTTCTAGCTTATGTCAACGACAATTATTATTGGAGAAAGTTAAGAAACATTTCTTTTTAAGATTGATGGTGTAATTAAAATGACTTTTTGGTAAAATCCAAGGTGGACTTTGATCGTGAGGATCTCACTAAGTCTAGCATATTTTCTCTAGAGAAAAATTTACTGATTGGTTCATTTTTTCTCTCATTGAAACTTAGTCCCTTTTAATTATTTTTGGCCAAATAGATGTCCTAGTTTTAAGATTGAGGTTTTTGAGGTTTTTTAAAACTTCTTGTATATTTTTGTGTTTTAAAAACAAATCCATTTTCTTTTCTCTTTTGGATTCTATCCAATAGTTGTTGATGAGTATTGGTATAAATAATTATTTTAAAACCTTAGGCATTCTTAAAACTTCAGCTTGCAATCCAACTCACATCCATTCTCTAGAAGCTTTAGTTATCATATATTTCTCTAAAGATATTTTCAAAAGCTTTAGTTAGCTCTCATTTAAGCTATGTTGGGCATTATTTGTTATTAGCACCTTTTGTAAAAGATTGGATATGCCTCTTTGAAACTACCAATGATTTGAAAGATCTTGTAATTCATGCATGTATTTGCCTATATAAACACCAATTGTTGAATAATATAACCAGCATTTTTTCTCCCAAAAAATGCATGATATTTTTAATCATTTTATTTCATGCATAATTTGTTAAGATTGTAGTGCATGATTTTTTACCAAGTCACATTTTTATGCAAAACACTTGTGCTTACCATTGCTTTTGAATTTCTTGGTAGTTTTAGAATTTTAATTATCAAAAGTATCTTGTCTCTCACAACTAGTGGTTTGGCTTGTTGTTACAAATAATTCGTCCATAAAATGGGTTAGGTGAGTCTGCATGGAACCCACTTGCATGTGGAAGTATCACTCTTTGAAAGGAATGTGTCCTTCTAGACTCCAATTTAGGAACCTCTATGCTCATCATCGCATAACACATCACTTACAATAATGATGGTGTCAAGCTCTTTGTCTTTCTTTGTTGACTTTGAACTTGACCTAGAAGTAATTAGCCATGGTGGATCACATGGGACAAAGCACCTACACTAGTATGATATGGAATCAATATTTCCCACACTAATTCATGTTCACCTCACATATTTTCTTCTTCTCCACTCTCTTTTCTAGCAAATAAACCATATACTCAACCTCCACCTTCATAATTATGTATCCTTTTGGCATACCCCTACTCTTTGCTTTAGAATTTCATGGTACCTTCCTCCATTCTTGTTCTCCCTTCTCCACTTCCTTCATTTTTGAGATTTATTTGGAAGATAATTTTTAGTTCATGATCATCGCCCTCTTGTTTGATTTCATCATGATTTTGGGTTCTTTTCCAATCATGGGAATCATTTGGGTACTTCAGCTTTGGTGTTGTCATTATCTCTTCATTTGACCATGACCATTTTGTTTTGATTCCTTTGATCATGGAATCATGGGTACCCCTACAGTTGAATTTATCTTTATGATGTGTTTCTCATTCCATGTAGTACTTTTGCTTTCAATTTTGGCTAAGATATTTTTGACAACATGTCTTGCCAATAATTTTAGAGCAATACCACCTCATACTTATATTTAGAAATGAATTGGAATATGATGCTTCCGTTGTTGGGAGGAATGATGAGGATTGGTATAGGTAATAATTTTAAAACCTTAGGAATTCTTAAAATATGAGCTTGAATCCAAATCACACCCATTCTCTAGAAGCTTCAGTTGTTATCTCTTTCTCTAGAAGATATTCCCAGTAGCTTTAGTTAGCTCTCAGTTAAGCTATGTTGGGTGTTAGTTGTTATTAGCACCTTTTGTCAAAGATTAGATATACCTATTTGCAACTACCAATGATTTGGAAGATCTTGTTATTTGGGTATGTATTTGCCTACATAAACACCAATTGATGAATAATATAATCAACATTTTTGCTTACACATCAATAGTATAGATTATAGGGTAGACTACTTAGCTTCTATGAAATAATAAAAGAAGAACCTAAATGTTATAGATAGAGCCTTGGTGCCAAAGAAGTTATGGGTAGGATTTCATACTTAGCAGAGACCTTTGAGTTGTTCGACAATGTTGTAAAAATGGTTTGAAAATATTTTTGATGCATAGGAATGCAAGGATGTCTTGATTGGTTACATTCAAAAAATAATTATGTAGAACAAACTATGATAGATATAGACTAACAGTCAATGTTTTAGGTTTTTTCATAAAATTTTAAGGGGATCCCAGTTTAGCACTTTCACTAATTTTATCTCTAAGTACCTCACAAAAAAATTTGTTCTTCCCTCCAAAATTTAAATTTTTGAAATTCATACCTATAATATTCTATGGAATAGTCCTTTGGATCAACAAGAAAATATGGGCATATAGACATGTGCTTATATTATCATTATGCAACTATGTGTCAATAACAAGGTTCACAAATGAGGTATCTTTGGTTAGCAAGCTTAATGGGTATGGTCATTGCACTTTATCTTCGAAGCGCTATGCTTGGAAATATGCATAACAAGAGAGACATAAGTCTTACACCCATGGGAGGTATCAAGTTTTATCTCCCCATCAAAACCTTTTTGTTGACTATGATGACATCATATTGATTGATGATGTGGCAACCCCTAATGACATGGAAACCTTGATGATATGGCACTAAATGACATAACATATTTACATGCATGTGATGGCATGATAGCGGTCTAGAGATGAGACATGACATTTTGTATAATTAATGTAGTAATCTATATATTTGACTTGGTAATCAATAAGTGGATCCTAATGTAACATGTGGTATTCTATGTCGATGACATGGTAGTCCATGTAGATAATATGGTACAACATATGGTGACTAGTGTAGGCACTAACTCAAATAATGACATGCATAAATCATGAGGTGACATGTGGTAGATAATGCAAGGGTTGACAAAGGTGCTAACATGAAAAATTCTTATTGGATTGATGTGGTAGGTCATATAGTGACTAATATGACAATTTGTATGCTACTACACACATAAATACGAATTTTTTTTATCACATTTAGTCAACACATCAAACTTGACAAACAATTGGCATGGTCAATAGCAAACTTGGCACCACATGAAATTTTTAACAAATTGGGATATGACAAGTGGCACAATTTGGTTCATAGATTATGCAACAAATTAGATCATGATAAGTAGCATCATGCAATTTGCTAGTATGTCATGCAGTTAGGGCACCTTGACACCCCTCAGTTACACATGTAATGACATGTAGTAGCCTCAACATTCATTGTAGTTATTGAATTGTTTTTTTTTTTTAAATACTTCAAATGCATTTTCTATGATTTTAGGGTAAATAGGTTGGATACTAGATTGATTCTAGGGGATCAATTTCAGGAGTGAAGAATTTCACCCATAAATATCATGAAGAACTTACTTTTTATGAATCAGTTTCTTGTCACTATAGAGTTGCTTCACCTCTTAAGAATCAATATTGCAAGTCCCTTCCATCACATATTTTAGAAACCCCTTGATTTGAAGTAGAGCTTTAATATTGATCTTCTAGATAGTATTTTTTGGACCACTTAGAAGGGCACATCATGATCCATAATTTTTCTATCAAAATATAAATTTTGGATGTATTTGTGACCAAAAACAATACCATTAATGTAGAGATCTAAAAAAAAATGTGATTTGAAAATAAAATAGGTTCAAAATGATTTCATATGCCAAGTTATGGTTTTCAAAAATTTTATCCAAGTCTACATATTCAAGATGATATATGCTCAATTGCTAGAGTTTTAATGGTGTTGATGTTCAATTGATGAGAATATTTGGCTCTCACTTCCTATAATTACGATAAAATTATTTATTAAAACACTACAATGTGGTTTTTTGTGGTGACTTGTTTGCAATGTAATATGTGTGGAATCCAATACAATCCCATGTAACTAATTAAAAATGTTGACATTTAATATGGATACCAAGGTTTAACTCTTGTCAAATGGCATATACATAATAGTTAAATATTATTTTATGGTTTATTAAAATACCTTACATGTTCATTACATATTACAAGTGGAACTATTACAATTTATTATATATTCAAGAATGAATAAATTCAATGTATTCTTCATGTTGAGTATTACATTATTTGGTACATGTAAATGTACCCCCATGGTACCTTTATGGTACAAATGTAAATATGTAATAGATTAGTTTTTAGTCTATAGTTTAGGTGAGTGATTTATATTTTCCCTTTCGTGTAAGTGTTAATGTGCAGGAAATGCAAGTATCATGTAAGAGTGCAATGTGCAGTAAATGTAAAAGTGTCATGTAAGTTAGAGTGTAAGTGTATATTGAGAGGATGTATACAAGTGTCATGTACGTAAATATGAAAATATGTAATGTGAGCATGTGCACCAGTGTATTTTACCAGGAGTGCATGTAGAAGTGTAAGTGTCATGTAGAAGTGTGCAAGTGTCATAGAGTCAAGTGTCCATGTGAGAAGAAAGTGAAGAGTCTAGTATGCAAAAGGCAAGATGATAAGCCAAAGTTCATGGAACTTTTCATATGGAGAGAAATAGTCAAGTACTTGAAAAGTCATATTAATATGGCTATATTATGGAGACAAAGCTCCATGAAAAAGTAATCATGTATTGTATCTGATTGTAAAAAGAAGACATAAAAAAGTGAATAAAGCTTGTATACAGATTTTTGAGCAATTAATATTGTAAGTATTCTTCATACATAGTTCATGAATGTTTTTTGCCATTTACTTTCATATTTGATATTATAAGTTTATTTTATTTTATTATCATATTGGCCTTGATATACATATTAGATTGCTCATATATAATTCTACTTTTCATTATTGATATTTTGACCTTTAATATTGTGGATTCTTTATATTGGGACCTATGATATTTTTTGGTAGTAATGCTTGAAAACCAATAGTGGTATCAAAGCTACCATTTTACTTTATCTATTTTTATAGAGTTATTTCATTAGCTACCATCATCATCATTTAAATTTACCTATTCTTGATAGAGTTAATTTAGAGTCTATCCACTTTGAAGGTAGTGAAGATTTTGACTCTATTTTAAAAGGTCTTATTGAGTAGATATTGAGGGGACAAAGACTTAGTCATCCTAATTTGGATGCTAGGGTATTTCTACGTGGTTTAAGGAAAAAGGAAGACCAATGAAGACTATGAATTAGCTAAGTTGATTGAGGTCCAACTCAAAATATAGTTGGAAATTGATAGAGAGAGCCAACTCAGATGAAAGTTGGACATTTGAGGATATTCAAGGTCACCCTGATCATATTTTAGATTCTCTAGAGAAGAAAAGGAGAATCACTTTTGAATATTGTAATAATACCAACTTAGGAGAAATTTGGTCATTCGAGGACATTCATAGTCATCCTAATATTGATATTGGGTTCTCTAGAAAGGAGGAGAATCATATTTGGTTCTTAGGTGTGACCTAAGACATTGCAAAAATATTTTAGAGATTAAGAAAATATTGAGAAGCATCAAAGCTTCCTACAAAGATAGAGAATCACTTTAACTTTTTGAGTACAAAGTTTAAGCAATATATTGAGAAGTATTCTATCTTCCTACAGAGATTAAGTAGTAGTATACAGAGATAAGAGGAGTACTAAAAAATATAAAGAAGAAACCTCTAGAGATAAGGAAAGATAGAGGCATATAAAAGTTTTGGTTATTTAGAAAACTAGAAACATTAGGTTGATTGCAATATTATCAATCTTAGCTTGATATATTTGAATAAGTTTTTAAAAAAATCTTATTCTAAACAAGCAAATAATACTTAATAGTGTTGAGAAAGTAGAGTAGCATTGTCTAGAATCTCATAGGAGATAACAAGCAAAGAATATTAAGGTACATTCAATGTCTATTTTGTGAAGCCATCATTCACATAGAGGAAGCAGATGATATTGAAGTATAGGTCTAAGCAACTAAGAATAGGAGTGGCCTAAGCATCCAATATAAGAAGATAGAGCCAACACAACCAAGTAAAGAAGAAAAGGTCTAATCAACCAACATAAAGGAAGAGGTTCAAGCAGTCAACATAGAATATTAGTTTACATGGACTGCATAGGGAATGAAAATTATAAAAAATAGAAATCAAAGCAAACATAAAATAAAGCTAGCACTAAGGAAGTAGCAGATATAACAATGCTATAAGAGCACTATAGCACTATAATAGGTAGTGTTATAGAAAATCAAACAATGCATCCTATCCAACAATGAACAAGAAAAACATTATCCATCCAAGAGAAATGTTATCCAACGGAGAGGAATGCTATCCAGTAGAAAGGAACGTTATCCAATAGTAAGAAATGCTATCCAACAACAAGAGTGATTAGGATTAAAGCTTTGTATCCATCTAAATCTATGTCATTCATCAACAAAGATATATGGATGAACATATGCTTTAAGTTAAAGCAGAGAAAGAAACTAAGTGAGTAAAAGCATGCTCCATAGTTGAAGTATTTTTCAAGTGAGCAAAGAAAGAAACTAAGAAAGCACTAGTGTGCTTTATAGCTCACAATATTCAATTGAATAGAAGAGGGAATAGTTTGAAGCAACGACATCATAAAGAATAGAGGTATCCAAGCGTGGTAGAGTCTAAGGGAATACCAACCACACTTCATAACAAACACTTCTAAATAATGTAACCCTAGACATCAACGTAGCTAACAAGTGTCTAGCCAAAACTTGAGGAAGAGTGCCAAGCATTTGAAAATCGAATTGCCTTCTATTTTAAGCCTTGTGCTCAGGTCAAAGTGCAGAAGGAGAAGTGAATTGAAGTAGCATCGATACATTACTTATTAGAATCATTCCTATTGGTTCTAACAAAAGTTTCAAACAAGAAAGGTATGTTGAAATATTTTTCATCCTTTTATTGCTTGGAGGGAATGCAAAGTTTTTAATTTGAAACCTTAATTAAATTTTACTAAGTAGGGAGATATAAGGCTTTCTACATTATTAATTTTTAAAATTCATTTATTTCAAAAGTTTAAGGTTTTTTAAAGTCTTTTAAAAGTAATGGAGTGATGAGAGTTATTATTAGTTTTTTAAGGTTTGAAAGTTTAATATTTCTTTTAAAGCCTTAAAGATTTAAGTTTTTAATATTTAAAGATTTTCTTTAGTGATTTTAGTTTTGTTGAAGATTTGTTTTAGGGAGTTAAAAAAAAATTAGATTTGAAGTTTTTTAAGATTTGAAGAGATTTAGATTTCATGTCTTTTTGAAGATTTAAAAAATCAAACATTTTGAAATTTTTGAAATTTCAAATTTTGCAAATTTAACTTAGTAGGGAGTTAAAGGGATTTTTACATCAAAATTTCAGTAATTTTTAAAATTTACAAATTTCATGCTTAAGTGTTTATTATTTTTGGAAGATATAAGGCTTACAACTTCAAAGGAATTGAACTAAAAATTTTGATCATTATGGAAAGAAATATGGAGTCCATAATTAGAAGGAAAAGATTAGAAGTTATAAAATCTAAGCATTGAAAAATTGATTGAAAAATCTAAAGGTAAGCTGGACATGGTAATACAATTCATCTATAGAGAAGCCATGGATGAAATATTTAAGACATTTTAATATTATTTACATTCAATGTTTGTTGAAGTAATTGATAATTTAAAGGATGACATTATGATACCTATATATATGAGTAGTATAATGTATATGCCATTGCTTTCACTTGAACTTCATAAATATGAAAATTAAAAACAAAAAGAGTTGATTGAAACTCTAAAAAGAAAAATAGTTATTGATCATGATTCAAATGAATCATGTGAATCATCTCTAAAAACAATGTTTCATTCTTCATGCAATATTGATATTCCAAGCACATCAAATTCAAGAAATTATTATGATGCTCTAAGTGAATGTTCAAAAGATACAAAACAATATCAAGATTATAAGAAAACTAGATCAAATGAAGCACATGATCTAGAGATCAAAGACAAAGAAAAATTTTAAGTTATTCATGCACTAGAATCAACAATACATGAACTAGAAGACAAAAAAGAAGCTCAAGCAGATCATGAACCAATTAAAGTAGGTACTAAGAATGAAGATGAAGAAGAGCTCATAGTAGAACTCAAGAATGAAGCTAAAGACGAATCTCAAACAAAGGTTCATGAACAATGCAAGGTCACTTGAAGATTGAAGAACAAAGACAAAGACAAAGATTGAAGACTAAAGTCTTCAATACAAAAAATGTAATATAAGGGGGTGTTGAGGAATATTGCATTATTTGGTGCATGCAAATGTACCCCCATGGTACCTTTATGGTATAAATGTAAATATGTTATAGATTAGAGTTGAATCTATAGTTTAGGTGAGTGCTTTATATTTCTCCTTTCATGTAAGTGTCAATGTGCAAGAAGTTTAAAAGTGTCATGTAAGAGTGCAATGTGCAAGAAATGCACAAGTGTCATGTAAGTTAGAGTGCAAGTGTGTATTGAGAGAATGTGCATAAGTGTCATGTATGTAAGTGTACAAATATGTAATATGAGGATATGCACAAGTTCCTTGTACTAGGAGTGCATGTAGAAGTGTAAGTGTCATGTAGAAGTGTGCAAGTGTCATAGAGTCAAGTGTGCAAGTGTCATAGAGTCAAGTATAGAATCTAGTATGCAAGTGGCAAGATGATAAGTCAAAGGTCATGGGACTTGTCATATGGAGAGTAATAGTCAAGTACTTGAAGAGTCATATTACTACGGCCATATTATGGAGATAAATCTCCATGAAAAAGTAATCTTGTATTTCTCTTATTGTAAAAGGAAGACATAGAAAAGTGAATAAAGCTTGTATACAGATTTTTGAGCAATTAATACTGTAAGTATTCTTCATGCATAGTTCATGAATGATTTTTGTCATTTACATTTATATTTGATACTATAATTGAATGTTATTTTAGTATTATGTTGGCCTTGATATACATATTAGATTGGTCATATATAATTATACTCTTCATTATTTATAGTGACCTTTAATATTGTGGTTTTTTTATATTGGGACATGTGATATTTATGTTTGTAAAGCTTAAAAACCAATAATTCATAAAAGTAAAAGTATATAATATATAAACATAACAACACAAGAATGAAAGATTCCTTTATACACCAAACAAATATCACAAACAAATAAAATATCATTTTAAACTAATGAGAAAATTGTTGGATAAGATGAGGTATAGATACCTACTCATGTTCAATGTTAAAGAACCACAATATTTTCTTTAATAGAAAAAAGTGGGGTTATTAAAGGATTGTCCTTTTCCTTTTACATCAACTTAGTCACATCAAGTTATATAACCTATCTGTGCTGTACAAATATGAACCTTAGTGTGAGCTATATCACCCATATGTCTCAACCATTGAACCATGTCCCCATTGGTGTTAAAAAGTCACCTTAATAATTAATAAAATAATACAATAAAATATTATATTAAGATGTTTATGGTCCATAAACAAAATACAAATAATTACAATAGAAAGTTAGTCAAGGCCTTAATTAAATATTAATGCCATGATAAGATCCCTTTTAAATCCCATATGACTAATTAAAAATAAATAAATTAAATATAGTGTAATGTTTATGTAATTAATTTGAAATATTATCTGCATGAAGATAATTAGCAACAAAGTCTCACCAATCTCATTTATTTTTAAGTGTTTCATTGCTTTGTCTCTGGACATAAAAGTAGCAAATAATTTAATAACTATTTAGGTTAACAAAGATGGTACGTATAATTATCAAATACAACTATATGATTTGTTGAAATGTTGTGCCAATAAGATCACAATGTGCTATGAGTTGGGTCTATGTTTATCTTAAATAAATAGCTAAACAAAAAAATGAACATAATGTTTCTGTTAATTTTTAATTTATAAACTAATATGCATCCACTCAATTGGTAACAAAACGATTTTCATATGTTTAATTGCTTTGTCTTAAATATAGAGGTAACAAACAATTAGATATCTTATGAGTTCATAAATATTCTAAATCATTTAGAAGTGACACAAACTCTAAATATATCACATCGACATTGTGGGATGAGTTGATTACAATTTCTTATCTTATGCATTTGATTCAAGCTCATGCATCAAGCAACATGAGAAGTATAGTTTATTAAATAAACTAGATTCGAACAAAGACAACCTAAGAATATAACATGTACAAGGGAGCAATAAGTGTCAAAATGATTTTTTTCGAAAGAAATGATGTTCTTGATCACAAAGCCAAGAAAGGGATAGCTCTTTAGTTTTTTTCTTAATTCAACAACTAATGCATGTCATGTTTAATCCATATGCTAGTTTAGATTGTTTAGTGTAAACAAAGTTTGCTTCAATTGTAATAAGATATAATGTGATAATAAAAGTAAGTTTGATGTTTTAAACAATAATTTTAGGGTTTTGAGAGATCACTTTGAACTAATTTTAAAATACTTATACGAGATTGAAATAGGTCTTAATTGCAACTTAACTACTATATATGTATCATTTAATAAGTTTTAAACTTATATTTTTTCCTTCAAAATAAAAAATTTAATTAATTTAATCAAATACTATTTACTAAATGTTTAATATATTTTTAAATGAAAATAAATTTTAAATTAAAAAATATATATTTATTTAAATAAAATAATAATAAAACCAAGTTTTTAAAAGATAATTCAAAATGCATAAATGTGAAGCATACTAAAATGAATAAAATCTACATATATTTTGACTAAGATAAATTAAAAAGATTCATTTATCACTATTGCATATAGACCCTCCATTGATTCATTTGTGAAAAGAGATACATAGGATAAACAAGAAAAGTGTTATGAATGATTGTCTTAATCTAGACATTTAAGTTAAAATAAATTTTGATTGTAGGATGGTGGTTATAGGGGTGGACTCTGCAAAGCTCTGTGTGGTGGTTTTTGATTGTGATATGGTGGTTATAGGGTGGACTCTATGAAGATATGTGTGGTGGTTTTTGATTGTGATATGGTGGTTATAGGGGTGGACTCTATGAAGATCTGTGGGGCAGTTTTTGGGGCGGATAACGTGAAATAGTGTGACGGCCATAAAAAACCGGAAGATCTGTGTGACGGCTTCCAAGGCAAATAGCGCATAATAGTGTAGCGGCCATAAAAACCGAACAACTTGTCCTGCTACCGATTCCACCATGTAAATTCAAAAAATATATATATTAAATAAGTTTTAAATAGATTAAGTTATATAAAAAAAAAAGGTTATATGGGATTCCAATGAATTTTAAAACTTAATATTAAATAAGTTCTAAAATTTATTATTATTTTTAAATTGGTCATAGGAAATTGTAAAAGGTTTTAGAATCATTTTAATTAAGTAAAGATGTAAAATGCATATGAATTTAGATTTTTTTTTAGATATGGTTAGTTTGAGAAACTCTTATCTGTCTATCTATCTATTTATGGCAAATGCCAACCTACGCTATGGTTGGGGATGGGCATCCCCGTTCCGCCATATCTATCTATTTATGGCAAATGCCAACCTACGCTATGGTTGGGGATGGGCATCCCCGTTCCGCCATGACCTCTCATAAAAAGAGCCACTCTACCTAAATCTTTTCTGTTTCCATAAATTATATTTTCAAGAGTTAATTACTCCACTATTTTTAATAACTGACAAGTCCAAAGTTCAAAACACAAAAACTACTCCAACAAACTTATCATCTAGTTCTTATCCAAATCCAAAGAACCAAACCGCTCCAGCGAACTCAAACTTTATTAACCCTCTCCACGCATGCGAGACTCTCCCCAGACGTGTGAACGCGCAAACTCACGCAGACTATCCTCCTGGAGCAGGCCACCGTTCTTTCCCGCATAAAAAGGCAAAAATCCCAAACGGCCCTCCAAAATGGCCGCCCCTTCTATCCGCTTTCCAACGGCCGGTGATATACACAATGCGTATAAAAAAATACAAACAATTGAAAAAGATATACACAATGTGTATATATACGACATATACACACACTCACCAGAGCATAAACGGTGCGCAGGCTCCTGTTCAAACATCGAACGGCGTTCCCAGCGGTGGCGCGCTTCTCCTCCATGGGCGACGAGGGGACCAGCGAATATTCCGTCTGCGGGGACGGCGGGGCGGTCCTACGTCTTCTGGTGGCGCGGGAAGAGCACGGGGGTGACTCGGCGCGGCTTTTCTACACGGCCCCCGGGGCGGTGCCCTTCGGTTGGGAGTCGGAGCCGCGGACCCCCATACGGGGGCTAAATTTGGATAAGGCTGAGGATTTGGAGACGCCGCTAAGTATGCCTCCATCGTGGCGGTGCTCCAGAACGTCCTCTTTTTTGTCGGAGGCGTCGTTGTCTTCTTCTTCATCGTCGTCTTGCAGGCGCGCGGCGCCGATAAATTTGTCAGGGAGGATCCGCAGGGCCGCTGAATTTTTGAGAGGGAAGCTGGCGAGGCGGAGGACTAAGACGTTTGGCGGCCCGCCATATTTGGGGGAAGAAGTTCGTTAAATTAGGGAAGGTTTTAGGCAAGCCCGGTTGCTCTTTCGATTTGAGGAAGGTGGCTCTCTGGGTTCGATCTCCGGATCTGCGGTTTTTTAAACTTTAAAGGTCAAAAAAATTAAAAGAATCAAGTTGACTGCGGTTAAAATGATTCTTTTAAGTTTAAACAATTAACCAGGGTACTGTAAAGTTATTTTTTTTTTTATTAAAAACAAGAATTATTAATTCAGTAAGAGGCGTTTTAATTGGATAATGACTCGAAAAGAGAAGGTTCGGAAGCTGTCCTTTCGTTTCTTGTTTTATATTAAAAACAAGAATTATTAATTCAGTAAGAGGCGTTTTAATTGGATAATGACTCGAAAAGAGAAGGTTCGGAAGCTTTCCTTTCGTTTCAGGTGTAAATAAAAAAAAATCGCATGTTAGGAATTAAAATTATGATTGTAAATTCAATTCTTTTGCAAATCAAAAGAATTAATATGGAATAAAATTTTATGGTTTTAAATATTTGTAATTTGGTTAGATGGATGGAATTTAATTATATTTTAATGGTATCTAGCGGTATTATAGGAATGGTATTTTCAACATATAATGGTGTATAATAGCTGCATAAATAAACGAATATTTATATTTGATTTTTTTTTTAAAGGTATTTAATTTGAATCTGAATTAATTTTTTTAATTATTAATTTTAATTAAATATATCGTAATGGTACACATATAAAATCAAACCTTAATTAAAGGTTAAGAAAATTAAACCTTAATTAAAGGTTAAGAAAATTAAACCTTAGTTAATGGTATAAAAAATTTAGCTGGTACAAAAAAGTTTAATTATATTAATAATAAAGTTTAACATGCAAAAGTGGCGGGTGGTAATGATCACACCCCTGGAAGAAACAAACCAACCCTAACCAAGGGTTGGGAAACCACAAACTAGAGTTCACTACAGTTTAGGAAACATCAATCAAACATACAGTAAAACATGCATGCAATCAGTAATGATTAAAAGTGTGTGGATGCTTGTCCACGTTAGAGTCCCATGGAATGGCCAAGGTATGCGGCCGTCCCCAACCATCCGTGTGTCCATGATCATCATGAACGTTTGCATCTCCCCACCCACGTCCTCGAGATCCATCAAACTGGCGGTTATGTGCATTTACATCACCTGCACTCCAGGCACGATCCTGTGTGCCACCATTAACTTCCACCAGCTCATCCCAGGCACCTCTGGGTGGAGAACGTGGTGGTGAGCGAGTTGGTTGTGCAATCCATCCATCATTGTAGGTAAAATTGTCATGTCCCCAACCTCCCTGCGCATGCACCAGATGTAGCGGTCGGTGAGACCTCGATCGGGAACAGGACGTCTGCTGCGAGTTGTTCGGAGGAACCCTACTAACTGAGCATGGTGCATTTTTCTAGTAATCCAGAAGCGCCTTCATGTGCGCCTACTCAATGTCGATTTTGGCCTGCTGATTGCATATCTGGAACCATGTATCTTGAAACACCTCAATTTTGTCAGCTAGAGAAAATTCATCAGAAGGATTTTGATGTTTAAAAACTATCTTGTTTCTAGCTTTCCAAATGTGAAAAAGAAGACTAATTCGAAAGATGTGCCACACTTTGGACAAGGGAAGAATAAATTTAATCGTATCCCTTAACAGAGCTTGCTGCCAAGTAAGGGATTCATCCCGAAATTGGGAAAAAAAGACCATCCCCATTCCCAGGCACTCCTTGCTCTTGTGCAGAACCAAAAAACATGAGGAGAAGATTCATCCTCATTATAGAACGCACATTTAGGGTTTGCAACTCCCAAGTGCCTGAGTCTGTCTCCTAAGGGTAAACTTTGAAAGAGAAGGCTCCAAGCAAAAAATGATTGTTTTGGCTCAAGAAAGGAAGACCAAACCGTCTGAAATCGAGCCTTCCAACCAGAAACCGCCACTGGGTCACCCCATTTATCATTAAGTCTAGGGACCATTGGCAACATTGGGGAGAGCCACTCGTAACCCAATTTAGCCAAGTAATTCAACAAGGGTATATCTAGAAACTAGGACCAATCTTTCCACCATGGCCTCTGAGAGTGCCGCCCACACGTGTGCCACATGGAAAAGGGGATAATGTCAATTACTGTGTCATAAGTGAGTTTGTCACCAGTGCTCGACTGAAATTATTGTTTAAAAAGCGACCAAGGGATCCAATCCCTCGAGGCTTGAGAATAAAAATCATAAAATGTAGATATGCCTTTTTTGAAAAACTTTTGGGCATGAATCCACGGGACCTGAGCAAGAGGAGTTCCCTGAACGTTAATCACCGAAGACCACCAAATGTTTAAATAATTGATGGACAATCCTTTATGGCCTCAATTCCCTTTCCACTTAAGCCAAGGAGTGAATTGCTACCATTCTTTCCAAATATTTTTAATCACAAAAGAACCAGAGATTTTCACAAAGATTGGCAGTACAATTAGGGAAGGGAGGTCAATTCCTCTCCAGGCTTGTTTGTTCAAAGGCAACCCTTAAGAAATGCAATGCCTGATGAGGATTTTCCAGGCCTCCGTGCCTTTAAGGGCTCGTATGATCCATTTGGTACAGAGAGTCGTGCCTTTTCTTTTACAATCAACCATGCCCATTCCTCCTGAAGCTTGAGGTAAACAACACATATCCCAAGCAACCCGGTGAAAACCTTTCTTCTCAGTTGAGTTTGCCCACAAAAAAATCCTCAATAGTATTTCAAGCTTAAGGTAGCAAGCTTGTGAAGGAACCCAACAAGAAGAGTAATACACATGAGTAGAGGCAAGGACCTTAGAACAAATCTGGAATTTTCCTGCCAGAGACATCTTTTTAGTAATCCAATACTAACTTTTCTCAACTTTTTGAAGAACATAGTTCCATAACTAAGTAGGGGAACCATAAAAGGCAAAAGGGATCCCTAGAAATTTGAACACTTCTCCTGGCAAAATCCAATGCCATTGAAACTGTTCTAGCCAAGGAGGGAGCGGGGCAGGGGACTGCCTATAACAAGAAGTTTTTCTCAACTGAATACTAGACCCAGAGGCCTAACAAAAAACTTCCAAACATCTGAGGGCTTCCTTCACTGAGTGTTCCTCCTCTAAAATAATGAGAAAAGAATCATTAGCAATGTGACCATTAATGAGCTGACCTTGGTTATCAGGGAGAGAAATACCCTTAATTTAGCCCAAAGAAGCATGCCTAGCAAGCAAATACCCAAAGGCTTCAGCAACAAGAATATACAAAGAAGGAGCCAAGGGACACCCTTGTCGAATAGATCTGAACAAACCTACCGACCTAGTTTGATGATTATTCAAAGATAAAACAATCGAAGCATCCTGAAAAATAATATTGACAGATTGAACAAACACATACCCAAACCCTAAATACTGTAACATGGAAAGAATGAAGTTTCATTCAATTCAATCATAGGCCTTTTCAAAATCAATCTTCAGGAAGAGGGCTTGTTGACCAGACCGCCTAGCCCATTCCATACCTTCCTAGACTACAATGACATTATCCAAGATATATCTCCCTTTAATAAACCCTATTTGATCTGGCCTGATAATAAGAGGCAATAGGGGCCGGAGTTTCAGAGCCAGGGCTTTGACAATAATATTATAGATGACATTGAGCAAGGTAATTGGCCTCCAATTTGTTATACATTCAGGATCCCCTTGTTTTGGAATGAACTTGATATTACCCCGGTTCAGAATTACTCCAAGAGAGCCACTGTGCATGGCTTCAAGGTAGAATTTGGGTAAATTAGAACCAAAAAAGTCCCAACGGGCCTTGTAGAATTCACAAGGGAATCCATCCAAGCCCGGGGCCTTCTCGTTGGCCATTTGAGTTAAGGCTGAAGCAAGATCAGCAACAAACAAATACTTTTCACACTCCTCTCTTTGAGCAGCAGAGAGTTTGTTAGGGACAACATCCATGCAAAGCTTGAGAGCTTCATCCCTCTTTCGAGAAGAGGACTGAGCAATAAAAACTTGAGTGTAATGCTTAACAAAAATGTCAGCAATACTGGGCAAAGAGGTATGGCAAATACCATTGTCCACAAGAGCTTTGAATTTAGTGGCATTGCGAGGAGGACGTAACTTTTGGAAAAAATCCTTGGAAACTCTATCCCCAATTTTAAGCCAATGTAAGCGGGCCTTGATTTGAGCACCTTTAGCTTCATAGAGCTCTGCCACCTTGAGCTCATGACAAATCTGAGTAGCATGCCCCTGCAAAACAGGACAAAGAGGGTTGGCTTCAAGCCTACAAGAGGCTTTTGTCAATTCAGTGTGTAAAGCAAGCAAGGAATATTTTCTAAACTGAGCAACTTTCTTGCCCAGAATGCGAAGAAGGGTTGTGGTTCTGGATATAGCATCATTCCACCACTCAATCCATCCTTCTTCACCAACAGGTCAGTCACCCAAATTCTAGACTCTCTAAATATGACACATCATGGAAGAATGTTGAAGAAAGGATGTGTTAAGAAAAAAATGAGACTTAATGCCCTAAACAGGTAACACAGAAGATAGAACAATGAACATAATTGGGGAATGATCAGACCCAACAGTACCAGCAATAACCTCCATAACTGGAGCATCTCCATGCTTCCTATGAAAGTGAAACTGGGTATGGTCTAACAACATAGCTCTATCTAGACGTTTGAGAATCCTTGCCCGTCCAACTTGAAAGTTATTCCAAGTAAACCAAAGGTGCTCATCAAAATTAGTAGGAGAAAGACAAGAATTAGGGTCAGACAGACATATTTTATTTTTCATAAAAAACTAGGCTTCACTCTCACCAAGGGCCCACCGGTGATTTAGACCCCCAATTTTATCAGAAGCACGCTCAACCATATTAAAATCTCCATAGACGGTCCAAACCACTGGAGGTAAAGAAAAGGCACACCATTTCCAAAGCAAACAATGCTCCGGAGCACTATTGGAGGCATATATATTCAAAATTCCAAAGGACATTTTGTCAACTTCAAGTAAAATCCAAACAACTTCGTTAGAAGGGTCAACCCCCCAATCAACAAAATTTCCATGCCATCTATTGGCTAGGAGAATAACAACACCACCACGACCGAGAGGGTGCTTGGTGAAAAAAAGCTGACTACTAGGACAAATGAGTGCACAGGCACACTGCAATTGGAACTCAATGATTTTGACTTCTTTCAAGCAAACGACATCTGGGGCCACATACTTGGTTGCACATAAAGTAATATCATCGCGGACCATATATCTTCGAACTGGGTCCGTCAGTCCTTTAATATTCCATGATAGAAAAATCATTCTGACCTATCGAGGATCAAACTTCCTCCGACCTCGTCAGAGTCACCCAGAGTAGAAAGCGACTAAAATGAGTTGCTAGAATAGCTTCCCATTTGTCAGTTTTTGTCTACATGCAGACCCTACACTGGACTACGGGACCTCCGGCTCCAGGCATGCACACCTTCTTTCTGCTCCAACTGGTGAACAACCATGGAGACAGAAGGGATACCATCATCTTTGAGAACCATCGACATATCTTCAGCCACAACTGCTGAATTTGAAAGGATTTGAGTACTTTGGGAAGCATTCTGAGATGGAACTAGGACATGCAAGGGTGGTTTGATCATTGCGGCTTGAGCATAAGAGCTAGCAGGCTAGCCCCCCTGAGGATTGTGGTCAGAAGACTGGCCTCTCTGAGGGCCTTTGCCAGGGACATTCTTGCCTTTCTTGGGGACCATCTTCCACTCATTGTCAGACCCATCTTTGGTCGGCTGGGTTTTCTCATTAGAAGCTTTATTATCAGAGGTTGGGCCATTGTATTTAAACTTATCCTCCATTAAGGGACAATCTATAATCTTGTGCGTAGCGGACTAGCACCTGTAGCAAGTGTTTGGCAAATTGACATACACCACTCTTTGGTGGATATTAGTATCACCTACCTTAATATCAATAAATTCCTTGAGGAAAGTGGCCAAATCAATTTTCACACAGAGCTGACGGTTAGGCCGGGCATTATAGAAGCGTTGAGGCTCTTCACAGACAAATTTCCTAACTTTTATGGCAACATCACGAATAAATAGGACCAATGCCATTGGCAAACCTGGGAATTCAACCCACACAGGGACAACAAGAGAGACACCATTGGCAACTTGGAAATTCTTGTGCCATGGTTGACAAATAAGCAAAGTGCTATGAACATAACAAGGACCCTTACTAAGGACTTTTTTTACACACGCTGGATCAAAGAACTGAATATGAAAGAAACCTTTGGTTAAGTTTTGCACAGACTCTACAAAGATACCATATGGGTTCCAATAACTTTGAAACCAGTTCTATAGAATTGCATCAGAGGGGATACGGTCCAAGAAATAACCTATGACAGTATTTTTCTCTAGCTAAGTACATGCTTTATTGAAACTATCAAGAGGAATAGAAATATATGGCACATTACCTCGTGAAACACCTTGGGAACGAACTTCTGAGGTTGCTTGCCCGCCATCCTTCTCTCCACCGACTTCACCAAACGATGAACCAAGAGGAAGCAAATATGACATATTAAAAAACACAGTAACTCTGCCCAAGGCAAATTAATGATGGAATGACAGAGTAGTAGATCTCGTCCACTGGCACAAGTGGCAGTGTGACGACGCCAAAAAAACACACATGCAAGCTATGAATGCAAAGTTGGCTCGGCTCCTCGGGATGAGTTGCAAAGCTCAATTGTTTCAATTTTTACTTTTAGTGTTTTTTTATTGGTTGATAAAAAGGGTTTTGAAAGGTCTTGAAACCTTTTACACAAATGTAGCAAAGAAGTCTTGAAGCAAGCTTGACTGAACTGAAAGTAAAAAACCTTAGAGGAGATCAAAATAACCAACATTAAACTAGAAATAAGGCTAAAACTAAAACAACAAGGGACAAGGGTACAAACTACAACAATGGTACCCATAAAAATAGAAAAAAAACATCAGAACCCCGACTAAGATTATGACATTTGGCTCAACGGGGTTCAATTCTGGTCTGTGAGCTTTTTGGAGCAAACATCTCCACTATGCTAGAAATTAGCATTTTTATTTGCCATTCTTTGCCACCTGAGTTCATGGGTGACAATTGCCTTGTGAATTTTCCATGCCTTCATAAACTTGCCCTTTAAATGGATTGCAAGAAAACACATAAGGGAAAGGAAGATATGTGTTGGCGCCCATGTCAGAAAAACCATGCCCAGTCACTAGGCCCCAATTCAGCCACATCAGCAACAACAACCAATTACAGATTAAGATTTCCATTTGCATCAGTGTGGGCCATAATACATGGAGGAAAATTGTCATACCAGACTTGAAAGTTGTCCTATTCAACTCCTTGATTGGCAAGGAGGTCAGCAACTCTGTTTCCTTCCCGGTAAACATGCTAAATTGTAACATGTTTGATGCCTTCAATTATTTTCAAGCTTTCTTGGATAGCATTGAACATGCTCTAGCAGGGAGTTGACACTTTTGGATGCAAAAACCGACGCTCATATAATCGCATTCTATGATACCTATTTCAAACCAAAGTCGCTTGCAAATGAGGAGGCCTAGGTATAACACATAAACTTCAATGAAATTATTGGTTTGACTACCCATGGACTCAACAAATGCGCATAGGACTTTACCTTGACTATTTTTGAAGAGACCACCTCCTCCAGCCCTACCAGGGTTTCCTTTTGAGGCCCCGTCAACATTAAGTTTGACCCATCCACAAGGTGGGGGAATCCATTTCACCATTGACCTGTCAACTTTTGGAGGACCCCGGAGGGGGGTGTCAATCTGAAATTTGAGAGTATTGAAAATGGACAATTCCCATTGGTTCTTGGGCTTCTCAGCTTGGATGAGACTAGCATTCTCGATGGCAAACAACAAAGCTCAAGAAAACACTGATTTTGCATCATTTGTAGTAGCACCAAAGATTCTATTGTTCCTCTCCAACCAAACCTACCACAAAAAGTGAGGAAAATAATACGACCAAAAAGCACAAATTTTTGGATTCATAAATGGATTTGGCCACTAATGGCAGGCATCAACAAGAGTTTTTGGGTATACCCAGGATAAGTTGGCCAAATTGAGAAAGAAAGACAACACTTCAGTAGAGAAAGGGCATTCAAGGAAGATATGAATTATAGATTCCCAGTTACTTTTGTAGAGGACACAACGGTTAGGGAGCATTAGACCTCTTTGGATGAGATTGTCGATGGTCAAAATTTTGTTTAAAGAAGCAAGCCAAAAAAAATGGGCTACCTTAGGGATTAAACTTTTCAACTAGACAATATTAAATTCAGGCTAGGAGTTAACTTCTCTGGTTTGGGCATAGTAGGCAGATTTAACAGTATAAATCTCATCGTCAAAAATATGCCAAAAGGAGAGTCTAACACATTTGGGTTACTAGGAATGATAGTAGTACATAACAGACCATCAATGATGGAAAAAACAAAAGACTAGGCAATGCTGATATTGCCAAAGGAAAAGGGCTTCCATATGGCACCGCTATAGTTTCTATAAAATAAATTACACACCTTAGAACCAAACAGACGATAAATGATTGGCTTGATGCAGGATAAACTAGCATCATTGATTAGAGAATGATTGGTAAACCATATATCCTCCCAAAACTCAATAGACGTTCCATTTCCTAGCTGCCACCTGAGTCTAGATTTTAGAATGGGCCTTTTATTAATCATAGCATTCCAAAAATGTGATCCAACCGAAAGTAGTTCATTACTGATAAAGGTTCACTATTGCAAATATTTATCTTTTATGATGTCGATCCAAATAGCTTTTTCATTTCGGATAACTCTCCAACCTTGCTTACCAATGAGGGCATAGTTTGTCTTGCTAGCTTTCCTGAAACCCAAACCTCCTTGATTCATATTCAAACAAATATTGTCCCAAGAAACCTGGGGAATTCTATTATTATTTTTGATCCCTAACCAGAGAAATCTCATTTTATTTTTTTTAATTTTCTTGCAAACATAATTTGGGGCTTTAAATATAGATAAGAAGTACACTGGAACGCCTTGCAAACAAATTTGGACAAGAGTCGCTTTTGCTGCCTGGCTAAGGAGACAACCTTTCCACCCAGCCAAATTTTTTCTGAATTTTCTCCAACATGTTATTCCACACATTTGCAAGAGGTTTACCATGGAAAAGGGGCATGCCTATATAGGTGGAAGGAAGGCTTGATATGCTGCAGCCCAGGATTCTGGAAATATTTTGTTGTCTATCAATAGGTGTATTCAAGAAATATAGTTTACTTTTATGGAAATTAACTTTTTGTCCAACAACCAGCTCATAGGAGAGTAGGATATTCTTGATTACCCTTGCTTCAGGAACTGAGGCTTTGATTGCTAGTAATGTATCGTCAACAAATTGTTGATGTGTGACCAGTTGGGAGATAGAGGAGGTCTTTATCCCAAAGATAGTACCATTAGATCAAGCAAATTTGAGTGCCCTCCAAAGGAATTATGCAAGAATGATGAATAAATAATGGGAAATGGGATCCCCTTGTCTGATTCCCTAGTTGCTTTTGAAATACCCAGCATAAACATCGTTTACAATGATAGAAAACTAGGTAGAATAAAGACATTTTTGGATTAAGGAAATCCACTCCGGATGAAAGCTGAATTTTGTCAGCACAACACATAAAAAGCTCCAAGAGACTATAAAATACCTTGGTGATATGTAACTTGAGAAATAGACTTGGCTTTTTGTTTTTGGAGATAGGATGGAGTAGTTCATGAACATATATTATGCCATCAGTTATGAGCCTTCCCTTGACTGAACTGCCTTGACAAGAATCAATAATATCAGGGAGCAGTTTCTTCATTTTTTTGGCAATGGTCTTGGTCAAAATTTTGTACACAACATTGCACAAGCTTATCGGTCTATAATCAAAAATTTTCCAGTAGTGCTGAGTCTTCAGGACAAGGGTGATAAAGGTGGAGTTGAAGTCTCTTGGTATGCGCTTGGATGCTTGAGCAAACTGAATAGCTTCTATTACATCAGTGCTAACCATGTCCCAAAACTGCTAAAAGAAACGGGGAGAGAAATCATCGAGCCCAAGTGATTTATCAGCAAATATAGAAAACACATATTTAATTTCATCTACAAAGAAATCAGCTAGTAGATTGTAATTATTTTCATTAGAGACTAAACAAGAAATATTTTGGAGAAGAAAATCGATGGCTTGAGGATTACTCGGTTGGCCTACTCCAAGAATATTTTGGAAATGGGCTACAACTTCATGTATCACCTCCTCTTCATTTTTCATGCAGGTTCCATCTGACCTAGTTAGATTTATGATTTTGTTGATTCTCCTATGTAGGAGGGTGAGGGCATGGAAGTACTTTGTATTGGAATTGCCCTATTTGAGCCAAAGAGCTCTCGATTTTTATCGCCAAAAGGTTTCTTCCATGGATAAAATTATTGTGATATTCGTCTAGTAGTTATCTTTCTTGTTCCCTGAGAAGCACATCATGTTCCTCATTTTGGATACAATGTTCAATAGTTCGGATCTTGCCACCAATGACTCTTTTTGCTTCAAATAAGTTTCCTTATTCCAGATATTTATACTATTTTTGGTGTGCCAGAGTTTTTGAGTTAATCTTACAATTGGGTTACCAGGAAAATCTTTGCTCCACCATTCAAGTACTTTGTTTTTGAAATCTGGGTGTTGGATCCACATCGGTTCAAATCGAAAAGGAGACTTGAAAGAGGTAGCATTCAACCCCTCCAAAACTAGGGGATTGTGGTCAGACCCAATCCGAGGAAGAGTGTGGAGAGTAGCATTCCCAAAGGACTGAAGATATTCACAATAAATAAGGAATTTATCCAATTGCATTAAGATATGTTGTGCCCCAACTCGCATGTTGGTCCAAGTGAATTTTCTCCCTTGAAGGTGGATGTCCATAAGACCACACTCATCAACGAATTCAACAAAATCTTCAAAAATTTGAGGTGAGATAGGAGTACCTCCTTTTTTTTAGTAGGGTATAACAACGAAGTTAAAATCACCAACTAACATCCAAGTTTGACTTTGGAATATCTGTCGCATCTGCCTCATAAAAAATTATAGTTCTCGTCGGCTGGACATAGTATTAGGAGCATACACATTAGATAAAACCCACTAAACATTTGAGCCTTTGCAACAAAAAGCAATGTTAGTAATCCTATCAGAAGAAGATAAAATATGAACTACTTTAGTAGGGTCCCAAAGGCACATAAGGCCACCATACGCTCCCTTGGCAGGGCTTGTAGCCACTCCATAATTTTTCCATATAGCCTGAATAACTTTATCTTGGCAGTTTTCATTGATTTTGGTTTCTTGCAGAAATATGATGGTCGACTTAATGTATTTTCTCATGGATTAAAGGATCCTTTGCTTGGTTTGTCCATTAAGACCTCTCACATTCCATGAGAGGATCTTCATTTGGAATAGTTTGAAGATTTTTTCCCTCTTTCACGAGAAGGTGTCGGAGGGGGTTTGGTTCTATTCCCTTCATCTGCAAAAACCTTATAAAGATCATGCTCAACTAAAGAGGTGATAACAGTGAGTTAATCACCATTAGCAATACTATCTTCAACTTCCTTTCACCTTAAATATTGTTTACTAGGTCTCCCTATTTTCACTTTTTTCACAGTCTATGTCGGTTGAAATTTTATTTTGATTTTTACAACCATGTTTTTGAGGGTTAGGGTTTTGGTTATCAGGATTCAGATCAGGAACTTTCAGCCCAAGACTAATAACATGTTCACTAATAGGAGGGATGGGGATAGACACACTGAATAGAGGGTCTTGCTAGTTTGGGGGCTCATTAGAATTATATTGAAGAAGGCTTAGGGATTCGGTAGAAAAATGAAGACCAGAAGGTCATGGATGTGAAGGGGATTGTAAAATATAACTAGTAGTGGAACATAATTGCAAAGGGTTGTATGCACTATCAATGATAGGATCCTCTACAGAATCACTTAAAGGCCCGAAAGGGTTTGCTTTAGCAAAAAGGGAGCAATTTTGTTTTGAATTAGAAAATTCAAGGATGGAAAGATTACCTTCTTTTTCCTTTTCTTCAGGATTTCTTGATGCAACAACATGCTTCTGGGTATCCATGGTGGCGGCTAGCCTCTGGGTCGGCTTATCTTGATTCCATGAGTAGGCCCAAGAGGCATATCATTAGAATTAGCTGCTAGAAATTTTTGGATTGACTTTTTTGTAGTTTCTTTTTTCAGCAATGGACACTAAGCCTTCAAGTGACCTTAGGTATGGCATTCAATATAAAACATTGTCTTATTTTCATAAATAATGGATTGGCATCTTCTTTTGGGGTCACAGACGAGATCTACATAGGTAGGCATCTCATAATCAAGGTTTGCCATAACATAGATTCTAGCATGAGTGAGCCTTGACTGCACTTTCGTCATAGGGTCTAGGGTAACAAAATCTCCAACAACTTCAACAACCATGAGAAAAATCCTTTCATCCCAATATTGGAGGGGCAGGTTGGGGAGTCGAAACTAGATAGGTGCCATATTAACAGATTAGGTTTCAAAATCAAAGTCCTCTGTCCATTTTTGCAGGAACAAGCTTCTACGATCATAGAACCAAGGTCCTCCAGACAAGATACGGTTGGTATCTTGTGCATTGTTGAGGCTTATGAGGAAAAACCCTCTAGACATGGCCTTGATTTCCATGGATCCACTAGGACACCATTTGGCCAATGCCCATTTCTTGATTGATTCAATGTTAGGCCGACCTCCCATGAATTTTCCTATCAAGGATAAAGAGATTCAACTGATAATCGAGTCCATAACACCGGGAGGAATGGAGATATCCTTGTCATTGTGGGTGCAGGGGTTTGGATCAGAAGAGGTAGACATATGTCTTTGATTTTTGACTTTATAAGCATAAGAACCTTGAGATTGGCTCAAAATATTTCTGCTAGTGGTTAGGTTTTTAGAAACTGCATGTGAATCACAACCGCTAGTGGTGTGGCCTTCAAGAGGGGGTCCACCTGGATCATCGATGTCCATGTCTTCCAAATCATCATCTTTGCCATTGCTTATCTATCTATCTACCTCTCCACACATGCGAGACAGACGTGTGAACCCATAAACTCATGCACAATATTCTCCTGGAGCAGGACACCGTTATTTCCTACATAAAAAGGCAAAAATTCCCAACGGCCCTCCAAAATCGCCGCCCCTTCTATTCGCTTTCCAACAGCTAGTGATATACACAATGTGTATAAAAAATACAAACAAATAAACAACAAATGAAAAATATATACACACACTCACAATAGCATAAATAGTGCGTAGGCTCTTGTGCAAACATCAAACGACGTTCCCAGCGGTGGCGCATTTCTCCTCCATAGGTGATGAGGGGACCAGCGAATATTCCATATGTGGGGACGGTGGGGCAGTCCTACACCATATGGTGGCATAGGAGTAGCACGTGGGTGTCTCGATGTGACTTTTCTACATGGCCCCCATGGCGGTCCCCTTTGGTTGGGAGTCGAAGCCGGGGACCCCCAAAAGGGGGCTAAATTTGGAGAAGGTCGAGGATTTGGTGTCACCGCTAAGTATGCCTCCATCGTGGTGGCGCTCCAGAATGTCCTCTTTTTTGTCGGAGGTATCATTGTCTTCTTCTTCATCATCGTCTTGTAAGCGCGCGATGCCGATAAATTTGTTCGGGAGGATCCGCAAGGCCGCTGAATTTTTAGCAAGCCACCATATTTGGGGGAGGAATTTCGTTAAATTATAGAAGGTTTTAGGCAATCCCGGTTTCTATTTTGATTTTAGGAAGGTGGCTCTCTGGGTTCGATCTATGGATCTGCAGTTTTTTAAACTTTAAAGGTCAAAAAAATTAAAAGAATCAAGTTGACTGCGGTTAAAATGGTTTTTTAAAGTGTAAAAAATTAACCAGTAAAGGTATGTTTTTTTATTAAAAACAAGTATTATTAATTCAGTAAGAGGCGTTTTAATTGGATAATGACTCGAAAAGAGAAGGTTCGGAAGCTTTCCTTTCGATTCAGTTGTAAATAAAAAAAATTGCATATTATGAATTAAAATTATGATTGTAAATTCAATTCTTTTGCAAATCAAAAGAATTCATATGAAATAAATTTTTATGGTTATAAATATCTGTAATGGGATCGAATTTAATTCTATTTTAATGGTATCTAGTGGTATTATAGAAATGGCATTTTCAATATATAATGGTGTATAATAACTGCATAAATAAATGAATATTCATATTTGATTTTTTAAAGTTGAAATAATTAGTTTGAATTTATATTAATTTTTTTAATTATTAATTTTAATTAAATATATCCTAAAGTACACATATAAAATCGAACTTTAATTTAAGGATATAAAAAATTTAGCTCTTACGAATTGTTTCAATTTTGCTAATGACTCTTTCCTCACTTTTTGAGGAAGAACGTGTTATTCAACAAGTGCAAGCACTTGCTTGCATGGACATTTTTTGTGTGGCTTCTAGATCCTCCATTCAATGGAGGAAGATACAATGTTATAGGCAATATCTCGACCCAATGCCCCATTGGCTTAATCAATATCAATGGAAGATAATCCAAGATCATCCAAGAGAGGGAAATTTTTCATTTTTTATGCATTCATTTTGCCTTTAACGGGTTGTTGCCAAAGTTATGGAAGTATGTTGTTAACAGGGTGGAATAGATTCTTACCTACTGGTCCACCAAAAAACTCTCCTGGTAAATTTCAAATTTTCACAAAAGTCCTTGCGACCACCTATGTTTATTATTATTCCTATTGGGTCCCATCCAAAAATTGCTATAAGAAACTTGATAAGCTTCTGTGAGACTTCTTATGGTCATTTTACAATAATGCTTCAGGATTCCACCATGTTTTCTGGAAGTGTTGTTGTTTTCCCATAAGCCATGGTGGACTTGGCATTCTCAATACCCAATGTCAAGGTTGGGTCCTTTGTGTTAAGTGGGTCATCAGAGCCCTCACGAGAAATAAGGCCTAGAATATTCTCATCCGACACTATATTTGTGAAGGTTCCCCTTTTGGACGTAAGACTTGGAAGGGTAAGGGGTTCCCTTCCCTCCTTGTTGCCCCTGTGTCTATTAAAGCATTAGGATCCTTCATCATTAGGAGCATTTGTAAAGCCTGGGAGAGTGTTAAGCCTTAGTTTAGATGGAATTGCTAGAGCTTTTGGCATGGCCTCTCCATCAAACAAATGAATGTTTGGTGGTCACTTGTTATCACCTACCAGGGTTCTCTGCTTGCGCAGGTTCCCTGGGTTCATGCACTGAGATTATTTCGCAAAGGTGTGCAATGCATCATTGATTTATTTTCTCGTCCTACCAGGTAGGGTTATGCATAAGGGGTCAACCCCAAAATCTATTTATAAAATCAAGGTGAATTGTCTCAAAATCCCGACGAATTATGTAGAAGTATACATGGCGAATTGCATTTATTTATCTCCAAAAAATTTTAAATCGTGGCAAATTTTTCTGTGTTGGGGACTATGAATATAGGTTTGCAAAATCTAAAAATATACGGCAAATTTAAAAGCTTTAGGTCAACATGAAAGACTTTTAGCCTTTATGCTTTATGACGATCGGTTTGAGACATGTATGAAGATCAACTGCAGACATGATGATCGGCTGTAGACATGATGATCGATTGTAGGCATGATGATCGGTTGCAGATATGACGATCGGGTGCAGGAATGACAATCGACTATAGACATGATGATTAGTTGCATTCATGACGATTGGTTGCAGATATGATGATCAGTTGCATGCATGATGATCGGTTGTAGATATGATGATTAGTTACAAAAATATTGATTGATTGTAGGCATGACGATCAACTACAGGCATGATGATTGGTTGTAGGAATGTTGATCGATTGCATATATGGTGATCAGATGTAGGAATATTGATCGGGTGTAGACATGTCGATTAGATGATCAGTTGCAAGAATATCAATCGGTTGCAGGGATGCTGATCGACTGTAGGAATATCGATCAATTGCAGATATGACGATGGGATGCAAGAATGTTGATCAGGTGTAGGAAAGCTGATCGACTATAGGTATACTGATCGATTGTGGGTATGACAACCAAATGCAGGTATGATGATCGACTACAGTTATGATGATTGGCTGCAAGAAACTGATCGGATGCAAGTATGATGATCGAATGTAGGAATACCGATTGAATGTAGGCATGACGATCGGTTATAGGAATGCCAATCGATTGCAAGTGTGATGATGGGCTGCAATAGTGTCGAGTACCCAGTCGATAGCAATGGTGCATCTGTACCATGTGTCAACCATCCATGAAATGATTGCATGCAAATACCACATGTCACCTATTCATGAGTTGATTGCAGACAGAAAAGTCTATATAAAGGGATAAATAATCATTTTTTGTCTTTTCTATCGCAGTTATAACCATTTTCCTCTAATTTTAATGCATTTTTAACCCTCTTCCTCCAATTTTATCTTAGTTTTTAACCTTTTACCTTAAGTTTTAAGCGAGTTTTAACCCTTTTCCTCCTGTTTGAACCCTTTCCATCAAATGTCACATACCATCCACTATATCTTTAGATCCACTCTCGTACACAACAAAATAACCCTATGGTGTCCCCTGTCACCCTTGGAATGTTTAAAATTAATTTAAAAAACCTGATTTACCCCCTGATTTTAGAAATTTTATCAACATCGAGTTATGACATGCCATGGGTCATGGACTCTGGTCTTCAGGGTCTAGTTTCAATACCGCAGTTCGAAACGGAGACTAAATTACTGGAGAAGATCATTGTAGGTTATAATATTGATTCGGGTAAGTAAATCTTGTCATAGACAACAAAAACGTCGTTCTTTCTTTCACAACATTTGATGTCGCTAGATTGACAACATTACCCCACACTGGTTGTGAGCCTATCACTTACAAATACCAATTAACTAATGAAGATAAACTCTACTTGGAGACCAACAACAATGTACAATCGAAATATTTTCAAGGTATAACTATTTTTTATTTAATTGAACTTAAATTCTAGTCACTAGTGTATAATTACTGATTTTGTTTTTTTTGCAGTTACGTCCACCAAGTCCAGAAGGGGTTTGACTGCACCAGCTATTGAAAATAAATTTCTTCGGGCATGTTGCAAATTCTTCCTTGCCAGACTCATTTTGCAAGGAAGACCGACAAAAATTCCGATGTGGGTCTTAGCGTATTTGGTCCGTTGTGATGCACACCACCAATTCGACTGGTCCAACTATGTATCACATCGGATCAGATTGGAAATCTAGAACGTGATAACCCACGCTTCACCCTCATCGATAGTTAGCACATGCAACTATATTATTGCTTTTTTTTATGAATTTTTTTATCATTTGTAGAATACTCAAGTACCAACATCTTGGCACTCAACCCTAGCCAATGTAGCCATGACATAACAGTAGGTTCAAGTAATTTTTCGTTAATATTTAAGTAAAATTTTTCATTTTTCATATGTTTGTCTATTTATAATTTTGATATTTTATACCAAAAACAAAAAATGACATCCTCTTCATCTTCAAAGCGGGATGTTACTGTCAGAGGTTATAATCCAGAGGAATTAGGAGACTCTGAAACACCTGCGGAGGAAACAACACCATTGCTAAGGAGAATATCAACAAGGAAACGTAGAAGATCTAGTTCTCCTGATCGTCGACAACCTCCACTTGCGGCTGCACATCCACTGCCAACAGGTGTAGTTGCACAAGAGGTTTTTACAAAAAAATTACTGTTTTTAATTTAACAAAAAAATTATATGTACAATATGCCCACATTCCATTTGCATAAAAAACTATGCAAGATGTCTTTTCTTCTGTTGGTAAGTGTTATAACAAATTTTGCAACCAATTTTCATAATCTAATTTTATAACTAATTTTTATTTCCTACCTTCACAAATTTTATAACTAATTTTTACTTTTATATTTTATGTTCCCATACAACATTTTCATCAAAAAAATCAACAAGTGATGAGGCCCCCTCCTCCACCACGCCAACCTCAAATGTGAGGTCAATACTTCCTAGTTGGAAAACACATTCTTCCATCTAGGCTAGAGAGAGAAGGAACACAACAATTTTTAGAGAAAAAACCATCAAAGACATTTTCAGGATTTAGTCGTATTTCTCTTGCTAATTTTAATTTTAAGGATATACCGAAAGCTTTTGGTTCTGGGTTGGATGAAGTTCCACTTGATAAAAAATTATTTTTGCAAGAGAACACACCCACTACTTTTCAAGTATCAAAATTGCTTCAAGATAAAGGAAATGAAGGAGCATAATGTTTAAGCAAATTTCCTCATAGGGAAACAAACACCCGACAGGCTCATCCTCGACCAGAGGATGAAAGATTAAATATTTTAGAAAAATATTTGGTTTTTGATAACGTTGAATCTACCATTAAGGATTTACTACTTCCAAATATAACAAAAATGAAAAATGAAAGTATAGGGCCAAAGTGTTGATAAAGGAAATTAATGCCCGATACAATAATTTTTCAAAAAGAGAAAAAAAAAAGATGGAGGCTCTACTACAACAAGTAAAATATGACATTGTGAAGGTGAATACATATTACATAGATGAAATTTTAAAGTTTATGATGAACATATTAGAGAACATAAACGATGAGGCCCAAGCTTATTACAATGAATGGGCAAGTAATACAAAAAAGGTTGTTGTTGTAGCTGCAAAGAATGTTGTTGAGGTTTGACTTAATCACTTTTGTGTTCAAAATTTTTTTGTTATATTTTTTAAAATGTAATTATCTGTTGATTAACTATTTTTCTTTTTTGCGGGTAAAGTATGATAATCGCTATCAAATCCCACCAAAGGTTTTTCCATTTTAGCAATTCTTAATACTGGTGAGGATTTGATAAAGAAAAATTTATTTTGGATCATTCATAATGATCAACAGGTAAATTTTTGGATAGATTCTTGGGATGGTCACAAGCATTTTATAACTCAGTTTCCCGATTGGAGGCCTTAGATGGAGGAGCTTCATCGAGATAATTGGATAAAGGTGGCTAATGACTGTTGGTACCATACTAGTAATTCAAAGGTTGGTATATATTGGATCCCTATTAAGGACTGGCCTATTCAAATCCCAGAAAGGAAAAGACAAGATATCCAAGGCATCCTTCATATGAGATCTCTCTCTTGGTCCCATGAAAAATATTATTTTGGATGGAACAACACTACTAAGGGTGAGTATTCAGTTGCTCAAGGTTATTTGACCTTATGCCATAATAATCCCAACCAATATTTTGACATCTTTTCTCATTTGTGGGCTCAAAATATCTAGCCTAAGGTAAGGTTCTTTACTTGGATTTTATTGTATCGTAGGGTACTTACTGGTGAGAAACTTATGAAGCATGGTTTTCATGGCCCTTTTAGATGTGAAATGTGTGAAGAGAATGTAGAAACTCTTAGCCATATTTTTATTGAGTGTAATTTAGCCTTTAAGCTATGGAGGAGAATGGCCACCTTACTTGGCTTACAGTGGTCCAATTTTTCTACTTTTGAACAACTTTGGAGGTATTGGCCTAAACAAGAGGTGTTGATCATTTTATTAGGCAGTTAGTTTGGATGGGTTCTACCATTCTTCTTTGGAATATCTAGGAATGAAAGGAACAACCAAATTTTTAATCAAGATAGGAAGGATATTCACTATATTTGGCAAAAGACCATAGCCAACTTAGTTGAATCAGTCCATCAACTCCTTAATCACCCCCAAAAATCCCACCAAATATGGGATCAAGTGATGCAAAGATTGAAGATTAAATATTTGAAGGGCAACCAACTTAAAGGGAATGCGAGTATTGGTAAGATGGATATGACAAGAAATTGGAAACCTCCTCCAAAGAATTTTGGAAAATTCAATACTGATGGAGCGTCTAGAGGGAACCCTAGAAAAGCCAATGCAGGAGGAATTGGTAGACTTTTAGATGGCTCCTTGGTTTTTACTTTTGTTGAGAATTTGGGTATTCTTTTCAATAACCTTATTGAGGGGTATGGTATCCTCATTGGCCTTCAAGAGGCTACTAAGGTTGGATGGGAAAAGGTGTTAGTTGAGTCTGAATCTCAACTCATGATTAATATTTTGAAGACTCCTAAGAATCATAAGGTTGATTGGAGAATAAAAAGAATTATTGAGAAGATTCAATTAATCCAGATGGGATTTTTTGAAAGTTGATTACAATCATGTGGTCAGAGATCAAAACAAGAGTGTTGATGCTTTAGCTAATTGGGCTTTAGACAAAGGTGATCTTACTTGTTATGGCAACCCCTCTAGATGGTGGGCTTCACAATTAGGGAAGCTCTTCTTTCTATCATTTATTTGGATGGCTCTAGTTCTGAAGGTACCTAGTTTCTTCTTGTTTTTTTTTTTGCTTCTCTTTGGTTCGACCAGGTTATTTTAGTTCCCTAGCTTATTCTATTATTTCTTTTGTTTCCTCTGTTGATTCTTGCATTAAAAGTAGTCTGGTCTAGAAAGGTCATTATTATGTTCAATTTTTTTTTTTTTGTTATTTTGTTTAGTTTTTTAAGGTGTGTGTGTTCTTTTGTTTTGTTTTGTTTTTGTGTTCTTTGTGTTGTTCTTGTGTTTTTGTTGTTTTGTATTTTTTTTTATGTTTTTTGTTATTGTTCTTGTGTTTTTGTCATTCTTGTTATTGTGTTTCTGTTTGTTTGAGTTGATTCATGTTTTTATGTGTGAGTGTTTTCTATGTTTTTTATTTTTGCTTTTGTTTATTGTCTATTGTTGGTTGTTTTTTATTTTTATTTTATTTTTTAGGTTTTGGTTGTGTTTATTTTCATGTTATTTTTGGTTATGTCTTTGTAGTGTTCTGTTTTTTTGTCATGTTTGTGTTTTATGTTGTTCTTATGTTTTTCTATGTGGTTCGTGTTGTGTTTATTTTATTTTATTTTTGTGTGTGTGTTTGGTTGTGCTTTTATTTTTGACACACTCAAGGAGCATGTTTTTTATTTTATTTTAGTATTTTTATTGTTATTTATTTATTTATTTTTTAAATTGTTTTTGTGTGTTTGTTTTTTCCTTGAGTATGTCAAATGTGGTAGGCCAGGTTTGAGTCCTGGGCATTTTTTGCGGAATGGATACCCTTGCCTCCTTGGGTCTTACCCGAAAGTGGCATCCATTTTGGGATGTTTTTCACAAATAAAAAAAAGTATGATAATCTCAAGAAGCAGGTTCAAAACCTGTAAGACTATCTCAGGATGACAAATGAGTTCTTAAACGTTTCAATGGCAATGAAAAAAAGCCACAAAAAGCAGTTCAACAAAACAACATTTTGCTGAAAATCATTATCCATAACGGATTGGATCTTGATGTTCTACTAAAGGATAAGGGTAAAGAAGTTCAAGGACCAACATCTGAAGATGTTGGCAAAGAAGAAAACACCCTTCTCGATGGATTGGAAAATGTTGAGAAGATCCTTGTCAATTCTGGAGCAATTGATAGTAATGTTACCCAGCCCGAGGGAAGAGCCGTTGGAATGCAAAATGTGGAAATTGTGGAAGTAGTGTATGAGTAAAAAAGAGTTGAACATGGAAAATATGAGAGAGGAGTCATTGCTATGAAGACTATGGAAGTCATTGAAAAGGCAAAAGGAGTGGGGGAAGGGGGAAAAGATTCTAAAGCTTAAAATTAAATTTCAAAATTTGATATTTCAAAAAGGCTATTTTATGACATTTCATATGTTTTCATTTGAAAACAAGATACTTGCTTTTATTATTTTACTATTACACTATTTACATTTATAATTGTGTGTTATTTTCATCTCTTAAGTATTATGGTGTTTCAAATATGCTTGAGTGTACGAAGAATATATGTATGCATAGGTTTAGATTTTCATGTTATTCAAAGTTATTTATGTTGTGATATAAAAATGAGTATTGTCTTGTGTATTCTGCTACGTTTTTTTTATATTTCAATTCTCAAATGAGTTTACGAAGGATATATCTATGCATGGGTTTAAATTTTTAGTTTATTCAAAGTCATTCTTATTGTTGTATAGAAAAGTGTTTTTCTTTTTATTATGCTATATTGTTTTCATATTCAATGTTATTTTACGATGGAGATATTTATGAAGGGGTTAAATTTCAATTTCCATATATTATGCTATGTTGTTTTTATATTTTAATTTTCAAATGAGTTTAAAAATGATATATCTATGCATGGGTTTAACTTTTAGTTTATTCATAGTTATTCTTGTTGTAGTATAAAAATGGTAATTTATATTATGCTATATTGTTTTTATATTTCAAGTGAGTTTACGAAAGATATATCTATGCATGGGTTTCAATTTTCAGTGCATTCATAGTCATTCTAGTTGTTGTATAAAAATGTGTATGGTCTTTTGTATTATGCTATTGTAGATTAAAAATACACGCCAAACAAAAATAAATAAAATCACAATGACAGAGTACAGAATAGTTGCACAAAACAAACAATTTCTATTAATCGATGGAGTTTAAAAACTCCTTTTTGAATACAACTAGGCCTGTAACCCTTTATTTGTGATACACAGTTATAAGTTATGCTAGGGTTCTACGAAACCCTAGCTGGCACAAATGATGGCACTTCTGAAGAATGTATCTTCAATCCCAACCGAGTGAGTGGGCTTTGTTGTATCCCTTGCTTGGACCACTCCAGACTTAATCACTTGCCATCAATAAACCGGATCTGCTGTTAAAAACCTGCACACATTAACACTATCAAGGAGTTAGAAATTAATAAGAGGGCTCCACTATGTGAGCCCTCGAAAACAATCTAAAACCCTAGAAAATGAAGTGCAAGAATTCAATAACAGATCAATAAAAGAAAAGAAGTTACTTGCTTTAAACTAATTTATACCTGTTCTCTGTTAACGCAGCTAGACCAGGCGACACCGGAAGTAATGTGGGTCATCAAATCGGCTGCGGAAGGCGCCCTGGTGCACTCGCTGAACGCCCGCATGATTCTGGATTAAGGTTTCAGATGTCGGTCTGAGTCTGTGGATGTGGGTAAACGCCCGTGGGCACTTGATAAACGCCCGTGGGCACTTGGTAAACGCCCGTGGGCACTTGGTAAAGGGGTAAACGCCCGCGGGCACTTGCGACAAGAATGGGGGATTCTGCAGAATGCTGCAGAAGAGATGGCGGCGAAAGCGACGACGAAAGCGATGATGGATGCGGCGAAAGGGTAGCGGAAGAGAGATAGAGGAGATAGCAGTAGAAGAATTAGAATTAGAGATAGCGCATAGGAGATAGGTCAAAAAGATAGCAAAGATAGCCAAGATAGAAGTAGCAAAAGACATAGGGTTTGAGCCATCAAGGTGACTCAATTTATAATCTACTCTTAGGGCACACTTTAGGGTTTTAACGACACTTTGAATGTGTGGCTAAGATTAAAGTGGATCCAAGGGTAGAGAATAAATCTAGGTTGTGAAATGGATTAAGAAGGATGGACGGATGAGATTAAATGAAAGATGGACGACTTAGATTAAATCACTTAAACTATATTTATATATATATATATATTAAAATATATTAAAATATTAAAATATATATATAAATATTAATTTAAATAAATTTGGGGATGAAAAATGGCGGGAAAGGTGAAATTGGGCCAAATAATGGCGAGAAAGTGTGGATTTGGGCCAAATAATGGCGGGAAGGATGAATGATTGACATGTGGCTGACAGGAAGGCATAGATGACTTGCAAGTGGCTGGATTTTGGTGTCTACAGCTATATTGTTTTTATATTTCAAAGTGAGTTTATGAAGGATATATCTATGCATGGGTTTCAATTTTCAGTGCCATTCATAGTCATTATAGTTGTTGTATAAAAATGAATATGGTCATTTGTATTATGCTATATTGTTTTTATATTTAAAAGTGATTTTACGATGGATATATCTATGAATGGGTTTAAATTTTCATTTTCCATATCTAGAGTAATATACTACATGCATTTTTCATACATATGTAGAGAAATTTTTACTAGTTATATATGCATACAAGGTTTATGCATGGGTTTCAATTTTCAGTGCATTTATAGTCATTATAGTTGTTGTATAAAAATGAATATGGTCATTTGTATTATGCTATATTATTTTTATATTTCAAAGAGATTTTACGATGGATATATCTATGAATGGGTTTAAATTTTTATTTTCCATATCTAGAGTAATATACTACATGCATTTTTCATACATATGTAGAGAAATTTTTACTAGTTATGTATGCATACAAGGTTTACTCAATGACAAAGCATAAATCATAAAAATTTATCAACATAAAAAGTTAATAACACTTCTAGAGTCATATCATACATACTAATGATACTAATCATACATACAAACATACACTTAAAATCAAAGCAAAAATCAATATATATATATATATATATATATATATATATATATATATATATTATTATATATATATATATATATATATATATATATATATATATATATATATATATATATATATATATATATATATATTATTTGTGGAAAACATCCCAAAAGGGATGCCACTTTCGGGTAAGACCCAAGGAGGCAAGGGTATCAAAAATCACTATATTTTGTCAACATATACAATTAATTCAATAACATAGCATCATTACGTACACATGGTTTTTAAAATTTCAGCTTACTCAAAGCTTTAGTATAAATTATAAATTTTGAAAACATAGATAGTCCATATCATTAAAAATCAAACATGCATAATCATTGAAAATAGAATGATTATATGATTTTTTCAAATCATTGAAATTTTACAACAAATAAAATACGAAAAATCATTGATAATATTAATTTTTTCAAATAATTGACATTTATAAATGATATCAAATATGAAAAATCATTGATAATATGAATTTATTCAAATCACTAAAATTTTACAAATGATTTCAAATCCAAAAAATCATAGATTATATGAATTTGTCATATAATCATTGCAATTTTTACATTTTTGAAAGTTGATACAAAGCTTTATTGACTTCTCCAAAAGAACCGAGAATCATTTGTGAATTTTGCATTTCCATAATCTCATCATCACTCTAAGCTGAATCATTTTTGTCATTATCAATAGTATTAGTGAGACATCTTATTTCTGCTAGGGACTTCCAATATGTCAACACTATGTCATAGGGAAACTTACCCACCTCATATGATGACACATACATTCTCAAATAATTTTCTAAATTTTTGTCCAACCTGTTACGAACTTTTGATTTAACAAAATATAATGCACTAAAAACCCTTTCGTCTTTAACAGATCCCAAAATCATTGTCTAACATAATTCATATAAAATAAAGTATTCACTCATAGTTTCTTGTAAGACACTACTTCGATACAATTTTTGCCAGAAATACGTGATTGAACCAGTCTCATGTGGATTTTTGAAATGTGCAATTTGATTATCCATTGTTATTCCAATTGGTTGATTGTTGTATTAGATCTTTTTTTAGAATACAATTGATTTCAATGCTATTTATTTCCACACTTTTAGAGAAATGTGTCATAAGATTACCCATATATTTTACAAACAACTCACTTCTACTACTATGGTCACCACAAGGATTCCAGAAGATGGTATTAACAACAACCATGGCCTCAAGTGTCTCATATCTCTTAAAATGATCTCTTATTTCACTTGTTAATGTATTTGCAATTGTTTTCAATTTATTCTTAGTGCTATCCAAAACCTCATCGAATCTAGAATGTGTAACGAGCACTTGTTCAACATAATTTGTTAGTGTATCTAATCACTTTTCAAAAAAATATACAGGAATCATATTTCCATGGATAGCAATACAAATATTATCATTGATGTTGAACTTTAAAAAGTTGTTCGGATCATTGACATTAACTAACGTATTCCAACTATCAAACTTGAGATCCTCAAAATGTTTTTCAGATAAATAAATCCTTTCAATAATCATACATATTTGTTTTCTCATCCTCATGAAATCGACATTATAAATTGCCCTTTCCTATGCAAGTTTAATCAAATAATTCATTTCTTGTAACAATGGAAGAATACCACATAATGTGAGAAGAGTTTCCAAGTCAATCATACAAAAAAGCAAATATTTTGCCTTGTCAAAATCTCTACGATGTGCATACATAAACCCAACCAAGGATTGATATTATGAAAATACCATTTTTGCAGGAAGAAATAGTGAAATCCACCTGGTTTCCACATATTTTAACATTTTTATGCCTTCGATTACACCTAGAGAAAACTGTTGAAACTTTGCAAACCTTTTTGGACTGCATGAAAAGTATGAGTGTATTTTGCGGATGAGTTCTTCCACTCTGGCTACATTATCAAAATTATTCACAATTTTATATGCAATATTAATTCGATGAGCCATGCCATGAATAGGAATCACATATGGGGAAATTCATGTCTGAAGCCTAACACAAAGACCATTCCTTTGTCCTTGCATTGTAGAAACACCGTCAGCTCCAACACAAATTAACTTAGTGGCAATTTCCTTTTCATCTATTCTAAAAATATCCTTTAAACTGGTTACAACATTATAAATGTTTTTCGCATTACAATTTTCAATCATCTTATGTAGTGCTAGTAAATGAGACTGTCTCAAATGATTTTTGAATGTGTAAACATGTATGCAAATCCAAGATGTGTTGTCAATAGTTGTTACCTAATCAATGGAAATTGAAATAAATTTGGCTTGTTTCACATTCTCTCTTAGGTCTTCCTTCTCAACCAGTGATAGAAATTTTGCCATTTCCCAACCACTTCGATCCAACCAATGTGAACTGGTAAGGTTTTGTACATCGGCTAGTTGAAGTATTTCCTTAAAATCAACAAAATCAGATATGGGTCGACCTTTTTTTAGAATACTATATACAATAGCAAACTGTAATTTATTTGAGGCTAATACAATCTTATTAATTTTTTGAAATTGTGCCTCGATTGTTCCACCCTTCTTAATGAGAGTTTGTTGTAGTTTCATTTCTTTTTCGTATTCAAGTGCATATCTCACATGCACACATTCTGATGCATCCTTCCACCTATGAAATCTATTAATTGTTCCATCACTTCATATTTATTTGATGTAAACTTTCCCATAGTGTTTTTCTATTGTGTCTTTCTTATTTTGTAATAAATGATCCTTTCCCATATTCCATGTACAAATAATGTATTTACACACATTCTATTTCTCATATCGCTCAATAAAGGGGTATAACCGTGCCCATTCATTTTTAAAATCCCTTCCAATAGTCCATTCACTTATCTTTTGACATTTAGATTTTTTACTACAAGATTCCCTAGAGGTCTGCATTTTAATTGTACTATCATTTTATTTTTTATTTGATGTGTCTGAATTTAAAATCTCCTAAAGTGGTTGTTGAGTATCGTTATTAGGAAAATGATCATGTGGTCCCATATCATCTACTGGAATATCTTTGAGTGAATGCACATCAAGATCGATAATGTTTACTGCATTCAATGTTTGGCGTTCTCTATAATTTTTTGAAGTAAAAAGTGTATTATTTTAAAGAATTAACATAATACAATTTTACAAAGCATTTAATAGGAGTTAGATAAGCAGACAAACATTTCTCTATTAATAAAGAAAAATTTTATATTTAATAATAACAAAAATATTAAAAATTTAATGGTAAAAGGTGTTTGTACCTGCATGTTGTGTAGAATATGTAGAGATTGATGCCTCACTACATTTTGATATTTGTGTAAAATATTTCATAATTGTATTTTTACAAGAAGATTGGCCTCCCTTCTTTCCATCTTCATTAAAACCTTCAGATGTTAGGAAATGTATATGAAATTGAAGGAAAATAACAGACATCCCTCAAGATGAACCTATGCTGTCCTTTAGAATGACATCTAAAAGACAAGAAGTAGTTTGACAAGAAAATGCTCCTAACACACAACATGACATGGATACTTATCAACCACAGTTGTAGATAGTGCTTCTACACTGCCTATGAATTATGAAAAATACTCTAAGAGACAAGAAGTAGTTTCTGACAAGAGAAATGCTCCTGACACACAACCATATGACATTGATAGTTGTCTACCACAGTTGCATATAGTTCACCTATAGTGCCTATGAAACTGAAGAAAAAGAGCTTTGGATAAAATAACAATGGAAGAAGAATACTCTACCAATTTTAAGTCGTGAATCCTCTATAACCGATAGCCCTATGTTGATCAACACACTTTTGCAATGGGTCAGACCATAGACAGACATGCCTCTACAATTGATCATATTTTATCAATAATATCTTCTCTGCAATCAATCAGATTAGACCAATAAATGCATCTCTACAACCTTGTTTAGATAGAAATTGCTCTGCAACAAATTAGCTTATGCCAACAAACACTTCTTTACAACCGATCGACTTATGCTAATCGACACATCCTTGCAATTAATCAGCTTATGCTTATCGACACCTCTACAACTGATAGACTAATTTTGATCAACACATCCATGCAATCAATAGATTAATGTCAATCAACACATCCCTACAATTGATAGACTAATGTCGATCGACACCTCTACAACCGATAGACTGATGTCGATCGACATGTCCCTAAAATCGATAGAGTAATGCTTATCGACACCTCTACAATCGATAGACTAATGTAGATCAACCATCCTTGCAATAAATAGGTTGATGCCGACCGACACCTCTACAATTTATCGACTAATGTCGATTGATACATACCTACAATCGATAGACTAATACTAATCGACACCTCTGCAACTGATCGGCTAATGTCGATCGACACGTTATTGCAACCGATAGACTAATGCCTATTAACACCTCTACAATTGATCATATTATGTCAATCGTCTTACATCGATCGACACTTCTCTACAATCGATCAGCTTATGTCGATAGACACTTTTCTGCAACCTTGTCAAGTTTTTTGTTGTTTCAGAGCTATTTTCATGTTAAATTATTTTAGATGTATGTTTATTGGTACCCACTACATTATATATACAGGTAGTATATGAGGTGATTTGGGCAAAAAAAACAAAATCATTTATAATTTGAAGGCAAATTGGGCGGAAAAAAAATCATTTATAATTTGAAGGTAAATTATCCATGGAATGGGGTGAAAGTGGTCGGTGAATTAAAATAAAAATAGGTTAATTATTATCAACGATGGGAAAATTTACCCTAAAAAAACTTCCACCCCATAAATTTCGGGTGAATGGGCCCCAATGAAAGGATCCAAAACTAGCCAATTTAAAATTTTGAAAACCCTAATTAGAGCCAATTTACGATATTTTGCGCTTATGCATAACCCTGCTACCATGGATTGGTTCCCTTGGGATGATTTTAGAGCTAAATTTTGGATTAATCACTCTAAAAAGGATACCTTTGAGGCTATCAAGGTTGCTCTCTTTGACTCCATGTTACACAAGATTTTTGTGCTTTCATAATGACCTTGGTGGAAGGACTGGAAGTGGTATCCGAACACTCTATTATGGAATTATAAGGCCCTATTGGGGTATGGATGGCTATCTCCTTTCCTCCCCATGGTTTATAGGATCAAAAATAGTGGAAGGTCTCCTCCCCTCGACCTGTTTGGTTGCACAAGTTCCAGACCGCTTGGGATCCTTTATTAGAGCCTAAAATTTCTTACTTTGCATGGAGTATTTTGCACCAAGGGCTTCCTATTGGGGAGCATCTACAACATTTAGGCATCCCAAACCCTTTCTACCCTTTATATCTTCAATTTGAAGACTTTGTCCATATTTTTTGGGTTTGTGCTTGTGCTCATTCCCTTTGGGAGTGGCTTTTTTTCCTCTTTAGACCCTATCCCTTTGTCATGTTTGAGTGGAAGCATATCATTTTGGGATACCCCCCTCTATTACCGACTATTTTTTGAAGTGTGGTACTTGTTTCATATGGTGACCATGTTCAATATATGGAGAGCTAGAAATGACTATATCTTTGGTAAGTGTTCTTTCTATTTGCACATCTTTGCTTTTAATAAGTCTAATATTATTTCATCTATGTATTTTTAGATTACAGTTCAGGCCAATAAGGTGGCCATGGAGCTCACTCATATTCAAGATCTTCCTAATAAGTAGAGGAATGCACCATGCTCAGTAATTTAGGATACTCCTCGTAGCAGGTCCAGGTCTAGACAACAATGTCACTAACTCTCAAACTACACTCCTATCCTAGCTTAAGGTGCTTACATAGATGGTCATCACTATGTGATTATTCCTCTCTCCTCCAACTCCTCAAATTGATGCCTGGGACAATTTAAGAGTTTATGGCTAGGTTTATGTTCTCGACACTTCTGGACATGGGAGAGACTCGTCAAAGTTTTTGGGTGGGAATCAGGGGTGGCTAAGCCTCATCATTTTGTAATCAATTTATTTTGTTGTCCATCAGTTCTGTAAACTATAAATTGTTTGCTTGGGTTCTTGCTCTATTTTGATGGGGATGGTTTTTTTTTATGGCGTTAGCCATGTGGCGTGTTTATCCGCCTCTTTTTTTATTTGTAAAAATTCATTTTTTAATTCTTTAATATAATACCTTTTTACATTAAAAAAATGGAGATTAGTTTGTGTTACTAATATTTGGAATATTTTTGTCGAAGGGTTGGTTCAATGGTTGGAACAAATATTTCAATATAAAAGAATTGATGTAAAAGTTAAAGGACAACCCTTTCAAAACCTTGTTTATATATATATATATATATATATATATATATATATATATAAGGTTTTATACATTAGCGTTGTGTCCATCTAAAATGGTTAATTTATTAATTTTATTATATTGTGAATTTTTTTATTATTGTATATTAAGAACGATTATTTATTTAGTTGCAATGGTAAGGGATTTGGCCTCTCTTTGAGAGTCCCAAGGTTTAAGACCCATTCAATATGAGTGGACGAGGACCTCTCATAAAATCCTATGCAAAATCATCGAAAAAAGAATGATTATTTATTTTTAAAATAAATTATTTTTTTAATATACTATATTTATATTTTTTTCTATTTTTTTGAGAAAAAAATTACACTACGGAATTCAAATAGAAGAGATATATCGCTTGTCATTTTACATACATAAGCTTTATATCTAAGATTTAGCAAATAATGTAGTGTTGCATTCTCTATTAACTAAACTGCTATAGTAACCCATGTATAATAGGAACAATGTAATATAGTGAATTAGCATCCTAATATAGTGAATTACAAAACTAAATACATCTACTATTGCTACCATCAAGAGATAGGATAGAAATAATATCTTACTTGGTTTGTGTTGTCCACCATTTAGGGAGATAGTCATCACAAGTGAAGTTTCCTTTGTATAAAACCCAGTTGGTCATTGCATTGCAACATTATTTTATTCTCTAGGGATGTGATTGTATTCCACAAACAAAAAGCTTGCATGTACAATCTAAATCTTCTCTATTATTCTCCTTAGTCTCTAGTCAAACTTCTTATTCTCCCTTGGATTCTTTAGATGGTTGATCATGAATTTTTTGATTTTATTTGGACCTTCTTATAGCCTACCTCAAATACCTCATGGAGCCCTCAAAGGTTAAGAACACAAGCTTATACTGAGAGGGGTGGTGAGAAGTATAAGATAAAACTTTTACTTTTCTTTCCAAAGTAGTAACTTCAATTATTATCAATTGCAATAATTAAATAATGCACAAATCATCACACACATAAGAGACACAGATTTAACATGGTTCACCCAATGTGGGCTACATCCATAGAGAAATATTTCTTATAAATTTTCTCAACAAATTTTGTGTGAACCAAACCAATTTCCTATTACAATATTTGTGGACCCCAATCCATAGGAGACACCAATCCCCTCTACTCTAGTTTATGGACCTCAATCCACAGGAGATACCAATCCCCTCTACTCTGGTTTGTGGACCTCAATCCACACAAGACAACAATTCCATTTACTCTGGTTCATGGATCTCAATCCATAGGAGATACCAATCCCCTCTACTTTGGTTCATGGACCTCAATCTATAGGAGATACAAAATCCCTCTACTCTAGTTTGTGGACCTAAATCCATAGGAGACACCAATACCCTCTACTCTGGTTTGTGGACCTTAATCTATAGGAGACATGAATTCCATCTACTCTAGTTTATAGACCTCAATACAAAGGAGACACCAATCCCCTCTTGCTCTGGTTCATGGACCTCGATCTAGAGGAGACACCAATACCCTCTACTCTGGTTTATCGACCTCAATCTATAGGAGACACCAATCCCCTATACTTTGGTTCATGGACCTCAATCCATAGGAGACACCAATTCCCTCTGCTATGGTCTGCTCCAAATCTTGCTCACTACTCTGCTCAAATATTCTCACAAAACTTGCTCAAATATTCTCTAATATTGCTCATATCTATGCTCAAATATGCTCACAAAACCTGATAAAATCTACTCCGAACCTGCTCACATATGCTCACAAAATTGCTCAAATTTGCTCACAAAACCTACTCAAATATTCTCATAAAACTTGCTAAAATATGCTCACATTTGCTCACAAAATCTACTCAAATATTCTCACAAAACCTGCTCAAATCTACTCATAAAAATTGCTCACAAATGCTCACAAAAACCTGCTTAAATCTGCTCACAAACAATGCTCATATCTTTCCCAAAAGTGCTTTCTTCAACTTAAAGCAATTCAGACATATTCTACCCAGAATTATTTTATCTTTATGAACATATAGAAAATGATATGCATTACAAATACCCAATATGTTCTTTCACATTCATTAAGTCTGTCGCTTTCACATGTCTCACATTTATTGCATTTAAAAGGTAGCTCTAGTCTAGCACTTGATAACTAACCTTGTAATTCCTAATTTGCACCTTTCCTTCCCTTTTGTAGATAGTTGAGAATATCCTAATTTTCAATTGAATCCTTTCACACTATCCTTGCACTATGTGACACTTTTACTTGCTTTAAAATAACCCTTCTATTTATGTGAGACTAAACTATTTTGCTTATTTCCACATTCACTTCAAAATCAATCACAATGCACAAATATGTCCTTCTCATCTACTCCCAAAATCAATCATGAACAAGGCACAAATTTACTCACAAATATGTTCTATAACTCTTGCACATTTACTCCCAATTTCAATCAAACTTAATGCACAAGTTTGCTCACAAAATTGATCTATAATATTTCCCAATTTCAATCAAAATAATGCACATTCAATAATTCCTTATACCTCCAACCTTATGACAACAAAAATATTTTCTTCAAACCAAAACCACCTTGAGAAAGGAATTAAATCACCATACCTCTAAATCTGCCACAATGATGATAATCTTCTTTTGCATGTGTTTTCCAAACCTGTTTTGCCAAAAATAATTTTCCTTTATTTTGCCACTTCAAAAATAGGCTAGTAAATCTCTTTATATTTTGAAAATCACTAAGTTACGCCTTATATCTCCTACTCATAATAAAATACAACTCCCAAAAATTACAATTTAAAATTACTAAGTTACACCTTATATCTCCTACTCATAATAATGCTGAATATATTTCAAAATACCCACGTAGCACCTTATAACTCCACTTTAATAAATTAAAAATGATTTTACCCTTACCTCAACTGCCAAAAACCCTCAACAGCCACAGAGGAGATTCGACCTCTAAACCTTACCAAGCACAGTGCTTTACCACGAGTTCCTTCACCAACTGAGCTAACTCAACGGGGGAAACCAAAGGGCTTAGTCAAACTACTTAAGCATTCATCACATCTCCTTTTGGTTTAAAAATTTAATGCATAGCAATAACATCACATGGGGAATCGAACCCCTAACATCCTGCACAATAGTACCCTATCGCAAGCTTGACAACCGATTGGGCCACCCTAGCAAGTAAGACCAATGAAACGTGAAATATTTGTCTTGCTTAAGTTCTTTGCCAAAACGTCAAATGATTTCCTGCCTTCTCATTCATCGATTCTTACACACTGGATAATCTCGATTGCGATCACATTGAAAACACACATCAAAATAAATTTTACTTCTATATATATGAATTTCTTTTCATTTCTCTAAGGGACATCGACGCTTTAATTTATATATAAGTTTTTCTTTTTCTCCAAAGGACGTCAGTGCTTAAATTTATATGAGTTTATTTTTACTTCCCATGACTTTGGTGCTCTTTTAAACCCTCTTTGTATTATAATATTTTAAATCTAATGATTTAAATATTATAATATTAATCTTTAAACCTTTGTCCTTATTTTAAATCTTTTGTCTCTAGCACTTTTAAACCTTTGTAATTATTTTGTCCCAAGCACTTTTAAACCTTGTAATTCTTTTGTCCCAAGCACTTTTAAACCTTTGTCCTTCTCTTTATAATATTTAAATATTATACTCTAATTAAAAAATATTTTCACTGCTTTGAAATATTCCTTTCCTTGCTTCATTTACCTTGGATAATTTTCACTGTTTGCTATTCACCAAGCCCATCATTGATATATTGTTCATCCTTATATATTTATCTCCCTTGAAGAATATTTATGCCTTGAGTACCATGCTCCTTTGACATCAATAAAAACTCAATATTTATAACAATCTCCCTCTTTGTCATTGATGACAATCCTACAAAACATTTTCTTTTTCTGCAACTGGATTTCCCAATCTGCTCCTCTTGAAAAGTTGCTCCCCCTTACTAAATTCTCCCCCTTTGTCATCAATGGCAAAGGGCTCCTTGGGGCTAAAAATAATACACTTAACTCAACCCCCTCACCACCCCCTCACCACCTCCTATTATTGAGGTGATCAATTTTGAGATGGGAGTAAAACTACTCCCAACTTACAATGCTCTTCTTCTTTTTCAATTTTCTTTTTCCAAACTTGTGCAGTCATACCTCTTTGAACATTTTGAGCATCCTTTTTCTTTCTTGTCTTTTGAAATTTAGAAAATATTGTTTTACACCACTTTGCTATATGCCCAAAATTGTTACATTTGTAAAAAGTGATGTTGTAGTCCTTGAAAGGTGTAAATGACTTGAAATTTCTCTTGGTGAAACCATAATCATTCTTACCATGAACCCTACAATGTATAGTTTTTTGACCAAAATGGTTACATGAAAAACAATGACCTTGAAAGAAATATTCATCTTGCCATGGAGGATATGGTCGCACGATTCTTTCTTTTCTTTTTCTGTGATGGTACTTATTCCTTGATGGTGCATTGTTTTGTTCCTCTTTGATGCTTCCACTGCCCAACACATCAGCATAAGTCTTAGGATCTTCTTCAATTTATTTCTTTGATGCTTCTATTTATTTTGAGCTTGACTCCCCCTTTTGTTCCTCTTGACATTCTTCAAAACTAAGTCGAGTATTTATAAATGGTGATCTCTGTGCTTTGATAATATCATCCAAATATTTTGAGCTTTTCCTAAACTAATATATCTTATTATTAAATTTTTCAAGTCCCTTCCTTAGTATTTCATATTCTAGCTCTTTTGCATTTAATTTCTTAGCCATACCTTCTTCAATTTTCCTTGCCTCTTCAACTTTAACTTTTAAATCGGTGAGTTTTCTCATCCTCTTGTACTTGAGCCTTCAATCTTAAGTTTTCCCTTTTTAACTTTTCAATATTAACATCAAGTTCTTTCATATCAATTATGGGTTCCTCTTCATTTTATGAATATTTCTCTTCTTCTTGGTATTCAATAACAAGATCTTCTTCTTTCTCTTCTTCTTGGACTTTGACAACAGGAGCATCTTCATTCTCTTCTATGGCCAAAAATAGGATTTCTTCTTTTTCATTATCAGAGAGACTTTCATCACTGCTGCTAGAATAATTGCTTGCTTCTTCAACATAAAAACTCTTCTAATGTCTTTGAACTTGCCTTGACCATGCCTATTTTTCTTTTCATGATAGAATTTTCTTTCTTTATTTTTCTTATATTCATTTTCTTCTTCACTGCTACTACTTCCATCTTGTGGACAATTAGCTGTATAGTGACCAAAGTTACCACAACTAAACATTTCACAGACTTCATATTTTTGTATTTTCTTGGACCTGTTGCTAGTTTTGACATATTTTGTTAAATTTCATGTTGTATACAATTTTGAGACAATCACTGTAAAAAATTCTTTTTTTACATAAAAAATGGTTAAGATGTTATGTTATTGTGCTTTCACCAGTTGTCTCTTTAACTTAAAACTATATTCTTTCATATTATGTGGATTCTTTGCCTTTTTCTATAGTTTTTCCATCATGTCGCATGTAAAATTATAAATATTTTAGCATGGGCGATGCTCTGAGTGGTTTCACTTCCATAATTTTTTTTGCAAGTTCTTTTATTCTCATATCTATGCATATGGTAATGATTTCCAACACTTAGGCATTTATAGAGCATGTTTTTCTGTAAAAAGTGTTGTCCCTCCATTAGTGGAGCGAACCTCCAAATCACTCCACTAGTGGAGCGAAAGGTCAAAAAAGAGTAAAGATAGGCAAATATGGCTAAGTATGGGAAAGGGAAGTCAAAAGAGAGTCAAAGTTATAGTTACTCCATTACTAGAGTGAATTCCCTAGTCGCTTCACCTATGGAGCGACACTCCAAGCATAAAATGGATTCAAATATGACTAAGTGAAAAATGTCAAAGTGGTCAAAGTCTCAAGCACTCCACCAATGGAGCGAAACTCCCTGTCGCTCCACCAATAGAGTGACACTTCGAAAAGGTACACAGTTTAACGTTTGGTAAAGGAAAGTCCCAAAAAGTCAAAATTTTTTATCAAAGGACTTGTCGCTCCACCAGTGGAGCAAAGGTCCCAAAAAATACAAAGCTAAAATATTGGCAAGCACCAAGCACTCAAAGAAATGTCAAAGTAGTCAAAGGCCTCTCCACCACTAGAGCGATAGGCTCTATCACTCCACCAATGGAGCGAAGGGCCAAAAGGTCTTAGAGAGAAGTGAATATGGCTAAGTGTGCAAAAGGAAATTCAAATGCAATTAGACTTACAAGCGCTCCACCAATGGAGTGAATCCCCCGAGTGCTCCACCAGTGGAGCAAAAATGAGACTAAGTACAAGTAAATGTCAACACCTTGGTCAAAGGGTAAAGCAATCCATCAGTAGAGAAAATGTCCCAGGTGCTCCACTAGTGGAACGAAAGCTTCTGTCACTCCACCCAAGGAGCGACAAGCATGATAGAGAGATCAACGTAGGCAAAGTTCCTATTGCTGAACCAGTGGAGTGAAAGGATCTATCACTCCACTTAGGGAGAAACACCCAAAACAAAGATGAAAATGTTTTTAAGGCATGAAATGAACTGTTGTCACTCTAGTTATGGAATGAAGCTCCTGGCGAGCCTCAATCACAGTGTAAACTACCCAAAACCACCATGGAATACCTAAAACTATTAGGGACTATCCAGATTTTGATATTTATTGGTTAAAACTAACCCGATATACACTCTAAGCCATTCGATCATGGTAGATCACCGAAACCTTCTGCCTTCAAGGCTAAGTTATCTTGTTGAAACCTTCTACCTTCAATGCTAAGTTATCTGCAAGGCTAAATTAAAATCTATAATTCAATTCCAAACCAAGTCTACCTATCACTACTGGGGAGTGGTTGGGCATTAATATTTTAGGAAGTAGAATTCCCTATAAAAGCTGCTCTTTTTTGTGTAACTAGGATGGACAATATCTGCTAGAGAAGAAAATTTGTCTTTGAAATCTGCTTTTGAAATACAAACTTCTGTATTTGAAACTTCTATCTTTGTGTATGACTTCTATCATGTTATTTCTGTTAAATTAGCCTCTTTACCATATAGCCTAATTCTGTTATCTGGATTTAGCTATCAGTAAAGGACAAATCCCTGGAATACCCCTAGAGTTTATACAGTTTTGAAGGTTTAATGTTGGTTTATGTTAAAAGTCTATTATTTTGTGGAAGCACGAGGATACGAAAACAAAAAAGGAAAACTCCAAGCACGATGCAAAAATGGAACTAAACTTAACGCTAAATCCTACGAATTAAAAATGCATGAAATGGAGAAAAACATGAATTGAAACCCAAATGAAATAACAGCCCTTTTCTTTTATTGATGTATTTCACAATTCGGTTACAATTCGCATCCTCCCTTTTTAGGGGCGAGGAGCGTCAAATTCATCTCTTGGTTACATCCATGGATAGCCATCCTTCTTCCGCGTGCCCACATGTAAGATGGGCGGACCAAAACATCGTCGCCACTTGTGTCTACGAATGTTGATTCCTTTCTGCTCCTCCGATGTTCCGATCCTGCGTTCAAAGGAACAAGAAATAGTTAGTAGCACCTGCGGATGAAACAAAACATGCAATCCCCAAGCCTACGATAAGTGAATGAGAAAAATGAATTAAACTATAACTAAAATGAATCCAAATGCTCTAAAAATTTGACAGGGGCATCAGGACATCACCAGGAGGGCACTGCAAAAAGAACAGTTAGGAAATTCCTCGCCAATTTGAATTCGCTCCGGGGCGGGGCGAATTTACCTGCAACAAAATGCCGAAAAGGTACTGTCCCAAATGTCCTACCTAGGAAGCTCCAAAAGACCTACAAATTTGGGGTTAGCTAATTGGGGGCATTTTGGGAAGACCCAGATGGTCAGATTCTCCCAATTTGACCTCCATCAATGGGAATTTGATGATGCTACCTGCAAGTTAGTAAAAGCGAACGAAGATAGAAACATGATCAAAATTATTCAAAATGAGACGAAATTTAAATGACAACCTATCTAAGCATCATAGAATTGAATGCAAAAAATGAAAATGATAGAAAGAAAAATCTGCCACAAATTCCCAATCGTTCCTAAAAGGGACGAATAGGCCTGTAGAAGTGCGGGGCGCCGGGCGGGCCGCCCACCGTTTGAGGCGTGATTTCGACACCAATCCACTTGGGATAGGTCCAAAATCTCTTACAAGGTGTTGTCGGAAAATTGGGTGGTATACTGTGGTCAAGTGTCGGGTTTTGGGCTCAAGATTCGTCCTTCCAATAGTCACCCAATGACCTCCTCTCTAAAAGAGATCAAGGATGTAAAAGGCACAAATCGCACAAGGATGTATGGGGAAGTAAAATGGCAGCACTTCGTTGCTCCAAATTGCTCTTACTCTGTATCTTTTGGGGTGAGAAAACCCACCAATTTATAGACCTGGAGGTCTCTTGGGATGAGCATGCAGAGGCGCCACTTGGCAGCCATGCCCTTCTAGGGGAGGGAAGATTCCTCCCTAAATAGGGACTCCATGACTGCCCTTGTAATAGCCTCTAACGCTCGAAAATGCTCACCTATACTCCCATGCAATGAAGGAAGCGTTAAGTGGCGGATCCGAGCTGCCATTTGTCAAGATTTGACTTTTTTCCCGTCAAACCTGCAATTCGCCCCACCCTGGAGCGAATTGTGAATTCGTCCCTGGGCGGAGCGAATCCCAATTAGAATTCGTCCCTGGGTGGAACGGATATTGAGCAAAGTGCCTAAAGGTGCCAAAATGATTTTTGACCTTCCAAAACTGCTGTGAGAGTGGTTAGGACCACTGTTTAACCTCTGGGGGCTGCCCTAGGGGCTGTGTGTGCCAATGTGATCAGTGTTTGCAGTCACATAATCGGATTGGTGTTGTTTTGGTGTCTACAGATGCCCCTTTTTGGGATGCGTTGTGCAAGGCACAACGCCGAGCAAAAATAGATAACCAAAGCACTAATGATTAGGGTTTCTTAGTAACCTAACCAAATTTTGATGCCCCAAGTATGAAAAGGGCATGCATTCTTGAATCCTTACTTCTGACGAGCGAGGGAACTCAATTCAAGTGTTAACCTTTTTTGGTGAGGTGTTACTTGAGCTTGGACATTGATCAGTCATGAATAGGCAAAGGGCGCAACCTTTTGTCTGTGGGAACCTTGAGTTCATGATTCACGAATGCCAAGTGATTGATCAGCTTGTGATTATTGCTTGTTTACTACCCCAGTAGCAGGAGTGTGATTTGTCTTTGCCAATGATTCTTCGAATGCATGCCATTTCTATGATTGGGTGTGTATTTGTTGATTGGTGACTAAGTGTGACTACCCCCTCAAGCGACGAATCGATGAGGGAATGACCTGCATGAGAAAAGTGACGAGTCGCTTGACCCAAGATGACTTAGGTAAGGGTGCCTTCAGATGTTTTAGCATTAAACGTGCATGCAGTTTTTCGACATTTAGACCTATTTTTGGTGGGTGTTAACCCTTTTGGGGACGCCTTTCTGGAGCTGAAATTGTCAAAAATTCATCTTCCCGTGGAGCGGTCCGGCCATGGTGGCCTTCTTAGGGAGTAGGATGGTGACAATTTATAACCCCAACATCTGTTTTGGATGCCAAGAATGTCAGGCGCGAAGGCGCCTTCGTTCGGCAACTCTATTGCTATATTTGGTTGGGTTTTGACCCTTTTGGCGACGCCGTTTGGGGATGAAATTCTCGAAGATCCGTCCTCCCGTGGAGTGGTCCGGCTATGGTAGCCTTCTTAGGGAGTAGGATAGTGAGGATTTGTGACCCCGAAATCTGTTTTGCATGCTCGAAATGTCAAGTGCAAAAGCACTCTTATTGGACAGTTTTATTGCTGTTTTTGGTGCATTTTTGTGCATTTTTGTTTGAAATGTTTGCTCTGTATTCGTCCCTGGGTGGGACGAATTCCTATTGAGCATTCATTCTAGGGTGGGACGAGCGCTAACCAGAGCGCTCATCCCAGGGAGGAACGATTACAGGCTCAAAAAGCCTATTTAAAGGCCAAAACTAGGGTTTGGGCTCATTTGCACTTGTTTTTTCTGGCGATTTGGAGCTCTGAGGAGGAGGAGGTCAATTCTACGAAGCGAAGCGCTGCTAAATTTTTCTGCCACCATGAGTGCATGAACCGGATCGAGCGGTAGAGCCGAAGCGAGACCAGTAAGTGAATGCCCTCTTTATTAGTTTCTTGTATGATAGTTTTTAAAACTGCAAGTTATTTTTCGCGTCTTGTTTTATATTTTGTTTTTCAAATGTACAAATGAAAAAAACCTTAGTGAAATGAATGTGTTTATTTGTTTTGGTATGACTTCACTAAAATGTAGGTTGAAATCCTAGTGGAACCATGTTTGTTTGTGTTCATGTTTTTTTTTTTTTTTGCTAATTTATCAATTTGAGAGTATAAAACCCGAGTTTGACAAATTAAATTTTGTTATTTTTGATTTTGTTTTGTTTTAATTTATCAATTTGAGAGTATAAACCCTAGGTTGACAAATTAAATTTTGTTATTTTTGATTTTGTTTTGTTTTAATTTATCAATTTGAGAGTATAAACCCTAGGTTGACAAATTAAATTTTGTTATTTTTGATTTTGTTGTTTGTAGTTGTACACTTTTTTTTTCATGATTCTAATGTGTTTATTTTGTTTTTATTTGCAGGTTGTGAAGAGCCGGTATCGTGTACCTACTATTTTTGCTGAAGTGCAGGAGGCGCTAGCTGTGGCTGACTGGGAGTGGCTTGACGCCCTGGGGCTCAAGCAGGTGACTCGGTTGGAGCCAATGATTGGGGATCGGGCCTACCTGACGGCCCTGATCAACTTGTGGGATCCTCGGACTAATACTTTCCATCTCCCAATAGGGGAGATGACAGTCACTTTGGAGGATGTCTATCGGATTCTTAGGATTCCAATAGATGGACTGTCGATCAGGACGACATCGCGGGATCAGCGGACAACAGTGCTGACACGTTGCTTTGGGCACGGGGAGGAGTTGGGGGTGGATGGTCCAGTGGAGAGGGCAGAGATTGACTGCCATATGGGCGGGATTCTGGTTCGATGGTGGCTGGAGAAGGGGGTGTTGGGAGTGAGGCACGCAGTACTCATGGGCCTCATTTCCAACATGCTGCTACCTGACTCGTCAGGTGCGAGGTTCCCATGGAACCTGCTGGATGTGGTCTATCGACTGGTGGAGTGTTCGATGCATGAACCTTTGATCATGAGATGGGGATAGACACTACTGGCGTAGCTCTATGGGGAGCTATATGAGGTCCACTATCGAAGGTGAAAGGGGATCAACTATAGCTATCTGTTGTAGAGCTGGGGTTGGCAGCATATAGCGATGGAGAGACTAGGGGGGTTACTGTGGATGACATGGGCGGAGATGGCAGATAAGGATATAGGTTATGCGGCTCTATGGCGACGGTCTGAGGAGCAGGGATAGAGTCGATGGTGGGCAGGTGTCGTAGGGCACTATGTCGATGCCTTTGCTCGGCTTGCTCTGGGGGAGGTGTTCTGGCATCCCTACCGGGACTGTCCAGCCTGGCTGGAGGCTGGAGAGTGGCTCCGGTGGGTGCACAGGGAGCGGTGGCTGATTGGGCGGCATGGGACCGAGCAGGAGTTCTTCCCGTACATCCGGGTGACATGATAGTTTGGGGTGCGCCAGGGGTTTCTTGGTGAGCCCGTGGTCTATCGACATCGGGGGGATGAGAGGACTCTGGATCGGTCGATCATCGTGCCATTGGGCGAGGATTCGGATGCGGTGATCGACGTCCCAGATGTGGATGACGTCGAGACTACTACAGAGTATGATCAGTGGTGGACTCTACGGTGATGGCGAGGAGAGGGACCACTGGGAGGTGCAGAGGCAGCACAGTAGGGGATGATGGTGCGGAGGCACTAGGTGAGGGTTGGGGAGCTCCGCTAGAGGATGCAGACATGGTGGAGGTGGATGACTTGGGCATGGATTTTGGGGCTCCGGATCAGCCGGAGATGCAGGACGTCCCGAAGTAGTGGGAGCCAGAGTAGGCTGTTGTTCTAGAGGTGCCTATGCATCAGGCCATGGCGGAGGACACGGAGGCAGGGGTGCACATTGAGAATGCATGATTGGTGGAGCTACTGTGGAGGCGAGATGAGGAGTTGGGGGAAGCTTTGTAGGAGAGGGATCTCCTACGGACTTAGCTGGTGGAGCGGGATAGCGCATTTGTTGCACACCATCGGGGGGATGGGGACACCAATGCTGCATAGGAGAGGGATCTCCTACGGATGTAGCTGGCACAGTGCGACGATGTAGTAGCTTACTACCATCGGTGGGAGGTAGAGTGGTTGCGACGGGAGACAGATTGGTCTCGACATCGGATGGATATGGAGGGAGAGATTATCCGCCTCGATGGGCGGTTACCTGAGCCCCCTGGAGGTGGCTCTTCACATCGGATGAGGGACAGTGATACTGAGTAGTCAACATCATCTCGTCATAGGTGATTGGATGAGGGAGGCGGTAGCAGGCATGATGCGGGGGCTAGCAACAGCTGCACTGAGGGGTCCCATAGGACCCACCACACGGGGGGTAGTTCCCGTCGCACCGATCCTACGTGATCATGGTGGCCGATGCCCTAGGCTTGGGGGTTTTTGAGCTTTTGGATTTTGTTGCGGGGTCACATGACCGGTTCTTTGTAGCCTGTGGGCATTTTTGATGATATATATATATACAGACTTTATTTTGTTTATGCGCATGTGATGATTTGATTTTATGCACGATGATTGATGAATATGGATGTATGCATGTTAAGTTATAGTGATGGATGCATATGTGTTGATGAGTGCAAATGTTTCTAATTTATATGATATGCAAATGGAATGGATGAATTGAATTTGTGATGTTTGGTAGTCGCACCATAGACTGTTTAGAACTTTATGACTTTTTGTCCTAGGCGATCGTTGTTGTAAATGACTTTTCATGTATACATGTGTTTTTTTTTTGGTATTGTGATGGCAATGTGAGGACGAAAGATAGCAAGTTGGTTTCGAATGTAGTTAAGGTTTTTTGAGACTCGGATGTTTTAACTAACTAGCCATGACTGTACTTTATCTCACAAGACTTTTGAACAAGGTATGAATCGGACTTGTCTTGGACCAAGTTATTTCACATCCCTATGTGTGCAATTGAGTTCATTTATGTGGTGTTTGTCGAGATACCGCCAGTGCAGGATAGGCTCGTCAACCAAACCTATACTGAGGATCACCTGATTAGCTCCACTAACTCCCTTGTTGTGTTTAGTCAGATTAATCTACGGTGCTATCGTAGGATACCATAAGCTAGCTCATCCACATGCAAACATTGATCTGCACACAAGTTAATGTGATAGATATATCGTCATGTGGGAGGTTTACCACCAGTGACCGATAGGCTATCAACCAAACCGGTACTCGAGGTTTGCCTCATGACCCGTCAGAATGCTTGAGAGTTCCAGGGATTCAAGTTCGACTCCCTTCTTTTCTTCAATTGTATTGGGATACTTGCTCTTTTGTAGTGATAAAAATCACTATTTATTTTTGTATTATTATTATTTTTTTTTTTTTGAGCAAGGGATTTTGAATAGTGAGTGAGGAGAATCACTATTGTATGTGCTTTGTGATGTATGCACTTTGAGGTGTCAAATTTTGGAGTTTTGACTTTTGCAAATTTTTCTGATGTTTTGCAACTTTTGGAGAACTTGGGATTCTTGGGGAATTGGGTAGGGAGGATGCTTGTCCTTTTGCCAACTCTCAACATTCTTGGGGTCATTCACATAGGGGGATGAGCAAGATAACCATTTCGCTTATGGTGACCTGGATTGCTTTGCAGGGTTCATCTTTCATTCACACAACTTGGGAATTTTGTTATATGTTTTAACTTGTGTCGGGATGCTACGTAACAAGGTGTGATCCAAGTAGAACTCTACCTACATAAAATCTGTCTGACTTGGTACAGTACATGGCTAGAAAGCTAATGATGACTGAATGATGAAAATCTCTCGATACATTAGGAAACAACTGACTATGATAGGGGAAAATAACGTGAATGGCGGTTATAGGCGATGAGTTATTGATAAAGTGGAAAAATGTAGAAAAATGATGGTTTTGCCAAGTAATGACAGTCTATGGTGCTTTGACCTTTATGACCACAAATATGCATTGTATGGATGTGATGCTTAATGCAGCTATATATTTTTGTATTTTTGAGGGATTGATTTTTGTGAATATGCAGATGAGATGCAAAAGAGCTCTGTACTGTTATGATGATTTTGCGTATGCATGGGAATGAGATGCAAATTTTTGTTATTTTTGATGATTTTATTGTTTTTGAATTTTCTTGTTTTTGACCAAGCGATTGAGGAATCCTTGGGGCCTTTGGGTTGACCAAGCGATTATGGAAATCCTTGGAGTTTTTGGGTTGACCAAGCGATTATGGAAATCCTTGGAGCTTTTGGGTTGACCAAGCGATTATGGGAATCCTTGGAGCTTTTTGGGTTGGGCTATGGCTCTTTTAAATATGGAAGGGCCTCAAATGACTGATGTTCAAGGGTTCTAGTTCCTTGATTCTGTCAGGAGAGGCTAGCCGGTATGTTCCAGGTCCTATTTTACTATCAATGACATAAGGACCTAACCAATTTTCCATGAACTTGTCCCTTAAATGGGGCGGCAAATTAGAGTTCTGCTGATTCTCTTTCAAGACCAAGTCACCAACCTGAAAGTCCCTCAGGTGAACTTTCATGTTGTATGCTTTCTTAAGTCACTCTTGGTAGATACGTAAATGCTCGAGAGCATTAACACGTCGTTCGTCAAGCAACGTAAGCTGGTCTAACCGGGCCTGTCGTGCAGTGTCATCATCGATGAACTCATGCATTGATATGCGCAAGGAAGGAATTTCTAACTCGAGAGGCATGACTGCCTCGGAGCCATACACCAATGAAAATGGAGTTGCCCTAGTGGGTGTCCGAATGCTAGTGCGATAGGCCCATAGGGCAAGTGGGATCTGAATGTGCCAATCCTTATGATTATCTATGACTATCTTTTTGAGGATGGCGACTAGCATTTTGTTTGACGCCTCTGCTTGCCCATTTGCCTACGGATAATAGGGTGTCAAAAAACTATGCTGAATTTTGTACTTTGTGGTCAAAGCACGCACATATTTGTTCTTAAATGACGTCCCATTATCCGAGATTATCTTGGATGGAATACCAAAATGACATATGATGTTATGCAAAATGAACTCCACAATGCGGGGTCCAGTCGTAGAGGTTAGCGAAACCGCTTCCACCCACTTGGTGAAGTACTCTATGGCCGTGATGATAAACGTGTGATGACCTGACGATGCAGGGGAGATCTTTCCGATTAGATCTAGGCCCCACTACGAAAATGGCCAAGCCGATTGGATCGGCTGCAAGGCCTGGGAAGGTACGTGTGTCAAATTAGCATGGTGTTGACATTTCATGCACTTCCTCACATATGCACAACAATCTCGCTCTAAATATGGCCAATAATAGCCCATGCGAAGAATGCGCTTTGCGATGGCCATACCGCTGAAGTGACCACCGCATGTACCATCGTGCGCTTGGGTGATCGCCCAAGTGGACTCTTGCTGGTCCAAGCATCGAAGGAGGATCCCTTCATAGCTACGACGGTACAAAATGTCTCCTAACAAGACATGCTTTGCCGCTTTCTGCTTGAATGCTCATTTTGTGGCATGCGTCAATCCAAGTGGGAGGTTACCTAACTTGAGGTAGTCCCTTATGGGTGAATACCAATCCTGCTGATCGAAAGCCTCGATGGTATGAATAGCCAATCCCTCTCGAAGTTCATCCCTAGCAAAATTTGAGCGGGAGAGAACTTGCAAGAATAGCATTGTATTGCTATTAAGGGGAGTAGGGGAGAACAAGGACCCCTAGTTGGCATGTTTCAAATGATCATGGATTCGAGAGAACCTGTCCATGGATGGCTCAATCTGGATCGAGTGGATTCCTGGCGTTAAATCAGAGCTTGCTCGCTCCATCATTGATTGCGATAGTGTTTTGACTTGAATGGTGGTCATATCACCAGAAATGTCTTGCAGGATTAGGGACCCCAAAGAGGCCATAGTGTCCACAAAATGATTCGATGATCGAGGGAGTGCCTCGATGTCGTACCATTCAAGCTTTGCCAGGAATTTGTCCACAAGGGCTTTGTAGGCCTGCAGAACTAGGCATTTGCATTGGAATACCCCTTTGACTTGGTTGACGATTAGCAGCGAATCACCAAAGATGTTCAATCATTTAATGTTCATGGTGATTGTTGTCTGAAGACCTATGAGCAAGGCTTCATACTCTGCATTGTTGTTGGTGCATGGGAAATTTAATTTAAATGACAGGGGCATTGGAGCGCCCTGCGGTGTGAAGAATACTATTCCCGTGCCACCACCTTGCTCACATTTAGAACCATCAAAAAATAGGGTTATGTCGGCCTATGACTCAGGCTCGTCGAAATCTGGTGATTCCGAGACATGGAAGACCCCATCATCGGGTAGTTCTATAGTCAAAGGCTGGTCGTCTTCGAGAGGAGCCTCTGCTAGTTGATCGGCTATGACCTGACCTTTTATGGATTTCTGTCCAATAAACTCTATGTCAAATTCCATCAACAACATGATCCATTTCGCCGTGCGACTACTATGATAAGTACGACTCATCATGTATCGCAATGGATTCTCCTTAGACACAACATACGTCTTGTTGCTCAACATGTAATGGCATAACTTTTTGGTAGCAAACACCACTGCCAAGCAGAGTTTCTCAACGTATGCATAGTTAAGTTCATAGCTGACCAGGGTGCGGCTAAGATAGTAAGTAGCCTGTTCCCTGTGAAGTTCATTCTTCTGGGCTAACATGGCTCCCAGTGCCACCTCAGTAGCTGAGATGTATAAGTAGAATGACACTCCTGGTCTAGGTGGTGCCAATACTAGCGACGAAGCCAAGTATTGTTTAATGTCGTCGAAGGTTGATTGGCACTCGTCATCCCAGTGAAATGCTACCCCCTTGTGCAACAACTTGTTCATTGGTCGGCACTTGTCAGATAGCTGTGCTATGAAGCGCTTGATCGACGCGACCTTTCCCTGCAGGCTTCTGAGCTGCTTGATGGTAGTTGGGGGAAGCATTTCAAGGATTGCCTTGACTTTGTTTGGGTCCACCTCGATGCCCCATTTTGAGACTATGAAACCCAAGAGCTTTCTAGATGTGACGCCAAAAATGCACTTCTTGGGATTCAGTCTGACTCTATGCTCCATGAGGCGATCGAGGATCTTGCTTAAGTCACCGAGATGATCCGGGCACAAAAGAGATTTGGCCAACAAATCATCCATGTAATCTTCCAAAGTCTTGTGCATGTAATCATGGAAGATGTATGTCATGGCACGTTGGTAGGTGGCACCAACATTTTTAAGGCCAAAGGGCATGACCTTATAACAAAATGTCCCCCAAGGCGTTGTGAACGCCATTTTTAGCTGGTCCTCGGGATTGATACAAATTTGATTGTATCTCGAGAAACCATCCATGAGGGAAAGCATTTCGTGACCCATTGTAGCGTCTACCAATGCATCGATGCTCGGCAAGGGAAAATCATCTTTAGGACTCGCTTTGTTTAGATCTCAAAAATTAGTGCATATGCGAATCCTCCCATCAGGCTTCTTGATGGGCACCATGTTGGACAGCCATGGTGGATAATCCATGTAGATGACAAACTATGCATCCAACAACTTTTGCAATTCATCTTTGACCATTAAGGCCACTGTTGGGTGCATCTTGCATAGTTTCTGCTTAACTGGCTTGACTGTCGGATCAAGCGTTAGATTATGCATGACTAGTCTGCGGGTCTAGTCCCGACATGTCTTTGTATGACCATGCAAAAACCTCCTTCTTCTCTTTGAGAAGGGCAATGTAGTCGGCTCGCTCTTTGGGGGATAGACTTACCCCCAACTTGATGATCTATGGATTCATTGGGTCTGAGCCGATGTCTACGTCAGTCGTCTCCTCGATCGACATGTGGGATCCGTCTTCCAACTGATGTGGAGTTGGGATCAAGTGGATATCATTTGCTGAGTTTAGATCATCGTTAGGAACCTCGGGTCCCTCTTCAGCATGGCAGATATCCTGAGTTGGCCTAGGGGTAAAATGGAGCATTTCATCGAAAGGCCAGTACTCGGATGGGGATGGAGGGGAATCGACGCGATCCCAGTCTATGGCATCTATGTCTAGAGACAATGACTATGTTGGATCAGCCGGATTATGGATGGGGGCGGTTAAGTCAATGGAGATCATGTTGATGAAATGATTTTGGTCTCCATTACCGTGGGTGTGGTTACTCGGACATTCTAGATGCTCTCTATGCTTGGGATCCGGTTCTAGAGGGACTGGCACGAATGGGTCGGCCCTATGTGCGGATAGGAAGATAGGGTCTGCCCTCGGCACTGATGTCACTATAGGGTCTCTAGGCGGAAGGTATGCTTCGTATGCCCAGAGTAGCGGATCCAACACTTGGTCCCACCGCATTGGGTCTACGTACCACTCATGCCCAGGCCTTATGTTTAGCTGTTCAAATATGTCGTTAATCCCTAAGGGGTGTCGATCGCTGCATCTCGCCGCATGTGATTAAGATATGTCATTTCTGTTTCATCTTCATAATCACTATCGGAGATCCAAAAGCCTTCGTTGGCTCCAACAATAGCTTGAGGCATGACAGGCTCGTCCTGCTCGAGCAAATTGATGTGGTCCCACCTAGGTTGTTCCGCTCTCTATAGGGGGACTTGATTTCCTTGGAGCGGCGCTTGCTCGATGGGAGCATCCAGGGGGAACATTGTCAAGAGGCTTTCTTGATAATCATCCATGGGGATCACCCGTGAGTGATCGCTATCCGATTCGAAGGGGTCATACGATGCTCGGTTCATACTCCGACTCATCCTTCGAGGACCCTTCTTGACATTGTCTAGACCCTCCTTGAAAATGAGCTCTCGAGCTTTCTCCTCTCTCGAGCGAAGGGAAGGGATTGCTAGAGCCAACAAGGTTGATTGTCGTTAATGGGAGATAATCCCTCAATGTATATGTGGTGTTAGGGTTGGCATATGGATCTGATGCCAATCCCCCCTTGTTGCCTATCCCTAGGCCTTGCATGTTCTCCACCAAGATGTCCAAGGGGAGGGGGTGGTTGAACCCTACTCCCGACTTGTCATATGGCATTTGGTATCTTGGTTGGCAAAGAACACGTATCCCTTGCTCATATCGGCCTAACCCATATCCGTGCCAATTGCATTGGCCAAGGTATCTCAGAGCAAAGTCTGGGTTAGACAAATAGTTGACATTTTCAGCAAAAGGCTCTTCATCTTCGTCCTCTTGCATGCATGGTGCAATGCCATGATCAAGGCCCCCATACACAAAGTTTGTCTGGTTCGGCGGGTAGCCTAGGGGAACAATAGTGCCAATGGGGAGTCGAGGTCTCCCCATGTCCTGCATGGATTCTAGTGTGGGTGTTGCTACAATATTCCACACCAGATACTCCCCCAGGCCCGTATTGGCCATTTCAACGGTGATCATTGGCGGTTGAGGGGGAGGGAATGGAAGTTCTCCTTGAGTCCACTCCATGTCGGGTGGACTAGGAGCCTCGACTTCCATTCGGCTAGGCATCTCCTCAGTAGAGATAGTTGATACTGATGGCAGTGTCTCTTCCAAAGGTTTTGCCTCTTCCAGGGGTTTCTTCCCTTTGTCCTTCTGTTTGGCCCCCAAAGATGGTGTCGTTGGTGGAGGACCAGACGATGAAGATGAACCCGACTGGGATTTTGAAGAACTTGCTAACGGGGATGCCTACGAAATCAGACCCTATTTAGATGGATTTAACTGGAAATCCAAATGTGTTGATGGCAGGGTCGATTGCGGCATCAGCTGCACCACATTACAATACTTGAAGGGTTCCAAGTCCGTCGGGACTACATGCACCTCCCCTTCAAATGTATACTTTAAGCATTGGTGAGCTATCGAAGGGACACACTTCATGTCCCTGATCCATGGCCGGCCTAGCAAGATGTTGTAGGCCATCTCACCCTCCAATATGTGGCACAATGTGGGTATGGTCTTTTGTCCCACTTGGATTGGTAGGACTATTGTGCCGACTGTCGAGCAGATTGCATCATTGAATGCTCGTAGAGTGTAGGTGGAAGCTGTGATATGAGATGCGGGCAACTTCAAATGTTTGAGAGCCATAGTTGTGATGATATTGTTGGACGAGCCAGTGTCTATCAACACCCTCTTGTATGGGATCCCGTTGACCCGCGCGATAACGTGCAGGGGTGGATCTGCCATGTCATCGATCACTGATCTCAATTCGTCTTCTCGAAATGTGATGACCGGCTCGGTGCATCATTTTACATGCCCCACGAAGTTGTTGAAAGAATTTGTCTCATGGGGCTGCAACTCGATGGCTTTCAAAATCTCCATTAGAGCTTCTCGATGGGGCGTAGATTGTTGTATAAGCTCGTATATGGAGAGCCTAGCCGATGTGGTCCTCAAACTCTGGGTGAGTTTGGTCCGAAGTGTGGCCACTGGTCTAGGCGGAGGAGGTTGTGCAAGGTGTTGTTGTGGTTGCGAAGTTGTTGGCACCTCTCCTGCACTGCCACAGGAGCATTCGTGCTCGGATACCTCCTATTTCGAGTCACTATATTGATCATCCCTACATATCCCTACATGGGGCAGTTCTGTGTGACCTCGTTAACTTGTAGGGTCTTTGCCTACGGAGCATGAGCAGGCAAGGGGTCTTTGAAGACCTCCATTTGTTGATTGCTTGGTGCGATGGGATTATCCACCGCTAGTGTCTTGTTATCAATCAGGTCTTGCACCAAGCCCTTAAATTTCCAATAGGCATTTAGGTCATGTCCCTGCCACCTATGGAACCTACAGTACAAGTCCTCTCTATACCCCTTAGGCTTGGGCACGTTGGGATCTATAGTCTGAACCTCTGGCAGGCTGATCAGGTTTGCCGCTAACAAGCGGTCAAACAAGGAGTCCCTGGACTCTGTGTAGGGTGTGTATTGTCGCCTAGGGTGACGCTGCTAATTCTGTTCTTGCCTCTAATTTTCTCTATCATAGTTGTTAGGAGGCATCGCCTGATAGTTAGCCTTTTGAGGCTGTGTTGCTTGTGCAGGCTTAGGGACATTGATAGCAACTTGGTTAACCGCAACGAGTTTTTGTTGCGTGGTCCCAACTTTAGTGTTTTTAGTCCACTCTTTTTCTTAGGTTTGGCTATCTCGCCATCCTGTATTTTGATCTCTTCAATGATCTTGGCTTGCGCTAGAGCTTCTTCTAAGGTGGCATATTGCTGTAGCTGCAATAGCATAGAGATCGATCTCAAACAACTCTTGGAGAACATCTGAGTGAGGTCGGACATAGGAGGGAGGTAGGGCAGCTTTGAAAGCAATGTCCTCCATCGATTCCCGTAGGCCGCCATGGTCTCCTCCTCATACTGCCTAAGGTTGGCTAAGTCACTTAGTGACGCCTTCTTCTTGGTATTGAAGGTGAAGCATTCGAGGAACGCATCCACTAACTGATCTAAGTTGTTAATGTTGTGCTTTGGTAATTGAGTAAACCAATCCGAGGTAGGGCCTACGAATGTGGTTATAAATGTTCTTAATAACAAAGCATCATTGTCCTGAATACCAAAGCATTGGCTCAGGAATCTCGTCACATGCTCTTGAGCATCCTCCTCACCTCTAAAGGTTGCCAACTGAGGCAGCTTAAAGTGTTCAGGGTAAGGGGGTGTTGGCATGGATGGATGCATAGGATGACTATGGAGTTGGCGTAAAGTGGGCTTTTGGGGCCCAAAAGTTTTGGTCTCCACAGACTCCAAATGCTCTAGCAGCGCTTTATATGCATCTGAGGATTTAATTTCTTCCTCTTTAGTTTGCTCCCGTTGTGGGTTGTGGGAGACTTGAGGCCTCTGAAGGGGTGGCCGGATGGCAACTCCTCCGCCTAGGTAGGGCATTTCGGCCCACTCTTCTTCTTGCTCATATTCCTCGTAAGCTTCCTGAGGAGTCTCTGGGTGAGACCTATGACCCTGGGTGGGTCCCCATGGAGGGTACCCATCGTTGTTTTGGGGAGTGGCCTCCCACTCAGGTCTAGGAGGTCTCGGAGGCAGCACTTGGTAAGGTCGCGGGGACCTATCTCGCACCAAGGGGTTGCGCCTCTCATATGGTTCCACTCTTTGGGTGCATGGGGTTGGAACCCTCTCAGGCATCGGGTTATGGAGCAGCTCATCTGTTTGGCACCTAATGCGCTCTTTGCTAAGGTGATATAAATGCTCTAGCTATTGTTGGTCTTGCTCAAGCCGCATGATCTGCGCTTGGCGGGCGGCATGTCTGGCGACTGCCAGGTCAATTTGTTCCACCATATTGAGCCTAGGAGGCCTAGATGCCTCTCCTATGCACTTACCTCGGTCATGATGATCCGAGATCTCAATAGGTCACTTCCCTCTATCGAGGTTGGCGACATTTACCCGAGGCTCTGGCCTCAGTGGGTGATCATGGTATATAGCGGGTGCGGAGGTGCATGGCTCCCGCATTGTATATTGCTCTTGAGGAATGTAATGATCTTCCTCATGCTCCCTTTCATATGTGTGAAAGGGGTGGGCAGAGTTAGCTCGCCCGGTTTGAAGAGCCTTGCGCTCTGGATTTTGTCTATTGGTTCTAACAGTTAAAAGGGGTAAAGGGGGGATGACATAATCATGTGGCCCCTCCTCATGGACCCTATGCCACTCTAGCGCTTCATCACACGGTGGCCACTCATATCGAGCTTCTAAGGGAGCCTTTTTATCTATGTTGAGTGCCACGTGTAAGGACTCTTCCCGAAAGGGGCTATGATGAATGGGTGTGTCCCTCAAAGGGGTGTCCCTATAATTCCATATCGACATGGAATGATGTGGACTATCTCGTGGGTCAGGCCGCCAAGGTGGAATGACCAAGTCCTTGGGGCTATAGCGGAGGCGACTTGTGCCCCCTTGTACACTCTCCGCAGCTTCCGCCCTTGATTGGGCTTGGCTACGGGTGCACACCATGGTGGTGCTTTCCTACAAGCTATGTAGATTTTTATCTCTTTTTATGATTTTTTTTTTGCTACACTAAACAGAAAAGATCATACACACACACAAGCAGTGATTATCTCGTTTAAAGATTGAAAGTGTGTCCTAGACCTGGTTTAGTGTGTTTTTGATTTTTGTTTTTGTTTTTTGTTTTTTGGAGGTTTTAAAGAACGTTTAAATGCAAATGATGGCTCTTATGGCTCCCAAAAATGGTCGCCCCTTCGATATACCATTGCCAGGCCGATATACCAACCTCTCTATATACCCGCCCTTACGTGAGGGAAACTATAGGTACGTGAGAGCAGATGGTACATGGAACGTAGGCGGTATGGAAGGGGAATCACCCTGTTTATGACACCTACCATAGAAGACTTATCCTCATGCGTTGGGAATCACCCCAACTACACTCGGTCAGCTTTCGTCAGGATTTACGTCTAGCAACGAGTTGCGATCGGGGTAATGGATGCAAAAATTCAAGCCAAGGTGGTGATGAAATCCACCGTTGGTCTTGATCAAGGGCTAGGGTTTTACGACCAGCGCCTTGGTGTTTAATTTGCCACGTGGTGTGTGGGGTTCTTTTTATTTTGCAAAATGGAAACAAGCAAACAAAAGAAAAATAACTTTCCCTAAGCAAGCAAGTACCCTAAGAACAGAAAAACTGAAGACAAAAAAATTGACAGGGAAAGTTCAGAATCCTTACCTCTTCTCTGCCCAAACCTTCTGATTCTGAGTCTCTATCCTGAAAATGCGTAGAGATAAATTCATCCCAGGTTCAAATGAATAACAGACCTGTATTCGTCACAGGGTGGGGCACATTCCCATTCGTCCCTGGGTGAGACGAATTACAGCTTCGTGTCCGCCACCGATGGAACGAACAACGATCCAGCGTTCCAAAAAAAAGAGATACCTACAAGCAAAAACAACCAAGTTTGGATCAGATCTCTGATCTAAAAAATAGAGGACAAGGTCCCACCATGATCGCCACTGAAAGCACGAGGATACGAAAACAAAAAAGGAAAACTCCAAGCACGATGCAAAAATGAAACTAAACTTAACGCTAAATCCTACGAATTAAAAATGCATGAAATGGAGAAAAACATGAATTGAAACCCAAATGAAATAACAACCCTTTTATTTTATTGATGTATTTCACAATTCGGTTACAATTCGCATCCTCCCTTTTCAGGGGCGAGGAGCGTCAAATTCATCTCTTGGTTACATCCATGGATAGCCATCCTTCTTCCGCGTGCCCACATGTAAGATGGGCGGACCAAAATGTCACCGCCGCTTGTGTCTACGAATTTTGATTCCTTTCTGCTCCTCCGATGTTCTGATCCTGCGTTCAAAGGAACAAGAAATAGTTAGTAGCACCTGCAGATGAAACAAAACATGCAATCCCCAAGCCTACGATAAGTGAATGAGAAAAATGAATTAAACTATAACTAAAATGAATCCAAATGCTCTAAAAATTTGACAGGGGCATCAAGACATCACCAGGAGGGCACTACAAAAAGAACAGTTAGGAAATTCCTCGCCGATTTGAATTCGCTCCGGGGCGGGACGAATTTACCTGCAACAAAATGCCGAAAAGGTACTATCCCAAATGTCCTACCTAGGAAGCTCCAAAAGACCTAAAAATTTGGGGTTAGCTAATTGGGGGAATTTTGGGAAGACCCAGATGGTCATATTCTCCCAATTTGACCTCCATCAATGGGAATTTGATGATGCTACCTGCAAGTTAGTAAAAGCGAACGAAGATAGAAACATGATCAAAATTATTCAAAATGAGATGAAATTTAAATGACAACCTATCTAAGCATCATAGAATTGAATGCAAAAAATGAAAATGATAGAAAGCAAAATCTGCCACAAATTCCCAATCGTTCCTAAAAGGGACGATTAGGCCTACGACAGTGCGGGGCGCCGGGCGGGCCGCCCACCGTTTGAGGCATGATTTCGACACCAATCCACTTGGGATAGGTCCAAAATATCTTACAAGGTGTTGTCAGCAAATTGGGTGGTATACTATGGTCAAGTGTCGGGTTTTGGGCTCAAGATTCATCCTTCCAATAGTCACCCAATGACCTCCTCTCTGAAAGAGATCAAGGATGTAAAAGGCACAAATCGCACAAGGATGTATGGGGAAGTAAAACGGCAGCACTTCGTTGCTCCAAATTGCTCTTACTCTATATCTTTTGGGGTGAGAAAACCCACCAATTTATAGACCTGGAGGTCTCTTGGGATGAGCATGCAGAGGCGCCACTTGGCAGCCATGCCCTTCCAGGGGGAGGGAGATTCCTCCCTGAATAGGGACTCCATGACTGCCCTTGTAACAACCTCTAATGCTCGAAAATGCTCACCTATACTCCCATGCAATGAAGGAAGCGTTAAGTGGCGGATCCGAGCTACCATTTGTCAAGATTTGACTTTTTGCCCATCAAACCTACAATTCGCCCCACCCTGGAGCGAATTGTGAATTCGTCCCTAGGCGGAGAGAATCCCAATTAGAATTCGTCCCTGGGTGGAACGGATATTGAGCAAAGTGCCTGAAGGTGCCAAAATGATTTTTGACCTTCCAAAACTGCTGTGAGAGTGGTTAGGACCACTGTTTAACCTCTGGGGGCTACCCTGGGGGCTATGTGTGCCAATGTGATCAGTGTTTGCAGTCACATAATCGGATTGGTGCTATTTTGGTGTCTACATTTTGATTATTGTTGGTTCAAGTATTTAGGTTGTCTATCGTGGTTCTTGTCCATCACCCCGCATTTCCATCTTTTAGCCTTTTTCCATTTATTTCAATAATTTCCCATCTCTTTCAGTATTTTCCTAAACCTTATCTCAAAAAATCCCATTTTTACTTTTGAAACTAGCCCTACTAGAGATTTTCATAGAGGACATTCCTTTCCTTTGGACATTCAATGCTTGGCATCAGGTCTAGGGAACTATAGAATTAGAAAATCTATAACTAGGCCGATTTGATCACCAACAATTTTTGGCACACTCGATGGGACACAATCGTTCCACATTAAAGAAATATTGAGAAGTGATGTTCATCTTAGTGTTGTAAAATATGAACATATGGTGACTCTGTTGAACTTAGATACCTCCAAGTCTCGAAGACTAGTTTAAAATATCACACCTTCATGTGTACGAGATGGAGAGCTAGAAATGCAAAAGAAGAAATCGAGTTCTATGAGCTTGACATTGATGCTCTAGAAGAATATCCTAGGGTCATTAGGCTGAATATACCGCTCGATAAGACATATTCGTAAGAATCTATTATTACTTTACAAACTCCCACTCTCAACAACATGGCAACTAGCTTGCTTTCAAATCCTCCAAATTCCCCAAATCATCAGAATACTCTGGATGCACTTAATGTTCAACTAGGTGCTCTGAGTGTTTCGACTATTTCAACTCAACAAGTTCTACCAACTCCTTCGATCCATACAAATCCACTACCCTAGATGGCATAGAAAGCTCCACCTAGGCAGTTCCTAGCTTGGAATCATATAGGATTGCTTGCCCTACAAGCTTAGCACCAAGTACCTATCGTAGCGCTAAAATCTCTACCTACGTAAGATGGTATGGGAAATATGGCAGACGAGCATATTTAATATGTTATGAGACTAGAAACCATTCATAAAATCATCAAAGAAGATGTTATGGTGAAGTTACTGGTGCTTTCGCTAAGAGGTAAGCTCCTCTACTAGTATCGGTCGCTCCTGACAAGCACCATCATTTCATGGGATCAACTGGTAGAATAATTGATAAGGGGTTTCATTGAACAAGTTGACCCCTTCTCTCTGTTGCACTAGTTCACCACTATTCAGAGGCATACCCAAGAGGAGATCACCAACTTCAATATCAGGTTCACCCGAACCTGGAAGAGAGTCATTACCGACCTTCGACCCACCCTGGAGTAGGTAGCATTTTATTACTTGAGGGCTTTTCATTCGAATATTAGCATGAGCATATAACATGCTAATATAAATACATTCATTGACTTATACCAGCAGGTAAAAAATATGGAGACCGACCTAATAGCTATCGAGAAGTTGTCTCCCAAGGTAATGACTCCTATTTACCCAAATTTTTTTGTAAAATATATACCTGAGCACATCTGCTCCATATACATACCATATGTATCCATGTCAACCATGGAATCCAACCCCTCAGTATCAAATGGTACCTATGCCACCATATCAAGCACCCACCGTTCCTCAACTCCAGCTCCCATATAATATTTGGCATTAACTATATCATTGGCTCCATTGACATTAGCCACAAATCAGGCAGTTGTCAATCAGGTAGCCACAATGGCAGACCAGGCCAAAGAGTTGCAAAAATTATGGGCATACATGAAGATAATGGTGAATCAAATGAGAATCATGAGGAGGCAGGATGACCAAGTCTTCCAATAGATGAGATTTTGTCCTCCCTCAATTACTAAAGAACAAGCATCTACCAGTGCCAAGGTTATGCATAGTGGCTATTTTTGCAAAATTGGCTAAAATTAGGATTTTTAAAATTTGGAATTGGCTAATATTTGGGACCCTTGACCAGGGTCCATTAGCCAAAAATTTCTAGGTGCAAATTTTTTTTGGGTTGATTCACCCCAATTTTATAATAATTTGACCATTTTAAGTTTAAATTTTCAACATTGCCCCTAATAATAGTGAACCTTCTACATGTGTTTTGAAACTATTCACCTGGATTTTGAAACCAATTCACCAAATTTGTATAAATATATTTTGGGGCCGACCCCTTATGCATAACCTTGACCGGTGCTCACAAGCCTCCTGAAATAAATGTGGCCGTAATAAGAATTTAAGAGGCCAACACTTCGAATCTGACATATTGGTGCACCATGTGCAATGATCTACACAATGAATAAACCTGCATGGTGCACCTCAATTATGTTCAAACACTATCCGACGATGCTTACGAGCGAGTCAATATGATCAAGAAAGTTGGTTATAATTTCATGTCTACCACCGAGTAAGTCTCAGTCCTCACCAAGACTGGGAAGAAGCCTATAGAGGTAGACCCAGCCCAGATGGATCCATTGAAAGTACCTACTACACCCAAGCCATGGACTCAAAAGGCCCAATCATTGATAAAATCTCTCAATCCAATAGCAACCTCGGAGCAGTCTGACTTGTTGAAAGACTACCTATCATCTTGTGTTAGAGAAAGGGTGCTTTAGCCTAAATATTCAACTTCTCAATCATAGGTCGAGATGTGAGACTAGGCCAAGGAGAAGCTCTGGTACCCCTAACTGACCAAACATTAGAGGATGGATGCCACCGAGTAGTACCAAAAAACTTATGACCCTACAAAGGGAGTTGAAGATCCTAGCACTTAGACATATAGCATTGTCAAAGAAATGAAGAAGGCACCTGCCAAGGTAAGCCTTTATGACGCACTCCAACTTCTGGGTCAAGTTTATCTTTTGTAGGAGTCCCTCAAGTCTGCTAAGGACAAGGATAATAGGCCAACGTAGACAATGTTTGTACAACCATTGATGACTTTGGCCATAGGTAAAAATAGGCCCCTGCTATTCTACCTTTCCCTTCGGATGGAAGGCTAGATAGTGCATAATTGCATGATTGACTCTAGTACCATGACAATAATCATGCCCAAGGTAGTGTGCAAAATCATAGGTATGGAGTATAGCCAAAGCAGCCCTAGAGTACTATATCTAGATGGGACTCTCGTGGAGACGGTAGGATTTATAAAAGATGTTTCAATCTGACTCCACAAGATATTGTAGGTCATGATCATCCAAGAGATTGTGGTGGTCGACTTAGAGCCATACTTTAGTATGTGCCTCTCACAAAAATTTATGGCTAAGTTGGGAGGCTATCTCTCCCTCAAGTAATCACACTTGGATATCCCATTCAAGGGGAGAAAAATTAAACTCTTCACCAAGAATCCCAATAGTTTTTATGTTGAAAAACTTGAAGATGAGAAGGGCTCGATCACTATCAACCTGATGATGGAGCGAATGCAAATAGTGTATCTAATGGAATAATCTCTCGGTGAGCTCTGAATTGAAGATGAGTTCTTGATGACAAATTTTAATGTTATTATCGATACCGATTTAGGGTGCTACTCATTCACCAAGCTTGAAAAGGCTGATACAAAAGCTCCTGAAGAAGAATTCTTGATACCCAACCAACTATGGAAGTTGTTCTTCAATGGTGCCTGATGCAAGAACAACATAGGATTTGACATCACTCTCATTACTCCATCAGGTAAATAGAAGACTTATTCATATAGGCTCGCATGGAGTTGTACGAATAATGTAGCAGAGTATGAGGCTTTGTACCTCAAACTCAAGAAATTTGAAAATATTGATATCAAGCAGTTGTAGATATTCGAGGATTCTGAATTAATCTGCAACCAAGTTACTAATAAGTGCATTTATAAGTAGCACTATTTAAAGGTGTACCACAACAAGGTGTGGGATTTTATCAAATCCTTCACTATGCTAAATATCAATTCAATTTTGTGAGAGAAAAATAAGCTTACAAACATCTTAACCTCCATCGGCACCTGGTTTTCATCAGCAGATAACATAATGCATAAGCCAAAGACTATGAGGCTGATCTATAGGCCTTCAGTACCTAATAAAAAACTCCATTGGTAGGTGCTCGACAATGATGAGCAAATTGTCAATTTTTTGGTGAATGAAGCATCCTCCTTTAAAAAATGGATTCTAAATGAAGAAGACCACGAGGGATTGATCTCGCTAAAAAATAACCACATCCTGAAGGGTCTGATCATGTTGTAGATTCTTTTTTATCAGAATGATAGGTCCATCGACCACACAATCAAAGTGCACTAGAAAGAGTTCATGGACCTGGAGTTGGATCCAAGAAAATTTATCAAGGTAGGGGTTGATTGCACAACCAAAGAGCTTCAGTAGATTTGTGCCCTCTGTAAGGAGTATCTCGACATCATCGCTTGGTGCTACCAATATCTAAGGGGGTATGATAAGAACATCATCCAGAACACCATCAAGCTAGAGGAAGGGATCAAACACTTCAGGAAGAAGTAGCGACATGTAAACCCAAAGATTAATATGTTGATGAGGGCAGAGCTTTTAAAAATACTTGAGGCCAAAATCATATACCCAATCAAGCACTCCTCCTGGGTGGCCAACCTAGTTCTCATGCAAAATAAGAATGGTGACATTCTGTTGTGTATCAATTTATAAAATCTCAACCAAGCATCGATAAAATACCACTACCCGTTATCACAGATTGACTAGATTCTACATGTAGTGGTGGGAGCACAAAGGTTCTTCTTGCTGAATGACTTCCATAGTTACAACTAGATTTGGGTCAAATATGAAGATCAACATAAGACTGCATTCACCACCAAGTGGGGAACCTTCACATATAAACATATACCCTTCGACCTTTAAAATGTTGGAGTGACTTTCCAAAGGGTGATGGACCTCACCTTCGATGAACTATTAAATCATGTCATCATGATCTACTTGGATGACATGACAGTTTTCTCCCATAAATAGGAAGAACACAACCTACATTTATGGCAAGTATTTGAGAAATACTAGGAGTTTAGGGTCTCCATCAACACCAAAAAATCAATCTTTGTAGTAAATAAAGGCAAGCTACTTGGGAACCTGATCTCTGAAAAGGGATTAATAGTTGATCCTACTCGAGTTGAAGTGCTTCTACGCATTCCACTACCATCAAATAATAAAGCCCTTTAGTACTTTTTTGAATAGATAAAATTTGTTAGGAAGTTCATCGCTAACTTTGCCTAAGTAGTAAAGCCGATGACCGAGCTCTTGAAGAAGGATGCTGAATTCAAGTGGACCGATGAAAGAAGGTATGCTTTCTAAGAAATCAAAAAGTGGATCACTCAATATCCAGTCCTCTTCAATACTGACTACACAAAATATTTTATCCTATACATCGTCGAAGAGCTAGAAAGCTATACAACTATTCTAACACAAAAGGGAGAAGATGGAGATGAGTTCTCGATAAATTTCCTTAGCCAAATCATCCAACTGTATAAAGAAAAGTTCAACTTTATTGAAATAAAAGTACATGTGATGATGAAGTCACTCTAGAAGTTCTGATAATTCATCTCTCAGAGTAAGACAATAGTGTATGTGATACACCCTGATGTTCAAAATTTTATCATTCAAGGGGATATAGGCAATAGGAGAGTTCGATGGATCACCAAGATCCAATAATTCCACATCGAAGTACACCTTACCAAGTTGGTTCAAGGTAGAGCGCTTTGTCAAGATTTGGCTAAAAATACTACATCCAAAACTGCAAACCTTAAATCAGATAATCCTGCACCCAAAAGTAACCTCACCAACCTATTGGTTGATAGTTTAGATTGGACAGATGATCTAGTCAAATACTTTGACAAAGGAATATGTCCTCACTTCAACGCTTCATAAAGAAGAATATTTCACTTATAGGCTGGCAGGTATGTCCCGATGCCTAACAGACTATTTTATCAAAACATTGAGGGAGTTCTCCTAAGATTTATTAGAGAGTCACAAAAGGTGAAAATATTGTAGGAGTTTCACTTCAATATTTTAGGAGTCCATTTCGTGGATAGACCGATGGTGCTGAAGATCATCAAAATGGGTTATTATTAGCCCACCCTTTTCATCGACACTTTCAAGGTCAACCAGTGCTACGACAGTTACCAGTGCTACTCTGGTAGAGTTTAGAATTAATCTCTTCCTCTTCATCCCATCCAAGTAGAAGATCAATTCCAACAATGGGGTCTAGACTTCATAAGAATCATCAATCCCAACTTCTCCACTGACAACAAGTACAATTTTGACTACCATAGACTACTTCACTCGGTGGTCGAAAGAAATTACTACCAAACAAGCTAACCAAGATGTGGTTATATCCTTCCTTGAAGGATTGATCACTCACTTTGATGTACCTAAAGACATCATGTCTAATAACGGTTCTCCTTTTACCAGTGCGAGGATCTACGAATTCGCTATAAGGTATGGAATTTACTTGAAGACCTCGTCTAACTATTACCCGAAGGACAACATATTGGAGGAGTCTATAAATAAGAACTTGCTATGGATCTTGAAGAGGTCTCTAAAAAAAATAATTAAAGCCGACATCTACTCTTAGACCAATCACTTTGGATCAATCGCATTTCCATCAAACGATCGATCAATACATCGCCCTACTCACTGGTGTATGGGAAAGATGTAGTTTTACCTACGCACATTGAGCTACCCATATTGCAATTACTTAAATGACTTGATAGCGAAGGAGGAAAATTTGACTCGATGGATACGAGGTTGGCCCAGTTTCTGTAGTTGGAAGAAGAAAGAGAGAAATATTATGAAGATTTCATGAAGCATGTCGAATCCACCAAGGGTTGGTTTTACAAAAGGACTTTTTATAGAACCTTTAGTATCAGATACTTGGTCTTAAAGTAGAATGAGAATAAGTCCAAGTCGAGGAACCACGAGAAGTTTTATGCCTTCTAGGAAGGCCCATTTCGAGTCTCTGACATTAACCAGATCAACTCCTTCATCCTACAAGACATGGAGGGTTTCACTCTGCCAATTTTGGTGAACGAATTTCTTCTTAAAGCTTATCACCCACCAAGTTCTGAGGAAGATCATTGATCCTCTAGGTATTTCTCATGTATATATGTTTTAATATGTGTATAGTTAATTGTCGCTTCAGCTTTGGAGCTAAGCTGAGAAAAATAAAGTTAGAGAGAGGAGGTTCCCTCTATCACTCCACTTGTGGAGCGATAGCTTCCCCTCCAATATTCAAAAAATGATAAAAAAGAAAAAAAATTAAGTCAAAAAGTGAATTTCATTTCCTAGTGGAGCGAAAACCTTTGTCGCTCCACTAGTGGAGTGACACCCCTTTTCACTCCACCTAGGGAGTGAATATCCCCCCTCTCTTATTTAAAAAAAAAAAAAAACTTTATTTTTATTTCTTTTTCCTACAAATTTGTCCTTCCATAATGTGCCAAGTGTCATGAAGGGGATAAGTTAATTTTCAAAAGGTATTTTCAAACCCTAAGCACAACATTATAAAGTGGGGTCATCTGGCCCTATCCAATCAAATCATTTTCGCTCTCTAGTAGCTAAAACGTGCCCCCCATGGTAGATTCGAGTGAAGCGCTCCTCCTAATAAGCATGCATACCCCAAGGAATTTTGGTGCCATCAATTTTCCATTATTTTCAAGGCTATCTACCCACACGTGGGTAAATTAGAAGTGTACGATTGCATCCATGATCTTCACCTACATTAACTTCTAACATGTGCATTTATGATGGCATATTTGAAGCTGGAGCTATAAGATGAAGAGTTTTCTAGGAGACTTTCCACCACTTAGTTGCAATTCTATTTTACTATTGCCCTAGCACCCGCTGTTCTTCCCAAAGTTATATTTATTCAGAGTTTAAGCCATATCAGTTCATACAACAACCATGTGCAAAAAGGGTAAGGATTCTAAGTAGGAGGAGATCAAAGAAAAGGCATCCAAGGAGAAAGTAGCGCCTACAAGAGAGTCTAGCTCGAAGAAGCCACATAAGAGTGAGAAGAAGTTGGTGAAATTGATGCCCCCCAAAGTTAGTCTTTTTTAGTTTTAATATTGTATGATGATGCATAAGGATATGAAGCAGTTGCACCAGAAAATTGAGAAGAAACATAGAGAAGACCTGATTGGGAACCCACTGGCTGTTGTTTATTATTCACACTTGTTCTTTTACATATGCATGCATGTACACCACTTCTTAGAGTTTGTGTAGGTAGTGTCACATTTCTATGATGCCCAAACTAGAATAATGTGAAATTCCATGGGAGAAACATTGTTCACCTTCACAGTTGATATTGTTCAACAGGTCTTCGCCTGTGGCAAGACATACTCCACCAATTTTACCCCAAGAAAAATCAATAATGATGAACAGAGTACCAGGTATCATTTGACACCTGAGATACACTAGTTTATGAGAGGACAGTTGGGAGGAGTGACATCGTCTGAAGAATTTCCCCAAAAACCCAAACTCTTGGTGAAATTCACCCATCATGATATTTATTCCATTCTGGCATGGGTGATGGGGATTTCCATCGAAAAAGTGCTCTACAAATGGAAAGTATCCATGGTGTAGTCCATATTTGAGAATGATATTTATTTCCCATCCAAGATGAAGTTGGGTGCTATCCCAGTTTTCTTTGACTGGGTGGAGTTCTTGGCACAACATTAACACGAATCATTGTCCTATTTGCAAAGCCACAGAGATGACCATTTTAGGATTTGCTCCCCCATGGTGTGGTACTACTTTTGGCACTTGCACGACAAGTTCCCATACATCATAAAGAACTAAATAGATGAGAAGGGCAAAGCATTACTATTCTACCTCTGGACATAGAGCTTGTCCATAGATGAATCATACTATGTCTTCAACCAGGTTTTCTTGGGGCCAATGCTAGAGTTGATATACGGCCACTATGAGTGAGTCTCTATGGGACTGAGATATAAGGTGGTGGATAATAAAATGGGAGATATTTTTCTACTCACCCAAGGTATGCTTGTCAGACTATACGGGTTTATATAAAAACCTTTTTTGTTGCCCTTTTACACTATGCTCTATCTGTTTTCCCTAGAGGTTGTCTGGTAGTGCGACTACACCAATGAGTTGTATGGGAAGGGTCAGGGAAAGAAGACCATATACCCTACACCTTTCAAGTTTGGTTATATCAAAGTAATACAATGTGGTCAGGACATTGTGCTTACCCTAATGCTATTTTACTATAGATTGATCAAGCTCCCCTAGTGCTGGAGGTATGATCCACTTGACATCATTCGGGATCACCTTGGAGTAAAGTCCTTTCATTGTTGCCCTTTTAAAGACATGGAAAATAGTGTAATAATCCAAAATGGCTTGAGTTGGAGTGGCACATCGATAAGATGGTGCATTTTCCCCCTTGGCATGATTTTTATACCATGGAGAGTGAATGTGACCCATTTGTCAACTCGGAGCACAAGCTGCCTAGGAGTGTTCTCACGGTAATGAAGGCCAAGCTTTAGCATTGGTCAAATCATAAGATTAAATAGTAGTGGATAATGAGGGTCCATAATGATAAGACATCTTTGGACTACCCACTGGCGATCGATGACAAGTTCTTAAAGATGTATGATGAGAACATAGATATTTATTAGGCTCTATCATTTATCGATATTGTGCCCTGAGGTGGGTGCAGCCCCACTGAGGTGGATGACCTTGCAAATCCAAGGCATGAGGTAGAAGGTAAGGGAAAGGTAGTCTTGGGCACCCCATTATCAGCTAAAAAAAGTAGGTAATTTTCCCATCAAAAGAAAAGCACTCTCCCAAAAAGGTAAGCTGAGATGCCTCTCTTGCAATAGGCAATAAAGCAGTCATGCACCGGTGCTTAGAATCCCTTTAGAGTAATCTCTTGGACGGTGCCTAAAAACCCTCTGTTAACCTCTCTAAATTTTTCTATGACTGCGTAGTTAGAGAAGCATAAGGTTTAAAGTGTAGAAGTTGTCAACATAGACACACCAGAAGTGGAGGAGAAAGAAGAGTCATAGACACAACACCCATCTTCTCTGACTCCCTTGATCACAAATCCTGAAGGTACACACCCATATCCACCTCCTTCTTCCCCCTATGTAGCAATCATTTGCTTGGCACCTAAAATTCCTATTTTTGTTTCTACTCCTTTGGTCTCTACTTCTTTTCTATCCCATTGTCCCACTCTATGGTACCCAACATTTTGGTTTCCCCAATCCTTTCAGTAGCATTATAAATAGTATTTGTAGATTTCACTGGTAGCCCTAATACCTTTGAAATTTTCATGTCTAACAACTTGCCCTTTTCTGTCATAGAGGACCCTATTATAGATACATCTATTACTGTAGAAATAAACCCATCCTCCATTTTCCTGCCCTCCACCACCATGGTTTTGGCTGCTCCTGATGTGTCAACACCTATGCCTACTATTTTAATGGTCCAAACCCAAGCTCCCTTGAGGGTTAGTGTAGTCGCTTCCCCTCCTGCTTCCCACACACCATCTAAAATTGAGTCACATCTTCAACTCCTTTATTTCACATCGATCCTTGGAGTGAGCATTTAGGAGTCGCTACAATTTGAATTGGAAATGATGCATCAGCTTGCCACCATGGAGAGTAGCCGCAAGGTGCATCAAAGTTCAACACACTAGATGAAGGACCTCTGGAGGAAGGAGGCACAGGCTCTGGTGAGAACTAAGAAGAAATCCATCCTCAACCCCAAAAAAATGGAGTTGCACACCATAAAGAAAATACCTCTTGTCTAGAAGCCCTTGGCAGCGATGACTCCTATTGATTATGCTTTCCTTCATACTATAGAAGATGTCACCAAGATGGATATGATACAAAATATGGGTAACATACAGGTTGACATGGGCTCCATCTATGCTCACGATGAATATTACAAGGAGTGCTTCTTCAAGGAGCAGTCTAAGAACCTTGAGCTTGAGGAGGCCTTAGCAGTAGTGAAGAGGTAGATTGAGGTGTTGGAATCTGAAGCCATGCCACTGAAGCAAAAAATCCTTTCACTAGAGGAAGAGAATGATGAAATTTCTAAGACGTGTGATCACCATGTGAGGTCATGTGTCGAGGCCAATCAGGATATTCAAATGCTCACTATTCAAAACCATGAATTACAGGTTGAGTTAGCAGAGAAAATAGTGAATCCTATCACATTCTCTAAAGAGTACCTCAATGAGACACGCTTGCAGTTTCTAGCAGATTTCCCAGTAAGAGTCGCATGGGGAGTTACAGTTTAGGTATTTTTCAAGGAGGCTCAAGAGGCAGTTGTCAATGGTGATCCATATTTGGAATCCTCCCAAGCAGACATTAATAATTAGCTAGACTTGACCACATAGCTTTAGAAAATTGAGGATGTGACCATTCACCTTACTCCTATGAGCCCTCTGGCTCAATCCTAGGTGACAGTAAATATGACTACACTTTTTCTTTGTGAAGGTTGAGTTAGCCAAAAAATCTTACCAGCTCTCAGATACCCTCAAGCAAGAAAGATATGTTTTGTTGCGGTACTTCAATACCTTCGCTAAAATTGGTATCCCCAGTTTCACAGACCCTGAAGGACTCATTCTGTCACTTGAGGAATTAGAGCCAATATGGTTGATATTTTTTTAAAGTCCCTCAGACATTGATGCTTTGGAGAACCAGAGTTCAGATGCTCAAGTCATCCTTTTCATGGCTAAGTATACCCAAATCGAATCTTGCTTGTAGGAGTTCAACCAAAGACTGGATTTTGCTGACATTAAGTGCATCGAGACCTATCATTGCCTAATCTAGGAGCTCCAAAAGTAGTTGAATTTCTTCCTTGAATGTTGGATTGATACTTGTACAATATACAAGCATATATTTAAGAGCTCCCTGGATAGGTTCCTTCCCCATCCACACGAGTAAGAGAAGAAAAAAAAAAAAAAAGTGAGCTAGATTCCAAAGCCCAAGAAACATAAGAGCAAGGAGAATAATTAGAGGAAGATGAAGAATATGAAGAGCATGACATGCTTAAAGGGGAACCCAATAGTAGCGAAGAGTAGTCCAAGGATTTTGAGAGTTAAGAGGACTTTGTAAACCAAGGATAAGGCCTGGGATATTTACATTGAGGTAGGGTCAATACCCCGCGAGCTGCCAGAGATATTGCCAGTTTTGCCATATTTTGTTAAATTTCATGTTGTATACATTTTTGAGACAATAACTATAAAAACTTCTCTTTTTCCATAAAAATGGTTAAGATGTTATGTTATTGTGCTTTTATCAGCTGTATCTTTAACTTAAAATTATCTTCTTTCACATTATGTGGTTTCCCTTTCACATTCTATGGTTTCTCTAACTTTTTCTATACTTTTTTTGTCATGTCACATGCAAAATTATAAACATTTAGCATGGGCAATGCTCTGAGTGGTTTCTCTTCTTTACTTTATTTCTGTAAGTTCTTTTCTTTTCATATATGTGCATATGGGAATGATTTCCAGCACAAGTATTTTTAGAGCATGTTTTTCTATAAAAAGTGCTATCTCTTCACCAGTGGAGCAAACCTCCCAATCACTCCACCAATGGAGCGAACCTCCCAGTCACTCCACCAGTTGAGCAAAAGGCCAAAAAAGAGTAAATATATGCAAATATGGCTAAGTATGGGAAATGGAAATAAAAAGAAAGTCAAAGTTGCAGTCGCTCCATTACTGGAGCGAATTCCCTAGTCGCTCCACCTATGGAGTGACACTCCAAGCAAAAAAGCAGATTCAAATATGACTAAGTGAAAAAGGTCAAAGTGGTCAAAGGCTCAGTTGCTCCACCAGTGGAGCGAATCTCCTTGTCACTCCACCAGTGGAGCGACACTCCAAAAAGGTGCACAATTTAACATTTGGTAAATGCAAGTCCTAAAAAGTCAATTTTTTTGGTCAAAGGACCTATCGCTCTACCAGTGGAGCAAAATGCCATGTATCTCCACCAATGGAGCAAAGGTCCCAAAAATACAAAGCTAAAATGTTGGCAAGCACCAAGCACTCAAAGAAAGGTCAAAGCAGTCAAAGGCCTTGTCGCTTTACCATTGGAGTGACAGGCTCTATCGCTCCACCAGTGGAGCGAAGGGCCAGAAGAACATAAAGAGAAGCGAATATGGATAAGTGTACAAAAGGAAATTCAAATGCAATTAGACTTACAAGCACTCCACCAGTGGAGTGAATCCCCCAAGCACTCCACCAATGGAGCAAAAATGAGACTAAGTACAAGGAGAAGTCAACACCTTGGTCAAAGGGCAAAGTGCTCCACTAGTAGAGCGAAGGTTCCAGGTGCTCTACTAGTGGAGCGAAAGCTTTTTTTGCTCCACCCAAGGAGTGATAAACTTTATAGAGAGGTCAATGTAGTTAAAGTTTCTATCACTCCACTAGTGGAGTGAATATTTTAGTCACTCCACTTGTGGAGCAAAGGCTCTATCGCTCCACCCAGGGAGCGACACCCAAAACAAAGATGAAAAAGTTTCTAAGGCATGGAATGAACTGCTATCACTCCAGTTATAGAATGAAGCTCCTGGTAGGCCCTGATCATAGTGCAAACTTCCCAAAATCATCATGGAATGCTCAAAATTATTAGGGACTACCCAGATTTCGGTATTGACATAAAGCATAATTAGTCCCATCAAAAAATTGAGTCTTATTTGTTGAAAACCCTTCCTTATGAGCCATGTGTGTTCCTATAAGATCTTTCTTCAAGTTGTTAGGCTTTCATGAAGGAACCCTTTCTAATACCAATTGAAGAACACAAGCTTATACTGAGAGGGGTGGTGAGAAGTATAAGATAAAACTTTTACTTTTATTTCCAAAGTAGTAACTTCAATTATTATCAATTGCAATAATGAAACAATACACAAATCATCACACACATAAGAGACATAGATTTAATGTGGTTCACCCAATGTGGGCTACATCCATGAAGAAATATTTCTTATAAATTTTCTTAACAAATTTTGTGGGAACCAAACCAATTCCCTATTATAATATTTGTGGACCCCAATCCATAGGAGATACCAATCCCCTCTACTATGGTTTGTGGACCTCAATATATAGGATATACCAATCCCCTCTACTCTGGTTCGTGGACCTCAATCCATAGGAGATACCAATACCCTCTACGTTGTTTCATGGACCTCAATCCACAAGAGACACCAATCCCCTCTGCTCTAGTTTGTGGACCTCAATCCATAGGAGACACCAATCCCCTCTACTCTGGTTCATGGACCTCAATCCATAGGAGACACCAATCCCCTCTACTTTAGTTCATGGACCTCAATCTACAGGATACACAATACACTCTTCTCTGGTCTGTTCCAAATCTTGCTCACTACTTTGCTCAAATATGCTTACAAAACCTGTTCAAATCTGCTCCAATCCTTCTCATAACTCTAGTCAAATATGGTTACAAATCCTACTTAAATCTTCTTCAAAATTGCTCACATCTACTCATAAAACCTTCTCAAATATGCTCACAAAACTTGATCATATCTGCTAATAAAACCTACTCAAATATGCTCACAAAACCTGCTCACATCTGCTCATAAAACCTACTCAAATCTGCTCACAAAATTTTCTCAAATCTACTAAAAAAAACTGCTCACAACTGCTCATAAAAACATGCTCAAATCTACTCATAAACAATGCTCATATCTTTCCCAAAAGTGTTTTCTTCAACTTAAAGCAATTCAGATAAATTCTACCCATAATTATTTTATCTTTATGAACATATAGAAAATGATATGCATTACAAATACCCGATATGTTCTTTCACATTCATTAAGTCTGTTTCTTTCACATGTCTCACATTTATTGCATTTAAAAGGTAGCTCTAGTCTAGCACTTGATAACTGACCTTGTAATTCCTAATTTACAGCTTTCCTTCCCTTTTGTAGATAGTTGAGAATATTCTTCTTCTCAATTGAATCCTTTCACACTATCCTTGCACTATGTGACACTTTGAATTGCTTTAAAACAACCCTTATATTTATGTAAGACTAAATTATTTTTCTTATTTCCACATTCACTTCAAAATAAATCACAATGCACAAATTTGTCCTTCTCATCTACTCCTAAAATCAATCGTGAACAAGGCACAAATTTACTCACAAATATTTTCTATAACTCTTGAATATTTACTCCCAATTTCAATCAAAACTAATGCACAAGTTTACTCATAAATCTTATCTATAACCTTTGCACATTTAATTCCAAAACCAATGCACAAGTTTACTCACAAAACTGATCTATAATATTTTCCAATTTCAATCAAAATAATGCACATTCAATCATTCCTTATACCTCCAACCTTATGACAACGAAAAAAAAAATTCTTGAATCCAAAACCACCTTGAGAAAGGAATTAAATCACCATACCTCTAAATCTACCACAATGATGATAATCTTCTTTTGCATGTGTTTTCCAAACCTGTTTTGCCAAAAATAATTTTCCTTTCTTTTGCCACTTCAAAAATAGGTTAGTAAATATCTTTCTCTTTTCTTGATTAGATATCAAATCAATCACATTAAAACCCTTAAAAATGTGCACAATAAATATTGACAATAACTCCTTTTATCTCCCCTTGAAAGCTTACAAAATAAGACCTTAATGACAATAAATGTCTTCTTATATTTTACAACTCTCATGCAAAAATACAATTTTGAAAATCACTAAGTTACACCTTATATCTCCTACTCATAATAAAATACAACTCCCAAAAATTACAATTTAAAATTACTAAGTTACACCTTATATCTCCTACTCATAACAATGCAAAATATATTTCAAAATACCAACGTAGCACCTTATAACTCCACTTTAATAAACTAAAAATAATTTTACCCTTACCTCAACTGCCAAAAACCCTCAACAACCACAGAGGAGATTCGACCTCCAAACCTTGCCAAGCGCAACACTTTACCATGAGTCGCTTCACCAAATGAGCTAGCCCAATGGGTAAAACCAAAGGGCTTAGCTAAAATCCTTAAGCATTCATCTTGTCTCCTTTTGATTTAAAATTTTAATGCATAACAAAATTTTCATGCAGGGAATCGAACCCCTAACCTCCTTCACAATAGTACCCTATCATGGGATTGATGTTGGCAATTTTGGGTTTGAGATCCTAGCTTCTTGTCTATGAGTTGTCATTGATGTCAAAAGGAAATGGCATTAATGTTAAGAGGATGTGTTGGCTTCAAAGGTGGAAGATTCCAAGAGAATCCGGAGAGATTCCATTGGCAAGGGTTTTTCATTAAAACCAAGTTAAATGGTTTTTATTAAAACCAATGGAGGTTCTCTTTATTATTTATTTAATTATTATTTAAAACCCTTCAAGGTTTTAATTATTTAATTATTTAATTAATTAAGGGAGAAATTATTTTTAATTTATCTTAAGGGTTTTTAAACCCTTTAGAAAGCAATTTCGATTAAATTCGAAATTACTTTTCGAATTCAGCCGACGTGTTTGGAAATGCATCAAAGTGCATATAAAATGAGGCAAATGAATTCATTTATGTTTGGCCAAGAGTTCGACATTAATCCCTGAGCATTTCGATTTCGACATCGAAGCCCCTGCGCCAGCGAAGGAGGAAGACAAGCGTTGCGTGGTCAAAGGTGTGACGGGTTGGTCTTGGCGCCAAGGAGGAGGCGCACGCGGTGATAAGAATGGAGAATTCCCTTCTCCCTCACGTGGGCTCTCCTAGCCCATGCGGCGTGGCCAAAGGACTTAGTAGCATGGTGATCGGCGGTTCGAATCATCGAAGACCCTTTTGAGGGTAGTGTATGCACTCCGAAATTCGTGGGATATTTACCAAAGGTATGCGCTCCAATTTTTGCAGAAAGAGTGGCAATTAAATTTTAATATTTTGCTTGCTAAGGTTTTATAAAGTTAGCTTTGGGAGGTATAAGGAATGCAAGCTTAATATTTTTGCTATAGTCGGATTGAAAATTAAAGGGGAAATAATTGCCATGGTGGTTGAGTTATTTTGACATGCCAATGTTGGGTTAATAATTTTTAGGGAAGATCAAAATTATTAATTGTGGTAGATTTTCAAGGGCTTATTCATCTTCAAAAAGGGTATGGGCACATTTTTCTTATAAGTATGATTGGTGTATGTTTTTCTAAAATAAGGTTGGAGTGAAAAGGTTTTCAACTAGGTTTCCTTTGGTTGGGTGTAAATCCTATTTTCTGGTTTGTTGAAGACTACTTATGCATTGTTATCCTTAAGGAGAGTTTTGGTGAATGCATAATTTTTGGTTTGAGATAGTGGAAGCTTTGTGCACTAGGGTTTATATTTGTGAGTCTAGCTACTTGCATTGAGTTGGTGGAACCCTTGGTTGGCTGTTTTGAGTTTGATGGTTGAGTTGCTTCCATAGAGGTTGTTTGATCAAGTTATTGCTTTACTTGATTCATGATATTGGGCTTACTCCATTGAGTTGATTTGAGCAAGTTATTCTTTGCATTTGGTGATATTGTGTTGGTGGCTGTTTTGTTCAAATATCTTTGGAGGGAAAAGGATTTCTACTTGTTTCCTTTTCTTGTGATGATTGGTTGAATGCTTCAAGGTTGATGTTGAGTTGAATGGTGTTGGTTGACTAAACCTTGTTTGATGAGCATTGTTGTTGAAACCCTAATTGATGGTGAAAAGAACATGAGTATCATTGTTATGTGATTCTTTGCATAGTTGGCAATTGTTGGGGTTTCATGTTCTTGAAAGAAAACATTCTATCCTATCCATTTCGGATATTGAGTTGAGTTTTCAGATTTGAGATTGAGATTGAGCTGAGTTGATTTGAGTTGAGTTTTGAGATTGGGATTTGAGTATAGAACATATTGAGTCTCTAACAATTCTCTTTATGCTTCTATGAGTTTGACAAATCACATTGGGTCTCTAACAATTCACTTTGTGATTTCCTACTAAGAAAGTTTTTCTTGGTGAGCTTGTTGAGTTTTTGGACAGGTTCCAGTGGGGACTTGTGAGCAAGTTTTGGACAGGTTCCGGTGGGGACTTGTGAGCAGATTTGGACAGGTCCTAGCGGAGGACTTGTGAGCTAAGTTTGATAGTTCTATCAGAGAACTTGAGGACAGAGGTGCATTGGTTCTATGAGAAGAACTCGAGGGACAGTTGGCAAGTCTTTGAGAAGGCTTGTATGCAGAGGATTGATTTGTTCAAGAGTTGGACAGATCTGACAGATAGAGGAAGACTTGTACTAGACCGACTGACTGTGTTTGGTACAGGTTGTTTGAGCTACTATGGACGTGATCATAGAAGGTAGAGGTCTCTTAGGCTAAGCATTGAGGACAGGAGGTCTTCGGTGGAAAGGAGTTCCACGTGCTTTGGCAAGAGGTAGAGGCAGTTGATCTTCTGAGGGATCATTTCCGGAGCGAGAGGGAAGGTATCTCCTTTGAGCAGAGGCTCATAAATTCTGATTGGGGGAAGGTATCTCCTTTGGGTCGAGGCTCATAAACATTGTAATTGGGAAGGATTCCCAAATAACTTTGAGATAACTTTTAGATAAAAGTTTTGTGGACGTAGCCTGACCATTCTGGGTGAACCACGTTAAAATTGGTGTCACTTTGTGGATGATATTGTGCATTGCTTTGATATTGCTTTGGGTATATTGCTTTACTATTTTGAAGTATAAAGGAAAAAGTAAAAAGAGGTCTTATCTTGTTCACCCCCCTCTCAGTATAAGCTTGTGTTCTTCAATTGGTATCGGAGCGGGTGCCTTCGAAAAGTTTAACAGCTTGAAGGAAAAGCTAGTAAAGAACACAATGGATTATTCAAGTGGCAATGCAAGCACCTATTCTTGATGGGTCAGATTTTGGTCTTTGGAGTGCAAGGATGAAGGTTCATCTAATGGCACTTGGTAATGAGGTATGGGAAGTAATTGAAGATGAGTACACTATTCTTGTACATGGTCCTTATACTAAAGAAGAAAGGCTCCTACATCACAACAATTCAAAAGCAATGAATGCAATCCTGAAAGGCTTACAGAAAGCAGATCTCACCAAAGTGATTCACTGCAAGACAACTAGTGAAATGTGGAAACAGTTGAAGGTGGTTCATACGAGGTGATACAAATGTCGAAAAGGCCAAGTTGAGACACTTCAAAGGTATGTTTGAACAACTCAAGATGAATGATGATGAAAATATTAGTGACTACATGCTTCGTATGGATGAGGTTGTTAACTCCATGAAAGACTTAGGTCTTGAGCTTGCTGAAAATGATGTTTGTGATAAGATTTTAAGATCTCTTCCTAATAGATTTAGTGAAAAGATTTCTGCTATTGAGGAAGCTAAAGATTTGGATAAGTTGAAAAAGGATGAGCTCCATAGTATACTTGCGAGCATTTGAGTTGAGAACTCAAGTGAAGGTTGATGTCAAGAAAGAGGCGACTTTCAAGGCTACCAAGAATTCCAAAGGTAAACAACTTCAAGATAGTGATGAGTCTTCTAGTGATGAAGAGGCATATTACGACAAGAAAGGCAAGTTCTCTAGAAAGCACAAAAGTATGAAAAATATAAGATGTTTCAATTGTGGAAAGTTTGGTCATTATGCTACTGATTGTCATTGTTCCCAAGAATGAAAGTGATGAAGATAAACAAGATTCTAAGAGCAAGGATTCTAAAAGCACAAGCATCACAGGAAAAACAAAGATGAGCACAACAATCAAGGAAAGAGGTATTCTCACAAGCACAAGAAGAGTTTCTACCTAGACAAAGCAAGTAAGTGTTCTAGTAGTGATAGTGAAAGTTCTTCAAGTGATAATGAAAATGAGATGTTGTTCATATCAGAAAAAGAGGAAGAACCGAAACATAGATTCATTATCATGAAATGTCTTAGATGTGGAAATTTTGGTCACCTTGAGGATGATTGCACAAATAATGATTTGGTTTCTAGTATGTATGAGGATGCTTCAGAAAACTATAAGGAAGATGCATGTATGGTTTTGGAAAAGGGTAGCACCTCTAGTGATAAGAAATCTGAAAAAGGCTTTGATGATTCAAAAAGCAATCAAATAAAGGATCTTGAAAGTGAACTTATTAGTGCTCTTAGTGCTTTGAAAAAGGAAAGAAAGAAGAATGCTAGACTCAAGGATAAGTTAGATGAATGTTGTATGGAGAGAGATGATCTTATAGAAAGTCTTGACTTCTCTATAGCTAAGACACAAGAACTCAAGGATGAGTTAGAGTCTAAGGTTCTTGAGTATAGTGAGTTAGAACAGAAAATGGCTTCTTTGAAAGAGGAAACTAAAGAGTACAAGGATAAGCTTTACTGGTTTCAAGATAGCTCCAAAAAGGTTAAGTCTCTCATCAAAGGTCAAAGAAAGACAACGAGATAAAACAGGCCTTGGTTTTGTTAAGCCACACAAGGAACAAGTTGGAGAGTCTAGTAAGAGACTCCAAAAGGAAGAGAGTTCTGATGAGGAAAGTATTTCAGATCATGAGTTCTTGAATGATAGATGCACAAGAACAGAAAACAGAATTCAGAATGAGAAGAAGAAGTTTTCAGAACCTAAGAGGTCAATTAAAGGAAAGTTTCAAGGCAGATGTTTTGCTTGTCACGGGTTTGGTCACATGGCTTCACATTGCATGGCTCAAGTGAAGGAGGTAAATGACAGTTTTAGAAGTGCTAGTTACTTTCAAGGGTATTGCTACTCTTGTCAACAGTTTGGGCACAAGGCAGTTCATTGCAAGGCAAATAACAGGAACAAGTTTGGTCAGAACAGGTTTGGCTAGAATAGGTTTGGCTAGAACAGGGTTAGTCAGAACAGGTGGATTCAAAGAATAGGTATGCCTCAAAGAAATAACATTGTTACTTGTTATAAGTGCAACAATGAAGGTCACATAGCTAGACAGTGTAGAGCTGAACTTCCAAGGTACGGGAACAGAAATAGTGGTATGAACAGGTCCAAGGATCAAGGCATGGTTAAGAACAGGAACAGTGATAGGAACAGGAACAGGAATATGGACAAAGAGTACAAGAGAAGGCCCGACAAGGAAGTTATAGACGCTGATGATGATCAGTGCCTAATGGGAGTTTTACTCCCACCCAAGAATTAATCACCTCATCGGGAGGTGGGGGAGGGACTAAGCTAAGAGGCTCATTCTTAGTCCCGAGCCCCAAAGGTGACCCTTTGCCATTGATGACAAAGGGGGAGAGATTTGAGTAAGGGGAGAGCCTCAAGACAGGGGGAGCTGTTTATGTTGAGTTTCTGTGTTGTTGAGAAGCATGGTTTGCCATCAATGACAAAGGGGGAGATTGTTGGCAATTTTGGGTTTGAGATCCTAGCTTCTTGTCTATGAGTTGTCATTGATGTCAAAAGGAAATGGCATTAATGTTAAGAGGATGTGTTGGCTTCAAAGGTGGAAGATTCCAAGAGAATCCGGAGAGATTCCATTGGCAAGGGTTTTTCATTAAAACCAAGTTAAATGGTTTTTATTAAAACCAATGGAGGTTCTCTTTATTATTTATTTAATTATTATTTAAAACCCTTCAAGGTTTTAATTATTTAATTAATTAAGGGAGAAATTATTTTTAATTTATCTTAAGGGTTTTTAAACCCTTTAGAAAGCAATTTCGATTAAATTCGAAATTACTTTTTGAATTCAGCCGACGTGTTTGGAAATGCATCAAAGTGCATATAAAATGAGGCAAATGAATTCATTTATGTTTGGCCAAGAGTTTGACATTAATCCCTGAGCATTTCGATTTCGACATCGAAGCCCCTACGCCAGCGAAGGAGGAAGACAAGCGTTGCGTGGTCAAAGGTGTGACGGGTTGGTCTTGGCGCCAAGGAGGAGGCGCACGCGGTGATAAGAATGGAGAATTCCCTTCTCCCTCACGTGGGCTCTCCTAGCCCATGCGGCATGGCCAAAGGACTTAGTAGCATGGTGATCGGCGGTTCGAATCACCGAAGACCCTTTTGAGGGTAGTGTATGCACTCCGAAATTCGTGGGATATTTACCAAAGGTATGCGCTCCAATTTTTGCAGAAAGAGTGGCAATTAAATTTTAATATTTTGCTTGCTAAGGTTTTATAAAGTTAGCTTTGGGAGGTATAAGGAATGCAAGCTTAATATTTTTGCTATAGTCGGATTGAAAATTAAAGGGGAAATAATTGCCATGGTGGTTGAGTTATTTTGACATGCCAATGTTGGGTTAATAATTTTTAGGGAAGATCAAAATTATTAATTGTGGTAGATTTTCAAGGGCTTATTCATCTTCAAAAAGGGTATGGGCACATTTTTCTTATGAGTATGATTGGTGTATGTTTTTCTGAAATAAGGTTGGAGTGAAAAGGTTTTCAACTAGGTTTCCTTTGGTTGGGTGTAAATCCTATTTTCTGGTTTGTTGAAGACTACTTATGCATTGTTATCCTTAAGGAGAGTTTTGGTGAATGCATAATTTCTGGTTTGAGATAGTGGAAGCTTTGTGCACTAGGGTTTATATTTGTGAGTCTAGCTACTTGCATTGAGTTGGTGGAACCCTTGGTTGGCTGTTTTGAGTTTGATGGTTGAGTTGCTTCCATAGAGGTTGTTTGATCAAGTTATTGCTTTACTTGATTCATGATATTGGGCTTACTCCATTGAGTTGATTTGAGCAAGTTATTCTTTGCATTTGGTGATATTGTGTTGGTGGCTATTTTGTTCAAATATCTTTGGAGGGAAAAGGATTTCTACTTGTTTCCTTTTCTTGTGATGATTGGTTGAATGCTTCAAGGTTGATGTTGAGTTGAATGGTGTTGGTTGACTAAACCTTGTTTGATGAGCATTGTTGTTGAAACCCTAATTGATGGTGAAAAGAACATGAGTATCATTGTTATGTGATTCTTTGCATAGTTGGCAATTGTTGGGGTTTCATGTTCTTGAAAGAAAACATTCTATCCTATCCATTTCAGATATTGAGTTGAGTTTTCAGATTTGAGATTGAGATTGAGCTGAGTTGATTTGAGTTGAGTTTTGAGATTGGGATTTGAGTATAGAACATATTGAGTCTCTAACAATTCTCTTTATGCTTCTATGAGTTTGACAAATCACATTGGGTCTCTAACAATTCACTTTGTGATTTCCTACTAAGAAAGTTTTTCTTGGTGAGCTTCCTGAGTTTTTGGACAGAGTTCCAGTGGGGACTTGTGAGCAGATTTTTGGACGAGGTTTCGGTGGGGACTTGTGAGCAGATTTGGACAGGTCCTAGCGAGAGGACTTGTGAGCTGAGTTTGATAGTTCTATCGAGAGAACTTGAGGACAGAGGTGCATTGGTTCTATGAGAAGAACCTGAGGATAGATTTGGCAAGTCTTTGAGAAGGCTTGTATGCGAGAGGATTGATTTGTTCAAGAGTTGGACAGATCGACGGACAGAGGAAGACTTGTACTAGACCGATTGACTATGTTTGGTACAGGTTCTTGAGCTACTGTGGACGTGATCATAGAAGGCGAGAGGTCTCTTAGGCTAAGCATTGAGGACAGGAGGTCTTCGGTGGAAAGGAGTTCCACGTCGTTGGCAAGAGGTAGAGGCAGTTGATCTTCGAGGGATCATTTCCGGAGCGAGAGGGGAAGGTATCTCCTTTGAGCGAGAGGCTCATAAATTTTGATTGGGGGAAGGTATCTCCTTTGGGCCGAGGCTCATAAACATTGTAATTGGGAAGGATTCCCAAAGAACTTTGAGATAACTTTTAGAGAAAAGTTTTGTGGACGTAGCCCAACCATTCTGGGTGAACCACGTTAAAATTGGTGTCACTTTGTGGATGATATTGTGCATTGCTTTGATATTGCTTTGGGTATATTGCTTTACTATTTTGAAGTATAAAGGAAAAAGTAAAAAGAGGTCTTATACTTGTTCACCCCCCTCTCGGTATAAGCTTGTGTTCTTCAATTGGTATCAGAGCGGGTGCCTTCGAAAAGTTTAACGGCTTGAAGGAAAAGCTAGTAAAGAACACAATGGATTATTCAAGTGGCAATGCAGCACCTATTCTTGATGGGTCAGATTTTGGTCTTTGGAGTGCAAGGATGAAGGTTCATCTAATGGCACTTGGTAATGAGGTATGGGAAGTAATTGAAGATGAGTACACTATTCTTGTACATGGTCCTAATACTAAAGAAGAAAGGCTCCTACATCACAGCAATTCAAAAGCAATGAATGCAATCCTGAAAGGCTTACAGAAAGCAGATCTCACCAAAGTGATTCACTACAAGACAACTAGTGAAATGTGGAAACAGTTGAAGGTGGTTCATACAGGTGATACAAATGTCAGAAAGGCCAAGTTGAGACACTTCAAAGGTATGTTTGAACAACTCAAGATGAATGATGATGAAAATATTAGTGACTACATGCTTCGTATGGATGAGGTTGTTAACTCCATGAAAGACTTAGGTCTTGAGCTTGCTGAAAATGATGTTTGTGATAAGATTTTAAGATCTCTTCCTAATAGATTTAGTGAAAATATTTCTGCTATTGAGGAAGCTAAAGATTTGGATAAGTTGAAAAAGGATGAGCTCCATAGTATACTTGCAGCATTTGAGTTGAGAACTCAAGTGAAGGTTGATGTCAAGAAAGAGGCGACTTTCAAGGCTACCAAGAATTCCAAAGGTAAACGACTTCAAGATAGTGATGAGTCTTCTAGTGATGAAGAGGCATATTACAGCAAGAAAGGCAAGTTCTCTAGAAAGCACAAAAGTATGAAAAATATAAGATGTTTCAATTGTGGAAAGTTTGGTCATTATGCTACTGATTGTTACTGTTCCCAAGAATGAAAGTGATGAAGATAAACAGGATTCTAAGAGCAAGGATTCTGAAAAGCACAAGCATCACAGGAAAAACAAATATGAGCACAACAATCAAGGAAAGAGGTATTCTCACAAGCACAAGAAGAGTTTCTACCTAGACAAAGCAAGTAAGTGTTCTAGTAGTGATAGTGAAAGTTCTTCAAGTGATAATGAAAATGAGATGTTGTTCATATGAGAAAAAGAGGAAGAACCGAAACATAGATTCATTATCATGAAATGTCTTAGATGTGGAAATTTTGGTCACCTTGAGGATGATTGCACAAATAATGATTTGGTTTCTAGTATGTATGAGGATGCTTCAGAAAACTATAAGGAAGATGCATGTATGGTTTTTGAAAAGGGTAGCACCTCTAGTGATAAGAAATCTGAAAAAGGCTTTGATGATTCAAAAAGCAATCAAATAAAGGATCTTGAAAGTGAACTTATTAGTGCTCTTAGTGCTTTGAAAAAGGAAAGAAAGAAGAATGCTAGACTCAAGGATAAGTTAGATGAATGTTGTATGGAGAGAGATGATCTTATAGAAAGTCTTGACTTCTCTATAGCTAAGACACAAGAACTCAAGGATGAGTTAGAGTCTAAGGTTCTTGAGTATAGTGAGTTAGAACAGAAAATGGCTTCTTTGAAAGAGGAAACTAAAGAGTACAAGGATAAGCTTTACAGATTTCAAGATAGCTCCAAAAAGGTTAAGTCTCTCATCAAAGGTCAAAGAAAGACAACAGATAAAACAGGCCTTGGTTTTGTTAAGCCACACAAGGAACAAGTTGGAGAGTCTAGTAAGAGACTCCAAAAGGAAGAGAGTTCTGATGAGGAAAGTATTTCAGATCATGAGTTCTTGAATGATAGATGCACAGGAACAGAAAACAGAATTCAGAATGAGAAGAAGAAGTTTTCAGAACCTAAGAGGTCAATTAAAGGAAAGTTTCAAGGCGGATGTTTTGCTTGTCACGGGTTTGGTCACATGGCTTCACATTGCATGGCTCAAGTGAAGGAGGTAAATGACAGTTTTCAGAAGTGCTAGTTACTTTCAAGGGTATTGCTACTCTTGTCAACAGTTTGGGCACAAGGCAGTTCATTGCAAGGCAAATAACAGGAACAAGTTTGGTCAGAACAGGTTTGGCCAGAATAGGTTTGGCCAGAACAGGGTTAGTCAGAACAGGTGGATTCAAAGAACAGGTATGCCTCAAAGAAATAACATTGTTACTTGTTATAAGTGCAACAATGAAGGTCACATAGCTAGACAGTGTAGAGCTGAACTTCCAAGGTACAAGAACAGAAATAGTGGTATGAACAGGTCCAAGGATCAAGGCATGGTTAAGAACAGGAATAGTGACAAGAACAGGAACAGGAATATGGACAAAGAGTACAAGAGAAGGCCCGGCAAGGAAGTTATAGACGCTGATGATGATCAGTGCCTAATGGGAGTTTTACTCCCACCCAAGAATTAATCACCTCATCAGGAGGTGGGGGAGGGACTAAGCTAAGAGGCTCATTCTTAGTCCCGAGCCCCAAAGGTGACCCTTTGCCATTGATGACAAAGGGGGAGAGATTTGAGTAAGGGGGAGAGCCTCAAGACAGGGGGAGCTGTTTATGTTGAGTTTCTATGTTGTTGAGAAGCATGGTTTGCCATCAATGACAAAGGGGGAGATTGTTGGCAATTTTGGGTTTGAGATCCTAGCTTCTTGTCTATGAGTTGTCATTGATGTCAAAAGGAAATGGCATTAATGTTAAGAGGATGTGTTGGCTTCAAAGGTGGAAGATTCCAAGAGAATCCGGAGAGATTCCATTGGCAAGGGTTTTTCATTAAAACCAAGTTAAATGGTTTTTATTAAAACCAATGGAGGTTCTCTTTATTATTTATTTAATTATTATTTAAAACCCTTCAAGGTTTTAATTATTTAATTAATTAAGGGAGAAATTATTTTTAATTTATCTTAAGGGTTTTTAAACCCTTTAGAAAGCAATTTCGATTAAATTCGAAATTACTTTTCGAATTCAACCGACGTGTTTGGAAATGCATCAAAGTGCATATAAAATGAGGCAAATGAATTCATTTATGTTTGGCCAAGAGTTCGACATTAATCCCTGAGCATTTCAATTTTGACATCGAAGCCCCTACGCCAGCGAAGGAGGAAGACAAGCGTTGCGTGGTCAAAGGTGTGACGGGTTGGTCTTGGCGCCAAGGAGGAGGCGCACGCGGTGATAAGAATGGAGAATTCCCTTCTCCCTCACGTGGGCTCTCCTAGCCCACGCGGCGTGGCCAAAGGACTTAGTAGCATGGTGGTCGGCGGTTCGAATCATCGAAGACCCTTTTGAGGGTAGTGTATGCACTCCAAAATTCGTGGGATATTTACCAAAGGTATGCGCTCCAATTTTTGCGAGAAAGAGTGGCAATTAAATTTTAATATTTTGCTTGCTAAGGTTTTATAAAGTTAGCTTTGGGAGGTATAAGGAATGCAAGCTTAATATTTTTGCTATAGTCGGATTGAAAATTAAAGGGGAAATAATTGCCATGGTGGTTGAGTTATTTTGACATGCCAATGTTGGGTTAATAATTTTTAGGGAAGATCAAAATTATTAATTGTGGTAGATTTTCAAGGGCTTATTCATCTTCAAAAAGGGTATGGGCACATTTTTCTTATGAGTATGATTGGTGTATGTTTTTATGAAATAAGGTTGGAGTGAAAAGGTTTTCAACTAGGTTTCCTTTGGTTGGGTGTAAATCCTATTTTTTGGTTTGTTGAAGACTACTTATGCATTGTTATCCTTAAGGAGAGTTTTTGGTGAATGCATAATTTCTGGTTTGAGATAGTGGAAGCTTTGTGCACTAGGGTTTATATTTGTGAGTCTAGCTACTTGCATTGAGTTGGTGGAACCCTTGGTTGGCTGTTTTGAGTTTGATGGTTGAGTTGCTTCCATAGAGGTTGTTTGATCAAGTTATTGCTTTACTTGATTCATGATATTGGGCTTACTCCATTGAGTTGATTTGAGCAAGTTATTCTTTGCATTTGGTGATATTGTGTTGGTGGCTGTTTTGTTCAAATATCTTTGGAGGGAAAAGGATTTCTACTTGTTTCCTTTTCTTGTGATGATTGGTTGAATGCTTCAAGGTTGATGTTGAGTTGAATGGTGTTGGTTGACTAAACCTTGTTTGATGAGCATTGTTGTTGAAACCCTAATTGATGGTGAAAAGAACATGAGTATCATTGTTATGTGATTCTTTGCATAGTTGGCAATTGTTGGGGTTTCATGTTCTTGAAAGAAAACATTCTATCCTATCCATTTCAGATATTGAGTTGAGTTTTCAGATTTGAGATTGAGATTGAGTTGAGTTGATTTGAGTTGAGTTTTGAGATTGGGATTTGAGTATAGAACATATTGAGTCTCTAACAATTCTCTTTATGCTTCTATGAGTTTGAAAAATCACATTGGGTCTCTAACAATTCACTTTGTTTTTTATAAGTTTTTCTTGGTGAGCTTGTGAGTTTTTCGACAGGTTTCGGTGGGGACTTGTGAGCAGTTTTTGGACAGGTTTCGGTGGGGACTTGTGAGCAGATTTGGACAGGTCCTAGCAGAGGACTTGTGAGCTGAGTTTGATAGTTCTATCGGAGAACTTGAGGACAGAGGTGCATTGGTTCTATGAGAAGAACCTGAGGATAGTTTGGCAAGTCTTTGAGAAGGCTTGTATGCAGAGGATTGATTTGTTCAAGAGTTGGACAGATAGGAAGACTTGTACTAGACCGATTGACTATGTTTGGTACAGGTTGCTTGAGCTACTGTGGACGTGATCATAGAAGGCAGAGGTCTCTTAGGCTAAGCATTGAGGATAGGAGGTCTTCGGTGGAAAGGAGTTCCACGTCTCTGGCAAGAGGTAGAGGCAGTTGATCTTCCGAGGGATCATTTCTGGAAGCGAGAGGGGAAGGTATCTCCTTTGAGCAGAGGCTCATAAATTTTGATTGGGGGAAGGTATCTCCTTTGGGCCGAGGCTCATAAACATTGTAATTGGGAAGGATTCCCAAAGAACTTTGAGATAACTTTTAGAGAAAAGTTTTGTGGACGTAGCCCGACCATTACGGGTGAACCACGTTAAAATTGGTGTCACTTTGTGGATGATATTGTGCATTGCTTTGATATTGCTTTGGGTATATTGCTTTACTATTTTGAAGTATAAAGGAAAAAGTAAAAAGAGGTCTTATACTTGTTCACCCCCCTCTCAGTATAAGCTTGTGTTCTTCAATTGGTATCGGAGCGGGTGCCTTCGAAAAGTTTAACGACTTGAAGGAAAAGCTAGTAAAGAACACAATGGATTATTCAAGTGGCAATGCAGCACCTATTCTTGATGGGTCAGATTTTGGTCTTTGGAGTGCAAGGATGAAGGTTCATCTAATGGCACTTGGTAATGAGGTATGGGAAGTAATTGAAGATGAGTACACTATTCTTGTACATGGTCCTATTACTAAAGAAGAAAGGCTCCTACATCACAGCAATTCAAAAGCAATGAATGCAATCTTGAAAGGCTTACAGAAAGCAGATCTCACCAAAGTGATTCACTGCAAGACAACTAGTGAAATGTGGAAACAGTTGAAGGTGGTTCATACAGGTGATACAAATGTCTGAAAGGCCAAGTTGAGACACTTCAAAGGTATGTTTGAACAACTCAAGATGAATGATGATGAAAATATTAGTGACTACATGCTTCGTATGGATGAGGTTGTTAACTCCATGAAAGACTTAGGTCTTGAGCTTGCTGAAAATGATGTTTGTGATAAGATTTTAAGATCTCTTCCTAATAGATTTAGTGAAAATATTTCTGCTATTGAGGAAGCTAAAGATTTGGATAAGTTGAAAAAGGATGAGCTCCATAGTATACTTGCAGCATTTGAGTTGAGAACTCAAGTGAAGGTTGATGTCAAGAAAGAGGCGACTTTCAAGGCTACCAAGAATTCCAAAGGTAAACAGACTTCAAGATAGTGATGAGTCTTCTAGTGATGAAGAGGCATATTACAGCAAGAAAGGCAAGTTCTCTAGAAAGCACAAAAGTATGAAAAATATAAGATGTTTCAATTGTGGAAAGTTTGGTCATTATGCTACTAACTGTACTGTTCCCAAGAATGAAAGTGATGAAGATAAACATGATTCTAAGAGCAAGGATTCTGAAAAGCACAAGCATCACAGGAAAAACAAATATGAGCACAACAATCAAGGAAAGAGGTATTCTCACAAGCACAAGAAGAGTTTCTACCTAGACAAAGCAAGTAAGTGTTCTAGTAGTGATAGTGAAAGTTCTTCAAGTGATAATGAAAATGAGATGTTGTTCATATCAAAAAAAGAGGAAGAACCGAAACATAGATTCATTATCATGAAATGTCTTAGATGTGGAAATTTTGGTCACCTTGAGGATGATTGCACAAATAATGATTTGGTTTCTAGTATGTATGAGGATGCTTCAGAAAACTATAAGGAAGATGCATGTATGGTTTTTGAAAAGGGTAGCACCTCTAGTGATAAGAAATCTGAAAAAGGCTTTGATGATTCAAAAAGCAATCAAATAAAGGATCTTGAAAGTGAACTTATTAGTGCTCTTAGTGCTTTGAAAAAGGAAAGAAAGAAGAATGCTAGACTCAAGGATAAGTTAGATGAATGTTGTATGGAGAGAGATGATCTTATAGAAAGTCTTGACTTCTCTATAGCTAAGACACAAGAACTCAAGGATGAGTTAGAGTCTAAGGTTCTTGAGTATAGTGAGTTAGAACAGAAAATGGCTTCTTTGAAAGAGGAAACTAAAGAGTACAAGGATAAGCTTTACAGATTTCAAGATAGCTCCAAAAAGGTTAAGTCTCTCATCAAAGGTCAAAGAAAGACAACAGATAAAATAGGCCTTGGTTTTGTTAAGCCACACAAGGAACAAGTTGGAGAGTCTAGTAAGAGACTCCAAAAGGAAGAGAGTTCTGATGAGGAAAGTATTTCAGATCATGAGTTCTTGAATGATAGATGCACAGGAACAGAAAACAAAATTCAGAATGAGAAGAAGAAGTTTTCAGAACCTAAGAGGTCAATTAAAGGAAAGTTTCAAGGTAGATGTTTTGCTTGTCACAGGTTTGGTCACATGGCTTCACATTGCATGGCTCAAGTGAAGGAGGTAAATGACAGTTTTAGAAGTGCTAGTTACTTTCAAGGGTATTGCTACTCTTGTCAATAGTTTGGGCACAAGGCAGTTCATTGCAAGGCAAATAACAGGAACAGGTTTGGTCAGAACAGGTTTGGCCAGAATAGGTTTGGCCGAACAGGGTTAGTCAAAATAGGTGGATTCAAAGAACAGGTATGCCTCAAAGAAATAACATTGTTACTTGTTATAAGTGCAACAATGAAGGTCACATAGCTAGACAGTGTAGAGCTGAACTTCCAAGGTACAGGAACAGAAACAGTGGTATGAACAGGTCCAAGGATCAAGGCATGGTTAAGAATAGGAATAGTGACAGGAAAAAGAATAGGAATATGGACAAAGAGTACAAGAGAAGGCCCGGAAAGGAAGTTATAGACGTTGATGATGATCAGTGCCTAATGGGAGTTTTACTCCCACCCAAGAATTAATCACCTCATCAGGAGGTGGGGGAGGGACTAAGCTAAGAGGCTCATTCTTAGTCCCGAGCCCCAAAGGTGACCCTTTGCCATTGATGACAAAGGGGGAGAGATTTGAGTAAGGGGGAGAGCCTCAAGACAGGGAGAGTTGTTTATGTTGAGTTTCTGTGTTGTTGAGAAGCATGGTTTGCCATCAATGACAAAGGGGGAGATTGTTGGCAATTTTGGGTTTGAGATCCTAGCTTCTTGTCTATGAGTTGTCATTGATGTCAAAAGGAAATGGCATTAATGTTAAGAGGATGTGTTGGCTTCAAAGGTGGAAGATTCCAAGAGAATCCGGAGAGATTCCATTGGCAAGGGTTTTTCATTAAAACCAAGTTAAATGGTTTTTATTAAAACCAATGGAGGTTCTCTTTATTATTTATTTAATTATTATTTAAAACCCTTCAAGGTTTTAATTATTTAATTATTTAATTAATTAAGGGAGAAATTATTTTTAATTTATCTTAAGGGTTTTTAAACCCTTTAGAAAGCAATTTCGATTAAATTCGAAATTACTTTTCGAATTCAGCCGACGTGTTTGGAAATGCATCAAAGTGCATATAAAATGAGGCAAATGAATTCATTTATGTTTGGCCAAGAGTTCGACATTAATCCCTGAGCATTTCGATTTCGACATCGAAGCCCCTGCGCCAGCGAAGGAGGAAGACAAGCGTTGCGTGGTCAAAGGTGTGACGGGTTGGTCTTGGCGCCAAGGAGGAGGTGCACGCGGTGATAAGAATGGAGAATTCCCTTCTCCCTCACGTGGGCTCTCCTAGCCCATGCGGCGTGGCCAAAGGACTTAGTAGCATGGTGATCGGTGGTTCGAATCACCGAAGACCCTTTTGAGGGTAGTGTATGCACTCCAAAATTCGCAGGATATTTACCAAAGGTATGCGCTCCAATTTTTGCAGAAAGAGTGGCAATTAAATTTTAATATTTTGCTTGCTAAGGTTTTATAAAGTTAGCTTTGGGAGGTATAAGGAATGCAAGCTTAATATTTTTGCTATAGTCGGATTGAAAATTAAAGGGGAAATAATTGCCATGGTGGTTGAGTTATTTTGACATGCCAATGTTGGGTTAATAATTTTTAGGGAAGATCAAAATTATTAATTGTGGTAGATTTTCAAGGGCTTATTCATCTTCAAAAAGGGTATGGGCACATTTTTCTTATGAGTATGATTGGTGTATGTTTTTCTGAAATAAGGTTGGAGTGAAAAGGTTTTCAACTAGGTTTCCTTTGGTTGGGTGTAAATCCTATTTTCTGGTTTGTTGAAGACTACTTATGCATTGTTATCCTTAAGGAGAGTTTTGGTGAATGCATAATTTTTGGTTTGAGATAGTGGAAGCTTTGTGCACTAGGGTTTATATTTGTGAGTCTAGCTACTTGCATTGAGTTGGTGGAACCCTTGGTTGGCTGTTTTGAGTTTGATGGTTGAGTTGCTTCCATAGAGGTTGTTTGATCAAGTTATTGCTTTACTTGATTCATGATATTGGGCTTACTCCATTGAGTTGATTTGAGCAAGTTATTCTTTGCATTTGGTGATATTGTGTTGGTGGCTATTTTGTTCAAATATCTTTGGAGGGAAAAGGATTTCTACTTGTTTCCTTTTCTTGTGATGATTGGTTGAATGCTTCAAGGTTGATGTTGAGTTGAATGGTGTTGGTTGACTAAACCTTGTTTGATGAGCATTGTTGTTGAAACCCTAATTGATGGTGAAAAGAACATGAGTATCATTGTTATGTGATTCTTTGCATAGTTGGCAATTGTTGGGGTTTCATGTTCTTGAAAGAAAACATTCTATCCTATCCATTTCAGATATTGAGTTGAGTTTTCAGATTTGAGATTGAGATTGAGCTGAGTTGATTTGAGTTGAGTTTTGAGATTGGGATTTGAGTATAGAACATATTGAGTCTCTAACAATTCTCTTTATGCTTCTATGAGTTTGACAAATCACATTGGGTCTCTAACAATTCACTTTGTGATTTCCTACTAAGAAAGTTTTTCTTGGTGAGCTTGCTGAGTTTTTGGACAGGTTCCAGTGGGGACTTGTGAGCAGTTTTTGGACAGGTTTCGGTGGGGACTTGTGAGCAGATTTGGACAGGTCCTAGCAGAGGACTTGTGAGCTGAGTTTGATAGTTCTATCAGAGAACTTGAGGACAGAGGTGCATTGGTTCTATGAGAAGAACCTGAGGATAGTTGGCAAGTCTTTGAGAAGGCTTGTATGCAGAGGATTGATTTGTTCAAGAGTTGGACAGATCTGACAGACAGAGGAAGACTTGTACTAGACCGACTGACTATGTTTGGTACAGGTTGCTGAGCTACTATGGACGTGATCATAGAAGGCAGAGGTCTCTTAGGCTAAGCATTGAGGACAGGAGGTCTTCGGTGGAAAGGAGTTCCACGTGCTGGCAAGAGGTAGAGGCAGTTGATCTTCTGAGGGATCATTTCCAGAGCGAGAGGGAAGGTATCTCCTTTGAGCAGAGGCTCATAAATTCTGATTGGGGGAAGGTATATCCTTTGGGCCGAGGCTCATAAACATTGTAATTTGGAAGGATTCCCAAAGAACTTTGAGATAACTTTTAGAGAAAAGTTTTGTGGACGTAGCCTGACCATTACGGGTGAACCACGTTAAAATTGGTGTCACTTTGTGGATGATATTGTGCATTGCTTTGATATTGCTTTGGGTATATTGCTTTACTATTTTGAAGTATAAAGGAAAAAGTAAAAAGAGGTCTTATATTGTTCACCCCCCTCTCAGTATAAGCTTGTGTTCTTCAATTGGTATCAGAGCGGGTGCCTTCGAAAAGTTTAACAGCTTGAAGGAAAAGCTAGTAAAGAACACAATGGATTATTCAAGTGGCAATGCAGCACCTATTCTTGATGGGTCAGATTTTGGTCTTTGGAGTGCAAGGATGAAGGTTCATCTAATGGCACTTGGTAATGAGGTATGGGAAGTAATTGAAGATGAGTACACTATTCCTGTACATGGTCCTAATACTAAAGAAGAAAGGCTCCTACATCACAGACAATTCAAAAGCAATGAATGCAATCTTGAAAGGCTTACGAAAGCAGATCTCACCAAAGTGATTCACTGCAAGACAGCTAGTGAAATGTGGAAACAGTTGAAGGTGGTTCATACGGGTGATACAAATGTCGAGAAAGGCCAAGTTGAGACACTTCAAAGGTATGTTTGAACAACTCAAGATGAATGATGATGAAAATATTAGTGACTACATGCTTCGTATGGATGAGGTTGTTAACTCCATGAAAGACTTAGGTCTTGAGCTTGCTGAAAATGATGTTTGTGATAAGATTTTAAGATCTCTTCCTAATAGATTTAGTGAAAATATTTCTGCTATTGAGGAAGCTAAAGATTTGGATAAGTTGAAAAAGGATGAGCTCCATAGTATACTTGCAGCATTTGAGTTGAGAACTCAAGTGAAGGTTGATGTCAAGAAAGAGGCAGCTTTCAAGGCTACCAAGAATTCCAAAGGTAAACAACTTCAAGATAGTGATGAGTCTTCTAGTGATGAAGAGGCATATTACAGCAAGAAAGGCAAGTTCTCTAGAAAGCACAAAAGTATGAAAAATATAAGATGTTTCAATTGTGGAAAGTTTGGTCATTATGCTCCTGACTGTACTGTTCCCAAGAATGAAAGTGATGAAGATAAATAAGATTCTAAGAGCAAGGATTCTGAAAAGCACAAGCATCACAGGAAAAACAAAGATGAGCACAACAATCAAGGAAAGAGGTATTCTCACAAGCACAAGAAGAGTTTCTACCTAGACAAAGCAAGTAAGTGTTCTAGTAGTGATAGTGAAAGTTCTTCAAGTGATAATGAAAATGAGATGTTGTTCATATCAAAAAAAGAGGAAGAACCGAAACATAGATTCATTATCATGAAATGTCTTAGATGTGGAAATTTTGGTCACCTTGAGGATGATTGCACAAATAATGATTTGGTTTCTAGTATGTATGAGGATGCTTCAGAAAACTATAAGGAAGATGCATGTATGGTTTTGGAAAAGGGTAGCACCTCTAGTGATAAGAAATCTGAAAAAGGCTTTGATGATTCAAAAAGCAATCAAATAAAGGATCTTGAAAGTGAACTTATTAGTGCTCTTAGTGCTTTGAAAAAGGAAAGAAAGAAGAATGCTAGACTCAAGGATAAGTTAGATGAATGTTGTATGGAGAGAGATGATCTTATAGAAAGTCTTGACTTCTCTATAGCTAAGACACAAGAACTCAAGGATGAGTTAGAGTCTAAGGTTCTTGAGTATAGTGAGTTAGAACAGAAAATGGCTTCTTTGAAAGAGGAAACTAAAGAGTACAAGGATAAGCTTTACAGATTTCAAGATAGCTCCAAAAAGGTTAAGTCTCTCATCAAAGGTCAAAGAAAGACAACAGATAAAACAGGCCTTGGTTTTGTTAAGCCACACAAGGAACAAGTTGGAGAGTCTAGTAAGAGACTCCAAAAGGAAGAGAGTTCTGATGAGGAAAGTATTTCAGATCATGAGTTCTTGAATGATAGATGCACAGGAACAGAAAACAAAATTCAGAATGAGAAGAAGAAGTTTTCAGAACCTAAGAGGTCAATTAAAGGAAAGTTTCAAGGCGAGATGTTTTGCTTGTCACGAGGTTTGGTCACATGGCTTCACATTGCATGGCTCAAGTGAAGGAGGTAAATGACAGTTTCAGAAGTGCTAGTTACTTTCAAGGGTATTGCTACTCTTGTCAATAGTTTGGGCACAAGGCAGTTCATTGCAAGGCAAATAACAGGAACAGGTTTGGTCAGAACAGGTTTGGCTAGAACAGGTTTGGCCAGAACAGGGTTAGTCAGAATAGGTGGATTCAAAGAACAGGTATGCCTCAAAGAAATAACATTGTTACTTGTTATAAGTGCAACAATGAAGGTCACATAGCTAGACAGTGTAGAGCTGAACTTCCAAGGTACAAGAACAGAAACAGTGGTATGAACAGGTCCAAGGATCAAGGCATGGTTAAGAACAGGAACAGTGATAGGAACAGGGAACAGGAATATGGACAAAGAGTACAAGAGAAGGCCTGACAAGGAAGTTATAGACATTGATGATGATCGAGTGCCTAATGGGAGTTTTACTCCCACCCAAGAATTAATCACCTCATCGGGAGGTGGGGGAGGGACTAAGCTAAGAGGCTCATTCTTAGTCCCGAGCCCCAAAGGTGACCCTTTGCCATTGATGACAAAGGGGGAGAGATTTGAGTAAGGGGGAGAGCCTCAAGACAGGGGGAGTTGTTTATGTTGAGTTTCTGTGTTGTTGAGAAGCATGGTTTGCCATCAATGACAAAGGGGGAGATTGTTGGCAATTTTGGGTTTGAGATCCTAGCTTCTTGTCTATGAGTTGTCATTGATGTCAAAAGGAAATGGCATTAATGTTAAGAGGATGTGTTGGCTTCAAAGGTGGAAGATTCCAAGAGAATCCGGAGAGATTCCATTGGCAAGGGTTTTTCATTAAAACCAAGTTAAATGGTTTTTATTAAAACCAATGGAGGTTCTCTTTATTATTTATTTAATTATTATTTAAAACCCTTCAAGGTTTTAATTATTTAATTATTTAATTAATTAAGGGAGAAATTATTTTTAATTTATCTTAAGGGTTTTTAAACCCTTTAGAAAGCAATTTCGATTAAATTCGAAATTACTTTTCGAATTCAGCCGACGTGTTTGGAAATGCATCAAAGTGCATATAAAATGAGGCAAATGAATTCATTTATGTTTGGCCAAGAGTTCGACATTAATCCTCTGAGCATTTCGATTTTGACATCGAAGCCCCTGTGCCAACGAAGGAGGAAGACAAGCGTTGCGTGGTCAAAGGTGTGACGGGTTGGTCTTGGCGCCAAGGAGGAGGCGCACGCGGTGATAAGAATGGAGAATTCCCTTCTCCCTCACGTGGGCTCTCCTAGCCCACGCGGCGTGGCCAAAGGACTTAGTAGCATGGTGATCGGCGGTTCGAATCACCGAAGACCCTTTTGAGGGTAGTGTATGCACTCCGAAATTCGTGGGATATTTACCAAAGGTATGCGCTCCAATTTTTGCGAGAAAGAGTGGCAATTAAATTTTAATATTTTGCTTGCTAAGGTTTTATAAAGTTAGCTTTGGGAGGTATAAGGAATGCAAGCTTAATATTTTTGCTATAGTCGGATTGAAAATTAAAGGGGAAATAATTGCCATGGTGGTTGAGTTATTTTGACATGCCAATGTTGGGTTAATAATTTTTAGGGAAGATCAAAATTATTAATTGTGGTAGATTTTCAAGGGCTTATTCATCTTCAAAAAGGGTATGGGCACATTTTTCTTATGAGTATGATTGGTGTATGTTTTTCTGAAATAAGGTTGGAGTGAAAAGGTTTTCAACTAGGTTTCCTTTGGTTGGGTGTAAATCCTATTTTCTGGTTTGTTGAAGACTACTTATGCATTGTTATCCTTAAGGAGAGTTTTTGGTGAATGCATAATTTTTGGTTTGAGATAGTGGAAGCTTTGTGCACTAGGGTTTATATTTGTGAGTCTAGCTACTTGCATTGAGTTGGTGGAACCCTTGGTTGGCTGTTTTGAGTTTGATGGTTGAGTTGCTTCCATAGAGGTTGTTTGATCAAGTTATTGCTTTACTTGATTCATGATATTGGGCTTACTCCATTGAGTTGATTTGAGCAAGTTATTCTTTGCATTTGGTGATATTGTGTTGGTGGCTATTTTGTTCAAATATCTTTGGAGGGAAAAGGATTTCTACTTGTTTCCTTTTCTTGTGATGATTGGTTGAATGCTTCAAGGTTGATGTTGAGTTGAATGGTGTTGGTTGACTAAACCTTGTTTGATGAGCATTGTTGTTGAAACCCTAATTGATGGTGAAAAGAACATGAGTATCATTGTTATGTGATTCTTTGCATAGTTGGCAATTGTTGGGGTTTCATGTTCTTGAAAGAAAACATTCTATCCTATCCATTTCAGATATTGAGTTGAGTTTTCAGATTTGAGATTGAGATTGAGTGAGTTGATTTGAGTTGAGTTTTGAGATTGGGATTTGAGTATAGAACATATTGAGTCTCTAACAATTCTCTTTATGCTTCTATGAGTTTGACAAATCACATTGGGTCTCTAACAATTCACTTTGTGATTTCCTACTAAGAAAGTTTTTCTTGGTGAGCTTGCTTGAGTTTTTGGACGAGGTTTCGGTGGGGACTTGTGAGCGGTTTTTGGACAGGTTTCGGTGGGGACTTGTGAGCAGATTTGGACGAGGTCCTAGCAGAGGACTTGTGAGCTGAGTTTGATAGTTCTATCGAGAGAACTTGAGGACAGAGGTGCATTGGTTCTATGAGAAGAACTCTGAGGATAGTTGGCAAGTCTTTGAGAAGGCTTGTATGTAGAGGATTGATTTGTTCAAGAGTTGGACAGATCGACGAGACAGAGGAAGACTTGTACTAGACCGATTGACTGTGTTTGGTACAGGTTCGTTGAGCTACTGTGGACGTGATCATAGAAGGCGAGAGGTCTCTTAGGCTAAGCATTGAGGACAGGAGGTCTTCGGTGGAAAGGAGTTCCACGTCCTGGCAAGAGGTAGAGGCGGTTGATCTTCGAGGGATCATTTCCAGAGCAGAGGGGAAGGTATCTCCTTTGAGCGAGAGGCTCATAAATTCTGATTGGGGGAAGGTATCTCCTTTGGGCCGAGGCTCATAAACATTGTAATTGGGAAGGATTCCCAAAGAACTTTGAGATAACTTTTAGAGAAAAGTTTTGTGGACGTAGCCCGACCATTATGGGTGAACCACGTTAAAATTGGTGTCACTTTGTGGATGATATTGTGCATTGCTTTGATATTGCTTTGGGTATATTGCTTTACTATTTTGAAGTATAAAGGAAAAAGTAAAAAGAGGTCTTATACTGTTCACCCCCCCCTCTCAGTATAAGCTTGTGTTCTTCACTTGACAACTGGCTGGGCCACCCCAGTAGGTTATACTAATGGCACATGAAATATTTGTCTTGCTTAAGTTATTCACCAAAACATCAAATGATTCCTTCTCATTCATTGATTCTTACATGCTGGATAATCTTGATTGCGTTCACATTGAAAAAAAACATCAAAATAAATTTTGCTTCCTCTAAATATATGAATTTCTTTTCATTTCTCTAAGGGACATCGGTGCTTTAATTTATATATAAGTTTTTATTTTTCTCCAAAGGACATCAGTGCTTAAATTTATATGAGTTTATTTTTACTTCCCATGACTTTTGTGCTCTTTTAAACCCTCTTTGTATTATAATATTTAAAATCTAATTATTTAAATATTATAATATTAATCTCTGAACCTTTGTCCTTATTTTAAATCTTTTGTCTCTAGAACTTTTAAACCTTTGTAATTCTTTTGTCCCAAGCACTTTTAAACCTTGTAATTCTTTTGTCCCAAGCACTTTTAAACCTTTGTCCTTATCTTTATAATATTTAAATATTATACTCCTTTACTTAAAAAATATTTTCCCTGCTTTGAAATATTCCTTGCCTTGCTTCATTTGCCTTGGATAATTTTCACTGTTTTCTATTCACCAAGCCCATCATTGATATATTGTTCATCCTTATAGATTTATCTCCCTTGAATAATATTTCTACCTTGAGTACCATGCTCCTTTGACATCAATGACAACTCAATATTTCCAACAATATCCCCCTTTGTCATTGATGGCAACCCTACAAAACAATTTCTTTCTTTGCAACTGGATTTTCCAATCTGCTCCCCCTGACAAGCTGCTCCCCCTTACTAAATTTTCCCCCTTTGACATCAATGGTAAAGGGCTCCTTGGGGCTAAATATAAGACACTTAACTCAGCCCCCTCACCACCTCCTATTCTTGAGGTGATTAATTTTGAGATGGGAGTAAAAATACTTCCAACTTACAATGCTCTTCTTCTTTTTCAATTTTATTTTTCCAAACTTTTGTAGTCATACCTCTTTGAACATTTTGAGCATCATTTTTCTTGCTTGTCTTTGGAAATTCAGGGAACATTGTTTTACACCACTTTTCTCTATGCCCAAAATTGTTGCAATTGTAACAAGTGATGTTGTAGTCCTTGAAAGGTGTAAATGACTTGAAATTTCTCTTGGTGAAGCCATAATCATTCTTACCATGAACCCTACAATGTATAACTTTATGACCAAAATGGTTACATGAAAAACAATGACCTTGGAAGAAATATTCATCTTGCCTTGGAGGATATGGTCGCACAATTTTTTATTTGCTTTTTATGTTGGAAATTTGAGGTATTTTATGTTGTCATTGATGTCACATGGATCACATTGAGTTTTGGTGGCCAAAGTATTTCATAAATAAGCATTTATGATATTTTGGAAAGCATGGATATATACAGGGTTTTTGTGAAAACCAAGGCAGGAAAAATAAAAGGTTTTATTTAAAACCATGGATGGCAGATTTGAAATGGGTTTTTCTTAAAACCCAGGTTGGCTTTTCGTTTCATCGAAAAAGGTGCCCCGGTGATGGAGATATTTAATTTTAAATATTTAGTTTAAATTTTAATTATTTAAAATTTAAATTTAAATTTTAAAATTAAAATTAAAGTCATCGTCGACGTCATAAAAACCATGCGCCATCAAAAGGAAATTAATAATTAAAGGTGCCGACGTATGTGAAATTAAAGGAAGGTTGCATATATATATGCAAAGGCTTTCGATTCAAAATTCTAAGCATCGAACGAAGAGAACAAAAAGTGGAAGCCCCAAAATCCTTCGATGTGACAGCGTGGTCCAACGGTGAGCTTGGGAAGCATGGAGTTTTTGGTTGCGATAGGGCATGCGTTCGATTCCCACCGGGTTCGATTTTCATAGAGTGTGGAAGAAGAGCATTTGGCGCACATTTTTGGCATGAGCAAGGGCAGCGAAATATAGGGAGCATTTTTGCTCTCTGTCCTATGTGAGCAGATAGCTCACGTGGTCTTTGGCACCGCGGTTGTGGTGTTGAGTGGGCAGTGACGAGGGTTCGATTCCCTCTAAGAGGCAAGTAAACATTTTATTGAATATTTTTTTATTATTGCCTAATGTTGGAGGAATAAGGTGATGCTAAGGGAATAATGTTTGATTAAATTTTTATTTACTTGGAAGGCAAGATATAAGGGTTGAAATGCACTTTTAGAAAAAGAGAAATTTTTGGTGTTTTCCTCTTTTAGAAGTATACCATATTATATATCGTTGGAAAGCTTATTTCGAGGGCTATTTGATTAACTTGATTAGATGGAGAAATAAGGTGTATGTAAAGAGATATTTCTATTTTTGTAAAGGGGTTCAAAGTGAAGGTTGTTTTGTTCTTTTTCAAAGTGTGTTGAGTGTGGCAGATTTCCAAAGGGGTTTCTTCATCTTCATAAAAGGTATGGGCACATTCTCCTATTGATTGATTATGGTGGTTGATTTCTGAAATATCATTGGAGAGAAAAGGATTGATTGTGGTTTCCTTTTCGAAAGTGGTTGGTTGAATGCTTCAAGGTTTTCTAGTTTGAGAGTTGTGGTTAAACCTTGTTTTATAAGCATAGTTGTTGAAGCCCATTGGTTATGCAAAGAACTTGAAAAGAACATGAGTATCATTGTTATGTGAAGAATGTTTTATTAGCATTGTTGTTGAAGCCCATTGGTTATGCAAAGAACTTGAACTTGAGAAGAACATGAGTATCATTGTTATGTGAGATTTGTGGTTGAGCATTGTTGGAAACATTTGAGTTGGTTGATACATGCTTGGACTAGGGTTTGTAAGAAAGAGTTGTTCCTTGTGGTAGTTGGTTGAGAAGAGTTGTTTGAGCCTAGTCAAGTGATTGTGTGAAGTGGTTGTTCAAGTTCCATGAAACAAACTATTCTATATTCTGGATTTGAGTTGAGATTGAGATTTGAGGATAGAACATATTGAGTCTCTAACAATTCTCTTTATGCTTCTATGAGATTGCCTTGAGTTGAGAAAGATATTGGATTTGAGTATAGAACATATTGAGTCTCTAACAATTCTCTTTATGCTTCTATGAGATTGATTTGAGTTGAGATCATTGTGGATCATAGTTGTCATCCTTTGAAGAGTGTATTACCATTCATTGTTGAGTTCATCTTTGAGCCTTGCCTTCATAATATTTGTGGATGAGATTTGAGTACTACTTGAGTATGATTGATTGAGCCTTTGAGAAGGCTTTTGGGATAGATTTCTGGATAGCTTTGTGGAAAGTTTTTGGGATAGATTTGGACAAGTTCTATGTGATCTTGTTGAGCATATTTGGACAAGTTTTGTGTGAGCTTTTTGAGCATATTTGGACAAGTTCTATGTGAGCTTGTTGAGCATATTTGGACAAGTTCTATGTGAGCTTGTTGAGCAGATTTGGACAAGTTCTGTGTGAGCTTGTTGAGCAGATTTGGACAAGTTCTGTGTGAGCTTGTTGAGCAGATTTGGACAAGTTCTGTGTGAGCTTGTTGAGCATATTTGGACAAGTTCTGTGTGAGCTTGTTGAGCATATTTGGACAAGTTTTGTGTGAGCTTGTTGAGCAGATTTGGACAAGTTTTATGTGAGCTTTTTGAGTATATTTGGACAAGTTTTGTGTGAGCTTGTTGAGAATTTTTGACAAGTTCTGTGTGAGCTTGTTGAGCATATTTGGACAAGTTCTATGTGAGCTTGTTGAGTAGATCAATGGAGTGCCTAGATGAGTAGATTAGTGGATTGCCTACCTAAGAATATTAGTGTGTTGCCTAGATGAGTAGATCAATGGATTGCCTACCTAAGTAGATCAGTGTGTTGCCTAGTTGAGTAGATTAGTGGATTGCCTACTTGAGTAGATCAGTGTGTTGCCTAGCTGAGAAGATTAGTGGATTGCCTACCTGAGTAGATCAATGTGTTGCCTAGCTGAGTAGATCAATGGATTGCCTACCTGAGTAGATTAGTGTGTTGCCTAGCTAAGTAGATTAGTGGATTGCCTACCTAAGCATATCAATGTGTTGCCTAGCTAATCAGATCATTGGATTGCCTACCTGAGTAGATCAGTGTATTGCCTAGCTTTGAGCAGATCAAAGTAATCATTGTATTGGATAAGGATCCTTATTTCTATGTGAAATATTATAAGGAGATTATCTTGTGGAGTACCCCACATTGGGGGAACCATGTTAAATCTTGTGTCTCAAATTGTGTGTGGTGACTTGTGCTCTTGCTTACTATTGCTATCTGAGTTATTAATGCACACTGCTATATTTGGTTATTACAATTAAGGACATTAATTGATATTGGTTTGGAAAGAAAGTAAAAAGTGGGTGCTATACTGTTCACCCCCCTCTCAGTATAAGCTTGTGTTCTTCAATTGGTATCAGAGTAGGTTCCTTCGAAAAGGCTAACAACTTGAGGGCAGATTCTACAAGAACATAGATGGCTTCACAGAATGGATCATCTACAAATAAGGCACCACTATTTGACGGTAACAATTATGCTTTCTGGAGCATGAGAATGAAGAACTACTTGATATCACAGGGATATGAGGTATGGCAGATGGTTGAAAAAGAGTATAAGGTTGAAGGTGATCCCGAGGTAGATAAGACTATCAGGAAATTGGTTGAGATCAATGCAAGGGCAATAAATTATATTTTGAGTGGGCTACGTGAGACAAATTTTGCAAAGGTCATGGTATGTAATTCAGCTAATGAAATGTGGACCAAGTTGTGGAATACTTATGAAGGAGATTCCAAGGTAAAGTTGTCAAAACTACAAACTCATAGAAAAATATTTGAGGAATTGAAAATGGAAGATTCTGAAGATATTGCAAAGTTTTTACTTCGAGTTGATGAGATTACTAACACCATGAGAGGCCTAGGATTTGAGATGAAAGAATCAAAAGTTACTCAAAAGGTTTTGAGATCACTTCCCATGAAGTATGATGCAAAGGTTTCAGCAATAGAAGAAACAATGGATATCAACAAGCTAACAATGGAAGAACTACAAGGAACTCTCACAGCTTATGAGATGAGGGTGAGTAAGCATCAGGTTCCAATAAAAGAGATTGCATTCAAGGCTTCAGAGAAAGAGAAAGGGAAGGTTCCAGAGATAGATAGAGATCCGAGTTAATGATGAGGAAGCTAACTTCATCAAAAGGAATAAGGACTCAAGGAATTTTAGGGATATGAGGAAAGTCAGATGCTACAAGTGTGGTGATCTTGGTCACTATGCACACAAGTGTCCACATGAAGAAAATAGTGATGATGAAAAATAGGGTCACAGAAGAAAATAAGATGGAAAGCATAAGCATGACAAAGATGACAGATACAAGCAAAATAGGTATGAGAAGAAGAAAAATTTTGTAAGGTAAAGAAATCTTACTACATTGTAGAAGCAAGTGATAGCTCAGATCACAGTGATAAAGACAAGTCGAGATGATGAAAAGGAAGAACATCTATTCCTTGGAATAGAAGGTGAAAGAGAATAGTGCTTTGTGTGTGGTCAAAGAGATCATATATCAGGATATTGCAATGGATTCAGTGATAGTGAAGATGAGATGACACATCAAGGAAATATGCATGGTCAAAGAAATCATGAGAGTTTGTTTGCTATAGAAGATGATAATGATCTCAGTAATAATGAAGATAAAGAAGTCTCACTTTTGGTAATAAAAAAGGAAGAGGATGAGCCAAGAAAACAAAAATCAGAAGTCAAAAGGCTAAAAGAAGAATACAAAAATCTTGAAAACAAGATTCGAACAGATGTCAAAATCAGAGAAGAACTACTTCAGACAATCAGTAATCTCAGAGAAGAGCTTCAAAATGCAAAAAGAATAGAAGAAAGGATGAATGAAGAACTAAGGGTAATAATGACAAGACATGACACGTTAGATGAAAAGGTTCAAAAAGGAGTGGAAACTTATTTTAAGGTCGTATCTCACTTCCAAAAAGAATCACACTCAAAAGGAAAGGAAGTTCTTAAAGATGAAAGCAAGGAAGCACCTAAGTTTTATAAAGAAAGTTCCAAAGTTCCTATGGCTCCAAATATTCAATTTGGATCTTGTTTTGAGATAGGTGAATCAAGTTCAAAAGGCAAATAAATTCTTGAAGAAGAAAGCAAGGAAGAAGTTAAGGAAGAAGATTTAGATACTACAAAGAAGGTTCAAGGATGCAATGCACAAGTTGAAAATGATCATAAGGATAATGGTCAAGAAAGGTATGAGGAACCAAGGCATGAACAAAGGGCTTTTCAAGGATATTGTTTTTCTTGTAATGGATTTGGACACAGGGCTATACACTGTAGGGTCTATGGATCAAAGAAGTTTGATTTTGCTAGAAGAAACTTCAAAGGAAGAAGGTATGGTTTTCAGGGACATTGCTTCTTATGCAACAGGATTGGTCATAGAGCTTCTCAATGCAAAGATAATGAGCAAAATGGTTTTGGTTTTAGAGCTACACAATTCAGAAGTCATGGTCATAATGGTCATGAAAATAGAGCTTCACAATACAAGGTTCAAGAAAGGAATGGATATGGAAATTATTTCAAGAAAGAATTCAAGATTTGGGCACCATCCAAAGGCTACAATATCAAGTGTTTTAATTGCAATAACTTTGGACATATTGCAAAATGGTGTAGGACTCAATTCCAAATAGGTTCAAGGCAAGAAGGTCAAACAGGTTCTAGACAAGAAGATCAAGTAATTCATCAAGAGAAGGATATCAAGAAAACATGGAAGGAAGTTGATAGAGGAAAGAAATAATGTAATATGGGAGTAAAAGTACTCCCACCCCAAAATTAATCACCTCAAGAGAGAAGGTGGTGAGGGGGCTAAGCTTAAGAGTCATATATTTTAGCCCCATAGGTGTCCCTTTTGCCATTGATGTCAAAGGGGGAGAGATTTGAGTAAGGGGGAGAGATTTGAGTTAGGGGGAGCAGCCTCCAAAGAGAGCATTGAGTTAGGGGGAGCAGCCTCCAAAGAGAGTATTGAGTCAGGGGGAGCAACTTTGATTCTCAGAAATGGTTTTTGCAGTGATTGTGGTGATTTGCATTAGAGGTGTTGCCATCAATGACAAAGGGGGAGATTGTTGGAAATTTGAGGTATTTTATGTTGTCATTGATGTCACATGGATCACATTGAGTTTTGGTGGCCAAAGTATTTCATAAATAAGCATTTATGATATTTTGGAAAGCATGGATATATACAGGGTTTTTGTGAAAACCAAGGCAGACAAAATAAAAGGTTTTATTTAAAACCATGGATGGCAGATTTGAAATGGGTTTTTCTTAAAACCCAGGTTGGCTTTTCGTTTCATCGAAAAAGGTGCCCCGATGATGGAGATATTTAATTTTAAATATTTAGTTTAAATTTTAATTATTTAAAATTAAAATTAAAGTCATCACCGACGTCATAAAAACCATGCACCATCAAAAGGAAATTAATAATTAAATGTGCCGACGTATGTGAAATTAAAGGAAGGTTGCATATATATATATGCAAAGGCTTTCGATTCAAAAGTCTAAGCATCGAACGAAGAGAACAAAAAGTGGAAGCCCCGAAATCCTTCGATGTGACAGCGTGGTCCAATGGTGAGCTTGGGAAGCATGGAGTTTTTGGTTGCGACAGGGCATGCGTTCGATTCCCATCGGGTTTAATTTTCGTAGAGTGTGGAAGAAGAGCATTTGGCACACGTTTTTGGCATGAGCAAGGGCAGCGAAATATAGGGAGCATTTTTGCTCTCTGTCCTATGTGAGCAGATAGCTCACGTGGTCTTTGGCGCCGTGGTTGTGGTGTTGAGTGGGCAGTGACGAGGGTTCGATTCCCTCTAAGAGGTAAGTAAACGTTTTATTGAATATTTTTTTATTATTGCCTAATGTTGGAGGAATAAGGTGATGCTAAGGGAATAATGTTTGATTAAATTTTTATTTACTTGGAAGGCAAGATATAAGGGTTGAAATGCACTTTTAGAAAAAGAGAAATTTTTGGTGTTTTCCTCTTTTAGAAGTATACCATATTATATATCGTTGGAAAGCTTATTTCGAGGGCTATTTGATTAACTTGATTATATGGAGAAATAAGGTGTATGTAAAGAGATATTTCTATTTTTGTAAAGGGGTTCAAAGTGAAGGTTGTTTTGTTCTTTTTCAAAGTGTGTTGAGTGTGGCAGATTTCCAAAGGGGTTTCTTCATCTTCATAAAAGGTATGGGCACATTCTCCTATTGATTGATTATGGTGGTTGATTTCTGAAATATCATTGGAGAGAAAAGGATTGATTGTGGTTTCCTTTTCGAAAGTGGTTGGTTGAATGCTTCAAGGTTTTCTAGTTTGAGAGTTGTGGTTAAACCTTGTTTTATAAGCATAGTTGTTGAAGCCCATTGGTTATGCAAAGAACTTGAAAAGAACATGAGTATCATTGTTATGTGAAGAATATTTTATTAGCATTGTTGTTGAAGCCCATTGGTTATGCAAAGAACTTGAACTTGAGAAGAACATGAGTATCATTGTTATGTGAGATTTGTGGTTGAGCATTGTTGGAAACATTTGAGTTGGTTGATACATGCTTGGACTAGGGTTTGTAAGAAAGAGTTGTTCCTTGTGGTAGTTGGTTGAGAAGAGTTGTTTGAGCCTAGTCAAGTGATTGTGTGAAGTGGTTGTTCAAGTTCCATGAAACAAACTATTCTATATTCTGGATTTGAGTTGAGATTGAGATTTGAGGATAGAACATATTGAGTCTCTAACAATTCTCTTTATGCTTCTATGAGATTGCCTTGAGTTGAGAAAGATATTGGATTTGAGTATAGAACATATTGAGTCTCTAACAATTCTCTTTATGCTTCTATGAGATTGATTTGAGTTGAGATCATTGTGGATCATAGTTGTCATCCTTTGAAGAGTGTATTACCATTCATTGTTGAGTTCATATTTGAGCCTTGCCTTCATAAGATTTGTGGATGAGATTTGAGTACTACTTGAGTATGATTGATTGAGCCTTTGAGAAGGCTTTTGGGATAGATTTATGGATAGCTTTGTGGATAGTTTTTGGGATATATTTGGACAAGTTCTGTGTGAGCTTGTTGAGTATATTTGGACAAGTTATGTGTGAGCTTGTTGAGAATATTTGGACAAGTTCTGTGTGAGCTTGTTGAGCATATTTGGACAAGTTCTATGTGAGCTTGTTGAGAAGATTTGGACAAGTTCTATGTGAGCTTGTTGAGTAGATTTGGACAAGTTCTATGTGAGCTTGTTGAGCAGATTTGGACAAGTTCTGTGTGAGCTTGTTGAGCATATTTGGACAAGTTCTGTGTGAGCTTGTTGAGAATATTTGGACAAGTTCTGTGTGAGCTTGTTGAGTAGATCAGTGGAGTGCCTAGCTGAGTAGATCAATGGATTGCCTACCTGATTAGATTAGTGTGTTGCCTAGATGAACAAATTAGTGGATTGCCTACCTAAGTAGATCAGTGTGTTGCCTAGCTAAGTAGATCAATGGATTGCCTACCTAAGCAGATCAGTGTGTTGCCTAGTTGAGTAGATCAGTGGATTGCCTACCTGAGTAGATCAATGTGTTGCCTAGCTGAGCAGATCAGTGGATTGCCTACCTAAGCAGATCAATGTGTTGCCTAGCTGAGTAGATCAGTGGATTGCCTACCTAAGCAGATCAGTGTGTTGCCTAGCTGAGCAGATCAGTGGATTGCCTACCTGAGTAGATTAGTGTATTGCCTAGCTTTGAGCAGATCAAAGTAATCATTGTATTGGATAAGGATCCTTATTTCTGTGTGAAATATTATAAGGAGATTATCTTGTGGAGTACCCCACATTGGGGGAACCACGTTAAATCTTGTGTCTCAAATTGTGTGTGGTGACTTGTGCTCTTGCTTACTATTGCTATCTGAGTTATTAATGCACATTGCTATATTTGGTTATTGCAATTAAGGACATTAATTGATATTGGTTTGGAAAGAAAGTAAAAAGTGGGCGCTATACTGTTCACCCCCCCTCTCAGTATAAGCTTGTGTTCTTCATTTTTTGTGATGGTCCATGTTCCTTGATGGTGCATTATTTTCTTCCTCTTTGATGCTTCCACTTCCCAACACATCAACATAAGTCTTAGGCTCTTCTTCAATTACTTTCTTTGATGCTTCTATTTATTTTGAGCTTGAATCTCCCTTTTGTTCCTCTTGACCTTCTTTAAAACCAAGTTGAGTCTTTATAAATTGTGATCTCTATGATTTGATAATATCATCCAAATATTTTAAGCTTTTCCTAAAATGATATATCTTATTATTAAATTTGTCAAATCCCTTCCTTCGTATTTCACATTCTAGCTCTTTGCATTTAATTTCTCAGCCATACCTTCTTCATTTTTCCTTGCCTCTTCAACTTTAAATTTTAAATCGGTGAGATCTTGTAGAATTTCAACCTTTGTTTTCTCATCCTCTTGTACTTGAGCCTTCAATATTAGGTTTTTCCTTTTCAACTTTTCAAGATCAACATCAAGTTCTTCTTTCATATCAATTGTGGGTTCCTCTTCATTTTTTGAATCTTTCTCTTTTCTCTTCTTCTCAGTCTTCAATAACAAAAGCATATTCTTTGTTTTATTCTTGGACTTTGACAACAGGAGCATCTTCATTCTCTTCTATGGCCAAAAATAGGATTTCTTCTTTTTCACTATCAAATAGACTTTCATCACTACTACTGGAAGCACTTCTTGCTTCTTCAACATAAAAACTCTTCTTGTGTCTTTGAAATATCTTCTTCTCATGCTTGCCTTGACCATGCTTATTTTTCTTTTCATGATAGAATTTTCTTTATTTATTTTTCTTATATTCCTTTTCTTCTTCACTGCTACTACTTCCATCTTGTGGAAAATTAGCTACATAGTGACCAATGTTACCACAACTAAAACATTTCACATACTTCATATTTTTGTATTTTCTTGGACCCTTATTATTCTTTCTCACAAAGTTAGCTTCTTCTTCACTTCTAGATTCTTCACTTGATTATGGTTTGTCATATTTTGCCTTCTTTGAAGCTTTGAATGCCACCTCTCATTTGGATGTTTGATCTTTTTTTGTCCTCATCTCATAGGCTATGAAAATTCCATGTAGCTCATCCATGCTCAAGGTTTTAAGATCCTTCATTTATTCAATTGTTGAAACATTTACATCAAACCTCATGGCAAGTGACCTCAAGATTTATTGAACAACCTTATATTCTTCAATACTTTCTCCAAGTCCACGAATGGTGTTGACAACCTCATCAACATGAAGTAGATACATAGCAATATTTTCTTCATCTTTCATCTTCAAGTCTTCAAATTTTCTCTTGTGGGTTTGAAGTTTTGCCATTTTAACCTTGTCATATCCTTCATATATTTTTTGTAACTTATCCCATATTTATTTTACTGAAGTGAATTACATGACTTTCACAAACACTAATTCACAAAACCCACTCAAAATTGCATTCATTACCCTAGTATTATTTTCATATGGTTTCTTACCATTTGCATCTATGGTAGGTGTTTTAGGTTCTTTTAAATCCATCCTTAATGGATTGCCATGTATCATATCCATGTGCTATCAAAGAAGTCTTCATCCTCACACTCCAAAAAGCATATTTAGTCCCATCAAACAATGGAGCCTTATTTGATGAAAATCCTTCCTTATGAGCCATGTGTATTCCTATAAGATCTTCATTCAAGCTATTATGATTTCATGAAGTAACTCGCTCTTATACAAATTGAATGACACAAGCTTATACTAAGAGGGAGGGGTTTACAGTATAAGATAAAACTTTTACTTTTATTTCCAAAGTAGTAACTTCAATTATTATCAGGTTCGAGGTGTAGACCAATTGGTTCATCCAAACCCCATAAGGGGGCGAAGGTCCAAGGTTCAAATCTTGGGCCTTGCCGGACTGAACGCTTGTCCCTTTCCTAGTGCTTTCAACGACATAAAAGGTTTAAAATGATTATGGCATGGTGGTTATAGGGGCGGACTGCACGAAGATCTATGTGGCATCTTCCGGGGTGGATAGCGCAAAATACTGTGGTTACCATAAAAGCTAGACAACCTGCCTGGATTCGTGGCAGCTACCGATTCCACCATGTAAATTCAAAAAAAAAAAATATTATCATTTGCATTAATGAAAAAATGCACAAATCATCACACACATAAGACACAGACTTAACGTGGTTCACCCAATGTGGGCTACATCCATGAAGAAATATTTCTTATAAATTTTTTCAACAAATTATGTGGGAATAAAACCAATTCCCTATTACAATGTTTGTGGACCCCAATACATAAGAGACACTAATCCCATCTACTTTGGTTTTTGGACCTCAATCTATAGGAGACACCAATCCCCTTTGCTCTGGTTCATGGACCTCAATCCATAGAAGACACCAATCCCCTATACTTTGGTTTATGGACCTAAATCCATAGGAGACACCAATCCCCTCTGCTTTGGTTCATGGAATTCAATCCACAAGAGACACCAATCCCCTCTACTTTAGTTCGTGGACCTCAATCCATAGGAGATACTAATCCCCTTTTCTCTAGTTCATGAACCTCAATCCATAGGAGACACCAATCCCCTCTGCTCTGGTCTACTCCAAAGCCTACTCACTACTCTACTCAAATATACTCACAAAACCTGCTCAAATATTCTCTAATACTACTCATAGCTCTACTCAAATATACTCACAAAACTTACTTAAATTTACTCCAAACCTGCTCACATTTGCTCATAAAAGTTTCTCAAATCTACTCACAAACCCTGCTCACATCTACTCACAAAACCTTCTCAAATATACTCATAAAACCTGCTCACATATTCTCATAAAACCTACTCAAATCTACTTATAAAACCTCCTCAAATATGCTCATAAAAATTGCTCACAATTGCTCACAAAAACCTGTTCAAATCTACTAATAAATAATGCTCATATCTTTCCCAAAAGTGCTTTCTTCAACTTAAATTAATTTAAACATATTCTACCCATAATTATTTTATCTTTATGAACATATAGAAAATGATATGCATTACAAATACCCAATATGTTCTTTCACATTCATTAAGTCTGTCGCTTTCACATGTCTCACATTTATTACTATTAAAAGGTAGCTCTAGTCTAGCACTTGATAACTGACCTTGTAATTCCTAATTTGTACCTTTCCTTCCCTTTTGTAGATAGCTAAGAATGTCCTTCTTTTCAATTTAATCCTTTCACACTATCCTTGCACTATGTGACACTTTGACTTGCTTTAAAATAATCCTTCTATTAATGTGAGACTAAACTATTTTTCTTATTTCCACATTCACTTTAAAATCAATCACAATGCACAAGTATGTCCTTCTCATCTACTCCTAAAATCAATTATTAAAAAGGCACAAATTTACTCACAAATATGTTCTATAACTCTTGCACATTTACTCCCAATTTCAATAAAAACTAATGCACAAGTTTGCTCACAAATCTTATCTATAACCTTTGCACATTTACTCCCAAAACCAATGCACAAGTTTGCTCACAAAACTGATCTATAATATTTCCCAATTTCAATCAAAATAATGCACATTCAATAATTCCTTATACCTCCAACCTTATGACAACAAAAATATTTTCTTCAAACCAAAACCACCTTAAGAAAGGAAATAAATCACCATACCTCTAAATCTACCACAATAATGATAGTCTTCTTTTGCATGTGTTTTCCAAACCTGTTTTACCAAAAATAATATTCCTTTCATTTTCCACTTCAAAAATAGGTTAGTAAATATTTGTCTCTTTTCTTTATTATATATCAAATCAATCATATTAAAACCCTTAAAATGTTGACAATAAATATTGACAACAAATCCTTTTATCTTCCCTTGAAAATTTATAAAATAAGACCTTAATGACAATAAATATATTCTTATATTTTACAACTCTCATGAAAAAATACAATTTTGAAAATTACTAAGTTACACCTTATATCTCCTACTCATAATAAAATACAACTCCCAAAAATTACAATTTAAAATTACTAAGTTACACCTTATATCTCCTACTCATAACAATGCAGAATATATTTCAAAATACCAACGTAGCACCTTATAACTCCACTTTAATAAACTAAAAATAATTTTGCCCTTACCTCAACTACCAAAAACCCTCAATAGCCACAGAGAAGATTTGACCTCCAAACCTTGCCAAGTGTAGTGCTTTACCATGAGTTCCTTCACCAACTGAACTTGCCTAGTGGGTGAAACCAAAGGCTTAGCCTAACTCCTTAAGCCTTCATCGCGTCTCCTTTATGCATAGCAAAAATGTCACATGGGGAATTGAACCCCTAACCTCCTACACAACAACACCCTATAGCATGCTTGACGATCGGCTAGGCCACCCTAGTAGGTAGGACCAATGGCACGTGAAATATTTGTCTTGCTTAAGTTCTTCACAAAAACGTCAAACAATTTCCTATCTTCTCATTCACCTATTCTTACATGCTAGATAATATCGATTGTGCTCACATTGAAAACACACATTAAAATAAAATTTGCTTCCTCTATATATGAATTTCTTTCATTTTGTTAGTCTTACAATGGCACTGAGAGGGGGGGTGAATCAGTGCAGCTAATTAAAAACTTAAATCTTCATCTCTTAATGTAGAACTAATGAATGCTTAAAACCAGATGCAGTAAGTGTGACAAGATAGCAACACATAACACAAGATTTAACGAGGTTCACTAGTTTGGCTACTCCTCAAAAATATACTGCTTGGACTCACATCCAAATCCATCCTTTGCAAAGCACCAACTTCATAATCAGTTTACCAAGCACCCACCTGGAAGGAGCACCAACCCCCAATTTATCTGCACCAACAGAAAGGAGCACCTACCCATAATTCCAAGCACCAACTTGGACTTCTATTTTAAATCTTGATTGACATAAAAATGCCTTTTGTGTTACAAGACCCTCACTGGTCTAACTTAACTCAAATCAATCTCATGGAAGCATAAGGAGAATTGTTAGAGACTCAATATATTCTATTTCTAACTTTCAATCTCAACTCCCTGTCCACAAAGCATACACTCTTTTACAGCTTTACTTACTGCACACTTACAACCCTTTCTTATGGCTTACTCTTGTAGCTCTCACAGCTCTGTACTTCTTAAAGCATTCTTCTAGCTTTGTAATAGCCCACAACACTGTCCCTCTATACCGCAACACTCTTTCCTACTGAGCAACTTTCAGCTGCTTTCTCTCTGCTGCACTCTATATGCTTCTCTATTTTAGCCATGCTTTCTATACATCCTTTTTCATAGCACTTTTCTTCTACTCGGCAACACACTGCTTTCACTTCCCGCACGGAGCTCAACCTTGCTACTTCACGCAAATCTGCTTTTATAACTGTGTTCTGTTTCTATTCTTAACTTCCATATTCACGCATGCAGCCTGTTAATAGTAACGACTCCTTTATTCTCACATGCAATCTTATTAATAGAACAGTTCTTTGTTTGGGCTTTGAGACATTTCTCTGTCCAACTCATGGTCTTCGTCTGATGACTTTCAGTAACCATCGCTGCATGATATTTCTTTGTAATGGCTCCTGTAACTGTAGTAATGACTTATGTTGACTATTACTGTAACTGCCCCTGTAACTGCCGTAATTACTTTAGTTAACTCTTCTAATTTTGGCTGCATGTATTTCCTCTGCAAATGCATCTGTAACTATCATTTTCCTTCAGTTAACTTTACTTCGGCTGGGTTCTCCTTTTAGCTCTAAGTCACGTAGAAACAACATGTCACGATATCGTGACATTTCTACCCCTTTAACTCTTCCTTGGCGTTTGACCATGAAAACAAGACATGTCGCGATATCGCGACACTTTAGGCTACCGTACACTCTTCTTTGCATGCACCAGTGAAAACGAAACATGTCACAAAATCGTGACACTTTATGCTGTCATACACTCTTCTTTGCATGCACCAGCGAAAATGGAACATGTCACGAAATCGTGACACTTTCGCTGCCTTGTGCTTTTCTCTGCCTTATGCCCACAAAAATGGAACATGTCACGAAATCGTGATGCTTTCGCCTTTGAGTTCTTCCTCCTTGAATTTGTCATGAAATCGCGACGCTTTTGCTTCCATGCTCTTTCGTTTTGCTTCTGTCACGAAATCGTGACACTTCATCCTTCGAAGTCTTCCTCTCTGCTGTTGTCGCGAAAATGTGACATGTCATGATATCGCGACATCTTTTCTCCTTAGCTCTTCTCTTCTCTTCAAGTCACAAAAACCCAACATGTAGCGATATCGCTACACTTTTGTTCCTTGCACTTTACCTTTGCTTCGGCCCGTGATAATACAACATGTAGCGATATCGCTACACTTTTTCTCCTTGCACTTTCTCTTTTCTTTGGCCTCCAAAAATACAACATGTCATGAAATCGTGACACCTTTTTCTCTCTCCTCTTTCTCTTCGCTTTGGACCACGAAAATGAAGCATGTCGCGAAATCGTGACACCTTTTTCTATCGAACTCTCTCTCCTGCATTATGTCGCGAAATCGCGACACTTTTCCTCCTTAGTGCTTTTCTTCTCATCGGATCACGAAAACCCGACATGTCGCGAAATAATGACACTTTTTCTCCTTAGCGCTTCCTCTTGCAAATTGTCGTGAAATCGTGACACTTTTCCTTGCAAGATCTTTCTCTCAAACATGTCACGAAATCGCAACACATTTCTTTGCTTGCGCCTTCTCTCCGAACATGTCGCGAAATCGTGACAGTTTTCTTTGCTTGCGCCTTCTCTCCAAACATGTCACGAAATCGCGATAGTTTTCTTTGCTTGTGCCTTCTCTCCAAACATGTCGCGAAATCATGATAGTTTTCCTTGCATGCGCTTCTTCTCCAAACATGTCGCGAAATCATGACAGTTTTCTTACTTGCCTTCTTTGCTTCCAACATGTCACGAAATTACAATAGTTTATCTTGTGCTTTCTCTCTCTTCCAACATGTCACGAAATCATGACAGTTTTCTTACTTGCTTTCTTTGCTTCCAACATGTCACGAAATCGTGACAGTTTATCTTACGCTTTCTCTCTCTTCCAACATGTCGAAAATCATGACAGTTTTTCTACTTGCCTTCTTTGCTTCCAACATGTCACGAAATCATGACAATTTTCCTTGTGCTTTCTCTCTCTTCGAACATGTCATGAAATCATGATAGTTTTCCCTGCATGTGCTTCTTCTTCGAACATGTCGTGAAATCGTGACAGTTTTTCCACTTGGCTTTTTCTCTGCCAACATGTCACGAAATCGCGACAGTTTTTCCTATGCTTTCTCTCTCCTCAAACATGTCGTGATATCATGACAGTTTCTCATGCTTGCTCAACATGTCGTGATATCGCGACAGTTTTCTTACTTGTCTTTTTCTTTGAGCTTTTGAATCTGGGCCACTTCTGTCTTCTTGGAAATTCACTGTGCATGCTCTGATTGACCTGAACTCTTGTTCACTTCATCAACCGATCTATCTAATGACCTCTGCACTCCTGTCCATTGCATCAACCGATCCTCTGTCTATGTTGACAACAATGACAATACTTTGGCTGCACCTTGCTCAACAATGAACTCCTATTTATTGCACTTTGGCTGCACCTTGCTCATCAATGAACTCCTGTCCATTGCATCAACTGATCAACCTGACTGTGTTGACAACAATGACAATACTTTGGTTGCATCTTGCTCATCAATCTCCCCCTTTGGAATTGTTGGCAACACACGTAATTGTGTGCAATTACCTGTAATTCTTCTCCCCCTTTGACAATAATACCAAAGGGCGGCTGCAAACTCCCCCTGAGTCCATGCACCTCATCCTTAGGCACAAATTATTATAGTTAGCAATACCAATTGTTAGTAAAAATTGCAAACATGAGCAAAAAGATAATCAAATATATAAATGCTCCCCCTGAGAATGTGGTCCTGATGGCTAGTCAGTTCTTGGGAAGTATGACCACTCTAATTTATTACGAAGGTATCCACTACTGACTGGTGGACCTCTCTTCAATTGTTATTTTATAGAAGACTCTGTCTCTCTGCTGCATTGACAGGTGGACCTCTCTCCACTTGAAGAAACCTCACTCAGATCTATCTTCAACTATGTTGGCTACTGGATCTCTATCCATTGAGACTCTGTTCTCTGTACTCTATCAATAGGCTCACAAAGAACCTGCTTAACAAGCTCACATAGAACTTGTCCAAATCAGCTCACAAGTCCTCACTAGAACCTATCCAATTCAGCTCACAAGTCTTCACTAGAACTTGTCCAAATAAGCTCACAAGTTCATCAAGAAAAACTTGCTTAGCATGAACCCACAAAGAGAATTGTTAGAGACCCAATGTGATTCATCAACCTCATAGAAGCATAAAGAGAATTGTTAGAGACTCAATATGTTCTATACTTAACTCCCAATCTCAATCTCAACTCAATCTCAATCTCAAAAGAATAAGATAGATGTAGTATGCTTTTCTCAAGAATATGAAACACAACCCAACAATTGCCAACCATGCAATAACTCATATAACAATGATACTCATGTTCTTTCCACAACCAATATCTTTTCTCAACCAATTAGGGCTTTAAAAACAATGCTTATAGACAAGGTTTAACCAACATCATTCAACTCAAGATTAACCTTGAAGCATTCAACAAATCACTACATGAAAAGGAAACTAGTAGACATCCTTTTCCTTCCAAAGGTATTTGAACAAAACAGCCACCAACATAAATCACCAATGCAAAGAATAACTTGCTCAAATCAATCTCAATGGAGTAAGCCCAAATCATGTATCTAGAAATCTGTCCCAGCACTGTCCTCAAATATTTCCCAAAGGCCTTCTTCAAAGGCTCAATCAATCAACTCAACCAATCATCACCAGGTGGAAACCATCTCGGTCGCTCATTATAAACCTCTCCTTCAATCTTCCCATTCAAAACGTTGATTTCACATCTGTCAACAACATTGACAAGTGACTCACACTTGTACCAACTTTTTTCCAACGTTGTACCAACATTGCAATTTTACTGCCAACTCTATGCAAGCATCAAACACAGTACCACAAAACCAACCAAATCATTTGAATTGTTATAATCCTTAACTTTTGACAGTGGCAGTAAGAACCAATTGTTAGTCTTACAATGATCTTATATAGCCAACTTTTTGTTCTGCAATGCCAGCAGCATCTGCATACATCTCCACCATGCATCTTGGATATTCTCAACAAGCTTGAACCTAATGACAGCAGTTTGTCTCTCTCTGCAGTGAGAATCCAGCAGGCTACCTCAATCCACTTTCAACTCTGTGTAAGCATCAAATACTGTACTGCAGCACAACCAAATTCCTTTTTATATTTACAACCTGATCTAAATTTTCTACAGTTACTGTAGATCACACCTTACTTTCAACTGTGCAAATCAGGAGAAGACATTTTGTCAAACACTTTATGGCCAACCATAGTGCACCTTGCTCAGCCTCATACTTCTTAACCTCGGATTGGCATTTGATCAACAGTTGAAATGAAACTATTTGTGAATTAAATATATTCACCAAGGCGTCATGAAAGATCTAACAATCTTCACATCAAAGTGTAGAACAAATGCACATCGCTTTTATCGAAACACATATATGCAGCTAGGGCAAACATTATTTCCACTCAACCAAATTATCTGAACTGTTATGATCCGTAATTTTGAATAGTGGCAGAAGAATCATCAATAGTACAACAATGACATATCTCAAAACTACCAATGGTGACAGCTCTTCAATTTAATCATCACCCTTCATGACACTTCCACACACAACTACATGAACTGATAACACAATTGAAAACTATTCAACACTAACCCGACTGCTTTCCTTTCATCCTCAAATAACCAAACACATACATAGGAGAATTAAATTAAGACTTTAAGATTTCTCCCCCTGAGGATGTACCACCTGGAGTGGCTTAGTGCAATAGAGGAGTAATCTCCTTCTGTCCAAGGAGACACGATTTCCTCTCTTCTTTCTTTCTCCAAGATTTCTTGAACTTGGGCTTGAGTTTTTCAACCGCATCCCTAGTTTGAACCTTTTCGTGAACTTGAACATTTCTCTTGGGTGGTTGTCTCTTGTACATCCTTGATGGATGATTACTTTCCTTTCTTTGATGCACATGATTTCTTCCCTGTCTATGTTGCACTCTTTGAGTCTGATTAAATCTACGATTTTGCCTTAGATTAGATATAGAAGTGTTTGGACAGAACCTTGCTATGTGCCCGTGACCATTACATTTAAAACATTGCACATGTTTTATCCCTGTCTGTATTGCATTCTATGTGTATGATGAAATCTATGATATTGCCTTAGATTGGATACAGAAGTGTTTGGATAGAACCTTGCTATGTGCCCGTGACCATTACATTTAAAACATTGCACATGTTTTATTCCCTGTCTGTATTGCATTCTGTGTGTATGATGAAATCTATGGTCTTGCCTTAGATTGGATACATAAGTGCTTGGACAAAACCTTGCAATGTGCCCATGGCCATTACATTTAAAACATTGCACAGGGTGTTCACTCAGAAAAGCAGATGTGTTTTTAATAGCATAACTTTTTGATCTATTGTTCAGTCCACAATAAATTGCCTTGTGACCATAGCAATTGCATTTAGAACAATAGCCATTAAAAGCATTATTATTAAAAGAGTGAGAGTGAGAGAACCTCTTTTGTTGTGGTTGTTTTGTTGTAGATCTTCTTTGATGCTTTCTTCCTTTTGAAGATTTGGCTTCAACCTTGAACTTTTTCTTCTCTACATATTTGGAAGATGAGGGTTGTTCAGCTTCAGACTTTTCTCGCTTTGATCCTTCAACAGTGGACTTCTTCTTTTCTGCACTTTTGGAAGATGAAGGTTGTTCAGCTTCATATCCTAGACCAAGCTTAGTCATGGAGCTTCTTTGTTGCTTTATCATTTTATCTAGCAACTCTGTGCTCTTCTCATATTTGAGATTTACATTGGCCTCTTCTAGTTGTTTCTTCAATGAAACAATCTCTTCTTCTTGTTGGTAGCAAACAGTCTCTTTCTCATTGATTTGAGACCTAAGAATATCTTCAATCCTTTTGTACTATTCTACTTGCAGCTTTAGATCAATAATAACTTTGTTAGATTCCTTTTCACTTGTGTTGCATACATCATCCTCATCATCCAGGTGTGTCTTCAAGGCTTCTTCTAATTTCTTGGCCTTTTGAACTTGTAGGAAGAGATCTTCAATCTCATCCCCATATTCTTCTAACTTCTTGGACATTCTTTTGTTCTTTTTCTTTTCTATACTCAACTCTTCAAGAGCAGCTACCAACTCACCTTCTAGATCTACTTCAAACTCTAGGTTTTCATTGCATACTTCAGAATCCACTTCTTCTACCTTCTCTAGTTTAGTTTTCTCTTCCACAAGAACTAAAACTGGTTGAGATGCCTTTTTGGAGGAGGATCTATTCTTCTTACCCATTGTGTACTAATCCAAGATCAACCCTAACTGATTTAGCCTAAACTGGGAACTTGGCTCTAATACCAATTGTTAGTCTTACAATGGCACTAAGAGGGGGGTGAATCAGTGCAGCTAATTAAAAACTTAAATCTTCATCTCTTAATGTAGAACTAATGAATGCTTAAAACTAGATGCAGTAAGTGTGACAAGATAGCAACACATAACACAAGATTTAACGAGGTTCACCAGTTTTGGCTACTCCTCAAAAATAGACTGCTTGGACTCCCATCCAAATCCAGCCTTTGCAAAGCACCAACTTCACAATCAGTTTACCAAAACCCACCTGGAAGGAGCACCAACCCTTGATTTATCTGCACCAATAGAAAGGAGCACCTACCCCTGATTCCAAGCACCAACTTGGACTTCTATTTTAAATCTTGATTGACATAAAAATGCCTTCTATGTTACAAGACCCTCACTGGTCTAACTTAACTCAAATCAATCTCATGGAAGCATAAGGAGAATTGTTAGAGACTCAATATATTCTATTTTTGACTTTCAATCTCAACTCCTTGTCCACAAAGCATACACTCTTTTACAGCTTTACTTACTACACACTTACAACCCTTTCTTATGGCTTACTCTTGCAGCTCTCATAGCTCTGTACTTCTTACAGCATTCTTCCAGCTTTGTAACAGCCCACAGCACTGACCCTCTATACCGTAGCACTCTTTCCTACTGAGCAACTTTTAGCTGCTTTCTCTCTGTTGCACTCTATATGCTTCTCTATTTTAACCGTGCTTTCTATACATCCTTTTTCATAGCACTTTTCTTTTGCTCGACAACACACTGCTTTTCGTTCCCGCACGAAGCTCAAACTTGCTACTTCACGCAAATATGCTTTTATAACTGTGTTCTGTTTCTATTCTTAACTTCCATATCTATGCATGCAGCCTGTTAATAGTAACGACTCCTTTATTCTCACATGCAATCTTATTAATAGAACGGTTCTTTGTTTGGTCTTTGAGATGTTTCTCTATCCAACTCGTGGTCTTCGTCTGATGACTTTCAGTAACCACTGCTGCATGATATTTCTTTGTAATGGCTCCTGTAACTGCAGTAATGACTTATGTTTACTGTTACTATAACTGCCCCTGTAACTGTCATAATTACTTCAGTTAACTCTTCTAATTTTGGTTGCATGTATTTCCTCTGCAAATGCATCTGTAACTATCATTTTCCTTCAGTTAACTTTACTTCGGCTGGGTTCTCCTTTTAGCTCTAAGTCACACAGAAACAACATGTCACGATATCGTGACATTTCTGCCCCTTTAAATCTTCCTTGGCGTTTGACCGCAAAAATAAGACATGTCACGATATCACGACACTTTCTGCCTCCTTGTACACTCTTCTTTGCATGCACCAACGAAAACGGAACATGTCGCGAAATCGTGACACTTTACGCTGTCGTACACTCTTCTTTGCATGCACCAGTGAAAATGAAACATGTCGCAAAATCGTGACACTTTCGCTGCCTTGTGCTTTTCTCTGCCTTACGCTCGCAAAAATGGAACATGTCACGAAATCGTGACGCTTTCGCCTTTGAGTTCTTCCTCCTTGAATTTGTCATGAAATCGCGATGCTTCTACTTCCATGCTCTTTCATTTTGCTTCTGTCATGAAATCGTGACACTTCATCCTTCGGAGTCTTCCTCTCTGCTGTTGTCGCAAAAATGCGACATGTCGCGATATCACGACATCTTTTCTCCTTAGCTCTTCTCTTCTCTTCAGGTCACGAAAACCCAACATGTAGCGATATCGCTACACTTTTGTTCCTTGCACTTTACCTTTGCTTCAGCCCGCGATAATACAACATGTAGTGATATCGCTACACTTTTTCTCCTTGCACTTTCTCTTTGCTTTGGCCTCCGAAAATACATGTCGTGAAATCGTGACACCTTTTTCTCTCTCCTCTTTCTCTTCGCTTTGGACCGCGAAAATGAAGCATGTCACGAAATCGCGACACCTTTTTCTATCGGACTCTCTCTCCTGCATTATGTCGCGAAATCGTGACACTTTTCCTCCTTAGCGCTTTTCTTCTCATCGGATCGCGAAAACCCGACATGTCGCGAAATCGTGACACTTTTTCTCCTTAGCGCTTCCTCTTGCAAATTGTCGCGAAATCGTGACACTTTTCCTTGCAAGCTCTTTCTCTCAAACATGTCACAAAATCGTGACACATTTTCTTTGCTTGCGCCTTCTCTTCGAACATGTCACGAAATCGTGACAGTTTTCTTTGCCTACGCCTTCTCTCCAAACATGTCACAAAATCGTGACAGTTTTCTTTGCTTGCGCCTTCTCTCCAAACATGTCACGAAATCGTGATAGTTTTCCTTGCATGCGCTTCTTCTTCAAACATGTCATGAAATCATGATAGTTTTCTTACTTGCCTTCTTTGCTTCCAACATGTCACAAAATCACGATAGTTTATCTTGTGCTTTCTCTCTCTTCCAACATGTCGCGAAATCACGACAGTTTTTCTACTTGCCTTCATTGCTTCCAACATGTCACGAAATTGTGATAGTTTATCTTGTGCTTTCTCTCTCTTCCAACATGTCATGAAATCGTGACAGTTTTTCTACTGGCCTTCATTGCTTCCAACATGTCATGAAATCATGACAGTTTTCCTTGTGCTTTCTCTCTCTTTGAACATGTCGTGAAATCGCGACAGTTTTCCTTGCATGCGCTTCTTCTTCGAACATGTTGCGAAATCACGACAGTTTTTCCACTTGGCTTTTTCTCTGCCAACATGTCATGAAATTGCGACAGTTTTTCCTATGCTTTCTCTCTCCTCAAACATGTCACGATATTGCGATAGTTTCTCATGCTTGCTCAACATGTCGCAATATCATGATAGTTTTCTTACTTGTCTTTTTCTTTGAGCTTTTGAATCTGGGCCACTTCTGTCTTCTTGGAAATTCACTGTGCATGCTCTGACTGACCTGAAATCTTGTTCACTTCATCAACCGATCTATCTAATGACCTCTGCACTCCTATCCATTGCATCAACCGATCCTCTGTCCGTGTTGACAACAATGACAATACTTTGGTTGCATCTTGCTCATCACATTTTTCTAAGGGACATCAGTGCTTTAATTTATATATAAGTTTTTCTTTTTCTCCAAAGGACATCGACGCTTAAATTTATATGAATTTATTTTTACTTCCCATGACTTTGGTGCTCTTTTAAACCCTATTTGTATTCTAATATTTTAAATCTAATGATTTAAATATTATAATATTAATCTCTAAATATTTGTCCTTATTTTAAAGATTTTTTCTCTAGCATTTTTAAACCTTTATAATTCTTTTGTCCCAAGCACTTTAAACCTTGTAATTATTTTGTCCCAAGAAATTTTAAACCTTTTTACTTCTCTTTATAATATTTAAATATTATATTCCTTTACTTAAAAAATATTTTCCATGCTTTGAAATATTCCTTGTCTTGCTTCATTTGCCTTGGATAATTTTCACTGTTTGTTATTCACCAAGCCCATCATTGATATATTGTTCATTCTTATAGATTTAGCTCCCTTGAAGAATATTTATGCCTTGAGTACCATTTTCCTTTGAAATCAATGACAATTCAATATTTCCAACAAAAGAATGCCACAACCCTCTGGTATGTTGTTGGAAAGAATGCCAATATTCTCTACAAAGATAAAAATTGATGTCCCATTCAATTGTATTCCTATCCCTCCTACACTAGCTCTTCCTAGATTCCTTTATGATGCTCCATTCATGTTAAATTTTCCCCAATTCTATAGGGGAGGCTACAACTTTTCCTTTCTAACTACTTTGGGGTGTCTTACAGTTGTCATTTTTTTATTATCAACCTTGGGAATAATTTTTTAGTTTGTGCATGATTTGTTGCAATTGTTGTTAGGGTTCATGGGGATACTTTAGTGTATGCTAGACTATATTTGCTATTATTTTGTGGTCTTTTTCCAACTATAATATATGTCCATAGACTCTTTTTTAGAGATGTGATTGTTACTTTTCTTCCATATGTTCTAAAGTAGGAGAGCTATTCCTATCCATACTATCTGCTTAACATATTGGTCTACTTCATCCCGCATAGTCCATTCCCTCCACATATGCTCTAGGGTGGTAAAGCTAGACCAGTTAATAACAAGTAAAATAGCCATCATCTTCCATAACTTTGAGGCTACAAGACACTCAATAAATGAGTGACAAACTGTTTCAAGGTTCTCCCCACACATCTCACACCTGAAAGGACTATGGTAGCCTCTTTTCATAATTTTTTCCCTTATTAGTACCCTTTTATGCAAAAGAAGCCAAATGAAGAATCTCACTTTAGGCCATAAATTTTGTACCCATATTTGTTTGAATAAGTCTCAAAGTAGGTTAGGAGTACTTTGGCATAGAACTACATATCCACTTGCTACTATATACTCCCCTTAACTCATATTTTTTCCATTCCAAGAAATATTCTACTTAATACCAAGAAAGTGATAACATTTGTAGAGTTCATTGAATATCGATTTTTTGCCTCTTTGGGATTTGAATTGATCATTCAATTGTGGGGATCTAGTTTCTCCCAAATTTTGAATTTCCATTGTAGTACATATAGTATTTTTCTACATTTATCCATTTTGCTTTGTGTAGTTGCTCCATGTATGCTCTCCACTCTATAATTGAGCCACCTAAGGTTGGTTTCCATCCCAAGATTTTATCCAAAATTTTGCATGTTGACTATTGTGAATTATCAAAAAGAGCTCCTTTATCAGCTCCTCTCACATCCTTAAAAACTACTAAGATGAGATATCCTCTACTAGGGATTTTATGGAGAGTAATATCTACTGTAATTATATTTATGCATATTTAACTCTCAAATTTTGTGCCCATAGCGCATTGGGATTGTTCAACATCCTTCAATACAACTTAGATGCTAGTACCTGAAGAACACAAGCTTATACTGAGAGAGGGGTGAATAGTATAAGACCACTTTTTACTTTTTCTTCCAATTCAATATTATGTTGTGTATAGATAGCAGTATAAATAGCAGTAATCAAAGCAATGCACAAAATACCATACACAATAGAGACACCACAATTTATGTGGTTCACCCAATGTGGGCTACTCCACGGAGAAAATATTTTACTAAAACTTTCTCAACCAATCTCTTTGGGAATCACTCCCAATTACAATTTTTATGGATCTATGTCCAAAGTATATGTTGATACCCTAATATCAAGTTCATGGATCTCTTCCATAGGATAACTCTTTCCCCTTCTGCTCTGGCTATGTGATCTTATAGAAGACTCTATCTCTCTATTGCACTGACTGGTGGACCTCTTTCCACTTGAAGACTCCTCACTCAGATCTTTCTTCAACTATGTTGGCTAATGGATATCTATCCACTGAGACTCTATCCTCTATACTCGGTCACCTCAAAAGCTCTGTCAATAGGCTCACTAAGAACCTACTCAATAGGATCACACAGAACCTACTTAACAAGCTCACACAAAACTTGTCAAATATGCTCAAGCAAGCTCACCAAGAACTTTCCCAAATCTGCTCTATCAAGCTCACCAAGAACTTTCCCAAATCTGCTCTAGAAAGCTCACCAAGAACTTGACCAAATCTTCTCTAGAAAGCTCACCAAGAACTTGCCCAAATATGCTCTAACGAGCTCACTAAAAACTTGCCCAAATATGCTCTAGAAAACTCACCAAGAACTTGCCCAAATCTACTCCAACAAGATTAATAAGAACTTGTCCAAATATGCTCTAGCAAGCTCACCAAGAACTTACCCAAAATCTATCCACAAAGTTGTCCCAAAACTATCCACAAGGGCCTTCCCAAAGGCTCAATCAATCATACAAAAACTCCCACAAATCTATCCAAAAATCTATCCCAAAGATCTTCTCAAAGACTCAACCAATCATGCTCAAATAGCATTCAAAACTCATCCATAACTCTATCAAGTCAAAGCTCAAAGATGAACTTAAAAATGAATGGCAATGTACTCGTCAATGGATAACAACAATGATCCACAATGATCTCAACTCAACTCAACTCAAATTAACTCATAGAAGCATAAAGAAAATTGTTAGAGACTCAATATGTTCTACGGTCAATCTCAACTCAACTCAACTCAGAATAATGGAATAGGTTGTTTCATATGACTTGAAAAATCACTTCACACATCACTTGACTAGGCTCAATAAACTCAACTCAACCAATCATCACAAGGGACAACTCTCTTTCACACAACCCTAGTCCAAGTATGTATCAACCAACTCAAATGTTTCTAAAAATGCTCAACCACACATATCACATAACAATAATACTCATGTTCTTTTCTAACTCATGTTATTTCACAACCAATGGGCTTCAACAACTATGCTTATAAAACAAGTTTTAAACACAACTCTCAATTTAGAAAACCTTGAAGCATTCAATCAACCACTTTCGAAAAGGAAACCACAAACAATCATTTTCCCTCCAATGATATTTCAGAAATCAACCACCATAGACAATCAATAGGATAATGTGCCCATACATTTTATGAATATGAAGAAACCCCTTTGGAAAATCTACCACACTCAACACACTTTGAAAAGAACAAAACAACCTTCACTTGAACCCTTTTACAAAAATAGAAATATCTCTTTATGTACACCTTATTTCTCCTTCTAAACAAAATAATAAAATAGCCCTCGAAATAAGCTTTCCAATGATATATAATATGATATACTTCTAAAAGTAAAATCACCAAAAATATTTCCTTTTCACAACATGTACCACAAACCTTATCTCTCCTAGGTAGGACAACCTTAAAAAAAATAAAATATTTGGAAAAATTAATAACTTGCCTTTAACCTCAGCGGGATTTGATCCCCTATCACTGCCCCTACACCACTCAAACCATAGTGCTAAAAACCATGTGATCCAACCACTCACATAGAAACCAAGAGTGCAAGACCTCCTTCTTGCTTCCTCCGAACTTGCCCTCAAAAACCATGTGCGCAAAAGGTTCTCCCTTTTTACCTTGCAAAAACTAGCACCGGCGGGATTCGAACTTCGGATCTGTTGGTGCTTAAACACCTTATGCACCTTCCTCTTGCCACTAGGCCATAAGAACCTATGGTGATAGGTAAGGAACCTCCCTTACCTTTGTTCCCTCTTCTCTTCGCTGGTTTTCGAATGAATACGACACTTCTGCTCCCTTAGCGCTTCGAACGGATTATCTTCATCAAGGACTTACGAAAAATAAAAAGTTTAGTGGCATATTTATATATGCCCACCTTTTTCTTTTGGCATTGGCTATGAATTAATATTATTTGCCTCCTCCTTTTTGACGTCGACAATAATAAAATATTAATTTTAATTTTAATTTTAAATTTAAATTTTAAATGATTAAAATTTAAACTTAAATATTTAAAATTAATTATCTCCTTCATCGGGGCACCTTTTTCGATGAAACGAAAATACAACCTAGGTTTTAAGAAAAACCCATTTCAAATATGCCATCCATAGTTTTAAATAAAACCTTTTTATTTTGCCTGCCTTGGTTTTCACAAAAACCCTGTAAATAGCCGTGCTTTCCAAAATATCATACATGCTTATTTATGAAATATTTTGGCCACCAAAACTCAATGTGATCCATGTGACATCAATGACAATATAAATAACCTCAAATTACCTCAAATTTCCAATAGTACCTTGTTATTCTTGACCGTCGATTTAAATTCTAACCCCCATTCTTGTTTGTGAAGGCATACAGTTTTCCAATGTACTAGTTACCATTTCTTTTCCTCAGTTTCCCTCTAAGGGAATTGATTATTTATTTGATCTAGCTCTCTCAACACTGCCTTGTAAATATCCAAAATTTTGAAGACATAAATAGGTATAGATTAAAGGATTGATTTAACCAATTTTGTTCTTCCCCTTGATGATAGCCATAAATTAGTCCATTTTTCTTTTTTACTCTATCTACTAGCTAGACCCAATCCTCCTTTTGTCTCCCTATTTTAAGAGTAACACCTAAGTAGGTGATGGAGAGGGAGGTCTTTTGGTATCATAGTTTATCAAGAACCATGATCTCCTGTCTAGATGAGTAGTGGAAAAAATGACTTTGGATTTTTCCTTATTGATGTTTTGCCCTATGGCTCTTGAGAAACAACTTATAATATGTTTGATTCTTCAGGTCTCCTTCATTGTTACTTTTCCTAATAGAGTAAATTCATAAATAAAAAAGAAGTGAATGATTGGTCTAGCTCCATTTGCAATAGTGAATCCTATTAATGTTTGATTTCCTGCATTTGACAATTGTCCTTCCTAGGCATTCAACTAGAATGATGAATAAATATGGGAAGAGAGGATCTCCTTGCCTAATACCTCTAGATGTAGTGAATTATCATTAAGGGCATCTATTGATCATAACTAAATAGGACACTGATGAAATACATCCCTTGATCCAATTTATCCATTCCTATGAGAAGCCAAATTGACACATTACTTTGAGGAGGAAAGCCCATTCCACCCTATCATAAGCTTTGAATAAGTCTAATATCATGAACTTGGATGGGTATTTTTGTGTTTATGTGGAGTGAATAACCTCTTAAGCCAAAAATATCTCTTCCACCACCTATCTGCCTTCCACAAAACCACCTTGTTCTAGTGATATAATATTATGTAGAAGCAGTTTGAGCCTCTTCACCAATACCTTGGTGATTATTTTGACCAAGCCAATATATAAAGTTGTTGGTCTAAACTTGATAATATTATCTACATCTTGTGCCTTTGGGATCAAAGCTATATACATTTTGTTGATTTCCTTTAGCACGTATTTAGCTTTACTAGTTTCCTCAACCACATCCAAAAGGTCCTCATGCATGATATCCTAAAATTATTGGAAGAATTTAATGGGGAATCCATCTGGCTGAGGAGTCTTACATTTTTACATTTTAAAAACCACCTGTTATAACTCTTTGGTAGTTACTAGTGTAGTCAAAACTAAATTGTCCTCCTCTATTAGTAGTGCAGGTATCTCCTGTAACACTTCTTTTTGGGATTCCATATCTAGCGGTTTAGTTGTGAATGGACTCGAAAAATAGTTTATTGCAATAGATCTCATACCCTTCCATGTATGGATAGTATCTCCTAATTATTTTCTCTAAGAGGGTATGAAGTTTTATGATCTACTAGAATATATTTGTGGAAGAATCCTATTTTTTGGTCCCCCTCCTAGAGCCATTGGATTTTATATGTTTGCTTCCATTATAGATCTTTCATTTTTTTCCATTACTCTAGTTGGGATGTAGGTCTAATCTCTTCCATACTCAGACCCTCTTTGAGGGCATCCATACAAATCTATTCTTTCAAATTTTTTAGTTGTGATATCACTTCCAACGTTTCTTCTTGACATCTCCAAACTCTTCCTAATTCTAGGTCCTTATCTTAGATCTGATGTACTAAAGCCTCCTCACAAATTAATACATAATGGTTCCATGTTGAGGTTTGCCTTCCATCATTGTTGCACTCTAGGTTTAAAAGAGCTATCTCTAAACCAAATAAATTGGAATCTCAATAGCGAGTTCCTGGCCTTGGATTTCCATAGTTTTTTCATGATCAGCCAATGACTTGAGTTTGCATTCTTTAGGATATTCACCCTAGAAATATATCCATGAACTAAAAAATTATCTAATAATATAAATCTATCGAATATTTCCAAAATAAAAGCATAACCTTACCTCCAACTAGACCAAGTCATCAAACCATTGTCTAGTCTAACATCTACAAGATGGAGGTTTTTGATGTATTATTTTATGAGGTTTGTGCTACCATCTAAGCTATCATTTCCCCCCAACTTCTCTTCCAAGGATAATATGGTATTGAAATCTCCTATTAGGGCCCATGCTTGAGGTAATTGGGTAATAGTGTAGTTTATGTTCTTCAATGTCTTCATTTCTCCTCTCGGCTAGGAGGTGCATAAAAATTTATGCAAAGCATAACTTGTTCTAATTGATTACTCTAAGTTGTTATTACCAAGATTTCCTAGCTACCCACCACTTGGTGGATAACTATCTCTTTAGTGTACCAAAGGCATGCAATGCCTCTCGATTATCCTTGGGAAATATTGGAAAAAATTCTTACATCCCTTAAATATTTATCACATTGTAAGGTTTTTGTCATCCAATCAGTACTGTAGACTCTAGTTGATCCACGTCTTTAACTTAGGAAAATATTATCTTAAGACTCCTGAAAAATTGAGTAAGGTAAGGAAACCCCAAAGAGAGCTCATAATATGAATGTTATGCTCATTCTTCTCTAGATTACAATGAAATGAAATTTATTATTTGACCAAGATTCATAAAAATCCTTTAATTATGCCCTATCAGTAGATCGATACCTTGTTCTATGGGCTATTGTTGCAGAGCTTTAAATATTTATTGATAAATATAGAAAGAGAAAGAAGAAATTGGATTAATTAAATTTATTCAAATAATGTAACGGATGTAATTAGAATGCACTAGTGACAGAAAGTGATATTCACACATTTAAATTATGCAAAATGCAAATATGATAACTAAAACACAAATGAGCTAAAGAATTGCTCCAGGAGGAAGCAGGATTGTATTAAAATGAAATATTCTTACAATGGGAGTTCCACTCAAAATGCTAAGATCTCACTTAAACAATACAAATGGAATTTCATTCAAATGATGTAACAAAACTCCATCACTCTTCATTCAAATAATGCAACAAAGAGCCTCCTAACTCTCAATCCAACTACTGGAAATGATCTTAGTAGACTAGATACATCCTGAGCAAAACTTGCACAATCAAGGGGAATAATGAGAGATGGAGATGGAAGACAAGACGCAAAGGAATATACAATCAACAAGGAAAGGAAACTCTAGTATACCTAAAACATAATTTGGCTATGCAAAACTTGATCCTGTATTTTGTTGATGCAACTCTTATTTGTAATTTAAAAATGGCTCATTCTATCGTAACTGTCTTCATCTAGTTTATACACTTGGTTGCATTTGCTCCCTTGATTTTTTGGTGGTTTACAAATGGATCACAATTTTTTTGAGTTTTTTTACTCTAATATTGACACTTGGTATTTCTCTAGCCTTTGGATCTTTTTATGGGTTACAATTGTACTAAATCAGGACCACACATTTGGCTATTTTTCAATCTTTAAGTTTTGGCATTTCTGCTATGGTGTTCTTCTTTATAGTGGAATTTGGCTATTCAATATTTTCCTATGTGAAGAAATGTAACCTGTTAGATTCAACCAATCATGGCCATCAATTTGAATTTTGTGGAGAAATGAGGACCATTCACTTTCTTTTTTGACTTGGTCTAGAATCTGTCTTTTCTTAACATGTGACCGGGACCATTAATATTTGCTTATGTGGAATACCACAATACAAACACTACACAATATAAACTATTTATTTCATATTCTTGACGAATGTGAGCCACAAGATCTTCTTTAACTTTTTTGTGTCATGGTACAAATCCTTTATCATTATCTATCTTCAAACATAGATTTTGTATTTAATTTGGTGATCCATCGTAGGCCATCCATTTTTTGTTAATTCAATTAACACTCTGTGGTCTAAGTCTTTTGTCTTCTTTTGCCAATGAATGTGAGCCATCCATTTTTGATCTTGAATTCATACGAGCTATATATTTTATTACATTTTAAGGCCTCTTTTTGTCAAGCAACTAGGACCATTATTTTATCAAATGTGAACCACTCATCTTGTTTTCATTAACAAACACAAACCATAGATATTTCCTTAGAAGTGAATACGACAAAATTTAGTTTTTTATTGTAAGGAAGATAATACAAAGGGGTTTGAATAATGCATGTAGTTCATCCATCTATTTTGATAAAATGGATGTAGACCATAGATCTTCTGGCAAGTCCTAGTCAATGAAGCTTATCCTCATTTATCATCTACTATGAACCATCCATAAATCTAGTGGATAAATGCAAATTGTTCGTATTCTTGGAAAAGTCAAATATGCTTTTCAACCATTCATTTGAGCATGCATTTGGATAAGATTCAGTTGAGAACATGTGGTCATTCACGGGTGATGTTGACTTTCAACTATAAATATAGGCTGCTCATCCATTTCTAACAAAATGAATGTGAACCATAAATCTTTTGGTAAACAATACAAATTTGCTTGATGGCATATATGACAAGGGAAGACTTTGGATGCATGTGGGCTATTTTCCTACTTTGATCAAATGAATGTGGGTCATCCATTTATAGCTACTATAGGCCATTGATTTCTACCCACATGGCAGAACGTGCATCATCAAATATGTGGCTTCTACTTAGGACCAAATCACTATCTTTTTCTTCTATGCAATGTTAGCCTTAGATTATTTTAACATGGCGTATTATAGTGCATATATTTTTTGGCACATAAGATATATTACGCTTGGCGATGAATGAGATAAAAGGATGACTTTGACTTCATGTGGATCGTTCATCTATGTTTTGATGGATGAATGTGGGGCCTTTCATTTTGCTTTAACGAGGAATATATAACTTATATTAGGTAAGAGAAGACTAATGTCTAAGATTAATTGATGATGGGTGGATGAAATCGGTTTGTTGGTCTGAGCACGTTCCTAGACATAGGCCTAGTGGAATACACGTGGAGGCTACATATTTCTCCTAAGACCTTGAAATAGAGGTGAAGCATTCATTTCAAATGGAGATGAATTAACTTTAAAGCATGGGAAAAATATTTGACAAGTCAAAGGGGAACCATGAATCAATAGATACTTTGGGTAGCTCAAATCCTTCCTAGAATTTTGGAGCTCTTGCAAATCACTTATTATGTTGGAAGATGATGGTTGTTTAATATAAGGCACCATGGACTTTATGAAAGGAATTAATGGTCATAATGAGTGAACGGTTAATATCCAACGAGAATCAAAGAATAAACGTCGGTCATGGATTTCATGGAAATATAGATACCTTTTAAAAATAATATGCTCTTTAACTTTTAGGCCGTAGTAATCTCAATGGTCAGGATCTCTTGGATGAGGGTAGATGAACGTAGATGGTAGATGTTATGGGTAAATGCATGAGTTTTATTGGAAAGTAATCAATACATCAGCTTAGGCTTATATAAATTCTAGGTGCATGAATTAAAAATGGGGGGAATATATTTATTCTACGTGTGAAAAACCCTCAAACTTAAAAAATTTAGAATATGACTATTTATGGGAAAAAATGGTCAATGGACTAAGGTTGAGAATTTTACATGGAAAAATAAAAATTGGAGTGCTTTGATCGTTAATGAAAATTACAAATGGGACTTTGATTAACAAACCTAAAATATATGAGCAATTTCCCTTCCTCTAATTTTCAAAGCAACATGGTTGAATATCAATGGTATATTGATCAAAATTTTCTAAAAAGTCGTTAATGATTTGTAATACTATGTTACATTTTTAGTATCTTAGTTTGCTTCAGTATTGTTAAGTTTTTGTAATAATGATTGAAATATTATTTATGTAAACAAGTTTTTGGGACCCTTTCAAAAACCCACCCTTATAATATTATTTACCTGATAAAAAAACAATTGGTAAAAATAGACAATATGACAAAAAGGACTAAACTAATGGATTAGACCTAAAAACATGAATTAAAGGACTAAAAAAGGTTGAAATAATATGACCATGAATAATTTTGAAGCTAAAAATTAGAGGTATACCTTAGGTTGGATTTTGAGGTTCCAATACTAGCTCTGACTAGGATATGTGATTAAACTGGTGTTTGAAATGCCTAAGAAATCCAAAATATTTGGCTGACCATATGACCTGTAACATCCTACCTAATCACCAAAACCTATGAAATGATTGGAAAATATTAAAAGCATACACACACTTCACTCTTTTTTTTGTGCATAACTTTTTAGGTCCTTAGTGAAGGTTGGTATATTTTTAGATGTTAGTCATTGATAGGAATTGAGAATTCTATACCATCCAAATTTTACAACCTATAAGTATGTTGACCAACATTCCAAAGGATTTGATATGGGCCAAGTTATTTAGGCTCCAACTTCCATTTTTTGCCACGTTTATCATTTTTGGGGTCCCAATATAGTACTATATCACCTTCTTGAAAAGGTTTACCCTTGGATTTCTTGTTGAAGACCTATGTTTTCCTCTAAGCATGCTATGTTATTTTTAGTAGTGTACTTCTATCCTCCTGTAATTGTGCAATTTGATCTAATCTTCTTTGTAGGATATCTAGATTTTCATGATCTTGAAGTAGATATAAAGCATGGCTTTCTACTTGAGGAGTTAATAGGGAATCTTATCCATATAATAGCTCATAAAGGGATCTTCATGTACTCTTTTTAATAGATATTCTATCAGTCCACAAAGCAAAATTTAGTTCATTATCCCAACTTCTTTTGTTTCTGCCCAATGCTCTCTTGATTCTAGTGATCAAATTTTTGTTTGAAGATCTACTAGACCATTACCTTGAGGATAATAATTGGCAGAATGAGAAAGCTCTATGTCTTATTTATTAAAAAATTTAATCATCTTAAAAGAAGTGAAGTAGTTGCCATTATTAGTGACTATTTTTTGGAGACTCCAAATCTTGTTAAAATATTTTCTTCTCAAAATTTAACTACCTTTGTGGTTGATTTCTTGAGGGGTGTTGCCTCTACCCATTTGGTAAAATTGTCTATAGAAATTATAATCCATCTATAACCCCCAACAAAATTTGGATCAATCTCACTGATAAGACCTATCCCCCACTATGTGAATTGAGCATCTATAACTACTGGCTTTAGAGGTATGGTTGACAAAATTTTCTTCCTTGTAAAAATCTGATAATTATGATAACTTCTAACAAACTGATACACATATTTAAACAAGAAAGGCCAATAGTAACCAACTTCCATAATTTTATTATTTTTAGCCTTAGGTGCAAAGTGACCTCCACAAAATCCAAAATTATATTCTTTCAATACCTAATGAACTTCTTTTTCAAACAAACAGAGCAACAATATGCCATCTGGATGTCTCTAGTACAATCTCCCTTCTTGAATATAATACCTTTGATTCAACTGACAGATCCCTTTTTATTATGGGGCACCTCTCTTGGGAATGATAGGTTTTGGAGGTAGAACACAATATCATCATACCATTTACATTCATAATTATCAGCTATTCTAGTCTCATGCTCCTCATCTATTATGATATTATTATTCATGACCTCACCTTCTTTATTAGCAATATATTTTGATAATCCTTGTCCTTTGAAAATTTGAATTGCTTTGAATTCTACATCATACTGTAATAGATTTACCATACACCTTGTAGAACTCCCTTAAGGTTCGAACTAGGTGAACACATCCTTTATGGCAATGTAGGGGATACAAGCTATTACCTTGTTTGATCCAAAGATGCTTCTAAAATTATCTAATGCCCTTATTAAAGCATCCTAAGATATTCAAAAATTTCCCATGGTGTGGTGAATATTTTTCTGTATGTCTTTTGTATTCACCAATACCTTATTATAACATGAAAAAACATCCAGTAAAGACATTATGGTATACCCTACCATATCTTGCAAGAGTTGCTCCATGTTGGGGAGTGGGCGGTTATCTTTCAATGATATTTATTCAATTTATTAAAATAAACACACAATCGTATATCTCCATTTTTCTTCCTAATTGATATTAAGTTTGCAATCCAAGAAGAAAATATGACTTTTCTAATTATCTTTGCATCCAACAACTTTTGAACTTATTTTTTTATTATTAGGTGCAAAGTGGGATTGAATTTCCTCTATTTTTACCTAAAAGGGTTGGCATCTTTCTAAAGAGGTATTATATGGGTCATACCTTATGTATTAAATGTCTCTAAATCTTTATATATGCAGATAAAAACATCTTTGTTGTTTTTTAAGAATCAAACATACTATTGTTCCTCTTTTTTGATAAAGCTTTATTGATCTTAATAAATTTGTGTTCCTTTCTATCCCTATGTTAACATCATTTTCTTCAGCCTCCTAGAACATAGGTTTATATGCTCTATCAAAATCATCAAATAGACTCTCTAAATATACGAAACCTCTAAGGATTCTATTTGTTTTCAATTGAATGACTTCTGCTACCTCTCCAATAACATATTTTAATTTTTTCTCATCTTCTTCATCACATATGATTTTAACAAATTCATTTTTGAGAGTCATAAAGTCATTGACATATACATCATCCTAAAATACTTGAAATTAAACAACATTATATGGCACAAAGGGCTTCTAGATAGATATTGTAGGAAATATATCCATATATTGTGTATCTATTTTAGTATTACTACTACACACCAAACATAGCCATCAACTATGTTGTCCAAGAGAAGGATTTTTAATATATACATTACCTATGTTGATTTAATTTAATCATCTATCTTTTATTTGTAATTCATTTGCGATATCGCATTTGGCCTATACGACGGGGATTTGCCCTCCTTGAGTGGCAAGATTTGAAATATTATTTATCTAATTGCATAATTCGTTAATTCATTGATTTGGTTAATATTTTTTCTATCATCCATGAGATTTAATACATTTAAGGACTACATTCAGATATTGAAAACTAGGTATAATTTGTATCCATGCATGTGGCATCAGATAGTCATAAGATCCAAGCAAAGTTAAAACAATGTAAAGGAGCTTTGGTCTTGTATCCACACGTCCTACGTACGCTGGAATAAAGGATAGGACGGGGCATTCATCCATCATTTATTCTTCCTGCACAAGCCAAAAATCCATGCGCTGGAAAAACAACACCTGGAAAACTTTCGCCTACTGTTTTCCTAACAATGCAATCACTAGGACGTAACGGATATTACTCCCAAAAAAATTGTTGGCATGGGCAGTGGGCAACTATTAGCACTCTATGGTATAGAAAGAAACTCATACCAAACCATAAGTCTGAATCAACGAACTTCAGATGCAAATTGAAGAGAAAAATTGTGCAGCTCACTTTCAGGTGGAACAACCAATCAACGTTCACAAAAAACATTTAATAATTACAAAATTCCTAAGGTACGCTCTGCATTAAAATTTTAATTTGTTTCTACCAAATTATTTAGTCCTACACACCTTGTGTTGTGATCACATACGTGTTTAAAATATCTAAAGTACACCTAGTTGGGTGTGACCATGGTCACACAGCCTCCTTTCCAATCGCGTGCAAAAATCTCATCCTCCATGTGTTTGCTTACCTATTGTTGAGTTATCGCTTAGTTGTCATGTCGTGTTTTGTTGTGTATCTTATGTTGTGTCTTGTGTCTTCCATTTTGTGTTGAAAGTCGTTGTTTATTTCATGTTTTTGTCTTGCATGTAGTTGTGTCTTTCACATGATTTGTAACCTAATATCATGTTCGGTGGGTCATACATCCTTGATCCTGTGTCCGTTATCATGAGTTGAAGGGTCTAGCTGTCCTACCCTTGTCCAATTATCCCTCACCTACATTTTCTCTCATTGTCACCTTCGGTCTACTTCTTTTGTATAGTTTATCCCTTGTTGTCTCACATCGTGCATTTTGCTCACTATCATGTCAAGGTTATCATCTAGTGGTTAGTCTTGAGTCGCATCCACGTGTCATTAGTGTTGTCGTGTCCAACTATCATCAAGTCTAGCATCGCATCTCAAGGGTTAATTTGGGTGTTACATATTGAGTGTTGTGTCCAAGCAATTAGTGTGGCGTCTAATCGAGGTTTGTTGGTCATATTAGCATTGGTGTCAATTGCTAGTTAAAAATTACTACCAAAAGTTATCAAAAAGTTGTTAACTTAAATTTGCTACCAAAAATTATCAAAATTTTGTTAACTAAAAAGGCTACAAAAAATAATTGCAATGAGACCTATCACTTCCATGTCGTAGTTGGAGTGACATTGAGAGTGGAAATTAAACCAAATTTTTGCCCAATGTCATAAGCATTTTGCAGAATCAAAGGCAAAACAGGGTCAAAGCAATTACTAGCGCATGAGTGGAAAGTGGAAAAAAGGACCAGACAGGTGACTATCAAGTTTCAAGGATCCAACCGAGAGGAGTTTGGAATCACCAAGAAGACCTCATAGAAGCAAAGGTACACAAAATTCTTCTTCTCCTATAGGAATTGTTAGCTATAACTCGGGTCATCCTTTGATTAAAAAAATGGCATCCAATACCTCCCCAAATTATTCCCATGAAAACATCACTCAAGTGGAAATAGGAAGTCCCAAGGTCTCTGATGAGATGTTACTCCACTTACTAGATAGTATTAATACCATGACTACCAATTTCAACCAAGTTTTCAACAAACAACCCCAACCAAATCCTCCTATTCCCAACCACTATAGTACTGACATTCATTATGAAGACTATACACACTGCAGAGGTCATAATAGTTAGTCCCCAAATCTCAACGGTGATAGATATAATGAGGATATGGGTAACAAAGAAGTGTCTGAGCAATAAAGAGGTTCTGATAGACCTTACCAAAATCACATCTAGCGACAAAGGAATAACGAGTAACAAGATAGGAACAATGTTCACCACCAACCAAGAGGTCCTACTGGCACCAATTATCCATGCATTGACATGCCAACTTTTGAAGGTCATGATCCACATGGGTGGATAGCAAAAATGGTGGGCATCTTGGACTTCTACCAATTTTGGGAGTCACAAAAATTTCCTTTTATGGCAACCAAATTAGGCACTGAATCTTATCAATGGTTTACATGGTTCAAACATGAGGACAAAAATTACAACCACTGGCAAGAGTTCTTAGATACCTTTCTTCACAGATTTGACGAAGGTCCCACAGGTTTCTACACAGTGTGATTCTTATCACTCAAACAGAAAGGATCGGTAGAGGACTATGTATCGAAATTTACTAGTATGCTTCACTATGCAAAAACATTACATCTAGAGTTGGTCATAGCAAATTTTAGAAATGGGTTGAAAGAAAATGTTAAAGTTGAAGTGGACATACAAAACCCATCCAGGTTAGACGAGTGCATTAGGATTGCCAAGTTGGCAGAAATGAAGATGCAATTGGGTACATCCACACGACGTGAATCATATGGTCGATCTCAATTTTGCAATAAATATTTTCATAGAAATGATCCACCATAAAGATACTTCTACTATAAATTTCGTACTCATCATCCAAAATATCAAGCATGCATACAAATACAGAACTTTCAAATCGAATATGCTAACAAGGAAGATGAAGACATAGAGGAACATAGCTCACCTGAGGATACCACAATCGAAGACCAGAGTGACCACGAGGAAGTTGTAGTTGAAGATGATACCATGACTATTTTAGTACATGCTCTCATGGGGTTATCCTCTCACCAAGGGAAAAGTTTTTTTTCAAATGATTTAAATGCTCCTTTGGTGTTCAAGAATTTGAGTACCTAGGTCATATAGTATCTCAAGAAGGTGTTAAAGTGTACCCCAATAAGATTAAGGTAATTCAGGATTGGCTTTTACCTAAAACCATCAAAAAACTGTGTTTTTTTTGGGTCTCACGGGCTATTATCACAAATTTATGTGTAGCTATGGTAAAATTGTGGGTCCTCTCACAACACTCACAAATAAGGAGACTTTTCATTGATCCGAAGTAGCTACTCAAGCCTTCGAGGATCTCAAAGAAGCAATGTATACTACTCCAGTTTTGGCAAATCCAAATTTTCACAAACCATTATTCATCGAATGTGATGCATCAAGAACAGGTATTAGGGCAGTATTAATGCAAGAAGTTCATCCCTTGGCATTCAAAAGTAAACAACTCTCAGGAAATAATTTGGGACAATCCACATAAGAAAAATAAATGTTGGCTATTCTACATGCAGTGGAGAAATGTAGGCACTACTTAATCAATAGTCATTTCATTATAAAAATAGATCATAGTAGTCTTAAGCATCTTTTGGAATAGAGGTTATCTTATCCAGAGCAAAACAAGTGGTTGACTAAATTGATGGGATATGATTTTGTCCAATAGTATCTCAGGACCATGTTATCAATGGGTGTCTCAATTACAGGAAGAATAGTTGTCCAATAGTGAAACAAATAAAATAATTCAAGAATTGTTAGTGGGTTCATCCAAGAATCCTCTTTTATCCTATGATGACAAAATATTATGCAAGAAAGATAGCATTTACATTCCACACAATTCGACAATCAAATCATGAATTCTCTATGAGTCACATACTTCTCCATTAGTCAAACATTCAGGTTTTTTGAAAACTTATATGCGAGTTAAACAATCCTTCTGTTGAAAATGATTAAATGTAGAGGTCAAGCAATGGGTAGCTGAATGTGAAGTGTGCCAACGTAATAAGGGAGAAACAGTCAAATCACTGGGGTTGCTTCAACCATTACCTATTCCAGATCGTCAACGGGAACATATTTCCATGGATTTTATTGAAGGTCTTTCTAAGTCAGAAGGAAAAATAGTAATTTTCGTGGTGGTTGATCGTCTCTCCAAATATGCCCACTTTCAGGATTTACAACATTTATTTTCATCAAGAAAACTGGCTACGGTATTTATGGATTCAATTTTCAAATTGCGTGGAATTCCCAAAAACATTGTAAGTGATCATGATCCCATATTTACTAGCAATTTTTTGAGAGAATTATTTCGACTTAGTGGTACCAAATTAAATATGTCTTCTGCATACCATCCACAAATATATGGTAAAGCAGAGGTAGTTAAAAAATGTTTAGGTACCTACCTAAGATGTTTTGTTTAGGATAAACAATATCAATGGAGTCAGTGGTTATCATTTTTAGAATTGTGGTACAATACTTCTTACCATTATTCCATCAAAATGTCTCATTTTGAAGCATTGTATGGAACTAAGCCACCAACAGTCACATATTGTGTACGAGGATATTTCAAGGTGGCCCAAGTAGATGATTGGTTTCAATAGCGTCAATCAATGCTCACCATTCTAAAAAACAATTTGGTCCATGTACAGAATCGTATGAAGCAACAATAGGACACACATCGTTCAAAAAGATAATTCAATATTGGTGATATGGTATTCTTGCATTTACAGCCCTACAAACAATTGTCACTAAAGATCAAGTCAAGTCAGAAGTTGGCTCCACAATTTTATGGTCCTTACAAAATTGTGTGTCACATTGGGGAAGTAGCATATCAACTAGAGTTACCCCATTCCTCACACATACATCCAGTGTTTCATGTTTCCTGTATCAAAAAGGTGATTGGCCAGAAAGTACAATCTTAGTCAAAATTACCAATGCTTTATGAAGAAGGGTGTATATCTCTCTAGCCAGAAGCTGTTGTACAAACCAGAACTCGTAAACTGAGATCTCGTTACATACAAGAATTTCTCATCAAGTGGCAGGACTTACCTGAAGAAGACGCTACATGGGAACATAAGAGTATTTTCCAAACATTTACAGCTTTGAGGACAAAGCTTTCCGAGGAGGGGATTCATGCTACGCACCAAACATAGCCATTGGCTATGTTGTCCAAGAGAAGGATTTTTAATATATATTACGTATGTTGATTTAATTTAATCATCTATATTTTATTCATAATTCATCTGCGATCTCGCATTTGGCCTATACGGTGGGGAGCTACCTTCCTTGAGTGGCAAGATTTGAAATATTATTTATCTAATTGCATAATTCATTAATTCATTGATTTGGTTAATATTTTTTCTATCATCCGTGAGATTTAATATATTTAAGGACTGCATTTGGATATTGAAAACTAGGGATAAGTCATATCCCTGCAATTACCTACACCAAATTCTTTTGCAACTAGCAAATTCACTATATGATTTTGCTCTCTGGGAATATAAATCATATAAAATGCTAAGAACTTATCATTTCATCAAGGATGACTTGTTTATATTATTTTAGCCTTGGATGCTTAACTTGATATTTTCCTTTCACTTGCTAAATTATAAGTTTTACATCTCCACTAATAATCAAGTAGTTGATGATTTATTCCTTAGCCTTACAAATAAAGCCTCATACCCTGCAAAATTATTGGTATAGGGGAAATGAAGTCGGTATGATATGCCTAGGTAATTTCCTTTAATTTCAATCAAATTTACCCCAATACCAGCCCTATTCTGTGATTAGGCCCCATCAAAGATCATAGTCCACATTTCACTAGTTAGAATCCTATTAGATTTAGCATCAACCTTTGGTCTTATCTTTGGATTCATATCTTTCGCTTTAGGGAATTCCACAAGAAATGTGTATTCCAGATATAATATATTCCCATCTCTTTCTCCTCAATGGAATTGACATGATTGATCATGGTGTCAACATGTCTCTTCAATTCAATAGAGTATTTATTAAAAGGTTCTCTTTTAAGAGTAACATTCTCTTTTCTTGATAAGGGGATGGTAGCATAAGATCAATCTAATTAAATGGAGCCTCCTAATTTTTGAACCCAGTGTCTACATAATAGTAAGGAGAAGAAGGGGTCAACATCCACTACCGTGACATTCATGACTATACCTTTCTTAGGATATTGATTTAGGTACACAAGTAGACAATGGAAAATTGATAGGTCAACAAGAGAGTGTTGGCAAATCAATGCAGTGGGTAACATAAAGTTAATGTAACAGTACAATGGTTTAACAGCGGGTCTGCATTCATGCAGGGCTTAGCCAACCTCATCAAATCGCTATTTTATCATTGGTACCTCACACTTTTTAAACCATAACAAAGCCTCCCATATGAAATATGTGGGATTTTGATCCTATAATTGTGAAAAATAAATGAGAGAATAAATGGTTAAGTCATCATAGAATATGCCATGTGTCAAATGATCTATCATCAAAAAACCAACCAATCAAGTTGTAAATAATGACGATGGGTTATCAACACCATGCAAATTGATCAATCTAAGGCTTTTGAATACCAATGACAAGCTCACTAGACTGGTCGTTCTTCTTTTCAAGAGTTGATGCTTGTGAACGCCTATTAGCACCAAAGAATCTCACATGTGGGATAATACCCATAATGGTTATCAAACACAACTACCAAAAAAAATTCAAAAATTGTAAGAGATTCATCGAGAAAATACTTGAATTGGCCAAAATTAATGTTCGTCGAGAAGATTATAGAGGGAGAGGATTTTTGCTTGCAATATTATTGTATGAGTAAATTTTGGGTCAAAAATGACCTTTCTTGCTTCGTCAGAACTGACACTAGGGTGCTCATCATTAGGGAATGTCGAGAGTAACAGGTGCTCAAAACCAAGGAACTTTGAGAGGAATAGGTCCTAGTCATCGAGGAATGTCAAGAGGAGTAATCTAATGATCACCAGGTTAGGAGCCAAAAGTAGGCTATGGGTGGTTGGTGGACGATCAAGAATCGGGCTAAGAATGGTTAGTAGAAGGTCAGGAAGCAATCGAAGGTAGTCGAGAGCAATTCGATGATGGGTCGCATCATCAAAAATGATGGTCAACTAATAGGTGGTTAGGTTGCTGGCAGACACCTAGAGTGGCACTAGTATCAGGTAAGGAGTGCTTGATTCAAGCTATAAAACCTTAAGAAAAACAATTTAATATTACTATTAATATGTAAAATTAAACTTTAATTTATCCTTATTTTATCCCTCAAATTGGAGTATACTAGCCCAAACTTCTCCAAATTTTGTGCATGGAGGCAAATTGACTCAACAAAGCTAACAAAGGGCCAATTTGGGACCTAAAATTAGGAATTTGGGAAAATTTTGCTAAGAATTTAGGCATCTAATTCTAGCAACAAAAGGGGAGCTTCTAAGACTTGCATATGCAAATGCAAACCCAATTTGAGCATGATCTAAACCAGGTAGTCTAATCCCACCCATGGTTGATCCAAGGCTCTGATACCAACTACTATGAAACAAGAAGAAAACTAGAATTTGCAATGAAAAATATGCTTAAATAACCAATTACACAACCATAATATTCCAATTTTAGAATATGCTTAGCCATAAGTTATAGTTAAGCTAAGATGCTAACAACATCTAACTATGCTAACAAATCCAATTTGCTAATTCTCACTAAGAAAACAAACTAACAAATGTGATCTAATGGAAGCTTCACATGGGTGCAAAGGGGTAAAATAATAAGCCAAATATATCTAGCTAATAATATTTCTAGCTAGAGTTCCCCGAGGGCTAGGTGGATTGGTAAGTGCTTGTTTGACCAAGAACTTATCAAGAAGACACCTAGGTTCAAACCTTGGGGGAAGCCTGTTTGCAAAGGTAGTAGTCTAATCTGAATTCTTTGAGTGTGCACCAAACCAATTATGACGATACAAATCCTCAGAGTTCAATGGTCCCCTTCACATTAGGTCAATAATAACGAGGCATAATAGGTTTGGTGGGAGCAGCCCCTATGGTTTGAACCCTATGCTTGTCAATTACTAAAAATAGTGTGGTTGTGACCAACTCTCCTATGTAAACGAGATATATATATATATATATATGTGTGTGTGTGTGTGTGTGTGTGTGTGTGTGCACGCCTAGCTAGAAAAAATAAAGTAATAAGCCTAGGAATTAAACTAAACCTAAGACTAAATGATATCCTCATAATTTAGGGGGAGAGATAGTTTATATTTAAGATAATGGAGTGATGTTGTAAAAGAAACTATTAAAAATATTCTAATGTGGGTTAGAATTTTTGAACTTCCATATCAACCTATCAATAAGGATTTTTTGAAGAATATTTGTAATACCATGGGGTGTTCATCATAGAGGGACCACCTACTAAGTAGTGAAAGCATATTTTATATACCTATATATGTGTTATTATGGATGTTTCAAAACCTTTGCCATAATCCATTAAGATTATATTTGGATCAAGAGAATAGGATCAATAAGTGGATTATGAAAATGTTGCAGTTTGAAGCCACAAATGTTATGATATTGGACATTTGGAAAGAGATTGCATAGTGAAAATGATGGAGAAAGAGGCATAAAGGAACAAACCTACATTTTAGGGTTTCTAGGGAAACTTAAAGAAGAAAGTGCTTTTGAGGTTATTCCTTTCACTTCATATTCTTTAGAATAAAACAAACCTATAAAAGAAAAGTCTCGTTATGAATAGTGTAAAAAAATTGAAGAGATTGATGAAAATAATAGTGTTAGTGGGAATAAAAAAATTATAGGAAGACTTAATAAATAAAACTTAGAGGGATACTGATATGGAAAAACAAAAGTAAATATCACAAGATTTAACAATAATTGGGGCTAATCCCATAAATGAAAACAAAAGTGATGATATAAAGGATATCTTGTAATATTAGGGGAATTAATAATACCCCTAAAGAAAGAGGTATTAAGGAATTCATAGGTTGTTATAGCCAACATATTTATGGAAAAGACAATTTTGTAGTAAATATTTTAGCAATTTGTGTTGTTGATATTTGGATTTATAAAATTCAAATTTTGGAGGACAATTGGTCAAGTGAGATTTATCTCTTAATGCAAATGATATAGAGTTGATTGAGAAAACTTAGCAATTTGAAGAAGATGAAGAATATATTTTTTAGAAACACTAATGAATAATATCTTTGATAAAAATGAAAGTTGTATATGGTTTAATTAACTTAACAACAATATAATTAGAGCAATGTAATGTTTTTTTATTTTGATGAGATTGGTCCCCAATATAATTCATACATAGCTTATTAAAAAAACATAGTTCAATTAATGAATGTAGTGGGATTTGGGATTTGTATATGATCAATGTGATGAGAATAAAATGGGAAAGGTTTCTTGAAGGACCACTTAGTTATGCTTTTCCATTCTCCTCTACGTTACTTCGATGAGGGTCGTTGATCATTCATCATTTAGTAATTATATGTCAGTCTAGGGTGGTGTCCAAAGGCTGTATACGATAGGAGGTGTCACAGTTGCAGGTTCAGTTCATTCAAGAACATGATTTTATTGGTAGGTCTGTTAGCAATGTTGGGGGTTGTTGTAACTTCCTAATTTCTAACAAAGGAAATCAAATTGCACAATCTAAAGTTGAATTTAAATTGCAAGAAAATGAAACTATAGAATCTAAAATTGACAAGAAATAAAATGTTGTTGAATTGACTAAAAAGCAAATTGCAGGAAAGTAAACTGTAGAATGGAAATTCACACACATGCTTGTAGAAATTAAACCAATGATAAAACTCACAATTGTTTGAACATAAGTTGAATCTGAGAAACCAAATTAACATTTATTATAGTAAAACTAAAAATGATATAATTTTGGAAATTGCAAAAAATGCTAAAAATGATGCCATTATAGGTCAAATGCTAAATACTGTTCTAAAACATGATTGAAACTATTCTATATGCTATGGTACAATTCTAGAATGAAACTAATTCTACAAATAAATATTGACAGAATTCTATTGATCTGCTGTAGCAAGAAATCAACAAGAATTTTCTGTCACTATGCTACCCTTCCTCTGATCTTGCAAGTGGCCCTTGCTTCCAGAACCAGAAGAGGGTGAAGAATTATACTAGGTAAATTAAATTTGCACTATCAACCATCAAATTCTAATAAAATATAAAGAATGCACCTTTTATTCCATCTAAAACTGCATTACAGTACTACAGGAAAAATCTGCAATTTACTGTAATGCTACAAAGACTTTATCTTCTGCTAATAACTATATCCTATTCCTCTATATCTATTTCTCCATATATATATATATATATATATATATATATATATATATATATATATATATATATATATATATATATATATATATATTATGATCAACCGTGTTTGGGAGCTTTATTTATAAGACAAATTTGATATATCTATTTGCTAAGTTTCAAGGATTTCCAACTATTTACAAAACAGTTTCCTGGAATGCAAGGTTATAATTTGTCAACCTTTATCCCTTTATCCCATATGGTCCGCCTATGGTGAAGGAACAGAGTCCAAATAGGGTGGACTAACCGCTTGGTCAATTTCCAATCATGCTTTCCATGGTTTTGGGGCATTTTGACCATTTTTTGTTGTTCCTGCACTATTCCCTATTCCTGCGCCGCTTATTCCTGCGTTGTTCCAAAATAATAGTAGGTGACAATTCGTTGCTTATCTGTGCTCCAAATGCATAGGGAGGAAGTTTTTGACCATTTGGATTGTTTTCCCTTATCTTATACACCCTTCTACATTGGTGGCATGTGCTGGAGTGACTGATTCTAAGCCTTGTTGTATATGTACAGTTGGCTGGAACTGTCACAGTCACAACATGTTTTCCTGCACAGTCAGCTACAGTGATCAAGTTATTGGCGCATTTTTCTATTTGAATTAGTTTAAACAAAGGAACACAATATTTTTAAGCACTAGATATTCAACAAGGTCTATATTATGATTCTAAATTACTACAATACTATTGATTAATTAACTGAAAATAGGTGAAATTGTAGTAAAAATAGTCAAATAGAGTATATGCACTTTGTCATTTCAGAATTTTCAAACACCATTATATAATGCATTTTACCCATAATTAACATAAAAACATAGTAAAAAGGGTGAGTCAAATAATTATAATGTATCAAAAAGTGTCCATGGATGAGGTAATTCCCGACCTCATCATTCCTCCAAACTTATGGTAATGCATGCCCTCATGCATTCTGTGCAGCTACAGAGGCACACAGATCTAGGTCTAGATATCTCTCATGAAATTTTAACCATGTGCCACCAATGTCATAGAATCCTCTGATTGCTTTTATGGACTGAAATCACTATTGGAAGTGCATATTAGGTTGTGGGTCATTATCAAAGAAGTAGGGGACAGGAGTGATAATTATAGGCATCCTGTATCTCAAACCTATCCAAAGCTCCTTGATTTCTAAGATAATTCAAATAATGCCTTCTTCCCTTCTCCTTGACAACAGCAAATTAGTGGGAGAAATTGGCTCTCATTTTTGTAGAGAGATAGATAGCTCACCCCATCTGTTTTTACAGGCTGCCAAAGCATCATTAAAGAAGTCTGCATAAAAACTCTAAAACTGAGTTATACATCTCTGAAGGTTCCCTAGATAGAGTTGTTTAATTCTGGTATTTTGCATGAAGGTATAATGATTACTTGTACAATCCCTATGATTCAGGGGAGCGGGCCTCATAAGTAAAACATCTTGTGATTCCAATTCTTTAGTTGATTTCTTTTATGTGTCCCAATAGATATGATTTTGCAGAGTGGACATGAAGGCTTTCAGCTGTAAGTCACCTGTATAAATATGAGGCATAAACATACTTTCTGTTGGAAAAAATAAATTATGCAAAAATAACTCACATAACAGGTTTTGCTGCTTTGCTGGACTCTAAACAAATGCCTCCACAAACTTTCCAGGAGTTTCCAACTGATGAGTAATCTCAGAAGCAAGTCTCATGATTTTCCAGTGAAGGCATCTCTCCTTGAGTAGGAGGCTATAAAACCTAGCTAGTCTTCTGCATTGTATTGCATATTCTACAATCTGGCATACATCCTACACTTGTGTTTTTAACCTATTAATTTATGTTTTCTTCTCTGCTAATTTGGCTGTTGCAGAGTTCAAAGTGGCAACCTTTCCCTTTAACTGATGACACTGGGTCATCCAATATGCTAGTTCTTCATTGTACCTAGTTAAAGACACTGTGTCTGGGGGCCTCACAATGGGTTGCATTTGTGCCACTATATTTACTTGTACACCAACTTCCACAGTTGGTGTTGCCAAAGGCAAATATGTTTGTGTTCCTTGTTCAGTTGTAACTGTAATAATTGGATTTAATTTAGTAGAAACAAGAGGAGAGAGTGTGGATACCTGGTCTTGAGCTGCAACCTCTTGTTCCTCCATAGAAAGTGTTTGTGTTTCCTACTGAAGGGTAGTGTCATTTTTCATCAAAATTCTTGATGGATTTTCATGTTGAATCATACTATCAAATATTTCTATTCTTGCTTCTTCTCCAATAGGTGATCTTTGTGTAGGTGTTGTGTTAGCCTCTAATTGTTTAGTTAAATCCAAGAGGATATGTGCCCATTCATCAGTTTATGCCTCTGCTAACCCTGTAGATTGATGTTACAGATGAAATAATTTGTTCTACAGATCTTGAATTTACTGTTGAAGTAGAGAAATTTGTTGATCTTTATGTTTTATGGCATCTTCAGCCTGTTCAATCCAATGGGTCTGGGTTTTAATGACACTCTTTGTAGCATGCAATTGAGTGTGGATATCAATTTCTTCTGCAGACTCAGACTCAGAATATTTCTCAGACGCACTGGAGTGTGCACATCAACCTCAGTTGGTTCAAAATCAAAATTCAAATGCTCCTTAGGATCAGAGTCAGCATAAGCAACTAGTGGATGTATAGGGATTATTGGAGTTTCTTCCATAGTTGTGTCTAGTTCCATTGGCTATATCCCTTTGTCTATAATTTTTTTTTCAATGTCTTTTTCCTGTGCATCTTCTGTTCTAACTTATCTTTCACTTGATAGACTAATTGGGTCTATGATATTTATTGGTATTTCTGGCAGGGTTTTAACTTTTTGAAGTCTAGAAGACCTTCTTAACCCTGTAGAACCTAGATATTACGTAGCCAGTGCAGTTTTCGGATGTTCTGGAGCAACTACAGATTTTGTTGTTGATTCAAGAGCAGATATAGGTTTTACTATTAATTCCGGAGCAGATGCATATTCACTTGAACTCCCAATTTCTCTGTTGGGTTGTACAGTTTCTACAAATATTACCCTCCTTTTCAATTGGGAACCATATGTGGATGCTTGTTGTTTTCTAGTTCATGAAGATGGGGGACCATCGGGAGAAGGGGAAATTCTACTCTTAGAGGGCTTTGGATTAGGGTTTTCTTCATATTCTTCCTCTATTTCCTTTTCCTCTGGTGCAGAGTTAGAATCATTTATTTATGCCCAAGGAGAGAAGAAGTAGTCAAAATTCCTAGGGTTTCCCCTAAAGTGATACCTACAAATGAGCTTGATGAGACCATGGTGTTTAGGGCTTCCCTTCCTTGCTTGGTATTTTAGGGCCATAGCTTTTAGATCCTGATAAAGATATAAGGGAATATTGACCCTATATTCTGGTTTGATTTATCCATGGCACAGATGGTTGAGAATACAAAGGTGTGGGCCAAATACAACAAGAAATTGGCCATCACAAGTAATGTATCTCATAACCCATATTTCAACTTCGTCCCAAGGGGATGGTAAACTAGGTATTTTTACCCCCTTAAAAACATTCTGATGCATCAAGAATTCAATTTGTCCATCCCCTTCTTTCTTAAACTGATTAACTAGGTCAACTAAAATATTTCTCCCAGTTTTCACAATCTACAAACCCTGAAGGGGTAATTCAGTGATTTGGTTGAGTATCTCGGGAGTTACTTGGATGGTCATCCCGCTAATGTGTACTCGGTTGTTGCGAAAGGTGCATGCGAAATATGTCGCCAAGCCCTCTGAATAACCATCAAATTTTCATAGGAACGACATAAATCCCCCATCAGTAAAGATTTGCAGAGATGCATGATCGTTCTCCAGGTAGCTGATATTTTCAGGTTCGGCTCTGATTTTCTTTCCACCCATGGTGTAGTCTTATGCCTTCTATTTTGTGGTGTCTATGAATTTTTGGATGGTACGATATTGCATCTATTTTTAGGGTTTTAATCATTTTAGCAGGAATAATTATAGTAGCACAAGAACTGCTTCGAAACATGCAGAGTAATCAGGATAGGTGATGTGGCAGCGTACGTGAAGTTGTCAACCCTTAATTTTGCTCATTCTTGTTATGGAAGCCAGCTATCAGATGCCACCTTGAATCTGAGACCTGTCCTTTTTCTTCCCAAACCAATTAAATCACTGTAAGCCATGTGTCACAGAATTTATTGCACAAAACTTCATTCCTACGCTTAGTGATTTATTTCGGAGCATAGAGTAAACTGGTCTATTCCTGCGCTTAATAAGTTATTCTGGCACTTATACATAGCTCGTTCCTGCACCTAAAACATAAACAGCTTATTCCTGCGCTTGATGAATCATTCCTACGCTTTAGAATATAAACAGTTTATTCCTGCGCTTCCCTTTTTTATTCCAGCACACTTTTGTCAGAGCAGAACTAGGCAGAGGCATTTTTGAAACACTGACAAGAACTTTCCATTTTTGATTCCCCTTTTATATGCTTTATACTAATAAAGGATATATACACTATATACTAATGATTTACATTATTCAAAAAATGAAAAAGACACATACCTGTTATAACCATTTTTATCTACATTTCGAGGTGCTCCTGCTGAGATTTCTAGCTAATCAATCTTTGAACTAAGGTAGGTGCAATCTAAAAATAGATGAAACAACGGTCATGAGACAAGACCAAACAATGATGGTGAAACCAACTAGGTAAACATGTCGAAACACCGATTTTCATGTAAACCCAACTCAGGAGCACCTCAAAGAGGTTTTCATTTCCTGAATTTTTATTGTTTTTTTTTTATATTGTGTCAATCTGTTGAATTTGATATGGAAGAAGTGTTTTCTTCCCACATGTGTACATCCAAATTTTCCACTTGCTTGAGAAATTCTTCCCTGTTGTGTGGTTTGTGGTACATATGAATATGATGTCCATTCGCCAATAACTTGTGTCGTGGGTCATAAATAGGTGTACGATGAACAACTCCATTGTCAAACACTTCCTCAATTTGGTATGGTCCAAGCCATCTGGTCTACAACTTTCTAGGGAAATCCTTGTATTGTGAATCAAACAACAAGGCCCAGTCACCTTGCTAAAATTTTTGTTGTTGTATGTGACTATCATGCCACATCTTTCATTGTGCTTGGATTATCTCTGTCTGATGTAGTTCATCCATGCGTAGTTCATCCAATGCATCAAGTTGCAGAATGCGATCTTCTTGTGCCTGTGATGGATCAATACCTAATTCCAAAGCATTTTGAAGAGTTAGTATTTCAAAATCAATAGGCAAAAGAGGTTTTTTTCCATAAACTAATTCATATGGCATAAATCCAGTGGTAGATTTCCAAGTGGTATTATAAGCCCAAATAGCTTCTGGTAACTTGTCCAGCCAATTTCTTCTATGGACTACTATGGTTTTGGTCAGAATTTGTTCTAATTCCCTATTAGTGACTTCAACTTGGCCATTGGCTTGTGGATGATAATGTGAGGACTTTCTATGTTTGAATTGATAGAGTTGAGTGAAGGCTTCAATAACTTTTGAAGTAAACTGGGGTCCTTGATCTGTAGTGATGGATTGTGGGGCTCCAAAATGCAGAAAATATATGAATACAGAAAATCAGCAACTTTTTCTTCTCGAGCATGCTTAAAGGCACGAGCCTCTACCCATTTGGTAACATAATCAGTACATACCAAGATATGCACTTTGCCTTGGGAAGGAGGATTAATGGATCCTACGAAATCTAAACCCCATCTTTCAAATGGTTCCATTCCTATTTGAGGTTGTAATGGCATTTCATTAGTAAAGGTAGGTTTTCCCATTTGCTGGCAGGCATCAAAATGTCTAATGTACCTTTTTACATCTTTATGCAAAGATGGCCAATAGTATCTAGTACCCAAAATTTTGTGAATAGTGCTTTTGATTGAATAATGCCCTCCTGATGGTTCATCATGGCATGCTCGTAGGATATCATATACTTCATCCTGGCAGATACACCTGCATAAAACATGATCATGACTGCATTTAAATAGTAATCCTTCTATCCATTTAAAAGAAGAGCTTTGCTTGATTAACTATTTCTTTTGTTTAGGGGTAAAGTGAAGAGGAATCTTCCTTGTAGCTAAGTAATTAGCTATGTCTGCAAACCATGGAGATTGTACAAAAATAGCAAACAACTTTTCATCTAGAAAGGTATCTTCCACCACTTCTCTTGTATCTGCATTTGGTATTCTTGACAAGAAATCTGCAACTACATTAGATTTCCCAAGTTGTTCACTATGGTAACATCAAATTCTTGCAACATAATCAACCAACAAATAATTCTTGCACTAACCAATGGTTTATTCATCAAATATTTGATTGCAGCATGATCCGTATGGATGAATACTTGGTACCCTATGATATAGTGTCAAAATTTGTTAATAGCATAGATTACAGCCAAGAATTATTTTTTAGTGGTAGTGTAGTTTTTCTCAACTCCTGTCAAGTTTTTACTGATATAATAAATGTCATAATGTTCCCCATTTTCAATCTGTCCTAACGCAGCCCCAATAGCAGTATTGGAAACATCAGTTTGAATATGAAAGGGTAACTCCCAATTAGGACCTCTTAGTATAGGTGGAGTGGCTAACTTCTCCTTTAAGTCTTCAAAGGATTTTTGACATTCAGAAGACCAAACAAATTCAAAATCTTTCATGAGTAATGCAAACATGGGATTCGCTATGGTACTAAAATTAGCAATGAATCTGCGATAAAAACCAATGTGTCCTAAGAAACTGCGTACATCAGTCTGAGTTTGTGGATGAGGGAGGTTTTTGATGACTTCAACCTTCTTAGGATCAACCTTGATTCCATAAGAAGAGATATGATGTCCAAGAATAATTCCTTACCCCATCCTTAAGAAGCATTTCTCAGGATTAAGAGAGAGGTGGTATGTTTCATAGTGAATCAACACTTTTTCAAGCTATTCTAATGCATATTCAAAACTATCTCCAAACACTATGAAGTCATCCATATAAATTTCAACACTTTCATTTGTTAAATCAGAAAAAAATTGCTAAAACAACTCTCTGAAATGTTGTTGGAGCATTACATAACCCAAAGGGTAAAACCCTGTAAGCAAAGGTTCCCCAAGGACATGTAAAGGTAGTCTTTTCCTAATCTTCTGGCACAACTTGTATCTGGTTATACCCGCTGAAACCATCAAGAAAACAAAAAAAATTCTTTCTAGCAAGGGTATCCAATACTTGGTTTATGAATGGTAATGGGAAATTATCCTTATGTGTGACCTTATTTAACTCCCTATAGTCCACACATACTCTCATTTTACCATTTTTCTTTGGAACAATGACCAGTGGTGAAACCCTATAGTTCCATGCAAAAGCTTGAACATTTTTTTGTAAGACTGCAAACAATTTGGTTTCTTGGTCCTTAGTTAGCTAGTTATTAATGTTCAAAAATTTACCTGGTTGTATTTCAATTTGTTTGATCCCTGGATGGACAGAACTAGTTGCTTCATAGTTCTTGATTAATGCATTTAATGGACAATGATGTGGCTACAAAGTATGAAATACTCTAGAATCTGTCTCAGAGATGATACCTGATGGAATCAGAGGACATTTGAAGGTGTTAAGGAGATGCTGATGCCATCCATATGGTAGTATGAATGATATTTCCTGACTAGGCATGGATGATAGAAGTTCTAAAATTTGTTCCTCCTCTTTCCACAACAACTGATGAACAAGAATTTGATCATCAGTTAGTCCTTCTGATTGTAATTTTTCAATTAGGACAGTTTCATTCTCGAATATTTCTCTTTTTGGTGTAGTGATTTCCTCAATATGTTCCTTCACTACAACTATAGCCAAAGTGGCAATGGTTTCTTGTTCTTCATCAGATTAAAGATACCAAATTTGTCCAAAAAATTTATTTGAAGGTTGAGCTGGTGGATACAAAGAAATTTTCTTCAGGTCAACACCATTAGAAATGGTCATTTCCCCTACATCGTAGTCTATAAAAGCAGTTGCACTAGCTAGCCAAGATCGTCCTAGAATGATAGGGTATCCATTGACTGAATTTCTAGGCTGCAACACTAAGAAGTCTACAGGATATTCCCAAGAAGAGACTTCAATGGCTACATATTCTAGGATACCTTCTAGTTTAGCAACTGACCTATCTACCATTTCCAAAACTGTGGTGGTAGGACTAATATTTTTGAGCTGTAGTTTTTACATTATGTCCTTAGTCATTACATTAATTGCAGCTCCACGATCAATTAGCACATTAGGGATTTGCTTAACCCAATAGTAATTGTAACTATTGGACTACCTGGGTCACTATACTTGGGAGGAACTAGTTTCCCAGACAATAAATCAATTAATTTTCCTTCTACCTGAACAGTTTTAGGAAAGGCCTTTTTTTTACCAAGTTTCTTGATACATAACTCCTGAATAGTCTTTTTGATTAAAGGCACATCCCTTATTGCTTGTAACAAAGGGAGATAAATTGACATATTTTTAAGTTCTGTCACTAATTCTGATTAAGGGGCAGTATCAATATGATCAAATCTTTCAGGGTATGGTAATGCTACTGGAGAAGATTCCTGTATTTTTTTGTTATTTCTTCTTCTTTTTTTGCACTGTCTCTTGATTTGGAGGTTCTTATTTCTCACTAATTTCTTCAATGGTGGGTGGAACGGGTTCAGGTAAAACCTTTCTCGGATGTAGCTGGATATTACTATAGTCAAGTACATGAACTACAGAAGAGTCTTCAGACTCAGCCTCATAAACAGGGACTATATGTCTGGTATTATTTGGGTTAGTCACAGGCTGAGCTGGGAGTGGAGGTTGTTTCATTGGTTGTGTTTGTTGATGTTGTGCTCTTCCCTAAAAATTTGTATTAGGAGCGGGTAGCAATTTTTGAGCTTGCCCTTGATACCTTTGTTGTCCTTGATATGGTGGATATTGTTGTCCCCATATTTGTCCTTGTTGTGTCCATTGTGGATGAATTGTATGCCAAGATGGGTTCATCCACCCAGAATGTGACCAATATGGAGGAGCTTTCCAAGGTTGGTTCCAAGGTTGTGCAGAGACTTCTACATGTCCCCATGGCATATTCATATTCCAAGGAGGTTGTCCCCAATTTGGAAACCAAGGAGCATTGGGATATTGTGCATAGCCACCACCGAATCTCTGCCCAATAGCATTAAGTTCTGTTTGGGTGCCCAAAATAGATTTTAGATGAGGCAACAAAGGACATTTATCTGTTGAGTTTTACTTGGAACAAATTCCACAAATAGAAGTTTTGTTTAAATGGCAATCCTGCAAGGCATGCTTATTTCTACATCTCGGGCAATAAATTGCCAAAGGTGGTGTAGAATTGGGTTTTATGTTTCTCTCACCTAATGCAAAATTAAGTTGAACAAGGATATCAGTTTTTAAATTAGCCATTTCCTCCATCAACTCCTTTATGTCACTATTGCCAAAATTTTGCTTCTTTCTTCGTTGGTGAGTGCGGGAATAATTTTTGCATAACTCCACAATATCTTCAATGTCAAGTTGATCTATGTCTCCTCCCATTAAATCTAACACTTCCCTAGATTCATCCTGCAATCCTCTTAAGAAGATAGGCTTTAAGAAATTTGGTTCTACAGGACCACATCTCTTTTGGACAAAGGCAAAGCGATCAAGATAATCCTCTAAACTCTCATCTTCTTCTTGCTTGATCTGAAACAACTCATCTTTCTTGTTTCGTACTCTACAATAATCTTGATATTTATGTAATAATGCAGTCTCCATGTCATCCCAAGTACGGATTGAATTAGGTTCAAGATTACTCATAAACCATTAGAGAGCAGCATCCTTAAGCGTGGAAGGAAATAATTTCAATTTTTTATTATCATTTATGTAGTCATAAGTTTGACATAACACTTTAAATTCAAACAGAAATTGATCAGAATCTTCTAAAATAGTTCCCTTAAAAACTGGCAATATGGATGGAGAAATATTTTTAATGGAAGCATCTAGGATCCAACTGTATGGGGTATTCAAAATTCCTAGGAGGATCATCAGCATCATTATGCCCACCTGGCGGTGGTGTTGCTCCTGCCATAGTTGTTTTCTTTCTTGAGTCTAATGTGGATTGTTCAGGCTTAGGGGTATTTCTAGCAGCAAGTACTTCAAAAAGTTCTTGTTCTAATATTTCCAAAGATTCAGTTGATAAAGAAGGTATTTCTTGCTTAAGTCTCTTAGGGATTTCATACACAGGAAATTCTTCACCTGATCATGAAGAACACCTTGGTGGTGTAGAACTGGTTCTGATAAACCTCCCTCTTTTGTCTCTTGGCCTATGCATTCATGCCTATTCACTAAATAAATTGAAATGCAGTATTTCAAAAATTGTAACACAACTCTTGACCTGGTTCACTTTTTCTAACAACATCGTGTTTTCCCAGGCAACGGTGCCAAAAATTATGAGGGTCGTTGATCATTCATCATTTAGTAATTATGTGTCAATCTAAGGCAGTGTCCAAAGGTTGTATACGATAGGAGGTTTCACAGTTGCAGGTTCAGTTCGTTCAAGAACAGGATTTTATTGGTAGGTCTATTAGAAATGTTGGGGGTTGTTGTAACTTCCTAATTTCTAACAAAGGAAATCAAATTGCACAATCTAAAGCTGAATTTAAATTGCAGGAAAATGAAACTGCAGAATCTAAAATTGACAAGAAATAAAATGCTGCTAAATTGACCAAAAAGAAAATTGCAGGAAAGTAAACTGTAGAATGGAAATTCACACACACGCTTGTAGAAATTAAACCAATGATAAAACTCACAATTTTCTGAACATAAGTTGAATCTGAGAAACCAAATTAACGTTTATTGTAGTAAAATTGAAAATGATATAATTATGGAAATTGCATAAAATTTTGAAATGATGTCATTATAGGTCAAATGTTAAATACTATTCTAACACATGATTGAACCTGTTCTAGATGCTATGGTTCAATTCTAGAATAAAACTAATTCTGCAAATAAATGTTGATAGAATTTTGCTGATCTGTCATAGCAAGAAATCAACAAGAATTTTTTGTCACTATGCTGCCCTTCCTTTGATCCTGCAAGTGGCCCTTTATTCCAGAACCATAATAGGGTGAAGAATTATACCAAGTAAATTAAATGTGCACTATCAACCATCAAATGCTAATAAAATCTGAAGAATGCACCTTTTATTCCATCTAAAACTGCATTACAGTATTGTAGGAAAAATTTGCAATTTACTGTAATGCTACAAAGACTTTATCTTCTGCTAATAACTATCTCCTATTCCTCTATATCTATTTCTCCATATATCTATCTATATATATATTATGCTCAACCGTTTTAGGAGCTTTATTTATAAGATAAAGTTGATATATCTGTTTGCTAAGTTTCAGGGATTTCCAACTGTTTACAAAACAGTTTCTTGGAATGCAGGGTTATAATTTGTCAACCTTTATCCCTTTATCCCAGCTAGTCCGCCTATGGTGAAGGAACAGAGTCCAAATAGGGTGGACTAACCGCTTGGTCAATTTCCAATCATGCTTTCCATGGTTTTGGGGTATTTTGACCATTTTTGGTTGTTCCTACGCTATTCTCTATTCCTGCGTCGCTTATTCCTGTGCTGCTCCAAAATAACAGGCAAGTGACAATTTGTTGCTTATCTGTGCTCCAAACGCATAGGGAGGAAGTTGTTGACCGTTTGTATTATTTTCCCTTATCTTGTACACCCTTCTGCATTAGTGGCACGTGTTGGAGTGACTGATTCCAAGCCCTGATGTATATGTACAGTTGGCTGGAACTGTCACAGTCACAACCTGTTTTCCTGCACAGTAAGCTACAGTGGACAAGTTCTTGGAACATTTTTCCATTTGAATCAGTTTAAATAGAGGAACACAATATTTTTAAGCACCAGATATTCAACAAGGTCTATATTATGATTCTGAATTACTACAATACTACTGATTAATTAACTGAAAATAGGTGAAATTGTAGTAAAAATAGTAAAACATAGTATATGCACTTTGTCATTTCAGAATATGCAAACACCATTATATAATGCATTTTACCCATAATTAACATAAAAACATAGTAAAAAGGGTGAGTCAAATAATTATAATGTATCAAAAATTTTCCATGGATGAGGCAATTCCCGACCTCATCAACTTCGAGACTAGGAGCAATTTGTGTACACTTCATGTTTAATGGATTAGTTAAGTAACACCTATATTTCTCCTACGATACTTCTTTGTATAAGCTTAACCTTAATCTAGACCTAATGCAACAGTCAAGGCATAAAGCTAAAATTACTTTTTTATTTCAATAAGGAAATTACAAATTTTCTTTTAATAGGCAAGGGTGCAATAAGATGCAACAAACAAGTCCTAAGATATATCTATATACAATTTTGATTTATGCTAAAGCTAAGATATTAAGTTGATCCCTAATATGATTAAGATTAAACTAGTTTCCCCTTTTCTTTTTGTCTATTTTGCTACTAAACAAAATAAACCTAGTTTAAATGGACAACAAACAAAATATAAGTCCTTGATGCTTAAAAGGTAGAGTTATGGGGGCAAAAGAACCTATTTTTTACCATAGAGACAAAATCATCACCAGTCCACAAAAGTGCCATTGGTGCTATCGCCTGTCGATGGTGCTATCATTTAATCTATAAAATAGGTAGAAAAAAGCCTTCCATCTTCTCATTGTTTTTCATCTTCAAGCAATGTAATTGGCTCTATAGGTACATAATTTGGTTATAATACTTAGACTCGAACATTGTACTAATTTTGGCCCATGCATCCCTCACAATTACAACATCACAAATGTATAATTAGATCTAATCAAACACACTAAACATTATGATTAATTTAGCTTTTTGATCAACTTGATCATTTTTGGTTCATCTAGGTTAGCGATATTTCTTGCATAGCACCAAATACCACTTCCTACAAGCCTTCAAATTCTATGTGAAGCTTCAAATTTTTCTTCAATGAGGAATAATTGTCACCTTTTAGAAACTGTAAATTGAGAGACATATTTGGAGCATTAATATCCATGGAGAATATGTATAAACCTACAAACAAATGCTTCAACTAGAATAAGCTTAAAATGGATTTTCCAATGAGTATATATAAGCCTATACTCATATAATGATTAACACCTCTAGTTGTAAGACATCAACGAGGTCTCACGAGGCAAAAAACAAGTGCAAGGGTTTGAGTTATTTTCCCTTCAACTTAAGTATTCAAGGAATATTCTATCAATGTTCCACATTCCAAGGTAATAAAAACTATCAAATCGTTGTCTTGTCACTTGAATTTAATAATAATAAAAACAAAAAATGTTTAAAGGCTTCAAAGAGCCTTATTGTGGAGCATGTGAGATTTTAATTTTTATTTATTTCAATATATTGGTGCCTCCTTTCCATGTTTGTATTGTAAGTTCTTTGCATGTAGTAGATCAATACTTTCTTACCTTTAAACTACAAGCAACAATTATTTTTTTAATAAGCGGTGAAGCCTTTAGTCAACAATAATTCACTCGAAGTAAATTTTCAAATGACCCTTGTGCAATTCAAATGACCTTGTTGTTAGACGGCTCGACCAATAGACGGTAGGTTCAAACTTCACCTCAAGTGATCCATTTTTTGGATGGAAACTCTTAATAGTCATACTAGATGACAAGTTATATGATAACACTAATGTCTTTAGACATTTTGTATATTTAGAAAACAATATATGTAGACAATAACTCTAGATAGTAGCTCTAGATGATAACTCTAGACGACAACTTTAAATGATAGCTCTTTTCTATATGGTAGCTCCAGAGGATAACTCTAGATGACAACTCCAAATGGTCGCTCCAAAAGCCAACTCTAGGTAATAACTTTTTTCTAGATGGTAGCTTCAAACGACTCTTCTAGATGGTATGATCAGATGACTTGTTCATGAATTTTATCTTGCTCTACTCCTATGCAACTTTGGCTTGAACCATGGCAACAAGATACAAAGAGGTGATTGCCAATATGTTAAAACTCTAGTGCAATGCTCCAAATAGCTCATTCTTGGTTTTAGACATGTTTCTTGCACTAGATGACAACATATTTTTTTACCTTTTTTAGATGATAGTAACAATTTCATGATGGCAACTCTTTTGGCATAAACTAAATCTTCTTCAATGGATCTACAACTCCGAGATTAAATAAATGCTCACAATATCTACAAACATAAATAATAAAAAAGAGTTTTTTTCTCTCTAATTGCCAAGGTTTTCTCCTCGCTCGAACTTGTTTGCTCCTTTTTTGATCCTCCAATAGCAGTATGCTTTCATAAAATTTAAGAGGTGTCTCCTACTCCTCGGTAACTAGATCACATTTACAAGTCAAAGCTTCATTCTAATATTATCTTGCTTTGATACCAAATGCTAGAAACATAGGATAGATTTGAACTCTACGATCTATCTTTGCATTGATGTGATAAAACTATATATACATGTGTAATCAATAAAGTATTAGGTCATAAGTTACATCTACTTTTCAACTTCCTATAACCTTTGTAACCATGAGGTGAATACGTTAGCATAATATAATATTTATAATATTTCTTTGGAAAGGATGTGAGAAAAATTTTAGGTTTTCTCTTTGTAAGTGGGATAGGATTTGCAAAGAAATGAACATTGGATAAGTAGACTTGTAGAATTATAGACTTATGAGTTTGTCCTTAGTGGAAAAATTTGGGTGGAGAATATTCAAATATCAAGAAAAGAGTTGGCAAAAAAGCCACTTCAAAAATATATAGGTTGTCTTGATGCAAAGAAATTATTTAGGAAAAGCACCCTCTACCCAAAGGATCACCAACATGGTACTTCATATCAGATAGTTTGCAATTGATGAAAAAATATATTAGATGGTCAGTCAATGAGGGAAATTATGCAAATTTCTAGTGTGTTGCTTGGTTTAATGCTTATCCTCTTATCTCTAATTCAAAATGGAAATCATTGGCTCATAAATTCTTGGCTTGCAAAGGTCCAAAGGCCAAAGATTACATTAATGTGATCTACAACTCCATATCATGGATTTCTATTAGTAATTTTGTTGAAGCGAAACTTAAAAAAATTTCAAATGAGCTTAAAAATATGTATCAAGAGTTTTATTTGTTTATTTTTATATTAAAGGATGAGTTGATTTGGAATCTATCAAAATATGATGGATACTTGGTCAACTTGGGATATGAGGATTTAGAACAATCGAAATTTTCTACTCCCAAAATTTTCCCTTGAAATAATGTTTGGTCACTAGAGGCTCTTCCTAAGGCCTCAATATTCAAATAGTCAGTATTTTAAAGTAAGATTCTTTTATGAGAGAGTCCACAAAAAAAGGATATCACAGACCTTTCAAATGTGCATTGTGTGAGAAGGATTTAGAAACATTGGTCCATTTACTTCTTCATCGTCCCTTTTGCTCACACCATGTGGGGTTACTTTTTTTAAAATATGAAAATACATTGGGTAGCTCTATCAACATTGAAAGAATTGATAAATTTTTGGATTAATTGTTTCAAAGCTAAAGCATTATGTATTATGTAGAGGATTGGTCCTACCATCATTTATTGGAATTTATGGCTAGATAGGCATAATATAATTTTTTAAAATAAGTCTCATGCCCAAGTTTGGAATTGTATTATTGTTGCTTGGAGAATGTTTACAATATGGTGCTCATTATAATAAGCCTCAAATGAGAAAAAATAGGTGCTAACCACTTGGTTGCAATATTTAAATATATATGGAAGATTCATCTGTGACAATGGCATTACAACAAAGGATTTGATTTGATCTATGGTAAAATGGATATGTCTAAAAATTAAGTTCATCAAATTTAATTTCGGTAATGCTTCCAAAAAATATTAAGAAAAGAGAATGGAGGTGGTGTTTTTTTAAATAATAAAAATAAAATTATCTTCACTTATTAAGAATTGTATGAAACTTCAACTAACATTCTTACATGGAAAATTGCAATTGAGAAAGGATAGAAAATTATTTCAATTAAAGGAGATAATGCTATTAATAAAAATGGATGCGGAGATTGGATAAAAAATAATATCATCATTTATTATTCGAGGTAATCTCTTGAAAATATAAATATATTTATAGAAAAATAAATAAAGTTACAAATAATTAGATCAATCAATGTGTTGATCTTCTTATAAGTGAAATTTAAATTTTAAAAGATAACTTTTCTCAATAAAAATAAAAATGATGTCAAAGAGTTGATTGAAGAAATATAGCACTTTGAAGAAGATAAAGAATATATTTAATAGAAAAGGAAATGAAAAAAAAAAATTGATAAAAAAAGTTGACCTAGCAAATCTAATATTTTGGTATTTCAATATGAATGGCCTCAACATAAGCCACATATAGCTTATTAAAAATAAAAATAAAAATAATTAAGGCCCAGGTTCCAATCTTGTCCAAAGATTTATGTTTCAATGTGGTCTTAATGTAATACATATGAGATTATATTTCAATATCATATAACCAATTAAATATATATATATATATATATATATATATATATATATATATATATATATATATATATATATATATATATATATATTGAAATATTTTAATAAATTATTCATTTTTTAAATAAATAATCATTCTTAATATGCAATAGTAAAAAAAATCCATCCATTGTTCAAACCATGACAATGAATCCAAAAATGGATAGGTTGTATGGTAGCTACCGAGATAAGGATAGGTTGTACGGTAATGACCGAGTTGGCCAGTTCAATGAGGGTTCCCACCAAATTTTATAATAACAACACCCAATGATAGTGTGGTATTACCAAACTAAAAAAGAAAATAATAATATAATTAAAATTAATAGATTAACATTTTTTATACATATGTTGGTAAAAAATTATTGAATAAAATAAAACCATACAAGAAATAGAGAATCCCAAAACAATAACCCTTACAAGGTCCAAAATAAAGAGATCCCAAAAACCACCGAGCACCCAACCAAAATTTTGTACTTAGTATGGCACTGAGAGGGGGGGTGAATCAGTGTGGCATTCCAAAACATGAATTAACAGCTCTAAAAACCACAGCAATTAAAACTTATAAACAAATATAATAAGTACGGCAAGAGAACATCACACAACATAGATTTTTAACGAGGTTCACCAAAATGGCTACTCCTCAAAAAGAACGGCTGCTTGGACTACCATCCAAATCCATCCTCTTGCAAAGCACCAACTTTACAATTTGTTTACCGGCACCAACTAGAAGGAGCACCAACCCCTTATTTATCTGCACCAACAGAAAGGAGCACCAACCCCTAATTTGCCAGCACCAACTGGACTTCAATTTTGAATGAAAATGTTTGACAAATACCTTTGTTATTGCAAGACTCTAACTGATCTACTTCACCTTTGCAATCTCTGCACACTCTGCTCTTTCTTGCGCAATCTCTTCACACAATCTGTTGCACTGCTACAGCCAAACTTTGCAATCAACTTTGCCCTTTGCGCTCTCTGCACATTCTGCTTTCTCTGCTCACATGCTTCGCACACTCTGTGTCGTTCCACACTCTGCTCTCTGTGCGCATTCACAATCGCACTTCGAACAACTCGACACAACTAGCTCACATTATGCACTTCGCTATCATCTCGCCGATTCTATGCTATCTGCGCTTTTACGGCCGCATCTCGCACTTCAACATTCACCCGATGGATGCCTAAATCTCCAAACAGCCCCGCTTATATACTTGAGATTTTGAGATGAAAACCCTAATAGTAGTCGGCTGATTATGCAAATGCAAACCCTAATCTTGGTCGGTTGCAAACCCTAAATGTGGTCAATTGCAAACCCTAAAATCTGTCAGCCTGCATTGAATGACTTCTGAACTGCCTGTCCACTGCATTATTAGATCTAACTGCCTGAGTTGACAACAATGACAAAACTCTTGCAACACCTTGCTCAACAATCTCCCCCTTTGGAATTGTTGGCAACACCTGTGTACATTCCTGTAACTCTTCTCCCCCTTTGTCAATAATACCAAAGGGCTGCTGCAGACTCCCCCTGAGTCCATACACACCATTCTCAGAACCACATTGAAATAGTTAGCAAAAATCATGGATATGATCAATAAGATGAACAAATGCACAAATGCCCCCCTGAGAATTTGATCCCAATGGCTAGTCAAATTTTAGACTATTCTTGGGAATATGTGGCCACTTCAATTCACGTTGTCTTCTGAGCCTCAACCCTCTGTTGCTCTGCAATCTCAAACTTGTCCATTGATTTTAGTGAAAGCATACACTGATCGTTTAACTATCCAACTTTTTGCTCTATAATGCAAACAACATCTGCATATACATCTTGAATATTCTCAACAGACTTGAACCTACTGACAGTTGTTTGTCTTTCTCTGCAGTGAGAATCCAGTAGACTACCTCAATTCTTTATAAAAGCACCTCAAACATTCATCACCAGGTTGGAAATCATCTGGATGCACATTATAAACTTTTTCTTCAATCTTCCCATTCAACATGCTGATTTCACTTCTATCAACAGAATTGACAAGTGACTCACATCTGTACCAATTTTTGTCCGACACTTGCAATTTCCTGCCAACTCTTACTTTCAACTGTGCATGTCGAAAGAAGACATTTTGTCAAACACTTTATGGCCAACCGTAGTGCACCTTACTCAGCCTCAAACTTCTTATCCTTGAATTGGCATTATATTAAAAGTTAAAACAAAACTGTCTGTGAATTAAATATATTCACCAAGGTGTAATGAAAGATCTGACAATCTTCACATCAAGCGTCGAACAAAAACATGTTGCTATTATCGAAACACAAATACGCAGCTGGGGCAAGCATTCTTTCAATAAACAAAAACAATCTGAACTATTATAATCCATAGCTATAATCAGTGGCAGTAAGAACCATCAACAAAACAACAATGACATAAGCAATACTACCAATGGTGAAGATTCTCAATGCAAACACTACCCTTCACGGCACTTCCACACACAACTAAATGAACAACCAACACACTTGACAATTATACCACAAAAGCCCAACTGTTGGTCTTTCATCCTCGGATACCCAGACAAATATACAGAAGCATTAAAATAAAACCTTTTTCAAAATGCTCCCCCTGAGGATGTGTTACCTGGAGTTGCTTAGTGCAGTAGAAGAGGAGTCTCCTTTAGTTCAAGGAGACACGATTTCCTCTCTTCTTTCTTTCTCCAGGACTTTCTTGACCTCAAGCTTGGATTTTTCACCTGCGTCCCTATTTTGCATCATTGCATGAAATTGAATATCTCTCCGGTGTGGTTGTCTCTTATGCATCCATGATGAATGATTATTTTCCTTTCTTCTATGAACCTAATTTATTTCCGTACGTATGTTGTGTTCTTTGCGTCTTATGAAATCTACTTGTTTTGCCTTAGATTTGATACATAAGCGCTTGGACAAAACCTTGCTATGTGCCCATGACCATTGCATTGAAAACATTGTACAAAGTGTTCACTCGGATATGCGAGATGTATTTCGACCGAGCATAACTCTTTGATTTATTATTTAATCCACAATAAGTTGCCTTGTGACCATACTGGTTACAACTGAAACAATAGCCATTAAAAGTGTTAGTATGAAAAAAGTGAGAGTGGTAGAACCTCTTTTGTTGTGGTTGCTTTGCTTGTAAATATCCTTTGATATTTTCTTTCTTTTGAAGATACGACTTTAACCTTTTCTTGCTCGGACCCTTCAACGGTGAACTTCTTCTTCTCTGCAGAATTGGAAGATACAGGTTGTTCAACTTCATATCCAAGACCATGCTTAATCGTGGAGCTTCTCTGATGACTTATCATTTTATCTAGCAATTTTGTGCTCTTCTCGAATTTAAGATTTGTATTGGCCTCTTCTAGTTGTTTCTTCAATGAAACAATCTCTTCTTCTTGTTTGCGGCAAATAATCTCTTTCTCATTGATCTGCGACCTGAGAGTTTCCTCAATCCTTTTAGACTCTTCTACTTGCAGCTTTAGATTACTAACTACTTTGTTAGAATCCTCTTCATGTTTGTTACACACATTGACTTTATCATTCAGTTGTGACTTCAAGTCTTCTTCTATTTTCTTGGCCTGTTGGAATTGTAAGAACAGATTTTCAATCTCATCCCCATATTCTTCCAATTTCTTGGAGAGTCTTTTGTTCTTTTTCTTTTCTATACTCAACTCTTCAAGAGCGAGAGATCAACTCACCTTCCCGAGTCTACTTCAGCATTGAGGTTTTTATTATACGCTTCGGTGTTCACCCCTTCTGCCTTTTACGGTTCAATTTCCTCTACCACGAAACTGAAACTGGCTGAGATGTCCTTTTGAAGGAGGTTCTATTCTTCTTACTTGGAGCTGTAATTTGATATTCATTCCAATTTGCTTCTGCATTCATTTCTTCTTTATTACATTCCTGTTATGATTCTATTTCTTCTTCATCTTCATTGCTACTAAACCCATAACATTGACGTTCATTATGTCGGAGTTGATCAAAACATTCTGAACCTTGAGAACCTGCATTATGACCGAGTTGACTCTTGGCCTTTTCTCCATTGTTTGATTCATCTCTTGAATCTACGACAATAATGAATTTATCTTTATTTTCTTTTATGACCCTGTGTGATCTTTTCTTCTTGTGTCTCATGGTTCCATTCTTGCCTTTCTTTGCCATTAGAGTATTAATCCAAGATCAACCCTAGCTGATTTAGCCTTTAAAGGGAACTTGGCTCCGATACCAATTGTTGTACTTAGTATGGCATTAAGAGGGGGGGTGAATCGGTGTGGCATTCCAAAACATGAATTAACGGCTCTAAAAACCACAGCAATTAAAACTTATAAACAAATATAATAAGTACTGACAAGAGAACATCACACAACATAGATTTTTAACGAGGTTCACCAAAATGGCTACTCCTCAAAAAGAATGGCTGCTTGGACTACCATCCAAATCCGGCCTCTTGCAAAGCACCAACTTTACAATTTGTTTACCGGCACCAAGCTGGAAGGAGCACCAACCCCTTATTTATCCGCACCAACGAGAAAGGAGCACCAACCCCTAATTTACCAGCACCAACTTGGACTTCAATTTTGAATGAAAATGTTTGACAAATACCTTTGTTATTGCAAGACTCTAAGCTGATCTACTTCACCTTTGCAATCTCTGCACACTCTGCTCTTTCTTGCGCAATCTCTTCACACAATCTACTTGCCTTTGCTACTAACCAAACTTTGCAATCAACTTTGCCCTTTGCGCTCTCTGCACATTCTGCTTTCTCTGCTCACACGCTTCGCACACTCTGTGTCGTTCCACACTCTGCTCTCTGTGCGCATTCACAATCGCACTTCGAACAACTCGACACAACTAGCTCACATTATGCACTTCGCTATCATCTCGTCGATTCTACGCTATCTACGCTTTTACGGCCGCATCTCGCACTTCAACATTCACCCGATGGATGCCTAAATCTCCAAATAGCCCCGCTTATATACTTGAGATTTTGAGATGAAAACCCTAATAGTAGTCGGCTGATTATGCAAATGCAAACCCTAATCTTGGTCGGCTGCAAACCCTAAACATGGTCGACTGCAAACCCTAAATGTGGTCAATTGCAAACCCTAAAATCCAGTCGACTCTGCATTGAATGACTTCTGAACTGCCTGTCCACTGCATTATTAGATCTAACTGCCTGAGTTGACAACAATGACAAAACTCTTGCAACACCTTGCTCAACACAAAAGACACCCAAAAAACAATAGCCTCAACCAGGCATATCCACAACAAGAAAAATAGTAAGATGACAAGAACACTCCAATGGGAGTTGATCCCATTCCCTACCATTTCAGTCTTCCTAAAACTCAAAAGCTCATTTTTCCAAGCAATCAGCCACATCATTCCATTCCTTGGGAATATGAACAAAGGAAATAAACTTCATATTCTGAAAAATTTGAATGATATGTCGAGCCACTAATGCCAGCTACCAATGAACATTAGAAATATTATGAGTCTTCAACAAATTAATAATAATTTGAGAGTTTGACTCACAGATTATCTTTCACCATCCCATAGCATAACCTTTTTCCAAAGCAAAATGAATAGCAAGGGCCTCCATATAATTATTAGTTTGCTTCCCCTTATAATAGGAGAAAATGAAAAGAGCTGCACCACTACTATCTCTCCCAACACCACCAATACCTGCATGCCCAGGATTTCCTCTAGAAGAGCCATCAATATTAATATTAAACACCCCCGAGGCGGAGGATGACATATGCCATCTCTCTGCAATTTTTTATTGAGGCATATCCTCCCAATTGATAAAGAAGGACGAGGGTCATTCTCCACTAAACCCAAGTCTTGCATCATCAAAATATCAGACTGCTCCAAAGGAAGACTAATCTGATATTTAGAAGAAACAATTTCTTAAATCATGCTAGTAATCTTCTGCCAAATCTGATAAATAGTTAACTTTCTACCTTGAATAATTCTTCGATTTCTTTCAATCCAAATCTACCATATAATACATGAGGGCCCAAAAATACATACAACTTGAAAAAATAAATCCTTAGTAGGAGGTCTTCCTAAACTCCTCCAAAACTCAACAAGAGAAGAGGCATGATAACAAGACTATTTCCACACCCTCCACCAAAGATGTCAAATTTCCCACGTAAACGAACACTATAAGAGCAAATACCCTAAATATTCATCATTATTCTCACAAAGGAAACAAAATGAAGGGCCCTGAAAACTTCTCTTTTAAATATTATTCTAGGTAAGACATATATTCCTAGTAGCCAACCACAAATGGAAATTGTATTTGGACCAAGAAAACTTATTCCAAATGTGTTTCCACCAAGGAACCTCCTCATCCCCAAAATGCAACCTATCTAAAATATGGTAACTAGAAGCCACCAAGAAAATTCCTCTAGGATCTTGAATCTAAGCCAAAACATCATCATCCTATAAATAAGAGCACTCCCTAGTAGCCAAAATATGAGCCAACTCTTCTCTATCCTGAACAGAACCACCTGTCGACCAATCTCTAGGATCTTTCCACTGAACTACCTCCACCTACCCAAATATTTTGGCAACTTTATAATCCATCACCCTGTACCAACCAACAACCAAGAAACAATTACATAGCTCCTAAATATGAGGAAACATAGATAAAATTATAGGGAAACCATCCCAAGAATCATGCCTGAAAAGAGCCTTTGGACCTTTGAGACAAATCCAAAACAATCCTTACTTAACAAGAGTAGCCCCCTTCTTAAGGGTGTTCCAGATCAAAGAGCCTTTTCCAGGCAAATTATATCTAGGTATCTCAGAGCCCTCAACCCCATTAAGATACTTAAAGAAAATAATTTTATCCCAAGCATGGTCTTGAGAAATGTGCCATCTCCAATAAAGCTTGGCCGCTAATGCCTGACCAGAAAGAGAAGACAAACGAAGACCCAAACCACCTTCCTATTTCGGTCTACAAATAGTTTCCCACTTAACCAGACTCCATTTTGAAGACTTCAAATTTCTAGCCCATAAAAATCTTCTTGACAAAGATTCAAGCTCATGAATAAAACTAGCAGGAGCAACCTAAATCATGCACCGATAAATACATGAAGCTTGAACCACCGACTTAAGAAGTAGCACTCTACCAGAAAAATAAAACCACTTAACAGTCCAATGAGAGACTTTAGCCCAAAATTTATCCAAAATATTATTCCATATGCCTCGAGGCAGAGGGCCCACAAAAATAAGAATTTCCAAATAAGTTAAAGGAAGAGCTCCAATCTAAAACCGAAGAATCTGAGCAATTTTGGCCTGTATAAGAGGATTAGTATTGAAAAAGAAGATGGAGGATTTCCCCTCATTTATTTTCTACCCCAAAGTAGCCAAATAAATATCTAGATATCTTCTAAAATTAGTTGCTTCCCTAATAGAGGCAAGACCCATCAGAGCAATATCATCCACAAATTGAAGATGAGAATACACAGGTAAACTATTACCCCACCTCCAACCATGAATCAACCCTTGACTAACATGCGATTTGAGAAGTCTACCCAAACCCTCAACCATAATAATAAATAAATAAGGAGACAAAGTATCCCCCTAATGGATACCTCTCTAAGGCTGAAACAAAGTAGAAGGTTCATCATTGATAAGGATAGAATAGGATGAAGACGTAATACAACCCATCACCCAACTAACCCAGTTGGAGTTGAAACCAAAAGCAAGGATAATTTTACTTAAGAAATACCATTTAAACCTATCATAAGCCTTAGCCATATCCAATTTTATAAACATAGATTTTTCTTTAGAAATTCCCATAGAATGAATGGCCTCAGTAGCAATAGCCACACCATCAAGGATTTGTCTACCCGCCACATAACCTCCCTGTTCATCAAAATAACATTACTGAACCAAGGCTTAAGTCTCTCAGCAATCAACTTGGAGATAATTTTGTACACCACATTACATAGTGTAATAGGTTTGAAAAGATCTAGAGAATTGGCTCCTTCCTACTTAGGAATAAGCACCAAGAAGGTAGAATTCATAGCTCTCAACATATGTTTATTTCTAAAATACTCCTGCACAACAAACAAAAGATCCAATTTGACAATTTTCTAGAATTCTTGGAAAAATTCCACAGGAAAGCCATCAGGCCCCGGGGCTTTCCCTTTCCTCATATGGAAAATAATACCCTCCAACTCTTCTATTGAAACAAGTCTCATGAGCAACTCATTCATCTCAGTAGTGACAACTAAAGGAATACAATGCAAAATACTATTTTCTTCAGCAATCGCCAAGGAAGAATCCTGAGAATACAAAGAAGAAAAAACCTTACAACCTCCATTGAAATATCCTGAGCAACAATCAAATGGACCCCAAGAGAATAAATCGCATTATCATACCTTCTAGATTTAACCGAATTGAAAAAGAAAGCAGTATTTTTATCTCCTTCTTGCAACCAATCAATTCGAACCTTTTGTTTTCAATAACTTTCCTCCCTCAATTCCCACTCAGCTAACTCCTTAATAGCATTATATTCCTCTTTAAGAGTCCTTTTTTTGAGGCCATAATCCCTAATATATCTTTTAATAGCATCTAATTTCTCTTGAGCATCCAACTTTGCCCTAAAAATATTACCAAAACTCTACCTATTCCACTTCTTAAGCTGATATTTCACATACTGGAGACTCTTAACAAAAGATAACATAGCAGTATCATGAGCAATCCTACCCTATAACCACCAAACTCTTATTAAATTATGTAGAGAAGGCTCCCAAAGCTACATTAACTGAAATATAAAGCAGGGTTTCCTATAAACTCCTTAGTGAATGGCATTTAGCTTTATAGGCCAATGATTAGAACCTCTCCAATATAAAATTTTTGAGTTGATTTACCAATTATTACTGATCCATAAAGGAGAAACCAAAAAGCGATCCAATCTCTCAAAAATAGCCTCAATACCACATATCATGTTGCTCCAAGTAAACATACCATTACCAGGTTTAATGTCCATAAGGTTTAAGAAAAGGATATTATCATTAAGGGCCAAAGATGCCTGTCCAAGAGAACCCACACCACCTCTTTTCTCCTCCAAACTGGTGATAGCATTAAAGTCTCCAGCAACAATCCAAGGATAGTGAGAAGCCATTAATCGCACCATCCGAATATGATTCCAAAGATAAAATTTCCTAGTAAGATCAGATGGAGCATAAACATTAGTTAATAAGACCATTTCACCAGACTCCTTACAAGAAGCAACCATAGAGAGATAAAATTTATCAAAAACCCACAATAAAGGAGAAATCTTCTGAGGATTCCAAGCTAACAATACCTCTAGCATTGCCTTGGGCACCAATACACTGATATTGACCATGAGGCCACAATTTGGAAGCAATACTAAACAAACAATCAATTGATAATTTTGACTCCTGCAAAAAAACAATATTAGGATTATGCAACTTAATCAACTCATGAATAGATTTTTACCAAGGGATGTTATTCAATCCCCTCACATTCCAAGATAAAATAATCATTTATGAGGGGTGGAAAAGTGAGAATCAAGGGGCCTAACCAACCCTGACTCAACCAAGGACTCCCTCTCAAGTTTAATTTTCTCCACATATTTCTTCTTGCCCACCTTAGAAGACTTTTCAAGTACCCCCTTTTTAAAATTATTTTGATGCAATCCCAGCATAGAACTCACCTTAGAACATTTTTCGTGACCGAAACCCACAAAATCAGCTAACATCAGATTATCTGCCACCACACCATCCTCTTGAAAAACCATATTTTCCTTAGAAGGAATAGAAATTTGGTTCCCCTCAATAGTTTGTGCCACACAATTCACCAAAAATAGAACAATCGCATTATCCATAGACTGATCAATGTCCATCTAAGCAATAGATAGATCCCTTTGCAGATTAACCCCAACAAGTTGGTCCAAGTCATCCAAAGCATCAAATATATTATGTAACCCATAAATTTACCTCTCATTAACGAATCTCTTCAAATTCCTACCTTTATTGCAATACTTAACAGGAATGAAACCCTCCTTATCAATCCCACTATCCTGCATTGGAGCTTTTTCCTCAACAGATCCATTATCCTGCTTAGGAGCTTTCCCTTTATCTACCCCACTATCGTGCTTAGGAGGTTGAGGCTTAGATGACAAATTCCCAAGTATTTTTGGGTATTTTCTCTTAAGGTGTTCATATGCATGACATAAATGACATCGAAATGGAAGGGTTTCATAGTCCAACTATTGAATCCAAGAAAAATATCCAACACAAATTTCCATATAATCTAGAAAAGGCTTATTTAAATCTATCTCAACACAAACACGGGCACAAGAAACTACCTTTTATCCATCGTTTGTTGAGAAGGACCCACCAAATTCCCTAGGAACAATGTAATCATGTGAAGAATATCGTTCCACTAGAACTCCAGAGGTAACTAAGGGAGCCGAACCCAAATCAGCACCTGCGATCGAATTTCCTCTGCAGGGTTAAATCCCACATGCCAAGGCTTAATGAACAAGCCAACCTAGTTATAAAAATAAGGCCCTCCTTCAAAAACTTTATGTTGATCCTCCATGCAAGAGAAAACAACCATGAAAAAATTATTTACCCCCAGCATGATCTCCATATATCCAATCGGGTTCCATACTTTTTGAGCCTAAGATTCCAACAAAATGAGAGGGGCCTAAATTCCTAAAAAATTTCAAATTAAGGTATGATTAGCCAGGTATTCAACATCCTCTACAATTGAATTTGGTTGAATCACCAGGATAGGCCTATAAAAATCCTGTTCAAACCCCAGCCAGAACATAACCAATTGGGCTTGACAATTTTTCTTCAAATGCATACCCTATGATGAGGCCTAGAAATGCCTCATTATTACACTATGGTTGACATATAAAAACTACCATAATATTAAATATGACAAAGTTAAAGTGCCAAATAATTATTAGAATATGTTATTTGTTATATGTTTGCATGATTTTATGTTTGAAACATTATATCTTTGTTTTGACTATTTTCAGCATTTTATGCACTATTTCAGTTGATTAGGTAGTAAATAAAACATGTATTACAATTACATTCTGATGGCATGAACAGATTCCTCTCATCAAGAACTACAACTTTGCTTTTTGAAGTAAGTCAATATGAGCTGTAGATAAAAATTTATGAAGGTTACATCATTCCTGCGCTCATTGTTCATTCCTGCACTCATTGTTCATTCCTTAGTCGTTTCTGGAGCTGTTAACAGGTGTAAATCTATGTTAAATGGAACATTGGCAGATCTACTGGGAATGATCCAGAGTGAGTTAAGGTACCAAATTCATACCAATGGTACTTCATAATATAGAGAAAACATTACCAAAATTTGAAGGTATATGGACAAGTAACCTGGAAGTTATGGGACCTACAAAATGGTAGTTTCACACTTTTTGACAGCTGGAAATGCTGGTAAAAATATGTGTTAAAGGTCAACTTGACAGCGATGCAGGGAGTAATTCCGAAGAAATTAAGAGTTGAAAATTAAACCCAATGTTTTTCATATAACCAAGAACACGTGGACACAATTTCGTAAAAAATGGAGTTACGATGAACAAGTTATGAACACTCCAAAAGGGCATATGGGCATGTTTTGGTAGCTGGAAATAGCAGGTCACAGTCCATACAAATTCCAACCACTTGTCACTTTGAAGGAAGGCATGGAATTTGTCAAATAAAGAAGAGGTAAACGCTTGGAAAAAGTTGAGGGAGAATAGGCATGACTCTTTCTCCACCTGACAACACTGCCATGTGATGCAAATGGAAGCAACAAGTCAAAAGGCTAAAATGCAAGAAATTTGGTAAAAGTAGGACACAATCATGCAAATTATAGCTAGCTGTACATATACAGCAAGGCTTGGAATCAGTCACTCCATCACATGCCACCAATGCAAAAGGGTGTACAATATAAGGGAAAAAAATTCAAATAGTCAACTTCCTTCCTATGTGTTTGGAGTGCAGATAAGCAACGAATTGTCACCTGCCTATTATTTCGAAGCAGCACAAGAATAAGCGACGCAAGAATAGGGAATAGTGTAGGAACAACCGAAAGTGGTCAAAAAGTGACAAATCAATGGAGGAAATTATTGGCAATTGACCAGGAGGTTGTCCCAACTCATCTTAACATGATTTCCTCAACAAATGCATCCCAACAATGATGAATGGATAAAGTTTTGACAAAGCAAATTCCTGCATTCTAGGAAACAGTTATGCAATCAGTTGTAAATCCCTACAAATTAGTAACCAAGCATATCAGCATTATATTATAAATAAAAAATCTCCTAGATGGTTGAGCATATAGATAGATAGGCAATAGAATATCGAAATTAGCATAGAGTGAAGTTTCTTTGTAGCAAAACAGTAATTTGCAGGTTTTTCCTGTATTACTGTAATGCAGTTTCATATTGAATAAAAAGGTGCAATATTTAGATATCAATTGGCATTTTGAGGTTGATGATTAGCATCTAGATTTTATTAGCATAACTTCTCACCTTCTTCTATTTCTGGAAGCAAGGGCCACTTGCAGGGCCAGAGGAAGGCAATTTTTGATAGAATTTCTTACTGATTTCTTGTTGCAGTAGATCAACAGAATTCTATCAACATTCATTTTGTAGAATTAGTTTTATTTTAGAAGTGCACCATAGTATTTAGAACATGTTTGGAATAGTGTTCAGCATTTAATAGGATTTGACAACATTTTTCATAATTCACTGCAATTTCAGTTTGTCATTTTCCAGCTTTGCAGCAATTTCTAGATTTTTGTCATTTCACTGCAATTTCTAGATTTGTGTTATTCTCCAGTTTTGCAATAGATGTTAATTTGATTTTCTAGATTTATAACATGCTTAGATAATTGTGAACTTTGTAATTAGTTGACTTTTTTGCAACTGTGTGTGTGTTTTCAATTTTGCAATTTACTTTTCTGTCACTTTCAATTTAGCAACATTTCACTTCTTGTTATTTCAGATTCTGCAATTTTAATTTAGTTTCAGCTTCTGTAATTTTATTTCCAATTCTAAGAGTTAGAGGTCACACAAAACCCCCAAACACTAATAGATCCATCAATAAAGACTATTTTCTGAATGAACTAATCTTTAACCTGTTGGAGCCTTCTTTCGTATATAGCCTTGGACACCGCCCTGGATTGACACATATAATTACTAAATGATGAATGGACAACGACACTCATAATTTTTGGTGTCATTTCCAGGGATAGGTGTTGTTAGAAGAGGAAAGCAGTCCAATAATTGTTAGTGTGCTAAGTTGTGAACTTTCGAGTGAAATCTGAATGTAATAATTGGCATAATTAATAGTTGTTGGTAAATTCCATTTCAATTCATTTAGAGAACAAGCAAGTATGAATAGGTTAAAGGATGTGAACGCACGATGTCAAAGTATGAAAAATCCTTTGCCTACCATAGGAAGAAAAATTTCACAAGAGGTTGAAAGTATGTCAAAGTTGTCCAAATTTATGATTCTCAAAACTGTTGGAAATTTCAAAGAATTACAATCATCTATGTCCAGAATTGTAGGATCCTTTGAGAAATCATCACAAGGAGGAAAAATCAATAGTTCAACACCTTTTTTCTTGACAAATCCATACAATCAGGATAGTTTAATAGGATATATAATTGTGATTGGGAACCTATAAGGGTAGGCTCACAAGAGAATCTAGGGAGAGCCAGTAATGTGCTCCAACCTAGTGCAACTAGTACACCTGCCAAAACTTTTCAAAATCCCATCCAATTAGATCCTAATAAAAATGCTCCCATGAAGGTCATTTCACCTTCTGTGTTACTAACTTTTAAGGGAGTTACATTTGAAGACCCTGATTTGTTTTTGTTTGAGTTTAAAATTGTGTGTCAAGCTCATGATTACACTAACGACAATCAAAAGCTCAAATTGTTTCCTTCCACTCTTAAAGAGTCAACTCTACGATGGTTTATCACCTTAGCACCTGATTCAATTAGAACCTGGAATGATATGGAAAATATATTTTTGGAGAGATACCAAGAATATTGTCAAGTCAAGAATCAAAACAATGAATTGCTTGAAATGAAACAAAAGGAAAATGAAATCTTAGAAGATTATGTAGATAGATTTTCTTTTGTTCATAAGAGATGTGGTAGTGTTGAACCTGAAATGTGCAAAATTATATTCTTAAGGGGACTACAAGATGAATTTCGGGATGCATTGGATATTTTAGGAAGAGGTGATGCAAATGCACTTGAAATCCAAGAAATCATTAAACTTTGCAAAAATTATTCTCATTCAAGGCATAGAAAACATAGAATTGGTAATGATAAACATGATTTGAAAGAATAGATGAAAGATTTTGCTAAAGCTGATATTGTTGTACATCTTGATAAAACAGTAGATAAAAAGAGTAAATCTACTGAACCTTCAGTTATCTATTGTTCAAGATGTGAGCAGCAACACTCTGTTCATGACTGTCCTTTGAACAAAACATTTATACCAGCTACATGTAGCATTTGTCAAAAAGGACATTCCATAAATCAATGTAGTTTATTTCCAGAACTCAAAAGTGGCTTTGAAAAATAGCCTCAACCTATGAAAAAACTCAATTTTTTAGGACAAGGACAAGGAGATAATTTTCTTAAGTTTCCATATCAGAATGCTTCTCAATTTCCTACACATTGGGGAAATAATCCTTGGTATATGCCATGGTATGCTTCAGGTCCACTTCAACAATGTTGGAGTCAACCACCATGGACATATTCCCAAGAGTGGTCTCAACATGTATGGATGAAACAACAATGGAATCAACCACATCCACCATGGTTGTAGCCAAAACTGCAAGGATATCAATGGGGACAACAACAAAAATTGCACAAAGGGCAGCAACATTATCAAACACAAAAATCAAATTTATTGCCCACTCATACCCATAGTTTCTCTCATGGACAACAACAACAAAATGAAAAACAACCTCTATTTTTAGCTCAACTTGTGGTCAGTCCAAATAATGTTAAACAGGTAACCCCTTGTAGCACCCTAAAATTGGCGCAATAAACCTTAGCAAATAATTAAAATTACCTTAGTAATAATTCAAATTCAAATTTCAACCCCAAAACGCTCCAAAACCGCTTGCTACCCGTTTCCTCATTTTTCGTGCCATTTTTAGGATTTGTTTTGTCCATTGGACGATATCGTCGTCGATCAGACGATATCGCCTCGGATCGGACGAATTCGTCCGGAGCGTAACGTCCGGACGATTTCGTCCCAAAACTAATTTTTCATAATTAGCTTCTGTTTCAACGACGTCTCTAACCGGGGCAAAAGCGTGTCTGCGCGGTTAGAGACTTCCCCGTTGGAGATCTCCCAAATTGGGATGATCTCCAACCTCCCAACCTCCTTCCTATGCCTATTTAATCTTAGGCCCTCCCCTTGACATTCCCCTGGCTGAAATTTCCTGTAACACGAGTTCTATTTGCATTAGACCATCTTAAATCACCATTTGCCTTCGTATTTTTCCAAGTTTGTTTGCAGGAACTTCATTGTTTTTCAGCCGAAGCAAGCTCAGATCATCGCAGACGATCTTGTACAATCTCGGACGATCACGCCCCAATTCGAGACGATTTCGACTACAGTCAACATTGGGGGCAATCAGTGCCCAGAGTTTGCGCTTTTCCTATACCTTTCTGCTATTCTATTCTGCATCTAGTTAGTTTTATTATTATTTCTTGTTATTCTGCATCTTGGAGTTCACCCATATAGCTTAAATACATAATAAAATCATGATTAGCTATTAAAGCATGATAATTTACTTGCATTTCTATTTGGGATTATCTTATTAACATCATTATTATCATTTCACATCATTTTCCTTTATCAACATAGCTGCATTTTCTGTATTCTGTGTCTACTTCTCTGATTGCAGGTCTCTGACGAATTCGATGAATTCGTCAGATCTCAGATGATCCTGTCTGATTTCAGACGATCCTGTCAGATCAGAGGCGATCTGGACTGCTTCAAAAATTAGAACCTCCATCAGACATCCGGAATCAGGTATGGTTTTTCTCACTTAGCTTGTTCTCTGTATTTTCTGTTTAATTCTATTTTTTGTATTCATTTAAATCTGCATTTCCTAATAGAACAGTTTAGATTCATTTGGCCAAACCTAGGATTTGAATGATTAAAGCTAAAACTGAACACATCAAACACATTCCCAACCTAGGCGTGGAGACTGCCACTAAACGTTTCCTGGTGAACCCCACCATCCGTCGAAAAATCACCTTAATACTCCTCCCCCGAGAGGCGGGACCTTCAAAGGGCCTCTCAGTCCGAGGTATTGTCCCATCCTTTTCCCATCCCCCTTCCGGGCATGGATCCTATAGCCTGAAGGTAAGGGTGCAAAAAATTTGGAGCGATACATTTTGGTGAACCCGACGTGAAACTAAAACCTTTTGAAAACAAAAAAAAAACATAGATGCATTTAAAATCATTAGAAAACTACTAAGTTGCATATCATGTTTAGATGGTAGCTCCTAAGAAAAGACTAGTTGTCACTATAAATGTTGAAAATCAAATAATAGCCATAGAGTTTAATTCTTTGCTTAGACTATCTCAAACATATAGAGTTCCACCTTTGTGGGACGAACTTAATAGGAGATTGGGTATTATTTCATCTAGATCAACCGAACTTCGGCAAATTAAGAGGTTTGCCCTAGATAGAATCCTGGATCCTCATCAACTCATTTTTTATCATGAACTTCGTGAGAGCTTGCCATAGGTGGTTAGCTTATAGGAGAGCTCTTGTGTCTTCTGAATTGTTCACCTTCGAGGAATACCTCGAGAATGCAACTGTTATACACCAATTCCTAGGTCGTGTAGAAGACCAAGAGGTCGTTCTTACGGATAGGGAAAGGTGGAGGAGAGTTCCTAGAGCTGTGTTATATCGAGAGTATTGCCACGAACTTTATTTCTACCAACCATAGTCTGAGACAGATAATATCACTATAGCACTTTTTGTCAAATTCTTGAAAGAAAATTTTCAATTTGAAGAAGAACATTTCATGACTCCTGAAGAACTTGAGCCCGTTAATGATATTTATAAATTGTTTATAGAAAACTAGATCATTGCTTTCATTATTATTATTTCTTGCATTTAGTGTGTTGTTTGTTATCTTTATAATATTGTTATAAAAAAACAAGAAAAACCAAAAACAAGAAAAACCGAAAACATAACAAAACCAAAACATTTTATTTTAAATACTATAGTAGGTATATAATTAAAATATATACCTCTTAAGCTTGTTGCATATATATATATATATAAGTATATATATATTTGCTGAAATCTAAGTTTAAGCACAATGACTAGACTTAGGAATGGTAAACAAACTGAAGAAGAAGAAGAAGAAGATTGGTTAGGAAAGAAAACAAAAAAATCAAATGCCCTTCCTGAGGATCCAATTCCAGAAGGAGAAACTCTAGAACAGCCAGAAGATGAGCTGGTTTTAGATGAACAAGAAGAAAATGTTAAAGAGGAAGGATCCTCATCCCCTAGAATGGCTCCAGACGGAACTGTTACTTTTGATAACTTAGATCATTTCTGGAAATTTTTCAATAATAACATTGGTGCTCTTAATATGGCAGTTCGTATTGATAGAGGACAAATTAGTGACACTCAAGCAGCCATGGAAGATATGTTTAACATACACACTAATCCCTTGTCCTTTGTTGATCAAGAAAGTGATAAAGTTGGACCATCCAATATAGATATGGTTACTATGATTCAGAACATGCAAAAACAACAGGTTACCCAACCCCCTAAGGAACCTGTTATTGAGCCTAAAATCATTCCCACACAAAAGAGACCTTCATTTACCGCTTTATTTCGCCAAACTATTGATCAATATGCTTCAAATCGACAAAAACCTAAAATGAAGCCAAACACCAATTTTCAACAATCTGGGATACAACATAATACAACTTCAAAACTTCTTCATAACACCCTTCCTACCAACAATTTACACAATAGCAATATAGCATCTAATCTTCATGTCCCTCCATCATATGCTCACAAATCCCATATTAATGCCCTACCGAACCAATATGGTGGGCAAACCAGTAATCTGGAAGCCATGGTGAAACAGTTAGCTTCCCGCATGGACCAGATAGATCCCTACCGTCCCTCGTATAATTATCGAGAGATGTGTAGTCAACCTTTGGATCCCATAGTTGTAGCACAACCATACCCTAAGCACTTTCCCATGCCCGTCCCGCCTATATATAAAGGAACCGAAGATCCCATAGAGCATCTTCGCATGTTTAGGATAGCATGTCATGATATATCACATGATGACTTGCTATTACTAAAAATGTTCCCAAAAAGTTTAGGAGGAATGGCATTAGAGTGGTACTATCAATTGCCCACTCATTCTTTGAGGAATTTTGAAGAAACAATTGAATCTTTTGTCCATCAATTTAGTGCCTACATCGAGAGACACGTGACCATTAAAGATTTATACAACTTAAAACAAGACAAAGATGAATGTTTTGCTGATTTCTTAGCTAGATGGAGGCAGTTGATAGGAAAACTACACTTTGTGCTACCTTATAGGGAAATGTTGGACATTTTTATTAATAATTTGCAAGAACAACTATCCTATGAATTATCAATCACTACCTTGACCACCTTCGATCAAGCTATAGACTTAGCTCGAAGGGTGGAAGATGCTCTCATTAGAAGAGGTCAGCTCAAAAAGAAAGATGATGAGAAAACATCCAGAAATCAATATAAAAACAAACAAGTTGTAGGTGATGGAGTCACTGATAGTAGAAACATTGCTAATGTTAATACTACGAAAACAACAGAGAAGTTTATATTAAAACCTCCTGATAAACCACCTCGAGAGTTTACTAGATTGAATCAACCATTATCAACTATTCTACCCCAATTACTTGAAAGAGGTTTGATTCAATTACCATCTATCCGGGAACCCGATCCAACTATACCCGGATACAGAGCTGATTTACATTGTGATTTTCATAGAGGACCTGGACATGCTACAAACTCTTGCAAAATATTAAAACATAAAATACAAGACTTGATTGATAATAATGAAATGGAGGTGCAAGCCTTTCAACCTAAACAAAATCCTCCTAATAATGCTCAAAAGAACATTCCCCAAAATCAGAATCAAAATGCTAATCAATCATTAGATATATTTCAACATCCTTTACCAAAACATGGTAAAGAGGTGGCCAATCAAATTGAACATCATAATGTTCCCCCTCCTACCCGATATGTAGGGACTATTAGCGGACAATTATCTATTCAGGATCCTCAAATATTTGGCACAACTTTCTCCATGGTTACGTCCAGACCCCTATATAATACTCAAACACCGGATCCTAGTGATGTAGAATCGGATACTGAAAGTGAAATAGACATCACCTCAAACCAATCGAATAGTTCTAAAAATGAATCAGATCCGATTCAACCTATCACAGATGCTATGGTTCCGAAAGAACCATTTCCTAGAAGAGTTACTACTCGACCCTCTTCTAATCAGTTCCTTCCTAATGAACAAGCCATAAACGCTAGACCGAGACCAATTCAACGTCTTCAATATAACATTGTAGGTACCATCGGAGTTGTTACCAGACAACAGGCTCAAAACTCTCAACAGGATCAAACTCAGAATGATGGATCAGCTCCATTTATTTTGAAAAATCCCAATAAAGGGAATCATATGTCTAATGTTCAACCTAAACCTCCTTACAATATTAATGAACAATTATCCAATACTACAGCTAGAATTTCCCTGTTGGACTTGTTAAGATCTTCTCCTACCCATAGGGATGAATTAATGCTCACATTAAGCCAAATGATGGTACCTCAAAATATTCAACCTCGAAGCCATGTCCAATACTATCATCACTCGAGAAGTCGATTGTATTGACTTTCGAGATAAAGATATCCCACAACATAGTTTACATAAGGATAACCCCTTATATATTACTGCCCTAATAGGAGATGTAGCAGTCAAAAGGAGTCTTGATTGATAATGGTTCATCTCTAAACATTTGCACTTTTGACTTCTACCAAATATTTGGGTTTAGAAGTGATGAAATGAAGAAAATTGACATGATCATAAAAGCTTTCAATGACGAAACACAAGAAACGTGTGGAGTTATCACCATCCCATTGCAAGTTGGTCCGAGAACCTTAGACACGACCGTGTTTATTGTACATTGCCCCGCATCATACAATATACTCTTGGGTCGTCCTTGGATCAATGCAATGCGGGCTGTCCCATCAACTTTACACCAATGTGTTAAATTCGAATTTAAAAATCAGTTGGTCACTATCCATGGTGATCCTAGACCCTTTGATATGTGTGCTTTGGCAGAACCTGTTGGAGTTCAATTTTGCCCTGCTCTGTCATCCACACATCCTAATTCTTATTTTTCATCTAAACGTGTGAAACACACACCCATAACTTCATCTATTTCTCCTCCATTAATTTCACCCTCATATATAGCTCAACAATCTTCTAAACAAACCACACTAGAACCTCAAAAAGATCTTAAATCCACAACCAATCCTTCATGTTCCATCCCTATAATTTCAAAACCTATAGACCCATTTATTAACACCTCCACATTCTCTACATCTATCATACCTTCCACATCTAAAGATATAGGAAATGTTCCTTCTACCTCTTATGCTCTCACTGATGAACTCTTACCTGATTTATCTAAAATTCTTATATCAGAAAAAACAAATGCTTCTATGCAAGATTCCATTATCTTAAGTAATTTTCCACCTTCTCCTCGTACCTTGGGCCTCCCACAACCTATGGGAAGTATCTACCAAGTCGGGAGTTGTGCTTTTATTTATAAAGGATATGATTGGGGAAGAATACCCCGAAACATCAAGACGCATTGTGATGGATATGCTCGATGCTATTTTGCTAATGAATATATTAAAGCTAAACCCATAATGCTTAAATTGGGCTATAAAGGGAAAGGCTTGGGACCTCTCCAAGATGGTATGAAAGAACCCTTTGAGGTAGAACCATGGCCCGCCCGATGTGGTGTGGGCCTATTTCCTAGTAAGGATCAACCCTTCCCTTTTGAAGATGATGATCAACTCATATGTTATCAAGATTATCTAGATAAACAAGATTCTTTGTATCCCAAGAATAATTCTTCTACCCGCAATATGCTATCCATAGCCTATCCTGAAATGATTGCTGAATCCGACGATGAGTTGGAAGGAGATATTTTCCATGATGTCTCCGTGGAAGAGATGTTACACAATGGTTTTTATTTTGATGGTTCTATACCTACTATAGCCCAGCTTGAGGCCACGACTCCTCAAGATGAATTATCCAAGTTAACCTTAAAGGAATTACAAGAATTGGGCGTTTCACCTGCCCCACCTAATTTTGAAAGAGATCTACACATGGAAGTAGAAAACGTCATTAAGGTTAACATTGGACCTGAGGATAATCCTCACATCATCAGTATTGGATCAGAATTAAGTCAAGAAAAACAAGAGCAATACATTGCATTCCTTAAAGAATATGAAGATGTCTTCGCTTGGACATATGAAGATATGCCAGGTTTAGACCCTTCTGTAGTCATGCATCACCTAGTAGTCCATCCAGATGCTAAACCTGTTAAACAGAAACTTAGAAAAATGCATCCCAAAGTGGCCTTGCTAGTCAAAGGGGAGTTAGAAAAACTCCTGAATGTTGTTTTTATACAAGCTATTGATTATGCTGAATGGATCTCGAATGTAGTTCCAGTCACCAAGAAAGAAGCTACCAAAGTTAGGGTTTGCATAGACTTTAGAGATATTAACGCTGCATGCCCTAAAGATGATTTTCCTCTTCCAAACATGGATCAAATCATTGATTTTACTACTGGGAGTGGAATGATGTCCCTAATGGATGGATTTTCTGGTTATAATCAGATCAGGATAGCTCCTGAAGATCAAGCTAAAATAACCTTTATTACCCCTTGGGGTACCTTTTGTTGGAAAGTGATGCCATTTGGTTTAAAGAATGCGAGCGCAACATATCAACGAGCCATGACTTATATCTTTCATGATATGATGCATGATATCCTACATGATTATGTAGATGATATTATAGCTCGCTCTATTAATGAAGATGATCATTTAGATGATTTGAGAAAAGTATTTAATCGGTTAAGAGAATATCTTATTCGATTAAATCCAGCCAAATGTATATTCGGAGTCAAGTCCGGTAAACTATTAGGGGTTTTAGTTTCTTTACGTGGTATCAAAATCGACCCTCTCAAGATTGCGGCTATCACTGATATGCCCGCACCTACCAATATATCTGAGTTACGAAGTTTACAAGGTAAGCTTCAAGCTATCCGTCGCTTCATCGATAAGCTGGCGGACAAAACCAGTCCCTTTCTTAAGCTTCTTAAGAAGGATGTCCCTTTTAATTGGGACGACGAATGTAAGGAAGCTTTTGAACTTCTCAAACAATACCTCCTTAACCCACCTGTGCTTTCACCGCCTAGACCTGATCGCCCATTTATCCTGTATATTTTAGCTTCAGATTTTGCTTTAGGAGCTATGTTAGCTCAACTTGATGATGAGAAAAGAGAACGTGCTAATTATTATATTAGCCAAACTTTAATTAGTTATGAAACCCGCTACACAACATTAGAAAAACTATGTCTAGCAGTCGTATTTTCTATGCAAAAATTATGCCATTATATGCTCAGTCAAAAAACATATGTCATTGCTAAATATGATCCCTTGCGGTATCTCATGAGTCGACCTTATTTATCGGGTCGTACAACAAAGTGGGTTCTTGCTCTAAGCGAGTTTGAACTCACGTTCATAGGACAAAAGTCTGTTAAGGGTCAAATCATAGCAGATCAATTAGCTGCTGCACCCTTAGAGTCTACCCATCCCCTCATCATTGAGTTTCCTGATGAATGCCTTCAATTAGAGGCAGACCATGTTGAACAATGGTCCTTATACTTTGATGGAGCCCGATGCATGAGTGGGGCTAGTTTGGGTATTATTTTAATATCTCCACAAAAACATATTATACCTTTGTCCTTTAAATTAACATTTGCTTGCACCAATAATACTGTCGAATATGAAGCTCTAATCCTTGGATTACGAGCTGCCTTGGCGCTAAAAATTAAACATCTGCTAGTTTTTGGTGATTCTCAACTTGTTATAAATCAAATTAATGAAGTTTATCAGACCAGAGATGATAAATTACGCCCATATAAAGCATATGTTTTACAATTAATATCTCTATTTGATCAAGTTACCTTGGAAGCTATTCCTCGAACTAGCAACCGTGTGGCTGACGCTATGGCCGCAACTGCCTCTCTTCTGCCCTTGGAGTTAGATGACGAATATGCCACCATCATTATTCATCGACTCTAGGAACCCGCTTCAAATAAGTCATGCTTAGAACCTTTGGATGTGTTTCTAATCAATGAAACTACTCCTGAACCTTGGTATATGGATATATTTGATTTTCTTCACAATGGGACTTTCCCTGCCAGTTCTAATAGGAACCAACATCGGTTATTACGTAGACGAGCAAGTCGATTTGTAATAATTGGCAATACTTTATATAGGAGATCTTTTGAAGGTATCCTATTGAGATGTTTGAATCTAGAAGAATCCAAATCAGCTTTGAGTGAAGCCCACGATGGATCTTGTGGAGGACACTTCAGTGGTAGTGTCATTGCTAAAAAGCTCCTTAGGATAGGCTACTTTTGGCCTACCATGGAAACTGATGCACATGATTATGTGCGCCATTGCGACAAGTGCCAAAAACATGCTGACCTTGTCCATGCCCCCGCACAAGAACCGTAGGCTATTTCATCTCCTTGGCCCTTTTCAAAATGGGGCTTAGACATTATTGGCAAAATTAATCCTGTGTCATCCGATGGACACAAATTCATCATAACCGCCACTGAGTATTTTACGAAGTGGGTTGAAGCTATGCCTTTAGCTTCCTGCACTGGAACACAAGTCTCTAAATTTATTTTTAATCAAATCATTTGTAGGTTCGAAATTCCTGCAAATCTCATCTCAGACAATGGAACTTGTTTCAAAAATAAAGATGTTAAGAAATTATGCCAAAAATATAAGATTCAACATCGCTGGTCCACTCCCTATTATCCTCAAGGTAATGGCCAAGCAGAAGCATCCAATAAAACATTAATTAAAATCCTCAAAATATTGGTCAATAAATCTGGCCGCGACTGGCACATTCAATTATATCCAGCTTTGTGGGCATATCGCACTAGTGTGCGTACTCCCACAGGTACTTCACCTTTTGTTTTGGTTTATGGCGCTGAAGCTATTTTTCCCTTTGAATTAGAAGTTCCTTCTTTGGCTCTACTACTTCAAGATACCGAAGTAGGAGATGAATATCGAGCTGGCAGACTCAGTCAGCTGGAACTCCTAGATGAAAAGCGCATCAATGCTTTGGAGCATCTTCGTGCCTACCAAAACAAGCTTAAAAGATCATATGCTAAGAAAGTTCGTCATCGATCCTTTGAGGTCGACGACCTTGTTTTAAAAGAAAATAAAAAAAATACTAATGCAACTAAAGACCTTAAAGGTAAATTTGAGCCCAACCGGCTTGGACCATATATTATCACTCGCTAAATTTGAATCGGGAGCATACAAATTAGCTACCTTAGATGGTAAATATTTAAAAGAACCTATGAATATTATGCATCTTAAGCGATATTACGCATAAAATTTGGTCATTTCATCATTTGTATATATTTTGCATGTTGTCTCATTTTAAAAATATATAAAACTATTTAAACAAAAACAAACAACAATATTATTGACTCTTTCGAAACCAAAAAAAATATATATATATATAGAGAGAAGAAAGAGAGAGTCAAAATTATCAAACTCCTTAAAAATATTTGTTGTATATATTTCTTCTTAAAATATTGCAGTTATATTTTCAAATTATTTTGGATAAATTAGCATTTATTTGGAATCTCTCACTTTTGCAAACACAAAAATAAATATCTTGATTTTATCTGGCATGATTACTAATCTCTCTTATATCAAAGTCCACAAAATTCAATTAAATAAAGTTTGAGCACAGAGAATTGATCTTGTTATTTACTTAAACCAAGCATATCCTTTCACAATAAAATGATTATATTTGTAATTTCCATGCTATGCTACATAGTAGAAGTGGTTTCTTGAGCGAAAAGTTTCCCCTGCTATCCTATCATGCACATGGTCTAGAATATTTGAGAATTGACAAAAGGACAAGCTCACCCCTACCCGAATAAAAATCCCTTGCTCTACAAGCTAATCCGAGCAAGTATCCCTAGAATAGGAAGCAAAAGAAAAAGAAAAATCAAGCAAAATCATGAGAAAAAGAAGCATTATTTCAGAATCATTTTGTACTCTCTTAGCACTATTTCAGCATTATCTCAAATATCAAAGCAAAAATACAAAAAAAAAAAAAAAGAAAACAAGCAAAAGCAAAAGCAATAAAATCCCTTTCCCTACCCATTGAAAAGAAAAGAAGGGTTGATGAGCTTGAATCCCTGGAATTCTCAATTATTCAAAAACTGTGAGGTAAGCCCCATAACAGGTGGTTTGTGCCCAACCCGCTTGGCCTTGGGTAACTCCTAGCGTGGTGATATGTCTGTCACATTAGCGACCTTCTTTTGTACAGACCTATGTCTCGCTTATGGATTAGCTAGCTCTTGGTAACCCGACTTACATAGTAGTCTGGTACGGTTATATGCATCTAAATCATGGTTAATGAACACTTATTTGGTTAATTCAAATCACTTGTATCAAATTATCTTGCTCAAAACTGGTAAATGCACAAAGCAATTGCACACACATTTGTATTTGAGAGATTTTGTGTATCATTATGATAAATCAAGATCGGAAATGACCTCACATATGCACATGGGATTCCTTATAAATCTAACTTTTGTCTTTAAGATACTTTGAAATATTTTTGCAAATTGTCTGGAATAATTTCATTTTCTTCTCTGAGAACAGTTGTTTAGTATAAAGACAACTACATGCATTATCAAAAAAATCAAAATCATTTTCAAAAAACATGCAATAAAGTTACATTTATATATAACTTTTTGACTTTCGCGATGATGGTATAGTTCCAAAACCAAAATTGGAATTTTATGCCTAGCGCAAGTCCTCATCTTCATATTTTCTGTTCATTTTCAAAAATTAAAAATCAACCATGCAATAAAACTATTATTTTCTTCTTTGGATTTCACGATGATGGTATAAGTTTATACCTAAATATTCTATGCCTAGCGCAAACCATTGTACTAATTTTATTTCCCATTTATTTAAAATCATAAAAACATATGACTTAAATCATTATGTTACACAATTATGCTTTACAAACAAACAAACACTTATTACTATTTCATGTCATTATGTCAAACTTCAATTTTGCAATGATGGTATAATTCCTAGGGAATTATTCAAAAAATTTATCACACTTAGGAATTTATGCCTAGCAAAAATCATTTTTAAAAATAATATATTTCATGCATAATATTTTCATGGAAATCTGAAAACAAATCACCATCATCATCATCATTTGCATCATCACAACAAAGTCTTAAGACAGTCTCTTAAGCACTCTTTTACTTTTAGCAATATTTCTATACCAGGATTAGCTTGACGACCTAGCGAGCGGCGACTCCATGAAATGGTCTATAATAGCGACAATGTCCTTTGAAATTATTGTTAAAAGTCCCCTTTTATTTTTTATCAAATCACACCACAACCAACCAATTTGTTTACATCAGATTATTTCATTTAAATTTTAAAAGCATGACATTCAAACCATAATATTTCCAAATGACATAATTACATGAATCATCAAATCAATCACATCAAAACATTAAAGCATCATACAAACACATAAGACAAGTCATATGATCAAAAATATCTCATCTATATATATATCAACAATATATACATCATCTCAAAATCGGATCGGTATGCCACAATCTGTACCTCGGCATACTCAATCCTCTATCAAAAATAATAAACACTATGTATCAATCTGTGCAGTGCAGTATGTAGCAGCTAGCCTCGAGAACCCCTCGAGCTCTCAGCCTCATCTCCTCCCCCGCCCCGAGGTGGACGAGGTGGCCCCATCGTAGTCCATGTGGTGCTATGAGTCCTGGACTCTGATCGTGATGATGTCCTCGATGACCTCATCATGATAGGCTCCGCAATGTGGGCCGACAGCGGTAACCTCTGCCCCTCTGGTACCATATGGTGGTATAGCATCTGATAGAATGTGATCTAGGCAATAGCCCATGCTAGGTCCCGAGTGCTCGCCCCTCCGCTCCATGCTCTGAGGCGTGCGACCTCATCTCTGAGCCGTGTGGCCTCCTCTCGGTGTCGTGCAGCCTCATCCTGCAAGGACTGCACCTGAGCCTGGAGATGGACAGTCTCCACCCGAAGAGTAGCCATCTCGCTACTCTCTCCTACCTCGACACCCTTGCCCTTATCGGGCGATGGTGGCCTCTCTCTCCATGGAGAAGGGGGTCTCTCCTCCCTCCTCTCCCACTGCCATGGCCTCTGCTGAGCCTGTGGCCTCCTCTGCTCTCTCCCACCGTGACCCTGTGCCACCTCAATGGCCGCCTGGCACCGCCTCCCCATCCGATGCACAACTACATGAATCGACCCTGAGCCCTCGTCATCCGAGGAGGGCGGATGCCTGCGTACTAGGCATCGTAGCCATCAACAACCCCTGCGTCATCCCCATCCACTGGCTGAATGGGGGCATCGTCCACGTCCTCACTCTAGAAGCGCTGCATATCTGGAGCCCCACTGACTGTAGTGTTATCCCGAACGGTCTGGGAAAACTCGTAGTCTCTGAGAGATGGGATCCCTTGTTGTAGACCGAACTGCCTCAAAACTCGGTCGTAGCGGTGGAGCTCCACCTCTCCCCTCTCCATCCTCAGCCAATAGGTTTGCCTAACGTGAGCCAGCTCCTGTTCTCCAAGGCCTCCAGGTGATCTGGTCGGAGACAAGGTCGTCAAGTAGTCTCCGGGACATTGGCAGATCTATCCGCCATTGTGACCCTCTTCGAAGCCACCAGTAGAAAACTCGGGGCCTCTCCCCATCAATCCCTATCAGTGGGAGCCCTACCGGCCTCCGCACCATGATGTGCTCCCAGCACCAAACCTATAGTAGTGATGTCATGACCAGACATCGGCCGCCCTTGTATACGACCCCATGCAGGATCCTATACAATCGACATAGTACAAAGCTCCCCCAAGCAAACCTGTACCCATGGTCTCTCATGTCGTAGACCACATCTGTCAGTAGCCATGGTACTCTGCATCCACTCTGATGGCATAGCAACAGACCACCTACCACCCCAGCCAAAACTTGTGTCAGTCTAGATGCCCCAGGCATCTGGCGTAGCGACTCGATGTTCACTCCGCCCTTCTCCAGGGTGAAGCTCGGATCTCCGCATAGTCGCATCATCACGTGGCCCTGATTGGCCATGGGAGTTATTAGCCATCCTTGTATGGGGATCCTCAAAATCCTCCATACATCCTCCAATGTGGGAGTCATCTCCCCGTCGGTAACCGAAAACAAGAAGAACCCGGATACCACCTCTCTGCTAGGGTCGTCAATAGCCCCATATCTGTAGAAACCTGTGGCATATCCGCCACATGCTGCAAGCCGACTTGAGCCAACTGATCTCGCTCGCCTGAGATAGAGCGGCCAAGTCATCCCTCAGCCCATCGTATTTCCATTCTCGGCTCTTTAGTAATCCTCTCTGCAACATAAACAACAAAACAATAAAAATCATTAATAAAACAGTGATTAAAAATGCAAGTAAAACAAGTTCAATTTCATACAAATGATGATATCGTCCACTATTGGATGATATCATCCAAAATTTGAGCAAAATTTGTCTCCGATTTTGCAAGAGGGAATCGTCCCTTATTGTACGAAATCGCCCCCATATCGTCGATTTCGCCCTTCGACGAAATCGACGATATCGAGACGATTTCGATGAAATTGAGACGATTTCGTCCCGACGACGTCGACGGCCCAAAAATGGCCGCGATGCTCAAAAATCATTCAAAATTAATCTAAAAAGCATGAAATTCAAAATTAAAGCCTTCTAAATTAAGTTTGGACCCTTACCCGTAGCCCGCACGGACCTCTGTCGATCTGTGCGCTGTCTCGACCATCTTGTCTGCAGAGCTCTAGAAACCAAGAAAATGAACAGTAAAAATGAATTAGGGTTTTTCCCTATTTTTCTTAATTTTATTCAAAAACAATTAAAAACATTTTAAAATTTTGCTTTTCCGCGTTTTTACCTCAAACGTTCGATTTGGGTAAAAACACGGAGGGGGCACCATAGTAAGCTGTCGTACGATTCGACCTAGAATCATCGCCTAAAAATGGGAATAAATTTTTGCTTTCTCGTAGATCGAGAAGAACTCATCTTTAACGCATTTTCTTCAGAAAATTCGCTAAAGAGGGGGCAAAATGTAGCACCCTAAAATTGGCATAGTAAACCTTAGCAAATAATTAAAATTACCTTAGTAAATAATTCAAATTCAAATTTCAACCCCAAAACCGCTCCAAAACCGCCTGCTACCCGTTTCCTCATTTTTCATGCCATTTTTAGGATTTGTTTTGTCCGTTGGATGATATCGTCGCCGATCAGACGATATCACCTCAGATCGGATGAATTCGTCTGGAGCAGAACGTCCAGACGATTTCGTCCCAAAACTAATTTTTCATAATTAGCTTCTGTTTCAACGACGTCTCTAACCGGGGCAAAAGCGTGTCTGCATGGTTAGAGACTTCCCCCATTGGAGATCTCCCAAATTGGGATGATCTCCAACCTCCCAACCTCCTTCCTATGCCTATTTAATCTTAGGCCCTCCCCTTGACATTCCCCTGGCTGAAATTTCCTGTAACACGAGTTCTATTTGCATTAGACCATCTTAAATCACCATTTGCCTTCGTATTTTTCCAAGTTTGTTTGCAGGAACTTCATTGTTTTTCAGCCGGAGCAAGCTCAGATCATCGTAGACGATCTTGTACAATCTCGGATGATCACGCCCCAATTCGAGATGATTTCGACTGCAATCAACATTGGGGGCAATCAGTGCCCAGAGTTTGCACTTTTCCTATACCTTTCTGCTATTCTATTCTGCATCTAGTTAGTTTTATTATTATTTCTTATTATTCTACATCTTGGAGTTCACCCATATAGCTTAAATACATAATAAAATCATGATTAGCTATTAAAGCATGATAATTTACTTGCATTTCTATTTGGGATTATCTTATTAACATCATTATTATCATTTCACATCATTTTCCTTTATCAGCATAGCTGCATTTTCTGTATTCTGTGTCTACTTCTCGGATTGCAGGTCTCTAACGAATTCGTCAGATCTCAGACGATCCTGTCTGATTTCAGACGATCCTGTCAGATCAGAGGCGATCTGGACTGCTTCAAAAATTAGAACCTCCATCAGACATCCGAAATCAGGTATGGTTTTTCTCACTTAGCTTGTTCTCTGTATTTTCTGTTTAATTCTATTTTCTGTATTCATTTAAATCTGCATTTCCTAATAGAACAGTTTAGATTCATTTGGCCAAACCTAGGATTTGAATGATTAAAGCTAAAACTGAACACATCAAACACATTCCCAACCTAGGCGTGGAGACTGCCACTAAACGTTTCCTGGTGAACCCCACCATCCGTCGAAAAATCACCTTAATACTCCTCCCCCAAGAGGCGGGACCTTCAAAGGGCCTCTCAGTCCGAGGTATTGTCCCATCCTTTTCCCATCCCCCTTCCGGGCGCGGATCCTATAGCCTGAAGGTAAGGGTGCAAAAAATTTGGAGCGATACACCCTTGTCTCTATGGCTAAATCAAACAATACAGCCATAATAAATGTTGGTGACTGTCATAAAAATCAGTTGTGTTTAGGAAAACCACTTCTTGAACATATTCCACTTACCAGTGTAGAAATAGGAGCTAAAATGAATGCACATAAAAACAAATCTGCACTGAAACAAGAAGAAGAAAAAGAAAATCTCCCACAAAAAGAATCATACCTTGAACAGTTTGAAATATTAGAACTAACATCTTTGAAATCATATTTGATAAGGGAATTAAAACATTTAAATGTTATAGTCCCTTTACTTCAAGCTATTAAATATGTGCCAATCATTAATACAATTGTTCAAGAAATATGTTTTAACAAACCAAAAAAAAAGAAGAAAATATATCCTAAAAACATACAAGTCGGTGGTAAAAGAGTAAACTTGCTTGCAGGAAACCTTAGTCCACCTAAGTATGTGACGGGGAACGAGAAAGTCAAACACCCCAAAATGCACAAAATTTCTTTGATTAAATCTGATTCATTTACATCAATTGATAAAACAGCCCACAGGCTTACAATAACCAGAGCTTGTCTGGTATTTTCCCACAGCACACTCTCTGTCCTCCGACCTTCCCGTCCACCTTTCTTGCTTTATTACAAATTTTGAGTTTTTATCGAGGTCTCGGCCCTCTAGGTCATTAATGACTCACCTACGCGAATAAATTAACAAGACCTACCAAAATTAGCTTCCCCCGTCGAGTCATCAATTTTCCCTCCTAAAATGACCAACTCCCTGATTTGCCAGGAAAGCAAGCAGCTCATTAGTCCTTCACCTGCAACCATCACTTTGTCAGAATGTTTGCCTACAACAGTTGTCTCTTTTCCCATGCACACGGCCTGTCCACGTGTTCAAATTTAATTTGTCTTCAATCGACCGCGATATCGCGACATGTTGCGATATCGCGACCAAACTGTCGCCTCGCCTTTGTCTGCCAAAATCGTAGCGAAATCGCAACCAAAAACCCCTTCCGCACCTTCTCTGCAAAAACTTCGTGACATCGCAACGAAAACCACCTTCGAACCCTTACTTCAAAAACCGTCACGATATCGCGACGTCACGAAATCGTGACGTCACGACATCGTGACGAAAACAGCCTCCTTGCTTTTGCTCCACAAATCGTCGTGACATCGCGACAAAAACAGCCTCCTTGCCTTGGACTTTTTGCCTCTGAGTCCATGCCTTATGTTTTGGTTCTTCTCTGCCTTCACCTTTCGAGCCCTTTGTCAACTCTGTCTTCGCTATTCTTCGAACCCTTCATGCCTTTGCTTTCAACGACGTCGTGATATCGCGACGTCGCGATATCGCAACGAAAACCCCCTTCGTGCCTCTGCCTCTGAAAATGTTGCGACATCGTGACATCATGATATCACGATGGAAATCCCCTTCATGTCTCTACCTCCGAAAACGTCGCGACATCGCGACGTCGCGATATCGCGACGAAAACCCCCTTCGCCTTGTCGTAGCCTTTGGGGTCACGATTTCGTGACATGTCGCGATTTCGTGACCCCCCCAACTTTTGCCTTGGGAAAAGAACTTGCATTACAGAACTTAAACTTCCCCCTTGTTTTACAAAACTTCTGCCTTGGGAAAGAAAAGAACAGAACCAATTACTTAGAAAATTTGGTTGATGCCAGATTGTCCTGCTGTCGTCGGATGCTCCTGCATCAGACACCCGGGGTAAAAAGGAGAAGTGACCTTCACTTCTGTGCTATTCGGTCCGTATCTTCTGTAACACCTCCAGACACTCAACTGCCTTTGCAACCTGCTCAAATCTCGTCTCCTGGAAAAAAAAAATTTGCCTTCTACCAGACAAATTTTGGCATTGCTGCACACCTTCTCATCCACTGCCTGTAATGGCTTTAATTTGTGATGCACTCCATATTTCATCAAGGAGTATGTATTTGCATGACCATCATGCACAACACTCCGATCAAACTGCCATGGCCTCCCTAACAGCAAATGGCAAGCATCCATGGGGAAAAAATCACACAGGACCTCATCCTGGTACTTCCCAATATTGAACGTGACTAAGCACTGTTCACGGACCCATGCTCTGTGGTCCTTCCGCAACCATGCAATCCGGTATGGATGCGGGTGTCTCCTTCTCTCCAGTTGTAACTTAGCAACCATCTCCTCTGAGACTAAGTTATCTGTACTCCCATTTTCTATAATAACATTACAGAATTTTCTTGCACTTTTGCATCATGTGCGGAATAGGCTTCTCCTCTGCTCTGGTTTGTCTTCCTCAATCAGCATTGTTCTCCTCATGATCATTGCTTCTCCTTTCTCAACTTCTTCAGAATGTTTTGATTCGGCATATTTTTCTGCCACAGCAACTCTGGCAGGACCCACTTGTTTCTTGTTCACTCTCTCGGGGTGCTGGGGACACTCATATGCCCGATGCCCCTCTTCTCCACATTGGAAATATGTTCCCCGAAACACTCATCTTCCATACCCACGTCCAGATCTACCTCTTCCCCTTGGGTAGCCATTGTTCTGAACTTGGGGTTTGGGTTCCTCATCTTCCTTCTGATCCCGGCTGCTGCTAACCTCTTCTTTCTTCTCTTCTTTTCCTTCATCTTTTCTTCCACCAGTATTTCCTCCATGGCCTCTTCCTCTTTGCTTGCTCTCAAACCTTCTATTCAATTTTTCTTCAACCTTTAGAGCAAACTGGTAAGCATCTTCAATGGTGCTCACCCGCACTAAGCTCAACTCTTCCTGGATACTGGGCCTCAACCCATTAATATAACGGGCCACCTTCTCCTTGCTTGCTTCTAAATGGCCAGTTCTGATGGAGATTTTATAAAACTCCTCCGTGTATTCTTGGACAGTTTTATTCATCTGTCTCAAACTTTGCATTTTCCTTAGCAGATCCAACTCGTAATCTATCGGAATAAACTATTTTTTTAATTTTTCTACCATCTATTCCCATCTTGTTATCCATTCTTTTCCTCTTCTATTCCATTCCAGCTGTACTCCCTTCCACCATATGCTGGCATGACCTTTTAATTTGGTTTTGGCAAATCTGACCCTCTCGGGATCTTCAACTTCATCATACTCGAAGTATTCTTCCAGGTCATTTATCCAGTCAATCAATTCCTCCGGATCCAGGTTCCCAAAATACGTGGAAACTTCCATCTTCGGCCTCTTCCCAATCTGGGATATGGCCTTGTACAGTCTGGCTTGTGTCGGATCTACAACTTCTTCTTCTTCTTCTTCAAACTGGTTTTTTTCTTCATCTACTTCGTCTTCACTGTCCGCATCCCTTCTTAGTTCGTGCCCTCTGCACGGTTCTTGTAGGGCCTGAACTTGCCGCTACAAAGCTCAAAAATCTGCTGCTGCCATGCCTCTCCCGCCAACGAGGTTTCTTATCGGAGGCATTCTATTCACTTTTCACGAGCCTTCCCATAGATCCTGGTGTAACTGCCTCACGTTCGGTGATCTGTTACACACTTAGGAACTTTCGACTCTGATACCACTAATGGGGAACAAGAAAGTCAAACACCCCAAAATGCACAAAATTTCTTCGATTAAATCTAATTCATTTACATCAATTGATAAAACAACCCACAGGCTTACAATAACCAGAGCTTGTCTGGTATTTTCCCACAGCACACTCTCTGTCCTCCGACCTTCCCGTCCACCTTTCTTGCTCTATTACAAATTTTGAGTTTTTATCGAGGTCTCAGCCCTCTAGGTCATTAATAACTCACCTACGCGAATAAATTAACAAGACCTGCCAAAATCGACTTCCCCTGCCGAGTCATCAATTTTCCCTTCTAAAATGACCAACTCCGTGATCCGTCAGGAAAGCACGTAGTTCATTGGTCCTTCACCTGCAACCGTCGCTTTGTCAAAATGTTTGTCTGCAATAGCTGTCTCTTTTCCCATGCGTGCGGCTTGTCCACATGTTCAAATTTAATTTGTCTTCAACCGACCGCAAAATCGTGACATGTCACGATATCACGACATGTCACGATATCGCGACCAAACTGTCACCTCGCCTTTGTCTGCCAAAATCGTAGCGAAATCGCGACCAAAAACCCCTTTCTCACCTTCTCTGCAAAAATGTCGCAAAATCGTGACGTCGCGATATCGCGATGAAAACCACCTCCGAACCCTTACTTCGAAAACTATCACGATATCGCGATGTCACGAAATTGTGACGTCGTGAAATTGCGACGTCACGACGAAAATAGCCTCCTTGCTTTTGCTCCACAAACCGTCGCGACATCGTGACGAAAACAACCTCCTTGCCTTGGACTTTCCGCCTCTGAGTCCATGCCTTATGTTTTGGTTCTTCTCCGCCTTCGCCTTTTGAGCCCTTTGTCCACTCCATCTTCGCTATTCTTCGAACCCTTCGCGCCTTTGCTTTCAAATACGTCGCGATATCGCGACGGAAACCCCCTTCGTGCCTCTACCTCCGAAAACATCATGACGTCGCGATATCATGATGAAAATCCCCTTCGTGCCTCTACCTCCAAAAACGTCGCGACATCACGACATCGTGATATCGCAACGGAAACCCCCTTCGCCTTGTCGTAGCCTTTGGGGTCATGATTTCATGACCCCCCCCCAAATTTTGCCTTGGGAAAAGAACTTGCATCACAGAACTTAAACTTCCCCCATGTTTTACAAAACTTCTGCCGTGGGAAAGAAAAGAACAGAACCAATTACTTAGAAAATTTGGTTGATGCCAGATTGTCTTGTTGTCGCCGGATGCTCCTGCATCAGTATGATTGTCTAGGATGCCCATGGTTTCGTGAAACATATAAGGAAAATGAAACGGACATTTCAATTTTGGCCTCCATCGTTGTAAAGGATAATGTAGAAGAGATGGATTCATCCAAACAATCTGTTTTTGATGAAAATGTTCAGAATGTAGATTTTAAAGATGAACCAATCACTGTTCAACAATTATTATGGAACCATTGTCCTTTCCTGGTGCTTTCAGTGGCATAAAAGGTTTAAAATGATTGTGGCATGGTGGTTATAGGGGCAGACTGCACAAAGATCTGTGTGGCGGCTTCTGGGGCGGACGACACAGAATCATTGTGGCGGCCATAAAAAGTTGGACAACCTGCCCGGATTCGTGGCGGCTATCGATTCCATCATGTAAATTCAAAAAAAACAAAAAACAAAAAAAAAACAATTATTATGGAATGATGAAAAACAAAATTCTAAAAATTTGTCATCCATTCCAATACAAAACAATTTTCCTCACTTGTCACATGGATGTCATTATTTTTTCTCATCTTTTCCTTTCCATTTATCAAATTTAATTCTTTTAAAAATTGTTTTTGGTAAACATACATAGATTTTCCATTCTTTTCCACCATATCATTGTTCTCTTAATTCATTAATGCATCATTCTCCAAGAACCAATTCAAAACATCTTGGTACAAAACAAACTGAAATGCAACCAAAACAACCTTTGAACAACAATAGTTGGTTGACTAAAAACCAGGAAGTAAATTTGTTTGATGTATTGATCCAACATCCTAATGCTCTACTAACACTTTATGTATATTTATCAGTTGGCATTGAGTTGTTGCAGGTTCAGAAAAAACAGATTTCATAGTTGAATGTAGTTAATGAAATTTGGGTGGAAGCACTTCACCAAATAGAGTTCATTCAACAAAAATGGAAAATGTGGCATGATGATCACATTAAGAGCAACAAGGATGAACCAAAAGATTTTTAGAATGGATTTGTTCAACTTTCTTCAGTTGATGATTCAAGAAGGACATTAGTGATGAATGGACATCTTTTACAGTTGTACCATAAACCACTCACAAAGAAGGAATTTGCTCAATCTTTCACACAATCACATTTGCATATGATAGAAGAGGATTCCTCTTCTGACAAGGTTTCCAAATGATCATATTTTTTTTAGCCTTGAAAAAAAAATACGAAAAAAAAGAAGGAAATAATCTTGTTTGTGAAATTCCTTCACGGGCACAATTTCAAGAAAATTGTGAAATTCCTTCATGGGCACAAGCAAGACAAAAATAAATAAAAATAAAAAAAGTAAAAAAAAAAGTTGAAAAAAAAAATAGAAGTTGGTTGAAAACCAGAAATGGCAGCCTCTTCTGATAAAAAAAAAAGAAAAAAAAAGAAAAAAATGAATAATTCAGTAGTGAAAACCTTCTTGGAGGCGCTGTTGAGTTGGCTTGCATGAAAACCGGTTTTTCGGCATGCATTGCCTTGTTGATCCACCCATCATTATTCTACCATTGTACAAATATCACCTACTACACCTATGTTGTTCTTATTTCAAAAAAAAAATCATCATCAGAAGCAGCTTGTAAGGTGGATGATAAATTTTCAGGATGGTAAGGTATGTGTTTCTTGCATTTAGTCATGGTAAACATTTAGCATTTAGTATATGATAATCAATATTTGGCATAAACTATTCATACAATATTGGCAAGTTAAAAAAAAATGGAACATGTTCAAAATGTCAAGAAACACCCCCCCTTTTGCCCTTAGTTGCATGGAAAATTCAAAATTGTGAAACACCTGATTTTGGGACAGACATGGCAGCCATTTTATCTTTATTAGTAGGGCAGATTTTAGAAGGATAACTTCAAGTTGATACCCCACCAATGCCTCATAAATCTGAGAAGGATAAAATGCACCTGAAAATTCTGTTTTACTACTGCTGCAATAAAAAATATATAGCATTTAAACAAAAGGATGGAAAAAGAATTTTTGATGTTATGAATGGCTTATACACTCTAAATATGGGCCCACACTAGAATCTGCAGCTAGATTTTGCATAGGAGGCCATTTCAGCATGTTTTTGACACATCTTCAAAATGACAGTCTCATTCCAGAGCAAGCTTCAAAATGAGACAAATTATGCCAGAAATTCTTGAAAATGCTGCAGAACAGCAGGGCACATTAGATACAAAAGATATCAAAAAAAATTGCAGGAACTACAATGCTTGGTGTAGTGCAGCAAGAACTTTCTCGGGTAGTAGGTGGCAAAAGGATGTTGTTCATCTTACTATGGCCTACTAGGATGCATGAGGGCATGCATCAGTTCAAGCTGGGGGGAATGATGAGGCCTAGAAATGCCTCATTATTACACTATGGTTGACATATAAAAACTGCCATAATATTAAATATGACAAAGTTAAAGTGTCAAATAATGATTAGAATATGTTATTTGTTACATGTTTGCATGATTTTATGTTTGAAACATTATACCTATGTTTTGACTATTTTTAGCATTTTATGCACTGTTTCAGTTGATTAGGTAGTAAATAAAACATGTATTGCAATTACATTCTGATGGCATGAATAGATTCCTCTCATCAAGAACTACAACTTTGATTTTTGAAGCAAGTCAATCCGAGCTGTAGATAAAAAGTTATGAAGGTTACATCGTTCCTGCGCTCATTGTTCATGCCTTAAGTCATTTCTGGAGCTGTTAACAGGTGCAAATCTGCGTTAAATGAAACATTGGCAGATCTACTGGGAATGATCCAGAGTGAGTTAAGTTACCAAATTCATACCAATGGTACTTCATAATATAGAGAAAACATTACCCAAATTTGAAGGCATATGGACAAGTAACCTAGAAGTTATGGTGCCTGCAAAATGGTAGTTTCACACTTTTTGACAGTTGGAAATGCTGGTAAAAATATGTGTTAAAGGCCAACTTGACAGCGATGCAGGGAGTAATTCCTGAGGAATTAAGAGTTGAAAATTAAACCCAATGTTGTTCATATAACCAAGAACACGTGGACACAATTTGGTAAAAAATGGAGTTACGATGAACAAGTTATGAGCACTCCAAAATGGCATCTGGGCATGTTTTGGCAACTGGAAACAGTAGGTCACAGTCCATACAAATTCTAGCCACCTGTCACTTTGAAGGAAGACATGGAATTTTTCAAATAAAGAAGAGGTAAACGCTTGGAAACAGTTGAGGGAGAATAGGCATGACTCTTTCTCCACCTGACAAAGACTGCCACGTGATGCAAATGGAAGCAACAAGTCAAAAGGCTAAAATGCAAGAAATTTGGTAAAAGCAGGACACAATCATGCAAATTCTAGCCAGTTGTACATATACAGCAGGGCTTGGAATCAATCACTCCAGCACATGCCACCAATGCAGAAGGGTGTACAAGATAAGGGAAAACAATCCAAACAGTCAACAACTTCCTCCCTATGCGTTTGGAGCGCAGATAAGCAACGAATTGTCACCTGCCTGTTATTCCGGAGCAGCACAGGAATAAGCGACATAAGAATAGGGAATAGCGCAGGAACAATTGAAAGTGGTCAAAAAGCGATAAATTAGTGGAGGAAATTATTGGCAATTGACCAGGAGGTTGTCCCAACTCATCTTAACGTGATTTCCTCAACAAATGCATCCCAACAATGATGAATGGATAAAGTTTTGACAAAGCAAATTCCTACATTCTAGGAAACAGTTATGCAATCAGTTGTAAATCCCTACAAATCATTAACCAAGCATATCAGCATTATATTATAAATAAGAAAGCTCCTAGATGGTTGAGCATATAGATATATAGGCAATAGAATACCGAAATTAGCATAGAGTGAAGTTTCTTTGTAGTAGAACAGTAATTTGCAGGTTTTTTCTGCATTACTATAATGTAGTTTCATATTGAATAAAAAGGTGCAATCTTCAGATATCAATTGGCATTTTGAGGTTGATGATTAGTATCTAGATTTTCTTAGCATAACTTCTCACCTTCTTCTGGTTCTGGAAGCAAGGGCCACTTGCAGGGCCAGAGGAAGGCAATTTCTGATAGAATTTCTTATTGATTTCTTGTTGCAGTAGATCAACAGAATTCTGTCAACATTCATTTTGTAGAATTAGTTTTATTTCAGAAGTGCACCATAGTATTTAGAACATGTTTGGAATAGTGTTCAAAATTTAATAGGATTTGACAACATTTTCCATAATTCATTGCAATTTCCAGATTTTTGTCATTTTCCAGCTTTGCAGCAATTTCCAGATTTCTGTCATTTCACTGCAATTTCCAGATTTGTGTTATTCTCCAGTTTTGCAATAGATGTTAATTTGATTTTCTAGATTTAGAACATGCTCAGATAATTGTGAACTTTGTAATTAGTTGACTTTTCTACAACTGTGTGTGTGTTTTCAATTCTGCAATTTACTTTTCTGTCACTTTCAATTTAGCAACATTTCACTTCCTGTTATTTCAAATTCTGCAATTTTAATTCAGTTTTAGCTTCTGTAATTTGATTTCCAATTCTAGGAGTTAGAGGTCACACCAAACCCCCAAACACTAACTGATCCATCAATAAATCTTATTTTCTGAATGAACTAATCTTTAACCTGTTGGAGCCTTCTTTCGTATATAGCCTTGGACACCGCCCTGGATTGACACATATAATTACTAAATGATGAATGGACAACGACACTCATCACCCTGAAGAAGACGGTCTATAGCCCATGAGGGTCTCTTGGAAGGACAATATTTACTTATCATTTAAATCCCCTACCATCATATATTCATCTATCTCATTCTCTACAATCTCCATCTCATATTCTCTGTAGTATCAGTCTCGTATTCTATGCAATCTCTATCTCGTAGTATATCTTATTTTCAATCAAGCAGCCATCAACCCTAACCTAACCCTAATAGATTAACCTTTTTAAATCTACATAGAAAATACTAATATATAAAACCTTGTGTATTACTTTATATATTTTATGTTAATTTTAAATATTCTAAATATTACTAAGCACAAATTAATCTCCAAAATTTTAAGTGAACATACAAAAATAAACAAATTATTTAATAAATAGATGAGACAATACGTAGAAATTAAGAATATTAACCATCAATTAAAGTTATGGTTTCACATGTGAACCCTCACAATTGGTCCATAATATAAATTAAATACCTAAACAATTTCAATTTATTTGATGTTTCTCCTCTTGACTCGACTTTTCAACAGAATATTCTTCAAGTCATCCCTACTCTTATCACTTTTGAGGACAACTCTATTTTGACTACTCCAGTTATTATCAATGAGCTTCAACAGGTGGTTTTTAAAATACAAAAAGGAAAAATCCCTAGTCCTGATGGTTTTTCTATTGAGTTATATCAAGAGTTTTGGGATATCCTTTATGCTAATTTATCAGAGGCGATGGAAGAAGCTAGGAAATATATAAATTTTGAAGGTTATCAATAAAACTTATATAGCTCTTGTCCCAAAAGCTCAAGAGGTAGATCATATCTCAGCTTTTAGACCTATAGCTTTATGTAATGTTCTCAAAATCATTACAAATATCATGGTAGAAATACTAAAGCCTCTTTTGCATAAGATTATTTCCCTTGAACAAGGGGTTATGTGGAAGGGTATCAAATAGTGGATGATATAGTTCTTGCTTAGGAAGCCATCCATTCCATGGAAATGCAAAAATATCCATCTATGTTCATTCATTTAGACTTATCTAAAGCTTATGACAAAGTGGATTGGTACTTCTTTGTCAAAGTTTTAAGGCAATTTGGCTTCTCTTAGGATTGGATGGACTGGATTATAGGATGTATCTCTTCAGCATCCTACTATGTTCTTCAATATACTACTCTATTCTTATCAATGGCAAGCCTTCTCAGCAATTCCCTGCTTCCAAAGGTATTAGACAAGATGACCCCATCTCCCATTATTTATTCATCATTCTTGTTGAATGCTTGGGAAGGACTATAACAAAAAATAGAGAAACAGAACCCTTGAGGGAGTTACCATTGCTCATGAAGGTGGGCCTATTTCTCATCTTAAATTTATTGATGACTCTACTTTGTTAGGTAAAGTTATAGTTAAGGAAGCTTCTAAAATTAAGCAAATCATGAGTTGTTTTTCTAATGGTACTGGGCAACTAATCAATGAAGATAAATATGAAGTTATTTTCTTTCACTGCTATCTCAGATATGAATCCATGGTCTTGGATAAATTAAGATATAATAAGACCTTCCTTCCAATTATTTAGGCATTCCTCTCAATATTCAAAGACAGAAACAGAAATACTGGAATTGGTTGTTGGATAGAGTTAAGAAGAAAAGTGGAAAGTGGACCAATAGGTGGCTTTCATTTGGGGATAAAATTACCTTGGTAAAATCAGTCCTTCAAGCTATACCTATTTATGTTTCTACTATGTTGAATATCCCAAAGGCTATTCTTTGAGAATTAGATCAAATCAATCATTGGTTCCTTTGGAGTGGTACTAAGGAGAAAAGAAAATGGGCCTTGGTGAATTAGGATACTTTATGCCTTCCCAAGAATGAAGGGGGGTTAGGTTTCCGATCTACTATTAATAACAATAAGGCTTTAGCTACTAAATTGTATTGAAGGATTTTGCATAACCCTAATGTTCTTTGGGTCAAGAATCTTCGTGCTCAATATGTTGAGAACAAATGTCCTTAAGACCTTGTTCATTATCAATTGCCTACCAAAGGTTATCTCATTTTAGCGGTTCTTAATATTGGTGAGAATTTGATTAAGAAAAAATTATTTTGGATCATTCATAATGGTCAATAGGTAAATTTTTGGACATATTCTTGGGATGGTCACCAGCCTTTGATAACTCAATTTCCTGATTGGAGGCCTTGGCCTTTGATGGTCACCAGCCCCTTGATAACTCAATCGCCTATTACTATCGGTACCATACTGGTAATTCAGAGGTTGGTAGATATTGGATCCTTGTTGAGGAGTGGTCTATTCAAATTCCAAAAAGGCAAAGAAAAGATATCCAAAACATCCTTCATATGAGATCTCTCTCTTGGTCCTATGATAAAGACTGTTTTGGATGGAACAACACTACTAAGGGTGAGTATTTAGTTGCTCAAGGTTATTTGGCCTTATGCCATAATAATCCCAACCAATCATATGATATATTTACTCAGTTGTGGGCTCAAAAGCTCTGGCCTAAGGTGAGGTTCTTTACATGGCTTTTATTGCATCGTAGGGTGCTTACTAGTGAGCAACTTATGAAATGTGGTTTTCATGGCCCGTTTAGATGTGAAATGTGTGGAGAGAATGTGGAAACTCTCAACCATATTTTTATTGAGTGTACCTTAGCCTCTGAGCTATGGAGGAGAATGGCCATCTTACTTGGCTTATAGTGGTCCAATTTTTTTTAATTTTGAACAACTTTGGAGGGATTGGCCTAATCAGGAGGGTGTTGATCATTTTATTAGGTAGCTAGTTTGGATGGGTTCTACCATCCTACCTTGGAATATCTGGAAAGAAATAAACAATTGGATTTTCAATAAAGAAAGAAAGGACATTCACTATATCCAAAAAAAGACCATTGCCAACTTAGTTGAATCAGTAGAACTCCTTAAACACCCCCAAAACTCCCACCAAAGATGGGATCAAGTGATGCAAATATTGAAGATTAACTCTTTTAAGGGTAACCAGCTTAAAGGGAATGTGAGTAATCAAAATATGGATAGAACAAAGAATTAGCAGCTTCCTCCTAAGGATTTTGGAAAAGCCAATACCGAGGGAGCCTCTAGGGGGAACCCTGGAAAAGCTAGTGAGGGAGGAATTGGTAGACTTTCAGATGGTTCCCTAGTTTTCACTTTTGTTGAGAATTTGGGTATCCTTTCCAATAACCTTGTTGAGGCATATGGTATCCTTAGAGGCCTTCGAGAGGCTACTAAGATCGGATAGAAAAAGGTGTTGGTTGAATCCGACTCTCAAGTCATGATTAATTTGTTGAAGACTCCTAAGAATCATAAGGTTGATTGGAGAATAAAAATAATTGTTGAGAAAATTCAATTAATCCATATGGGCTTTTGGAAAGTTGAATACAATCATGTGGTCAGAGAACAGAACAAGAGTGTTGATGCTTTAGCTAATTGGGTATTGGACAAAGGTGATCTTACTTACTACAACCACCCTCCCAAATAGTGGGATTTACAAATAAGGGAAGCTCTTCTTTCTATCACTTCTCTGGATGGCTCCAATACTAGAGGTACCTAGTTCATTTTTTCTTTGTTTTTGCTTCTTTTTGGTTCGATCAGGGTATTTTCCTTCCCTTGCTCAGTCTACTCATTCTTATGTTCCTTTAATTATTCTTGCATGAATAGCCTTTTGGCCTAAGAAGGCCAAACTTGTTTTTTGATTTTTCCTCTTTTTTTGTTTTTCGGTGTGTATGTTGTTTTGTATTGTTTTTTTTTCTATGTTTTTCTGTGTTTTTTGTGTTGTTTTTGGTGTTTTGTGTTTTTGTTCTTTTGTGTGTGTGTTTTTTGTTGTGCTTGTGTGTTGTTTTGGTTTTTTTGTGTGTTTTTGTTTTGTTGTTGTTTGTTGTTTTTTACGTTTTTTGTTGTTTTTATATTTTTATGTTTATTTTGTGTTTTTGTTATCTTTTGTCGTCTTTATGTTTTTGTGTTTGTTTTGTATTTTCTGTAGTCTTTTGTTGTTTTAATGTTTTTATTTATTTTTTTTTATTATTGGTTTTTGTTGTTTTTCTATTTTTTGTGTTTGTTTGTGTATTGTGTTTTTGTTGTTTTAGGTATGCTCTTTGAGTGTGTCGAAGAGGGCAAGCCATGTTTGAACCCTAGGTATTTTTGGCAGAATAAATACTCCTACCTCCTTGGAACTTACCCAAAAGTAGCATCCCATTTAGGATGTTTTCCACAAACCAAAAAAATGTGGTCTTGACAAATGAAATTATATTTCAATCTCTTATAATCAATCAAAAAATATTAATAAATTATTTATTTTTAAAATAAATAATCATACTTAATATACAATAGTAAAAAAAAATCATCCATGATTCAAACCACGACTATGTATCCATAAAGAATAGGTTGTATGGTAACAACCGAGTTACCTAATTTTATAATAACACCCAATAATAATATGGTGTTATCATATTTAAAAAAAATCATAATATAATAAAATGAATTAATTAACCTTTTTAGATCCACATAGAGAATACTAATATATAAACCTTGTGTATTACTTTATATATATAATTCCAAATATTACTAAGCACAAATTAATCTCCGAAAATTTTAAGGGAACATACAAAATAAACAAATTCTATAAGGCAATACGTAGAAATTAAGAATTTTTTTTTTTGATTGGTTGAAAGGGTGTTGAAAGGTCCCTGAACCTTGTACAAGTATAAATTTACATGTTAATCAAACCGACCGAAGAGGCCCAAGAGCTAAAGAACAGAGAAAAAGTCAAACACCACAAGAAGAAAGGTGTCGCGATATCGCGACATGTTGCATTTTCGCGGTTCCAAGCATATAGGAAAGCAAGGAGGAAAAGGTGTCGCGATATCGCGACATGTTGCATTTTCGCGGTTCCAAGCATATAGGAAAGCAAGGAGGAAAAGGTGTCGCGATATCGCGACATGTTGTGCCGTCGCGACCAAGGGAGGAAAAGATGTCGCGATATCGTGACAAGATGCAGCATCGCGGCCGAAGGAGAGAAAGTGTCGCGAAATCGCGACATGTTGCAACGTCGCTGCCAGAATAGAAAAGTGTCGCGATATCGCGACAAGTTTCGTCGTCGCGGCTAGAGGAGGAAAGGTGTCGCGATATCGCGACAAGTTGAATCGTCGAGGCCCAAGAAGAAAATATGTCGCGATATCACATGTTGCATTGTCGCGGCCACAGGAGGAAAAGTGTCGCGATATCGTGACATGCTGCATCATCGCGGCTATAAGAGAAAAGGTGTCACGATATCGCGACAAGTTGAAAGGTGTCGCGATATCGCGACAAGTTGCAATGTCATGCCAAAGGAGAAAAAGTGTCGCGATATCGCGACAATTTGCAACATCGCGGCCAAGGAGAAAAGATGTTGCGATATCGCGACATGTTGCAACGTCGTGGCCGAAGGAGAAAAAGTGTCACGATATCGCGACAAGTTGCATTGCCGCGGCCAGATGAGAAAAAAGTGTTGCGAAATCGCGACATGTTGCATTATCGTGGCCAAAAGTTGCAACATCGCAGCCAAAGAGAAAAGATGTCGCGATATCGCGACATGTAGTAGCGTCGTGGCCGAAGGAGAAAAGGTGTCGCGATATCGCGACAAGTTGCATTGTCGCGGCCAGATGAGGAAAAAGTGTCGCGATATCGTGACATGTTGCATTATCGTGACCAAAGAGGAAAAGTGTCGCGATATCGCGACATGTTGCATTATCGTGGCCGAAGAGAAAAAGTGTCGCGATATCGCGACATGTTGCATTATCGCGGCCAAAGAGAAAAAGTGTCGCGATATCGCGACATGTTGCATTATCGCGGCCAGAGAAAAGTGTCGCGATATCGCGACATGTTGCATTATTGCGGCCAAAGAAAAGTGTCACGATATCGCAACAAGTTGCAACATCCCGGCCGAAAGAGAAAAAGTGTCGCGATATCGCGACATGTAGCCGTGGCCGAAGAGAAAAAGTGTCGCGATATCGCGACATGTTGCATTATCGCGACCGAAGAGAAAAAGTGTCGCGATATCGCGACATGTTGCAGCGCTGTGGTCGAAGAGAAAAAGTGTCGCGAAATCGCGACATGTTGCATTATCGCGGCCGAAGAGAAAAAGTGTCGCAATATCACGACATGTTGCATTATCGCGGCCGAAGAGAAAAAGTGTCATGATATCACGACATGTTGCATTATCATGGTAAGAGAAAAGCGTCGCGATATCGCGACATGTTGCATTATCATGGTCAGAGAAAAGTGTCGCGATATGTTGCAACATCGCGGCCAAAGAGAAAAGATGTCGCGATATCGCGACATGTTGCAACATCACGGCCAAAGAGAAAAGATGTCACGATATCGCGACATGTAGCAGCGCCGTGGCCGAATGAGAAAAAGTGTCGCGATATCGCGACATGATGTAACGCCGCGACCAAAGGAGAAAAAAGTGTCGCGATATCGCGACATGTTGCAACATCCCGGCCGAAAGAGAAAAAGTGTCGCGATATCGTGACATGATGTAACGCCGCGACCAAAGGAGAAAAAAGTGTCGCGATATCGTGACAAGTTGCAACGTTGCGCCCACAGGAGAAAAAAGTGTCGCGATATCGCGACAAGTTGCAACGTTGTGCCCACAGGAGAAAAAAGTGTCGCGATATCGCGACATGTTGCATTTTTGCGGCCAAAGGTGAAAAGTGTCGCGATATCGCGACATGTTGCATTTTCGCTGCCGAAGGAGGAGAAGGAAAGGGTGTCGCGATATCATGACAAGTTTCAACAGCATACCAAACCAATCCCCTGGCAACAACTCACATTGTGCAAACATTGAAACTTGTAGGATCATTCCTTAGGCCGATGGGGAAGGAGTCTCTCCACACTTGAATGTCAGATTCACCGACTCCCTTGTTTGCAAGCCAGTCCACAGCTTTGTTTCCTTCCCGGTATTGATGCTTAATGGTTAATTCTAGGTAATTGCCAATTAGGGCCTTGCAATCTTGGAAAATCGAAGCAAGGGCCCAAGGAGGCTTAGAGGTACCATTGGGCCAGTTAATACAGTGCAACGAGTCTCCTTCGATGATGAGTTTATTGATGGTCAGCCCTTCCATGAGGATCAAACTTTGGAACAGGGCCCGTGCCTTAGCCATATTGTTGGATTGAATTCCCGTGTTCGGGCAAAGGCCAAAATTATTTCTCCTCTCGTGATTTCCGAGGATTCCCCCTCCGCCGCCCGCTCCTGGGTTGCCTTTAGCCGCACCATCGAAATTGAGCTTGTGCCACCCAGTAGGTGGTAAGACCCACTTGATGACGGACCTGTCAACAAAAATATGGGGCATGACAGAGATGTTAGACAGATTGAAAAGTTTGGTTAGGTTCGATTCTAAGCCAGGAGGGGGGGGGTTTGAAGACGAAACAAGAGAGGCATTCTCCGCAGCAAGGGTCATGATTTTGACAATGATAATCTTCATATCAGTGACTTGATTTTTGAAAATTCTGGCGTTTCTCTCGAGCCATATCTGCCACAGGTAAAGGTGGAGGCAAGCTTGCCACATGAATTTTAGTTGGTTGCTCTTGAAAGGCTGGGGCCATTGCTTAAAAAGGAGGGGAATGGACTGTGGGAGGACTGTGGAGATGTCAAAGGTGTTATGGACCTGGTTGAGAACTACAAGAGAAAAGGGGCATTCCAAAAAAACATGCGAAGTAGACTCACAGGCGTTTTTGCACAAGATACACCAATTGGGAATGAGTAACCCTCTGATTATCAAGTTGTCAATGGTGAGGATTCTATTTTGGATGGCCAACCAGGAAAAGAATTTGAACTTGGGAATGATCTTGGGACCCAAACCTGATTTGATAAGTCCCAACCATCTGTGGGAGTTTCTTGACTGTAGTAGGCTGATTTGACAGTGAAATTTCCAGATTCTTCAAGGTTCCAGACCATGGAATCGTCTTTGTGAGAGTTCGGGATGATGCAAGTCCTCAACAAGTTTTGTAATCGCCTGAGAGCCTCGGTGATATGCCTGGGCCCGTTAAGAGCTAGGTGTTTCCATTCATGTCTTGCAGGACCTTGGTTAATGAAGTGGCACACCTTATCTCCAAAGGTGGCTTCGGTAGTCGCCTTGAGAACTGCAAGATGCGGATCTTGGCTGAGAGGTTTATCACGGATCTACGGGTTATCCCAGAAACGGATGGTCATTCCAGTTCCTAGACACCACCTTAAGCCTTCCATGATGATTTTCCTTGTTTTGATTACGCCATTCCAGAAATAGGATCTGATAGGGAGGTTGTGCTCTCCAAGAAAGGACCTCCACCCTGGTGGAGGTACTTAAGAATATTATACCATCAATTAAAGTTCTGGTTTCATATGTGAACCCTCACAGTTGGTCCATATTATAAACTAAATACCTAAACAAGAGGAAATCTTATGATCTTTAAGATTTTATTCAAATGGTATAACAAACTAAATATGTGGATATCAGGAATGAATCTTAATTAGCACCTAAACTATTTAAAAAATTAAAAATAAATATTAATTTAATTGTATGTAATTGTCAAATTATTATAATAATATTGTATAATTAATCTATTAAATCACATTTAACCAGCTCAACTATTAAAAAAATAAATATAAATATTAATTTAATTATATATAATTATCAAATTATTAAAATAATATTATATAACTAATCTACTACTATAATCCAACTAAATATCAATGGTAATAAAATTAAATTAAATTTTATTGGGTTCGATCACATACAACCAGATTACTAATATTTAAGACCATATATTTTCATTCCGTATTCTTTTGATTTCCAACATAATTGCATTTACAACCATAATTTTAATTCATAATATAATAATTATTTTAATTTACAACTGAATCCAAAGGAAGGCTTTCGAACCTTCTCTTTTGGAGTCATCATCCAATTAAAATGCTTCCTATTATATAAAATATTTTTTATTATTTTTAATAAATAAATAAGTTTCTAGTTATTTCTCCAGAACAATTCGTCCAGAGATTTATACCTTCTGTTTTTTTTTTACTGTTCAAGTTAACCGTGGTTAATATTTTACACTTCAAGAAAACATTTTAACCAAAGTCAATTTTATTTTTTTATTTTTTAATTTATCTTAAAAGTTTTAAAATCCGCAAATCATCGGATCGAACCTAGAGAGCAACCTTCTTGAAAGCGAAAGTGCAACCGGGCTTGCCTGAAACCTTCCCTATTTTAAGTACCTTCTTCCCCCAAGATTTAGCCGGCCGCCAAACGTAGAAATCCTCGGCCTCCTGTTTGGGCCTCGCCAGCTTCCCTCTGATAAATTTAGCGGCCCTGCGGATCCTCCCGGCAAAACTTACAGGCGCCGCGCGCCTGCAAGACGATGAAGAAGAAGACGACGCCTCCGACACAAAAGAGGGCGTTCTGGAGCACCGACAAGATGGCGGCGCACTTAGCGGCCCAGTCAAACCCTCGGCTTCCGCCAAATTTAGCACCCTTTTGGGGGTCCCCGGCTCCGACTCCCAGCCGAAGGGGACCGTCCCCGGGGCGCCGTAAAAAAATCGCGCCGAGTCACCCCCGTGCTCCTCCCGCGCCAGTAAACGGCGCAGGAACGCCCCGCCGTCTCCACAGACGGAATATTCGCTGAGCCTCTCGTCGCCCATGGAGTAGAAGCGCGCCACCGCTGTTAATGCCGTTGGATGTCTGTCCAGGAGCCTGCGCACTGTTTATGCTCGGACGCACCTCTCGGCGGGTGTGTGTATATATGTCTTTTATATATATATATATATATATATATATATACACATTGAGTATATCACTAGCTGTTTGGATCGCGGATTGAAGTGGCGGCGAATTTGGCGGGCCGTTGGGGTTTTGCCTTTTCACGCGCGGGAATAAGGGGGCCTGCTTTTCGTACCAGATGAAGGTTCCGCGTGAGTTTGCAGGTTTACACGTTTGGGGAGAGTCTGGCACGTATGGACAGGGTTAATAAAGTTCTAGTTCCTTGTTGCGGATGGAGCGACGAGGACGTGCGAATGCGCGTGTGTGGTAGCTTAGGCGAGACGAAATCGTTTTGCTTGGAGTAAATATTGGAGAAGAAATTCGATACGATGGCAATTTAGGAAAACTCCACTGCAATTGTGGGACCCTTAGAGATAAATATTGAATGCTTATATTTTTAGTTTATTTTTTTAATAAATTAAATAAATATTTATTTAATGATTAAATGGTATTAGTTTAATTAATTAGATTTTTTAATATTTAAAGAGGAGATCAAGTTTCAAATCTTGTCCGCTGATATATGGATAGTATCAAAGCTTTGTTGTAATACCACTATCAAATGATGTAATATAGGTCTCTTTTGATCTTATAAAACCAATAAATATATATATATATATATATATATATATATATATATATTTTATTTAAAGAATACAACTGCTCAACAATTATAAAACTTTAAGTCATTTAGGATAAGCTCTAATTGATTTAGATTAGATGGTTATCAATTAAAAGAAAAAATATAATCATTACATTTTATTTTTAAATAAAGTGTTTTATAATAGAAATATTTTAAGATTTAAAATAAAAGTATAAGGTTTAAATTTAGTAGAATAGGTTCTATGTGTTGGTTGTAGGGGTTTATCACACTACCTAAATAAAATTTTTAATAAAAAAATTAATAGAATAGAGTTGTCTATAATATTTTGGTAATTAAGTGTCGATTTTGATTTTGTTGTTAGTTGTTGATGTTTGGACCTAGTTTTTGGATAAGTGTTTGTATCATCCTATACATTATCTTTTGCACGGGTGACTTTAGTAGGTTTTTTTTGCAATTATTTACCTTAATATTTTTTGCTTTTTTTTTTTTTTTTTGTTGGTTTCTATTATTTTTGTTTTTGTTTTTATGGTATATCCATTGAATTTAACAAAGAAAAGTGAGCCAAGAAATAAAATCTTTGAGATTTTGACAAGGGTTTTCTCTTTTGGCTTAGATTAGGGTTTGGTCACCTCCAAAGCCTTGTCATGGCAATGGTAGCAAGGGATATCCCACCCCCCCTCAAACCCTCATTCTGAGATGTTATCATGACAATTGCCTCCATACTCAAGAACGTTGACCATGGCTCATTTTCTTTGTTCTCACTACCTTCTTTGTTTGACTAGTCAAAACTAGAAAATATGACCAAAGCTTTGAAGGCAAGGAGGCCACAACAATCCCAACCAAGTAACAAAGGCTCCTTTGTTCCTAAGTTGGATGATGCTCCAATGGTGGAGATTCCTCCAAACTATATTTAGAGCTCGATCCTCACCCTAACTAAGAGAGCTCTTACTTGCAAATTTGTGGGTATTTGGCCTAAGCCCAATAGTCATTCAAAGATGGATCATCTCTTCTTGGGGATCTAAATTATCTAGTAATGAATTCATGATGGTAGGGAGAGAGTATTTCATAGTTATTTTCTACTCCATAAGGAAAAGAGATGCAATTTTTCAAGGTCATTGGTTCCTTGGATCAAGCGCTCTCTACATGACCCTCTCGTAAGTCAGTTTCAACACACAAGTGGAAGAACATCTCAATTTGAGTAAGACTACCATTTTTACCCTACATTTATGGAATAAACCCTCTTGAGATGATAGGTAACTCTATTTGCACATTGGTAGACTAGGTTACTTCAAAGGCCAATAATGCAACTTGTGCTAGGTTGTGTGTTCAAGTCAATCTGGAAAAAAGGCTTCCTAAAAACATATGTATCAAAGTCTTGGACTAGATCCATACCCAACCACTAGATTATGAGCACATTCTCTTTAAATGTATTACTTGTTATAAATATGGTCATTTCTCAAGGAATTGTACCACTAAGGTACAACAAGAGACAAAAGAGGAAGATCAAGAATTCCAACCAGTAAGAAGAAAACAATAGAGAAGATCTAGAAGTAGAAGGAGGCCTCAACCATGACTAGAAAGAAAAAAATAATAATAAGTTCTCTATATTATCATATAATGAGGAAGAGGAATATCCAAGGCCATCTAAAAATGGGAAGATCCATCAAATTCTAAATCAGAAGACAAAGTGGAGGAAACTCAAGCTACCAGAGAAAACCTTCAGGAAGAGGAGATTGAAGAAATAGAAGAGACTTAATTAGCAATAACAATGATTCCAAGAGGCACCCAACCACCAAACCTTCTACTAGAGAGAGGAATCTAATCAAGAGGTAAGAAAAGAACAAACATATATAGAGATTCAAAAGAAAGCATAGACAACCTTAGACATCAACAAGGCTAAGAAGCCACTTAAGATATGAAGATTCTATCATGGAATGCAATGGGATTGGGTAGTCTCTAAAAAAAATTACCTAAGTAAATTAATAGCCCAGTAGAAGCCAATGGTTATCTGCATTCAAGAAACTAAATTAATAGAGAGGTTAACAATAATAGAATGGAAAATATATATGGAGATACTCATATCTAGAAATAATAGATTTGTTAGGTGCCTTAAGGAGGTTTCTCCTTCCATGGGATCCAGAAGCCTTGATATGAATTAATAAAATAAAACACTCAAACTGGATTGCAACTTCTTTCTCCTCTCCACAGGGACATACTTGGACCATAGTCAATTTTTATGGATCAAATAACTGTCTTAAAACAAGAGCCTATGAAAAGTCTTGAGCACTGGATTCATCAATAAAGACCCCCAAGTTTAATTATATAAAGGGACTTAAATGTAACTTTATCCCAATAGGAGAAAAAAGGAGGCATTCCCTCAAAATACCCTTCTAATGACCTAGTTATGCAAATTATAAATGAGTAGAAACTTTAGGACATAATCCACCAAAATGGAAAACTTACATGGAAAAGCAAAAGAGTTGGGGTTAAATTCATAGCAAAAATATTAGATAGATTCTCGATACAAGAAGATATACTATTCAGGTATCCACTTATATCAAGTGGCATAATTCAAAGTCCAGTCTTAGATCATAAACCTATCTATTTGGATACGAGTGAGTGCTCTTGGGAAAAGGAAGATTCCTTTCAAATATAATCCAGAAAGGATGGAGCATTAGGAGTTTCACCTTTGGTAGAAAATATTTGGAAGCAAAAGGTCTATGCAAATAGTCCCCAATAGGTATGGAAAATGACAAGTTTCAACCTCAAGAAAGCCATTAGGGACTAGATTGCCAATAAGACTAAAGTTCAAAATATGTAAAGTATATTGCTACAAAAAATGAAGGAAGCAGAGCAAGATATAGATGATTTTCCTCTAACCACTCAACAAGAAGAGAGAATACTCCAGTTGAACCAATAAATGGATCAATATTTCAGAGAAGAAGAGGCACATTGGAGACTTTGATTAAGAATGTTTTGACTCAATAAAGGAGATAGAAACACAAATTACTTTCATCTAAAAACAATGCAACACTACCAACAAAATACAATCAGAGAAATTCATAAAACTGAAGAAATTTCTATTGATTAGGTAGTCATAAAGGAACTAGCAAGAGATCATTACTTGACCCTCCTCACAAAGACAATAGTAAATCAACAGGCTCAAGCCACTCTCCTGAATAACATTCCTCTATTGTTAAAATATAGAGATAGAGAAGATCTCTCTTCAATAATAACCAAAGAAGAGTTGGAAGAAGTTATACGTTCAATGCCCAAGGACAAAGCTCCGAGACTAGATGGCTTCACCAACAATTTTAATCAGCAATTTTATGACACTATAGGAGATGAATTAATGGCGATGAAAGAAGATACAAGGATAAAAGGTAAGCTATTTGGAGCAATTAAATCCACTTTCTTAGATTTAATTCCAAAATAAAAAAATGTAGTTACTTTTGACATATTTAGACTTATATCTTTGTGCAATTGCACTTATAAGATAATGACTAAAATAATAGTAATAGAATTAAAAGGAAGATCAATGATTTGATAAAGCCAAAACATGGGGGTTTTATACTAGGAAAACAAATACATGACAACATTATGATTATTTATGAAGCCCTACACTTAAGTACCAAGTTCAAAAAGAAAAGAATAGCTATTAAACTTGATATGACTAATGCCTTTGATAGAGTAGACGTTGGCTTTTTAACACAGGTGTTAGCCAAATTTGGATTTCCAACTCAAATGATAGAGGGATAAGAGCTTGCATAGAGGGGTCTTGGATGGCCCCTCTAATCAATGGGGAACCTGCTAACTTCTTTAAAGCCACTAGAGGATTAAGGCAAGGGTGTCCTCTCTCCCCTTACCTTTATATCCTTCTAGTTGAATCTGTAGAGAGGATATTGACCAAATTGAGAAGAAGGAAATGAATCATGGGAATTAGAGCAACTACAGGATATAGAACAATCACTCATGTGAAATTTGTATATGACATTATATTATTGAGGGAAGCCACAAAACTGAATGTCAAGTTGATCAAAGAAGTTTTAGATTGCTTCTCTTTAAAGATAAACACCCAAAAGAGCATATTTTACACTTTAAATACTTTAATATCAGAAGATAGAGGATTCTCTTAGATTTTGGAATTCCAAAAAGGTAGTGATACCTTCAACTACCTAGGTGTTCCTATGGGCTTCCATAAAAAAATAAAAAAAATGGAATGTAATTCTAGAAAATATGTTAAGGAGAATACAACAATATAGCAATGGCTGGTTGGGTTTGGTTGGAAATTTTATTTTTATCAAATCAGTAATAGCGAGTCTTCCCATATATCAATTTTTTGTGTATCATGCACCCTTATTTATCTTGCAAAATTTACATGTAATTTTAAGAACTTTTCTATGGCAAGGGGGAAGGCAATCAGATAGGAAAAAGTTCCATTTGATTTATTGAGATACTGCTACCAAGCCAAAGGAGTAGGGAAGCCTAGGAATAAAAAAATAATTGTTAGCAAGGCACTAAATGCTAAGCTACTTTAGAATCTACGCACTCCACCACACTCTCTATGGAAGCAACTCTTTAAATGCAAATATCTGAACAACTTTGATGGGATCCAACTCATAAAACGTGTGAAAAATATAGTAGGCTCCTTCTCAATTTGGAAACATACTATAGCATAGGGGTGGAGTATTCCTAGTGGGGAGGTATTTTCCAGAGCTAATAATGATCAATAGGTTAAACCCAACTCACTTACCAAATCGTACGGTCATATGCTCACTCGAACTACCCTTGTACGAACTATATTCACCTTGTACGGTCATCAATGCCTACACTGTACGATCTCAAATCATACAGTGTCAAATATGGTATGATATTGCACATAGAAAAACTGACAGATTCAGTTTTGGAGGCTGTCGTACACAGTTTTGTAATCGATCAAGTCGATTCCCCAAAACTGCCAAATCGGGTAAGTTTCTCTCGATCGCTTGTTTTACCAAATCGGGTAAAAGTGCTTTGTACGATTTGTAAGGAAAATGATGTATGATTTGTACGAAATAACGACACAGCCTGATGCTAGTCTAGATGTTCCATTGCTCCAATCTCTCTCCGGGATGTTTTGTAAGGGTTTGATAGACCAATCAATGCAATCTCCACAATAGGCAAAACATCTTAACCGGACTGTTGAGAGATCCTATGTGTCTGATTACATCCAAAAATCATACAACATCATTCAATACATCTTCCTTGATGCTACCATGCTTCTATATCATTCTCCAGAGTTCACCAGTACCATATTCTACCACAGGGTTGCAACAATGCATAAAACTAATCTATAACAATTAATAGAAAACACAAACACATCATATTCATCCACAAATCATTGTTCATCATTACCAGGATCGTACACAGTCATCCACAACCATCATTATGCTCATTGATGTCTATGGATTCGATTACAATGTGGAAAAATATATCAATGTAATTGCAATAACTCAGAGAATCAACAACTACAAGTACTATCTCTTAACTCTAGCAACCAGACCTATAATTTTGAAAATGGGGCCTTATATAACGTTGCCCAGGCCATTCCAAAGTGGTTCCTAAGACAATCCATTATTTACAACTACCCATATACAACTGAATACATTAAATTGGCTTTTTACTAAGTTTAACACCTTAGTTAGCAAATCTATGCACCATTTCACTTTGAAATTACATTTCCCTTGCATTTGGATGAATTTTGGTGTGCCCTGTATGAATTTGCCATTCCATTTGTATGATTTTCTCCCCATTGTATGATTTACAAAACTTGAGCAAACTATCATTTGTGTCAAAACTATCAAAATTGAGCAAATCCTTTTAATCACTTCTTCTTGGGAGGTGGATTTGTTGCCTACATCTGCCCTCCCCTTTACTTTGGTCAGTGTCCTCATCGACTCATTCTACTTCTTCCATCATGCTTCATGTTCTACCATGATAACCTCTAAGTCCTTAACCTGTGACTTATACATTTCTCATTCATTCTTCAACTTGGTTATGTAGCTTCCCATTTCTACTGCTTTTGCTCCATGAAAGTTAGCCTTTTCTTTGGTAGTTTTTAGGAACTCCATCATCTACTTCTCATGGTCTGAGGCACTCTTCTTCAACTTCTCCTTCTAGTGAGCTTCTACTCGAGCTGCCACCTATAGTTCTTCATTATTTTTAGTAATGGTTTGTAGGTGGTGATTGATATCTACCTCCATAGCTCGAGCCTGGTCTTCTCTAATATTCAATTGAGCTTGCTTCTCTAGGACCATCTCATTCAATCATTTATTGTCCTTCATCAGCTCCTCTATCTTCTTGGCTTGTGTAGCCATTTGCTCACTCTTTTTGGCCAACTGATAAAGAGGCTTGATAGATCATCCTCTAACTTCTTTATTTTCTCTTCTGTCTACTATTCTGCAGTTCTTCTTCCATTGTGACCAATTCCTTTTGAGTGGTTGTAGTTTCCTCCTTCTATGCCTCCTTGAGCTGATGGATTTGTTCCAATCCAATGCTCAACCACTCAATCTAGTGTGTTAGGAAGTTCAACTTCCTTAGGGTGATGGCCACTCTAGTAGCAACCCTCTTGTATTCCAACTCTATCATATTTTTAGGACAGGTCGGATGGTTGACTCTATCCAAGTATACCCTTGGATATTTCCTGTAGTTCGTGACCACCCCTGCAAGTCTTCTCTTCCCAAAATTGTTGTTACCTCTTCCTTGGGTAACCCCCATGGATGTTGTGCATGAATGTCTACTATCTTCCTTGTACGCTCTACACTGCTCACCCATTCTGTAATCTTTTCCAATTTGAGAGACACTTGTTCTTCCCATAACTTCAATTCTCCCACATGGCCAATGTAAAATTCTAGTTTGGCACTATTAATCACATGGCCTAACTGAGAAAATAAGTGTTCCACCTTATCTTCTACTCCATGTGCCTCCTCTTCAGTTGTAATTCTTTGAAACCATGGTATTTCTAGAAGATAACTGGATTGCATTCCTCGTAGTTCTTCTTCTGTAGGAGTTCTCACATCTTCCTCCTCCATAAGGTGGCTAGAGCTTCCCCGAGCTCCTGCAGTGCTCTCACTATATCTATTTTCTCTCGAGGTGGAGATTGTTTTACTATTTTCTCCTCCTCACTATCTTCAATATTTACAATCTCCTCTTGAGATTGTTGCTGCTCAACTTGTTCTTGGGCCTTTTCTGATTCAACTGAGCCCACCTATTGCTCTTCAGTGTTCTCCTGGGCTACTTCTTGCTCATTACTACCCACATGTTGTTCCTCTATCACTTCTTCTAGAATTTGTTGTATATTCATTGTCATGACTTTCTCAGCAACAAATTCCTCTTTTTCTTGTGATGCTTCCGTATTCTCTGGTGCATCTTTCTTACTTGAGCTTCCTGTTACAAATTTGTAATGAGGCTTCTTCTTGGGCTCTTTCTCTATGGTGTTTATTCTTGTTTCTACATCTTCCTGGGTAGTGGCTACTCCATCTTGCCCTACCTCAATTCCCTTAAAAAAATTAGAGGCATTCATCTTCTCAAACTATGAAAATATCTTGAGGATTTTACTATTCTCTCTACCTCTATCCAATATAATTCATCCAGTTCCATCGCTTTTGAGTTTGACTATTCTTTCTCCTGTACTTCTAGAACTAGTTTACTCACCATTATTTCTCTCTGCCTTCTTGTCCTTATTTGTATGGGGCTCTCTTGCTTCTTCTCCCTTTCTTGGATGAGTGGCTGCTCCTGCTACCATTGTGTTGGTGCTTGTTCTAGCTCCTCTTCTAGCCATCTAGGCCTTTTTCACCTATGATGCACATCAGCATCCTCCTCTGGAGTGGTCTCTTCTTGAGCTTCATTGATATGTCACTCACTCCTTGTTTGAGGTCTCTCTGGAGTCACTTTTGATATCGGTACTGACTTCACCCACATCAATATTGTCGGTTGATCTGGTCTGATTTCTCGGGGTGGCATCAATCCTAGAAATTGCATCCTTGCTTCCATGACCACATTCAATAACAATCCAATAGCATGGAAAGTCATCCCAAAATTCTTTGGCCTCTTTGTCAGTGCCTCATGCATTCTCCTTTCTAGAAAGGTACCCCAATCATACTGGATCCCCTTGGTAATACCTTCCACATATTGTGCCATCCACATTGGCATTTTTGTGGCCCTTATATCTCCTGACAGTCGAGCCATGATTGTATTCATTGCACATGCCCAATGTTCTCCTCTCAACTGGCTCTATTTTATTCCACGTGTTCCTACACCTGAAATATTTGCTTTCATCAGTGATTTGACAGTGGTCATGGTAGTGACGAGGTGGTATGCCTCTATTGGGTCTACCAATTTTTTCACTATCTCCATACCATCTTTCGATAAGCCAAATGTCTTCCAAAATGTCTCCATCAAAATATCAACTCTCACTGACCTCTTGCCCACATTGACATAGGCAATTCGGGTCATAGGGTTATATGCCTGAACTATCTACAAGAGATAGTTCTCAAAAAATATTTTATGAAATGGTAGAACTTGTGCGATGATCACCACATGCGCATCCTCGAATGTCTTCCTCCAAGGATGACCCCTATTCTTCTCATCGTTCCACCATTTCCTGCATGCCTCAGCTCCATGCTGTACAAATGTAATCTTTGTCACTTCCACTTGACATTCTTCTTGTCCACTACTCAGATGCTCCTCCTACTCTGGCAGATGAATTTCACTTCTTAACTCCCTCCTTGAGGTTCTTTCTTGTGCCATTTCTTCCTCTCGGTGCCTTGGTGGTGTTCTTCTTAGGTTTGCTCACCAATGTCTTTGTCCCCTCCATGACCTATATCCTCTTCTCCTCCAAGGATGATTACCATACCTATCATGGAATTGAGACTATCACCCTTGGTGCTACCATGGGTATACCTCTCTCTCATGCAATGGACCTAGTGATCTCTCCACCCTATTGGCTACAATCCACCTTAATCGACATCCAAACTCTTCTGTTGATATCATTCCTTCAACATCTCATCGATTAGCTTAACCTCCACACCACTTATTTCTATAATCAAAAGTATCTTGAAATTATACAATCTACTATAAATCATACAATATGCCCTTATACACTCTCTTGTACGATTTCCCTTCCACCAGTCGCTCCTAGATCGTACACTACTCTTCTTTCCTTGCAGTTCAATTTCCAGCCTCAGTCTTCAAACCATCATAACTTCTCCAAATCGTATAACTGTAACCTAAAATCGTATAGGGTGATAGTACTCCATACGATGTCACTTCCTGGCTGCCCCCCTTTAGAATTCGTATGATTCCATACAATTTCGTACGATCTCTTGAAAACTACCAAAAATGGCCTAAAAATCCTTCGAACTGCACTATTCTTCTTGGAAATCATACATGTTGCCCAAAATCATACAGTATGACTTTTCCAACCCTAAGTTATGAAAAATTCGAAATTTTTATCTCCTTTTTCGAATCCTTCACCGACCCATTTGTCGGATTGCCCCGATCTACTATTTCAGTGCTTTTCGATAGCAATTCTTCAAATCCTTCAACCCTGGCACAATTTATTTCAACTTGATGAATTTATGGCAGTATTTTTATGGTTGTACAGACTTCATTCACCTTTTCACATGTTTCTCAGCTCACTTCTTGCCAGATTCCTCCGAATTTAGGGTTCAAATCTCCAATTTCTCTGCAATTTCCACAACCCGTTTACAAATTTCCACTTCCTTTGACTCTAAACAACAATTTCTCACCCCAAAATCCATACAATGATGTATTCTATCATACTTTGCTATTATTTCTATGACAAATTTGAATTTCCCCCTTTTATGGAGTAAAACCCTAGTTTTCTCTCTCCTCGGTCAATTCTTTGAACATGAAAAGAACTCCTTGGTGCAAATTTAAAATGGGTCTACAGATTCAGAATTTTGGTGAATATTTATTGCCCATGTAGTCTTCATCCTTCAGTTGCATGCTTTCCACCTTCAATCTCCTAAAAAATTTGAATTCTGCTTGTATGATTGTGAAATTGTTAATTCTTTTCCATTTAAAGGAATTTTCAAAACCCTAACCGAAACCCTAACCGTCAAGAAAATCTAAAATTGCACCACATTGCATGCTTTTTCATCTCCTCCATTAGATGATTGCCAACTCAGTAGTTAGTTTAAAATTTTATCTTTTCCCCCTTCTTTTCCTCCAACCGCTGCTTTTTCCACATGCCGCATTAAATGGGTAGTTGAAAATCGTACGACATGGACCAAATCATACAATGTATGATCTAAATCATACAACATGACCTCTTGTATGGTTTCCCATGTCATTTTTTCAATTTCATTTGTACGATCTCTCTATTTTGCAAATTTCCAACTTAATTTTCACTTGTACGATCTAAGCACTTAGAGAAATTTTTCAGATTTCTTTCTCTCTGAAGAGGCCGCCATTTCCAGTTTTCAACCTCTTCCTTCCTAATTGCATCTCAAGGGATTTTCACAACTAAGGCACACATTTTTTCAATTTTCTTTTTTTTTTTTCATCCTAGTCTATTTATACTTACCTTCTAGGTAATCGTACAGTGACATTCACTTGTACGATCCCATATGAATCTTGACCTGGAGGTTCGACCATAACATTTCGATTAATGGTATCCTCTTGTACCTCTTGTTCCCTTGCTTGGCTTACCTCTACCTGTGATGTTACTGCCTGTTCAACTCTTCCCCTACAATGTGTACAATTTAGGATTGTACAATGGCAAGTTGGAGTCTCCTCACCTGGTGGTCCCACTTCTTGCCTTACAGGTGATTGATCCCATGGTAGTGGTGTCCTTACCACTCTACTATCATTTGAGCGACTTCTTCACCTATCTCCATGGATCAATTCTTGCTCCAAACTTGGCGATCGAACTCGTTGATGGCCTAAGTTTCTTTCTTCTACAAAGTGTACCCTTCCTCTTCTAGCTAAGTTTCTACCATGTGGGTATCTACCCCATCCACTTCCTCTTGGCATCAGACTTCTCTACTCTATTGGTGATTCCTCCCTTTCTTGGAGTAATCACCTATTACCCCTCACTCATTGAGGTCCTTGTCTAATTATGGGTGGTTGTTCCCATGTGCATCATCTTACAAGATTTGGTAACATGCCTCTCACTCTTGGTATATCTCGCTGGTCCCTTCTCCAGTTCATGCATGCTAAAGGATTATCTCCTGGCCATCTAGGAGTAGGGGGTCAAAACCTTCCTCTTCCTCTACCTCCTCTAAATGTAACATCAGTAGGATTTCGATTATTCTCTGGTCGCCTACCTCCTCCTCTTCCATATTGGAGTCTTAGAGGTCTTCGTCCAATTCCTCCTCTTGTTCCTTGGTTATCAGGAGTAATTTCTACCAACTCAATATTGGCTAGTGGACTCCGATTGGGTGACAACTATTGTAAAGTTCTGATTCTTCTATCAGCATGGACTAAGTGATGTCTCCATATTCTTTCCTCAAAGGATCTCTAGGGAAATGATGCTGCCAATACTTCTCTATATGCATCCAAGAAATCTATCTCAGAGCTAGAGTCAGTTCTACCATCTTCCCTCTATTCTACCCAATCAATTGGCAAATTCATCACTCTCTCCAATCTCCTTACTTCCCTTCTTTGTCTTCTCAGTTCTTGATGAGCTATTGCATAAGCTTGCGTATCAATATTGCATCTATCCCTTTGAATTCTCTCTGATTCCCCTTGTCTCGATGCACTAGTTGGAGGGTCATGATCCCTCTAAGGATTATAAGGATTCTCTGGCTCATCATCATCACTACTATCTATACTAAGCTCTCTTACCAACCATGACATTCCTTCATCATTGGAATTCGTCATGTCTAAAGCTTCTACATCTTCATTTGTCCTTGGTTGCTCATTCGGTGGGGGTGGTGAACCTGTGCTTGCACCTTCATTTCCTCCCCCATCTCTTGGAGTTAATCCTTTCATCTCCTCAGATTCATCTTCAACCTCTCATAGGTTGACTTCTCGTTGTTCATCCAGTCTTCGTATGGTACCATCCAACTCTTGGATGAGTTGTTCCCTCAACCTCACATTGTGATTCCGCAATGTTTGGTACTCTTCTTGCAATTTCTGAATTTGCATTCTCATCCTCTACTGTAATAGCCCAATCTGAGCCAATGGAGAAAGTTCGACTAGTTCCTCATCTACAGTTTCATCCCTATCATCCTCTAGAATTTCCATTTTGGACATGTCCACTCTATCCTCATTATGCACTGTTAACCCTATCCTTCTCCGTCCTTCAGTCTATCGAGGTAGTTCTCATGGGATACCTCATGGTCATAGTTCTAGGTAATAGTGCTATCTCCTGATAGCTACTCGGTCCTAGAGAAACCCTCTCCTCTTCTTCTCGTATGGTCCCATCCACCCTTCTGACATGAACTCGTATCCTTCTTCTTTCACCAGTTCGGGGTGTCAACTCTTGTTGTTCAACTATTAGTTGTGTCTCCTCCCCTTCTGCAAATAGGCATGCGAGTCCCATATCAGGTTCTTCCTATGATGGACCTGGCTCATGGTGAGCCTCATCTTGAGCTTTCGCTCATCTTCATCATTCAATTTCTTCTGAAGCAATGAATAAACATTGTACCTTATAAGGCTTCAACTTTGAGCCATTTACAGTATTGGGTACCTCTGTCCCATTCAAGTTCTATAACTTGACTACTCCATTATTCATTACCTCTATTACTTTATAAGGACCAAGCCATAACATCTTCAACTTACCTGGCTTGATTTCCCTCTTCCCATTAAACTTTAGAACTAAGTCACCGGGACTAAGTTCCAACTTCCTCAAGTGCTTGTCATGCCACACCTTCCATATTTTCTGAGCTATCTCGATCGCCCATTGTGCCATGACTCTCCTTTCATCTAACTTGGTCAGTGTCATCAGTCATTCCTCCAAACTTTCTTGATCTCCCAAGCGATGCTCTACCATGACTCTCAAACTTGGTATCAAGAATTCGACTGGCACCACTGCTTCCTATCCATACATTAGTTGGAAAGGTGTATGTTCTATTGTTGGTTTAAAAGTTGTTCTATATGCCCATAAAATGGATGGTAACCTTTCCTCCCAGTCTGCTCCCTCTATTCCATAGGTTTTATATAGAGTAGATACTAAGACTTTATTTGTCACTTTCACCTGCCCGTTCGCTCTGGGGTAGTATGGACTAGACAATGAATGTAAAATCTTGAACTCTATTGTCAGCATCTTGATAATCTCATTAACAAAGTGTCCCCCTTGATCACTTGTTATTTGTAGTGGAATACCAAATCTTGTGATTACCTGCTCATACAAAAATCTCGCTGTACTTTTGGCCGAATTATCAGGTAATGCTCTTGCTTCAACCCACTTTGTCAGGTATTCTGTTGCTACTACGATGTATCTACACTTCCATTTCTGAGATGTTTTTAATGGTCCTACAAAGTCCAATCCCCACCATTCAAACAACTCTTGTGGTTGTGATGGATGTAAGGGCATAAAGTCCCTCCTGATCGGCTTCCCTACTCTTTGGCAAGTATCACATGCTTTCACATGCTCCTTTGCATCATTATACAATGTGGGCCACCATAGCCCTACTAGCAATACTTTTCTAGTAGTCGCATCTGGTCCCATATGTCCTCCTGCTAAGCCTGCATGGGCTTCTTTCAATGCCACCTTGACTTCTTCATCCATTACACATCTCCGTAAGATACCATCACTTCCCATTTTATATAGTAATCCTGCTATTATCTGGAAAGGTGTTGACTTCATTATTATTTTCTTCTTTTTGGTTGTCGTCATCTCTTGTGGCAACTCACCTGTGGATAGATATTGGCCAACCAACTTGTACCATGATGGAACAACATCGATGGTGAATAATTGTGCATCTAGAAATTCATCAGGAACTCTTGTTCCTGTAGGCTCCCCTGATCGTATCCGAGACAACTGGTCTACAATTACATGCTTCTTACCAGGTCTCACCACTACTCGGAATACGAACTCCTGAAGGGTGATGAGCCACCTGCTGACTCATCCTTGGATCACCGGTTTGTTTATCAAGTACAATAGTGCTTGGTGATCGACATAGAAAGCAAAGGGATTTTCCAGTAGGTAATGCCTAAAATTTTGAATGACATATACCATTCCCAAAGCTTCCCTTTCCATTGTACTATAGTTCCTCTCTGGCCTTGACAAAAGGTGACTAGCAAAGAAAATAGGTTGATCTAGATTAAACTGTCCTTCTTGTGCTAAAGCACATCCAATTGCAAAATTCGAAGCATCAACATGGACATGGAATTCCTTATCCCAATTAGGAAACACCAAAATTGGGCTACTCACTAACTTAGCCTTTAACTCCTCGAAGGCTCCTTGATGTTCCTCTATCCATCTGAATGGAATATTATTTTTCGTTAAGGAATCTAATGGGTAGGATACATGTGCATAATTCTTGATAAACCTTCGGTAGTATCCTATCGAACCAAGGAAGGTCTTAAGTGAACTCACATCAAATGGTTCCTCCATGTGTAATATCACTCGAATCTTATCAGGATCTATCTTCAATCCTTCACTGCACACAATGTGTCCTAACAATTTCCCATATGGTACCATCAAAAAACATTTCCCTGGGTTTAATGATATCTGTGCATTTTTGCACCTACTCATACATTCACTAAGGGTAGGAAGATGATCCTTGATCTTCCCATAAATGGACCAATCATCCAAAAATGCTTTGAAGTTCCTCATTGCTAGCTGATCAAATATATATAGTATGATGCATTGAAATGTAGTTGGGGCATTACAGAGCCCAAATGGCATTCGGTTATATGCATAGATGCCATTCTCCACAATAAATGTGGTCTTCATCTTATCCTCCTCGATGATGCTGATTTGATTGTATCCCGAGAATCCATCCAAAAATGAATAGATCTCATGTCCTGCAACTTCTTCCAAGATAGAATCTATGAAGGGAATGGGAAAGGGATCCTTAATAGTTACAACATTTAGACTCCTAAAGTCCACGCATATTCTGATCTTGTCCACTTCCTTCTTCAAGGTGATCACTATAGGTGAAACCCATTCACTGTTTGTCACCCTGAATATAATCCCTGCTTCTAGCATCTTTTCTATCTCCGCATTCACTAATGCAACATACTTTGGGTTCATTCTATATGGTCTCCTCCTTACTGGTTGAGCACCAGGTATTAGTGTAATCTTGTGGACACATAGTTCTGGTGGAATTCCTTTCAGGTCCTTATATGTCCATGCGAAGACATCCTTGTATTCCAAGAATATCTTAAAAGTTGCTGCCTTCAATACCGGATTCCAATCATCACCATAGTGAATCAACCTAGGTTCCTCCTCCATTCCTAGATTGATGTCCACTATCCGAGGTCCCTCATATTTGATATTTTTTGGTTCACTCGTAGCTTTCTCTACGTTCTCGGGGTGTGCCGGTCTTGTATCAATCTCTGCATCTCCTACTGTATACTCTGCAAAGCTTTTTGGAAATGTCCATTTCTCTTCTACTTCCTTCTTAGGTTCTTTACTAACCTTAGGTTTGTCTTGTTTTTCCTTGATCTCCTCTGATTCAATATAGAGGTAGTTGGGCTGAAACATTTCGTACTCCTCCATTTTCCAATGAAGAAGTCCACTATCAGATCGAGCTTCATCTTCACTACATTCATCTAGGTACAACATTCCTTCCCCATCAGGTTCATGCCCTTCATCTTCTGAGGAATTTTTTGATTCATCAGTTGTAGCTATATCTTCACTAACTCTTTGATTAGCTAAATTAATCATGTATTTATGTTGTCCCTTCTTAAAAGTGATCTGATTCTTTCCCCAATTGTGATTAACTTTGGCTACTCGTAGCCAACCTCTCCCCAAGAGAGCATCGTATGCAGGTTTCTGCATTGTAATCACAATGAAATCCAAGACAAATTCTTGTTCAACTATCATTACTTGTTGTGTTGTTAAGACTCCTTTTGTCTCAATGCCATTCTGGTCAGCACCATATAATCGGAAGCTCGGTGCCCATAGGGATGGAGCACCTAGTTCTAGCCAAGTTCTCTCAGGTAGCACATTGACGTTGGATCCTCCATCCATGATAACTTGTGTCAATTTGTGTCCTAAGATCTCCATATGTAGTAATGCAGGTTTCTTTCCTACATCAATCATCAATACAGTTGGATCCATAAATTGATATTTTCGCTCTTCTTCCTGAATTGGTTGGCTCTGTACTCCCATCACCTTCTGTGGCTACAATTCTTCCACCATTGCCTTCTGTAATGTTGGAATAGCTTCTAAGAGGTTGGATACTTTAATTTCCATCATGGTATCCAAAACCTGTGCTGCCATATTTTGCACAACTACCTCCTGATCCGATGGTTTTCTTAATTCCTTATCTACTCTCGATTCTATTGGTTTAATCTTCTCAGCTTCCTCTTGCAATATTTTCTTTGCTGCTTGCCAGCATTGCTTTTCTTTTGTTGGCTCAGGATACTTATCCTTCTTAGCCTGATTTCTCGTCATGGCTAAAACTTCCTGGGTTTCCTCCTTAACTTGAGGAACTTCGATGTCCAAATAACTAATGTTCTATGGGTTACTCGAACTCACCTATTTTGGACAATTATCTTCTTTGTGGTTCCCTGGACCACACCATCTACACATGTGTGTAGTGCTTGTTTGCGGTGTCTCTTGCCTCTGAGGTGCAGGATAATTTTTCACAAAATGCCCCCATTCCTGGAAATTGTGACATTGTATGATCGGTCTTCCTTTTGAATCATACTGTAAATGACTTTGTCCTCCTTGTCGATTACCCTGGTTCGATCTTCCACCTCGTCTGTTATTTCTATAACCGCCACTTGTTGCTTGTTGCCCATTTCCTTGGGTCTTCGGTTTCTCTTCCTGGTCCTGGATTGACAATACTTGTGGGTGTATTCTTGCATTATATGGACATAGCGTTACCTCATGCCCCATCACATTATAAATATGACAATAGTCATTCCTTGGACATTTCATATTTGTATGTCCCTCCATTTTGCATTTCGTGCACCATATGTCATTTCTCTCAGGTTTGACCTTTTGTTCTTTCATGAATTTATCAAACTCCTTGTGAAATGATGCTACCATCCTCTGTATAGTGTCATCTTCTTCACTATCTGATTCCTTCGACTTGGGATGAGACAGGATTCTCGTATACATTTGTTTTGATTCACTTTCAAAATTATTTGCGTGCTTGAGCGCTTCTTCATACGTTTCTGATGGTACTACCTTCATATTTTTCTTATATTTTGGGAGTAATCCATCTATGAACCACCATTTTACTAGAACATCTACCAATGGCATCTGCATCTTATCGACTAATTGCTTTAGTCTACGGTTATAGGATTTCACATCCTCATCGACTTTTTGCTTCATCACGCAAAGTTCCGTAACAATGTCTCCATCATCCTTTAAAGGTCAAAATTCTTCGATGAATTTCTCCTTTATCTGATTCCAAGTCTAAAAATCTACGTTATTTTCTCTCTTCAAATACCAATCAATTGCCAATCCTCTCAAGGTAGCAGGAAATAGGATTACCCAATCCTCAGGTCTATCTACACCATTTTCTCTCCAAATGGTTATGCAAGTCCCTATATGCCATGTGGGGTCTTCCTTACCCTCACCTAAAAATGGTGGACATCTTTGTTTGGCTGCCCTATTAGCCATCTTAGGAGAGTCATCACTATCACTTGAGGTATCCTTTGGAATCTCTATCTGATTCCTCCTTGGGGGTGTCTTACTCCCATTGTCATCAGAAGTATCAATTCGAGGTATCTTGTTTTGTCCCACCACTCGATGACCAAATTCTCATGCATCTTCACTTTGCGACCTCCTTCACTGATGTGAGGGAGATGGTCTTGGTCTGTCCTCCTGAGACCTCACATCTTGTTGCTCTGGTGCCTGACTCCCATCCTCCGCACTCTCTTGCAACTCTTCTATCACTTTCTCAGGTGTCACCATCCACTCTCCATCATCTTGCACTTTTCCTTTGTCAACCCTTGCCTCTACGCTTGGTGGTTCTATTTCCTCGACTTCTGTCTCTATCAACAATACCTCAAAGTCTCCTTCTTTGGATGTCCAAACTTGCTCTATCTCTGGTTCTTGAGTACTACGGTCTGAGTTACTTGTGTTTTCTCTTTGAGAAATCCTCATGCTCCTTATTACTAGGATGTTATCTCTTAGTTCCCATCTCCCATGGTTTCATGCACTGGTGTCCATCATTCACCTCCAGTCTCAGTATTCAATCTTCATCAAATTTGACCCGTTTTAACAAAAAATGCCAGATTCGATAAGGCAACGGTACCAAATGTAGCATAGGGGTGGATTATTCCTAGTGGGGAGGTATTTTCTAGAGCTAATAATGATCAATAGGTTAAACCCAACTCACTTACCAAATCGTACGGTCATATGCTCACTCGAACTACCCTTGTACGAACTATATTCACCTTGTACGGTCATCAATGCCTACACTGTACGATCTCAAATCATACAGTGTCAAATATGGTATGATATTGCACATATAAAAATTGATAGATTCAGTTTTGGAGGCTGTCGTACATAGTTTTGTAATCGATCAAGTCGATTCCCCAAAACTGCCAAATCGGGTAAGTTTCTCTCGATCACCTGTTTTACCAAATCGGGTAAAAATGCTTTGTACGATTTGTAAGGAAAATGATGTATGATTTGTATGAAATAATGACACATCCTGATGCTAGTATAGATGTTCCATTGCTCCAATATCTCTCTGGGATGTTTTGTAAGGGTTTGATAGACCAATCAATGCAATCTCCACAATAGGCAAAACATCTTAATCGGGTTGTTGAGAGATCCTATGTGTCTGATTACATCCAAAAATCATACAATGTCATTCAATACATCTTCCTTGCTGCTTCCATGCTTCTAGATCATTCTCTAGAGTTCACCAGTACCAGATTCTACCATAGGGTTGCAACAATGCATAAAACTAATCTATAAAAATTAATAGAAAACACAAACACATCATATTCATCCACAAATCACTGTTCATCATTACCAGGATCATACATAGTCATCCACAACCATCATTATGCTCATTTATGTCTATGGATTCGATTACAATGTGGAAAAATATATCAATGTAATTGCAATAACTCAGAGAATCAACAACTACAAGTACTATCTCTTAACTCTAGCAACCAGACCTATAATTTTGAAAATGGGGCCTTATATAACATTGCCCAGGCCATTCCAAAGTGGTTCCTAAGACAATCCATTATTTACAACTACCCATATACAACTGAATACATTAAATTGGCTTTTTACTAAGTTTAACACCTTAGTTAGCAAATCTATGCACCATTTCACTTTGAAATTACATTTCCCTTGCATTTGGATGAATTTTGGTGCACCCTGTATGATTTTCCACTACCCTATATGATTTTCCATTCTAGTTGTATGGTTTTTCCCCTTACTGTATGATTTACAAAACTTGAGCAAACTATCATTTGTGTCAAAACTATCAAAATTGAGCAAATCCTTTTAATCACTTCTTCTTCTTCTGGGAGGTGGATTTGCTGCCTACACATACCATGGAAGCTAATGTTATATTTTGAAGCTAAATACTTAAGATAAAATAACCACAAGATCTAAAATGAAGTTTCAATATGAAATATATGATAATGGCAAACTACTAAACATATAAGATTCATAAATAACTTTAGAAATAACTTATAGAAATACCATTAACAAATGCTTATGAAAATTGTATCTCAATTGAATTAAGATCTCAAATACTCCATACTTCTCCATACTCTCATTGTACAATTATATATCTCACACACACTCATAGACACATATATAATGGAATTTGACTATTCATATGGAGCACTCTTGGCCTTCACTCTTCTAGAGACTCTTCACATTCCTACTCTATGGACTCATGTGCACATGGAATATTATGCACATATACCAAATACTTTGTAGACTTTAATAATACCTATGCATTTATTACATTGCATAAATTAAATACTCACACTCTAATCTAGGACACTCTCCTAATCTAAAAATATACGTAAGGTGGTACATTAGCATGTACAAAATAATGTAATATATTCCAACACCCCCTTGTATTACATTATTTGGTATTGAAGACTTTAGTCTTCAATATGGATCTTCATCATGTAGGTACTTTTCATCATGTTTAGGTTCATGTTCTTTGATCTGTAAATGTCCTTGAAGTGCAATATTTTGTTGTGCTCTCATTTTTCTTCGTTTGAATCCTGTATTCCTCCATCTACTTCCATAGTAGAATGGTTCCTTGTTTTCTATAGTTTATATCTTAGAAAAGATATTAGTATTACTTTGAACCATTACAAGCTCTTGTGAAAAACCAATAACATCCACAAAATATATTCCATTGTTAATTTGATCCAGTAGTCTCTATTTCATTTAGATTTTTAATAAAAAACCTATTCTTTCTATTCTCTTATTTGAATTCTAATGTTATTTTACCTCTAACTAATTTAGTTATTGAAATAAGATTTGTTGTCAATATTGGTATATACATGACATCATGTAATATAAAATATGAGTAAGATGCACTAGGTATTACACATCCATTTCCATGAACTAGATATTTCTTTCCATCTATTGGCTTTCGACCAAAATTATTTGTAACTTCTAAACAATCAAACCAATATAGGTTTCCTATCATATGATGACTTGCTCTTGAGTCAATATACCAAATATCCTTATCATATTTAATAATAGAATTATCCTTTTGTAAACTGATTTTACATTGTTGAGAAGAAACATGAATAGTGTTTTGTCTTTGCATCTTATGATGATATGTCCCTCTTGCTAATTTATCCATGATTCTTTTACTTTGAGTAATACACCTTTCGATTCTTTGGACCTTTGTAGTTAACTACCTTATGACTTCCTACGTTTTGTTTATCAAGATTTATTTTATGCAATATCAAAATTTCTATTCTTTATTTCTCCTTAGTTTCAAATGATATACTAAGGATAATTTTCAATGCTTGACTTTATGTTGACTAACTTTTATCTCCCTAGTTTCAATATAATTATTCAATGTTATGTTCTGTATAATACCTTGTATCTCCCTAGTAATTGAATGATAATATAATTTTCAACTTCTATTCTTAAAAATAACTACTTTTATTTTCCTCTTGTCAATCAATAATTTGAATGCAATTTCAATCTTTCAAGTCTTCAAACTTAAGTGTCTTCCAATTTTGAACTAGAGATTAAATTATCAATGCAATTTTCCTTTGTCAAAAGTATTATATTAAATTCCTTTTATCTCCCAAGTTTGAAGAATATAATTTCCCAATTCTAAATTTCATAAATCTATGTTGATGTTTAATTCTTTATAACTCCAAGTTTATAAATTTAGATTGCAAGTTTTGTATTCCTAATTTGATGTAGGATACCTTTTTTCTCCAAAATTATTAGTTTGCAAAAAAATTAATTGTTTTGTAATCTCAAATGTTCAAATTACAAAAAATTAAAATAATCACTTCTATTTTTCAAATCAATATTCAAATCTTCATAAAATATTTCAAATCGTAATAATTAGATTTATAAGGTTTTAAATAATACTACACAGTCTTATCTCTCCAGAAATAATTTCATCTTAACCTTAGATAATAATAATCTCTTCTAACCTTATAACTCCTATATTTGCATATAATTAATTTCAAATGTAATGTATTACCTCCAAAATTTGAGGTGCTCCTGCTTTGCTATTGTATTCTTATTTTCTTTAGAAAATGGGTGCTCTCTCTGCTCCTTGACTAGTCAACTATTCTCCAACCTATTCTCAGGCACTTGAGACTTTAATGTACATCCTCCTTACTGTAGTAAATGTGGTTGTGCAAGTGTATTTTCATCTCATGCAATAAATGGGCACTTCAAGATGTTATATCTTCCCTTGGCTTATTGAATACCAAGTGACAAATGGCACTAAAACTCTTCCTTGCTCTTTCCAATATATTCTAAAATATTTCTCTTGCTTCAAATGACTTATGGTGCTCCTCCTTCCTTGTGACAAGTGGAATGAATAATTTTATAACATTAATCAACCTTGCAAATGATAATTTTTAATGCTTCATGCTTCAGCTAACACACTATTCTCCTTGATTGTGTTCTTCCTCTTCTTCTAACACTCGACCACTTATGTAACATCCTCAACAAACCAATGCAACATTATGGATGTCAATTTGATACCAATTCTTTGCTTTCCTTCTTGGAAGTTGTAAAACCTTAGATGTTTAGTTTCTCCTTATGGCTTTTCAATATCCAAATATTATCTTCTTTTGTTACTTACGTTTTTTAGCTTGCAAAAAACACTTCCTCTTCTCCAATGGTGGCTCCTCTCTGCTTAGGTGCTTCACTACTTCTCCTCTAGGATTGGTGGATCCACATTTCAATGGTGGCTCTCTAAAATGATGCTCTAAGGGTGGCTCTTCATGGTGGATCTTTTATTATAGATGGTGTCTCCTCTCATCTACTCGGTGGATCTTCTTATCTATGTTCAATGGCTTATTTTATAAGATGATGGCTCTTATTTCAATATGGTGTTGCCTCCACATTTGCTTGGTGTATCTACCACATTTTTTGGTGATTTTTCTTCACCAATAATTTTAGAAATTTTGGTGCTCCTCTTGGTGTCTTTAGACACCTTAAATCTACCTTAACTTTGAGCACTATTCAACCTTTCTTTTAGTCAATAGAGTTTATAAATAGTTTGCACTTATTTTGATTAAAAAAACAACATATATTATGTTTTCTTATCACTCCCTTTCAAGAACTTTTAACTCTAATCCTTGTTATATTTTGTAGATTCAAGAATAATAATGATGTCTCCTTCCTTGGCTTGGAGACACTTAACTCAGACTTCCTTTTGCTAACTTTTAATAACTCTAATATGGTGCTTTCAATAAACTTGAAATAACTACTTTTAATACTTGAAACAACACTTTTATAGCACCAATATTACACACCTCTTATGGCCTCCTTTCTGGCTAGTCTTCTTGGTAATTTGTTGTCTCAGATTTATGAATTTTTGTAGGTCCAGTCCCTATTTTTTTGCTGCTCCATAATAATCAATTTTGCAGCTCTAGTTGCTGCCCAAAAATCAGCTCTCTTGATATCAGCTTGTCTCCTTATTTTTCCTTCAAATATATGCTTTCAATTTTTGAAATTTACAGCTACAAATTCTGCCCTCTTGCTGTCCAAATTTGTAGCAATTATCCTTCTTCAAATGCTGCCAAAAAATCCTATGATTTTCTACCCAAAGCTCTTCCAAAAATTTCCCTAAACTCCTCCAAAATGCAGCTCACTTTTCTCCTTCTAATGCTACCCAAATATTTTCTCAAAATTATCCTAATCTTTTCAAAATTGTAGCTTTGTACTTTCTTCAATTCGTTGTCCTATTACCTTTCAAATTCTACCTCAAAAAATAACAACCTCCTCCTTTGCAAATTAGCCTCCAAAGACTTTTGTGGTTGTCCTCAAACTTCTCAAAATTATGGCCTCTTCAATTCTCCTTCCTTCTTCAATTTTCTTTTTGAATTTTGACTTCAAATATGATCTCTCAAGAATATGAATATATTGAGGTCTTCAAAAAACCATTCTCAAAATCTGGCAAAATTCTTGTCAACTCCTTCCTTTTGGGCTTGTTGTCATATGGCGATAATTATCCCAAATTCCTCTTTTCAGGAGCTTTTCCTAGCAATTTTTTATCATGAAATTTCTTCAAATATTATCTAATGTCCACTTATTCAACTTTACAATGATGCTTTATCTAGCCTTCTTCTTCTTATCCAAATTATCTTGAGACCTCTTCTCTTGGGTCTTCTTATTCAACAACTACTCAATTCATTTTCTCAAAACTTCAATGAAACCTTTCCTTGATCTCTTCAATATTCCTGTAGACATGAAAAATTGACCTACTTCAATGGGTAATCTTACTTGAGCCCTCTAGGATACCCCTTAGAATTTCCTAGGGAAAGGGTTAGGTCTCTCCCCCTTCTTTCTCATTTTTTACGTATTTATGCAAAATGGCGCTTGCCCTTTATGGGGCATGATTTTACATAGGGTGAAATCACGGTCAACCTTGATGGGGCGCAATTTTGTATTTTAGGGTTTTTTAGGAAAACCTTAATTCTTCAAATTTGGCATGTTTTACGTTGGTCCTCCTCGGTTTTCCTACCCATTTCACATTCAAATCTGATATATAATGAGGATTTGAAATCATTTTGAGAGCATGAAAATAACGACAATAAAAGTGAATGATAATTCACACAATTTTAGAAGTACTCGCTAATTGATTTACAATCTTCTTCTCCTGCAAGCAAGCTAACTCTAAAGTGTGAAGTTTGATTTGTTCTCTATTGCATTGAATTGATGATTGTTGTTACTCGCTTTGGTGTATTTGTGTTGAAGCCTGAAGGAGAGATCAACTATTCAGGAGGTCTCAACCCTTATGTTTACTTATGCACTATCTGCTAGGTGATTTTTCTCTTATGTATGCATATTCTAATTTTTTGATTGATGTAATTTAGTCTTCGTATCTTTCTTTTATTTTTCGTATAGCTTCTATGAAATCATGCCCATGTCTCTATGGGACATAATTTTTCTTATGAAAAATTGTGGTCACTAGTTATGGGGTATGATTTTACCCAGACTATGTCTGGGAGCAAATAGCTATTCCAGATCCTAGATCTGTATTATAGACTACTTTTGGGCCATATTAGGGCATTCTGTATTCTATTTTACTATTATATTCTACTATATTATGTTATGTTTGTTCATATTCCAAAGGTCAAATTTTACTTCTATTTTCAAATCTTAGCTAAAAGGACCTATTGTATAGTGGCCTAAGTAGGCCTCCTAACGCTGATTATATTTTCTAGGTGTTTTCCAAGTTATCTTGCAGGAATAGAAATTGTTGACATCGTTGGACAAAGGATAAAAGCTTGGATCAACCACAGAATAAGATAAGTGTTTCAATTAATCTTTAGGCTATTTTTTAGTGCCTTATATTTTTGTTATAAACCCTAGATATGATTTAAAAGAAATATATTTAATTGATTTTTAGGTATTTGAAAGATAAACATCATATAGTGTGCACTTAGGGTTAATACTGTTTGTGCATATTCTCTTGAGCCCTTGCTTAAAGGTTTTCTATCTTAAAAACCTAGGGTTAGAAAGCATTCAAAGAAATAATCATTCTAGGGTTAGCTCTTGTCTTCTTGTATATTGTATTTTTGCATTGTTCTTTATCTTTCATAGCATAGATCTAGAAAGGCCAAACATAGGTGATTATCTAGAATCGAATACATAAAATATTATTAAAAACTAGAGGACTTGGAGCAAGTCCTTAAACCATTCCTGGTGAATCCTTCCCTCCTATTTTACACCGAGTGTAGAGAACAACATACCCTCGTGGTTCACCTCAAGACTTCTCTCTCTTTATGGATCTAGCCTTGAGAATTATACGTAGCAGGGCAGTTTTCCCCCTCTACATCTTTGATGAACCTAATGTGAACACCTTATTTTATTTTAAAACTTTAATAAATATCATTCATTCTATGTGCTATATCAGGAAAAATTAAAAATATAACTTGTGCTTACCTCCTTTGGTCTTAGTTCCATCCTTTTTGTCCTAGTCTTTCTCTATTTTTCCAATGGCTTCCAACCTTGGGAATGGAACAAAGATTTTTAGGTTTGATGATATTTTTCAAGAGAATGATCAAATTGATAGAGATAACCATAATATTGAATAAGAATAAGAGATTGATAATAGTCTTGATCCTATTAAGGGACTCAATGGGAACCTTATATTTAAATATTTTGAACATGTGTGGACCTTTTACAAGCATGTCTTGGATGAAAATTTAGAGGAAGAATTTCTACTTGAGGAAGTAAGACCATCTCATGATAAATCCTTGAGTGAATATTTGAATCATGGTAATATTGTTCATCATCCAACTTATGCCACTATTGTAACCACCAATATTGGAAGGAATATACAAGTCCCTCCAACTAGTAGTTTCATTCAAAAATTTCAATTTCCTTCTCGATCTTCTTATATCAACACTTTTGCCTCTATTCCACCAAATGTTAGTTACCCTCTCCAACAAGATACCACATACCTCAACAATATCAATATGTCCAATATCCCTCCATTAGAGAATCTAGGGATAATGCTAACAATAATCCAAAATTGTAGAATTTAACAATATGGTAAAGTAGTTGGTTTCAAAAGTTGATATGATTTAGCCTTCAAGCTTCACTTAAAGTTATAAGGAAATGTGTAATCAACCATTGGATCCTATTATTGCTGCTAGACCTTACCCTATTTTCATATGTCAATTTTACCTACATAAGGGGACAAAAGATCTGATAGAGCATCTAAGAAGATTTAGAATAGCTTACCATGATCTCATATATGATGACATGTTGTTGTTCAAAATATTTCCTAAAAGTCTTGGTGGCATGGTATTAGTGAAAGCACGAGATTTCGGATGAAAGAAACACTAATTGCGATGCATTCAAAATCAAACACGCTTAAGTCCTAAAATGTAGAATGCATGAAGTGAAAGAGACGAATTGAACGGAGATACAAGAAAATGGAGAAATCACAGCCCTTTTATTTAACTCTCTTGATCTCGGTTACAAAGATGCCTCCTCCCTTTTCAGGGGCTAGGAGCGTTAAATGAATTTGGTTACAATCAAGACTTAATGTTCCTCCTTCCGCGTGCCCACATTTGAAATGGGCGGGCCAAAACGTTGCCGTCGCTGGTGTTGATGAGTCCTTAACCTTTGCTGCTCCTCCTATGATCAAAGAAACAACAAAGATGTTAGTAGCACCTACTGCAAATAAGAAACGTTTGTTCTCTAAAATTAATGAAAGATGCATGTAAAAGATTAGCCAAATCGATAGACAAAATGACTCTAAATGACCTGTAAATTTGACAGAGACCAGAAAACATTACTAGAGGGCCACTGCCATCGAAACAGTCGGCCAATTCGCATTAAACTGCAATTCATCCTCGGGAAGGATGAATTCTACTGTAATTCATCCTCGGGTAGGACGAATCCGACTGTAATTCGTCCTCGGGTAGGACGAATTCGACTGTGATAAAATGTCGAAGTGATGCCGTCCAAATGTCACGTCTCGAGATCTCCAAATGACCTGCAAACATAGGGGTTAGCTAATTGGGGGCATTTTGGGACGACCCAGATGGTCGGATTCTCCCAATTTGACCTCCATCAATGGGAATTTGACGTCGCTACCTGCAAGTTAGTGGGACAACAAAAGCGACGAGAACATGATGAAATCTGATCAAAACATTATGAAATCGAACATATGAACTATCTAGACAACATAAAATGAAATGAAAGATGAACAAATGACAAAAGAACAAATTAGAATGAAACTTAAAAAGTGCGGGGCGCCCAAGTGGGCCGCCCACCGTTGGAACTTGATTTTGGCACCAATCCACTTGGGATGGGCCCAAAATCTCTTAGGATGGGGTTGTCAGCAAATTGGTGGATTAAAGTGGTCAAATGTCAGGTTTTTGGGTCCGAATTCACACTTCCAATAGCCACCCAATAACCTCTCTTGCGAAAGAGATTAAGGATGTGGAAAATGTAAATCAAAAGGGTAAAGGCGTGGTATCAAATCGACAGCACTTCGTTGCTTGAAAATGCCTCCTACTCGTCTTTTTTTTGGGTGGGAAAAGTCCACCATTTTATAGACCCAGGGGGTCTCTTTGGAGAGGCATGCATAAGCGCCATGTGGTGGTCATAGGTGCCATGTGGCGGTCATGTCTTCTCATGAGAGAGGAAAGTCCTCCATGACTTGGGCTTTCATGACTGCCCTTGTGACAGTCCTCTAACGGCCCATCTGCCCACCTACACGCGCGTGCGAGGCAAGAGTCATCAATTGAATGTCTTTGGCTGCCACTTGGCACCATTCCTCTTTTTGCCCGTTAAACCTAGAATTCATCCTGACCAAAGACGAATTAAGAATTCATCCCTGGGTGAGATGGATCCCAGTTTGAATTCGTCCCTGGGTGAGATGAATACTGAGCAAAGTGCCTGAATGTGCCAAATTGCCTTTTGACCTTACAAAATTGCTATAAAAGTGGTTAGGACCACTGTTTGACCTCTGAGGGCTGCCCTGGGGGGTGTGTGTGTGTCAAAGCGATCAGTGTTTGCAGTCACATAATCGGATTGGTGCTATTTTGGTGTCTATAGATGCCCCTTTTTGGGATGCGCTGTGCATGGCACAGCGTCGAGCAAAAATAGATAACCAAAGCACTAATGATTAGGGTTTCTCGGTAACCTAACCAACTTTTGATGCCCCAAGTATGGAAAGGGCATGCATTCTTGAATCCTTGCTTCTGACGAGCGAAGGCACTCAATTTCAAGTATTAACCTATTTTGGTGAGGTGTGACTTGAGCTTGGACATTGATCAGTCATGAATAGGCAAAGGGCGCAACCTTTTGTCCACGGGGGAACCTTGTGTTCATGATTCACAAAATGCCAAGTGATCTGATCAGATTGTGATTGTTGCTTGTTTATTGCCCCAAGCAGGAGCGTAATTGTCTTTGTCAATGATTCTTTGAATGCATGTCATTGCCTTGATTGGGTGTGTGTTTGTTGATTGGTGACTAAGTGTGACTACCCCCTCAAGCGACGAATCAATGAGGGAATGACCTTCGTGAGAAAAGCGACGAGTCGCTTGACCCAAGATGACTTGTGCAAGGGTGCCTTTAGATGGTTTTAGCGTTAAGCATATGCAATTTTCTGACATTTAGACCTATTTTTGGTGGGTGGTAACCCTTTTTGCGACGCTTTTTGTGGCTGAAATTGGCAAAAATCCGTCTTCCCGTGGAGCGGTCCGGCTATGGTAGCCTTCTTAGGGAGTAGGATAATGACAATTTGTGACCCCAACGTCGGTTTTGCATGCCCGGGATGTCAAGTGCAACAACACTCTTATCGGGCAAGTTTATTATCTGTTTTAGTGCATTTTAGTTCATTTTTTGATGTTTTTTGAAGTTTTTGGCCTGAATTCGTCCCATGGTGGGACGAATTCCAGCTTTAGAATTCGTCCCTGGGTGGGACGAGCGCTAACCAGAGCGCTCGTCCCAGTAAAGGATGAATTCCAGCTCAAAAGGCTTATTTAAGGTGCAAAACTAGGGTTTGGGCTCATTTTCATTTGATTTTTCTTGCGATTTGGAGCTCTGGGGAGGAGGAAGTTAATTCTGCGAAGCGAAGCGCTGTCGAGATTTTCCTTGCCATCATGAGTGCACAAACCGGATCGAGCGACGAAGCCGAAGCGAGACCAGTAAGTGCTCCCTAGAGTTTATTACTTTTTGTTTAAAATTGCAATTGTTTTGTTTAATTGTTTTTGGAATTTATCAGTTAGGATTAGAAACCCTAGAACTGAAAATTTTAATTTTTATTTGAATTTTTGTGTGTAAATTAATCAGTTAGGATTAGAAACCCTAGAACTGAAAATTTAATTTTTGTTGAATTTTTGTGTTTACTTTTGTGTTAAATTAATCAGTTAGGATTAAAAACCCTAGAATTGAAAAATTAATTGAATTTTTTTGAATTTTTGTTTTTAAATTAATCAGTTAGGATTAGAAACCCTAGAACTGAAAATTTAATTTTTGTCTTAATTTTTGTTTGTTTTTGTTTTAAATTAATCAGTTAGGATTAGAAACCCTAGAACTGAAAATTTAATTTTTGTCTAAATTTTTGTTTGTTTTTGTTTTAAATTAATCAGTTAGGATTAGGAACCCTAGAACTGAAAATTTAATTTTTGTCTTAATTTTTGTTTGTTTTTGTTTTAAATTAATCAGTTAGGATTAGAAACCCTAGAACTGAAAATTTAATTTTTTGTCTGAATTTTTGTTTGTTTTTTTTCTTGGCTGTACATTTATAGGCAATGTTGTATATGCATGTTATTGTTGTACAGTTCCTTTCCATGATTTTAATTTTTTTGAATTGTTTTCTTTTGCAGGTTGTTAGGAGCCGGTACCGTGTATCCACTGCTTTCGTTGAAGCACGGGGGCGCTGATTGAGGCTGACTGGGAGTGGCTTGATGCCCTTGGGCTCAAGCAGGTGGCTCGACTAGAGCCAGTGGTCGCGGATCAGGCCTATTTGATGGCCCTGATCAATCTCTGGGATCCGCGGACCAACACCTTCCATCTCTCGATAGGGGAGATGACTGTTACTTTGGAGGATATCTATCGGCTTCTACGGATTTTGATAGATGGACTGCCCATCAGGACATCGTCGCGTGATCAACGGATGGCTGTACTGATGAGATGCTTCGGGCATGGGGAGGAGCTGGGTGTGGAGGAGCCACTGGAGAGGGCAGAGGGCGACTGCCAGATTGGCAGGATTTTGGTCAGATGGTGGCAGGAGAGGGGGGTGTTGGGAGTGAGGCACGCATTCCTTATGGGCCTCATTTCCAACATGCTATTACCTGACTCTTCAGGTGCGAGGTTCCCATGGAACCTACTGGATTTGGTTTGGCAGTTGGTAGAGTGCCCGATAGAGGCACCGCTTATCTTGAGATGGGGACAGACATTGTTGGCACAACTCTATGGGGAGCTGTATGAGGTCCGCTGTCGACGGCGGAAGGGGATCAGCTGTAGTTATCTATTGCAGTGCTGGGGTTGGCAGCACATAGCAGTTGAGAGGCCAACCGGGTTACCATGGATGACTCGGGCGATGATGGAGGATAAGGAGATAGGGTATGCAGTTCTGTGGCGACGGTCCGGAGAGCAGGGACAGAGTCGACGTTGGGCAGGTGTCGTAGGGCACTATGCCGATACCTTCTCTTGGCTCACTCTCGAGGAGGTGGTTTGGCATCCTTATCGGGACTGTCCAGCCTAGCCGAAGGCTGGAGAGTGGCTTCGATGGGTATGCAGAGAGCGATGGTTGATTGGGCGGCATGGGACCGAGCATGAGTTCTTCTCGTACAGCCGGGTTACATGATAGTTTGGGGTGCGCTAGGGGTTTCCTAGTGAGCCCATGGTCTATCGACGCTGGGGGGATGAGAGGACTCTAGACCGACCGGTCATCATGCCATTGGGCGAGGATTTAGACGCGGTGATCGACGTCCCGGATGTGGATGACATCGGGACTACTGCAAAGTACGACCAGTGGTGGGTACTGCGGTGATGGCGGGGAGAGGGGCCACTGGGAGGCACGAAGGCGACAACGATGGGCGGGGAGGGTGCTGAGGCACCAGGGGATGATTGGGGAGCTCCTTTGGAGGACATGGTGGAGGTGGAGGGTGTTGATGCAGATTTGGGGGCTCCGGATCAGTCGGAGATGCAGGACATGGCGGAGCAGTGGGAGCCAGAGCAGGCTGCTGTTCCAGAGAGTCCCACGCCTCCGACGTATGCGGAGGACACAGAGTCTGGGGTATGCACTGAGAATGCATGGTTGGCGGAGCTGCTATGGAGGCGAGATGAGGAGCTAGGGGATGCGCTGTGGGAGAGGGATCTCCTGCAGGCTCGGCTAGCAGAGCGGGAGAGCGCACGGGTGGCGCCTCGCCAGCAGGAGGGTGATACTGATGCTGCATGGGAGAGGGATCTCTTACGAGTGTAGCTGGCATAGTGCGATGATGTAGTCATGATGTACCGTAGGTGGGAGGCGAAGTGGTGCCGACATCGGATGGATTTGGAGGGGGAGATCATCCACCTTGGGGGGTGGGTACCTGAGCCTTCGGGAGGTGGATCTTCGCGTCGGACGAGGGACAGTGTTACTGAGCAGTCAACATCATCTCGTTACAGGCGATTGGATGAGGGAGGCGGCAGTAGGCGTGATGTTGGGGCTAGCAGTAGCCGCCCTGTGGGGTCCCATAGGACCCACACCATGGGGGGTAGTTCCCGTCGCACCGATCCTGCATGATCATGGTGGCCGACGCCTTAGGCTGGGTGGTTTTGTTATGTGATTGCGGGGTCAGAGGACCAGTTTTGTAGCCTACGGGCATTTTTTTTTGACGATATATATATATATACCGACTTTATTTTGTTTATGCACATGTGATGATTTGATCTTATGTATGATGGTTGATGAATATGGATGTATGCATGTTAATTTATTTTGATGGATGCATATGTTATGTTGAATGCAAGTGTTTTTTATTTATATGTGATATGCAAGAATGAAGTGGATGAATGGAATTTGTGTTGTTTGGTTAGGGCACCATAGACTGTTTAGGACTTTGTTTATTTTGTTTTTAAGCCATTGCTTGTAATAACTGACTTTGTATGTATACATGTGGTTTTTCTTTTTTTGTATTTTCTGATGGTATTGCAAGGATGAAAAGTAACGCAGTTTGGTTTAGAAATGTAGCTAAGGTTTTCTGAAACTCCGACGTTTTTAACTCACTAGCCACGATTGTGCTTTATCTTACAAGACTTTTGAACAAGGTATGAATCGGACTTGTTTTTGACCAAGTTATTTCACATCCCTGTGTGTGCAATTGAGTTCATTTATGTGGTATTTGTCAGGATACCGCCGAGTGCTGAGATGGGCTTTCAACCGAACCTGTACTGAGGATCACCTAATTAGCTCCACTAACTCCTTTATTGTATTTAGTCAGATTAATCTGTGGTGTTTTCTAGGATACCATAAGCTAGCTCATCCACATGCAAACATTGATCTGTACACAAGTTAGTGTGATAGATATATCGTCATGCGGGAGGTTTACCGCCAATGACCAATAGGCTATCAACCAAACCGGTACTGAGGCTTGCCTCATGACCTGTCGAAATGCTGAGAGTTCCAGGGATTCAAGTTCGACTCCCTTCTTTTCTTTAATTGTATTGGGATACTTGCTCCTTTGTAGTGATAAAATCACTGTTTATTTTTGTTTTATTTGTTTTTCTTTTTGAGCAAGGGATTTGGATATGGAGTGACGAGAATCACTATTGTATGTGCTTTTTGATGTATGCACTGTGGGATGTCAAATTTTGGTGTTTTGACATTTTGCAAATTTTTGATGTTTTGCAACTATTGAGAACTTTGGGATTCTTGGGGAATTGGGTAGGGAAGATGCTTGTCCTTTTGCCAACTCTCAGCATTCTTTGGGTCATTCGCACAGGGGGATGAGCAAGATAGCCGTTTCGCTTATGGTGACCTGGATTGCTTTGCAGGTTTCATCTTTCGTTCACACAACTTGGGAATTTTTATGTGTTTTAACTTGTGTTGGGATGCTACGTAACAAGGTGTGATCCAAGTAGAACTCTACCTTCGTAAAATCTTTCTGACTTGGTACAGTACGTGGCTAGAAATTTAATGACATCTAAATGACGAAAACTCTAGATACATTAAATGACAACCTGACTTATGATATGGTGACTCTATGTATGGTGTTGTTTTTGCGATATTGTATGGAAAATATGAAAAAATGGTATGCTTGCTAAGTAATGACAGTCTATGGTGCCTTTGACTTCTATGATCAACAAATGTGCGATATATGGATGTAATGGTTAATGCAGCTATTATGTAGTGCTTTGATTGATGAAGTATGCATGAGAATGAGATGCAAATTTTTTTTTTTTGAGATTTTGATGGTTTTTGTTGTTTTTGAATTTTCTTGATGGTGACCAAGGGATTTCGAGAATCCTTTGGGGCCTTTTTGGGGTGACCAAGCGATTGCGATAATCCTTGGAGCTTTTGGGGTGACCAAGTGATTGCGATAATCCTTGGAGCTTTTGGGGTGACCAAGTGATTGCGATAATCCTTGGAGCTTTTGGGGTTGACCAAGCGATTGCGATAATCCTTGGAGCTTTTGGGGTGACCAAGCGATTGCGATAATCCTTGGAGCTTTTGGGGTGACCAAGTGATTGCGATAATCCTTGGAGCTTTTGGGGTGACCAAGTGATTGCGATAATCCTTGGAGCTTTTTGGGGTGACCAAGTGATTGCGATAATCCTTGGAGCTTTTGGGGTGACCAAGTGATTGCGATAATCCTTGGAGCTTTTGGGGTGACCAAGTGATTGCGATAATCCTTGGAGCTTTTGGGGTTTGACCAAGCGATTGCGATAATCCTTGGAGCTTTTTGGGTTTGACCAAGCGATTGCGATAATCCTTGGAGCTTTTGGGATTTGACCAAGCGATTATGATAATCCTTGGATCATTTTGGGGCTGACTTCCTCTTCAGGGGATAGAGGTACCCCCGACTTGATGATATTTGCACTTCCGAATTTGCTCGGGATGGGCATGAATGGATCGGCCCTATGCATGGATAGGAGGACAGGGTCTACCCTCGATACTGATGTTGCTATGAGGTCTCTGGGTGGAAGTTGATCTTTGTGTGCCCAAAGTGGTGGATGTAACGCTTGGTCCCACTGCGGTGGGTTAACGTGCCACTCATGCCCTAGTATTATGTTTATCTGTTGAAGTGCTTCATCGATATTTATGGGATGTCGATGTTGTCGCATGTGATTGCTGTGGGCCATCTCTGTTTTATCCTCACCTTTGGCCAACGAGTACAGCTCATCAAAATTTGGAGATTCTAAGACATGGAGGACTGCATCATCAGGTAGCCTTACGGTCGGAGGTTGATCCTCTTCGAAAGGAGCCTCATGTAAGTTGGGCCTTGGGAGCTCTAAAATCTTGGTCTCTATCGACTCTAAGTGCTCTAGCACTTTGCATGTATCGAGGGATTTGAGCTCCTCCTCTTTGGTTGGTTCTTGTTGAGGAACTTGGGGCCTATGGAGGGGTGGCCAGATAGCACCCCCCATGCCTTGGTAGGGCATTTCATCCCGCTCTTCTTCTCGCTCTGATTCCTCAGAGGCTTCTTGATGAATTTCTAAGGGTGGCCCATAAACTTGAGTGGGTTCCTGAGGAAGGCGCCCGTCATTGGTTATAGGAGTAGCCTCCCGCTCATGTCTAGGAGGCATTGGGGGTGGTGTCTGATAAGGTCACGGAGACTTGTCTCGCACCCGAGGGTTGTGCCTCTCATAATGTTTTGTCTTATGCGTGTGAGGGGTTGGAGTCCTCTCCTGCATAGTGTGTTGGAACAACTCATCCTTCTGGTGTTGAAGGTGCTCTTTATTTAGAAGATACCATTGCTCTAACTATTGTAGTTCTAGCCTAAGTTGCGTGAATTGCATCCGACGTGCGATATGCTTGGCAGATTCTAAGATAGTTGGTCCTGCCGTCTCATGTCTAGAAGGCCTAGATGCCTCTCCTAGATATCTATCTTGGTCGTAGTGATCCAAGATCTCTATAGGCCACCTCCCTCTATTGGGGGTAGCGGCATTTATTCGAGGCTCTGGCCTCAGTAGGTGATCCTGATAGCTAGCATTTGCGGAGGCGTATTGCTCCCATGATGTATATTGCTCTTGAGGAAGGTAAGGGTTTTCCTCATGCTCTCTTTCATAAGTGAAAAAGGAACGGGCGGAGTTGGCTCGCCTCGCCTGAGGAGCCTTGTGCTCTGGATTTGTCCTTGTAGTCCTGACAACTAGAGGGGGTGAAGGAGGGATAATGTAATCATGTGGTTCCTTTCGTCGAACCCTATGTTGACCTAGCGCTTCATCGCGTGGTGACCACTCATAGCGAGCATCTAAGGGAGCTCTCCTATGGATGTACCCCTCATGGAAGGGTGTGTGTTGGGTGCTATGCTGAACAGGAGTGCCCCTAGAAGAGGTGCCCCTATAGTCCCTTTCCGTTAAGGTGTGGAGGGGACTGCCTTGTGTGTCAGGTCACCAAGGTGGTATGACCAAATCCTTGGGGCTATACCGGAGGTGACTTGTGCCTCCTTGGATATTCCCCATAGCATCCGCCCGTGATTGGGCTTGGCTGTGGGTGAGCACCATGACGATGTCTCTCTAAAAACCCTAAAATTGAAAATGAGTCAGATGGGGCCCAAAATTGGGGTGCGCATCCCTCTTACAATAGATAAGCCATAAATAAAGTTTCAAGTCCTAACTCTAAATACATTAGGAGAGATTAACCTTCGAACAACTCAAAAAGCATAAAAAATTAGGTGAGCAATTTTAAAACCTAATTTTGGGGCACTAGATGATGGAATTTGGCCCCGAAAATTGGTTTATGGAAAATCTCCCAACTAACTCCCTGTAAAATTTCGCGTCAATCGGAGCTACGGTTGAGAAGTTATGGCCTCGACAAGATGCACTAAAATTTAGGGAAAAAAATAAGATTTCCCATATTTTGTTGGATGCTCCTGCATCACTTATGGGAACCTTAGGGGCTCTGGATTTTTCCTTGTAGTCCTAACAACTAGTGGGGGTGAAGGAGGGATAATGTAATCATGTGGTTCTTCCTGTCGAACCCTATGTTGACCTAGTGCTTCATCACGCAGTGACCACTCATAGCAAGCATCTAAGGGAGCTCTCCTATGGATGTACCCCTCATGGAAGGGTGTGTGCTGGGTGCTATGCTGAACAGGAGTGCCCCTAGAAGAGGTGCCCTTATAGTCCCTTTTTGTTAAGGTGTGGAGGGGACTACCTTGTTTGTCAGGTCGCCAAGGTGGTATGACCAAATCCTTGGGGCTATACCAAAGATGACTTGTGCCTCCTTGGATATTCCCCATAGCATCCGCCCGTGATTGGGCCTGGCTGTGGGTGAGCACCATGATGATGTCTCTCTAAAAACCCTAAAATTGAAAATGAGTCAGATGCGGCCCAAAATTGGGGTGCACATCCCTCTTACAATAGATAAGCCATAAATAAAGTTTCAAGTCCTAACTCTAAATACATTAGGAGAGAGATTAACCTTCGAACAGCTCAAAAAGCATAAAAAATTAGGTGAGCAATTTTAAAACCTAATTTTGGGGCCCTAAATGATGGAATTTGGCCTCGAAAATTGGTTTAAAAATCTCCCAACCAGATCCCTGTAAAATTTCACGTCAATCGGAGCTACGGTTGAGAAGTTATGGCCCCGACAAAATGCACTAAAATTTAGGGAAAAAAAAAAAGATTTCCCATATTTTGTTGGATGCTCCTGCATCACTTATGGGAACCTTAGGGGCTCTGGATTTTTCCTTGTAGTCCTAACAACTAGAGGGGGTGAAGGAGGGATAATGTAATCATGTGGTTCCTCCTGTCGAACCCTATGTTGACCTAGTGCTTCGTCACGTAGTGACCACTCATAGCAAGCATCTAAGGGAGCTCTCCTATGGATGTACCCCTCATGGAAGGGTGTGTGCTGGGTGCTATGCTGAACAGGAGTGCCCCTAGAAGAGGTGCCCCTATAGTCCCTTTTTGTTAAGGTGTGGAGGGGACTGCCTTGTTTGTCAGGTCGCCAAGGTGGTATGACCAAATCCTTGGGGCTATACCAAAGATGACTTGTGCCTCCTTGGATATTCCCCATAGCATCCGCCCGTGATTGGGCCTAGCTGTGGGTGAGCACCATGATGATGTCTCTCTAAAAACCCTAAAATTGAAAATGAGTCAGATGCGGCCCAAAATTGGGGTGCACATCCCTCTTACAATAGATAAGCCATAAATAAAGTTTCAAGTCCTAACTCTAAATACATTAGGAGAGAGATTAACCTTCGAACAGCTCAAAAAGCACAAAAAATTAGGTGAGCAATTTTAAAACCTAATTTTGGGGCCCTAGATGATGGAATTTGGCCCTGAAAATTGGTTTAAAAATCTCCCAACCAGCTCCTTGTAAAATTTCACGTCAATCGGAGCTACGGTTGAGAAGTTATGGCCCCGACAAAATGCACTAAAATTTAGGGAAAACAAAAAGATTTCCCATATTTTGTTGGATGCTCCTGCATCACTTATGGGAACCTTAGGGGCTCTAGATTTTTCCTTGTAGTCCTAACAACTAGTGGGGGTGAAGGAGGGATAATGTAATCATGTGGTTCCTCCCGTCGAACCCTATGTTGACCTAGTACTTTGTCACGCAGTGACCACTCATAGCAAGCATCTAAGGGAGCTCTCCTATGGATGTACCCCTCATGGAAGGGTGTGTGCTGGGTGCTATGCTGAACAGGAGTGCCCTTAGAAGAGGTGCCCCTATAGTCCCTTTTTGTTAAGGTGTGGAGGGGACTGCCTTGTTTGTCAGGTCACCAATGTGGTATGACAAAATCCTTGGGGCTATACCAAAGATGACTTGTGCCTCCTTGGATATTCCCCATAGCATCTGCCCATGATTGGGCCTGGCTGTGGGTGAGCACCATGATGATGTCTCTCTAAAAACCCTAAAATTGAAAATGAGTCAGATGTGGCCCAAAATTGGGGTGCACATCCCTCTTACAATAGATAAGCCATAAATAAAGTTTCAAGTCCTAACTCTAAATACATTAGGAGAGAGATTAACCTTCGAACAACTCAAAAAGCACAAAAAATTAGGTGAGCAATTTTAAAACCTAATTTTGGGGCCCTAGATGATGGAATTTGGCCTCAAAAATTGGTTTAAAAATCTCCCAACCAGCTCCCTGTAAAATTTCACGTCAATCGGAGCTACGGTTGAGAAGTTATGGCCCCGACAAAATGCACTAAAATTTAGGGGAAAAAAAAAGATTTCCCATATTTTGTTGGATGCTCCTGCATCACTTATGGGAACCTTAGGGGTGCTTTTGGGTTGACCAAAGGGTTCATGGACACCTTTGGGACATTTTGGGGATGACCAAGTGATTGCGGGAATCCTTGGAGCTTTTGGAGCGAGTGACAAAATGCGTAGATTTTTATCTTTTGTTTATGATTTTTTTGATTTTTTTGTTACACTAAGCAGAAATGAACACACACATACACAAATGGTGATTATCTCTTTTAAAGATTAATGGTGTGTCCTAGACTGGTTTAGTGTGTTTTGATGATTTTTTTTTGTTTTTGAAAGTTTTGAAGAACATTTAAATGCAGAATGAAGGCTCATATGACTCCCATAAATGGTCACCCCTTCAATATACCATTGCTCGGCCGATATACCAACCTCTCTATATACCCACCCTTACGAGAGGGAAACTATAGGTACGTGAGAGCATATGGTACATGGTACGTAGGCGGTACGAAAGGGGGATTGTCCTATTAATGACACCTACCATAGAAGACTTATCTTCGCATGCTAGGAATCACCCCAGCGACACTCAGTCAGCTTTCATTAGGATTTACACCTAACAACAGTGACAATCAGGGGAAATGGATGCAAAAGTCAAGCCAAGGTGGTGATGAACCCACCGTTGGTCTTGCTCAAGTGCTAGGGTCTTATGACCAGCTCCTTGGTTAAAAAAATGCCACGTGATGTGTGTGTGGTTCCTTTTATTAAAAAAAAATGAAACAGGCAGAAGCGGCTACTTTCTTTAAGAAGGCAAAATTTGAAGGAAAACAAAAATAGAAAAACAGAAAGTAACAGGAACAGTTTTAAAACCCTTACCTTTCTTTGCCTAGACCTGTTGTTTCTGATCCTCGGCTCTGAAAATTCATAGAAAGAAATTCGTCCCTCTGTGAGACGAATTACAAAACATAATTTGTCCCTGTCTGAGACAAATTAGAATTCGTCTCAGGGTCAGACGAATTACAGTAAAGTATTCACCATAGGCAAAGATGAATTATAGTCTACTTTTGAAGAATGGTACCTGTCAAGCACAAAACACAAAATCTGATTAGTTTCTTGATATTAAAACCAGGGGACAACGTCCCACCATGATCGCCACTGAAAGAACGAGATTTCAGATGAAAGAAACACTAATTGCGATGTATTCAAAATCAAACATGCTTAAGTCCTAAAATGTAGAATGCATGAAGTGAAAGAGATGAATTGAATGTAGATACAAGAAAATGGAGAAATCACAGCCCTTTTATTTAACTCTCTTGATCTCGGTTACAAATATGCCTCCTCCCTTTTTAGGGGCTAGGAGCGTTAAATGAATTTGGTTACAATCAAGACTTAATGTTCCTCCTTTCGTGTGCCCACATTTGAAATGGGCGGGACAAAACGTTGCCGCCGCTGGTGTTGATGAGTCCTTAACCTTTGCTTCTCCTCCTACAATCAAAGAAACAACAAAGATGTTAGTAGCACCTGCTACAAATAAGAAACATTTGTTCTCTAAAATTAATGAAAGATGCATGTAAAAGATTAGCCAAATCGATAGACAAAATGACTCTAAATGACCTGTAAATTTGACAGAGACCAAAAAACATTACCAGAGGGCCACTGCCATCGAAACAGTCGACAAATTTGCATTAAACTGCAATTCGTCCCTAGGAAGGACAAATTCTACTGTAATTCATCCTCATGTAGGACGAATTCGACTGTAATTCGTCCTCAGGTAGGACAAATTCGCCTATGACAAAAGTGTCAAAGTGATGCCACCCAAATGTCACGTCTCGAGATCTCCAAATGACCTACAAACATAGGGGTTAGCTAATTGGGAGCATTTTGGGACAACCCAGATGGTCGGATTATCCCAATTTGGCCTCCATCAATGAGAATTTGACGTCGCTACCTGCAAGTTAGTGGGACAACAAAAGCGATGAGAACATGATGAAATCTGATTAAAACATTATGAAATCGAACATATGAACTATCTATACAACATCAAATAAAATGAAAGATGAAAAAATGACAAAAGGACAAATTAGAACGAGACTTAAAAAGTGCGGGGCACCCAAGTGGGCCGCCCACCGTTGGAACTTGATTTTAGCACCAATCCATTTGGGATGGGCCCAAAATATCTTAGGATGGGGTTGTCAGCAAATTGGTGGATTAAAGTGGTCAAATGTCAGGTTTTTGGGTTTGAATTCACACTTCCAATAGCCACCCAATAACCTCTCTTGCGAAAGAGATTAAGGATGTGGAAAATGTAAATCATAAGGGGTAAAGGCGTGGTATCAAATCGGCAACATTTCGTTTCTTGAAAATGCCTCCCACTCCTCTTTTTTTTTGGGTGGGAAAAGTCCACCATTTTATAGACCCAGGGGGTCTCTTTGGAGAGGCATGCATAAGCGCCATGTGGTGGTCATAAGTGCCATGTGGTGGTCATGTCTTCTCATGAGAGAGGAAAGTCCTCCATGACTTGGGATTTCATGATTGCCCTTGTGACAGTCCTCTAACGGCCCATCTGCCCACCTACACGCGCGTGTGAGATGGGAGTCATCAATTGAATTTCTTTGGATGCCACTTGGTACCATTCTTATTTTTGCCCATTAAACCTGGAATTTGTCCTGACCAAAGACGAATTAAGAATTCATCCCTGGGTGAGACAGATCCCAGTTTGAATTCGTCCTTGGGTGAGACGAATACTGAGAAAAGTGCCTGAATGTGCCAAATTGCCTTTTGACCTTACAAAATTGCTATAGAAGTGGTTAGGACCACTGTTTAACCTCTGGGGGCTGCCCTGGGGGCTGTGTGTGTCAAAGAGATTAGTGTTTGCAGTCACATAATCGAATTGGTGCTATTTTGGTGTCTACAATTAGAGTGGTATTATCGATTGCCTAATAATTCCTTGAAATTTTTTGAGGAAATAACAAAATTATTTGTTCAATAGTTTGGTGCATATATTGAGAAGGAAGTAACAATGAAAGATGTTTAAAATTTAAAACAAATTAAGGAGAACTTTTTTTTAGAATTCTTGGCTCGTTGGAGAAGTTTAGTTGGATGCTTGAGGTATACTTTACCTCCAAAGGATATGCTTGAGATATTTATTGGTAATTTACAAGAGCAATTATCTTATGCATTAGAGACTACTACTATCACATCCTTTGATCAAGTAATTGATTTAGCAATAAAAGTAGAATAGGCTCTTATCATAAGAGGCCAACTCAAAGTGAAAGAAGAGAAACCTACTAAGTCTCAACACAAGAATAATCACATAGGAGGTGATAGCAGAACAAATAGCAGGCTTGTTAACAATGTTACTAACAACATGTAAAAGATAATACTTCAAAAACCTCCATAAAGGAATTTTACAAGACTTAATATGTCTATGGAAGCAGTTTTAAAATAACTCTTAGAAGCCAACGCAATTGAGTTGCCACCCATAAGTCAACTAGATACTACAACTCATTGGTATAAGGCAGGTCAACATTGTACATATCATAGAGTGGAAGGAAATTGGACAAACTCTTGTAAGAAGTTGAAGCATGTGGTCCAAAATTTGATTGATGTAGGGCATCTTGATATAGGAAATTCTTAATCTTCAAATGATAAAAAAAAATCATATGTTAACTAGAATACACTTAAATAAGCAGTTAATCAAGTATCTTGTAAAAGTGTACCGCATTATTATGATAACAACTACTTCAGAAAAGCCAATATAGAATCGATAAATCCAATGATCTCAACAAGAGATAAGTTTTTTAGCAAATATTTATCTTTTGGAGATTTTGCAAAATTCTCCTATTCATGGAGAAGCTTTAATAAATGTTTAAAGACAACAATCTATCCCTCCAGATATTTCCCCTAGTGATATGACCAATATTGTAAGTTCTCTTGGGATACATCATCTCACATTCTTGGATGTTGATATTTCTTCCTCAAAATTGTAAGAGAATTCTTCTCTTTACATCACTACATTCATTGGAGATACTTTTATCAAGAGAGTTATGATTGATAATGGTTCTTCTCTTAATATTTGAACATATCATTTCTTTCAAAATTTTGGATTAAAAGAGGAAGATTTAACTAAATATGGTGATATCATTAAAACTTTTGACAATGCATCCCAAGAAGCTTGTGGTACCATATCACTTCCCCTTAAAGTTGGAACAAAAATTTTAGATATATTATTTTATGTGGTATCTTGTCCTGCATCTTTTAATATTCTTCTTGGACATTCTTGGATCCATGCGATGGAGGTCGTCCCTTCTACTTTTCATCAATGTGTAAAATTTGAATGTAAAAATCAACTTATTTCCATCTTGGGTGATCCTCATACATTTGAATTCTGCTCACCAAATGATCTAGCTCAGATTCATTCATTAGATTCCTCATCCAACCAAACTAAGAAACTAATTTTTTTAATAAGGAATCATCAATCAATATCTCATCACAGAATCAAGTCAACTATTCTTGTCAAGAAAATCTCTTAGATGAATCTCATAAAGGATTAGAGTGAAGTGTTGAGGATGAGGGGTCTCCCTATCCTTCTTTGTCAGTCTTAAACCTTGATTAGTATGCCAAAGATGAAGATGCACCTCAAAATGACATATTATTTTATGGGTATGTCCCTTGCGCTGTGTAGGTTGAGTTCTAGTTCTCAAGTGGACTTTGGTTCTATGTCTCCTGAGGACCTTGAGCAATTATGAGTGATTCTTGCCCCACCTCCCCTTGATAATGATTTATCCATCCTTATTTAGGAGACAATAGATGTGAACATAGATTCTGAGGAAGCCCTTAGGATCCTTAAGTTAGATAAAGCCTTGTCTATGGATGAGCAGGAGCAATTGACCAATTTATTGAAATAATATCAAGATATTTATGCTTGGTCATATGTCGACATGTCAGGGCTTGATCCTTCCCTTGGAAAGCATTACTAAAGAAATCATCAAAGAAGAAATTATTGTAGAAATCCACTACCAAGGAGAAGCCCCTGATAGTGAAGGACTTGAAGCAATTGTCACCATTCAAAAATAAGCCCAAGAGAAGATGATTTTGGCAAGGAGTGCCAAATACTAGAAGAAGACTCCAGTCAAGACCTCAATATATTTTGAATCTTGAAAAGAAGATCCTGGTTGAATTCATAATTCAACAAGAATACTTGAAGATAGGAGAAGCCCAAAAAATCTAAGCTATATGAAGATTACCTCTCACAGCAAGAAGATATCATTTCAAAAACAAAGACTTCTTCAAATCTACAACAAAAGGAGGAGACTGCAAGAGGAGAATAGGCCACTAAATCCTAGGCTTATGAAATAAAGCCCAAGACCATATTTTTGTGAAGAAGTAGCTTCTTAGGATAGTCTAAAAAAAGCAGTAAGATCTACATCCTCTACAGAAGTGGAAAAAGAGCTACAAAAGCTTTCAAAAAAGTAAGCAACTATTGGTGCAAGTAGATTCATTAATTAGATTACTTATTAGATTTATTAAAGCACATTAATTTGGATTAAAGTTGCAATAAGGAACATTAGATTACAATCTTCAAAAGTAAAAAAAGATAAAATTTCCTTTTAAGGTTCATTTGCACATTAGGAGTTGATTATATTTCTGCATTACAACTATCTATCAACTACCTATCATTTACTTTTAAAAGCAAAAGAAGACTAGCCCCTACAACTTTGTTTGTAAGGAAATTACAAAATAATTCTTGAAGATTCATTTTGGATTATTCTTGATTAGCTGCAGTAAATTGATTAAGTGCATTATTTTGAGATTTAATTGGATTAATAAGGTGAAGTGCAAATGAATCTAATAATGGATTATTCTTGATTAGTTGCAGTAAATTGATTAAGTGCATTATTTTGAGATTTAATTGGATTAATAAGGTGAAATTGTTAGTGCATTAAAACTAAAATATTATTAGATTCATTTGCACTATTCTATTGCTCTCAAAATATCATTGTTTGTGTCTTGAGAAAGTAACAAAATCAAAATTTGACATTGTCTAAAGACACTATTAGTGCACAGAAATATGTAATATTTAGTGGCCAAGGGAAGCCACCAAATCAGCTCAATACTCCAAGCATTGGAGAATAAAGTAGCCACTGAAGATCAGCAAAGAAGCCTCAAATCGAGACTTGGTGAGTCTCAAATTCAAAGAAAAATAAGTTTCATACAAAGAAATAGTGCAAAAAAATACAATAAAAAGAGAGTATCAAGTAATTACAAGCTTGGGTTCATTTGTAAAATATCCAAGCAAAAATGGGAAGGAATCTAATCAAAGAGACAACCTCAAAACCCTTACATTGCATTCAAAATTTTTCCACAAAACCATAAATTCAGACTTGAAAAAAGGAGTGCAAAATAAGGTACAATAAAGGCTATTATATATATAAATATATTACATTGTATTGCACTATACTAATCTAGTTCATACAGGAAAATAAGGTATATTTGAAGGTGTCTCAAAGGAAAAATATCTCGGAAGGGGAATCCCCTGGAAATTGATTAGACATTTTTCGCAGGACTGCCCAAACTGCCGAACTCGTTTCGGCCATATCTCACTCATCCGGACTCGGATTGAGCTAAAATTTTGAGGGTAGATGCCTGAAAAACCCTAGAACGTCTCCACCAATTTTCATATCATTTGGAGCAACACAGATCCTAGCGCATCCCTATGTGTGAACGAGATATTTGGCAAGCGGCTATGCGAGGGTTTCATCCGGGTTGAGTGCAAGCGGCTCCAGAGGTTGGTTTTTAGGGCCTTCGGGCCCTAGCGGCCAATATTTTTGTGGTTTATGCTCAATATTTTAGCAGGAAATGTTGCAGGGGATCCAATATGGGTTAGAAATTTGTCTTTCAACAGATCATACTATGAACTTGAGTGACAACGGCTTCCAATTTGCTGCACAAAAGAAAAGTGAAAACCATACCTTTCCACGGCGTCTAGGGCAAGGATTAAAGAGATCACGAAACAAGTTTCAAGCAGTTGATCAAAAAATGGCTCATATCTCAAGTGAATCTGGTGCTAAGGTGCACCCACAAAATAATTCTACTGTGAAAACCCCTGTCAAGGGTAAGAATTTCGAAGACTCGGTCCCAAAAATGAATTTTAGGGATGCCCTTCATGGTGGACAGCCTCGGCCCAATGCTAATATCAATCTTAGGGCTTCCCATAAACCTCTAAGAATGCCTAAGATTGATCCCGGGAAAATGGAGTCGGGATGTCTTAAAGCGGTGATGGAACTCCTATTGTTAAGCTTGATATGGGTAACATTCGGACTGGCATTGAAGATTTGGAAAAAAGAGGACTAATTTGTCGGTTCGTGGGTTTTCGTCCGAGTCTATCTGCTTTCAAAGTCTGGGCTGCAAAAAGCTGGAAAACTAAAGGTGAGTTACAAATCTCTATTTATCCAAATGGTTATTTTCTTGTTTTATTTGCTAATAATGAAGATAGAGAGAAAACTTTTCAAGGGGGTCCTTGGTTTTTTGGAAGGGCGGGGCTTTTCATGAAGCCCTGGCATACTAAATTTAAAGCCGAAGAAGAGATGCCTTCTATAGCTCCCGTGTGGGTTAGACTCTTTGGCCTCCCTATTGAATTTTGGAATCCTACTATTTTTTCTTCAATTGGAAACTCTTTAGGAACTTTTATGATGATTGTTGATTGTACTCAAAATTTTGAACATATTATTTATGCTCGGATTTGTGTTTTAATGGATTTTGACAAACCCCTACCTAAAAATATCACATTACAATTTGGGGAAGACACTTGGGAGCAAGTAGTGGACTATGAGAACATTCCTTTTCGTTGTAGAATTTGCCATGAATATGGTCATTTGGCCGGTGCTTGCCCAAATAAAATTCTTGATCAAAAGAAAGAAGATATAAACTCGAGCAGGTTTCCAAATACCTAAGAAGAAGAACACTCGAGAAAAACCGGTTATGAAGGATCAATCAAAGTCATCTGCTAATATGTTTGAAATCCTTTCCACAAATGATGTCCCAAGTGAGGAAGAGGAAATAATGGAAACTGAAATCTTAGAAACACAATTTAAATATGAAGGGAAGAACTCGAGAGACAAACCAACAAATCAAAGGTTTTCAACGAGAAAAAAAGGAGAAAATTTACACAAGAAAAACAATATTTCAAATGTCAAAACTTCAAATAATGGAGGTCCCAATATAGACTCCGTTGAACCATCTAGTAAAATTTTGGTTGTGTACGAGCATTCTTCAAGGTTAGAAGCCATCTCGGATTCAATTGGAATAAGTCAAGAAACGAGGGAAAAAAAATTGAAGATGGATTCTAATCAAAAAGTAGGTCGCAAGACCAATCAATATCATATGGTAAAAGAAGGTGAAAAGCTTGTAGAGGAAGGTAAGATTAATGCCCTTCCCAACTTTTTTAGCCCTAGTATTAATGAAGATCATCACTTGGAATATTAGAGGACTCAAAGGGAGTCTTTCAAAACAAAATGAAATTAGAAGAATGATTCGGATAAATCATCCACATCTTGTTTTCCTTCAAGAAACAAAGATGTCAATGGAGGATATGGACTCAATTGCCAGTAAAATTTGGCCGGCTGGAAAAGTGGTTTCCCTCGGTTCCCAAGGGACTTCGGGTGGCATTGCTTGTCTTTGGGACCCAAAAGAGGTAGTTATTCACCATATGGTTGGCGGTTGGGGTTTGTTGGCTATAGCTATTCAAAGTAGACATTCCAACCAGATTATGCTCTGCATTACTGTTTATGCTCCGACTTCTTTGGAGGAAAAAAGAAGGCAGTGGAAGGATATTACTCATATTATCTCTCATTTTCCTAAAGCTTGGATCTTGATCGGAGGAGATTTCAATACCATCCTCTCTCTGGATGAGAAAAGGGGGAAATAGAAATTTGGACAAAAGCAACGACCTCATGAGCGAATATATTGCAAACCTCCATCTTGTGGATATCCAACTTGAGATAATGGCCTTATGACTTGGTCTAACAGAAGGCAAGGCTTAGCTTGTATAATGGAGAGATTGGATAGGTTTTTGCTCTCTGAAAATTTCTTAATCCATGGTCACATTCCTAAAGTGAAGACTCTTAATAATGTTGGTTCGGATCATTGGCCGGTCATGGTGGAAATGTGGAAAACCAATGTGAGTTTCTCTCCTTTTCGTTTTCAATTAATGTGGCTTAGAGACATTTCCTTCGGACCTCGTGTGCAACAATGGTGGAAGGAAGGTAAACCTAGGCATGGGACTAAGATGTTCTGTTTTGCCAAAAGTACTGCAATACATTAAATCCAAAATCAAGACTTGGAGCTGGAAAGAGTTTGGGGATGTTCATAAAAAAAACATGAAGTTATTGCTCATCTTGAAAATTTGAATAAGAAAATCCGTTTAGATGGCCTCACGAGAGAAGAGAAGTGCGAGATGAAATTAAACTCACAACTCGGTTAGAGGAATGGGAAAAAAGAGAAGAAATCTTATGGAAGCAAAAATCTAGAATTCAATGGCTCAAAGAAGGAGATCGAAACACAAATTTCTTCCACAAATCTCTTCTAGCTCGAAGATCTCACAACTTTATTTCTTCCTTAAAATCAGATTACGGAGATGTTGTTTATACTTGGGATGGCATGAACTCTATTGTTGTTGATTACTTTTCCAATATTTTTGTTGCTACTCCTCTTGACTCGGCTTCACAACAAAATGTTCTTCAAGCAATCCCTTCTCTTATCACTTCTGAGGAGAACTCTATTTTGACTGCTCCTGTTACTATCAATGAGCTTCAACAAGTAGTTTTTAAAATGCAAAAAGGAAAACCCCAGGTCTGATGGTTTTCCCATTGAGTTCTACCAAGAGTTATGGGATATCCTTCATGTTGATTTATTAGAGGTGGTGGAAGAAGCCAGGAAAGCCAAAGAAATTTTGAAGGTTATCAATAAAACTTATATTACTCTTGTTCCAAAAGCTCAAGAGGTTGATCATATCTCAGCTTTTAGACCTATTGCTTTATGTAATGTTCTTCTCAAAATCATTACTAAAATCATGGCGAGAAAGGTTGAAGCCTCTTTTGCATAAGATTATTTCCCCGAGCAAGGGGGTTATGTGGAAGGACGTCAAATAGTAGATGAGATAGTTCTTGCTCGGGAAGCCATCCATTCCATGGATATGCAAAATTCTCCTTCCATGTTCATTCGGTTAGACTTATCCAAAGCTTATGACAGTGGATTGGCACTTCCTTATCAAAGTTTTGAGGCAATTTGGTTTCTCTAAGGATTGGATGGATTGGATTATGGGATGTATCTCTTCAGTTTCCTACTTAGTTCTTATCAATGGCAGGCCTTCTCAGTCATTCCCAGCTTCCAGAGGTATTAGGCAAGGTGACCCGCTATCCCCTTATTTATTCATCATTCTTCTTGAATGCTTGGGTAGGACTATAACCAAAAAGAGGGAAAACAAAACCCTTGAGGGAGTTACCATTGCTCATGGAGCTAGACCTATCTCTCATCTTCAATTTGTGGATGACTCTACTCTTTTAGGTAAAGCTACGAGTTAAGGAAGCTTCTAATATTAAGCAAATCATTAGCTATTTTTCTAAGGCTACTTGGGCGAGTTGATCAATGAAGACAAATCTAAAGTTGTTTTCTTTCACTGCTCTGCTAGAGAGGAATCCATGGTCTTGGATAAATTAAGATATAAGAAGACCTCTCTTCCAATCACTTATTTAGGTATTCCCATAAATATTCAAAGGCAGAAAAATAAATATTGGAATTGGTTGTTGGACAAAGTCAAGAAGAAAATTGGAAAGTGGACCAACAAGTGGCTTTCTTACGGGGGTAGAATCACCTTGGTAAAATCAGTCCTTCAAGCTATTCCTATTTATGTTTCTTCCGTTTTGAATATCCCAAAGGTTGTTCTTCGAGAATTGGATCAAATCGGTCATCGTTTCCTTTGGAGTGGTACTAAGGAGAAAAGAAAATGGGCCTTGGTGAAATGGGATACTTTATGTCTTCCTAAGAGTGAAGGGGGTTAGGATTCCGGTCTTCAATTAATAACAACAAAGCTTTAGCTGCTAAATTATATTGGAGGATGTTGCATAACCCCAATGCTCTTTGGGCCAATAATCTCCGTGCTAAATATATTGAGAACAAAAGTCCTGAAGACCTTGTTCGCTATCAACTTCCTACCAAAGGTTCTCCCATTTTAGCAGTTCTTAAGGCTGGTGAGGATTTGATAAAGAAAAAATTATTTTGGATCATTCATAATGGTCAACATGCAAATTTTTGGATAGATTCTTGGGATGGTCACAAGCCTTTGATAACTCGGTTTCCCGATTGGAGGCCTTGGATGGAGGAGCTTCACCGAGCTAATTGGATAAAGGTGGCTAATTACTATCGGTACCATCTTGGTAATTCAAAGGTTGGTAGATATTGGATCCCTATTGAGGATGGCCTATTCAAATCCCAGAAAGGCAAAGACAAGATATCCAAGGCATCCTTCATATGAGATCCCTCTCTTGGTCCCATGAAAAATATTGTTTTGGATGGAACAACACTACTAAGGGTGAGTATTCGGTTGCTCAAGGTTATTTGACCTTATGCCATAATAATCCCAACCATTCTTCGACATATTTTCTCGATTGTGGGCTCAAAAGCTCTGGCCTAAGGTGAGGTTCTTTAATTGGCTTTTATTGCATCGTAGGGTGCTTCTTGGTGAGCAACTTATGAAGCGTGGTTTTCATGGCCCTTTTAGATGTGAAATGTGTGAAGAGAATGTAGAAAATATCAACCATATTTTTATTGAGTGTACTTTAGCCTCCGAGTTATGGAGGAGAATGGCCACTTTACTTGGCTTACGGTGGTCCAAATTTTTTACTTTTGAACAACTTTGGAGGGATTGGCCTAATCAAGAGGGTGTTGATCATTTTATTAGGCGGTTAGTTTGGATGGGTTCTACCATTCTTCTTTGGAATATTTGGAATGAAAGGAACAACCAAATTTTTAATCAAGATAGGAAGGATATTCACTATATTTGGCAAAAGACCATAGCCAACTTAGTTGAATCGGTCCATCAACTCCTTAATCACCCCCAAAACTCCCACCAAAGATGGGATCAAGTGATGCAAAGATTGAAGATTAAATCTTCTAAGGGCAACCAACTTAAAGGGAATGTGAGTATTAGTAAGATGGATAGGACTAGAAATTGGCAACCTCCTCCTAAGGATTTTGGAAAAGTCAATCTTGATGGAGCCTCTAGAGGGAACCTTGGAAAAGTTGGTGTGGGAGGAATTGGTAGACTTTCGGATGGCTCCCTGGTTTTTACTTTTCTTGAGAATTTGGGTATTCTTTCCAATAACCTTGTTGAGGGGTATGGTATCCTCGGGAGGCCTTCGAGGAGGCTACTAAGGTTGGATGGGAAAAGGTGTTAGTTGAGTCGACTCTCAACTTATGATTAATCTCTTGAAGACTCCTTCTAAGAATCATAAGGTGGATTGGAGAATAAAAAGAATTATTGAGAAGATTCGATTAATCCAGGATGGGATTTTTGAAAGTTGATTACAATCATGTGGTCAGGAGATCAAAACAAGAGTGTTGATGCTTTAGCTAATTGGGCTTTGGACAAAGGTGATCTTACTTGTTATGGCCACCCTCCTATATGGTGGGCTTCTCAAATTAGGGAAGCTCTTCTTTCTATCATTTCTTTGGATGGCTCCAGTTATGAAGGTACCTAGTTTCTTCTTGTTTTTTTTGCTTCTCTTTGGTTCATTCAGTTTTTTTAGTTCCCTAGCTCATTCTATTCTTTATTTTGTTTCCTCTGTTGATTCTTGCCTTAATAGTCTTCTGGTCTAGATAGGTCATTGTTTTGTTCAATTTTTTTTCTTTTTTTTTTTTTTTTTTGTTTAGTTTTTTAAGGTGGGTGGGTTCTTTTGTTTTGTTTTGTTTTTGTGTTCTTTGTGTTGTTTTTGTTGTTCTTGTGTTTTTGTTGTTTTGTTTTTTATGTTTTTTGTTATTGTTCTTGTGTTTTTTTCGTTCTTGTTCTTGGGTTTCTCTTTGTTTGTGTTATTTCGTGTTTTTATGTGTGAGTGTTTTCTATGTTTTTTGTTTTTGTTTATTGTCTGTTGTTGGTTGTTTTTTATTTTTATTTTTTTTTATTTTTTAGGTTTTGGTTGTGTTTATTTTTCATGTTTTTTTTGGGTTATGTCTTTGTAGTGTTCTGTTGTTTTTGTCTTGTTTGTGTTTTGTTATGTGGTTCTTGTGTTTTTCTATGTGGTTTGTGTTGTGGTTTCTTTTATCTTATTGTGCGTGTTTGGTTGTGCTTTTGTTTTTGACACACTCAAGGAGCATGTTTTTTATTTTATTTTATTATTTTTGTTGTTATTTACTTATTTTTAAATTGGTTTTGTGTGTTTGTTTGCTCCTTGAGTATGTCAAAGGTGGTAGGCCAGGTCCGGAGTCCTGGGCGTTTTTGGCGGAATGGATACCCCTGCCTCCTTGGGTCTTACCCGAAAGTGGCATCCCTTTTGGGATGTTTTCCACAAAAAAAAAGGAACAATATCCCTTGGAAAAACCAGCTGAAGGCAGTCGAAAACTAGCATCTTTCCAAGCATAGCAAAAGGAGGCACTCTAAGGGATCATACTCCTCACTTATTGGATGGTCGAACCTACAAAAGTCAAGGCACAAAAAAAAGGAAAAAACAATGTTATATTCAATAGAAACATTATCTACAAAAGAAGGACGTATAATAGGTGAGAAAAGAAGAAAATTAAAGCAAAATTGGAGTGTTTCAAACTCAACATCTACATTGCTAAAAAATGATGCTCAAGCCTCCAAATTTTTGCTCCTCATCCTAGCTGGAAACAACCCACAACCAAGTGCAATTGAACGAAAGAGGAGCTAGGAATTTTATAGGGTTTAAATAACCTCCAAAGGTTCCATTAAAGAAGCACTAGAGAAGATGTCCATGCACAAGGAGGAAGTGACATTTGTCAATTGAGGTAAAATTACAATTCTCCTCACGCGAGCGCTCATATTCATTAAGAAATGAGTTACAAGAAATAGGTTGGTGCATTGATTATATGAGATACACTTGTCTATAAAGAGACCAAGCACTCCTCTAAAGAATATAACATCCATATGTTACTCAAAAGAAGAAATGAGTATTTTCTAGCACCTTCTACTCCTCAAGCACTCAAGAAAAAAAGGAACATGCCACTTGACACTTAATACAAGATTCTCTTCCATTTTAAGGGAATTAATGACCAAACATTTAACAAGCATTTACGTCTTCACATTCAACACTCTAGGGTCTATGCACACAGGGCCAAGTTGTAGTGTGGAAGCAAGGTGGAAAAGCTTGCAATGCTCTGGTTAAGGAAGGTCAAAGATAGAGACTAAAGGGTGCCATATTTGGAACATTAAATTCAAGAAAGGTTCCAAATAATTATAATGGAGGAAACATCCAAAGCAGCGATGTCAATATTGCAGCCCTTGCACACCAAAAATCAATGCTGATTATTGCATGATATAAGGTAAGGTTTATTCCTATTTTAATGTGCTTTCATTTCTTGGGAGTTATAAGGTTGAACTTAGAGGAATTTAACCATATTGAAAGCCATATCTCAAAGGGAATAATTTATCAAATTAATATAATATTTGCAATATTAAACTTAGAAGCAATAAGGGTTTCTACTGGAAATTATTTTTAAAAAATATTTGCAAATATTATTGTGGTCTAATTTTTCCAAAATTTGGGAGTTATAAGGGTTACTACATCAAATTAATTTATTGGAAATTAGATACACTAAAATTAAATCCTAAAGGAATATTAAAAGAGGTTATTATGGCTTTTTGCTAAGGTTGGAAATTTATAATATTCTTCTCTCAAAATTTCATAAAAGGGACCAAAAAAATCCAACATTAAAACCTCTTCAAAATTGGAAAAGTGCTTAGTTTAATAGGAGCAATAAGGGATAATAGAAGTTGATTTTTTATAAAACTTTACAAAATCAACCAAAAATTGAACTACGTTTTACAAGAGCACCATATTATATCCCAAAATCACTTGGTTATCAGAATGGATTCTACAAAACTTGGTAATATTAGAATTTATCATAGATTATCAAGTTGCAAATCCATTGCGAAGATATAAGATTTTTACAAAACCTAAATTTCCATTAGGTGTATATACTCTCATTACTAGGGAGACATAAGGAAGCCTACAAACCTAAGAATTGATAAAGGTTTCATTAAAAAATCTTATATACTTCAATCAGGAATCATATATCCTAATATAGGGAGTCATAAGGTAGACTACAAAGAAAATCCTATCTCATTTCTTCAATTCTACTTCTTCAAATGGGAAAAGGAATGTCATACAATGAATGTGAAATTTTCTCCAACAGGAACCAGTCTACAAAACATGAAAACATGTGGTACATTGACTCAAGATCCAATCATCATATGATAGGAAATATACAATGGTTTGACTATCTTGAAGGTGCTAAAGGCTATAGACTAAGAATTACAGATAGCTAAACTTATCCCAAACATGGATATGGATGTGTAACACCTAGCAAATCATTTCCAAATCTTCTACAAAAAATATTGTATGTTCCTGGATTAACATTCAATCTCATTTTAGTAAGCAATTTAGTAGAAGAAACCTATATGATAAAATTTGGATATATAAACAGAATCAATACATGTCTCATCATGAATCAAGGTGAAATAAAAGCAACAAGATCTATCCATGGAAATACATATATCTTGGACTCAATGGAAATATCATAAGATATTGTGAGATTTCAAAATGATGCTAACATATTTTTAAAGGAACATGTTGAATAAAATGAAGAACCAATACACCACAAAGGCAAGCATAGAAGAATCAAAATAAAGAAGATGAGAGAACGATTACACCATACTCTACTCAGTCATCAATAATTAGAACCAAATGAAGATACTCACAAAGAGAACAATAAATGTGGCTGTATAGAAGACAAGGATGATGAACCTAAATAAGCCAAAGATCATTCAATGGAAGAAGATCCACATTGAAGACTAAAGTCTTCAATACCCAAATAATGTAATACAGGGGGGGTGTTAGAAATAGATTATATTACATCATTTGGGTCATGTAAATGTACCTTCCAAGGTACATACTTAGGACATTAGATTACTTTAGGGGGAATTTATCTAGTTACTTCATGCAATGTAATAAATGCACAAGTGTCAATGTGCAAGTTGTATATGTGCAAGTTGTCCCTTGCACAACTAGGTAGAGTGTTGGCCAAGGAACTTATCTTCCTATATAAAAATACCTCATTGTAATAGCATAGGAGACATAGGAAAGCATAACATAGCAGAGCATAGCATAGATATAGATATAGACACCCATATTGGTGATGGGTGCAATGTAGTCCTATAGAATTATTCATGGAGTGTCCATTTCCTCCATAGCTACATTGTATTCATTTTTTTCATTTCTATTTATAACATATTTAAGTCATCTCGTAAATTTACTTTATTTCATATTATTCGGCATCCTGTGCTTGCTATCTCTCATTGCATATTGCATTAAAAGCTAACATCTACCTAGCGATTAAAGTAAGATATAAGCTTGATAAAGTTCTTAGTAAGTAATATTTAAGATTTTGGGTTGATTTTATAATGTTTTATAAATAACAATAATCAACTCCTATTTCACCTTCTCTCCTAGAGAACTATGCACTTATCAGTTTGAAGTTCTCTATGGTTGGATTTCTTTTACCCCTTTAGTATGAGTTTGAGATAAGTGTAAGTAAATAATTACACCTCCTTTAAGTAAATAATGAACTTCCTTTTATAGCCTTTAATATCCAATAGTTTAATATTTATAAATTCCAATACTCTAAGGTTTGATGTAGTATGCCTTATATCTCCCTAATTTGGAATGTTAGAAAATAATGATAATAATATTTGAAAATTTATTTTAATTTAACAAGGTTGAAAACCTTATATATCCTATTTTATTATTGCAAATATTGTAATATGTATATGCACTTCAAATATTATACCTTGAAACATCACTTGATTTATAACTTACTAGTGCTTGGTTAATTTGTGTTACTACAAAGCAATAGTAAATTCAATACTTATATGGTTCACCTTATAACTTATTCTAACCTTAATAAAATAAATTAATCAATTTGATATTACCTTTATAATGTTGTGCATGATATTACTTGATTGTCGCTCCTCCAACAGATCTTTTGAACATTGTATTTATTGGACATTGTTGAGCATTCAATGCTCCTCCTTTAATGGATGTCTCATCAAAGTTTTCAACCTCCTTGAATAGACTTTGAACTCACTGCATATCAATGCTTCAACTTTGTATCTATGCGCTTCTTACTTTACATATAAATATTTGAATGTGTCTGGTGCACCTTTCAATGTTACCTATTAATAATTTTATCCCTACATGGAATGTTGGGTGTATTACTATTCCTCCTTGATGCTTTCAACACTTGGTGTAATATTTACTTAGGTGTGTAGGTGGTGAAAAAATATTATATTTTTATGAGCATTAATATGTAACACTTCTTCGAAATGAATTTAATCCCTTCATCCTTCGAATTATGCTTCTTAACACTTCCAAGGTGAGTGTTATTTCATCTTGAGTATTACCTTACAGGATAAGCATTAGAAAGAATAATAGGTACCTTAGTGTGACAAGTGGCACATCTTCTTTTACATGTAGAGGTGTCTCCAATATCCTTATAACCCTTATCTTACCAACAAGTGCAAGTTGTTTACAATTTATTCTAACACTTTCAAATGTTTCTTCCTTCTAGCCAACGAGTGTAAGCTATACTATCCAAACATTATCTCCAACTATGACAATTCTAGGTATTGCAATGGTGGTTCTATAGGACTCCAAGGATAGATTTGGATGCTCCTTCTTGGTGAACGATTCCTCCAAGCTAGGTCTTGGGTTTTGCACCTTTAATCTACCTTATACCTTATATTTTTATGCTTTTAATTTGTTTTCTTGAGTGTTGCCTTTGCAATGTATAGTAGATGATATCTAATATAGATAAATGATAGATTCTTTGTGATATATTGCTTGTGCTATGTAGTAGATAATGACTCCTTTGTGTGGATACCTTGTGCTTAAGGTTTCTTACTATGGATGCTTGATTTTGTGGTTGATGGAGGTGTATTTAAACACCATAATGTGAGCCCTTTGTTAACTCTTCTATCTTGCTTGGATAGTGCCCTTCTACTGGCATCTTTATGATAAGTCTTGCTAGAATTGATGTGTCCTTGATAAAATCAAAATTTGTCCTCTTTTTCTATGTAGGACAAGAGATTATGGTGCAAGGAACTAATGTAAATAGTTTTACAATAGTTAGAATATAATAATTTGAATTTTCACCTTTGTTTGAGATCTCCAAAAATCCTTTTGCAAGATTTCTTTCTACTGAATCTAATGGTGGCTTGTTTGTACTATTTATTGTAGGAAAGGAATGATTTGATGTTGTATTATTTACTAGAAAACTCTCTCATTTTCTTTGGTTAATATAACAATGAATCCAAGCTAATAACCATGCAACTAATTCTCACTGTAACTTAAAATACTTAATACTACAAACAATTAGTATAGTGCAATATTGATCTCACCTTATTACTCCTTTAAATGAACCTTAAATAATGCACTAGTAATTGCTCCTAAATGTACTATAATATTTGTAATTTAATGTAATATTATTTCTATCAAAATATATCTAACTCCTATTTTAATGTGTAGGTAATAACCTTAAAAGGAACTCCCTTATGCACTCTCTTGAAGACTTTAAAATGAATCCACTTCTTGCAACTTTTAAATTGATATGGTGCTTAACAAATATTAATAAACCAAAAAAAATAAAGTTCAAATAATGAATATTTTGCACCCAAGTTGCTTACCTTTAAGATCTCTGAATATGGTGGATATCTTGGTGATTCAATTCACCAAATTGTAGACCTTAAATGGATGAACTTGTAGTTATTCTATGATGTCCTAAATAGCACTTTAAATAACATTTTTGCAGATCTGAAAACCCTCTAACTTACTACCCTTTAACTATAGTAGGTGACTTTGATTAACCTTCAAGATAGAATTTGTAACTTCTGAAGTTTTGTAGCTAGTAATGTTGTCCTAATTACTACCCTTTCATACTCAACTGCATTGAAATGTTGTCCTTAAAACTCAAAAATTCGGTAGGGAATTCCTACAAATAGCAACTGAGTTTTCCTTCAATAGTCCTTCAGTATTTTGCTGTAGATTCATCAAACCCCTATATTCGGATGAGCCTTATAGCCTTCAAAGGTAATCTTCAATTCTTTCAGGTTTGATAGTAATGTTAGGCTCCTTTATCATTTAGCCTCCTTGTTGAATTTTGACTTCATTTTAGGTCTGCTTCTCAAGAATTTGAAAGTCTTGAGGTCTTCACAAATCTCCTCTAAAATTTGGCAAACTCCTTGCCAAATCCTTCTTCCTTGGGCTTGTTTTTGGATGAAAATAATTGTCCCAAGTTATTCCTTTTGTGGTAAATTTCTCCAATGAGTTTTCCTAGGAACTCCTTTAATGGCCTTCTTCGGATCTCCTTTAATGAGGCTCACTAATCCTCCTCCTTATTTTTCCTTGAGACCTCACCAAGGTCTTCAATATCATAGCTTCTTATGGTCTTCCAAATGAGACCTTTCCTTCAACCTTCTACTATGGAAGTGTTGGTAATGAGATATTCCTCTCGGATCTCTGAAATCTACTAATACTGGAATCTAGAATAGAATATTTGCTGGTCCTTCTTTAATTTTGTGATATGCAGGCTTTAATGGAGATCACCAACCTCCAATATTCTAGAACTGGGAGTTTTGTAACTGGACCTTCTAATGGTCTCTTTAGCTTCTTCAGGGTGAAGTCTTCAATCTGTTATCTATAGTATTTAATGGAGATCACCAACCTACAATATTCTTCTGGAATCTTCTCTAGAGTCTTTTGAATCAATAATAATGTTACTATGACCTTTCCTTAGTCAACATTCTCTAGATCTTTAATGGAGATCACCAACCTCAAGGTCTATAATTCTACTATGACATTTCCTTCTTCAGAATTCTCTAGGTCTTTAATGGAATATAGAATAGGATCTTTGCTGGTCCCTATTTACTTTTGTGATATACAAGATTTAATGGAAATCACCAACCTCCAATATTCTAGAATTGGGAGTTTTGTAACTGGACCTTCTAAGGATATCTTCAGGTTCTTCAGGGTGAAGTCTTCAATTTGTTATCTGTAGTCTTTAATGGAGATTACCAACCTCCAATATTATTCTAGAATATTCTATAGATTCTTTTGAATCAATAGTGATGCTACAATGAACTTTCCTTCTTCAGCATTCTCAAGGTCTGCAATCTCTAGTAATGGGACATTTTCTTTAGGCCTCTAAATATTTGTTCTTTTGTTTATTTCTTTTGGTGTTGGATTGATTCCAAGGAAGATATTCTTCCTAGATATATGCAAGAAGCTTCCCAACTTACTTTCAATCTCATTTCCTTGAAATAAAGTATTAGGACTATAATAGAAGAAAATCTTAAATCTAGAGATGATGAATCTTCACAGTTGATTTGTCAATCTAGTGGAATCCAAATTGAGTCCTAATATTCATGAGTGGTCCCATAACCATGTGGAAAGACTCTAGCCAAATGTAATCTTAGAAATTCTATAAATGAGTTTTTTGGATTTCTCTCAGTCTCACTTGTGGCTCTCCCTATTTTCTATCTGATCTACCATGTGCTCTGATACCACTGTTAGCTTTTGATGGAAGGTAGTACAAAAGATGTAAGATAACTAATTTGATATAACTATAAACTAATGGCACAATAATATGCAAGAAAATAATGAGATGAACATCTAAAAATAACTCAAAAATATACCATTAATGAGAGTGAAAAAATAGTACAATGCTATATAATGGAGGACATGAACACTCCATGAAAGGATATGAAAGGACTACATTATACCATACTACTAAATTATACCACACACTCTCTATACTTACTACTACACTACTACTTCACCAAAAACATTCACTATGAGGCATTTATATAGGAAGATAGATTCCTTAGCCCTTACTCTACTTAAGACTCATGTACATGTGGACTACATGCACATTTACAACTTGCACATTGACACTTGTGCATTTATTACAATACTTGAAGTAAACTCCTACTCTAGTTATGTACCAAAGGTGGTATATTTACATGTGTTAGAAATATTGAGTTGTCATTGATGTCAAGGGTGCATGGTATTCAAAGACTTGAAATATTATAAAGAGAAGGACAAAGGTTTGACATATTTAAATCAAAGGATTTATATATATATATATATATATATATATATATATATATATATATATATATATATATATATATATATATATATATAAGAGTTTAAAATTTAAATATTATAATATTTAAATCATAGATTTAAATGTTGAAAACATGAACAAGGTTTGTTGTCATTGATGTCAAGAGTCGGTTTCGGTGAGCGATTGCAAAAGGAAGGATGTCAAGAGTTAGTTTCAGTAAGTGCAAGAGAAATATTGCTTCTAAGCCTAAGGGAAATAATATTATAATATACCTTATTATAATATTCAAGGTGGTCATATAAGGTCTAAAAGAGCAATAGGAAGGCCCAAGAAAAATAATATTATAATATTTTATTATAATAAAGGTTTTAATGTTAAGACCTAAAGTTGTTAAATTAATTATAATAAATTAATTTATAATTTAATTATAATAAATTAATTTATAATTTAATTTAATTGACCCTAAAGTTAATTAAATTAATTATAATAATTTCATTATAAATTAATTTATAATTTAATTTAATTAACCCTAAGGTTAGGGTTACAAGGGCAAAGTTTTAATTAATGCTGATGTCATATGCATTTTTCCCCTCCATAAACGTCCAAAGGGAGATGGCACAATGGTATAAATACCATGTGCATTTGGTTACCTATGGTCTAACCTTCAATCGATTCACATTGCGAGTGCCTACGAATTTTTGTGATCTGTGTGCAAGTAAAAGGAAAAATTTTGTTTTATTCGGTGACCATCGAAGGGATAAAGGAAGGGAGGCTTAAAGCCTCATTTCCAACCTGGTGGTTGGGCTAGCAGCAAGCGGATGTGCATTGAGACATTGATAAGCAGGAGGTCCCGCAATCGAATTGTTATGGCAGTGTTTTGTGGTGATCGTTTTAGGTTTTGGTGCCCAGCATAGGCTATAAAGTGCACAAGGTGCTTTTGCCTATCAAGATGAGCACCTAGCTCACATGACAGTTAAGCCATGGTTAGGGCGTTGGTGGCAGTGCAGCAGGGGATCGAATCGCATTGAGGGTAAAAGAGGTATTTAATTTTTAATTAAATTTTGCTCTTAAGATTTTAATGTGGCATGAATTTTTTGTGTTAGGAGGGAGATATAAGGTTTATAAAAATTAAATATTATATTGTGATTTTGATGATTAGAATTTGGAAGGAGTAATAAGGTGGGTAAAAAAAATTAATTGTTGAAGTGAGTTGTTTAAATTTTTGTTAAATCATTTTTAAGTGTGGATATTATAAGGTCTAATTGAGATTTAATGTTTTGTATGGTGAAATATTTTGAGGGAATATTTGAATGAAAATTTGAGAAGGTTTTGCTACCTAACCTTTGAGATTGGCAAAGAGGGTGATTGTGATTGAGACAGGTTTTAAGGTCAATTCTTCATCAAACAAAAGGTATAGGCACATATTCCTTGTGAGTGAAATATTGTTGGATTGGATGTTGTGAATGCTAAGTTGGAGTGAAAAGGTTTGTTTGATAAACATTGTTGAGTTTAGTTTTGAGATATCCAATGTTGATTGATGAGGATTTTCTGGAATAAAAGTTGATTGTAGAAACCTTGTTTGATAAGCATTGTTTGAGTGAGCCTTCATGTGCATGATTAGGGTTTGTGAAAGATCATGAGTATAATTGTTATGTGAGATTGTTTGATAATCATTGTTGGAAAATATTGGAGTAAACTTTCATATGTTTGAATAGAATTTATGAAAGATCATGAGTATCATTGTTATGTGAATTTTGAATTATCTTGAGTCAAGGTTGAGTTCCATAGTGTTAGTTGTTGGAAGCATAGTGAAATAGTTGGTTAGGTTTTATAAGCAAGTTTTTTTTCATTGAGTGATTGGTTGGGTGGAGTTGATTGAGCATAATTAATTGAAAGCATTGGAGTGATAGTTAAAGTTATGTGAAAAAATTATTCTTTACTAATTTGAGAAATATATTGTAAGTGATTGAGTGTGAAACATATTGAGTCTCTAACCATTCTCCATATGTTTTTATGGTTAAATGAGAGAGTTTGAAAGTGATTAATTATTGTTATGATTGTGAAAAATATTGAGTCTCTAACCATTCTCTATATGTTTCTATGAGAGTAAAACAAGATTCTATGTGAAACTTGTTTGTGTTATTGAAAAGGTTTTCTGTGATAGACTGAGTTGATTTGAATAAGATTTTATGAAATATAGTGGATAGATTTGAGTAAGTCCTAGAGTGGACTTCAAGACATAATAAGGTAAGTCTTGGTGAATAATTTTTTAGCATATTGGACAAGTTCTAGTGAGGACTTGCTGAGAATATTTGAGTTAATTCTTAGTGAAGACTTGTGGACAGATTAGTGTGAGCTTTTGTGGAAGCTTATAATGTAGATTTGAGGTAAGTCTTGGTGAAGACTTGAGAGCATATTGGGAAAGTTCTTGAGTGGATTTGTGACATATTTGAGCTAAGTATTTGAGAAGACTTGAGAGCAGAGTTGATTGATTTATTTGTTCAAGCTTTGTGTTAAGGCTTGGGGTAGATCTAGCAGAGTTGATTTTTGATTGGATTAAGCTTTGTGTTAAGGCTTGAGGGCAGATTTAAGGATAGAGGTTGGTGCATATTTGAGGATATATTTGTGCTAGATTCAAGACAGAGATTGAGCAGATTTATGGTAGACCAAAGGACTATGTTTAGTATAGATTTGAGATAAATATTGAGCAAATTTGTGCTATACCAAAGGAATGTGTTTAGTGCAGATTTGAGACATATATTGAGAAGATTTATGCTAGATCGAAAGACTATATTTAGTGCAAATCAGAGATAGATATTGAGCATATTTATGCTATATTGAAAGACTATGTTTAGTGCAGATCAGAGATAGAGATTGTGCAGATTTGTGCTAGACCTAAGGACTATGTTTAGTGCAGATTTGAGATAAAGCCGAGAGCAAGATTTGGAGGTGACAGAGTAGAGGATAATAGTCTCTAGTGGATAGAGATAAATTAGCCAAGGTAGTAAGGACATAGATATTATGAGTGAGGATAGAGTATTCTATGAATAGAGATCCATAAGCCAGTGTAGTAGAGGTAGTAGTCTTCTAGAGGATCACTAGCCAGAGCAAAGAAGAAGAAGTTCTTCTATGGATGGAGATCCACGAATCAGCTAAGGGGAAAGAGTTCTCCTATGGCTAGAGATCCACGAACTTGATTAGGAGATTGTGTCTCCTTTGGATAAAGGTCCATAAATATTATAATAGAGAAGGATTTCCAAGAGATTTTTTGAGAAAATTTAGTGAAATATTTTCTCCGTGGACGTAGCCCACATTGGGTGAACCATGTTAAATTGATTTCTCTATGATGTGTGGTGATTTGTGCATTGCTTTAATTACTGTTGTTGATATTTCCATTGATATATTGTATAATATTTTTTGGGAAAGAAAAGTAAAAAGTGGTATTATACTGTTCACCCCCCTCTCAGTATAAGCTTGTGTTCTTCATTAAATATTATAACCTAAAGTGTTTGAAAAATAAAATGCCCCAACATATTTGGAGAAGATATAAAGTGAAAATTCAAATATTTATATAATGAGGCCAACCTCCTTGAGCACTAAAATAAAAATGTATATTAAAATCCCATCAATTAATTTTGGTAAGTGATGATGTTTGAATATCCTTCGTGCAAAAATCGAGAAGCAAAAAGAAGACAAGAGGAGGAGAAGATCACATTTGGTGGTAAGCTGTAGCACCCTAAAATTGGCATAGTAAAACCTTAATAATTACAATTACTCTAGTAAATAATTCAAATTCAAATTTAAACCTCCAAAACCGCTCCCAAACCATCGCTTAATCTGTTTCCTCATTTCTCATGCCATTTTTAGAGTTTGTTTTGATCGTTTGACAATATCATCGCCGATCAGACGATATCGCCTCAGATCAGATGATTTCGTTTGGGCTAGGACGTCTAGACAATCTTGTCCCAAAACTAATTTTTCACAATTAGTTTTTGTTCCAACGATGTCTCTAATCCAGGCAGAAGCATGTCTGCGCCATTAGAGACCCTCCTCGTTGGAGATCTCCCAAATAGGGATGATCTCCAACCTCCTAACCTCCCTCCTAAGCCTATTTAATCCTAGGCCCTCCCCTTAGCATCCCCCTGGCTGAAATTCCCTGTAACTCGAATTCTACATGCACTAGACCATCTTAAATCAATGTTTGCATTTGTATTTTGCCAAGTTTGTTTGCAAGAACTTCATTGTTTTTCAGTCAGAGCAAGCTCAGTTCGTCGTGGACGATCCTGTCCAATTAGAGATGATTTCGTACCAATCTGAGGTGATTTCGACTATAGTCCACATTGGGGGCAATCAGTGCCCAGAGTTTGCATTTCTTCATCCTTTTTCTACTGTATTATTCTGCATTTAGTTAATTCTATGGTTATTCTTTATTATCCTGCATCTTGGAGTTCACCCATATAGCTTATATGCATAATATAATCATGATTTGTCAATAAGTCATTATATTGGACTTATGTCTTAGTTTGTTGTTATCATTTTAATGTTCTTATTGAAATTTTACATCATTACCCTCTGTTATCATAGTTGCATTCTCTGTATTTTGCATCTATTTTTCTATTTGCAGGTCTCTGACGAATTCGTCAGATCTCAGATGATCTTGTTAGATAGGAGACGATCCTGTCGAATTCCAGACGATCTTGACTGCTTCAAAAATCAGAACCTTCATCAGACATCCGGATCAGGTATGGGTCTTTAATCCATCTTGTTTTTTTTTCTTGTTTTTCTATCCAAATCTGTTTCTGTCTTCATTTAAATTTGCATTTCATATAGAATAGCTTAGACGCATTTTGGCCAAACCTAGGACTTGGATGATTAAAGCTAGAACTGAACACATCAAACACATTCCCAACCTAGGCATGGAAATTGCCATTCAAATGTTTCCTGGTGAACCCACCATCCATCGAAAAATCACCATAATACACCTCCCTCGAGATGCGGGACCTTCGCAAGGCCTCTCAGTCCAAGGTACCGCACCATCCTTTTCCCATCCTCCTTTCGATCACGGATCCTATAGCCTGAAGGTAGGGATGCAAAAAATTTGGAGCGATACATCATATATATATATTGTCGACTTTAATGACGACGGTATAGTTCCAAAACCAAAAATTGGAATTTTATGCCTAGCACAAGTCCTCATATTCATATTTTCTATTTATTAAAAATCAAAAATGTAATAAAACTATATTTTTTTGGATTTCGCGATGATGGTATAAGTTTATACCTACATATTCTATGCCTAGCGCAAACCATTGTACCAATTTTTATTCCCCATTTATTTGAAAATCATGAAAACCATATGACTTAAATCATTCTGTTATACAATTATGTTTTTTTGACAAAAAAGCATGCACATTATCACTATTTCATGTCATTATGTCAACCTTCAATTTTGCAATGATGGTATAATTCCTAGGGAATTATCCAAAAATTTTATCACACTTAGGAATTTATGCCTAGCAAAAATCATTTTAACATTATTTCATGCATACTATTTTTATGAAACTCTAAAAAAAAACCATCATCATCATCATTTGCACCATTGCACCAAAGTCTTAAGACAGTCTCTTAAGCACTCTTTTACTTTTTAACAATATTTCTATACTGGGATTAGCTTGATGACCGAGTGAGCGGCGACTCCATGAAATGGTCTATAATAGCGACAATGTCCTTTGAAATTATTGTTAAAAGTCCCTTTTATTTTTTTATCAAATCATCACATCACAAACAACCAATTTGTTACATCAGATTATTTCATTTAAAATCTTACAGCATGACATCAAAATTATAATATTTCAAAATGACATAATTACATGAATCCTCAATCCAATCAGCAAATAATTCAAACATTAAAGCATCATACAAACACATAAGACAAGTCATATGATCAAAAAATATCTCATCTATATATATCACAAATATATATACATCATATCAAAACCGAATCGGTATGCCACAATCTATACCTCGGCATACTCAATCCTCTCTCAAAAATAATAAAAACTATGTCTCAATCTATGCAGTGAAATCTGCAGTAGCCTAGCCTCGAGAACCCCTCGAGCTCTCGGCCTCATCTCCTCCCCCACCCTGAGGTGGACGAGGTGGCCCCATCGTAGTATGTGTGGTACTACAAGTCCTAGTCATCGATTGAGATGAAGTCCTCGATGACCCAATCCTGATAGGGTCAGCAATGCCAACTGGCAGTTGTACCCTCTAACCCTCTAGCACCATCTAGAAGTAGATACCCTAGTAGAATGCGGTCTGAGCAATCGATCGCACCAACTCTTGAGTGCTCGCTCCTCCACCCCATGCTTTGAGACATGCAATCTCATCTCTGAGTTGTGTCACCTCAACTCGATGGCATGCAGCCTCATCCTGTAATGTCTGCACCTGTGCCTGGAGATGGATTGTCTCTGCTCAAAGAGTCACTGTCTCATTGCTCTCCCTAGTGTCAACACGCTTGCCCTTATCGGGCGATGGTGGCCTCTCTCTGTGGAGAAAGGGGTCTATCCTCCCTCCTCTCCCACTACCATGGCCTCTACTATGCCTATGATCTCCTCTGCTCTCTCCCATCGTGATCCTGGGCTGCCTCAATGGCCGCCTGGTGCCGCCTCCCCATATGATGCACAACTACGTGAATCGAACCCTGAGCCCTCGTCATCCGAGGAGGGTGAATGCCTACGTACCAAGCATCGTAGCCATCGGCTACCCCAATGTCATCCCCATCCACTGGCTGAATGGGGGCATCATCTGCGTCCTGAATCTAGAAGCGCTACATATCTGGAGCCCTACTAACTATAGTGTTATCCTAGACAGTCCGGGAAAACTCGTAATCCCTGAGAGATGGGATCCCCTACTGTAGAACAAACTATCACAAAAATCGGTCATAGCGATGGAGCTCCACCTCTTCCCTCTCCATCCTTAGCCCACAAACTCGCTTGATGTGAGCCAGCTCCTGTCCATCCTCGGCCCACCCTGGATGATCCCTCTAAGGCCTCCAGGTGATCTAGTCAAAGACAAGGTCATCAAGTAGTCTCCGGGACATCGGTAGATCTATCCGCCGTTGTGACCCTCTTCGGAGCCACCAGTAGAAAGCTCGAGGCCTCTCCTCGTCAATCCCTATCAGTGGAAGCCCTATCGGCCTCCGCACTGCAATGTGCTCCTAGCACCAAACCTATAGAAATGTTGTCATAACCAGACATCGGCCGCCCTTGTACACGACCCCCTGCAGGATCCTGTACAATCGGCATAGCACAAAGCTGCCCCAAGCAAACCTGTAGCCATGGTCTCTCATGTCACAGACCACATCTACCAATACCCATGGTACCCTACATCCACTCTGGTGGCACAACAGAATTCCACCTACCACTCTGTCCAAAACCCGTGTGAGTCTCGATGCCCCAGTCATCTGGCGCAGTGACTCGATATTCACTCCGCCCTTCTCCAGGGTGAAGCTCAGATCGCCACATAGCCACATCATAGCATGGCCCTGGTTGGCCGCAGGAGTGATCAATCATCCTTGTATGGGAATCCTCAAAATCCTCCATACATCCTCTAGTGTGGGAGTCATCTCCCCTATCGGTAACCGAAAATAGGAAGAGCCCAGATACCACCTCTCTGCAAGGGCTGTCAGTAGCCCCATGTCTATAGAAACTTATGGCATCTCTGCCACATGCTGCAAGCTGACCTGTGCCAGCTGATCTCACTCTACCTAAGATAGGGCAGCCAAGTCTTCCCTCAACCTGTCGTACTTCCATTCTCTGCTCTTCAGTAATCCTCTCTGCAACATAAAAACAACAACACAATAAAAATCATTACTAAATCATTAATTAAAAATGCAAGTTAAAATAAGTTCAATTTTATAACTGATGATATCGTCCACAATTGGACGATATCGTCCCCAATTTGAGCAAAATTGTCTTTGATTTCGCAAGCCGAAATCGTCCCTAATTTGATGAAATTGTCCCCCTTTTGTCGATTTCGCCCTTAGACGAAATCAACGAACTTGAGGTGATTTCGTCGAAATCAAGATGATTTCGTCCGGACGACGTTGACGGCCCAAAAATAGCCGCGATGCTCAAAATTTATTTAAAATCAATCTAAAAAGCATGTAAATTCAACTTAAACCATTCTAAGCTAAGTTTAGACTCTTACCCGTAGCCCGCACCGGACCTCTGTCGATTTGTGCGCTGTCTCGACAATTTTGCTTACAGAGCTCTAGAAACTAAAAATGAACAGTAACAATGAATTAGGGTTTTACCCTATTTTTCTTAATTTTATTCAAAACACAATTAAAAACATTTTTAAATTTTTGCTTTTTCACGTTTTTACCTCAAACGTTCGATTTGGGTAAAAACACGGAGGGGGCACCATAGTAAGCTGTCGTACAATTCGACCTAGAATCGTCACCTAAAAATGGGAATAATTTTTGCTTTCTTGTAAATCGAGAAGAACTCATCTTTAACGCATTTTCTTCAAAAAATTCGCTAGAGGGGGCAAAATGTAGCACCCTAAAATTGGCACAATAAAACCTTAATAATTACAATTACTCTATTAAATAATTCAAATTCAAATTTTAACCTCCAAAACCGCTCCCAAACCACCGCTTAATCCGTTTCCTCATTTCTTATGCCATTTTTAGAGTTTATTTTGACTATTTGACGATATCGTCGCCGATCAGACGATATCGTCGCCGATCAGACAATTTCATCTGGGCTAGGACGTCTAGACGATCTTGTCCCAAAACTGATTTTTCACAATTAGTTTATGTTCCAACGGCGTCTCTAATCCAGGTAGAAGCGTGTCTGCACCGTTAGAGACCCTCACCATTGGAGATCTCCCAAATAGAGATGATCTCCAACCTCCTAACCTCCCTCCTAAGCCTATTTAATCCTAGGCCCTCCCCTTAGCATCCCCCTGGCTAAAATTCCTTGTAACTCGAATTCTACATGCACTAGACCATCTTAAATCAATGTTTGCATTTGTATTTTGCCAAGTTTGTTTGCAGGAACTTCATTGTTTTTCAGTCGGAGCAAGCTCAGTTCGTCATGGACGATCCTGTCCAATTAGAGACGATTTCATACCAATCTGAGGTGATTTCGACTACAGTCCACATTGGGGCAATCAGTGCCCAGAGTTTGCATTTCTTCATCCTTTTTCTGTTGTATTATTTTGCATTTAGTTAATTCTATGGTTATTCTTTATTATCCTGCATCTTGGAGTTCACCCATATAGCTTATATGCATAATATAATCATGATTTGTCAATAAGTCATTATATTGCACTTATGTCTTAGTTTGTTATTATCATTTTAATGTTCTTACTGACATTTTACATCATTACCCTCTGTTATCATAGTTGCATTCTCTGTATTTTGCATCTATTTTTCTATTTGCAGGTCTCTGATGAATTCGTCAGATCTCAGACGATCTTGTTAGATAGGAGACGATCCTATTGAATTCCAGACGATCTTGACTACTTCAAAAATCTGAACCTTCATCAGACATCCGGATCAGGTATGGGTCTTTAATCTATCTTGTTTTTTTCTTTCATTTTTCTGTCCAAATCTATTTCTGTCTTCATTTAAATTTGCATTTCATATAGAATAGCTTAGACGCATTTTGGCCAAACCTAGGACTTGGATGATTAAATCTAGAACTGAACACATCAAACACATTCCCAACCTAGGCGTGGAAACTGCCATTCAAACGTTTCCTGGTGAACCCACCATCCATAAAAAAATCACCATAATACACCTCCCCCGAGAGGCGGGACCTTCGCAAGGCCTCTCATTCCAAGGTACCACGCCATCCTTTTCCCATCCTCCTTCCAGGCACGGATCCTATAGCCTGAAGGTAGGGATGCAAAAAATTTGGAGCGATACAGTAACAATTGAAAAGAGAAGTTAAAAAATTGTTTATGCTACCTTTGGTCTCATTTGGGTGGCTAGCCCAATCGGTAGCCTAGCTTTCTCTAAGGCATTGCAGAGTAGGAGGTTGTAGGGTCGAATCCTCGTGGTTCAGGTTTTGTAGTATTTTATTGAGAAAGTGCGAAAGAGAATACATATAGTTTATGCTACGATTTTGGTCTTATCCAGGTGGCTAGCCTAGCAAGTCACCTAGCATGCACTAAGATGTTGTAGAGCAGGAGGTTGTAGCATCAAATCCTTGTAGCATTGTTTTGTTTTGGTTGGCTAAGATAGAATGAAGAAGGAATTATATAGTTCCTGCTGCACTTTTGATTTCACCTACTAGGGTAACCCAGTTGGTTGTCTAGCTTGTGATAGGGAACTGTGTTGGTAGAGGTCAGGAGATCAAATATCCTCTGCATTCGCTAGGCTTTGTTGTGCAAGGTAAGGGTAAAATTTTTGTTTAATTTAATTTGAGTGGGAGATATAAGGTGTATTGTGGTTATTTTAAAATTTGTATTTATGCATGCTATGAAAGGGAGTTATAAGGTATAATGTTGTTATTTTTAAAAGTTGTATTTTTGCATGTTATAAAAGGAGATATAAGGGTTTTTGTTGTTAATAAAGCTTTATATTGTGAGTTTCAAAAAGGGAGATATAAGGAGTTATTTTTAAGCTTTATTGTGTATGTTTTTTATAAGGGTTTTTAAAGTGGTTGATTTGATATTTAATCAAGAAAAGAAAAAGAGAATTGCTAACCAGATTTTGAAGGGACAAACAAAAGGAAAATTATTTTTGTCAAGATAGGTTTGGAAAGCTCATGCAAAAGAAGATCATCATCATTGAGGTAGATTTAGAGGTATGGTGATTTAATTCCTTTCTCAAAGTGGTTTTATTTGAGGAAAATATTTTTGTTGTCATATAGTGGGAGGTATAAGGAATTATTGGATGTGCATTGTTTTTGCTTGAAATTGGAAGTAAATGTGCAAGGGTTATAGATCATATTTGAGAGCAAATTTGTGCATTGTTCATGATTGATTTTGGGAGTAGATGAGAAGGACAAATTTGTGCATTGTGATTGGTTTTGAAGTGAATGTGGAAATAAGCAAAATAGTATAGTCTCACACAAATAGAAGGGTTGTTTTAAAGCAAGTCAAAGTGTCACATAGTGCAAGGATAGTGGAAAGGATTCAATTGAAAAGAAGGACATTTTTAGCTATCTACAAAAGGGAAGGAAAGGTGCAAATCAACAATTACCAGGTCAGTTATCAAGTGCTAGACTAGAGCTACCTTTTAATGTAATAAATGTGAGACATGTGGAAGCGATAGACTTAATGAATGTGAAGAATATATTGGGCATTTGTTAGTGCATATCATTCTCTATATGTTCATGAAGATAAAAGAATTTTGGGTAGAATATGTCTGAATTGCTTTAGTTGAGGAAAGCACATTGAAGAATAGGTGAAGAACTTGATGACATCATTATGCAAGATTTGGGAATAGATGAGCATTATTTTATATGCAATTGGGAATAGTGAATGAGGATGTTGTATAAGATTTGGAGCATATTTGAGCAGGTTTTGTGAGTAGGTTTTGGAAGGTTTGAGCAAGTTTTATGAGTAGGTTTTGGAGCATATTTGAGTAGGTTTTATGAGTAGGTTTTGGAGTAGATTTGAGCAGGTTTTGGAGCAGATTTGAGTAGGTTTTGGAGTAGATTTGAGTAGGTTTGGAGAATTTTTGAGTAGGTTTTATGAGAAGTTTTGGAGTAGATTTGAGCAGGTTTTATGAGAAGGTTTTGGAGTAGGTTTGAGTAGGTTTATGAGTAGGTTTTGGAGCATATTTGAGAGTTTGGAGAGGTTTGGAGAAGATATGAGAGTTTGGAGTAGATTTGAGATTTTGAGAAGATTTGAGGAGACTTAGAGTGTTGATCAAACTTGTAGAGGGGATTGGTGTCTCCTATGGATTGGTGTCCATAAAATTGAGAGGGGATTGGTGTCTCTTATGGATTGGTGTCCATGAAACTAATATGGGATTGGTGTCTCCTATGGATTGGTGTCCATGAACTTGAGAGGGGATTGGTGTCTCCTATGGATTGGTGTCCATGAAATTGAGAGGGGATTGGTGTCTCCTATGGATTGGTGTCCATGAATTTGAGAGGGGATTGGTGTCTCCTATGGATTGGTGTCCATGAACTTGAGAGGGGATTGGTGTCTCCTATGGATTGGTGTCCATGAACTTGAGAGGGGATTGGTGTCTCCTATGGATTGGTGTCCATGAACATTGTAATAGGGGATTGGTGTCTCCTATGGGTTGGTGCCCATAAAATTTATTGAGAAATTTATAAGCAATATTTCTCCATGGATGTAGCCCATATTGGGTGAACCACGTTAAATCTGTGTCTCTCATATGTGTGATGATTTGTGCATTATTTCATTATTGCAATTGATATTATTGTTGTTATCATTTGGATTGAAAAGTAAAAGTTTTATCTTATATTGTTCACCCCCCTCTTAGTATAAGCTTGTGTTCTTCAATTGGTATCAGAGTGGGTTCCTTCATGAAAGCCTAACAGCTTGAAGGAAGATCTTACAGGAACACAAATGGCTCATCAGGAAGGGTTTTCATCAAATAGAGCTCCATTGTTTGATGGGACTAACTATGCTTTCTGGAGCATAAGGATGAAGACTTATTTGATGGCACATGGATATGATATATGGCAATCCATTGAGAATGGGTTCACACCACCTACAACTCCTCCCATGGATGCAAATGGTAAGAAACCATATGAAAATAATGCCAGGGCAATGAATGCAATCTTAAGTGGGTTATGTGAATCAGAGTTTGTGAAATTCATGCAATGCACTTCAACAAAATAAATATGGGACAAGTTACAGAGAACTTATGAAGGAGATGACAAGGTTAAAATGGCAAAACTTCAAACCCATAGGAGGAAGTTTGAAGACTTGAAGATGAAATATGAGGAAGATATTGCTAGGTATCTACTTCATGTTGATGAGGTTGTCAACACCATTCGTGGACTTGGAGAAAGTATTGAAGACTCTAAGATTGTTCAAAAAATCTTGAGGTCACTTCCCATGAGGTTTGATGCAAAGGTTTCAGCAATTGAAGAAATGAAGGATCTCAAAACTTTGAGCATGGATGAGCTACATGGGATTCTCATAGCCTATGAGATGAGGATAGAAAAATATCAAACATCCAAATGAGAGGTAACATATTCAAAGCTTCAAAGAAGGCAAAGAATAAAGAACCAGAATCAAGTGAAGAATCAAGTAGTGGAGAAGAAGCTAACTTTGTGCGAAGGAATAAGAAGGGTCCAAGAAAACACAAAGGTATGCAGTCTATGAAATATTTTAATTGTGGTAACTTTGGTCACTATGCATCTAATTGTCCACAAGCTGGAAGTAGTAGCAGTGAAGAAGAAAAGGAATATAAGAAAAAGAAAGAAAGAAAATTTTATCATGAAAAGAAAAATAGGCATGGTCAAGGCAAGCATGAGAAGAAGATCTTTCAAAGACACAAGAAGAGTTTTTATGTTGAAGAAGCAAGCAGTGCTTCCAGTAGTAGTGATGAAAGCCTCTTCGATAGTGAAAGAGAAGAAATCTTATTTTTGGCCATAGAAGAGAAAGAAGATGATCCTGTTGTTGAAGACCAAGAAGAAGAGAAAGATTCAGAAGATGAAGAGGAAGCCACAATTGACATAGAAGAGGAACTTATTGTTGCTCTTGAAGAGTTGAAGAGGGTTAGAAAGAAGAACTCAAGATTGAAGGCTCAAGTACAAGAGGATGAGAAAACAAAGGCAAAGCTTCTACAAGATCTCACCGACTTAAAATTAAAGGTTGAAGAGGCAAGGAGAATTGAAGAAGGTATGGCTGAATAGTTAAAGGTAAAAGAACTAGAGTGTGAAAGACTAGAACATGAAGTTGTCATTCTAAGGAAGGGACTTGAAAATTTTAATGATAAGATATATCAGTTTAGGAAAAGCTCAAAAAACTTGGATGATATTATCAAAGCACAGAGATCTCCATTTATGAAGATTGGACTTGGTTTTGAAGAAGGTCAAGAGAAACAAAAGGGGGATTCAAGCTCAAAAGAAATAGAAGCATCAAAGAAAGTAATTGAAGAAGAGCCCAAGACCTATGTTGATATGTTGAAAAGTGGAAGCATCAATGAGGAAGAAAACAATGCACCATCAAGGAACAGGGACCATCATAGAAAAAGCAAAGAAAGAACCATGCAACAATATCCTCCAAGGCAATCGAAGGTTTCAATATCTCTTTCATGGTTATTGTTTCTCATGTAACCATTTTGGTCATAAAGCTATAAATTGCAGGGTCCATGCTATGAATGATTTTGGCTTCACCAAGAGGAATTTCAATTCATTTGCACCTCCTATGGACTACAATATCATGTGTTACAAATGTAACAATTTTGGGCATACAACTAGATGGTGTAGAACAGTGTTCCCTAAATTTTTGAAGTCAAGAAAAAAGGAGAATGGTCAAAATGTTCAAAAGGGTATGATCTCCAAAGTTTGGAGAAAGAAAATGAAACAAGAAGAGGAGCATAGTAATTTGGGAGTTTCACTCCCATACCATAATTGATCACCTCAAGAAAAGGAGGTGGTGAGGGGGCTGTGTTAAGTGTCTTATCTTTCAAGCCCCAAGGAGCCCTTTGCCATTGATGTCAAAGGGGAGAGAATTTTAGTAAGGGGGAGCAACTTGTCAAGGGGAGCAGATTGTGAATCTAGTTGCAATAAAAGAAATTTTTTGTAGGGTTGCCATCAATGACAAAGGGGGAGATTGTTAGAAATATTGAGTTGTCATTGATGTCAAAGGTGCATGGTATTCAAGGCTGAAATATTATAAAGAGAAGGATAAAGGTTTGGACAAAGGCTTGAAATATTATAAAAATAAGGACAAAGGTTTGACATATTTAAATCAAAGGATTTAAATATATAAGAGTTTAAAAGTTAAATATTATAATATTTAAATCATAGATTTAAATATTATAACCTAAAGTGTTTGAAAAATAAAATGCACCGACATCTTTGGAGAAGATATAAAGTGAAAATTCAAATATTTAAATAATGAGGCCGACCTCCTTGAGCGCTAAAATCAAAATGCATATTAAAAGCCCATCAATTCATTTTGGTAAGTGATGAGATTTGAATATCCTTCGTGCAAAAATCGAGAAGCGAGAAGAAGACAAGAGGAGGAGAAGAGCGTGTTTGGTGGCAGCGATCGAAAAGAGAAGTTAAATAATTGTTCATGCTACTTTTGGTCTCATTCATGGGTGGCTAGCCTAGTCGGTAGCCTAGCTTGCGCTAAGGCACTATGGAGTAGGAGGTTGGAGGGTCGAATCCTCTGGGCATTGATTTTGTTGAGAAAGATGAAAGAAAATAATATAGTTTGTGTTGATTTTGTTCTCATCTAGGTGGTAGCCAAGTTGCTAGCTTGTGTAAGATGTTGTGAGCAAGAGGTTAAGGGATTGAATCCTTTGATGTATTTTGTTTTGGTTGGATGATAGAATGAAGAAGGGATTATATAGTTCATGTTGCACTTTTTATTTCACCTATTGGGGTAGCCTAGTTGGTTGCCTAGCCTATGCTAGGGCACTATGTTGGTAGAGGTTAGGAGATCGAATCTCCTCCATGTTTGTTGGTTTTGTTATGCAAGGTAAGGGTAAAATTTTTGTTTAATTTAATTTGAGTGGGAGATATAAGGTGTATCATGGTTATTTTAAAATTTTTATTTTGCATATTAGTAAAAGGGAGTTATAAGGTATAAGGTTGTTATTTTTAAAAGTTGTATTTTGCATGTTATAAAAGGAGATATAAGGGTTTTAGTTGTTAATAAAGCTTTATATTGTGAGTTTCAAAAGGGAGATATAAGGAGTTATTTTTAAGCTTTATTGTGTATGTTTTTGATAAGGGTTTTTAAAGTGATTGATTTGATATTTAATCAAGAAAGGAAAAAGAGAATTGCTAACCAGATTTTGAAGGGACAAACAAAAGGAAAATTATTTTTGTCAAGACAGGTTTGGAAAGCTCATGCAAAAGAAGATCATCATCATTGAGGTAGATTTAGAGGTATGGTGATTTAATTCCTTTCTCAAAGTGGTTTTGTTTGAGGAAAATATTTTTGTTGTCATATGGTTGGAGGTATAAGGAATTATTGGATGTGCATTGTTTTTGATTGAAATTGGAAGTAAATGTGCAAGGGTTATAGATCATATTTGAGAGCAAATTTGTGCATTGTTCATGATTGATTTTGGGAGTAGATGAGAAGGATAGATTTGTGCATTGTGATTGGTTTTGAAGTGAATGTGGAAATAAGAAAAATAGTATAGTCTCACACAAATAGAAGGGTTGTTTTAAAGCAATTCAAAGTGTCACATAGTGCAAGGATAGTGTGAAAGGATTCAATTGAAAAGAAGGACATTTTCAGCTATCTACAAAAGGGAAGGAAAGGTGCAAATCAACAATTACAAGGTCAGTTATCAAGTGCTAGACTAGAGCTACCTTTTAATGTAATAAATGTGAGACATGTGGAAGCAATAGACTTAATGAATGTGAAGAACATATTGGGCATTTGTTAGTGCATATCATTCTCTATATGTTCATGAAGATAAAAGAATTTTGGGTAGAATATGTCTGAATTGCTTTAGTTGAGGAAAGCACATTGAAGAATAGGTGAAGAACTTGATGACATCATTATGAAATGGAATAGAATTATCAAGATTTGGGAATAGATGAGCATTGTTTTGTATGCAAGATTTGGGAATAGATGAGGATTGTTTGTATACAAGATTTGGAGTAGATTTGAGCAGGTTTTATGAGTAGGTTTTGGAGCAGGTTTGAGCAAGTTTTATGAGTAGGTTTTGGAGTAGATTTGAGCAAGTTTTGAAGGTTTTGGAGAAGTTAGAGAGAGGTTTGGATGGAGAGATTTGAGAAGTTTTGAGAGGTTTGAGGTTTTGAGCTAGTTTTGGAGCAGATTTGAGCAGGCTTTATGAGAGGTTTTGGAGTAGATTTGAGAAGGTTTTATGAGTAGGTTTTGGAGTATATTTGAGTAGTGTTTGTGAGTAAGTTTGTGAGTAATATTTGAGGATAGACTTGAGTAGAGTGTTGAATGAACTTGAGAGGGGATTGGTGTCTCCTATGGATTGGTGTCCATGAACTTGAGAGGGGATTGGTGTCTCCTATGGATTGGTGTCCATGAACTTGAGAGGGGATTGGTGTCTCCTATGGATTGGTGTCCATGAACTTGAGAGGGGATTGGTGTCTCCTATGGATTGGTGTCCATGAAATTGAGAGGGGATTGGTGTCTCTTGTGGATTGGTGTCCATGAACTTGAGAGGGATTGGTGTCTCCTGTGGATTGGTGTCCACGAACTTGAGAGGGGATTGGTGTCTCCTGTGGATTGGTGTCCACGAACATTGTAATAGGGGATTGGTGTCTCCTGTGGGTTGGTGCCCACAAAATTTGTTGAGAAATTTATAAGCAATATTTCTTCGTGGATGTAGCCCATGATTGGGTGAAACCACGTTAAATCTGTGTCTCTCATATGTGTGATGATTTGTGCATTGTTTCATTATTGCAATTGATATTATTGTTGTTATCATTTGGATTGAAAAGTGAAAAGTTTTATCTTATACTGTTCACCCCCCTCTCAGTATAAGCTTGTGTTCTTCAATTGGTATCAGAGTCAGGTTCCTTCGTGAAAGCCTAACAACTTGAAGGAAGATCTTACAAGAACACACATGGCTCATCAGGAAGGGTTTTCATCAAATAGAGCTCCATTGTTTGATGGGACTAACTATGCTTTTTGGAGCATAAGGATGAAGACTTATTTGATGGCACATGGATATGATATATGGCAATCCATTGAGAATGGGTTCACACCACCTACAACTCCTCCCATGGATGCAAATGGTAAGAAACCATATGAAAATAATGCCAGGGCAATGAATGCAATCTTAAGTGGGTTATGTGAATCAGAGTTTGTGAAAGTCATGCAATGCACTTCAGCAAAAGAAATATGGGACAAGTTACAGAGAACATATGAAGGAGATGACAAGGTTAAAATGGCAAAACTTCAAACCCATAGGAGGAAGTTTGAAGACTTGAAGATGAAAGATGAGGAAGATATTGCTAGGTATCTACTTCGTGTTGATGAGGTTGTCAACACCATTCGTGGACTTGGAGAAAGTATTGAAGACTCTAAGATTGTTCAAAAAATCTTGAGGTCACTTCCCATGAGGTTTGATGCAAAGGTTTCAACAATTGAAGAAATGAAGGATCTCAAAACTTTGAGCATGGATGAGCTACATGGGATTCTCACAGCCTATGAGATGAGGATAGAAAAATATCAAACATCCAAATGAGAGGCAACATTCAAAGCTTCAAAGAAGGCAAAGAATAAAGAACCAAAATCAAGTGAAGAATCAAGTAGTGGAGAAGAAGCTAACTTTGTGCGAAGGAATAAGAAGGGTCCAAGAAAACACAAAGGTATGCAGTTTGTGAAATGTTTTAATTGTGGTAACCTTGGTCACTATGCATCTAATTGTCCACAAGCTGGAAGTAGTAGCAGTGAAGAAGAAAAGGAATACAAGAAAAAGAAAGAAAGAAAATTTTATCATGAAAAGAAAAATAGGCACGGTCAAGGCAAGCATGAGAAGAAGATCTTTCAAAGACACAAGAAGAGTTTTTATGTTGAAGAAGCAAGCAGTGCTTCTAGTAGCAGTGATGAAAGCCTCTTCGATAGTGAAAAAGAAGAAATCCTATTTTTGGCCATAGAAGAGAAAGAAGATGATCCTGTTGTTGAAGACCAAGAAGAAGAGAAAGATTCAGAAGATGAAGAGGAAGCCACAATTGACATAGAAGAGGAACTTATTGTTGCTCTTGAAGAGTTGAAAAGGGTTAGAAAGAAGAACTCAAGATTGAAGGCTCAAGTACAAGAGGATGAGAAAACAAAGGCAAAGCTTCTACAAGATCTCACCGACTTAAAAGTAAAGGTTGAAGAGGCAAGGAGAATTGAAGAAGGTATGGTTGAACAGTTAAAGGCAAAAGAACTAGAGTGTGAAAGACTAGAACATGAAGTTGTCATTCTAAGGAAGGGACTTGAAAAATTTAATGATAAGATATATCAGTTTAGGAAAAGCTCAAAAAACTTGGATGATATTATCAAAGCACAGAGATCTCCATTTATGAAGACTGGACTTGGTTTTGAAGAAGGTCAAGAGAAACAAAAGGGGGAGTCAAGCTCAAAAGAAATAGAAGCATCAAAGAAAGTAATTGAAGAAGAGCCCAAGACCTATGCTGATATGTTGAAAAGTGGAAGCATCAATGAGGAAGAAAACAATGCACCATCAAGGAACATGGACCATCACAGAAAAAACAAAGAAAGAACCATGCAACAATATCCTCCAAGGCAATCAGACAAGTTTCAATATCTCTTTCATGGTTATTGTTTCTCATGTAACCATTTTGGTCATAAAGTTGTAAATTGTAGGGTCCATGCTATGAATGATTTTGGCTTCACCAAGAGGAATTTCAATTCATTTGCACCTCCTATGGACTACAACATCATATGTTACAAATGTAACAATTTTGGGCATACATCTAGATGGTGTAGAATAGTGTTCCCTAAATTTTCGAAGTCAAGAAAAAAGGAGAATGGTCAAAATGTTCAAAAGGGTATGATCTCCAAAGTTTGGAGAAAGAAAATGAAACAAGAAGAGGAGCATAGTAATTTGGGAGTAGCTTTACTCCCATATCAAAATTGATCACCTCAAGAAAAGGAGGTGGTAAGGGGGTTGTGTTAAGTGTCTTATTTTTAGCCCCAAGGAGCCCTTTGCCATTGATGTCAAAGGGGGAGAATTTTAGTAAGGGGGAGCAACTTGTCAAGGGGAGCAGATTGTGAATCCAATTGCAGTAAAAGAAATTTTTTTGTAGGGTTGCCATCAATGACAAAGGGGGAGATTGTTAGAAATATTGAGTTGTCATTGATGTCAAAGGTGCATGGTATTCAAAGGATTGAAATATTATAAAGATAAGGACAAATATTTGGATAAAGGCTTGAAATATTATAAAAAGAAGGACAAATATTTGATATATTTAAATCAAAGGATTTAAATATATAAGAGTTTAAAAGTTAAATATTATAATATTTAAATCATAAGATTTAAATATTATAACCTAAAGTGTTTGAAAAATAAAATGCACCGACATCTTTGGAGAAGATATAAAGTGAAAATTCAAATATTTAAATAATGAGGCCAACCTCCTTGAGCGCTAAAATCAAAATGCATATTAAAAGCCCATAAATTCATTTTGGTAAGTGATGAGATTTGAATATCCTTCGTGCAAAAATTGAGAAGCAAAAAGAATACAAGAGGAGGAGAAGAACACATTTAGTGGCAGTGATTGAAAAGAGGAGTTATATAATTGTTCATGTTGCATTTGGTCTCATATAGGTGGCTAGCCCAGTCGGTAGCCTAGCTTGCACTAAGGCACTATGGAGTAGGAGGTTGCAAGGTCGAATCCTGGAGATGCAGCTTTTGTAGTGTTTTGTTGAAAAATCACGAAATAGAATACATATAGTTTGTGCTACGATTTTGGTCTTATCCAGGTGGCTAGCCCAGGTGTAGCTTGTGCTAAGACACTGTGGATTGGGAGGTTGCAGGGTTAAATCCTCACGGTGATATTTTATTTTGGTTGGTTGAGATAGAACGAAGAAGGGATTATATAGTTTGTGCTACACTTTTGATTTCACCTACTAGGGTAGCCCTGTTGGTTGTATAGCTTGTGCTAGGGAGTTGTGTTGGTAGAGGTCAGGAGATCGAATCTCCTCTTCATTCCCTGGGCTTTGCTGTGCAAGGTAAGGGTAAAATTTTTGTTTAATTTAATTTGAGTGGGAGATATAAGGTGTATCGTGGTTATTTTAAAATTGTATTTTGCATGTTATGAAAGGGAGTTATAAGGTATAAGGTTTTTATTTTTAAAAGTTGTATTTTGCATGTTATAAAAGGAGATATAAGGGTTTTTGTTGTTAATAAAGCTTTATATTGTGAGTTTTCAAAAGGGAGATATAAGGAGTTATTTTTAAGCTTTATTGTGTATATTTTTTATAAGGGTTTTTAAAGTGGTTGATTTGATATTTAATCAAGAAAGGAAAAAGAGAATTGCTAACCAGATTTTGAAGGGACAAACAAAAGGAAAATTATTTTTGTCAAGACAGGTTTGGAAAGCTCATGCAAAAGAAGATCATCATCATTGAGGTAGATTTAGAGGTATGGTGATTTAACTTTTCTCAAAGTGGTTTTAATTTGAGGAAAATATTTTTTCATATAGTTGGAGGTATAAGGAATTATTGGATGTGCATTGTTTTTGCTTGAAATTGGAAGTAAATGTGCAAGGGTTATAGATCATATTTGGAGAGCAAATTTGTGCATTGTTCATGATTGATTTTGGGAGTAGATGAGCAAGGATAGATTTGTGCATTGTGATTGGTTTTGAAGTGAATGTGGAAATAAGAAAAATAGTATAGTCTCACACAAATAGAAGGGTTGTTTTAAAGCAAGTCAAAGTGTCACATAGTGCAAGGATAGTGTGAAAGGATTCAATTGAAAAGGATCATTTTTAGCTATCTACTAAAGGGAAGGAAAGGTGCAAATCAACAATTACAAGGTCGGTTATCAAGTGCTAGACTAGAGCTACCTTTTAATGTAATAAATGTGAGACATGTGGAAGCGACAGACTTAATGAATGTGAAGAACATATTGGGCATTTGTTAGTGCATATCATTCTCTATATGTTCATGAAGATAAAAGAATTTTGGGTAGAATATGTCTAAATTGCTTTAGTTGAGGAAAGCACATTGAAGAATAGGTGAAGAACTTGATGACATCATTATGCAATATTTGGGAATAGATGAGCATTGTTTTGTATGCAAGATTTGGGAATAGATGAGCATTATTTTATATGCAAGATTTGGGAATATATGAGCATTATTTGTATACAATATTTGGAGTAGATTTGAGCAGGTTTTGTGAGCATGTTTGAGCAGGTTTTATGAGCAAGTTTTGGAGCAGATTTGAGTAGGTTTTATGAGCAGGTTTTGGAGAAGGTTTGAGCATGAATTATGAGCAGGTTTTAGGACAGATTTGAGTAGGTTTTGGAGTAGGTTTAAGTAGGTTTTGGAGTAGACTTGAGCAGGTTTTGGAGTAGGTTTGAGTAGGTTTTGAAGTAGATTTGAGCACATTTTGGAGCAGGTTTGAGCAGGTTTTGGAGTAGATTTGAGCAGGTTTTGGAGCAGGTTTGAGTAGGTTTTATGAGCAAGTTTTGGAGAAGATTTGAGCAGTGTTTGTGAGCAAGTTTATGAACAAGATTTGAGGATAGACCTAAGAAGAGTGTTGATAAAACTTGAGAGGGGATTGGTGTCCACAAAATTGTAGAGGGGATTGGTGTCTCCTATGGATTGGTGTCCACGAACTTGAGAGGGGATTGGTGTCTCCTATGGATTGGTGTCCACGAACTTGAGAGGGGATTGGTGTCTCCTGTGGATTGGTGTCCACAAACTTGAGAGGGGATTGGTGTCTCCTATGGATTGGTGTCCACAAACTTGAGAGGGGATTGGTGTCTCCTGTGGATTGGTGTCCATAAACTTGAGAGGGGATTGGTGTCTCCTGTGGATTGGTGTCCATGAACTTGAGAAAGGGGATTGGTGTCTCCTATGGATTGGTGTCCACGAACATTGTAATAGGGGATTGGTGTCTCTTATGGGTTGGTGCCCACAAAATTTGTTGAGAAATTTATAAGCAATATTTCTTCGTGGATGTAGCCCATATTGGGTGAACCACGTTAAATCTATGTCTCTTATATGTGTGATGATTTGTGCATTGTTTCATTATTGCAATTGATATTATTGTTGTTATCATTTGGATTGAAAAGTGAAAGGTTTTATCTTATACTGTTCACCCCCCTCTCGGTATAAGCTTGTGTTCTTCAACATGACCCAAATTATGTAATATACTCTAACAAGAGAGTGACAAATCCCCCCATACAAAAAAGTGGTTTTAGAGGGTCTTCTCTCCTATACTAGAGGATGATTTTGAAAGAGGATGAATCCCCTAGTCATAGAATTGGGTTAAAATAGAAGGAAGAGATTATAAGAAAAGAAAGTTGAAGGAGGGAAAGTAATGGGGAAAAGAAGAGAAGAGGAGTGGAAAAAATAGAAGAAGGTGAAGAGAGAATATAAGGAAAAATAAAGGGAAAAAGAAACCAACCATAGGTACATAACTACTCATAGTGTGATTGTACAATAATTATGTGGAACATATAAGAAAAGAAGATGAAAATAAGGTTATGGAGGTGAGGAAAAAGGAGTGGCAAGAGAAGAATTAGTGAGTAATGGGATGATTATAGGGGTTGATAATGGATGCAAACAGACCAAAGGGACACTTGAGGAGGATACATCAAATTGTCTCGAATCTTGATCAATGTGAGATGCCCTAGTGGTGGAAGGGGTGAGTATATTTAAATCTTACCATTGGCATAATTTTGAGCTCATTTTATTTTTCAAGCTGACCAACCATACGTAGGTATCCTTAGGATTCTATGAATTCATTGTAAGTGGTCTTAAGTTACCACCTCAATGTTGCAAGTGCATGAGTAACCATATAGACATTGGTATGGGGACCAAATTTGATCTAATTGGAGTTTGTGTTGAGTAAATAATTTTTTATTTTGCCCCAGTAGATGAAGGCTAATGATAGTCTTCACCAAGGTTCTAGGATGGTCATATATTCTAAGAATGGGTGTTGGATATTGATCAAGTTTGTGATAACATTGATAAGGTATTATCATATAGCTCAAATGATAAGATGATGTGTGATGGGGTGTGATTTGGAAATGGTAGATATGAGGATGGCTATTTACAAGAGATGTATGGGTGAAATAAGTAGATGGATGCAGAGAAAGAGATTAAAAAATAATGGAGCCATTTAGATGAGATCATGTCGATGAGATGGTTAATTCCCTATGATCTAGAAGGTCTTATAATAGATGTTTGAAATATCAACAATTACTAATGTCATGACCCTTTTGATGATGATAGACACAATAGTGGTGTTGTTTGTACCATTTAATTTTAACCTTGTTATTTTTTCTAGGTGAGTGTTATGTAAGGTAAATATATATGCATCATATATTTTTGAAATATGCTTGATAGTATCTCTGATAAGGGCATCTAGGTGTAAGACAAATGAGGAGGTTGAGGCCAATTGGTAGATTGGATGGAGGAAGATTGAATAGAGAAATATGTTGAGGGTGATATGGAGGTCCCTTGGTGATTTGATGACATCTCAAGATTTGTGAGTCAATCTAGGATTTGCTACAAGTTAGTTGGAGTTATAGTTAAAATGGTCAAGATAATATTGGGTTTACTGGTTATGTGGGTATAATTAATTTGGTAGGGATAAGAATATGAGTAGGGAATATGTGGTAAAAGAGAATAGAATGAATACTGATACTGTAAGGTTTATACTGTGTAGGCCAATTGGGATGGATCATGAGGTGTCACCAAAAGAGGAGAAAAATATGGTGTTGGGAGAAGGGGTGGAATAGATGAAGCAAATAGATGTGAGAAATATGAAGTGGTCCTATCATGAGGGCTCTTAGTTAAATTGTTGTGAGTGACCTGATGGATTAGGCCTAGGGTAGAATGTAATGGTCGAAAATGGTCCATGACACTCAGATAAGGGATAGGACGAATGGTGGATAAGGTACTATGTGGGATATGAGGTGCTTCCTCTAGATGAGTTGGAGGAGTCATTGAAGGATTAGGGATCAAATCATAATGGTCCATGAGGAGGCACTCCTAAGCTTAAACTTGACTTCTGGTCTGGACCATAAGTTGCTAAGGATAAAATAAAATGTGGAGTAATAGACATAAAAAAAATGATGTTTTAACCTGACTCTAGGGGCAACAATCCATGCCTAGATTATTTTGATAATAAATCACACCTACTTGGGTGGTCCTATGTTGAACCACATCTTCCTAGGTTGTTTTGTGTTGAATAATATTTGCCTAGGCAGTTGACTCCATAGATTGTTTTACAAAAGCTATGAGAATAAAAATAGGTGATAGAAAGGTGGTTTGATTGATACTTTTAATTTTTTTTAGTTTTTATGAATGTTTTTGTTGTTATAGATAAAAAATCAAAACAAGCAAACAACAAACAAGTTAGGATGGAGGTTCTTATTATGATTTTGATGTTATTGTTGTTTTTTGTTAAATATATTTTTTTGTGTATTTTGATGTTACCTACCCTTGAGATATGCAAAAGGTAGATAGGGTGAATCTATAAGGTTTTTTTATGCATGCTTATAGATATACCCAAAAGTACATAGGGAGAATTTATGCACAAATGGTCAAAAATATTCCTAGGTTAGGGTTGACTCAGGGTATCCTAAGGGGCAAAAAGACCTCTAATACCCTTTTTAGTGGGTATATGAGGTGACACTATCTATAACCTATGGTATCCAATTGACTTTTACTTCACCCTCAATCGGTCTTAGTCAAGAATGACATTTGTGCACCCACTAATTATTTAACCCCATGATCAAGGACATGTAACCTCAAATTACCCTGAGCTAGTCCTAAGAGTAGTCATTTTCTCAGTGATAAAATCCAAAAAACTATATGATATAGCTATGGCTTCTAAAGAGATCAATTGATGGTTGGGGATGAAGTCCAACTTCATCAATTAGTTTTTGTAAAAAATTTTGTGCAAACTGATGTGTTTTTGGATTTTGTGTTCCTTTTAAATATGCCTAATTATGATGCACAAACAAACTAACCTAGGGATGAAAAATATAAACTCTTCCTAACCTAAGTGTAAGTAAAATAAATGCTAATCTAAAATGCTCTTTTTTATATTTGGGATGCAATGCAAGGCTTGAAAGATTTTTTTTTTACAAAAGCAAATCCTACACTAAGGAAATAAAATTATAAGACACGAAAGTAAATCTAGCATAAATCAAGCAAATTACAAGACATGAAATGAAAATGATGCTAACAAAGGAAAATAATAATGAAAGAAAATAAACCTATGCTAAGGAAGGCATGAAAAAGTTCATGAAGTGAAAAATAATCTAACAAAATCAAATCAAGGCATGAAATCAAAACTAGCCTAAGAAAGAAATGATAAGACATGAACTGGAAACTAAGCTATGAAAATATGAACTGGAAATTAAGCTATGAAAATAAAACAAGGCATGAAATAAAAACTAAACTAAGAAAGTAAATACAAGAAATGAAATGAAAACTAAACTAAGAAAGCAATAACAAGACATGAAAATAGAACTATTTTAAGAAGGCAAAAGAAAATACATGAAATGAAAACTAAACTCAAAAAAAGGCAAGAACAAGACATGAAAATAAAAACTTGACTAGGAAAGCAAAATCAATACATGAAATGAAAATTAAACTAAAAAAATGGCAAGAACAAGACATGAAATAAAAAACTAAACTAAGAAAGTAAATATAAGACATGAAATGAAAACTAAACTACGAAAAATTAAGAATAAGACATGAAATAAAAACTAAACTAAGAAAGCAAAACAATGCATGAAAGTAAAATACAAGAAATGAAATCTATTCTAAGAAAGCAAGAAAGTACATGAAATTAAATATAATCTAGAGAAACAAGAAAATACATGAAATTAAATTGAATCTAGGAAAGCATAAGAGTACATGAAAATAAACCTAATCTATGAAAGCAAAGAAAATACAAAAAATAAAATATCTAAGCTAGGAAAGCGATAAAGAACATGAAATGAAATTGACTCTAGGAAAGCAGTAAATGACATGAAATAAAAATCCATTCTAGGAAAACTATAAAGGACATGAAATAAAAATATATTCTAAGAAAGCATGAATAAGGACATGAAATGAAAATCTATTTTAAGAAAGCATGAAAAATGCATGAGATAAAAACTACTCTAAGAAAGCATGAAAATATGATGATGATGTTCGTTGATACAAGGTGACCTATCCGCTTTTGATTCCCAATTTTGTACAAAGTGCAAGGGAAGAGCATACATGGGATAGGAAACCTTTTTTGTGGTAAGTTTTTTGATAAGGTGATGTTATTTTAATGAGAAAGAAAAACACTATTTTGATCTCCAAGATCACCCTAATGTCAGAGGAGAGAGCATACAAGGTCAAATCCTTTGTTTAATGTGATTTGGGTGAAGTTTCATTGCCTTAGAAGGGATGACCTAATTTTGATCTCCAATATCACCCTAGAAGGAGAGAGCATACATAGGCTATAGCTTCTATTTATCATGACGTGTAAGATGTAAGTGTAAATAAAAGAAAGCTAGGAAATCCAATGTAAGTTATTTGATTCCAAATGCTTCTTCTACCCTTTTGATCCTCAAGATCACCTTTGGAACACAAGAGGAGAGCATACTGATAAGAAGACAACTTTTTTATTAGTGTGATAAAAAGCTCAAAAGTAATTAAGATTACAAAATATGATAGAGAAAATGTGACATTTTCATTGGTTACAAAAGATATTACAAATGATTATATTTTACAAATGCCACTATGGCCTACAAGAGGGATTCCCAAAAGGTGTATCTCATTTTACAAAAGTTACAAAAATACCTCCCAAAAGGTCTTCTAAACCACCTCAAAGGGTGTGTGGGTTTTAAAGCATTGAATGCTTGACCATCCTTAGTTGTGTGTGAAGAACACAAGCTTATACTGAAAGGGGGGTGAACAGTATAAGACCACCTTTTACTTTTCTTTCCCAAACAATATTATCCAATATATCAATGGCAATATCAACAACAATAATCAAAGCAATGCACAAATCATCACACACAATAGAGACACCAATTTAACGTGGTTCACCCAATGTGGGCTACTCCACGAAGAAAATATTTCACTAAAATTTTCTCAACAAATCTCTTGGGAATCCTTCCCTATTACAATGTTTATGGACCTCTGTCCAAAGGAGATACCAATCCCCTAATCAAGTTCATGGATCTCTATCCATAGGAGAACTCTTTCCCCTTTGTTGGTTCATGGATCTCTATCCATAGGAGAACTCCTCCTCCGCTCTGGTTGGTGATCCTCTAGAAGACTACTACCTCCACTGCACTGGCTTGTGGATCTCTCTCCACTGAAGACCTCTGTCCTCACTCAGAAGACCTCTATCCTCACTACCCTAGCTAATGGATCTCTATCCACTGGAGACTACTATCCTCTACTCTATCACCTCCAAAGCTTGCTCTCAGCTCTACTCAATATCTATCTCAAATCTATACTAAACATTGTCTTTGATCTAGCACAAATCTGCTCAATATCTATTAAATTTGCACTAAAACTATCCTTTGATCTAGCACAAATCTCTCAAATCTATCTCAAATCTACACTAAACATAGTCCTTGAGTCTAGCATAAATCTACTCAAACTCTATCTCAATTCACTAAACATAGTCTTATCTAGCAAAATTTTAATCTCAAATATGTACTAAAATGTCCTCTAAAATCTCTAAATCTCCTCAAGCCTTAACACAAAGCTTGATCCAATCACAAATCAACTCTACTAGATCTTCCTCAAGCCTTAACTCAAAGCTTGAACAAATCAATCAATCAATTCTACTCTCAAGTCTTCTCAAAGACTTACCTCAAATCTATCCACAAGTCCTCTCTAGAACTTGTCCAATCTGCTCTACAAGTCTTCACTAAGACTTACCTCAAATCTGTCCAACAAGTCCTCTCTAGAACTTGTCCAATCTCTCAATTTCTACTTTTAAGTCTTCACTAAGACTTGTCTCAAATATGCTTGTAAGCTTTCACAAAAGCTCACACAAATCTATCCTTAAGCTTTCACAAAATCTTACTCAACTCTATCCTTAAGTCCCCTCTAGGACTTACTCAAATCTTCTCACTAGCTTTCACAAAATCTTATTCAAATCAATTGCAAAACTTGCATACACAACTCAACTTAATCTCTTTCAGAAAACCTCTTCAATCACACAAACAAGTTTCACTCAGAATCTTGTTTAACCATAGAAACATATAGATAATGGTAAGAGACTCAATATGTTTCACACTCACAAATCACTCTATCACTTTCAAACTCTCTTTCAAATCAATTTAGAAATAAAGAATAATTTGTTTCACAAAACTTGAACTATCACTCCAATACTTTCAATCAATAATGCTCAATCAACTTCACTCAACCATTCACTCAATGAAACACAACTTGCTTACAAACCCTAACCAAGTGTTTCACTATACTTCCAATAACTCACACTATGGATCTCAAACCTTGACTCAAGATGATTCCAATTTCACATAACAATGATACTCATGTTCTTTCACAAACCCTAGCTCAAGATAGTTCTCAATTTCACATAACAATGATACTCATGTTCTTTCACAAACCCTAGTTCAAGATAGTTCTCAATTTCACATAACAATGATACTCATGTTCTTTCACAAACCCTAATCATGCATATGAAAACTCACTCAAATATTTCCAACAATGCTTATCAAACAATCCTTTTCACTCCAACTTTGCATTTCACAACATTCAATCAAACAATATTTCACTCACAAGGAAGATGTGCCCATACCTTTTGTTTTGATGGAGATATGTCTTCAAAACCTTGTCTTAATCACAATCAAATCCTCTTTGCTACTTTCAAGGTTAGATAGCAATAATTTATCTCAAAATCTCCACTCAAATATTTCCTTCAATAATTATCTCACCATACAAAAATATTAACTCTCAAGTACACCTTATAATCTCCAAACTTCAAAAAATAATATTCAATTCATAAACAATCAAAATCCTTTGAAAACACTTTATAAACCCAATCTTCACACTCAATAAAATAAAAATTAATTCCTTTGTTAACACCTTATAACTCCAATCTTACACAATAATATTCAACACAATTAATTTCAATTCTAACACCTTATATCTCCAATATTTATTTATAATGCTAATTAAAAATTAAAATATTAAACAACCTTATGACTCCCTATCTTTCACCTTAGCAAAATAAATTGCTTGGCCATAAGCACCTTCACAACTATCATGTGGCCCCCTAGCACTATTCACACCTTGGAAAAATTAAATCAGTTCTTACCTTATATGATGGCCCACATCAAAAAATTATGCACCTCAATGACTATGCTCAAACTTGAACCCGTAACCTACCATCATTGCAATTCTCTAAGCCCTAAGGCTTGGCTATCGTTGGGCTACATGCCCAAGACAAAACCTAAGATGCATGATGTGCACTTTATCCCTTGCTCTCTAACGATTTGAAAATAATAAAAACCTTTGCCACATTCAAAATGAAGGGGATATGAATCGAACCCCTAACCTGCCTTGCACAAACGCCTTAACCAGCCATCGATCGCCACTTGCGCTACCAAGCGCTTTGGAGAATATTTTGTGCTCCACTTGGTCTTAACATGAAGTCTACCCTTTTAATTTTAACACATGCAAATCCTTTCTCTTCTCTTTAGGTAGTGCACAAATTTCTTTTTCTTTTGGGCATTCAAATTGCATGGATGATTTTAAATAAAAATCATTGCCCCTTTTATACCTTTTGCTATGCACTCCAACACGTCGGTTTCAATTTTTAATTCGAATTTTAAACTTAGACTTTTGGCGCCTTTAATATTTATTTAAATTAAAATTTTAACCTATGGTTAAAATATTTTAATTTAAATAAATTAAATAATAACCTTTACATTCTGCCAAATGGGTCTTTTGAGGATTTATATTTTAAAGACTCCTTGGACCTCATTTTTCTTCACCTCAACCTTTAGCCCAGAATATTATAATATTAAATATTATAATATTATTATTTCCTTTTAAACCTGCTTCTCCTTCCTTGGGTCTTCAATATTTTAGGCCTCTTTAGGCATATAATATTTAAAATAAATATTATATCCTATTTCTTTTAACCTCTTCCTTGCCTTTTGGAAAAACCACTTGATGACATTAATGATGACTAAACTTGGACATCAATCTCTTGACATCAATGACAACAAAACTTGCTCATATTTCCAACAATCTCCCCCTTTGTCATTGATGGCAACCCTTTTTCCTTTAACCATTTCTTTTACCTTTTTCAGTTCTGCTCCCCTGAGAAATTGCTCCCTTGATTGAATGCTCTCCCCCTAACTCAAATCTCTCCCCCTTTGACATCAATGGCAAAGGGCCACCTTTGGGGCTTGGGGCTAAAGATAAGACTCTTAGCTTAGCCCCTCCCCCACCTCCTCTCTTTGAGGTGGTTAATTTTGGGGTGGGAGTATCTCTACTCCCAGCATACACTGCTCTTTACCTTTGTCCACCTTCTTTCTCAACTGATCCTTCTGATTTTTCTGAATGTTCCTGTTCCTGCTTGTCTCTAGAAATTCTTCTCTACACCACTTAGCCATATGCCCAACATTATTGCACTTATGACACTTAATGTTGTGGTTCCTTGAAGGTGCAAATGTCTTGTAGTTCCTCCTGGTGAAGCCATATCCATTCCTATCATGAACCCTACAATTAACTACCTTATGACCAAACTGATTACAAGAGTAGCAATACCCTTGAAAGAGATGCCCATTTCTAAAATTTCTATTGGTGAAACCATATCCCTATCTTTCATGTGTCCTGCACTATGTAGCCTTGTGACCAAACCTGTGACATGAGAAGCAACATCCATTGAAGAAACCTTGCCTTGACCCCATTGGTCTCTTAGTCTCTTCTTCCCTATGATGTTTCTTGTTCCATCTGTTCCTTATTTGTGCATTGTTCCTTTCCTTGTTGAACTTTCTATTTTCCAACTTATCCTTAGAAGTCTCACTTTCTCTTTCACTCTCTTCTTCTGAAGCTTCTTCTTCTTTGGAGCTTGAGATTGACTCCTCTCCTTGTCCTCTATATTCTTCTTCAAAACCAAGTCTTGTCTTGTTTGATGAAGATCTTTGTACCTTGATAATCTTATCCAAGTTCTTTGAGCTTCTCCCAAACCTATGTAGCTTGTCTTTAGACTCTTTTACTTCCTTCCTTAGTGAAGCTACTTCATGCTCTAATCTTTCACATTCTAAAACCTTTGCCTCTAACTTCTCTTTAAATCTCCTTGTCTTAGCTATTGAGTTGGTTAGATCTTCTATAAGCTTTCCTTTCTCTTCATCACATTCTTGAAATTGAATCTTGAGTTTTGAGTTCTGCTTTCTTACCTTTCTTAATTCCTTAAGAGTAGAAATAAGCTCACCCTCAAGATCAACTTCTCCTTCCTCTTCATTTTTTGATTCTTCCTCTACTCTTTTGTCTTCAAGATCATCTTCATTCTTTTCTGATTCATTTCCACTAGAAGCACTTCCTTCTTCTTCTATTGCCATAAGAAGACTTTCTTCTTCTGGACCTTCAAGAGCATCTTCATATTCATCTTCACTGAAACTGAACCCATTCCTTGTACAATTATCTTCAAGATGACCAAAGTTACCACACCTAAAACACTTGAGAATTATTGGTGCCCTTTTTCTAACATCTTCTTTTTCTACTATCAGAAATAGAATTTCTTCTTCTTCATTATCTGAGGACCTTCCATCACTATCACTTGAACTCTTGCCTATCTTATCTGCATAAAAACTCTTCTTATGCCTTTGGAAAAACTTCTTTCCTTGCTTGCCTTGTCCATCCCTACTTTTATTTTGATACCTGTATTTTCCTGCTTCCCTATTCTTATGATCTTGTTTCTCATCACCACTGCTATTTCTAGCTTCTGGACAATCATATGCATAGTGACCATATTTACCACATTTGAAACACTTAACTAATTTCGTACCTTTGTACTTTCTTGTGTCCTTGTTCCTTCTACCATAGTTTGCTTCTTCATCACTGGATGACTCATTACTTGAATCTGACTTCTTACCCTTTGTCTTCTTTGTAACTTTGAAGGTTGCTTCTTTCTAGGGGATAGACTCCTCTTTTATTCTCATCTCAAAAGCTGTGAGAGTTCCATGTAACTCATCCCTTGTCAAAGTTTCAATATCTCTTGTTTCTTCTATGGCTGAAACCTTTTCACTATACCTCTTAGGGAGTGATCTTAAAACCTTTTGACAAACATCTGATTCTTCCACTTTAAACCCAAGTCCTTGCATGGAGTTAACAACCTCATCCACATGAAGTAGGTATGTAGCAATGTCTTCCTCATCCTTCATCTTTAGGTCTTCAAATGTTTTCTTGTGATTTTGCAATTTTGCCATCTTGACCTTTTTGTCTCCCTCATATATATTTTTTAATTTATCCCAAATCTCTTTTGCTGATGTGCAATGCATAACTTTTACAAACTCTGATTCATGTAAACCATTTAAGATTCCATTCATTGCCTTTGAATTATTCAGTTGTAGGAGCTTACCATATTTATCTATAGGTGGAGTAGTTGGCGGTATGTACCCATCCTCAACTGCTTGCCATATATCATTTCCTAGTGCCATTAGGTAAATCTTCATTCTCACACTCCAAAATGCATAATTGTTCCCATCAAACAATGGTGCCTTATTTCCTGAAGATCCACTCTGAGAATCCATCTGTGTTCCTATAAGATTTTCCTTCAAGTTGTTAAACTCTTTCAAAGGAACCCACTCTGATACCAATTGAAGAACACAAGCTTATACTGAGAGGGGGGTGAATAGTATAAGACCACTTTTTACTTTTCTTTCCCAAACAATATTATCCAATATATCAATGGCAATATCAATAATAGTAATCAAAGCAATGCACAAATCATCACACACAATAGAGACACCAATTTAACATGGTTCACCCAATGTGGGCTACTCCACAGAGAAAATATTTCACTAAAATTTTCTCAACAAATCTCTTGGGAATCCTTCCCTATTACAATGTTTATGGACCTCTATCCAAAGGAGACACCAATCCCCTAATCAAGTTCATGGATCTCTATCCATAGGAGAACTCTTTCCCCTTTTCTAGTTTATGGATCTCTATCCATAGGAGAACTCCTTCTCCTCTACTCTGGCTGGTGATCTTCTAGAAGACTACTACCTCCACTACACTAGCTTGTGGATCTCTCTCCATAGAAGACCTCTGTCCTCACTTATAATACCTCTATCCTCACTACCCTAGCTAATGGATCTCTATCCACTAGAGACTATTATCCTCTACTCTATCACCTCCAAAGCTTGCTCTCAGCTCTGCTCAATATCTATCTCAAATATATACTAAACACTATCCTTCGATCTAGCACAAATCTACTCAATATCTATCTCAAATCTACACTAAATACTATCTTTCTAGTACAAATCTGCTCAAATTTGTCTCAAATCTACTAAACACTATCTTTAATACAAAATTTCTCAAATTTAATCTTCCAATTTCCTAAATTTAAATAATCTATCCTCAAGCCTTAACATAAAGCTTGATCCAATCACAAATCAACTCTACTTAGATCTACTCCAAGCCTTAACTCAAAGCTTGAACAAATCAATCAATCAATTCTGCTCTCAAGTCTTCTCAAATACTTACCTCAAATCTATCCACAAGTCCTCTCAAGAACTTGTCCAATCTGCTCAACAAGTCTTCACTAAGACTTACCTCAAATCTGCTCAACAAGTCCTCTCTAGAACTTGTCCAATCTGCTCAACAAGTCTTCACTAAGACTTACCTCAAATCTTTATAAAAGTCTTCACCAAGACTTATCTTAAATCTTCTTGTAAGCTTTCACAAAATCTCACACAAATCTATCCTTAAGCTTTCACAAAAGCTTACTCAACTCTGTCCTTAAGTCCCCTCTAGGACTTACTCAAATATCTCACTAGCTTTCACAAAATCTTATTCAAATCAATTGCAAAACTTGCATACACAACTCAACTTAATCTCTTTCAGAAAACCTCTTCAATCACACAAACAAGTTTCACTCAGAATCTTGTTTAACCATAGAAACATATAGAGAATGGTAAGAGACTCAATATGTTTCACACTCACAAAAACACTCTATCACTTTCAAACTCTCTTTCAAATCAATTCAGAAATAAAGAATAATTTGTTTCACAAATCTTGAACTATCACTCCAATACTTTCAATCAATAATGCTCAATCAACTTCACTCAACCATTCACTCAATGAAACACAACTTGCTTACAAACCTTAACCAAGTGTTTCACTATACTTCCAACAACTCACACTATGGAACTCAAACCTTGACTCAAGATGATTCCAATTTCACATAACAATGATACTCATGTTCTTTCACAAACCCTAGCTCAAGATAGTTCTCAATTTCACATAACAATGATACTCATGTTCTTTCACAAACCCTAGTTCAAGATAGTTCTCAATTTCACATAACAATGATACTCATGATCTTTCACAAACCCTAATCATGCACATGAAAACTCACTCAAATATTTCCAACAATGCTTATCAAACAATCCTTTTCACTCCAACTTTGCATTTCACAACATTCAATCAAACAATATTTCACTCACAAGGAAGATGTGCCCATACCTTTTGTTTTATGGAGATATGTCTTCAAAAACCTGTCTTAATCACAATCAAATCCTCTTTGCCACTTTCAAGGTTAGATAGCAACAATTTATCTCAAAATCTCCACTCAAATATTTCCCTCAATAATTATCTCACCATACAAAAATATCAAGTCTCAAGTACACCTTATAATCTCCAAACTTCACAAAAATAATATTCAATTCATAAACAATCAAACTCCTTTGAAAACACTTTATAAACCCAATCTTCACACAATAACATTCAACACAATTAATTCCTTTCTAACACCTTATATCTCCAATCTTCACACAATAATATTCAACACAATTAATTTCCTTTTTTTTTTGGAAAACATCCCAGAAGGGATGCCACTTTTGGGTAAGATCCAAGAAGGCAAGGTTATCCATTCTGCAAAAAATGCCCAGGGATCGAACTTGGCCTACCACCTTTGACATACTCAAGGAGAAAACAAACACACAAAAACAATTTTAAAAATAAATAAATAAATAAATAACAATAAAAATAATAAAATAAAATAAAAAACATGCTCCTTAAGTGTGTCAAAAAGAAAAGCACAACCAAACACACATACAATAAGATAAAAAAACAAAAAACCACAACACAAACCACATAGAAAAAACACAAGAACAACATAACAAAACATAAACATGACAAAAATGTTGGACATTTTGAGTCCCTAAGTCAAAGTTGTCATGGATGTCACTAGATGAAATCATCATTAATGTCAAGGAATTCGGCAAGAAATAAAATCGTCAAAGTTCTCACTGATATTCAAGAAGAAGTTTCAACAGTGCAGAAGTTAAAGGCAAAAGGGCTCCATAATATTTTACTATTATATGGGAGCATAAGTTAAAAGGTTTTTTATAAAAACCAAAGGAGGCCTATTGCAAAGTTGTGAAATTAGAGAAGGCCCTAATAAAACCAAATGTTTTATTAAATTTAATATATTATTTAAATTTAGATAAATTTAAATCATTTATAAATTAATTCGAGCGTCGACGTCGAATAAAGTTGGAGGAGTGCCGATGTGTTTGCATAAAGGTGGAAAGGCTATATACCTTGCCTTAAAGGCATTCAAAATTATCCTTGCTTTGAAACATGATTGCATGTGAATTGTAAAAGAGGAAGCTCATGAGAAAACAATGATTTCATATTTCCTTATGGCAGCAATTGGGAATAATTTGAAAGTGACAAAAATTTTGGAGCCAGTTGGGCAGCGTGGCCTAGTGGCAAGGAGGCATTGGCTAAAATGTTGAGGTATCGAGTGGCCTGCATTTGAAACACGATGGTAGTGTTTGCATTGTGTTGAAGAGCTAAGGAAAGGCACCTGTTTTTATCTTTGGTGGAGAAAGGAAGGTTCATAGGGCACGTTGTGCTCTCCACTTCCCAAATGAGCACTTAGCTCGAGTGGCAATTTGAGCCACGACTAAGGCATTAGTCGTGGACTGCGTTGAGGGTTTGAATCCCTCCAAAGGCAAGGTATTAAATTTTTATTATTTTTAATATTGCCTAAATTTTGGAGTTAAAAGGGTTGCTAGTTGGAAATTTGTGTTTGTTAGAAATTATTTTTGGATTTATAAGGAGTTTGATTTTATTTTTAATAAAGTCATAAATTGTTATATTTGCATATTGGAGGAGTAAGACTTTAAGAGTGTTGATTTTATTTTTAAAGGGATTTTTGGCAAAAATATTATTATGAAGGTGTTGGATATTATTTTAAAGTTAGAGTGATAAGGTGTATTTTGTTTGATATATTTTTGTATTGTGATTCATTGAGAAAATTATTATCTTCTAACCCTTGTTGAGATTGGCAAAGAAGTGATTGTGAGTGTGGCAAATTTGTGTGGTTTACTCCTTGTCAAGCAAAAGGTATGGGAAAATTCTTCCATAGTTGAGTTGATTGAATGGTTTTATGAAAATAAGTTTGGAGTGAAAAGGACTTGATTAGGGTTTCCTTTTCGAGAGTGTTTGAGTTAATGCTTCAAGGTTTTTTGGAATAAAGAGTTGTTAAAACCTTGTTTGATAAGCATTGTTGTTGAAGCCATTGGTTGTGTGAAGAATTTGAGTTAGAGTTTTGAAAAGAACATGAGTATCATTGTTATGTGAATATTGTTTTATGAGCATTGTTGTTGAAGTAAGTTGTTGTGCAAAGAACTTGAACTAGGGTTTGAAAAAAACATGAGTATTGTTATGTGATATTTGTTGTTGAGCATTGTTGGAAATATTTTGAGTTGGAGGTTATATGCTTGGACTAGGGTTTGTGAGAAAGGGGTGTTTCATTGAGTGATTGGTTGAGTAGATTTGGTTGAGCCTAGTCAAGTGATTGTAGTGACTGTTCAAGTTCCATAGAACAAACTATCCTATATTCTGATTTGAGTTGAGAAAGTGTTTAAGCATTGAGTTAAAACATATTGGGTCTCTAACAATTCACTTTATGTTTCTATGAGATTGGTTAAGTTTTGTGTGAGCTTATTGAGTAGATTTGGACAAGTTTTGTGTGGACTTATTGAGCATATTTGGACAAGTTCTGAGTGGACTTGTTGAGCAGATTTGAGCAAGTTATGAGTGGACTTGTTGAGAATATTTGATCAAGTTCTGAGTGGACTTGTTGAGTAGATTTGAGCAAGTTTTGAGTGGACTTGTTGAGCATATTTGAGCAAGTTCTGAGTGGACTTGTTGAGCAGATTTGAGTAAGTTATGAGTGGACCTATTGAGTAGATTTGAGCAAGTTCTAAGTGGACCTATTGAGAAAATTTGAGCAGGTTCTGAGTGGACCTATTGAGCAGATTTGAGTAGGTTCTAAGTGGACCTATTGAGCAGATTTGAGATAGAGCTTTGGAGGTGATAGAGCATAGAGGACAATAGTCTCTAGTGGATAGAGATCCATCAGCCAGGGTAGTGAGGATAGGTCTTCTGAGTGGGGACAAGAGTCTTTAGTGGAGAGAGATCCACAAGCTAGTGTAGTGGAGGCAGTAGTCTTCTAGAGGATCACTAGCTAGAGCGAGGAGAAGGAGTTCTCCTATGGATAGAGATCCATAAACTTGATTTAGGGGATCAACATCTCCTTTGGATAGAGGTCCATAAACATTGTAATAGGGAAGGATTCCCAAGAGATTGATTGAGAAAATTTTAGTAAAATATTTTCTTTGTGGAGTAGCCCACATTGGGTGAACCACATAAATTGTGGTGTCTCTATTGTGTATGGTGTTTTGTGCATTTCTTTGATTACTTATTGTTGATATTTCTATCTATACATTGCATAATATTTATTGGGAAAGAAAAGTAAAAAGTGGTCTTATACTGTTCACCTCCCTCTCAGTATAAGCTTGTGTTCTTCAATTGGTATTAGAGCGGGTTCCTTCAGAAGAGTTTAACAACTTGAAGGAAAAGCTAACAAGAAAACAATGGATCCTAAGGAGGTGTCCTCAAATAATTTAGCACCAGTATTTGATGGAAGTGACTATATGTATTGGAGTATGATGATGAAGATCTACCTGATGGCTCTTGGTAATGAAATTTGGGAATCAATGGAATTTGGATATGATCCCTTAATAAATCCTCCTATAGATAAGGAAGGTAATATTTTAAAAAACTATAATTCAAAAGCAATGAATGCACTTGTGAGAGGTTTGCGTAGAATAGAGTCTATGAAAGTTATGCATTGTAAAAATATAAAAGAGATGTGGGATAAATTACAAAATATATATGAAGGATATAAAACTATCAAGAAAGCAAATATGCGAAATCTCAAAGGACAACTTGAAGCATTAAGAATGAATGAAGAGGAAAATATTAGTGCTTATCTAATTTGAATTGATGAGGTTTTTAATGATATGCAAGGTCTTGGAATGAATATTGATGAATCAAATGTTTGTGATAAAGTCTTAAGAACTCTTCCAAAAAGATTCAATGAACATGTTTATGCTATAGAAGTATCAATGGATGGTGATACTTTGACAAGAGATAAATTTCTTGGTAACATTTGAGATAAGAACAAAATATCCTATTCCCTAGAAGGAAGCAACATTCAAAGCAATAAATAAGACAAAGGGTAAGAAGTCAGAATCAAGCAATGAGGAAGCTAATTATAGTAGAAGAGATAAAGATTCTAGAAAAGAGATCTAAGATCTATTAAGTGTTTCAATTGTGGAAAGTATGGACATTTTGCAACAGATTGTCAAGAACCTAAGAACAACAATGGTGAAGAAAAATAGGATCACAGGTACAAGGATTCAGAAAGATATAGGCATCAAAAGAAAAGCAAGGATGGACAAAATAGACAAGGAAATAAGTTCTTCCAAAGGCAAAAGAGGAGCTACTATGCGGATAAGGCAAGTAAGTACTCAAGTGATAGTGATGCTAGTTTTTTAGACAATGATAGAGATGAAGTCTTGTTTATGATTGAAGAAAAAGAGCAAGTTAAGAATAGGACTCCAGTAATTCTCAAGTTTTTTAGATGTGGTAACTTCAAATATCTTGAAGATGATTGTACAAGGAATGGTTATAGTTTCAGTGATGATGAATATGAAGATGCACTTGAAAAACCAGATGAAAATATTCTAATGGCATTAGAAGAAGAAGAAAGTGATCCTATAGAAGACAAGCCAATAGAAAATAAAGATGAGGACAAAGGTAAAAAAATAGAGGAATACTCAGAAAAGAATGGTTATGATCTCAAGGGAGAACTTATCTATGCCCTTGAAATGGTAAAGAAGGTAAGGAAGCAACACTCTAAACTTGAAATTCAGTTTAAAGAATGTGATGAAGAGAGAAGATTGCTTATAGAGGATTTAGAAAAATCAAAAGCTAAGGCAAAGAGGTTCAAAGATAAGTTAGAAGTAAATATCTTGGAATGTGAGAAGTTATCACAAGAAGTGGCACTACTAAGAGAATATTTAGAGGACTCCAAGATCAAGATGAAAGGGTTCAAAAATAGCTCAAAGAACTTGGATAAGTTCATCAAGATACAAAAGCCTACATCAAGAAAAACAAGTCTTGGATTTGAACAGGTTCAAAATAAATGGGAAGGAGAGTCAACTTCAAGTTTTGGAGGAGAAGAAACTTTAGATGAAGATACTTCAGAAAAAGATAGTGTAAAATATAGTGAGACATCAGAGGATGAGTTGGACAATAGAGAGTTCAACAAAAATAGGAATAATGCACAAAAAAGATACAGATGGAACAACAATAATAATAGGATACCAATGAGGTAAATACAAGGAAACTTCAATAGAATATGTTTTTCATGTCACAAGTTTGGGCACATGGCTTCACAGTGCAGGACACATGAAAGACAGGAATATGGGAACATATCACTTTTCCATGGGTATTGCTACTCATGTAATTAGTTTGGTCACAAGGCAATGAATTGCAGGGTTCATGACAGAAGAGGATATGGCTTCACTAGTAGAAATCCTAAGATATTTGCACCTCTAAGGAATAATAATATTAAGTGTTATAAGTGCAATAATGATGGTCACACAAAAAAGTGGTGTAGAGCAGATATTCCAAAAATAGGTATGAATAGAAATAGGAATAGGAATATGAATATGAAAAGGAACATGGATATGAATAGGAACATGAACAGAGACATGGATAGGAATGTATACATGGAAAAGAACATGGATATCGAAAGAAATAGTTAGAGGATTCAAAAAATTCAAAAATGAAGAGAAGAGGATAAAGGTAAAATAACAGTGCTTTCTAGGAGTAGAAATACTCCCACCCCATAATTAACCACCTCAAAAGGAGGTGGGGGAGGGGCTAAGCTAAGAGGCTCATTCTTAGCCCCGAGCCCCAAAGGTGACCCTTTGCCATTGATGTCAAAGGGGGAGAGATTTGAGTAATGGGGAGAGATTTGATATTTGAGAGAGCATTGAGCTAGGGGGAGCAGTGTCCCAAGGGGAGCAGAACAAAGGAAAGATCAAGTTTTTGGTAAAAATAATTTGGGTTGCCATCAATGACAAAGGGGGAGATTGTTGGACATTTTGAGTCCCTAAGTCAAAGTTGTCATTGATGTCACTAGATGAAGTCATCATTAATGTCAAGGAATTCAGCAAGAAATAAAGTCGTCAAAGTTGTCACTGATATCCAGGAAGAAGCTTCAACAATGCAGAAGTTAAAGGTAAAAGGGCTCCATAATATTTTAATATTATATGGGAGCATAAGTTAAAAGATTTTTTTATAAAAACCAAAGGAGGCATATTGCAAAGTTGTGCAATTAGAGAAGGCCCTAATAAAACCAAAGGTTTTATTAAATTAATTTATAATATTTAAATTTAAATAAATTTAAATCATTTATAAATTAATTCGAGCATCGACGTTGAATAAAGTTGGAGGAGCGTCGACGTGTTTGCATAAATGTGGAAAGGCTATATATACCATGCCTTAAAGGCATTCAAAATTATCCTTGCTTTGAAACGTGATTGCATGTGAATTGTGAAAGAGGAAGCTCATGAGAAAACAATGATTTCGTATTTCCTTGTGGCAGCGATTGGGAATAATTTGAAAGTGACAAAAATTTTGGAGCCAGTTAGGCAGTGTGGCCTAGTGGCAAGGAGGCATTGGCTAAAATGTTGAGGCATCTAGTGGCCTGCGTTTGAAACATGGTGGAAGTGTTTGCATTGTGTTGAAGAGCCAAGGGAAGGTGCATGTTTTTATCTTTGGCAGAGAAAGGAAGGTTCATAGAGCATGTTGTGCTCTCCACTTCCCAAACGAGCACTTAGCTCGAGCGGTGATTGGAGCTGCGGCTAAGGCGTTAGTCATGTGCTACATTGAGGGTTTGAATCCCTCCAAAGGCAAGGTATTAAATTTTTATTATTTTTAATATTTCCTAAAGTTTGGAGTTAAAAGGGTTGCTAGTTGGAAATAGTTGAAAGGGTTGCTACTTGGAAATTTGTGTTTGTTGGAAATTATTTTTGGAGTTATAAGGAGTTTGATTTTATTTTTAATAAAGTATTAAATTGTTATATTTGCATATTGGAGGAGTAAGACTTTAAGAGTGTTGATTTTATTTTTAAAGGGATTTTTGCCAAAATGATTATTATGAAGGTGTTGGATATTATTTTAAAGTTGGAGTGATAAGGTGTATTTTGTTTGATATCTTTTTGTATTGTGATTCATTGAGAAAATTATTATCTTCTAACCCTTGTTGAGATTGGCAAAGAAGTGATTGTGAGTGTGGCAAATTTGTGTGGTTTACTCCTTGTCAAGCAAAAGGTATGGGCAAATTCTTCCATAGTTGAGTTGATTGAATGGTTTTTTGAAAATAAGTTTGGAGTGAAAAGGACTTGATTAGGGTTTCCTTTTCGAGAGTGTTTGAGTTAATGCTTCAAGGTTTTTTGGAATAAAGAGTTGTTGTTAAAACCTTGTTTGATAAGAATTATTGTTGAAGTCATTGGTTGTGTGAATAATTTGAGTTAGAGTTTTGAAAATAACATGAGTATCATTGTTATGTGAAGATTGTTTTATGAGCATTGTTTTTGAAGTAAGTTGTTGTGCAAAGAACTTGAACTAGGGTTTGAAAATAACATGAGTATCATTGTTATGTGAGATTTGTTGTTGAGCATTGTTGGAAATATTTTGAGTTGGTGGTTATATGCTTGGACTAGGGTTTGTGAGAAAGGGGTGTTTCATTGAGTGATTGGTTGAGTAGATTTGGTTGAGCCTAGTCAAGTGGTTGTATGAAGTGATTGTTCAAGTTCCATAAAATAAACTATCCTATATTCTGATTTGAGTTGAGAAAGTGTTTGAGCATTGAGTTGGATTATATTGGGTCTCTAACAATTCACTTTATGTTTCTATGATATTATTTAAGTTTTGTTTGAGATTATTGAGCAGATTTGGGCAATTTCTTTGTGGACTTGTTGAGTAGATTTGGACAAGTTCTGTGTGGACTTGTTGAGTATATTTGGATAAGTTATGAATGTGGACTTGTTGAGCATATTTGAGCAAGTTCTGAGTGGACTTGTTGAGCAGATTTGAGCAAGTTCTGAGTGGACTTGTTGAGCATATTTGAGAAAGTTCTGAGTGGACTTGTTGAGCATATTTGAGCAAGTTCTATGTGGACTTGTTGAGTAGTTTTGAATAGGTTTTGAGTGGACCTATTGAGCATATTTGAGTAGGTTCTGAGTGGACCTATTGAGTAGATTTGAGTAGGTTCTGAGTGGACCTATTGAGCAGATTTGAGCAGGTTTTGAGTGGACCTATTGAGCAAATTTGAGATAGATCTTTGGAGGTGATAGAGCAGAGAGGATAGTAGTCTTTAGTGGATAGATATCCATCAGCCAGGGTAGTGAGGATAGGTCTTATGAGTGGGGATAAGAGTCTTCAATGGAGAGAGATCCACAAGATAGTGAAGTGGAGGTAGTAGTCTTCTAGAGGATCACCAACCAGAGTAGAGGAGAAGGAGTTCTCCTATGGATAGAGATCCATGAACTTGATTTAGGGGATCATCATATCCTTTGGATAGAGGTCCATAAACATTGTAATAGGGAAGGATTCCCAAGATATTGATTGAGAAAATTTTAGTAAAATATTTTCTCCGTGGAGTAGCCCACATTGGGTGAACCACGTAAATTGTGGTGTCTCTATTGTGTATGGTGTTTTGTGCATTGCTTTGATTATTGTTGTTGATATTTCTATCTATACATTGCATAATATTGATTGGGAAAGAAAAGTAAAAAGTGGTCTTATACTGTTCACCTCCCTCTTCGTATAAGCTTGTGTTCTTCAAAAAACAATAGAACAGTACAAAGACAACCAAAAAACAATGAAAAATAAACACAACCAAAACCTAAAAAATTAAGACCGAAAAGAAAAAAAAAATTCTGCTAGGGTTTGATGAATAAAAACTACTCTGTTAGGGTTTGATAAGGAAAAATAGTTCTACGGGAATGGCAGCAACTTTCGAAGGAGGTCTAAAAAATTGGAGGAATTTCATGATGGCTTTGGGTCTGTCACAAAGAGTGCATGCTCATGATGTTTTTTCATCTGAAAATGAATGGAAGGAACATTATTTACAAGTGCATGTCGGGAACCGCTTGTTAAAGAACAATCAATGTTTGGAACTATGTGAAGCCAAGCCGATTCTAGTGGTTCAATAAGACTTGGTGGTGAAATATGTGGAGTATCTAACCAAACATGCACTTATTGGAAAATTTTTGGGCATCCAAATTTCTCTCCCCTTTGTGGAGGCTTGGGTCAAGAAAAATTGGAATCCTGAAGGCGATGTGGAGGTGATGCTAAGTGCAAACAACTATTTTATGGTGGTTTTCTCTTGTATTGTAGATCGTAACAAATAATTTGAAGGGGGTCCTTATTTCTATAACCAAGTGGGACTCTTTCTTAAACATTGGAATGTGGGTTTCAACCTATTAGAGGAGCAACCGTTGCGGGTTCCAGTATGGGTTCGACTTCCATGGCTCCTGTTGGAATTCTGGAGAACTGATATTTTACATAAGATTACCCTTCTTCTTGGGAAGCCAGTTGGATCGTCACAACAAATATTAGATAAAAAGGTAATCTATGTCACCTGTATCTGTGTTGAAATTGATTTAAATAATCCTACTCCAGATTCTATTGAAATATAGTTTGGATCGACTACATGGGTTCAAAAACTTGACTATGAATATCTTCCATTTCATTGCCATATTTGTCATGAATATGGCCACCTGCAAAGAAAATGCCCTTAGTTTTGCCCACCTATGGCTTCAAATCCAGGGCCCTCTCAGTATGGACAAAGGTTGTATAAAGGAAAAGCCCCAATAAAGTAAGGGGAACATGATAAGGAAGGATTTGTTCTGGTAAAATCCTGAAACAAAGGATGAAGGGTAAACAGAGACCTTAAGGATAGCCAACTAGATGCTCTACTCAACCATTTTGAAATATTAGATGATCTTGATCAGTGCATGGAGATACCTAAAACTTCGCTACCTGATGCAAATATAACAGGGTCAAATCAGATGTCTCTTCTTGAGGTGGAACTTAAGGAATCAGATCTAGGGGGTTTAAAAAAAAAACAAAGGGCTTTGGATCTGAGTATAGGTGACATGGTTGGATCTAGACCTAGAAGGGAAACTATTTTATAATGTGGTACAAATTTATTTATGCACTCTCCTACTCAGGCACTGATGCAGTCATCCTTGGACTGCAAAAATCCTACGGTGTTGGGATTGCAGCAAAAAATAATTAAAAAAGTTTTTCGAATAAGAATATGAAGGTGGGTCAAAAGAAGGACCAGGATAAAATTAAGTTAATGAGGGAGACTTTGGTGGAGTAAGGCTTGGTGAGAACATTGGACTCCCATTTTTCTAACCCCCAAAAATTATTATCCTTTCATGGAATGTAAGGGGGTTGAAAAACATCCCCAGACAAAAAGTTGTTCGTGATTTGGTTCATGTACATTCTTCGGATGTGGTGTTTATTCAGGAGACTAAATTGGCTACTGATAGTATGTTAAATATTACTCCCAAGTTGTGGAGAAGAGGGTAATGCCACTGTATTGGTGCATGTGGATATGCTGGTGGCATCGCTTGTTTATGGGATCCGGTTAAGATATCCCCTCTTACTTGGATTTCCAGTAGATGGTCTATTTTTATGATTGAGCATGATAATGAATCTGGTGAAATCATCCTACTTACACATGTGTATGCTCCTATTGATTACAATGGTAAAGTGAATTTATGGGAGCACATTTGCTTTGTGAGAATTTTGGCTCCCCTATACCCGTGGATTTTCGTTGGAGACTTCAACTCTATCACTTGCTTGGAGGAGAAACATGGTGGGGTTGACCGTCTTGAGCCTTTTTATTTTGTCTTCAGTGCTCATATTTGGGCCCTGAATTTGGTTGACATTAAGCCAGATAATGGGATATTTACTTGGCATAATAGAAGGTGTGTGGAAGCTTCCATCTCAAAGAGGCTAGATAGGTTTTTGATATCCATTTATTGGATGGGTAATAACATAAGTGCTACTTCTATGATTCTGGAGGGTAGGGGATTTGATCATTGTCCTATCAAACTCTCTACTCTAGATTTAGGGCTAAAGAAGAATCCTTCCTTTAAGTTTCAACTTATGTGGCTTCATGATACTAAGCTTCATGATTTCATGCAAGGCTAGTGGACCAATGGAAAACCTCCTCATGGCACCACTATGTATTCCTTTATGAAGCGACTACAATTTGTAAAGCATAAATTGAAGAGATGGAATAGACTGAATTTTGGTAAAATTTCCTTGGCTAAGCTGGCAGATCTTAGGAGGGTGGAAGGAACTTCAAGGAATATTAGAGATCAGGGACTCACAAAGGAGCTTCTCGTTGAGGAATATGAGGCTGCGAAAGACCTTGTTGAATGGTGACTAAGGGAAGAAATTTTTGGAAACAAAAATCTCAAGTAGAATGGCTTCAGGAAGGGAATAGGAACACGACCTTCTTTTATAAATCAGTTAAGGCTCATCGTAATGGTAACCTGATTACCTCTCTTATGAATTCTCAAGGTGCCTTGCTCTCTTCTTTTAGGGATATTTCAAAAGAGACTAAGAGGTATTTTTCCTCTCTCTTCAAGGACTCCCTCTTAGATGATGAGAATGAAAAGTTTATTCTAAACTGTATTCCATCGATTTTTTCTAGAGAGATGAATGAGAACTTGATGGGTCCAATTTCCCTTGAGGAGTTGGAAAATGTTGTATTCAAGATGAAAAAAGGAAAATCCCCAGGTCTATATGGATTTCAGATTGATTTTTATCAGGAGTTTTGAGATTTAATCAAATTTTTTCTTTTGGAGGTGGTCCATGAGTCCCAAAAGAACAAACAAATGCTAAGGGCCCTAAATGCTACCTTTGTGGTTTTTATTCCCAAAAAAGAGGGAGCAAATTCCTTGGATATGTTAAGGCCTATTACTATTTGCAATGTTATGTATAAGATCATCACAAAGATTATTGCTGAGAGGTTGAAGATATGGTTGAGAAAAATCATATCTGAGGAGCAAGGAGGGTTTTTTGTTGGACGACAAATCTTGTATGGAGTTGTTATTACTATAGAAGCTATTCACTCAATGGAAAATTCTAAGGAGAAAACTATGTTCATTAAGTTGGACATGGCCAAAGCCTATGATCGGTTCAGGTCCTTTCTTCAAAAAGTTCTTACTACTTTTGGATTTGAGGAGGAATGGATTAGATTGGTGATGAGTTGTGTTTCTTCTTCCTCATTCTCTGTTCTTGTTAATAATGAGCCATCAGAGCTATTTGAGGCCTCAAGGAGATTGATGTAAGGAGATCCTTTATCTTCTTATTTGTTTATCATTATGGCAAAAGGGTTGGAAATATTGCTCAAGTCTCAAGTTAGACATGGTCTCATTCAGGGGTGGAAGTGGGATAGTAGTTTGCCACCTCTTTCCCACCTTCAATTTGTTGATGATATTTATTTTTTGGAAGTTGCCACTATCATGGAAGCTGGAAATATTAGATAGTCTCTTGACATATATCTTGGTGCTTCTGGATAGTTGATTAATGAGTACAAATCTTCTATTTTCTTCTTCAATACCCCTCCTCTTATTCAATCCAGGATTTCTCGTATTCTAAGATTCCAGGTCAGAACTCCCCCATTCATTTATCTTAGAATTCTAATTTCATCTCATCCTCTACCTAGATTTTCTTGGAAGTCTATGCTTGATAAGTTTAGAAGGAAGGTGAATCACTGGACTATTAGATGGCTATCCACTACAGGTAGAGTGTTGCTTTTAAAACCTATTGTTCAAGCTTTACCCATTTATAGATGTTTTACAGAAATAGCTCCCTCTCATTTCATCAAGGACATGGATTCTTTGTCAAGATAGATTTTATGGTCTAGAAAAATTGATTAATCTAAATGGATTTTGGTTAGGTGGGATTCCATATGTAGTCCAGTTCAAGAGGGAGGCCTTGAGTTGTGACAAACAACTCTTTTTGGGCAGGCTTTGGATGCAAAACTTTATTAGAGATGGCGTACCTCTCAAGATCAGATTTGGGCTAAAATATTATCTTGTAAATACTTGAGAGGTGTTTTTGAGGCTGAGATACCTAGAGTCGGCTTGGTTGGGAAAGGTTCAGTTATCTAGGACACTCTTAAAAGAGGATATAATTTAATCAAGCATGGTTTGTTTTGGATTTTCAATCAAGGATTATATGCTTTTTTTTGGGAGGATTCTTGGGATGGCCACCCTCCTATCTTGAATCAATATCTCAAGTTATGTTCCCTAAGCATTTTTTTCTTGGAATCAAGTTGGTATCATGTGGAGGAATTTAAAAAAATCTAGTATTATAGAAATATGGAGATGTACAGATGGAAATATCCACAGGAATGGCCCTAGGGGGTACTAGCTAAGGATAGAGAGGTGCTTTCTCTTATTATTATAGGGAGGCCCTATTCTTCATTGATGAGTAAAGATATTTTGGCTTGGAACCCTGATCCCAAGGGGACCTACTCGGTAGCCTATCGTTATCAGGTTCTTGATAAGCAAAAGTACGGGAGTCTTCCTCCCACCTAGTGAAAAAAGGTGTGGAACAAATTTGCTTGGTCGAAATGTAACTTCTTTCTCTAGCTGGTAGCTCATAATAAATGCCTCACTTGGGATAATGTGAGGAAAATGGGATTTTAGGGTCCCTCTTTTTGTGTCCTTTGCGGTAAGAATGAGGATGACTCTTCTCATTTATTTTTCCAATGCTCCTTTGTCAGAGACATTTGGCACCATTGGTGGAGCGACTGGAACCATCCATGTTTTCATGTGTTGTCCCTGGTGGAGTTTTGGAGTAGTCTGGGTAGACCTCTGGCTAAGGCCCCCTTCCTTTGGGTGGCTTAGAATTTGGGCCCTTCTTGCATCATCTGGAATATTTGGCTCGAATGGAACTATCGCATATTTTAGGGCAATCATTTGGTTGTTCAACAGATCTAGAAAAGGATCCTGTGTATGGTTTAGGAAACCATCCATAGCAAATGTGATGTGGACCCTCTTTTGGATTCTAAGGAGGAGAAGGTACAACAAGCCCTTGGTCTCTTTGGGGATGGTGTGAAATCTTCTAGCCCTAGTAGGGTTCCTTAGCTCAGCAAGAAGGTTAGGAGAGATGGTAGGTGGAGGCCACCCCCTAAAGGAGTTTTAAAAATTAATATTTATGGATAATATAGGGGCAATCCTGGAGATTCTAGCATTGGAAGTGTTGGGAGAGATTCTATTGGTGGTGTTAGTTTTTTCTTTTCCATTTATAAAGGTGTTCACTCCAACAATTTTATGGAAACTCTTGCAATTCTTAAGGCCTTGCAGAGGGGGTTTTATCTTGGCTGGCATAGGATTATTTGCGAGTCTGACTCTAAAATTATGGCTAATATTTTAAACAGTAAAAGGGTGGAGGAAGTTAATTGTAATTTGGCCTTTGTAGTCATTCAGATTCTCAGAATAAATGAAGAGATCGAATTTATATCCTTCGTGCACATTCCAAGGGAATGGAATATGGTTGATGATTGCCTAGAAAAAAGGTCTTCTGAGCGGTTGGATCCTTGGATTATTGATAACTGGGAGAGTCTTTCATCTGGGGACTCTCAATGCCTATGGGAATTGATCCACAAGGATGTACAAACTTAACGTGGTTTTTTCTTATTGTCTTATTTGGGTGTCAATATTGTCTAGTGGTTTTAGTCTTTTTGGCTATTTATTTGAGTCTTGGTTGGAAGCTCAGTTGTACTTTGTAATTGAGGCTTTTTATCAATAAAATTTTACCCCTTTATTTAAAAAAAACCTAAAAAATTAAAAATTATAAAATAAAAATAAAAATAAAAAACAACCAACAACAGATAATAAACAAAAACAAAAACATATTAACACAAACAAACAAAAACACAAGAACACGAATGACAAAAACACAAGAACAGTTAAAAAAACATAAAAAAACACAAAACACTAAAAACACAAGAACAACAAAAAACAACACAAAGAACATGAAAACAAAACAAAACAAAATAACACACACCTTAAAAACCTAAACAAAAAAAAGAAAAGAAAAAAGAAAAAAAATGAACATAACAATGACCTTTCTAGACCAGAAGACATTTAAGGCAAGAATAAATGGAGGAAACAAAATAAAGAATAGATTGAGCTAGAGAACTAAAATAATCTGAGTGAACCAAAGAGAAGCAAAAAAAAAGCAAGAAGAAACTAGGTACCTTCAGAACTGGAGCCATCCAAAGAAATGATATAAATAAGATCTTCCCTAATTTGTGAAGCCCACCATCTAGGAGGGTAGCCATAACAAGTAAGATCACCTTTGTCCAAAGCCCAATTAGCTAAAGCATCAGCACTCTTATTTTGATCTTCGACCACATGATTGTAATTTGTAATCAACTTTCAAAAATCCCATCTAGATTAATTGAATCTTCTAAAAAAAAAAATTATTCTCCAATCAACCTTATGATTCTTAGGAGTCTTCAAAGGATTAATCATGATTTGATAGTCAAACTCAACTAACACATTTTCCCATACAACCTTAGTAGCCTCTTGAAAGCCTCTGAGGATACCATACCCCTCAATAAGGTTATTGGAAAGAATACCCAAATTCTCAACAAAAGTAAAAACTAGGGAGCCATCTAAAAGTCTGCCAATTCCTCCCGCACTGGATTTTCCAAGGTTCCCTCTAGAGGCACCATCAGTATTGAATTTTCCAAAATTCTTAGGAGGAGATTGCCAATTTCTTGTTATATCCATCTTACAAATACTCACATTCCCTTTAAGTTGGTTGCTCTTAGAATATTTAATCTTCAATATTTGCATCACTTGATCCCATCTTTGGTGGGAGTTTTGGGGGTGATTAAGGAGTTGATGGACTGATTCAACTAAGTTGGTTATGGTATTTTGCCAAATATAGTAACTATCCTTCCTATCTTGATTAAAAATTTGGTTGTTCCTTTTATTCCAGATATTCCAAAGAATAATGGTAGAACCCATCCAAACTAACTGCCTAATAAAATGATCAACACCCTCTTGCTTAGGCCAATCCCTTAAAAGTTGTTCAAAAGTAAAAAAATTGGACCACTGTAAGCCAAGTAAAGTGGCCATTATCCTCCATAGCTTAGAGGCTAAAGTACACTCAATAAAAATATGGCTGAGAGTTTCTACATTCTCTTCACACATTTCACATCTAAAAGGGCCATGAAAACCATGCTTCATAAGTTGCTCACCAGTAAGCACCCTACGATGCAATAAAAGCCATGTAAAGAACCTCACCTTAGGCCAAATATTTTGAGCCCACAACTGAGAAAATATGTCAGAAGATTGGTTGGGATTATTATGGCATAAGTTCAAATAACCTTGAGCAACTGAATAATCACCCTTAGTAGTGTTGTTCCAACCAAAACAATCTTTTTCATGGGACCAAGAGAGAGATCTCATATGAAGGATGCCTTGGATATCTTGTATTTGCCTTTCTGGGATTTGAATAGGCAAATCCTCAATAGGTATCCAATATCTACCAACCTTTGAATTACCAATATGGTACCGACGGTAATTAGCCACCTTTTTCCAGTTAGCTCAGTGAATCTCCTCCATCCAAGGTCTCCAATCGAAAAACAAAGTTATCAAAGACTTGTGACCATCCCAAGAATCTATCAAAAAATTTACCTATTGACCATTATGAATGATCCAAAATAATTTTTTTTTATCAAATCCTCACTAGTCTTAAGAACTGCTAAAATGGGAGAACCTTTGGTAGGAAGTTGATAGCAAACAAGGTCTTCAGGACTTTTGTTCTCAGCATATTTAGCATGAATATTATTGGCCCAAAGAGTATTGGGGTTATGCAACATCCTCCAATATAATTTAGTAGTTAAAGCTTTGTTTTTATTAATAAAATACTAGAATCCTAACCCCCTTCATTCTTAGGAAGACATAAAGTGTCCCATTTTACCAAGGCCCATTTTCTTTTCTCCTTAGTACAACTCCAAAGGAATCGATGACTGATTTGATCCAGTTCTCGAAGAACAACCTTTGGGATATTCAAAATGAAAGATACATAAATATGAATATCTTGAAGGACTGATTTTACCAAGGTGATTATACCCCCAAAATAAATCCACTTGTTGGTCCACTTTCCAATTTTCTTCTTGACTTTGTCCAACAACCAATTCCAATATTTATTTTTATACCTTTTAATATTGATGGGAATACCTAAATAAGTGATTGGAAGGGAGGTCTTCTTATTTTTTAATTTATCCAAGACCATGGATTCCTGTCTGGCATAGCAGTGAAATAAAATAACTTTAGATTTGTCTTCATTGATCAATTGCCCAGTAGCCTTAGAAAAATAGCTAATGATTTGCTTAATATTAGAAGCTTCCTTAACTGTAGCTTTAACTAAGAGTATAGTCATCCACAAATTGAATATGAGATATATATCTAGCTCCATGAGCAATAATAACTCCCTCAAGGGTTTTGTTTTCCCTCTTTTTGGTTATAGTCCTACACAAGCATTCAACAAGAATGATGAATAAATAAGGGTATAGCGGATCACCTTGCCTAATACCTCTGGAAGCTGGGAACAACTGAGAAGGTATACCATTGATAATAACTAAGTATTAAACTAAAGAGATACATCTCATAATCCAATCCATCCAATTCTTAGAGAAACTAAATTGCCTCGAAACTTTGATAAGGAAGTGCCAATCCACTATGTCATAAGCTTTGGATAAGTCTTACTAAATGAACATGGAAGGATATTTTTGCATATCCATGGAATGGGTGGATTCCTGAGCAAGAACTATCTCATATACTAATTGATTCCATTCCACATAACCCCCTTGCTCAGGGGAAATAATATTATGCAAAAGAGGCTTCAACCTTTCTGCCATGATCTTAGTAATGATTTTGAGAACATTACATAAAGAAATAGGTCTAAAAGCTGAGATATGATCAACCTCTTGAGCTTTTGGAACAAGAGTAATATAAGTTTTATTAATAACCTTAAAAATTTCTTTGGATTTCCTGGCTTCTTCCACCACCTCTAATAAATCAGCATGAAAGATATCCCAGAACTCTTGGTAGAACTCAATGAAAAAACCATCAGGACCTAGGGTTTTCCCTTTTTACATTTTAAAAACTACCTGTTGAAGCTCATTGATAGTAATAGGTGTTGGAAGTTAAAAAGGGTTATTCTATCCTTACCTTTTACCCCATTGGACGACATCCTAGTCAGCACAGTGGATGACAATGTGGACGACACATTGGATGACATCTTTGGGCGGCAAGGATATTTAGATTACAATTTTAATTTGTTTTCTCTTCTCCTACCTTAATTCTCGCTAACCATATGTTAGCACCTTATATAATGCATTGTATTTTTCTCTGATTAATTTAATGAGCATTTGGAATTTACACCTGGTATCAGAGCGCAGAAGTTTGGGAGCTGAGCAGACAGGATCTGAGGAAGGTAAGGTTTTTGAGGATACTGATTTGACTAATTTGGCTCAACTTTCGAGGCATGAGGTGGCTCAATTTTTGAGGTGAGGATCTATTCGAGGCCAATGATAAGGGTCTATTCGAATCCAGCGAGGACCTGGATCTAATGTGCCTCAAAACTTGAGGTGGACTAGGAGGGCCCGTAGGCTCGAAACCCGAGGCGGACCAGGAAGGCCCGTAGGCTCGAAACCCGAGGCGGACCAGGAGGGCCCGCAAGCTCGAAACCCGAGGGATCTGAATGATTGGACATCGGAGGACACATGGCAGCTACTAAGCGAAGGATGTGTGGCAATGACTGAGCAGAGAACAATGTGGGAGATTGTCTGATGTGGATGACTACAAGGTGACACGTGGCAACTACTAAGCAGAGGATAACATGGCGGTTTGGCTGGTCGTGAACGCGACGTGGCAAGGAGGGATTGGAAGGTGACGTGGCAAGGAGCGATTTGAACGCGACGTGGCAAAAGGGGCAAGGGCCGATTGCCCGAAGGCAATCGACAAGCATTGTGCGCGCCCAAGGTAATATACACCTCTCAGTGCCTATTCCCAGTGAATGTGGGACAAAAGAATTTCTTTTTTTTTAATTGCCAAACGCGTCGTGTGGTTTAAGTAGAAGCTAGTCCTTGTTAATACCAAACCCGGATTGTAGCTCGAGTGGCAAAGGAGGTGTTTGGCATTCGAATGGTCGCATGTTTGAATCCAAGTGACATTTTTTTTGTGTTGAGGTGTTTAGCATTCGAGTGGTCGCGTCGAGGAATTATTTAAGGCATGAGAATGCCTTGGAAATGCTAAAGTTGGTATAGTCGAATTGGCTTAGTTGCTCTCCATAGGTTGTGAGTTCGACTCGTGGATGAAAGCAAATTTTTTTAAAAAGTTTATTTCATTATTTTTTTAAAAGTTATTTAATAAAGTTATTTAATAATTAAAAATATATTGCTTTTTTTAAATTTTTTAAAGGAAAGCAATTTTTTTTATTATTAGATGACAAGTTATTATAATAGCTTTTTAAAAATTATTTTTTGAAAGTAAACTATAAATTTTTTTTTTTTTGAGAACATTGCCTAAGAGGCAATTTTTTGTAAAAGAGGGAGCATTACACCTGATTCAAGGAATCAATATTGTGGTGGAAAAATATTTTGTAATAGCCCATAAGGCTTTAAAAACTGGAAATTTTTCCTTTTGTAACAAGCCTGAGAGGCTTAAAATTTCTTTGTAAGAGAGGCAAAATAAAACTTGAAATTGTAAAGGCACATAGATGATATGATCAAGTGGGTGTTATCATGCCCTATGTTCTCTTTTGGTAAGAGAAAATGCTGAAAATTTTGATGAAAAAGTGCAAACTTATGGGCTACATATTGTGTTTAGTCAGTTGCAGAACGTAGTAATAGCACATCAGAGACATCCGGATTCAAGGTACGAGGTAGAATCTGAGGATAACTCATTTGGTAGTAGATTTGAACAATCGGAATCTGCACCACAAGCACCAGTAAATCCACAATTCAGCAATAATGACTCCATTGAAATTCTAGAACCTGAATCTCCAGAGATAATCTTGATCAACGACGACGAAGAACATATAGCAGACAATTTTGTGAATCAAGTGATAGAAGCATCATGGAAAGAAGATCAATCTATCAGTGAAAGGGTGAATCAATCCAGACTTGACCTCAATTTGTAATTTCTTTTTCTTCTTCTTTCTTCCTTCTTCGAAAAGTAGAGTGCTTTATTGTAACAGAGAAATAAAGAGTGTTTTTTTTTAGTTTATAGCAGCTATGGCCTCACATAACAATTTACCTATTCCAGAATTCGACGGATATGATTACGAATACTGGTGTATCAAAATGATGACCTTACTCATAGGAAAAGGTTTGTGGGATATAGTGGAAGAGGGTTACATAGAACCCTCAGATTGGGCAACATTAAGTGTCGTAGATAAGAAAACAAGAAAAGAAGGACAAAAGAGCAACTCTTTTGCTCTTTATCATCTCCAAGCAACATTGGAGAAGAGTATATTCCCTAGAATAGTCGCTTGTACAATTGCACAAGCTGCATGGAAAGCTTTGAAAGACGGATTCTAGGGAAGTGATCAAGTGAAGCAAGTGAGGCTTCAAACTTTGAAACGAGATTTTGAAAATCTCAAAATGAAAGAAGACAAAAAAATAGGTGACTAATGTGTCAGAGTCAAGGTAGTAGTTGATAAAATGGTTACTCTTGGTGAGGAAATTAAGCCTGAAACAATTGTAACGAAAGTGTTGCGAACACTTCCACAAATATGGAATCACATAGCCATAATCATAGAAGAGTCAAAAGATCTTTCCACTTTAACATTTGATGCATTAATCGGGTCGTTAATGTCTCATGAAGAGAGATTACATGAATCTCCTTCAACCAGCTATGGAGGCGATGATAAAGCCTTCACATCCAATGAAAATGTTGGAAGAGGACGTGGAAGAGGTCAAGGCAAAGGTCAAAGAAGAGGAAGAGGCAGAGGCAATCAGAACAGAGGAGGCAATTCCAACAGAGGAGGCAATCAGAACAGAGGTGGAAACCAAAATAGAGGTGGAAATCCAGGATGAAGTGGAAATCAAGGGCGAGGAAGTGACAAGTCCAAAAATGCTTGTTTCAACTGTGGCAAACCAGGTCACTTTGCTTGTGAATGTTGGTCAAAATCTTCTCAAGGCAGCAGCAGTCAATATGGAAATTATGGTGAAGAAGATGAAACTTCTAATATTTTTCGTTCTTAGGGACAATCATAAAAAAATCTAAATGATATATGGATTTTGGATGCTGGTTGCTCCAACCATATGAGTGGCAAAGAAGAACTCTTTGCTACAATGGATTCCACTTACAAATCCCGAATCAAGTTAGGGGATTATATAGCTTTGCAAGTCGAAGGCATTGGAGCCATGGAGGTTCCAACAAAAGAAGGCATAAAGAAAGTGAATGACATCTACTACACTCCAAAGCTTCTATACAATCTGCTAAGCATTGGGCAAATGATGGAGAATAATTACAAACTTGTTTTTGATGAAGGAAAATGTATCATTCTTGATAAAAATAATTGTAATCGTGTCATCACACAAGTACCAATGACCAAGAATAGATTGTTTCCCCTCAAGTTTGGAGAGCCAGGGGGAGCTCAACTTGCAAATGTAGCTATAGCTAATCCAAGTGTGCTTTGGCACTTGCGATATGGTCACCTTAATTCAGCCAGCTTGAAGTTGCTAACTTCTCAAGCTATGGTGACAGGACTTCCCAAAATCAACGAACAAAAGGAGGTCTATGAAGGATGTGCTTTGGGAAAGAACTCAAGGTCAAATTTTCCAAAAGGACAAGCGTGGAGAGCCAACTATCCACTTCAGTTAGTGCATTCGGACATTTGTGGTCCAATGCAAACAAAGAGTATCGAAAACAATTCCTATTTTCTCACTTTCATAGATGATTTCTCTAGAATGTGCTGGATTTATTTCTTGAAACATAAAGATGAAGCTTTTGATTGCTTCATAGATTTCAGAAACAATGTAGAGAAACAAAGTGAGTTTTATGTAAAATGTCTTAGGACAAACCGAGGAGGTGAGTACTCCTCAAAAAAATTTTTGAAATATTGTAAAGCAAGTGGGATCAAAAGGCAATTCACCACTGCCTATACCCCACAACAAAATGGTGTGGCAGAGAGAAAGAACCGCACCATAGTAGAGATGGCGAGAAGGATGCTTCATACTAAGCATCTAACTAATATGTATTGGGTTGATGCTATAAGAACCAGTGTATACATTCTAAATAGGAGTCCGACTTCTAGTTTAGATGGAATCACTCCTTATGAGGGGTGGTATGGAAAGAAACCAAATGTAAAGCATTTCAAAGTTTTTGGTTCTTTAGCATATGCACACATTCCTGATGAGAAAAGGAAGAAGCTTGATCCCAAAAGTCAAGCTTGTATTTTTGTAGGGTATTGTGAGTCTACCAAAGCATATAGACTCTACAATCCAAAGACACATAAAATTGCACTTTCCAGGGATGTAATCTTTGATGAAGGGGGAGAATGGGGTCATCAAAGATTTTTTGTAGATGATGAATCCCAAGATGTAAGTTCTTCACAAATACAGCAGGTGCCTCCTAAGAAAAACAAAGGTACACCTCCTCCAAGCCCAAGCAGGAGTACTACATCAAGTACATCAGCCGCCACTCCAAATCCTTCTCCACAATGATTAGTAAGTTCTTCACTGATGGACATTGATTCTCCATAAATAGGAAAAAGAACATTACATCATTAGCCATATTTTCAAATGTTGGATCAAAATTTCCAGAAAAGATACACTAGAAGCCAAGCTAGTGAAATGAGTTCAGTTTTGTAGAAACTTGAAAATTTGCATATGTATGGGGATGATGACTCCCAAGATCCTAAGGGATATGTAGTTAATTATACTTTATTAACTAGTACATAGCTAGAACCATCTAGCTATGAGAAGGCTTGTACTCATAATGTATGGAAAGAAGCCATGAAAGAGGAAATAACCTCTATAAAAAATAATGATACATGGGAGCTAGTAAAGTTGCCCAAAGGAAAAAAATGTGTTGGATGTAAATGGGTCTACAAGACCAAATTCAATGCTAATGGAAGCATTGAGAGGCACAAGGTGAGACTTGTAGCAAAAGGTTTTACTCAAAAATTTGGCATAGTCTGGCATTGACTATGAGGAAAACTTTTCTCCTGTTGCAATATAGGAAACAATTAGATTTGTTCTTTCCTTAATTGCCCACAAAGGATGGAACATTCAACACATGGATGTGAAAAGTGTTAGCGTACTTACTATTTGTCTCTATTGTTTTGTTAAGACTACTGTTACAACTTCTGTAACAGAGTTCAGTACGCCGGTGTGCTATTCCCGGCAATGGTTGTATTATTTAAACTATGCTGATTAATACAAATCTAGTTCGCTGGTTTTCTACATGGCATCAGAGCCAGTGGCGTAGAGGGAGAGGTTGGAGGCGGACGACAGTTGCCGGAAAATAATCTGCTGCGCATTTTTTTTCTTCCGAACGCCATTATTTTATCGTGCAATTTTTTTTCTCCGTCGCGCAGAAGCAGCCGAGGAGCGAAATAAAAAAAAAAAAAACTCCGCGCATAGAAGCAGCGGAGGCGTCCAGGAGGGACACGACGTCCGCAGAACGCAGACGTCACGCCTGCGCAGAGCGCAGACGAGCTGCGTCCACGTCCTGCAGCCTGCGCAGGACGCAAACGTCACGCCTGCGCAGAGCGCAGACGTCACAGTCTGCCTGCGCAGAGCGGCAGGCTGCAGTCCTGCACGTGGGACGGGGCTGCGAGAAGGGAGCAGCCCTCGGCTCCGCCCCCCCCCCGGCGGCGGTGGAGGGCGCACTCCCCAACGCTCCCCCCCTCCCCCGCGGGCCCGCGCGAGGGAATTTTAAATCCCTCCTCGCGCGGGAAATTTGCGGGGGTATAAACCCCCCCCCACGCTGCGCAGACGCACGCGCAGGTGGCAGGGAAGAAGGGCGAGACTGCACAGCCCCCCCCGGGAAATTTGCCGCTGCCACCGGATTTTTTTTGAAAAAAAAAAAAAAAAGGTGCTTGCGGACGCGGAGGGAGGTGCCGAGCGGACCGCTGCTCGCGGACGCAGAGGGAAGGCCCGGGAATCGGCGGGTGATTTTTTCCAAGCGCGCGACCCAGGGAACCGGAAGCCGAGACCGCGTTGCAGAGGAGAAGCAGCGGGGTGTTGAAAAGGGAGGTGGCTTACTGATCATTTCGGATCAGCCCGCAAGCTCACTTGGCAGTGAGTTGTGCGGTAAGGCTCAGGGAGCCTGCAGGTCGGGGGTTCAAATCCCGCCGACTCCCCTCAGGTATATTTTTTTTTCAAAGTCATTTTTAATTATTATTATTTTTAATTAAAATTTTTAATTTTAATTTTTTTAATATAGTTTTAAACTTTATAAATTAAAATTTAATTTTAATTTATTTTTTCTAAAGTTTTTAAAACTATATAAATTGAAATTATTTATTTTAATTTTAAATAAATAATGATTATAAAAATGCTTTGTTAAAGAAAGCCTTTTAAGGGGGGATATTTTTTCAAAAAATCAAAGGGGGATTGAGAGTAATTTTATGAAAAATAGCAATTTGGCATTGTAAAAGGTGCATTTTCGACTTGTGACCGACACCTTGTGGGTTATTCTTGTGGGCAATTTTTTTTTGTTGTATGTTGCATATTTCATTTTTGCACTATAACATTAAAAATTAAAATCAAAACACTCCCTAAGTCCCCGGAATATAAAACCCATCTGTGCAATTTTATTGCCTTTGCGGCGTTCGGTATTTGCGATACCTACGCCGGCACTTACAGGTAAAGCTGTCGTGATTTGGCTACTGTATCCGCCGCCTAATATAGTTGCTATAACGACGTCTGAGCTTGTTCTCTATAAATCGTCGGGGAGGAATAAGTACGCCATTTTTGCATTTTTTTACTCCATCCACTACCCTTTATCGCACTTGTGTTTAGGCGTAAATCTTGACGAAGTATTCTTCATAGTGTTTAGGGGAAGTTACGCCCCACGCATGAGAAGAATCTTCTATGGTAGGTGCCATCAACAAGGCGATTCCCTTTGAGTACCGCTTATGTTCCACGTATCGTATGATCTCTAAAATTCACCTATAGTCTCCCTCACGTAAGGGCGGGTGATTTTTTGTTGATCTTTCTAAATACCTATAGTTTCCCTCACGTAAGGGCGGGTATTTTGTACGGTATATTGGCCTAGCAAAAGGTATATCGAAAGGGGGACCAATTTGGTGATATAAGGAACCTTCACTATGGCCGTTGTTGCAAAGTTGATGGTCGATCCGCATCGGTTATTGAAAGGTCCAAATTATACACCATGGAAACATAAGATGAAGGCAATTCTCCAAATGGAAGATTTGTGGGATATTGTTCTTGGAGTAGCAACCGAGGCCTTCACCAACAGCGGGATCCACGAGGTCCTTCGACCAGATCAGATTGCTTTTGACAAGAAAGACAGTAGAGCAAAGGTGCTCATTTTGTTTGTTGTTTCAGATGAAGTGCAACCTCATATAGCTGACAAAGCAAGTGGTAAAGAGGCATGGGATGCCCTTAGAACCATCTATGAGGGGAAGAATGAATCCACCATTCTTCATCTTCAACAACAACTTCATAACTTGAGTTTGAGGCGAGGGTGAAACAGTTGAACTCTTTACGTGCGAGTGTCTGAGTTGAAAGAGAAATTGAGTTCTCTCGGAGATACTGTGGATGAAAAGCTTCTCATTTCACTTGTGATGAGAGCTTTACCTTCTTCATTTGATATGTTGATAACCTCCATCCAGGTGTCTCAACGACAAATTACCTACATCGAGTTGGTCAATCTGCTCCAACAACAGGAGGCACGCCAACTTCACAAGGATGATTCTTCCAATACAGCCCTATACACCAAGAGGCAGGGTTCTAGGAAGAAAGGTAATGGGCAAAAAGGAGGCAACTTTCAGAAAGGAGGAAATTCTCAACAGGATACGAAAGGAAAAGGCAAACAACCTCAAGAGAAGAAGAGGTGGTGCAAGATCCGTGAGAAAGACAACCATGACACCAACGAGGTGTTGGCATAAGAACAAGCGAAAGGCCAAAACAAACCACAAAATAAGAACAAGCAACCCCAGGTGAATGTTGTTGTTGAAGAATATGACTCAGATTATGAATGGGCACACAAGGTGCTCATGACTACCACAGATTCCACAGAGAGGGATCCTATTTGGTATGTCGATTATGGAGCTAGTAAACATATGACTGGCGACAGATCGTGGTTTGAATCATTTGTGGCCAAAGAGGGCAAACCTGTCACAATTGCTGATGATAAAACCTACAGGGTTCAGGGAGAGGGTACAGTTTCAGTCACTCTTCCTGATGGCAAGTGTCAGATTGACAAGGTCCTCTATGTTTCGGGATTGGCCAACAATTTGTTGTCAGTGACACAAATCCTGGACAGAAATATGGTTGTCAACTTTCGTGTTGAGAATGGAAAGAAGTGTTGTACAATTACCAGGAAGGGTAAGCAGATTGCAATAGCTTCATATAAGCATGGCTTATTTGCACTAGATGCTATCTCTACTCCACATGTTGCCATGACTGTCTCTACCAAGGAGGCAACTTCCCTATGGCACAAGAGATATGGGCATCTTAGTTATGGCTACTTACTTGAGCTCAGCAAGTATGAGATGGTAAAGGGTCTTCCTTCCCTTTCTGCCACATTGCCGGTGTGCTCGGTTGCTTGGCGGGGAAAGCGACATAGAGTACCATTTGAGAAGAGCTCTACAAGAGCAAGAAAACCTCTGGAGCTAATTCACACCGATCTATGCGGTCCTTTCACACCCAACGGTGTTGGAGGGAAGAGGTACTTTCAGTTATTCGTAGATGACTACTCACGAAAGATGTGGGTTTTCTTTCTCAAACTGAAATCTGAAGCTTTTGCATTCTTCCGGCGAGTTCAAGAAATCCGTTGAGAAGGAGTCGGGGGCTTCTATCAAAACCCTCCGCTCGGATCGAGGGGGAGAGTTTACCTCTAATGAATTTTCTTGCATTCCTAGATAAGCATGGGATCAAGAGACGGTTAACAACTGCCTATACTCCTCGGCAGAATGGAGTTGCTTGAGAGAAGGAACCGTTCTATCATGGAAATGGTTCGTTGTATGCTCACGGGAGCTACTCTTGGGCAACAATATTGGGCGAGAAGTCTGTCACCACTGCAGTGTATCTTTTGAATAGGGCACCCACAAAGGCCCTAAAAGGAATGACTCCACAGGAAGCATGGAGTGGTCGAAAACCCTCCATATCTCATCTACGTATTTTTGGATGTCAAGCTTTCATGCACATACCGAAAGAAAAAAGGAAGAAGCTAGATGAGAAAACATTGAGATGTATTTTTCTTGGATATTCTGAGCAATCTAAAGGATATCGGTTGATAGATCCTTTGACCAAGAAAATTCATATCAGCGAGAGATGTTGTCTTTGATGAAGCTTTCACATCACAGAGCACATCTACGAGTACACCAGGATATTGTGGAAACTAAGGAAGAGGAGATTCCTTCGTCAACACGAGACAGGGAGGTCCTTCTACATCTTCTTCACCACCACCGAAGAAGAATCCTAAATGGTGTACAAATACAATCGAGAGATGCAAATTTATCCACTCCTCCCAATTTGAATTTGGATAGACCTCGTACACGCGGTATGGCTCAAAAGGAAAGAGAAGCCGAGAAGCTGGTGAGGTTGATGATCTTTGTCAATCTTTTGAGGAACTTTCCGTGACTCCAAGTAGAGAAGTTGAGGATATGGATATTGATGATGACGGGGCATTCATGTCTACCATAGATAGTCTTGAACCTGCATCGGTGCAAGATGCTCTTAGTGAGCCTCGGTGGAAGGCCGCTATGGATACGAGTATGAGTCTCCGATGAAAAATAAAACTTGGAAGCTTGTTGATCTGCCGCATGGAAAGAAACCTATTGGCTGCAAATGGGTATACAAAGTCAAGTACAAGGCGAGATGGAACAATTGATAAGCATAAGGCCCGACTTGTTGCAAAGGGCTATGCTCAAAAGGAAGGCATCGACTATGAGGAAACTTTTGCACCCTACTGCTCGGATGACCACAATTCGGGTTATGTGTGCTATGGCAGCACAATATGGGTGGAAAGTTCACCGGATGGATGTCAAAAGTGCCTTTCTTAATGGTGATCTCCAAGAAGAAGTCTATATGACTCGGCTGAAGGATTTGAAGTGGAAGGCCAACAACGAGAAAGTTTGCAAATTGGTCAAATCCTTGTATGGTCCGAAACAAGCTCCTCGAGCTTGGTATATAAAAATGGACAATCACCTTATGCGGCATGGATTTAAGAGATGTCCGTCGGATGCAAACCTCTATTTCAAGAAACAGGGTTACGAGATAGTGTTGCTTGTACTCTATGTGGATGATCTGCTCATTACGGGGAGTTCGGAAGATATGATCTCTCTTGTCAAAAGAAACTTGTGCAAATCTTTTGAGATGACGGATCTCGGACTTCTCCATTCTTGTCTTGGTGCGGAATTCAGCCGGAAGGAGCACACCATCAAAGTGTCTCGAGAAAAAGTATGCCAAGACATTCTTTGGATAAATATCGCATGATTGTTGCAAGCCAATGGCAACTCCTATGGAGAATGGACTTCGATTATCGCGATATGATGACTCACCTCGGGTAGATGGTACTCTCTATCGACAGTTGATTGGGAGTCTCATATATCCGACCAATACTAGGCCGGATCTCGTTTTCTTTGTCAACTATCTTTCGAGGTTCATGCAGGAGCCTAAGACTACTCATTGGAAAGCGACAAAACGTGTTCTTCACTATGTCCGTGGTACTATGGAATATGGCCTAGAATACAAGAGGAACAACAAATTCTTCTTGCAAGGATACACGGACTCCGACTATGCTGGATCATTTGATGATCGCAAGTCAACTTCTGGATATATTTTTCATCTGGGATCCGGTCCTGTCTCTTGGCACGACAAGAAGCAACAGGTGGTTGCTATTTCATCAACGAGAGGCGAGAATATCGCGCCGCACGTGAAGGCTGTGTGCGAAGTGATATGGTTACGTCGCATTCGACAAGTATGGGCCATCCATCAAAATCTCCAATACACTTGTTTTGCGACAATCGGGGTGTTACGAACCTCGTCAAGAATCCGAGTCCATCATGAAAAAACAAAGCACATTGACACACAATGTCATTTCATTCGAGAGGAAGTTCCAAAGCACCGAATTCAGCTTCAACACATTCCCACGAGATGCTCAAGTTGCAGACATTTTCACTAAGGCACTTGGACGTGTCAAATTTGAATTGTTTCGCGACTCACTTTGTATTGCAAAATAATGTAAGGGGATGTTAGTAGTCTAAGTATAGCTATTAGTTATTACATTACCCAAATAATGTAATAAAGGGGGATGTTAGCGTACTTACTATTTGTCTCTATTGTTTTGTTAAGACTACTGTTACAACTTCTGTAACAGAGTTCAGTACGCCGGTGTGCTATTCCCGGCAATGGTTGTATTATTTAAACTATGCTGATTAATACAAATCTAGTTCGCTGGTTTTCTACAAAAAGTGCTTTTTTGAATGGGTAGTTTACTGAGGAGGTTTGTGTTCAACAACCTCAAGGCTTTCAAGAACAAGGTAAGGATAACCTTGTTTTTAAATTGAAAAAACACTTTATGGCCTCAAGCAAGCACCAAGAGCTTGGTACTCACGCATTGATGGCTATTTCAATGATTATGGATTCACTAGAAGAAAAAGTGAATTGACTCTTTACTACCTAAAGCATGGTGTAAACATTCTCATAGTTTGTTTGTATGTGGATGATCTAATATTTATGGGTAGTAACACTAAAATGAATATGGATTTCAAAAATTCCATGATGAAGTTGTAGCGACCCCGGGAATGCACGCACCGGTCCCTTTTCTAGCCCTACTTGCAATGTTATTGAAATACCAAATATGAAATGGAAATACAAGAGGAAAAAGCATATAACATGAAATAACAAAATATGGATCTCTTTATTGATATTGAAGCTTGGTTACATGTCGGTCCCTCTTAGGGATATCCATTTTGATACTATAAATTACAAATAGGCAAGGAGTGCCCCTTTCGCGAAGAGGTGGTGCGCTTATAAAAGCTTCTCGGTTCCACACACAAAAATGTATGAGGGCTTACAAATGCCTCCTTCTCCAAGTATGTTTCCTAGAGGGATCTGTTTTGCTCTTGTATGTTGCAATCTTTGTTCGATGTACTTGTGGCCCTACAAGCAATGAAACAACAACGCACGTTTAAGTGTCCAAGATTGCCTCCCTGGATGAGGTTGTTAGTAATCAAAGAATGTAATGAAAATATGATAAAAATATGCCATAAAATCATGTAAATCTATGCTAATGGCATGAAAACATAAAGAAACAGAATAAAATAAGCTATGTCTAACCTAAGCTAGGCCTGTGGGCCACTGTCCAAGACATCAGTTGCTAAAGTAAACCTTACCCTCTTTTCCCCAAATCTATGGGTCAAAGACTGTATCTGATGTTGAAATAGTAGGTGTTATGCTCTTCAATCCATCAGAGCTTCGTCGTATATGTGATCTCAAAGAGAACTCTCCAAGTCTTGAAAGTTCTCCTGAAAAAGATATCTCTCTCTAAAATGATCTCCTGTATGTCCCTTGGTGCTCTTAGGCTTGCACCTTTTATAGTGTGAAACCCTAGGTTTATGTCCAAGCCCTAGGAATGAATTTCTCATGCGTAGTGCAAGTTAGCATGAAAATATTTTGTCCATTGTCTATGTTTGAAGGCAATTTAACTAAAATCTAACTGCCCACTTGAGTCTTCTATGCGAACTGGTCGTTAGCATGAGAAGATTTTACCCCTTTGTTTATGCTTGGAGGTCAGTTAACTTAAGTCTAAATGCAAACTCAAACCTCCTATGTGAACTGGTCATGAAAAGGAATGCAAAGTCACTCCCACTCACCTTTATTTCATGTAGACTTCCACTTCCACCTATGATTAGGCCTATTTGTCGATAAACTGCTTCTTATGGCTTAACCGTTGTCATTTGCAGTGGCTAATATTTGACAGTTGTCGTCTATAGTGGCTAAGGTCTGGCCACTCTAGGATTGAACGGCTAGGATTTGGCCACTCTTGGTTTGAGCGGCCAATCTTGAATGGCTTGAAAATGCCCCAAATGAGTGGTGAGAACCATTGTTGATGCTTGGAAAGTCCAATATTATATCTTATGATCTTATGAATATGTCTATGTGAGCAAATCCCCTAAGCATGACATGATTTAGGTGTCTACAAATGCCCCTTTTTGCAATGCACTATGTGGAAAACACAACACTGAGCAAAAACATAGACTGATCTATTTGTAGGGTGTATGATTATCAATGGTTTCATCAACGCTGAATGGCCCAATCATGTAGGATGATGCACATCCCTTGAATCATTGCCTCAATGTTCGGAGGACTTAGCTCAGTGGCTTTTGCATGTTAAATTGCACTCATTCCTCAAAATCAATCGGGTAGCTTCAGCTGCTACAACAATTCTGACTGGTAGGAGAGCTACAATTAAATATGTCATGTCTGCTTACATTCCCAGCAAATAAGGGAATTTTGTGATTGTTGTATGCAATGATTCTTAGGATGAAAACAATTTTTTTATGATTGAGTGATCTTTTGTTGATTTTGATTATGATTAAGTTGAAGTTTTAAACTACTTCCTCACACAATGAATTGGTGAAGAAATGACATTTAATGAAGTGACAAGTCGCTTGACCAATATGACTAATTTGGTTCCTTTCTAGCATTTGTTGCTTTTAATGGACAATACCACATCCAAGTGTGATTCCAATTGTTTATGATGATCATTCATCCTTATATCCCGAGGAGTGGTTCAGCTATCAATAGCCTTATTAGGGAGTTAGGATGAGTGATTCTATTTATGTTTAGATTGTATCACTTTGACTTAATGTTTTTGATGTCATAGGGGAATTAGAATGATCCTTTTGTACCTATGGAGTAGTCTGACCATCTTGGTCTTCTTCGAGATTGAAGGGTCGTACATCGTAATTCCAAAATGAGTTATTTTTGTCCCAAGTAGCCTTATGGTTGCCTACTCATCTCACCAAAATATATGGAGTGCAAATCATTGCAATCGTCGAGTGGATAGAGTAGGTAACTGGGTACGAGGCCTGCTTGAGATTATGATTTTATGTCATTTTTTTGTTAGTTTGAACATTCTGATGATCCTAAACCACCAAAGTGTGTTTATTTACTATTTTTGTGGGATCCCTCAAGGAGAAAATCCCTTATTTTGATCTGTGGATCTGGTCGCTATCAGGTCCAACGAATTATGAGTTCTTGCATGTGGCTGCTATCGCCTTAAGCGACCAAGAAGTTCAGGCCACTGATGTCAGCAACGGCCAAGGCATAATTAAGGAAAACATAAAATTTGCATTTCTAGGGTTTGACCTATCATTTTCACTATTGAAGATTCTCTTTGGGATCTCTGGTGCGATGGTGATGGTTGCGACTTTGAAACTTGCTGGTGCTAAGGACATGGCTATGCAGGGTGAGACATCAGCTACTAGAGGAGCTGGAGCTTCTTAGGTATTTCTCTCTTCAAAACCCTAGCTCTCTTTTCTTTTGTCTACGTAAAATTGAACCTCACTAAGTAATGGGTAAAATGAACCTCACTAAACCCGTTGGCAATGAACAAACTCCGTAATTAGGCTTAGGTTCTCTTTTTCTATGGTGGGTTAGTCCCAAATTTTGCTTTCTATCAGTGGATTCAACCCAAGGTTTTTGAAATTTTTCAATTATTCACCTTCTGCTGCCATTTTGGGTGTTTTGAACTTAGCTTAGTTTTGATGCTTGGGTAGGAAATTTTACTTTCTAATTTGTTTGCTTTCCCTCCCTATGTTGTTTTTTTTTATTATTTTGTCAATTTTACAATTTTTTTTAATTTTTTGGCCAAGGGTTCATGGGTTTGCCGTTCTACCCCTTGGCTGCTGTCGCTCAGAGCGGCTGGCTCAAAGCTGTTGTTGCTTAGAGCGGCAAAGCTTGAATACCAACGGTCAAAAATTTGATCGTTGGGTATTGGCTGCTGCTGCCTCCAGCGGCTAGGTTTCAACTGCTGTAAGCGACAACGACTAAATATTAAGCCTTATTTTTTTGTATTTTTGTTGATTTTATGATATTTTGTTGGTTAGGTGCAATCTAGTTATTTTTCTTAGACTTAGAGTAACTCATGCTTCCTTGCATCATTTTCATGTTTTTTGTGAATTATGCCTTAGATTCACTGTAGTTACGCTTTGCTTTTCTTTTGCTTTGCTTAGATTATTACTGCTTGAGCTAAAGACCCGAGGCTCCTACTTGGCTTGCTTCCTAGCTTTGATGATATGGACTGGGCATGGTTAAAAGCCCACGGGTTGCAGTATGTCATTAGGCTACTTTACATCATGGCAGATCAGGCTTACCTTACGTCTTTGGCCCATCGTTGGACCCACAGACTAATACTTTCCACCTCTCGACCGACAAGATGACCATTATGTCAGAGGATGTATATAGGATATTTTGGATTCCATTCGATGGGGTGGCCATTATCTCTTTGACCACTAATGATTAGGTGGCTATCTTCACTCGGGTGTTTAGAGAGCATTCTATGGATGCTCTCAAGGACACCAAGTCTAGAGGAGTGTCCATCAGTCGTTGGCATGGGGAGGGTGTCTTTTCGATGAGGCATGTCGCATTGCTAATGGTGATTAGAAATTTTCTTATCCTAGACTGCTCGAGTTTGAGGTTCCCGTGGAACCTTCTGGCGATGGTGCAGGACCTATTGGATAGCGAGGAGCCTATCATTTATGCATGGGGTAGGTCACTATTGTCTTAGTTCTATGATGATTTGTACCACATCCATCGGTGAGGATGTGTTGACATTGCTTGCAACTTGCTCCTACAGGTTTTGGGTATGAGAGCACATTACAGTAGATTGCCCTAAGGGCTCCTGGCCAAGATTACATCTATTGACACTCGAACACAATGCTATGCTACCAGGTGGACTCAAGAGTACGATGAGTGTAAGAGCCACAATTTTGTAGGGGAGTTGTCCCACTACACTGATACTTTCACTAGAATGTTGACCAAAGATGTCATGTGGTGGCCTTACTATGAGTTCCTTGCTTGGGATGATCCAGCTAGCTTTACCACAAAGACACAGTGCGATCGATGGCTCATTGGCTGTATGATTTCCATCTAGGAGTATTTCTTCTCCTCTCGGGTTCTTCATCAGTATGGATTATAGTAGGATGTTCTCTTGATACCATTATTGTATAGGTGCCTCATAGTAGAGAAGGACCTACCTCCATAATAGATTATCGAGCTCTCAAATGAGGAGGATGCCCTAGTTGTTGACCCTATAGTGGTTGGGGGAGTTACAGAGGCCTACACTCAATGGTGGGGCAATCGGATGTGGCATGGCATTAATAGCCTAGGGCACGAGGATGATGGCAAGGGTGATGGTGCAGATCTTATAGGATGCACAGTTTGATCCAGGACCAAGGTATGGGGCCAGCCAGTAGAGTAGGTGGCAACGGATGATCCTAACATTCTTGAGGAGGAGGAGGAGTTAGATCCCAAGGAGAGAGTCTCTCCTCTAAGAGCATAGTTGCATGAGGTCGAGGCTAAGATTCAGGATACTAAGATCTAGGTACAACGATGAGATGCTACGATTGAGCAGCTCACAACATAGATACAGGTTCTATAGGCTACTATTGGGGGTGACGATATCAGGATGCAGTTTGTTGTTCCTTCTTCTACACCATAGGAGGCTCTAGTGGCAGGTTCAAGGGCAGATGTGGGACAACTTCAGTATTTTTTGGATGAGCATGAGGACTAGATCTGAGGACTTGTGGATCATGTTACCCTTATTTAGATGCAACTTAGGAGGCATGGGATTTTCCCTAAGTATCCAGTAGGTGTAGGTGGTTTACAGGTTAGTGTGTGCTCCACCTCGGGGCAGTCTTCTGCCCATCCTAGCCAGAGGACCCAAAATCGAACAAAGAGATCGATAGGCTTGCATTACTCAACTCACAACACCACCACAGGGGGAGGTAGCATTATAGGAGGTGATGCAAGGGGCTCAGGCCTGGTACTTGACTGATGCTCTACTTGGTCCTTGATCCATTTTTGAGGTCGACTGACCTATATGACTGTAGCCCATGGGTATTTTTGTATATCCATGGACTTGACACACATACTTTTATGATAGCTTTCCATTATGACTTATTATGTGTGTCGTTTATTGCTCATGTTTTTGTTATTATTTTATTTTATGATATGATGTGATGATGGTATTATGATGATTTGATGGATATGTTAGATGATAGATGATACTTGAATATGCTTAGATGGATGTGTAGATGCTTATATGATTTGATGATATGATGTGATGTATTTTGATGATGAATGATGAATTTATGATTGTATGCAAATGGATATTGCCTATATGTTTTATGATGTGCTTTATGGATTTAATGACTTGTTTTTGTGAATGTGATGTTATTGCTACAATGCATGTTTTAACTTTGCTTTAATTGTATGCATCTACCTTATGTTATGGAATGGTATAAATGAACCTGTATGCTCTAATCACTTAAAACATACGGAGTGCATATGACATTGACAATCTTAATGGGTGATACCACAGAAACTAAAAAAATAATCATGAATTTAAATAATCACTCTTATCATAAGAATTGATTAAGTATTCATATATGAGATGTAATGGTGTGTGATGTATGTTCTTAATAAGTTTCTATAAATTAAAAGATATAAAGTAGTCAGTGGTCATCTATATACTATTTCCAATATATATGCGGTATCTGTCCTAATATGTTGATACCCCCTAATTTATAGAATCTTATAAAGAAAGTGATGGTGTGAATGATGTTATGATTTGTTTCTATGTAAGAATTTTTGGGGCTTTTCGAAGATTCAAACACTCTAGTTCCCCTATCAAAAACTATCTACTTACCACTTAGACTTTTGAAAAGTAAGGCTTTTGCCATGGACCTGGTTTTTCATGATCTCTGTGTGTGCATGTGATTGTATATTTTGAGATAGAACTCAAGCATTTCCTTCGATGTCAGGCAGGATTCTTTTAGCCCATTGCTAAGATCAGGGATCCTCAAGTGTTCATCTCATCCTTATGTTGGACTTAGTTGGACTATTCCACTAGGCAATATTGGGTTACCTAAGCTAGCTCATCCACATTCAAACATTGGTCTACACAAATGCATGAAGCAATTGTAATAGACATATCATCATGCGTAAGGATTTCTCCTTCCAATTTTGTACAATGCTAAGAATTCTAGGGATTCAAGCTTTATTCCCTTCTTTTTGGCTTCTTTTTTGGCTTTGGATTTTTGCTCATAATTAGTGATGAAAATCACTGTTTATTTTGATTTGAGTGGGGATTTTTGTAGTGATGATAACCATTGTTTATTTTTCTTATATGTAGTGATGAGAATCACTATTTATTTTTTATTTATTTTTGGAGCTTGATTTTTTTTGAATTATTGCTTTAAAATCTTGACTGTATGCTTGGCATTTTTTTTTTGGTAAGTTAATTATATTAATTCAAAAAGGGCATTTGAAAGGTGCCCTGTCACCTTTTACAAAAAGGAACTCAGAGGAACAAGAGGAGGAAAAGAGAAACACGAAGAACAGAGCAAAGCTCATCAAAACTGAAAGGCCTAAAGCCATTACACTCAAAAAGCAACCTGAAGGATTACCAACGATCCTTTAGCACAAAGGAACAAAAAGGAACAACACCAGAAGGTAGAAAGGAGGAGACAAGCAGGGACAGACCCAGCAGCATGCCACGAAACCAGAGGAAATGGAGAACAACCCAAAACAACGATCGAGACCAGCAGAAAGCGCCATCAAGGAAGAGCGTCGGGCTGTAGAAAAGTGTGGACATCAATATTCAAAACATTGTCCTTCATTGCATCCTTCTCTACATCCTTCGAGGTCTCTTTCACCTTTGGAATCTCCTTCAAACCATCAAGGCAGGTATCTTTTGCAATTTCTACAACCTCATCTTCAGTAGCCCCTCCTTTAACATCAGAGGGGGGTTCAACAGTAGAACCATTGAAATTATCACAAAAGAAGAACAGGTTGAGGTTGTGTCTCTATTCTTTGAGGCTCTCAATGGCCTTACCGATGGCAATGTGGGCAGCCTCCAAGTGAGCGATGGATGCATTGGTGGCATGGATGACCAGCTTATGGAGAAATTTATCAACCAAATCAGGCGAAGAGGATTGGGCTTTGGGAGGCTTGCCTGAGATGGAAGGTGGGGTTTCTGAAACTTCCCTTAGCTTCAGACGTTGGGAGCTTCTAACAGGGGTTGACTCCACCTTAATTTTCTTCCTAGCCATAGGATGGGGTTTTTTAGTTTTGATCTTCCTCTTAGGATTGGAATGTTTAGGACTCGGGGTAGAGGATGAATTCGCTTCATCTGATTCAGGAGTGGGAATGTTACCATTGGGGAAGTTAAGGAGGAGATAGCGGTAGAGGACTTTGAAAAGTCCTTGGTGACTTGGAAGGGCATCCTCATTTTTGTGAGAGGTTACAATGGCGTAATCGATGGACCAAAATATTACAGCGGGGATATTCATGGCTTTGGCATCACGAAAGTGATTCACATAGGCGAGATGAAAACAACATAACTGTGAGTCTGGATTATCACAGGATAGGTATTGCATTACGAGAACTAAAATTTGCTATAGAGGAGGGGAAATGTGTTCATGATACAACCCTTTTCTATAGTTCTTGTGGACCTCAGAATTTTTTTCGAAGAAGGTCAGTTCAGCTTCCCAATTATGTTTGTTGAGCCGGATCACCTTTCCGTTCAAGGGCTGCCCAGTCAAGCTCACCAATAGCTCAAAGGAGATATGGTACTGGACCCCATGGATTGTGACATAACCTCTATCCCAAGTGTCAGCAAAATCCTTCGAAATGGTGTCATCGACCCCTGAGAAGAGCTTGAAAAATTCAATCAGGGCACTATTTGTTTTGTCTGTCCATAAGTCACGGATCAAAGGACTAAGCTCAAGAACAACAGGCTCAATGTAAATAGGTTTGCTTTCCTTCATGATGGCAGATAGGGAAGAGGACAGAGAATAGGAAAGCACAAGGATCAGGGGAAAAGGATGGGAAAGGATTGAGACACCACGATAAAGAACAGAGCATGCACGAAGGCTAAAAATAGGAAGATGGTGCCCTAAAAAATTCTGCTTTGGGACCATGAAATGATTTGCACAAAGGAATTGGGACTTTCGACATGCAAGGATTGGCTAGGGCAAAGGTAAGATCTATGAATTAGGATTAGGTTAAGGGCACAACCAATGGCATGACGACACTCAAAAAAGGCAGCGTGATAAATCAGGATGCATGAAAAACTTTCCCAGCAAGAAATCTGAGCACAATACCCCGAAAGGTTTGGGATGGTCTCCAAATTGATTTTCGGGACCAACCTCCGATCGAGGAGGCTACAGAAAGATCTCAAAAAAAAGGAAATACACTTATCAAGGCTCACGGGGTTCAAATCATTAAAACTCATGCGAAAAAACACCTTGGAATGATGGGAATGAGTGGTTACTCAAAAAAGTTTACGGATCTTGAAAAAGGTAATATTGAAATAGGAAATAGAGCCTATGGGTGCGTGGATCCACATTTTCCAAATAGGTTGGGTTATTGAAGTGAGACAAGACCAAAGGTCGAAGGAATAATGCATGGAGGATCTGACAAATCTAAAAAAATTGCCTAAGACTGAAAGACAAATCACAACCCATCATGTATAATATGAGATTTGTCCTTTTTAAGAATGTCATCCACCTCAGTAGGTAGACTGTCTATCCATGTTAAGAGTCCTTGGGCATGAACCCCAATGTTAGCCAACTTATCAGCAATAGTATTGGCCTCTCTGTAGGCATGTTGGAGTATGCAATTATGTTGCCGCTTAAGAATTTGCTTGCAATATTCAATAATTGATCTGATCCTCCAGCTAATAGGCTTAGAAGACTTCAAGTAGTTAATGATATTTAAGGAATCTCCTTCCACAATGATGTTTCCTGGGATAGTTTTGATAAATTGAAGACCCCTCCAAACAACTTTGGCCTCAGCAATATGGTTGGTGATAACACCAAGAGGTTCAACATAGGCAAAAATAGGATTTCCTAGATGATCCCTTAGGATTCCACCAGCCCCCCCTAACCCAGGGTTTCCTTTGGCCGCACCATCAAAATTGAGTTTAACCCAACCGTTAGGAGGAGGAATCCATTTAACATTACTTCTAGGATTGGGAATATCAACACTTTTGGGGTCATCAAGATTGATGTTACAGGACTTTAAGATATCTTTCTCAAAAGGAGGACAAGGATGTGGATTAAAAGGTGCAGCTAGAGCATTTTCTATGGCAAAAAGGATGATTTTATTGGCAATGTATTGAGGTTGGACAATTTTTTTATCGAAAACTCTACGATTACGTTCAAGCCAGATTTGCCATAAGAAATGTTGAAGGCTAAACTTGCACAATCCTTTAAGCACAGGATTTATGAAAGGATTAGGCCATTGGTAAAACAGGTCAACAATTGATGGAGGATTGGCCCAAACCAAGTGAAAAACTTGAAGAAGTTTATTAATGACCTTTCTAGAAAAAGGACAAAAAAGAAAAAGGTGGGAAGTGGACTCCCAATCGGACAAGCACAGATGGCATCTGTTAGGAAGAGTAAGGCCTCGTTTCATAAGATTTTCAATGGTTAAAATGTGATTTTGGATGCAGAGCCAAGAGAAGGAAGCAATTTTAGGAATCAGGTATTTAGTCCAGACAAGCTTGAAAGGCAAAGGATTCTCTATATTGGTAATGGAGAGCAGGTAAGCAGTTTTAACAAAAAATTCCCTAGAGTCCGTGGGCTCCCAAATAGGTTGATCCTTTGAACAAGCCTCGGGAATTCTGCAAGAGGAAAGATAGTTATTTAGGCATGAAGATTCCTCCTCATGATTTGGAATATTAATCTCCTTCCATTTCTTAATCTCATTAATTGAAGTCATATAATGAGCCACTAGAGGACCAAAACATTGCTTGGTGATGTTAGTGATCCTTTGGAGCGTAGGAATCTGACTGAGAGGAGACTCACCCAACCATTTGTCATCCCAGAAGGAAATGGAGTTGCCATCACCGAGAAGCCACCGGGTTCCTTTTTGCACAAGGGAACGAGCTTGACAAATTGATTTCCAAAAAGCGGATCCATCGAAGGGTACCTGGCCATGCAAAAACTCAAAATTTTGAAGATATTTCCTTTTTAAGATTTTGACCCAGTCAACCTGTTCATCTGAAATAAGTCTCCAAGCTTGCTTGGAGAGGAGAGCAATATTAATATGGGATATCCGTCTAAGGCCTAAACCTCCTTGATCTTTGGGTTTGCAAATTTTATCCCAGGCTACCAGATGAAATCTGTGCTTGTTCTCAGTTCCTGACTAGAGGAAATTCTTTTGGATTCTCTCCATTTTGTTGTAAACAAAAGTTGGAGCTTTGAATAAGGATAAAAAATAAATAGGAATACTTTGAAGGTAGGCCATAGTTAAGGTGATTTTTCCAGCTTGGGAGAGGAGATTACCTCTCCACGTAGTCAATTTCTTTTGAAGTCTTTCAATGACATTATCCCAAAGATTATCCTTGACACTTCCATTGAAAAGAGGCATTCCAAGGTAAGAGGAAGGCAGGGAACTAATGGGACACTAGAGAATGTTAGCAATCAAATGTTGTCTTCTCAATGGAGTATTAAGGAAATACAATTTGCTTTTTTGAAATTTGATCCTTTGGCCAGCCGCTTCTTCATAAAGGATGAGGATTCGTTTGATGATAGAGGCTTCATTGATAGAGGCAAAGGTGGACAAAAGGGTGTCATCAAAAAATTGTTGATGAGTAATAGGACTGCATTGTGAAGTAACCTGAATGCCAAAAATAAGACCTGCCTCCCTGGCTACCAAAATGGATCTGCCTAGAGCTTCAACAACAATGATGAAGAGAAGAGGAGATAAGGGATCTCCTTGTCTCAGACCTCTGCTACTATGGAAATAGCCAGCTGGAGAGCCATTAATAAGAATAGAGAACCAAGCGGAGGATATACACCCTTTGACAAGCGAAACCCACTCATTGTGAAACCCAAACTTGTTGAGAATGGCAATAAGGAAATCCCAATTTAGTCGATCATAGGCTTTGTTCATATCTAACTTGAGAAGAAAGGCTACCTTTTTGTTGCAGGAACTTGAATGAATAGCTTCATGGACAGAAATAATGCCATCAAGGATGGATCTGCCTTTCACAGAGCTACCTTGGCATTTTTTTATGATGATCGGCATGACATCTCTCATACGGATGGCCATTGCTTTGGTTAAAATTTTGTAAATGACATTGCAAAGGCTAATGGGCCAAAAATCATTAAAACTGGAAGCATTGGGGATCTTAGGTATGAGAGCAATAAAAGTTGAGTTGAAGCCTCTGGGAATAGACTTGGAGCTTTGAATTTCTCTGATGGTTTTGCACACATCCTCACTAACAACATCCCAGAAGGATTGAAAGAATCTAGGAGGAAACCCATCAGGTCCTGGAGCTTTGTCAGGTTTCATTGAAAAAAGGGTAGCCTTTATCTCATCATCATAAAGTGTTGCATTTAGCTTGTTGTTGATATCATCAGTTATGAGCTTGGGGATGAATTGAAGAAAGAAATCTCTGGCAGCTCTGGAATTGTGTCGTTGTTCCTCTTGCATAAGATTCCAAAAATGGGCTTGACCTTCAGTTCTGATTTCTTTGATATCATTCACCATGTTGCCATCCTACTTGCGAATTTCTTTGATTCTATTGTGGCTGCGATGTCTTAATGTAGAAATATGAAAAAACTTTGTGTTAGAGTCTCCTTTTTTTAACCAGATATCATGAGATTTCTGTCTCCAAAAAATCTCTTCACACTGAAGGATATTATGATATTGAGATAGTAAATTCCTTTCAATTTCTTTGATCTCCCTTGAATAGTCCCCTTTTTCCTGCCTTTCTCTTTCTATTATGTCCAACCTGTTAATGATGTCTTGCTTGTTTTGGAAGAGGTTGCCAAAAACATCCCTGTTCCAGATTTTTAGGTTCTCTTTGATGTATCTCAATTTCTGAGCCAAAACAAAAGGAGTTCCTTGAGCATTATATTGCCACCACTGTTTAATCCTTTCTCTAAAATCAGGATGAAGCATCCACATAGACTCAAACCTGAAAGGAGTTTTGAAAAGCTTAGGATTGCAGGTGTCAAGGAGAATAGGACTATGGTCAGAACCAATTTTGAGTAATGATTGAAGATTTGCATCTCCCCAAATGTTAATGGCTTCCTAGGAAAAAATAACTCTATCAAGTTTAACCTGGATTAGCTGGGATCCACACCTTCTGTTTGACCAGGTGAATTGATTTCCTTTGAGATTAACATCCATAAGATTAATATTACTTAAGAATTCCTAAAAATCCTCCATGCTTTTAGAATAAGAGATAGTTCCCCCTTTCTTGTCAGAAGGAAATAAAGGAGTATTGAAATCACCAACTAAAATCCAAGGGATATTAGCAAAAGCCTTACGGACATCAATCAGGTTGTTCCACAAATGAGCCCTACCAGTGATGGAATTAGGAGCATAAATGTTGGTTAGGACCCATGGAGAATCACTGTCTTTATCAAAGAAAAGAATGCTCATCATCTCATCAGAAGAGTGGATTATATTTCCTTCCACCAAGTTAGGATTCCAAAGACATAAGAGGCCTCCAGAAGCACCATTAGCTTTGCAAGCAACATAGTTACTGTATTTCCAGATGTGGTTACATATCTGATTTTCAAGCGGTTCTTTGATTTTTGTTTCTTGGATGGCAAAAATTGTGGGTCTTATTTCTTTCCTTAATGATTTAGCTATCCTTTGTTTAGCTAAGCCATTAAGGCCTCTCACATTCCATGAGAGGATCTTCATTTAGAATATTTTGTGACTTTTTTGCCTCCCTTTCCAGATGGTTGGGGAGGTTTGGTGCACTTTGGATCTTCCTTAGAAATTATGCCTGTGGAAAACAATGTCTTTTGGACACCATTAGCAATATCTTCATTGGTTCCTTGTTTCCAGTGATCAGAGTTTGAAGGTCTCCCTCTTTTTTTCTCCATGCTACAATCAATTGGGGATTTTTTATGACTTCTGGTGATTTTAGGACTAATATTTTGGACAACAGGGCTAGAAGGTTCTAGAGAGGAAATGGAGGTAGATATGATGTCCACCAAAGGCTGGTCAGGATTGAAAGCATCAAGGGGGGAATTCTTAGCCTGAGAGGGCTCAAAAATAGCCTGACTTTCCACGATAGGAGAAGGGCTATTATGAATAGATTTAGATTCAGGAATGAGGTTATCAAAAATCTCATTCAAACAATTATCTTCGGGATTCATCTCACCAACAACTTGCTCCAAGTCATCCTCAGGATTTATTTTACCCAGAATTTGAAATTGATTAGGAAAGGCAAAGAGACTAACCTCATTAGCATTGGAATTTGGAATGGAGGCTAGTTCCCCTTTGTCACTAGGGAGAGTGCTGAGGGGAATGTTGTCCATAGTTTCTTTGAGCCGAAGATCTTTGACTGGTCTGTAGACAACTCCTTTAGTAGGAAGGAAGCACCTTTTGTCCTTTCTGAGTGGAGTGAAAGTTTCCTTTCCTTTATCATGGTTGGGGCCCAACACAACATCAGTAGGGGTAGTCTGTTTGATGAACAAAGAACACTGTGCCCACAAGTGACCTTGAGTTTGATAGTGAATGCAGAAAGGAGGCTTATTTTCATATACAATAGCCTGCTTAAGAAGGTAAGACCCATGTTCCAGCTCCACAAAGGTAGGTAAAGTAGAAGCAAGGTTAGCATTGATGCAAAGGTGAGCAACATGCATTCTTGACCTTGAAAGAGTGACCCTGTCGATCAGAAGGAGGTCTCCAATTGTGGAAGCAATTGATTTGAAGACAGACTCACGCCACAGGTGCCAGGGGAGATTGGGAAGTTTGACCCAAATAGGAGCAAGGTTAATGCTCTGGGAGTCAGGGTCAAAATCAGGGGCCCACTTCCTCAAGAAGACACTTTTAGAGCCAATGAACCAAGGTCCACCGGAGAGGATAAAGTCAGCATCCTCACTGGCATTAAGCCTGATACCAAAGAACCCATTGGAAAGGCCAAAAATTTGAAGAGACCCTCTAACCTTCCATCTAGGAATAGCCCAACGCCTAATGACGTCAAGGCTAGGGTTACCGCCCACCACTTTGCCGACCAGGGAAACAGATTCCTCGACAATGAATTGTTTCACAATACTGGCAAGAATTTTCACCCTGTTGCCCGACACCTCAAAAGGAAGATAGGAAGCAGCCGAAGGGGAAGAAGGATGGCCCAACACATTAGCGAAAGTCGGCTTGAGGGTATTTTCATCCCAACGAGGAGGGACATCATCAGCCCAAATAGAAGGAACACCCTCGGTCGCAGGAAGAGGTTTTAAGTTAGCAGCAGGCAAAGGATTAGCAGAATCCTTTTTTGTAACAGAGTCCTTTTGCACAGAGGAGAGGCCAGAACTGTCACCAGGAGCAAGAGATCTCTGCACAGGTCCAGAAGGAGACCCAAAAACATGGTTGATAGATCCAAGGAAAAGAATATCCGTAGGCACATTGGACGAAGGAAAGGTGACAACATCAGGATGGATTCCAGCAACAACTTCCTTCCTTCCAGAATTTTGAATTTGAGCTTTCCCGCCTTCAAAATTTTGAATTTCAGAGGATAAAGCAGACATTGTTGTAGCACTTCAAATCCAAAACTTCATACATGCTTGGCCTTTTGAATATGTACTTTGCTTTGGGGTTTTGCTTATTTTGATGTAAACAAAGGATTTTGATAAGGTAAATCTTGTCCTTTTGCCAATTCTCAGCACCTTTAAATTGGTTGCATAGGGGGATAAGCAAGGAAGATCCTTTTTGCTTAAGGTAACCTAGACCGCTTTGTAGCTTTCATCTTTTCCTTGTACCAGCTAGGGTTTTAGTGTTTCAATTAGTGACAGGATCTTGAATATCCAAGGCTTTACCACGGCTAGACCTTACCTTCTATTAATCAAAGTTGTTTTCCTCAAAATTTGATAATATCACTAGGTGTGGTTAACTAACCGAAAAAACTTAGTATATTATGTATAGCAACAAATAATGGTTGTGTTGAAAAACACAATTACACACATATGTATTGATGGAGGTATGGATTTGAATGATTTGTGTGACAAACTGTGGTATCACTTTTAAGGCTCTTATGTCATATGCAATTGTAGTGGATATGAAAATGTAATGCAATGATGTGGATGCAAGATGTGAGATGCAATTGTTTTTATATTTTTTATTTTATGTTGTTTTTGTATTTTTGAATAATTTGACCAAAGGGCTTTTTATGCCTTTGGGGTTTTTTTATTGATTTTGACCAAGCGGTTTGAATTGCCCTTGGAGCTTTTGATTTGATGGGATTTGACCAAGCGGTTTGAATTACCCTTGGAGCATTTTTGAATTGATTTTGACCAAGCGGTATGAACTACCCTTGGAGCCTTTGATTTGATGGGATTTGACCAAGCGGTTTGAATTACCCTTGGAGCCTTTTTGAATTGATTTTGACCAAGCGGTATGAACTACCCTTGGAGCCTTTGATTGATTTTTTTTGACCAAGCGGTTTGAATTACCCTTGGAGCCTTTTTGATTTGATGGGATTTGACCAAGTGGTTTGAATTACCCTTGGAGCCTTTGCATTGATGTTTGACCAAGCGGTTTGAATTACCCTTGGAGCCTTTGAATGATTTTTGAAATTTTATGTTTTTATGATTTGTTTTTGTTTTTGACATATTTGAATGTTTTTGAATTTTATGAAATATTTGAATGTTTTTTTATTTTATGAAATATTTGAATATTTTTGTGTTTTATGTATATAATGCCTTTAGGTGAATGATATTGAGAGGTTCAAGCTCTTCAACACCATACAATGATATAAGGTGATATGATCCATGCCCAAATCTCTGTGAAATCATATATGGACCGATCCAATTTACTCCAAACTTATCTCATAGATGCGGCAGCATATTCGAGTTCTACTAGTTTTCTTTGAGCACTAGATCTCCAACATTGAATTCCCTTAGGTGGAATTTACTAATGTAAGCTCACGCAAGGTGATCCTGGTAAACATGAAGATGCTCTAAAGCATTAACTCAGCGTTCATTAAGAAGCATCAACTGATCAAGGCGGCCTTGCTGCACAACATCATCATCTATGAAGTCCTTTAATGCTCTCCGTAGAGTCAAGATTTCCAACTCTAGTGGCATGATGGCATCAGTGCCATATACTAGTGAAAACGATGTTGCCCCAACAGGCATCCGTATACTAGTCTTGTATGCCCATAGTGCAAGAGGCAACTGCATGTGCCAATCCTTGTGATTTTCTTGCACTGTCTTCCTCAAAATGGAGACTATTATTTTATTTGAGGCTTTTGCTTATGGATAATAAGGCATTGAAAAATTGTGCTAAATGTGGTATTTTTTCATTAAAGCAGGCACATTTTTTTTCTTGAAAGATGGCCCATTATCCAATATTATCTTAGAAGGGACCCCAAAATGACTTATGATATTGTGGAGTATAAACTCCGCAATCCTTGGTCTAGTTGTTGATGTTAATGGGATTGCTTCTACCCATTTAGTGAAGTATTTTGTGGTCGTTATGATGAATGTGTGTTGGCCTAAGGATGGGGGTGAGATCTTCCTAATCAATTCTAGTCCCCATTGTGAGAATGGCCATGCTGCCTGGATGGGCTGCAAAGCTTGCGATGGTAAGTGCACTAGATTTGCATGATGCTAGCACTTACTACATTTCTTGAAATACTCGTAGTAGTCCTTTTTCCATTGTGGTCCAATAGTAACCCATTATCAATATGCACTTGACGATGGCCATGCCACTGAAGTGGCCTCCACATGTTCCATCGTGAGCTTGCAAAATTTCCCAAGATGCTTCCTGGGGCTCAAGACAATGGAGTAATACTCCATCATATCCTCGTATGTAGAGGATTTATCCTAGTAAAATGTATATTGTTGCTCTTTGTTTAAACTTTCACCTTTTAGTATGCGACAAACCTTGAGGTACTATTCCAAGCTTTAGGAAGTCTCGTAGTTGGGAAAGCCAATTCTGGTAAACCACAGCTTCTATAGAAAATATAGCTTACTCTTCCTACATTTTTGAGCTGGTGAACACGTATTGGGGAACAAATCTATGGTGTATGGTTGCACCACACTCCACAGGTCCTTGGGAGATCAACGACCCCCAAGGTGTTGTTTGCAAGAAATATCTAGCTATGAAGGACCAATCTTGATTTGGCTCGATGTTGATCATGTTGACTGATTCTTGATTGTCAAAAGCTTCACAACGTATTGCTGAGTGCGAAAGCACTTTCACATGAATGGTTGTAAAATAAGAAGATGGATTCTAAGGGATTAAGGATCCCAAAGAGGCCATGGTGTCTACAAATCTATTCAATGTATGAGGGATTTCCTCGATGTCATACCATCCTAGCCGGGCTAGGTAGGTGTCAACAAGTTCCTTGTAAGTCTTCAGGAGTAGGCACCTGCATTGGAATAGTCCTTTGACCTGGTTTACTATGATCAAGGTGTCACCAAAGATATTCAATCTTTTAATGCCCATTGCTACGACTGTTTGGAGTCCCAGGATCAATGCTTCATATTTTGTATTGTTGTTTGTGCACGGAAGTCTAGTTTGAATGATAAGGGCAATGGAGTGCCCTACGGTGTGATAAATACAATCCCTACTCCGCCTCCTTGTTCACACTTTGAACCATCGAAGAACAATGACATGTCTCTTTATTTCTTAGGTTCTTCAAGTTTTGGTAGATCTGATAATGCAAAGACCGCATCATCAAAAAATTCTATGGTGAGAGGCTTGTTATCCTGAAGAGGCACCTCTACTAATTGATCTGCTATGACTTGTCCCTTAATGGACTTTTGGCTTATGAAATCTAGATCAAATTCTATCAATAGCATGATCCACTTTGCAGTACATGTATTGTGATGTCTTGTTCATCATGTACTACAAAGGATTCTATTTTGATATGATGTAGGTCATATGGCTCAACATATAGTGTTGCAATTTTCAAGTTGAAGAGACCACTACTAAACACAACTTTTCGACATGCGCATATCCCAGCTCATAACTCACCAATGTGTGACTAATGTAATATATGACCTACTCTTTATCTTGTGCATTCTTTTGGGCTAACATGGTTCCCAATGCAAAATCAATAGCCGATATATATAGTAAAAATGGTATGTCTGGCCTTGGTGGAGCCAATACTGGCGGTGTTTCCAAATAATTTTTGATCTCTGCAAAGGCTTGATGGCATTCTTCATCCCAATGAAATGGGAATTCCTTACGTAGAAACCTATTCATAGGTCTGCATTTATCTGATAATTGCGTGATGAATCTTTTGATGGATGTTATCTTGCCTTGTAGGCTCCGTAGCTTCCTAATGTTGATAGGGGTGGCCATTTCCAGTATAGCCTTTACCTTTGCAGGATCAACTTCGATGCCTCTCTTGGATACGAATCCCAAAATCTTGCCAAAATTTATGCCAAATATGCACTTCTTAGGATTCAATCGACATTGTGTTCTATGAGGCGATCGAAGACTTGTCTAAGGACTTCGACATGCTCTTGCCGCAACAGGGACTTGGCTAGTAATTCATCCATGTAATATTCCAATATCTTATGCATATAGTCATGGAATATGTATGTCATGGCTCGCTGATATGTGGCACCAGCATTTTTGAGACCGAATGGCATTACTTTGTAACAAAATGTTCCCCATGGAGTAATGAAAGCAGTTTTATGTTGATCTTCGGGCTTAATCCATATTTGATTATATTCGAAAAAACCATCCATTAGGAAGAGCATTTCATGACCTGTGGTTGCATCCACAAGAGCATCTATGTTTGGCAACAAGAATGAATCCTTTGGTGTTGCCCTATTCAAATCCCTAAAATCCATGCAGATACGGACTCTTTCGTCAGGTTTCCCCATGGGTACCATGTTCGACACCCACTTAGGGTAGTCTATAGGAACTATGAATACTGCATCCAGTAGTTTTTGCAATTCATTCTTCACCATCAAAGCGACGGATAGATGCATTTTCCTCAATTTTTGCTTGACTAGCTTCTTCATAGGATCCAATGAAAGGTTGTGAAGGACTAACGTTGGATCTATCCCTGGCATGTCTTTGTAAGTCCAAGCAAAAATATTTGGCCTCTCCTTGAGGAGAGGAATTAGGATGGCTTGTTCCTCTGGAGATATACTTTCTCTGAACTTGACTTTTCTTGGTTGGGTAGGATCATCACTGATGTCCACCTCAAAATTCACTTCTATAGCCATATGTGACCCCTCCTCTAGATGATGAGGCGTGGGTATCAAATGAATGTCATCAATGGGATTTATATGACCTAGTGACTCAGGTTCCAAACCAACATGGAATACGTCATACACATAACCTGATGCAAAATGGAATGATTGTAACATCTCTTCATTAGGGAAGAGGTCTTCTGGATCTATGGGCGAATTAGCACGATCCCAATCAATAGCCTCTATATCAAGATGCAATGATCTAGAAAGATCTGCTAGATTATGAAGTGGAGTGGTCAAATCAATGGAGATCATGTTGATATATGGAATAAAATCTCCAGGACCACATGGGTGCAATCTTGTCTCAGGGGCTTCCCTTCCATACTCGCGATGAGATTCTGGATGAATGGTAATTTTTGGATCTATCTCATGAGCACGATGGACAATAGGATCATTGGGCTCTTATTGCTCTTCGAATGTAGACAGAGGGGGATTGACGATCCGATGAATGGCTGCTAGGTCAATAGGTCTCCCCAAAAATTGGATATGAGGGTCTATGGCATGAAGTTCTGTCTCTCTCTACTAGCTCGTTGACTTGCCGTAAGTGGTGAGGTCCAAGATAAGCCATCTCGATATCATCCTCAAAGTCATCATCACTTATACAAAAACCGTTAGCGTTGGTATGCGGCCCTAAGACAAGGGGATCATGTCTTGGTCCCAAGTAGGCCATCTCTATTTCATCTTCATATTCTTAATCACTTATGAAGAATCCATTTTCATTTGTCTCTTGCCCTAAAGTCAAGGGTTGGTGGCTTAGGCCTAAGTAAGCTCTTTTTGTTGAGTCTTCTTATTCATAGTCACTTTCATCTAATGTATATCCACTCTCATTGTGGATGGACCATGTGAGTCTTTGTAAATAGTGAGGCCCCTAATAGGCTAAGCCAAGTTGCACCTCATCATCACTTGCTTCATATCCATTCTCCTCATCCCATGAGTTGTACCCTGTTGGGGTGGAAACAATTGAGGTGTTTGGTTGATAAGTTTCTGGAGGCAGTATGTTCACCATGACCACTTGTCTGTTGCTCAAATTTTCTATTCTTATGGGGTGATAAGGAATGAAATAAATGTCTTCTCCTAACCCTATGCTTAATATTTCCAATGCTACCACAAGAGAGTCATCTCGACCTCTGCTATAATAGCCTAAGCCAAATATGTCAGAGAGAAGCTGATATAGTGGCTCGTATGGCCGCCTACACCCCTACTCATATATGCCAAGGCCATAGCCATGCCAATGGAAATGCTCAAAGTAGATTAGATAAAACTCATGATTATAGAGGTAACAAACATTGACTATGAATAATTTATCACCATTCTCTTCTATATTTGAAGACTTATGAGCGCAGTCCAGGCCAGTATAGACAAAATTGGTTTGGTTGGGAGGGATTCCAAGAGGAACCACTGTTACTACTAGTGGCCTCAAGTCCTTAGACCTCCCTATGTCTTGTACATACTCAATGATAGGTGTAAAGTTGATGTTCTACACAAGGTACTCCCCTATGACTGTGCTTGCCAAGTGTATTGATGCATGCGACGTGGATGACCCCACGGATAGTACTGGCGAAGCAGGGTGATAATCACTATCTTCATCTTGATCTTAAGGATCTTCCTCTTCCATAGGACTTGGAATTTCAGTAATGGCTACAGTTGGCACTTCTTTGGGCCTCTCTTCCTTAACTAAGGGTGCCTTTAGCTTCTGATTGTCTTTTGTTTTTGACGTTGATGGTTCTTTAGAAGCATTGACTATCTTGAGTGCACCAGGAGGTGTTGATGTGCATGAGTATTTTCTTACCCCTTTTTCTTCATTATCCATTTGTGTGGTTGGGGATGAAGGTGCCACATACAGGTGAGTAGACGAGATTACAAATTCTCCTAGAATTTCCACCTGATTGACGTATTTAAAAGGTTCTTCATCGGCCAGAACCACATAGACTTTATTCTCGTGCACATACTTGACACACTGGTGCAAGATCGAAGGCACACACTTCATGGCCCTTATCCAAGGGTACCCTAAGAGGATGTTGTACTGCATAGCTCCTTCCAAGACATGACACATCATGGGGATGGTTTTGTGCCCCACCTTGATGGGTGGGACTATCGTTCCCATAGTATTGCATAAAGCATCATTGAAAGATCTCAATGTGTAAGCTCCTGGAACAATATTGAACTTGGGGATTTTGAGGTGCTCTATTGCAGTTGTTGTGATGATGTTTATTGATGAACCTGTATCGACCAAAACCCTCTTGAAAGGTAAGTCATTGATTGCCACTACAATATTTAGCGAAGGGTCTGGTAAGGAAACAAGAATTGTCTTAATCTTATGATCATAGAATCAGATTATAGGTTCTTGGCATTCTTGTACTTGTCCCACAAAGTGAGTAAATGCATTTGCATCTTGCGGTTGAATCTCAATTGTTCTTAAAATCTCCATTAGAGTCTCCCTATGCTTTGGAGACTGTTGTATGAGCTCATAGATAGATAACTTAGCTGGATTCATCTGTAGGTTTTGCTCCAATCTACTCCATAGGTATTGTTGGTGGACCTGGAAGGTTGTCTTGCCTTTGCCTAGGAGTGGCTAGGATGTTCATGGGAGCTGCAGGCTGTTGCGGTTTACCATATCGCCTAGTCCTTTTTGTTATATTAATAAAACCAACCATCCCAATGCATCCATGGGTAGGTATGTCAGCTCAAACCTAATTTACTTGGGCCCCTTGATCTCGAGGGGCCTCATGATTGGACAATGGGTTTCTGTATATGCCCATGTATCTGTTATCGGGAGCCAATGGGTTGGCAATTTTGAGTTCTCTCACCTCAATCATGTTTTGCACTTGATGCTTAAACCTGACGCAAGCCTCAATGTCATGCCCTGGTATCCTGTGATAAGGGCAAAATTGATCTTCCCTATATCCTTTTGGCTTAGGATGGTTGGTATCTATAAGAGGTATATCAAGAAATCTGATCCTCTTTGCCTCGCTCAATTGATTAAAGATTGAATGCATTGATTCTGTCAGAGGCATGAAATAACGAGGTGGCTTACATTCTCGATTTCTTCCCTGATTGTTATTTTAATCGTAGTTTCCTAGAGAGGGATGTGCTTGATAGTTTTGTGGTTGTTATGCACCCCCATCCTTGGGTGTAGCCAATATGACTTGATTGATTGGAGTAGGGTTGCCCTGATTTTGCTTATACTTGTCATTCTTACCATTCTTGTTCTACCCCTTTTTGTTTTGGAGCTTAATGGTTCCCTCATCTACTTTTATTTTTTTGATGAGCTTGGTCTGTGCCAAAGCTTCTTCAAATGAAGGATACTGTTGGAGGTGTAGCAATAGGGAGATATATTTAGAATAACTTTTGGTGAACATGCGAATGATCTCTTCTGTGGGAACAGAGAATGATAATTTTGCCATGACTTTTCTCCATCTATTCCCATAATCCATTACTGGCTCATCATCATATTGTTTCAAGTTGGCCAGGTCTGAAAGGTTCACCTTCTTCTTAGCACCAAAGGAGAAATGCTTCAAGAATGCTTTTACTATTTTTCAAAGTTGGTTATGCTATGCTTAGGTAGTCGGTTGAACCATTAAGTGGCAACACCTAAAAATGTCATTATGAATGTTCTTAGCATAATATTGTCATTGTCTTCAAGATGAAAACAAGTGTTAATAAATTTGGTGACATGTTCTTGTGCATCCTCTTCAAATTTAAACTTCTCTAACCTAGACATCTCAAAGTTTTTAGGATATGGAGGGCTAGGGATTGATGGGCACAATGGTTGATTGTGTATTTTGCTCAATGTTGGTGAGTTCCCAGCTACCTCTTGTTTATAAAAGGTTTTCATATTTTTAGCAAGCTCTTGAAATGCCTTTGATGCATGGATTTCCTCCTCTTATAAGCCTCTTCGCATTGGCAATGGAGGTAACTCTCTATCCATTTGATTTGTTCCATTTTCCTCCATCCTACGAGGGAGGAAATGCAAATTATCTCTTTCGTGGGAACAGAGAATGATAATTTTTCCATGACTTTTCTCCATCTATTCCCATAATCCATTACTGGCTCATCATCATATTGTTTCAAGTAGGCCAGGTCTGAAAGGTTCACCTTCTTCTTAGCACCAAAGGAGAAACTCTTCAAGAATGCTTTTACTATTTTTTCAAAGTTGGTTATGCTATTCTTAGGTAGTTGGTTGAACCATTAAGTGGAAATGCCTGAAAATGTCATTATGAATGTTCTTAGCATAAGATTGTCATTGTCTTCAAGATGAAAACAAGTGTTAATAAATTTGGTGACATGTTATTGTGCATCCTCTTCACCTTTAAACTTCTCTAACCTAGGCATCTCAAAGTGCTTAGGATATGGAGGGCTAGGGATTGATGGGCACAATGGTTGATTGTGTATTTTGATCAATGTTGGTGAGTTCCCAGCTACCTCTTGTTTATCAAAGATTTTCATATTTTTAGCAAACTCTTGAAATGCCTTTGATGCATGGATTTCCTCCTCTTGTAAGCCTATTTGCATTGGCAATGGATGCAACTCTCTATCCATTTGATTTGTTCCATTTTCCTCCCTCCTACAAGGGGACTCAGTATTATGATCCTAGTTTTTTGTGTTTGCCCTTCCCCCATTAGTTGGATTTCGTTCATGATTTGGTGGGGGATTTTGTTGTGGGCTATCTTGTCTAGTGCGCCTATCCTTAGGTGAGTCAGTGTATCTTGTTCTTTGGTGGTCACCACTATTTATTGGTAAATTTTTAAGAGCTAACCGCTTGGCTTGCTCTCTTAAGTGCTACTCATGTTGGAACAAGAGTCTTTCTCTTTGTTTCTCTTGTTCGAGAGCTTCCACTAGCTCTTGCTCCTTGTTTAATACATTTTATAACTACCTCATTTGGTCAATTTGTGCTATCATAGAACACTCATGTTTATCTGACTCTATTCTTGTTGTCTTGACTCACAAATTCCTTGAGGGGTTTTTTGTTATATCTATACTCTTACTAGCTAATGTGACTTGTTCAGTGTACTGTTGAGTATCCCTACAATCAGACTCTATGAATCTTATGCGGGGTTGCTTTGAGGTACACCCAGACTAGGAGGTGTGTTTAGAAGTCACGGTTTGTGAGATTCCAGTTGCAAAGTTCTTAGTAGCTACAGTTCTTTGAGTTGGTTGAGTAGGAAATCAATCCAACCTGTCTAACTGTCTTATTTTCCATGGCTGGTCCCATGGGGTGCCATTTACTCCTATGAGGTCATAGTCTATGAGAATATTTCCTTTTGTGTGAAATGTTTCTTCTATTTGATTCCCATGGCTAGATGTAGCTCTAGTTTCCTACCTTTCAGTAGGCAGTCCTGTCTCATATGTTTCTTGTGAGTCTTAAGGTGTTACAATTCTTGTTTTCCTTCTTGATGAGGAGGTATTGGTGGTAACATGTTTTCTCCATGTGGATGGAGATGTGATAGTCTCATCATCCCTATGTGAAGAATGAGTCTTAGACCCTTCTTTATGCCCATGTGAGGAGGAATACCTTGAAGCTTCCTCACGTATTTGAGATATTTTTATGTGTTTAGAGGAGGCCCTTGAAGTCTTCTCATGTCTCCTTGATGAGGATGGTTGTGAAACCTATTTTTGTTTATGTGACTTTGTTCCATGATGTGGTTCCTTACTTGGGATTTCTTGAGGATATCCCCCAAGGGTTGAGTTGTCACCCCTTAGGCTCATGGAGCTACGTCTTACGGTCTTATAGGTAGGTCATTCAATGTTACTACAACTCTGCCTATGGGTATGAATTGCTTCTGTCTCTCCATCGGTATCAGATTGAGGGTGCTTACTTCTTTTTTTGACCATATTTTTTTATGAATTGATCTTTTGAGTTGCAATTTAGGAATAACCACACAATACCAAGCAAATATTTATCTTGATTACCGATTTAAGTGTGCCCTAGACTTTTTGATGTGTTGTTCTCTTTATTTATTTGCTCTTGTCTTTGGATTAAGAATGAGAAGACTCATCCATAGTGACAATCAAGTACACTCGTGCCAAACATGATTTTCTCAAAATAAGCTAGGGTACACCGTTGAAGACCCAATGGAGGGTTCACCTAGCTCTTCCACTTTGAACCAATGATTGTTCCAACAGTGGGAGATAGTTTGAACACAAGTAACTTAGCGTCACTATAAGTAAGTTTCCCAGTCCATTTCTAGGAAGCTCTAGGGGCAAACCAGTGGAAGGAGACGAATTCCAACGTCACTGGACTGAATTGAAGGTTAGTGATGAAATCCAACTCTCCAATATTTAAATGAGATGCGCGTGTGTGGTGTTCATTTTAAGCTTACGTAACATAAAGTGCATCATATAGCAGCAATGAATCTTTCCTATATGCCTAAGTGTAAAAATACATTTCAATATTCATAAAGATGCATGAACTACTATGATTTGTATGAGCGCACTTTATTTTGTGCAACCATGGCCTCTAGCAGGGCCTCAAAGCAAGCAAAAAATAGACAATGTCTAGCACGTTGGATTCTAGGAAAAACTTTTTAGGCATAAGTCATTGTTCCTAGCAACTCCTAGTGGAAAATTTAAAAGAAGATCTAAGATATGTGAAATGATTAATTATTTCTTCTTTTATTCTTTCAATTTCCAAACATAAATGTGCTTTAAGTTCTCTGTTTGAGGCATACAAAAGCAGACAAAAATCTATAAAATATTAGAGAAGCTATACCAACCTTTGATCTAGCTCAAAGATTTTGTATTTTGACCTCTACTGCACTCCAGTCCTTGTCGTTGTTGACTAGAGCAGCTAGTTCTTGGCCGTTATATCTCAAAGTAGCTAAGCTCTATTGGTCGTTGTAGCTCAAAGCGGCTAGTTTTTAGCCGATGTAGCTCAGAGCGGCTAGACATGCACATAAAACTAAGTTAGTATTATGGTAGAAAATGAAAAATTAGTGGTGGTCACACCGTGATCGCCATGTGTAGCAACCCCGAGAATGAACGCACCAGTCCCTTTTCTAGCCCTACTTGCAACGTTATTGAAATATCGAAGATGAAATGGAAAGACAAGAGGAAAAATGATATAACAAAAATAACAAAATACGGATCTCTTTATTGATATTGAAGCTTGGTTACATGTCGGTCCCTCTTAGGGATACCCATTTTGATACTATAAATTACAAATAGGGAAGGAGTGCTCCTTTCGTGAAGAGGTGGTGTGCTTATAAAATCTTCCCGGTTTTGCACATGGAAATGTATGAGGGCTTATAGATGCCTCCTTCTCTAGGTCTATTTCCTAGAGGGATCCCTTTTGCTCTTGTATGTTGCAATCTTCGTCCGATGTACTTGTGGCCCTACAAGCAATGAAACAATAATGCACATTTAGGTGTCCGAGATTGCCTCCCCGGATGAGGTTGTTAGTAATCAAAGAATGTAATGGAAATATGATAAAAATATGCCATAAAATCATGTAAATCTATGCTAATGGCATGAAAACATAAAGAAACAGAATAAAATAAGCTATGTCTAACCTAAGCTAAGCCTATGGGCCACTGTCCAAGACAACGGTCGCTAAAGTAAACCTTTCCCTATTTGCCCCAAAGCTATGGGTCAAAGACTGTATCTGATGTTAAAATAGTAGGTTTTATACTCTTCAATCCATTAGAGCTTCGTCGTATACGTGATCTCAAAGAGAACTCTCCAAGTCTCAAAAGCTCTCCTCAAAAATATATCTCTCTCTCTCAAATGATCTCTTGTATGTCCCCTGGTGCTCTTAGGCTTGCACCTTTTATAGTGTGAAACCCTAGGTTTATGTCCAAGCCTTAGGAATGAATTTCTCATGCGTAGTGCAAGTTAGCATGAAAATATTTTGTCCATTGTCTATGTTTGAAGGCCAGTTAATTGAAATCTAACTGCCCACTTGAGTCTTCTATGTGAAATGGTCGTTAGCATGAGAAGCTTTTACCCCTTTTTTTATGCTTGGAGGTTAGTTAACTTAAGTCTAAATGCAAACTCAAACCTCCTATGTGAACTGGTCATGAAAAGGAATGAAAAGTCACTCCCACTCACCTTTATTGCATGCAGACTGCCACTTTCGCCTGTGATTAGGCCTGTTTGTCGGCAAACCGCTTCTTATGGCTTAGTCGTTGTCATCTGTAGCGGCTAATATCTGGCCGATGTCATATATAGTGGCTAAGTTCTGGCCACTATAGGCTTGAGCGGCTAGGATTTGGTCGCTCTTGGTTTGAGCGGCCAAGCTTAAATGGCTTGAAAATACCCCAAATGAGTGGTGAGAAACACTATCGATGTTTGCAAAGTCCAATATTATGTCTTATGATCTTATGAATGTGTCTATGTGAGCAGCTCCCCTAAGCATAACACTATTTAGGTATCTACAAAAGCAGTTTGAGATGAAATATCTTGGTTTAACGCAATACTTCCTAGGCATGGAAGTTCATCGATAAAATAGAGGGATCTTCATATTTCAACACAAGTATGCTCGAGACATGATCAAGAAATTTGCCATGGAGTAGTACAAATCAGTTGCCACTCCAAATGGACATGGAATCCAATTGAGCAAGGATGACAGAGCACCAAAGGTTGACATGACCACTTACAGGAGCATGGTCGGGAGTTTGATGTTTCTTACCAACACAAGACCTGATATTCAATATGTTGTTTCTCTAGTTTCAAGGTTTATGGCAAGTCCATCTGAGTTGCATTTACAAGAAACTAAAATAATCTTAATATATGTAAAGGGTACATTGGATTTTGGAATCCATTACTACAAATGTAATTATGTTAAATTATTTGGCTTCAGTGACAGTGATTGGGGCAGCAATATAGATGATATGAAATCTACATCAGTGAACTATTTTAGTCTAGGGTTGATACTAATTACATGGAATTCCAAGAAGCAAACTATTGTAGCATTGTCATCTGCTGAGGCTGAGTATATAGCCATCACATATGCTAGTACTCAAGCCCTATGGTTGAGAAAAATCCTTGAAGATATTGGAGAAAGTCAAAGTGGTACAACTCGACTGTATTTTGATAACATGAGTGCTATCTAGTTGGTATACAATCCAATCCACCATAGCAGATCAAAGAATTTTGATATGAAGTATCACTTCATCTGATACATGGTGGAGCAGCAAATCATTGAGCTTAAACATTATAGCACTTTGGATAACATTGTAGACATCTTCACCAAAGGCATGGCTAAAGCTCAATATGTAAAGCTAAGAGATTGCATAGTCAGCCCTCTCAAATTTAAGGGGAAGAATGTTGGAAGTTAAAAAAGGGTTATTCTATCCTTACCTTTTACCCCATTGGATGACATCCTAGTCAGCACAGTGGACGACAATGTGGACAACACATTGGATGACATCTTTGGGTGGCAAGGATATTTAGATTACAATTTTAATTTATTTTCTCTTCTCCTACCTTAATTCTCGCTAACCATATGTTAGCACCTTATATAATGCATTGTATTTTTCTCTGATTAATTTAATGAGCATTTGGAATTTACAATACGAGCAGTCAAAATAGAGTTCTCCTCAGAAGTGATAAGAGAAGGGATTTCTTGAAGAACAATTTTTTGAGAAGTTGATTCAAGAGGAGTATCAACAAAAATATTGGAAAAGTAATCAAAAACAATAGAGTTCATTCCATCCCAAGTATAGACAACATCTCCAGAATCTTATTTCAGAGAAGAAATAAAGTTGTGAGTTCTTTGAGCTAAAAGAGATTTGTGGAAGAAATTTGTGTTTCGATCTCCTTCTTTGAGCTATTGAATCCTAGATTTTTGCTTCCATAAGAATTCTTCTCTTTTTTTCCATTCCTCTAACTGAGCTGTGAGTTTAATTTCATATGCACTTCTATTCTCTGTGAGGCCATCTAAACAAATTTTCTTATTCAAATTTACAAGTTCAGCAATAACTTCATGTTTTTTTTATGAACATCCCCAAACTCCTTCTAGTTCCAAGTCTTCATTTTGGATTTAATGTATTGCAGTATTTTGGAGAAATAGAATATCTTAGTCCCATGCCTAGGCTTACCTTCCTTCCACCATTGTTGCACACGAGGTCTAAAGGAACTGTCTCTGAGACACTTAATTGAAAATGAAAAGGAGAGAAACTCACATTGGTTTTCCACATTTCCACCATGACTGGCCAGTGATCCAAACCAACATTGTTAAAAGTCTTCACTTTAGGAATGTGACCATGGATTAAGAAATTTTCAAAGAGCAAAAACCTATCCAATCTCTCCATTATACAATCTAAGCCTTGCCTTCTATTAGACCAAGTCATAAGACCATTATCTAGCTAGATGTCCACAAGATGGAGGTTTACAATATATTCACTCATGAGGTCAGTGCTTTTGTCCAAATTTCTTTTTCCCCCTATTTTCTCATCCAGATAGAGGATAGTATTGAAATCTCCTCTGATCAAGATCTAAGATTCAAGAAAATGAGAGATAATATGAGTTACATCCTTCCACTGTCTTCTTTTTTCCTCCAAAGTAGTCGGAGCATAAACAATAATGCAGAGCATAATTTGTTTGGAATGTCTACTTTCAATAGGTATAGCCAAAAGACCCCAAATGCCAACCATTTGGTGAATAACTACCTCTTTTGGGTCCCAAAGATAAGCAATGCCACCAGAAGTCCCCTGGAAATTGAGAGAAACCACTTTTCCAACTGGCCAAATTTTACTGGCAATTGAGTCCATATCCTCCATTGACATCTTTGTTTCTTGAAGGAAAACAAGATGTGGATGATTTATCTGAATCATTCTTCTAATTTCATTTTGTTTTGAAAGACTCCCTTTGAGTTCTCTAATATTCTAAGTTATGATATTCATTAATACCAGGGCTAAAAAATTTGGGAAGGGCATTAACCTTACCTTCCTCTACAAGATTTTCACCTTCTTTTACCATATGATATTGATTGGTCTTGCGACCTGCTTTTTGATTAGAATCCATCTTCAATTTTGTTTCCATGTTTCTTGACTTACTTCAATTGAGTCTGATATGGCTTCTAACCTTGAAGAATGCTCTTACACAACCAAAATTTTACTAGAGGGTTCAACAGAGTCTATATTGGGACCTGTATTATTTGAAGTTTTGACATTTAAAAGATTGTTTTTCTTGTGTAATTTTCTCCCTTTTTTTCTATTGAAAACCTTTGATTTGTTGGTTTATCTTTGAGTTCTTCCCTTCATATTTAAATTGTGTTTCTAAGATTTCTATTTCCATTATTTCCTCTTCCTCAATTGGGACATCATTTGTGGAAAGGCTTTCAACATATTAGCAAATGACTTTGATTGATCCTTCATAACTAGTTTTTTTCTGAGTGTTCTTCTTCTTAGGCATTTGGAAACCTGCTGAGTTTATATCTTCTTTCTTTTGATCAGGAATTTTATTTGGGCAAGCACTAGCCAAATGACCATATTCATGGTAAATTCTACAATGAAAAGGAATGCATAGTCCACTACTTGCTCCCAAGTGTCTTCCCCAAATTGTAATGTGATCTTTTTAGGTAGGGGTTTGTCAAAATATATTAAAACACAAATCCGAGCATAAATAATATGTTCAAAATTTTGAGTATAGTCAGTAGTCATCATAAAAGTTCCTAAAGAGTTTCCAATTGAAGAAAAATAGTAGGATTCCAAAATTCAATAGGGAGGCCAAATATTCTAACCCACACGGGAGCTATAGAAGGCATCTCTTCTTCAAATTTAAATTTAGTATGCCAAGGCTTCATGAAAAGCCATGCCCTTCCAAAAAACCAGGGACCCCCTTGAAAAGTTTTCTCTCTATCTTCATTATTAGCAAATAAAACAAGAAAATAACCATTTGGATAAATATAGATTTGTAACTCACCTTTATTTTTCCAGCTTTTTGCAGCCCAAACTTTGAAAGCAGATAGGCTTGGACGAAAACCCACGAACCGATAAATTAGTCCTCTTTTTTCCAAATCTTCAATGCCAGTCTGAATGTTACCCATATCAAGCTTAACAATAAGAGTTTCATCATCTGCTTTTAGACATCCTGACTCCATTTTCCTATGATCAATATTAGGCATTCTTAGAGGTTTATGGGAATCCCTAAGATTAATATTAGCATTGGGCTAAGGTTGTCCACCATTGGACATCCCTAAAATTTATTTTTGGGGCTGAGTCTTTGAAATTCTTACCCTTGACAAGGGTTTTCATAGTAAAATTAATTTTTGGGTGCACCTTAGCATCGGATTCACTTGGATCTGAGCCATTTTTTGATGAACTTCTTGAAACTTGTTTCGTGATCTCTTTAATTTTTTCCCTAGACGTCGTGGAAAGGCATATTCTTCACTTTTATTTTGTGCAGCAAATTAGAAGCCGTTGTCACTCAAGTTCACAGCATGATCTATTAAAATATAGATTTCTAACCCATATTAGATCCCCTACAACATATCCTGCTAAAATATTGAGCATAAACCACAAAAACAATGGTTGCTAGGGCCTGAAGGCTCTAAAAACCAACTTTGGGATCTGCTTGCACTCAACTGAGATGAAACCCTGGCACAATCGCTTGCCAAATATATCATTCAAACATAGGGATGTGCTAGGATCTATGTTGCTCATAATGATTTGAAACTTTGTGGATATGTTCTAGGGTTTTTCAGGCATCTACCCTTAAAATTTTAGCTCAATTCAAGTCTGGATGAGTGAGATATGGATGAAACAAGTTCGACAGTTTGGGCAATCCTATGAAAAATGTCCCTCCTCAATCCAACTTTCTCATCACATATTTTTTCTTCCAATTAATTTGCTTTCTAACACCTTATATCTCCCAATATTTATTTATGATGCTAATTCAAAAATTAAAATATCAAACAACCTTATGACTCCCTATCTTTCACTTAGCAAAATAAATTTCTTGACCTTAAGCCTTCACAACTATCAACCTTTTCAAAAATTAAATTGAGCGCTTACCTCAAATGATGGTCTAGGTCAAAATAATTTGTGCCCACAATGAACATGCCCAAACTTGAACCTACAACCCGCCACTATCGCAGTGCTCTAGCCCAAGGCTAGACTACCATTGGGTTATCCATCCAATACAAAACCTAAAGTGCATGATGTATGCTTTATCCCTTGCTCTCTAGAACATCAAAAATAGCAAAACCCTCTTACCACGTTCAAAATGAAGGAGATGCGAATCAAACCCCTAACCTACTTTGCACGAACGCCTTAACCAATCGCCAATCACCGCTTGCACTACCAAGCGCTTTGGAGAATATTTTATGCTTCTCTTGGTCTTAACATGAAATCTGCCTTTTTAATTTTAACACATACAAGTATTTTCTCTTCTCTTTAGTCAATGCATGAAATACTTTAGCTTTTGGGTATACCACTTGCATGGATAATTTTGAATAAAAATCATTGTTCCTTTTATACCTTTTTCTATGCACTCCAACACGTCGGCGATTTCAATTCGAATTTTAACCTTTAACTCTTGGTGCCTTTATTATTTATTTAAATTAAAATTTTAACCTATGGTTAAAATATTTTAATTTAAATAAATTAAATAATAACCTTTACAATATGCCAAATGGGTCTTTTGAGGATTTATATTTTAAAGACTTCTTGGACCTCGTTTTTCTTCACCTCAACCTTTAGCCCGGAATATTATAATATTAAATAATATTATATTATTATTTTATTTTAAACCTGCTTCTCCTTCCTTGGGGTTTTAATCTTTTAGGTCGCTTTAGGTGTTGAGCAAGGTGCAGCGACAGTATTGTCATTATTGTCAACACACTCAGATGGACAGGTTGATGTAGTGGACAGTTGTCCCGAGGTTGTTTAGAGTATGTACAGTGGTGTTCAATGCTTATGAGAATTTTTGTGATGTTCAGGTGAAGTTGTTACAGGTTGTTCGTGCAAATTTGCAAAAGTTACAAAAATCATCAAGTTGTCAAAGTAGCAAAAAAGGAAGTTGTCAAAGTGGCAAATCGTCAATAGAATGTGTTGTACAGCCCAAGATACTATTTGGAGGTTTTTTTATCATTATAAAGTCTGTTTGCAGTGTTGGAACGACCGGTTGCTTCGTCGGTGCATTGTTGGTCTTGAAACTACAGTTGTAAAATTTACGTCGGAGGTCACTTTACGAGAGGAATATTAAGCAATACATGAGGAATTAGACCTCAAATTTTTTATTTGAGGTATTTGGATATACTAAGAGCTTAAGTTTTAAATTTCAGCCCAAATGGAGTCTTGAGCAAGAAACGGTGAGTGCTGTAAAATGGCTCTAGAGCACTTTTTGCAGTTTATGTGAGGTGTAAAATCAGCGTCAGAGGCCAATTTTTCGGAGGTATATTAAGAAATATGTGAGGAATAAAACTTCAAAATTTTTATTGGAGGTATTCTGATATACAGAGAGCTTATATTTTAAATTTCATCCCGAACGGAGACCCGAGGAAGAAATGGCAGCAGTTGCAAAATGCCTCCGTAGCACTTTTTCTAGTTTTGGACAGCCAAGTGCTTTTGTGCTCGAATACTCAAATTCATATTTTCTTGTTGTTGAATGTGTCGTTTAAGTGTTGTTTCACGTATAGCTCATTGAATTGAACATCTTTTATTTTTTGTCGGAGTAATTTTGAGGCCTCCAAGTGTGAGAACGAGTAATGTGCACAACACTTTGTCCATGAACTGTTTGACAAAATGCCTCTCCAAAATAAAAGTGAAATTTAAAAAGGTCATAACTTTTTGATTCATAATTCCTTTTGAGCCCGTTATTTTTCTAGTGCGTGCAGAATTATAAAATTTAGAAGAACGTTATGTCTCCTAAGGGAGACATTATTGAATGTTGAAACGGTCATCTTGCAACTCGAAATTTGTTAGGAAGCTAAAGTGTTGGAAGTTAAAGGTATTGCAAAAAGGTTTTTAAAAGGATTCAGTGTGAGTACAGAGAAGGGTGTGAGATTGAGATTCAGATCATATGAGATTAGTCAGAGTGGATGTGTAGATAGAAGCAATGAGCTAGAACACTCAAGATATTTTGGAACAGAAATCATATTTTCTATTACAGTTTTTGTTTTTGCCGAGTGGGTGCTTGGTGATCGAGGTCGGTGCTCTTTGGAGTTGGTGCTGCTAAATTCTGGGTTGGTTGGTTCCATTCCCTACATTTGGTGCTACAAAAATATTATAAATATCAAACATTTTTTAGGCTGGATTTGGATGGGAGTCCAAACAGTCCATTGGCATAGTGGTTTTCCCACATCGGGTTTCCACTATAAATCTGGTGTTATGTGATGCATGTTTATGTGATTGCTTTTTTTGATTTTATTTCATATTTGGATTAAATTTTTAATACACATTGATTCACCCCCCTCTCATTGTCACGCTTAGTTCTACAATTGGTATCATAGCGAGGTTCATGAACATGTTTAACTGGCTAGGGTGATCTTGGAAGTGACACAATGGCAGGTGGTGAAGGATTCTCATCAAACAAAGCACCATTGTTTGATGAAACTAATTACGCATTTTGGAGACTCAGGATGTAGACATATATTTGTGCTTTGGGATATGACATTTGGAATTCAGTAGACAGTGGATACACAATACCCACTTCTCCAACCGATGTTGTTGATAAGAAACTATTTGAGAATGACTCAAAAGCAAAGAATTATATCATGTGTGGATTAATGGATAACGAACTGGTAAAGATTATGGGTTGTAAAACGACAAAGGAAATATGAGACAAATTGAAGAGCATTCATGAAGGAGATGATAAGATCAAGGAAGCCAAGTTATAAACACATCAAGCTCAGTTCGAAGGATTGAAGATGAATGAGGATGAGAATATAGAGGCATATATGCTGACAGTTAATGAATTCATCAATGCTATCAAAGGACTTGGAGAGGAAATCAAAGACCCGGTAATCATCAAAAAGGTATTAAGATCTCTTCCTCAAATATTTAATTCTAAAGTTTCCGCTATAGAAGCTAACGATCTGAATTCTTTTAGTATGGATGAGATGCATGGCTCTTTGACTGCATATGAGATGAGAATAGAAAAATCTAAACCCATCGATAGAGAAGCTGCTTTTAAAGCCCAAAAAAATATGAAAGCAAAACAAGAATCCGAGGAAGAAGAGACATCAGATGAAATGGAAGCAAATTTTGTTCAAAAACTAAAAAGGGGAAAAGGAAAATACAAAGGAAAGTTACCATTTAAATGTTTCAATTGTGGAGGCGTTGGGCATTTTGCAGCTAAATGTCCACTTAATGAGAACATAAGTGATGAAGGATCACATGAAGAAAGAAGTGACTGGAAGAAAAAATCAAATTTCAAAAAAGGTAACTTCAAGAAGAAAAGTTTCATCTCCAAGAATGTCAATTCATCAAAAGATAGCTCCAGTGAGGATTTTAAAAAAGAAACAAGTGAAGCTATTTTCATGGCATTCAAAGAAGAAAAACCAAAAAAATAACAGGAATGTGATGAAGAAGAAATTGACGTAGAAGTGAATTTGGAAGAGGAACTAATTGCATCTTTGGATGAATTGAAGACAGAAAGAAAAAGGAATAAGAAAATTTCAAGAAAGCTTGAGGATGCAAATGAAATAATAACAAATTTGAAAGTGCAGATAGAAGAATCCAAGAATATTTTCGAAGATCTCAAAGTGCAAATAACCATGAAAATAGATTATTGGAGCAAGTTAGAAGAAAAGGTTGTTGGTTTAAGGATGCAGCTAGAAGAGATGAATAAGAAAATTAGCTCTTATCACAAACGTGAAGAGAGTTCTATGAAGCTGGATAAGATTATAAAGAACTAGAAGACTACAGACATCAAATTTGGTTTGGATTTTGATGAAGGAGAATCATCAAATGGATCAAAGGCCACAAATGAAGAATCCTCAAAGAATGAAGAAAAGAAACAGGTTAATCAAGCAAAAACAAATCATGTAAAGGAAAGTAATAATGCAAGGCAAGAAAGGAGAATTGACAATGATGGTTTAACCAATGTCACACATCAAAGAAGAAGAAGACTTATGGATCCTACAACAACATGGCAAAGACCATCACCCAGGTTCAATCATCCTTTTTCTGGTTACTGTTTTAAATGTAATGGTTATGGACATGTTGGCATTTTTGCCACATTATTTTGATTGTTGATTATTCATGCATAAAATGTTGAAGTTCTCATTCCTCTACGAGTTTTGATGCCAAAACAGCTAAGTCCGAAGACTATCGCGATATCACGACCAAAAAGTAGCATGGAGAGCACAGGTTCAAAACCATCGCGATATCGCGACATGTCGCGTTATCGCGGGTCTTTTGAGGAGAGAGAAGCCAAAGTCAGAGAATGTCGTGATATCGCAACGTGTTCCAAAATCATGGTCAAAGTGGTCAACGGGGGTAGCATAGTAAAATTGTCGCGATATCGCGACATGTCGCGTTTTTGCGACTTGCGATGGCCATGGAGCAGAGTAAGAGAAAATGTCGCGAAATCGCGACATAATTGAGCAAAGGGCAATGACAATGAACCTCGTCGCGATTTCATGACAGAAAAGTGAACAAGGCACAAAATATGAAGGACGTCGCGAAATCGCAACGTGTTGCACGGTCACGGCAAGGTTGAAGAAAAAGCATAAGGCATGAAAGACGTCGCGATTTCGTGACATTTTTGAAGATGAGACCAAGCAAGAAGAAGACGTCGCGATATCGCGACAGGAAGCGACAACAGAAGAGAAAGCAAGGAAACGTCGCGATTTCGCGACATATTGTGGAGAAAAGGTGAAATAGACAAGAAGTGTCACGATTTCGTGACAGGTTGAGAGCTAAACCGTACAAGGCAAATGAAAATTGTCACAAAATCATGACATGTCCGCTTTTCATGATAGGGAAGAGAAGATTGAGCAGCGGAGAGATAACGTCACGATTTCGCGACATGTTGGACGTTTTCGTGACACTGGAGATAAAAGAACAGGTGTCGATGGAAGAATGTCGCGAAAGCACGACCTGTCTCGTTTTCGCGACGTATCAGGAAGACAAAGCCGAAAGAGAGAAAGATGTAGCGAAATCGCGACTTGTCGCGTTTTCGCGGTTTGAAGCAGCCAAAGGACAACATGGGGAAAGAATGTCGCGATTTCGCGATAGGTCATAGTTTCATGAGAACAAAGCAGAGAAGGAGCAGAATAGTAAGGAACGTCGCGATTTCGTGACGCGTCACATTTTCGCGACCTCAGGTGAAAAAAGAGAACAAAGAGCCGAATACGTCACGATTTCGTGACATGGTTGATTTTCGCGATCCAAAATGGCAAAAGCGTATGGAAGAGAAATATGTCACGATTTCGTGACATGTCGCGTTTTCGCGACCTGTCACAGTTTCGTGCCAAAAAGCGGTTCAAACGGCCCGATGAAGTATTGCGATTTCCAAGGATTAAAAGCACTCCAAAATTGAATGTTTTGCTGCTTTCCAATGTGTGCAAGATAGAAGAACGTGCTCAAGCCTTTTTGAAGCCACCAGAATTGAAGATGCCTCCATTATTCAAAGCTTATGTTCGTGATTTTCTAACGGTCCAAGCATGCTCCGAGGATGACCATTTAATGAAGACGACCGGTTCCTTGTTTCATTTAATTTTTGGTTTCTCCGAGGCTGGTTTAAGGGGATCATTTCCTTATTTCTATTGCACATTTTGTAGATCTCGAGGAGGTCCGTTTCATGTTTTAAATGCTACAAAGAGGCAAGACCTCTATAAATATCAATGTATATCTCAAAAAGAGGGATCGAGAGAGAGACTTTTGCTGAAAAGCTTTTCAAGTTCTTTGCATGAATGAAAGATATTTGGCCTCTGGTTTTGCAAGCAATTTTCTGTGTGTTTTTCCTTCTATCTTATGCATTCCTCATTTACGCTCGTATTTCTTATCTGCTGCTTAATTTGAATTTTGCATCTGAGTTTAAATATTGCTAGTGAGGAAGTGAGTTCTAGAATGTGATCTTGGAGGTTATCTACATAAGGTTGTAAGTGAATTACGTCGTTATCTTCTGTTATATGTTGTTAGTGTGCTTGAGGTTATCTACTGCTAATATTTCCCGATCTGACAAATTTGGCCTGTGGCTATATTTCCCATTTCTTTCTACATATTTCCGATTTCTTTCCTGCAACTCTAGTCTTGAATCAAGCTTAGATTTAGTAAGGGAACCAGCCCTCTCTGGAGATTGGTCTGGGAGACATTTCTTTCTCCCAGCCTTTCAATGTTGGCCGGGTCTAGGGTGCATTTATTTTAAAATCCTTTCCTGTGGCAGATTCGTGACCAACAGTTTTTGGCACGCCCGGTGGGACAGACTGTTTCTGTCTCCCAAAGATCCATAATCGGTGAGACTGATTGTTTTATTGTTTAACACCCGGAGGTATCAAGATTTTGATGAATTGTCTTGACCTCATAGCGGAGATTTGTAAGTTCATCTGGCGACTCTGCTGAGCTGAAGATCCAAATTTCTTAATCGTAGATGCATTTTTAAGCTAAAAGAAGATACCTCGGAGGATTCAAGACCGCTGCTATAATGGCGAGGGTATGCTGTCCTAGATGGGATGATCCTGGCCCTCTAGATCTCCAAATTCGGCATGAGATTCCCAAAAGTGCTCTGAAAGCCCTAACAAAATACAATGGCACCCAGGGAATGGCCCGAGAGCATATTGAAGATATTGCCACTTTGTCGACTCTACATGGTATAGTTCACGAAGATGTTATGATCAGACTTCTGGTTCTGTCTTTGCAAGGAAGGGCGTTACAGTGGTACAGACTGCTCGGGCGTAAAAGCATCAGCTCATGGGATGACTTAGCGGGAGCACTAATCAGAAGATTCGACGAGGATCCCTTTAACGGCTTTCAAGATCCCTTTCAACTTTTCATGTACATCACGAGAGCACCTCTAGAGAGCATCACAGACTTCAATGTCCGATTCAGCAGAAGTTGGAAGAGAATTCCAGAGATGATCCGACCAACACCCGCCCAAGCCCACTTCTTCTATGTTCGAGCTTTCCATCCGGACATAAGCCTCCTCTTGTTGCAATCAGGCGAACGTAGATTCCCTCAAATCTTTGAGGAAGCATTACAAGCGGAGCACCTTCTGCTCCTATCAAGAAAATTACCGTGGGGAGAAACTCCATTACCTTATCCGATAGTCACCACTCCTGTCTACCCTACGCAGTATTCATCATGTCAGATCCCTTATGCTATGCAGAGACCTGAAATACAGTTGTGTGGAACTCAAGGGGCAGATTTCATACAAAGTCAATGATGGGCATATGCAAGCACTGTCCCAGCATTAGATAATATGATTGCTTGCAGTTTTCATCAGGACATGGATCAAGAAAATATAGGCCAAGGAGAGGAACAGATTCAAGTTCCAGAACCTGAGCACAAAGAGGGCACAATCATGCACAGCACGCAAGTATTTAGCCAGAACCCATTGAGCATGCCTCATCAAAAGGTTGAGCCTGAGGAGATCCTAGAAGCAGATTTATCTTCAGAAAGGTTTTGTGATCGCACCAAGGGATTGGAGGAACCCATTCTCAGCCCACAACTAGGGGACTCTTCAAGATGGTGGTATTGGCTTCAGCCATTACTACAACTGGTACCCACAGGTGCCCTCCATGTGGTAAATTTCTTTGCTACATTATTTGTCGACTGTGTGGGTACTGGCATGCAGGATAACTTGCCCCTGTTTGCAACATGGAGAACTTCGGGAGGTCATCCCAATTTCAAGGACCGACTCAAGTATGATCAGATCTGGTCGGGACACTGCAGATTCACCGGATAACCCCCTGAAGCTGGGTTTGTGGTGGCGGCATGCCAATCATGTCGTAAACTTTTGTATATAGCAAAAAAAAAAAAAAAAAAAAGAAAAAACAAAAAAGGAAAAAAGATTTGTTGAATTTCCTCTGTCAACTTCGGCTCTTTTTGCATGCGAGCCCGCAGGTACGTTTATTTCTTTCTTTTTTCTCTCTTCCTTCCCAACAGATAGTGGCTTTTGTCAATTTCTTCCTTCCCCCTTCCTTCTTTCATTCCCTTCCTCACTCATTCTTTCTTCTACCATCCGTAATTAAGCCACTACTGTTGTTTCTTTTCCCCTCTGATATTCCCGTTTCTTTATTTCCCCTTTCTTCTAATCCTTGTTTTCTTTTCAGCATTTATCCGTAGTTCATACCACATTTTCACCATCTCATTTACCTTCATTTTCATTATCCGCTTTTCCATCCCTATAGCTGATAACACAGTAGCTCCCTCTTCAGCTGCTGTATATACTCCTTCCATTCCCACCATTCCATCATTTACAATTTCCATTCCATAGTCCTCACTCCGCTCATTCCGTTCATTTCCATTTTGCAACCCCGATGCTTTCATCACTGTCATGGAGTTCCTTTTCCAGCACTTGGTGAGCTAAGCCAAATACAGATTCATTTGAGTTTTCAGTAAGTCAGCAAGAGTTGTTGCAACAGTCCATCGAGATGTCTCCTAGCAGTTAGCTTTCTGTTCTTTCATTTTTTCTTGACTCTGTTGCCCAATGGATTCAGGCCTGGGATTCGTGCATACAGCAGAACTGTATACCCCACGAGCCACCAAGAATGTTGGCATTTTTGCCACATTGTTTTGATTGTTGATTATTCATGCATAAATTGTTAAAGTTCTCATTCCTCTATGAGTTTTGATGCCAAAACAGCTAATTCCAAAGACTGTCGCGATATCGCGACAAAAAACAGCATGGAGAGCACAGGTTCAAAACCATCGCGATATCGCGACATGTCGCGTTATCGCGGGTCTTTTGAGGAGAGAGAAGCCAAAGTCAGAGAATGTCGCGATATCGTGACGTGTTCCAAAATCACGGTCAAAGTGGTCAACGGGGGTAGCACAGTGAAATTGTCGCGATATCGCGACATGTCACGTTTTTGCGACTTGCGATGGCCATGGAGCAGAGTGAGAAAAAATGTCGCGAAATCATGACATAATTGAGCAAAGGGCAATGACAATGAATCTCGTCACGATTTCATGACAGAAAAGTGAACAAGGGACAAAATATGAAAGACGTCACGATATCGCAATGTGTTGCGCGATCATGGCAAGGTTGAAGAAAAAGCATAAGGCATGAAAGGCGTCGTGATTTCGTGACATTTTTGAAGATGAGACCAAGCAAGAAGAAGACGTCGCGATATCGCGACAAGAAGCAACAACAAAAGAGAAAGCAAGGAAACGTCGCGATTTCGTGACATATTGTGGAGAAAAGGCTAAATAGACAAGAAGTGTCACGATTTCATGAGTGTTCGCAGAGCTGAACCATACAAGGCAAATGAAAATTGTCACGAAAACTTGACATATCGACTTTTCATGACAGGGAAGAGAAGATTGAAGGCCGAAGGAGAGATAACTGTCACGATTTCGTGACATGTTGGCGTTTTCGCGACCTGAGAGATAAAAGAACAGGTGTCGATCGGAAGAACGTCCCGACAAAGCGTGACTTGTCATGATTTCGCGACGTATCAGGGAGATAAAGCCAAAAGAGAGAAAGATGTAGCGAAATCGTGACTTGTCGCGTTTTCACGGTTCGAAGCAGCCAAAGGACAACATGGGGAAAGAATGTCACGATTTCGTGACAAGTCATAGTTTCACGGGAACAAAGCGGAGAAGGAGCAGAATAGTAAGGAACGTCGCGATTTCGCGACGCATCACGTTTTCGCGACCTCAGGTGAAAAAAGAGAACAAAGAGCCGAATACGTCATGATTTCGTGACATGGTTGATTTTCGCGATCCAAAATGGCAAAAGCGTATGGAAGAGAAATATGTCACGATTTCATGACATGTCGCATTTTTGCGACCTATCACAGTTTCGTGCCAAAAAGCAGTTCAAACGGCCCGATGCAGTATTGCGATTTCCGAGGATTAAAAGCACTCCAGAATTGAATGTTTTGCTGCTTTCCAATGTGTGCAAGATAGAAGAACGTGCTCAGGCCGTTTTTGAAGCCACCAGAATTGAAGATGCCTCCATTATTCAAAGCTTCTGTTCGTGATTTTCTAACGGTTCAAGCATGCTCCGAGGATGACCATTTAATGAAGACGACCGGTTCCTTGTTTCATTTAATTTTTGGTTTCTCCGAGGTTGGTTTAAGGGGATCATTTCCTTATTTCTGTTGCACATTTTGTAGATCTCGAGGAGGTCCGTTTCATGTTTTAAATGCTACAAAGAGGCAAGACCTCTATAAATATCAATGTATATCTCAGAAAGAGGGATCGAGAGAGAGACTTTTGCTGAAATATTTTCAAGTTCTTTGCATGAATGAAAGATATTTGGCCTCTGGTTTTGCAAGCAATTTTCTATGTGTTTTTCCTTCTATCTTATGCATTCCTCATTTACGCTCGTATTTCTTATCTGCTGCTTAATTTGAATTCTACATCTGAGTTTAAATATTGCTAGTGAGGAAGTGAGTTCTGGAATGTGATTTTGGAGGTTATCTGCATAAGGTTGTAAGTGAATTACGTCGCTATCTTCTGTTATATGTTGTTAGTGTGCTTGAGGTTATCTACTGCTAATATTTCCCGATCTGAAAAATTTGGCCTGTGGCTATATTTCCCATTTCTTTCTACATATTTCCAATTCCTTTCCTGCAACTCTAGTCTTCAATCAAGCTTAGATTTAGTAAGGGAACCAGCCCTCTCTGGAGATTGGTCTGGGAGACATTTCTTTCTCCCAACCTTTCAATGTTGGCCGGGTCTAGGGTGCATTTATTTTAAAATCCTTTCCTATGGCAGATTCGTGACCAACAGGACATAAGATTTTAGATTGTAAGTATAATGTAGGACCAAGGAATTTTTCCAGTAGAAATGCTTTTTTACCTTTGATGGATTATGCAGTAGAATGTTATAACTGTCATAACTTTGGGCATATTGTAAGAAATTGTAGAAGTACATTTGCATCAAATAAATTTTAGGAAAGAAAATTTTAGCAAAATAGAATAAGACAAAATAGAAAATATCTCGAAAAACATGCACAAGCTACTGAAAAATAAAAGCCAAAACAAGAGCCCAAAATTGTAATCAAACCGAAGTGGAAAGGAAAAGAGCAACCTAAGGAAGAAAAGGAATCCTTAATCGTACAAATGGTATTTAAAGTGTAAAATAAATTTGCACCATGGATACTTGATAGTGGATGCTTTAGTCATATGACAAGTGACAAACAGAAATTTGAGAAGCTGCAGTAATATGAAGGTGGTTCACTGAAATTCAAAAACAATGATGGAGCTAAGATAGTTGGCAAAGGTTTAGTTAAGATCAGTGACAAAAAAATTGGGTCAGAAGAATTCTTGTTTCTGGTTGGTCTAAAGCATAACTTGTTGAGCGTAAGTCAGATTTGTGACAGAGGTCATGATGTGATCTTTAAGAAGTAGGGTTGTGAAATTAGAAAGGCAAATAGTGGGAAGTTGATAGCAATTGGATCAAGGACATCTGGAAACCTGTACACTCTCTCGGAGACTTTAGAAGGAGCTTTCTTGATTGGACAGAAAGAAGAGAATTGGTTGTGGCACAAGAGGCTCGGTCATATCAGTTTTGACAATCTAATAAAAATTGGTTCAAAAAAAGTAGTGAGAGATATTTCCACAATTGGAAAACCATCAAATAACATTTATGCTTCATGTCAAAAAGGGAAGCAAACTAGAGTCTCATTTAAAACAAAAGAGTACTACACGAGCAAACCTTTGGAACTAGTACATACCGATTTATGTGGACCCATGAGAACGTAAAGCATAAATGGTGATAAATATTTCATGTTGTGTATAGATGACTATTCCAGGATGACATGGGTATTGTTTTTGAAGCATAAATCAGAAGCTTTTGAGATGTTCAAGGTTTTCAAAAACCAAGTTGAGAATCAAACAGGAAAAAGGATTAAATGTTTAAGGTCAAACAGAGGAGGAGAGTTCATTTCAGAGGATTTCATAGAGTATTGTGAAAAATATGGCATCAGGAGACAGTTTTCAATAGCCAGGACACCTCAACAGAATGGTGTGGTAGAAAGAAAGAACAAGATAGTGCAGGAAATGGCACGAACTATGTTGACTGAGAGCAAAGTAGTAGATAAATTTTGGAAAGAGGTAGTCCATACTGCAGTATACATCCAAAATAGGTGCATGTTGAGGACGCATGAAAGCAAAACTCCTTATGAGTTGTGGTTCGGTAAAAAGGCAACAACAAGATATTTTAAAGTTTTTGGCAGCAAGTTTTACATAAAAAGAACTGAAGAAAACCTTGGTAAGTTTGAAGATAGAGCGGATGAAGGTATTTTTCTTGTATTCATCAAAAAGTAAAGCTTACAAATGTTACAACAAGAGGCTAAGAAAAATTGTGGAAAGTGCCAATGTTAAAGTTGATGAAGGAAGGGAACGAGTAATTAGCTATGAAGAGAACTACCCAATTTATGAAGAGGTCATTGAAGGAGATGAGGAAGAGGAAACGAAAAAGAAATAAAAAATTGACTTAGAGGATTCGAAAAGTGATTCAGAATTGGAAGAAAACAAGAAATTCAAAATAGGTAGTCGGCAGAAAGATCATCCTAGAGAGCAAATAATTGGAGACCCCACAGTTGGTGTTCAGACAAGAAGAAGATTAGTAAGTAACTACTCTTTACTATCTAGCATTGAGCCCAAAAATGTTGTCGAAGCAAGCAAAGATGAAAGTTGGGTAAAGGCAATAAATGAAGAATTAGATCAGATCGAGAAAAATAAGACTTGGGAGTTAGTACCAAGACCCACAAATAAAAATGTAATCGATACTAAATGGGTCTTTCGAAACAAATTGAATGAAGATGGATAGGTAGTCAAGAATAAAGCAAGATTGGTATGCAAAGGGTATGCATAAGTTGAAGGTATTGACTTCGAGGAAACCTTTGCACCTGTGGCTAGACTAGAGGCAATTAGAATGTTTCTTGCTTTAGTAGTTTACAAGAATTTCAAAGTTTATCAAATGGATGTGAAATCAGAATTTTTGAATGGGAAACTTGAAGAAGAGGTTTATATTGAGCAGCCAGACGGTTTTCAGCTTGGTGATGATCCCAACTTGGTTTGCAAGTTGAATAAAGCGTTATATGGCTTAAAATAAGCACCCCGGGCATGGTATGCAAGGCTAGACAATTATCTTACTCAGCAAGGGTTCAAGAAAGGTATGGTGGATAGTAATTTGTATGTCAAAAAGAAAATGGTCATCATATTATTGTTGTTATATATGTAGATGATATCATATTTGGCAGCAACAAAGATGAGTTGTGTAAAGATTTTGCAAATAAGATGCAGAAAGAGTTTGAAATGTCAATGATTGGTGAACTTTCATATTTTCTCGGATTGCAAGTTAATCAAAAGGAGAAGGGCATATTTATTTCTCAAATAAAATATGTGAAAGAGATGCTAAAAAAATTCACAATGGAGGATTGCAAGCCAGTTAGCACTCCCATGACGACAGGTTGCAAGTTGAGCAAGGATGACAAATCTCCACATGTTGATCAAACTATGTATAGATCCATGATTGGGAGCTTACTGTACTTGACAACTACTAGAACAGATATTTTGTAGGTAGTATGCATGGTAGCATGATTTTAGGCTAGTCCCAAGGAGACTCATGTGATAGCAGTAAAGAGGATTTTTTGGTACCTCAAGGGTACTATGGAGTATGGGTTATGGTATCCAAAAGGTAAGGACTTCACCCTTATTGCGTATTTAGATGCAGATTGGGTAGGATGTGTAGATGACAGGAAGAGTACCAATGGAGGTGCATTCTATCTTGGTGATAATATTGTTGCATGGCATAGCAAAAAGTAGGAGTCAGTCTCATTATCCATAGCAGAGGCAGAGTATATTGCAACGACATCATGTTGTACACAGGTACTTTGGATGAAACAAACTTTGAAGGATCTTGGAATAAATTTTAGTGAGCCCATATTGATCATGTGTGACAATACAAGTGCAATAAATATCTCAAAGAATTCGGTTATGCATTCTTGCACAAAACATATTGCTATCCGATACCATTTTTTGAAGGAGAAAGTTGTGGAAGGTGAGGTTAAGTTGGATTTTGTTCCAACAATAGAGCAAGTAGCAGACATCTTCACCAAACCATTGCCCAAGGAAGTATTTGAGTACCTTCGCAAGAAATTGGGAGTGGTCACACTTCCCAAGCATTGACTAGCTATCGGGGTCACATTCTTAGGGGGAGCATTTGTGTCTTTGTTTATCTTTTTGCTCATGTTTGTGATTTTTGCTAAGTGTAATAATTTTTTCCTAAGAATGTTGTGCATGGACTCAGGGGGAGTTTGCAGTAGCCCTTTGGTCTTGTTTTCAAATGGGGAGAAGAGTTACAGGAAATTGTGCGTGTGTTGCCAACAATTCCAAAGGGGGAGATTGTTGAGCAAGGTGCAATGACAATATTGTCATTGTTGTCAACACACTCAAATGGACAGGTTGATGCAGTGGATAGTTGTTCAGAGGTTTTTCAGAGTATGTACAATGGTGTTCAATGCTTATGAGAATGTTTGTGATGTTCAAGTGAAGTTGTTACAGGTTGTTCGTGCAAATTTGCAAAAGTTGCAAAAATCGTCAGGAAGTTGTCAAAGTAGCAAAAAAGGAAGTTATCAAAGTGGTAAAATGTCAATGGAATGTGTTGGACAGCCCAAGATACTATTTGGAGGTTTTTTGATCATTAGCAAGTGTGGTTGTAGTGTTGGAACGATCGGTTGCTTTGTCGGTGCATTGTTGGTCATGAAACTACAGTTGTAAAATCTGCATCGAAGGCCACTTTACGGGAGGAATATTAAGCAATCCATGAGGAATTGGACCTCAAATGTTTTACTGGAGGTATCTGGATATACTGAGAGCTTAAGTTTTAAATTTCAGCCCAAATGGAGTTCGGAGGAAGAAACGGTGAGCGTTGCAAAATGGCTCTAGAGCACTTTTTCCAATTTATGTGACGTGTAAAATCAGCGTTAGAGGCCACTTTGTCGGAGGTATATTAAGAAATATGTGAGGAATAAAACTTCAAAATTTTTATTGGAGGTATTCTAATATACAAAGAGCTTATATTTGAAATTTCAGCCTAAACAGAGACTCGAGGAAGAAACGACAGCAGTTGCAAAATGCCTCCATAGCACTTTTTCCAGTTTTGGGCAGCCAAGTGCTTTTGCACTCGAATAATCAAATTCATATTTTCTTGTTGTCTAATGTTCTCGTTTAAGTATTTTTTCACGTATAGCTCATCGAATTGAACATCTTTGCTTTTTGGTCGGAGTAATTTCGAGGCCTCCAAGTGTGAGAATGAGTAATGTGCACAACACTTTGTCCGTGAACTGTTTGACAAAATGCCTCTCCAAAATAAAAGTGAAATTTAAAAAGGTCATAACTTTTGATCCGTAACTCCTTTTGAGTCCGTTCTTTTTCCAGCGTGTGCAGAATTTTAAAATCTAGAAGAACGTTATGTCTCCCAAGGGAGACGTTATTGAATGCTAAAATGGTCATCTTGCAGCTCAAAATTTGTTAGGAAGTTGAAGTGTTGGAAGTTGAAGGTATTGCAAAAAGGTTTTTAAAAGGAATCAGTGTGAGTATAGAGAAGGGTGTGAGATTGAGATTCATATCAGATGAGATTAGTCATAGTGGATGTGTAGAGAGAAGCAATGAGCTAGACCACTCGGGGTCTTTTGAAACGGAGATCATATTTTCTATTACAGTTTTTGTTTTTGTCGAGTGGGTGCTTGGCGATAGGGGTCGGTGCTCCTTGCAGTTGGTGTTGCTAAAGTCTGGGTTGGTTGGTGCCATTCCCTACAGTTGGTGCTGTAAAAATATTGTAAAGACCAAATATTTTTGAGGCTGGATTTGGATGGGAGTCCAAATAGTCCATTGGCATAGTGGTTTTCCCACATCGAGTTTCCACTATAAATATGGTGTTATGTGATGCATGTTTGTGTGATTGCTTATTTTGATTTGATTTCATAGTTGGATTAAATTTTTAATACACACTGATTCACCCCCCTCTCAGTGTCACGCTTAGTTCTACATTAGGCATATAATATTAAAATAAATATTATATCCTATTTCTTTTAACCTCTTCCTTGTCTTTTGGAAAAACCACTTGATGATATTAACGATGATGAAACTTGGATATCAACCTTTTGAAATCAATGACAACAAAACTTACTCATATTTCCAATAGTGTGCACCTCCACGAGCCCTACACACAACCAAACACAAATATTAGTAGCATCAAAAGGATCTACCCAGGTTAGGCCTAAATTTATAAAATATGCAAGTAATAACAAAGTAATAAATCTTTATTAAAGCAAGAAAATAACTCAAAATATTGTAAAACACAAAGAAACACATCTTGTTTACCTTTTTAACTATTTGTTACTAATTCTATAATTGTGTTAGCCTATAGAAGTTGACTATCCAGGGGTAGACAACCTTGACTCTAAACCATATAGGGTCAAATGATGGCAATTGTGAACTATCTAGGGTTGGACGACTGAATCTTGTGCTAGAAAAAAATTGGATGAAACTTGTAGGGGACCTTCGATAGGGTGTTAGAAGCCTCTGGTAGTAGTTTGGAGACAATTATAGCCTTCACCTGAGAGCAATTTCATAAACAATATATGTGCATATTGAAGCATACAATAATTTCCATGGCTGGTTTATAAACAAGGGGTGAGCACTCAAAAGGATTCAAAATAAATTTTGGTAGAGTTTTGGCATATGATCTTGCACTCTTCTACAAATAAAGGAAAGAAGGGGTATTTAGGCTTTTTAAAGGGAGAGGGGGTGGTGATATGGACATGATATGGCAACCATGTGGTATAGGTGAGGGGAGATAGAAAATATGAAATTTTCCACTTGCATGGTCAAAGGGGTATGTGCACCATGTCTCATTAATCTCCTTGGATGGGGAGATTCCTCACCCCATTCAGGTGGCATGTGCATACCATGTCTCATTAATTACCTTAGGTGGAGAGGATCCTCGCCCTCCCCAAGTGGCATTAAGAAGCATGGGGAAGGTGAGGGTGCATGGGGATGTGGAAGGTAGGGGTAGACTAGGTTAGGATGATGTGGACCAAAGCTATGATCCAAGCGAGTAGGATAGAGGAGTGTGCACATAGGATAGGAAATTGTGCACATAGGATAGGAGGGATGGGAGAAGTCACATGGTGATTAAGGGATTGGTGTACGAGAGGGTTAAATGGGGAAAGGGGACTAGAGAGGAAAAATTAAAATTTTTGTAAGGTTGCATGGTGCCATGATGCAATTTTGGGATTATTTGGGATATTTACAAAATTATTAGAATGTGACCTTAGGCAAATATAAAATTGATACGTTTTAGGTGTCTATAGTTTTATTATTTTAGACCCATAAGCCTATGTAATATGGCATATAATATTATCCTTAAAATAATGGCAAATTGATTAAGACCATTTTTAGATAAAATTATTTCAAAAGAGCAAGGAGGATTTGTGAAAGGAAGACAGATTCTGTATGGGATCATAGTAGCTCATGAAGTAATGTTTTTTGTAGCTTCAAGAAAATAGAAAGAAATGATATTAAAACTTGATATGAGTAAACTCTATGATAGGGTTAAATGGGATTTTTTTTGTAGTATTAGAAAAGTTTAGATTTGGGGAAAAATGGGTTAGATGGATTAAAGCTTATGTCTCTACAATTTCATATTTAGTGTTTGTCAATGGTTTAGTAACAGAATCATTTAAAGCCAAGAGATATCTTAGACATGGAGATCCTCTATCACCATATTTGTTCATTATTATGGTAGAGGTTTTGGGTAGGAACTTAAAGAAGGCTGGAAAAGATGGACTTTTATGTGGACTTAAGGCTAGTAATAACATTGACAACATCACCTATCAACATTTTGTAGATGATACAACCTTTTTTGGGAGGGAAAGAATAAACAAGGCCATAGTTTTGAATAACTTATTAAAGGAATACGAAAGAGCATCAAGGCAAAAAGTTAATAGGACAAAACTAAAAATTTAAACACCCCAACTAAAATCAAAGTAGGGATATGCAATTTACTTCAAACGAAGGAGGCAAATTTACTAGCAACTTATCTAGGGATGCCCTAAGAATTTATTTGAGGGGAGAATGAGGATAGAAGTATGGAATCCAAATATAAGTAAAATTTAGAATAAACTACCAGTATTTAAATGTGGATGGGTATCATTAGCAAAAAGAGTGCAACTAATTAAATCAGTCTTACAAGCCATTCCAACATATTATATGTCCTTGTATACTATGCCAAAATTGATAGAAAAATTTTAATCTATATTATGCGGTAATTTTTGTGGTCACAATTACAAGATAAAAGGAAATTTTCTTTAGTAAAATGGAGTAAGGTGTGTGATGATAAAACTAGGGGAGGTATCAGTTTAAGAGTTATTACAGAAGCAAACTTAGCTCTTAGGGGAAAAGTAATTTGGAGATTATACAAAGACATCATTTTTATGGTCACAATTACATGATAAAATGAAATTTTCTTTAGTGAAATGGAGCAAGGTGTGTGATGATAAAACTAGGGGAGGTATCAATTTAAGCTTTATTACAGAAGCAAACTTAGCTCTTAGGGGAAAAGTAATTTGGATATTATACAAAGAGATCAATGGGCAAGATTTCTTCTAAGTATGTTAAGCCCAATGACCTAATCTTAATATTAACTACATTCTCTCTATCAAATGGTTTTGCAATATGAAATGGTTAAAAGAATGAATTGATCTAGTGATTAAAGGTTTAATATGGGTGGTGGGAGCTAGAGAAAATATTTCTATTTGGATGGATACTTGGTGTGATAAAAAAACCACTCGATCTAGATTTAATTTTGAAATCATGGATGAGATTACTTCAAGAGAAATATGGTGATAGGGTTTTAAACATTTTGTATAAGGACCAAGAATTAAGATACAAATGGAAAGAATATTTGTTTTGTAAGTATACAAGATATTGATGCTAGGAGGCAATTGAGTAGAAAGATAAAAATAGTGATTATTCCAAGGTGAACCAAGGATAAGTTGATTTGGGACTTGAATAACTCAAGAGAATACACAAAAATAAGTGGATATAATGTAAAGCACGAACAAAATAGGAATATCACAAGAATATGGAAAGATATTTGGGTTAGCCCAAGCATTCCTAGAGTCAAAATGTTTGTTGGGATAGTAGGTCAGAAGAATTTTATCCTGGAATAACCTTATGAAAAGGGGTTTTCATGGCCCCTCACAATGTATTCTTTGTAAAAAGGAGGAGAGTATAGACCATCTCTTAGAACACTACTCAATAGTCTAGAAACTATGGCAATGGATTTTTAATATGTCTGGTAAAAGCATGGTGATGAATGGAAAATTTGAAAAATGGATAAAGCAATGATTAAAAACTTTTAAAAGTGAGACTTTACAAAAAATCAGATTATATCAAAAGATATAACATTTTAGACTGTATGTATAGAAAGGAATAGAAAAATATTTAAAGGAAAGGAAAGCATTTTAGAGGTAATGAAAAGGAAGATTTGTTTAGCCATAGAAGAGTCTAAACCAATCCTATCAAGTCACCCAATCCCTAATCTAGAAGCAAAGAGCATTGATAGATGAATTCAAGTAATCAAATGGTATTATGATATTGGGTACATGAGAAATAAAAATAAGGAACACAATATAAAGTAGAAACTGTAGACACCTAAAACATGCCATGGTCAGGAAGACTACTTACATGGGTACACTCATAGGTCATGTGACTAAACCTTGGGACCTTCCAAGTGTCAAAAGTGGTTTTTACCACTCATTTGGGGCATTTTCAGCCCATCCAAGCCTGGTCATTGTAGACCAGAGCGGCCAAAATCCAGCCGTTGTAGCTCAGAGCGGCCAAACCTTAGCCATTGCAGATGACAGTGGCTAAGCTTTTAATGCATTTTTCCACCCATCCAGCCTAATATTGGGTGGAAGTGGCAGTCTGCATGCAATAAGGATGAGCGGGGACAACTTTGCATTCCTCCTCACAGCCAGTCTACATGGAAGACTCAAAGTCCAGATTTAGACTTCAGTTAAACATAGAAAAACAAAGAGCTTCTCATGCTAACACCTAGTACGCATGAGGGATTCAGTCCTAGGGTTGAACATTGACCTAGGGCTTCAAAACACTTTATAAGGAATAAACCTAAAAGCACTAGGGGACACTTTTGGATCTTCTTAGACATTCTTGGACCTCCTTAGACCTTCTTTCATCAATCAGAGAGAGGGAGAGCATCATACATCAGAACATTGAACAGGTTGGATCATTGAGGAGAGCTTCTAAGAGACTTGGAGAGCTTCCCTTGGAGATCGATTCTTGTAGCGGAGCCCTGTCGGATTGGAGGGCAAATCTGAACACATAAGGTAATCATTTTAACATTAGTAGTGGACTTGAGCCCATAGCCTTTGGATCAAGAGAGAGATATTTCACCTTAGCGGCCACTGTCCTGGATAGTGGCCCGCAACCTAGTCTAGGGTTTTAGGTGTTAGTTTCTTTTATTTTGCTTTATCTCTCATTTCAGTAGCATAAGCTTTATTTCAGTTATTTTCTTGCATAGTACTAGTTTCATTGCATTTATTGAGATTATTCATTGCTAACAACCTCATCCGAGGAGGCAATCTCGGACATCTAAGCGTGTGTTGTTGTTTCATTGATTTTAGGGCTACAGGTTCAATCGGGAAAATCCACAACATACGAGTACGAGAGGATCCCTCTAGCAATCAGACCTAGAGAAGGAGGCATCTGTAAGCCCTCATACATTTCTGTGTGCATCACCAGGAAGCCTTATAAAGTGCGCCCCCTTGTGCGAGGGGATATTTCATACACCTGCTACCCTCTTTTGTGTGTAAAATCATGTATCAAATGAAGGGTATCCCTCGGAGGGATTCATATGTAACCTAATCTGGAGAATATCAATAATAAAAGCATTCATTCATTTACTTCTTCGCATTCTGGTTATATCTGCTTTGTGCCTTTCATTTATTGCATGTTTAATATCAAAGGATTCAATCGAATCGCAAGTAGAGTAGTTGGTGGATGGCACACCGCTTCCCTGGGGTCGCTACAGATGGCGATCACGGTGGGACCCCTACCCAGTTCTTTAGCTTATTTGCATTTTCTACCTCTTTACTGACTCGGGTTTTGTATACAGGTTCAGCCACTCTGATCTACAATGGCCAGAATTCAGCCACTCTAGTCAACGGCTAGAGGTCGACCGCTCTAGGTCAACAACGTCGAAGTCGCTCTCGGTCAACAGCACCAGAGTTGGAGTGCAGCAGAGGTCAAAACACTGACTCTCTGAGCTGGATTAAAGGTTGGTACAACTTTTCTGACACTTTATAGTTCTCTGTCTATTTTTGTTCCATTAAAATCAGTGATAATTAAGAAATATTTCAATTTGGAAAACTGAAAGAATGAAAGAGAAAGAACTTGTATCTTGCACATCCTAGGTTTCTTTTTAGATTTTCCACTAGGCGTTGCTAGGAACAACGACTTCTATCTATAAAGTTCACCCTAGAATCCAACGTGCTAGACACTGTGTGATTGGTTTGCTTGCTTTGAGGCCTTTCTAAAGGCCATACTTGCACCTAATAGAGTGCATTCATTAATCTCATAGTAGCTATGCACCTTTCTGAAATTGAAATGCATTTTGCATTAGGCATATAGGGAAAGTTCATTGCTGCTATATGATGCATTCTTATTCATGCAAAACTTAAAATGAACCACACACATGCACATTTATTTTAAACATTGGGGAGTTGGATTTCATCACCAACCCTCAATTCAGTCCGGTGATGTTGGCATTCATCTCCTTCCACCGGTTTTCCCCCTAGAGCTTCATAGAAATGGATTGAGGAACTTACTTATAGTGACACTAAGGTACTTGTGTTCAAACTATCTCCCACTATTGGAACAATCATTGGTTCAGAGTGGAAGAGCTAGGCGAACCCCCCACTAGGATTTAAGTGGTGTACCCTAGTCTCTTTTGAGAAATCATGTTTGGCATGAGTGTTCTTGATTATCACTATGGATGAGTCTCCTCATTCTAAATCCAAAGCAACAACAAGAAACAAGAAACAACCAAACATCAAAAATACATCAAATAGTTTAGGGCACACTTAAATTTGTAATCAAGATAAACATTTGCTTGATATTGTTTGATCATATTTAAGTGCAACACAAAAGCTAAATTTCCAAAAACAATGGTTAAAACAAGAAGTAGACATCCTCGGTCTGACACCGAGGGAGAATCTGAAACAACACATACCCTTAGGCGAAGTCGTAGTAACATTGAAAGACCTACTCGAAAGACCGTGAGATGCAGTTCTACGAGTCTAAGGGGTGATAACTCAACCCTTGGGGGATCTCCTCGAGAAACCCCAAATAGGGAACCAAATCAGGGAACTACATCACATCAACACAAAGAGGCCTCATGACCATCATCATCAAGGAGACATGAGGAAACCTCAAGGGCTTCCTCTAAACACACAAAAACTTCTCAGAGACATGAGGAAGCTTCAAGGGCTTCCTCCTCACATAGACATAAAGAGGGTTCTAGACCCCGTTCTTCACATAGGGATGATGAGGTTTCCCCATATCCATCCTCATGGAGGGTAGAGAGGGCCACAAAACCCTCATCACCAAAAGGGCACACAAGAGTCCCAACATCCCAACATTCACATGAGACACTTAGAATAGATCAACCCACTAAGGGGTAGGAAACTAGAAATACCTCCAGTCATAGACATCAAATAGAAGATATCCTTCACACAAGAGGAAGGATTCCAATAGACTATGACCTTATTGGAGTAAATGGCACCCCATGGGATCAGCCATGGAAAATAAGATAGTTGGATGAGTTGGATCGGTTGCATCCGAGGCCACCTCCCAGAATCATAGCCATAGAGAATTCTGCATCTAGAAGTTCATGAACCATGACTTCTAAGCCCACTTCTCAAATTGGGGGTGCCTCAAGGTGACCCCATAGTAAACATATAGATTCTGATCATAGAGACACTCAATAATATACTGAACAAGTCACATTAGCTAGCAAGAGCAAAGAGATAGTAGAAACCTCTTCAAGAGATCTACAAATCAAAACCACTAGGATAGGGTCAGATAAGCATGAGTCCTCTATGACCATGCAAGTTAACCATGTGTGATGGTTATAAAATGCCTTGCACAAAGAGCGAGAGCTTGTAGAAGCTCTTGAACATGATAAATAGAGAGAACGGTTGTTGCACCAACATGAGCAATATTTGAGAGAGCAAGTTGAGTAGCTAGCTCGAAGCAACCAATAAGCAAATAGAAATGATCATCAAAGAGATCAATGCGCTGACTCACCAAGAGAGGAGCACACTAGACAAGAAGGAAACCCACAATAAAATCACCCTCCAAATCATGAGCAAAATCCAACTAGTGGGGAAATGGTAAACTTAATAGAGCAGGATCAGGCACATCTTGAATCCCCTCGTAGGAGGGAAGAAAATGGAGCAAATCAAATGGATAGAGTGTTACCTCCACCGCCACCACAGGGGGTCTACAAGAGGAGGAACTCCTCACCTCAAAGGCCTTCCAAGCACTTGATGAAAATATGAAGTCCTTTGAAAAACAAGAGATGGCTGGTAGCCAACCAACATTAAGCAAGATACACAATCAACCATTATGTCTATCCGTCCCTAGCCCCGCATACCCTAAGCATTTTGAGATGCCTAGGTTGGAAAATTTTAAGGGTGAAGAGGATGCACAAGAGCATGTTACTAATTTCATCAATGCATGTTTTCATCTTGAAGACAATGATGCTCTCATGCTTAGGACATTCATTATGACATTTGCGGGCGCCGCCACCCAATGGTTCAACCAATTGCCCAAGCATAGCATATCCAATTTTGAACAACTAGTGAATGCTTTCTTGAAGCGTTTCTCTTTTGGTGCTAAGAGGAAAGTGAACCTTTCAGACCTGGCCAATTTGAGACATTATGATGATGAGCCAGTAATGGATTATGGGAATAGATGGAGAAGAGTCATGGCAAAATTATCATTCTCCATCCCCATAGAAGAGATCATCCGGATGTTCACCAAGAGTTGTTCCAAACACATTTCCCTCTTGCTACAACTCCAATAGTACCCCTCATTTGAGGAAGCTTTGGCACAAGCCAAACTCATTGAGGATATAAAAGTAGACGAGGGAACTATCAAACTCCGAACCAAGAAGGAGTGGAACAAAAATGACAAAAATGGCAAATACAAGCAGAAGCAGGCAAGCCCTGCTCCAGTTAATCAAGTGGTATTGGCTACGCCTAAGGATGGGGCTGTGCACCAACCCCAGAATTATCAAGCACAACCCCCACCAGCCAACTATGATCAAAAGAACAATCAGGGGTGGAACAAAGAGCGCAAACCCCCTCGCTATTTCACACCATTGACAGAATCAATGCAATCAATCTTCAACCAATTGAGTGAGGTAGGAAATATCAGGTTCCCTGATATACCTCTTATAGATCCCAACCATCCTAAGCCAAAAGGATATAGGGAAGATCAATTTTACCCTTATCATAGGATACCGGGGCATAATATTGAGGTTTGCGTTGGTTTCAAGCACCAAGTGCAAAACATGATTGAGGTGGGAGAACTTAAAGTGGACAACCCACTGGCCCCTGACAACCAGAGATATGGGCATCTACAAAAACCCGCTGCCAAACCATGAGGCCCCTAGAGGGCAAGGTGCACAAGTCAATCAGGTCCGAGTTGATACGCCTACCCATGGGTGTGTTGGGATGGTTGAAATTGTCAATATAGCAACCAGGACTAGATGGTATGGTCAACCACAACCTCCTGCAGCTCCCATTAATGTCCCAGCTGCACCTAGGTAGAGGCAGGGGCAAGACAACCTTCCAGGTCCACCAACCCGACCTGTGGTAACCATTCGGAGTAGACTCGAGCAAAATTTACAAATGACTCTAGCTAAGCTATCAATCTATGAGCTCATACAATAGTCCCCAAAGCACAGGGAGACCTTGATGGAGATTTTAAGGTCAATTGAGCTCCAACCACAAGATCCAAATGCATTCACCCATTTTGTGGGACAAGTACAAGAATGCCAGGAGCCTGTAATTTGATTCTATGATCATGAAATTAAGACAGTATCTACTGCCTTACCAGACCCTCCATTGCACATCGTGGCATCAGTTAATGATTTACCATTTAAGTGGGTCTTGATCGATACAGGTTCATCAATCAACATCATCACAACAACAACAATAGAACATCTTAAGATCCCCAAGTCCAATATCATTCCGGGAGCCTATACATTAAGGGCTTTCAATGATGCTTTATGCAATACTATGGGAATGATAGTCCTACCTATCAAGGTGGGGCATAAGACCATCCCCATGATGTGTCATGTCTTGGAAGGAGCCATGCAATACAACATCCTCCTAGGGAGACCTTGGATAAGGGACATGAGATGTGTTCCTTCGATCTTACACCAATGTGTCAAGTATGTGCATGATAACAAAGTCTACATGGTGTTGGCCGATGAAGAGCCATTCAAGTATGTTCATCAGGTGGATTGTCTAGGAGAATTTGTGATTCCTTCTACCCACTTGTCTGTAGGACCTTCATCTCCAACTACCCAACTGGATAACAAAGACAAAGGGGTACAAAAGGACCCATCTGCATCAACACCTCATCTTGCGCACAAAGTAACTAATGCTTCTAATAGACCATCAACATCTAAACCAAAAGATAATCAGAAGCTAAAGGCACCCATGGTTGAGAAAAGAGAGCCCAAGGAAGTGCTAATCATAGACATTAAGAAGAGTCCAACTCCCATGGAGGAGGAAGATCTCCAAGATCAAGCTGAGGAGATACTAGAACCCGCTTCGCCAGTGTCATCTGTAGGATCATCCACATCACATGCGATAATACACTTGGCAAGTATAGGGATAGGAGAGTATCTTGTGCAAGAACATAACATTTACGCCCATCATAGAGTCTGTGCAAGACATGGGACGTCCAAAAGATCTAAGACCACTAGTGGGAATAGTGGTTCCACTTGGAATCCCTCCCAATAAGATAAATTTCATCTACGTTGGACTAGACTGCACCCATAAATCTATGGATATAGAAGAGGACAATGATGAGTTATTCACTATCAATGTTTGCTACCTCTCTAATCCTGAGTTTTCTCTAAGCTATTTTGAGCATTGCCATTGGCATGGTTACGGTCTTGGTATATATGAGCAGGGATGTAGGTGGCCATTCGAGCCACAATACCAGCTCCCATATGATATATTTGGGTTAGGCTATCACATCAGAGGTCGAGATGACTCTCTAGTAGCAACATTAGATAGATTAACCTTGGGGTTAGGAGAAGACATCGATTTTATTCCCTATCACCCACCAAGTGCAAGATATCCGAGCAATAGACAAGTGGCTATGGCAAGCATACCACCTCTCGAGACTTATCATCCAAGCTCCATAATTGATGCCACCCCAATAGGTTACAACTCATGGGATGATGAGCAAGAAGAAAATGGATATGTGGCAAGTGATGGTGAAGCACAAGCGGGCTTGGCCTATCATGGGCCTCGCTATTTACAAAGCTTTACCTGGTTCCATCCACAATGAGAGTGGATTCATATCGGATGAAAGTGGCTATGAGTCAGAGGACTCAACAGAGAGAGCCTACCTAGGAACAAGGCAATGGCCCCATGACTTGGGGCAGCATACTAATGCAAATGGCATCTTCATAAGTGATGAAGAATATGAGGATGAGATAGATATGGCCTACTTAGGACCAAGAGATGTGCCCCTTACCTTGGGGCCGCATACCAATGCTAATGGTTTTTGGATAAGTGATGATGATTTTGATGATGAGACTGAGATGGCTTATCTCGGACCTCACCACTTGTGGCAAGTCGACATGTTGGTAGAAAGAGAAGTGGTACTTCATGCCATAGACCCTGGCTTGTGGTTTTTGGGGAGACCGATTGACTTGAATGTCATTCATCACATGGTCAATCCCCCTCCACCTACATTCAGGGAACTCTTAGAGCCCAATGATCCTATTATCCGACCAGCTCATGGGCCGGATCTAGAGATTCCTTTTCCTCCAGAGCCTCATCGTGAGTATAGGAAGGAAACCTCTGAGACAAGATTTCAACCATGTGGTTCTGGAGATTTCATTCCATCCATCAACATGATCTCCATTGATTTGACCACTCCACTTCATAACCTAACAGATCCCACTAAACCTTTGTGTCTTGACATGCAGGCTATTGATTGGGATCACGTTGATTCACCCATAGAGCTTGAAGATATCTTCTCTAATGAAGAGACATTACAACCATTCCATTTTGCATCAGGCTGTGCATATGATGTGTTCCATGTTGGTCTGGATCCTAAGTCAGTAGGACCTATAAATCCCATCGATGACATTCACTTGATACCCATGCCTCACCAATTGGAGGATGGGTCACATATGGCTATAGAAGCGACTTTCAAGGTGGACATCAACGATGATCCTACTCAACCAAAGAAAGTCAAGTTCGGAGAAATTCTGTCTCTAGAGGAACAAGCCATCATAATTCCTCTCCTTAAAGAGAGGCCAAATCTATTTGCTTGGACTTACAAAGACATGCCAGGTATTGATCCAAAGTTAGTTGTTCACAACCTTTCATTGGATCCCCTAAAGAAGCCAGTCAAGAAAAAATTGAGGAAGATGCATCCAACCATCGCTTTGATGGTGAAGAACGAGTTACAAAAACTATTGGATGTGATCTTCATAGTTCCCATCGACTATCCTGAATGGGTCTCAAACATGGTGCCCATAGGAAAACCAGATGGAAGAGTCCACATTTGCATAGATTTTAGGGACTTAAATAGGGCAACTCCGAAGGATTCATTCCCGTTGCCAAACATAGACGCTCTTGTTGATGCCACTACAGGTCATGAGATGCTCTCCCTAATGGATGGGTTTTCTGGATACAATCAAATCCGAATAAAACCTGAAGACCAGCATAAGACTGCTTTCATTACTCCATGGGGAACTTTCTGTTACAAAGTGATGCCATTCGGCCTAAAGAATGTTGGTGCCACATACCAACGGGCCATGACATACATATTTCATGACTACATGCACACAATCTTGGAAGACTACATGGATGACTTGCTGGCCAAATATTTGATACGACAAGAGCATGCTGAGATCCTTACGAAAGTCTTCGATCGCCTCATAGAGCACAATGTCAGATTGAATCCTAAGAAGTGCATGTTTGGCATGACTTCTGGTAAGCTCTTAGGTTTCATTGTTTCCATGAGAGGCATTGAAGTCGATCCTACAAAAGTAGAAGCTATAACGGAGATGGCAGCCCCTACCAACATTAGGGAATTAAGAAGCCTACAAGGCAAGGTAGCATCCATCAAATGGTTCATCGTGCAATTATCAGACAAGTGTCGACCCATGAATCGGTTGCTATGCAAGGATGTCCCATTTCATTGGGATGAAGAGTGCCAACAAGCCTTTGCAGAGATCAAAACATACCTGGCGACACCGCCAGTGCTGGCTCCACCAAGGCCAGACATGCCATTTTTGCTATACATATCGGCTACTGATTTTGCTTTGGGCACCATGTTAGCCCAAAAGAATGCACAAGACAAAGAGCAAGCCGTATATTACATAAGTCACACCTTGGTAAGCTATGAGCTAGGATATGCGTATGTAGAAAAGTTATGCTTAGCAATGGTCTTTGCAACCAAAAAGTTGTGACACTACATGTTGAGCCATACGACTTACGTTATATCAAAACAAAATCCTTTGCAATATATGATGAACAAGACGTATCACAATACATGTATTGCAAAGTGGATCATGCTATTGACAGAATTTGATCTAGAATTCATAAGCCAAAATTCCATCAAGGGACAAGTCATAGCAGATCAATTAGCAGAGGCACCTCTTCAGGATAGCAAGCCTCTCACTATAGAATTGCCTGATGATGCAGTCTTCGCATTATCAGATCTTCCAAAACTCGAAGAACCTGAGAAACAAAGAGAAATGGCATTATTCTTTGATGGTTCAAAGTGCGAGCAAGGGGGTGGAGCAGGGATAGTCTTTATCACACCGTAGGGTGCTCCATTGCCCTTATCATTCAAGCTAGACTTCCCTTGCATAAACAATAACATAGAGTATGAAGCCTTGATCTTGGGACTCCAAACAACCATTGCAATGGGCATTAAAATATTGAATATCTTTGGTGACTCCTTGCTCATAGTAAATCAAGTCAAAGGATTGTTCCAATGCAGGTGCCCACTCCTGAAAGCTTACAAGGAGCTTGTTGACACTTACCTAGCCCGACTAGAATGGTATGACATCGAGGCAATCCCTCGTACATCAAACATATTTGCAGACACCATGGCATCTTTGGGATCCTTAATCCCTCAGAATCCATCTACTGATTTCACAACCATTCATGTGAAAGTGCTCATATTTTCTGTGATACAACGTGAGGTTATTGACAACCTAGAGTCAGTCAACATGATCCAAACCGAGCCAAATCAGGATTGGTCATTCAAAGTTAGAGCTTTCTTGCAAACAGCCCCTTGGGAATATTTGATCTCTCAAGGTCCCACGGAATGTGGAACAACCATTCATCATAGGATTGTTTCCCAATCAGTGTTCACAAGTGTTGGATCACAAGGAGAGCATGTTGTTTTATCCATAGAAGCAATGGCTTATCAGGATTGGCTTTCCCAATTGCGGGATTTCCTAAAGCTTGGAATAGTACCGCAAGGCCTGTCGCATGTTGAAAGATGAACATTTAAACAAAATGTGACTAGATACATTTTTCTAGGAGAGATCCTTTATAGATGAGGTTACGATGGAATGCTCCTTCATTGTCTTGAGCCCCAGGAAGCATCTTGGGAAATTTTGCAAGCTCATGATGGTACATGTGGCGGTCACTTCAGTGGCATGGCCATTGTGAAGCGCATTTTGAGAATGGGTTACTATTGGCCCACTATGGAAAAATAATGTTGTGAGTATGTCAAGAAATGCATCAAGTGTCAACATCATGCAAACCTCACCCACTTGCCATCACAAGCCTTGCAACCCATCCAGGAAGCATGGCCCTTTTCATAGTGGGGATTAGACTTGATTGGGAAGATCTCTCCCCCGTCTTTGGGCCGACACATGTTCATCATAATGACCACTGAGTATTTCACCAAATGGGTCGAAGCGATCCCCTTAACATCAACAATTGGACCGAGGATTGCGGAGTTTATACTCCACAATATCATAAGTCATTTTGGGGTCCCTTCAAATATTATATCGGATAATGGACCATCTTTCAAGAACAAAAATGTGCATGCTTTAATGGACAAATACCACATCCAGCATAATTTTTCAACACCCTATTATCCACAAGCAAATGGGCAAGTAGAAGCCTCAAACAAAACAATCATCTCCATCTTGAGAAAAATAGTGAGAGATAATCATAGGGACTGGCATTTGCAGTTACCTCTAGCATTATGGGCATATAGGACTAGTGTGCGGACGCCCACTAGGGCAACACCATTTTCACTTGTATATGGCACTAAGGCCATCATGCCCCTAGAACTGGAAATCCCAACCTTGCACGTAGCATTAAAGGACTTCATAGATGATGATGTCGCACGGCAAGGCCACCTGGATCAGTTAATGCTTCTTGATGAACGATGGGTCAATGCCTTGGAGCATCTCCACATTTATCAGAATCACCTTGCACGAGCATACAATAGTAAAGTCCATTTGAGAGAATTCAAAGTTGGGGATCTTGTGCTCAAAGAAAACCAGTAGAACTCAAATCTGCCACCGCATTTGCGAGATAAATTTGCGATAAATTGGATAGACCCCTACATGGTTTCAGAGAAAGTTTGGCCCTGGGGCATATCACCTCACATCGTTGGATGGTGTTGAAGAGCCTGAACCTCTCAATATCATTCATCTAAAGGCATTTCATACATAAAAATAAAAAACATTCAAATATGTCATAAAAATAAAAAACATTCAAATATGTCATAAAAATAAAAAACATTCAAATATGTCATAAAAATAAAAAACATAATAAAACAAAAAGCTCCAAAGGCATCTTAAAGCCCTTTGGTCAAGTCAAAATCAAATCACAAAAATGCTCCAAGGGTACCCAATCCGCTTGGTCAAAATCAAACAAAAAGCTCCAAAGGCATCTTAAAGCCCTTTGGTCAAGTCAAAATCAAATCACAAAAATGCTCCAAGGGTACCCATCCGCTTGGTCAAAAAAACAAAAAGCTCCAAAGGCATCTTAAAGCCCTTTGGTCAAGTCAAAATCAAATCACAAAAATGCTCCAAGGGTACCCAAGCCGCTTGGTCAAAATCAAACAAAAATCTCCAAGGTATATTAAAGTTTTGGTCAAGTCAAATTTTTTAAGTAAAATCAAATCACAAAATTGCTCCAAGGGTACCCAATCGGCTTGGTCAAAATCAAACAAAAAGCTCCAAAGGCACCTTAAAGCCCTTTGGTCAAGTCAAAATAAACAAAAATGCTCCAAGGGTACCCAAGCCGCTTGGTCAAAATAAAACAAAAAGCTCCAAAGGCATCTTAAAGCCCTTTGGTCAAATCAAAACACAAAAAAATCAAAATAATCAAAAGCACAAAAACAATGCAAAAAGCAAAAATACAAAAACATTTGCATCTTACATCCACATAGTTGCATATCCATACATATCCATTGCATTCGCATATGTTATGATCACATTTTTTTACAAACGATGCCACAGTTTGTATCTCAATCACAATATACAAGTTCATCCTCATCCATGCATCCATGTGTGTAATTGTGTTTTTCAACACAACCAAATAATGTTGCTATACAAAATATATGAAGGTTTCCTATTATTTCAACCATGTCTAGTGGTCTTATCAACTTTTATAGAAAGCCACCTTGATTAGTAGAGAGCAAGGTCTAGTGGTAATTATACCTTGGATATTCAGGATCCCATCACTAATTGAAACACTAAAATCCTAGTTGGTACAAGGGAAAGATGAAAACAACAAAGTAGTATAGGATACCTTAAGCGAAAAGGATCTTCCTTGCTTATCCCCCTGTGCAACCGGTTTAAAGGTGCTGAGAATTGGCAAAAGGACAAGTTTCGCCCTACCCAAAAATGAGTGATTATCATCATTGTTGCAAGTGTGAACAGAACTTAGCTTGAAACAGGCTTAGAAAAAACTAGTTTTTCTAAGCCCAGTGTGAACACACTCACCTTTTGTCGGCTAATCTTGCTTGGATGGTCGGCATGATATTCCTTCTCCCTTTCCTTCATTTTCTCCTTATCCCTCCATTCAGCTTCCTCCTTTCCCGCCATCCATTTTCCCTTATCACTCCACTCCCTTCCTCTCCCCACGCTCGCTGCCACCTCCCACTCCACCTCCTACTCCTCCGTTCTCTCTAAACTCCCCGATCTTCCTCCACCTTCCCTTTCCTATTATTACGCAAGTTCTAAACCTATATAAGGTTTAAGTTAATGTATTAATCGTCTGGTTATTTTAATATATATTTTTGGCTTTGTAATTTTTGTGTCAATTATTATTACCTTGGCCTAACTAATCTAAGGTTAACTGAATCTTAGACTTACACTGGTATCAGAGCCGAGGGGGCACGGATCCCGAGGGCCGAGGTAAGGCACGAAAGCCGAAGGCATGGATCTCGAGGAGTAGCAGAGAATTTGCATGGATCTCGAGGAGCGGTGGAGTAGCAATTGTACAAATCCAGAGGATCGCACAGATCCTAAGGAGTAGCGAAGTAGCAGTCGCATGGATCCCTAGGAGCACATGGATCCTGAGGAGTGGCGAAGTGGCTGTTGCATATATCCTAAGGAGCACACAGATCCTAAGGATCTGACTGGATGCTAACATGGCGACGGAGCTAACAGCAGGCTGACATTGCGACGGAGATGGTAGCACAAGGATCGAGGCTAATGTAGCTGGCTGACGTGGACGAGGCTGACATGGATGGCTGATGTGGAGGCGTGCTGACATGGCTGGCTGACGTGGATGCGTGTTGACGTGGCGGCTGACATGGACGAGGGCTCCGATGTGTGCCACGTGGCGGCGTCTGATTGGTCGTCTGACGGGCAAAAGGATTGGCGGATCGATTGCCCGAAGGCAATCGAACTCTTGTGTGTCCGCAGGCTTTGATAAAGCCTGGACATTTGTTTTGCCCACTGCATGTGGGATTAAAAACTGGAATTTTTTTTTTCAAACTGTATTTCACCGCCATTGTAAGTAGAACCCCCTTCCTCTCCTATCTCATCCGACTAGCGTGGCCTAGCGGTGAAAGTCCCCGCCTTGCAGAGCAGAGACCCGGGGTCGAATCCCGTCGGGGTAAAAAAAATTTTAATTTTTTTTTGTCTTCGCGATTTATGGAGGGTTAATATTGTTTTTTGGTTCCTTGCTCCCATCCGTAGCCACGTGGTGCAGCGGCTAAGTCTGTCGGGTAGACAGCAGAGGTTACCGGTTCGAATCCCAGCGGGGGTTAAAAAAAAAAAGGTTAAATTTTTAATTAAATTTTTTATTATTTGTTTTTTTTTAAAAGTTTTTTAAAAAATTATAATTTCTATATATAGTTTTTGATTATTGTTTTTTTAAATATCCATTTCATTTAAAAAATAATAATTAAAAATATATATATAGGAAATTGTTAATTTTTTTTTAAAAAGTCTTTATTAAAACAAATTTTAGAAATTTTTTTATAAAAATAAAAGGGTGCAAAGTTTTTTTGATATAAAAAGTTTATTTTTGGCATCATACTAAGTTGTAACCCAGTTCATACGGTGTGATTCTGGGTAGATGATCCGGTCAACCGGATGCTATCATGCATTACTCTCTCTGTTGAGAAGAGAGACTCCTGATTCCTTTGACGAAAAATTCCAGTGGTATGGACTTCATACCATGTTTTGCCAATTAGAGAATCAAGTGATTGCTCATCTGAGGAAACCAGATTCTGGCTACGAGGCAGATTCTGAAGATAATATCTTCGGGCAAAGGATAGTTGAATCCGAGACGGTTGAAATAGTACCTGAAGGACAGTCAAGTGACAGTTATACACCTGCAGTGCTTGAAGTAGAAACAAGTGAGAGCTATACACCACGCTCTCCTGATTCAAAACCAGAAGAAGAAGAAGAAGAAGAAGAGGAAGAGAGAACCAGTGGAGGTGAAACCTGCAACTGAAGAACGAAATGTTCTTAAAAGAAGTTATGAACCAGTAGAGACTTGAAGTCATTATAATTAGTGACGACGAAGCAGACAATTTCACCTTTCCAATTTTGGGTGATCCTCGAGAAGAAGAACGCCAAATCAGTGAGCATATTAAGAAAGCTAGATTTGATTTAAATCAGTAAATCAATGATCTATTTTGTACTTCTTTGTACTACTTGTTTGAAGTTGCAATAAAGTTTGCTTTCTAATATGGCTTCCAATACTAGTCTACCAATCCCTGAGTTCAATGGTGGTGATTACGAGTATTGGTCAATTAAAATGAAAACTCTTTTGATAGGCAAAGGTCTTTGGGATGTGATTGAAGAGGGATATATTGAACCTACTACTGCTGAATGGGCAGCTTTGAATGTGGCTGATAAAAGGGCTAGAAAGGAAGCACATAAGAATAATTCTTCCGCCCTTTATCATATCCAAGCCGCCCTTGATAGAAGTATTTTCCCTAGAATAGCTTCTTTTATAACTGCTGAATCTGCTTGGAATGCTTTAAAAGAAAGTTATAGGGGTAGTGACCAAGTCAAACAAGTTAAACTACAAACCTTGAAACGAGAGTTTGAGACTCTTAAAATGCAAGAGAGTGAAAAGGTTGGTGATTACTACGTGCGTGTGAAAGCCGTAGTAGATAAGATGGTCACTTTAGGAGAAGATGTAAAGCCTGAAGTTATAGTGAAGAAAGTGTTGAGGACACTTCTTCCTAAGTGGAATTCAGTAGCCATCATTATAGAAGAATCCAAAGACCTAACTTCTCTGTCTTTTGAATCCCTAATTGGCTCACTTCTCTCACATGAAGAGAGGTTACAGCAAACTCCTTCCACAAGTTATGGAGGAGATGATAAAGCCTTTGCTTCACAAGAAGGCAGAGGTAGAGGCCGTGGCAGAGGACAGAATAGAGGTAGAGGCAGAAATAATCAGAGAGGTGGAACTCCTAACAGAGGAGGAAATCAGAACAGAGGAGGATTCTCAAACAGAGGTGAACAACAGAATAGAGGAGGACAACAAAATAGAGGAAAACAATCAAGCGAGAGGCAAATGAGGAGATAATTCCAAACAATATTGCTACAATTATTGCAAACTTGGCCATTATGCTCGTGATCTGTTGGACAAAGACTTCACAAGGAACTAGTAGCGACAGAGCAGATCAGTTTGGAAATTTTGGAGAAGAGGAAGAGGCCACAAATCTCTTTCTCTCTTATGGTCGAGCAGATCGAACATGAATGATACATGGATCTTGGACACTGGGTGTTCAAACCATATGAGTGGCAAAGAAGGGCTCTTTGCTACTCTAAACTCCTCATACAAATCCAGCATCAAATTGGGAGATGATAAATCATTGGCAGTTGAAGGCATTGGAGCAATGGCAGTTCCAACTAAAGAAGGCGTCAAACATGTAAGTGATATCTATTACACACCCCATCTTCAACACAATCTTTTAAGTGTTGGTCAAATGTTAGAAAAGAACTACAAGTTGCTTTTTGATGAGGGTAAATGCACTATTTTTGATAAAAATAATAGTAATAGAATCATTACACAAGTGCCAATGTCAAAGAATAGATTGTTTCCTTTAAAGTTTGGCCAGCCAGGGGGAGATAAGTTAGCAAATGTTGCTATTTCCAATCCAAGTGTCCTATGGCACTTGAGATATGGTCATTTGAATTCAGCTAGTTTGAAAATGCTAACTTCACAAGCGATGGTAACCAGACTTCCTAAAGTTCAGGATAGTAAGGAAGTCCGTGAAGGGTGTGCTCTTGGGAAGCATGCCAGATCAAAATTCCCTCATGGACAAGCATGGCGGGCCATCTATCCACTCCAGCTAGTGCATACAGACATCCGTGGTCCGATGCGGACCAAGAGTCTTGGTAACAACTCTTACTTCCTACTCTTCATTGATGATTTTACTAGAATGTCCTGGATATATTTTTTGAAATATAAGGATGAAGCATTTGAATGCTTTGTCGATTTCAAAACAAGAGTTGAAAGTGAGAGTAGATATTTTGTAAAATGTCTTAGATCAGATAGAGGAGGAGAATACTCCTCTAATGAGTTCTTGAATTTCTGTAAGCAACATGGCATTAAGAGGCAGTTCACAACTGCCTACACTCCACAACATAATGGTGTCGCAGAGAGGAAGAATCGCACCATTGTGGAGATGGCAAGGTCTATGCTTCAGACGAAGCATTTGACTAATTCATATTGGGCAGATGCAGCCAGGACCAGCGTACATATCTTGAACAGAAGTCCTACTTCAAGTTTGGAAGGACAGACACCTTACCAAGCTTGGTATGGTAAAAAGCCAAATGTTAAGTATTTTAGAGTGTTTGGCTCACTGGCATATTCTCACATTCCTGATGAGCTTAGAAAGAAGCTCGATCCAAAGAGTCGAGCATGCATCTTTGTAGGATATTGTGAGAATACAAAAGCTTACAGACTCTACAATCCCAGGACAAGAAAGTTTGTGCTTTCCAGGGATGTGATTTTTGATGAAGGGGGAGAATGGGGTAAGCCTCAGATTTTTAGTGATGATGAATCTAGTGATGTAGGTTCTCAGCAGGTGCAACAACAGACACCACGAAAAGTAAGCGGTCTCCTCCCAGAGATCCAGGTTCATCTTCTGATTCAACTTCTTCACCAAGTCCTTCTCCATAGAGATCAGTAAGTTCCTCACCAATGGACATCGATTCTCCATCCAGAGGTAAGAGAACTCTAGAGAATCATCCATCATATCAGATGTTGGATAAGAATTTTTCAAAAAGATACACTAGGAGTCAAGCTAGTGAAATGAATTCTGTTCTACAAAGATTAGAAAATATGCACTTGTATGGTGATGATGTTTCCCAGTAGGAACCTAGGGGAGATTTAGTTAACTATGCTTTGTTAACTAATACACAGCTTGAACCTTCTAGTTATGAGAAGGCTTGTACTCAAAATATTTGGCAAGATGCCATGAAAGAGGAGATCACCTCTATAAAAAACAATGACACTTGGGAGCTGGTGAAGCTTCCTAAAGGAAAGAAACGTGTTGGATGTAAGTGGGTCTACAAGACCAAGTTTAATGCTGATGGTAGCATTGAGAGGCACAAGGCGAGATTAGTTGCAAAGGGATTTACTCAAAAATATGGAATTGATTATGAAGAGACTTTTGCTCCTGTAGCCAGACAGGAGACTATCGAAACAGTTCTTGCCTTAGTTGCACACAAAGGATGGACAGTCCAACACATGGATGTAAAGAGTGCATTTCTAAATGGTTACTTGATAGAAGAAGTGTATGTTGAGCAACCACAGGGATTTGAAGAGAAAGACAAGGAACATCTTGTTTACAAACTGAAGAAGGCTCTTTATGGCCTCAAGCAAGCACCGAGAGCTTGGTACTCACGCATTGATGGGTACTTTAAAGATTATGGGTTCATCGAAGCAAAAATGAACCCACGCTCTACTACCCGAATCAAGGAAATGACATCCTCATAGTTTGTTTGTATGTGGATGATCTCATTTTTATGGGTAGTAATGAAAAAGTTAACATGGAGTTCAAGCACTCCATGATGCAGGAATTTGAGATGAAGGATCTTGGCTTGATGAAATACTTTCTTGGAATGGAAGTACATCAAACAGATTCAGGGATCTTCATCAGTCAACTTAAGTATGCTCGAGATATGATTCGAAGTTTGCTATGGAGCAATGCAAATCGGTTGCAACTCCAATTGGACATGGGATCCAATTAAGCAAGGATGATGGAGCACCGAAAGTTGATGTGACCACTTTCCGAAGCATTGTTGGGAGTTTGATGTTTCTCGCCAACACCAGACCGGACATTCAGTATGTTGTATCTCTTGTTTCTAGATTTATGTCTAATCCATCCGAGTTGCATTTGTAGGTAGCTAAAAGGATTTTGAGATATGTGAAGGGTACATTGGATTTTGGAATCCAGTACTACAAAAGTGATACTATCAAGCTTGAAGGCTTTAGTGATAGTGATTGGGGCAGCAATATTGATGATAGAAAATCCACATCGGGTAACTGTTTTAGTCTTGGTTCAGGCCTAATAACTTGGAGTTCCAAGAAGCAGACAATAGTAGCACTATCTTCAATAGAAGCTGAGTATATAGCGGTGACTCATGCTAGTACTCAAGCTCTATGGCTCCGAAAGGTATTAGAAGAGATTGGAGAGCAACAAAGTGGTCCAACTCGAATATTCTATGACAACATCAGTGCCATTCAGTTGGCATACAATCCTGTCCACCATAGTAGATCAAAGCATTTTGATATGAAGTACCACTTCATCCGAGATATGGTGGAAACTGATATTGTTGAGCTTCACTATTGCCACACTTTGGAGAACGTCGCCGACATCTTCACCAAGGCGCCGGCTAAAGCTCAATTTGTAAAGTCGAGAGACTTGTATAGTCAGTTCTCTCAACTTTAAGGGGGAGAATGTTGCAAGTGTGAACAGAACTTAGCTTGAAACAGGCTTAGAAAAAACTAGTTTTTCTAAGCCCAGTGTGAACACACTCACCTTTTGTCGGCTAATCTTGCTTGGATGGTCGGCATGATATTCCTTCTCCCTTTCCTTCATTTTCTCCTTATCCCTCCATTCAGCTTCCTCCTTTCCTGCCATCCATTTTCCCTTATCACTCCACTCCCTTCCTCTCCCCACGCTCGCTGCCACCTCCCACTCCACCTCCTACTCCTCCGTTCTCTCTAAACTCCCCGATCTTCCTCCACCTTCCCTTTCCTATGATTACGCAAGTTCTAAACCTATATAAGGTTTATGTTAATGTATTAATCGTCTGGTTAGTTTAATATATTTTTGGCTTTGTAATTTTTGTGTCAATTATTATTACCTTGGCCTAACTAATCTAAGGTTAACTGCATCTTAGACTTACAATCACTACATAAATCCCTTGCTTTCATTAAAACAAGCAAAAATCCTTAAACAAAGGATAAATTTAAAATCCCATTTTTCAAAGTCATAATTCAAAATTCCAAAATCAAGAAAAAGGTCAAAAGTCGAAACAAACAAGTGAGTTTCATCCTTACATACAATCCCTTGCTTAAGAGAAAAACAAAAAAAAAAATCAGTCAAAATAAATAGTGATTTTCGTCACTAAGTATGAGCAAGTATCCCAAAAGAAATGAAGAAAAAAAAGGAATAGAACTTGAATCCCTGGAATTCTTAGCATTGCACAAAATTGGAAGGAGAAATCCTTACGCATGACGATATTTCTATTACAAAAGCTTCTAGAATTTGTATAGACCAATGTTTGAATGTGGATGAGCTAGCTTAGGTAACCCAATACTGCCTAGTGGTGTAGTCCAACTAAGTCCAACATAAGGATGAGATAAAACACTTGTGAATACCTGATATTAGCAATGGGCTAAAAGAATTCCACTTGACATCGGAGGAAATGCTTGAGTTCTATCTAATAATATATTCATTTGCATACACAAAGAGAATGAATATCCAGGTACAGAGAGAAAGACTTGCTTTTCAAAAGTCTTGTATGGCCAGTACATAGTTGTTGATAGGGTAACTAGAGTGTTTGAAGTCTCAGGAAAAACCCACAAATAAATTTCTAACATAGCAACAAATCATATCATCAATCACATCATCAACTTTCTTTATAAGCTTCTGTAAATTAGGGGGTATTAATAAAATAATATTAAACTAGATACCGAATATATGTTAGAAATGATATCTATATGACCACTAACTATTTTACATCTCTTAAATTACAAGAGCTTATCCAAAAAATACATACATTCCACACCATTATATTACACATATGAAATATTTAAAGAATTAATTCTTATGAGTAGAATGATTATTAAATATTCATGGTTGTTATACTTTCTGTGGTATCACCCATTAAATAGTCAAAATCATAGCATATGCATCCATTATGTTTTAAGTGATTAAAACATACAAGTTCATTCACATTAGATTACATACTGCATTCACCATATCATAGCATGAGTTAGATGCATACAATTAAATCAAAATTAAACATGTATCTAACAAAAATATTACATCCATAAATACATAGTTCATAAATCATCCATTTACATCAAATATCACATCATTGCATTCATCCATAAATACATAGTTCATAAATCATCCATTTACATCAAAGATCACATCATTGCATTCATCCATACATAGAATCATAAATCCATCATCAAATCAACTCAAGATACATCACATCATGTCACAATAATCAAATCATGAAAGCATCTACATAAACACATACATAAGCATCCATCTCAAATCCACATCATCATAAATATCATCTAGCATCTAACACATTTATATCAGATCATATAAATGCCATCATAACATCGCATAAATAAAACAAAAATGTAAGCAATAAATGGCATGCATAATGAAAAATAAATGCAAAGTCTCATATAAATATGCCCGTCTTAAAGGATGTCTTAGAATAAGTATCTCAAAGTGCATGAATATACAAAATCACCCATAGGCTACAAGTCATATAGGTCAAGCAAACCTCAAAAAAATACAATCCAAGTGCATCATTAAACAAACACATGGCATGTACCCCCAGCATCACCTCCCCTTGTGGTCATGTCACGTGTGGAGTGATGTGACCTTGCTGGTCTCTCTGTGCGAGTCCAAATTCTTTGGCTAGGACGAGCGAAAGACTACCCAAAGGTGGATCACCTGTTGACCTATGAGCCACCTACACCTAGTGCCTCCCTAGGGACAAGCCCATGGCTCCTAAGCTGCATATAGAGAGAGGTTATATGTGATACATATGCCTGGATCTGTTCCTCATACTCATCTAGTAGTGACTGCAAGCGTAGAACCTCTCCCACTGTGTTTGCCCCAGGATCTACCCTGATATCACCCTGTGGTGTAGAAGGAGGAACAACAAACTGCATCCTAGCAGCACCTCCCCCAACAGTGTCCTGCAAATCTTGGATCTACCGCGTGAGTTGCTCTATAGTAGCATCTCGTTGGGCAATGGTAGCATCTCATTGTTGTACCTAGATCTTGGTCGACTGAAGCTCGGCCTCGACCTCATGCAGTTGTTCTCTAAGAGGAGAATCTCTCTCCTCGAGATCCAACTCCTCCTCATCCTCCTTAGGAGCCTCCTGCTCCTTTGCTACCACCTTCTCTACCAACTGGCCCCACACCTCAGTCCTGGCTTGGACTCTATGCCTTACTGGGTCTACACCATCATCCCCACCATCATTTGCATGACCCAAAATACCCTCATCGTGCCATATCAGGTCTCCCCACCACTGCACAAACGCCTCTATGACTCCCCCAATGACTCTTGGGTCAACTTTTGGGGCATCCTCCTCGTTAGAAAGCTTTGTGATCCGTGGAGGAGGAAGGTATCCCTCTACTATGAGGCATTGGTACAAAAATTGAACTAATGGCACATCCTACTGTAGCCCAAACTAATGGAGAACCTGGGAGTAGAATAAATTCTCCCTAATACAAACTTGCGATCGATGAGCCATCACTCACACCGTGTCCTAGCTATGAAACTAGTCGGGTCATCCCAAGATGGGTACTCGTGATATGGACGCCACATAATATTTTTGGCCTTCAGCCTAGTAAAAGCATTAGTGTAGTGGGAAAGCTCCCTCGCATGAGGACGGCTATTGCACTCCTTGTGCTCTTGAGCCCATCTCACTGCATAACATTGGGTCTCCTCCTCAATAGCTATGATCTTGGATGGAAGCCCTCTGGGACAATCTACCTTGATGTGCTCCCATCCCCAAACCTGTAGGAGCAAGTTGCAAGCAATGTTGATGCAAGCCCACTGGTAGATATGGTACAAATCATCATAACACTGGGCCAGTAGAGACCTGTCCCATGCATAGATGATGGGATCCTCATTGTCCATCAGATCTTGGACCATCGCAAGGAGGTTCCACAGAAACATCAGGTCTGAGCAATCTAGAATAAGAACGTTGCTAATGACCATCAACAATACTGCATGCCTCACCGTGAAAACCTCTTCCCAGTGCTAGTATATAATAGATACACCACCAAATTTGGTGTCCTTGAGGGCATCTACAGCATGCCCTCTGAACACCCGAATAAATATAGTCTCACAATCATTAGTGGTCGATGAGGTAATGGCCAATCCATCAAAGGGGAGCCAAAATATCCTATATACATCCTCCAACATGATATTCATCTCGCCAGTAGGAAGGTGGAAGGTATTAGTCCGATAATCCCATCAATGGACCAAATATGGAAGGTATGCCTGGTCTGACATAATGTAGGGAAGCCTGGTGATAAAATGTAGCTCGCAGGCCTTGATATAGGCCTAGTCTGTAGCACTCAACAAGGGTAGAAGGTCATTCATGAGCTTCAGATCACAAACCCGAGATGCGAGAATCTAAGAGCAAAAGAGAAAACAAAGCATAATTACAATGCATCTAAGGCATAAATCATAATGAAACATGGAAATAGTGCAAATAATGATGGGCTACTCTAAGTCCAAGTAAAAAGAGCAATAAAATGCACCTAATAATGCAGCAATTTCATAAAAGCAAGTCAAAAACTCAAAAAAATTAGTTAAACCCTCCAAAAATGCAAACAAATTCAAAAATTGTACAAGTGTTCTTAGCCGCTATTGACTATAGCGGCCAAAAATCAGCCGCTGAAGCTGAGAGCGGCCAAGCCCCGGTGGTCAAAATTTTAACTATTGAAATTCAAATCTGGCTGCTCTAAGTGACAGCGGCCAAGCCAAAGGCCAAGCTGGTCGCTCTGAGTAGCAGTGATCAATGGACAATGCAGTAGAAGCATCTGCTCTAAGCTAAAAATAACAAAAAAAAATTAAAAAAAGCAAATGGTGACTAACCCACCACATAAAATCCTAAAATAACCCTAGCTACAGGTTTAATATGTTGCCAACAAGTTTAATGAAGTTCATGTATCAATTACTTAGTGTAGTTCATTTTACCCAAAAAATGAAATAGACAAGGTTAAGGTTTCGAAAAGTAGCCAAGAAGCTCCGGCTCTTCCGCTCGCTAATGTCTTGCCCTATGCAGCCATGATCCTCTGCAATGCAACAACACTTCAAATCGCATAAGTTGCTTTCACAAACAGAGATCTGAAACGTAAACTAATAGCTGGTGAAAGTGAAAGGTCAAAACCCTAGGGTTAATTTTTATATTCCCAAATTATGGCTTGGCCGCTGCTGTCATCAACGACCTAAACTTCTTGGCTGCTCAAGACGAGAGCGACCACAAGCAAGAATTTAGCAGCTGCTAGACCTAATAGCGACCAGTAGCCTAAGCAAAAATAGGAGGGATTATCTCCATGAGAAGCAACAAAAACATTAAATAAACACATTTTGATGACTCGTGATTATCATAATGTTAAAAATAACAAAAAAAATGCATAAAAACAAATCTCAAGTAAGCCTCCTATCAAGTTACTTATTCTAATCAACTTAGCGATTGCAGTGATTTGCACTCCATGTAACTCGACAAGATGAGTAAGTTACCATGAGGTTACTTGGAGCAAAACATTCATTTTAAAATTACGATGTGCCTCTTTCAATCCCAAATAAGACCAAGATGGTCGGTCTGCTCCATGGGTACGAAGGAATCATCCTAATTCTCCTATGACACCAAAAACACCGAGCCAAGTGATGCAATATAAACACAAATAAAATCGTGCATCCTAACTCTCTAAGAAGGCTATTTATGGTCAGACCACTCCTGGGGATAGGGATGAATGATTATCATAAATAATTAAGCTCACACTTGGATGGGGATTTTCCCATTAAAGAAAACAAACATTAGAAAGGAACCAAAACCAGTCATATTTGGTTTGCCCTTCCCTCACCAATTCATTGTGTGAGGGGGTAGTTCGAAACTTCAAATCATCATAATAAAAATCAACAAAAGATCACTCGATAAAGTCAAAATTGTATTCGTCCTACGAATCATTGCACTAAACTCTTACAAAACTTTTTCCTATTTACTAAGTTCATAAGCAAATAGGACATCTTCAATTTGTAACTCTTCTTCGGTCGATTCTGTTGTAGTGACATAAGCTACCCGATTGTGTTTGAGGAATGAGTGCAAGTGGACATGTGCAAGGCATGTTCTAAATTAAGCATTCAATCAAGCTGAAGCAATGATTCAAGGATGCGTGTTATCTTGCATGATTAGGCCATCCAGTGTTAATCAGATCAATGATCATTGTACACCCTGTAAACATAGCGGTCTATGTTTTTGCCTCGCGTTGTGTCTATTACTCAGCGCATCACAAAAAGGGGCATCTGTAGACACCTAAAACATGCCATGATCAAGAAGACTACTTACATGCATATAATCATAGGTCATGTGACTAAACCTTGGGACCTTCCAAGTGTCAAAAGTAGTTTTTACCACTCATTTGGGGTATTTTCAGCCCATCCAATCCTAGTCGCTGTAGACCAGAGCAACCAGAATATAGTCGTTTTAGTTCAGAGTGGCCAAACCTTAGTCACTGCAAACGACAGTAGCTAAGCTTTTAATACATTTTGTCGCTACAACCTAATCTTGGGTAGAAGTGGCAGTCTACATGCAATAAGGATGAGCGGGGATAACTTTGCATTCCTCCTCATAACCAGTCTACATGGAAGACTCAAATTCTATATTTACACTTCAGTTAAACATAGAAAAATAAAGAGCTTCTCATGCTAACACCTAGTATGCATGAGGGATTTGGTCCTAGGGTTGAACATTGACCTAGGGCTTCAAAATACTTTATAAGGAATAAACCTAAAAGCACCAGGGGACACTTCTGGATCTTTTTGGACATTCTTGGACCTCCTTAGACCTTCTTTCACCAATCAGAGAGAGGAAGAGCATAAAACATCAGAGCATTGAACAGGTGGAATCATTGAAGAGAGCTTCTAAGAGACTTGGAGATCTTCCCTTGGAGATTGATTCTTGTAGCGGAGCCTTGTAGGATTGGAGGGCAAATCTGAACACATAAGGTAATTATTTTAACATTAGTAGCGTACTTGAGCTTATAGCCTTTGGATCAAGAGAGAGAGATATTTCACCTTAGCGGTCGTTGTCCTGGACAGTGGCCCACAACCTAGTCTAGGGTTTTAGGTGTTAGTTTCTTTTATTCTACTTTATCTCTCATTTTAGTAGCATAAGCTTTATTTCAATTATTTTCTTGCATAGTACTAGTTTCATTGCATTTATTGAGATTATTCATTGCTAACAGCCTCATCCGGGGAGGCAATCTCGGAAATCTAAGCGTGTGTTGTTTTTTCATTGATTTCAGGGCTACAGGTTCAATCGATCAAATCTGCAACATACGAGTATGAGAGGATCCCTCTAGTAATTATACCTAGAGAAGGAGGCATCTGTAAGCCCTCATACATTTTCATGTGCATCACCAGGAAGCCTTATAAAGCATGCCCCCTTGTGTAGGGGATATTTCATACACCTGCTGCCCTCTTTTATGTGTAAAATCATGTATCAAATGAAGGGTATCCCTCAAAGGGATTCATATGTAACCTAATCTGGATAATATCAATAATAAAAGAATTCTTTCATTTATTTCTTTGCATTCTGGTTATATTTGCTTTACGCATTTTCATTTATTGCATGTTTAAATATTAAAGGATTCAATTGAATTGCAATTAGAGTAGTTGGTGGGCGGCACACCACTTCCCCAGGGTCTCTACAGAAACCACCAAATGTGGAGTTGATCAAATTAAATTTTGATGGAGCCTCTAAAGGAAAACTAGGACCAACAGGAGGAAGAGGAATAATTAGAAATAAGAAAGGAGAGATTTTATCTCATTATGCTTTCAATAGTGGATTTAAGATAAATAACGAAGTTGAAACTTGGGTGGCTTTGAAAGGGTAAAAATATGTAAATAAATGAAATGGAACAAAGTATGGATGGAAGGTGATTAACTCATAGTAATAAATGCAATTTTGAGGAAAGCAAAGGCTCCATGGAACATACAAGAGATCATTATGGAAATTCAAGACCTTGATATAGATTTTGAAGAAATCAGGTTTACATATACGTTAAGGGAAGGAAAAAAATGTGTAGATAGGTTAGCCAATAGAAGGGTTTTAATTGAGGATCATGAAGTTAAATTCTCTTCTCCATGGTTAGAGAAAGTAGTAAGTTTAGCTAAAGTCGACAAGAAAATGTTGATTGCCTAATTCAATTATTGATTAAGATTTTATTTAATATTTTCCATTGGTAATATCTAATTTATTTTATAATATTAATGTGTTTTTATATAAACTATTTATTATAATTTTTGTGGTTGCACTTGTGCTTCAGGAAGGAAACTAGCAATCTAGATCTGGTAAAGTAGACTATGATAGTGCAATATTTTGGAAATATTACTCTACTAAGATGTAATGCATAGATAGTAGAGGTGAAGTTTTGGTATTGTGAAGGCTATTGTAGGAAAATATCAAGAAGGATGTTGAATTATGGAATATTTGTATTCACACAAAAATTTGAAAAATATCCAAAAAATGAAAATCAAGAATTTAGACATTTTATGTAAAATGATGTAGATTTCTAGCTATAGCAACTCAATTGAGATGATAATTGAATCTATTTGTAAACTCTCAATATCTAAAGAAGAGAGTTGTGATTTTTCAAGGGTGGGGTACCTGAGTACAACCCCTTGTTTTCTAGCCAAAAAAAAGAAAAACACTATTGGATTTTATAATATTTCACTAGAAAAAAATAGCAATGTATCAACTCAAATGGTAAGGCAAGAGAGTACAAAGAAAAAATAAAGAGATGAAATATTTCCTTGGGAATCCACACAATTGATCAAGATAAGATCACACAAATTTTGTAATGGATTAGGATGATGAGGGAATATAAATACCAAATCATAAATAGTTAATTACATGTTACTTATCAATTGCAAACATCATATTAGGTATAAAGAGTTAATAAAAGTAAAAAATGACAAGGTTTTACAATGGGCATATTGACTAATCATATAAATTATTATTAAATATATCATGCAAAATTTTTTGCATAGGCTTACACTTGATTACATTATACAATGTTGACCTGAACTAATAAAGTAAAATTATACATTTTTAGTGCCCCCATAATCTAAACTAAGGTTACAATGAGAGAAGACATTAATTATATATCATATTTCCTCCCCCTTAATGGAAGCTCTAGTGATCTAGTTCACTCTAACTAATAGAGGAACCATCTAAATCTCCTTTGTCATTTGGAAACTGCCTTCTATCTTCTTAAAATTTACCTCAATATTTGTGGCCTCACTAAATAATTTTTTGTAGGATTCTCTTCCCTTTTACAATATCCACAAGTGGATTTCAATTTCTTTGAAAAATGACTTACTCTTCATCTACTAAGCCTTAGACTGTGCTAGTTTTAAATCCTTTACATGAGCTTGCATATAAGAAGAAACACCACAATTTTCATAGCAACATAAAATTCAATGAGAAAAAGAAGAAAGAACCAAGGACTAAATAAATATGTTCCTTCGTATACATAAAACTAGCATGAGCCATTAGTCCAACAATATAAAAGGACAAGATATAGTCTTGACACCTTTTAAATCATCCTTCACTTTACCTCCTCAAGATAGAATATTTTCACATAAAGCCTTGAAGTGCAAAATATAGACCCTAAAATTATTAAAATCTAAAATCTTAAGGGAAGAGAGTTTCATATTAAATTTTTGACTTTCATGACACTAACCTTTTCAAATAATTCCTACAACTTGGTCCACACCTTTGTGGGATTATTTTGATCTCTAATATGTTAATAGTATGTTTGGTTGAAGCAACTTAAAAAATAGACCCAAAGCTGCCTCCTTTTTATGATATTGATATTTCTCATCAAGGTCTTTCATTATTTTATTGTTAAAAATACATTAAATTTTCTTGCTTTTAAATAAACTAATCATTTGTGTTGACCACGTATTATGATTTCATTCATTAAGATGAGTAGCATGTTCCAAAATATACATCTCATCCAACCTCATCATCAATACTATAATAAGTCACTGAACTGATGTGACTAATACATAGTACTCAAAAAACCTTGATCTAAGAAAAGGTGCTTGAAATACTTTATATAGAGAAGTTATGGCCATTTTGTTCAATTAATCCTCTAACAAAAAAATTGTTAAATTCAACAAACCTTGATCAAAATGCAACAAAATAAAATGTGTCGTTTGTCAAGGGTTCTTGTTGTTCCCACCCCACAATGTACTCCAATATGGAACCCACTTGAAAATTTTGATGTTAATGTGATTTTCTATTTGTATCAAATTATTGGTTGTTTTGTCTATACCAAAAATTTCTACAACATGATGCTAAATTGTATTTAAATTTGTAGAAAATATCTTTCACAAAAAAAAATTAATAGATAATTTTTTTCAAACATTTAAAGAAAATATCAAAATTATACTATTCAAACCATATCTAAATAATATCCAAGCTTGTGATTTAGTAATCCTTCCACAAAGTTTTGGTAAATACTCAATTAATTAAGTTTTTCATTTAAGAAATCACATTTTGATAATGACCTAAGATATTTGGAGTAGCATGTGATGGAACCCATAAGCTTAGTGATAAATTATTAAGGTGTCAATTTTCAAATAAGTAAATAGTCTTATTTGCAAGATGGATTATGCGGTAAATTGAGGCAATCAACATGGGTGTAAGTGACTTTTTTTTAATAAAGTCTTTAATTTCAAGTTTATATAAATGATGTAAATGTTATACCAATGACTACCCCTAAAAGAAATATGACGAATGAATGATGTTATGTCGGTTCCTAACGATTATTCATTTCTAGAATATTTATTTTTATGAAACATAATAGTGAGTTTTTTTCTATGATTTACCTACTATAATGAATACAGGGAATATGACATGAAGGAGTTCGTGGTTTTGCAACATAGTTGGGGGCATCAATTTTGGTGAAGACTTGGACAACGACGAGACTAAGACGACAACCATTGTTGTTTAGTCATTGCATTCTTGCATGGACAGGAAAATAAGCAGTGCGTAATGAGAACATTTACATGGGAGATAAATTATGTTATATACGAAGTCTTGATAGGAGAGGCACTTGTAGCTAATTTCGGTCCCAATTCCTTTGCATTCAAGGCATGTGAAAATAGCATGTTTTTCCTTGATAGGCTGCTGCTGAAAAGCATTTCAGGGACAGTCGATGATGGTGATGGCCTCCAACATCTACTCGTCCAACAACATTTTTCTTGGCAATAGCAGTGGCTGGTGTAGTTTGCCTCTCAGGCACTTTGATCTCGCCATGTCCGATTTCCTCACTATTGTCGAGCACAAGGGCAAAATATTCCTCATTTGTTTCACAATTTCAAAGAGTGCTTTTGCTATGGTTATTTGTTGTTTTGATTATAAATTCCAGTTATACTGCAAACCTGACTTCAATTCTTACAGTACAACAGCTTTCACCAACAGTTAATGGAATTGATAGTTTGATTGGAAGCAATGTACAAGTAGGATATCAAGTACAAATTTTTTTGGTAACTATTTTTGAGATGAGTTCAATATAGACAAATCCAGACTTGTTCCTCTTGATTCAGCAGCAAGTTATGCTAGAGCATTGTCAATAGAACCAAGCAATGGAGGGGTAGCATCAATTGTCACTAGTTTATCCAATCCAATGCACAACTTTTTCTTTCAACCCAATGTCGTTTCACAAATGTTGGCCCAACATTCACTAAACAAGGATGAGGATTTGCTTTCTAAAGGACTCCCAGTTAGCTATTGACATGTCAACAGCAATCCTGACCCTTTCGGAAAGTGGTGAGCTTCAAAGAATTCATGATAAATGGTTTAGTTACCTTAAATTTGGACTCAGCTCAGGTTGTGGCTTTGTAGAAGAGTGTTTAGGAAAGGAATGGTGCAAGGGCATCATGAATGATTTTTATATTGGAACCTTGCATTTATCACGATGAAAAGTATTGAAATTGAGGAAAAAAGTGATCCCCATCTTAAATGAGTAATTATGAAGACAAGCACGTAAGAAGAGGAATCCCACGAAAAATTTGGTTTGTTGTAAAACATGTTACCAGAGTTATTGGAGGCTATTTTCTATTTTATTAAAGATGAAAGAAATAACAACCAAATATCATTTAAATTATTTTTGGTGAAGGTAAAAGAGAACCAAGGGACAAACATGTTATAACAAAGGAGAACGAATTTTTTGTTAAGAGAAATAGTTATTTAATTCGGGTTCAAAACAATTGTATTTTTGAAAAATTTGAAAAGTGAACAAACTAAAAATAATAATATTATAAATATAGGTTTGAGGTGTAGACCAATTGGTTTGACCAAACCCCGTAAGGGGGGCAAAGGTCCAAGGTTCAAATCTTAGGTCTCACCGGATTGAATGCTTATCCCTTTCATGGTGCTTTTAGTTGTGTAAAATATTTAAAATGATTGTGGCATGGTGGTTATAGGGGCGAATTGCATGAAGAACTATGTGGCAGTTTCTAGGGCGAATAGCACAGAATACTGTGGCAACCATAAAAGTTGGATAGCCTCCTTGGATTCATGGTGGCTATCGATTCCACCATGTAAATTCAAAAAAAATATTACAAATATGTATGAATACCCAAAGATAGTGACCGAAATGTTTTTGGAGGAAGCGAAAGAGAAGATTGAATATTGTCATTGCCAAAGGTTTCCTCTTGGATTGCTTTACTAAGAATTTTTTCATCCACAGAGAATCAATTGATGTGAGGTATTATGAAGTTTGTATTAATTGAAGATCTTTGTAAATATCATTGAATTATTTAATGAGACATATGCATGTTGATGGTAGTTTCATTATTAATAATTTGGTATATTGATTGTTTCCTTTTGAAGATTGCACCGGATCTAATTTGGATTGTGTGAATACTGGTTGGATTAGATTAGGTTAAGTTTTGGAATATTTCCTTCTACACTTAGGGTGGGTATTTTATTAGTTGTTGTAACATGTGTTTTATTTTTATTTCATTTTTCTAACCCTAAGCCTTTTTTATTTTATTTAATTTCATCGCACAAGAAAAATCAAAACCCTAAATTTTATACAAATTTTTAATTTTTCATATTAGGGTAAATGTTTATTTCATTTTAATAAGTTCTCGGTATTATACATTTGAAATAAACATTAGAGTTTTAATTAATATTATCTTTTCCAAATAAATAATAATTAAAGTTCAAACATTAATTATTTGGATACATTTAATTAAAATTATTTTCTAAAGTTAAAATTCAAATATTTGCACATCACAAGTTTTATTATTTGCAATATTTAATTACTAATCGTACATTTTGGCAATATATTTCATGAATAATAATATTTTCACAATTTAAATCAAATACCAAACCACAGACCCTTGTTAACAGTTACTTGCACCTCTGAGGTATTCAGCAACATTTTCACAATTTACAAGCATACAAGCACATGTTCAAAAATTAACTAAATAGAACCAAGGAGAAACTAATTATTTCTTTGCAAGAGAGAATTGCTTCAAAAGGATCCTAATTGGAGTGTGTTTTTGTAATAAGGCAAAAATATCACTCAACAAGGTTCACCACACTATTGACACTTGTTTACGATTATGTAGAGAGATCAAATAATGAATATCACATTACATAATTTTATTCAATTATCATTTTGTGTGTGTGTGTAAGCCTAGATGGAATTTGGATTGGTCATCACCAAATCATAATGAGATCAAATAAAATAAGTCATAAAGAAGAGTTATACGATTAAACTTAGGTCTCCCTCACAAGGTGAGCCTTAAGCTAGCTAGGCCATCCTAGAGTCTAAAAGAGCCATCAAGTATCAAAGGTGATCCCTCACTAGATGAACAAGGATCCTTGTCCAATGCCTATATTTTCCTTTGTCAATAGAACCTTTCCACGTGAGGGTACAAGTTTTGAACATGGGATCACCCACCACCCAATGCTAATGTATTTTTTTCATAACCAATGGATTAAGGTAGGGCATGGTGGAGGAAACATTGATGCAATAATAGTAAATGTTGTTCACGCCCAACCACCACCATATGTTGTTCATGGTCAACCACCACCATATGTGCCAACAAAAAAGCAGAGCACAAAGTAAATGCCCACACACTCCTCTCCTAGTCAATAAGCCATAAGACAATGCTAGGAATTGAGAAGTAAGCATGTTATCATTAAAAACATTCATCTAGCATATAATGCAATAAAAAAAATGAGAGGAGGACTTGAACTTGCAACCTTCAAGAAAAATTCCTAATGCCATGTCTATCTAATGATGAGACACCAAATTATCTCATTATTTCAGCATTGTTATACACATAAACTACCATTTTTATCCACATATGATAGTATAATTCCAAGTAATTTATTTATTATGCATGATAGTGTTAATGTTGACATGGTAAAATGATGAGAAATACTAACTTGTTGTTAAGATAGTTTTCTTGCATTTTTGCTAGTTATTTTACATGAATTTCAATAATTAATATGTATAAATAAGGCATTAGCAAAAGGTATTTTGAATGAAGGTATTTGAATATCTAATGTGCTAAAGTGTTTGAATGATTTTTCTACCTTCGAACACATTTTGGGATGACATGGGATCCAAAAATCCAAAGTTTTTGCTATTTGGGCAACAACTTGCAGGATAATAGGAAGCATGTGTTATATGTCCATTTTGGGTTCTAAATTCCTTATCCGCATAAATTAGATAAATTGAAACATGATCAAGCATTGGATATTGACCCAACACTTCATTTCCAATGCATTTGCACGTAGCTATTAATCATCTTGATGTTTTGAAGTAATTGCAGGTTTTTCTACAATAATAGCAAAATTAGAGTAGTCCTAATTGTAAGGGGAGAATTTAGTATAAATATTTGTTGTTTTCCTTTATTGAAAGGTTAATAAGTCAATAGGGAATAAGAAATTAGGAATCTATGGACTCAGTCAGCCATAACAATGAACTAAGTCAATAAAGTGTAGTTTTTCAAAATTAATCTTTATATGTTGATTTGACTTCATAGTTTAGCTTAGGATTTGGTGAGCTCATTTCTTCTACTAGACCTAGGAGCAAAGGCCCACTCTCGAGGCCAGTGGATGGAACTCTATAACATAAATTATAGGTTTAATTGCTATTTTTCTTACTATTTATTGCTGCAAACTAAATACTGCTTGTACTTTATTTTTCCTTGTTTCACATGTGAATGTTTTTGCACCTTTTTTAGCTAGTTGACTTTCATTTACTTTTGTATTTTTTATTTTAGTTAAAGCATTGTTGCTCAGCATTAATTTACTATTTTTTAGCATCTATTTCCTATTTTAGTCTCCTAGTTTAGCAACATTAATTTCTAGCACTTTACATTTTTGTCTTTCCAATTCAAGTACTTTATTTCCTCATCATTTCAATTTAGCAAACATAATATAGCAAATTTTCCTTAAACAAGTTCAAATTCTACAAGTAGTTAGTTTTATTTATACAAAAGTGTGTTAGCTAGTTTACTTTCTACAAAGACTTTGTGATTCTATGTTTCCAATAGGTAATCTAGTATCATAATTTCCAAGTTGTATTTCCAATATCCTCTATTGTATACAACATTAGGATGCCACCTTGGATTGACAAATTAAATTAAATGATGAGCATTAATGACACCCATTATTTAACCTAAAAGACAAGTCCTAGATAGTGTAATAAAAGAGGCATTAGTTTTTGAAGTATGACACCATTATTCATACAAGGCCAAAGAGGTATCTTCAAGACCCATAGACCCAATGCACATGAACCAAACCAAGGCAAAAATAACAATCAATAATCTTCAATAAAGTTTGCAACCATGGTACTAAACAACCCACATGGATGGGATTAACCTAATGCTTCTTGGAGTGGCCATGAAACCCCTTCATCAAATGGATAAAACTTTATATGTCATCCTATTTGATACCTCAAAACCATGCATATTGTTAAAGGTGTATTCCAATTACAACCAAGATGCCAACCTACCCACCTCAAGTGATAATAATATGAATTTAGTCAAACCAAGCAAATGCGACTAAATTCTTAAACAATAAAATATGAAAAATCAAATGGAGGGATTAAAATATTTCTTCAGACATTCTATAAGAATTGATGATAATTTTAAATGGATGATATAATCTTTCCTTCTATTGACAAAATACATGAGGCATTAGAAAATAATTCACCCTTATGATTGGATGAAGTACAAGAGGCTCTAAGAAGGATCTCTATAAACCCAAGAGACAATGCTCTATATGCTCTTAGATACCATGTCAACTTCGACATACTTTGCCAAAATTTACAAAAGTAATACGTCAACTCAAATCATAAAGCAAGATATTTAAAGAACAAAAATAACGAGTGATAATACACAAAAGAAGAAGGATTCCCTTAAGCACTAACAAAAATGATCAAGATAAGATCACAAATATGCATTGGATTTGGCGGATGGGGATATATGTACTAAATCCTTGGCATTTAACTGAGTCACTTAACCTTGTCAACATCATTTAGGCATAAAGGATTAATAAAGGATAATGTAACAAAGTTAAACCATGGGCCCATTGGGTAATTACATATATTAATATCAAACACATCACATAATGAATTCTCATAAGCTCACTTGATTACGTCATATAACATCGACCTTGACCAATAAATTGAAATTACATATTTTTGACATGTACTACTAGGTATCTATGATATTTAATATCAAATCCAATAGTTTCATGTGTGTTTTGAAGGCCTCACTTGTTGTAAGCCAATATAAACATTTTATAATAATTTTATAGAGTGAAAAGTTACCAAATAGATATGAGATACCTTATTCTCATAATATCAACATATTATATCACTAGTATCCTAGAGACAAGTGATGGACCTATAGGGATGAAGCCCATATTTCTTGAAGTTGACTAGGCCAATACAAAAAATTTATAACAATTTTAGTAGAGTGAAAAGTTATCATATAAATATTAGAAGCTTTATTCCCATACAATCAACATATTATATTACTAGTATCCTAAAGACACCTTAATCCAAATACAAGTGATGGACCTACAGGGATGAAGCCCATGTTGCTTGAAGTTGATTATCTTATCTTGAATTCATTCCTTACATATTTATTGCTTGTGAATTAGTATCTAGAAGATTAAAAATGATATCACATTCAACATTAAACACTATAACCACTTCATATGTCATTGATAACAAAATATTTTTATAAAAACTAAATCTAATGATATCAACATTAATAGGAATTCTATCCATTATTTCTCTAATAGAAAATATAATATTTTTACATAAGTAATGGACAATTTTTTTTTATCTATGTAATAAATCATAAAAAAAAATTAGTTGTAGCTACAATCAAGGCAAGAGGCAAGAATGTGAAGAGATTCCAAGTTCTTTGTAAAGATATTAAATAGTTTCATGAATTTGGGCTTTATCTACCAAAATGTGAAGTCATTATACTTCTAATTAATAATGACATATTTCTCCTCATCCAACTCTCTAACCTTAAGACACCCGATTAATAATAAAAATCATATTCTATATCCTAATAATATCTACTTAGTGTTTGGTTGTATTATAACATAATCATTGTATTGTCTTCACATTGACAAAGATTTTTTATTAAGGGATTGTAACACAATTATTTGTTTCATGCACACTGCCACCTCTAAATGCCTTTCCTATAATGTCTTACAATTTATCAACCTTCCTATCCACACTCTTAAATCAAGTAAGTATGCTACAAATACCATAAACAATTTTTTCCTTCAAACTTTGCTTAATTAGATATCCAACTTATACATCCTAATATTATATCTTTGGCCAATTTATAAATTTAAACAATAGTATTGTATAGGGAATTAGCTCCCTAGCATGTAGAGGATTTTTTTAGTTTTCCACCTTACATTGCTCTCCATCAACACCTCCCTTACCTTTGACTTTGTGTTCTCTTCATGAATTGAGTTAGGTGATCTTTATTTTTTTGGGTACCCATATACTCCTTCTTGCGCCAACTATATTTTTTTCCTCTTAAAATATCTCCCTAATGGATAAAACATTATTATCATTCTTTATCTAATGAATAGTAGCCATGGTTGCAATTCCATCAGCTATACAATCATCTTTGTCCACTACAATTAGATAAAGCTTACCAACTAAGATGCGCAAGAGCTTTAAAAGAGATCAGAGTGAATCCTTTCTAACAACTACATATAGAATATCCTAGAATAACTTATTCATAACACACCAACATCCTCCAAAGTGATGATTCAAAACACACCTAGTACTAGAAAATATAACAATGATAGAGGTTCCCTTCATTTAACTTATCCTAAAAATAAAACCCTATAAATTTGATTATTCCTAGACATGATCAATAAAAGATTTGCATGTTGGTGACATCAAGTCACATTAAGAAAAAAAACATGCCACTTCTTACATAGGATGGTAGGGAAAACATGTATTTTTATACAACTTGCTATTCCTAACTTTTATCATCCTTTGATTAATAAAGTATATATACTTGCCTATAATCTATACACAAGGATGACACCAATTACTATACAAACTTTTCTTGACAAGATAAAATGCGTTGAAAGGGGACTAAATTATAATCCTTACATATTTGTAAATCTCACCTTGAATAAACATAAATTATGAGCAATCATCACCAACTCCTTATCATAATCAAGATTGATCAATGACCATATATATTTATGGCACATTAAAGCTTATGGGGCAACCATGTGGTGTGGAGTCCTCCCTTTCAAATGTATCTAGTGAAAGTTTGTAGATTGAGATCCACTTCATCCTTTAACCTTGTGATTTTGCATTTTAAAAATACAAACTATACAATAAGGCTAATACCTTCTAACTATTTAGGCAATTAGCAAATTTCCTCTCTCATGTAACATAATAAACTATTCACTAAATATTTGTGTGATTAAAAAGAATAAGTAATGTTTTAAATTGTAACCTATGAAAAATCTAAACTTTCATTTATATTTTTTTAACTATGTACCATGGGTTTTTATTCATAACGAAGTTAGAAAACTCATTTGAGATGAAATATCTACATTTTGCATATAATTTTTTATTTAAGGTCAAACACCCATCATATATGGCAAACTCAAGGAGTGGGCTTCATGGTAAAAACTTTGGTGCTCTAAATAGAAGGTCCAAGGTTTGAATCCAAAAGGGAGTAAGGTTGTATGCCAAACTCTAATTGAAGTTTGTGTAGCTTTGTATGTTAGACAAATAACATTGTTCTACATAGTTGGTGACTTGATGGACATTAAAAATTGTTTTTTTTTTCTTTCATCATATCTCTCTATAATTTATATCTACTAGTTCTTTTGACTCAAACACCTATGAGTCACATGTAGGGTCAATGATGAAGAAAACCACCTATTGCAACCACTCTCTCTCAACAAGATGAAGAAACATAAAGTTTTTAATATCCATAAGCCAAGACGACCTATAAAACAACAAAGCTCTAATACCAAATACAATAAAATATTAGAGTTTAGATATCTTTGTATGTTAAATAAAAAATATTGTTCTACATAGTTGAATCATATCTCCTCTGTAATTTATAGATAATAATTCATTTGAATCAAACACCTATAAGTCACATGTATTGGGTTGATGATTTACACCAACTACTTAACCATTGAAACTTGAACATTATCTACTTAAAAAACCATCTATTTCAACCGCTCCCTCTCAACAAGATGTATTGGGTTGATGATTTACACCAACCACTTAACCATTGAAACTTGAACATTATCTACTTAAAAAACCATCTATTGCAACCACTCCCTCTCAACAAGATGAAGACGAAAAATAAAATTTTTAATTAAGCCAAGATGACCTATGAGACAACAAAGCTCTATTATCAAACACAATAAAATATTAAAATTTAGATATTTTTATATGTTAAATAAATAACATTATTTTATATAATTGATAACTTCATAAACATTAAAAACTATTTTTTTAAATTAGATCTCCTTATAATTTATAACTAACAATTCATTTGGATTATACACCAAATGTCACATACATTATATGTTGACGATTTATAGGTTGATAATCACTTAATTATTGAAATTTGAACACTTTCTCTCTATAAGCCCACTCATTATCACCCACTCCCTCACACTCAAATGAAGAAGATTTTTTTTTTAATATCCATAACCAAAACAACATATAGAAAAACAAAGTGATATCAAACACAAAATATTATTTTGTTTGTTCCTTGAAAAAAAAATACATTTAAACAAGTTGAATCATTATTCTCTTTTTAAGACATTAATCTTTTGGTGACGAGTTTATCAATAAATTCTTTTAGATTGAAGTTTAAGTAATGTTAAACAATTTCATGGATTTAAAAAATTATTTATATAAATAAATAAGGAACTTTTATAATTTTTAATTTTTTTTTTTGATAAAAATGAAGTTAACAGGATCTTGATCTTTTAATTTTTTTTGATATTTTAAAAATTGGACAGCCCACTAGCAAGTTCTTAGCTGCCACCAACTTGTTTATCCCTTTATGGGGAAAAATATTGAGTTCTCAAAACCATCTAGAGAATCGAGGAGGCAGCCCACGGGCAAGCAACCAACTGACCTATTCCATTTTGGACAAAAATATTAAATTAAAAAATACAGTTTTTTAAAATGAGTTTTGGATCTCTTGTACCTAGGTTTGAACTTAATCTTCTAAATGAAAACCCCGAAAGACATACCACTATGGTATTCTTCATGGAGCTTAAAATTTGAGCTAAACCAACTTACCTATCTTTCTAGACAAAAATATTGAATTAAAAACGCAAGTTTTTATGAGGGGTTTTGATCCCTTCGTGTTTTTGGTTTTGAACTTAAGTCTCTTCAATCCCTCGAAGGTTAAACTTAGGTCTTCTAAATGAAAACCCAAAGACATACCACTGTAATATCCTTGTGAGAATTAAAATTTGAGTTTTGAAATGAAATGAAAGATTTTAATTACGTCCGTGAGACCCAAATATGGTCTATGGGACCTCAAATATGGAAGTACAATTACTCAAATCATATCATATGATCTTTAATATCTTTGAGAAGGTTGTTCCTTCTCCTGTTGATTTGTGTTAGCAATTCCCCAACTTTTTTTATTTTACTGTCTTCAAATAAATCTGCCATAAACTCGTTCCCAAGTGTTTCTTTGTATTTGTCACGGATATCTGAAAAACTCGGGCATTTATAGATGAAGTGTTCCTCTGTCTCTACTGCCCCTGTGCCGCATAGAGTACATATCCTTTCTTCCCATTGTTCTTTGGGCATTGTCCATCTCCCCGTTTCACATCTAAGCCTATGAGAGCTAGTCCTTATCTGAGCAACGAGTATTTTTTCCTTCCACTTGATTTTAGCGCCTACATACACTTTTTCCCTGTGGTCATACGTTGGGTTAAAATTTGCAATATAATATTGTCTTTTCCTGCTTGCATTTTTCCACATTCCACTTCTGAAATTTTCATTCACATAATTTTTTATGTCTTTGTTGACATTTGGGCATTCATTTATGTTGATTTCCCAACGTTTCATCCATTTTTTATTTTGTTTCATCCATGTATTCTTTCGCCTATGCAACTCTTCGTCCCTAGTTGCCCTAGGCCATCTATCATCTGTCATGTTTTTTGTTTTTTTCAAGTAACATAACAGCTTGGTCATAGCAATTGCTTCTAAAGGGAACATTCCAGTTTCAGCTAGAATAATTTCATAAGGAGTTGTGGCCTTAATTTTGAGAAAGTTTGTGATTAGATATTTTTGAATCCTTCCTATTTGCCTCCATTTTGCATTTTTTGTGCCACTAGCCCACACCTCACAACCATACAACAGAACCGGTGTAACAAGTAGGCCAAATAAGACCTTGGCGGTCTTCCAGTCCCACAACTCGACATTCCTACACCTGTTTTGAAGTGCATATAGTGCTCTCCAACCACTGTGAGTTCTTTTCATCCTACATGTATTCCAATTAAGTTTGTCATGAAAGTCTATGCCCAAGTATTTGTATTCTACTACTATATCAAGCGGTTCTCCTACAAACTGAAATTTGATTTGTTGCTTCTTCTTTTTTTGCTGAAAAAATCATAATTTTTGTTTTGCTCGTGTTCACCTGCGTCCCAACTTCTTTACAAAAGAGTTCTTGAGCTTGAAGGTGATCTTCTAGATCTTTGGCTGTTTTGGCCACAAGAATTACATCATCTGCATACATGAGGAGTTTTACCACATATTTGGCTAAATGCACACCCTCTCCCCCAAATTTGTTTATCCATTCTTCTAAATTGTCAATGTACAGCCCAAATAAGGTCGGAGATAGAGGGCAACTTTGTTTGACACCTATGTCACTACCAAAACATTCAGATAACCCTTCCTGTGTTCTGATTCTAGCCTTTACATGCTCATATAGTCTGTGAACTGCTGCCCTAAACAATTCACCCAAAGAATTCAAATCAAATCTTCTTTCTATTGGTTCAAAGCAATTTATCGCAGAGCACAATTGGTGATGGGTTACCATTTCCATGGTTAGTTATAATATGCTACGTTGGAGGATCAATTTTAAAAAACAGAAGGAAGATATACTCTATTTCAAAAATGTCACTCAAGGTTCGTTTTTAGAGATTTCCTCCAGAGGACCACATCTTTGCCATCCAGAAGCATTTTGAGCCCTTTTTCAGATCACACAAATTCTTGTTGGAGTACTTATTTTTCCATTTGTGCTTTAGGTCACATGTAATTTGTGAAATGGTTGGTAGAAAGGGGTATAAAATTTTGAGCCCTTTTGAACTTAAATCTTTTGAATGCAAATCTAAAAAAACATACCATCATGATATCTTTCACGAGGCTTAAAATTTGAATTAAAAACTCAAAATTTTAAAAACTAAGTTTTAATAAACGTCCCTCCTGTACTAAATTTGAATTCAAATATTTTAGCTAAAAATTCAAAAACTTATCACTACAATATTTTTTCCAAAACTCATTTTTCATTTTCATATTTCTTTATTTACTCTTGGCTTAAAATTTGAATTAAAAACTCAAAATTTTAAAAACTAAGTTTTAATAAACAGTCCCTCTTGTATTAAATTTGAATTCAAATATTTTAGCTACAAATTCAAAAACTTATCACTACAATATTTTTTCCAAAACTCATTTTTCCTTTTCATATTTCTTTATTTACTCTTGAATATATATATAACAATTCATTTGAATCACCGATGATAAGTCACAAACATTGGGTTGTAACTACTCAACTATTGAAACTTAACACTTTCTCAATTGAAAAACCACCAATTGCGACCATTCACTCTCAACAAGAAAACAGGTTTTTAATATCTTTAGGGTAAAACAACTTAGACATTGAAAGGAGATCTAGGTTTTAATCGCACGGGCATGTTTATGCATAGCTAGTAGCCCGATTGACTTCTCTGCATGTTACACCTGATTGATGATGGCGATCTGTTTCCTACTTGTCTGGCGGTCCCTTCATGCCACGTGTTGAACCAGACTGATGAAGACGATGCAAACCTTGTGTGTCCGGCGATCCCCATCTCACGCTGGGTTACCATTACCATTAACGAGACAGTGGGTGTGTCGGAAGCCTTTGCTGATAGTTTGAACCCTACCAGCTATGCTAGCAGATTGTAATTGTCACCAATTCAAGTTGGGTTACCATTAACGAGACAGTGGGTGTATTGGAAGCCTTTGCTGATAGTTTGAACCCTACCAACTATGCTAGCAATTACTAAAAATTGTAATTGTCACCAATTCATCTATGTAAAAAAAGAAAAAAAATAACCTACACGCTACAAGATAACAAAGCTTTAATATCAAACACGATGTTATTTAGCTTTTCCCTCGTAAATCTTTTTGAAATTTGAATAATTATTTTTTTATAGTACGAATAATTTAATAATAATTTAAAAAAAGAAAAAGAAAAAAAGAAATACTGCTTACTATTTCATTATTTCATTAAAATAAAATTAATACAACAATGAGGAGAGTTTGTCAATTAATTGGAGACATTTTGATCTTTTAATGTTAGATGTCTTTTTCAACTCATTCATGATAATTAGACTGAAGGCTTGTAAATACTTTGAGATACTTTTCAAAATTTTGTAAGTAACTTGATGTTGATGTTGATGTTGAAAATTTTAGAAAATATGAAATTGAGAATGATTCTGGTGTAAATTGAAGACAAGTTTGGAAAATATGAAATTGAGAAGGCTTGCTCTTACACGTTCTTTGCAATATGATCCATCTACACAGAGTAAAACGTCCCTATTTCTGAACAAGCTTTTACTGCTCCATATCCCCACGTTGGCTTTCACTGCTCTTCCCCGACATCCACTACCAAAATTCAAATTATGGAACAATGTTATCCTTAGCCTTTGTAGGACAGGCCAGCTAAAAGAAGCCATGAAGATCATTAACCGTGAAAAGGACATGATAACTCTGGATTTGGATTCCTATTATTATCTCCTTAGTCTCTGTGGAAGCACGAAATCCCTCACAGAAGGTATGATACTCCACTCCCGCATGCTTTTAGAAGGATTTGAATTCGATTCAAGAAATCTGGGCGACCGGCTGGTTTACATGTACGCAAGGTGCCAACAGCCCGAGGATGCACGCCAAGTGTTCGACGAAATGCCTGAACCAAAAACCGTGTTTTCGTGGAATATGGTAATAAGGGCTTGTGCGGCGAGCGGGATGTGTGAGGACGCGATTGATTTGTATGATGAAATGCGGAGTTTGGGCGTGAAACCTGATAAATTCACCTTTCCTTGTGTTCTCAAGGCCTGTGCGGGATTGTCGGGTTCTCATAGGGATATCCATGGAACGGGGGCTTTAGAGCGGGGTAAGGATGCCCATGATTATGCCAGAAAACTTGGGTTTGAATTGGATCTGTATGTAGGGAATGCTCTTGTTGCAATGTATGCAAAATGTGGCAGTGTGGAAGATGCACGCCAAATGTTTGACAAAATGCCTCAAAGAGATGTGGTTTCCTGGACTTCAATTATTGGAGGTTATGTCCAGAAGGGGTTTTGTAAGGAGGCGCTGGAGCTCTTTCGTGAGATGGAATCCATCGAGGTGCAGCCTGATCAGTTCACTTTTGCCAGCGTGCTGCGCGCTTGTGGGGCGTTAGCGGATCTGGAAAAGGGCAGGGAGGTCCATGATGAGATACGAAGGAGAGGGTTTCAGAATGATAAGGTGGTGGGAAATGCACTTGTTACAATGTATGCCAATTGTGGTTGTATAGAGGATGCATGCCAAGGGTTTGACAAATTATCGCAAAAAGACGTGGCATCATGGAATGCGGTTATCACAGCATATGCCCAACATGGGATTTTTGATAAGGCCCTGAGATACTTTCAGAAAATGCAAATGGAAGGCATGATTCCTAATGTTGTCACATGGAGTGCAATGATTGCGGGGTATGCTCAAAAGGGGTGTGGCAATGAGGCCTTGAAGGTTTTCAGGGAAATGCTGTTTGCAGGTGTGAGACCTAATTCAATAACCATTGCAAGCATCCTCCAGGCTTGTGGCCGCTTAGCGACCTTGAAGCTGGGAAAGGAGATTCATGATTACATAATTAGGAGTGAACTTGGGTTTGATGTTTTGGTTGGGAATGCTCTTATAGATATGTATGCTAAATGTGGGAATATAAATTATGCACGTTGTCTGTTTGATAGAGTAGGCAAGAGAGATGTGATTACATGGAATGCAATAATTGCAGGAGTTGCCATGAATGGGCATGGTGATGATGCCCTCAGATTATTTCACAGCATGCAAAAAGGAAACATTAAGCCAGATGACACCACCTTCATTGCTGTTCTATCTGGGTGTAGCCATGCAGGCTTTGTGGAAGATGGCTTAAAATGCTTTGAATCTATGGATCGATATTTTGGAATCAAACCTAGGGTAGAGCACTATGCTTGCATAGTTGACCTCCTTGGACGTTCAGGGCACCTCACTGAAGCGGAGAATTTCATTAAGAATATGCCTTTAGAGCCCAATGTTGAAGTGTGGGGAGCCTTGCTTGCTGCCTCCAGAATTCATTGCAATGTAGAGATAGGAGAGCGAGCAGCAGAACACCTTTTTAAGTTAGAGCCTGAAAATATTGGTTACCATGTGCTACTCTCAAACATCTATGCTGCAGCTGGCAGATGGGATGGGGTGTTGAAAATGAGAACAATTATCAATAGCAAAAATTTGAAAAAGAATCCCGGATGCACATGGATTGAGGTCAACAACAAGGTTTATGAATTCCTTGTAGAAGACAGATCGCATCCCCAGGAAGAAGAAAGTGCCATGCAACTCTAGAAAACTTGTCCAGATATATTGGTTAGACGGACTTAGCAAGTTAGCACAATCTTGCTCAAAGGGTTGAAACCCAAAGATTTACACGTCTAATAGATATAAGGTAAAGTCAAAAGGTTCCCTTGTCCCTTTAAGGTGTCTTATATACCCATGAGGCATTTTGGCTTGGATGTGGCTTAAATAAAGTAACCTTTACTTTTACCTTTTATATGAAAAAAGCAGGGTCTGTTCTTGACATTTAATGCTGCACTCAAAATGAGTTGTCCTGTTTTCTCATAGAGAGAAATGGACCATTGCTTGTGGGCTTATAAATATAAGCCCCCAGATTCCCGTCAGGTTCCTCAAGAACCCTAGTGACTGCTACAGTGCCACATAGGTTATCTGTAAAATTTGAGGGTTGGCAAGTACAGTAAGAGATTTGCACCGATTTATCTTCACATTGGATTTGTTTATGTGGTGGTTATTGGCTGATACTAATTACAGCAAACTGCAAATTGTTATGGTAGGGATGGTGGTCAAATCTCTTACTTGATATGTACGAGATATGACATGCAGTTATTGTTGAAGAGTTTGGTGTCATGACTCTCAGGCTATCTACTCAAATCTATGTAGAAACTCTTCATCGATTTAACTCTTCTGATCCAAAGGTCAAAATCCTTTTTCTCCCAGATTGCAGTTGATACATAACAATTGGGAAGAGCTTGGCTGTTTTTCCAAGTTAAGAGACAATATAGTGATTGCATACAAAGCAATGACATATTTAAGGGAGAAATAACAGAAAATTGACCTGGTTGTCATATAGCAATTCAAGTTGATTTCTTTCAAATGGATTGCTGTTTACTCTTTAAGTAGCAGCCTAGCTAATAGATAATTTGGCAGGCTTTATTGCAAAAGTAGATTCACCAAGCTATAGAGTGTATGGAAAGTACAAATACACAAATAAGCAACAGGTCTTTGACAGGTCATTAAAACATAAATATATGAATCTGAAACCACAAGTAGTTGGACACATGTCAAATAGTTCCTATATTTGTCTGAACAGAGTCAGGAAATGTGATGACATGGGTTAGTCAATTATTAATTCTGTGGCTGCAAAGATGGGTACATGGAAATGCTGTTTGCATTCATATTCCTCCTTATCATGACCAAAGACAAAGCAATAATGCAGGAACAGGTCAAGGTGACACCATGGCTACCAATAGGAGGAATGTCTAATAGACAGTGGTATGGAAGATGTCAGGGAAGCTCTAACTGGAAGTATTGCCTGGCAAAGTTATACGGAGGTGAGGAATGGTTTTATTATATACATTGGCTATTGGAGTTTTTCCTGTATATCTTATGGAAATCTGCAAAATGGGGAAGCTTCAAGTACCCTGTCAATTTTCAGTCTCTTTAGTAGTTACGTTCAATATGCACATATTTAAGCAATTAAACTGCTATTCTGTTTGGTGTGTTCATAATTTGCTCTAATGTATTAGACCTGCACGTGTTACATGGCATAACAGATGTATCTACCATGGCCAAAGAGAAAGCAACCATGGCAAAGAAGTCAAGGTGAAAGCATTTCTCCCTGTAAGAGGAAAACCTTACAGGCAGGGGTCACTCCCAGTAAGAGGAGAACCTGAGAGGCATGGCTACTGAAGATATCAGGGGAGCTCTAATGATAAGTATCGCCTGCCAAAAATTGGATGTTGGTAAGAGATGATAGTTCTATTTTATATGGTGACTAATGCATTGTGATGTATATTCCTCGACAGTATTTCCTGTTTGTTTTATTGAAATCTTAAAGTTGTGGGCCGTGTTAATCATCAGTCTCTCTCTCTAGTATTTACATGCAGTGTATTCATAGTCAAGTAAATTCAACTGTTATTCTTTGTGCTGCGTTCACAATTCCATGGGACCTATCTGGAATATTCAACTTGCTCATAAAGCTGTTTATATTTATGCATCAGAGTATTGAAAACAATGACATAAATTGGTGGAAAGAAATTGCATTACCATATCATTTATTAATTCTTTCTTTTGCCCAGTAAATTCTACAACTATAGCATATCAATTATTTTTCATATCAATCACTCAGGTTTATATATATAATCTAATGGTGGTTTTATGATAATCTAAACAATCATTAATCTTATCTAATTTACTTAATATTTCATGTAAAAACATAGTTTTTTCTTTAAACAAGTCCACAGATTAACAAGACATACTCAGTAGTATATCTCATATGCAAGGCAAGGAGACATTAGGGAGGGAAAGAGGACTAGAAATAGACATAGCCGGATAGGAGATAGTATCAACAGTTGAAAATCTGAGACGTGACTCATAGAACCACATTTTAGTTAATATTAAATATATGAAGAAGACACATTCAACCACATTTTAGTTAATATTAAATATATGAAGAAGACACATTCGGTACCTTGGATCTCACAGGTTGAGCTGATTTTTATGTTTAAACACAGAGAGTCAAAACGTCCATTAATAACGGTATGAGTGCCAAATACAACCGTATTTAGCTACTATGGTCCTTGGTAAGATTAACCTCAGGCAGAATCCACTCCCCTGAACTATAAGGCCATAGTATGAAGAGGTCAAAGGGCAAAAGCCCATGTTATTAATTATGGATATGACAAATAATGAAGCAGCACCAGATATACATGGAAGTTATAATCTTCATATCTATTAATCTGTCAATATGACAAATGGTGTGTATAATTACTAGAAATCTTGTTGGAAAACAAAGGAAAAAAAAAAAAATTACTCAAATGATCTCTTGAAATATTGCAGTGCTGTGAAAATAAAATTGTCATTTAAAAATGTGCTTAGCACAATTTTCTCTGAATACTAACCAATTTTTGAAAATTTTGGTAGCATCAAAATTATATCTCAGTTGGAGAGATTGCAAACAATTGGAGTGTTTAGCGATGTAATCCATAGAACCTGGGTCAGGATCTGTTCGGACTTTCCCGGCTAACCAAACTGGTTTGATCCGGTTAGGTGTTTTGTTTTTTTATTTTTATAATAAATCTAAAATTACATTTATTTTTTTTAATTGTACTTTATGAATAGCCTAGATTGTCCAACAATATCATCAAAATTCAAGCTCACTAGGCTTTTCAGTTTTCATGATCAATTCTTTTGCCGGAAACTGATTATAACCCCCAAAAAAGAAAAACCAAAATTGGTTTCAGCTTAAAAGTTGACTAAAAGTAAAGGAATGGTGGTTAAATTTGATTCTCTAGCAGTCAAATAATAGAATATTAGGGCAAAAATAAATAGACCTCTTCCTACAATTTCTCCTTGATTTCTTTTGTTTCCCATGGATAAAAGTAGCAAACGTTTTTCCCTCCATTTTGCCTTTGATTCTCTGCATTATTAATGCACATTCTCCTTCCTTTTTGCTCGAGTCTCTGCAATTTCCTTCAGGTCTCAACTGATGGCAAGGCAAGTCATGGCAGTTTGAGCAGAAGAATATGGCATATGAAGTCATGGCTTTTGGTGGAAGAGCATTAAAGCCTGTGCTTGTATAAATAATATTTGAAATCACTGGAAATGATGAACTGAAAGACCTAATTTAGAAATGAAATGTTTTTAATTAAGTCTAACGGACCAAAATAGTCTATTGGACTAGAAGCTTTATTGTTTATAAATTTTATTTAAAAACAATAAAAAAAAAATCAAAAGGCTCAACATCCTCTTACCATTCTTTAGAGTATGCTTCTTCTATTGTTGTTTTTAATGAATTGTTCCTTTGTATTTTCTATTCTCAATTATTCAAAAAAATTTATTAGTGAGTTTACTTTCTAAGTGTTTTTATATGCATTCCTGATGTCCTTGTAGGCTTTGCATTTCATGACAATGTTTTTCGGCATCCACTGCTTCTGTTGTGCAAAGATACATATCAGTTCTGACTATGCCTCTTGAGGTGTTGTCAATCTCCTACTTTTGCATCTGAGTTGGTGTGAATTGGATCTTAATTGGGCTATAAACATTTTTTCCTTCCATTTGATCCTTGCATCTATATGACAAGTTTTAATTTTTCCTCACGTATTGTTTAAATTTTCTGTTAGATTTTAGGACTTAATGAAATTTAATGCTCGATTTTTCCATTCATTTGTTCTATTTCATCTATGAGTGTTTTCTTATATTCAATGTTTCTTTGATTATCTATTTTGACAACGTGCTGTCTTCCATTCTTTCTATTTTTTTTTAAGAACACAAGCTTATACTGAGAGAGGGGTGAACAATATAAGACCACTTTTTACTTTTCTTTCCAATCAATATTATGCAATGTATAGATAAAAATATCAACAACAGTAATCAAAGCAATGCACAAATCACCACACACAATAGAAACACTAATTTAACGTGGTTCACCCAACGTGGGCTACTCCACGGAGAAAATTTTTCACTAAAATAATCTCAATCAATCTCTCGGGAATCCTTTCCCTATTACAATGTTTATGGACCTCTGTCCAAAGGAGACACCAATCCCCTAATCAAGTTCGTGGATCTCTATTCACAGGAGAACTCCTTTCTCCTTAGCTTTAGCTGGTGATCTTCTAAATGAATTGCCGCCTCCACTGCACTAGATCTCTATCCACTAAAGATTCTTGTCCTCACTCAGAAGACCTGTCCTCACTGCCCTGGCTGATAGATCTCTGTCCATTGGAGACTGTCGTCCTCTATACTTTGTCACCTCCAAAGCTTACTCTTAGCTCTATCTCAAATTTGCACTAAACACAGTCCTTTGGTCTAGCACAAATCTGCTCAAACTCTGTCTCTGGTCTGGCACAAACCTGCCCTCAAATCTGCACCAAACTTTGTCCTCAAATCTGCACTAAACATAGTCCTTCAATCTAGCACAAATATGTCCTCAATCTTTGTCTCAAATTTGTACTAAACACAGTCCTTCGGTCTAGCACAAATCTGTCCTCAATCTCTGTCCTCAAGCCTTAACACAAAACTTGACTTAATCACAAATCAACTCTGCTGGATCTGCCCCAAACCTTAACTCAAGGTTTGAACAAATCAATCAATCAACTCTGCTCACAAGTCTTCTCAAAGACTTATCTGCCTCCACTGCACTGGCTAATGGATCTCTATCCACTGAAGACTCCTGTCCTCACTCAGAAGACCTGTCCTCACTGCCCTAGATGATAGATCTTTGTCCATTGGAGACTGTCGTTGTCTATACTTTGTCACCTCCAAAGCTTGCTCTTAGCTCTGTCCCAAATCTGCACTAAATATAGTCCTTTGGTCTAGCATAAACCTGCTCAAACTCTGTCTCTGGTCTGGCACAAACCTGTCCTCAAATCTGCACCAAACTCTGTCATCAAATCTGCACTAAACATAGTCCTTCAATCTAGCACAAATGTCTTCAATATTTGTCCTCAAATCTGTACTAAACACAGTCCTTCGGTCTAGCACAAATATGTCCTCAATCTCTGTCCTCAAGCCTTAACACAAAACTTGACTTAATCACAAATCAACTCTGCTGGATCTGCCCCAAAACTTAACTCAAGGTTTGAACAAATCAATCAATCAACTCTGCTCACAAGTCTTCTCAAAGACTTGTCTGCCTCCACTGCACTGGCTAATGGATCTCTATCCACTGAAGACTCTTGTCCTCACTGCCTTGGCTGATAGATCTCTGTCCATTGGAGACTGTCGTCCTCTATACTTTGTCACCTCCAAAGCTTGCTCTTAGCTTTGTCTCAAATCTGCACTAAACACAATCCTTTGGTCTAGCACAAATATGCTCAAACTCTGTCTCTGGTCTGGCACATACCTGTCCTCAAATCTGCACCAAACTTTGTCCTCAAATATGCACTAAACATAGTCCTTCAGTCTAGCACAAATATGTCTTCAATCTTTGTCCTCAAATCTGTACTAAACACAGTCCTTCGGTCTAGCACAAATCTGTCCTCAATCTTTGTTCTCGAGCCTTAACACAAAACTTGACTTAATCACAAATCAACTCTGCTGGATCTGCCCCAAACCTTAACTCAAGGTTTGAACAAATCAATCAATCAACTCTACTCACAAGTCTTCTCAAAGACTTGTCTCAAATATGTTTTGTAAGCTTTCTCAAAAGCTCATAGTAATCTGTCCACAAATCCTCTCTAGAACTTGTCCAATCTTCTCAACAAGTCCTCACTAGAACTTGTCCAATCTGCTCAATAATCTCTATCCTCAATTATGTATTGTAAGCTTCCAGAAAAGCTCACACCAATCTGTCCACAATTCTTCTCAAAGACTTGCCTCAAATATGCTCAACAAGTCCTCACTAGAACTTGTCCAATCTCACAGAAACATAAAGAGAATTGTTAGAGACTCAATATGCTTCACATTCACCACAATGCTCAATCACTTTCAATCTCTCTTTTTACCACGGAAACATATAGAGAATTGTTAGAGACTCAATATGTTTCACACTCATAAACACTCAACCTCTTTCTCAAATCAATTTAGAATATAGAACAATTTGTTTCACAGAACTTGAACTATCACCTCAACACATCCACTCAACTAAGCTCAATCACTTCCACTCAACCAATCACTTCAACAACAATGCTTATCAACCAATCATAACAATGATACTCATGATCTTGCAAACCCTAGTTCAAGTTCTTTACTCAACCACTCACTTCAACAACAATGCTTATCAACCAATCATAACAATGATCTTGCAAACCCTAGTTCAAGATATTTCACCACTTCACATAACAATGATACTCATGATATTTCAAACCCTAGTTCAATCTTCAAACTCAACAACAAGGGATCTCAATTACACAACAATGAGATATGCATTCACTCACTCAAAATCTCCAACAATGCTTATCAAACAAGGTTTATAGCATTTACTTCCATTTCAGAAAACTCGTCAACTCAACAAACTCACAAAGGAAAACTTAACCAAATCCTTTTCACTCCAATGTTGTTTTCAGAAAATCTCAACCAATCAATTATTTCAATCAAAGAAGAATATGCCCATATCTTTTATTTGATGAAGATTAGACTTCAAAACCTGTCTCAATTATAACCACTTTCCATGCCAAGCACAATGGTTAGATCACAAGAATTATCACCCTAACACTTATTCAAAATATTTCTTCAATACAAAAATAATATCCAAATACACCTTATAATCTCCAACTTTAAAATAATATTCAACAACCTTCAATCTCAAAAATTAAACTTCCTTACTACCTTATAACTCCTTAAACACTTAAAAACTTAATTCAAAAATCAAAGTTTTGCATTCCCCTTTTAACTCCCCTAAACAACTTATAATCCAATATTAATTATGCAAAAAATTTAATCAATATCAACCTTTGAAACAAAAATATTTTCCCTTTTATTTTTCTCAAGCCAAGACAAACCTAACAATGCACATACCTCAATAGTGCTGCCCAAAATGCCTTGGCGGGATTCGAACCGTTGTTGGTTCTCCCCCAAGCGCTTTCGCAGCGCTCGTGCCCACCAACTGGGCTGCGTGGCTCCACAAGAACCAAAAGGCACGAACATGCCTTTGACCTTCTCCCTCGAACGACACAAACTCAAAACACGAACCTCCCTTTAATAAAATGGCATGCGCGGGATTCGAACCTGCACCACGCGTCTCAACGGCGTCTTACGCAACCCTTGGCTACCAACTTAAATACGAGGGAATTCGAATATTTTTCGGAGGCTATTACCCTTTGTCCTTTCCCTTGCTCAAATACACATGCAAAAATTACACTTCTCTTTTGCACGAGCCAAAATACAAATCGCATGGATGATCTTCCAAATGCCAACTTTGACATTATTTATATGCAACCCTTAGCTTGTTCCCACATTGACGATTATTCTAATTTTATTTGAATTCGAATATTTAAAGTTAATTTAAATATTAAATAAATATTTAACTTAACCTTAGCATCCATTATTATTTAAATTAAAATTTTAATCAAAGATTAAAATATTTTAATTTAAATTAAATCCTCTTGTGGGTCTTTTCAACTTGATCCTTAATCTTTTTAAACTCGGTTTTTGATCCAAAATAATAATAATAAAATATTATTATTTAATTTGACTTTGCTTCTCCTTCCTTGGTTCTTTATTCTTTGAACCCTCCTGAGTATATAATATTTAAAAATAAATATTATAACCTATTGCTTTTCAAGACCTTACTTTTGGAGGAAACACTTAATGTCCTTAAAGATGACGAACATAGCACAACAATGCTTTTGACATCAATGACAACAAACACTCCTCAAAATGTCCAACATTTTTTACCTTAATAGTCTTACCATTGATTATAATTCTAGTGGAAAAGTCCTTGTTTTAACAAGTAAAATCTCATATGTGACTGATGCTTTAATCATGAAATTATTTGTAATTAGTCATTTTTGAATTTTTTCTATTTGTTTCCATTTGAAATTTGATGTATTACTAGCCCACACATCACAACTATATATCACCACTAAAATAACCAATAACCTAAAAATGACCCTAATGGTTTCTCCATCCTATAACTCTGTTTTTCTTTGCATCTATTTTGCAAGTAGTAAAGTATCCCCTATACTGCTTTTATCTGTTTCATCCTACATGTTCCCTAATTGAGTTTGCTTTGAAAATCTAACCCAAGGTATTTGTATTCTGGTACTATCTCTAATGAATTTCTTTCAAACAAAATATATGGTTGTTTTTGCTCTCTCTGGTCTTCGGTAGATAAGACCATAATCTTAGTTTTGCTATTGTTTTCTTACATCCCAACTTCTTTACAAAAATGCTCTAAGATCTTTAGATGTTATTTTAAACTTTTGAGTGCCTTGCTAATCAAGATGAGGTCATCAACATAGAGGAGAAGTTTCACTACATAACTAGCCAATTGTATTCCTCCCATCCTTTCTACCCATTCCTCCAATTTGTTAATATAAAGGTCAAATAAAGTAGGTGACAATGGACAACCTTGTTTCACTCCAATATATATATTTTTTGATTAGGTGAAAAAAGGGGTTTTGGAAGGGTCCCCAAACCTTTACAAAGGGGTTTTGGAAGGGACTCCAAACCATTACAAATCCAAAGAGTATTTAGTGAGCCCGAAGTACATCAAATAAAAATGGATCCAGAGGAAGAACATCAACATGGATCCCAAAATCCCGCCTTATCTCCTCTTTAATATTCAAATTTGAAAAAGAGCACCAAAGAGTAAGACATCGAGCGAAATGAGGCACTCGAGAAATATTGGGCAAAAATGAAGATTTCAACCAGAATTGAAAAAATCCAGCCCAACGAGAGTAAAGTAAACCAGCAAGCCGTGAACAACCATTTGCAAACTGCAACATAAATTTCCACTTGCTATGAAGCCCATAAAGCGTACCCGAAATGAAACAGTTAGAAACCAGGGGAATGACGCTGACAAAATGACAAGAGAAAAAACACCCAAATTTTTGGTTTAAAAAAAAACTCTCGAATCACCCAATGTAAAGAAAGCATCTGGAATAAACAAAAATTCCCACTTGCTACGAAGCCCTTAGAGCACGCGCAAAACTAAGTCGACAAGAGAAATTAAACACAAATTTTTGCTTTAAATATGAGAACTCTCGAATCACCCAGCGGAAAGAAAGCAATAGGATTAAAACAAAAGAATCCCACTTGCTTCAAAGCCCTTAGAGCTCACAAACTTGAAAGCTCAAAAAATAAAATTGAAAAATCCAAGGAGCTCTCAGAAAATAAAACAAACCCTCCCCATAGGAGATCCCAGCCAAGGAACACATACCTCCTTTGACACGTGGCCCATCCAGCATTTGGAGCCCTATCAAGGGGGTGAACAACAAAAAATAGACCTCCTTTGACACGCGACCCATCCAACAGTTGGAGCCTTGTCAAGGGGGTGAACAACAAAAACGATACAATTGGTAAAAGGAGATCTACAACTGAGTACACCAAAAACAAAAAAACCTTCCACATCTAGATTTCAATCAACCACGAGACTGATTGAAGAGAATAATCAGGATAAATTGACCCAAAACAATACCTGAAAGGAAATAAATGGAAGATGTTGACAAAAAGATGGAGCTTTGGAACCCTAGGATCTGACACAACCAAAGAAGTCTAACAGCTGGTCCACCCCTTGCAGCCCAACGACACTAGGAGACCCCACCAAAGAAGGGGCCATCCGCAAATTCTTTCCTCAATGGTCATTGAGCCCAAGGTCTCCCCCTGGAGTTGGATCAGGGAAGGGGCAAGACCAGAAAGAACCACAAGGAAAGAACCCCCAAAACGACACCCACATCTAGCAACTGTCCTAGCAGCCGTCAGGTAAAAAGACCAAACATCCACCAGCTGGAGTGACCTGGCAGTACAAGTATGACTCCATAGACGTTGAAGGCACAAGGTCTCCCCTTGTATTTGAATTAGGAAAGGGGTGAGACCAAAGAATTCTGTAGAGGGACACCCGATTGACCAGCACAGGCAACCAACAACAAGATCTCAGAGGGAAAAACCCAACAAAAAAGACAAGGAGGCCTCTCACTTAGAGAGAAAAGGTTTGAGAGCACAGGAGTGGGAGGCTCAGGCCCTCTCCACCATGGTGAGGCTTATGCCCTCATAGGCCCTCTCTGCCATGGTGAGGCTCAGGCCCTCTCCACCATGGTGAGGCTTATGCCCTCATAGGCCCTCTCTGCCATGGTGAGGCTTAGGCCCTCTCATCCATGGTGAGGCTCAGGCCCTCTCAAATGTTTCATCCCGATATTACTCTCAATACTCTCTAACAATTTTGAAGTTCTAATATTTGCTACCATTTGCTCATAAAATATTTATACAACTTCTTTATGCTTGGTTGGTACATCAAGTTCTTCCATTCTTTTCCATATTTTATCTCTAGGTCCTGTGTCAAAAGTCTTTTTAAAGTCCATAACATAAGACTAAACTTCTCCTTTTTCATTTCATATCTTCTCTATTATGTGTCTTAATGTAATGCATTGTTTTGTTCTAAAGCTTGCTTGCCTTACTGTCATCTTTCCTTGATTTTTTGCACACTTATTTATTCTACTTTTTAGTATGCTACCAAACAATTTTTCTAGAGGATTAACCATGATGGTGTGGTATACTGAAGGATTGTTCACGTCTTCATTTTTATGCAATGGTATGACTAGGTTAGTTGTCTATTCTAATGGAAAGCCTTTATTGATGTAATTAAAAAGATTTTGGATGTGTGGTGTTAAGATGTTGACCCCACGTTTGAGATGTTGAAGAACACAAACTTATACTGAGAGGGGGGTGAACAGTATAAGACCACTTTTTACTTTTCTTTTCAAATCAATATTATGTAGTGTATAGATATCAATATCAATAGCAGTAATCAAAGCAATGCACAAAACACCATACATAATAGAGACACAAATTTAATGTGGTTCACCCAATGTGGGCTACCTCCATAGAGAAAATATTTCTTCTAAATATTTCTCAAATAATCTTTTGGGAATCCTTCCCAATTACAATGTTTATGGACCTCTATCCAAAGGAGATGTTGATCCCCTAAATCTAGTTTGTGGATCTCTATCCACAGGAGAACTCCTCCTCTGCTCTGGTTGGTGATCCTCTAGAAGACACTGCCTCCACTGCACTGACTGTGGATCTCTCTCCACTTGAATACTCTTGTCCTCACTCAGAAGACCTGTCCTCAATGTCCTGGCTGATGGATATCTATCCACTGGAGACTCTGTCACCTCCAAAGCTCTGCTCAATAGGTTCACTTAGAACCTTCTCAAATATGCTCAACAGGTCCACTCAGAACCTGCTCAAATCTACTCAACAAGTCCACTCAGAACCTTCTCAAATATGCTCAACAGGTCCACTCAGAACCTGCTCAAATCTTCTCAACAAGTCCACTCAGAACCTGCTCAAATATTCTCAATAGGTCCACTCAAAACCTACTCAAATCTGCTCAATAGGTCCACTCAGAACTTGTCCAAATCTGCTCAACAAGCTCACTCAGAACTTGTCCAAATTTGCTCAATAAGCTCACTCAAAACTTGTCTAAATCTGCTCAACAAGCTCACTCAGAACTTGTCCAAATCTGCTCAACAAGTCCTCTCTAGGACTTACTCAAATCTGCATTGCAAGCTTCCACAAAAGCTCACACAAAATCAGTCCACAAGCCTTCTCAAAGACTTGCCTCAAATCAGCTTAACAAGTCCACATAGAACTTCTCCAATCATAGAATCATAAAGAGAATTGTTAGAGACTCAATATGTTCTATACTCAATGCTCAATCACTTTATCAACTCAATCTCATAGAAGCATAAAGAGAATTGTTAGAGACTCAATATGTTCTATACTCAAAACTCAATCTCAACTCAAATCAATCTCATAGAAGCATAAAGAGAATTTTTAGAGACTCAATATGTTCTATTCTCAAAGCTCAATCTCAACTCAAATCAATCTCATAGAATCATAAAGAGAATTGTTAACTCAACTCAAACACAAACAATTTCATAGAAGCATAAAGAGAATTTTTAGAGACTCAATATGTTCTATTCTCAAAACTCAATCTCAACTCAAATCAGAATATTGAATAGTTTTTTTCATGGAACTTGAACAACCACTTCACATAATCACTTGACTAGGCTCAATCAACTCTACTCAACCAATCACTTCAAGGAACAACCCTTTCTCACAAACCCTAGTCCAAGCATGTATCATCCAACTCAAAATGTTTCCAACAATGCCCAACAACAAATCTCACATAACAATGATACTCATGTTCTTTTCTAACTCAAGTTCAAGTTCTTTGCATAACCAATTGGCTTCAACAACAATGCTAATAAAACATTCTTCATCTAACAATGATACTCATGTTTTTCTCAAACCCTAACTCAGGTTTTTCATACAACCAATGGTTTCAACAACAATGCTTATAAAACAAGGTTTTAATCACAACTCTCAAATCAAAAAACCTTGAAGCATTAAACCAACCACTTTTGAAAAGGAAACCCTAATCAATTCCTTTTCACTCCAAACTTAATTTTCAATCAAGCCAATCACCTAACTCAACAAAGAAGAATTTTGCCCATACCTTTTCTTGAAGAGTAGTTGTCTTTGCAAATATGCCACACTCACAATTACTTCTTTGACAAACTCAATAAGGGTTAGAGGATATTTATTTTCTCAATAAATCACAACACAAAAATAATATCAACCAAAATACACCTTATCACTCCATCTATAAAACAATGCTCAATATCTTTCAAAAATAATCTCCTTGGCAAATATCTCTTTCACAATAAAATCAACTCTATTAAAGTCTTACTTCTCAAATATCCAAAATTTATTATTTAAGACTTTAATTAAAACAATACCTAAACTCCTTATGCCTCCTAACTTTATTTCCAATCAATAATTCTCAGCTAGCAATTTTCCAAATAATAAAAACCTTTTAACTCCCACTTTGCTAAAAGTAATTAATCATCAACATAGGCAATATTATTAAATGCTCAACAAAAATATTACCTCTGCCTTGGAGGGGATTCGAACCCCTAACTCTGCCCATGACCTGCGCCTTAGCCGTGGCTCTATTGCCACGCGAGCTAAGCGCTCGCTTGGAGCATTGAGAGCACCACGTGCTCTAAGTTCCTTATGTTGTCGATGAAAACAAAAATGTGTGCAGCGCTTTGGTGTTCCCAACACCAACCGAATTGCATCTTGCCAGGATTCGAACGTAGCTCAACGTTGCCACAAAAACTTAACCAATGTCTCCTTGCCACTACGCCATGCTTCCCAGCTGGCTTGAGGGTTTCAATGCACTTTCCTTTATTTTGATCGTCGTCCTTCAAATATGTTCGTTGTTTCTCACGAGCTCAACCACCAATTCGTATGCCTTTTCTTATTTCGAGCAAGGATAAATTAATCAATGTCTTTTAGGCATTATATATAGTGCCCTTTGTCTTCCATGCAATCACGTCGGTGCATCGATTTAATTCGACGTCGGCTTGGTTGATTAGGTTATAAGGTATTTAAATTTAATTAAAATTAAATTTAAATATTATAAATTAAATCAAACCAACCTTAGGCTTTAACTTAATTAAACCTTGGAGCCTTGTCTTATTGCACAACCTTGTAACGAATATTTATTTATAAAATTTAAATTCCTTGTGAATTTAAATAATTTATAAAATAAATATTGGACCTCCTTTTTAACCTTTGCAATAACCCTTCTTGGGTTTTTATGAACCAATCACTTAACCTGTGCTCCCAATAATATTAAAATATTATGGAGCCTTTTTGCCTTTAACTTTTGCACTGTTGAAGCTTTTTCCTGGATGATAGTGACAACCTTTGACGACTTTATTTCTTGCTGAATTCCTTGATATGAGTGATAACTCTATCAGGTGACATCAATGACAAATTTGACTTAGAGGACTCAAAATGTCCAACAATCTCCCCCTTTGTCATTGATGGTAACCCAAATTCTTTTTTATTGAAAACTTGACCTTTCTGTAATTTTGCTCCCCCTGGGACATTGCTCCCCTTGGCTCAATGCTTTCTCAAATATCAAATCTCTCCCCAATACACAAATCTCTCCCCCTTTGACATCAATGGCAAAGGGTCACCTTTGGGGCTCGGGGCTAAGAATGAGCCTCTTAGCTTAGCTCCTCCCCCACCTCCACATGAGGTGGTTAATTCTGGGGTGGGAGTATTTCTACTCCCCAAAAGCACTGTTCTTTACCTTTATATTTTTCTCTTCTTTTCTGAGTTTTCTAAATCCTCTTTCCCAAGTCATCATCCATGTTCCTGTCATCACTTTTGTTCTTGTTCTTGTTCTCATCCATGTTCCTGTTCCTGTTCCTATTCCTATTTTTGTTCTCATCCATGTTCATGTTCCTGTTCTTGTTCTCATCCATGTTCTTGTTTCTATTCTTGTTCTTGTTCATATTTTTGTTTTTGTTCATGTTCCTATTCCTGTTCATGCCTGTTTCTGGAATATTTGCTCTACACCATCTTGTTGTGTGACCATCATTATTGCACTTATAACACTTAATGTTATTATTCCTTGGAGGTGCAACTATTTTAGGATTTCTCCTAGTGAAGCCATATCCTCTTCTGTCATGAATCTTGCAATCCATTGCCTTGTGACCAAACTCATTACATGAGTAGCAATACCATTGGAAAAGCTATCTTTTTCCATATTCCTATCTTTCATGTGTCCTGCACTATGAAGCCATGTACCCAAACCTGTGACATGAAAAACATCTTCCATTGAAGCTTCCTTGTTTTGACCTCATTGGTCTCCTATTTTGATTGTTGTTCCATCTGTATCTTCTATGTGCATTGTTCCTATCTTTGTTTAACTCTTTGTTGTCCAACTCATCCTTTGATGTCTCACTCTCGCTTACACTATCTTCTTCTAATGTATCTTCTTCTGAAGTTTCTTCTTATTCAAGACTTGAAGTAGACTCTTCTTCCCTTTTCTTTTGAACCTATTTAGAACCAAGATCTGTCTTGTTTGTTGCTATTATTTGTATCTTGACTATTTTATCCACACTCTTTGCACTGTTTACATACTTGGAATCCTCTAAATCTTCCTTTAGTAGGTCCACTTCTTATGTTAACTTTTCACATTCCTAAATATTTGCTTCTAAATTATATTTGAACTTGCTTGCCTTAGCCTTTGACATTTCTAAATCCTCTATGAGCAATAATATTTCTTCATCACATTCTTGAAACTAATTTTCAAGCTTAGAGTGTTGTTGTTTTACCTTCTTTACTATGTCAAGGGCATAGATAAGTTCTCCATTGAGATCATAACCATTCTCTGTTGAATAATCCTCTATGTGTTTACCTTTATCCATATCATTTCTTTCTTTTGGCTTGTCTTCTATAGGATGGACCCATTCAGTAGCCAATCCCCCTATCTGGAGTTTGGGATACTGCATCCCAAACTTCATTTCCAAGTGCCATAAGGTGAAATCTAATCAGTACACACCAATACAAGAAGTCACTTCCATCAAATACTGGTACTGTATTATTGATGGACCCATCCCTTTGATTCTTTTGATCCATTGTGTTCTTAGACCACTTTTACTTCAAGTTGTTAAACTCTTCCGAAGGAACCCGCTCTGATACCAATTGAATAACACAAGCTTATACTTAGAGGGGGGGTGAATAATATAAGATCACTTTTTACTTTTCTTTTCAAATCAATATTATGCAATGTATAGATAACAGTATCAATAACAATAATCAAAGCAATGCACAAAACACCATACACAATAGAGACACAAATTTAACGTGGTTCACCCAATGTGGGCTACCTCCATAGAGAAAATATTTCTTCTAAATATTTCTCAAATAATATTTTGGGAATCCTTCCCAATTACAATATTTTATGGACCTCTATCTAAAGGAGATGTTGATCCCCTAAATCTAGTTTATGGATCTCTATCCACAGGAGAACTCCTTCTCCTCTGCTCTAGCTTGTGATCCTCTAGAAGACAATGCCTCCACTACACTGACTATGGATCTCTCTCCACTTGAAGACTCTTGTCCTCACTCAGAAGACCTGTCCTCAATGTCCTGGTTGATGGATATCTATCCACTGGAGACTCTTTCCTCTCTGCTTTGTCACCTCCAAAGCTCTGCTCAATAGGTCCACTCAAAACCTGCTCAAATATGCTCAACAGGTCCACTCAGAACCTGCTCAAATATGCTCAACAGGTCCACTCAGAACCTGCTCAAATATGCTCAACAGGTCCACTTAGAACCTGCTCAAATCTGCTCAATAGGTCCACTTAGAACCTGCTCAAATCTGCTCAACAGGTCCACTCAGAACTTGTCCAAATCTTCTCAACAAGCTCACTCAGAACTTGTCCAAATATTCTCAACAAGCTCACTCAAAACTTGTCCAAATCTGCTCAACAAGCTCACTTAGAACTTGTCCAAATCTGCTCAACAAGCTCACACATAATTTAAGTCCTCTCTAGGACTTACTCAAATCTGCATTGCAAGCTTCCACAAAAGCTCACACAAAATCAGTCCACAAGCCTTCTCAAAGACTTGCCTCAAATCAGCTTAACAAGTCCACACAGAACTTGTCCAATCTCATAGAATCATAAAGAGAATTGTTAGAGACTCAATATGTTCTATACTCAATGCTCAATCACTTTCTCAACTCAATCTCATAGAAGCATAAAGAGAATTGTTAGAGACTCAATATGTTCTATACTCAAAACTCAATCTCAACTCAAATCAATCTCATAGAAGCATAAAGAGAATTGTTAGAGACTCAATATGTTCTACTCTCAAAGCTCAATCTCAACTCAAATCAATCTCATAGAAGCATAAAGAGAATTGTTAGAGACTCAATATGTTCTATAATCAAAATGTTTCCAACAATGCTCAACAAAAAATCTCACATAACAATGATACTCATGTTCTTTTCAAACTCAAGTTCAAGTTCTTTGCATAACCAATTGGCTTCAACAACAATACTAATAAAAATTTCTTCATCTAACAATGATACTCATGTTTTTCTCAAACTCTAACTCAGGTTTTTCATGCAACCAATGGTTTCAACAACAATGCTTATAAAACAAGGTTTTAATCACAACTCTCAAATAAAAAAACCTTGAAGCATTAAACCAACCACTTTCAAAAAGGAAACCCTAATCAATTCATTTTCACTCCAAACTTAATTTTCAATCAAGCCAATCACCCAACTCATCAAAGAAGAATTTTACCCATACCTTTTCTTGAAGAGTAGTTGTATTTGCAAATATGCCACACTCACAATTACTTCTTTGACAAACTCAATAAGGGTTAGAGGATATTTATTTTCTCAATAAATCACAACACAAAAATAATATCAACCAAAATACACCTTATCACTCCATCTATAAAACAATGCTCAATATATTTCAAAAATAATCTCCTTGGCAAATATCTCTTTCACAATAAAATTAACTCTACTAAAGTATTACTTCTCAAATATCCAAATTTTATTATTTAAGACTTTAATTAAAACAATACCTAAACTCCTTATGCCTCCTAACTTTATTTCCAATCAATAATTCTCAGCTAGCAATTTTCCAAATAATAAAAACCTTTTAACTCCCACTTTGCTAAAAGTAATTAATCATCAACATAGGCAATATTATTAAATGCTCAACAAAAATATTACCTCTGCCTTGGAGGGGATTTGAACCCCTAACTCTGCCCACAATCTGCGCCTTAGTCGTGGATCTATTGCCACGCGAGCTAAGCGCTCTCTTGGAGCATTGAGAGCACCACGTGCTCTAAGTTCCTTATTTTGCTGACGAAAACAAAAATGTGTGCAATGCTTTGGTGTTCCCAACACCAACCGAATTGCGTCTTGCCAGGATTCGAATACAGCTCAATGTTGCCACAAAAACTTAACCAATGTCTCCTTGCCACTATGCCACGCTTCCTAGCTGGCTTGAGGATTTCAATGCGCTTTCCTTTATTTCGATCACCGTCCTTCAAATCTGTTCGTTGTTTCTCACGAGCTCAACCACCAATTCGTATGCCTTTTCTTATTTCGAGCAAGGATAAATTAATCAATTTCTTTTAGGCATTATATATAGTGCCCTTTGTCTTCCATGCAATCACGTCGGCGCATCGATTTAATTCGACGTCGGCTTGGTTGATTAGGTTATAAGGTATTTAAATTTAATTAAAATTAAATTTAAATATTATAAATTAAATCAAACCAACCTTAGGCTTTAACTTAATTGAACCTTGGAGCCTTGTCTTATTGCACAACCTTGTAACGAATATTTATTTATAAAATTTAAATTCCTTGTGAATTTAAATAATTTATAAAATAAATATTGGACCTCCTTTTTAACCTTTGCAATAACCCTTCTTGGGTTTTTATGAAACAATCACTTAACTTGTGCTCCCAATAATATTAAAATATTATGGACCCTTTTGCCTTTAACTTTTGCATTGTTGAAGCTTTTTCCTGGATGATAGTGACAACCTTTGACGACTTTATTTCTTGCCGAATTCCTTGATATGAGTGATAACTCTATCAATTATCAATGACAAATTTGACTTAGAGGACTCAAAATATCCAACAGATTCTTAGCCTATAGACAATTTATATCCTGAGCTTTACCTATTGCTAATTTCTTAATGTGCTCCTTTACATATTTCATAGAAAAAGGTTTCTCAATTGTGTTAATTTCAAAAGGGCTATATTTTTCTTGGTTTCTCTCATAAAGTCCTTATTATATTGCAACCTTTGTTCACTTTTTTTGTCTTTTGTTTTGTTGTAGCTTTTTCCAAAATTGTCTTAGGTTATGTTTTGCAAGATATGTCAACTCTTTTTTACTTTGATCTTATGCATTTTTTTTCTTTTCGCTAGCTATTTATATATTTTGTTGTTTTTTTTCTCTTTGCTTAGTTCTTTCAAGGTTCTCCTTACTACTTTGCATTCTTCATCATACCATGGATTTATAGGGAAGCTTTCATGGTTTTTTTTCTTGGGTTTTAACTTTTTTATATTAGTCAATGCTTGTATGATTATATCCATCAATTTATTGCTAACAAAAGTATAGGTTTGGAAAATTTCCGCTTTCTTTCTTTTCTCTCTTTGCATAATTTGTTGGAATAATGTTTTTAAACTTTTTAAATTTTCCTTTGTCATAGGTATGTTTCACGTTGTCTTTCCTTTAGTTATTTGAATATGTTCTTCTTGCTCACATTCCTACAGTTGGATTTTTATGTGGATTGGATTGTCATTCGATTTTAGCTCCATAGGAACTACTTCAATTTCTAGTTCTTTTATTGTTGAAATGAAGTTTGATGAGAAAATAACATAATCAACTCACTTTGCCCATTATGTTTTTGACAAATATATTTCCTAGATCTTTTCCACGTGTTTATGTCATTGCATACAATCAATCCCTCTATAATATGTAGTTCAAGAAGTTCTTCATGATGTGTGATAGGTCCTTGATTATCATCTGAAGATATTAACCAAATATGAATCACCTCTTCGTCCAGCCGTAGTGAATTATCATATATTCCCTCATTGATATTTAAAGAGCTTGCTTTTCTATTTGATGTCCTAGCATTGAAGTCACCCAATAAAACCCTATCTCCAACCTTGCCATATTTTGTGATGTCTTTTGCCGATGTAATATATAGATCCTTGTTATCTAAGTCATGTTTATTACAAAATGTTAATTGTTGTGGAGCAAAATAATAAGTTAGAATGTTAATCAATTTGTTATTATTATTGATCTTGATTCATATATAATGATTTCCCATTTTTTAGCCATGCCTCTTTACCTTCACTCCTTGTTATTTTTACCTTTTATTGTTATGCCCTCTTTTCTTCTTGTTTAATGGGAGTAAGATCATCTAGGTAAAATATGACCTTTGTAGCAATCCTCTATTTCAAAGAACCATCCTTTTGTTAGCGTACTGTTCTATTTTGTTTGCATTATATTCTTTAGCATACTGTTACAACCATGTAACAGAGTTTTGTTTACGTCGGTGACTATTCCCGGCAATGTAATCTTTATTTAAATGCCTGCTGAATAATACAAAGTTGTTCCGTATTTCTACATGGCATCAAAGCCAGTTCTGTAAGTTTGCTGGGCAGCGGGATTTTTTTTGCAGAGGCAAATTTTTTTTATACGCCACGTGCAATCGCGCGACGTACAGTGAAAGAAAGCAGGGAAAAAAAATATACCTGCTGACGCTGAGGCAGTCCCGCTGTGCAGGAGGAAGGGGACGGAGACCGTGCTGCCAGTGTGACCGCCCCGCAGACGCTGACGCGGACGCAGGGTAGGCAGCAGTCCCGTCGCGCTGCGCAGGAGAAATGGGATGAAGAGGGCGAAGGATCGCGCCCCCCCTCCCCCATCGACGGCAAGCGCTCGGCGCGCTGCGTCACGGGTAGCTACCCCCCCACGCACAGACGTCTGTTGCGACGTACAGAGCGCAGTCGCGATAGGGACGTCTGTCGCGACGCAGGCGCGCGGAGGAGGGGACCCCCCCCGTTGAGGGGAAGGCGCGCAGACGTCAACGCGACAGGACGCAGGCGTCTGTGCGCAGGAGGGGAGCCCGCAACTGCCCCCCCCATTGGAGGACGGGGACGCGAGATTTGCGCCCCCCCCATCCCAGCGCGATTTGCACGGGTTGGAGGACGACGAAGATCAGGCGGACCGCACGTTGGACGAAGACGCGAAAAAAAAAAAAACGAACGCGCGAGTTGCAGAGGAGGCCAGCCACAGGGAGCAGCAGCGTGCGACGAGAGGCCGTGATTTGCAGCTGCAGCAGACTGAGGTCCTCAAATACGAGGGGCTTAATTGATCCTTCCGGATCAGCCCGCTAGCTCACTTGGCAGTGAGCTGTGCGGTAAGGCTCAGGGAGCCTGCAGGTCGGGGGTTCAAATCCCGCCGACTCCTCCCAAGGTATAAATTTTTTTCAAAGTTATTTTTTAATTATTATTTTTTAATTAAAATTTTTAATTTTAATTTTTTTTTAGTTTTTTAACTTTATAAATTAAAATTAAAATTTTAATTTATTTTTTTATAAGTTTTAAAACTATATAAATTAAAATTATTTATTTTAATTTTAAATATATAATAATTATTAAAAATGCTTTGTTAAAGGAATTTTTTTTTAAGGGGGGATATTTTTTTCAAAAAATCAAAGGGGGATTGTGAGTAATTTTCTGAAAAATAGCAATTTGGCGAATTGTAAAAGGTGCATTTTCGGCTGTGACCGACACCTTGTGGGTTATTCTTGTGGGCAGTTTTTTATGTTGTATGTTGCATATTTCATTTTTGCACTATAACATTAAAAAGCAAATTCACTCCCTAAGTCCCCGGAATAATTAAAACCCATCCGTGCAATTTATTGCACTACAGCGTTCGGTATTTGTGATACCTCTGGCCAGCACTTATAGGTAAAGCTATCGTGATTTGGCTACTGTATCCACCGCCTAATATAGCTGCTACAACGACGTCTGAGCTTGTTCTCTATAAATCGTCGGGGAGAGATAAGTTAGCCATTTTGCATTTTTTACTCCATCCACTACCCTTTATCGCACTTGTGTTTAGACGTAAATCCTGATGAAGTATTCTTCATAGTGTTTAGGGGAAGTTACGCCCCACGCATGAGAAGAATCTTCTATGGTAGGTGCCATCAACAAGGCGATTCCCTTTCAATACCGCTTATGTTCCACGTATCGTATGATCTCTAAAACTCACCTATAGTCTCCCTCACGTAAGGGCGGGTGATTTTTGTTGATCTTTCTAAATACCTATAGTTTCCCTCACGTAAGGGCGGGTATTTTGTACGGTATAACGGCCTAGCAAAAGGTATATCAAAAGGGGGACCAATTGGTGATATAAGGAACCTTCACTATGGCCGTTGTTGCAAAGTTGATGACTGATCCGCATCAGTTATTGAAAGGTCCAAATTATACACCATGGAAACATAAGATGAAGGCAATTCTCCAAATGGAAGATTTGTGGGATATTGTTACTCGAGTAGCAACTAGGCCTTCACCAACAACAGGATCCACGAGTCCTTCCGCGAGATCAGATAGCTTTTGACAAGAAAGACAGTCGAGCAAAGGTGCTCATTTTGTTTGTTGTTTCAGATGAAGTGCAACCTCATATAGCTGACAAAGCAAGTGGTAAAGAGGCATGGGATGCCCTTAGAACCATATATGAGGGAAAGAATGATTCCACCATTCTTTATCTTCAACAACAACTTCATAACCTGAGTTTGAGATAGGGTGAAACAGTTGAACTCTTTCTGTGCAGAGTGTCTGAATTGAAAGAGAAATTGAATTCTTTGGGAGATATTGTGGACGAAAAGCTTCTCATTTCACTTGTGATGAGAGCTTTGCCTTCTTCATTTGATATGTTGATAACCTCCATCCAGGTGTCTCAACGACAAATTACCTACATCGAGTTGGTCAATCTGCTTCAACAACAGGAGGCACGCCAACTTCACAAGGATGATTCTTCCAATACAGCCCTATACACCAACAGGAAGGGTTCTAGGAAGAAAGGTAATGGTCAAAAAGGAGGCAACTTTCAGAAAGGAGGAAATTCTCAATAATATACGAAAGGAAAAGGCAAACAACCTCAATAGAAGAAGAGGTGGTGCAAGATTTGTGAGAAAGACAACCATGACACCAACAGGTGTTGGCATAAGAACAAGCAGAAAGGCCAAAACAAACCACAAAATAAAAACAAGCAACCCCAGGTGAATGTTGCTGTTGAAGAATCTGACTCAGATTCCGAATGGGAACACAAGGTGCTCATGACTACCACGGATTCCACACAGAGGGATCCTGTTTGGTATGTCGATTCTGAGCTAGCAAACATATGATCAGCGATAGATCGTGGTTTGAATCATTTGTGGCCAAAGAGGGCAAACCTGTCACCATTGCTGATGATAAAACCTACAGGGTTCAGGGAGAGGGTATAGTTTCAGTCACTCTTCCTGATGGCAAGTGTCAGATTGACAAAGTCCTCTATGTTCCAGGATTGGCTAACAATTTGTTGTCAGTCACACAAATCCTGGATAGAAATATGGTTGTCAACTTTCATGTTGAGAATGGAAAGAAGTGTTGTACCATTACCAGGAAGGGTAAACAGATTGCAACAGCTTCATATAAGCATGACTTATTTGCACTAGATGCTATCTCTACTCCACATGTTGCCATGATTGTCTCTACCAAGGAGGCAACTTCCCTATGGCACAAGAGATATGGGCATCTTAGTTCTGGCTACTTACTTGAGCTCAGTAAGTATGAGATGGTAAAGGGTCTTCCTTCCATTTCTGCCACATTGCCGGTGTGCTCCGACTGCTTGGCAGGAAAGTAGCATAGAGTACCATTTGAGAAGAGCTCTACAAGAGCACGAAAACCTCTGGAGTTAATTCACACCGATCTGTGCGGTCCTTTCACACCCAACAGTTGTGGAGGGAAGAGGTACTTTCAGTTATTTGTAGATGACTACTCACGAAAGATGTGGGTTTTCTTTATCCAACTAAAATCTGAAGCTTTCGCATTCTTCCAACAGTTCAAGAAATCCGTTGAGAAGGAGTCAGGAGCTTCTATTAAAACCCTCCGCTCAGATCGAGGGGGAGAATTTACCTCTAATGAATTTTCTGCATTCTTAGATAAGCATGGAATCAAGAGACAGCTAACAATCGCCTATACTCCTCAAAGAAATGGAGTTGTCGAGAGAAGGAACCTTTCTATCATGGAAATGGTTCGTTGTATGCTCATAGGAGCTACTCTTGGGCAACAATATTGGGCAGAAGCTGTCACCACTGCAGTGTATCTGTTGAATAGGGCACCCACAAAGGCCCTAAAAGGAATGACTCCACAGGAAGCATGGAGTGGTTGAAAACCCTCCATATCTCATCTACGTATTTTCGGATGTCACGCTTTCATGCACATACCAAAAGAGAAAAGGAAGAAGCTAGATGAGAAAACACTGAGATGTATTTTTCTTGGTTATTCTGAGCACTCTAAAGGATATCGGTTGATAGATCCTTTGACCAAGAAAATTCATATCAGCAGAGATGTTGTCTTTGATGAAGCTTTCACATCACAGAGCACATCTAAAGTACACCAAGATATTGTGGAATCTAAGGAAGTGAAGATTCCTTCATCAACACAAACAGGAGGTCCTTCTACATCTTCTTCAACTCCACCGAAGAAGAATCCTAAATGGTGTACAAATACAATTAGAGATGCAAAATTATCCACTCCTCCCAATTTGAATTTGGATAGACCTCGTACACGCAGTATGGTTCAAAAGGAAAAAGAAGCCAAAGAAACTGGTGAGGTTGATGATCTTTGTCAATCTTTTGAGGAACTTTCTGTAACTCCAAGTACATAAGTAGAGGATATGGATATTGATGATGACAGGGCATTCATGTCTACCATAGATGATCTTGAACCTGCATCAATGCAAGATGCTCTCAGTGAGCCTCAGTGGAAGGCCGCTATGGATACAGAGTATGAGTCTTTGATGAAAAATAAAACTTGGAAGCTTGTTGATTTGCCGCATGGAAATAAACCCATAGGCTGCAAATGGGTATATAAAGTCAAGTACAAGGCAGATGGAACAATTGATAAGCATAAGGCCCGTATTGTTGCAAAGGGCTATGCTCAAAAGGAAGGCATTGACTACGAGGAAACTTTTGCACCTATTGCTCGGATGACCACAATTCGGGTTATGTGTGCTATGGCAGCACAATATGGGTGGAAAGTTCACCAGATGGATGTCAAAAGTGCCTTTCTAAATGGTGATCTCCAAGAAGAAGTCTATATGACTCAGCCTGAAGGATTTGAAGTGGAAGGCCAAGAGCAAAAATTGGTCAAATCCTTATATGGTCTGAAACAAGCTCCTCGAGCTTGGTATATAAAAATGGACAATCACCTTATGCAGCATGGATTTAAGAGATGTCCGTCAGATGCAAACCTCTATTTCAAGAAACAGGGTTCCGAGATAGTGTTGCTTGTACTCTATGTGGATGATCTCGCTCATTACAGGAGTTCAGAAACTATGATCTCTACTGTCAAAAGAAACTTGTGTAAATATTTTGAGATGACAGATCTCGGACTTCTCCATTACTGTCTTGGTCTGGAATTCAGCCAGAAGGAGCACTCCATCAAAGTGTCTTAGAAAAAATATGCCAAAACATTGCTAAAAAAATATCGCATGACTGATTGCAAGCCAATGGCAACTCCGATGGAGAATGGACTTCAGTTATCGCGATATGATGATTCACCTCAGGTAGATGGTACTCTCTATCGACAGTTGATTGGGAGTCTCATATATCTGACCAATACTAGGCCAGATCTCGTATTTACTGTCAACTATCTTTCGAGGTTCATGTAGGAGCCTAAGACCACTCATTGGAAAGCAACAAAACATGTTCTTCACTATGTCCATGGTACTATGGAATATGGCCTAGAATACAAGAGGAATAACAAATTCTTCTTGCAAAGATACACGGACTCTGACTATGCCGGATCATTTGATGATTGCAAGTCAACTTCTGGATACATTTTTCATCTGGGATCCAGTCTTGTCTCTTGGCATAGAAATAAGCAACAGGTGGTTGCTATTTCATCAACAGAGGCAGAATATCGTGCCGCACGTGAAGCTGTGTGCGAAGTGATATGGTTACGTCACATTCTGACAAGTATGGGCCATCCATCAAAATCTCCAATACACTTGTTTTGCGACAATCAGGGTGTTCTGAACCTCGTCAAGAATCCACTCCATCATGAAAGAACAAAGCACATTGACACACAATGTCATTTCATTCGAGATGAAGTTCCAAAGCACCGAATTCAGCTTCAGCACATTCCCACCGATGCTCAAGTTGCAGACATTTTCACTAAGGCACTTGGACGTGTCAAATTTGAATTGTTTCGCAGCTCACTTTGTATTGCAAAATGATGTAAGGGGATGTTAGTAGTCTAGTATAGCTATTAGTTATTACATTACCCAAATAATGTAATAAAGGGGGATGTTAGCGTACTGTTCTATTTTGTTTGCATTATATTCTTTAGCATACTGTTACAACCATGTAACAGAGTTTTGTTTACGCCGGTGACTATTCCCGGCAATGTAATATTTATTTAAATGCCTGCTGAATAATACAAAGTTGATCCGTATTTCTACACCTTTTTATCTTCTATACTAAACATTGTGATTTAGAGAGGCCTAAACTCTCATGTCTTCCTTTACTTTTCCCAGTCTACATGCTTGATGAATTTGTATGCTCTGATGCATTTAATCAAAGAGAAAAATCCTTGTTAAGTTGGTTGCATTCTCTTGTTCTCTATACTCTCTTATTTTCTTAATGGTGATATTTATTAACCTATTTTGTCTTTTCTTTTTCTTCTAATAGTTCCATTATAATGTGTTTCTCTATTAAATCTCTTTATTCCTTTGGCTTAATTGTTGACTCTCTTACCACTTGTACCCACGACCAATCTCCTCTAATTTGTTTTACAATTCTTGTTCTTTTGTCTTCATGTTTGCTATTATTACTTGAATTTATTTTATTTGTAATAGATTGTCTTCATTTTATTTTTCTTTATTGACCTGCAATTCAATTTAAAGATGAGATCTCTATGTAGAATTAGTATTACTGCACAAGCCCATGGTAGTGGAGGGTTTTAGTGCCACCAATTATATCTTCAATGGAATGATTTGAAAAAAATATTTCGAGATTATTTTTGTTGTTCCATGATGAGGTTTTATTGTTCCTTCATGATTGAGGTCAAATCTAGCATCACATGTTACAAAGACCCTTTGTATTCTTATAAAACTATAAATCTCTCATGAGATATGTTAACCATGGAATGAGTTGGTAGAAGTTAATCTCACTTGTCTTCTTAGGGTTGTCGGTTTGTCATTACTTGATTCAACATTTCCTTAAGCAACATGCACCATAATGTTTGGGATCTTAGTTTTTCAAGCCTTAGATTTGGCCCCACCAAATGTATTCATTAGACTTTCAAACTTTTAGACTACAAAATAAAAATAACATGGGAAGGGGAAAAACAATGTATTTATATTTGAAGACTCTTTTGGTTTTGTCTTTGTATTTTTCTATACATGTGCCTTTGTTTACACGTAATCTTCTCACTCAAGAAACCTTTGTGCGTGATCTTGTCACTCAAGAAACCTTTGTGCATGCACCTAAATCTATGAACTACACATGAGACTATTAATTATATTGCATCTACTTCTATTACTCAGATCTACCTCTATGCATTATAACATATCAATATTATAACCACATATTAATATTGATATAATAAATGTTAAAACATATTATTATGTAATATAATAAATATTATTATTTATAATATACCATATTTAAATTTGATTATGTTATATAGAATATAACATGTATAAATCTCATGTAATTTAATATAATAAAGCATTTACAACATTTAGTGTAGTTTTTTATAATATGTATAGTATTTGTATATAATATATATATATATATATATATATATATATATATATATATAGATATATATTTTTTTTTTCCAAACTTGGATATAGGTAAATATATTACACTTACTATTATGTTAATACTATGAGTTTGAATTTTGATGTTTTTTAATTTTTAAAATAAAAAAATTATAAAATTTAATTTTTTTATATTATACATTTTAATCAGTAAAACCTGCGTCAAATGCACGGTGACAGTAAAATAATGCTTTTAAACATTATTTATATAAGGATGTGCTTAACACCCTTGACAATAGTTGTTCTCGTTGAGATGTCCTTTTATTCTTTTTAGCCTTTTTTATTTTAATGTGTTTATATAAGGGAAGCAAGAGGTTAAATTATTTTTTTACTTAATCTAAAATAATAGAAGTTAATGTAAAAGTTAAAACTTAATTAAAATATATTAATGTATGTTCTTTAATAATGTAACATAATAATTTTTTTAATTAAATTTTATAATAAATTAATATATTTTTTTGAAAAATAAATTAACTTCAAAGTTATTTTTTTTGCATAGAGTGTTAGAGTTACTATGCTAAGTAACTATAAATTATTACTTCATTTGGTAATTTGTAAGATTCACCTAGGTAGATTTAATTTACCGCATGGTAAAAAATAGTTTATTACTTTTTACTAATAGTATTTATTTTACCTTTAACCTAATATTATCTTGGTTAGTAGGTTGGTTATCATAGTCATTTTGACTATGTAATTAGGTTAGTAAGTTAGCTACCTTTAGGTTTGGGCTACCTATTACGTGTTGTTGTTAGCTACAACTAAGGATATTATTTTTATAATATCCTACGGCTATTTCTAGCCTATACCTTGTACTATTTAAAAAACTGCATATGAATAATATTAGTCATGCTTATGCTCCAATTTGTAACATTGGTATCAGAGCGAAAAATAGGGCCTCACTTCTCTCTGATTTGTAGGGGGTATGTTTAGGTTCCATCTTTGATGGAGAAGACCTGACTAACCTTGCATAGCTGAGGGTTCCACCAAAGGGTGGAGAAGACCTAGAAGCTACACAATCTGACTCGAGGACAAGCTGACTAATGAGACGATGACGAATGACTTGGACACCTAATTGCGGGCAATGATAGCGTAGCTTGGTTGGACCTACGACATAGTGGCGTAGGACCTAATGGTGGAGAACTGCGAGGACTGCTCGTAGATAAGGCAAGTTGAGTTGACTTAGCTCGACTTAGATCTTATGCAGCTAGATCGCATAATTGCATGCTACGTGGACACGGGAGACGATAAAAGGTTGGACACGGGAGATGGTGAAAGACTGGATTCTATGTAGAAGACATGGACCTGCAACGTGACCCCTACTAGTTGCAAGACTACTAAGACACACTCATAAGGGGTGGTTTCCAAAAGGGCGACTAGAGGGAACGACCACCATAAGGTGGTCAATAACTTATCCGTGCTCTTTTCCTTTTAAATAGCTCTTTGTTTCCTATCTGTCCCATGTGGGACATAAATGATATTTTTTTTAACAATAAGCATGCACTTGAAACTCATCTACGAAAGTTTCAATGTGTTCAAGTGTGTAGATCACCAAATTTGCAGACATTGAAATTTGCGTGTTGAAAATTTGACAACAATCGGTCATAGTTATGTGGCAAGTGATCAATTTTGTTTGCGGTAATACTCATCGACCGGTGTGTTTGGAAAAATATTACTATGAACTCCTTCATGAAGGGTTTGCAAGATCTCCTTAACGTGGAGTTAGACAACTTGAGGTGGTTCGCGTAGGAGGCTAAAAGAGATATTTGGAAGATGTAACAGGTCGATGTTTTCCAGGTTGATACAAGCGACTTGATGCGAACGAGTAATCCATTTTAAGCCAGCAATCACAAAGTGAAGAAACATTTGATGGTTCTTGGAGATAACTTACACCGTTTGTTACCACCTTACATAGTTCAAAGACATCAAAAAATCACCAGAATCTGTGACGGGATTTGATTGTAGGTACCAACGATTGCATCTGAACCTTGACGTGGCGATGTGAACACCATTGTAATTTGGGCTAGAAAACAGATTAAGTGCGTTGTTCCTTCTTCCCCTATGTGTGGCTAATAGAAGGTCAAATACAATGTAGCTTTAATTTGTTGTTCAATTTTGGATGGTAATTTATCTGCAAACGTAAACCCATCGTTGGTGAAGTTCAAAAACAAAATTCGGTGGATTTTGGTGTAATGAATAAATACCGAAAATAACGTGATTTGCAGGAGGTGTATATGACAACAATTTCTGTTCAACTCACACCATCAAAGCATAAATTAAATTTTTGGGTAAAATTGTACTGGGTTAATTTCTACGAGCAATTGGTTTTAATTGCCATAGAAAGAAAGCATTGGCGCCAGGAGCAACAAAGAAGAGAAGGCACTCTCCTCCTCCCGTTCGACGCTGTATCCGAGACGACAGAGCATCGTTCTCTAGGGAGCTCGAACCCGCGGAGCACGAGATTGATCCCCATCGGGGTCTCTAAAAATGAACCCAAAAAAAAAGTTAATTTTTTTTTTTTAAATATTTTTTTAATTTGTATTTTCTTTAATTAAAATTGTTTTTCATTCTTCTTTTTAATAATTTTATCTAAATTCTATTTTCAAGATCATTTTTTTTAAATATTAAAATTGATTTTGTTTACACAATTTTATTTTATTATTAATTAAAATGTTTGATTAAAATTTTAATTTTTGACATTGGTGCAAATTAAATTAAACTTTTTTTTTATGATTAAATACTTCTTATACACATCCACCATAGGGATTGAATTCGGGTCACATCACCGATAATGCAAGTGGTGGCCTTGCCGGTAGACCACACTCACGGGGATGTAAGACAAATTGTTGAGTAAGGTGCAGCAACAGTATTGTCATTGTTGTCAACACAGTTAGATAGATCTATTGATGCAGTGGACAGGAAGTTCAAAAGTTGTTCAGATGTAGTGGACAGGAGTTCAAAGGTTATTCAAAGTATGTACAGTGATTTTCCAAGAAGACCGAAATTGCCTTTATGCAAAATATCAAAGAAAAATACAAGTAATAAAAGTGTTGCGATATCGCGACATATACAGCAGGCAAGAAAAACTATTGTGATTTCGCGACATATTGGAAGAGCAAAAGGCAAGTGGAAAAAATATCACGATTTCGCGACATGTTGGAAGAGAAAGAGAAAGCAGAAAAAAGTGTCACGATTTCGTGACAAGTTTGAAGAAAAAAGAACAAGTAAGAAAACTATCGTGATTTCGTGACATGTTGGAAGAGAGAGAAAAAACAAGAAAAACTGTCACGATTTCACGATATGTTAGAAGAGAAAGAGGCAAGTGGAAAAACTGTCATGATTTCGTGACATATTGGAAGAGAAAGAAAAAGCAGGAAAAAGTGTCGCGATTTCTCGACAAGTTTGAAGAAAAAGAACAAGTAAGAAAAGTGTCGCGATTTTGTGACATGTCGCATTTTCGCGACTAAAATAGGAGAGAGAAAGTAAGTTGGAAAAGTGTCGCGATTTCGTGACATGTCGCATTTTCACGACTAAAATAGGAGAGATAAAGTAAGTTGGAAAAGTGTCGCGATTTCACATGTCGCATTTTCGCAACTAAAATAGGAGAGAGAAAGTAAGTTGGAAAAGTGTCATGATTTCGCAACATGTCGCATTTTCACGACTAAAATAGGAGAGAGAAAGTAAGTTGGAAAAGTGTCACGATTTTGCGACATGTCGCATTTTCGCGACTAAAATAGGAGAGAGAAAGTAAGTTGGAAAAGTGTCATGATTTCACATGTCATATTTTCGCGACTAAAATAGGAGAGAGAAAGCAGAAGGAAAAAGTGTCGCGATATCGCGACATGTAGAAGTTTCGCGGGCCAAATCTAAGAGAAACAGCAAGGAGAAAAAGTGTCGCGATATCGCGACATGTATTTTCGCGACCAGAAGCAAAGAGAAAGCGCAAGGAGAAAAAGTGTCGCGATATCGCGATATCGCGACATGTATTTTCGGGGGCCGAAGCAAAGAAAAAGCATAAGGAGAAAAAGTGTCGCGATATCGCGACATGTATTTTCGGGGGCCAAAGCAAAGAAAAAGCGTAAGGAGAAAAAGTGTCGCGATATCGCGACATGTATTTTCGGGGGTCGAAGCAAAGAAAAAGCATAAGGAGAAAAAGTGTTGTGATATCGCGACATGTTGCTTTTTCACGGTTGAGTTGAAGCCTACGAAGTCCGATGACAACCGACTAAAATTAGGGTTTACAGTTGCTATGAAAGTCGACTAAGATTAGGGTTTACAACCAACTAAGATTAGGGTTTTCATCATGAAAATATTATTATAAAAGGAGGGTTGTTTGGAGAATTTTGTGTGTTGAAGTGTGCAAAGTTCGATCGTAATGGGCAGAGAGCAGGTTGTATCGAATCGAGCTAAGTGCGAAATTCGCAAAGAGAGTAGAGTGCGCAAAAGGGAGAAGACGATCGTGAAGTTCGATTGTAACGAAGCAGAGTGTGCGAAGTGATTGCATAGAGAGTGCAAAATGCGCAGAGAGCGAAAGAGGTTGACGCTCGACCGGGTGCTGCTGTGATTGTGCTTCAAAAGCAAAGTGTGCAGAGAACGCAAAGGGGAAGAAGACCAGTCAGGGTATTGCAAAAGTAAAGGTATCTTACTGTCAAATTTATAGATTCAAAATTGAAGTCCAAGTTGGTGCTTGGCATCAGGGGTTGGTGCTCCTTCCAGTAGGTGCTGATAAATTGATTATAAAGTTGGTGCTTTGAAAAGGCTAGATTTGGATGGTAGTCCAAGCAGTCAATTTTTGAGGAGTAGCCACATTAGTGAACCTCGTTAAATCTTGTGTTGGATGATGCTCTTTTGTTATACTAGCTATATCTTTTTATAAGTTTTAATTGTTGCTATTTTAAGAGCTGTAAATTCAAGATAAAAGAGCTACACTGATTCACCCCCCGGCTCTCAGTGTCATTGTAAGACTAACAATTGGTATCAGAGCTAAGTTATCATTCAAGCTTAACTGGCTAGGGTGATCGTGGAAGTAACACAATGACAAGTGGTGAAGGTTTCTCATCAAACAAAGCACCATTGTTTGACAGATCTAATTACGCATTTTGGAGAATCAGGATGTAGACATATCTCTGTGCTTTGGGATACGACATCTGGGATTTAGTAGTCAGAGGATACACAATACCCATCACTCCTCCAAAAGAGGTTGACGAAAAGAAACTATTTGAAAATAACTCAAAAGCAAAGAATGCTCTCATGTGCGGATTAGTAGACAGTGAACTAGTTAAGATCATGAGCTGTAAAACAACAAAAGAAATATGAGACAAACTGAGCAATATTCATGAAGGAGACGATAAGATCAAGGAGGCCAAGTTACAGACACATCGAGCTCAGTTCGAATCATTAAAGATGAATGACGATGAAAACATTGAGGCATATATGCTGAGAGTTAATGAAATCATTAATGCGATCAGAGGACTTGACAAGGATATTGGAGACTTTGTCGTCATGAAAAAGGTATTAAGATCTCTTCCTCAAAGGTTTGATTCTAAAGTCTCAACGATAGAAGAAGCTAAAAATCTAAATTTCTTTAGTATAGATGAGATGTTTGGTTCTTTGACTGCATATGAGATAAGGATAGGAAGATCTAAACCCACAGACAAAGAAGCAGATTTTAAAGCCCTTAAAAATAAAAACGCAAAACAAGAGTCCGAGGAAGAAGAGACATCAGATGAAACAAAAGTAAACTTTGTTAAAAAACTAAAAACGGGAAACGAAAAATACAGAGGAAAGCTACCGTTTAAATGTTTCAACTGTGGAGACATTGGGCATTTTGCGTCTAAATGTCCACTTAATAAGAAGAACAAAAATGATGAAGGATCGCACCAAGAAAGAAGTGACTGGAAGAAAAAAACGAATTTCAGAAAAAAGCAATTTCAAGAAGAGAAGTTTCATGTCCAGGAATGCCAGCTCATCAGAAGATAGCTTCGATGAGGATTCTGAAGAGGAAACAGGTGAAGCTCTTTTCATGGCTTTTGAAGAAGTAAAATCAGAAAATGATGGAGTGAACTTTGAAGTATGTGGTGAAAACCTTGAGGCTAAAGGAGATCTAGAAGGTGAGTTGATATCTACACTTGAAGAGTTGAAAAAAGAGAGGAAAGAGAAAAAAAAAATTTCAAAAAGGCTTGAGGATGCAAATGAAATCATAACCAGTCTGAAAGTACAGACATAAGAATACAAGAAAATATCTGAAGATCTCGAAGTACAAATTACCATGAAAATAGATTATTGCTGCAAACTTGAAGAAGCAAATATTGGTTTACGAACGTAGATAGAAGGGATGAATCACAAAATTAGTTGCTATCACAAATGCGAAGAAAGTTCTATGAATCTGATAAGATTATAAATGACTAAAGGCCTGCAGGCATCAAATTTGGTCTGGGTTTCGTCAAAAGAGAATCATCAAATAGATCAAAGGATAGAAATGTAAAATCCATAAACAATGAAGATAAGAAACAGGTTGATCAAGGAAAAAAGTCTCATGCAAAAGAAAGCAATAATGCTAGGCACGAAAGGAGAATTGACAATGATGGATTCACCAATGTCACACATCAAAGGAGAAGAATATCTATGGCTCCTATGGCAACATGGCAAAGACCATCACCCAGGTTCAATTATCCCTTTTCTAGTTTCTGTTTTAAATGCAATGGCTATGGACATAAAATCTTAGACTACAAATATAATGTAAAACCAAGGAATTTCACCAGTAGAAATGCTTTTTCTCCTCTGATGAATTATACAGTAGAATGCTATATCTATCATAATTTTGGGCACATTGCAAGAAACTGTAGAAGTACATTTGCATCAAATCAGTTTCAGGGAAGAAAATTTCAACCAAATAGGATGAGACAAAATATAAAACTTTCTAAAAAACATGCACAAGCTATTGATAAGGGAAAGGCAAAACAAGAGCCCAAAACTACTATCAAAATGGATTTGAAAGAAAAAGAGTGACTTAAGGAAGAAAATGAATCCTTAATCGTAAAAACAACATTTAAAGCACAAAATAAATGTGTACCATGGATACTTTATAGTGGATGCTCCAGTCATATGACAGGCGTCAAACAAAAATTTGAGAAGTTACAAAAATATGAAGGTGGTTCAGTAAAGTTTGAAAATAATGATGGAGCTAAGATAGTTGGCAAAGGTTCAGTTAAACTTAGTAATGGAAAAATTAAGTCATATGACAGGCGTCAACCATGCTCTTGCTTGTGGATGGTTTGAAACATAACTTATTAAGCGTAAGTCAGATTTGTGATAAAGGTCATGAAGTAGTTTTTAAGAAGCAGGGTTGTGAAGTTAGAAAAACAAACAATGGAAACTTGATAGCAACTGGATCAAGGACATTTGGCAACCTGTACACGCTCTCAGAAACTTTAGAAGGAGCTTGTTTTATTGGAAAAGAAGAAGAAATTTGGTTGTGGCACAAGAGACTCGGTCATATCAGTTTTGATAATCTAGTAAAAATCATCTCAAAAAGGGTAGTGAGAGATATTCCCACCATCAACAAACCTGCAAATAGCATTTGTGCTTCATGCCAAAAGGGGAAGCAAACTAGAGACACATTCAAAACAAAAGAGTACTACACAAGAAAACCTTTGGAACTAATACACACTGATTTGTGTGGACCCATGAGAGCACAAAGCATAAATGGTGACAAATATTTTATGTTGTGCATTGATGACTATTCCAGAATGACATGGATATTTTTTTTGAAGCATAAATCAGAAGCTCTTAGCATGTTCAAGATTTTCAAAAACTAGGTTGAGAATGAAACAGGAAAGAGGATAAAATGTTTAAGATCAGACAGAGGAGGAGAATTCATTTTAGAGGAGTTTATAGAGTACTATGAAAAATATGGTATTAGGAGACAGTTTTCAGCAGCCAGGACACCTCAGCAGAATGGAGTGGTAGAAAGAAAGAATAGGACAGTGTAGAAAATGGCACGGACTATGTTGGATGAAAGTAGAGTAGAAGACAAATTTTGGAAAGAAGCAGTCCATACTGCAGTGTATATCCAAAATAGGTACATGCTGAGAACACATGAAAGCAAAACTCCTTATGAGTTGTGGTTCGGTAAAAGGGCAACAACAAAATACCTCAAAATTTTTGGCAACAAGTGCTACATCAAAAGAACTGAAGATAATCTTGGTAAGTTTGAAGATAGAGCGGATGAAGGTATTTTTGTTGGTTATTCGTCAAAAAGCAAAGCTTACAAATGCTACAACAAGAGGCTAAAGAACATTGTAGACAGTGCCGATGTTAAATTTCATGAAGGTAGAGAATGAGTAATTAGCTATGAAATGAACTACCCAATTTATGAAGAGGTTATTGAAGGAGATGAGGAAAATGAAACAGAAAAGATACAGAAAATAAACTCAGATGGTTTAAGTTGTGATTCAGAAGTGAAAGAAAATAAGAAATTCAAAACAGGCAGCTGGCAGAAAAATCATCCTAGAGAGAAAATAATTGAAGACCCCAATGTTGGTGTTAAGACAAGAAGAAGAGTAGTAAGGAACTACTCTCTATTATCCAACATTGAACCCAAAAACGTTGCTGACGCAAGTAAATATGAAAGTTGGATGAAAGCAATAAATGAAGAATTAGATCAGATCGAGAAAAACAAAACTTGGGAGTTAGTACCTAGACCTGCAAATAAAAATATAATTGGGACTAAATGGATTTTTTGAAACAAATTGAATGAAGACGGACAAGTAGTCAGAAATAAAGCAAGATTGGTATGTAAGGGTTATGCACAAGTTGAAGGCATTGAATTTGAGGAAACTTTTGCACCAGTAGCTAGACTAGAGGCAATTAGAATGTTTCTGGCTTTAGTAGTCTACAAGAACTTCAAAGTTTATCAAATGTGTTGAGCAAGGTGTTGCAAGAGGTTTGTCATTGTTGTCAACACAGGCAGTTAGATCTAATGATGCAGTGGACAGATAGTTCAGGAGTCATTCAGATGCAGAGGACAGAAGTTCAAAGGATAGTTAGATCTTGTAAAGTGCAATTCCAGGAAAACAGAAGTGACCCAGATTCAGAAAATCAAAGAAAAAGACAAGTAAGAAAACTATCGCGATATCGCGACATGTTTTCTGTCACAATTTCGCGACAAGTCGGAGGAGAGAGAAGGCGCAAAGAAAATTGTCATGATTTCACGACATGTCGGAGGAGAGAGAAGGCGCAAAGAAAATTGTCACGATTTCGCGACATGGCCGAGGAGAGAGAAGGCGCAAGGCAAACTGTCACGATTTCGCGACATGTTGGAGGCCAAGAAGCTAAGTCGAGAAACTGTAGCGATTTCGCTACATGTTGGATTTTCGCTGGCCGAAGCAAGGAGAAAGCGTTAAGTGGAAAAGTTGTAGCGATTTCGCTACATGTTGGATTTTCGCTGGCCGAAGCAAGGAGAAAGCGTTAAGTGAAAAGTTGTAGCGATTTCGCTACATGTTGGATTTTCGCTGGTCGAAGCAAAGAGAAAGTGCCAAGTTGAAAAGTTGTAGCGATTTCGCTACATGTTGGGATTTCGCTAGTGCATGAAGAGAGAATTGTATGGATGCGAAAGATGTCACGATTTCGTGACGTGTTCCATTTTCGCGGGCGATAGGCACAGAAAAGCGCTAAGGCAAAAAGATGTCACGATTTCGCGACATGTTCCGTTTTCGCGGGTGAAAGGCAAAGAAAAGCGCTAAGGCAAAAAGATGTCACGATTTCGCGACATGTTCCGATTTCGCTGAGGGATGCGGTGAAGAATGTACGGCAGCAAGAAGTGTCACGATTTCGCGACATGTCATGTTTTCGTGGGTGCAAGCCTAGAAAAGGACAAAGAGGCGCAAAGTGTCACGATTTCGCGACAGGTTGCAAGTAAAGCCTCCGAAAGCTGAAAGCGTCGCGATTTCACGACAGAATGAAAGGAAATTGTACGGATGGGAAAAGTGTCACGATTTCGCGACAGGCAGCAGTGAAGAAGCCAACAAGATGAAGATGTCGCATTTTCGCGACATGTCACGGTTTCGCGACTCTAGGAGGAGAGAGACTGTACGACGCCAGAAATGTCACGATTTCATGACAAAAATGGAGAAGAAGGCCTAGAAGCAAAAAGGGTCACGATTTCGCGACAAGAATGAGGATGACGTCAACGAAAGTTTGAAGTGTCACGATTTCATGACAAGAACGGTGGCAAAGCTAACAAAGGCCAAAAGTGTCGCATTTTCGCGATAGCGGGTTAAAGAAGGCGTACGGCTACAAAAAGTGTCGCGATATCACGACATGTTATTATTTCATGGCAATAGTTACAGGAAGGTGACAGAGGTGGCGAGTAGCAGTTGAGGCCGACAAAGTTGAATCTGGGCCGACAGATTTTAGGGTTTTACAGCTTTGCACGACATTTTCTAGGGTTTGCAACCGACAATTTCTAGGGTTTGCAGTCGACAATTTCTAGGGTTTTGCAGCCGACGTTCTTAGGGTTACAGCCGACTAATGTTTAAGATTTGATCTTGAAATTTCTTCTATAAAAGGAGGGTTGTTTGGAGTTTGATAAATGAAGTGTGTTGTGCGCAAGTGAAGTCCGCATCGAGCAGAGAGCGAGTCGTATCGAACTTGTGCGAATGAAGTGCACAGGATGTAGATGTTGAGTCGTATCGATTCGAGCTGAGTGCGAAGTCGTAGTTCGTTTGAGTCGAAGCGGATTGTGCGTATAGTAATTGCATGAATCAAGAGCGCGAGGTGCAGAGGTTGAGTTCTAAATGCGAAGTGATAGCATGCAGATAGAAGAAGTGATCAATTATCTGGTTGCAGTAGAGAGTGCGAAGAAATTCACAGAAGCAGTCGGATAATGCGAAGCGTTTGTGCAGAAGCAATAGAATGCATAGAAACTACAGACTGTGAGAATTAAGGTGAAAGTATTATTCTGTAATTTTCTCTATTTTTATTGAAGTCCAAGTTGCAGCTTGGCATAAAGGGGTTGGTGCTTCTTTCCAGTAGGTGCTGGTAAATTAGGAGTTGGTGCTCCATTCTGTTTGGTACAAAAAAATCTAAGGGGTTGGTGCTCCTTCCAGTTGGTGCTGGTAAAAGATATTGTAAAGTTGTAGCTTTGCATTGGCTGGATTTGGATGGTAGTCCAAGCAGTCATTTTGAGGAGTAGCCACATTGGTGAACCTCGTTAAATTACTCGTGTTGTGTGTCATGCTCTCTTGCTGTAGTTGATATATCTTTTATTATTTTTAAACTGTTGTTGGATTTAAAGCTATATATCCAAAATTTAAAAGACCACACTGATTCACCCCCCTCTCAGTGTCACTGTGATTACAACAATTGGTATCAGAGCGAGGTTCCTGAACAGGCTCAATAAGCTAGGGTGATCTTGGAAGTGACGCAATGGCAAGTGGTGAGGGTTTCTCCTCAAACAAAGCACCATTGTTTGATGGAACTAACTATGCTTTCTAGAAAATAAGGATGCGAGACATATCTCCGTGCTTTGGGTTTTGACATCTGGGGTGCAGTAGTTAATGGTTACAAAGCTCCCGCCATTGCTCCAACAGACACTACCGGCAAGAAGGCATTTGAAAATGATTCGAAAGCAAAAAATGCCATCATGTGTGGACTAGTGGACAGTGAGCTAGTCAAAATCATAAACTGTGAATCCGCAAAAGATGTATGGGATAAACTAGAGAACATTCATGAAGGAGACGATAGGATCAAGGAGGCCAAGCTTCAAACACACCGAGCTCAATTCGAATCCTTAAATATGGACAATGATGAGAACATAGAGGCTTTCATGCTAAGAGTCAACGGAATCACAAATTCAATCAGAGGTCTCGACGAAGATATGGATGATGCTACGATTGTGAAAAAGGTATTAAGATCTCTCCCTCCAAGGTTTGATTCGAAAGTCTCAGCCATAGAAGAAGCTAAAGATCTAAATCGCTTTAGTATGGATGAGATGCATGGTTCTTTGACTGCTTTTGAAATGAGAATAGGAAGGTCAAAACCCACAGATAGAGAAGCAGCTTTCAAAGCTCTAAAAGGCAAAGACACAAAACAAGAGTCTGAAGAAGAGGATGTATCAGATGAAATGGAAGCAAATTTTGTCAAAAAACTGAGAAAAGGAAAAGGAAAATACAGAGGAAAGCTACCTTTTAAATGTTTCAACTGTGGAGGCATTGGACACTTTGCTACCAAATGTCCTCTCAATGACAAGAACAAAGGTGAAGAAACTCCGCATCAAGAAAGAAGTGAATGGAGGAAGAAAACAAACTTCAGAAAAGGCAATTTCAAAAAGAAAAGTTTTATCTCCCGAAATGCAGATTCTTCGAGAGGACAGCTCTAGTGAAGACTCGAAGAAGGAACAGGTGAAGCTCTCTTTATGGCGTTTGAAGTAGAAAAATCAGAAGAGGCAGAAAACCCAGAAAAGAGAGAAGGAATGAACTCTAAAGTGTCTATTGAAAAAGCTGAGGCTGAAGTTGATTTAGAAGGTGAGCTGGTTTCTGCTCTTGAAGAATGGAAATCTGAGAAAAGAAAGAATAAAAAACTTTCAAGAAAGCTTGAGGATGCAAATGACATTATAACCAGTTTAAAAATATAGACAGAAGAATACAAGAAAATGTCCGAAGATCTGGAAATTCAGGTAACCACGAAGATAGATCATTGCTGCAAACTAGAAGAAGAAAATGTTGGTCTTCGAAAGCAGATACAAGAGCTGGATCAAAAAATTAGTTGCCATTACAAACGTGAAGAAAGTTCAATGAAGCTGGATAAAATCTTAAGTGATCAAAGACCTGCAGGCATCAAATTTGGCCTGGGCTTTATTGAAGGAGAATCATCAAACGGACCAAATGTTGAATCTGTAAGAAGTGAAGATAAGAAACAGGTCGATATAGGAAAAACAAATCAGGCAAAGAAAAGTAGTAATGCCAGACCCGAAAGGAGAACAGACAATGATGGCTTTACCAAGGTCACACATCAGAAGAAGAGAAGATCTATGGCTCCTGCAACAACCTGGCAAAAACCATCTTTCAGGTTCAATCATTACTTTTATGGTTTCTGTTTCAAATGTAATGGCTATGGACATAAAATTGCAGACTGCAAGTACAATGTAGGACCAAGAAGTTTCACTAGTAGAAATTCTTTTGCTCCTCTTATAAATTATGCAGTAGAATGCTTTAATTGTCACAACTTTGGACATATTGCTAGAAATTGTCGCAGTACCTCTGTTTCGAATCAACCTCAGAAAAGAAGAGTTCAATCATATAGGGCAAATCAAAATAGAAATCTCTCTGAAAGTTATGCTCAAAATATTGAAAAGGGAAAATCCAAGCTAGAGCCCAATACCATAGTCAAAACAGAGTGGAAACAGAAAGAACAACTCAGGGAAGAAAAGGAATCTTTAATAGTGCAGACAGCTTTCAGGGCTCAGAATAAATGTGTACCGTGGATTCTTGACAGTGGTTGCTCAAGTCATATGACAGGTGATAAACAAAAATTTGAAAAACTACAGAAATATGAGGGTGGCTCTGTAAAGTTTGGAAATAATGATGGAGCCAAAATAATAGGAAAAGGATCTGTCAAAATTAGTGAAGGGAAAATCAAGTCGAAGAAGTTTTATTTGTGGATGGTTTGAAACACAACCTCGTTAAGTGTCGATCAAATCTATGATAAAGGACATGAAGTAGTCTTCAAGAAGCAGGGTTGTGAAGTCAAAAAAATAAATAGTGGGAAATTGATAGCAATCGGTTCAAGGACGTCTGGAAATTTGTACACACTCTCAGAAACTTCAGAAGGTACGTGTTTCATTGGACAAGAAGAAGAGAACTGGCTGTGGCACAAGAGGCTTGGACACATAAGTTTTGATAATTTGGTGAAAATCAGCTCAAAACAAGCAGTGAGAGATATTCCAACCATTAAAAAACCTTCAAACAATGTTTGTGCTTCATGTCAGAAGGGAAAGCAAACCAGAGTCTCATTCAAAACAAAAGAGTACCACACTAGCAGGCCTTTGGAACTTATTCATACTGACTTATGTGGACCCATGAGAACTCAAAGCATAAATGGCGACAAATACTTTATGCTGTGTATCGATGATTATTCCAGAATGACATGGATATTTTTCTTAAAAGATAAAACAGAAGCTTTTGAAATGTTCAGATCCTTCAAACATCTAGTTGAGAATGAAACAGGAAAAAGGATCAAATGTTTACGATCGAGAGAGAGGAGGAGAATTCATTTCGAATGAATTTATAGAATACTGTGAAGAACATGGCATCATGAGACAATATTCAGTAGCTAGAACTCCCCAGCAAAATGGTGTAGTAGAAATAAAGAACAGAACTATACAAGAAATGGCACGCACCATGCTGGCAGAAAACAAAATAGCAGACAGATTCTGGAAAGAAGTAGTTCACACTGCAGTATACATCCAAAACAGATATATGTTAAGAACTCATGAATGCAAAACACCTTATGAGTTGTGGTTTGGTAGAAAAGCAACATCAAAACATCTCAAAGTATTTGGATGTAGGTGCTACATCAGAAAAACCGATGACAACCTTGGGAAGTTTGAAGATAGAGCAGATGAAGGTGTTTTTGTTGGGTATTCATCAAAAAGCAAAGCTTACAAATGCTACAACAAGAGACTCAAGAAAATTGTGGACAGTGCAGATGTTAAATTCGATGAAGGTGGGAAACGATTAGCTGACTTTGAGGAAAACTACCCAATCTATGAAGAAGTCTTTGAAGGAGATGAGGTGAATGAAACAGAAAATAAATCTACGTTTGATTCAGATGAATTAATCGATGACTCAGAGGTGCAAGAAAATAAGAAATTCAAAATAGGTAGCCGACAGAAAAATCATCCAAGAGACCAAATAATTGGAGATCCCACAGCTGGTATTCAGACAAGAAGGAAATTAATAAGTAATTACTCTCTTTTATCCAAGGATTGAGCCCAAAAACATAGATGAAGCAAGCAAAGATGATAGCTGGATGAAGGCAATAAATGAAGAGTTAGATCAGATTGAAAAGAACAGAACTTGGGAATTAGTACCTAGACCTGCGAATAAGAATGTAATCGGCACCAAATGGATATTTCGAAACAAATTAAATGAAGATGGACAGGTCATTAGGAACAAAGCAAGACTGGTTTGTAAAGGATATGCACAGGTCGAAGGCATTGATTTTGAAGAGACTTTTGCACCAAGTGGCCAGATTAGAAGCAATTAGAATATTTCTGGCCTTAGCAGTCCACAAGAACTTCGAGTTTATCGGATGGATGTAAAATCTGCTTTTTTAAATGGGAAACTCGAAGAAGAGGTCTATATTGAACAACCGGATGGCTTTCAAATTAGTGAAGATCCTAACCTTGTCTACAAATTAAAGAAAGCATTATATGGATTAAAATAAGCACCACGGGCATGGTATGCAAGGCTAGACAACTACCTCTCTCAACAAGGATTCAAGAAAGGGTTGGTCGACAGTAATCTGTATGTGAAAACAAAAGGTGGGCATCTCATAGTTCTTGTTGTCTATGTCGATGATATCATATTTGGCAGCAACAAAGATGAATCTTGTAAAGACTTAGCACATAAGATGCAGAATGAATTTGAAATGTCTATGATTGGTGAACTGTCTTATTTTCTTGGGCTACAAGTTAATCAAAATGAGAAAGGCATCTTCATTTCCCAAATCAAATATGTGAAAGAGATGCTAAAAAGGTTCACAATGGAGGACTGTAAGCCAGTTAGCACTCCCATGACAACAGGTTGCAAGTTGAGTAAAGAAGACAAATCTCCACCTGTAGATCAAACCATGTACAGATCAATGATAGGAAGCTTACTATATTTAACAGCTACCAGACCTGATATTCTGCAGGCAGTTTGCATGGTAGCAAGATTTCAGGCCAGTCCCAAAGAGACTCATGTAACAACCGTAAAAAGGATTCTTCGGTATCTCAAAGGCACCATGGAGTATGGGTTGTGGTATCCAAAAGGCAAAGACTTCACTCTTATATCATATTCAGATGCAGATTGGGAAGGTTGTGTTGATGATAGGAAGAGTACAAGTGGAGGTGCTTTTTATCTTGGTGACAGGTTGGTTGCTTGGCACAACAAGAAACAAGAGTCAGTTTCTTTATCAACAGCTGAGGCAGAATATATTGCAGCAACAACTTGCTGTACACAAGTTTTGTGGATGAAACAAACTTTGAAAGATCTTGGTATTAATTTCAGTGAACCAATATCAGTTAAGTGTGATAACACCAGTGCAATTAACATCTCCAAGAATCCAGTAATGCACTCACGGACAAAACACATTGCTATAAGGTATCATTTCTTGAAGGAGAAAGTTGCAGAAGGAGAAGTTAAATTGGATTTTGTCCCAACCACAGAACAAGTAGCAGATATTTTTACAAAACCATTGCCCAAGGAAGTGTTTGAGTACCTTCGAAGCAAATTAGGAGTAGTCACACTTCCCAAGAAGTGACTAGCTACAGGGATCACTTTCTCAAGGGGAGCATTTGAGTATTTGACTACTCTTTTGCTCATGATCATAATTTGTGCTAGATGCAACAAATTGTGCCTGAGAATTGTGAGGATGGACTCAGGGGGAGTCTGCAGCAGCCCTTTGGTATTATTGACAAAGGGGGAGAAGAGTTACAGGAATGTACACAGGTGTTGCCAACAATTCCAAAGGGGGAGATTGTTGAGCAAGGTGTTGCAAGAGGTTTGTCATTGTTGTCAACACAGGCAGTTAGATCTAATGATGTAATGGACAGACAGTTCAGGAGTCATTCAGATGCAGAGGACAAAAGTTCAAAGGATAGTCAGATCTTGTAAAGTGCAATTCCAGGAAAACAGACGTGACCCAGATTCAAAAAATCAAAGAAAAAGACAAGTAAGAAAACTGTCGCGATATCGCGACATGTTTTCTATCACGATTTCGCGACAGGTCGGAGGAGAGAGAAGGCGCAAAGAAAATTGTCACGATTTCGTGACATGTCGGAGGAGAGAGAAGGCACAAAGAAAATTGTCATGATTTCGCGACATGGCCGAGGAGAGAGAAGGCGCAAGGAAAACTGTCGCGATTTCGCGACATGTTGGAGGCCAAGAAGCTAAGTCGAGAAACTGTAGCGATTTCGCTACATGTTGGATTTTAATTGGCCGAAGCAAGGAGAAAGCGTTGAAGTGGAAAAGTTGTAGCGATTTCGCTACATGTTGGATTTTCGCTGGTCGAAGCAAGGAGAAAGCGTTAAGTGAAAAGTTGTAGCGATTTCGCTACATGTTGGATTTTCGCTGGTCGAAGCAAGGAGAAAGTGCCAAGTTGAAAAGTTGTAGCGATTTCGCTACATGTTGGGATTTCGCTAGTGCATGAAGAGAGAATTGTACGGATGCGAAAGATGTCATGATTTCGCGACGTGTTCCGTTTTCACGGGCGATAGGCACAAAAAGCGCTAAGGCAAAAAGATGTCATGATTTCGCGACATGTTCCGTTTTCTGGGTGAAAGGCAAAGAAAAGCGCTAAGGCAAAAAGATGTCACGATTTCGTGACATGTTTCGATTTCGCTGAGGGATGCGGTGAAGAATGTACGGCAGCAAGAAGTGTCACGATTTCGCGACATGTCATGTTTTCGCGGGTGCAAGCCTAGAAAAGGACAAAGAGGCGCAAAGTGTCACGATTTCGTGACAGGTTGCAAGTAAAGCCTCCGGAAGCTGAAAGCGTCGCGATTTCATGACAGAATGAAAGGAAATTGTACGGATGGGAAAAGTGTCACGATTTCGTGACAGGCAGCAGTGAAGAAGCCAACAAGATGAAGATGTCACATTTTCATGACATGTCACGGTTTCACGACTCTAGGAGGAGAGAGACTGTATGATGCCAGAAATGTCACGATTTCGTGACAAAAACGGAGAAGAAGGCCTAGAAGCAAAAAGGGTCACGATTTCATGACAAGAATGAGGATGACATCAACGAAAGTTTGAAGTGTCACGATTTCGTGACAAGAACGGTGGCAAAGCTAACAAAGGCCAAAAGTGTCACATTTTTGCGATAGCGGGTTAAAGAAGGCGTACGGCTACAAAAAGTGTCGCGATATCGTGACATGTTATTATTTCACGGCAATAGTTACAGGAAGGTGACAGAGGTGGTAGTAGCGATTGAGGCCGACAAAGTTGAATCAGGGTCGACAGATTTTAGGGTTTTGCAGTCGACAATTTCTAGGTTTTGCAGTCGACATTTTCTAGGGTTTGCAGTCGACAATTTCTAGGGTTTGCAGCTGACAATTTCTAGGGTTTTGTAGCTGACGTTCTTAGGGTTACAACCGACTAATGTTTAAGATTTGATCTTGAAATTTCTTCTATAAAAGGAGGGTTGTTTGGAGTTTGATAAATGAAGTGTGTTGTGCGCAAGTGAAGTCCGCATCGAGCTGAGTGTGAAGTCGTAGTTCGTTTGAGTCGAAGCGGATTGTGCGTATAGTAATTGCGTGAATCAAGAGCATGGGGTGCAGAGGTTGAGTTCTAAATGCGAAGTGATAGCATGCAGATAGAAGAAGTGATCAATTATCTGGTTGTAGCAGAGAGTGCGAAGAAATTCACAGAAGCAGTCGGATAATGCGAAGCGTTTGCGCAGAAGCAGCAGAATGCATAGAAACTGCAGACTATGAGAATTAAGGTGAAAGTATTATTCTATAATTTTCTCTATTTTTATTGAAGTCCAAGTTGCAGCTTGGCATAAAGGGGTTGGTGCTTCTTTCCAGTAGGTGCTGGTAAATTAGGAGTTGGTGCTCCATTCTGTTTGGTACAGAAAAATCTAAGGGGTTGGTGCTCCTTCCAGTTGGTGCTGGTAAAAGATATTGTAAAGTTGTAGCTTTGCATTGGCTGGATTTGGATGGTAGTCCAAGCAGTCATTTTGAGGAGTAGCCACATTGGTGAACCTCGTTAAATTATTGTGTTGTGTGTCATGCTCTCTTGCTGTAGTTGATATATCTTTTATTATTTTTAAACTGCTGCTGGATTTAAAGCTATATATCCAAAATTTAAAAGACCACACTGATTCACCCCCCCTCTCAGTGTCACTGTGATTACAACAAAATGGATGTGAAATCAGCATTTTTGAATGGGAAACTTGAAGAAGAGGTTTATATTGAGCAACCAGATGGTTTTGAACTTGGTGATGATCCCAACTTGGTTTGCAAGTTGAAGAAGGCATTATATGGCTTAAAATAGGCACCCCAAGCATGGTATGCAAGGCTAGACAACTATCTCACTCAACAAGGGTTTAAGAAAGGCATGGTGGATAGTAATTTGTATGTCAAAATAGAAAATGGGCAGCTTATTGTTCTTGTTGTCTACATAGATGATATCATATTTGGCAGCAGCAAAGATGAGTTGTGTAAAGATTTAGCAAATAAGATGCAGAAAGAATTTGAAATGTCAATGATTGGTGAACTTTCGTATTTCCTCGAGTTGCAAGTTAATCAAAATAAGAAGGGCATATTTATTTCTCAAGTTAAATATGTGAAAGAGAGGTTAAAAAATTTCACAATGGAGGATTGTAAGCTAGTAAGCACTCCCATGACAACAGGCTGCAAGTTGAGAAAGGATGACAAATCTCCACCTATTGATCAAACCATGTACAGATCGATGATTGGTAGCTTATTGTACCTAACAGCTACCAGACCATATATTTTGCAGGCAGTATGCATGGTAGCACGATTTCAGGCTAATCCCAAGGAGACTCATGTGATAGTAGTGAAGAGGATTCTTCGATACCTCAAGGGTACTATGGAGTATGGGTTATGGTATCCGAAAGGTAAAGACTTCACCCTTATTTTGTATTCAAATGTAGATTGGGCAGGATGTGTAGATGACAGAAAGAGTACCAGTGGAGGTGCATTCTATCTTGGAGACAGATTGGTCGCATGGCACAGTAAGAAACAAGAGTCAGTTTCTTTATTGATAGCAGATGCAGAATATATTGCAACAACAACATGTTGTACGCAGGTATTGTGAATGAAACAAACCCTGAAATATCTTGGTATTAGCTTTAGTGAGCCAATATCAATTAAGTGTGATAACACCAGTGCCATTAACATCTCCAAGAATCCGGTTATGCATTCACGCACAAAACACATTGCTATCAGGTATCATTTTTTGAAGGAGATAGTTGCAGAAGGTGAGGTTAAGTTGGATTTTTTTCCAACTACAGAGCAAGTAGCAGATATCTTCACAAAACCATTACCCAAGGAAGTTTTTGAGTACCTTCACAATAAATTGGGAGTGGTCACACTTCCTAAGAATTGACTAGCTACAGGGATCACATTCTCAGGGGGAACATTTAAGTATTTGATTATCTTTTTGCTCATGTTCATGATTATTGCTAAGTGTAATAAATTTTGTCTAAGAATGTTGTGCATGGACTCAGGGGGAGTCTACAGTAGCCCTTTGTTATTATTGTCAAAGGGGGAGAAGAGTTATAGGAAACTGCACATGTGTTGCCAACAATTCCAAAGGGGGAGATTGTTGAGCAAGGTGCAGCAACAATATTGTCATTGTTGTCAACACAGTCAGATAGATCTGTTGATGCAGTGGACAAGAAGTTCAAAAGTTGTTCAGATGCAGTGGACAGGAGTTGAAATGTTATTCAGAGTATGTATAGTGATTTTCCAAGAAGACCGAAGTTGCCTTTATGCAAAAGATCAAAGAAAAAGACAAGTAAGAAAAGTGTTGCGATATCGCGACATATACAACAGGTAAGAAAAACTGTCATGATTTCGCGACATGTTGGAAGAGAAAAAGGCAAGTGGAAAAATTGTCACGATTTTGTGACATGTTGGAAGAGAAAGAGAAAGCAGGAAAAAGTGTCGCGATTTCGTGACAAGTTTGAAGAAAAAATAACAAGTAAGAAAAGTGTCACGATTTCGCGACATGTTGGAAGAGAGAGAAAAAGCAAGAAAAACTGTCGCGATTTCGTGACATGTTGGAAGAGAAAGAGGCAAGTGGAAAAACTATCGCGATTTCACGACATGTTGGAAGAGAAAGAAAAAGTAATAAAAAGTTTCGCGATTTTGCAACAAGTTTGAAGAAAAATAACAAGTAAGAAAAGTGTCACGATTTCACGACATGTCGCATTTTCGTGACTAAAATAGGAGAGAGAAAGTAAGTTGGAAAAGTGTCATGATTTCATGACATGTCGCATTTTCGCGACTAAAATAGGAGAGAGAAAGTAAGTTGGAAAAGTGTCACGATTTCACGATATGTCGCATTTTCGTGACTAAAATAGGAGAGAGAAAGTAAGTTGGAAAAGTTTCACGATTTTGTGACATGTATTTTTGTGACTAAAATAGGAGAGAGAAAGCAGAAGGAAAAAGTGTCGTGATATCGCGACATGTAGCAGTTTTGCGGGCCAAAGCTAAGAGAAAGAGCAAGGAGAAAAAGTATCGTGATATCGCGACATGTATTTTCGTGACCAGAAGCAAAGAGAAAGCGCAAGGAGAAAAAGTGTCACGATATCACGATATCATGACATGTATTTTCAGGGGCCGAAGCAAAGAAAAAGCATAAGGAGAATAAGTGTCACGATATCGCAACATGTTGCTTTTTTGCAGTTGAGTTGAAGCCAACGAAGTCCGATGACAGCCGACTAAAATTAGGGTTTACAGTTGCTATGAAAGCCGACTAAGATTAGGGTTTACAGCTGACTAAGATTAGGGTTTTCATCATGAAAATCTTATTATGAAAGGAGGGCTGTTTGGAGAATTTTATGTGTGTTGAAGTGTGCAAAGTTCGGTCGTAGTGGGCAGAGAGCAAGTTTTATCGAATCAAGCTAAGTGTGAAATTCGTAAAGAGAGCAGAGTGCACAAAAGGGAGAAGACGATCGTGAAGTTCGACTGTAACGAAGCAGAGTGTGTGAAGTGATTGCATAGAGAGTGCAGAGTGCGCAGAGAGTGAAATAGGTTGACGCTCGACCAGGTGCTGCTGTGATTGCGTAGAGAAAGCAGAGTGTGCAAAGAACGTAAAGGGGTAGAAGACCAGTCAGGGTCTTGCAAAAGCAAAGGTATCTTATTGTCAAATTTATAGATTCAGAATTGAAGTCCAAGTTGGTGCTTGGCATCAGGGGTTGGTGCTCATTCCAGTAGGTGCTGATAAATTGATTGTAAAGTTGGTGCTTTGAAAAGGATGGATTTGGATGGTAGTCCAAGCAGTCAATTTTTGAGGAGTAGCCACATTGGTGAACCTCGTTAAATCTTGTGTTGTGTGATGCTCTTTTGTTATACTAGCTATATCTATTTATAAGTTTTAATTGATGTTGTTTTAAGAGTTGTAAATTCAAGATAAAAGAGCTACACTGATTCACCCCCCCTCTCAGTGTCATTGTAAGACTAACACAAATCAATAGCCCATTTTTTTTTTTTGCAAAAATTAGGGAGCCCTAATCATCTTCTCAACAACCCTTGTTAATTTTGCAAACAATAAAGGATCAAACTTGAATTCTTTTTTTCCAAATTGTAACACAAGGAGACACCAAATTTGCAAAATCAAAAGCTAAAATTTGTGCATTTATTTTCTCCAAGGAGGAATATAGCAAAAAAAATTGCATATTTCATTTTTTACAAAACCGCTGAGCCGTCGCGAGCTTATTGAGGACCTTGGATCCATAAAAACCAAGTCATATGTCGATTGGTTCTAGAAAGCCTTTCAAAAGCAGTTCGTGTGTCGACTTGACTTGAAAGGAGTGCAACTTTGTTCATTTTGCAAAAACAAAGGGGGGAGACAAGAAATTATATTTATTTGCAAAATCGTAACACAGTAAGGAGCACTTAAAAATCAAACTTGTTAATTTTGCAACACAAAAGGAAAGGCAATTATTTTATGCCACATTCTTTGCAAAATTGAAAAACAAGAGGAGACATAACATATCAAATTTTTTGCAAACATAAATTCACATTTTTTTGCAAAAATAAATAATAAAGGTGCATTTTCGATATTACTTGACACCTTTATTTCAAATTGGCAAATTAGGTGCATTTTTGGTTGCATCCGACACCTAAGTGATAATAATTTGTGGGCACTCTTTGATTGATTATTGCATTTAATTTCTTGTTCTTTGCAATTATAAGTCATCAAAATCAAGAGCACTCAAAAACCCCAAATTTCACACTTGTGTAATTCATTGCACAGGTATAAAGCCAATTTTCTTGATATTCTCTCCTAAATCAAAACCCCTAATTCACTCTTATTTTTTTGGCTTAATTTCTTCAAACTGATTATCCTTCTTCAGGAGGATTTTTAGGAAGGTGCCATTAAATATCTTTTTGAGTGAATTATATTTTGGTACTCTTTTAGGGTATATCGAAAGAAAGAACAATTTTTTGTAAAATAAGGAACCTTGAAAGTAGCAATTTTTTGCACTAAGGGGGGATAATTCCTTTCTTCCTTCAAACACAGATTTTGACAAGAGGGAGATAAAAATTGTAAAGGCAATCAGAAAAGTAGAAGTCATAAAAATTATACCTTTTCTTTTAGGCTTCATAATAGCAACCATGCTTGAAGTACTTACAATAAGGAAGGATTGTTTGGTGAACTTTTTTGATAAAATTGCCTAGGAGGCAAAGTTTTGCACAAATTGTAAAAAGGAAAACCATGACACCAATCGGTGTTGGTTTCAAAACAAGAAAAACTAAAATGACAAAGGCACATCACAGAGGCCATGTTGCTAGTGAAAGTGTCTGATTCTGATTTTGATTCTGGTTCAGAAAGAGCACACAAAGTTCTCATGGCTAAAACAACATTGTAAAGGGAAACAAATTTGTCACCCTAGGCAAGCACCTTTCCAACCCTCTTTTTAGGCTTCATAAATAGCATAAGTTTTTTGTTTGAAGTACTTGCAATAAATAGGTTATTGTACCTCTTTTAGGCTTCATAAATAGCAAACTCTTTTTTGTTTGAAGTATTTATAATAAAAGGAGGGGATTTTTGGTGTAAAATTTGCCTAGGAGGCAATCTTTATAAAAACCTTCACAAAGCTTCATGAGTTGCATATATTTTGCAATTAAAGTGGGATAAACATTTCTTTCCTACTTCACACAATTTTTTATAAAAAGGAAGACTTATAAGGGTGCATTTTCGGCAACAATCGACACCTTAGTCACACTTCTTGCAGAAATTCCATTACAACATATTTTGCAACAAGGGAGGAAACTTATAAGGGTGCATTTTCGACAACGACCAACACCTTAGCTACCTTATCAAAACTTTTATAAAATCATACTGTAAACAAATGAACCTCGTATATAGTGATCTACTCTAGTACACCTAATGATTGGAGTGACTGGTTACCCATGCAATCCGGTTGGATGACAAGATTACAATAAGGACATTCGTTGATGTGAAGACAAAGTGAGGAATGACCCACATTTTTCTTAGAGCAACTAGAGCACTATGACAGAGCAAGAGCCAACAGATCAACATCTTTTTCCACCGTATTGGGGCAGTTATATACATTACCAAAATAATGTAATAAGGGGGGATGTTAGAGTTACTATGCTATAGTAACTATAAATTATTACCTCATTTGATAATTTGTAAGATTCACCTAGGTAGATTTAATTTACCGCATGGTAAAAAGTAGTTTGTTACTTTTTACCACTAGTATTTACTTTACCTTTAACCTAGATATTATCTTGGTTAGTAGGTTAGTTATCATAGTCATTTTGACTACATAATTAGGTTAGTAAGTTAGCTACCTTTAGGTTTGGGCTACCTATTACGTGTTGTTGTTAGCTACAACTAAGGATATTATTTTTATAATATCCTAAGGCTATTTCTAGCCTATACCTTATACTATTTAAACAACTACATATGAATAATATTAGTAATGCTTATGCTCCAATTTGTAATATAGAGTTATTAGATTTAGATGATTTTTGTGTTATTTTATGTGGATATTAAAAAGTTGTGAAATGAGTGGTCATTCAAAATAATCTAAGCAATATTTAAGGAGATATGACCATGTGAAGATAGTCATTCGAAACTAGGGTAGTGTTAGGACAATTTTTTCTAGAAAAATATCTCATCTTTGAGGAGACATATCTATGTGAAGGGTTTTTTGATTCAGATGATTTTTGGACAATTTTATGCAAAATTTGAAGAGCTTTAAATTGAGTGGTCACATGATGGAATCTGAGCAGTATTGAGGGAGATACAACCTTGTGAAGTCAACCATTCATAACAAGGGCAGTGACAAATTTTCAACTCACAGAAAACAAAATTGCAAATCTCTATCAGTTAGGGTTTAGATGATGGGAGGAGAAATGGAGGGCTAGGGCATCAGTGATGCAGGAGATTCTATGTAGGCATAGAATTTTTCAGCTAAGTTTTTTTTTTTTTTTTTCCTTCATTATCTTAGAAGTTTTGCATGCAAATTATTATAGGTTTATTTTCAAATAATATAATTGCTATAGGATAAACTGGTAAATTTTAGTAGAATTTGAGTTAGATTTTCCTTTCCATGGACTGATTAGAGACCTCAAAGAGCGCTATTCTTTGTTACTCAAATATAGGGTAGTTTTTGGTAAATGGGTCTTGGCCAGGGGCTTCAACCTTGAGAAAATGGATTGATAAGAGTTGGAAGTCTCTAGGAGTGAGTCTGTTCTTTCTTCCCAAATGTTTCTTCCTAGCCACTTTTTGTTCCAGAGAGGAAAGAGATTAAATCCTGAAAGGGGGTGCTTAGTTTATGGCAAGAGCAAGACTCTTTCTTACCCGTTGGTATGAAGGCTTTGCACCTAAAATCGTAAATCTATTTCTAGTACTAGTTTGGGTTAGGATGTATGGGTTTCCCACTAAATTTAGGAAATAGATATATTTAAGGCAATAGGCAACACTCTTGGAGAATATTTTGATATTTTAGAAACTATAAAATATGTATTCTTGGCTATCTATGCTTGGATATTTGTCATGATTGATATAAGTAAACATTTACCAGAATCAACCATTCTTAAGTACGAGGGTAAGTTGTTGACCCAAACCATGGATCATGAAAACATATATTTTAGATGTAGAAGATGTCAAGAGGTGGGGCATATTGAGATATCATGCCCTAACAAGAGTCCCAGTAAAACATATACAAAAAATCGTAAAAGAAACTTATAAATGGATGTGGATGAGGATGGTTTTCAACTTCCAAAAAATAGGTCCAGAGAAATGAAAATAAATAAATAGTAGAGATATGAAGGAAGGATGTTGAAAGATATACCAATTCTTTTTAGGCTTTAGCCTATGAAGAAAAAATAGATCAGAGCTTAGAGTACATGATACAATAAGATCCGAATATTAACAAGGAACTGCCAATTTAGTATGATCCTGATTTAGAGATGAACATTCTTGCTGAACCTAATGAATGTGCCTCATTAGATTTTGAAGACTCTCATGAAGTACCATGCACCATTTAGGATAAGAAAAGTGGTAGAGAAAATATAGTTTTAGATGTAAATACCTCTACCATTAATAAGAAAATACCAAAACATAAGTAATATAATTCAAAAGCTTCCATAGTAGAGCCAAGAGAGAATAAATCTAATGAAAAGAAAAGTTATGAAAGAATAATGAGGATTAGAATAATAAGACCTACTCCTGATACATGCAAGGTAAAAAGAGGAAAACCTTAAAATTATCAATCGAGAGCCAGGGAAACAAGAGCAAACATAGATAAATGAACATAATTTAAGTCAATTGAACTTCTCTTTACCAAATAACAAAAGGATATTGGTAATTTATAGGCGGAGTCAACAACCCCTAATAAGACATGATTGCCATCTCATGGAATATAAGGGGTGCTAATACCCCCTCAAAGAAAAGGTGTATTAGGAACCTTTGTTTAAGTAATAAACTTGATATTATTTGTATCCAAGAAACTAAAATGACAAAGTAAGAAGTTTCCAAAACTATGAAAGCAGTATGGGTAAGATGTGAAATGGATGCTATGGATTCTAAATATGTTGGAATCCTATTAGAACCTCATGTGCAACCATTTATAAAACTAGGCATTGGATAGCATCATTAATCACATGCTACTTTGTAGATATTGGTTTCATCCTTATTAATGTCTATGGACCTATAACTCGGTCATGTAGATTAGAAGTATAGAGTGGTATTGAAGCCTTTATGAGAATTAAAGACCAAGAAACCCAACATGACCATAGGATATTCTAATGCCATAACCAAGTTGACTAAAAAAATTTGGGGGAATTAGGAAAATAACCCAAAGTATGAGAGATTTATCATATTTTATTTAAAAAAATAATCTATGGGAAGATGAAATTTAAGAGGACAACTATACATAAACAAACAACATGATAAGCTAGAACTTGATAGCAAAAAAATAGATAGATGCATACTCTTAGATCATTGGCTAGATGAAGGGACTTATGCTAAAATTAATACCTTGACAAGGATTGGTTTAGATCATTGGCTAATAAGAGTTAAAATAGTGGTAAATGAATTAAAAAAATATCATATTTTAAATATGAGTAGATGTGGGAAGACCGTCCTCAATTTGTTGATAGGATAACACAAATGTGAAATTCTTTAGGAAATGTTGGGTTGTATACACTTCCAAAACAAATTAAAACAATGACATATAGAATAAAATAATGAAACAAAAACACTTTTAGAAATAATTTTGAGAAGAAAGAACTAAAAGAGAAACTTTCAAAATTCCAAAAAAGTGAGCATAATAATCCAAGCTCAAAGGAAAGGGAGTTGCTTAGTGAATATCATAATATTTTAAGGAAGAAATTTTTTGGAGATTAAAATTGAGATAGACTTGGTTAAAAGGAGATAAAAATACAAATTTTTTCATAGGATGACAACAGTACGGGGATCAACATCCAAAATTAATATAATTAAAACAGTATAATGGGGTTTGGATTGAAGATTAGAGTGAAATAAAATAGGAGGTAAGGTTTTTATGCCAAAATATTCTAGGACCGGAGGAGTTTGAAGTTCTTAATAATAAAATACTACAAGAAGTACCTTCAATTATAACATATGAAGACAATAGGAAACTGATGGAGCCTATTATCCTAGAAGTTCATTTAGCTCTTTTCTCTTTTAATAAGGATAAATCCCTTGTTTTGGATGGATTCCTTGCAGTATTATATGAACATAATTGGGAAATAGTGAAGGATTTTTAATTGGTGGCAATGGAACAATCTAGGGTAAAATAGTACATACCTTATAAAATAAATGCAACATATCTTACCTTGATTCCAAAAAATAAGGATGCATAATTTTTTGATTCATTTAGGCCCATAAGCCTATGTAATATGGCATATAAGATAATATTCAAAGTGATGGAAAATCAATTAAGACCACTATTAGACAAAATTATTTCAGAATAAAAAGGATGATTTGTGAAAGTGAGACATATTTTGAATGAGATAATAGTAGTTCATGAAGTTATGCATTCAACAAATTCAAGAAAAAAGAGAGAAATGATCTTAAAACTTGATATGAGTAAAGCCTATGATAGAGTAAAATGGGATTTTCCTTTTGCAGTGTTAGAAAAGTTTGAATTTGGGAAGATATAGGTCAGATGCATTAAAGCTTGTGTCTTTACAATATCTTAATCAGGGTTGGTCAATGGATTAGTAAAATAATAATTTAAATCCAAGAGAGGTCTTTAGGTTTATGCATAAGGGGTCGACCCCAAAATATATTTATAAAAATTTGGCAAATCGGTTTCAAAATCCAGGTGAATAGTTTCGAAACACATGTAGAAAGTTCACTATTATTAGGGGCAATGTTGAAAATTTAAACTTAAAATGGTCAAATTATTATAAAATTGGGGCGAATCGACCAAAAAAACTTTGCGGCTAATGGACCCTAGTCAAGGGTCCCAAATATTAGCCAATTCCAAAATTTGAAAATCCTAATTTTAGCCAATTTTGTAAAAATAGCCACTATGCATAACCCTGGAGGTCTTAGAAAAGAAGATGCTCTATCACCTTTTCTATTCATTATATGGTAGAGGTATTGGGTAGGAACTTGAATAAATCTAACAAATATGGGCTAATAAGTAAACTTAAGGCTAGTAATAACATCAACATCACCCATCAATAGTTTGTAGATGATACAACCCTTTTTGGGAGGAAAGGGATAAGCGAGGCCAAAGCTTTGAATAACTTATTAAAGGAATATGAAAGAGCATCAGGGAAAAAATTTAATAGGACAAAATCCAAAATTTACTTCCTAAACACTTTAGCTAAAATCAAAGTAGGGATATGCAAGTTAGTTCAAATGGAGGAGGCAAACTTACTAGCAACATATCTAGGGATACCCTTATTTGAGGGGAGAATGAGGATAGAATTGTGGAATCTAGTTATAAGTAAAGTTTAAAATAAACTACTAGCATGGAAAGGTAGATGTTTATTGTGAGCAACAAGAGTATAGCTAACTAAATTAGTCTTACAATTCATACCACTATATTATATGTCCTTGTATATTATGCCAAAATCGGTAGAAAAAATATTAAACTATATTATGTGGTCATTTTTGTGGTTATGATTACATGATAAAAGGAAGTTCCTTTTATGAAATGGAGTAGGGTGTGTGATGATAAAACTTTGAGGATTTCTCAGCTAAAGAGTTCTTACGAATGCAAACTTAGCTTTAAGAGGAAAAGTAATTTGGATATTGTACAAAGAGATTCAAAGACAATGGGCAAGAATTCTTCTAAGTATGTTGAGCCCAATGACCCAAGCTTAATTTTAATTGTATTCTCTTTAAAATATGGTTCTACATTATGGAAAATTTTAAAAAATGAATTTATCTAGTGATTAAATGTTTAATATGGGTGGGGGGAACCAGAGAAAAAAACTCTATTTGGATGGATACTTGGTGTGATAAAAAACTAGTCAATCTAGATTCAATTTCGAAACTATGGATGAGATTACTTCAATATAAATGTGTTGATATGGTTTCAAACATTATATATAAGGATCAATATGGAAGATACCAACAAAAAGAAGATTTTTTTACAAGTATATCATACATTGTTTCTAGGAGGCAGTTGAATAGAAAAATACCAATGATGATTATTTTAAGGAGATTCGAGGATAAGTTAATTTAGGAGTTGAATATCTATGAAGAACACACAATAAGAATAGAATATAATGTAAATCACCAACAAAATAGGAATGCCATAAGAAAATGGAGAGATATTTGAGATAGCCCAAGCATTCCTAAAGTAAAAAAGTTTGTTTGGCTAGTAGGTCATAGAATTTTTTTATCCTTGGATAACCTTATGAAAAGAAGTTTTCATGGCCCTCAATGTTCTATGTAAAAACAAGGAGAGTATAGAATATCTCTTGGGACATTGTTCAATAGTATAGAAACTATGGAAATGGATTCTTAATATGTTTGGTAAATGCATGGTGATGAATGGCATAATTGAAGAATGGTTAAAGTAATGGCAAAGTACTTTTAAAAGTGAGGCTTTATAGACAATTTGGGTTATATCAAAAGATACATTACTTTAGATTGTATGGTTGGAAAGGAATAGAAGAATTTTCTAAGGAAATGAAAACAATTTAGAGGTAATGAAAAGGAGGATTTGTTTAGTCATAGAGAAGTCTAAACAACCCTATCAACTCACCCAATCCTTAATATTGTAGAGAGCCTTGATAGATAGAATCAAGTCATAAAATAGAAATATAATGTTGGGTATAAGAGAAACAAAAATAAGGCAGAGAATATAAAGTGGAAACCTCTATAAGTGAAGTTGGTCAAATTGAATTGTAATGGAGCATCTAAAGGAAATCCAAAACCAACAAGAGGAGGAACAATTATAAATAATAGGGGAGAGATTTTGTCTCATTACACTTTCAATAGTGGATTTAAGACAATGAAGTTGAAGCTTGGGTGGCTTTAGAAGGGTTAAAAATATGCAAACAAATGGAAGAACAAGTATGGATGGAAGGTGATTCACTCAGTAATAAATACAATTTTGAGGAAATACAAGACCTCGCTACAAAGTTTTAAAAAATCAAGTTTACACATACGTTAAGATAAGGAAAAAAATGTGCAGATAGGCTAGCCAATAGAGTATTTTCAATTAAGAATCATGAAATTAAATTATCTTTTCCATGGTTAGAGGAAGTAGTAATTTTAGCTAAATTTGTCAAGAAAATGTTGATTTTCTTAATCAAATAATGATTAAGATTTACTTTAATGTTTTCCATTGGTAATATTTATTGTATTTTATGAGATTGATGTGTTTTCATATAAACTATTTATTACAATTCTTGTGCTTGAACTTATGCTTCAGGAAGAAAACTAGCAATCCAAATCTGGTAAAGCAGACTATGATAGTACGAAGTTTTGGAAATATTACTCTACTAAGATGCAATGCATAGACAATAGAGGTGGAGTCTTGGTATTGTGAAGGTTTTTGCAGGAAAATATCAAGAAAGATGTTCAATTTTAGAATATTTATTTTCACACAAATTTTTTGAAGAAGATCCAATAAATGAAAATCAAGAATTTACTTTTTATGACTAGCTATAGCAACTCAATTGAGATGAGAATTAAATCTATTTGTAAAATCTCAAGCTCTAAAGGAGAGAGTTGTGATTTGTAAAGGGTGGGTGACCCAAGTACAACCCCTTGTTCTCCAATAAAAGAAAAAAGAAAAACAAAAAATATATATAATAAATTATGAATAAACTAATTAAATTATAAATAATCATTTTATATTAATTAAGTTGTATAATTTAAAGTATATATGTATACTTATGTATATTTATATAATGTAATTATAAATGATTATAATCAATGATATTATAGTTTAATTGGTTAGATTCTTCAATCTTGTCAAACGATATAATTTCCAAGTTGTAATATTAGTATGTGGCCATCATGGGATATAGGTGAAGTTCGTTTCAATCACATATAACCTATTAATTTTTTATAAATAATTTATATAAAACTTAAATATATATATCACACAAAATATTTATAAAAATTATATATCTATATATAGATAGATAGATATTCAAACCTTAAAAAATCAAATCTCCAAACTTTTTATCGAACCAAACTATTCTTGAGGACTATACTTGAAATGACGCTTCAAAATATTATCTCAATTTTTAGTTGTTTGACCTAACAACCTTATGCATCATTCTGATCACAATTGTTTCTTCCTCATTATCAATAAATAGTATGACTTATAGGGCTATGACAACTTAGGTTAAGAATACCCCATGCTATTTCCTAAATAATTTTTTTCCTAGACAACTTTGACATCCAAATATGTGTTATACTAGTCCTCTATTAATCTTTGAGTCAATAAGTGTTAGAATATATTATGTTTGAATATAATTATTTGTATAGGAGTATCAAAGGTTAGCAGGTTAACATATTGACTGGTAAACTTATTGCTACAAGTTATAAATATGTTTAATATTAAATAAGCATTTTGGTATTTTCTTTCTTAAAAAATCATGCCTTCTTGGGACTATAAAATAAGTGATATGCTTAATATTTTAGTGTGAGAATTGAATCTTGATAGCATGATAACACTATTAATTTCTCCCTCCACAATGTACATCTAATGGATAGATGTGAGCAATGTATGTTTGCAGGAATATTTCTAACTCTCAAATACTTGTAGAATTGAATGTTAATTGAAATATTTTTTTGATCAGTTAAATATTTTAGCATATATAACAGTCGGGTTTTGACAGGGTCCCAAAACTTGAATACAACAAGGCATTACAAGCCAAAAAAGACTAAGAGCAACGAAAAGGAAATAGGACCGAAATACAAAGAGCAACAGAGGTAATCCTCAGCCTACAAATAGAAAAACAACAAAACAAAAAATGAGGCTGCCCTCAACCATAAAGAAATAAAATGAACAAAGTCATCAAATTACATCCTCAAAATGGTAAAGAACCACCACAAAATCACAAAACAAAAGCCCCAACCGAGCAATCAAGTCTTAGAAGCGGGCTTAGCATAGAGATCGTGAATGCTCCTAGAAAAAACATCCAACTCAAAACCATTATCTTTAGCATGGATGTACTCAGACTTGAAAATCATCTTATTAAGCTTTGCAACAGGCTCACCATCGATCTTTTTCAATGAAATATTTTCTAAAAAAAATAGAGATTAAAAACATTGTGAAGATCAATCATTTGAGCAATGTTATTTGAGATGGATTTGATGATATATTCCTACAAACATAGATTAGGGTCATCCTTAGTTTCCTCGTCAGACTCTATAACCAGATATTCCTTCTACTTAGCTTTGTTCTTCAGATGCACCAAGGCACGCAGTGGATTTTGATCAGGTTCATACTCAACATCAATCTCAAGTTTGCTTTCAGGATCAGGGGAAGCACTTCTAGCCCTTTTCCTTAATTTTGTAACACTTTCAATGATTTTTTGTTTTTGGCAGACAATTTTGGGGTAGAAGAAGATTGGGGCGTGGTTTGGGAAGAACTAGGCTTCGAATAGCTTGAATTAGGCTTTGGGGGAGGGTTGAGACAACACCATCAAGGCAATGAATCATCCAGTGCTTGTATAGAACTTTGAAAAGCCCACGGTGTAAGGGTAACTCAGACCCTTTTTTATCTATGACATCCTCAATAGTGTGACTAATGGAATTAAAAAGAAATTGAGGAATATTTATAGCCCTAACATCATGAAAATGATTATAAAAGAAAAAATGAAAGCTACATAAGGGCTTATCTGGGTTGTCGATGGTAACATATTCCATGATGGGTTTGAGGACGTTCCCCCAAGGAAAAGGGAGTTCATCCCGCCACATTCCTAAGTGAGCTCTTCTGACAAGGTCTTTATCAGTGACATCCTTTAATTTTGCATCCCAATTATGCTTCTCCCTTATAATGGACCTTCCCTTAGGTTGTTGGCATTTCAATTCAACGAGCAATTTGATGTCAAGAACATAAGATTTACCATGAATAGTGACTATTCCCTCATCCCATGTCTCCAAGAAATCCAATGTGATCTCAGGGTCTTCCCCATAGAAATTCTAAAAATAGGGAAGGAATTTTCTACCTGCCAATATACCTTCAACAATGGTGTCAATGCATAACTCAGATGGCTCAACATAGGATTTCATGATGGTAGAACGGGGGGAATGCAGCAAAAGGGATAACTTCAAAGAAAAGAGGCTCTGGTAGTAGCACATGGCCTGGGCAATATGATCATCGAAGGCAAAAAGGTTAAATCTAATAACGCTCTTCCAACAAATTCGGTATTTGTACCACATAACAAACCACCATGTTCCAATGCAATCTTGACTGACAAGGTAAGTCTGATCACCAAAATAAATCATGAGATAATTTGAGGAAGGATCTATCAAAATAGAAAAAACAAATGGGAGGGCCAGACTACGAGAAAAGACACGATACGAGATGATGACCTGGAAATATGAGGTGGATAGGTGGAAAGGTGGAAGCGTGGGACAAATAGGATTTATGGTTTGAGAATTGCCAAAAATTATGGTGCTATGGAAAATGGGAGACCAACAATCAAGAAAAAAATAGGTGATAACCATAGAAATTCTGCCTTGAAGGTGGATAAACTGACAACCAAGGTTGACATCGCAAAGAAACATGTGAAGATCAAGATACGATATAACATGGGGACCAGCACAAAGGACAATATGACACTCAAGAATAAAAAGAGTTTTGAATAAATCTGACCTACTCCACATCAGCAGAAGGACCTGAAGTCAAAGAATATTTGTCTATGACATGGATTAAGAACTGAGGAGGATCAGAGGTCCAAGTCATCAACTCGCTTATAGTAGTGCCAAAATTGGCAAGAACATCAGCTACTTTATTGTTTTCTCTGAAGGTATGCTAAAATATGATGTCTTGAAACTCTTTACTTAAGCTTCTGGCTTCCTCAATGCAATTTCTTACTTTCCATGAGGGAATTTTTGTATTTTTGAGGTAATTTATGGTGGTCAAAGAATCACCTTCAACCAAAATGCTATTGGTCACATCCTTAGCCAAGACCAAACCATGCCAAAGAGCATACACCTCAATGATTTTATTAGAATGAATTCCAAGAAATTTAGCAAAACAAATTATGACCTTACCTTGACTGTCTCTGATGACACTACCTACTCCTAAACGGCCAGGGTTGCCCTTAACAACATCGTCAAAATTCATTTTGAGCCAGCGTTGTGGGGGAGGTATCGAGGATGTAAGATCTCTGGTGGACTTGGAATATGGGCAAGAGTTAGTCACAATAGAGAAATTAAGGGCTCTCCCAATAGAGGCTTCAAAGGAAGAAGGCGGTTACGAAGGCAAGGGACTGAGGGAAGCATTCTCAATGGTGAAGGCAAGGATTTTACTAAAGACACCCTCAGAACATTGATAAGAGCCAAAAAAAACTCTATGATTTTTTTCTAACTTTATCTACCATAAAAAGTGATGAAGGCAAAACTACCATAAAGTCTTGAGGCATAGGTTCATGAAAGGATTTGGCCATTGAGTTAAAATATTAGAAATAGAGCAAAGGATAACCCAGGATAAATGGAAAACCTCAAAGAGCCTATTTAGAATGGATAAAGTAAAGGAACACCCAAGGAAAATATGTTGGGGGATTCCCAATCAGAAGAACAAAGAAAACATCTATTGGTTATGGGTAATCCTCATTTCAGTAAATTCTCAATGGTAAGAATTATTTCTTGTATAGAAACCCAAACAAATGAGGCAATATTTGGAATCATCAATTAAAGCCAAACAATATTAAAAGGTAATATTGGTGCCTCAACTGGTGAAAGAAGTTTGTAAGCAAATTTAACAAAAAATTCACCTGATTCAGTAAGGTCCAAAAATAACTGATCAGAGGATCTCCTAGAAGGAATGATCTGAGTTCTTAAAAGAAGATGCATCTGACTAATCTCATCAGGATGATGAGGACTGGTAAAGGGTTTCCAACACTTTCTACAATTTAAAGAACAAATAAAATCTGAAACTTTGGGCCCATAGAAAGTATCTATATAATCCTTAAGGGTAACCAAATTAGTATGATCTATAAGGGGCTCATCAAGGATCCATTTGTCTCTCCAAAATTAATTTGTTGTCCATTACCAAGTCTCTAGCAAAGGCCTTGCTTAAGAAGAGGTCTGAACTGCAGGATGGATTTCTAGAAATAATATCCTCTAGGGGATATATTAACACTTTAAAAATTAATGTCCTACAAGTATTTGCGATGAGCAATAGATATCCAATCAATTTCACTTTCTAAAATTAATCTCCAGGCTTGTTTGGCTAGAAGGGCAGAGTTAAAAATATGAATCCTCCTCAAGCCAACACCACCATACATTTTTGATCTGCAGACTTTCTCCCAAGCTACAAGGTGGAACCTAATTTTGTTTTTAGCACCTGACCAAAGGAAATTATTTTGAATCTGCTGTATTTTGTGATAAACTCTAGCAGGAACTTTAAAAACTAACAGGTAATAAATAGGTATGTTCTGAAGAGAGGTTTAATTCAAATTAATCTTGCCAGCTTGAGATAACAAATGCCCTTTCCACCCTACCAATTTCTTTTGGAAGCTTTCAATAACATTATTCCACATTGACGCATCAGGCTGCCCTACGAACAGATGGAGTCCAAGATAAGTGGCAGGGAAAGAAGCAATAGGACATTCAAGAATAGCAAAAATTTTAAGTTTTCTTTGAATAAGAGTGTTTAAGAAATAAACTTTACTTTTATGAAAATTTATTTTTTACCCATCCACATCTTCATATAACAATAGAATGTGCTTGATGACTCTACCTTCAAGGACATAAGCTTTGGTAGTAACAATGGTGTCGCCCATAAAATATTAGTGAGAAACAAGTTTAGTCTGGGAGGCTATTTTTATCCCTGATAAGAGTTGAATATTATAATCCACTTTAATGGTTCTTCCAAGGGCTTCAGTGGCAATTATGAACAACAAGAGAGATATGGTATCTCCTTGACGTATGCCTCTATGACTAGGAAAATAACCAGTCGTGGATCCATTGACAAAAACAAAAAACCATGGGGTAGAAATACAACATTTGATTAGATCAACCTAGTCAGGGTGAAAGCCAAACCTGAGAAGGACAGACAGAATGAAGTCCCAATTTAACCAGTCATAAGATTTTTTCATATATAATATCACAACAAAGGCAGGTTGCTTTGATAGGTGAATAGAGTGAATTGCTTCATAGATAGTGATGACACCATCAAGAATGGATCTGCCCTGAAGGAAACTCCCTTGGCAAGAATCGATAATGATAGGGAGGATATCTCTCAGTTTTTTGGCTATTGCTTTAGTGAAGATTTTGTAAACCACATTGCATAAGCTGATGGGGCAAAAATAAATCATATATTTGGCATTGGAATTCTTTGGGATAAGGGCAATGAATGTAGAATTAAATCCATGAGGAATAGATTTAGCAGATTGAAACTCTATTATAGCAGAGTAGACATCAACACCCACAATATCCCAAAAGGTTTGAAAGAGATACGACGGGAAACCATCAGGCCCTGGGGATTTTTTTAGATGCATTGCAAAAAAAGCAGAATGGATTTCTTCATTAGAAAAAGGTACTAAGAGTTTAGAATTGGTATCATTAGAGACAAGATTTGGTATGTAATGCAACATGGAATTCAAAGCAAGGTTGGAGGGTGTCCTTTATTCCCCAAGGAGATATTTGAAATAAGACACGACTTCATTTATAATTTCATGAAAATCATAAGTAATAGATCCATCAACCCTTGATAATTCTTTGATTCTATTATGACTTATGTTCCTCATAGTTTAAGCATGAAAAAATTAGTATTAAGGTCTCCTTCTTTGATCCATAAAGCTCGTGACTTTTGTTTCTAGAATATTTCTTCATGAGCTAATATATTATGATAATCAACCAAAATACTTCTCTCTTCAGCCCGTATTTGATCATCACAAAGACTTGCTTGAATTTTGCTTTCAATGGAAAGGTGCCTATATTTAAGGGATTATTTAACTTCAAACACATTGTCAAAAACTTCTGCATTCCATATTTTAAGGTTATTTTTTACATGTTTTAGTTTTTGAGCAAGGTATAAATATGGACCACCTTGACCAACCTACTACCACCATTGAGAAATTTCGAGTCTTAAATCAGGATGTTGAATCCACATTGATTCAAATATGAAAGGTCTCTTGAAAGGGTTGTCCTAAATAATATCCAAAAGAAGAGGGCTATGATTAGAACCTATTTTAGGAAAAGAGAGAATATTGGCATACCCAAAGAATTGGATGCTTCTTGGGACAAGAAAAATCTATCTAATTTGACTTGGATGAGCTGATTTCTAGATCTTCTATTGCTCCAAGTGAATTCTGCATTTTTGAGTTTGATATCCATGAGGTTGTTGATGTTAACAAATTCTAGGAAATCTTCCATAATTCTTTCAGTGCATTCTGAACCCCTAATTTTTTGGAAGGATAAAGTGGTATGTTGAAATCACCTGCAACAATCCATGGTATATTATTGAAATATTCTTTGATACTGCTAAGCATATTCCAAAAAAGGGCTCTCTCAGCAAAATTATTTGGAGCATATATGTTGGATAGAATCCAAGATATGTTAGAATTACTCTCTTGAAATTTGACACTGATAATTCTTTCACTGGAATGAACCAGGGTACCCTCAACCTTTCTTGGGTCCCACAGGACAAGGAGACCCCCAGACGCACCTCTAGCGAGATTAAAATTAAATTATCCTATGCGCAAAATTTTACGAGCAATTGAAATAGAATTGTTTGGATCTAGTTTTATTTCTTGTACAATGATGATAGTGGGACTTATTTCCTTTCTCAATGAGCTAACCACTCTATGTTTGGTTAGACCATTCAATCCTCTCATGTTCCACAAGAGGAGATTCATTTGGAACCTTTAGAAGATTTCTTGCCTCCCATACCAATAGGTTGGGGAGGTTTTGTGCTTTTTAGTTCTTCCTTGGCATGAGGACCAACAAGGGGAAGTAAGGTTTTTTGAATACAATTATCAATGTCATCTTGAAACTTATTTTTTCATTGTTCATTCATAGAGGGTAGACCTCGTTTCTTGTCACTTCCATAGTTAAATGGGGATTTTTTGGAGCTCCGGGTGATTTTGGGGCTAAATACGGATTGAACTATTTGCTCAACAACAAAGCCAAAAGCCATCATGAGATTTGAGATTTTAGGGGGGCTAAAGGTCTCAAGAGTAGTAATGGAAGGTCTAGACTTTGAAGGGGAATTCAAATTCAACGAAAGTTGAATTTCACTGTTGAGAATGATTTTCTAGAATTCTTGGTTGACCAAATTTGAATCAGCCAAAGCAAAATATTTATTAGGACTGGTGGTATCAGGACATACCTCTTCACTAGATTCCAATGATGAGGATGTATTGGTGACAACCTGTTTACCCTTACCTTAAGTATCTGGAGGATTCAAAGAAGGTTGAGGGTTCTCATTCTCATGAATAACAACACCTTTGCTTCTTGAATGTTGTCCGTGCTTGATTTATCTAAAATATTTTTTAGGTCCAACATTCTTCCAACATTGGGTGTTAAAATTTGGCTTAGTAGCCCTAGATTTTGAGTATGATGACTAGGGTCTTCATGTCACTGAATAGGAGCATCTGCAGGCTTGGTTTGAAGAGAAGGGCAATGAACCCTTAAATATCCTTGAGTATGGCACTCGACATAATAAGTTGGTTTGTTCTTATATTCAATAGCTTACTTATGGTAGAAGCCACTGTGCTCAAGCTCCACAAAGGTTGGGAGTTCTTAATCAAGGTTGGAATTCACACAAATTCTTGCTACAGTTATCCTGGTCTTGGCTAAAGTAGCATAATCAATAGCAACCAGAGTCCCAATTATTTTAGCAATAGCAGTAAGGATATTCGAGTACTAGCAATGCCAAGAAAGATTTGGAAGTCTTACCTAGATAGGGGTAAAATTTATACTTTGGGTTTTTGGGTCAAATTTTGGGTCCCATTTGTTAATAAAAAGTCTCTTTTTCCCCAAAAAAAAAGACCTCCTATAAGGATTTGATTGACATCATCATGGTTTCTAAGGTGAATCCTAAAAAAAGCCCTAGTCAAGACAAAAAATTCCAAGGATCCCACAGGCTTCCATTTGGTCAGAGCCCAACTACGGATGACTTCAATATTAGTACGCCCTCTAATTAATTTACCAAAAATATTAAAATATTCAACATATAAATATTGATGGGCCATGCAATCAGGTATTGTTACCTTAGACCCGATAGATTCAATCAGAGGATGGATCTTCGAAGATACAGGCTGGAGACTTCCATCAACAATCTTGGTGAAGGAAGTCTCTTCAGAACTGGGACCCCCCATAGGAGGTGGGCCATGGGGGTCACCCTTATCGTAGGGTTCGTCACCCCAAAACCCAATGGAATTGTCATTAACAGAGACACGATTATCCCCATATTCTAAAACTTTTCTAGGTTGAGTGCAATCAAGGTTGCCCTGAATCCTGGAATTTTAAATTTGGGCCTTCCCACCTGGTTCTTTTTGAAATTTTGGATTCCCTCCACCATAGTGTGCACAACCAATAGTCATTCTCACAGACTTGAAGAATTTTAATTGAAACATGATAGCTATAGAATCACCATAAATACAAGTTATTATTGTAGAGATTGTGACATTGTAATAGAAATAGTCAACAAAATAAGCAAGCACAAATTAAATAGAAAAGATGGATGAAAGAGGTGACAAATTTTAGTACATTTATTTTCCAAAATCCCAATATGAATATGTTTGATAACAGGATATAATATCTAGCATTTTTTACATCCAATTCACATTATTTATTTTCCACCTACTCTCCAAGATCTATATAGCTATGAATCCTACAAGCATTGAGTAAAAACAACACAATGGATGATACACCAATATAAAAGCAACACTATATCAATGTGCCATGAAAAAATTCCTCTGTAACAAGAGTCATTTTTTATGGAATGAAGATGCCTTAATGAGAGCACAAGTATGAGTTGGTATGAAGTGTCCTTCCAAGATCTAAGCACCAAAATAGCCCACAAAACCAAAAACATAAACTAGTCATAATCATATAATCAACATGGTGAAATGAATGACTAACGTAAATTTATCCTTCATAGAAAATCAAATCAAATATTTTCTCCTCTTTTGGTAAAATAAAAAAGTCACTATAATGTAGTGTAATTGAGAATATCAAGTGGAAATAAATTTTATTGTACACTCTACTTTCATAAAGATAAATGTTAATATCTTCTTCAAACTAGAATTTATGTTTGCTTTTCTAGTGTTAACTAAATGTAATGACCCTCCCCACATGACATTTGGATATAGATTTATTAATGAGTTGAACTTACCTTTATCTTTTAGAGCATGGTACTATTGATATCCTTTGTTTGTGCAGGACTAAGGAAGTGCATCGGATGGATAAGTTGCTCAAAGGAAGAGGTGAGTTGGAAAATGATGATTTGGCTTAGGGGTACATGAAAGCCCCCACTTATGCACTTCATGTAGGATTGCATGAATGATTTATCTATTGCGTACTTGTGTTGCTTTGCTTTAAATATTTGTTTGTTGATTGGAGAAAGATAATGAATGCATATATATATATATATATATGTATATGTATATATGTATATATATATATATATATATATATATATATATATATATATATACATATATATATATATATATATATATATATATATATATATATATATATATATATATATATATATATATATATATATATATATATATGATAATAAATATATGCTAAACTTAGCTTAACTTAGAAAAAGGTAATAATAGTTTTTAAATGAGCATATTGATAGAGTAATATTTATGGACTCATTGTATAATAGACAAGGAAAAATGATGCATGATGTGGTTTTGGTAGTGGCAAGTAACTGTCATAATTATATTTAACTCCTTCCATAATCTGGAAAAAGAAAAAAAAAATGGTTAATGGGAAGGGTTTGTCGCATATCATTTTGCACTTAGAGACATGATTAGAGGTCATGATTGAAAAACTAGTGGGAAATAGTGAAAAAAGAAGCGGAGGGAAGATGAGAGTACTTTCACTTGGCATGGGAAGATTGCATAGAGCGGGTAGGAGTTCCAGTAAGGAAATTTAGCTGCAAATGTTATTTACAGGCATGTTGTGTTCTTTTCATGAAATAAGAATGAAATGATAATTGTTGTTATAGTGATGTTTGATAATGGGATATGAAAAGATAGCTGGAATAATATCATGTTGGAATGATATTCACTGTGATTGCAATGTTTGGTATTGGGTTGAAAAGAATATTGGAATAATATTGTTCTAAAAACAGATTGTTGATTGTGTTGTATTGGAAATTAGCATGAAGAGGTATATTGTTGATTCTTTATTGCTATTGAACGAAGTCTATGCTATTGCAATGTTGTGACTGTGTGTGCAAATTGAATACTTTGATATTGATTATTATAAATTCTGAATGAATTTGTAATTTGTGAAAATATTTCTTTAGTTTGCTATGTATTCTTGGGTGAAGTAGGAAATGAATGCATACTGAAAGAATGAAATATTGCATGTTATAGTAAGATGCATATATACTATCATATGAGCCGAAATTCAATCCCTCATAAAAAAACTTATAAAACTTGAGGTTGAAATATTGTTCAATCTCTTCACTATCTACAATGTGAGGCTACATGTCGTTGGAATGGACAATTAGTTTATCGACATATGCAGAATAGGAATTATGGTTGCAATTTAAGCCATGTTAAGCAGCATGAACGACTATACTTAAAATATTGTATCAAAATTTTATCATGAGTGCTTTATCTCTTAAAACATTGTAGAGAATGAGTTTGATACGACCTTGTTGTTCATTACAGTAGTAAAGCTATATACTGAATTTTATTTGGGAGACAATAGTTTAGTCTCCATGATAAATGTTTGTAAATGGTTCAATTATTTTCTATATACTTGGATGAGAATATTTCTTTATGATATTAGTGTTTAATACTTACCAAAACAGACATGCTTGTAGATGTGAAATTGGAATTCAATATTGTTGCTGACTTATTTGACCATCGAAAGAGAAAATTTATTGTGAAATTTTATAAGCTATGTTTTAATTTAATGATAATTGGTGAACGTGAGGTTGCCTGCCCTATAATGTTTTTATTTGAGGTCATGACAACAATTGGAATAGATATAATATGTGAAGTATGGAAAGTATTTGTCAATAAATAGTGCTTTTTCTAGTCATAATGACAAATCAAATCTTATTTTGAAATAAGTATAAGTAATTACCCATGAGGATGGGTTCTGTGCGACAATATGCAATTGGAGAAGGAATTAAATGACAGTGTGGTCCTTATATGAACTTTATGAAGAGCATGTGCTTATACTGATAGGGGGTGAACAGTATAAGATAAAACTTTTTGCTTTTTAATCAATATGATACCATCAAAAATATTAAAGCAATAAATATCACACAAAGCATCACACACATGAGAGACATGATTTAACATGGTTCACCCAATGTGGGCTACTCCACGGAGAAAATATTCCTTATAAAATTTTCTCAAATAAATTCTCTTGGGAATCCTTTTCCTATTACAATGTTTATGGACCTTTGTCCAAAGGAGATACCAATCCCCTAATAAAGTTCGTGGATATCTATCCACTGGAGAACTCCTTTCTCCTATACTCTAGCTGGTGATATTCTAGAAGAACTGTTGCCCCCACTGCTTTGGATAATGGATCTCTATCCACTGAAGACTCTTGTCCACTGGAGAGTGTTGTCCTCTATACTCTATCACCTCCAAAGCTATATCTCAAATATGCACTAAATATAGTCCTTCGGTCTAGCACAAATTTGCTCAATATATGTCTCTAGTTTGACACAAACCTGTCCTCAAATATACACCAAAATTTATCCTCAAATCTATCCTCAATATCTATTCTCAAATCTGTATTGTAAGCTTCCACAAAAGCTCACACAAATTTGTCCACAAGTCTTATCTAAGACTTGCCTCAAATTTTCTCAACAAGTCCTCACTATAACTTGTCCAATACGTTCAATAATATTTGTCCTTAGATCTGTATTGTAAGCTTCCACAAAAGATTACTCAAATTTGTCCACAAGTCTTCTCTAAGACTTACCTCAAATATTCTCAATAATTCCTTACTAGAACTTATCAAATCTCATAGAAACATATAGAGAATTGTTAGAGACTCAATATGCTTTATACTCATAAACATTCAATATTTTCCTTAAATCAGTTTAGGATATAGAACAATTTATTTCACAAAACTTGAACCAACACTTCAACACATCCACTTGACTAGACTCAACCAAGTCTACTCAACCACTCACTCAATGAATTTAATCCTCTCACAAACCCTAGTCCAAGCATATGAACACTCACTCACTTATTTCCAACAATGCTTATCAAACAAACTCACATAACAATTATACTCATGATATTTTCAAACCCTAGTTCAATTTCTTCACTCAACCAATCACTTCAACAACAATGCTTATCTGAAAATCTCACATAACAACGATACTCATGATATTTGCAAACCCTAGTTCAAGTTCTTCATTCAACCAATTACTTCAACAACCCTAGTTATAAAACAAGTTTTTTTTTTAAAGCAAAAAATCCCTTACGAGGTCGCCTTGGTCTGAGAGACACAAACAGGGGGTTCTACATCGTCAAAGTCACCCGGGAGTCGCACCCTACCCTGCCCGTACCAACATTATCAATTGGATTTTGGATACCCAATTCAGCTTTTTGGTAGGGTGGAGATTCCTAGGACCTCCCTTGGAGGATTGCCCTCTCCTCTCCAACTCACCTACAACACCTGGGTATAAAACAAGGTTACTCTCCTTAACCTCTATTCCATAAAATCTTGAAGCATTAATTCAAAACACACTCAACGATGCTTACCAACCAATCCTTTTCACTCCAACTTAGAATTCACAACACTCAACAAACACTTACTGGAAAGATGTGCCCATACCTTTTTGATTGATGAAGAAGTGTCTTCAAAACCTTCCACAAAATAGCCAAACCTTCTTGTGCCAATTCAAGTTTAGATAACAAAAATTTTATCTCAAAAATATTCATAAGGATATTCTTCTTGATCAAACGGTACAATAAAATCTAATCCAAATTTTACACCTTATAACTCCCTCTAAATTTATAACCACTCACAAATATCAAGGATATAACACTTTACCACTTAAATGCCCCTTACAAAAATTAAGCACATAAAATAATTATAACTCCCCTTAAAACCTTATAAAATAAAATTATTTTAAACTTTAGGGCATAACTTTATTTCTCCAAAAATTTTGGCGCTAACTCAAAAAGGGCATACCTTTTTTTTTTCCCCAAAAGGGAGTTCGACGGGTTTCGAACCGTCCTCTCCCAACCGCCAAGTGCCTTAGTGCTTTGGTGCCCACCACATGGGATATAGGCACCCACAAGAAGGAAGGGAAGCTTCCTTACTATTATCTCCTTCGTCCATCGTCGACACTTCCGAAAGAAACTCCCATGGATTTGAACCTCTGCCACTTTCTGCCCTTAGCACTTTAATTCTACCACAGTTTCCAATTGCGCTAACCATGATTGGTGACCAAGGCACCTTCCTTGGTGGGTGTTATTCTTTCACCTGCCACTTGGAACTTTCAAATCCAATGAAAACCCTCTTCCTTTCGCAAATGATTCGCACGTTTTTCTTTCGCATGCCACACAATTAATTCAAATGCATGTTAGACTTTAGGCTAAGGAGGAGGACTCTCTTTTATACACGCTTTGCCATATGACTCCCACGTCGATGCTTGATGGTCAATTTTGAAAATTCAAATTTCGACTTTAATAACCCACCTTAGAGTTACTAAAATAACCATAAATTAATATATAGTTAACATTAAAATTAATTAATAATTAATTTAAATAACTTATAAGTTTAGTAAATTAATTAATAAATTAATTTATAATAAAATTATATTAATTAATTTATAATTAACTTAAAATTCCCTGTATAATATTATAAAGAAATATTATAATAATATTTGCTTGGGATTCTTCTTTTCACCTTGGACCTCATCTTGACCTCCTGGAACCGGATTTGATCAACTGAAAATAGACTCTCCTTTTGCACTGACTAGGGAACCTGAAACTGATGTTGCCCACTCAAACTACCACTCACTAGTGCTGAAAGCTTGACATCAATGACCACTCACTCTTGACATCAATGACAACTTATCTACTCAAAATGTCCAACACTTTAGTGATATTAAATTTTATCTTTGAGTGAAAAATGATATTAGTGATTTAAAAATTTATAGATTAATCACTAAATTACTTGGGAAACGTTGGGAAAACATAAGTATGATATAATGTTCATTGGTTGTGTGTTAAGTGAAAGGCATAGTGACTTCCTAAATGCCCTTTGTAAGAATCTGATTGTGGTGGACGACGAAGAGTTTAGAAAAATAGACTGTGTTTGGAAGAATCCCAACTTGCCAAATTAAAGATTGAACTACCAATGTAATATGTAATTAGTAGGGCCCAATGGTTAACTAAGAAAACAACCAAATCATTATGCTTTACTTCATCATGTGATGGCAAATTGGTAGCTAAAGTTTTAAGACTATGTGATTTTGAAATTGAACTAATGTTTAGTAGACTCCAAAAATGAGCCTAAGTGCTTCTGTTAGTGAACTAAAGGATTGAGCTTGCTACCAAATCATATTAGAACTATGATAGAGGCTTAGATAAATGAAATATCTGATTAATATTCTCGGATGGGTTGAAATGAAAATTTAAGTAAGGTGAATCGTGACCTTACTAGAAGTGCTAAGAAAAAGTGCATTTGTTTTAGCACATAAATTTTTGGAGTTATATCTAAGTTTTATTTTGAAAATGAAGGGGGATTATAATAAAGAAATTTCTTCTATTGCTTAAGTGAGGAACTTAGTCTGAAAGTATGAATTTACCATGTAATTTTCAATTTGCTTAGAGGGTGTTACTTTGAAGTTTGGTTAATCTGTTCTTGAAAGAGAATGTTATGGCATACATGAATTGTTTAATATTGATTAAATAAAATATGTTGGGAACATATTTAAAAGTGTCACTTCTTCTATTTGGTTATTATGAATAGACTTACTCTAGGCAAATATCCTATTTTTCCTGGGCTTTTTGGAATTTCTTGTCTCTGCTTGGTGCCTGGAGGACCTCCAAGATATTTTTTGTGTCTTCATAAGGTCTTCTAGTAAGTCTTCTTGGGTGGTACTGTGTGGTTGAACAAACCCAGTTTTTCGGTGCAGTTTGGGGGGTTTCGTTCTTGCTCGATTTGGGGGACTAGTGGAACTCTTCCCTACAATTTTTTCTTTGGCCATGGGATGGGACCACATACTTTATTGCTTGTAGGTAAAATTCTGTGTTCCTCTCGAGATCTTGGAACTACTTTGGAGTGGGCTTCAGTTCATTCATTCTGCTTGTCAGAATGGTCTTTCACTGATTTTTCTAGTCTTGGGGGAGGTCCTGATTATTTTCAACTACGTGATTTCCATGATTTGTGGTTCATGGCTGGTGGTTTAGAGTTTCTAATAGATTCGTTTTGTTTTTTTTGCTTGCTGGGATGGTCATTCACTAGTTTTTCTATGCTTGGGGGAGGCCCCAATTATTCCTAGTTGAGTGATTTCCATTGTTTGTGGTTCATGGATGGAAATTCAAGGTTTTCAATGGATTTTTTTCTTTTGATATGCTTACTGGTATGGTTATTCACTAATTTTTGGGCTTGGGAAGGCCCTAATTTTATTATTCATACTTGAGTTATTCCCATGGCTAGCAGTTCAAGGCTCATGTCTAGGGGTTTCTAACAAATTTTTTCTCTTCCTTTTCTAGTCTTGGAGGGGACCATGTGCTACATTGTGTTGTAGAAGGGTTTCATGGATTTTCCTCTGGTGGTAGGGTTAGGGTTTCTTATAGATCTATGGGTACTTTATGGATGGTCCTACCTACAACTCTTTATGGTCTATTTGGAGGACATTTTTTTCCTGCAATGGAGGGCTTTTTGACATTGTGATGTGTTTGATCTTCTTCTTGTTTTAGGGGTGTCTTATTTATCAAGTTTTTTCTTTGGATTTGCTTCACCTTTCTTTGCTAGGAGATTGCATGGCCTATTGTGATCTCCTTCAGATATTCCATTTTTAGGAATGTGGATGACCCTACATGGACTATCTTTGTAGATTTGCTCAGTGTTGGTGTTCTTTGCTCAGTGTTGGTGTTCTTTGCTCAGTGCTGGTGTTCTTTGCTCAGTGATGGTGTTCTAACATTAGGCCCTGTGGAGTTTTCTATGTTTTAGACCTTCCAAAACTATGTTTTTTTACCTAGACAAGAAAACCTTTTTCAAAAAAAATATTTTCTAAGGAGGCTTTTGCGGATGGTCTAGTGTTGTTTTACGAATGGCCCTGGGCTGTTTTGCAGATGGAACTGTGATGGTTTTTAGATGGTCTTGTTTCTCTTGTGAATTATCTTGATTCATTTTCAGATGGTCCTATTTCTTTTATGGATGACCTTGCACTATATTGCTTCATTATTTTTTCTTCGGGCCTTCTAAATATATGAGGTTTTCTCCTGTGTGGGAAAACCCTTCTCATATTTGTGTCTAACTATGAGGTTTTCTCCTGTGCAAAAAAATCCTTTTCAATTTTGTGTGTAACTATGATATTTTCTTTGCTACCCCTATGAGGGCTTCTCTTCTCTACCCATGTGGCTTCCTCTCTTGCTCTTGCGTGGGATTCTCTTTTTTTGTTTTAGCTATTTTTATCCATTAGACCCTTGAGGGCTTGTTTCTTTGACTATTTTTCGGTTGGAAAATCTTCTCCCAACCTTTATATTTTTGTAAAAGGTTACGGGATCCTTTCAAAACCCCTCTTACCAATCAAAAAAATTATGAATAGACTTACCAAGCTAAGTTGGGTAGATATTTTATGGAAAGCCCAAAACATTGGATTAAAGCAAAAGAAGTATAGCTACCCATAGCTTTATTGGAAAAAGATGATTATGAGACTTTTTGAACTCATAGACTTGGAAAGATGTAACTTGAAAACCAAGTTAAAGATAGAAGTAATCCTTACAAGTAAGGACTTGGTCACAGTATTAAGCCCAACTTGGAATTTGGGTGAAAATGGAATAAATTATGTGAATCCTTTTATTGGACCCAAATTGGAGTCTTAGTGACGAATGCTAGCTATAATTGCAACTAAATTCTTGGTCTAACTCATCGGGAAGGATGAGAAAACTACTTGATGTGCGGGTATGCACACAATAAGTCTTAAGGTTAAATAGTAAATTTGACCTTACTCTAGTAAAGATACTGACCTTATTCATTAGGAAAGATGATTAAGATATTGATATACCCAATGTTGTTGAGGTTTGGGTATTGCACAGAGCAAGTCTCGAAGCAATTTTAGTCTAATAGAATTGTTCTGGATAAATTACTTAGTTAGATCTAGTAACGAGGGGTAGTATGGGACACCATCTCTAGGTTGCTATCGGGTAGTACTGTGATAAGTACCATGTTCAACCATAAATATTTGGTATGGGATAAACATTTGTGAGTCACAATGGGCATGTGTGATGAAGTCCAAGGTTAGGGTATTGACATGGCTCTAGCTGACTCTTGGTAGGGGATAATCAACTAGACATGAGGTATATGTATGATGATCCCTTGCATATTAAAGTTTGAATAAGTCAACCAGTTAGGTCATGGATTCACAAATATTGAACAAGTCAACCAGTTAGGTCATGGGTTCATAACAAGTCAACCAATTAGATCATGGGTTCACAAATACTAAGGGATGGGGAAAGAAAGCATCCTCCTCTAGGTGTTATGGGCCCTAGAGGATAACCCCAGCCATGGATTGACCCATATACCATAACCAGAGGTCGATAAATAAGATAAGTTGATTCCACAGAATGGCACCTCTATGATATTTGGATAATCTTGTCCACTTGGGTGGTTGTCTGCAGTAGTCTTGAACCCAAAAGTGGTTTGATATGCCTGTATTGATTAAAAATAATACTATTGATTCATTGGGTGAAACATAATTGCTATGTTGTGAACCTAAAAGCACAATCATATTTTGTTGTGAACATGAAAGCACTTTTTTAGACTAAAAAAAACTACCCTAAGGAAAAATGCTTGACTTATTTTTGTGGTACAACTAGGTGAGTAAACTTGGGTTGTGACTTATTTTTGTGGTACAACTAGGTGAGTAGACATGGTTTGTTACACTAAATTATTCTTTCTTACATGAAAATATGAATAACCTATAAATTAACAATCAACATGGCTCTACTTTAGAAATAGCTTATGAAGGTGGATACTAATTCTCTTCTCAAACTCATTTTTTAATCTATGAAAAATATTACTTTATGAAGAAATATGAAATTAGGGTCTAAAATGAACTTGTCAAAAAAATATGCAAACATATTTCTAATGGACTCCTATTTCCCTAGTTTTCTCCTCTTTTTGTACCTTGCACATGAAAAATAGTAAACCTTCCAATTGAGAAAAACCAACCACTATTTATGAAAGTTTTCAATTACCAAAATTTCTAACTTCTTATGTGCCCACAATATTTTTTCAACATTTAGAAGAAGGGAGATCATACCCCTTTTGAACTTCAAATTAGGCCAACTCCCTACTATCCTCACTAAACTAGTCTAATCTAATATAAGTATAAAAAGTAAATACAAAAAATGTATAAATGTAAATATTCGAAGGTTAGGATATGAGATACTAAAGCAAATTACATAAAAGTAAATATGGTCATAGCCATAGCAAGGATAGGGTGTGATCAATCAACACATGAGAAAATCAATAATAACTAAGTATTCATAAGCATTTAAAATGGAAATCACAAGGAATGAGAAGAGAACAAAATGGCAGTGTCATAATTATCACACAAGTCACAATTGAAAGGATTAGTGCCATTATTAAAAAGCAAAAGTCTTACACAATCTCTTACTATTTCCAAAATGAAAACAATTATAGTGTGGATATCATAAAAAACTCTAATTCTAACAAGTCCAAAATATGTTTACAATGGAGCCTATGGCTCCTATTTATAACAAGGATTCACCACTAAGTTACCTTGGGTAAGAAATTCTTACTCCTAGTAAGATTAATAATTTGGGGGCATATTTACTAAAATGAAACACCTTGATGAGGACATATAGGACTTTGGGCATATTGTTATTCACGTGAGATTTCGCTCACAATTTAGTTGTTAGTTTGTTAATTTGTTAGCTCAAGTTAGCTAACTATTGTATTTTTGTTTTGCATTTTATGCTATTTAAGCATGTATAAATAAAGGAAATATCATCTTGGATGTGATTCCCATATCAGTTGGTATCAGAGCCTCGTGGCTCTTGACATGTGAGGGGGAATTTCCACAATGGAAATTCCCCCTCCCTCTTCCATAATTTTTATTCTACAGATATAATGGTTACTTTCCAAATCGATTCGATGGGTAGTACATTGATTTTACCTCTTGCATTCTCGATTGTAGGTAATGGTATCGTATTGATCTCAATCCTATCTTTAGAATTTCAAGTGGCAATTGAAACCTTACACTATTCAAGTACTGAAGTAATCAATACTAGATATTGTTATCCCTGTTAATGAGGATTTCATATGTTGTGGGGGTCATCTTTTCTCTTAATGGATGTCAAACACGTTCAAATGTGTCCAACAATTTTTGTTATGTACAAGAAATTTGTTATGCATCTAGATCTATGGTGGTAAGGTGTACATCCTTGAAAGGTAGAGAATCAAGGGTCTAAATTAAATAAACACCAAATAGAATCATGTATACCATCACATTGTCACTATGTATCATTGAAGTAAATGATAGGCAACTAGGATGAAACAAAATCAAGGATCCTTCAAACACAGGTGGTGTGGAGGTAATATTACGGTACACATAGGGGGTTGCACCAATCAAAATGTTTTCTCACATCAAGAAACATTGCTTAGTTATTGGTGGGCATCTTGAATATCTACCAAATATATAGTGTAGGATAATGAGAGGGTTAAAAAAACCTTTGATCTAGATTTTTGGCTCTGTGTCTGAATTCGAGTGTCTATCACACATCAATTCCAATAAGGTGGTCTGTGCCTCACATCCAACAAATGTGGATGTAAACTGGCCCTATCAACCAAAGATATGAGAAGTGATATTTCGACCAAGGTGGCATAATATAGTGGACAAGTAAATCAATTTTAGGTCCAACAGAATGGATGTTGGAGTAGAAAGTATGTGGATGTGTTGTATGGCTATGCACGGGTGACTTGCCATGTCATTAATATGGTATTTGGATGCTTGGCATCTTCCTTCCACACTAAGGGTTGAATCCTCTTAATTGAAGTGTGGCGATGTGGGGAAACACTAGAGTGGAGCACCTCTAGTGGGTTGAAGTCCCTGACAGAAAAAAAAATTAAAAAATATATATATATTAGGGTTCTTCCACAAGACATAGTTTTGAATCGTTGTAGCACCAGTCACAGTCCCCCTTTGATCCATGAGCCACACGACTACCTTTTTTATGCTTGAGTCACTTACAAAGGGATAATATGTCATGTCATCTCATTGCTACTAAGTGGCTATTTTCTTGACTTTGAGCAGTTCCAAAATGACACATTATCGCACGCAAGGCCTTTATAAGTGTGTCCATTGGAATGTAGATGATCTATCAGTACATGGCATATGGTTTATGCACGAGTAGCTTACACACTATGGAGGCGTGGTGTTTGGTGGCACACCGCTCGACCTTGTTGTGGCCATGGAAGAAGAATTATGGTTGAGCTTGGTGCTCATTTTCATTTAAAAAAAAATGATTCCAATAATCATTAATTTTTAATTACTTTGAGCATCTTAGATAATTAATTATTTTGAAAAATAATTAATTACTTTTAAAACCATTGTATTAAGGTGTGAAATATTATGTTTTTTTTCCACTTGCAATTGTGGAATTGTAATAAGATCTATTGGATCTTTGAGGAGTTAAATTACTCTTCTTATTTGGGTTTTTGAAACCTTTGTATTAGTCCTATTGTGGACTTTATTTTTGGCTCAAAGCTATTTGTGAGATTTGTAAACTTTTTTCGTCAAGAATTTTTAATGGAGTGCATTATCGGTGGTACCCGATGCTCTTCAATACAAGTGAACCTCGTAAGCAGTAATCTCCCCTAGAAAACTTTGCGGTTGCAGCGACTGGTTATCCATGCAATCCAATAAGATGGGAAGATTACCATAAGGACACTTGGAGGATTTGTGCCTTTGTTATTCTCTTGTTGCAATTTACCCTTGTGAAGATCATGAGGTGATAGAGGGTGTGAATATTATCCCTGCACCGAATGCATTAGGAAATTTTTAGGTGACTAGTATTGTTTGCTAGTGTACCAGATCCTAGGGTATTTTTTGTGTGAAATTTGGTTTAGGATGCCAACCACAACATAATTTATGTGCAGTTCCTGATGTGACAGGTGATTGCACGAATATTTTGAGCTTCATTGTGCAAAGTAAGCAACATTTTGAGAAATAATAAAATATCCCATTGAGCATAGTTTCCTTGGGTACTCCCTTTGTAGGATCCATATTGATTCCTTGGTGGTGATGGTTGCAAAACCCTCCAAGGGTCTTCATTTTCTTTAGTAGTTCGAGGACTGCATTTTTGGCACTTGTACACTCCTACATTCGCTCCCATTTTCTTGTGAAAGCATTGGATTCCAATGCTTATATGGTTGGGAGGAATGATGAGGACATCTAGGACTTTGGGCATATTATTATTCACATGAGATTTCACTCACGATTTGGTTGTTAGTTTTTTAATTTTTTAGCTCAAGTTAGCTAACTATTGTATTTCTGTTTTGCATTTAATGCTATTTAAGCATGTATGAATAAAGGAAATACAATATTGGATGTGATTCCCACATCATAGCTCTAAATGTTACATGCCTCTAAATGCCTCATTCACAAGCTTAGAATCCTTCTAAATAGGTCATGGCACCACAAAAAGACAAAAAGTCACTTTCTAAGAGATTTTACTTGGCATATGTACACACTTGTCTTGCTTGGTACACTAATGAGCAATTCACTAAAGGGAAGGGAGAAGATTATTTCAATGTTTGGAACAAATCTCAACATTTGGGAACAAATTGCATCTTTTAGGACAACCATATTTTGCAAATTTTGTAATCTGTGTTGTTTTACATTATTGCTTGTGGGCTTGAAAAAATAATTTTCATTGTATTTCATGGCTAGTTTCATGGACAAATTAGAAGGTAGTAACCAAGCTACTACACTTCTAGTGACTTCTTGGAGTGCAAATATGGATTGACAAGAGATCCCAAGTCATTTATTGGACACAAAGTCAAAATTAAGCACACCACATAACAAAATTGTAAAATAATGGATGACATTTGTCTAGCTTTGGGGTAATGGGTTCAAAACTACTTGCTAATTGGTGTCTAATGGAACATATAGAGCATCCAACATTTTGGTATCCAAAATCAACTCCTCATAGTTATCCCTCAAGATATTATCTTCTTAATCCTTTTTAGTTTCTAGATTTCCCCAATAGAATTTCCAAAGAACACAAGCTTATACTGAGAGGGGGGTGAACAGTATAAGACCACTTTTTACTTTTCTTTTCAATTCAATATTATGCAGTGTATAGATAGCAGTATCAATAGCAGTAATCAAAGCAATGCACAGAACACCATACACAATAGAGACACAAATTTTAACGTGGTTCACCCAATGTGGGCTACCTCCATAGAGAAAATATTTCTTCTAAATATTTCTCAAATAATATCTTGGGAATCCTTCCCAATTACAATGTTTATGGACCTCTGTCCAAAGGAGATGTTGATCCCCTAAATCTCAAGTTCGTGGATCTCTTCCATAGGAGAACTCTTTCCCCTTCAACTCTGGCTAGTGATCTTCTAGAAGACTCTGTCTCTCTGCTGCACTGACTGGTGGATCTCTCTCCACTTGAAGACTCCTCACTCAGAAGATCTATCTTCAATTGTCCTGGTTGTTGGATCTCTATCCACTGAGACTCTGTCCTCTATACTCTATCACCTCCAAAGCTCTATCAATAGGTTCACTCAGAACCTTCTCAAATATGCTCAATAGGTTCACTCAGAACCTGCTCAAATCTGCTCAATAGGTCCACACAGAACCTGCTCAAATATTCTCAATAGGTCCACATAGAACCTGCTCAAATATTCTCAATAGGTCCACTTAGAACCTGCTCAAATCTGCTCAATAGGTCCACTAGAACCTTCTCAAATATGCTCAATAGGTTCACTAGAACTCTCAAATCTCTCAATAGGTCCTTCTCAAACTGTCCAAATCTGCTCAACAAGTTCACTTAGAACTTGTCCAAATATGCTCAATAAGTCCTCTCTAGGACTTGCTCAAATCTGCATTGCAAGCTTCCACAAAAGCTTACACAAAATCAGTCCACAAGCCTTCTCAAAGACTTGCCTCAAATCTGCTTAACAAGTCCACATAGAACTTGTTCAATCTCATAGAATCATAAAGAGAATTGTTAGAGACTCAATATGTTCTATACTCAAAGCTCAATCTCAACTCAAATCAATCTCATAGAAGCATAAAGAGAATTGTTAGAGACTCAATATGTTCTATACTCAAATCCCAATCTCAACTCAAATCAATATCATAGAAGCATAAAGAGAATTGTTAGAGACTCAATATGTTCTATACTCAAATCTCAACTCAAATCAGAATATAGAAAAGTTTGTTTCATGGAACTTGAACAACCACTTCACACAAACACTTGACTAGGCTCAATCAACTCTACTCAACCAATCACCTCAAGGAACAACCCTTTCTCACAAACCCTAGTCCAAGCATGTATCAACCAACTCAAAATGTTTCCAACAATGCTCAACCACAAATCTCACATAACAATGATACTCATGTTCTTTTCTAACTCAAGTTCAAGTTCTTTGCATAACCAATTGGCTTCAACAACAATGCTTATAAAACAAGGTTTAATCACAACTCTCAATCCATAAAACCTTGAAGCATTAAACCAACCACTTTCGAAAAGGAAACCACAATCAATCCTTTTCTCTCCAATGATATTTTCAGAAATCAATCACCCAAACAAGTCAATGGAGAATATTGCCCATACCTTTTTGATGCCAAGTAGTTGTCCACAAAATCTGTCAAACTCAACACACTTTCAAATATTTCCTTATCAACCACAAGGAGGTTAGAGGACTTGAGTAATATCACAACAATAAAAATAATATCCCAATAACACCTTATTACTCCTACTCAATAAAATTCACCATGTCCTCTCATGAAAGAAATAATCCCCTTTGAAAAAGAATAAATCAAACTCACTTTTGAACCTCTTTTACAAAACTAGAAATATCTCTTTACACACACCTTATTTCTCCTTCTAAGCAAGTTAATCAAATAGCCCTTGAAAAATTCTTTCCAACGATATATAATATGCTACCCTTCCAAAAATAAAACCATCAAAAATTTCCCAATTTTCTAGGGCATAACATAACCCTTATTTCTCCTTAAGGCTATTTAACAAAAATTAAAACATAAAAAATTAACTTGCCTTTGCCTCTCGGAGGGATTCGATCCCTTGACGTCCTCCTTCCCAATGCCTTAGCCACAACCAAGCCATCATTGGGCCACATGCCCTCACATGCCTAAAAAGGCATGACCAACATCAAATACCTCACAAACCAACGCTTTCCAAAATAATCAAAACGCGCTTCGAGCGCTTTGTCCTTGCAAGAAAACCTCAAGCGAATCGAACGCGGACCTCCTCTCTCTTGCCAAGCCAACACACCACTAAGCCACGCTGGCCTATGTGCTCAACAACTCCGCACGATCTCCGCTTCCACTTTTCGTAAATCGTCAAGCCTTTAAGAATCACAAGCCTTTTCGCATGCGCTCAATGAAAATGCAAGGGTAAGTGATTAATGTCTTTGATGGCATTATATATAATGCCCTTGTCTTCTTATGCAATCACGTCGGTGCTTCGAATAAATTCGATGTCGGCGTGGTTTTAATTTATAATATATTTAAATTTAAATTTAAATTTAAATATTATAAATTAAAACAAACCAACCTTAGGTTTTAGTTTAAATAAACCTTGGAGCCTTGTCTTAATGCACAACCTTGGCGAAATCAAATATTATTTATAAAATTTAAATTCCTTGTGAATTTAAATAATTTATAAATAATTATTAAACCTCCTTTTTAACTTTTGCAATAACCCATCTTGGGTTTTTATGGACCAATCGCTTAACCTGTGCTCCCATTAATATTAAAATATTATGGAGCCTTTTTCCTTTCACTTTTGCATCGATGAAGCTTTTTCCTGGATGAATGTGACAACCTTGAATGACTTTATTTCTTGTCGAATTCTTTGATAAGAGTGATAACTCTATCAGGTGACATCAATGACAACTTTGACTTAGAGGACTCAAAATGTCCAACAATCTCCCCCTTTGTCATTGATGGCAACCCATATCCTTTTATTGAAACCTGACCTTCTTTTTGCTCCCCCTGGGACTTTGCTCCCCCTAGCTCAATGCTCTCTCAAATATCAAGTCTCTCCCCATATCAAATCTCTCCCCAACATACACAAATCTCTCCCCTTTGACATCAATGGCAAAGGGTCACCTTTGGGGCTTGGGGCTAAGAATGAGCCTCTTAGCTTAGCCCCTCCCCCACCACCTCATGGGGTGGTTAATTCTGGGGTGGGAGTATTTCTACTCCCTGAAAGCACTGCTCTTTATCTTTATCTTTCTCTCTTCTTTTCTGAGTCTTCTGAATCCTCTCACTATTTCTTTCCAAGTCATCATCCCTGTTCCTGTCATCACTTCTGTTCCTATTCCTGTTCTTGTTCTCATCCATGTTCCTATTCTTGTTCTGTTCCTATTCTTGTTCTCATCCATGTTCCTATTCTTGTTCTTGTTCCTATTCCTGTTCCTGTTCCTATTCTCATCCATGTTCTTATTCTTTTTTGGGTGTCTGTTCTTGTTCTTTCTATTCATGTTCATATTCTTGTTCCTGTTCATATTCCTGTTCCTGTTCATGCTTGATTTTGGAATATTTTCTCTACACCATCTTGCTATGTGACCATCATTATTGCACTTATAACACTTAATGTTATTATTCCTTGGAGGTGCAACTATCTTAGGACTTCTTCTAGTGAGGCCATATCCTCTTCTGTCATGAACCCTGCAATTCATTGCCTTGTGACCAAACTCATTGCATGAGTAGCAATATCCTTGGAAAAGTTATCCTTTCCCATAATCCTGTCTTTCATGTGTCCTGCACTATGAAGCCATGTGCCCAAACCTGTGACATGAAAAACATCTTCCATTGAAGAAACCTTGTCTTGACCTCATTGGTCTTCTAGTTCCTCTTGACCTATTCTGATTGTTGTTCCATCTGAATCTTCTTTGCCCATTGTCCCTGTTCCTGTTGGACTCACTACAATCTGACTCATCCTTAGGAGTTTCACTTTCACTTCCACTCTCATCTAAGAAACCCTCTTCTGAAGTATCCTCTTCTTCTAAAGTGTCTTCGAACTGGTAGTTAACTTATCTTCTTGAACTTGTTTGCTTCCAAGACCTATCTTGTTTGTTGCTCTTCTTTGTATCTTGACTATTTTATCCACACTCTTTGCACTGTTTACATACTTGTATAGCTTATTCTTGGAATCCTCTAAATCTTCCTTTAGTAGGGCCACTTCTTGTGTTAACTTTTCACATTCCAAGATCTTTGCTTCTAACTTATCTTTGAACTTGCTTGCCTTAGCCTTTGACTTTTCTAGATCCTCTATGAGCAATAATATTTCTTCATCACATTCTTGAAACTGACTTTCAAGCTTAGAGTGTTGCTTTCTTACCTTCTTTACTGTGTCAAGGGCATAGATAAGTTCTCCCTTGAGATCATAGCCATTCTCTATTGAATAATCCTCTATTTTTTTACCTTTGTCCATATCATTTCTTTCTTTTGGCTTGTCTTCTATAGGATCACTCACTTCATCTTCTAATGCCATTAGAAGATTTTCATCTGGTCTATCAAGTGCATCTTCAAAATCATCATCACTGAAACTATAACCATCCCTTGTGCAATCATCTTCAAGATGTCCAAATCTACCACATCTAAAACACTTGAGAATAACTGGAGTCTTTCTCTTAACTGGTTCTTTCTCTTCAACCATAAATAGGACTTCATCTCTATCATTGTCTGAAAAACTAGCATCACTATCAATTGAGTACTTACTTGCATTATCCGCATAGTAGCTTCTCTTTTGCCTTTGGAAGAACTTCTTCCCTTGTCTGTTTTGTCCATCCTTGCTTTTCTTCTGGTACCTGTGTCTTTCTGATTCCCTGTACCTATGATCCTATTTTTCTTCATCATTGTTGCTCTTTGGTTCTTTGCACTCTGTTGCATAATGTCCATACTTTCCACAATTGAAACACTTAATAGATCTTAGATCTATAGGTCTTCTGGAACCTTTATCTCTTCTACCATAATTTGCTTCTTCATCACTAGATGACTCACTGCTTGATTCTATCTTCTTACCCTTTTTATTTTTGTCCACTTTGAATGCAACTTCTTTCGAAGGAATAGGATCTTTTGTTCTTATCTCAAAAGTAGTAAGCATGCCAAGCAAAGAATTCCTTGTCAAAGAATCACTATCAATTGATGTTTCTATAGCAGAAACCTTTTCACTGTACCTTTTTGGAAGAGTTCTCAAGATCTTATCACAAGCATCAGATTCATCAACCTTCATTCCAAGACCTTTCATCTCATGTATAAGTTCGTCAACCTTGTTGAGATAGTCATGAATGTTTTCATCATCCCTCATTCTTAGGTTCTTAAATTCTCCTTTGAGATTTTTGATCTTAGCTTTCTTGACACTTTTATCACCTTCATATATGGTATGCAATAGTTCCCACATGTCTTTTGTTGTTGTACATTCCATAACCTTCATAGATTCTGATCTACGCAACCCTTTTATAATTGCATTCATAGCTCTTGAATTTGCATGCATTAGAAGCTTACCTTCCTTATCTGTAGGAGGATTGGCTGTTGAATCATATCCAAATTCCACTACATCCCAAACTTCATTGCCAAGTGCCATCAGGTGAAATCTCATCAGCACACACCAATACAAGAAGTCACTTCCATCAAATATTGGTACTACATTATTGAAGGACCCATATTTTTTATCCTTTTGATCCATTGTGTTCTTAGACCACTTTTCCTTCAAGCTATCAAACTCTTCTGAAGGAACCCACTCTAATACCAATTGAAGAACACAAGCTTATATTGAGAGGGGGGTGAATAGTATAAGACCACTTTTTACTTTTCTTTTCAATTCAATATTATGTAGTGTATAGATAGCAGTATCAATAGCAGTAATCAAAGCAATGCACATAACACCATACACAATAGAGACACAGATTTTAATGTGGTTCACCCAATGTGGGCTACCTCCACAGAGAAAATATTTCTTCTAAATATTTCTCAAATAATATCTTGGGAATCCTTCCCAATTACAATGTTTATGGACCTCTGTCCAAAGGAGATGTTGATCCCCTAAATCTCAAGTTCATGGATCTCTTCCATAGGAGAACTCTTTCCCCTTCAACTCTAGCTAGTGATCTTCTAGAAGACTCTGTCTCTCTACTACACTAACTGGTGGATCTCTCTCCACTTGAAGACTCCTCACTCAGAATATTTATCTTCAATTGTCCTGGCTACTGGATCTCTATCCACTGAGACTCTATCCTCTATACTCTATCACCTCCAAAGCTCTATCAATAGGTTCACTTATAACCTTCTTAAATCTGCTCAATAGGTTCACTCAGAACCTACTCAAATCTTCTCAATAGGTCCACATAGAACCTGCTCAAATCTGCTCAATAGGTCCACATAAACTACTCAAATTCTCAATAGGTCCACATAGAACCTACTCAAATATGCTCAATAGGTCCACTCAGAACCTGCTCAAATCTGCTCAATAGGTCCACTCAGAACCTGCTCAAATCTTCTCAATAGGTCCACTTAGAACCTATCCAAATCTGCTCAACAAGTCCACTCAGAACTTGTCCAAATATGCTCAATAGGTCCACATAGAACTTGTCCAAATATGCTCAATAAGTTCACTCAGAACTTGTTCAAATCTTCTCAATAAGTCCTCTCTAGGACTTGCTCAAATCTGCATTGCAAGCTTCCACAAAAGCTTACACAAAATCAGTCCACAAGCCTTCTCAAAGACTTACCTCAAATCTGCTTAACAAGTCCACACAAAACTTGTTCAATCTCATAGAATCATAAAGAGAATTGTTAGAGACTCAATATGTTCTATACTCAAAGCTCAATCTCAACTCAAATCAATCTCATAGAAGCATAAAGAGAATTTTTAGAGACTCAATATGTTCTATACTCAAATCCCAATCTCAACTCAAATCAATCTCATAGAAGCATAGAGAGAATTGTTAGAGACTCAATATGTTCTATACTCAAATCTCAACTCAAATCAGAATATAGAAAAGTTTATTTCATGGAACTTGAACAACCACTTCACACAAACACTTGACTAGGCTCAATCAACTCTACTCAACCAATCACCTCAAGGAACAACCCTTTCTCACAAACCCTAGTCCAAGCATGTATCAACCAACTCAAAATATTTCCAACAATGCTCAACCACAAATCTCACATAACAATGATACTCATGTTCTTTTCTAACTCAAGTTCAAGTTCTTTGCATAACCAATTGGCTTCAACAACAATGCTTATAAAACAAGGTTTAATCACAACTCTCAATCCAGAAAACCTTGAAGCATTAAACCAACCACTTTCTAAAAGGAAACCACAATCAATCCTTTTCTCTCCAATGATATTTTTATAAATCAATCACCCAAACAAGTCAATGGAGAATATTGCCCATACCTTTTTGATGCCAAGTAGTTGTCCACAAAATCTATCAAACTCAACACACTTTCAAATATTTCCTTATCAACCACAAGGAGGTTAGAGGACTTGAGTAATATCACAACAATAAAAATAATATCCCAATAACACCTTATTACTCCTACTCAATAAAATTCACCATGTCCTCTCATGAAAGAAATAATCCCCTTTGAAAAAGAATAAATCAAACTCACTTTTGAACCTCTTTTACAAAACCAGAAATATCTCTTTACACACACCTTATTTCTCCTTCTAAGAAAGTTAATCAAATAGCCCTTGAAAAATGCTTTCCAATGATATATAATATGCTACCCTTCCAAAAATAAAACCATCAAAAATTTCCCAATTTTCTAGGGCATAACATAACCCTTATTTCTCCTTAAGGCTATTTAACAAAAATTAAAACATAAAAAATTAACTTGCCTTTGCCTCTCGGAGGGATTCGATCCCCCGACGTCCTCCTTCCCAATACCTTAGCCATAACCAAGCCATCATTGGGCCACGCGCCCTCACGTGCCTAAAAAGGCATGACCAACATCAAATACCTCACAAACCAACGCTTTCCAAAATAATCAAAATGCGCTTCGAGCGCTTTGTCCTTGCAAGAAAACCTCAAGCGAATCAAATATGGGACCTCCTCTCTCTTGCCAAGCCAACACACCACTAAGCCACGCTGGCCTATGTGCTCAACAACTCCGCACGTTCTCTGCTTCCACTTTTCATAAATCATCAAGCCTTTAAGAATCACAAGCCTTTTCGCATGCGCTCAACAAAAATGCAAGGGTAAGTGATTAATGTCTTTGATGGCATTATATATAATGCCCTTGTCTTCTTATGCAATCACGTCGGCGCTTCGAATAAATTCGACGTCGGCGTGGTTTTAATTTATAATATATTTAAATTTAAATTTAAATTTAAATATTATAAATTAAAACAAACCAACCTTAGGTTTTAGTTTAAATAAACCTTGGAGCCTTGTCTTAATGCACAACCTTGGCGAAATCAAATATTATTTATAAAATTTAAATTCCTTGTGAATTTAAATAATTTATAAATAATTATTAAACCTCCTTTTTAACTTTTGCAATAACCCATCTTGGGTTTTTATGGACCAATCGCTTAACTTGTGCTCCCATTAATATTAAAATATTATGGAGCCTTTTTCCTTTCACTTTTGCACTGATGAAGCTTTTTCTTGGATGAATGTGACAACCTTGAATGACTTTATTTCTTGCCGAATTCTTTGATAAGAGTGATAACTCTATCAGGTGACATCAATGACAACTTTGACTTAGAGGACTCAAAATGTCCAACACTTTCTAGTTCAAATATATTTCTAAGGCATTAGATATAGAACTATCAATTGGCCTCTCTACTTTGAATTTCTCTTTGTTAATGACCCTTGAGACTCTTCTGACATACAAAGTTATCCTTGATTGAGGAACATCCCAAGAAATTGTTCTCTTATTTCTCATTCTCTCAATGTTCATTTTGATAGCATCATAGGTGACTTTACATCCTTAGAGCTTCCCTTGCTTGTAGAGTATATCCTTTAACTATATAATTACCATCTTCTTATTTGTCCTACCGATCTACTTCATCCATTCATTTTTTGGGAGTATTTTAGTGTAACTTGCCTTGGATATTAGCACATATTCTACTTGATATATTACCATTGAAGTTTGGCTAAGTAATGTCTCACATTCATTAAGATATGCATGAATTAGCACATGCAATATTAGAATGTTCTTGGTCCAAAGGGGACTTGACTTGCTCTGCTATCAACCTCTTGAATTTTATATTCAACATTCATTTCTTCCTTTACCACTACTTATCTTCTCATATCACTATATTTTTCTTTTAAAACCTTCAACTAGTATTGCAACTATATAATTTGATTTTATTTTCTTCAACCAATTTTATTGATGCTTACACGCTATCCTCGGATTGCTTCTATATTTTTTAGTCTCACTAGTTGCTTGCATGCATTTGGTAGTCATGGATTATTACACCTATTTTATTAATAGAATCATCTCGAAGGGGATGATCCTTGGTAGGCCTAGAGTTGACATCTATGCAATGTGGTTAGTTGAATTTATTGTTAGTCCACTTGGATCCATTGAAAGTACCTTGACAACCAATAACTTCATTCCCTTCTTTTCCTAGCACAAATTGGTGAATCATAGTAGTAGGTATTGGAGCTTTTATCATTGGCATTGTCTTAATCAATATACTTTCTTACCTCTTGCATGATGTTTGATATTTCCTCTATATCCTTCCTTTGAGGGTATTTTTATTATTTGGTGAAGGAATGAATGTTTAACACCAAGGGTGAGTTCTCCTCTAGAGTGTAGATAGTTTTGATGCTATTGGGGGAAGATTTCCATTGTACCTATAATGACTAGCGAACCAATGAGGGTGAGGATACCCATTTGACACAATGACATGGATTATGGTGTGAACCAAGTGGTGATGGATGATAATAGGGGTTAGGATGAAGACATGTGAGGTTACACAATGATACTTGTAATATGGGAAATGAAAAATGTGCATGGTGATAGGATAGTTGATGACTATAGAATTAATAATGATAAGATAAATCAAAGTGTTTTTGGTTATGATGAATGGAAAGCGTTAAATTGGTACATGAAAACCTAATAGTAACACTATGGATGTGCTCATTGAGCTAGGATGGGCATAGAAAAAAACTTAAGTGGATTTGAGAAGTAAGAATTAAAAAATAACAGGGGACAAAAAATAGTAATGGGAACTAGAAGAAACTATGGATGGAATTTAAGTCAAGAATGTTGTGTTAAAGGTGGTGGACGCAACTCATACTTCTTCTTGGTAATATTTTATTAATATGTGAACCTTCTTCTCTTTTAAAACCCTTATCTTTAGTTTTATTCACTATTTCTTAATTTTATTTTTATTTTGTTTACCCCCAAGTCATCAAATGTCTCATAGACTCATCCTCATTTTTATTTTTTATTATAGTTTCCAAGAATGAGCCACATTCACTAACTCCTATGTTGACTATCAATTTTATGGCTACATTGTTTGTGTTATGAACCTATTTTATCATCAACATAAATCATTCACCATTCACATAAATAAATTATCATATTCCTATACCAAGGATAGGAATATGGACACCTAGTGCATACAAACATGTTATGATGTAACCACTATTTTTATTATAAGTGGGAGCTAGTAATGATGTAACCATTAGTTTATTAGTAAGCGTTATTAGGGTTAAGGAAAATAAGAGTCTATATAAAGGAATGGGTGAAAAAAAATTATATTGAGTATTCTCTTGTAATAGTTTTGGCTCATGGAGTGGATTTCGAATAATTCCTTCTTTAAGGAGTAATTACTGGTGTTGCCCTACCTTAAGGGTATTATCAATCTTTGTCTCATAGTGTGGATTGTTATTATGAATAATTATGTATGAATTTATGATTTATTATTTTAGTATATGGTGAATGATTTATGCTAATGATAAAATAGGTTCATAATAGTTGGCAAGGCCTATCTCAAAATATACCCTTACCATTGATCTTAGATTCAACAAGGAAGAAGACTTTTACATATCTAAAAATGGCTTGGATCTTGGGCATCAACTTGTCATCATTATACTCTTGGGTTGACACCTCATTTTATTAGTTGCAAGAAAGAAACCATTAATCTTAGAGAGATTTTAAATCAATATTAGAAGAAGGGGATGAAAAGAGATGGAATTCTGAGTTTCTTTTATGATATTTCATTCAATCAAGATAAGGCTTTGTTTTTTTTTAAAACCAAAGAACCATGAGAAATAAAAATTTATAGAGTCAATCTTTGGTTGCATATGATCTCCTTGGGCTGGGAGGTCACTTCTTCACTTGTCTGCCATTTCCTCTACTGCTTCGAGGGTGTCCTTCCTGCACCTATGTTCTTGTACACCCCTGGGTATCTCCCTAGGTTTCCTACATTGCTTATGGGATGACTTTTGTTGCAGGTTTTTGTTTGGAACCTATTTTCAGCATTTTTCCAGTTGGGGTATGCCTTTTCTCCTGGTTGTTGTTTTTTGCTTTATTACATGAGGATTTTGTGGCCTGTGGAGATCCTCGGTTTGTTGATTCACTTTCTAGGCTTGTGCGGGATGCTCTTCTAGTGGTTTTCTGGCATCCCTGTTTGTTTCCTGCCCTTCCTTGGGTGGGATCTTCCTCCTCTGGTGGATCCTCTACTCCATATTGTTGTTAAGGGTGGTTTTTGTAAATCAGCTCTGGGTTTTCGATATTTTCCTTCCAAATTCTAGTTTTGGTCTACAACTTCTTTTTGGTCCTCCTTAGGCGAGATTGCCTTCTATCCTGCTTTTTCAAATCTAAAATTCTAATTTTTAGTTGAGGGTGGGATGGCCCTGCTTCTTTTTTCCATCCTTTTAGGCAGGAATATTCTATTTAAATTGCTTGTTTTTTGTATATTCAAATTGTAGTGGGTGGTATGGCCTTGTTTATTTTTTGAGCTGGGTGGGTTTACCCTGTTTGCACGTGTTGTTTGGATGGGATGGCCTTGCCATCCTTTTTGCATGTGTATTTTGGGCAAGGTAGCCCCATTTTAGTTTTTTAAAAAAAGTTTTTTAAGGCTATCCTTTAGCCTGTTTTGTAAAGCTATCCTTAGCTTATCCTGTAAGGCTATTATTTAGCCTATCCTAAAAGGTAATCTTGTTGTCTTTCCTCTGGTTTTTTTGTTGTCCTTTCCTGTGGCCTTCCTATAGCCTTGTTTATTTGATCTTTTGACTTTCTATAATTAGGTTTTGGGTCCCTTGATAAAAACCCACTTTAAATTTAACCGGTCAAAAAAAATTATAGAGACAATCAACTCTTACACTAAGCGAAAATCAATTCCATTTACATGCTCAAGAAATAAATTGTTATTTTTTATGCCAAATTTCCAACTCAGTATTTTTCAACACTTGTATAAACATAGTAAATCAAATAACATTAATGGTACATATGAATGGTCTTTGTTAGGGGGCTTCCCTAATTTTGAGCTTAATGAATACATTATGAGATATAGTATCTTACACCCAAACAATCAAGACCCTTTATGGATGTCATAGTCTAGGTAGTTAAAATGACTTTTCTCATTATTCCTTTTTTGATCTACCTTTTGATGCAAACTATCTTGAAAACAATACTCTCTTTTAATGTTGAAGTTGTCAATATCATGGGTGGGCACTTGAATCTCTACAACGATGATATCTCCTTACCTTTTAACGTATTCCATGATGGATTTTGATATCAACTATTAGTTTGGGTCCCATCCTCTATGCAACCAAGCAACATATGCTTAATCAACAATAGTGGTTCCTTCTATTTTTGTTCTTGTTAGATAATTATTACATTATTACACCTCACAGGAGGTTACATTAGTTATCTTGATTCGTAATATCTATCTTGATAAATTTTTTGTTGTATTAAATATTTAATATTGAATTAATGAATATTAAGCTTTTCTTGCTCGAACCTTCACTTTCTTGACTAACTTAGTGTCATCCTTCAAAGCATAAAACTATTGGAATGCAAGTTTTACCTTGGTTGTACTCCCTAGGATTGTAGGAAAATACCCCTTTTCTAAAATTATGGTCTCCCTATTACTCAATGTATCCCATTTATCTAGAATCATTTTAACAACCTCAAGGGTTGTATGTGATCCTTGTCTATCTATTGAGTAGTTTCTGCTTTGAGGATTTCATCTTAAAAGAATGATTATTCTATATAAGAGGTCCCCCATGATATTTCTTTTAAATACTTCCAACTTACCTTTATCCAAAATCAAATTGTATGTTTCATATTTTGGATCAATTTCTTCCTCTATTTCATCCATAGGTTTTTGTATCAATGCTAACTTATGTACAGTGAAATGACGCAAATGATATTTGGAAAGTTTGACCACAATGTTCAATTGGAAAGATTAACCATAAGGAGGTATCTTTAAATAAATACCTTTTTTTTTAAACATAAGTTTCATGAAGGGAGACTTGATATTTATAAGAAAAACCAAGTCTTTTGGATAAAATGTTGCATGTTCAATTCTCAAAGGGGACAAATTTTGAAAGAAAAATTTACTATCTTAAAACATTATTTTACAAGTATTTTCTATATTTTGTACAAAAATGAAGAAAAATTGTGAAATATAAATATATCAATTATAGAAAATATTGTGCAAATAAAATATAGTAATTTTTTTTAATTGTAAAAGGTGCATTCTTGGCAATGATTGATACTTTATTTTTTCAAACAAATTTTACATCAAAAACAATTTTGTACACAAAAATCAAAACATGTGCTTTGCACAATCACAATGTTTGATATAAACAATGCCTTTGACTTGTGTTTATAGGTAATGTTGTTGCATTAAGTTACTACATCTAAAGCCTAATATAGCTACCATAATGCCATCTAGGCATCAACCCTATAATTCATCAAGAAGAAATAAGGACACATTTATGTGATTTTTGGTTTCACTCTATTTCTACTCCATTTGTTACTGTTGTTAGATGTAAATCCTAAAATTGATAAAATCTAAGTATATAGGGAAGATATGTCCATGTATGAGAATATTTTTTTAATCAGATTTTATTGATAGGACAAATTCTTTTCAAAACTACCTTGGTACGATATATTATTCTCTTTCACATACCTTAAGATATCTCTCATGTACAACTACATATATCGAGAGGACTAGCTTCTTCCACATACTGACGAGTATATAGGAAGACCAAGTATATAGAAAGAACTAGTACAAAAGGTAGCTCAAGTTTAGTACAATATGATCCAGTCATTGTATATTCACTGGATAATCTCTAGGGTGAATCAATGGTTGTGGCATGACACTTGTACCTATCATTTATTATTTTGGTATCCCTTCTATAGTTTTCTTTGATAATGGTCCCCCCTTTAAGAACAAGGATGTTCAAGTGCTTTGTAGCAAATATCATATCCAACATAGCTTCTCAACACCTTACTATCCCCAAGGTAATGGAAAAGCTAAAACCACCAACAAGACTATATGTGCCATTCCCAAGAAAGCTATCAAAGCAAATCATAAGGATTGGCACCTCTAGCTCCCTTTGGTACTTTGGGCTTATCAAACGAGTATTCACACACCTAATAGGGCAACCCCATTTTCCCTAGCCTATGGTGCTAAAGCAATCATACCCCATGAGCTCAATATCCCATCACTATACATATCCTTGCAAGAATTCATATATGATAATAAAACACGCCAAGCATGGATCGATCAAATTACTTTTCTTGATAAGAATCAAATAAATGCTCTATAGAACCTTTGCATTTATTAATACAATCAAATGAGCCTTTGACAACATAGTCCATCCTCATGAATTCTAGGTAGGTGATCTTGTCGTTAAGAAAAACCAACAAAACTCCAATATTCCTCCTCATCTACATGATAATTTTGTTTCCAATTGGCTTGGTCCACTCATTTTCAAGCAAAAGTTTAGATTTAGGGCCTATAAGCTCACCACTCTTGAGGGGATCAAGGAACCTAAGCCTATTAATATACTTCACTTACAAGCATTTTACGCCTAGCTTGTATCTAGCTCTATCTTCTTGCACATATCAAAAAGAAAATAATAATAGTAAAAAAATAACAAATAAAATAAAACACCAATAAAAGCACATCCCAATCACATCCACTCTCCAATCAATTCACCCCCACTCCAAATATCCATTCTTCTTATTTTCCTTTAATTCCACCCACATCACTCCTAGTTGTACGATTATGCTTTGAGTGGCTACATACCATAGACCATTGTGTTCCCCTCCTCCTTTCTCCCCTTATTTTCTACCTTCTTCTTTTTCTCCTTTATTCTCCATCCTTCTTCATCCTATCATCTCACAACCACCTTCTCCACCTTTTTGTGTCCTAATTATTTTTAATACAATGCTACTTTGGTCATCATTCAGTTTGGTTTACATTATTTTTTAAGCTTGGTTTTATTGTATTAACCAAGGGTATCTTCATTTTCATATTTTTCCTACCCCTTTGTATACTCTTTTCTCCCAATACTCATTTTTTCCACATTCGTTGACCATGTGTTTATTCACACCACTATTTATCTCTTCCTTGTCTTAGGTTTGAAGAATATTTATGTTCTTTCAGTTACTTGGCCATACCTAATGCCTCAATCAACCTCCATTGAATGTTATTCAATCCTTGAGTGCTACAGGCCTTTCTTGGTTACCTTTCATTTTCTCTTAGACCACACACATATCTCACACATTAATCACATTTTGAGTCTATATAAGATGAAACCATGTGTAGCTCTAGCCATAAAGTGAATGGTTTTCCTTACTCATCCTATCATGTACATAATCCAAGCCCACAAATCCAACAAAAAAAATAAGTGCAAGAAATAAGCAAAAGTGATAGCTCAAAGTCATTTTCATCATTCATCATCGATGCTAGGGTATTTTAGACATCTCCATCGGGGCTATAGATGTCTGGATATCAATGGAGAAACACTAAGGGCTATCTCCACTAGGGCTATGGATGCTTGACTGATAGTGGAGTATTCCCTCCATGTGGTGATATATCTATCATATTAGTGACCTTTTATACAGACCTCTAACCACTCATTGATGATCTAGATTATAATGGTTTGACTTACAATTGGTCAGTCCAACCTCACTCAAAATTAAAAATAAACCAGATTGCACACACTTTGGTCCTTTCAATACTTGACTCACTAGGTTGATCTTAGTATATTTGAGTGCTTTATTGATTAGTATATGAGTTATATGGGTATCACTAGTGTGTTTGAGCTTCTTGAAAGCACTTTGAGATTATTCCTCCCTAGGACATGTGAAATGACAAGTCATGTCACCTTTGCTTCTACATTCTATTCATCCCATGCATACTTTGTGTCACATTTTCTATCATATATTCTATAATTATGTCATTACCATTGTGTTGCACCCTTTATTAATCAATTAAAATCATGAGTAGTGATACACATCTAAGCATTTTTAATGATAATCAAATGTGCATACATATATCTATCCTATTATATCCATCACATTTGTTATCTTCCATACTTATCCATCCCTACTTAAATAATATGACACATTCATCATTTATAATTAATCACATCATCATCACACATAAAACACATCAACAAAAACCATCATATCTATCTATCTATCTCTCTCTCTCTTTATATATATATATATATATATATATATATATATATATATATATATATATATATATATATATATATATATATATATATATTTCATTATCATCATCAAAAATCACCATACATCTCAATCCATTGCTTGTAGGCTACATACATATGGCCTTCAAGCCTATCATTTTCATACATATGCAAATTATAGTCAATACATCATAAAATCAACCCTCACTGCTCACCATTTCTAGTCTCCTCATTCCCCTCCTATCTTGATCTACAAGCATATCCATGATCACTTTTTTGTCCCTATTGCTCATTTTCTCGATAATATTTGGCCCTTGATGTCTGTTAAGTTGTTGGCTCTTTAAAATATGGCATTACAATGGAAAATGATGGTTCTCTTGATGCCCTACTCCTCTAGCTCTACTATGACTGTGAGTCCAAATACCATGATGATATTTCTAACCCTCACCTAATTATTATCTCCTCCAACAATGCCACATAATTATTATTCCATTACCATTGTTTCCTGGCCCTATCCTCCCTCACTCATATTGCATCCACATTTGCTCTTAATACCACCACTATAGTCTCTAGTCATGATGTTGATTTCTACCTGCTCGAACATCAAAATGGTCACTCAACCATACAAGTTATCTTGCTTTACCACTGCTCTATCCCTCTTAGACACCACCACATCAATATTCTAGCATAGACCCTCTCGCTCTATCACTACCACCATCCTCTCCTCCTGTAGCTACTCCAACACCCATGCCAATCTATTCTTCTCCCCCACCACCTCCTCTCTCATACACTCCTCTCTATCTACAACCAACATGATTAGTTATCTATGCACATCTACAAAATTTATTGCTATCCTATCTCTATCCTCTCATAGGCTATCCCACTCTACTTATAGAATCATCCACTCCTCCCCACCTCCATCACCACCCCTCCTAGGATACTTTCCCTTCTCCTTCACACTCCTATCTCCTCCCTGACCTACTATCTCCATGATCTCAGTATAGTCCAATATCTCCTCCTCCTCCATCTCCTATACACCCTCCTCCATCACCCTCAATGGTCTCATCTCACTATCTATCCATGGGTGCATTCATCATGGTAATGGGTCCTCTATCTCCTCTGGCTTGCTATACCCTCCTCCACCCCCTATAGTATCCTCTCATATCACCTCCGCAGCTTATCTCTTGGGCTCCCACCGTTGTGTCACCCACCAAGCATTATACTTAGGGGTTGACCTTGCATCATCCATATTAGGAACCTCAACCACCTCAACTCTTTCCTCTTCCATCATCTACAACCTTTGCCATGCTAATATAGTCTTGTCCCTTCACCTCCTATAAATGACAGGCAGGTTTGGTACCCCCTTCCTTAGCCCAAATGGCCTTAGCACTTGAGAATACTGGATGAACTAATTCTTTGTTCTATGCTATCCTATCATCCACATCACTTGTTGCACATGGACCAAGTGAACCCCATCCTCACTCCATGTCGGTCCTCTCCATGGTGTCCATATAACCTCCTTAGGCCTCACCTCAACACACACTTTTCAATAATACTCTCCATCCCTATGATGTGGTCAAATTTGTGGTGCCTCCCTATCATTCTACCACCTTAGCACCTTAGTGCCTACTGTCACTCTTTTTTTATGCCCTTGTCTATCTAACATGGTAACCCCATAAAATTGCATACATTAAAATGCTCTCATCCCTAGACCTGTAGTAGAAAACTACATACCAAACCCACCCTCCTATTTTATTGCACCTCAAATAAATCCATATATGCCTATCTAGTAACGTAGGTGCCCATGCATACACGATCGATGCTTCCACTAAATCCATCACCAAACCTAACAAGTTCTATGGGAATTGTGCATCTAAATAGTATGGTAGTATCACATTTGAAATAAAAAATATTAGAACTATGTGCTTCTAGGTAAAATTTCCCTCATGAAACTATAGGTGATATTGTACCCTACTACTATCCACATCCACTAATCACCATACATCAACATACACTCGGAGTATCACATCCTCCTTCTCCACTGTTGCATAGATAGGAAGGCCCTCCACCAAAATCCAAAAAATATGATATACATCCTCAAGTGTAACCATCATCTCCCCTATAGGAATATGGAAGATCCCTTTGTCTAGATACCACCACTTTGCAAGGGTTGATAGGTATACACTATTTGCATTTATGGGCTCTATCCATGTCACCCCCTCCAAGCCTATTGCCCTCAACCACTCCCAGTCAACCTTGATAAATTTTCTCCTAGAACCTAAAAATACCTTACTAAACCTATATCATAGATAAAATAATTTCAACTACAATCATCACAACACCATAATTAATCCACAAATCATCACATCCATAAAACATTTACCTTCCCTCCATTCTCATTCAAAAACATTCACCTTCATTTTGCCCCTATCCATCATCCATCATTCCCACAATGTCAACACTTCAAATTAAAAAAAAAAACATAAAACAACAAACCTACATTGCATTCTACCTCATCCAAACCAATTTCCCACCCTCAGATTCACCTAACACTAGAAAATCACATACTACCTAAAATCGGACCACATACTACTCAATTTTCCTACACACTTTCCAACTCCTGCTATTATTCCTTCTACTATCTCGTATGCCAACCACTTTCACTCCTTCTTTCCTCTTTCCTCCTACTAAGCACAATCACCAAATGTGCTCCTAAGTGCCCCATTTATAACCCAAGCATCAATGACCACCCCAACAGGTTACCAACTACTTAGGGTGGTCACCAACCACCCTTTGTGATCAAGACAACCTCTAGGAGTGGTCATCATCCACCCAGGGTGGTTGGCAAGGTCCTTCAAAACTATTTTGTTCCAAATTTTAGCACTTATCACCCAAACTAGTCATTTACACTAATTTCTTTTTGCATACCATCATTGGTACCTTTTCCATTCATCTTTTATCAATCAGCTCATGGTTGTCACCCATTTCTTCCACTCACTCGTTGCTTGAGGGGGTATAAAAAACTCATAAAATTTTGAAAAGCCACACCCATACATCATTCACCTCCTTTTCACTAGGGCAATAAGCAAAATATTTTCATCTAATGGACTAAGTGTCATTTGTTTTTGCACCGCATTGTGTTTTCACAACATGGTACAAAATGGGTATTTTCTAACCACATGAACCCGTCTCTCAATAAACCTATCAAAATTTCCAAATCTCCTTTCAAATCCCCATAAACTCATCAAAATTCTAAATTGTCACCAGACCTTTGCCAATTTACCAAATTCCTCCAAATCCCTAATTTTCCTTCCAAATTCGTCTAAATTTCTCTAAAATCACAATTTCCTACCTAATCCACCTAAATGTCCCCTAAATTCCCATACTCTATCTCCAATTATTTCAATTTCTCTAAATTCTCCAAAGGCCTCTAAATTCTTCTAATTTATTTTATTTCTTCTAATTTTTCCCTAATCTTTCTAATTTTCCCCTAATTCTCAATTTTCCTAATTCTTCATAGATTCTTCTAATCCCCTCTTAATTATCCTAATCCTTCCCATTTTCCATAAAACCCTCATTTATTTTCCCAAATCCCCCTCAAAAACCCCATAATACTCTTTATCCCCTAAATCCCCTAATCAAGCTCCTAACCATACCCTAATCACACCCCTTAATCCTTAGTCAAATCCCAAGGATATTGCATCATAAATTCAAAAATCCTAAGAAAATACCTAGGAATCCTTATCCCTTTCCAAATCCCCACCAAAATCCCCTAGAAATTCCCCACATTCAATATGTCATGCCCTCCCTACTTTTCCCTCCATTTTGGATGAATTTTAAATTACCCCAAAATTCCCAAGTCAAAACCCCATTAAATATTCATAATAAATTTTGAGTCCTCATCCTCCATTGCACTTTTTTATGAATTTATAATCAACCACATCACCCAATGTCCACATACCCTCTCACTTCTCCCTAGGTCAATTTATGGCATTTGGGTGGGTGAGGACTCACCTCACCCAAGGCCATTAAATATGGGAAGGTGCACACTCCTCCATGTGGAATTTCTAAAATTTTCTTGGTTTCTCCACATCCTACTTGGTTGCCATGTCACCTCCACATCATCTCCACTTCACCACCCCCTCCCCTTACCAAAAGCCTATAAATACCCCCTCTTTTCTTCTATTTTATAATAACATATGAGAATCCTACCAAAACTCTACCAAATTATCTTCAACCCTCTTCATATCCTTTGAGTGTGCTTAAGTCTTAGTGTGGTTACTCTCCCTTGGGTACTCCAAAAACCAACATGTTAATGGAGTTTTCTTGAAAGATCTATCAACATTCTCTTCATAATTGCTCACAAACTAGATGCTCAACCAACATAAAATCTTTATCAGGAGCTAAAGACACCTGTAGGATAGCCCACACAAAACATTGAAGTCCCATCAATAGTATAAAGATAGTTGCTCATGGTGTTACACAAAACTAGCTGCTCCTTGTAGCTACACAGAGCCAACCACTCCCTATGGTTGCTATTTTAAAGGTAGACAAATATATTTAACCAACAAGAAGGTAAGGTAAGGCAAGTCCTTTTACGTGGTTTAGTAATATTTTACATGCATTTTGTAACTTTTGGCAAGGTTTTTGTAAGTTTTGTAATAGCATTTTTATGATTTTAGGCCTTATATAGAAAGGCTCAATAGATGCTTCTAATAGTTTCTTGTGGACTTATGTGTAGGCATTTGGATAAACATAAAGCCTACGGTGGTCAAGCAACAAGGCTCAAGAAAAACCCACCCAACATATTTTAGTGTGATAAAGGAATATTTTGCAGCACCATAGGTTCATTATGAAAATAAAACCCTCCCCCTTGGGAGTTCATTGTAATCAAAAGGTTATTTTGTAACCAAGAAAGATTGCTTTGTAATATCAAATTTTATTTGTTAATTTGATGTTATGGTGCATTTCCTTCTTTGAACTCCTTCATTTGCTAGCACTTTGGTTAGTACTAATTGCTTTTTGATATCCTTTGACTCCTAGCACAATGTTAGTACTTGTGAATTTCTAATTTTCTTTATATTCTAGCACCATGTTAGCACTTGAAACCTTTTGATCTCCTTTGAATACTAGTGCCTTGTTAACACTTGAAACTTGTTGATCTTCTTTGAATACTAGCACCCTATTAGTGCTTGAATATTTTTTATTATAGCATTTTAGGTAGTCCCTATGTAATGGCTCTTATAGCTCTCAAGTAGCTACACTCATATCACTTAGATAGATGTTATTATATCTTTCACGTAGCTACACTTATAACTCTTCAATAGCTAAGCTTATAGCTCTCATCCTTCTCACGTAACCTCTTATGTAGATTTTGTAGGCTTACCTATATATGATTAACTCTATAGGCTAGTGCTCTTCATGGCACTTTATATATATTGATCCATGGCCAAGACTAAATGATATGAAAATATTTCTAGTCAGCCTAATCCTTTTGGTTTATATTTATCAACCAAAACTTCCAAATATTTATACCTCTACATTTTTAGCTTTGGAGGCTTCTGACCTTCTCTTCTATGTACTACTTCTCAATATTTATGTTATTAGGAATCTTATACTGCTTCTCTTATCTATATCCTCTTCTATTCTTTGGAAGCTTAGATGCTTCTCTATCTTCTATAACCTATCTCAAACTTCTTAGGTCAAACCTAAGAGCAAAATTATTCTCCTCTTCTCTAGAGAATTTAACTATTATCAGGGTGACTTCGAATGTCCCCTCATGTCTAAATTTCTTTTGAGTTGGTCCTCAATTTATTCTAGTCGAGTCCTAGTCTTCACTGATTTTTATTGAACTAAGTGGAAAGACCCTAGCATCCAAATCAAGGTGACTTTTACTTGTTCCCTCAATATCTACTCAATCATAAAAAAATAGAGTCCAAATCTTCACTGCTTTTAAAGTGGATAGACTCCAATATTATGGTGGCTCTAAAATATAACTCTATCAAAAATGGATAGAGTTAAGTGGTAGCTCTGATATCATTGTTGGCTTTTCAGGATAAATTATCTCAAAATATCATAGATCCCAATATAAATAAGCCATAATATCTTAGGTCAAAATATCAATAATCAAGAGTAGAATTAAATATATATGAGCAATCAAATATATATCTAGGCCAATATAAATAAAATAATATTCACTATAATATCAAATATGAATGTAAATGGTCAAAATCATTCATGTAAATGCATGAAGAAAACTTATAATAAAATTTCTCAAAATATATATACAATATTTATTATTAATTCTTGATGTGGTGATCACTACAAACCATTTTCTCTTACATTGTATGGAGCTTTATCTCCATAATATATACATAGTAATATGACTCTTCAATACTTATCTATTGCATTCATCACATATCTGAGAGTTACAATATTTTCTATTCTTGACCTTTGGCTTCTCATCTTGCCACTTGAATACTAGACTCTTCACTCTTTTCTTACATGTATACTTCAACTCTATGACAGTTGCACATTTCTACATGATTCATCTCTAGCATGCACTCCTAATACAAGACACTTGTGCACATCTACATATTACATATTTGCACACTTACATACGTGACAATTGTGCACATTATCTCAATACACACACTCTTACTTACATGACACATGCATATCTTGCACATTACACTTACATGACACTTGTGAATATCTTACACATATACACTTACATAAATAGAAATATAAATCACTCTTCTAAACTATAGAATCAAACCTTGATCTATTACATATCTACAATTGTACCATAAAAGTACCATGGGTTTATGTTTGCATGTACCAAATAATGTCATATTCTCCAACATTTATTTTTTTATATATTGGTGGAAGAGATTTTGAAAGGGACCCCAAAGCTTTTACATAGAAAAAAAAATAGTAGAGACCAAGGGACATAAAAGATACCCACAATAGAGATGGTCTCTCACAAAGATAATAGATGAACAATAACAAAACCAGACCCAAGGCTAGGAATAGAGGGGGTCTTCAACAAAAATAGGGTAACCCTAAAACTAGACAAAAGGAAATAGTAACCAGTGGACAAAAATATACAAGGTCCACACATCGTGGTGGTAACAACGATCAGAGATAAAGTATGGTCTTTTTGGTTGTCATAAACATTGAAATTATATTATTCTAGGATGACCTCTACTTGTTGAAGGAGGGTGAAGGTAATTTTAGCCACTTTGGATAAAGCTTTCAGCACATCATCAAGTTCCTAAAGATGGGTATTTTTAGTGATAAAATGAATGCAAAATTTCTTTTGGGAGTTGTATGGGCTGCTATGGAGAGGAACTTCTAGTGTCAAGGGTCCTCCTACTTGGAGATTCATATCACTAACCACCATGTTGCTAGGAGATTTGAATTTATTGATCAAATGGAAGTCACGATAGTAATTATGGGTTATAATCACTTTAATCATATACGAAAACCTTTGGAGTTGTAGCTTCATGATAACATCTGAATTTAGTGCCTCGACCTAAAGATCAAAAAATTATGCAACTTTTGAGTGATAATCTTACCCTAATGCAAAATCACACTCACAGTTAGAATTTTGATTAAAAAAACCTTTCTTACAAAGAAATAGAAATTACTCTAAGGTTCCTTTTACTTAATGCGTGCTTGTATGTTTTTAAATGTGTCAGAATAAGTACTTAGAATACCTTAGTGGTTTGCAAGTAAACTATTAACAAGGGGTTTGTGTTAGTATTACTTTGATTCTACCATACCTTTTATTGTTTAGAAAACTAAAACAAATGTAATGTGATTGTGCTTTAATCCATTTTTCATTGAAGTGTTTTAGGTAGATTTTATCTTCTTCTGTTAAGCAGATTTTAAACAAGTTTTATATTGCATTGTTAAACTTTGCTTTGAGCATGAAAGAAAAGATAAAATCTAACTTTGAAATATGAATCTTGGTTGATGATTAAGTTCCCTTTATCTAGCTTGGTGAATGTATTTTATATTGTATTGTTAAGCTTAGCTTCGAGAATGAAAGAAAACAATCTAAATGACTGGATTTGAAAATGTAGTAGCCTTTGGAATGCCACATAAATTACTCCCTTTTAATAAAATTGTAATTTTCATAAAGAGAGGTTAATTTATTGCTTGAAAAACAAAAGTGCCAAGCTTGAAATTTGACTCCTTTAAAATGTGAAATCATGGAAAGATTTGAAATTATGACATTCCTTTTAAAATGTGAACTTTTTATACAATTTTGGAATTTTGAATTTCCTTTAAAATAAAATTGAAATTGCTTAAAATAGAACTTTAAAGCTTAATCCTAGAATCCATGTATCTATTTTTGGAATTTTAATTTTTTGTATTTTTTATTTTATTTGTAGAAGTTAAAAAAATAAAAAGGGATAGGGTTAAAAAATAAAGGGAAATAAAATAAAAGAACACAAGTCATTGTAATCCTGAAATTCCACACAGACCCTGCAAATATCAATATCCTGCATAAAACCAACATTAATTTGTTCTGTATTCACACAATCTAGCATTCAATGAGGTGTAATATTCTAAGGAAAATATGTAATATATTAAAAATAATAGAAGAGTCTACCATTAACATGCATAAAAACTCATTAAATCTCTAATATATTGCAAAGGAAATATTTTCATAATTAAATCCCATACAAATGCAGAATACGAAGTCCTAATAGCATCCCATGGTGAAATTGTTACAAATCCAAAAACTTGGGAGGAGAAATTCCAAACAAATCCAGTTCCAAAAGCCTTGGTTTCCAAACTATAATTCTGCCCAAAAGTCTTCGATCTTATTTCCTAAATTCAAATGGATATTTAAGATTTTCAGTGAATGTTGTTCGTTTCATTTCCTTTGGCCTTCCATATTCTCTTCGCTCTTCTTTTCCATCATGGTTTATTGCATAATGGGAGTGCCTAATTCGTTTCCACTTTTTTTATTTAAAATTTCCCTAGTACACCTCAGTCGCATCCATATTCTCCAATGGCCCCTCTGTTCTATACAAAATTCTTTGGTAACACCTTCCAAACGAGACATTTTAGTTAATGCTCTTATGCATAATGGAATATTTTTTTCAATTTTTCATAGTGCAAGTTCTATAACCATATGTAATATATGTAGACACTTGGGATTTTTTGACCATGTCGTAGAGCCTTTTAACCATAGATGCGCTTCTCACAGATGAACGCCACATAGACAAATAGCACGATGTTCAAATTTTTCTAAAACAATTACAAAACTACTTTCGCATTTCTCTTATCTCCTTCTCCCACAACTTTTCTACCAGGTATAATGCCTTGGCTAAAATATCCTAGGGGCCTTCCAAACTTTCACTTTCATCCTATTGTGTACCCATTTTAGCACCGTGTTCATTCCTATTAGTAGGGTAATCCGCATACACAGGATATGATTACGATGGTCTAACAATACTACCCATATGGTTTCCACTACTCTGTCCATTTTTCCCTTGAAAAATCATGTACTAAAAATATCTGTCATGCCCAAACCATGAAGCAATAGCTCTTTTACCGCTGCACATACTACCCTCCTAGAAGTGATCAATCAATGATTCCATTGGTTTTGTACAGTGTTGATAATTACAATCAAAATGTTTTATCACTAAACATTCATGTTTTCTAATATCCCTGGGTTCATTAATATATGAGACACAAACTACATGAATAGTTTAACATGGATACAAATAGAAAAATACCAAGAGCGATATTTGTGCTCCTAAGCCCTTGAGTCCCCTTCCATGATTTTCAATGACTATTGGGGCCCTATAACTCGAGTTCCTCCTCACTGTGCACATTCGATATCCCCAACACACGCTCCATTTCTTATCATGAAAAACCTCGATGAAATCTACCATGCAGAGGACTTCACCCATATCTATCACATACCTTAAATCTTGGTCTGATAAGAGGCTAGTAATTAAAAGGATTGTATTTGCACCTTTCCACTGAGCATAAGTACAATTACCATACCTCCATGATGAATTCTTTGTACAATGAACGGTATTGCATTTCATAGCACCGGATAGACTCTACTGGACACACTCTATCCAATGTCTCAAATCAAAACGAATCTTGGGTGGCCACCCTCAATGTGGTAAAATATTGTATTTCTGGTGAAACCATCCTCCTCTACCATCAACATAAGCTAGTCCTCAACCTCTTAGGCCATAGGCCATACCATAAATCCATCCAAATGGATAATCTCCAAGGATCACAAAATCCATGTGGGAGGAGATCAATTTGCAATCAAGTTCTTTGTGGTATATTAAACTCCCTCTATCATACTTTGTCATAGCTATGTGCATCTCCATTTTAATCCAATAGATAGTTGTCCAATACGAAGAAGATCTTTAGCTCACCTTCTTTATCCACATTGGCCTTCGTATAGCTCCAAGTCTGCATCATTCCACTTCATCGCTAGCTTGGCCCCATGTCACCATGTAGGTCATCTACATCTTCGTGGACGTCTCGGTCTAGGTAATCATCATTTGTCATCACCACATCCTCTTACATGTTGTCCCATAGGTCCCCACATCTTCTTGGTCCCTACATCACCAGTATATGTCTGTCGTGTCCCTTTACCTCATGTCGTTCACCCTCACTTGGTCCACAATGTCCACATCGTTTGTGTAGCCTGATATCCTGTCAAACATGAATTCTACAGCTTCAAACATCCATCACCTCATCATCATCTATCTACTAGCTCAACCGGGTTCTGGTGCCACATCCCTTTGCAATCTACAAATGTGAAATAATTAAAACATTAAAACAATAATGCTTTAAGCATTAAAATATTATTTAAAACAATTACTCTATTTAAATTCATGAAAGCGAAGAGATTTCTCATAAGCATTTCTTTTTATTTTGTATTTTTATTAGAGATTAAAGAAAGCTTAAACATTATTTATTATGGATTTTCTTTTTATTATTATTATTTTTTGTTATTAATTTATTATATCTTTATTTTTATTTTTATATATTTTGATTAACATTTTTTTTATTAAGGGGTAATAAAACAAAAGATCATTCCTTATATTATTATTTTTATTTTATCCTTGAAAAAGAAACATTAAAACTTAACAAAAAATATAATATAAATGAACATTTTTTTTTGTTTTATTTTAAATTCAAATCAATCAACTTTAAATGCTTTAACGATTAAAATTCAAAATAAAAGGGAAACATTAAACTTAACATTTAAAATTTAAAACAAAAATTTAAATCTATCAATCTAACCCAAAACACTAAACATTGAAACATAAATGAAAGGAGACACTACCCAAAATGAACCTTGGAAACTACATTGCAAGCTCATGGGTAGAGATCTATGAAATTTATCACTCAAATAAAATCAAAATTTTCCAAAACTTCAAAATTTAAAGTGGGTCCCCAATTTTGGGGCAAGTTGTGCAATGGCCACAACGGGAACAACATTAGAAAAGGTATTGGAGGAAGTTACTACACCAAATTGTGATGGTGTCCTATGATAGGCCCAAATTGGCTAACATGTTAGCAACATGGTTTCCTTCCCGATAAAAATGTTGGATAGAGAAATTGTTAAGTTTTTGAAGGGAAATTTTGGATTCGTCAATAAGATTTTGGATGCTCTAGGAGGGAGAATGTTCACCTTTGAGGTACTTGATTATTTTCATAGAATCACCTTTGATGATGAGGTTTCTAGTGGGAAGATCATCAATGAGGGCATTTTTTTGTACATAAGTCGATAGCTAAATAAAAGTGCATAAGGCACATTTTCAAATGACATCATCTTGTCCTATGGTGACTCATAAAGGACTATCATAAAGTGCTTCATTTTTTAAACACACCCTCATTCCCTGTGTTCTTATTTATATTTTTTGTGACCCCATACCCAATGAATCAAGGCTCGTGATTTAGGCATCACTTCACACAATCCTTAAAAAAATATCCACTACATTTTTTGAAGGTAATACCCACTTCTTTATTAAATGGGAAAATTGATCTATAAATAGTGCCTCAAAAGAAAAAAATGACATGTGTTGAGAAGCATGAAAATAAGAATGAGACTGTAATAGAAGATTCCTTGGAGGAGTGTGGATGAGAAAACAAGATTTTTATGTGATTTTGTTAAAAGATGTGTTGTATTGGGACTAACATATGCTCTCAGCACTCTGTCTTTTCTTGAATACACCGTGGTCATCGATGGGGTATGTTGATGGGAACATGATCTATGGGGCTGTCCCATGGATTGCCTTTCCATTTTTTTATTTTATTTTTGTGCATCCTTTGCTTCTTTCTCTTTCCTCTATTCTTTTTTACTACTAACCAACCAAGTTAGTGGTAGTCATATTTCTACTTTTACTATTTCCTTTGTTTCCCTCCCTCCCCTCTTCCCCTCTTATTCTCCTTTCTTGGTTTTGTGTGTTGTTTCCACTTGTGGTCTCTGTTATTTTATTTTCTTCTACCCTCTTTCACCTTGTTTTACATTCACCTTTGATCGTCTTCCTCCTTTCTCTTGTAGTCTCCTTTGGATGCTTTTGTTTATGTGTCTTCATTATCCCCTCCTTCTTCCCTTCCCATGTTTGTGTATTTTTTGTGTTTCAAAAGTGGTTACTTTCTAGGTCCTTTCCTGTGAAAGTAAAAGCCCCTATGAGTAACCAGAAGTGTGGATGAAATTTTACACACTTCACCCACGCTTTCTCTTTTGATGTGATGATCTTCAAATATTTTCCAATTTTTGGAACATTAGTGGTCAGGCAGAAGATGGAAGCAGAAACTTCAACATTGGGTGGCTACAAAAGTAGGCGGGTGGAAGGATTTTGAGAAGGCAGGGTGAAAAAAGGAAGTAGGTCAGATGTTTAGGCCCTCACTATGGGTGGTACTATTCAAAAGATCCACCCCCTTGTTAGGCAAAACTTTTATTCAGCCAGAATGGGCGGTGATATTGTTAAACCCTATCCATAGGAAATATGAAAACCCCCACCCATGGTTGGGTAGGATTTTGGAATGCGAATTAGAAAAAAATTGGAATAAATGCCCACCCTCATTCAAAGTGCCTCCCCAAGTAGAAAACAGGACAATTTAAACAATTGCCCAGCATCTGAACTCCTACCATCACCTAAAAATTCAAATAAAAGAGGTATTCATTGTTGTAGTTGCCTAGTACTAGGCATTCATACGCATAAGTGACTGATTTAAAATGTGTTGCTCCCAATTTGATTAATTCTAGTCACTCATAACCTAATTGGAAGACCTTTGGCTGCTTGAAGGGGTAGAGTAGATCAAAATTTAATGATCTGAGCAGAGGTGGCAGAAATATCGAAGGCTTAGATTAATGGAAAAGCACCTTCCCCTTCCAGAAGACTATCACAATCTTGAGGAGCAGAGTATCGGTTAAACCGGTAGATCACATCAACTTCATCTTTTCGCCTAGCACCATTAATGTTTAAATTTTAAATTTTTGTATTTTTTTTATAAATAGTGGAATTCTGGTCATTCCTAAGGGCGACTCTTTGGCCATTACAATTTGCATGTAATACTTGACATTGCCAGATGAATACAAAATATTATTATTTGGTTTTTGTTCTTGTCTTACATTTTTATGTGGTGTGAATACTTATTTTTGCTTTGGCTATCTAAGTAATTCTTATTTAATTTTGCTAAACTGAATTTCATGGAGGTCACCAAGTAGTCTCTGGAATTCATATTTGCAATTCGGTTTGGGTGTTTATTTCTGCAACAAGTTGATCAAGTGGGTGCACTCTAAATCTAAATCTTGGATTTTATGCACCCGTTTGTCGATCCTATAATTTTCTCTCAATCCTACTGCATCAACTTCTAAACAAGAACTTGGATGGGTATTTTATTAGGTAGTATGCTTGTATCCATTCTTGATGGTGTTAAGGGTGTATACATATTGATGCGTCCGTAACCCATCCTTGTGATTTTTTGCTATGACCTCCTTTTTATTTTCTTTTCCTCTCCTATTTTTCCTTTTCCTTTCCACGACTTAGGTATCTAGGACTTCCACCAATAAGGAACCAGCCTTCTCTGAAGATCGACTGACCTACCTTGGCATGGCTATCATTCAATGTTGGCAATAGTCTGCCCCCACCCTCAATGTCGAGTTCTTAACCAACATCACCAAATTTTTGTAATCGGTGTAGTCGTTAATAAATTAGAGTAGGAGGCTCAAAATTTATTAACAGTTATCATACTTATCTCTATAATGATTCCCTTACCTACTCAAGTCTCAGGAAACCATTATACACATTACTCAAATAAAACCTATCTCTTTTCTTATAAAAGTAAAACTCATCTCAAGCCATAATATTTTTCAAAACATCTACCTTTCTTTAATTAACATTTTAACACACCAAAATATTAAACTCTTAAATAAAGGATTGTTCTCCTAAATTAATCTTTAACCAATAAGGAAATGGAAAACACCAACTATCATTTTATTTGAAAACACCTATACAAATATTATTATCCTTTAATAAAAAAAGGTATTCTAGAAAATGATTCTTTACTTATTTAAACCTTATAAGCTAAGTTTCTATCTCCAAAATAAAAATAAGCAATATAGCAATATTTCCATACTTGAAAAGGTATATTCTATGTAATTGACACTATTATGTTCTTCCAATAAACATACAATAATCAGGCTCTTTTCCTTTACAATTAATAAAGTGAAATACTAGTTTTATTTCTCCTATGATTAATGATCATAATGAAGATATGCAACATAAAAGTTTCCATTTCTATGAAACCAAGCAAATGATATTAACATAAGATATAAATACATAAAAGCAAACCATTACAAGGCTGATATATACACCCACAATGAAGAAATGGTATGGCATAGCACATAACATGGTTACTACCGATGCTAAGGAACAAGGTTTTTTACTTTACACAACCACCCGAGAGTAGTCCAAAATATTTAAAAAGGAGTATGATGCATCACACAACATGCAAATCAAGCAAGGGTGCCTATCTCAATTTACAAAAACAACCAATAGATAGTCAAAGTGTAGACATGAGCGCAATTGACTTCTCTAGGCATGGGGAGTGGAAAGAACAAACATAGGCTTCACAAAAATTACCAAAGAATTTCCATAACCCAACCGAAAATAATCTCTTACACAGTCAGGATTAGACATGATAGAATCAACACACTCAAAAGAAAAACATAGACAAAATACTTCCACTCAAAAAATATTCAAAATAGGAATCATAATAATTAAGCTTCAAACACTCATCAACTTAGGTGACAAGCAACAAAATAAGGCTACAAGAAACATGAGAATCAAGAAATGGTTCAAGAGGAATATTTCATCATTAAATAAAAACAATTACTAATAGGAATCCACCAAAACCTAACCTCTATCATAGCACTATCAGTCCACCTTAGCTCCTCCAAGCTTCACTTGACCTGTTGCCCGAATGTCTTGCCAAATCCTTTCTCTCTCAAAGAAACATAGTTCTTCTCAAGAAAATTGGGCTCTCTAATTTTTGCATGTAACGTAGATTTTTCTACGTTACAAGCTTCCTCATGTTGCCTCCCATGCAACATTCCAATAAATAGCCCTCACTTGGCTCTAAGTTTAATTAAACTATTATCCTAAGATAATATTTAACTAAGCAATCATCTAAATATATATTCAAAGCATCATGATACTTACTACAATACCACTTTCAAATCAATCATTTAAATGATAAAGCTAACTAATCCTTTCATAATGAAACTTTTCTAGCCAAAGGAGAATATAAGTAATTAATCTAAATTCAACCATAAAATTATTACCTTTATTCATAGGTAATATTAATTACTTTTTTATTAACACCAAATTTTAATATTAGTTATTAACTTTGATATTAATAGTGTAAGTATTAATATCACATGCCATATTAATACTTAATTGGATCCATCAGTTAAGTCTATTCTTATTCCAAAACTCAAGCAAAACAAGGACTTTCTAAGTAATAATACATCTTGTTGCTTTATCCCTTAGTAGGTGGATTTTTAAGATAACCACAATGTTATCCCCACTCTTACTAGGGATGACTCCTTTGCCCAAGAAATATCATAACACAACAGTGTATTTCAAACACAAGCATACATGCAATGCACCTAAATGAAGGGTATTTTGTTACCCTGAGTTATCGATGAACAAATCATCATCATCATTTCCTAAAACTTTATCTCAACTCAAGTGGTTATCCATATTAATCCACCAATGAGGGCACCTTGTCCTGCAACCATAGATACATCAACAGTACCTGTATCACTCCAAATTTTTTGCATTCGTACCTTCAGGCTATAGGATCCATGCCCGAAAGGGGGATGCAAGAAGGATGGGACAATACCTCAGACTGAGAGGCCCTTTGAAGGTCTCGCCTCTCGAGGGAGGGGTATAAGGGTGAATTTTTTATGGATGGTGGGTTCACCAAGAAAATTTTTAGTGGCAGTTTCCATGCCTAGGTTGAGAGTAGGTTTGATGTGTTCATTTTGTGCTTTAATCATTCAATTCCTAGGTTTGGCCAAGATGAATCTAAACTATTCTATATGCCAATGCTAATTTTTATGAATACAAAAAACATGAATAAATGCTAAACACAGAAAGTAGGTTAAATGAAATAGAACATACCTGATTCTAGATGTCTGATGAAGATTCTGAGTTTTGTAGTAGTCCAAATCATCTCAAATTGTACTTAATCATCTGAAATTGCATAGAATCATCTCAGATCTCAGTCGATCATCTGAGATCAAACGAGATCATTGTTGATCTGATGAATTCGTCTGACGAATTCGTCAAAAACCTGCAATCACAAAAACAGATACAAAATACCAAAAATGCAATTGCAAAAGCAAGGGGAAATAATAGAAATAACATTAAACTTGCCTAAATGATAAATCCAGATAGCAATTAAAAGGAAATGCATCAATTTGACAATTTATTTTGACTTTATCATGCATCTATACTAAATGAGGTGAACTCCAGGATGCATAAATATAATAACTAAGCTAATGCATAAAGAAATGCAAAGAAACGACAAGAAAATGCAAACTCTGGGCTCTGATTGCCCCTAATCTAGACTATAGTCGAGATCACCTCCAATCGTACGAGATCATCGTCGATCTGCGAAAAGATTTTCCGAAATCATCTGGAATCACCTGCGATGATCCAGACTTGCTCCAGCTGAAGAACAGTAAGATTCCTACAAGAAAACTTGAAATATGCAATGTAAACAAAAGTATGAAGGTGTTCTAAGGCACAAGGAACTAAATTTATAGGGAAATTCGTCAGCTTGGGGGTTCAGGGGGATAAAATGAGAAAGTCCCAGTTTATATAGGATTAGGGAGAGGTTAGGAGGTTGGAGATCATCCCAATTTGGGAGATCTCCAACGGGGAAGACTCTAACTACGTAGACACGCTTTCTGCCCAGGTTAGAGAAGCTGTTGAAATAGAAGCTAATTATGAAAATTTGATTTTGGGACGAAATCATCTGGACGTTTTGTTCCAGACGAATTCGTCAAATCTGAGACGATTTTGTTTGATCTGCGACGATATCGTCCAACGATCAAAACAAATCCTAAAAATGGCACGAAAAACAAGGGAAGCGGGTAATGAGCGATTAACGGGTGGTTTGGGGTTAAAATTCAAATTTTTATCTTTTTACTAAGGTTTAACTATGCCAATTTTAGGGTGCTACATTTTGCCCCCTCTTTAGCGAATTTTCTAAAGAAAATGCGTTAAAGACGAGTTCTTCCCGTTTTACGAGAAAGTAAAAATTTACTCAATTTCTTAGATGACGATTCTTGGTCGAATCGTTCGACAGCTGACTATGGTGCCCCCTCCGTGTTTTTACCTAAATTGAACGTTTGAGGTAAAAGCGCGAAAAAGCAAAAAAAAAAAAATTAAAAAATGTTGTTGATTTTAAAATAAAATTAAGAAAATAGGGTAAAACCCTAATTCATTTTTACTATTCATTTTTATTGGTTTTAGAGATCTGCAAAGAAAAATGGTTGAGATAGCGCACTGATCGACAGAGGTCCGATGCGGGCTACGGGTAAGGATCTAATCCTAGTGAATTATGTTTGGATTTAATTTGTGCAATTTTTTGTTTGAAATTTTGACTGTTTGGGGCATCACGGCCATTTTTAGGCCGTCGACGACATCAAGACGAAATCGTCCCTATTTCATCGAAATCGTCTCTAGATCGTCGATTTCATCTAAAGGCAAAATCGACGAACTAGGGGCGATCTTGTCCAACAATGGGCAATCCCCAAGTTGTGAAATAGGAGACGATTTCATCCTACAAAGGACGAGTTTGCCCAATTTAGGACGATATCATCCAATAGTGGACGATATCATCATTTTTATGAAATTAAGCTTGTTTAAAATGTTTTTAATTTGATTTTAATGATTGGTTTATTAATGAATTTTATTATTTTATTGTTTGTTTTGTAGAGGGGATTCCTAAAGAGTCGGGAGTGGAAATATGGAGGGTTGAGAGACGACATAGCCGCGCTCGACCAGGCAGAGCATGTGTTGGCAATTTTGGGTACTTTGGGTACATTGCCTTTGCTCAAATGTATAAGTTGTCATTGATGTCAAAAGGCCTTTTTGTGTTGATATCAAAAGAGTGTGATGTCAAGAATATCTTGAGAAGCTTCATTATGTTAAAGGGTTTTTATTAAAACCATGGTGACAAGGCTAAAGGTTTTTCTTAAAACCATTTGGACTCATTAAGGGTTTTTATTAAAACCAAGCTTAACTTAATGCAAAGGTCCATGTTTATTATTAATAATTAAATTAACTCAAACCTTTGTCAAAGGTCCAAGTTTAATTTATTATTAATAAAAAAATAATTATTATTATTAAAGGGTCTTTCAACCCTTAAGCGGCCGATATGTTGCCATCGTTGGAGGAGCGCCGACGTCAAACAGTTAAGGAAAAATGGCTATATAAGTTGGCATGATTTTCAAAAGTGAGCACCTCCGATTAATGTTGATATCTGCGATTTGTGGCTACTCTGTTTTAGTTCGATTTGCGCTTGGCATCTACGATTTGTAGTTGCTCTGTTTTGTTCGATTTGCACTTGGTGTCCGTGATTTGTAGTTGCTCTGTTTCGTTTGATTTGCGCTTGTCGTCCATGATTTGCATTTGCTCTGTTTCGTTTGATTTGTGCTTGGCGTCTGTGATTTGCATTTGTTATATTTCCTTTGAACAGCGCTTGGTGTCTTCGAGTTGAGCTTGCTTTGTGTTTTCGAATCTTTGATTGACGTCTTGGAGACTGTGCTCGAAAAACTCGGATTTGAGCTTGGGCTGCATCCTTACCTTGTTGCTTGACGGCAGTGGATTGTTTGCATGCGGTTTGAGGAAGACGTTTACGTTTTCCAAATCCTTGGCATCAAAGGAAGATAAAAGAGAGGGCAACGGTGTATTACTTTGTTGGGCACTTGTGACCCAACGGTGGTGGCATTTAAGCGAAAGCGCTAGTAGGCAGAGGTGTCGCGTTCGATTCTCTTCGTTGATAATTTTCTTTTGGTTGTGGTGTGCAAAGGATGGTGGCTATGAATGCGTGGGAGGTATAAGGTTAAGGTATCATAATTGTTTTTGACATTGTTTTATTGATGTTTAATGTTTATGTGGAGTAATAAGGTGTAAAGAGGTTTTACTTTGTATGTTATTGTACTTTGGTGGTTTTTACTAAGTTGGAGAAATAAGGTGTTATATTTGGATCTTTATTATTTTGTATTATTGTATAGTTTCTAACTCTAATTGGTGGCAAATTGAGAGTTAGTGTTGTGACAGATTTTGAGTTCTCCTTCTTCATCAAAGTAACGGTATGGGCAACTTCTTCCATGTATGTTGTTTATGGTATATTTTTTGAAATTGAGTTTGGAGTGAAAAGGTTGTCTACTAGGTATTTTTGTGTAAATCTTATTTTTTGGATATTGAAGATTGTTTATGCATTAAAGTCATTGATGAACTTTTGGGTGAATGCATAATTCTGGTTGAGTAAGAGGAAGCATTTTTGCACTAGGGTTTATGTTAGTAAATCTTGCTACTTGCATTGAGATGATGAAACCCTAGTTGTTGGTAAAAAGAATATAAGTATCATTGTTATATGAGATATTGCATGTTTGGCAATTGTTGGGTTGTGTTTCATTTTCTTGAGAAAAGCATACTACATCTATCTTATTCTTTTGAGATTGAGATTGAGAGTTGAGATTGAGATTGGGAGTTAAGTATAGAACATATTGGGTCTCTAACAATTCTCTTTATGTTTCTATGAGATTTGAGATTGAGTTGAGATTGAGATTGGGAGTTAAGTATAGAACATATTGGGTCTCTAACAATTCTCTTTATGTTTCTATGAGATTTGAGATTGAGTTGAGATTGAGATTGGGAGTTAAGTATAGAACATATTGGGTCTCTAACAATTCTCTTTATGTTTCTATGAGATTTGATATTGAGATTGGGAGTTAATTATAGAACATATTGAGTCTCTAACAATTCTCTTTATGCTTCTATGAGGTTTATGAATCACATTGGGTCTCTAACAATTCTCTTTCTGGGTTCATGCTAAGCAAGTTTTTCTTGGTGAGCTTGTTGAGGTTTTGGACAGGTTCCAGTGGGGACTTGTGAGCAGGTTGTGGACAGGTTCCGGTGGGGACTTGTGAGCAGATTTGGACAGGTCCTAGCAGAGGACTTGTGAGCTGAGTTTTTGAGAGTTCTATTAGAGAACTTGAGGACAGAGGTACATTGGTTCTTTGAGAAGAACCTGAGGACAGATTTGGCAAGTCTTTAAGAAGGCTTGTGTGTAGAGGATTGATTTTTTCAAAGAGTTGGACAGATCTGACAGACAGAGGAAGACTTGTACTAGACCGACTAACTGAGTTTGGTACAGGTAGTTGAGCTACTGTGGAAGTGATCATAGAAGGTAGAGGTCTCTTAGGCTAAGCATTGAGGACAGGAGGTCTTCGGTGGAAAGGAGTTCCATGTGCTGGCAAGAGGTAGAGGAAGTTGATCTTCTGAGGGATCATTTCTAGAGTAGAGGGGAAGGTATCTCCTTTGAGCAGAGGCTCATAAATTCAGATTGGGGGAAGGTGTCTCCTTTGGGCCAAGGCTCATAAACATTGTAATTGGGAAGGTTTCCCAAAGAACTTTGAGATAACTTTTAGAGAAAAGTTTTGTGGACGTAGCCTAGGCATTCTGGGTGAACCACGTTAAAATTGGTGTCACTGTGTGGATGATATTGTGCATTGTTTTGATATTGCTTTGGGTATATTGTTTTACTGTTTTGAAGTATAAAGGAAAAAGTAAAAAGAGGTATTATACTGTTCACCCCCATCTCAGTATAAGCTTGTGTTCTTCAGCGTGACCGAATAGCACAGGTTAGTTTGCAGCATGTGGTAGAGATGCCACAAGTACCGACGGACATGGGTCTACTAACAGCCCTAGCAGAGAGGTGGTATTCAGGGTCATCCTACTTTTGATTACCAATAGGGGAGATGAATCCCATGCTAGAGGACATATGGAGGATCATGAGGATCCCCATACAGGGATGGTTGATGACTCCTACGATCAATTAGGGCCAGACGATGATGAGGCTAAGTAGAGACCCGAACTTCACCCTGGAGAAGGGCGGAGTGAACATCGAGTCTCTAAGGTAGATGCTTGGGGCATCTAGGCTGACTCGAGTTTTGGCAGGGGTAGTAGGTGGCTTACTACTGTGCCACCAGAGCAGGTGCAGATTACCCTGGCTCCTCTCAGATGTGGTCTGTGACATGAGAGACCACAGATACAAATTTGCATGGGGTAGCTTTGTGCTATGCCGCTTGTATAGGATCCTGTATGGGGTTGTATACAAGGGAGGCTGATGTCTGGTATTAAAATCACTACTGTAGGTATGGTGCTGGAAGCACATCACGGTGCGAAGGCTGGTAGGGCTCCCACTGACAGGGGTTGACCGTGAGAGGCCCCGAGTTTTCTACTGGTGGTTATAGAGGGGGTCATAATGGCGGATAGATCTATCGATGTCACGGAGGTTGCTAGATGACATCATCCCAGACCAGATCACCTGAAGGTCATGGATAGAGCACCTAGGGTGGGCCAAGGATGGGTAAGAGCTGGCTTGCATCAGGCGAGTCTTATGGCTAAGGATGGAGCGAGGAGAGGTAGAGGTCCACCTCTACGACCGAGTTCTATGACAATTCGGTCTATAGTAGGGGATCCCTTCTCTTAGGGATTATGAGTACTCCTAAACTGTCTTAGATAGTACCACACTGATCGGAGCTCCAATCATGCAATAGTTTTGGATTTAGGACATGGATGATGCCCCCATCCAGCTAGTGGATGGTGACGATGTTGGGGTTTCAAACGGATAAGATGCCTGGTACATAGGCATCTCCCCTCCTTGGATGACAAGGGCATAGGGTTTGATGCACGCTGTGGTGCAACGGATGAGGAGGCGACGCTAGGCTACTATCGATGTAGTGTGGGGTCACGATGGGAGAGAGTAACGACGATCTTCGTAGGAGAGATGCCAGAGGATGGCATAGGCTCCACAGAGGCCATAGCAGACAGGGAGGAGGGAGAAGAGATTCTATTCTCAGTAGGAGGAGAGGCCACCATCGCCCAATAATGGCAAGGGTGTCAAGGTAAGGGAGAGCAATGAGACAGAGGCTCTCCGAGCTTAGGTTTCCCACCTTCGGGATTAGGTGCAGACACTTTAGGATGAGGCTACATGGCTTAAGGCTCAGAGCGGAGGGGCGAGCATGGAGGAGCTGGTGTAGTCTATGATGTAGACCGTGTTCTACCAGGGGGTATACTTCCAGATGGTTCCATAGGGCCAGAGGGTACAGCTGCCAATCAGCATTACTGAAGCAATCAGGATGGGATCGGTGAAGACATCCTCACGATCAACAATGAGGACCCGAGACATAGCACGGACCTCTATGGGACCACCTCCTCCATGCCAGGGTGGGAGATGAGATGAGGCAGAGATCTTGAGGGCTTCTCGAGACTAGCTGACTATAGACTGCACAGAGATTGTATAGATTTTTGAGAGGATTGAGTATGCCAGGGTATTGATTGTGGCATACCAATCCAGATGATGTACATATTTGATTGATATATATAGATTGTCTTTTTTTGATGATATGACTTGTGTATATGTTGTATGATGCTTTAATTTTTGAATTTTGGTGATTGATGATTCATGTAATTATGTCGTTTGGAAATAAATTATAATTTTTATGTCATGGCATAAAATTGTAAATGAAATAATCTGATGTGAATAAATTGGTTGTTTTGTGGTGTGATTTTAATGAAAAATAAAAGGGACTTTTAACAATAATTTCAAAGGACATTGTCGTTGTTATAGACCATTTCATGGAGTCACCGCTCGCTAGGTCGTCAAGCTAATCCCAGTATAGAAATATTGTTACAAGAAAAAGAGTGCTTAAGAGACTGTCTTAAGACTTTGGGTTGTGATGATGAAAAATGATGATGGTGATGATTTGTTTGCAGATTTTTATAAAAAATATTATGCCTGACATATTAAAGAAATATGATTTTTTGCTAGGCATACATTCCTAAGTGTGATAAATTTTTTGAATAAGTCCCTAGGAACTATACCATCATTGCAAAATTGAATGTTGACATAATGAAATGAAAAAAATGTGTTCGTTCTTGTTAAAGCACAATTGTGTAATATAATGATGTAAGCCATATGTTTTTTTTTTTTTTATAAATTAAAATGAATGGAAAAATAAAATTAGAACAATGGTTTGCGCTAGGCATAGAATTATAGGTATAGACTTATACCATCATCACGAAATCCAAAGAAGAAATTGATATTTTAGTTTTATTGCATGATTGATTTTTGATTTTGAGATAAACAAAAAATAATAATATATAAGCTTGAATTTATTTACTAGATTTTGTAATATGTTGTTTGAAAGAATTTTGGGATTTTTGAAAACAATGTATGTAATTGTTTTTATACTAAACATATGTTCTGAAATAAGAAGAAAAAACTATTCCAAAAGAGTTGCAGAAATATTTTAAATTATTTCAAAGACAAATATAGATTTATAAGGAACCCTCATGTGCATATGTGAGTTCATTGCCGATATCGATTTATCATAATGATACAAAAATCTCTCAAATACAAATGTGTGTGCAATTGTATTGTTCACTTACCAATTTTGAGCAAGAAAATTTGATACAAGTAATTTGAATTAACCAAATAAGGGTTCAGTGACCATGATTTATATGCATGTAACCGTACCAGACTACTATGTAAGTCGGGTCATCAAGAGCTAGCTAATCCATAAGCCGACATAGATCTGTGCAAAAGAAGGTCACTAATGTGACAGACATATCACCACACTAGGAATTACCCAAGGCCAAGCGGGTTGGGCACAAACCACCTGTTATGGGGCTTACCTCACAGTTTTCAAATAATTGAGAATTCCAGGGATTCAAGCTCATTCACCCTTCTTTTCTTTTCAAAGGGTAGGGAAAGGGATTTTATTGCTTTTTGCTTTTGCTGTTTTTTTTTCCTTTTTTTTTTTTTTTGTATTTTTGCTTGGAACTGAGATAATGCTGAAATATTGTTGTGATGGTACAAAATAATATTTTTCTTTTTCTCATTTTCTTTGACTTTTCTTTTTCTTCCTATACTAGGGATACTTGCTCGGATTGGCTGTGGAGCAAAGGATTTTTATTCTGGGTAGGGGTGAGCTTGTATTTTTGTCAATTTTCAAAAATTCTAGACCATGTGCATGATAGGATAGCAGGGGAAAATTTTCGCTCAAGAAACCACTTCTACTATGTAGCATCATATCGAATTTGCAATGAAATCATTTTAATGTGAAGAGATGTACTTGGTTTAAGGAAATAACAAGATCAATTCTTCTATGCTCAAAACTTTATTTAATTCAACTGTGGACTTTGATATAAGAGAGAAAAATAATCATACCAAATAAAATCAAGATATTTATGCATGTGAGAGTGAAAGTGCGAGATTCCGAATAAATGCTAATTTATCCAAAATAACTGAAAATATAACTGCAATACTTCAAGAATTCGACAGGTACAAAAATAAAAGATGTTTTTGAAGATTTTTGATGATTTTGAAGTGTTTTTATATTTTGATTTTAAGTTATGAATGGAAAGAATAAATACTATTACTATTTTTTTTTGAAATTTTTATATGGATAACGAAAATGAAACAATATGCAAAATAACAATATATACAATGATGAAATGACCAGATTTTATGCATAATAGCATTTGAGATGCATAATTTTCATAGGTTCTTTAAGATATTTACCATCTACGATAGACAATCTGTATGCTTCTGAGCCAAATTTAGCAGTGATGGCATATGGTCCAAGCCAGTTGGGCTCAATTTTACCTTTAAGGTCTTTAGTTGCATTAGTATTTTTTTTATTTTCTTTTAAGACAAGGTCGCTGATCTCAAAGGATCGATGATGAACTTTCTTGAGGTATGCTCATTTAAGCTTGTTTTGGTAGGCATAAAGATGCTCCAAAGCATTGATGCGCTTCTCATATAGGAGTTCCAGTTGACTAAGTCTGCCAACATGATATTCATCTCCTACTTCAGTATCTTGAAGTAGCAAAGCCAAAGAAGGAACTTCTAATTCAAATGGAAAAACTACTTCAGCACCATAAACCAAAACAAAAGGTGAAGTACCTATGGGGGTGCGAACACTAGTTCGATAAGCCCACAAAGCAGGATATAATTGGATGTGCCAATATCGACCAGATTTATTGACCAATATTTTGAGGATTTTGATTAATATTTTATTGGATGCTTCTGCTTGGCCATTACCCTGAGGATAATAGGGGGTGGACCAACGATGTTGAATTTTATATTTTTGACATAATTTCTTGACATCTTTATTTTTGAAACAAGTTCCATTATCTGAGATGAGATTTGCAGGAATTTCGAACTTACAAATAATTTGATTAAAAATAAATTTGGAAACTTGGGTTTCAATGCAGGAAGCTAAGGACATAGCTTCAACCCACTTTGTGAAATACTCGATGGCGGTTATGATAAATTTGTGTCCATCAGATGACATAGGGTTGATTTTTCCAATGATGTCTAAGCCCAATTTTGAAAAGGGCCAAGGAGATGAAATAGCCTGTAGTTCTTGTGCAGGGGCATGGACAAGATCAGCGTGTTTCTGGCACTTATCGCAATGGTGCACATAATCATGTGCATCATTTTCCATGGCAGGCCAAAAATATCCTATCCTAAGGAGTTTCTTAGCAATGGCGCTACCACTAAAATGTCCCCCATAAGATCCATTTTGGGCTTCACTCAAAGCTAATCTAGATTCTTCTAGATTCAAACATCTCAATAGGATGCCTTCAAAAGATCTCTTATACAAGGTATTACCAATAATTATGAAGTGAATTGCTCGTCTACGTAATAACCGACGTTGGTTGCTATTACAACCTTCAGGGAAGGTCCCATTTTGAAGAAAATTAAATATATCAGTGTACCATGGTTCAGGAGTAGTTTCGTTGATTAGAAACACGTCCAAAGGTTCTAAGCATGATTTATTTGAAGCAGCTTCCTAGACTCAATGAATAATGATGGTAGCATATTCGTCATCTAACTCCAAGGGCAAAAGAGATGTAGTTGCAGCCATAGCATCAGTCGCACGATTGCTATTTTGAGGAATAGCTTCCAAGGTAACTTGATCAAATAAAGATAATAATTGTAAGATATATGCTTTGTATGGGCATAATTTATCATCTTTGGTCTGATAAAAATCATTTATTTGATTTATGACAAGTTGAGAATCATCAAAAACCAATAAATTTTTAATTTTTAGTGCTAAGGCAGCTCGTAATCCAAGGATTAGAGCTTCATATTCAGCAGTATTATCAGTGCAAGCAAATGTTAATTTAAAGGATAGAGAGATAAGATGTTTCTGTGGAGATATTAAAATAATACTTGCACCAGCCCCACTCATGCATCAAGCTCCGTCAAAGTATAGGGACCATTGCTCAGGATGGTCTGCCTCTAATTTAAGGCATTCATCAGGAAACTCAATGATGAGGGGATGGGTAGACTCTAAGGGTGCAGCAGCTAACTGATCTTCTATGATTTGACCCTTAACAGACTTTTGTCCTATAAACATGAGTTCAAACTCGCTTAGCACAAGAACCCACTTTGTTGTGCGACTAGATAAATAAGGTCGACTCATGAGATATCGCAAAGGGTCGAATTTGGCAATAACATATGTTTTCTGACTGAGCATATAATGGTATAATTTCTGTGTAGAAAATATGATTGCGAGACATAACTTCTCTAATACCGTATAGCGAGTTTCATAACTGATTAAGGTTCTACTAATGTAATAATTAGCACTTTTTTTCTTCTCATCGTCAAGTTGAGCTAACATAGCTCCTAAGGAAAAATTTGAAGCAAAAATATACAACATAAATGGGCGATCAGATCTAGGTGGTGAAAGCACCGATGGTTTAAGAAGATATTGTTTAAGGAGTTCAAATGCTTCCTGACATTCATCGTCCTAATGAAAAGAGACATCTTTCTTAAGAAGCTTAAGAAAGGGTCTAGTTTTGTCCGCCAACTTATCAATGAAGCGATGAATAGCTTGAAGCTTACCTTGTAGACTTCGTAATTCAGATATATTTGTGGGTGCGGGCATATCAGTGATAGCCGCAATCTTGAGAGGGTCAATTTTGATGCCACATAAAGAAACTATAACCCCCAATAATTTACCGGACTTAACTCCGAATATACATTTAGCTGTATTTATTCAGATAATATATTCCCTTAACCGATCAAATACTTTTCTCAAGTCATCTAAATGATCATCTTCTTTTATGGAACGAGCTATAATATCATCTACATAATAATGTATAATATCATGCATCATATCGTGAAAGATATAATTCATGGCTCGTTGATATGTTGCACCTGCATTCTTCAAACCGAATGGCATCACTTTCCAACAAAAGGTTCCCCAAGGGATAATAAAGGTTGTTTTAGCATGATCTTAAGGAGCTATCCTGATCTGATTATAACTAGAGAATCTGTCCATTAGGGATATCATTCTACTCCCAACAGTAAAATCAATGATCTGATCCATTTTGGGAAGAGGAAAATCATCCTTAGGGCATGCAACATTAATATCTATAAAGTCTGTGCAAACCCTAACTTTGGTAGCTTCTTTCTTAGTTATTGGAACTACATTTGAGATCCATTCAGCATAATCAATGGCTTGTATAAAAATAACCTTCAAAAGTTTTTCTAATTCTCATTTGACTAGTAAGGCCACTTTAGGATTCATTTTTCTAAGTTTATGTTTAACAGGTTTAGCATCCAGATGGACTACTAGGTGATGCATAACTACAGAAGGGTCTAATCCTGGCATATCCTCATATGTCCAAGCAAAGACATCTTGATATTGTTTAAGAAATGCAATGTATTTATCTTGTTTTTCTTGACTCAATTCTGATCCAATGTTGATTATGTGAGGGTTATCTTTGGTTCCAATGTTAATTTTTATAACGTTTTCTACTTCCATGTGTAGATCTCTCTCAAAATTAGGTGAGGCAGGTGAAACGCCCAATTCTTGTAATTATTCGAAGGTTAGCTTGGATAATTCGTCTTGAGGAGTCGTGGCCTCAAGCTGGGCTATACTAGGTATAGAGCCATCAAAATAAAATTTGTTATATAACAATTCCTCAACGAAGACGTCATGGAAGATATCCCCTTCCAACTCATCGTCAGATTTAGCAATCATCTTGGGGTAAGCTATGGATAGCATATTACATGTAAATGGGTTATTCCTTAAACGCAAAGCATCGCGTTCATCCAAATAATCTTGGTAAGATATGAGATGGTCATCATCCTCGAATGGGAAGGGCTGACCTTTACTAGGAAATAGGCCCACGCCACATCGGGCAGGCCATGGTTCTACCTCAAAAGGTTCTTTCATACCATTTTGGGAAGGTCCCAAACCTTTCCCTTTATATCCTAATTTAAGAATTATAGGTTTAGCTTTAACATACTCAGTAAAATAACAACGAGCATACCCATCATAATGAGTCTTGATGTTTCTAGGTATTCTTCCCCAGTCATATCCCTTATAAATAAAAGCATAGCTCCCGACTTGGTAGATACTTCCAATAGGCTGTGGGAGGCCCAAGGTACGAGGAGAGGGCAACAATTTATTTAAAAGAAGGGAATATTGCATAGCAACGTTTGTTTTTTTTGATATAATAATTTTAGATAAATCGGGTAAGAGCTCATCAGTAAGAGCATAAGAGGTAGAAGGAACATTTCCTACATTGTTGGATGCGAAAAGTATGCCTTTAGTGGATGTAGATGTTATAGATATGTCGATGGATGGGTCTGTAGGTATAGAAGTGATAGGAGTAAGACAAGAAGCATTGGTTGTGGGTTTAGGATCCTTTTGGGGTCCTAATGTGGTTTTTTCGGAAGACGGTTTGACTATATGTAGAGCTGTAGTTGATGGAGTAGATGATGTTATGAGTGTGTGTTTCACACGTTTAGATGATTTATGAGAATTAGGATGTGTGGATGAAAGAGCAGGGCAAAATTGAACTCCAATAGGTTCTACCAAAGCACACATATCAAAGGGTCTAGGATCACCATGAATGGTAACCAACAGATTTTTAAATTTGAATTTAACACATTGGTGTAAAGTTGAGGGAACAGCTTGCATTGCGTTGATCCAAGGGTGACCCAAAAGTATATTGTAAGATGCAGGGCAATGTACAATAAACACGGTCGTGTCTAAGGTTCTTGGACCAACTTGCAATGGGATAGTGATAACTCCACACGTTTCTTGTGTTTCATCATTGAAGGCTTTTATGATCATATCAGTTCTTTTCATTTTGTCACTTCTAAACCCAAATCCTTGGTAGAAGTCAAAAGTGCAAATGTTTAAAGATGAACCATTATCAATCAAGACTCGTTTAACTGCTACATCTCCAATGAGGGCAGTAATATATAAGGGGTTATCTTTGTGTAAACTATGTTGTGGTATATCTCTATCCCGGAAGTCAATACAATCAACTTCACGAGTTATGATAGTATTGGCCATGGCTTCAGGTTGAATATTTTGTGGTACCATCATCTGGCTTAATGTGAGCATTAATTCATCCCTATGTGTAGGAGAAGATCTTAAAAGGTCCAAAAGGGAAATTCTAGGTGTAGTATTTGATAATTGTTCCTTAATATTATAAGGAGGCTTAGGTTGAACATTAGGCACATGATTCCCTTTATTAGGAAGTTTCAAAACAAATGGAGCTAATCCATCGTTCTGATTTTGATCTTGTTGAGAATTTTGAGCCTGTTGTCGAGTAACAACTTCGATGGTACCTACAATATTATTTGTAGGATGATGAATAGGCCTTGTTCTAGCGTTTATGGCTTGTTCATTAGAAAGTAATTGGTGATACGATGGTCTAGTAGTGACTCTTCTTGGAAATTGTTCTTCTGGAACCATAGAACTTGTGATAGGTTGAATAGGATCTAATTCATCTTCAGAGCTATTCGATTGATTTGAGGTGATTTCCATGTCACTTTCAGTCTCGTATTCGGTATCACTAAGATCAGGTGTCTAAATATTATGTAGAGGTTTGGTCGTAACCATGGATAAATTTGTGTCAAATACTTCCATATCATGAGCAGGTGAATGTCCACTAATGGTTCCTACATATTGGGTAGGAGGGGGAACATTATGGTGCTCAATTTGATTAGCCACTTCTTTACCATGCTTTTGTAAAGGATGTTGAAATATGTCCAATGATTGATTGGCATTATGATTCTGATTTTGAGGGATGTTCTTTTGAGCATTATTAGGAGGATTTTGTTTAGGTTGAAATGCTTGTACCTCCATCTCATTGTTATCAATTAAATCTTGTATTTTATGTTTTAATATTTTACAAGAGTTGGTAGCGTGTCCAGGTCCTCTATGGAAATCACAGTGTAAATCAGCTCTGTATCCTGGTATAGTTGGATCAAGTTCTCGGATATTTGGTAATTGGATCAAACCTCATGCTAGTAATTGCAGGAGAATGGTTGATAGAGGTTGGTTTAACCTATTAAATTCTCGATGTGGTTTATTAGGAGGTTTCAGTATAAATTTCTTTGTTGTTTTTGCAGCATTAACAGTAGCGATATTTCTATTATCAGTGACTCCATCACCCACAACTTGTTTATTTTTATATTGATTTCTGGAGGTTTTCTCATCATCTTTCTTTTTAAGTTGACATCTCCTAATAAGAGCATCTTCCACTCTTTGAGCTAAATCTATAGCTTGATCGAAGGTTGTCAAGGTAGCAGTTGATAACTCACAGGATAGTTGTTCTTGTAAATTATTGATAAAGATATCTAGAATTTCTCGATAAGGTAACGCAAAGTGCAATTTTCCTATCAACTGTCTCCATCGAGCTAGGAAATCAGAAAAACATTCATCTTTGTCTTGTTTTAGGTTGTATAAATATTTAATGGTTACATGCCTTTCAATGTAGGCACTAAATTGATGAAAAAAAGACTCGACGGTTTCTTCGAAATTCCTCAAAGAATGAGTGGGTAGTTGATAATACCATTCTAATGCCATTCCTCCTAAACTTTTCGAGAACATCTTTAGTAATAACAAGTCATCATGTGATATGTCATGACATGCTATCCTAAACATACGAAGATGCTCTATGGGATCTTCGGTTCCTTTGTATATAGGTAGGACAGGCATAGGAAAGTGTTTAGGGTATGGTTGTGCTACAACTATAGGATCTATAGGCTGACTACACATATCTCGATAATTGTACGAGGGACAGTAGGGATCTATCTGGTCCATGCGGGAGACTAACTATTTCACCATGGCTTCCAGATTACCAGTTTGTCCACCATATTGGTTCGGTGGTCTTTGAGCATATGATGGCATGACGTAAGGATTGTATGCTATATTGCTATTAGGCAAATGGTTGGTAGGAAGAGTATTATGAAGAGGATTTGTTGTAGCATTATGTTGTATCCTAGATTGTTGTAAATTGGTGTTAGGTTTTGTTTTGGGCTTCTGTTGATTTGAGGTATGTTGATCAATAACTTGGCGAAATAGAGCAGTGAATGAAGGTTTCTTTTGTGTGGGAATAACCCTAGGCTTGGTAACAGGCACTCTAGGTGGTTGGGTAACCTGTTGTTGTTGCATGTTCTAGATTATAGAGGCCATATCCAAATTGGATGTTCCAGCTTGATCACTTTCTTGATCAACGAAGGACAAGGGATTAGTGCATGTGTGATATGTCTTCTAGGGTTTCTTGAGTGTCACTAATTTGATCCTTGTCCATATGGACTGCTCTATTAAGAGTGCCAATATTAGTATTGAGGAACTTCCAGAAATGTTCCATGTTCTCAAAAGTAACAGCTCCTTCCAAAGATATTTTAGGGGATGAAGATCCTTCCCCTCTAACAGTTTCTCTTTTTTCATTGGCTTCAGCAAACTCTTCTTCTTGTTGGTCTAGTGTTCCTTCTTCCTGAATTAGGTCTTTAGGAAGGACATTTGGTTTGTTTATTGGTCTTCCTAACCAATATTCTTATACTTCAGTCTGTTTTCCATTCCTAAGTCTAGGCATTATGTTTAAACTTATATTTTAGCAAATATATATTAATATATTTGCAACAAATTTGGGGAGGTATATATTTTAATTATATACCTACTATAATACTTAAAAGAAAATGTTTTGATTTTTTTGTTATTATTTTTTTTTGTTTTTGTTTTTATGATTATAAAGACAACAAACAGCACACTAAATGCAGGAAACAATAATAATAAAATAATGGCTTAGTTTTCTATAAATAGTTTATGGATATCATTAATGGGATCAATTTCATCAGGAGTCATGAAATGCTCCTCTTCAAATTAGAAATGGTTTTTCAAGAATTTGACAAAATGTGCTATGGTGATGTTATCTACTTCTGACTCTGACTTGTAAAAATAAATCTCATGGCAATACTCTTAATATAACACAGCTCTAGGAACTCTATTCCATATTTTCCTATCCATAAGAACGACCTCTTGATCCTCTATAAAAGATAGAAATTTATGCACTACAACTGCATTGTCGAGGTATTCCTCAAAGGTGTACAACTTAGAAGACACAAGGGCTCTTTTATCTGCTAACCACCTGTTGTGGCTAATCCACAACACACCCCAAAATTGGGGACCCACATTTTTTGCATGTTTTCAAAGAAGATCTCAGTGACCCAGATGCTAAAAATCAAGAAAAAGGCAAAGTTGCACAAAATGAAAAAGTGTCGCGATATCGCGACATGTCGCTCCATCACTGCCAAAAAATGAAAAGTGTCGTGATTTCACGACGTGTTGCACTGTTGCGGCCGAAAATGAAAAAGTGTCACGATTTCGCGACGTGCTGCGCGGAAGCTGCCAGAAAATGAAAAGTGTCGTGATTTAGCGACGTGTTGCGCTGTCGCTGCCAGAAAATGAAAAGTGTCACGATATTGCGACATGTTGCTCCATCGCAGCCAAAAATGAAAGTGTCGCAATATCGCGACATGTTGCTCCGTCATGGTCCAGAGAGGAGAGAGAAAGGTAGAATGGAAAATTGTCGCGAAATCGCGACATGTCACAAAATCGTGGGTCAAACCAGTCAAACAGGGCAAAGCAGAAAAGCGTCGTGAAATCACGACAAGAAACAGCAAAGGGGCTCGGAACGAAAAAGTGTCACGATTTCATGATAGGAAGCAGTCGAGGCATACGGAGATGAAAAATGTCGCGATTTTGTGACAGGTTGCGGCCAAAGGCGTACCAAGTGAAAAACGCCACGATTTCATGACAGGTTGCGGCCAAAAGTCTACCAAGTGAAAAACATCGTGATTTCATGACAAGTTGCGACAAGACAGCTCCAAGTGAAAAGGCGTAGCGATTTCGCGACAGGAAGCAGCCGAGGTGTATGAAAGAGAAAAGTGTCGCGATTTCGCGATAGAAAAACAGCAAAGTGTACGGAATGAAAAGTTGTCGCGATATCACGACATGTCACCATTTTGCTGTGCATGAAGGCAGGAAAGGTTGTTTGCAGGAAAACGTCGTGATATCGCGACATGTCACGTTTTCGCGAAATGTCGCATTTTTGCAATGAAAGTAGAGGAGCAAAGTTACATGCTATTTTTTGTCGCAATTTTCATGGGGCCATTACAGATCATGCAAAAAAGTGTGGAACACGTGGCGTACATGTGTAAAGGCTACAGGGGCATTATAGTTCACAAAGAAGATCAAGCATCTTAATGTCGAGTATGAAATCAAAGACAACGAAAATGTGGGGAAGGTGAAATGAAGCGATCTAGAAGATGAAGCGAAGCGTCACAGGGTGAAACAGAGAGCATTGCCAGAAAGTATAAAAGCAGAGGCATAGACAGGCACAAGGGTATAAAATGGCTACGAGCAGAGTTGCAGTGCTAAAGGCTAGAGGGTCATTATGGGCCTGCTTGGAGGCTATTTTCCTTCCATAGACTGGATTTGGGGAAACCAGCATGTTCTGCTATTGTAACAAGAGTTATCTTTAATGTAGGAGTGTTCAAAAATTTGCATCTTGTGGGCAAGAAAGAAGGAGATTTTCTATGCATGCTATAGATTTAATGTTTATTCTTTCATTTTCAAATTTTGGATTTATAGATAATGTTAAATGCCACTTTTGTGGGTTGCATTAGGCGAATGTTCAAAATTTGAATTTTATTTCAAAACCCTTTGAATCAGCACTTAGCTTATCAGGATTGTGCGTGTTTGCAGGTCCAATAGGTTAGGTTGCATGCATGGAAACCTCACATCTTTGGTTTTGCCAGGACGGGATAGCATCAAACTGAATGCAAATTTTTAATTTCTTTTTCTTTGCATTTTATTTTCTTTTTGTTGCACTTTATTTTCCAGAAGCTCCAAATTTAATTTTTCAAGCTTTTAAATAAAATAAAAAATTTAAAAAAACTTCAAAATCCATAAATAATTCTTTCATTATGGCATTTCATTAAATTTCATTTTGAAGTTACAGCATGGTCATATAAAAATCAAATCATATTCACTTTATTCGGGTTCAATGAACAATCATTAAATTTTCATAGTAAAATAAACCATAGTGCCCCTTGTTTTCAGTTACTTGCAACCACTAAGGTGTTCCAAGCATTTTAATTAAATATCTTTATTTGAGATTATTAATACACAGATGCAAAATGCTCACATAACAGGAACCTTGGAGAAGTTACATGTTTAATTTCTTTGCAATCAGAGGATTTAGAACCCAAATCCTATCGGAGAGTGTGTTTTCACAATCGAGTGAAAATACCACTCAACACCACCTATGGAAAGCTCTCTAAAGTTCATGACATAAGCTCACTTGATCAGGATCCAGGATTATATCTAGGACAAACCTCTTGATTTGCCTAAGTTCGATTGATCTAGATTCAATGATATTCAATCTCCTATCAAGTTCGTCCCACAAAGGTTGAACCCTATTTGTTTGAGGTACTCTAAGTACAGAAGTAATCTCTATAGCTGCAAATTGATTCTCAAAATTAACGGTGATAGCTCGTCTTTTATTATAATCTACCATCTAAATATGATATGCAATCCTCCTTGTTTTTCTGATGATTCTAAATGCATTTATGTTTTGTTGTTTTTTTTTTGGATTGTTTTCAAAAGGTTTTTTAGTTTTTCACGTCGGGTTCACCAAAATGTATCGCTCCAAATTTTTTGCATCTGTACCTTCAGGCTATAGGATCCGCGCCCGAAATGGGGATGCGAGAAGTATGGGACAATACCTCAGATTGAGAGGCCCTTTGAAGGTCTCGCATCTCGGGGGAGGGGTATAAGGGTGAATTTTTGATAGATGGTGGGTTCACCAGGAAACTTTTTAGTGGCATTTTTTATGCCTAGGTTGAGAGTAGGTTTGATGTGTTCATTTTGTGCTTTAATCATTCAATTCCTAGGTTTGGCCAAGATGAATCTAAACTATTCTATATGCCAATGCTAATTTTTATGAATACAAAAAACATGAATAAATGCTAAACACATAAAGTAGGTTAAATGAAACAGAACATACCTGATTCCATATTTTTGATGAAGATTCTGAGTTTTGTAGCAGTCCAAATCATCTCAAATCATACTTAATCATCTAGAATTGCACAGAATCGTCTCAAATCTCAGTCGATCATCTGAGATCAGATGAGATCATCATCGATCTGATGAATTCGTTAGACGAATTCATCAGAAACCTGCAATCACAGTAACGAATTCATCAGAAACCTGCAATCACAGAAACAGATACAAAATACCAAAAATGCAACTACAAAAGCAAGGGGAAATGATATAAATAACATTAAACTTGCCTAAATGATAAATCCAGATAGCAATTAAAAGGAAATGCATCAATTTGACAATTTATTTTGACTTTATCATGCATCTATACTAAATGAGGTGAACTCTAGGATGCATAAATATAATAACTAAGCTAATGCATAAAGAAATGCAGAGAAACAACAAGAAAATGTAAACTCTGGGCTCTGATTGCCCCCAATCTAGACTACAGTCGAGATCACCTTCAATCATATGAGATCGTCGTCGATCTGTGATAGGATCGTCTAAAATCGTCTGGAATCGCCTACGACGATCCAGACTTGCTCCAAATGAAGAACAGTAAGATTCTTGCAAGAAAACTTGAAATATCCAATGTAAACAAAAGTATGAAGGTGTTCTAAGGCACAAGGAACTAAATTTGCAAGGAAATTCGTCAGTTAGGGGGTTCAGGGGGATAAACTAAGAAAGTCCCAGTTTATATAGGATTAGGGAGAGGTTAGGAGGTTGGAGATCATCCCAATTTGGGAGATCTCCAATGGGGGAGACCCTAACTGTGCAGACATGCTTTTTGCCGAGGTTAGAGAAGCTGTTGAAACAGAAGATAATTATGAAAATTTGGTTTTGGGACGAAATCGTTTGGACATTTTCTTCCAGATGAATTCGTCAGATCTAGGACAAATTCGTCTGATCTGTGATGATATCGTCCAATGGTAAAAACAATCCTAAAAATGGCATGAAAACAAGGGAAGCAGGTAACAGGAGATTAACGGGCGATTTGAGGTTAAAATTCAAATTTTTATCTTTTTACTAAGGTTTAACTATGCCAATTTTAGGGTGCTATAGTACCATTATCCAAGAGTAGAACCAAAGCATATAGTGTGATTACTTATTGATAGCATGAAATAAAACTATGCATTAAACATCCACACATCAATACATAATTTATTGTCAAGAATAAGTCCTACCAATGAGGGTTGTTACATACTTCCTCCTTCGACTAAACAAAATCCTTTGTGTTTCCTTCAAGTGAGTAAATAAATGTTTCATTCACATAAGTATGGGAATTGCTTTCTTATTTCTTCAACATCTTTTCATATTGCACAATTCTTAGAATATTGGTCCCATTGGACCTGACATTGATCTAGGGTTCATTTCCTCAACATCTTGAAATGAAACCCTAGAATCATTACTGGTCTCACTTCAATGGTTGAGGTGTCCACCATCTATAATTTAGAAACATTCCAAACATGAGTAGGATCAACAACATATTTCCTTAGAAATGATATGTGAAAAGTATCATGGATCTTTGATAGGTTGGATGGTAAAGTGAGCCTATAGGCTACTAGACTAATCTTATCAATGATCTTACTTTACTATCTAACTTAGTTGACTTGATGGCACTTTGCATGGGTTCTACTTGTAATAAAATGCTATCCCCCATAAATAAATATCTTGGTGATTATCTTAGCTCTTCTAGCGATCAGCTACTTCTTTGAGCCTAAGCCGAATTACTCTAAGTTATTCCTCCATCTCTTGGATAGTATCTAGTCCAATCACCACTTTATCTTTTGAATTATCCCATGATATATGAGTTCTTCATCTTCTTCCATACAAGGCTTCAAATGGGGCCATCCCAAAAGATGCATGGTACTGATAGTTTGGATGGTAAAGTGAGCCTATAGGCTACTAGACTAATCTTATCAATGATCTTACTTTACTATCTAACTTAGTTGACTTGATGGCACTTTGCATGGGTTCTACTTGTAATAAAATGCTATCCCCCATAAATAAATATCTTGGTGATTATCTTAGCTCTTCTAGCGATCAGCTACTTCTTTGAGCCTAAGCCGAATTACTCTAAGTTATTCCTCCATCTCTTGGATAGTATCTAGTCCAATCACCACTTTATCTTTTGAATTATCCCATGATAGATGAGTTCTTCATCTTCTTCCATACAAGGCTTCAAATGGGGCCATCCCCAAAGATGCATGGTACTGATAGTTTGGATGGTAAAGTGAGCCTATAGGCTACTAGACTAATCTTATCAATGATCTTACTTTACTATCTAACTTAGTTTACTTGATGGCACTTTGCATGGGTTCTACTTGTAATAAAATGCTATCCCCCATAAATAAATATCTTGGTGATTATCTTAGCTCTTCTAGAAATTAGCTACTTCTTTGAGCCTAAGTCGAATTACTCTAAGTTATTCCTCCATCTCTTGGATAGTATCTAGTCCAATCACCACTTTATCTTTTGAATTATCCCATGATAGATGAGTTCTTCATCTTCTTCCATACAAGGCTTCAAATGGGGCCATCCCCAAAGATGCATGGTACCCACTATTATATGTAAATTCAATGAGATGCAAAAATTCTTCCCACTTAGACTTTTGGTCCATGCAATACATGTGAAGCATGTCTTCTAAAACTTGGTTTACCTTTTCTGTTTGACCATCTATTTTTGGATGATATATAAAATTGATATTCATATTAGTGCTCATTGCATGGTGTAAAACCTTCTATAACTTTGATGTGAACCTAGAATTCTTATTTGATATGATCACCTCAAGAAACCCATGTAGCGTGAAAATTTATTAGGTAAACTTATTTGCCACCATCGGTGCATCATCCTTGATGTTCCCTTATATAAAGTGTACAACCTTGGTCAACTTATTAATCGCTACTATGTGGTATCCTAAGAATTGGTGTCATAATTAGCTTATATTTCAAAGCCTCAAATATTGCCTCACACTTATTCATCCATTTGAAGTCCTTTCCCTTTTTCTAAAGGTTTGTGATAGAATTGTTGAGCAAGGTACAACAACAGTATTGTCATTGTTGTCAACACAATCAGATAGATCTGTTGATGAAGTGGACAGGAAGTTCAAAAGCTAGTCAGATGCAGAAGACAGGAGTTCAAAGGCTACTCAGAGTATGTACAGTGATTTTCCAAGAAGACCGAAGTGGACCACTTGCAAAAGATCAAAGAAAAAGACAAGTAAGAAAAGTGTCACGATATCGCGACATATACAGCAGACAAGAAAAACTATCACGATTTCGTGACATGTTGGAAGAGAGAGAAGAAGAAAGAAAAACTATCACGATTTCGTGACATGTTGGAAGAGAGAGAAGAAGAAAGAAAAACTATCACGATTTCGCGACATGTTGGAAGAGAGAGAAGAAGAAAGAAAAACTATCGTGATTTCGCGACATGTTGGAAGAGAGAGAAGAAGAAAGAAAAATTGTCACGATTTCGTGACATGTTGGAAAGAAAAAGGCAAGTGGAAAAATTGTCGCGATTTCGCGACATGTTGGCAAGAGAAAAAGGCAAGTAGAAAAAGTGTCACGATTTCGTGACATGCTGAAGAAAAAGAGGCAAGTAGAAAAAGTGTCGCGATTTCGTGACATGTTGAAAGAAAAAGTAAGAAAGAAAAGTGTCACGATATCGCGACATGTTGAAAGAAAAAGCGCTAAGGAGAAAAAGTGTCGTGATATCGCGACATGTCATGTTTCGACCCAAAGGCAAGAGAAAGCGCTAAGGAGAAAAAGTGTCGTGATATCGCGACATGTCGCGTTTTGTGACCCGAAGGCAAGAGAAAGCGCTAAGGAGAAAAAGTGTCACGATATCGCGACATGTCACATTTTTGCGACCCGAAGGCAAGAGAAAGCGCTAAGGAGAAAAAGTGTCACGATATCATGACATGTCGTGTTTTCACGACCCGAAAGCAAGAGAAAGCGCTAAGGAGAAAAAGTGTCGCGATATCACGACATGTCACGTTTTCGCGATCGAAAGGTAAGAGAAAGCGCTAAGGAGAAAAAGTGTCATGATATCGCTACATGTTTTTTCGTGGGCTGAAGCAAAGAAAAAGCGCAAGGAGAAAAAGTGTCGCGATATCATTACATGTTGTATTCTCGCGGGCCAAAGCTAAGAGAAAGCATACGGAGGAAAAAGTGTCGCGATATCACTACATGTTTTTTTTCATGGACCAAAGCAAGGAGAAAGGCAGAGAAAGAAAAAGTGTCATGATATCGCGACATGTGTTTTCATGGCAACAACACAGAAGAGTTACAAGGGCAGTTGAAGCCGACGAAGACCGATGTAAGTCGACAAAGATTAGGGTTTGCAACCGACGAAGATTAGGGTTTTCAACCGACTAAGATTAGAGTTTTCATCATGAAAATCTTGTTATAAAAGGAGGGCTGTTTGGAGAATTTGAAGTGTGTCGAAGTGTGCGAAATACGGTCGCTGAGCACAGAGAGCAAGTCGTGTTGAATCTTTCGAAGTGTGGAATTTCGCTAAGAAAGCAGAGTGCGCAACAAGGAGAAGATGACTGTGAAGTGCAGCAGAGTGTGCGAAGTGCCTCCAGAAAGCGAGTGTGCAAAGGAGAAGACGACTGTGTGGTAGAGTGTGTGAAGTGCTTGCACAAAGAAAGCAGAGTGCACAACAAGGAGAAGATGACTGTGAGGTGTAGCAGAGTGTGCGAAGTGCTTGCGCAGAAAAAGTAGAGTGCACAGAGAAAGCAAAGGTGACCAGTCAGGGTCTAGCAAAAGCAAAGGTATCTTATTATCAATCTTCTAGTTTCAGAATTGAAGTCCAAGTTGGTGCTTGGCATCAGGGGTTGGTGCTCCTTTCTTTGGTGCAAATAAATCAGGGGTTGGTGCTCCTTCCAATGGGTGCTGGTAAAATTGTTTGTAAAGTTGTTGCTTTGCAAAGGCTGGATTTGGATGGTAGTCCAAGCAGTCATTTTTGAGGAGTAGCCACATTGGTGAACCTCGTTAAATCTTGTGTTGTGTGATGCTCTTTTGCTATACTTGCTGTATCTGTTTATAAGTTTTAATTGCTATTGTTTTAAGAGCTGTAGATTCAAGATTAAAGAGCTACACTGATTCACCCCCCTCTCATTGCCATTGTAAGACTAACAATTGGTATCAGAGCTAAGTTCCTGTACAAGCTTAACCAGCTAGGGAGATCTTGGAAGTAATACAATGGTAGGTGGTGAAGGCTTCTCTTCAAACAAAGCACCATTGTTTGATGGATCTAATTACGCGTTCTAGAGAATCAGGATGCAGACATATCTCTGTGCCTTGGGATACGACATCTGGGATTCAGTAGTTAGTGGATATACAATACCCATCACTCCTCCAGAGAAGGCTGACGAAAAGAAACTATTTGAGAATAACTCAAAAGCAAAGAATGCTATCATGTGCGGATTAGCAGACAGTGAACTAGTAAAGATCATGAGTTGTAATACGGCAAAAGAGATATGGGACAAACTGAAGAGTATTCATGAAGGAGACGATAAGATCAAGGAGGCCAAATTATAGACACATCGAGCTCAGTTCGAAGCATTGAAAATGAACGACGATGAAAACATTGAGGCATACATGCTGAGAGTTAATGGAATCATTAATGCGATCAGAGGGCTCGACGAGGATATTGGAGACTCTGCCATCGTAAAAAAGGTACTAAGATCTCTTCCTCAAAGGTTTGATTCCAAAGTCTCAACGATAGAAGAAGCTAAAAATCTAAATTATTTTAGTATAGATGAGATGTATGGTTCTTTGACTGCATATGAGATGAGGATAGGAAGATCTAAACCCACAGATAGAGAAGCGGCTTTTAAAGCCCTTAAAAATAAAATCACAAAACAAGAGTCCGAGGAAGAAGAGACATCAGATGAAATGGAAGCAAACTTTGTTAGAAAATTGAAAAAGGGAAAAGGAAAATACAGAGGGAAGCTACCATTTAAATGCTTCAACTGTGGAGGCATTGGGCATTTTGCGACTAAATGTCCACTTAAAGAAAAGAACAAAAATGATGAAGGATCACACCAAGAAAGAAGTGACTGGAAGATGAAAATGAATTTCAGAAAAGGCAACTTCAAGAAGAAAAGTTTCATCTCCAAGAATGTCAGTTCATCAAAAAACAGCTCCGATGAAGAGTCTGAAGAAGAAAGAGATGAAGCTCTTTTTATGGCATTTGAAGAAGTTAAGTCAGAAAAGGAAGAAGGAATGACCTCTGAAGTTTGTGGTGAAAACCTCGAGGCTGAAGTAGATCTAGAAGGTGAGTTGATCTCTGCACTTGAAGAGTGGAAGTTAGAAAAGAAAAAGAATAAGAAACTTTCAAGAAAGCTTGAGGATGCAAATGGAATCATAACCAGTTTAACAGTACAGATAGAAGAATCTAAGAAAATCTCCGAAGATCTCGAAGTGCAAATAACAATGAAAATAGATTATTGCAGCAAGCTAGAAGAAGAGATTGTTGGTTTAAGAATGCAGCTAGAAGAGATGAATAAGAAAATTAGTTGTTATCACAAACGTGAAGAAAGTTCTATGAAGTTGGATAAGATCATAAATGACCAAAGGCCTGCAGGCATCAAATTTGGTCTGGGTTTCATCGAAGGAGAATCATCAAGTGGATCAAAGGCCAGAAATGCAGAATCCATAAAGAATGAAGATAAGAGACAGGTTGATCAAGGAAAAACGTCTCATGCAAAAGAAAGCATTAATGCCAGGAACAAAAGGAGAATTGACAATGATGGATTCACCAATGTCACACATCAAAGAAGAAGAAGACCTATGGCTCCTACGACAACATGGCAAAGACCATCACCCAGGTTCAATTATCCTTTTTCTGGTTTCTGTTTTAAATGCAATGGCTATGGACATAAAATCTCAGATCGCAAATATAATGTAAGACCAAGGAATTTCACTAGTAGAAATGCTTTCTCTCCTTTGATGAATTATACAGTAGAATGCTATAACTGTCATAATTTTGGGCACATTGCAAGAAATTGTAGAAGTACATTTGCTTCAAATCAATTTCAGGGAAGAAAATTTCAAACAAACAGGATGAGTCAAAATAAAAAACTTCCTGTAAAACATGTACAAGCTATTGATAAGGGAAAGGCAAAACAAGAGCTCAAATCTACCATCAAAACAGAATGGAAAGAAAAGGAGCACCTCAAGGAAGAGAAGGAATCCTTAATAGTTCAAACAACATTTAAAGCATAGAATAAATATGTACCATGGATACTTGATAGTGGATGCTCCAGTCATATGACAGGTGACAAACATAAGTTTGAGAAGTTACAGAAATATGAAGGTGGATCCGTGAAGTTTGGAAATAATGATGGAGCTAAGATAGTTGGCAAAGGCTCAGTTAAAATCAATGATGGAAAGATTAAGTCAGAAGAAGTCCTGTTTGTGGATGGGTTGAAACATAACTTATTGAGCGTAAGTCAGATTTGTGATAAAGGTCATGAAGTAGTCTTTATGAAGCAGGGTTGTGAAGTCAAAAAAACAAACAGTGGAAAATTGATAGCAACTAGATCAAGGACATCTGGTAACCTGTACACGCTCTCAGAGACCTCAAAAGGAACTTGTTTTATTGGACAGGAAGAAGAAAATTGGTTGTGGCACAAGAGACTCGGTCATATCAGTTTTGATAATCTAGTAAAAATCACCTCAAAAGGGGCAATGAGAGATATTCCAACCATCAACAAACTTGCAAACAACATTTGTGCTTCATGCCAAAAGGGGAAGCAAACTAGAGTCACATTCAAAACTAAAGAGTACTACACAAGCAAACCGTTGGAACTAATACACACTGATTTATGTGGACCCATGAGAACACAAAGCATAAATGGTGATAAATATTTTATGTTGTGCATTGATGATTATTCCAGAATGACATGGATATTTTTCTTGAAGCATAAATCAGAGGCTTTTGATATGTTCAAGATTTTCAAAAACCAAGTTGAGAATGAAACAGGAAAGAGGATCAAATGTTTAAGATCAGATAGAGGAGGAGAATTCATTTTAGAGGAGTTTACAGAGTACTGTGAAAAATACGGTATCAAGAGATAGTTCTCAGTAGCCAGGACACCTCAGCAGAATGGAGTGGTAGAAAGAAAGAACAGGACAGTGCAGGAAATGGCACAGACTATGCTAGCTGAAAGCAAAGTAGCAGACAGATTTTGGAAAGAAGCAGTTCATACTGTAGTGTATATCCAAAATAGGTACATGCTGAGAACACATGAAAGCAAAACTCCTTATGAGTTGTGGTTCGGAAAAAGGGCAACAACAAAATACCTCAAAGTTTTTGGCAACAAGTGCTACATCAAAAGAACTGAAGATAATCTTGGTAAGTTTGAAGATAGAGCGGATGAAGGTATTTTTGTTGGTTATTCTTCAAAAATCAAAGCTTACAAATGCTACAACAAAAGGCTAAAGAAAATTGTGGATAGTGCCAATGTTAAATTTGATGAAGGTAGAGAACGAGTAATTAGCTATGAAACAAACTACCCAATTTATGAAGAGGTTATTGAAGGAGATGAGGAAAACAAAATGAAGAAGATACAGGACATTGACGCAGATGATCTAAGTTGTGATTCAGAAGTGGAAGAAAATAAGAAATTCAAAATAGGCAGCTGGCAAAAAAGTCATCCTAGAGAGCAAATAATTGGAGACCCCAAAGTTGGTGTTCAGACAAGAAGAAGAGCAGTAAGTAACTACTCTCTACTATCCAACATTGAACCCAAAAATGTTGATGATGCAAGCAAAGATGAAAGTTGGATGAAGGCAATAAATGAAGAATTAGATCAGATCGAGAAAAACAAAACTTGGGATTTAGTACCTAGACCTGCTAACAAAAATATAATTGGGACTAAATGGATTTTTCGAAACAAATTGAATGAAGACGGACAGGTAGTCAAAAATAAAGCAAGATTAGTTTGTAAGGGCTATGCACAAGTTGAAGGCATCGACTTTGAGGAAACTTTTGCACCAGTAGCTAGACTAGAGGCAATCAGAATGTTTCTGGCTTTAGCAGTCTACAAGAATTTCAAAGTTTATCAAATGGATGTGAAATCAGCATTTTTGAATGGGAAACTTGAAGAAGAGGTTTACATTGAGCAACCTGATGGTTTCCAACTTGGTGATAATCCCAAATTTGTTTGCAAATTGAAGAAAGCATTATATGGCTTAAAACAGGCACCCCGAGCATGGTATGCAAGGCTAGACAACTATCTCACCCAACAAAGGTTTAAGAAAGGTATGGTGGATAGTAATTTGTATGTCAAAACAAAAAATGGGCATCTTATAGTTCTTGTGGTATATGTAGATGATATCATATTTGGCAGCAGCAAAGATGAGTCATGCAAAGACTTAGCAAATAAGATGCAGAAAGAATTTGAAATGTCAATGATTGGTGAACTTTCATATTTCCTCGGATTACAAGTTAATCAAAATAAGAAGGGCATATTTATTTCTCAAGTTAAATATGTGAAAGAGATGTTAAAAAAGTTCACAATGGAGGATTGTAAGCCAGTTAGCACACCCATGACGACAGGTTGCAAGTTGAGCAAGGATGACAAATCTTCACCTATTGATCAAACCATGTACAGATCTATGATTGGGAGCTTACTATACCTGACGACTACCAGACCAGATATCTTGCAGGTAGTATGCATGGTAGCACGATTTCAGGCTAATCCCAAGGAAACTCATGTGACAGCAGTAAAAAGGATTCTTCGGTATCTCAAGGGTACTATGGAATATGGGTTATGGTATCCAAAAGGTAAAGACTTCACCCTTATTTCGTATTCAGATGCAGATTGGGCAGGATGTGTAGATGACAGAAAGAGTACCAATGGAGGTGCATTCTATCTTGGAGACAGATTAGTCGCGTGGCACAGTAAGAAACAAGAGTCAGTTTCTTTATCGACCGTAGAGGCAGAATATATTGCAACGACAACATGTTGTACACAGGTATTGTGGATGAAACAAACCTTGAAAGATCTTGGTATTAGCTTCAGTGAGCCAATATCAGTTAAGTGTGATAACACCAGTGCCATTAACATCTCCAAGAATCCAGTTATGCATTCACGCACAAAGCACATTGCTATCAGATATCATTTTTTGAAGGAGAAAGTTGCGGAAGGTGAGGTTAAGTTGGATTTTGTTCCAACTACAGAACAAGTAGCGAGATATCTTCATGAAACCATTGCCAAAGGAAGTTTTTGAGTACCTTCAAAATAAATTGGGAGTGGTCACACTTCCCAAGAATTGACTAGCTACAGGGATCACATTCTCAGGGGGAGCATTTAAGTATTTGATTATCTTTGTGCTCATGTTCATGATTTTTGCTAAGTGTAATAAATTGTGCCTGAGAATGTTGTGCATGGACTCAGGGGGAGTCTGCAGTAGCCCTTTGGTATTATTGTCAAAGGGGGAGAAGAGTTACAGGAAATTGCACATGTGTTGCCAACAATTCCAAAGGGGGAGATTGTTGAGCAAGGTACAGCAATAGTATTGTCATTGTTGTCAACACAGTCAGATAGATCTATTGATGTAGTGGATAGGAAGTTCAAAAGCTAGTCAGATGCAGAAGACAGGAGTTCAAAGGCTACTCAGAGTATGTACAATGATTTTCCAAGAAGACCGAAGTGGACCACTTGCAAAAGATCAAAGAAAAAGACAAGTAAGAAAAGTGTCGCGATATCGCGACATATACAACAAGCAAGAAAAACTATCGCGATTTCGCGACATGTTGGAAGAGAGAAAGAAGAAAGAAAAATTGTCACGATTTCGCGACATGTTGGAAGAGAGAGAAGAAGAAAGAAAAATTGTCGCGATTTCGTGACATGTTGGAAGAGAGAAGAAGAAAGAAAAACTGTCACGATTTCGTGACATGTTGGAAGAGAAAGAAGAAGAAATAAAAATTGTCACGATTTCGTGACATGTTGGAAGAGAGAGAAGAAGAAAGAAAAACTGTCACGATTTCGTGACATGTTGGAAAGAAAAAGGCAAGTGGAAAAACTGTCGCGATTTCGCGACATGTTGAAGAAAAAGGCAAGTAGAAAAAGTGTCACGATTTCGTGACATATTGCAAGAGAGATAGTATGGAAGAAAAAGTGTCACGATTTCGTGACATGCTAGAAGAAAAAGAGGCAAGTAGAAAAAGTGTCACGATTTCACGACATGTTGAAAGAAAAAGAGCTAAGGAAGAAAAGTGTCGCGATATCGCGACATGTGTTTTTGTGACCGAAGGCAAGAGAAAGAGCTAAGGAGAAAAAGTGTCGTGATATCGCGACATGTCACGTTTTCGTGACCCGAAGGCAAGAGAAAGCGCTAAGGAGAAAAAGTGTCACGATATCATGACATGTCACGTTTTTGCAACCCGAAGGCAAGAGAAAGCGCTAAGGAGAAAAAGTGTCGCGATATCGCGACATGTCACGTTTTCATGACTAAAGGCAAGAGAAAGCGCTAAGGAGAAAAAGTGTCGCGATATCGCGACATGTTGCGTTTCGTGACTAAAGGCAAGAGAAAGCACAAGGAGAAAAAGTGTCACGATATCGTGACATGTCGATTTTCATGACCCGAAGGCAAGAGAAAGTGCAAGGATAAAAAGTGTCGCGATATCGCGACATGTTGTTTTCATGGGCCAAAGCTAAGAGAAAGCGCAAGGAGAAAAAGTGTCACGATATCGCGACATGTTGTATTCTCACGGGCCAAAGCTAAGAGAAAGCGTACGGAGGAAAAAGTGTCACGATATCGCTACATGTTGTTTTCTCGTGGACCAAAGCAAGGAGAAAGGTAGAGAAAGAAAAAGTGTCACGATATCGTGACATGTGTTTTTGCAGCAATAGCACAGAAGAGTTACAGGGTCAGTTGAAGCCGACGAAGACCGATGTAAGCCGACGAAGATTAGGGTTTGTAGCTAATGAAGATTAGGGTTTTTAGCTGACTAAGATTAGAGTTTTCATCATGAAAATCTTGTTATAAAAGGAGGGTTGTTTGGAGAATTTGAAGTGTGTCGAAGTGTGCGAAATACGGTCATTGAGTGCAAAGAGCAAGTCATGTCGAATCTTTCGAAGTGTGGAATTTCGCTAAGAAAGCAGAGTGCGCAACAAGGAGAAGATGACTGTGAGGTGCAGCAGAGTGTGCGAAGTGCTTGCACAGAGAAAGCAGAGTGCGCAACAAGGAGAAGACGACGGTGCAGCAGAGTGTGCGAAGTGCTTGCATAGAAAAAGTAGAGTGCACAGAGAAAGCAAAGGTGACCAGTCAGGGTCTAGCAAAAGCAAAGGTATCTTATTATCAATCTTCTAGTTTCAGAATTGAAGTCCAAGTTGGTGCTTGGCATCAGGGGTTGGTGCTCCTTTCTGTTGGTGCAGATAAATCAGGGGTTGGTGCTCCTTTTTGTTGGTGGGGTTGGTGCTCCTTCCAGTGGGTGCTGGTAAAATTGTTTGTAAAGTTGTTGCTTTGCAAAGGCTGGATTTGGATGGTAGTCCAAGCAATCATTTTTGAGGAGTAGCCACATTGGTGAACCTCGTTAAATCTTGTGTTGTGTGATGCTCTGTTGCTATACTTACTGTATCTATTTATAAGTTTTAATTGCTGCTGTTTTAAGAGCTGTAGATTCAAGATTAAAGAGCTACACTGATTCACCCCCCCTCTCAGTGCCATTGTAAGACTAACAAGAATAAGAAATCTTTGAATAATCCTTCAAAAATACCTATAATACCTAGTGAGTCCCATGAAGCTTCTAACTTCAAACACATTTATTGGTATTGGCCAAGTCAATATACTTCAATTTTCTTTGGATCCACAACAATTCCTTTTGTCGAGATGATGTGTCCCAATAATTGTACCTATGTGGTATAAAACTCACACTTGGATAACTTTCCATATACTTGCTTTTTCTTAGCACCTCTAATACCAACCTCAAATGATAGTCATGCTCTTCTTTTATGTGATAATATATTAAGATATCATCTAAGAATACCAAGACAAACTAATCTAGATATTTTCTAAACATATTGCTCATCATATTCATAAAATGTGTCAACACATTTGTCAACCCAAATGGCAATACTGTGAACTCATAATGCCCATATCTAGTCTTAAAGGTTGTCTTATGGGTATCCTCTTCTCAAATTTTTAACTGATGATACCTCAATCTTAGATCTATTTTTAAAAATATAGTAGCATCATCTATCTGATCAAAGAGGTCATCAATCCTTGGCAAAGGATACTTATTTTTAATAGTTACCTTATTCAGCATCCTATAGTCTATGCATAACCTCAAGAAACCATATTTTTTTCATGAATAATACTGAAGCACCCTAAGACAACATGCTAGGTTTGATAAAACCCTTTTCCAATAAATATTGAAGTTGTACCTTCAATTCTTGCAACTTGATTGGGGTTATGCTATAAGGTATCCTTGCAATAAGTTCATCCCTTGGCATTAACTCTATAGTGAATTCAAATTCTCATCGAGGTGGTAGACCTAGAAAATATTTTGAAAATACATCCCTAAATTCATGCAAAATTGAAAATTTTTTATACACTTTATCATCCCCCTTTATCTAGTTTTCCCATTAATCTTGACTACATATAGCATACCACCTCTTTTAATGGCTTTCTTTAATTACATAGTTGATAATAAGTGATGTTGAAAGTGTCCCTGCTTGCTTTTAACACTTGTCCTCCTATTATCCTTATCAGTGTAATTCATCCACCTTTATTGGAAATTGATTAAGACTCCATAAGCCTTTAGCCAGTCTATACCTAGGATAATATCAAAAGTATGGAGTGGTTCTACATATAAGTGTCATGTTGTAGAACCATTGTGTAAGGCTATCTTAGTTGTAGGTAAAAATTGATCCACTTAGTAGGTCTATCTAGACCCATACTTGACTTTCAACCCTTATGCCAAATATTCAGGAATTTTTGGCATATCTTTGACAATACTAGTGGAAATAAAGTTATTTGTATCTCGACTATCTATTAAAACTTAAACATACTTTTCAAACAACTTACCATTTAGTAACATTGATGTTGCTTGCCCATCCAAGTTTTGATTCTTAGTAGCGTTATGCAGTGGCTCTTTTGTTTTAATGATCGATTGAAATCATTGGGGGCACTTTTTAGCATAGTGGGGACCCTCACAGGTGAAGCACCCTATCCTAGTTGATTGATTCTTTGCTTTACCCTTATTACTGATATTAGGTCCTCCTAAATTTTACATTTCTATTCAACAATCCTATTTAGCATCACATTTTTATGTTTCATTAGGTCCTATAGTGACCTAAGAAAGTGAACCACCCCATTTTCTTTGTAGTAATATGAGTGAGGATGTAACATTAATCATACTTCCATTAGGATCATCTTATCCCTTAACTCCCTTGCTATAGTTTACTAATTTTCTAGGTTTCCTACTGGGGTCCATTGTTCTGCCAGTTCCCTGTTTTTTGTTGAAATCCATTTTCCTTCCAAATTTCCTTGGATAACACACTGCCACTTCCTTTGGTAACTTTTGTCCCATCCTCTTAGATTCTCTCAAAATAGGTTTCATCTCCTAACCACATAAAGGATTTGGATAAGTTATAATTTTCCTCAATTATACTTACAATTAGTTAGTTTCATTCTCCCCATGAACTAACTTAGATCATTATCTCTTACTAGATAATGACCAAGATCATGCTTACCTTGTTGTACAGTGCCATTTCCTAATAAGAAACTATACTTTCTAGGATTTTTACTTCTTAGTATAATTGGTTCTAACGGCGTACAATACCCATTGTATCCCAAATCATGTTAAGGTCCCTAGAAGAGTAAGTATCCCTAAAGTAGCACATCAAGTCAAGGCTCATCCTAGGTGCACTCCATGGAAGCTTATAGTCTTACAACCTAGAGGTCTGATACCAACTGTAACAACCCAAAAGAGATATATTTTTTAATACAAATGAGGTTCTCAAGAGTCCCAATATTTTTCTTTTCAACATTCTCAAGGCTTCACTACATTTGAGTTCAATGTTGTTGTAGATGATACTCAATGGATAGGAGTATCCAACATCCCATAATTTCTAGGATTCACATTAATAAACCTCATAATTTAGAAGGACACCAAGGTCTCCCTAGCTTTCCCATACCCTCCTTGGTATAAGATAATGTGATCACAACATAGGGATTATCTAGTCCCATAACACTTAAAGAGGAATGTCTATTCCCTAACCTTATCCTAAGTCTATATAGGTATGTTATTCAAGTGTAAAGACTTGGTGCTTATTTACCACACCTCCATGGGCTAACTAAGTTCATTACCATTCCACTAAAAATGAACATGATCACTTGAACTCACATGCTCAAAGGATCACCATTGTTATCTTGTGAAAAATCCCATACTTTATGGATGTGTTACACTCAATTATCAATATTCAAGGTGCTTTGATTCATAATATTATAGATATTACATCAATGCAACTCCCTCCATATTCATGAGTTCCTAGTTATTGCATCCTTGCAACTCCTTATAGGACTCATATCTACCTACTTATTACATATTTTCAACTTCTCCCAGGATTGGGCTATTCCTTTGACTCAGACCCTAAAATAAATTATACATCCATTCCCAAAAACTTTATAAAACCAAGATAGAATTCAAGTAATGCAAATCCATGATAATAATACTTTTCCCTCTCTGACCTCTGAGCTCTTCCAATCCATTCTTCATGAAGGATTAGGACATTTGTTTTAAATAGCTCATATTTTAGGAGCCATATCTTCATGAAGAGTAATCTGATTCAACTGATTCTTGAACCAACTTGTGTGGAATCTAAATAGCTTTAAAATGAGTGGTCATATGAAGGCATCCAAGAAATATTGAGGGATATACAACCCTATGAAGTCAACCATCCAAAACAAGGGTAGTGACGTTTTTTTAAGTCGTGAAAAACAAAATTCCAAATATTTTTTAGGTAGATATTGGATGATGGGAAGAGCAATGAGGGGCTAAGACTTCAGTGATGAAATACATTATATCTAGACATAAAATGTTTTAGCTAAATTTTTTACCCTTCTTTATCTTCAAAATTTTACATGCAAATTATTATAAATTGTTTTATCAAATATTATATTTTCTATAGGACATTCTGATAAATTTCAATATATTTTGAGTTTTAGTTTCATTTCCATGGATTGATTTATAGTTAAATCCTTATAATCATATCTAGTGGTAGATTTTAATGAGCACACCTCATAGAGATCCTCATTTCTCCAATATAGGGTAATTTTTGGTAAATTTAATAGGTATTGACCAGGGGCTTCAGCCTTGAGAAAATGGATTGATATGATTTGGAAGTCTCCAATATTGATTCTATTATTTCTTCCCAAAGGTTTCTTCCTAGTCATATTTTATTCTAGGGAAGAAAAAGAAAAAATCCTAAAAGGGGATTCTTGGTTTATGGGAAGAGCATGAATCTTCCTTACCCGCTAGTATGAAGGCTTTTTACCTAAAAATATATATTTATTCCTAGTACCATGTTGGATTAGGATGCTTGGGTTTCCCATTTAATTTTTAGAAATAGATACCTTCAAGGCAATAGGTGACACTCTAAGATAAATCCTTGAGATTTCATATGTTGTGAAAGATGGATTCTTGGCTATTTATGCTCAGATATTGGTCATGATTGATAAAGTAAAGCTTTCCCAAAATCAATCATTATCAAGTATGGGGATAAGATGTGCACCCAAACCATAGATTATTAAAACATATCTTTTAGATGTAGAAGATGTCATGAGGTGGGGCATATTTAGATATCATGCCCTAAGAAGAGCCTAGAAAAATCATATGTAGAAAACCGCAAGAGAACTTACAAATGGATATGGATGAATATGGTTTTAAACTTTCAAAAAATAGACCTAGAAAAATTAAAGAAAATAAACAATGGATACCATTAAGAAAGGATATTTGAAGAAATACCAACTCTTTTGAGGCTTTAACCTATGAATAAAAAGTAGATCAAAACGTAGACATACTACAATAAGTTCAACATATTAATGTAGACACAGAAAATTGACCCACTTTGAGTGGGCAATCTTCCTTAGTGCCCCTAAGAGGCCCTCAACCCTTGCCAAGAGCAAGGGAAGGCCTCTGTGCCTCCCTTTTTTAATTTGTTTACCTTTTAGCGAAATCGCACCCCATCCTTACAAGGTGCGACTTCGTGCCAACACTGTTTAGCCTAAATTTTTTAATTTATTTTATTTTATTATTTTTAATCCCGCTTAGACCCAGGTTTAAACCCTCTCGTGTGTTTTGGCATTGATTATGAGTTTATTTGTGCCCACTTTCTTCCTCTAATTTTATCTATAAAAGGAAATATGTCTTTGCTTAATCAAGAACAAGACTAAGTGCAAGTGTGACATGCAAAATTTTGTGTGATCTCTATGCGAATTGATTAAGCTCAAAATTTATAGTTCATTCTTATTTACTTTCTCTGCTGCAAGCTAACCCCCGAAGTGCAAATTTTAGATTGATCTTCTATTGCGTGGATTGGATTGATTTGGCTATGTGACTTGGTGGATCCATGGTGTAGCTTGGAGAGACAGAGTGCCCATTTGGATACTTGGCTCTCTTATGCCTACTTCTGCGATGTCCATTAGGGTTTGATTATTTGTTTATCTGCATTTATTTCACCTTCTGCATTCGCTTCTTATTTTTCTTTAGTCTATAGTGAAATCGCACCTAGAATTAGCGAGGCATGACTTCACTTGCCCTAATTCGGGCAAAGTTATTCATAGAAGCAAAATCGTGCCCCATCCAGGAAGGGTGTAACTTTGTTGTTGTGATATTGCACCCTCTCTAAGCGAGGCACAATTTTACCCTAGGACACATCGAGGGCAATTTCTAGATTTTGCTTTCACTGTTGCATTCCATTCTGTTTCTAGATCATACTGTTGTACTTTTCTTTCTATTTTCTAATGTTGTCTTTTTTATTTATGATTAATTCTCCAAAGGTCAATTTTTGCTTTTGTATTAAAAGGTCATCTAAAAGGACCTAGGGGGCTTGACTACTACTATATCTGTCATACAACGGCCTATGCAGGCCCCCTAATACTAATTCCATTTTTTAGTGTTTCATGAGTGATCTTGTAGGAACAGGAATCTTTGATATCATTGGACAAGAGGCAGAAAAAGCTAAGTCAACCACCGGTCTAGATAAGTGCTCTATCAATCCCATTGGTTGAAAATCTGGTTTCATTATTGATTCTTAGGCATCTGAAAGTGAAAAGCATTTAGCTTGCATTTAGGGATAATTTATATGCATTTATCTTGTGTATATCTTTGCTTTAAAGGTTTTTTGAAATAAACCCTAGGTTAGTGAGCATTCAAAAGAAATAATCATTCCAGGATAGCTCTTGTATGCTTGCATTCTGTTTTCAGCTATCTTATTCTATTTTTTGCATTGTCCTTTATCTTTTCTAGCTTAGATCTAGAAAGGCCAAACTTAGGTGATTGCCTAAAACTGAATACATCAAACAATCCTAAATATCCCGAGGACTTGGAGCGAGTCCTAAAACCATTCATGGTGAACCCTTCCCCCTAGCACCGAGTGTAGAGTACAACATACCCCGTGGTTCACCCCACAAAAGGGTTCCCCCTTGCGGATCCAACCCTTTTGTTTGGGAATTGTACACGGTAGGTCAATTTTCCCCCTCTACATATTTGGTGAACCCGACGTGAACACCTCCTTTTCTTTTTAAACATTAAGCAAGATCATTAATTTTTTTTGGAAAATATTTAAGTAATTAAGAATTTATTTGTTAGTATTTTCCCCTATTTTTTTTCACTACTTCTAATGGCTCCTTTCCTTAGAAGTCAGAGGAAACAATTAGAGTCTGATTATGTTCCTTTGGAAGATGATCATATTGATAGGAAAAACCCTAATGTAGATCTAGAAGAGCAAGAAGAGGTAGACATGGAAACTGAAACCAATCCTGATCCTTTTGTTGGACCTAATGGGAGTTATGTTTTTCATCATTTGATCACATTTGGGAATTCATGAAAGCTCATAAGGATAAACTATTGGAATATGTGGAACGAGAAGCTCGTATTGAAAAATAGGATGCTACTCCTTCCCCTCCCAATAGGTCTCCTTTGCTTCATCATGATATTCCTACATCTCAATCTTTGCATCAAAGCAATTTTAAGAACCAAGTGACTTGTGCCAATACTAATACCACCAATGTTGGAGGGAATCTGCAAGTCCCTCTAACCAGTAGTGGCCCAAAAATTTATTCTCAATTTCCTCCTACATCCTCTAACATCAACACTATTGCTTTTATTCCACCAAATGTTAGTTGTCCTCAAAATTCCACATACAACCAAGGTATCCTATGTTTAAATCCAACACCAGGATTTCAACATACATACATTCCTCCTTTGGGAAGTCTGGGAAACACACATGGCAATCCAAAAATGCAAAATTTGACAAGTGTTGTGAATCAATTGGTTTCAAGAATGGATATGATTCAACCATCAGGGTTTACATACAACTATAGGGATATGTGTAGTCATCCATTGGATCCTATTGTTGTTGCCAGGCCTTATCCTAAGCATTTTCCCATGCCAATATTTCCAATCTATAAAGGGACTGAAGATCCAATAGAGCATTTGAGAGGATTCAAAATAGCTTGCCATGATCTTATTTATGATGATATGCTTTTATTGAAAATATTTCCAAAGAGTCTTGCTAGAGTGGCATTAGAATGGTATTATCGGTTACCCAACTATTCTTTGAAAAGCTTTGAGAAGACTGTAGAGATGTTTGTTCATCAGTTTAGTGCTTATATTGAAAAGGAGGTGACAATGAGAGATTTATATGATTTAAAGTAAAGTAAAGAGGAAATTTTTTTAGAATTTTTAGCTCGTTGGAGGAGTTTAGTTGGCCAATTAAGACAACTTGTGTCTCAGAAGGATATGCTTGATATATTTACAGGAAATTTACAAGAACAGTTATCTTATGCTTTAGAAACTACTATCGTCACATCTTTAGATCAAGCAATTGAGTTAGCAAGAAAAGTGGAACAAGCTCTCATCAAGAGAGGTCAACTCAAGTTTAAAGAAGATAAGCCAACTAAGTCTCAACCTAAGAATAAACATATAGGAGGTAATAGTGATAGTAGGCCTATTAATAATATCAATAATAGCCTACAAAATATTGTGCTTTAGAAACCTCCTCAAAGGAATTTCATGAGACTTAGTATCCCTATGGAATCAGTTTTAAAGCAATTGTTAGATGCTAAGGCAATAGAGTTACCTCCTATAAGGCAACCAGATACTACAACTCATTGGTATAAGGTAGGTCAGTATTGCACTTATCATAGAGTAGGACATTGGATGAACACTTGTAAGAAATTGAAGCATGTGGTTCAAGATTTAATTGACACGGGATGCATTGATTTAGGAAATATCCAATCAACGAGTAGTAAAAATCCTACTCAACAAGCTCCAACAACAAATCAAGATATGGGAATATTTAAGGATCCTTTACCTAAGCATGAGCAACAAGCAACTAATCAGGTGGCTCATCAAGATGATTCTCTATGCCATAGCAATGTGGTTGGTATGGTTGGGGTAACCACAAGAAAATAAGCTCAAAATCAGCAACATCAACAAGGACAAAAATTGATATCTCATCCCAACATAGTTTCAAAGGAAATCTAGAGAAAATATTCAGCTACAAGGATTCCACCTATAGTATTGAGGCCACAATCACAAGTTTCATTTGATCTTCAAAAGTAGTTAGCTAGTACTCCAGTGAAGATATCAGTGTTAGAACTTTTGTAGACTTCTCCTGATCACAGGAATGCTCTAATGAGATTTTTACAGTAGCAATTTGTTTTTCCAGATATCCCTCTTGATGCTATAGTTGAATTTGTAGGTTCTTTTGGGATACATCATGTCTCATTCTCATATGATGATAAACCTTCCTCAAACTTACATGGAGATTCATCACTTTACATCACCACACTTATTGGGGATACCCTTGTCAAGCGAGTGTTGATTGATAATGGTTCATCCCTCAATTTGTGTACATATCAATTCTTTCAAAAGTTTGGATTAAAAGAGGAAGATTTAACAAAAACTGATATCATCATTAAAGCTTTCAACAATGAGTCCCAAGAGGCCTATGGTGTCATATCTCTCCCATTAAAAGTAGGACCAAGGATATTGGATACTTTGTTTTATGTGGTACATTGTCCTGCTTCTTTTAATCTTCTTCTTGGGTGACCTTGGATCCATGCTATGAAGGTCATCCCTTCTACTTTTCATCAATGTCTCAAGTTTGAGTTTAAGAATCAAGTCATCACCATTCCAAGCGACCCTCAACCATTTGAATTTTGTTCAAATATAGAGCTAGCCCAAATAGATTCTTATTCATGTCCTTCTATTTCTTCAACAACTTCCTCATGTTCCTCCTCTCAAATTTTTGAGCATTTTCAAATTTTAAAAGTGAGTGAGGAACATAGGACCCATATTTTCTCCTCGGATCATGATAATCAGTTTCTTCAAGAGCCTCTTCTAGATCTAGCCAAGCTACCACCTTCACCTAGAACTATGGGCTTACCTCATAAGAAAGGTGATGTTGTACACTTTGGCACATGTGCTTTTCTCTTCGGGGGCATGGCTTTCGAAGAAAAGCTTCATGGTAGCAACCCATCTCTCAATGAGCACTCTTTTGCTCTTTTTCTCAATGTTATCTCACTAATGACTATCCACTTCCTAAGCAGATCTTGTTTGATATGGGATATGTAGGTAAAGGATTGGGACCACAGTAGAAGGGTATTCAAGAACCCTTGGATGTTGAGATTTGGCCTGGGATATGTGGTATAGGTTTTATACCTAATAAAAATGAACCTTTGCCTTTTGAGGATGATGACCATCTTATGACTTATGCAGAATATATGGAATATCAAAAGTTGTCGATAGATGATAATAAAAACGTTGATTCTTCTTTTCCTTCTAAGATAATGTTTTGTAATATGATTGGTTCTGTCTGTTCTAAAGATAACTTTGCTTTTGTATTAAAAATGGGGAGTCTTTGTATAATGTATTTTTTGCTAAGAACAATGGTATTGTTAGAAAATGTAGTGATTATCGTGCCATGGATGTTAAAATAAGAGCCTTGGAAGAGCTTTCTCATGCTTTTCATCATCGAGAAAATGCACTCCTTGGGGATATCTTTGATCCGACACCTCATGGCATGTTAATCCATTTTAATAAAGCAAATGGTGCATTTAGGTTTTGCATTGATTTCAATCCTTAAAATTAAAAAAAATTAAAAATCTTTCATATAGTTGCATTTGCATTTTTCTATTTGCATCCGCTTGCTTTCTCATATTGCATTGTTTCTTGTCATCTTTGCATGGCTTACTAGACATCTAATTTAACACCTTGTATATTTGTTTGTCATAAGTGCATGATTTCTTGCTCATATAGAATTTGGGGATATTGCAACAATGGCATGTGATGATACCTAGTTAGGTCATAGCTCACATGCATTGCACTTTTCACTAGGACTGATTCCTAGCAAGATCCCCCCTAGGGATTATTTTTCCCTCTTCTTTTATTTTCTTATGATCGTCTATTCTTCTTTTCTCATTTTCCTCATGACGTCGTATCGAATATTCCTCATAGTCCCACTTTGGGATAGCACTTGCATAACATTTTTACACATATATTACACCCCATACAGGATACTTATACATCCTAGCGAGTATTGCACTATTCATGATCTTCTATCGGGTCATACTTTCTTTTGACTCAGCAGGCTTAACACCCCATCACAAGATAAGCTCCTTGGCCACTTCAGTAGGCCTCAATATACATCCTAGTGGGTAATCACCTCATAGCAGTCAATAAGGGAGAAACCACCCATAGTGGGTCAAATATCCACACACTTGTTCACATTAATGCAAGTTTTGTACCCTTAGTGGGTCTAGCAACTTCATTCATCCGATCCATAGTATCTGGTTACACTGGTTCATAGCAACCTATGCTAGCCTTATACTATGGGTCATTCATTCTTCTCCTTTTCTAATGGTTGACCTTTGGGCCTCTCTTCCTTCTCTTCCTCTTCTTTCTTCTTCTCTTCCTTCTCTTCTTTCTTCTTCTCTTCCTTCTCTTCCTCTTCTTTCTTCCTCTCTTCCTTATCTTCTTCTCTTTTCTCTTCCTTTTCCTTCTTTCTTTCTTTCTCTCCTTATTTTCTTCTTTCTCTCTTTTTTTCCTGCTTGTTTATCCTCCTAATTTCTTTCTATTTTGCTTGCATTTATTTTCATCCTTCATATAGTGTACATTAGGATATTTTGTATACATAAAAGTACTTAAAATAAAACAAACATATAAAAATATGCATTAAAACATAAACACATAAAAATACAAAATCTGCAGCTATGTATTACTCATAGGACAAAAGAGTACATCGTGTGAGGTTGGTGTACCACAATCTAGACTTGGTACACTCAACCTAGGGATGCACACCACAATAAAAAATTGATGCATCATCATGATCCCTAGCCTATCCTAGCTCTGATAGCTAGCTCCCTCTAGCCCTCCCTAAGGTGGAGGTAGTCTCAGTCATGCCATCGATTGTTAAGATGTCAAAGGCGCTCATGATCGAGACCATGACCTGCTCACTGACTAAAGATATGGAGGAAACTCCATCCTTCACTCTCGATGAATAGTTGTGCACTAAGCCATCTCAAAGAACATGGACCTATGAATGGCCCTCTCCAACCTATCATCGGTGTACCACAACTCCACCTAAAGGAGTTGCGTTGCATCCCCTACCTAGCTACTCCCAATAGTAGCCATCCTCTTGACCTGGACCTACTGACACTCTTCATCTAGCTGAGTTGCCTCTCCCTATAGTCGAGACACCTCTACCCATGAAGTTTCCCTCTTCATTTATATTTGGGCCACCTACATCTGTATAGAAGCTAACTATACCTGTAGCTCCTTTATACCCTAACTCTGGTCACCCACCATTGTCTATGTGGATGTCTTCCCAGGATATCTGGCCTGTGGCCCCTCTACTTTTAAGGGGGTATCCCCCATCCCTCCCTCATTGGTCCCTGCTCTTGGGATGGTCTTCTCCACCACCTAGATCTGGACCTGTGTCAGCCTCTGTCTAGGAATAGTTGGAGCCTGTTGCACCCTCTCTATGGTCCCATGAGCTACCTCTTAGAATACCCACTGCATGCCTAGGTCCATCACCTGGTGCCTCTATACTGGTATAGGTGGTGAGATCCTCTAGGATGCAACCCCTTTACACCACCACCTATATCCAATGGCCACCCCTACATCATCTACTCCTTGGTCGACATAAGGAAGATCATCTTGGTCCTCCTTGGACCACCTAGTGAGGTCTAGCTCACCTTTGGCCCCCACTGGGTCCCAGGTCACCCTCTTGTACTAGTAGTCCCCTAGGTCTGGGATTTCTTGTAAGATCCCAATTTTTTGTTGGACTTGATCAAATCTGAGCACCTCTGGCTCCCCCCACTTTGAACATAACAATATGATCCTCCTCACCCATGCCAACTCTATCCTATCGCTTGCTCAGCTAGGGTGAAGCCTCCATGGTCACCATATGAGCTATGCCTCTTCCAACTCATCGATCACCCACCTCGCTAGTGGTATATTCCTTGCATAGGCCCTCACAGTCCTCTCTAGGGATTGAGACCATATTTATGTTGTTGGCCACTCCAGTTTGGGAAATGGTCTTGGTAGTTCTAATGGTCTCTACACTGCAATGTGCTTCTAGCACCATACCTGGAGCAATGTCATACAAACTAGTCATGTACGCTATTTATACATGATGTTGTACAATATCCTATATAAACGAGCCAACACATAATAACACCATGTAAATCAGACTCCCTGTTATCACATGTCTACCACTACCCCCATGAGCACCCATGGCAAGTGTCATCTACTTGTGTGGCAAGTTAGGAGACCTGCCACCACCCCTACGAGCACCACGGTCAAAGAATCCACTCCATAGTGGTCAACAAAGCCATCAACTGCTATGGTGCCCTCTCACACTTAGTGGATGAATCCTGTAGAAAACTATTGTAGTGTAGTGATCTTTCCTCGGGCCCTATAAACCTCTCTTCCCCTGATGGGGATCCTCAAGATACACCACACGTCCTCTAGTGTGACTTAGGAGGCCTAAAAATGCCTCATTTTTACACTATGTTTGACTGCCATATTACTAAACATGACAAATTTAAATTCCAAATAGTTTATTAGAATATATATTTGTTAAGTGTTTGCATGATTTTATGTTTGGAACATTATACCCCTGTTTTGACTATTTTCAGCATTTTATGCACTGTTTTAGTTGATTAAGTAGCAAATAAAAACTGCACTAAAATTACATTCTAATGGCATGAGCAAATTCCTCTTATCAATAACTACAACTTTTCTTTTTGAAGCAAGTCAATCTGAGCTGTAGATAAAACGTTATGAAGGTTTCATCATGTTCATGCCTTAGTCTTTTCTAGAGTTAATAGGTGCAAATCTGCATTAAGGGTAACATTGGCAAATCTACTGGGAATGATCCAAAGTGATTTAAGATACCAAATTCATAAAAATGGTACTTCATAGTATAGAGAACACCTGACCCAAATTTTAAGGCATATGGACAAGTAATCTGGAAGTTATGGGTCTTGCAAAATGATAGTTTCACATTTTTTGATAGCTAGAAATTCTAGTGAAAATTTGTGTTAGATGCCAACTTGACAGTGATTTTGGGAGCAACTTCTGAAGATTTAAGAGCTAAAAATTGAACCAAGTGTATTTCATACAACCAATAACATGTGGATACAATTTGGTATATGTTAGAGTTATGAGGAACAAGTTATGAGCACTCCAAAAGGGCAGCTGGGCATGTTTTGACAGCTAGAAAAATAGGATTTTCCATACAAATTCCAGCAAGTTGACATTGAATGGCAAGGCATGGAATTCACACATGAATAAGGATAAAATATATTGCAATAAGTTCATGAGAGATAACCCACCTGAGAAAAGCAGCTAAGATCACCTGAAGACCACATAGTTAGTCAATACAAAGATCTTCGGATTCAGCAGACATCTTCGGATTGACAAAATGCAGTTTCTTCAGATTGAGCCAGTTATCTTCGGATTGATAGCAGAAAGTGCTTTTTGACTTTTTGATTTTTTTACGATGAAATAAGTTTGAGAAGGTTAAGGGAAAATATCCCCCAGCTGTATTTATCGTCCTTGCCATCCAAAAGCCACCATTCATAGGAAAAGATCAATTGATCATTTTCTAGATAAAACCAAGAAATGTTGCAGCATAATAGGAATTTATTTGCAGGATAAGAATAGTATATTTTATGTTTGTAAATAAATCTTATGTATCTATAAAACTATAGCTCCCATTTCGGTTGAGCTTAAGGAGAATAAGTAATAGAAAAATAGGCAGTTTTTAGCTTTGTAACAATCTGCAGCAGTAGTTTTCATGTCGAGGGGGAAATTCAGTCTGCTTCTGAGCCTTTGGAAGAGGGAGCTGTTATTCAACAAAGGCAGGTGAGTGGTAGTTGGAAACCTCCTCCTGAAGGATGGATCAAAATCAATACTGATGGAGCTGCTAAAGGCAATCCAGGAAGTGCTGGAATTGGAGTAGTGTGCCGCGATCATGCTGGGTCTTTGCTCTATTGGGAACTGCAGGGTCTGGGATGTGCCACAAACAATGAATCCAAGGCCTTTGCCATTAAATCTGCCTCCTTCTGGGCTACCAAATAGGGACACAGGAAGATTATTATTGAGTCTGACTCCCAAATCTTGGTGGGTGCTCTTGACTGTATGAGAAACTTTGTCTCGAAAGCTTGGAGGTTGCAGATCTTAGTCTCCCAAATCAAAGAGCTTTGGAGGGAATTAGATGATGTGATACCTGTCTATGTGAATCGAGATCTCAATAAGGCGGTCGATTTCCTTGCTAAGATGGGTGCTGAAAGGGAGGTTGGGATGCAGCTGCACAGTGACATGCCTGTGGAGGATGCAGAGATCCGACAAGGCCTTGAACATTTTTTGAAATGATGTGCAGTGTTTTTATGCTAAGGAAGGTTTCTGTCGTGATATCGCGACATGTAGCGCCGTCGCTGCTTCAAGTTGGAAGCTGTCATGATATCGTGATAGGTTGCGCCCTCTCGGCCTTTGGCGGGTTTTTATCGTGATATCACGATATGTCATGCCATCGCGGCCCTCGGGGAAGGCGCATGGTTAAATTGTCGCGATATCGCGACAGTTTTGGCAATTTGGGGCTAACTGGAAAAATTGTCGTGATATCGCGACACTTTTGCAGATGGAGAGCAAAGTGGAAAATTCGTCGCGATATCGCGACAGTTTTGAGAACTGGGCGTCGAAAGGAAAATTCGTCGCGATATCATGACAGTTTTGAGAACTGGGCGTCGAAAGGAAAAACCGTCGCAATATCGCGACACTTTTGGCGATCTGGTGTCATAAGGAAAACCCGTCGCAAAATCGTGACCATTTTGCTGATGTGGTGCAAAGTGGATATTTTGTCGCGATATCGCGACATTTTTTGGCGATGGCTGCTGTATGAAAATCTCGTCGCGATTTCGCGACAATTTTGGCTTACCAGCGGAATGGAGAAAACTGTCGCGATATCGCGACGCTTTTGCGATCTGGATGCCATAAGGACAATTCGTCACGATTTTGTGACACTTTTGATGGTTGGATGATTCGGAGGCTCTCTGTCGTGATTTCGTGACCTTTTTGGCGTTATGGAGCAAGCTGGTCTTCATGTCGCGATTTCGCGACAATTTTGACAAAGGGTTGCTGGAGGGTGCTGTCGTCGCGATTCTGCGACATGTCGCGATTTCGTGACATGTCACGATTTCGCAACATGTCACGTTTTCGTGACTGTTGGCACCGCAGTGGAGGAGCCGGGGTTGACTGTCGCGATCTCGCGACATGTCGCGATTTCGTGACATGTCGCTTGTTCGCGCCCAGTTGACTTCTTTGCTTTGTGTTGTGCTGGGTTGACTTTGTGCTCTTCTCTTGTAGTGTTGTTTGTTGTTCTTGGTTGGGATGTGTTCTCTCCCACTTGTAATTGCTCTTTGTATTAATACAAGTTTTTCATTTTTTTCAAAAAAAAAAACAATCTACAGCAGTAGAACTGTAATGCCATTTTCAGAGTAATAAATTGCAGTTCTTTTGTCATATTTTGTTCTAATTTTTAATTATTTGAGGAGTGTTTTTCACCTCCTTCTATATCAGGAAGTATGGGCCCACTTTTAGATCTAGAATGAGGGATTTTATGGTAGGTTTTAATCTGTAATTTTGTTGCAGCAGAATTAACAGATTGCTTGTTAGATTTCATTTTCTTGTTTTTATTTTGTATTATGTGATTGATATTTTCTATTATGTTTGTGTATAGCATTTGTGTGTGTGTTATATGACAAATTAGATTAAACATTTATTTCTTGTTTCCTTTGCTTTCCATGTTCTGTTATTTTTATGTTTCAGCAGCTTTCAATTTTTAGCAAATTTCATTTTGTTATCAATTCTTGTAGCTGAAGCTTGACGACCTTTTGTGGAAAGGCATTGATAGGTGTTTCATTTCCAAGCATCATTTCCATTCTACAAGAGTAAACTAGGTTTCAATTTTGCAAGTGTAATTTAGGATTTCATTTCAGCAACATTTCAATTTAGCAATTTCAATTCTGCAAAAGTAGATTAGATTTCAATTCATGCAATTGTAGTTAACTTTAATTTTTTGAACTTAGAATTAGTTTTTATTTCTTGCAAGTTTTGATTCTGCATATTAGGTTTAGTGTGACACCAAAAGGCTAAACCAAATCTGTTTCACCCAATAATTGCTTGAAATTTGAATGCCTGAATTGTACTCTGCCCTAACCTTCTATCGTAGACAGCCTTGGACACCACCTCAGATTGATAAATCATTGAGATTAAATGATGAGACTCAACGACACTCATCATTTTGGCACTATTTTTAGGGATCATGGTGTTGTTAGAGGGTAAAAGTAGTCAAATAATTATTATTGTGCTAAGTTATGAAGTTCAGAGTAAAATCTGAATGTAATAGCTGGTATAAATAATAATTATTGATAGTTGCATTTCAGTCCATTTAGAAAACAAGCAACCACGAGGAGGTGATCTTCACACTTGGGGGTTAAATTGCCTATGTTTGAAATTCTTGATAAAAATTGAAAGAATTCATCATCCTCATTATCAGGAAACATAAGATCTCTTGAAAAATTTAGAAGAGCCATCTGCTAGTACTGCCCTTTTTATATCCATATCATCAGGGTAGTATAAACAAATTTGTACTAGGTGTTGGGAAGATATCATGGTAGATATATAAGACTATCCCTTGAACAAAATAGCCATATCAGCTACCTGTAGCATTTGTTCATAGGGACATATCACTGATGAATGCCATTTACTTCCACAACTCAAGAGATGCAAAATTTGTTGCCTAGTCTGAATTCTTCTCAAAGAGAGATCCCAACAACAACAAATAGGGCAAGTAAATCAACCACCACCTTCAGCCCAACCTGTGGCCAATATGAATAATACAGGACAAGAAACCCCTGTCTATGTAAGCTGAATCTATTAAAAAAAAATCACAAAACTTTTGCACAATCAAAATAGAAGTTTATAGCTTAACGGTGATCCTAGAGTTTTGCCATTATTGCTTAAATATTGTTAGGATTTTACCGCGCTAAACCGCAACCTAGCAATTCTTAGCCTACAAAGACAATAGTTGATCTCATTAGAGGTGATCCTACCTGACAAGTAGTTGATCTACTAAAGTTGTACACTTCTTGTCTTATTGTGCAAACCAAAAATATGTCTTTTTCATCTCAACCTGTGATCAGTCTGAATAATATAGGATAGGCATCCCCTATCTATGTAGTTGAATCTGGTAAAAAAAACTGTAGGAAATGTTATTGACTGCAGCAACATCCAATTGTGCTCAAACAAGAACTTACCTGAGCTTGAAGAGATAAAAGTCAATGGAGATACACAAAAAACCCTTTAGTCCAGACATAGAAATCAACCTTGGATAAAGGAGAAAAATTGGAAAATTTGCACATAGAAAATTTACTTCCATTAAGGATAAATTTTGTCCTCCTAAGAATGAAACAAATTGAAGTACAACCAAGGAAATTCTTGAACATTATTGGTCGGTTGACTTATGAACAAAAAGCAAAATTGTTTGTTGTTTTGAAACAATATTTCAATCCCTTTGCATGGAATTACAAGGGTATGTCAAGATTTCATCTTGATGTATGCACTTAACATATTTGAGAATTGGTATTGAATTGTTTCAAGTACATATTGACAAGATTTTGTAGATTAGGAGGCATGGACAAACACTTGATTGAAGAAATTTTCAGATATGAAGCAGTGTTTCTTTCTCCCATTGGTGATTCATAGAGGAAGTTAGTGGTGAATGGATATTGCCTTCGGGTATACCATGCACCATTAACTAAGGAGGAGTTCTTGAGGTGAACAATTGGATGTACACAGAATGGAGGAGAATTTCTCTTCCATGTCAGATTCAGAGTGATGATAAAAGTTTGAAAAAAAAAAAAGAAAGAAATACAAGAAAAGAAAAAAGAATAATCTTGCTTGTGAACTTCCTTCATGGGCACAAGCAAGATGAGAAAAAAAAGAGAGAAAAAAAAGAAAAAGAAAAAAAAATCAGCAAAAGGCATGTCCCACAAAATGGGGGTACATGAGGACAAGCATCAATTTCAGCATGGAGGAGGAACAATGAAGTCAACACTTCATTTCCAGCAATAAGGAGTTAAATGATGACATAAGAAGATTCTTACTACTCATCTAGAAAGGAAGGTTGCATCATTGTTACAGATTTCAATAGAAAAATATGGTGTTTTCATACAAATATTGACATGTTTTTGCAGAATAAGGATTTATTCTTATCCAAATAAGAGTGAGAGACATTCTCTCTCATTGTAGCCTCATGAGAGATACTCTTTTATTGAGGCACTTGAAAAAAAAGAAAAAAATTGACAGAAGTTGGTTGAAAACCAGAAATGGCAGCCTCTTCTAATGAAAAAAGAGAAAAAAATGAATAATTCAATAGTGAAAACCTCCTTGAGGCGCTGCTGAGTTGGCTTGCATGAAAACCAGTTTTCCGATGTGCATTGCCTTGTTGATCCACCCATCATTGTTCCACCATTGTACAAATCTCACACTGCTCATGTGTATATTTATGTTTTTAGATAGCTTGCTAACAATCATCGAAAGCAGCTTGTAAGGTGCATGATTAATTTTCAAGACAATAAGGTATGTGTTTCTTGCATTTAAGTCATAGTAAGCATTTAGCATTTAATGTATGATAATCGGTATTTGGCATAAACTATTCATACAATATTGGCAAGTTGAAAATGGAACATGATCAAAATGTCAAGAAACACCCCTTCTGCCCTTAGTTGCATGAGAACTTCAAAACTGTACAAAAACCTGATTTTGGGATAGACATGGCAGAAATTCTATCTCAATTAGTAGGGTAGGTTTTAGAAGTAGGACTGCAAGTTTATCTCACAATTGGCTCATAAATTTGAGGAAGAAAATCTGGAAAATGCACCTAAAGATTTTGTTTTACTACTACTGCAATAAAATAACAATATACAAAATGAAGAATAACATCTAAACAAAAGGTTAGAGAGGGGATTTTTGATGTTATGGAAGGCTTATACACACTAGATATGGGCCCTCAATAGAATTTGTAGCTAACTTTTGCATATGAGGTCATTTTTGCATTTTCTGATGCATCTTCGAAATGAGCAGGATATCTTCGAAATGAGCAGGATATCTTCGGAATGAGTAGAAACTATACCAGAATTGTTGAAAATGCTGCAGAATAGCAAAAATAGTAGGGCACATCAAATATTAAGGTTCCTAAAAGCTCAAAATCATCTCACCACAAGTAGTACATCCCTCCAAAAAGATTCAAATTCAAATTTTATGTCAATTTTGCTTCAAAAGTGCAAAAATAACAAAATAGACATGGAGTAAACAAAAGGATGGAGAAGGAATTTTTTTGATATTATGGAATGCTTACACCCTAGAATATGGTTCCACAACATAATCTGTAGCAAACCTTTGAAAAATATGTCATTTTTGCATTTTCTGATGCATCTTCGGAATGAGCAGGATATCTTCGGAATAAGCAGAAACTGTACCAAAATTGTTGAAAATGCTGCAGAATAGCAAAAAAGTAGGGTACATCAAATATTGAGGTTCCTAAGGCTATACCACATGTAATTACATCCCTCAAGCATTTAAAAATCAAAATTTTATCAATTTTGTTCAAAAGGTGCAAACAACAAGAATAGGCATTCAAGCTGAAATATTGTTAAGAACAAAAAATTCCACCAGTAGTAGTGCATCTGCCAAATATGGTTCCACAATAAGGCTATTGTAAGATGAGTCACATGATACCAAGCCTTTAAGAGATACCTTGCAACACTAAAACTTGTAGAAGGGCAGAAAAAGAGTTAAAATTGCAGTAATTGCAAAAATTGCAATATTGAAGGATGAAAGTGCAGAAGTAAAAAAGTTGCAAGTTGCAAATGAAAAAAAAATATGCAAGAAAAAAAGAGCAGAATAAAAAAAATTAAAAAAAATTGATTGAAAAAAAATTTGCAAGGTTGTAGAAAAATGAAATACATGTGCTTAAATTGTAAAATACTTGGTGTAGTGCAGCAAGGGGCAATTTCTCAAGTAGCAGAGGGCAAAGGATGTTTTTCACAAAGATAAAACCAGCATATTAATATGGACTACTAGGATGCATGAGGGCATGCATCAGTTCAAGCTGGGGGGAATGATGAGGCCTGAAAATGCCTCATTTTTACACTATGTTTGACTGCCATATTACTAAACATGACAAATTTAAATGCCAAATAGTTGATTAGAATATATATTTGTTAAGTGTTTGCATGATTTTATGTTTGGAACATTATACCCCTATTTTGACTATTTTTAGCATTTTATGCATTGTTTCAGTTGATTAAGTAGCAAATAAAAACTATAGTAAAATTACATTCTGATGGCATGAACAGATTCCTCTTATCAAGAACTACAACTTTGCTTTTTGAAGCAAGTCAATCTGAGCTATAGATAAAAAGTTATGAAGGTTTCATCATGTTCATGCCTTAAGTCTTTTCTGGAGTTGTTAACAGGTGCAAATCTGCATTAAGGGTAACATTGGCAAATCTACTGGGAATGATCCAAAGTGATTTAAGGTACCAAATTCATACCAATGGTACTTCATAGTACATAGAACACATGACCCAAATTTTAAGGCATATGGACAAGTAATATGGAAGTTATGGGGCCTGCAAAATGATAGTTTCACACTTTTTGACAGCTGGAAATTCTGGTGAAAATCTATGTTAGAGGCCAACTTGACAGTGATGTTGGGAGCAACTCCTGAAGAGTTAAGAGCTGAAAATTGAACCAAGTGTATTTAATACAACCAAGAACATGTGGATACAATTTGGTATACATTGGAGTTATGAGGAACAAGTTATGAGCACTCCAAAAGGGTAGTTGGGCATGTTTTGATAGCTAGAAAAACAGGATTTTCCATACAAATTCCAGCAAGTTGACATTGAATGGCAAGGCATGGAATTCACACATGGAGAAGGATAAAAGCTATTTAAATAATTTCATGAGAGATAACCCACCTGAGAAAAGCAGCTGAGATCACTTGAAGACCACACAGTTAGTCAATCCGAAGATCTTCGGATTGAGCAGACATCTTCGGATTGACAGAATGTAGTTTCTTCGGATTGAGCCAGTTATCTTCGGATTGACAATAGAAAGTGCTTTTTGACTTTTTGATTATTTTCTGATGGTGGAAAAATGGAAAGAAGGTTGAGAAGGTTAAGGGAAAATATCCCCCAGCTGTCTTTGTCGTCCTTGTCGTCCAAAAGCCACCATTCATAGGAAAAGATCAATTGATCCTCTTCTAGGATAAAACCAAGAAATGTTGCAGCATAATAGGAATTGATCTGCAGGATAGGAATAGTATATTTTCTGTTTGTAAATAAATCTTATGCATCTATAAAAGGATAGCTCCCATGTCGGTTGAGCTTAAGGAGAATAAGTAATAGAAAAATAGGCAGTTTTCAACTTTGTAATAGTCTGTAGCAACAGAACTGTAATGCCATTTTTAGAGTAATAAATTGTAGTTCTTTTGTCAGATTTTGTTCTGATTTTTAATTAGTTAAGGAGTGTTTTTCACCTCCTTCTAGATCAGGAAGTATGGGCCCACTTTCAAATCTAGAAGGAGGGATTTTATGGCAGGTTTTAATCTGTAATTTTGCTACAGCAGAATTAACAGATTGCTTGCCAGATTTCATTTTCTTGTTTTTATTTTGTATTATGTGATTGATGTTTTCTATTATGTTTGTGTACAAAATTTATGTGTGTGTCAGCTGACAAATTAGATTAAACATTTATTTCTTGTTTCCTTTGCTTTCCATGTTCTATTATTTTTATGTTTCAACAACTTTCAATTTCCAGCAGATTTCATTTTGTTGTCAATTCCTGTAGCAGAAGCTTGATGACCTTTTGTGGCAGGGCATTGACAAGTGTTTCATTTCCAAGCATCACTTCCATTCTGCAAGAGTAAACTAGGTTTCAATTTTGCAAGTGTAATTTAGGATTTCATTTCAGCAACATTTCAATTTAGCAATTTCAATTTTGCAAAAGTAGATTAGATTTCAATTCAGCAATTTCAATTCCTGCAATTGTAGTTAACTTTAATTTTTTGAACTTAGAATTAGTTTTTATTTCTTGCAAGTTTCCATTCTGCATATTAGGTTTAGTGTGACACCAAAAGGCTAAACCAAATCTGTTTCACCCAATAATTGCTTGAAATCTGAATGCCTGAATTGTACTCTGCCCTAACCTTCTATCGTAGACAGCCTTGGACACCACCCCGGATTGATAAATCATTGAGATTAAATGATGAGACTCAACAACACTCATCAGTGATGGTCATCTCCCTTGTAGGTAACCGAAATGTAGAGGACTCCGGATACCATCACTCTGCTAGGGCATTCAGTATAGTCTTGTTCATCTCGATCCATGGCATCCTTGCCATGTGATCTAGCCCAATCACCTCCAACCTAGCCCTCTCTGCCTACCCCATAGCATCTAGCTCTACCAAAGCCCCTGATTGCCACTCCTAAGTCTCAAGAATATCTAGCTGCATTTAATAAACAAACACAGAATTTAATCAATTTCATCATAAAAATCAAATTATTTAATAAACATTCTAATTCAGCATAAAGAAAATTCAAATTCGTCCTTCACACTTTGAGTTTCCTTGTTTCCTTTTGTTTATTTTCTCTTCTTTCTCTTCTTTTTTCTAAGTTCTTGCGAAGTCACACCCCATTTTTAGGGCGCACGACTTCACTTTCGCAAAGTCGTACCCCCTATTTTCCTAGCGTGACTTCATGAAATCACACCTAGTTTCACCTAGGTGCGATTTTGCCATCTTTCGCTTAAAGCAAAATTGCACTTGGACCACAAAGTCGTGCTCGGGTCATAGCACAAATTTCATTGATTTTTATGATGATTTTCCTAAAAAAATCTTTAAAACCCTAACCTAATTACGTGAAACAAGAAAAAATAATGTGAAAGAGGAACGACAATGATTTTTACCCATTCTCAAGCCCTGGCCTTGTCCCTCGTAGTCATCACTTGGTGAACTGAAAGCACCATCGTTGTTTCTCTAGAGCCCTTTTCTTCTCCTCCTCACAGTAAAAATGAATTAGGGTTTACCCTTATTTTTATTTTTAACCCTATTTTTGGTTTTCTCTCTCCTATTTTTCTTTGATTTACTGTCGCTCGTTCTCTCTCTTCTTTCTTCTGTGTCAATTTATTTTGAGTTCTTATGAAATATCGATTTTTCATAATCACTCGAGGGGGCACCCTGGCCTATAGAGGCATTAATATCCCTAATACCTCGATTTATGTGCAAATTATAAAGTGTCCAGAATGACACCCTTTTTGCATCATCCCTTTCTTCTAACCCGACCACCCCATTTTTGTTTGTAGTTATTTTCTAGTATGTGTCTACATCCTTTCTTTGATGCATTTAATAGGTCATAAATGCATCAAAGAGGAGGCAAAATGTAGACATGGAAAATTGACCCACTTTGAGTGGGAAATCTTCCTTAGTTCCCCTAAGAGGCCCTAAACCCTTACCAAGAGCAAGGGAAGGTCTTTGTGCCTCCCTTTTTTAAATTTTTTACCTTTTAGTGAAATCATGCCCCGTCCTTACGAGGTGCAACTTTGTGCCAGCGATATCCTGATGGGACGTGACTTCGCTGATTAGCCTAGTTTTTTTATTTATCTTATTTTATTATTTTAAAGCATGCTTAGACCCAAGTTTAAACCCTCTCGCATGTTTTGGCATTGGCTATGAGTTTATTTGTGCTTGATTTTTTTCTCTAATTTTATCTATAAAAGGAAAGATGTCTTTTGTTTAATTAAGAACAAGACTAAGTGCGAGTGTGACATGTGAACTTTTTTGTGATCTCTATGTGAATTGATTAAGCTCAAAATTTATAGTTCATTCTGATTTACTTTATCTACTACAATCTAACCCCTAAAGTGCAAATTTTAGATTGACCTATTACATGGATTGGATTTATTTGGTTGTGTGACTTGGTGGATATGTGGTGTAGCTCGGAGAGATAGAGTGCCCATTTGGATACTTAGCTCTCTTCTTTCTACTTCTAAAATGTCCATTAGGGTTTGATTATTTGTTTATCTATATTTATTTCACCTTTTGGATTTGCTTCTTATTTTTCTTTAGTCTATAGCAAAATCATGCTTGGCATTAGTGAGGTATGACTTCGCTTGCCTTAATTAGGGCAAATTTATTCATAGAAGTGAAATTGCACCTCGTCCAGGTAGGGTATGACTTTTTTGTTGTGATATCGCACCCGCTCCAGGTGAGGTATGATTTTGCCCTAGGACACATTGGGGGTAATTTCTAGATTCTGCCTTCACTATTGCATTTCATTCTGTTTCTAGATCATAGTGTTGTACTTTTCTTTCTATTTTCTGCTATTGTATTTTTTATTTATGATTAATTATCCAAAGGTTAATTTTTGCTTTTGTATTAAAAGGTCATCTAAAAGGACTTAGGGGTCTTAACTACTGCTAGATATGTCATACAGTGGCCTATGCAGGCTCCCTAATACTAATTCCATTTTTCAATGTTTCATGAGTGATCTTGTAGGAACAAGAAGTTTGATATCATTGGATAATAGGTAGAAAAATCTAAGTCAACCACCGGTCTAGATAAGTGCTCTACCAATCCTATTGGTTGAGAATCGGGTTTCATTTTTGATTCTTAGGCATCTGAAAGAGAAATGCATTTAGGGATAATTTATGTGCATTTATCTTGTGTATATCTTTGTTTTAAAGGCTTTCTAAAATAAAACCTAGGTTAGTGAGCATTTAAAATAAATAATAATTCTAGGATAGCTCTTGTATGCCTGCATTCTATTTTTAGCTATCTTATTCTATTCTTTGTGTTATCCTTTATCTTTCCTAGCTTAGACCTAGAAAGGCCAAACTTAGGTGATTGCCTGAAACTAAATACATCAAACAATCTTGAATATCCTGAGGACTTGGAGCAAGTCCTAAAATTGTTCCTAGTGAACCTTTCCCCCTAGCACCGATTGTAGAGTATAGCATAACCCCGTGGTTCACCCCATAAAAGGGTTCCCCCCTTGCGTATCCAACCCTTTTGTTTTGGAATTGTATGTGGTGGGGCAGTTTTCCCCCTCTACAATTAACAAGAAACTATTTATTCATTTTGAACGTGATTTAGGGAAGAACATTTTTAATGAACCTAAGGAATGTGTCTAGTAAAATTTTGAATACTCTCTTGAAGTACCATGCACCATTCAAGAGGAAAAAATTGGTAAAAAAAATGAAGTTTTAGAAGATAATACCTCTGCAATTAATAAAAAATACCAAAAAATTAGTAGGATAAGTCAAAATATTTTATAGCTGAGCTAGGAGAGGATAAATATGATGAAAAAAAAATTGTGAAATAATATTAAGGAATATAATAATAATATCTACTCCTCATATAGGTAATGCAAAAAGAGGAAAACCCTCAAATTATCAAGCAAGATCTAGGGAAGCAAAAGCAAACATAGATAAAGGAACACAAACTAAGTTGGTTGAACTTCTCTTTACTTAACAACAAAATAATATCGGTAATACACAAGTTGGGACAATAGCCCTTAATGATACATGATTATCATCTCATGGAATATAAGGGGTGTCGATACCCCCTTAAAGTAGAGGTGTATTAGGGAACTTTGTTTAAGTAATAAGCTTGATATTCTTTGTATCCAGGAAACTAAAATGACAAAAGAAGAAATTTCAAAAACTATGAAAGAAGTATGGGCAAGATGTGAATGGGATGGTATTGATTCTAAAGAAGCAGTAGGGGGACTTTTAACTTGTTGAAATCCTTCTAGAAACTTATGTGTAACCATTCATAAAACTAGGCATTGGATAGCCTCTTTAGTCACTTGCTACTTTGCAGATATTTATTTCATCCTTATCAATGTCTATGGACCTACAACGCAGTAAGGTATATTAGAATTTTGGAGTGGGATTGAAGCATTTATGATAAGTAAAGACCAAGAAACCTGATTCATGATCATAGAATATTTTAATGCCATAACCAAGCTAGATGAAAAATTTGGGGGAATTAGGAAATTAACCCAAAGTATGAGAGAATTCTTAGATTTTATTCTAAACAATAATCTATGGGAGGTTGAGTTTAAATAAGAAAACTATACATGGACCAACAATAAGAGAGGCCATAACCTAATAGTAAAAAAATTAGATGAATGCATATTCTTAGATCATTGGCTAGATGAAGGTACTTGTGCTAAAATTAATACCTTAACAAGGATTGGTTCAAATCATTGGCCAATAAGAGTTAAAATGATGGTAAGTGAATTCAAAAAATATCATATTTTAAATATGAGCAGATGTGGAAAGACCATCCTCAATTTGTTGATATGATAGCACAAACATAGAATTATTCAAGAAATGGTGGGTTGTATGCTCTTCTAAAACAAATTAAATTGATGACATCTAGTTTAAAAGAATGGAACAAGAACACTTTTGAAAATATTTTTGAGAAAAAAGAACTAAAAGCTAAACTTTTAAAATTCCAAAAAGGTGATCATAATAATCTAAGCTCAGAGGAAAGTGATTTGCTTAGTGAATATCATTATATTTTGAGTAAGGAAGAGAAATTTTGGACATTAAAATCAGGACAGACTTGGTTAAAAGGAAATAAAAGTACAAAGTTTTTCATATGATGGCTATGGTACAGAGATCAGCATCTAGAATTAGTGGAATTAAATCAATAGAAGGGGTTTGGATTGAATATTAGAGTGCAATTAGAAAATAGGTAAAGTCTTTTTATCATAATATTCTAGGATCATAGGAGACGAAAATTCTTAATGATAAACTTCTTCAAGATGTACCTTTAATTGTAATAAATGAAGACAATAGGAAACTGATGGAGCCTATTACTCTAGAAGAAGTTTATTTCACTCTTTTCTCTTTTAATAAGGATAAATCCCTAGGTTTAGATGGGATCTCTACAGCTTTTTACCAACATAATTGGGATATAGTGAAGGATTCTTTATTGGTGATAGTGGAATAGTCTAGGGTAAAATAATACATACCTTATAAAATAAATGCAACATATATTACTCTAATTCCAAAAAAGAAGGTTGTTAAATTGGTTTATTATTTTAGACTCATAAGCCTATGTAATATGGCATATAATATTATCTCCAAAGTAATGGTGAATCGATTAAGGCCATTGTTAGAAAAACTTATTTCAAAATAACGAGGATTTGTGAAAGGGAGACCAATTCTAGATAGGATCGTAGTAGCTCATGAAATTATACATTCAGCAGCTTCAAGAAAGGATAAAGCAATGATCTTAAAACTTGATATGAGTAAAGCCTATGATAGGGTTAAATGGGATTTTCTATTTGTAGTTTTAGAAAAGTTTGGATTTGGGAAGAAATAGGTTAGATGGATTAAATCTTGTGTCTATACAGTTTCTTATTCAGTATTGGTCAGCGGGTTAGTAACAATATCTTTTGAAGCCAAGAGAGACCTTGGACAATAATATCCTCTATCTCCTTATTTGTTCATTATTATGAATTTAAATTTGAAAATGAATTTGTATTAATGTCCATCTGTGACCAAAATAGGTCAATAGGATTGTAAAGTAAGACACATACAAAGAAATGGGAGTGCCTAATGCAGCTCCAGAGAAAATAAAGTAAGAAAAATAGTAAACAAAATGACATATGATATACAAGATTTGTATATCAAAGATTACTCCCAAAATTCAAGGTTGAAGAGAAGTGAGTGATATAAGAGTTGGATGTCACCGTAGATGTTCTTTGTTGAATTTGATGACGAGTTGATATTTTTGTATCTTTGTTATGACCCTGGTGCTTCCTGGTCATGGCCTCTGGAGGCTAGAAGAATGAAGTGATAAGTCGGGATCCTGTTATCTTCTGCAAATTGTTACTAAGTAGTTCTTTCCTGAGATTGAATAATTCCCAAATGAAAAGGGCAATGCATCTTTGATCTTCATAATTAATCCAAGATTTTAGTGTATGGGTGTCTCTGAATAAGCAATAATATCTGCCTCATGTCTCATAGTAGACCAGGACAGGTGAAAATGAAATTTTCCTTGGGTTCCACATCAAGACTGCTCAATCTACAAATACGTTGATCTCTGGGGAGGTGATGATCTATCTCAATACATAGTTTGTGGGAGTAAACTTGTATCCGAGCTAGAGGAAACCTGAGGCTATGTGACATTTGTATCAAGTTATATTTTGGAGTAGTGATTAATCCATTCTCTAGTTGGAGATAAAAGTGAGAGTAATGGAGCAGCTTTGGTGAAAGAGGTTCCTTTGGATCAGTCCAAGTAGTTTTTATATATGTTGAGTACATCTCATCTCGAATATCCTTATTAGAGTATGGTGCATTGATTGATGCTTTAGTAGGAGGAGGTCTCATGATTTCTAGGCCAAGGTTTTGAGTAGGAACTTAAATAAGGCTTACAAATATGGGCTTATAAGTGGACTTAAGGTTAGTAATAACATCGACAACATCATTCATCAACAATTTGTAGATGATACAACCCTTTTTGGAAGGGCAAGGATAAATGAGGCCAAAAATTTGAATAATGTTTCAAATTAATACGAAAGAGCACCAGGGTAAAAATTTAATAAGACTAAATCCAAAATTTACTTCCGTAACACTCTAGCTAATATCAAAGCAAGAATTTCTAGGTTACTTGAAATGGAGGTAAATTTGCTAGCAGGGGGAGAATGAGGATAGAATTATGAAATCCAGTTATTAGTAAATTTCAAAATAAACTTCCAAGTTGGAAAGATAAATGTTTATCGTTAGCAGGAAGAGTACAGTTAAATCATTTTTATAGGCTATTCCAACATATTATGTCTTTGTATACTATGCCAAAATTAGTTGAAAAATTTTTAATCTATATTATGTGATCCTTTTTATGGTCAGTTTTACATGATAGAAGGAATATTTTTTGGTGAAATGGAGCAAGGTGTGCGATGATAAAACTAGAGGAGGTCTTGGTTTAAGAGTTCTTACAAATGCAAACTCAGCTCTTAAGGTAAAATTAATCTGGAGATTATACAAGGAGAGTTAAAGACAATGGGTAAGAATTATTCTAAGTATATTGATCCTAATGGCCCAAGTTTAATATTTATAGCATTCTATCTACCAAATGGTTCTGGTCTTTGGAATGGTTTAAAAAAATATCTTGATCTAATTATTAAAGTTTTAAGATGGTTGGTGGGAACTGGATAAAAATATCTATTTGGATGGATTCTTGGTGTGATAAATAACCACACAATTTAGATCCAATTTTGAAACCTTGGATGAGATTGCTTCAAATACAAATATGGTGATAGGGTTGCAAACATTTTGTACAAGGATCAAGAAGGAATATACAAATGGAAAGATGTTTTTACAAGTATACAAGATATTGATGCTATGATGCAATTGAGTAGAAAGATAAAAATTGTGATTATTCTAAGGAGATCTAAGGATGAATTGATTTAGGAGTTGAATAGCTTAGGAGAATACACAAAATGAAGTGGATATAATGTAAAGCACCAACAAAATAGTAATATCACTAGAATATGAAGAGATATTTTGGATAGCCCAAGAATTCCTAAAGTTAAAATATGTGTTTGGCTAGTAGGTCATAGAAGAATTTTATCCTGGGATAACCTTATGAAAAGGGATTTTCATGGCCCTTCTCAATGTGTTCTTTGTAAAAAGGAGAATGAGAGTATAGACTATCTCTTGGGACATTGTTGAGTAGTTTGGAAACTATGGTAATGTATTCTTAATATGTTTGGTGATGCATGATGATGAATAGTAGAATTGAAGAATGGTTAAAGTAATGGTAGACCACTTATAAAAGTGAGGCTTTACAAACAATATGGGATATATCAAAAGATACAATAATTTGGACTATATATCTAGAAAGGAATAGAAGAATATTTAAAGTAAAGAAAATCAATTTAGAGATAATGAAAGGAATATATGTTTAGCCATAAAGGAGTCTAAACCAACCCTATCAACTCATCCAGACCCTAATTTGAAAGCAGAAAGCCTTGATAGATGGATTCAAGTCATTAAATGGAATTAGGATGTTGGGTACAAGACAAGCAAAAATAAGGCAAATAATATAAATCGAAAACCACCAGATGTGGAGTTGGTTAAATTGAATTTTAATGGAGCATCTAAAGAAAATCTAGGACAAACAAGAGGAGGAATAATTAGAAATAATAGGGGAAATATTTTATCTCATTATGCTTTCAATAGTGGATTTAAGACAAATAATGAAGTTGAATTTTGGGCAGCTTTAAAAGGGTTAAAAATATGCAAACAAATGAATTGGAAGAGTGTGGATGGAATGTGATTCTCTCATAGTAATAAATGTAATTTTGAGGAAAGCAAAGGCTCCATGGAACATACAAGAGATAATTATGATTCAATATCATACTAAAGAGTTTGAAGAAATTGGTTTTACACATACATTAAGGGAAGGAAACAAATGTGTAGATAAGTTAGCCAATAGAGGGGTTTTGATTGAGGATCATGAAGTTAAATTCTAATTTCTATGGTTAGAGGAAGTAGTAAGTTTAGCTGAAGGTGACAAGAAAATGTTGTTGCCTAAATCAAATAATTATTAACATTTACTTTAATATTTTCCATTGGTAATATATGCTTTATTTTATAACATTAATGTGTGTTCATATAAACTATTTATTATAATTTTTATTGTTGCACTTGTGTTTCAAGAAGCAAACTAGCAATCCAGATTTGGTAAAGAGAACTATGATAGTATGATGCTTTGGAAATATTATTCTACTAAGATGCAATGCATAGATAGTAGAGGTGAAGTTTTGGTATTTTAAAGGATGCTATATAAAATTTCAAGAAGTATGTTGAATTCTGGAATATTTGTATTCATATAAAGAATTGAAAAGATCTAGAAAATGAAAATCAAGAATTCATATATTTTATGTAAAGTGATTTAGGTTTCTAGCTATAGCATCTCAATTGAAATAAGAAGTGCATCTATTTATAAACTCTTAATATCTAAATAAGATATTTGTAATTTTTCAAAGGTGGAGAACCCGAGTACAACCCCTTATTATCCACCAAAAAAATATAAATCTACTCTCTATATAATCAAATGCTTCACTTGAAAAATAACATGCTTAAATCTATAGCACAACATTGAGCATGGAAAGTAAAAGGATAATATATCATAATTCAAAATAACATAAGCTACAAACAATGATTAATTTGATCCAAGTGCTATCATAAATCTATGTAAGAGGTATTACTTTATAAATAAAAATGATAAATTACAATGCCATCTACTACATTTAAAGAAAATAACATCACATCAAAAGAAGATAACATTTAACTTTTTCAATAATAAGAGTGCTAGGATATTTAAATCAATCTATGATATGTACAATAATCAAGCTCTTGTTGTCTTACAAAACTTAACTAGTTTAAAAGTTTAATCTAAACAACTCTTAAATAATTCCAGGTCATAAATAAAGCCTTCTACCTAAGATATCTCCACACCACCTTCTATCCCATTCTTCTTCATAAAATGGATTACCCACGAGTTTGATAATTACTTAGGGATCAAGACAGATCTAAATGCAATGCATTCAATCATGCATTAGTATAATGCAAGAAACCATGCATAATACATTGATAATAAACAAAGAGATAATATCATACTTCTCTCTATAATGGTTTCCTTACCTACTCAAGTCTCAAGAAACCATTATAATTATTCCAAGCCAAAGTTCTTCCATCAATAAAATATGAAGATAACAATACAACACTCAAGGAGAGAATCCCATACTTCTCTCTATAATGGTTCTCTTACCTACTCAAGTCTTAGGAAACCATTATAATTATACCAAGCCAAAGTTCTTCTAATAAGAAAATATGAAGGTAACGATACAACACTCAAGGAGAGAATCCCATACTTCTCTCTATAATGGTTCCCTTACCTACTCAAGTCTTAGGAAACCATTATACACATTACTCAAATAAAACCCATCTTTTTTTTTATAAAAGTAAAACTCAACTCAAGCCATAATCTTTTCAAAATATCTACCTTTCTTTAATTAACATTTTAACACACCAAAATATTAAACTCTTAAATAAAGGATTATTCTACTAAATTAATATTTAACCATTAAGGAAATGGAAAACACCACCTATCATTTTATTTGAAAATACCTATACAAATATTATTGTCCTTTAATAACAAAAGGCATTCTAGAAAATGATTATTTACTTATTTAAACCTTATAAGCTAAAGTTTCTATATCCAAAACAAAAAGAAGCAATATACCAATATTTCTATACTTGAAAAGGTATCTTCTACATAACCAACACTATTATTCTTCTTCCAATAAACATACAATAACTAGGATCTTTTCCTTTACAATTAATAAAGTTAATTACTAGCTTTTATTTCTCCTATGATTAATGAGCATAATGAAGATATGCAACATGAAAGTTTCCACCTCTACAAAACCAAGTAAAGGAGCTTAATAAAAGAGATTAATACATCCTATAAAACCATTACAATGCTTATGGATACACCCACAATGAACAAAAGGTGCAACAGAGTGCATAGGATGGTTACTACCAATGCTAAGGAACAAGGCTTTCTACTTAACACAACCACCCGAGAATAGGCAAAAATATTTTAAAATGAGCATGATGCATCACTCAACATGCATACCAATCAAGGGCATCTATCTCAATTTACAAAAACAATCAATAGGTAGTCAAAGCATAGACATGAGAGCAATCGATTTTGTCAAGCATGGGGAATGAAAAGAACACACACAGGCTTGACAAATGTTGCCAAAGAACTACCATAATCCAATCAAAAACAACCTCTCACACAGTCAATATCAAATGTTATAGGGTCAAGATGCTCAAAATAAAACATAGATAGAATACTTACACTCAAAAAAATATTCAAAATAGTAAGCAAAAGGATTAAGCTTCAAACACCATCAACTCAGGTGATAAGCAACAAAATAAGGTTACAAGAAACGTGAGCATCAAGCAATGGTTCAAGAGGGACATTACATCATCAAAGGAAAATAATTACTAACAAGAAACCACCAGAACCTAACCTCTATTGTAGCACTACAAATCCACCTTAGCTTCTCCAAGCTTCGCTCAACCCGCTGCCCGAACATCTTACCAAATCTTTCCAAAGACCCCCAAATCCTTCTACTCTCAACGAAATAGAGTGCTTCTCAAGAATGTTGGGTTCTTTAATATTTTCATGTAACACAGATTCTTCTATGTTATGAAATGCCTCACATTGCCTCCCACGTAACATTCCAATAAATAGCCCTCACTTGGAAATAAGTTTAATTAAACTATTATTGATAATATATAATTAAGCAATTATCTAAATATATATTCAAATTATCATGATACTTACTACATTATCACTTTCAAATCAATCATTTAAATGATGAATCTAGTTAATCCTTTCATAATGAAACTTTGCTAGACAAAGGAGAATATAAGTAATTAATCTAAATTCATCCACAAAATTATTACCTTTATCCATAGGTAAGTTAGATTAATTACTTCTTGATTAATACCAAATGTTAATATTAGTTATTAACTTTGATATTAATATTGTAAGTATTGCTTAGTAAATGTGATCGGTCATAGATATGGCTTCAGTAGCGGCTCCCTCCACAACGGTTCCCACAGCATCAGCATCAACTTCGACCGCAGCTGCCCTAGATTTCCCTGGCAGGGTTTCCCAAACCCTCCCTGGGGATTTAGAACCAGGCGAGATCCCTGTCGATATCATGGATGATCCTGATGCCCCCAATCCGAATTCGGATGGAACGTAGAGACCTTGGGAAGAAGGTTTCATTCCCCATTTCCCCCTTCCAATTGTTGGCAATTTTGGGTTTGAGATCCTAGCTTCTTGTCTATGAGTTGTCATTGATGTCAAAAGGAAATGGCATTAATGTTAAGAGGATGTGTTGGCTTAAAAGGTGGAATATTCCAAGAGAATATTTTTAAGGGAATCCGGAGAGATTCCATTGGCAAGGGTTTTTCATTAAAACCAAACCGGTTTTTATTAAAACCAAGTTGGATAGGGTTTTTATTAAAACCAAGTTAAATGGTTTTTATTAAAACCAATGGAGGTTCTCTTTATTATTTATTTAATTATTATTTAAAACCCTTCAAGGTTTTAATTAATTAATTAAGGGAGAAATTATTTTTAATTTATTAAAAATACTTAAAGGTTTTTAAACCTTTTTTTATTCTTAATTTATTAAAATTATTTAAGGGTTTTTAAACCCTTTTTGAAAAGACTTTTGATTAATTTCGAAATGGTCTTTATTTTCGCCGACGTCAAGGTGTCTTCGAAGAGACTATTTATTCTCCAACTCCTAAGGTTGGAAGGCTAATTAATTCAAAATTCCTCGAATGCAATTTGCGGTGTTTGTGCTCTGTATTCGCTGCGATCGAAGGAAGACTTAGAAGCACGTGTGGTTGAAAAGTCTTCGGGAGTTTTTTTCCGAGGGTGAAGTGGAGGGAAGTTCACTTGTGAACTTCGTAGCCCACGTGGGCTAGTGGCAACGAAGGCTGCTGTTGGGCGCTGCATTGGCGGAGGTCGTCGTTTCGAGTCTCGCGGGGGTGCTTTGCTAGAGTAACACACGTTTTTATTAAAACATCTTTATGCCACGAAATTCAGAGTTTCTTGGACAGTGATTTATAAGGTGTGATTAAATTTTATGAGTTTTGGCTTTTGTGATTAGCATTGAATCAAAGCTTAGGATAAATAAGGGCATATTTCTTTGGATGTATTTTTAAGATTATTATTTGCTATGCTAAAATTAAAAATGGAGGTATAAGGTGTGAGTCTGTGATTGTTGATTTATTGGCATGTTATGGTGGTTGTGTTTAAAGAAGTGGAGCTAAAAGGTGTAATAAAGGAAGTTTATATTATTGCTCATTTCTTTTTATTCTAACCCTAACTTGGTTGGAAGTTTGAGAGTTGTGTGTGGTGACAGCTTGAAGGTTCAATTATCTTCTACTCCAATAAGGTATGGGCACATTCTTCTTATGAGTATGATTGGTGTATGTTTTTTGAAATAAGGTTGGAGTGAAAAGGTATTCTACTAGGTATCCTTTGGCTAGGTGTAAATCATATTTTCTGGTTTGTTGAAGACTACTTATGCATTGTTATCCTTAAGGAGAGTTTTTGGTGAATGCATAATTTCCGGTTTGAGATAGTGGAAGCTTTGTGCACTAGGGTTTATATTTGTGAGTCTAGCTACTTGCATTGAGTTGGTGGAACCCTTGGTTGGTTGTTTTGAGTTTGATGGTTGAGTTGCTTTCATAGAGGTTGTTTGATCAAGTTATTGCTTTACTTGATTCATGATATTGGGCTTACTCCATTGAGTTGATTTGAGCAAGTTATTCTTTGCATTTGGTGATATTGTGTTGGTGGTTGTTTTGTTCAAATATCTTTGGAGGGAAAAGTATTTCTACTTGTTTCATTTTCTTGTGATGATTGGTTGAATGCTTCAAGGTTGATGTTGAGTTGAATGGTGTTGGTTGAATAAACCTTGTTTGATGAGCATTGTTGTTGAAACCCTAATTGATGGTGAAAATAACATGAGTATCATTGTTATGTGATTCTTTGCATAGTTGGCAATTGTTGGGGTTTCATGTTCTTGAAAGAAAACATTCTATCCTATCCATTTTAGATATTGAGTTGAGTTTTCAGATTTGAGATTGAGATTGAGATGAGTTGATTTGAGTTGAGTTTTGAGATTGGGATTTGAGTATAGAACATATTGAGTCTCTAACAATTCTCTTTATGCTTCTATGAGTTTGACAAATCACATTGGGTCTCTAAAAATTCACTTTGTGATTTCCTACTAAGAAAGTTTTTCTTGTGAGCAATTTTTGGACAGGTTCTAGTGGGGACTTATGAGCAGTTTTTGGATAGGTTCCGGTGGGGACTTGTGAGCAATTTTTGGACAGGTTCTAGTGGGAACTTGTGAGTAGTTTTTGGACAGGTTCCGATGGGGACTTGTGAGCAGATTTGGACAGGTCCTAACAGAGGACTTGTGAGCTGAGTTTGATAGTTCTAGCAAAGAACTTGAGGACAAAGGTGCATTGGTTCTATGATAAGAACCTGAGGACAGATTGGCAAGTCTTTGAGAAGGCTTGTATGCGGAGGATTGATTTGTTCAAGAGTTGGACAGATCTCGACGAGATAGAGGAAGACTTGTACTAGACCGACTGACTATGTTTGGTACAGGTTGTTGAGCTACTGTGGACGTGATCATAGAAGGCGGAGGTCTCTTAGGCTAAGCATTAAGGACAGGAGGTCTTCGGTGGAAAGTATTTCCACATGTTCGTGAGAGGTAGAGGCAGTTGATCTTCTGAGGGATAATTTCCAGAGCAAAGGGGAAGGTATCTCCTTTGAGCAGAGGCTCATAAATTTTGATTGGGAGAAGGTATCTCCTTTGAGAAGAGGCTCATAAATTCTGATTTGGGGAAGGTATCTCCTTTGGGCCAAGGCTCATAAACATTGTAATTGGGAAGGATTCCCAAATAACTTTGAGATAACTTTTAGAGAAAATTTGTGTGGACGTAGCCCAGCCATTCTGGGTGAACCACGTTAAAATTGGTGTCACTTTGTGGATGATATTATGCATTGCTTTGATATTGCTTTGGGTATATTGCTTTATTATTTTGAAGTATAATGGAAAAAGTATAAAGAGGTCTTATACTGTTCACCCCCCCTCTCAGTATAAGCTTGTGTTCTTCACCAAATCCCCTCCCTCGGTCGGTCTGTCATTCAGCGCGATGGTCTCAGGATCCCCTTCTCCCAAACCATCTGAAGTGGTTTCCCTTCCCCCCTGGTCTCCATCGGGGAAAATCTGGTTATCCCGATTTCTCGTATGGCTCCAAAACTTTCCCTCGAATCCTTGTCCCTGGTTGGGAAATTCGTTGGAGGCCGACCTAACATGGAGTCTATCAGAATATGGGCCAGTTTCAAATGGCGAACAGAGGGAAGTTTTTAGCTAGTTGCTCTGTCCAGGGGTTTCTTTCTAATTCAGTTGAACAACCAGAATGATTATGCAAGAATCCTCATCGGAGGACCGTGGTTCTTTGGCAGGAAAAGTCTATTCCTTAAGAAATGGGAACAGGATTTTAACCCCCAAACCCAGGACATCAATGTCGCGCCCATTTGGGTTCATCTTCCGGACTTGCCAATTCAGTTTTTTCATGAAGACATCCTTCGAGGAATCGGAGGATACATCGGAGACCTGATTGCCTTCGACCCGACGATAAAAGCCCGGTCCAGAATGGCCTTTGCCAGAATATGTGTCTATGAACCTGGCATCCCAGCTTCCCACTCACATCAATCTCATCTATGGGGACTTCCAGTGGTGCCAAGCTATTGAGTATGAGAATAAACCAGCATTCTGCATCGAATGCCAGGCCCAGGGACACCTCAGATCCCAATGCCCTTCGTTGAAAGCTGCCAAAGAGGTTCCTCGGCCCCAACTCCCCCTTGCTCAGCGTTCGATCACCCACCCGGGACCCAAAGCTACTGGTGGCCCTCTTCGAGGAAAACTGACAAAGGGAAACAAGTCCCCTTCCACAAATCCTTCCCCCACCAAGCTCCGTCAAGCTCCAATCAGGTATGTTCATTGTTTGCCTTTCCCAACAAGTTTGGTCCGCTCTCTGGTGTTGATGATGATGTACTCTTTCCCGAATCTATTTCCCCCCCTTCTCCTTCCCCCTTGCCTCCATTCCCTCCCCTCCCCTCCCTTTCCATTCTCGGCCCCTCCCCGATCGCACCTCTCTCCCCAACCCCTCCCACCTCTCCGCTCTCTCCCACCTCTCCTAAACCCCTTTCCCCCCTTCCCCTCGAGGAGGGCTTTCCCACCACTTCTTTAGCCAAACCTCTGTCTCCAACCAAGTCAGTTTTTGACTCCCTTGATGAGGCATCCAGCCCATTTCGCAACCGCTCGGATTCTAGCTCCATCATCACCAGAAGTAAGAAAGGACCAGTGGATACAGGAGGTGACAAAAAGAGAGGCAGACCGTCTATGTCCGACCAGCTTAAGAAAGACATGGAGAATCAAGTCACAAACGGGGTTCAATCAACCCTCTTCCCTGATCTGTTTGGCCAGCCCTTGGATGATCCCAAGAATCCCAAACCCCCTCCTGTACCCACCAAGGGCGGTAAGAAACTTTCCAAAGTATCCAAATGAAGATCCTCTCTTGGAACATCAGAGGGCTTAACAGCTCAGGCAAGCAGAGACTGGTCAGAACCATCAGGAAGGATTCCAAACCCACCATCATCATGTTACAAGAAACCAAAGCTGATGCAGCGAGAACCCCGAACATCATCAAATCAGTCTGGAAAGACTGCCAGTGGGCTTCCTCCCCCATAGAGGGATCGGTTGGGGGCCTTCTTTGCCTTTGGGATCCTCTCCAAGTTGAGGGAAGGGTGGTATCCTTCACCAACAGAACCCTTAACATGGTTTTCCATTGCAAGACCAACCAGTTCACATGGGTCCTCTCCAATATCTATGCCCCCAACAATCCCTTGGAAAGGCGCCAGCTGTGGGTTTCCTTGTCCCTTCTCAAAACTACTTTTTCTGCCCTCCCATGGATGTTAGCTGGGGATTTTAACTCTCCTCTGTTTGCTTCTGACAAATGAGGTGGCTTATCCACTCCCTCCAAAAGCATAACTGATTTCCAGGATTTTGTGTCAACTAATGAGCTTATGGACATCCAGATTAGAGGCTGCCGGTTTACTTGGAGCAACAAAAGAGTAGGGCAAGATCACATTCAAGTCAAGCTGGACCGATTTTTCTTATCTCAGCAAGCAATCCCTCTCTTTGGCGATACTCTCCTCACATCCCTCCCCAGAGTTGGGTCTGACCATTCACCCCTCCTCCTAGAATCCAACAAGGCCCCATCCTTCAGAACCCCTTTCAGGTTTGAAAACATGTGGATTCACCACCCAGACCTCAAACAACGAATCTCTGAGTGGTGGAATCTTCCATGTTCAGGATCCGCCATTGACCAAGTTTCCCGCAAACTCAAATCAGTGAAAGAAAACATCAAAATTTGGAACAAGGAAGTTTTTGGAAACATCTTTGAGAACAAGCAGCTCATTATTGATAAACTTAAGACGTTGCAGGAGCAAATCCATCATGACCAGTGGACTCCTCAGCTGAGGAATGAGGAGAGTCAGCTGTTGTCTGAGTATCACAACATTTTGGCTAGAGAAGAAACCTTCTGGCGACAAAAATCCCATGCCCTCTGGCTCAAATATGGGGATGCCAATACCAGATTTTTTCATGCCTCCACGATGCGAAACCGTAGCTCCAACAAAATCAGAGAACTCACCTTATCTGATGGCTCTGTTTCCCAAGATATTCTCGAGATCAGATCAGAAGCGTCTGCTTACTTCAGTAATATGATGGGAAATCCCTCTCCCTCCCACTTGGCAGCCCAGGAATCCCTTCTTCAGAATATTCCCCCCATGGTTACTCTAGAGATGAATGCCACCCTGACTCAGACCCTCTCTCCGAAAGAGATTGAGACTGCTCTCTTCTCCATGCAAGCTGACAAGGCCCCTGGTCCAGATGGCTTCCCCCCTCGGTTTTTTCAAACCTTTTGGGACATTATCAAGGAAGACATTTGCAAAGCCATCATCGAGCTCCAATCGACTAAGTCCATTCCAAAAGGGACTAACTCAACTTTCATTGCTCTGATCCCCAAAACCCACCCCTGCAAGACTATGGCGGATTTTAGGCCTATTAGTCTCTGTAACATTATCTACAAGATCTTAACCAAATCCCTAGCCCTGAGGCTAAAGAAGATTCTCCCTGCTATCATCGATCCTTGTCAAGGCAGCTCCATGGAAGGCAGATCTATCATAGACAACATCATATCCCTTCATGAAACTCTCCATTCTACTCACTGCAACCGCAAGGCAGCCATGTTTCTTAAGCTGGATATCAACAAAGCTTTTGACAGAGTCAACAGGGATTTCCTTCTGAAGGTCCTTGCCAAGTTTGGGTTTCATAGAGAATGGATCAAGCTCATCGAAGGTTGTATCTCGATGCCATGGTTCTCTGTGCTCGTTAATGGCTCAGCTGCAGGTTATTTCTTGACTCATAAAGGCATAAGGCAGGGTGACCCCCTATCCCCTTTCCTCTTCATCATCCTGGCAGAATCCCTGGGAAGAGCTTTCAAGACTGCCTGTGCTTTCGGACATGTGAAAGGGATCAAAGCTTCATCCTCCATGCCCCCCCTTTCTCACCAGCAGTTCGTTGATGATACCATTACAGCTTCTTCAGCTTCTGTCATCCAAGCTAAGTCCATCAAATCTATCCTTGACACCTATGCCAGAGCAACAGGCCAAGAAATCAATTACACCAAAAGTGAGTGTTTCTTCCTAAACACTCCGGATAGCAGGCAGCATAAGATCGCCCGTATACTGCAGTGCAGAATCTCGAGCTTACCCACCTCTTACCTGGGCCTTCCTCTTTTCATCAAGAGCCCGAAAGAGTCCATGTGGGATAATGTCATCGAAAGGTTCAAGCGCAAACTTGCAGGCTGGAAGGGTGCCCTCCTATCCCAGGCAGCTAAGGCTACCCTCACTATGGCGGTCCTCCAAAGTATTCCAGTCTACTTCATGTCTATCTTCAGAGCCCCAACGTCTGTTCATGCCAAGATTGAGCAAATCCAAAAAAATTTCCTGTGGTCAGGTCCTGAAGAAAAAAGTAGAATCCACCTTGTTAGCTGGGATAGAGTTTGCCAACCTAAATCCCAAGGGGGCCTGGGTTTGAGAAGGTCTTCCAATATGAACCTTGCCCTCCTCACCAAGCAGGCGTGGAAACTCTACACCAATGCCAAACCTGAATGGGTAATGATTGTCAAGAGCAAATACTTCCCTCGATCGTCCTTCATGAATGAACACCTCCCTTCCTCTGGATCTACTTTCTGGAAGGCGGTAAGTCAATCCAGACCTCTTATCACTAAAGGATCCCGTTGGCAACTTGGCAGTGGCTCCGAGATCAAGTTTTGGGATGACGTTTGGTTGAATGACCAGCCCCTCGCAGTTATCCCAGGTATGTCTGCTCTCAGATCCTTTCTTGAGCGCAGATGGGGCAGCAGGGTCAGGGATTATTTCAATGATCAGCGGGAATGGAAGCAAATCCCCATTGGCGACGGTGCCTAGATAACCCAAGCGGGCGCTTCCTTGTCCCGGCTTCTCAGAACCACCATTATTCCTACTACAACCATTCTAGATTCTCCATTTTTGTCAGGGATGGACAACGGGGTTTTCTCAGTCAAGTCGGCTCACTCCCTCCTGCTGGACCACCAAGTTTTTGCATTTTCGTTTGGGTCGGTTTGGATCAAGCGCCTAGTCCCTAAGATTGGGTTTTTCTCCTGGACTGCGGTCCAAAACAAAGTGCTCACCACTGACAACCTGATGAAAAGAGGCATCCCTATCCCTAATAGATGTCATCTTTTCCTGTCTAATGGGGAATCGGTCAACCACCTCTTTTTACATTGTGAGTTCACCCAAGGGAGTTTTAACCACTTGCTATCCCTATTCCAAATCCAGTGGGCCCAACCCCGCACTCTCCGGGATCTCTTCATCCAATGGCCTACCCCTTTTTAGAATCCCAATGCTGCCTTTCTTTGGAGGATCTGCCTCCACCACCTTATTTGGTAGATCTGGCTAGAGCGCAATCGCAGAGTGTTTTCCACCCTTTCCAACGATGCCATATCTACGGCCACCAAAGCCATCGCCTATGCCTCTGAAAACCTCCATTTACTCCCTTGGTCTAAGTCCCCGATTGGCAAGGTTGAAGGGGAGATTTTCCAATCCCTCAACATCCCTATCCCCGACCGCCCTCACCCCATTCCCCATCCCAGATGGTTGGCCCTCTGGAATCCCCCTCCCGCAGGTTTTTTAAAGCTAAATTTTGATGGGGCATCCAAAGGGAACCCGGGACTGTCAGGAGCTGGCGGGGTCTTTCGAGACCACAAAGGGATGATCATTCTCACCTTTGCTGAGAACCTCGATCACCAGACAAATAATTTTGTTGAAGCTTGGGCTCTCTGGCATAGCCTGAACCTGATCAAAGACTCTCGTATCTATCTTCACATCGAGGGGGATTCTATGAACATCATCCGTTACATCAAAACTAAGAAAAACCCCCCTTGGAACATTAGCTCGTTGATCCGAGAAAGCAAAGTTATCATTGGTCAGCAATGCCAGGTGGCAGTTTCCCATGTTTCTGTGAAGCAAACAAACTCGCTGACCAGCTTGCCAACATGGGTCTTATCCAATCTTCGCTGATGGTGTGGCGCAATTCTAATCCATCGGGTGTCTCCCTCGTAGCAGATGTTGACAGGCAAGGCAGGTTCGTGTCACCCCCTCCTCGCTAACCAATGGGTTTCCTTTCCAGGTTTGCAGCTGACCCGAGGAGTATTTTCTCTAGCAAGCTCCTCCTCCATCGCTGGCTCACGATTGGCATCCTCGTTGGCACTGCCAGTCATCAATTTCCCATATGGATGATTGGTCTCCTCAATTACGCTCCCCAATACGTTTTGCGATACCCCAATGCCACCCTCGATGCCCCTATCCAATCCGCTTCCCTGCCCATCCTCACCGAACCCAAGTGGCTCTGGATTCCCCTGGTTCCCCATATCGACTCAGGCCCAAGAACTGTCACCAATCCCCACCCTACCTGGCCTTTGTCCACCTGTCCCCTCCTCGATCGGATCGGCATGCTTGATCATCCCTTGCTGGCCCTTTTAAACAACCCCCTTGTCCTTCCCTTTAGCATTCGTCACCCTCTGCCTTGGTCGCTATCTCTTCCCCCATCCCTTTCCCCCGGCACTATGGCTTACATCGAACCTAGCTCCCTCCAGCTCGACCCTCTGGCGAAACCCTTTATCGACACCTTTAACCTGAAGCCCTTCCTGAGCAAATTCTAGGGCCCCGAAGCTGATATTTCTGCCGACTTCATCCGGACTTGGAAGAATGGCTTTGTCGTCATCCGTAGTGTCCGCTTCAAGGTTACCCCCGAGTTGATGGCTGAGGTGTCTGGCCTTCCCCTGTCTGGTCACCGCGTCCACCGTGACAAGCACAGTTGGGAGCCCGAGCTGGAGGGGTTCCCCAATTATCAAGATTTCAAGTGGACAGGTGTTTCTCTTGAACGCACCTCCCTTCCCTCCCCTTGGTCCATTGTCGCTATTCCCCTGATCTAGTATTTGGCCTCTGACGACCCCGCTAAGCCGATGTCCAGCTTCCATCTGGCTCTCATCAACCACTTCCACGATTACAAGCCCATGAACATTCCTGCTTTCCTCCACTGCTCCATCCGTTTATCGATTTCTGCCGCTCACAAGAAACATTCCCCTCCCACCCACCAGGGCCTTTTTGCTATCCTCTTCCACCATGTTGCCGCCAATCCTCCCCTGGCAGCCACTCCCCTCCAATCCACCCCTCCCGTTCCCCCCCTGCATCTTCGCCAACCCACTCATTTTCCAGTGAGCCCTTGGTCAGTGAGTCGGGTCCCGAGCATCAAACCCCTGAATCCAAGAGGACCCCCCCAAGCAGTCTACCCCTTCTAAGCCCACCCCTTCCTCCAAGAAGGCGGCATTGGGAAAGCGCAGAACCATAATTGAGGATGTTCCTGTGATCCGCAGATCATCGAGGACCAAGAAGATCAAAATGGAGTCAAGCCAGAACTCCCCTGTTAATGTCCCTGATGATAACAACGAGGACTCGGACCCCACCCCTGAAACATCTAAGCGCATGACAAGGATGTTTATTAAATGTTTCATTTCTGCGTTTGAAAGTACCACCCAGGCTATGAAGCGCTTCTTGGAGGAGCTCACTACGGACGCAAAGGAGAACCCCGCGGAGGTCGACCCCTAAGGATTCCCTTTCGGTTTCCCTGTTTGTTTTTGTTATGTTGGTCCTGTGTGATTACCTCAAGTTTTTGTTTTTTGGAAAGCCCTTGGGGCCATGTCACCATTTTTGGGTAGGTTTTGATGCTAGAAAGGAATGCCCCTGCGTGGGCTATTCGGCTGTAGATGTTAAGGTTTTAATCCCCTACGTGGGAATGTTGTCATGCTTATCCTCGAAGAGGGATTCTGCCAGGGCTTGGGCTTCCATTTACCACTACAAGTTTTTTGCAATATCAATACCCACCACCCTAGCAAAGGTTTTTGTATATCTGGGACTGGGACCCAGTTAAAACCCTGATAATCAAACTACTACTTACCAAAAAAAATATTGTAAGTATTAATATCACCATCCATATTAATACTTAATTGTATCCATCAGTTGAGTCTATGCTTATTCAAAAACTCAAGCAAAAAAAGGACTTTTCGATTAATAATACATCTTGTTGCTTTATCCCTTATTAGGTGGCTTTCTAAGATAACCACGATGTTATACCCACTCATACTAGGGATGACTCCTTTGCCTAAGAAATTTCATAGCCCAACAATGTATTTCAAGCATAAGCATACATACAATGCACCTAAATGAAGTGTATTTTGTTACCGTGAGCTATCGATGAACGAATCATCACCATCAACTTAGGTGGTTATCCATATTAATCCACTAGTGAGAGTGCCTAGTCCTGCAACCACAAATACATCAACAATACCATATTCCAATAGTAGAACCAAAGCATATAGTGCAATTACTTATTGATACCTTGAAATAAACCTATGCATCAATAAATAGTTTATTGTTAAGAATAAGTACTACCAAGGAGGGTTGTTATAGAACTCTTCATTTTCTTTAACCATTGATATTTTATTGAATGTTCAGCTTTTGATAATTCCCTTACTGCATTTTTCCTGATGAGACATGCGGGGCAATATATGTCCCCTTCTATATCTGAGTTTTGGTAGGGTCCACTAGGGAGTATCAAGTGGTTTCTTTTGTAATGTTGTCTTCCTATCACTAATTTTATTGAGTACTTTACTCTTTTCCTAGAGCGATATTCCTCCTAGTAATTTGGTTGGGCATGAAAGCTTAAGTTATTAGCTTGGTCTACTTGGGAGTTAGATTTTAAAGCTAAATACTTAAGCTAAAATAACCACAAGATCTAAAATAATATTGCAATATGAAATATATGATAATTACAAAATACTAAACATATAAAACTCATAAATAACTTCAAAAATAACTCATAGAAATACCATTAACAAATGTTCACAAAAATCATATCTCAATTGAATAAAGATCTCAAATACTGCATACTTCTCCACACTCTCATTGTACTATTGTTTCAATTACACACACATTCATAGACACATATATAATAGAATGTGACTCTTCATATGGTACACTCTTGGCCTTAACTCTTCTAGATACTCTTCACCTTCCTACTCTATGGACTCATGTGCACATGGGCTATTATGCACATTAAATTACCAAAATACTTTGCACGCTTTAATAACACTTGTGCATTTAATAAATTGCATAAAGTAAATACTCACACTCTAATCTATGACTATCTTCCCTAATCTAAAGATTTACCCAAGGCGGTACATTAGCATGTACCAAATAATGTAATATATTCCAACAGGAGTTGCCTAGGGCTGGACTATGGACTATGTTTCTCTCTCTCTTTTGAAAGTAAGTAGGTCATATATACCTTTTCAAATGGACCCCGTTGACTAGGATGAGGAGTGGTTCTCCATCTAGCGTGGCAAGTTCCACTATTTTTTCTTCTTTGAGTCTAGTAATAATGTATGGTCCACTCTACATAGCTTCGAATTTGGTGTGTTGACCCAGTTTACTATGACCTTCATCCCATTTTAACACTAGGTTGTCTACCTAGAAATATAGGGCTATGGACTTCTAATCAAACCACTTATTCATGTCTAATTTAAGTATTTGTAGGTAATCCCTTTCTACCTCCCTTTTTTCTTCAAGCTTCAATAGCTTCCTTATCCTTAATGATATGGTATCATGCTTTTAGATCTCTAGCCAATGGAGCAATTGTAGTGTAGGTAGCTTAATTAAGATAGGGATTCTAGCTTCTCAAGTGTACACCAAAGAATAGTTAGAGAATCCTATTCCCTTATTTTGGGTGATTCTATCTACTTAGAGAGCCTTTCAAATATGTAAATTGTATTGCCTTTGATTATCCATGCCAATCCTTTTCAAAATATGCAACAGGTTCTTGTTAAAGAACTTTGCTAGGCCATTACCTTGTGGGTAGTAGTTGGAGGAATTTTTCATGTATATTCCATACTTGAGGGTGAATTGACTTACCTCTACCCTAAAAAATGTTGGTATATTTTCCACTATGATGGTTTTGGGTACATTGCACTGGGTAACGATCTCTTCAAGAAAGTTTACTATGATATTTTTAGTAGCCTCCTTGAGAGGAATTTCTTTTGTCCACCTAGTGAAGTAATTTATGGCCATGAGTATTCATTGATGTCCTTAACTAGAGGGTGATTTTATTGCTCCAATAAATTCCAACCCCTATTGATAAAAAAGGTTCATTTATCTCAATGGGTTAAATGGGGGGTGGGGCATTCTAGTTCCTTTCGATTAAGAATTTGCACCTGTCACATTCCCCCACCCACCAGTGAGCATTACTAAACATGTTGAACCAGTGGTACCCTTCTATTATAATTTTAACTATAGTTGTATGAGCTAAGTAATTTTTTTGGAGAGTTCTTGATAAAATTCTTGGAGTAGTGAAGCATTTTGCTTGGTTTATACACATCTTAAAAGGATACCACAAAAATTCCACCATAATAGTACTCTACCTATAAGGGTGTAATGTGCATTTTACAACCTATATTCCCTTCTTTGATTTTATCTTAGACCTCAGGGATATCATCTCCATTGCATAAATTTGATCTAGTCCTATACCCAGTCCTAATTAGGTCTCGATGAGAAGGTATGACTCTTGTTCTCTTTCTAGGTCTATGATGTCCAGCACCAATCTTAGGCATAATACCCTACCCTTGACTAATTTAGTAGCTTTGATTTTTATGTCATATTCAAGATTCCAAGTAACCCACCCTAACATTTTATTTTATAATTTCTCCATTCATGATACAATCTGTGATGCTCAAGTGTACATTGGAAATGACTTTGCTATTTGAAATTAAGTGCTTAAAATTTTTTAGGCTCTTAATTAGGGCATACACCTATTTTTCAATGAAATTGTATCATTCTTTGTAGTCTTTCAAGGTATGGCTAAATAATACAAAAGGATGTTCACTCCTTTTATCATCCTTTTATGTTAGGACAATTGTTATACTAGAATCACCTCCATAGGCATACAAGATGAAATATCTATCAAAATTTGGATTAGTCAGCACTAGAGATTCAATGATTACTTTTTTTATTCTCATGAAGGCTTTATTTCCTTCTTTGTTACACCTAAATTGTAACTCCTTTAACATATGGGTTATAGGTTAGACAATGGAGGTAAAGTATGGTATGAATATTTGGACAAAGTTGATCTATCCTAGGAAGGACTAGAGTGTGTTTGATTGTTGAGGTAATGACAAATTGAGGATAGCCTTAACATGATCTAGGTTTATGGCTATACCATATTTAGATACGATATGTCCCTAGAAGATTCCCTTGGGGTGTGTAGGAGATGTACTTTTTTGGGTTCTAGCATACCCCAAATTCTTGGCACCGCTTGAACACTTTCTCTAGATGCACCATATGGTTTGGTGAGGTTGTCTATATATACCAAGATAATATTATTGATTAGGTCAGTAAAATCTATGTCCATGGCCCTCTAAAATATTTCCTCAAAATTAGACAATCCAAAAGGTATTAAGCAAAGTTCCCATACTTGGTCATGAATGCACTCTTGTTTTGGTCTTCATCCTTGACCCAAACTTGGTTGTACCCAAAAAATTTATCAAGAAGTTATAATCTTCCTAACCTTACTACCATCTAAATAATTTGATCCATAGAGGATAATGGGTATTATATTTTAGTGATGCTCGATTAAGGTCTTTGAAGTTGATGCACAATCTAATTTCTCTATTCTTCTTCTTGATTGATACCATATTAGATACTCAGGTGCTATATTTTAGTAGATATATGATCTTTACCTCTATAATATTATCTAACTCTTGTCTTGTAAGAGGTCCAATCTTGGGGTTCACTAGGTTTTGATTTTATCTAACTAGCTTAATATTTGGATCTAGCTCTATAGTGTGTTGTATAATATCTTTGTCATATCCTTTTAAAGCTTCATAACTCCAAGCCATTACCTTGGGGTATTTCTAGCATAGGTTAATGAAACACTTTCTTTATTACCATATGGTTTATTTTCCTATCCATAGGACATTTACTATTGTGACTTCTATTTCTTAGTAATCATAATTATCCACTATAATTCCCATTTTCCTTTGAAACAATCATATTGGTTGAAGAGGGACTCAAGGGTCACAAATACTTTGGGTAACTTATTATATTTTAGTTGAATAACCTACTCACCATAAGCTTCTCCTATCTATAGAGATAACTCTTCTTCAAACTCAACTTCCTTCTAGAGGAATTGACAATGTGTTCATCATTATCAAAGACTTGTCAATATGTATCATTATCTAGGATGGTTGATCTAATGATGACTTTGACATGTTTGTGATTGATCCATAAATATTCCATGGTATCATATTAGGCTCTAATTATTTTCATGTGATCAGCTTTTACATTCTGATTTTGGATAATCGTTGACAAGTTGACTACATGGAATACCTCTAACAGGTCCTAGGCCCTATTCTAATATAATTTCATCAACTATTTTTTGGCTACGCATAAATATTTGAATTATTTGATGATAAACTTAGTATTATTGAATACTTGTAGTGTCTTGATCCCTCTCTTAGTTACTATTTGGAGATCATGGACAAATGCTTTGTAACATACTATGTTGTTTAAGCAATTAAACTGGATTTGGTAAGTTTCTAGTGTCTTCCCTCCTTCAAGTGACACTAAGTAAATCCCATTTGTTGGTCTAGTTCTTTATATAGCCCCATCAAAGTAGAGTTTCTAGAGTTTGGTTGTCCTTCGATGATTTGGTTACTTTAGGTATGAATTGCTTCTCCTCCCAAATATGTAGGTGCTTAGCCCTATTAGTTCCATTGTCTCATAAGAATTTGATTCCTATATTTTAGTAGCCCATTCATCCATTTGATAATTTGGCATTGGGGTGTAAGCTTTGTCTATCATTAACTTAGATTTTAACCACTCCTCCACTAATAAGTCTTGTTTTTATTATACTTTGACAACTAGGACATGTTCCATATGATGTATATGGATAGGTTCAATGGGGATCTTTACCTTGGTTCCATAACAGGTCCTTAGAAACATGTGCATCTAGTCTAAGGATAGATAGCCTCTAATATTGGCTATGAAATCATGAAAGAGGTAGATACTACACAAAATTTGCAGTTTGATCACCACTATATATTTTATAACAGTCATGGTCATATAGTCATGGAGCATGAATGAAAGGTCCCTTATAAGAATGAGGATGAATGCAAGATTTCCATCCAAATACAAAACTTCTTGACTAACTAGTTCATAGGAGAGCCCCAATGCATTAGCCACACACTTAGGCATGATTGAAGTGCTCGATTCATAATCCATAAAGAAATTATAGATCAATTTTCCCTGCATATGAGCATCAAGTAGAAGTGATGGGTCTTATGTCTACTAGGAGCTAGACTAGATACCTATAAGATTATAGGTGCCTTTTGCCCTTCAATGATATTTTGATTTTCAATGCATATTCTAGCTACTTAATTTGTTTTGATAGGATGAGGACATCATAGAGTGGCATAGTCATAATGAATTTCTTCACATGCTCTACCATGTTGAACATTTCCAATGGTTATGCTCTTTGTGCACATCCTAGGATCCATAGGAGACTTGGCCTTTCCATAATGGCATAAGGTTCTCTGATCAGTTCTAGTATTGGCCTTCTTGGTTAGGTTAGGTTGGCTTTTTAAGGCCACTTGACTTTGAAACCACTGACCCTTGGTGTAGAACTTTTAGTTTCTAGATTCACTTCCTAGTCCTCCTTTATAACCCTCCTCTTGCCCCTGGTGAATATATTGAATTGTAGTTTAAATTGGTTTCCTAGTGGGGTGTTGGTCCTTCTAGTAGAAAAATAAACTCTGCTCTCATCCCATGTTACCAATGTTTGTTAAAGTAGCTTAATTCTTATACTTTGGCTAACGTTGGGAGTTAAAATTTGAGTGATCAGCCTCTATGGTTGTGTAGTTGGCTCTGGATAAGGGGCCTAAGGCATGGTATATGAGGCTTTTTGGAGTTCCTCATGGCCATAACAATAAGGGTTTGGTTAAGAATACTACCAGGCCTAGGGGTCTTCTATGTAATTATTTTGGACTTGCATTATCTCTTATTAGGTTGGCCAAGATTTATTGCATGGTGACCAATATGAGAACTATATAACTCCCAAGGATATGGTATTGACAAGCCTCTCTATTTGATTGAGGTGAATACATTGGATAGCCATTTGGAGGTTGGTACCCTTGATTACCTAGTTGGAATGTGGAAGGTAGGCCTAGGGTAGTTTAGGTAGCTACACCTCTAGAAATTATGTTGTCACCTGAGAATCATTATTTTATCAGCCAAGGTCTTCATGGAATTTTTCAAACTATCAATTTATGAGGATTAGGAGGTCATAGGGGATTGACATGTGGAAAGGAGGTTGGCTTACACTGGAACCTGGTTAAAAATAAGGTTTTCCAAAAGATAGTGGGTTCCATAGATGGGGGTGGTTGATAAGGTAATTTAATGTTAGGGAACAAAGGCATGGGAGGGTTGGGAGTTAACCTTCCAATCTAGATGAGATTTCTTCCAACTTGAATAACAATATCATCGGATTTCGATAGAGTGTTCCCTACTTTGGACTTTATCATAAAAATTATTTTAGAATCAAATATCTTCAAATAATAGATAAAGGGCATACCTAGTTGAGGCCATATCTCTTCAAGAATTATGTTCTAGGTTTTATAAAACCTGGCATTAAAATCATAACCTCCATAGGTGCCCTTTTTATAGTGGATACTGCTCTAGAAGGGAAACCTCATCTACCTTTTTTCCAAATCTAGCAAGCATATTGGCAAGTTGATCCCAGGAAAATATGGGGTTAGTGATATATTTCACTCTTGTGCCTTCTCCTTGAAAGAAGTTTCCAATATCCTTAGCACCACATTTTGTTGGTCAATGTTTTATAGGGCATAAATACTAACCATACATTGGGGTGCTCGATAGGGGTTATCATATTTTCTTTAATGAAGGATGACAAAGACTTTAGCATTGAGGCTATAATTTCATTCCATTTAGTAGGTGGGGTTGGTAGCTCTAGTGGTCTTCTATCACTCCACGTTGGCATCCTTCTCTGATTCTAGTTTGGTGTTGCAACAATGTTCTATTGTCGACCCTTGCATTGGACCTTGTGATGGGTCTTGAGTTCATAAAGGACTAGGTTTACCTTGAAAATAGTGGATTTTCTAGGTAAATTCTAAATATGCTTCTATAAGTAGGTAACTAAGACTTTCACTAGAGTCTTAGCCTAGTATTGTCTTATTGGTCCCGTCAAGTATGCCAGTTTAATTGTTAGGAATTAAATTTGCTCTAGTCCATGCTTTGGCATAGTGACCACTCACTATAGTTTTCAGGTGTGTATGGTGCCTATGCCTCACATGGAACATTTAATTTTAAAATTTTGGATAGCATGAGACGTGGCTTCGAGGACAATCTTCAATCATTTTTACCAAGGTCAACTCCTTGTCTAGATATCTTCTTGATGCACTTGGTTCTAAGCTAGCCTAATCTACCATAATTTGTTATGATAAAGTTTAGAGAGAAAAGTAGTAAAACCTATCTAGCTTAGACTAAGTGTGGTGATGCACCAAGAATAAAATCCTCTATGCATTGATAGGATTAATGAACACATGAGTCACCCATGCCAATAAAATGAACACATCTCATTACAGTGTATATATTCATCTCATGAAGCTTGCATATGGAAGGGATAGATACTAGTCATGAGGTTCCCATACAAACTTATATATACATAAAGAATGGATCATAAAGCAAGTAGCCATTGCTCTCATATATATGTGTGTGTGTGTGTGTGTGTGTGTGTGTGTGTGTGTGTGTGTTGAAAACAGTAAATTACATATGATGTAATGAAAGGGCTCCAAGGGACTTGTACATAAAATGACTTGGGGATCGAGTCCATATCAATACATAAGAGAAAATGAGAAAAGAAAACTAATTAGACTAGATACTAGGCACAATTAACTAGTATTATCTTTTCTTCCCACTATGTTATAAAATTGGCTATTTATACAACCTTCATCATGATTCAAAATTCCACTGCAATTAGTCTTGAGGAGGGGTATTCATACCTTTCTTGGTCGTTGAGTCTAAGGTACTACATTGGTAGGTGCAAAGCTGATCTAAAGTTTAATCATCATAAATGCTCTTGTAGTTGGGGTTTGTCTTCTATGATCGCAACATTAATTTGCATTTGTCCCTCAAGAAATGAGATCAAATAGCACTTGTTGGGGTGACCTTTTCATGTGGTATTAGGTTCTTCATCAATCCCAAGGCCAAATTTGTTGAGGAGGATCTCTCTCCTGTGCTTATTTTATACTCATGTTACTCCACTAGATTTGGTAGACACCCTCTAGGTATGCTTTTATTTAGGCTTTTGGCGATTGGACCTTTATGTGTACCACAACCTTCAAGTCCTCTTCCCACTTTTGGTCATGTTCCTTTCTTTTTCTCTTTAGACTTCTAGGCTCAAGTGTTGACCTTTGACTTGGTGTACTATTTAGGGCCCAGTAATCATGGTGGCGCTTGTTGGTAGAGATATCTTGTTGGGATTTCAATTTTGACTTGTTCTTGGATCTTGAATATAGTGAAAATTCACTACAGGTTTGTTGATATAAATTATATGGTAGTTATGAGTGGATCGTTCCAATAACTATTACTTTTGTGTATAAAGGAAGAGAAATCAAAAGGAGAAAATGGGGAGAAGAGGAAATAATATTTCTAGAATAATAAGAGGAGACAACACAAAAGAGAGGCATGGGAGAGACATGTAGGCAGAGAGAGATAGTAGGGATATATCCCATGGTTGACATAATTTTCCCTATAATAGTCGTGCAGGCTTTTCAACAATATAATTGTGTTCTTTTCTTGATTCATTCTATGTGTATGAATGATGGATGTGTAGTAATATTTGGATAGAATATTGTAAATTTTTATATTTGTAGGTTATAACCAGAATTGCAGGATTCCAATTGTATTTTTTTGTTCATTGCCATTATGCTAGTTGTCATTTGAGTGGGAGCATCTGTTAATTGGGAGAAAGGTGTCATCACATGGAGTATCGTTTGAGAGAATATGTCATTCAAGCACAAGCAAAATATTGTTCAAGGGAAAATAACATTGTAGTGCAAGTGAGAATGTCAACCAACAAGTATAAGAACATGTGATTACCATTCTTATGAGTAAAGAGGTTATGTAAGAGAATTTTTGTCATTAGAGAGAAACCATTGTCATTCAAGAGTGTTGTTCAAAAGAAAATAAGTATGTCATTAAATTACAAAAGCATTTTCCACCTATCATACAATTGAATGTTGTCATTCAAGTTGTTATACAATTGAATGTTTTTGTACAAGTTGGTTCACTTCTGCCATACAATTGAGCATTATCGTATAAAGACTACAAAATTTTAATCTTATAGAGGTCTTAATAACTTGTCATCTTGTATTGATGTATTAGAAATTTATGTTTCTTAAATATTATCCTCTAATGGATTCCATTCGCCCATCCATATCACACTTATTATTTTCTTTCCACCAAGGTGTCTCTATTTGAGGCTTTGTATGGTCAAAAACATCCATTTTTTACAAATTATCTTGTTGTGTCCTCTTGTGCTACTTAACTTGATACATTCCTCCAACAACAATAGATTTTTATCCAACTCCTTAAAAATAACCTTTGTCAAGCATGAAATTGTGCATAGCAACATCCTGATTTATGTTGTTTAGAATGAGACTCTAAAGTTGGGATACAATATTTTTATGACTATAACCTTATAAGAAGTTCTTCCTAAAGACTAATACAGGCCAAAATATTACACCAAAAATTTATGGTTCTTACAAGGTGGTTCATAGGAATTGGGATGTGACATACCAATTAGATCTCCCACTCACATCTAAAATCCACTCTGTTTTCATGTTTTTTATCTTAAGCAAGTACTTGGTTGAAAGGTAAAATCTCAGGTAAAGCTTTAAAGTTGGATAAGGAAGGTCATATATTGAAGCTAAAAGTAGTGTTATAGATTTATGAGCATAGTTTGCAAACATGCTAGGTATAGGATTACTCATTAAATGATGAGATCTTCTAGAGGAGATATGATGTGGGAACCTGAGGTCATTCTCTAGAAAAATCCATCTTTGAGGAGAAATATTTTTGAAGGTGGAATCCATGTAGGGGCACTGATATAGCCACTTCAACTAACCTTATTTGATTGTATTGGGCCCTTTATATTAGGATGACTTGACCCTTGAGCATTAGGGTTAGGTTTGTTACTTTGATTGACTATAAATAGGAAGATATGTCTTGTTTGATCATTAATTCATTATTTTATCTTCTATTGCCTTGGTGTGCATAAGATAATTTGCCCTCTCTAAGTGGCTTGGATTTTTTCTAAGATTAGGATATGGATTTTTTTTGAGATTAAGATATGGATCTCTAATTTTTTACTAGATTTGTTGGTTTGAATTATGTGATTTTGATTATGTTATGAACATTATAAAATTTGTTGTTTTCTTGAACTTATTTCATTATAACTTCTAGGTTTATCATCATGCCTATGTATAATTGTTTGCCATGATATAGAGATAAAATTATTTGAAGAAAGGGAAAAATTCATATAATCAACATAACAACTACACTGTGTGCAATCAAATTGCATGAGCTCAATTGGTTAAATTCCTAGACTTTCAAGGAGGATATCCAAGTTTGTAATACATGTATAATTACCAATTTGTTGTAATACCATTATATGGTCACGGTGTAATATGAGTGGCACCCGTCTCAATCCTATACAACTAATTGAAAAAACTATGTGTTCTTGCTGCAAATTTCAAAATGTATGTGATTGATAAGCTCTGTCATCGTGACATAGCATCCTCCACTAAAAAATAAGAAATTTTTGCAAGATAAGAGCTTGGTGAACATCAATTCATGGCTGAATGGATTTGATTCAACATTCAACTCAATGTATAGAAAAATCAATTAAAAAACACCAATACCTCTAGCCTCTTTGCAATTCTGTATACTACCCATACCATCTATTTTAAATACTTATGAATTTCTTTTTCACTTCTTGGTTAACCCTAGAAAAATAAATTCAAAAAACATTGATACCTCTAGCTTCTTTGCAATTCTATTTATGAGTCAAACCATATATTTTGAGTACCTACGAGCTTCTTTTTCACTTCTTAACTAGCCTTATAAATAATATTCGTCTATTTTTAGTACCTACAAACTTAATTTTTACTTTCTACCTAACCTTGTCCATAATATTCATTTTTTAAATCCACTCAAGTTTGATGATATATTAGCCATTAAAGTTGGAACCAAAGAATAACACACATTCCATCATAAAATTTTATCAAGATACAATTATTAATGTAAGGTATACAAATAACACTTTCAAATTATATATTAAAAAAATTGATAATCAAAGACCAATTAAATTTCTCGATTTTCAAAAAAAAAAAAAGACTAAAGTTTAAATCTTGCCAAATAATATATGAAAAATTACCAAATTATTATAATATCCATGTATGATATGATATAATACATATAAGACCCACTACAATTTAGTATAATCCAAAAAATAATAATAATAAATGGTAAGTTAAATAAATACTTTCATTTTAATATTTTCGTCAAAATATTATTTATACATATGAACTGTAAAAAATATATATTCTTTCTTTCCTAGGGGTTGTAATTAGGTCCCCAATTTTTTTATAATTAGATTATGATTGGTCTCTGTCCAATATATCTTACATCAAATATCATTATATCAACTAATTACATCATATTATATAATATTTTTCTTCATCGCTAAAATTTTAATATGACCTATATCACTATATTTCTCAAACATTACACCAAGATCATATTGACTTTTTTATAATTATCTTATATAATATATCTCAAAATTCTAGATTCTAGAGACCATATCGGTTGCACTAATTGCGCGTTAGCAGGTGAAAAGCCTAATACCAAAACCTTTACTTTTATTCATTAAAAAAAATCTCAAAATTAAGTGTGAATTTACTAATATAATATAAAACAGCCAAGCACCATGATTTTTGGACATTCTCCCATATACTATAATGAAAATAATACAACAATAATTATGATATGAACTGGAATTGAAACTTACATTCTAACCTGAGCTAACATTTTAATGAGAAAGTCAAAATGGGGCCAATATTCCCTAGCAAGGATGGTCTTAAATGAATATAAAACACCTTCTAGAATTAATTTTCTATGGTTATTATGCAAATATTACATGCCCTGATATGGTGTGAATTAAAATTTTATCCGTTGTCCCAAAATTACCAGGAAAAAGAAGACAAAAATGGAATCAATGCTTAAGACTTGGAGGGACCAAAGGGGACAAAATTATTATACAAGATGAAAGGGAGATTTAAAAAGATGAAAGGTACATAAAAATCAAGAACATAAAAAATTTCTTTGGGTATAGTATTTATTAATTATCTGAAAGTTTTTAATACTGATATTTATGATGGTTAAGTATAATAGTGAGAATTTATTACCGGTGATTTATGAGATAGCCATTCAGGCATAAACATATTTAATTCAAATAGGAAGTCTAATGTATAGATCACCTTTGTCATTGTTTCCTTTTATTTATCCCTTATATCATCTCTCTCCGATTGTATAATCTGCTACCAGTTCAACTATTCCAGTCACGATCCCAAAGCAACCTTAGATCCTCACTTCTTTCGCTACTAAGATCGATGAACTGTATAATATGATAAGAACCTTCTCTAATGATATCACAACCTTAAAGAGGTAACATAACATCCAAATGTTTCTCTACCAGAGTTATCCAAAGCCTCTTTTCTAACAGGAAAGCCCAAATATCCAACTGCCTCCAACTAGATATCATAAGCCTTCATTTTTGGCTAATAAAAATCCCAATCAATCATAAGCTTCGACTCAATAGATAGTACCTATGTCAATCCCAATTCAACAAATACCTACAAGCTCAACTAAGGACTTTGATAGCTTTTGAGGTAGATCACAATGAGAAATTGCAATCACAAGATGCAGAAATATAAAAGAAAGTAAACTCACGAGATTTCAAAAATATGTTATAAATAGAAATGATGGAAATGAATACAGTATTTCTATGGAGGAAATGGACACTCCATGCAAGATGCTACAGAACCATAATGTGCTCCATCACTAATGGAGTCACCCGCTACTCCTACTACTACCTACTGACTTGCTTCTTGAACTCTTACAATGAGGGCCTCTTATAATGGAAGATAGATTCCTTGCCCAACACTCTACCTAACTGTACAAGGGACACCTTGCACATTTACAACTTGCACATTGACACTTGTGCATTTATTACATTGCATGAAGTAACTAGATAACCTCCCTCTAAAGTAATCTAATGTCCTAAGTATGTACCTAGAAAGGTACATTTACATGATCCAAATGATATAATAGACTCTAACTCTTACCACCCCCTATATTACATTATTTGGGTACTGAAGACTTTTGGTCTTCAATATGGATCATCATCTTCATCTTGAACTTTGTATTCTTTCTCTGGATTCTTTGTAACTTGTTCAAGAAAAAAGTTACATTTGTTGATAGAGTTTTATCCTCATAATTTTTTGAGTGTTCATCCAATTCTTCAATTTCTTCTATCCTCTGAACCAGGTGTCCTTTTTTATTTCCCTTTCTGTATTCCAATTGAGGATAATTGGTTGGTCGCTAAAATTACTACTGACGAGAATTCCTTTGATACTGACTTGATTGAAATTGGTTTCCATTGTTTATCTAATTTCCTTGATTTTGGTTTTTGGGATTGTACCTACAATAACCAGTTTTATGACCTTTCTTTTTGCATATCTGGCAATACCATATTCTTCATCCTTTTGCTGATGAAGCAATATTTCCATGTGGATTATCTTTTGACGTCAATGCAGTGTTAGTCATCTCATCTTTCACAGTGTGTTCCACTTCATATTCATGAAGAATATTGACTAAGTCATCAAAAGAAGTATCTTTACTTAAGATTTGTACAGATGTGACCAAATGCTTATAGTTGTCTGGAAGTGCTCTCATGGTTACTTGAGTAAGAAGTTCATATTTAGGCTCCTGTCCAAGAGAACAAATTTCCTTTAATATCTACTACCTTCCTTAGAAAAAATTCTATGCTTGCCCCACTGCTCATTTTTAAGGAATGTAGTTGAGTTTGTAGATGAAGAATGGTAGCTTTATTCTTCCCTTTAAATATTTTTCTAAGCTTGTCCAAGCTTCAGAAGATGTTTTTGCTGAACTTGTAAGAATCTGCAAAGCAATATTCAAGCTCAAGAACCATAGATATGCAAATACATCACAAGATATTAGAGAGAAGCTCATAATAACTGATTGATTATTCCATGGGATCAACTTTGCATAAATAGCAAAGTTGATCACTATGAGCCATTGGATTATAACAACTCAATAGATCTCAGCCAAACATAACTGGGAGTTTACCAACCTCATGCAAGAGTGGTAACTCCAAAATATCCTAGTGGAACTTAAGATATACTCTAACACCCCCCTTAAGTGATACTAGGGGTAAGTGGAACAACAACAAAATAAATAAACAAGTGGCATATCCACAGAAATGAGTCTCAACAACAAGGCCTGATAAGGTACCCATGTACAATATATCTAGAAGAACTTCTTTTGGATAGATGATGAAAAAACCACATGGGAAAAACCATATTCCAAAAGAGATAGAAGAAGAAGAAGAAGGAGGATGGAGAGGAAGATGTCCTCATCAACACCCCCTAGGATAGCTTCCTTACCCCAAGTCTCTCACGCAATTGATGGTAGCACGGGGAAGCAAAGGGTTTGGTGAAGATGTCTACAATCTGATTTTGGGTTGGAATGTACTCCAAGCTAAGATCTCCATCCTGAATGTGTTGCTGAATGAAGTGCATGTGGATCTCAATGTGCTTGGTACACTGATGCTCAACAGGATTGCGAGAAATATGAATTGTACTCTGGTTGTCACACCAAAGTACTATAGGTTGATCATGGAAGAAACCAAACTCTACCAATATCTGATGAAGCCAAAGAGCCTCTTGACTGGCTAAAATAGCTGCCCTGTACTCTGCCTCTATAGATGATAATGCAATGGCCTATTGCTTTTTGCATGACCAAGAAATAGGAGAAGAACCAAGACAAAAAATATAGCCAGAGGTGGAACATCTATCATCAACTGAACCTGCCCAATCTGAATCAGTGTATCCCACCAGCTTTGTAGAACCTCTGCCATAGAACAAACCAAAATGTGTAGTACCTTGTAGATAGCGAAGAATTCGCTTGGCTGCTTGCCAATGACTATCATGAGGGGATTGAGAAAATCGAGAGATCAAACCAACAACATAGGAAATGTTAGGGTGAGTATGAGTGAGATACAATAGACTTCCTACTAATTGTCTATACAGTGTAGCATCACAAAGAGGTGAAGTGCAGGAGGAAGTCAAAGTGACCCTAGACTAGAAAGGCGTAGGTGAAGGCTTGCAATCAGCCATCCAAAATTGCCAAAGAAGATCTAGAGTATACTTTTGTTGACATAATGAAACCCCTGAATCTATCTGAGTGATCTAAAATCCAAGGAAATAATGAGCCAATCCTAAATCAGCCATCTCGAATCTCTCAGAAAGGGAGCATTGAATAGTCTGAATGTGAGAAGTGGAACTACCGGTGAGAAGTAAATCATCAACATAGAGAACAAGAATGGTGATGTCCTTTCCATCTCTCCAAATATAGACTATAGCATCAGACTCACAGCGAGTAAATCCGGTGGAGAGAAGAAAGGAATCCATTTTCTCATACCAAGCTCGAGGAGCTTGTTTGAGACCATAGAGTGACTTTTTTAGTCTACAAACAAGGGAAGAATCTTGAATAAAACCAGTGGGCTGCTCCATATATATCTCTTCCTTCAAGTCACCATGCAAGAAGGCACTCTTCACATCCATCTAAAAAATAGGCCATCTTTGTGATGCAGCAAGTGCAAGTACAAGCCTAACAGAATCCATCTTGGCAATAGGGGCAAAGGTCTCAGTGTAATCAATACCCTCAATCTATGAAAAACCCTTAGCCACCAAGCGAGCTTTGTACTTGTCAATGGATCCATCTACTGCATACTTGGTTCGGTAAACCCATTTACAATGAACCAACTTTCTTCCCTTAGGAAGAGGAACAAGATCCCAAGTGTGATTCTTCATCAAAGAAGAATACTCATTTGCCATGGCATCATACCACTCTTTAATTCCATTAGCCTGCAAAAAGGACTGTGGATCATTAGAAATTGACTGACAGACAAGGCCATTACCCAAGGAATGAGCAAGTCTAGAAGTTGGAAGATCATGGATGTAAGGTGTTGCTTCCTCAATAGTTGTGCGGGCCCATTTTGGCATAGTTGGAGGAGCAATGATAGGTGAGGCAGGAATTACATCATTTGGTGGAGGATCTTCAACAATATGTTCTTCATCAAATTGTGATTCAAAAAAGGAAGATTCATTGGAATCAACTTGATGTGAAGAAGATGGATGAGGATCGATTGTTGGGAGGCTCTCATCAAATTGAACATTCCTGTGAAAAAAGACCTCATGAGTAGTAGGATCAAGGAGCCTATAGGCTTTCATATCCTCACAATAGCCAACAAAGATAAGTTGCTTGCTTTTATTTTCTAAAGATTTTCTTTTCTTCTTTGGAATGTGGGCCCAAGCAGTGCTCCCAAAAACTCTAAAAAATGAGACATCAGGTTTGGAGCCAGACTAGGCTTCTTCTGGAGTTAAATGTTGAAGAGCTTTGTGGGGTGTGCGATTTTGAATGAAATTTGCACAGTTAATTACCTCAGCCCAAAAAAGTGCTAAAAAATCCCTTGAGTGGAGCATACAATTAGCCATTTCTTTTAAGGATCTGTTCTTTCTTTTTGCTACACCATTTTGTTGTGGATTATGTGGGATAGAATGTTGATGAATAATGCCATGAGTAGAAAGGAACTGTGAGAACTCATTACTGAAGTACTCCCCCCATTATCTGTATGAAGATTTTTGATTTTACAAGAAGCCTGATTTTCAACCAAGGATTTAAAGATTTTGAAGTGAGAGAAGACATCACTTTTGTACTTGAGAAAATATACCCAAGTACGTCTTGAAAAATCATCTATGAATGTTAAAGCATATTTAGCTCCTTTGAAAGAGGGATGTGGGAAGACCATTAAATCATTGTGTATAAGTTCCAAAAGTGAGGATGCTCTTTGGGATTTACTTGGGGGAAAAGGATCTTGGTGTTGTTTTCCAAGAGCACAACCAGGACAAACACCATCAACATAAGAGACTTTTGGTAAACCAAGTACCATTTCATGAGTACTTAACTCTTTTAAGTAGTTATAATTGAGATGACCAAATCTTTCATGCCAAAGTTTGCTCTCAAGATCTGCATGAGCAACAAAGCATGAAGCTATAGTAGAATCATTGAATCCCTTAAAGTGAAACAGTCGGGCACTATGATCAATGTCACCTTTAGCTATAAGGAAATGTGGTTCTTGCAAGTTTCTAATTTCAACTCCTGTGGGTGTGAACAAAACTGTTTTTCCCTTCCCATATTTACATATTTGGTAGATAGAAAGAAGATTTGTAGAAATATCTGGAACATAAAGAACATCATTGATATGACCACCATCTATGAGTATGTCACCTTTGCCTTTGATAGGGATGAAGGATGAATCACCAACTTCAATGCTGAAAGTGGAACTTGAGGAAAGAGAAGCAAATGACTTATGTGAAGAAGTCATATGATGAGTAGCCCCTGAATCTAGAACCCAATGATTTGAAGAAGACTTAATAGATTTTCCTTGAACATTTAAAGCCTTTCCAATTTGATTTTTAATGTCAATTTTATGGTCCTTCATGGCTACTTCTAATTCTTGTAACCTCTTCCAACATATGTTTATTGAATGACCATATTTTTTGCAATGAGTACAAGTTATAGGGCCTTTTTCTCTTTTTTTGAACTTTTCCTTTTTTGAGTTGGAAGCCATCAAGGCTTTTGATGAAGAGGGAGAGGACTCATATTTGGAAAGCTTCAGTCCTTTTTTGTGAGCCTATTCTATAAAGGCCTTCCATAGTGATGAGAATTTCATTGTAACCATTATAATAAAATCTAGTTCGGGGTCTTCGTGTTGATTTTTTGCACCTCTTTACTGCAAGTATTCCAAGGGGATCTTGTTGTTGTTCTTCTACTCTTTGTTGTTGTATGCTTCAGAAGAGTCGTGCTACTATTTTTGCACCTCTTTACTTCATTCCATTAAGTTTTTTTTGGAAAAATGAATCCTCTAATACCAACTACAATTGACCCACTCACTCCTCACAATTATCATGCCTAGAAACCCATAATGTTAAATCTCATTGCTCAAAAGGGTCTCTCTCACATGCTAGAAGAGACACTGCCTGATTTCCAAAAAGAGTATGAAATATTTGTTCATAAAGTAAAAATGTATGAAACAATGGGTATTATAAGCATGAATGTGAGTGAGAGCTTATGGTTTCACATTTTTTAATGTAAAACTCCTTTTGAGAGTTGGAACAAACTAAAAACATTATTTGGTAAAATGGATCAAATAAGATTTATGCAACTTGAGGCAGAATTAACAGCTTTATCACCTAATGACTACAACACAATTGTTGACTTCCTCACCAAATTTAAAGAGCTCGTAACACAATTAAAAGGAAGTGGGAAATCCAAAATAGATGATGAGTGCATCTACCTTATTATGGTAAAATTAAGAGGAGCCTTTTAAATATTTGCAACAACTTTTTTGATAATAATGGATGCCCTTAAGCAATATTTAAGCTCAAAAACCATAGATATGCAAAGACATCACAAGATATTAAAGAGAAGCTCATAATAACTGATTGATTATTCCATAGGATCAACTTTGTATAAATAGCAAAGTTGATCATGTGATCCATTGGATTATAACAACTCAATAGATCTCAGCCAAACATAATTGGGAGTTTACCAACCTCATGCAAGAGTGGTAACTCTGAAATATCCTAGTGGAACTTAATATATACTCTAACAGAACTGATATAGGGTTGTATTTCATCAATGATAGCAAATGTTATGATAATTTGAGCTTTTGAACCATTTTTCTTAAATTTCTGAATCTCAGTATCTCTTTTGGTAGGTTTCTATGTTTTCCCTTGAACAATATCCCAAAGTATTTCATATACCAAAATTGCTTTTACTTTATTCTTCCATGAGAAATTATTTGGCACTTTAAGTAGTTAAGATTTAGCTAGAAAAAAATTGTTGGAAGTCATTGTATTTCCTTTTAACAATTCTTTTTATTTTGCGGACTTCCTTATGTCTCCCTAATAATGAGAGTTTACAAACCTAATAAGTTTTTAGGTTTTGTAGCAAGCTTACATCTACCAAATAAATTCAGAACTTAATAATTTTTTATTGATGCTAATATTACCAAGTTTTGTAGAATGCCTTATGACTCCCTAGGATGTTTTTGGATAGGATGTATTATCAATATGGTGCTTTTGTAAATTGTAGTTCAAGTTTAAATTGATTTTGGAAAATTTTGTAAATACAAAAAAAAAAAAAAAAATTATCTCCTTATTACTCCTATTGAACTAAGCACTAATTCTTTGAGGAGGTTTTTGAAGTTGGCATTTATTTTACTTTCTTTAAGTATTTTTGAGACAAAACTATAAAAAACAACTTTTGAAGACTTTAATAAACCTCTTTAAATACCCTTCTTTAATTGATTACTTTCTAATTTCTAATTCCTAAGTTGATGTTGTATTCCTTATAACTCCCAAATTTGAAAAAAATATAAAATAATATTTGCAAGTTATTTTAACAATAATAATATCCCTTATTCCTCCTTGATAACTTTTGCAAATAATAACAAATCTAAAGTATGCTTGTTTAATATGTTTCCTTATAACTCCATAAACCTTATGTTAAGACAAGCATAAATATTTTACCTCAATCACTCCTCATTACTAGATGTTGGTATTTTTGTAGCTACGTGTTGCGTAGCACTTATGGGAAATTTAGAGCCCTCTTTGATCAGCATTAAATTGTCCCTTGATTGGTGATTGATTACTTCTACAATCTGACAGATTTGAATATCTCTTGTTGGGATTCTCCAAATATTGGCTTTATGACAGTGTCTTTACTATCTTCCTTACACTATTGAATGGCGTATAGATGTTTCACCTTGAAGCATTAACTTAGTTTGACTGCTCCTCACTTTACTTTGTTGCATTATTTTGTTGTGTCGTTCACTCTCCTAGATAGGTGTCTTAAGAAGGATGGGCTTCATGATAAGTTTCACATGAAGCATTACAAACCAACTTCCTTCGACAAAGATGAGCATTCCTTTGACAGTGAGTGTTTCTTCGGCAATGAGCATTTCTTTGGTGATGATAGATGTTCCTTTGGAAATGATGAGATTGGTGGTAACCTCCAAATAATCTCAACTCCCTCCAATTGAGTGTAACTCCTTATAGGTGAGTTTTTGAATATTTGGATACGTACAGAGTTCATTCCAAGTGGCTTGTTCATGCAAGCCTTCTTTCTAACGCTCCAAGTAACCCTAATTTATCCTTTATCTTTGCACCCTACATGAGCTTGTTGTTTCTTGGTATGCAAGATTTCTTTTGCAAGTTGGATTGAAGAGGGCGAGAGGATGGCTATAGCTGGATAGCTTCACGATCTTATGGCACACCTTCGATATCTTCTCTTGGTGGATGCTCGCTTCAATGGACACCTTAGTTATAGCTTCCTCTCTCTACACTTTTTTGCAGATTTCTAATGTTGATTTCTTCCTTCCTTTGTTGCTAGTTAGAATAGCCAATGCTTCATATTTTACATAGATAATCCTTCATTGAAAACTATCCTTCTTTCTACGTATACATGAGTGTTAATCCCTTCTTTCAATGGCTCCACTGTTGTAGGTGACACGTTGCCTTATAGGACTGATTCTAACAGAAGAAAAATGGTGTTTTTAAATACCTCAACTCCTAGACGTGAGAGCTCTTCGATAGCTCTTTCTTTGGCTGCAACTCTACTATTTGTATAGGCTCCTTTGCCTGGATGCAAACCTATTGGACAAGGACGTGTGAGCTCTCTGATAGATCTTCCTTTTAGTCGTGAATCAATTTCTTTTGTGATCTTTGGATAGCTCCTTCCCTTGGCTGCAAATATGTTAGATAAAAACATTCTTATGCCCCCTGCAAATAGTAATGCCTTTTTTCTTCCAAGGAACAAAGGAGGTGCCTTTTGTAATATGTAATTCTTACACCTAAAATGAAGAATTTTTATAATCCTTATTGATTATTTTGGATGATAGTCAATCCAAGCTATTGAAAATGAGGATTCCTGCACTTTGTGCTTGAAAAAAGAATCCTTCTTTTCTCCTTGATTCTTGAGACTTCCAAGGTCTCGATTTGAGGCTTCCTTCAAGGATTTCAATGGTAGATTTTCTACTTCACATTTCTTTTTGTAATGGTGGCTTATTTTGATCATTAAAGTGTTGCAATTTGTTTTGTGCTTCTTAATCAACACAAACAAATATAGAACAACTAGTTAATAGTTTAACTAGAATAGTGCTTAATAGATACACTATAAATGGTAACAATAAATTCACCTTATTGCTCCACTAATTTCTTAGATATCCTCTTAATAATTCCACTGTAACTTTTCAAATATAATCTGCAAATTTCACTACAAACACAGTTGTAGGATCAAGTATTTTTTTTCAAGATATAAGCTAGGTAGTTGATAGATAGTGGTAATTTTGTAATCTAATCAACTACAGATTAATGTGCAAATGAACCTTAAAAAAAACTTTTCTTTTTGCACTTCTTTTAAGACTTATAATACAATCTTCCTCTTTGAAAATTTTGATATAACATAAGGTGCTTTAACAAATTTTTTGAATAATCTGAAGAATGAATTCACTTGCACCAATAATTGCTTACCTTTTTTATAGCTTTTGAAGAGAATGTAGATCAGGCTTGTTGCTTTTTGTAACTTTTGTAAGCTTTTCCAAGTAGCTCCTCCTTCACCAAAAAGAGGTCTCAAACTTCCTTTCATGATCCTAGGGTTTGGTGATTTGGTCTTCTCCTTTTTATTGTGGATTCAAAGGATTCTTTGTGCAATCCTCTAGTCTCTCGGCTTTGACAAACTCCTTTTGTCTTTGAGTTTTCTTGCCAAATTTTAACTTCAAGCAGGATCTTCTTCTTCTCAAGAATCTGAATGTCTTGAGATCTTTTGTATCTTCTTTGGCACTCCTTGCAAATTCTTCTTCTCTTGATTGGGCTTGTTTTCGGATAGAGATAATTATCCCAAGTCTTTCCCTTGTGAAAAATTTTCTCCTTGATGGAGAATTTCTCCAATAAGTTCTTCTAGGAACTCTTTGATAATCTTGCTCCAGCAACAAGGCTTCTCCAAGCCTTTTTCTTTGAGACCTCTCCTAGGTCTTCGATTCTGCAGCTACTTTGGTCTCCCTTGAGACCTTATTCAACTTCTAGAATTGAGATTTCCTTCATGGATCTCTTGATTCTATTGCTTCTGGATTTGAACAAGGCCCTCCTAGTACTTATCGTCCTTCCAATAATGGAAGTTTCTTCAATGAGATATTCACCTAATATCTTCACCTTCAGGTTTGCATCAAGTGTTAGATGATTATGAAGCAAATACTCTTCCTAACTCTCATGTAGGAATTTTTTCAACTTCACTAGATCTCTTATTTCTTGCAATAAATTATTAGTACTGAAATCTAAATCTGCTTCTGAATTAGGTACTCTCTTATAGAGTATTTTTTAGTCTCAATACTCATATGGCCCTTTTTTCATATTAAGGCTTATGTGGCCTTTTCTTTTTAGATCAAGGATTATATGGCATTTTTAGATTAAGGCTTTTATGGCTTTTTTTAGATCAAGTATTTTGTGGCCTTTTTAGATTAAGGCTTCTGTGGCCTTTTTCAAATCAAGGCTTTTGTGGTATTTTTTCTTGTGAAGTTGATTTTACCGATAGAGATCTTCAATATCTAGTCTTCACTATGACTCTTTCTCTTAGAGTTTCTTCTACAGTATTCTTTTTTTACAACAATTAATCTCTTTAGTATGAAGGCACTCTGACCTTTGGGCAACGAAGTTGAAATATCCTAGCTTTCTATTGTAGGAGGTGTCTCAATCATCTGAGAGTTAGTTCCCTATAGTAAGAATAACCTTCAAGCAATATTTTCCAAGTTCCAGATATTCTAGATGATCTATAAATCTAGTGGATTGAATACTGAGTCCTGGTCTTCACAAGTTTTCTTATAACTCTATGGAGAGACTCTAGTCAAATACAATCTTAGTAATTTTTAAAATTGAGATTTCTTTTAGTCCTCACTTGTGACTCTCCCTAATTCTACCGCGTAGACTCTTCTAAGAATTTTTGATAGTGATTGGTCCAATGGTGCATCAGGTTGACAAAAAATTAGACTTGATAACAATGGTGGTATTCCTATTGATTTACTATGACTAGATCTATCATGGCTCTAATACCATTGTTAGCTTTTGAGGTAGATCACAATGAGATATGGAAATCACAATATGCATAAATATAAAATAAATTAAACTCACGAGATATCAAAAATATGCTATAAATAGAAATTATAGAAATGATGGAAATGAATACAATATTGTTATGGAGGAAATGGACACTCCATGCAATATGCTATAGAACCATAATGTGCTCCATCAATAATGGAGTCACCCGCTACTCCCACTACTACCTAATGATTTACTTCTCAAACTCTTACAATGAGGGCCTCTTATAATGGAAGAAATATTCCTTGCCCGACACTCTACCTAGTTGTACAAGGGACACCGTACACATTTACAACTTGTACATTGACATTTGTGCATTTATTACATTGCATGAAGTAACTAGATAACTTTCCCATAAAGTAATCTAATGTCCTACGTATGTACCTAGGAAGGTACATTTACATGATCCAAATGATGTAATAGACTCTAACCCTAACAGACATGATCGCCACCCAAAATAACTATATTGAGGATCCCATTGTCTAGTACTATCTTACTCTCGACTATTATGTTGAAACAAAATCTTAAGCAGTCATGACGGCTCCTTTAAACCATAATATTTACCATCCTTCATAGTCAAAAACCCTAATGCCAAGTCCAAAACCTGCCTCTCAGCCTTTGACTATGCCATCAACTACCAATTCATTAGCTCCAAAGTAGGTTTTTGTCACTTGGTAAGAAGTGAAAGTATACATTGTGTTAGTGAAGCAGGCCCCTCAACCTTTGGGAGGTCACAAGTTTGATCAGAGTATAACACCAAGTCTAATAGAAGGACCATTGAAGATCAAAGGGTATCTAGTCTAACAAACACTAGAACCTAGAGGAGAGAAGTGAATAATCGAAGAAGTACCCCAACACAAGCTACACCAAAAAACTAGGACCAAGTAGTTTTGACAATTATAAGAACATCCATAGAGCCTCCAAGGCAATCTATTGTAAATATATCAAGGTCACCTATAATGACAGAAAGGGACAAACTTCAAACAACATCAAATACCATTATGAGAGCCCCTTCTATTCGATATTTTAATGTGGTGAATCACCTAAGGAAGTCAATCGTAGCCATGCATACTTAGGATATCCTCTCTATCCTTCAACATATGAAAAACTTGAAAGAGACACTAAAGAAGAAAAAAGAGCTCGACAAAAAAGGGATGCCTATCGTGCTATAAATTTTGGACCCAAATTCCAACAAGCACAAGCCTATGCCATTCTACCTTATCCTAATCTACAAAGATAAGCTAATACATAATTGTATGGTGGACTTAGGATAAAGTACATCGATCATGCTAAAAAGGGTAGTAGATGCACTTGACTTATCTCTCGAGCATGTTAACAGTAGGGTTGTCTAGTCAACACTCTAGTGCTAGTCTTTGGTCTAATTTGGGACCTTCCTCTAGCACTCCAAGCATTCCCTCACCTAAAAATTCTCCAAGACATGGTGATGATTGATCTTTTGGCCATATTTGGAATATACCTCTCAAGAGACTTTACTGCTAATATTGGAGGATACATGTCGTTAGATTGGACTCATATGTTTCTTTGAACCATAGATGGGACCAAGTTCAAAATTTCATTGGAAACCCTCCACATGTACCACATAGAGCAAATCACCTTCAAGGAAAGTTGAGAAGAGAAAGCCTACATGATAGAAGAAGAATTGTTGGAATCTAATTACCTCATGGACGAGATGCATCCATATATCCCCAAAAATCATTTGGAGCAATGGGCATCCGAGACATGGGGGATCAATCCTGAAAAAAAATTCAAACCAGATGACATGGGATGGTCCATAAACCCAAGTATTGTACTATACATATTATAAATATTGTATATATTTTATAAAAAAAGAAGAAAAAATCGATCAAAAAATATTTTCAATGCAAAGGGACCTTAGACTTGCAAAACTTACAACAATATCGATCACCCACCTGATCAGAGGAAGGTATTTCCATACAAAAGGATGTGGCATGATTTTGAAATATGGTATCAAAAGGTTAGGAAGGTTTCAAACTAGAAGCAACACCTTTTTTTGATCAAAACTCATCTACGATCGACAATACATTACCCCAATATTTAAAATGGAACATGACCCGACTTTATTTGGTAGACTCCCGATACACTCCAAGGGGATGTACCCTAATAGCAACCATAGGTGATCTCTTGAAGGATATAGTAACTGACACCTAGAAGGTACGTGTTGAATCCAAGAACAAACGATAGAAGTACTCGTGATAGATATCTGAATCTAATGATTATTTTATGTATGTACCTACAAGTTATTCATCAGAGCTAACGCATAGGTCCTCAAGCATTGGCACACATATCAAGAACAAGCAACAATGTCATATTTTATGAGAGACATTAATGATATGCTTAGATATGATTCAATAAGAACGTATTCACACCAATCTAGAGCAGTCGATAACCATCGATATCACTAGAAGTTGACAACCTTGCTGAAATTGCCACCCACCACCCATGAGTATATCAGGAGGAAGAAACAACCACAAAAACCAAACATAAAGGAGGATAGTAGATGATCATGCCATTACAAGATCAATTGCATAAGAAGTCACCAACTTACCAAGGAGAATTTTATAAAAGGAAAGTTTCCTTCATGAACTCTCGGGCTAAAGTTACTCGCTCTAGGAATCCCATCCAAAAGAAAGAATTCTAGAAATAAGATTCTTGTGTAGAGTTGAATGAAATAAAGAAACTTGAAGCTCTTTCTATCTATCAAGATATTGATTCTAAGAGGATGCTAATAATACCAACAAAGGGGAACCTACATCAAAATTTGTTGGTAGATTTTAAACTCCCCGTGCCATGAAGCATCGATGACCACTTAAATTTGGTGAACAAAGGAATACAACCTTCTTGATGGTATCTAATCCAACCCTTATTAAGTTGATAAACACTTAAATATTTATAGTGATAATAGAAGATCTCAGTCATCAGTAGGATTTCTACTTGCTTGATGACCTTGAATCTATCCTTTTATTTTATGGGAAATTTGAGGGTCTAGGCCACCCTCTTATGGAAATTAGGTTGCATTATGGGGCCATCAAAAAAACTTTATAAGCAGTGTGCCCATGAAACAAAACCCAAGAACAAAAAAGAAGGGATGGTAGGGAGGAAGATATATTTTCAGAGTTGATGGTTGGTAAGCCTGCCAAAGCATGTTGGGCTATAAGAAGACTCTCCTTCCTCCCCCAAGATTCGTGGAAAAAGGTATAAGGAACCAAGTGGGATAATTTGGGCATACTCACCAAATTAAAAGCTTGATGATCCCATGTGAAGGCATCCTCAAAGCATCAAAAATCAAGCAAGGAGCCAGATGAGCTAGACTAAAACTCCAGTTAATATTCAAGACTGTGAGACATGATCAAAGGCACAATTTTCTCATGAATGCCATCCCGAGAAGGTTTCCTCTCTCACATGCGTAGAATTTGAAGGTAATCATCCACCTTAGCTAGGGTCCCATAACAAAGGAGTGCTACCAAAGTAACCAAGGACCCCCAAAGGAATATCATGCCAAAGGTGGTAATATCTCCTATTTGTTTCCCAAAACTTGTTCATTTTGTCATTTTTATCTTCCAATTTTGACTCTACACCTAAGGACAAGGCAAACAATCTAGGTTCACTCTTTTCAATAGGTTGAAGAGCCATGGGAGCTACAAAATTTATAGGAATTTTTTACCAATAGCCTCGCTTTACTTTAATAAAACTTAGTTGGAAGCGGGACACCAAATAAAACATTTGGAAGGCACTTCCTACTTTTAGTTGGAAGGAAAAGACATCAAGAAAAAGGTAGACAAGTACAAAGGCCACATCAATCATTAGATCATTCATCGATAATCGATGCTCATATTCCACTTAGGCTAGTAGCATTGAAGACATTATGGCCTAGAGGCCATTGATTTTCCATCTAACAATCTGTGTGGTCCTTTCGATAAAGGAGAGCACACCAAAAAGGAAAAAGTCCCAATAATATCCAAGGTCGAACATGAGGTGACTAGTCGAGAGCCCAAGGAACACTAGCACTAAGCCAATGGAGGCCTGTCACTAGCCAAAGGAGGTTCTACCTTAGTTGAATACATATGGCAACCATGCGCACAAAGAAGAAGGAAAACACAAGAACATTTAAAAGAACACTTATTATTGGCTGCAAAGATTGACTTTAGGCTACTGAAAAGAGAAAATATTTTAAAACTAGTTTGCCCCATTTTTATATACATTTTGAGTCTGACCCCCTATGCATAACCCTAACTTTAGTAGTCTAGCCTATTAGAGCCAACTGTATGTCAATGGAGCAACCACCCATCATTCATGCAAACCTACCCTATCGGTTTATGCCAATCAGGAAGGCCATGCTCACTACATTAGCAAGGCATTCTAGGAGAAACACAATGAAGAAATTAATGGTGCAACCATCCTCAATATAACAACAATGAGAAATGTCAACGATGATTTGTCATTCGAAAACCCATAAGCTCCCAACATTGATGGCCCTAGATATAAAGACCTCGAAGCTACTGATTTTTGTTGTAGAAGGATTTCAGATATAAAGCGGAGGATAACTTTCAGACCTTCTATATAGGATTTTAGAGGGAAAGGACCCTCCTCTTGGCTTATAAATAGGCTCAAATTTGTATTGTAAAGGCATCGAGAGTTGTTTGCTCGTGCCTAGTATTTGGCCTTACGGGCTCTTCCTTTCAACCTCCTTGATTGTAATAAGTGGAGCTTGAACCTCGAGTTATTATCTAAGGAGCATCGAGTCTCTATAGGTTTTATGCCTTGTAATAATTTCAAGCATGTTCATGGAAGTCGTAACTAATTTCGTTGTCCTCCTTCTTTGGCATTTTTCTGATTCCTAGTTGTATTGCATTTAGTTGCATTCATTCTAGTCATTAGATAATGGATCCTGTGTTCATTTATGGCTACTTGTTTTAGTCGAAAGAGGAAACTTTATTCTGGGCACATCACCCTTGTAGCTTAGGTTTTCATTACTTTTCCTACACTTTTATTTTCATTGCAATTCATTTTTCTTACAAACCCCCTAGCCTTAGCTCGTGAAGACATCTGTGCATCAAGGATTCAGTCTAACGAGGAGTCAACCTCGATTAAAAACCTTGGAGGCTGCCCCATAGATGGTCTTTTTGTCTGCAACATTTCTTGTTGTTTTGCTCTATGGAAGGTGTGGGTTCCCTTGGCATGTCGAGCTTCCACCCCGACAGGTCAATGCATTATGAGACAACATTAACCATACCATCTATTTTAAATACCTATGAACTTCTTTATCACTTCTTGGCTAACCCTAAAAAAATCAATTCAAAAAGCACTAATACCTCTAGCTTCTTTGCAATTCTATTTATGAGCCAAACCATCTATTTTAAGTACCTACAAACTTCTTTTTTGCTTCTTATCTAACCTTATACCTAATATTCATCTATTTTAAGTACCTACAAGGTTCTTTTTCACTTTCTAGCTAACCTTATCCATAATATTCATCTTTGGCATCCATTGTAGTTTGATGATATAATTAACAATTGAAGTTGGAATCAATGAACATACATCCCATCATAAAATTTTATCAAAATAAAATTATTTATTTTTATTTTATTTTATAATGCAAGGTATATAAACAACATTTCCAAATTATATATTTAAATATTTAATGACGAAATAATATTAGTTCAACCGTTTAAATTTCCCATTTTTAAAAAAAACCAAAATTTAAATCTTGTCAAATAATATAATACTAATTACTAGATTATTGTACCACTTTTATGTATAAAACCTATTATAATTTCATATAAACTATTAAAATAATCATAAAAAATTGTAAATTAAGTAAATACTTTCATTTTATAAAATCTGGTATTATCATCAAATTATAATGTAAAACGATTCAAACATCAATCAATATTTCAGCCTACCCTTCACATGCATTTTTTATAATTATCTTTTATAAAATATTTCAAACTTCTAGATTCCAGCGACTATATCTCTTGCATTTTTTATAATTATCTTTTATAAAATATTTCAGACTTCTAGATTCCAGCGACTGTATCTCTTGCACTAATTTCGTGTTAGTAGGTGGAAGTCTAATACCAAACCTCTACTTTTTTATCCATTAAAAAAAATCTTGAAATTAAAATTGAATTTGCTAATATAATATAAAACATGCAAGCACCATGATTTTTGGACATTCTCATTCCTTCATACATATACATATACATATATATATTAATAATGAAAATAATACATCAATAATTATGGTGTGAATTTGAATTTAATCTTACATTCTAAGTTGAGCTTACATTATACTAACAAAGTCAAAATGGGGTCAACATTCCCTAGCAAGCATTGTATTTCATGAATATAAAACATCTTTTAGAATTATTTTTCTATGGTTATAATGTAAATATTACAGGCCCTGGTGTGAATTTATATTTGAACCTTTGTCTCAAAATTATCATGAAAAAAAGACAAAGATGGGGTCAATGCTTAAGACATTCATTTGGAGGGACGAAAGGGGATACAATTTTTATACGAGATGAAAGGGACATATAAAATGATGTAAAATCATATACTTTTGAATTTAATTAAAAAGCAGAATTGATGATTTTATTAAAAAAAATAAAAAATAAAAGAAAATTGGATAATGATATTTATTTATTATTTGAAAGCTTTTATTTTTTTTTTATAAGTAGTTATAATTGCATACCGGGTTTTAAGGATTCCAAAAATTTAATACAAAACTAGCGCTAAGCTGTATTATATTGAGGGAACTACAGTTGAGGATTTTACTAATGAGAGCCTTAAAGGAGGTCGTAGCCTTAGCCTTGGAGCTTGTAATATATCCTTATAGACATAGGGTGAGGACGCAGCCTCTGGCTTAGATCCATAAACAAAAAGAGTTAGGACTTTAAACAAGTCACTGTAATCGAAAAGGTGGGACTATTGGTACCAAGGTAGAACAGCCTAGGACGAACCATGAAAGCAACTAACAGAAAGGCCCCACGTAGGGTGGTTGTAAGCATACTAACTAATAAAATCCAGAGAAAGCAAAACGCAAAAAAGGGAATAGAAGAGAGAGGAGGGAGGAAATCAGTCCTCCACTTCGGGTTTGTAATCTTCCTTCCCGTCCTCTTCCTCGACTTCCTTAGGATCGTCTTCCTTCGGTTCGATCTTCACAGCAGCCACACCTGCATCAGCAGGTCCATCACCCTCTTGAGTCCCCTGTCCGGCATAGAAAAGTTTGTGGAGTCCCTCCCTGATGTCCATGGTACAGTTCATCATTGTCGTAGTATAGGCAATAATAAACTCCTTGAGCTTCTTGTTCTCCTCATGATCATCTTTTATTTCGATCACATTACTCTTAGAGGCCATGTTCTGGAGTCTCGTCGATTTTCTCACCAGTTCTTCAGCATTGTCAAAAGTAATACTCTTCCTTGCTCTCAATTTGGACACGGCTTCAATAGTATTTTTCTTTTTTTTTAGCTTAGGTCAGGCGCTCAACAGAAAGTTTGGGTTTTGCAGGGTTGCCTGCAACAGGGTTACACTTAGGGCTATTAGTCAGAATGTAAGTGTAAATAACTTTAAACATGCCTTGATGGCGAGGGAGATTATGGCTCTTATTGTCTTTCCAAGACATAATGGAATGGTTCATGGAGTTGAGAAAGAACAACGGAATACTCAGAGGGTTGATTTCACGGAAGTAATTGACAAAAGCCAGGTGGCAGGTTTTTAGAGACTTATTAGGGTCATCCACATAGATAAACTCCATAATTGGCTTCATGACAACGTTCCAAGGGATGGTAAGGTCGGTTCTGAATATTCCAGGGCTTTTGGTCTTTTTGAGGATTTTGTCATTTCCTTTGAAATGCTCTAATTCCACTTCCCAGTTATGCTTGTGGCGGTGGATGGATCGGCCCTCAAGGTTTAGGTCGGTAACATTGGCAAGCAGGTGGATGTCAACCATAAAATTATGCCCATGGCCAGAGACGACGCCATTATCCTAGGAATCAAGGAAATTCGTGGTAATGTTAATGTCATCCCTAGAGAACATGTTCAGAAAGGGGAAAAATCTTGTCTTGGAGGATTTTATCAGCCAGAATGTTAGACTCATAGGTGCTTGGTTCGATATAGTCACTCGACATGGTGGGGGGATGAGAGGTTGGGTGGAGGATAGAGAAAGGTGGGGTGTGGGCAAACGATGACAGTGGTGGGCAGGCGAGAAAAGGATGGCGAGGGCGGAAAGGCTAAAGGTTATAAAGGTGAAGGGGGGAAGGGTCTAGAACCAGGGATGGAGGAGGTGACAGGTAGCGGGGGAAGAGGGTTGGAATGTGGATGGTCCAACCAACAAGATAAAATCAGAAAAGGAAGGTATAGGGACCAGGCGAGTGACTAGAAAGGTGGTCGAAAAACAACTAATATGATTGGAGGAAAAAACCACGACCCTTCGTAGTCTTAGGTTGAGGAGTCTCAAGTTATAATGTTCCACACGTGCCAGGTTGTTTGAAGAGGTGGCATGCTCCGTGGATTTGAAGGGAAACAACACCTGCTACTGCTTTCTTGGGCCAAAAAAACCCAAGACACGAGACTCCAATTGAGCAAGTTCCTTAGGTGAAGTGGCCTGATCACGGATGTGCCACGTACGCAGTCGGGGGACATGGAAATTTGCATCGGTGCGACCTTGGGAAGTTGAATAGACATTGGAAGAATGCAGCCCGCGAATCAAGGAATTCTACCTTTGAATCCGCTACCAACAGGTGATGTTTTCAGCATTCGTCATTTTTCTGTCATTGGAAGCCGCTTTTCGGGATCTACACAAGTTGAACAAAAGGTGCCAATGATTGAAAAAATTGTTAGAAATCATGCCAACAGGATTATCCCAACGGAGTGAGCATGGGTAGTGAGAGGTGGCAGATATTTGGTGGATGGAGAAGGGGTGGTGGGTGATAATGATGGTATACTCATGGAGTTTGAAGTGATGGCCGCAATGAGGAAGGTGGAAGCTGAGTTGGCAATGATGGTGATGGCACCGAGAGAACACGTCAGTATGGGAATCTCGCTTTTTGTAAAGGTGATCCTTATTGAGATAAGGATTGGTCATGATGACATGGAGTGGGTGAGGCTGACACGAATGAGAGATTGTGCTACTCATGAGGAATACGACGGCTTAGGACCTTCCTCCCTCGTGGGGAAGATTTCTTTGATGGTTTTCTTGGTTAACAATGGTCTAAATTTCCTCAGGTAATTCATTGTGCCAGATTTGGATATTAGTCATGTTAACCCATGTATTGGCGAGCTTATCGGTAACCTTGTTGGATTCCCTGAAGGTGTGTTGAAAGGTGACTTCCTGCATGTTAAGGACAAGGTTCCTTGCTTCCTCAATGTAATATCTAACTCTCCAAGAGGGTTTGGAGTTGGTGTTCTTGAGATAATTGATGATGTTGAGTGAATCTCCTTCAACTATCAAATTGGTAGTAAGATCTTTGACCAATTGTAAGCCCCTCCACATACTTTTCACTTTAGCTACATGACTGGTCTGCTCTCCAAGTCCCTCAGCAAAGGCAAGGACAATATTACCTTGATGATTTCTTAGAATACCTCCTGCTCCAGCCTTACCTAGATTTCCTTTAGCAGCTCCATCAAAATTGAGTTTGGTCCATCCTTGAGGGGGAGGAATCCAAATTGACTCCAACCGAATTGAGGATGGTGTATGGACTGTTAGAATATTATTTAGCATATATTATTGTATTACATTAAAGTTAACGGAGCGGTTCGTAGTTTTCTTTAATCAGTTTATGAACCACCCAGACTGGAAACTGCCTCAACGGAGTTTATGTAAATCATATATATTTGACAGTAATATCAAGATAGATCTAATGCTTCAGTTTCTACATGGCATCAGAGCATTGAATAATTTTTTTTGGGCAATGTGAATTTAACCAGACAGACGGTGTTGGAAGGGACGATGTCGTTTGTTGACAGGAATATCAAGATAGATCTAATGCTTCAGTTTATTTCATGATCTCGTAGACTGCTCCACTAGCTGCTCGATATTCTGCCTCAGTAGAAGAGATAGCAACAACATGTTGCTTCTTGCTATGCCAAGAGACAGGACCAGATCCAAGGTGAAAAACATAACCTGCAGTTGATTTTCGGTCATCTATGGATCCAGCATAATCAGAGTCCGTATACCCTTGAAGATAGAACTTGTTTTTTTTGTATTCCAGGCCGATATATGTCGTACCACGGACATAGTGAAGAACTCTTTTTGCTGCTTTCCAATGGCTAACTTTAGGATCTTGCATGAATCGTGAAAGATAACCCACAGCAAAACTAAGATCTGGCCTGGTGTTTGTGAGATAGATGAGACTCCCGATCAACTGAAGATAGAGAGTACTATCGATTTTAGGAGATTCATCGAATCGGGATAACTTAAGTCCTGCTCTTCAGGTTGAGTCATATAGACTTCTTCTTGTAGGTCACCATTTAAGAAAGCACTCTTTACATCCATCTGATGTAGCTGCCAACCAAATTGAGCTGCCATTGCACACAGAACTCGAATAGTGGTCATTTTTGTAGTAGGAGCAAATGTCTCTTCATAGTCTATGCCTTCTTTTTGTGCATAGCCCTTTGCAACAAGTCGGGCTTTATATTTATCTATTGCACCATTTGCCTTATATTTGATCTTGAATACCCATTTGCAACCAATAGGTTTCTTTCCTGAAGGCAAATTCACTAACTTCCAAGTTTGATTTTTCATAAGAGATGCATGTTCTGCATCCATAGCAGTTTTCCATTGATCGCTACTGAGTGCATCTGAGACTGATGTGGGTTCTTTTTCATCTAGTATTGTCAGATAGACTTTTTCATCTTCCATATCTATATCCTCATCTTCTTCTACATGCACAGATAAATCATCAAAGTGTTGACAAAGGTCATCAACATCTGTATCGATGTTGCATCATCCGCTTTTTTTGTTGAGTCATCTTGCGAGTAGCGGGTCGATCTAGAGTTAGATCCGGAAGTGATGTCAATTTTGAATCTTGCAATGTACTAGTATACCATTTAGGAACCTTCTTCCGAGGAGGTCTTGCTTCTTTCTTAGGTTCATCTTCCTTAAGGTATACAAGTGTGTTATTTGATGTGAAAGTTTCATCAAATACTACATCTCTGCTGATGTGTGTTTTCTTGGTTATAGGATCAATCAATCGATATCCTTTTGAATACTCATCATAACCAAGAAATATGCATTTTTGAGTTTTCTCATCTACAAAAGAAAGCTAAACTCAATACAATGGGAAAACCCATCGATGATGATCTTTTGACATCTATTATTTTGAGGGCACTCCCACCATCTTACAAAATTTTTATCACTTCCCTCAATGTTTCTGGCAGAACATTAACTTTTGTTGAATTGGTTAATTTGCTTCAAACTGAAGAAGCCAATCAAGTACAAAAATATGAGGAACCTGCTACTGCTCTTTCCACCCATCAAAAGGGTCACAAGCAAGGACAGTCGCAGAAGGGAGGTTCTTCTTCCAAAGGCAAATGCAAGCCCAATCTCCAGCGATATAAATATTACAAGATCTGTGATATGAACAATCATGATACCAACAGGTGTTGGTTCAAACACAAACAACAGAATGATCCCTCACAAAATAAGAAAGGCAAGGGGAAGCAGAAATATCCTCACCATCGCAAACAACAAAAGGGTCATGTTGCTTATGCAGATTCCCATTCAGATGATTCTCCTTCCTCTTCAGATAATGACTTCGAAAGAGCACACAAAGTGCTCATGACCCATACTGCCTCTTCAAAATCAGATGTTGTATGGTATATTGATTCTGGAGCAAGAAAACATATGACTGGGAACAAGTCCTGGTTTCAAACCTTTCATGCTAGAGAATGCAAACCTGTTACTATTGCAGACAATCAGGTCTATCAAGTACAAGGTGAAGGGGATGTTACAGTCACACTCCCTGATGGTGACTGTGCCATAGAGAAAGTTCTCTATGTTCCTGGCCTTGCCAACAATCTCTTATCTGTTCCACAGATGCTAGATAGAAATATGGATGTTGTTTTTCAAGTTGAACACGAAAAAAAGAGATGTTTTATCAGTCATCAAGGTCACCACATTGCCACTAGCTCCTACAAACATGGATTATTCATCTTGGATACAGTCTCTACATCCCATACTGCCCTCATTGCCACTACAAAAGAAGCTACTTCCTTATGGCATAAAAGATACGAGCACCTCAATTCTGGGTATTTACTGGAATTAAGCAAATATGACATGGTCAAAGGGCTTCCTCAGCTTTCATCTGTTCTCCCAGTGTGCTTAGATTGTATCGCAGGGAAACAACATCAAGTTCCATTTGAGACAAGTTCTTCTCGCTCGAACAAACCCTTGGAGTTAATCCACGCAAATTTGTGCGGTCCTTTCCCAACTAGTCATGGTGGAAAGAGGTATTTTCAGCTATTTGTTGATGACTACTCCCACAAAATATGGGTCTTCTTCCTTGCCCTCAAGTCAGAAGCTCTTCTCTACTTTCGTCAGTTCAAAAGACAAGTTGAGAAGGAAACAAGTTATTCCATCAAAACCCTCCACTCAGATCGAGGGGGGGAATACACTTCCAAGGAATTTTTAGCATTTTTGGAAAAACATGGGATCAAGAGACAACTCACTACAGCATATACACCGCAGCAAAATGGAATTGCAGAAAGAAAAAATCGCTCCATAGTGGAAATGAGTCGGTGTATGTTAAAAGGAGCAAACTTAGAAAAACAATACTGGGTAGAAGCAGTAAACACAACATCTTACCTACTAAATAGAGCACCTACAAGGGCTCTACAAGGAAAAATTCCACAAGAAGCCTGGAGTGGTAAGAAACCCTCAATTTCTCATCTAAAAGTTTTTGGATGTCAAGCTTTTATGCACATTCCTAAACCAGAAAAGAAGGAAACTAGATGAGAAAACTCAAAAATGCATATTTCTTGGTTATGATGAGTATTCAAAAGGATATCGGTTGATTGATCCTATAACCAAGAAAACACACATCAGCAGAGATGTAGTATTTGATGAAACTTTCACATCAAATAACACACTTGTATACCTTAAGGAAGATGAACCTAAGAAAGAAGCAGCACCTCCTCAGAAGAAGGTTCCTAAATGGTATACTAGTACATTGCAAGATTCAAAATTGACATCACTTCCAGATCTAACTCTAGATCGACCCGCTACTCGCAGTATGACTCAACAAAAAAAAGCAGATGATGCAACATCAGTAACAGATGTTGATGACCTTTGTCAACACTTTGATGATTTATTTGTGCATGTAGAAGAAGATGAGGATATAGATATGGAAGATGAAAAAGTCTATCTGAAAATACTAGATGAAAAAGAACCCACATCAGTCTCAGATGCACTCAGTAGCGATCAATGGAAAACTGCTATGGATGCAAAACATACATCTCTTATGAAAAATCAAACTTGGAAGTTGGTGAATTTTCCTTCAGGAAAGAAACCTATTGGTTGCAAATGGGTATTCAAGATCAAATATAAGGCAAATGGTGCAATAGATAAATATAAAGCCCGACTTGTTGCAAAGGGCTATGCACAAAAAGAAGGCATAGACTATGAAGAGACATTTGCTCCTATTGCAAAAATGACCACTATCCGAGTTCCGTGTGCAATGGCGGCTCAATTTGGTTGGCGGCTACATCGGATGGATGTAAAGAGTGCTTTCTCAAATGGTGACCTACAAGAAGAAGTCTATATGACTCAACTTGAAGGTTTTGTAGTTCAAGGGCAAGACCAGAAAGTTTGTAAACTGATCAAATCTCTATATGGACTTAAACAAGCTCCTCGAGCTTGGTATATCAAAATTGATAGTCACCTAGTGCAACATGGATTTAGAAGAAGTCCTGCAGATCCTAATCTATATATCAAGAACAATGGTTCTAAAATAGTAATTCTAGTACTATATGTGGATGATCTGATCATAACAGGAAGTTCAGAGAGTATGATCAAAATAGTAAAACAAGATCTCAATACCTCTTTTGAAATGACAGATCTTGGACTTCTTCACTATTGTCTTGGTCTAGAAGTAACTCAATACAAGCATTGCATACAAGTTACTCAAAAGAAATATGCCAAGACTCTAATTGATAAGTATCGGATGACTGACTGCAAGCCCAAAGCCACACCAATGGAAGCAGGACTTAAGTTATCCCGATTCGATGAATCTCCTAAAATAGATAGTACTCTCTATCGTCAGCTGATCGGGAGTCTCATCTATCTCACAAACACCAGGCCAGATCTTAGTTTTGCTGTGGGTTATCTTTCACGATTCATGCAAGATCCTAAAGTTAGCCACTGGAAAGCAACAAAAAGAGTTCTTCACTATGTCCGTGGTATGACATATATCGGCCTGGAATACAAAAAAAACAAGTTCTATCTTCAAGGGTATACGGACTCTGATTATGCTGGATCCATAGATGACCGAAAATCAACTGCAGGTTATGTTTTTCACCTTGGATCCGGTCCTCGTCTCTTGGCATAGCAAGAAGCAACATGTTGTTGCTATATCTTCTACTGAGGCAGAATATCGAGCAGCTAGTGGAGCAGTCTGCGAGATCATATGGTTATGTCGCATCCTCACAAATATGGGCCTTCCAGAGAATCTTCCTTTACATTTATTTTGCGACAATCAAGGTGTTCTGAATCTTGTCAAGAATCCTATATTTCATGATGGCACCAAACATATTGACACTAGGTGTCATTTCATTCGAGATGAGGTTCCAAAGCATCATATCCAGCTCCACTACATTCCCACAAATGAGCAAATAGCGGACATCTTCACCAAAGCGCTTGCTCGAGTCAAATTTGAATTGTTTCGCAATGCTATGTGTAGTCAACATTAATGTAATAAGGGGGGATGTTAGAATATTATTTAGCATATATTATTGTATTACATTAAAGTTAACGGAGTGGTTCGTAGTTTTCTTGAATCAGTTTATGAACCACCCAGACTGGAAACTGCCTCAACGGAGTTTATGTAAATCATATATATTTGACAGGAATATCAAGATAGATCTAATGCTTCAGTTATATGCCAAGACTCTAATTGATAAGTATCGGATGACTGACTGCAAGCCCAAAGCCACACCAATGGAAGCAGGACTTAAGTTATCCCGATTCGATGAATCTCCTAAAATAGATAGTACTCTCTATCGTCGGTGATCGGGAGTCTCATCTATCTCACAAACACCAGGCCAGATCTTAGTTTTGCTATGGGTTATCTTTCACGATTCATGCAAGATCCTAAAGTTAGCCACTGGAAAGCAGCAAAAAGAGTTCTTCACTATGTCCATGGTATGACATATATCGGCCTAGAATACAAAAAAAAACAAGTTCTATCTTCAAGGGTATACGAACTCTGATTATGCTGGATCCATAGATGACCGAAAATCAACTACAGGTTATGTTTTTCACCTTGGATCCGAGTCTCGTCTCTTGGCATAGCAAGAAGCAACATGTTGTTGCTATCTCTTCTACTGAGGCAGAATATTGAGCAGCTAGTGGAGCAGTCTGCGAGATCATATGGTTACGTCGCATCCTCACAAATATGGGTCTTCCAGAGAACCTTCCTTTATATTTATTTTGCGACAATCAAGGTGTTCTGAATCTTGTCAAGAATCCTATCTTTCATGATCACACCAAACACATTGACACTAGGTGTCATTTCATTCGAGATGAGGTTCCAAAGCATCATATCCGGCTCCACTACATTCCCACAAATGAGCAAATAGCGGACATCTTCACCAAAGCGCTTGCTCGAGTCAAATTTGAATTGTTCCGCAATGCTATGTGTAGTCAACATTAATGTAATAAGGGGGGATGTTAGAATATTATTTAGCATATATTATTGTATTACATTAAAGTTAAAGGAGTGGTTCGTAGTTTTCTTTAATCAGTTTATGAACCACCCAGACTGGAAACTGCCTCAACGAAGTTTATGTAAATCATATATATTTGACAGGAATATCAAGATAGATCTAATGCTTCAGTTTCTACATGGACATCCTCTAAGGATAATACTAGTTCTTTGCCTAAATCCGACTCATCTTTGGAAGTAGGTTTGGAAGAAGGGTTAATGAGGAAGGCATTTTCTAGGGCGAAGGCCAAGATTTTGGAAGATATAAGCTTAGGGGCCTTAGGCTTAAGGGAAAAAACTCTGTTATTTATTTCAAGACAGACTTGCCAGAGGAAATGGTGGAGGGATATTTTCCAAAATAACTTGAGGTGAGGATCATGGGAAGGGCTAGGCCAATGATTGAATAGGTCTCCTATGGAGTAGGGTATAGCCCATTGAATGTGGAAAGAGTGGAAAATGGAATTGAGGATGGTAGAGGAGAATGGACAATGGAGAAAGAGGTGGTTGGTGGATTCTAGAGCATTTTGGCAGAGGAAGCATCTGTTAGGAATAGGCATTCATTTTTTAATGAGGTTATCAATGGTGAGGATCTTATGTTGGATGGCAAGCCAAGAAAATAAGGAGACCTTAGGGATGAGGTGCTTGATCCAAACTTGCTTGAAAGGTAATAGACTTTCCTCGTCACCAATGAGGAGGAGGTAGGTTGTTTTGACTGAGAATTCTCCACTTTTGGTAATCTTCCAAATGAGTTTATCAGAGGGCTTGGAGGAGGGAATGATGGTAGACGAAAGAAGGGATTTTAGCAAGTTTTATTCAAGGGGAAAGGTTGGACAAATGATTGGATTCCAAGTAGGAGATCTGCTCGAAATTATGAAGTCTGAAACCTTATGTCCTATCTTTGCATCAGTAAAAGGCTTAATTTTGGACAAGAAAGGATCATTAAGGAGGGGTTCTTGCCTTATCCAGTTATCATTCCAAAAATTGATGTTGGCACCATCTCCTAGTTTCCACCTTAGACCTTTCATAATTAGGGGCCTAGTACTCTTGATGGAATTCCAGAATGCTGATCCTCTATTGGGGATGTCTTCATTGAAAAAATCACCATTCTGAAGGTACTTCCTCTTGGTAATTAATATCCATGCAGCGTTGTCTCCAGAGATTAGCCTCCAAGCTTGCTTGGCTATTAGGGAAGTTTTGAGATTATAAATTATTCTTAGGTCTGTTCCTCCCTTGAGTTTAGGTCTGCACACTTTATCCCAGGCCACAAGATGAAATCTTTGTTTATTTTCAGCTCTAGTCCATAGAAAACTTTTTTGAATTTGCTCTATTCTTGAGGTAACCATGGCTGGGGCCCTAAAAATTGAAAGGAATTAAACAAGAATGCTTTGGAGGACAGCTGTGGTAAGGGTGTGCTTGCCAGCCTGGGATAGGAGATTGCCCTTCCACCCTGCAAGTCTTTTCTGAATGCGATCAATGACATTCTGCCACATTGACATAATAGGTTGGCCATAGAACAGAGGAAGGCCAATGTAGGTAGCAGGGAGGTCAGCTATGGCACAGTCAAGGATTCTTGAAATTTTGATCTGTCTATGCAAGGGAGTGTGTAGGAAATACAATTTTCTTTTGTTGTAATTGACTTTCTGGCCAACCGCTTCTTCATAGACTTGGAGGATGTACTTAATGACTTTAGCCTCAAGAACTAATGCTTTTGTGCATAAAATGGTATCATCAACAAACTGCTGGTGTGAGACTGCAGTGGTCTGAGATGAGGTCTTGATGCCAAAAAATAAGCCATTTTTGCAAGCGACCTGGATGGTTCTGCCTAATGTTTCTACCAGGATAATGAATAGCATTGGAGATATGGGATCTCCCTACCTGAGCCCTCTACTACTTTGAAAAAACTGGTAGGGGATCCATTTATGAGAATAGAAAACCAAGAAGAGGAGATACAACTACCGATGAGATCAATCCAATGTGGGTGGAAGTCAAATTTATGAAGGATGGCTAGGAGGAAATTCCAGTTCACTCTGTCATAAGCTTTGTTCATGTCAAGTTTGAGGACACAGGTAGGATTTTTGGTCTTAGAGGCTGAGTGGAGGGCTTCATGAATGGATATGACTCCATCGAGGATAGACCTACCTTGAACGAAACTTCCTTGATAGGGGTCAATAATGGATGGAAGAATAGATTTCATTCTGGTAGCCAAGATCTTAGTGAGAATTGTGTAGACAACATTGTAGAGGCTAATGGGTCTATAGTCAGCTAAGGACTTGGCTGCTGGGTTTTTAGGGATGAGAGCTATGAAAGTAGAATTGAACTCGCACGGTATCCTTTTGGTAGGTTGGAAATCTTTGACTGTGGAACAAACATTAGAGCCAACAATGTCCCAGAAGGTTTGGAAGAAACATGGGGGGAAACCATCAGGGCCCCGAGCTTTTTCAGGACTCATGGAGAACATGGCTGATTTGATTTCTTCATCCTAAAAGGGTTTGATGAGGGAAGAATTGGCTGAATCAAAGATGGAGTTTGGAGGAATGTGATGAAGTAAAGCCTCCTGAGCTAAGGTTGAGCAAGAATAGTCATCCTTAAGAAAATTAGAAAAGTAAGAGCTGGCTACATTCCTGATTTCCTCAATGTCTGTGGTGATATTTCCATCGTCTTTGGTTAATTCCTTGATTTTTTTGTTTCTTTTGTTACGGAGAGTGGCTACATGAAAGCATTTGGTGTTTGAATCTCCTTCTTTGAGCCATAGGGCTCTTGATTTTTACCACCAGAAAGTTTCCTCACAAGCGAGGATGTTGTGGTAATCTGCAAGGACCTTCTTTTCCTTGATTCTGGTTTAGGCATCTAGATCCCCCTATTGGACTTTTGCCTCGATCTGATCCAGTATTTCCTTAAAAGAATTCTTATTGGCGAAGAGATTACCAAAAACTTCCTTGTTCCAAATCTTTAGGTCTTCTTTGAGGTTTTTTAGCTTCTGAGCTAATCTGAAGGAAGGGCGCCCTTGGAAGACTTGTTGCCAACAATGTGACACATGTTGTCTTAGGTCTGGGTGGTGAAGCCACATATTTTCAAATCTGAAGGGCTTTCTGAATTGTTTGGATCTATCAATGCTCATAATAAGGGGATTGTGATCTGATCCCACTTTAGGGAGTGGATGAAGAGTAGCATCACCAAAAACCTGTATTGCTTCCTGGGAGAGGAAGACTCTATCTAGTTTGACCTGGATGTGATGGACCCCAGCTCTTCTGTTGCTCCAGGTATACTTGGCCTTTTTGAGACTTACATCCATTAGATTATTAGTATTGACGAATTCGATGAAGTCCTCCATGCTTTTGGCAGGGGTTTTAGCTCCTCCCTTTTTATCTGAAATATAGAGGGGGGTATTAAAATCACCTGCCACAATCCAAGGTAAGTTTTGAAATGAGTCTTGTTTTAATTTTGATATTGTCATAATAGTCAAGTTTAAGGGTGGAAATTCATTATCAAAGGTCTATAAGATAACCATCTAGGGTAAAAAATATCTAATCTAAATAGGAAGGCTAATTCCTAGACTATCTCTACCATTGTTTCCTTTCATTTAGCCCTCATCATCCTTCTCCAACTATATAATTTGCCACTAGTCTGACTATCCTAGCCACAAGCCTAGAGTTACCTCAAATTCTCTCTTCTTTCACTACTAAGATTGTTGAACTATATAATATGATGATAATATTATCTATTGGCATCATAGCCTTGAAGATGCAGCATAACATCCAAAGGTTTCCCTACCAAAGTTATCCATAGCCTCATTTACAATAGGGGAGCCTAAATGTATGACTTCCTCCAATTAGATATCATAAACCTCTATTTTCAACCAACAAAAATCCTAGCCAATCGTAGGCTTTGACTCAGTAGATAATATCTATATTAGTCCCACTTCAACAAATTTCTACAATCTTAGATAGGGACTTGGTCGCCACCTAAAATAACTATATCAAGGATTCCATTGGTTGGTACTATCCTACTCTCTACTATCACCCTTCCAATTGTTATATTGGAACAAAATCTCAAGCAGTCAGGATGACTCCTTCTGACCATAATTTTCTCATCCTTCATAGTTAAAAGCCCTAATACCAATTTTGGAACCTTCCTATCAACCTTTGTCTATGCCATTAGCTTCCAATTCATCAGCTCTAAAGTAGGCTTTTGTCACTTGGGATGAAGTGAAAGTATATGTCATGTCGGATGAAGTCGGCCCCTCAACCTCTAAGAGGCCACAAGTTCGATCAGAGTATAACACCAAGGCCATGATAATGACCATTGAAGAGCAAGGGATATCTAGTTCAACAAACACTAGATCTTAGAGGAGATAAGCAAATAATCAAAGAAGTACCCCAACATAAGCTACACCAAAAAATCAGACCTGAATAGTTTCAACAATCATAAGAACATCCCTAAAGCCTCCAATACAACCTGTTGTAAATTTTTTTAGCCCACCTTCGATGGAAAAAAGGACTATATTTTCAACAATGTCAAATACCATTTCGATAGCCCTTTATGTCAAACTTTTTCAATGTGGTGGAGCACCTAAGGAAGTCAATTATAGCCATGACTCTTTGGGATGTGTTCTCTATCCTTGAATAGATGAAAAACTTGGAAGAGGCACTAAAGAAGCAAAAAGAGATGGGCCAATAAGGGAAGTCTTTCATGCTACAAATTTCAAGCCTAAATCCTAGTAAGCACAAGCCTACTCCATTAACTTGACTCTAACCTATGAAGATAAGATAATACATATTGTATGTGAACATAGGATCAAGCACATTTGGTCATGCCAAAAGGGATAGCAAAGATACTTGAATTATCTCTCAAGCATGCTCATAGTAAGGTAGTCTATTTAGATGACACTCTAATGCCAAGTCTTTGGGCTGATTTGAGACCTTCCTCAAGCACTCCAAGCATGCCCCGACTTGATAGTTCGTGAAGACATAACGATGATTGATCTCCTAGCCACATTTGGAATATACATCTCAAGATATTTTATTGCTAAGATTGAAGATACTTGTTGTTGGGCTAGACTCATGATGCTCTAAACCAAATATGGGATCAAGTTCAAAATCCTATCAAAACCCTTTGTATGTACCACATAGAGAAAATGCCCTTCAAGAAAAGTGGATAAGAGCAAGCCTATATGGAAAATATGAGCTATCAAAATTCGATTACCTCATGGACAAGATGCATCCATATATCCTCAATGATCATCTAGAGAAATGGGCATCCTAGATATGGGGGGCGGATCCTGACAAAGCATTAGAACCAACTAGTATGGGATGATCCATCAACCTAGGTATTCTACTATACATATTGTAAATATCGTATATATTAAAAAAAAAAGGAAAATCAATCAAAAAATATTTCTAACACAAAGGGACTTCAAACTTGCAAAACTTACAACAGTCCCAACCACCCACCCGATCGAAGAAAGGTATTTCCATGCAAAAGGATGTGGCATGATTTTGAAATATGGTATCAAAATGTTATGAAGGCTTTGAACCAGAAGCAATATCTACCATTTTATCAAAACCCATCTAGGACCAATGATACATTGACCCAATATTTATAATGGCATATGACCCAACCTTAGTTGGAAGACTTCTGATACACTCCTAAGGGATGTGCCCTAACAACAACCATAGGCAGTCTCTCGAAGGATACGATGATCGACACTTGGGAAGAACATGTTGAATCCAATTGTTAGAAATATGAGCAAGTTTTGTTGTCATTGATGTCAAGGAAGATAAGGACCAAGTTTATTGTCATCTAGGTGTTTATGTCTAAGGTTTGATAAGCAAGGTTGATGTTCGAGTTTCATTAATATCCTCTAGTGGTTTTTCCAAAAAGGCAAAGAAGAAGGTTTAATATTATAATAATTAATATTATCCAGGGTTGGTTTATGAAAAATAAATGCAAGGAGTTGTCACATTATAAAGCATCTAAAAAACCCATACGGAATATTGAGTGGTTAAAGGTTTAATTATTTAATTTTAAATAATTTAACCTTAAGGTTAAAATTTAAAATTAAATAATAATGATTTAAAGGCCCTAAGTTTTTAAATTATAAATTCGAATTTTAAAAATTCGAATGTCCTCGTCGATGTTGGAGAAAAAGCATTGAAATGCATATAAATAATGCCAAAAATATTTGGCATTAATCATCCTTGGGAATCGAATTTTATGCAAAGATTTCGTGTGCCATAAGAAAGGATTCGCATGTGTTATAATTTTTTTGGCGCCGAAGAAAGGACAAGCACTAGTGGAGCACAAAAATTATTCCGAAGCAGCCTGTAGCTCAGTTGGCAGCCAAGGGTTGCGGTAAGGCATTCAAGGAATGCTAGGCCAAAGTTTGAATCGTAGATGCACTATTTTTTTGAAGAAGATAAAGGCATCGGGGCACGCCTTTTAGCTCACTTGAGGGCATGTATCCCAAGCAGTGGAAGCTTAAGTGCTAAGGTGCTTGGTGGAGGAAAGGTGGGAGTTTGAAACCCGTCGAGAACATTTTGCTAAGCAAAAAGGTATGCAAATCGGTTTGTAATTTTTATTAATTTTTATTAAGGTTTTTGCTAGGCAGAATTTATGAAACGTGTGCTAGGGGATTATATTTAGTGCTAAGGTGATTGGCAAGGAAATAAAGAGGGAGATATAAGTTTTTGGTTAAGTTAAAAATTAAATTATTCTTTTAGGAGTAATAAGGGCATAAGAGGAGTTATATTTTATAATTATTTTTTGTTAAATTGATTGTATTTACAAAATGGGTTTTGAAAGGGCCCCAAAACCTTCTTACAAAATGGCTTGTGCAGCCATGCGGTGGAACAACATTATAGCAGTGGGTCTACCCACAGTTACAAAAATCCTCCTAACCACGGAAGAGGAATCTCTAAAGCAACTTTCAACCATACACCCCGATAGACAACAAGGACCGCACACCCCAACAGACATGAACCCAACTGAACCATCTGGGCCAATATCTACAGACCCTACAGATATCTGACTTACCCACAAAAATAGAGAGACAAACAAAAAACAACAAAACCCCCTCCAAGGTCTCCCCTAGTCAGTTCTTACCGTCATCCTTCTTCGAGGTAGCGTACTGGACCAGAATCTTGGAGGCTTCCTCCAGTTGTTTGATAGATGTGTTGATTGTCGATGCCACCAATTGAAGTAGCAGCTGGGACCGTGGGTCCTCCCTATCACTCTCAGACTTCGAGATGACCTGGGTGGAGGAAGAAGACACCTCCAACTTGGGTTTCTTGAGTCTGGTAGAGGATATGCCTACCTAGGGAGTTTGGGATGCAGTCCCTCATTTCCTTTGCTCGTTATGCCTGGCATTTTGGGTAGGGGTAGGCCTGGGACATCCGCCAACATGACTAGGGCCCTCAGGGGACTCCTGAAAGGGGGAAGGGGGATTCTCATCAGGGATTTGGGCAGCCATGGGTTGGATGTTCTGGATAGGAGGTTGGTGGGCCAGTGCGTGTTTGTAAATGATTGCAAGGAGCCCTTGGTGCTTGGGACGTCTGCTCAAATTTTGGCATTTCTCCAGGGTAAGGGTGAGGGAATACATGAGGTAGTCAGGGATGCAGACGGGTTTCCCATCCCAGAGGTGGTTAATGAAGGCCAAATGAACGCTGTAGAGGGGTTTGGTCGGGTCATCACAGGTAATGTATTGCATTATGGGCACGATGGCATGGTTCCATGGGGTTGGGAGGGAAGACACATGCAACGTAGATTTGTCCCAATCGAGGCTCTTCCCCTTGTCAGGGAATTGCTCTATCTCTTCCTCCCAATTGTGCTTGTCGCATCTAATGAGGCGACCAGTCAGAGGGAGTCCAGAGATTTCATCCAGCATGTCGGTAGTAACTATGAAGTGGAGCCCTTGAATAGTGACTTCGCCCTGGTTCCAGGAATGGATAAAATCATCAGTGATGGGGTCTTCAACTCCGATGAATTTCTCCAAAAATGGGGTAAAACCCTTGGCATCCATAAAGGTTTTGGCATTGGGACTAAGCTACAGAAGGGTTGGTTCAATGTAAGCCATGCTCGAAGCATGGGGGTTGAGGTGGAGGGCCTTGATTGGGAAGTTACAGGGGCCAAGACTGGAAACTAACATTGCATATGGGACAAAGGCAGGCCAAACAATGGGGAGATGGGAATGAGACTTCGAACTTATAAGGAAGGGGGTGGCATGACAGGGAAGCCGGATGAGGTAGGATGGGAGTGGATGCTAAACCGATGGGAAGCCACCTGGTTCAGCTCGTGGGAGGGATTGGGAATGGGTGAGCCATAAATAATGAGAGCAAGTGGGTCGGCATTGTCTTGCTTCAAAATTAGCTTATTGAGACATGCTCGACGATCAAAGCCCCTACTCGAAAACATGCGAAGGGAAAAATGGTGATGATGGGGAGGGATGCAGACCAAATGGGATGGGATATGGGACTTGCACCACGCATCACGAATGTCAGAGGGTCATACATGCTTCTCAAGCTTTTTGCATTTACCCACGTCACCTGGATAACCCCTAGCCTTGATGACCTAGAGAATGAAAGCCTGGTTGGTACACGTGCCATAGCCATTGGTTTTGGAGAACCACCGTGGCTTGTCTTTACATGAAAAGTGGGCTAAATCCCATGTTTTTCCTCTCACGTTCTTGAGTTTCGAAACTGACATAATCCACATGTGAGTATTGTCCAGATTACGATGAAGAAATCGAGGAGGGCCTGCAATAGTAATGGGTGCCCCTGGAGTAAGCTGAGAAATTCTTAGGACCTTGGAACTTGTCGAGTTGACTTGTATCCCTTTCTTGTCATATCGCATTAGAAATGACCTGAGGAAAGTCCTCCCTCCAGATTTTGAGCCCATTGGTGAAAGTTGCCAGATTGGCCGCGAGGTCAGCTACCTGATTGGCTTCCCTATATATATGGTGAATAGTTGCCCTCGGATGACTATGAAGGATCCTCCTGGATTCGAGGATAGTGTTGTAGACTTTCCAGGATGGAGTCTTATCATTGGACATATAGTTTATGATATTCAAGGAGTCACCTTCAATAATCGCTTCCCTGGGGTCCTCGCGAAGCAGCAACCCCCTCTCTAGAGCCATAGCTTCTGCATAGTTGTTGGATTGGTGTCCTAGGAACTCCGCATAGGCCAAGATTAAATTGCCTTGATGGTCTCTGATGACCCCTCCCGCCCCAGCCTTGCCTGGATTTCCTTTGGAAGCCCCATAAAAATTCAACTTGATCCATCCTTCCGGAGGCGGACTCCATTTGGCATTGGTTCTGGGATTTGGTCTTGGTTGAGCATCAGAATCCTCCGTGGTGACCCCGAGGGATTTGAGGATGGCTTTTTCAGAGGTCGATGGAGGAGATGCTGGATAGGGGATAAGCCAAGAGTTTTCAATAGCATAGGCTATGGACTTAGAAGCCACTGATAGGGGATCCCTGGACGGGCCCAAAAAGGCCCTGCTATTTTGCTCTAGCCAGATTTGCCAAATAAGGTGGGGAAGGCAAAGGGACCACAGGGATCTAAGCCTGGGATTGGAGAATGGATTTGGCCACTGGGAGAAAAGGTTGACAATTGATGGGGCTGGACCCACTGGATGTGGAAACTATTGAAGATGTGCCCAAAGGCTTCAGAGGAAAACCCACAAGTGCAGAAGATATGATTTGTGTTTTCCCAACTAGACAGGCACAGATAGCAGTGGTTGGGGATCATGAATCCTCTTTTGGTTAGGTTCTCGATCGTGAGGATCTTGTTTTGGATAGTCGTCCACACAAAAAATATGATCTTGGGGATGAGATTTGCCTTCCAAATGAGGTTGAAAGGGATGCTTGGCACTGAGGCCAGATTTTGAAGAGAATAGGCCGATTTGACCGAGAAGGATCCACTATCGGTTCCTCTCTAGATAGGTCTATCTTCAGCTTCTTTCGATGGGATGGTGACCACTTGGAGAAGGCTGGATAGCGCAGTAGCTTGATCAGGTAGACTATCCACCTCAATGGTTCTCCACCTCAGCCTTCCCACAAGGTGGGCTATGAAATTGGCCACTTTGCTCCCTAGGGTGCCATCGATGAAGGGTTTCAGGGCCATCAACTCTCTATTTTTTCTTAAAGGATCCTCTTGAAGCCATCGGTCTTGCCAAAAATCAATAGTGTTCCTGTTGCCTAGGATCCATCCACTACCTTTCTGAATGAGGTTTCTGGTCTGAATAATGGACTTCCAAAATGCCGAACCATTCTGGGGTCCTTGGTCATCTAGGAACATGTGGTTCTGCAAGTATTTCTTCTTGACAATCTCAATCCATTCTGAGTTGTTGTTGGAGTAGATCTTCCAAGCATGTTTGGCTAGGAGAGCAAGATTCATGTGAGCTACTTTCCTAAGCCCAATGCCCCCATTGTTCTTATTTTGGCACACCCAGTCCCAAGCCACCAGGGGAATTCTCTTTTTGTCTTCGCTCCCCGACCATAGGAATCTCTTTTGGATCTACTCGATCTTGGAGCTCACCGAGGCTGGGATCCTGAAGATAGACATAAAGTACACCGGGATACTTTGGAGGCAGGCCAACGTGAGGGTGGCTTTCGTTGCCTGGGAGAGGAGATGGCCTTTACAGGAGGCTAACTTTTTTTGGATTCTGTCGATGACGATGTTCCACATGGGGGCGATGGGGTTGCCAGTGAAAAGAGGGAGCCCAAGGTAGGTCGTGGGTAGATTTTTAGAAGAACAACCCAGGATCCTAATGATTTTAACCTAACAGGAGAGGGGAGTGCAGAGGAAATAGATTTTTCTTTTGAGGAAATTGATCTTCTGTCCTGCCACTTCCTCGTAGAGGTGCAAGATGTGCTTAATGGTTTTAGCTTGGGGGACTGAGGTGGTGGTGGCTAGGATGGTATCATCTACAAACTATTGGTGAGTGACTGGAGGGAGCCTGGTAGCAGTTTTGATCCCCGAGATGAGACCTCTCCTTGCTACACTTTTGATGGACCTACCCAAAGCTTCAGCCAGGATGATGAACAAGATGGGGGACAGGGGGTCTCCTTGCCTTAGGCCTCTCGAGCTGGGAAAGAACCCAGCGGGGGATCCATTGACAAGGACGGAGAACCAGGGGGAGGATATACACTTATTGATGAGCCCAACCCAGCTCGGGTGGAAGCCAAACTTGAGGAGGATGTCGGTCAGGAACTCCCATCGGACCCTATCAAAGGCCTTGTTAATGTCCAGCTTGCGAAGGAGAGTTGGTTTCTTGGCTAGGGTGGCAGAGTGGAGGGCCTCATGAATGGTTATGACTCCATCAGTAATGATCCTTCCTTTAACTAAACTTCCCTGGCATGGGTCAATGATGAGGGGGAGGATTGATTTGAGCCTGTTGGCTAGAGCTTTGGTCAGGATCTTATAGAGGATATTGTCAGACAGAGACTTGCAGGCCTGGACTTTAGGGACCAGAGCAATGAAGGTTGAATTGATCCCATGGGGAATGGATTTGGATAGCTGGAGATCCCTGACTGCTATGCATACCTCAGTCCCGATCAGGTCCCAAAAGGCTTGATAGAAATGGGGGAAACCCATCTAGGCTAGGGGCCTTGTCCGGCTGCATGGAGAAGAGGGCCCCTTTGATTTCATCCATTGAGAGAGGGTTGGTGAGCATTTCATTGGTGGTATCAGAAATAGAGTGAGGGATGTTGGCTAGGAGAGCCTCCACATCTTGGGGGGACTCTGGGGTGGAAGTTCCCAAGAGGGATTGGAAAAAGTTGATAGCTTCATCCCTGATCTCTGAAATATCATTGGTGACCCTTCCGTTGGAGCAAGTGAGGTCTGTGATTTTGTTGGAGCTTCTGTTTCTCAGTGTGGATGCATGAAAGAACTTGGTATTCGAGTCACCATCCTTGAGCCATAGGGCTCATGACTTCTACCGCCAGTAAGTTTCTTCTCTGGCCAGGATGTTGTGGTACTCAGCTAGGAGTTGCCTCTCCTCCTGCTCTGGTATTGTTGTCATGGTTGCCTTCCTGGATTTGTTGTTCTACGGCTTCCAAATTCTCTTTGATCACCCACTTTTTTTCAAAAATATTGCCAAAAATCTCTTTGTTCCAAGTTCTGAGCTGACCTTTGATGAATCTGAGTTTTTGGTATAGTCGTCCTAATGGGGATCCTTGGAAAGGTTGTTGCCACCACTAGGACACCTGGTTCTTGAAATCTGGATGGTGGAACCACATTGACTCGAAGCGGAAGGGGCTCTTGAAGGATGGGGCTTTGGCATTTTCAAACAGTAGGGGGCTATGATCCGAGCCTATTCTAGGAAGGGAACGGAGGGTGGCATCCCCAAAGATAGGGATGGCTTCACGAGAGAGGAGGACTCTGTCCAGCTTCACTTGGATGAGATTGGTGCTAGTTCTTCTGTTGCTCCATGTGTACTTGGCTCCTTTTAGCTGAACATCCATCAGTTCATTCATATCTATGAATTCACCGAATTCCTCCATGCTCCTAGTGTCCACCATGTTGCCTCCTCGCTTGTCAGACGGGAATAGGGGATAGTTGAAATCTCCTACCAGGATCCAGGGGATTGTTTCAAAAGAGCTCCTCATGCGGCTGATCAAATTCCACAATGCGGCTCTCTCCAGGGGGTTGTTAGGGGCATAGATATTAGACAAAATCCATGTCTTGTTGTTGATTTTGCAATGGAACAACATATTGATGATCCTATTGGAGGATGAGATCAACCTTCCTTCAACTTTGGTTGGATCCCACATGCATAGCAGACCGTCGGATGTTCCTTGGGTAGGAACGAACACAAATTCGCTTTTGTGCCATATAGCTTTGGCAGCTATAGGAGAGGATATTTCATCCACCTTGGTTTCTTGAAGGATGAAGATAGTGGGGCAATGTTCTTTTTTGAGGTCAACAACTATCCGTCTCTTGGGGGCAACATTGAGCCCTCTCACATTCCAAGTGAGGACCTTCATTTCAAACTTTTAGGGGGTTTTTTGCCTCCCTTTCCTTGTTGTAGGGGAGGTTTGGGATTCTTTGGTTCTTCTCTTATCAAATTGAGGTGGTCGGCTAGTAGGGTGGATTGGGAGCCATTGGCTATATCATCCACTACTTCTTTTCTTCTCTGCTCTGCCAGGGATGGCCTTCCTCTTTTTCTCTCACTCCCAAAATCAATGTGGGATGTTCTGCTTTAGGTTTGCTTTGGACTGAAGCTTTCAGAGCGAGCTTGGGATGGGACTAGGCTACCTTCATCCTCACTATCGATATGAATGGATGTTAGGTCAGAGTTCTACGGGTGGATGGAAGGCCTAGACTTGGATGGGGATCTTGGGGGATTCAACTCGACCAAATCAACCTGGGGAGAAATAGGGGGAGGGGGTTTTGGCCACAAGGGGATCCACAAAACCCTTAGAAGAAAACTCAGTGGGAATAACTGGATGACATACCTGATCCATACCCATGGACGGAGGGGGGTCGACGATGCTTTTGCCTTTGTTCATCGATGAGTCGGTCCTTCCTTGGGCAGCCTCCTGGTTTGCATGCAATGCGGGACCATCCTTCCTGGGGATAGGAAATTTCCTGTGGATATTGGTTTTTCAAGGAGGGAACCAATTTTGGGGTCTGAGCGAAACCTTTGGATCAGAGGAGTTGTCAGCTTCACCCACCTTAGGTTGGTTGGAAAGAGGGCACTGGTTTTTGAGGTGGCCTTGCATGTTGCATTGGGCACAAAAAGCTGGTTTGTTCTCATATTCAAGGGGCTGGTGCCACCTGAAGGATCCCAAAACTAGGTTTACAAAGGAAGGGAGTTCCCTCTCCAGATTGGTATTCACACAGATGCGAGCATGAACCATTCTAGATCCTGCTTTGGTTGTCGAGTCGACAGCCACCAACTCTCCAACTACCCTAGCAATGGCTTTCAAGATGAGGTCGGGTTGAGTGGAGCGTCTAAATTATTTTGAAGCAGCCTGTAGCTCAGTTGGCAGCCAGGGGCTATGGTAAGGCGTTCAAGGAACTCTAGGCCATATTTTGAATCGTGGGCATGTCATTTTGCTGAAGAGGAAGGTATTTTTTTTGTGCAACGCAAAAGGGAAGAAGATAAAGGTATTGGGGTGCGCCTTTTAGCTCACGTGAGGGAACGTAGCCCAAGCAGTGGAAGCTTAAGCGCTAAGGCACTAGCTAGAGGAAAGGTGGGAGTTCAAAACCTACTGAGGATATTTTGCTAAGCAAAAAGGTATGCAAATCGGTTTGTAATTTTTATTAAGGTTTTTGCTAGGCAAAATTTTCAGAACGTGCGGTAGGGGATTATATTTAGTGCTAAGGTGATTGGCAAGGAAATAAAGAGGGAGATTTAAGGTTTTGGTTAATTTAAAACTTAAATTATCCTTTTAGAAGGAGTAATAAGGGGATAAGAGGAGTTATATTTTATTTTAAATATAAAGGTGTTAAATAATTAAGAGGAGTAATAAGGTGATTAATGAAAAGTTATTGTTGAAGTGATTTACTTGGTTTTTGCTAATCTTTTAAAGTGTGGAGTTTATAAGGTGTAATTGAGATCTTATGCTATGTATGGTGAAATATTTTGAGGAATCATTTAAGTGAATTTTTGAGTGAAGATTTTGTTACCTAACCTTTGATATTGGCAAAGAGTTGATTGTGATTAAGACAAGTTTTGAGATCAAAACTTCATCAAACAAAAGGTATGGGTACATTTTCCTTGTGAGAAAAATATCATTGGATTGGATGTTGTGAATGCTAAGTTGAAGTGAAAAGGTTGTTACTAGAAACCTTGTTTGATAAGCATTGTTGGAAATATTGAGTGAGCCTTCATGTGCATGATTAAGGGTTTGTGAAATATCATGAGTATCATTGTTATGTGAACTATCTTGAACTAAGTTTTGTGAAAGATCATGAGTATCATTGTTATGTGAGGTTTGTTTGATAAGCATTGTTGAAAAAGCTTTCATGAGTGATTGGTTGAGTGGAGTTGATTGAGCTTAGTTGATTGGAAGTGTTGGAGTGATAGTTCAAGTTCTATGAAAGAAATTGTTCTTTATTTTTGGAATGAATTGAAGGAAAGATTGGAAGTGATTAAGCATTGTTGTGAATGAAACATATTGAGTCTCTAACAATTCTCTATATGTTTCTATTATATATAAAAAAAAAATATTGAAAGTGATTGAGCATTATTGTGAGTATGAAGAATACTGAGTCTCTAACCATTCTCTATATGTTTCTGTGAGATTAAACAAGAATCTATGTGAAGCTTGTTTGTGTGATTGAAGAAGTTTTTTGTGATAAGATTGAATAAGATTTTGTGAAAGCTTGTGAGATGATTTGAGTAATTCCTAGAGTGGACTTAAGGACAGATTGTGAGATTTTATGGAAGCTTACAGTCAAATTGAGGCAATTTCTACTGAGGACTTGTTGAGTATATTTGAAGCAAGCCTTGGTGAAGACTTGATGAGAAGATTGGACAAGTTCTAGTGAGGACTTGTTGAGCAGATTTAAGGTAAGTCTTGGTAAATACTTGAGAGCAGTTTGAGCAAGTTCTAGAGAGGACTTGTGGACATATTTGAGGCAAATCTTTGAGAATACTTGAAGAGTTAACTTGATTGATTGATTTGTTCAAGCTTTGTGTTAAGGCTTGAGGCAGATATAGCAGATTTGATTTGTGATTGGATCAAGCTTTGTGTTAAGGCTTGAGGACATATTTGAGGGTAGATTTTGGTGCAGATTTGAGGATAAGTTTGTGCTAGACCAGAGATACAGATTGAACAGATTTGTACTAGATTGAGGGACTATGTTTAGTGCAAATTAGATACATAGATTGAGCAGATTTGTGCTAGACCGAAGGACTATGTTTAGTGCAGATCAGAGACAAATATTGAGCAGATTTGTGCTAGACTAAAGGATTGTGTTTAGTGCAAATTTGAGACAGAGTTGAGAGTAAGCTTTGGAGGTGACAGAGCATAGGACAATAGTATCCAATGGATAGAGTTACATAAGCCAGGGTAGTGAGGACATGTCTTCTAAGTGAGGATAGAATTCTTAAGTGGAGAGAGATCTACAAGCTAGTGTAGCAGAGGTAGTAGTCTTCTAGAGGATCACCAGCTAGAGTAGAGGAGAAAGGAGTTCTCCTATGGATAGAGATGCACAAATTAGCTGAGGGAATTAGTGTCTCCTATGGATAGAGATCCATAAACTTGATTAGGGGATTGGTGTCTCCTTTGGACAGAGATCCATAAACATTGTAATAGGGAAAGGATTCCCAAGAGATTCGTTGAGAAAATTTTAGTCAAAGATAGTAGCCCACATTGGATGAACCACGTTAAATTGGTGTTTCTATTATGTGTGGTGATTTGTGTATTGCTTTAAATACTGCTATTGATATTGCCATTAATATATTACATAATATTATTTGGGAAAGAAAAGTAAAAAGTGATCTTATACTGTTCACCCCCCTTCTCAGTATAAGATTGTGTTCTTCAATTGGTATTAGAGCGGGTTCATTCGAAATATTTTAACAACTTGAAGGAAAATATTACAAGAACATAGATGTATTCTCATAGTAGATCTTCAAGGAATTTAGCACCATTGTTCAATGGAAATAATAATATACTTTGGAGTACAATAATGAAGTTTCATCTAATGGAACTTGGAAATGAAATATGGGAAGCAGTTGAGAATGGATACACACCACCAACAACTCCACCTACAGACAAAGATGATAAGCTTCTACATCATTACAATTCAAAAGCAATTAATGCAATTCAAAAGTGCTTGCATGAAATAGAGTTTATAAAGGTTATGCATTGCACACCAGCAAAGGAATTTTGGGATAAGTTGCAAGGCATATATGAAAGAGATAAAAAGGTCAAAGGGGTAAAGTTGCAAAATTACAAGAGAATATTTGAAGACCTAAAAATGAAGGATGAGAAAAACATTGTTGCATATCTACTTCGTGCGGACGAAGTTGTTAACTCCATGCAAGGACTTGGGCTCAAATTTGAAGAATCTGATGTTTGTGATAATATTTTAAGGTCACTCCCAAAAAGGTTTAGTGAAAATATTTCAACTATAGAAGACTAAAAATATATTGATCTGTTGACAACGGATGAATTACATGGTATTTTAACAGGTTTTAAGATTAGAATAAAAAAGGAACCTATTCCCCAAAAAGAAGCAACCTTAAAATCTACTAAGAAGAAAAAGGGTAAGAAGTCAGATTCAAGCAATGAATTATCCAGTGATGAAGAAGCAAATTATGGCAGAAGGAACAAGGACCCAATAAATTATAAAGGTACAAAATCAGTTAGATGTTTTCTATGGTCATTATGCATCTGATTTTCCAGTAGGTTGGAAATAGCAATGATGAAGAAAAATAGGATCATAAGAATAGGGAAACAGGTAAATACAAGTACCAAAATAAAAGCAAGGATGGACAAGGTACACAAGGAAATAAATTTTTCCAAAGGTATAAGAAGAGTTTATATGCATACAAGGCAGGTAAGATCTCAAGTTATGGTGATTAAAGTTCCTCAAATAATGATAAAGATGAAATTCTATTTTTGGAAAAAGAAAAAGAAGTGGTTAGGAAAAGATCACCAATAATCCTCAAGTGTTTTAGATGTGGTAACTTTGGTCATCTTGAATATAGTTGTACAATGAATGGATTTAGTTTCAGTGATGATGAATATGAAGATACACTTGAAGGACCATAAGAGAATCTACTCTTGGCATTAGAGGAAGAAGGAGGTGATCCTATAGAAGACAAGTCATAAATAAATGAAGACGATCCCAAAGGCAAACAAATAGAGAAATAATCAGAGAAAGGAGAAGTTGATCTTGAGGGTGAGCTTATTCATGCCCTTGATGCATTAAGAGAGGTAAGAAAGCAAAACTCAAAACTCAAGCTTAAATTTCAAGAATGTGATGAAGAGAAATGAAAGCTTATAGAGGATCTAACCAACTCAATAGCTAAGACACTAAGATTCAAAGAGAAGTTAGAAGCAAATATTTTAGAAAGTGAAAGGTTAGAGCATGAGGTACCTTCACTAAGGAAGGAAGTAAAAGAGTCTAAGGACAAGTTACAAGGTTTGGGAGAAGCTCAAAGAACTTGGATAAGATTATCAAGGTACGAAAATCTTCGTCAAACAAAACAAAACTTGGTTTTGAACAGGTTCAAAAGAAATAAGAAGAGGAGTCAATCTCAAGATTCAAATAAGAAGAAGCTTCAGAAGAAGAGAGTGTAAGAGAAAGTGAGACTTCTGAGGATGAGTTGGATAATAGAAAGTTCAATAAGAAAAGAAACAATGGACAAACGAGGAACAGATGGAATAGGATCCAACACAGTATAGAAGAGACTAAGAGACCAATGAGGTCAAGGCAAGGTAGTTTCAATGGACGATACTTCTCATGTCACAGTTTTGGGCATAAGGCTACACAGTGAAAGACACATGAAAGACAAGAATATGAAAATTTCATAAACAAACAACTTTTTCAAGGGTATTGCTACTCTTGTAATCAGTTTGGTCACAAGGCAATAAATTGTAGGGTTGATAACAGGAGTGGATATGGCTTCACCAGGAGAAACCTCAAGATATTTGCACCTTCAAGGAATCACAACATTAAGTGCTATAAGTGCAATAATGTTGGGAACATAGCTAAGTGGTGTAGAGAAAAACTTCCAAAGACAAGCAAGAACAGGAATAGTCAGAGAAATCAAAAGGATCAATTGAGGAAGAAGGTGGACAAAGGTAAAGATCAGTGTATTCTGGGAGTAGAGATACTCTCACCCCAAAATTAATCACCTCAAGAGGAGGTGGGGGAGGGGCTAATCTAAGAGTCTCATTCTTAGCCCTGAGCCCCAAAGGTGACCCTTTGCCATTGATGTCAAAGAGGGAGAGATTTGAGTTAGGGGGAGATATTTGAGTTAGGGGAGAGAGATTTGAGTTAGGGTGAGAGCATTCAGTTAGGGGAAGCAGTTTATAAGGGGGAGCAAAGCAAAAAGAGGTAAAAGAAATGGTAAAAGGAAAATGGGTTGCCATCAATGACAAAGGGGGATATTTTTTGAAATATGAGCAAATTTTGTTGTTATTGATGTCAAGGAAGATAAGGACCAAGTTTATTTTCATCCAGGTGTTTATGTCTGAGTTTTGATAAGCAAGGTTGATGTTCGAGTTTCATTAATATCCTCTGGTGGTTTTTCCAAAAAGGTAAAGAAGAAGGTTTAGTATTATCCAGGTTTGGTTTATGAAAAAATAAATGCAAGGAGTTGTCGCATTATAAAGCGTCTAAAAAATCCATATGGCAGATTGAGTGGTTAAAGGTTTAATTATTTAATTTTAAATAATTTAATCTTAAGGTTAAAATTTAAAATTAAATAATAATTATTTAAAGGACCTAAGTTTTTAAATTATAAATTTGAATTTTAAAAATTCGAATGTCCTCACCGACGTTGGAGAAAAAGCATTGAAATGCATATAAATAATGCCAAAAATATTTGGCATTAATCATCCTTTTGAATCGAAGTTTATGCAAAGAGTTTGTACGCCATAAGAAAGGATTCATCTGTGTTATAATTTTTTGGGCACAGCAGAAAGGACAAGCACTAGTGGAGCATAGAAATTATTTTGAAGTATCATGTAGCTCAGTTGGTAGCCGAGGGCTGCGATAAGGCAGGCGTTCAAGGAACGCTAGGCCAGAGTTCGAATCGTGGGCATGTCATTTTACTAAAGAGCAAGGTGTTTTGTTTACGCGTCATAAAAGGGAAGAAGATAAAGGTATCGGGGTGTACCTTTTAGCTCACGTGAGGGCACGTAGCCCAAGCGACGGACGCTTAAGAGCTAAGGCACTTGGTGGAGGAAAGGTGAGAGTTCGAAACCTGCCGAGGATATTTTGCTAAGAAAAAAGGTATGCAAATTGGTTTGTAATTTTTATTAAGGTTTTTGCTAGGTGGAATTTGTGTAACGTGCGCTAGGGGATTATATTTAGTGTTAAGGTGATTGGCAAGGAAATAAAGAAGGAGATATAAGGTTTTGGTTAAGTTAAAAAATAAATTATCCTTTTAGGAGTAATAAGGGGATAAGAGGAGTTATATTTTATTTTAAATATAAAGGTGTTAAATAATTAAGAGGAGTAATAAGGTGATTAATGAAAAGTTATTGTTGAAGTGATTTACTTGGTTTTTGCTAATCTTTTAAAGTGTGGAGTTTATAAGGTATAATTGAGATCTTATGCTATGTTGGTGAAATATTTTGAGGAATCATTTAAGTGAATTTTTGAGTTATGATTTTGTTACCTAACCTTTGAGATTGACAAAGAGTTGATTGTGATTGAGATAGGTTTTGAGGTCAAAACTTCATCAAAAAAAAGGTATGGGTACATATTCCTTGTGAGAAAAATATCATTGGATTGGATGTTGTGAATGCTAAATTTGAGTGAAAATATTGTTACTAGAAACCTTGTTTGATAAGAATTGTTGGAAATATTGAGTGAGCCTTCATATGCATGATTAAGGGCTTGTGAAAGATCATGAGTATCATTGTTATGTGAGGTTTGTTTGATAAGCATTGCTTAATAAGCTTTCATGAGTGATTGGTTGAGTGGAGTTGATTGAGCTTAGTTTATTGGAAGTGTTGGAGTGATAGTTCAAGTTTTGTGAAACAAATTGTTCTTTATTTTTGGAATGAATTGAAGGAAATATTAGAAGTGATTAAGCATTGTTGTGAGTGAAACATATTGAGTTTCTAACAATTCTCTATATATTTTTATGGTAAAAACAAGAGAGAGATTGAAAGTGGTTGAGCATTGTTGTGAGTATGAAGCATATTGAGTCTCTAACCATTATCTATATGTTTCTGTGAGATTAAACAATAATCTGTGTGAAGCTTTTTTGTGTGATTGAAGAAGTTTTCTGTGATAGATTGAATAAATTTTTTGTGAAAGCTTGTGAGCTGATTTGAGTAAGTCCTAGAGTGGACTTAAGGACATATTTGTGTGAGCTTTTATGGAATCTTACAATCATATTGAGGCAAGTTCTAGTGAGGACTTGTTGAGCATATTTGAAGCAAGTCTTGGTGAAGACTTGTTGAGCAGATTGGACAAGTTCTAGTGAGGACTTGTTGAGCAAATTTGAGGTAAGTCTTGGTAAAGACTTGAGAGCAGTTTGAGCAAGTTCTAGAGAGGACTTGTGGACATATTTGAGGCAAGTCTTTGAGAATACTTGAAGAGTTGAGTTGATTGATTGATTTGTTTAAGCTTTGTGTGAATACTTTGGGCAGATCTAGCAGAGTCGATTTGTGATTGGATCAAGAATTGTGTTAAGGCTTGAGGATAGATTTGAGGATAAAGTTTGGTGTAAATTTAAGGACAAGTTTGTGCCAGACCAAAGACACAGATTGAGCATATTTGTGCTAGACCGAGGGACTGTGTTTGGTGCAGATCAAAGATAGATATTGAGCAAATTTATGCTAGATTGAAGTATTATGTTTAGTGCAGATAAAAGACAAAGATTGAGAAGATTTGTGCTAGACCGAAGGACTATGTTTAGTACAGATCAGAGATAGATATTGAACAGATTTGTGCTAGACCGAAGGACTGTGTTTAGTGTAGATTTGAGATAGAGATAAGAGCAAGCTTTGGGGTGACAGAACCGAGGATAGTAGTCTCAAGTGGATAAAGTTCCATAAGCTAGGGTAGTGATGACAGGTATTCTAAGTGAGGATAGGAGTCTTCAGTGGAGTGAGATCCATAAGCCAGTGCAGTGGAGGCAGTAGTATTCTAGAGGATCACCAACCAGAGCAGAGGAGAAAGGAGTTCTCCTATGGATAGATATTCATGAATCAGTTGAGGGGATTGGTGTCTCCTGTGGATAGAGATCCACGAACTTGATTAGGGGATTGGTGTCTCTTTTTGACAGAGGTCCATAAATATTATAATAGGGAAAGGATTCCCAAGATATTTTTTGAGAAAATTTTAGTGAAATGTTTTCTCCGTGGAGTAGCCCACATTAGGTGAACCATGTTAATTTGGTGTCTTTATTGTGTGTGGTGATTTGTGTATTGCTTTAATTATTGCTATTGATATTGTCATTGATATTTACATAATATTGTTTGGGAAAGAAAAGTAAAAAGTGGTCTTATATTGTTCACCCCCCTCTTAGTATAAGCTTGTGTTCTTCACCAATAATAGATGATAGAAGTCCTCATGACAGGTATGTGAATCTGATAATACTTTTGTGTAGGTACCTACAAGTTGTTCATTAGAGCTATTGTATGGGTCCTTAAGCATTGGCATAATAATAAAGAATAAGCAAAAATATCATATTTTATGAGAGACATTAACGATGTACTTATAAATGAGTTAATAAGAAGGTATTCACACCATTCCAGAGTAGTTAACGACCAAAGATATCACTAGAAGTCGATAACCTTGCTGAAATTGCCACCCACCACCCATGAGCCTATTAGGAGGAAGAAATAACTACCACAACAAAACACAAAGGAGGATAGAATATGATCATGCCATTGTGATCTCAACCACATAAGAAGTCACCAACTTGCCAAGGAAAAGTTATTAAAGGTAAGTTTTCTTCATGAAATATCGAGCTAAAGCTACTTGCTCTAGGAATCCCATCCAAAAGAAAGAATTACAGAAATAAGATTCTTATGCAGAGCTTAATTAAGTAAAAAAACTAAGAGCTTTTTCTATCTATCAAGACATTGATGTTAAGAGGATGGTAAGAATGTCGACAAAGGGAAACCTATGTCAAAAGTTGTTTGCAGATTTTAAACTCCCCATAGCATGAAGTAATGATAACATCACAAACTGGGTGAACAAAGGAATACAATCTCTCTAGTGGTATCTAAGCCAACCCTCATTACATTGATAAACATCAAAATCTTTCTGGTGATAATAGAAGGCTTAGTCATCAACAAGATTGCTACCTGCTCGACAACCCTGAATCTACCCTTCAATATGATGGGTAAGTTCAGGGTCCAAACCACCATCTTATAGAAATTGGAGTTTGCTTCGAGGTTGTTACAAAAATTATATAAGCAGCGTACCCATAAAACAAAACCCAAGAATTAGAAAAAAGGGATGGTATGGGGATTTAATGGTTGATAAGATTTCCAAAACATGTTGGGTCATAAGATGACTCCCCCTCCTCTCTTAAGGTTCATGGAAAAGGTATAAGGTATCAAGTAGGAGAGTTTGGACATACTTGCCAAATGAAAAGCCCCATGATCCCACTTGAAGGTAGTCTTGAAGCATCTAAAATTAAGCAAGGAGTGGGATGATCTATACTGAAACTCTAGTTAATATTCACGATAAGGAGACATGATTAGAGTTACACTTTTTTTAGGAATGTCATCTTGACAAGGGTTCCTTGCTCGTAGTGTAAATTTGAAAGCAATCATTCACCTTAGCTAGGGTCTCGTGACAAAGGAGTGCTACTGAAGTAACCAAGGACCCTAAAAGGAATTTCAAACCAAAGGTAATAACCTCTCCTATATGTTTTCCAAAACTTGTTCATTTTGTCATTTTTAGCTTCCAATTTTGACTTTGCACCCAAGGGCAAAGCAGTCAGTATGGTTTCACTCCTTTCAGTAGGTTAAAGAGCCCTAAGAGCTACCAAAAGTATAGGATTTTTTTTCCTACAACCTCTTTTTACTCAAAGAAGACATTAGGAAGGTTCTTCCCACCTTTAGTTAGAAGAAATGGACATGAAGAGAGAGAGAGAAGGACAAGTCCAAAGGCCATACTGATCGTTAGATCCTTCATGAATGATCGACGTTCATATTTCACCTAGGCCAACACCATTGAAGATATTAAGGCATGTGAGTCATTGATCTTTCATCCAACTATTTGTATGGTCATTTTGATAGAGTAGAGCACACAAAAAAGAAAAAGACCCCAATGAGATCCAAGGTCAAAAACATGACGATCAATTGAGAGCCCAAGGAAAAAGATGCTAGTGCCCAGTCAAAGTATGTTCCACCTCAGTCAAAGACATGTGGTATCCATACACACAAAAAAGAAAAAAATAACATTTAAGAGAACACCTACCATTGACCGCAAAGATTAAATTTAGTGGCCTAGCTTGTTTGATCCAATTGCATCCTAGTGCAACTGTCACCCACCATATGTGTGAGTCTACCCTATTGATTTGTGCTAGTCAGGAAGGCCATGTCTACTACATCAGCTACTAGAGCATTCCAAGAAAGACACAATGAATATTTAATGGCGCAACCATCCCCAACATAGCAACAACGAGACATGTTAGTGATGATTTGTCATCTAAAGGCCCAAAAGCTCGCAACATTGATGGCCCCAAATCTTGATACCTCAAACTTGTAGAAGGATTTTGACTACATAGCATAGGATAACTTATAGACCTTCTACACATAATTTCAAAGAAAAAGGACCCTCCTATAAATTTGCATTGTAAAGACATCGAGATTCGTTTGCTCATGCCTAGTATTTAGTCTTATAGGCTTTCCTTTCACCCACATCTTCTTTATTATAATAAGTGGAGCTTGAAACTTGAGTCATTATCTAAAGAGCATCAAACCTCTATAGGCCACATGCCTTGTAATCATTTTTAACATGTTAATGGAAGTCATGATTAATTTCACTCTATCCTCCTTCTTTGGCATATTTTCAATTCTTGGTTGTGCTACATTTAGTTGTGTTCATTCTAGCTATTAGATAGTGGATCCCATATTCATTTATGACCACTTGTTTCGGTCGAAAGAAGGAACTTTATTCTTGGTGCATCGCCCCCATAGCTTAAGTTTTAATTTTCTACAAAGTTTAATTTTCCTACACTTTTATTTTCATTGCAATTCCTTTTCCCTGCAAACCCGTCAACCTTAGCTCATGAAGGCCTTCGTGCATCAAGGATTCAGTTTGACATGGAGCCAACCTCGATTAAAAACCCTGAAGGCTACCCCATAGGTGGTCTTTCCGTTTACAACACTTCTTGTTGTTTCACTCTATGTCAGACGTGGATGTCCTTAACACATTGGGCTTTTTTCCCAACAAGTCGATGCATTATGAGACGACAATGCTAATCATACCATCTATTTTAAATACCTATAAATTTTTTTATAGCTAACCCTAGAGAAATCAATTAAAAAAACACTAATACCTCCAACTTCTTTGAAATTCTATTTATAAGCCAGACCATCTACTTTAAGTACCTACAAACTTCTTTTTCACTTTTTAGGTAACCTTAACCATAATATTTATCTTTGACATCCACTATTGTTTGATAACATGATTAACAATTAAAGTTGGAACCAATGAACATACATCCCATCATAATATTTTATCAAAATATAATTATTACTTTTTTTAATTAATAATACAAATATATAAATAACACTATGAACATACATCCCATTATAATATTTTATCAAAATATAATTATTAGTATTTTTAATTTATAATACAAATATATAAATAACACTTTCAAATTATAGATAAAAAAAATGATGACCAAATAATATTAGTTTAACCATTTAAATTTTTCGATCTTACAAAAAAGCCAAGATTTAAATCCTATAAAATGATACACATAATTACCAAGTTTTTGTAATACCCTTTATATATAACCTGGTACAATTTCATATAATCCATTAATATATATATATATATATATATATTTTTTTTTTTTTTTTTTTTTTTTTGCATAAAAAATTTCTATAATTTTAAAGTAGTCAATAATACCTCAACCGTTGATCTAGGTGTTGTAGGTGAGTTGGAGAGGAGAGGGCAATCCTCCAAAGGAGGTCCCAGATTCAAATCTCCACCCTATCAAAAAGCTGAATTGGGTATCTAAAATCCAATTGATAATGTTGGTGCGGGCAGGGTCGGGTGAACCCTCGGATGACTTTGACGATGTAGAACCCCCTGTTCATGGTCTCTCAGACCAAAGCGGCTTCGCAAGGGGTTTTTCGCTTTTTAAAAAAAAAAATACCTCAATCGTTTAAATATCGAACCCATATACTCCATTATCCAAAAAGTTAAATCGAAACAGTCCAACAAATATTCGACTGCTACAAACCAATCTATCTTTTAAAGTAAAACACCACCAAAATATTATTAATACAAAATAATGTAAAACGATTGAAACATCAACATTTCAGCCTACCCTTCACATGCATTTTTATAATTATCTTTTATAAAATATCTCAACATTCTAGATTCTAGCGACCATATCTCTTGCACTAATTTCGTTGGCAAGTCCAATACCAAACCTTTACTTTTTATCCATTAAAAAAAATCTTGAGGTTGAATTTACTAATATAATATAAAACAACCAAGCACCATGAATTTTGGACATTCTCCCATACATATCATAATGAAAATAATACAACAATAATTATGATATGACTGGGAATTCCAACTAACATTATGATGACAAAGTCAAAATGGGGCCAATATTCTCCAACAAGGATTGTATTTCATGAATATAAAACACCTTCTATAATTAATTTTCTAAGGTTATAATGCAAATATTACGAGCCTTATTATGGTGTGAATTTAAATTTAAACCTTTGTCCCAAAATTATCATGAAAAAGAAGACAAAAATGGGGTCAATGCTTAAGACATGTAGAGATTTGGAGGGACCAAAGGGGACAAAATTATCATGTAAGATGAAAGGGACATACAAAATCATGTACTTGTGCATGTGATTGAACAGTAGAAATGATGACTTTGCAAGAGAAAAAAATATTTATTGCATTGGGTCAATGCCCAAAAGGAGATGACAGTAAAGTAGTTGGATTGAATAGAGTCTTGGTTGTACAATTTTGTTGGCTCTTGGAGGTCAAAAAGGTACTTAATTAAAGGTAAAGGTAATAGTATGGTATGGATGTAGATGTAGATGTGGATGTGGTCCAAGACAAAATTTATGTGAAATTTTTTAGGCAAAAGATTGAAAGTACTTTGTACATAATGTTAAAACATTGTTATGAAAATCAATGATATTGACAGAGTAGTCTTCTGCATGCCTACTTTTGTTTTGTTTTGGAATGTCTCATGGTATCCAAAGAAAAAGAAAAGGGAAAGATTTGACTATACTGCTATTAGTTTTAGGAGTACAATTTTGGCATTGCATGGGTTGGCATAGTGAACAATCACACAGACACGTTTAAGAATTGAAAGATAGAGTTTGGTTAGTTTTAAAGTAGTAGTTTTTTTTTTAAATTGGTTATATGAAATTGAAATGATTAATTTTATTTTTTTTGGTTATTGTGAGAAACTCTTATGATCGATGTATAGAGTTGAGCAGTCTCTTGTAAAGCCGAGAGCTATACTTATCAATAGAGAATTTAACACAAAGTCACTACACACCCACCCCCTCACACATTCACCTACGCCATGGTTTAAACCTTGAACCTCCTGAAGAAGAGTCAAAGTCCGAACCGTTAAGCTGCGCCCTAGATGCAAATGGTTAATATTATATTATTATACAATTATATTATAATCATAAGAGATTACATATTATTTATATGTTATTTGATAAGATTTAAATTTGGATCTTTTCTTTCCATGTTAAAAAGTTTAACTAAATGAATTAATATTATTTGATGAAGTTTTTGTAAAGTTTATATTTATTAAATTTAAAATTATTTTCTATTTTATTAAATTAGGTCAACAAGTAAACATAAAGAGAAATGTAAAGATTTGTATTTGAAGTTAAAAAAAAATATCATTAGTTTTTTTTAAATAGATTATATAATATTTTATTTAATAAGTAAAGAAAATTAAGTTTATATATACGAGGAGTCTAAATTCTCTTTTACCTAGGTTTGAACTTGGGTCTTATAGATGAAAATCAAAGGACTTGTCACTAAGATATCTTTCATGGATCTTTTAAAATATTTTTCACTAAGTTTACACATGGGTTCCCTTGACTCTTCATATGTGTAAATTCGATTTTCTTTACTTATTAAATAAAATATTATATAATTTATTTAAAAAAACTAATGGTAATGTATAAACTCAATCCTCTCTTAACGAGGTTTGAACTTGAGTCTTCTAGATGAAAACCAAAGGACTTGCCACTAAGATATCTCTCATGGATCTTTTAAAATATTTTTCAATAAGTTTACACATTGGTTCCCTTTTACCAGGGTTTGAACTTGGATCTTTTGGATGAAAACCAAAAGACTTACCACTACAGAGTTTGAACTTGGATTTTTTGGATGAAAACCAAAAGACTTACCACTATTATATCTTTTATGAATCTTTTAAAATATTTTTCAATAAGATTACACAAGGTTTTTATGAGGGGTCTTGGTCCCCTCATACTAAGTGGGGTTTGAACTTTGGACCTCTCAAACAGAGGTTAAAGTCCTTACCACTAAAGTAAGCTTGAAGCTTTTAAAAGTCAAAGATTTTTTTTCAATGTAATTTTTTTTTGGAGGGGGGTTGGGGGGTTTACATAGGAGAGTTGGTCACAACCAAGTGCAGGGTTCAAACCACATGGGTTGTTTCCACCAAATCTATTTCACCTTGTTATTGTTGACCCGACGTGAAGGGGACCATTGGTCGCTCAAAATTTGTACAATCATCATCTATCTAACACACACTCAGAGGATTTAGCTCAAAATTTGTACAATCATCGTCTATCTGACACACACTCAGAGGATTTAGATCAGAGTACTACCTTTGCAAACAAGTTGCCCTCAAGGTTTGAACTTGGGTGTCTTCTTGATAAGTGTCTGGTCAAACAAACACTTACCAATCCACCTAAGAGAGCAATGATCATATAATGTTATTACAATATATATATTGTTTTTGATAAAATTTGAAGTTTGATCTTTTTCTTCTTAAAAATTAAAAATTTTAATCAACTGAATTAATGTCATTTGATTTAAGTTCTTACAAATTATTTATAATGATTATAAATTATATTTAATTTAATTAATTAATTTTTTTTTAATTTTAAGAATAACTAAATTTAAATCTTTATTAAATATAATACTCAAATGTATATAATAAATAATAATATGATAATTACTTAATATAAGTAAAATCTATTTTAATTTTATATAACCACTTAAATTAATTTTAAATTAAATATTTAAATAAAAAATATATATGAAAAGTGAGAAAATATATAATTATCTATTAATTAACGGATAGATGAAGTCCAAGTCTATGTAAATTGAGAAAACAAAAACGTAGCTTTTGTCATACCATAATATGAAAATTACTTCATATAATTAAAATTTATTTTAATTTTATATAATTATTTAAAATTAAATATTTAAATGAAAAACATATGAAAATAAAGAAAATGTATAATTATTTATTACTTAACGGATAGATGAAGTTCAAGCCTATGTATATTGGCGGAGAAAACAAAAACGTAGTTTTTATGATACAATAATATGATAACTACTTAATATAATTAAAATTTATTTTAATTTTATATAATTATTTAAATTAATTTAAAATTAAATATTTAAATAAAAAATATATGAAAAGAGAGAAAATATATAATTATCTATTACTTAACGGATAGTGGAAATTCAAGTCTATGTAAATTGGCGGAGAAAACAAAAACGTAGCTTTTATATACCATAATATGATAGTTATTTAAATAATTAAAATTTATTTTAATTTTATATAACTATTTAAATTAATTTAAAATTAAATATTTAAATAAAAAACATATGAAAAGAGAGAAAATATATAATTATCTATTAGTTGACGGATAGATGGAGTTCAAGGCTATGTAAATTGGCGGAGAAAACAAAAACGTTGAAAATTACAAACGAAACGAAAGGGAAGAATCTATCAAATACAAATTAAAATAAAATATTAAAATGTATGTTGGACTGTTTACTTTTCATTGTTCAGGTAGAATTTGTGGCAGTTTGATATTTTTAATTAAAATTTATTAATAATAATATTTTATAAGAAGTATTACTCAAAAAATAATATTTTATATATAATTAATATTTTTTAAATTTTTATTTATTTATTTATTGATTATTATATACTCACTCCTTCACACACTAGTCTAAGCAAGGTTTAAACTTTGAACCACTCGAAAAACAGTAAAGCCCAAACAATTATACTATCCCCTTTGAATTTTAAATTTTTATTTTAATTTAAATGATATATTATTTAAGAAGATGTTAAAATGGTTTATTATTTAAGATGTTCAACTAGTTTATAGACTTAAAGTCTAACGAACAGTTTGATAGGGTTTATATGAAATTTTGTACAACATTCGATCGTTTTTTTAGGGTTTCTTTGTAGAGTCGCTATTGTTTTGTGTTAGGGTTTTTACAAGTTTTCAATGTCTCCTAAGCTTGGCGGGCCAGTGAATGGTATTGGTTTCACGACGGAGAAGGCAAATGAAATTGGCTTTTTTTTTTTTTTTTTTTTTTTTTTTTGTGTGTGTGTGTGGAGTGTTTTAATTTTTTTTATTGATGGAGATTTATGATGTAAGTATATTTTACCTTTGATCGAGTTTGATAATGCTTATATATGGTTAGAATTTAAATCTTTTATCTTGGTTGGGTGTTTTGTGGATGCATTTTCAATGAAACCGCATTACAATCTCCTCGTGGGATTAAGTTCGAGTTGATTCAGAACCTCCTAAAAGGTTATTTCTTCTTTTGGTTTGTAAATAATGTTAATGCAAAACAAATTTATGAGTACGAGTCATGGCACATGAAAAGCTCTTTGTTGGTCTTTTCTCCATGGACCCAAGATTTTACAGTTTTAGAGGAAAAAACATCTAAGATTTTTGTTTGGGTAGAGTTCCTTGGTCTTCTCTTTTTCCTTTGGCCCTTTTTGAACTGCATTGCGATAGTTGTTTTAGGGCGTGTCTTACTAGTTAAATCCGATAAGTTTTTCAATGCTTGCCCATAGAAAAGGGTTTGTGTTGAGGTAGATCTATCCAAATACATCAAAAAAAGTTTATGTACATATAACTGGGGGAGGAGGAGACCATTATTTTGTAATAGGTGGTGTATATTAACCTACCAAATACCTACTTCAAATGTCAAGCAACAAAGCACAAGGTTAAGGATTGTCTATTTATATCTCACAATATGTGGCCGCCAACCCCCATGCCAACCACTATGGCTCCCCCTCAAGCCATAGAGGAAGGTTGGACTTTGATGGGAGGGCATAAAAGCATACAAACAACCAAAGATCAACACTCCAAATCAGCAACAAAGGCAACTGATATTTCAACCCCCTAACCTACAAAAATGAAACAAGCATCCAAGTGTAGGGCCACCAATGCCAGGAATGGTGATTTTTTAGACTTATCCTCCTTGCCAAAGATGCACCCCATCAACAACTAATTTGGATGCCACACTAGCAACTGAGGCAAACTCTCGTCCTCCTCCTTATCAAAGATATACCTCACCAACAACTAATTTGGGTACCATACTAGCCTCATACTCCTTCTCCCCTTACACGTGCTTGTCCCTCTCACAATCCCAGGCATGAAAAATAAGAAGGGGATATTTTTTAATCAAATAAATGATCCCATCTCTCCATTACTTAGCTGGGGAGATCTAGCTTTGACCTCAAGAATGCTAACAGTTTTAGGGCATTAGACCTTCTTGAATCTATGAAGGCAAGGACATTTGTTTATGAAAAAAGTGTATGATCTCTCTTGGGGTTTGTAGGTACCAAACACGCCTAGGAGACGCACATTTTATCTACAGTTTTCAGATCTAGATCTCTTGCATTTGTAGGAGTTGAAATCTAAAGAGTTTTTATAGTTTTTCAGTTTCTTAGTTAAAACTATTTTATTTTAGTTACAAGATTTCCTGTGTAAGCCCCAAATCCTTGTGTTAGATTCTGGGTGGTTCGTGGTTTGACATCTTGAGGTGTGTTTCCATACCACCTATATTTTTGTGATAAGTGTAACTAATATTCTTTTTAGTAATACAAGGCTCTTTTCAAAAAAAAAAGTCTAACAAATATAAATATCTGACTAATAAAGAGTTTATCAAAATTTAATTTTCATTGATATCATGATAATCCTATTTGTAGTAATATTGTTATGTAATTTGTGAAAATACGTCAAATAAAGAGCTTATCAAAATTTAATTTCCATTGATATCATGGCAATACCATTTGTAGTAATACTACTATCTAATTTATTAAAATAATACTTTTTTATTGGTTGGAGGAAGGGATTTTAAAAGGGTCCCCGAACCTTTTACAAAGTGAGAAAGCCCTCGGAGAGAGCCATCACTAAAAACAAAAGAGAAAAGAAAATAGGGATCCTACTTAAGGGGACCTCAATGAAAACTGAAGCACAAAGGAGGCACCAAGACGAGGAAGTCTCGACAAGAAAAAAATTTAAAAAGAAAATTCCCGTCTAAGCAAGGGAATCTCGCTCAAACAAGATTTTTTTTTAATTTTTTCCCTCCCCGAGGGAGTCTCCCCAAGCTCCATCATCCCATAGAAACCAGTCAGGACCTCTCCAATCCCAATCCCGCTCCCAAAGTTGTCGCACAACTTAAAAGAAAACTTTTGTGCGTCCACTTCTTACATCAATTCAAGGAAATCTAGGAAGGACTTCTCTAGAGCCAAAGGTAAATAATCACGTTGAAAAATAGAGACAGGATGCACACCTCTGTTGGAAGATAGGGGCCCTCCTACCTTTGGTGGTACTCCTAAGAGATTGAGAATCAATGATGTATGCGTCGACAGGAGAAGCTCTCCCAGGAAGGAAAGCTTCTACCCCTGAGAAGACAAGGGGATCCTCCTACCCCTGAGAAAACTCTCTCTCTCTCTCTATATATATATATATTAATGGTTATATGTGGCTTCTATTGGGGTCACTCCCATAAAAATATCAAATTATTAAATTTGTTGTAGCATACCTTTTTATCATATTTTTTCTCTTAAATATATTCTTCAACTTCCTCGAAGTGTTATGTTTCCACAATCAACTCCTTGACATCATTTTGATTAAGACATAAAATCTCACTTGGCCAGTTGCCTTCTAAAATTTGAATTTCATTGAAATGAAGATCAACACCATAATTCGTTAATTTATTTGCTACTTGATTTCCTTCTTTATAAAGATGCTCACACTGTCAAGAAATTACCTCTAGTAATAGATGATGAACATCAACAATAATATTATTTTTTATCCAGTCTTCACATTCATTTTTGTTAATAGCATTGATGATAATTTGTGAGTTTCCCTCAATTGAAATATCCATCATTTTTCTACTACAATTTTAATCCTTGTAAGAAGTGCCCTAGCCTTTGCATAGTTGTTAGTTGAAGTTCCATATGATTTTGAATAGTAAGGAATATTTTGCCTTCACTATTTCTAAAAACACCACCTCCACCGGTTTTTCCTGGATTTCCTTTAGAAGCACCATCAAAATTATTTTTTATAAACCCAATTTCTGGACATTTACATTTTACCATAGATTGAAGTAGATCCTTTGTTTTAATTTCGTTGTTGCATATGACTCTTCCATGTATGTTCAACTGAGAAGACAATATTTGGTCCCTATGTAACCAATTGTTTTAAAATCCAATTAAAATTCATATGTTTAGAATACTTTAAATATATAATATAAAAAAATTATATATAAAATTTTTATAGTTTTTTTTTGAAGTTTTATATGAGTTTAAATAGGGAAGAAAATTTTGCGTAATTACTTTGTAAACATCACCTCTTATAGCTTTTCTAAGATTTCTTTTTAAAGCACCGTTAAACTTAATTATGATGAACCCAACTTTTGGATATTTTTATTTTATCATGGATTGACATAAATTGTTTACATTAATTCCATTGTTGCAAATTATCTTTATATGCAAATTCAAAACCAATAACCAAGAGGTTAGCTCATCTTTCTGCATACTAGAAACTTTCCATCATGAGCCCCATGCTTGTAAACTATCTATATATAAAGCAATAATACAATTCTAGACTTGGATGTAATTTTGAGATTTATTTTTGAAAATTCTCTTGTTCCTTTTAGGCCGCGACTTTGAACAACAAATGATAAGACAAATCCTCCACATAATGCTTAATACTTTAGCTTTGAGATGATTAATCCGATATTTCATCAACTCTTTCAATGTTGATTGAGCAAACTAGTATATTTTTATTTTTTGAAAAATAACCTCAAATATTGTAAGTAAAGAGATAATGAAAATGTAGATGATTTAATGTTTCTATCTTCTTCTCACACAAGACATGTCTATAAGATAATGTTAACCTCTTGCAAATTATCATCCATATAAATTTTGCTTTAGACTACTACCTAAGGAATGATAAGGCCTTAGGCAGGCTCTTAAATGATCAAATATTATTTTCATAGATTTTAACCCAATTCATCCTTTTGGTAAAAAAAGGGTAAATAGAACACTTGAAGCATCTATTGAAGCTCATCCATTACTTGTTTGAGGTCTTCTACCTAAACCAAATTGCTAATAGATATATAAGATTTAAAATTGTTGCTTATATTAATATATGTTTTGGCTTTTGAACCTCTATAAGCTAAAGAGACCTAAGCTAATAGTTGTCATTTTGGATGAAAGATAAGAGGATAAAGATTCAACCACACATTAGATAAAAAAATATAGAATCTCCTCGTTAATTGATCACCTAATATGTTTCTTGATCAATTAATAAAAAAAAAGGCATTAGAAAATTGAATCATATTTTGGAGCTTATCTGTTGCTTATTTTAGGTCCTCTCCTTAAAATAATTTGCTAGTAGAAATCGAAGATATGGAATTTTTGCTCATATCAATATTATTTTTTACTTTTGAACCTCTATAATACAAAGAAGCTTGATCCATTGGTTATCATTTTGGATTAAAAATAAGAGTATAAGGATTAAACTAAACATTGGACCAAAAATGTGTACAATCCCCCTCACTAACTAACCACCAACTATATGCTTCTTGATAAAATGCAAACTCTCTAATATAAAGCTTCATGTTGTTCAACCCCTAGGCAAGGTGTTTCCTTATCAAGAATAATACATCCCTAGAGTCTATATATTTTTGTAAAATATTTTTGCCCAATTATTTTTTTCTCTTTGCATAATCTCTAAAAAATAATTATTATTCCTAAGCCAAACTTAAAAGCATACAAATTTGAAAACCTATGCCTCCAATATTATCTCCTCTACAACCTTGTCCTATTTGTAAAGAACATTAAATTTTTCCTTACATTCTTTCTAAAAGAAATATCTTTGATTTTTATCAAATTCAAATGCTATACTTGTTGACAATCTTGATATTATGTAGAGAGATTGTAATTTAACCTTTATAAGTTGTAATCTTCCATCCATGGTTAAGAACTTACCTTTCTAACTTACCAAACAAGATTTTGTTCTATTCAAAATGTCTAAAAGATCCTTTTTGTTTAACTAGGCAAGGAAATACCTAGATGTGTTGATGGAAAATTTTCAACTTTAAACCGTAAAACCTTTGCAATAGTTTATTGTAATATAACATTGTGTTAATGAAAACATCTTTATTTTTTCATATTAATCATCTATCTAACAATATTCTCATAACATGGTAGCATTAATTTAAATCCCATAGCTTTTTTAACTAAAGGATGATCTAAAAGAAAATTTGTTGTCAACTAGTTGAATATGATATTCAAAGGGAGCATTCATTGCAATCCCAATAGATTTGATTTTGCCTTCCACTTTTTCCTTTGAAAGAGCTTTTCCTAGTAACTCAATAAGAATAATGAAAAACAAGGAGATAATGGATCACCTTAATAGATCCCATGAGATAATTCAAAGTATCCAATAAGGGATTCATTAATCAAATTGTAATATTTTGGAATGTTGGAACAATGTCTAATTTATTATCAAATGGCATAAGCTCAATCAATTAAATTCCTCAAATTTCAAGGAGAACTAGGTTTGAATCTTGCCAAGTGATACCTGCATAATTGTCAAGTTATTGTAATATATATATATATATATATATATATATATATATATATTACTAGGATATATGGGATTGAAACGGGTCCCACCCATATCGCATCATGATACCTAGTAAAACTAGGTGTAAACAAAGAAAATGACAAGGTTTAATAGATTTTTCTATATGATATTCAATGAAAATTTTGTGTTGATCAAGATTGTTATGAATAGAGTATGTATGACCTCCTTACAATGATCATTAAGGATTTGCTTACAATGAAGAAAACCACCTTGTTCTTTCGAGATAGAATATTCAAGAATGCTCTTTAATCTATTTGTCAAATTCTAAAATTATTTTAGAAGTTTTGTTATAAAGGCTTATTAAAAAATTATCAAAATAGTGTCATGTATTTCTTGGAAACTAGCACCATAAAGGTGGCATTGACCTCACTTACTATAGTATTATTCATTTTAGCCTCTTCAACTATAGTCAAAATATTACTCTTCAATGTATACTAGAACTTTTAAAATAAATTTAAAAAAAATCATTGGTCCAAGCACCTTATGAAGGTGGAAACAAAAGACTGTATCTTGCAACTCCTTTATTGATATATTCCTCATCAAGATTTTGCTTTATTTTGTATGATAATTGATGAAATATTTTGTAAAACCTTACCCCAAGCCTCCTTATCATGCTCAAATTATGATAGAATATATATAAAATAATTGATTGTTTTCTTTCCAATATATTATTCTTCCTTGATACTTCCTCTATCTAGATTTAAAATATTTTTATCCAACGAAAAGTTAAATTATTTTTACAATATCATGAAAATATTTGGTATTTTTATCATCATTATTAAGACATATCTCCTTGTATTTTTAGGCCCAATATGGCTCTTAAGTTATCTATACCTAGATTAATATGCAATACCTTCATTTATCCCTAGATTTATATTGGAAAGTTACTATTTTGGAGCAAATATATTTATGATTTCAATTTTTATTTTCTTCTCTATTGTATAAAAGACTAATAATGCAGTTACTTTTTGCTTCTAACAATTTCCTATCCTATTTTTTACCGTCTCATACCATTGAAATGCCTCCTAAATCTCCCATAGTAGAGATCGCTAAACAATCTTCCATCTTCCAAATGTTTTGAATGCATCCTCTGATTCCTTACTACATATTTTTATTTCCTATATTAAAATACATTTAGGGATTAACAACTTATTAACTTGATAAATCTTTGTTCTTTGGACCATATTCATATCTTGAATATTCTAAGATATTATCTTCATCATCATTTTTAATTCTTCTTTGTGGGCTTAACCCCATTTTTTTTTTCAATTGGTTATATGGGATTGAAACGGGCCCCACCCATATTACATCATCACCACATAGTGGTATTAAAACAAATATTAGATATTATCCATGTATCACTTGGCAATATTTGAACCTTGATCTTCTCCTTAAATGTTGAGGAATCTAATCGGTTGAGCTAATGCCACTTGATTAACCCCACTTCTTATTACACAAGTGTGACATTTGTATTTGGCTTCTCAAATCAATATTCCTATGGGTTTTCTTTCTCTTTGTTTATGCTTTGAGGGTCTTCCTCCTCTCTTTCCATTCTCATCAATGCTATCATACTCATCAATATCTTCCAATTTTCTAATATATTCATGTTTTGACTTATTATATATAGTTTATCTTGCCCTAGAGAATATGAAATGGAAGGGATAATCTTGAAAATGCATTTTTTTATGCTTCCCTAAGAACCTAACATGCAAGGGTAAACCTACACATCAATTATTTTTTTATGCTACCCACAAAACCATAAAATGTAATGGGTGTCCTCTATACTATTTTCTTTATTATGATGCCTTAAAAGACCTAAAGTGCACGTGAAAAACTCTATACTAGCTCCATTTTTATTGTAATGATATGATTTTCTACTATTTGAGAAAAAATAGATATGATTTACATAGATCAAACTTAATGTCTTTCACATTCTTTACTTTAAATTTTGAGTCCATATGTCTGTAGTTTTAATTACTTTTGAATTTGAACTTGGACATTACAAATCCTTATTTTGTGCATCCTTCTTAATTTCTTTAAGCATTTGCTTCAAGAACTATGATGGCCTGTACCATATGATGACGTAGAGGGCCTTTATTTACCACTTTTTAAGGAGTACAATAATCCTTGATCTTATGCATATGCTAATGTATAACCCCCTTGCTTCAAGTTTGATTTTATCTTGACTAGAGCTTTTGATCTATTTTTCGATTATTTTCACTTTTCAATTTCTTGTCATGTTTTAAGTTTCATTGGATTTCTATCATTGAATGCAATATTTCATAGTTCATCATTGAACCCATTTTCTTGATTCAAATTTAACCATAATGAATTTTGACAAAGATTTTGAAATATTCATGGCAACACATTTCTACATATACGTAGCTTGCTTTCGCTCCTTAGAAGTCAATACCTCATGGATGAACTCCCTTAACATATTACCATTATTCTTTAGATTCTTCTTGTTGATAAGATTTGGAAGTCCAAAAACCCTAACCCATATCAAAAGCCTTTCAAGAGTTTGTCTTAAAAACCCCACTTTATGGTCTTATACACAAGTCATCTCTCTCCCTAAGCCTTTGTTTACCACATATTGTTTTATCCTTAACTTTAACTTTTGGACTATAGAAGACGAGGAAACAAATCCTTTAAAAAAGAAGTCATTGAGTAATGTGAACTCAATACCCATTTCCATTCAATTCACTTTTCAATGTTAAAATAAGTTGAGTTATACATATCTAACTTATACATTAACTTTATGTTTTTAAGAACCATTATATCATGTTTGGTTATCTCATCTTTGATAATCACTTCTAGTGAAATATCTATCATCTATATATGGAATATTATAGATTTATTCTTCCTCTTTTTCCTAACTAGGGTGTCCTTACTTCTAGTTAGGGCTTCCATGAATAATTTTCCTTCCTTATTACTTGGTATTTCCTTATGAGAATCTTTTATTCTTTGAATTTCTTCATAGATCTAGAGTAAGAAATTTAAACATTGAAACTTATTCCTTGCTCACACTCACTCTTATTCTCTTAAAGGTCAACCATTTATTAATAAAACATGATTTCAATGTTTATATCGTATATCTAATCCTCTTTTCTAATTTTTCAATTAATGGATAAAAATATTTGTTCTCATTTCACTGTTAATCAAGTTAGTTTATCTTGATTATTAATAGTTGTACTTTTGATTCTAAAGAAAAATACTTAAAAAGATATTATAGAGCCAACATTAGTTTATCCTAATAAGTAGTACTTGATACTTTTGATTCCAAAGTAAGTACTTACAACTTTGTGGAGTTGTTAGTTTATCTTCATTATTAGTACTTTATATTTTTTATTCCAAATAAAAGCACTTAAGGAATTTTATGAATTCATCACTATAACATCTTCCTTGTCCTTTTGAGTTTGTTTTAAGATTAAAAAGTTATTTGAATATATTTTTTTAAATAATCAAATAATTGTGTTATAAAATTTTATTCTCATTAACAAAAATTATTCACTATTATGAAAAAATATCAAATCATTCATTCACAACTAATTATCCATAATAACAATCCACACAATGAGACAAAGATAAACACCCTTAGGGTAGGCCAACACCAATAATACTCTTTAAGAAATGAATAACTCCACAAGATCTCCCAAGATGAAAGCCCCACTTATAGAGGGTAAAGTCTTGTAAGCCACTTTGTGGGAAAAAATATTACAAGTATACTTCATATGTTTGACGATTACGATGACAATATCCCTTCTTTATATACCCATAATTTAATTCTACTTTTTGGAGCCAACTACTAAATCGTCATCCCACTCATTATTAAAAGATAATAACATAATCAACCTTGGGTTATGTGTGGACCCTGCCAACCATTCATAATGACCTTATACGACATAATATCATATCTTGATATACCCATTCCCTGAAACCATAGAATTCTACCCTCCTTACAAATGTTTCATCCTCAAAACATGAGAAGAAACTAAATAATATGATCTTCTAAGCAATGTTGACAATTGGTACCAATATTGAACATCCATCTCTCCAAGTGAAATCTTGATTGGCGGTGGTCTTGGATGATATAAAGTTGTCACTATATCACTTGAATATCAAAAACTATTTTTTTGGATCTATGCGTTTTTTGCTCTATTTTGATATTTCGAACAACTGGTCCCATTATTCCCTAATGTTGCTATACCACTTTGAAATCCAAAATCACAATGCATTTTCTGTCAAACACTATTATACTTGATGCCTTTCTAACTTGATGTAGATCCATAGTAATATTGATGCCTTAATCCATATCTCCAAGATTGTTGTAGCTCATGGTGGTATGGGTGGCGATATGCTTCAACCTTAATCCAACGTTCTATTCCTTTGATTCTTCAATATTTTGTTTTGCTATTTTAAATTCTTCCTCATGCTTTGCTCTCTTGTGTCCTTCTTTTGGTGTGTCCTTGTGTGCTTCTAAATGATTTTCCTTGGGCTTTACTATTGCTTCTTTTATGGAATTTGTTGTTGTTGCTACTATAGATTTAATTTTTGATTCTTCTATTGATTCCTTAACTTGTTTTTCTACCATAATTGCTTTTTGCTTATCCTTGGATCCTTGCTTCTTAAATTGAGAAATATCCTACAACGTTATCTTACTTTCCATATACGATAACTTTATAAACTTCTATTGCACATTAATGTTAATAGTACCCAAATAATATAAGCAAGGATGGCCTAGAATATTATCCACTTTATCTATCTCAATAGCATGAAAATTTAAATGTAAAACATATTTATTCATGACGATATTTAGATCTAAACTCGGATTGAGCTGAAATTTTGAGGGTAGATGCCTGAAAAACCCTAGAATGTCTCCACCAATTTTCATATCATTTGGAGAAACATAGATCCTAGCGCATCCCTATGTGTGAACGATATATTTGGCAAGCGGCTATGCAAGGGTTTCATCTGGGTTGAGTGCAAGCAGCTCCAGAGGTTGGTTTTTAGGGCCTTCGGGCCCTAGCGGCCAATATTTTTATGGTTTATGCTCAATATTTTAGCAAGAAATGTTGCAGGGGATACAAGATGGGTTAGAAATTTGTCTTTCAACAGATCATACTGTGAACTTGAGTGACAACGGCTTCCAATTTTTTGCACAAAAGAAAAGTGAAAACCATACCTTTCCACGACTTCTAGGGCAAGGATTAAAGAGACCACAAAATAAGTTTCAAGCAATTGATCAAAAAATGGCTCATATCTCAAGTGAATCTGGTGCTAAGGTGCACCCACAAAATAATTCTACTGTGAAAACCCCTGTCAAGGGTAAAAATTTTGAAGACTCAGTCCCAAAAATGAATTTTAGGGATGCCCTTCGTGGTGGACAGCCTCAGCCCAATGCTAATATCAATATTAGGGCTTCTCATAAACCTCTAAGAATGCCTAAGATTGATCCCAGGAAAATGGAGTCAGGATGTCTTAAAGCAATTGATGGAACTCCTATTGTTAAGCTTGATATGGGTAACATTCAGACTAGCATTGAAGATTTGGAAAAAAGAGGACTAATTTGTCGGTTCGTGGGTTTTTGTTCGAGTCTATCTGCTTTCAAAGTCTAGGCTGCAAAAATCTGGAAAACTAAAGGTGAGTTACAAATCTCTATTTATCCAAATGGTTATTTTCTTGTTTTATTTGCTAATAATGAAGATAGAGAGAAAAATTTTCAAGGGGGTCCTTGGTTTTTTGGAAGGGCGGGGCTTTTCATGAAGCCCTGGCATCCTAAATTTAAAGCCAAAGAAGAGATGCCTTCTATAGCTCCCGTGTGGGTTAGACTCTTTGGCCTCCCTATTGAATTTTGGAATCCTACTATTTTTTCTTCAATTGGAAACTCTTTAGGAACTTTTATGATGATCGCTGATTGTACTCAAAATTTTGAACATATTATTTATGCTCGATTTTGTGTTTTAATGGATTTTGACAAACCCCTACCTAAAAAGATCACATTACAATTTGGGGAAGACACTTTGGAGCAAGTAGTGGACTATGAGAACATTCCTTTTCGTTGTAGAATTTGCCATGAATATGATCATTTGGCCAATGCTTGCCCAAATAAAATTCCTGATCAAAAGAAAGAAGATATAAACTTAGCAAGGTTTCCAAATACCTAAGAAGAAGAACACTCAAAAAAACCAAGTAATGAAGGATCAATCAAAGTCATTTGCTAATATGTTTGAAATCCTTTCCACAAATGATGTCCCAAGTGAGGAAGAGGAAATAATGGAAACTGAAATCTTAGAAACACAATTTAAATATGAATGAAAGAACTCAGAGACAAACCAACAAATCAAGGTTTTCAACAGAAAAAAATGAGAAAATTTACACAAGAAAAACAATATTTCAAATGTCAAAACTTCAAATAATGCAAGTCCCAATATGGACTCCATTGAACCATCTAGTAAAATTTTGGTCGTGTATGAGCATTATTCAAGGTTAGAAGCCATCTCGGATTCAATTGGAATAAGTCAAGAAACAGGGAAAAAAAAATTGAAGATGGATTCTAATCAAAAAGTAGGTCGCAAGACCAATCAATATCATATGGTAAAAGAAGGTGAAAATATTGTAGAGGAAGGTAAGATTAATGCCCTTCCCAATATTTTTAGCCCCGGTATTAATGAAGATCATCACTTGGAATATTAGAGGACTCAAAGGGAGTCTTTCAAAACAAAATGAAATTAGAAGAATGATTCAGATAAATCATCCACATCTTGTTTTCCTTCAAGAAACAAAGATGTCAATGGAGGATATGGACTTAATTGCCAATAAAATTTGGCCAGCTGGAAAAGTGGTTTCCCTCAGTTCCCAAGGGACTTCGGGTGGCATTGCTTGTCTTTGGGACCCAAAAGAGGTAGTTATTCACCATATGGTTGGCATTTGGGGTTTGTTGGCTATAGCTATTCAAAGTAGACATTCCAACCAGATTATGCTTTGCATTATTGTTTATGCCCCGACTTCTTTGGAGGAAAAAAGAAGACAGTGGAAGGATATTACTCATATTATCTCTCATTTTCCTAAAGCTTGGATCTTGATCGGAGGAGATTTCAATACCATCCTCTCTCTGGATGAGAAAAGGGGGGAAATAGAAATTTGGACAAAAGTATCGACCTCATGAGCGAATATATTACAAACCTCCATCTCGTGGATATCCAACTGGATAATGGCCTTATGACTTGGTCTAACAGAAGGCAAGGCTTAGCTTGTATAATGGAGATATTGGATAGGTTTTTGCTCTCTAAAAATTTCTTAATCCATGGTCACATTCCTAAAGTGAAGACTCTTAATAATGCCTGGTTCGGATCATTGGCCGATCATGGTGGAAATGTGGAAAACCAATGTGAGTTTCTTTCCTTTTTGTTTTCAATTAATGTGGCTTAGAGACATTTCCTTCGGACCTCATGTGCAACAATGGTGGAAGGAAGGTAAACCTAGGCATGGGACTAAGATGTTCTGTTTTGCCAAAAGACTGCAATACATTAAATCCAAAATCAAGACTTGGAACCTGGAAAGAGTTTGGGGATGTTCATAAAAAAAACATGAAGTTATTGCTCATCTTGAAAATTTGAATAAGAAAATCCGTTTAGATGGCCTCACAGAGAAGAGAAGTGTAGATGAAATTAAACTCACAACTCGGTTAGAGGAATGGGAAAAAAGAGAAGAAATCTTATGGAAGCAAAAATCTAGAATTCAATGGCTCAAAGAAGGAGATCGAAACACAAATTTCTTCCACAAATCTCTTCTAGCTCAAAGATCTCACAACTTTATTTCTTCCTTAAAATTAGATTCTGGAGATGTTGTTTATACTTGGGATGGCATGAACTCTATTGTTGTTGATTACTTTTCCAATGTTTTTGCTGCTACTCCTCTTGACTCGACTTCACAACAAAATGTTCTTCAAGCAATCCCTTCTCTTATCACTTCGAGGAGAACTCTATTTTGACTCGCTCCTGTTACTATCAATGAGCTTCAACAAGTAGTTTTTAAAATGCAAAAAGGGAAAACCCCGAGTCCTGATGGTTTTCCTATTGAGTTCTACTAAGAGTTCTGGGATATCCTTCATGTTGATTTATTAGAGGTGGTGGAAGAAGCCAAGAAATCCAAAGAAATTTTGAAGGTTATCAATAAAACTTATATTACTCTTGTTCCAAAATCTCAAGAGGTTGATCATATCTCAGCTTTTAGACCTATTGCTTTATGTAATGTTCTTCTCAAAATTATTACTAAAATCATGGCAGAAAGGTTGAAGCCTCTTTTGCATAAGATTATTTCCCTAGAGCAAGGGGGATATGTGGAAGGACGTCAAATAGTAGATGAGATAGTTCTTGCTCAGGAAGCCATCCATTCCATGGATATGCAAAATTCTCCTTCTATGTTCATCCGGTTAGACTTATCCAAAGCTTATGACAGAGTGGATTGGCACTTCCTTATCAAAGTTTTGAGGTAATTTGGTTTCTCTAAGGATTGGATGGATTGGATTATGGGATGTATCTCTTTAGTTTCCTACTTAGTTCTTATCAATGGCAGGCCTTCTCAGTATTTCCCAGCTTCCAGAGGTATTAGGTAAGGTGACCCGCTATCCCCTTATTTATTCATCATTCTTGTTGAATGCTTGGGTAGGACTATAACCAAAAAGAGGGAAAACAAAACCCTTGAGGGAGTTACCATTTCTCATGGAGCTAGACCTATCTCTCATCTTCAATTTGTGGATGACTCTACCCTTTTAGGTAAAGCTACAGTTAAGGAAGCTTCTAATATTAAGCAAATCATTAGTTGTTTTTCTAAGGCTACTGGGTAGTTGATCAATGAAGACAAATCTAAAGTTATTTTCTTTCACTGCTCTGCTAGACAGGAATCCATGGTCTTGGATAAATTAATATATAAGAAGACCTCTCTTCCAATCACTTATTTAGGTATTCCCATAAATATTCAAAGGCAGAAAAATAAAGATTGGAATTGGTTGTTGGACAAAGTCAAGAAGAAAATTGGAAAGTGGACCAACAAGTGGCTTTCTTCTGGAGGTAGAATCACCTTGGTAAAATCAGTCCTTCAAGCTATTCCTATTTATGTTTCTTTCGTTTTGAATATCCCAAAGGCTATTCTTCGAGAATTGGATCAAATCAGTCATCGTTTCCTTTGGAGTGGTACTAAGGAGAAAAGAAAATGGGCCTTGGTGAAATGGGATACTTTATGTCTTCCTAAGAGTGAAGGGGGGTTAGGATTCCGATCTTCAATTAATAACAACAAAGCTTTAGCTGCTAAATTATATTGGAGGATGTTGCATAACCCCAATGCTCTTTGGGCCAATAATCTTCGTGCTAAATATGGCGAGAACAAAAGTCCTGAAGACCTTGTTTGCTATCAACTTCCTACCAAAGGTTCTCCCATTTTAGCAGTTCTTAAGACTGGTGAGGATTTGATAAAGAAAAAATTATTTTGGATCATTCATAATGGTCAACATGCAAATTTTTGGACAGATTCTTGGGATGGTCACAAGCCTTTGATAACTCAGTTTCTTGATTGGAGGCCTTGGATGGAGGAGCTTCACCGAGCTAATTGGATAAAGGTGGCTAATTATTGTCGGTACCATACTTGTAATTCAAAGGTTGGTAGATATTGGATCCCTATTGAGGACTGGCCTATTCAAATCCTAGAAAGGCAAAGACAAGATATCCAAGGCATCCTTCATATGAGATCCCTCTCTTGGTCCCATGAAAAATATTATTTTGGATGGAACAACACTACTAAGGGTGAGTATTCAGTTGCTCAAGGTTATTTGACCTTATGCCATAATAATCCCAACCATTCTTCTAACATATTTTCTCAATTGTGGGCTCAAAAGCTCTGGCCTAAGGTGAGGTTCTTTAATTGGCTTTTATTGCATCATAGGGTGCTTACTGGTGAGCAACTTATGAAGCGTGGTTTTCATGGCCCTTTTAGATGTGAAATGTGTGAAGAGAATGTAGAAAATATCAACCATATTTTTATGGAGTGTACTTTAGCCTCTGAGCTATGGAGGAGAATGGCAACTTTACTTGGCTTATAGTGGTCCAATTTTTTCACTTTTGAACAGACTTTGGAGGGATTGGCCTAATCAAGAGGGTGTTGATCATTTTATTAGGCGATTAGTTTGGATGGGTTCTACCATTCTTCTTTGGAATATTTGGAATGAAAGGAACAACCAAATTTTTAATCAAGATAGGAAGGATATTCACTATATTTGGCAAAATACCATAGCCAACTTAGTTGAATCAGTCCATCAACTCCTTAATCACCCCCAAAAATCCCACCAAATATGGGATCAAGTGATGCAAATATTGAAGATTAAACCTTCTAAGGGCAACCAACTTAAAGGGAATGTGAGTATTAGTAAGATGGATAGGACTAGAAATTGGCAACCTCCTCCTAAGGATTTTGTAAAAGTCAATACTGATGGAGCCTCTAGAGGGAACCCTGGAAAAGCCAGTGTGGGAGGAATTGGTAGACTTTCAGATGGCTCCCTGGTTTTTACTTTTGGTGATAATTTGGGTATTCTTTCCAATAACCTTGTTGAGGGGTATGGTATCCTTAGAGGCCTTTAGGAGGCTACTAAGGTTGGATGGGAAAAGGTGTTAGTTGAGTCTGACTCTCAACTTATGATTAATCTCTTGAAGACTCCTTCTAAGAATCATAATGTGGATTGGAGAATAAAAAGAATTATTGAGAAGATTCAGTTAATCCAGATGGGATTTTTGAAAGTTGATTACAATCATGTGGTCAGAGATCAAAACAAGAGTGTTGATGCTTTAGCTAATTGGGCTTTGGACAAAGGTGATCTTACTTGTTATGGCCACCCTCCTATATGGTGGGCTTCTCAAATTAGGGAAGCTCTTCTTTCTATCATTTCTTTGGATGGCTCCAGTTCTAAAGGTACCTAGTTTCTTCTTGTTTTTTTTTTTGTTTCTCTTTGGTTCATTCAGTTTTTTTAGTTCCCTAGCTCATTCTATTCTTTATTTTGTTTCCTCTGTTGATTCTTGCATTAATAGTCTTCTGGTCTAGATAGGTCATTGTTTTGTTCATTTTTTTTTTCTTTTGTCTTCTTTGTTTTTTTGTTTAGTTTTTTAAGGTGGGTGGGTTCTTTTGTTTTGTTTTGTTTTTGTGTTCTTTGTGTTGTTTTTTGTTGTTCTTGTTTTTGTTTTTTTTTTATGTTTTTTGTTATTGTTCTTGTGTTTTTTTCTGTTCTTGTTCTTGGGTTTCTCTTTGTTTGTGTTATTTCAATTTTTTTATGTGTGAGTGTTTTCTATGTTTTTTGTTTTTGTTTATTGTCTGTTGTTGGTTGTTTTTATTTTTATTTTATTTATTTTATTTTTTAGGTTTTGGTTGTGTTTATTTTTCATGTTTTTTTGGGTTATGTCTTTGTAGTGTTCTGTTGTTTTTGTCTTGTTTGTGTTTTGTTATGTGGTTCTTGTGTTTTTCTATGTGGTTTGTGTTGTGGTTTCTTTTATCTTATTGTGCGTGTTTGGTTGTGCTTTTGGTTTTGACACACTCAAGGAGCATGTTTTTTATTTTATTTTATTATTTTTGTTGTTATTTACTTTTTTTAATTTGGTTTTGTGTGTTTGTTTGCTCCTTGAGTATGTCAAATGTGGTAGGCCAGGTCCGAGTCCTAGGCATTTTTGGTGGAATGGATACCCCTGCCTCCTTGGGTCTTACCCGAAAGTGGCATCCCTTTTGGGATGTTTTCCACAAATTAAAAAAAATAAAAAATGACGATATTTAAATCTTTAAAATATGAACATTCTCACTCTCAAAATTTGTATCCTTAATTTTTGTTCCTTGAACCTTCAACCTCTTAGCCAATGCAATATTAAAAAAATAATATTTGCTACTAGGGTTGATGAAAATAATAGCTTTTTCCTTTTGAATGCAACCATAAACCTGCAAAATATTTTTTAAGAAAAATAAATTATTTTTTCCATTTTTTAGCTTATCTGCCACTAAAGGTGTGGTTCCCTCAATTTGCACACTAACATCTTTTTTCTCTTCTATTACTTATTGGAAATTTGATAACTCTCTTTTTAATTCCTTTTGTTCTCTTTGAAGCATGTTTATTTCTTCTGCATAAACTTTGAGTGTATCCTTCAAACTAGTTATTTTTTATATGGGTCCTAATGACTTAAGAATTCATGCACCAATTCTCCCCAAGTGTAGCTATTATTCTTTTGAGTCATTAAACTGAACAACTATAATTTAACCGCCTTTTATAAAAATATATTAAGGTAGATTTTCTAATAAGGATCTGTAAAATATAAAGACTGAAAATATGTCCACCATTTTCTAGCATCAATATCATCTACTCTAGAAAACTTTTGAAGTGCCATGAAATCACATCCACAAAAATGATAATGCAAACTAGAGTTTTACAAAAATATGTCTCCCCATAGATTTGAAGCTAAAATTCCACATAAACAATTAGACCCAAAAATAACATATGATTTACTTACCCCAATTGATAGATATCTCAAACATTGTTTAAAAAAAACACGATTTGAAAAATCACCATGGCCCTTGTTCCAAATGGTTGAATTTACAAGGTTGTATCTCCCTTAATATTGCTCAGATTCCTCATATGATCACTTATTTTAGAGATCTTCAAATTTAAAATAAAATGACACACAAATCATATGAATTAGATAACTTTACAGTAAGATATAGCTCCAAAAAATGAAACATTTTCTAGAAAAATTATTGCCAAAATTTTGCAATCCACAAAACAATCTCACTTTGCTAGAATCTTTGCTTTAATACCACTTGTTATAAAACTTCATTCTCATTAACAAAATTTTTTCACCATTATGTAGAAATATCAACTCGTTCATCCACAAATAATTATTCACAATAAAAATCCACACAATAATACAAAGATAGGTATTACCCTTAGGATAAGGCAACAATAATAATACTCCTTAAGAAAAGAATAACTCCACAAGATCTCCCAATATGAGAGTGAAATTTAGAGAGGGCAAAGTCTCATAAGCCACTTCATAGACAAAGGCGATTACAAGTAATACTTCATATAAGTAATGATTACAATAATAAGATCCCTTCTTTATAGACCCATATTTTACTTCTAATTTGGTAATCCACACAAAGAGACAAATATAGATAATACCCTTAGGGTAGGGTAACACTAAATATACTCTTTAAAAAAGGAATAACTCCACAAGATCTCCCAAGATGAGAGCACCACTTACAGAGGGCAAAATCTCATAAGCCACTTCATTGACAAAGATGATTACAAGTAATACTTCATATGAGTGATGCTTACAATGATAATATCCCTTCTTATATACCCATTTTAATTCTATTTTGGCAATCCACACAATTATATAGAGAGACACAATACTCTTAGGGTAGGACAACACTAATAATACTCCTTATAGAAGAAATAACTCCACAAGATCTCCCAAGATGAGAGTACCACTTAGAGAGGGTAAAGCCTTATAATCCACTTCATGGGTAAAGCCGATTACAAGTAATACTTCATATGAGTGATAATTACAATATCAATATCATTTCTTTATATATCCATCTTTTAATTATACTTTGAGGAACCAACTACTAAACGCTCATACTGACCATTATTAAAATATAATAATTATAATCAACCTTGGGTTATGTGTGGCACATGACAACTATCCATAATACCATTATACGACATAATATTATATCTACATATACCTATTCCTATGTACCATAATAATTTGATTATATTTCTCAACTTTAAAGGAGGAGACCTATATACATGTATAATTACCAAATTATTATAATATCACTATATGGTCATTGATGTAATATGACTTGAACCCATTTCAATAACCTATTTTTTGAGTTATATAGGATTGAAATGGCCCCATTTGTATTACATCATGACCACATGATGGTATTACAACAACTTACCAATCAAACATGTATTACTTGGCAAGATTCAAATTTGGGTTTTCTCCTTAAAAATAGTTAGAAAATATAACCAATTAAATTAATATCATTTGATAATCCCATATGAACAATTAGATAATTTGTTATTATTTATAGTTATAATTATTATTTTTTAAATAGGTTATATATATATATATATATATATATATATATTCAATTGGTTATATGGGAATGAAACGGGTCCTGCCCATATTACATCATCACTATATACTGGTATTACAATAAAGCTTGGATATTTTCTATGTATCCCTTGGCAATATTTGAACCTTGGCCTCCTTCTTAAATGTTAAGGAATCTAACTAGTTGAACTAATTCTATTTGATTTTTTTTGCTAGATAATAAGGGGTTGTACCCAGGTCCACCACCCTTGAAAAATTACATATCTCTTCTTTATAGCTTGAGAGTTTACAAATAAATACACTTCTCATCTCAATTGAGATGCTATAGCTAGAAACCTACATCATTTTACATAAAATATCTGAATTCTTGATAATCATTTTCTGGATCTTTTCAAATATTTGTATGAATACAATTAATATAGAACTTAGCATCTTTCTTGACATGTTCATATAACAACCTTCACAATGCCAAAACTTCACCTCTACTATCTATGCCTTGCATCTTAGTAGAGTAATATTTTCAAAATATCGCACTATCATAGTTTGCTTTACCAAATCTGGATTGCTAGTTTCCTTCTTGAAACACAAGTGCAACCACAAAAATTATAATAGTCTAAATGAAAACACATTATTGTTACAAAATAAAGCTGATATTACCAATGGAAAACATTAAAGTAAATCTTAATCACTAATTGATTTAGGCAATCAATATTTTACTATCATTTCGACTAAAGTTTTTACTTCCTCTAACCATAGAAAGGAGAATTCAACTTCATTATCCTCAATCAAAACCCTTCTATTGGCTAGCTTATATGCATATTTGTTTCCTTCCCTTAATATATGTGTAAACCTGATTTCTTCAAACTCTTTAGCAAGATCTTGAATTTCCATAATTATCTCTTGGATGTTCCATGGAGCCTTTGCTTTCCTCAAAATTGTATTTATTACTATGAGAGAATCACCTTACATTCGTACTCTATTTCATTTCATTTTTTACATATTTTTAACCCTTCTAAAGTCATCTAAGCTTCAACTTAATTATTTGTCTTTAATCTACTATTGAAAGCATAATGAGAGAAAATCTCTCGTCTATTATTTCTAATTATTTCTTCCTTTGTTGGTCCTAGATTTCCTTTAGATGCTCCATCAAAATTCAATTTAACCCACTCCACATCTGATGGTTTCCACTTTATATTCTTTACCTTCTTTTTGCTTCTCTTGTACCCAACATCATATTTCCATTTAATTACTTGACTCCATCTATCAAGGCTCTCTACTTTCAAATTAGGGATTGGGTGAGTTGATAGTGTTGGTTTAGACTCCTCTATGGCTAAACATATCTTCTTTTTCATTACCTCTAAACTGCTTTCCTTTCCTTTAAATATTTTTCTATTCTTTTCTAGCCATATAGTCCAAAGTATTGTATCTTTTGATATATCTCGTATTGTCTGTAAAGCCTTAGTTTTATAAGTGCTCTACCATTGCTTTAACCACTCTTCAATTATGCTATTCATCACCATGCATTTACCAAACATATTAAGAATCCATTACCATAGATTCAAGACTATTAAGCAATGTCCCAAGAGATGGTCTATACTCTCCTCCTTTTTACAAAAAACACATTGAGAGGGGCCATTAAAACCCCTTTTCATAAGGTTATCCCAGGATAAAATTCTTCTATGACCTACTAGCCAAACAAACATTTTAACTTTAAAAATGCTTGGGCTATCCCAAACATCTCTTCATAGTGACATTATTATTTTGTTGGTGTTGAACATTATATCCACTTCTTATTGTGTATTCTCTTGAGCTATTCAACTTCAAAATCAATTTATCCTTGGCTCCCCTCAAAATAATCATAGTTGTTATCTTTCTACTCAATTTCCTCCTAGCATCAATGTCTTGTATACTTGTAAAAAAATCTTCTTTCCATTTGTATATTCATTCTCGATCCTTGTACAAAATGTTTGAAACCCTATCACCATATTTGTCTTGAAGCAATCTCATCCAAGGTTTCAAAATTAGATCTAAATTGAGTGGTTTTTATCACATAAAGTATCCATCCAAATATAATTTTTTTCTCCAATTCCCACCACCCATCTTAAACCTTTAATCATAAGATCAAATAGATTTTTTTAAACCATACCAAAGAGCAAAACCATTTGATAGAGAGAATGCATTAAATATTAAACTTGGGTCATTGGGATCAACATACTTAAAATAATTCTTGCCCATTGTCTTTGACTCTCTTTGTACAATCTCCAAATAACTTTTTCCCTAAGAGCTAAGTTTGCATCTATAAGAACTCTTAAACCAAGACCTCCCCTAGTTTTATCATAACACAACTTGCTCCATTTCATCAAAGGAAATTTCCATGTAAAACTAACCATAACAAGGATTGTATAATATAGATTAAACTTTTTTCAATTGATTTTGGCATAGAATACAATAACATACAATTTGTTGGAATGACTTGTAAGACTGACTTAATTAATTGCACTCTTCCTGCTAACGATAACCATCTACCTTTCCAAGTTGGAAGTTTATTCTAAACTTTACTAATAACTGGATTTCATAAATCAATCCTCATTCTCCCCTCAAATACAGACATCCCTAGATAAGTTGTTCGTAAATTTACCTCCTCCATTTGAAGCAACCTGTAAATTATTGCTTTGATATTAACATGAGTGTTAAGGAAGTAAATTTTGGATTTAGTCCTATTAACTTTTTGCCCTGAAGCTCTTTCGTACTCTTTTAAAAAGTTATTCAAAGCTCTGGCCTCATTTATCCTTTCCCTTCCAAAAAGGAACGTATTATCTACAAACCGTTGATGGGTGATGTTATCGATGTTATTACTAACCTTAAGTCCACTTATAAGCCCATATTTGTAAGCCTTCTTTAAGTTCCTACTCACAACTTTTGCCATAATAATGAACAAATACGGAGATAGAGAATCTCCTTGTCTAAGGCCTCTCTTGGCTTTAAAAGATTCTGTCACTAACCCATTGACCAACATTGAATAAGAAACTGTAGAGACATAAGCTTTAATCCATCTAGCCCATTTCTTTCCAAAACCAAACTTATTTAAAACTACAAAAATAAAATCCCATTTAACCCTATCATAGGCTTTACTCATATCAAGTTTTAAGATCATTGCTCTCTCTTTTCTTGAAGTTTTTGAATGTATAACTTCATGAGCTACTATGATCTCATCTAGAATTTGTCTCCCTTTCACAAATCCTCCTTGCTCTTCTGAAATGATTTTGTCTAACAATGACCTTGATCTGTTCGTCATCGCTTTGGAAATAATCTGATATGCCATATTACATAGGCTTATGGATCTAAAAGAATCAAACAATCCAACATCCTTCTTAGGGTAAGATATGTTGCATTTATTTTATAAGGTATGTATTGTTTTACCCTAGACTGTTCCACTGTCAGTAATAAAGAATCCTTCACTATATTTCAATTATGTTGGTAAAAAGTTGGAGAAAGCTCATATGGACCCAAGGATTTATCCTTATTAAAAGAGAAAATAGCTAAATGCACTTCTTCTAGAATAATAAGCTCCATCAGTTTCTTATTGTCTTCATTCGTTATAACTAAAGGAACATCTTGAAAAAGTTTATCATTAAGAACTTCGGTCTCCTATGAACTTAAAATATTATGATTAAATTTTTTTACCTCTTTTCTAATTTCACTCTAATCTACAATCCAAACCTCTTATATTAATTTAATTCTATTAATTCTGAAAGTTGATCTTTGTACTATAACCTTCCTATGAAAACACTTTGTATTTAAATCTTTCTTTTATCCAAATCTATCTTGATTTTAATCTCCAAAATGTATCTTTTTACTCAAAATATTATAATATTCAAATACCATTTGATTTTATAATTAATATATAATTTTAAAAATAAGTTTTAATTTAAACTTTTTACAATTTTTATATATGCATTAAACAATATCCAATTGTTTATCTTTTCTGAGGTTTTTTTTTTTTTTTTTTAACTCAATCTTATGTTACTTATATATATAGTTCACTTAAAATCAAGTACTTTTAAATTTTGACATTTTTATGTAATTTTTTTCATTGTTTTTTTTTTTAACTTAGTTTTATTGCGTTATGGTCTTTCAAGTGACGTAGAGTGAAACAATAAAGCTTAATGCCTTACTAAATAGAATTATTATAATAATTTATTAATTAGTCCCTGGGCTAGTGGATTGGTAAGCTTGGGCACTTACCAAGAGGAGACCTAGGTTCAAAACCCGCGGGCGTGTCTAGCTTGGCAAAGGCAGTAGTCTGATTCGACTCCTCTGAGTGATGCGCCAGACCGACGACGACGATACGAACCTCGAGCGACCGACGGTCCCCATCTCATGTCGGGTTAACGTTAACGAGACGGTGGGTTTGTTGGAAGCAGTCATTGATGGTTTGAACCCTACGCTGGCAGTTACTAAAAATCGTGGTTGTAACCAATTCACCTATGTAACCAAAATAATAATAATTTACTAACTATGTATATAGTATTTATTAAAATGATTTTTTCCTTAGTATAGATTGAATGACTTTCATCGACTAAATAGCAATATTATAATATTCCACTAATTATGGCTAGTGGATTGGTAAGACTTGGACACTTACCAAGAAGATATCTAGGTTCAAATCTTGAGGGCATACTCAATAAGGGTAAAGGTAGTAGTTTGACTTGAGTTCGTTGAGTGCACACAAGCTTAAAAATGATGATACAAATCCTGAGCCATCGGGGATCACCCTTACTTCGGACCACGTTTCTCGAAGATAAGGGTTATAGAGGCAACTTCAATGATTTAACCTATGTTTGAGGTAAAAACCTTGAGGATAATGTTTGATCCCATACCCAATTGTTAAAGATGAAATAATGTTACCGATTCTCGAGTGTGTGAGAGAGCGGGTGTATGGTGGTCGTGTGTTAAATTTCCTATTGATAAGCATAGCTCTCGACTTTACGAGGGGTCATGGTTGGGAGGAGATTGCTCATCCCTATGGGTTTGCCATAGGGCTTTCTCAGATTAACTAAATAAAATAAAATATATATTTTGATACATAAAATAATTGGCAACTATATATATTTTGATACATAGAGGAATCGATAATTATCTTTTCTTTTTGAACAACTGGTCACAGGGTCAAGTCGCATGACCTCTGATCATAGCATAAAATCTTGGTGCTATCACTATAACCCCTACCTCGCCTTGATAAACACGACCTGAAGTAAGGGAGACCTCCAGTGGCTCAGGTTGGTACCACCGTCATCAAATTGAAGCAACATTCAACTCAACGAACTCAAGCCAAACTACTACCTTATCTTAAATTGGTATGTCCACGAGGTTCCTTAATATATATTTTAATAACTATATAAATTTTTATTTTTTATTAACTTAATTTTATTAAGTCTTTAAGTGACATAGAGTGAAAGCAATTATCTTTGGAAGAAAGCTTAATGCCTTACTAATATTTGAACTATTAATATTATATCATTATAGGTAATGGTATCACCTTTTTTTTTTCAAATGATTGTACCAGATTGAAATGAGTTTCATCAAGAATATATCTTGTTTTTTTTTTTGAAAAAAATGAAAAACTTGAATTAATACAAAGAACAATTACAAGCGGGAGAGAACACATCCCAACCAAGAACAGCAAGCAACACAACAAGAGAAGAGCACAAAGGTAGCCCAGCACATCACAGAGCAAAGAAGTCAACTGGGCGCGAAATCGCGACATGTCGCGAGATCGCGACAGTCAACCCCGGCTCCCCCACTGCGGTGCCAACAGTCGCGAAAACGCGACATGTTGCGAAATCGCGACATGTCGCGATATCGCGACATGTCGCAAAGTCGCGACGACAGCACCCACCTGCAACCCTTCGACAAAAGTGTCGCGAAATCGCGACGAATTCACCAAATGGCAACCAGATCGCAAAAGCGTCGCGATATCGCGACAGTTTTCGCCAACCCGCTGGAAAGCCAAAATTGTCGCGATTTCGCGACGGGTTTTCCTTATGACACCAGACCGCCAAAAGTGTCGCGATATCGCGACGGTTTTTCCTTTCGGCTCCCAGTTCTCAAAACTGTCACGAAATCGCGACGAAATATCCTCTCGGCACCCAGTTCTCAAAACTGTCGCGATATCGCGACGAGTTTTCCACTTTGCACTCCGTCTGCAAAAGTGTCGCGATATCGCGACAATTTTACCAGTTAGCACCAAATTGCCAAAACTGTCGCGAAATCGCGACCAATTAACCAAGCGCCTTCCCCAAGGGCCGCGATGGCGCGACATGTCGCGATGGCGCGACATGTCACGAAATCGCGACAAAAACCCGTCAAAGGCCGAGAAGGCGCAACCTGTCGCGATATCGCGACAAAAACCCGGTAGAGGCCAAAAGGGCGCAACCTGTCGCGATATCGCGACAGAAACCTTCCTTAGCAAAAAAACACTGCACATCATTTCAGAAAATGTTCAAGGCCTTGTCGAATCTCTGCATCCTCCACAGGCATGTCACTGTGCAACTGCATCCCAACCTCCCTTTCAGCACCCATCTTAGCAAGGAAATCGGCCGCCTTATTGAGATCTCGATTCACATAGACAGGTATCACATCATCTAATTCCCTCCAGAGCTCTTTGATTTGGGAAACTAAGATCCGCAACCTCCAAGCTTTCGAGACAAAGTTTCTCATACAATCAAGAGCACCCACCAAAATTTGGGAGTCAGACTCAATAATAATCTTCCTGTGTCCTTTTTTGGCAGCCCATAAGGAGGCATATTTAATGGCAAAGGCCTCGGCTTCATTGTTTGTGGCACATCCCACACCTCGCAGCTCCCAATAGAGCAAAGACCCAAGCATGATCACGGCACACAACTCCAATTCCAAAGACTTCCCAGATTGCCTTTAGCCGCTCCATCAGTATTGATTTTGATCCATCCTTCAGGAGGAGGTTTCCATCTACCACTCACCTGCCTTTGTTGAAAAACAACTCCCTCGTCCAAAGGCTCAGAAGCAGACTGAATTTCCCCCCTGGTATGAATGGCAACCGTTTCCGCCACTTTGCTCCAAATGACTTGCCATATTCCTTCTAGAGAGGAGAAGGTTTCACGAAAAATACGGGCATTTCTCTCCAACCAAACCTGCCACCAGATAAAAAATAAACCAAGCTCCCAGCCAATTCGAAGAGCATTGGATTTAAATCTACCTTTCTTCCAGCTTTCCCATATGTTGTTTCGAGACAAGACCCCATTAGCCTGAAGTTTAAAGTGGGAGAACCAGCGCTTCCGGATCTCGTCGTGTGAAAGAACATTCAAACATTAGATGATCTGCTGTTTCCTCCTCCTTATGGCATAACACACATTGGGAAGGGCCAATGATGCCTCTGAGTCTGAGATTGTCATAGGTGAGAATTCCATTATGCAAAAACTGCCATGCAAAAAGTTCACTTTCGGCCAGCCCTGGGGATGCCATATCTTTCTCCAGTCAAGAACCAAAGAAAAGGGTGGAGGGGGCTCTGGGAGGATCTCACCATATCCTTCTTTCACAGTATAAACCCCAAGGCTTCCATAGCCCCAGGCCAGTTCATCCTCCTCATCTCTCCCAGTAAGAAACCGTTCTGCCAAGATTTTTCCCAAAGTAGGTACCAACTCCGGAGGGATAGGTATTGGCCACTCATCCAACCGCTTAAACTTTATGAACTTGTAGTCCCCCAAATGACTAGTGTTAAAGTAGCTCTCAATTTGAATCCATCCCTTATCTTCTAAAGCAGATTTTATCGGTTGCAATTCAGGAAAAACAGCAATAATGGGAGGATTCTGGTCCCAGGAATCAGTCCATAACCGAGCCTTATCCCCTCGCCCCACTTTCCAAAAAAAAGTTGATCTTTGATGAGTTGAGCTCCAAGCTTGAGCGCTCGCCACACTCGGTGATCCAAAACCTTCCAGATGGAAAGCGGCCCACATCATTAGGATGGACAGAACCCATGTATTTGCTAGAGAGAATTCTGTCGAAGAGGGATGTTGGCTGAGAAATCCACCTCCAGTACAGTTTGCCAGCCAAAGCCTTGTTATTAAACTTGGAGCTTCTTAGTCCCAAACCCCCTTTTTCCTTGGGTTGGGTAACCTTGTCCCAACCAACCAAGGCCCATTTCCTCTCTCCCTTGGCACCTTCCCATAGAAATCTTCTAGCCATTTTATCCAGACTCTTTCCAAATAGACTGGGGAGCAACCAGGACTGGAGAATTTATAAATTGGCATGGCCTGAATAATTGACCGCAGAAAAGTTAGACGACCCCCATAACTTAACCATCTATTAGACCAATGGTTCATTCTATCTTTGATGCCATCCAAAAGGTCCTTCCAAACATCAATTTTCAATTTTTTGAAATGGAGAGGGACCCCCGTGATAGACTACCGGGAGAGAGGTCCGAGTGAAACCTAAAATCTCAATAACTCGTCCCGTAACCGTTGATCAATATTGAAGAAGATCACTTTGGATTTATTGTCATTGATGACTTGATTAGAGGCCCGGAGGTAGACATTTAGAGTATCTCCGATTCTTCTTGCTTCCCTAAGGCCGGCCACTCCCACCAATCCAAGGATCATCTACAAACCGTAAATGTGTCAAAACTTCAGCCCCGACCTTAAAACCTCGTTATCCGACCTTGAAGTCTTCTTTTCGTAAAGAGTCTGCCCAATCCTTCAGCCAAGATGAGGAAGAGATAAGGAGAGCAAGGGTCTCCTTGCCGCAATCCTCGAGAGGCACCAAAAGGAGGCGAGGGAAGTCCCTTGATAAGAACAGAGTATGAAGGCGTAGAAATACAGCTCATGACCCAGTCTGTCCAGTCCTGAGAGAAACCAAAGGCGACCAACATCTTTGCCAAGAAGCCCCACTCCACCCTGTCATAAGCCTTGGACATATCCAGCTTTAATGAACATTCCTTTGTTCCCGCTTGGTGCATTGTATGGATAGCCTCCTGAGCAAGAATCACTCCATCCAAAATTTGCCTCCCTTCAACAAAACCCCCTTGCTCCGGGGAAATTATATTATGCATAATAGGTTTTAACCTTTCAGCCATAATCTTCGTAATTATTTTATAGATCACATTGCATAAGGCAATAGGTCTAAAATCAGATAAATGAACCCCCCCTGCTCCTTTTGGAATTAAAGTAATGAATGTATGATTTAGAGCCTTGAGCATTCTTTTATTGGTTCTGGACTCCTCAGTGACAGCCATAACATCTTCCTCCAGGGAATCCCAAAAGGCCTGGAAGAACTCAATAGGGAAGCCATCAAGACCAGGCGATTTACCAGTACTCATCCCAAAGACCACCTTCTTAAGTTCATCTTTATCTATAGGTCTAAGTAGAGCCCGGTTTTCTTCGAGAGAGATTAAAGAAGGAATGACAGCAATAACTTCATCTTGGGCTGCCCCATCTTGCTCCATGCTTTCCTTAAAGAGTTTTGAGAAATACTCCATTGAGTGGAAGTGCATACCAGGAAGAGTGTCAAAAGAGTATCCATTCTCATCTTGAAGGAAATCCATAGTATTCATTTGTCTCCTAGCACAGGCAGAGCGCTGAAAAAATTTTGTATTTCTGTCTCCTTCTAATAACCAAGTATTTCTTGCTCTCTCGTTTCCAAGAAATCTCTTCTTGGTTATCAATATCCTCAACCGCTTTGCGCAAAGCATCATCCTCGGATTTAAGGTGCTCGGAAATGTTTCCTTCCCCGAAATGTTTTTGCACCTCATCCCATCTAGCCAACAAGGGGGCCCGTTGGAGCTGGAAGTCTGATTTGTTAGTTTGCCTCCACTGTTTCAATTTACACTTGACAAATTGAAGTTGTTTGTGAAATTTAAACATTGCAGTCCCAAAAGGTGGGCGGCCATCTTCCCACCACTGAGGAATTTTTCTTCGGAGATCTTCTTTTTGCAACCAAAAATTTTCAAATTTAAAAGGTTTATGGTATCGCCTCGTCCTAGCCCCTCCCTCCAAGTACAATGGGAAAGTGGTCTAAAACCGGGCCTTCCAAAATCTGAAATTTAATATTCCATTTCACAAATGCTTCCTCCGAGACCATAAACCGGTCTAGTTTTACCTTCCTCGCTCGTGTGGCTCTCTTCTCTTATTAGTCCACGTAAAATAAGTACCAGGACCTTTGATATCAACAAGGTGAAAGGCCCGGACTTGAGCAATCAGAAGCCTATCCCCTGGATCCAAAACTGGGAAACCACCTTCCTGATCACTGGCAGATAATTTGGCATTAAAATCCCCAGCAACAATCCAATCGCAATCTTCCCAGGAGGATCTCATTGAATGAACAACATTCCATTGAAGTCGCTGTCCATCAATGCTTTGAGCCCCATAGAAGTTTGTAATTAAAACCTGTTCAGCTGTAACAATATTCTTAAAGAGAGATGTGAGAACCCCCTCCAAGCTGTATGTTCTATTGCTATCCACACCAGAGGATTCCACGGAGTAACAATTCCCCCCGAAGCTCCTTGGGCCGCCACATCCATATATCCAGCGCCCCTCCATATTCTACTAGCAATTTTACACATAAGATCTGAAGACATTTTTGTTTCCTGAAGGAGCAAAAAGTCTGTTTTGTGTCTTCCTAAAAGTCTTTGAACAGCAGATTGATGGGTTCTACTGTTTAAACCCCTTACATTCCAGGATTGTATAATCATTGGAAACCTTGGGAGCAATACGAGTCAATTGTTCTCACCGATCCTCCATTGATCAGCTTGTCCCCTTGCGCTACTATTAGATCCTTATTGGATTTTCTACCGACTCCTTGGGAATTACTATTCTTAGACCTCTTTTCCACCTCGGGTGATCCCCAACGCCGGTCTTTCTCTCTGTTCTTTTCTGCACTTCCCATGTGGACATCCTTAATAACTGGTTGTGCAGGGGAATGAATTACCATAGCCCCTAGGTTCTCTCGCTCGCAGAGTCTCAGGGGTTTCAATCACCTGTTCTAAGACAGGAGTAGATGATAGAGGATCATGAGAGTGGGTGTTAGTATCCCCATCATTCCCAACCACTCCTTCCATGACTTGGTCTTCTTGGTCTACAAGGGATTTGAAGATTTCATATCGGTTGGTTGGCTTGGATTGGGTCTGCTCTTTGCCATTTCTCTTTTTGTTTTTCCTCCGCTTCTATTGTTCAAAGCCATCTTTCTGGGCATCAGAACCCTGGGGGATATTGAGGGGATCTTTAACCGAAGTGAACTTACCCTCTCTGGGGCGATTTGACGCTCCCGACGGAGCTTCCGATTTTGTGGTCAGGCTATTTGGGCAGAACCTAGCCAAATGGCCATGCTTATGGCGCAGACTCGCATCTGAAAGGTAAGGCTTCATAGTCTAGCTGTTGTATCCAGGTTAGTCCTGCCAACTCCAATTCCACCTCGGTAGGAAGTGGTCGAGCTAATGTCCATTTCTACACATATTCTAGCAAAGACAGCAGTATTTCCTTCCATGGTATCTCTTGAAACTCCCAAAAATCTACCTAGAGAATTACCAATCAACTCAAGGATTTGCTCACCCCAAAACTCCATTGGGAGAGCATACAGTCGTATCCAGACCGGGACAGCCGTGGGCTCAATGCGAGGGTCAAAACCCACTCTCCACGGTTGGACAAATAATCCTGCCGGGCCGTGGTTCCTCTTCTCTGATTCAAATGCTCTGCTTTCTATCTCGCTAGAGAAGAGAAACTAATAATAAAATACCCATTGCTTATAGGCCATAGAGAGTACTCACCAATGGGCTCCCGGCTCTGTCTCACCCAGGTGTGAAGGAAGTTCATAGTGGGCCGAATACCCATGAATTTGCAGATCAGATCATGGGTAGCACGGTATATAATCGTATCCTCAACCAGTTTTGGCTCTATGACAATCTTTGGCCTGGACGCAGATTGTGGAAGGCAACCGTTAACTCTGTTTGCAGGTAAACCCTTTCCAGCATTCTTAAATAGCATTTGATAAGCACTGCGTTGAGCTTCATCGGAAGAAGATGCAGGGTTTTCTTTTAATTTATCTGCATATGAGCTTTTCTGCCCGTCGGAAGATCCTGGAGGAGACCCCATTGGGCCCTCCCAAGGCAACGAGCAATCCTTCAGAGAGGTGTAGTATCAATCCACAGGAGGATCTGGAAGAGACTTCCAACCAGAGACCCTGGAGCTTCGCCCGGTGCCTGCACAGAAGGTTTCCCGCCAAAACGCCAGAGCTCAGAAAACTCCTCCGACTCAATTTAATTCAAGAATATATCTTGTTAAGTTAGTGTTATTTAATATATATTTTTTCAATGATTAATGTCTTTTGATATTTTATAACTATTATCATAAATAATTGTAACTTTTTTTAATTGATATTTATAATTATTATTATAAATAATTAAAAATTTCTTTCAATAAGTTTACATAGGTTTTTACGAGGACTCTTTACAAAATAATTAAAATTTGGTACTACAACAATTTGAGAATTATAAATATGCCTAGAAAGGGATAGGCAATTGGTAGCAGCAAGTGCTTGTGCTTACAGATGGACTGCCTTTGTTCGATTTTTTAGAGGGTCGGGTCTACTTTGATTTGATTCCTTGGAACGTTGGGGTATGTCTTGGTTTGATTCTTTGGAGGGTCAGGGTCTGTTGATTTCATCTTTACCTAGTTGGCTAGGGATTATAGAGGTTCTTCATGCAACCCCTCCTAAAGAGAAAAAAAAATAACATTTTTAAGTGTTCATCCAAGAAACCCGAGCTTAAATCGTGGTAGGAAGAGATCGATACCCCTCATAAAAAAAAACCCGATGTTTTACCTTAATATTGTAGTCTAGAAGGATAATCCAATGGTTTGGGCTTTGGGCTCTCTTTTGAAAAACCTAGGTTTAAACAAAATCTAGGTTCAAACCACAATGTACTCAAAAGGGATAGGTTGGATGGTAACGACCAAGTATTTGTTAGTTGGTTGTACTTGTCTTCTTAACTTGATTTTTTAGAGGATCGAGATCCTATTGACTTCGTTTTACCCAACAGATTAAGATTTCTAGTATTGACATATTTGAATTTGTTTCATCCAACAGACTAGGATTTCTAGTATTGACATCTTTGAATTCGTTTTACACAACATACTAGGATTTATAGTAATGACATCTTAATCGAATTTGAGCTAGGGTTTATTATGACTTTTTTTTACCCAACATACTAGGATTTCTAATAATGACATCTTAACTAGGGTTTATAATGGCGACACCCAAACCCATCACATATTTGACAAAGGTGTTACCAATTTCTTTATGCATAAAAAACAAATTTAATCTTACAATTTAATAATTATATATATATATATATATATATATATATATATATATATATATATATATATATATGATACGCAATAACTATTACTAGAAATTGTCCTAGTGGAGAACACAACTATTGAGCTTTGACTCTTCTTCGGGAGATGTGTTTGTGTGTTAATCCCCTATTGATAAGCTTAGCTCTCGGCCTTACGAGATGACATGTGTGTCTTTGTGTTAATCCCCTGTTGATAAGCTTAGCTCTCGACCTTACAAGGGGTCACACTTGGATAGGAATGCTCAGCCCTACCGATTCCTCTATGCATAAAAAATAAATTTAATATTACAATTTTATAATTATATACATGTGATACATAATAACTACTATTACAAATTGTCCAAGTGATAACGCAATTGTTCGAGCTTGCTTTGACTTTTCTTAGAGAGGTGTAATGTTCAAATTGCAACATGCGTGTGTGGTTGTGTGTTAATTTTCTATTAATAAGCTTAGCTCTCAACCTTATAAAGGGGTTATGGTTGGACTCTCAGCCCTAAACATGGTCGCAGAGGTTTCTCACACTACCAAATAAAAAAAACTATGATTACAAATTTTTTTTTTTTTTTTTTTTTTTTTTTTTTTTTTGGTATATAGAAGCAATGGTTACAATCACGATTTTTAGTAACTACCAACGGGTAGGGTTCAAACTATCTATGAAGGCTCCCAGGACTTCCACCGTCTCGGTACATGGTAACCCGGCGTGAGATGGGGACCGCCGGACGCACAGGGGTTGCACCGTCGTCATCAATCTGGCGCACCACTCAGAGGAATCAGATCTGGGCTACTGTCTGTGCATGGGCATTACAAATTATTAAAACTCATTAAATATTTTTAATAATTATAAATCATATGATATTTGATTATTATTATGATAAATTATTAAAAAATGAAACTTTGATTTAATAATAATTTAACAATTATATATATAATTTAATAAAATTTTAATCTAATTTTTGATGTGTAAATTAGAAACTATCCTTCTTAACCAGGTTTTAAGAAATATTAAGTACTTTGCATTTACGTTTGTGTTTGAATTATTTTAAATATTGTTTTGTAGAGATATTTTAGTGATATATTGTTTTTTTGTTACATATATAGGAGAGTTGGGCAGAACCACATTATTTTTTAGTAACTAATAAGTGCATAGTTCAAACCACACAGGCTGATTTTATTAAACCTATTCCGTTTCGTTATTATTGACTTGTGTGAAGGGGACAATCAGTCGTTCGGGGTTTAGATCAAACTACTACTTTTACAAACAGGCTGCCCCCAAAATTTGAACCTAGGCATTTTCTTAGTAAATACCTGACTAGATAATAAAACCTACACTCAACGGATTTAGATCAGACTACTACCTTTACAAATAGGTTGGCTCCAAGATCTGAACCTGGGTGTTTTCTTGGTAAATACCTGACCAAATAATAAAACCTTAATTAAGGAGGTCAGGACTTTCAGTTCCACGGAACCTATTTCATCCGCCGGGTATACCCCTAAGGCTAGTCGAGTTTTGAATTTGGGTGTCTTCTTGGTAAATGCTTGGCTAGACAATGAAACCTTAATTAAGGAAGAGATCAAGACTTTCTGTTCCACGGGACCTATCCCATTTGGGTATACCCCTTAAGCTAGCCGAATTTTTTTTTTATCCGGTGCAAACCACTAAACTTAAACCCAAACCTTTTTGGAGGACTAAGTGAACTTTAAAAAAATTATTTAAATGGTAAATGTTTTTAATACAATGGAAAAAATCACTGGTTGCACGAGTGGCTATCTTAAATACTTTAATATAAACAAATTTTCTTGGAATTTAGGTTAGCAAAGCACATCTTTCTTGAAATACCTCGTCACCTCTTTCAAAAAATTCACTCAAACTGCACGGTATTTAGCAAAAACCTAATCCCTGCTAGCATTAAATTAATCCCCAAGAGACATTTACATGCAGGCACTAAAAGATTCCAGACGTGTTTATCTTAATCCAGGCATAATCCATTTTACCCATGAAAGCAACTGTCACATAGGAGGTTGAGTGTATTTGGTCTGAAAGACGCCCATATAATATTTGGGTGGCATCTAATGATAAATTTAATTTGACAGTTGGAGGTCATGGTAGGTTGACTGGTTGCAACTTTTATCATGCTTGACATTATAGTTGAAATGCAATAAAAATATTAAAAACAAATAAATAACTCCTCCGAATTTTAAAGAGCATAATCTTTAAAAAAATAAAATAAAATATGAACGATGAGGTAGACCAGAATCCCTCCATATATAATTTATCAAATAAAATAAAATAAAATAAAATAATAAAATATGTGTATGTGGGGACAATTAGGGCATCATTGCCCTAGGGCAATTAGGGCATGATGGCATCAGGAGTGGAGCCCCTTACTTTGGACACCCGCCCCTCTGCATCTGACACAGAGATGATTGACCCAAAGCACAATAGAGTGGGGAGGATAGGTGGTGAGTGTGACAGGTGATGGTGAAAGGAATAGCCTTGAAGCCCAAACAATATCAATAATGAAATTAACAACAGAACTGTGGAACCAAGTTTAGCTAAGCTTAGCTTAATAGAGTGGTGTTCACCATTGCCCTCGTTGAAATCCATGGCAGTTTTGGAGTACTGCTTGCATTTAATGTAGTGGGTGTCTACTCTCGGCCACTCAAGTATAGTTTTGGGCTATCTGCAATGGATCTTCAATCAAAGTGTTGCATTCTTATGGTGTATTCAGTGCTGGTTGCTGCTACAGGGACCTTGGCATCCCTCTCTCCCAAGGGAGTCAACTATGAAGGTATGTATGAAATTTTATCTTCTCTGAAATCTCAATAACTTTACGAATTTGACCTGGGTTTTGTTTGGTCCCCTATCTCCGGCATCCTCCTTTATGCCCATTTCATTTGAGCTGCGCCCTCTTATACCTATTTCATTTTCATTGCTCCCCCCACCTTATACCCATTTCATTTGGTGTTGCAGTGGTGGCTCTAATGGCTATAAAGAATGGGTTGGCGGACCCAAACGGTCTGCTGAGGGAGTGGGACATAAACGCTGTGGACCCTTGCAGTTGGAGCTCAGTTAGTTGTTCACTTGTTGATGGATCTGTCATCACAATGTAATTTGTGTTAGGGCTTGTTGTTCTTTATGATTTGATTTAGTGCTTATTGAATGAATCCACGGTTTTTGGTGAGAAGAAGAGTTCTTGATGTTTTGTGGTCAATGGCAGGGTAGTGCCCAACCAGAGCTTGTCTGGAACTCTTTCTCCTTTCATTGGGAACTTGTCAAATCTTCAGTCTCTGTAAGTAAAATGCTTTTATTAAGGAATGTTCTCTTTCTACTTTAGAGGCAGATTGCAACCCACTTGGGAATTCTTTTAGAGGTAGCATTATATTAAACCTCCAAATATAGAGATAGCAAAATACCATTATGCTGCAAGCGTCCAAAAAACATCTATGCTATGCTAAGTAGACAATGAAATATAGAGATTCAAAACTAGGAGATCCCTAAAAAAATCCATTTCAGTTTCAGTATGCCAGGTACTTGACATGGAGGGCTCTGTTTTGCCAATTGTTTTGTAAAGGGTTTTCTATTTTTTAGGATTGTCAACCTGAAATATTTTATATTTGTCCATTCATCGTCTCTAATCCATGTTATATTTATCTTCTTAAATAATATGCTTTTCAAATGTTTTGTTTATGGATAAAAAAAATTCTTGTTATTTCAGAGCAATTTGATTAAATTTACTTGATGGTTACCGCCGATGTCATATGAGTCAATTGGAGCACGGCTGGAGGAGGCTGAAATTAGGATTATGGCTAAATCTTAGTAATGAATTGGATAAAATACTCATGAAATGTAAAAAATTAAAACTTAAAAAAAGTATAATAAATCCATTCACTTAATACACATAAAAATAAACCTTATAACATGCACTATATTAATAGGATTCACATCATAAATTATAAAAGGCGTCGGTACGTTTTATTCATGTTATTTTGTTTATTTTGGCATTTGAAGAATTGGTCATCCAAAATTGGATTCAAGGGCAGCTCAACATGTAATAGAATAACAGCAGGCTTGGCACTGAGCAAAAATTGTCCATTAAATTAGCATAGAATTGGCTTTACCTCTCTTCCCAGAGAGTAGAATTAAGTTCAAATGTACATAGTCACTTGGAAGGATTGTGGCTATGATCAGGATATTGTTCTGTGCCGAAACAGCATAGTTACCAGGTTCGTCCAAACCTGGACCAGGAGTCCAAACTGGACAGAATCGACCGGTTCAGTCCTGTTCTTTTTCTTTTTTAATTTGCAATATATATTTTTTTAATATTTACACAGAAAATATAGCTTATGCATTTATAAAGTATAAAATAAACTTGAATGTAGATCTGGAGAGGGGAGAGCTGGGGCCGGTCAGAGTTCCTGCTCAGCTCTCTAGGCTTCCAAAAGCTCTCTTTAACAAACATTGAAGCAATTCTAGAGCCCAACGGCTCCCTATCGATTGGACCAACTTCATCATGCAGTGAATCATATGAATCTATAACAAGTCGAGCCATTATGCATGTCATCTTTTAAAGTCGTTGTACAGATTTTTAAGGGACTGGGAGATAAATAGTATGCTCGGGTCACCCTGTGATAGAGAGAGATAGGGAGATTTCCATAGAACCCAGGAAAATGAACATAACGGTGTTTTTACAAGGAGAGCTGATCCCTGGATTAACGGAAAATTGAGTGAAGAAATGAGATTCCTCTCCTACTTTTATAAGGAGGAGTCCGTTTGAGTTAATTTTGTATTCACGACCCTTTAAAACTTAAAGAGATCGACCTTTCTAGTTCATAAATTTGTTATGTCGTTTCAAAGAATCTGAATTTTTCTATTTTTTTTTCTCTCACACACATATATGTTTGTTAGCCGACATTTTCTGAACCAAACCGAACCTATGTGTAAAAACTGAACTTTCAAACTCTTTTGGCCGCCTTAACCTCCGAACTGAACCATATCTGGTAACTATGAGAGACAGGACATATTTTATGATGAGCTATTTTGATATCAAGCTCATATTTGGTAATGTTACAGTTTGAACTGGGTTCCTAACATCTAGTTGGCTCATCCCTTTAGACAACAATTGCCTTATATAACTTCAGTATTGGCCTGCTAAGGCATTTCAGCCTTGTGATATTATATATATTGAAATCTTTGGCATTAGTTAAAAATAGGCTTTTAATTCTTGAGCTTATTATCTGGGGATCCCACATTGACAATAATATTTTGACTGTAAGCATTCCATTTTAGAGAGACAAGCACAAATGTGTATCCCTTTTACATTTAATTCAGTCATATTTTTGTAAACTTCACTCAATAGTTTTTGTAGAACTATTTATTTGTGATGATGCTTCTAATCATTGTCCAACCCTCTAGTCATAGAGAGTAAAAATTATTTCTCAAACAAGCATGCAAACCAGTCACTCAGAGAATTTTGACAAATATAATGTAGTCAAAAGAAAGACAAAACAAATTTAATGTAGAGCCATGCAACGTTTTGGATAATACGTTCTTTTCATTCAATAATTTTATGGTCATTGGTTTCCTAATCGTATGCTTTTAGAGCTATTCTATAATGTTCCCTTGATATTATAGACATGAATTAATTGTTGTAAAATATTATGAGGAGAGGAAAAGAAAAGGTAGTCTATCCATGATAATTTTTTCCTTTTGTTTTAGCAAATGCATTTAACGTGTTCACCAGGTAGGCAGAGCATCAGTTTGCTGTTTAATCATGAGAATATGTGAAAACAATTCCTTCTTAACATGACCTCAACTTTAGTATTTTCTTGCTGTCAAATGTTGCAAGTGGTATCTGTTGCTCTCAGGCAAACCTCCTAAAGATTCACTTAGAAACATAATTTAATTGTCATTAATAATTGTGCTTGGACAGGTTATTACAGAATAATGACATTTCGGGATTAATTCCAGTGGAATTAGGAAAGTTGGAAAAGCTTGAAACTCTTGATCTTTCTGGAAATCAATTTAGTGGTTTGATTCCAAGTTCATTAGGCCTGCTGAAGAACTTAAAGTACTTGTAAGTCCTACGTGATCTATGATGGCAGGCTTCCATTTTCCTGCTTGCTTACCTTTGTCAATTTCTTGGTCAGATTTAAACTGGCTGATCATTTCTTTATAAGAGATAGAATCCTTACAGGACTATTGGGAATGTTCTGAAATAACCAGGCGACTGAACAACAACAAACTTTCTGGACCATTTCCAGTATCTCTGGCCAACATTTCAGGGCTGACTTTGCTGTATGTCTCTCCACTTCTCAACCTATCTCAAATGTTTTTCTTGATTTATTTATTTTTAATGTGGTTTGCAGTTTCTAATTGTCATATGGATTCCAGGGACTTATCCTACAATAATCTGAGTGGTTCCATACCAAGAATTCTTGCAAAATCATACAAGTAAGAATTCTGAGACAAATAATTAGTTTACTGGCATCTTTTGCAAGCCTTTTTATTGCATTCTTCGCATAAATATCAGTCAAATTTAATGATGTGAGATATCAAGCAATTCTAACTTTCTCCTTTTGCTTTAATGTTCAGTCTGTCAGGAAATCCCCTTCTTTGTAAAAGGGTAAAGGATTGCCCTGTTGATTCTCGCACGCCCCTTTCGTTCACGCTAGACTCAAATAAACGTAATATTTTCAATTGGAAATATCATATGCTCTTTTCCATTTCTTAAATCAAGGTCTCTTATTGTTGATTGAACTTATGTGGGATGTGCTATTGTTTTCAGATAGAGCACCCTCCAGAAAGCATACGGGTCTGAAGGTGGCTATTGCTGTGGGTGTGAGTTTTGGTTTTCTTGCTGTGTTTATACTCTCCATTGGACTTCACCTATGGTGGCGGAAGAGACACAATGAACTTGTATTCTTTGCTGCTAATGGTTTGTTCAACCTCTCAGAATTGAGAATGTAGTCATTTTGCTTCTGTTTGATCACATTTCTGGAAATTTAGAGAGGTTTCTTACAATGTATATTAAATGGGTTTGCAGACCAGCATGATCCTGAAATATGTTTGGGAAATTTGAAGAGATTCTCATTTCGAGAGCTTCAAGCTGCCACAGATAATTTTAATCCGAAAAATATTTTAGGTCAAGGAGGGTTTGGCATTGTGTATAAAGGTTGTCTACGAGATGGTACCCCAGTAGCTGTGAAAAGGTTGAAAGACAACAATGCTGCAGCAGGAGAAATCCAATTTCAAACGGAGGTAGAAATGATCAGTTTAGCAATCCACAGGAATCTGTTACGATTGTATGGATTTTGCATGACGTGCACAGAGAGATTGCTGGTGTATCCTTTCATGCCAAATGGCAGTGTGGCTTATCGTCTAAGAGGTTTTTTCTCCTCTCCTTGGCATGTGTTATCTTCTGTCCTGATGTAAGAGGGAATGGTTTATAGCTTTAAGTGTATGTTAGAACAAACTATAAATTGAAGTTTAAGAGGATTACATTTTTACAGATAATATTCAAGGAAAACCTGCTCTTGATTGGTATACTCGTAAGCGGATATCTCTTGGAGCTGCGAGGGGACTATTGTACTTACATGACCAATGTGATCCCAAGATTATTCATCGTGATGTAAAAGCAGCAAATATATTGTTGGATGAGGATTTTGAAGCTGTTGTGGGAGACTTTGGATTGGCTAAGCTTTTAGACCAAAGAGACTCCCATGTTACTACTGCTGTGCGTGGCACTGTTGGTCACATAGCTCCAGAATACCTATCAACAGGGCAATCCTCAGAGAAAACTGATGTATTTGGATTTGGCATATTGCTTTTAGAACTCATAACCGGACAGAAAGCTTTGGACTTTGGTCATGATTGTAAACAGAAAGGTGCAATGCTTGATTGGGTGAGTTGTTAGAGCAAGCTTCTGCAATACGCTTGCACGTTTTTTTTCCTCTGTAATAATTTGTTGAGTCTTAGAGGTCATGACTATGACCTATACAGTAATGCTATAAAGGCATAAATTCTAAATACTACACCAGACATTTATCTGGGAATTGAACATTGTTTATGAATTGGAGGTTAGATCAGATTTTTTGGAGAGCATCATCCAGTTCTCTGTTGAATATGTAGTAGGCAAATATAAGATAACACATTTTCTTGCAGTTTCTAATATATTTCCCATTTGTCTGTATCATGGTATGGCATGACAGGTTAAGAAGCTACATCAAGAGAAGAAGTTGGATCTGATAGTAGATAAGGATCTCAAGGGCTTCTATGATAGAGTCGAACTTGAGGAAATGGTACAGGTTGCCTTATTATGCACGCAGTTTCATCCTGGACATCGTCCCAAGATGTCTGAAGTGGTAAGAATGTTGGAAGGAGATGGTCTGGCGGAAAGATGGGAGGCATCACAGAAGGTGGAAACTCCTAGCTACAGAAGGGCTGAGTCTATACCGAGGAAGTATTCTGATTTTATTGAAGACTCATCTTTTGTTGTGGAAGCAGTGGAACTTTCTGGACCACGATGATTCCATTACTGGCCAGTGTGAATGTTAAGTTTCTTCTTTTTGAGTCTGCATGGAGTTCGAAAATTTTTGGTGGGAGCAATGGAACAAAATTTTACATATTCCGCAGATAGTTTCAAGTGTAATATATATGTCCAGGAGTGAGAAGGCCGGTGTATTCTTTTTGTAAAAAATATTGTTGTATATATTTGATAGAATCTTTTCTAGTCACAATGTTTTGGTGTTGTGTGCTTTTTTGTGTTATTTCAAATACCTTTAGTAATTTTAATAGCCATAACAGTTAAAGGTTTGAATTCTGTTAAAGAGGATTAAGAAGATGGTCTAAATTTAGAATCCATTAATTTGAAACATAAGGGTGAGAGCTTGCCAACAAGTGGATCTTGCAGGGATGGACTGTCTGACACAGTTGACTTTTACACTGATCACTGAATCATCCAGGCACATTTATCTATTTCTTGGAGAACTGGGTCTGCAGGTATATAAAAGATGGTGAAGGGTTGACTCCTATTTATGTAGCTGCAATGGAAGGCATGCTTCGTGTTGAATGTGTGCCTGAAGGTGGTATCGATGTAAAATGTTTTGAGTGCTGATGGTTACACTGCCTTCTTTAGGGCAGCCATCTAAAGATATGTTGATATATAGTTGAGGTTTTGTTAGATATATGTGGAAAAGGGGTGCACACGGGGTAGAACAACTTGCAAGTGGGATGATAGCTTCTGATGTAGCCCTACAAAATGGCCAAGCGAGTACTGACTTTTAATTTGTAGATATTTCTCAACCAAATCCAATATACTTCTGACAAATATTTCTCAAACAAAGCCTTCTACGCAAGTAGTTGGTACATGATGCAGTTGAGGCCTGTGAACAATAGGCGAAACAGATCCCTGGTCTATTCTTCCAGTGCATCCAGGATTAAATGTCTGAATGACAGAGATGGAGGTCAAGGCTGGATCTAGATGAATATTAGACCATAGTTCTGACCAACAGAGTAATGCTCTGTTTTTCCAATGTCCTTGCCAAACTGAGAGACGGTTGGGGTAGGTAGGGACAAAGATAGAGGACGAGAACCTTGCCCGTCAGTTAATGCTGATGTGATCTGTTGTACAGGTGACTTAAACTTAGTTGGGATATTAATAACCCCAAGAAAACGGTGACTTAACGTCCTAGGTTCTAGTCTTGAGTTGGGACGGGGACTCTGTTATTGCTTGAGTTCCTTTGCAGGGGGCTATGTGTTTTAGGGAACTTGGATGTAGAACCTAGTGTGATTTATTGCTTCTTGCACTAACAACACGTGTGGCTGAGCCGTTGAGCATCCAACAATGGAACATACTAGAAGGTCCTACTCTGAGTAAGGATATCTGCAAAGAGGATGAGGGAGACAAAGAGGATGAGGGACACAAAGACGTGTTGGCATTTTTGCCACATTAATTTTTTTGACAAAATTTTTTATGAGTATGGAGCTTTAAAGCGGCAAAGAGCATGCAGAAGTGGTGGCATTTTCGCGGGCCCTAAAAGGGGATGATAAAGTGGATGAAATGATCTTTGGATATTTCGTCATTGCAGATCTTTTTGCAAGCTTTCCGGCGATATATTATAATAGGCGATCGGGGCAACGGATCAAAAGTTACGGCCTCGGGAAGCAGAGTCAGGGAAAGCCCATTTCGGGTTTGGAAAAATGGCTAAGGCACGGCTAGAATAATCAAGTTCGCTCCCGAAATCTGGCGTTCAAGTTCGCTCCCGAAATCCAGCATGCTCAAGTTCGCTCTCGAAATCCAGCGAACTCCCAGCTTCGGGCTTGGAAAATTGGCTAAGGCACAAGGAATGCTCAAGTTCTCTCCCGAAATCCAGAGTACTCAAGTTCGCTCCTGAAATCCAGCGTTGGCCAAAATGCTCTGTCGACCAAAATGCTCTGTCGGCCAGAAATCTTAAGTTCGCCCCCGAAGCTCAGAGTGCTCAAGTTAGCTCCTGAAGCTCAAAGTGCTCAAGTTCGCTCCTGAAATCCAGCATCGGCCAAAATGCTCTATGTCGGCCATAAATCTCAAGTTCGCCCGAAGCTCAGAGTGCTCAAGTTCGCTCCCGAAATCCAGCGTCGGCCAAAATGCTCTACGTCGGCCAAAATGCTTTGTCGTCCAAAAATCTCAAGTTCGCCCTCGAAGCTCAGAGTGCTCAATTTCACTACCGAAATCCAGCGTCGGCCAAAATGTTCTATCGACCAAAATGCTCTGTCGGCCAGAAAGCTCAAGTTCGCCCTTGAAGTCAGAGTGCTCAAGTTCGCTCTCGAAATCCAGTGTCAGCCAAAATGCTCTAGGTCAGCCAAAACCCTACTCCCCCCAGATCTCCCATCTTCGAGCTCTATTCCCAGCAAACCTGAGCTTCGGGCTCAAATCAAGCGAACCTCAGCCCTGATTTTCGGCGAACTCCAGCAAAAGCGTTTTTAAACGCTGAGGCAACAACTGAAGGGGCACTCCGAAGGGCACGCATCCCGAGAAAGAGAAGTTAGGTGGGAATTTAAGGCGCCTTCATGGCACACGAATCTGGGTCTCCTGCCCATCCCATCAAGACGGCGTCGTCAGGTCCGAGAAGGCCCCCTAGGGCAGGCTCCACCTACTGCAGTAATGAGACATGCTCCCCCAGCTGCAAAGACTGTCCGAAGCCGCTGCAAACACGAGTGAGCCGCATTCCAGGGAGGCTCTGCCATCTGACAGGGGTCAAATCTCAGCTACCCCAGCGGTTTTAGGGTTTTGACATTAATGATTACGGGGGTAAATCCCTCTATAAAAGCCAACTCATTGTAATGTAATGGGGGGGGACATTTGCTAGAAAGCTGCTGTACTTGGACTCTGCTTCAATATTAAGACTCCTGGTTCTGATTTTGGACTCTTTTCCTGTGTATGATGCCTTATGTTATTTTTGTTAATTCTGTTCTTTTATATGCATACTTTGAATTCTGCAATCTGGATTTAAGTGTGTGACTTAGAAAGAAATCTGGAATTGTTGAAGGATACATATCAGGATGTGTTCAGTTTTAGTTTTTGTTATACTCATAATATTGATTGCTTTTGGTTTAAGTAGATGTTAGTGATTGTGCTGCCTGTTCTTCCCCTTGGATTATCAACATTTCAATTTCTTTCAGTTATTTACATTCCTTTTAGCACTTTGCCAATCTCTTTCCAGTTCCTTAATCTAAAACCCAACGTAGTGTAGTAAAGAAGCCAACCTTCTCTGGAGATTGGCACGAAAGACATCCCTTCCTTCCGGCCTTTCAATCTGTTGGGCGGGTCTAGGGCGCGTAGATAGACCAAATCCTTTCCTGTGGCAGATCCGTAACCAACAAGACGCAACCTTGGACTCCTCACAAGTGTGTCGAATGGTTGCAATGAACTTTCTCTAACAGTGGGAAGGATTCAATCCTAATGTATCTATACCAGTTTGTTTGACTTATGTCAGGAGGCTATGGTTGTGCTTGCTGTAGATCTTGCGTGGGTGGAGATCGAAACATTTGATGGATTTATGTTCTGGTGTTCCACAATGACTACATACATACCCAATTCTTGTACTCGTTAGTTGTTCATATTTCTAGGGGGGTCTCTATCCTTGCTAGCATAACCCTTTTTCTTGATCCAATGCACCAGTGGGCCTAGAATGATTGGCACATAGGTCAACTTACAGAATCAGTTAGTGACACTTGCAAGTAGGGCACTGATGACTTGACAAGACCTAGGTGCACTATGACAAATGACTTGACTGTCCAAAGAAAATTTATCGTGCTAACAAAAATTACATCTGAAGCGCTAACGTGGAATGAATAAAGCACAATACAAACCTGACAAAATGAAAAAAATACATACAATACAAACTTGACAAAATGAAAAAAATAGTTTAAGCACAACACGAAAATGATGTGTATACATTCAGAAAATGAACACACTAATATCTATGAAGGCAAAATAACCTTGTATTACAAAAGAATATTACAATGGATCTCCACGAGTGTGTGCGAGAGATAAGATAGATAAGATAATTATATTAATGTCCACGGGTGACCAATAAGGTCAAAGGGACTCGGAAGTACAGTAGATAAGATAATTATATTAATGTCCATGGGTGACCAATAAGGTCAAAGGGACTCGGAAGTATAGTCGAAGAAATAGAAAAGAACTAGGGAAAAGGACCCTAGAAAAGAAAGTTGACTATGACAAATAAGCAAACAAACAAATAGAGGGGTAAGGAGGTGTAGAGGAAAAAGCCTTGAACCCAAACCCTAAGATTACAATATTAAATCGCTCCTGACATCCAAGGTCGAAGTATTGCTAGTGTCTGTGAAGAAAGTGGTATTAAGGAATTGCCTATGCTGTCTCGACAACAAACGTAAGGAGGGGGCTTAATGTTGTGTTAGGATCCTAATCCTAACTCTAAATACTATTAATTCATTTCACTAATTTAATGGACCATTGCGTCCTTTCACTTCATAACTCTAGGGTAGATATTTAAAAGCATTCACGAGGGTGTAACTTGACATCCATCGAAGAACAAATACATTATTTATTAATCCATTGGTTGGTATTTTTGCCTCCAGTGTAAAAAGTGATTCAATTTCAACAATGATTCTTTCATTTCCACTCATATACATTTTGATTCATTTATTCCATAGTTTATCCATCTGCTAGGAACTTTGGTTCCTACCATCTGGTATTAGAGCCGTTCTTGATCAAGGGTAAAAACATCATCTGCTCGTCAAAAACTTCATACATTCTTCATTCCATTTCACTTGTTCATCCGCTTTACGCTGCCACTTTTTATCCCAACCAAGTTTAAGTCACCGTTTTCTTGGGGTTATTAATATCTTTACTAACTGACATTGCGCTCTAGGGGAATAGAATCCATAGTTACCATCAATTTTTTTTAATAATCAAACACTCGCAGTACCACAGTCACTATCACTTGTATAAAACACTCAAAGCGATCACTATCACACCGTTTCAAAGCAGAAACCTAGTCTATGTCGCCATCCTCCATTAGGAAGCTATCAAAATACCTGCATTCCCATCTGTTTACACCATACACCAACTATCATCGTTAAAACGACAAAGCAACATACACAGTGAATCAATTAATTCATACAAAGAATTCACAAACATCATGGAGGTGGTAGAAGTAATTAAAAGACATCAGATCTCTTGCAAAAAAAAAACTATCATTCTGACAAACGTTAGAAGCAAAACAGTGCACAGTCCCAACAGAAAGTCGTTTCTGATGATAAATACAGAAAACCGGCGGAAAAAACCAGATTTTCGACAAGTTAAAAAATAAAATAAATAATAGTCTAAAGTTGTGACAATTTTTGGTGATCGAAATTAACTTCCGATATCGGAAATCAAGGTTTAAGAAGCACCGACGTCAATTTTTTTAAAAACATTAGGGATAAATCCCACGTTATCCCTATTTTGATGACGATAGCGTTTAAAAGTGTCGATGTCTGCATATTGACTTGCCTAGTGTTCTAGGCATACATGTTCGCGCGCAAAACCTTGTTGGTGCCAGTTGTGGGCACGTTAGGACTTGTGCGCTCGTTGACTTGCTACCTTACCGCTCGATCTTTCGCTCTCGTGATTCGCACTCTGATCGATTGACCTGTCGCCTAATAGCTCGTGCCTTCCGTTGTTCCCTAGCCACCCTCCATTCACTTCATAACCGTTGGTTTCCCGCCTAGAGATTAAAAATTATTCAAATTCAAAAAATAGGACCGAAGGTCCTCAAGTTGAAAAGATAAATTTTTTAAAGAGCAACATAATTTTGTAAAACAAATTTTTTAAAGAGCAACATAATTGTGTAAAACAAATTTTTTATTTTTTGCAAATAAAATTTTGCAAAAGCAAATTTTGCAAGCAATAACTTTTACAAATTTTTGCAAAAATCTGCTCATTATTAACAAGAAGAGACAACTAATCACTATTGCCAAAGAAGTCTTGCAATTCATAAACTCACCCTACAATGGTCGATGATAGGAGATCACAAGACCCTCTCAAATATTTCATTCAAGAATTTAATCGATGGAAGGACGATCTTGAAAAGAAAATATTAACAAAGGAGGAATTTGAAAACAAGATAACGGAGCTAGACTTAAAAGTTGCCGCCACTAACCACTCCGTGGATATGGTACAACAGAATATGAAAATAATCCAAGCCGACCATCCTATAGGAGCACCAACACACCAAGCATTATTCGGGGGACCACAGACATCAATCCTACCTCGAACCACAAATTGGATTTCCCAAAATTTGAAGGAGGCGACCCCACAAATTGGATCTATCGGGCTGACCAATACTTATCTCTTTATCAAATCCTTGAAGACCAAAAGGTTCGCATTGCATCCTTCCACCTGGAATGAATCGCTACTCAATGGTACCAATGGTACGAAAAGACAAATGACACCCCTACATGGACAAAATTTACAAAAAATCTAATGGTACGATTCAACCCAAGAAAATTTGAAGATTTCACAGGGGCTCTTACCAAACTCCATCAAACCACGACATTAAGAGAGTACCAAGCTCAATTCGAGAAATTGACAAACCTTACATCAGGGCTAGATGCCTCATTCTTCCAAAGTTGCTTCATTAGTGGCCTAAAAGAAGAGATTTGATTAGAAGTACAAATGCTCAATCCTACCGACATGATGCACATTGTTGCGTTAGCCCAGATGGCGGAAGAAAAAATCAATAACCGGCGTTGCCTAGGAAACCTACCTAAAGTAGAATCACAAAATACTTCAACCACCCCAAAACTTAACCGAATCCTACCAATTAAATGTATCAGCCCGAGGAAATGAAAGAAAAAAGAGAAAAAAGCCTTTGTTTTCATTGTGATGAGAAATTTGTACCTAATCACAAATGTATTACACCCAAATTATATATTTTGGATGCAACTATTCCTTGCCAATCAAAAAACGATGAAGAGGAGATCGAGGTCGAAGTAGTGATGGATACACCCGATGATAGCACTCAAGGTCCACTAGAAATTTCTTTCAATGCCCTCGTCGGTAATTCTTCTCCCCAAATTATGAAAGTCCCAGGATCCTTCAAACGACAAAACCTTATCGTGCTTATTGACTCCAACAATACCCATAATTTCATCGACCCACGTGTGGCAAAGCAAGCTAATTGCTTTATACATCCTTGCAATAATTTTGAAGTCATGATTGGTAATGGAGGAAGGATCGCTTGTAAAGGGAAATGCCAAAATATTAAGCTCACCTTGGGCGATTACACCATGAAACATGACATGTATGCAATTCCCTTAGGAGGATGTGATATTGTCTTAGGAGTGTAATGGTTATGAAAACTCGGGACAACAGAATATGAAAATAATCCAAGCCGACCATCCTATAGGAGCACCAACACACCAAGCATTATTCGGGGGACCACAGAAATCAATCCTACCTCGAACCACTAAATTGGATTTCCCAAAATTTGAAGGAGGCGACCCCACAAATTGGATCTATCGGGCTGACCAATACTTCTCTCTCTATCAAATCCTTGAAGACCAAAAGGTTCGCATTGCATCCTTCCACTGGAATGAATCGCTACTCAATGGTACCAATGGTACGAAAAGACAAATGACACCCCTACATGGACAAAATTTACAAAAAATCTAATGGTACGATTCAACCCAAGAAAATTTGAAGATTTCACAGGGGCTCTTACCAAACTCCATCAAACCACGACAGTAAGAGAGTACCAAGCTCAATTCGAGAAATTGACAAATCTTACATCAGGGCTAGATGCCTCATTCTTCCAAAGTTGCTTCATTAGTGGCCTAAAAGAAGAAATTTGATTAGAAGTACAAATGCTCAATCCTACCGACATGATGCACACTGTTGCGTTAGCCCAGATGGCGGAAGAAAAAATCAATAACCAGCGTTGCCTAGGAAACCTACCTAAAGTAGAATCACAAAATACTTCAACCACCCCAAAACTTAACCGAATCCTACCAATTAAACGTATCAGCCCCGAGGAAATGAAAGAAAGAAGAGAAAAAAGCCTTTGTTTTCATTGTGATGAGAAATTTGTACCTAATCACAAATGTATTACACCCAAATTATATATTTTGGATGCAACTATTCCTTGCCAATCAAAAAACAATGAAGAGGAGATCGAGGTCGAAGTAGTGATGGATACACCCGATGATAGCACTCAAGGTCCACTAGAAATTTCTTTCAATGCCCTCGTCGGTAATTCTTCTCCCCAAACTATGAAAGTCCCAGGATCCTTCAAACGACAAAACCTTATCATGCTTATTGACTCCAACAATACCCATAATTTCATCGACCCACGTGTGGCAAAGCAAGCTAACTGCTTTATACATCCTTGCAATAATTTTGAAGTCATGATTGGTAATGGAGGAAGGATCGCCTGTAAAGGGAAATGCCAAAATATTAAGCTCACCTTGGGCGATTACACCATGAAACATGACATGTATGCAATTCCATTAGGAGGATGTGATATTGTCTTAGGAGTGCAATGGTTATGAACACTCGGGACAATCCAATGGGATTTTGAGGACTTATGGATGAAATTCACAATAAATAATCAAACATATACTCTTAAAGGATTAAAATCAGGCTCTTCTCCACTAGTCAGTTCTCATCGAATGGAGAAAGTTCTTTGCAAAGGAGGCAAGAAAATGGTTGCCCACTTATTTTCTATCCATGCCACCATGAGGGCACCAAAAGGGTTTCCCCCTATCATCATTTTGATCCTCCTATTATTCCTACCTATCCCCCACCATCCCTTCAACCTTCACAATACCCCTACTTACGAAAAGATGACATTAAAATAGTGCAAGAACATGAGCAAATACTACTTGGAAAACAAGGGATGAAGCTTCTCACTTTGAGCTTTGAGGACAAAGCTCTTTTTAAGGAGGGTGGCATGTTAGGATCCTAATCCTAACTCTAAATACTATTAATTCACTTCACTTATTTAATGGACCATTGCGTCCTTTCACTTCATAACTCTAGGGTAGATATTTAAAAGCATTCACGAGGGTGTAACTTGACATCCATCGAAGAACAAATACATTATTTATTAATCCATTGGTTGGTTTTCTTGCCTCAAGTGTAAAAAGTGATTCAATTTCAACAGTGATTCTTTCATTTCCACTCATTTGCATTTTGATTCATTTATTCCATAGTTTATCTAGCTACTAGGAACTTTGGTTCCTACCATGCTGGTCAAAAATAGATTTGAGGTTCTTGGGGTGAGGTTGTCACTGGGGGACCTAGAAGAGTGTCGATGAATTTGATCTGTCGCTATCTATGTGAGAGCTAGAAGTGTCTCGAGGGTGCTTGACCCTCCCAAAAGAAGCAACGGTCTGAAAGAAGGAAGTGATCAGCCTAGTAGTGGCAGGGGTCTCTGTAGATATCTACGCTCAAGCAAGACAACCTCTCGAATATAAAGGACCAAACATTGCTGATTGGGATACCAGAGGAAGGTGGAGAGACAGTTGCCAGAGTCTCTGAATAAGTAGTGGAATCTCCCTAGAATATCGTAGTAAACAAGGCACCTGAGAAAGTGGTCCTCAAACTCTGTTTCCTTGATGGAGCAAAGACGACAAACATGATCCTCATGCGAGATATTTTGGTCAGATTCGATACAGAGTTGGTGGGAACGCACTCTCATCTGCCCAAGAGGGGTCCTCAAGCCATGTGACCAATGAAATTGAATGTAGGAGGAACGACAGATGGTGCCATCAACTGCTTGGAAAAAAATGCTCTCCATAGAAGGTCAACTTAGGACTGAGTGGTGAAGAAGGAGAAGTCCATGTGACTAAAGTGTACTACCAATAAATATCAGCCCGAACCAACCTACGAGTGCTCTCCTTCGAAGGGCAAGGTTGAGGGGGGTCAACCAAAGTGTGTTTGAAGGGAGGAAGATGATCAATGGAAATACTGATAGACTATAGGAGCTAACATGTCTCGGAGAACCAACAATGTTGGCATCTAGATGAGCTTGAATAGGCAATGTCCTCATAGGAGCAAAGGGTTAGAAACTAATAACTTGTACGACCAGAGGTGGAGAACCCCATGGATTTGAGTTTGTGAATGTAGAGGATGATTCGAAAGATTCATTCAAGACGGAGGGGTGGAGCTGTGAACTCAGCCTAGGCAATGCACTAGGGGACTGTCTGTTTGCAATGGATTAGACATAGGAGCATAAAATTTTGAATCCTCTCAAAGCGATCCCAATCGATGGATCATAAATTAGGTGCCCAGACCTTAATGGCAGTGGGTCGAACAATGACATTGAAGAGATGCATCTTGGAAGGGATATCCTGAAAATGGGTCTGAAAACATTGGCATTCTAGAGTGGAGAGGGAAGCATAGCTTCACATTCTTCTTCTTTTTGTAACACAACGGTGGAGTATTCCCGGTGGGGAGGTGGTTTCCAGAGGTAAGAATGATTCCTAGGTTGAGCCTACCAAATCGAACAGTCTTATAATTTCCCAAATGACCCCTGTACGATCTATCAATTGCTTGTATGGACCTCAAATACATACACTGTACGATCTATCAATTGCTTGTACGGGCCTCAAATACATACACTGTACAATCTCAGATCGTACAGTGGCCAAGATGGTACGATCTTGCACTCAACAAAACTAACAGATGCTATTTTGGAGGCTTCCATACACAATTTTATAATCGTTCAAGCCGATTTACCAAAACTTCCAAATCAGGTAAGTTCCTGTCAATTGTCTGTTTTACCAATCGGGTAATAATTTTTGTATGATTTGTATGATGTACGATCTATATGATCCAAAGGTACAACATAATGTTAATTATTATACTCTTATGCTTCAATCTCTCTTTGGGATGTTTTGTAAAGGTTTAACAACCTAAACAAGATAGTTTCATTCACAAGCAAAACATCCAATCTGGACTAGTGAGAGATTCCATCCAAGCAATCACGCCAATAAATCGTACAGTCTGCTTCAGCATGTCCTTACCAATGTCCTCATACTCCTAGATCATTCTCCATGATTCCACCTGTAACAATCTACTCACAAAGCTGCAACAAATCCTACAACTAACATATAACAGTAAGGAAGAAACTCAATTACACAATGATCGTCCACAATGCATCAACCATACACAAGAGGATCGTACACTATCATCCACAACGTCTGTTATTCTCATTAATAGTTATCAATTCAGTTACAATGTGGAAAACTCTCTCATAGTAATTGCAATAACTCAAAAATATGTCTATCTCTCTAATCTAGCAACTAATAACCAGTAAACTAGTAGCTAGACCTAAAAATTCAAAAATGGGACCTTATATAACGTTGTCCAGGCCGTTCCAAAGCGGTTCCTAAGACAATCCATTATTCAAAACTGCCCATCTACAACTGAATACATTATTTTGGCAATTTCCTAAGTTTACACCTTAGGTTAGCAAATCCATGCGATATTTCATCCCGAAATTACATTTCCTTTTCATTTGAGTGAATTTTGGTGTGCCCTGTATGATTTGCCACTGCTCTGTACGGTTTGCCACTTCAGTTGTACGATTCCCTGTACAATTTTCTCCCACTATACGGTTTCCCAAAACATTGAGCAAATCATCCCAAAATTGTCCAAATTGAGCAAATCACCTTTTCTTCTTCTAGGAGGTGGATTTGCTGCCTACCTCTGGCCTCCCCTTTATTTTAGTTGACGTCCTCAATGACTCGTTCTGCTTCTTTTGTTGGGCTTCCAGTCGAGCTACCTCAGCCTCCAAGTCCTTGACTTGTGTCTTGTACATTTCCCATTCATTCTTCAGCTTGGGTGCATAACTCCCCATCTCGACGACTTTGGCTCCGTTGTTAGCGTATAAAGCTATTCTATTACATTAGTTAGTTTGTTATGCTCAAACTAACGTTCGTTCGCATATGTTAATTAGGGCTCGATGTGGTTTCTTCAATCCATTTATCTCGGGCTATTTTGAGGCCTAGTATTATAAATATCATTCTAATAACAATGATTGTTGTGGTGTTTCACAACATGGTATCAAAGCTCTGAGAGCTCTTGCCTCAATTGTAGGTTGAAAGGAGGTTTGATTAATTCGAGTTTCTTGGTGACTGGTTTCGGATCTGTGGGTTGGTGATCAGATTTGAGGTGGACAACAGAACCTAAGCAAGGGGTTGATCTGGCCTGAAGGTAGTGGCTGGTGATCGAATTTGAGGTGGACAGCAGACCCTAAGCAAGGGGTTGATCTGGCCTGAAGGTGACTGGCAAGAACCACTACCACGCAACGAGGGACCAACTTGTTTGACCTAAATGGGGAGGACCAGATCTCGACCACGTGGAGGCTTAGACTGGCCTCACAAAGGGGACGACCATGGTGATGTGGACGAAGGCAAGAGGGGAGACCTACTGCTGCAAACTTGGACGTTATGCTACATGAAAGATCGAGATGTGGACTGGTGTCTAAAGCTGACCGTAACCTCTACGTGGCAGAGTCAGATCAACGGGGAAGAATGAGACATATGACATGTGGACTGGACGTGACTAGGAGCATGAGACACGTTGAGGACAAAATTGGCCATAATGTGTCTGAAACGAGACACATGCGGGTGAATTTCGTATGGCATAGACTACCCGAAAGTAGTTGTATGTTATATGGTGTTCTCACCACTTTAAATCCCATTAAAGCTTCGTCACGCTCTATGTGGGATAATATTTCCCATATCTTTTTTTTTGTGACGAATTTGCAAATTCTAGACGCCATAGTGATTTACCCTGATCGCGATTGATGATCGTGACATGTGGATGAAACGAGGGCCAACTACATATTGACGTCGATGATAGCTCGATTGATCTTCAAAAGCTGTTGCAGAGGAAGGCATTTCACAACAATTTCTATTTGCAGCCTTATCGCAGGTTGAAAAAGACTGCAATTTACTGCAAACACCGTGAGTGCTTTATCGGAGCAATGCTGTGGAGCATCATATCTAAGGTCCAAACCCCAATTGCAGGCTCCGATCGCTAATTATCGTGGACGTTTTTGCCACAGACGACGATTGGATTGTGCAAACCAAACTATAGTGAGGGCATACCCGATGCATTACGCCGATTGCTTTGTAGGATTGAAGAAGAGACTGCAGTTGTTTCTGAACCTTTGCTTCAGAGAAAATAATGACTTGCAACGTGGGGAGAACTTTATTTAAAAAAAAAAAACTGACATCGTCGAATTGCTGACAAAAGTGTGGTGATTGATCTCAGTTGCAGACATTTTTGATCGGGAGACAGTGATCTGTACATTGATTAAGCTTATTTGATATGTGCAGTCGTGCGGTGAAGATTCAACGCGTGAGTTGCAGGATCTGGGTCACGCATTTTTGCCTGAGCCCTGGGTTTCTTAAAGGTATAATTCTTTTTATCAAAATTTTTATTTTGTTAGTTTATTTTATTTTTATGATTAAATTTTTGTTTTTTAATTAAATTTCAATTTCTTCAATTTATATTTTATAAATTTGATTAAGAAATTGATACCATCTTTAATTAAAATTCAAAATTTTCATAAAATTAAAAATTTTGAATTTCAAAATAATTATTTTTAGTACCTTTCAAAAAACACAAAAACAAGGGGAGATTTTTTTTTTTTTGACACATTGTGCACATTTTCCTAAAAGGCAACTCTTGTAAAAAGCCTTGAGGCTTGCTTTATAGTTGCATTGTTTGACTAAAGGGGGGCTAATTTTTTGTTTTTCCCACCATTGTCATCACTCAAATTTGAAGTGCATTTGACAAATTGTCTACAAAGCAGCAGTCATCCCACACAAACCTTTTTAGACTTCATAAATAGCACATTCATGTGTTTGGAGTTCTTGACATAAGAAGGGGGATTTTTTATTGTTGCAATTTTTTGACAGTTGTCATACCACACAAACCTTTTTAGACTTCATAAATAGCACATTTTTGTGTTTGGAGTTCTTGACATAAGAAGGAGGATTTTTTATTGTTGCAATTTTTTGATAGTTGTCTTCGAAGGCAGACATTTTTTGCACTAAAAGGGGGGATATTTTTTTTCTCTCCACCATCTCCTATCCTGCACTAAAGGGGGGGATATCATTTTGCAAAACCAAGGGGGGAAGACTTATAAGGGTGAATTTTTGATAGTGACCGACACCTTAGTCAGATTATTTTTGCAAAATTCATTGTAAAAAGGTGTATTTTCAATAGAGACCAACACCTTAAGAATGGGCAGATCAAATAAGAAAACTATCCCAAAACCAACTGATGTTGCTAAATCAGTTAAAGGCCCATACTTTTCCCCACACATGGACGGGATGGATTTTTATGAAGATGGCACATTTCTCACACTACAAAATGGTGTAGATGCCATAATCAATGATTCTACGTCTTGTGAAGACATGCAAAAAAATGGTGTTCTAATCCCTATTGGCACTGTAATGGAAATATACATGTCATTTTATGCTCTTGACATTGCACAACGTAAAAGGGACATCAGTGAGGAAACATAGGTCAAACCCCTAATGGTCAATGCTTGTAGTGACACAAGTGACCTTCAGCCCATGGTGGCGAATGCTTGTTGTGACGCATGTGACCTTGAGCCCATGATGGCCAATGCTTGTTGTGATACATGCGACCTCATGCATATGATGGCAAATATCAGTTGTAGCACAAGTGATCTCATCACAGTAGCAAATTTTTCTTGTGACACTAGTGACTTAAAAACTGAACCTCCTAAAAATCAACTCCATAATCTCATCAATAATGACAAATACCATATTGTTAAAAGAATTTATGAAGATGATGAAATTGGGTGTTTTGAAAAACACACCAAAGGATTTGGTTCCAAAATGATGAAGAAAATGGGATTTAATGTGAGAGATTAGGTAAACATGAACAAGGCATTAAAACTCCTATAATGCTAAATGTCAGGGCAAAGAATGAAGGCCTTGGCTATACTGGACATACAAGTACCAGTAATTCCATGTTTGTAAAACCAAAATCTCCTCTATCTCCTAAAAAGCATTGTTGCAATCACTGTGGAAAGGCATTACATGTTGCAGCTAAGTGTTGGAGATTACATCCTTACGATTATTGTGGATGTACGAATCACTCTTCTTCAAGTTGTTGGTACAAAGTGAAAATGGCCAACAAGGTTCATATTGATTGTGGATGGAAAAATCTCACACAATGGACCATGATGAAAGAAATGTTGTATGGCTTCTACCAAAAAAGGTAAACCCTATGGTAGACCCCGAGGAAAATCCAGTGATAGACCAAGTGGCAGTCCCAAAGATAATGACCCAGAGACAGACCTAAAGACAAACCTAGAGACAAATTTCTAGAGGTAGATCTACAGACAGATCCAAATGCACTAATCTAGAGGCATATTCATTGACAAATCCAAAGATATACCCAGAGGAACAAATCCAGAGGTATGTTTAGAGCTAGAACCAGAGCCATGAGCCTGAGCTAGAGCTAGAGCCAAAGACAAAGCATGAGCCACCATTCTTTCATTTCTTTTCTTCTTCTTCTACACTATATTGGGGCAATTATATACTTTACCCAAGTATTGTTGTATGAGGGGATGTTAGCATAGCTAGTAGTTCTATTATTACCCAAATAATGTAATAAGGGGGGATGTTAGCGTATATAGCTATTCTATTACATTAGTTGGTTAGTTTGTTATGCTCGAACTAACATTCGTTCACATATGTCAATTAGGGTTCGATGTGGTTTCTTCAATCCATTTATCTTGGGCTATTTTGAGGCCTAGTTGTATTATAAATATCATTCTAATAACAATGATTGTTGTTGCGTTTCACAACATCCATGAAGGTTAGCATTTTCCTCGATAGCTTTCACGAAGTCCATCATCTGCTTTTCTCATTTGGAGGTACTCTTTGTCAACTTCTCCTTCCAATGAGCTTCTGCTCGAGCCACCGCTTGGAGTTCCTCATTCTTCTCATCAATGGTCTCCAAGTGGTGTTTGATGTCAGCTTCTAGAGCTTGAACCTGGTCTTCTTTGGTCTTGACTTGAGCTTGCTTCTCAATGACCATCTCGTTGAGCTTCTTGCTATCTCTTGTCAGCTCCTCTATCTGCTTGGCCTGTGTAGCCATTTGCTCATTCTTTTTGGCCAACTGAGCTGTCATCTGCTCATCCTTCGCTTTGAGTTGTGCCTCCAACTCCTTAATATTGTCTTCTACCATCTGGAAAATCTACCGCTTCTCCTCTTCAAGCGTTGTAATCTTGGCTTCAGACTCTACTCTGAGGCCTAACAGATCCTCCTCCAACTTCTTTATTTTCTCCTCTACCATAGTTCTGCTTTTTTGCAGTTCATCTTCCATTGCGGCCAATTCCTTTTGAGTGGCTGCGGTCTCTTCTACCTGTGCCTCCTTGAGCCGATGGATTTTTGCCAACCCAATGCTCAGCCACTCTATCCAGTGTGTTAGGAAGTTCAACTTCCGTAGGGTAATGGACACTCCTGTAGTGACCCTTCTATATTCCACTTCTGTCATATTGGTTGGGTAGGTTGGATGACTCACTCGATCCAAATAAATCCTTGGGTCCTTCCTGTAGTTTGTGACCATCCCTTCTGGCAAGTCTTCTCTTCCCAACATCATTGTTACCTCTTCCCTGGGTAACCTCCATGGATGTTGTGCGTGGATATCTACTATCTTCTTCGTTCGCTCTGCACTATTCACCCATTCTATTATCCACTCCAACTTGAGAGATACTTGTTGCTCCCATAGCTTCAGTTCTCCTACGTGGCCAATACAGAATTCCAATCTGGCACTATTTATCATGTGGCCTAACTGAGCGAAGAAGTGTTCCACCTTATCCTCTATTCCACGTGCCTCCTCTTCCGTTGTGATTCTCTCGAACCACGATATCTCCAAGAGATAACTGGATTGCAATCCCCATCGTTCTTCTTCTATGGGAGACCTTAATTCTTCTTCTTCTCTAAGGTGGCTAGAGCTTCCTCCAAGCTCTCTAAGTGCTCTCTCGGTATCTATATTTTCTCGAGGTGGAGATTGTTTCTCTCTTTTCTCCTCCCCCTCGTTATCCATAATATTTATGATCTCTTCTTGAGATCGTTGCTCAACTTATTCCTGAGCCTTTCCTGCTTCGATTGAGCCTCCCTGTGGCTCCTCTATGTTTTCTCGAGCTACTTCCTTGTCCCTGCCATCCACTTGTTGTTCCTCTATCACCCTTTCTTCTTGAGTTTGTTGTGCATCCCCAACTATGACCTGCTGAGCAACAAGTGCTTCTCCTTCTTGTGGCACTTCTATATCTTTTGGGACTTCTTGCTTGCTAGAGCCTCCTAATACAATTATGTATCGAGTCTTCTTCTTGGGCTCTACTATTGCGGTACTTGGTCCAACTCCCACTTCTTCCTAGGTAGTGGCTACTCCATCATGCCCTACCACAATTCCTCCAAAGAATTTAGAGGCATCCATCCTCTCAAAATGATCAAAAATATCTGGAGAGCATACTATTTTCTCTACCTCCGCCCAACACAACTCATCCAGCTCCATCGCTTCTGAATCTGACTGTTCCATTCTCTGTACGTCTGGAGCTGGTCTTCCTACCATTCTTTCTCGCTACCTCCTCATCCTTATCTGTATAGGACTACTCTCCCTTTCTTGCTCGAGAGGTTGCTCCTACTGCCTTTGTGCAGGTACTTGTTGTTCTAGTTTCGGCTCCAACCATCTAGAACGCTTTCTTCGATGATGTACATCGACATCCTCTTTCGGAGAAGTATCTTCCTGAGCTTCACTCCTATGTCACTCACTCCTTGTGCGTGGTTTCTCTAGAGTAATCTTAGCTATGGGTACAACCTTTACCCATCTCAATATTGTTGGTTGGCCTTACCTGATTTCTCTAGGTGGCATCAACCCTGGGAACTGCATTCCCACTTCTGTGACTACATTCATAAGTAATCCTATAGCCTGAAAGGCCATCCCAAAATTCTTTGGTCTCTTCATCAATGCTTCATGCATTCTTCTCTCCAGATAGGTACCCCAATCATATGGAATCCCCTGGGTAATACCTTCTGCATATTGGGCCATCCACATTGGCATCTCTGTTGTCCTTATATCGCCTGACAGTCGAGCCATGACTGTATTCATTGCACATGCCCAATGGTCATTTTGCAACTGGCTCTATTTTATTTCGTGCGTTCCTACACCAAAAATATTTGCCTCTATCAATGATTTAATAGTGGTCATGGTGGTCACCAGGCGGTGTGCTTCAATTGGGTCTACCAATTTCTTAACTATCTCCATGCCCTCCGTCGGCAGCCCAAATGTTCTTCTGAATGCTTCCACCAAAACTTCCACCTTCACTGACCTCTTGCCCACATTGACGTAGGTTGTCCTCGTCATCGCATTATATGCTTGAACTATCTGTAGAAGATAGTTCTGGAAGAATGTTCGATGAAATGGTGGGATATGTGCAATGACTGACACTTGCGCATTCTCAAATATTTTCTTCCAGGGATGAGACTTATTCTTCTCATCATTCCACCATTTCCTGCATGCTTCCGCTCCATGCTGTACGAATGTAATATTTGACAATTCCACCTGGCATTCCTCCTGCCCACTGCTCAGGTGTTCTTCCTACTACTGCACATGCACTTCACTCCTCAATTCCCTCTGTGAGGTAGTGTCTTGGGCCATTCTTGCCTCTCTGTGCCTCGGTGGTGTTCTATCCAGGTGTGCCCACCAATGGCTCTGTCTCCTCCATGGCCTATATCCTCCTCTCCTCCATGGATGATTACCACGCCTTTCATGGGACTAAAACTAACACCCGGAGTGCTACCGTGAGTATACCTCTCTCTCGTGTAGCGGACCTGGTGATCTCTCCACCCTATGTGTTGCAATCCACCTCAATCGACGTCCAAACTCTTCTGTTGAGATCATTCCTCCAACATCTCACCGATTACTCAACTTCCTCCTTCACAATTAAAAATATACCAAAAATCATACAAGCTCAGTAAAAGCATACAATGTATGGTTCTAAGTCCTGTGTACAGTTTTATCATCCTCCGTCTTCTTCCAGATCATACACACTTTTAGCAGTTCTTCCTTTTTACCCCATCAATTCTTCAAATGGTCAATTTTCTGTCAAATCATACAACGACGGTCTGAAATCATACGAGCTGCTAGTACTTCGTACGCTGCTATCTGCTAGCTGCCCTCCCCTTTAAAATTTGTATGATTTCGTACGCTTTCGTACGATCTCTTAAAAACTACCAAAAATGGCAAAAACCCCTTCAACTTGCACCCTTCTGCCTGGAAATCATACAATCTGCCCTCAAATCATACAATACATCTTTGCTAACCCTCACTGCTAAAAAATCTTAGATTTTTGGTCTCCTTTCCCAATTCTACCACCGACCCAGTTGCCGAATTGGCCCGATCTATCCTTCCATGCTTTTTCTCAATAAATCTTCCACTCTTTCACTCCTGGCACAATTTTCTTTACTTTGATAAAATTTTGGCTGCACTGTATGGTTGTACGGTCTGGATTTTTCCCTCCTCACGTCTCCCAACTCACCTTTTCTAGATTTCTTAGCTTTTTAGGGTTTCAATCCTCCATTTCCTTGCACTTTCCCTAATTTCCATCGCCAATATCTACTTCCTCCGGCTTTAATCAGTAATTTCTCCATTCAAAATTTGTACGATGATGTATTCTGATGTCTTTGGCTGTAATCTCTTGAAATTTTTGAATTTCCCCCTTATGTGGAGAAAAAACCCTCAATTTCTCTCTCTCGGGTTAATTCTTCGAAGTGGAAAAGAACTCCCTGGTACAAATTTAGTAATGGGTCTGCAATCTTTAGAGTATTGGTGAAAAATTCTCGCCCATGTAGTCTTATGTTATGTATGTATGCTTTTCCCCTTCAATCTCCTGAAAAAATTTGATTTTTCCTGCTTGGTGAAAAAATGGTTAAGTCCCTTTCCTTTTAAAGCAAGTTTTCAAAAACCCTAATATTTAAAAAAATAGGTGCCATGTTGCATGCTTTTTCCATCTCCACTGCTAGATGATTGACAACTCAGTAGTTGGTTTCAAAATTTTGTCTTTTCCCCCTTCTTTTCCTCCAACCGCTGCTTTTTTGCATGCCGCATTAAATGGGTTAGTTGGAAAATCGTACATTGTACGATCTAAATCGTACCGTATGACCTCTTGTACGATTTGCATGTCATTCTTACTTTGTACGATTCTCTCTTTTCATTGTACGATTTCATTACTTAGAGGAATTTTTGCTTTCTTTCCTCTAGAAAGGTCATCATTTCCGGTTTTCAACCTCGCCCTTCCTAATTGCGTCCCAAGGGATTTTCACAACTAAGGCACAATTTTTTTTCATTTTTTCTCTTTTTTTTTTCTTTTTTTTTTTCAATCCTAGTCTAATTATACTTACCTCCTGGGTAATCGTACAGTGACATTCACCTGTACGACCCCATCCCACTCTTGGCCTCGAGGTTCGACCATAACATTTCGATTAGTGGTATCCTCTTGTACCTCTACTTGACTGGTCTCTGCCTGTGATGTTGTTGCCCATTCATTTGCCCTCCTACAATGTGTACAGTTCGGTATTGTACATCGACAAATTGGAGTCTCGTCCCCTGGTAGGCTTTCTTCTCACCGTCCAGGTAGTTGATCCTATGGTGGTGGTGTCCTCACCACTCTACTATTGTTTGAGTGACTTCTTCGCCTATCTCCATGGATCATTTTTGGCTCCAAACTTGGTGATCGGGTCCTTTGTTGGCCTAGGTTTCCACCATCTACGAAGTGTACCCTTCCTCTACCAGCAAGGTTTCGACCACGTGGGTATCTCCCCCTTCCACTTCTTCTAGGCATGAAACCTCCCCATACTATTGATGACTCTTCTCTTACTTGGGGTAACCACCAATTACCTACTTCCCATTGGGGTCCTTGTCGGTTCAGGGGTGGTCGCCCCCGTGCATCTTCCAACCACATTTTGTAACATGCCTCTTAGTCAGAGTATGTGTTGTGGGTTCCTTACCCAATTCAAACATGCTAGCGGGTTATCTCCTGGCCATCTAGGAGTAGGGGGTCGGAATATTCCTCATCCTCTACCTCCTCTAATTGCAACATCACTCAGATTCCCATCGTGTTCTAGTCATCTACCTCTTCCTCTTCCTCTTAGAGGTCCTTGTCCAATTCTTCCTCTTATTCTTCGATCATCAGGAGTAATATCTACCAACTCGATATTAGCTAGTGGACTCTGGTTTGGTGACAATTGTCATAAGGTTCTGACTCTTCTATCAGCTTGTACCAAGTGATGCCTCCATATTCTTTCCTCAAAGGATCTCTGGGGGATGAAGATGCCAATACTGCTCTATAATCATCCAAAAAGTCCATTTCAGAGCTAGAGTCAGTCTGACCCTCTTCTCTCTGTTCTGCCTAATCGATTGGAAAATTCATCAATCTCTCCAATCGGTGAACTTCCCTCCTTTGTCTTCTCAGCTGCTGGTGAGCTATTGCATATGCCTGTGTATCATTCTCGGGTCTGTCCTATTGAACTCCCTCGACTTGCCTTGGTCTCAATGCTCTAAGTGGAATACTTCGATCCCTCTGAGGATTATGAGGATTCTTCGGTTCATCCTCATCTGTACTAGGCTCTCTTACCAACCATGACATTCCTTCATCACTAGAATCTGTCATACCTACTATATTGTGGTGTAATTCAGGTGATGTGGTGGTCTCCTCTATATCTCGCCAAAGTACTCCTACGCCCTCATTTATCATAGGTTGCTTGCTTGGTGGAGGTGTCGAACTTGTGCTTGCACCTTCGTTTCCTCCACCATTTCTTGGAGTTAAGTCTTCAACCTCCTCAGGTTCACTTCCAATCTCTTGTAATCTAACTGCCCTCTGTTCATCCAATATTTGTATGGTACCATCCAATTCTTGGATTACTTGCACTCTCAATCTCGCATTGTGACCTCGTAGTGTTTGATACTCTTCCTGCAATTGTTGGGTTTGCATTCTCATCCTCTGCTGTAATAGCCCTATCTGAGCCAATGGGGAAAGTTTCACTAGTTCTTCTTCTATTCTTTCCTCCCTAGCATCCTCTAAAATTTCCATCTCAAATGTGTCCACTCTATCTTCGTTGTGCACTGTCAGCCTTACCCTTCTTCGTCCTTCCAGCTGTTGAGGTAGTTCCCTATGCTCTATCTATGGGTACCTCCTATTCGAAGCTCTTGGTAATAGTGCTCTCTCTTGATAGCCTTCTGTGGCTGGAGGGATCCACTCTTCTCCCTCTCTTACGGTCCCGTCAGCCCATCTGATATGTACTCGCACCCTTCTTCTTTCACCGGGTCTAGGTGCCAACTCTTGTTGTTCAATTATTGGCTGCCTCTCCTCCATTTTGGAAAATAGTCTTGTGAGTCCCATATCCGGCTCCTCCTATGGTAGACCTGGCTCATGATGAGCCTCATTTTGAGCATCTGCTCTTCTTCTTCGTTCAATCTCTTCTGAAGCAATGAATAAACATTGTACTTTGTAAGGCTTCAACTTTGAGCCATTTACAGTGTTGGGTACCTCCATCCCATTCAGGTTCTACAACCTGACCGCTCCATTATCCAATACTTCAATCACTTTATAAGGGCCAAGCCATAACATCTTCAGTTTACCTGGCTTGATCTCCCGCTTCCCATTAAATTTGAGAACCAAGTCCCCTGGACTAAGTTCCAACTTCCTCAAATGCTTGTCATGCCACATCTTTCATCTCTTCTGGGCTATCTCAATCACCCACTGTGCCATGACTCTTCTTTCATCTAGTTTGATCAGCATCATCAGTCATTCCTCCAAACTTTCTTGATCTCCCAAGCGATGCTCTACTGCAACTCTCAAACTTGGTATCAAAAACTCGACTGGCACCACCGCTTCTTGACCATACATCAATTGGAAAGGGGTATGTTCCATTGTTGGTTTAAAATTTGTTCTATATGCCCACAAAATGGATGGTAACCTTTCCTCCCAGTCTGCTCCTTCTATCCCACAGGTCTTATACAGAGTTGATACTAAGACTTTATTAGTCGCTTTCGCCTGCCCATTCGCTCTCGGGTAGTACGGACTGGACAGGGAGTGTAAAATCTTAAACTCTGTCATCAACATCTTGATAATCTCATTAACGAAGTGTCCTCCATGATCACTCGTTATATGTAGCGGAATACCGAATCTTGTGATTACCTGCTCGTACAAAAATCATGTTGTACTTTTGGTAGAATTATCAGGTAATGCTCTTGCTTCTACCCATTTTGTGAGGTATTCCGTTGCCACTATGATATATCTACATTTCCATCTTTGAGATGTCTTAAATGGTCCTACGAAGTCTAAGCCCCAACGTTCGAACAACTCCTATGGCTGTGATGGGTGTAAGGGCATAAAGTCCTTCTTGACCGGTTTACCTGCTCTTTGGCAAGTATCGCAAGCTTTCACGTGTTCTTTTGCATCATTGTACAATGTGGGCCACCATAGACCTACTAACAATATTTTCTATGCAGTCGCATCTGGTCCCATGTGTCCCCCTGCTAAGCCTGCATGGGCTTCCTTCAATGTCATCTTAACTTCTTCCTCCATTACACATCTCCTCAAGATACCATCACTTCCTATCTTGTATAGCAATCCTGCTATTATCTAGAAAGGTGTTGACTTCATGATTATTCTCTTCTTTTTGGTTGTCATCATCTCTTGTGGCAACTCCCCTATGGATAGGTATTGGCCAACCAACTTGTACCATGATGGCACAACATTGATGGCAAATAACTATGCATCTAGAAATTCATCAGGAACTCTTGTTCCTACTGGCTCCCCTGATCGTATTCGAGACAACTGGTCTGCAATCACATGCTTCTTGCTAGGTCTCACCACAACTCGAAATACGAACTCTTGGAGCGTAACGAGCCACCTACTAACTCATCCTTGTATTACTGGTTTGTTTATTAAGTACAACAATGCCTGATGATCGACATAAAATGCAAAGGGGTTCACCAATAGGTAATGCCTAAACTTTTGAACTGCATATACCATCCCCAAGGCTTCCCTTTCTATTGTACTATAATTTCTTTCCGGCCTTGACAACAGGCGACTAGCAAAGAAAATTGGTTGATCCAACTTAAATTGTCCTTCTTGTGCCAACGCACATCCAATTGCAAAGTTTGAGGTATCGACGTGGACATGGAATTCCTTATCCCAACTTGGAAACACCAAAATCGGATTGCTTACCAACTTAGCCTTCAACTCCTCAAAGGCTCCCTGGTGCTCCTCTGTCCATCTGAAAGGAATATTCTTTTTCGTCAAAGAATCTAATGGGTAGGCTACATGTGCATAATTTTTGATAAACCTTCGGTAATATCCTGTTGACCCAAGGAAGGTTTTGAGTGAACTCACGTCAAAGGGTTCTTCCATGTATAATATTACCCAAATTTTATCTGGATCTGTCTTCAATCCTTCGTTGCACACAATGTGTCCTAACAATTTTCCATATGGTACCAACAGAAAACACTTTGCTGGGTTCAATGATATCTGTGCATTTCTGCACCTGCTCATACATTCACTAAGAGCTGGAAGATGCTCCTTGATCTTCCCATAAATGGACCAATCATCCAAAAATGCTTTGAAATTCCCCATCGCTAATTGGTCAAATATATACAGTATGATGCATTGAAATGTAGTTGGGGCATTACAGAGCCCAAATGGCATTCGATTATACGCGTAGATGCCATTCTCCACAACAAATGTGGTCTTCAACTTATCCTCCTCAGCGATGCTGATCTGATTGTATCCTGAGAATCCATCCAAAAATGAATAGATCTCATGTCCTGCAACTTCTTCCAAGATAGAATCTGTGAATGGAATAGGAAAGGGATCCTTAATGGTCACTATGTTTAGACTCCTGAAGTCTACGCATATCCTTATCTTATCGACTTCCTTTTTCAAGGTGATTACTATAGGTGAAACCCATTCACTGTTCGTCACCCTGAATATAATTCCTACTTCCAACATCTTTTCTATCTCCGTATTCACCAATGCCGCATACTTGGGATTCATTCTATATGGCCTCCTCCTAACAGGTTGAGCGCCAGGCATTAGTGTAATCTTATGGACACATAACTCGGGTGGGATTCCTTTCAAATCCTTATACGTCCATGCGAAGACATCCTTGTACTCCAAGAATATCTTGAAAGTTGTTGCCTTCAATACAAGATTCCAATCATCGCCACAGTGGACTATCCTAGGTTCTTTCTCCATTCCTAGATTGATATCCACTATCTTAGGTCCTTCATACTTGATATTTTCTGGCTCACTCGTAGCTTTCATTACATTCTCAGGGTGTGTCGGTCTTGTATCAATCTCTGCATCTCCTACTGTATACTCCACAAAGCTTTTTGGAAACGTCCACTTCTCTTCTGTTTCCTTCTTAGTTTCTTTACTGACTTTCGGTTTGTCTTGCTTTTCCTTGATCTCTTCTGACTCAATACAGAGGCAATTGGGCTGAAACATCTCGTAATCCTCCATTTTCCAATGAAGAAGTCCACTATCAGATCGAGCTTCATCCTCGCTACATTCATCTATGTACAACATTCCCTCTCCATCAGGTTCGTGTCCTTCATCCCCTGATGAGTTTTTTGATTCATCAATTGTAGCTACATCCTCACTAACTCTTTGATTAGCTAAATTGATCATGTATTTATGTTGTCCTTTCTTGAAGGTGATCTGATTATTTCCCCAATTGTGATTAACTTTGGCCACTCGTAGCCATCCTCTCCCTAAGAGAGCATCGTATGCAGGTTTCTGCATTGAAATCACAACAAAGTCCAAGACAAATTCTTGCTCAGCTATCATAACTTGTTGTGCAGTCAAAACTCCTTTGATGTTAATATCATTCTGGTCAGCCCCATACAGTCGAAAGCTCGGTGCCCATAGGGATGGAGCGCCTAGTTCTAGCCAAGTTCTTTCTGGTAGCACATTAACACTGGAACCTCCGTCCATGATCACTTGTGTCAATTTGTGCCCCAAAATCTCCATATGCATTAATGCAGGCTTCTTTCCCACATCAATCATTAATATAGTAGGATCCATAAATTGGTCTTTTCGTCCTTCCTCTAAAATTGGTTGGCTCTCTACTTCCATCACCTTCTGTGGTTGCATTTCCTCCACAATTGCTTTCTACAATTCTGGGATAGCTTCGAATAAGTCAGATACTTTAAGTTCCACTATGGTATCCAACACCTGTGCTGCCAGGCTCTGCACAACTGTCTCCTGTTCTGATGGTTTTCATAATTCCCTTCGAATGCTCGACTCTCCTTGCTTAGTTTTCTCAGTTTCTTCTTGCAATATTTTCTTTGTTGCTTGCCAGCGTTGCTTCTCTTTTGTTGGCTCTGGATACTTATCCTTTTTAGCCTGATTCCTCATCATGGCTAACACTTCCTGAGTTTCCTCTTTAACTTGAGGAATTTTGATGTCCAAATAACTCACATTCTATGGGTTGCTCGAACTCGCCTGCTTTGGACAATTCTCCTCCTTGTGGTTCCCCGGACCACACCATCTACACATGTGTGTAGTGCTTGTTTGTGGTACTCCTTGCATCGGAGGTGCAGGACAATTCTTCGCAAAATGCCCCCACTCTTGGCAATTGTGACATTGTATGATCGGTCTACCTTCCGAGTCATATTGTAAGTGACTTTGTCCTCCTTGTCGATTACCTTGATTCTGTCTGCCACCTCTTCTGCTATTTTTGTAACCGCCACTCGTTGCTTGTTGGCCACTCCCTTGGGCCTGTGGTTTTTGTTCCTGCTCCTGGATTGATAGTACCTATGGATGGGTTCTTGCATTGTAGGGACAGAGCATTACCTCATGCCCCATCACATTACAAATATGGCAATAGTCATTCTTTGGACACTTCATATTTGTATGTCCCTCGCTCTTGCATTCTATGCACCACAACTCATTCCTATCCGGTTTGATCTTTTGCTCCTTAACCATTTTATCAAACTCCTTGTGGAATGATGCTACCATCCTCTGGATAGTGTCTTCTTCTTCACTATCCAAATATTTTGACTTGGGATGAGATAATATTCCCATGTACGTCTATTTTGATTCACTCTCAAAGGTCTTTGCGTGTTTCAATGCTTCTTCATATGTGTCAGATGGTACTCCCTTCATATTTTTCTTATATTTTGGTAGTAACCCATCTACGAACCATCATTTTATCAACACATCTACCAAGGGCATCTGCATCTTATCGACTAACTACTTTAGTCGATGGTTGTAGGATTTTATATCCTCATCTGCTTTCTATTTTGTTACGCAAAGCTCGATGACTATGTCTCCATCATCTTTCAAAGGTCAAAATTCCTCAATGAATTTCTCCTTTATCTGATTCCAAGTCTGAAAATCAACATTATTTTCTCTCTTTAGGTACCAGTCTATTGCCAATCCCCTCAAGGTGGCAGGAAAGAGGACTACCCAATCCTCCGGTATGTCTACACCATTTTCTCTCCAAATGGTTATGCAAGTTCCTACGTGCCATGTGGGGTCTTCCTTACCCTCACCTAAAAATGGTGGACATCTTTGTTTGGTTGCTCTGTTAGCCATCTTAGGAGAGTCATCGCTCTCACTTGAGGTGTCCCATAGAATCTCTATCGGATTCCTCCTTGGGGGTGTCCTACTTCCATTGTCATCATAAGTATCAATTCGAGGTATCTTATTCTGTCCCATCACTCGATGACCAAATTCTCGTGCATCCTCACTCTACGACCTTCTTCGCTGGTGCGATGGAGATTATCTTGGTCTATCCTCCTGAGTCCCCATGTCCTGTTGCCTTGGTGTCTGACTCCCATCCTCTGCACCCTCTCACAACCTCATTTCCACTTCCTTAGGTCTTACCATCCACTCTCCATCATCGTGCACTTTCTCTTTGTCACCCGTCTCCTCTACGATCGGTGGGTCTTCCTCCTCGTCTTCTGTCTCAATCAACAACGTCTCGAAGTCTCCCTCTTCGGATGTCCAAACTTGCTCTATCTCTGGTTTATGTGTACTTTGATCTGAGTTACTCATGTTTCCTCTTTGAGAAATCCTTATGCTCCTTCTTACTAGAATGTTCTCTCATGGTTCTCTTCTCCCATGACTTCGTGTACTGGTGTCCATCATAAAAAATCACCTCCAATTTTTTAGTCAAATTCGACCCATTTTAACAAAAATGCCAGATTCGATAAGGCAATGATGCCAAATGTAACATAGTGGTGGAGTATTCCTAGTGGGGAGGTGTTTTCTAGAGGTAATAATGATCCCTAGGTTGAATCTACCAAATCGAACAGTCTTCTAATTCCCCGAATGACCCTTGTACGATCTATCAATTGCTTGTACGGACCTCAAATACATACACTGTATGATCTCAGATCATACAGTGACCAATATGGTACGATATTGCACTCAAAAAAATTGACAGATGCTATTTTGGAGGCTTTCATACATAGTTTTGTAATCGTTCAAGCCGATTTACCAAAACTACCAAATCGGGTAAGTTCTTGTCAATCGCCTGTTTTACCAAATCGGGTAATAACTCTTTGTACGATTTGTACGATGTACGATATGTACGATCCAAAGGTACAGTAGGATGTTAATTACTATACTCTTCTACTCCAATCTCTCTCCAGGATGTTTTGTAAAGGTTTAACAGCCTAAACAAGATAGTTTCATTCACAAGCAAAACATCCAATCCGGACTAGTGAGAGATTCCATCCAAGCAATTACACCCAAAAATCATACAGTCTACTTCAGTACATCTTTGCCAACATCCTCATACTCCTAGATCATTCTCCATGATTCCACCAGTAACAATCTGCTCACAAAGCTGCAACAAAGCCTACAACTAACATATAACAATAAGGAAGAAACTCAATTACACAATGATCATCCACAATGCATCAACCATACACAACAGGATCATACACTATCATCCACAATGTCTGTTATTCTCATTAATGGTTATCAACTCAGTTACAATGTGGAAAACTCTCTCATAGTAATTGCAATAACTCAAAAATATGTCTATCTCTCTACTCTAGCAACTAATAACCAATAAACTAGTAGCCAGACCTACAAATTCAAAAATGGGGCCTTATATAACGTTGCCTAGGCCGTTCCAAAGTGGTTCTTGAGACAATCCATTATTCACAACTGCCCATCTACAACTGAATACATTATTTTGGCAATTTCCTAAGTTTACACCTTAGGTTAGCAAATCCATGCGACATTTCATCCCGAAATTACATTTCCTTTGCATCTGAGTGAATTTCGGTGCGCCCTGTATGATTTTCCACTGCTCTGTATGGTTTACCACTTCAGTTGTACGATCCCCTATACGATTTTCTCCCACTGTACGGTTTCCCAAAACTTGAGCAAATCATCCCAAAACTGTCAAAATTTAGCAAATCACCTTTTCTTCTTCTGGGAGGTGGATTTGCTACCTATACTTTTCTTTCTCTAGCTCCTACAAAATGGTACTCTCCTTGCTAAACTAGGACTCTTGGGTGGTGTTTTGAGTGGCTAGACTTTGCACTTTGCTCCTTTATATTTCAAGGAGGAAAGTTGAAACTTGAGAAGCCAATTGGCTCGTCAACTAGCCACTTGGTCCTAGAGTAACTTGGCTTCCAATTGAGAGTTCTTGAATGTGGTTTTAACATTTTTTAGCTTATTTTTCCTCTTAGACAACTTACTCTCTAGGGATAGGTAGTAATGGCCAAAAACTTTGCCAATATGTTCCATGAAATCTACACTATCCTCAACCCAAGCATATTGAAGACTGATCCCCACTGCTGCCACCCAATAGTCCTATTATTGCATTTGTCCTTTGGGATTGGAAATAGCCAAGGTAATTTGGGTAAAATATAGCATGCTTCCTTGAGGATCATAGGGACAGATGTGTGTGGAGATAAGGAAAACAAAACTGGAGATGAAGGTAGGGTGAATGAAGTAGTCATCAGAGGTAAAAGTACCCCTCCTAGCAGAATGGGCCAAGGACTAACAATAGGGGTGGCAAAAGCAAAGGAAATGGGGGAAACTATAGAAATGGAAGTGAATGGGGGTGCTACCAAAATGGAGGTAACTACTGAAATAATTAAAGAAATATTGGTTAATGTGACCAGAAAGCTAGGTGTTGTAATAGAAATAATTTGGGAAATAAATGGGGAAACAAATTGGGATAGAAGAAATATTGGTCAATGTGACTAGGAAGCTAGGTGTTGTAATAGAAATAATTTGGAAAACAATTGGGAAAAAAAATTGGAAAACTCATTGGGGGAGGAAGGGGAGCGTCTTGTGGTTGTGCCCTCAGTGCATCCTCCTTTTGTGACAGAGAGCCTGCCTCGTGGACAATCTTTCTATTTTCCCTCTATTTCAGAACTTCGCTTAGCCTAGCTTGAATTTATTTCCTCCTTTGTTGCACTAACTGTGGAGGCACTTGTGGTGGAGCTACTGTGATAGGAGGTGCTTACGGAGGGATTGTAGCTAGGGCTTCTTCAAGCCTTGGTGTAGTTTTTTCTATACTATAGATGTCCATTGATACCACCATTTCCACTGCATGATCCATCTCAACATCTACTTTCTTTTCTCTAATTTCATCTATAGGGGAGATTTCAAAATTTAAGAGCTTTTTGTTATGCATTTTACTAACCTATTCATCTTTATATCAATCTCTATAAGCTATAAGTGTCCCAAATTTCTTTCCTAAACTTCCACCATGCATTGATCTTTGCCTCATTCTAATGCTCCTCCTTCAAGGCTTGCTTTTTATTGGTGCTAATTTGGCCCTTGGGGTTTACCTAGTGTTTTTATGATAAAAGGTCTCATAAAAACTTGGCTTTAGCTATGAATTTATGATTATCTTCTTGGGTTACATGCTTACCTCCATTGGCTTCCTGTGAGCTTCAACAATTCACATAGGCTTATGAACTAATTTCTCCAAGCTTTTAATGCTTGTTAGCCATGCAAAAAATTGGCCCTCAAGGTCATAACTTCATTCATACTCAAGAATTTGCAACCGCTAAGGACATGGATGGCTTTTCTCTTTACCAATGTTACACCACCAAGGTTGAGTGGAGGCTTATTATAGCCAATCTTACCTTTTTTACTCCTGAATGCCATGCCAATGACATCCATTTGCCTCATCAACTCCAAAGCAAAAAACCTATTTGACACAAACTTGGGCAGCTGATAAACTAATTTATTAAACCTCTAGAGCCAAAATTTGGTGGAGTTTTCCATAAAATACTAGTCTCCTTGGATCCTCAAATATAAAATGTGGATTTTACCTATCAAAATGTGCTCTAGTATCTGTCCCTTTAATGTAGCAATAATTGGTGCTAAAAATGCCTCCGCAAAATTATAATACAAGGAGGTCTTGCTCAAGGCTTCCATCCAAAAAGAAGTTGGTCACATATGACCAGAGTCATATAATAGCCGCATATTTAAACTCTGGTATAATCTAGGATTTTGGCACAAAACCAAGTGGGCCAAAAATATCAAATATTAGAGGACTTGGATGTCTTTAAACTTAACCCCTCGTGAATTTGATTAGTGATAAAATTACCGAGGTCAAAAATTACCTCCTCATTCTTGGGCGTATACGTCAACATGTATATTATACTTGGTTGAGTTGGGTACACACCCTTATCATTCTCAAAACCAAAAATAAATGCCAACATTCTCAAAGCCTCCCTTATGCTATTGCTAAAAGCTTTGATGCTCAAGGAAACTTTGACAAGGAGGTGTCTTAAGTGTGGCACTCGTTGTTCAGGAATCCCAATTTTTCTAGTATGGTTTTGTAGTGCTTGGATACATTATCTACATTTACCCTATGGCCTCATGACCCCACAAGCAACATATTGAATATGGCCTATGATATGATGATGAATTTGAAACTCCTATTGTTTACCTTCACTTCTTGGGCCTACATGTTATATAACTCAGTGCATGCAACCACTAGTTCATAGCAATTGTGCTCCTGAGGCACCATATATTGGGTTAAGAAATTGCTCCATATCCGTTCTTTAAAATATTCAAGGAAGGATTAACTTTGGATGTCTGGGTAGTCTTAGACAATTTGGGGTTTAATACCTTATCGATTGAGTCCCTAAACGATTTGGGGACTACAAATTGAAGGGCTTGGGCCTGTGTTTCCCTTCTTGAAATGGAGGGAGGGTTGAAGTTGCACTTGAAGGGGAGTCAGTAAGGGGTCTACTCTAGATGCTAGTTGATGTGTGCTTTGCTTTCTTAACTCCATGGTTACTATTGGTTCTCCCGAATACTTTTGCATTGATAAATTTTATTTCTTATGACTCGATATTTGCAACTATTATATTTTATGCTCAAAGGGATCTTGTTTGCTTGAATTTTTGGGATTAAGTAAGAAAGAAATAAAAGAGGGATGACCTTTTATAGATTTTCTCCTAGTGCCCACCAACATTGAATTTGTGTTATGTGAATTCACTAATGTCCCCATGCAAAGTTTGACAGGAAGTGTCTATCACCTTCAACAACATTAAATTCATGCTTTTTAAATTTGTTTCTTTTTTTGTAGAGTCGATGCGAAGAGACCGCCACTTTTTCTAAGGAATTGAATTCACATCATGCAAATTTATTCTTTCTCCACATAAAGTTGGTGGGAGGAGGCCGCCACATTTTAGCATTGAATTCATGTTACATGGATTCACTTTGTATTTCATGCAAGTTTAGTGGAAAAAGAGCACTAGCTTTTAAGTCTTTATAGAACAAGTAGTATGGAGGATTTTACCAATGGATGGTTAAATAGTTGGCATTATCTTGAGGATCCACTTGTATTATTTATTTCAACAACTAACATTACTCGTTGATAATTTGATCGGATGGATTGTGCTAACCTAGCCTTGGGCCTTCTTTTGTTAAGTCCTAATATAGCGCGTGCCTACCACATGTCACTATCAATAAAACCCCTAAAAATTTCTCAAGAATTTGGCTAAGTACACCAAAGAGAGCCTCATGGATCGAATGACTTGTGGGCCTTCTCACTTTGATGATTTGAGGACTGTTGGTACCTTAGGGAGCTATCTATATTTATTACTACAACAAGTAACATTGCTCATTGATGATCTAATTAGACAACTTGTACTACTTTGACCTCAATCCTTTCTTCAACAACTCTTGATTAAGCAACGACTATTGCTGCTTGGGAAGAAGTCTCCATTTAGAATATTTGAAATCATATGGATTGTTAAACTTGATCGGTTAGGGGATTTCAATGGCATGGATTACTTTCATGTCTTCACATATCCATAGATTCTTGCAATGTCTACGATCTTGTAAACTAAGGGATGCTCCCAATCAATAATGTGGACTAAGTGCTTGGAATGAAAGCTGTTACAAAAAAACTAAAATATACATATATAGAGAGTTTCTTTTTTTAAGAGCGCTTTAAGATAGCTATTTAAGTAGATATCATTGTCTAGGATCAAAAATACATAGCCATAAAGCATTGAAAGTTCAAATGAATTCTTCTCCTTGCAGGCGATGATGATGTAAGGACCATTCCATATAGAATCAAATTTAGTGTGGCAACCTGGTTTAGTTCTATCTTCATCCCATTTAAGTAACCAACTATCGAATTTAAAGTTTTGAGGAGATGCTCTATTATCAAACCATATTTTAAATACCCCTTGATGCTTCAACAACTATTCTTTGGTTGCTTCTATCTACACTTCGAGCTTGCATAACTCACCCATTCTTATAGTCATGACATAATTTTCCTAAATTTCTAGTTGATTAAGCAATTATAGTGTTGTCAAATCTATGGAGATAGACAATATTGCTTCCTTGCCATAGAATAAGGTGTAAGGAAAACATCCTATAGCATTTTGTGGAGTAATTCTATCTACCTATAAGGATATTTTAAGATAGAGGTGCCACTATCTTTGATTATCTTAACCAATCATCTTTAGAATCCTGATCAGGTTCTTATTACTAGACTTTGATAGACAATTCCCTTAGGGATTGTAGTTTGAGGAAGCTTTCAAATATACACCATACTAGAGGACGATTGAGTGAATTCTCTAGGAAATTAATGATAACCTTTTCAATAGTTTCATTCAATGGGATTGCTTCTACCCACTTGGTAAAATAATCAATGGTTATAAGAATCCATTTATGATCCTCACTTGATGGGGTGTTAATCATGCCAATGAATTCTAATCCCCATCAGGAAAATACCTCATCTACTGTTATAGGTTTCAAAAGCATAGATGCATTCTTCTTCCTCATTAAAAACTTGCACTTGTCATATTATCACATTTTCTCACCCATTGGTGAGAATCTAAAAACATGGTAGGCCAATAAAATCCATCTCTCATGATTTTCATAATAGTAGTTTAGTCGAGAAATGACCACCCAAGAATCCTTGATGGAATTATTGAAGTAGAGAATGAGTTTGATCCATTCTTACACACCTCAAGAAGATGCCATCAAAGTTCTAAAATAGAATACCTTTAATGAGATCATAATGGGTATTTTATAATCTAAATACCCTCTTTTGAGCCTTGTTTAAGTTGAAGGGGTAATGATTTATCCGTATATACTTGGTTCTCTCATTCACTCTGTATTGCATATCTCATCTAAACCTACTAATCATACCTCGTTGTAGGCTTTTTTTTATCAACAATGTCTTTATCTAGTGCTTGGCATAAGGTTCTCCCCCTGATTAGTTTCATAGGCTTGATCTTTATATCATATTCTAGGATCTTGACGATCGATATTACTTTATTTTAATTTATTTATCCATCTATTATGTATTCCTTTATGCTAGAGTGGATGACATAAGCAATGATTTTATTATTAGAGACTACGTGTTTGAACTTATTTAAGCCTTGATTATGGCATATACTTGTTTTTCAATAAAGTTGTTCTCTCCTTGTAACCTTTCAAGGAAGGTGATTGGGTGCTCATGTTGATCACCATCCTTCTAGGTAAGAAGTACTACAATGTTGAAGAGGATGAAATATTTAATGAAATTTGGGTTTGTTAGCATTGGATCCTTTGCTATAGTTTTCTTTATGTAGATGCAAGTTAAAATAGTGTTTAATCCCTTAGCATAGTATTTTGAGTGCTCTTTATTGAAATTTGGATTTGTTAGCATTGCATTCTTTGATATAGTTTTCTTTGTGTAGATGTTTTCTTTATTCGTCCCTCTTAGGGATACTCATTTGATACAACAATTACAATAGTGTTTAATCCCTCTCAAGGGTAGATGCAATTTCAAATGCCTTTCAGGATGACACGAGATGCTCTAGGGTGTCGATGACCCTCTTCTCCATGATTAGAGGGAATGGAAAGCTTTGTATCCTTTGATACCTGTTCCCTATGGTCAAGAAACAACAAAAACTCTTTAAAAGCAAAGGTAGCCTCTCTTGATGAGGCCTTTTGAGGAAATTGTGCAAAAATATGCTATAACATGCATAGAATCAAGAAAATGCATAAAACATATTAGATCCATGAGAAACTTATAAATATTCCTTGAAGCATGTAAATAGAGGACATATCTAACTATATAATGGCCTAATTTTATGAAATAAAGCATGGAGACATGAAAATTAGCCATTAATATCCTAATTACTATAATGAAAGCAACATTTATAAAAAACTCTAAATCTACTGGTCAGAGTCTCTAAAATGCTAATTAAACTGATAATAAGTCTAATCTAACCTAGCTAACTGATCTGCAAAAGGGAAAACAAAGGGATCTATCCTCATTTGCTCACCGTGGGTCTGATGAGTGGTTGGCACTATTCACCATGGCTGATAGCCGCGGTGGAGCTTTGAGTAAACTTGCCCTCCAAATTAGGGCTTTCTCTCTGATCCACCTTGTCAAATTGATGTTCAAGGGTCACCTCTATGTCCTCTGATAGGTTTGGTGGTTGAATTGTTCAGATTGTGCACGGATTGCATGAATTGGCATTTCTTGGCTCTCCTAGGCTCCTAGGACCTCCATGGCAATTTGATCTCCAATTGGGTAGCAAAAGTATCCCTCTCAATGCATGTAGATGGGTATGCAATTTGATAGGGCTTCATTGCTCAATTGATAAATATTTCTCCCTACTTATCCCCAATTTGAAGGGGGTACTTATAGCATTTGCCAAGGGCTAGGGGTGGCTTCCTCATGAAGCCAAGATCAAGATTGGGTGGTTGAGCTTGTTGGATGGAAGAATCTAGAACCTTCCTCACTCAAACCGCTCCAATATGCAACCAATTGGCCATTGCAACCGATTTTGGGTCGGATGAAGGCCAACTGATTCAGAGGCTTGACCACGGGTGACATGCACGGTCAACTCTGCTAACCACGGGTGTCAGCAGTGACTAGCACTGACTAGGCAAAGGTGCCCAATTGAGTGGTAAAAACCATTGCTATACCTTGGATTTGTCCAAAGGTCTTCCATATGGTCTTCTAGCATGTCCCATATGAGTAGTCACCTTGGCATGACACATTTTAGGTGTCTACAGATGCCCCTTTTGAGATGCATTGTGAGATCGAACAATGCTGAGCAAAAATAGACCTCCTAAAATGATGTCGTAGGTTAGATGATGATCATTAGTCTGATCAACATTAGATGCCCTAGGTCCAACAAAAGGATGTGCATCCTAGAATCATTGCTTCCAACTAGGTGAAAGGCTTAAATTTGAAGGGTTTGCACTCATCATCAAACATTCGGATAGCATCAATGCCAAGTAGGATTTCATGCCTATCAATCCGAAAGGAAGAGAGTTACAAACAAACTATCATATTTGCTATTTGCCCCAAGCAAAAGGGTAAGCTTATGATAGTTGTTAGCAATGATTCGCAAGGATGAACACAATTTTGACAAGATCTAGGGATCTTCTATTGACTTTGATTATGATTTGATATTATGACTACCCCCTCAAGCGACGAGTCGATGAGGGTAATGACAATTGAATGAAGCGATGAGGTCGCTTGACCACTATGAATGATCTTTGAACAAATTAAGATTTAGCATTTGAATACTTGGCAAGGCCTAATCAGCTATGATTACACCATTTAGAGTAATTGCATATTCCTATCCCATGGAGTGGTCCAGCCATGAAGGCCTTCTTAGGGAATCAAAATGATAGCAATGTCAATTAGGTTTGTAGTGAATCATATTGTCGATGATCTACTAAAAATGTCATAGAAGAATTGCAATGAATACCTCGTTCCCTTGGAGCAGTCTGATTGTGTGGCCTTCTTAGGGATTGAAATGAAGCATATCAATTCTATGATGATGAATTTTCCCCAAATGTCCTTATGGTAATTTACTCATCTTTCCGGATTGCATGGATCACAAGTCGCTGCAACCACCAAGTGTGTAGGGTAAATTACTGAATACGAGGTGCATTTGGCTTTTGAATTATTTGATTTTTTTGTTAATTTTTGAATTTTTTGAATTATCTGGTCTGGTTAGCATTTTTGATTTGACCTTTGAAAGCTCTCCATGGTGGGAATTTGGAGCATTTAATGCAGTTTTCTAACCATGTCTATCAGAAGTGGGCAAATTCCTTGACCATGGCTAGGAATCGCGGGCAGAAAACCCTAATTCGAGGACCACGGTTGCTAGGCATGGGCCACACCAAATTCAAAATTTATAAAAGGCATTTCCACTTTGTAAATTTCATTATTTACCTGACAACGATAGTAAAACTAAGAGATCTGTGAGGTAAAACCTAAAATTTGACCCGAAATACTATCGAAAACTTGACCCAATTCCTGTTATCCACATCGATGGCCGATCAGTAGGAGGCTTCGACAAGTGGAGGAGCCGGTGCCTCCAAGGTAACTCAAAAATCGAGACCACGCAATCACATTACCGGTTTAAAATTAACCACACTAAATAATGGGTTAATGAATCACATTAAACTATCGGTAACGAACCTCACCCTAGCTAGGTTTAGCATAGGTTAGATTAGAGGGTGGGTTAATTTTTATTTTTAGGGTTTTGGGGTTATTTATGGGGAGGTTATGACCTTGAAAGGGTCATACTCCCTAGCCATGGGTGGTAGACGTGGTTCCCAATTGGAAAATTGGGGACCGTGGTTGTCAGTTGTGATGAGATTTAAATCCCAACGGTCATATTTTTGACCGTTGCATCGACCATTGCTTGGACCCATGACACGCAAACTTTAGAAAATTTTTCAAATTTTTTATTTTTTTTATTTTTCTAGGCAATTAATGCCATTTATTGCATTTTTGGATTGCTTTTTGATGTTTTTGAAATTTGTGATCATGTTTTTACATGTTTTTGTATTTTTATGCATTTTCAAATTTGTTTTGACATTTTAGAATTATTTTTCATTATTTTTCTTATTTATTATATTATTGTCATTCAGACCTTGACTAACAGAGTGAGGGAGACCGATCTCCTTCATAACCTATGCCACACTTCCATGCACGGGAGCGAGAGTGGTTCATTGCTATGGGGTTTGGTTACATCTTGGACCTCCCCACCATCCGGATTGACCAGGAATATTTGACTACCTTGGCCCATCGTTGGGATGCATGGACCAACACATTTCACCTACCGATGGGTGAGATGACTGTTACTTTGGAGGATGTCTACCGCATCTTCTATCTGCCCATTGATGGTGAGCCTATCACCTCTTCTCCTACCATGGCCAAGAAGGCTGTATTTGATGCCATATTTGGTAGATGGAGCGTTGAGGCCTAGGACCGTAATGCCCATGGAGGCATCCATGTCGAGGAGTGGTTCGAGGCTAGATTCTTCTCACAGTGGGAGGTTGTATTTATGCATTTTATTATCTAGATAGTCCTCCTAGACTCTTTAGGTATGAGGTTCCCTTGGAACCTCCTGGCTCGGACCAGAGAGGTTATGGTGAGCTTGACTGCGTGGCCTCTCATTCTATCATGGGGGAGTACCCTACTAGCATAACTCTACCATGAGTTGTATCAGATCACACACTATAGTAGAGTTGGCATCAGTTGTAACATCCTCCTTTAGGTTTGGGGCTGGTAGCACATCTTGATTGAGTACCCTATTGATTTACCCTTGTCGATCATTGATATTGATGAGGGGAGTCAGTGTTATGCCACTTGCTAGCCCTAGGAGTGAGAGGGCTTTAGGAGTAGGTCTCATGTAGGAGACCTAGAGCATTATATTTCTATATTTGCATAGCTTCATCCTCAGCATATATGATGGTGACCGTATATGGACTGCCCAACCTAGATAGAGGTAGGTAGGTACCTACACTGGATGCATAGATATAGATGGATCTTTGGTTGGAAGGTTGACATATGTGAGTACCACTTCTACTCTCGCATCCTGAGGTAGTTTGGGATCTGATAGGATGTCCTAGAGTTGCCACTCATCTATAGATGCCTGGTCCTAGAGAGGGACCTGACTTGGCCCTAGGTGACTCCACTGGGGAGGATGATGATGAATTTTAGGAGTCAGGCCTAGTGGATGCAGGCACTACTCCTGACTATGATGGATGGTGGGCTGACTTCCAATGGCATGGAGAGGGTCCTCTAGGCCGACCAGCTGATGGTTTCATAGTGAGAGGGTGCATAGGGTGCAGAGGTGGACCCTCATGGGTGCAGGACCTTCTAGAGGATAGAGGGTGCATGGGCTACTGTAGAGGAGGGCCCCCAGGTAGAGGTAGAGGAGGAGGCATTAGAGGAGGGTGAGGTACCTCTGAATAGTGAGATTGGGTAGTTGAGAGCCCATATTGTTGACCTCTAGAGCTAGGTTGGGAGGCTTTAGACTCAAATTTTATAGAGGGATACTACTATCACCATGATAGAGGTGAAGCTCACTCATGGTCAGTAGTAGTAGTGCGACTATGAGGAGGAGAGGGCAGCTCTCCAGGCATAGGTAGCTTCAATAGATACAAATATTAGGAAGATCATTAGAGAGCATGATCTTATGCATGCATAGTTATCTGTCATTACTATTGAGTGTGATCTATTAAGGGTAGTGCGAGGGGCTCCTCATCTACATAGGCTATCATGGTACCTCCTATAGCACCATCTTCTTTATTTCTAGGAGGTCGTGACCCCATGGCAGAGATCAGGAGGCTACATACCCTCATGGAGGAGGGTAATGAGTGACATACAATGAGTGTAGCTCGCATCTCCCAGCTAGAGGGCCACATCAGGCTGATAGGTGGGGAGGTTCCAGATGATACCCACACTATAGGGACCCACAAGAGTGGGTCTAGGACCAGAGAGATAGGGTAGTCTTCCACCAGCTCCAGCCATAGGACTCATAGGACAGAGGGGGTTGCTTCCCATGTACTGGGCATCTTTGGTTTGGGTTGAGCACAGGATCCTCAGTAGGCCCCATAACAGGCTCCAGAGTAGGCTCCTAGAGATGGGGCTGAGGGAGGTAGAGAGGGCTCCAGTGCCAGTTGATCAGGGGGTGCAGGCTAGAGCTACCACATTGTTGTGGCACAAATTTTGCTTTTTGTACCATTTTTGAGTGTAAGGTCGAGGACCTACATAGTTGTAGCTTATGGGCATTTTGATGTACCCTGATACTATGTACTCTTGACACACATATATATATGATATGACATTTCATCTCATTACATGTGTACTTTATTTTTGATATTTTATGTTTATGTTATGCACATGGATGCAATGCATATATTTGATTTATTGCTATATGATGTGATGTATGGATGACATGCACTAGCTAGATTATGGATGTATGATTTAAATGCTATGATCTATATGTGTAGATGGACTACTTTATGATGTTATGTATACGAATGCAATATTTGATGTTAAATGCATGTATAATTTCCTTTCTTGTATGCATTTAATTTATGTTGCTTATGACATAGTTTATACCATGTATGTATTGCATAATTTTCCATGATGAATGCTATGCAAATGGACATGTATGCTTTAATCACTTAAAACATAATGTATGAATGTAAATGAATTTGACAATCTAATGGATGACACCACATAATGTATAACAATCATGAATTGTAATTGCTATATACTTGATAATTGTACACCCTTATGTGAGATGCAATGATGTATTGTTTCAGTTTATAAGATTTTGTAAACTAAAAGGAATATAAGTAACATAATCAGTGGCCATTTAAATATCATTTCTGACATCCATCCGGTATCTAATATATGTGACAACTCATTTTAATAAACAAACTCTCATAAAAGATAATTGATTTTTGATGATTGCATGAAATTTGATTGTTGCTATTTGGGAATTTTTGAGGCTTTCCATGAGACTCAAACACCCTAGTTGACTTATCAAAAGTTGCATACTAACTAATTAGGCTTTTGAAAAATAAAGCTTTCAGTCCAACTGACCAAACTATTCATTACCCCTATGTGTGCAAGTGAATATATTAGATAAGGCATAAGCATACCCTAGTTCCAGGCGGGATTCATTCAGCCCATTGTTGTATTGGGGATCCTCAAATGTCTATCCGATCCTAGGTTTAAACTCAGTCAAACTAGACCACTAATCAATCTAGGCCACCCCAAGCTAGCCCACTTGTAAATTGCGTAGAACTACCCCTTCAATGATAGGCGGGATTCTTTCAGCCCATTGCTATCATTGAGGATCACCCTATGGCTTTCAAGTATTGATCATTCTAGGGATTCGAGCTCCCCCCTCTTTTCTTTATTTTATTGGGATACTTGCTCTCATATATAGTGATAAAAATCACTATTTATTTTCTCTTTTTAGTGACAATAATCACTATTTATTTTGAGTTTATTTTTTTATTTATTTATTTTTCTCTTGAGCAAGGGATTTGAATTTTGATTTGATTTTGAATATGGGGTTTTGACTTTTGAGATGTCAATTTGGGATATCGATCTTAGGATATCGATTTGGGGTATCAACCTTTGATGTTGATCTGGGATGTTACTCTAGGATATTGCTCCTTCATTTGCAAGCAAGGGATTTGTTCGGGTAGGGGAGTATGCTCGTCCTTTTTCCAATGACCACTACCCTAGACCATTGCTCCTCACAAGATAAGCAAGTAATAAAACCTTTCACTCAAGGTGACCTGGATCACTTCATGGCTTTCATCCTTTCATACCCTAAATAGGATTTTTTTAGTGTATTTAATTAGTGATAGGATCCTGATATGCCCAGTGCTATCAAAACTAGACCTTACCTAACAAAAACAAAGCAAGCTTTCCACTAAGCTCTTGATAAGTCCACTAGGTATGGTTGAATGACCAAAAAACTCTAGCCTATTCTTCTTAGCAACAAGATGGATTGTGTTGAAAAACACATTTACTCACAAGGGTGATTATTGATGAAAATGCAAAGATGCATGATTGAAACACAAACGTGGCATCATTTGTAAGATTGCAAACACAACCTATCCTAATGCAATGTGTGATGGATGGAAATGCCTAATGCAATGCAATGAAATGGAATGCAAATGATATGCAAATGATGCAATTGAAATGCAATATGTAATTGAAAATGCAATGCAAAATGTTTTTGAGTTTTATATTTTGCAATGTTTTTGGATTTTTCTTATATTTTGACCAAGGGATTTTAAAAACCATTGGAGCCTTTTATGCTTTGACCAAAGGGCTAAATATACCTTTGGAGCCTTTTTGAACTTGACCAAAGGGCTTACATATGCCTTTGGAGCCTTTTTGAACTTGACCAAAGGGCTTACAAATGCCTTTGGAGCCTTTTTGAAATTGACCAAAGGGCTTACAGATGCCTTTGGAGCCTTTTATTGGTCTTAGGCATAGAACACTTTAATATGAAGGATGTTGAGAGGTTCAAGCTCTTCAACTCCTTCCAGCGATGTCAAGTGATATGTCCAGGTTCCGATCTTCTCAGAGATCATATAAGGACCCAACCAATTAGCCATGAATTTGTCTCACATTTTTGGTGGTAAATTTGAATTTTGTTGGTTCTCTTTCAGCACAAGATCACCAACCTCAAAGTCTCTCAGATGGACTTTGTTATTGTAAGCTCATTTTAAGTGCTCTTGATAAACATGGAGATGCTCAAGAGCATTCATGCGATGTTCATCAAGTAGCATCAATTGATCTAGGTGAGCTTGCCATGCGGTGTCATCATCAATGAATTCTTTTAATGCGATGCGCAACATTGGAATTTCCAACTCTAGGGGCATAATGGCCTCAACGCCATATACTAGTGAAAATGGAGTTGCCCTAGTGGGTGTCCGAATGCTAGTCCTATAAGCCCATAATGCAAGGGGTAGTTGGATGTGCCAATATTTGTGGTGTTCTTGTACCATATTTTTCAAGATGGAAACCACTATCTTGTTTGAAGCTTCAGCTTGTCCATTTGCTTACGGATAGTATGGAGTTGCAAAACTATGTTTGATTCTATACTTAGACGTCAAAGCTCTCACAGTTTTGTTCTTAAATGACGTTCCATTATCTGAAACTATCTTGGATGGTATCCCAAAATGACTTATGATATTGGTGAGTATAAACTCAGCAATACGTGCTCCAGTTGTCATTGTTAAGGGAATGGCTTCCACCCATTTAGTAAAATACTTAGTAGCCATAATAATAAAAGTATGCCAGCCCGATGATGGAGGAGAGATCTTGCCAATAAGATCAAATCCCCACTGAGCAAATGGCCAAGCCGCTTGGATGGGTTGTAAGGCCTATGATGGCAAGTGCGTAAGATTAGCATGATGCTGACATTTAACGCATTTCTTGACATACACATTGCAATCCTTCTCCATTGTGGGCCAATAATAACCCATGCAAAGGATGCACTTGATGATAGCCATGCCACTAAAATGGCCACCGCATGTACCATCGTGAGCTTCTAAAATTGCCCAAGATGACTCTTGGGGCTCAAGACAATGAAGGAGAACTCCATCATAGCTTCTATGGTATAGGATGTCTGCTAACAAGACATACTTTGTCACTTTCTATTTAAATGTGCATCTTGCAGCACACAATAATCCCTGAGGGATTAAACCAAGTCTAAGGAAGTCATGTATCTGTGATGTCCAATTTTGATAAGCTTCAGCCTCGACTGATAAGACAACATGTTCCCCCTATGGTTCTACATTTGCAAATGCAGACTAGAAAACAACCTTGTGGTGAATGGTAGTACCACTCCCCATCGGATCCTGCGAGATCAAAGACCCCCAGGATGCTCTCTTCAGAAAGTCTCTAGATCTGTAGAACCATTCATGGTTTGGTTCCACATGAATCATGTTGATTGACTCTTTGTTATCCAATGCTTCATGCTACATAATGGCGTGTGACAACGTCTTTACATGGATGGTAGTAAATTTGGTAGATGGATTCTGAGGGATTAAGGATCCCAAAGATGCCATAGTGTCTACAAATATATTAGATGAATGAGGGATTGCCTCGATGTCGTACCACTCCAATCGAGCTAGATATGTGTCAACAAGATCCTTGTAAGCTTTCAATACTAGGCATCGACATTGAAATAGTCCCTTAACTTGATTAACAATGAGAAGGGAATCACCAAAGATATTTAGCCTTTTAATATTCATGGTGATAGTTATTTGGAGACCCAAAATTAGGGCTTCGTATTCAGCATTATTGTTGGTGCAAGGAAAGTCCAACTTGAATGACAAGGGCATTGGAGCACCTTGCAGTATGAACAACACTATTCTTACACCACCCCCTTGCTCACACTTCGAACCATCGAAGAACAAGGTCATATCAGCTTTGTTATCCGGTTCCTCGAGTTCAGGCGCTTCTGATAAAGCAAAGACTACATCATCAAGAAGCTCTATGGTGAGAGGTCTACTATTCTCTAGAGGTACCTCAACCAGTTGATCAGCTATGACTTGTCCCTTAATGGAATTTTGGCTTATGAATTCTAAATTAAATTCTATCATTAGCATGATCCACTTCATAGTACGTGTATTATGATATGTCTTGCTCATCATATACTACAAAGGATTTTGTTTTGATATGACATACGTCGTATGACTTAACATATAGTGCCACAATTTCTTTGTAGCGAACACTACTTCTAAACATAACTTTTCCACGTATGCATATCCTAGCTCATAACTCACCAAGGTTCAACTAATATAATATATGGCTTGCTCTTTGTCTTGCACATTATTTTGGGCTAACATGGTCCCTAATGCAAATTCGGTTGCCGATATATATAGCAAAAATGGCACATCTGGCCTTGGTGGAGCTAGCACTGGTGGCGTTGCTAGGTATTGCTTAATCTCAGCAAAGGCTACTCGATAGTCCTCATCCCAATTGAATGGGACCCCCTTGTGTAGTAATCGATTCATGGGTCAACATTTATCTGATAATTATGTGATAAATCACTTTATGGATGCTACTTTGCCCTGTAGGCTTCTTAATTCCTTGATATTTGTGGGAGGATGCATCTCTAAAATAGCCTTGACCTTTACTGGGTCAACTTCGATGCCTCACTTTGAAATGATGAATCCTAAGAGCTTTCCTGAAGTTATACCAAATACGCACTTCTTAGGATTCAACCTGACATTATGCTCTATCAGGTGATCGAAGACTTTCCTCAGGACCTCAACATGCTCTAAACGTAGCAATGACTTAGCCAACAAGTCATCGATATAATCCTCTAGGATCTTATGCATGTAGTCATGGAAAATATATGTCATAGCTCATTGATATGTGGCACCAACATTCTTAAGACCGAATGGCATAACTTTATAGTAGAATGTCCCCCATGGCATTATGAATGTGGTTTTATGCTGGTCTTCGAGCTTAATCTAAATTTGATTGTAACCAAAAAAACCATCCATTAAGGAGAGCATCTCATGACCCATAGTTGCATCTACAAGAGCATCGATATTCGGCAATGGAAATGAATCCTTTGGTGTTGCCTTATTGAGATCTCTAAAATCCATATAGATACGGATCCTTCCATCAGGTTTTCCTATAGGCACCATATTGGATACCCATTCAGGATAGTCGATGGAAATGACAAACTCTACATCCAACAACTTTTGCAATTCATCCTTAACCATTAAGGCTACTATTGGATGCATCTTCCTAAGTTTCTACTTGACTGGATTCTTTGATAGATCTAGCGAAAGGTTATGAGTAACCAATTTTGGATCTAGACTCGACATATCCTTGTAAGTCCAAGCAAAGAGATCAGGTCTCTCTTTCAGTAGAGGGATGAGGTTGGCATGCTCATCAGGAGTAAGACTTTCTCCAAATTTAACCTTCCTTGGATTGGTGGGATCATTACTGATATCCACTTTGAAGGTTTCCTCTACTGACATATGGGATCCCTCCTCAATATGGTGAGGCGTAGGGATCAAGTGGATGTCATCTACTGGGTTTATAGGTTCCACATTGGAAGCATCCTCAGCATGATAAACATCATGTGCATAGCCTGGCACAAAATGAAAAGGTTGCAACATTTCTTCATTAGGGAAGAAATATTTAGGCTCTAGGGGTGAGTCAACATGATCCCAATCAATAGCATCTACATTTAGATGCAATGGTTTGGATGGATCGGCTAGATTGTGGAGTGGAGTGGTCAAATAAATGGAGATCATATTGATGGAATGGATCATGTCTCCAGGACCACGTGCACGTGACTCAACATTTGTAGAACTTCCATCCTTGAGATGTGGTTCTAGGGGTATGGGGATATCTAGATCCGGTCTATGAATAGACTATCAGATGGGATCATTGGGCTCAAGGAGCTCCATGTACGTAGGTGGATCGAGAAACACCATGTGATAGATCACATCAAAATTTGGTGGTCTTCCCCTGAGGTGAGGATGGAGATTAATCTCTTTGTACATCTCCTCAATTGTATAAGGTGCATTACGCTGACGTAAGTAGGGAGGTCCTAAATAGGCTCTCTCCATTTCATCCTCATCATCACTATCATAATATAGACCTTCACCCCTACCTACTGGAATCGGGCGATGTTCCAAATGAGGCCCCATGTAGGCTATCTCTTGATAGCCATCATCATCATTGAGGGGCTCTTCGCTCGTATTCATTGATTCCATAGGTAATAAATGATGTAAGTTGAGAGGACCTAGATAGGCCAACTCAGTTCCATCATCATGATTACTATCATACATGGATCTCTCTACCCTACCCATAGGAATTGGGAGATCAACAAGATGAGGCCCAAGGTAGGCCCACTCAGTTTCATCTTCATAGTCACTCTCGACTATGAAGCGCTCTTCGATCTCATCCATTTTTTCCATGGGTAGCATATGATGTAAGAGTGTAGGGCCTAAGTAGGCCAACTCAGTTTCATCCTCATATTGCTCATTGTTTGAGGATATCTCACTATCATCTATTCTAGAATCATAGTCTGGTCCATCACTTTCGGTGATGGATACTGCATGCACGTCCTCAGAAGCAACTTCTGATTTGGTGTCCATAGTTGTATCTAGACTCTAGAAATGCATACCAATATCATTGGTAGCTTCACAACTTTGATTGTCCAAGTTGGCTCTTGGAATTTGCTCTAGGCCGGTCTCCACCAAGATGTTTTCATGATATCTCTCGGGTGGTTCTATAGTGACATAGGACACTAGCCAGTTATCCCTCTAAAATGTGGAAGGATTAGGGTGATAAGGATTGAAATCAACTTCACCCCCCAAACTGAGGTATAGGTGGTCTAGAGATGCTACAAGGAGTTCATCCTATCCTCTACTATAAAACCCTACACCGAACCTATCAGTAGGTAACTGATATCGTGGTTCGATAGGTCTCCTATGCCCCTACTCGAATAGTCCGAGTCCATAACCATGCCAATGGTAATACTCAAAATATCACATAGAACGTTGGAAAGATAATGAACATTTATAGCAAAAGGTTCATCATCATCTTCATCCATGGGCGTGGGAGATGCAATCTGGTCTAGCCCTCCATAGATGAAGTTTGTTTGGTTAGGTGGCACCCCTAATGGTTCCACCATCCCTATAGGGAGGTGATGGGCTCATGGTCGGCCCATGTCTCATGCAGTCTCGATAATAGGTATGAACGTCACATTCTGCACAATGTATTCCCCTAATCTAGGATTAACCAAATGTATGGTCACCTACGGTGTATATGACCTTGTTGAAGATACAAGTGAAGCAGGCTGAGGTGCCTCTTCGACTTCTGCTTGAGCTTCCTCTACTTCCATGGGAGTAGGGGCCTCAATGATGACTGGCTTGGGCATTGATTTGATCTCCTTTTCACCCATCTTAGCTTTAAGCTTCCTATCATCTCGATGCATCATAGATGTAGATGGTCTAGTGGAAGCAGTAGTCATGTGCTCTGATCTCTGAGATATATACATTGTAGGCTTAGCACACACTTTTTCGATCTTACCTCCTGGTTCTTTAATTGGTGATGCTGGCCACACATCTAGGTGCATTGAGGGGAGCATGAATTCCCCTATAAAATGCTAGGTTCATGTATTTGAAGGGCTCTTCATTCGAAGGCACCACGTGAACCTGTCCCTCATGAATGTACTTTGATACATTGATGTAAAATAGAAGGGACACAATGCATTTCTCTAATCCAAGGCCTACCCAAAAGTATATTGTATTGCATAGCACCTTCGATGACATGACACATCACGGGGATGGTCTTCAGTCCTACCTAAATAGGTAGAACTATAGTACCTACAATCGAGCATAATGCATCATTGAATGCTCTCAATGTGAAGGTCAAAGGTATAATATGCATCTTAGGTAACTTTAGGTGAGTTAATGCCTTGGTTGTAATAATATTGATCGATGACCCCATGTCAATCAAAACCCACTTGAATGGTTTATGATTTATGCATGCAATGATATGCAGTGATGGGTCTGCTATAATAGTAGAAACCATCTTGACTTCATGATCATGAAATTGTATGATCGGTTCCTTACACTGTTGCACATGTCCCATGAAGTGTGTGAATGCTTCAAGATCTTGGGACTGAACTTCAATGGACCTTAGAATATCCATAAGCATCTCCCTATGCTTAGGAGACTGCTGAATAAGCTCATATATCGACAACTTTGCTGGAGTTATCTATAGGTTTTGAACCAACCTACTTCTGATGGTCACCACCGGTCTAGTTGGTGGGCCTAGCATATTCTGGGCTGGCCTTGGAGGAGGTACAACATGCACTCTAATAGGTACTAGAGGTTGAGTGGGTCATTCATACCTTACATTTCTCGTGACAATATTGACCATGCCAACGAACCCATGGGTAGGTGGTTCGATGCGCACTTGGTTGACCTAACCAACATTGTTCCTCGATACCTCATGATTAGGTAGAGGATTCTTATAAATCCCCATATTTTGGTTATTTGGTGCTTGTGGATTATCAATGAGAAGTGTACCTCTCTCGATCATGTTTTGCACCAAATGTTTGAAAGACCAACATACTTCGATGTCGTGGCCTTTCATTCTATGGAATATGCAATATTGATCATCTTTATAGCCTTTTGGCTTAGGCTGATTAGGGTCTACTAATGGGACCTCAAGTAAGTGTATGGCCTTTGCCTCACATAGTTGATGAAAAATTGAAGCCAATGACTCTGATAATGGTATGAATATGTGAGGAGGGTGTTGCTCCTTATCTTTACCTCTTGTATGTTGTTGTGTTGCTCATATTTCATAGGAGGAGGTTGGGCTTGATAATTTTGCTTTTGCTGCCCCTTATCCCCTTTTTGGAGGTTTAACACTACCTGATTGACATGGGCTGACTTGGCCTATTGTCGCTCAGTACCTTTCTTGTTCCACTCCTTTTTGTTCTTGAGCTTCAAGTTACCCTCCTGTAACTTGATGTCCTCGATTACCTTGGCCTGCACCAAAGCCTCCTCGAATGTATGGTATTGCTGCAACTACAACAATAACGAAATGTGCTTTGCACAACTCTTCATAAACATTCAGGTCAATTCTGAGGATGGGATGGGGAATGGCAACTTTACCATCATCTTCCTCCATCGCTTTCTATAATCCATCACTGGCTCATCGTCATGCTGCGTTAGAGCTGCCAGGTCTGATAGATTAGCCTTTTTCTTGATGCCAAAGGAGAAGTGTTCAAGAAATGCATCCACTAGTTGATTAAAACTAGTGATGTTGTGCCTCTGTAATTGGTTGAACCACTCTCGGGCTAGGCTTGAGAGGGTCATGATGAAGGTGCACAAGAGCAAGGCATCATTGCTTTCAATCTGAAAGCACATATCTAAGAATCTAGTCACATGCTCTTGTGCATCTTCCTCTCCTTGAAATCTCTCTAGCCTAGGCATCTTGAAATGCTTAGGGTATGCTGGAGTAGGCACTAACATGCATAGAGGTTCATTGTGAATTTTTTTCAAGGTCAGATTTTGATAAGTCATCCCTTGCTTCTCTATGGCTTGAAATTTCTCTACTAAGGCTTTGAAAGCTTGTGAAGAAAGGATCTCCTCTTCTCGAGATCACCTCGGAGGTGGCTTCGGAGGCAGATTCTTCTTCTATTGAGGTGGTAGACTAGGCTCACCATCTTCCTCAACTAGGGAGATTTCTGGATATTCTTGATCTACTCTCTCTCCCACTTCTTCCTCATACTACCTATGCTCATGGTACTCGGGCATTGGGCACCGACTTCATTGTGGTGATGCATGGCGAGTAGGTGGAATCACATACTCAGGGCATAGTTTAGGTAATGAAGCCTGTCATCTCTCAACATGCTCCCTGGTCTCCTTGCGAGGATGCAAACTGATGCTAGCTAGTCGATCCTCCCTCTCGATGCACTCCTTTTGGTCAAGGATGCATTGTTCATGCATACGCTACTCATATAAGCATTGTCTCAAGAGCCTTTGCCCTTGAGTGTTCTCATGCTCGAGATGTTCTCATTCTATGTGAACATCCTCCAATTGATCTTGGAGGATCTGACATCTTTGCTCCGATGCCAGTCTCTATGCTATGTTAGTATGATTGGCCATGTGAGGCCTCTGATGCGTGCACTCTATGCGAGCGGCTTTGTGTGTGTGTCCCATAATGGACTGATGTGCCATGCTTCTACCCTTGTCTATGAAGATGACATTCATGTCAGGTTGTCTAACATACTCGGTGCCTGCATGGGATGTAGGAGCACACATGTCATGAGAATGCTTGGAGCACTCTCCAGGTTCTCGGATGGTCTTAATAGTGCTTCCACTGCACACACTCATAGGATGAGAGGGTGCAGGCATAGGCTTGTATCCTAGATGACCTAGGACTCTTTCTAAACCATCTAGCTGACTACTACACCAAGGCTCATGAGGTGGCATGCCTCTAGCTCCCACTTTTGATATATCTATAGTGAACTTGCAAGGTTCACTCCTATGGGGAGTCTGCTTGGGTACACGCTCGAAAGTGGCCCCATCTGTTTACCCCTGAATGGGTGGATCTCGAACCTGTCTATGCTCGGATGGTGGAGGTCATGAGCCTCCTCTAGCTATAGGTCGAAGGGGTACCAATTTGGATCCTTCGATGATATACTCTTCGGTAGACCCCATGGATGCACGTGGAATGCGATCATGGTATATGCTACCATGTTGGGAACCCCCATGCTGGGAAGCCCCAATCTCTGATCTATGCCTAGAAGAGTGTATGGTACTCCCTCTAATTGGGGTATTCTTGATGGAATCCCCTCGTGTAGAGTTGTCTCCTCTAATGCTCATCGAATGATGTTCGAGAGGATTTTATGATTGAGGATGCTCTACATTGTGTTGTGCAGTAGGTGGAGCTTGGGCTTCGATCTCGGGTCTATGCCCGGATCGGCCCCTCCATGTTAGCACCATTGAATTATCTTTTAGGTAAATTTTATATTCTAGAGCAAGCAAAGTAAACAATAATGATTATCTTTTTTAAATTTTTGCTTGTGAATCCTAAACTATTTGATGTGTTTTTAATTTGTTGTATCAGTAAAGGAACTCTAGACGTGTTTTGCAAAGCGTTGATGATATTCTCAAATTTTTAATGGCTTTCACCTGTATACTCATAGCTCGACAACCTGGCGATGAACTCCAGGCCACGTAATCCAACCTATAATGTGTGGTAATGAAGCCCACACACGATCAGGGAGCACAGGTCCTCCCAGACCCTCACCCATTTTCACCTAGTCAATGTTATACCCTCTGAAGAGGAGTATATGCAAATTTTCTAGGCTACAAAAGGTTCTTGAGTCCAACCTTGGTCTAGAACATAGGGTACGAGGGAGTTGGGCCAATGGATGGAAATCACCTCCACTGTCATTGAAACCCTACTAGTGGTTGGATGTGACTTCCAACTCACTAGCGTTTACTTTGGAACATGGTTTGTGTGGTTCTTTTTAATTTGCATAAAAGGAAATATGCATAATACAACATTCACATGATCATTTCCTACATGATATGCATAAAAATAATGTTTGATATTTAGAAAATATGCATGCTACATCCTACATGACCTTTCGACAATGCAACTTTATGATGAAAATGGCCTCTGATTTGGCCTCAAGCATGCAAAACCAACACACAAATTATTCTAGCACATTGGATTCTAGGGTGGACTGCAATCAGAGGTCCACTATTCCTAGCATCACCTAACAAAAATTAAAAAATGACAACCCTAAGGACCTAATTCATTTTATCCTTCTTTCATGGTTATCCTACTTTAAATTTCATTTTTCCATTTTTGGAAAACATAGACAAAGAAATAATGCATAGAGAGTGAAAATGGGGCCTACCTTAGGTCCTCATCTGATATAGCTTTAACTCCCTTTTGTCTACTGTGTCTGTTGTTAACTATGGATTTGTTGCATGACTGCAACTGTCAAATACAGGCCTACTTTTTGATCGCGACTGTTAACCGCGATGAGTACCTACCATAAAAAGACCAAAAAAAGTTAGTAAATTATGGCAAAAAATGTGGAGTCCCACCGTGACTGCCTTCTGTAACCACCAAAAAGGCTTGCATCTAATCTATCTATTGCAATTTATGAGAAATACACAAATATGATGCATAAATTAATAAAAATAAATGAAATGAATACAAGGAATTCTTTATTAATTTTAATGGATCCAAATTACAAATTCATCCCTCTTAGGGATACCCATTGTGATACAATGATTACAATAGTGTTTAATCCCTCTCAAGGGTAGATGCAATTTCAAATGCCTTTTAGGATGACACGAGATGCTCTAGGGTGTCGATGACCCTCTTCTCCATGATTAGAGGGATTTGTTAGCTTTGCATCCTTTAATACCCTGTTACCTCGTGGTCAATAAACAACAAGAAACTCATTAAAAGTAAAGGTAGCCTCTCTTGATGAGGCCTTTCGAGGAAATTATGCAAAGAGATGCTATAACATGCATAGAATCAAGAAAATACATAAAACATGTTAGATCCATGAGAAAATTATAAATATTCCTTAAATCATGTAAATAGAGGACATATCTATCTAATGGCCCAATTTTATAAAATAAAGCATGGAGACATGAAAATTAGCCATTAATATCCTAATTACTATAATGAAAGCAACATTCATAAAAACTCTAAATCTACCGGTCAGAGTCTCTAAAATACAAATTAAATCAATGATAAGTCCAATATAACCTAGCTAACTAATATACAAAAGGTAAAACAAAAGGATCTATCCTCATTTTCTCAACGTGGGTCTGATTAGAGACTGGCACTGTGCATTGCGACTGACAGCCATGGTGGAGCTTTGAGTAAGCTTGCCCTCCAAATCAGGGCTTTCTCTCCGATCCACCTTGTCAAATTGATGTCCAAGGGTCGCCTCTGTGTCCTCTGACAGTTTTGGTGGTTGAATTGTTTAGATTGTGCATGGATTGCACGAATTGGCATTTCTTGGCTCTCCTAGGCTCCTAGGACCTCCATGGCAATTCGATCTCCAATTGGGTAGCAAAAGTGTCCCTCTCAATGCATGTAGTTGGGTATGCAATTCGATAGGGCTTCACTGCTCAATTGATAAATGTTTCTCCAGACTTATTCCCAATTTGGAGGGGGTACTTATAGCATGTGCCAAGGGCTAGGGGTGGCTTCCTCATGAAGCCAAGATCAAGATTGGGTGGTTGAGCTTGTTGGGTGGAAGAATCCAGAACCTTCCTCGCTCAAACCGCTCCAATATGCAACCAATTGGCCATTGCAACCGATTTTGGGTCGGATGAAGGCCAACTGATTTAGAGGCTTGACCACGGGTGACAGGCGTGGGCAACTCTCTAACCGTGGGTGTCAGTAGCGGCTAGCACTGACTAGGCAAAGGTGCCCAATTGAGTGGTAAAAACCACTGCTATACCTTGGATTTGTCCAAAGGTCTTCCATATGGTCTTCTAGCATGTCCCATATGAGTAGTCACCTTGGCATGACATGTTTTAGGTGTCTACACTTTATTTATTCAAATTCCTTCTTACCTTCTTCAGTCCACTTGAATTCTTGGTCTTTTTTTAGCATAAAATTCATGGGTTTGACAATGCTTACAAAATCTGATATAAACCCCCTGACAAAGTTTATCTATCCTAAGAAAAAGTGAAGGGAATGCTTATTCTAGGGAAATGAAAGGTTTCCAATTGTCTCAATTCTATCAGGGTCAATGGCAACACCTTCTCTCAATATAATATGGCCCAATAGTTTCATGCTATCATACCATCATACTTTTGATAAAGATAGATCAAACAGTTCTTCTCCTCTAGAGTAGATACTCTATCTATATTCAATGTTTACCTTGGGGTTACCTCTATCTCTTGATAGTCCTCCTTGTTAACAATTATCCCTTTCTTTGATTTTAACTAATCATCTGGACTAAACAAGGAGTCCAACGTAACTAGCCCCTTGGGAAGCTTGTTGGACTTCAACTATTTGATCTAATCTTCATATGCTTCCTCGACCTTAGGGATTAGTTCCTTTGTAAATTTAATTATCTGCTAGATAAAATGAACAATATGTATGCTATTGAACACTTTATAATGTACCTCATTATGTAGAATTGTTGGCCTTACTACCAACTTCATGTGTTGCTGATTTTGTATCAAATTACTCATAGGATCGAACTCTTGATAATTACCATTCATCAACATCCACATTTTGGGTTCTCAATAGGACTTTGAATTTTAAGGCACCAAAATATTTTATTAGATCCTAGAACCTATGCTTAGAATACCTCAGTAGTTTCTTCTTTTCTACGCATTGAGATCTTACCTATATGATCACCAACTTGATATCATTAAAAACTTGAATTAGATTGACACATTTCTTCTTTGCAAGTTGAAGGCCATGCACCAAGGCCTCATATTTAACAATATTATTTGAGAAATTAATTTGTAGTCAGTAGGATTATAGTGTCTTCTCTCCTCTTGGTTAAATTAAATAGATACCAACACTAGCTTCCCTTTTACTCTTAACATAATTAAAGTATAATATCCACAAACTAGTCAGATCTTCCTTTGTTTTCATGATCTTAAGAATATAAGGGTTTTCCTCTCAGATCAAATAGGTAACCATACCCATTTGATTAAAGACCTCACAGGAATCTGAATCCCATATTTAATTGCATATTGGTCCATTTGGTCATTGAGAATAAAAGAATGGACCTCATTAACTAATAGGTCTAATCCAAACTATTCTATTGCAACACAAGTTTAACCAACATTCAACTTGACTGAAGGCACATGTTCAACATGATGGACATGGAGAGGTATTGATGGGATCTTTAGTTTAGTCCCATACTAGGTTATGAGCATCTTGTGCATCCAATCCAAAGACAAATAGCCTCACATTTTAGCTATGAAGTCTCATGACAAACATATACCAAAGGTATCTAGAGATCAATCATAATTATATCCTAAGAAACTATAAGATTTGGACAATCATGCAATGTAAGGAGGTTCCTAACCATTCCAAAGATCTAAACATTAGTTCCATACAACTAAACTACCCCCTTGTTGATAGGTTCATACACTACCCTTAATGCATATGCCACCCTTTTGGGGATGAACGAAGTACTTGATGCATAATATACCATATAATTATGGATCACTTTATCCCCATATACAAGAGTTAGGTAGAACAATATAGGTTTGGATCAACTTACCTTAGGGTCAAATATTTGTAGGACCACAAGCGACTTTTGCTTACCCAATGACTTTTATCTCTATAGAGCTTCTTCTAAGTGCTTCATTTGAAGATATCCTAGAGAGGCATAGCCATAGTAGACTTCTTTAGAGTGGACCCTTTGAGGGGTGTTTGGTACCCATTGAGGTTTGGGCCTCTCCTAAGAAGGATGATAAACTCCACCTTGTCCTAGGATCAACTCTCATTATTTTGAGGTCTTAGGGACATTCCTCTTGGTGGCCACTAGGGTGTTTTACAAATTTTGATCAGGTGTGACTGTAGGGAAAACACATCATATTGGATCAGATGGATTACTTTGGGTGTTTATATCCATTTGATGAGCTTTTCATTAATTCTCTATCATTTTTCTCTTGACCCTTATATAATGAGATTGAACTTATGACCTCCTAGGTGTTGAAGTAACCTGCTTCACTAGATACAATATACACCTCTTCCTCATTACAAGTTACTAGGGCCTGCTTAGGAGTGGTAAAATTTGTTCTTGAGAGAGAGCTTTATGGTTGAACATAAGGGGTTGACCTTGCATTTATGTATCCATATCTGGTTAAGAAGGAGATGGTTGGGCATATATATCTTTATTTGGCATTGGTATGGTCTATTGAGTATTGCCTTCATGATAAACATTAGAAGGATAGGTGTCTAGGTAGGAGTAGTACCATGTGCTGGGATATTCCATGTAATATTTTACATGGTGACTATATCCCTAATAGGGTTAGGGAAAATTTACTATATTGGGAGTTGTATTGGTACTATCTACTAATTGGAGCATTGGGGTTGGCTTGTATTCCTATTGGATTGAAAAATAAAACTCTGATATCCTTGACCATTTTGAGGAGGTCTATAACCTTGGCTATTTTTCTAAAATGGTCTCCAATTATTTTGATATTGAAACCTCTATGTGTTTTTCTATCTTCTAAGGGCTATAAACTTATTGGAAATAATTCTAAGTGGGTTTTCACATTCTCTAGCTCATTGGAGGAGTAAGGACTTATATAGGGGTATTATAGAGTAGGGAGAGAGGTTAAGGAATTTATAGGATTAATGGCTAGAGTAGGATAAGAAGTTGTAGGCTAAACAAATAGATGTGGCTCATGGGGTGGTTGAATATTTAGGAACAAAGGTAGAGGGAGTCTGGGGGCTAGTATTCCTATTTGAATCAAGTAATTTTTTGTTTGGATGACTATCTCATAAGTTGTTGGTAGAGAGTTACCTCATCTAGACTTCATCATCATGGCTATTTTTGAATTAATAACTTTAAAATAATAAATATATGTCATACCTAAGAAGGGTAGATCTCATTGGGATTTTGTATCAGATCTTATGAAACCAAGTGTTGAAATCACCCATGGTATCAATAGGTGCTTGCTTAATGGTTGTTAGTTGCTTCAAGAGAGACACACCATCTACCTTCTTTATGAATATGTTGATCAAAATGTCTACAAGTTGGTCCTAAATTTTGATTGAATGTGGGGTAATGATTATGTACCATTATTTCCCCTTCCCTCTGAAAGATACCATCAACCATCTGAGAGACATATTCTACTCTTCGATATTATGCACTATATATAAGATTATCATATAATGTAGATATTTAATAAGTGTGGTTACATATTCTCTAGTGAAGTAAGGTGGTGGATTTGGTGCTAAGGATGGAATTAGTTCCCATGTTATAGGAGGAATGGATGATTTTAGGGACCCTATGTCATTTTAGGCTAGGTATTTCATTTGAGGTTGGTTCTGTTGTGCAACCATGTTTCAAAATTGGGCTCTCCTTCTAGAACCTCGGTTTAGGTATGCCACTAGCACTAATGGATTTCCTATTGAAATGGACCTAGTAGTAGGTCTTTCCTTTTATCTAAGTGAGTCACTAGATGAATGATTTTATGGTTTTATAACCAAGAAGACTAAGATCTTCATTAAAATAAATTATATTTTCCCCACTGGGTATGCTAGACAAACTATTGGTTGCTCAAAATATTGTGGTCATCTATTGTAGTAGCTAGAACCACTCGACACTTGTTCCTCACATAGATCAAAATAGTAAGAAGATCTATGTGTGTTGGATGTGACTCAGAAGGAAACCTCCAAGATTTTACTAAGGTTAAGTCCTTATTATATGTGATATTTGATGCTTGTCTTCTTGAACTATGTGTATATATCAAAGAAAAAAAGAGAAATATAGAAAATAAAACACTAATCTAACAAAGATGATGTGCCAATATCAAAAGATTCTTCTATGTATTATTGGAATAAAATGAACATATGCATCAATATTTAACAACTAGTGAAATGAACATAGTTATAATATAACATAAAATATTCATACACAAGATGTATATAATAAATAAGGTAGAGCGAAGATAGCCATAACTTATACAAAATATTTCTTTTATAAAAATACCAGATTAAAAGAGGCTCACATGCTATTAACCAAAATGACTTAAGGTTCAAGTCCAGACTAATACATAGAAAAGAAGTGAAAAAATACAAACAAGGCTAGATATTAGCCACGAGTAGATAATTTTTAGTGCCTTATAATGCAATTGAAACCACTATTTATAAGCAAAAACTAGGGATATTTTCCTCTAAAATTATGGAAGTAATCCAAGATTTTCCTCTGAAATCCAACAAGCAATGTATTTACATTCAAAGCTAATGAACTCAAGATCTTTGGATCTAGATCCATTAATATCGAAGGGTTTGGAACCTCTAGATTTGGAGCCATTACATTTATCACCAACTACTTTAACTAAGACTTCCCCCCAAAATTGAGTGAGGAACCCATTTGTAATTAACATTGTTAGGCTCAAGGTCTCTATATTTGGAGCTTCCACAACTAACATATTTAATTAAGATGCCATATTCAAGTGGTGTAGGTAGGTGGACTTGAGACTTTTCTCAGCCATTATATTTATGAGTCCAACTGCTTTTCCTTGGGAGATTGTGCTTTGATGCCGCCTATAGTAAAAGTGTTTTCCTACTATAGAAGTTCTTTTTTGTGTATGGGTGGAAGGTTGGTGGTAAAATTTGAATGGGCATTACCATTTTTTTCCAAAATTACAACTCGTATGTTTAGAATTTTCCCCCTCTATTAGGCGGTTGGTAGAGCTTCTCCTAATCTTCTCCCTATTCACATTTTCCTTCCTGGATCATCAATCTCTAATATTAGATAGTTGGCATAAATTTCTAATGCTAAGCCATTTGGGTATTATTTTAATTCCCATGAGTTATTAGATTGGCCTTGGCTTGATATTCGACCATTGGTTCTTCTAAGTGCGAGATGGGAATATTGTGCGATAGGCACATGGATGGTCACTTTGAGATTGGAAAAGATTAAAATATTTAGTCTATGATCATTGAATTTATTACACTTCAACAAATGGTAGGACTTATCTTGTCATTCCTGAAAATATCTTAGAGATGACATACGCTATTGATCATCAAGATCAAGAGACTCACTTGAATTTGTGACTCAAGTGCTTTAACCTTCCCTTCAAAATCTCATTGATTGCTAGATTTTTCACCTATCCAAGATTTATAGAGGAGCTCCTTTTGGTGAATTCTTAATGGGATGACAACTTACTTCTCTTTGGATTTTCATTGCACCTGCCATGTATCTTAGAAATTTAAACAATAGTAGAGATTTCCTTTTACAATTTCATTAGTGGCCTTCTAAGATGGTGTGGGATGTTATATCATCAATATTTTGAGGAGCTTTAAAGGCCCCATTTTGTTTGTTTTACTTAGTATCAATGCTCACCGTTCAATCAAAACAAGATCAATGACCCATTTTATTCTACTACTTATTCCCATTATTTTCTATTGGAGTAAATACCCATCATTGAATTACCATGATCAATGGTTACCACAATATGAAAGGGCTCTACAAATTTAACTTCTTTAAATTAATGCTCACTATTGATCAATGAGATCAAAAATCTATGTGGCTTCGAGGCTTTACCAATTATTTCCATGTAAAATTAGCACCTATCGTAAATTACAAAAGTGACAGTACACTTTACTCCCATATTTTATTCTATTGATTTGCTCCCCATTGAGGCCAACTTGTAAAATTGGCTAACGTAAGACTCCTCCAGGGTGTAGTGAAAATTCACCATAGATGCTAAAGTAGTCATGGTGCCAAAGTGGGGTTTAGTTCAACCTATCTGGTGAAGAGTTCAAATGGAAATAATCAATAATATATTTCTTGGTTGCTAGCAAACCAATGCCAGTTCTTGGAGAATGCAAGTGGCTATATTGATATAGAACATTAAAATTAGGCACCACAATAGTCATTAGATGATGACATGGTGCATCTATGTCAATCATTTCATGTTCATAATGACATCAACCAAAAATACATCAATCATTTGGTATTAAAGTAGTGGCGTGGGTTGGTGCTAAAGTAATCATAGTGTGAAAGTGGAGTTTAGTTCAACCTATTTGGTGAGGATCCTAGATGGATGCCAAGGCTAAAAACAAGGGGGAATATATTGGTTTATATTTCATGCACAACCTGTGAAAGATAAACAAGAAACACGAGTAACACATAGATGGGAATAAATCCCTCTCACTTTAAGGTCTTGCTGATGGTGTGAGTGACAGATTTGGGTTGAATGTTTTCTCTCTTTTCCACTTCCAAAAAAATTTTTAGTGGACTTTTTGTATAGTTGCAAGGGGTTCAAATTCTTTTCATTGTTTTTTAGTGGTGGTTTGTCAAGTTCATTTATCAGATTTGCATTAGTGAATTGATCTAGCTCTTCAAATTTCAAAAAATTGAATGAATAAAGATTTTAAAGAACATAAAAATGGATCTTTTCAAAAATAAAAGCAAAGATATTAGGGTAGGGCAGAAAAAAGAGGATATCCAAGCTAATTGTAAATTACAACCATTAAAATCAATTAGACTGCTCAACTTCACAACAAAACAAAATCAAATGAAGAAAGTATCCAACTTTCTAAGATCATGTTCTACCTTGAGTATGAGACATAGACAACATGGTATAAAAGAAAATTACAAACAGAAGGGATGCCAACATCAATTGGTAATTATCACTGGTAGTCAAGCTCATGCATTAAGAACATAGCAATTAAAACATAGACCTTAGTCTTAAGTCTTTAATTTTCTTACACAAACTAAAAACTGTTGGAATTATGTTGAATATTTTCCACGTTATTCAGGAGGGGTTAAATTTGAAAGGACTTTACACTCTATAATTTTTTTTGGGGGATTTAATTTATTTTATATCCATATGGGTATTTTTGGGTTAATGTAATGTTGGACCATGGTTTTGTGCCCATGGTATTGTAAAACCCCTTCTTGTGTTATTGGTATATAAAGCAACACTTGCATGAGGGTTTGGTAATAAATTTACAAGAAATGTAATCGTAAGTGAATAACGAGCGAAATGATATTATTGTATTGAAGAAGATCAAGTTTATACAATAAGAAAAATATTCTTGCTGGGGATTTTTCCAAAAGGGTTTGCCAGGATAAATTCTTGTGTAATGTGTTATTCTTCTTTGTTTTCCTTTGTTTATGCAATTACTATTTTTTTAGAATTTGTTTATCGGGGTATCATTTCTCTTCAAAAACAAAATGAAGTTCAAAAACATAACATAATCTCAACAATCACAAGTTTACAATCAAATTAAATAAATCCTAAGTGAGATGAAAAAAAAATATAGTGCACTTATCATAACCCAGAAAAGATTAGGCACCTAGTCACGTTCTAGAAGATGGATGCATGCCAACCCTAGGTATAGAATAAAGGATTCAAAGCAAGTTTTGCTAAAAATTGTAAGAAGTCTTTTATTTCCAAGTTTTCGTATCCTAATTTTACATTTATTGGAAGTATATATAGACTCAGCCCTGATATTTTAGAAAAATATCTTCTTCCAAGGAGTTAAACCCTAATATAAAAATCCCATCGATGGGGCTTTACATAATAAATTACACATAATAATAGAGTCCTGTTTAACCCCAACTACTTTGAAAATTTGCTTTGGTATCTTGCTGTAAATGGAGAAGACACAATCCAATCTTATCTTCATCAAATTATGGTTGCATGTAGATGTTTTTATTTTCCATCCAGTAGCTGCATTTCATTAAATGGGTACTCCTAGGTCACGCCTTATAAAGTCTTTGTTTACGACGAGCTTTGCAAAATTTGGGTGGATTATTAACTTCTCGCATCTTCTACCTTTGCACAGTCACATTTGCCCACTTTTGCATTGAAGTTTCATGTTTGCCATTATATCCGCCATTACTCCTGCCACTAGCAAATTTCCTCCAAAAATATAAATAAAAGGTAAAGATTAGAAAATTAATTTAATAATTAATTAATTTTTAAAATTTTTCCTAAGGTTTGAAACTTTTGATTTTTTAATTAATTAAATTTTTAAATATCCCTAAGGTTTGCTCTTGTAATTTTAGGGCAAAAATTATATTAAAAAAATCAATTCTAATGCCTTTCTTTTTCAATCATGAAATGGAGAATGTAGCAGAATGGAGATGGAGAAATCTAGAAGAATGAATGGAGTGAAAAATCCAAAAGAATGAATGGAGTGAAATGAAGAAATTTAACCCTCACAAAAATCTGACTTTGCCTTGGTTCCAAATAATTTTATTTTCTTTGTTAAAATCTGCAACTTAAATTTTTGGAGAGCAAGGAGCGGAATGAAAATGAGAGGAAAAATGAATGGAGAAAAGAAGTGAGCGGAAAAATGAATGGAGTAGAAAATAACAAAGGGGTGGATGAGCAGAAGATTTACAAAGAAATGATAATCCACAATTTAATTTTAGGTTTCCCTTCTTTTGACCATGACCACGAAATAGAACAAGGAGCGGAAAATAACAAAGACATTGATGCGAGCGGAAAATTACAAAGACTTAGGATGAGATTGATTTTTCCTTTGTTAAAATCCTCGATTTAAATTTCGAGACAGCGAGGAGCGAATGAAAATGAGAAAAAAATAACAAAGGATTTAATGTGAGTGGAAAATAACAAAGGAAAAAAAAATGATTGGAAATTTTTTTAAATCTTTGCAAAAATCCGCAACTTGCTTTCGGGTTTCCTTCTTTTTGACCATTTTGACCGTAGATTTTAGCAAGGAGCAGAAAAAACAAAGGATTTGAGATTTTTATTTCTTCCTTGGTTAAAATCCATGATTTAATTTTCCATTTCACCATGTTGACCAAATTTGACTGCAAAATTTTACAAGGATGTCCAATTTGATAGCAGATTTTAACAAGGAACTCCCGTAGTGCAAAAATTAGGTGAAAAATAAAAGTGCCTAGATTTTTATGAAATTTTACACACATCTAAATAAGCCAAATGGGTATTCAAATATGTAAATAGAATGCAAAAAATTATTCCAAATCAAGATATATAGTCTTTAGAAGTTTGTAGGTTGCAATTGGAAATTGCTATTTCTAGAAAATAAATTATGTCCAACTTTTGGTAAATTTGGTACCACTGAAAGGAGATCACGATCTTTCAGCCATAATTTGAATCACCTCAAACATATTCTTCTACCAAAATTTATGATGATTTCAATTTCAAAGATATTTTAGGATAAGATTTTAAAGAACCCTAAAATTTGATTTTAATTTTTGGACCTTAGGAAAACCATTAAAAATTAAATTTTCTAAAACACTTAATTGGAATTAATGCCATTGACATGCAAATATCCAAAGAAATTCAATTGAGATCAATGTTTTATCCAAGCAATTTTGACACCTTAATGTGGGCAAAATTTAAAACCTTGATGAAAGCAAATTTTGGAAATAGAATAAAAAATACTTCTAGAGGGTCCCCTTGGAGAATAAAGTCATTTATCAAAGGATCAAAATTTTATGATCAGAAGGGTGTGTTGCTTCTCAAAAAATTGTGATGTTTACGGGGAAATAGTAACACTATTTGGAACCTAGAACTCTAGTTTTAAAATAACTTAAATCATGTACCATACCTTGCCACAAAGATTTTCAAAATGTTTTAACCATTATCTGTCAGTCTATCAAAATTTCTCAAGGACATACTAGGTTGAATCACTTAAATAAAACTCTGGTGTGTGATTGCAAGTGTATAAATTCTTCCTCTTAAGATGACCATGGCTTAGAATTCTTACTAAGGATTAACCAGACTGTTTGGATTGCACAAGGTTATTCGAGTAGAGCTCCATTACTAGTTTAGCCTTTTATAATCTCGATAGAGTTACTCTTTGATTTCTTTTTAAGACATCGGTTCATAGCCATGGAGCATATATAGCTTTGATGAGCATGTCTAAAATTTCTCTTTTAGAAATCTCGACCATCTCCCTTTTATTATGGAACTCTATTTTTTTCATAGATCTCTCTTTCTCCTTTTGTTTTTGATAAAGACTAGATAATCGAGAAGTATTACTGGAGGTTTGAAAGTTGGATTTGTCTGATATTTTATCAACCAAACAATCGATCAACTAACCATTTCAGCATCAGGTATCAATAGTCTCTTTAGAGTAATGAAAATGAATTTTGTGAATCAAATTTTTCCTCTCATGACTAAATTTTCTTGGATTCTTTGGGAGTTCTCCAGCTAAACAACACAATGATTTATTTATGATTAAAATAATTATGACAGGTAAGGTGCATAATCTATCTATCTCTCTACTATCATTCTAGATAACAAAAATTACCACTAACTCCCTGCTAAGAACATCATTTTCATCAAAATCACCCTTCTTTGATTCACAAAATTGAGACAAAAACCCATCAAAGGAAACCAAAAATCACAAAAAAACAAAACTAACTTAATACCGATAAAACAAACTAAATAAGCTCTGCTACTTATTTTATTTTACTTTATACATATGTACATATGTGCACAAACACCTATGCAATTATTCAAATGATGTAGCAGACATAAAAGTAGAGAAATAATGCTTTAAAAGTTAACCATTTATAGGTAAATTTAGAAAAATACTTGCCAGGTCCAATAGATGAAATGCACCCCAGTTTACGTTTCCTAGAATGTTTGCTACCCGAAAAAGGCTTAGTGTGTATACCTTTATTTTCATTGGCTTTGTCCCATAAAAGCACCAGGTCTATAAGTCTTTCACCCTACAAATTAACCAAGTCTAATACATAGGCTCCCATATTTGCAATTTTATTAAAATAATCAAGGGAAAACTGATATGCAATTTTTTTTTAAGAAATAGAAAAAATAGGCTAAGTACCATATAATAACATAAATGGTGAAGTTTTCAATGCATCCTTATGTCTTATTCTATTAGCCCAAAGTGCGTACAGTTTTTTTACCTCTTTCAGAATCAAGTGAAATTTCTAAATTTGCTCTTGTTCCTAGGCCTTGCTTAAACTTAGCCCCATCAATGTATAATGTCCAATTGTCATCGTTGTGATTGGTTGGATATTTAACTGGTATCACCTTCTCAATTGCCAAATTATAAAACCAATATTTGCATCAACACAGTTTACAACCCCATTTTTGATATTATCTTCAGTGATCATGTATTTATATTTGGGCTCTCTTTCTATTTTGAGTTGGTTGGCCACATTCACATTTACTATTTCCTTCCTCTTTTCTTGAAGTTTAACAGATGGCTCAACGTAAGTCTTAATTTTCTTAATATCCTCAATGATGTTATACTCCTTCCCAGGTACTCTGCTAGTTTGGTCTTGAATATTTTTTTATTACCCTTTGGTAGAGGAGGATCATTATTAGGAGTAGGATCCAGCGGATTACCATATTTTTTTCTTGGAGAAGTTTAAGATATAACATGGGGAGGTGAATTTCTAAATCTCAAATTATAACTATCCTTTTGGAACTATTGAAAAGCATGTACTTCATCCATATGTACTTCTGCATAGTCTTCAAACTCATTTGGAAAAGTGAATGAATCAAGAACCATAGAAACACTAGATCTGGATGAACTGAAACCATCAACATTTCTATGATTCTCAAGAAAACTCAACTCTCTAGACAAAGCTTCAAAATTATTATAAAAATCCAAACAATTTCTCATGTTGAGATATTCCATGATCCTGCACCAATTGGGTAAAGCTAAGTTACATATATTGATTTCAAGTCCCTTGCATTTTTTGTAATCCTTATTGGCTTCATATTGAAGTCTAGAGAAATTATCTGTTGTTAAGGAAATCGATTTAAAATTTCTTCCCCAGAAACTTGTTTCTTGAAACTCAAAAAGTCATTTTCTAATTTTTGGACCATCTTAGATACATCTTCCACCTTGGCCTTGTCAGAATATTTCTTTACATTTTGCACATGCTTAGTGTGTGTCACGATTAATGGAGTTTCCTCGGGTGGAGCATGACATGCGAGAATCAACACTTGATGTGGAATAGGATTAAAAATAGGCATGCTCTACATAACATAAGATATCAAAGGACTGCTTAAAGGCTGAGGTTCTAACTATATTTCAAGAATTAGAGCTTCCTTATAAGCTCCTGTTAGAGTCATGATATCGATGTATCTCTTGAGAAAAATAGAGGTCATTGGACCCAAGGCACTTTTGTAAATTTCCAAGGCTAGACCTGCACTCAGTATGTAATGACCAGTCATTCTATTGTAAGCCTTTTGGAACCTCACATTGAAAGACTTGACAGTTTCACCAGATTATTTCTTAATACCAAAGAATTACTGATATAACACACTGGGATCAATTACTTAACCAAATTGAGAATTGAAAGTAGTTTCTAATTTATCCCAGTTGGTGATAGAGTCATTGGTCAAATTTAGGAACCAATTGTATGTGGCTTCTTGCAGAGTAAAAGGAAAAAGTCTACAAGCAACATCTTCATGAAGGAAATTTAACAATTTAAGAGCATTTTTGAAGGTAACCATGTGCTCTTCAGCTATTCTGATTCCATCATGTTTGTAGGTGGGAATATATCTCTCTGGATTCTTAGGTAAATCATGAGTTTTACCAAAGTAGTAGAGCCCAACCAGTTGGCCATGATTATTGGATTAATGACCCAAAAAAGACAAAACATGATGTAAAACTATATTTTTCAATTAAAATACTAGGAACACAAGTTCATTGGCCCTCCTAACACAAAAATAGTGTTGTTTTGTCTTTCACGCACACTTGTGAAAGGTAAATAGGGAACACGAGTAACACATAAATAGGAATAAATTCCTCTCACTTTAGGGTCTTGCTGTTTATCCAAGGTGCGAGTTACATAGTTAGGTCGAATGTTTTCACTCTTTTCCACTTCCATAATAGTTTTCAGTGGACTATTTTTATACCTGCAATGGGTTTAGCTTCTATCCATTGTTTTCTTGTGGTGGTTTATCATGTTTATTTATTAGATTTGAATTAGTGGATTTATCTAGCTCTTCAAATTTTAGTAGATTGAATGAATAAAGAATTTTAAAGAACATAAAAATGGATATTTTCAAAAATAAAAGCAAAGAGAGTAGGGTAGGGCAAAAAAGAGAGGATATCTAAGCTAATTTTAAATTACAACTATTAAAATCAATTAAATTGCTCAACTTCACAACAAAATAAAATCAAATGAATAAAGTGTCCAGTTTTCTAAGATCACCCTCTACCTTGCACATGGGACAAAGATAACATGGGATGAAAGAAAATTATAAACAGAAGAGAGGCCAACATAAATTGGTATTTCTTACCAACAGTCAAACTCATGCAGTAAGAACAGAGTAATTAAAACATAGATCTTAGTCTTAAGCCTTTAAATTCTTTTCTTACATTGAAAACAAAATAAAACTCAACATCATAACATTATCTCAACAATCACAAGATTACAATCAAATTAAATAAATCCTAAGTGAGACAAAAACAAAAGATAGTGTACTTATCATTTTCAAAAAATATTGGGCACCTAGCCATGCTATTATGAAAGATGTCCGCAAACCAGTCCTAGGTACATAATAAAGGATTCAAAGCAAGTTTTGCTAAAAATTGCAAGAAGTCTTTTATTTCCAAGTTTTCACATCTCGATTTTATATTTATTGGAAGTATATATAGACTCAACCCTGATATTTTAGAAAAATATATTCTTCCAAGGAGTTAAATCCTAATATAAAATTCCCACTTACGAGGCTTTAAATAATAAAAATACATAATAATAGTCCCATTCAATCCCAATTAATCTGAAAATCTACCTGGGCATCTTGCCATAAATGGAGAAGACACAGTTCGATCTCATCTTCATCAAACTATGATTGCACGTAGATGTTTACATTTTCCAGCTAGTTGCAGTCTCATTTCATTAAATGAGCACTCCTTGGTTATGCCTTATAAAGTATTTGTTTGCGACAAGCTTTACAAAATTCAGGTGGATTATTAACTTCCCGCATCCTTCCCACGTCTTCTACCTCTACACAGTCACATTCACCCACTTTTGCATTGAAGTTTCATGTCTGCCATCACATCTGCCATTACTCCTGCCACTAGCAAATTTCTTGCAAAAATAGAAATAAAAAGGCAAAGATTAGACAATTAATATAATAATTAATTAATTTATTTTTATTTTCCTAAGGTTTGAACCTTTTGATTTTTTAATTAATTAATTTTTTAAATATCCCTAAGGTTTGCTCTTTTAATTTTAGGGCAAAAATTATATTAAAAAATAAATTCTAATGCCTTCCTTTTTTAATTGCGGAATGGAGAATGGAGCGAAAAAATGAGTGAAGCGGAATGGAGATGGAGAAATACAAAAGAATGAATGGAGTGAAAAAATCTGGAAGAATGAAAGGAGTGAAATGAAGAAATTAAACCCTCATAAAAATTCATGACTTTGCCTTGGTTCCAAATAATTTGATTTTCTTTGTTAAAATATGCAGCGGAGAGCAAGGAGCAGAATGAAAATGAGCTGAAAAATGAATGGAAAAAATAAGTGAGTAGAAAAATAAATGGAGAAATGAAGTGAGCGGAAAAATAAATGGAGAAATGAAGTGAGCGAAAAAATGAATAGAGTAGAAAATAACAAAGGGGTGGATGAGAAAAATATTTAGAAAGAAATGATAATTTCTCGATTTAATTTTAGGTTTCCCTTATTTTGACCATTTTGACTGTGGAATAGAACAAGGAGAAGAAAATAACAAAGGCTTTGATGCGATCAAAAAATAACAAAGACTTAGGATGAGATTGATTTTCCTTTGTTAAAATCCATGATTTAAATTTTTAGAGAGCAAGAAGCGGAATAAAAATGAGCAGAAAATAACAAAGGCTTTGATGTGAGTAGGAAATAACAAAGGAAAAAAAGTGATTGGTAAAAAGATTAAATCCTTGCAAAAATCTACAACTTGCTTTCGGGTTTTCTTCTTTTTGACCATTTTGATCGCGGATTTTAGCAAGGAGCGAGAAAAAGCAAAGGATTTGAGATTTTTATTTCTTCCTTGGTTAAAATCCATGATTTAATTTTCTATTTCACCATGTTGACCAAATTTGACTACGAAATTTTACAAAGATGTCCAATTTGATAGCGAAATTTAACAACTCCCATAGTGCAAAAATTAGGTGAAAAATCAAAGTGCCTAGATTTTTATGAAATTTTGCACACATCTAAATAAGCCAAATGAGAATCCAAATATGCAAATAGAATGCAAAAAGTTATTTAAGATCAAGAGATATAACCTTTAGAAGTTTTCAGGCTGCAATTGAAAACTGCTATTTATGGAAAAGAAATTATATCCAAATTTTGGTAAATTTGGTACCATTGAAAAGAGGAGATCAAGATATTTCAGCCAAAATTTGAATCACCTCAAACAAATTCTTCTACCAAAAGTTATGATGAAATCAAATTTGAAGAAATTTTAGGGTAAGATTTTAAAGAACCCTAAAATTTGAATTTAATTTTTGGACCTTAGAAAAACCATTAAAAATTAAATTTCCTGAAACACTTAATTGGAATTAATTCCATTTACAAGCAAATATCCAAGTAAATTCAATTGAGATCAATGTTTTATCCAAGCAATTTTGACACCTTAATGTGGGCAGAATTTAAAACCTTGATGAAAGTGAATTTTGGAAATATAATAAAAAATACTTCAAGAGGGTCCCCTTGGAGAATAAATTCATTTATCAAAGGATAAAAATTTTATGATCAGAGGGGTGTGTTGCTTCTCAATAGAATCCTCTTCCCCCAAAGAGGATGGGGTTGGTGCTAAGTCTAAAAGTGGCACCTAGTCTATTAGTAGATGGCAACCTATCTAGTAAAGAGTATATGGATGCCAAACCTCATGGGGTTGGTGCCAAGCCTAGAAGTGGCATCCACTCTACTAATATTGGTGTTGATGTTAAATAAGGATACTAACATTGAAGGTTGATGATACTAATATTAGCAATTGATGTTGGCATTAACACTAATGTTGGCACCAACACTAGAAGGTAGTGTTCACACTAGTAGATGGTATTGACACCAAAACTAAAGGATGATGATTTATACCTCTTTCCATGTATGCATGAGGCTAAAATTCAATTCTCAAATCAAATTCAAAATAAAAGAATGAATTATATAGGAGATTCTTCTAATAAAAACACGTACCTTCCCTATAGAGGTAGCTATTATGGTATGCCTTTTAGGATATATAAAAAAGAATGAACAAAGGACCTAGAACTATAATAGAAAAATATATGAATAAAAGAAATATGGATGAAACAAAACAAGTGGATGAATAAATAGAATATCAACTTGGTTGAATTTTCCAATAATAACAAAGACTTAAGAAAAAATCATAGTAACTATATGGGAAAACTTATGAAGAAAGAGAGAATATTATCTTGCTAAACCTAGCTTCTGCATATGATCATCACCAAAAGGTCTATATATGGATAAATATCAGTTGTATAGCAAAAATACTCATAATCTAACAAAGGATCAACTCACACCAAATTAGATGCAAAACACACATATGGAAGAGACCAAAAGAGGAATATGAGAGGATATATAACTTTTGTACATCAAAGACATTTGAGATAAAGAAATATTATATTTTAGCTAGCAAGACATGTAGTGATATTCAAACTACCTATATTGATACTCTATTAGAGGAATCACTATTGGAAATTTTGAGTCCCTAAGTCAAAATTTGTCATTGATGTCACCAGATGAAGTCATCATTAATGTCAAGGAATTCAACAAGAAATCAAGTTGTCTAAGGTGTCATTTATATCCAAGAAGAAGCTTCAACAGTGCAGAAGTTAAAGGGAAAAGGGATCTATAATATTTTAATATTATATGAGAGCATAAGTTAAAAAGGGTTTTCATAAATACCCAAGGAAGCCTATTGCAAAGTTTAAAGGAGGTCTAATATTTATTTTATAAAATATTTAAATTCAAAAGGAATTTAAATTTATAAATAAATATCATCAATACCAAGTTGTGAAATAAGAGAAGGCCTTAAAAGACAAAGGTTATATTTATAAAATTTAAATTCCTTGGAATTTAAATCATTTATAAATTATAAATGTTAAATGGGCTGATGTCATCAAAATTAAAAGTGCCATTTATAAAGTTATTTTAACACTGACATCATCGATGAATTTGGAAGCACCGACGTTTGAAAACTATGGAGGCATCGTGTATAAAAGGGTGGCCAAAGGACTTAACAAAAATTATCCCTTGAACAATTGATATGTGCCAAGGTTGAAATATTTTGTATGCGATTTCGAAAGCTTCGTTGAGGAAGAGGACGAAAAATATTTTCATCTTATACACCAGGGTTATACAGAGTGAGGTCGGTGCCCAAGACAAAGGTGAAAACAGTGGTCCATTGGCAGTGCATGCTTTTTCTAAGGCGGTTGTGGGAATACGGACCCGTGTTCAAATCTTGATGAGTAGCGTGCACAAAGGGGAAAGGTTTCGTGCTTTGTGTTTTTGATTAAGGCACCATGGAAGGAATATAGTGAGCATAGAGCCTTTTGGTTCTCAACGTGCGTTGAGCACATGTGGTTGTGGAGCCCGCGGCTAGGGTGTTCACGAAGGCAAAGGTTAAGGGTTTGAAACCCGTGGAGAGGCAAAGGTAATTTTTGTTTATATTTTTAATTGCCTAAAGTTTTAATTAAAGCCTTTATTAGGAGTTATAAGGGGTTTGTAAAGGGTTTTGAGTTAGGCAATAAAATTAGTGGTTAGGAGAGATAAGGAGTGAAAGCAAATTGTTATGTGTTGAATTGTGATTTAAAAAAGGAACATATTCTTTTTAAATTTGGAGTAATAAGGTAATAAGAGGTTTTGAATTTTAGTGAGTGTTGATTTTATTAGTAAAATAATTTTTGCCAAAGAAATTATTATGAGGGTATTGGATATTATTTTAAAGCTGGAGTGATAAGGTGTATTTTGTTTGATATCATTGTATATTGTTTTTTGTTGATGAAATTATTATCTTCTAACCCTTATTGAGATTGGAAAAGAAGTATTTGTGAGTGTAGCAATTTGTGAGATCAACTTCTTGTCAAGAAAAAAGGTATGGGTAAATTCTTCCTTGGTGGAGTTGTTTGATTGGTTGTCTAGAAAATAAAGTTTGAAGTGAAAATGATTTGGTTAGGGTTTCCTTTTTGAAAGTGTTTGAGTTAATGCTTCAAGATTTTCTAGAATTAAGAGTTGTGATTAAAACCCTGTTTTATGAGTATTGTTGTTGAAATGAGTTGTTGAGAAAAGAAATTGATGAAGAAAACAAGCTTATACTGAGAGGGGGGGTGAATAGTATAGCACCCACGTTTTACTTTATTTCCAAACCAATATCAATTAGTGTCCTTAATTATAATAACCAAATATAGAAGTGTGCATTAATGACATAGATAGCAAAGGTAAGCAAGAGCACAAATCACCACACACAATTGAGACACAAGATTTAACGTGGTTCCCCTAATGTGGAGTAGTCCACAAGATAACATCCTTATAATAATTCATAAATAAATAGGGATCCTTATCCCAATACAAATTATTACTTTGATTTGCTCAAAGCTAGGCTATCCACTAATCTACTTAGGTGGGTAATCCAATGATCTTCTAAGCAAGGCAATTCACTGATATGCTCAGCTAGGAAATCCACTGATATGCTCAGCTAGGCAATCCTAATTTTCTCAGGCAGGCTATCCACTAATCTACTCAACAAGAAAATCCACTGATCTTCTTAGCTAGGCAATCCTGATCTGCTCAACTAGGCTATCCATTGATCTGCTTTAGCAAGATCATCAAGAACCTGATAAAAATATTCTCTAGCAAGCTCACCAAGAACTTTCTCAAATCTGCTCCAGCAAGCTGACCAAGAACTTGCTCAAATATACTCTAGAAAGCTCACCAAGAAATTTCTCAAATATGCTCCAACAAGCTCACCAAGAACTTGCTCAAATATGATTTAGCAAGCTCACCAAGAACCTACTCAAAATATATCCCAAAAGCCTTCTCAAAGGATCAATCAATCATGTACAAAATATGCCTCAAATATGTCTAGAAATATATCCCAAAAACCTTCTCAAAGGCTCAATCAATAATGCACAAAATATGCCTCAAATTTGTCCAAAAATCTGTCCCAAAAGCCTTCTCAAAGGCTCAATCAATCATGCACAAAAGCTACCTCAAATATGTCCAAAAATCTATCCCAAAAGCCTTCTCAAAGGCTCAATCAATCATGCATAAAAGTTGCCTCAAATCTATCCAGAAATCTATCCCAAAAGCCTTCTCAAAGGCTCAATCAATCATGCTCAAGTAGCACTCAAATCTTATCCACAAATATATGAAGGCAAGGCTCAATGATGAACTCAACAATGAATGGCAATGCACTCTTCAATGGATGACAACAATGATCCATAATGATCTCAACTCAAATCAGAATATAGAATAGTTTGTTTTATGGAACTTGAACAACCACTCCACTCATTCACTTGACTAGGCTCAAACAACTCTACTCAACCAATCACCACAAGGAACAACTTTTTCTCACAAACCCTAGTTTAAGCATGAATCAATCAACTCAAAATATTTCCAACAATACTCAACAATAATTATCACATAACAATGATACTTATGTTCTCCTCTAACTCAAGTTCAAGTTCTTTATAAAAGCAATGGGCTTCAACAACAATGCTTATAAAACAAGGTTTAATCACAACTCTCAAACCAAAAAACCTTGAAGCATTCAACCAATCACTTTTGAAAAGGAAACCACAATTAATCCTTTTCTCTCCAATGATATTTTAGAAATCAACCACCATAAACAATCAATAGAGAATATTGCCCATACCTTATTGATGCCAAGAAGTTATCCACACAATCTACCACACTCAACACAACTTTATTTTTCAACTTTCAATAAGGGTTAAAGATCTTGATTAATAACACAACAATAATATCCAAATAACACATTATAACTCCTAATCAATAAAATACACCATGTACCCTCATGAAAGAATTAATCCCCTTTGAAAAAGAACAAAGAAACCTTCAATTTTTAACCCCTTTAAAAAATCCAAAATATCTCTTTACACACACCTTATTTCTCCCTCTAAGCAAGTTAATCAAATAGCCCTCGAAATAAGCTTTCCAACGATATATAATATGATATAATTCCAAAAATAAAATCACCAAAAATCTCTCTTTTTCCTAAAGTGCATCATAACCCTTATTTCTCCTAGGGCAACTTTAGAAAAATAAAATATTAAAAAACATTAACTTGCCTTTGTCCTTGATGGGATTCGATCCCTCAATGCCTCCTTGCTCAACGCCTTAACCATGGCCAAGCCACCGTTGGGCCACACGTCCTCATGTGTTCAAAAGGACACGAATCAAAATAAATACCTTAATATTCTATGCCCTTCGAAAACTTAAAAGCGCTTTGCGCGCTCTTTCTTCCAATGCCTTCTAATGCAGCCAAGGGGATTTGAAACCTTGATGTTTGTTCTACCACTTGACTTAGCCAAAAAACAAATTACCAATGCGCCACACTGCCCAAGGTGACTTGGGTTTCACACACCATCTGATTTATTCTTCGCTTCCACCACTTAACCCTCTTTTGCGTGAGCTCTTTTCGCTTTCCAACAATCACATTAATTCATGAGCACAAGCTTAAGGATTAATAAACCTTAGACATACTTTTATATAGTTTTCTCCCTCATATTCGATGATGTTGACAAATTACTTTTATTTTTAGTTTTAAAATTAAAATTAAAATTTTAAATAATTTAAAATTTAAACTAAATATTTAAAATTAAATATCTCCATCACCGGGGCACCCTTTTCGATGAAACTAAAAGCCAACTTGGGTTTTAAGAAAAACCATTTCAAATATACCATCCATGGTTTTAAATAAAATATTTTATTTTTCTTGCCTTGGTTTTCACAAAAACCCTGTATATATCAATGCTCTCCAAAATATCATAAATGATTATTTATGAAGTGCTTTTGCCACCAAAACTCAATGTGATCCATGTGACATCAATGATCCATGTGACATCAATGATAACATAAAATAACTCAAATTGCCAACAATATCCCCCTTTGTCATTGATGGCAACACCTCTAATGCAAATCACCACAATCATTGCAAAAACCATCTCTGAGAATCAAAGCTGCTCCCCCTAACTCAATACTCTCTATGGAGGCTGCTCCCCCTAACTCAATGCTCTCTTTGGAGGTTGCTCCCCCTAACTCAATGTTTTTCCCCTTACTCAAATATCTCCCCCTTTGACATCAATGGCAAAAGGGACACCTATGGGATTAAAAGATATGAATCTTAAGCTTAGCCCCATCACCACCTTCTCTCTTGAGGTGATTAATTTTTGGGTGGGAGTACTTTTACTCCCATATTACATTGTTTGTTTCCTCTGTCAACTTCCTTTCATATTTTTTTGATATCATTTTCTTGATGAGTTACCTGATATTCTTGTCTTGAACCTGTTTGACCTTCTTTCCTTGAACTTGTTTGGAATTGAGTCCTACACCATTTTGCAATATGTCCAAAGTTATTGCAATTAAAACACTTGATATTATAGCCTTTGGATGGTGCCCATATCCTGAATTCTTTCTTGAAATAATTTCCATATCCATTCCTTTCCCGAACCTTGTATTGTGAAGTTCTGTTTTCATAATCATTATGACCATGACTTATGAATTGTGTAGCTCTAAAACTAAAACTATGTTGCTCAATTTATTTGCACTGAGAAGCTCTATGACCAATCCTGTTGCATAAGAAGCAATGTCCCTGAAAACCATACCTTCTTCCTTTGAAGTTCTTTCTAGAAAAATCAAACTTCTTTGATCCATAGACCCTGCAATGTATAGCCCTATGTCCAAATCCATTACAAGAAAAACAATGTCCTTGAAAAGCCCTTTGTTCATGTCTTGGTGCCTCATACCTTTCTTGACCATTATCCTTGTGATCATTTTTGACTTGTGCATTGTATCCTTGAACCTCCTTTGTAGTATCTAAATCCTCTTCCTTAATTTCTTCCTTTCTTTCCTTTTCAATAATTTATTTTCCTTTTGAACTTGATTCACCTATCTCAAAACAAGATCCAAACTGGATGTTTGGAGTCATAGGAACTTTAGAAATTTCTCCATTAATCTTAGGTGCTTCCTTGTTTTAATATTTTAGAACTTCCTTTCCTTTTGAGTGTGATTTTTCTTGGACATAAGATACAACCTTAAAATATGTTTCCACTCCTTTTTGAACCTTTTCATATAATGTGTCATGTCTTAATGATATTACCCTTAGTTATTCATTCATCCTCTCCTCTATCCTTTTTGCATATTTAAGCTCATCTCTCTGATTGTATGAAGTAGTTATTCTCTGATTTTGACATCTGTTCAAATATTGTTTTCAAGATTCTTGTATTCTTATTTTAGCCTTTTGACTTCTAATTTTTGTTTTCTTGGCTCATCCTCTTATTTTTTTATTACAAAAAGTGAGACTTCTTCATCTTCACTGTCACTGAGATTATTATAATCTTCTATACCAAACAAAATCTCATGATTTCTTTGACCTTGCCTATTTCCTTGATGTGTCATCTCATCTTCATTATCATTGAAGCCATTGCAATATCTTGAGCTGTGATCTCTTTGACCACACACAAAGCACTGTTCTCTTTCACCTTCTATTCCTAGGAATAGATGTTCTTCCTTTTCATCATCTGACTTGTCTCTATCACTGTGATCTGAGCTATCACTTGCTTCTTCAATGTGGAAAGTTTTCTATCTTACGAAATTTTTTCTTCTTCTCATACCTGCTTTGCTTGTATCTGTCATCTTTGTCATGCTTATGATTTCCATATTCTTTTATTCTATGCCCCTATTTTTCATCATCACTATTTTATTCATGTGGACACTTGTTTCCATAGTGACCAAAATCACCACACTTTTAGCATTTGACTTTATTCATATCCCTGTAATTTCTTAAGTCCATTTTGATGATGTTAGCTTCCTCATAATTATCTGAATCTCTATCTGTATTTGGAACTTTTCCTTTATTTTTCTCTAAAGCCTTGAATGCAATTTATTTTATTGGAACTTGATGCGTACTTATCCTCATCTCATAAGCTGTGAGCGTTCCTTGTAGTTCTTCCATTGTTAGCTTGTTGATATCCATTATTTCTTATATTACTAAAAAATTTGCATCATACTTCATTGGAAGTGATCTCAAAACCTTTTGAGTAACATCTGATTCTTTCATCTCAAATCCTAGACCTCTCATGGTGTTAGTAATCTCATCAACTCAAAGTAAAAACTTTACAATATCTTCAGAGTCTTCCATTTTCAATTCCTCAAATCTTTTTCTATGAGTTTGTAGTTTTTCCAACTTTACCTTGGAATATGCTTCATAGGTATTCCACAAATTGGTCCACATTTCATTAGTTGAATTACATACCATGACCTTTGTAAAATTTTTCTCACGTAGCCCACTCAAAATACAATCCATTTCCGTTGCATTAATCTCAACCAATTTCCTAATAGTCTTATCTACCTCGAGATCACCTTCAACCTTATACTCTTTTGCAACCATCTACCATACCTCATATCCTTGTGATATCAAGTAGTTCTTCATTCTCATGCTCTAGAAAGCATAATTGTTATTGTCAAATAGTGGAGCCTTGTAGATAATCCATTCTATGAAGCCATCTATGTCCTTGTAGAATCTACCCTCAAGCTTTTAGCCTTTTCAAAGGAACTCGCTTTGATACCAATTGAAGAACACAAGATTATACTAAGAGGGGGGGTGAATAGTATAACATCCACTTTTTACTTTCTTTCCAAACCAATATAAATTAGTGTCCTTAATTGCAATAACCAAATATAGTAGTGTGCATTAATGACATAGATATCAATAGTAAGCAAGAGTACAAATCACCACACATAATTGAGACACAAGATTTAACATGGTTCCCCCAATGTGGAGTAGTCCACAATATAATCTCCATATAATATTTCACAAAGAAATAGGGATCCTTATCCCAATAAAAATAATTACTTTGATATGCTTAAAGCTAGGCTATCCACTGATATACTTAGGTGGGCAATCCAATGATCTACTTAGCAAGGAAATCCATTGATATGCTCAGTTAGGCAATCCACTGATCTGCTCGGCTAGGCAATCCTGATCTACTCAGGTAGGCTATCCACTGATCTTCTCAGCAAGGTAATCCACTGATCTGCCTAGATAGGCAATCCACTGATCTGATCAGCTAGGCAATCTTGATCTTCTCTTCTAGGCTATCCACTAATCTACTTTAGCAAGCTCACCAAGAACCTACTCAAAATATACTCTAGCAAGATAACTAAGAACTTGCTCAAATCTGCTCCAGCAAGCTCATCAAGAACTTGCTCAAATCTACTCCAGAAAGCTCATCAAGAACTCACTCAAATCTGCTCCAACAAGCTCACCAAGAACTTGCTCAAATTTACTCCAGCAAGCTCACCAAGAACTTGCTCAAATTTGCTCCAAAAAGCTCACCAAGAACTTGCTCAAATATGGTTTAGCAAGCTCACCAAGAACCTGCTCAAAATCTATCCCAAAAGCCTTCTCAAAGGCTCAATCAACCATGCACAAAATTTGCCTCAAATCTATTTAGAAATCTGTCCCAAAAGCCTTCTCAAAGGCTCAATTAATCATGCATAAAATCTGCCTCAAATCTGTCCCAAAAGCCTTCTCAAAGGCTCAATAAATCATGCACAAAAGCTACCTCAAATCTATCCAAAAATCTATCCCAAAAGCCTTCTCAAAGTCTCAATCAATCATGCTCAAGTAGCACTTAAATATTATCCACAAATCTACGAAGGCAAGGCTCAATTATGAACTCAACAATGAATGGCAATGCACTCTTCAATGGATGACAACAATGATCCACAATGATCTCAACTCAAATCATAATATAGAATAGTTTGTTTTATGGAACTTGAACAACCACTCCACTCATTCACTTGACTAGGCTCAAACAAATCTACTCAACCAATCACCATAAGGAATAACTTTTTCTCACAAACCCTAGTTCAAGCATGAATCAATAAGATCAAAATTTTTCCAACAATACTCAACAATAACTCTCACATAATAATGATACTCATGTTATCCTCTAACTCAAGTTCAAGTTCTTTGTACAAGCAATGGGCTTCAACAAAAATACTTATCAAACAAGGTTTAATCACAACTCTCAAACTAGAAAACCTTGAAGCATTCAACCAATCACTTTCAAAAAGGAAACCACAATCAATCCTTTTCTCTCCAATGATATTTTAGAAATCAACAACCATAAACAAACAAAAGTGAATATTGCCCATACCTTATTGATGCCAAGAAGTTGTCCACACAATCTGACACACTCAACACAACTTTATTTTTCAAATTTCAATAAGGGTTATATATCTTGATTAATAACACAACAATAATATCCAAATAACACCTTATTACTCCTACTCAATAAAATACACCATGTCGCCTCATGAAAGAATTAATCGCCTTTGAAAAAGAACAAAGCAACCTTCATTTTTGAACCCCTTTATAAAATTAGAAATATCTCTTTACACACACCTTATTTCTTTCTCTAAGTAAGTTAATCAAATAGCCATCGAAATAAGCTTTCCAACGATATATAATATGATATACTTCCAAAAAGAAAATCACTAGAAATTTCTCTTTTTCCTAAAATGCATCATAACCCTTATTTCTCCTAGGGCAACTTTAGAAAAATAAAATATTAAAAAATATTTACTTGCCTTTGTCCTTGATGGGATTCAATCCCTCGATGCCTCCTTGCTCAATGCCTTAACCATGACCAAGATGCCATTGGGCCACATGCCCTCACGTGTTCAAAGGGGCACAAATCAAAATAAATACCTTAATATTCTATGCCCTTCGAAATCTTAAAAGCACTTCGCGTGCTCTTTCTTCCAATGCCTTCTAACGCAACCAAGGAGATTCAAAATATTGATGTTCATTCTGCCACTTGCCTTAGACAAAAACCAATTGCCAATGCACCACACTGCCCAAGCTGACTTGGGTTTCACACACTGTTCGATTTATTCTTCGCTTCCACCACTCAGCCCTCTTTTGCACGAGCTCTTTTCGCTTTCCAACAATCACATCAATTCACGAGAACAAGATTAAGGATTAATAAACCTTAGGAATACTTTTATATAGTTTTCTCCCTCATATTTGACGATGTTGGCGGATTAATTTTATTTTTAATTTTAAATTTTAAATTTAAATTTTAAATAATTTAAAATTTAAACTAAATATTTAAAATTAAATATCTCCATCACCGGGGCACCTTTTTCAATGAAATGAAAAGCCAACTTAGGTTTTAAAAAAAAACCATTTCAAATATACCATCCATGGTTTTAAATAAAACCTTTTATTTTTTCTGGTTTGGTTTTCACAAAAATCTTGTATATATCAATGCTCTCCAAAATATCATAAATGTTTATTTATGAAGTGCTTTTGCCACAAAAACACAATGTGATCCATGTGACATCAATGATCCATATGACATAAATAATGAGGATCTACCTAATGGATCTTGGCAATGAATTTTGGGATGCAATGGAATTTGGATATGATCCAATAGTCAATCCTCCTATAGACAAGGAAGGCAAGCTTCTACAACACTATAATTCAAAAGCAATGAATGCACTTGTGAGAGATTTGTGTAGAATAGAATCTATGAAAGTTGTGAATTGTAGAACTACAAAAGAAATGTGGGATAAATTGCAAGGCATATATGAGGGAGATAAAAGTGTCAAGAAAATAAAGATACGAAATCTCAAAGGAGAATTTGAAACATTGAGAATGAATGATGAGAAAAATATTAGTGCTTATCTAATTTGAATTGATGAGGTTGTTAATGATATGCAAGGACTTGGAATGAAGATTGATGAATCATATGTTTGTGATAAAATTTTAAGAACTCTTCCAAAAAGATTCAATGAACAGGTTTCTGCTATAGAAGTGTTAATGGATGGTGAAGCTTTGACAAGAGATAAGTTGCTTGGTATGCTTACAACTTTTAAGATAAGAAAAAAAGATCTTATTTCCTAGAAGGAAGCAACATTCAAAGCAATAAAGGAAACAAAGGGTAAGATGTCAAAATAAGGTAATAAGTCATCCAGTTATTAAGAAGCTAATTATGGTAGAAGATATAAAGGTTCTAGAAGATTCATAGATCTAAAATCTGTTAAATGTTTCAATTATGGAAAGTTTGGACATTTTGCAATGAATTGTAAATAACCAAAGAACAACAATGGTGAATAAAAATAGGATCACAGGTATGGGGAATCAGAAAAATATAGGCACCAGAAGAAAAGAAAGGATGGACAAAGCAGAGAAGGAAAGAAGTTTCTTCAAAGATAAAAGAGGATCTACTATGCGGATAATGCAAGTAGGTACTCAAGTGATAGTGATGCTATATTTTTAGACAATGATAAATATGAAGTCCTATTTATGATTGAAGAAAAATAATCTGTTAAGAAAACTCTAGTTATTATCAAGTTTTTTAGATGTGGTAACTTTGAACATCTTGAAGATGATTGCACAAGAGATGGTTATAGTTTCAGTGATGATGAGTATGAGAATGCACTTGAAGGACTAGATGAAAATATTCTAATGGCATTAGAAGAAGAAGTGAGTGATCCTATAGAAGACAAGCCAAAATAAAGTAATGATGTGGATAAAGGTAAACAAATAGAGGATTATTCAACAGAGAATGGTTATGATCTCAAGGGAGAACTTATCTATGCCCTTGACATAGTAAAGAAGGTAAGGAAGCAACACTCTAAACTTGAAATTCAATTTCAAGAATGTGATGAAGAAAGAAGATTGCTCATAGAGGATTTAGAAAAATCAAAGGCTAAGGCAAATAAGTTCAAAGAGAAGTTAGAAGAAAAGATCTTGGAATGTGAGAAGTTAGCACAAGAAGTGACACTACTAAAAGAAGATTTAGAGGACTCCAAGATCAAGATGAAAGGGTTTAAAAATAGCTCAAAGAACTTGGATAAGTTCATCAAGACACAACAGACTACATCAAGGCAAACATGTCTTGGATTTGAAAAGGTTCAAAAGAAATGGGAAGGAGAGTCGACTTCAAGTTTTGAATAAGAAGAAACTTCATAAGAAGATAGTGTGAAAGAAAGTGAGATATTAGAGGATGGGTTGGAAAATAGAGGGTTCAAAAAAGATAGGAACAATGCACAAAGAAGATATAGATGGAACAACAATCAGAACAGGTCAAGAGAGACTAAGAGACCAATGAGATCAAAACAAGGAAACTTCAATGGAAGATATTTTTCATGTCACAGGTTTGGGCACATGGCTTCACAGTGCAGGACACATGAAATACAAGAATATGGAAATGAACAACTTTTCCATGGGTATTGCTGCTCATGTAATCAGTTTGGTAACAAGGCAATGAGTTATAGGGTTCATGATAGAAGAATATATGGCTTCACTATCCCTCGAACGATTGATATGCACCAAGGTTGAAATACTTTGTATGCGATTTCAAAAGCTTCGTTGAGGAAGAAGAAAAAAAATATTTGTCTTATGCGCAAGGGTTATAGCAAGTGAGGTTGGTGCCTAAGACAAAGGTGGTCCACTGGCAGTGCATGCTTTTTCTAAGGTGGTTGTGGGTAGACAGACCCATGTTCGAATCCCGTTGAGTGGCATGCATAAAGGGGAAAGGTTTTGTGCTTCGTGTTTTTATTAAGGTGCCAAGGAAGGAATATAGTGTACGTAGAGCCATTTGGTTCTCAACGTGCGTTGAGTGCACATGGTTGTGGAGCCCACATCTAGGGTGTTCGTAGAGGCAAAGGTTAAGGGTTTGAAACCCATGGAGAGGCAAAGGTAATTTTTGTTTATATTTTTAATTGCCTAAAGTTTTAATTAAAGCCTTTATTAGGAGTTATAAGGGGTTTGTAAAGGGTTTTGAGTTAGGCAATAAAATTAGTGGTTAGAAGAGATAAGGAGTGAAAGCAAATTGTTATGTGTTTAATTGTGATTTAAAAAGTAGAACATATTCTTTTTAAATTTGGAGTAATAAGGTAATAAGAGGTTTTGAATTTTAGTGTGTTGATTTTATTAGTAAAAGGATTTTTGCCAAAGAGATTATTATGAGGGTATTGGATATTATTTTAAAGTTGGAGTGATAAGGTGTATTTGTTTGATATCATTGTGTATTGTGTTTTGTTGAGGAAATTATTATCTTCTAACCCTTATTGAGATTGGCAAAGAAGCAATTGTGAGTGTGGCAGATTTGTGAGATCAACTCCTTGTCAAGCAAAAAGGTATGGGTAAATTCTTCCTTGGTGGAGTTGTTTGATTGGTTGTCTAGAAAATAAAGTTTGAAGTGAAAATGATTTGGTTAGGGTTTCCTTTTCAAAAGTGTTTGAGTTAATGCTTCAATATTTTCTGGAATTGATAGTTGTGATTAAAACCTTATTTTATGAGCATTGTTGTTGAAATAAGTTGTTGAGCAAAGAACTTGAACTAGGGTTTGAAAACAACATGAGTATCATTGTTATGTGAGATTTGTTGTTGAGATTTATTGGAAATATTTTGAGTTGGTTGATATATGCTTGGACTAGGGCTTGTGGAAAAGGAGTGTTTCATTGAGTGATTGGTTGAGTATAGTTGATTGAGCCTAGTCAAGTGGATGTATGAAGTGATTGTTTAAGTTCCATAAAACAAACTATTCTATATTATGATTTGAGTTTAGAAAGCAATTGAGCATTGAGTATAGAACATATTGAGTCTCTAAAAATTCTCTTTATGCTTCTATGATATTGAGTTGAGAAAGTAATTGAGCATTGAGTATAAAATATATTGAGTATCTAACAATTCTCTTTATGCTTCTTTGAGTTTGAGTTGAGAAAGTAATTGAGCATTAAGTATATAACATATTAAGTATATAACAATTCTCTTTATGCTTCTATGAGATTGAGTTGATAAAGTAATTTAGAATTAAGTGTAGAACATATTGAGTCTTTAAAAATTCTCTTTATGTTTCTATGAGATTGGACAAGTTCTATGTGGAATTGTTAAGCAGATTTGAGGCAAGTCTTTGTGGAGACTTATGGACTGATTTTTGTGTGAGCTTTTGTGAAAGATTACAATAAAAATTTGGCTAAGTACTAGAGAGGACTTATTGAGCAGATTCAGACAGGTTTTGAGTGGACCTGTTGAGCAGATTTTGAGCAGGGTCTGAGTGGACCTGTTGAGCAGATTTTAAGCAGGTTCTGAGTGGACCTGTTGAGCATATTTGGACAGGTTCTGAGTGGAACTATTGAGCATATTTGAGCAAGTTCTAGAGAGGACTTGTAGAGCATATTTGAGCAAGTTCTAAAGAGGACTTGTGGATAGATTAGCATGAGTTTTTATGGAAGATTACAAGTCAAATTTGAGATAAGTCTTTGAGAAGACTTGAGAGCAAAGTTGATTGATTTGTTCAAACCTTGAGTTAAGGTTTGGGGCAGATCCAACAGAGTTGAGTCAAGATTTGAGTTAAGACTTGATGATAGATATCAAGGAAATATTTGTGCTAGACCAACTAGACTATGTTTAGTACAAATTTGAGAGCAGATTTTGGTGCATATTTGAGGATAGGTTTGTACTAGACTAGAGATAGAGATTGAACAAATTTGTGCTAGATCGACTAGACTGTGTTTAGTGTAGATTTGAGAGTAGAGTTTGGTGTGGATTTGAGGATAGGTTTGTGCTAGACCAGAGATAGAGATTTAGAAAATTTATGCTAGATTGTCTGGACTATGTTTAGTACAAATTTTAGAGCAGAGTTTGGTGCAGGTTTGAGGATAGGTTTGTACTAGACCAGAGATAGAGATTGAGCGGATTTGTGCTAGATCGACTGGACTATGTTTAGTTTAGATTTGAGATAGAGCTTTGGAGGTGACAGAGCATAGAGGACAAGAGTCTTCAGTGGAGAGAGATCCACAATATAGTGTAGTGGAGGTAGTAGTCTTCTAGAGGATCACCAGCTAGAGCAGAGGAGAAGGAGTTCTACTGTGGATAGAGATCCACAAACCAGATTTAGGGGATCAACATCTCCTTTGGAAAGAGGTCCATAAAAATTGTAATAGGGAAAGAATTCCCAAGAGATTATTTGAAAAATATTTAGAAGAAATATTTTCTCTATGGAGGTAGCCATATTTGGGTGAACCACGTTAATTCTATGTCTCTATTTTGTGTGGTGATTTGTGCATTGCTTTGATTACTGTTATTGATATTGCTATCTATACATTGCATAATATTTATTTGTAAATAAAAGTAAAAAGTGCTCTTATACTGTTCATCCCATCCTCTTAGTATAATACGTGTTCTTCAATCACTGTAATAATTTTTTTAAAAGGAGAAAGTAGAAAAAGTAAGAGAATTCATAAACAAAATCAATAATAAAATATCAACATTACAAAAAAAAACAAAAAAAAGGTTAGATTATAAGGTTAGCAACCATCATTATTTATAATAGTGCATGACCCATAGGTTGCATGGGTTTCTTTTGGCCTAATGGATCAGAAAATTTTTATTATATGCTTTTGATCATCTACCACCATTGAGACTCCATCCAAGTGCAACTTTAGAGTGTTAAAATACATAGATAGAGTATATTAAATCACTTCGAGCAAACCACTAACTTTCAATATTGTATAAAACTTCTTCTCATAGTGCCTATGACAAGTTTAGTCGCCTAAAATAAATCTAGGAATACATATCTTCCCCCCTCCTTCGGGTTTAATTTTACTAGGATGTCACAATTAATTTTACACTATTAGAACTTGACCTCTTTATATCTATTTTCTTATCAAATTTTGTTTTCTCTATATCCAAATATAGACAACAAATTTCATCAAATGCATTGAAAATACAACCACATTACCTTCAAAGGATTTAAGGTTTCTTGGAAGGTATGGTTGCTTCTCTCCTTCCATATAAGGAATGAGAGGATTCAACCAAGTTCTGACTCAAGCTTACCTTCATTTTTGATAAGAACATATTTATTCATCCAAATGTTCTTTGTTTATATTTGATATCTTTAATATCAACTTATGAATGTAGTTTATATTGGAAGGGCTTACCAATCATGTGTGTTTCCAAATAATATTGGAAAAAAATATGATTAGTTATCCAAAAAAATAATGGGCTTCCTAAAAAATAAAAGCAACTAAGTAATGTAGTTGCTACAGTAAGATTTTTTTTCCCTTTTAATTATTATTATTAAATAAAATTCATACATTAAATGGGCATGATTATAAGCTTGGAAGCTTGAAAAAAGTAGGTTGAGAGGTAGAATATAGCTAAAAATACGTAAATACATTGTTAGAATATTTTAATGTTTATTTTGTAAAAAAAAATAGAATCAACTATTAAAAAAGATTGTTAAAAGAGGCAATTGTATTTATAAATAAGTATTTTAAGAGATTAGATAATATATTTTGACATATATATAATTTGAAATTTCATATCCAATATAATTATACTAATATTCTTATAGTACTTTGGCACTACCTTCACAAAAATTTGTGCATATTGAAGCGAAAAGGAGTAGATAGGGACTAGATGGTAGAAAATCCTTCCAAATTCTAAACTTTGCTGACTTTTTGGAAAAGATACGATTCACTTAAAAAAACCATTGATTGTCTTAGAGGAGCAATTTGCTCAACAAATATGCCTATTTTCTCACTTGCTAATGCAATTGAATTGCTTGACATAATGAGTGAATTGCTCAACCGGGGTGCCAAGGTGAAAATCCACATAAAGTATGAGGAAAATATTTTGGAAAGCGATATTTTAGAATTTTGTGGTGCACTAAGAATTTTTGGAGCCTTCTAAGCCTATTAGAGGTATAATTAGAGGCATGTAACATTTGGAGGTGCAACATTTTTCTAAAGTTGCCCCCAAATATTTACTTTTACTAGGAGTAATTGTTTTTCACCCCAGGTAATTCAGGGGTAAACTCTTACTATAAATAAGGGCCTAGGACCCTCATTGTAATCATATTTTGGCCATGAGAATTCAAAGCTATAATATATGAAATCCACATTATGCTTTATACTCATGAGGTTGTAAGAAATTGACAAGTCCTTGATCATATTGTTAGAGTCACCATCCTCATGGTTTGTCAAATACATGATGGTCAGGTACAACCCTTCTAACCCATCTTATCATTTGCTCATCAATTTCGTAATCAATGAATGGATGAATATTGATGTTATTAAAATTTTCATGGGTTGATTTATCACAAGCTATCCTCTCTATGTTGTAACATTCATATTTGCTTTCATTTATCTCTCTCTAAACTTCATGAATTTACATTTTACACTTTATGTAATTAATTTTATGTGTGCATTTTATTTCTTGCAAATTAGATTAGTTTAAATTAGAGATCCAAACAAGGGAAATAAGGAACTAACCATAATACGAAGGTCAAGAGAAGCTTATGGAAAATCTATCCAACCGTGTTGAAACTTGAACTTGGGGACACAATAATTAAGTAGAAGTTAGTTTATTTTTTTGAATCAACATAGTTTTTGGCATGCTTGGTGGGACAAATCCTTTTTTCATGCAATTTTCTCGATTTTTACATCCAAAAACACATTTTCAAGGATGGAGAAATTGGCTCAAAATTCAGGAAATGATTTGTTAAGCAAAGTTTAAAATGTTTCCAAAAGCAAGCAATTTGCTCGACTCAACAAACAAATGGCTCAATTTAGCAAGTTGTCTAGTTGTAAACACCACTTATTTATCAATCCAGGGTGAATAATTTAAAGAGCAGTAATCCAATATATATTAAACCACAATGATCTAATCTCAAACTTAATTTTTGTTTTTCTTAGTTTCAGGTTTGCAAAAAATAAATTGTGCTAGATTAAAATAAGATGTAATTTTATGATTTATGCTAATTAAATGTTGTGTATATTTATTGGTGTGGATCCACGTGCAACCTATTGATTTAAATTTCTATTTTTACCTTATAGGACAAAATGATGCGGTTTAATTTAATTGATAGTTTAAAGTTAATTCTATGTACTAACAAATCCTAACCTATTTTAGGGATGAGAGAATAGGGATTGTTTGTAGGAGTGGGACCTACCTCATAGAGGACAATGTAAATATTTCTCCCCTAAACTATTTTACTTCAGTAACTAATATGCATTAAAAATAATAACACTATTCTATTTCATTGATGTAAAAAAATACAATAAATATTACATAAGCAAATAAATCATACAAAAATCAATGACACAGTTACCACATTCATGAAGAAAAGTGATGCTACTTTATTGATGAAATTCAAATGTATAGGATCTCGAACATCAAGCCTTTCAAATAGCAAAAATTGCATACAAGTATAATAGTGTAGACATTTGATCATTAGACATTTTCAAAGGTCTCTATTTTATAATGTCGCTTGGACATTGTCAATGAAATTTTTCTACATATTTTTCTATGTGTTTCTATTAGCTTGATGATTCAGACACTATCCTTACAACAATAATAATCTAAACTAATACTATTTTGTAACCATCTTGGACTTTGTCACAATCACTATGGTCCAAGTGGGAACTGATAAACTAATCATAACAAAAGTTCTTAATTTAAATAATCTAATGATGCAACAAATACAACTATTTGCCCTTCATTTCAAGAAGAGACAAAATAGGCTTGCGTCCGAATCTAAATGTCTTAACAACATAATAATTTTACAACTTTCTAATAACAACTTTATAATGAATTTCATAATATAAAAATCTCATGCACAATTCCAACATGTCAGTCAATTGTGTTGGCTGCATACGCCTCGTAATGATGCTATGTTGTCTCTAGACATGGCGCAACAATGCATTGGATGGTTTGACTTGGTCAATATTATTTCTGTAATGCCTTTCAGTAGACGATTTCTATAATAAATTTTTGTAGTGTTTGTCCATGAGTTTCTTTAGCACATCATCCTCACAGTTGGTCTGTCTACGCTTGTCATATTGTCCGTGCCTTATTGCATCATTTCCTACGAAGCTCCTATGATGTTCTCCTATAAAAAACATATAGAACTTGCACACTTTTGCGTAAAATACTATCATAAATTATTTTCATCGTTATAAAATAAATTCATTTATAAATCAAATAATTAAGACAAAATAATCATCAAAATACATTTGTTTTTATAAATTTACAAGCAGAAAATGGATTAAACTGACATAAAATATGTGCTATTTTAACACTCATCATTCCCCCAAACTAAAGGAAATGCATGTCCTCATGCATATAGATTAAAATTACAGTATTTCCAATAAAATTTTGCAGCAAATTTTCAATAACTTTAACAGTTTTACAGACATAGTAAATAAAACATTGCAATGTTATGTAAATAGTTTTTTAGATATAAGTATAACACTACAATTTTTTAAGAATCATTTGATAATTATCATCAAATAAGGAACTGTAAATTTTCACAAATAAAATGCTAAAATAGTATCCATAAAATATTTGCATCCATGCACATAAATAATTCTGCAAAGATAAAATACTGCAAAGTAAAAATAATAATTGTTTTCAGATATGCAAAAAGGAAAATATTGCATATATAAAGATGAAATAATTAAAAACTTCTACAAATAATTAAAATCAACATCATTATTAAAATCAAATAATGTCTATATAAATTATTCAAGTGTTATCAAAGTTCTGTTATGACTTTTTAAATATCCATATTTATTTTGGACTTAAGTCGAGATGAAACCCATGTAGGTTTTGGTTTCTTTGCTGGCAAATTATTTTCTCTCTTCACCTTCTGCACATGTTCTTTAGCCTTCTTGGGATCAAGTGGCTATTTGACAGATACTATCTTCACATGCTCAAATTCTACAGATCTCCCATAATGTGGCTTGTATAGCACATCCTGTTTCTCTCTCGAGGAGGAAGTTCAGTTGCTTTAATGATGCAGTTTATTATTGTGTCTATATTGTGAGGTATCCCAATGTTGAGAGATAATCCTGTTTGAGGCATCCCTATTTTGCTATACGATTATAGTATTTGAGTATGATTATTTTGAAGCAATTCGAGAAATGAAATCGAGCTATCTTCTTCAAATACTTTGGTGAAATCACTAATCTTGCTAAAATTCATTGATTTCTTTAGTGTTTCTACCAGACGTGGAGCTCTTATTGGGAGAGGTATTGATAATTTTTGGTTAAGTGATTGAGTTAACCGATTTCACCACCATATCCATGGAAATCTACTTGAGGATGTCAAGTTAGAGAGTAATGGCATGTATCACTAGGGTGGCATGCTTGGTAAATTCATTTGGATTTTCCCAAGAGTTTCTATGAAAGGATTTGATGTAAGTGGGTTTGTCTTTGGGCTAGACATCTCTTTTGTTTCTTGATTTTTTGAAAAAAATTTCTCATGTCTGGTATTCCTTGTAGACCAAGAGGATTTGTATGGCTTCGAACGGATAGGAAGTTTGTGCATAGGGGATTCTTCCTCCTCTTGACTCTCAGACTTAGAATCTCCCTCAAATGCACTGTTACCAATGGATTTTGACTCATTCAACTTAGAATGAATGGACAGGTTGGCTTCTTCTACTATGGTATCCCATGGAATCCCAATTTTAGATGACTTATGTCAGATTATCGGTTTTATCAACCCATGATGGGTGATTAAGTGAAACTTGGAATTGTCTTTGGAATTTTTAGGTTGAACTCGAGTGACTATAGATTTTATTGAATGGTAGAGGAATTATGGGAGGTTAATTACATAGTCCTCACGCCTAGGGTATTTTAAGTTTAACATCATCTTGAGGTGGTAACCCCCGTAATTTGATAATATCCCTTCCATTGTAAAAAATCATTAGGATTGTAGCTACCTCCTACCATTTTATGGGAAGTGAGGAAGTAGCTACCCCTTTTATCCACCCATATTTATCTTGGGTTACAGTGCATATTTCTACAAATTTTTCAACCATCTGATTCACCCCTTTGTAGGTTGATTTATAGTATTGTTGACCAACTTATGAAAGGCTCAAGACTTCATATATTTTTCATGGCATTGAATTTAATTTTAATTCCCCCCACATGGGTTACAATGGTCGTGGGATCATAGTTCATGATGAATTGCTTTGCCACACCCTGGTCATGCCCTTGGAATTTTGTTAGGGCATCCTACCGGCGTACCTCTTGGAATAAATTTTTTCATGGCATTGCTAGGGTTCTAGGTACTGATAGATGAGGGTTCACTTAATTTATGAAAGGTAGTTCTAGGTATAATGACCAGTTTAGTGGATAGGGTAGGGTTTACCATAAAAGAGATAAGGTAGTTTGGAATATGCTTCAGCCTTTGCTTAGAATTTTATCATGGAGTTGTTTAGTTGAGAGGAAAAATTACAAAAAAAATCGATAAAATGTTTACATGCATATAAAATAAAAATAAATTATTGTGTATATTCATATCATTTAACCCATGCAAAAAACATTTAACACCAAGTATATTATTTTTTTGCATGATTAACAAAGGGTTTCCTTTATTTATAGAAAAATTATTATATATATATATATATATTTATGTATTCTACAACTTTTATTTTATAAAACATATTCTATGAAAAAAATATTTCTTGTTTTAAATGGGTTCACCACCTTACTTACCCATCATTACTTATTTTTACATCGTTGTCAATTTTGTTTATTCCCTCATCATCTTCTATCTGCAATCCTCCTTCGGTCTTCGTATGCTGCTTGGTAATTTTTGTTTACTGCTCAGTAATTTCATCTGTCACTTTAGTAATTTTTATTTCTCGACCACACAAAATATTTCCATCAAAGTTTCAAAGCTACAAAAAGATAATTAGGGTAATTTTATTATTTTTTAGGTTTCTTATATGACAAAAAGAATGGATGGATCCTAGCCCTTCATCCTTCCTTAATCAATGGCTCACGATTTTGATCCATGATGCTCCTTTTCATTGCTCCATGTGGCCAAGTGTCGATGATCGCTCTTCCCTCATGCGTGATGGTCATTTTCTGGCTTGTAGAAGAAGTTTTAAAAGCATAATGTGAATTTAATCAAACTAGATCATGGCCCTCCATTTCCTCCTAATTGATGGTTGATAACGCTTATCTGTGGCATATTTCCTAATTGTTCCATATAGCCAAGTGTCAATAATCGATGCTAGGACCATGATGTGGTTGACTTCTCTTGCATATTTCATCTTCTGGTATAATGCTTTCCCGCCACTTTGCATGGGGGTAAAATAATAAAATTAATAAGTTCAATGTTTATGTTGTATTTTTTGCCTACGGGAGGAAATTATATTTTATTAATAAAACTTATACCCCTAGCTTGGATTTCCTTAGGGTTCGTAGACATGTAATTTATTTGTTCGGTGTCTATTGCCATGGCTAATCACATGTATTCTTTACCTCCAATGTCGGATTCTTCCTAAAATTTTTACCATACTTTAAATTTAAATTTTATAATCACCATATATTATCTCGTTTACAATCGACCTCTTGGTCATAAAAATCCACGTAATCCATCTGTGCCCTTGTTTAGGTTTTCACGTGATTCTTCCCATAGATTGGTGGCATTTACTTCATGTTTTACCTTTATCCAAAAATGATTAATTAAAATGTGTTCTCGACACTTTTTTTTGACCAATCATAAATATACGCATCATCCTTAATGCTTCAGGTTGTAATTTTCAATGTCTTTGTGCAAAGGTTAGAGTGCTTGGCTTACTAAACCGACCCTTATGCGCACAACTCCCAAAATATCTTCTTGGTCATCCAATTCAACTGTGCACTATTTTCAATATTAAGTTCATGTTTCAATTTCCATGCCAAGATTCATAGGTTTGAAAATGTTTGCGCCATGGTGTTCATGGTAAAAAATTAAGTCCAAGTAAATTTATCTTTTTCCTTCAAAAGCCCTTATAGAAATAATAAATTCTGATAATTACCTTGTATAATTCTGCTTTGACACTTGTCATCTATTTTGCACAAATCTAAGATTGTTGATACTTATATTTTTTTTATGAAATAAGTATTTTTGAAAATACGCTATAGAAATCATCTATAGAAAATATCTATAAAAACTGTCTACAAAAAATATCTACTAAAAATATCTACAAAAATTGTCTACAAAAACTATCTATAGAAGATGTCTACAAAAATTGTCTATAGAAGATGTTTATAGAAACTATCTACAAAAAATATCTATAGAATTTGTCTACGGAAAATGTCTACAAAAACTATCTACAAAAAATGTCTACAAAAAATATCTATAAAAACTGTCTACAAAAGATTAATTATAGAGTTGAAAGAATACTTTACCTAATTGCTCATTTTTTTTTTTCTTTTTATCCCCCCCAAAATGTATCATAAATTTTGAATGAATCTTTCACTTACCTCTCCAAACTGTATTTTTGGTTATATAGCCAAAACAGGATAGAGAGGGTTTTATTTTGTAAAAAAATCTATATTATGACAAATTATATATATATATATACAATAGTTTTAATATTATCTTTATTTATTTCATTAAAGGTATGGGGGATTTACTTATATATTAATTATGCATATCAAGCCATTAAATAGGCTTGTAGAATAATAAACCTTGCAAAATTTTTATGCAAAATGTAACTACCCTCTTAGATTTTGAATAAATGATCCCATGGTCTTATTTAACAAGACCTTCTATTACCCTTAGAGATGTTATTTTATTGTTTTACTTGTTGGAATATGATGCTGACCATGTGGCATTTACAAGTCAGCAAAAATGAAGTAAAACAAATATGCCCCCTATTTTGTAACTACAGAATAAAAGAATGTGTCATTGTAGGAAGATTTCAGTTTTCTAACAGCTATAGACTGTTACACTTCTTGTAACAGCTTTAGAATATTTGTATTAGGGTAGAATAGGGTAAAAACATATGATTGTAACATTTTGGTGAAAGGAGAAGTTGAATGGAATAGGGAAAAACGAAAAACGCAGTTGCAGTCCTGTTTCTGAAAAAAGTGATTAGTAGCCTACTTTGAGAGGCTATAAATTTTGATTTATAAATCCTTTTGCTCTGAAATTTGGACAGTGTATTGAAATTATATAGCTCTCTAAGATGTATAAATTTCACGTGATTATGATAAGTGGAAGGCCTTCATTTCATCTTCCAAAAACTACAATTTCTTCTTTTTTACTGTGTTTTCCAGTTTTGCAATATGCTTCATTTTTCTCTGTGTTTCATGTTATAATATTCATTTGGTATCAGAGCTTGGTAGATTGAGTTGTTGGGTTTGAAGGGTGTGGGTTTTTTCTTGAAGTTTTAATTTAAAATTTCTTGGAGAGTTCAGTTCGTTGTTGTAGATTGTTGTAATGGCAAGCAACTCAAACTCACTTCCACTTCCAGAGTTTGATGGATCAAACTATGAATATTGGAGCATCAAAATGAGGACTTTGTTAAAAGGAAAATATTTGTGGAGAATTATTGATGAAGGTTACATAGAACCATCATATTGGACTGTGTTAACATCATATGAAACTAAAGATATGAGGGAGAAAGAGAGCAAGAATTGTCTTGCTTTGTACCATTTGCAATCTGCTCTTTTTGAGAGCATTTTTCCAAGGATTGCAAATTGTGTTTCTGCAAAAGAGGCTTGGAAAGCCTTGAAATAAAATTATCAAGGAAATGATAAAGTGAAAGAGGTCAAGCTTCAGACCTTGAGAAGAGAATTTGAGAACCTTTGGCAGCAAGATAATGAAGATGTAGGAGATTATTGTGTGAGAGTAAAGGCAGTGGTAAATAAAATATCCACTCTTGGTGAAGATGTGGAGAAACCAGTTGTAATTAAGAAAGTTCTCAGAAATTTGATAGAGAAATGGGATAATGCTGCCCTTATGCTTGAAGAATCCAAGGATTTTTCCACCATGGACCTTGACCAATTAATTGGTACTCTTACATCTCATGAAGAAAGAATTCGTAAGAGAGAAGAAAAGAAAAAGCAAGCCAGTTCTAGTGAAGAACAAGCATTTTCTATCAAAGGAAATGATGCACATGGAAGAGGACAAGGAAGAGGCTCTAGAGGAAGAGTAAGAGGTAGAAATCAGAATTCTAAAGGTGATCATCAAGCCCATGCTTCAAGAGGAGGATCAAATGCAAGAGGAAGAGGTAGAGGTAGAGACATGAGAAATGTTCAATGTTATCATTGTAACAAATATGGCCATTTTGAGAAGGATTGTAGGCTGAAACAATCCTCTAATAGATCAAAAAATTATGGAGAGGAAGACTTCTTTGAAGATGAGACATTGTTCTACTCAAATGAAGATGGAGCACTCCATGAAGAGCAAGCATTTCTCTCCTATGATAGACCAAAAAGTTTCACCAATGAGATATGGATCCTTGATAGTGGGTGCACAAACCACATGACTGGAAAGAAGGAGTTGTTTTCTTCTCTTGACCATTCTTATCATTCAAGTATCAAGCTTGGAGATGAGAAGAGCTTGGAGGTGGTTGCAAAAGGGGACATGGAGGTTCCTACAAAAAGAGGTAAATTGAAGGTAAAAGATATTTATTATGCACCTGATTTGAAGAATTCTTTTATGAGCATTGGGAAAATGTTAGAAAAATATTACAAATTGGTTTTTGAGGATAAAATGTGCAAGATTTATGATAAGAATAGAAGGTTGATCACAAAAGTGCAGATGACTAAGAACAAATTGTTTCCATTGAGGTTTGTTGAGCAAGGGGGAGAACTTGCTTGTGTGGGTATTGAAGATAAAAGGAGGCTATGGCATTTGAGATTTGGGCATTTGAATTTTCATAGTTTGAGGATGCTTTCACCACTTGTGTATGGTTTGCCAAAAGTAGAAGACACCAAGGAGATTTGTGAGGGGTGCACTCTTGGTAAACAAACAAGGGGACTATTTCCCAAAGGTGAAGCATGGAGGGCCCAATATCCACTTCAGCTGGTTCATAGTGATATTTGTGGACCAATGCCAACTCAAAGTATTGGTAAAGCTTCCTATTTTCTCACTTTCATTGATGATTTTTCAAGATATTGTTGGGTTTATTTCCTTAAGCATAAAGATGAGGCTTTTGTTTGCTTCAAATATTTTAAAGCACTTGTTGAGAATGAAAGTGGGCATACCATCAAATGTTTGAGGAGTGATAGAGGAGGTGAATTCTGTTCTAATGAATTTGAAGAGTTTTGTAGGGAGTTTGGCATCAAGAGGCAAAATACCAGCCCCTACACACCTCAACAAAATGGGGTGGCTGAAAGAAAGAATAGGACTTTGGTGGAGATGACAAGATGTATGATGCAAACTAAAGGTTTGAGTTCATTTTATTGGGCTGAAGCAACTAGGATTGCTAATTATATTCTTAATAGAAGTCCTACTAGGAGTCTAGAGCATAGTACTCCTTATGAATGTTGGTTTGGAAAGAAGCCAAATGTACAACACTTTAGAGTTTTTGGGAGTGTTGCTTTTGTGCATGTGAATGATGAGAAGAGAAAAAATCTTGATGCTAAGAGTGAGAAGATGATTTTCATTGGTTATAGTGAGCAATATAAGGCCTATAGATTCTTTAATCCTCATTCTAGAAAAATTATTGTATCTAGAGATGCAATTTTTGATGAAGGGGGAAATTGGAAGTCTCAAAAATTGTGTGTTGATGATGATGTGTTTGAAGAGATTGTTCCAAGTAGCCAAGCAAGTGTTCAGCCCAACCATATTTCTACTAATAATTCTTTGTACAGAAGCACTTATTTTGGTTCACCATCTCACATGGGATCCACAAGTTCATCTTCAAGTCCAAGAGCAAGCCAAGAAGAAGTTCCTACAAGCTTTTCCGCACCTCCATCACCAGCTGCAAATGTGAAGAGAAAGAGATTGTTGAAGGATCATCCACCATCTCAAATAATTGACACCAACTTCAATAGAATATTGACAAGAGGCCAACATCAAGAAATGAACCAAGTCTTGCAAAGACTTGAGAATTTGCACTTGTATGGAGATGAAGACAATGGAGACCCCAAAGGTGATATTGTTAATTATGCTCTTGTCTCAAAAGTTGTTGATGATTTTGAACCTTCTTGTTATGAACATGTTGCTTCTAATAAGTTGTGGATGAAGGCAATGAATGAAGAAATACATTCTATTGAAAATAATGACACTTGGGAATTGTGTGAACTGCCCAAAGATAGAAAATGTGTTGGCTACAAATGGGTCTACAAGATCAAAAGGCACAATGATGGTTCCATTGAGAGATACAAGGCTAGATTGGTTGCCAAAGGCTTTACACAAAAGTTTGGCATAGACTATGAGGAGACTTTTGCTCCCATAGCAAGGCAAGAGACAGTGAGAATGGTGCTCTCTTTGGCTGCTCACAAAGGCTGGAGTGTGCACCACATGGATGTAAAAAGTGCTTTCCTCAATGGGTATCTTGATGAAGAGGTGTATGTGACACAACCTCAAGGTTTTCAGGTCCATGGCAAAGAATATCAGGTCTATAGATTGAAGAAGGCTTTGTATGGGTTGAAGCAAGCTCCAAGAGCTTGGTACCAAAGAATTCATGAATACTTCCAAAGGTGTGGCTTTCAAAGAAGCAAGAGTGAGCCTACATTGTACTACAAGACACAAGGTAATGACATTCTCATTGTGTGCTTGTATGTTGATGATTTGTTGTTTATGGGAAGTAGTCCTTCAATGAATGATGATTTTAAGGAGGACATGAAAAGAGAATTTGATATGACTGATCTTGGTTTGATGAGTTACTTTCTAGGCATGGAAGTACATCAAACTAGTAATGAGATTTTTCTTTGTCAAACAAAGTATGCAAAGGACATGTTGAAGAAGTTTGGTATGATTGATTGCAAGCTTGTAGCTACTCCAATTGCACATGGAGAGCTTTTGTGTTTGGATGATGGGGCTGATCATGCAAAAAAAACTGAATATAGAAGCATTATTGGGAGTTTAATGTTTCTTTGCAATACTAGGCCTGATATTTGTTATGCAGTATCACTTTGTTCAAGGTACATGGCTGATCCTTCTACATTGCATTTGAAGGAAGCCAAGAGAATACTGAGGTATGTGCAAGGCACAATTTATTTTGGTATTCATTACTCCTCATCTCAGAATTTGAAGTTGATTGGTTTTAGTGATAGTGATTGGGGAAGTAATCTTGATGACCGAAAGTCCACTAGTGGAAATTGTTTCTCCCTTGGTTCAGGATTGATTACTTGGAGTTCCAAAAAATAAGCTACTGTTGCATTGTATTCTACAGAAGCTGAATACATTGCACTCACATCAGCAAGTGCACAAGCCTTGTGGCTTAGGAAAGTTCTTGGAGAGATTGGGGAGAAGCAAGGAACTCCTACTACACTTTTTTGTGACAACACAAGTGCCATTAAGTTGGCACAAAATCCTATCCACCATGTCCGGTCAAAAAACTTTGACATCAAGTACCATTTCATTAGGGATGTGGTGGAGAAGAAGATGATCAAACTGAGCTATTGTAACACCAAAGACCAAATTGCAGACATATTCACAAAACCAGTTGCAAAGACTCAGTTTTTGATGCTGAGAGACCTGATTGTTGGCCCTCTCAACATCAAGGGGGAGAATGTTGGAATATGATGCTGACCATGTGGCATTTACAAGTCAGAAAAAACGAAGTAAAACAAATATGCCCCCTATTTTGTAACTGCAGAATAAAAGAATGTGTCATTGTAGGAAGATTTCAGTTTTGTAATAGCTATAGACTGTTACACTTCTTGTAACAACTTTAGAATCTTTGTATTAGGGTAGAATAGGGTAAAAAAATATTATTGTAACATTTTTGTGAAAGGGAGAAGTTGAATGGAATAGGGAAAAACGAAAAACGCAGCTGCAATCCTGTTTCTAAAAAAGTGATTAGTAGCCTACTTTGAGAGGCTATAAATTTTGATTTATAAATCCTTTTGCTCTGAAATTTGGACAGTGTATTGAAATTATATAGCTCTCTAATTTGTATAAATTTCATGTGATTCTGATAAGTGGAAGGCCTTCATTTCATCTTCCAAAAACTGCAATTTCTTCTTTTTTACTACGTTTTCCAGTTTTGCAATATGCTTCGTTTTTCTCTGTGTTTCATGTTATAATATTCATTACTTCTTATATTTTCATTAAGGAGTTCCATATGAGAGAAAAATAATGAATTTAAACCTAATATCAGTCATCAATATTTTTGCAAAATATATCTTCATCAAGGGAGTAGGTACTTTCAAAACTTTTTTGGAAGAAAAAAATAGGATAGTCATTCTGGTATCATCTTGATGGCCTTTTTATATAGAAATATGCATCTATTTTCCATTATTATAGGGATGTAAAGCTTTGGATAATTGTATTCCCAAATACTCTATCAAAGCCATGATAGGAATTGTAACCCTATCCTTACTTATTTGTCCTTACAAGTAAATATTAAGGCTTTTAAGAATTTAAGCCACATTTTATAGGATGAAATGGATTATGATATGTGTGTGGCAATGTGATGGTGGTATAAAATGTAAGCTTGATTATAACTTTGTTTACCTTAGGTATAAATGATCTAGAGTTGTTTTACAAGGACTCAAACATCCTAGTGAATCTAAACAAATTCATCTATTCATCTCACAAATCGATATGATGATAAGGTTGTCCTAGTAGTTTCAAGTATCTCAAGGAAAAACTATGTGTGCAATGATTGTTCATTTCTCATTATGAGTAAGGGTCGACTAATCCATTGGTAACTTATGTCAATAAGCTCACTCATATGTGAGCATCCATATATCTATACAAAAGAAGATCGCTAATGTGATAGACTTGGTGCCACGCGTAATTGTCAGGTGGGTTTTATTCAATCCATTGCTGTAATGAGGATCACACCATAGTTTTTGAAACACTTAAAAATTCTAGGGATTCAAGATCCTTTGGATTTTTATTGCTTTTTGGAGTACTTGCTCGTTTTGAGGAAGAGTAAGGGATTTTTTTTTGAAGAAGGGGGAGATTGTCCTTTTTCCAATTCTTTAGCTCTCTAGACCATGCGTATAATTGGATAAATAGAGGAAACCGTTCACTTTGAGGCAATAGTGACTTCATGAGTTAATATTTCCCATACTTCACAATGTTTTTATTTGTTATAATGTGTGTAGTCCACAAGAAAACTCGATTGACCAAGAACAACCTATGACACTTAAGGATTGTTTGATTTTCAATGAATACTGCTTAAAACACTAGGGTTGATTGAGTGATTGAAAAAACCTAGATTTTTTTTTAGCAAACAAAGTGTTAGTTTTCAAAATTATTTAACCAGAAGAGGTATTTTATTTGGAGCTTTTTGAAATAATATTGAGATTGAATATTGATGAAAAATAAGATGAAAACATTGTAAATATTGGAACTCCATCATGAAACAAAGGAAGTATATTTAAAGAATGATTTTTCATGATGATCTTCTTTCAGTTGCCAAGTGGTATATTAGCAATAATATATATTATAATTATTTTATGTTGAAAATAAAATAGAACTTGTCAATCAATAGTGGTTGTTTGTAGTTTGAAAATATACTGCAAATCAACATGTTGCTTAACATAGTGTATGAATTCTTCCTTAGATAATGGCTTCTTGTAGAGCTGAATCCTATGCCCATTTACTAGTATCATCTTGTTGAATCATCTATAAGCTAGAGTTTAACTGTACCATTCCAAAATATTTCTTCAATCTCATAGGGTCCTACCCATCTTCTTCTTAAATTGCCTTGAAAATCTTGGTAGCGAGAGTCAAATAACAAGGCCCAATCTCCTGATTGAAATGTTCATGGTTAAATGTGTTTATCATGCCATTTAATTCTTTTTTGTTGACTTAATTTTGTCATGTGTAATACCTTTAGTCTTATTTCATCCAGAATATTTAATTTTTACAATCTAACTCTTTGTGCTTGAACCAAGTTTATGTCAAGTTGTACCGTTGTGCGAAGAGTTTCTATCTCAAATTCAATAGGCATAATGAATTGCTTGCCATAGACCATTTCATAAGGTGAAAATCCTATGGTAGTTTTCCAAGTTGTATTATATGCCCATATAGATTCTTTTAATATTTCTATCCAATCAACCCTATTAACAACTACAATTTTTGTAATGATCTTTTCAAGTTCTCTATTTATAACTTCTACTTGTCCATTAGCTTGAGGGTGATATGGTGAAGTATTTTAGTATTTTATTTGATAGCTTTAAATAAAATGTTCAATTAATTTGGAAATAAATTGGGATCCATGATCCAAAACTAGTTCTTTAGATGCTCCAAAGTGTTACATGATATTTTCATAAATAAAATCATCTACAGGTTCAGCTTGTGCTTATGGCAAGGCTTTTACTTCAGCCCACTTGGTGACATAATCTGTAAAAAAAAGTATGTATTCATTACTTGTAGCTAGAGGGTCTATTGGTCCAACAAAATTAATTCCCCATTTCTCGAATGGTTCAAAAATTATTTGCAGTACCAAAGGCATTTCCATTGAAGGTGTATGTTTACTAGCCCTTTGATAAGCATCACATCTATCAATAAATATATAAGCATATTTATTCATAGTACATCAAAAGTAACTGATTCAAAGCTTTTTATTGAATGTTCTTTGGGTGGCATAATGGACTCCATAAGGTTCTTCATGTGCTACCTGAATAATGTCATATATGTCTTCTTCTTGCACACATCTCCTAATTACTTGGTCAGAGCAAGATTTAAACAAGACTCCATTAATCCACATATAAGGGACACTCTAATGTATTAGTTTTCTACGCTCATGCAATATAAAATTTTGATGCATTTTTTGTTACTAAATAATTTACAATATCAACATACCAAGTTGTGAAAATAGATAGCAAACAAATGTTCATCTAAGAAATTATCAAGAATTAACTTATCATTATCAAATATTTGCATACGAGATAAATGATCTATAATAAAATTATCCCTACCTACTTTGTCTATAATTATGATATTAAATTCTTGCAATAAGAGAAGCCACCTAAATACTCTACCTCCCACTGTAGATTTATTCATTAAGTATTTTATGGTAGAGTGATCAGTGTGAACAAATACTTCATACCCTATTATGTAATATTTGAATTTGTTAATATCATGGACTACAACTAAGAACTCTTTCTCAGTAACTATGTAGTTAAGTTCATATCCATGCAAATTTTTATTCACATAATAGATAGCATAAGGTATTTTGTTCTCTATATGTTGTAGTATTGCCCCTATTGCATATCCTAAAGCATCACAATATATATGAAAGGGTAATTCTCAATTTATTCCCCTCAAGTTTGGGACAGTAGTCAATTTATTCTTTATAACTTCAAAGGCTTTCTCACATGCTTCAATCCAATTAAATTCACTTTATTTGGTTAATATCTTAAGCACAAGAGCAACAAATTTACTAAAATATTTAATGAATCTACAGTAGTATCTTGCATGTCCTAAGAAACTCCTTATCTTTGTTTGTGTTTTTGAAGGTTGGAGAGATTAGATAACTTAAATTTCTGTAGTATGTACTTTAACACCATTCTTTGATATTTAATGTCCTAAAACAATACCTCCTATCATCATCATGAAACACTTCTCACTTCTAAGAGCTTAAGAATTAGATGCATCTATTTGAATGTGAAATGTTAACTCTCAGTTTGGAGTAATTAATTTTTCTTTATGAGTATCAAAAGCATTTTGACACTTCTCCACACAATTGAAATCATAATTCTTAGTCAACAATGAAAACATAGGATTTGTGATTACACTAAAGTTTTTGATAAAACGATGATAAAAACCAATATGACCCAAAAAATATATGATATTTGTTTAAGTTTGATGTAAAGGAATGTTATTAATGATCTTTATATTTTTAGGATCCACTTGAATTCCTTTTGACGATATATGGTGTTTGAGGATAATGCATTATTCCATCATCATAAAGAATTTATCAGGGTTTAAGGTCAAATTATAAGTTTCATAGTGGGTTAAGACCTTGTCAATATGTTCTAAGGTCACATCAAAAGTTTCTCCACAAACCATGAAATCATCCATATAGATTTCCACACACTCATTAGTTAGGTCATAGAAGATAACAAGTACAACTCATTCGAAAGTTGTTGGAGTATTGCAAAGTCCAAAAGGTAAAAATTTGTAAGCAAATGTTCCCCAAGGGTAAGTGAAGGTTGCTTTCTCTTAATCTTTAGGTGCAACCTAAATTTGATTATAACCGCTAAATCCATCAAGGAAACATAAATACCTCTTTCCAACGAGTGTATCCAAAACTTGGTCAATGCAAGATAATGGAAAGTGATATTTATGTGTGACTTTGTTTAATTATCGATAATCCACACACACTCATTTTTCTATTTTTATTTGGAACGATAATCAATGAAGAAACCCATCAACTATCAGAGATAGATGAATCCTACTTCTAAAAGTTTTTCAATTTCATCTTTTACAATATTAAGCAAAGCATAATTCAATCTCCTTTGTGGTTATCTCATAAGTTTTACATCCTCAATATATATTCGATGAGTACACACATAAGGATGGATTCTTGTCATGTATTTGTAGTTTCATGTAATGGCATTGATATGTTGATTCAATACATTAAGCAATTTTACTTCTTGGTCAATGGTTAACTAGTTGTTGATATTCAAAAAATTTCTTGGTTGTACCTCAATTTGCTTTGTACCGAAATGAACATAATTAACTCCATATTTTATTATTAAAGAGTTAAGAGGGCAATGGTGTGGTAGAAGAGAATGGAAAATTTGTGTCTCCTTGTCAAATATAATTTATAATGGAATCATATTTTATATGGGATAGTGAAAATATGATAGAATATGATGATGCCATCCATGTGGTAATTTAAATGGACTATATTGTAGTGGAATAGGTGATAGTTATTCAGATTCTTGTTCCTCATCATTCCACAACAATCTATGAACAGTGGTAGGTTTATCCTCAAGTCCTGAATCATACTTTGTATTAATTAAAATAATTTCATCTTCAAAAATATCTTTTTCACATGGCTCCAACTCTTCTATATGTTCTTCCATAACTATGGTGGCTAAGGTTAAGATATTCTCTTCAATTTCTTCATCAGATTCAGGAAACCATAAGTGTCCTAAAAAATTAACCGTTGGTTGTAGGAGGATATAAGAAATTTTTCTTTGAATCAATCCCATTTGAAATGGTCATATCCCTTGATCTACAATCAATAAAAGCAACTATTGTAGCAAGCCAAGGCCTTCATAAAATTATTGGATAACCATTCATAGCCAAAAAATCAGCTAGATATTCGCATAAAGAAACTATCATAGGAATATCTTCTATGATTCCTTCTGATTTAGCTATAGACCTATCAACCATTTCCAATATAGTAGATGTAAGATTTAAGTTATTCAATTGTAATCTTCGCATCGTATATTTTGTCATAACATTAATGAATGCCCCTAGATCAATCAAAACCAGGGTTAAGCATAGCGGTAATTTTTTATAATAAGCGAATAATAACATTTTTCAAAATGCAAATTTGCAAATTTTGAGACCCTATCTATTGGACCATTCACCCAAAATTTTTGGAATTTTGTTTTGGGTCGGGTCACCCAAAAATAATAATATTTTAACTTTTAAAATTTTAAATCGCCCGCCCTCCTACCCATATTTTGGACCGACTCACCTTAAAATTATATATAATTTTATTAACCTAGACAAATTTGCCCACTATATATACCAAAACATACTATTACTTGTTATAGTTATACATTCAATAAAAAAGGAAAACCCAAATTCAAGCAAAAAAAATAGAACCTGAGAAGCCGAAAAAAGAGTGATTGGCAATAGACAAAAGATAAAATACAAGACTACAGAGAAAATACTCCAAGTAAAAAATATTTTTCCATGCCTTGTTTTACTTTTTTTCATAAATGCTTCCATCCATACAGACTCCCTGCTCATCCCATATCCAACCAGGTTGTCCTCTGCATGAGGTCATCCCTCACATAATGTCTATGGACTCATGTAGGTCATCGCTCACATGATGTCTATGAATTCATGCAGGTCTTTCCTCACATGATGTTTATAGAGTTACCCAGATCATCCCTTGCACCTAGGCCATCCCTTATAGGTCATCCTTCACATGATGTCTACAAATCCATGCAGGTCATCCCCTACATGTCATCTCACATGATGACTACAGACTTACCTAGGTTGCCCCTTATAGGTCGTCCCTTGCATGATGACTATAGACTTGTATAGGTCATCCCATGTAGATCATCCCTCATATGATGACTACAGACTTACCTAGGTCATCCATTGCAGGTCTTCCCTTGCATGATGACTAAAATTAACTAGGTCATCCCCTGCAAGTCATCCCTTGCATGATGTCTACATACTCATGCAAGTTATCCCTCACATTATGCCTATAAAGTCATGCAGGTCATCCCTCGTATGATGTCTAAACTTACCCAAGTCATCCCTTACAGGTCATCCCTCGCATGATGACTACATTCTTTCCCAGGTTGTCCCTTACACCCAGGTCATTCCTTGCAGGTCATCCCTTGCATGATGTCTATGGACTCATGCATGACATCCCTTGCACCCAGGTTGTTGATGAGGCCCAAGAATGCCTCATTATTGCACAATGTTTGACTCATTATTGCACAATGTTTGACTACCATATGATAAGTTAATTGCCAAATAGTTGACTAGAATATACTATTTGTTAAGTGTTTGCATGATTTTATGTTAGGAATACTATATCTCTGTTTTTGACTATTTTCAGCATTTTATGACTGATTTTGCGTGATTAAGTAGCAAGTAATAACATGCATTTCAATTAACCAAATGTGGTATGCTGATATCCATTAACTTCTCAATGGTTTTTGAATGTTTTCCTGCCCTTCAACTTGTTTCAAATCCACATTGAAGACAAAAGTTTAGGACTGTCATAAATCTAAAAATCTGAAAAAAACAGCCATATAAAAATCAGCAAGTTGTCACTTTATAGGAACACCTTGAAGTTGTCAAGAAAAGCATGAGGATATGGATGGAATGAGTTTAGAAGGACTACAGAAGACATCTGACCTATTTAGAAGCATTCCCACATGGTCTAAATAGGCAGCAACAGTGGTATAACAGAGCAGGGACAATTGTGCAACACTTGTTGCACTATTTCAGCATGGTTACTTGGTGAATGAAGTGTATAAATTTAGTAGCAACTTGATGTACTCCTTCATGTTGATATTTGAATAAGTTTTCCATGTTCTAATTTGTTTGAATTTGCAAGAAATGCCAATATTTTACAACTTGTGCAGCAGAACTGGAAAATGCAGTAATTTACCATGTAAATTCCAGCAAGCTACCAATGAATGGCAAGGCATGGAATTCACATCACGATGGAAAGAGATGAAGACCATTAGAATCTGATCCTAGGAGATAACCCACCTTAGAGATGCAGCCAAAATCATTTGGAGTCAACACATTTGGTCATTCTAAGTATCTTAAATGAAGAATATCTTCGGAATGAGAAAACACAATGTCTTCGGAATGAGGGACATCTTCGAAATGAGAAATGATATCTTGAGGATCTTGAATGAGAATTGTAGTATCTTGAATGAGAATTGGTATCTTAAATGAGATTTTTGAGCGATCTTGAATGAGAATTGCATAAGAATGAAGCCACTTATCTTCGAAATGAAAACAGAATGTACTTTTTGACTTGTTGACTAATTTTTGAAGCTGGAAAAAGGGAAATAAAGGTTGATAAAGATAAAGGAAAATATCTTCCATCTGATTTTGTCGTCCTTGCCGTCCAAAGCCACCATTCATGGAAAAGATCAATTCAGATCCTCTTCTAGGATAAACCTAGAAAAACTGCAGCATAATAGAAAGTTGTTTTCAAGATAGGAATGGCATATTCTGAAGTGGAGAATTATGTGTGAGATATTTCTAGACTCCTCCCACGTACTCCCACCACTGAAGATGCTTTCTAAGGGCCAATGACTACTACTGCAACACAAACTGTCCAGATTTGCATTTATTTTCAGATCCAAAATTATTGGCAAATGACTATAAAATAGCACATAGGCTGATTTGAGCATGGGATATATTGTAAATATTTATATAAATAACACAGCTCCCTCCTTGGTTGAGCCATTTAGGAATTAGAATAGAGGAGAGTTTTCAGTAGCAACAATTAGGACTGTACAATGATTTTTTGTAATCAGTTTTCAGCATGTTTTGTCATCAATAAAAGTGTAGTATTTTATCATTTTATGTTCTGAGTGTTAATTAGTTAAGGAGTGCTTTTCACCTCCTTCTAGATCAGGAAGTATGGGCCCACTTTCAGATCTAGAAGGAGGGATTTTATGGCAGGTTTTAATCTATAATTTTGCTACAATAGAATTAATAGATTGCTTGCCAGATTTCATTTTCTTGTTTTTATTTTGTGTTGTGTGATTTATGTTTCCTATTATGTTTGTGTACAAAATTTGTGTGTATGTCAGCTGACAAATTATATTAAGCATTTTCCTTTATGTTTTCCCTGCTTTCTATTTTAGCAACTTTCCATTTTCAGCATATTTCATTTTGCTGTCAATTCCTATAGCAGAAGCTTGACGACCTTTTGTGGCAGGGCATTGACAGGTGTTTTAGAATAAGTTTCAATTATGCAAAAGTAGATTAGATTTCAATTCTGCAAAAGTAGATTAGATTTCAATTTAGCAATTTCAATTATGCAAGAGTAACTAGATTTCAATTCTACAAAAGTAACTTAGGATTTCAATTTAGCAATTTCAATTCATGCAATTGTAGTTAGATTTCAATTCTTGCAACTTAGATTTAGTTTTCAATTCTTGTACTTTATTTTAGTTTCCATTCTTCAGACTAGGTTTAGTGTGACACCAAAAGGCTAAACCAAAATCTGCTTCACCAATAATTGCTTGAAATCTGAATGTCTGAATTGTACTCTGCCCTAACCTTCTATCATAGACAGCCTTGGACACCACCCCGGATTGATAAATCATTGAGATTAAATGATGAGACTCAATGACACTCATCATTTTGGCACCGTTGTCGGGGAACATGGTGTTGTTAGAGGGTAAAAGCAGTCAAATAATTATTATTGTGCTAAGTTATGAAGTTCAGAGTTAAATCTGAATGTAATAGCTGGTATAAATAATAATTATTGATAGTTGCATTTCAGTCCATTTAGAAAACAAGCAACCACCACCTTCAGCCCAACCTGGACAGCAACCCCTGTCTATGTAAGCTGAATCTATTAAAAAAAAAAATCACAAAAACTTTTGCACAATCAAAATAGGAGTTTACAACTTAATGATGATCCTAGAGTTTTTCATTATTACTTAAATATTGTTAGGATTTTACCATGCTAAACCGCAACCTAGCAATTCTTAGCCTACATAGACAATAGTTGATCTCATTAGAGGTGATCCTACCTGACAAGTAGTTGATCTGCTAAAGTTGTACACTTCTTGTCTTATTGTGCAAACCAAAAATATATTTTTTTAGCCCAACCTGTGATCAGTCTGAATAATACAGGATAGGCAACCCCTGTCTATGTAGCTGAATCTGGTATAAAAAAAAAAAACCTACAAGAAATGTTATTGACTGCAGCAACATCCAACTGTGCTCAAACAAGAACTTACCTGAGCTTGAAGAGATAAAAATCAATGGAGATACACAAAAAACCTTTAGTCCAAACACACAGAAATTAGCCTTGGATAAAGGAGAAAAACTAGAAAAACTGCACATAGAAAATTTACTTCCATTGATCTTGTAGATTACAAAGGGGTAAATTTTGTCCTCCTAGGAATGAAACAAATTGAAGTGCAGCCAAGAAAATTCTTGAACATTATTAGTTTTCCTGACTTATAAACAAAAAGCAAAATTGTTGCTATTTTGAAACAATATTTCAATCCCTTTACATGGAATTACAAGGGTATATCAAGATTTTATCTTGATGTAAGCACTTAACATCTTTTGGGAATTGGTATTTAATTGTTTCAAGAATAGATTGACAAGATTTTGCAGACTAGGAGGCATGGACAACACTTGATTGAAGAAGTTTTCAGATATGGAGCAGTGCTTCTTTCTCCCATTGGTAATTCATGGAGGATGTTAGTGGTGAATGGACATTGCCTTCGGGTATACCATGCACCATTAACTAAGGAGGAGTTCTTGAAGGAGATTCCATTGGATGTACACATAATGGAAGAGAATTTCTCTTCAATATCAGATTCAGAGTGATGATAAAAAGTCTGAAAAAAAAAAAAGAAATACAAGAAAAGCAAAAAGAAGAATAGTCTTGTTTGTGAACTTCCTTCTTGGGTACAAGCAAGACAAGAAAATTTGAAAAAAAAAGAAAGAGAGAAAAAAATTGCAGCAAAGGCATGTCCCACAAAATGGGGATACATGAGGACAAGCATCAATTTCAGCAAGAAAGAGGAACAATGGAGCCAATACTTCATTTCCAACAATAAGGAGGCAATGATGATGTAAGAAGATTCTTACTTGCTCATCTAGTAAGGAAGGTTGCATCAATGTTGCAGGTTTCAACAGAAAGAGATGGTGTTTTCATACAACAATTGACATGTTTTTGCAGAATAAGGATTGGTCTTATCCAAATAAGAGTGAGAGATATGTTCTCTCATTGAAGCACTTGAAAAAAAAAAAAAGGGACAGAAGTTGGTTGAAAACCAGAAATGGCAGCCTCTTCTGATGAAAAAATGAAAAAAAAGAGATGAAAAAAAAAAAATGAAAAAATGATGAAAAAAAAATATAAAAAAATGAATAATTCAATAGTGAAAACCTTCTTGGAGGCGCTACTGAGTTGGCTTGCATGAAAACCGATTTTTCGGCATGCATTGCCTTGTTGATCTACCCATCATTGTTCCACCATTGTACAAATCTCACACTGCACATGTGTTATGTTTGTTTATGTTTTCAGATAGCCTGCTAACAATCATCAAAAGCAGCTTGTAAGGTGCATGACCAATTTTCAGGATAGTAAGGTATGTGTTTCTTGCATTTAATTCATAGTAAACATTTAGCATTTAGTGTATGATAGTCGGTATTTGGCATAAACTATTCATACAATATTGACAAGTTGAAAAAGGAACATGTTCAAGATGTCAAGAAACAACCCCTTATGCCCTTAATTGCATAGAAATTCCAAAACTATGCAAAAACCTGATTTTGGGACAGACATGGCAACAATTCTATTTCAATTTGTAGGGCAAATTTTAGAAGGAGAACTGCAAGTTTATATCTCACAATTGTCTGATAAATTGAAGGAGGATAATCAACAAAATGCACTCGAAGGTTCTATTTTAGTACTACTAGAATAAAACAACAACATACAAAACAAAGAATAGCATCTAAACAAAAGGATGAAGAAGGGATTTTTGATGTTATGGAAGGCTTATACACTCTAGAGATGGACCCACAATAGAATCTGTAGCTAACTTTTGCATAGGAGGTCATTTCTGCATTTTTTGAAGATCTTCGAATGAGAAATGTAGTATCTTCGAAATGAGCAGAATATCTTTGAAATGAGCAAAAACTGTACTAGAATTGCTGAAAATGCTACAGAATAGCAAAAAGAGTAGGGTACATCAAATATTGAGGTTTATAAGGCTCTACCACAAGTAAGTACATCCCTCAAGCATTTCAAATAAAAAAAAAAATCAATTTTGTTCAAAAGGTGCAAACAACAAAAATAAGCATTCAAGCTGAAATGTTGTTAAGAACAGAAAATTCCATCAGTAGTAGTGCATCCGCCAAATACGGTTCCACAATAAGACTATTGCAAGATGAATCATATGATATCAAGCCTTTAAGAGGTACCTTGCAGCACTAAAACTTGTAGAAAAATAGAAAAAGAGTCATACATGTGCTTAATTGCAAAATACTTGATATAGTGGAGCAAGGAGGAATTTCTCAGTTAGCAGGTAGCAAAGGATGTTGTTCACAAGAATAAAACCTGCATATTACTATGGCCTACTAAGATGCATGAGGGCATGCATCGGTTCAAGTTGGGGGGATGATGAGGCCCAAAAATGCCTCATTATTGCACAATGTTTGACTCATTATTGCACAATGTTTGACTACCATATGATAAGTTAATTGCCAAATAGTTGACTAGAATATACTATTTGTTAAGTGTTTGCATGATTTTATGTTAGGAATACTATATCTCTGTTTTTGACTATTTTCAGCATTTTATGACTGATTTTGCGTGATTAAGTAGCAAGTAATAACATGCATTTCAATTAACCAAATGTGGTATGCTGATATCCATTAACTTCTCAATGGTTTTTGAATGTTTTCCTGCCCTTCAACTTGTTTCAAATCCACATTTAAGCCAAAAGTTTAGGACTGTCATAAATCTGAAAATCTGAGAAAAACAGCCATATAAAAATCAGCAAGCTGTCACTTTATAGGAACACCTTGAAGTTGTCAAGCAAAGCATGAGGATATGGATGGAATGAGTTTAGAAGGACTACAGAAGACATCTGACCTATTTAGAAGCATTCCCACATGATCTAAATAGGCAACAATATGGTATAACGAGCAGGGACAATTGTGCAAGCACTGTTGCACTATTTCAGCATGGTTACTTGGTGAATGAAGTGTATAAATTTAGTAGCAACTTGATGTACTCCTTCATGTTGATACTTGAATAATTTTTCCATGTTCTAATTTGTTTGAATTTGCAAGAAATGCCAATATTTTACAACTATGCAGTGAACTGGAAAATGCAGTAATTTACCATGTAAATTCCAGCAAGCTACAAATGAATGGCAAGGCATGAAATTCACATCCAAGGAAGAATGAAGACCATTGGAATCTGATCCTAGGAGATAACCCACCTAAGAGATGCAGAAGAAATCACTTGAAAAGTACACATTTGTTCATTCCAAAGTATCTTCGAAATGAACAGATATAAAAAAGTTGAGAATGAAGAGAAATGAGATCTTCGAAATGAGAATTGCATTGTCTTCGGAATGAAGCCACTTATCTTCGAAATGAAAACAGAATGTGCTTTTTGACTTATTGACCGATTTTTGAAGCTGGAAAAAGGGAAATAAAGGTTGAAAAAGTTAAAGGAAAATATCTCCCATCTGATTTTGCCGTCCTTGCCATCCAAAGCCACCATTCATGGAAAAGATCAATTTTGATCCTCTTCTAGGATAAACCCAGAAAAACTGCAGCATAATAGAAAGTTGTTTGCAAGATAGGAATGGCATATTCTGAAGTGGAGAATGATGTGTGAGATATTTCTAGACTCCTCCCACGTACTCCCACCACTGAAGATGCTTTCTAAGGGCCAATGACTACTACTGCAACACAAACTGTCCAGATTTGCATTTATTTCAGATCCAAAATTATTGGCAAATGACTGTAAAATAGCACATAGGCTGATTTGAGCATGGGATATATTGTAAATATTTATATAAATAACACAGCTCCCTCCTTGGTTGAGCCAGTTAGGAATTAGAATAGAGGAGAGTTTTCAATAGCAACAATTAGGACTGTACAGTGATTTTCTGTAACAGTTTTCAGCATGTTTTGTCATCAATAAAAGTGCAGTATTTTATCATTTTATGTTCGAGTGTTAATTAGTTAAGGAGTGCTTTTCACCTCCTTCTAGATCAGGAAGTATGGGCCCACTTTCAGATCTAGAAGGAGGGATTTTATGGCAGGTTTTAATCTGTAATTTTGCTATAGCAGAATTAATAGATTGCTTGCCAGATTTCATTTTCTTGTTTTTATTTTGTATTATGTGATTTATGTTTCCTATTATGTTTGTGTACAAAATTTGTGTGTATGTCAGCTGACAAATTATATTAAGCATTTTCCTTTCATGTTTTCCCTGCTTTCTATTTTAGCAACTTTCCCTTTTCAGCATATTTCATTTCTTGTCAATTCCTATAGCAGAAGCTTGACGACCTTTTGTGGTAGGGCATTGACAGGTGTTTTAGAATAAGTTTCAATTCTGCAAAAGTAGATTAGATTTCAATTATGCAAAAGTAGATTAGATTTCAATTTAGCAATTTCAATTATGCAAGAGTAACTAGATTTCAATTCTGCAAAAGTAACTTAGGATTTCAATTTAGCAATTTCAATTCATGCAATTGTAGTTAGATTTCAATTCTTGCAACTTAGATTTAGTTTTCAATTCTTGTACTTTATTTCAGTTTCCATTCTTCAGACTAGGTTTAGTGTGACACCAAAAGGCTAAACCAAAATCTGCTTCACCAATAATTGCTTGAAATCTGAATGCCTGAATTGTACTCTGCCCTAACCTTCTATCGTAGACAACCTTGGACACCACCCCGGATTGATAAATCATTGAGATTAAATGATGAGACTCAATGACACTCATCATTTTGGCATCGTTGTCGGGGAACATGGTGTTGTTAGAGGGTAAAAGTAGTCAAATAATTATTATTGTGCTAAGTTATGAAGTTCAGAGTTAAATCTGAATGTAATAGTTGGTATAAATAATAATTATTGATAGTTGCATTTTAGTCCATTTAGAAAACAAGCAACCACCACCTTCAGCCCAACCTGGATAGCAACCCCTGTCTATGTAAGCTGAATCTATTAAAAAAAAAATCACAAAAACTTTTGCACAATCAAAATAGGAGTTTACAACTTAATGATGATCCTAGAGTTTTTCATTATTACTTAAATATTGTTAGGATTTTACCGCGCTAAACCGCAACCTAGCAATTCTTAGCCTACACAAACAATAGTTGATCTCATTAGAGGTGATCCTACCTGACAAGTAGTTGATCTGCTAAAGTTGTACACTTCTTGTCTTATTGTGCAAACCAAAAATATTTTTTTAGCCCAACCTGTGATCATTCTGAATAATACAGGATAGGCAACCCCTGTCTATGTAGCTGAATCTGGTATAAAAAAAAAAACCTGTAGGAAATGTTATTGACTACAGCAACATCCAACTGTGCTAAAATAAGAACTTACCTGAGCTTGAAGAGACAAAAATCAATGGAGATACACAGAAAACCTTTAGTCCAAACACACAGAAATTAGCCTTGGATAAAGGAGAAAAACTAGAAAAACTGCACATAGAAAATTTACTTCCATATTACAAAGGGGTAAATTCTGTCCTCCTAGGAATGAAACAAATTGAAGTGCAGCCAAGAAAATTCTTGAACATTATTAGCTGGTTGACTTATAAACAAAAAGCAAAATTGTTGCTATTTTGAAACAATATTTCAATCCCTTTACATGGAATTACAAGGGTATATCAAGATTTTATCTTGATGTAAGCACTTAACATCTTTTGGGAATTGGTATTTAATTGTTTCAAGAATAGATTGACAAGATTTTGCGAGACTAGGAGGCATGGACAACACTTGATTGAAGAAGTTTTCAGATATGGAGCAGTGCTTCTTTCTCCCATTGGTAATTCATGGAGGATGTTAGTGGTGAATGGACATTGCCTTCGGGTATACCATGCACCATTAACTAAGGAGGAGTTCTTGAAGGAGATTCCATTGGATGTACACATAATGGAAGAGAATTTCTCTTCAATATCAGATTCAGAGTGATGATAAAAAGTCTGAAAAAAAAAAAAAATACAAGAAAAGCAAAAAAGAAGAATAGTCTTGTTTGTGAACTTCCTTCTTGGGTACAAGCAAGACAAGAAAATTTGAAAAAAAAAAAAAAGAAAAAAAATTGCAGCAAAGGCATGTCCCACAAAATGGGGATACATGAGGACAAGCATCAATTTCAGCAAGAAAGAGGAACAATGGAGCCAATACTTCATTTCCAACAATAAGGAGGCAATGATGATGTAAGAAGATTCTTATTGGTCATCTAGTAAGGAAGGTTGCATCAATGTTGCAGGTTTCAACAGAAAGAGATGGTGTTTTCATACAACAATTGACATGTTTTTGCAGAATAAGGATTGGTCTTATCCAAATAAGAGTGAGAGATGTTCTCTTTGATTGAAGCACTTGAAAAAAAAAAAAAAGGGACAGAAGTTGGTTGAAAACCAGAAATGGCAGCCTCTTCTGATGAAAAAAATGAAAAAAAAGATGAAAAAAAAAAAAAAAAAATGAAAAAAAATATAAAAAAATGAATAATTCAGTAGTGAAAACCTTCTTGGAGGCGCTACTGAGTTGGCTTGCATGAAAACCGATTTTTTGGCATGCATTGCCTTGTTGATCTACCCATCATTGTTCCACCATTGTACAAATCTCACACTGCACATGTGTTATGTTTGTTTATGTTTTCGAGATAGCCTCGCTAACAATCATCAAAAGCAGCTTGTAAGGTGCATGACCAATTTTCAGGACAGTAAGGTATGTGTTTCTTGCATATAATTCATAGTAAACATTTAGCATTTAGTGTATGATAGTCGGTATTTGGCATAAACTATTCATACAATATTGACAAGTTGAAAAAGGAACATGTTCAAGATGTCAAGAAACACCCCCTTATGCCCTTAATTGCATGGAAATTCCAAAACTATGCAAAAACCTGATTTTGGGATAGACATGGCAGCAATTCTATTTCAATTTGTAGGGCAAATTTTAGAAGGAGAACTGCAAGTTTATATCTCACAATTGTCTGATAAATTGAAGGAGGATAATCAACAAAATGCACTTGAAGGTTCTATTTTAGTACTACTGGAATAAAACAACAACATACAAAACAAAGAATAGCATCTAAACAAAAGGATGAAGAAGGGATTTTTGATGTTATGGAAGGCTTATACACTCTAGAGATGGACCCACAATAGAATCTATAGCTAACTTTTGCATAGGAGGTCATTTCTGCATTTTTTGAAGATCTTCGAAATGAGAAATGCAGTATCTTCGAAATGAGCAGGATATCTTTGAAATGAGCAAAAACTGTACTAAAATTGTTGAAAATGCTACAGAATAGCAAAAAGAGTAGGGTACATCAAATATTGAGGTTTATAAGGCTCTACCACAAGTAAGTACATCCCTCAAGCATTTCAAATCAAATATTTTATCAATTTTGTTCAAAAGGTGCAAACAACAAAAATAAGCATTCAGGCTGAAATGTTGTTAAGAACAAGAAAATTCCATCAGTAGTAGTGCATCTGCCAAATACGGTTCCACAATAAGACTATTGCAAGATGAATCATATGATATCAAGCCTTTAAGAGGTACCTTGCAGCACTAAAACTTGTAGAAAAATAGAAAAAGAGTCATACATGTGCTTAATTGCAAAATACTTGATATAGTGCAGCAAGGAGGAATTTCTCAGTTAGCGGGTAGCAAAGGATGTTGTTCACAAGAATAAAACCTGCATATTACTATGGCCTACTAAGATGCATGAGGGCATGCATCGGTTCAAGTTGGGGGGATGATGAGGCCCAAGAATGCCTCATTATTGCACAATGTTTGACTCATTATTGCACAATGTTTGACTACCATATGATAAGTTAATTGCCAAATAGTTGACTAGAATATACTATTTGTTAAGTGTTTGCATGATTTTATGTTAGGAATACTATATCTCTGTTTTTGACTATTTTCAGCATTTTATGACTGATTTTGCGTGATTAAGTAGCAAGTAATAACATGCATTTCAATTAACCAAATGTGGTATGCTGATATCCATTAACTTCTCAATGGTTTTTGAATGTTTTCCTGCCCTTCAACTTGTTTCAAATCCACATTTAAGCCAAAAGTTTAGGATTGTCATAAATCTAAAAATCTGAGAAAAACAGCCATATAAAAATCAGCAAGCTGTCACTTTATAGGAACACCTTGAAGTTGTCAAGCAAAGCATGAGGATATGGATGGAATGAGTTTAGAAGGACTACAGAAGACATCTGACCTATTTAGAAGCATTCCCACATGATCTAAATAGGCAACAATAGGGTATAACAGAGCAGGGACAATTGTGCAGCATTGTTGCACTATTTCAGCATGGTTACTTGGTGAATGAAGTGTATAAATTCAGTAGCAACTTGATGTACTCCTTCATGTTGATACTTGAATAATTTTTCCATGTTCTAATTTGTTTGAATTTGCAAGAAATGCCAATATTTTACAATTGTGCAGTAGAACTAGAAAATGCAGTAATTTACCATGTAAATTCTAGCAAGCTACAAATAAATAGCAAGGCATGGAATTCACATATGAAAAGAGATGAAGACCATTGGAATCTGATCCTAGGAGATAACCCACCTGAGAGATGCAGAAGAAATCACTTGAAAAGTACACATTTGTTCATTCCAAAGTATCTTCGAAATGAACAGATATCTTCGGAATGAGAAAACATAGTGTCTTCGGAATGAGCAGACATCTTCGAAATGAGAAATGCAGTATCTTCAGAATGAGTGGATCTTCAGAATGAGAATCTTGAATGAGAATGACAATGATCTTGGAATGAGAATTGCATTGTCTTCGAAATGAAGCCACTTATCTTCGAAATGAAAACAGAATGTGCTTTTTGACTTATTGACCGATTTTTGAAGCTGGAAAAAGGGAAATAAAGGTTGGAAAAGGTAAAGGAAAATATCTCCCATCTGATTTTGCCGTCCTTGCCATCCAAAGCCACCATTCATGGAAAAGATCAATTTGATCCTCTTCTAGGATAAACCCAGAAAAACTACAGCATAATAGAAAGTTGTTTGCAAGATAGGAATGGCATATTATGAAGTGGAGAATGATGTGTGAGATATTTCTAGACTCCTCCCACGTACTCCCACCACTGAAGATGCTTTCTAAGGGCCAATGACTACTACTGCAACACAAACTGTCCAGATTTGCATTTATTTCAGATCCAAAATTATTGGCAAATGACTGTAAAATAGCACATAGGCTGATTTGAGCATGGGATATATTGTAAATATTTATATAAATAACACAGCTCCCTCCTTGGTTGAGCCAGTTAGGAATTAGAATAGAGGAGAGTTTTCAGTAGCAGTAATTAGGACTATATAGTGATTTTTTGTAACAATTTTCAGCATGTTTTGTCATCAATAAAAGTGCAGTATTTTATCATTTTATGTTCGAGTGTTAATTAGTTAAGGAGTGCTTTTCACCTCCTTCTAGATCAGGAAGTATGGGCCCACTTTCAGATCTAGAAGGAGGGATTTTATGGCAGGTTTTAATCTATAATTTTGTTGCAGAGAATTAATAGATTGCTTGCCAGATTTCATTTTCTTGTTTTTATTTTGTATTGTGTGATTTATGTTTCCTATTATGTTTGTGTACAACATTTGTGTGTATGTCAGCTGACAAATTATATTAAGCATTTTCCTTTATGTTTTCCCTGCTTTCTATTTTAGCAACTTTCCATTTTTAGCATATTTCATTTTGTTGTCAATTCCTATAGCAGAAGCTTGACGACCTTTTGTGGCAGGGCATTGACAGGTGTTTTTAGAATAAGTTTCAATTCAACAAGATAGATAGATAGATTTCAATTATTTAAAAGTAGATTAGATTTCAATTTAGCAATTTCAATTATGCTAGAGTAACTAGATTTCAATTAAAAGTACGATTTATAGCAATTTCAATTCATGCAATTGTAGTTAGATTTTTCAATTCTTGCAACTTAGATTTAGTTTTCAATTCTTGTAATTTATTTTAGTTTCCATTCTTCAGACTAGGTTTAGTGTGACACCAAAAGGCTAAACCAAAATCTGCTTCACCAATAAATGCTTGAAATTTGAATGCCTAAATTGTACTCTGCCCTAACCTTCTATCGTAGACAGCCTTGGACACCACCTCGGATTGATAAATCATTGAGATTAAATGATGAGACTCAATGACACTCATCATTTTGGCATCGTTGTCGGGGAACATGGTGTTGTTAGAGGGTAAAAGTAGTCAAATAATTATTATTGTGCTAAGTTATGAAGTTTAGAGTTAAATCTGAATGTAATAGTTGGTATAAATAATAATTATTGATAGTTGCATTTCAGTCCATTTAGAAAACAAGCAACCACCACCTTCAGCCCAACCTGGACAGCAACCCCTGTCTATGTAAGCTGAATCTATTAAAAAAAAAATCACAAAAACTTTTGCACAATCAAAATAGGAGTTTACAACTTAATGATGATCCTAGAGTTTTTCATTATTACTTAAATATTGTTAGGATTTTACCGCGCTAAACCGCAACCTAGCAATTCTTAGCCTACACAGACAATAGTTGATCTCATTAGAGGTGATCCTACCTGACAAGTAGTTGATCTGCTAAAGTTGTACACTTCTTGTCTTATTGTGCAAACCAAAAATATTTTTTTAGCCCAACCTATGATCATTCTGAATAATACAGGATAGGCAACCCCTGTCTATGTAGCTGAATCTAGTATAAAAAAAAAAAACCTGCAGGAAATGTTATTGACTACAACAACATCCAACTGTGCTAAAATAAGAACTTACCTGAGCTTGAAGAGACAAAAATCAATGGAGATACACAGAAAACCTTTAGTCCAAACACACAGAAATTAGCCTTGGATAAAGGAGAAAAACTAGAAAAACTGCACATAGAAAATTTACTTCCATTAATTACAAAGGGGTAAATTCTGTCCTCCTAGGAATGAAACAAATTGAAGTGCAGCCAAGAAAATTCTTGAACATTATTAGCTGGCTGACTTATAAACAAAAAGCAAAATTGTTGCTATTTTGAAACAATATTTCAATCCCTTTACATGGAATTACAAGGGTATATCAAGATTTTATCTTGATGTAAGCACTTAACATCTTTTGGGAATTGGTATTTAATTGTTTCAAGAATAGATTGACAAGATTTTGCAGACTAGGAGGCATGGACAACACTTGATTGAAGAAGTTTTCAGATATGGAGCAGTGCTTCTTTCTCCCATTGGTAATTCATGGAGGATGTTAGTGGTGAATGGACATTGCCTTCGGGTATACCATGCACCATTAACTAAGGAGGAGTTCTTGAAGGAGATTCCATTGGATGTACACATAATGGAAGAGAATTTCTCTTCAATATCAGATTCAGAGTGATGATAAAAAGTCTGAAAAAAGAAAAAAATATACAAGAAAAGAAAAAAAAAGAAGAATAGTCTTGTTTGTGAACTTCCTTCTTGGGTACAAGCAAGACAAGAAAATTTGAAAAAAAAAAAAAAAAAGAAAGAAAGAAAAAATTGCAGCAAAGGCATGTCCCACAAAATGGGGATACATGAGGACAAGCATCAATTTCAGCAAGAAAGAGGAACAATGGAGCCAATACTTCATTTCCAGCAATAAGGAGGCAATGATGATGTAAGAAGATTCTTATTGCTCATCTAGTAAGGAAGGTTGCATCAATGTTGCAGGTTTCAACAGAAAGAGATGGTGTTTTCATACAACAATTGACATGTTTTTGCAGAATAAGGATTGGTCTTATCCAAATAAGAGTGAGATATGTTCTCTCTGATTGAAGCACTTGAAAAAAAAAAAAGGACAGAAGTTGGTTGAAAACCAGAAATGGCAGCCTCTTCTGATGAAAAAAATGAAAAAAAAGATGAAAAAAAAAAAAAAAAAAAATATATATAAAAATGAATAATTCAGTAGTGAAAACCTTCTTGGAGGCGCTACCGAGTTGGCTTGCATGAAAACCGATTTTTCGGCATGCATTGCCTTGTTGATCTACCCATCATTGTTCCACCATTGTACAAATCTCACACTGCACATGTGTTATGTTTGTTTATGTTTTCAGATACCTTGCTAACAATCATCAAAAGCAGCTTGTAAGGTGCATGACCAATTTTCAGGACAGTAAGGTATGTGTTTCTTGCATATAATTCATAGTAAACATTTAGCATTTAGTGTATGATAGTCGGTATTTGGCATAAACTATTCATACAATAGTGACAAGTTGAAAAAGGAACATGTTCAAGATGTCAAGAAACACCCCTTATGCCATTAATTGCATGGAAATTCCAAAACTATGCAAAAACCTAATTTTGGGACGAGACATGGCAGCAATTCTATTTCAATTTGTAGGGCAAATTTTAGAAGGAGAACTGCAAGTTTATATCTCACAATTGTCTGATAAATTGAAGGAGGATAATCAACAAAATGCAACTGAAGGTTCTATTTTAGTACTATTGGAATAAAACAACAACATACAAAACAAAGAATAGCATCTAAACAAAAGGATGAAGAAGGGATTTTTGATGTTATGGAAGGCTTATACACTCTAGAGATGGACCCACAATAGAATCTGTAGCTAACTTTTGCATAGGAGGTCATTTCTGCATTTTTTGAAGATCTTCGGAATGAGAAATGCAGTATCTTCGAAATGAGCAGGATATCTTCGGAATGAGCAGAAACTATACTAGAATTGCTGAAAATGCTACAGAATAGCAAAAAGAGTAGGGTACATCAAATATTGAGGTTTATAAGGCTCTACCACAAGTAAGTACATCCCTCAAGCATTTCAAATCAAAAATTATATCAATTTTGTTCAAAAGGTGCAAACAACAAAAATAAGCATTCAAGCTGAAATGTTGTTAAGAACAGAAAATTCCATCAGTAGTAGTGCATCTGCCAAATACGGTTCCACAATAAGACTATTGCAAGATGAATCATATGATATCAAGCCTTTAAGAGGTACCTTGCAGCACTAAAACTTGTAGAAAAATAGAAAAAGAGTCATACATGTGCTTAATTGCAAAATACTTGATATAGTGCAGCAAGGAGGAATTTCTCGGTTAGCGTGGTAGCAAAGGATGTTGTTCACAAGAATAAAACCTGCATATTACTATGGCCTACTAAGATGCATGAGGGCATGCATCGGTTCAAGTTGGGGGGATGATGAGGCCCAAGAATGCCTCATTATTGCACAATGTTTGACTCATTATTGCACAATGTTTGACTACCATATGATAAGTTAATTGCCAAATAGTTGACTAGAATATACTATTTGTTAAGTGTTTGCATGATTTTATGTTAGGAATACTATATCTCTGTTTTTGACTATTTTCAGCATTTTATGACTGATTTTGCGTGATTAAGTAGCAAGTAATAACATGCATTTCAATTAACCAAATGTGGTATGCTGATATCCATTAACTTCTCAATGGTTTTTGAATGTTTTCCTGCCCTTCAACTTGTTTCAAATCCACATTTAAGCCAAAAGTTTAGGACTGTCATAAATCTGAAAATCTGAGAAAAACAGCCATATAAAAATCAGCAAGCTGTCACTTTATAGGAACACCTTGAAGTTGTCAAGCAAAGCATGAGGATATGGATGGAATGAGTTTAGAAGGACTACAGAAGACATCTGACCTATTTAGAAGCATTCCCACATGATCTAAATAGGCAACAACAGGGTATAACAGAGCAGGGACAATTGTGCAGCACTGTTGCACTATTTCAGCATGGTTACTTGGTGAATGAAGTGTATAAATTCAGTAGCAACTTGATGTACTCCTTCATGTTGATACTTGAATAATTTTTCCATGTTCTAATTTGTTTGAATTTGCAAGAAATGCCAATATTTTACAACTGTGCAACAGAACTAGAAAATGCAGTAATTTACCATGTAAATTCCAGCAAGCTACAAATAAACAACAAGGCATGGAATTCACATATGAAAAGAGATGAAGACCATTGGAATCTGATCCTAGGAGATAACCCACCTGAGAGATGCAGAAGAAATCACTTGAAAAGTACACATTTGTTCATTTCGAAGTATCTTCAGAATGAACAGATATCTTCGAAATGAGAAAACATAGTGTCTTCGAAATGAGCAGACATCTTCGAAATGAGAAATGCAGTATCTTCGAAATGAGCGGATCTTCAGAATGAGAATTGCAGTATCTTTAGAATGAGAATTGTAGTATCTTGAAATGAGAATTGCAGTATCTTCGAAATGAGCGATCTTGGAATGAGAATTGCATTGTCTTCGAAATGAAGCCACTTATCTTCGGAATGAAAACAGAATGTGCTTTTTGACTTATTGACCGATTTTTGAAGCTGGAAAAAGGGAAATAAAGGTTGGAAAAGGTAAAGGAAAATATCTCCCATCTGATTTTGCCGTCCTTGCCATCCAAAGCCACCATTCATGGAAAAGATCAATTTTGATCCTCTTCTAGGATAAACCCAAAAAAACTATAGCATAATAGAAAGTTGTTTTCAAGATAGGAATGACATATTATGAAGTGGAGAATGATGTGTGAGATATTTCTAGACTCCTCCCATGTACTCCCACCACTGAAGATGCTTTCTAAGGGCCAATGACTACTGCTGCAACACAAACTGTCCAGATTTGCATTTATTTCAGATCCAAAATTATTGGCAAATGACTGTAAAATAGCACATAGGCTGATTTGAGCATGGGATATATTGTAAATATTTATATAAATAACATAGCTCCCTCCTTGGTTGAGCCAGTTAGGAATTAGAATAGAGGAGAGTTTTCAGTAGCAGCAATTAGGACTGTACAGTGATTTTTTGTAATAGTTTTCAGCATGTTTTGTCATCAATAAAAGTGCAGTATTTTATCATTTTATGTTCTAAGTGTTAATTAGTTAAGGAGTGCTTTTCACCTCCTTCTAGATCAGGAAGTATGGGCCCACTTTCAGATCTAGAAGGAGGGATTTTATGGCAGGTTTTAATCTGTAATTTTGCTATGCAGAATTAATAGATTGCTTGCCCGATTTCATTTTCTTGTTTTTATTTTGTATTGTGTGATTTATGTTTCCTATTATGTTTGTGTACAACATTTGTGTGTATGTCAGCTGACAAATTATATTAAGCATTTTCCTTTATGTTTTCCCTGCTTTCTATTTTAGCAACTTTCCATTTTTAGCATATTTCATTTTGCTATCAATTCCTGTAGCAGAAGCTTGACGACCTTTTGTGGCAGGGCATTGACAGGTGTTTTAGAATAAGTTTTATTTTCAATAAGTAGATTAGATTTCAATTCTGCAAAAGTAGATTAGATTTCAATTTAGCAATTTCAATTATGAAGAGTAACTAGTTTCAATTTGAAAAGTAAATTAGGATTTCAATTTAGCAATTTCAATTCATGCAATTGTAGTTAGATTTCAATTCTTGCAACTTAGATTTAGTTTTCAATTCTTGTAATTTATTTTAGTTTCCATTCTTCAGACTAGGTTTAGTGTGACACCAAAAGGCTAAACCAAAATCTGCTTCACCAATAAATGCTTGAAATCTGAATGCTTGAATTGTACTCTGCCCTAACCTTCTATCGTAGACGACCTTGGACACCACCCCGGATTGATAAATCATTGAGATTAAATGATGAGACTCAATGACACTCATCATTTTGGCATCGTTGTCGGGGAACATGGTGTTGTTAGAGGGTAAAAGTAGTCAAATAATTATTATTGTGCTAAGTTATGAAGTTCAGAGTTAAATCTGAATGTAATAGTTGGTATAAATAATAATTATTGATAGTTGCATTTCAGTCCATTTAGAAAACAAGCAACCACCACCTTCAGCCCAACCTGGACAGGCAACCCCTGTCTATGTAAGTTGAATCTATTAAAAAAAAAATCACAAAAACTTTTGCACAATCAAAATAGGAGTTTACAACTTAATGATGATCCTAGAGTTTTTCATTATTACTTAAATATTGTTAGGATTTTACCGTGCTAAACCGTAACCTAGCAATTCTTAGCCTACATAGACAATAGTTGATCTCATTAGAGGTGATCCTACCTGACAAGTAGTTGATCTGCTAAAGTTGTACACTTCTTGTCTTATTGTGCAAACCAAAAATATTTTTTTAGCCCAACCTGTGATCATTCTGAATAATACAGGATAGGCAACCCCTGTCTATGTAGCTGAATCTGGTATAAAAAAAAACCTGCAGGAAATGTTATTGACTGCAGCAACATCCAACTGTGCTAAAATAAGAACTTACCTGAGCTTGAAGAGACAAAAATCAATGGAGATACACAGAAAACCTTTAGTCCAAACACACAGAAATTAGCCTTGGATAAAGGAGAAAAACTAGAAAAATTGCACATAGAAAATTTACTTCCATTTTACAAAGGGGTAAATTTTGTCCTCCTAGGAATGAAACAAATTGAAGTGCAGCCAAGAAAATTCTTGAACATTATTAGCTAGCTGACTTATAAACAAAAAGCAAAATTGTTGCTATTTTGAAACAATATTTCAATCCCTTTACATGGAATTACAAGGGTATATCAAGATTTTATCTTGATGTAAGCACTTAACATCTTTTGGGAATTGGTATTTAATTGTTTCAAGAATAGATTGACAAGATTTTGCAGACTAGGAGGCATGGACAACACTTGATTGAAGAAGTTTTCAGATATGGAGCAGTGCTTCTTTCTCCCATTGGTAATTCATGGAGGATGTTAGTGGTGAATGGACATTGCCTTCGGGTATACCATGCACCATTAACTAAGGAGGAGTTCTTGAAGGAGATTCCATTGGATGTACACATAATGGAAGAGAATTTCTCTTCAATATCAGATTCAGAGTGATGATAAAAAGTCTGAAAAAAAAAAGAAATACAAGAAAAGCAAAAAGAAGAATAGTCTTGTTTGTGAACTTCCTTCTTGGGTACAAGCAAGACAAGAAAATTTGAAAAAAAAAAAAAAAAGAGAAAAAATTGCAGCAAAGGCATGTCCCACAAAATGGGGATACATGAGGACAAGCATCAATTTCAGCAAGAAAGAGGAACAATGGAGCCAATACTTCATTTCCAACAATAAGGAGGCAATGATGATGTAAGAAGATTCTTACTGCTCATCTAGTAAGGAAGGTTGCATCAATGTTGCAGGTTTCAACAGAAAGAGATGGTGTTTTCATACAACAATTGACATGTTTTTGCAGAATAAGGATTGGTCTTATCCAAATAAGAGTGAGATATGTTCTCTCTGATTGAAGCACTTGAAAAAAAAAAAAAGGGACAGAAGTTGGTTGAAAACCAGAAATGGCAACCTCTTCTGATGAAAAAAATTGAAAAAAAAAGAGATGAAAAAAAAAAGAAAAAATGATGAAAAAAATATAAAAAAATGAATAATTCAGTAGTGAAAACCTTCTTGGAGGCGCTACTGAGTTGGCTTGCATGAAAACCGATTTTTCGGCATGCATTGCCTTGTTGATCTACCCATCATTGTTCCACCATTGTACAAATCTCACACCGCACATGTGTTATGTTTGTTTATGTTTTCAGATACCCTGCTAACAATCATCAAAAGCAGCTTGTAAGGTGCATGACCAATTTTCAGGATAATAAGGTATGTGTTTCTTGCATATAATTCATAGTAAACATTTAGCATTTAGTGTATGATAGTCGGTATTTGGCATAAACTATTCATACAATAGTGACAAGTTGAAAAAGGAACATGTTCAAGATGTCAAGAAACACCCCCTTATGCCATTAATTGCATAGAAATTCCAAAACTATGCAAAAACCTGATTTTGGGATAGACATGGCAGCAATTCTATTTCAATTTATAGGGCAAATTTTAGAAGGAGAACTGCAAGTTTATATCTCACAATTGTCTGATAAATTGAAGGAGGATAATCAACAAAATGCACCTGAAGGTTCTATTTTAGTACTACTTGGAATAAAACAACAACATACAAAACAAAGAATAGCATCTAAACAAAAGGATGAAGAAGGGATTTTTGATGTTATGGAAGGCTTATACACTCTAGAGATGGACCCACAATAGAATCTGTAGCTAACTTTTGCATAGGAGGTCATTTCTGCATTTTTTGAAGATCTTCGAAATGAGAAATGTAGTATCTTCGAAATGAGCAGGATATCTTCGGAATGAGCAAAAATTGTACTAAAATTGCTGAAAATGCTATAGAATAGCAAAAAGAGTAGGGTACATCAAATATTGAGGTTTATAAGGCTCTACCACAAGTAAGTACATCCCTCAAGCATTTCAAATCAAATATTTGTTCAAAAGGTGCAAACAACAAAAATAAGCATTCAGGCTGAAATGTTGTTAAGAACAGAAAATTCCATCAGTAGTAGTGCATCTGCCAAATACGGTTCCACAATAAGACTATTGCAAGATGAATCATATGATATCAAGCCTTTAAGAGGTACCTTGCAGCACTAAAACTTGTAGAAAAATAGAAAAAGAGTCATACATGTGCTTAATTGCAAAATACTTGATATAGTGCAGCAAGGAGGAATTTCTCAGTTAGCGGGTAGCAAAGGATGTTGTTCACAAGAATAAAACCTGCATATTACTATGGCCTACTAAGATGCATGAGGGCATGCATCAGTTCAAGTTGGGGGGATGATGAGGCCCAAGAATGCCTCATTATTGCACAATGTTTGACTCATTATTGCACAATGTTTGACTACCATATGATAAGTTAATTGCCAAATAGTTGACTAGAATATACTATTTGTTAAGTGTTTGCATGATTTTATGTTAGGAATACTATATCTCTGTTTTTGACTATTTTCAGCATTTTATGACTGATTTTGCTTGATTAAGTAGCAAGTAATAACATGCATTTCAATTAACCAAATGTGGTATGCTGATATCCATTAACTTCTCAATGGTTTTTGAATGTTTTCCTGCCCTTCAACTTGTTTCAAATCCACATTGAAGCCAAAAGTTTAGGACTATCATAAATCTAAAAATCTGAGAAAAACAACCATATAAAAATCAGCAAGCTGTCACTTTATAGGAACACCTTGAAGTTGTCAAGCAAAGCATGAGGATATGGATGGAATGAGTTTAGAAGGACTACAGAAGACATCTGACCTATTTAGAAGCATTCCCACATGATCTAAATAGGCAACAACATGGTATAACAGAGCAGGGACAATTGTGCAAAGACTTGTTGCACTATTTCAGCATGGTTACTTGGTGAATGAAGTGTATAAATTCAGTAGCAACTTGATGTACTCCTTCATGTTGATACTTGAATAATTTTTCCATGTTCTAATTTGTTTGAATTTGCAAGAAATGCCAATATTTTACAATTGTGTAGCAGAACTGGAAAATGCAGTAATTTACCATGTAAATTCCAGCAAGCTACAAATAAATAGCAAGGCATGGAATTCACATATGAAAAGAGATGAAGACTATTGGAATCTGATCCTAGGAGATAACCCACCTGAGAGATGCAGAAGAAATCACTTGAAAAGTACACATTTGTTCATTCTAAAGTATCTTCGGAATGAACAGATATCTTCGGAATGAGAAAACATAGTGTCTTCGAAATGAGCAGACATCTTCAAAATGAGAAATGGTATCTTGGAATGAGCGGATCTTGAAGAGAATAGATCTTGAATGAGAATTGAGATCTTGGAATGAGAATTAGTATCTTCGGAATGAGCGATCTTCGGAATGAGAATTGCATTGTCTTCGAAATGAAGCCACTTATCTTCGGAAATGAAAATAGAATGTGCTTTTTGACTTATTGACCGATTTTTGAAGCTGGAAAAAGGGAAATAAAGGTTGGAAAAGGTAAAGGAAAATATCTCCCATCTGATTTTGTCGTCCTTGCCATCCAAAGCCACCATTCATGGAAAAGATCAATTCAGATCCTCTTCTAGGATAAACCCAAAAAAACTGCAGCATAATAGAAAGTTGTTTTCAAGATAGGAATGGCATATTCTGAAGTGGAGAATGATGTGTGAGATATTTCTAGACTCCTCCCACGTACTCCCACCATTGAAGATGCTTTCTAAGGGCCAATGACTACTGCTACAACACAAACTGTCCAGATTTGCATTTATTTTAGATCCAAAATTATTGGCAAATGATTGTAAAATAGCACATAGGCTGATTTGAGCATGGGATATATTGTAAATATTTATATAAATAACATAGCTCCCTCCTTGGTTGAGCCAGTTAGGAATTAGAATAGAGGAGAGTTTTCAGTAGCAGCAATTAGGACTGTATAGTGATTTTTTGTAATAGTTTTCAGCATGTTTTGTCATCAATAAAAGTGCAGTATTTTATCATTTTATGTTCTGAGTGTTAATTAGTTAAGGAGTGCTTTTCACCTCCTTCTAGATCAGGAAGTATGGGCCCACTTTCAGATCTAGAAGGAGGGATTTTATGGCAGGTTTTAATCTATAATTTTGCTGCAGACAGAATTAATAGATTGCTTGCCAGATTTCATTTTCTTGTTTTTATTTTGTATTGTGTGATTTATGTTTCCTATTATGTTTGTGTACAGCATTTGTGTGTATGTCAGCTGACAAATTATATTAAGCATTTTCCTTTATGTTTTCCCTGCTTTCTATTTTAGCAACTTTCCATTTTCAGCATATTTCATTTTGCTGTCAATTCCTGTAGCAGAAGCTTGACGACCTTTTGTGGCAGGGCATTGACAGGTGTTTTAGAATAAGTTTCAATTCTGCAAAAGTAGATTAGATTTCAATTCTGCAAAAGTAGATTAGATTTCAATTTAGCAATTTCAATTATGCAAGAGTAACTAGATTTCAATTCTGCAAAAGTAACTTAGGATTTCAATTTAGCAATTTCAATTCATGCAATTGTAGTTAGATTTCAATTCTTGCAACTTAGATTTAGTTTTCAATTCTTGTAATTTATTTCAGTTTCCATTCTTCAGACTAGGTTTAGTGTGACACCAAAAGGCTAAACCAAAATCTGCTTCACCAATAAATGCTTGAAATCTGAATGCTTGAATTGTACTCTGCCCTAACCTTCTATCGTAGACAACCTTGGACACCACCCCGGATTGATAAATCATTGAGATTAAATGATGAGAATCAATGACACTCATCAGTTGTCCCCTATAGGTCATCCCTCACATGATATCTATGAAATCATGCAGATCATCCCTCGCATGATGACTATGAAATCATGTAGGTCATACCCTATAGGTCATCCTTGGTATGATGACTACAAAATTATCTAGGTCATACCATGTAGGTCATCCCTCGCATGATGTCTATAGAATTACCTAGGTTGTCCCATGTAGGTCATCCCTTGTATGATATCTATAGATCCAGGTCATCCCTTATAGATCATCCCTCACATGATGTCTATAGACTTGCCCATGTCATCCTAGACCCAGGTCATCCCTCACATGATGACTATAGACTTGCCCATGTCATCCCTTGCACCTAGGTCATATTTTATAGGTCATCCCTCGCATGATGTCTACTAATTTCCTGGGTCATCCCCTACAATTTATCCCTTGTATGATGACTATAGACTTACCTAGGTCATCCCTTGTAGGTCATCCCTCGCATGATGACTACAGACTTACCTAGGTCATCCCCTACAAGTCATCATTTGCATGATGTCTACGAACTCATGCAGGTCATCCCTTATATGATGCCTATGAACTCATGTAGGTCATCCCTCGTATGATGTCTACAGACTTACCCAGGTCATCCCTTGCAGGTCATCCCTCACATGATGTCTACAGACTTGCCCAGGTCATCCCTTGCACCTAGGTCATCCCCTACAGGTCATCCCTCAATGTCTATGGACTCATGCAGGTCATCCCTCGCATGATGTCTATGGACTCATGTAGGTCATCCCTCGCATGATGTCTATAGACTTACCTAGGTCATCCCTTGTAGGTCATCCCTCGCATGATGACTATAGACTTTCCCAGGTCGTCCCTTGCACAGTCATCAATTTTAGTTCTACATGATGTCTCTCTGTCATCCCTCACATGATGCCTACAGACTCTTCTAGGCCGTCTCTATTTACTGCACCTTGATAATCCTAGATTTGTTGATTGCATTATCATATTTGCTTCTTTGCCTGTAGACTTTCTACTCAACTATTATTTTCCTAACATTTCCCTTCACAGGTACAATGGCTCCAACTCGCAATGGAAACAAGGGAGAAAAATCTTCTAAAAAAAGAGTATCCTAAAATATTTTAGCAATATCTCGAAATCCAAGGAGGCATCAAAATCCATTGAGGCACCAGAACCTGCATAGTTACAAGGTACATACCTGTTTTACCTACTTAATTAGTAATTTTAATAAATAATTTCAAAATATGATATAAAACATCTTTGAATGCAGAATACCCAATTGATCCTGATATGCCTCTACTAGAAGATATTCCCCAGGATGAAATACATCATGAAAATTTCATCAACAATGACATGCAACAACTTAAGCAGTTACAAGGTACATACCCATTTTCCCTACTTAATAGTAATTTTAATAAGTAATTTCAAAAAATGATATAGAACATACTTGAATGCAGAGTACCTAGTTGATCCTGATATGTCTCCACTAGAAGATAATCCCCAGGATGAAATACATCAGGAAAATTTAATTAACAATGACATGCAACAACTTGAATAGAATCCTGAAATTGGCATACAAAGTCAAAATGAAAATGATCTTTCCAATGAAATGTACACTACAGGGGAATCTTCGGTTAAGTCTAAGAAATGTAGACGTAGAAGCTCAACAAGCTGGATTATTGGAAGGTCATTTCAGTTTGAATGGTCATCAAAGTATCCGTTTATTGAACCAGTGCTGCAAGAAGATAGTAATGCAGAACCAAAAGAAGCTAGATGCGTTATTTGCAGTTGGAAATTAGGAAAAGATAAGAGAATGCAACCTAAGATAGATACAATAGAGAAACATTGTGGAAAAGTTTATGTTAAAGTAAAACAAGTTGATGGAACATTTAAGAGAACCCACAGGTGGAAGAATGCATCAGAATGCGCACATGTGAGATATGCACTAGACTATGAAAAAGTGATGAAACAAAAACAAATACTATCTGAGAATGGTGGAACGATTCCAACATAGTTTCAAAAAATTCATAAAACCATGTTAGCTTCAAAAATCTTGCAGTTTGCTATCGTATTTACTATTCTTAAAAAAGGTAGAGCTATGTCAGACTTTATTGATTATAAGCATCTCTTTCGACTAGTTGATGTACAGAACCTCCCTAATGCTCATTGGTCAGATCAAAGTGGTTGGGAAATGGTAAAATGTCTATCTTTAGTTGAGATGGAGGACTTGAAAGAGAATGTTAAAAATTCTAAATTCATTTCACTTTCTATTGATGAGGTAACTGCAGTTGACAATACATCTTGGATTTGCATGCATGTTTACACCTTTCAAAATCATGTAAGGCAACCTCATTTGCTAGCAATACATAAGATGGTGGAAAACTGTAATGCTGAAAATATTTACAATGTTGTTGTTACTAGCTTAAAGGATATTGCTGGAATGGATGATGCAACAATAGCCAGTAAATTAATATGTGTTGGAGTTGATGGTGTTGTTGTAATGCAAGGTAACATAAATGGTCTTTGTGTTCGACTTCAAACATTTGTTACCCCATATTTGATCTCGATTCACTGCATGGCTCATAGAATGAATCTTGCATACAAAATTGTGAGCACATTTCAAAATGTTGCAAGAGTTGAAGAACTCGTCCGGGAAGTACATTCATATTTTTTGTGCAGTCCAAAAAGGTTTGCAGAGTTTCAACAATTCGCACTAGGACTTACATAAAGTAAAAAATTGTTGCAAGATGTGGATACCAGGTGGATTTCATTGTTTCAACCCGCAGCAAGAGTTTTCAAACAATATAAATCCATAGTAGGCTTTATGTATGAAAATCGAAGGGTAGTTGATAAAGTGAAAGATTTGTTATATCGTATGAGAGACCTAGAAACACTACTCACTTTATGTGGTATTCTTCCAATGTTGCATGAAATGAATACATTGATAAAACTTGCACAACAAAGATCCATTTATATAGTTGATTTCATCAGAGTTAGAAAATAAATTTGTGTGCATATCGATACGTTATACTTATCAAGTGAGAATTTTATGGATCCTTTGTTTGATGATTGGAGAACTCTAACAAATGTCAATGAACAAAATAGTTTGTTGCAGTTCAACATTCACGATCATCTTTGTATTAATGTTCATGGAAAAGAGATACCTTTATATTATTTTGATAAGCGATTGGACATAGTTAGTGAAGATTTTGAACAGATGCCAATCACATACAACAAATTTGAAGAAGTTTTATAGAATACAAGGATTAAGTTGAGAAAAATAGCAGAATCATTGACAAAAGAAATTAGAAGTCATTTTCAAAGAGATGAGTTGCTAGAAGCAATGGGTGTGGTTAACCCTACATTTTGGGATTCAGGAACAGATAATAATAGCAAAAAAAACTTGTTTATAAAATATATGGGTACACTTATCACTCATTTTTCTAAAAGTGTGGAAGTCAACGGTACTGAGATCAATGGTATTTTGAATAAAGATATTTTGACCAAACAATCCTCATATTTTGGAAATACAATGCTTGATCAAATTCCACTTTTGACTAATTCTAGCGAACCAGGTTCTATTATACGTTTGTGGAAAAAGTTGTACCCTAGTAGTGTTTTATAGGAAATGATGAGCGAATATTTCCACTTATATGAATTGTGTCAAACAATGGTTTTGGGATCAGTGGAAGATGAAAGGGTTTTTAGTGCATTGTCTTTTGTGAAATCTAAAGTTCGTAATCGATTGGATAAAAATTTAGAAAACTGCTTGAGAATATATGTCTCATCTTATGAGGTGCACAATTTTCCTTATGATAGAGTTGTGGCATATTGGCAATCTATAACAAGTAGAAGAGGTATCATGAATATTGATAATGATGATGATGAGGAAATTGAGAATAGTGATCTGATTGTTGAGACACAGAGATCAACTACGTCTACAAATGATGTTGAAGATAAGAGAATTATTCATTTCAACTTCCTCCAATGTAATATTTGCAACCTTTTTGCAACATATGTCCCTTGGATAGATGGAATTTATACAGATTGCATGATATTTATATAATCTTGATGTGGGGAATCAAGATTATGAAGTTTTGTTTGGATTAATGTGTTTGCATATTTTTGCAACATGTCACATACATAATTACATTGCATGATTTTGTTTTGGATTGATGAGTTTGTAAAATAATGTCATAGATGTTAATTGTTTAAGATTATGAATTTTTCATTGAATTGATGAGTTTTTCATATAATGTCAAATATTTTCCTTGGATGGATATAATGTCAAATATTTTGTTCAAAATTATAGGCTTTGCCCTACTGTATATGAATTTTTCCTGGGATGGATATAATGTCAAATATTTTGTTCAAAATTATAGGCTTGCTTTGTTGTATTTTCTTTGTAACATAGGATTGCTTTGTTGTATATGAATTTTTCCTTGGAGGGACATAATATCAAATATTTTGTTCAAAATTATATGTTTGCTTTGTTGTATGAGTATTTTACTATTGATAATGATGCCTACAAACCTACCCAGGTCATCTCTCGTATGATGTCAGTCATCCCTCGCATGTCGTCCCTCGCATGATGTCGATGGACTCACCCGGGTCATCCCTCACATGATGTCAAATGAAGCCTATTGACTCACTTGGTCCTATGATGACTCACTTGGTATCCTTCTCTGACTCTCGTTTTTTCTTGAATGAATTCTTGCTCACTTTGGTCATCTCCTTGGTCATCCCTCATAACCTACTAACTCACTTGGGTCATTATCTCCTTGGTCATCCCTCGAATGAAGCTTATCTCACTTGTTGACTCACTTGGGTCATCCCTCGAATGAAGCCTATACTCACTTGGGTCATCCCTGACTCACCTAGGTCATCCATCGAAATGAAGCCTATTGACTCACTTGGGTCATCACACTCACCTGGGTCATCCCTCGAATGAAGCCTATTGACTCACTTGGTTGTCCTTGAGTTATTATCTTGGTATTTTTCCTATAATACTATTACGGTATTTTATGAGATAAAATGTATTTTATTATTAAACCAAGAGCTATTTCAAATACCTATTCATCAATATTTGCGTTCATCAAGACCAAAAGTTGTATGTAGGTTCAATTCTCTATAACTCAAACATTGAATATTTCATGAGAAATAAAATGTATTCTATTTATTCAAACATCAATTCATTACAAAATTTATTTCATGAGAAACAAAATGTATTCTATTCATTCAAACCAAGAGCTATTTCAAACACCTATTCATCAATATTTGCGTTCATCAAAACCAAGAGTTGTATCTAGGTTCAATTCTCTATAACTCAAACATTGAATATTTCATGAGAAACAAAATGTATTCTATTCATTCAAACATCAGTTCATTACAAAATGTATTCAAACATCATTTCATTCAAACATCAATTCATGAGAAACAAAGTTCATTACAAAGCAAGTGACTGTGCGTCCACTTTCAAACTATTGTGTTGAAGGGCATGTTTCAAGTATTTGCACAGATGAAGGATCTGGCTGCTTTTCTTCATGACCTTTCCCAGATGCCACCTCTAATGATGTTTCTCCTAACACGCCAGCTCTCCGTAGGTTCTCTTCACCAGTATTCAAACTTTCTACCAATCCCCTCTCCTCTGTAGTTGGATCATCTTTTGGAGGTATTTCGTTCTCTTGTTCCATGAGCAAAATATTTGGATCCAATTTATGTTTGATGATGATTCTTCTAAGGGCATTATTCTATCTAATGGTCTCATAGAATCATTCTTTGAATTCAATTACATTTTGTATACTTTGCTTTGCGGTGCCCAAAAAGACCTTCATGCTTTCCACTTGATTTTTGACATTCTCAAAATTGGACTGCATAATAGAATATTTATAATGTTAGTTAATAAAGATCAAAATATTATAAAAATAAATTAATTTAGAAAAATATTGTTGACTTACCTCTGCAACAACCTGGGCAGCCTTTGCCACTTTAACTTTTTTCTGTCAATTGTCCACTTATTGAAATAGGCTTGAGCTTCAACATTCAGATTCTCGAGCCTATTCAAAAGGTGATCTATAATTTCATCACCATAAATATTAGTGCCAATGGCCTTTACAATTCCTGAGGTTGCTTCATATAACAAAGCATCCACATTTTTAGGGTGTTGTTGAACCAAAGAAAATAATTCTTCTCTTTTTGTAAAATTTTTGTATCGAGCATTAATTTCCTTAGCTAGAACTTTTACCCGATACTCCCAAACTTTCAGTTCAAAAATATCCGAAAGCACGGTATCCTTCACTATGGCTTCCAAATTTTTTGCTAATAAATTTGATTCTGAAAAATCTAATATTTGATCCTTAGTAAGAGGAGCATCTTGACCAGTTGGACCGGGGGAGGGGTGTTGTGAGCAGTGGTTGCTCTTCCACCAGTTTGCAATGTTTTATCAATGGTTTCTCCTCTTTGAGTTTGAAGCATATCAGATGCTTTAAAACTTTCAGGAAACAAACCTTGCATAAGGAATTCCTTATCTAGGGGAGGAATAGACAACCCAGGAGAATCATTGAAAAGTTTTGAAACATTTTCCAAAGTGGGAAAGTTTGAAAGGCCAATGGATGGGCCTACTGAACTCCTTTCAGCATGTAACACTTTTCCATGCATATGTTGAGGCCTCATGAACTGCTATCTATGTGGAGGTGGTGGTGGTGGTATAGAATATTGTGTAGGCCATTGTGATCGACCTAAGGCCAAAATAAAAAAATAAATTAAATGTTTGAAGAAAATATTTTAATAAAAATATTGGGAAACTCAATTTTTAATTATGTATACCGTGCTCTGATCTGGTCTGTTGCCCTATTTCAATCATTTGTTCAGAAACTTCTATGCGGTCTTGCTGTAGAGGATGTAGAGGTGGTGGCAGTGGATGTGCCATCATTTGTTGTCGGTGATGTTGACTTGAACCTACAAAAAATAAAAATAATATTTATTGTAAAAATAATTTTATAATAAAATTTACTATGAAATTCTCAATTGTAATTGCACATACCAGACATCGTTGTGTCATTTTCGGGTCGAATAGTTCTGAAATATGTCTGGGATGATGCCCTAAAAACATTTAAAAAATTTAATTTAAAATAATGGTAACTAAAACTAATTAGAGAATTCATGGTCGTCCTTCGTCGAGGGATAACCTAGGTGAGTTCGTTGACATCATGCAAGGGACAACCCGGGTGATTTCATCGTCCCTTGAATGAAATCTACGGACTCAATTTGGTCATCCCTCGTCGAGGGATGACCCTAGTGAGTCCTTCAACATCATGCGAGGGACGACCGCCAAGGACGACTGAATGCGAGGGATAACCTCCAAGGATGATTGGTTAAAGAGAAATTAATTACTTCCTCACTCCCAAGTGAAAAAGAAACTTTACCTATCAAGGTCTGGCTATCTTCCTCAACATCGATGGCATGTGGACGTGAAATAGAAGAGGGAGCTGGATGAACAAAAGAAGATTTTGAAGATCTAATGCATTTTGTAGACCTTGTTAGCGGACGTTCTGGTGATAGTGTGTCAGAATCTGCACTACCCTCTAGGTTGATTCCCCTATTTAGAGCATCTCTTCTATTCGAAGTTGACATCACTCTTCTCTGCATTAAAGCAAATTTAAAAATTAGAAATATAAACACTAAAAAAATTTATTGTAAATTTTTATGTAAAATATTACCTACATCTGTTCGGTGGTTAAGGTAAGTGACTTCAATGTTGCATGGAGGGAGGTGGGCATGGTGGTATTGCTTACATTATAATATTCTTCATAATAAAAACCAATCAAGTAATTGCAAGTAGCAACAAGGGTAGAAGTGGTCGTAGTATTTGTGCACATATTTTGAAGTTCATTTTTTATTTTGGTGGAAACATACGAGGACCAGTCGTATTTGTTCTTTCTAAGACAACGCACAATATACCCCATAGCCCATAAAGGTATGTCTGATGTTCTTCCCTACAAAACAATACGTGACTAGAAGAACTCGACGATGGCTTTAAGGAAGTTGTTGTTAATAGACTAAAAAGGGAGGCCCCTTCTGGATGGAGTTGCATCCACTACAAAAACATTATAACAAAATGGAATGCTTAAATCAACAACATTAACATACCAACCAATTGACCAAGGATAAGAAGATGTAGTTCAAAACGTAAATAGTATATATTGCCAAGTTCCAACGAAATGATGTTCAACAACATACTATGAAAGGTAATTCCATGATAAGATGTAGTTGAAAATAAATAAATTAAAAGCTTAAAAAATGGGAGATTTAGATTTTTCATGATAGTGATAGTGTACAATATCCCAGATTCCCTATGATAAAATATCCCATGCAAAAAGAAATGACTCACTTCAGCATGTTCGTCATCCCTCGAATGAAGTCTACTGACTCACTAGGGTCATCCCTCATCGAGGGACGACCCGAGTGAGTCCATCGACATCATGCGAGGGATGACCTCCAGGGATGACTGAATGCGAGTACAAGATATATTATTTAAACACCTAAATAAAATATATTATGCACTGATTAATGTTGGATAGTCAATTTGAAATTAATATCATTCTATAGAATTGCAAAGTGAACTAATTTTAGAATGTCTAATCCTTATTCGCTATCAAATAAAATAGCCTACACTTTATATAGAGTATTTTTGAACTCGGTATAATTAATAGTCGCTGGATTAAAGGTATTTTTTATAAACTATCCCTTCTTGAACAGTGCGTAGCATTGGCTCCCAAGTATAATTAATCAAAGCAGAATTACATGCGTAGCATAAAACATGATAAATTCCTCAATCCACCATGGTTTCACATTTTGGGCAACTTTCCATGGTTAAATATGATTAGTTGCTTGGTTTTCAACAAACTACACACACTGGATCTTCCTTGTTCCTAAGCTAGCATTATGGCATAATACATGTAGGTTTAGAAAATAAATAACAACTACTCAACCAAAAATCTCATTGGAATAACATACCACAAAGAAAAATTAGACAAATGAAAGGCTATTTTTGGCATCATTTTAACACAAATATATTGGCAAACATTTGCATCTACTTACAAGCCCCAACAAAGAATGAAATATTTGCTTATTTCATTTTTTTTTTAGAATAGTCTTGCCTTATACGAGTTCTTAAAACATAAGTATATATAACTCTCCACAGTTCCTTAATACAAAAATAACAATTATTCTTACATCTCTGCTCTAGTTGTAAGCTTATAAAACAGAATACCATGTGTTTCTCTTCTCATTCACGCACACCAACAAAAACTTGATCACCCATCGGCTATATGCTACAGGAGATAGAAAGATAGGTTGGGCTGCGAGTTTGGGTCAGATGTGTATTTACCTCTAAATTTACCTCTGTATTTACCTCTGTATTTACCTAAATTTACATAAATTTATCCCTAAATTTACACCTAAATTTACCCCTAATTTTACCTATACATAAATTTATAACTAAAATTACACCTAAATTTACCCCTAAATTTACCTACACATAAATTCTAGTTTGTTTGGATAAAATAAAAATTAAAATTTACAATTTGGAAGACATACCTTGTAATGCTATGGAGGAGAGCTCATAGTAAGTCTCCAGATAGATTTTTTCATCATTCGTTAGAGAAAACTTTGATGAGATGCATTCGAAATTTTGATGGGGAAGGCCTATTAATCGATGCACATCAAAAAGTTTCATTGAGAAAGTAAGGGTTTTATTATTGACCATCATTGTAACAATCAACCCTTGATTTTCATAGGACTAAAAAATTGTAGTTAGCAAATGAATGTTCGTGTCAAATTGGGGCATCAGTGCTAGCCCTAGCAGCCCAAATTCCCTCATCCATGTTGAATCATGGTTGGGATCATTGACAATTTGTGAGATGAGCGGGTAAACCAAGTTTTTGAATGAAATTCTACCTTGACTAGAAGAAGTTGCAACCATTGTTGGTACTCTAGAGGCTTGGAAGGGTTTTGAATAGTTTTTGAAGGTTGGAGTTTTTTTTGCTGTGCATAAAATGAAGTGAGTGGGTTTCAAAGGGTTTATATAGACGTTTGCATGTGAAGTCATAACGATATGGTGACACATGGTAATGGGTACAACACGTGGCATGAAATCAAGCTATCATCCCTCGAATATTGCCTACTCCTGGTCATCTCTCGTATGATGTCAATCATCCCTGGCTATCATCCCTTGCATGATGTTGATAGACTCACTTGGGTCATCCCTCACATGATGTCGATAGATTTACTTGGGTCATCCCTCGATGAGGGACATGAGTTGTAGATTCTTAAGGGATGACACATGATGATGATGCCACGCATGATGTCTACAAGGGACGACCCAAGTGAGTCTGTAGACTTCATTTGAGGATCGTCCCTCGAGTGAAGTCTATGGACTCACCTAGATCGTCCCTCTAATGAAGCCTACTAATTCACTTAGATCATTCCTTATTCACCTGGGTCATCCTTAGAATTAATCCTACTGAATCACTTAGGTTATTCCTTGAATGAAGCCTACTGAATCACTTGGGTTATCCCTGACTCACCTGGGTCATCCCTAGAATGAAGCCTACTTACTCACCTGGGTCATCCCTAGAATGAAGCCTACTTACTCACTTGGGTCATCCCTCAAATGAAGCCTACTAACTCACTTGGATCATCCCTAACTCACCTGGGTCGTCCCTCGAATGAAGCCTACTGACTCACTTGGGTCATCCCTGACTCACCTGGGTCATCCCTCGAATGAAGCCTATTGACTCACTTGGGTCATCCTTGACTCACTTGGGTTGTCCCTCGAATGAAGCCTACTGACTCACTTGGGTCATCCCTGACTCACTTGGGTCGTCCCTCGAATGAAGCCTACTGACTCACTTGGGTCATCCCTGTGAGTCCGTAGACATCATGTGTGGGAATCAGAGCATGTTTAGTGATTATTTATATCTTATAGTACGTTTTTCAAAAATTTTGGTGAATTCACCTACTTTTATTTTTCTTGTGAAAAAAAATTAATTCGCCATTGCCTCTACATGACTTTGCACCATATTCGCCTTGGTTTTAAAAATGATTCACCTTATTTTTCTATATACATTTTTTGGCATATCCCTTATGCATAATCCTGCTTGCAATCCATTCTAAAATGTCTAGATAGGATGGAGTACCAAATAAAGCAGACAAATGAAGCATTGTAATTTATCATGTACCAGATTACGAGCCAAGAGATACAAAAGCAACCTGCATCCAAGGCCAAACCACCTTCTGTGCAACCACAAGAAAAGCCTCAACAAGAGCAAGTGCCAAGTCGGTCACACAAACAACCTCGCAAGTGTCCATCATTACCCAAACCTATGATATTGATTTTTTATTGATTATGCACTACAAACACCATCACTTTTCCTGAGGTTCATCCTTTAGATCCAAATCATCCGAAATCCTATGGATATGAGGAAGAGGAATACTACTTATATCATAGATAAAATGGCCATGATATTCAATCATTTTGGAGTTTCAGAACCACAATATAGAACATGCTTGAAAGGAATCATATTTTGTTTGTTAACTGATAAATAAGCATAGCCAGTAATCCATCCCTTGCACCAAAAAAGCAAGAAGAGTCCCCTAAGCTAGCAATAGAAATACCTATGGCTCAACCCCTTAATAAAACTAATCCAGTGCATGTTATATGCGCAAAACACCAACAACTTATGTTAGTCATTTTTCATAAGCTACAAGAAGCTAAGGTCATCACATTATCTGACATAAACTAGACCCAAATAGAGCCAAACCTAAGGGTTATAAGGAGGATCACATCTACATTTATCATTGAATAAAGGGCCATGACATTCACAATTATTATGGATTTAAAAATGTGGTTCAATAACTTATTTATAATGAGGTATTACCCATAGACAGGTCACCCATAGCACCTCCACCTACCACAATTTAGGCCACATCATCCCATTTGTGATCCCAAGATCAGCCGCATCCTTGTAGGCCTAACAAGCCACCTCATTGAGTAGTCACAATTGCGATGACTACTGTGGACCTATTTCAAAAATTGTACGAGGCAAATACAATCATATTACCAAAATTCAAACACATAAAACCTAAAATAGGGTCACCTGATGAAATCCTTTATTGTATCTATCATCGTATACATGGGTATGCAATTCATGGCTGCTATTCATTCAAGAATGTGGTTGAAGAATTGGTAGAACGAAATGAGCTCCATGCAGGTGGTTCACTCATTGTATCCCATAAAAAAATTGGCACCTCACAAATGTTCATGCCCCAATAGGGATAGTTGATCTCTACATTATAGTGAGTGACATATGCAATGGGGGTCCTTAAGGTATTACACCTTCCCCACCATCCACATCACTGTCAATGAAGCAAAGTGATACCTCTAAAGATATCACACCTTCCTCACTTTTATTAAGTGGCACATACTGGGGGTACCTAAGGTAGAATACCTTTCTCCTAATAATAAAAAATCTAAAAGAAAAACATAAAACATAAAAAAATACAAAAAAAATTCAAAACATCAAAAACACAAAAAAATTTACATTTGGATTTTACATTTTGCACATGCATTCATTTAATTGCATTGCATTAGGTATGTTCATCCATTACATTCAGATTAGGATAGATTGTGTTTACATTTATAATGGATGATACCACGTTTGTATGCTAATCATGCATCCATAAATCATCATCATTCATCATCCCTTGTGAGTAATTATTTTTTTCAACACAACCTTATGAGTTGCTATCAAGTGTATACTAGGGTTCGCTAGTCATTCAACCATACCTAGTGATATTTTTAGATTTTTTAGAAAGCTATATTCACTTTCGAAGATGATTTTTAGTTCTGATAATACCTTACATATCTTAGAATCCCATCACATTTTAAACATTAATAACCGTAGTTTAAACAAGGAAGGATGACACTACAAAGTGATTCTGGTTACCTTAAGCGAAATGTTTTTCTTGCTCATCTTATCATGCGCATGGTGTAGAGTTCTAATTACTTACAAAAGGACAAGTTCCCCCCTACCCAAGAAATACCTTGCTTTCATACAAAATAAGCAAATTCCCAAATCAAAGCAAAGCAAAATAAATAGTGATTTTTATCACTAAGCAAATACCTTGCTCAAAATAAAACAAAATATAAAATAAATAGTGATTATCATCACTAATCATGAGCAAGTATCACAATAAAATAAAATAAAATAAGGGGGTAAGAGCTTGAATCCCTGGAATATTCAATATTCGACCACCATGGGGTGATATTCATTACAGTAATGGGTTGAATGAAACCTGCTTGGAAATGGGGTATCCTTACACGTGGTGATATATCTATCACATTAGCGATATTCTTTTGTACAAACCAATGTCAACTTATGGATGAGCTAGCTTTAGGTGGCTTGTATTACCTAGTTGTCTAATCCAACTACATCCAACCTTAGGATCATGATGACCATATGGTGATCCTTATTATAGTAATGGGTTGAATGAAATCCACCTGGTAATAAGGTAGTCTTATATCTCATCTAATATATTCACTTGCACACATAGAGATAATGAATATCTTTGTCTCCTTAACAAAGCTTTTATATTTTATAAGTCTTGTGTAGTCATTACACATATTTTTATTAATCATCTAGGATGTTTGAGTCTCATGTAAAACCTCAAAAATTCCCCAATAGCAACAAATCATTTCATCAATCTTACACAGTTTTCCCTATGAACTTTTTTTTATTAAGGGGTGTTCATGAAATAGAATAGATACTATATGGGTATAAGCAATGATATTTAGATGGCCACTGACTATTTTATGCATATATTTTAATTTATAAAATATTATAAAGAAATTCCATACATCTCATATCATCTCATTTCACATATGAATGCTTAAATGATTAATTCTTATGATATGAGTTACCATTTTTATTCATGATTTTCATACATTTTGTGGTGTTTTCCATTAGTTTATAGCACATTTAAAATTCATTCCTTATATTTTAAGTGATTAAAGCATATAGGTTCATTTGCATTAGATCATCCTCATGTAATTAATGCATTACATACATTACATTTATCATATCATATCACATAGATTAAATGCATAAATAATTGAAACAAATTTAAACATGCATTTAACATTCACCATTGCATCCATATAAGCATACATAATAGTGCATCTACTCATATAGATCACATACATCTATCATATAGCTAGTGCATGTCATCAATACATTGCATACATATAGCATAATCACATCATCATATAAGCATTACATCCATAACTACATTATATAAACATAAAAGAAAAAACATCATACACATAGTGAGACAATAATAGAGTATCATATAAATATGTGTCAAAAGTACATAGAGGTACAAAAATGCTTATAGGCTATAACTGTGTAGGTCCTTAGACCGTACACTAAAAAATGATATAAGTCATCAAGACATATCAAACTGGGCCTATACCCCCTGAGTCACCTCCACCCTTAGCTCCCTCTCTACAAGGTTGATGGGAGCTAGTACCTATCGATCTCTTTGATTGTGCACTTAACCTACGACTAGTTGCATTGATGACTACCCAAACTCACTCTACCTACTATGATGAGAGACCCCTACTGTAGATCACTCAGGTAAAGTACCCCCTAGTACATCAATCCAAGCCTCCAAAGCAATTATGTATGAAGCATATGCTCCCATATGAGTTGACCTATGATATAAGAGACCCTACAACCATATAATCTCTGCATCTACACTTGATCCTGCTAGTCCTTGAGAAACTAGAGTGGATGGTGTGACTTGAGAAATAGGATCAATCCTTAGATGTATCCTGAGAGCATCCATATTAGTAGTCCTAGCATCTATAATGGCATCCCTAGCCATAAATTGTGCTTATAGCAGGTCCCTCTCCTATGTAACCTGATCAATTCGTATTGTGGTTGAATCTACCTAATATTGGAGAGCCTCCCTCTCCTTTACATACCCACACTACTATCGTTGGCCTGCACTCAACTAAATATACATAGTAGCGAGAGATGTATCTCGCTTCATAACATGCCTTTGCATTGTATGAAGCTATACCTGTAAGTTGTGCACCTAAGATCACATATAGGATACCTAATCATCTGGGGAATCCTTTTCAACCTCATCCTCATCATGAGAATCCTCCACCTACCCTACAACCTGGCCCCAATCACCCTCTGTCCTATGATGCAATCATTGCCCATCATCATTGCCCCCTTAGATGTTGTCTCACACCTAGGTCTATCCAAGATGCCACCACCCTACCATAATTGAGTGGTCCACCAAGTATCATACTCTATAATAGTCCCAATATTTGTTTTTCCTATGTCATCAATAGGAGCATCCACCTTCTTAGTCATCCCTATCACCTATGGTATAGGAAGCTGTATCTCTACCTTTATGTGGTCATAGAGGAATGGATATTATAGCACATCTTATGTTATACCAAACTATCGAGTCACCTACGAGTAATGAAAGTACTACCTAATCCTTCCACGGTGTCCTATCAGCCATCTATCACACCTAACTTAAACCAAATATTTATCCACCTCCTCCCATGAAGGACAACCTACGTAGGGTCACCATATAATTTGACCAGCCTAAAATCCTATTAATGAACCAATGTAGTGGTCTATATCCCTAGCATGAGAGTAGGTCTAGGTAGTCTCCACCTCTTGTGGCCACCTAGCAACATAGGACTGATCATCCACTGCTACAACCGCTATCCCCAAGGGCAATCCACTAAGTCAATCTATGTGGATGTGCTCCCACCCCTAGATCTAAAGTAACAGGTTTCATCTTACTCCAACCTGCTTCTATCGCATAATACAATATAGCTCATCATAGAGCTATATCAATAATGCACTCCCCCATACCATAATTAGAGGCTATCATAAGGTACACTCTAATAGGTCATGCACCATGTCTAGGAGGTTCCAAGGGAACCTCTCTCCTGATGTGTCTAGCAGTAGCACATTACAGATAATGTACATCAATACATTTTGGCACCATGAGAAGACATTCACCCTAAACCAATGATTAATTGGCACCCCTCCATGCTCAATGTCTCCTAGTACCTCAACTACTCTATCCCAAAAAACTTGAGTGAAGACTATATTCCTAGCTATAGTTGGAGAAGATACAATAGTTCATCCATCGATGGGGATTCTAAAGATACGATAGATATCCTCCAATGTCACCGTCATCTCTCCCATAGGGAGATGAAATATGTTACTCTTGCTATCCCATCGGTGGGATAGGACTATCAGGTAATACTATTATGACATCACAATTGATAATATAACAATGTAGTTGAGGTCAATCACCCCAAACCACTCCTAGTCATCATCATCTAAATGGGGTCGCAAATCAAGCAGTATATTAGGCTCTCACCCTTGAGATGTTAGAGTCTAATATCTAGGAAAAGGGTAAATTAATGCACTCACTCACTCATCCAAAAATCCTCAAAAGTAAAAAAAACAAACACAAAAAATCAAGCAAAAATAAAAAATAACTCCTAAGGTTCTCAGCTGCTCATGTCGATGACATCCACCACGACCGTTGCTGACGTTATTAGTAGCCATCTCCAATGATCAATTTTTTGATCATTGGGGTTTAAAACTAGCTACCCTCAGTGATGGTAGCCCCCAATTACCAAATTGGGTTCCACCTTGAGCAACAATGACTATGGGATTGACCCCACGCAAGGTCATCTCCCACCCAAAGATACTGAGAAATTAAACACCCATCTTCTTAACCTAACCTAAAGCTAAATCCTAAAATAAGGGGTGAGGTTAGTTGCTTACAATTTAATGATATTCATTTAAATCATTACTTAATTAGGTTATTTTTAATTACTTAAATCAATAGAATGAGATGGAGAGGTACCTTAGGAGCTCCGACTTCGCCGCTTGATGATGCCTCAGGATGATCCACCATTGGGTTCATATCCAAATATCGATAGCATTCTATATCAAAATCTACTTATCCTCCCTCATAGCTCACTCCTCCTAAATTACCAACTAGAAATAATGAAATGAAAAATACCAAAAATACTTTATATATTTTACATTTTCTATTATCACCCACATTGATAGCGATCATAGCTCAAGTCAACCGTGCCCATCAACATTGATAGCGGCTATGAGATTTGCAAATCTCCATCACCATATTTTATAGTGGCTAAAAAACAATAATAAATGCACTCATTTACTCACCATGAGGGGTTTCATAATGAAAATTAATGTATATCTATCAAACCATAATTATCAAAAATCATAAAATTAACAAAAAAATCAAATAAAAGAAAATATCAAATGCACATCATATCCAGTTATTTATGCTATATACTTGGTGATTGCAACGACTTGTGCTCCATACAATCTGGAAATATTAGTAAATTACCATAAGGTCATTTGACCCTAATTATTCATCGTCAACTTGAAATGTATTCACTTCAATCCCCAAGAAGACCATTATGATTAGATTGCTCCATAGGAATGAAGCATTCATTTCATTTCTTCTATGAAAATTTATCAAATCATCAAACATAGTAATTCATCACATGCTTAAAATTGTATTGCTATCATCTTGATTCCCTAAGAAGGTTATTGTGGCTAGACTGCTCCATGAGATAGAGATGTAAAATTACTATTAATGGTTGAAATCATAGCTATAATAGGACCTGCATTAAAAAAAATGTAATCATATTGAATTATCCAAATCAGTCATCTTGGTCAAGCGACTCATCACTTTCATCACTTTTCATTTTTCTCATCGATTCGTCACTTGAGGGGGTAGTCATAATCAAAGAATTCATAATCACAATCAATAATTAAATACTTAATCATGTAAATTTCATTTGTCCTACAAGTCATTGCTAATATCTATTACAAGATTTCCCATTTGCAAGGGCAAAAAACAAATATGTTGATTTAAAGCTTTGTCAATCTGAATATTGGTCTTAGTGCAAACAAAACAATCTAATTTTATTTAGAGAACTTCAAAGTTTTACTCAATTTAAGCCTTGCATTCTATTGAAAGTGATGATTTAGATATGCATACCCTTTCCATGATTGGGGCATCTAACATTGACTAGATAAATGAACATCAATCAACCTATAACATAGCTTTAGATTATCTATTTATGCTCAATGTTGTGTTTTTCCATAATGCATCTCAAAAAGGGGTATTTGTAGACACCTAAAACACGTCATGTTTAGGAGGCTACTCATATGGACACCTTTGTAGGCCATATGATTGATCTATGACCTTTCCAAGATCCAGCAGTGGTTCTAACCACTCAAATAGGGTATTATAGTCCTATGCAACCCTATTCATTGATGCTATCAATGGGGGTGACTATCGCTACCAATGATCAGAGCAGCTACGAGCTAGTTGTGCCTATATATAGTGGCTACAGGCTACCTACCCATAGCCGTATTTATCGATAGTAGCTAAGTCTATAACCATTTCGGGCTATGAAAGCCGAGTGAAATCTATTGAGCATAAAAAATTATTGAACAATTAGGAGATTGAAGTTTCTAGAAGCATCCCTGCAACTAACTAAGCGTAACTATTTCTTGTTCTTGGCTTCCTTGTGAAGCTAGGATGAGAAATTGGGTGTCTTTTAAGGCCCCAATTTTATATGCAAACCCTAGGTAGATTTCACATGTAAATGTGACAAAGAAGCTCTACCGAATTGGAGAGAGAACTAACATCCCTCTGAGGTGTAGTGAAGCCCTGCCAAATTGCATAATGATACCTACCTTCCACCAATGGAGACTACCATAGTTTGAGGAGAACAACTACCTGTTCAAGCCTCAAATTCACTATGATTTGAACCAATTTCCTACCCCAAGTCATTCTGCAAAAATGCATGAAGAATGTCAATCCATGTCGTATTGGAATTGATTTATGTGAGGCCTAGAACACAGAGAGAAAAACCCCTATTCCGTGATCACTATTTTCAATAGCGACCCACAGGTGTTGTTGATGACATCAATAGTGGTTAACGGAGTTAGCTACTTTGAGCATCAATAGCTACAGTATAATGTCTCTTTTCATTTATTTTTAGCATTAGATTACATTTACAGTGTGTCAATTTGCTTTATAACTTAGATTAGTTGTTTTAATTTCAATATTTATGTATTCTTTACTCTTTCTTATCATTACTTCATGCATATTTATGTTTATTTATGCATTTCCTTCTTATTTTGCAATAATCAAGAAATAGCCTCACCTTAAGAGGTTGCATCTTTGCTATTGATTGCTTTGTATGTTTCCTTGTGTGCAAGTTCAAGCTTTATTAGGAGCACTTCACCTTCAAGATCATCTTCAATAGCATCACAAAGAGGAGGTTCCAGGGATAATACCTCCTATAATCAAATTTTGAGGATCTAAGAATCTATTGAAGACACCTACCATATGAATTATGGATTGTAATATGTATCAAACGGTTAATCCCTAAGAGGGATATCTTGTAACCTTTGTTGTAAGGAAGATTTGACAAATATGAATAAATATGGGCACATTTCTTTTATATTTTCTTCTTTTCATTTGATTACATATATCTTATCATTTTTTTTACATATTGCCATAGGTGTTATATTTTAAGCATCTTTCAAAAACATAAATCTAAAGAACACTTAATCAAATCATATCATATGCACACACATTAATACATAAAATATAAAAGAAGAAGCTTTGTATTACTCGATAAAAGAGAGATACATAAGTGTCTGGTTGGTGTACCATAGTTTAGTCATAGTACACTCAACCAATCCCTAGGGATGCATACCACAATCAAAATTGGTATGTCATTATTACACCTAGATCTAGCTCAGAGAGCCCATATCCTCTGATCCACCTAGGGGAGGAGGTGGTCCAGGCAGTTGCATACCCACGAATGGAAAATTTAAGACTATGTTGTAGAGACCATGACCTACTAGCTGATTATAGGGATGGAGGAAGTATCATCCTCTACCCCTTCGGTACCACCTGGTAGTACATGGCCTCATAGAAGGTAGCCCACTGAATACCCACCTCCAACCTCTTCCATGTCCTTCATAGTTCTACCTGTAAAAGGTGGATCCCATCGATTACCCCTTCGGTACCACCTGGTAGTACATGGCCTCATAGAAGGTAGCCCATTGAATACCCACCTCCAACCTATTCCATGTCCTTCATAGTTCTACCTATAAAAGGTGGATCCCATCGATAGCCTGGTCACTCCTGATGGTAGCCATCCCATATGCTCAAGCCCTCTAGAACTCTATGTCTAGATGACTCACCTCCCCTCAAAGATGATCAACCTCTACTTAAGTTGCAACCCTCTTTGTTTTTTTGGTACTCAAAGAGCTCCATAGTCTCTTAATCATCTTGGACCTATCCTCTTGGATGAAGTCCACCTATCTCTATAGAGTCACCACCTATGCTCGTAGTGACTTTGTCTCCTCCCTCAGGTTCCCTCATCTTGAGTATTGGCCTTGAATAGCTGCTACTGATGTGGAGGTCTATGCTGATCCTCTATACAGTGGTACTCCAACCTCTATGGGGACAAATTTGAATGTCCATGCCTCATTGATCCCTATAGAAGTAGTGGTCTTAGTAACTAGCTCGATCCAAACTCATACTTATCTCTATCGTGGAGTTTCTTGAACCTATTTCTCCCTCTCTATGGTCCTACAAGCCACCTCTCAAAAGGCTCACTACATTCCTAGGTCCATCACCTGGAACCTCTATATAAAAACTGGTGGGGAGATCCTCTGAGGTATGACTTCTCTATGCCACCACCTGTATCTAAAGACCACTCTTGCATCATCAACCTTAATATCCATGTAAGGAGGATCATCCAAATCCTCCTTTATCCACCTAGTCAGGTCTAAATTATCTCTGATCTCTATTGGATCTCGATATACTCTATGGTACCAGTAATCCCCTAGATTCAGGATGCCTTGTAAGATCCCAAACTACCATAGGATTCTATCAAATTGGAAGACCTCTGGCTTTCCTCTCCCTGTAGTTAGCCATTTAATACTCCTAATCCTAGATAGCTTTGTCCTAGCCTCAACCCATCCTGGATGTAGATGTCAGTGTTGCCATATAATCTTGGCCTCCCTTAGCTCATCTATTATCCATATTGCTAGTGGTAGGTTCTTGACATATATCCTTGCGATCCATTTTAGGGATCTGGACCATATGTACGATGTTGGCCACTCTAAGCTAGGTAATGGTACTGGCAGTGCATCCGATCTCTGCACCACTATGTACTCTCAACTCCATACTTGGAGTAAAGTTGTGCACACTATACATGATGTTGTATAACATCCTCTACAAACGAGCCAACACATATGGACCCCATGCAAACCAAACACATTACTGCCACATATTTGCTACTACACCCACCATTATCCATGGTAGATACTACCTACTCATGTGGCACATCAATAATCCTAACACCACCTCATAGAGCATAGTCATCAAGGGGTATACCCAATAATGTCCCACTAGGTCATCTACGACTATGGTGCTCTCTTGCACTTGGTGGGTCCAGCCTCCTACGAATTTTTACAAGATCATTAGTCACCCTTGTGCTCTGTAAATCACCATCATCCTTATGGAGATGCACAAGATGTGCTACACATACTCCAATGTTATGGTCATCTCTCCCATGGATAATTTAAAGATAGACGACTCCAGACACCATCTCTCCACTAGAGCTATCAGCAGTACCTTGTTTGCCTCAATTCGAGGTATCCTAGCTAGGTGTCTAGTCCCACTGCTTCTAATGTATCTCTCTACTTTCCTCAGTGCCTCTAGCTCCACCTTTAAGGAGCCTGCTCGCCACTCGTGGATCTTGATTACTCTAAGTTGCATACACAAAAATAACAATTTTTCCACCAGTTTCATTAATTAATTAAAAATAATAAAATCAAATTAAAATTAAAACTAATTTTTTTTAAAAAACTTTTAATTTATTGTTAAAAATCATATTTTGCATTTTTGAGGTATATCTTGCTTATGTATTTCTTCCTTCTCTTATTGTTCTTCTTATCCTTGTTTTTTTTTTCTTCTTCCCCTTTTTTCTTTTCCTTTCAATAAAATCGTGTTTGGTTTTCCAGGACCGTGATTTTTTCAAGGTGAAATCGTACCCCATTCTTTGTAAGTTGTGGTTTCATGAAATCACGCCCGATCCTTGTCATCAAGAATGGTTTAACCGCTACTACCTAGGGTAAAATTGTAGCTACGCCGTAAAATCACACCCGGGTCGTACACAACAAAACCATCAATTTTGGCAAAAAAACATCCAAAAGCATAATTTTTTTTACAAAATTTGGAAATGCTAGGAAGGTTTTCGATCCTACCTCTGCCTGCTTTGCCTTTGTGTTGGCCTCGTCCCTCACTATCACTGAACGGTGCACCAGTAGTGCCATCTCCATTTTTTATCCAGATCTCTTTCTTCTATTTTGCATGATAAAAATGAATTAGGGTTTTATCCCCCTTTTCAAAATTATCCTTATTTTTCACTTATTTCTTATTTTTTTATCTCTTCTTGTCTCTCTTATTCTTTTGCATCTATCTTTTCAAGTTTTCATAAAGGATATGTCCTCTCTCATAAAACTCGAGGGGGCACCCTAGCCTAAGAGGTATTAAAGTCCTTAATATCTCAATTTGCATGCAAAATAAGAACATCTTTGAAATAACACCATTTTTGCACCACTCCTTTATTCTAAACCAACCACCTCATTTCTGCTTGTCATATTTTTTCTGTGAGTGTTTACATATTTTATTTGACACATTTATTATATCATAAATACATCAAAAAGGGGGTAAAATGTTGACACAAAAAATTGACCCACTTTAGTTGGCAATCTTCCCTGAGCCCTCTAGGGGATCCCCTAGACTTTCCTAGAGCAAGGGTTAGGCTTCCCCTCTCTTTTTCCTTTTTTCCCTCTCTATGTGAAATCATGCTTGCCCTTAATGGGGTACAATTTTGCATAGAGTGAAATCATGATCGGCCTTGACAGGGTGTGATTTTTCCTTTTAGGTTTTGTTTCTAAGAAAATCCTAATTCTTCAGAGTTGGTGTATCTTATGTCGGCCCTCCTCAATTTTTTGCCCATTTCACCTTCAAATCCACTATATAAGGAAGGTTTGAAATCATTTCTACAATACGAAGATGAATGATAATGATATATCATGATTATTATTTACAAGTGTTTAAGTACTCCCTAATTGATCAACATTCTTCTTCTTCCACAAGCAAGCTAAATCTAGATTGTGAAGCTTGATTTGTTCTCTACTACATTATATTGATGATTGTTGTTGCTCACTTTTGTGGATTTGTGTTGAAGCCGTAAGGAGAGATCAACTATTTGGGAGGTCTCAACCCTTTTTCTTGCTTCTACACTATCTGCTAGGTGATTTTTCTCTTCTATATGCATGTTTTAATTTTTTGTATCACACATAAGTTATTTTGCATTGATTTGAGGCTTTTCACCTCGCTTATACGAAATAATGCTCGGGTCTTTGCGGGGTATGATTTCACTAGTGTGATATCGTGCTAGCCTATTATGGGGCATGATTTTACCTGGACTATGTCTGGGGGTAAAAAACTATTCCAAACCCTAGATTTGCATCATAGGCTACATATAGGGCATAGTGCTACATTTTGTTCTATTGTTATGTTATTTTATTCTACTATATTTTAATATACTTGATTTCTTACAAAGGTCAACTTCTTTTTCTATTTTCAAAGGTTAGCTAAAATAACGTAGGGGGCTTGACTACTGCACCTCCAAGAACTATTGTACAGTGGCCTAATCAGACCCCTAAAGTTGATTATATTTTCCAAATGTTTGCCAAGTTATCTTGTAGGAACATGAATTGTTGATATCATTGGACAAAGGCTAGAAGCAAGGATCAAACACTAGATAAGCTAAGTATCCCAATTAATATTTGTAGGTCCAAAATGGCCACATCCTTAGAAAGCATTGCAAATTTTATTCTAAGGTATGAAGTTCCGTTTCGCACACTTTTAGTGTATTTTGAAGCATATCCGCTACATTGGCTTCCTAATCCGCTCAACACAGCTCATTTTTACCTTGAGTGATTTCGCTGAGTTTACAACGTAAAATGGTGTGGATTGGCAACGGGTCCTGATTCCACAAATTTTTTTGGTAATGATGATGTCAGTGCAAAATAAAGTGTAGAATAGAGACTAAGAACAATTTATTGCATGATCCAAGTGGCTAAGTGTTGATAAGTTCAATTCTGCTAGTCAAGAGTATTTTGTTGTAGATTGGCAATGAAGAGGTAGAAGACACTATATAGAGTGTGAATTGGTGATAAAGTCAATTTTACACTATTAAAAGTATGGATTGGTGACAAGAAGATGTTTTACTCTACAACTGGAGAAGAATGGAGAAAAAATATGATTTACACTTGCCCAAGTATGGATTGGCGATTTCACATATTTACAAAGCAATGGTGACATCAACATGCTTTAAGGTGCAAATTTTGAGAGCTTTGAGCACAAAGAAGAATATAGGGAAGAGTAATGAGTGGATTTCATCCTGCTCACCTCTTAGTTCATTTTATGCCAGAATGCGATTCCACATGATCAAGGTTATAATGATGATGTTAACAACTTTAAAGTATAGAATGGCACCTGGTTTTTCCTCGCTAATTTGCAGAGTGTCTTGGAGGTTTTAATCACAATCATCCATGATGAAGATCAATGGTTGAGAGCTTTTTAACATGGATAAGGTATTTAAAAGTATTTTCTCACCAGACCAGAGTACAGTTAGTTGAAGGACAGGAAGATGAAGCATCGAGGGTTTCCAAGAACAAAAACTAGATGCAGTTGCAGATCTATAGCAAAGCCAAGCTTCCAAGAATGATACATGGATGAGATGCAATGTCCAACTGTTAGAACTCCAACTGCCACCAACAAAAAAGCAATTTGTAGAGGTATGCTACCATGGTGGATTTCTCATAGTAGATTTCATAGATCTCCATAGCCAGTAAGATGATGCCAGCTAAATCTCTACTGAGTTGTAAATATATAATATTTGTAAATAGAGGTTGAACCCTTATTTTTCTGGGTCGACTCTAGTGCATTTGCTTGACCTACTATAAATATTCTTGTGAGCTAATGGAAGGAGCATTACTATGACATTTTGACTTAAATTTGTCATATTCATCATCTTGTGCAAGAAGTTTGAAGTCTTGAACTGTATTTCTATTAATACTCAAATGGTTAGTTCATTCCAACTTTTGGATTACTAGTTGTAAGAGTAGTTGAAATCTGTTCTTGATTAGATATGTATTTTTAGGAAGTTTATTTCTATTAAATCTAACTATTGGTCTATTATGCTATTTGGATTATCAATATTAGATGTTGGAATTGCTTTTTGCAATATATCTCTATTTATGCTTTAATATGTGGAGGTTTCATTGATTTGGGTGATGCTATTTTGAGTGTTGGGACACTAGAAATAGCTTGTGGGAGAATTTTTCTATAGTTGCCTATGTTGTTAGCCTATCCAACCATTGTTTTCATAACATTTCTAACCTTAAATATTTTCTAACCCTTATCTCAAAACCCTATTTGAGATTTAATTGAGTCAACATATTTCTAAGTTGACAGGGAACCAACCTACTCTGGAGGTTGGATTGAAGTTGTCTTTGGTCCATACAATTCTTGAGTTTTGAGCTGCGACTATCAAGTGCATACCTAGATAGCAAATTGGAAGATAGATAGTTGCAGTGTCAAGTAAAACTTGATGTCAATTTGGTGCCCAACAATTTTTGGCATGCCCAGTGGGACAAGTTCACAAGGAACACAAAAATCCATCTTACGAGTTATTGTTTTATCTCTACCTAAAGGAATCAATATTTGGTGAATTATATTTACCTTGTTAAGCGGAGAATAGCAAATTCACCTGGTGACTCCCTGGTCTTTAAACTCATAAAAGAATTACCCTTGTAAACCAATGTCCTTTCATGTATACCAGGTCTTTCAAAATAAATAACCCTAACTCCTTTTTCTATTGCGACTTACCTTATAGAGGATATACTATTATAAGAAGTTTGAATCAAGATTTCCTCTCAGAAGAAGAGCTTCTTGAGGAAAACCCTGTAGCTAATTCAACAACTCCTACAATAGGACCTACACCTAGAAATATAGCTGGAAATACAGTAGCAAATCAAGGAAATGTACCCCCAAATAAGCCATTACAAAAATACCCTAGCTGGAATACAATTGGTCCCCTTAGATTAGCCCATATGAACACCATTCCCCAAGTTGTGTCCAAGGCTATTCCCACTTATGATGGATATATAAAGATAAAATATGAGCATTGCCAAGATATATTAAATCTGGTAGCGATCCACAACATAAAGAAGGATAATGTTATTGTAAGAATCCTAGACCTGTCCTTTAGAGGAAAGACTCTGCATTGGTTTAGGACTCTTGAAAATAACACCATCACTTCATGGAAAGCATTGGCTAAATATTTTGTGGAAGATTAATGAATATGCTGACCCTTTCTCCTTGCTTAATCAGTTTACATCCATGCAAAAATATTAGCAAGATATTGTATCATATTTTAATTTAAGGTTTAGCAGAACATGAAAAAAAATTCCCTCTGTAGCTAGACCAATTGCATGCCTTGCTTATATGTACTATATCAAAGCTCTTGGATCAGAGTTAGGCTTGCAAACCCAACAATATAGAGTGGAAACCTTCCTAAAAGTTTATAATGCAATAGTTCATGCTGAGAATATCCTAATTAATGTGGGGAGATTACCTCCCAAAGCTGTGCTACCTTATAATTCAAAATCCACTAATGGTCAAAGCCAAGTCACTACCTCACCTTATATGAATCCCCTTTCTTTATCATCCCAATATCCGTAAATGAATTTCATTCCTTAGCCAAACGCACCATCTACTATAGTTCCTTTCCCCCATTTCCTTCTCAGACCTCTTAGGAATTTTTTACCATTCTTGATATACAAAGTACTCTAAAAACCCTAGGTAACAAAATTAATTCAATGGAAAAAAGGGATCAGGAGAGATCTCAATAGAGTAGATTTCCATATGTAAACAAAGATCAGAGACATGGTTTTGGTAATAGTACTAGGGTCAGAGTAAACGTAACATATGAAGAGCCCGAGTGTTCTTAAAAAAAAATTTAGGTTAATGTCTGGTGTCTGGTGTGTAATGATCCTCATGATTCATAGTATTGTATCATGTACCAGCACCATGTTCATCAATCTATGGATCAAGTAAAAAGAAAACAAAAGGGAAGAGTAAATATGTTATGGAATCCTGACCAAATCATGGTTGGAAAAGAGGTGGATGATGATGGCCCAATCATTGTTATGACAAGGCCAGGAAAGAAAACCTTGTAGGTAGACCCCCAAAAGATGGGGTAGTTCCAGGTTCCTTCTCAGAAAAGGAATGACCCACTTTCCCAAAGTAGTGATACTTTTCCTATTCCCTAGGCTAAGGGGAAAGAGAAGAAAAATAGTTTCCCCAAGAGATTCGAGAAAGAAACTAAATGAGACCAAATAAAGTCTAAATATGAGGCTCAAGAGAGGCTTAGATTCCCTTCTATTACCAAAAGATAAAGAATAGAAGCCACTCATTAATATAAAAGGAAATATGGTGAGCCAGAAAGAAGGCTTGAGAGAACCACCTTACTAAGTCTAAATACAACATTACAGAAGAGATGAAAAGGATTCCATCAAAATCTAGTTTATATAATATCCTTTTCATTCCTAGCCATATTGACTAGCTTAAAGCTTCTCTCAACAAGTATCCACAGAATAGGTACGCCACCACAATCCTTAGTATACCATCAAAAAAGAAAGAAATATCCCCTGTTGTTTTAAAGAATGAACCCCATCCTTTCTATATCTCTTTAAGAATGGAAGGTTGAGTAGTCCAAAATTGTATGATAGATTCAGGAGCATCAACTACAGTAATGCCAAAAATAGTCTGTGAAGAAATGGGTATGGAGTATACTCGATCTTGCCCTGGAGTACTACAATTGGATGGAACACCTATAAAAAAAGTGGGAGTAATAAAGGATGTTCAAATGAGGTTACATAGAGCCCTTGATATTACAATGGTACAAGAAATAGTAGTGGTTGACCTGGAACCCTACTTTATATTATGCCTCTCAAGGGATTTCACTACAAAATTAGGTGGGTGCATGTACATGGATTATTCCAGCATGGTCATTCCCTTCAAGGGGAAGAGGATAAGGATAACACCTAAAAGAAATGTGGCATATTACATAGAAAAAATTGAAGAAGACATGTGCAACCTCACTCCTTTAGAAGAGTTTGAAATGGTGGACAAATTTGAAGAGCTAGAATTAGAAGATGAATTAGATTTTAGAGAGGATAACAGTTAGTTTGGGATAGGCATGGGCACATATAGTATTTTTGCATAATCAGAGAAGAAAATTCCTGCTATATCCAATCAATCTCTAAGAGATATAGAGGTATGGACTATGCACTTTGACAGTGCAAGATGTATAAATGGAGCTAGTGTTGGTGTGGTACTATAGTCCCAATCAAAAGGGACAAAGATTTTTACCTATAGATTAACATGGTCATGTACCAATAATACTATAGAGTATGATACTTTACACCTTGGACTGATGCAAGCATAAAACATGGGCATTAAGGTCCTAAACATATATGGCAACTCTAATTTAATCATCCATTAGGTAAGAGAAAAGTGCAGTAGTAGACACCATTACCTAAAAGCATATAGAAATAAGGTATGGGATCTGATGGAATCCTTTGATGCCCTAAATATAAACTTTAGACCCAGAGAAAATAATACTTTGGCAGACTCCTTAGAAGCAAGGGGAGCTAACTTCAACCTTTCTGTAGACATTGGAGTAAAGAAAGACAAGGGAATTAAAATGATTTTTAGGCTTGTAGTACCAGATAAGCAAATTTTTTGGTAGGTTTTTAAAAATGATGAATAGATTATTGACTTCTTGGTAAGAGAAGCCTGTCTCTCCACTGTCCAAGAAGAAAATTCATATGAAATTGATCAACAAGATGTTATTCAAATTAGGAATAATCACATACCTAGAGGGTTGGTCACTCTAGAGAGTCTATTTGAAAATGAATATAGGAGAAAGATCAGATCCATGGAAGTCAATGACACAATATATAAGGAAGTTGAAATTGAAAAGGTAAAGAGACTCAGGATTGGAATTTGATGTTCACTAAAAGAAGAAGAAGACATTAAATATTTATGTATAAAGTACCAAGACATTGTGGCTTGGTCATATGAAGACCTCAAGGTATATGACAAAAGGATTATCCAACACACTGTTGAGCTAGAGCTTGATGCAAAGCCTTTTAGATAAAAGCAAAGGCTTGTAAACCTAAGGATTGAAGCCATTATGAGAGAAGGGCTCTTAAATTTGTTAAAGGCTAAGATCACCTATCCAATAAAACATTCAATATGGGTAGCCAACTTGGTACCTATGAGAAAAAAGAATGGTGATATTCACCTATGTGTGGATTTTAGAAATCTTAATCAAGTATCATTAAAGGATCACTACCCCATTCCATAGATTGATCAAATATTATAGATAATGGCAAGGGAAAAAAGGTTCTTGTTGTTGGATGGCTTCTTTGGATATAACCAAATTTAGGTGAAGGATGAAGATCAGTATAAAACAACATTCACCACAAAATGAGACACATTTACCTACTAGAGAATACCTTTTGGGTTGTCCAATGCAGGAGCCACATTTTAGAGAGCCATGGACTATGCCTTTGGGGAACTTATTAATAAGGTCATTATGATCTATTTGGATGACATGATAATGTTCTCCCATAATAAGCGTAACCACTTAGCACACCTTGAGCAAGTTTTTTAGAAGTTCAAAGAATTTGGCATCACATTTCTTTGTAGTCCATGAGGGAATATTGCTAGGTCATGTGGTTTCAAAAGAAGGTATGGCCATATATCTAGACAGAGTCAAATCCATTCTTACTCTCCCATTACCTATAAACAAGAAAGCCTTGCAATTTTTTTTGGGGTAAATAAACTTTGTCAGGAAATTCATTTGACTTTGCACAAAAGGTGAGGCCCATATCTAAGCTTCTTAGGAAAAATATCGAGTTCAAATGGACTAAAGTTAGGAAATAAGCCTTTGATATAATCAAGAAGTCCATTGCAACAACCCCAGTACTAGTAAATCCAGATTTTAGTAAGGATTTTATCCTCTATGCTTATGGAGCTAAAGAGAGTTATGCCTTAGTGCTCACTCAAAAGGATGATCAAGGTGAGGAGAATCCCATATTCTTTTGGAGCCAGAGCCTCCATGATTACTAGGTTAAGTATAATTTTATTGAGAAACAAGTATTTGCTGTGATGAAGTAATTAAAGAAGTTTAGGCAGTATTTGATTCAAATTAAGACCCTAGTATATGTTGTTCATCCATATGTAAGAAGCTTTATTCTACAAGGTGAACTGGGAGATAAGAGAGTTGGTTGGATCACCAAGATCCAGGAATATGAGGTAGAGATACACCCCACCAAGTTGGTAAGAGGTAGGGTCTTATGCCAAGGTTTAATAAAGGGAGTAGCATCGACTGAAGTAACAGTTTATTAGATAACAAAAGATGATCAAATTGAAGGAATACAACCAAAGGACTCCGACTAGTTAGACCAGATGATCAATTACTTCCAAACTGGAGTATGCCCTCCTAAGATTAATGCTTCACAAAAAATAAGATATATACTTCAATATTTAAAGTATATCTTACTACCATAGGGGCTATACAAAAGGAACCTAGATGGAGTGTCCTTAAGTGCTTGAAATAGGATCAACAACAAAAGGTCATTGAAGAGTTCCATGGAGGGCCATATGGAGGATATTTCTTAGGTAGAGTTATAGCTTTGAAGATCATAAGAGTAGGCTATTACTAGCCTACTATATTTGATAACACCTTAAAAGTAACTAGAGCCTACAGTAAATACTATCAGCATGTAGGGAGGACAAGAAATGCTTCATTTCCCCTCAAGCCAATACAAATTGAAGAGCCCTTCCAAAAATGGGGGTTGGAATTTATAGGGATAATAAATCCTCATTCTTCAATAGAGCACAAGTATATTCTAACTGCCACAGATTACCTCACCAGATGGGTAGAAGCTATCCCTACCAAGAAATAAAATTAGGAAGTTGTGATCAATTTTATGGAAAGTTTGATTTCAAGGTTTGGAATTCTGAAAGCCTTGGTAAGTGAGATGGGCCAGCCTTTATAGGACCCAAATATATTGAGTTTGCTAGCAAGTATGGCATAACAATTAAGAATAATTCAAATTATTACCCTCAAGGAAATGGACTTATAGAGTCTACCAACAAAAATATGTTAAGGATTTTGAGGATATCATTAGATGACAATAAGAGAAGTTGGCACCTAACACTAGAGTAAGCTTTGTGGGTAGACAGGATTACTATCAAGAAGTACATTAATACTTCCCCCTATGCTTTAGTATATGGCAAAGAGGCAGTGTTACCTATCCATTTGGAAATTCCAGCACTCAAATTGATAAATATAGAAGAAGAATTGGAGGAAAATCTAGTGGAAACAAGACTAACACACCTACTACAGTTGGAAGAAAAGAGAGCTTAGGCCTATGAGAACTTACAAAAACATTCTATAGACATCAAGGCATGGTTCGATAAAAAGATAAGGATAAAAAAATTCTAGGTTGGAGATTCAGTTCTCAGGTGGAATGTTGAAAGAGCAAAGCCAGGTCACCATCAAAATTTTGACTCCTTCTAGGATTGCCCTTTCAAGATAGTAGAGGTCAAAGATACCAATGTTTTCCAACTCAAATATATAGAGGGAAACATACAACCAATTTTTTTTAATGGTTTTCATCTTATACTCTACTATTAATTGAAATATAAGCTCATCATAATATATGTATATACATTGTATCATATTTCCTTTCTACACTTTGTATCAAGTTTTGTTCTAACAACATGTTATTAAAAAAAAAAAAAAAATTTGCAAAAATGTCTAAGTGTTCCCACAGGATGCAACAGTTCCTATTCCACACTCAAATACACTAAGTGTGAAGCAGAATATCATTAAGCTCCAATATACACCTAAATAAACTACATTGGTAGCGAAATGTAACATGCACTATTTTATGCACTCGAATGAACCACAATGCTAGCTGAATGATGAGCGGGTTCCAATCCACCAGGTTTTGAGACATGATACGTTGAATGAGGAAGGCCCTAATCTATCAAAATTTAGAGTTATTTTATACGAAATAAAAGGAGTTGGTAATCCACCATTTTAAAGCTTATTTTTGAGTGGGTAGTAATTCCTCATCACATTACTTGAAAAAAGGTAAAATATCCACAATAAATGTTGATTTTCCTACACTCGAAAGAGAAAGGACAAAGTGACACTAAAAGGGTGGAAGCACGTTTGAATTTTGACCAATCAAAAGTTGGAACATCACCTCTGAACTGCCAAAAGAGATAGAGTTCTAGTTGACAAGCGTTCCAATGGGCAAGTCGCATAGTAGCTGCATTAATGGTGGAAGATATACATGCAGTAGTAATTAAAAGAGCAAAGCATAGAATTTTGTCCATTTGACAAGAGCAGCATTCACTGAGTGGGGAAGAGATAAACAAAAGCAAAAGTATTAACTGTAAATTCTATAGAGAAAATCTAAGTTGTTGTTGATGAAGATGGATTCTGAAGATTCGTAAGAAGCTAGAACATTAGAGATAAGTACAATGAGCCATTATATCAACAAGGCAGAATCTATAGTGGATACCGACCTTGTCCTTACAAAGAGATCGAAGGAGAAACATTAACAATAGCTACAAGGTAGGAGCAACCCTATCGATTGAAGGTAGATGTGTTGTGCTCTTATTCTTATCTTTTTACATTTGTGATTCTATCCATCCTTGATCTAAATTAATAGTGGCCATCATTAAGTTTTATGATTCAATGGCAAAAGCAGTAAAGACTGCTAAAGGTAAAACCTTGTTTAGCATCACTACTACAAACTCTCATAAGATTTTTGCCATAGAAGCATAAACACCTATAAAATTAAAGGAGTACAACTACCTATGCTGGGTAATATTCCCTAGAGAAGAGAGCCAATGATGGTGAATATTTAAAAAAGTGGGTATATAAGAAACTCAAGGACACTAGGCCTAGAAATGGATTACCTTAGTTCCCAATTTTTGTTGAACATTTTGAACACCCACAACTTTACTCTATGTTAGCCTGTATGGATGGTTTAGATTCTGATAAAATGGTGCAGGGTTGGAAAATAGCTATTGCATATTGTGTTTCCAATGAAAGGATGTACGAGAAATGTGTAGAGAAGAAGGGTATTAGGGTTATCTATTTCAATTGGCCAACTTTCCTTACCCAAAGAATACATGAGCAGTTAGTAACATTAAAATGTGACATGTCACAAAATCGCGACACTTTTCCAACTTACTTTCTCTCTCCTATTTTAGTCGTGAAAATGTGACATGTCGCGAAATCGCGACACTTTTCCAACTTACTTTCTCTCTCCTATTTTAGTCACGAAAATGCGACATGTCGTGAAATCGCGACATTTTTCTTACTTGTTCTCTTTCTTCGAACTTGTCACGAAATCGTGACACTTTTTCCTACTTTCTCTTTCTCTTCCAACATGTCGCAAAATCGCGACAATTTTTCCACTTGCCTTTTTCTCTTCCAACATGTCACAAAAACGCGATAGTTTTTCCTACTTTTTATCTCTCTTCCAACATGTCACGAAATCGTGAAAAATTTTCCACTTGCCTTTTTCTATTTCAACATGTCGTGAAATCGTGATAGTTTTTCTTGCTTTTTCTCTCTCTTCCAACATGTCGCAAAATCGTGATAGTTTTTCCTATTTTTTCTCTCTTCCAACATGTCACGAAATCGCGATAGTTTTTCTTGCTTTTTCTCTCTCTTCCAACATGTCTCAAAATCGTGACAGTTTTTCTTTCCTGTTGTATATGTCACGATATCGCGACACTTTTCTTACTTGTCTTTTTTCTTTGATCTTTTGCATATGGGCCACTTCGGTCTTCTTGAAAATCACTGTACATACTCTGAATAACCTTTGAACTCCTGTCTTCTGCATATGAATAGCTTTTGAACTTCCCGTCCACTTGCATCAACAAATCTATCTGACTGTGTTGACAAAAATGACAATACTTGTTGCTGCACCTTGCTCAACAATCTCCCCCTTTGGAATTTTTTGCAACACATGTGCAATTTCCTATAACTCTTCTCCCCCTTTGACAATAATACCAAAGGGCTCACCGCAAACTCCCCCGAGTCCATGCACAACATCCTCAGGCAAAATTTATTACACTTAGCAAAAATCATGAACATGAGCAAAAAGATAATCAAATACTTAAATGCTCCCCCTGAGAATGTGATCCCTATAGCTAGTCAATTATTGGGAAGTGTGACCACTCCCAATTTATTGCAAAGGTACTCAAAAACTTCCTTAGGCAATGGTTTTGTGAAGATATTTGCTACTTGCTCTGTAGTTGGAACAAAATCCAACTTAACCTCACCTTCCACAAATTTCTCCTTCAAAAAGTGATACCTGATAGCAATGTGTTTTGTGCGTGAATGCATAACCGGATTCCTAGAGATGTTAATGGCACTAGTGTTATCACACTTAACTAATATTGGCTCACTGAAGCTAATACCAAGATCTTTCAGGGTTTGTTTCATCCACAATACCTGCGTACAACATGTTGTCGATACAATATATTCTTCCTCTGTTGTTGATAAAGAAATTGACTCTTGTTTCTTACTATGCCACGTGACCAATCTGTATCCAAGATAGAATGCACCTCCACTGGTACTATTTCTGTCATCGACACATCCTGCCCAATATGCATTTGAATATGAAATAAGGGTGAAGTCTTTACCTTTCGAATACCATAACCCATACTCCATAGTACCCTTGAGATACCAAATAATCCTATTCACTGCTGTCACATGAGTCTCCTTGGGATTAGCTTGAAATTGTGCTACCATGCATACTGCCTACAAAATATACTGGTCGCAGTAGTCATCGAGTACGAGTAAGCTCCTAATCATAGATCTGTACATGGTTTGATCAACAGGTGTATATTTGTCATCCTTTCTCAACTTGCAACCTGTCGTCATGGGAGTGCTAACTGGCTTACAATCCTCCATTGTGAACTTTTTTAACATCTCTTTCACATATTTAACTTGAGAAATAAATATGCCCTTCTTATTTTGATTAACTTGCAACCCAAGGAAATACGAAAGTTCACCAATCATTGACATTTTAAATTTTTTATGCATCTTATTTTCTAAACCTTTACACGACTCATATTTGCTGCTGCCAAATATGATATCATCTACATATAAAACAAGAACAATAAGATGCTCATTTTCTATTTTGACATACAAATTACTATCCACCATACCTTTCTTAAACCCTTGTTGAGTGAGATAGTTGTCTAGCCTTGCATACCATGCTTGGGGTGCCTGTTTTAAGCCATATAATGCTTTCTTCAACTTGCAAACCAAGTTGGGATCATCACCAAGTTGGAAACCATCTGGTTGCTCAATATAAACCTCTTTTTCAAGTTTCCCATTCAAAAACGCTAATTTCACATCCATTTGATAAACTTTGAAATTCTTGTAGACTGCTAAAGCTAGAAACATTCTAATTTCCTCTAGTCTGGCTACTGGTGCAAAAGTTTCCTCAAATTCAATGCCTTCAACTTGTGCATAACCCTTACATACCAATATTACTTTATTTCTGAGTACCTATCTGTATTCATTCAATTTGTTTCGAAAAATCCATTTAGTTTCAATTATATTTTTATTTGCAGGTATAGGTACTAACTCCCAAGTTTCATTTTTCTTGATCTGATCTAATTCTTCATTTATTGCCTTCATCCAAATTTCATCTTTGCTTGCGTCAGCAATATTTTTGGGCTCAATGCTAGATAATAGAGAGTAGTTACTTACTACTCTTCTTCTTGTCTGAAAACCAACTTTGGGGTCTCCAATTATTTGCTCTCTAGGATGATTTTTCTGCCAGCTATCTGTTTTGAATTTCTTATTTTCTTCCACTTCTGAATCACAACTTAAATCATATGAGTCAATTTTTTGTATCTTTTCCATTTCGTTTTCCTCATATCCTTCAATAACCTCTTCATAAATTAGGTAGTTCTTTTCATAGCTAATTACTCGTTCTCTACCTTCATCAAATTTAACATCGGCAGTGTCCACAATTTTCTTTAGCCTCTTGTTGTAGCATTTGTAAGCTTTGCTTTTTGATGAATAACCAACAAAAATACCTTCATCCGCTCTATCTTCAAACTTACCAAGATTATCTTCAGTTCTTTTGATGTAGCACTTGCTGCCAAAAACTTTGAGGTATTTTGCTATTGCCCTTTTACCGAACCACAAATCATAAGGAGTTTTGCTTTCATGTGTTTTCAACATGTATCTATTTTGGATATACACCGCAGTATGGACTGCTTCTTTCTAAAATCTGTCAGCTACTCTACTTTCAACCAACATAGTCTGTGCCATTTCTTGCACTATCCTGTTCTTTCTTTCTACCACTCCATTCTGCTGAGATGTCCTGGCTGTTGAAAACTGTCTCCTAATATCGTATTTTTCACAATACTCTGTAAACTCCTCTGAAATGAATTCTTCTCCTCTATCTGATCTTAAACATTTGATCATCTTTCGTGTTTCATTCTCAACATGGTTTTTGAAAATCTTGAACATTTTAAAAGATTCTAATTTATGCTTCAAGAAAAATATCCATGTCATTCTGGAATAGTCATCAATGCACAACATAAAATATTTGTCACCATTTATGCTTTGTGTTCTCATGGGTCCACATAAATCAGTGTGTATTAGTTCCAAAGGTTTGCTTGTGTAGTACTCTTTTGTTTTGAATGTGACTCTAGTTTGCTTTCCCTTTTGGCATGAAGCACAAATGCTATTTGCAGGTTTGCTAATGGTGGGAATATCTCTCACTGCCATTTTTGAGTTGATTTTTTCTAGATTATCAAAATTGATATGACCGAGTTGTAAGTCTAAGTTTCAATTAACCTTAGATTAGTTAGGCCAAAGGTAAAACAAATAACACGAATAATTAAAGCGAAAAATATATTCAATTAACCAGCTAAAACATACATTAACTTAAACCTTATATAGGCTTAGAACAGGTGCTAAAGTAGGGAAGGGAATGTGGAGGAAGATCGGGGAGTTTAGAGAGAACGGAGGAGTAGGATGTGGAGTGGAAGGTGGCAGCGAGTGTGGGGAGAGGAAGGGAGTGGAGTGATAATGGAAAATGGACGGCAAGAAAGGAGGAATCTGAGTGGAGGGATAAGGAGAAAATGAAGGAAAGGGAGAAGGACTATCATGCCAACCATCCAAGCAAGATTAGCCGACAAAATGTGAGTGTGTTCACACTGGGCTTAGAAAAACTAGTTTTTTTTAAGCCTGTTTTAAGCTAAGTCTTGTTCATACTTGCAACATTCTCCCCCTTAAAGTTGAGAGAACTGACTATACAGTCTCATAGATTTACAAATTGAGCTTTAGCCAGTGCCTTGGTGAAGATGTCAGCGACATTCTCCAAAGTGTGGCAATAGTGAAGCTCAACAATATCAATTTCCACCATATCTCGGATGAAGTGGTACTTCATATCAAAATGCTTGGATCTACTATGGTGGACAGGATTGTATGCCAACTGAATGGCATTAATTTTGTCATAGAATATTTGAGTTGGACCACTTTTCTACTCTCCAATATCTTCTAATACCTTTCAGAGCCATAGAGCTTGAATACTAGCATGAGTCATCGCTATATACTCAGCTTCGGTTGAAGATAGTGCTACTACTGTCTACTTCTTGGAACTCCAAGTTATTAGGCCTGAACCAAGACTAAAATAGTTACCCGATGTGGATTTTCTATCATCAATATTGCTGCCCCAATCACTATCACTAAAGCCTTCAAGCTTGATAGTATCACATTTGTAGTACTAGATTCCAAAATCCAATGTACCCTTCACATATCTCAAAATCCTTTTAGCTGCCTACAAATGCAGTTCAGATGGATTAGACATAAATCTAGAAATAAGAGATACAACATACTGAATGTCTGGTTTGGTGTTGACGAGAAACATCAAACTCCCAACAATGCTTCTGAAAATGGTCACATCAACTTTCGATGCTTCATAATCCTTGCTTAATTGGATCTCATGTCCAATTGGAGTTGCAACTGATTTGCATTGCTCCATAGCAAACTTGTGAATCATATCTCGAGCATACTTAAGTTGACAGATGAAGATCCCTGAATCTATTTGATGTACTTCCATTCCAAGAAAGTATTTCATCAAGCCAAGATCCTTCATCTCAAATTCCTGCATCATGGAGTGCTTGAACTCCATGTTAACTTTTTCATTACTACCCATAAAAAAGAGATCATCCACATACAAACAAACTATGAGGATGTCATTTCCTTGATTTAGGTAGTAGAGCGTGGGTTAATTTTTGCTTCTGATGAACCCATAATCTTTAAAGTACCCATCAATGCATGAGTACCAAGCTATTAGTGCCTGCTTGAGGCCATAAAGAGCCTTCTTCAGTTTGTAAATAATATGTTCCTTGTCTTTCTCTTCAAATCCCTGTGGTTGCTCAATATACACTTCTTCTGTCAAGTAACCATTTAGAAATGCACTCTTTACATCCATGTGTTGGACTGTCCATCCCTTGTGTGCAGCTAAGGAAAGAACTATTCTGATAGTCTCCTATCTGGCTACAGGAGCAAAAGTCTCTTCATAATCAATTCCATATTTTTGAGTAAATCCCTTTGCAACTAATCTCACCTTGTGCATCTTAATGCTACCATCAGCATTAAAGTTGGTCTTATAGACCCACTTACATCCAACACATTTATTTCCTTTAGGAAGCTTCACCAACTCCCAAGTGTCGTTGTTTTTTATAGAGGTGATCTCCTCTTTCATGGCATCTTGCCAAATATTTTGAGTACAAGCCTTCTCATAACTAGAAGGTTCAAGCTATGCATTAGTTAACAAAGCATAGTTGACTAAATCTCCCCTAGGTTCCTACTGGGAAACATCATCACCATACAGGTGCATATTTTCTAATCTTTGTAGAACAGAATTCATTTCACTAGCTTGACTGCTAGTGTATCTTTTTGAAAATTTCTTATCCAACATCTGATATGATGGATGATTCTATAGAATTCTCTTACCTCTGGATGGAGAATCGATGTCCATTGGTGAGGAACTTACTGATCTCTGTAGAGAAGGACTTGGTGAAGAAGTTGAATCGAAAGATGAACCTGGATCTCTGGGAGGAGACTGCTTACTTTTCTATGGTGTCTGTTGTTGCACCTGCTGAGAACCTACATCACTAGATTCATCATCACTAAAAATCTGAGGCTTACCCCATTCTCTCCCTTCATCAAAAATCACATCCCTGGAAAGCACAAACTTTCTTGTCCTGGGATTGTAGAGTCTGTAAGCTTTTGTATTCTCACAATATCCTACAAAGATGCATGCCCGACTCTTTGGATCGAGCTTCTTTCTAAACTCATCAGGAATGTGAGAATATGCCAGCGAGCCAAACACTCTAAAATACTTAATATTTGACTTTTTACCATACCAAGCTTGGTAAGGTGTCTGTCCTTCCAAACTTGAAGTAGGACTTCTATTCAAGATATGTACGTTGGTCCTAGTTGCATCTGCCCAATATGAATTAGTCAAATGCTTCATCTGAAGCATAGACCTTGCCATCTCCAAAATGGTGTGATTCTTCCTCTCTGTGACACCAATCTGTTGTGGAGTGTAGGCAGCTGTGAACTGCCTCTTAATGTCATGTTGCTTACAGAAATTCAAGAACTCATTAGAGGAGTATTCTCCTCCTCTATCTGATCTAAGACATTGTACAAAATATCTACTCTCACTTTCAACTCTTGTTTTGAAATCGACAAAGCATTCAAATGCTTCATCCTTATATTTCAAAAAATATATCTAGCACATTCTAGTAAAATCATCAATGAAGAGTAGGAAGTAAGAGTTGTTACCAAGACTCTTGGTCTGCATCGGACCACAGATGTCTGTATGCACTAGCTGAGTGGAGGGATAAGGAGAAAATGGATGGCAAGAAAGGAGTTCCACCTCTCTGATTATTTCTGCCTCTACCTCAATTCTGTCCTCTACCATGGCCTCTACCTCTACCTTCTTGTGAAGCAAAGGCTTTATCATCTCCTCCGTAACTTGTGGAAGGAGTTTGTTGTAACCTCTCTTCATGTGAGAGAAGTGAGCCAATTAGGGATTCAAAAGACAAAGAAGTTAGTTCTTTGGATTCTTCTATAATGATGGCTACTGAATTCCACTTAGGAAGAAGTGTCTTCAACACTTTCTTCACTATAACTTCAGGCTTTACATCTTCTCCTAAAGCGACCATCTTATCTACTACGGCTTTCACACACACGCAGTAATCACCAACCTTTTCACTCTCTTGCATTTTAAGAGTCTCAAATTCTCGTTTCAAGGTTTGTAGTTTAACTTGTTTGACTTGGTCACTACCCCTATAACTTTATTTTAAAGCATTCCAAGCAGATTCAACAGTTATAAAAGAAGCTATTCTAGGGAGAATACTTCTATCAAGGGTAGCTTGGATATGATAAAGGGCGGAAGAATTATTCTTCTGTGCTTCCTTTCTAGCCCTTTTATCAGCCACATTCAAAGCTGCCCATTCAGTAGCAGTAGGTTCAGTATATCCCTCTTCAATCACATCTCAAAGACCTTTGCCTATCAAAAGAGTTTTCATTTTAATTGACCAATACTCGTAATCACCACCATTGAACTCAGGGATTGGTAGACTAGTATTGGAAGCCATATTAGAAAGCAAACTTTTATTGCAACTTCAAACAAGTAGTACAAAGAAGTACAAAATAGATCTCTGATTTACTGATTTAAATCAAATCTAGGTTTCTTAATATGCTCATTGATTTGGTGGTCTTCTTCTCGAGGATCACCCAAAACTGGAAAGGTGAAATTGTTTGCTTCGTTGTCACTAATTATAATGACTTTAGTTGCTGCTACTGGTTCATAACTTCTTTTAAGAACATTTCATTCTTTAGTTGCAAGTTTCACCTCCACTGGTTCTGCTTCTTCTTCTTCTTCTTCTTCTTCTACTTCTTCTGGTTCTGAATCAGGAGAGCATGGTGTATAGCTCTCACTTGTTTCTACTTCAGGCACTGTAGGTGTATAACTGTCACTTGATTGTCCTTCAGGTACTATTTCAACCGTCTCAAATTCAACTATCCTTTGCCCAAAGATATTATCTTCAAAATCTGCCTTGTAGCCAGAATATGGTTTCCTCAAATGAGCAATCACTTGATTCTCTAATTGGCAAAACATTGTATGAAGTCCATACCACTGAACTCTCCCGTCAAAGGAATCAGGAGTCTCTCTTCTCAAAAGAGAGAGTAATGCATTATAGCATCCAGTTGACTGGATCATCTACCCAGAATTACACCGTATGAACTGGGTTACAACTTAGTATGATGCCAAAAATAAACTTTTTATATCAAAAAAAACTTTGCACCCTTTTAATTTTTTTTTTAAATTTCAAAAAAAATTGTTTTAATAAAGAAAAAAAAAATAACAATTTCCTATATATATTTTTAATTATTATTTTTAAATGAAATGGATATTTAAAAAAAACAATAATTAAAAAACACATATAGAAATTATATATTTTTTAAAAACATTTAAAAAAATAATAATAATAAAAAAAATTAATTAAAAAAGTTAACCTTTTTTTAAAACCCCCCCGCCAGGATTCGAACCAGTAACCTCTGCTGTCTACTTGACAGACTTAGCCGCTACACCACGCGGCTACGAATGCAAGCAAGGGAAAAAAAAATAGTATTAACCTTCCTTAAATCGCGAAGTCAAAAAAAAATAAGAAATTTTACCCCGACGGGATTCGACCCCGGGTCTCTGCTCTGCAAGGCGGGGACTTTCACCGCTAGGCCACGCTAGTCGGATGAGATAGGAGAGGAAGGAGGTTCTTCTTATAATGGTGGGGAAATAATTTTTTTTTTATTATTTTTTTTTAGTCCCACATGCAACGGGCAAAGAAATTTTAAGGCTTTATCAAAGCCTGTAAATCGACTTAGGTCGATTGCCTTTGGGCAATCGATCCACCAACATTTTGCCCATCAGATGACCAATCAAATGCTGCCACGTGGCACACCAAAGCCTTCGACCATGTCAGTCACCACGTCAACATGCGTCCACATCAGCCAGCCATGTCAGCACACCTCCACATCAACCTCATCCACATCAGCCAGCCACGTCAGCCTCGATCCACGTGCTATCAGCTCCATCGCCATGTCAGCATCCAGTTAGCTCCTGGTTAGCCTCAATCCACATGCTACCAGCTCCATCGCCACATCTGCCTACTGTCAGCCCTATCACCACATTAGCCTATTATCAGCGTCGCTAGTTTGCTCCTCGAGATCCGTGCAACAGTCGCTCCTCAAGATCTGTGCCCCCTCGCTCTGATACCAGTGTAAGTCTAAGTTTCATTTAACCTTAGATTAGTTAGGCCAAAGGTAAAACAAATAACACGAATCAATTAACTAGCTAAAACATACATTAAATTAAACCTTATATAGGCTTAGAACAGGCGCTAAATTAGGGAAGGGAAGGTGGAGGAAGATTGGGGAGTTTAGAGAGAACGGAGGAGTAGGAGGTGGAGTGGAAGGTGGTAGCGAGTGTGGGGAGAGGAATGGAGTGGAGTGATAAGGGAAAATGGATAGCAAGAAAGGAGGAAGCTGAGTGGAGGGATAAGGAGAAAATGAAGGAAAGGGATAAGGAATATCATGCCGACCATCCAAGCAAGATTAGCTGACAAAAGGTGAGTGTGTTCACACTGGGCTTAGAAAAACTAGTTTTTTCTAAGCCTATTTTAAGCTAAGTCCTGTTCACACTTGCAACATGAGTCTCTTGTGCCACAACCAATTTTCTTCTTACTGTCCAATAAAACAAGCTCCTTCTAAAGTCTCTAAGAGCGTGTACAGGTTTCCAGATGTCCTTGATCCAGTTGCTATCAATTTTCCACTATTTTTCCGACTTCACACCCTGCTTTTTAAAAACTACTTCATGACCCTTATCACAAATCTGAATTATGCTCAACAAGTTATGTTTCAAACCATCCACAAACAAGACTTATTCTAACTTAATTTTTTTGTCACTAATTTTAACTAAACCTTTGCCAACTATCTTAGCTCCATCATTATTTCCAAACTTTACTGAACCACCTTCATATTTCTGTAACTTCTCAAATTTTTGTTTGTCACCTATCATATGACTAGAGCATCCACTATCAAGTATCCATGGTACATATTTATTCTGTGCTTTAAATGTTGTTTGTACGATTAAGGATTCCTTTTCTTCCTTAAGTCACTCTTTTTTTTTCCACTCTGTTTTGATAGTAGTTTTGAGCTCTTGTTTTGCCTTTCCCTTATCAATAGCTTGTGTATGTTTTTCGAGAAGTTTTCTATTTTTTTTCATCCTATTTGGTTGGAATTTTCTTCCCTGAAACTGATTTGATGCAAATGTACTTCTATAGTTTCTTGCAATGTGCCCAAAATTATGATAGTTATAACATTCTACTGTATAATTCATCAAAGGAGAAAAAACATTTCTACTGGTGAAATTCCTTGGTCTTACATTATATTTGTAGTCTGAGATTTTATGTCCATAGCCATTGCATTTAAAAAAGAAACCAGAAAAGGGATAATTGAACCTGGGTGATGGTCTTTGCCATGTTGCCATAGGATCCATAGGTCTTCTTCTTCTTTGATGTGTGACATTGGTGAATCCATCATTGTCAATTCTCCTTTCGTGCCTGGCATTATTGCTTTCTTTTGCATGAGACATTTTTCCTTGATCAACCTGTTTCTTATCTTCATTCTTTATGGATTCTATATTTTTGGCCTTTGATCCATTTGATGGTTCTCCTTCGACGAAACCCAGACCAAATTTGATGTCTGCAGGCCTTTGGTCATTTATAATCTTATCTAGCTTCACAAAACTTTCTTTGTGTTTGTGATAGCAACTAATTTTGTGATTCATCTCTTCTATCTGTGTCTGTAAAACAACATTCTCTTCTTCTAGTTTGCAGCAATAATATATTTTCATGGTAATTTGTACTTTGAGATCTTTAGATATTTTCTTGTATTCTTCTGTCTGTACTTTTAGACTGGTTATGATTTCGTTTGCATCCTCAAGATTTTTTAAATTTTTCTTATTATTTTTTCTCTCTATTTTCAACTCTTCAAGTGTAGAGATCAACTCACCTTCTAGATCTACTTTAGCCTCAGGGTTTTCATCATACTTTAGAGTTCACTCCTTCTTCCTTTTTTGATTTTACTTCTTCAAATGCTATGAAGAGAGATTCACCTGTTTCCTCTTCAGAATCCTCACCGGAGCTGTCTTCTGATGAACTGGCATTCCTGGAGATAAAACTTTTCTTCTTGAAGTTGCCTTTTCTGAAATTCATTTTCTTCTTCCAGTCACTTCTTTCTTGGTGCGATCCTTCATCATTTTTGTTCTTCTCATTAAGTGGACATTTAGACGCAAAATGCCCAATGCCTCCATAGTTGAAACATTTAAATGGTATCTTTCCTCTGTATTTTCCTTTTCCCTTTTTTAGTTTTCTAACAAAGTTTGCTTCCATTTCATATGATGTCTCTTCTTCCTTGGACTCTTGTTTTGCGTTTTTATTTTTAAGGGCTTTAAAAGCCACTTCTCTGTTTGTGGGTTTAGATCTTCCTATCCTCATCTCATATGCAATCAAAGAACCATACATATCGTATATAATAAAATAATTTAGATTTTTAGCTTCTTCTATCGCTGAGACTTTAGAATCAAACCTTTGAGGAAGAGATCTTAATACCTTTTTCACGACAGCAGAGTCTTCGATATCCTCATCGAGTCCTCTGATCGCATTAATGATTCCATTAACTCTCAGCATATATGCCTTAATGTTTTCATTGTCATTCATATTTAATGCTTCGAACTGAGCTTGATGTGTCTGTAACTTGGCCTCCTTGATCTTATCATCTCCTTCATAAATACTCCTCAATTTGTCCCATATTTCTTTTGTCGTTCTATAGCTCATGATCTTTACTAGTTCACTATCTACTAATCTGCACATGATAGCATTCTTTGCTTTTGAGTTATTTTCAAATAGTTTCTTTTCGTCAGCCTCTTTTGGAGGAGTGATGGGTATTGTGTATCCACTAACTACTGAATCCTAGATGTCGTATCCCAAAGCATAGAGATATGTCTGCATCTTGATTCTCCAGAACATGTAATTAGATCCATCAAACAATGGTGCTTTGTTTGATGAGAAGCCTTCACCACCTGCCATTGTGTTACTTCCAAAATCACCCTAGCCAATTAAGCTTGTACAAAAACTCAGCTCTGATATCAATTGTTAGTTTTACAATGACACTGAGAGGGGGGGTGAATCAGTGTAGCTCTTTAAACTTGAATTTATAGCTCTTAATACCGTAAAAATTAAAACTTATTACTAGATACAGTAAGAATAATAAAAGAACATCACACAACATGAGATTTAATGATGTTCACCAATGTGGCTACTCCTCAAAAATTGATTGCTTGGACTACCATCCAAATCCAGCCTTTGTAAAGCACCAACTTTACAATCAATTTACCAACACCCATTGGAAGGAGCACCAACCCCTGATTTATCTGCACTAACAAAAAGGAGCACCAACCCCTGATTTACCAGCACCAACTAGAAGGAGCACCAACCCCTGATTTATCTTTGCTTTTGCAAGACCCTGACTGGTCTTCTTCACCTTTGCATTCTTTGCGCACTTTGCTCTCTCTACGTAATCACTTCGCACACTCTACTTCATTACAGTCAAACTTCACGATCGTCTTCTCCCTTTGCGCACTCTGCTCTCTTTGCAAATTTTGCATTTAGCATGATTCGACACGACTTGCTCTCTGCGCACAATGATCGTATTTCACACACCTTCGACACTCTACAATTCTCCAAACAACCCTCCTTTTATAACAATATTTTTTATGATGAAAACCCTAATCTTAGTCGGTTGTAAATCCTAATCTTAGTCAATTTTCATAACAACTGTAAACCCTAATTTTAGTTGATTGTCATTGGTATTCATCGGCTTCAACTCAAGAAGATGTTCGGTTTATCCATCGCTTGATGATTTCATTCTGGACAGACCCTGTAACCGCCATACTGACTTTTGATCACTCTTCATATTTCAACAGTATGAAATCACTCTGTAACTGCCCCTGTAAATGCCGTAGTGATGTTGATCCAATGTCATACTTCTCATTTTAGTTGGGTTCTCCTTCTTGACTTGCGCATTTACGACTTGTCATGAAATCGCAACATTTTTGCCTCTGTAGCTTCTTTTGTTGCTATTGCCACGAAAATACATGTCACGATATCACGACACTTTTGCCTTCGTACGCTTTCTCTATTCTTTTGTCTCGATATCGAGACATTTCTACCTCTACAGAATTCATCTTTTCTTTTGTCATGATATCGTGACATTTTTTCCTTCGTATACTTTGTCTTTGCTTTTGTCGCAATATCGTGACACTTATGCTTCCATAGACTTCGACTTTGCTTTTATCATGATATCGCGACACTTCTGCCTTCGTAGTCTTCAACTTAGCTTTTATCGCGAAATTGTGACACTTTTACTTTCGTACTTAGCTTCTCTACTTTTGTCGCAAAATCGTGACAGTTCTGCTTCCGTACGCTTCCTCTCTGCTTTTGTCGCAAAATCGTGACAGTTCTGCTTCCGTACGCTTCCTCTCTTTCTTTTGTCGCAAAAATGCGACATGTCGCAATATCGCGACACTTTTCAAACTTACTTTCTCTCTCCTATTTTAGTCACAAAAATGCGACATGTCATTAAATCGTGACACTTTTCCAACTTAATTTCTCACTCCTATTTTAGTCGTGAAAATGTGAGATGTCACGAAATCATGACACTTTTCCAACTTACTTTCTCTCTCCTATTTTAGTCGCGAAAATATGTCATGTCGCGAAATCGTGACACTTTTCAAACTTACTTTATCTCTCCTATTTTAGTCCCGAAAATGCGACATGTCATGAAATCGTGACACTTTTCTTACTTGTTCTCTTTCTTTGAACTTGTCGCGAAATCGTGACACTTTTTCCTGCTTTCTCTTTCTCTTCCAAAATGTCACGAAATCACGACAGTTTTTCCACTTGCCTTTTTCTCTTTTAACATGTCACAAAATCGTGACAATTTTTCCTGCTTTTTATCTCTCTTCCAACATGTCGTGAAATTGCGACAGTTTTTCCACTTGCCTTTTTCTCTTCCAACATGTCACGAAATCGTGATAGTTTTTCTTGCTTTTTCTCTCTTCCAACATGTTGCGAAATCATGACAGTTTTTCCTGCTTTTTCTCTCTCTTCCAACATGTCACGAAATCGTGACAATTTTTCCTGTTTTTTCTCTCTCTTCCAACATGTCACGAAATCACGACAGTTTTTCCTGCTTTTTCTCTCTCTTCCAACATGTCATGAAATCATGACAGTTTTTCTTGCCTGTTGTATATGTCATGATATCGCGACACTTTTCTTACTTGTCTTTTTTCTTTGATCTTTTACATATGGGCCACTTCGGTCTATTTGGAAAATCACTGTACATACTCTGAATAACCTTTGAACTCCTGTCTTCTACATCTGAATAGCTTTTGAACTTCCTTTCCACTACATCAATAGATCTATCTAACTGTGTTGACAAAAATGACAATATTGTTGCTACACCTTGCTCAACAATCTCTCCCTTTGGAATTTTTGGCAACACATGTGCAATTTCCTGTAACTCTTCTCCCCCTTTGACAATAATACCAAAGGGCTACTACAGACTCCCCCTGAGTCCATGCACAACATTCTCAGGCAAAATGTATTACACTTAGCAAAAATCATGAACATGAGCAAAAATATAATCAAATACTTAAATGCTCCCCCTGAGAATGTGATCCCTGTAGCTAGTCAATTCTTGGGAAGTGTGACCACTCCCAATTTATTGTGAAGGTACTCAAAAAATTCCTTGGGTAATGGTTTTATGAAGATATATGCTACTTGCTCTGTAGTTGGAACAAAATCCAACTTAATCTCACCTTCTACAACTTTCTCCTTCAAAAAGTGATATCTGATAGCAATGTGTTTTGTGTGAATGCATAACCAGATTTTTGAAGATGTTAATGGCACTGGTGTTATCACACTTAACTGATATTGGATCATTAAAGCTAATACCAAGATCTTTTAGGGTTTGTTTCATCCACAATACCTGCATACAACATATTGTTGCTGCAATATATTCTGCCTCTGCTGTCGATAAAGAAACTGACTCTTGTTTCTTACTGTGCCATGCGACCAATTTGTCTCCAAGATAGAATGCACCTCCACTAGTACTCTTTCTGTCATCGACACATCTTGCCCAATCTTCATCTGAATACGAAATAAGGGTGAAGTCTTTACCTTTCGAATACCATAACCCATACTCCATAGTACCTTTGATGTACCCAAGAATCCTCTTCACTGCTGTCACATGAGTCTCCTTGGGATTAGCCTAAAATCGTGTTACCATGCATACTGCCTGCAAAATATTTGGTCTAGTAGCTGTCAGGTACAGTAAGCTCCCAATCATAGATCTATACATGGTTTGATCAATAGGTGGATATTTTTCATCCTTGCTCAACTTGCAACTTGTTGTCATGGGAGTGCTAACTGGCTTACAATCCTCCATTGTGAACTTTTTTAACATCTCTTTCACATATTTAACTTGAGAAATAAATATGCCCTTCTTATTTTGATTAACTTGCAACCCAAGGAAATACGAAATTTCACCAATCATTGACATTTCAAATTCTTTCTGCATCTTATTTGCTAAACCTTTACACGACTCATCTTTGCTGCTGCCAAATATGATATCATCTACGTATACAACAAGAACAATAAGATGTTCATTTTCTATTTTGACATACAAATTACTATCCACCATACCTTTCTTAAACCCTTGTTGAGTGAGATAGTTGTCTAGCCTTACATACCATGCTCGGGGTGCCTATTTTAAGCCATATAATGCCTTCTTCAACTTGCAAACCAAGTTGGGATCATCACCAAGTTGAAAACCATTTGGTTGCTCAATATAAACCTCTTCTTCAAATTTTCCATTCAAAAACGCTGATTTCACATCCATTTGATAAACTTTGAAATTCTTGTAGACTGCTAAAGCCAGAAACATTCTAATTGCCTCTAGTCTAGCTACTAGTGCAAAAGTTTCCTCAAAGTCAATGCCTTCAACTTGTGCATAACCCTTACATACCAATATTGCTTTATTTATGACTACCTGTTCGTCTTCATTCAATTTGTTTCAAAAAATCCATTTAGTTTCGATTATATTTTTATTTGCAGGTCTAGGTACTAACTCTCAAGTTTTATTTTTCTCGATCTGATCTAATTCTTCATTTATTGCCTTCATCCAACATTCATATTTGCTTGCATCAACAATGTTTTTGGGCTCAATGTTGGATAATAGAGAGTAGTTACATACTACTCTTCTTTTTGTCTGAACACCAACTTTGGGGTCTCCAATTATTTGCTCTCTAGGATGATTTTTTTGCCAGCTGCCTGTTTTGAATTTCTTATTTTCTTCCACTTTTGAATCACAACTTAAATCATCTAATTCAATTTTCTGTATCTTTTTTGTTTCGTTTTCCTCATCTCCTTCAATAACCTCTTGATAAATTGGGTAGTTCTTTTCATAGCTAATTACTCATTCCTTACCTTCATCAAATTTAACATCGACACTATCCACAATTTTCTTTAGCCTCTTGTTGTAGCATTTGTAAGCTTTGCTTTTTGATGAATAACCAACAAAAATACCTTCATCCGCTCTATCTTCAAACTTACCAAGATTATCTTCAATTATTTTGATGTAGCACTTGCTGCCAAAAACTTTGAGGTATTTTGTTGTTGCCCTTTTACCGAACCACAAATCATAAGGAGTTTTGCTTTCATGTGTTCTCAGCATGTACCTATTTTGGATATACACCGTAGTATGGATTGCTTCTTTCCAAAATCTATCTGCTACTCTGCTTTCATCCAACATAGTCCGTGCCATTTCCTGCATTGTCATGTTCTTTCTTTCTACCACTCCATTCTGTTGAGGTGTCCTGGCTGCTAAAAACTGTCTCCTAATATCATATTTTTCATAGTACTCTGTAAACTCCTCTGAAATGAATTCTCCTCCTCTATCTGATCTTAAAAATTTTATCCTCTTTCTTATTTCATTCTCAACATGGTTTTTGAAAATCTTGAACATTTTAAAAGATTATAATTTATGCTTCAAGAAAAATATCTATGTCATTCTAGAATAGTCATCAATGCACAACATAAAATATTTGTCACCATTTATGCTTTGTGTTATCATGGGTCCACATAAATCAGTGTGTATTAGTTCCAAAGGTTTGCTTGTGTAGTACTCTTTTGTTTTGAATGTGACTCTAGTTTGCTTTCCCTTTTGGCATGAAGCATAAATGTTGTTTGCAGGTTTGCTGATGGTGGGAATATCTCTCACTGCCCTTTTTGAGTTGATATTTACTAGATTATCAAAATTGATATGATCGAGTCTCTTGTGTCACAACCAATTTTCTTCTTCCTATCCAATAAAACAAGCTCCTTCTAAAGTCTCTGAGAGCGTGTACAAGTTGCTAAATGTCCTTGATCCAGTTGCTATTAATTTTCCACTGTTTATTTTTCTGACTTCACAACCCTACTTTTTAAAAACTATTTCATGACCTTTATCACAAATCTGACTTACGCTCAACAAGTTATGTTTCAAACCATCCACAAACAAGACTTCTTCTGACTTAATTTTTCCATCACTAATTTTAACTGAACCTTTGCCAACTATCTTAGCTCCATCATTATTTTCAAACTTTACTGAACCACCTTCATATTTTTGTAACTTCTCAAATTTTTTTTTGTCACCTATCATATGACTGGAGCATCCACTATCAAGTATCTATGGTACATATTTATTTTGTGCTTTAAATGTTGTTTGTACGATTAAGGATTCATTTTCTTCCTTATATTGCTCTTTTTATTTCCACTCCGTTTTGATAGTAGTTTTGGGCTCTTGTTTTGCCTTTCCCTTATCAATAGCTTGTGCATGTTTTTCGAGAAGTTTTCTATTTTGTCTCATCCTATTTGGTTGAAATTTTCTTCCCTAAAATTGATTTGATGCAAATGTACTTCTATAGTTTCTTGCAATGTGCCCAAAATTATGACAGTTATAACATTCTACTGTATAATTCATCAAAGGAGAAAAACATTTCTATTGGTGAAATTCCTTGGTCTTACATTATATTTGCAATCTAAGATTTTATGTCCATAGACATTGCATTTAAATTAGAAACCAAAAAAGGGATAATTGAACCTAGGTGATGGTCTTTGCCATGTTGTTGTAGGAGCCATAGGTCTTCTTCTTCTTTGATGTGTGACATTGGTGAATCCATCATTGTCAATTCTCCTTTCGTGCCTGGCATTATTGCTTTCTTTTGCATGAGACGTTTTTCCTTGATCAACCTGTTTCTTATCTTCATTCTTTATGGATTCTACATTTCTGGCCTTTGATCCATTTGATGATTCTCCTTTGATCGAAACCCAGACCAAATTTGATGCCTGTAGGCCTTTGGTCATTTATAATCTTATCCATCTTCATAGAACTTTCTTCGCGTTTGTGATAGCAACTAATTTTGTGATTCATCTCTTCTATCTACATCCATAAACCAACATTCTCTTCTTCTAGTTTGCAACAATAATCTATTTTCATGGTAATTTGTACTTTGAGATCTTCAAATATTTTTTTGTATTCTTCTGTCTATACTTTTAGACTGGTTATGATTTCATTTGCATGCTCAAGATTTTTTGAATTTTTCTTATTCTTTTTCCTCTCTATTTTCAACTCTTCAAGTGCAGAGATCAACTCACCTTCTAGATCTACTTTAGCCTCAAGGTTTTCATCACATACTTCAGAGTTCACTCCTTCTTCCTTTTATGATTTTATTTCTTCAAATGCCATGAAGAGAGCTTCACCTGTTTCCTCTTCAGAATTCTCATCGGAGCTGTCTTCTGATGAACTGGCATTCCTGGAGATGAAACTTTTCTTCTTGAAGTTGCCTTTTTCAAAATTCATTTTCTTCTTCCAGTCACTTCTTTCTTGGTGCGATCCTTCATCATTTTTGTTCTTCTCATTAAGTGGACATTTAGACGCAAAATTCCCAACGCCTCCATAGTTGAAACATTTAAATGGTAGCTTTCCTCTGTATTTTCCTTTTTCCTTTTTTAGTTTTCTAACAAAGTTTGCTTCCATTCCATCTGATGTCTCTTCTTCCTCGGACTCTTATTTTGCATTTTTATTTTTAAGGGCTTTAAAAGTTGCTTCTCTGTCTATGGGTTTAGATCTTCCTATCCTCATCTCATATGTAGTCAAAGGACCATACATCTCATATATACTAAAATAATTTAGATTTTTAGCTTCTTCTATCGCTGAGACTTTAGAATCAAACCTTTGAGGAAGAGATCTTAATACATTTTTCATGACGGCAGAGTCTTCGATATCCTCACCGAGTCCTCTGATCGCATTAATGATTCCATTAACTCTCAGCATATATGCCTCAATTTTTTCATCGTCATTCATCTTTAATGCTTCGAACTGAGCTCGATGTTGATGAGGATTGATGTTTGATCTTTCATATGACCCCTCTAGTAGTTCCTAGCTAGGTTTGCATAGTTTATTTCTTGCAAATTAATAATTGTAAGTGAGTCTCCTTCTCACATGCACTTGTGGGCACTAGTTATCTTCTAGTTGTCATTTAGAGTGTTAGTTAGTAAGTGTGAACTCAAAGTAGGAAGTGTGTACTTCAAGATAGCTAAAATGGATCTTCTAGTTAGCAATATTCCTTTCTCTTAACTTAGAAGTTTACGTGCATTCTCCTTTGCACTTTTGTAGCTTATGGTTAAGCATATTGGATCAAATCCATGATTTGATGGGTTTGGTTATGTATTTTGGGCCATTAGTGCCTATATATTGAATTGTAAATAATAGAACACTTAGTTGGATTTTCAATCCTTTTCATTGGTATCAAAGCCTAGTTCATGTTTGCACTAGGGCTTGTGAGGTGAGAGGATAGGAGATAATTTTGTTATGAGAAATTCTTTCTCATTGAGGACTCGGTTTAAGCTCAAGGGGAGCTTGAAAACCATTCGGAGAAGGAAGTTCCTTCGACGACAAACTCCTCGTTCCAACTTTTTGCTTATGCTCAAGAGGTATAGGAAAAGTTTGCCTCAGAGTTCTTCTTATTGTGATCCTTGGAAGGGATTGGATCGTAGCTACGGTCCAATTAGGATTAGGGAGCCATTTAACCCTACTACCCCCCCATTTTTGAGTACTGAAGAGCTCCAGGAGGTCATCAAAACCAGGTCGTGTGTCGACTTGGGTCTGGTTGCCTTTCAAACGCTGGTCGTGTGTCGACCGGATCTTGAAAGGAGAGCTACTGAAGGGATCTGGTTGCTCGCATTTTTACAAATTAAGTTTTTCAAATTTTGGAATTAACCCCCCTGGTTAATTTTTAAAATTTTCTAGTTTGTATTAGAAAAGCTTTAATTTTTATTAATATATTATTTTATTAATATATTAATTTGCTGCTATTGTAAAAAAAAAAAATATATATATATATATATATATATATATACTATAAATTTTTTTAGCAGCATCGGCCAGGCCTCGGCTGCATTCGACAACGACGGCCAGGTCTCGACTGCGTTCGGCAGCGTCGTTGCCTTTCTGACAGCACACGACATGGTTGTTCATATTGCCACCGGCCTTACTATCCGACGCAACAGTGACATCGTTTGCTGCCATCGTTGTCCATTGACAGTGCGAGGCGGGTGTTCTGCATTGGTGTCGAGGCCATGCCGCGCTAACGCTCTATCGTGTCGCCTCGATACGTCAAAGGCTGAGGAGTTGCCTCGGGAATTGTTTTTTTTCTTTTTTGCACATTGCCTCGAGAACTGTGCTAGGCAATAGTTGTTTTCACCTCGAGAACCGTGCAACTAAAGACTGCAAACTTTCATGCAGGGTAAGTGAAGTTCAGTTTCAGTTAAGGCAGCCACATCAAGGGTAATTTATTGTAATTTTTAATTTTTACTATTTAAGGTTGCATGTTAAATTTTGTTTTTATTAATTTAATTTTTAATAACTTGATTAAATTCATTAATCTTTGATTAATTGAAATTTAATTTTTAATTAAGTTATTTTTAAATTAATAAATTCTAAATTGCACCTTAGATTAGTTTAAAATTTCAAAATTTTGAGCCTTAGGAGTAAATTTTCAAATTCAGAAGCACTCCATTGTAACAAGGAAAATTTCCATTTTCTTTCCTTGATTTAGTGCTTTCTCATTTTTACTCCTGGCTTATACCCAGGTTCACATGGCTTCTGACTTGGCTGCCCAAGTGGCAGAACTTGCCCATGTTGTAAATGCTTTAGCAGATAAAGCTAATGACACTACCATGGCAGAAGTCCTTGGCAATCTTGCCATGAAGGTAAATGACATTTCTGTGCATAATGCTTCAACTTCTGCTCATGATTCTCGTCTGAGAGTTCGTTGTGAAGTTCCATTTTATGATGGATCCAGGAACCCTGATGTCTTGAATAGTTGGATTCTTGACATGAGTTCTTGGTTTTCTTACTCTCAACTTTCAGATGACGATGTAGTGCCTTATGCTAAGCTAAAACTTTCTGGTTTAGCCAAAGTACTTGTTGAACGAAAAAGAGGACAGGATGCACTCACTTCATGGGATGAGCTTGTACATTGTCTTAAGACCAATTTTTATCCTTCAAATTATTCTAGGGAATTGGTTATTAAATGGTTTCGTTTTTGACAAGGTACTAATATGTCTGTACAAGAATATATTTTCCAGTTTAACAGGTTCAGGATACTTGTGAATGTGGAGGATGATGTTCCAGCTTTGATTCTCAAATTTCAAAGTGGCTTGTTAGAGCATTTGTACAGGGAACTAATGTTTGTTTCTATGGAAACATTGGATTCAGTTTTCAACCAGGTGCAACTTGCGGAGGACAAGTTTAAGGCGCATTCGCAGGCATTCCGTGCACTTGTTACTCAAGTGGTTGCAAACTCATCAAAAGGGAATAATTCTTTCTCACAAAAGAAGAATTTTGCTCAAAAGAAGAATGTTTCTTCTCCATCTCCTTCTTCTCCTTCCCCTTCCGCTTCTACTCCTCCTTCTTCTTCTTCTAAACCTTCTTCTTCTTCTTCTAAAAATTTTTGCAATTATTGTAAGAAGAAAGGGCATGAAAAAGCTGATTGCTTTAAGCTTAAAAAGAAGAGTTTAGTAATTACTACTCAAGAGGAGGATGCTCCCAAAGGTCCCCTTGAGTCTGTAGGAGAGAGTAGAGTATACACGGAATTACGAGGTAAGCTTAATGAAGTTACCTTGGTAAATGTAAGTTCATCAGAAGGAGCTCGTGATGCTTTGTTCATCACTCGAGCCCATTTGCTTCATAATTTTGCAACCGATTGTATAGTGGATAATGGCTCGCAGAAAAATCTAATTGCGAGGTCCATTGTCGAGCGTTTGAAGTTACCTATGGAGCCTCATCCTCAACCTTATTCTTTGGGTTGGAAGGATAGTGGAAGAGGCTCAGAAATCACTCACACTTGCACATTAAAATTTGCACTTGGCCCACATTTCATAGATCAAGTCACTTGTGATGTGACTCCTATGGATTGTTGTGGGATTTTGCTTGGACAACCTTTTCAGTATGATAGGAGAGCTGTTTATGATGCTTTCAAAAGAACCTACACACTTCAAAAATATGGTAAGGTCTTTCTCATTAAAAGCACCAACACTCCTAACATCATTCTAAGTTCCAAGCAAACTAAAAGAGTAATTAAAAAAGGTGGTGATGTTGCTCTAATTTTCATTCGCTCTCAAAACACTTCTACATCCACATCCATTACAAAGCAACACTCTTCAATGGATAAAATATTGCAAAGTTATTCACACATATTTCAGGAGCCAAAGTCTCTTCCTCCAATTCGCACAATTAATCATAGCATTGAAATCATTCCTGGTTCTTCACTACCTAATGCACCCATGTATAGACAATCTATTTTGCAAAATGAAGAAATAAAAAGGCAAATAGAAGATTTGTTGTCTAAGGGTTTCATTAAGGAAAGTACTTATGCTTGTGCCTCACCTATTTTGTTGGTTCTTAAAAAATATGGCACTTGGAGATTGTGTATTGATTTTCGTGCTTTGAACAGAATTTTTGTAAAGAATAGATATCCATTACCACGCATTGATGATTTATTAGATCAGCTTCAAGGAGCTAAGTTCTTTTCAAAAATAGATCTCAAAAGTGGATATCATCAAGTGCGTATCCAAGCTGAGGATACATGGAAGACAACTTTTAAGACGAAGATGGGCCTCTTTGAATGGTTGGTCATGCCCTTCGGTCTTACTAATGCTCCTGCAACCTTCATGAGGTTGATGAATGATGTATTTCGTGATGTACTTGACAAATTTGTAATAATATATCTTGATGATATATTGATTTTCTCAAAAACTTGGGAGGAACACCTTAGGCATATCCGAGAAAACCCTTGATCTTCTTGCGAAGAATCAATTATATGCCAATTCTTCCAAGTGTTCTTTTGGCAATACTTCAGTTTCTTACCTTGGCTATGTGATTAGTGAAAGTGGAATTCAGGTAGATCCCATAAAAGTTGATGTTTTACTTAAGTGGTCCCCTCCTACAACTCTCACTGAGTTAAGGAGTTTTCTAGGACTTGCGAATTTTTATCGCAAGTTCATTCCTCAATATTCCACCCTTGCAGCTCCATTGCATTATCTCACTAAGTCCAAAATTCCATTTCATTGGGAGAAAAGCCAAGAAGTTGCCTTTGAGAAACTCAAAAAGAAACTTTGTACAACACCTGTGTTAACTTTACCCGACCTCTCTCAACCTTTTGAGATTGAAACGGATGCCTCTAAAGTTGCCTTAGGAGCTGTGCTCAAACAGAATGGTCATCCGAGTTGCTTATCATTCAGAAACTTTTTCTGTTGCTAAGTTGAACTATTCTACATATGACAAGGAGTTGTATGCATTAGTTCAAGCTATTAAGTATTGGAGACATTATCTTTTGGGAAAATATACAGTAGTACACACTGATCATATGCCTCTCAAGTTTTTACAATCTCAAAGTAAAATTGAAGAATCAAGACATATGAAGTGGGCCTCTTACCTCCAACAATTTCACTTGGTGATCAAGTACAAAAAGGGGAAGAGTAATACTGTTGCTGATTGTTTGAGTAGGCCTCCAGCCGCTCTTGCCTTAACAGTTATGTCCACTTCACACTTGGGATTTCAGACTTGGCCTAATCAGTATTCACAGGATCCTGATTTTGGAAAAATATTTGAGCAAGTGAGTAAGCCTTCTTCTTCCAATTTGCGTCCTTTCCAAGATTTCTACATCAAAGAAGGACTTCTTTACAAATTGGACAAGGTTTGTGTTCCTTGTGAGCCTAGAGTGTCACTTCTTAAGGAAGCTCATTCTACACTTTATGGTGGTCACTTTGGGAAGCATAAAACACTTCATCATTTGCAAAGATTTTTCTATTGGCCTAAAATGCGAGAGGGATGTGTTGAGATTTCTCAAACAGTGTGCGGTTTGTTGTCGCTCAAAACCAGCTAATAGGAAGTTTGGCTTAGGCATGCCTTTGCCCATTCCTTCCCATCCTTGGGAAAGCATTTCCATGGATTTGGTTAGTGGTTTTCCTATGACAGTGCGCCAACATGATTGTGTGTTCGTGGTGGTTGACAGATTCAGTAAAATGGCTAAGTTTATTCCATGTCGCAAGACAAGTTCTGCATCAGACTTAGCCCAATTTTTCTTTGACAACATTTGGCGTTCCTTTGGTCTACCTACAAGCATTATCTCGGATCGTGATTCACGCTTTGTGGGTCACTTTTGGCATTCTTTGTGGAAGATTTTGGGAGTTTCCCTTAACTTTTCCATCGCCTATCATCCATAGTGTGATGGGCAGATGAAGTGGTAAACCGTACACTTGTGCAAAGTTTACGAATCTATCATCACGCTTCACCAACAAAGTGGGACTTGAGTCTCACTCATATTGAACATGCCTACAATAGGGCCCTACATTCTTCTACAGGTCATTCACCCTTTGAGGTTTGTATGGGATTTCAGCCCTTGGCACCTTATGAGTTACCTTTGTCTTTGCCTTCTCCTGTCACTTCACATCTTCAGAAGGAGCAAGACAAGGCACACTCATTTATTCAACACTTGCACAATCTTCAATCAAAGGTGGTTGAGATTTTGCAAAAGACACAACAACGAAGAAAAAGGCCATGGATCGACATCGAATTCCTCATCCATTTCAGGTTGGTGACAAAGTTTGGTTGCATCTTGACAAGCGACGTTTTACTGATAAGACTCATAGCAAAATCAAACCAATTCGCTATGGGCCTTATACTATTCTTCAACAGGTGTCCGAGAATGCTTTCCGCCTTGATCTTCCCGCACACTTGGGAATTCATGACGTCGTCAATGTAGATCTTTTGAAGTTGTACTTTGACTCTACATTGGAGACTACACCAGCTATCAGTCATCCTGTGGACGTGGTTCCTGATGCTCAGTTACCATTGGATGCAGATCAGATCTATGACACGAAGACTCGACAGACTCGCCAGGGGTCTACCACCTCATATCTTGTGGCTCGGCGAGGACAGTTGCCGCATCAGGCTCGTTGGATTTCTTTTCATCAGATGTCCCGTGACTTTCCTATTCTTCTGAAAGCATTGGAGTCCAATGCTTCTATTGTGGGGAGGCATGATGAGGATTGATGTTTGATCTTTCATATGACCCCTCTAGTAGTTCCTAGCTAGGTTTGCATAGTTTATTTCTTGCAAATTAATAATTGTAAGTGAGTCTCCTTCTCACATGCACTTGTGGGCACTAGTTATCTTCTAGTTGTCATTTAGAGTGTTAGTTAGTAAGTGTGAACTCAAAGTAGGAAGTGTGTACTTCAAGATAGCTAAAATGGATCTTCTAGTTAGCAATATTCCTTTCTCTTAACTTAGAAGTTTACGTGCATTCTCCTTTGCACTTTTGTAGCTTATGGTTAAGCATATTGGATCAAATCCATGATTTGATGGGTTTGGTTATGTATTTTGGGCCATTAGTGCCTATATATTGAATTGTAAATAATAGAACACTTAGTTGGATTTTCAATCCTTTTTAGATGTGTCTGTAACTTGGCCTCCTTGATCTTATCGTATCCTTCATGAATACTCCTCAGTTTGTCCCATATTTATTTTGCCATTTTACAGCTCATGATCTTTACTAGTTCACTGTCTCGCTAATCTGCACATGATAGCATTCTTTGCTTTTGAGTTATTTTCAAATAGTTTCTTTTTGTCATCCTCTTTTGGAGGAGTGATGGGTATTGTGTATCCACTAACTACTGAATCCTAGATGTCGTATCCCAAAGCACAGAGATATGTCTGCATCTTGATTCTCTAGAACATGTAATTAGATCCATCAAACAATGGTGCTTTGTTTGATGAGAAGCCTTCACCACCTACCATTGTGTTACTTCCAAGATCACCCTAGTCGATTAAGCTTGTACAAGAACTTAGTTCTTATACCAATTGTTAGTCTTAAAATGACACTAAGAGGGAGGGATGAATCAGTGTAGCTCTTTAAACTTGAATTTACAGCTCTTAATATCATAACAATTAAAACTTATTACTAGATACAACAAGAATAACAAAAGAGCATCACAGAACATGAGATTTAACGAAGTTCACCAATGTGGCTACTCCTTAAAAATTGACTGCTTGGACTACCATACAAATCCAACCTTTGCAAAGCACCAACTTTACAATCAATTTACCAACATCCACTGGAAGGAGCATCGACCCCTAATTTATCTGCACTAACAGAAAGGAGCACCAACCCCTGATTTACCAACACCAACTAGAAGGAGCACCAACCCCTGATTTATCTTTGCTTTTGCAAGACCCTGACTGGTCTTCTTCACCTTTGTGTTCTCTGTACACTCTGCTTTCTTTGTGTAATCACAACAGCACCTGGTCGAACTTCAACCTTTTTGCTCTCTGCACACTTTGCTCTCTCTACGCAATCACTTTGCCCACTCTGCTTCGTTACGGTCAAACTTCACGATCATCTTCTCCCTTTGTGCACTTTTCTCTCTTTACAAATTTTGCATTTAGCATGATCCGAAACGACTTGCTCTCTGTGCACAACAATCGTATTTTACACACTTCGACACTCTACAATTCTCCAAACAGCCCTCCTTTTATAACAATATTTTTTATGATGAAAACCCTAATCTTAATCGGCTATAAATCCTAATCTTAGTCAATTTTCATAACAATTGTAAACCCTAATTTTAGTCGACTGTCATTGGTCTTCGTCGGCTTCAACTCAAGAAGATGTTCAGTTTATCCATCACTTGATGATTTCATTCTAGACAGACCCTCTAACCGCCATACTGACTTTTGATCACTCTTCGTATTTCAGCAATATGAAATCACTCTGTAACTGCCCCTGTAAATGCCGTAGTGATGTCGGTCCACTGTCATACTTCTCATTTTAGTCGAGTTCTCCTTCTTGACTTGCGCATTTACGACCTATCACAAAATCATGATATTTCTGCCTCTGTAGCTTCTTTTGTTGTTGTTGTCGTGAAAATACAACATGTCGCGATATCATGACAATTTTTCCTCCGTACGCTTTCTCTATTCTTTTGTCATGATATCATGACATTTCTACCTCCGTAGACTTCGTCTTTTATTTTATCACGATATCACGACATTTCCACCTTCGTATACTTCATATTTGCTTTTGTCACGATATCACGACACTTCTGCTTCCATAGACTTCGACTTTGCTTTTGTCGCGATATTGCAACACTTTTGCCTCCGTAGTCTTCAACTTAGCTTTTGTCATGAAATCACGACACTTTCACTTTCGTACTTAGCTTCTTTGCTTTTGTCATGAAATCATGACACTTCTGCCTTCGAAGTCTTCTTCTCTGCTTTTGTCGTGAAATCATGACAGTTATGCTTCCGTACGCTTCCTCTCTTTCTTTTGTCATGAAAATGCGACATGTCGCGATATCGTGACACTTTTCAAACTTACCTTCTCTCTTCTGTTTTAGTCACGAAAATACGACATGTCACGAAATCGTGACACTTTTCCAACTTACTTTCTCTCTCCTATTTTAGTCACGAAAATGCGACATGTCGCAAAATCGTGACACTTTTCCAACTTACATTCTCTCTCCTATTTTAGTCACAAAAATGTGACATGTCGTGAAATCGCGACACTTTTCCAACTTACTTTATCTCTCCTATTTTAGTCGCGAAAATGCGACATGTCACGAAATCGTGACACTTTTCTTACTTGTTCTCTTTCTTCGAACTTGTCACAAAATCGCGACACTTTTTCTTGCTTTCTCTCTCTCTTCCAACATGTCGCGAAATCGCGTTAGTTTTTCCACTTGCCTTTTTCTCTTCCAACATGTCGCGAAATCGCGACAGTTTTTCCACTTGTCTTTTTCTCTCTCTTCCAACATGTCATGAAATCGCAACAATTTTTCCACTTGCCTTTTTCTCTTCCAACATGTCGTGAAATCGCGATAGTTTTTCCTACTCTTTCTCTCTTCCAACATGTCGCGAAATCATGACAATTTTTCCTGTTTTTTCTCTCTTCCAACATGTTGCAAAATCGTGACAGTTTTTCTTGCTTTTTCTCTCTCTTCCAACATGTCGCGAAATCATAACAGTTTTTCCTGCTTGTTGTATATGTCGTGATATCATGACATTTTTCTTACTTGTCTTTTTTCTTTGATCTTTTGCATATGGGCCACTTCGGTCTTCTTGGAAAATCACTGTACATACTTTGAATAACCTTTGAACTCCTATCTTCTGCATCTGAATAGATTTTGAACTTCCTTTTCACTACATCAATAGATCTATCTGATTGTGTTGACAAAAATGACAATACTTTTGCTGCACCTTGCTCAACAATCTCCCCCTTTGGAATTTTTGGCAACACATGTGCAATTTCTCGTAACTCTTCTCCCCCTTTGACAATAATACCAAAGGGCTACTACAGACTCCCCCTGAGTCCATGCACAACATTCTTAGGCAAAATTTATTACACTTAGAAAAAATCATGAACATGAGCAAAAAGATAATCAAATACTTAAATGCTCCCCCTGAGAATGTGATCCCTGTAGCTAGTCAATTCTTGGGAAGTGTGACCACTCCCAATTTATTGCAAAGGTACTCAAAAACTTCCTTGGGCAATGGTTTTGTGAAGATATCCGCTACTTGCTCTGTAGTTGGAACAAAATCCAACTTAACCTCACCTTTCACAACTTTCTTCTTCAAATAGTGATACCTGATAGCAATGTGTTTTGTGCGTGAATGCATAACCGGATTCTTAGAGATGTTAATGGCACTAGTGTTATCACACTTAAATGATATTGGCTCACTGAAACTAATACCAAGATCTTTTAGGGTTTGTTTCATCCACAATACCTACATACAACATGTTGTCACTACAATATATTCTACCTCTACTGTCGATAAAGAAACTGACTCTTGTTTCTTACTATGCCATGCAACCAATCTGTCTCCAAGATAGAATGCACCTCCACTGGTACTCTTTCTATCATCGACACATCTTTCTCAATCTGCATATGAATATGAAATAAGGGTGAAGTCTTTACCTTTCGGATACCATAACCCATACTCCATAGTACCCTTGAGGTAACAAAGAATCCTCTTCATTGCTGTCACATGAGTCTCCTTGGGATTAGCCTAAAATTGTACTACCATGCATACTGCCTACAAAATATCTAGTCTGGTAGCTGTCAGGTACAATAAGCTCCCAATCATAGATCTATACATGGTTTGATCAATAGGTGGAGATTTTTCATCCTTGATCAACTTGCAACCTGTCATCATGGGAGTGCTAACTGGCTTACAATCCTCCATTGTGAACTTTTTTAACATCTCTTTCACATATTTAACTTGAGAAATAAATATGCCCTTCTTATTTTGATTAATTTGCACCCCGAGGAAATACAAAAGTTCACCAATAATTGACATTTCAAATTATTTTTGCATCTTATTTGCTAAACCTTTACACGACTCATCTTTGTTGCTGCCAAATATGATATCATCTACGTATACAAAAAGAACAATAAGATGCTCATTTTCTATTTTGACATTCAAATTACTATCCACCATACCTTTCTTAAACCCTTGTTGAGTGAGATAGTTGTCTAGCCTTGCATACCATGCTTGAGGTGCTTGTTTTAAGCCATATAATGCCTTCTTCAAATTTCCAAACCAAGTTGAGATCATCACCAAGTTGGAAACCATTTGGTTGCTCAATATAAACCTCTTCTTCAAGTTTCCCATTCAAAAATGTTGATTTCACATCCATTTGATAAACTTTGAAATTCTTGTAGACTGCTAAAGCCAGAAACATTCTAATTGCCTCTAGTATGGATACTGGTGCAAAAGTTTCCTCAAATTCAATGCCTTCAACTTGTGCACAACCCTTACATACTAATATTGCTTTATTTCTGACTACCTGTCCGTCTTCATTCAATTTGTTTCAAAAAATCCATTTAGTTCTGATTATATTTTTATTTGCAGGTCTAGGTACTAACTCCCAATTTTTGTTTTTCTTGATCTGATCTAATTCTTCATTTATTGCCTTCATACAACTTTCATCTTTGCTTGCGTCAGCAACATTTTTGGGCTCAATGCTGGATAATAGAGAGTAGTTACTTACTACTCTTCTTGTCTGAACACCAACTTTGGGGTCTCCAATTATTTACTCTCTAGGATGATTTTTTTGTCAGCTGCCTATTTTGAATTTCTTATTTTCTTCCACTTTTGAATCACAACTTAAATCATTTGAGTCAATTTTCTATATCTTTTCCATTTCGTTTTCCTCATCTCCTTCAATAACCTCTTCATAAATTGGGTAGTTCTTTTCATAGCTAATTACTCGTTCTCTACCTTCATCAAATTTAACATCGACACTGTCCATAATTTTCTTTAGCCTTTTGTTGTAGCATTTGTAAGCTTTGATTTTTGACGAATAACCAACAAAAATACCTTCATCCGCTCTATATTCAAACTTACCAAGATTATCTTCAGTTCTTTTGATGTAGCACTTGCTGCCAAAAACTTTGAGGTATTTTGTTGTTGCCATTTTACCGAACCACAACTCATAAGGAGTTTTGCTTTCATGTGTTCTTAGCATGTATCTATTTTGGATATACACCACAGTATGGACTGCTTCTTTCCAAAATCTGCCAGCTACTCTGCTTTCAGCCAACATAGTCCGTGTCATTTCCTACACAGTCCTGTTCTTTCTTTCTACCACTCCATTCTGCTGAGGTGTCCTGGCTACTGAAAACTGTCTCCTAATACCGTATTTTTCACAGTACTCTGTAAACTCCTCTGAAATGAATTCTCCTCCTCTATATAATCTTAAACATTTGATCCTCTTTCCTGTTTCATTCTCAACATGGTTTTTGAAAATCTTGAACATTTTAAAAGATTCTAATTTATGCTTCAAGAAAAATATCCATGTCATTCTGGAATAGTCATCAATGCACAACATAAAATATTTTTCACCATTTATGCTTTGTGTTCTCATGGGTCCATATAAATCAGTGTGTATTAGTTCCAAAGGTTTGCTTGTGTAGTACTCTTTTGTTTTGAATGTGACTCTCGTTTGCTTCCCCTTTTGGCATGAAGCATAAATGTTGTTTGCAGGTTTGCTGATGGTGGGAATATCTCTCACTACCCTTTTTGAGTTGATTTTTACTAGATTATCAAAATTGATATGACCGAGTCACTTGTGCCACAACCAATTTTCTTCTTCCTATCCAATAAAACAAGCTCCTTCTGAAGTCTCTGATAGTGTGTATAGGTTTCTAGATGTCCTTGATCCAGTTGTTATCAATTTTCCATTGTTTATTTTTCTAACTTCACAACCCTACTTTTTAAAAACTACTTCATGACCATTATCACAAATCTGACTTACGCTCAACAAGTTATGTTTCAAACCATCTGCAAAAAAGACTTATTCTGACTTAATTTTTTCGTCACTAATTTTAACTGAACCTTTGCCAACTATCTTAGCTCCATCATTATTTCTAAACTTTACTGAACCACCTTCATATTTTTGTAACTTCTCAAATTTTTGTTTGTCACCTGTCATATGACTGGAGCACCCACTATCAATTACCCATGGTACATATTTATTATGTGCTTTAAATGTTATTTGTATGATTAAGGATTCCTTTTCTTCCTTAAGTCGCTCTTTTTCTTTCCACTCCGTTTTGATAGTAGTTTTGGGCTCTTGTTTTGCCTTTCCCTTATCAATACCTTGTGCATGTTTTTCGAGAAGTTTTCTATTTTGTCTCATCCTATTTTGTTGGAATTTTCTTCCCTAAAAATGATTTGATGCAAATGTACTTATACAGTTTCTTGCAATGTGCCAAAAATTATGACAGTTATAACATTCTACTGTATAATTCATCAAAGGAGAAAAATCATTTCTATTGGTGAAATTCCTTGGTCTTACATTATATTTGTAGTATGATATTTTATGTCCATAGCCATTGCATTTAAAATAGAAACCAGAAAAGGGATAATTGAACCTAGGTGATTGTCTTTGCCGTGTTGCCGTAGGAGCCATAGGTCTTCTTCTTTGATGTGTGACATTGGTGAATCCATCATTGTCAATTCTCCTTTCGTGCCTGGCATTGTTGCTTTCTTTTGCATGAGACATTTTTCCTTGATCAACTTGTTTCTTATCTTCATTTTTTATGGATTCTACATTTCTAGCCTTTGATCCATTTGATGATTCTCCTTTGACGAAACCCAGACCAAATTTGATGCCTGCAGGCCTTTGTTCATTTATAATCTTATCCAGCTTCATAGAACTTTCTTCGCATTTGTGATAGCAACTAATTTTGTGATTCATCTCTTCTATATGTGTCCGTAAACCAACATTCTCTTCTTCTAGTTTGCAGCAATAATCTATTTTCATGGTAATTTATACTTCGAGATCTTCAGATATTTTCTTGTATTCTTCTGTCTATACTTTCAGACTGGTTATGATTTCGTTTGCATCCTCAAGATTTTTTGAATTTTTCTTATTATTTTTCCTCTTTATTTTCAACTCTTCAAGTGCAGAGATCAACTCACCTTCTAGATCTACTTCAGCCTCAGGATTTTCATCACATACTTCAGAGTTCACTCCTTCCTTTTCTGATTTTACTTCTTCAAATGCTATGAAGAGAGCTTCACCTGTTTCCTCTTCAGAATTCTCATTAGAGATGTCTTCTGATGAACTGGCATTCTTGGAGATGAAACTTTTCTTCTTGAAGTTGCCTTTTCCAAAATTTATTTTCTTCTTCCAGTCACTTCTTTCTTGGTGCGATCCTTCATCATTTTTGTTCTTCTCATTAAGTGGACATTTAGACGCAAAATGCCCAATGCCTCCACAGTTGAAACATTTAAACAGTATCTTTCCTCTGTATTTTCCTTTTCCCTTTTTTAGTTTTCTAACAAAGTTTGCTTCCATTTCATCTGATGTCTCTTCTTCCTCGGACTCTTGTTTTACATTTTTATTTTTAAGGGCTTTAAAAGCTACTTCTTTGTTTGTGGATTTAGATCTTCCTATCCTCATCTCATATGCAGTCAAAGAACCATACATCTCATCTATACTCAAATAATTTAGATTTTTAGCTTCTTCTATTGTTGAGAGTTTAGAATTAAACCTTTGAGGAAGAGATCTTAATACCTTTTTCACGACGGTAGAGTCTTCGATATCCTCGCTGAGTCCTCTGATCGCATTAATGATTCCATTAACTCTTAGCATATATGCCTCAATGTTTTCATCGTCATTCATCTTTAATGCTTCGAACTGAGCTCGATGTGTCTGTAACTTGGACTCCTTGATATTATTGTCTCCTTCATGAATACTCCTTAGTTTGTCCCATATTTATTTTACCATTTTATAGCTCATGATATTTACTAGTTCACTGTCTGCTAATCCGCACATGATAGCATTCTTTGCTTTTGAGTTATTTTCAAATAGTTTCTTTTTGTCAGCCTCTTTTGGAGGAGTGATGGGTATTGTGTATCCACTAACTACTAAATCCTAGATGTCTTATCCCAAAGCATAGATATATGTCTACATCCTAATTCTCTAGAACGCGTAATTAGATCTGTCAAACAATGGTGCTTTGTTTGATGAGAAGCCTTCACCACCTGCCATTGTGTTACTTCCAAGATCACCCTAGCTAGTTAAGCTTGTATAGGAACTTAGCTCTAATACCAATTGTTAGTCTTATAATGATACTAAGAGGGGGGGTGAATCAGTGTAGCTCTTTAAACTTGAATTTATAGCTCTTAATATTGTAGCAATTAAAACTTATTACTAGATACATCAAGTATAACAAAAGAGCATCACACAACACAAGATTTAACAAGGTTCACCAATGTGGCTACTCCTCAAAAATTGACTGCTTGGACTACCATCCAAATCCATCCTTTTCAAAGCACCAACTTTATAATCAATTTACCAGCACCTACTAGAAGGAGCACCAACCCCTGATTTATCTGCACTAACAGAAAGGAGCACCAACCCCTGATTTACCAATACTAACTGAAAGGAGCACCAACCCCTGATTTATATTTGCTTTTGCAAGACCCTGACTGGTATTCTTCACCTTTGCATTAGTTGCGCACTCTACTTTCTCTGTGCAATCACAGCAACACCTGGTTGAACTTCAACCTTTTCGCTCTCTACACACTCTGCTCTCTCTACGCAATCACTTCGCCCACTTTGCTTCGTTACAATTGAACTTCATGATCATCTTCTCCCTTTGCACACTCTTCTCTCTTTATGAATTTTGCATTTAGCACAATCCGACATGACTTGCTTTTTGTGCACAACGACCGTATTTCACACACTTCGACACTCTACAATTCTCCAAATAGCCCTCCTTTTATAACAATATTTTTTATGATGAAAACCCTAATCTTAGTCGGTTGTAAATCCTAATCTTAGTCAGTTTTCATAACAACTGTAAACCCTAATTTTAGTCAATTTTCATTGGTCTTCATCGACTTCAACTCAAGAAGATGTACAGTTTATCCATTGCTTGATGATTTCATTCTGGACAGACCCTGTAACTGCCATACTAACTTTTGATCACTCTTTGTATTTTAGCAGTATGAAATCACTCTATAACTGCCCTTGTAAATGCTTGTAGTGATGTCGGTCCACTGTCATACTTCTCATTTCAGTTGGGTTCTCCTTCTTGACTTGCACATTTATGACCTATCATGAAATCATGACATTTCTGCCTCTGTAGCTTCTTTTGTTGTTGTTGCCACAAAAATACATGTCGCGATATCGTGACACTTTCGCCTTCATACGCTTTCTCTATTCTTTTGTCGTGATATCGTGACATTTTTGCCTCCATAGACTTCATATTTTCTTTTGTCATGATATCATGACATTTTTGCCTCCGTATACTTCGTCTTTGCTTTTGTCATGATATCGCGACACTTCTGCTTCCATAGACTTCGAATTTGCTTTTGTCGCGATATCGCGACACTTCTACCTCTGTAGTCTTCAACTTAGCTTTTGTCGCAAAATCATGACACTTCTACTTTCGTACTTAGCTTCTTTGCTTTTATCGTGAAATCGTGACACTTTTGCCTTTGAAGTCTTCTTCTCTGCTTTTTTTGCGAAATCGTGACAGTTCTGCTTCCGTACGCTTCCTCTCTTTCTTTTGTCGCAAAAATGCGACATGTCACAATATCGCGACACTTTTCAAACTTACTTTCTCTCTCCTATTTTAGTCGTGAAAATGTGACATGTCGCAAAATCATGACACTTTTCCAACTTACTTTCTCTCTCCTATTTTAGTCGTGAAAATGCAACATGTCACAAAATCGCGACACTTTTCCAACTTACTTTCTCTCTCCTATTTTAGTCGTGAAAATGCGACATGTCACAAAATCATGAAACTTTTCCAACTTACTTTCTCTCTCCTATTTTAGTCGCGAAAATGCGACATGTCACGAAATCGCGACACTTTTCTTACTTGTTCTCTTTCTTCGAACTTGTCGTGAAATCGCGACACTTTTTCCTGCTTTCTCTTTCTCTTCCAACATGTCGTGAAATCACGATAGTTTTTCCACTTGCCTTTTTCTCTTCCAACATGTCACGAAATCGCGACAATTTTTCTTGCTTTTTCTCTCTCTTCCAACATGTCGTGAAATCGCGACAGTTTTTCCACTTGCCTTTTTCTCTTCCAACATGTCGCGAAATCGCGACAGTTTTTCCTGATTTTTCTCTCTTCCAACATGTCACAAAATCATGACAGTTTTTCCTACTTTTTCTCTCTCTTCCAACATGTCACGAAATCACGACAGTTTTTCCTACTTTTTCTCTCTCTTCCAACATGTGAAATCGCGACAGTTTTTCCTGCTTTTTCTCTCTCTTCCAACATGTCGCGAAATCGTAATAGTTTTTCCTGCCTGTTGTATATGTTGCGATATCACGACACTTTTCTTACTTGTCTTTTTTCTTTGATCTTTTGCATATGGGCCACTTCGGTCTTCTTGGAAAATCATTGTACATTCTCTGAATAACCTTTGAACTCCTGTCTTCTGCATCTGAATAGCTTTTGAACTTTCTTTCCACTGCATCAACAGATCTATCTGACTGTGTTGACAAAAATGACAATACTTTTGCTGCACTTTGCTCAACATAAGCATTTTTTGCTTCCCCACTTTTTCACATAGAGGCTATTCACCTTAGAATATTTTAGGCGAGCAAAATATATATTTCTAAACTATGATTCTAGGAGAAAGAGTAAGTCTATGTTGACCTACGGAAATGTTAGTGCCATAACTATTAAAAAGAAACAGTAGGGTTAACAAATTGACCAATAACTAGATAGGTTGGGTCTATTATATATTCCTCAGAGATGGAATTATGATCCAGATGACACATTTTATAAAAGAAATATAACCGTAAATTGAGAGAAGGCCTAAAAATTTTAAAAGATATCTAGGCCCCATTTTGAACAAGGCATAAATAACAAAGAAACTGATATTTTAGAATGGAATATTTCTAAAATGGATCAACTCCCTCCATGGATGGATTTCTATGAGAAAATTATGGATTTTGACCCAGATAACAATGTAAAACATCAATTGAAGGAGTCTACCATAAAGGATATTGAGGAAAAAATAGAAAATAAAGAGGACTCTCAGTCTCAAGATCCTAATGATGAAAAGGTAAAGCATAAGGGAAAATGGAACGAGGCCAAAAGGAGGATGAGAATTGAGACCGGTAAAGCAAAATCCAAATTTAAGATTAAAATGGATATTGAATTCTCTAAGAAGTATGACAATAATGTCCAAACTTGGAGGCCCAAAGACAAGGAATATAGTGCTCATGTATGGCGAGTCACAAACTGGGCCTGATTCCCCATCCCCACATTCAGAAGAAGAGGTTCATGAAGAGGAACTTGATACTCCATTGACCACTGCCAAAGTCCTAAAGCCTTTATAGCCTTCAACTGAGTATATGGAGAAATTTCCAAAAGGAGCACGGTTGATAAGTAAAATAAACTACTCTTATGAGAAGGTTGTCAGTGCACCAGTTATAAAGATAGCAAATAGGCCTAAGCACCTAGCCCTGGGTTCTCAGCCTCCAGATATAGATATAAATTGGAAAGAAAAAGATGAGAGCTTCAGGTTTACACCTCTAAGTTTCACTGCCACAACAACAGTGGAGTTAAATCCTATTTATGAGCAAGTACTTCTAGAGGAAATAGTACAAGAAGGGTTGTCTGAAGAAGAAATGGAAGCTAAGAAAGTTACCTTTCAAGTTGTTCAGATAAAGGTCAAAAGGGCCCCAAAAATAGTTGAGAAGGAGATCTCAAAAAAATAGAGGCTAGATAAAGAGGATGTAGTTGAGAAAACAACTGTTTTGACTATTGAAGAATCAATACAACAAGAAAATTAACAGATCATAGAGACAGCTCCAGAAAACCCTACATCAGTAGGTGAAGGTATGGTCTCTAAGACCTCTATTGGACATTTTGAGTGGATGAGTTGTCATTGATGTCAACAGTGAATGGTCATTAATTTCAAGCTTTCAGCACCATTCAGTGGTAGTTTCAGTGGGTAGCATCAGTTTTAGGTTCTCCAATGAATGCAAAAGGTTAGTCCAACTTCAGTTGATCAAGGCTCGGTTCCAGGAAGTCATATGAGGTCCAAAGGGCAAAGAAGAGGCCCAAACAAATAATATTATAATATTTTATTATAATATTAAAAAGGAGATTTAAATTAATTATAAATTCATTTATTAATTAATTTAATTAACTCTTATGTTACTTAATTATAAGTTAATTTTAGTTTAATTATATATTAATTTTTATTAATTTAAATAAACCCTAAAAGGGTTATGAAGCAAATTTTATAAATCAAATTTTTAAATTTGATTTGAGTGCCGACGTATTATAAACATCAAGGCACTACATATAATTCAAGGCAAAAACCTTTGCCTTAGTCCTAACATCCCATGCAATTATTATTTCGAATGCCCCTAAGTTCAAAACGTGTGCAGAAGAGGAAGCAGTGATTCTTGTTTTAAAATATTTCTGCAAAATAGAAGGGACAAGTAGGATCTAGGCTCCACTCACATTGCACAAGCGACACGTAGCACAACTAGATATGATGGAAGGAGTTAAAACACTTGTTGGTGGGATGAAGGTTTGAATCCCGCGGGGTTTGCATTTTGTAAAGAGGAAGGTCATCATTCTTTTTGAAGTTGCGCCTAGCACGGGGAACAAAGGGAGGCTAGCACCTTCCCTTTCCCATGGGAGCGCCTAGCCCATGTGGTGGGCTAGCATCTTGGTAAGGCGCTCAGTGATAGAGAGGTTTCGAGGTCAAAACCCATTGAGGCCCTTTTGGTAGTTGAAGAGGTATGCATTGACGTCATATGCTTGGTTGATTGATTAATTTCAGGGTTGCTTTATTAATTTCGGAGATGCTAAAGTTTGAAAAATAAAAATATTTTTGTGCCTTGTAAAGTTTATTTTGCCTAAATAAAAATTGACGATTAAGTGTTATTGAGGGAGATAAAAGGGTAGGCAATTAATTTTCTAAGGGGTTATTTTTAAAAGGTTGATCAATTAAATTGGAGATTATAAGGAGAATCTTGAGTGATTATTTTTATGAGTAATTTGATGATTTCTAATTTCAAGGAGTAATAAGGTGTATTTGGGATTGATTATTTTTGAGTTTGAGAAATATTTTGAAAGAGAGTTAGTGTGATATTTGTCATCTAACTATTGAAGTTGGCAAAGGAGAAAATTGTAATTGAGATAGGTTTTTCTAAGGGCGCTTCTACATAAAAAAAAAGGTATGGGCACATCTTCCTAGTGAGTGATTTTTTAATGTTGTGAATGCAAAGTTGGAGTGAAAAGGATTGTTTGGTAAGCATTGTTGAGTGTGTTTTTAATTAATGCTTAAAGGTTTTTTGGAATAAAGAGTTTTTGAAAAATCTTTGTTTTATAAGCATTGTTGTTGAAGTGATTAAGTTGAGTGAACTTGAACTAGAGTTTGCAAAGATCATGAGTTTCATTGTTATGTGAAGATTTTTTTTAAGCATTGTTGTTGAAGTAATTGAATGAAGAACTTGAACTAGGATTTGCATGAGTATCATTGTTATGTGATATTGTTTTATAAGCATTATTGAAAACATTTTAAGTAAGTGTTCATATGCTTGGACTAGGGTTTGTGAGCAAGGTTTATTTTATTGAGTGATTGGTTGAGTAGATTTTGTTGATCCTAGTCAAGTGGATGTGTTGATGTGATAGTTCAAGTTATATGAAATAAATTATTCTATATTCTAAATTGAGTTGAGAAAGTGATTGAGATTTTGTGAGTGTGAAGCATATTGAGTCTCTAACAATTCTCTATATGTTTCTAAAAGAGTGAGTGAAAGTGATTGAGCATTGAGATGAATGTGAAGCATATTGAGTCTCTAAAAATTCTCTATATGTTTCTAAAAGAGTGATTAAAAGTAATTGAGAATTGTGGTGAATGTGAAACATATTGAGTCTCTAACAATTCTCTATATGTTTCTATGATATTGGACAATTTATAGTGTGGACTAGTTGAGAAAATTTGAGGTAAGTCTTTGAGAATATTTGTGGACATATTTGTGTGAGATTTTATGGAAGCTTACAATATATATTGATAGCATATTTGGACAAGTTCCAGTGAGAACTTGTTCAGAAGATTTGGACAATTTCTAGTGAGAACTTGTTGAGAAAATTGGACAAGTTTTAGAGAGGACTTGTGGACAGATTGGTGTGAGATTTTATGGAAGCTTACAAGGCATATTTGAGACAAGTATTTGAGAAGACTTGTGAGCAAATTTGATTGATTGATTTGTTCAAACCTTGAGTTAAGGTTTGGGGTAGATCTAGCAGAGTTGATTTGAGATTGATTCAAGCTTTGTGTTAAGGCTTGAGGATAGATATTAAGGATAGATTTGTGCTAGACCAAAGGACTATGTTTAGTGCAAATTAGAGGACAGATATTGAGGAGAAATTTATGCTAGACTAAAGGACTATATTTAGTATAGATCAGAGGATAAATTTGTGCTAGACCAAAGGACTATGTTTAGTGCAAATTAGAGGACAGATATTGAGGAGAAATTTATGCTAGACTAAAGGACTATATTTAGTATAGATCAGAGGATAAATTTTTGCTAGACCAAAGGACTATGTTTAGTGTAGATTCAAGTATAGAGTTTGGTGTAGATTTGAGGACAAGTTTGTATCAGATCAAAGATAGAAATTGAGCATATTTGTGCTAGACCGAAGGACTGTGTTTAGTACAGATTTAAGACAGAGCTTTGAAGGTGATAGATTATAGAGTATGATAGTCTCTAGTGGATAGAGGTCCATTATCTAGGGCAGTGAGGATAGGTGTCTTCAATGGATAGAGATCCATTAGCTAAAGCAGTGGGGGCAACAGTTCTTCTAAAATATCACCAATTAGAGCTATGAAGAAAGGAGTTTTCTTGTGGATAGAGATCCACAAAATTGATTAGGGGATTGGTATCTCCTTTGGATAGAGATCCATAAATATTGTAATAGGAAAAGGATTTCCAAGAGATTGATTGAGAAAATTTTAGTGAAATATTTTCTCTATGGAGTAGCCCACATTGGGTGAACCACATAAAATTGGTGTCTCTATTATGTGTGGTGATTTGTGCATTGCTTTGATTACTACTATTGATATTGCTATCTATACATTGTATAATATTGATTGAAAAAGAAAAGTAAAAAGTGGTCTTATATTGTTCACCCCCATCTTAGTATAATCTTGTGTTCTTCACCCTCTTCTCCTCTCCTTCCTCCAGATTACCCAAGGAAATCTCCCTCTCTTTCTAAACAATAAGTTGTAATGAAAGTACCTTCTCCACCTTACAGTCCACCTCCTATTTTATCAGTCACTACTAAAGTGCAAGATAACCCTTCTCCAAGGTCACCTCAAGTTCCACCTTCATCATCCAAAGTTCCACATTCATCAGCTAAAATTCGCCTCTCATAATCTCCCATAGTTTCAACTTCACCATTTCCACCACCACCATCATCTAATAAGTTAACCTGTTTCAAGTTCATCCCCTCACCCATCTGTGAGTTTCCCTTAATTTTTGATAATTTTACCAATTGCAACAACAACAGTGGTCACAGATTCTACTATAACTATTTCTACACAATTAGTATCAATTGTTGATTTTGCTCTTTCATTCCTTGCATTTTCTTCTTCTCTTTCTACAAGTTACCCAACCCAACAAATCCTACAAAAGGAGTAGGAAGATACATAGAAAAACAATTATTTATGGGCAAAAACATTATGTAAGCCTTCTAATAGGATGGCCACAAGAAGAAGAATAATGTTTGTTTGATCTAGTTTCAAGGCAAACGACTTCTAGGTCCATGATTCCCCTAGTGAGCAAGCCTAAAACTGAGATGACAACTCAAGATTATCATATAGAAGAGCATATAGAAGATATTGAGAAGCTTCCTGACGAAGATGAATTGGTAATAACCAAATCCCACTTAGAAACTATTTATATAAAAAATGATATATTCAAAGAAAATATGGGTAAGTTGGAAAAGCAGATTGAAAAGCTTTAGAGAACTGTCAGCAATAAAAAATAAGTGGAAAAAGCACTGATAAAAGAAACTAAAATCTGGCAAGAAAAATTTCATGAAGCTAATAAAATCAAGGACAAAATTACAAAGCACTAGAAAAAGAATGAGGAGCAGGCTAAGGAGATATAGAGTTTAAAGCAGCAACTCCAAATTTGAAAAGGTTAAATCTTCTGGTTTTTACAAAGCTAGACTCAAGAAAGTGAGAAAGGAATTACTTTCTGAATTGCTAGAGAAATGTTTAGGGTTGTAGCTTATTATTGACTATTTAGATGATGCTAGTCTGTATCGCTCCAAATTTTTTGCACCCTTACCTTCAGGCTATAGGATCCGTGCCCGAAAGGGGGATGCGAGAAGGATGGGACAATACCTCGGACTGAGAGGCCCTTTGAAGGTCCCGCCTCTCGAGGGAGGGGTATTAAGGTGAATTTTTGATGGATGGTGGGTTCACCAGGAAACTTTTGAATGGCAGTTTCCACGCCTAGGTTGGGAATGTGTTTGATGTGTTCATTTTTATGCTTGATCATTCAATTCCTAGGTTTGGCCAAATGAATCTAAACTATTCTACATGAAATGCAGGTTTAAATGAATACAAAAATAGAATTAAACAGAGAATACAAGAAATATACTAGATTGGAAAAAGGTCATACCTGATCCGGATGTCTGATGGAGGTTCTAATTTTTGAAGCAGTCAAGATCGCCTCTGATCTGACAGGATCGTCTGCGATTAGACAGGATCATCTGAGATCTGACGAATTTTTCAGAGACCTGCAATCAGAGAAATAGACACAGAATACAAAAAATGCAGCTATGCTGATAAAGGAAAATGATGTGAAATGATAATAATGATGTTAATAAGATAATCCCAAATAGAAATGCAAGTAAATTATCATGCTTTAATAGCTAATCATGATTTTATTATGTACTTAAGCTACATGGGTGAACTCCAAGATGCAGAATAACAAGAAATAATAATAAAACTAACTAGATGCAGAATAAAATAGCAAAAAGGTATAGGAAAAGCGCAAACTCTGGGCACTGATTGCCCCCAATGTTGACTGCAGTCGAAATCGTCTGTAGAGTGCGAAATCATCTCGAATTGGGGCGTGATCATCCGAGATTGTACAAGATCATCTGCGATGATCTGAGCTTGCTCCGACTGAAGAATAACAGAGTTCCTGCAAGAAAACTCAAAAAGGGACAAAGGCAAACAATAGTCTAAGACATTCTAATGCATGTAAAACTCGAAGTGCAATAAAATTCAGCCAGGGGAATGTCAAGGGGAGGGCCTAAGATTAAATAGGCATAGGAAGGAGGTTGGAGATCATCCTAATCTGGAAGATCTCCAATGGGGGAGGTCTCTAACGGTGCAGACACGCTTTTGCCCAACTTAGAGACGCCGTTGAAACATAATCTAATTATGAAAAATCAGTTTTGGGACGAAATCGTCTGGACGTTCTGCTCCAGACGAATTCGTCCGATCTGAGGCGATATCGTCTGATCGGCGATGATATCGTCCAACGGTCACAACAAATCCTAAAAATGGCATGAAAAACGAGGAAAGCGGTTTAACAGACGGTTCGGGGTTAAAATTTAAATTTGAATTATTACTAAAGTAATTTTAATTATTTGCTAAGGTTTACTGCGCCAATTTTAGGGTGCTACATTTTGCCCCCTCTTTAGCGAATTTTCTAAAGAAAATGCGTTAAAGATGAGTTCTTCTCGATCTACGAGAAAGCAAAAATTTATTCCCATTTTTAGGCGACGATTCTAGGTCGAATCGTACGACAACTTACTATGGTGCCCCCTCCGTGTTTTTACCCAAATCGAACGTTTGAGGTAAAAACGCGAAAAAGAAAAATTAAAATGTTGTTAATTGTTTTTGAATAAAATTAAGAAAAATAGGGAGAAACCCTAATTCATTTTTACTATTCATTTTCCTGGTTTCTAGAGCTCTGCAGACAAGATGGTCGAGACAGCGCACAGATCGACAGAGGTCCGACGCGGGCTACGGGTAAGGGTCCAAACTTAATTTAGAATGCTTTAATTTTGAATTTCATGCTTTTTAGATTAATTTTGAATGATTTTTGAGCATCACGGCCATTTTTGGGCCGTCGACATCGTCGAGACGAAATCATCTCAATTTCATCGAAATCGTCTCGATATCACCGATTTCGTCCAAGGGCGAAATCGACGATATGGGGACGATTTCGTACAATAAGGGACGATTCCCTCTTGCAAAATCAGAGATGAATTTGCTCAAATTTTGGATGATATCATCCAATAGTGGACGATATCATCATTTGTATGAAATTGAACTTGTTTTACTTGCATTTTTAATCACTGTTTTATTAATGATTTTTATTGTTTTGTTGTTTATGTTGTAGAGAGGATTACTAAAGAGCCAGGAATGGAAATACGATGGGCTGAGGGATGACTTGGCCACTCTATCTCAGGTAGAGCGAGATCAGTTGGCTCAAGTCGGCTTGCAGCATGTGGCAGATATGCCACAGGTTTCTACAGATATGGGGCTATTGACAACCCTAGCAGAGAGGTGGTATCCGGGTTCTTCTTGTTTTCGGTTATCAATAGGGGAGATGACTCCCACATTGGAGGATGTATGGAGGATTTTGAGGATCCCCATACAAGGATGGCTAATAACTCCCATGGCCAATCAGGGCCATGTGATGATGCGACTATGCAAAGATCCGAGCTTCGCCCTGGAGAAGGGCGGAGTGAACATCGAGTCACTACGCCAGATGCTTGGGGCATCTAGACTGACACAAGTTTTGGCTGGGGTGGTAGGTGGTCTATTGCTATGCCATCATAGTGGATGCAGACTACCATGGCTATGGACAGATGTGGTCTACGACATGAGAGACCATGGGTACAGGTTTGCTTGGGGGAGCTTTGTACTATGTCGATTGTATAGGATCCTGCATGGGGTCGTATACAAGGGCGATCGATGTCTGGTCATGACATCACTACTACAGGTTTGGTGCTGGGAGCACATCATGGTGCGGAGGCCGGTAGGGCTCCCACTAACAGGGATTGATGGGGAGAGGCCCCGAGTTTTCTACTGGTGGCTCCGAAGAGGGTCACAACGACGGATAGATCTGCCAATGTCCCGAAGACTACTTGACGACCTTGTCTCCAACCAGATCACCTGGAGGCCTTGGAGAGATCATCCAGGGTGGGCCGAGGATGGACAGGAGCTGGCTCACGTTAGGCAAACCTGTTGGCTGAGGATGGAGAGGAGAGAGGTGGAGCTCCACCGCTATGACCGAGTTTTGAGGCAGTTCGGTCTACAGTAGGGGATCCCATCTCTCAGGGACTACGAGTTTTCTCGGACCATCCGGGATAACACTACAGTCAATGGGGCTCCAGATATGCAGCGCTTCTGGAGTGAGGACATGGATGATGCCCCCATTCAGCCAATGGATGGGGATGACGTAGGGGTTGTCGATGGCTATGATGCCTGGTACGTAGGCATCCGCCCTCCTCGGATGACGAGGGCTCAGGGTCCGATTCATGTAGTTGTGCATCGGATGGGGAGGCGACACCAGGCGGCCATTGAGGTGGCACAGGGTCATGACGGGAGAGAGCAGAGGAGGCCACAGGCTCAGCAGAGGCCATGACAGTGGGAGAGGAGGGAGGAGAGACCCCCTTCTCCATGGAGAGAGAGGCCACCATCGCCCGATAAGGGCAAGGGTGTCGAGGTAGGAGAGAGTAGCGAGATGGCTACTCTCCGGGCGGAGACTGTCCATCTCCAGGCTCAGGTGTAGTCCTTGCAGGATGAGGCTGCACGACACCGAGAGGAGGCCACACAGCTCGGAGATGAGGTCGCACGCCTCAGAGCATGGAGCGGAGGGGCGAGCACTCGGGACCTAGCATGGGCTATTGCCCAGATCACATTCTATCGTATGCTATACCACCATATGGTACCATAGGGGCAGAGGTTACCACTGTCGGCCCCCATTGCGGAGCCTGTCATGATGAGGTCATCGAGGACATCATCACGATCAGAGTCCAGGACTCATAGCACCACACGGACTACGATGGGGCCACCTCGTCCACCTCAAGGCGGGGGAGGAGATGAGGCTGAGAGCTCGAGGGGTTCTCGAGGCTAGCTGCTACAGACTGCACTGCATAGATTGATACATAGTGTTTATTATTTTTGATAGAGGATTGAGTATGCCGAGGTACAGATTGTGGCATACCGATCCAGTTTTGAGATGATGTATATATTGTTGATATATATATATAGATGAGATATTTTTGATCATATGACTTGTCTTATGTGTTTGTATGATGCTTTAATGTTTTGATGTGATTGATTTGATGATTCATGTAATTATGTCTATTTGGAAATATTATGGTTTGAATGTCATGCTTTTAAAATTTAAATGAAATAATCTGATGTAAACAAATTGGTTGTTTGTGGGATAATTTGATAAAAATAAAAGGGACTTTTAACAATAATTTCAAAGGACATTGTCGCTATTTATGACCATTTCATGGAGTCACCGCTCACTAGGTCGTCAAGCTAATCCTGGTATAGAAATATTGCTAAAAGTAAAAGAGTGCTTAAGAGACTGCCTTAAGACTTTGTTGTGATGATGCAAATGATGATGATGATGGTGATTTGTTTTCAGATTTCCATGAAAATATTATGCATGAAATATTTTTTATAAAATGATTTTTGCTAGGCATAAATTCCTAAGTGTGATAAAATTTTTGAATAATTCCCTAGGAATTATACCATCATTGCAAAATTGAAGTTTGACATAATGACATGAAATAGTAACAATGTGCGTTGTTTTAAAGCATAATTGTGTAACATAATGATTTAAGTCATATGTTTTTATGATTTTAAATAAATGGGAAATAAAATTAGTACAATGGTTTGCGCTAGGCATAGAATATTTAGGTATAAACTTATACCATCATCGCGAAATCCAAAGAAGAAAATAATAGTTTTATTGCATGGTTGATTTTTAATTTTTGAAAATAAATAGAAAATATAAATATGAGGACTTGCGCTAGGCATAAAATTCCAATTTTGGTTTTGGAACTATACCATCGTCAAAGTCAAAAAGTTATATATAAATGTAACTTTATTGCATGTTTTTTGAAAATGATTTTGATTTTTTTGATAATGCATGTAGTTGTTTTTATACTAAACAACTGTTCTCATATAAGAAAATGAAATTATTCCAGACAATTTGCAAAAATATTTCAAAGTATCTTAAAGACAAAAGTTAGATTTATAAGGAATCCCATGTGCGTATGTGAGTTCATTTCCGATCTTGATTTATCATAATGATACACAAAATCTCTCAAATACAAATGTGTGTGCAATTGCTTTGTGCATTTACCAGCTTTGAGCAAGATAATTTGATACAAGTGATTTGAATTAACCAAATAAGTGTTCATTAACCATGATTTAGATGCATATAACCATACCGGACTACTATGTAAGTCGGGTTATCAAGAGCTAGCTAATCCATAAGCAGACATAGGTCTGTACAAAAGAAGGTCGCTAATGTGACAGACATATCACCACGCTAGGAGTTACCCAAGGCCAAGCGGGTTGGGCACAAACCACCTGTTATGGGGCTTACCTCACAGTTTTCGAATAATTGAGAATTCCAGGGATTCAAGCTCATCAACCCTTCTTTTCTTTTCAATGGGTAGGGAAAGGGATTTTATTGCTTTTGCTTTTGCTTGTTTTGCTTTCTTTCTTTTCTTTTTTTTTGTTTCTTTTTTTCGTATCTTTTGCTTTGATATTTGAGATAATGCTGAAATAGTGCTAAGAGAGTACAAAATGATTCTGAAATAATGCTTCTTTTTCTCATGATTTTGCTTGATTTTTCTTTTTCTTTTGCTTCCTATTCTAGGGATACTTGCTCGGATTAGCTGTAGAGCAAGGGATTTTTATTCTGGGTAGGGGTGAGCTTGTCCTTTTGTCAATTCTCAAAGATTCTAGACCATGTGCATGATAGGATAGCAGGGGAAACTTTTCGCTCAAGAAACCACTTCTACTATGTAGCATAGCATGGACATTACAAATATAATCATTTTATTGTGAAAGGATATGCTTGGTTTAAGTAAATAACAAGATCAATTCTCTCGTGCTCAAACTTTATTTAATTGAATTTTGTGGACTTTGATATAAGAGAGATTAGTAATCATGCCGGATAAAATCAAGATATTTATTTTTGTGTTTGCAAAAGTGAGAGATTCCAAATAAATGCTAATTTATCCAAAATAATTTGAAAATATAACTGCAATACTTTAAGAAGAAATATATACAACAAATATTTTTGAGGAGTTTGATAATTTTGACTCTCTCTTTCTTCTCTATTTTTTTTTTTGGTTTCGAAAGAGTCAATAATATTGTTGTTTGTTTTTGTTTAAACAGATTTATACATTTTTAAAATGAGACAACATGCAAAATATATACAAATGATGAAATGACCAAATTTTATGCGTAATATCGCTTAAGATGCATAATATTCATAGGTTCTTTTAAATATTTACCATCTAAGGTAGCTAATTTGTATGCTCCCGATTCAAATTTAGAAGTGATAATATATGGTCCAAGCCAGTTGGGTTCAAATTTACCTTTAAGGTCTTTAGTTGCATTAGTATTTTTTTTATTTTCTTTTAAAACAAGGTCGCCGACCTCAAAGGATCGATGACGAACTTTCTTAGCATATGATCTTTTAAGCTTGTTTTGGTAGGCACGAAGATGCTCCAAAGCATTGATGCACTTTTCATCTAGGAGTTCCAACTGACTGAGTCTCGCACACTTGATATTCATCTCCTACTTCGGTATCTTGAAGTAGTAGAGCCAAAGAAGGAACTTCTAATTCAAAGGGAAAAACAGCTTCAACGCCATAAACCAAAACAAAAGGTGAAGTACCTGTGGGAGTACGAACACTAGTGCGATATGCCCACAAAGCTGGATATAATTGAATGTGCCAGTCGCGGCCAGATTTATTGACCAATATTTTAAGGATTTTAATTAATGTTTTATTAGATGCTTCTACTTGGCCATTACCCTGAGGATAATAGGGAGTGGACCAACGATGTTGAATCTTATATTTTTGGCATAATTTCTTAACATCTTTATTTTTGAAACAAGTTCCATTGTCTGAGATGAGATTTGCAGGAATTCCGAACCTACAAATGATTTGATTAAAAATAAATTTAGAGACTTGTGTTCCAGTGCAGGAAGCTAAAGGCATAGCTTCAACCCACTTCGTAAAATACTCAATGGCGGTTATGATGAATTTGTGTCCATCAGATGACACAGGATTAATTTTGCCAATAATGTCTAAGCCCCATTTTGAAAAGGGCCAAGGAGATGAAATAGCCTGCAGTTCTTGTGCAGGGGCATGGACAAGGTCAGCATGTTTCTGCACTTGTCGCAATGGCGCACATAATCATGTGCATCGCTTCCATGGTAGGCCAAAAGTAGCCTATCCTAAGGAGCTTTTTAGCAATGACACTACCATCGAAGTGTCCTCCACAAGATCCATCGTGGGCTTCACTCAAAGCTGATTTGGATTCTTCTAGATTCAAACATCTCAATAGGATACCTTCAAAAGATCTCCTATATAAAGTATTGCCAATTATTACAAATCGACTTGCTCGTCTACGCAATAACCGATGCTGGTTCCTATTAGAACCGGCAGGGAAAGTCCCATTGTGAAGAAAATCAAATATATCCGTATACCAAGGTTCAGGAGTAGTTTCATTGATTAGAAACACATCCAAAGGTTCTAAGCATGACTTATTTGAAGCGGGTTCCTGGAGTCGACGAATAATGATGGTGGCATATTCGTCATCTAACTCCAAGGGCAGAAGAGATGCAACTACGGCCATAGCGTCAGCCGCACGGTTGCTAGTTCGAGGAATAGCTTCCAAGGTAACTTGATCAAATAGAGATATTAATTGTAAAACATATGCTTTATATGGGCATAATTTATCATCTCTGGTTTGATAAACATCATTGATTTGATTTATGACAAGTTGTGAGTCACCGAAAACCAATAAACTTTTGATTTTCAATGCCAAAGCAGCTCGTAATCCAAGGATAAGAGCTTCATATTCGGCAGTGTTATTGGTGCAAGCAAATGTTAATTTGAAGGACAGAGGTATAAGATGTTTTTGTGGAGATATTAAAATAATACCCGCACCAGCCCCACTCATGCATCGGGCTCCGTCAAAGTATAAGGACCATTGCTCTGAATGGTCTGCCTCTAGTTTAAGGCATTCATCAGAAACTCAATGAGGAGGGGATGAGTAGATTCTAAGGGTGCAGCAGCTAATTGATCAGCTATGATTTGACCTTTAACAAACTTTTGTCCTATGAAGGTGAGTTCAAATTCGCTTAGCGCAAGAACCCACTTAGCTGTGCGACCAGATAAATACGGTCGACTCATGAGATATCGCAAAGGGTCAAATTTGGCAATAACATAGGTTTTCTGACTGAGCATATAATGTCATAGTTTTTGTGTAGAAAATATGACTGCTAGACATAATTTCTCTAATATGGTATAACGAGTTTCATAACTGATTAAGGTTCTGCTAATGTAATAATTAGCACGTTCTTTCTTCTCATCATCCAGCTGAGCTAACATAGCTCCTAAGGCAGAATCAGAAGCAAAAATGTACAAGATAAAAGGACGATCAGATCTAGGCGGTGAAAGCACAGGTGGGTTAAGGAGGTATTGTTTGAGAAGTTCAAAAGCTTCCTTACATTCGTCATCCCAATTAAAAGGGACATCCTTCTTAAGAAGCTTAAGAAAGGGACTGGTTTTGTCCGCTAGCTTATCGATGAAGTGACGGATAGCTTGAAGCTTACCTTGTAAACTTCGTAACTCAGATATATTGGTAGGTGCGGGCATATCGCTGATAGCCGCAATCTTGAGAGGGTCGATTTTGATACCACGTAAAGAAACTAAAACCCCTAATAATTTACCGGACTTGACTCCGAATATACATTTGGCTGGATTTAATCGAATAAGATATTCTCTTAACCGATTAAATACTTTTCTCAAATCATCTAAATGATCATCTTCATTAATAGAGCGAGCTATAATATCATCTACATAATCATGTAGGATATCATGCATCATATCATGAAAGATATAAGTCATGGCTCGTTGATATGTTGCGCCCGCATTCTTTAAACCAAATGGCATCACTTTCCAACAAAAGGTACCCCAAGGGGTAATAAAGGTTGTTTTAGCCTGATCTTCAGGAGCTATCCTGATCTGATTATAACCAAAAAATCCATCCATTAGGGACATCATTCCACTCCCCATAGTAAAATCAATGATTTGATCCATGTTGGGAAGAGGAAAATCATCTTTAGGGCATGCAACATTAATATCTCTAAAGTCTCATGCAAACCCTAACTTTGGTAGCTTCTTTCTTGGTGACTGGAACTACATTCGAGATCCATTCAAAGCATAATCAATAGCTTGTATAAAAACAACATTCAAGAGTTTTTCTAACTCCCCTTTGACTAGCAAGGCCACTTTGGGATGCATTTTTCTGAGTTTCTGTTTAACAGGTTTAGCATCTGGATGGACTACTAGATGATGCATGACTACATAAGGGTCTAAACCTGGCATATCTTCATATGTCCAAGCGAAGACATCTTCATATTCTTTAAGGAATGCAATGTATTGCTCTTGTTTTTCTTGACTTAATTCTGATCCAATACCGATGATGTGAGGATTATCCTCGGCTCCAATGTTAACCTTAATGACGTTTTCTACTTCCATGTGTAGATCTCTTTCAAAATTAGGTGGGGCAGGTGAAACACCCAATTCTTGTAATTCCTTTAAGGTTAACTTGGATAATTCATCTTGAGGAGTCGTGGCCTCAAGTTGGGCTATAGTAGGTATAGAACCATCAAAATAAAAACCATTGTGTAACATCTCTTCCACGGAGACATCATGGAAAATATCTCCTTCCAACTCATCGTCAGATTCAAGCAATCATTTCAGGATAGGCTATGGATAGCATATTGCAGGTAGAAGAATTATTCTTGGGATACAAAGAATCTTGTTTATCTAGATAATCTTGATAACATATGAGTTGATCATCATCTTCAAAAGGGAAGGGTTGATCCTTACTAGGAAATAGGCCCACACCACATCGGGCGGGCCATGGTTCTACCTCAAAGGGTTCTTTCATACCATCTTGGAGAGGTCCCAAGCCTTTCCCTTTATATCCCAATTTAAGCATTATGGGTTTAGCTTTAATATATTCATTAGCAAAATAGCATCGAGCATATCCATCACAATGCGTCTTGATGTTTCGGGGTATTCTTCCCCAATCATATCCTTTATAAATAAAAGCACAACTCCCGACTTGGTAGATACTTCCCATAGGTTGTGGGAGGCCCAAGGTACGAGGAGAAGGTGGCAAATTACTTAAGATAATGGAATCTTGCATAGAAGCATTTGTTTTTTTTGATATAAGAATTTTAGATAAATCGGTAAGAGTTCATCAAAAAGAGCATAAGAGGTAGAAGGATCATTCCCTATATCTTTAGATGTGGAAGGTATGATAGATGTAGATAATGTGGAGGTGTTAATAAATGGGTCTATAGGTTTTGAAATTATAGGGATGGAACATGAAGGATTGGTTGTGGATTTAAGATCTTTTTGAGGTTCTAGTGTGGTTTGTTTAGAAGATTGTTGAGCTATATATGAGGGTGAAATTAATGGAGGAGAAATAGATGAAGTTATGGGTGTGTGTTTCACATGTTTAGATGAAAAATAAGAATTAGGATGTGTGGATGATAGAGCAGGGCAAAATTGAACTCCAACAGGTTCTACCAAAGCACACATATCAAAGGGTCTAGGATCACCATGGATAGTGACCAACTGATTTTTAAATTCGAATTTAACACATTGGTGTAAAGTTGATGGGACAGCCCGCATTGCATTGATCCAAGGATGACCCAAGAGTATATTGTATGATGCGGGGCAATGTACAATAAACACGGTCGTGTCTAAGGTTCTCGGACCAACTTGCAATGGGATGGTGATAACTCCACACGTTTCTTGTGTTTCGTCATTGAAAGCTTTTATGATCATGTCAGTTTTCTTCATTTCATCACTTCTAAACCCAAATCTTTGGTAGAAGTCAAAAGTGCAAATGTTTAGAGATGAACCATTATCAATCAAGACCCTTTTGACTGCTACATCTCCTATTAGGGCAGTAATATATAAGGGGTTATCCTTATGTAAACTATGTTGTGGGATATCTTTATCTCGAAAGTCAATACAATCGACTTCTCGAGTGATGATAGTATTGGACATGGCTTCAGAGTTGAATATTTTGAGGTACCATCATTTGGCTTAATGTGAGCATTAATTCATCCCTATGGGTAGAAGAAGATCTTAACAAGTCCAAAAGGGAAATTCTAGCTGTAGTATTGGATAATTGTTCATTAATATTGTAAGGAGGCTTAGGTTGAACATTAGACATATGATTCCCTTTATTGGGATTTTTCAAAATAAATGGAGCTGATCCATCATTCTGAGTTTGATCCTGTTGAGAATTGTGAGCTTGTTGTCTGGTAACAACTCCGATGGTACCTACAATGTTATATTGAAGACGCTGAATTGGTCTCGGTCTAGCGTTTATGGCTTGTTCATTAGGAAGGAACTGATTAGAAGAGGGTCGAGTAGTAACTCTTCTAGGAAATGGTTCTTCCGAAACCATAGAATCTGTGATAGGTTGAATAGGATCTGATTCATTTTCAGAACTATTCGATTGATTTGAGGTGATGTCTATTTCACTTTCAGTATCCGATTCTACATCACTAGGATCCGGTGTTTGAGTATTATATAGGGGTCTGGACGTAACCATGGATAAAGTCGTGTCAAATTTTTGTAAATCATGATTAGGTAAATGTCCGCTAATAGTTCCTACATATCGGGTAGGAGGAGGGACATTATGATGCTCAATTTGATTGGCCACCTCTTTACCATGTTTTGGTAAAGGATGTTGAAATATATCTAATGATTGATTAGCATTTTGATTCTGATTTTGGGGAATGTTCTTTTGAGTATTATTAGGAGGATTTTGTTTAGGTTGAAAGGCTTGCACCTCCATTTCATTATTATCAATCAAGTCTTGTATTTTATGTTTTAATATTTTGCAAGAGTTTGTAGCATGTCCAGGTCCTCTATGAAAATCACAATGTAAATCAGCTCTGTATCCGGGTATAGTTGGATCAGGTTCTCGGATAGCTGGTAATTGAATCAAACCTCTTTCGAGTAATTGGGGTAGAATAGTTGATAATGGTTGATTCAATCTAGTAAACTCTCGAGGTGGTTTATCAGGAGGTTTTAATATAAACTTCTCCATTGTTTTCATAGTATTAACATTAGCAATGTTTCTACTATCAGTGACTCCATCACCTACAACTTGTTTGTTTTTATATTGATTTCTGGATGTTTTCTCATCATCTTTCCTTTTGAGCTGACCTCTTCTAATGAGAGCATCTTCCACCCTTCGAGCTAAGTCTATAGCTTGATCGAAGGTGGTTAAGGTAGCAGTTGATAATTCATAGGATATTTGTTCTTGCAAATTATTAATAAAAATGTCCAACATTTCCCTATAAGGTAGCACAAAGTGCAGTTTTCCTGTCAACTGCCTCCATCTAGCTAAGAAATCAGCAAAACATTCATCTTTGTCTTGTTTTAAGTTGTATAAATCTTTAATGGTCACGTGTCTCTCGATGTAGGCACTAAATTGATGGACAAAAGATTCAGTTGTTTCTTCAAAATTCCTCAAAGAATGAGTGGGCAATTGATAGTACCACTCTAATGCCATTCCTCCTAAACTTTTTGGGAACATTTTTAGTAATAGCAAGTCATCATGTGATATATCATGACATGCTATCCTAAACATGCGAAGATGCTCTATGGGATCTTCGGTTCCTTTATATATAGGCAGGACGGGCATGGGAAAGTGCTTAGGGTATGGTTGTGCTACAACTATGGGATCCAAAGGCTGACTACACATCTCTCGATAATTATACGAGGGACGGTAGGGATCTATCTGGTCCATGCGGGAAGCTAACTGTTTCACCATGGCTTCCAGATTATCGGTTTGCCCACCATATTGGTTCGGTAGGGTATTAATATGGGATTTGTGAGCATATGATGGAGGGACATGAAGATTAGATGCTATATTGCTATTGTGTAAATTGTTGGTAGGAAGGGTGTTATGAAGAAGTTTTGAAGTTGTATTATGTTGTATCCCATATTGTTGAAAATTGGTGTTTGGCTTCATTTTAGGTTTTTGTCGATTTGAAGCATATTGATCAATAGTTTGGCAAAATAAAGCAGTGAATGAAGGTCTCTTTTGTGTGGGAATGATTTTAGGCTCAATAACGAGTTCCTTAGGGGGTTGGGTAACCTGTTGTTTTTGCATGTTCTGAATCATAGTGACCATATCTATATTGGATGGTCCAGACTTTATCACTTTCTTGATCGATAAAAGACAAAGGATTAGTGTGCACGTTAAACATATGTTCCATGGCTGCTTGAGTGTCACTAATTTGTCCTCTATCAATACGAACTGCCATATTAAGAGCACCAATGTTATTACTAAGAAATTTCCAGAAATGATCTATATTATCAAAAGCAACAGTTTCGTCTGGAGCCATTCTAGGGGATGAGGATCCTTCCTCTTTAACATTTTCTTCTTGTTCATCTACAACAAGCTCATCTTCTGGCTGTTCTAGAGTTCCTCCTTCCGAAATTGAATCCTCAGGAAGGACATTTGGGTTTTTTGTTTTGTTTCCTAGCCAATCTTCTTCTTCTTCTTCTTCAGTTTGTTTACCATTCCTAAGTCTAGGCATTGTGCTTAAGTTTAGATTTCAGAAAATATATATATACTTATATATATATTTTTTTTTATATATATATATATATATATATATATGCAACAAGCTTAAGAGGTATATATTTTAATTATATACCTACTATAGTATTTAAAATAAAATGTTTTGGTTTTGTTATGTTTTTGGTTTTTCTTGTTTTTTTTGTTTTTTTTTCTGTGTTTTTATAACAATATTATAAAGATAACAAACAACACACTAAATGCAAGAAATAATAATAATGAAAGCAATGATCTAGTTTTCTATAAACAATTTATAAATATCATTAACGGGCTCAAGTTCTTCAGGAGTCATGAAATGTTCTTCTTCAAATTGAAAATTTTCTTTCAAGAATTTGACAAAAAGTGCTATAGTGATATTATCTGTCTCAGACTCTGGTTGGTAGAAATAAAGTTCGTGGCAATACTCTCGATATAACACAGCTCTAGGAACTCTCCTCCACCTTTCCCTATCCGTAAGAATGACCTCTTGGTCTTCTACACGACCTAGGAATTGGTGTATAACAGTTGCGTTCTCGAGGTATTCCTCGAAGGTGAACAATTCTGAAGACACAAGAGCTCTCCTATAAGCTAACCACCTATGGCAAGCTCTCAGAAGTTCATGATAAAAAATGAGTTGATGAGGATCCAGGATTCTATCTAGGGCAAACCTCTTAATTTGCCTAAGTTCGGTTGATCTAGATGAAATAATACCCAATCTCCTATTAAGTTCGTCCCACAAAGGTGGAACTCTATATGTTTGAGATAGTCTAAGCAAAGAATTAAACTCTATGGCTATTATTTGATTTTCAACATTAATGGTGACAACTAGTCTTTTCTTAGGAGCTACCATCTAAACATGATATGCAACTTAACGATTTTAAATGCATCTATGTTTTTTTTTGTTTTCAAAAGGTTTTAGTTTCACGTCGGGTTCACCAAAATGTATCGCTCCAAATTTTTTGCACCCTTACCTTCAGGCTATAGGATCCGTGCCTGGAAGGGGGATGTGAGAAGGATGGGACAATACCTCGAACTGAGAGGCCCTTTGAAGGTCCCGCCTCTCGGGGGAGGGGTATTAAGGTGATTTTTTGATGGATGGTGGGTTCACCAGGAAACTTTTGAATGGCAGTTTCCATGCCTAGGTTGGGAATGTGTTTGATGTGTTCATTTTTATGCTTGATCATTCAAGTCCTAGGTTTGGCCAAATGAATCTAAACTGTTCTATATGAAATGTAGGTTTAAATGAATACAAAAATAGAATTAAATAGAGAATACAAGAAATATACTAGATTAGAAAAAGGTCATACCTGATCCGGATGTCTGATGGAGGTTCTAATTTTTGAAGCAGTCAAGATCGCCTCTGATCTGACAGGATCATCTGCAATCAGACAGGATCGTCTGAGATCTGACGAATTCGTCAAACGAATTCGTCAGAGACCTGCAATCAGAGAAATAGACACAGAATACAAAAAATGCAACTATGCTGATAAAGGAAAATGATGTGAAATGATAATAATGATGTTAATAAGATAATCCCAAATAGAAATGCAAGTAAATTATCATGCTTTAATAGCTAATCATGATTTTATTATGTACTTAAGCTACATGGGTGAACTCCAAGATGCAGAATAACAGGAAATAATAATAAAACTAACTAGATGCAGAATAAAATAGCAAAAAGGTATAGGAAAAGCGCAAACTCTAGGCACTGATTGCCCCCAATGTTGACTGCAGTCGAAATCGTCTGTAGAGTGCGAAATCATCTCGAATTGGGGCGTGATCATCCGAGATTGTACAAGATCATCTACGACGATCTGAGCTTGCTCCGACTGAAGAATAACAGAGTTCCTACAAGAAAACTCGAAAAGGGACAAAGGCAAACAGTAGTCTAAGACATTCTAATGCATGTAAAACTCGAAGTGCAGTAAAATTCAGCCAGGGGAATGTCAAGGGGAGGGCCTAAGATTAAATAGGCATAGGAAGGAGGTTAGGAGGTTGGAGATCATCCTAATCTGGAAGATCTCCAATGGGGGAGGTCTCTAACGACGCAGACACGCTTCTGCCCAACTTAGAGACGCCGTTGAAACATAAGCTAATTATGAAAAATTAGTTTTGGGACGAAATCGTCTGGACGTTCTGCTCCAGACGAATTCGTCCGATCTGAGGCGATATCGTCTGATCGGCGACGATATCGTCCAACGGTCACAACAAATCCTAAAAATGGCACGAAAAACGAGGAAAGCGGTTTAACAGGCGGTTCGGGGTTAAAATTTAAATTTGAATTATTACTAAAGTAATTTTAATTATTTGCTAAGGTTTACTGCGCCAATTTTAGGGTGCTACACTATCCATCTGCTCCAAAGTATTCATAAGTATTTGAAAAAAAACACTAGAGAGCTACAACCTATGGTGATTTCGACTGACCAAATTCATAGGCTGGTGGATAGTAGACTCAATGATTCTGCTAAGCCAATTCCTAATAAGGAGTTGAATATTGCTAGGGTTTTTGCTAGAATCGTAGTAAAAAAACACAGAGCACTCCAAAAGGCTTAGCTATTGTATGAAAAATTTGAAGGAGTAATCAAGGATGTAGTGGATGTTAACAAGGAAATGATCCAGATTGGTTTCAAAGGGTTATGGATGGAAGATCACAATTTACTTTCAGTTGAAGAAATCAAGGAAAGTACTAGAGAGAGCCTACTAGATGAATCTAAAATTGATGCTCTAGAGGAAACAATTGACCAGGAGAAGGCTTCACAAATGATCATTGATTTTACCAGGCTTAGAGACCTCATGGAAGACTTGGTAAACAGAGGAAGCACTTCTAACTATGAATATATTGGTGAACTCTAGTACATTTACAAGTAGCTAAAAGAGACTTCCAACCCCTTAAAAATAACCTGGAAACAAGCACTACAGACGTTGAAACTAATGGTGTAGTTGTTTGGTGATAATTTAGTAGAGAAATTGATGAGCAATATTCTCCAGAGGAAGAAGTTGAGGAAGATGTTGAGCAAGAAGAGGATAATTTTGAGAAAGAGGCCCAACAAGAAGAAGAGCTGGATAGAGATGTTGTAGGTCCTGAAGGGGTACAAGTTTAATAACTTTCATTTTGTACATAGGTAGTCATAAGTTTTGTATTTTTGTTTGATTCATTTTTACTCTGACATGGTTAAAAAGAAACAATAAAAGCGTGAGTCCAGAGAGACACAGGAAACAATAATTTTTGTGTGAAGGTATTTATATCATGATTTGTAAGAAGCCTTTATAAGAGAATAGCTATGTTTTGATGTAGTAGTAAAGCAATTTTTCTAGAATGGCACAGACATTAATATTTATGGCATAGTCTCCATGTGAACATTTATCCTCTAGGATGTATGAAGCATGGTCTCGATATGAACATTTATCCTCGAATATGACCATAAAGTTTTCAAAGGGTAGTGTTCATATGGAAGTTATTCTCTAAAGCATTTTTGAAGACAAGCATTTTTGAATCCTGATGCCCAATGGATAAGACTTTGAGTTCAATGGCTTTGTGAGAAAATCCACCCGGAGGCACCAAAATGTAGGCCCAAAATGGCCACATCCTTAGAAAGCATTGCAAATTTTATTCTAAGGTATGAAGTTCCATTACGCACACTTTTAGTGTATTTTGGAGCGGATCTGCTGCATTGGTTTCCTAATCCACTTAACACAACTTATTTTTTCCTTGAGTGATTCCACTAAGTTTATAATGTAAAATGATGTGGATTGGCAATGGGTCTCGATTCTGCAAAAAAAATTGGTAATGATGATGTCAGCACAAAATAAAGTACGAAATGGAGACCGAGAGCAATTTCTTGCATGCTATGAGCAGCTAAGTGTTGATAAGTTCTATTCTGCTAATCTCAAGAGTATTTTGTTGTATATTGGCAATGAAGAGGAAGAAGACACTGCATAGAGTGTGGATTGGCGATAAAGTCAATTTTACACTACTGATTGGCGACAAGAAGCTGTTTTACACTACGTCTAGAGAAGAATGTAGAAAAAAGATGATTTACACTTGCCCAAGTGCAGATTGGCAATTCCACATATTCACAAAGCAATGGTGATTTCAGTATGCTTTAAAGTATGGATTTCAAAATATTTGAGCGTAAAGAAGAGTAAAGGGAAGAGTAATGAGTGGATTGCATCCCGCTCACCTCTTAGTTCATTTTACATTGGAATGCAACTATGCATTATCAAGGTTATAATTATGATATCAGCAACTTTAAAGTGTAGAATGGCACCTGGATTTTCCTCGCTAATTTTCAAAGTTTCTTGGAGGTTTTAATCACAACCGTTCATAATGAATATCAACCATTGAGAGTTTGCTAACAAGGATAATGTATTTAAAAGCATTTTCTTGTTGGACCAGAGCATAGTTAGTTGGAGGACAGGAAGATGAAGAATCGATGATTTCCAAGAATAAGAACCAAATGTAGTTGCATATCTATAGTGGAGCCAAGCTTCCAAGAATGATCGATGGATGAGATGTAACATCCAACTATTAGAACTCCAACTGCCACCAACAAATCATCAAGTTGCAGAGGTATGCTACCATGGTGGATTTCTCATAGCATATTTCTTGGAGCTCCATAGCCAGTAAGATGATGCTAGTTAACTCTTTACTGAGCTATAAATATATAATCTTTGTAATGTCTCCTAAAATATTCTTTCATTTACAAACTATAAATAGAGGTCGAACCCTCATTTTTTGGGTTGGCTCTAGTGCGTTTGCTTGCCCTACTGTAAATATTCTTGTGAGCTAATGGAAGGAGCATTACTATGATATTTTGACTCAAATTTGTAATCTTCATCATCTTGTGCAAGAGGTTCGAAGTCTTGAGTTGCATTTCTATTAATACTTGAATGGTTAGTTCATTCCAGCTTTTGGATTACTAGTTGTAAGAGTAGTTGAAATCTGTTCTTGATTAGATCTATAATTTTAGGAAGTTTATTTCTGTTAAATCTAACTATTGGTCTATTCTACTATTTGGATTATCAATATTGGATTTTGGAATTACTTTCTACAATATATCTTTATTTATGCTTTAATATGTGGAGATTTCATTGATTTGGGTGATGTTATTTTGAGTGATGAGACATTGGAAATAGCTTGTGGGAGCCATTTTCTATAGTTGCCTATGTTGTTAGCCTATCCAACCACTATTTTCATAACATTTATAACCCTAAATATTTTCTAACCATTATCTCAAAACCCTAAATGATCTTTAATTGAGTCAACATATTTCTAAGTTGACAAGGAACTAGCCTACTCTGGAGGTTGGATTGAAGTTGTCTTTGGTCCATCCAATTCTTGAGTATCGAGCTGTGACTATCAGGTGTATGCCTAGATAGAAAATTGGAAGATAGATAGTTTCAATGTTGAGTAAAACTTGATGTCAATTTGGTGCCCAATAGTTTTTATTCCATTTTATTCTAAGGTATGCAGTTCCATTCCACACACTTTTAGTATATTTTGGAGCGGATCCACTACATTGGTTTCCTAATCCACTCAATACAACTCATTTTTACCTTGAGTTATTTTGTTGAGTTTATAACGTAAAATGGTACATATTGGTGATGGGTCTCAATTTCGCAATTTTTTTGGAAATGATGATGTCAACGCAAAAGAAAGTGTGGAATGGAGACAAAGAGAAATTTCTTGCATGATCCGAGCGACTAAGTGTCAATCATTTCAATTTTGCTAGTCTCAAGAGTATTTTGTTGTGGATTGGCAATGAAGAGGTAAAATACACTGCATAGAGTGTGTATTGGTGATAAATTCAATTTTACACTACCGAAAGTGTGGATTGAAGTTGTCTTTGGTCCATCCAATTCTTGAGTGTCGAGCTGCGACTATCGGGTTCATTCTTGGATAGAAAATTGGAAGATAGACAGTTGTAGTGTCGAGTAAAACTTGATGTCAATTTGGTGCCCAACAATATTTATGGTATTTATTGAGTGCATTTTATTTTTGTTATAAACCCTAGATCTAATTTCATAGAAATACATTCAATTAATGTATAGGCATTTGAAGGATAAAAAGCATATAGTGTGAACTTAGGGTTAATTATATTTATGCATCTTCTCATGAGCCCTTGCTTGAAGGTTTTCTATCTTGAAATCCTAGGGTTAGAAAAATCATTCAAAGAAAGAATCATTCTAGGGTTAGCTTTTGTCTTCTTGCATTTTGTATTTTTGCATTGTCCTTTATCTTTTATAGCATATATCTAGAAAGGCCTAATCTAGGTGATTGTCTTGAATCAAATACATCAAAAATTATTTTAAATCATGTGGACTTGGAGTGAGTCCTTAAAGTCATTCCTAGTGAACCCTTGCTCTCCTTCTTTAGAATTGAGTATAGAGAACAACATCCCCCACAGTCACCTTGGCTTTCTCTTGTAGATCCAATCAAGAATCATACCTGGTAGGGTAGTTTTTCCCCCTCTACAGCAACAACAACAATAATAATCAATTAATCCAAACCTACCTAGGTCAACTAGGTAGTGTTGAGTAGCCCAACCACTCAACCCCCACAACCTCAACATCCACAACAACAACCCTCTTATCCACCATAATAGTCAATATACAATACAATGCCACCTCCCACTCAACTTCAAAATTTCAATCAATCTACCTACCAGTTTCCATGCCTTCAATGCCCTCCACGTAACTTCATAACTCTATTAGAAACTTTGTCAATGATATTCCAAAAACTTATGGATGTACAGTTAATATATTTACCTAAGATAAGACCTTAAGATCCCAAAAAACCTAGAGGAAGAGGGTATAGAGAAGATCATTACTACATTTTCCATCACCAAAGGGGTCATGATCTCCATGATTGTCAATAATTCTAAAACCTGGTACAAGATATGATTGATCGAGGGGACATTATCATTGATAACCCTTTAGCCCCTCCTAACCAAAACCTTAGAATTTATCAAAATACTTTACCACAACATGGGATCACACAACAACATAATGGTGCATCAACTTCTACAACCCATTCAAATCAAGTTAATCCCATAAATAATAACCCATGTTACTAATATTTAGTGGGAGCCATAAGTAATGACCATTTTACTCTTCCTTTGTCCATCCCCTTCATCACTCCTCAGGATCATCAATATTGGGAGTAGTGAACTATCCAATATGACTTTCAACCAAAAAATCCCCCTCCATCTACTTTTACATCCACCATAACACAGGTTACCAAATCAAATTCCTCCTCAGCTTCATCTTCTACATCATCTACTCCAACTACTTCTCTTCCTACTATCGCATCATCTTCTCAAACCACTCCATCCAACTCCTCTTCCAATTTGTCATCCTCTCAATATACACCACCATCCTCTTCCTCCACTCTGTTTGAGCTCTCATCCTCTGCTATTGTACCCTCCACTTCTTCCAAGCTACCTCACTCAAAGTCTCCCCTCCACTCATTCCATCAAGATTCCCCTCCTATCTCTGTCTAGACATCCAATCTTGTCTTGAGGGAGTGTTTTATCCATAAGGTCACTATCTCTCCCCCACTATCAAGTTAGTTAAGGATTTTGGTCACCCCCATGACATCCCCTTAACTATTGGTACTATCATCCCCATTGGTTCTTCCACCAATTATACCAAATTTGTCTATGGGGGTCTTGATGCTTCCTCTAAGCCACCTATTTCTATCAAGTCTATAGTTCCATTTTGTGGTAACATCAATTATCTATCCAATTTGTCCTTTGCTATAAAATATTTTCAATATTTCAATTAACACAAATTTAGCCTTGGTCGATATGAACAGGGTCCATGCTCTATTGTTGACCCTCCCTACCAACTACCAAAGGACAAATCTAGTTTAGGGTATCATAAAAACTCATTGGTACTCCTCCTTGGGAATGACCTCCAATGTCTTACTCTTGATCTTGAGGATGATGATTCTGATGAATATATCAATCCTAAAAATTACTATTTGCTTCCTCCAAAAAAATTCCAAGTTGTAGCCATCCATGCCCTTTCCCATAACACCTCATATAATGAGAAAATATCTCATCCACTCAAGTTTCCTCCAACTTCTCTAAAGGAGACTTCCACTACCTTACCATGTAACCTATCCGTACCTTGCCATTCTTCCTTCCCTCATGTCATGGACTGTCTAAGACCATCATGTTCAAGCCTAATGCATTAGGTCCCTCCAACCATGTTACCCAAGTGTTGCCACAAGAAAACCATGAACGACTCATTACATCGATTCCCCTCATGAATTCCACATCTTATATTAACATCATCTCTACCACATATTCTCCCAGCACCATATCTACCACCTCATATTCCAAAACCTCACCTTTGATCTCATACCCCCATGTAGCCCAACACCTACCACCTTGTTGCCCACCTTCTCCTTTTCTTCATACCCCTTACATGATCCAACCCCAACAACCTTGTCACTCACCCTATCATATTCATCCACCTTTGCTTCCTTCATTTCCTCATCCCTCCCAACTTAATCCTCACCATTGCATCCAACCATCCCCACCTATCTTGCCTACTATAACTTTATCACCATTTATCTTGTAACAAATATAGGACCAAATCATCAACCTTAATCTCAGATTAAGCCATTAAAGAGCCTCTACACCACACTCTAAATATTCCTCCATACAATCCTTCTTTACTTCACCTTATTTATCTTGCCCTCCAATTGACCTCAACCTCCTCGTTACCTACCTCATCCCTATATACCCCTATTAGAGCTATTATCCAGTATCTCCCAATAATTGAGTTATGCAAAAGTAATCTCCTTATGTGGCATCCATCCAGAGTGAATCAACAATCCCAAACCTAAATGTTATAAAGAAGATCACTATTGCATCTACCACCATCAAAAGGGTCATGACATCGAGGAATGTCAGTATTTTTAGCATCTGATATAAGATCTACTAGATCATGAGGAATTAAGTACCTCATCTATATAATCCCCTCCTAATGGCCCCTTTCTACTTTAGTTTCCTCCTCTTCATCAGTCTACCTCTTATGTTCATATACATGTTGCACACAACCACCAATCGAATTCATCCATCCAAATTATGTCCATACCATACCAATCAAATTTAGGAACTTGATCCTATCAATATCCTTCATTTGCACACATTTAATGCCTAGCTCAAAGTCCACTCTATTTTCTTATACATAATCAATTACAAAAAATAATAATAAGAAGAAAAAAATCAAACAACCAACAACTTATGTCACATGCACTATTTGTATTCTAATCAGTTCACTTTTCCTCCATGTTCTCATTCTTATTTTTCTTCTTTCTCTCTACTTTGCCCATCACTCCTACTTGTATGGTCACACTTCGAGTGGCTACGTACCATGGATTGGTGTGTTTTCTCTCTTTCCTCTTTCCCTGCTCTCTCATATTTCTTCTTTACTTGTATTTACTCTTATTCTATTTATCTCTTTTATTTTATGTCATTTTCACTCCATCACCATCTAATTACTTTTTCCATGCTTCATTTCATGTTCTCATTTTGTTTTACAATGCTACCTTGGTCATCATTTGGTTAAGTTTGACACATGTCATTTCGAAGGATTTTGGTTGTATTAATCAAGGGCATCTTCATAGTCATAGTTATCTAACCTCTTTACATGCACTTTTCTACAATATCCACTATTTCCACATTCATATTTTGCCATGCTTTATCTCTTTCCTCTCTTAGGTTTGGAGAATGTTTGGATTCTTTCAATCATTCAACCATACCTAGTGTCTCAATCAACCTTAATTGAAAGTCATGTATCACTTGAGTGCTACAGAAAATCCTGGTTACCTTAGGTTTTCTTTTGGACCATGCACACATCGCATATATTAATCATATTTTGAGTTTAGGAAATATTAATCCAAGTGTCCCTCTAGCCATAAAGTGAACAATTTACCCTGCTCATCTTATCATGCCATAATATGAACCCAAGGATTCATCTTGCAAAAAATAAAGAGAAGCAAAAAAAGAGGTATCATCATTAGTTGTATCAATTATCATGGATCGTAGGGAATTTTAGACATCTCCACTAGGGCTATAGATTCCTATCTGGCAATGGAGCAACATCGAGGGATTGTGGGGCTATCTCCATTGGAACTATAGATGCATGACTAGTAGTGGAGTATACCCTTGAGTGGAGACACATTTTTTACATTAGTGTAGACACCTAAAACACGTCATGTCGAGGTGACTACTCATATGGGACATGCGAGAAGACCATATGGAAGATCTTGGATAGATTCCAATGTGTAGCAGTGGTTCTAACCACTCATTTAGGTATTTTAGCCTAATCAGCATTAACCATGATTGATACCCACGGTTAATAGAGATGACCATGCCTCAGAGTCGTGGCTAGCCTTAGAAATTAGTTGGACCTTGGCTGACCCAAAATCGATTTCAACAGCCAATTGGTTGTAGATTTGAGTAGTTGAGGACGAAAAAATCTAGAAGTTTCCATCCAAATGCCCCAGTTGCCCTTTCTTGATCTTGGCTTCTCCATGAAGTTAAGACAAGGCCTTCCAAAATGCTATAAAACCCCCTCCAAATTAGGGAGAATGATAGACAAATATTAAGTTGAAACATAGCGAAGCCCTATCAAATTATAGACTCACTTGCTACTATTGAGAGGAACACTTTTGCTACCCAATTGGAGATTACATGGCATTTGAAACCAAGAAGGCCATGGAGGACTAGGAAGAATCAAGAAACCTAATCGAGTCTATTTCATTACCAATATGATAAATTCAACCACCAAATATATCAAAGGACATCATGGCAACCCTTGATCATCAATTCCTCAAAGTGAATTGAGGAATCAAGCCCTGATTTGGAGGGCAGAGACATCCATACCTCAGCCATGGCTACTAGTGCCAACTACTTGAAGGACTTGCGGTCAAGGTTTAATACTCAATTTGGTCGGTTTTAGAAGTAAATTTATGTTTTTTTTTTATAATTTAGATAGATTCACTATGGACTAAACTTTTTTTTGTTCATTAGATTGTCAAAATTATTTCTTTAAGTTAGATTCCCTTCATTTCCAAGAATTGATCAATTCTAGACTAGATGTTATTCTTTTTATGCATATGTGCTCTTAATGCTTAATTAGGATTTTTTTTTATTAGATTCATGTTTCTTTTACATTTATTGATGGTTAATTATCATGTTTAATGTAGTTTATTATGTCTTGCACTTTCTTGATTTCAATATTTCATGATATATTTTGTATAATTACCTCCAAAAGCCTCATCAAGAGAGGCCTCCTTTATTGCTAATATGCTTTTTGTTGTTTCTTGAACATAGGGTTAACATGGTCTTGTCATTCAAAGCAACAAATACCTCTAATCGTGGACAAGAAGGCTACATTTACCTTAGAGCAGTTCGTGTCAACCTAGCAAGCATGTGAATTTCACCTACCCTTGCATGGTGATTGTTCTATGATTGTAATAATTGTATCTAATTGGGTATCCCTAAGAGGGACAGATTTGTAATCAATTTTCATTGGAAATTTAATAAAATGAAGCCCTACTTTATGGTTATTTGTAAATTGATTTTATATTTCATGCCTTATGTGATGTTTCAATTATTATTAGCTTAGGTGTATGCCTACTAGATTGCCACAGAAGGCGATCATGGTGGAATTCCAGAATTTATGTGATTTAAAATCTAACTTGCTCTATTTTTTATGTCAAGGCTTAGCCATGGTTGAAAACCATAATTAAAATTTGTAACCACTCCACAAAGCCATGGGTAACAGTTGTAGTTGTGCCTGATAGACATGGTCAGCAAAGAAAATAACAAAAAACAAGTAGTAAAATTTCATCAGACTTGGATCTGAGGTAGGAACATGTTTTTGTCTCTGTAATTTCCTGTCTGTGTTTTCTTTTCTATCAAAATATAGAAATTTTAGGTTAATTAGAAAACATAGCTAAAGGTAGAATGGGAAATTAATAAATACTATTTTTAGTTTTCTACTAGTCGTTGCTAGGAACAACAGTGTTGTAGAACTTTTATTATCATTAACATAAACCATTCACCATTATGAAGAAATATCAAATCATTCATCCACAATACATTATCCACAATAACAATCCACAAATGAGAGAGAGATAAATAATACCCTTAAGGTAGGGAAACACCAATAATACTCCTTAAGGAAGGAATCACTCCACAAGTTCTCCCAAGATGAGAGAGCCACTCAAGGAGGGTAAAGTCCCATAAGCCACTTCGTGGGCACGATGATTACATAATATTATTCTCTAATGATATGAATCATTACAATGACAAATATATCTTCTTTATATATCCATATTCTTATTCTACTTTGGAGAGCCTACTACTAATATAATATTATATTATAATATAATATAATATTATATTATAATATAATATAATATTATAATACAATCAACCTTGGGTTATGTGTGGCCCATGCCAACCCTTATACAATATAATAATATATCCCCAAATTTCTATTCCTAGGTACCCTTCCATGCCACCCTCCTTACAAATGTTTCATCCTCGAAACATATGAAGAAACCTAATAGTATGATTTGCTAAGCAATGTTAGAAACTAGTACCAATCTTGATCATCCATCCATCCAAGTGAAACACGTTGATGCTAGTATGTCATTTTGTTACTTGAGTATCCAAATCTGCTTTGTTGGCTCCACACTTTTGCTATTGTATTTTGATAACTTGAATGATGGGTCCACTTTTTCCTTGATGTTGATGATCCACTCTGAAAACTAGGATCCTTATGCTTCCTTTTCCAAATGATGCCATAGTTGGTGCTCTTTTGATTCCATGTAGAACCATAATTTTATTGCCTTGAACCATACTTTCAAGATTGTTGATGCTCGTGGTGGTGTGGATGGTGATATGGTGCAACCTTAACTTGATGTTCTACCTTCTTTGACTTCTCAACATTTGGATCTATTGTTTTAAATTCTTCTACACATTGTCCTTTCCTATCTTCTTTGTTTGGTGTGTCCTTGTGCTCTTCTATCAAAGCTTCCTTCAACTCTATTACTATTATTTCTATGGACTCCATTGCTGCTCCTTCTTCCATTGACTTTTTTTTTGCTTGTGCCTTCTTGGATTCTGTTTCAGGTTCCTCAATTTGTTTCTCTAAAACCACTTCTTGATTTTCCTTGTATCCTTGCTCCTTAAGCTAAGAAATATCCTACAATGTTATCTTCTTTTTCCTATACCATAACTTCATAAACTTCTTTTGCACATTAATGTTAACAGTACCCAAAGAATCTAACCAAGGATAACCAAGAACAATATCCTTATCATCCATCTCAATAGCATAGAAATTTGAATGTAAAATATATTTATCCATGGTGATATTCAAATATTCAAAAATCTAAAAATTATCACCCTCTAGTTGTATGTCCTTGATTTTTGTTGCTTGAACTTGCAACTTTTTAGCCAAAGCAATATTAATAAAATTATATCTGCTACTAGGGTCAATGGAAATAATAACCTATTCTTTTTTAATGCTTCCATGAACTTGCAAAATAGAACTTTTAGCTGAATTTAAACCCTTTTTATTCTGCTCTTGCTTTTGTAAATCTAACGATGTGACTTCATTATTCTCATTATCTTCCTTAACATTTTCCTCTTTCTCCTTCTTGAGTAATTTTATTTCTTTTTCATAGTCTTCATTTTGTTTCTTGAAAACTTCTCATTCTCCTTTTATTTCATTCTGCTCATTTTGAATTCCCTCTAGTTTCTTTTCAAGGTCTTTGATGACATCCCACATGCTATCTATATTTTTATCCCTTTCTTCAAGATATCTCTTACAAATATCTAACTTTATTTGTAATTGAATAGGTACCCATGTGCTCAAGAATGAATGCTCTACTTGATCCCAAGTGTATTCATAACTCCTTACCTTACGAAAATTATTCCACCAAGACCAAGCTTCCCCTTTCAAGATTTTGTTAAGGAATGAATTACATAATTTTTTATTATGATATAGAGACCTAAACATTTTCCACCATTCTCTAGCATCAATATCATATGCTCTAGAAATTTTTTTGACTTCCATAGTTGATACCCCAATGCAACTAGGGTTTTTTGACAATAGATATCATGCCCTAATGCAAACTAGGGTTTTATGGAAATAAATATCTTCCCACTAATTTGAAGCTAAAAATCCACATAGACAACTAGATCTACAATTCTTCTTCTCAACAAAATAAATTGCAACTGATTTTCTTACCCAAATTAAACAAATTTCATCTTCAAAAAATTCACGATTTGAAAATTCGTCACTACCCTTATTCCAGATGGCTAACTTTAGAAGGTAGTATCTCCCTCAATACTACTCGAATCCCTTTGTATGACCACTCATTTTAAATCTCTTTAAATTTTGCATAATATGATCCAAGAATCACCTAAATCGGATAAACTTTCACAAAGATATGGCTTCTGAAATATGAGACGTGTTTCTAGAAAAATTTCCAAAATTCATCACTACCCTTGTTTCAGATGACTAACTTCAAAAGGTTGTATCTCTCTCAATACTGCTCAGATTCCTTCATATGACCACTCATTTTAAATATCTTGAAATTTTGTACAAACTGATCCAAGAATCGCTTGAATCGGATAAAATCTTGCAAAGATATGGCTTCTGAAATAAGAGACGTTTTCCAAAAAAATCTACGAAATTTTTCATTATCCTTGTTTCGGATGACTAACTTCAAAAGGTCGTATCTCCCTCAATATTGCTTGTATTTCTTCATATGACCACTCATTTTAAATCTCTTAAAATTTGGCACCATATGATCCAATAATTGCCTGAATTGGATGAACTTGCACAAAGATATGGCTTCTGAAATATGAGATATTTTTCCAAACAAATTTGCCTTAATTTTGCAATTTCACACAAAAACCCCCACTTTGCCAAAATCGTTGCTCTGATACCACTTGTTGCATAAATTTATTATAATTAACATAAACCATTCACCATTATGCAAAAATATCAAATCATTCATCCACAATACATTATCCACAATAACAATCCACAAATGAGAGAGAGATAAATAATACCCTTAAGGTAGGGAAACACCAATAATACTCCTTAAGGAAGGAATCACTCCACAAGTTCTCCCAAGATGAGAGAGCCACTCAAGGAGGGCAAAGTCCCATAAGCCACTTCGTGGGCATGACGATTACATAAGATTATTCTCCAATGATATGAATCATTACAATGACAAATATCTCTTCTTTATATATCCATATTCTTATTCTACTTTGGAGAGCCTACTACTAATATAATATTATATTATAATATAATATAATATTGTAATACAATCAACCTTGGGTTATATGCGGCCCATGCCAACCCTTATACAATATAATAATATATCCCCAAATATCTATTCCTAGGTACCCTACCAAACGAGATCTCTGATTGCAGTCCACCCTAGTCTCCAGTGGTCTAGGACATTTCATGTTTTAGAGTTTGCATGCTTGAGGCCCAATCAGTGGCCATTCCTTCATAAATAATTGCATTCTCTGAAAAATCATATAGCATAGACCTAGCTTTTGTTTCTAATCATCATGTTTTAGTTTAATATTACATTGTTGGGTTACATTTTGTTTTTTTTCTAATAGGGCATTTAGGTTAAAGGATTTAAAGAAAAACAAAAAAATATATATAAAAGAGAATAAATTTAATTAATGCATATATATATACATATATGTGTTAATTAAATAAAACAAAAAGGGGTACATATATAACAAAATGGTTATTATATACATATAATATATGTTTATATATATTACATATATAATAAGTAAGGAAAATTAAAAGGGAGTCTTGGCTTTCAATTTTAGTATTATTAGGTTTTATGAGTGCTCCTTTTATTTGCTTTTAGTTCATATAATCCTAACTCTTGTGCATGCTTGGCTTGTAGGTGACTTGGCATGACATGATACGGCGACAATGGAGAGAGTGGGATCTTGAATGCTAACGAGGATGGTTTCATAGTGAATTTCGAGAACCACCGGAGGTCGAGGCATACAGTTTCTGTCTGTCCACGTAGATACCGATAAGGGGGAACAATTTCGGAGCACTCGTTGTAGGATTGGACAGTTTTGCAATAGTTGAGAGTCACAGTGGGTAGCCACGATGGACGATAACACGACGATAAGTGATACACAGTGGATGTGTGGTAGAAGATGAGAGCTCTCCAGTCCGGTGATGTGGCAGCTTCTATTTGGATGAGATAGGAATGAATATGTTTATGTGGCCGCGGATGTGATGTGGTAGATATTGTGAGCTTGCCAAAGAAGGACATCGTGGCATAGTTTGAGAAACCAATGATGATGGATTTACCGATGACGTTTATGCAAAACTTGGATGCCACGTAGGTCACACGATGGACGGTGTAAATTATCCCATATATGGCTACACAGTGGCGAATGAAGAAGACCGCAGGTCGACAGTGAGTAATTTATAATCACGACGAAGGTTATGTTACTCGCTACCTGGTAAAACATCAGAGGTACGACATCAAAAGAATATGGCAATTATATTTTGGTATGGTAGAGTGTGGTCCGAGGCAGATCAGAGCCAGCTTGGCTACAATGAATACCGCCTATGGACAGATTTCTTATCTAAAACAACCCGCCATGGATGAGTTGGCAGTGGACCCAACACTTCGTAGCCTAGCAGAAGGATTTGAATCACAAGATTCCCGTCAGGGGAGAGTTGATGTAACAGAGTCTAATGCAGTTGATTGGGAGTGATATGCCCATGTTGACAAATGTATCCCTAGCACTATGAAAGAAAGGAGTGATGTTGGCGTTATGACTCGAAGGGATTAATGATTCTATTTTTTTTGGCAATTTGATTAAATTTTTCATTCACTGCTTTAAAGTTAGGAATACCGCGGCCACTTTAATCTGCATGTTGATTGATTGCAAATACCTTTCCATCGAATGAGGAAAGGACGAAGAGGGCCCATACAAAACAAAACATGTGTATGAATGCCCCTGGAAGCACATTGATAAAAGGGTAGTTTCGTAAAGATAATGGGAAAGTCTAATAAGACAAAGTACAAAGTACAATGTATCCCAAGTGAGGAAGAGGAAATAATGGAAACATAAATCTTAGAAACACAATTTAAATATGAAGGGAAGAACTCAGAGACAAACCAACAAATCAAAGGTTTTTAACAGAAAAAAAATGGAGAAAATTTACACAAGAAAAACAATCTTTTAAATGTCAAAACTTCAAATAATCCAGGTCCCAATATAGACTCCGTTGAACCCTCTAGCAAAATTTTGGTTGTGTACGAGCATTCTTCAAGGTTAGAAGCCATCTCAGATTCAATTGGAATAAATCAAGAAATAGGGAAAAAAAATTGAAGATGGATTCTAATCAAAAAGCAGGTCGCAAGACCAATCAATATCATATGGTAAAAGAAGGTGAAAAGCTTGTAGAGAAAGGTAAGATCAATGCCCTTCCCAAATTTTTTAGCCCTGGTAGTAATGAAGATCATCAATTGGAATATTAGAGGACTCAAAGGAAGCCTTTCAAAAAAAAATGAAATTAGAAGAATGATTCAGATAAATCATCCACATCTTGTTTTCCTTCAAGAAACAAAGATGTCTATGGAGGATATGGAATTGCCAATAAAATTTGGCCAGCTGTAAAAGTGGTTTCCCTCAGTTCCCAGGGGACTTTTGGTGGTATTGCTTGTCTTTGAGACCCAAAAGAGGTAGTTATTCACCATATGGTTGGAAGTTGGGGTCTGTTGGCTATAGCTGTTCAAAATAGAAATTCCAACCAAATTATGCTCTGCATTATTGTTTATGCTCCGACTACTTTGGAGGAAAAAAGAAGATAGTGGAAGGATATAACTCATATTATCTCTCATCTTTTTGAAGCTTGTATCTTGATCAGATGAGATTTCAATACCATCCTCTCTCTGGATGAGAAAAGGGGGGAAAATAAAAATTTGGACAAAAGCACTGACCTCATGAGCGAATATATTGCAAACCTCCATCTTGTGGACATCCAACCAGATAATGGCCTATGACTTGGTCTAACATAAGGTAAAAATTAGCTTGTATAATGGAGAGATTAAATAGGTTTTTGCTCTCTAAAAATTTCTTAATCCACGGTCACATTCCTAAAGTGAATAATCTTAATAATGTTGGTTCGGATCATTGGCCAGTCATGGTGGAAATGTGGAAAACCAATGTGAGTTTCTCTCCTTTTCATTTTCAATTAATGTGGCTTAGAGACATTTCCTTTAGACCTCATGTGCAAAAATAGTGGAAGGAAGGTAAACCTAGGCATGGGACTAAGATGTTCTATTTTGCCAAAATACTGCAATACATTAAATCCAAAATCAAGACTTGGAACTGGAAAGAGTTTGGGTATGTTCATAAAAAAAACATGAAGTTATTGTTCATCTTGAAAATTTGAATAAGAAAATCCATTTAGATGGCCTCATAGAGAAGAGAAGTGCAGATGAAATTAGACTCACAACTCAGTTAGAGGAAGGGGAAAAAATAGAAGAAATATTATGGAAGCAAAAATCTAGAATTCAATGGCTCAAAGAAGGAGATCGAAACACAAATTTCTTCCACAAATCTCTTCTAGCTCGAAGATCTCACAACTTTATTTCTTCTCTAAAATCAGATTCTGGAGATGTTGTTTATACTTGGGATGGCATGAACTCTATTGTTATTGATTACTTTTCCAATCTTTTTGTTGCTACTCCTCTTGACACAGCTTCTCAACAAAATGTTCTTCAAGCAATCCTTTCTCTTATCACTTCTACTCTATTTTTACTGCTCATGTTACTATCAATGAGCTTCAACAAGTTGTTTTTAAAATACAAAAAGGGAAAACCCCAGGTCCTGATGGTTTTCCCATTGAGTTCTACCAAGAGTTCTGGGATATCCTTCATGTTGATTTATTAGAGGTGGCGAAAGAAGCCAGGAAAGCCAAAGAAATTTTAAAGGTTATCAATAAAACTTATATTACTCTTGTTCCAAAAGCTCAAAAGGTTGATCATATCTCAGATTTTAGACCTATTGCTTTATGTAATGTTCTTCTAAAAATCATTACTAAAATCATGGCAGAAAGGTTGAAGCCTCTTTTGCATAATATTATTTCCCCAGAGCAAAGGGGTTATGTGGAAGGGTGTAAAATAGTAGATGAGATAGTTCTTTCTCAAGAAGCCATCCATTACATGGATATGCAAAAAGCTCCTTCCATGTTCATTCAGTTAGACTTACCCAAAGCTTGTGACAGAGTGGATTGGCACTTCCTTATCAAAGTTTTGAGGCAATTTGGTTTCTCTAAGGATTGGATGGATTGGATTATGGGATGTATCTCTTCAATTTCCTACTTAGTCCTTATCAATGGTAGGTCTTCTTAGTCATTCTCATCTTCCATAGGTATTAGGGAAGGTGACCCGCTATCCCCTTATTTATTCATCATTCTTACTGAACGCTTGGGTAGGACTATAACCAAAAAGAGGGAAAACAAAACCCTTGAGGGAGTTACCATTGCTCATGGAGCTAGACCGATATCTCATCTTCAATTTGTGTATGACTCTACTCTTTTAGGTAAAGCTACAATTAAGGAAGCTTCTAATGTTAAGCAGATCATTAGCTATTTTTCTAAGGCTACTGGGTAGTTGATCAATGAAGACAAATCTATAGTTATTTTCTTTCACTGCTCTGCTAGACAGGAATCCATGGTCTTGGATAAATTAAGAGATAAGAAGACCTCCATTCCAATCACTCATTTAGGTATTCCCATAAATATTCAAAGGCAAAAAAATAAATATTGGAATTGGTTGTTGGACAAAGTCAAGAAGAAAATTGGAAAATGGACCAACAGGTGGCTTTCTTCTGGGGGTGGAATCACCTTGGTAAAATCAATCCTTCAAGCTATTCCTATTTATGTTTCTTATGTTTTGAATATCCCAAAGGTTTTTCTTCGATAACTGGATCAAATCAGTCATCGTTTCCTTTTGAGTTGTACTAAGGAGAAAATAAAATGGGCCTTGGTGAAATGGGACACTTTATGTCTTCCTAAGAATGAATGGGGGTTAGGATTCCGGTCTTCTATTAATAACAACAAATCATTAGTTGCTAAATTATATTGGAGGATGTTGCATAACCCCAATGCTCTTTGGGCCAATAATCTTTGTGCTAAATATGCTGAGAATAAAAGTCCTGAAGACCTTGTTCGCTATCAACTTCCTACCAAAGGTTCTTCTATTTTAGTAGTTCTTAAGACTGGTGAGGATTTGATAGAGAAAAAATTATTTTGGATCATTCATAATGGTAAACAGGCAAATTTTTGGACAGATTCTTGGGATGGTCATAAGCCTTTGATAACTCAGTTTCCTGATTGGACGTCTTGGATGGAGGAGCTTCATCGAGCTAACTAGATAAAGGTGGCTAATTACTGTCAATACCATACTGGTAATTCAAAGGTTGGTAGATATTGGATCCCTATTGAGGACTCGGCCTATTCAAATCCCGAGAAAGGCAAAGACAAGATATCCAAGGCATCCTTCATATGAGATCTCTCTCTTGGTTCCATGAAAAAGATTTTTTTGGATGGAACAACACTATTAAGGGTGAGTATTCAGTTGCTCAAGGTTATTTGACCTTATGCCATAATAATCCCAACCATTCTTCTGACATATTTTCTCAATTGTGGGATCAAAAGATCTGGCCTAAGGTGAGGTTCTTTAATTGGCTTTTATTGCATCGTAGGGTGCTTACTGGTGAGCAACTTATGAAGCGTGGTTATCATGGCCCTTTTAGACATGAAATGTGTGAAAATAATGTAGAAACTCACAACCATATTTTTATTGAGTGTACTTTAGCCTCTGAGCTATGGAGGAGAATGGCCACTTTAATTGGCTTACAATGGTCCAATTTTTTTACATTTGAATAGCTTTGGAGGGATTGGCCTAATCAAGAGGGTGTTGATCATTTTATTAGGCAATTAGTTTGGATGGGTTTTACCATTCTTCTTTGGAATATTTGGAATGAAAGGAACAACCGAATTTTTAATCAATATAGGAAGGATATTCACTATATTTGGCAAAATACCATAGCCAACTTAGTTGAATTAGTCCATCAACTCCTTAATCACCCCCAAAACTCCTACCAAAGATGGGATCAAGTGATACAAAGATTGAAGATTAAATCTTCTAAGGGCAACCAACTTAAAGGGAATGTGAGTATTAGTAAGATGGATAGGACAAGAAATTGGTAACCTCCTCTAAGAATTTTGGAAAATTCAATACTGATGGAGCCTCTAGAGGGAACCCTGGAAAAGCCAGTGTGGGAGAAATTGGTAGACTTTCATATGGCTCCCTGGTTTTTACTTTTGCTGAAAATTTGGGTATTATTTCCAATAACCTTGCTGAGGGGTATGGTATCCTCAGAGGCCTTTAGGAGGCTACTAAGGTTGGATGGGAAAAAGTATTAGTTGAGTCTGACTCTCAACTTATGATTAATCTCTTGAAGACTCCTAAGAATCATAGGGTTTATTGGAGAATAAAAAGAATTATTGAGAAGATTCAATTTATCCAAATGGGATTTTTGAAAGTTGATTACAATCATGTGGTCAAAGATCAAAACAAGAGTGTTGATGCTTTAGCTAATTGGGCTTTGGACAAAGGTGATCTTACTTGTTATGGCCACCCTCCTAGATGGTGGGCTTCACAAATTAGGGAAGCTCTTATTTCTATCATTTCTTTGGATGGCTCCAGTTTCGAAGGTACCTAGTTTCTTCTTGCTTTTTTTTTTGCTTCTCTTTGGCTCATTCAGGTTTTTTTAGTTCCTTAGCTCAAACTATTATTTCTTTTGTTTCCTCTATTGATTCTTGCCTTAATAGTCTTCTGGTCTAGATAGGTCATTATTATGTTCAATTTTTTTGTTTTTTTATTTTTTGTTTTTTTGTTTAGTTTTTTAAGGTGTGTGTTCTTTTGTTTTTTTTTGTTTTTGTGTTCTTTGTGTTGTTTTTTGTTGTTCTTGTGTTTTTGTTGTTTTGTGTTTTTTTATGTTTTTTTTATTGTTCTTGTGTTTTTGTCATTCTTGTTCTTGTGTTTCTCTTTGTTTGTGTTAATTCGTATTTTTATGTGTGAGTTTTTTCTATGTTTTTTATTTTTATTTATTGTCTATTTTTTGTTGTTTTTTATTTTTATTTTTATTTTATTTTTTTAGGTTTTGGTTGTGTTTATTTTTCATGTTTTTTTTTGGGTTATGTCTTTGTAGTGTTCTGTTATTTTTGTCTTGTTTGTTTTTTGTTATGTGGTTCTTGTGTTTTCTATGTGGTTCGTGTTGTGGTTTCTTTTATCTTATTGTGTGTGTTTGGTTGTGCTTTTGTTTTTGACACACTCAAGGAGCATGTTTTTTATTTTATTTTATTATTTTTTTTGTTATTTACTTATTTTTAAATTGGTTTTGTGTGTTTGTTTGCTCCTTGATTATGTCAAAGATGGTAGGGTAGGTCCGAGTCCTGGGTGTTTTTGGTAGAATGGATACCCCTGCCTCCTTGGGTCTTACCCGAAAGTGGCATCCCTTTTGGGATGTTTTCCACACAAAAAAAAGGGCATAGGAAAAATGAATCGAAGCCAAGCTTGCGTAGAAGGAGGAAAATAGAAATCCAAAAGGTAACAAATAGAAAATTAAATGAATAGATAAAAGGCAGCAAACGAAGGGTTTCAAAATTAGAAATGAAAGGATAGATTATGAGTTTTAAATACCTGACTAAAACCGAGCAAGGGGGTTGGACCTTTTGGAGGCCAGAGGCTGTCGGATTTGAAATGTAAAAATGGAAACACATTTTTAATGCCAAGCTTTTATTCAAAAATTTTAGGCCTTGTTAGCAAGAAAGAATGAGATTTTTTTTGCATGCTGAGATTTAACTGTTATCTTTCCCCTTTCAGATTTTGGATTTGTATGTGAAGTTTATGCAATTGTTTTTTGGTTACTTCATGTGAATGTTTGAATCTGAAAATTTATTTTTGAACCTTAGGAGCCAGCACTTATTTTATTTCGGTTGTGCAAGCTTGTGGGTCGAATAAGCTAGGTTGCATGTATGAACTTCTCACATATTTGGTTTTGTAGAACGGGGTGTTATCAAACTGATGGAGCTTTGCATTTCTACGTTTTTAACATTTAATTTACTTCATATTTTCATTTTTCAGGTTTTCAAACTTTATTTTACAGATTTTTATTTTTACTTTCAGGCATTAAAATAAACATTTAAAATTTTTCAAAATTAAAAAATAATTGTATGGCTGCCTAGAATGATCATCAATATTCAATACATAACAGATTCAAACTCATTTCGATATCATTTTGATTTTATATTAATTTTTAAAAACTGTTGTTTTTCAAGGGTTTGTGTAATTTCAAAAATTCATTTTTTACAGTTTTGAAGGCAAATCAGATTTCTAAATTCTGCATGTTCATTCATAAGCCTATGATGACATTTCCTTCATGAAAAATTCAATTTCATTGAAGGAGTTATGTTTTATGGCATTTCACAAATTACCATTTTTGGAGCATAAATGTGCCTCTTCTTCATGAAAATTCTGATTTCATTGAAGGGGGTAATTTTACATGTTATATTAAAAGGTTGTTATTTTAAAGCATTAAATTATTTTTCTTTATGAAAATTGTTTCATAAAAGAGGGATAATTAAATGACATTTTAAAGCTCTTGTTTTAAGGCCATAGATTATTGTCTCTTTGTGAAAATTTCAATTTCACTAAAGAGGGATAATTTATTATTCACATCAAAAGCTATCTTTATCTTCATGATAAGAAGCTATATTCAAGGAGCCTATTCATCATTTCGGATTTATATTCATAGATAGATTTGATCTTTACTTTCACATTTAAAGTAGGATTTAATGCAAGATAAAACTTGATCAAAATCCACTTAATAAGGGAAGATAAAATCTACTTTAAAATCCTCAAGATAAAAGGAATTAAGGCACTACATCATGGTCATATGAGGGCCAACTCACATTTGCTTTATTTTGGTTCAATGAACATTCATTAAAGTAGCATGGTAAAATAAACCAACACATGCCCTTTGTTTACAGTTACTTGCAATCACTAAGGTGTTCCTAGCATAAAATTGATACATATTTATTAATACACATGCAAATGCTAATATAGCGGAGACCTTGGAGAATTTGTTTTGTTTAACTTCTTTGCAAGAGAGGGTTTTGGGATCTAAACCCTAAGGGAGAGTATAATTTCACAATTGTGTAAAATTAACACTCAACAATTCCTCTATTGAAAGAGAGACCTACTCTCTTTGCTTGGACTTATAAGGACATGTTGGGTCTAGATCCAAAATGATTACTCATAACCTTTCGCTAGATCTCTTAAAAAATCCATTCAAGCAAAAACTCAGGAATATGCATCCAACAGTAGCCTTAATGGTTAAAGATGAACTACAAAAGCTGCTAGATGTAGAGTTTGTCATTTTCATCAACTATTTAGAATGGGTATCAAACATGGTGTCTGTAGGAAAACTTGATGAAAGGATTCGTATCTGTACGGATTTTAGAGACCTCAATAAGGCAACACCAAAGGATTCATTTTTGTCGTCGAATATAGATGCTTTTATAGACGCAACTGCAGGTCATGAAATACTCTCCCTAATGGTGGTTTTTTTGGTTACAACCAAATTCGAATTAAGCCCAAATATGATCATAAAAACACGTTCATAATGCCATGGGGGATATTTTGTTACAAGGTTATGTCATTTGGTCTTAAGAATGTTGGTGCTATATATCAATGGGCTATGGCATATATCTTTCATGACTACATGCATAAGATCTTGGAAGACTATATTGATGACTTATTGGTAAATTCATTATTGCGTTTAGAGCATGTTGAGGTCCCAAGAAAGGTTTTCGATCGCCTGATAGAGCATAATGTCAGGTTAAATCCTAAGAAGTGCGTATTTGGTGTGACTTCAAGAAAACTCTTGGGGTTCATCATTTTAAAGTGAGGCATCGAAGTTGATCCAACGAAGGTCAAGATAATTCTATAAATACGACCTCTTATGAATATCAAGGAATTAAGAAGCCTATAGGGCAAAGTAGCATCCATAAAGTGATTTATCACACAATTATCGGATAAATATTGATCCATGAATTAACTGCTACACAAGGGGGTCCCATTCAATTGGGATGAGGACTGTCAAGTAGCCTTTACTAAGATTAAGCAATACCTGGCAATGCCACTAGTGCTAGCTCCACCAAGACTAGATGAGCCTTGTTTGCTATATATATCGATGACTAACTTTTCATTAGGGACCATGTTAGCCCAAAAGAACATACAAAACAAATAGTCAACCATATATTACATTAGTTGAACCTTGGTGACTTACGAGCTAGGATATGCCTATGTGAAAATTTGTGTTTAGTAGTGGTGTTCGATACAAAGAAATTACATAATTATATGTTAATTCATACAATGTATATCATATAAAACAAAATTCTTTGTAGTATATTATGAGCAAGACTTATCATAATACATGTACTACAAAGTGGATCATGTTATTCAAAGAATTTGATTTGGAATTCATTAGCCAAAAGTCCATCAAGGAATAAGTCATAGCTGATTAGTTGGCTAAGGTGCCACTTGAGAATAGCAGGCCCCTCACCATAGAGCTTTTGGATGATGTAGTCTTTGCATTATCAGAAGCACCCAAACCCATGGAACCAGATAACAAATTTGACATGACATTGTTCTTCAACAGTTCGAAGTGTGAGCAAGGGGTGGTGTACGAATAGTGTTGCTCATGCCACAGGGTGCTCCTATACCTTTGTCATTTAAGTTGGAATTTCCTTGCACTAATAATAATGCTAAATATGAAGCCTTAATCCGGGGCCTCCAAATAGCTATCACCATGAAGATTAAAAGGTTAAATATATTTGGCAACTCCATTCTCATTGTCAACCAAGTGAAGGGACTCTTTCAATGTAGGTGTCCTATCTTGAAGACCTACAAAGATCTTGTTCATACTTATCTAGCCAAGTTGGAGTGGTATGACATCAAGGCAATCCCTCATTCATCAAACAGATTCATATACACTATGGCATCTTTGTGATCCTTAATCCCTCAAAATCCATCTGTCTATTTTACTACCATCCATGTAAAAACACTATCACACTCTATCGTGCAGTGTGAGGCTTTGGATAACAAAGAGTCAATCAACATGATTCATGTAGAACCAAACCATGAATGGTTCTATAGAGCCAAATATTTTCTCAAGGGAGTGCCTTGGGGGTCATTGATCTCATAGGGTCCTATGGGGAATGGTACCACCATTCACCATAAGGTTATTTCCTAGTCTACATTTATGAATGCTAAAACATTGGAGGAACATGTTGTTTTGTTAGTTAAGGCTGAGATCTATTAGAACTGGATGTCACAAATATATGACTTCCAAAAAACTTGGTGTAATCTCTCAGGGATTGTCGTGTGCTAAAAAATGTACATTTAAATAGAAAGCAACTAAGTATGTATTTTTATGAGATATTTTGTATTGTCAAAGCTATGATGGAGTTCTCCTTCATTACCTTGATTCCCAAGAATCAGATTGGGCAATTTTACAAGCTCACGATGGTATGTGCAATGGCCATTTTAGTGGCATGGCTATTATCAAGCGCATCCTTCACATGGGTTATTATTGGCCCACTATAGATAAGGATTGCAATTTGTATGTTAGGGAAACGCATAAAATATCATAACCATGCTCATCTTGTGTACCTACCATCACAGGTCTTACATCCCATTCAAGCAGCTCGGTCATTTGATCAGTGGGGTTTGGATCTCATTGGTAAGATCTCTCCTTCGTAATCAGGTTGGCATACATTCATTATTATAGCTATTTAGTACTTTACTAAGTGGGTGGAAGCAATCCCATTAACAATGACAATTGAAGTGCATATTACGGAGTTTATACTCACCAATATCATAAGTTGTTTTGGGATACCATCCAAGATAATTTTAGATAATGGCACGTCATTCAAAAAAAAATGTGAGAGCTTTGACATTCAAGTACAATATCAAACATAGTTTTGCAACTCCATATTATCCGTAGGCAAATGGGTAGGCTGAGGCCTTAAACAAGATAGTGGTATCCATATTAAAAAATATGGTACAGGAGCACCACAAAGATTGGCACATCTAGTTGTCCCTTGCACTATGGGCTTACAGGACTAGCATTCGGACACCCACTGGGGCAACTCCATTTTCACTAGTATATGGTGTCGAGGCTATTCTGCTCTTAAAGTTAGAAATTCCAACATTGTGCGTTGCATTGAAATATTTCATCGATGATGACATTGCACGACAAGCTCATCTATATCAATTGACGCTACTCAATGAACATCGCATAAATACCCTTGAGCATCTCCATATTTATCAGGAGCACTTAAAACAAGATTACAATAACAAATTCCATCTGAGAGACTTTGAGGTTGGTGATCTTGTGTTGAAAGAGAACCAACATAACTCAAATCTACCATCAGAATTATGAGACAAATTTGTGGCTAACTGGTTAGGTCTTTATATCATATCTGAGAAGATTGGACCTAGGACATATCGCTTAAGATCGCTAGAAGGTGTTGAAGAGCCTAAACCTCTCAAAATATTCATATTAAAGTGCTCTATGTATAAAACTATTAAAAGGATCCAAGGACATCTGTAAGCCCCTTGATCATCCCATTAAAATTATCCAAAGGAATCTAAACCCTTTGGTCAAACTAAAATTTTAAAAATCCATAAAAATTTAAAAAAAGCGATAAAATTTAAAAAACACTGTAAAATATTAAAATTTCAAAAACAATTTCATATTGCATTTCATTTTGCACCTGCATTCATGTAATTGCATGGCATTTAGGCATTTTTCATCCAAAGCACTTGCATTAGGATAATTTGTGTTTGTAGTCTTACAAACAATACTACGTTTGTATTGCAATCATGCATCTCTACACTACCATCATCATTCATCACCCCTATGCATAATTATGTTTCTCAACACAACCCATCCTGTTGCTATGAAGAATATACTATGGTTTTTCGATCGCTCAGCCATTCCCAATGGGCTTCTCAAGAGTTGGTAGAAATCTTGCTTTGCTTTTGTAAATGAGGTCTAGTTTTGATAGTACCTAGCATCTCATAATCCTATCACTAATCAACAAATTAAACAATCCTAATTAGGATGAATGCCATGAAGTGGTCTAGGTCACTTTAGGTGAAAGGTTTTATTACTTGCTTAGTTCATGAGGCGTAATGGTCTAGGGTAGTGGTCATTGGCAAAATGATAATTTTACCCCCTACCCGAATAAATCCCTTACTTACAAATAAAGGAGCAAAATCCCAAAGTCAAGATCAAATACAAGTCAAATCAAATCAAATCAAATTCAAATCTCTTGCTCAAAAGAAAAATAAAATACCAATAATAAACAATGATTATTGTCACTAACAAAAAAAAATAAACAATGATTTTTATCACTATACATGAGCAAGTATCCCGATAAATTGAAGAAAAGAAGGGGGTGAGCTTGAATCCTTGGAATGATCACTTACAATAATGGGTTGAATGAATCTTGTCTAGCATTAGGGTAGGTCTAGCAAGTCATAAGTGAGCTAGTTTTAGGTGTCCTAGATCACCTAATGGTCTAATCTAACTGAGTTCAAATCTAGGATAAGATAGACATTTGAGGATCCCCAATACAACAATGGGCTGAATGAATCTCGCCTAGCACTAGGGTATGCTTATGCCTTATCTAATATACTCATTCACACACACAGGGGTAATGAATAGTTATCTATTGAAGTGAAAGCCTTATTTTTTAGAAGTCTAGTATGGTCAGTATACAACTTTTGATAAGTCAACTAGGGTGTTTGAGCTTCATGGAAAACCTCAACAATTCCTAACTAGCAACAATCAATCAAATTACAATTATCAAATATCAATGTTATTTTTTGAAAGCTTATTTATTGGGAATATTTATAATATACATGTTAGATACCGGATGGATGTCAAAAATGATATTTAAATGACCACTGACTATGTTATCCATATTCTTCTAATTTATAAAAGCTTATGAATAGAAACAATGCATCATTGCATATCATACATGGGTGTCCAATTGATTAACTCCTATAATGAAATACAACAATTACAGTCCATGATTGTCATAAATTATGTGGTGTCATCCATTAGATTATAAAATTCATACTGCATCCATACAATATGCTTTAAGCAATTAAAGTAGACATTTCCATTCACAGTAAAACATCATCATAGAAATTATGCACTACATACATGGAATGAATCATGTCATAACATCATAAGTTAAAAGCATACAAATACTATAAATTAAAACATGCATTTAATAGTAAACATTGCATTCATATACATTCATCATAAGTAGTCCATCTACACATACATATTACTGCACCTAATCATACATCACATAGCTATCTAGTGCATGTCATTCATACATCACATCATATAGCATAAAGTAAAGCATAATATCACCATTGCATCCATATGCATCTCATAAACATAAAATAAAATAAAAACTACACATATAATAAGTCTCAAAGTTTTGATCATATATATATCTATATATATATATATATGTGTGTGTGTGTGTGTGTGTGTGTGTGTGTGTGTGTGTGTATCAAAAAATATAGAGTATGTCGGCATATGTCTAATAAGCCTGTCGGCTACAATTGTGTAGGTCCTTGACCTTACATACAAAAATGGTACACTAACATCTATCGTAGACATGCACTAAACAGGACCGATGCCCCTAGCATGAGAGGCTCCACCCTTGCCTCCACCATCCCAGCATATAGAAGTGGTACTAGAAGTCCTCTCTGACTTGTGACTCCCATGATTGGAGTGATATGAGGAATGCCCTATCTTCTGAGTGTGAGTCCTCTGAGATCCTAAAGCCATGGGCATCTTTGAAACCTTACCCTCAAGTAGCTCAATATCTCCTCTCAAGGTAGTGATGTAGGCAACATCTTGTGATCTAACACTAATGTGCTACTACACCAGCACCCACAGTATCCTAACCTCTGCCCCCTGGTCAACCATAACTAATCTTGGTACTTCTTGCACTATTGGAACTACTGGTATTGCTAGATTTACTGGAGTAGCTAGAGTCGTAAGAGCAACTTGTGAAGCTAAAGGGTCCATCCTCCTAGCCTTGATCGAGTCATGCTCTACTCTCATAGAATCCATCTTAGACTGTATAAGGATGCACTACCCTATGAACCTCTAGATCTCTATCTGTGTTGAGGCAATATGCACCTCAAGATTGGTCTTCACCTCCTCATAGTCACGCTATTGAGCCTGCCCTATTGTAAGTTATGATCGCAAGTCATAGACCTGTGCCTCCAATATGGCTATGGTGGTATCCCTCCCTAGCATCTACATCTGTAGTGTGCCTACCTGAGTCTATAGGATAGCCACATAAGCCCTAACCTACCCAACCTTACTTTCAAGATATACCTCACCCTCTGCTAGGGGCTCATCCTCTTTATTCGCTTGGGGTGCCTCCTTTGTAGCTACCTCACCCTATCCGCCCTCAATCCTTTGAAAAACTTGATGTCCATGAGGATTGACCTCAACTCATTATGAACCCTATAATACAATTCATTTGATGTCCTACCCAAGGGGCCTTCCATGCCCCGCCATACCCTAGTCGTCCACCAGGTGTCATAGTCAAGATTAGTCCCTACATATATCAGGCCTGAATCTTAAAATTCATCATCCTTCTTGCCTAGTGGTGTCACCTGGGGCCATATCAAATCCCTCTCTAAGGTGAGGTGGTGGTAAATGGTGGGAAGCTCTGGAATATCCTGCTTGATCCTAAACTATTTGGTAACATAATAGAAATAGAAGAACTCTCATACCTTAAACTTGCATCTGAGGATTCATCTATCTCTATGGGCACGACATAGGTATCTAGCAACCTCCGTCCATGGAGGATAGTATAGATAAGAGTACCACTCATTCTGGTCCACCTATAGTCATGTAAATCGCCCAATGTAGTAGTCTAGATCCCCTACATGAGACCTACTCTAAAAACTCTCCTGCTCACAAGGCCAGCATACTGCATAACACTGGTGCACTACCGTAATAGTATCAATCTCAAGTGGTAAGCCAGTGGGACACTCAATATTAATATGCTACCACCCCCAGATCTGAAGAAGTAAGTTGCATTTGATGCCCACTCTTCTCCTCTAAGTGATATGGTACAACTCATTATAGAGTTGCATTAGTAGGGAACTCCCCCAAGACAAGATCAGAGTTTGGTCAGTGCTACTCACCAAGACATCTTGCATCCTAGCTAGGAGGTTCCAGGGGAACCTCACTTTGGAAGTATTAGGGAACACAATATACACAATCAGGTGCATGAAGATGATTGCTCACCAAGAGAAGACCCACTATGTATACCAATGCTCGATGTGGACTCCACCGTGTTCCAAGTACCGTTGTACTACCTCACTATAGGCACCAAAGATCATGGTGAATATAGCATTCTTTACCTCCATCAATGAATATGTGATGGCCTCACCATCTAGAGGAAGTCTGAAGATGTGATACACATCCTCTAGTGTCACAGTTCTTTCACCCATAGGTAGGTGAAAGGTATTGGTATGCACATCCTAGCATCGGGTCAATGCAGTCATGTAGGATTGGTTGGCCCTAATGGATGGCAGGCACAGTATGTAGCTAAAGCCTATAGCCCTAAACCAATCCTACTTCACCAAAGTTAGGGCATCATGTAGGTTGTGAAGGATCTCTGATTTCCTCACCCTCGCAGTTAGAGTATGGTCAATGGCAAGATAATAAAGCAAAAACAATTATAAAAATTAACCAATATATATATATATATAAAGAACTTAAAAATGACAAACAAAATCATAAAATTGCAAAAGCACATAAACATCAAAAAATGCACTCACAATTTAAAAAAAATGGATAAAGCATTTTAAAAAGATAAAAAATCAATTAATGTCTTTTATAATTCAAAAAAAGTAAAAAAAATAAAAAAAATTCGTAAGGTTGTTGAACCATGGCTCAGACCCGCGATCGGGATGACGATCAAATTTACTGACCGTTGGGATTTAATCTCGTCGTGACTGACAACCGCGGCCCCCAATATGCCAATTGGGGATTGCATCTGCTAGCTGCGGCCCCCAATATGCCAATTGGGGACCGCGTTTACCAGCCATGGCTAGAAGGGATGACCTTTCTAGGGTCATTCCTCATCTTGAGATCCCCAAAAAAAAAAAAAAAAGAGCAAAAAAATTAAACCCTCCCCTTAATCTAACCTAGGCTAAACCTAACTAGGGTGAGGTTCATTACCAATGGTTTAATGAAGTTCATTTGATGCATTAATTAGTGAGGTTAATTTTAAATCGATAAAAATAAATAATGGTTGAGGGTTTTGTGTGTTTCTACCTTAGTCGCACCGGCTCCTCTAGGTTGGTCTGCCATCAGGTCGGTTGGTAGTGAGGTTGAGTTGTAGTAGCGTTTCACGTCAGATTTGTTTAAACACCTCTTAGAGCACTCGGGGTTGCAAATCTGTTAGTTTGAAAATGATGTCGAAAATGACAGTAATTTTTTTAAAATATTTCCTATTTTTCTCCTGACTGTGGTTGGCACCCGCAGGCACAAAATTAGGGTTTACCGACCATGGGTGGCATTCGCGGCCAAAAAAATTTAAAACCTAGCTTATTTTGACAAGTGTGGATAGAAAACTACAATAAATGCTCCAAAATCCCATTGTGAGGGGTCTTAAAAATAAAAATTAAAAATACCCATCTAACCAAAATTATTCAAAATAACAAAAAAAAATAGATAAACTAAAAAACAAAATGCGCCTCGTACCTAGTAATTTACCCTATACACTTAGAAGTTGAAGCGACTTGAAATCAATGCAATATGACAAGATGAGTAAATTACCATAAGGACATTTGGGGTAAATTAATCATCATTGAATTGATATGCTTCATTTCAATCCCTAAGAAGGCCTGGAAGGCTAGACCACTCCACGAAAATGAAGCAATCATATCATTTCTCCTATGACACTTTCAGAAGATCATCGACCATATGATTCAATATATGCCTAATTGGAATTGTTATCATTTTGATTCCCTAAGAAGGCCTTCATGGTTGGACCACTCCATGGGATAGATATATACAATTACTCTTAATAGTTGTAATTATAGCTTATTAGGCCTAATCAAGTATCAAATGCTAAACCTTAAATCATTCAAAGTCATTCATAGTGGTCAAGTGACTCATCGCTTCAATTAACTGTCATTACCCTCATTGACTCGTCTCTTGAGGGGGTAGTCATAATTTCAAAATCATATACAAAGTCAATAAAAGATCCCTTGATCGTAGATCCCTTGATCTTGTCAAAATTGTGTTCGTCTTATGAATCATTGCCAACGACTCTCATAGGCTTACCCTTTGTTGAGACAAAAAGCAAATATGATAGTTAAGTTAGTAGCTCACCTCCTTTAAAATCTATATGGTGCAGAAGCCTATAGTAGCACTGAAGCCATGTTAGGATCCTATCCTAACACCATGTTGTAATTCTCATTTACCTATGTAATAACCCACTTCCAACGTGGGGATCCCATTTTAATGTTATTATGCAATACTTAGTAATGTAGGTGGCAATAAAGGTACCTCGCCAAGTGGTACCATCTCATGTAACCATTTTTATCAATATTGTAACCGATGTAGTAAGTTACCTCGCCAAGTGGTACCATTTCATGTAACCATTTTTATCAAGATTGTAACCGCCATTTGGTGGGAGATTCTAGCTCAAGTGGCATTTTGCATGTAAGCCACCTCTTGAGCAGTTTTCCTTTAAAAATATATGAAGCCATGTACGAGATTATCCTTTTGCAAGCTAATGAAATATTGAAGGAGGTTGCCCCCTCGAAGAGGCCCACGATTCAGTGTTACTGTGAGATTGTTTCATTTCTGTAATTGATTTTTGCATAGTGATATTGAGTTATTTGATGTATGTGAGTTATTTTTTAGTATTTTGTGTGAGTGTGCTTTATTTTAATAGTAGGTTCCTAACAAGTGGTATCAGAGCGCTTTCCAGGGCCAAGTTCTGCTGCAACTAAGATGATTCTTGCCAGTCATTCCGCCTGTTAGGTATAATTTTCCTGTGTGTTTTTTATTTCTATTTTTTTCTTTAAAAAAAAAAATCCAAAAAAATACAATCATTTTTTTCTCAAAAAATCAAAAAATACCAAAAAAAATACAGTAGTTGTGTAGGTTAGAAACCCTGTGTCGGGGGTTTTAAAATATCATGAAGGAGTTGTCGTTATTGGCTAAGCTAGATAGCCCATAAAGCATCTAGTGAAGTGAGGGGCGATCAGGCTCCAATACCCAGGCCTCAAACAACACTCGCGCACGGAATTGAGCTCCCACGTATCTTCGGGTATATCGGGAGACAATCTAGGTTTAAACAAGATTTTATCCATTAGGAAGCTTTTTGGCCTTGTATTATCCATAGTCCATGGGACACAACATCCCGAACGATTACCCTCCCGTACTGTCAGAGAGGTAGATAGTGTGCTCAAGGGTATGTGTGGAATCCTCCTTGAGTAGTGGCCTAAAATATTGGTCCGAGCACTATTGTTCATCACTATGGTATAACAGAGGGCCTATGGGTATTACATACTCCCTTACTTAGCATACCCTGGTTCAAGAAAACAAAACAAAAACAAAGTATCATCCACCTGCAAATCAACCCATCCCTATTCTGCTAACCTGCATTCACCATCCCCAAAAGTGAGCATACGGAGAAGGCTTTCCTTATCACAGAAAACAACTTGCATGCACCAACAGTCAAGACAAATTTTTGCAAGTGTTTGAAATAGCCTATGGTCAGAATTTGAACCGTCGGGACAGTGATAGTAATAGTCAAGATAGTAACAGTGGTAGTCAGGTCGACAGTAACAGTCCTCTATACCAGTCAAGAATTGCAGACTTTTAGTGTCAGAAATAGAGTTGTCAGTGTCAAAAAAATCCCTAAGGTCAGAAGCAAAAACTATGTCAGTAACCCTAGTATAGGTGACAGGAATAGAGAATAGTGAGTGACACGGTGGTCAGGGTACAGACTACACAAGTCAGTGACAGTTGATCCCAGAGGGCAACTTTTGAACCGTAACTCCAAATAAAAAATAGAGAACACCAGTAGACTCGTCAACACAGTAGATAAAAAAAAGTTTGGGGTGCCCAAATTCAGTGTTGTGGGATATAGCTCATTGTGACTGTCTTTTCGAGCTGATCATTTTGATATACCATACCCAAGCACTTTTCTGGACAACTTACTAAAAATAGAAAAAAAATAGTGTTATGGGATATAGCTCATTGTGATTATTTTTCCGAGCTGATCATTTTGATACACCATACCCAAACACTTTTTTGGACCCCTTACTAAAAATAGTAACTCCTAAAATCCGAGGTCTATTTTTAGTAACTCAACACAAGAGGGACCGCAATGGCAAGCGACACTCGAGGACAACAACAAAAGGATTTAGACTTGGGCACATTATTGGTCGACCTACAAAAATCCATTGCTGACTTGACCTCTGCAAACAAGAACATAGGCACAAAGATTCGAGAGCTTCGACTGGATCAGGATAACACTAGAATCCGCTTAGAAGAACAACTCACAGAGATGGAGACCAAATTGCAAGGCAGCACCAAAACTGAACACCATGCTGAAAACTCTGAACGAGGTCGACGAACACCAGATGACAATCACTCTGATCGGGATCCAACCTTCAGAATGCCTAAATTAGACTTCCCTAAGTTCAGTGGAAAGGATGTCGATGGGTGGTTATGTCGGGTTGATCAATTCTTCCGACTCCATAATGTCCCTGTATATCATCGGGTTCAGATGGCTTCCTTCAACCTAGAATCTGAGGCCTTACATTGGTTCCAATGGCTACGGGTTGCTAACCCTGATCTATCTTGGGAGGACTTTGAGTCCCAACTACTCACCCGATTTGGCCCCAATGACTATGATGACTTTACAGGTGCACTGACAAAGCTGAAACAAACCACCTCAGTTCGTGATTACCAGACCCAATTTGAGAAATTGGCCAATAAAACTAAGGGTTTGAATGAGGGATTTTTTATGAGTTGTTTTGTTAGTGGGTTACGAGATGATCTCCAGGCTGAAGTCAAGATGTTCAAACCCCACACCATGATGGAGGCTATCAGTTTAGCCCGATTGGCCGAATCTAAACTCTCAGCTCAAAGGCAGACACCGTGATTTTTGCATAACCGACCTTCTTTCCCTCCTCGGGTCCAAAACAATACTGATAATAAACCTCCTGCTCCCAAGCGGCTGACTACAGAGGAAATGGATGCGCATCGCGCCCAAGGGTTATGTTATAATTGTGATGAAAAGTTTATGAAGGGGCATAGATGTGCAAATAAGAGATTGTTTTTAATAGATGTGGAGGAACCAAAAAATAGTGACCATAGTGATGAGGAGAGTGATACAACTGAGGCACCAACTCCACAAGAAGAGGAACCATCAGAAACACCAGCAGAAATTTTAGTCCATGCTCTTGTCGGGATTACCACCCCACAAACCATGAGAGTTGTGGGTTATTTCAAAGGCCAACGTCTCACAATTCTTATTGATTCAGGCAGTACGCACAACTTTATTGATCCTCAGGTGGCCAAACGGACCAACTGCTATATACACTCATGCAATTATTTTGAAGTCATGGTGGCCAATGGAGGCACCTTACCTTGTAAAGGTAAATGTCAAAATGTCAAAATTCAGATAGGGGATTATGAACTCAAGCAAGATATGTTCACCCTCCAATTGGGAGGATGTGACGTTGTGTTAGGATCCCAATGGATGAGCACCTTGGGCACTTTCTCCTGCAACCTTGTAGAACTATGGCTGCAATTTTCACAAAATGGACAAACATATACCCTCAAGGGTATCAAGGCTGGCCCTACACAAATTATTAGTTCCAATCGCATGGAGAAGTTGTTGAAAAAGTCCTCCCGTGGGGTCATTGCACAAATATTTTCAATTCAGCCACCCACTTCTACAGTAGATCCACTTCCAACAGATTTGCAACTTGTTCTAACCAAGCACAATGGCATTTTTTAGAACCAACTACACTGCCACCTCGTCGCTCTCATGACCATGCTATTCCACTACTTTCGAGTAGTGCACCACCGAACATCAGACCGTATCGGTATCCTCATGCTCTCAAGTCAAAAATCGAGAAGATGGTACAGGAATTGCTCAAGGCAGGTGTCATTCGACCCAGCACCAGTCCCTATTCTTCTCCAGTTTTGCTAGTTCGCAAGAAATATGGCTCGTGGCGATTGTGCATAGACTACCGTGAGCTCAATAAGATCACCATCAAGGATAAATTTCCCATTCTAGTAGTGGATGAATTGTTGGATGAATTACATGGAGCTATGTACTTCTCCAAGTTGGACCTTCGTTCGGGGTACCATCAAATCAGGCTCAAGGATGAGGATATTCCAAAAACTACTTTTCGTACTCATGAAGGTCACTATGAGTTCTTGGTAATGCCATTTGGTTTGACAAATGCACCATCCACATTTCAAAGCCTTATGAACAACATCTTTCGTCCCTTCATGCGGAAGTTCATCCTGGTTTTCTTTGATGATATATTGGTTTATAGCCGCTCGTGGGAAGAACACCTTACCCATGTGGATCAGACATTACAGTTATTGGCCCAACATCAACTTTTTGCTAAGCGGTCTAAGTGCTCCTTTGGTCTGACTGAAGTGGAGTATTTAGGACACATTGTTTCCAAAGATGGTGTCAAGGTCGACCCCAAGAAGATTCAGGTAGTTCAGGACTGGGAAAAACCCCGCACTCTCAAAGGACTTCGAGGATTCTTAGGACTTACAGGTTATTACAGGAAATTTATTCGTAATTATGGGAAAATAGCAGCTCCCCTCACATCTATGTTAAAGAAGGACTCTTTCACTTGGTTAGGGCCCGCTGATCAAGCCTTTCTTGAATTAAAGCATGCCATGACCACCACACCTGTTCTAGCCATGCCAGATTTCTCTAAACCATTCGTCATTGAAAGTGACGCTTCCGATCGTGGCATTGGGGCAGTATTGATGCAAGAAGGGAGACCCTTGGCCTTCACTAGTAAGGCACTCTCTGAGCGTAATTTGGGAAAATCTACATATGCCAAGGAGATGTTGGCCATCTTACATGTTGTCACCCATTGGAGACCTTATCTCATTGGGCACCATTTCTCCATTAAAACAGACCATCAGAGTCTCAAATATTTCTTAGAACAATGGGTTGCTACCCCAGAACAACAAAAATGGGTTTCTAAACTCATGGGCTATGATTATGATATCACCTATAAGAAGGGCAAAGAAAATCTTGTGGTTGATGCTCTCTCTCACCAATTTGAGGCCCTCAGTATGATATGTGCTATCTCCGCACCTGTCCCCCAATGGATAGATTCCTTACGATAGGAGGTACTTCAAGATGCAGACCTGCAAGCTTTGATGGCTTCACTTCAAGCTGATCCGACTTCATACCCAGGCTACAGTTGGGATGGCCAGGATTTGCGTTATCGCCAATGCCTTGTTATTCCCCGTGCCTCGCCACTCCGTGACCTCTTCATGAAGGAACTACACACTGCTCCCTCTACAGGTCATTCTGGATTTCTCAAAACATATGAATGCCTCAAGCACACATTCTTCTGGAAAGGGATGAAACAGGACATCCGTGACTTCGTGGCAGCTTGTGATACCTACCAATGGATGAAAGGTGAAACAGTTCATTCTCTGGGTACTCTTCAACCCTTGCCCATTCCAGATCAGGTTTGGACTGATATTTCTATGGATTTTATCGAAGGGTTACCTAAATTGGGTGGTAAGTCTATTATTCTCGTGGTAGTGGATCACCTTTCGAAGTATGCTCATTTTTGTCCCCTTGCCCATCCTTACACAACCTCCACCATTGCCCAAATCTTCCTCGATTCTATTTTTCGCCTTCATGGTATGCCCACCTCCATTGTGTCCGATCGAGACCCAACCTTCACTAGTCATTTTTGGCAAGAGTTGTTTAAGTTGCAGGGAACGAAGCTCAAAATGAGTTCAGCCTATCATCCACAAATAGATGGTCAAACTGAGATTGTCAACAAATGTTTGGAGACCTATCTTCGTTGCTTTGCATCCGATCATCCTTCTCAATGGGTGAAGTGGCTTCCTTTGGCCGAATGGTGGTACAACACGTCCTATCATACAACTACCAAACTCACTCCTTTTGAGGTTGTTTATGGGTGCCCTCCACCCATACCTTCTTCATACATTCCAGGCAGCTCCAGGGTCCAGGAAGTCGACATTACTCTTCGCCAATAGACCGATGTCCTTCACCAGCTGAAGCATAATTTGGACATGGTCCAAAACCGGATGCGACAACAGGCCGACCAACATCGATCCGAGCATAGCTTTGATGTGGGTGATATGGTTTTCCTTCGCTTGCAGTCGTACAAACAGTCATCCCTCCAACTCCGTCGGTGCCAAAAACTTGCTATAAAATTCTATGGGCCCTACCAAGTTCTACAGTGGATTGGTTCCACTACTTACAAATTGGCTCTTCCACCCACCTCCAAGCTCCATCCTATTTTCCATGTTTCGTCTCTCAAGAAATTTGTGGGCACACAGGTACAGGTTCAATCAACATTACCAGAATTGGATGAGGAAGGGTCCATCTTACTCGAACCAGAATAGTTGTTGGATCATCGCACCCGCACTCTCCACAATCGTACCATCACAGAAGTCCTTGTCCAGTGGCGTGGGCTCCAACCAGAAGATGCTACATGGGAGTCTCTCCATCACCTCCAACACCAGTTTCCTCAATTTCAGCTTTGAGGACAAAGCTTTTCGAAGGGGAAGGACATGTTAGGATCCTATCCTAACACCATGTTGTAATTCTCATTTACCTATGTAATAACCCACTTCCAACGTGGGGATCCCATTTTAATGTTATTATGCAATACTTAGTAATGTAGGTGGCAATAAAGGTACCTCGCCAAGTGGTACCATCTCATGTAACCATTTTTATCAATATTGTAACCGATGTAGTAAGTTACCTCGCCAAGTGGTACCATTTCATGTAACCATTTTTATCAAGATTGTAACCGCCATTTGGTGGGAGATTCTAGCTCAAGTGGCATTTTGCATGTAAGCCACCTCTTGAGCATTTTTCCTTTAAAAATATATGAAGCCATGTACGAGATTATCCTTTTGCAAGCTAATGAAATATTGAAGGAGGTTGCCCCCTCGAAGAGGCCCGTGATTCAGTGTTACTTGTGAGATTGTTTCATTTCTGTAATTGATTTCTGCATAGTGATATTGAGTTATTTGATGTATGTGAGTTATTTTTCAGTATTTTGTGTGAGTGTGCTTTATTTTAATAGTAGGTTCCTAACAAGCCACCCCATCTTCGTTGGAGTTAAAGATTTACAAATTTAAGCCTTCCATCCAGTTGGAAGCAATGATTCTAGGATGCACATCCTTTTCTTGGGCCCTGGACATTTAATATTGATCATATTAATGATCATCATCCAACCTATGACATCATTTTAGGAGGTCTATTTTTTATTAGTGTTGTTCGATCTCACAACACATCTCAAAAGGGGCATATGTAGACACCTAAAATACGTCATGTTGAGGCGAATACTCATATGGGACATGCTAGAAGACCATATGGAATATCTTCGATGGATTCCAAGGTGTAGCAGTGGTTATAACCACTCATTTAGGCATTTTTTCCTAATCAACATTAGTCGCGGTTGACACCTACGATTAACAGAGCTAACTGCACCTCAGAGTCGCGAGTAGCCTCAGAAATCAATTAGACCTTGGCTGATCCAAAATAGGTTTCAACGGCCAATTGGTTGCGCATCTGAGTAGTTTGAGGGCAAAAATATCCATAAGTTTTCATCCAACTGCCATAGCTACCCTTTATTGATCTTGGCTTCTCCATGAAGTTAAGACAAGGCCTTCCCAAATGCTATAATAACCCCTTCCAAATTGGAGATAATGATGGACGAATATCGAGTTGAAATGCAATGAAGCCCTATCGAAACATAGACTCACTTGCTACTATTGAGAGGAACACTTTTGCTTCCCAATTGGAGATTACATGGTATTTGAAACCAAGAAGGCCATGGAGGGATAGGAAGAATCAAGAAACGTAATCGAGTCCATTTCATTACCAATCTAAGGAATTAAACCACCAAATCTGTAAAAGGACATCATGGTGACCCTTGATCATCAATTCCTTGGAATAAATTGAGGAATCAAGCCCTGATTTGGAGGGTAAAGATATCCACTCCTCAATCGTGGATGTTAGTCATGGCTAACAGTGACAACCACTTGAAGGACCCATGATCAAGGTTTAATACTCAATTCGATCAGTTTTAGAAGTATATTTATGTTTATGTTTGATAATTTAGATAGATTCACTATGGATTGAATTTTTGTCTATTCATTAGATTGTCATAATTATTGATTTAAGTTAGATTCCCTTCATTTCCAAGAATTGATCAATTCTAGACTAGATGTTATTCTTTTCATGCATATGTGCTCTTAATTCTTAATTAGGATATTTATTTTTAGGTTCGAGGTATAGACCAATTGGTTCATCCAAACCCCATAAGGGGGCGGAGGTCCAAGGTTCAAATCTCGGGCCTCATCGGACTGAACGCTTGTCCCTTTCCTGGTGCTTTCAGTGGCTTAAAAGGTTTAAAATGATTGTGGCATGGTGGTTATAGGGGCGGACTATATGAAGATCTATGTGGTGGATTCTGGGGCGGACAGCACAGAATACTATGGCGGCCATAAAAGCTGGACAACCTACCCGGATTCATGGCGGCTACCAATTCCACAATGTAAATTCAAAAAAAAAAACTTAATTAGGATATTTGCTAACTAGATTCATGTTTCTTTTTACATTTATTGATGGTTAATTGTCATGTTTAATGTAGTTTATTATGTGTCTTACACTTTCTTAATTTTAAGCATTCATGATATATTTCGTATAATTCCCTCCAAAATCCTCATTAAGAGAGACCTCCTTTATTGCTAATATGCTTCTTGTTGTTTCTTGAACATAGGGTTAATAGGATCTTGTCATTCAAAGCAATAAATACCTCTAATCATGGAGAATAAGGCTACCTTTATCTTAGAGCAGTTCGTGTATTGCACCTACCCTTGTGTGGGGATTGTTCAATGATTGTAATAATTGTATCTCATTGGGTATCCCTAAGAGGGATGGATTTGTAACCAAGTTTCATTGGAAATTTAATAAAAGGAAGCTCTACTTTGTGGTTATTTGCAAATTCATTTTATCTTTCATGCTTTATGTGATGCTTTAATTATTATTAGCTTAGGTGTATGCCTCCTAGATTGCCACAATTAGCAACTTTATTTTGTATATATCTATGTATGCTTGTGGATGAGCTTGCTTATAATGGCTTGAGTTGTAGTTGGTCAGTCCTACCTCGCTCAAAATTGGAAATAAATATCACTATACATACATTGGCCTTTGAGAAACTTGACTCCCTTGGTTGATCTTAGTATCTTCAAGTGCTTAATTGATTAGTAGATGAGTTTGATTGATGTCATTAGGGTGTTTGAGCTTACTAAAAGTACTTTTTGATCCTTCCTTCCTAGGATAGGAAAAATGACAAGTCATTCTACCGTTATTCTTATAGTTTATTCATTTTCTATATCCATAGTGTCACATTCATTCCATTCCATTCTACAATTATATCAGTACCATTGTGTTGATTCCCTTGATTAATCAATAAATTTATGAGTAGCAATGCATCATTTGGCCTTTTCTAACGATAATCAAACATGCAACTATAAGTCACTACACATCACCACCCATCCCATCCATAATCTAAACATCCTAAACACATGCATAACATCATCCATACATCACATCATATCATATTACCCATCCAATAATCCATACATATCTATCATGCATCAATCAACACATACCTCATCCTCATAAAAAATTATGAAAATGACTATCAAAATGGAGGCCTCTTAGGCCTCAACCAAAATGATTACCCTTGTTGCTCAATCAAAAGGCTCAATAAATTGATCAATCAAATTTTGCATTAGATTAGATTTATTCTCATGCATTAGATTACACTTACTTTCTTGCATTAGAATAACTTTCCTTCTTTTCCTTCTACATGCCATCATTGTCACATTTTTTCATTCACCTTTTGTCAATTGGCTCATGGTTGTCATCTATTTCTTTCCACCCATTCATCGCTTGAGGGGGTAGACAATACCCATAAAACTTTGTCTCAAATTAGTTCAATACTCAAACACCTAATTTTGGAGTTACATGTGTTCAAGAATCTTTGCCCAAGGCTATCATTAACCCCCCCTCTATTGGGGCAAATATCAAATTCATATTCTTCTCTCAAATTTCTAATCAAAAATCTGATTCAAAGACTCAAAATTCTAATAAAAATGATCTCATCTATATGTCAGAAGGGAATTTATCACTTCCATGACTAGGGTATATTTCATTTTTTTCTATTTGAGATAATCTTGCATCACCCTCCTCAAGGCAAAAGTCACTTTCATCATTCACCAATCATTTCCATTGTCCATCAATCCAACAATTTATGTCATTTGTTTTTACACCATATTGTGTTTTCACACAATGTGGTACAAAAAGGGGCATCTATAGACACCTAAAAAGTATCACATTTGTAATGGTTAATATTAATATTTAATAACGTGTGCAATTATTTTAACTAATATATTACAACCTTATAAATTATGAATGTTGACTATTATAAATTATTAATGTTGACTATTCTATCCCCTTCCTATGCCTAACCATGGTCATCATGAGACCACTCCATTATTTTAACTCTGGTTCACCTAACTCTAGTTGGCATTTAATTCCCCTCTTTCCTCCACATTCTAAGCTCATTAATGCATTTGGGTGAGGATTCCCTCCACCTAAGAACACTTATAAGAAATGCCATTTTGGTGGATGAGGAATATATCCATAAAAAGGACATTTGTGAGGCACTTCATAATGCATCATACGACGTCATAACCCAAATAGGGAAAGTTGAACATTTATCCATCCAAGCAGCCAAGTAGAGAAAGTCAAGATTCCCCCCTTTCTCTCACCCATACCACTTATCCATCATGTTCTCTCATCCTCATCACTCCCATTACCCTTGGAAAATATTATAAATATGCTCCCATTTCATTCACTTTAGGGGAGAACACACAAAAACACTACCAAAGCTTAGCCTATATTTCATTTGGTCCTCCTTCTAGATCTTTGGATTTGTGAATGCAAGTACCTCATTCGGAGAGATCAATGACATCAACCATTGAGTCTCTTTGGAATGTGTGGTAATCTTTGTTTTGTAGTTTTGCCCATCTCCAACAATCAAAAAACACTAGATCTACACCATAAGCCCGAAGACACTTCCAAAAAGGCCCAAATTTGAGTTTGAAACCTCTCCTAGAACATAGATCCAACTACCCCAAGCAGCTACATATAATTACATTATAACTACATTATATTTTTATTAGATTTAACTAGAACTACAATAAAATTGGATTAGATTTTAACTAGATTTAACTAGAACTACATTAAAATTGCATTAGATTTTAATTAGATTTAATTAAAACTATATTAAAATTGTGTTAAATTTAGTTAAAAATGCATCAGATTTAGTTTCATTTGATTTACACTTTTATGAATCAGGGTCTAACTTTGGTAGACCTTGTAGATGTTGTTGATAGCTTTTCATGGACTTGTGTGTAGGTATTTATAGCAGTGTGATATTTGAGGCAGTCAAGCAACCAAACCACAAACTCTTATGAGGATCTTGAGTAACCAAGAAGATAATTTGACGCACCACTGAACTTCATTTGCAAATAAAACCCTCCCTCTTGGGAGGTCAATTGTAATCAAAGCAATATTTTTTAATTAAAACGAAGACTCATATATCAATATCAAAACTTTATTTTGTTACTTTTGCTTTACTTATACTATTATGGTGTATTTTTTGGGTCACACTCTTTATGTAAAACTAGAGTATTTATTACACATCCTTCAGGGTCACCGTTATTTCCCTTGTTGAGAAATGAAACATACCCCTATTAGGGTCTCATCTATCACACAACACTAATAAATAACACCTATCAACATGTACAAGCTCCAGAAAAGCTACCCCCTCAAACCTTATCCCCCTCAACCAATCCCAATCATATTGATACAACAAATCCCTTAGCCTATGGAAACTCTACCAGAATCTATGTCTCGATCACAAAATCTTTAGCTACCACCATTCTCTCCATCAAAATCATATTCCATTAACCAAAAAAAATACTTCAATTGCATGAACTTGGATGATTGACTTAGTTACCTACCCCTGAATAGTTTCCCAACTAAAGGTAGATGGGGATAACCATTATCCCATACTTACCAAATACATCAAAACAATTCAACAAAACAAGTGCTTACAAGAAAAAATTGAATCACATGCATACATCCACATGAAAAAACCAAAAAAAAAACAAATCACAACACATGCACACCCACAAATCCAAAAATACATAAACATACATTTTTCTACATTATCCTATCCTTCTATGGTTTCATACAAGTAAAAAAAATCCTAGGGTTCATTTTATCCTGTAATTGTAAAAATAGACAAAAGAGGGTAAAAATTTTACTAAACAACCCTACACTACCTCCACCACTCAGTATAGCACCACAACTTTCCATATCATCCAATCATACCTCAAATATACAAGTGCTCCATGTCAAATTCTTTCCCACACCCCTCACTCTCACTCCTAATTCTCTTGCAACACAAGATGAAAATGAGCACTCATATCACATGCCTCTCCTTATATCCTGGTGTGTGCTTGACTGTATCATGTGGTTGGTGACCACCTGGGGTGGTCCAAAACTACTTATGCTCAAACGATCGATAACCACCCATTCATAGGAGGTTCCCCCCCTAAAAACATTACATTTTCCTCCTCTAACCAACAAATATGGCCCTCTACCTCATTCATTTATATCTCTCAATTGTACAATGATATTTTTTTCAAGTGCTTCATTATTGTCTTCCATTTCTTCATCCATCAACTCATCGCTTGAGGGGGTAGATATTACCCATAATATTCTATCTCAAATAGGTCCAATACCCAAACACTTAATCCTGAAATTATGTGTCTCCAAGAATATTTTCCTGAAGCTATCATTAATCCTCCTCCATTGGGACAAATAAAAAAATTTATCTTCTCAACACAAACTCCAATTATAATCAATTTGGTATGCTCTAGGTCTACATTTGTATGGTTACTCATACACTCACTTCAATAAGTCAATCAAAATGTCATGGGGACACATACCAATGGTTGGTTAGATTACCACATTAAATGGTCTCAATAATTTATCAAGGTAAATTTTCAAAGGTATTTACCCCTTTCATAGTTGGGGCATCCTACATTGTTCTTGATTCAAGACAACCCTATGTCTTCTCCCTCAACTATTGTTATGGTATGCCAAAAGCCATGGTCAACCATAGTCATCCACTATCATCCATTGTCAATCCAATTACTTTTGTATCATGTGTTTTTGCAATACATCATGTTTATACATGATGTAGTACAAAAAGGGGTAAATATAGACATCTAAAAAAGGTTAACATTTTTTTAAGATCAATAATTAATAATCCTATAAAGGTCTCTCTTAATTTAAATATTTGGTATGCAACCTTAGACAAATAAAGTCAACCCCTTTTAGCCCCCTTTGACCACTAAACCCCATCCTACATCTAACCCTTGGTCATTGTGTGATCACCCATCCCCCTAGCCTATGTGCACTTTCCCCTAGTCCACTTTTTGACCATAGATTAGGTCCACCTCATCCTAGCCTTGCCTACTCCCTAGTCTCCATATCCCCATGTATCCACACAATCCCCTATGCTCTTTAATGCATTTGAGTGGAGTGAGGACTCTCCCTACCCAAGGGTATTAATGAGACATAGCATGCACATAATACTTGAGTAGAGTGAGGACTCTCCCTACCCAAGGATCTTAATGAGACATGGTGCACCCCATACCCATTTAACCATCCACCTTGATAAATCTATATTTTTCTCCCCTCATGCAAGCCACTTGGATACCATGTCATGTCCACCTCACTAACCCCTAAACCTTCCCAAAATATCTAAATATACCCACATTTCCTTTCATTTGCATGAGTGTGAGATTACATACCAAAAATTTATCAAATTTTAGGTAGAATCGTATTGTGTGCACAACACTTGCTTGCATATCATCCATGGATAACATTGAAGCCCTCCATTTGCATGCATCTATTTTGTAAAACTACTTGTAGGTGAAAGCTCCCAATGATTCTATACTCATACCAAAGGCTCCTAACACCATACTAGAGGTATCCTAAATATTTTATCATATTTTGTACAACACAAGCTTAGTCACCCACCTCCAGGCAGTTCATAGTCAAAACCACCCAACACTAGGTAGTTCCTTCTTGGGACCAGTGATAGTCAGACATTCGGCCTTTGATAACTTATAGAATCTCCTATAATTTTATTGCATCCTGAGCAACACAAGCTCAATCGTCCAACCCTAGGAAATTCATAGTCACAACCATCCACCTCCAAGTAGTTGATCATCCAGGATAGACACAATCAAAAATCCAATAATAGACAATCTACAAAGGTGAGCAAGGTAATATTTTTTAGTTTTTTGTCTCATTTTGAGATTTTTTAATGCTTTAATCCAAGTTTTCTTTTATTTTTTGCATCTTACATAAAATTGGGTCCAAATTAGATGGATCCAAGAGGTGCTACTAACCATTGTGTTTGAGGTGGTCATCGAGCATAAAATCCACCCATAGTTTGAGGTGGTCTAGAAGAATTTTGGTGTCATTAAATTTACATTTGTAAAGGGGATAATCCACCTTGGAAACCCCTCTTGTAGCCCATGGGGTATTATAAAAGCATGTATTGTAACATCTTTTATAATGAATAAAATGACATATTTTCTATTCCATAGACATCATAGGTTAAGTTGGCACCATGAACGAGTCTAATGTTGTAGGTGAATATGGTATTAGCCTATTTGGTTAGAATTCTAGAGGGTGCTAAGTCTTGCAAACCTAAAGTGTTTTGGCATTACTATTTATGAAAACTTGAATAACTCCTACATTACTTAGATCACATAGTCAAATGGTCTCTTTATATAGGAGAAGTTAAATCCTCCACCTGTATAAGACCAAAAAAAATGAAAGGTAAATTATGATTACCATAAGCATACTCAATGATTTTAATTATAAAGCATAGAAAAAATATTTTATGGTCTAGCCCAATGATTCTAATGGCACTTGGAATTTATTGAGTGAATATGTAGACGTTGCTTAAGCACAATGCATAGGGGTCCAACAATACCTCACCCTTTGATGCCTTTAAATAATGCAAGCGCATGTTTCACACTTGTTATTGGGTTAATGTTAAGTCATTCCACGTATTTTACTTTAGAATGTATAATAAGATCATAGCTTAATATACTATCAAGATCTTAAGCTTGTAGTCTAAAGCACTCCCTCCACCCTACTTCCTAGAATGGATATAAACCAATAAATATAATTGTGATTAAGCATTGATGCACCTTTAAGTTTGATAGCAATCACATACATGATGCTATCACATGTGATACAGTGGCACTAGAGTTTTGTGACATCTTATTTGGAAGGGTAAGCCTCATTGACCATAAAATGACTTAGCAGGTTTACCTTAGCTATAGTATATGTGCATCAAGGGCATGACTTACCACATATCAAAGTGTTTTTTCCATAAAAATGCAATACTCTTTTCCATTAAGTAGCATAAGAAGTTCATTTCTCATTCTTCGAATTTTGTGCTTCTCATGGTCCATAGAGGTTGTCCATACCAAGAAGCTTTCTTTGGTACTACATAGTTTGACTATTTTAAAAAATTCATGCTAGATGGAGATAGTGCTTTAACCCTATTCTAATATTTTCTAAGAACCATAAGGCATCCATCTTCATTGTGTTGTTAAACATAAAATTGATCTAGTCTAAGGTTCACCTATACTAATCGGTCCTCTTCATCACCAATCAACTTGGAAGAATAATGAGATACAATTTTAGATATAGGAGTTGATAAATTAAGAAAAGATTCATCATAACTCATATCCTTGTGGTAGCTCCAACATACCAACACCAAGGATGTATCATACAATATAGGTGTCAACATAGCTCAAATATCTAAACTTTTTCTAACATGTATAGTTTCACTTTGAAATCCTGAAATCCATCATATCAAACAAAAACTCAAGTTTTGTTAGTCTATTCTAGAAATGCTTGTGGGATCTACTTAACACATCCCTATATTGTTTGATTGATTCACATTAATATATATATGGACAAATGAAGGTGGTTAAAAAAATACTATTATACTTGATCCAAATGTATAATCATGATCATCCTCATGCTTGGTATGAGGTTATGCCCTACATTGAGCATTCTCACTAGGCCTTTCATAGTAGTGTAGTAGGTCATGATATTTTCAAATAATACCTTAGGTTTGAGCCCAGCACTTCCCTTGACATTGCCTTCCAAGAACCTATCAAGATGTATATTCCTATTCAAGCCAATGAATTTAACAAAGTTAAGACTTTCTTCAACACATCCAACATGTATATCATGAGATTGACTTGGTTCCATATTTAAAGAAATACTTCTCCAAGACTCGCCAAAATATCAAACCACTATGTTATGGTCCTTACACCATTTTATACCTAGTAAATGAAAATATCTTTGTTCTCGACTTGTCATCCTAATTGGAAATATGTCTAGTCTTCCATGTGAAGCTTCTTAAACTATATGTTCCACTTTTCTTAAACTAACGGTTTATGACATCCAAAAAACTTGGGTATAGTGTAATTAAGTCCAAATTTAGAGGATTAGTTGATTGAATTGGCCACCAATACACCCACAAAAAAAATCACTTTTTTAAGGTTGTGAAAGTTAATTAGTTCACCACTTAGGCAAGTGGTATACACTTTATCACATCAAGTATCGATTTCCATAGTTTAATTCAAGTTTCAAGGGGATATGAATGATCCAAGTGGAGTAAGATTTTGATCGATTAATAATTTCCACTTTTTCTAAGACACAAGATATGTTAGTGTAAAAACAAGCATTTACATCTTGGCACCATCTTGTAATTCCACACCATTTCCTAGTGGTAATGAGGGCCAATACCCTTATTTAGTTCTTGACACCAAAAACCAATTCAATACCAAGTCAATTTCAATAACGAACCACAACTTTGTGCTAGCACTAACAACACAAGCACTAAAATAAACACTTGACCAAGCATCAAAATCCAATGCCTAGCTTCAACTTTAGATACCAATATTCCAATCACATCATCTCTAGACATCTACTACTAGAAGATTCACACTAGTCATCAACACATGTTGTCAAATTACTCTTATGTCTGATTCTAGAAGAAATGTAAACACATAACATGATTCATCGTAATCATTTTCATATGAAATTAGGAAGTTAAACCATCCCTACTTCAATTTTTTTAAATGACTTCTCTTCTTCAAAATCATGGACTAGCATTAGGAGTCATCATAATTGTAAAATCTAAGTAAAAATTAGTGCTCTAAGCCAACAACATCCTTGTAGACCCAATACAACCCAATGCCTGAAAATGTATATCCTAAGTATTCATGTTGAAGCCAACTTAACCACATAAGTGCCTTGTATTCTATAGTTCATTTATATATATACTATCCACAAATAAAACTTCTCATCTATTTACATAGTTCATTTCTTTTTTGTATTTCTTGATCAACATCCCTTCTATTTTATTTTTCTTTTATATCTAATGTCATGTTGTATGAGAAAGGATTCATTGTGCTCTAATTTGTTGTGTTGAAATTAAAATCTAAATTAAGGCCAAGAGTTGACATTGTGCAATGTATTAGATCGGCCTAAGACCATTTCATTGTACAATGTTTTAATTTTATTTTAATACTTTATCATATAATCCCTATAGACCATGGTTAGCCTTGTTATGGTTAAAACCTACTTATGATTTATAATTAACCTAAAGCCTTATTATTATGTCGGCTTAGGTTAATATTTATGATGTAATTATGAATTCTTAGTATTGTTATAAATACCCTCCTCACACTCCTCTTTTCTCATTTGAGCATTTTGTAGTATTATCTATGAACAATGATTGTTTATGGTACCTACAAGTGCTCCAAATCTCTTTCATCCTCCTTTTATTTTCTGTATTAGATTAGATTATATGTTTTGCTTTCATTTATTTTTGGAAAATATGTGAATTCCACTATGGTATTAGAGTGGGTGTGGATTTGCATTGCTTGGAAATTTTATGCAAATTTCTTTTATGAGATTCTATATTTAGAATCCTCTACTTGAAGATATATTATAAAAACTTGATTATTACCTCTGAAATAATCCTTAAAGAATAGTTTTGTTAGTTGCCATTATATTTGAAGCTTCTTGCTAGAATTTGAATTTAAAAATATTGTGTTTTCCTCCTTATATATCTATCTTGGCACCCTTTGAACTTGAGGCATGTTGTTTCCTTCTTCATGGATATGGGACATGCCTCAACCCATACAACAAGTTGGTCATTGCAGTAAAGGGGATAGTACCAAAGATGCTTCACTACCAAACTAGGTTTAATTTGTTGGGGGAACTCTATTATCATCCATGGTATCACATGGAAGATGGATTACTGATGTAGTCAAAATAAAGGAGTTTAAGGAAAAATGACTTCCCTTTGCAACAACCTTGACCCTTTGTTCTTCAAATGTATGACAAATAAATGAAATATTGTCCTCTCATATAAAAAATGTTGCTCCTAAATGGAAAGTTTCCTTTATTTAATGACACTTCAATCCTTAGTTTGAATGATGACCAAGGTCTTCACTTGAACGATATTATGACTTGAGATTGAACAACAATCAAATGCATGATACCTTGCTTTCCTCTTGAACAACAAACCTAGTTGAATGACACTAAGCCATCATTTGAACAATATTTGTGTCTATCATTCAAATAAAACTCATTTGAATTGTGTTCTTTCATATGATGCTCATGTCTTCGTATTGAATGATAGTTCACTTGAACAATACATAGTTCTTGATGGTACTATGAGTTTATTCGATCAAATGATGCTCTTGACTCATAAGAATGGTAATTACATGCTCTTATCTTAATTGGTCAGCAATCCCACTCACAAAAAAATATTTTTTTACTTGAATAATACCTCTACTTAGGCTACAATTATACTCTATCTTCTCTTGCAAACCTACACATACCAATCTTATACAAATCTACAATTTACAATTTGATAACACAAGGTATTCATCACTCAGATATACACACATAGGATGAATTTGAAAATAAAGTATGAATTTTTATTGCCAATGTACCTATAGGTTCTATCAAACATGAGCATCAATACACTATTCATGATGACTCTCTACTATATACGATATTTGTTTCAAACCTATAGATGTATATTCATACATTCACACTATGATGGATTTCACTCTCGTTCTCCATGTTTATCATTTCCTTTTCTCTTATATTCTTACATCATTCTCTCTTATTCTCCCTATTGATTTCTCTTACTTCCCTCATTTTTCCCATTTATTTGCTTCTTATTTATATGTAAGGTTTGACAGCTACCCAAAGAGTTTCACCAAATGTTATCAATAGACTATTGGATGCTCCCACCTCATAATCATTGGGTAAGAAGAAATGATTCATAAGCAAAATCTCATGAAATTTTTTCAAAATCTATAACTGAGATGCCATACTTACCAATCTCTAAAGCAATAATCTATGTCATTGCTTCAATTTCCCGGTTCTTCCACTTGACCATATGCTCATAATATACCTTACATCTTGTCCTCGTGGTCACTCTATAATCTATCATTACCTCAATTTCATCCCATTCCATTTTTGACAATTGTGTTATCTATTCTTTAGGTAAAAAATCATATATGTTATCTTTAGTATTATCCATGGTTTTATCATAGTATGAATACAAATTTACCATATTAAAATTTGGTGAGATTTCTACTCCTTCTAGGAGTTCAATTTCATATGCATTAGCTACAAAATTCTTCAAGTCCTTACAAGGTCCGATATTCTTCTCATTTAGATTATAGTAAGTGCCTTTTGTAAATATTTCATTTTTAAAATATGCCAAAAATAATTTTTCAATATTAAATCCTCGTGCTCAATGTTTGAGATTAGCATATTGCTTGTATTTCATGACACTCTTCTCCAAATCAACTTTCACTTCCTGATGTAAATCTTGCATGTAATAAACAAAGTCTTTTGCTATAACACTAGATCTTTGCAAATCAATTGTACTCTACAACTCATCTACTCCTCTTGGATAGATTTCATGCACAACTTGGAATGGACTCTTGGTTGTGCTTTTACTTATCAAATTTTTATATGTAAACTTTTCTTGTGCCAATATGGTATCCCACAATTTTAGCTTCTTTCAAACTAAGCGCCTCAAAAATTTCCTAAGGATTTTTTTCACAAATTTGGTTTATCCATTCATTTATGATGATAAGCTGAACTAAAATACAATTTTATGTCCAAGTTTTTCCACAAAGTGCACCAAAAGTGACCTACAAACTTAGCATCTCCATTCGACACAATACCTTTTGGCAAAGCACACAGTCTTACAACTTCTCTAAAGAACAAGTCAACAATATGAGTAGCATGATTTATTTCTTTTTAGGGTATGAAATGTGCCATATTTGAAAATATATCAAAAATAACAAAAATAGAATCATGACCCCTTATTGTTTTAGGTAATCAAAGAACAAAGTCCATGTTTATGTCCTCCTATGGTCTTTTTGGTATGGGTAATGGTTGATACAACCTAGTGTTTTGACTTCTTCCCTTTGCATGTTGATAAACTTGATAACACTGTATAAATATTCTTACATCCACATTCATTTTTGGCCAATAATAACTTGCACAAAGCTATCCCATTGTTTTATCTACTCCAAAATATATAGCAAGCCCTCCACTACATTTTTCTCTTATCAAGTTCTATCTCATTAAGCTATGTGGTATACATAATTGTTGACCCTTGAATAATAATCTCTCTTGGATAAAATAATCAATACATGGTGTTCTATCTCCTATAGTAGAGTTCATATATGTTTTCCAATATTCTTTGAAATCCAACTCATCAACATTAAGCTCTTTCATAACATCAAAACCTGCAACTTCAATCCTCATTACATTCATCAACAAACTTCTTCTACTCAAGATATCAACTACCTGATTTGAACTAGCACTCTTATGTTAAAAAAAAATGAGCAACTTTGAAGATAATCCACCCTTTCATATGTCTTTGGTTAAATTTGCCTTGGTTGTTAATAAATTGCAAGGCATGATGATTTTTAAACAACACAAACTCTTTTGATAACGAGTAATGTCTCCACTTCTTGAGTGATTGCACAATAGCATAAAACTCTTGATTAAAATTGAATATTTTCACTTCGATTTATTTATTTTTTCACTAAAATAAGTAGTGGGCTTACCTTCTTGGCCCAAAAATCCTCCAATGGCTATTTTGCTTGCATCACAATCTACTTGAATTTTTTTTTAAAGTTTGGCAATGCTAAAATCATATGGTCCATACCTTTCTTTTTAAATAGTTTAAAGCTTCTTTCCATTGCACTCATTCATTTGAACTCATGTCTATCACCTCTTATTGTTAATGTGATTGAATCACAAATTCCACTAAATTTTTTGATAAAATTTATGTAAAAACCTAATAAAACATGGAATTTTACCCTAAACATACTTCTTGGTGTTGGCCAATAGCCTCCACCTTTATCATATCCATCTGCAAACCATATTTGGAGATGACAAAATACAAATATATCAACTCCTTCATAAAACTATATTTCTTCAAATTGATCAACAATTGCTCTTCCTTTAATCTTTGTAAAACTAACCTCAAATGCATTAGGTATTCTTCTTTTGTCTTGCTAAACACTAAAATATAATCCAAATAAACTACCATAAACTTACCAAGAAAAATCTTAAAGACTTTGTTTATTAATCACATAAAAGTTCTAGGTACATTTTTCAACCCAAATGGCATGACCAACCATTCATATAAGTCTTCTTTGGTCTTAAATGTAGTTTTCCACTCATCTTCTCTAATTTGAATTTGATGATAACCACTTTTCAAATCAATCTTTGTGAAGTACTCTACTCCACTCAAACAATCCATCAAGTCATCCATACGAGGTAATAAAAACCTATATTTTATTGTGATCTTATTGATAGCCTATGAATCTATACACATATGTCATTCCCCACATTTCTTGGGTGCTAGTATGGTTGGTACTACACATGGGCTCAAGCACTCCATAATCAGCCCCTTGTCCAATAGTTTTTGGACTTGTCACTTCATCTCTTCATTCTCCATGGGTGTCATCCTATAGGCTGCCTTGTTTGGTAAATATGCTCCAAGTATGAAGTCTATGTTATGAAAAATATTCCTCATAGGTGGAAATTCATTCGATAACTACTTAGAGAGAATATCTTATTTTTTTAATATATGAGCTACTTCATGAGGGATTTCATGTTGGAGAATATTACATTATTTGGTACATGATAATTTACCCTCATGGTACCTTTGGTACAATTATAAATACTAGAATAGAGTGTGAGTCAATAGTTTAGGTGTGTGATTTATATTTCCCCTTAAGCATGTGTTTATGTGTAGGATGAGTACAAGTGTCATGTAACAATGTGTGTAAGTGTGTAGAGTGATAAAGTGTTCAAGTGTCATGTAATAAAGTGTGCAAGTGTGAAGTGTGTAGGAGAGTGTGCATGTCATAAAGTAAAGTGTGCAAGTGAATAGAAAACCAAGAGTCATGTATACAAGTAAGATGTGAAGTCAAGGGACATGAGAGGTTTGTTTTATGTGTAGAATAGAAAATGGTGCATCTCTCAGATATATGAGGAGAGCAATATTCAAAGAGTTCAAGAGTCACCTTTCTAAGCTTAAATTATGGAGACAAAGCTCCATGAAATGTATCTAAATATGTATCAAAGAATGTATGAGCACAAGATAGAAGCTTGTATACAATTTGAGCAATAATATTGTAAGTTTCTTCATGTTATTTTCATGAATGATATTGGCCATTTATTTCATATTATTGTTGTTATTTCATGAATGTTATGTTCATTGACATTGGCCATTTATATTGAATGCTCAAATATTGAATTTTATATTTGATCCTAAATATTGGGACCTATGATAATTTGGTTGAAAAGCCAACATTCATCCATGTCATTAGTTGCTGCAATTTTCATAGGTTTTTCTATGAGGTAAATGCACACTTCCTCCTTCATATCCTTCATGAATTGTTTTCTAAATATCAGATAAACTTTATACTGCTTCCCACCTCTTCTCTTTTGTTCTTCAATGGACTCAATGTATAACTTTTATCATCCTTGACAATTGAATAAGTGTTCATTCTACCATCATGTATTGCCTTTCTATCAAATTGCCATGGTCTACCCAACAAAATATGGCATGCATCCATTGGTATAATGTCACATAGAATTACATCCTTATAAGAACCAATCTGAAAATTCACCATATATTTTTTAGTTACCAATATTTGATGTCCATTTTGTAGCCATGATACTTTGTAAGGATTTGAATGTTCAAATCTCTTCAAGCCAAGTTTATCCACCATATCTATCTAAGTTATTTGTGTTTTTGCTATTCACAATTACCTTACAATATTTATCTCTCGACTTACAAATTGTCTTGAACAAGCTCCTTTTCTACTCGGGTTCATGCGCCTACTTGGATGGTTTTAACAAAACTCTCTTCATCATAAGAGATTCCCCTTGCTTTGGTGTCTCCACCTTTCATAATTTGGTTATCGGCTTCCTACCCATACCCATTGGTCTGCTATGCTTAAGGGCACTCATATGCTTTATGCCTTTCTTCTAAGAATCTATAGCACTTTCCAGCAAAATCATATCCTCTACCTCTACCAAATCCATTTTATCCTCTCGACGGTTCACCTATTTCTCAAGTACCTTGGTTGAAACTATTCATTTGTGAGAAATTTTCTCTTTAATCATGAGATTTCTACCCTCTTCCTCCATGGAACTGCCCTCTTCCTCTTAAAGACCATCCTCTTCCTCTAGATTAGTTATGCTACTTGCATGCCAACTTCTTTTTCTCCTTGAGTGCATATTGATATGCTTCTTGATTTTGATTTGGATCATACCAATTTCATCTTGCATATCTTACTATCTTTTCTTCATCATCTTCAATATGACTTGCTCTTATGGTCAATTTATAGAACTCCATATACTCTTTCACTCCCAATTCCTTTTGCTTGAGGTTTTAGAGTCTTCTAAAAAAAATTATTTGATAATCAATAGATAGAAATTTAGATTTTAGTTTGGATACAAACTTATCTCATGTTTGGATTCTATCCTTGCCTTTTCACTTTCTCTCGATTTAAACATGATCCCACCAAATCAAATCATATTTCTTCAACTGGGTACATGCAAATTTGACCCGCTTTAAATCCTCCATAGATTCATAATCGAAGAATCTCTCCATGTTTGTTATCCATTCAATCAACTCTAGTGGATTTAAACTTTCATTAAAATTGGGAGTATCCATCTTTGGTTTACTTCCTATACTTGATATTGCATGAAACAACCATTACTTTGGTTCTTCCCCTTGATCCTCATTTTGAGCTTTTGGGTGACTAGTCTCCTCTATACTATTGCTAACTTCCTCAAAATAAACACCTCTTCTTTGGGTAGTCTCAATTGCATCTAGTTTGGTTGTAGTTCCTCTCAAAATTTTAACTATATTTGTTGTCTGGGGTGAAATACCAAGTAGTCTTCCTCTTCCTCTTCATTCCATCTCTCCTTTAACACAATTCATAGACTTTCAAAAATAACAACATGCTCTAATACCAATGATTCAAACAAAATGAAGGAGTTTAATGAAAAAGGCTTACTTATGTAGCAACCTTGACCCTTTGTTCTTAAATTGTACGATAATTGAATGAATGACGGTCCTCTTGTCTAAACGACGATGTTCATTTGAACAACATTGCTTCCAAACAACAAAGTTCCTTTATTTAACAATACTTCAATCCTTAGTTTGAAGGAGACCAAGGTCTTCACTTGAATGATATTATGACTTGAGCTTGAATGGTGATCAGATGCACAATACCTTGCTCTCCTCTTGAATAGTAAACCTAGTTGAATGGCGCTAAGTGGTCATTTGAATGACACCCTTGTCTGTCATTCAAACAACACTCATTCAAATTGTGCTCTTCCATACAATGATTATATCTTCCTTTTGAACGATAATTTACTTGAACAATGCATAGTTCTTGATGGTGCTATGACTCTATTTAATTGAACAATGGCCTTGACTCATAAGAACAATAATCACATGTTCTTATCTTAACTAGTCGACACTCCCACTCTCATGGAAATGTTTATATACTTGAACAATACCTCTTCTCAATCTACAATCATACTCTATATTCTCTGGAAAACCTACACATATCAATATTATACAAATATATAGTTTATAGTTTAGTAACATAAGGTATTCATCACACAAACATACACACAAAAAATGAATTTGGAAATAAAGTATATGATTTGTTATTTCCAATGTGCACGTAGGCTCTACTAAACATAAGCATCAATACACTATCCATGATGACTCTATAATATATATGACATTTGTTTTAGACCTATAGACATATCTCTGAACATTCATGTTGCTATGGCTTTGAATTCCCTTCTTTGTGCCTATCGATTCCTCTTCTCTTCTCTTCTCCCTTCTGATTCCTCTTATTTCTTCCTATTTTCCATATTTTTGCTTCTTTATATAAAAGGTTTGATAGTTACATAAATGGTTCACCCAACCATTATAAATAGATTGTTGGATGTTCTTGCATCAACTACTCTTTTGATTTTTAGTGCTCTTACCCAATAGTTGATTTGGTGCTATGATCCAGACTATGCGTTGGAGAAGGAAGGACACATGATCGAACTGTGCCCATCCCCTATGTAGATGTTTGGATTTTTGGTCATCTAGGTGAGGCCAAACCCCTTAGCATAGTTGCACATCATAAATGGATAGACTATAGGATGGTTTTTAGTATGTTAGGTCTCTAGTACAAATTGCAAGTGCCATCCTTTTACTGCAGCAAATGCAATGAAAGGCTCCCTAAACATGGCGATCGACTTTTCCTCTCAAGTGCGACAGTGGAGAGTTGGCTAGGACATTGTGTTTAGCATAGAGAGACCTTAGTTCAAATCCCTTCGATGTATTTTCAAGTAGCTTGGAGGTTCTTATCCACATGGCAGCTAACATGGTCTATTTTTGTGCCACATCTACCCAATTTTTGCATACTAAAATTGTCTTAGCCAATCAAAATAAGGCAAGTGTCAATGGCTAAGTGGATCAAAGGAGCTAAAGTGGAAAAAGTGATTGGATCGCTCCAACAAATCAAAAAATTTCAAGTGGTAATTCGATATTGGTGCTTGCAACCCTAAGGTTAGAACCTTTAATTTTTAATTTTTGGGGTCCATTAGAGAAAAATTTCTGAAGGGCATAACGTTTGCATATGAAAGCATTTTGAGCCCCATTTTTTTCAAAACATATGATTTCTCAAGCTCTATGCTTTGGTCTCATCAATTCATAGACTTCCTATAGTGTTAGGGGTCAAATTGTATAAGATGAACCACAAAGCCTTAGTTACTTGTATTAATGTGCAAAACTACAATTTTTGGTCAACACAAATGATCAGCCTATTATGAAGTAAGAACATGTAGTGCATTTTTCAAGAGAATTAAGCAATTGTTCTTGATGATGAAACTTGTCATAAAAAAGCATAAGAGGCTCTAGGTCTGTTTTCATTGCTAATTGAATTAGATTTGCTTTTCCACATCAAAGAGGAGAGTGACCCTATCAAGGTATGGTTAAAACTACATGAACTTTTTGGAAAGGTCAATACTGTTGAAGTAAGTCGCATAGAATTGAAGAGTTCTTCTCTTAAATTCGTTGAGTTTGATAACATTAAGAACTATGTTGCAAAATTCAAGACTTTGAGGGTAGATAATGCATCTTCTAGAGGCAAAAAGAAAGATGATGTAAAATGCATTAGAATTGTCCTTGCTAATCTCCCCCCCTCCTTTCATATTTTGAACCTAATGGTTCATATGATTTCTATATTTCTAGAATATTAAAAAAAAATTACTCTTGATCAATTATTTTCTCTCCTAGTTCACTTTTAGGTGGCAATGCAAAATTGTGGTGAAACTCTATAAATACAAGCTCGTGCAAAAGAATTCAAATCTAATGAGGCTAAGACCTAGGGTCCCAAGGACCAAGCTAATTCTTCAAATAAAAAGAAGACCACTTACAAATATGTAAGAGGGAAGGACATCCAACAAAGAATTGCTTGCTTAAGTTGCAAAGGATTGAATTTGAATTCTTGAAGTTATATGGACGTCTTCCAAATGATGAGGGAGATTCGAAAGGATCTACTTAAAATGCAAAGGTCCACTAGAGCATCTTGTTGTCCTCTCTAATTATCGTAGTCACAAGATGTGATGGACCAAATGGACTAAGTAATAACACCTCACATAGAGCAACACAAGGTAGCTCCAAGAGCACATGAATTGGTTCAATCAATCTACCTTCGAGGTTTTTTACAAGGTTGGATCCTCTTAAGATGTGATATTCAACACTCTTCTACTCTATCCTAATCTATTTAACTTTAGGAAGAAAAGAGAAAGAAAGAAAAACCACAGGAAATAGAAGAAAATGAAATGCTAAGCTAACCAGAAGCAACGCGTGAAGATCATAAGATTCTTTTGCATAGCAATGAAATAATTGAATGCATGAATTATTCGTAAAAAAAAATGCATAAGGAACACTTTCTCTTCTTGACAAGTATAAATAAGCAAAAATTGCTCATATAAGAAATATGATAGAAATCATATCATTATGGCCTCTTATACAAGCACATAAACATCTATAAGCACAAGAAACAAGATAGAAAAAGTCTGGCACTCATGACTTCTAGTATATAAATATATATATATATATATATATATATATATATATATATATATATATATATATATAAGTCTAGAAGTGAGGGTTCGAAAGCATATCGACAAAACAACCCAAGGTTCAGGTCCAAACCATTATACAAGAAGAAATGAAGAGAAAGTTACTATTAGCAACTAATCGATCCATTATAATGTAGATAACTACTATTTATAGGAAAAATGCAAAGATTGTCCCTCCAAAACTGTGTAGTTGTTTCAAAGTGACTACTCTTCTATGTGTTGGGTCATGTCTTCATTTAGGTCATTGATTCCTTCGAGGTCTCTAGATCCAGACTCATTAATATCAAATAATTTTGGACCTCTAGATTTGCAGCCACTGCGATTGTTGTCAACCACCTTTCTTGGGGATCCTCAAAGACTAAGCTTGAGAAAATTTTGTAATTAATGCTCCAGGCTTAAGGTTGTCCTTGTTGTAGCTCCTATGTCGTTGCCTTTAATGTGTCAACCACTTTCTTTGATTGCCATGTTTAAATGGTGTAGGTAGGTAGGCTTGAGGCTTTTCTACAACTATTACGTTTATGCGTTCAATTGTCCTCTTTGGGAGATTTGTTGGATGGGTTGTTTTCTTTGCACAAAATGGATTGTACACCTTAGAAGATTGTACACTTTGGGACAATATGTGAGGTCCAGGGTCGTGACCTTGGCTGGGCGGTATGGGGGCCAACAACCCTCCACGCGAGGGTTTGGAGGTGGGAGCCCTTAGGTAAATTTTGTCTCCTAAATTATCAAAGTATGAGTGGTTTTAGTCGATTGAATTCTAATAGATGTGATGTTGTGGGCTTCCTCTTTGATCAAATAGTTGACACAACTTTTTTAGATCACCTTTGATTTTTGGAGTTCTTTTTTGGTCGTGAATTGCTTAGGTTGGAAAGTTTTGGAACCTAGCATGGGTCAATGATCTTTTGTTGGAAGGTCCAGAGTGCTTCTCCTCTCTTCTCTTCATCAACATCTCTTGGAAGACTCGACTTTCGAAACTTTTCGTGATCCCTTGCCCTCAAAATTTTTGAGAAATTGTGCAAGCCATGAATCTACAATTGGAAAGTCTACAAGATCTCTCTTTGACAACCTTTTGTCGGAGCTTTTTGAAAGGCTCATCCCTTAGAACTTTTTATCACACTTTGACCTTTGGAACTTTTAGACACTTTGTGGACCGTCGAAACTTTTGCCTTTTCTTCTTGGTTGAAACTTTTATAAAGTGGCGTCAGTTTTTTTATCATAATATTTTTGCCCACATTTGTTCAACACTTCATTCTCCGCTTCCCACTTGTTTAACCTCTGCTTAGACCAACCTATAAAAGTTTTGCTAACGTATTTCTCCTTTCGAATGTAAGGAGAATTCACTACATATCCATTATCGAAGGAAGTGAATGCTATCACTTATGTCTTCTCTCCTTGACCCCTTAGTTTAGATTATGGGGATGTTAAAATTATAATTTAATTCATGGCCAAGAAGAGTCGGCATTGTGCAATATATTAGATAGGCCTTTGAGCATTTCAATATATAATATATTAATCATTTTGTAATATTTTACTATGTAAGCCCTATGGACTATATGATTAAACCCTGCTTATGATTCATAATTAACCTAAAACCTTCTTGTTATGTCTCCTTAGATTAATTTTCGTAATGTAATCAAGTGTTCTTGATATTGTTATAAATACCCCTCGCACTCCTATTTTCTCATTAAATTATTATATAATATTATTTATAAATAATAATTATTTATAATACCTAAAAGTATTCCAAATCTCTTTAATCATTTTTTTTTTCTAAATATTTTACTTTTATTCATTTTTAAAAACTATTATACATTCCAACATGTTATACAACTTTAAGACATAACCCACCTAATCACACCATGAGTTTTTCTATTTCACAACTCAGACCTACAACATACAACATATATAATATAGTAAGTTTCTAATTGTTAAATAAAACTAATAAAAACGAATAAAAAATAAAAAAATAAATCTTTTTAAAAGAACTATTCTAGAATTTGATGCAATGAGGACTATTGTCCATAAGTTCTACATTCTCATTGAATATGTTTATAGATTTATTTAATTGGGCCATGTTGACTAATTTTGATATTATATTTGATTTTAAAAGCATATAATGCATTCTTAAGGTCGACAAGGCCTTGTACCTCTTATGAGCCACTTTCGTGTTTCAAACAATTCTTTTTTCCCTTGACAAGTAATTATAGAGCCTTCTCTTTATATTCCTTATATAGATTTGTTGTAAAACATGGGCCACTTTTATGGTTTTTCCCTCCAATAGCTTTCTTCCTGATATTTACCATGAGAGTATTAAAAACAATCCACTCAAGTTCATGATAATGTTTAAAAGTCTTTCAATGAAATCTCTCACTTAAAGAGAAATTATTAGCCTTTAAAAGTTTATTTTAAAAATAATTTTTTTAAGTTATAAATTTATTGCAGTGGTTAAAGTTTTAGGTTTTTTTAAAAGGTCCAAGGTTCAAACCCCTCAGTATATAAAACCAAAACCTCATAAAAATTTATATAAACTTATTAAAAAAAAACATTTGAGGGTGAGGGTGGGGGTGCGGAGTAAGTACAACACTCATTTAAGGGTGGGGGTAGGGGTGGGCAGTAAGTACAACACTCATTTGAGGGTGGGGGGTAAGTACAGCACTGTGGGGAGTAAGTACAGCACAAGAAATGAGGGTGGAGATGAGGGTACAGCACCACCCTCAAATGAGGGTGGAGGTGAGGGTGAGGGTGAGGGTGGGGGTGGGGGGTAAGTACAGCACAAGAAATGAGGGTGGAGGTGAGGGTGTAAGTACAACACAAGGGAGTAAGTACAACACAATGGGGGTGGGGGGTAAGTACAACACAAGAAATGAGGGTGGGGGTGGGGAGTAAGTACAACACAATGTTGTACTTACTTCCCCACCCCGGGTGGGGAGTAAGTACAACTGAGGGTGTGGGGGGTAAGTACGACGACAAGAAATGAGGGTGGGGGTGGGGAGTAAGTACAACACAATGGGGGTGGGGAGTAAGTACAACACAAGAAATGTGGGTGGGGGTGGGGAGTAAGAACAACACAATGGGGGTGGGGGGTAAGTACAAAGACAAGAAATGAGGGTGGAGGTGGGGAGTAAGTACAACACAATGGGGGTGGGGAGTAAGTACAACACAAGAAATGAGGGTGGGGGTGGGGAGTAAGTACAACACAATGTTGTACTTACTCCCCACCCCCACCGAGGGTGGGGTGGGAAGCAAGTACAGCCAAGTGCAGCAAGTACAACCAAGTGCCACCCTCATTTGAGGGTGAGGGTGCGGGTGGGGAGCAAGTACAGCCAAGTGTTGCACCCTCATTTGAAGGTGGGGGTAGGAAGCAAATACAACCAAGTGCAGCAAGTACAGCCAAGTGCCACCCTCATTTGAAGGTGGGGGGTGGGGAGCAAGTACAGCCAAGTGCAGCCACCCTCATTTGAGGGTGGGGGTGGGAAGCAAGTACATCCAAGTGCAACAAGTACAACCAAGTGCCACCCTCATTTGAGGGTGGGGGTGGGGAGCAAGTACATCCAAGTGCAGCAAGTACAGCCAAGTGGGGGTGGGAAACAAGTACAGCCAAGTGCAACAAGTACAACCAAGTGCCACCCTCATTTGAGGGTGGGGGTGGGGAGCAAGTACAACCAAGTGCAGCAAGTACAACCAAGTGGGGGGTGGGGAGCAAGTACAGCCAAGTGCAGCAAGTACAACCAAGGGGTGGGGAGCAAGTACATCCAAGTGCAACAAGTACAGCCAAGTGGGGGTGGGAAACAAGTACAGCCAAGTGCAACAAGTACAACCAAGTGCCACCCTCATTTGAGGGTGGGGGGTGGGGAGCAAGTACAGCCAAGTGCAGCAAGTACAACCAAGTGGGGGGTGGGGAGCAAGTACAGCCAAGTGCAGCAAGTACAACCAAGTGCTTGGTTGTACTTGCTGCACTTGGCTGTACTTGCTGCACTTGGTTGTACTTGTTTCCCACCCCCACTTGGCTGTACTTGCTGCACTTGGATGTACTTGCTCCCCAAACAAGTACAACCAAGTGCAGCAAGTACAGCCAAGTGCCACCTTCAGGTGGGGAGCAAGTACAGCCAAGTGCAGCAAGTACAACCAAGTGCTTGGCTATACTTACTACACTTGGCTATACTTGCTTCCCACCCCACACCCTCAAATGAGTGCTTGGTTGTACTTGCTGCACTTGGCTATACTTGCTCCCCACCCCCCTTGGCTGTACTTACTACACTTGGCTATACTTGCTCCCCACCCCACACCCTCAAATGAGTGCTTGGTTGTACTTGCTGCACTTGGCTATACTTGCTCCCCACCCCCCACCCTCAAATGTGCTTGGCTGTACTTACTGCACTTGGCTATACTTGCTCCCCACCCCACACCCTCAAATGAGTGCTTGGTTGTACTTGCTGCACTTGGCTATACTTGCTCCCCACCCCCCTTGGCTGTACTTACTACACTTGGCTATACTTGCTCCCCACCCCACACCCTCAAATGAGTGCTTGGCTGTACTTGCTGCACTTGGCTGTACTTGCTCCCCACCCCCCACCCCCCACCCTCAAATGAGGGTGGCACTTGGCTGTACTTGCTTCCAGCCAAGTGCTTGCACTTAGTCGTACTTGCTCCGCACCCCCCACCCGCAGGCACTTGGCTGTACTTGCTCCGCACCCCCCACCCTTAAACACTTGGTTGTACTTGCTGCACTTGGCTGTACTTGGTCCCCACCCCCCACCCTCGGGCACTTGGTTGTACTTGCTCCCCACCCCCACCCTCAAATGCTTTGATGCACTTGGCTGTACTTGCTCCCACCCCCACCCTCAAATGAGGGTGGCACTTGGCTGTACTTGCTGCACTTGGTTGTACTTACTTCCAGCCAAGTGCTGCACTTGGCTGTATTTGCTCTCCACCCCCCACCCTCAAATGAGGGTGGCACTTGGCTGTACTTGCTTCCAGCCAAGTGCTGCACTTGGCTGTACTTGCTGCACTTGGCTGTACTTGGTCCCCATCCCCCACCCTCAGGCACTTGGTTGTACTTGCTCTCCACCCCCCACCATCGGGCACTTGGCTGTACTTGCTTTCAGCCAAGTGCTGCACTTGGCTGTACTTGCTCTCCACCCCCACCCTCAGGCACTTGGCTGTACTTGCTCCCCATCCTCACCCTCAAGCACTTGGCTGTACTTGCTCCCCACCCACACCCCTTGGTTGTACTTGCTCCCCATCCCACCCTCAGGCACTTGGCTGTACTTGCTGCACTTGGTTGTACTTGCTCCCCACCGCCCACCCTCAGGCCTCCATCTTCCCCATGATATATTGTTAGCTTTGAGTGGCTATTTTATTTGCCAAAACTATACCAAAATCTTTCTGTCTTCAACGTCATTTATATGTCTCCTACCATTAATAAAATCCATTCCCAGCCTCATCCAATGGGCTTTCTAAGGTTCATTATTTTGGATACTATTGATACCAATGCTTGCTGTCTCTCCTTGAGGCCAATGATTTTCACTATTCATACAGAGTTTCAGATTCTTAGGTATGGGTTGTTTACACAAAAACGACTCTTCCAAAATTAGGGCAACCTCATTTTCTTTAGTTATTTTGCAAAGTTAATGATTGAAGAATTCTAGTATAAAATGAATAACCAACCAAAAAAGTTTGTCCTCTTTTTCTTTCTTTCTTTTTTCGTGGGGTATTGCTGCAAATTAATAATTTAACTTCTGTCCAAGCTCAATCGAATGTCTTTCATGCAACTTTTACATCTTTTTCACTGACTATATGGTAACCACTTAAACTTTTAAGCATCGAATGGAGTCTTCAACTAGAAGACCTGCAAAAAATCAAACATTCACTCAACACAGACATTAATTTTGGCAAACATTTTCCTTTTATTTTGTTTTGTTTTAAGACTTTTAATGATTCAAAGAAGTTGATCAAGGTATCCTTGAATGTGAAACCATTTGATGCCAATCCTACAAATTTACAGTAACACAAATGGCTGCAGGATTTATCTGGTGTGCTTAAACGTACCAACAGACTCACAAAATACAAAACGACCAGAATATTGGAAAGACTCTGAATGTTGGTTTATTTTCTCCCTAAAAACCAATTAAGCTTGCTCATATACTTTTTGGGAAACCAGAAAAGCACATTGGCATTCTTTGTACGTACATGGTGTATAGATGCTGGCATTGACAGCAAATTAATTTTCCAACAACAGGAGAAGAAAAGGCAATAAAAACAAAATCCCGCAAGTTTCCACATTGACACCTAGTTAGGAGATGTGGAATTGAAGCCAAGATTTTACACATGGAAAAGTACTTTAGAATCTGAGCCGAAGCTCCTTGCAGCCACTATGACAATTACTAAATGAGAAAAATAAAAGACAAAAAAAGAAGGCAATTGTCATCAGCAAAACTATTTAGGAATCTGTAGTACATCAAAATGTAAAATATCATGAAAAATGTCTCCAGCTGTTTGACCAAACACCTAGTGCAGCGTCATTCATTAGTTGGCAGTAGTTCACCTTCCACAAGAATTTGGATACTCCTATAATATTCATGTCCCTAAGCCTGTCCCTGCTATTATCCCTGAGTCTATGCTGTTGTATATTGCATACGGTGATGAGAACATAACATAGAGCAACCTGCCTAAGTGCTCACTTAATGGTTTCAAAGTCGTTATATTTCTGGTTCTTCAAAAACCCAAGTTGGAAGTAGGCATATAAATGAATGGATATAAATCAAAAAATGCCTGCAGAATGGACATGAATATTGCTTGATGTGAATTGAAATTGCACATGCATTTGCACGGGTATGGTCATAGGCATTCATAAATGTCTGGGACAATACACTCATCTTCATTTTTTTTAAATTTCCTTAGGAGTGTCAATAATCCCTCTTGCCTGAGAAAATTTAAGAAAGGTTCTAGCAAATGTGTATGACATTAATTTTCTTTTGACCCCTGAACACTGATAGCCAAAAACTTTGACCATGCTGGATCCTTCAGCATCTCTTTTTGTCAGAATTTAGCCCAGCCATGTTATGTCAAACTTTTGACTTAATGTATGTCAAAGAATTTTGTCATTAATACTGTTGCACTGCTGACACATCAGAGAAACTCGATGCAGTGCATCAATGCATGCAACCTGACAAAACACATCAAAATTTGATAACGTGTCAGAGAACAAGCAGTGAAATGGGAGGTTAAACCCAACGCATTTTTTACTTTTTTTTGAGAAATAATGACTTGTTGGCCTGGAGCCTTGATGATTGGACTTTTCAGATGAATGAAGAACTTCAAAAGTTACAATTACTTGTGAAGGTACAATCCTCTTCAAACAAGTCATAATTGAAGATATAGATGTGGAATTACCTTTCGGCCATTTTACAATGTTAACTTTAACAGCGCTGAATGGAAGACGTAGGCATTGCAAATGGAAAGCAGCAACATTCCTCCCCTTGGGAATACAAAAATTCTTCAGCTGCATACTAGCTGTATAGCTTTGGCCGTCTTGAGCAACTCTGAATCTAAGTGCATAACAAGCTGATACCGGTTTCATAAGGAACAAATACTTCCAAGTCAAAGAGATTTAGTTGAAACTTAAAGTATCTAAAAGCAAAAAAAATGCTACCATTAATTGAACTGCAGAAAGAACAGCAGCCTCGAAGTATGGATTAATACCTGTTCAAACCATGGTTTCCAACAAGCTGAGCTAGACCAAACTGAACAACAGAAGGACAAAACCAAGAGCACTGGCCACAACTGTACAACTGATCAAAGAAATACTAAATGGAACAGCATAATCCCATTTGCATATATACAATAAGCTATCTGCAACGGACATAATTTAACCTTCACGAAGGATAATTGTCATTTCTAGAATTTCAAAACTCCAAAAATTTCTTCCATGTTCGATGATAAGCTATCTGCTACGGACATAACTTACCCTTCAAGAAGGTTAATCGTCTTTCCTAGTATATCAAAACATCAATGTTCCTTTCCATAGTAGGAACAACGACCTCAAAAGGGCCACAATTAAGTAACAATCTTGCCTCATTTTCCAGAATTACAAACTGAGCTGCAAGGAGCTTGTTCTTTTGGTGTTTACTGCTACCCCATCCATAATAAGCCACTCTTTTGTCCCCTTCAACAGACAGCATGAAGCACCTTAAGAAAGAACACAGACGTGCTGGAATTGATGACTAGATGAAAAGCCATCTATGTTTTCCCTTATGCAATAACTCATATATAGCTGTTCCCAAGATGAACAGCTTTAGAATTGTTTGAATAATAATGATCCATTTAATATAAATAGCCCTTTATGTTATTCTAAATCCAAAGCTTGTAAGTCAGCTTCCAATAGCATTTCAACAATGATTCGTTGAATATACGTCAACATGAAAACTTAATGCAACCCTTTGAACTTCTGAGTTATTTAGACTATACCATCATTACAAAAAGAATTATCTGACTGCATAAGTAAAGCATATAATTTGCATATGCCTCATGTTTCACAAGCACCGATATTTACTATTCTCAAAAATCATCACCAGTAATCCCCACAGGAACAAGTTCCATCCTTGAAATGATGGAACCGAGTTGCATCCCTGACAACTATTTGTCGCTCAACAACCTTGGAAATGAACTTTGTGGCACTGTGGCAGTCACCACAAACCCGGAGATTCTTGATGATCCTAATAGGTGTGTCAGGGGGTGTGTTGATAAGTCCAAATGCAATAGCCAGCTTCTCACTGTGGTGGCAGAGAATATGTTCCTTTTCTTCATCCTCAACATCATGCAGGGCAAAGTTCTTATCAGGCACATAACCTGCCTTCTTCATCTGACCTGCCAAATTATCCAACATTGCATAGATTTCTTCTGACTGTGCATGCGATTTGTCTCCTACACTGAATACATGAACTTTATCCTTAACTTCAATCCAGCTGCAGCCTGGCTTCCGTTTCAGTCCTCTCTCTTTCATCAGTGTTCTCACCCTTTCTACATCAGCCCACTTGCCAGCTGCAGCATATATGTTTGACAGCAAGACATAAAAACCAGGATTTTCAGGCTGCAATTGAAAAAGGCGTTCTGCTACAATTTTCCCTAATTCAGTGTTCGAGTGAATCCTGCAGGCACCAAGTAGGGCTCCGAACACATCTGCATCTGGTTCCAGCGGCATTTTCCCAATAAACTCTTGGGCGTCATGCAGTCGTCCTGCACGGCCAAGAAGGTCAACCATGCACGAGTAGTGCCTTACATTGGGTGTTATGTGATACTCCTCGCTCATTTGATTAAAGTAGTACCAACCTTCATCTATTAATCCTGCATGGCTGCATGCAGTCAGAAGCGCAATGAAGGTAATATGATCTGGCATGATCTCTTCCCTTTGCATTTGATGAAAAAGCAAAAGAGCTTCCTTACCACAACCATGCATAGCATACCCAGCAATCATTGCATTCCACGACACAATATTTCTTTTAGACATTTTGCCAAAGAGATTCCGGGCAATTTCTAGGCTTCCACATTTCACATACATGTCTATAAGAGCACTTCCTACAAAAACATGCAATTCAAGTTCACCTCTAATGATGTATTTATGGACCTCCTTACCGTGTTTCAAAGCAGACAGTTGGGCACATACAGAGAGAACACTAGTGATGGTCATTGAGTTTGGGTAGGTGCCTTTCAGACACATCTGTCTAAAAAGTTCCAAAGCATTATCACCCTGCCCTCTCTGTGCATATGCCGCAATCATCCCACTCCATGAAATTAAGTCTCTTTTATACATTTTGTCAAACACAAGGCGTGAACTTTCTATATCCCCACATTTCCCATACATAGATATGAGGGCATTGCCCACCAAGGTCTCTAAATCAAATCCATTTGCTCTGATATAACCATGGATTTCCTTCCCCTTTTCCAGAGATTCTAAATGAGAACATGCTCCGAGAACACTCACAAGGGTAACACAGTCAGGGTTCACTCCTGCCATTTGCATGTGACTAAAACACTCCAAGGCTTTGTCAGGATATCCATTTTGTGCATATGCCACAATAATTGCAGACCAGGTTATCACATTTGGCTTCAAGCCTGCTAACACCATTTGATCAAAAAGATTCAAAGCCACGTCACAGCACCCATTGTGGCCATAACCTGTCATGATAGAAACTTCTCAGAAATAGAAACATTTTTACAAACATGGAATAGTTGGCTAACCTTTTTATTTCAGAAATAAAAAATATTAAGGTCTAATATTTGAGGGAAAATATAGATTTTGCTATTAAAACTTATCAATTTCAACAAGCGTAAAGACTGGTAATATATTGTTCCGTAGAGTTGCAATTCTAATTGTTCAAACATTACCAAATAGGCAAAACAATAAAAAAGGTAGCCAACCAACAAAATTCCCTACCTGTGATCATGGCATTCCACGAAACAACATCTGTCCGAGATACGTTATCAAATATTTGTTGTGCATCTTCTAAACTTCCACATTTGGCATACATGGATAGAAGGGAATTACCCACAGAATCATCAGCCTCATAACCACTTTTAATTATGTAACCATGAATTTCCTTCCCATTCCATAGAGCCTCCATGTTCGCACAAGCTGGGAGAACACTAACAATGCTTATTATCTCTGGTTTTATACCCAGTAGATGCATCCGGCTAAGGCATTTCATTGCCTGTTCTGGTTTCCCATGCTGGGCATAACCTGCCATAGGAAAAGAAAAATTAAAAGATTAAGGATGGAAATTTTAAAAGTATAGAATAGTTTTTTTGGAGAAATATTTCTTATATAAATCTGCCATGAACTAGGGTTACATCATTATCGGGTTCATCACCGATAATGCAAGATAATGCAAGTACCGCCCTTATCGGTAAACCACATCATGCAGATAAAGTATAGAATAGTTGTCAATACTATTACCAAATGGAAAATTTGTGTACAACATGAACTGCAAAATCCTTCATTCTTATAAGTTAATGACTTCAGGCCTTCACAGTCCATAAGAGGTGAAACACTTTTGATCCTGATGATAAGTTACGAAGTTTAAACTTGAATATGATTAATTTGTATAGAATTGACGGTTGTTAACAATCAAGTAAATTTTCGTAATATGTGATTGTCATTTGCATTATCGGATAATACAGTCATTTGTATCATTTACATTATCAACCAAGTAAATATTCGTAATATGTGGCTCGGACAATACAATTATTTGTATCATTTGTATTATTGATGATGATACGTAATAAGATCCAATTTCAACCTCACACAGAATGTGTATAAGAAGAATTAATGACGATCAACAATAAGATTCAATTTCAACCCCATACAAAATGTGTATAAGAAGAATTAATACCTATCAATGATAAGATCCAATTTCAACCCCACACAGAATGTGTATATGTATAAGAAGTATTAACAAAGGTTAGTGATAAAATCCAATTTCAACCCACCCAAAATATATATAAGAAATAAAAATTAAAAAAATCACAAAATTCAATTTCAATCCACGGAATATATGTATAAAAAATATTAATTTAAAAGAAAATCGTAAACCACTAACTTAAAGTTTAATGATTCCATGTCTTTACAGTCCATAATATTGAAACATTTTTGGAGAAGGTCCACGTCAAGTCTTGTGCGCATACCTGAAATTTTTAAAGTATTTATTTTTAAAAAATGATTATGAAATTAAATGGTATTAATTAATTAATTTAATTTTTGAATTTTAAAAAAGAAAATTAAAAAAAAACTAAAGTTGTTGTAATACTATTTTGGGTGGGAAAAAATAATTGCGAAACAAGAATTTGTTTAAGATTAAAATTGGTTTCATGATATTTTAAAAAACTACATATTACACAAATTTACATAAAATTAAACATCAAATTATTTTAACAAATCATATATTTTAACACATTTTAACTTAAATTTTCTCCTAAAAATAATCACATGAACTCATACCAGTTGATAGGCTATAAATTTAAAGACAAAGCCGGAAAAGAAACAACAAATAAGTGAAACAGTTTTCTTCCTGGTGATACGCTATGAGGTTCTATCACAAATATGGATTAAATTCTATAGAATATAGAGATGTTTCAAGTTAAATTTTTTAAAATAGTCAAATCTGTCTTTTGAAAGCAATGTGAAAATTAGTCAATCAACTCACAATAATCCAAGAAGAAAGCACCTGCCTGCAATAAGAGAGTTCCAGGAGATCACATCTTTTCGAGACATTTTGTCAAATACATCGTGTGCGTTGTTAAAACTCCCACATTTTGCATACATGGCTACGAGAGCATTCCCAACATAAAACTCAGATTCTAACCCCATTCTAATCACGCAATCATGGATGTCCTTCCCCTGCCTCAAGTCCTGAATCCCTCCGCAAGCCATGAGAACGCAGGCGAACGTAAAAGTATCAGCACTAACCCCTTCGTCCTGCATCTGGTTGTACAAATCCAAAGCTTCCCTGTAAAATCCCCTCTTCGCATATCCCCTGATTATGGCATTCCATAAAATGGGCCTCGTTCGTCGGGGCATTTTGTCAAACACTTGGCGTGCATCCTCCAGACTGCCGCAGTGGCAGTACATACTAACCAGTTTAATGCCGAGAAATTCATGATGTCCGAGTCCACTTTGAGTGATATTAGAATGAAGGTATTTTCCCACTGTGAGATTTTTGGCAAGGGCACAACTTTGCAGAAGAGAAACGTAGGTTTCTGAGTGTAGTGGGAGGGTTTTTATCTCCGCTAAAATAGCGAGAGCTTCGCTGATTTGCCCCTCTACGCACATTTTTGTTATGCTCTGATGGATGGTACCCAGATTAAGGTTTTCCCCTGCCAGAATTGACGGCGGTTTTGGCGTCACCATTATCGTTATGCGTCTGCGAATAAGCAGACGAAAAGAGATGTTCATGTTGTTCTGGTGCGATTTCTGCCATCAAAAATGAAGGAAACAAAATTGTCGGCTGTGCATGTTTTGAGCAAACCCAGGTGGAAATGTTATAAAATATATAATATTAAAAATAACTGAGCCGAGCCCCAGAGGTAAACCGATTTGAATCAATTTGAGTGATAGTCAGTGCATAATTCAATTTATATCTTTTAGGGTTAGACTTCTATCGTAGATTTGCACTAATTTATGACAAATCAAGAAGAAAAGTGATGAACCAGTTAGAAAATAATAATAAATAAATAAAATAAAAGAAAGGGAAAAAACAACAAATCAGTTCATAATTTAATTTAATTTAATTTTATTTATTTATTATTTTTTTAATCGGTTCATATCTTTTCTTCTTGAAATGTCGTACAAATCCCTTCAATATAGGAGAAACAAATCTTATAAAGAAGGTTGATCAGGAGTGGCTAGTCCTAGTTTCAAAGGTTATTGAATTGGTGAGTTTTGGGTGTGAAAATAATTAATAAATAAAATAAATATAAAAGGAAAAATAAATAATAAATTAGTTTATAATTTTTTTGAAATGTCGAACAAATTTTTTTAATAGAGGAAAAACAAATCTTACAAAGAAGATTGATAAGTAGTGGCTAGCCTTAGTTTTAAAGGTTAGTGGATTGGTGAGTTTTGAGTAGGAGATTCAGGTTCAAATTTTAGAGGCAAGTTTTGTTTGGGTAGAGGTAGTTGATCATCATGATTCGTTGAGTTCTTGTCAATCTGATGACGACAGTTCAAATATCGAGTTATTGATTGTCTCCTTCACATTGGGTCGCAACAACTAGGTGAGGCAGTTCAAATCTTATGCCACCAATGGTCTCCCTCACTCAGGGTCACAATAATCAGGTGAGGTAAGGGTTATAATGTCACAATAACAAGGTAAGGTAAGGGTTATAATGGCAACTCCAAGGATGACTCGTTGAGTTCTTGTCAACCCAATGATGACAATTCAAATATCGAGCCACTGATTGTCTCCCTCATATTGGGTCGCAACAACTAGGTGAGGCAGTTCAAATCATGTGCCACCAATGGTCTCTCTTACGTAGGATCATGATAATCAGGTGAGGTAAGGGTTATAATAGCAGCTCCAAGAATTTGAACTCTGACTGTTAGTAAAAAATGATGGGATATTACCGATTTCCTCATACAACCCCCAAACAAATAGTAAAATGGCAGCTCTAAGGATTTGAACCCTTACTCTTAGTAAAAATGATGGGATATTACCGATTTCCTTATACAACCCCAAAAAAATAGTAACTATTTTTTTATTGAAAAGATAATTAAAAATAATAATAATTGAAAAGTGCACCTGGGGTGCAGCACAACGGTTCGAGCTTTGGTTCTTCTTTGGGAGGTCCAAGGTTCAAACCGTGGCGTGGGTGAGTGTGTGAGGGAGTGGGTGTGTGATGGCTTTGTGTTAAATTTCCTATTGATAAAAATAGCTCACCCTCATAAGAGTTTCTCACAATACCCAAACCAAAAAAAATAATAATTAAAGAGTAGTTTTTATTACCTATAGTGTTTGATGAGTATAGCTCACCCTCATAACTCACCCTCATAAGAGTTTCTCACAATACCCAAACCAAAAAAAAATAATAATTAAAGAGTAGTTTTTATTACCTATAGAGTTTGATAAGTATAGCTCACCCTCATAAGAGTTTCTCACAATACCCAAACCAAAAAAAAATAATAATCAAAAAGTAGTTTCTATTACCTATAGAGTTATAAGTCATATGGAGTTTTTTATTGAAGAGGTAATTAATTTTATTATGAGTAATACTTCTTATACACATCAGATTGAACTCAGGTCACATCACCGATAATGCAAGTGGTGTCATTGTCAGGGTCAATCACCATGGTGATGTGTATAAGAAGTATTACTTCAACAAAAAATAATAATAATAATTGAGAAGTAGCTTATGTAATCTATAAAGTTATAAGTTATATGGAACCAGGAGATAGACAGATAGTAGAAAATGATAGAATGTTATCGATTTTCTTGTGTAACCAAAATATATATATATATATAGGTTAATTTTTTATTAAAAAAGTAATTAAAAAAATAAAAAACCAACATGTAGGCTAGCTTTTTGTTGAAAAAATAATTAAAAAAATAAAATTGAAAAAGTAGCTTATGTAATCTATAAAGTTATGTCATATGGAGTGGGGATGTGTTTATTTTTTAATCATTTGACACTCACAAGATTAAAGGACATTTGAGATACTTGAGAAGGAGATGTATTTATTCAAACATGTTGTACTTAGTTTATGTTGGTTTTTAGAGTATGGTATATAACCTTATTTAAAAGGTGTAGAGTTTTAATTTTTTTTTTATAAATCTTACTTAAATTATATATAAAGAAATTAATAAAATACAAGAATATAAAAATAAAGAATTAATACTTAAAAATTTGGGTTTTTTTTTTAAGAAGGTTCAAAGTTTAATCCTTGGTGTATAGTTGTGTGTTAAATTCTCTATTGATAAGTTTAGTTGTCTTCCATATGAGAGGTCATGGTGGGATGGAGATGACCAGTTTTGAATGTTGGTCATAGAGACTTCTCACGCTAACCAAATCTAAAATAATAAAAATAAAAATAAAATATTAGTACTTTTAAAAATACAAAAATCAACTTTATTATTTTATAATTTTGATATTTATGTAACCAATATATATAGAGGTTTACTTTTTATTAAAAAAGTAATTAAAAAAATAAAAAACCAATATATATAGGCTAGCTTTTTTTTGAAAAGGTAATTAAAAAAATAAAATTAAAAAGTAGCTTCTGCAATCTATAAAGTTATGTCATATGGAGTGAAGATGTGTTTGTTTTTTTAATCATTTGACACTCACAAGATTAAAGGTCATTCGAGATAATTGACAAGGAGATGTATTTATTCAATCATGTTGTACTTAGTTTATATTGGTTTTTAAAGTATGGTATATAACTTTCTTGAATTTTAAATTTTTTTATAAATCTTACTTAAATTATATATAAAGAAATTAATAAAATACAGGATTATAAAAATAAAGAATTAATATTTAAAAATTTTGATTTTTTTTTTTTTCAGAAGGTTCAAAGTTTAAACCTTGGTGTGTAGTTGTGTGTTAAATTCTCTATTGATAAGTTTAATTGTCCTTCTTATAGAGGTCATGGTGGGATGGAGATGACCAGTTTTGAATGTTGGTCATAGAGACTTCTCACACTAACCAAATCTAAAATAATAAAAATGAAAATAAGATATTAGTACTTTAAAAAATACAAAAATCAACTTTATTATTTTATAATTTTGATAATTTATTATTTATTTTATATTATGGGTTGTTAAATAATTTATGTATATTATCAATGATATGTTTCAATGTAATATAATGATTTATCGCTTAGTGCTTTAGTCTAAAATTTACTTGTCCTTTTGCTCTCTTGTTGTAAATATTATATCTAGTTATATGAGGACTTTTGGGTAGTTAGAAATTAATTGTAATTGAAGACCTCTTTGTTTTCTACTATCACGTGTATATACACATATATAATATCAATGCAAAGTTTATCACAATAAATTTGCATTCATAACATTTGGTATTACAATTTTGATGTTACAAAAATGAGACTGACATTATAGAGCGAGGACACCTTTCAAAGTTCATGAGTTTTTTCTAGGAGTTATAGATAAGAGTTGCAATCTTCTTGGCCAATCCAAGAAGCAACTCAACAATAGTTGAGTTCATGTGAGGAGGAAGATCTTATCAATGTGATTGTAAAATACAACATTTTGTGTTTTTATTTATTTATTTCTTTGCAAGCTTGAAGCTGAGAGACAAAAGAATATTTCTTTGCAAGCTTGAAGCTGAGATATAGAAGAATATTTCTTTGCAAGCTTGAAGTTGAGAGACAAAACAATAGCAACACAATAGATGGCTCAATCTGGTTACCAATCTAGACCAGAGCATGCTAAACGCTCAAAACAACAACACATTTGGACTCCTTTAAACGAGTCTATGTCAGACATCTTTCAAAAGTTGCAGGAAGTTAAGGTCATCACCTTACCTAACATAAAACATTCAGAACCAAATAGAGCTAAAACTAAGGGTTCAAGGGAGGACCATTATTGTCTCTATCACCGAGTGTAGGGCCATGGCATTCATGATTGCCAAGTATTTAGACATGTAGTTCAAGTTCTCATAGATAGTGGGGCATTTTCCATAAATGGTTCATCCACATAACCCCAACCTACCAAAATAGAGGCTACATCATCCCAGTTGAGACCCCAAGGTCATTTGCAACCTCGTAGGCCTAACAAGCTACCTTAGCGAGTGGTCACATTTAAAATGACTACTGCAACTTTATTTTAAAATTTTTACGAGGCAAATACATTTGTGTTTCCCGAGGTCAAGCAAAGAGAGCCCAAGCATGGGTCCACTAATGAAAGCCTCTTCTATATGTATCATTGTATACAAAGGCATGACATCCACAATTACCAATCATTCTGGAAGGTGGTCCAAGATCTTTTAGAACGAAATGAGCTCTGTGAAGACGGTTCACTCATTTATCCCCACCAAGACAAGGGCACCCCGCATAGGTCCATGCCCCAATTGGGAGAGTTGATTTCTGTCACTCTTCCTAAGCAAGATGACTATGTTTTAGTAGGAAACATACACACTGGGGGCACCTAAGGTATCATACCTTCCCCCTATAAAACCAAAAAAATAACAAAAACATTCAAATATACATAAAATACAAAAACATTCAAATATGTCATAAAATACAAAAACATTACAAAGCATCAAAAATACAAACAAATCATAAAAACATAAAAAATCCAAGAACAAAAATGCTCCAAGGGTATCTAGCTTGGTGGCTTTATGCGGGTTGATCCATGATGAAGACATGGATTTTGGCATGGGAGAAGATATGGATGTTGATATGGAAGAAGATATGGATGTTGATATGGAATTAGATATGGATGTTGATATGGATAAAGATATGGATGTTGATATGGAAGAAGATATGAATGTTGATATGGAAGAAGATATGGATGTTGATATGGAGGACTGAAGTATTTTTAAAGACTCAAACAAACTAGTGATATCAACCAAACTCACTAAATGTTGTATAGCTTTCTTTGGGACCAATGTGTGTGTAAGTGGAGTTCATGTACCAAATATTGAGCACGAAAATGACCCTAAGAAAACAAGAACCAGTGTGTGTGCATGTGAATTTCATTGACTCATTATGAGTAAATTGGGTATGACCTATTATGGGATTGACCAAGAAGCTAGCTTGTCTGTATGTATGGTCAAAGGTCTCCCTCCATTCTTGGAAGAGAGACATGTCACCCTGCATGAGCTTACTCCACTGCCAGTCAAGCATCTATAGCCTCGGTGGATATTCACTCCATAATCTAATGATATAATATTTAGGCCTTGGAGATGACTACATAACTTTCTAAGGGAAATGCAATACGATCCATATAGCTTTAGGGATATTTGGCATTTTTTAATTTCAAATAGAGCTTTAGGGAATCAGATTCTCAACTGAAGTGTGATGAGAATGTGATCCTATCCTTGCTACTCTATATTTTGTGTTTGTATTTGGATATCAACTATGATAGTGGTGAAAACCACTATTTTTTATTTTAGACTATGTTGCATAATAGGGCAAGCGAGGAAGGCCCTTTTCACTTCAAAGGTGCTACCCAAGTATGGTGTTATCCCTCTTTTACTCAAAATGTTTTTAAGATGTAAAGAAGTGTGTTTGGTGCAATTTTGCTTTTGGAATCATTTTATCATACCCAAGACTTGATTAATGTGAGAAAAAGTGCTTTTGGTCCTAAATAAAATTTGACATCTTTTCGAAGGTTGCTAGATATACTAGTAGTGGCTAAGTGAGTGAAAATTTTGACTTTTTATGACTTTGGACAAATGGGATTTTTGGAGGGCATTGTATAAATGCTCCCAAATAGGTACCCCCAATTGTGGAAACTTGAATTTTTGATTTTTGGCCATATCATCACTACTATAAAAGATCATTGAACATGGGATGGGATGAATGCAATTTGTAAAATGCAAGAGTGTAGTGGAATGCATGTGGGGTGAATGCAAGTGGAATATGTATGCAATATGTAATGTGAAAAAATGTATGAAAATATGCCTATATGTAAATGCAATATGTATGCCATGGGAAGATGCCTATGTGAATGATTTTTTTTTAGCCATGTATATATACATATAGAACATCATATTTACAATGAAATGCCTTTAAATGGATAACATTAAATGGTTAGGGTTCCTCTTCTCCCTCTAAATCAGCAAGTCTATATGTACCATTACCCATTTTTTGAGTGATTATGTATGGACATAACCAATTAGCCGTGAACTTGTCACGAAGATGCGACAAAGCATTGATGTTTTACTGGTTCTCTTTAAGCACAAGATCCCATACATGAAATTCAAGAAGATGGACTTTGGTATTGTAAGCACGCTTGAGGTAGTCTTGGTAAACTCGTAGGTGTTCTAGTTCATTGACTCATCTTTCATCAAGAAGAGTGAGTTGGTAAAGACGTGTTTGTCTAGTGGTGTCATCATCTATGCATTCTTGCAAAGAAATTCACAATGAGGGAATCTCAAGCTCAAGAGGCATAATAGCTTCAACTCCATAGGCCAAGGAAAATGTTGTTGCTCCTGATATAGAGGTGGCAGATGAGGAGAGGGAGGATGATGAGAAGATGGGTAAGATATCTGAGGTGGCTAGGTTGTGGGTTGAGCTAGAGCAACTTCACGAGGATTGAGAGACTACACTTGAGTATCATAGGGAGGCCTTGGCTACTATAGCACAACTGGAGGCAGAGCGAGCAATGGTTGTGGTTGGTAATTAGGAGACTATCATGAGGCTTTGGGTAGAGATTTTATCTAGAGAGCAGCACCATCAGATTGACCTATATCGGTTGTGTGCTTGCGAGGCCTATGTACATTCTTTAGAGAATTTATGTATGGCTAATCATATTCCTTTACCAAATCCTCCATATTTTTCTAGGTCTGATTCATCGATGCATACAAACTCTAGTTCTAGGTCTAGGACTCCTTCTAGGACTTAGGGGTCTACTCATTAGCTTAGTGCTTAGATGCACTTTTGTATATGAGCCTTGGTGATCCATTGTAGTCTTTATGTCATTCATTGTACATATGATATTGTTGATATATTGATATATATATACATGGCCTTTTGATTTATCTTCTTGTGTTAATGCTTTTATGTGTATGCAATGTATGTTTTATGAAAATGTTTTTATGAATGTCTTATGGATGTTTTATGGATGATTAATGCAAGCTAAGTGGCATGTATATGGATGTGAACTATATGATAGGAATGCATGATGTTCTAATGATATTTTTTAGTTTAGAATTTTGTTGGCCATTTTTGTTTATTGTTTTGCAACCGAAGGTATCTAGCTTGGTGGCTTTATGCGGGTTGATCCATGATGAAGACATAGATGTTGGCATGGGAGAAGATATGGATGTTGATATGGAAGAAGATATGGATGTTGATATGGAATTAGATATGGATGTTGATATGGAAGAAGATATGGATGTTGATATGGAAGAAGATATGAATGTTGATATGGAAGAAGATATGGATGTTGATATGGAGGACTGAAGTATTTTCAAAGACTCAAACAAACTAGTGATATCAACCAAACTCACTAAAGGTTGTATAGCTTTATTTGGGACCAATGTGTGTGTAAGTGGATTTCATGTACCAAATCTTGAGAACGACAATGACCCTAATAAATCAAGAACCAGTGTGTGTGCATGTGAATTTCATTGACTCATTATGAGTAAATTGGGTATGACCTATTATGGGATTGACCAAGAAGCTAGCTTGTCTGTATGTATGGTCAAAGGTCTCCCTCCATTCTTGGAAGAGAGACGTGTCACCCTACATGAGCTTACTCCACTGCCAGTCAAGCGTCTATAGCCTCGATGGATATTCACTCCATAATCTAATGATCTAATATTTAAGCCTTGCAGATGACTACATAACTTTCTAAGGGAAATGTAGTACGATCCTTATAGCTTTAGGGATATTTGGCATTTTTTAATTTCAAATAGAGCTTTAGGGAATCAGATTTGTTGGAAATTACCATTAGTAAAAGGTTAAAAATTTGATTTTAACTGGGGTAAAGGTAACTTACCTTTTACCTTACCTGGACGGCAGTGGATGGCAGCATTTGGGCGGCAAGAGAATTCCTTCCATCCTTCTTTTCCCCCAATTTCTCCTTTCTCCCTTTCTTTCTCGAATAGGTTATTTACCGCCTATTTAATCTATGTAACCTAAGTTTGAAGGTTAATGCAATAATTCCTTTTTTCGTAATCACTCACCTTTCACATTTGGTATCAGAGCGGCACGATTCCCGAGGCGGTGGGGCCCGTAGTTCGAGGCGGCGACACGGATCCCGAGGCAGCCCGTAGGAGCCGAGGCGGCACGGATCCCGAGGCGGCCCGTAGGAGCAGTTCGACATGCTTTTTGAGGCGCTGGAGGAGCTGGACGAGGCGGCCCGCAGGAGCAACAGATCCGCATGATTCCCGAGGCACTGTTGACGTGGCACCGACGCGATTCCCGAGGCACTGTTGACGTGGCGATCTGCTGCACGCGACCCGAGGCACGAGACTGACGTGGCGCGACGCGTGGCGACGTGTGACTGGCGCGCGGCCCGAGGTGTGGTGACGTGGCGCTGGTGCACGGCCCGAGGAGGGTGACGTGGCGATCCCCGAGGTGTGGTGACGTGGCGCTGGTGCGCGGCCCGAGGAGGGTGACGTGGCGATCCGCAAAGTGTGCGCTGACGTGGCACTGGCGCGCGGCCCGAGTGGTGACGTGGCAAAAGGAACCTGCGTGTTCGTGACTGCCTGCAGCAGTCAAAGTACAGTAGGTGTTTAGTTATTTTTAAATAACTAAAACATCGCCCTACGGGCGATGTGGGACAATTAGTCCCAACAATTTTTAAGCTTCGCGCCGAAGCGCGAAGCCAACACTAGCTTCGCGCTCGACGCGGAAGCCAAGGGGCGGGGAGCACGCATTGCTCCCGGATCAGCCCGGTAGCGCAGCGGCTACCCTCAGCCCTGACACCCGCGAGGTCGCAGGATCGACTCTCGGCGGGGTCGATAGATAGTTAAATTTTTTTTTTAATTAAATTAAAAAAAAAAAACTAATGAATAGTTTAAAAAATATATATATAATATTTTTTTTGTGTGTGTAATTTCCTAAGAGGAAATTTCTGTTCATTAGTTTTTCAAAAAAAAAAAAATTTCAAAGTTAAATGAAATTTCCTAAGAGGAAATAATTGTAAAGTTTTTTTTATAAAAAACTTAGAAAGTTAATTTTTTTTATTACTATTTCCTAAGAGGAAATCTTTGTAAAAGAAAATTTCTGGGAAATTTTCTTAAATGATAAGATCGGAAGGTTGTTATCATGCCCTCTGCAAGTTGTTACTGAGAACAACTCCCGAAAACTTTGATAGGCACGTGAAAACACTAGGACTTAATACAGTTTTTTCACAGTTGCAAAACGCGGTTATTGCACACCAGAGAAATCCCGATCAAGGATACGAAGCGTATTCAGAAGATAACTCCTTTGGCAGCAAGTTTGAACAATCTGACACAATTGCAATTGCTCCACAAGGATCAGAATATACTCATTATAGTAATTCAGTTGAAATCCTACAACCTCCTTCTCCTGAAATAATATTGATCAGTGACGATGATGAACAAGTCGCTGACAATTTTGTAATTGCCGAACAAGTTTGAGTTGTTTATGATTTTAAATCAAGCGAGGCTTGATAGTTTGTAAAGTCTTTTTTGCAATAAGACTATAAAAGAGAGGTTTCTTGTTTTAGTAGATAAATGGGATCACATAATAATCTACCAATTCCCGAATTCAGAGGGGATAATTATGAGTACTGGTCCATCAAGATGAGGACATTACTCATCGAAAAAGGACTATGGGATATTATTGAAGACGGTTACATTGCTCCAACAGATTGGACTACCTTAAGTGCAAATGATAAAAAGATCTACAAAGATGCACAGAAAAATAATTCATTTGCCTTATACCATCTTCAATCAGCATTAGATCCAAGTATCTTTTCGAGAATTGCATCTTTCTTAACTGCAACAGATGCATGGAATGCCTTGAAAGAAGGATTCCAAGGAAGTGATAAAGTAAAGCAAGTCAGGCTTCAGACTTTGAAAAGAGATTTTGAAAATCTCAGAATGAAGGAAAATGAAAGAGTTGGAGACTACTGTGTTCGAGTTAAAGCGAGTAGTTGATATGATGCAAACTTTAGGTGAAGACACAAAAAATGAAACAATTGTGAAGAAAGTGTTGAGAACACTTCTTCCTAAGTGGAATCACATTGCAATCATAATTGAAGAATCCAAAGATCTTTCTACTCTTACATTTGATAGTTTGATTGGATCATTAACATCACATGAAGAGCGACTTCAAGGTGCACCTTCAACAAGCTATGGAGGTGATGACAAAGCCTTCACTTCGAATGAAAGTGCAAGACGAGGACAAGGAAGAGGCCGAGGCAGAGGTCAACAACAAAGAGGCAAGGGCCAAAGCAACTCCTACAGAGGAGGTAATCAAAACAGAGGTGGAAATCAAAACAGAGGAGCCAATCAGAACCAAAGCGGCAATGCAGGCCGTGGAAATCAAGGACGAGGAAGTAACAAGACTAAAACAGCTTGTTTCAATTGTGGGAAACAAGGCCACTTCGCTCGGGACTGCTGGTCAAAGTCTACAAAAGATCAAAGCAGTCAATATGGCTCATTCTACGGAGAAGAAGAAGGTCCACCAAACCTTTTTCTCTCTTATGGACAGCCAGATCAAAATCTAAATGATACATGGATTTTGGATACTGGTTGCTCCAACCACATGAGTGGCAAAGAAAATCTCTTTGCTACATTAGATTCAAATTACAAATCTCATGTTAAGTTAGGGGATAATAAATCCTTGCAAGTTGAAGGCATAGGAGCTATGGAAGTTCCAACAAAAGAAGGCCTTAAAAATGTGAATGACATATACTATACTCCACAGCTACAACACAATTTGTTAAGTGTTGGCCAAATGATGGAGAAGCATTACAAATTAGTTTTTGATGAAAGAAAATGTACAATCTTTGATAAAAACAATTGTAACCGGGTCATCACAGAAGTACCTATGACAAAGAATAGGTTGTTCCCTCTAAAATTTGGTGAGCCAGGGGGAGCTCAACTTGCAAACATTGCTATTACAAATCCAAGTGAATTGTGGCACTTGAGATATGGTCACCTCAATTCCGCTAGCTTGAAAATGTTAACATCACAAGCTATGGTGACAGGACTACCAAAAATTCCAGAACATAAAAAGGTATGCGAAGCATGTGCTTTGGGAAAGCACTCCATAACGAAGTTTCCAAGAGGCCGAGCGTGGAGAGCAAGCTATCCTCTTCAGCTAGTACATTCGGACATCTGTGGTCCAATGCAAACAAAGAGCCTTGGAAACAATTCTTATTTTCTAACATTCATAGATGATTATTCTAGAATGTGTTGGCTTTATTTTCTGAAACACAAAGATGAAGCATTTGATTGCTTCATAGACTTCAAAAATAATGTAGAAAAGCAAAGTGACTACTATGTCAAATGTCTTCGCATTGATAAAGGAGGAGAGTACTCCTCAAATGAATTTCTTCATTATTGTAAGCAAAATGGGATAAAAAGGCAGTTCACCACTGCCTACACCCCACATCGAACGGTGTGGCCGAGAGAAAGAACCGCACCCTTGTTGAAATGGCACGAACAATGCTTCATGCAAAACATCTCACAAACAGCTATTGGGCAGATGCAGTGAGAACAAGTGCATATATTCTAAATAGAAGTCCGACTTCTAGTTTAGATGGTATCACTCCTTATGAAGGATGGTACGGTAAGAAACCAAATGTCAAACATTTCAGAGTATTTGGTTCTTTAGCATATGCACACATTCCCTGAGGAGAATAGAAAGAAGCTTGATCCAAAGAGTCAAGCATGTGTTTTTGTAGGGTATTGTGATTCAACCAAAGGGTATAGATTGTACAATCCCACGACACATAAAATCATTATCTCCAGGGATGTAATTTTTGATGAAGGGGGAGAATGGGGTCATAAAAAATTTGTTGATTTTGACTCTAATTCGGACAGTTCTACATTAGTACCTCCCACATTGGTACAACCCAAGAAAAGCAATGTAAAAAGTCCTCCTCCACAAATTCCACATCAGGAAACTTCATCAAGTACATCAAGTGGTACACCAAGTCCAAGAAGGAATTTGTTGGCACCCCCAAATTCTCCAAAATGATTTCAAAGATCTGTAAGCGCTCCAAGCCCGATGGATATTGATTCAGTTTCTCAAAGGAAAGAGACAAATAGAGGAAAGCGCATACTGCAGAGTCATCCATCTACTCAAATGTTGGATAGGAATTTCCAACAAAGATACACTAGGAGTCAAGCTAGTGAGATGGATGACATTTTGTCAAGACTTGAAAATCTTCAAATGTCATGGGATGATGAGTCTCATGAACCAAGGGGTGATGTAGTCAATTATGCTTTGTTGTCTGCTGCACAGCTAGAACCTTCTAGCTATGAAAAAGCATGCACTGAAAATATATGGCAAGATGCCATGGAAGAGGAAATATCCTCAATTAAAAAGAATGATACTTGGGAGCTTGTGAAGCTTCCCAAGGGAAAAAAATGTATTGGATGTAAATGGGTCTATAAGACCAAATTCAATGCCTATGGGAGCATTGAAAGGCACAAGGCGAGATTAGTAGCTAAAGGTTTTACTCAGAAATATGGAATAGATTATGAGGAAACCTTTGCTCCAGTTGCTCGACAAGAAACAATTAGAACCTGCTTCTTTCCTTGGCAGCCCATAAAGGATGGAAAATTCAACACATGGATGTGAAAAGTGCATTTTTAAATGGATACCTGATAGAAGAGGTGTATGTTCAACAACCTCAAGGTTTCCAAGAACCAGGAAAAGAGAACCTTGTTTATAAATTGAAAAAAGCACTTTATGGCCTCAAGCAAGCACCAAGAGCATGGTACTCACGAATTGACGGCTATTTCAGCAAATATGGTTTCACAAAAAGCAAGAGTGAACCAACATTATACTACCTGAAAAATGGAGTAGATATCCTCATAGTTTGTTTATATGTGGATGATCTAATATTCATGGGTAGTAATGATAAAATGAATATGGAGTTCAAAAACTCCATGATGAATCAGTTTGAGATGAAGGATCTCGGATTAATGAGATACTTTCTAGGAATGGAAGTACATCAATCAAAGAATGGGATCTTCATATGTCAACAAAAATATGCTCATGACATGATCAAGAAATTTGCTATGCAACAGTGCAAATCAGCTGCAACACCAACTGGACATGGAATCCAACTAAGCAAAGAAGATGGAGCACCAAAAGTTGACTTGACCAATTACAGAAGCATGGTTGGGAGTTTAATGTTTCTCACCAACACTAGGCCGGATATACGAGATGTTGTTTCTCTTGTATCACGATATATGGCATGCCCATCCGAGCCGCATCTTCAAGCAACCAAACGAATTTTACGATATGTAAAAGGTACATTGGATTTTGGAATCCATTACCACAAGTCTAACTCCGTGAAGTTATTTGGTTATAGTGACAACGATTGGGGCAGTAATATAGATGACAAAAAATCTACATCGAGGAACTCGTTTTAGTCTAGGTTCGGGACTAATAACTTGGAGTTCCAAGAAGCAATCTGTTGTAGCATTATCATCTACGTAAGCTGAGTACATAGCCATTACTCATGCCGCACTCGAATCCTCTGGTTGAGGAAAATCCTTGACGATATTGGCGAAAAACAAATTGGTCCAACCAAACCGAATTGTGATAATATTAGTGCCATACAGTTGGCATATAATCCGATCCACCACAAAAGTTCAAAACATTTTGATATGAAGTATCACTTCATAAGAGATATGGTGGAACAAAGAGACGGTTGAGCTTCAATATTGTAGCACTTTGGATAATCTAGCAGACATCTTCACCAAAGGCATGGCTAAAGCTCAATTTATAAAGCTGAGAGACTATATAGTTAGTCCTCTCAACTTTAAGGGGGAGAATGTTGGAAATTACCATTAGTAAAAGGTTAAAAATTTGATTTTAACTGGGGTAAAGGTAACTTACCTTTTACCTTACCTGGACGGCAGTGGACGGCAGCATTTGGGCGGCAAGAGAATTCCTTCCATCCTTCTTTTCCCCCAATTTCTCCTTTCTCCCTTTCTTTCTCGAATAGGTTATTTACCGCCTATTTAATCTATGTAACCTAAGTTTGAAGGTTAATGCAATAATTCCTTTTTTCGTAATCACTCACCTTTCACAGGATTCTCAACTGAAGTGTGATGAGAATGTGATCATATCCTTACTACTCTATATTTTGTGTTTGTATTTGGATATCAACTATGATAGTGGTGAAAACCACTATTTTTGATTTTAGACTATGTTGCATAATAGGGCAAGCGAGGAAGGCCCTTTTCACTTCAAAGGTGCTTCCCAAGTATGGTGTTATCCCTATTTTACTCAAAATGTTTTTAAGATGTAAAGAAGTGTGTTTGGTGCAATTTTGCTTTTGGAATCATTTTATCATACCCAAGACTTGATTAATGTGAGAAAAAGTGCTTTTGGTCCTAAATAAAATTTGACATCTTTTCGAAGGTTGCTATATATACTAGTAGTGGCTGAGTGAGTGAAAATTTTGACTTTTTATGACTTTGGACAAATGGGATTTTTGGAGGGCATTGTATAAATGCTCCCAAATAGGTACCCCCAATTGTGGAAACTTGAATTTTTTATTTTTGGCCATATCATCACTACTATAAAAGATCATTGATCATGGGATGGGATGAATGCAATTTGTAAAATGCAAGAGTATAGTGGAATGCATGTGGGGTGAATGCAAGTGGAATATGTATGCAATATGTAATGTGAAAAAATGTATGAAAATATGCCTATATGTAAATGCAATATGTATGCCATGGGAAGATGCCTATGTGAATGATTTTTTTTTAGCCATGTATATATACATATAGAACATCATATTTACAATGAAATGCCTTTAAATGGATAACATTAAGTGGTTCGGGTTCCTCTACTCCCTCTAAATCAGCAAGTCTATATGTACCATTACCCATTTTTTGAGTGATTATGTATGGACCTAACCAATTAGCCGTGAACTTGTCACAAAGATGAGACAAAGCATTGGTGTTTTATTGGTTCTCTTTAAGCACAAGATCCCATACATGAAATTCAAGAAGATGGACTTTGGTATTGTAAGCATGCTTGAGGTAGTCTTGGTAAACTCGTAGGTGTTCTAGTGCATTGACTCACCTTTCATCAAGAAGAGTGAGTTGGTAAAGATGTTTTTGTCTAGTGGTGTCATCATCTATGCATTCTTGCGAAGAAATTCACAATGAGGGAATCTCAAGCTCAAGAGGCATAATAGCTCCAGCTCCATAGACCAAGGAAAATGTTGTTGCTCCTGTTGGCATTCAGATGCTTGTTCGATAAGCCCAAAGTGCCAAAGGGATTTGTGTATGCCAATCTCTATGATTTTCATTGACTAATTTCTTGAGAATAGCAATCAAGGTCTTGTTGGTAGCTTCAGCTTGTCCATTTGCCTATGGGTAATAAGGAGTCGAGAAACTGTGTTGCATGTTATATTTCTCACAAAGCGCTCGAACATCCTTATTTTTTAAATACTTACCATTATCCAAAATTATTTTAGAGGGAATACTAAAATGACAAATGATATGGTGGAGTATGAAATCCATGATTCGATCTCCTATCGTACTAGTTAAAGGAATGACCTCAACCCACTTTGTGAAGTATTCAGTGGTTGTGATGATGAATGTATGTTGTCTCAAGGAAGGAGGTGAAAATTTTCCCATTGTAAAAAGGGCCAAAGGCTTTGTATAGGATGTAAATCTTGTGATGGTATATGAGTTAAATTGGCGTGTTCTTGACATTGCTTGCAATTTTTGACATAGTTGCAACAGTCACATTCCATTGTGGGCCAATAATAACCCATGCATAAAAGATGCTTTGTGATGGCCATTCCACTAAAATGACCACCACAAGTACCATCATGGACCTCTTATATGGATCTTTGAGCCTCACTTTGTTCGAGACAAAAAAGAAGAATTCCATCATAGCCTTGTTTATACAACACGTCTCCCAAGAGAACAAAATAGGCTACTTTTTGCTTGAAAGAGCGCTTTGTAGACCGAGATATTTCAGATGGGAGTGTTAAAAATTTTAAAAAGGCTACTATTTGGCTTGACCAAGATTCATATGGCTTTGAATGGATAAAGCAAATGTCTTTTTCATCCTTAGGATCAGTACGGACAATGGCTGCTTTAGATATTGTTGAGATTATTAGGGGCTATGCCTATCCTAATTCATCTTTTAGAACAAATGATCCAAGAGAGGCCATTGCATCTGCAAATATATTAGTCAAACCAGGAAAGTTATCGATTTCATACTATTCAAATGTTGAGAGCAATTTTATTACTACTTCATGATAAAGCTTGATGGTAGGTTCTTTGAATTGGTATTATCTAGTTACCTATTTTACAACAAGTTGAGAATCTCCAAATATTCGAATACACTTAATTCCCATAGCTATAGTTGATTGAAGACCTAAGATTAAAGCTTCGTACTCTATAGTGTTGTTTGTGCACGAAAAATCTAACTTGAATGATAAAGGGATGGGGATCCCTTAAGGTGTATGAAAGATAACTCTAGCACCTTGAACTTTCTCGCACTTAGATCCATCAAATAATAAAGTGATATCGACATCTTCTTTGGAAATGACATCTTCTTCTAATTCAGTGACAACATACCGAATCATCTGGGAGATCTATAATCAAAGGATGATCACTAGGTAGTGGAGCTTCCACAAGTTGATCGGCTATTGCTTGACCTTTAATGGATTTTTGGATGATAAATTTGAGATCAAATTATGTAAGTATTATTATCCATTTGGTGGTACAAATGTTATTATAAGTGCGATATATCATGTAACGCAGAGGATTTTCTCTAGCTATGACATAAGTTGTATGGCTAAGAATATAATGTCAAAGTTTCTTAGTGGTGAAAACCACTACTAAGCACAACTTCTCAAAGTAAGCATATCAGGTTTCATAACTCACCAATGTTTGACTAATGTAATAAATAACTTGCTCTTGATTTTGTTCATTTTTTATGCAAGCATTATCCCTAAAGCAGAGTTCGTTGTTGAGACATAAAGATAAAAGGGATCCTCGAATGAGGGGGAGCTAATATGGGTAGAGAATCTAGGTAGAACTTGATGTCATAAAAGGCTTTTTGAAATTCATCTATCCACACAAATGACACCCCCTTTTGTAGTAGGTGATTAAATGGCCCGCATTTATCAAAAATTTGCGTACTAAAACATCGGATTAATTGAATTTTTCCTTGTAAACTATGTAGTTTCTTAATTTTAGTTGAAGGAGGCATTTCCATTATGACCTTGACTTTGTTTGGGTCCACTTCAATGCATCTTTTGGAGATAATGAATTCTAAAAGGTTACCTGAGATAACACCAAAGACACTTTTTGAGATTTAACCTCACCTTATGTTGTAGAAGTCGATCAAAAATCTTTTCCAACACACCAATGTGCTCTTGTCGAGTTTTAGTTTTGGCCAAGATATCATCCATGTAATATTTGATAATATTATGTATGTAATCATGAAAGATATAAGTCATGGCTCATTGATAGGTAGCTCCTACATTTTTAAGGCCAAAGGGCATAACCTTGTAACAAAAGGTTCCCCAAGGTATTGTGAATGCCATTTTGTGTTGGTCATCCAGATTTATGTGAACTTGGTTGTATCCTGAAAAACCATCCATGAGGGAAAACATTTCATGGCCAGCACATCTATCGACCAGAGTATCTATGTTTGGAAGAGGAAAGTCATCCTTAGGACATGCTTTATTAAGATATCAAAAGTCAGTGCAAATGTGTATCGACCCATTAGGCTTACTAACAAGTACCATGTTTGAAATCCACTCAGGATAGTCAATAGGAACAATGAAATTGACGTCTAGAAGTTTTTGAAGTTCTTCCTTGACTAAGAGTGCCATGGTAGGATGCATCCTTCTAAGCTTTTGTTTGACCAGCTTGGCATCGGGATGTAAAGTGAGGTTGTGGACCACAAGACTAGGGTCAAGGCCAGGCATATCCTTGTAGGACCATGCAAACACATATTTATTCCTCTTGAGGAGAGTGATGAATTGCTCTTGTTAATCGGATGATAAACGTTTTCCAAGCTTGAAAATTTGAGGATTTTTAGGATCTGAACTAAGGTTCACTTTGATGGTATCTTCGATAGACATATGTGAAACTTCCTCAGGTTTATATGGTGTGGGAATAATATTAATATCATCTAAGATGTCATCTAACTCTTTCAGCTTATCGTTATCTTACTCTACCTCAAAAACCTTGGGTCTCCTGGGAGATGGGAACAAAGGTGGAGGTGAAGGAGGTATGTAATTGGCTGAAGCCTTTAACAGTTCCTTGGATAGGATGAAATCTAAAAATGAGGGTGGGGAGGAAATACTATCCATATCAATAAGGTTTATGTGAATTGGAATTGGTTTAGCCAAATTGTATGGATTGCGGAGTGGGGTGAATAAGTCAATAGGATTCATATTGACTTATAGGCGGAAAAGTGTGATGGCTTGGATCAATGGATGGGTGGGATGATTGGATTTGAAACAATGTTGAGTCTTTTTAATCTTGGATAGTAGCAACAAACATGAAATCAAATTCTATATACATGTAAAGAAATTTTTTTGTTTTTTTAAATATATATATTTTACATATGTTACAAATTTTGGATTTGGTTCAATGGAATTCATGTGGGTGGTGGTTCACCAGGTGGGTCAACTTGTTCTTGTGGAAGAAGCAAGTGAAATATGGGCTGATGGATGGGAAACATTATGAGGTAAAACTCATCCTGGTGGGTAAGGGGAAAAATGGGCTGAAATTCCTTTTCAGAGTCGTCAAGCGTTTGACATGACTTCAAACTCTTCATAACTTTCCTTATCAAAATATAGGATTGGGTAGGAAAAATCAAGGGGGTCATCCTAATTCACCTTATAATTCTAATCTCTTTAAGGGATTTCTTGAGATAGGAGGTTGAGGGGAATGGGTGGGTGTTGTTATTTTCGTCATTGATGCTAAGCCTTTTGAAAGCTTGCTCAAGAGAAGCCATGGAGGAAAATGGGGTGTAACCTAAGCCTGTATGATCATGTGCTCCTAGATATGGGAATTATAGGATATCATGCATCCCTTGTTCATGGGAACATAAACCTTGACCTTGCAAATTAACCATGTGAAAGTATCGGGATGGAAATCTTGCCAGGTTTGGTATGTTGGCTTGTCTTGATTCTTTAGGTTCATCGGGTGGGTTTATTCCAATTGAGGAGTCCAACCCTCCATAAACAAAGTTGTTTCTATTTGGATCTGAACTCATGTCATATACAACACCTATGGTTAAAGGATGGTCATGTGGATGACCGAAATCCTTGGCTATGGAAATGGCTAGGGGTGTGATTGTGATGTCTTGGATCACGTATTCACCAATACCAGGATTAGTGATGTGGACTTCAACTTGGACTGATGTGGCAGAATATTTGGGTATGGATGGCTTAGAATTGGATGTGGCTATGGGTGAATTAAATATTTCACAATCCAAAAGTTTGACTTGTGAAACATCTATTGATGGAGCGAGGTTGGATGAAAGTGTGGAATTAGAAGAAGGTGGATGAGGTATCGATGAAGATGAAGAAATGGTTGTGGAAGAAGGTATGGTTGAGGTGTACGATGTGATGATGGTTGATTGATTTTGACCACATGTACAAGAAGAAATGGATGATTTAGGGGGTGTTGTGATGGATAACTCCTCAAGAATAGGAGTTTTGGAAGAATATGCAGATGGATTAGAAGAAGATGGATGAGAAGACGAAGAAAGTGAATTGGAAAAATATGGGGATAAAAATAAATGAGTGGAAGACAACATGGATTCATAGGTATTTGAAATGAAATTGCAATGCTTAAAAGGTTCTACATCTATGGGGATGCAATGGACTTGTCCATCATGAATGTATTTCAAGAATTTATGGAGAATTGAAGGGACACATTTCATTTCCCTCATCCATGGTCTACCAAGGAGTATATTGTACACCATGGTTCCTTCCAATATGTGAAAAATTGAGTGCAACGTTCTGGCCCCTACTTCAATGGGTAAAATAATAGTGCCAACTGTGGTACACAGAGCATTGTTAAATGCTTTGAGGATGAATGATGACTTGGAAATGTGGGAAGGTGGTAGCTTGAGGTGGTGAAGGGTAGTGGTAGTTATGATGTTAATGGATGAGTTGGTGTCGATTAGGACTCTTTTGAATGGCTTCTTATCTATTAAGACCATGATATGCAATGGAGGATCCACAAATTCTGAGGTCATTGAATTTATTTCAAAGTCATAAAAGGTGATGGATGGCTTCATGCATGTCCTAACACTCCCTACAAAACTATTGAAGACATTAGAGTCTTGGAATTCTAGATCAATAGACTTGAGTATCTTCATTAAAGCTTATCTATGCCTATGGGATTGTTGGATAAGATCATATATAAATAATTTAGCTGATGCCATTTTCAAACTAGTGGTTAAACGACTAGTTAAGGTTACCGCTAGCCTTATGGGACGATGGATGGGTTGATTTGGTAGATTGGGTATATGGATTTGTGGGGATGGATTTGGAGATGTTTGAATGGGTGGTGTATTTTAAGGTTGTACATTCTGTTAGTTTTGACTTTACCCTATTGTGACTACATGGACTGCTCCTACAAAATTTTGGTATTGCTAAACATGGTTGACTTGGTTAGGAGGTGTTTGATGGTTGTTACCTCCTACATTGTTTTGAACCTCTCCATGGTTAGGAAGAGGTGTTTGGAAAATTCCCAAGTTTTGATTTTGAGGAGCTAGGGGGTTATCCACATTGATGGCCCCCAAGTCTATGAGGTCTTGCACAATGTTCTTGAAAACATGATAGGAGTTGATGTCATGACCATTTTGCCTATGGTATGGGCAAAACAAGTGTTCTCTATAATTCTTTGGGTATTTTGTAGGGTCATCAGGTCTAACTTCAAGTAAGGCTAGCTTATTTTTATCATACAACCTTTGAAAAAGGAAGAATACGACTCTATTAAGGGACGTGTATTGACATTGAGGTTGGGTGTATTGGAGACGAAGAGGTTGCTCCATAGCTGGCACTATGCTTTCCATCGTTGGTGCTTGTGTGACTGATGGGACCACATGGTAAGCAATTGGTTGTTGCATAGTTTGTTGAGCTATTACGGGCTGGCTCATCACCACTTGATTAACTTGATTAGGTGTATTAGCCATAGAGGCTTGTGATGATTTGTTTTGGCCAAATTTATTATTTCAATATTGGACCTTATTTTGCCATTCTTTCTTCTTAGGATTGATGATGCCCTATTGGATTTTGTTTTCCTCAATGACGCTAGGCTATGCTAAAATTTCTTCAAATATTTGATAAGTATTAAGCTAAAGCATCAAAGAGATGGGTTTTAAGCAACTCTTGGTGAATAATTTGATAATTTATTCCATTGGTAGGGATAATGGCAATTTGGTTATGACTGCTCTCCAACGGTTTTTGAAATTGTAAATAGGCTCATCATCCCATTTGTTAAGATAATAGATGTCTAATAATGAGACCTTCTTTATAATGTTTAGGGCAAAACGTTCCAAGAATTGATCCATAAGTTGATTAAAAGTGTAAATTCTATGTGTTGGTAACTGATTGAACCATTCTATGGCGTCTCCCCCTAGAGTTTGAGGAAAATTTTGGAGCATGAGGGTATCGTCAGTTTGAATTCAAAACCATGCATGAAAAAATGAGCTCACATGCTCTTTAGGGTCCTCGGTTCCCTTATATTTATCAAACTTTGGTACTGTGAAATCTACCGGATATGGCGATGATGGCACTGAAAGATGAATTGGTTGATGGATCAGTTGACTTAAGGTCAGCTTCTGGCTTGATATGTTAGGAGTATTCTACATCAACTGATCAATCTATTTTTGCATGGCCTATATCCTAGGATATTCCCTAGGAATTTGGAAGCCTTGGATTACTTGGTGATTTGGAAATGGACTGGAAGAAAAATGTTGTGGGGTGATTAAGCGATTTTGGTGAAATGAATTAGTTTGAGCATGGGGTGAATATTGATGAATGAAAGAAGGAGATGATTGATGAGGAGGATGTTGGAAGAATTGGTTGAGCAGTTGTCTAGAAGAAATTGTAATTGGCTGGGTTGGGGTATGAATTGGTGGAGGATTGGCGATGGAAACCATCGAAGATTGGGGTACCCATGTTGGATTTTGATTGGCTATGATGGGTTGATTTGAACCACTTGGATCATAGGATCTACTTGAACTTGTTGCTTAGCCTTTATAAGCTATGAGAGCAATTTTTTTGCATAACCTATTATATCCTAAAGTTCTTTTTCGGTCATGGTAGACATTGAAATTGCTACAGTTGGATTGAAAGATGAAGGAATTGAAGGAGATGGATTATAAGAAATGAGTGTGGTACAAGTTACACTTGATGTGGTAACTTTGGAGGTTGGGGCTTGTGAGACAACATTTACATACTCCTCATACAAGGGATTGGAATAGGCTTGGATATGGCTAGATGAAGGGTAAGTGTTGAAAACACTTATGTTTTAGACTAGGCTAGAAGAATAGGGTATACCATATTCATAGGTAGAATTATGATATCCTTGGGTGGTGGTGGATGGGTAGGTTGTAGCCAAGTCTAGTTGATCAACACAATCTTGACTAAGGGGCTTAAGAACATAGTTAGAGATTTTGTAGATAACCTTTACCTTGTCCATGTCTATGTGGTTGGTGTGTTGTTCCACATTGTGTGGGATGGATCCTACCTGTGGTAGGGATGGATATAGAGGCTCAAACAAAGTAGTTTGTACCTCATTGGATGGGTTTACCACTAAATTAGAATGGGGATTGGATGTAGTTTCCATTAAGTAATTTGATTTATTACTTTCTTTTTATTTTATGATAATACCATAAAGAAACTAAATTAAAACTTAGAACTATCAAAATGAACACGACAAATAAAAATTGTACAAAATTAAAAAAAAATGAAAGAAACAATCAATGCTAAGTTGTTACCTTTTGTGGCTTACTTCATACATTAATTATTTTCTTCATTAATGTGTATTATTTTTAGAATGATAGTTTTATGTGTTTTGATGTTCTAATATTACTTATTGAAAACAAAGGTAAAAACTAAGGCTGGCAAGGATAGGGAGATTCTTGTTGGTAATGACCTCAAAAAATTTTGCTCGGGAGTAATCCTATGGTGTCTAGGGTAGAGATTGGTGGATGGAAATAACAACCATCGTCACCAAATCTCAAGTAGTTTCTGGTGATGAAATCCAACCACTACTATTTTAGAGTGATTTGTGTAGTGTGTGATTGATTCTTTAAGTTTCCTATTATTTATTGTTTTCAAACAATGCTAAAGACCATTAATTTCACTCATCTAAATTAGAAGCCAATATCAGGATGTAAATTTCATCTAAAGAGAGTGGAGTACACTGCTCTAAAAACCCCCTTCCTACAAATGATACCAAATGAGCAACTAGAGGGTTCGCCCACCTCTCTACCAAAGGGGCCAGCCTAGGGCAAAATTAATTTTTGTGTCTGAGTACTGTTCCTACTTAGATGTGTAAAATAAATCAATCTCTAACTCCTAAAATAATTTAGAATCTAAATAATGCTATTTTGTTTCCAATGCAAACATAATATGCAAGCAATCACTCATATTTGCAATTTTAGAACAAAAAATTTAAACTTATGTGAAATGAATGCACAAGAAACCCTAAATACAAAGCCCTAAATGAAATTTAATATTATTTATTTTCCATATTAATTAGTGCATATTCCTTTTATGCTCAAAATCTGAAATACACAACAGAAAACTCAAAAAAAATGTGAAGCAAAATGAGCAAAAAAAATGAATGAATGACTTACAAAAAAAACCTCTATTTTGATGAAGTTATTCTAAGACATCTGCTACTTATATTGATCTAAAAAATTGTAGATACATTCTAGGATGTGTCAAAAACCTACCCTCCAAATTTTAGCTCAATATGAGTCTATATGACTGAGATATGGCCAAAACAGTCAGGGTAGGTTGTGTAAGAAAACAATACGTTTTTTGTCCCTGTACGTTTTTCGTCCCTGAAAACCCTATAACAGACCAGCAAAATAAAGTTAGAAAAGTAAATAAAATCAGTAAATTAAACCCTTGTGGGCTCCAACCATGATCAACATTTGTGAAGCTAAAAATACGACACTATGCAATAAAGAAATGAAACTAACTCAAACAAACAAGACAATTGCACAAAATGAAATATATTTCAATAAATGGGGTGGGAGCTGAAAAACTCCCTATTACAATTGATCTTCCTTAACAGAGTTAATTTGATATAATAAATTATAGATTTTCTAGGGTTCTCCGAAACCCTAGCTATACAAAAATTAGTGTCTTCAAAATGTGTTCCGCTCCCAACAGTGTGAGTGGGCTTCTAGGTATCCGATTTCGAACCACTCCAGCTTCAGTAACTGTCCAATAGTAAATGAAACCTATAAATTTGCATGCACACAAACATAAAAAGATGTTAGTAACACCTGTGAGGGCTCCACAGAGTGAGACCCTCCAATGTTAATAAAACCCTAACTACACAATAGTAGAATAACATACAAAACTTACATATTATGCAATAAAAACATAGATCAAAGATTTACCTTGTTGTATTTGATGATGCAGATCATTGTTATGATGCCCTGGTAGTAGCAGTAGATGTGACATAGCAGATTTGGAATGGTGTTTTTAGGGCAGCAGCGTGATGACGATGGTAGTGAGCGAGGGATGGGGAAACAGCTGGAATGGAGGGAGACCTACGACAAGCTAGGGTTTGGATCAACTCTCATGAGGGGATTTGATGGTGGAAATATTCAGAGCTCTACAACCTTCTACTTCACAAGGATCTCTTCAATGGTCTCTCTAGGGCATAAAGTATTCCAATGCATTCTAAGGATTGAGCATTTGAGATGCTCTTATTTATAACTTAGCCTAGGGTTTTAGCTTAACACTTTTGATTGTGTGGCTAAGATTAAATCAAATCCTATGACTGAGGTTATACTTTAAGTGTGGCATGGATTAATGAAGATGGATGGCTGAGATTAGATTAGATCTAATGGCTGAGGTTAATTGTGTTTAAAAATATATTTTATAATAAATATATTAAAGAATAATAATAAAGTATTGTCATAAATATAAATAATATAAAATAAATATAAATTAAGTCCAAAGGGGTCAAAAAATGGTGGGAAAGGGCTAAAGTGGGCCTTTTGAAGGTGGGAAAGGCATGAAATGGTTAAATGAGTGGTGGGAAGGTGTGTGGTGGACAAGTGGGTGGTGGGATGGTTAGGATGAAGGATTAATGGCTAGGATTTGGTGTCTACACAAGGTATATTGTGTGCCCTATTTTAGATTATCGTATTTCCTTATGTTAGCCTTCCTCTATTCCACTCGTATTCTTCCTATTTGTGCAAGAATTTGTGAAAGTTTATCTATCCGTTGAGACCATTTTACATGATTGCATTAGAGACCGGAGGCTCTTGGTTACTTCATTAGAATAGAGAGTTGTGTTTTTCTATTACATTATTTGAATGGAAAGAACCATTGTACTGAATTTCATCGATCCTTGACACTCTGTTGGACCTAAACTATAATTTGTATATGAAATTTAATATAAATATGGGTCTCATTCTTCTTGAAAATTCACTATATAAATGTATGTGTTGTCTATTTATGGGTTACATGAATTGAACACATAAATAACACTTTCTTTCATTGATCAATGTTTATATACATTATGTTATTCGAATGTATGTGAGTAAATCGGTTATTTATTTCTCTTTTCAATATTTTAATAAATATCTGAATTCTTTCTATGATTTCCCAATGGACAAGGAAATGATCTATATTCTTGAAGTGTTATATTAATCTTGGTCATCATCGATATTTTATTCAAACCCATATAATTTGGAAGAGCTAAAATGATAGAATTTCCATGTTTAATTAGGCTTTTATTAGGGTATTTTGACCTAACCTAATATGTTATAAATTTTCTTGAAACCCAATATAGGTCAAAGTGGCAAGTCCACCAGAGCTTACATATTGTTATGATTCTAAAAATTTTGGGAGCGTGACAACCATTATTTTAAGGATATCAAAATTTTACTTAACAAGTTTTAGCACCATTTTTGGGGATAGAATATTCATGATTTAAACCCTAGGTTATGACATTTTTCACCATACCAACCTGCCAACTCAAAGCCACAGTTTTTGGTATTGTGGATACCTCTGTGTATACCTGATAGATTGAGAGAATTTAAAATCCAAGCAATATTGGTCTAAGTGAGATTCTATTGCATCAAAGTGCTGGCGAATCTAAATGAATTCAAAATATATAAGAAAGGAGAATCCTAGGTGTTGCCATCTTCTCATGTTGCTATACCCACACCTCCACTCACCCATATCAATCCTACTTCCATAACTCGACACATTCACATTCCCCAAACCTCATCTCCATTTCATCAACAACAATAATTCCACCACCAAGCTCATCACCATGCCCAACATCACCAAGCACCCTTCAATCCATCAAGTCATCAACATCACATTCCTTCACAATAATTCACCAATCCACATGCCCCACCTACACATAATCAATAAACAACTTACTGCTTCCACACACATGGAGAAGACCCTAAAATCCAAGCAATGCAACAACAGATTGATAGCTTGATGTTGCATACTCCTGGTATGATGTACCAAAAGTCTACCCTAAGATAATTAATTAATCAACCCATCTATTTTTAGGTACCATCACCGCCATATCTAATAGATTTTATAGTACTAAAATTTGACAAATTTAAGGGGACTAAGGACCCTATAGAGCACATTAGCACATTTATTCACTCATGTTTTCATATTCAAAACCAAGATACTTTGATGCTTAGAAATTTTCCTTAAATTTGGGGGGAGACGCTCTAGACTAGTATAATAATCTGCCTCACCACAATATTTACATATTTGAACAATTTGCAGATCAGTTTTTGGAGAGGTTTTCCCTTAATGTTCACAAGAAAACCACATTGAATGACCTTTACAATATTAGAAAATCTAAAGAAGAATCAGTCTATAATTTTAGAAATCGTTGGAGGGTGGTTATCACTAAAATACAATTCTCCCTACCAATGAAATAACTGACCCGAATGTTCACAAGAAGTTGCTTAAAAGCCATTTCTTTATTATTACAATTATAATAATATAGGACATTTGATGAAGCTCTTGCCCAAGCTCGTGTCATTAAATAGATAAAAATTAAAGAGGGTAAGATAAAGCCTAATAAAAAGGAATGGCACAATAAGGGCCAATCGAAAGAAAGTTATTCTAGCCAACCAAAGCCAAGTTGAGTAAATCAAGTGGTCCTGAGTTAGTCGGTAATGACTTAACAACAACAACAACCAGTGCAACAAAAACCACAAAAAATCAATTATCAAGTGGTTCTCCCACCTCACCAACATAATGCCATAGTGCCAACTATGGAAAATCACAAACATCAATAATTCACTTGACAAGACCACATCTTCACACCCTTACCCGAATCCTCCATTTTTCACAAGTTGTATGACACCAATGCTATTGCCTTACCCAAAATTATACCAGAAGATCAAGTTAAATGTGGCAAGGGATAAAAGGAGCACATATTTTATCCTTTCCATAGATATAAAGGATATGATATTAACAACTGTTGGTCATTTAAATACATGGTTCAAGATTTAATAGAGCTAGGGGCCATCAAGTTTGATAGTCTATTGGCTCAACAAAACCAAGACCTTGTTATATACCAAACACCACTTTCTCATAATGAGGAACAATAACAGATAATAGGGGGATTAAACATTAAGACTCCTAATCAGTTCAACCATGTACAATAGTATCAAGATTTTGTGGTGGCTATTCACGTAGTCACCCATGGTCAAAGAAGCACTAATATCCACATTGAACAATAGTAGATAGTTCCACCCCCTATAGTACCTCAAGCAAGTGTGTCTCAACCACCTACCAATTCATCATTGCCCATCCATTTCTTTACCAATTCATCCCAAACCATCCATATTCCAAGCCATTCATCACAACCAACTCATCCCCCAAACCGTTCACAAAGATCCATCATCTCACTAAGTAGCCAGATGACAACTAGCCTCAAAATGGCTTCAACCAAATTATCTATCTATGAGCTATTTCAACAATATCTCCCACACCACGAAGCATTAATGGAAATTCTAAAATCCATCAAAATATAATCCCAAGACACCAATACCTTCAAACATTTTTATGGGAGCATTCAAATGTGCATGGAGCATTCCATTACATTCTATGATTTTGAGATTAAATCAGATTCATCAAAATCGATGAACCCTCTACTACACATTATGGCTAAATTTGATAATAATCAATTTAAACAAGTATTGATTAACACTGGCTCCTCCATTAACATCATCATCGCATCTACCCTTCAACACCTCAAACTTCCACCATCACACATTACCAAATCCACATTCACCTTGAGAGCATTCAATGATGCTCTTTGTTCCATAGTTGGCACTATCATTCTACCCATAGAAGTAGGGGTAAAAATATTGTATACTATGTTTCACATCATATAGGGGTCCATGGATTACAATGTACTCCTTGGATACCCCTGGATTAGAGATATGAGATGTGTTCCCTCTATACTACATCAATGCTTAAAATATGTACATGAGGGATAAATTTATTGCATACCAGTGGATATTAAACTATTTAAGTATTGTAATTTCATCTCAAATCCCTACAAACCCACACTTCCATTAACCCACCTATTCCTAACATCATCAACCACACCATCCACCACCTCTTCATGTAAAACTCCTATTCTTAAGGAGCTACCCATCACCAACCCACATCAAACTTCCACTTCCACACCCCCACCTTCATCACAGTCAACTACATGTGCATGTGGTTGAACTCAATCCACATCATCAACATCAACATCATCCGTCATCATTATTTCCACATAATCACCCATCCAACCTACATCCACTACCATTCCATCCACATCAGCATCATCAACCACCCATTACACCCCCTAACCAAATCCATCTTCATCCATGTTGGGTGCGAAACATTGGTTAAATTTGTCCTCTATATGTCACAATACTCATATTTTAATTATCAAACCAGGGAGCTCGTAGACTTTTGAAGTGCCACGGTTGAGACTGCTCACACTACTGCTTTTGAGATGATTTTTTTCAACTATCATTGGGGGTGTTTATAAAACAACAATTAATTCATCCACACCAATAAAAATCATGCATAAATAAAATACGTAAAAATAAACACACCACACTGAAAGCGTAAACACACTTATGTAATTGAAAATCACACCACTCTAAAGAAAATAAATTTAATCTAAGAAATAAACATACTATCATGCATAACTATATCTACAAAAATAACTAAGAAGTAGGGATGGAATACTAGCTTGGAGTAGCAGATCCTGCCCAATGAATTGTGAAGACAACGCATAAATGAAAGAACACTCAAGCTTTTATTAATAGTGCAATGAAATATTACATGCGATAATGTTCTCTAAAATATTGCCTCTACTGCTACAGAGAATTCCGTGTGTTTATATAACACACACAGGATTTCCTATTGCAGTTCTATTACAACAGACATTTTGGTTATAGTCTAAAATGGGATTGTTTAGTTACTGTAACAGGCACAAGATAAACAACTTCTCGTTGTTTCCTCACAATCAGATGATTTATGCTTGGTTACAGTTATGCTTTGTTGAGTGGTTACGTGTTCATCCACTCTGGTTGGGACAACTTGTTCAATTAGCGATTTCCCACAAATGACATGGAACTATGGTCAACGGGGTCTTTCTACAACTGTCTGGTCAACATGTATAATTTTGGTGCCTTCTTGAGTAAGGCACCTACTTGAGTAAGGTTCCTACCTTAGTAAGGCACCTACTTGAGTAAGGCACCTAGCTCAGTAAGGCGCCTACTTGAGTAAGGCGCCTACCTCAATAAGGCATCTACTTGAGTAAGGTGCCTACTTGAGTAAGGTGCCTACTTCAGTAAGGCACCTACTTCACTAAGGTGCCTACTTGAGTAATGCACCTACCTTTGTAAGACACTTACCTTAGTAAGGCACCTTCAAGAATAAGGTACCTACTTCAGTAAGGTGCCTACTTGAGTAATGCACCTACCTCAGTAAGGCACCTACCTCAGTAAGACACCTTCATGAATAAGGTGCCTACTTTAATAAGGCATCTTCATGAATAAGGCACCTACTTGATATACCTTAGTCTAATGAGCAGAATCATGCCAGGTCCATGTAGGACCTCGACTGAGCAAAATATGACAAAATCAAGTGAATAACTACACAAAACACACTTCACGCATAGATTAGATAATACACATGATTTCATTAAATAAATACATAATTTCATAAAAATATACAATTCATTATGTATAATTGCACAAAAACCGTTAGTACTTATACAAAAATATGAGCATATCTAGTGCTCATCATCCCCCATGCCTAATATGTGTCATGCCCTCGTGGAACCTAAACTCGGTAATTACCTCCTTCACATAGGCCACTTCTCCCTATTTATTTTTCTTATTAGTGGCCTTGGCTTTCCATTTTGTTTGAGGCTTTTGTTTTTGTTGTGGGGCACTGGTTTGTTGCAGGGCATTTTTAGGTTGTGCTGACCTCTGGCTATGCTGGCTTTCGACTGTGATATATTGGCCTTCGTTCTACATCAGCTTCCTGGTGCGTTGGCTATGCCTCCCTGTCATGCTTGGTCTAGCACTTGTGCTGGGCACCACTACCACAGTCGTTTCTCCCTTCTAGAAGGTCACCTCTACTTCCTGCCACAAGTTAGTGAGTTGAGGGCATAAATCTTTGAAGGAAATGTTGAAATTATCCCTCTTTTGAATGACCACATTGGCCTTGTACAATTGAAGTTCTTTGGGGGTGAGGCAAGAATTTTATTCTAATATCATTGCTGCCTCTACCTCTTGTTCGTATACCCCCCCATATTTCCAGCCATTTCCTCATCGTAGAAGGTTGACACTATGACATACCATAGATATCCCAAAATTGGTCTTCGTAACAGGGTCTACATAGATACCAGGCCCTCTTTCAGTCTTCTTGGCAACTTTCCTAGCTACCTTTTCCACCTCAAACTCCTCACGGATATTTTCAAAATTTTCTTTTCATTTAGTGAAGGCTTGCATACCTTCTTTCCATTCTTCATCTAACTGTGGGTTTGGTTCGGCGAATGTAACTCTGGCCATTTTTTTGGCCCTCTTCTATGATGTTTAAGGTGCCTTCCCATTTCTCCTATCTTTTATTATGGTGGCCTGCATGGGGATATATTCCTTTACCATGGGAGATGCCTCCCTATTAGAGGATCTGGGAATATGCCCTTCTAATCTTAGGTCCCCCGTAGTTGTCTCCTCTATTTCTTGGTCACCCAGTGCCTACTCCTCTGGTTCTTCAGGTAGTGATCCCTCAATTTCAAGTAGCTGGTGCTCTGGAGAGTCCTTCTTGGCCTCGATTTTAGACTTTTACCCTTGGCTCTGCCCTGAAGGCTCCTCATCATCATCAATATTAATAACAAGGGTTTATGTTTAAAAATAAAATTCCCCTATTCCTCTGTAGTCGCTCTATCAAAGGCGCATGAACCCTCTCCTACCTTGACTTCATCATTTTTGGAATCTGACCTGACTACCCTGGATGAGACTACCCTCTCTTGTGAGGTTAGAGAGTTCATGGGAACCTCAATTTCCTAATCTATTTGGGTAGATGTATCCCACCTCTCAATCGCCCTGATCTACAACTGTTGATTCTCTATCTTGAGTTACTAGATCAGTTGCTATAATTGGGTGATGGTGGCATCATTTCTTTGCATATTTATTGTAGTCATCTCCTTAAATTCTTTAAATAGTACCTACATCATGAAATTCTTGCTCTGCCCAATGCAGTCCTCTCCCATCGACACCTCGGACTGCTATTGTAGGTTTGTCAAAGATTGCAGGTCTTGTGGACTATGGGCGACCAAATTTTGTAGGTTTTGGACCACGAATCCAACCTCTATGTTTTCCTCTTCTTATTTTCTCGATATAATTAGTCACTACAGGCATCTCCAGCTATGTATACACTTTGTCCGTTGAGTTGAGGGTTCAAGGCTAGAGGATTTCGGCCTATCCTTTGTATAATTGGGTAGAGAAATTTTCCCCTCCTCTGTAATGTCTAGTGAAGTTTAGGATTGTTCCCCTTTGGACATTCTCCCCAATTCAGCCTTGTATCCAGCCTCTGATGTTGCCTGCTCCCATGCATCAGAATGTTTGGCCCTAACTTCTTCGATTGCTACTCATAATTTAGCCTCTTGCTTTGCTTTTATTGGCACCTACTCTTGTGCACCAGAGTGTTTAGCCCTTGTCATCGACAAACTTCCCCTATGATCCTTTGTGTGTCGTATCAGGGCTATAATTAGCCTATGGTGGGCTAGGGCAGAGACTGCCCCACTTTAGTATCATGATGCCTCATCATGTAGAGCATTTTCCAGGTAGAACGGCATGTTAATTTATTTCTCGTGCACCAGGTGGTTCAAGAATTGCATATGGTTCATGTTCAGGTTCGAATACTTCTTGGTGCATGTGAAGTATCTTGCAACATGCTCAAAGAGTTTTCTAAGGTGCATCAGGAGTCCTTGTTTTAGGGGTCCCCTTGGTCACATCGAACGTTCCTCTATCCAAGCAATAATTCTATGCACTATTTTTGTCATGCCATCTTTGTATGTGCATTCCCTAGTGAGGGGGAGACCGATGATATGAGCAATGTGCTCTAGCGTGATTGGAATATTCAATCTGCACAATCGAGCAACTCCTCCACTCATAGTGGTAGCAAACTCTTTTGCTATCTCTATGTCCTGGTCTTGGCTGACTAGGAAACAATAATTCATCCACTCGATCACTTTGAACTGGTTGCAGGCTTCTTCCCTAATCTCCTCAGTGTCGTTGGGCTCATGCTTTTTGAGTGCATGATTATTTAAATGTCCTCCCATGGTGAACTCTTTTTTGATTTCAACTGGCTTGATACCTTGTTATCAGTAAGGCACCTTCTTATAGACTTAGGTGCTTAACTCTAGGAATTGTTTTCGCATTGGGGTTGGTAGGGTACGCGACCTGAATTGATTTTTGGCATGATGTATTAGACATGAGGGGTGAATTCAATTCCTGCACTGACATTATTTTTGAAGAAGCATATCATATGAAAAATTATGTATATATTTATGAGAAATCATGCACATACTTGATTGGTCATTTCATGCTACGTGGAGTATGCCAATTTGGTACTCGATAATATATTTCCCATATGTTGATTACGTCACCTTGGGTACTGCAATTCTGGTTCGCTCGAGGTCCTATGCTAAAAATACGATGGATCTTATTGGTTTAGGTTGGGACACATATCTCTTCGATGGTTGATCTTAGGATGTGCAGAGATCCTATCCAATGATTTTGAAATATTTTTGGGTACTTTCAGATTTCCATCATGTGAGATGATGGTGTTGGTTTTGGCTGCTCCATGTACTACCAAGTTGTGCATGTTCTCTTGATTCAATCGAGGTTCCTGCTTGAGTAAGGCACCTACCTGATGCCTATTTGAGTAAGGCACTAGAGTAAGGTGCCTCCTTCAGTAAGGTTCCTATCTCAGTAAGGCACCTACATTAGTAAGGTTCTTACTTGAGTAAGGCACCTACCTTAGTAATGTGCCTACCTTAGTAAGGCACCTATTTTATTAGGATGCCTACCTCAGTAAGGTGCCAGCTTGATCATTTTTTGAAATAATACCTCTAGAGTGGTGCCTCCTTGGCAGAGAAGGCACATCCCTTTTAGAGTAAGGTGCCAGAGTAAGGCACCTCCCTTATGGAGTAAGGCACCAGAGTAAGGTGCCTCCCTTTTGAAGTAAGGCACCAGAGTAAGGTGCATCCCTTTGGAGTAAGGTGCCTCCTTGTAATATATATATATTCGAATGGAAGAATACCTTCGTAGTGGCACCTCCTTGGCAAAGTAAGGCACCTCCCTTCCAGGACCAGTCATCCTCCCACCATTGAAAAGTTAGTAGTGGTTGACATATCCATTGATGTGAGGTTGATCAAGCCTCACAAAATACTCTTCATACTATATTGGCATATGCTTTATCTAGGCATAGGGGTGCATAATGTTTCCTTTGCAGGGAATTGGTGCCCACTCCATGCTTGGATCAGAACTATCTTCTTAAATGTGCAGGTTCATGGATGTTGAGCCCGTCCAGGCCTTGTTACCCAAGATGCCTATTGTTCAAGCAATCAACCATTTCCCTATAAAAAAAATGAGAAAAAAGAAAAATGCAGTTAAACACAATTCGTGCATGTTAGGCCTTGGCTCTCAGGATGCCTGCAACTTGCATGTAGGTGTTGTTCCTACAAAATACATCGTAAGCTAAAAAAATAGGAAACTACACTAACTTATTTTTGGTGGACATCTCTGTTTCCACCATGTTGTTGAGAACTCTAGAAAAATTTACTTGGATGGGGTCTACCCCATGCCTATATTGGACTCCACCAGTAAGCTTTCAAACGTGTGGTATGGACATAGCCAATGGCCATTAGCTGTTAGAATGGTGTTGCTATCATTAATTATCTTGTCGTACACAACACTATTTATGATGATTTCCACCACTTCATACGGTCCCATCCACCTTTGCATCAGTTTTCCCTTCTGCTCTTGGAACCTAAAATCATACAAGAGTACCAAGTCTCCTTTGAATTGTCTTGTTTTAATGTAGCGGTCATGCCACTGCTTCCTTTACCTCTGCATAATTTTTGTTCTCTGAAGGGCATCCATTCAAAATTCATCCAGCTGGTTCAACCATCAAATTCATTACCTTTGTGCTTCATCCAGGCTCAGGTCTAGTTCTACCATCGTTCCAAGCATCTTAACCTTAAAATCGATGGGCATCATTGCATCCTTCTCATATACCAGTAGGAAGGGTGTAAATCTTGTGGTTGATTTCTATTGTACGCCCTTACTACCTCCAATAGTATTGTAGTCCAATATTTTTTTTGTTGATGCATAGTTTTCGTTAAGATGTTCTCAATTTCCCTGTTGGTCACTTCAACCTGCCCGCTCACCTATGTATGGTAGGGGGTAGTCCTATTGTGTTGAACCCTGTATTGCTCCATCAACTCCTCAATTAGCCTAGAGGTAAATTGGGGTCCTTGGTCCATTGTAATTTCCTTGGGCACCCCAAACCTCATAAAAATATGGGTGAACAAGAATTCGGCCACTATCCCTTCCTTGGAGTCCCTCAGTGCCTAGACTTCGACCCATTTAGTAATGTAGTCTATGCAGACTAGAATATATCTCCTCCTGATCGAAGGTGGGTTGATGGATCTCATAAAATCCATGCCCCACTTATCGAAGGGCTCTATATGCACATGAGGATAAAGGGGCATTTCATCCCTATGGGTTGGATTGCCCATTCTTTGGCATTCATCACACCTACTGGTGTATGTGACTGCATCTTTAAACATTGTGGGCTCAAAATACCTAGTCTGTAACACCTTATATCTAGTTCTTCTCCTTATAAAGTGCCCTCCACATGGATCGCTAGGACAAACTTTGAGTATCTCCAAAAACTCATGCTCTGCTATGCACCTCCTCATGATATGGTCAGGCCTTATTTTAAATATGAGGTTATCAATCCATTTAAAGGAAGCACTATTTTCAATCACCATTTGATTCTCTTTGTATGAGATATCAGTGGAAGTTCTACCAATGGACAAGTAGTTGGCGATGTCTACATACCATGGTGTTTATTCGTTGATGACTAACAAATGTTCATTCAGGAACTGGTCCTCTACCACTGCGTGATTTGTTGGTATTAGCCTGGATAGGAAGTCCATGACTACATTGTCTTTCTCAGGCTTATCAATGATGGTAATGTCAAAATCTTGTAATAACAATAGCTATCTGATGATCCTACCACTGATCATTGGTTTACTCATTAGGTACCTGATGGCCGCATGGTTCTGAAGAACACAAGCTTATACTGAGAGGGGGGGGTGAATAGTATAAGACCTCTTTTTACTTTTTCCATTATACTTCAAAACAATAAAGCAATATACCCAAAGCAATATCAAAGCAATGCACAATATCATCCACAAAGTGACACCAATTTTAATGTGGTTCACCCAGAATGGCTGAGCTACATCCACAAAACTTTTCTCTAAAAGTTATCTCAAAGTTCTTTAGGAATCCTTCCCAATTACAATGTGTATGAGCCTTGGCCCAAAGGAGATACCTTCCCCCAATCATAATTTATGAGCCTCTGCTCAAAGGAGATACCTTCCCCCAATCAAAATTTATGAGCCTCTAATCAAAGGAGATACCTTCCACTCTGCTCTAGAAATGATCCCTTAGAATATCAACTACCTCTACCTCTTGCCAGCATGTGGAACTCCTTTCCATCGAAGACCTCCTGTCCTCAATGCTTAGCCTAAGAGACCTCTGCCTTCTATGATCACGTCCACAGCAGCTCAAAAACCTATACCAAACATAGTTAGTCGGTCTAGTACAAGTCTTTCTCTGTCTGTCAGATCTGTCCAACTCTTGAACAAATAAATCCTCTACATACAAGCCTTCTCAAAGACTTGCCAAATCTGTCCTTCGGTTCTTCTCATAGAACCAATGCACCTCTGTCCTCAAGTTCTCTGATAGAACTATCAAACTCAGCTCACAAGTCCTTTGCTAGGACCTGTCCAAATCTGCTCACAAGTCCTCTGCTAGGACCTGTACAAATATTCTCACAAGTCCCCACCGGAACCTATCCAAAAACTGCTCACAAGTCCCCACCGAAACCTATCCAAAAACTCAGCAAGCTCACCAAGAAAAACTTTCTTAGTAGGAAATCACAAAGTGAATTGTTAGAGACCCAATGTGATTTGTCAACCTCATAGAAGCATAAAGAGAATTGTTAGAGACTCAATATGTTCTATACTCAAATCCCAATCTCAAAACTCAACTCAAATCAACTTAGCTCAATCTCAATCTCAAATCTAAAAACTCAACTCAATATCTGAAATGGATAGGATAGAATGCTTTCTTTCAAGAACATGAAACCCCAACAATTGCCAACTATGCAAAGAATCACATAACAATGATACTCATATTCTTTTCACCATCAATTAGGGCTTCAACAACAATGCTCATCAACCAAGGTTCAATCAACACCATTTAACTCAAAACACAACTTTGAAGCATTTCACAATCAACATCAGAAAAGGATACAAGTAGAACTCCTTTTCTCTCCAACATTGTTTGAACAAAAAGCATCCAACTCAAATCACCAAGCACAAAACAACTTTTCAAATCATCAACAAAGAAGTAAGCCCAACACTTTAACCAAGTAAAGAATAGCTTGATTATAACCAATTTAATGAAAGCTAATGTCAATCTCAAAACTACCCACTTAAGGTTTCACAACTTCACACAAGAAGCAATTCTAACCTTAAAACATCATGCTTTCATTTCCATAATCAACCAAAAGCACTCTCAACATTACAAGAAATATTTATCCCTTATACACTTTATTTCTCCCTTATAGTCTTATCAACAATAAATTTTATCTCTCATAAGAATGCAATAAGATAATGCAAACACCACCTTCAAAAGAATATTTTATAAAAAAAAACAAGCTTCAAACTCCTTATAACTCCTAAGCTATTTTTCTCTCTAATAAACTTCCTCCATCCGCAAAATACACTAGCAAAAATTAATTTCGAAAATACCTTGGCCAACACCAAAAATTGTGCTATGGAGAAATTGCACATGAACTCTAACACCACCCGCTACGTCCACTTCAATGAAGAAAAACCCTTTCGCGTTATTCGAATACGGAACCTCCCGTTTGGGTAGCGCGCCAACAGCCTAGTCGCTACCTGTGCACCAAAGGCATCCAGTGAGGTTTGAACCTCACTCTATTTCCCTTGTACCTTCTACACCAGGGCTAAAATAAACCACAGGCCTCCCTATCTTCTGATGCGAATGATGATGACGAAACCTTATGGTGGATACAAAAATTGAACGGCGGATATCCGAACAGTAGATCACAAAATCTCAAAGAATAACACTTTTCAAAAATGTGGATGGGATCATATTTGATCTTCATCGTGGGAGATTTATATGCATATTTCCCATAAAATATTGATGTCGGTAAGGAGTTTAACACGTCGGCGGAGGACTTGGCTAGCGCCCACAATCTTAGAACATAACGCCATCATAGTTAAGACATTTGCACCATGGGTTAGGAGAACCCAATGCAAACAATAAACTAATATTTATTTAAAAATAATTAAAAGGAACCTTAACAAGGTTTTTAATTATTTAAATAAATACTTCCTCCTGGACCCAAATGCATTAAACTAATGCATCCACCTGTAGTCTTTAAACCTGCCAACTTGGGGTTTACAAAAGACCTTTGAAACTATCATGCCGTAACCTTCATAAAAAAAAATTGTTTGACATCAAATCAAATTCCTTCAAGAGCTTCTTGACATCAATGACAACTTATACACTTGAGCAAAGGTAATGTACCCAAAGTACCCAAAATTGCCAACATGTTCATGTGAACAAACACCTTGTACCGAGTGATATAGTGGTGGAATTTGTTGATAGCATGCACAACTATGAGGAATTATTTTTTTGTTATCATGTAATTGAGCTCAGCCCCTGCTAAGTTATTACTAACATAATAAATGATGTAAAATCCCTCACCATCCTTTTGCCTAAGGACTGCTCCAATTGCATTATTGGATGTGTCACAATATATATGAAATGGGACAACCCAATTTGGGCCCCACAAAATTGGGGAAAAAATTAGCTTATTCTTCAACATCTAAAACACTTGCTTATAATCCTTCATCTAGATGAAATCTATGTCATTTGTTAGCAAGGTGTGCAATAATATGGCGATCTTACTGAAGTTGGTGATAAATTACCTATACTACCCGATAGAGCCAAGAAAACTCCTTACTTCCTTCTACATTTTTGGGCTGGGTAAGTCTTTAATGACTTCTATTTTCTTTTGATTCACTTTAATTCCCTCTGTTGAGATATGGTGTCCTAGCACTATGCCCTTACACATCATCATAAAGCACTTTTCATTGTTGAGGGATAAGTTTTTCTCTTCACATATTTGGAGCACTCGTTCCAAGTTCATCATTTCTTCCTCTAAGGTTTCATCATAAATGGTGAAGTCATCCATATATACCTCAATTACTTCCTCCATCATATCCAAAAATATGCTTAACACCGCCTTTTGGAAGGTGGTTGGTATGTTGCATAACCCAAAGGGAAGCACTCTGTAGGTAAACATTTCCCATGAGCAGGTAAACATTGTCTTATCTTGGTCCTCCTCGATCTGGATTTGGTTGTTCATTGAATCCATCCAGAAAGGAGAAGTACTTTCTCCTAGATAGTGCGTCCAATACCTGATCAACAAAGGAAAGTGGGAAGTGATCTTTCTTGATCAATTTATTCAATGATCTATAATCCACACAGATCTACCATTTCTCATTTTTCTTGGGGACCACCACAAGTGGTGGCACCCATTTGCTATCAAATATTGGGTAAATAAATACTACTAACAAGAGCTTTTGTAGCTCAACTTTAACAATTTTCTTCATGGCCAGATTCATCCTTCTCTATGGTTGTCTGATTGGGGTCACCTACTCTTCAAGGTAGATTCGATGGGTGTAGATTTCTAGGCTGATTCCCTTCATATCTAAATAATCCCAGGAAAATACTTGTTGGTTCCTGGATAGGAGTTATTTTAACTATATTAGTTGTGTGGAGGTCAACTCACTACTGACGTTCAGTATTCTACCAAGCTCAATTTCAATTTGCCTAGTGTGGTGGTCCTAAGCACTGACCAATGGTGACACAGGAACTGTGAGAGAGGATTCCCCTTTAAGGAATCTCATGATGATGTCATCTTCATAAACTTCTTCCTCCAACTCTATTAATGCCATCACTGATTGGAGCATAGTAAACAAACTATCCTCTTGATTTTTTGACGTGGGTTCTCCCAATGTATCCACGGACTATGCAAGAGGTGAGATAGTCAGTCTCTTGATGTTTTAACCATTTGAGATGGTCATAAGTCCATCGTGGTAGCTGATGTAGGTGTTAGCCATAGCTAACCATGGACTCCCTAGGATGAGTGGATAACCACCCAATCCTATTTTAGACTACAACCAAGGAAATCTGTCGGGTATTCCCATGCATCAACTATCACGATGATGTCTTCAAGCATTCCATTTGGTGCTACAATTGACCTATCGACCAATTGTAACATCATCTTGGTTGGTTTTAGGTTCGTGAGATTTAGCTTTTGCATGGTCTCCTATGGTATTATGTTGATGGCTGCAGCCAGATCAACTAAGGTGTTAGCCAGCGAATGCCCTCCTATTTTTACAGTCAGCATCGGGCTACCTAGGTCTACGTATTTGGGATGATATGCATTCCCCATCATGAAGTTAGTCAATTTTCCTTTGATATTTATGGTTTGTGTTGCTTTACATCCTATTTTCCTCAAGAACAATTTCTTTATCACTTTGGTATATATCGAGACATCTAAGATGGGTTGGAAGAGCGGGATAGTTACGATGAGATTCCTTAAGCTAGAAAGGATATCAAACTCGAGTTGTGTCAGATTCCTCTGTTATTGCAACCATTTAGGGAATGTAGCCTCTATTTTCTCAACAACTTTTTCTTCCTCCACCTCTTCTATCAAAGGGGAGTTTCCTATGTTTTCCTCCTCTTCTACCAGGGTAGGTGCTTCTACTCCTAGCTGCTTGCTTGATCTAAGTTGAATGGGATTACAACTAATATGATACATCGAATACAACTTTCCTTCTACTTGATATGTGGTTGATCTACCTTATTATTTGGGTTCATCGTTGGCTATGCGAAAGAGCGGGATAGTTACGGTGAGATTCCTTAAGCTAGAAAGGATATCAAACTCGGGTTGTGTCAAATTCCTCTATTCTTGCAACCATTTAGAGAATGAAGCCTCTATTTTCTCAACAAATTTTTCTTCCTCTACCTCTTCTATCAAAGCAAAGTTTCCTATGTTTTCCTCCTCTTCTACCAGGGTAGGTGCTTCTACTCCTAGCTGCTTTCCTGATCTAAGTTGAATGGGATTACAACTAATATGATACATCGAATACAACTCTCCTTCTACTTGATATGTTGGTTGATTTACCTTATTATTTGGGTTCACCGTTGGCTGCGTTGGTAACAACAATAGGTCTCACCGTAGGTAGGGTTGGTAAGCCTTGCTGAAGTGGAGCATGTACCATGTTTTGTGGAGCAAAGTTCCATGGAACGTGGTTCCTCCACTGCTACCCAGAATGCTGATAAGACATCCATGGTTGCTAATTGGGAAATGCAGCCCTTGGAGGTATATTCATCCAAGGTGGTGGTCCTCACCATCCCATATTGAGTGGTTGTAGCTACCTTGTGGCATATATGGTCCTCCTCCGTAGGGCAACATCATCGTGGGCATATTCCCCATAGGGGGTTGTTGCCAATTCCTTTGATTTCTCACAAAATAGGCTTCTCTTACGTAAACATCATCCTTGGTATTGGGTAGTTGTGGGCATAATCAAGTTTTGTGATTCTATTTGCAAACTGTGCATACTATGACCTTGTTCTCTAGGCATGCATTCCTAGCATGCTTTCCTCTATATTTTAGGTAGAAATAGGTCAATTTTGCATATTTCTCTTGTTTCTTCTTCTCCAAAAAGAGTGTATCCAACTGAAATTCTAGAGAGGATAGCATTTTGCTCTTTAAATATTCCAACATGTTACCTATATCTATTTTTGTGATCGATGTGATCACCTTAATTATTTTGGAGGTGGACTTACCTCTCATCCATGAGTAGTTCTAACATAATTACTGGATGCATTCCATCACGTGTTGGTAAACATCTCCTCTTGAGATCATTTTTAGCACTTCTAGTGACTCGTTGTTAAGTCCTCTTAGAAAGATGCTTTTTAGGGACTTATAACCTAGCTTCACGTGATTTGATCATTGAAGGTTGAAATTGAACCTTTCCCAGTATTCTTTTAGGGATTCGTCCTCCTTCTGTGTCATGTTGAGGACTTCTTCTCTATAATCTCATGCTCTATCAAAGTCCTGGTACTACTCTAGGAAGAGCTTTCTCATTTCTTCCCATGTGGCAATATGCTTGTTCCCCAACCTGATAAACCAGTGTAGAGCTAAATCATACAATGTTGATAGAAAGAGTTTTAGCTTTTAAGCATCTAACTTATAATCAATAGACCTGCACAACACATCAAATTTAAACAAAAATATGTCAGGGTCTTTGGTTTGGTATCCCCTGAAGGTAGGGATAGAGGCAGGGGATATATTCTTCATTTTGGTTTCCCCTACTCCTTCCTCTATCAGGAATCCAAAACCAAACAAAACTTCTTTGGTCATTTTTTAGGAAGAGTGGTATCTAATGTAGCTTCTATGGTCTTTCGGTTGCTCAAAATATTTTGTATTAGAGCCTCTAAGCTAGCTAGTGTTACGGTTTGATCCTCTATGGCTTTCCCCAGTAGGGCTTCCTCCGAGGGTATTATTTTAAACAATGGGTTCAGGATGATCTGTTCTTTCCTAGGTTGATGAGATGAGGATGCACTTTGCACAAAGTGAGGGTGCTCACTCCAGTGGACTACTGGTGATGAATCAGGGGAATCTAATTCAAACTCTAAATCTTCAGCTAACTCAGATTTTTTTGATGGACTCTATATTATAAATTGATCGTCGAGTCCTCTTTTTCTTGGTGGAATCATACAAGGTCAAATAGAAGGTCTTTAAGGGGTACTGTGGTTAGTCTACTAGTTGCACTTCCTTGGAAATGGTGCCAAAATATTGGGTGCCAAATATTTGTTAAATGTGTCATATATATGTCACACCACTCATTTAAATTGTCAAACCAGGGAGCTCATAGAATTTTGATGTGCCACGGTTGAGACTGCTCACACTACTACTTTTGAGATGATTTCGTTCAACTATCATTGGGGGTGTTTGTAAAACAATAATTGATTCATCCACACCAATGAAACTCATGCATAAATAAAGTACGTAAAAATAAACACACCACACTGAAATCATGAACACACTTATGTAACTAAAAGGCACACCACTCTAAAGAGAATAAATTTAATCTAAAAAATAAACATACTATCATGCATAATTATATCTACAAAATGGAATACTGGATTGGATTGGGCCTGAGCTCCAGAAGATCCTGCCCAATGAATCGCGAAGACAATACGTAAATGAAAAAACACTCAAGATTTTATTAACAGTGCAATGAAATATTACATGTGATAATGTTCTCTAAAATATTGCCTCTCCTACTATAGAGAATTATGTGTGTTTATACAACACACACAAGACTTCCTATTGTAGTTCTATTACAACAAGCATCCTGGTTATAGTCTAAATTGGGATAGTTTAGTTACTATAACAGGCACACAATAAATAGCTTCTCATCGTTTCCTAGCAATCAGATGATTTTTGCTTGGTTACAATTTTGCTTCATTGAGTGGTTATATGTTCATCCACTCTAAATGGGACAACTCGTTCAATCAAGATTTTCCCATAGATGATGTGGAACTATGGTCAATGGGGTCCTTCTACAGCTTTTTGGTCAACACGTATAATTTTGGCACCTACTTGAGTAAGGCACCTACTTGAGTAAGGTGCCTACTTGAGTAATGCAAGTACCTCAGTAAGGCACCTACTTGAGTAAGGCGCCTACCTCTGTAAGGCATATACTTGAATAAGGTGCCTACCTCAATAAGGCATCTACTTCAGTAAGGTGTCTACTTGAGTAAGGCACCTACCTCAGTAAGGTGCATACTTGAGTAAGGCGCCTACCTCAGTAAGGCGTCTTCATGAATAAGACACCTACTTCAGTAAGGTGCCCTCATGAATAAGGTGCCTACTTGATATGCCTTAGTTTGATGAGAAAAATCAAGCCAGGTCCATGTAGGACCTTGAACTGAGCAAAAGATGTTAAAATTAGACGAATAACTACACAAAACACACTTCACACATAGATTAGATAATAAACATGATTTTATTAAATAAATACATAATATTTCATAAAAATATACAACTCATTATATATTTTCGTGCAAAACCCATATGTACCTATATAAAAATATGAACATGTCTGGTGCTCATCAATCCACACCAACAAATGTCTCACAAGTTGATCTAACGAATTGTGAGATGCCATTCCAACACACGTCCCTCTCATTACATAAACCACAAGTCATCCAGGAGCCATCCGATTCCACATTCACTCCATCTACCTCCATATCATCACAAGTTGTGGTCCACCTTATCAATCCTAGTATTGGTGAATATGTGGTCCAAGATGTCAAAGTCACACCATTAAGCATCCAAATTTCTAGGGATTACAGTCACCCACATGACTCACCCTTATCCATAGAAGCAATGTATAATATGGGTTCTAAGTCTACCATGATTAATTTCATATATAGGGGGATTTATTCATCATCTGATCCACCTTCCCTAGATGAACCTATACAACCAATCCTTGCCAACATAGAGCACATGACCGGTTTCCTTAACGATACTTTCATCATGTTAATTGGTAAGGATACTACCTAGGATGACATGAACAAGGTATGCATATGCACAAAATCATTGAAACTCCATATTGAGAAGCACATGACCGTTCAGGTTTGGACTACCACTATCATTCTTCCACTTCCTCTCTTGAATAAGATTTTTATAATAATAATTTGAACTCATAAGAGAAGACCACTCACAATGATGACTTTGATGAAATTGATGATGAATACATTATCATGTTGATAGATTTAGATGAATCCAAGGAAGAATTAGTTCCCATCATTCTATTCACTGAACAAGATGTGCACTACCTCATAATGTTTTCCATTCACCAGTCCATATTCTGTTTGTTGCTCCCAAGGGAGTGAGCTGAGCCAACAGGTGAACCACCACCTCCACTTCATTAATCCACCTCACTAGAACATTTTGTAACATATGTTCATAATTAAAAAAACACAAAAATTCAAAAAAAATCTTCATATTGCATGTACATACCTTTTGTCATTTGCATTTACAAGTGTTGCTCGATGTTGTTCAGGTTCCCAAGGTTCCTTCATCGATCTTAGTAGATAAAACCAACCCATCCTTCACATTACCAATAATTATTCCCTTATTAAGTCAACATGAATCTTGTTGATTTACTCACCCCACTCCATAATCCATATGATTTGGAAAAATCAATTCCAATTGATATTAGCCTCATTGATATAGAATGAATTTCATCACCACCATCCTTTGTTAAATTGGTCCTATCTGAGGAATTGTTAAGATCTTCTACCACTTACATTCCTCTGCCCTCACCTTTACTTTCACCCTTGGATCCTGATATTTTTTAGGCAGACATAGATGAGACTAAGTCAAAAGAGTTTGATGATGTCATTGATGGCATTCATCTGTTTCCAATGCTCCATTAGCTTGAGGAAGGTTCTCACATGTCCATCAAAGATACCATTGATATGAACCTTAGTTCAGATGTAGACAATCCATAAATTATCAAACTTGGAAAAAGTTTATATGTTGATGAATAGGAGCAATTGATTGCTCTTCTCAAGAGAAAGAAGGGCATATTTGCATGGTACTACAAAGATATTCCTAGCCTTGACCCTACATTGGTTGTCCATTTAACCTTGCATCCTGATGCTAAGCCAATCAAACAAAAATTGATAAAGATGCATCCTACCATTGCCCTCATGGTCAAAGAAGAGCTTCAAAAGCTATTAGATGTGGGTTTCATTGTACCCATTGACTATCCTAAGTGGATTTCAAACATGGTACCTATTCACAAGCCTAATGGGGTGATATACATTTGCATTGAATTTCGAGATCTTAACAAAGTGTATCCTAAGGATGAATTTACTTTAGCAAACATTGATACTCTTGTCAACACTTGCGATGGCCATGAAATGCTTTCATTAATGGATAATTTTTTAGGATACAATTATATTTGAATTAAACCTAATGACCAATACAAAACAACATTCACTACACCCTGGGGGACTTTTTGTTACAAGGTGATGCCATTCAATCTCAAAAATGTAGGTGCTAGTTGCTACTTATCAATGTGCCATGACATAAATATTTTATGATTACATGCACAAGAATATTATATGGATGATCTCTTTACAAAATATAAAACTCAACAAGAGCACATTGGTGTCTTAAAAAAGTATTTGATCGACTTTTAGAACATAATACAAGGTTGAACCCAAAAAAGTGTGTCTTTGGTGTCACCTCAAGCAAACTACTAGGATCCATTGTCTTCAAAAGAGGTATTAAAATGGACCCAAACAAAGTCAATTCCATCATGGAGATATCTCCTCCAAAAAACTTGAAAGAGTTGCATAGTTTACGAGGAAATATCCAATCGATCAATTGCTTCATTGCACAACTCTCAAACAAATGCATGTCATTCAATCACCTGCTACAAAAGGGAGTGATATTTTCATGGACAGATGAATGCCAAAAAGCTTTTGATGACATCAAGCAATACTTGGATTCTCCACCAATCTTAACTTCTCCTCATCTGGGGGTCCCCTTCCATATTTATGTTTCAGCAATGAACTTTGCCTTAGGGACAATTCTTTCTCAAAAGAACAAAAATAAATAAGAGCAAGCAGTCTACTACATTAGTCGAACATTGGTATGCTATGAAACCAGATATGCTTACATAGAAAACCTATGCTTAGTAGTGATTTTTCCACTAAGAAACTCAAACATTACATGTTAATCCACACAACATATGTCATAGCTTGTGAAAATACTCTACGTTACATGATGTCTTGCACTTACAATAACACTCACACAACAAAATGGATAATACTCCTAACTGAATTTAATCTTGAATTCATTGGCCAGAAATCCATTAAAATTTAGATAATAGCCGATCATCTTGTGGAAGCTCCACTACCTAGTAATCAATCCTTGATTATTGAGCTCCTAGATGATTTTATTTTTTCTATCACTAAATACGAATAAGTTGTCATTTCAGAAGAAGACATCAATATCACTTTATTCTTTAATGGTTCTAAGTGAGTAAACGAACAAGGTGTGGGAGTCTTATTTTATACACCACAAGGGGTGCTTATCCTCTTATCATTAAAACTTAATTTCCCATGCACAAATAATAATGCAGAGTATGAAGCCTTAATATTAGGACTTCAAGTAGCCATAGTTATGAGCATAAAGCATATCCAGATATTTGGTGATTCTCAACTTGTTGTGTGTCAAGTAAATAAAGAATACCAATGCAAAGAAACAATATTAAAACTTTATCATAAAATAGCAATGAAATTGCTTGCCAAATTTGATTGGTATGATATTGATATCTTACCTAGTTTGACTGATAGATTTGTCGATGTGATGACCTCTCTAGAATCATTTATTCCAAAGAACTCTAGAGGAAAGGTATAACCATTGATTATCACAACGATATCCAAATCTGCAATTTTTTAAGTTGAGTCTAAATATGAGAAGGACATATGCTTCCTTCACATAGAGCCATATGAGCCTTGGTCTAGCCAAATAAAGGACTTACTCAAGTTTGGAATACTCCCATTAGATATATCACAAACTTCTAAATGCACTTTTAAGCAAAAGGTAGTTTATTTTACTCTCTTGGAGGACGTGTTGTATAGATGTGATTATGATGGAGTCCTCCATTATCTCGAGCCTGTAGAGGTCTAAAGATCAATATCATAAGCTCATTATGGTATTTGTGGTGGCCACTTTAGTGGAATGACCATCACAAAGAAAATTTTACATGGGTTATTATTGGCCCACCATGGAACGTGACTATTGCAATTATGTCAAGAAATATCAATAATGTTAGCAACACGTTAATTTAACTCATGTACCATCATAAGCATTGCAACCAATCCAAATTCTTTGGCCATTTTCACATTGGGATTTAGATTTGATTGGTAAAATCTTACCTCCTTCCTCAGGACAACACACATTCATCATCATAGGTATTGAATACTTCACTAAGTAGGTTGATGCAATTCCTTTAACCAACATGATAGCACCTATGATTATGGATTTTATACTTCAGCATATCATATATCATTTTGGCATACCCTCAAAAATTATTTTTGACAATGAAAAGTCTTTTAATAACAAGGATGTTCAAGCACTCTACGATAAGTATAATATCCAACATAGTTTCTCAACTTCTTACTACCCACAGATAAATGGACAAGCTGAGGCAACCAATAAGATCTTGATTGCTCTACTCAAGAAATTAGTCAAAGAAAATCATTGAGATTGGTACACTTATATCCCCTTGAAATTATGGTCTTATCGAACAAGCATTTGCATGCCTACTAGGGAAACACCTTTGTAATTGGTCTATGGTGTTGAAGCCATAATGCCTCTTGAGCTTGAAATCCCCTCATTGTGAATTTCATTACAAGAATTCCTAGATGATGACACTACTAGATAAGCACATCTTGACCAACTTACACTCCTTGATGAAAGAGGGATAAATACCTTGGAACATCTATGAGTATACCAAAATCGTCTTAAGCGTGTTCACAACACCAAAGTTCATCTACATGAATTTAAAATAAGAGATCTTGTCCTTAAAGAAAATCAATAAAATACCAATGCACTACCGCATCTTCATGATAAATTCATGGCTCATGGGTTAGGTCCATACATTATCACCCAAAAAGTGGATCAAGTAACATATAGACTTACCAGTCTAGAGGGAGAAGAAGATCCTGAACCACTTAATATCTTCCATTTGAGAGTGTTCTATGCTTAATGTGATTTACATATATGTATATATACATGGCTAATACACAAAAATATTACATTCATACACATTGCATTTCACACATTCACATTGCACAAACACATTCATTATCATTTCAATGCATTTCATCCACCATATTAGGGGTCATTTGTTAAGTTTAGATAATAATTGATCCAATAAATCTTGTTGCCTTAATTAGTGGCATCCCCAAGTTCACATCCATTTCATTACACCATTTCACAAATTCAATTTACCATTTGCACTATCACTTCATTACCATTAGGTATTTTTGGTCACTCAACCACTCCTAGTATTTCAAGTAAACTACAATACATATCAAGTTTTCTCTAGGACCAAGACACATTTTCACTAAGAAAATATTGAGTTCTGGGATTGACTCTAACACTCTTGAACCAACCACACTTTCACACATATTAAAGACATATTCTATCAAAGAGGGATAATACCATGATTGAATTGAACCTCAAAGAAAAAAAGTAATCTTTGCCTATCCCATAATGCACATAGTCCAACGTCAAAAATAGTGGTCTTCACCACTACTCACATTACCAAAAACAAAATAATGAGTAGTAAGGATAGGGTAAAATTATTATGTTGAGAATCTAATTTTCCAAAGCTCTAACTCTTTTTATCACACACCATAAGGATAGAACTACATTTCCATCCAGATGGTTAGGTAGTTTGAATCCCCAAAGCTTAGAGATTATATTATTGGACAATATATCTAATATCCACTAAAGCTAGAGATGATTGAATGGTAGTGGAGTATGCTCATGCATGGCAACACATCTCTATTTAAGAGACCTATGTTCACAAATAAGGACAAGCTAGCTTCCTAGTATCCGCCATGATAGGTTTCATCTCAATTTCCTCAAGATGGGTTAATGAACTCACTTGCATACACATTGGTTCTTGATTACCTTGAGTCATTACCATGCTCATGATTTGGTAACTGAATATTTCACTGCACATAATTGGTCTTAGAGAAATTAGACAAAACTTAGTTAGCTTGTTTGATATCACTAGTATGTTCGAGTATGTAAAACAATTCTAAGTCAGCAATCCATAAGCCACAATAACATCCATGTCATTATTACATGAGCCTTCCATTGCACATACCACCATTTTGGTACCTCTGATTAAGAAACAATTATAACAATGGTCAAGCAAAAATCTAAACTATAAATTATGATTAGAGCATCAATTCATTTGCATTCACACAAACATCCACACAAATTTATAATAAAAAAATTAAACACCATGTATATATATATATATATATATATAATCACATGTTAATGAACATCTAAAGGCTACATACAATGGAGCACCAGGGCTCATATACAAAAAGTACATCTAAGCACTAACTAGCACCCGTAGGCAGATCCCTGTAATCCTGAAGGAGCCCTAGACCTAGAGACACTATTTCTAGATAAACCTTGCTAAGGAAGAGGAAGATGATATGGAAGCCTAATGTGGTGTTGCATAAGCTGATCCTCCAAATCCTAGATATACCTATCATAGGATCTAAGGTGTAGTACATCATACCTCTCATGAGAGTCCCTCTATGATAGCTCTACTTGGAGCCTCTCTATATATCCTTACCTCCACCTACCACCATTCATGCATCTAGCTCTGATTGTAGTTGAGCATTCTCAACATATTGAGCTACCATCACCGCATCCTAAGCTACTATCTTTGCATCTCGCTATGCTACCATATACTAAAATTGGTCCCACTCTACCTCAATCATAGCCTACTCCTCCTAACTTTGACTAGGAGGTCTCTCTGGAACCTCCTCCATATCATCCCTACCACCATCATCACCTCCAATATTTGGATGTTGCTCTATTGCATCCATTGCCTACCTACTAGATTGATGACGTATCTAACATCAGGGAGCCTCTTCTACCGCTACCTCATCATCTCCATAAACCTCCTTAACCACCTAAATTAGTATCCATGGTAATTGTTAAGAAAACCATACATCATAATCTATTGTTATCCCTACATCATCCACATCTGGGAGATCTATCTCCTCATCATCCTCATACTGCATCCACCACTTCTCCACACATGGTAGGCTTAACTCATTCAATAGATACCTATAGAGCACTGGAGCATCCATAACTCCTTGCCTTAGCCTAAATTATCATAGCAGCCATGAGAATTATATTAGATCTATCTCACTCCCATGTCACCGAACCATCCATCTATCTTATTGAGTTCTTTACAACTACTCTTCATCACTAGGCCACCTATCCTCCCACCATGGCCTCCAACATACCTGATCAGGTATCACGCATATCCATAGATCCATGCAGTCTTAGCCACTATGACCAGGATGACTAGGCTTCACCTCCTCAGTCACCCACCATCTTAGAGCATAGGGCTGATCCCTATCCAACTCCTCACAAGGCAACCCCATGAGATGAGCTAAACTGAAGTGCTTTATGCCCAAACACTAAAGCAACACACTACAACCCAACCCTTTTCACCCTCACCTCCTCATCCCATATAACTCCATATACATCTGAGCTAGCAGATCAGACATCCATGCATACACCAAAGGTTCATCGATCATATCATACACAAACCTAATCATGTTCCATGGAAACTGACACCCAATGTTGTTAAGCACCAATATGTTGGCCAATAAATACATGATTAATATAGATAATGCCTCCAACTCCTTATCCACATACATGGAAAAATACCTTATCCCTCCATTATGGATATTTGTATCCCTCCATACAAATCCAAAATTCACCTCATCTCATACTCCTTATTGTGTCCAAGTTGGATAAGCAATCCCTCCATCGACACTCAAAATATGTGATATACATCTTCTAATATCACATTCATCTCCGTTATCAAGAGCTGGAATGTCCCCCTATCTAGATCCCATCTCTTAGCCAATGCTAATATATATCCATCATCTTCCCTCACCACCTCAATCTGTGCTACCCTCGCCAATCCCATATCCTCCAACTTATCCCAATCGACCTTCTACAAGGTCTTCCTCACCCCTGGTATAATTGGTGAGAATCAATGTTGAGCCTCCAAGATCATCAACTACAACACAACACAATTACAAATACATTAACATCACATTCATTACATAATAAAAATATTAAAAAAAAACATTGCACAAAATCCAAACAAGAGTGCAAAGGGCACTTACCTTAGTCACCTGCACCTCCATGCCTGTTGTCACATCCACTCCCTCCATCACCATTTTTGTACTCCTTCACACTCACTCACTTTCCCTCAGACGTTGCTTCTCGAATTTGTGAATGCAAGAATAAATCCAATTTGGCTTCTATAGGATTCTTATAGCCAATTTTTGTTGACTCAAATTCCCATGGGCATCTGGAGAGTGTATTCAAATGCTCCCCTACATCTGCCAAGTGGTAAATGCTCACCAACATCTATAACTTTTGTGGATACTAATCGACATCTAGCTCTAAAATGTTGCATAAAGACCAAAAAGTGCTCAAATGTATCTTACCACAAAAAAAATAACCTCAAATTTCATCCATACATCCATTTCATCATCCCATTCTATTTTATGAAGATATGGATTGATTTGGATGCATCATTTTTGTTTATGATCAAAAGTCATAAAAATATCAAATTCATGCGCAAAAGCCTCAAAATGACCCAAAATTTCACAAAATTCCCACATTCATCATCATAGTCATTCATCACACCCTTTAACCATATTTTATGATAACATGGATTGATTTGGGCAGTTAAATCTTGTTTGCAACCAAAAGTCATAAAATTACCCAAAATTGCTTCAAAATAATTCCAAATTTCACAAAATCATCCAATTCATTCATCAATGCATTTCCATATCCATTTCACATTATAAATTATCATTCCATTTTGCCAATTATATTTTTCATCACATTTCCATTTAACATTTTCCAAATCCACTCATATTTTTCAAGTGAACCTCATATCTAGTGGTTTATCCTATTCACTTGGTGATTGTAGTGATTGGCTATCCATGCAATTTGGTAGGATGGATAGATCACCATAAGGACACTTGCCCATAATCCAACATCCTCTTGTTCAAAATCCAATTACATTTGGTCCCTCATTTTTGAGTGAGACTATGCTCAGATTAATTTGCTCAAATGTTGTCATTGATGGCCTTGTTTATGGGGCTTGAAACATGAACAACTCTAATTACATCATATCTTTTACATAGATAGTCACAGAGGATGCAATATAGTAGGATTATTGGTTCTTGGTGGAAGAAATCTCATAACAAGTCACTAGATAGTAATATTCCCCTATGCCATTTTGTATTTTCATAACTTTACATTTAAATGATGCCATAAGGCACATTCTTCAACAACATAGGACCACCCCAAACTTGGGTAACCTTATTTTATTTTGATTTTCCACATCGAGATACATATTTTACATCATTCATATCATCCACACTTCCAAAATCCCCATTGCATTTGTTGGGTCAAAAATAGACTACACCACATTTACATTACACATCATTGACAAAAACCCCTTTTATGTTGGGACAAAGAATAGAATCACTCACTGCATCATCATCTGTCACTTCCATGGCATTTACATCATTCAAAACATCCAAATTTCTAAAAACCCCCTTGCATATGTTGGGTAAAAATAAGATACATTATTCACCCACATTTACACTTACAATTACTCCCACATTTATGTCAATTGGGTCGTGAGATTCTTTCTTCACTCATTCACCAATTAATGGGGTAAGCTACACCAATATTTTTTGTCTCTAGGATCTTATTGCACTCCAAGGAAAGAAAGCTTCTTCACTAAACTAGGATTCTCTTGTTTTTGAACCGCATTGTGTTTCACGCAATGTGATACAAAAAGGGGCATCTGTAGACACCAAAATTTAGCCACTTGTCATCCATCCACATCATCCAATCACAACCATCCATTATTTATTTATATTTTATATATAAATATAAATATTATATATATATAATATTTAAATATATATATATATATATATATATATATATATATATATATATATATATATATTTGAATAAATGATATGGGAAGAACACTCAAGAGGCGAACACGAGAATGCCATGATAAAAATTGTTAATTGCATTCAACAAAAATATATTTATAGGCATGTCTACCTTTACAAGGAGGTATTTAATATGCATGATCTATTTCAATATTAAATGTAATACAATACTAATCCCCATAATTCCTCCCCACTGAAGAAGCATTGGTCCCCAATGTGTACAAGTGTGGAAGAGAAAGAGGAAAAGCAAAGGAGTGTTGGGTACAACCAAAAATGCACTCCTGTACAAAAAGAGAAAGACCAATGATGAACTGGAGCAAGTCTTTAGAAAATAGAAAATAGATGTTGGCACTAAGACCCTGGTTCAATTTTAGGTGTTGATACATATTCTTCAATATCTGGAACCAGTTCAGGATCTAGTTCTTCATTATTTATATCTTTGTCAGCAGTGGCAATGCTTTCAACTTTAAGCTACTAAAAATTGACAATCATTTATGCATGGAATTATTGAAATTTTGTAGTGAAGTTGATAAGCAAAATGGTCAAACTCAACATCATACCATTAGATACAAAAATGGATGATGGTCATGAACAAAGAAAGTCATAAATGACAAATCCAAGATGAATGCTCAGATCAAGAGCTGAGGGTCAGGGGTCAGAGGAACCCAAGTTGAGAGTTTTCAAAAACAAGAGTGCTCGAAAGTGTTCATGGTAGGGAAAGAGCATTCACCCATCAAGATCCAGGGGTTGGATTTCTCATTCCTTTCTGAACCAATATGGTCTCAGGAAGAGGATACTTTCCAAAAATCCTTGCACCTTGCTCTAATACCAATGATGTGGGAAACACTCTTAATAGATGACATGAAATGGCACAAATGAAAACTGTTAATTACATTCAACAAAAACATATTTATAGGTATGTTTACCTTTACAAGGAGGTATTTAATATGCACAATCTATATCAATATTAAATGCAATACAATACTAATCACCATCAATAAATCATAACTATTCATTAACATTTTAATCTCAAACATACATCTAACTTGATCCATGTCACATATCAAATATTATAATCTTAGCCATCCATTATGTTTTAATCTTAACCGCACATTGGTATCATCGAAACCCTAGTATATGAAAGGTAAGTTATAAATTATCATTCACTTTTGTGAATGATATTTTAGCATTTTATTGAGTGATTCATTTGTTGATTCCTGAGTGTAGACATCATCCATTCCCCTTGCATCCATTGTGCCTTAAAACCCTAGTATTTTTGCTACCATCCCCACTCCTCGTTGTCATCATATTCATCATTTCTATCATTGCAACCCCTGCAAATCAGATTTAGTTCTATAGTACCCTATGTAGAAACTCCTGAATGCTCCTAAGCATTCTAGGAATGCTACAGGGCATCCTTAGCCCTTCTAGAACACTTGAGGGTATTTTCCAACCCTCGGACTACCGTCCATAAACCCTAAAATGCTTGCAGGCCTTCAGGTGACTCCAAATCATAGAAATAGAAGCGTGGACCAGATATATTTGATATTATTTGATAAGGTAGATAGATTTATTATTTCACATCTTATATTTTTTGTCTTCATCTTGTATTTCATCATTCACAATATTTTCTTGTTTTATAGAGGACCTCACATAGTGGAGCTCTCACATATGGTATTAAATTATCTAGTGTTGTTGATTTGATTGCAGATTATAAGAAACATATTATTGAAGATTATTGTAGCTAGGGTGGTCCCATAGGGATACTCAGGCCCACCCACAACTTGTTTGGAGTGAAAGACGATGCATAATACAACATATATTTAAACCCCTCGATTGTAAATATTGTATCAATACACATTGTATTTTTAACATTGGAGATGAAGGCTCCCACCATAATAATACCAATCTTATCTTCTTCATTATGCAATACAATTTGTGTTGGTTCTTTTATTGTTATCTTGGTGTTGTTGAATTTTTCTTTACATTATGATGCTTGCCTACAGGTAAAGCAAAAGTTCTTTAGACATTTATTTAAAGTAAGATCCATTTAAAAGTCATATATGATATTTTTATATAGGTAAGCTAGAAATACCTTATCATGGAATTATCTAAATTACCCTTAGGAATATCCTATTGGATCATAGAAATACCTTATAGCATTATTTAAAGTCCCCTAGGCACATATTTTATCTATATCATAACTTGTATCATATCAATGTCTCATGGCATCATCTAAAGTCCCCACTAGTCACATTTTTATCTTTCTTTTTTGGTAATTAGAGTATTTGTATTATGTGGATTTTGAATGGATCCCAAAACCAAATACATCAAATTTTTAGCAGCATGCACTAGCAATAAAAACCATAGAAGCCATCAGGGAAACCGCATAGGGAATCTATAGACTGGAATTTCAAGACTTATAAAACTTGGACTGCACCATCATAGAGAAATAATACCAGCCTTAGTTGGGAAAACTACTAATACTACGCAAGGGAAAATATTCCTAGACGTACAACAGAAACTAAAAATATTAATACCCATCCAAGGAAAACCATAAATATATATTAAAACAATCCCACACATGGGATGAATTACGTCCAAACACTCACCAAGAGATAACATCCCAAAAAAATAAACACACCCTGTAGGCCCTTCCATCATGTATCAGTTATGTCCTCCTTCACTGATTTGCTCTCTGTAGTGTTCTTGATTAGATGCTTCAGATTCCCACTAATTATCTCCAAATTGTTGATGATTCTATTGATTATAGTAGTAGCAATTTTACTATGGATATTCGATCCATGATACCGCTATTGTCATTAGAAATATGCTCTGAGGAATTTTTGCTTGTTTCCTTCTTTGATTTTTTGATACGGGATGATCTGTGGTTCTGGGTGGTACTCTCCTCTAATTTAATCTTACTTTTGGAGGGTAGGGAATTAGGGATAGCATTTGGTGAAGCCTTGATTTTGGTAGGGGTTTGAAACTCAGGGGACACTTTAGACTCCACGGGGTCCTCAAGGAGGGAGTGGGAAGGGCTTAAAGCATAAGGAGACTGAGGTGGATTGGACTGATGGGGGAACGATGATGGGTGGAGGTTTGGCTAAGGCATGATAGTAAAGTATAGTAAAAAAGCCTTTATGGGTGGGGGTGTTCAAGGATTTCCTCTTATAGGCATTATGAATGGATAACCTTATCAAGCGATAGAGAAAATCAAGAATTTTGATGGGTTTGAAACCTATCAAATGGTTTACCAGAGCAAGGTGAAAAATAAGAAGAGGCTTGGACGGGTCATCTATAGTAACATACTATAAAATAGGGACTAACGTAGAGGACCAAAGATCAAAACAATGGGTATTGATGCATTGGTTGAAGCTTATTTGGGAAGGATCTTTATAATTAGCAATCAAAGTGGTGAAATCACACTTAATTAGAAATTATACACCTCATTTATGTGTATCTACATGCTTGTGTTAATCCTAAATGACTCCTCTTGAATAAACCCATGCATGAATTTCTCAACAAAATTGACAAAGGAGAATATTTGGTTTTGAGTGGGATCAGTTGTGGAATGTGAGCCTTCTTGATACCCACCATCATTGGAAATAGTGAATGTACCAATGGAGTATTTGGACTTAATTTATGGATGATAAGGATGATTTTTTTGCACGACCTAAGAATGAATATTTCCAAGACCAAACCAAAGTCATCTTGAAAATATATAGCTTTGAAAAAACACCCTGAGGAAGCATCAGAATAAGCAACTGGGTAGAGGGATTGATGGTAGTGGAAAGCTAACCACCATATTAATGAAGGAAAGTGAGTGGGCGTGTTATAAGGGGTGGATAAGAGGGCCAATGAGAAGGAGAGAGGGGTAATTATATGATCTCATGATTTGACCAATCCTTTTTAGCTTCATCAATGAAATCTTGAGGAATATTCCTATACCAAACAATCAGAGAGCTTTTTCAAACTCCTCTGTTGGCAAGCATGTCAGTTGACTTGTTAGCTTCATGATACATGTGTCGATAGGTTACACTAAGTTAACTTTCGATAAAAATTTTGACCTATTGGATGACATTCTTGATGCTCCATGAAGGGGTTTTGTAGTTATTTATGTAGTTTATTACATTGAGGGAATCCCATTCAATTTTAAATTTCCTTGTATAATTTTGGATGATGCTTAACCCTTTACAAAGCACATGAGCTTAAGAAACATGGTTTGATTGGATCCCTAAGTTTTTGGCAAAGACAACTAGAATTTTGCCCCTATGATTTCTAACTATACCTCTAGCACCTGCCATTCCTCAATTTCCTTTGGAAGCACCATCGTAGTTAAGCTTAAGCCATCCTTATGGAGGAGGTTTCCAAGAAACAGACTTTCTAGGATGGGGTTGAACTGACTCCCATAGGAATGTTGAACATGATGAAAATATTGAGCTCTATTCCTAGAGTAGGGGGTTTGGGGTAGGGTAAAAGTTAGTATTTCTCTATGGTAAAGTTGATGGCTTTATTGGCAATGGTTAAAGTGTCCTTGGGGAAATTAGAGAAAACTCTATTATTCCTTTTGAGCCAAACCTTCCATAAGAAATTATGAAGGTAGATTTTACATAAGGCATGTAGGCAAGAATTTTGAAAGGGTTGGACCACTGAATGAAAAACTTGATTAGGGAATTGGGTTGGATCCACTTTATGTGGAAGGTAGACAAAACGTGGCTCAAAATAAAATTGGACAACTCACACTCAGTGAAAAAATGGTTGATAGATTTCCAAGATTTTGTGCATAAGTGACATTTTTTAGGAACCATCATCCCTATTTTTATGAGATTATCAGTGGACAAGATTTTATTTTAGATAACGAGCCAGGATAAAATTTCTCCTTTGAGAATGAGATGTTTAATCCAGATCATATTGAACAGAGTAGACATTTTTCGGGGATTGAGAAGGATTTCATGAGTAGTTTTGATAGAAAACATCCCATTGTTAGTTTCTTTCCAAATAGGATGATTGTCTATTCTATCTGTCGGTATTACTATTGCATTCAGCATGTTGGACATAATTTTCATAGTGTTGGTTGTTTTTCCATCAGTTGTAATGATGTTGATTTCTTTCCATTTTTTAGAGCCATTTTGATTGGATAAAATCTACCACCTTGCTACCTATAGATACATCTAGAAGGGGTTTCAAAAATGATATTTCATTGTCTTCAATTAGAGGTTGGTCTTTGATCCATCTATATATCCAAAAGTTTATAGAAATTCCTGATCCTAGCTACCATCTTAATCCCTTTTGAATGAGATCCCTGGTTTGGATTATCAATTTCCAGAAGGTTGATCCTTCCTTGAGGATGTGTTCATCCATTATATATTTACCTTGAAGATACTTCCTTTTGATGACTAACTGATGCAGGAGCATCCGGCAATAGTGGAGCAACCTTGCATCCTCTAAATTTTCTAAGATTTCAAAGTGCTTCATATTTTAATTTGTTCTAGCTCTTTCCCAAGGGGGGAAGATTTGTAAAGAAATGGGAGATTTTAAGTTTCGTAAAGAAGTAGGGGAGTCTCGGAGAAGTTTGCAAAGTTTTTGCTGAAGTTGGGGTGAGGTCACGAAATCACGACCTCATTGGCTTCGACTATGGCAGGGGTCGGTTTCATCGTGATATCACGACGTCGCGATATCACAACATTACTTAGCAACTGGAGTGGGGGAGAGTTTTCGTCGCGATATCGTGACGTCGCGATATCGTGACGTCAGTTGAGCAGCAGTGCACAAGGGTGCTTCCATCGTGATATCGCGACATCGCGGTATCGCGACGTTGTTTTAGAGACGATGGCGGCAAGGCAAATGCAGGTGAAAGGCAATGTTGGGTGGGGTCATGAAATCGTGACATGTCACAATTTTACGACATGTCACAGTTTCGTGACCTCGACAGTAGCGACAAGAGCAAGAGTGTGTTTTGTCATGATATCGCGATGTCGCAATATCGCGACGTCGTGATATCGTGACACCATTCAAAGTTGGAGGCTTGGCGACAGTTGGGTCGCGATATTGTGACATGTTGTGATATCGTGGCCGAGAAGAAGAAGTCCAAAAAGAGAAGGAGCGGACGACCGAGCAAGGCCAGATTTGACATGTGGGCAGCCACGTGTATCACAGAAATTATGAAGGACACGTGTAACAACTATGTTACAACAAGGAGAAAGCACGGCCAGATGGCCGCATAGAAGAAAACAAAGATGAGGGTCAAGGAGGTGTTAAGGAAGGTGTCAGCCACGTATATTTTTTTTATTGTATTGTTTCTGGCAACACAACATTTGCAGGAGACAACAGTGCGAAGGACAGTCAGAGCAAAGCGGTCGATGCAGGGAGGCCATTAATGCAAGCTCAGGGGTAGATCGGGCAGATGGCCATTTATGACAGAATTTTGAAAACCCGGAGGGGGGGAAATTTTGAATTTGAATTTTGTTAGGTGGAGGCATTGATTGCCTAGAGGAACGGGGCCTCGATAAAAAAAACCCAAAAAATTTGTAATGGAGGGGATGGTGGACCGGAGAACAGGGGAAGCAGTGACAGTGGAAGAACCGAGCCGAACTCGGTCAATGTATGCCTGCGGGCTATTTTATTTTGGTGATGCATGTAAATATTTTCTGCAAATTTTAATGAAAAAGTTGAATTTGTAAGGTGTTGGTTTCCCGGTCCCCGTCAGTGGTATCAGAGCCAGTGGTTCCTGAGCGTACAGCAGACCGCCGAAGGAGAGGCAGTTGTACCAGGACTTATGGGTGGGCTTGAGATCGGGTGAGCAGGATGCCTCCAAGGAGAAACCCCGTGGGTGGCAGAGGCATGGCAGCGAAAGATTTTCGGGCTTTGCAGCGGCAAGTTCAGGCCCTGCAAGAAGAACTGCGCAGAGGACATGAGCCGAGAAGAGATGCAGACAGTGAAGATGAAGTTGATGAAGAGGAGAATCAGTTTGAAGAAGAGGAAGAAGATGTAGATTCGGCACAAGCCAGACTATACAAGGCCATATCTCAGATCGGGAAGAGGCCGAAGTTGGAAGTTTCTACGTATTTCAAGAACTTGAATCCGGAGGAATTAATAGATTAGATAAATGATTTAGAAGAGTATTTTGAATATGAGGAGGTTGAAGACCCTAACTGGGTCAGATTTGCTAAGACCAAGTTAAATGGCCATGCCAGCATTTGGTGGAGGGGAATACAGTTGGAGAGGAACCAAAGAGGAAAAGAGCGGATAACAAGATGGGACAGAATGGTGGAGAAATTGAAAAGGTAGTTTATCCCCGTAGATTATGAACTGGACCTACTACGGAAAATGCAGAGTTTGAGGCAGATGAACAAAACTGTCCAAGAATATACGGAGGAATTCTATAAAATCTCCATCAGAACCGGGCATTTAGAAGCAAGTAAGGAAAAAGTGGCCCGTTATATTAATGGGTTGAGACCCAGTGTTCAGGAGGAGTTGAGCTTGGTTCGGGTAAGCACCATTGAAGATGCTTACCAGTTTTCTCTAAAGGTTGAAGAGAAGTTGAACAGAAGGTTTGAGAGCAAGCAAAGAGTAAAAGGACCGGGAGGAAAGAACGGTGGAAAGAAAGAAGGAAAGGAAGAGAAGAAAGGAGAGGAGACTAGCAGCAGCCGAGGTCAGAAAGAAGAGGATGAAGAACCCAAACCGCAAGTTCAGAATGATGGCTACCCGAGAGGAAGAGGTAGATCTGGACGCGGGTATGGAAGGGGAGTGTTTCAAGGAACATGTTTCCACTACGAAGAAGAGGGGCATCGGGCATATGAGTGTCCCCAGCACCCAGAGAAAGTGAACAAGAAACAAGTGGGTCCTGCCAGAGCAGTTGTGGCAGTTGAAGATGCTGACTCAGAACATTCTGAAGAAGCTGAAAAAGGAGAAGCAATGATTGTGAGGAGGACCATGTTGATTGAGGAAGACAAGTCAGAGCAGAGGAGAAGCCTGTTTCGCACACGATGCAAAAGTGCAGGCAAAGTCTGTAATGTTATTATAGACAATGGGAGTACAGACAACTTAGTATCCGAGGAGATGGTTACTAAGTTGCAGCTAGATAGAAGGAGGCACCCGCATCCATATCGGATTGCATGGTTGTGGAAGGACCACAGAGCTTGGGTCCGTGAATAGTGTTTAGTCACATTCCAGATTGGGAGATGCCAGGATGAAGTCCTGTGTGATGTTTTCCCCATGGATGCTTGCCATTTGCTGTTAGAAAGGCCATGGTAGTTTGATCGAAGTGCAGTGCATGATGGTCGTGCAAATACGTACTCTTTGATGAAGGATGGAGTGCGGCACAAGTTGAAGCCATTGCAGACCGTAAATGAGAAAGTGTGCAGTAATGCCAGAATTTGTCTGGTAGAAGGCAGAAAAATATTTTGCCAGGAGACGAAATTTGAGCAGGTTGCAAAGGACGATGAATGTTCGAAGATATTACAAGGGACGTAGGCCGAACGACTTAGAAGTGAAGATCACTTCTCCTTTTTACCCAGGTTGTCTGATGTAGGAGCATCCGGCAACAATGAAGCAACCTTGCATCCTCTAAATTTTCTAAGATTTCGAAGTGCTTCGTATTTTAATTTGTTCCAGCTCTTTCCCAAGGGGGGAAGATTTGTAAAGAAATGGGAGATTTTAAGTTTCGTAAAGAAGTGGGGGAGTCTCGGAGAAGTTTGCAAAGTTTTGGCTGAAGTTGGGGTGAGGTCGCGAAATCGCGACCTCATTGGCTTCGACTATGGCAGGGGTCGGTTTCGTCGTGATATCGCGATTTCGTGATATCATGACATTACTTAGCAGCTAGAGTGGGGGAGAGTTTTCGTCATGATATCGTGACGTCGCGATATCGCGATGTCAGTTGAGAAACAGTGCACAAGGGTGCTTTCGTCGCGATATCGCGACGTTGTTTTAGAGACGATGGCGGCAAGGCAAATGCAGGTGAAAGGCAAGGTTGGGTGGGGTCACAAAATCATGACATGTCATGATTTTGTGACATGTCACGATTTTGTGACCTCGACAGTAGCAACAAGAGCAAGAGCATGTTTTGTCGCGATATTGCGACGTCGTGATATCGCGACGCCATTCAAAGTTGGAGGCTTGGCGACAGTTGGGTCGCGATATCGCGGCCGAGAAGAAGAAGGCCAGAAAGAGAAGGAGCGGACGGCCGGACAAGGCCAGATTTGACACGTGGGCAGCCACGTGTATCACAAAAATTGTGAAGGACACGTGTAACAGCTGTGTTACAACAAGGAGAAAGCACGACCAGATGGCCGCATAGAAGAAAACAAAGATGAGGGTCAAGGAGGTGTTAAGGAAGGTGTCGGCCACATATATTTTTTATTGTATTGTTTCTGGCAACACAACATTTGTAGGAAACAACAGTGCGAAGGACAGTCAGAGCAAAGCGGCCGATGCAGGGAGGCCATTAATGCAAGCTCAGGGGTAGATCGGGCAAATGGCCATTTATGACGGAATTTTGAAAACCCGGAGGGGGGAAATTTTGAATTTGAATTTTGTTAGGTGGAGGCATTGATTGCCTAGAGGAATGGGGCCTCGACAAAAAAAACCCGAAAAATTTGTAATGGAGGGGATGGTGGACCGGAGAAGAGGGGAAGGAGTGATAGTGGAAGAACCAAGCCGAACTCGGTCAATGTATGTCTGCGGGCTGTTTTATTTTGGTGATGCATGTAAAGATTTTCTGCAAATTTTAATGAAAAATTTGAATTTGTAAGGTGTTGGTTTCCCGATCCCCGTCACTAACACCCATTTTAAATTTGATTTTGTGAATATTTTCCAAGCTTGCTTTGCCAACAAAGTAGTGTTCATGTTGCTAATTCTTCTAAGGCCCAACCCTCTCTGCCTTTTAGGAAGGTATACCTTTTCCCATCCAACCAGGTGAAACTTTTTCTTGTCTTTTGAACCTACCCAAAGGAATATTTTTTGAATTTGCTCTATTCTTGAGTAGACTAAAATAGGAGCTTTAAAAATAGATGGGAAGTAGACTAGTATACTTTGAATGCAAGCTGATGTGAGGGTGGCTTTGGCAACTTGAGAAAGAAAAGCCCCTTTACAACCTGCCAAATTTTTGTTGATAATATTAATCACGTTACTCCACATGGATTCTTTGGGATGGTTGGATAAGAGAGGAAGACCCAAGTAATGAGTAGGAAACTCGCCAATGCTACACTAGAGAATTCGAGTAATTTTAACTTGTTTGGGTAGGGATTGTTGATGAAGAAGCTTTTGCTTTTGGTATAATTTATTTCTTGCCCTCCAGCATTTTCATATAATTCTAGGATGTGCTTGATCATTTTGACCTCCAAAATTGAAGTATGAGTGGCAAGGATGGTGTCGTCCAAAAATTATTGATGGGATAGGGGATTTAGATTTGATGCAGCTTTGATTCATGAAATGGTTCCATTTGAAACAAAATTCTTAAGGGTTCTTCCCAAATAGTCAGTGAGCATAATGAAAAGTATGGGGGATAGGGGGTCACCTTGCTTAATGCCTCTGACACTTAGGAAGTATCCTGTAGTGGATCCATTTACCAATACTTAGAACTAATGGTTTGAAATACATCCTTTGATTAAGTCAATCTAGTCCCTGTGGAACCCAAATATTTGGAGGACAGTGAGGAAGAAATACCTGTTGACTCTATCAAAAGTTTTTCTAATATCTAGTTTAAGAAAGAGAGCAACCTTCTTATTTTGGGAAGCTGAGTGAAGGACCTCATGCAAGGAAATGATGCCATATTGATAGATCTTCATTTGATTGAACTACCCTGGCATGGGTCTATAATATGGGGGAGGATCTCTTTAAGCCTTGTTTTCCTTGCTTTGGCTAAATTTTTTTAGATTACATTGCATAAGTTGATGGATCTACAATCATTCATTGATTTTCAATCAGACCCTTTTGGAATTAAGACAATGAAAGTGGAATTAGTGCCTCTTGGGATTGATTTGGATTTCCACATGTGTTTGATGGCTTTGCAAATATCTTCCCCAATGAAGTCCCAAAAGGTTTGAAATACACGACGGGAAAACCCATTAGGACCTAGGGATTTTTTTGGTGCCATAGTGAATAGGGCTTGCTTTATCTCATTGTTGGTAAGGTCCTTGATAAGAATGGCATTCATTACAAGAGTGACTTAAGAACACAAGCTTATACTGAGATGGGGGTGAACAGTATAAGACCAATTTTTATTTTTTCTTTCAATTCAATATTATGCAATGTATAGATAGCAGTATCAATAGCAGTAATCAAAGAAATGCACAAAACACCATACACAATAGAGACACCACAATTTATGTGGTTCACCCAATGTGGGCTACTCCATAGGGAAAATATTTTACTAAAATTTTCTCAATCAATGTCTTTGGGATTCCTTCCCAATTACAATGTTTATGGACCTCTGTCCAAAGGAGATGTTGATCCCCTAATCTCAAGTTTGTGGATCTCTTCCACATGAGAACTCTTTCCCCTTTTGCTCTGTCTAGTGATCTTTTAGAAGACTATGTCTCTCTACTGCACTAACTGGTGGATCTCTCTCCACTTGAAGACTCCTCACTTAGATCTATCTTCAATTTTCCTGGTTTTTGGATCTCTATCCATTTAGACTCTATCCTCTGTACTCTGTCACCTCCAAAGCTCTGTCAGTAGGTTAAATCATAACCTACTCAAATATTCTCAATAGGCTCACTCAAAACCTGCTCAAATATGCTCAATAGGCTCACTCAGAACCTGCTCAAATTTGTTCAATAGTATCACATAGAACCTGCTAAAATTTGCTCAATAGGCTCACACAGAACCTGCTCAAATTTACTTAATAAGTCCTCTCTAGGACTTTCTCAAATCTTCTCAATAAGTCCTCTCTAAGACTTGCTCAAATCTACTCAATAAGTCCTCTCTAGGACTTGCTCAAGTTTGCATAGCAAGCTTTCACAAAATCTTAAACAAAATCAGTCCACAAGCCTTCTCAAAGACTTGTCTCAAATCTGCTTAACAAGCTCACACAGAACTTGTCCAATATAATAGAATCACAAAGAGAATTGTTAGAGACTCAATGTGTTATATAATTAATTCTCAATAAATATCTCAAATCAATCTCATAGAAGCATAAAGAGAATTGTTAGAGACTCAATATGTTCTATACTTAAATCCCAATCTCAACTCAAATCAATCTCATAGAAGCATAAAGAGAATTGTTAGAGACTCAATATGTTCTATACTCAAATCAATCTCATAGAAGCATAAAGATAATTGTTAGAGACTCTATATGTTCTATTCTCAAATCTCAATCTCAACTCAATTCAAAATATAGAATGGTTTGTTTCATGGAACTTGATCAACCACATGCATCCACTTGACTAGGCTCAAAACTCAACTAAACCAATCACCTTAAGGAACAACCTTTTTTCACAAACCCTAGTCCAAGCATGTATCAACCAACTCAAAATGTTTTCAACAATGCTCAATAACAAATCTCACATAACAATGATACTCATGTTCTTTTCTATCTCAAGTTCAAGTTTTCTACATAACCAATTGGATTCAACAACAATGCTTATAAAATATTCTTCACATAACAATGATACTCATGTTCTTCTCAAACCCTAACTAAGGTTTTTACATAGCTAATGGCTTCAAAAAAAATGCTTATAAAACTAGATTTAATAACAACTCTCAAACTATAAAACCTTGAAGCATTAACCCAAAAACTCTCAAAAGGAAACCACAATCAATCCTTTTTACTCCAATGATATTTTTAGAAATCAGCCACCCAAATAAAGTCAATGGAGAATATTGCTCATACCTTTTTGATGCCTTATTAGTTGTCCACTAAATCTGCCACACTCAACACATTTTCTTTTTCAACTCTCAACAAGGGTTAGAGATCTTGAGTAATAACACAACAATAATATCCAAATAACACCTTATTAATCCTACTTTATTTTTATTTTTTTTGGTAATTATTTTAATATATTAACAATGGGTTTTTATAGAGGATCCCAAAACCTTATGTACAAAATTAGCCATACTTCTAATGATGTATCATGCCTCCTGGCTAGAAATATAAGTCGAATTGCAAGAAAAGAAGACCCTAGACTAATTGCCATGAGGCTACAAAAAGGGCATTTAAGCCTGATTAACCATATAACAAAACTGAAAAAAACCAAGAAAACAACAAGAAAAATCCGAAGAAACTAGAACATGGAGATCGAAAGCACAACAGCCAAACACCAGAAACAACTAATCCTGGTCCTCCTGATCCTTCGAATTCTGACGCTTCTGGTCCTGCTTCAAAATTTTAATCATGGAATTGACACCTCATGAAGGGATATCTGCTCTGGCAATTCTTTCCACCTCTGATGGGAAGCGAGACCGCCACACGACCGAACACGTAGTCGCGAGCCCTTTGTTGGCCATGTGGTCAGCCACGTGATTGCCTTCTCTAAGGATATGACTTGCTTTCCACCTGCCACGTTGTGAAAGTAGTGACCTTACCTCAAGAACGATGTTGAAGGCCCTCTAGGATGGGTCTTTGGTGCCTAGGAGGTAATTCACAATGTTGAGAGAATCTCCTTCAATAATTAGAGGTCGAGGATCCTCAGAGAGGATCTGGATTCCTTTCAGAGTGCCTCGGGATTTGGCATAGTGATTCGTCTGAGAGCCCAACTCTTCATAGTAGGCCACCACAAGATTCCCATCATGATATCTAACAACACCCCCTGAACTAGCAGGCCCAGGATTACCCTTTGCCACTCCATAAAAATTTAATTTAATCCATCCCACGGGGGGTTTGGTCCATCTAACACTTCTTCGGCAAGGACCTGTAATAGCTTCCAAAAATGGGCAGAGATTCATCCTTTTGAAAATCTCTTCTTCATTCGAAAGATGGGGGCGGGGACTGGGAACAACATTAGAGTTCTCAATGGCATAGGATAAGGCCCTTTGAGTGACACAAGGAGGCAATTTTGGGGCTCTGCCAAAGACTCTGGCATTCCTCTCTAACAAAATTTTCCAAATGGAATGGTGGAATGAGGCCTCAAGGAGGAAGTGGAGTTTAGGATTCTTGAAAGGATTAGGCCATTGATGGAAAGCATCTCTGAGGGATCAAGGAGAGCACCAGAGGATTTGGAAGGATGATAGGACAATGCTAAGGACCGAGTGGGAAAAGGGGCAGTGCAGGAATAAATGGTCCCTCGTCTCGCACTCTGCTAAACACATGTAACACCTATTGGGGAAGGCAAAACCCCTCTTGTGAAGGTTTTCAATGGTTAAGGCTTTGTTGTGAAAAGCAATCCACGCAAAGAAGTTCACTTTAGGGATGACCCCTTTCCTCCAGACAACTTTCCACCAATAATCCAAGGCAGTCTCGTTGGTAAGAAACTCATAGGCTGATCTAATAGAGAAAAGACCATCATTCGTACCACTCTAGATTATTCTTTTAGTCCTCCTAATAGATGGAATTAAAACCTATTGGAGGATGTTTTCCAGAAATGCAACCTCATTATTAAACCTTTCCACAACTGGAAGTTTCCATCGAGGAAGACGGGAGCTCCGATCTATGAAATCCACCACCCTGAGTTGGAAGTTTGGGTCAGTTTGTTATCTCAGCCTAGCAAGGTCTGCCCTTAAGCCAAGGGCTTCTTCAGTCGCCCACCTGTCCTTCCAAAAGAGGATGAGGTTGCCATAACCCAAAATCCATCGAGCTCCCAAGCTAATCAAATGATGGGTTTGGAGCACAGATTTCCAAAAATTTGATGCTTCAGGAGGGATCTCAGCGTCAAAAAAAGAGTTTGAGCCAAGATACTTCCTTTTGACCACCTTAACCCACTCCACCGGGTCACTAGTTAGGATCCTCCAAGCATGCTTCGCGATCAGAGCTGAGTTCATAAGTCTTGATCTCCTCATCCCCAAGTCGCCTTGGTCTTTCTGTGAACAAACCTTGTCCTAGGCAACAAGAGGAATTCTAGATTTTTCTTCATTGCCAAACCACAAAAAGGTCCTCTGGATCTTCTCGATCTTGGAGTGAAAAAAAACTAGAAGCATGAACACTGACATAAAATAGGTTGGGATCCCCTGAAGACAAGCTTTGGTAAGGGTGGCTTTATCGGCTTGCGACAGGAGTTTGCCCTTCCAAGTGGCAAGTTTCTTGTGAAGGCGTTCTAGGATCATGTTCCACATACCTCCACTAGCACGGCCATTGCAAGACAGGGACAACCCCAGATAAGACGTAGGTAGGGAGTCAATGGTGCATTCTAAAATTTTGGCAATCCGAAGTTGCCTACGCAGGGGAGTGTTAATAAAATAAATTTTGCTCTTGATGTAATTAACCTTTTTCCCGATAGCTTGCTCATAACGGGAAAGGATCCACTTGAGGGATTTGACCTAGGCAATAGATGCCCCAGTGGAGATGAGGGTGTCATCCACAAATTGCTGATGAGTGACAGGTTCAACTCTAGAAATCGACAGAATGCCAAAAATCTTGTTCTGACGAAGAGCCTCTTTCAAATACTAGCTCATAACCTCTGCCAAAAGGATGAAGAGGATGAGAGACAAAGGGTCGCCTTGTCTAAGGCCTCTGGCACTTTGGAAATACTCAGCTAGGGACCCGTTGATCAGGATAGAAAAAAAGGGAGTGGATATACAACTGCAGACAAGGTCAATCCAATGGGGATGAAAGACGAACTTGAGGAGGACAACACATAAGAACCTTCTATCAACCCGATCGAAGGCTTTGTTCATGTCTAGATTAAGAAAAAGAGTAGCATTCTTGGAGCGGTAAGCAGAGTGAAGAGTTTAATGGACAGCAATGACACCATCAAGAATATTTTTGCCTTTAATAGTGCTTCCTTGACAAGGATCAACCAGGAGAGGGAGAACGGGTTTCAGTCTATTGGCTATAGACTTGGTGAGGATCTTGTAAAAAATATTGCACAGGATGATGGGCCGGTAGTCAGAGAAACTCTTGTAGGCTGGAGACTTAGGAATGAGAGCAAGAAATGTGGAATTGAGTTTCGGGTGAATAGATCTAGAAGCTTGTATGTCCCAAATAGCTTCGCACACATACGAACCCACAACATCCCACATGACTTGAAAAAAATGGGGGGGAAAACCATTGGGGCCAGGGGCCTTGTCTAGTTGCATGGAGAACAAAGCTTCTTTAATATCAGACGAGGAAAAATGTTCCAGAAGCTTGATGCTTACCTCATGGGGGACTTTAGTCAAAAAGTTGGCAAGCAATGATTTCTGGACCTGAATGTTGCAGTCGAGAGGAGTGCCAAGCAGGTCCTAAAAAAAATCAACCGCTTCGCTCCTGATTTCCTCTATTTCCCTGGTTACATGCCCATCCTTGCAAGACACTTCTATGATCTTGTTGGCCCCTCTGTGCCTCATGGTATATGCATGGAAAAACCTCGTGTGGGAGTCTCCATTCTTCAACCAAAGGTCTCTAGATTTCTGACGCCAGAAGGTTTCCTCCCTTACAAGAGTAGAATGGTAATCCACCAAAAGACTTCGTTCTTCCTCCCTGAGACCCTCGGTGTAACCTTCGAGCTCCATCCTCTCCTCCAAAAATTTTAGGTTGTCCGAGATGGACTTTTTGGCCTAAAAAATGTTGCCAAAAACCTCTTTATTCCATATTTTCAGCCTCTCTTTGACCATTTTGAGTTTTAAAGCCACTCTCTTAGGGGTGTTTCCTCCCACCTCCTGTTGCCACCATGTTGAAACCAATCCTTTGAATTATTTGTGAGAAATCCACATGGATTCAAATCTGAAGGGGGTCTTAAAAATGGGCCCACCGTTCACCTCCAAAAAAGTAGGGTTGTGGTCAGACCCAATCCTTGGTAGGGTCGAGAGAGTTGCACCGCCAAGGATGGGAATAGCTTCTTGGGAAATGAAAAATCTGTCGAGCTTGAATTGAATCAGGTTGCTCCCAATACTTCTGTTGCTCCACATGAAGGATGCTCCTTTGAGTTCGATGTCAAGCAGGTTGTTAGTAGAGACAAAATCTCTAAAGTCCTCCAAGCTGCAGCTTGAATGGTCAGACCCTCCTTTTTTCTTCAATGGGTGAAGGGGACAGTTGAAGTCTCCCCCTAAGACCCAAGGAAAATTACTAAAATTCTCCCTCATCTGGGAAATAGCCTTCCACATTTTTGCTCTCTTCGTGGTAGAATTTGAAGCATAAACATTGGACAGAATCCAAGAAAAATTGGTAGTTTTGGAATGGAACAGTACATTGATAATCCTATTGGAAATTGATAGCAAGTTGCCCTCAACACTCACTGGGTCCCACAGAACCATGAGCCCTCCCATTGTTCCCACTGTAGGGCTGTACAAAAATTTTTCCTTGGCCCAAATGGCCTTAGCAACTCTATCAGAGGAGATAGCAACGGTCTTGGTCTCTTGCAAAATTAGGATGGAAGGGTTAGTCCTCTTTCAGAGATCAACCACTAACCTTCGTTTTGCTGTTCCATTTAGTCCTCTCACATTCCATGAGAAAACTTTCATCTGGATAGTTTGATGTTCTTCTTGCCTCCCCTCCCTTGTTGGGGGGGAGGTTTTGGTACATGTGCTTCGTCCGTCTGAGTATCAAAATCATCCAAAACCAGTAGACGTTGGGTTCCATTAGCAACATCTATCGCTGTCTCTTTGTCTCGCTTGTCTTTGTTAGGACGACCCTGCTTCCTCTCACTACCAAAATCTACACTTTGTTTTTGGCTTCTCATATTTTGAGGGCTAATGTGACCAAACTGTTCAACCCTCCTACCTAGGAGGTAGTCTTCTAGCAATGTTTGTGAATTGAAATTGGGGTGGCCCTGGTCCTGAAGCTTGGGTGAATCAGATTGAGTGATATTTTGGGAGGGAGTCCAATCCTTCTCCTCCTATGAATGGATTTCCAGACGGGAGTCTGCTCCTATCTAGGTTTTTTCTCCAAACTACACAGGGTCCGTTTGGTGGGTGAAATTCTCAATAGGTTGGGAGAAATCGCCGTGGTCCCTGGAGGGGTTTGGAGATTCATGGACCATAAAATTTGGAAGATTTGACTGTTTCACCTGTCCTTCACCATGTTCCAATGGGTTACAGGTTTCACACTTTTGCTTACCCAATTTTTGAAGAGGACAATTAGACTGGAGGTGCCCTTGAGAACGGCACTGGGGGCAAAAAGTTGGCATATTCTCATAGATAATAGCTTGTTTGTGAAGAACGGTGCCTCCAGACCGAAGAGTGATGGAGGATGGGAGCTCCGCCTCCAAATCCGTTAACACACAAAAATGGGCTTGGACGAACCTTGTTCGAGCTCGGGTGGGAGGGTCAATGGTGACCAACTCCCCTATGGAGCGAGCAATACCTCTTATTAAATTTTCATGCCATCCGAAGAGGGGAAGACTCGGGAGCCTAACCCATATTGGGGCAATGTTGATGTTTTGGGTATCAGGATTAAATTCCATGCCCCACTTCCTAAGGAATAGACTTCTACGGCCCAAAAACCATGGCCCACCAGCCAAGATTTTATAGTAGTCCTCCTTGTTGTTTAGTCTAATAGTGAAAAAACCCCGGGATAGGGCCACCAACTCCATATGTCTAGAGGTCCTCCATTTGCTTTCCACCCACTTGTAAATGGTCTCCATGTCGGGACGACCACCAATGAACTTACCTATGAGGGTATACTTCTCATACTCCATGAAGCATGAGAGTACTTCCATCGGGATGTTTAGCTCATCCCTAGTTGGGAACAGCTCCTTGGTAAAAAAACCGCTTAGGGTTTCTGAAGCCGCTGCATGGGCATACGACTTCTATGGCCCACACCCCCATTTTTCTGGTGGGTCCTTACCTCGACTGACACCATCGTCAATCCGTTCTTCTTCATTTAGCAAGGATGCCTCTGCATCTCCAGACCCGATGTGCCCTCCGCCCACTCTGCTGTGCCCATGGTTCGAAATGCTACCACTCCCATGCTCTCCCAAAGAGGACTTCCTGCCCATCGTCATCCACTTGGTCATCAAATCCTACTTTATTTTAACATTCACCAAAGTTCCTTTTAAAAGAAAACCCTTATTCAAAATAACATTCACTAAAAAGAACTTTATCAAAACCCTTATTACTCCTAAAGATTTCAATTTAAAATTCAAAAATAAAAATTAATTCTCAACTCAATAACCACCATAACCTTATTCCCTAAGGTTATTCAACAAATCAATTAACAAAGCACCTTTACCCCTTATAACTCCACCTTAGGCAATTTAATTAAAAAATTAATTAAAAACCTTAATACTTACCTCAAGGGGAATCGAACCTTTAACTTGTCCCAATGCGAACGCCCTTGCCATGACCAAGCTATCGCATGAGCTGTGGGCACTTTGGTGAAGAAAGAAGCACCACCCGCTTCTTGTCCTTCACTCCCTTCCACCAAGAAAAAAGTGCACCGTAGGTGCCTTTACCAACACAATGCCAAAATGATGCTCACAGAAATCGAATGCACGACCTCCATGCTCTTACACCTTTGCGCAATCCAAGCTACCACTAGGCCACATTACCCAATGTTTTTTGGGAAGGGTCGCTATCTCTTTTTAATGTTCACTGTGCCGCATAAACCAAAGCACAAGCTCTTTCCTTCACAAATTACCATGCAAGATTATCAATGAGCAAGGATGAATGATTTAAAAAATTTGATGGAACATTTATATGCCTTCTCCTTCATTTGGAAACATCAGTGCTTAAACATGCCCTCATGACGTCAACGAATATCACAGAAAAACTTTAATTTTAATTTTAAATTTTAAATAAATTTAAATTTAAACTAAACTTTTAAAATTAAATATCTGCATCACCAGGGCACCTTTTTCAATGAAACAAAAAGCCAACTTGGGTTTTAAGAAAAACCCATTTCAAATTTTTCATCCATGATTTTAAATAATTTGTTTTTTAAGCTTCCCTTGAAGCTCATTTTGGAACCAAATTCCATGCATCCCTTTGATCAAAACCTTTGCTTCTCATGAAACTCTTTGTGGAGAAAAATCATAGTGCTTACTTGCATAGGTCCTTTTGACATCAATGAGAACTTTTTAGCTTAAGGGCTCAAAATTTTCAAAAATATCCCCCTTTGTCATTGATGGCAACCCATATTCATTTTACTGAAACCTAACCTTCTTTTCTGCTCCCCCTAGGACTTTTCTCCCCCTGGATCAATGCTCTCTCAAATATCAAAACTCTCCCCATATCAAAAATTCTCCCCAATACACAAATATCTCCCCCTTTTTTATCAATGGTAAAGGGTCACCTTTGGGGCTTGGGGCTAAGAATGAGCCTCTTAGCTTAGCCCCTCCCCCACCTCCACATGAGGTGGTTAATTCTAGGGTGGGAGTATTTCTACTCCTTGAAAGCATAGATCTATGCTTTTATCTTTCTCCCTTCTTCTGTGAGTCTTATAAACCATCTCACTGTTTCTTTCTAATTCATCATCCATGTTTATATCATCACTTTTGTTCTTATTTCTATTAATGTTCTCATCCATGTTCCTATTCTTGTTCCTGTTCCTGTTCATGCCTATTTTTGAAATTTGCTCTACACCATATTGCTATGTGACCATCATTATTGCATTTATAACACTTAATGTTATTATGCCTTGGAGGTTCAACTATCTTAGGACTTCTCCTAGTGAATCCATATCCTCTTGTGTCATGAACCCTGCAATTCATTGCCTTGTGATCAAACCCATTGCATGAGTAGCAATATCCTTGGAAAAGTTGTTCTTTTCTATATACGTGTCTTTCATGAGTCCTGCATTGTGAAGCCATGTGTCCAAACTTGTGACATGAAAAGCATCTTCCATTGAAGCTTCCTTGTCTTGACCTTATTGGTCTCCTATTCTGATTGTTGTTCCATCTATATCTTCTTTGTGCATTTTTCCTATATTTGTTGAAATCTTTGTTGTCCAACTCATCCTCTGATGTCTCATTCCTACTTAGACTGTAAGCTTTTGAAGTATCTTCTTCTAAAGTTCCTTCTTCTTCAAGACTTGAAGTAGATTCTTCTACTTGTTTCTTTTGACCTTGTTTGGAACCAAGACTTGTATTGTTTGTTGCTCTTTTTATCTTGATTATTTTGTCTACACTCTTTGCATTGTTTACATACTTGTATAACTTTTTCTTGGAATCCTCTAAATCTTCCTTTATTAGTGTCACTTATTGTGTTAACTATTCACATTCCAAAATCTTTGCTTCTAACTTATCCTTGAACTTGCTTGCATTAGCCTTTGAATTCTCTAAATCCTCTATGAGTAATAATCTTTCTTTATCACATTCTTGAAATCAACTTTCAAGATGAGAGTGTTGCTTTATAACCTTCTTTATTGTGTCAAGGACATATATAAGTTCTCCCTTGAGATCATAGCCATTCTCTACTGAATAATCCTCTATTTGAGGGCATAGATAAGTTTTCCATGATGAGCACCATATCTATAAACATTCTATAAGAGAGATAATAATACAGTTCTAAACTTGGGCATGGTTTTGAGATTCATTTTGTAAAATTCTATTATTATTTTCAAGCCATAAATTTCAATAAATAATGGAAAGACCAATCATCCACAACATTCATAATGCTTTAGCTTTGAAATAGCTAATCCAACATTTCATCAACCCTTTCAATATTAATCAAGCTACCGAAATATATTCTCATATTTTTTAAAAAGTAACCCTAAATGGTGTGAGCAAAGGGACAATAAAGAAGTAAATGGTCTTATGTTTCTAAATTCTTCTCACACAAGGCACATATGAAAGGTCCATGATATCCTCTTCTTCATAGACTCTCTTCTATAGGAATCTTTCTTTGAACTACAAATAAGAAGAATGATAAACCCTTAGGGAGAGCCTCCAATGACTAAACATTGTCCTAGGTGAAGTCTTTGAAATTAGGAAATTTTGAGTACTCTAAATTCCTATTTCCCAAATTGAAGGAGTATCCACCATATTTTGATATATTTCAAACCAAATCATCCTTTTTTTGTAAAAATAAACAAATAAAACTCTTGAAGAATCTTTTGAAACTCATTTTTAATTTGTTTGAGTTCTTCTCTTGCAATAAGGCTACTAATAGAAATTAATGATTAGGAGTTGTTGCTTACATTAATATAATTTTTGATGTTTTGACCTTTACAAACTAGATGTGCCCAAGCCAATGGTTGTCGTTTTGAATAACAAATAAGAGGATAAGGCTTCAACCAAACTTTTGGTCACGAATCTGCCTAAGTACAAAGTTTATATTTGTGCGTCCTAGATCCGGCCAACATTGAAAGGTTAAAGGAGAGAGATAAGTCCTTTGAGAAAATATCTAGAGAGGGTTAGCTCCCTCACTAATATATTTTGGTTTAAATTTTAGGGTAATAGGAAAGAAATAGGAAATAACGAAAAGGAATGGGAAATATGGCTATAAGCTAGGAATGTAAGGTGGGGATAAACTAATAGCTAAATTTTAAATCAAGTGTTAATTAGCATACAACAGAAAGAAAGGTATAGGAACCACTCACAATTTGTAGATATAACATCCAAAAAGTATTTCAATATTAATTCCCTCATCGACAATAATTAAATTCAAATGTAGAATTTAAAATCAGCTAATAATGGACATAAACATAATCAAAAATGATGGGCAAAAAGTAATCAACCACAATACTACTCAAGGAACCAGAAATCGAATGTCTTTCTATTGATGTAGAAAATTTAAAGTGTTTTTCTGAGGAGCGTCTATCCGCCTTCATTACATCAAAATACCTAGTATTTATTGAGGAATTTACCTCTATCATTAAATGCATATACAAAAAAAATGCTAGCTAGTCAAAGACCAGCCAGAGAAATTCTCTCATCGACAAAAATAATGTTCAAATTAGAACATTCTTTAGGAAACAACGATCCCTCTTTCATGGAGAGCACCTTGGAAATCAGTATAAATTGATGATAGAAAAATTATTCTAGACGCCGATGCATCGAAACTCAGCAATATTGCACGATAATCAGAAGCTAGAGTATTAAATTTTGATTGCCATTTCATCATCTTACACCTTGGAACTTTGTTCTCATCGAGAAGACCCAACAAATTTTAACTTTGTTTCAAAAAGGAGTGAAGTCACTGGATGGTGCCTCAAAAATAAACCGAATCATGCCAAAATAAGGGACGTAATATTTAATCTCGATAACTCTTGAGCAGGAATTTTAGAAATATAAATTATATTGCTCCATGAATTTAATTCGATCAATATCCATACTTTTTAGAGAAATATATCCAACAATGGCACCTTCGAAAGAAAAATTTTCTGAAAGGAAGGGGCGAGAATCGATTTCACCCAGACAATTTGGTGTTCTTGCCTATTAATATGTTCTCACCCTTCGCCTGATTAATTTTGCCACTTGTTGATTAATTTTACCATAATATAATATTATATTATATCTATGCATTCATATGCTTTTTTACCTAACATTCCATCCCCTTACAAAAATATTTTGTCCTAAAAATATAATAAGAAACTAAATAATATGATCATTTAAGAAAATATGAGAATTGGTATTGATCTTAATCATCTATCCATCCTAGTGAAACTTTGACTAGTGGTGTTCTTTATTGATGTCAATATGCTCTTATTCCACTTGAATATTCATAATTAACCCTTGGGTTCCATGTATATCCATCATAGCTCCTTTGTTGTTTAATATGATGTCTCCATGATTGTTGCCTCTCATGGTGGTGTGGATGGTGATACATTCCAACCTTAACCTGATGTTCAGACTTTTGTACCCCTAATTTTGATTAATCCTTTGCTTTTGCTTCTTCTTTAAAATATACCACCTCCTCCTTAGATTCAATTTCAAGTTTTTTAACTTGTTCTTCAATTTGTTCTCCTATAATTGCTTCATGTTTTTCCTTACATTAAGAAATATCCTATAATATTATCTTCTTCTTGTTGTACCATAACTTTGTGAACTTCTTTTGCACATTAATACTAACAGTACCCAATGAATATAACCAAGGATAACCAAGAACAATATCCATATCACCCATCTCAATAAAATAAAAATTTGAATGTAAGACATAATTATCCATGGTGATCTTCAAATCTTCACAAAATTGAACATCCTCATCCTCAAGCTTTATATTTTTATTATCATCTTCTTTAGAGAATTTTGGCAACTCCATGATCTCATTTTTTAGCTTTTTTTTTGAAGTAGCTAGGATTTTAAATAACAAAAAATTATCAAATCTCATCTATTCCCTTATTTAAACAATTAAATCTATAAATTTTATTTAAAACAAAATAAATGGCAACTAGTTTGCTTACCCAAATTAAGAAATGATTTTTCCCCTTTGCATGAATTTTTTATGCAACCCAAAAACATCAAAAGCCCAATTTTTAATAGATGTAACTCCCTTAATACTTATCAAATTTTAACATGAGTAGTTGTTTTTGTACTACTCAAAATAATATACATGTTGATGCAAAAATATTTTGAAAATGATAGCGCAAAAAATTAATATGATTTTTTGTTTGAAAAAACATACAACCAAAAAACAACACAAATACCTCAACTTCAAACAACCATAACTTTCTCAATACTTATTAGAATTTAACAAATGAGCAGTCATTTTTTTAGTACTAAAAATGATCTACATGTTGGGGTAAAACTATTATAAAAATAACTGTTGAAAAAAGATGTGGCCCTTGCAAAAATATGACTTTTTTTGAACAATATGCTTTAGCTCTGCAAAAACAACCCCACCTTGCTAGAATTATTGCTCTGATACCAAATTTCATGAATCTCTCTTCTCATTTACAAAAATAATTCACCATTTATGCAAAAATATACAACATGCATCCACAAATAAATTCCACAATAACAAACTACACAATAAAATAGAGATAGATAATACTCTTGAGGTAGAACAACACCAAAAACACTCCTTAAGGAAGGAAACACTACACAAGATCCCCAAATAAATGATCCAAGACTCTTACAAAGAATACTTCATATGAATTGCCTTTACAATTGAGGGTGCATCTCTCTTTATACAAGAATATGACGTTTTACCTTCCATGAGTTACAAGGTCATCAATGTGGTGATTCACCTTCCATGAATTACAAAGTGCATAATATTATAATATGGTACTATGTTATATATTATTATAATTTTATGTGTCACCCATGCCATAATATAATATCATATTATATTTCCACATTCATATACTTAGGTACCTAGCAGACATCTCTCCAAGTATCAAATTGAAGGGTGTCATTTGAAGAGTTGGTAAGCATCCTTCAACAATATGAAGTTGATAATTAGTTGAAATATTAGTTGTCCAATAATGTCCTTATATCCATAAAGAAACCTCAAAAATGTTCGAAGGGTCCTTCCCCATATTCATCACAAAATCAGCCTCAATGGAGAAGGAAGTATCCTCATATTTGTGAAAAAGGACATATACCAAGTTTTATAGATATAGTTTATTGAATTGAAGGAATCAAGATAATATAACTCAAAGGAATCAACAATATAATCATAATATATATAAGGGAAATATCAAATAGGGAAATATAAAAAAAAAACAAAAGTAGTAAGGGTATATTGCATGGGGTGAATCAGAAGAAGATTGTGAAGAAGAGAATGAAACAACATGAGGTCCTCATGGTCAAGGAGGTGTCAAAACTAAGAAATAAAGGATATAGTAAACAAGATAAGAAACAAGGTGAAATTCAATAGTGTGTATCATAAAAAGTTGTGAAGATGGAGAATTCTCAAAACTTAGGTCTTGTTTATAGGCAACACTCAAAAAATTTGGTGAAGGATACTTTGAACACGATGTAAAAATCTCTATTAGTGTCATATTAAGAATGTGCATGGAATTATTTACCCTTGACATCCTTAAGGTGCACTGTTAAAAGCAAATTGAAATAATTCAAAAGTTGAAGGATAAGTCTATGATAAAATATGTTTGTTGTGACACAAGTGATCTTCAAAGTAAAAAAGTTAGTTGTAATAAAGATGATTTGAGGCCCTTTATGATAGATGATTATTATGATACATGTGATTGTTGGTCATCCAATCTGCCTAGGAAAGGATCTGGGTGAGTGTATGCGCACTACACCTAGACCAACATTGAAAGGCCGAAGGGAAGAGATGCCCCTTGTGCCAATCTTCGAAGAAAGGTCGGCTCCTATGCTAAACTACTTTGGTGTTTGGAGATAAGGGTGCAGGAAAGGGATAAAAAGAGTAAGGGTTAGAGAAAGAAATAAAAAGGGGTAAGGGAAGAGAGATCGGTAATTTAAAGTGGGAGAGAATAGGAAGCACGATCACTAACTAGAAACTTGAATAGCAAAAAAGAACACCAAGAATAAAAAAAATAAATGCCACATTAACCTTCCTATGTATCCTCTAGGTGAGCTCCAGGGATTCTCCTTCTCCCTTTCATCAAAATTTAGGGTTCAGAGTAAATACGATTAGGACAAGTGAATGTAATAGAAACCACAACCCACCAGGCAACATAAAAAAAAACCAATATAGCGTTTTTCCTCCCCTATGTATCCTTCAGGCGAATTTTAGGGTACAGTCCCTAATCGCACATCGAATTCAGGATTCAGAGTCACAGTATGCAAATGAAGAAATACAAAAGAAATAAACACAGAAGGTAGCATAAAAGAGAGAAATTGAGCCCAAAGCTCTTTAGTATTAATCGTAGGACATCAAGTTACAGCAGCTTTCTAGCATAAAGTTCCCCCCTTTCTTACATTACAATGCCTCGATTTTTATAGAGGACCCGACCCTCTGAGTCATTATTACATAGAATGACAAAGTATACTCTTGAGATCTGAGAAGTCGGCTCCTCGTGGCCCTCGTGACTGTGCTTTCAAATCCATTACCAGAACTGGCAACTGTAACCGAGTCAACCATGGACATATGCATTGATGAGTCATCTGAGTGTCCTTGGTTTCTAGGTGCAATGCTTGAGTGGCTGCCATGCTTGCTGAGCTCTCCTTTAGGGACTAACACTTCGCTTCCAACTGCCAAAAATGAGCAGCGAGCTTATCGAGAAAGTAAAAATGCATTTATGACTTGATCGTCTTGGGAAAATACCCGACTTGGAGCACGTGCCCCTTTCGAGTCACGAAAAAGCAACATGTCACAATATCGTGACACTTCTATGTCTTCAGCTTGGTTCTTCTTCTTGCATCATAAAAATATGACATATCGTGAAATCGTGACATTTCTATGTCTTCAGCTTCTTTAGTTGCTTTTGGCCACGAAAATGCAACATGTCGCGATATCGCAACACTTTTCTTATTTAGGCCACAAAAATGCAACATGTCACGATATCGTGACACTTTTTATTTCTTGCTCCCTCTTGTCGCTCTAAGCCACAAAAATGCAACATGTCGCAATATCGTGACAATTTTTCCTTCTTGCGCTTTCTCCTTGCTCTTGGCCGTGAAAATGCAACATGTCGCGATATCGCAATACTTTTCTTCTTTTGGTCTTCCTCTTTGCCTGGAGCCGCGAAAATGCAACATGTTGCGATATCGCGACACTTTTTCTTTCATGCACTTTCTTATCGCTCTAAGCTACGAAAATGCGACATGTCGCGATATCGCGACACTTTTCTTCTTTTGGTCTTCCTCTTTGCTTTGAGCTGCGAAAATGCAACATGTCGCGATATCGCGACACTTTTTCTTTCATGCGCTTTCTTGTCGCTCTGAGCTGCGAAAATGTGACATGTCGCGATATCACGACACTTTTTCCTTCTTGCGCTTTCTCCTTGCTTTCGGTCGTGAAAATGCAACATGTTGCGATATCGTGACACTTTTCTTCTTTTGGTCTTCCTCTTTGCTTTGAGCCGCGAAAATGCGACATGTTGTGATATCGCGACACTTTTCTTCTTTTGCTCTTCCTCTTTGCTTTGAGCCACGAAAATACAACATGTCGCGATATCACGACACTTTTTCTTTCTTTCTCCCTCTTGTCGCTCTGAGCCACAAAAATACATGTCGCGATATCGCGATGCTTTTTCTTTCTGGCTCCCTCTTGTCGTTCTCGGTCGTGAAAATGCAACATGTCATGATATCGCGACACTTTTCCTTCTTTTGGTGGAGCTGTCTTCTTTGGCCTGTTTGTCAGTGAAGCTTTTTCTTCTTCATTCTATGTACAAGGGGATGGCATTGAAAGCCAAAATTGCTGCAACACTTACAAATACTTTCGAAGCAAAAAGAAATATTTTTGCAAAAGGAAACACTATACAAAATTTTAATTTTTTTGATTTTTTTCTACCCCTTGTGCAATATGACAAAATTGTCAACATTCTTGGTGGCTCGCGGGGCATTTAGCTTATCTGAATGTAGATATCCCAGGCCTTTATCCATTGGGCAAAAAATTCATTCCCATTGTCCTCTTCTCTGACTATCCATTGACTACATTTTTTTTTTTTTTTGTTTGTGCCTAAGCTCCTAAGCAACACTTAGCACTTTAGGCACTTATTTACTAGTCGGGCTATTTACAGTATTTACACAAAATTTTGCGACATGATTGGCATGCCGCCACCATAAACCCAGCTTCGGGTGCCTATTCGGTGAACCTGCAATGTCCGGACCAGATCTAATTGAACTTCAGTTGATCTTTGAAGTCTGGCTTGCCTCTTTCCAAAGTTGTCCATGTTGCAAACAGGGAGCAATGCAGTGAGTTGTCACTCCTGCCAGTACCCATACTGTTGATGAAATATGTGGCGAAGGAGTTAGCCACATGAGGAGCCTCTTGGGGTACTGGTCGTAGTGATGGCTGGAACCAATACCAGAATACTGAAGAATCTACTAACTATGGGCTAGGTACAGGTTCTTCCATCCTCCTGATGTGGTAACAGGGTTCCTCCGAGAAAGATTAATCTTCCAGGATCTCTTCAGGTTCATCTTGATGAGGCATGCTTAATGGATTCTGGCTGAGTACTTGCGTGTCATCCCTTGGGACACAAAAAGGGTGCAAAAATGTGCCCTCTTCATTCTTAGGCTCTACCATTTGAGCCTGTTCTTATCCTCGGCCCATCTTCTGATGGAGACTTCAAGCAACCATATTGTTCATTGCTCGGGAAAATCTTGCATATTCCCATCATTGGACTTAGACAAAAGTTTCCCCTTGAGCTCCAAACAACTGCATCTCAGGTCTCTACTCAGTATGAGGAATCTTCCATGGTGAATACTATGCAGGATAGACAAGAGTAGCCAATATTGGAGAAAGTGATGGAGTTTCCCCCCACTGTCACTTTCCAGATAGGAGCAGGAGCTGCTCTACTCGTACTGCTTCCTTAAATATTTGAGAAAATCTTTGTTCACCTGATTACAGTAAGAGGAGGCTTATGTCCGGGTGAAATGCCCGAACATAGAAGAGGTGGGCTTGGGCGGGCATCGGTTGGATATCCCCTAGAATTATCTTACAACTTCTATAGAATCAGACATTGAAGTCTGTGATGCTCTCTAGAGGTGCTTTCGTGATGGTGAAGAGGTACATCAAAAGCTGGAAGGGATCCTAAGAGCCATCAAATGTTCTGACAAGTGCTCTCACTAAGTCATCCCATGAGTAGATGCTTTTACACCCGAGCAGTCTGTACCACTACAGCGCCCTTCCTTCCAAAGATAGAACTAGCAGTCTAATCATGACATCTTCATGGATTATGTCATGGAGGGGTGCTAAAGCAGCAACATCTTCAAGGTGTTCTTGGGCCATTCCCTTAGTGCCATTGTATTTTGTCACTGTCTTCAAGGCACTTTTAGGAATTTCATGGTAACTTGGATATTTAAAAGGCCATGATCATCCCAACTAGGATAGCATACCCTCTCCATTATAGTAGTGGCCTGCAGAGATCATGGTTCTCACCACTAAGTCGAAGTCGCTAGGTGAACATACTTTTCTACGCTTGTGAGGTCAAGGCTGCTCACCGAACCTTGATTCCTCTGGGGTGTCTTATTTTAGATTTAAAATGTGCCTATGATCAAGAAATCTGGATCTTTAGCTCAGTCAGAGTCGCCAGGTGATTTTTCCAGATGGAGGCAAGCCAGAGATTCACCAAACTTGAGCTTCCTTAAAACATGGGACAATGTCCCACCAGGCGTGCCAAAACTGTTGGTCATCAAATCTACCTAGGAAAGGATCTAGGTGAGTGTATGTGCCCTAGACCTAGACCAACATTTAAAGGTCGAAGGGAAGAGATGCCCCTCATGCCAATCTCTGAAGAAAGGTCGGCTCCTATGCTAAACTACTTTGGTGTTTGGAGATAAGGGTGCAAGAAAGAGATAAAAAGAGTAAGGGTTAGAGAAAGAAATAAAAAGGGGTAAGGGAAGAGAGATCGATAATTTAAAGTGGGAGAGAACAGGAAGCATGATCACTAACTAGCAACTTGAATAGCAGCAAAGAACACCATGAATAAACAAAAGAAACACCACATTAACCTTCCTATGTATCCTCTAGGCGAGCTCCAGGGATTCTCCTTCTCCCTTTCATCAAAATTCAGGGTTCAAAGTAAAGATGATTAGGACAAGTGAATGTAACAGAAACCACAACCCACTAGGCAGCATAAAAGAAAACCAATATAGCATTTTTCCTCCCCTATGTATCCTTCAGGCGAATTTTAGGGTACAGTCCCCAATCGCACACTAGATTCAGGATTCAAAGTCACAGTATGCAAATGAAGAAAGAAAAAAGAAATAAACATAGAAGGTAGCATAAAAGAGAGAAATTGATCCCAAAGCTCTTTAGTATTAATCGTAGGACATCAAGTTATAGTAGCTTTCTAGCAGAAAGTTCCCCCCTTTCTTACATTACAATGCCTAGGTTTTTATAGAGGACCCGACCCTCTGAGTCATTATTACACAGAATGGTGAAGTATACTCTTGAGAACTGAGAAGTCGGCTCCTCACGGTCCTCGTGACTGAGTTTTCAAATCCATTACTAGAACTGGCAACTGTGACCGAGTCAACTGTGGACATATGCATTGATGAGTTGTCTAAGTGTCCTTGGTTTTTGGGTGTAATGCTCGAGTGGTCGCCATGCTTGTCGAGCTCTCCTTCAAGGACTGACACTTCACTTCCAATTGCCAAAAATGAGCAATGAGCTTACCGGGAAAGTAAAAATACATTTATGACTTGATCGTCTTGGGAAAATACCCGGCTTGGAGCATGTGCCCCTTTTGAGTTGCGAAAAAGCAACATGTCACGATATCATGACATTTCTATGTCTTCAACTTGGTTCTTCTTCTTGCATCGTGAAAATATGACATGTTGTGAAATCGTGACATTTCTATGTCTTCAGCTTCTTTTGTTGCTTTTGGCCATGAAAATGCAACATGTCGCGATATCGTGACACTTTTCTTCTTTCGGCCAGAAAAATGCAACATGTCGCGATATCATGACACTTTTTCTTTCTTGCTCCCTCTTGTCACTCTAAGCCGCGAAAATGCAACATGTCGCGATATCGCAACACTTTTTCCTTCGTGCGCTTTCTCCTTGCTTTCGGTCACGAAAATGCAACATGTCACGATATCATGACACTTTTCTTCTTTTGGTCTTCCTCTTTGCTTGGAGCCGCGAAAATGCAACATGTCACGATATCGCGACACTTTTTATTTCATGCGCTTCTTGTCACTCTGAGCCGCGAAAATGCGACATGTCGCGATATCGCGACACTTTTCTTCTTTTGGTCTTTCTCTTTGCTTGGAGCCACGAAAATGCAACATGTCGCGATATCGCGACACTTTTTCTTTCATGCGCTTTCTTGTTGCTCTGAGCCGCGAAAATGTGACATGTCACGATATCGCAACACTTTTTCCTTCTTGCGCTTTCTTCTTGCTTTCGACCGTGAAAATGCAACATGTCGCAATATCGTGACACTTTTTTTATTTTGGTCTTCCTCTTTGCTTGGAGCCACGAAAATGCGACATGTCGCAATATCGCGACACTTTTCTTCTTTTTCTCTTCCTTTTTGCTTTGAGCAACGAAAATGCAACATGTCGCGATATCGCGACACTTTTTCTTTCTTGCTCCTCTTGTCGCTCTGAGCCATGAAAATGCAACATGTTGCGATATCGTGACGCTTTTTCTTTCTGGCTCCCTCTTGTCATTCTCGGCCATGAAATGCAACATGTCGCGATATCGTGACACTGAGCTGTCTTCTTTGGCCTGTTTGGCAGCAAAGCTTTTTCTTCTTCATTCTATGTACAAGGGGATGGCATTGAAAGCCAAAATTGCTGCAACACTTACAAATACTTTCGAAGCAAAAAGAAATACTTTTGCAAAAGGAAACACTATACAAAATTTTGATTTTTTTGATTTTTTTCTACCCCTTGTGCAATGTGACAAAATTTTCAACAGTGATCTTGTCCAAAAGGAATATATAGCTTGTGATACAAGTGATTTGAAGATTATTGGTGAGAGTATTAGCCATGATAAAGACCATATTGTTATAATTTAAAGTGACAAGGAATGTTTGAAGGTCATTGTGATGGTGATATGTTTCATTAAAACATTGTTGGTGATAGTGATAAATATCAGAGTGGAGATGAAAAATTTTGATTTTGTGACAAAGACCATAATAATGAGGAAGAATTTGGATATTTTGAAAGGCATACAAAAGGAATTGGTTAAAATATAATAAGAAAAATGAAATAAAATGGCATAGGTTTGGGAAGATATGGGCAAGTTGTAAAATACTCATAATTGATGAGGAATAAAAATCCTCATTCAATTAAATATTAATTAAATTAATTATTAATTAATAATTAATATAACTTTATAAAAAGTTATATTGTAAAAAGGCACATCTATTCAAATCATGTCTATTCATTGTAATATTTATATTGAAACATAATGAATAAAATTATTTGGCTTTGAATTGACAAATTATATCTTTTACCCATTACATTTCTATATCATTTGGTATCAGAAAAAATTGTGTCAAAAATGACATACATAAATGAGAATGAGTTCCATGGTGTTAAGGACTCTAAGAAAGATGTTAAAGTTGATTCAAGCCCTACTCCATTAGCCACAAATCTTAGCATTGTGGATACTAGAATTAGCATGATCAAAATTGATTTGGGGAACAATCTTGGGACTATTACTCAATCCATGGAGGCCCTACATACAAGGACCAATGTGAGTATGAATGGGAATAAAGTGATAAAGGAATTAAATGAGATTCCTTGGATCCAGAAGGGCACAATCAATCCCAACAAACATTTTCCTTTGGAACTATTTAACAAGGCATCTTTGACTCGAGAGGCAACTCCTCCACCTTTGGTGTACATCATGAAAGATAATGTTTCTAGTCCTCCTTCACCTCTATTTTCATATCAATAATACTAGATATAATGCTAAAAAATTAAGGCCTTGGTTATGATGGTTTATTAGGAAGCAATGAGACCTAGTTTATAAAAAGGGAAACATATACAAAAGATGGATATACAAGACAAGCAAAAAGTAGTGACACTAAATTTGTGATAGATACCAATAATACAACATTGTGAAGAAATAATCATATGAATAAGTTCCTAGAGTGAGTTATAGTCATTGTGGAAGAAGTGGACATATGACAACTAGGTGTTGGAACCTACATTCTTATGAAATTTGTGGAGGTAATAATCACTCCAAAATAAAGTGTTGGCACAAAGAGAAAGTGATCAATAAAATGCATTTGAATTGTGGATGGATGAATTTGTTAGAATGTGATAAAGCAAGAGAAATTTTGAATGGTTTCTACAGAAGGAGACCATGTTTTATGGTAGAAAAACATCATAATTTATTGAATTTAAAGAATAAAAGTTTTTCAATGAAAATATGTCTTGGGAAACTTGAAGTAAATAATGTATATATTAGAAGAATGATAACTTTTAAACCATATTGAATCACGGGTCCCAATATGTAAGATCTTAAACAAAATTCAATATTTGATCATTCAATATAAATGATCAATATCAATGAATATAACATTCATTAAATAACAATAATATAGATTAACTGGCTAATATCAATGAATATATCATTCATGAAACAACAATGATATGCATAAAGAAACTTACAATATTATTTCTCAAAATTGTATACAAGCTTCAATATTATCTTATGATTCTTCTTTATTACAATACATGGAGCTTTGTCTCCATAACATAATATTATAAGATGAATCTTCAATACTTGACTATTTCTCTCCAAACATATCCATGAGATGTATCATTTTATATTCCACACATAAGACAAAACTCTCATGTCTCTTAACTTTACATCTTGCCACATACATGAGACTCTTCACTTGCATACTTGACATATGCACACATGACTCTTAACTAACCTGACACATTGCACACACTTGCACACTTAATTACATGATACTTGCACACTCTCTCACTCTACACACTTGCACACATTGTTACATGATACTTGTACTCATCCTACACATAGACACATACTTTAGAGGAAATATAAATCACACACCTAAACTATTAACTCACACCCTATTCTAATATTTACAATGATACGATTGGGGTACATACATTTCTACCAAATAATGTAATATTCTTTAAAACCCCATGTATTACATTATTTCATTATTTAAGACTTTAATCTTCAATCTATTGATTCCAGTCCTTTGATTTGTCATCCTTGATCTTCATTCTCTGGCTTTGTCTACTGCATTGTTGTTCATATTGTATTCTCTATAATCCTAATTATTTCAAGAGTTGCTTTTGCAATAATATGTTTAAGTACTTCATCCAATGCCATTAGTAAAATTTCTTTCATAGTATTTCATTTATGAACATCATTCCATTTATACCAACATGTTTTGTGGGTATGATTATGACTCCCACAATTTAGGCAATGAACATGACCCAAACAATCTTTAGTTTTATGTCCAAACTTATTACATTGTTTACACTTTTGAGTGTAATTTGTTTTTGGATAAACTTTGATAGGAACATAAAACTTATTTCTTGGTTTTGTAATCATTTTTTATATTATATTAGAAACATAATCTAATTTTTCTTTATTATAAACATCTTCAAAGCATTCTTTCAAACATCACATAAGAATCATAAAAATAATATTTTCAACTTCATCTTGAATAAATTGAACATGCTTTGTTAATTCTTGATTCTTGGAAGCTTTTCCTTTTTCTTGAGCATTCACTCTTTATATTCTATCCATGATGAATTCCTTTGGATTTGAAATCCTTATTTCTCCAAATTTTCAAATAAACAATTTTTCAATCAACTTTTAATTATTTCAAATTATTTTGGAGTAGAAATTCCTTATTTCTCCAAAATTTAATTCAAGCAATCAATTTCAATATTCAATAAAGAGTGGCCATGGTGATAACTGAAGATCCTTCTATAATTTTTGTGTGCATGTGAACAATAGTTTGAAGAAGTTTTTTTGGCTAGAATCGTGAGGTACACACAACAAAGCTAGGGTTTGCAAAGTGCAACACAAAGAAAATTAAAAAAAAACACAAGTGACAGTAATTTATTTTTCTGGAAAAATATTTTATTTGCTAGAGGAGGAATGAATTTGGGGGAAGACAAAAAACCCTAGCATCGATCAATTTTTCTAGGAGATATCGTGAGTATCAATTTAGGTATGGTACTTCTTTGGCTTTAGCTTTAAAAATATTTCATTGGTTAGGGCTTTAAAAATAGGGACCTATTATTTGGAAAGTGATTTATGATAGTCTGTTGGTTGCAATGATGACTGTAGCCTCACTTTTCAAACAAGCAGACAATGAGGCCTTCTGCATGTTTTCACAATAGTTTATCTTTTATGAGGAGAAGTTGGATCATATGCGTCAAGTGCTTAAAGAGAGGAAAGCACCCCATCCAAAACCACCTGCTCACTCTAAAAATGGTACCTTTATGCCCAAGTTAGATGAGTCTTCTATGATTGAGGTGCCTCCAACATTCATCCAGCGACCTTTGCTCATGCTTTCCACCCAATCCCTTGCATGTAAATTTGTGGGAATATGGCCTAAGTTCAATCACAATCCAAAAAAGGATTAACACACATCAGGGGGTAAAGTCTCCTCTTATGAATTCATGATGACAGATAGGGGATACTTTGTTGTTACATTTACCTCTATAGAGGATGAGAGCACTATCTTTCATGGAGGTCCTTGGTTTTGGGATTCAGGCCACTCTACATGATCCCATGGAGCATGATATTTGATCCTCAAGAGGACGAGCCTAAAAAAGTTTCTATCTGGATGAGGTTAACATTTATACCACTACACCTATGGAACAAACCTTCTATGGAATTAATAGGGAATACTATTGGAATGTTCATTGATTGATCTCCTCCAAAGGCCAATAATGCTATATACGCATATATTTGTGTGTAAGTCAATATGAAAAAGGGTTTGCTTGAGCATATTGGAATAAAGGTGTTTGATTGGATATATAACCAACCCTTGGACTATGATCATATACCATTCAAGTATATAACATACCATGATCTTGGTCATTTCTCTCAAAACTTCCCAATTAAATAAGCACAAGAAACAAAAAAGGAAGAACTAGGATTCCAGGAAGTCAAAAGGAGATCACATAGATCAAGAAGCAAGAATCAACAACCTCAACCATAGGATCAAAAAGGATTCTAGCACAAAAATAAATTTGCAATTTTTAGTGAAGGCAAAAAGTAAATCACCTCTCTAGATGTGATGGCTCCTAAATATAAAGAGAAGATACCTACAACTGAAGCTAAGAAGTCACCAAAGATCTTAGGAGATATATCAGAGAACACAACAACTAGAGAAGAAACTGATGGGAACTTAGAGTAAGAGGTAGAATAAATACAAGTGGAGGAAATAGTGATTCCTGAGGGCTCGCCGACCACGTGATCTATAGCTAAGGGAAGAAAATGGAACCAACAACTCAAAAATAAGCAAGCACAAAAAGAATTGCAATCCAAAACGTAGGTCAGAATTGAGGAGAGCTTCATAAAAAATAAGAACCAATCCAAAAAATAAAGATTATTTCATGGAACTGTAGGAGACTTGGAAGTCCTCTAAAAAAAACTATCTCAAAGTTCTAATACAGGAGCAAAAGCCAACAATAGTTTGTATTCAAGAAACAAAAATAGTAGAGGCAACACTAACTATAGAATGGTAGAAGATATGGGCACAATAAAAACTAATAACTATTGATTTAAGGGAGATTTAGGGGGATTGGCTTTGGATTGGAACCCACAACAATTAGTTTATATCTTACAACATAAGTATAATAACTAGATAGATACAAAATTTATCTTACCATATGGAACTAGTGGAGCAATAATAATTTTTTATGGTCCAAATCATCCTATCCAGAAAAGAGAAGCATAGCAAAGCTTAGCACAATAGATAGATGATGAGAAGTTTGACAACATAATATTGGGAGGAGATCTCAACATGATTCTCTACCACTGGAAGAAGGCTAGGGAAATTTTAGCAAGGGATCCAAATAGAGATCTGATCAATCAAATTATGGCATATGAAAGCTTACAAGACATTCGATAGACCAAAGGAAAGGACACTTGGAGCAATAGAAGAGAAAGGGTAAACTATATTGTAGAAATATTGGATAGATTGTTTATCAGTGAAAATATCCTAACACACTTTCCCCTCACTTCCAATCACATCATTCAGAACTCTATCTTAGATCATAAGCCAATTCTCTTGGATAGTAGCCAAATCCTACAACCCTAAAAAATTCCTTTTAAATACAACTTTTAATGGGTGGTAGAAGAATATTTTAGTAAACTTGTGGAAAGCACCTAGAATCAACAGGTCCAATCCACCAACCCCCAAGAAAAGTGGAAAAGCAAAATTCAAAAATTGAAGCACGTGATAAAAAATGGTTGGAAAAAAAGTGAGAATCAAACCAAACAATAAGTAGTTGATGCAACAACTAGAGCAACTAGAAATAGAAATTGGGGATCATCCTCCTCAACCATGGCAAGAAGATGCAAGAAATGACCTGATTCATAAGCTCAATAAATTAAGCACTAAAGAAGAAACACATTGGAGGCTTAGATCCCGAATGGTTTGGCTAAGCAAGGGGGATAGAAACACCAAATATTTTTATTTGAAAACCATGCAACACTACCAAAGGAACACAATCAAGGAGATAGAGCATGAAGGAACCACTTATATAGATAAGGAGAAAATTAAGCAACTTGTCAATCAACATTACTCAACTCTACTCTCTAGAAAAAATGGTAACCCCCATTTCTAGGGAATACTACTCTAGCATATACCGATAGTATTAATTTTGGAGAACAAATAGGATCTCATTCAATTGGTCACTATAGAGGAACTTAAGGATATTATAGCAACTCTACCAAAGGATAAAACTCCTAGACCTGATCGATTCATAAATAAATTTTACCAGCAATACTTACACATCATTGGAGAAGATTTTCTATGCATGATTGAGGATGTTAGGATGAAAGGTAAGCTTCTTGGAGTGATTAACTCCACATTTCTAGCATTTATTCCTAAAGAAAAAAATGCCACTACTTTATCTAGATTCGAACCAATTTCTCTGTGTAACTCTTTCTATAAAATTAATACCAAACTATTGGCAAATAGAATAAAGAAGAAACTTGACAAACTAATATCATAAGAGTAAGGGAGGTTCATGCATATGATAATATCATAATAGTGCATAAAGCCCTCCACAGTAGTATAAAATAAAAAAATTTAATATGGCAAATGCCTTTGATCGAGTTATAATTATTATAAAACTTGATATGACAAATGCCTTTGATCGAGTTAATATACAATTTGTAGAACAGGTCCTACAAAAGTTTGGATTCCCACATTAGGTCATCAAGTGGATTAGAGCATGCATAAAAACCCATGGATAACCCCCTTAATAAATGGAGAACCAACAAATTTCTTTCAAGCTACAAGGGGAATTAGACAAGGGTGTCCACTATCACCATACCTTTACATCATTTTAGTTGAGACTCTTGGAATATTAGTTAACCATCTTCGAAGAGAAAGAAAAATAACAAGGATAGAGGTTGCAACAGGATACAAAGCTCTAAAACATGCCCAATTTGTAGATGATGTCATTCTTCTAGGTGAAGCCACCAAGCAAAATGTTAGACAATGTAAGGAATGTCTAGATTGGTTCACACAAGCTACTAGGGCTCATATAAACACTCAAAAGAGTCAGTTCTATACACAAAATTCTGCAGTAGTAAGATTCAAACTCTTTTGCACTATTCTAGAATTTTGGTCTAGCATAGAAAAATACTTCAGATATCTAGGAGTGTGCATGAGCTTCCACCTCAAAGCCTCAGACTGTTGGATCCCAATATTGGATAAGATGATTAGGAGGATATAAAGTTACAATAATAGTTGGCTTAGTCTTGTAGGAAGGGCAGTATTGATCAAATTAGTGTTAGCTTCTCTTCCAGTATACCAACTATTAGTATATCATGCTCCCAAGTTTATTTTTCAAAAGATATATGGAATCATACGCAACTTCCTATGGCAAGGAGGTAGGTAATCAGAAAGAAAAAAGTTCCACTTGGTCAATTGGGAGATGGTCACCAAAATTAAAATTCAAGGAGGACTAGGAATAAAAAAAATGAAGATAATTTCAAAAGCACTGGGATCAAAACTTCTTTGAAACATGCTTAAACACAATCAAGCATGGCAATGCATACTAATCGACAAGTATGTAAATAATCAAATAGGTATTCAAATGCTCAAATACATAGACAAACTTTTCAAACCCTTGTTGGTTTGGAAACATATAGTGGTTGCAAAGAGCATAATAGAATATAGTTTCTTGGCTATCAAGATATGGTAAGTCAATTAATATATGGGAGGATCCAATCCTAGGAAATCCACCATTAAAAGAGAGAACTCCAATCAAATTGCAAAATCACTTGGAAAGCCAACAAATACTCAAATTAGGTGACTTGTTTTATTGGACCTTATAAAATTTGAACTAGATCTCCCCTCCGACTTTATCTCAACTTCAAGGAGATTAGGATTATTTTAAGTCCCACATGGTGAGCATTAGGCCTCTTCATCCCATAATTCTAGATAAACTTATTTAAGGTAGCATTAGCAGTAATGGAGAATACTCAGTGCATCTAGGAATCCAACATCAGCAGATTGGACCTGCCAACAAAAACTATGATATTATGGAAAAATAAAGCACCACCTAAATTGTAAGTATTCAGCTAGCTAGTCTCTCAAAATAAAATATTAACAGGTGATAATATGCAAAAGAGGAGTATAGCAAGGCCTCATGTTTGTTACAGGTGCAGGAAAAATAATGAAATAATTTTCCATATTTTGTTTGAATTCCTAAAGGAAATTTCAATTTGGTTAGGAATAACCAAAATTCTTGGTATTTCCTACTCTGGAAGGTTAACCATAGAGACATGTTTTACCAAGTGGAACAAAGAATATAAAGGTAAACTGGCAGGTAAGCCCTTCCTTAAATATTTGTGGAGATATATACCATATTTTGTCATCTGGCACATCTGGTTAGATAGAAACCAAAGGATTTTTGAAGGCAAAGGTAAGGACAATAAAATTCTAATACAAATTATAAAAGAAGAATTAGTCTTAAATGTCAAATCTAGTTTCTATCAACAAAATTATGAAGAAGATCTATCACCCACAGAAAGAAGAATGATCTACCAACTTAATCTCCAAGATTTCCTGACACAAGAAGGATGCAAAGCAAACAATTATGTTTGAAATATTTTTAGACACTCTTCTTTTATGGTGCCTCCAAGTCCAACCTCTTTCAAGCAGCAATAGGGGGATTAATTCTTACAGGACCGCGTTATATCCTACTCAAATACATGATCAACTTGGGCACAACCTCTAACACGTGGCAGAGGCTATTGGATGTGAAATTGTCTTACAATTTTTGGCAAAGTAAGGAATCACTCAGGTCACAGCTTACGGGGATTCTAAAATGATAATAATAGCTTTTTCCAAAAATAAAAAATTTATATTTTTACAATTGAAGATTATTCAAGACAGGATTAGACAACTAGGTAGGATAATTGGCAAAATATCCTATCAACACGTAAGGCAGGAATTCAACAAAGAGTTCGACGCACTAGCAAATCATACAATAAATATAGCCCCTAGTTATTATCACAAAGTCATGAAGAAGCATAAGGGTAGGGGTGGTATGCAAGGATGACAAGGACTCCAATAACGATGTTCTTTTTTGTCTTCATATTCTATTTTTTAGAATACTCTGTTCACTTTGATCTCTCTGATTAGAGAGTTTTGTACTTTTTGTTAAGTAAATAAATATTTTCCTTTTAAAAAAATATTCAATAAATCTTAAATAAATAAATAAATTTCAATTCAAGCTTTAATCAAGACTCAATAATCAAATTTCAAATCTCTGTTAGCTTTCTTATCAGATTAACTCACAGAAATCTCTTTCTAGGATCTAAAATAAATCAAATAAATGCTACTAGTAATGAAACTCAATATTACAACAATATATCACAAATATAACTCAAATGCACACAATATCATAATATTTCATGTATGATATAAGATTGATTACATTGCATATATTTTTACCTCCAATATATCATTTTACATGAATTTTCAGTTCTCTAACTATTGCTCTCTTTTATCCAAGAGATGCAACCTTTCATATTTCTATCATAAAGGCAAAGCTCTCATATTGCCACATATTATGTGACTCTTCATTCTCTCTTGAAACTTTTCACTTTCTCTCACATTGACACATACATTATACAAATATAAATCATCTACCAAACTAGTATTACAAGGGCGGCAAATAATGTAAGATCTCCAAAATTCACCTATATTACATTATTTGGTAGGAATTATCTTTACCTTCAATATCAGATTCTTCATTCTATTCATTCTTTAGCTCTAACTCTGGCATGGTTGGATATGTGCAACCTTCATTAGGTATTCCTTTATAAATTATTTGTCTGTCTCTAGATCAATTTATTTGGGTCACCTCAGGGTCTCCATCTCTAGGTCACTACCTCTAGTTCACTGCCACTAGATCTGCCTCTGGATCACTACCTCCAAAACTCTGCCTCTAGATCACCTCTAGATTATCATTATCTCTAGGTCATCCACTAGAATATTCATAAGGCTATCATCTCTATAGGATCATCACTACATATGCTTTCACTATAGGTTACCTCCTAAGGTATACTTGGGTCATAATTATTTATTTCATATTTCTTCATGATAAGATCAATATCATTCTTTTCATTCAATAAACTTTGGTTTTTTATTACTTTTGGTTTTTTGTAGAAACCATACAACATTTCTTTCATCTTATTCCATTCATTCATACTTATCCATCCACAATCCATTTTTAATTTTTGACTTTCCTTCTCTTTATATAGACAAGATTTTTTAGAATGATTATGTCCACAAGTTTTACAACAATGGAGATTCCAATATTTCTCTATCTTATGTCCATATCTACCATAATGACTACATTTGTTTTCTATTATAAAATTATTTTTTCTATTTTTTCCTTCATTATTATTGATTCTATCAATCCCTGTCATAGATTTAATGTTACTATTTCCTGTCACAAACTTAGTCTCTTGCTCATTACTACTGGTTTGTCCTGTATATCCAAGACCTTCAAATTTTGGTCTTATTTTCAGTACAATTGGCTCTTTTATTTCTTGTCCATGTTTTCCTAAATCTATGTTTTTGTATCCCATTTTATTTAACTTTAAACCAATTTCTTTAGTATACCTTTCAAAATAACCAAAAATAGCATCATACTGATCCCTATCAATATCAATGCAACTTTGACCATCACTATCCTTATCATCATTTGAATATTTATCATCATCAATTCTCATAGCATAAGTTGTTTCTCACTAATCATGAACTATACTCAAATCATCTGAGCTACAATTTATATATATATTTTTTTTGTCATAATATGCATTTATTGTCATAGGTTTTAAGTCTTTATTGAATTTATCATTACTTTATAACAAACATATGTGATTTGGCATAAGATTTATTTGTACATATTCTGATTGTGCAACATACCCTAGTTGATTACTCTGATCTCTCTGATTCCCTTTAGGAGATTCTTTGTCTTGACCCTTCCTTTTCAATGCATTATACTTACAAGATTTTTTATTATGTCCTTATTTTTCACAAATATGATAATACTTCTTTTGTTTTTGTTTTTGTTTTTGTTTTTATTTTTGTTTTTGTGATGAAGTGCAAAATTCTTTTTCTATTATGAGAGTTATTGGATGATTCATTTCTCAATTGATTTTCAAGTTCATATTGCTAAATAATATTTATTAATTCTTCAAATGACACCTTTTTGTTTGATACTAGAAGAGATGTGACCAACATTTTGAATGATTCAGGAAGTGCTCTAAGTACAACTGAAACTAGAAATTGATCTTCAACCTTTTCTCCTAAGGTATGCAATTTTGATTTTAATTTTGATATCCTTTGAAGAAATTGTTCTATGTTTTCTCCATCATGAACTTTTAGTGCATACAACTGTGATTGTAGATGTAAAATGGTTACCTTATTCTTTCCTTCAAATATCATACATAATTTTCCCATGTTGTTTTTGAAGTTTATGCTTCACTAATGTGTGCTTGAATTTCATCTAATATACCAAATATAATTAACATAAGAGCTTTAGCATCATCATCTTTGAATTTTTGAATTCATGTTTTATTTACTGGAATGTTTCTTTGTCCATCCACTACATCCCAAAGTTTTTCAACAATAAGTATTGACCTCATCTTATTTTTCCATGGGGTAAAATTAGGCCCCTTTAATAATTGTGATTTAGAAAAGAATATTCTTGTATTTTCCATTTCCTTTGGAGTAGTAGCCCTTTTATCTCCCTAGGTTTAAATTTTGTAAATTTATATTTTTCCTAAAGTTTGAGGTTGAAACCCTTTTGTCTTCCAAATAACTAAATTTGCAATAATTTTTTTCTCCTAATTTCAAAAAAACTTTTTCTTTTTGTATACCTCCTAAAAAATATATTTTTTATATTTATCTCTAATTACAAAAACCTCCAAATACATCTTATCACTCCAAAAAATTTTAAAACAAATAAAACTTCAAAAATTAAAATACACTCCTTAGCTCTCCATAAAAATAACCTTATAAAATTTGAAAACAATTATCAAAACCTAAATTTTACCTTTCTTCCTATGCACCCCTCATTGGCACTCATACATGGACTACCACCACTTTATCTCCTACCATGATCAAAGAGAACCACCATATTGTCATTTTTTAACTTTGATTCATTCACCTTGTTTGCCTCTGACTTTAGGCACGAGTATCTGTTGTCGACCAACACATGTCCTAGTCGTGCTAGTGTAATATTAAACAATCAAACTATGATTCATCCATGATTGCTTATTTGTTCCACCAACGATCATAGGTAGAAAATGTTATGCTAGGAAATTTTCTAGTTATTCGGCCATGATTGGGCTCATGGGTGCAAACTCCTCCATTCTTCTCAATATTTCCTTCACATCACCTACATTCAAGAAATCCTAACTCCAATAGGAATGTGATATTATTTGGTATCGATGAGGCCATTCATGACATGGACTGCCCTTCCCTAAGGGAAGATGATTTAAGTTTGTGTCACTATTTGGAACTTGACCTCTACTAGTTTTGGGACAATATCTTGAGCTACAACATTCGATCGATTTTTGTATCCCCTTCCTCTAAAACTTGTTCTTATAATATAAAACCATCACCTTTCATAAGCAATGATATGGTTACTCCCAATGCCATAGATAGCAAGTTCTCCATCAATAATCAAATTTATGCTTATAGCTCCCAAATTCAATGTCAATTTGCAATCACCAAAATAATCAAATTTTAAATTTTAAATTATAAATTTGTAATTTCAAATAATCATAATAAACCTTATTACTTCTTATTCACTTTAATGTAATAATTCAATATGTCCTTTTAACTATGCACTTTATAAAGAATATTCTCCACCCAAAAATTAAATTTAAGTCTTGTCTTATTTTGCTTTGCAGTTAGTATTTTTCACCAGATGCTTCAAGTGATAGGGTACATTAGGTGTCAAGTCTATCCAAAGTGATGGGGCATGACCATTACATGCAAGGCTTCTTTCTTAGGTGCTATTTTCTTTTGTTCCAAGACAAATTTTACTTTGTTTTTTGACTTTGCACTTCAATGTCTTCTAGGATTCTATTCTCAGGCGATCAACTCCTCGAATTGAAATGTCTCAGCTCTTCAATCACAAATAGTAGTACACTTCAAGAAGCTCATGGATTTTACCTTAGATGACTTTGTCCTTACCTCAAGCGATGTTTCTCAATATGCTTCTAACTTCGTATAATTTCCATCCTCTTATCTTGTACCTCTGGTGGTACTCCAATATATCTTTATGTTTTTAGGGAACATAATATTTTTCTTTTCTCTGTTGTAGGTAGACTATAACACTCTAGCTTGGCCTTATTGGCTCTAATGGTTATTTAAAAAATTTGTCTTCATAGGTGCTTCAATCAATCTTTACAAGCTTTAACATATTGCAATATCATTCAATAATAATGGTACCAATATTGTTTTTAATTATTTCAAATCATCTTATGATGTTCTTATTTCTCCTCTCTACTTTTCTACCTTTCTCTTTCAATATTTATAAAACAGGTAATAAATATTTAAATTTTCTCTTCAATATATCTTAGGCAATAAATGTTCAACTTTTTTCAAATCTTTTAATATTCTTAAGCATTCTCTACACTTCCAAATTCACACTAGAGTTCTCCTCCAACTCTAGCTTTAATTCGAATTTACAATTTATATTTGCAAATTTAAACCTTAAAATTCTTCTCACTGAGTGAGGATATGTGTGGATTTGATAGCATAATTCTTCAAGCTTATTTCTTGGCTTGAATATGTATTTGTTATAAAATTATCCAATATACTTGACTTGAATGTAGCTTTTGATATAGCTTTGATGCCACCGATGGCTTTTTAGCCATATTAAATCACATGCCCCAATATCTAAGATCTTAAACAAACTTCAATATTTGAGTATTCAATAAAAACTACATATATCAATGAATATAATATTCATGAAATAACAATAACTAGCCAATATCAATGAATATATAATTCATGAAATAACAATGATATGCATAAAAAAACTTACAATATTATTGCTTAAAATTGTATACAAGATTCAATATTGTCTTATGATTCTTCTTTATTAAAATACATGGAGATTTGTCTCCATAATATAACCACATAATGTGACTCTTCAATACTTGACTATTGCTCTCCTCACATATCTGGGAGATGCATCCTTTCATATTCCACATATAAGACAAACCTCTCATATCTCTTGACTTTACATCTTGCCACATACATGTGACTCTTCACTTGCATACTTGACACATACACACATGACTCTTAACTAACCTATATGACACATTACACACACTTGCACACTTAATTACATGACACTTGCACACTCTCTCACTCTATACACTTGCACACTCTCTCAATCTACACACTTGCACACATTGTTACATGACACTTGGACTCATCCTACACATAGATTACATACTTTAGGGGAAACATAAATCAAACACCTAAACTATCAACTCACACCCTATTATAATATTTATAATATTTACAATGGTACCATGGGGTACATTCATTTCTACCAAATAATGTAATATACTCCAACAAAGAATATGACCCAAGCAATGCTTGAAAGACCTACAGTGACAAGACCTATAGTCAAACATTATGTGAAGAATTTTTAAGATGTGAAATATTCTAGAGATATAATTCAATGGTAATTTCCCATAAGTGATGACCTAAAGGTAAATCTAGAGGTTGACCTAGAGGTAATGATACTCTAGAGGTGACCTAGAGGTAAAGGAACCTAAGCCAATGCCAACCTAGAGGTGACCCAAAGGTAATAATGACCCAGAGGTGACCCAAAGGCAAGGACCCAAAAGCAACCTAGAGGTAGTGATGACCTTGACATAAATATCTAGAGGTATTTACCTAGAGGAATACCAAATGATTGATCAAAGAGGTAATCCTAGTGGATACTAAAGCCTGAGCCTGATCCAACATACCACTCCTAAAATCATGGGGGGTAATGATCTTTATACCAAATAATGTAATAAGGGGGGTGTTAGACTTTATTACATTATTTGATGTTATTATTACATTATGTAATAATTAGGGGATGAGTGATGATGTCACCTTATGTAAGGTTTGATTGTCACATCTCCTATGAAAAGTTTGAGAAGATGAAAATACAAAAGTAGAAGGTGAAACACCAAGGGTCTCTTGAATAAAAGAGAACATATTGTATTAAATATGCATGTTTTATGTTGGCAGATTAAAGTTTGGAATAATATGAAGATATTATGAATATTTGTGAAATATATTTTTTGAAGCATTATGTGTTTTTTTCCCCATTCTCAACATATTTTGAGACTCTTTTGTGTTTGATTCTTCCTCTTTCTCTAATTATTTCTTGAAAAAATATTTTTTTCCATCATGTACAACAATCTACTAATGGATGCATGTAAGGCTCAATTTTCAGTGGCCAAATTTGCTACATTTTCTTCTAACTAGGAAAATGTAGATAGATCATTTTTTCTCATACTTAGCCAATTTTTTAATACTCATTATTACATATTTAGCCTAGGATACAAAAATTTGTTGTGAGCAAGGCTTATAGTGGGTCCAAAACTCCAACTTTGACCATAGTTTTCAAGATCCACCTTTCTTCCCAATACTATCTAGTCAAGCTACTAATTTTGGAGATTACTATCGAAGGTAGTACTTGAGTACTATAATATTGTAACTAGATCTAATGAGCCTTGACCCTTTCCTTACCTTGAAGTTTTATTTTCACTATTATAAGTACATGTAATTATATTTGACCTTCCCTAGAGATTTATTTTGAAATATTTTGTGTGAACTTCATAGACGTAACTAGTGTTATCACATATATCTATTAATATTTTTAGTTTATAGCTAATAACACGGTATAATGTTCTAATCAAGGACAACAATTTTTTAAGTTTAGAGTTCTCAAAACTTGAAAAAATAGTATTATAAAGTAGATAATTAGCATTTTTAATATTTTAGATTAAACAAGTTTTATATTTACAAAGCCAAGTACAAAATCCTCATGAATTATAAATAACTATGAGACCAATTTCAAACTATCACAAACTACAAATTGATAATTATACATGTGAATTTCTTAGAATAATTCAATATATATCATAAATTTGATATTCTTCTCTTGATCTTAATTAAAATTGATGATAATTGTACATCAGCTTTATTAATTTTGATGATATTCTATTACTTTTTATCAAAGCACAATGGATCTTGGATAATTTAATTAAGTTTTTATGGATTGTTGGGTATATTAGACCCATTATACACTTGCTTATTTTTCACTTTTTTATATTTATTTCTATTGTCTTCTAAATTTATATAAAGAGTTCTTTTTCAAACCCCACTTTCATTGCTCAAAATAAAACTCATAAAACCAAACAAGCAACAACCATTGAAACTGTGCCCAAGGGGTTTGAGGTAAGTGGTGGAAAGAAAATATTTTCACATCATAAACCAAAGTTCAAATACCATATGTGGATCTTGACATTTTTTCCATTAGATTTGGGACAAGTAGTCGGGAGCAAGGAGTTTCATATAGTAATCTAAGGCTTTAATCCCATAGGTGAATATTAGCATTGGATATAAGGCATCATGGAGAAATGGTATTTGGGATGCAATTATATGAGGATAATCTAAGTTCAAATCCTTTCATTGTGATGAGTACTCTTATGATTTTTGAATTTGTAATTTGATCCATGGACAAGAGCTGAATTTGTGTGATGTACTATTGGATAGGCCTAAGGGCATTTCATTGTGCAATGTATTTATTATTTTGTAATATTTTATTATGTAAACCCAATGGAATTTTGTTAACCTTGTTATGGTTAAAAATTATTTAATATTTATAATTAATCTAAATCCCATGTGTTATGTCAGCTTAGGTTAACTTTATGATGTAATTAAGGGTTTTGGTATTGCAATAAATACCCCTTCATTGTCCTCATTTATTATCAAAGTGTTATGCAATATAATCTATGGATAGTGATTATTTATGGTGTCTATGGGAAACCCCAAATCCTTATTCATCCTTTTTTGCTTTATGTATAAGAATTGAGTGAATGATATTGCTTTTGTTCATTTCTAGAAAGTATTGTGAATCCTGACATGGTATCAAAGTAGGTGTGGAGGGACATTATTTAGTCATGTAAGAAGTACCTTTGAAGCCTCTGATCCTTCTTCCAAACTATAGGGCGATTTTTTTCTTCCACTTTTTTGGTAATACTAAAACTTTTACAGGTTTTTTTATTTTATTATGGTTATAGTTCCTTCATTTATCCATCCAATTCTATTGTTTGATATCCTTATTTCAAGAACACAATAAAAAATGGATGGAAAGGGTATGTTTGAATTTAAATTTAAAAACTAGCACCAAAAGCATCTTAGGCATGTGATTGTTCTTGCATACCTCATAACTCATGTTATTTCTTCTGGGTACTTCTAATAGGCCCTTCATAGAGGGTCATGTTGGGTATTTATGATAGTGGCTTTATGATAATTTATGGGAGCTTTGGTTTCAAAAGGGTTAGGGGTTTGATTCCCCATGTAGCCTAACGTTTTGTGCATGTTGAGTAGATAGTATGTGGTGGTTGTAGGTTTCTAGTGATACCTTATGAAGCATGTAACTAGGTGACTATAGGATTATATAAGGGTGAAGGATCTAAGTTTGATTCCTTGCAATGATATTTTGAACTCAAAAAAAAATCCATACAATTGTAGCTACAACATTACCAATGGTTCTATCATAGTTGGAGATTGTAGTTTGTTGGTAAGATTACCTTCCAAAGCATTTTTAGAACCCCAAGGTTGTAGGGTTGGGTCCAAACTTACTTTTTACTAAGAAAAATTTAGATGTCAAAGGTAAATTGCACATCTTGTGCTTCCCTCCTCAACAATAGGCTTGGCACCTTGACTACACCAGGACTCTTAGTAAAGAAAGGACTCAATTTTGAACCCAATAAAGGAAATTTTTGGCTTATTTATATTATATTGGCCCCTTGTCCAATATGGTGACCAATGTGAACCATTTTAGTACCACATAAAATAATATTTTTGATACATACATATTTGTGTGTGTAACCAATCAAAATTATGCAAGTGTCAATGACTAGGTAGATCAAAGGAGCTAAGGTGGTAAAAAGTGATTGGATCATTCCAAAGCAAATTAGAGTTCACCAAGTGGTAGGTCAAGATTGGTGCTTGCATCCCTATGGTTAGAGCCTTTATTTTTTGGGGGGGTGTCCATTAGGGTTAATCTTTTGGAGGCCATAAATTTTGCATACAAAAGTATTTTGAGCCCATTTTTCAAGCTCTATGCACTAGTTAGTTCATGGACCTATTGTAGTGTTAGGACTTTTATTGTGTAATATGAACCATAAATATATAGTTAATTATATTATTTATCAAAATAATAGTTGAGAAAATCAGAATTAGCAAGGCAAAAGAGTTGGAAAAAAATAGGACTCAACAAAACAAATGAAAGAAAATGCAAGTTTTCATTGAAAATTATTTTTTCATGCATATCACAATGAATTAGCATTATGAAAATAAAAAATTAATATTTTAAGTTATACAAGATTAAACTACACATAAAAATGGCAAGTGATACAAGCTTAAAGCCTTAAACTACAGATGAAAGTGATAAAACACATCTTCAATAAAGAAATTTTAATGCATCCAAAATTCAAATATTCTTGTATTGCTTATTATATAAAAAATATTAAAATATTTTTGTATCATGTCTAGCACTAGATTGCAATCACATTTGAAGTTATTTTTATTGGCCTAGGACTATCCTTTTACTTATTTAATGATCATTTTTATGTCATCAAACACTAACAAGCTTTTAATTTTCAATTATTTTGTTGTCTTGATCCCATGAAGTAGTGTTTCATACTCTATAATATTGTTGATCTAGTCAAAATATAGCTAGAAAATGTACAAAAGTATTTCATCAATCAATTATTGGAGAGGAACTCCAACTTAGTTGTTCATTTGCTTATGTTGCCATTGAAATGCATGGTCCAAGTTTTAGAGGTTGAGGCAGGATCAGCTATGGTTGTCTCTAGAACATTTGAATGCACTTCACCAAGGCACTATGCACTCAAAACATAAGTGTCAGTCCAGATTATTCAAAGAGGATATCATTTCCCAAATTGAATCAATCTACTCCATGCTTCCTTCACTTTGGCTCAAAGGTTAGCCTTTCAATTTTGTCCTAGACTAGTATCAATGCATACAACCAATCCAAACTGATGTACCCACCCATGTCCTTCAAAAGCTATCGGCTTAGAAACAATACCAAGTTATTAGGCACTTCCACAACTTTTATATTCATGAGGATGTTATTGGCTCAGAATCTTGTCAATTGCACAATGAAATCCTTGATGTATCATGGTATATTGATTGGTTGAGTCTAGCTAGAAGCACTTTTGACAAAATGTGTTAATGGGCCTCTCAAGCATCATTTAAACATTCTAACAATATATATCACTTAACATGCTTCATATAGGGCATATGCTATGAGCCAAGATTTGGTGAATTCAATACATAAAGTTCAAATTTTGCTAAATTTGGAGAACAAGCAAAAAAAATGGTCAAATAAATTTGATGTGATTCATTGAAATTTTATTTTTGACTTGATTAAATTTGATGTAGCTCTCTCTCCATTTTTCAATAAGAAAAATGAAAAAAAATGTTTATCACGTTTCCTAGCAATGTCCCATGCCAAAATCCCAATTTTTTAAAATACCTAAGTCTCAGTATTGCATGATTCAGCAAAGCTAACTTGGAATCGTAATTGGAAAAAATTAGTAATTTTTGTCAATTTTTCTACTATGGTCAAAATCATAGTATTTGGTCAACTTAAATAATTCATCTGCTATAAAATTAGAACCTATGGTGCATATTGTAGGGGGTTAAAGTAGTTCTTCTTGATGATGAAGCTTAGCACTAAAAGAAATTAAAGCCTCTAGGTTTATTTTCCTTGCTAATTAAATCAAGGTTGCTTTTCCATATCAATGAAGAGAGTGACCCTATCAAGGTATGGTCAAAGTTGCATGAACTTTTTAGAAAGGTTAATACTACTGAAGTAAGTCACTTGGAATTAAAGCTTTCTTCTCTTAAGCTAGTTGATTTTGGTAATATTGAGGACTATATTGTGACATTTAAAACATTGGAGGCAAATGTTGCATCTTCTAGAGGAAAAAAGAAATATGATATAGGATGTGTTAATATTATCCTTCCTAATCTCTCCCCCACCTTTCAAATGTTGAACCTAATAGTTCATATGATTCTTTTGTTCTTGGAATCCCAAAATACTCTTACTCTTGATCAAATTTTTTATCTTTTAATTCACCTTCAGGTTGTAATGCAAAATTGTAGGGGTGAAACTCCTCAAATAGAGGCCCATGCAAAGGAATTCAAATCTAAGGAGGATAAGACCCAAGGGCCCATAGGCAAGATCAAGTATTCAGAGAAATTGAATACCACTTACAAATATTGTAAAAGTGAGGAAAACCCAACAAATAATTGCTTACTAAAGTTGTAGAAGATTGAAGCTAAGTTCTTGAAGCAAGGCGAATATCTTTGATATGATAAGGGAGATTTGGATGGATTTGCCTCAAATGTAGAGGCCCACTAAAGCATCCATTATGGGGGGAATATATTATTATTACTAATGTCTTCTCTCCTTAGATCCTTAATGCATATAATGAAGAGTGTTAAATTTGAAATCTAATTCATGGCCAAGAGTAGACATTGTTCAATATATTGGATAAACCTAAGGGTATTTCATTGCACAATGTATTTATTATTTTGTAATATTTTACTATGTAAGCCTAATGGGCCATGGTTAACCTTGTTATAGTTAAACTCATTTAATATTTGTAATTAACTAAAATCCCACTTGTCATGTCGGCTTAGGTTAAACTTTATGATGTACTTAGGGGTTTTGGTATTGCTATAAATACCCTCCTCACACTTCTCAATTTGTATTGGAGTATTGTGAAATATAATCTAAAGATAGTGATTATTTATGGTGTCTATATGCACCCTCAAATTATTCTCCATTCCTTTTTGCTTTCTCTATAATATTTTAGTGAATGTTATTTCTTCTATTTATTTGTGGAAAATATTATGAATTATAATAATGATAAGGTGTATCATGATAGTATGATTTGTTGTAACACCACAAGAATGTGATTTATTGAAATACCATAATAATATATGATTATGATATAATACATTTGGGGTTTATCTCAACCCATATAAACCAATTGGGAAAAAAAACTTAAAACCATTCAAAAATTTATAAAACCCTCTCATAGTAGTTTTTTTAAAGGATCCACATCTATCTTATATATTGTTTTATAGAAACATTAATTTTCTCATTAACATATTATAGTATGATGAATAATTTAAATTTTTTTAAATGTTATATGGGATTTAAATGGCCGTCATCCATATTGTTCAAAGTGTAATATGAATTATGGCCAAGGCAAACATTATATGATGTAATTTTGTGTAGGTCTAAGGGAAATCATTGTACAATTAGATTTAATTTATTGTAATATTTTATTATGTAAACCCTATGGGCCATGGATAACCTTTTTATGGTTACTCCCACCTTATAACTTGTAATTAACCTTAATCCCTCTTGTTATGTCAACTTGGGTTAAACTCATTTGTGTTATTAGAGTTTTGGTATTGGTATAAATACCCTTTACCACTCCATCCATGTATTGGAGTGTTATGATCCTTAACTCAAAGTATTATCTTGAAATGATCCACTATATGTTGATTAATAGAAACATTAATTTTCTCATTAAAGATATTAGAGTATGATGAATACTTAACTTTAAAAAAATGGTTATATGGGTTTGAAATGAACCTCACCCACATTGTTGAAAGTATAATATGACTTATGGACAAGGCCAACATTGTATGACCTAATCTTGCATAGGCCTAAGGGTAATCATTGTCCAATTGTATTTAGTTTATTGTAGTATTTTATGTAAGTCCTATAGGTCATGATTAATCTTGTTATGGTTAAACCCACCTTACAACCTGTAATTACCTTAAGCCTCTTGTTATATCGACTTGGTTTAAACTTGTTTATGTAATTGGGTTTTGATATTGGTACTAATACCCCCAACCACTCCATCCATTATATCATAGTATTATGATCCTTATCCATGGATAATATAGTGATTATTTATGGTGTTCAAGGGTACCCATAATTTTTGTATCCTACTTACTTTGTCATCCTTTTATGCTTTCTATATATGATTTGAGTAAATGGATTCCTTTGATTCATTTTTGAAAATAGGTGTGAATTCCAACATGGTATCAGAGCGACTATGGAGCTTCATCATATGATTATATAGAAAAAAATTTTGAAGCCTGCTATCTTTCATTTGATTTCTAGGTTTAATTACTTCTCAAAGCTTCATAAACACCTTTTGTTAAAAAGAAAAAAATATATATATAATTTTTTATTTCTCTAATTATTCTAATTTTTTGGGAGAATTTATCCCTACTCTAGATTATGTTCTATTATTATTGGAATACTTTGTACCCATTTTGTGCATATCCAAACTACTTATATAAGAATAAGTATTGTTGCTTTGACTTCAAAAGGATATTTTGACTTTTTCAAAAAGGTCAACCTTTGTTTCCTCACAAAGAGAACTTTGTGTCATTGCAAAGATGGGAAATTGTGATGCATTTATCCTACATGAAATATCTAGTGCTTTAGCTAGAAGAATAAAAAGAAGGTATATTCATTTACCTCATTTCAAATATTATGGATCATGATGGCCTTATTCATGGAGAGGGCACATCTTTGGATGCAAGCAGTGATGGCCATAGTCAAGCTAGAGGGGCATGGCTTAAGGGTGTTTGGATTTTTTATGTAATAAGAAACATAAATTTATTTATTATTATTTTTCCTTGTAGAAAAATTAGAAGGAATTTTTAAAAAATTGATGCTTTTTTTTTTATCGGTTAAATTTAAAGTGGGTTTTTATCAAGGGACCCAAAACCTAATTACATCAAGTCAAAAGATAAAATAAACAAGGCCACAAGAAGGCCGCAAGAAAAGACAACAAAAAAACCAAAGTAAATATAAAATGATTACCTTTCATGATAGCCTTAAGGATAGCCTTACAATACAGGCTAAAGGATAGCCTTAAAGTACAGTTTCTATTTTTATTTATTTTTATTTTTTTATTTATTTTTAAACAAGGCTACCCCACTCAAATCATCCAAAAAACAAGTGTGAAAAGGATGGAGAAAAGGAATAGGGCCATCCCACCCAAATAGCACATGCAAAGAGGATTTAAAATAGGGTAAACCCACCCAGATCAATATTGAAAAAGGGCCATCCCGCCCACCACAATTTGAAAATACTTAAAGTAGGAAAATTAAACAAAAAATTCCCACCTAAAAGGATGGAGAAATGAAACAGGGCCATCCCACCCACATCTAAAATTTAAAATTTAAAATTTGAAAAAAGTGGGACAAAAGGCAATCCCGCCTAAGGAGGTCCAAAAATGAAGTTGTAGACCAAAACCATAATGTGGCATAAATATGTCCGAAACCCAAAGCTAATTTGCAAAAAACCACCCTAAATAGCAGGATGGAGCAGAGGATCCACCAAAAAAGGAATATCCCACCCAAGGAAGGGCAGGAAACAAATAAGGATGTCATAAAACCACCAGAACAACATCCTACACAGGTCTGTAAAGAAGAACAACAATTTGAGGATCTCCACAGGCCATGAAATCCTCATGCAATGAAGTAAGAATCAGAAACCAGGAGAAGTGGCAAGCCCAAACTGGAAAATCACTTAAAACTAGCTCCAAAAAGTGACCTACAACAAAAGCCATCCCATAAGCACCACATGAAACCCAAGGAGGGACCCAGGGGTATCCTAGAACATATGTGCAAGAAGGACACCCTCGAAACAACTAAGGAAAGGGCAAACAAGTGAAGAAGTGACCTCCTACACCAAGGAGATCGTCTGCACCCAAAGATAGCCAAGAGGAGGATCCAAGAAGCATAAATGAATTGGGAGCTTAGTCGTACAATGAAGGAAACTTGTAAGAATCTGGGACAGCCAAAAGAGCAAAATGAAAAATCCTTGAAGCACATAAGTAAACACTAGGATGGATCCAAGGACATCCCAAAGGGCAAAAGAGAAAAGGATTCCCTAAAATTCAAAAAATGGAATTGGTATTAACCCAAGGATGCCCAAAAAATCCCAGGGATATCCCAATTCATAGGCACCAAAAGGAAACCCCACCTGAAGGCATGGAGAGGGGCGAACAAGAGAGCAAGTGACCTCCCAACCCAAGGAGATCGTCTGTAATGCCTACCAGTCGAGGAAGGGCAAAGGAGGTGCTAGGGAGCTAGGACAGGACCAGGGATCTGGGACAAGACCAAGGATGGGTTGTAGAGAAGTGAAGAAGGACTTCCCAAGGAAGTCCCCTGTAACCCATCCCTTAAAATTATTATTTGTAAAAAAATTAATGTTTTTCAAAAATGTCACTCTAAGGCTATTTTGGAGGGAAAACTTCAAAAGGCCATAAATTTTGAATATGAAAGTGTTTTGAGCCCTTTTTTTTCAAATCATAGATTTTTTTAGCTCTTTGCATCGATGGTATTTGTTAAAGGGCTTACTATAAATGCAGGGATGTATCAGTATGTGACTGTCTTTAAGATCTATTGAACCTATTCAATGGAGTAAATTTATTATATGTTATGCAATCAAAATATTTCATCTACATTTATGGGAGATGAAAATTGGTTGATCGATGAAGATATTATGTGCTCAAAATTGGGTGTTTATAATATAAATACCCCCACCACTCCATCCATTATATGGGAGTGTTGTGATCCTTATCCATGGATAATATAATGACTATCTATGGCACTCAAAGACACCCATAATTTTTGTGTTTCTTGCTTTATTTTTCATCCTTTTATACTTTCTATATAAGATTTGATTGAATGGATTGCTTCTATTTATTTTTGGAAATAGGTGTGAAATCCAACACATATCACATTGTAACCACAAAGTAGTATTACAACATCTTTGCAATGATGCATGTATCACTTGGCAAGATTCAAAATTATATCTCCTCCATGAAAGTGAAGAAATTAATTGGTTGATACATGCCATATGAATATTTGATTTTATGAAATACAATTATTTTTAAAATAATCTCTACTAGGAAGAAAAACAAAAAGACATGAGTAGGAGCTTGCATGAAATTATTTGTTATTACAACATACGTTAACAATTGCTTTGAATTAATAAATACTGACCCTAACTATAAATATATTAGGTTTGAATTGAGTTAAGCTAATTTTAAGTCCATGATAATTACCTCATGTGGACCATATGATACCACCTTGTACTCTATGTACTAGTATATGTAGATTAAGTTACCATGTTTAGGTTTGTGTTTGAGTTTGACAGTGATAAAAAAATTTAAAATTATCATTTCAAATCAACTATAAATTGACAATGAAGGTCAAAAATATTTTTGTTAATGTAAATGTCTAAAATAAATTAAAATATGTATAAAGAAATATAGGTTTCAAGAAATAAGAGTCGCTCATTTATTTTGATAACTCTTAGGGAGCTTCAATAAAGGACATTTAGTTTATTCTAAATAATGACTATATAGGATAAATCATTAGGAGTTTAGAAATTTCTCTTTTTTTTTAAATTTACATAGAAATTGGTGGGGGATCTCAATTCACAATATCATCAAAAATTCAAATTTGCATTGATTTTTTAAAAGCTCCACCTTTATTTTCTCTATCCATTGGATATTTATATTTGACTTCAAATTTTTTTGTAATTGTAAGGAACTTTTCCCTACAACCATACTTCACCCAGGCTAGATCAGTTGAAAGTAGGACTAGCCAAGGCTTCACAATCAGAAGGTGCTTCCCACTTCTAGTCAAAAAGGCACTTTCCACATTTGGTTGGGAGAAAGAAGATTCAAGAAAAGCAGGTAAGGTAAAAACCATGCTAGTCATTAGATATTCCATCTAGGGTCAATCCTCCATGACTACTTGAATCAATCTAGCAAGGGCACCAAGGCCCATGGACCACTTTTTCAATCCAATAGCCCATACAATCCTTCTAACCGAAGAGTTACCAAAAAAGAAGAGAGGGATGTGACTGAAGCCAAAGATAGACATATTGTAGTCAATAAAAAACCCATGAGAGAAAATAACTAGTGTCTAAGGATAAGGCCCGCCATTGGTTTAATAAAGTTCCATCCTATCTAAGGACATGTGGTAGTTGTACATGTAAATGAAGAGCAGGCAAGAGGAAAGTAAAGGATACATCCACTAGTGGCTACAAAGCTTAACTTTTATGGCCAAACTTATCAAAACCAATCACATGTTAGTCATGGTCACTACCCACCATATGTGTGAGCCTACCTTATCCACCTGCAACAATCAGAGATACCATGTCCATTGCATGAGCAAAGTGGTGCATTCCAAAAGAAGCATGGTAGAAGAGTTATGGTGCAACCATCTTGATGCAATAACAAAGAGCCCAATCATTTGCATCGATTAACTAAAGGCCTTGAATATTTTAGCATTTATGACTTTAGATCCAAAGACCTCAAAGTTTTCATTATACCAGTTGTAGAAGGATTTCTCAACTATAGTAATAGAGGATATCCATAGACATTCTACACAAATCTTCAAAGATAAGACACCCTCTTCTTGGCTTAACTTTTACTATAAAAGGCATCAAAATTTGTTTGCTCATGCCCAACACCTAGCCTTGTAGACTCTTCCTTTCACCCTTCTTTTATACTATAACAAGGGGATTCCAAACCTTTTATCATTCATATGGATCATCAAACCCTTTGGGTCTCATTGTCTTATAATCATTTCAACAAGTTAATAGAAGCCATGACTAATTTTGCTCGATCCTCCTCTTGATTTGTCTTATTTCTTGATGATGTATTTTACTTGGTTGTGGTCACTAGCCATAGGTGATGTTTTTGTGTTCAATTTTCACTTATTATAGTCAAAAATTGGGGGTTCTTTTTAATTCTTTAGTTTCATCACCTTCGTATATTAGGGATTTACTTTTATATAAATTTAATTTATTATTTAGTTACTTTCATTGCATTCACTTTTCTAGCTACCCACACCTCGACCTCAACTCGTGGAGGTCATTATGCATCAAGGAGTTAAAATTTTATGAGGAACTAGCCTTGATTAAAAACCCTAAAGGTTATCCCATAGGTGGTCCCTCCCATCCACCCAAGGTGCTTCTTATTATTTTGCTCTACATGAGGTGTGGGTGCAACACCATCCCCTAGAAAGGGTGTGCTTAGATATGACAATAGTTTATTTGGCATGCTTGGTGAGATGAGCTTCTACTTTCACCCTACTAAGATTGGAGAAAGTATGACCAAGACACTGATGAAGGTCATAGTATTTCTACTTGAAGAGAAGCACTCAAAAAATCACCTGGTGACTCTGCTCAATGAATCAAATTCACAAGATAGACTTTTAATTTTTGTTTAACAAAATACAAACTAATATTCTGGTGAGGATCTTTATCTCATCATCTTATTAAAGAAAAATTTTCCCACCTCGTGACTCTGTTCTTAGAGGAAAGACCCAGAGTTATATGAGTGGAAAGCCTGTGACTAGAGCCTTCACTAGAGCTAATCAGCAAGAGTTGGTATCACCTCTAAATTAGAGAGAAAGGAGGAACCAGCAATGCAACAAGGCATCCATGGCCCATCAGACTCCCAAAAGTTTTTGGTGTGGAAAAAAAAATATCCCCTGATTCCACCAATTCCACCTAACACATGGGATTTGATTCTTGCCTTGGAACTCAAATATCTACCATACTTCTCAAGAGAAAATGATATCACTCTGATAGAATATCTATAGCACCTAGTAATCTTATGCATCATGCATTTTATTGAAAAGCAAGATATAGCCTTGAGTATATTGGTGGCTTGTTTAAGAGGGAGATCTTAGGTATGGTACCTTAGTCTCATCCCATAATTAGTAAAAAACTAGGACTAATTGGCAGAGCTCCTAATAAAGTGATTCAGGGAAAAGAAAAATAGAATATCCCTCCTAGAACAATTCACAACCATCAAGAAGGAACCTGTGAAGACAATGAATAATTTCAATGTTTGATTCTAAAATACTTGGCAAAGGATCCTTGAGGAGATACGATCACCCCTAGGTATGGTATTCATTCACTTATTGAAAGCTTTTAATTTTTAAATTGCCATTATGGTCAATTCTAAGAGTGGTAATTCACTACCAAAGGCCTACGGGATAGTCATTCAAGTTGAGAAATACCTTATCCAAATAGGAAGGCTAGCTTCTAGACCACCTCTATCATTGTTTCCCTCTATTAAACATCCCTACAATTACTCTTTGACCATACAACCTACCATCAATCTGACTCATCCTCCCACATATCAAGAGCAAAACCAATCCTTCTCTCCTATAGAAGCTAATATGAATGAAATATCCAAATCAATTAGAATCCTCACTAATTATTTCATAGCCTTCATAAGACAATCAAACACCCAAAGGTTTCCCTACCAAAGTTATCCAAAGTCTTCCTTTCAATAGGGAAACCTAGATTTTTGATTGCCCTCAACTAGATACCACAAGCCCCCATTCTCATCCAATAGTAATCTTGGTCATCCACCAAATTTGACTCAATAGAGAGTACCTGTGTTGTTACCAACTCAGACAAATGCCTACAAGCTTATCTAGGGACCTAGTCACCACCTAGAACAACTACATTGAATATCTTAGTGGTTGGTACTATCCCGTTTTTAACTATCCTCCCTCTAATTACTTTAATAGAACAAAAATTTAAGACATATAGACTTCCTCTTTCGACCAGCAAAATGCCTATTCGTCCTAGTCAAAAGTCCTAACACCAAGTCAAGAACCCATCACCCAATCTTCACAGATGCCATCAGTTTCCAACTCATCAACTTCAAAGTAAGCTTTCCTTACCTAGGATGAAGTAAAATTATACGTTGTATCAAATGAAGCAAGCTCCTCAAATGGGAGGCCACAAGTATAATCAACGTATAATACATGGACCAAGAAAAGTGCTATGGAGGAGAAGAAAACACCTAGCCTGACCAAGGTTAAACCTAAAAGGAGAGAAGTAGATAATCATAGGACACATCCAACACAATTTGTACCATCAAATCAAGACCTAGAAATCCAAATGGTAAGAGCTACTCCTAAACCACCAAGGCAACCCATTGTAAATATATAAAGACCACCTCTAATGGTAGAAATGACCAATCTCCTAACAATATCAACCATTCTAAGATCCACTTCTATTGAAACCTTCAATATGGTGGAGCACCTATGGAAGTCTATTCTAGCCATGCCTCTTTGGATATCTTCTTTATTCCTAAATAGATGAAGAACCTAGAAGAGGCTCTAAAGAGACAAAAAGAGATGAGAGCATAAGTAATGCCCATCGTGCTATCAATTTTAGAGCCTAGAAGGCTCAATCCCATGCCATTTTGCCTGACACTGATCTATGGAGATCAATTGATACACAACTACATAGTTGAATCAAGGTCCAACACTTTGATAATGCCAGGAAGGGTGGCAAAAGCACCCAACCTATTGCTAGAATAAAAAAATAGCAAGGTGGTGTAGCTAGATGACACTGTAATGCTATTATTTGGTGCTCATATAAGGCATTTCTTTAGCACTCCAAGTGTGCCCTAGCCTAATAGTTCATTAGGAAATAGTGGTGATTGACCTCCTAGCTTCATTTGAAATATACCTTTTGAGATATTTAATTGCTAAGATCGAAGGATACTGATCGCTCGATTAGATCCACATGATACTTTGAACCAAATATGAGACCAAGTTTAAGTTCTATTAAAATCCCTCCACATGTACCACATACGTTAAATCCCTTTCAAGAGGGGTAGGAAATATTAGGTCTACCTAGAAAAATAAGAATTGTTGAACTTTGACTACTTCATCGATGAGATGCACCCATACATTCTTGATGATTACCTATAAGAGTGGGCATTCGAGACATGGAGGTCAAATCCCAACAAAACATTTGAACTAAATGGTATGAGGTGATTTTTCATTATGTAGTTTCCTTTATCAAAAATAGAAGGGGAAGATAAAGGAGTGTTTCAATGTATATCCCTCTATTTTAATTAAGTACTTTGTAGGGAAAATGTTATTTCCTAGGGAAGTAAGAGGGAACATCAAGAAGATAACCAGTAAAGAGAGGTCCAACCAAGGAGCTAAGATGAGTATACAAAGAGCTAAGCCAAGATGAATTAATGACGACTCATAAAAGCAAGATAGATAGCATACCCAATAAGGAGTCATCCTATTCTAATAAAACCCATGTAAAACGTATTCAGATCCAACCTGAATGAGGCAGGTAGCAACCAACTAACACCATGTATAAGGAACAGAATATGACAATGACCACCAAAAATTCTTCTATATAATAGCCTCAGCTAGGATCAATGCCCACAAAAATAAGTTGATAGAAAAATAAAGGAAGTTGAAGCTACCAAAAGTGCACATACTCGTTCATAACATGAGGCTATAGAGAAGACTTATCGAGGAAATTATATGATGAATATTCAAGGTTGTTAAAACAAGCCTAGAACTATGCATCAACCTTCCATGGCCTATGAATTATACCTCTATTAAATCATTCTCGATGATATCTAAGTTAGACCCCACCAATGGGAGAAGGTATTAAACCCTCTTTATGATAACTAAGAGGATCTTCCTACCTGTTGATATGATTTTTGGAAAGGTATTTAGGTCAATTTGACTTCCCAAAGAATAGGTTCTGAGGTCAATTATTGGGCCATACCCAAAGGACCTTATGTCCCCCACCAGGGCATGCATTATCTCTATACCAAGCCAAGGGAGCTACTCAAGAAAAATCCAAATGTTGACCACAATCTAAAATCCCCACCTTTGACACAACCTCGATTGCTCTATGGCATCTAGTAGCAATGAAATATGTTTTAATTCCAAATTTCAAAATTTGACTCCATTCCTAATGGACAAGGCAAGAAAATTCTAGGTTCACTCATTTAGTAGGCTAAGGAGCCTTGAGATTCACCAAAGTTGTAGGGAACTTTTCCCTACATCCCTGCTTCAACCTAGGCTAGATTAGTTGAAAGTGAGACCAATCAAGGCTTCACAATTGAAATATTCTTCTCCCCTCTAGTTAGAAATGTGCTTCCTATCTTCAATAAAGAGAAAGGAGCTTCAAGAAAAGTGAGTGAGCTAAAATCCATGCCAACCATTAGATCTTCCATCTATGGCCAACACTCCATGACTACCTAAATCAAGCCAATAAGGAAACCAGGCTTGTGGACCATTGATTTTCAATCCAATGTCTTGTGTAGTCCTTCTAACTGAAGAGGTTCCAACAAAGGAGGGAGGGCTTTGATTGAAGCTAAGGATAGACACATGGAAACTAGTTAGAAACCTGTGAGAGGAAAGAACCAACACTTGAGGAGAAGACATTCCATTAGCCAAAGTAAGTTCCATCCCATCCAAGGACACATGGCAATCACATGCACAAACAAAGAGCAGGCAAGAGGAAACTAAATGAGACATCCACCAATGGCCATAAAGCTTAAATTTTGTAGACAAGCTTATCAAAACTAATTACATGATAATCATGACCACCACCCACCATACACATGAGCCTACCCTATCCACCTATACCAATTAGGGAGGCCATGTTCACTATGTCAACAAAGTGACACATTCCAAAAGAAGCACAACAAAAGAGTTATGGTGTAGCCACCCCGATGCAACAACAAAGAGCCCAGTCATCCACACCAATTATCTAAAGGACTTGAAGATTTCATAATTTATAGCCTCTGGTCTAGATATCTCAAAGTTATCATCACACTAATTATATAAATATTGAATAGAGGATATTTGCAAACCTTCTACACAAACCTTTAAAGGGAAGTCACCCTCCTCTTGGCTTATAGATAGGTCCACTTTTATTGTAAAAGACATCAAAACTTGTTTGCTTATGCCCAAAACCTAGTCTTTCAGGCTCTTCCTTTACCCATTCTTTCTTACTATAATAAGGGGAGCCCAAATCTTATCTCATGCCTAGGGATCATCGAACCCTACAAGCCTCATTGTTTTGTAATCATTTTAGTGGGTTAATGAAATTTGTTTAATTTTTCTCTATCCTCATTCTCTTGATTTATCTTGATTCATGGTGATGTATTTTACTTGGTTGTGTTCACTAGCTATATATTATGTTTTTTGTGTTAAATTACCACTTGGTACAGTCAAAAATTAGGGGTTCATTTTAATTATTTGGCACATTGCCTTCGCATCTTAGGGCTTTACTTTTTTGCACATTCAATTTATTGTTTCTTTACTTTTATTGCAATTCCCTTTTCTAGCTACCCACATCCCAACCTCAACTCATGGAGGTCACTGCATATCAAGGAGCTAAGATTTTATGAGGGGCCATCCACGATTAAAAACCCTAGAGGTAGTCCCTCTTCTCCACCTTGCAATGCTTCCTACTATTTCACTCTACACAATGTGTAGGTACAACATCGTCCCCTAGACAGGGTGCACTCAAAGATAACAATAGGCACCATGAATTTTGGTAGGATAGATATTTTAGGTTGGACATTTTGGGAATAAAATACACAAGGAAATAAATGTACCTTATCTCTTCACATGTTGCTTATAGCTTGGTTTGTGAGGGTGCTTAGCACATTGTTAGGATAGAGCAAGTTTGAGTCAACTAGTCTTCTATGTGTGAAGGCATGATGCTCTTTATCTACATTATATTAATTATTATTACCATGAATGTCTACTTTATGGACCATTATGGAGATGAAAAGGTTTTCTAGAGAGGGTAGTTCAAGTTTCAATTCTAGACTTTTCCTGAGTATGCTCATGATATTGATTCACATTTCAATAGGAGTGCATATATCCACAAAAGGATTGTGACTCTCTTGATTTAAGAATGGTTTAGGTGAATAATCTTAGAATATTGAGTCTTATGAATAACTTTTTTCAAAGGAAAGTAGACAAAGGGATGACTTGATGGCTTCTTCAAGATAAGGAGACACCTATTATTGTCAATGAGAAGTGTGTAGTTCCTGGTTACCATAAAATCTTCCACGTAGGTGGTTACTTATTTTATTCTCACTATGTTATTTTCATACTTGTCTTGGAACTTTGGTTTGTTCATTTTAGATAGTTAATGGTTGGTGCATCACTTGGTTCAACAACATGGCCTTATTGATTCTTAAAAATATTTTTTTGTATTATATAAACAACAACCCTCACTTCTCCAATACCATCTATTGCATTTCAATTTATTGCTTTCCCAATCAATAATTGAATCACCAACCAAATTAGATACAAATCTAGTGTGCACCTAGTGATTTACAATTAGTCTCTATAATGGGATTTATGTACCATATGTCAACTTGAGAGGGATTTTTGTTAATTATTTTTTAAAAATTAGGTATTTTTGAAGTAATTTTCTTAATATAAATAGGGTAAAATTTTTAAGGGTGCAACTAACTCATATGGAAGTGGTCGAACCCTTTTTTTGAAATCACATGGTGTTTCAAGAACTTCACATTAGTGTTAGTGTTTATTTTTTTACTACAAAATAATGAATTTGTGCAAGGATATTATGGAGCATATGCCACAAGTACCCATGCTCAATAGGTAAAATTACTCTTCATGGAATATCAAGATATAATCTTGTTGGCATTTTTGCCACATTGTTTTTGTTGTTACTGTTCATGCAAAATAACTAAGTTTTGTGCCAAAGCAAAGGTGTCGCGATATCGCGACATGTCACATTTTCGTGACCTTTCACATTTTTGCAACGTCCATACCAGAAAAAAGCTAAGTATAGAAAATGTCGCGATATCGCGACATGTCAAATTTTCGCGACCTGTCATGTTTTCGCGGCTAAGCATGGGAGTCAAACTGTTGCGACATCGCGACATGTTGGATTTTTGTGCTAGGAGCAGCAAAAGGAGCAGTAACAGCAAAGTTGTCGCGACATCGCGACATGTCGCATTTTCACGAATTGTTGTGATGAGGAAGCACTAAAGTGAAAAGTGTCACGATATCGCGACATGTCGCATTTTCGTGACTTGTTGTGGCAACAAAGCAAATGATAGAAAAATGTCATGATATAGCGACATACAGTAGCCAAGAGGAGCGCCCATGAAAAATGTTGCGATATCACGATAGGAAAACAAAAATGGAGCAGATGGTACGGAATGGCGCAATATCGTGACATGTCACGTTATCGCAGAAGGGTTGAAGATAAACATAAGGCAGATGAAAGATGTCACGATATCATGACATTTTTGGAAATTAAGCCAAGACAGAGAAACTTGTTGTGATATCGTGACAGGAAACGACAACGACGAAGAAGGCAGGAAAATGTCGTGATTTTGTGACATGTTGGGGCAGAGGGGCAAAGCAAGAAGAAATGTTGCGATATTGCGACATGTCACATTTTCGTGATGAGAGGGCAAAGAAGCATCCAAATAGTACAAAATGTCATGATTTCGCTACATGACAAATTTTTGCGATCAAAAAGTTGACAAGTACAAGGCAAAAATAAATTATCACGATATCGCGACATGTCATGTTTTCGCGATGAAGGAGCCAGAAAGACAATGCCAAGTACGAAATGTCACGATTTCATGACATGTCCTATTTTCACTACTTGCAAGAAGATGAAGGCCAAGGAAGAGAAAGATGTCACAATTTTGTGACATGTTGTAGTTTCGCGAGTATACAGAAGAAAAGGACACAGAAGGAAGAAGATGTCACGATTTCGTGACATATCACGATTTCATGATATGGTGAGTTTTCATGATTTGGAGCAGCGAAGAAGGCAGGTGAAGGAAAATGTCACAATTTTGTGACATGTCATGAAGACAAAGCTGAACGAAGAGAAGATGTCATGATATCGCGACATGTCACATTTTCGCGACTGGTGGCAAAAAGAGGAAGCAGTAAGGTAAAAGTGTCGTGATTTTGCAACATGTCGCATTTTCGTGACCCGTCTCATTTTTGCAACAGAAGCAACAACAAGGGCCTGATACAGTTCAGTCTACATTTTTCCTTCAAAATTGCATAGGAGAACGTGAGGAGAAGATAAGGATCAAATAAAAGCTCTCCAACTGATTTTGAGATCATGGTCAAGGAGGCTCCAAGATTAAATGTTTTTGATTATCGATGTGTGCAAGATGGAAGAACATGAGGTAGTTTTCGACACCTCAAGTATTAAAAGCTCTTGTTCGTGGTCTCTTAACAACTTTCGGCCTGCCTCGATAACGATCATTTAATGAAGAAATATGGTCCCTTGTTTCTGTTTAATTTTTAGTTTTGATCCATAAAAATAGGGACTATCATGTCTCCGAGGTAGATTAATGGGGATTGTTTCTTCGAAATCTGTTTTATGTATTAAATATTGTAATCTGAAGGGAATAGGAAAGGCCTCTATAAATACCAATGTAAAATCTCAAGCAAAGAGAGGAGGATCTTTTTGCAAAAATTAAGACAGAAATCCTAGATGCATTTTGCTCTATTCTTAGTGTCTTTTGGAGTTGGTGATCCAAATTGTTGTGCATGTTTTGCTTTCTGTCTGAGTCACTTTTGTTAGTCTAGTGTTAATATAAGTTAAATTCTATTGTTTTGAATTTGGTTGTATTTGCATTTGAGCATTTGGAGTACAATTAGAAGCAAAATTACGGCTAATGCATGATCCAATTTCTGTATACGTATTCTAAGAGTTAGTTACTACTTGTCTTTAGGATTTAGTCTGAGATTATTTGCTATCTGAGGTTGTTTTCCCCATCAACTATCAGCTTCAACCACATTTACATCTCTTTCTGTTATTTCCCTTTCTTTTTGCATTTTCCCATTTCTTTCCTGCATCTTTATCTTGAAACCAGTTTTAGATTAGTTTTGGAGCCAGCCCTCTCTAGATATTGGCCCGAGAGACTTCTCTTTCTCTCAGCTTTTCAATTTTGGCCGAGTCTAGGGCACATAAGTGATGAAATCTTGTACTTAGGCAGATTTATGAGCAACATTTTTTGGCATGCCCGGTGGGACAGACTGTTTCTGTATCAGAAAGATCCATAATCGATGGGACAAGTTTTATTCCAAATTGATAAACCCACCTATTCCAACAGTTTTTGGCACGCCTGATGGGACAGACTATTTCTATCTCAGAAAGATCCATAATCAGTGGGACAAGTGTTATTCCAAATTGACAAACCCACCTGTGCCAAAAATTTTTGGCATGCCCGATGGGACAGACTATTTCTATCTCAGAAAGATCCATAATCGATGGGACTCACAAGTTTCATTTTTTGACACCCGGAGGAATCAAGATTTTGATGAACTATCTTGACCTCAAAGCGGCGATTATAAGTTCATCTGGTGACTCTGTTGAAGGTGACTGTATAGTACCTAGAAATCTCTAATCATGAAGCTGGTGAAAATATTTGTATCTTTGCTTCATGATCACGGGATCAAGTGCCAAAGAATCGAAAGATCCAATCGAATTCTTTGAGATTGATGTTCAGAACTGGAGGGAGCACTCAAGATTGGTAAGTCCTTTGAACCCATCATTTGTTGTTTCTTTGTAGGCAGCGGGTCAGTTTGTGCCATCTCTGACTTCTCCCAGTACTGCTACGAGCTTGTGAGTAGATCCAAATCCTGCAATGCAAATGGCTGGACAACCTCCGCCACGGCGAGTTCCTGCTTGGAACGATTTGGGAGCATTGGACCTGCCTTTTCAAAATCCAGTTCTTGTTGTAGCAATAAAATCTTTGCCTACATGCGATGGGACTGGAAATACAATGTACGAGCATGTGTTAGATTTGGAAACCTTGGCTTCAATTCATAATATTACAGACAAATATGTCATGATCAAATTGCTCGTCCTGTCACTCTGAGGTAATTTTTTGTGCTGGTATAGATCCTTGTCTCCCAACTCCATAACTTCATGGTATCGGTTAGCAAAGATGCTAATCCAAGGGTTCAATGAGCAAGCAGACCCATTTTCTTTAGCGCATCAATTTAATAATATCAAGAGGCATCCTCAATAGGAGATAGTGGATTTCAATGTTAGGTTTGCTCGAACTTGGCAGAGAGTTCCTGAAGGTCTTCGCCCTACTCATGAACAAGCAGCATTGTACTTTCTTAGGGCTTTCCATTCAAATATTGGTATGAACATTAGGATGTCCGGTGTTCAAACCTTTCCTGCACTATATGCCTAGGCACAAAATGCTGAGGCTAATCTGATTGCTATTGGGAAATTACGTCCAAAAATGATTATGCCTATTTTTCCTGAGCTTCCACAATACCAACATACAGGTACAGCCCTTACATCTTACACTGATCCATCCATGTACCCTTCATATTCATGGAATCCTCCCATACCTTCGGTACCTATGATTCCCATTACATAGATAACCTCTCCACTTCCAACTCCTGCATTACCTTCCCCACCAATTCCATTACCTCTATTGGAATCGCCTGTGTCCTCAAGCCCAGATCCTCAATTGGCTATTTTGCAAGAAATCCAGTCAACCATGAGAGCTCTCACTAACAAGGTGACATCTATGGAGCGGAGAGAGGCAGAGAGGAACTATCAACCACGAATATTTCCTTCGACGGTAACTAGATATCAAGTTACTCCTAGCAAGGCTATGGAGAAAGTACCTGAGAGGAACTCAGCGATCCCGGTAAGTGAAGAGGCTGGCCCTTATGAAGTTTCACATGAGCCATCTTACTGGTGTTCTTCATGCAATGACCCACATGATGAGTCCACTTGCATGGTCCACCACAATTATTTACAAGTTCTTGCGGGGAGCTGTGTAAACATGATTCGAGAGGTGGATCTTAATTTCATGATGTCTCTTGAAGAACACATAGTAGTCTTGACACGCAGCGGCAAGAAACCAATGTTGGTAGATCTTACTAAGATAGAGCCATTGAAAGTGCCTCTTGCACAAGCAACAAAGAAACAAATACCTGCAAAGACTCATGATTCTCTAGCTCTGCTACCACCACCTATTTTGTCAAAGGATCCGCTTTCACCATAAGCAAAAGATAAGGAACAAGCTTCTGTCTCTCAGCCGCAAACAGAAACAAAGGAACAAGCTAGAGAGACGTTGTGGTATCTGTCATTGACTAAATGGCAGTGAGTGGAGGGCACCCAGCAATATAGAAGCAAATTTGAATCTATCAATGGAGGGAAAGAGTTGATATTGATGGAGTACAACATTGTCAAATAACTCAAAAGGATACCAGCTAAGGTAAGTCTATATGACACCTTGTAGTTGCCTGGACAAGTAAATCTCTTACAGGAATCCCTGAAGACCATACAGAGTAAGGGGAAGGCTCCAGCCTAGGTAGTTATGTCTTAAACTATGACCTCTTCAATCACTAGAAAAAATAGACCACCCCCATTCTATTTGTCACTCAGGATGAAGGGTTGGACAGTGCACAACTACATGATTGATTCTGGTGCTGCGACAACTGTCATGCCAAAGGCAGTTTGTGAAGACATGGGTATGGATTATACAAGGAGTAGCCCTAGTGTCTTGCAGTTGGACAGGACTCCCATGAAAATAGTGGGTGTAATCAAGGATGTTCCTATTGCTCTACATAGTATGCCTCAAATTACAGTAATTCAGGAGATAGTTGTGGTTGATTTGGAACCATATTTTAGTATGTGTTTGTCGCGAGAATTCACTGCCAAGCTGGGAGGCTACCTTTATCTGGATTATTCTCACTTGGAGATTCCTTTTAAAGGAAGAAGAATCTAGATCTACAATAAGAAGCCTTCTACTTTTCATATAGAGAAGATGGAAGAAGAAGAAAAGTCCAAACATTCTGTCAACATGATAACTAAAGAATTGGACAATTCTTATTTAATGGATGAATTCTTGGATGAGCTTTGCTTAGAGGATGAGTTTTCAATGCTCGATTTTAATGCCATGATGGAAACTAATATTGGTTGTTACTCCATTACAAATCTTGAAGAGGTTGAAGTAAAGTTGCCTCCTGATCAAGTTGGTCAAGACTTTATGCCAAACTAGCTCTATTTTGATGGAACACAATACATAAATGGCATTGAAGTTGGGACTATTCTAGCATTACTTTCTAGAATTCAACGATCCTATCAGTTGACCTGGAGCTGCACAAATAATACAGTAGAATATGAGGCTTTATGCCTAGGTCTCGAGATGACTGAGAAACTTGGAGTGTGATAGTCACAAATCTTTGGTGACTTCGAGCTGATTATCAATCAGGAGACCAATGAGTGTGTTTTCAAGGTCTGGTATCCAGGAGATCATAGAGCCATGTTTTGGTATGTGTCTCTCCCGAGAGTTCACAACTAAATTTAGGGGTTACCTTGTACATAGAAAAATAAAAATGAGAAAAAGAAAAAAAAGAAAAAAAAAATTCATCAACTTCGGCTCTTTTGCACGCGAGCCCGTAGGTATGTTTATTTCTCTTTCTTTTTCTTTTCCTTCCCAGTAGATAGTGGCTTCCATATACTTATTTCTTCCTCTTCCCTACTTCATTCCCTTCATCTCCTACTCCTTTTGCAAATAATCAAGCCACTACTGTTGTTTCTACTCCCCTCTCTGATGTTCCCTTTCCTTCACTTCCCCTTTCTTCTAATCCTTTGTCTTTTAAGCACATTTCCATAGTTCCCACCCATTTTTCCATCCCATCCACTTCCATTTCATTTTCTATTTTCATCAAAACCTAGCAGCTGGTAGCACAGTAGCTCCCTGTTACTGTATCTACCACTTCTGCTCTTCCATATTCCACCATTTCATCATTCACCATTCCCGTTCCATGGCCTACGCATCCACTGGTCATCATTCCATTCATTTCCATTTTTGTAATTCAGGTGCTTCTCACTACTGCCATGGAGATCCTTGCATAGCACCTGGTGATTACCCAGCTCAACCGAGCTAGGCCAAACGTAGTCGTTCAATAAATAAAGGAAGTTCTGCTCTTCCATAAATTTTTGTTGAAGGTCCTGTTTTGAGAGTCGAGCGCCAACAAGAGCTTGTTGCAGCAGCCCGCAAAAATTTCCAGTATCAACCAACACTTCTTTTGCTCCTCCAACTTCTTGACTCTGTTGCCCAATGGATAAAGGCCTGAGGTTCGTGCATACAGCAGAACTGTATACCCCGTGAGCCACCAAGAATGTTGGCATTTTTACCATATTGTTTTTGTTGTTATTGTTCATGCAAAATAACCAAGTTTTATACCAAAGCAAAGATGTCACGATATCGCGACATGTCACGTTTTCACAACATGTCACATTTTTGCGACCTGTCACGTTTTCGCGGTATCTGTACCAAAAAAAATCTAAGTATAAAAAATGTCACGATATCGCGACATGTCACATTTTCGCGACATGTCCCATTTTCGCTACTTGCAATAAGATGAAGGCCAAGGAAGAGAAATATGTCGTGATTTCGTGACATGTTGCAGTTTCATGGGTATACAGAAGAAAAGGACATAGAAGGAAGAAGATGTCATGATTTCATGACATGTCGTGATTTTGTGACATGTCGTAATTTCGCAACATGGTGATTTTTCATGATTTGGAGACAAAGAATGCAGGTGAAGGAAAATATTGTGATTTCGTGACATGTCATGGAGACAAAGTTGAACGAAGAGAAGATGTCGTGATATCATGACATGTTGCATTTTCGTGACTAGTGGCAAAAAGAGGAAGCAGTAAGGTAAAAGTGTCGCGATTTTGCGACATGTCACATTTTCATGACCTGTCTCATTTTCATGACAGAAGCAACAACAAGGGCCCGATATAGTTTAGTTTGCATTTTTCCTTCAAAATTGCATAGGAGAATGTGAGGAGAAGATAAGGATCAAATTAAAGCTCTCCAATTGATTTTGAGATCGTGGTCAAGGAGGCTCCAAGATTAAATGTTGCTGATTACTGATGTGCGCAAGATGGAAGAACATGAGGTAGTTTTTGATGCCTCCAGTATTAAAATCTCATGTTCATGGTCTCTTAAAAACTTTTGGCCTGCCCCGATAACGGTCATTTAATGAAGAAATATGGTCCCTTGTTTTTGTTTAATTTTTAGTTTTGATCCATAAAAACAAGGACTATCATTTCTTCGAGGCAGATTAAGGGGGATTGTTTCTTCGAAATCTATTTTATGTATTAAATGTTGTAATCCGAAGGGAAGAGGAAAGACCTCTATAAATACCAATGTAAAATCTTAAGCAAAGAGAGGAGGATCGTTTTGCAAAAATTAAGACAGAAATCCTAGATGCATTTTGCTCTATTCTTAGTGTCTTCTGGAGTTGGTGATCCAAATTGTTGTGCATGTTTTGCTTTCTGTCTGAGTCACTTCTATTAGTCCAATGTTAATATAAGTTAAATTTTTTTGTTTTGAATTTGGTTGTATTTGCATTTGAGCATTTGGAGTACAATTGGAACCGAACTTACGGCTAATGCATGATCCAATTTCTGTATATGTATTCTAAGAGTTAGTTACTGCTTGTTTTCAGGATTTAGTCTGATATTATTTGCTATCTAAGGTTGTTCTCCCCATAAACTATCGGCTTCAGCCACATTTACATCTCTTTCTGTTATTTCCATTTCTTTCCGCATTTTCCCATTTCTTTCCTCCATCTTTATCTTGAAACCAGTTTTAGATTAGTTTGGGAGCCAGCCCTCTCTGTAGATTGGCCTGGGAGACTTCTATTTCTCTTGGTATTTCAATGTTGGCCTAGTCTAGGGCACACAAGTGATGAAATCTTGTACTTAGGAAGATTTGTGACCAACAAATCTCTTGTCCAAAGCAAAGTACTATGGGATTTTCTATCCAAGAAGTTGATTGATATAGACATGGAAGAAAAGAAGGATCTCATTCATTCCAAGAAGGATGAATTTTTTAGGTTGATTTCTTTATATGTGTATAAATATTTGAAGAATTATATCATTGGAAATTCAAATCCTTCAATATTGTTAGACACTTTTCAAAATTTGTTTAACAAAATCAATGCCACTTAAGTTAGTCAATTAAAATTTGAGCTTGTTATCTTAAAGATGTCTACTTTTAGAACCATTTAAGAGTACATTAATCTATTTAGTAAATTATAATGGAATATCCATGCCATGGGTGGAACTACCAAGAATCCCAAATATTACCTTAACATGATCCTCAATAATATTTCCAAAGAATATTATAGGATGACCATATTTTTCAATATGCTTTGGATGTTCTTTATAATGGATCTTGGTCCTTCATTGGATATTATTTTCACTTATATTATTTATCACCAATAATATTTTATGAATAAAAATGTAATTTCATCACCCCATTTAGTTTCATCCAAAATAATCTTGAAGTGAGAAGCTCAAAAGTCATAGAAGAAGGAGAACGCAAAATAGTGGGAAAAAATTCTTCAAATAAAAATATAAAGAAACTTGCTTGTGGTTTTTGCAAGGAGAGTAACAAAGACTCTCAAGAAGGTTTCCAATAAATTGGAGGTGATGTTTTATTCTTTATTTCACAAGGTGATTAGCATGAGGGTGAGATTAAAAATGCATTTGATATTCACTCAACATAAGAGACATCATCTTTTAAAGGAATGGATTTCATATCTTGTAGCAACATGGCATATGTTAAAACATCATCATTTAACTTACTATAGTGGACAACATCATGATGAATGAGTCATCATTGGTGATAATTATTCGTTATAGGTTTCAATATGTGGTGATGCAACCTTTGTATCCCCATATTTTGAGGAAGTTCTAATGTTCTAGGTGTTATACCTAATATTCTCTACATTTATGTTCTTATGTTCTAGGTATTATACACTAATACAAATTTAGAATTTTGACTAGATAGTTGTGTGGTTAAGAATATTGATGATGGATTAAAGACAATGGATTTATAATACTATGATAAATCATATCATAAGTATAATATTAGTGTGCCTCCTCTTTCTCCTATTCTTCTAAGAGAAAAGGATTTGATGATATAATCACTAAGGCAAATGGCTTTGGTAGATGATGACATCAATGACTATGTCATAAAAAAATTGGATCTTGGAGGTATATAAGTCATATTTATATGGTTGATGGGTTTCCATCCATGGATCCACCTAAAGATATTTGTAAGGGGTGTATTTTGGAGAAGAATCATCATGAATATTTTCTAAAAGGAAAATCTCATTATAGCTATCACCTATTAGATCTTATTCATAATGACTTTTATGGGCTTATTATATATTGTTCTCTTTCTCATAATAGGTACTTTATCAATTTCATTTATTTTTTTAGGAACCTATGGCATTACATCATTGAGTCTTCTAGGAGCCTAACTATTATCATTTCACCCTATGATAATATTAGTCACCTTCTAATGATAACTAGCATTATAGAAGAGTCCAAATTTTGGACTTTGGAGAGTAGATTTTGAGCCCAAGTTGGTAGTCAGTACTAGCACTTATGATGGGTGCTAATATGTTGATAAGCCTATTTAGAGTTTAGATTTTGTATGCCACTATTGGGAATCTATACTTGTATCATTACTCAAAACCTAAATCTAGCTTATGGAAATTAGCTATGGTGAAGTGGCCTCCTTGTCTCTTTGAAAATTTAGATGTCAAAATGCGTACCTATAACCAAGTTGTAAAGTTGGGCAAGCTCTAGTTACCCAAATCAAGCTAATTGGACCCAAAATATTAGAGCTAATATTGACACTAAAAATGAATTTAATGCTAAAAAAAAGTTTTAAAAAATGGTCAAGTCTAGAAATCAACAATTAGAAAGACAGATTTTCTAGATCACATGCAAGTGGAATGGCCAAGTCTAGAAACTAGTGATTTGTTGGAAAATTAGCAGATCATCTACAATCAAGCAAATCTACAAATAGGGAGTAATGAATAAGGTATGATATTTGAGGAAATACCCATTATTATGACACTTTTGTCTTTAAGCTAGTGGAGGAATTGTAGTTAAAGTTATATAGAACTAGTTTAGAGGCAATTATAGTTAGCTAAGCATCAAACTTGCTAAAACAATGTTTCTAAAGTAGAAATTTACCAAGAGTATAATTATATTACCTTAGTTAAAAGTTAGGTTAAATTTTTTCTATAAATAAGAGCTTCATGTGTTAGAATCTCTTTGTCATTTTTTGAATTCTAAAGCTACACTTTGTGATGAGAAATTGTACATTTACCTCATACTGTAATAATGGAATTATTGTGCATCACCTCTATGAATAAATTATATCCCTTAACCTCTTTCTTTGTGAATGTATTGTGTTTATGGCTTCAACCTTCCACCTTTTGTTAGTATTTTCTTTTGTTATTGTAGTTTATATGCAATTTCAATAATATTGATATTATTCAATCACTTTCAAATGTTGCCATTGGGTCAACATCATCTCACTAAGGTTATTGACCCACATCTACCTCGCATCCTTTTTCCCTTAGGTTTACTTTATTTGTATTAGGTTAGTTTTAGTTTATCTATATTACTAGGGAATTTGAAGGGTGAAAGTTTAAACTTATTTCTTCTAATGTTGAAATATGATCTTGCAAGAGTATTCACTTTTACAAATCAAAAAATCCATCTATGAAGCCTTTGAAAAATTCAATATTTTCAAAGCATTGGTGGAGATAAAATTTATAAATTAACCAATTTACTACAAAAAAATAGTGGAAAATAGTTTTTTTTTGTAAATCAAGTCTATCATTAAACCGGGTTTTAACGGTTGACCCAAAACCGATTTACAAAAATCAGCCCTTGGCTAAGGAACCCCACCATGAACCAAACTAAGAAAACTATGTCGTCTAACCTGACACTACTGCCTAGCCAAAAACAAAAATAACCAGACCATACTACCCATCATAGTCAAAAAACCCCTTAAAAAAAAGAGACAAAGGTTCTATTAGGACCCTAACTACCCCAAGAACCCACACTTCACATAGGAGATCACCCATAAGCCCGTAGGAAACAAAAGCCATTTTCATAGCCAACACAATAAAACAAAATGCATACCGTCCAACCACAGTATAGGCCAATCGAAGGAAGACCCTAGTCCTCATCCTCGACCTCCTCTTCCTAATTTTCATCTTTGTTTTCTTCGTTGTCGTCAGTCTCCAGGTTGTAGACCACCAACTTGTTGCTCTAGTATCCTTTGTTGAAGAAAACTTTGGTCAAAATCTCCTGTAATTCCTGCATCTGATGATTGATGTTGGTCGCCGTGTTCAGGACATACCTTTTCAATTCCATGATTGTAGGGTTAGGACCCTCATCTTCAGACATAATCTCCATGATTTTGTTGCTCCCCTGAACTTTCTTGTTTTTTAGCCTCAGGGAAGACCTAATGGGCTAGTCATTAATTCTCAAAATTTTCCTTGTCAGGCCTCCCTTAGCACTAGACTCACCCTCACGCTTTGGGATAGGGGAGGATTTTGCGATACCAGGGCTCTCACATCCCCTCAAACTTTCACCATAAACCATCGGGGGATCCTCAGGAGGAGGGGTAGGGACAGGTTGGGGAGCATGGAGAAGGACATATTTGTAAATGACCTTGAGAAGGCCTTGATGCATGGGCATGGAAAATCATTTTTTTGCTACGAGAAGAGGTGATGGTGTGGTTCAGGGAGTTCATCAAAAATTGGGGAATGCTTATGGGGTTAACATCCCAAAAAAAGTTGACAAAGGCATAATGGAAACTGAGTAAAGTTTTACCAGGGTCCTTCGTCGTGATGAATTCTAGTACATTCTTCATAACCGCATTCCAGGGAGTCAAGAGGTCCATCCTTTTGAGGCCATTCTTTACCTCCTTGTAGATTTTTGGTTTATCCTTAAACTCTTTGAGCTCCACCTCCGAGTGGTGCTTTTGTCGATGAATTGACCTTCCCTTGACCGACTAACCGATAATTTCTGCCAGCAGCTGAACATCAATGACAAACTCATGACCCCTATGTAGCACCCTAAAATTGGCATAGTAAAACTTAGCAAATAATTAAAATTACCTTAGTAATAATTCAAATTCAAATCTCAACCCCAAAACCGCTCCAAAATTGCCTGCTACCCGTTTCCTCGTTTTCTATGCCATTTTTAGAGTTTGTTTTGTCCGTTGGACGATATCGTCTAGAGAAGAATGTCCAGACGATTTTGTCCCAAAACTGATTTTTCATAATTAGCCTCTGTTTCAACGTCTCTAATCTGGGCAGAAGCGTGTCTGCATCGTTAGAGACCCTCCCCATTGGAGATCTCCCAAATTGGGATGATCCCCAACCTCCTAACCTCCCTCCTAAGCCTATTTAAACCTTAGGACCCCCCTTGACATTCCCCTGGCTGAATTTCCCTGTAATTTGATCTTTGTGTGCATTATAATACCCTGGATTATCATCTGCATTTGTGCTTTTTGAATTTTCTTGCAGGAACTTTGTCATTTTTTAGTCGGAGCAAGCTCAGATCGTCGCAGACGATCTTGTACAATTCGAGACGATTTCGCACTCTACAGACGATTTCGACTGCAGTCAACATTGGGGGCAATCAGTTCCCAAAATTTGCACTTTTTCTATATCTTTTTGCTATTTTATTCTACATCTAGTTAGTTTTATTATTATTTCCTGTTATCCTGCATCTTGGAGTTCACCCATATAGCTTAAGTACATAATAACATCATTATTAGCTATTAAAGCATGATAATTTACTTGCATTTCTATTTGGGATTATCTTATTAACATCATTTTCCTTTATCAGCATAGCTGCATTTTCTGTAGTCTGTGTCCATTTCTTTGATTGCAGGTCTCTGACAAATTCATCTGACGAATTCATCAGATCTCAGATGATCCTGTCAGATCGAAGATGATCTTGTCAAATTCTAGGTGATCTTGACTGCTCAAAAATTAGAACCTCCATCAGACATCCGAAATCAGGTATGGTTTTTCTCATCTAGCTTGTTCTCTATATTTTCTATTTAAATCTATTTTGTATTCATTTAAATCTGCATTTCATATAGAACAGTTTAGATTCATTTGGCCAAACTTAGAACTTGGATGATTAAAGCTAAAACTGAACACATCAAACACATTCCCAACCTAGGCATGGAGACTGCCACTAAACGTTTCCTGGTGAACCCCACCATCCGTCAAAAAATCACCTTAATACCCCTCCCTCGAGATGCGGGACCTTCAAAGGGCCTCTCAGTCCGAGGTACCGTTCCATCCTTCTCGCATCCCCCTTTTGGGCGCGGATCCTTTAGCCTGAAGGTAAGGGTGCAAAAAATTTGGAGCGATACATTTTGGTGAACCCGACGTGAAACTAAAACCTTTTGAAAACAAAAACAAAAAAACATAGATGCATTTAAAATCATTGGAAAACTACTAAGTTGCATATCATGTTTAGATGGTAGCTCCTAAGAAAAGACTAGAAGTTACTATAAATGTTGAAAACCAATTAGCAACCATAGAAATTAATTATGTGCTTAGTGTTCCTGAAACATATAGAAACCAACTTTTGTGGGACGAACTTAATAGGATACTAGATCTCATTTCATCTAGGTCAACTGAACTTAGGCAAATCAAGAGGTTTGTCCTAGATAGAATCCTGGATCTCGATCAACTCATTTTTTATCATGAACTTCAGAGAGCTTGCCATAGGTGGTTAGCAGATAGAAGAGCCCTTGTGTCTTCTGAGTTGTATACCTTTGAGGAATTCCTTGAGAATGCAACCATAGTGCACCAATTCTTAGGTTGTATAGAGGACCAAGAAGTTGATCTTGCAGATAGGAAAAGGTGGAATAGAGTTCCTAGAGCTGTGTTATATCAAGAATATTGCCACGAACTTTATTTCTACCAACCAGAATCTGAGACAGATAATATCACTATAGCACACTTTATTAAGTTCCTGAAAAACAATTTCCAATTTGAAGAGGAGCACTTTATGACTCTTGAAGAACTTGAGCCCGTTAATGATATTTATAAATTGTTTATAGAAAACTAGATCATTGCTTTCATTATTATTATTTCTTGCATTTAGTGTGTTGTTTGTTATCTTTATAATATTGTTATAAAAAACAAGAAAAACCAAAAACATAACAAAACCAAAACATTTTATTTTAAATACTATAGTAGGTATATAATTAAAATATATACCTCTTAAGCTTGTTGCATATATATATATATTTGCTGAAATCTAAGTTTAAGCACAATGACTAGACTTAGGAATGGTAAACAAACTAAAGAAGAAGAAGAAGAAGATTGGTTAGGAAAGAAAACAAAAAAATCAAATGCCCTTCCTGAGGATCCAATTCTAGAAGGAGAAATTCTAGAACAGCCAGAAGATGAGCTTGTTGTAGATGAACAAGAAGAAAATGTTAGAGAGGAAGGATCCTCATCCCCTAGAATGGCTCCATACGGAACTATTGCTTTTGATAACTTAGATCATTTCTGGAAATTTTTCAATAATAATATTGGTGCTCTTAATATGGTAGTTTGTATTGATAGAGGACAAATTAGTGACACTCAAGCAGCCATGGAAGATATGTTTAACATACACACCAATCCCTTGTCCTTTGTTGATCAAGAAAGTGATAAAGCTGGGCCATCCAATAGAGATATGGTCACTATGATTTAGAACATACATGATGAGGTTTAATAGACTTTAGATTTAATATTTATTTATTTTTCCTAAAGTCTTGTATTTGCCAACATTTTATTGTCGAAAGCTTTGTAATGTCGGCAGTTGCCGACATTCCTTGTTTTCATTTGTCGACAGCTTCTTATCTACTCCTGCCGACTTTCTTTGTTTTAGTTGGCTATTTAAGCCTGTAAATAAAATAAAAGTACAGCTTGGCTAATACCACATCAGATTGGTATCATAGCAGTTGATTTGGTGGTGGTTTTGGGTTATTGCCTATCCCATCATTTGTTCTGGTTGAAGCTCAATCTTGTTGCCACTTTACTACGTACACTGTTGTTTCTTCAGCAAGTTTGTAGTCCCTGATAGGTGGTTCGACTTTAGCTGCTACGGACCTGTTGCCAACAGCCCTGTCGAGAACGCAAAGGCCGACGACAAAGCGTTCGCCCCTGCAACCACCGTGACAAGCACGTGGCCTTTGATCTTGTCCATAGGTGCGTTTGGAGCATTGATCGCATTGTAGATTTTATTTTATTTTCTTGTTTTATCGGCTTCTTGTGCTACATATGTACTTTGAGGGGATTCGATCATGTGGCTAATAAGGAGACGGTGCCGCGTGATTGTAAGTGGGCGGCTTCTTCGTCCGCTTACTAGATTTGGACTGCTTTGTTTTTAGGAATTCATTTATTTTTATTTATATATAAAAAAAAAAACCCCTGTTGTCGATTCTGTGATCCTGTTCCGACGACAAAAATTAGACAATTCCGGTTTTTCGACCGTCTTCAACGTGAACCGGCCAGATCTGGCCTATTTCGACCATTTTTGGTCTGACCTGCCAGATTCGAATTTACATGAAGTGATTTGTTGTAATTTTCCGACTTGCCGTGATTTGCTGTGATTTTGTTATAGCCTGTCACTGGTCCATCTCCGATTGCGCCCGATAAACTTTCGTTTCGGGCCCACGCCCTTTCTGCAGACATTGCAGCAGCAACAAGGACTGACACCTCGATGCTCGTGCAGCAAAAGTGTATCTTTCCTACAAGACGCTTAGTATCACGGAAGGTGCTATTTTGTGTTTAGGCGAGCAACGATTGAGGTTGTTGTTTTGTGTTTAGTATCATGGAAGGTCCGGACGCGTTGGACATAATTGGCAGTTTTCATTAGTGTCGCGTGCCAAGACCTCACACTGTCACCTCCGGGTCCAGCGTTGACAGCGAAGGATAATTTTGGAAGATTGCACCTCATGTCCATGCATTGAATACTGCACATTCCCTTGCCGCTTGACGCGTTTTCGTTGAACAAAGGGGAAAAACTACTTTTCACTCGTTCATATTCAGAACTATTCCATGCCCTTATTAATTTCCTTTATTCTTTATATAAAGGGCATTTCTTTTATTCTTTTATATAAAATAATTGTACACCATTAAGGAAGTTTTTAGAGGGTGGTTTCTTGTATCTTTTAAAAGTCATTCCATAGGCTTTTATTAAGACATGTATTGCTATTATATTGCAATTTGTCATTATTAAGCATTTTCCTTCTTGTAAACTTGTAATTTCATTCTGGCACAAACTCGAGCTCAAATGGCTGCTGACTTGGCCGACAAAATGGCCCAACTCACACAACTGGTGAGTATGTTGGCCGATAAAGTCACCACTCAAGACATACAACCGCATTGTGATGTTACCAATTATGACGGTTCATGAGATCCGGAAGTGCTCAACAGTTGGATTCTCGACATGGACAAATTGGTTCGAGTATACCAAATTGGAGAAGGTCCAACGAGTTGCTTTTGCCAAACCCAAGTCGATGGGCCTTGCTAAAATCCTTGTCACAGATCACCACCAAACTCAGAATCCCATTGATACATGGGACAAATTGCAACATGTTTTGAAGAGTAGTTTTTACCCTTCAAATTATGCCGAAGACCTTCAAATCAAGTGGCTTCATCTTCGACAAACAGCTCACATGAGTGTACATGATTATGTGTTGCAATTTAACAAATTTAGAATTCTCAATTCTGTGCAGGATACTGCAATTCAGCTTGTTACCAAGTTTAAAAGTGGACTGCAGGAACCACTTTATCGCAAGTTGAAATACAAAACTATCTTGAGCATTGATATGGCTTTCAATCAAGCCATTCTTGCGGAGGAGGAATTACGAGATTCATCGCGCGGGGCTCGCTCTTTGTCATCGGGAGGAAATTCGAAGGCTTCAAATCAGCAATCTAAGGCAGCTAAGTCTTCTTCTTCTTCCTCTTCTCCATCTCCTACTTCTTCTACTTCTTCTTCTTCTCCAAAATCTTCCAAATCTTCTATGGAATGTACATATTGTAAGAAGAAGGGCCATCAAAAGCATCAATGTTTTAAGTTGAAAATTTTGAAAAAGAAGTCCCTAGTTGTAAAGCCTTCCAATGAGGAACCTCAAGAAGGTCCCATTGAGGCTACAGGGGAAAGAAATACTTACAAAGAATTGGTCGGGTTGAACAAATTGACCCTCATGAACACTTCACTAGGGGATCGAGAGAACTTGTTTGTGACCACGGTCCACCTTGATGCATCTTTTGTAGTTGATTGTATCATCGATAGCGGCTCATGAAAGAATCTAATTGCGAGGTCTATTGTCGACAAATTGAAGCTGCCCATGAAACCCCATCCTCATTCGTATCCTTTAGGGTGGAAGGATAATGGGATTTCATCGGACATCACACACACTTGCACTGTGAATTTTGCTTTCAGTCCCTCTTTTGTTGACACAGTTGTGTGTGATGTTACTCCAATGGATTGTTGTGGTTTATTGCTTGGAAGACCCTATCAATATGATAGGAGGTCTATTCATGATGGGTTTAAAAACACATACACCTTGCACAAATATGATAAAGCCTACATAATCAGAAGCACTCAGCAAACTCCTCAAAATATAATGCTAAGTTGTAGACAAGCACGTAAGGCTGTAAATCAAGCAAGGGAATTGGCACTCATCTTCATCAGACCACATAATGAAAATAAGAAAGCATCCAAGCCAATACAAGACAAGCATGCTTCAGTTAATTCTTTGTTGCAATCATATTCAGGTGTGTTTCAAGAACCCACAAGTCTTCCACCTCAAAGAACAATTAATCATTCTATTGAAATTGTACCTACTGCTTCACTTCCTAATGCTCCAATGTATAGACAATCAATAGTGCAAATGGAGGAAATTAAAAGACAAATTCAAGACTTATTGTCTAAAGGTTTCATTAAACCTAGCACTTCTCCTTGTGCTTCACCTATTTTTCTTGTATTGAAGAAAGATGGCACTTGGAGACTATGCATTGATTTTCGAGCATTAAATAAGATCACCATCAAGAATCGTTATCCACTTCCATGAATTGATGATCTCTTGGATCAGCTCCAAGGAGCTAAGTTCTTTTCCAAAATCGATCTCAAAAGTGGATACCATCAAGTCAGAATTGAAGTAGAGGACACTTGGAAGACAGCATTCAAGACTAATATGGGACTCTTTGAGTGGCTTGTCATGCCCTTTGGTCTTACGAATGCTCCAACCACATTCATGTGGCTAATGAATGAAGTTTTTCGTGATTGTTTGGACAAATTTGTAATTATTTATTTGGATGACATTCTTGTATTCTCTTCCTCTTGCAAAATTCATCTTGAGAATTTGGAATATGTTCTTCAAACACTTCAGAAGAATCAATTGTATGCCAATCTTTCCAAATGTTCTTTTGGGCAAACTTCCATTGCCTATTTGGGATTTGTAATCAATGAAAAAGGCATTCAAGTGGATCCTGCCAAAATTGAAGTCATTGTCAAATGGCCCACTCCTAATTCTATTACGGAGTTGAGGAGTTTTCTTGGACTTGCTAATTTCTATCGCAAGTTCATTGTAGGATACTCCACTATCGCTGCTCCTCTTCATTTTGTAACCAAGATCAAGATTCAGTTTCAGTGGACACAGGACCAGTAGAAGGCCTTTGACACTTTGAAATGAAAATTATGTAGTGCACCTGTCCTTTGTTGGTCCGGCTTTCATGCACACCTCGGGAAAAGGATGAAGGCAAGGAAAGCTCCGGAGACACCCACGGGACGGATCCCACTCATCTTTAGGATCTAGCTGGTTATCCAAGGTGCGAGTTACAGAGTTGGGTCGAATGGCAATTCACTCTTTTCCACTTTCGGAATAGATTTCAATATGGACTGCTCTGTTACCTTACGGGGGTTCCTGAACTTGTTCAGTAGTTGCAAAAGTTGTTGACAATCAGATTTGACTTGAATTCTTTGATCTAGCTCTCATGGGTCGCGATTTAAATAAAAGGCAAATAAAGAAAATAAAAATGGATCATTAACGGTAAGCAAAGAGAGGGTAGGGTAGGGCAGAAAAGAGAAGTTTATCAAACATCAATTGTAAACCCAAACTGTCAATCTTATCTATGCTATCAGCTTCACAACAGAACAAATCCCAGAAGAAAGTGTCCAGTGAGTCTAAGATCACTTTCAACTAAGAGCACAAGGCGAGTGAAACGGATCTAGCGAGAAAATCATAAATCCAAGGGCAGGTTGGTTAAAGCGGTATCTTTCACCGGCGGCCTAGCTCGCACGGTGAAGACAGAGCAATTAGAACAAACTTAACCTCAAATCTGTAATTTCCCCTAGCGAGACAATAGAACAAGCTGAAGCCTAACGGCATATTTAATCTTGACAATGGCGGATTTACTGACATATATCTAACAAACTTTAAATGGAACGGATAACAAAAGAAAATACACTTATCACACTCTGCAAAAGATTAGGCTCCTGGCCATGCTATCACAGAAAAGCTAAAGCACATCAACTCCAAGTCCAGAAACAAAGGATTTCACAAAATTTGCAAGAAATTGCTTATAAGCCTTTTATTTCTAAGTCTCCGCCTCCTGCGATTACATTTAGAATTTGTATTTATAGACTCAGGACAGACCCTGATCTTTTCCAAAATATCTTGCTCAAACCCTAAATCTTATCGCACTTAAACCCTAGGACCCGGGTTTTACAATAAAAATCCATTTAAAAATCAAAGTCCGGATAGAACTTAACCCTTCGGCAAATCCGTGCAGTCAGCTGCCATAAATGGAGAAGATAAAATAAAATGCAACTTGCATTCATTCGCAGCTGCAAATAAATGCCTCCATTAATTCTGCTGGTGAGCCGGATGAGTCACCACTTCTCCATCAATTTGATCTCCGCAAATCCATCCCGAGTTGAAATGGTCTCCATGCTATCAATTCTGCAATAAATCTCCATTAAATGCATTTACTGGCTTCTTTTCCTCTAGCATGGCGGTCCTTGACTAAATCCGCACTTTATCTTTGCCTTTATGGTCTTTCCCGGTTGTCCCGTAAGTGCCAGGTGGAATCCTGCATGAAAGACAAAAAGATGCATTAGATTAGCATTTTAATTAAATCGGAAGCTTAAAACATTAAAAACAGATTAAAAACCGCAAAATAAGCTTGCATGTCGGCTTCTGTTTGTCCCATTCACGCTTTGACACGTGTCGCTACCCCAGGAAGCCTTATGTTTCCCGTCGGAATGCACTTTCAGGTCAACTATGACTTTCTCTCTCCTACCGCGATTCTGCGACATGTCGCGATTTCGCGACATGTCGCGAAATCGCGACCACTGACCTGCAGCATCGGCAACTTCCTCCCTCGTCGGCCGCGAAAACGCGACATGTCGCGATTTCGCGACATGTCGCGAAATCGCGACCCTCCTGGCCTCCGTACAGCCATCCCGATTTTCGGCCGCGATTCTAGAACACGTCGCGATATCGCGACGGTTCCCTACACGCATGCGTTGACCGCGTTGACCGCGATTTTGGAACATGTTTGCGACTTAGCCGATTTTTCATCCTGCAGCCCACTTTCTCTCTCCTACCGCGAAAATACGACATGTCGCGATTTCGCGACATGTCGCAAAATCGCGCCCTCCGTACGACTTGCTTCTCTCGTCCAAAAACTGTCGCGATTTCGCGACATGTCACGAAATCGCGACCTTTCTGGCACTTAGCTGCATTTTGACTTACCTGTCGCGATATCGCGACATTTCCGAAAATGGAAGTGTCGCGATATCGCGACACTACCAAAAATGGAAAGTTTGATTTTTCGGTGAATTATGCAAGCTGTTTTACGGATTTTCTCGGTACCGGTGCAAGATTTTGCTTGTGCATGAATGATTCTAGCATGTAAAAAGTGAATTCTTGGATAACACAGCTAGAATGCAAGAAAAAGCACAACTTTAAAAAGGAGGCAAGCAAATTTGGATTTAAAACCTGAAAAGATCAAGAGGGTCCCTACTGCAAAAAAATGAAAGTTCAGAATTTTCTAAGGATGGAATCTCATTTTTCAGTGGGGGTGTGTTGCTTATCAACAAATGGCGATATCTGCGGGTAAAATAGTAGCACTATTTTAGAACCCAAGACACTGGTTTCAAAACAAAAAGACCATGCATCATGCCTTGCCACAGGCATTCTTCACAATAAATTGACTACTAACTGCCAGCTGTTAAAATTTCCCAAGGACATACTGGGCTGGATTACTTCAAGGAAGATTTTTGATGTGCAATTACAAAGGTATAGAACTTTCTTCAAGGATGACTGAATTGAATGATAAACTTGGATTAATCAACTTTTCTAGATTGTAAATGGGGAAACCGAGTAGAGCTCTGTTTACTAGTTTAGCTTTTTACAGGCCTAGACAGAGTTACCCTTTAGATTTACACGACCCAATTTACAACTGTAGGGCAGAATCTAATATTGGCTGCCTCTTTTGATCATATAACTCTTTTTTTTTTTTTTCTCTTTTCTTATCTCTCTTTTTTTTATCTCTCTTCTTTTTGAAATATATCACTATCCGGAAGACCTTAGAGAAATTACAATTTTCTTTTAATATTTGATCAATCTGGAACTGTTTCGAGTCTAGGCATTGATAGCCTCCGGTGACACCCAAATAATTGCATGAACCATAGTCCCCTCTTATAACCTGACTTTTCTTGGATTCCCCGGGAGTTCCTCCAACTAAACGGCATAACAGTTTTTCTATCATTAAAACAACTATGGCAAGTAAGACACAAGATCCAATCATCTCTCTACCTTCATCCTGGATAACAAAATAGTTCCACAGTTTAGTGCAAGCAGACTATCTCAATTAGAATAATGAGCGAGAATGGGGAGGCTTGGATTGAGGATTTATCGACTAGGAATAAAACAATTTTCAGCAGTGACTTTTCATTGATTGCTCAGGTAGAGGTTAAAAAATAGAATTTTAGAAGCCAAAGGACTTTGTACAGGCTTCCAAGGACAGGCACAGGCTTTAAAGCAAAACAGAATCAAAACTGCACAGACTGCAAATAAAATAAACTAAACAAAGCTGAACTGTACAGACAAAGGAATAAAACAAACTGCAAGGCTATTTACAAAGGATGCAAAGCACGGTATACGAGCGACAAAATTAAGAACTAAAACAAAAGAGTACGAACTGACAAAGAAAAGGAAAAGCGAGGGAAGAAAATAAAAGCGTACGAGGCAATAAAAGAAATAAACTAAAAGAACTGAAGCAAAATAAAAACTAAAACTGAAATAAATTAAACAAGCTGTACGAGACGACAAAGAAAAAGAAATGCAATAAAGAAAAGCATGTACCGAGACTAAAATAAAAGCAAGCTAAAATAAAAAAGACAAAGAAAGGAAATAAAAAGCAACGACAAAAGAAATAAAGCTGCACAAGCTAAAAGCGAAAAACAACTAAAGAAAAGCGAAAAAGCTACAGCTGTACGAGACATTTAAAAATAAAACGCAGCGACAAAGAAATAAAGCGAAAAACAAATAAATTAAAGCTGCGAGCATTAAAATTAAGCTGAAGCAGATTAAAGCTGCACGAGACATTGAAATAAAAGCTGCATCGACAAAGAAATAAAGCTGAAAAACTTCAAAGCTTATTTACAATGCATACATATGTTACAACTTCCCTTCATACTCAAAAAATGCGGCGGTTGGGAAACGAGAGAAATGGTGCTTTAAAAAAATTTTGACCATGCAAGTAATTTAAAAAAAATTACCTTTCGAGTCCTGATTGACGAAATGCACTCCAGGTCGTGCTTCAAAAATTTGCTATGCGGGAAAGACTTGGGTTTCTTGTCTTCCCTGTCCCATTTGAAAAACAAATCTGCAACTCCTTCAAATTAAACAAATCATATAATAACAAATCATATGATAACATGTTTATGCTTCTAATTAAAGGGTTTGCGAGTTCTTTCAAAAGGATTTGAATGTAAAAAACCCCGAGGATCAAATACTTTAAAACCTTGACAGACCCGAGACCACCACATTTTCAAAATGATGTGACAGCTGAAAGAAATCATGTTTTATCTGTATGCCCTGGTTCTTAACAACTTGAACATTTTGTGGTTGCTGCACTGCTTCAATATCCAGGACTTCAATTTTTATCCCTCTAGCGAGGATGCTTACAATTTTCCTTTTCACCTGAGCCTTGCTTAGATTTAACCTCATCAATGTGCAATGTCCAAACATCATTGTTGTGATTGATTAGAGCTGTAACTGTTCCCACCTTTTCAGTTGCCAAATCATAAACTCCAATATCTGCATCAACACAGTTTATAGCCTCCTCTTTGACATTATGTTCAGAAGTTGCAGGCTTATGTTGAGACAGTTCATCAATTCCAAGTTGGATGACCACATTCATATTTACTACCTTTTCCTCCTTTTCTTGAAATTCAACGGGTGGTCCAAAGTAAGCCTCAATCAAGTTAATGTTTTGTCCAACAATGCGAGGCGGTTCATAGAGGGTGATGTCGGCTTTAAGTTCCCTCATATCCTCAATGATGCTATCCTCCTCGGTTACTTACGCATAGTGAGATTGAATCTCACTTTCATCATCCTCTGATGAGGAAGGATCATTATTAAGTTATGGACTCTCACATTTCAAGTCATAACTGTCCATTTTGAACTGTTGAAAATCTTGCATTTCATCCACAGGAGTCTGTACAAGACTTTCTGACTCTTCGGGAAAAGTGAAAGAATACGAAACCCTGGTTGTACTATTTTTGGGTGAACTAGAAATATCAATATTTCTTTGATCTCTAGGAAAATTTAACTCACCGGGGAAAAACTTGATTTGGGTGGTGCCGGATCTCAGCTGTTCGGTTCAAGCTCTTCCACTTTGAATTTGTCGAACTCTTCTCTGTATTTTGCACATCCTTGAGTGGATGTGACGGTTAACGGAGTCTCCTTGGGTAGAGCATGACATGTTGGCACTAACTCATGATGTGGAATGGGGTGCAGGAGCAGGCATGTTACGTGTAACATAGGATATCAAAGGACTTGCTCGAGAATTTGAGGTCCTAAGTTTGTCTTTCAAGAATTAAGGCTTCTTTATAAGCCTCTGCCAGGGTTGTGATATTAATGTCTCTCTTGAGGAAAATAGAGGTCACCGAATCCAATGCATTCTTGTAGATTTCTAAGGCCAGATTTGCATTTGGGATGTAATGGCCAGTCATTCTACCGTAAGCTCTTTGGAACCTCATATTGAAAGACCTGACAGTTTCTCCCGACTCTCTCTTGATCTTTGGAAAATTGCTTGATATAAAATCTTGGGATCTATCACTTCACCGAAGCTGTGATATAAAAGCTTTCTCTAGATCATCCCAACTAGTAATGGAATTCTTTGGTGAGGTTTAAAAACCGGTCATAAGCTCCCTCCTGGAGAGTGAACGGGAACAATCTGCGAGGCAACATCTTCATCTTTGTATATTTAACAATCTTAAAGCATTTTTAAAAGCTAGCGAGATGTTCTTCTGCGGTTCTTGTCCCATCATGTTTGTACCTAGGGAGATACCTTTACGGACTTAGGGCGAGGTCATGGGCTATACCCGGAATGTTCAAAGCGGTGGAGCCCAACCAATTTGCCATTATTACTTGGGTGACGGTGATGTTACGATTTGTAATTGGATAGCGCAAGTGATGATAGGAGCTGTTCTTAACAAACCAGAACTTAAGGCCTTCTCCCGGCAATTTTAAAACTCGACAACTTTCAGACAATTTGAGCCTCTATTTAAATGACAATTTATAAATCTTGACAATTTATAAAGGTGTCGGAGTTCATGTGGGTCCTTCAAATGTTTCTGTTATGCCCTTACAATACTTGAACTGAGTTCATGCCCTCCTTCTAGCGCCAATTAGATGTTGGTCCGGCTTTCATGCACACCTCGGGAAAAGGATGAAGGCAAGGAAAGCTCCGGAGACACCCACGGGATGGATCCCACTCATCTTTAGGATCTAGCTGGTTATCCAAGGTGCGAGTTACAGAGTTGGGTCGAATGGCAATTCACTCTTTTCCACTTCTGGAATAGATTTCAATATGGACTGCTCTGTTACCTTACAGGGGGTTCCTGAACTTGTTCAGTAGTTGCAAAATTTGTTGACAATCATATTTGACTTGAATTCTTGATCTAGCTCTCATGGGTCAGTAGATTTAAATAAAAGGCAAATAAAGAAAATAAAAATGGATCATTAACGGTAAGCAAAGAGAGGGTAGGGTAGGGCAGAAAAGAGAAGTTTATCAAACATCAATTGTAAACCCAAACTGTCAATCTTATCTATGCTATCAGCTTCACAACAGAACAAATCCCAGAAGAAAGTGTCCGGTCAGTCTAAGATCACTTTCAACTAAGAGCACAAGGCGAGTGAAACAGATCTAGCAAGAAAATCATAAATCCAAGGGCAGTTGGTTAAAGCGGTATCTTTCACCGGCAGACCTAGCTCGCACGGTGAAGACAGAGCAATTAGAACAAACTTAACCTCAAATCTGTAATTTCCCCTAGCGAGACAATAGAACAAGCTGAAGCCTAACGACATATTTAATCTTGACAATGGCGGATTACTGACATATATCTAACAAACTTTAAATGGAACGGATAACAAAAGAAAATACACTTATCACACTCTGCAAAAGATTAGGCTCCTGGCCATGCTATCAGAGAAAAGCTAAAGCACATCAACTCCAAGTCCGAGAAACAAAGGATTTCACAAAATTTGCAAGAAATTGCTTATAAGCCTTTTATTTCTAAGTCTCCGCCTCCTGCGATTACATTTAGAATTTGTATTTATAGACTCGGGACGAGACCACTGATCTTTTCCAAAATATCTTGCTCAAACCCTAAATCTTATCGCACTTAAACCCTAGGACCGGGTTTTACAATAAAAATCCATTTAAATCCAAAGTCCGGATAGAACTTAACCCTTCGGCAAATCTGTGCAGTCAAGCTGCCATAAATGGAGAAGATAAAATAAAATGCAACTTGCATTCATTCGCAGCTGCAAATAAATGCTTCCATTAATTCTGCTGGTGAGCCGGATGAGTCACCACTTCTCCATCAATTTGATCTCCGCAAATCCATCCCGAGTTGAAATGGTCTCCATGCTATCAATTCTGCAATAAATCTCCATTAAATGCATTCATCGGCTTCTTCTCCTCTAGCATGGCGGTCCTTGACTAAATCCGCACTTTATCTTTGCCTTTATGGTCTTTCCCGGTTGTCCCGTAAGTGCCAGGTGGAATCCTGCATGAAAGACAAAAAGATGCATTAGATTAGCATTTTAATTAAATCAGAAGCTTAAAACATTAAAAACAGATTAAAAACCGCAAAATAAGCTTGCATGTCGGCTTCTGTTTGTCCCATTCACGCTTTGACACGTGTCGCTACCCCAGGAAGCCTTCTGTTTCCCGTCGGAATGCACTTTCAGGTCAACTATGACTTTCTCTCTCCTGCCGCGATTCTGCGACATGTCGCGATTTCGCGACATGTCGCGAAATCGCGACCTGCCAGAGCATCGGCAACTTCCTCCCTCGTCGGCCGCGAAAACGCGACATGTCGCGATTTCGCGACATGTCGCGAAATCGCGACCCTCCTGGCCTCCGTACAGCCATCCCGATTTTCAGCCGCGATTCTAGAACACGTCGCGATATCGCGACAGTTCCCTTACCTGCATGCGTTGACCGCGTTGACCGCGATTTTGGAACATGTTTGCGACTTAGCCGATTTTTCATCCTGCAGCCCACTTTCTCTCTCCTACCGCGAAAATACGACATGTCGCGATTTCGCGACATGTCGCAAAATCGCGCCCTCCGTACAGCTTGCTTCTCTCGTCAAAAAACTATCGCGATTTCGCGACATGTCGCGAAATCGCGACCTTTCTGGCACTTAGCCGCATTTTGACTTACCTGTCGCGATATCGCGACATTTCCGAAAATGGAAGTGTCGCGATATCGCGACACTACCAAAAATGGAAAGTTTGATTTTTCGGTGAATTATGCAACTGTTTTCCGGATTTTCTCGGTACCGGTGCAAGATTTTGCTTGTGCATGAATGATTCTAGCATGTAAAAAGTGAATTCTTGGATAACACAGCTAGAATGCAAGAAAAAGCACAACTTTAAAAAGGAGGCAAGCAAATTTGGATTTAAAACCTGAAAAGATCAAGAGGGTCCCTGCTGCAAAAAAATGAAAGTTCAGAATTTTCTAAGGATGGAATCTCATTTTTCAGTGGGGGTGTGTTGCTTATCAACATCCTTGTGTTACCAGATCTTGCACAACCTTTTGAGATTGAGACAGATGCTTCACAATATGCACTTGGTGCCATGCTTAAGCAGAATGGCCATCCAGTGGCCTATCATTCTGAGACATTTTCAGAGGCAAAGAGGAATTATTCCACTTATGAGAAGGAGTTGTATGCATTGGTGCAGAGCCATCAAATACTGGAGACATTACCTTCTGGGTAAAGAGACAGTAGTTCATACCGATCACATGCCCCTTAAGTTTCTTCAATCTCAATCCAAAATTGAAGAAGCTCGACACATGAAGTGGGCATCCTATTTGCAGTAGTTCCATTTGGTGATCAAATACAGGAAAGGACAAAATAATGCAGTGGTAGATTGTTTGAGTCGACCTCCATCAGCTCATGCCTTGACTGTAGTAACTATGTCTCATGTTGGTTTTCAAACTTGGCCTTCTCAGTATTCCTCAGATCCTGATTTTGCCAAAGTTATTCAACAACTTTCTCATCCTTCTTCCAACTTGAGAGGTCTTCAAGACTTTCACATGCAGGATGGAATGTTGTATAATTTGGATAAACTTTGTGTTCCTCATGAGCATAGAGAGTCTCTTTTGAAGGAGGCTCATTCTACACTTTATGGTTGACACTTTGGCAAGCAGAAAAATCTTCATCATCTTCAGAGGTTCTTCTTTTGGCCCCATATGCAGAGAGATGTCCTTCACTTCTTGCAACAGTGTGTTGTTTACAACCGTTCTAAATCCACCAATAGGAAATTGGGTATGAGCATGCCTTTGCCCATTCCTTCTCATCCTTGGGAAAGCATTTCCATGGACTTGTTGAGTGGTTTCCCAATGACAGTCCGACAACATGATTGTGTCTTCGTCATTGTGGATAGATTCAGCAATATGGCCAAATTCATTCCATGTCGTAAAATGAGTACTTCTCAGGACTTGGATCAGCTCTTCTTTGAGACAGTATGGCGCTCCTTTGGTCTTCCTACTAGCATTGTTTCTGATCGCGACTCACGATTTGTGGGACACTTTTGGCGATCCCTTTGGAAGATCTTAGGTGTTTCACTTAACTTCTCTACTGCCTATCATCCATAGTCATATGGGCAGACTGAGGTAGTTAATTGTACGCTTGTGCAGAGTTTGAGGATTTATCATCATTCCACTCCAACCAAGTGGGACTTAAGCCTCACTCACATTGAGCATGCGTACAACAGAGTTGTTCATAGTTCGACAGGGCACTCTCCTTTTGAGGTTTGTTTCAATTTTCAGCCGTTGGCTCTTTATGAGTTGCCTATGTCTTTGCCCTCACCAACTACTATGCATATTTAGAAGGAGCAAGAAAATGCAAACTCTTTCATCCAGCATCTGCAGAGCCTTCAGTCCAAAGTAGTTCAGATTCTTTAGAAGACTCAGCAGAAACAACGGCAACAGATGGACCGACATCGTATTCCTCATCACTTTCAAGTGGGTGATAAAGTATGGTTTTACCTCGACAGGCGATGATTTGTGGATAAGACCCATAGCAAAATCAAACCTTTACGCTATGGTCCTTATACCATTGTTTAGAAGATTTCAGAGAATGCCTTTCGCCTGGATCTTCCAGCTCATTTAGGCATTCATGATGTCGTCAATGTTGATCTTCTTAAGCCGTACTATGATTCCACCTTGGAATCTGATCCAGCTATCAGTCATCCGATTGATGTGGTTCCTGATGCACAGCTTCAGCTTTCTAAAGATACACTTTTTGATACAAAGACTCGGCAAACTCGCCAAGGTACTTCTACTTCATATCTAGTGGCCCATCGTGGCTAGTTTCCACACCAAGCTTGTTGGATTTCTGCTCACCTCATGTCCCAGGATTTTCCCACTTTGTTACAAGCATTGGAGTCCAATGCTTTTGTTGATGGTACAAGGGATGAGGTTTAATAGACTTTAGATTTAATATTTATTTATTTTTCCTAAAGTCTTGTATTTGTCGACATTTTATTGTCGACAACTTTGTAATGTCGACAGTTGCCGACATTCCTTGTTTTCATTTGTCGACAGCTTCTTATCTACTCCTGTCGACTTTCTTTGTTTTAGTTGGCTATTTAAGCCTGTAAATAAAATAAAAGTATAGCTTGGCTAATACCACATCAATACAATAGCAACAGGTTACCCAACCCCCTAAGGAACCTGTTATTGAGCCTAAAATCATTCCCACACAAAAGAGAACTTCATTCACTGCTTTATTTCGCCAAACTATTGATCAATATGCTTCAAATCGACAAAAACCTAAAATGAAGCCAAACACCAATTTTCAACAATCTGGGATACAACATAATACAACTTCAAAACTTCTTCATAACACCCTTCCTACCAACAATTTACACAATAGCAATATAGCATCTAATCTTCATGTCCCTCCATCATATACTCACAAATCCCATATTAATGCCCTACCGAACCAATATGGTGGGCAAACCAGTAATCTGGAAGCCATGGTGAAACAGTTAGCTTCCCGCATGGACCAGATAGATCCCTACCGTCCCTCGTATAATTATCGAGAGATATGTAGTCAACCTTTGGATCCCATAGTTGTAGCACAACCATACCCTAAACACTTTCCCATGCCCGTCCTGCCTATATATAAAGGAACTGAAGATCCCATAGAGCATCTTCGTATGTTTAGGATAGCATGTCATGATATATCACATGATGACTTGCTATTACTAAAAATGTTCCCGAAAAGTTTAGGAGGAATGGCATTAGAGTGGTATTATCAACTACCCACTCATTCTTTGAGAAATTTTGAAGAAACAGTTGAATCTTTTGTCCATCAATTTAGTGCCTACATCGAGAGGCACGTGACCATTAAAGATTTATACAACTTAAAACAAGACAAAGATGAATGTTTTGCTGATTTCTTAGCTAGATGGAGGCAGTTGATAGGAAAACTGCACTTTGTGCTACCTTATAGGGAAATGTTGGATATTTTTATTAATAATTTGCAAGAACAAATATCCTATGAATTATCAACTGCTACCTTGACCACCTTCGATCAAGCTATAGACTTAGCTCGAAGGGTGGAAGATGCTCTCATTAGAAGAGGTCAACTTAAAAAGAAAGATGATGAGAAAACATCTAGAAATCAGTATAAAAATAAACAAGTTGTGGGTGATGGAGTCACTGATAGTAGAAACATTGCTAATGTTAATACTACGAAAACAACGAAGAAGTTTATATTAAAACCTCCTGATAAACCACCCCGAGAATTTACTAGATTGAATCAACCTTTATCAACCATTCTTCCTCAATTACTAGCACGAGGCTTGATTCAATTACCAGCTATCCGGGAACCTGATCCAACTATACCCGGATACAGAGCTGATTTACATTGTGATTTCCATAGAGGACCTGGACACTCTACCAACTCTTGTAAAATATTAAAACATAAAATACAAGATCTGATTGATAATAATGAAATGGAGGTGCAAGCCTTTCAACCTAAACAAAATGCTCCTAATAATGCTCAAAAGAACATTCCCCAAAATCAGAATCAAAATGCTAATCAATCATTGGATATATTTCAACATCCTTTACCGCAGCATGGCAAAGAGGTGGCTAATCAAATCGAACATCATAATGTTCCCCCTCCTACCCGATATGTAGGGACTATTAGCGGACAATTACCTGTTCAGGATCCCCAAATATTTGGCACAACTTTCTCCATGGTCACGACCAGCACCCTGTATAATACTCAAACACCGGATCCTAGTGATGTAGAATCGGATACTGAAAGTGAAATAGACATCACCTCAAACCAATCGAATAGTTCTAAAAATGAATCAGATCCGATTCAACCTATCACAGATGCTATGGTTCCGGAAGAACCATTTCCTAGAAGAGTTACTACTCGACCCTCTTCTAATCAGTTCCTTCCTAATGAACAAGCCATAAACGCTCAACCGAGACCAGTTCAGCAGTCTTCAATATAACATTGTAGGTACCATCGGAGTTGTTACCAGACAACAGGCTCAAAACTCTCAACAGGATCAAACTCGGAAGGATGGATCAGCTCCATTTGTTTTGAAAAATCCCAATAAAGGGAATCATATGTCTAATGTTCAACCTAAGCCTCCTTACAATATTAATGAACAATTATCCAATACTACAGCTAGAATTTCCCTTTTGGACTTGTTAAGATCTTCTCCTACCCATAGAGATGAGTTAATGCTTACATTAAGCCAAATGATGGTACCTCAAAATATTCAACCTGAAGCCATGTCCAATACTATCATCACTCGAGAAGTCGATTGTATTGACTTTCGAGATAGAGATATCCCACAACATAGTTTACATAAGGATAACCCCTTATATATTACTGCCCTAATTGGAGATGTAGCTATTAAACGAGTCTTGATTGATAATGGTTCATCTTTAAACATATGCACTTTTGACTTCTACCAAATATTTGGCTTTAGGAGTGATGAGATGAAAAGAACGGATATGATTATCAAAGCCTTCAATGACGAGACACAAGAAACGTGTGGAGTCATTACTATACCCTTGCAAGTTGGTCCTAGAACCCTAGATACAACCGTGTTTATTGTACATTGCCCTGCATCGTACAATATACTTCTGGGTCGCCCTTGGATCAATGCGATGCGAGCGGTTCCCTCCACTTTACATCAGTGTGTTAAATTTGAATTTAAAAACCAGTTGGTCACCATTCATGGTGATCCTAGACCCTTTGATATGTGTGCTTTGGCAGAACCCGTTGGAGTGCAATTTTGCCCTCGCCTTGTCATCCACACATCCTAGTTCTTATCATCCATCCAAACGTGTGAAACACACACCCATAACATCATCTACCCCATCAACTACACCTATACATTTAACTCAACCATCTTCTCGAACAAACCACACTAGAACCTCAAAAAGATCTTAAATCCACAACCAATCCTTCATGTTCCATCCCTATAATTTCAAAACCTATAGACCCATTTATTAACACCTCCACATCATCTACATCTATCATACCTTCCACATCTAAAGATATCGGGAATGATCCTTCTACATCTTATGCTCTTTCTGATGAACTCTTACCTGATTTATCTAAAATTCTTATATCAGAAAAAACAAATGCTTCTATGCAAGATTCCATTATCTTAAGTAATTTGCCGCCATCTCCTCGTACTTTGGGCCTCCCACAACCTATGGGAAGTACTTACCAAGTCGGGAGTTGTGCTTTTATTTATAAAGGATATGATTGGGGCAGAATACCCCGAAACATCAAGACACATTATGATGGATATGCTAGGTGCTATTTTGCTAATGAATATATCAAAGCTAAACCCATAATGCTTAAAATGGGATATAAAGGGAAAGGCTTGGGACCTTTCCAAAATGGTATGAAAGAACCTTTCGAGGTAGAACCATGGCCCGCCCGATGTGGTGTGGGCCTATTTCCTAGTAAGGGTCAACCCTTCCCTTTTGAAGATAATGATCAACTCATATGTTATCAAGATTATTTAGATGGGCGTGATGATTTGCCTCTAAAAAATCAGCCATTTACATGTAATATGCTATCCATAGCTTATCCTGAAATGATTGTTGAATCCGACGATGAGTTGGAAGGAGATATTTTCCATGATGTCTCCGTTGAAGAGTTGTTACACAATGGTTTTTATTTTGATGGTTCTATACCTACTATAGCCCAGCTTGAGGCCACGACTCCTCAAGATGAATTATCCAAGTTAACCTTAAAGGAATTACAAGAATTGGGCGTTTCATCCGCCCCACCTAATTTTGAAAGAGATCTACACATGGAAGTAGAAAACGTCATTAAGGTTAACATTGGAACTGAGGATAATCCTCACATAATCAGTATTGGATCAGAATTAAGTCAAGAAAAACAAGAGCAATACATTGCATTTCTTAAAGAATATGAAGATGTCTTCGCTTGGACATATGAAGATATGCCAGGTTTAGACCCTTTTGTAGTCATGCATCACCTAGTAGTCCATCCGGATGCTAAACCTGTTAAACAAAAACTTAGAAAAATGCATCCCAAAGTGGCCTTGCTAGTCAAAGGGGAGTTAGAAAAACTCTTGAATGTTGTTTTTATACAGGCTATTGATTATGCTGAATGGATCTCGAATGTAGTTCCAGTCACCAAGAAAGAAGCTACCAAAGTTAGGGTTTGCACAGACTTTAGAGATATTAACGTTGCATGCCCTAAAGATGATTTTCCTCTTCCAAACATGGATCAAATCATTGATTTTACTGCTGGGAGTGGAATGATGTCCCTAATGGATGGATTTTCCGGTTATAATCAGATCAGGATAGCTCCTGAAGATCAGGCTAAAACAACCTTTATTACCCCTTGGGGTACCTTTTGTTGGAAAGTGATGCCATTTGGTTTAAAGAATGCAGGCGCAACATATCAACGAGCCATGACTTATATCTTTCATGATATGATGCATGATATCCTACATGATTATGTAGATGATATTATAGCTCGCTCCATTAATGAAGATGATCATTTAGATGATTTAAGGAAAGTATTTAATCGGTTAAGAGAATATCTTATTCGATTAAATCCAGCCAAATGTATATTCGGAGTCAAGTCCGGTAAACTATTAGGGGTTTTAGTTTCTTTACGTGGTATCAAAATCGACCCTCTCAAGATTGCGGCTATCACTGATATGCCCGCACCCACCAATATATCTGAGTTACGAAGTTTACAAGGTAAGCTTCAAGCCATCCGTCGCTTCATCGATAAGCTGGCGGACAAAACCAGTCCCTTTCTTAAGCTCCTTAAGAAGGATGTCCCTTTTAATTGGGACGACGAATGTAAGGAAGCTTTTGAACTTCTCAAACAATACCTCCTTAACCCACCCGTGCTTTCACCGCCTAGACCTGATCGCCCATTTCTCCTATATATTTCAGCTTCAGATTTTGCTTTAGGAGCTATGTTAGCTCAGCTTGATGATGAGAAGAGAGAGCGTGCTAATTATTACATTAGCAGAACCCTCATCAGTTATGAAACCCGCTACACAACATTAGAAAAACTATGTCTAGCAGTCATATTTTCTATGCAAAAATTATGCCATTATATGCTCAGTCAGAAAACATATGTCATTGCTAAATATGATCCCTTGCGGTATCTCATGAGTCGACCTTATTTATCGGGTCGCACAACAAAGTGGGTTCTTGCTCTAAGCGAGTTTGAACTCACGTTCATAGGACAGAAGTCTATTAAGGGTCAAATCATAGCAGATCAATTAGTCGTTGCACCCTTAGAGTCTACCCATCCCCTCATCATTGAGTTTCCTGATGAATGTCTTCAATTAGAGGCAGACCATGTTGAACAATGGTCCTTATACTTTGATGGAGCCCGATGCATGAGTGGGGCTGGTGCAGGTATTATTTTAATATCTCCACAAAAACACATTATACCTTTGTCCTTTAAATTAACATTTGCTTGCACCAATAATATCGCTGAATATGAAGCTCTAATCCTTGGATTACGAGCTGCCTTGGCACTAAAAATTAAACATCTCGCTAGTTTTTGGTGATTCTCAACTTGTTATAAACCAAATTAATGAAGTTTATCAGACCAGAGATGATAAATTACGCCCATATAAAGCATATGTTTTACAATTAATATCTCTATTTGATCAAGTTACCTTGGAAGCTATTCCTCGAACTAGCAACCGTGCGGTTGACGCTATGGCCGCAACTGCATCTCTTCTGCCCTTGGAGTTAGATGACGAATATGCCACCATCATTATTCATCGACTCCAGGAACCCGCTTCAAATAAGTCATGCTTAGAACCTTTGGATGTGTTTCTAATCAATGAAACTACTCCTGAACCTTGGTATACGGATATATTTGATTTTCTTCACAATGGGACTTTCCCTGCCAGTTCTAATAGGAACCAACATCGGTTATTACGTAGACGAGCAAGTCGATTTGTAATAATTGGCAATACTTTATATAGGAGATCTTTTGAAGGTATCCTCTTGAGATGTTTGAATCTAGAAGAATCCAAATCAGCTTTGAGTGAAGCCCACGATGGATCTTGTGGAGGACACTTCAGTGGTAGTGTCATTGCTAAAAAGCTCCTTAGGATAGGCTACTTTTGGCCTACCATGGAGAATGATGCACATGATTATGTGCGCCATTGCGACAAGTGCCAGAAACATGCTGACCTTGTCCATGCGCCTGCATAAGAGCTGCAGGCTATTTCATCTCCTTGGCCCTTTTCAAAATGGGGCTTAGACATTATTGGCAAAATTAATCCTGTGTCATTTGATGGACACAAATTCATCATAACCGCCACCGAGTATTTCACGAAGTGGGTTGAAGCTATGCCTTTAGCTTCCCGCACTAGAACACAAGTCTCTAAATTTATTTTTAATCAAATCATTTGTAGGTTCGGAATTCTTGCAAATCTCATCTCAGACAATGGAACTTGTTTCAAAAATAAAGATGTTAAGAAATTATGCCAAAAATATAAGATTCAACATCGATGGTCCACTCCCTATTATCCTCAGGGTAATGGCCAAGCAGAAGCATCCAACAAAACCTTAATCAAAATTCTCAAAATATTGGTCAATAAATCTGGCCGCGACTGGCACATTCAATTATATCCAGCTTTGTGGGCATATCGCACTAGTGTTCGAACTCCCACTGGAACTTCACCTTTTGTTTTGGTTTATGGCGCTGAAGCTATTTTTCCCTTTGAATTAGAAGTTCCTTCTTTGGCTCTACTACTTCAAGATACCGAAGTAGGGGATGAATATCGAGCTGGCCGACTCAGTCAGCTGGAACTCCTAGATGAAAAGCGCATCAATGCTTTGGAGCATCTTCGTGCCTACCAAAACAAGCTTAAAAGATCATATGCTAAGAAAGTTCGTCATCGATCCTTTGAGGTCGGCGACCTTGTTTTAAAAGAAAATAAAAAAAATACTAATGCAACTAAAGACCTTAAAGGTAAATTTGAGCCCAACCGGCTTGGACCATACATTATCACTCGCTAAATTTGAATCGGGAGCATACAAATTAGCTACCTTAGATGGTAAAGATTTAAAAGAACCTATGAATATTATGCATCTTAAGCGATATTACGCATAAAATTTGGTCATTTCACCATTTGTATATATTTTGCATGTTGTCTCATTTTAAAAATATATATAAAACTGTTTAAACAAAAACAAACAAAAATAAAAGTAAAAACAACAATATTATAGACTCTTTCGAAACCAAAAAAATAGAGAAGAAAGAGAGAGTCAAAATTATCAAACTCCTCAAAAGTATTTGTTGTATATATTTCTTCTTGAAGTATTGCAGTTATATTTTCAAATTATTTTGGATAAATTAGCATTTATTTGGAATCCCTCACTTTCACAAACACAAAAATAAATATCTTGATTTTATCTGGCATGATTACTAATCTCTCTTATATCAAAGTCCACAAAATTCAATTAAATAAAGTTTGAGCACGGAGAATTGATCTTGTTATTTACTTAAACCAAGCATATCCTTTCACAATAAAATGATTATATTTGTAATGTCCATGCTATGCTACATAGTAGAAGTGGTTTCTTGAGCGAAAAGTTTCCCCTGCTATCCTATCATGCACATGGTCTAGAATCTTTGAGAATTGACAAAAGGACAAGCTCACCCCTACCCGAAATAAAAATCCCTTGCTCTACAGCTAATCCGAGCAAGTATCCCTAGCATAGGAAGAAAAGAAAAGTTCAAGAAAAAGAGAAAAAGAAAAAGGTTATTTCAACATTATCTCAAATATCAAGCCAAAATACAAAAGTACAAAAAAAAAAAAAAGAGCAAAGAAAGCAAAAGCAAATGCAATAAAATCCCTTTCCCTACCCATTGAAAAGAAAAGAAGGGTTGATGAGCTTGAATCCCTGGAATTCTCAAATTATTCGAAAACTGTGAGGTAAGCCCCATAACAGGTGGTTTGTGCCCAACCCGCTTGGCCTTGGGTAACTCCTAGCGTGGTGATATGTCTGTCACATTAGCGACCTTCTTTTGTACAGACCTATGTCTGCTTATGGATTAGCTAGCTCTTGATAACCCGACCTACATAGTAGTCCTGGTACGGTTATATGCATCTAAATCATGGTTAATGAACACTTATTTGGTTAATTCAAATCACTTGTATCAAATTATCTTGCTCAAAACTGGTAAATGAACAATGCAATTGCACACACATTTGTATTTGAGAGATTTTGTGTATCATTATGATAAATCAAGATCGGAAATGAACTCACATACGCACATGGGATTCCTTATAAATCTAACTTTTGTCTTTAAGATACTTTGAAATATTTTTTGCAAATTGTCTGGAATAATTTCATTTTCTCATCTGAGAACAGTTGTTTAGTATAAAGACAACTACATGCATTATCAAAAAAAAATCAAAATCATTTTCAAAAACATGCAATAAAGTTACATTTATATATAACTTTTTGACTTTCGCGACGATGGTATAGTTCCAAAACCAAAATTGGAATTTTATGCCTAGCGCAAGTCCTCATCTTTATATTTTCTGTTTATTTTCAAAAAATTAAAAATCAACCATGCAATAAAACTATTATATCAATTTCTTCTTTGGATTTCGCGATGATGGTATAAGTCTATACCTATAATTCTATGCCTAGCGCAAACCATCGTTCTAATTTTCTTTTCCATATATTTTAAAAACAAAATTCATCAAAACATGTGACTTGCATCATTATGTTACACAAATATGCTTTACAAACAAACAAACACTTATTCTATTTCATGACATTATGTTCAAATTCAGTTTTTGCAACCATGGTATAAATTCTAAGGAATTGTTCAAAATTTTATCATACTTAGGAATTTATGCCTAGCAAAATCATATTTCTTTTCATATTTCATGCATACTATTTTTATGAAAATCTGAAAACAAATCATCAAACCATCATTATCTCCATCATTACAACACAAAGTCTTAAGACAGTCTCTTAAGCACTCTTTTACTTTTTAACAATATTTCTATACTGGGATTAGCTTGACGACCGAGTGAGCGGCGACTCCATGAAATGGTCTATAATAGCGACAATGTCCTTTGAAATTATTGTTAGAAGTCCCTTTTATTTTTTATCAAATCGCACCACAACCACCAATTTGTTTACATCAGATTATTTCATTTAAAATCTTACAGCATGATATCAAATTATAATATTTCAAAACAACATAATTACATGAATCATCAAATCAATCACACCAAAACATTAAAGCATCATACAAACATAAGCCGAGTCATATCACAAAAAAAATATCATATATATACATATCTCAAAAAAATATATGTACATCATATCAAAACTGGATTGGTATGCCACAATCTACATATTGGCATACTCAATCCTCTCAAACCATATATACAGTCTGTGCAGTGCAGTAGCCTAGCCTCGAGAACCCCTCGAGCTCTCAGCCTCATCTCCTCCCCCACCCTGAGGTGGACGAGGTGGCCCCATCGCAGTATGTGTGGTACTACGAGTCCTAGTCATCGATCGAGATGAAGTCCTCGATGACCCAACCCTGATCGGATCCGCAATACCGACTGGCAGTTGTACCCTCTGACCCTCTGGCACCAGCTAGAAGTATATACCCTGATAGAAGGTGGTCTGAGCAACCGACCGTGCCAGCTCTCGAGTGCTCGCTCCTCCGCTCTATGCTCTGAGGCGTGCGACCTCATCTCTGAGCTGTGTGGCCTCAGCTCGATGTCGTGCAACCTCATCCTGTAAAGTCTACACCTGAGCCTAGAGATGAACAGTCTTCACCCAAAGAGTAGCCATCTCGCTACTCTCTCCTACCTCGACACCCTTGCCCTTATCGAGCGATGGTGGCCTCTCTCTCCATGGAGAAGGGGGTCTCTCCTCCCTCCTCTCCCGCTATCATGGCCTCTGCTGAGCCTATGGCCTCCTCTGCTCTCTCCCATCGTGACCCTGTGCCACCTCAATGGCCGCTTGGCATCGCCTCCCCATCCGATGCACAACTACATGAATCGGACCCTGAGCCCTCATCATCCGAGGAGGGCGGATGCCTACGTACCAGGCATCGTAGCCGTCAACAACCCCTGCATCATCCCCATCCACTGGCTGAATGGGGGCATCGTCCGCGTCCTCACTCCAGAAGCACTGCATATCTGGAGCCCCATTGACTATAGTGTTATCCCGAATGGTCCGAGAAAACTCGTAGTCCTTGAGAGATGGGATCCCCTGCTGTAGACCGAACTGCCTCAAAACTCGGTCATAGCGGTGGAGCTCCACCTCTCTCCTCTCCATCCTCAGCCAACAGGTTTGCCTAATGTGAGCCAGCTCCTGTCCATCCTCGGCCCACCTTGGATGATCTCTCCAAGGCCTCCAGGTGATCTGGTCGGAGACAAGGTCATCAAGTAGTCTCCGGGACATTGGCAGATCTATCCACCGCTGTGACCCTCTCCGGAGCCACCAGTAGAAAGCTCGGGGCCTCTCCCCATCAATCCCTGTTAGTGGGAGCCCTATCGGCCTCCGCACCATGATGTGCTCCCAGCACCAAACCTGTAGTAGTGATGTCATGACCAGACATCGACCGCCCTTGTATACGACCCCATGCAGGATCCTATACAATCGGCATAGTACAAAGCTCCCCCAAGCAAACCTGTACCCGTGGTCTCTCATGTCGTAGACCACATCTGTCAGTAGCCATGGTACTCTGCATCCACTCTGATGGCATAGCAGCAGACCACCTACCACCCCAGCCAAAACCTGTGTCAGTCTAGATGCCCTAGGCATCTGGCGTAGCGACTCGATGTTCACTCCGCCCTTCTCCAGGGTGAAGCTCGGATCTCCGCACAGTCGCATCATCGCGTGGCCCTGATTGGCCATGGGAGTTATTAGCCATCCTTGTATGGGGATCCTCAAAATCCTCCATACATCCTCCAATGTGGGAGTCATCTCCCCTATCGATAACCGAAAACAAGAAGAACCCGGATACCACCTCTCTGCTAGGGCTGTCAATAGCCCCATATCTATAGAAACCTGTGGCATATCTGCCACATGCTGCAAGCCGACTTGAGCCAACTGATCTCGCTCTGCCTGAGATAGAGCGGCCAAGTCATCCCTCAGCCCATCGTATTTCCATTCTCTGCTCTTTAGTAATCCTCTCTGCAACATAAACAACAAAACAATAAAAATCATTAATAAAACAATGATTAAAAATGCAAGTAAAACAAGTTCAATTTCATACAAATGATGATATCGTCCACTATTGGATGATATCATCCAAAATTTGAGCAAATTCGTCTCCGATTTCGCAAGAGGGAATCGTCCCTTATTGGACGAAATCGTCTCCATATCGCTGATTTCGCCCTTGGACGAAATCGGCGATATCGAGACGATTTCGACGAAATTGAGACGATTTCGTCCCGACGACGTCGACGGCCCAAAAATGGCCGCGATGCTCAAAAATCATTCAAAATCAATCTAAAAAGCATGAAATTCAAAATTAAAGCATTCTAAATTAAGTTTGGACCCTTACCCGTAGCCCGCGTCGGACCTCTGTCGATCTGTGCGCTGTCTCGACCATTCTTGTCTGTAGAGCTCTAGAAACCAGGAAAATGAATAGTAACAATGAATTAGGGTTTTTCCCTATTTTTCTTAATTTTATTCAAAACACTTAACAACATTTTAAAATTTTTGCTTTTTCGCATTTTTACCTCAAACGTTCGATTTGGGTAAAAACACGGAGGGGGCACCATAGTAAGCTGTCGTACGATTCGACCTAGAATCGTCGCCTAAAAATGGGAATAAATTTTTGCTTTCTCGTAAATCGAGAAGAACTCGTCTTTAACGCATTTTCTTCAAAAAATTCGCTAAAGAGGGGGCAAAATGTAGCACCCTAAAATTGGCACAATAAAACTTAGCAAATAATTAAAATTACCTTAGTAATAATTCAAATTCAAATCTCAACCCCAAAACCGCTCCAAAACCGCCTGCTACCCGTTTCCTCATTTTTCGTGCCATTTTTAGAGTTTGTTTTGTCCGTTGGATGATATCATCGCCGATCAGACGATATCGCCTCAGATCGGACGAATTCGTCTGGAGAAGAACGTCCAGACGATTTCGTCCCAAAACTGATTTTTCATAATTAGCCTCTGTTTCAACGACGTCTCTAATCTGGGCAGAAGCGTGTCTGCGCCGTTAGAGACCCTCCCCATTGGAGATCTCCCAAATTGGGATGATCCCCAACCTCCTAACCTCCCTCCTAAGCCTATTTAAACCTTAGGACCCCCCTTGACATTCCCCTGGCTGAATTTCCCTGTAATTTGATCTTTGCGTGCATTATAATACCCTGGATTATCATCTGCATTTGTGCTTTTCAAATTTTCTTGCAGGAACTTTGTCATTTTTCAGCCGGAGCAAGCTCAGATCGTCGCAGACGATCTTGTACAATTCGAGACGATTTCGCACTCTACAGACGATTTCGACTGCAGTCAACATTGGGGGCAATCAGTGCCCAGAGTTTGCGCTTTTTCTATACCTTTCTGCTATTTTATTCTGCATCTAGTTAGTTTTATTATTATTTCCTGTTATCCTGCATCTTGGAGTTCACCCATATAGCTTAAGTACATAATAACATCATGATTAGCTATTAAAGCATGATAATTTACTTGCATTTCTATTTGGGATTATCTTATTAACATCATTTTGTCATTTCACATCATTTTCCTTTATCAACATAGCTGCATTTTCTGTAGTTCGTGTCCATTTCTCTGATTGCAGGTCTCTAACGAATTCGTCGAGGAATTCATCAGATCTCAAATGATCTCGTCAGATCGAAGACGATCCTGTCAAATTCTAGGCGATCTTGACAGCTCAAAAATCAGAACCTCCATCAGACATCCGAAATCAGGTATGGTTTTTCTCATCTAGCTTGTTCTCTGTATTTTCTGTTTAAATCTATTTTCTGTATTCATTTAAATCTGCATTTCATATAGAACAGTTTAGATTCATTTGGCCAAACCTAGGATTTGAATGATTAAAGATAAAATTGAACACATCAAACACATTCCCAACCTAGGCGTGGAGACTGCCACTAAACGTTTCCTGGTGAACCCCACCATCCGTCGAAAAATCACCTTAATACCCCTCCCCCGAGAGGCGGGACCTTCAAAGGGCCTCTCAGTCCGAGGTACCGTTCCATCCTTCTCGCATCCCCCTTCCGGGCGTGGATCCTTTAGCCTGAAGGTAAGGGTGCAAAAAATTTGGAGCGATACACCCTGATCTCCAGGTGGAAAATAGTTCATAATTAATGCCTTTAAAGACTTATTGGCATTTTTTAATATTACATCATAACAAAGTATTCATTATAATACTTGTAAAAATGGGATGGTTGAATGGAAGTGTTGGCAATTTTTGGTACTTTGGGTACATTGCCTTTGCTCAAGTGTATAAGTTGTCATTGATGTCAAGAAGCTCTTGAAGGAATTTGATTTGATGTCAAACAATTTGTTTTGATGAAGGTTACGACATGACAGTTTCAAAGGTCTTTTGTAAACCCCAAGTTGGCAGGTTTAAATATTATAGGTGGATGCATTAGTTTAATGCATTTGGGTCCAGGAGGAAGTATTTATTTAATAATTAAAAACCTTGTTAAGGTTCCTTTTAATTATTTTTAAATAAATATTAATTTATTGTTTGCATTGGGTTCTCCTAACCCATGGCGCAAATGTCTTAACTTTGATGGTGCTATGATCTAAGATTGTGGGCGCTAGCCAAGACCTCCGTCGATGTCAAGAGTTTATGGGAAATATGCATATAAATCTCCCACGATGAAGATCAAAGATTATCCCATCCGCATTTTTGAAAAGTGTTGCTCACTGTGAATTCGTGATCTGATGTTCGATTTCTTCCTCGTTGTGATTTCGTGATCCACTGTTCGGATATCCGTCGTTCATTTTTTGTATCCACCGTAAGGTTTCATCATTGTCGTTCGCGTCAGAAGATAGGGAGGCCTGTTGTTTATTTTAGCCCTGGCATAGAAGGTACAAGGGAAACAGAGTGAGGTTCAAACCTCACCGAATGCCTTTGGCGCACCGGTAGTGGCTAGGCTGTTGGCGCGCTACCCGAACGGGAGGTTCCACATTCCAATAACGTGAAAGGGTTTTTCTTCGTTGAAGTGGACGCAGCGGGTGGTGTTAGAATTTGTGCGCAATTTCTCCATAGTGCGATTTTTGGTGTTGGCCAAGGTATTTTCGAAATTAATTTTTGCTAGTGTATTTTGCGGATGGAGGAAGTTTATTAGAGAGAAAAAAAGCTTAGGAGTTATAAAGAGTTTGAAGCTTGCTTTATTTTGATAAAAGGTTCTTTTGAAGGTGTTGTTTGCATTATCTTATTGCATTCTTATGAGAGATAAAGTTTATTGTTGATAAGACTATAAGGGAGAAATAAGGTGTATAAGGGATAAATATTTCTTGTAATGTTGAGAGTGCTTTTGATTGATTATGGAAATGAAAGCATGATGTTTTAAGGTTAGAATTGCTTCTTGTGTGAAGTTGTGAAACCTTAAGTCGGCAGCTTTGAGATTGACTTTAGCTTTCATTAATTTGGTTATAATCAAGCTATTCTTTACTTGGTTAAAGTGTTGGGCTTACTTCTTTGTTGATGATTTGAAAAGTTGTTTTGTGCTTGGTGATTTGAGTTGGTGGATGCTTTTTGTTCAAATAATGTTGGAGATAAAAGGATTTCTACTCGTTTCCTTTTCTGATGTTGATTGTGAAATGCTTCAAGGTTGTGTTTTGAGTTGAATGGTGTTGATTGAACCTTGGTTGATGAGCATTGTTGTTGAAGCCCTAATTGATGGTGAAAAGAACATGAGTATCATTGTTATGTGATTCTTTGCATAGTTGGCAATTGTTGGGGTTTCATGTTCTTGAAAGAAAGCATTCTATCCTATCCATTTCAGATATTGAGTTGAGTTTTTAGATTTGATATTGAGATTGAGCTGAGTTGATTTGAGTTGAGTTTTGAGATTGGGAGTTGAGTATAGAACATATTGAGTCTCTAACAATTCTCTTTATGCTTCTATGAGTTTGACAAATCACATTGGGTCTCTAACAATTCACTTTGTGATTTTCTACTAAGAAAGTTTTTCTTGGTGAGTTTGCTGAGTTTTTGGACAGGTTTCGGTGGGGACTTGTGAGCAGTTTTTGGACAGGTTTCGATGGGGACTTGTGAGCAGTTTTGGACAGGTTTCGGTGGGGACTTGTGAGCAATTTTTGGACAGGTTCCGGTGGGGACTTGTGAGTAGATTTGGACAGGTCCTAGCAGAGGACTTGTGAGCTGAGTTTGATAGTTCTATCAGAGAACTTGAGGACAGAGGTGCACTAGTTCTAGGAGAAGAACCTGAGGACAGATTTGGCAAGTCTTTGAGAAGGCTTGTATGTAGAGGATTGATTTGTTCAAGAGTTGGACAGATATGACATACAGAGGAAGACTTGTACTAGATCGACTGACTGTGTTTGGTACAGGTTGTTGAGCTTCCGTGGACGTGATCATAGAAGGCAGAGGTCTCTTAGGCTAAGCATTGAGGACAGGAGGTCTTCGATGGAAAGGAGTTCCACGTGCTGGCAAGAGGTAGAGGCAGTTGATCTTCTGAGGGATCATTTCCAGAGCAGAGGGGAAGTTATCTCCTTTGAGCAAAGGCTCATAAATTTTGATTAGGGGAAGGTATCTCTTTTGAGCAGAGGCTCCTGATTGGGGGAAGGTATCTCTTTTGGTCCGAGGCTCAAAAACATTGTAATTGGGAAGGATTCCCAAAGAACTTTGAGATAACTTTTAGAGAAAAGTTTTGTGGATGTAGCCCAACCATTCTAGGTGAACCACGTTAAAATTGGTGTCACTTTGTGGATGATATTGTGCATTGCTTTGATATTGCTTTGGGTATATTGCTTTACTATTTTGAAGTATAATGGAAAAAATATAAAGAGGTCTTATACTGTTCACCCCCCCTCTCAGTATAAGCTTGTGTTCTTCAGGAAGAACCTAGTTATTCTGGAGATGGCTCATTGTATGATGCATTCCAAGATAATGAAGTTCAAAATTGGGATAAGTAAGTGACTTATGGAGTACATGTTATCAATAGAATATTGATGTAGGCAGTCAAAGATATGACACCTTTTAAATTTGACAAGAGATAAGCTTTAAGTTTTTTATTTTCATATTTGTGGATTAGTTGCATGGGTTCAATTTCTTGAATAAAAGTGAAATAAAATTCATGTCAAGAGTCATTTATGTATTCATGTGGGTTATAGTGAGAGTTCCAAGGCTATATACTTTATGATACTTTGACTCAATATAGTCTTATTCGACATGATGTTGATTTCAATGAGACTCCTTCTTTAGGTTATTATCATTTACTTTTATCCCTTTTTAAATATTTGCCTTCCATTATTGTTTATTATTATCCTATTCCAAGTGATTTTAATTCAATATAAACATAGTACTACTATCCCTATGGATATTATTAGATGTTCTTCTAGTCCTGTAAATCCTTCAATTCTATTGCTCTCTTCTCCTATTTTGGATACTTTTTTAAATGGGTGTGATCATCTTGTGCCTTGTACCACTATATTGAATGATGTCTTAGATATTGAGCATATGGTAGTTTCTTCAACCCCTTTTCTTATAATATCCATGTGATCATTGAGCCTTATCCTTTAGATCATCATATGCCCAAATGGACTTGGACTCTTCTTTAGGTTGCAAAGACTATCCTCAAGTATGGATGTCATTAAAAACTCCAACATTCTTAGGATTTGTTCATTAAGACAGATGACTATGGAGATCTTGGAACTTATTATGAAGCCAAGTGATGCGATAAATGGTGTTCAAACTTTACATATTTTTCACAAACCTTTCAAAATATGTATTCACTACAATCATATGTTGAAAGAAGAAAAGGTGATTAAAAATATAGCAATAATAATTGACATAAAGGATATGAAGATACAACAAGAAGAAGTATAAAGAGTTTGTTTGTGGGCATCCCAAAACATCATATTTTATTCAGACTTATGATACAAATGGATCCTCATTAAGGGATATTTATAGTGATACCAAATCCTCAATAAGAAGTTAAACTCAAGTCAGCATAAACTTAACTTTGAGATTAACCTTACAATAAAATAATAATAATTTACCATTTTAAGGTTATTCATAAATATGGATTAATACAACTAAAGGTAATATATGAAAGCATCCCATAGGCTTACATACTTGATGAATGCCCATATAATTACATAATCACATGCCCATAGGCTACATAAATGGTGTTCATGATTACCTCTTCACATTTTGACCTTGGCCTAAACAATATCAAATTACACAAGTTTCAATAAAGGGGAGTATGGCATATAGGTAGAGTACAATTCTCTATAAAGTAGTAGATTTGAGAGTTCATGCCTTTACCCAAGGAAAAGAACATAGTTGGTTTCAAATGGGTCTAAAAGACAATTAGATTTGGATGGATATATTAATAAGAAAAGGTATGTCTTATTGCTAATGTATTTTCTTAGATGGTGTGAGTTGACTATCTAGATACTTTTACCTTCATGAATCACATGGACTTTGTTTAGATTATTCTTTCCATTACTAATTCATATGGGTGGGAATTTTATCATTTGGATATCAAGATTTCTTTAGGGTGGCTTTATTGTATTATTTTATTAGTATCTAATGTTTGGTTCTTTAACATTGACCTTGGATAACTTATATTATGGTGGTACACCCCCACTTTTCCAACCATTTTTCATCATTTGGAGATAATTATTTTTTTATTAGTTATATTATTAGTGTCTAAAGCCACCTTTCACATGTGTTCTTTATGTGGTTTACTTTGATTTAATTAATAACATGTTGATTCTATTTGTTCTTGAATATATGATAACTTCTAATAATGTTTCATGTTGTTTCTATTTTCTAGCTAATTTGCCTTGAAGGTCTTCATCAAGTATACATATATGATATTTCTATAGTCCAACTTAACAAGACATTAAAGATAAAGGTAAAGGTAATACCTAGTTAGTTGATATTGGTACCATATTTTTGAGAGGTTATGTCTATTTTATAATTTAACACCCTCTCATTTAGAAGAAAATAAATTGTGCCATGTATCCCTTTTTATAGGAAATCTAATTTTTTAGAAGGCATATACAAATATAAGTTTTGCCTTCCATTGGAAGTCTATGAAAGTTAATATTTTAAAGTTTGCAATGCAATGCAACACTTGTAAGTATAACAAGGCCAAATATATATTGACTATAAGACTACTTCAACCAAATTTACTCTAATTAGAAAATGAAAATTGGTATCCATTGACTTCATCTCATACTCCACATAATTATATGTTGAGAAAACATTTTTTTTCCTAGATAACAAGAGGTTGTACTCGAGTCCCCCACCCTTTAAAAATTATAACTCTCTTATTTATATCTTTAGAGTATACAAATGGATTCACTTATCATTTCAATTGAGATGTTATAGCTAGAGATCTACATCATTTTACATAAAATATCTGAATTCTTGATTTTTATTTTCTAGATCTTTTCAATTTTCTGTGTGAATACATATATTCTAGAATTCAACATCTTTCTTGAATTTTTTCTATAGAATCCTTCACAATACCAAGATTTCACCTCTACTACCTATGCATTGCATCTTAGTAGAGTAATATTTCCAAAACATTGCACTAATATAGTCTATTTTACCAAATATGGATTGCTAGTTTCCTTCCTCAAATACAAGTACAACCACAAAAATTATAATAAATATTTTATGTGAAAATACATTAATGTTATAATATAAAATCAAATACTACTAATGGAAAACATTAAAGTAAATCTTAATCATTATTTGATTTAGGCAATCAACATTTTCTTGTCATCTTCAACTAAACTTATTACTTCCTCTAACCAAGAAAAATAGAATTTAACTTTGTGATCCTCAATTAAAACCCATATATTGGCTAGCCTATCTAAACATATGTTTCCTTCCCTTAATGTATGTGTAAACCTAATTTCTTTAAACTCTTTAGCAAGATATTGAATTTCCATAATTATCTCTTGTATGTTTCATGGAACCTTTGCTTTCCTCAAAATTACATTCATTACCATGAGTGAATCACCTTCTATCCATACTATGTTCCATTTCATTTGTTTGTATATTAATTAACCCTTCTAAAGGCACCTGAGATTCATCTTAATTATTTATCTTAAATATACTATTGAAAGCATAATGAGACAAAATCTCTCCTCTATTATTTATAATTATTCCTCCTCCTTCTAGTCCTATATTTCCTTTAGATTCTCCATTAAAATTCAATTTGACCAACTCCACATCTGGCAGTTTTCAATTTATATTATTTTTATTCTTTTTGTTTCTCTTGTACCCAACATTATAATTCCATTTGATGACTTGAATCCATTTATCAAGGCTCTCTACTTCTGAATTAGGGATTGAGTGAGTTGATAGGGTTGGATTAGACTCCTTTATGGCTAAATATATCTTCTTCCTTATTACCTCCAAATTATTTTCCTTTCCTTTAAATATTCTTCTATTCCTTTCTAACCATACAGTCCAAAGTATTGTATATTTTTATATATCTCAGAATTTCTGTAAAGCCTCACTTTTAAAAGTGCCTTGCCATTGCTTTAATCATTCTTCAATTATGTTATTCATCACCATGTATTTACCAAACATATTAAGAATCCATTACCATAGCTTCCATACTGTTGAGCAATATTCCAAGAGATGGTCTATACTCTCCTTTTTACAAAGAACGTATTGAGAGGGTCCATGAAAACCCATTTTCAAATAGTAATCCTAGGTTAAAATTCTTCTCTGACCTACTAGCCAAACAGACATTTTAACTTTAGGAATGCTTGGGTTATCCTAGATATCTCTCCATATTCTTATGATATTCCTCTTTTGTTGGTGCTTTACATTATATCCACTTCTTTTTTGTATTATCCTAAGATATTCAACTTCCAAAACAATTTATCCTTGTCTCCCCTTAGAATAATCATAGTTGTTTTCTTTCTCGTCAACTACCTCCTAGCATCAATGTCTTGTATACTTGTAAAGAAATATTTGTTCCATTTGTATCTTCCTTCTTGATCCTTTTATAATATGTTTGAAACCCTATCACCATATTTGTCTTGAAGTGATCTCATCCAAGGTTTCAAAATTGGATCTAGATTGAGTGGTTTTTTATCACACCAAGTATCCATCCAAATAGAATTTTTTTCTCCAATTTCCACCACCCATATTAAACCTTTAATGACTAGATCAATATATTTTTTAAACCATTCCAAAGTGCAAAACCATTTTGTAGATAGAATGCAGTAAATATTAAGCTTAGGTCATTTGGCTCAACATACTTAGAAGAATTCTTGCCATTGTCTTTGACTCTCTTTGTACAATCTCCATATTACTTTTTCCCTAAGAGCTAAGTTTGCATCTATAAGAACTCTTAAACCAAGACCTCCCCTAGTTTTATCATCACACACCTTACTCCATTTCACCAAAGGAAATTTCCTTTTATCATGTAAACCTGACCATAAAAGGATCATATAATATAGATTAAACTTTTTTCTACTAATTTTGGCATAGTATATAATGACATATAATATGTTGGAATGGCCTATAAGAGTGACTTAATTAGTTGCACTCTTCCTGCTAATGATAACCATCTACCTTTGCATATCAATTGTTTATTCTAAATTTTACTTATGACTGGATTCCATAATTCTATCAACATTCTCCACTCAAATAAGAGCATCCCTAGATAAGTTGCTAGCAAATTTACCTCCTCCATTTGAAGTAACCTAAATATTCTTGCTTTGATTTTAGTTGGAGTGTTTAGGAAGTAAAATTTGGATTTTGTCCTATTAACTTTTTGCCTTGATGCTCTTTCCTATTCCTAAGTTATTAAAAGCTCTGGCCTCATTTATCCTTTGCTCTTCCAAAAAGGATTTTATCATCTACAAACTATTGATGGGTGATGTTTTCAATGTTATTACTAGATTTAAGTCCACTTATAAGCCCATATTTGTTAGTCTTCATGTTCCTACCCAAAATATCTACCATAATAATGAGCATATATGGTGATAGAGGATCTCCTTGTCTAAGGCCTCTCTTAGCTTTAATTGGTTATGTTACTAACCCATTGACCAGCATTGAATATGAAATTGTAGGGACACAAGCTTTAATCCATTTAACCCATTTCTTCCCAAATCCAAACTTCCCTAATACTGCAAAAATAAAATTCCATTCAACCCTATCATAAGCTTTAGCCATATTAATTTTTAATATGTATAACTTCATGAGCTACTATGATCCCATCTAGAATTTGTCTCCCTTCACAAATACTCCTTGCTCTTCTAAAATAATTATATCAAAAACTGGCCTTAATCGATTTGCCATCACTTTGGAGATAATCTTATATGAAATATTACATAGGCTTATGGGTCTAAATGAATCAAATAATTCAGCATCATTCTTTTTTAGAATTAGGGTAAGATATATTCTATTTATTTTATAAGGTATGCATTGTTTTACCCTAGACTGTTCCACTACCACCAATAAATAATTCTTCACTATATCCCAATTATGTTGGTATAATGTTGTAGAGATCCCATATGGACCTGGGGATTTATCCTTATTAAAATAGAAAAGAGTTAAATGAATTTATTGTAGAGTAATAGGCTCCATAAGTTTCCTATTGTCCTCATTTGTTATAACTGAAGGTACTTCTTGAATAAGTTTATCATTAAGAACTTCAAAATCCTCTAATCCTAGAATATTTTGATTAAAAGACCTTTCCTCTTTTCTATTTTCACTTTGTTCTTGAATTTAAACCCCTTCTATTGATTTAATTCTACTAATTATGGATGTTGATCTTTGTATTATAGCCATCCTATGAAAAACTTTGTATTTTTCTCCTTTTAACCAAGTTTGTCTTGATTTTAATCTCCAAAATTTCTCTTACTTACTCAAAATATTATGAAATTCATCAAGAAACCCCCTTTCCTTTGAGCTTGGATTATAATTATCACCTTTTTAGAATTTTGTAAGTTTATCTTTTAGTTCTTCTTTCTTCTAAAAAATATTTCCAAAAGTGTTCTTGTTCCATTATTTTAATCTAGATATCATTGATTTAATTTGTTTTGGAAGTGTATACAACCCATAGTTTCCTGAATAATTCCACGTTTATGCTATCCTATCAAAAAATTGAGGATGGTCTTCCCACATCTACTCATGTTTAAAATATGATATTTTTTTGAATTCACTTACCACCATTTTAACTCTTATTGGTCGATGATCTAAACCAATCCTTAGTAAGGTATTTTTTAGCACAAGTTCCTTAATCTAGCTATTGATATGAGAATATGCATTTGTCTAATTTTTTTGCTACTAGGTTTTGAACTCTCCTATTTTTGGTCCATGATAATTTTCTTCTTCAAACTCAACCTCGCATAGATTATTGTTTTGAATAAAAGCTAAGAAATCTCTCATACTTTGGGTTAATTTTCTAATTCCTCCAAGTTTTTCATCCAACTTAGTTATAGCATTAAAATCTCCTATGATCATGAATCAAGTTTCTTAGTCTTTACTTCTCATAAATGCTTCAATCCTATTCCAAACTTCTAATCTACTTGACTGAGTTGTATGTACATAGACATCGATAAGGATGAAATGAATATCTACAAAGTAATGTGACTAAAGAGGGTAACCAATGCATAGTTTTATTAATGGTTACATAGGAGGTTCTAGTAGGATTCAAACAAGTTAAAATTATTCCTGACGCTACTTCAAAATCCATAGCATCCCATTCACATCTCATCCATACTACTTTCATATTTTTTGAATGTTCTTTTATCATTTTAGTTTCCTGGATACAAAGAATATTAGGCTTATTACTTAAAAATATATCCTTGATACACCTTTAATTTTAGGGGGTAGTAGCACCCCTTATATTCTAGGAGATGATAATCATGTCTCACTAGGGGCTATTGGCCCTGCCTATGAATTGTTAATATCATTTTTTTGTTTAGTAAAGAGAAGTTCAACAAACTTAGTTTGTGTTATTTATCTATTTTTTCTCTTACTTCCCTAGATCTTGCTTGATAATTTAAGGATTTTCCTATTTTTGTCTTACCTGTATCAGGAATAGGTCTTATTATTCTATTACTCAATATTCTTTCACAAATTTATTTTTTATCAGATGTGTCCTCTCTTGGCTCTCCTATAGAAGATTTTGACTTGTCCTGCTCATTTTTTGAAATTTCCTCATTAATGGCAAAGTTATTAATTTCTAAAACTGCATTTTCTTTACCAATTTTCTTCTCCTAAATGGTGTAAGGTACTTCAAGAGAGTCTTCAAAATCTGATGATATACATTCCTTAGGTTCATCAAGAATGTTCATCCCTAAATCAGGATCATATTGAATAAACAGTTCCTTGTTAATATGTTGAACCTATTGTATTGTGTCCTTTAAGTTTTGATCTACTTTTTCTTCATAGGCTAAAGCCTCAAAAGAGTTGGTATTTCTTGATGAGGATTGATGTTTGATCACTCATATGACCCCTCTTCTATTTTCTAGCTAGGTTTGCATAGTTTATTTCTTGCAATTTAATATTGTAAGTGAGTCTTATTCTCACATCCACTTCTTGTGCACTAGTTGTCAAGCTAGTTGTCATTTAGGAGTATTAGTTAGGAATAGTTAAGTCAAGATAGCTTAAGCACATTTTCTAGCTAACTTCTTATCTTCTTGTTGGCTAAGATGTTACGTGCAATTTCTTATGCCACTATTCTAGCCTTTGGTTAGTGTGGTTATGTATTTTGGGACCAATCCATTATTTTGTGGAATTGGTTATGTATTTTGGGCCTTTTGAGCCTTTAAATTAAGTTTATGAATAATAGAACACTAGTTGGATTTTTAACCTTCTCATTTCTTCCAATATCCTTCCTTACTAGTCTCCACTTTTATTTACTTTCATTTTTCTAGATCTATTTTTTGGAAGTTGAAAACCATCTTCATCCATATCCATTTGTAAGTTTCTCTTGCAATTTTCTACATATGATTCTTTTAGGCTCTTCTTAGGGCATGATCTCTCAATATGCCCCACCTTATGAAATATTCTACATCTAAAAGATATGTTTTCATAATATATGGTTTGGATCCACATCTTATCCCTATACTCAAGAATTATTGGTTTTGGTAAAGCTATACTTATATCAATCATGACCAATATCCAAGCATAAATAGCCAAGAATCCATCTTTCATAGTATATGAAATCTCAAGGAATCCTCCTGGAGTATTTCCTATTGCCTTTCAGGTATCTATTTCCCAAAATTAAATGTGTAACCCATACATCCTAACCCATACTAGTACTAGGGATAGATTTACATTTTCAGGTTAAACTCCTTCATACCAATGGGTAAGTAAGAGTCCTACTTGTTGACAAAATAACATGGGAATCTTCACTCTCAAGAGTTGATTTTTCAAAATATTCTAGCAGTTCTCAATGAGGAGGACAAACAAGAAATGAGCAAACCACTCACAATGGATGAGTTAGAAGTTTTCAACTCTCTTTCAAAAGATAAAGCTCCAGGTCCTGATGGGTTCACCAATAACTTCTACCATAATTTTTTTCATCTTATTTACGAATGTCTGTTGAAGATGAATGAAGATGTTAGACTAAATGGTTAGCTCTTGGGTGCTATCAACTCCACATTTTTGGCCTTAATCCCTAAAGAGAGAAATATTTTAATGTTTTCTAGATTTAGACCAATCTCACTGTGCAATTCTTCTTATAAAATTATCTCCAAAATCATAGCCAACCAAATAAAAAATAAAATTATCAAATTAATTGTTGAAGAGTAAGGAGGATTCAACCCCATGAAATAGATTTATGACAACATTATAATGGTGCATGAAGCTCTCCAAACTATTAGAAAATCCAAAAATAAGCATATAGCCTTGATATGGCTAATGCCTTTGATAAGGTAGATATTCAATTTATTGAACAGGTGTTAGTTAAGTTTGGATTTACCCTTCAACTTAAGAGATGGATTGGAGCATGCATCACTACCTTGGATCTCCCCATTGATCAATGGGGAACCTTCAATATTTTTCAAGGCTTCTAGGGGCATCATACAGGGCTTCCCTTTATCCCCATATCTTTACATCTTGCTAGCAGAGACTCTAGGGAGATCTCTTAACAAGCTATGAAGGGACCAAAAGATTACAAGTATTAAGGTAGTTGTGGGATATAGACAATTTACTCATGCTCAGTTCATTTATGACACCATTCTTATGGGAGAAGCATCAAGGAAAAATGTGAGGTAGATCAAATAATGCTTATATGGGTTCACACAAGCCATTGGAGCATTAATTAACAAAAAAAAGTCAATTTTTCACCCAAAACACCTTGAAAGCTGAAAATGGAAGCTTCAATTTAATCCTTGGATTCAAACAAGGAAAAGAACAATAATTTAGGTATCTTGGAGTCCCAATGTATTTCCACCTTAAGCCTAAGGATAGCTGGAGTCCAATGCTGGAAAAGTTGATTAAAAGAATTCAAAACTACAACAATGGTTGGTTGATTCTAGCAGACAAAATAGTGTTGATTAAATATGTTCTATCCACTCTCCAATATCAGCTTCTTGTTTATCATGCTCTCAAAATCATTCTTCATATGATTGATGGTATAATTAAAAAATTCTTATGAGGAGGAAGGCAAATAGAAAGGAATAAATTCCATCTAGTAAATTGGTATGTAATCACCAAAGCTAAAGAGAATGGTGGCTTGGGAATCAAAAAAATGGAAAATGTAAGTAATGTCATAGGTGCCAAGCTCCTGCGAAACATGCTAAAGCCACCCTAAGCTCCCTAGAAGAAGATCTTGATCAGCAAATACACGCATAACTCTACAAGCATGCAATTATTAAGAAACATAGAAAACCATCCAGGTGCATCGGTAATATGGAAGCATATGGTTGAGGCCAAGGCAATAATCACAAAAAAAACTCTTGGACCCCTGGGTATGGTAACAAGATCAAGTTATGGGAAGATTCGATCATTGGCAATCCTTCATTACAAGAGAGATGCAACCCTGATCTCCAAAACCAACTACAAGGTTTGGGAATTGAGAAGCTTAGTGACCTTATAGAATGGTTAGAAGAGGAACCTATCTGGAAATCTCTTCCTCTACCTATGCATATCCAAGATGAATGGGATTGTTTCAAGAGGAACAATATTGGTATAAGATCCATAAAGAGGCATATGTCAGATCAACTTATGTGGGGGACATAAGAAATATAGGGGAGTATACAATAAAACTTGGAGTTCACTCCCAAATGGTTGGAACAGTCAACAAAAAATTATCCTTAGTTTAGAAAAAGAGGATTCCACCTAAGCTACAAGTCTTCACTTGGCTAGTGGAGTAGAACAAAATATTAATAGGGGATAACTTGCAAAAGAGCAACATAGTGGGGCCTCATATCTACTCGAGGCATTTAAGGGAGAGTGATACCATCAATCACCTCCTATTTGAATTCCCAAAAGTGATAGTTATTTGGTTGGAAATTAATAATAGATTTGGTTCGGTCTTTTTAGGGAGATTAAACATTAATAGTTATTTAAATTATTGGAGTGAAAAGCACATAAAATGCCTCAACAAAAATCCTATAGTTAAATTTATATGGGAATCAACCCCACATAATATAATTTGGCACATTTGGTTGGATAGAAACCAATGGACCTTTGAAGGGAAAGGAAACAAAATAGGTGCAATAATAGGGAGAATCATTTGGGATATCACAACTAATATTAAAGAAAATTGCACTCAAAATCAAAATCAATAAGACTTGACTCCAAAAGAGTGTCATATAATTGAAAGACATGATCTCCATGCATTCTTGGCAATAAGGTGCCACCCTATTGACCTGGAAGCTCCTGTCATCCACTACCCTGCATTGTTCTTTTATGGAGCATCAAAGTCCAATTCGGGACAAGCGACAATAGGAGGATTGATCCTTGTAAGCCCAAGGAAGGTGCTAATTAAATTCAAAATCAATTTGGAAATTACATCTAACAACATGGTTGAAATACTTAGATGTGATATGGGGATGAGGCTCGTTGTGATAGAGGGAATTAGACACTTGTCGGTGTATGGAGATTCAAAACTGGTCATGACAGCACTCTCCAAAAATAAAGATCTTCAATCTTTAAAGTTGAGGATTATCCAAGACAGGATTAAGCATTGGGAAAAAAACATGACTAGCATCAAATATTCCCACATGAGGTGAAAATTTAACAAGGATGCAAATGCCCTGGCAAATGAGGCAATTAACACTACTCATCTCTAGTATAGAGTCACAAAGATCATATATATGTATATATATATATGAAGAGGGTTTCCTGTCATGGAGCGAAGAACTGCTCTAATGTCTAATGCTCCCTCTCTGTGTGCTCTATTTTCTTTGTCTTCTTCCTATTTTTTCTTTGCTTTTGATGCTTAGTGTTGTTGCTCTTAGTATGTTACACAATTATTTTTTAATGGTTCTTGTCAAGCATCCTTACCTGCTACTGTATTTGTTCTATACTAAGCTCTAGATTTGGCTTCCTTACCTAATAGGAGACTTTGTTTCTATTTTTCAGGATTATTAATACAAATTTATTTATAAAAAAAAAAAGAGTCCTACTCTTCCCATAAACCAAGGACCCCCTTTTAGGATTCTATATCTTTCTTCCCTAGACCAAAAAATGGCTAAGAAGAATCCTTTGGGAATAAATAATAGAATCACTCCTGGAGACTTCCAACTCCTATCAATTCATTTTCTCAAGGATGAAGCCCCTGGCCAGTACCTATTTACCAAAAAATACCCTATCTTGGAGCGTGTGCTCACTAACCTCTACCACTAGAGATGATTCTAAATATTTAGCTATAAATTAGTCCATGGAAAGGAAACTAAAACTTAAAATCTATTGAAATTTACCATAATATCTTATAGCAAATATAATATTTGATAAAAATAATTTACAATAATTTGCATGCAAAATTTCTAATATAAATAAGGGGAAAATAAACGTAGCTAAAAAATTCTATGCCCAAATAGAATATCTTACCTCACTAAAGTTCTAGCCCTTCATTGCTCCTCCCATCATCCGAACCCTAGCTGAAAAGTATTTGCAATTTTTTTTTTCACAACTTGAAAAATTATCATTGCCTTTTTCTAGATGGATGACTTCACAGAGTTGTATCTCCCTTAATATTACTCAAATTACTTCATATGACCACTCATTTTAAAGCTATTCAAATTCACCACAAGTTGTTCCAAGAATCAGTTGAATTGGATAACCCTTCACGAGTACTCCTAAAAGATGAGATATTTTTCCAAAAAAATGCCCTAATCCTTTGCGAATAACAATATTGAGAATTATGCACATATTAATTAATATTTAGACAATCACATGAAGGTACATTTTCTAACAAGATTTGAACCAAAGTGTGTCTATGTTGAGGAAAACATTGTTGTGGTATATCAACTGACTAAATATACACTTTTGTATTTACTCATAAATTCCTTATAGACAGTGTAATCTTCAGCTTAACTACATTTACAGGGTATCTATTCTACTAAATTTTCTCAATATTAGAAATTGGCCATTCTTATTAGGTATACTACGTCCAAATATGGATGCAATAATTTATCTAAACAACACTTCAACTTTTATGACAACCATAAAGTTTTTCTTTTTACTTCATATTTCACTTGGGAATTGAATTTGGGTATCTATATTGATAACCACTTATTTTAATCACTTGATATCATACTATTTGATATCAAACATGCATATTTTATTTCAATTATAACTAAGTTTCAATGGTCCTAATATTGCTAAGTTAGGATGTATATTCAAGTTACATGGAATGCCTTGGCACCTTATTTATGATAGGATATAATATTTTTAATTAAATTTTGGTAATATCTCTTTAATATAACATAAGTGATATTTACCATAAGCTATACTACCCTTAGGGGGATGGAGATATAAGTGTGATGAAGAAATATTTAGAAGGATACTCAATGATACACACTTGAAATAAGTAGAGATAATTGAGTGGCTATGATTGGTAAAGTATTAGTACAATTTTTTATATCATTAAGCTAATGAGATGACTCTTAAGGATTTCTATGTCCATGAACCATATCACCCATTAATTAGGTACTTCAAATGGGGATATTTTATAAAACTACAGAGATATTGAGATATATATGAAACTTCCTAGTACTATAGTATTTGTTGTTCATATCTACAAAAAATGAGTTTGAAGTAGGATATGCATTATTTGTATAACTCAACGATACAAGCAATTGATATTGAAGAGGAAGTTAAATTTATAAGTTCCTATTAACCATATAGAGTAAATAGAATGGTTGAAGAGGTATAGAATACATTAATTATTCATAGTAAAGAGAATACATGATGTCTCTTATATGTCATCTTTGATGAAGAATTTGGGTACATAACCCAAGTAAATTACCTAAGGCGAAGAGAAAAAGGTAATATTGGTACTTGAAGTAATCATTGGAGAGGAGTCAAAAATTATTTGGAACAAGTATCATTAGTCTATAAAAAGTCAAATGGAGAGGATATCAAAGGAGGATGCAACCTTAGAGGCTAAAAACTTCATATCCAAACATCAAAACTTTCCATACTTTCAAAGAGATAAGACAATGAGGGTCTAAGAAAAATGCAAGTAAAAAGGAAAAATAACTAATTATCATATATGAATTTTGTTGATTCATATATTTCATGGATAGTTGGTTGGAGCTATATCTTGTTACATAGAGATATATGGTTTAGTTATCATCATAAATATTCTTCTATAATTAAAATATAGTGTAAAAATATATGATGATGCATAAGTGGTTACCCATCCTAATATCACTTAGCTTGATCCTACTTAACTTTAGAATTTATGTTACCTCTAGGGGAAAAGCTCTCCAAGGTGGAGCAATACATATAGATATAACATGTTATAAACATTAGGTTAAGGGCTATTATATTGATTAAGCCAATGGTTTGAGATCTTAGTTATAGGTTATGTTCTATATCATTATTAGGAGTTTAATAAAGGATCATAATGTAAAAATATCAAGAATTTATTGTTGATAACTATAAATAATAAACAATCTTATTAATATATCATTTTACCATTTGTAATATAAACCAATATAAATAAGCATCCTTTTGAGCATATTGTGTTGTTGCTAGGATTTTAAGGTGTTCATTCACCATGGGATACACATAGGTGCCTCCATTATATTTTCTTAATTATTTTTATTCTCATGAGTATACTTTTATCTAACTTGCCCATAAGATACTACAATAAACTACTCAATACCCTCATAGTTTGAAAAAAACCTCTTTTCCAACTATGATAGGGACCATTGACCCTTTTACTTAAATATTTTGGTTACATTTTCCACATTGCATTATAAACCTTAAAATACCATATCCACCTATTACATAAAACATTTGGTTTAGCTATGAATTATTGATATAACCATTAAAATAAATATAATATCACATTGATGGTCAAAACTAAATGTATGCTGAGGGAAGAAAGTAGAGAGGGGAGGGCTCTGGTCCCTCCCCTGCTCCCCCCTCCCATGGCTCCTGGTTCCTGCCCAGTCCCTGGCTCAACCTAGGTCATCCCTCCCGGGGAGTGGTTGTTTGCAGATGATCTCCTAGAGGGAGATCCTTCTCCACTATCTACGCGCCCTCCCAGCCGGCTAGGGTTTCCTTGGTTGTTTTTTTGGACTGGTGCTTCCCAGGGATCCCTATTTGGTTGGGGATCCCTTCCCTTTTTCCCTCAGGCTTCCCCCTGGGGTTTTTTGCAGGTTATTCGCGTGGATCTGGTCCCCTATGTTTCTCGATGTGGTGGAGGTGATGGTTTAGGGTTTGGACAGCTTCCCACTATTTTGGTTCCTAAGGATCCCATCCCTGTGACTGGTTCCTCTTCCCGCTCGAGATTCCTAGTCCCTAGATCCCTGGTCCCTTAACCTGCTGTTTCTTTTTGTTTTGTCGGGACGAGATCCTCTTCTTTTTTCTCGAGGCGGGTTCATCGTGGTGCAGCTCTCTGGTCGCTTCTCGATGGGCTGGATTCTCTCTGTGTTGGCTGTCGACTTCCTGTAGGATGGCTCTCACTGAACGATATGTTTTCCCGGTGGGCGGGATGGTTTCTCCACAGGGCGGGATCCGCCAAATCCATCGGTTTTCCTGCGAGGCGGGATCCTTTCTTTTCTGCTAGTTTCTCGGATGGCGAGATTTCCCTGCTGCTTCCTGCTATGCGGGACTGTTTGTGGTGGTTTTTACTGCTTCCCGCGAGGCGGGATTTTATTGTAATAGTTTTTCTTTGCTTCCTGCTGGGCGGGATCTTCTCAATGGTGGTTTTTGGCTACTCCCCGCTAGACGAGATCTCCAAAACTACTTTCTTTCTTATTTGTTTGTTTCCCGCTGAGAGGGATTGTTTCATGCTTACTGTTACCATTGGGCGGGATTTTTGTTTTGGTGTTCAGTTTCAATGGATTGATGCCCTAGGCCCATTGCTTATGTAATCAGGTTTTGGGATCCTTGTTAAAACCCACTGTAAATACAAACACTACTTACCAAAAAATATAATATCACATTAAATGGAATGACCACTAAAGCGATGATAATTATTGCATATTTTATTTTTGAAAACTTAATCAAATCCATTAACTTGTAAGTGTACTATGGATATACTAATATATTTACTAAGTGAAAGATATGTAGAAAACATTTAAAAATAACGAAGAAGAAATAAAGATAAGGGAGAGGGGTTCATAGTTGAACACCCAAAAATGAAACTTTTATTGATATCATTGGGTATCACTGTAGCTCATAAAAATTTAGAGGTAACATGTTTGTAATGTTGTCTAATTAAATCATAGTATCATTGTGAATTCCCATGAGACTTGAGCAAGTGCAATCCAGGAGTAAGCCCCACTAGGCAGTATGGAAGGAAATTCATATTTGAAAGCTCTAATAGGAAGTCAAGATACCCTATCTAGAAACAAGGATGCCCTAGTTGGAAGTATGGATGCCCAAGTTAGAGATAAGTAGAAGAGCAAATATATGGTAAACTCAGTCCAGGTAGCATATGTTACACAAAAGTGATTATTGAGATGAGATGATTGAGCATGATATAATCATTTTTAAAAGTATAGGGTTAATATATAAGTTCCATGGATACCAGATAGAGTTTCCAAATATTTAAAATTGGATCAAATAGAATGACGACTAAAGCAATGATAATTACTGCATATTTTATTTTTTAAAACTTCATCAAATTCGTTAACTTGTAAGTGTACTAAGGATATACTAATAGATTTAGTAATAAAAAGGTATGTAGAAAGTGTTTAAATTAAATTAAGAAGAAATAAATATAAGGGAGAGGGACCTCTAGTTGAACACTCAAAATTGAAACTTTTGTTGATGTTATTTGGTGTCATTATAGCTCATGAAAATTTATAACATATATATAATATTGTCTTATTAAATCATAGTATCATTGTGAATTCCCATTATCCAAGAGTGAGTGTGAACCAAGAGTGATCCCAACTAGGAAAAAGGAAATTCATATTTGAAATCCCTAATGGAAATTCAAGATGCCCTAGCTAAAAATGAGGATGCCCTAGCTAGAAGTATGGATGCCCAAGTTGGAGATAAGCAGAAGATAATATATACCAAGTTCTATCCAAGTACCACATGTTACACCAAAAGTAAATATCAAGGATGAGAAAATCAAACATAGTATAATGGTTCTTAAAATTAAAGGGTTAATATGTAAGTTCCATGGATACTAGCCAGGGTTCTAAAGATTTAAAATTGGATCAAGCAAAAGTGTGGATTGAATCCAAATTGCTCTATGACTTTTCTTCCTAAAAAAAAAAATCCTTGTTATATTTTCCAATTTAGAAATCAGGGATAAAATAATGGGTGGTGGCCCATGGTTTAGGGGAAGCTATGCCCTTAATTTAATACCATGGAGTGAATTTTATTGTCGAGGGATAAAATAATGGGTGGTGGCCCATGGTTTAGGGGAAGCTATGCCCTTAATTTAATACCATGGAGTAAATTTTTTTGTCGAGACAAAAACTACAAAGAAGCTTCCAATGTGGGTTAGGATTTTTGGACTTCCATATCAACTTATCAATAAGGATGTTTTGAGGAATATTGGAATACCCTAGTGGAACTCATCAAGTTGGGACTAACTATTAAGGAGTGAAAGCATACTATATATACTCGAATATGTGTTACTATGGATATTTTAAAATATTTGCCACAATCCATTAAGTTTAAATCTAAATCAAAAAAATGGGATAAACTATTGGATTATAAAAATATAGCATTTAGATGGTATAATTGTTATGATATTAGATGTAGGACAAGATATTTCAAAGCAAAAACTATGAAGAAAGAGACAACAAATTATGGTCATGATAAAGCAAGGAAACAACAAATTATGGTCAATACTGTAATAGAATATGGATCATATCAAGGATATTCCACTCCTAAAAAAGAGGTAAAGAAATCTTATTAACATCATATGGAAAATGCCACAATAGCTCACTTGGATCAATTGTTAGAAGAAACAAAGGACATAAGGGATGAGAAAGTACAATGTGCAAGTTCAAGTTCAAAAGGAATTAAAGGTGCAAAGGAAGATGTGGAGAAAAATTATAAAACAAAGACGATAGAAGATGTCAATTTTATTCTAGGTAAATCATCTTTAATTTTCTAAAGTAGTCTATAATCCTCTCCTAATAATAAAAATAAAAGTCATGTAGAGGTTATCCCTTGCACTTTAGGGTTTTAAGAGCAACATAATAAAGAAATGATGATAGAGAAAATCCATAACAACTTGGGGTTTTTAGAGTAACATAAGAAGGTAATTGTTATGGAATAGCATCCTTACACTTTAGGGTTTCCAAGGCAACATAAAGAAGAATGTTATTTTGAGATTATTCCTTGCACTTTGGATCCTTTAGAGCACAACAAACCTATAGATAAGTCTTAATACGAGCAATGTGAGAATATTGAAGATATTTATGAATATGAGATGTTGGTGGGAATGATAAAAGAGAGGAAGACCCAAGAAACAAAAACAAAGAGAAAAAGAAACTCAAAGGGATTTTCAAAAACAAAAGAAAATATTGCAAGTGTTAATAAAAATTTAGGCTAAACCCACAAATAAAAACAAAAAGTGATGATGAAAATGATATCTTGGAATATAATGGGCATGAATAAGACCCCAAAAAAATTGCATTAAGAAATTGTTAGGTTAGTATTATAGACAATATATTTATAGATATGGAAACTAGGTAGCAAATATTTTAGCCACTCGCGATGTTAAATTTCATCTTGGAAATTTTTAAATTTAATAAGGCAACTGTATGAGTACGAGTGAGATTTTATGACTTCATAAAATTGATATCAAGGAATTGATTACGGATTTTTTCTCAAAAAAAAATCAAGAAATTTAACTATTTAAGCTCATTTCATTCAACTAAAATGTTAAAGGTTCACCTATGATATTTGAACCTTGATTAATGGTGTGAAACCTTCATTCCCTACCAATTGCTCTAAACCACATGGGCTTTGGATCTTTCTTGTTTTTTTATTTTTTAATAAGCTATATGTGGCTACTATTGGGGATCATATCCATTGAAATACCAAAATATTACATTTGCTATTAGATCAACTAAACCATATCTAAATTGCCTTTTATCAAAGATAAATTTCATTACCTTTTCTATAAAATATTTTTTTCATCATCCTCAAACTAATATGCTTATATTTTATTAAGAGATAAACTCTCACTCACCCAGTTGCCTTCTAAAATTTAAATTTCACCAAGACAAATATCAACACCCCAATTAGCTAAATTAGTTTCTACTTGATTTTCTTCTTTATAGATATGCTCACATTTCCAAGGGTTTGCTTTCAATAATAGATGTTGAACATCAATAATAATAATATTATTTTTCCAATTATCGCATCTATTTTTATTAATAGCATTAATGATAATTTGTTAATCCACCTCAATTGAAATATATTTTCATCCTTTTTCAATTGCAATTTTAATCTCTGTAAGAGGTGATCTACATATTTGTTAGTTGAAGCTCCATATAATTTTTTTTTGGATGAAAAAGCCATTATGTTAATAAAATAATGTTTAATCATACAAAAAGTGTGGGTGGAATTAGCACACCTCGTAAACCAATACATTAACCATTGCGGTTAAGAGTATACAAGAGTGTCAGAAACAGCCCACAAACTGCCAATAACAACTGCCAAAACAGTATTAAATATGCATTCGAAAAGAAAGAAGCCGAGAAATTACTGCCACCTGGAAGGGGAAGGAAGATGCACATGACTCATAATGCAGGGTGCATTCCCCAAATGATCCATGAGGGTACGCAAGTACTGTAGCTCCACCTATACTTTTTAAACCTGTACTTGAATCTGTAACTAGCAATCAAAGAATATATCATATTTATCAATAATAGAGAAGACATGTCCGACATCTTACTGAGAAAAAATAGCTCTATTTTGGGACTTCTATAGATAAAACAAGGTACCAATTCTAAAAATATTCAAAACAACATCCAAGTTGAAGGAAAAAGCAATAGGGTCATCCAAAATAGCATGCACCCAAGTAAAATCCTCCTGCATAAAAGGTCTAAAAAAATCAAGAAGCCACTCCCAAGCTGACTGAGCCCGATCACAAGACCAAAAAACATGCAATAACTCTTCTACTTGTCCAAAAACCAAGAAAATGAGATTATGAACACCCAGATTCTTGAGCCTACTACCAATAGGTAACCCTTGATGTAAGAGACTCCAAGAAAAAAAACTCTGTTTAGGTTCAATATAAGTAGCCCAAGCAATCCGAAACCTCTTATTCCATTGGGAGGGAAGAGATACTAAATTCCATCTCAAAGTGAGCTTATCAACCATTGGAACTTATGGGGTGAGCCATTTGTAATCAAGATGAGCTTTATATTACAAAACAAGAAGCTCCCCAGGCCAACACCAATCTGACCACCAGGGTTTTTGAAAATGCTTATGTAGTTTGCTCCAAATAGAAAATAGAATACTATCAACAACCACCTCATAAGTGTCTCTATCACCAGGATTTAAATTGTGAATTTGATGAAAACTTTTTGAGGGTATCCAACACCTGGCATGTCGAGAGAATAAATCAAAAATGGAAGCAATACCATGCTTATAGAACCTCTGCGCTCTGACCCACTACACCAGAGCTAAGGGAGAACCTTGCCAAGTGATAATAGGAGACCACCAAATATTCATGGAAGACAAAGAGGCACCTTCTTTGTGAAAACTCCCTTTCCAACTAAGCCAGGGTTTGAAGGCCTCCCAGGCTTTCCAAATACTTTGAATGAAAAAAGAACCTTTAACTTTAATAGGGACAGGGGCAGTAAGAATGGATTGCAATCCCACACCTTTCCAAATTTTCTTCCCCTGAAGCAAACTAGAAGAAATGCAATGTTTAACCAACACTTTCCAAGATTCATCCCCTATTAAAGATCGGGTGATCCATTTAGCACAAAGGGCAAGACCTTTTTGGTGACAATCAACCAAACCCATGCCTCCACAATCCTTGGGTAAACAACAAATTTCCCAGGCTACCCGATGAAAACCTTGCTTGACAGAGTCTTTGGCCCACAAGAAGTCTCTCAGAAGCTTATCCAGTTTTTTATAACAAGCTTTGGATGGAACCCAACAAGATGAATAATAGACATGGGTAGTGGCTAAAACCTTAGAACAAATCTGAAATTTTCCTGCCAGAGAAATTTTCTTACTAGTCCAGTAAGAAAGCTTCTTTTCCACTTTATCAATAACATACTGCCACAATTGAGTAGAGGAACCATGAAATGCAAAAGGAATTCCAAGAAATTTAAACACCTCACCTGGATGAATCCAAGTCCATTGGAATTGATGTAACCAGTGTGGCATTTGAGATTGATATTGCCAAAAAAATGATGTTTTTTCCATTGTATAGAAGAACCAGAGGCTAAACATAACACCTCTAAGAAACTAATAGCCGAGGAAATGGATTGCTCATCTTCTTGAAGCGTTAAGAAGGAATCATCCGCAAAATGACCATTGACCAACTGACGGTCAGAATTAGGGAGAGCAATACCCCTGATTAATCCTTGATCCATCTTATGGGTCAACAAATAGCCAAAAGCCTTTGTAGCAAGAATGAAAAGAGATGGAGCAAGAGGGCACCCCAGTTTCACAGAGCGACCAAGAGAAATTGACTAAGATTGACTATTATTCAAGGTAAGAACAGCTAAAGCATCTTGAAATAACATAAGAATGGTGTTCACAAAAACTAGCCCAAAACCTAGAGCCTGAAGCATGGTAGTTATGAAGTACTACTCCATCTTATCATAGGCTTTCTCAAAGTCAATCTTATTGAATAAAGCAGCTTGTTCAGAATTTCTTGCCCACTCCATACCTTCCCAAACAGCAAGAACATTATCAAGAATGTATCTTCCCTTAACAAAGCCAGCTTTGTTCAGGTCTGACAATCAAAGGCAGAATAGATTTAAGCTTAAGCACAAGGGCTTTAGCAATAATCTTGTAGCTCACATTAAGCAGGATGATCAGCCTCCAATTGGTGATGAGCTCAGGATCTCCAGACTTAGGAATAAATTTAACATTGCCTTTGTTAATAATGGAACCCAGTGAACCACATTGCAGGGCTTCAAGTTTTAATGATGTCCCGATGGTGTTTGAAGAATCTTGGAACTTAAGGCTCCATATAATTTTGATTAAGCAATGAGAATTTTGCCTTCATTATTTTAGAAAACATTACCTCCACTAGCTTTTCCTAGATTTTCATTAAAAGTGCTATCAAAATTAATTTTGATAAACCTAATTTTTTGACATTTTTATTTTACTATAGATCAAATTAGATCCTTTGTTTTAATTTCATTATCGTAAATGACTCTTTCGTGTATAATCAAATCCTATAAAAATTTGGTTCGCACCTCTTTTCTCGCACTTGAGACTTCCCATGATGAGCATCATATTTGTAAACATTTTGCAAGAGAGGCAATAATATGGTTCTAAACTTGGGCATGATTTTGAGATTTATTTTTAAAATTTCTATTATTCCTTTCAATCCATAAATTCTAAAAAATAACGACAGTACCAATACTCCATAGAAAACATAATGCTAACTTTAAAATAACTAACCCAACATTTCATCAACTCTTTCAATTTTCAATGAGCTACCCAATATATTCTCATATTTTAAAAAGTAACCCCAAATGGTGTGAGCAAAGGTACATGAAAAAGTAAATGGTCTAATGTTTCTAAATCCTTCTCACACAAGGCACATTTGAAAGGTCCATAGTATCCTCTTCTTTGTAGATTCTCTTTTATAAAAATCTTACTTTGATTTGCTAACCAAAGGAATGTTAAGGCCTTAGAGAAATCCTATAGTGACTAAACATTCTTCCAAGGGAAATCCTTAGGACTAGGAAGTTTCAATTGGTTTAAATTCTAATATCCCAACTTGACCAAGTATCCACTATCTTTTATTAGATTCCAATACTAGCTCATCCTTTCATGTAAATATACTAAAATAAAACTCTTGAAGCATCTTTTAAATCTCATCTACAATTTTTTTGAGTTTCTCTCCTTCAACTAGGTTACTAATAGAAATCCATGATTTGGAGTTGTTGCTCATATTAATATAATATTTGACCTTTAGACCTTTACAAGTTAAGTATACCTAAGCGAATGGTTGCCATTTAGAATCAAAGATAAGAGAATAAGGATTTGACCAAAAATCAGGCCAAAAATTTGCACAATTTCCCTCATTGACTAATCATATAATATGTTTCTTGATCAATTTTAAACTATCTGATATGAAGTTCTATGTTGGCAATCCTTTGGATAGGGTTATTTTCATAGAAAATTTTATTGCATCAAGAGAACTTACACACACACACACACACACACACACATATATATATATATATGTGTGTGTGTGTGTGTGTGTGTGTGTGTATACACATATGTATATATATATATGTGTGTATATATACATATATATATTTGAAGTAACATTTTTGTTCAACTCTTTCCTTGATCTCTAAATAATCTCCACCCAAGTTTTTGCCCCTAAGTCCAAACTCATAAGTCTATAATTTTGTAAGCCTTATCCTCCAATATTATTTCCTTTGCAAACCCTATCCCACTTACAAAGAGGAAATCTAAAATTTTCCTTGCATCCTTTCCAAAGAAACTCTCTTTAAATTTTATCAAATTTTGATGTTATACCAACTAATTTTTGAAAGTAATCAAGTGGAATTAGCTCAACCATTTAGATTCCTCAATATTTAAAGAGGAGATAAAGGTTCAAATTTTTCCAAGCGATACATGGATAATATTAAATCTTTGTTGTAATACCATTATGTGGTGATGATGTAATATGGGTGGGGCCCATTTCAAACCCATATAACCAATTGAAAAAACTAGTTGTTGAAAGTATAATCTAATTCATGACCAAGGCTGACATTGTATGATATAATATTGTATAGGCCTAAGAAAATTTCATTATATAATATATTTAATTTATATGTAAGCCCTATGGATTGTAGTTAATTTTGTTATAGTTAATCCCACCTTATAAAATTGTAATTAACCTTAAATCCTTTCTTGTTGTATTGGCTTAGGGTTAAGTTCATTTATGTATTTGGAGATTTGGTATTGGTATAAATACTTCCCACCACTCCATTTTAATTATCAAAATATTATGACATTCTAAGTAGTCTTCACCCAAGTTTTGTTCCTACAACCAAACTCATAAGACTGCAATTTTGCAAGCCTTCTCCTCCAATATTCTTTCTTTTGCAAACCTTATCCTACTTAAAAAGAGAAAACCTTAATTTTTTCTCATATTCTTTTCAAAGGAAGTCTCTCTGAATTTTATCAATTTCTGGTACTATATCTACTAGTTGGTGAAAGTGTAATATGATTTTTGATGAAGGCTGAAATTATATGATGTAATATTGGATAGACGTAAGAGAATTTCATTGTACAATGTATTTAATTTATTGTAATATTTTAGTATATAAGCCCTATGGGTCATAGTTAAACTTGTTATAGTTAAACCCACCTTACAAACTTGTAATAAAATCTAAAGTCTTTTTTGTTTTGTCAGTTTAAGGTTAAGTTCATTTATGTATTTGGGAATTTTATATTGGTATAAATATGTAACGATTTCAATATAATCATGTCGACTATATTTATTTTAATTAACTTGAGCCCTTGTTTTAGTTAGTTGACCCTTAAACATTAGGGTTAGGGTTAATGTTGATTTTATATATAAATAGGAAGATCTAAGTGATAATTGACATCATAGAATTTATTTGGATTTAAGTTGTGTTTGCACATATGAGACTGCGCCCTCTCCGAGTAGCTAAGGGACTTCATCCTTTCCAAATGGTTAAGGATTTGCATTGGAATTTATTATTTATTTTTATAGAAATTGGATTTGAATAATATTTATACAATATTGGATTATTTTTGCTCACTCTTAATTTTTTGGTAGTTATTGTGTAACAAGTAGTATCAAAACAACAATGTTACTGGCAAGTGGGGGATTGTTTTTATGTGAACTGCAAAAGTTTACCCATTTTTTTAGAAAGTGGTCCAAGCCTACATTGATGGAATCATACACCGATTACCAAATATCACATGCACACAATATCTCTCATGTCCCTTGGCTCTCTCACAAAGTGTTGTTCTTTGGCAACTGATTCACTTTTTCCTCTCCCTATACTAACTCATATGAAGTGGAGTGTTTGGGCAGCAATTACAAAGTAGTTCAAGTACACCATCCTTGTTGAAACTATAATAGTTATTTTTTGTTGAGGCTAAACACCACACAGACTCCAATGCCTACTCATTGCTTCTACTCTGATATTAACTGGAACAAACATTTGTATATTAATGAGTTTGGGAAAGCAACCATTAACTAATTTCTCTATGTGCATGAGATTCCATTTTTGTAGGATGACTCAACCTTCACTATTTTTTTAAAAATAATTTGAAAAACTTATATTAAAACAAAGATCATTTACAAGTTGGGATGAGACTTCTCCCAACCTTAGCCAAAGAGAGCACATGTTTACAATAGTAAAAGAAGATTTGCATTGGAGCCAAATCTCCTAAACCATATTTCTACAATGGTTGTTCACCTATTTACAACTGTAAAAGAAGATATACATTCAAGAACAAAAATCCTAAACTATATTTCTACAATTGTTGTCCAAATTAGCAAAACACTAGATTTGCTCACCAACCTGCCTAATCCTCTCATCCTCAATAGCCATATCCCTATGCCGCTGAACCGCTACCTCCTTCTCAGTACCCATCTTAGCTAGGAAGTCTACCACTTTATTTAGATCTCTACTCACATAAAATGGAATCACATAATCTAATTCCCTCCACAATTCCTTAATTTGAGTGACAAGAATCCTCAACCTCCATGTCTTCAAAGTAAAGTTCCTCATGCAATCTAGAGATCCTACCATTATCTGATAATCTGATTCGAGGATTATCCTCCTGTAACCTTATTTTATAGCCCAAATAGAAGCATATTTGATAGGTAAGGCTTTCACTTCATTGTTCGTGGCCCTTCCCAATCCTTGCAATTCCTAATAAAGCACTATCCGAACATGATTCCTACAAACAACTATTCTAGCTCTACTTGGATTACCTTTTGCAGCTCCATCAGTATTAATTTTAATCCAATATTCTAGGGGTGTTTTCCAACTAGCTCTATCTTGATCCTCTTGCACTTCAACTTCCTTCTCCATTGTCCCTATAACAACTCAAGTTTCCTCTTTAGCATACACTGCCACAGTTTCTGTGACTTTGCTCCAAATGACCTGCCAAACTCCATCTAAATATGAAAATGTTTCTCTAAAAATTTTGTCATTTCTCTTCAACCACACTTTCCACCAAATTAAGTTTAATCCAATCTCCCAATCGATACAAAGAGAGTTATATTTAAATCTGCCCCTCTTCCATCTTTCCCAAATATTAATCTAATTCAAATCACCATTAACTCAAATTTTATAAGATAAAAACCATCTCTCCCATATTTGGCATGTGAATGGGTACTCAAACATCAAGTGGTCAGATGTTTCCTCACTCTTGTATCATAAAATACATTGATATTGACCAATGATTCCCCTACATATGATATTATCAAAGTAAGAATTCCATTATGCATGAACTACCATGCAAAAAAGTTTACTTTCGGTCAACCCTTGGACTGCCAAATCTTTCTCCAATCCTCAACCTAATATGCATGAGGAGGAGGTTTTGGAATGATCTTATCATATCTATCCTTAATAGTGTAGACTCCAAGGCTCCCATAGCCCCAAGCTAATTCATCCTCCTCATCTCTACCTATGAGAAATATTTCTACCAATATTTTAGTCTTGATGGGTGTCAATTTTGGAGGGATTCAAATTGGCCACTCATCCAACTTCTTAAACTTATTGAAGAACACAAACTTATACTGAGAGGGGGGTGAACATTATAAGACCATTTTTTACTTTTATTTCCGAATCAATATTATGCAATGTATAGATAGCAATATCAACAACAATAATCAAAGCAATGCATAAATCACCACATACAATAGAGACACCATAATTTATGTGGTTCACCCAATGTGGGCTACTCCACGAAGAAAATATTTCATTAAAATTTTCTCAATCAATATCTTTGTAATCCTTTCCCTATTACAATGTTTATGGACCATTGTCCAAAGGATACACCAATCCCATAAATCAAGTTCGTGGATCTCTATCCATAGGAGAACTCCTTCTCCTCTACTCTGGCTGGTGATATTCTAGAAAACTATTGCCTCCACTACACTCGCTTGTGGATTTCTCACTAAAGACTCTTGTCCCCACTTAGAATACCTATCCTCACTGCCCTAGCTAATGGATCTCTATCCACTAGAGACTATTGCCCTCTTTACCTTGTCACCTCCAAAGCATTGTCTCAAATCTACACTAAACACAGTCCTTCAGTCTAGCACAAATCTACTCAATCTCTATCTCTGGTTTGGCACAAACCTATCCTAAAATATGCACCAAAATCTATTCTCAAATATGCACTAAACACAGTCCTTCGATCTAGCACAAATATATCCTCAATATATATCCTCTGATCTGCACTAAAAATAGTCCTTCGATCTAGCACAATTTTGCTCAATATTTGTCTTTGGTTTAGCATAAACTTGTCCTTAAATCTGCACCAAAATATGTTCTTAAATCTACACTAAACATAGTCATTCAGTCTAGCATAAATTTATCCTCAATCTTTGTCCTCTGATTTGCACTAAACACGGTCCTTCGATCTAGCACAAATTTATTCTCAATCTCTGTCCTCAAGCCTTAACTCAAGGCTTGACTCAATCTCAAATAAACTCTTCTGGATCTACCCTAAACCTTAACTCAATGTTTGAACAAATCAATCACTCAACTTTGCTCTTAATTCTACTCAAGACTTGTCTCAAATATGCCTTGTAATCTTCCTCAAAAGCTCACACTAATTTTTCCACAAGTCCTCTCTAGAACTTGTCCAATCTACTCAATATGTCCTCTCAAGAACTTAACCAAATCTGCTCAAGATCTGTATTGTAAGCTTCCACAAAATCTCACACCAAATTTTTCCACAAGTCTTCTCAAAGACTTACCTCAAATATGCTCAACAATTCCACACAGAACTTGTCCACTCTGCTCAATAAGTCTTCTCAATAAATTATCCAATCTCATAGAAACATAAAGAGAATTGTTAGAGACTCAATATGTTCGATACTCATCACAATGTTCAATTAATTTCAATCACTCTCTTAGAAATATAAGGATAACGTTAGAGACTCAATATGCTTCTTATTCACCTCAATGCTCAATCACTTTCTCAAATCAATTTAGAATATAGAATAGTATGTTTTATGGAACTTGAATAATCACTTCACACACCCACTTGACTAGGCTCAACCAAATACTCAATGAAATCATCCTTGCTCACAAACCCTATTCCAAGAATATAAACATCAACTCAAAATGTTTCCAACAATGCTCAAAAACAAATCTCACGTAACAATGATATTCATGTTCTTTTCAAACTCTAGTTCAAGTTCTTTTCTCAACAACTCACTTCAACAACAATGCTTATAAAACAATATTCGCATAGCAATGATACTCAAACCCTAGCTCAAGTTCTTTACACAACCAATGGCTTCAACAACAATGCTTATAAAATAAGGTTTTAACAACTCTTTATTCCAGAAAACCTTGAAGCATTAAATTGACATATTCAATAGGAAACCCTAATCAAGTCCTTTTCACTCCAAATTTATTTTCCTTAATACCAACCAATCAACTTAACTATGGAAGAATGTGCTCATACCTTTTTCTTGATGATGAAGGAAACTCATAAATCTACCAAAACCACAAACACTTCTTTGCCAATCTCAAAGAAGTTATAAGATAAGAAACTCCTTCAAGAACACAATGTAAATATCAAAATACACATACACCTTATCACTCCATATTTAAAAAAACATTCATCAATACTTACAAAAATAATACACCACTTACACCTTATAATATCCCAATTAAAATAATATTCAATGCACTCTTCTTTTCAAAATAACTCAATGCAAGAAGTTCCCTCTATCCTTTTAAAACTTCAACAAATCAATGTGACACAACCACTTTATTAAAATAAAGCTAACACTTTATTCCTCCAACTTATCAAAAATAATTTTCAACTAACAATCCTTTTAAGCAACCCTTTTAACTCTAAAATTTAGGCAACACACAAAAATAATAATCAAAATTTATTACCTTGGCCTTGGAGGGAATCGAACTCACAATGCAACCTCAACCAATGCCCTAGCTATGGCTTCAACAGCCACGTGAGCTAGGCACTCGCTTGGGGAGTAAAGAGCACCACGTGCTCCAAAAAGGCTCCTTGCCTTGCCGAGAAAAAATGTGCACCTTTCCTTTGGCACTTTCAACACAAACACAACCACCAAAAATGATGTCGCTACATTTCGAACATAGGTCACATAGCGCCCAAGCACTTTATCCACTGTCCTCTTTCCACTAGGCCATGTTGCCCAATTGGCACTTGGTAATTTGGCGTTGTTCCATTTAAACCTTATTCACTGGCACTAAAACACAAAATTCGCTTATCTTTTCCACACAAATTCTCAACACAATTGCATGCATTAATTCGATCGAGCAAAAGGATAAATGTTAATGCCTCTAAGGCATATATTTATATATTGATTTCCTCCTCATGCATATACGTCAGCGCTCGAATTACCTTCTAACTTTTAGACGTCGACGCTTTTTATTTTCCTCTAAACTTATTAATTTATAAATTATTTAAATTCATTTGAATTTAAATTTTATAAATTAATTCTTTTAAACCCTTTGGTTTATTAAGGCCTTCTCTCGTTGCACATCTTTGTATAAATAATATTTATTTATAAAATTTAAATTCAATTTGAATTTAAATATTTTATAAAATAAATATTAAACCTTCCTTTAACTTTGAAATAAACTTCCTTGTATTTTTATGCAAAACCTTTTATTTTAAACCTTCTAACTTATGCTTCCACATAATATTAAAAATATTATGAAACCCTTTTGCCTTTAACCTCTGCATTGTTCCTCTTGACCTTTGACATCATCAGTGGCTTATTCTTGGATACCAATGACAAATTTGAAAACTTTATTTCTTTAAAAATTCCTTGACATTAATGATGACTTCATTCCTTGACATCAATGATAGCTTGACTTAATTACTCAAAATGTCCAACAATCTCCCCCTTTGTCATTGATGGCAACCCAAATTATTTTTACTGAAAACTTGGCTCTTTCTTTGTTCTGCTCCCCCTGGGACATTGCTCCCACTGGCTCAATGCTCTCTCTTTTTACTCAAATACCAAATATCTCCCCCTTACTCAAATCTCTCCCCCTTTGACATCAATGGAAAATGGTCACCTTTGGGGCTCGGGTCTAATAATGAGCCTCTTAGCTTAGCCCCTCCCCCGCATTCTCTTGAGGTGGTTAATTATGGGGTAGGAGTATTTCTACTTCCAGAAAACATTGTTCTCTACATTTATCCTCTTTTCTTCTTATCTTATCCGTCTAATTTCTCTAAATATTTCTTTCCATGTCCATGTCTACATTACTATCCCTATTCCTATTCTTGTTCCTGTTCTTATTCATATCTATGTTTATATTTATGTTCATATCCATGTTCTTGTTCATATTCCTGTTCTTGTTCTTGTTCATGTGCCTACTTGATTTTGGAATGTTTGCTCTACACCACTTTGTTGTGTGACCATGATTATTGCACTTATAACACTTAATGTTATTATTTCTTGGAGGTACAAGTGTCTTAGAATTTCTCCTAGTGAAGCCATATCCTCTTCTATCATGAACTATGAGAAAAGCAAAGTCTCCCCAAGATCGAAGAATGCTCCACAAGATTAATTACACATAAAAGAGGTAAACCCACAACACAAATATTGAGTGGTAAAACCCTACTTTAAATGAATAAGGGAAACATCCACTATGAAACTCACTATATTACTCAATGATTCAACAGTACAAGAATGCTTCAATATTTTGCAACAATATGCATCAACATAAACTACAACACAAGTCAATATGATAAGATATGATAAGATATGATTATATATAGTAGAAAAACTCATATTTAAAAAGAATATTTTCTACTACAACTCTAAATCTTATCACAATCTATCAAATATTAGAAAGTAATTTAGTTACTTTCTAATTTTATCATAATCTAATCTTTGAGATATGTGATAAGTTGCATCTATCAAATATTAGAAAGTGATTAGTTATTTTTTAATATTTGTTAGAAAAGGAAAATATTTTTTTCCCAAGAAATTAAATATTCCTAGCACCCTTAATTTATTTATTAATTGGGTAGAAATATTTTACATAATATAGAATTATATTCTAATTCAAATATTATTCTTTAGACTTTATATTTTAGTCTAAGAATAATTTAAACAATGTTGCATTACATATTCCAACACTCCCCCTTAATGCAATATTAGGGAAAGGAATTATGAGACAAAGAAATATTCTCCCCCTAAAGATACAAACGGGGATGAGAATCAAATGAGTAATATAGTTACAATGAGCTTCTATGACCAAGAATGGTCTACAATAAGGCACCAATACAAAATAGGCCAAAATGAGACTGCAAGCCCCAAAGGAGTAGCTTCAAATACAAGCAGCTTACAAAGCCATCCATCAACCACAAGTGGTTGCAAATGACAAGAAAACATCACAAGGGTGTCTTCGTAAGCCTGCAAAACCCCAAATGGAAGTACCTGCAAGCTACAAGCAGCTCAACATAAGATCATTTAGATACATCATCATAAATGTATTCACCACAGCATATATGAATATCCAAAGATGATAACAAAATTGATCTAACAAATAGTGAACTATAAGTCATCACAAAAATATGTCAAGCCATACTTATATTCACGTGCTATATAGTTGATCAAAAAATATCATGTACAAAGTTGCATAAAGCAACAAGAAGTACCATGATAATGCAAACTCTAAAGTACCATTTACAAAAGTAGAACAAGGCTAACAAAAAAGTACCATGTACAAGAGTTGCATAAGGTATATAAAAATAATAAAGTGTGCACACCGATTTCATAAAGCCAACCATAAAATATCATGTACAAAAGTAGCATAAATGCTAACAAGAAAGTACCATGATAAACCAATTGCATAATACCAACTACATAAAAAAACATGTACAAAGTTTCACAAGGCAACAATAAAGTACCATGTAAAAGAGTCGCATAAAGTAATTGCATCATATACCATAATTGCACAATGCCATCTACAAAGTAACATGTACAAAAGTTGCACAAGGCAAACAAGAAAGTACCATGTTCAAAAGAGATGCAAAAAGCAATTATACCACCAAAGATCAACTCATATATAGCACAAAACACCTCATAAGGATGAAGTTGTCATCACACAAGTGTAACTACACTTCATTCCCCCTTGAGGATAACTTCACCAAACCAAGTGAGTCCCTTAGCTTACAAAACTGCTCCTTGGGAAGAGGTTTGGTGAACAAATTAACAAAATTAGAAGATGATGGGCAATACTCCAACTGAATAGTCCCATCCAATACCTTCTCTCTGATAAAATGGGCTTGGATTTCAACATGCTTTGTCCTTTGATGCATTACAAGATTTTTAGCCAAGGCAATAGTTAATTGATCATCATAAAAGATAATCATGAACTACTATAACCATATTACAATAAACAACTATAACCATATTGCAATTGAAGAAACCAAGATCAACTTGCAATAGATTAACTTGCAATAAGAAGGTAACTAACCAAAAAAATCATCTTGCAACAAAATAAACTAACTTGAATTGAACCATAAAATATTTGTTAAATGTTAGATAGTCAATAAGTTAGTAAGTTAGTGTTCATTTTAGGTTTTGTTATAGCCTAATGAATTACCAATTCATCTCACCCAAGGTCAACCAAGCTACCCAAAATGGTACGGGTATGAGGATCCAAAAAGGACTTCCTATCGATAGAGCATATTCTTTTGGATTCAATAGGTGTTTAGCAAATATTTACTATGTTGCAAGATTAAGTAAATTTTAATCAAATACTAAAGTTGTGGTTAGTAAGTTGATTCATTTTTAACCTTCTTGATTAATATGAAAATTAGTAAATTGTAAGTTAGTTGGTTAGTAGATTGTTTAGTAGCAAGTTAGTAAGTTAGTATTTAGATTAGTTGAGATGCAAAATGTAAGAAAGATGAACAAGAGATAGTGGAGACACAAAGCAAAACACAAATACACTCTCTCTCTCTTTCTCTCTCTCTCACTCTCTTTTCATTCTCTTTTACTTTCATAATGAGAGATACAAGTTACATTAATTTACAGTATGCTTCAAGCAAATACTGGAGAGAGATTAGAAGAAATTAATAAAAATAGGGGAAGAGAGTGAAAATTGATCCGAAATTGCCTTGTATACTCCAAAACATACTTTGATAACCTTGCAAAACAAGCAAACTCACAAACAACCATTGTTAATGTGAGACAAAAAAATATTGCATTTTAAGAAGAATAATAATAATTTTTAATACAAAAATTGCTTTAAAAAAATGCGATTAAATTATTAAAATCTATTTTATTAATAAAAAAAATTGCATGAAATTTTTTAAAGATTTTTATAAAGCAAAACTTTTTCAAAAAAACAAAACTGTTTTTTTTTTTTTAATAAAGCAAAACTGTTTTTTTTTTTTAAAACAAAACTATTTTTTTTATAAAGCAAAACTGTTTTTTTTTTTAAACAAAACTGTTTTTTTTTTTATAAAGCAAAACTGTTTTTTTTTTTTTTTAAACAAAACTGTTTTTTTTTTTAAGCAAAACTATTTTATATATATATATATATATAGCCGACTGTTTTTTTTTTTTTTTAAATGACTATATATGGAAATAGGGGTTTTTGGGTCTTCCGGACACAACCATGGGGTCTGTTTGGCTCCAAAAACCTTTCCAACAAAAACTTAATGCCAAAAAAAAATTATAGATTTAAAATGAAAATATTGTTTGTAAAATATCTAACTAGATTTAAAAACATGATAAATATATAAACCCTAATGGCATATTTGCAAAATAATTTTACATAAAATACCCAAATATCAAATTCATGCAAAAAAAAATATACCTTAATGTGTTTTTCACCTCAAAGGATTGAAGACACTTTATGGAGATCCTAACCACTCTGATACCAAATGTGAGAAAAGCAAAGTCTGCCCAAGATCGAATAATGCTCCACAAGATCAATCACACATAAAAGAGGTAAACCCACAACACAAATATTGAGTGATAAAACCCTACTTCAAATGAAGGGAAACATCCACTATGAAGCTCACTATATTACTCAATGATTCAACTGTACAAGAATGCTTCAATGTTATGCAATAATATGCATCAACATAAACTACAACACAAGTCAATATGACAAGATATGATTATATGTAATAGAAAACACCTCTATTTAAAAAGAAGCTTTTCTACTACAACCCTAAATCTTATCACAATCTATCAAATATTAGAAAGTGCTTTAGTTACTTTCTAATTTTATCATAATCTAATCTTTGAGATATGTGATAAGTGGTATCTATCAAATATTAGAAAGTGATTAGTTACTTTCTAATATTTGCTATAAAAGAGAAATAACTTTTTTCCAAGAAATTAAATATTCCTAACACCCTTAATTTATTTATTAATTGGGTGGGACTATTTTACATAAAATAAAATTATATTCTAATTCAAATATTATTCTTTAGACTTTATATTTTAGTCTAAGAATAATTTACACAATGTTGCATTACATATTCCAACATGAACCCTGCAATTTATTTCCTTATGACAAAACTAATTACATGAGTCGCAATACCCATGGAAAAGTTGTTTGTTCCCATATTCATGTCTTTCCTGTGTCCTACATTGTGAAGCCATGTTCCCAAACCTGTGACATGAAAAGCATATTCCATTGAAGCCTCCTTGTCTTGACCTCATTTGTCTCCTAGTCTCTCTTGACCTATTCTTATTGTTGTTCCATTTGTATCTTCTTTGTGCATTGTTCCTATTCTTGTTGAACTCTCTATTGTCCAACTCATCCTTAGATGTCTCACTCTCTTTTACATTGTCTTCTTCTGAAGTATCTTCATATGAAGTTTCTTCTCCTCCAAAACTTGAGGTTGACTTTCCTTCTCATTTCTTTTGAACCTGTTCAAATCCAAGACCTGTTTTACTTGATGTAGGCTTTTGTATCTTGATGAACTTATCCAAGTTCTTTGAGCTATTTTTGAACCCTTTTAGCTTGAATTTGGAGTCTTCTAAATATTCTCTTAGAAGTGTCATTTCTTGTGCTAACTTTTCACATTCTAAGATCTTTGCTTCTAACTTATCTTTGAACCTTTTTGCCTTAACCTTTGATTTTTTGAAATCATCTATAAGCAATCTTCTCTCTTCTTCACATTCTTAAAACTAAATTTCAAGTTTAGAGTGTTGATTTTTTACCTTATTTACCGTATCAGGAGCATAAATAAGTTCTCCCTTGAGATCATATCCATATTTCTTTGAATATTCGTATATTTGTTTACCTTTGTCCACATATTTATTTTCTATTGGCTTATCTTCTATAGGATCACCTACTTCTTCTTCTAATGCCATTAGAATGTTTTCATTTGGTCCTTCAAGTGCATCCTCATATTCATCATCACTAAAACTATAACCATCCCTTGTACAACTATCTTTAATATGTCCAAAGTTACCGCATCTAAAACACTTGAGAATTACTGGAGTTATTTTCTTAACTTGTTCTTTTTCTTCAATCATAAATAGGTCTTCATCTCTATCATTGTCTAAAATACTAGCATCACTATCACTTGGGTACTTACTTGCTTTATCCGCATAGTAGCTTCTCTTTTTTCTTTGAAATAATTTCTTTCCTTGTCTGCTTTGTCCATCCTTGCCTTTCTTTTGGTGCCTGTATCTTTTTGATTCCCTATTCTTGTGATCTTTTTTTTCTTCATCATTGTTATTCTTAGCTTCTTGACAATCAATTGCATAATGACCATACCTTCCACAATTGAAACATTTAACATATTTTGTATCCTTAAATCTTTTTGAATCTTTATTCTTTCTACCATAATTTGCTTCTTCATCACTGGATGACTCATTGCTTGATTTTGACTTCTTACCCTTTGTCTTCTTGATTGCTTTGAATGCTTCTTATTTCTAGGAATTTTGTTTCTCTTTTGTTCTTATCTCAAATGTTGTAAGAATACCAAACAACGTATCTCTTGTCAAAGAATCACCATCCATTGACACTTCTATAGCAGAAAAATTTTCACTAAATCTTTTTGGAAGAGTTCTTAATATTTTATCACAAACATCCGATTCATTAATCTTCATTCCAAGTCCTTTCATATCATTAACGACCTCATCAATTCGAAGTAGTACTAATATTTTCCTCATACTTCATTTTCAATGCTTCAAGTTGTCCTTTGATATTTTGTATATTTGCTTTCTTGATATTTTTATCTCCATATATATTTTATAGTTTATCCCATATTTCTTTTGCAGTTTGACAGTGCATAACTTTCATAGAATCTGTTCTATGCAAACCTCTCATAAGTGCATTCATTGCTTTTGAATTGTAATGCTCTAGGAGCTTACCTTCCTTATATGTAGGTGGATTAATTAAGGAATCATATCTAAATTCAACTACTTTCCAAATTTCATTGCCAAGTGCCATCAAGTAAATCTTCATCATCATACTCTAATATATATAGTCACTTTCATCAACTACTGGTGCTGAATTATGTGAGGATACATTCTTAGAATCCATTGTGTTCTTGTTAGATTTTTCTTCAAGTTGTTAAACTCTTATGAAAGAACCCACTCTAATACCAATTGAAGAACACAAGCTTATACTGAGAGGAGGGGTGAATAGTATAAGACCACTTTTTACTTTTCTTTTTCAATCAATATTATGCAATGTATAGATAGTAATGTCAACAGTAGTAATCAAAGCAATACATAAATCACCACACACAATCGAGACACCATAATTTACGTGGTTCACCCAATGCGGACTACTCCATGAAGAAAATATTTCACTAAAATTTTCTTAATCAATCTCTTGGGAATCCTTTCCCTATTACAATATTTATGGAGCTCTATCCAAAGGAGACACCAATCTCCTAAATCAAGTTCATGGATCTCTATCCATAGGATAACTCCTTCTCTGCTCTAGTTGGTGATCTTCTAGAAGACTACTACCTCCACTACACTAGCTTGTGGATCTCTCTACTGAAGACTCATCTCCACTTATAATATTTGTCCTCACTACCCTGGATAATGGATCTCTATCCACTAGAGACTACTATCCTCTATACTCTGTCACCTTTAAAGCTCTATCTCAAATTTGCACTAAACACAATCCTTTAGTCTAGCACAAATCTACTCAATCTCTGTCTCTGGTCTGGCACAAACCTATCCTCAAAATTTACATCAAAATATGTTCTTAAATATGCACTAAACATAGTCCTTCAGTTTAGCACAAATCTATCATCAATCTATGTCCTCTGATCTACACTAAACGCAGTCCTTCGATCTAGCACAAATCTTCCCAATCTCTATATCTGTTCTGGCACAAACCTATCCTTAAATTTGCACCAAACTCTATTCTCAAATCTACACTAAACACAGTCCTTCGATCTAACACAAATATATTCTCAATATCTGTCCTCTGATCTATACTAAACATAGTCCTTCGGTCTAGCACAAATATGTTCTTAATATTTGTCCTCAATCCTTAACTCAAGGCTTGATCTGCCCCAAACCTTAACTCAAGGTTTGAACAAATCAATCACTCAACTCTACTCTCAAGTCTACTCAAGACTTGTCTCAAATCTGCCTTGTAAGCTTCCTCAAAAGCTCACACTAATTTGTCCACAAGTCCTCTCTATAACTTGTCCAATCTACTCAATAAGTCCTCTCAAGAACTTAACCAAATCTTCTCAAGATATGTATTGTAAGCTTCCACAAAAACTCACACCAAATATATCCACAAGTCTTCTCAAATACTTGCCTCAAATCTTCTTAACAAGTCCACATAGAACTTGTCCACTCTGCTCAATAAGTCTTCTCAATAACTTATCCAATATCATAGAAACATAAAGAGAATTGTTAGAGACTCAATATGTTCTATACTCATCATAATACTCAATTACTTTCAATCACTCTCTTAGAAACGTAAGGAGAATTTTTAGAGACTCAATATGCTTCTTATTCACATCAATGCTCAATCACTTTCTCAAATCAATTCATAATATAGAATAGTATGTTTTATGGAACTTGAAAAATCACTTCACACACCCACTTGACTAGGCTCAACCAACTCTACTCAACCAAACACTCAATGAAATAATCCTTGCTCACAAACCCTAGTCCAAGCATATAAACACCAACTCAAAATATTTCCAACAATGCTCAACAACAAATCTCACATAACAATGATACTCATGTTCTTTTCAAACTCTAGTTCAAGTTCTTTTCTCAACAACTCACTTCAACAACAATGCTTATAAAACAATATTCACATAGCAATGATACTCAAACCCTAGTTCAAGTTCTTTACACAACCAATGGCTTCAACAAAAATGCTTATAAAATAAGGTTTTAACAACAACTCTTTATTCCATAAAACCTTGAAGCATTAACTCAACACATTCAATAGGAAACCCTAATCAAGTCCTTTTCACTCCAAAGTTATTTTCCATAAAACCAACCAATCAACTTAACTATGGAAGAATGTGCTCATACCTTTTTCTTGATAATGAATGAAACTCATAAATCTACCAAAACCACAAACACTTCTTTGCCAAGCTCAAAGAAGTTATAAGATAATAAACTCCCTCAAAAATACAATGCAAATATCAAAATACACATACACCTTATCACTCCATCTTTAAGAAAACATTCATCAATATTTACAAAAATAATACACCACTTACACCTTATAATCTCCCAATTAAAATAATATTCAATGCACTCTTATTTTCAAAATAACTCAATGCAAGAAGTTCCCTCTATCCTTTTAAAACTTCAACAAATCAATGTGACACAACCACTTTATTAAAATAAAGCTAACATCTTATTCATCCAACTTATCAAAAATAATTTTCAACTAACAATCCTTTTAAGCAAACCTTTTAACTCCAAACTTTAGGCAACACACAAAAATAATAATCAAAATTTATTACCTTGGACTTGGATGGAATCGAACTCACAACGTAGCCTCAACCAATGCCCTAGCTATGGCTCTAATAGCCAGGTGAGCTATGCGCTCGCTTGTGGAGTAAAGAGCACCATGTGCTCTAAAAAGGTTCCCTGTCTTGCCTAGCAAAAATGTGTGCCTTTCCTTTGGCGCTTCCAACACAAACACAACCACCAAACATTCTATCGTCATGTTTCGAACATAGGTCACCTAGCTCCCAAGCACTTTATCCATTCTTCTCTTTCACTAGGCCACACTGCCCGGTTGGCACTTGGCAATTTGGTTTTGTTCCCTTTAAACCTCATTCTCTAGCACTAAAACATAAAATTCTTGTATTTTCCACACGAGTTCTCAACACAATTGCATGCATTAATTCGATTGATAAAAATGATAAATATTAATACCTCTAAGGAATAGATTTATATATTGATTTCCTCCTCATGCATATACGTCGATGCTCGAATTACCTTCTAGATTTTAGACATTAGTGCTTTTTATTTTCCTCTAAACTTATTAATTTATAAATTATTTAAATTCATTTGAATCTAAATTTTATAAATTAATTCTTTAAAACCCTTTGGTTTATTAAGGCCTTTTCTCATTGCACAACTTTGTATAAATAATATTTATTTATAAAATTTAAATTCAATTTGAATTTAAATATTTTATAAAATAAATATTAAACCTTCCTTTAACTTTGCAATAAGCTTCCTTGGGTTTTTATGCAAAACCTTTTATTTTAAACCTTCTAACTTATGCTTCCACATAATATTAAAAATATTATGAAGCCCTTTTACCTTTAACCTCTGCATTGTTCCTCTTGACCTTTGACATCATCAGTGGCTTATTCCTAGATATCAATGACAACTTTGACAACTTTGTTTCTTGACAAATTCCTTGACATTAATGATGACTTCATTCCTTGACATCAATGACAACTTGACTTAATGACTCAAAATTTCCAACACTTATAATCCCTTGGCTGACTAGTGTTGAAATAACTTTTAATTTAGACCCAACCCCTATTTTTCATAGTTGTTTTTATTGGTTGCAGTTTTGGAAATTCAATAATGATAGATGGGTATTGATACCATAAATCTGTCCAAAATTGTGCCTTCTCCCCTCTCTCCACTTTCCAAAATAATCCATCTTTCACTACCTGATATCCTGACTTTAGAGCCCACCACACTAAGGATCCATTACCATCCAAAGGGAAATGACCCACCTTATTTGGATTTACATGTCCCAAATATTTACTACTTAAAACTTTACTAAGTAAAGAAGTTGGTTGGGAAATCCACCTCCAGTAAAGCTTTTCAACCAAAGATTTATTATTTAACTTTGATCTCCTCAGTACCAAACCTCCTTTTACCTTGGTTTGGGTTACTTTCTCCCAACCTACTAAGACTCATTTTCTCTCTTCTTTTACTCCTCATAAAAGTTTTTGATCCATCTTGTCCAACTCTTTCCATATGGTATGTGGGGCAGCAAGGATAGAAAATTTATAAATTGGCATGGCCTAAATGACTGACTGTAAAAAAGTTAATATTCTTCGATAGCGTAACCATTTGTGAGACCAATGATTAATTATTTTCTTGATACAATCAAAAATATTCCTCCAGATATCTATTTTTAGTTTTTTAAAATGCAAAGGGACCCTCAAGTATACCACTAGGAGAGAAGTCCTCGTGAATCCCAAGAAGTCTAAAAAAAAATTTGATGCCTTTAATCAAGATTGAAAAATATCACTTTGGATTTTTTATCATTGATGACTTGGTTTGTGGCCCTAAGGTAGACATTAAGTGTATCTCTAATCATTCTTGCTTCCCTAAAGTTGGCCACTCCCACAAATCCTATGTCATCCACAAACTGTAGGTGAGTAAAAACTTCTTCATCCACCTTACTACCTGTTAGCAAACCTTGTTGTCTTCTCCTCAGGATGATTCTATCCAAACCTTCAACCAATATGAGAAAAATATAGGGGGAACAAGGATCTCCTTGATGAAGGCCTCGAGTAGCTCCAAACGATTGTGAGGGAAGACCCTTGATTAACACTAAGTATGTTGGAGTAGAAACACAACTCATGAACCATTCTATCCAATCTTGAGAGAAACCAAAGGCTACCATTATCTTTGACAAGAATCTCCACTCTACTATATCATAAGCCTTTGACATATCCAGTTTTATGAACATTCCCCTATTACCATATTTTTGCATTGAATGGATTGCCTCGTGAGCTAGAACCACACCATCCAAGATCTATCTGCCCTCTACAAAACCCCCTTGCTCTGAGGAGATAATGCTATGTAAAGGAGTTTTTAGCCACTTATCCATTACCTTTGTGATTATTTTATATATGAAATTGTATAAGGCAATAGGTCTATAATTAGAAATGTGCACCCCCTCCTCCCCTTTCAGAATTAAGGCAATGAAATTATGATTTAATGCTTTAAGCATTCTTTTACTACGTTTGGTCTCCTCCATAATAGCCATTACATCCTCCTCCAAGTTGTCCCATAAGGTTTGAAAAAACTCAATTGGAAAGCCATATAGACCTGGTGTTTTTTCGATGCTCATTTCAAAGACTACTTTCTTTAGTTCCTCTCAATCAATGGGTTTAAGTAGGGCCTAATTTTCTTCCTTAGAGATAACAGAGGGTATGATATAAATAACTTCTTTTTGAGCCTCTTCATCTTGCACCATATTTTCCTTAAATAGTTTAGAAAAATAATCCATTGAATGGAAATGCATACTTGGAATTGTATCAAAGGAGTGTTCGTTCTCATATTGAAGAGCTTCCATGTTGTTTGTTTGTCTCCTAGCACAAGCAACCTGAGGAAAAAATTGGTATTTTTATCAGCTTCTAATAACCAGGTGGTTGTTGCTCTCTATTTTCAGTAGGTCTCCTATTGGTTGTCAATGTCCTCAACCACTTTACGCAATGCATCATCCTCTTCTTTGAGTTGCTCTATAATTGTTCCTTCCCTGACATTTTTTTGAACCTCATCCCATGGCCATCAATGGATCTCTTTGGACTTGGAAGTTTATCTTGTTAGCTTGCCTCCATTGTTTTAGTTGATACTTGACATAATGAAGCTACTTGTGGAATCTAAACATTGTTGTCACATATGTTGGGTGGCCCTCTTCCCACCACTGTGGAATTTTCTTTCGAAGTTCCTCTTTTTGTAGCCAAAATTTTTCAAATTTAAATGATTTGTGATACTACAATATTTTGATCCCCCCTTCCAACAAAATGGGAAAGTGATCTGAAATTGTACCTTCCAAATTTTGAAATTTTATATTCCATTTCACAAATGCCTCCTCTAAAACCAAAAAATGATCTAACTTCACCTTCCTGCTATGTGGATCCCTCCACTTATTAGTCCAAGTATAGTTGGTTCTAGGGCATTTAATATCCACCAAGTGTAATGCCTAGACTTGGGCAATCATAAGTTGATTCCCTAGGTCCAAAATTGAGGTTCCCCCTTCTTTATCTCTAGAGGATAATTTAGCATTAAAATATCCAGCAACAATCTAGTCTAACTCCTCCCTTGAGACTCTTATGTTATGTACAACTTTCCATTGATGCATCTGACCATCTAGGTTTTGAGCCCCATAAAAATTTATGATTAAAACCTGCTCAACTATCACATTGTTCTTGAAAATGCAATGTGAGGATACCCCTCCAAGCTATATTTTCGGTTGTCTTTCATTCAAAAGAGTTCCACAAAGTAACTATCCCCCCTGAATCCACTTGGGTAACCACTTCCATATGACTAGCACCCCTAAAAAGTCTATTTATTTTTTTACACATAAGATCCAACAATATTTTTGACTCCTAGATAAGCAAAAAATCTATTTTACATTTTTCTAGGAGTCTTTGAAAAATAGATTGATAGGTTCTACTTTTTTAACCCCTAATATTCCATGATTCTATAATCATTGGTTACCTTAAGAGCAATAAAAATCTATTGGCCTCACCGATCCTCCAGTGATAAATTTGTCTCCTTGAATTGCTATGAATTCCTTATGTGATTTTCTACCCACTCCTTGAGAGATGATATTTTTTAATCTCTTTTCCACCTAAGTTATCCCTAGAGTTGGCCTTTCTCTATTATTTTTTGCTATACCCATGATGATATCCTTAATTATCGATTGCTCTTGGTTATGCACTATCAATGCCCTTTCAATATCTAATTACGGTAACTCACTGCACTCAATTACCTACTCTAGGATGGGAGGAGATGAAAGAGGGGCTTGAACATGGCTATTATTATTTTTATTATTCTCATCCACTCCTTCCATGAATTGTTCTTCTTCTTGTTCCACTAGTGTCTTGAAGATATCATACCTATTGGAGGGCTTGAGTTGGGTTTGATCTTTACCATATTTTCTTTTGCCTTCTCCTTCTTTTGGACTGTTCAAAACCATCTCCCTGTGCTTCTTTACCCTGAGAAATGTTGGTTGTTTCTTTATTGATTGTTGACTTACCCTCCTTAGGAATATTTGGCATTCCTAAAGGAGCCTCCATTTTTATATTCATATTGTTTGGGAAGGATTGGGCCAAATTCCCATATTTATGGTAAAATTTGCACCTAAAGGGCAATGCCTCATAATCTAGTTGTTGAATCCAAGATAGTCCTACAAGTTCGAGTTCAACCTCTATTAGAAAAGGTTGGCTAAGATCCATTTCCACACATAATCTAGCATAAACGATTGTGTTTCCTTCCATTGTGTCTTTGGAAACACCCAAATGTCTTCCAAGGAAATTGATGATAATTTCTAATACCTGCTCACTCCAAAACTTCATTGGAAGTGCATATAAACAGATCCAAACTAGGACAACAATGGGTTCAATTCAAGGATTAAATCCCACTCTTTAGGGTTGAACAAATAATCTTGTCGGACCATGATTCCTCTTTTCTTATTCAAAATTCCTATTTCTATCGATAAGTGAAGAAAAACTAACAATAAAATATCCATTTCTAATAAACCACAAAGAATACTCACCAAGAGGCTCCTAGTTTTGTTGGGCCCAAAAATGCAAAATATTTAGGTAGGGCGAATACCCATGAATTTACAAATCAAATCATGATTGGCTTTATATAAAATTGTTTCTTCTACCATCCTTTGCTCAATGAAAATCTTTGGCCTCGATTCTGACTGTTGCAAGCATCCATTAACTTGTTGAGATGTTGATTTATTTCCAGCAATCGTAAAAAGCATTTTTAATGTAGTTTTTTGTGCTTCTTCAATCTCTGTTGGAGATTTATGCTTTAACAAATTTGCATAATAACTATATCTCTTTAAAAGAGGATCTGAAGGTATCCCCATTAGGCCCTCCTAGGGCAATAATCTTGTCTTCAATTCCACAACAACCAAAAATCTCTTTGGCTACCCAACTAATGCCCTAGTTTTCTCTTCCAAAGCTCCGACGATAATTTTTCCAATTTGTTCAAATACAAAAATATGACCAACAATACCCTAGCTTTACAATGGATTGTTGTGAAAACTTTTCAACTCAACCTTCACTGTTACATCCCACAATACACTATATTTTATTCGTATATTATATATTTTATTTCAAATATTTTTTTAGGTTGTGTGTTCATAAACCAACAATTATTTTTGAAGTTTGATCTCAAACAAGAAATAATTTAAATGCACACAGTGACCAAGATCTATTCTCTGGTTAATGTTGAGATTTATTCCCTACTATTTAGTTGATTCTTCGAGAATTAAAAAAATTACCTTCTATTTATAAAACAAGAGACAAATCTTGAAAGAAGAGTTTTTTTTTGTGGGAAACTTAAGGTTTTAAAGATTGAGATCTACAACTAGTCTTTAAAATAAGAAAAAAAAAACTTTGAAGTAGGGAACTCGTAGAGTTGTCATAATAAGTTGTAATTAGGTTGGCACAATGTATGTATTAATATTTAAGATCGATGTAAGGTATATATAATAATTAAGCAAAGTAATAAGTTGAATATTTTATTAATGTTTTTAAATTAATTCCACTTCTACATGTGTTCTACTTTCCAGTAAGTTATTCTTCATTGTTCTACTTTCCAATAAGCTACTCTTCATCTTCCATGTATCTTCTCTGTGTACGTTTAATATGGTCCAACCTAAGGGGACTTTTGTGTAGGAAATATTTTTGCAATGACTCATTTCAGATAATGTGGGGATTCAGATAAGTTTACCTCAAAGTGTAAAGACCCATTACAACATCCATTATGGGGGTGTATTATTATTATTAATGTCTTCACTTCTTAGACCCTCAGTTCAGATTATGGAGGGGTGTTTAAATTGTAATTGAATTTGTGGTCAAGATCAACATTGTATGATGTAATTGGATAGGCCTAAGAATATTTTATTATACAATATATCCATTAATTGTAATATTTTGTTATGTAAGCCCTATAGTCTATGGTTAACCTTGTTATAGTTAAACTCTCTTTATAACTTGTAATTAACCTAAAACCCACTTGTTATGTCGCCATAGGTTAAATTTTATTATGTAATTTGAGTTTTTTGGTATTGGTATAGATACCTCCTATTAATCCTCATTTAATTATCATAGTGTTATATAATATTATCAAGGGTGAGTGAGTAGCCGAGTTGGTGTGAGGCTACCTGTTGAGGTCTGTGATCCATATCGTGGATCCATTCAACTTCGGTTCAAATTGCATTGGCTACCATAAGCCCATTAATGCGCTCGAGGGCTAGGTGGATCGGTAAGTGCTTGTCTGGTCAGGCACTTACAAAGAAGACACCCAGGTTCAAAGCTCAGGGGCAACCTATTTGTAAAGATAGTAGTCTGATCTGAATTATCTGATTGCACGCCAGATCGATGATGATGGTATAAATACCAAGCGATTGGTGGTCCCCTTCATGTCGGGTCAACAATAACAAATCAGAATAGGTTTGGTGGAAAACAACCCCTATGGTTTGAACCTTGTGCTTGTCAATTACTAAAAATAATGTGGTTGTGACCAACTCTCCTATGTAACCGAAAAATATATAATATTATCTACAAATATAGTGATTATTTAGCTCACTTGGATCAATTGTTAGAAAAAAAATAAGGATATGAGAGATCATAAAGTACTTTTGGAAATATGTTGAATATTTTCCGTGTTATTCTGGTGGGGTTAACATTAAAAGGTATTGGATACTCTATACCTATACTCGTCGGGGTTTAGGGATGTGTTAGGCTCTGAACAGGGGTTCATGGGCGATAGCCCTCCAAAAAGTAGGGGTTCAAGGGTGGCACCCTCAACCAAAAATTTTAGGGTTTTTTAAGTTATTTTTAGACCCATATGGGCTTTTAGGGTTACTATATTTGAACCCATACTTTTTTGCCCATGATATTGTAAAATTTGTGCATGTGCCTTTGTTATATATATTGCACTTGCATTAGGGTTTGGTGAGAGACAAAAGAAGAACATTATTGTATTGGAGATGATCAAGTTAATGCAATAACAAGATAATGTTGTGCTGGTGTTTCCCGGTTAAGGGTTTCCAAGATAAATATTGTGTTATGTGTGAATCTGTTATCTTCTTCCTTTTATTTTGCAATTATTGCTTTTCTAGTTTTAGTTTATTGAGTCTCTTTATTTCTCTTTATTTGGTATCAGAGCTAGGTTTTAGCTTTGTTCGAGGATTAAGGGTTTCAACTCTGTGATAAATTAATTATCGAGTAGGAGTCGTAAGCAAAAGGATCCAAGCAAAGGAGAAATATGGGAAGCAAATGGATAGAGATTGAAAAAGTTAGTAGAAAAAATTTTGAGTTATTGAAACTCAATATGGAGGATATATTGGTTGATAGATATCAGTGGATTATAGTCTCAGGAACAAAACCAACATTAATTACAAATGAGGATTGGCTAAACATTTATAGGAAGGCAAAGAGATCTATCAGATTGTGCTTATCTAATTCGATATTGTTAAATGTATCTATAGAGACCATGACAAAGTTATGGGAGAAGTTGGAAAAATTGTATCCTACAAAGTCACTGGTAAATAAACTCTTTCTTAGAAAGAAAATCTGTTCACTTTGAATGAATGATGGTGACTATGTGGTTGAACATTTAAATGATTTTAACACTATGGTAAGCCAATTAACCTCTATAGAAGTAAAAATAGATAAAGAAAAATGTATTACTTTACTTTGTTCATTACCCGATTCATGGGATAACCTTGTTATGGCTATCACCAATACTACATCTACATTAAAAGTAGAGGATATAGTAGAAACTTTGTTGTCTAAGGAGATGAGATGAAAATATTTTGAGGATTATCATCAAAAGGAAGCCTTGGTTGTGAGAGGTCATTCTCAAGAAAGAAGCAAAAATAAATTAGGAGAAAATAAATCAAAATCTAGGGGTAAAACTATTGCCCCAAAAAAGAGAAAATGTTGAAATTATGATAAAGCAGGGCATTATAAAAGAGACTACAAATCTAAAAAAGCTAATAATAATCGATCATCTAATGAAGGAACTTCTACAAAAATGAAGACCACAAATGAAGATTCATGGGACTTATTATTAGTTGTAGCATGCTCAAGTGAATGTAATTACTCATGGTTGATTGACTCGGGTGTTTCTTTTCATATGAATCATTATAGGGAGGGGTTCTATGATTATGAAAATATAGATGGAGGTAAAGTCTTCTTGGAAGATAATTAAACATATAAAATAATAGGTCGAGGAAGATTCAATATGATGCTAAAATATAGAAGAATTAAAACCCTTCCTGGTGTGTTGCATATTTCAGGTCTGGCAAGGAATATGATATCTATGAGTAAGATGAATGATGCAGGTGTGAATGTGATATTCAATAAGGATAACTACAATATGGTTCATGGATATTTGGTGTTGGAAAGGGGAGTTCGCATAGGAACTTTGAGGCTAGTATTGTAAGTATTAATTGCAATAACTCTTTAGTGGTATAGGAAAATAATATGGTAGAAATAGTTTCAAGTATTTCTATAGCAAAGACAATGTTGTTACATCAACGCATGGGGCATATTAGTGAGAAAGAACTTTGAACATTAAAAATGAAAGATATGGCTAAAGAAATTTTTGATTGCCCATTAAATTTTAATTTTTGTGAGCACTGTGTTTTTGGAAAACAAACTAGAGTTAAGTTTCCAAGTAGTGCTACAAGGTTTAAAAGACTTCTACATCTAGTTTATAGTGATGTGTTTGGACCTGCAAAAGTACCATCATTAGGTAAATCTATCTATTTTGTTACATTTATATATGACTTCTCAAGAAAGACTTGGGTATATTTTCTACGAAAAAAATCTAAGGTTTTTAATAAATTTAAAGAGTTTAAGGCTCTTGTAGAAAATCAGGTAGAGAAAAATATAAAGGTTTTGAGAAGTTATAATGATGGTGAGTATTGCTCTAATATATTTGAGTAGTTTTACAATGATTGTGGAATAGAAAGGTATAAAACAACTTCGTATACTCCACAACAGAGTGGGGTTACACAATGGATGAACAAGACGTGGATGGATAGGGCTAGAAGCATGCTAAGTGGTGCAGGGTTAGAAAAGAAATTATGGGCAGAAGTTGTGTTAACATCTTGTTATCTTATCAATATATCTCCTACCTCAACTTTGGTGGACAAGACTCCTCTCTCAGTCTTATAAGGATTTTTGGTTATGATACTTATATGTATGTCCCAAAAGAGAAAAGCACTAAGCTAGACTATAAATCTAAAAAAAATACATATTTGTGGGTTATAGTACTAGTGTTAAAGGATATAAGTTGTGGAACCCAGAAACACAGAAGGTAGTTTATAGTTGTAATTTGATATTTAGAGAAACAGAAGGGGTTCTAAAATAGGAAATGAAACCAAGCAAAGAACCAAAAATAGTTCAAGTAAAATTGGAACATGAGGAAGAACCTGTGGTAGAACTTGAATTACAGAGAGAGTTTGAAGAGGAATAAAGCGAGGAAATGGAAGATGCAAAACCTAGATAGATCAGATCGAGTGAGAAGATTTCCAAACAGGTATAGTCCTTCAAATTTTTTTTCTGCATTTAATTTATCAGTTACTGATGAAGAAACCAAGATTGTAAAGGAGGCACTTCAGTCAAGTGAGAATAAGTCTTGGAAAAGGGCTATGGAGGAATAAATGGAGTCTTTGGATTAAAAAAAGACATGGTACCTGGTGAAATTACCCCTTGGCAGAAAACCTATTGGTTGTAAGTGGTTATTCAAGAAGTACAATGTAGAAGGAAAGTTGGATAAGTACAAGGCTTGTTTGGTAGCAAAAGGATTTTCTCAGGTTGAGGGAATTGAATTTGGTGAAATTTTTTCTCCTGTGACTAAACTAACTTCAATAAAATTTATGCTGGTTATTTCTGTTGCTTTTGATTTTTAAATAGATAGATGGATGTAAAGACAACTTTTCTACATAGTGAACTTGATGAAGATATATATTTGTCACAACCAGAATGCTTTAAGGTAAAATGTAAGGAGGACCTAGTATGCAAACTGAAGAAGTCTCTTTATAGGTTGAAGCAGTCTCCAAGGATGTGGAACCAAAAATTTGATAGGTTTGTCTTGATACTTGGGCTTGGAAAAAGTAAAGCAGATCCATGTGTATATTTCAAAAAGGAAGGTGAAATTTTTTTTATCATTGTATTGTATGTGGATGACATGTTAATTGGTAATTGTAAAGAGATGATAAAGTTACTAAAATCTTAGTTATCTTCTGAGTTTGACATGAAGTATTTGGATGCTACAAAAAAAATTTTGGGTATGGAAATAATAATGGATTATGTAAATAGAAAGTTGTGGTTAAATCAAAGGAAATATATTGATTTGATAATATAGAACCAGTATGTACTCCAAATCTGGTTGGTCTCAAGTTATTTGTTGAACAGTGTCCTAAAACAAATGAGGAAATTAAAGAAATGCATCATGTTCCTTATGCTAGTGCTATGGGCAGTTTGATGTATGCAATGATCTGTACTAGACCTGATATTGCACATGCAGTGGGAGTAGTTAACAAAAATATATGTCAAATCCAAGAAAGAAATATTGGACTATTGTGAAGAGGATCTTCATATACTTACATGGAACTATAGATTATGCTATCTGTTAGGAAGAAAAATCTAGAGATAATGATATTGCAAATCTACAAGGTTTTTTGGATGTTGACTAGGCTGGAGATCTAGATAAGATAAGATCCACGAGTGCTTATGTGTTTAGGCTGTTTGGAGGGAAAAAGCAATCATTTTTTGCTTTATCCACTACATAAGTAGAGTATATTGCAGCAACTCATACTAGTAAGGAAGCAGTGTGACTATAAAGGCTATGTTCAATAGCTAGTATTAAACAGAAAGTTGTGAGAATTAACAGTGATATTTAGAGTGCAATATTTTTGGTAAACAATCTTAGTTTTCATGATTGGTCAAAATATATTGATATAAAGTACCATTTTGTGACAGAGATGGTTGAAGAGAACCAAGTGATATTTGGAAAAGTTGATATAGAGAAAAATATTGTTGTTTTGTTAACAAAGGTTGTACCTACCCAAAAAAAAAAATGGTGTAGAAGATCTATGGGCATGGTTGCCCTTGATAGTTGACAATAACAGTTATTAAACCCTATGTAAATTATTCAACAAGTGGGAGAATGTTGGAAATATGTTGAATATTTTCCATGTTATTTTGGTGGGATTAACACTAAAAGGTATTGGACACTTTGTACCTATATTTGTTAGGGTGCGGGGTTGGGTTGGGACCTGAACAAGGGTTCGGGGGTGATAGCACTCTGAAAAGAAGTGGTCTTGGGGCGGAAGGCTGCAGCCCTGGCCAAAAATTTTAGGGTTTTTTAAGTTATTTTTAGACCCATATGGAATTTTAGGATTACTATATTGGAACCCATGCTTTTTTGCCAATGATATTGTAAAATCCGTGCATGTGCCTTTGTTATATATATCGCACTTGCATTAGGGTTGGGTGAGAGACAAAATAAGAACATTATTGTATTGGATATGGTCAAGTTAATGCAATAAGAAGATAATACTGTGTTGGTGGTTCCCGGTTAAGGGTTTCTAGGATAAATATTGTGTTATATGTGAATCAGTTATCTTCTTTCTTTGATTTTGCAATTATTGCTTTTTTAGTTTTAGTTTATTAGGGCTCTTTATTTCTCTTCAAGTACAATCTACAAGTTCAAGTTCAAAAGGAATTAGAGGTGCAAAGGAAGATATGGAGAAAATTTGTAAAACAAAGATGATAGAAGAGGTCATGTTTATTCTAGGTAAGTCATCTTTATTTTTCTCAAGTATTGTAGAATCCTCTCATGTTTATTCTAGGTAAGTCATATTTATTTTTCTCAAGTATTATAGAATCCTCTACTGGTAATAAAAATGAAATTGGTGTAGAGGTTATCCCTTGCACTTTAGGGTTTTAAGAGCAACATAATAAAGACATGAGGATGGAGGAAATTTATAACAATTTAGGATTTTTAGGGCTATATGAGAAGGTAATTGATATGGAAGAGCAACCTTACAATTTAGGGTTTCTAGGGAAACATAAAGAAGAATGCACTTTTGAGATTATTCCTTGCACTTTGGATCCTTTAGAGCATGATAAACCTATAGATAAGTTTTAATATGATCAATGTGAGAAGATTGAAGAGATTGGTGAGGATGAAATATTGGTGGGAAAGAAAAAAGAGAGGAAGGCCTAATGGATAACAAAAGCAAATATTGCAAGTGTTAATAAAAAGTGGGGTAAACCCACAAATAAAAACCAAAAGTGGTGATGATATCTTGGAATATTAGGAACATGAATAAGACCCCTAAAAAAAGGTATTGAGAAATTATCAGGTTATTATTATAGACAATATATTTATATATGGAAATTGGGTAGCAAATATTTTAGTCATTCAGGGTGTTAAATTTGATCTTGGAAAATTTTAAATTGTAGAAAACAATTGTATGAGTGAGATTTTATGACTTCATAAAATTGATATCAAGGAATTATTTGCAGAATTTTAGAAGTTTGAAGAAGATGGTGAATATCTTTGATAGAAAGGCAAATGAAGAATATCTTTGATAAAAGGCAATTTAGATACAATTTAATTAACTTGCAAGAAATGTAATATTTGGTTATTTTAATGGGAGTGGCCCCAATAGAAGCAACACATAGCTTATTTAAAAAGTTATCTTATTAAATATTTAGTTTGCATGTCCTCCAAACATGTTAAATATCATTTTAAACTATTTCATTTTAAGCGTTAATATTACATACAAAAAATAATTGAACCACTTCTTTGAGATACACTCTTCGTTACTTATGCATGCATCCATCAAAAATCACATATTTTATATAAAAATCTATGTAACTCCATGTAGTGCCATATTGGAATCTTAAAATTAGTGTATAATTAAATGGGATATAACTATATTATACTCATTTTTCAAATCTCTATTGTTAAATTGGTTATATAGGGTTAAAATAGGCCCTACCCTTGTTACATTGTGATCATGTAGTGGTGTTATAACAACTTGACAATTACACACATATCACTTGATAAGATTATAACCTTGATTTCCTCCTTGAAAGTCAAAGAATTTAACTATTTAAGCTCATGTAATTTAGTTAAAATGTTAAAGGTTCACCCATGATACTTGAATCTTGATTAACAGTGTGAAACCTTCATTCCCTACCAATTGCTCTAAACCACGTGGGCTTTTGATGTTTCTTATTTTTTATTCTGTAATAAGCTATATGTGGTTACTATTGGGGACCATATACATTGAAATACCAAATTATTACATTTGTTATTAGGTCAATTAAACCATATCCAACTTGTCTTTTATCAAAGATAATTTTCATTGCCTTTTCTATCAAATATATTTTTCATCATCTTCAAACTGTTATGTTTTGATTTCATTAAGAGATAAAATATCACTTAGCCAGTTGCTTTCTAAAATTTAAATTTCACCAAGACAAAGATCAATATCCCAATTAGCTAAATAATCCACTATCCAATTGTTAGGGTAAAATAGGTAGTATATTGCATTATACTACATAGGTAGATTATTACATTTACTTTTCTACTTTTTACTTTCTACCATGTAGATATTTACTGTCTTAAATATCTAATGGTTAATCCTAAATATCCTAGGTAAGAGTTCTAAACCTAACACTCTACCTACGTTAGCGTTCAATTAGCGTGGATATAGAGAGATTAGTTTTCTTTCTATTTTGTAATCTATTTAAATGAATGCTTTATTCCTAAAGCTAATGTTAATGCAATTATCAATTTGATTAAACCTACCTATCTCCTGGTCACATTGGTACTAGAGCTGGAGCGAGGAGTTTGACAGAGCGAGGAAATACGACACCAAATTTGGTGACCCTTAATTATTTCCTACGCCCATTTTTTAATACTCCTAAGCTAGGTTTTGATTATTTTATTTTGGCATTTTATTTGTTGTTAGGATTTATTAATCCCGTAGGGCGCAGATTCCGACGTAGGGCGCGGATCCCAACGCAGGGCATAGATCCCGACGCAGGGCCATTTTGACCCTGGTCGTAATCGCAACCCGCGGGGATTTTTTTTTCGTCCCCACGTGGATCGCGACCACCTACGGGCCCGCAGTCCCCACCACGGGAGCGTACGAGGGCAGGCGGCCCTCACACTCCCCGTGGCCTTTTGGGCATGGATCTCGAGGCCATGGCGAGAATGCCTAGAGGGTAGGAGCGCCCTCACGTATCCCATGACATGGATCTCAAAGCAGGGAATGCTTCGAGGGTAGGAGCACCCTCACGTTCCTCATAGACCTGCATGCACCCCGAGGTGAGGTGATGCTAACGTGGACCTACATGCACCCCAAGGTGGTGCAGATCTGACTCGACCAACAGCTAGGTGACACATGGCACTCTGGCCACGCGCCACCTGACATCTGATCGGGATGGACTGGACTGACACGTGGACCTGACACGTGGGACTCGACCTGACACGTGGACCTCCCTTGCCGTGCCACATGGCTACCGATAAAAGGAGGCCCGAACTCGATTGCCCGAAGGCAATCACGAGCATAAGTGCTCGTTGAGGCCTTTAAAGGCCTCTACATCCTTTACAGGATGCATGTGGGATTTATCCCACTTATTTCCAAAGAAGCCCGTGGGCTTCTTTAAATCTCAGGCTTCGCAACCTGAGAACCAAGCCGCGGGCTTGGTAAGTTGGCCAAGGCGGACGCCTTAGGCCAACAAGAGTCGACGGATCGACTCCCGCACCCGCCATAAGCAAGTTAATATTTTTTTTGATGAAAATTTCATAGTTTTTGGCCTAAATTAATATTTTTATTTAAATTTTTATGCTTAAAATTATTTTTTTTAGTGTTTTAAATTAGAATTTTTCATGTTAGTTTTTCATAAATTATATCAATTTTGTTTAACTATTAAATTGATGTTTTTTATTTAAACTTTTATGTTAAATTTTCTTTTAAAAAGCTTTAAAAATTTTATATATATAGCATTTAAATTTATAATACAAATGCCAAAATCCTTATGCAACTAAACCATTGTTGTTCTTTAGTTTTCTCCGCATGTGGAGATAAAGAGACAAGAACCAAAGACACATTTTGTTGCTTACAATTTCATCAAAATTTCCTTGATTTTTCATCATTCTTCTAAGTTTTCATGAAGATCAAATCTTGGGTGAGGAAAGCTCTTCGTAGACAAAGAATCATCAGAAAGAGAAACGAATTACGAAGGCAAACAACACGATCACATTTTCGTCGTATGCTTCATGAATATCGTAGATCTATACCTCACTCACTTATCTATATTGATCCATGGAAGGGGTTGGACAGAAGCTATGGTCCCATGAGGATTCGTGAGCCTTTTGATCCTAATGCACCACCAATTTTTGAGTGTTGAAAACAAAAACCAAGTCGTGTGTCGACTGGTCTGGAAGCCTTTCAAATGCGGGTCGTGTGTCGACTTGTCTTGAAAGGAGTGCTTGCTTTCTCAATTTTGTAATCATTAAGGGGGATAGAAGTTACATTTGTGCTTCTATTTTTTGCAAAATTGTAAAGACAAAGGGGGGATTTTCTAGAATAATAAAGGTGCATTCTCGATTGTACTCGACACCTTTTTCAAAAATTGGCTTCATTAGGTGCATTTTCGGTTGCATCCGACACCTATAGTGATAAATAATTTGGGTTGCTCTCTTTTTTATTATTGCACTATACATCATTTTGCAATTAAACAATCATAAAAATTGAAGAGCACTTCACACTTGAAAACCCAAATTTCACTACAAATCGTGCTACATCTTGCACAGGTTAAACAAAGTCAATTTTTTAAATAATCCTCACCCAAAGGTCCAAAACTACAAACACCTTGATTTACTCTCTTTGTTTGGCTTAATTACCTCAAAATTTTCATCCTTCTTGAAGGGTGTTAAGGCAGGTGCCATTAAATATCCTAGAGAGCACAATCCGAAGTCTTTCAAAACCTACCCCTTTAATTTGCTCTATTTGTTTGGCTTAAAATCCTCAAACTTTTCATCCCTTGTTAAGGGTGTTAAGGCAGGTGCCATTAAATATCTTATAGAAGCAAATTAAACATCTTCCATATACTCTTTTGAGGGTATAGTGCAAGATACAACCATCTTCATCCTATCAAATTTGAAACCTTCACCATGGCCATGATGCACAAGTATCTCACTGAGAGCCAACTGCTCAAAGGTTCAAATTATTCTGCATGGAAGACTAAGATGAAAGCTATCTTAACTGTAGAGGATCTATGGTCTATAGTGGATGGAAGTGAAACTAGACCTCAATCAGCAGGAGCAGATCAAACAACATTTGATAAAAAGGATAGAAAACTATCCTTAATGATCTTGCTAGCCATTACTGATGATATCCAACCTCATATCAGTGAAGCTAAAAATGGTAAGGAGGCATGGGATGCCTTAACAACCATCTTTGCGGGGAAGAATCAATCAACAATTCTTCACCTCCAAACACAACTTCATACTCTTCATATGAAATCTGGAGAAACAGTAGAGCTATTCCTCTACAGAGTGGCAGAATTGAAAACAAAACTGCAATCCTTAGGAGAAAAAGTGGAAGACCAAGTCTTGACCTCTATCATTTTGAGGGCTCTTCCCGACTCCTACAGAATGTTGATCACTTCATTACAAGTCTCTGGAAGGACAATGACTTTTGTCGAGTTGGTAAATATGCTTCAAACAGAAGAAGCTAATCAACTCCATAGAGATGAGGCATCTAACAATGCTCTTTTCTCGAACAGACAAGGTGGTAAGAAAAAGTGGAATCAACAACAAGGTTCTTCTTCTAATAAAAACAAGGGTAAAGGCAAAGAGACTCAGAAGAAGAAGCAATATTGTAAGATTTGTGACAAGGACACTCATGAAACCAAAAGATGTTGGTTTAAGAACAAACCGCCCAATGAACAAGGAAACAAGAAGGGCAAAGGTAAACCAAAGAACAAGAATACACAACAACAGGGACACATTGCAGCTGAAGATTCTAGTTCGGACTCTGAACGAGCACACAAGGTGCTCATGACACATACAGATTCCCTTAACAAGGACACTATGTGGTACATAGATTCAGGTGCTAGTAAGCATATGATTGGCGATAAGTCCTGGTTTGAGACATTTGAGGCTCGAGAAGGTAGACCGGTCACCATTGTTGATGATCAAACCTATCGAGTTCAGGGAGAAGGAAGTGTTTCTGTCTCCCTTCCAGATGGAGAATGTAAAATTCAAAAAGTTCTTTATGTACCAGGCTTGAAAAATAATCTCTTGTCAGTTCCACAAATCCTGGACAATCACATGAATGTCAATTTCAAGGTGGACAAAGAAAAGAAACGTTGCTTTATCACCAAGAAAGGAAAACCGATAGCAACAGGTTCATACAAACATGGTTTGTTTGTCTTAGATGCACTTACCTCAACACATACTGCAATGGCAGTAACCATGAAAGAGGCCACATCTCTATGGCATAAGAGATTTGGGCATTTAAGTTCAGGATATTTACTAGAACTCAGTAAATATCAAATGGTGAAAGGATTACCTACTCTTTCATCTACTTTGCCAAGTATGCTCAGATTGCTTGTCAGGCAAGCAACACAGAGTGCCCTTTGAACCTAGCTCCTTTCGAGCTAAGGTACCTTTGGAGTTGGTTCACACAGATTTGTGTGGTCCCATGTCTACTAGTTGTGGAGGAAAAAGGTATTTTCAATTGTTTGTCGATGATCACTCACGCAAGATGTGGGTCTTCTTCTTGCAATTGAAGTCTGAAGCATTTACCTATTTTCAACAATTCAAAAAGCTTGTTGAGAAAGAATCAGGATGCTTCATCAAGACCCTCCATTCAGATTGAGGGGGGAATACACATCAAAGGAATTTTCCTCATTTTTATAGACTCATGGGATAAAAAGGGTAGTTAACCATAACCTATTCTCCTCGATCAAATGGAGTTGCTTGAGAGAAGAAATCGGTCCATTATGGAAATGGTTCGATGTATGCTTAAGGGAGCGAATCTTGAGCAAATTTACTAGGCTGAAGCTGTTCAAACTATAGTATATCTTCTAAATAGAGCACCCACAAGGGCTCTTGAAGGTATGACTCCTCAGGAAGCATGGAGTGGAAGGAAACCCTCCATATCTCATCTACGGGTATTTGGGTGTAAGGCTTTTATGCATATACCCAAGGAGAAAAGAAAGAAATTAGATGAGAAGTCCCTACCATGTGTTTTTCTTGGCTATGATGAATTCTCAAAAGGCTATCGATTGATAGACCCATTTACCAAGAAAATACATGTCAGCAGAGATGTAGTGTTTGATGAAGCTTTCACACCTAACACTACATCAGTATACCTTGATGATGAGGAGCAACAACCACTTCCTTCTCCACAATAGAAAAATCCTCCCAAATGGTATACGAGCACAATAAAAGATTCCAAACTCACTTCCCTACCTGATCTTACTCTCAATCATCCAAAAACACGAAGCATGACTCAACAAGAAAATACTGAAGCATCCACTTCAGTTGATGATCTTTGTGCAGATTTTCAAGACCTTTCTGTTGATAGAGAGTTAGCAAGGGAAGATGATATGGAAATAGATGAGGAGAGGGTTTACTTATCATCATTTGATGAAAATGGACCTTCTACGGTTGATGAAGCACTTAGACTGCCTCAGTGGAAGGCAGCTATGGATGCAGAACATAACTCCCTCATCAAGAATAAAACATGGAAGCTGGTAGATTTGCCTAAAGGAAAGAAACCCATAGGCTGCAAATGGGTTTACAAAGTCAAATATAAGGCAGATGGTACCATAGACAAGCATAAAGCCCATCTTGTGGCGAAGGGCTATGCTCAAAAGGAAGGCCTTGACTATGAGGAAACCTTTGCTCCTACAGCAAGGATGACCACCATTCGAGTTCTTTGTGCTATGGCAACACAGTTCGGATGGAAATTACATCAGATGGATGTAAAAAGTGCCTTTCTGAATGGTGACTTAAAAGAAGAGGTATACATGACTCAACCCCCAGGATTTGCTGAGGAAGGCCATGAGCAACAAGTTTGCAAATTGGTCAAATCATTATATGGGCTTAAACAAGCCCCAAGAGCATGGTACATTAAAATGGATAGTCACCTACTACAGCACGGATTCAAGAGAAGTCCATCTGATGCAAATCTCTATATCAAGAACACAGGTTCTGAAATAGTGATTCTTGTATTATATGTAGATGATATGATCATCATCGACAATTCAGAGAAAATGATTAGCACCATGAAAAATGACTTGAAAGAGTCATTTGATATGACAGATCTGGGACTTCTCCACTATTGTCTTGGTCTTGAGATAGAACAGAAGAAGAATCATCTTAGGGTGACTCAACAAAAGTATGCCAAGACTTTAGTAGAAAAATATCGTATGATTGATTGCAAGCCCAAGGCAACACCGATGGAATCAGGGCTTCAGTTATCACGGTATGATGATTCACCATAGGTAGATGGCACGCTATATAGACAGATGATTGGAAGCCTTATCTATCCGACCAATACTAGACCAGACATTACTTATGTCTGTAAACTATCTTTCTCGGTTCATGCAGGAACCAAAAGCCTCTCATTGGAAAGCAGCTAAGCGTGTTCTTCACTACATTCAAGGTAGTGTAGAATATGGTCTAGAGTACAAGAAGAATAACTCATTCTTCTTACAGAGTTACACTGACTCTGACTATGTTGGATCCTTAGATGATAGAAAATCAACATCAGGATATGTATTTCATCTTGGATCTGGTCCTGTCTCATGGCATAGTAAAAAGCAACAGGTGGTTGCTTTATCTTCAATAGAGGCAGAGTATCGCGCTGCACGAGGAGCTGTGTGTGAAGCGATATGGTTAAGTCGCATCTTGGCTACCATGGGCCTACCAAAGAAACTTCCTATTCACATGTTTTGCGACAACTCAGGTGTTTTGAACTTGGTCAAGAATCCAGTCCATCATGAACGCACAAAGCATATTGACACAGATTGTCATTTCATTCGTGATGAAGTTCCTAAACACAGAATCAAGCTCCAATACATTCCCACCGACGAACAGAGTTGTCGACATCTTCACCAAGGCACTTGGACGTGTCAAATTTGAGTTGTTCCGAAGTAAACTTTGTATATCAAAGTAATGTAATAAAGGGGGGATGTTAGGGTAAAATAGGTAGTATATTGCATTATACTACATAGGTAGATTATTACATTTACTTTTCTACTTTTTACTTTCTACCATGTAGATATTTACTGTCTTAAATATCTAATGGTTAATCCTAAATATCCTAGGTAAGAGTTCTAAACCTAACACTCTACCTACGTTAGCGTTCAGTTAGCGTGGATATAGAGAGATTAGTTTTCTTTCTATTTTGTAATCTATTTAAATGAATGCTTTATTCCTAAAGCAAATGTTAATGCAATTATCAATTTGATTAAACCTACCTATCTCCTGATCACACCAATTTCCTTCTTTATAGATATGCTCACATTTTCAAGAGTTTACTTCCAATAGTACATGATGAACATCAACAATTATATTATTATTTTTCCAATCCTCGCATCCATTTTATTGATAGGATTAATTATAATTTGTGAATCCCCCTTAAATTGAAATATATTTCCATATTTTTCAATTGCAATTTTAATCTTGTAAGAGGTGCCTTAGACTCTACATAGTTGTTAGTTGAAGCTCCATATGATTTTGAGTAAGCGAGGAGAATTTTGCCTTCATTGTTTTAGAAAATATTGCCTCCACTGGCTTTTCCTAGATTTCCTTTGAAAGCACAATCAAAATAAATTTTTATAAACCTAATTTTTGGACATTTTCATTTTACCATAGATCAAAGTAGATCCTTTGTTTTAATGCCATTGTCACAAATGACTCTTCCATGTATAATCAAATCTTATAACAAAGTGGTTAGCACCTCTTTTATGTACTTGAGACTTCCCATGATGGGCACCATATCTATAAACATTTTGCAAGAGAGGAAATAATACGGTTCTAAACTTGGGCATGATTTTGAGATTTATTTTTAAAATTTCTATTATTCCTTTCAAGCCATAAATTCTAACAAATAATGGTAGGACCAATCCTCCACATAAAACATAATGCTTTAATTTTGAAATAACTAATCCAACATTTCATCAACTCTTTCAATGTTTAATGAGCTACCTAATATATTCTCATATTGTTAAAAATAACCCCAAATAGCATAAGCAAAGGGACATGAAGAAGTAAATGGTCTAATTCTTCTAAATCCTTCTCACACAAGGCACATTTGACAGTTCCATGGTATCCTTTTCTTTGTAGACTCTCTATTGTGAAAATATTACTTTGAATTTCTAACCAAAAGAATGTTAAGGCCTTTGGAAAAGCCTATAGCGACCAAAAATTCTTCCAAGGGAAATCCTTGGGACTAGGAAATTCAATTGGTTTAAATTCTAATATCCCAACTTGACCAAGTATTCACTATATATTCGTAGATTCTAAATCAACTCATTCTTTTCATGTAAATATAGTCAAATAAAACTCTTGAAGCATCTTATAAAAATCATATACAATTTGTTTGAGTTCTTCTCCTTCAACCAGGTTACTAATAGAAATCCATGATTTGGAGTTGTTTCTCATATTGATATAATATTTGACCTTTAGACCTTTACGAGCTAGGTATGCCTAAGCCAATGGTTACCATTTTGAATCAAAGATAAGATGAAAAGGATTTGACCAAACATCAGACCACAAATTTATATAATTCCCCTCATTGACTAATCATATAATATATTTCTTGATCAATTATAAACTATCTAATATGAAGTTCCATGTTGGAAATCCTTTGGATAGGTTCTTTTGCTAGATAATTTGATTGCATCAAGAGAACTTATATATTTGAAGAAATATTTTTGTCCAACTCTTTCCTCAATCTCTAAATAATATCCATCCAAGTTGTACCCCTAAGGCCAAATTCATAATTTTTTAATTCTATAAATCTTCCCCCCCCCCTAGGTGGACAGCGCAGAATACTGTGGCGGCCATAAAAGCTGGACAGCCTTCCCGGATTCGTGGCGGCTACCGATTCCACCATGTAAATTCAAAAAAAAATAAAAATGAAAAATAAGTCTTCCCCTCCAATATTCTTTCCTTTGCAAATCCTATCCCACTTAAAAAGAGGAAATCTAATTTTCCCTTCCATCCTTTCCAAATAAAGTCTTTGAATTTTATTAATTTTTGATGTTATATCAACTAGCTACTGAAAGTATAATCTAATTCATGGCCAAGGACGACATTGTATGATGCAATATTGTATAGACCTAAGAAAATTTCATTATATAATATATTTAATTTATATGTGAGCCTTAGGGATCACAACTAATCTTGTTATAGTTAAACCCACGTTATAAACTTGTAGTTAACCTTAAAGCCTTTCTTGTTATATTGATTGAGGGTTAAGTTCATTTATGTAATTGGGATTTTGGTATTGATACAGTTACTTCCCACCACTCCATCATTTTAACTATCGAAATATTGTGATTCTATAAATAATCTTCACCCATGTTTTTTCTCTAAGGGTAAACTCCTAAGTCTGCAATTTTTCAAGCCTTCACAAATATTATTTCCTTTGCAAACCTTATCCCACTTACAAAGAGGAAACCTAAAGTTGTTCTCACGTTATTTCCAAAGAAAGTCTCTTTGAATTTTATCAATTTTTGATGCTATACCTACTAGTTGTTGGAAGTGTAATCTGATTCATGACCAAGGTCGATATTGCATGATGTAATCTTGGATAGGCCTAAGGGAATTTTATTGCACAATATTTAATTTATTATGATATTTTATTATATAAGCCCTATGGGTCATAATTAATCTTGTTATAGTTAAACCCACCTTATAAACTTGTAATTAACATTAAATTCTTTCTTATTATGTTAGTTTAAGGTTAAGTTCATTTATGTATTTGGGGATTTGATATTGGTATAAATATGTAATGGTTTCAATATAACCATGTCAACTATTTTTATTTTTATTAGCTTGAGCCTTTGTTTGTTTTAGTTAGTCAGCCCTTGAGCATTAGGGTTAGGGTTAATGTTGATTTATATGTAAATAAGAAGATCTATAAGATGGATCTAGTAGGGTTTGATGAGGAAAAATTGCTCTGCTAGGGTTTGATGAGGAAAAACTGCTCTGTAGGGATGGTAGTAGTTTCTAGAGGAGGTTTGAACAATTGGAGGAATTTTGTGATGGCATCGGGCCCGTCACAAAGTGTGCATGCTAGCGATGTTTTTTCATCTAAAAATGATTGGAAGGAACAAGATTTTCCATTGCATGTTGGGAATCGCTTGTTAAAGAACAATGGATGTTTGGAATGATGTGAATCTAGGCTGGTTCTAGTGGTTCAACCAAACTCGATGGTGGAAGATGTGGAGTATTTAACCAAACATGCATTTATTGGAAAATTTATGGGTATCCAAATTTATCTTCCCTTTGTGGAGGCTTGGATTAGGAATACTTGGAACCTTGAAGGTGACGTGGATGTGATGCTGAGTGCGAATAGTTATTTTATAGTGGTTTTCTCTTGTCTCATGGATCGTAACAAACCATTTGAAGGGGGTTCATATTTCTATAACAAAGCAAGATCTTTCTTAAACCATGGAATGTGGGTTTCAACCCATCATAGGAGCGACCATTGCGGGTTCCAATGTGGGTTCAGCTTCAGTGGCTATCATTGGAATTCTAGAGAAATGACATTTTGCATATGATTGCCCTTCTTCTTGGGAAGTCGGTTGGACCGTCACAACAAACGATGGATGAAAAGGTAATCTCGGTTGTTCGTATTTATGTTGAAATTGATTTAAAAAATTATATTATAGATTTTGTTGAAATACAATTTGGATCGACTACATGGGTTCAACAACTTAACTATGAAGCTCTTACGTTTCATTGCCAGATCTACCATGAATACAGTCACCTGCAAAGAAAATGCCCTAAGTTTATCCTGCTCATGGCTTCAAATCTTGGGCCCTCTCAATCTACACAAAATCTGGATAAAGGAAAAGCCTCGATAAAGGAAGGGGATCAGGATAAGAAAGGATTTATTCTGGTAAAACCTCGAAACAGAGGAAGAAGGGCAAAAAGATACCTTAAGGATAGCCAACCATATGCTCTACTCAACCATTTTGAAATACTAAATGATCTTGATCATTGCATGGAGATACCTGAAATATTGATACCTAATGTAGATATAACAGGGCCGAATTAGATGTCTCTTCTTGAGGTGGAACCTAAGGAATCAAATCTAGGGGATTTAAATGAAGAACAGAGGGTTTTGGTTCTAAGTATAGGTGATATGGTTGGCTCTATCCCGGGAAGGGAAACTATTTTGGAAAGTGGCACAAATTTAGTTATACCCTATCCTACTCAGGCATTGATGCAATCATCCTTAGACTACAAAACTCCTATGATGTTGGGATTGCAGTAGAAAACATTAAAAAAGGTGCTTTAGATAAGAATATGAAGGTGGGTAGAAAGAAAGACCACAATAAGATTAAGTTAATGGGGGAGACTTTGGTGGGAGTCAAGCTTTGTGAGAACATTAGACTCCCATTTTTCTAACCCCCATAAATAATTATCCTTTCATGGAATGTAAGGGGGTTGAACAGCATCCCCAGATAAAAACTTGTTTGTTATTTGGTTCGTGTTCATTCTTCGGATGTGGTGTTTATTCACGAGACTAAATTGGCTATTGATAGTATGTTCAATATTACTCCCAAGTTGTGGATAAGGGATCAATGCCAATGTATTGGTGTATGTAGATATGTTGGTGGCATTGCTTGTTTATGGGATCCGATTAAGATCACTCCTCTTACTTGGATTTCTAGTAGATAGTCTATTTCAATGATCGGGCATGATAATGAATCTGGTGAAACCATCCTACTTACAAATGTGTATGCTTCTTTTGATTACAATGGTAAAGTAAATTTGTGGGAGCACATTGGCTTTGTGAGAAGTCTGGATCCCCTGTACCCATGGATTTTTGCTGGAGACTTCAATTATATCACTTGTTTGGAGGAGAAACACGATGGAGTTGATCGTCTCAAGCCTTTTTATTCTATCTTCAGTGCTCATAGCTGGGCCCTAAACTTGGTTGACATCAAGCCAAATAATGTGATCTTTACCTGGCACAATAGAAGATGTGGGAAATATTCCATCTTAGAGAGACTAGATAGGTTTTTGATCTTTAGTTTTGGATTGGTAATAACAGAAGCGCTAGTTCTATGATTTTGGAGGGTAGGGGATCTAATCATTGGCCTATTAAACTCTCTGGTCTGGAGTTAGAGCTAAAGAAGAATCCTTCCTTTAAGTTTCAACTTATGTGGCTTCAAGATCCTAATCTTCATGATTTCATGCGAGGCTGGTGGATCAATGGCAAACCTCCTCATGGCACTGCTATGTATTCCTTTATGAAGTGCCTATAATTTTTTAAGCATAAATTGAAGATATGGAATAGACTAATTTTTTGGAATCTTTCCTTGCCTAAGTTGGTAGCTCTTAGGACGGTGGAGGAAGCTTCAAGGAATATTAGAGATCAAGAACTCATAGAGGAGCTTCTCATTAAGGAATCTGAGGCTATGAAATATCTTGCTGAATGGGAACTAAGGGAAGAAATTTTTTGGAAAAAAAAAGCTCAAGTAGATTGGCTTCAAGAAGGGGATAGGAACATGACCTTATTTTATAACTCAGTTAAGGCTCGTCATAATGGTAATATGATTAACTCTCTTGTGAATTCTTAGGGTTTCCTGCTCTCTTCTTTAAGGGATATTTCATAAGAGACTAGGAGGTATTTTTCCTCTCTCTTCAAGGAGGACTTCCTCTAAGATGATGAGAATGAAAAGCTTCTTCTAAACTGTATTCCCTTGATTGTTTCTAGAGATATGAATGAGCACTTTATGGGTTCAATTTCCCTTGAGGAGTTGAAAAATGTTGTATTCAAGATGAAAAAAAGGAAAGCCCTAGGTTTGGATGGATTCTCGATTGAGTTGTATCATGAGTTTTGGGAGTTAATAAAATTTGATCTTTTGGAGGTGGTCCATGATTCCCAAAATAACAAACAAATGCTAAGGGTCCTAAATGCTACCTTTGTGGTACTTATTACCAAAAAAGTGGGAGAAAACTCCCTATACATGTTCAGGCCTATTGCTCTCTACAATGTTGTGTATAAGATCATCATAAAAATTATTGATTAGAGGCTGAAGATATGGTTGAGCAAAATCATCTCTAAGGAGCAAGGTGGGTTTGTTGTTGGTCGAAAAATCCTGGATGGGGTTTTTATTGCTACAGAAGCTATTCACTCGATGGGAACTTCTAAGGAGAAAACTATGTTCATTAATTTTGACATGGCCAAAGCCTATGACTGGGTCAGATGGTCCTATCTTCAGAAAGTTCTTACTACTTTTTGTTTTGAGGAGGAATGGATTAGATGGGTGATGAGTTGTGTTTCTTCTTCCTCATTCTCCGTTCTTATTAATAATGAGTCATCAAAGTTGTTTGAGGCCTCAAGGGGTTTGAGGCAAGGAGATCCTTTATCTCCTTATTTGTTTATCATTATGGCAGAAGGGTTGTAAAGATTGCTCAAGTCTCAGGTTAGGTAGGGTCTCATTCAGGGGTGAAAGTGGGATAGTAGTTTACCACCTCTTTCCCACCTTCAATTTGTTGATGATACTACTTTGTTGGGATTTTGCACTATCAGGGAAGCTAGAAACATTAGACGATATCTTGACATATATTTTGGTGGTTATGAATAGTTGATTGATGAGGACAATTCTTCTATTTTCTTCTTCAATACCCCTCCTATTATTCAAGCTAGGATTGCTTGCAATGTAATATTCCAGGTGGGGACTCCCCCCTTCATTTATCTTGGTATTTTGATTTCATCTCATCCTCTACCTAGATATTCTTGGCAGTATATGCTTGATAAGTTTAGAAGGAAGGTGAATCATTGGACCGTTATATGGCTATCCTCTGCAGGTAGAGTGTTGCTTTTAATATTTATTGTTCAAGCTTTACACATTTACAGGTGTTTTATGCAAACAACTCCCTCTCATTTCATCAAGGACATGGATGTTTTTTCAAGACAATTTTTATGGTCTGGAAAACTTGATCAATCTTAATGGAGTTTGGTTAGGTGGGATTCTATTTGTAGGCCAGTTCAATATGGAGGCCTTAGGTTGTGACAAGCAACTCTTTCTAGGTAGGCTTTAGCTGTGAAACTTTATTGGAGATGGTGTACCTCTCAAGATCATATTTGGGTTAAAATATTATCTTGTAAATACTTGAGAGGTATTTTTAAGGCTGAGATACCTAGAGTCAGCTTGGTTGGGAAAGGTTTAGTTATCTAGGATGATCTGAAAAGAGGAGCTAATTTAATTAAGCAGGGTTTATTATGGATTTACAATCAGGGATCAGATGCTCTTTTTTGGGAGGATTCTTGTGATGGCCACCCTCCTATCTTGACTCAATATCCCAGGTTACGTTCCCTAAGCTTTTGTTTCTTGGAAGTAGGTTGGTCTCGTGTGGAGGACTTTAAAAAAATCTAGTCTTATAGAAATTTGGATATGTACAAGTGAAAAGATTCACAGGAATGTCCCCAAGGGGTATTGACTGAGGACAGAGATGTGTTTGCTCTTATTCTTGTGGGGAGACCTTGTTCTTCGTTGAGGGGTAAAAATATTTTGGCTTGGAACCCTGATCCCAAGGGAACCTACTCTGTAGCCTATGGTTATTAGGTTCTTGATAAGTAAAATTTCAGGAGTCTCCCTATCACAGGGTGGAAATAGGTGTGGAATAGATTTGCTTGGTCAAAATGTAACTTCTTTCTCTGGCTAGTAGCTTGTAATAAATGCCTCACTTGGGATAACATGAGGAAGAGGGGATTTCAGGGTCCCTCTTTTTATGTCCTTTACGATAAGAATGAGTATGACTCTTTTCATTTATTTTTCCAATGCTCCCTTGCTAGAGACATTTGGCACTATTGGTGGAGTGCCTGGAACCATCCTTGGTTTCATGTGCTCTCCATGGTGGATTTTTGGAGTAGTCTGGGCAGACCTTTGGCCAAGGTCCCCTTCCTTCAGGTGGCTTAGAATTTGGGCCCTTCTTGCATCATCTGGAAGATTTGGCTTAAACAGAACTATCGCATCTTTCAGAGTAGTCATTTGGTTGTTCAATAGATCTAGCAAAGGATCTTGTGTATGGTTCAGGAAACTATCCATAGCAAATATGATGTGGACCCTCTTTTGGACTCTAGGGAGGAGAAGGTACGATAGGCCCTTGGTCTCTTTAGGGTTGGTGCAAACTCTTGTAGCCCTATTAGGGTTCCTCAACTCAACAAGAAGGTTAGGAGATATGGTAAGTGGAGGTTGCCCCCTAGAGGAGTTTTAAAAATTAATACTGATGGGTCATCTAGGGGTAATCCTGGACATGTTGGAATTGGTGATGTTGGGATATATTCTACTGGCATGGTCAATTTTTTCTTTTCCATTTATAAATATGTCCACTCCAACAATTTTATGGAAGCTCTTGTGACTCTTGAGGCCTTGCAAAGGGGGTTTTTTCTTGGTTGGCGTAAGATTATCTACGAGTTCGACTCAAATTTTGGTTAATATTTTAAATAATAAAAGGGTGGAGGATTTTAATTTGCATTTGGTCTCTGTGGAAGTTCAGATTCTTAGAATGAGTGAAGAGTTTGAATTTATATCCTTTGTGCATATTCCAAGGGAATGGAATGGGGTTGTTGATTACCTGGTCAAAAGGGATTCTGAGTTGTTGGATCCTTGGATTATCGATAACTGGGAGAGTCTCCCATTTGAGGAATCTCAATGCCTCTAGGAGTTGATCCACAAGGATGTTCAAACTTAACGTGGTTTTTTTTTGTTGTCTTCTTCGGGTTTCGACCTTGTCTGGTGGTTTTAGCCTATTTTTTTGCTTATTTGAGTCCTGGTTGGGAGCTCAATTGTACTCTGTAATCCATAATTTTTATCAATAAATTTTTACCCCTTTATTTTAAAAAATATATCTATAATATAGTTGAGATCATCAATTTTTTTTGGATTTGTAGTTGCATCTACACATATGAGACTATACCCATGGTTAAGAATTTGCATTGGAATTGATTATTGATTTTTCTAACAATTAGATTTGAATAATATTTATGCAACATTGGATTATTTTTGCTCACTATTAATTTTTGGATAGTTGTTGTGTAACAAGTGGTATCAGAGCAACAACATTGTTGGCAAGTGGGGGATTATTTTTGTATGAATTACAAAATTTTACCTTTTTTTAGAAAGTGCTTCAAGCCTACACTGATGGCATCGTATGCGAATAACCAAAGATTGCATGCACACAACATCTTTCACATATCTTAGTTCTCTTGCAAAGTGTTGTTGGTCTCTAAAAACTGGTTCACTTTTTCCTCTCCCTATACTGACTCATTGGTAGTGGAGTTTTTGGATAGCAATTACAAAGGAGTCTTAGTGCACCTGCCTTGTTGAAACTATAATAGCTATTATTTTCTCATTATTTCTGCTGAGGCTAGACACTACATAGACTACAACGTCTACTCACTACTACTACTTTGATATTAACAAGAACATGCATTTGAAGAAACAACCATTAACTAATTTCTCTATGTGCATGAGGTTCCATTTTGTAGGATGACTTAACCTTCACCTTTACATCCCATAATACACTATATTCTACTCGTATACTATATTAAAAAAAAATTGGGTTGTGTGTTTGGAAACCAACAACTATTTTTAAAATTTTCTCTCAAACAAGAAATAATTCAGATGTACAAAGTGATCAAGATCTATTCTTTGGTTAATGCTGAGATTTCTTCCTTGTGATTTAGTTGATTCCTTGAGAATTCAAAAAAAATTACCATATATTTATAAAATAGGATATAAATCTTGAAATAAGAGTTGCTTTGTGGGAAACTCAAGGTTCTAAAGATTGAGATTTGCAATTGGTTTCCAAAATATAAAAAAGCTTTCACATAGGGATCTTGCGAGTCGTTGTTGTAATAAGGTTGGCACAATGTATGTATTAATATTTAAGGTTGATATACGTATTAATATTTAAGGTTGGTGTAAGGTATGTATAATAATTAAGGAGAGTAATAAGAGAGATATTTTGTTAATGCATTTTTAATTAATTAATTCAATTCATATTTACCTGTGTTCTACTTTTCAATAAGCTATTCTTTGTCTTCCATATATCTTCTTCGTGTACCTTTAATACGGTCCAACCTAAGGGTACTTTTGTGCATGAAATATTTTTGCAACAACTCATTTTAGATAATGGGAGAATTCAAATAAGTTTAGCTCAAAGTGTGAAGGCCTACTACAACGTCTATTATGGGAATGGCATTATTGTTACTAATGTTTCTTTTTCTTGGCCCCTTAGTTTAGATTATGGAGGGATGTTGAAATTGAAATTTAATTCATGGCCAAGGTCAATATTGTATGATATAATTGGATAGGCCTAAGAGTATTTCATTATAAAATGTATTAATTAATTGTAATATTTTATTATATAAGCCCTATAAGCCACAATTAACTTTGTTATGGTTAAACCTTTTTTATAACTTGTAATTAACTTAAAGCCCTCTTGTTTTTTTTTTGCTTGATAAAAAGAGGTTGTACTCGGGTCCCCACCCTTAACAAATTATATTTCTCTTCTTTAGATCTTGAGAGATTACAAATAGATACACTTCTCATCTCAATTGAGATGCTATAGTTAGAGACCTACATCATTTTACATAAATGTTTGAATTCTTGATTTTCATTTTTTGGATCTTTCAAATTTCTGTATGAATACAATTACTCCAAAATTTAGCATCTCTTGACATTTTCCTCTAGCAGCCTTTACAATGCCAAAACTTCACCTCTACTATCTATGTCTTGCATCTTAGTAGAGTAATATTTCTAAAACATCGCACTAACATAGTCCGCTTTACCAAATATGGATTGCTAGTTTCCTTCTTGAAACACAAGTACAACCACAAAAATTATAATAAATAGTCTAAATGAACACACATTATTGTTACAAAATAAAATAGATATTACCAATGGAAAACATTAAAGTAAATCTTAATCATTAAATGATTTAGGCAATCAACAATTTTTGTCACCTTCAACTAAACTTTCTACTTCCTCTAACCATGGAAAGGAGATGTTAACTTCACGATCCTCAACCAAAAACCCTCTATTGGCTAGCTTATCTGCACATTTGTTTCCTTCCCTTAATACATGTGTAAACCTGATTTCTTCAAACACTTTAGAAAGATCTTCAATTTCCACACTTATCTCTTGTATGTTCCATGGAGCCTTTGCTTTCCTCAAAATTGCATTTATTTCTATGAGAGAATCACCTTCCATCCAAACTCTATTCCATTTCATTTGTTTACATATTTTTAACCCTTCTAAAGTTGCCCAAGCTTCAACTTCATTATTTGTCTTAAATTCACAATCGAAAGCATAATGAGACAAAATATCTCTTGTATTATTTCTAATTATTCCTCCTCCTCCTGCTGGTCCTGGGTTTCCTTTAGATGCTCCATCAAAATTCAACTTAACCCACTCCACATTTTGTGGTTTCCACTTTATATTCTTTACCTTATTTTTGCTTCTCTTGTACCCAATATCATAATTCCATTTAATGATGTTACTCCATCTATCAAGACTCTCTGCTTCTAAATTAGAGATTGGGTGATTTGATATGGTTGGTTTAGACTCCTCTATGGCTAAACATGTCTTCTTTTTCATTACCTCTAAACTAATTTCCTTTTCTTTAAAAATTCTTCTATTCCTTTCTAGCCATATAGTCCAAAGTATTATATCTTTTGATATATCTCATATTGTCTGTAAAGCCTCACTTTTATAAGTGCTCTACCATTGCTTTAACCAATCTTCAATTTTGCTATTCATCACCATGCATTTACCAAACATATTAAGAATCCATTGCCATAGTTTCCAGACAATTGAGAAATGTCTTAAAATATGGTCAATACTCTCCTCCTTAAAGAGAAATAAAGAGCCCCGATAAACTAAAATAGAAAAGTAGTAATAACAAAATCAAAAGAAGAAGATAGTAGATTCACACATTACACAATATTTATCTTTGAAACCCTCAACCGGGCAAAAATCAACACAATATTATCTTATTATTGTATTAACTTGACTATCTTCAATACAATAATATTCTCCTTCTATATTTATCTCAAACCCTAATGCAAGTGCAATATTTATAACAAAGGCACATGCACAAATTTTATAATATCATGGACAAAAATGCAAAGGGTTCAAATATAGTAACCCTAAAAGCCCATATGGGTCTAAACATAACTTTAAAAATCCTAAAATCCCAGCCTGACCTCGAACCCCGTCGAGTATATCATACACAACATCCAGTATATTTTAGTGTTAACCCCAATAGAATAACACGAAAAATATTCAACATATTTCCAACATTCTTCCACTTGTTGAATACTTTTCATAGGGGCCAAAAACTGCCATTGTCAACTGTCAAGGGCAACCATACCCATATATCTTCTACACCAAGAAAATTTTTGAGTAGGTACAACCTTTGTTAATGAATCAGCAGTATTCTTCTCTGTATCAACTTTCTTCAATATCACCTGGTTCTCTTCAACCATCTCTCTCACAAAATGGTACTTGATATCAATATGTTTTAACCGATCATGAAAACCATGATTATTGGCCAAAAATATTGCACTTTTACTATCACTATCAATTCTCATAGCCTTCTATTTAAGACCAACTATTGAACACAACCTCTATAGCCACACTGCTTCTTTACAAGCATGAGTTGATGCAATGTACTCTGCTTCTATAGTGGATAAAGCAACAACTAATTACTTTTTACTCATCCAACTTATCGCCCCTCCAAATAACCTGAACACATAAGCACTTGTGGATCTTCTCTTATTAGGATCTCCAGCCCAGTTAGCATCCACAAACCCTTGTATATTTATAATATTATTACCTTCAAAATTTCCTCCATAATAGATAGCATAATTTGTAGTTCCACACAAGTATTTGAAGATCCTCTTCATAGCAGTCCAATGTTCCTTTCCTAAATTTGACATATATCTGCTAACTACTCCCTTTGCATGTGTAATATCAGGTCTAGTACAAACCATTGCATACATCAAACTGCCCACAACACTAGCATAAGGAACGTGGTGCATTTCTTCAATTTCCTCATCTATTTTGGGACACTATTTAGTAGATAACTTTTGACCAATCGGATATGGAATACATACAGGTTTACAATCATGCATTCTAAACTTCTGTAATATCAAATCAACATATTTTCTTTTATTTAACCATAACTTTCTATTTGCACGATCCCTTATTATTTCCACACCCAAAATAAATTTTACAAAGACCCAAATCCTTCATGTCAAATTCAAAAGATAACTAATATTTGAGTAACTTTATCATCTCCTTACCATTACCAATTAACATGTCATCCACATACAATACAATGATAACAAAATTTTCACCTTCCTTTTTGAAATATACACATGGATCTGCTTTGCTTTTTCCAAGCCCAAGTGTCAAGACAAACCTGTCAAATTTTTGGTTCCACATCCTTGGAGACTACTTCAACCTATAAAGAGAATTCTTCAACTTGCATACCAAGTCCTCCTTACCTTTTACCTTAAAGCATTTTGGTTGTGATATATATATATATATATATATATATATATATATATATATATATATATATATATATATATATATATATATTCATTAAGTTCACCATGTAGAAAAGCTATCTTTACATCCATCTGTTCTATTTCAAAATCAAAAGTAGCAAAAATAGCCAATAGAAATCTGATTGAAGTTAGTTTAGCCACAGGAGAAAAAATATCACCAAAATCAATTCCCTCAACCTGAGAAAATCCTTTTGCTACCAAACGAGCCTTGTACTTCTTCAAATTTCCTTCTACATTGTACTTCTTGAATAACCACTTACAACCAACAAGTTTTCTGTCAGGAGGTAATTTCACCAAGTCCCATGTCTTATTTTTATCCAAGGACTCCATTTCTTCTTCCATAGCCCTTTTCCAAGACTTATTTTCACTTGACTAAAGTGCCTCCTTTACAGTCTTGGGTTCTTCATCAGTAACTAATAAATTAAATGTAGAATAAAAATTTGAAGGACTATACATGTCTAGAAGTCTTCTCTCTCGATATAATCTCCTTTGCATCTTCAACTTCCTCCTCACCTTCTTCCTCTGAATATTCCTCTTCAGACTCTTTTTGTAATTCAGGTTCTACCATTGGTTCTTCCTCCTATTCCAATTTTACTTGCACTATTTTTGGTTCTTTGCTTGGTTGCATTTCCTATTTTAGAACCCCATTTGTTTCTCTAAAGATAACATTACAATTGTAAACAACCTTCTATGTTTTTGGGTTCCACAACTTATATCCTTTAACACTAGTACTATAACCCACAAATATGCATTTTTTAGATTTATAGTCTAGCTTAGTCCTTTTATATTTTGGGACATACATATAAGCATCACAACCAAAAACCCTTATATGTTCGAGAGAGGGTTTCTTACCAGTCCATAATTCCTATTGTCTTGTCCACTAAAGTTGAGGTAGGAGATCTATTGATGAGATAACAAGTTGTTAACACAACTTCTACCCAAAACTTCTTTTCTAGCCTTGCACCACTTAGCATGCTTCTCGCCTTATCCATCAATGTCATGTTTATCCATTTTGCAACCTCATTCTGTTGTGGAGTATACAGAGTTTTTTTCTACCTTTCTATTTCACACTCCTCGCACAACTGCTCAAATTTATTAGAGAAATACTCACCACCATTATCACTTCTCAAAACCTATATTTTCTACAAGAGCCTTAAACTCTTTAAATTTATTAAAAACCTCAGATTTATTCCGTAGAAAATATACCCATGTATTTCTTGAGAAGTCATCTATAAATTTAACAAAATAGATAGATGTACCTAATGATGGTACTTTTGTAGGTCCAAACACATCACTGTGAACTAGATGTAGAATTCTTTCAAACCTTGTAGCACTACTTGGAAACTTGACTCTAGTTTGTTTTCCAAAAACATAGTGCTCACAAAAATTAAAATTTAATGGGCAATCATAAATTCGTTCAACCATACCTTTCATTTTTAATGCTCGAAGTCCTTTCTCGGTAATGTGTCCCAGGAATTGATGCCACAACATTGTCTTCTGTGTAGGAATACTTGAAGCCATTTCAACCGTATTATTTTCCTGTACCACTAAAGAGTTATTGCAATTAATACTTTGTTAGCGTACTTTAATATATTTTGTCTATATTTCATTATTTAGGCATACTGTTACAACTCCTGTAACAGTTTTGTTTACGTCGGTGACTATTCCCGGCATTGTAACCTCTATTTAAACACCCTGCTGAATAATAAACATTAGTTCGCTGTTTTAACATGGCATCAGAGCCAGTGGCGTGAAGAGAGAGGTTGGAGGCAGACGAAGCTATTTGCTGGGAGAAGATTGTTGTGCGTTTTTTTTTTCTGAACGCATTTCTTTCACGCCATCGCGTGGCTGGGAGAAGGTTGCTCTGCTGGGAGAAGGTTGCTGTTGCGACGTGATTTTTTTTTTTTTTCACGCCATTGCGTGATAAATTAAAAAAAAAAAAATTATTACGCGGGACTCAGCTTGCTTTGGACGCAGCGCAGGCATCCCGCGCGCGCACGCGCCCCGCAGCCCCTCCCCCCTGCTGGAACGCGACGCGCGGACTACGCGCGCGCTCCCTACAGCCCCCCCGACTGACACAGCACTGCGTGGATGCAGCGCGCGTCCCCTCACCCCCCTCCCTCGGCTAACGCAGCGCTGCGTGGATGCAACGCACGTCCAACCCCCCAGCTGAACGCGCGCAGTCCGCACGCGCTGGACATAGCGCCGATGCTCAGACCGCGCGCGCGCAGGCTGGAACACAGCCACGGAGGCTGGACCCAGCGCTGTGGGCTGGTGGACGCCCCCCCCCACTGACGTGCAGACGCAGCGCGGATTGCGCGCACCGCTCGCCCCGCGGCGAATTTAAAAAAAAAAAAAACCGCGACCAAGCAGCAGCACGCGACGGTGGCCGCGATTTGCAGAGGAGTCCCGCTGCGGAGGAGGAAGCTGCGCTCGGGCAGCAGGCTGAGGACCCTCCTCAAATACGAGGGGGCCCCTTGATCCTTTCGGATCAGCCCGCTGGCTCACGTGGTCGTGAGCCGTGCGGTAAGGCTCTGGGAGCCTGGAGGTCGAGGGTTCGAAGGTATAATTTTTTTTTCAAAGTTTTTTTTAATTATTATTTTTTAGTTAAAATTTTTAATTTTAATTTATTTTTTATAGTTTTAAAACTTTATAAATTAAAATTTAATTTTAATTTATTTTTTCATAAGTTTTTAAAACTATATAAATTAAAATTATTTATTTTAACTTTAAATACATAATAATTATTAAAATGCTTTGTTAAAGAGAATTTTTTTAGGGGGGATATTTTTTTCAAAAAATCAAAGGGGGAATGTGAGTAATTTTTTGAAAAAGCAATTTGGCGAATTGTAAAAGGTGCATTTTCGGCTGTGACCGACACCTGGAGGGTTAATTCTTGTGGGCACTTTTTATGTTGTATGTTGCATATTTCATTTTTTGCACTACTTCATTAAAAGTTAAAAAAAATCAAATTCACTCCCTAAGTCCCCGGAATAATTAAAACCCATCCGTGCAATTTATTGCACTACAGCGTTCGGTATTTGTGATACCTCTGGCCGGCACTTACAGGTAAAGCTGTCGTGATTGGGCTACTGTATCCGCCGCCTAATATAGTTGCTACAACGACGTACGAGCTTGTTCTCTATAAATCGTCGGGGAGAGATAAGTTTGCCATTTTTTGCATTTTTTTACTCCATCCACTACCCTTAATCGCTCTTGTGTTTAGGCGTAAATCCTGACGAAGTATTCTTCATAGTGTTTAGGGGAAGTTACGCCCCACGCATGAGAAGAATCTTCTATGGTAGGTGCCATCAACAAGGCGATTCCCTTTCGATCTTGCTTATGTTCCACGTATCGTATGATCTCTAAAACTCACCTATAGTCTCCCTCACGTAAGGGCGGGTGATTTTTGTTGATCTTTCTAAATACCTATAGTTTCCCTCACGTAAGGGCGGGTATTTTGTACGGTATAACGGCCTAGCAAAAGGTATATCGAAAGGGGGACCAATTGGTGTTATAAGGAACCTTCACTATGGCCGTTGTTGCAAAGTTGATGTCTGATCCTCATCAGTTATTGAAAGGTCCAAATTATACACCATGGAAACATAAGATGAAGGCAATTCTCCAAATGGAAGATTTATGGGATATTATTCCTTGGAGTAACATCTAGGCCTTCATCGGCATCAGGATCCACAACTCCTTCTGCTGATCAGATAGCTTTTGACAAGAAAGACGGTCGAGCAAAGGTGCTCATCTTGTTTGCTGTTTCAGATGAAGTGCAACCTCATATAGATGACAAAGCAAGTGGTAAAGAGGCATGGGATGCCCTTAGAACCATCTATGAGGGAAAGAATGATTCCACCATTCTTCATCTTCAACAACAACTTCATAACTTTGAGTTTGAGACAAGGGTGAAACAGTTGAACTCTTTCTGTGCAGAGTGTCTGAATTGAAAGAGAAATTGAATTCTTTGGGAGATTCTGTGGATGAAAAGCTTCTCGTTTCAATTGTGATGAGAGCTTTACCTTCTTCATTTGATATGTTGATCACCTCCATCCAGGTGTCTCAACGACAAATTACCTACATCGAGTTGGTCAATCTGCTTCAACAACGGGAGGCACGCCAACTTCACAAGGATGATTCTTCCAATACAGCCCTATACACCAACAGGCAGGGTTCTAAGAAGAAAGGTAATGGGCAAAAAGGAGGCAACTTTCAGAAAGGAGGAAATTATCAACAGGACATGAAAGGAAAAGGAAAACAACCTCAAGAGAAGAAGAGGTGGTGCAAGATCCGTGAGAAAGACAACCATGACACCAACAGGTGTTGGCATAAGAACAAGCAGAAAGGCCAAAACAAACCACAAAATAAAAACAAGCAACCCCGAGGTGAATGTTGTTGTTGAAGAATCGACTCAGATTTTGAATGGGCACACAAGGTGCTCATGACTACCACAGATTCCACACAGAGGGATCCTGTTTGGTATGTCGATTCTGGAGCTAGCAAACATATGACTGGCGACAGATCGTGGTTTGAATCATTCGTGGCCAAAGAGGGCAAACCTGTCACCATTGCTGATGATAAAACCTACAGGGTTCAGGGAGAGGGTACAGTTTCAGTCACTCTTCCTGATGGCAAGTGTCAGATTGACAAAGTCCTCTATGTTTCGTGATTGGCTAACAATTTGTTGTCGAGTCACACAAATCCTGGATAGAAATATGGTTTTCAACTTTCGTGTTGAGAATGGCAAGAAGTATTGTACTATTACCGGGAAGGGTAAGCGGATTGCAACGACTTCATATAAGCACGGCTTATTTGCCCTAGATGCTATCTCTACTCCACATGTTGCCATGATTTGTCTCTACCAAGGAGGCAACTTCCCTATGGCACAAGAGATATGGGCATCTTAGTTACGGCTACTTACTTGAGCTCGGTAAGTATGAGATGGTAAAGGGTCTTCCTTCCCTTTACGCCACATTGCCGGTGTGCTCCGATCGCTTGGCGGGAAAGCGGCATAGAGTACCATTTGAGAAGAGCTCAACAAGAGCACGAAAACCTCCGGAGTTAATTCACACCGATCCGTGCGGTCCTTTCACACCCAAGAGTTGTGGAGGGAAGAGGTACTTTGAGTTATTCGTAGATGACTACTCACGAAAGATGTGGGTTTTCTTTCTCCAACTGAAATCCGAAGCTTTCGCATTCTTCCGGCGAGTTCAAGAAATCCGTTGAGAAGGAGTCGGGAGCTTCTATTAAAACCCTCCGCTCGGATCGAGGGGGGAGTTTACCTCTAATGAATTTTTTGCATTCTTAGATAAGCATGGAATCAAGAGACAGTTAACAACTGCCTATACTCCTCAGCAAAATGGAGTTTTTGAGAGAAGGAACCGTTCTATCATGGAAATGGTTCATTGTATGCTCACAGGAGCTACTCTTGGGCAACAATATTGGGCGGGAGAAGTTGTCACCACTGCGAGTATATATGTTGAATAGGGAACCCACAAAATCCCTACAAGGAATGAATCCACGGGAAGCTTGGAGTGGTCGAAAACCCTCCATATCTCATCTACGTATTTTTGGATGTAACGCTTTCATGCACATACCGAAAGAGAAAAGGAAGAAGCTAGATGAGAAACAACTGAGATGTATTTTTCTTGGTTATGATGAGCACTCTAAAGGATATCGTTTGATAGATCCTTTGACCAAGAAAATTCATGTCGACGAGAGATGTTGTCTTTGATGAAGCTTTCACATCACAGAGCACATCTAAAGTACACCTAGATCTTGTGGAATCTAAGGAAGAGAAGATTCCTTCGTCAACACAGACGGGAGGTCCTTCTACATCTTCTTCAACACCACCGAAGAAGAATCCAAAATGGTGTACAAATACAATCGAGAGACGCAAATTTATCCACTCCTCCCAATTTGAACTTGGATAGACCTCGTACACGCAGTATGGCTCAAAAGGAAAAAGAAGCCAAAGAAAGCTGGTGAGGTTGATGATCTTTGTCAATCTTTTGAGGAACTTTACTGTAACTCCACGTACGAAGTAGAGGATATGGATATTGATGATGACCGGGCGTTCATGTCTACCATAGACGATCTTGAACCTGCATCGGTGCAAGATGCTCTTAGTGAGCCTCGGTGGAAGGCCGCTATGGATACCGAGTATGAGTCTTTGATGAAAAATAAAACTTGGAAGCTTGTTGATCTGCCGCATGGAAAGAAACCCATTGGCTGCAAATGGGTATATAAAGTCAAGTACAAGGCGGATGGAACAATTGATAAGCATAAGGCCCGTCTTGTTGCAAAGGGCTATGCTCAAAAGGAAGGCATTGACTACGAGGAAACTTTTGCACCTACTTCTCGGATGACCACAATTCGGGTTATGTGTGCTATGGCAGCACAATATGGGTGGAAAGTTCACCGGATGGATGTCAAAAGTGCCTTTCTAAATGGTGATCTCCAAGAAGAAGTCTACATGACTCGACCGGAAGGATTTGAAGTGGAAGGCCAAGAGCGAGAAGGTTTGCAAATTGGTCAAATCCTTATATGGTGCTGAAACAAGCTCCTCGAGCTTGGTATATAAAAATGGACAATCACCTTATGCGAGCATGGATTTAAGAGATGTCCGTCGGATGCAAACCTCTATTTCAAGAAACAGGGTTACGAGATAGTGTTGCTTGTACTCTATGTTGATGATCTGCTCATTACGGGGAGTTCGAAACTATGATCTCTCTTGTCAAAAGAAACTTGTGTAAATCTTTTGAGATGACGGATCTCGGACTTCTCCATTACTTGTCTTGGTCCGGAATTCAGCCGGAAGGAGCACTCCATCAAAGTGTCTCGGAAAAAAATATGCCAAGACATTGCTTTGGAAAAATATCGCATGGTCGATTGCAAGCCAATGGCAACTCCGATGGAGAATGGACTTCAGTTATCGCGATATGATGATTCACCTCGGGTAGATGGTACTCTCTATCGACGAGTTGATTGGGAGTCTCATATATCCGACCAATACTAGGCCGGATCTCGTATTTGTTGTCAACTATCTTTCGAGGTTCATGCGAGGAGCCTAAGACCACTCATTGGAAAGCGACAAAACGTGTTCTTCACTATGTCCGTGGTACTATGGAATATGGCCTAGAATACAAGAGGAACAACAAATTCTTCTTGCAAGGATACACGGACTCCGACTATGCCGGATCATTTGATGATCGCAAGTCAACTTACGGATACATTTTTCATCCGGGATCCGGTCCTGTCTCTTGGCACGGCAAGAAGCAACAGGTGGTTGCTATTTCATCAACGAGAGCGAGTATCGCGCCGCACGTGAAGCTGTGTGCGAAGTGATATGGTTGCGTCGCATTCTGACAAGTATGGGCCATCCATCAAAATCTCCAATACACTTGTTTTGCGACAATCAGGGTGTTATGAACCTCGTCAAGAATCCAGTCCATCATGAAAGAACAAAGCACATTGACACACAATGTCATTTCATTCGAGATGAAGTTCCAAAGCACCGAATTCAGCTTCAGCACATTCCCACCGATGCTCAAGTTGCGAGACATTTTCACTAAGGCACTTGCACGTGTCAAATTTGAATTGTTTCGCAGCTCTCTTTGTATTGCAAAATGATGTAATCAGGGGGGATGTTAGTATAGCTATTAGTTATTACATTACCCAAATAATGTAATAAAGGGGGATGTTAGCGTACTTTAATATATTTTGTCTATATTTCATTATTTAGGCATACTGTTACAACTCCTGTAACAGTTCTGTTTACGTCGGTGACTATTCCCGGCATTGTAACCTCTATTTAAACACCCTGCTGAATAATAAACATTAGTTCGTTGTTTTAACATACTTATAGTGCTAACCTCAAGTCTGAACAAATTTCTTGTGTGAACTCCCCTTGCCAACACCAAAGATCCATGAACCATCTTGCAACTATCCTTATTGAATACCACATTCACACTTGCATCATTCATCTTACTCATGGATATCAAATTCCTTGCCAAACCCAAAATATGTAACACACCAAGAAGGGTTTTAATTATTCCATATTTTAACCTTAGCTTAACTCTTCTTCGATCTATTATTTTATATGTTGAATTGTCTCCCAAGAAGACTTTACCTCCATCTATCTTTTCATATTCACTAAACCCCTCCCTATGAGGATTCATATGAAAATAAGCACCTAAGTCAATCAACCATGAGTCATGGCATTCACTTGAGCAAGCTACAACCAAGAATAAGTCTCTTGAATATTCATTTATGGTCTTCTTTTCTATAGAAGTTCCTTCATCAGATGATCAATTATTATTAGCCTTTTTAGATCGACGGTCTCTTTTATAATGCCTACTTTACCATAATTCCAACATTTTCTCTTTTCTACGAAAAAAGATTTACCCCTAGATTTTAATTTATTTTCTCTTGATTTCTTTTTGCTTCTTCTTGAGAATGACCTCTCAAAACCAAGGTATTATTTTGATGATAATCCTCAAAATATTTTCGTCTCATCTCCTCAGACAACAAAGTTCCTTCTATATCCTCTAATTTCAATGTTGATGTAGTATTGGTGATAGCCATAACTAGGTTATCCCATGAATCAGGTAATGAACAAAGTAAAGTAATACATTTTTCATCTTCATCCATTTTTACTTCTTCAAAGGTTAGTTGACTTACCACAGTGTTAAAAGCATTTATATGTTCAGCCATAGAGTCACCATCATTCATCTGAAGTGAATACAACTTCTTTCGGAGAAAGAGTTATTTACCAGTAAATTTTTTTGATACAATATTCCTAACTTCTCCCATAACAGATTTGTCATGGTTTCTATAGATACATTCAATAATACCGAGTCAGATAAACACAATATGATAGAACTCCTTCCTATTGATTTTCATCTAATCCTCATTTGCCATCTGCACTTCGCTGATATCTATCAACCAACAGATCCTCCATATTCAGTTTCCACAACTCACAATTCTATCCATTAAATTTCTTAATCTCTATTCGTGTGCTTCCCATCTTTCTCCTTTTCCTGGATCCTTTCGCATATGGCTCCCACTCAAGAATTAGTTTATCATAAGGTTGAAACCCTTATTCCTTGAACAAAGCTAAAACCTAGCCTTGATACCAAATGAAGATAAATAAAGAGCCTTGATAAACTAAAACAAAAAAGCAATAATAACAAAATCAAAAGAAGAAGATAGAAAATTCACACATTACACAATATTTATCCTGAAAACCCTCAACCGAGCAAAAACTAGCATAGTATTATCTTATTATTGTATTAACTTGACCGTCTTCAATACAATAAAATTCTCCTTCTATCTCTATCTCAAACCCAATGCAAGTGCGATATTTATAACAAAAGCACATGCACGAATTTTACAATATCATGGGCAAAAATGCAAGGGTTCAAATATAGTAATCCTAAAAGCCTATATGGGTCTAAATATAACTTAAAAAACCCTAAAAATTTGGTCGAGGGCTGCTACCCTTGGATCCCTGCTTTTCGGAGGGCTACCATCCCTAAACCCCTATTCGAGGTTCGACCTGACCCCAAACCCCGACGAGTATATCGTACCCAACATCTAGTACCTTTTAGTGTTAACCCCACCATAGTAACATGGAAAATATTCAACATATTTCCAACACTCCTCCTTATTACAGAAAACACATTTAGAGGGGCCATGAAAACCCCTTTTCATAAGGTTATCCCAAGATAAAATTATTATATGACCTACTATCCAAACAAACATTTTAACTTTAGGAATGCTTGGGCTATCCCAAACATCTCTCCAAATTCTAGTGATATTATTATTATGTTGGTGTTGAACATTATATCCACTTCTTGTTGTGTATTCTCCTGAGCTATTCAACTCCCAAATCAATTTCTCCTTGGCACCCCTCAAAATAATTACAGTTGTTAGCTTTCTACTCAATTGCCTCCTAGCACCAATGTCTTGTATACTTGTAACAAAATCTTCTTTCCATTTGTATCTTCCTTCTTGATCCTTGTACAAAATGTTTGAAACCCTATCACTGTATTTGTCTTGAAGCTAAATCTAAATTGAGTGGTTTTTTATCACACCAAGTATCCATCCAAATAGAATTTTTTTCTCTAGTTCCCACCACCCATATTAAACCTTTAATCATAAGATCAATATATTTTTTTAAACCATTCCAAAGAGCATAACCATTTGGAAGAGAGAAAGCAATAAATATTAAACTTGGGTCATTGGGATCAACATACTTAGAAGAATTCTTGCCCATTGTCTTTGGCTCTCTTTGTAAAATCTCCATATAAATTTTCCCCTAAGAGCTAAGTTTGCATCTGTAAGAGCTCTTAAACCAAGACCTCCCCTAGTTTTGTTATCACACAACTTGCTCCATTTCACCAAAGAAATTTTTATTTTATCATGTAAACATAACCATAAAAATGATCGCATAATAAATATTAAACTTTTTTCAACTAATTTTGGCATATAATATAAAGACATATAATATGTTGGAATGGCTTGTAAGAGTGACTTAATTAACTGCACTCTTCCTGCTAATGATAACCATCTACCTTTCCAAGATGGAAGTTTATTTTAAACTTTACTAATAACTAGATTCCATAAATCTAACCTCATTCTCCCCTCAAATAAAGGTATTCCTAGATAAGTTGTTGGTAAATTTGCCTCCTCCATTTGAAGTACCCTATAAATTCTTTCTTTGATATGAGCAGGAGTGTTAAGAAAGTAAAATTTGGATTTAGTCCTATAAATGTTTTGCCCTAAAGCTCTTTCATACTCTTTTAATAAGTTATTTAAATCTCTTGCCTCATTTATACTTGCCTTCTAAAAAGGGTTGTATCATCTACAAACTATTGATGGGTGATGTTATCGATGTTATTACTAACCTTAAGTCCACTTATAAACCCATATTTATAAGCCTTATTTAATTTTCTACTCAAAACTTATGCCATAATAATGAACAAATAAAGAGATAGAGGATCTCTTTGTCTAAGGCCTCTCTTCGCTTTAAAATAATCTATCACTAACCCATTAACCAACACTGAATAAGAAATTGTAGAGACACAAGCTTTAATCCATCTAACCCATTTCTTCCCAAAACCAAACTTATCTAAAACTGCAAAAATAAAATTCCAATTAACCCTATCATAGGCTTTACTCATGTCAAGTTTTAAGATCATAGCTTTCTCTTTTCTTGAAGTTGTTGAATGTATAACTTCATGAGCTACTATGATCCCATCCAAATTTTGGCTCCCTTTCACAAAACCTCCTTGCTCCTCTGAAATAATTTTGTCTAACAATAACCTTAATCTATTTGCCATCACTTTGGAAATAATCTTATAAGCCATATTACATAGGCTTAGGGTCTAAAAGAATCAAACAATTCATCATCCTTCTTTTTTGGAATTAGGGTAAGATAAGTTGCATTTATTTTATAAGGAATGTATTGTTTTACCCTAGACTGTTCCACTGCCACCAATAAATAATCCTTCACTATATCCCAATTATATTGGTAAAAAGTTGTATAGAGCCCATATGGACCAGGGGATTTATCCTTATTAAAAGAGAAAAGAGCTAAATGAACTTTTTCTAGAGTAATAGGCTCCATCAGTTTCCTATTGTCTTCATTTGTTATAACTAAAGGAACATCTTGAAGAAGTTTATCATTAAGAACTTTGGTCTCCTCTGAACCTATAATATTATGAAAAAAATACTTAGCCTCTTTTTTAATTTCACTTTGATCTTCAATCCAAACCCCTTCTATTGATTTAATTCTACCAATTCTAGAAGAAGATCTTTGTACTATAGCCATCCTATGAAAAATCTTTGTATTTTTATTTCCTTCTTTTAACCGAGTCTGTCTTGATTTTATTCTCTAAAATTTCTCTTCCTTACTCAAAATATTATGATATTCACTAAGCAACTCCCTTTCCTCTGAGCTTGTTTTATTTTCATCACCTTTTTGGAATTTTGAGAGTTTATCTTTTAGTTCTTCTTTCTTCTCAAAAATATTTCCAAAGGTGTTCTTGTTCCATTCTTTTAATCTAGATGTCATAGTTTTAATTTGGTTTGGAAGAGCATACAACCCACCATTACCTAAAGAATTCCAAGTTTGAGCTATCATATCAACAAATTTAGGATGGTCTTCCCACATCTGCTCATATTTTAAATATGATATTTTTTAATTCACTAACCACCATTTTAACTCTTATTGGCCAATGATCTGAACTAATACTTATTAAAGTATTAATTTTAGCACAAGTTCCTTCATCTGGCCAATGATCTGAGAGAATGAATCTATCTAATTTTTTTGCTATCAGGTTTTGGCCTCCCTTGTTATTGGTCCAAGTATAGTTGTCTTCTTCAAAATCAACTTTCCAAAGATTGTTGTTTTGAATAAAAGCTGAGAAATCTTTCATACTTTGAGTTAGTTTCTTAATTCCACCAAATTTTTCATTCAACTTGGTAATGGCATTAAAATATCCAATGATCATGAAATGGATTTCTTGGTCTTTACTTCTCATAAAGGCCTCAATCCCACTCCAAACTTCTAATCTACTTGACTGAGTTGTAGGACCATACACATTGATAAGGATGAAGCAAATATCAACAAAGTAGCAAGTGACTAAAGAGACTATCCAATGCCTAGTTTTATGAATAGTTACACAAGAGGTTCTAGAAGGATTCCAACAAGTTAGAATTCCCCCTGTTGCTCCTTCAGAATCCATAACATCCCATTCACATCTTGCCCAAACTACTTTCATAGTTTTTGAAACTTCTTCTTTTGTCATTTTAGTTTCATGTATACATAGGATATCAAGTTTATTACTTAAACATAGGTCCCTAATACACCTATTCTTTGGGGAATTAGCACCCCTTATATTCCATGGTATGATAATCATATCTCATTAGGGGATTTTGGCCCCTCTTGCGTATTACCAATATCATTTTGTTGTTTGTTAAAGAGAAGTTCAACCAACTTAGTTTGTGTTCCTTTCTCTATGTTAGCTCTTGCTTCCCTAGATCTTGATTGACAATTTGAGGGTTTTCCTCTTTTTGCCTTGCCTATATCAGGAGTAGGTCTTATTATTCTATTCCTCAATATTCTTTCACCATTTTGTTTTTCAATATATTTACCTTCTTCAGACTCTATTATAAAAGCTTTTGACTTATCCTACTCATTTTTTGGTATTTTCTTATTAATGGCAGAGGTATTACCTTCTAAAACTGCATTCTCTTTACCAATTATTCCCTCCTGAATGGTGCATGGTACTTCAAGAGAGTCCTCAAAATCTTATGAAACACATTCCTTGGGTTCATCAAGAATATTCTTCCTTAAATTAGGATCATATTGAATAGATGGTTCCTTGCTAATATGTTGAAATTGTTATCTTGTGTCCTATAAGTTTTGATCTACTTTTTCTTCATAGGCTAAAGCCTCAAAAGAATTGGAATTTCTTCCAATATCCTTTCTAATTGGTCTTTATTGTTCTTTTTCTTTTATTTTCCTATATCTATTTTTTGGAAGTTGAAAACTATCTTTATCCATAACCATTTGTAAATTTCTCTTACGATTTCTACAAATGATTCCGTTGGGCTCTTCTTAGGGCATGATCTCTCAATATGCCCCACCTCATGACATATTATACATCTAAAAGATATGTTTTTATAATCTATAGTTTGGATTTGCATCTTATCCTCATACTTGAGAATGATTGATTATGGTAAAGCTTTACTTTTATCAATCGTGACCAATATTCAATCATAAATAGCCAAAAATCCATCTTTTGTTGTATCTAGAATCTCAAGGAATTCTCCTAGAGTGTTGCAGATTGCCTTGAAGGTATCTATTTCCTAAAATCCAATGGGCAATCCAAGCATCCTAACCTAGACTGGTGCTAGGGATAAATTTACATTTTTAGGTGAAAAGCCTTCATACCAGTGGGTAAGGAAGAGCTCTGCTCTTCTCATAAACCAAGGACCCCCTTTTAGGATTCTTTCTCTTTCTTCCCTAGAACAAAAAATGGCTAAGAAGAAACATTTGGGAAGAAATGATAGAATCACTCTTGGAGACTTCCAACTCCTATCAATCCATTTTCTCAAGGTCGAAGCCCTTGGCCAATACCCATTAAATTTACCAAAAACTACCCTATCTTGGAGCAATAAGGATCTCTCTGAGGTGCGCTCACTAACCTCTACCACTAGGGATGATTCTAAGCATTTAACTATAAATCGATCAATGGAAAGAAAACTAAAACTTAAAATATAATGAAATTTATCAAAAAGTTCTATAACAAATATAATATTTGATAAAAACTTTATAAAAATTTTCATGCACAATTTCTAAGATAAAGAAAGAGAAAAAAGAACTTAGCTGAAAAATTATTTGTCTAGATAGAATATCTTGCCTAGTTGAAGTCCTAGCCCTTCATTACTCTTCCCTTGTTCGAAACCTAGTTGGCAAATAATTGCAATTTCGTTTTTTGCGACTTGAAAAATCGTCACTACCCTTGTTTCGGATGGTTGACTTCATAGGATTGTATCTCCTTTAATATTGCTCAGATGTTTGCATATGACCACTCATTTTAAAGCTATTCAAATTCTACACAAGTTGGTCCAAGAATCAACTGAATCGGATAACTCTTCATGAACATATAGCTCCTAAAAGATGAGACATTTTTAGGAAAAAACCCTAATCCTTAGCACTCTGCAATTTTGTTTTTCACGATTTGAAAAATCGTCACTGCCCTTGTTCCAAATAACTTAAAGCCCTCTTGTTATCTCATAAGTTAAATTTTATTATGTAATTTGGGTGTTTTTAATATTCACTCCTTATTAATTATCGAAGTGTTATATAATATTATCTACAAATATAATAATTATTTATATATCCTATGAATGTCCACCAAATCAATTTAAATGAATGGTTTGCTTGTATTTATTTTAAAAAATATTGTAAATTTCAATAGTTAAATAAATAATGAGTGAAAAAGTTTACTTTAAAAAAATTAATCTTATAATTTCAATAATTTTTTTTTTTGGTAAGCAGATTAATTTATATACAAAACGAGTTTTTTAAGAGGATCCCAAAACCTTATAACACGAGAGGCCATAGCCTTTACCATTAGAAAGAGCCCCTTGGGCTAATACATTAGGTGCCATATGAAAACTTTCCAAAAAAAACCCATAGTGATGCCCATGAGGGCTACATCAAACCCTCCCAACGGAGGTCAAAACAACTGAAAAAAACATAAAAAAACACATAAGCATCCATTATATAGATCGTTGCCACCAGACAAAAAAAAGGATCACGTCCCAGGAACCTCCCTTACGCATCCTGATCCTCCTGGGACTCACACCCCTTAAAGCGCTTGAGGATCCTCACCATTGCATTGGTAGAGGAGAGGATGTTGGTCGTCATGTCTAACAGGAACTGGGGGGACAACCCCTCTGCCTCACTCTCAATGTCAGAGTTGATTTGTTGCGATGGAGTCCCTTTCTCCTTCTTCACCTTATTTAGCCGTAGAGACAATCGAGATGGGGTCGGGGCGTCACTCTACCCTCTCTTGGCTGGCTTGCTACGGGAAATTCTTTAGAGGGAGGCACGATTAGCCACCTCATGGGGGCTGCTTCGGACAGGGCTGAAAGTCCCATCCTCTTGAACAAACATAGGACTACTCGGGGCTTGGGTAGCAATAGGATGGACCGCCTGGGGCAGAGGACGATTCACGGTGACATGGTGGAAGATGACTCTCATTAACCCCTGGTGGATGGGAGGGTATGACGACTTCTTGCTCTTTTTGATAGTGAGGCCAAGGGAGTATACAAGATAGTCAGGAATACAAACCTGCTTAGAATCCCTCAAATGGTTCACAAAACTAATGTGGAATCTACGTAGAGGCTTGTCGGGATCATTGCAAGTAACATAGTGCAGGATAGGGATGATGGCAAGGTTCCAAGGTTCAGGGAGGGTAGAGCGAAGGAGGGCCGACTTATCCCACCCAAGGTTTTGTCCTTTGTCAGGGAATTGCTCCAACTCCTCTTCCCAATTATGACGATTGCGCCGAATGTTACGACCTACCATCGGTAACCCAATGACCTCACTCAGAAGCTCAATGGAGATTTTAAAAATTAGCCCCCTCACCACAACCTCACCCCGGTTCCAAGAGTCCACAAAAGCACGGGTGATATCGTCTTCGGGCCCTTGGAATTTTTGGAGGAAAGGGAGCATACCCTTGGCCTTCATAAACATCATGGCTTCGTCACACAGGGAAAGCTCAGCAGGCTCGATGTAAGGAGAAGCCATGGATTCAGGAAAACACACACCAGGAGCTAGGATAGGGAAGCTCGACGACTCTACACCACACTCCAAGGGACACCTTACACCAAAAAATACAAGGCTCACCCAAAACACCACTAAATTAAATAGATTTTCTTTTGAGATGAGCCTCACATGCATGCAGGGAGGGCCATCATTACCAAAGATAGCGTTAGATCCAGGGTGGTGGCAAGGATTGATGTTGAGGTGGACACACAATCTTTGAAGGTGCCACGTATTATCGGAGGTAGTGGCGCCTTTGGCAGTTGTGTCTGGAGAGGTGCGTCGGAGCGTCCTCTCAAGGTGGCCTGGGAGAGGGCCAATGGTGATCTTCGCTTGGGCACGCCAGACCCGTCCAAATCTCTAAAAGGGAGATGAAAAATCACCCACCTGTCTTTGAGCTCTGCCAAGCACAAGGGACAGGACCGGGGATCTGTTGGACCACCTTCCAAGGGCCTTTGGAAAAATATCATTCTCGTTATGTCTGCCACGAACCATCATGACGGATGTGTCAATTGACCCGATGGCGTAGGTGTCGTGGCTCTCCTCGAGCTCGTCCACCTAGGCTCGGTCCTTTCATCATGCTTATGTGGAGACATTAATAATGTCCTAGCTAGCGATCTTCTCAATGTCCGTTGGGAAACACTAACGCCACACCATAAAACATGTGGACTTTAAACCTTTGTTTGCTAAGTGGTCAGCTAGACCATTGCCCTCCTTGTAGGTATGCTTGATTTGGACCTGGCTCCTCCGAAGTAGGATGCTCCTGGCCTCAATGATGATATTGTAAATCTTCCACGTCGGATCCCTGGAAGTTTTCATGTAGTTGGTGATGTTCAAAGAGTCCCCTTCAACAACCAAGGGATGGGGATCCTCCATCATGAGCTTGAGTCCTCTCAAAAGTCCTCTAGCCTCTGCGACATGATTGGTTTGACACCCCAAGTTTTCACAAAAAGTCATAACAAGCTTTCCATTGTGATCTCGAACTGACCCCCCCGCAACGGTTGCCCCTGGGTTGCCACAAGACGTCCCATCAATATTTAGCTTCAACCACCCATGAGGAGGCCTGATGCACCTGACGTTCTTCTTGGAGACCCGCAGATCCTCCCGCTCCTTACTCTTCTCGGATAGCTTCAAGGATTTGAACAATCCTGCTTCGAACACATGTTTGGGCCAAGGGTTGGGGATAAGCTTGGCATTCTCAATGGCAAAGGCGATGGCCCTATGAGCGACTGAGGGAGGATCCCTGGGGGGGTGACCGAAGACCCGACCATTGCATTCCAACCATACCTACCACAGAAAGTGGTGGAAGCAAGCATTCCATAGGAAACAGAGCTTAGGGTTTTTAAAAGGATTGACCCATTGGAAGAAAGCCTCCTTAATGGTCTTGGGGGAAACCCATTGGATCTGAAAGGTGGAGAGGATGGTGCAAAGGACCGACCCAGTGTAGCCGCAGTGCAGGAAGAGATGGTCAGAGGACTCACAGGCAGACTCGCACAAGTAGCATCTATTGGCCAAAGCAAACCCCCTCTTGTGAAGATTGTTAATAGTGAGGGCTTTGTTCTAAAAAGCAATCCAAGAAAAGAAATTTACCTTTGGGATCACTCCTTTCCTCTAGACCACATTGTAAGGAAAGTCTGAATTTAGCCCTTTGCACTGAAAACCATAGGCAGTTTTGACAGAGAAACACCCGTCATTGGTCCCTCTCCATATCAATTTGTCCGGTCCTCTGCTAATGGGGATGATGATGTCCTTGAGGATGGAGGATAGGAAGCCGAACTTCGTCTCTAGCCCTTCTGCGTTGATGACTTTCCACTGCAGGGAGTCATTTCTCCATTCAATGAAATCGGCACCTTCTGCCCAACATTGTTATCCAAGAAAATTTTAAGTTGAAATAACTCGGTCTGTTCTGACAGAGGATCCTCTAGGGCCCACCTGTCCTTCCAAAAGTCTATACTTTGACCATCCCAAAGGATCCACCTGATGCCATTTTGGATTAACTTTATGGATTAGCCAATGATTTTCCAAAAAGTCGACCCCCCGATGGTAATTCCACCCTCAATAAGGGGAGTGTTGTTGAGGTATTTCCTCCTGACAATCCTAACCCATTCAACCGGTTCTTCGACTAGGATCCTCCAAGTGTGTTTGGAAATGAGTGCTAGGTTCATCATGGCCATTCTTCTAAGCCCTAATCCACCTTGATTTTTGCTTCTGCACACTTTGTCCTAGGCTACCAGAGGAATCCTGGACTTATCTTCATTGCCTGACCAAAGGAAATTTCGTTGAGCCTGCTCGATATTGAGAAGAACTGAGGCAAGCAATACGAAAATAGACATGAAGAAGGTCATAATCCCTTGGAGGTATGCCATGGTAAGGGTTGCCTTGGCATCTTGGGATAGGAGCTTGCCTTTCCACGACATCAAATTTTTGTGGATCCTCTCAATCACCATATTCCACATCCCTTCCTTTGCACGCCCACATAAAAGATGGAGGCCAAGATAGGTGGTGGGAAGGTAGTCAATAGAGCAGCCTAGGATCCTTGCAATATTAACTTGACGCCTGGTTGGGGTGTTGATGAAAAATATATTGCTCTTGATGTAATTGAATTTTTGGCCAACAACCTTCTCATAGAGTCCAAGGATTCGTTTGATGGATTTAGCTTGAGCTAGTGACGCAATGGTGGACAAAAGCGTGTCATCCACAAACTGTTGATGGGTGATTGCATCAATCTCTGAGGTAGGGAGGATTCCTGTCACCTTCTTTCGATGTTGGCCGTCCTTGAGAGCTCTTCCCAACACTTCTACAAGGATAATGAAAAGGATGGGGGACAGAGGATCCCCTTGGCATAAACCTCTTGAGCTCTGAAAGAACCTAGGGGGAGAGCCATTGACTAGGATCGAGAACCAAGGAGAGGAAATGCAGCCCTGGATGATATTGACCCACAGGGGGTGGAAGCCAAACTTGAGAAGGATCTTCTAAAGGAAATATCCGTCAACCCTATCGAAGGCTTTGTTCATATCCAACTTAAGAAACAGGGTGACCTTCTTAGACATTGAGGCCAAATGCAGGGTTTCATGGATCGAGATGACCCCATCCAGGATGTTCCTCCTTTTTATCGAGCTGCCTTGGGATTGATCAATGATGAGGAGAAGTATCGCCTTCAACCTGTTGGCCATAACCTTGGTCAAAACTTTTTAGATGACATTGCATAGGTTGATGGGCCTATAATCAGAGATGGATTTGCAAGCATAAACTTTTAGGATGAGGGCCAAGAAAGTGGAATTGAAACTGCGAGGGACGACTTTGGTTTCCTAATTTTCTCTAATAGCCTTACATCATTCCCCACCACATCCCACATAGTTTGGAAGAACCTTGGAGAGAACCCATCCGGTCTAGGGGCTTTATCGGGTTGCATTGAAAACAAGGCCTCTTTAACTTCATCGCGAGTGAAGAGATCCACCAGTCGGGAGTTCAAGTCCTAAGGAACGATGCAGGGGATATTAGCAAGAAGAGTATCTTGAGCTTGACTGTCACCCTCCGAGGCACTTCCCAAGAGATTCTGGAAGAAAGACAATGCTTCGGTCTTGATCTCCACAATGTCAGTGGAAGACGATCTGTTGTTGCACACGATCTCCCTGATCTTGTTGGATGCCCCATGCCGCATGGTGGAGTCATGAAAGAACCTTGTATTAGCATCACCTTCCTTGACCCATAGGTCTCTTGACTTCTGCCTCCACAAGGTTTCCTCTCTAGTCAAGATATTATGGAGGTTCCTTTCCTCCTCCCTAGTGGAGCTGCTGTGATCCCCTGCTTGGATTCTCCTTTCTATCTCCTGAAGTTTCGCAGTAATAGCTTTCTTATTGGCAAAAAGGTTGCCAAATACCTCCATATTCTAGATTTTTAGGTTTTCTTTGACCATCTTCAACTTTTGAGCCAACTAAGAAGTGGCAGACCCTCAGACATTTTGATGCCACCAAGAGGACACTTGATTTTTGAAATCTTTGTGTTGGGTCCACATGGCTTCGAAACAGAAAGGAGTTTTGAAGGAGGGAGGCCTACTAGATTCAAGGAGGATGGGATTGTGGTCTGATCTGATTCGAGGTAAGGCCAGCATAGTGGCATCACCAAACCATGGGATAGCTTATTGAGAAATTAGGAACTTGTCCAACTTGACCTGGATGAGTCCGCTATCAATCCTCCTGTTTCTCCAAGTAAAAGAGGATCCTTTGAGCTGAACATCCATGAGTTCATTGGTATTGACAAACCCTCTGAAATCCTCCATGCTTCTGCTGTAAGAGTCGTTGCCTCCTCTCTTTTCAGATGGATGCAAAGGACTGTTGAAGTCCCCTACTAAGATCCAAGGAAAAGTGTTAAAGGTGGTCCTCATTTGAGTTATTGTTTCCCACATTGCGACCCGCTCAATGGGTGAGTTTGGGGCGTAAATATTTGACAAAATCCAAGACTACTTACTGGTCTTGGAATGAAACAAAATGTTTAGGATCCTATTCGAGGACGACAGAAGCCTTCCTTCAACCAGGGTAGGGTCCCAAAGACACATAAGCCCCCCCGACGTGCCTTGAGCAGGACTGATAAGGCAATCTCCATTGGCCCAAATGGCCTTGGCAGCCTTTCGAGAATAGAATTCGTCGATTTTGGTTTCTTGCATAATGAAGATGGAAGGATTGATCCTTTTCCTTAGGTCAGCCACCAACCTTTGCTTGGCTACCTCGTTTAGGCCCCTCACGTTCCATGAGAGGACCTTCATCTCAAGGGTTTAGGGTTTTTCCTGCCTCCCTTCACCAGCTGGAAGGGGGGTTTGGTTCCTTGCTTGTCGTTGTTGGACTCGTCGGAGAAAAGCATTGACTGGGTCCCATTTACGATATCCTCCGCTATTTCCTTGTTTCTTTTCTCATTGTTAGAGGGTCTCCCTCTTTTCCTTTCACTGCCATAGTCTATTGTCTGTTTCCTACTCTTGGTGTTCCTAGGGTTGATCCTTCCCGAGAGAGATGGGCCTTCTTTTTCAGATGAAGGAGAAAGGGGTGCCTCTCCCTTATTCGAGCAATTTGGGGATTTTCTATTGCTCACCAAGTATCTATATACAAATTTGGAAAAACAATTTTGGGAGGGGGCTGTACCTAGGCCGTTGGATCCTCTATGTTAGGATTTGTGAGAACCGAAGATTTTGGGAGCGCCTCCTTCTCCTTTTGGCCTGACAGAGATCCTTCTCCTTGCTCACTGGTTTGCTTGCCTTGTTCTACAGTGGCACTCTGGCCAGCCTCCTAAGGTGCTCAATGAGCAAGATTACGCATGATATGTTTTGGGCCTACCGACGATTCCTTGTTGAGAGGGGGGATACCCTGGTTCCTCTGCATGCCCTTGGTTGGACCTGTCGCATTTTGGTTATGGGTCCTCAAACCAGGGCATTGATTCGGTAGATGACCTTGGGTGCAATAGTGAGTACAAAAGGCAGGCTTGTTTTCATACTCGATGGGCTGCCTCCTGACCATATGGGATCCTCTATAAAATTTGATGGAGGGTGGCTCTGTTTCCAAGTTAGTGAAGACACAAAAGCGGGCATGGACCATCCTGGGTCGTACTTTGGTGGAAGGATCGATGACAAAGAGCTCACCTATGGAGCGAGATATCCCTCAAATGACATCCTCATGCCATAACTGGAAAGGGAGGTTTGGCAACCGAACCCACAGAGGAGCTACGTTTATGTTGAGTTTTAGGGTTAAAATCATCCCCCCACTTTCGGAGCTTGCGTTCGAGGAACCAGGGTCCCCCAGCTAAGATGTTGCAGCAGTTCTCTTGAGTATTGAGTCTGATGGCAAAGAAACCTCGAGAGAGAGCAACGATTTCCATGTTTTCGTTGGTTTTCCACTTGGAAAATGCCCATTTTCGGATGGTCTCCATGTCCGGTCTCCCTCCTACAAACTTGCCAATCAGAGTGAAACGCTTAAGCTCCATGTAACTATCCATTAGGTCTTCAGGGATAACCAGGTCTGTTCCACAAGGAAGCAGTTCCTAAGAGGGTTGCTTTGTTAAGAATCCTGGCCTCAAGACCTGAATGTAGGACCCTTTTTGGTTTAGGTTTAGCCCACCCTTTTGTCTCTCCTTGTTAGGAGGGTCTTTTCCACGCTTGTCTGACTCATCCGCCTAGGTCCCTAATGTATCAGCCACTGCCCCGTCAACCATGCCATGACTGGTCCCTCCTAAACTCTCGCCTGACCATCCTGCCTCCTTTTTGCCGTATCCTCCCGGTCGCTTTCCATCCGCCACTCAATCGCTACCTTTACCGCTCTCCATCTCCCCTCAAAACCTTCAGTTCTTCCCATATAATTTCAATAATTTAAATCCTTCAATCCAATACCTATATAACTTGGGTCCTTGTCTATAAACATAACATCACTACTCAAAAAATAAAAAATATATATTTACAAATTTACAAACCCTCACACGTTGTAAACTTATCATTGATGCCTATATAGTTTTAGTCACATAAACTCATTGAAAACCCCATGCACTTTCTAATCTCATTAACCATTTCAATCTCATGTACTATATCAAAAACATTTGACTTACCACCACTTAGGTGAAGCCACGAGGATTTTAGAAGCGATTTGCAATGGCATATGCTTTTTGCAAGTAGCCAATTACGTAATACAATATATATTCTTGTCCTGCAGTTGTGTTGCACGTGGAGCTTATGTCTACATTAAATTATGCCCTCCACAATTTGCTTTTCAATCCACCTCTCGAAGACCAAGAAAACGAGACAAATAAATATCATTAATCTCACTCACTTTTGGTTGGCCTTTTGGGCCCAACCAATATTAGGGAGGTCAAAGGATGCAAAGGTCCCATGGGTTGGACTGTGTGACTCATCTCTAATCCCTCTGCAATGACCCCACAAAACATTCAAACACTAATACATTAAAGACCATAAGTAGCCAGTCCTCACAATCACTAGAAGGTTTAAATACAAAATATTATATTTTAATAAATAAATAAAATTATAAAAGATAGATAAATATTTGTTTAAGAACTTTTAAAAACTATACATTATTTTAAATTTATAGTATAATATTTTTAAGTTTTCAATCAGAAAAAATTTAGGTTTAAATTATACGAGAAGTTAACAAATATAATCATCAAAGGGTTGAAAGATTATGGGGACAGGGAAGACACAAATCGTTTAACCAGGAACTTCTTGTCAAATCGATTACAATGGAAGGGTCAGATAAAAAAAGTAAGCGGAATTGGCGAGTCGAGAGAAGGAGGCTGAGAGATAGACATATTCGGGTCACATTGATGAGCTACGAGGATAAAATAAGGTTACTTAAAAACAGAGGCATGTTGAGAGGGTCACAATTTTATTTAGATGATGACCTAACATTTTTACAAGGAGAAGAAAGAAATAAGGAATGGGAAAAGGTGAGGGCAGCAAGGAATGAAGGGAAACGAGCATATTTAAGAAATGGAAAGGCATACATCACATCTAAACAAATCCAAAATAAATAGGGAGTATGGCCCGCCCGGGAACATCTTACAATGGTAAGTTGGAACTGTAGAGGTTTCCCTTGGAGAAGAGGACCCGGGTTAGGGCCCATTGCTAGAGACAAAGATATAATCATATTGACAGAAACACATGAACACGATGGATGTAGGACTCCAAAATTTGTGGGATACAAAAAAATAGCAGTATGGAATAAAGCAGCAGAAAATGGCAAAGGTCATGGGGGTATTATGGTTTTAATAAAAGAGGAATGGGATAGGGTCATTAAAATTGAAAAACAAGATGAAAACAAACAGTACATTTGGATAAAGATCCTAGAAAATAAGTGAGTTATTAGCATAGCAGCATGTTATTTTGCTCCCAAGAATTCTAAATTCTATAAGAAACATGACCTTAACAGAGAAGACCCATACTCCTCCCTAAAAAGAGACATTTAAATATACAGTAAGTTGGGGGATATTATATTAATTGGAGATTCAATGCAAGGACAACAAATAAGCAAGCTAACATTCTAGAAGGTAACAAATATATTGAGATTAATCCTCTTTGGATGCCAGAAGAGGAAAATCAACAGTGGACCAGGACTTCAGAAGATGAGCATGGGGCTATCACGCAATATGGAGAAGAGTTGTTAGGTCTTTGCAGCATATGCAATTTGATTATTTGTAATGGGATGAACAAATGGAAAAATTTAGGAAAGTATACATGCAAAACATATAAGGGACAAAGTGTAATAGACTATGTAACATGCTCACAGAATTACATACCAAAAATAGAGGAGCTAGAAGTGGAAGATTCTCTAGTGGAACTTAAGTTAGATCACAACCCAATTGTTATGAAACTTCGAATGCATGGAGACAAACCAAGGGAAAAACACTTGCAAGGCAATCAAAATAAATATCCTCACAAGGGAAACATTCTCTTAACAGATGAAATTCGGCAAAATTTTAGAGCGAGTATTGAATAATAAGTTACAAGAAAGGGAAGAACTACATCACAGTAGTAGAGATTACAGTAAGAGTGAATGGTTAATGCAAGTTATTCAAGAAGCTCTAAACAAATGCAAGAGAGCTAAACCTAAAAAGAAAGAAAGGAATAGCTTCCCAACCAACCCATGGTTCGATGAAGATTGCAAAAAAATGCGAAGATTACTAAAGGAACCAACGGGTAAAACAAGAGCAAACAAAAAAGCATATGAGAAACTGGTAAGGGCAAAAAAAGAAGAATACACTAAAACAAGGAGGGAAGAATTGATTTATTTAGGGAAGCATGAACCAAAGAAATTTTGGAAGGAACTAAGCGTGAAAAGGATGCAAACTGAAAATAACATAACAATTAATCAGTGGTTGGAGTATTCAAAACAACTGTATCAGCGTAGTAACCAGCAGCAGACACCCCCTACTATCATTGTCAAGAAAAAGCTTTTCACAATTGAAGACATTATTCAAGGGATAAAAAAGTTAGCAACTGGAAAAGCCCGTGACATAGACAATCTTCAAGCAGAGCATATAAAATGGGGGGTAGATATCTTGGCATCGCAAATCAAAGAAATTTTCAATGAGGTCATACAAAATGGCTTCCCCTACTGAGTGGACAACTAGCTTGACCATTCCTTTGTTTAAAAGTGGAGATGTAAATAATCCCTCAAACTATCGAACTATCATGATCAACCCTCTCTTTGCAAAGTTGTTTGGGAGTATGATAGAGCGTAGGATCAGCATATGGGCGAGAAGAAAAGGGAAAGAGAGCAAAGGGGCAAGCGGGTTTTAGGCCCAAACACTCAACTATTGATCATCGTATCACGCTCGGACACATAGTGGAAAAAATATGGGACAAAAAGAGGAGGCTTTTTGCTTGTTTTGTAGACTTCAAAAAGGCATTTGACACGGTGCCTAGGAAAAAATTATGGAGCGAGAATGGAAGAGCTAGAGGTTCCAATTCACTACGAGGCAGCGAGTTCACGAGACTATATGAGCATGTAAAAGCTAGAATCGAGAACACAGGAAGGGTTATCAGAATGTTTTGGTAGTGACATAGGTGTCAAACAAGGTTGCCCTCTATCTCCGACCTTATTTGGGCTGTACATTGACAAGTTAGAAGAATGGATAAACAAATTTGGGGGAGAGGGTGTGCATTTAGCCAAATATGTGGTAAAACTCCTCATGTATGCGGATGATGTAATTCTTGTGGCCAAAACAGCCAAAGATCTAGAAGATCACCTTCAAGCTCTAGAACTCTTTTGTAAAGAAGTTGGGATGGAGGTGAACACGAGCAAAACAAAAATTATGATTTTTTCAGCAAAAATAAGAAGCAATAGCTCAAATTTCATTTTGCGGGAGAACCGCTTGATGTAGTAGTAGAATACAAATACCTGGGCATAGACTTTCATGACAAACTTAATTGGAATACATGTAGGATGAAAAGAACTCAAAGTGGGTGGAGAGCACTATATGCACTTCAAAACAGGTGTAGGAATGCCGAGTTGTGGGACTGGAAGACCACCAAGGTCTTATTTGGCCTACTTGTTACATCGGTTTTGTTGTATGGTTGCGAGGTGTGGGCTAGTGGCACAACAAATGCAAAATGGAGGCAAATAGAAAGGATTCAAAAATATCTAATCACAAACTTTCTCAAAATTAAGGCCACAACCCCTTATGAAATTATTCTAGTTGAAACTGGAATGTTCCCTTTAGAAGCAATTGCTATGACCAAGTTGTTATGTTACTTGAAAAAAATAGAAAACATGACAAATGATAGATGGCCTAGAGTAGTTAGGGACGAAGAGTTGCATAGGCGAAAGAATACGTGGATGAAACAAAATCAGAAATGGATGAAACGTTGGGAAATCAACATAAATGAATGCCCAAATGTCAACAAAGACATTAAAAATTATGTGAATGAAAAGTTCAGAAGTGGAATGTGGAAAAATGCAAGCAGGAAAAGACAATATTATATTGCAAATTTTAACCCAACGTATGACCACAAGGAAAAAAGCGTATATAGGCGCTGAAATCAAGTGGAAGGAAAAAATACTCATTGCTCGCTCAGATAAGGACTAGCTCTCATAGGCTTAGATGTGAAACAGGGAGATGGACAACGTCCAAAGAACAATGGGAAGAAAGGATATGTACTCTATGCAGCACGGGGGCGGTAGAGACGGAGGAACACTTCATCTATAAATGCCCGAGTTTTTCGGATATCCGTGACAAATACAAAGAAACACTTGGGAACGAGTTTATTACAGATTTATTTGAAGACAGGAAAATAAAAAAAGTTGGAGAATTGCTAACACAAATCAGCAGGAGAAGGAACAACCTTCTCAAAGATATTAAAGATCATATGATATGATTTGAGTAATTGTACTTCCATATTTGAGGTCCCATAAACCATATTTGGGTCTCGCGGACGTAATTAAAATCTTTCATTCATTCATTCATTTTAAAAAGATATACTCTACTTAAAAATATGTTTGTGATAGTAACTTTTACTTAACACAAATTTTAACTAAGTAATTAAAATTTTATATTTTGAAAAAAATAAATATAATTATAAAAATTACTTCGTAAATATTTAAAAAATTAATATCAATTCAAATTAGAGGAGTGTGCCATTCAGACATGTATATGTTAATAAATATATTCCACCCTTCCGACTACTTTCCACATGGCACCGAGGCAACCGCCAGATATTTCTTCTCTCTTTTTTTTGGTTTAAGGGGTTGGAATCAAAGAAACTAAACAGGTTGACCATCTTGCAAACAATTTTGATTGGGAAACTCTTATTGATGACCGTATTATAAATTTTGAAGGCAGGGAAAACAGGGTGCGTCTGGTCTTCTAGGGTTGGGAGATTGGTTGATGTGAGGGAGGAACAGGATATCAGACACAGAAGAAGATGGCGATGGCAATGGGAAGGAGGGTGAGCAGGAAGAACTTGGCAATAGGAATGAGGTTGATATCCACCTCAGGGTGGTGGAAAGCTGTGGAGCCTGCTCCCAAGGACCCCATTCTAGGGGTTACAGAGGCCTACTTGGCTGATACACATCCCGGCAAGGTCAATGTGGGTGTGGTAAGTACTCGGTTTTTATTTTTATTTTTAAATATCTTCTTTCTTCCTTTTGCTATTGTTGAGGGTGTGGAGAAGGAGATGAGCTTTGTTGTTTTTTTTTTTTAAATATGTTTGTTATTTATTTATTTTTATTTTTTTGGTATCCATGGTGATTGATCTGATGCATTCTGTATGGGATCATAATATGTGGGAATTTGCATTTAGGAATTGGGTGCAACATCCCAACAAGGTTAAGGTTGGTGTGCTAAGTGTTTAGGTCTTTCTTCTTCTATGGTGAGGTTAAGTTTTATTTATTTTGTAATATTTTTGAATTATTTTTGTGGAGGGGTTCTGTCTTAATTAATAGTGATTGGTCCGATGCATTTTGTATGGGATATGATATCATTGTATGTGAGTACTTGTGTTGTGGGTGCCATTTTTGGGCCTATTGTTGAGGAAGGGGAGAAGGGTCAAGAACTTGTGGTGATCTGTGTCAAATCTGATGCATTTTTAATGGAAAATGAGATTATGGTATCTGGGAATTTGCGTTTTGGGATGGAGTGCATTTGACTATTTAGGTAGCGAGGAGTTGAATAAGGGTATGGGGGGATTTGCATTTAGAAATTGTGTGCATGTACCCATTTGGGTAATCAGCCCTCGAACACTGTAATCTGACTCCTAAACGGCAGGAATTTTTAACTTTACAGAACTGCTATTTCCAAGCTTTTTGGTGGCCATTTTCAGTGGTTAACGATGTTCTGGCGTTTGTTAGTCTTGTTTTAATACTTTTTGATTGATCTGGTGTATTCGATTTAAAAAAGAATTTATGGTTGTTAGTGTTACAAAAACTGGTATATCAGAGCTTTCTAATGATCATTACATTGATGATAGGGGATTTGTGAGTATTTATATTTATACATGTTGATTGATCTAACCCATGGGAAAAAATATATGGTTTTGCCTGTGGGAATTGGGTTTATGTTCCTGTTTGGATAGCTTAACTTGATTCCTAAGAAGTATTAATTACATTACAAAGTGTTCTGCTAAGACTTGATTACACTGCCTTGGTAAGCAGGAATCTGTATTTGGGAATCAAATGCATGTTTCCTGTATTCATTTGGTTACTTTGATCCTGATGTTGTGGATATCATACATATTACAGAATTATTGTATTTGGCCTTTATGATATTTCTAAGGACAAATTGCAATGGACTATGGTTTTGTGGGTTTTGTTTTCTTTGTATTTATGCTTGATAATTTTATGATGCACTTTTGATAGGAAGAACTACCTTGGTATGTAGGAATTTGTATAGAGGAATTGGGCGCATGTACCCATTTGGGTGACTAAGATCTTAATGTTGTAATCTGATCCCTATGAAGTAAGTGTTATAAACCAATGATTTTAAAACTTTGAGGGCCATTTGCAACTGATAAGGTTGTTCCAGCTTTTGTTAATCTTTGTAATAATCTGTCTTGATTGCTCTGATGCATTTGCTATGCAGAATGAAGTTTGGGTATGTGGAATTTTGCATAGAGTTTTTGAGTCCATGTACCCATTTTGGTCAACATGCCTTTAAACTTGTATCTGATCCATCAGTCGTAGGTGTTATGTATGTTACAGAGCTGATCCAGTGGTCTACTTCCAATGGACTGTTATGCTATGGTCTTAAAGCAGCAGGGGAACACTGTGATAGTTGTGATTATTTTTCTATGGAAAATCAAAATCATGTAATGTGGGAATTTGCACTTAAGAATTATGTCCATATGCCTAGTTGGATTACCAGGCGGTTAAATGTGTAATCTGATCCCTGTGATATGGGTGGTCCTTGTCATGGTTAAAAAACTTGCAACTCGGCAAAAACTTGACATTCCAGTTTTGTGTGTTCCTCAACTCAGGGAATCTCGGCAAAAATCGAACAAAAAAATAAAAATAAAAATTGAGGAAAATAATTTAATTTTAAAAATTCATTTAAGACAAAAAGTAGAGAGCCAGGAAGTTGATTTTTGATTAATTTTTCATAAAAAGAGTTCATTTACAATTCATGATCATGAATAATCATAAAAAACCAACGAAATACAACATACTAATCTTAAAGCAGTTTTAAATTGCTCTTTGCTTTTCCTTCCTTCTCTTGAACTAGTTGTTTGGATAGGTGGTTGAACTAGAGGCTCCGTAGGCATAGGACTTTCATTGTATAGTTCCTCCATTTCTTGAGTGTGTTCTGCTTCTGTCTCCAATGCCTCGATTTCCTCCAGAGTGAACACAGTATCTTGTGGACCTTCGACAATCCACTTTGGAAGTGGATCTAGGTCATCCAAATCAATCCTGTCACAAGAATTGTTCGTCTCCACTTGTCTGGTGTGAAGCTGAAGATTGTATTGTACAAAGACGAGGTTATTGAGGCGCCTTTCGGTCAACCTGTTGACAGAGACCAATTGTGCTGACAGCCAGAAAGGTTACAAGGTTGACAGAAAATGCACACAACAATCCTTTTAAGATTTGGTGTTCTAGCACCATAATTTTCCCACCAGAAATCTGCAAAAAGGAATTCTTATAAATTGTAAACTTACATTTGTAATTTCTTAAATTGCAAATTAAATGTTTAAAAGTTTAAACTTTTTACCTGGCTGCAAGTTCGTTCTTGATTCAATACAAAAGGGGGGTGAAAACAGACTCCCCTGAGCCTCCTTTTAGGCTTGCAACTCGACAGAGATCAAGCGATATTTGGCCAGGTCATCTATCATCCTATCAATGCAAGCATAGAAGCCCCTTGGACCTCTTCATCATTATTAAAATTGGGACTATAAAAAATTTGGGATTCAAGAAGTACCCCGCTGCATGAAGAGGTCAATAATTTGTCAAATTGGATTTGCATTGATCTCCTCCATAGTAGTGGTGGATGGTTTCTTTTGTCCTATCCATGGCCTCATACAAATATCCCATTGCCAATTTTTTTCCATCTCAAAGGTAAAGAATCCTGACCATGGGTGACACATAAAATTGAAGAGTAAAAATTAATTGTCATAAATTACCATATCTGTTTAATTAAGAAATACAATCAGAATTTGTAATTTTTAATTAAATTCAGAAAAAATACTGAAACTAAAAATTTAGATTTTAGATAGCCAAATAATTACCTTGAGTATTTCCTACATACCCACCCAAAATGCATTGTGAAAAATTTGCCTCCAAATCATCTACACCTTCTTCCTTGTCAAGGCGTACCATTCTTTATTGACAAACATCCTCTTAAGAGTAGGCAGTGGAGCTAGAGGCTCTACAGGGCAATAAATTTGGAGGTGAATCTGTTGATACCTGGTTGTATATGTATCTCGTAATGTTCTTCACCTCATCAACCATGGTCTGCACTCATGAAAATTTGCTAATGTCCTCAGGGATGTGTTCTTTGCCTCATCAACCATGGTCTGCACTTATGACAATTTGCTAATGTCCTCAAGGATTGTTAAAACAGCGAACGAGGATTATTATTCAGTAGGCATATTAAATAGAGGTTACAATGCCGGGAATAGCATCGACGTAAACAGAACTGTTACAGGAGTTGTAACAGTAAACTTAATAATGTAATACAAACAAAATATGTTAAAGTACGCTAACATCCCCCTTTATTACATTATTTGGGTAATGTAATAACTAATAGCTATACTAACATCCCCTTACATCATTTTGCAATACAAAGAGAGCTGCGAAACAATTCAAATTTGACACGTGCAAGTGCCTTAGTGAAAATGTCTGCAACTTGAGCATCGGTGGGAATGTGCTGAAGCTGAATTCGGTGCTTTGGAACTTCATCTCGAATGAAATGACATTGTGTGTCAATGTGCTTTGTTCTTTCATGATGGACTGGATTCTTGACGAGGTTCAGAACACCCTGATTGTCGCAAAACAAGTGTATTGGAGATTTTGATGGATGGCCCATACTTGTCAGAATGCGACGCAACCGTATCACTTCGCACACAGCCTTCACGTGCGGCGCGATACTCTGCCTCTCGTTGATGAAATAGCAACCACCTGTTGCTTCTTGCCGTGCCAAGAGACAGGACCGGATCCCAGATGAAAAATGTATCCGAAGTTGACTTGTGATCATCAAATGATCCGGCATAGTTGGAGTCCGTGTATCCTTGCAAGAAGAATTTGTTGTTCCTCTTGTATTCTAGGCCATATTCCATAGTACCATGGACATAGTGAAGAACACGTTTTGCTGCTTTCCAATGAGTGGTCTTAGGCTCCTGCATGAACCTTGAAAGATAGTTGACAAGCAAATACGAGATCTGGCCTAGTATTGGTCGGATATATGAGACTCCCAATCAATCGTCGATAGAGAGTACCATCTACCCGAGGTGAATCATCATATCGCGATAACCGAAGTCCATTCTCCATCGGAGTTGCCATTGGCTTGCAATCGGTCATGCGATATTTTTCCAGAGAATGTCTTGGCATATTTTTTCCGAGACACTTTGATGGAGTGCTCCTTTTGGCTAAATTCCAGACCAAGACAATAATGGAGAAGTCCAAGATCTGTCATCTCAAAAGATTTACACAAGTTTCTTTTGACAAGAGAGATCATAGTTTCTGAACTCCCCGTAATGAGCGGATCATCAACATAGAGTACAAGCAACACTATCTCGGAACCCCTGTTTCTTGAAATAGAGGTTTGCATTTGACGGACATCTCTTAAATCCATGCTCGCATAAGGTGATTGTCCATTTTTATATACCAAGCTCGAGGAGCTTGTTTCGGACCATATAAGGATTTGACCAATTTGCAAACCTTCTCGCTCTTGGCCTTCCACTTCAAATCCTTCCGGCTGAGTCATGTAGACTTCTTCTTGGAGATCACCATTTAGAAAGGCACTTTTGACATCCATCTGGTGAACTTTCCACCCATATTGTGCTGCCATAGCACACATAACTCGAATTGTGGTCATCCGAGAAGTAGGTGCAAAAGTTTCCTCGTAGTCAATGCCTTCCTTTTGAGCATAGCCCTTTGCAACAAGACGGGCCTTATGCTTATCAATTGTTCCATCCGCCTTGTACTTGACTTTATATACCCATTTGCAGCCAATGGGCTTCTTTCCATGCGGCAGATCAACAAGCTTCCAAGTTTTATTTTTCATCAAAGACTCATACTCTGTATCCATAGCGGCCTTCCACTAAGGCTCATTGAGAGCATCTTGCACTGATGCAGGTTCAAGATCATCTATGGTAGACATGAACGCCCGTCATCATCAATATCCATATCCTCTACTTCGTACGTGGAGTTACGGAAAGTTCCTCAAAAGATTGACAAAGATCATCAACCTCACCGCTTCTTTGGCTTCTTTTTCCTTTTGAGCCATACTGCGTGTACGAGGTCTATCCAAGTTCAAATTGGGAGGAGTGGATAAATTTGCGTCTTCGATTGTATTTGTACACCATTTTGGATTCTTCTTCGGTGGTGTTGAAGAAGATGTAGAAGGACCTCCTGTCTGTGTTGACGAAGGAATCTTCTCTTCCTTAGATTCCACAAGATCTAGGTGTACTTTAGATGTGCTCTGTGATGTGAAAGCTTCATCAAAGACAACATCTCTGCTGACATGAATTTTCTTGGTCAAAGGATCTATCAACCGATATCCTTTAGAGTGCTCATCATAACCAAGAAAAATACATCTCTAGTGTTTTCTCATCTAGCTTCTTCCTTTTCTCTTTCGGTATGTGCATGAAAGCGTGACATCCGAAAATACGTAGATGAGATATGGAGGGTTTTCGACCACTCCATGCTTCCTGTGGAGTCATTCCTTTTAGGGCCTTTGTGGGTGCCCTATTCAACGAGATATACTTGCGGTGGTGACAGCTTCTGCCCAATATTGTTGCCCAAGAGTAGCTCCTGTGAGCATACAACGAACCATTTCCATGATAGAACGGTTCCTTCTCTCAGCAACTCCATTTCTTTGAGGAGTATAGGCAGTTGTTAACTGTCTCTTGATTCCATGCTTATCTAAGAATGCAGAAAATTCATTAGAGGTAAACTCCCCCCCTCGATCTGAGCGGAGGGTTTTAATAGAAGCTCCTGACTCCTTCTCAACGAATTTCTTGAACTCGCTGGAAGAATGCGAAAGCTTCGGATTTCAGTTGGAGAAAGAAAACCCACATCTTTCGTGAGTAGTCATCTACGAATAACCGAAAGTACCTCTTCCCTCCACAACCGTTGGGTGTGAAAGGACCGCACGGATCGGTGTGAATTAACTCCGGAGGTTTTCGTGCTCTTGTTGAGCTCTTCTCAAATGGTACTCTATGTCGCTTTCCCGCCAAGCGGTCAGAGCACACCGGCAATGTGGCGAAAGCGAAGGAAGACCCTTTACCATCTCATACTTACCGAGCTCAAGTAAGTAGCCAAAACTAAGATGCCCATATCTCTTGTGCCATAGGGAAGTTGCCTCCTTGGTAGAGAAAGTCATGGCAACATGTGGAGTAGAGATAGCATCTAGGACAAATAAGCCGTGCTTATATGAAGGCGTTGCAATCCGCTTACCCTTCCCGGTAATAGTACAACACTTCTTGCCATTCTCAACACGAAAGTTGACAACCATATTTCTATCCGAGGATTTGTGTGATCGACAACAAATTGTTAGCCAATCCCGAAACATAGAGGACTTTGTCAATCCGACACTTGCCATCAGGAAGAGTGACTGAAATTGTACCCTCTCCCTGAACCCTGTAGGTTTTATCATCAGCAATGGTGACAGGTTTGCCCTCTTTGGCCACGAATGATTCAAACCACGATCTATCGCTAGTCATATGTTTGCTAGCTCCAGAATCGACATACCAAATAGGATCCCTCTATGTGGAATCTGTGGTAGTCATGAGCACCTTGTGTGCCCATTCAGAATCTGAGTCAGATTCTTCAACAACAACATTCACCTGGGGTTGCTTGTTTTTATTTTGTGGTTTGTTTTGGCCTTTCTCGCTTGTTCTTATGCCAACACCTGTTGGTGTCATGGTTGTCTTTCTCACGAGATCTTGCACCACCTCTTATTCTGTTGAGGTTGTTTTCCTTTTCCTTTCGTATCCTATTGAGAATTTCCTCCTTTCTGAAAGTTGCCTCCTTTTTGCCCATTACCTTTCTTCCTAGAACCCTGCCTGTTGGTGTATAGGGCTGGCCCTCCCTGCGTCCCTCGGTCTGCGCTAGCGCTCCCCGCGTCCCGTGAATTTTTTTTTTCTTTAAAAAAATAATCACGCGATGGCGTGATTAAAAAAATCGCGTCGCAGAAAACGCAGCAACCTTCTCCCAACAGAAAACGCAGCAACCTTCTCCCAGCAACCTTCAGAAAAAAAAAAACTGCGTACTCTCCCCAGCCTCTCTTCTCACGCTTCACTGCCGTAGCAATCTGGCTCTGATGCCATGTTAAAACAACGAACTAGGATTATTATTCAGCAGGCATATTAAATAGAGGTTACAATGCCGGGAATAGCACCGGCGTAAACGAAACTGTTACAGGAGTTGTAACAGTAAACTTAATAATGTAATACAAACAAAATATGTTAAAGTACGCTAACAAGGATGAGGTGAATGGACTAGATGGCACATGGGCTCCAAAAATTAGAGGGGTACTTTTCCTTGAGAAGTCTACCTGGAGATACATAGGCCGTTGTGTTGTTCGTCACTACTTGAACAATGTACTCCACTCCCACTTTGAGCACAACCTCTTCCAACAAATCAAATAACAGCTGCATGGTCGTCACCTCTTTCTAGGCATCATCTAACTTCAAGAAGACCATGGATCCACTTGAAGCCACAATGAAATTGAGGTGTGCAGTTCCATGCATCCATCCATCCCCTAGATAAAATGCTGCAGCCATTTTTCTCCACAACTGCTTTTGCTTGTCTACAAGAGCACATGTGGTTGTGACACACTCCTCCAATAGAGGTCGTCTGAAATCTTTCACAGTAGGGGGCTTCATCCCTTTGCCAACCTCGCTTAGTGCTCTCACCAAAGCTTCCTAATAAGGGTTGTTCATGCATTAAAATGGAAAGTTGCAGTAGAACCAAATATTTGCTGCTGTTGTTTGAGCTTCCTTCATCTTCTCCTTCCCCCATGCGGTAGTTCGAGGGCTAAGGACAAACTCTTTGGAAGTGGTAGCAATATCCTCAAATTCGGCCTCATCCTCATAAAAAGAGGCCCAAGGCCCTACCCTATGTCTATCTCAACCTTTGTTTGTGTGGCCTTTATCTTCTTTGCCTCCTTGATGCACAACCAAGCCTTCACCTCATTTCTTACTGTATCGTTTGCAATTGGGTATTCCTTCACATCATGGCCTGTTTTTCCAACAAGATGAAAGTTGAGGCGATGGATGCCTCCTCTCATGTCCTTGCTACAATACTTGTAAAAGACTTGATTTTGCAAAGTACCTTTTATGTCATGCTTTCACATTGGGTCCCTCCATGTATTCGGAGTTGGTGCTGTTCGATTTGGCTCTTTGCTACGGGCTTTGGTTCCCTTGTCGTCAGCTGAAAAATCCATCTATTTTTCAAGAAAAAAAAAGAGCATCAAGTGTCCTACACACGGTCTTAGAGGTTCTAGGAACAGGAGAGAAGAGGGAAAAAAAACTCTAAAAAACAAAAAATCTACGTCTAAAGTCTTGTGCCAAGGAATGAAATCTTTGAAAAGAGTTGTTAAATCCCTCACATTGTCCTCAAAATTCATTCTACAATCTTCTCAAACCCTCCGAAAAGTTTCATTTACGAGCAGCATAAGAAAAAATTTGAAAAAATGGCAGTTTTCCCCCTTTTAACTTCGTTTTGTGTTTTGGCCATTGTCACCAGAATTCGGCCAAGATTTTGCCAAGAAATAGGCTAGTAATTTGTGATTTTTGCAGCGATTTGAGAAAAACACTTTGTTTTCTTGCCAACCCAAAAAACTCACAAGAACTCTGCAATTTTTCCTTCACTGGTTCATATGATACAACTGCTGTTTTAAGCTTTTATGGATCAATTTCTGACAAAGAAGTTTGGGTGTTTGTTATTCTTTGTCCCGAAGCATTATCAATGGAAAACATCACTTTGGTATGTGGGGAGTAGCATCTTGGAATTAGGTTACTTGCACCCTTTTGGGCAAACAGGCTGTTTTAACACTGTAATATTGTTAGAAAATATAGCAAAATTATGTGCAAGCAGAAAAACACAATAACACAGGAAAAAACAGTAACACAGATTTTACGTGGAAAACCTGCAATGTGCAGGAAAAACCACGGGGCAATGGCAGCTTGATCTTTTATTGATTTCGGCAGAATTACATTCAATCATCATTTACATGCAAGGGGTCATTCCCCTTTTATAGAAAAAACAAAAACTGTTCGTTTCCTCTTCCAAAGGAAGAGTCCAAAAACTGTTTGTTTCCTCTTCCAAAGGAAGAGTCCAAAAAACTGTTCGTTTCCTCTTCCAAAGGAAGAGTCCAAAAAACTGTTTGTTTCCTCTCCCAAAGGAAGACTACAGAATACTGTTTGTTTCCTCTTTATAAGCTGCACCACCATGCACCTCTCTGCTGAAGAACATTGGAGATCTGGATATTGACTTCACCTCCTAACATTCTCCCACTTGAAGTCGATATACAGGAATTCTTTGCCTATGTTTTTCCATCCAAGTGCCAATTGCCCAATGCTGCCCTTATCACATTTTCAGCAAGCCCGGAGAAGTTCTGCACCACTCAAACTTCTCTGTCTTGACCGGCTTAGTAAGCATATCTGCGGGATTCACTTCGGTGTCGATTTTCTGCAACAGGATCCTACCTTCTTCCACCACATTTCTTATAAAGTGGTACTTGACATCAATGTGTTTCGTGCGATCATGGAATGTTGGGTTCTTCACTAGCTGAATAGCACTTTGGCTATCACAATGCAACGTAATTTTCCCCTGCATTACCTTGAAGTCACCCAACGGTCGCTCTAGCCAAATTGCCTCTTTCTCGGCATGAGTCGCTGCAATATATTCTGCTTCAGTGGTTGATAAAGCCACCACAGACTGCAACTTAGAAGCCCAACTCACAGCTCCACCGGCAAGAGTGAAAGTATATCCTGTAGTGGACTTTCTCCCATCTCTATCTCCACCATAATCAGAATCCACAAAACCTTTAACTTGCAAACTATCCGATCCGTAGTAAATAGCAGCATCTGAAGTGCCTCTTAAATATCTAAATATCCACTTCACCGCATTCCAATGCTCCTTACCGGGATTTGCCATGTACCGGCTAACTACTCCCACTACTTGGGCAATATCCGGTCTGGTGCTCACCATGGCATACATGAGGCTTCCTACTGCTGATGAATACGGTACACGAGACATGCTTGTCTTCTCTACTTCTGTTCTAGGACACTGGTTGGAAGACAATTTTAAGTTTGAAAGAAGTGGGGTACTAACTGGTTTTGCATTCTGCATATTGAAGCGTTGCAGAATCTTTTCTATATATGACTTTTGACTTAACCAGATCTTTCTTCCTTTTCTGTCCCTGTGTATCTTCATCCCTAAAATTTGGTTTGCTGCTCCTAAATCCTTCATTTCAAATGTCCTAGCCAATCAAGCCTTAAGATCAATGATTTTCTTCACGTTGGGGCCTGCAACCAGCATATCATCAACATACAACAGCAAAATAATAAAACTGCCATCATCAAACCTCTTATAGTATCCACAATGGTCAGCTTCACTCCTGCTGAAACCTTGGCTCTTCATGAAGGTGTCAAATTTCTGTACCACATCCTTGGCGCCTGTTTCAACCCGTACAAAGATTTCTTCAGTCTGCAAACCAAATGCTCTTTGCCTCTTTCCTCATAGCCCTCAGGCTGATCCATATAAATCTCCTCCTCGAGATCACCATGCAAGAAAGCAGTCTTTACATCAAGCTGCTCCAGTTCTAAATCCTGTGCAGCTACAAGTGCAAGTAGAACTCTAATAGTAGTCATCTTCACATGGAGAGAAAATTTCATTAAAGTCAATACCTGACTTTTGCACATAGCCTTTTGCCACCAAGCGAGCTTTATAGCGTTCCAACAGCCCATCGCTGTTCTTCTTCACTTTGTACACCCACTTGTTTCCAACAGTCTTTCTTCCAAGTGGGAGATCCACAAGTTCCCACGTTTTATTCTTGCGAAGTGCCTCGATTTCCTCCTCCATGGATTTCCTCCACTTTTCGCATTCTCGGACTCTCTAGCTTCCTGAAATGAACTAGGCTCACCATCATCGGTTAACAAAGCAAAAGAGGACTGATAAACATGAGAATACCTTTCCGGACACTTTTGTGGACGTGTAGATCTTCTAACCCAATGATCTGTTGATTGTGGCTCTTGGTCTTGTGGCTGTTGTGGCTGCTCTACTTGCTGTTCAGCATGCTGGTCAAAAATTTCAGCATGCTGATTTTCATTTTCATCTTCGTTCATGTCTACTTCAATGGTACAACATTAGGTGTTTGCTGTACCTCCTTCCTTTGCATGGATTTTTCATCAAAAATAACATCTCGGCTAATAATTACCTTGTGGGCAGTAGGATCCCACGGTCTATACCCCTTTATTGCATCTCCATAGCCGAGAAAAACACATTTGCTTGACTTCGGGTCAAGTTTGGACCTTTTTCTTTAGGCACATGGGCAAATGCATCACAGCCAAAGGTACGCAAATGAGAGTAATCAAATGGCTTACCACACCAAACCTCCTCTGGAATTTGTCCATCCAACGCAGTTGTAGGTGACCTGTTAATGAGGTAAACAGCTGTATTAACAGCCTCTGCCCAGAACCTTTTATCCAACATGGATGCGCTGAGCATGCTTCTTGCACGTTCCATGATTGTGCGATTCATCCGCTCAGCCACACCATTTTGTTGTGGAGTATATGGTACGGTCTTCGGTGCTTAATTCCTTCCTGCGTACAAAATTTATCAAATTCCTTGGAGCAATATTCACCCCCATTATCGACCTAAGACATAAAACAGGCTTGCCCAAACTTTTCTCTACTCGAGTTTTGAACTCTTTAAATTTCTGCAAAGCTTCCGACTTCTTCTTGAGAAAATAAACCCACACTCTCCTAGAATAATCATCTATAAATGTCGAGAAAATAGATGGCACCATTTAAGGATGAGTGGGGATGGTCCAAATATATCCGAATGTATAAGTTGCGAGAAAATCAGAACTCTTACCGGGGCTTGCGATAAACCGAACCCTCTTTTGTTTACCAAAAATACGGTGCTCACACAAGTCTAAATTGCAAGACTTAATCCCAGAAAGCATACCTCTGTCATGCAGAATTTTCAGACCTTTTTCACTCATATGGCCTAGGCATTGATGCCATAGCATTCTGCATCCTGAACTGAAATTGCTACTGCTGCATGGTTTGTCACCGTATCACCGCATAAACGATATAGGGTCCCATAAGATTCTCCCTTTGCTACTACAATAGCACCTCTGGTAATTTTGCAATAGTTGTTACCGAAAGTGACAGAATACCCTAGCTTATCCATCATCTTGATTGAGAGCAAATTCTTCCGCAAATCTGGCACATGTCGCACATCACATAACATCCTTTCTCTACCATCGTCCAACCTGATCCTTATGTCCCCTCTTCCCACAATTTCTAAAGGGTGATCATCACCCAAGTAGACCTTCCCACCACTATATGGCTGATATTTGTCAAACCAGTCTATGTGAGGAGACATGTGGAAAGATGCACCCGAGTCCAAAACCCGGGTATATAAAACAGATCTGCTGTTGCTGATACAGAAAGCCTCACATGTTGCCGTCTCTCCAGAATTTTTTTCCTTTGTTAACTGCCAACAATCCTTCTTTGAGTGCTCTGGCTTCCCGCAATGCCAACACTTCCCTTTCGGCTTGCGTCCTTTAGACTTAGATCTGGATTGTGATCTACTTTGTTGACTCTTCTCGAAAGATCGACCTCTCACGGCTAGGGCTTCATTGGTTGAGGGTTCCAAAGACGTTTTCCGCCTCAACTCTTCTGCCAACAAAGCGGCTACCACATCATCAAAAGTTAGAGCTCCTGATGATGAATTGTTGATGGTCATCACCAAATGATCCCAAGTCTCCGGGAGGGAACAAAGTAGGGTGATAGCTCTGTCCTCATCCTCCATCTTCACATTAATTGAAACCAGTTCTTCGGATAAGGGTATTAAACTCATTCAAGTGATCCGCCACGAGATGAACCCTCCTTCATCCTTAGGCTGTAAAGCTGTTTTTCAGAAAAACCTTATTTGTTGCAGATTTCGTCTCATACAACTTTTCAAGCTTCTTCCAAAGGGCTTCCGCGGTCTTTTCTTCAACAACATTGAACAAGACGGAGTCCGCTAGGCATAGACGGATTGTAGAAACCGCCTTCCTATCCAGCGTTGCCCACTCCTCATCTTTCATGCTGCTTGGTTTACTCGCGACCCCTTTCAAGGCTAGGGCTTGGTCATTTTGAACCAACAAATCCTCCACCTTCATCTTCCATAGGGCGAAGTTCCTGCCATCAAACTTTTCAATCTCAAACTTGGTTACACTTCGAGTCATTGTTGCAGCTCCCACTCGCACAAAACCCTAGGCTACGATACCGGATGTTAGAAAATATAGCAAAATTATGTGCAAGCTAGACAAACACAATAACACGAGGAAAAAACGGTAACACAGATTTTACGTGGAAAACCTGCAATGTGCGGGGAAAAACCACGGGGCAATGGCAGCTTGATCTTTTATTGATTTCGGCAGAATTACATTCAATCATCATTTACATGCAAGGGGTCATTCCCCTTTTATAGAAAAAACAAAAACTGTTCGTTTCCTCTTCCAAAGGAAGAGTCCAAAAACTGTTTGTTTCCTCTTCCAAAGGAAGAGTCCAAAAAACTGTTCGTTTCCTCTTCCAAAGGAAGAGTCCAAAAGGCTGTTTGTTTCCTCTCCCAAAGGAAGACTACAGAATACTGTTTGTTTCCTCTTTATAAGCTGCACCACCATGCACCTCTCTGCTGAAGAACTTTGGAGATCTGGATATTGACTTCACCTCCTAACAAATATGATCCCTGTGAGAAGTTTGTTATTTCTGCTTTTTAAAGCATACAATAGAAGTGCTATCTTTTATGATATTTTAAGGACCAGTTTCGGTACACTATGATGATATGGTCTTTGTGTTATGCTTGGTGGTGGTTCTGATACATTTTCAATGAAAAAGACCACATTGGTATGTAGACTTTTTCCGGGGTGGTTGTACCAATTTGGGAATGTTTTCCTTGTTTTGGTGTATATGCATCATTTATTGGTTTAGAAGCCCTCAGATAGTTATGATCTAGTATCTTTCTCATTGCATTGTATTATTCTTATACATTCCTGAATTCACTTTAATATAGTTTTGAGTGTCTTTTTGTCAATGATGTTGCATCTATCATGCACATTTCTCTGGTTCTGTTTATCAATTTGTTTTGTTTGTTTATGGTGATTTCCTACAGCTGGAAGAGATTTCGGGGATATTTTCAGATTATAGATATGAATAATATTGCAAAGATTTTACTTTAGCAATAAGATAGTGTAATCTGTGCGAACTTATTATACATAGTGTATGCTAGTGATTAATAGGTGAGACCCCTTTTATGGGCAGGGTGCTTATCGTGATGATAATGGGAAACCTGTGGTGCTTCAATGTGTGCGTGAAGCTGAGTGTCGTGTTGCAGGCAAAGAATTCATGTAAGGGCTTTGTCAAAAACATTAGATAAGTTTATCTAGATCGCAATGTTTACTCCTTTAAGCACTTAAAGTCTCTGCATGCTTGAAAGAAAATTTAATATATTATATTCAAGTGATATTCTGGTTTAATGGTTACTTTCATTGACTATATTTTAATAAAGCGGTGTAAGATGTCTTTCACTTGCAAACATGGATGGAAAGTTTCATGTGAAAAGTTATGAGTTTGTCTACATAATGGATCGGAAAATGCTAGAATGCTGTTTAACATTTGGTACTTAGATGAGTTTCATGTGAATTTTTAGGGAATATCTACCCATGGGAGGAAGTGTGAAAATGGTTGAAGAATCACTGAAGCTCGCTTATGGAGAAAACTCCGAACTTTTGAAAGACAAACGTGTGGCAGCTGTCCAGGCTCTCTCTGGTACTGGGGCTTGCCGTCTTTTTGCAGAGTTTCAGAAACGTTTCCGACCCGATTCTCAAATTTACATACCAGTTCCAACCTGGGCGAAGTAAGTTATTGATGATTGTCGTTAGTAACTTTTACTGTCTCCTTTATGCAAGAATCATTAGTTCTATGGTTTTGCCTGCTGTATTTTTGGGAGGTAACTCTTGCTAAATTATATCTTGTTAAATCATCTTTATTTTTCCTCACACTGAAAGGGTTTGCAAATGTCCTTCAAGTATGTTACAAAACAAAGTTTCAGTTATTTGTTGTGTCCAGGGCATTACGATCGTGATTATTGTTCTAGAGATAGAGTTATTGTTTTCTCAGTTGTACATGGTCAAACAAAATATTAGAAAACTTTTTCCAGGTTCATGTGATTGTGATCAGTATTCAAACTTGATTGAACCTTCATTTTTTTATTCTACAGTCACCATAACATCTGGAGAGATGCCCAAGTGCCCCAGAGGACTTTCCATTATTACCAACCAGAGACTAGGGGTTTAGACTTTGCAGCTCTCATGGATGATGTTAAGGTAAAATACAGAACAGCTACAAGCTTTTTGATGAACTAAGAAAAGAAATTTGCATCCCAAGTTCTGGCTACCTCCTGTTGTAAATCTTATTATTTTTCCTACCATTTTGCTTGACTAACTTCCTTTTCATATTGTTATTTACCGTGTACAGAATGCTCCAAATGGTTCTTTCTTTTTGCTTCATGCATGTGCTCACAATCCTACTGGTGTAGATCCTACAGAGGAACAATGGAAGGAAATTTCTTATCAATTTAAGGTACAGAAGGATGCAATTTCATATTCTTTTGGGGGGGAAGTATTGATTTCTTTAGAGACTAATTTCATTCTATTGCTCTGTTTTCTCCAAATTTTTACAGGTGAAGAATCATTTTCCATTCTTTGACATGGCATACCAAGGGTTTGCAAGTGGTGACACAGAAAGAGATGCGAAGGCAATCAGAATATTCTTGGAAGATGGTCACCAGATTGCATGTGCCCAATCTTTTGCAAAAAATATGGGATTGTATGGACAAAGAGTAGGCTGTCTCAGGTGAGTTACTTTTTTTTTAAATTTTCTCCTTGAGTAATTCAAATAAATAATTCTTATATAAGAGAAAGTAGACCAAAAGTTATTTTGCGGGTATTTTGTTTAAGCACTATCTGGATGGTTTTCATTTAGACCCTGACTAAAATGGGAAGGAATGAGATTGTGGCTTTTCATTTGTATGTCCATTTTAACTTTTCCAAATGAAGGTTGGCATTGAAATCTTGTGTATCTCCAATTTGAGTCCAACAAAGTCTTTGTTATGGTTACGAGTGTACTTTGTTTGCATGCTTGCATGTGAAGATTTTGTCATGGCTTATACTATATAGTTATGATTTGTTTTTGAATGTTTACATGTAAGTGTGTTGTTCCACTTTGGCTTTTTAATTCTTTTCATGATTATCTCAGCACTTCACACCTGAGAGTGTTGGCTGTTGTTGATGACTTTTGAGTCACATAGAGATTGCACTTGGTTTTTTCCCGCTCATTTCCAGAGGTCTTAATCAAGAGGTGAATATAGCATAGTCATACATGCACCTCTTTATAACCAACACTCATTTATTTCATGTTGTCTTGGATTCATGTTTTCTTATTTGAGTATAATGTTCAATTTCTGATCCCTCTCTTTCTTCTTGGCTTTTTGGTACCTGAATACAATTGTAAGTCTCATTGGCTATTTTTCAATTGAAACTAATAACAAGGTTACTTTATATTAAAGATGTTTTGGTTGTCAACAAATCTGAATAGGAAATGTTTCTCCCATGCCTCCTATTTTCATTTTTTTTGCATTCACACTTAAAATATCTATTCCTGCCAATCATAGTTACGAAAATCCCGCTGATCAAATCTGATTTTTTCTGATTCAGCAGGGTTGCCAATTCAAATCGCATTGGAATCCCAATTTTTGAAAAAGTTGCAATTTTTGCCCATTTTTTCCAAAAGAATAGCAAATTTTGCCCATTTTTTCCAAAACAATAGCAATTTTTGCCCATTACACAGTTTTTATGAGGGGTCCCAGTCCCCTCATACTGAGTGGGGTTTGAACATTGGACCTCCCAAAGTGAGGTCAAAGCTCTAACCACTGCAGTAAGCTTGTAGATTATGTTTTTCCAAAAAATTGTGATATGCATGAAATAAGCTTTTTTTCAATGAAAATTTTCATTTTCTTTGATTTTTTTTGGGCCGATTTTTCCCCCTTTTTTTGCCGATTCCAATTTTCTCAAGTATGCTACCAATTAAAAATTGAAGATTGTCATGTGTGACTGTAACTTAGAAGCATACCACCTGTAAGTTTATCTTGGCAAGCCAAATGGCAAATAGTCTAATTAATTGTCATTTGGCGCAAGGAAAAAAAATCTTCCTATTAAAACTATATAAAATATTCATCAAATGGCATTAGTTCATCTGGTTAGATTTCTCGACTTTCAAGGAGGAGACCTGGATTCAAATATTGCCAAACAAAACATGCATAATATCCGAAACGTAGTAAGACCACTGTGTGGTCATGATTTAATACGGGCGGGACCCATTTCAATCCCATATAACCAATTGAAAAAAAAAACTATATAAAATAGTCAAGATTCTTATTACGCTCGAGTCTTGTCAAGTTTACCCTGCCAATCTGAGTCAACTTTGCAATTGGTATACTGTTACTGTTCTGGCATTTAAATTATTAGAAGTGAGCACAGATCAGTTTTCATCGGTGAATCTATCACTGTGTGCAATCTGAACCATGTTAATCTGCAATCACTTTAGAGCAAATTCTTCAGACTAGTATCATTATACTTGAGAGTGTCTTTTTTGTTATTCCTTGACGAATTTCTTCATTTATTTATTTTCTTAGATTTTCTTATTTATAATTAATGGTAATCATGAGGTTTATCTAAATCATTTCTGGAGTGTAGTTGCTTATGGAGAACCACTTTGTTGAGGAATTGTTAATCGCTGCATAACTCTTAAAACACATTCATGATAAGTTCAATATTGCGAGAAGTGTTAACATTGAACCTAAAATAATATCTTTTGCACATAGAGGTTGAATTTTAACTCCATCCTTGAGCACAAATGGACCCCATAAATGTAATTGGAAAAATTGAACGTGTTAGCTGAACATGATCTAGAATTATTTGAGTTGTATGTTTAGAGAATTTGGTTCTTCAATGCCAATTACGTGTTAGTAAATAAATTTCACAAAGTTTTCTATTTTAAATATTTTTGACATCTTTTTCCTGGAACAGTGTTGTATGTGATGATGCAAAAGAAGCAATGGCTGTGAAGAGTCAGCTGCAGCTGATTGCTAGGCCAATGTATAGCAATCCACCTGTTCATGGGGCGCTTCTTGTGTCCACCATCCTAAGTGATCCTGATCTTAAAGCTCTTTGGCATAAGGAAGTTAAGGTAATATAGTTTACCATGATTTTATCTATAGGTAGACCTCAGAACTTCCTTCTCTTTCAAGGCTGGAGATGTGTTGTTTGTTCTTCTATGTGTTGGGAGAGTTTATGTGATGATATTCTGTTTGAGCAGTATGCTTTAGTTTGCAATTTTTTCTGTCTTTTTGGATTGCACGTCTTACGACTTAAACAAAGTATCTTGCATTTCATTTTTCAGGGTATGGCTGATCGCATCATTGGGATGAGACAAGCTCTTCAAAACAACCTTGAAAAGCTAGGGTCTCCTCTTAGTTGGAAGCATATTACTGAACAGGTATTGAAGCTTCTGCATGATGAACTACAAGAATATCCTATGAGTTGATGGGACTAGATTATTATGTTTTTTTTTTGGATTGATTATATGGGATTGAAATGGGCACCACATGTATTAAATCATTACCATGTTACCAAGGTATTTCAATGAACCATGTAGTGGTATTATATTGCCTGGCAAGATTGAACCTGGGTCTCCAATGGAGTCCACATTTTTAACCACTTGAACTAACGCCTTTTGATTATAATGGGAATTTCTTGTTAGTGAGGTTAAGGCATGGTAGTTTGGTAGCTGTAAGGGTCGTCTTTATATTAGGCTTTAATCATTTAAGCATTGTTGTTTAAATGCTTCAACAGATTGGAATGTTCTGCTACAGCGGTATGACTCCAGAACAGGTTGATCGCTTGACAAGTGAATTTCATATCTACATGACACGAAATGGACGTATAAGGTAGTATGTCAAGAATGTTGTGGGATTGGTACTGTTATTTGCTTAATGCATTCTTCTTTTTCATTTGTAGAATTTGCCTTTTGGAATGTGTCTCATGTTGCTTAATGTGCTATGTGTCAAAACAGTATGGCAGGTGTCACTACAGGCAATGTTGAATACTTGGCAAAGGCAATCCATGAAGTCACAAAGTCTGCATAAAAGTCGGAAATAGACAAATCTAGTGGAACTTAGGTTCAATTAGACATACCTTTTATGATTTCCTTGTTGAACGAGAATAAAATCAATTTAGGGTTAGCTTTGATTCTTGTGCTAATGCACCAAATTATGATGTTTATCGAATAAGTGATCTAGCCTGAGATTCTATTGGCTAGTCAAAATTCTTAGCATATTGAGTTTATGTACTCTGTTTGAGGAGTACAGGCGGGATATTCATGCGAATATAGGATACAATATTCTGAGGCTTTTCTGTGCCTTTGTGATTTATTATCTGAGAGGGCTATGCTGTCAATGATTTAAATTTTGGAGTGAACTAAATATTATTTTTTAAAGCTTGAGTTCAAGGTTTCACGGATTTTTGTTTTCAAGATCTATAATTTTCCCTGCTGAATATCCTGTTCAATTTTTGGCCTCATCTAGTGTCTCTAGTTGGATCTAAGTGCTTTAGTAGAATGATAATTCATATTTGTTAGTTTAGAAAATTGAGGTGGACGATTTCTTAATAAATCAATAGCATTAATAAATCAATAGCATAGGATGAGGACGACTTATTGAACACTTATTGTATATGAAGGTTGTAAACAATGGAGTTGATGCAGAAGGTCAGGAATATGGCACTTTGGTTTGGCTGCAGATTTAATCCTGAATTTGTTAAATCTAATTGCGTACATGTTTACTAAAATTGGCCATTGGAAAAGATTGTGATTTTTAGACTGGACTTACTAAATTGGTGGCATGCTTAAAACAAAACTTTCGTCTTAGAAGCCATGTCTGAGGGTTTTGGATTCTGGCAAGCCTAGTCAGATATTAAGGACTGTTTTAACATCAAATGCTGCAGATCCGAAGTTTTATGTATTGCTTATAGCAAAATACTCTCTTCAAATTTCCTCGTGACTTTCCTTCTAAGTGACTTACATTTCCTCGGGACTTTCCTTCTAAGTGACTTACACCCATTTCTATTATAATTGGAACTTGATTCATGATGATTTTTTGGCCCCTCAGTGCCCAGAGTCTGGCTTGCCCATTTCTTGATGGCTGAAGCGTAACTCCCTTTTAGAATACAGATGAATTTTAGTGCTGAGCAATTCCACTTGCCAAAGATTTAGAGGTCAACACTAATGAATAAAATAGAAAAACAATAAATAATGCATCAAAAGTAGCATGGTGAATTTGTTTTTATTAGTAATTGTTGGTAAGTTCTACTATGAATAGTGTTCTGTTATTATTAGATTGCAATGAGTCTTATTTGTATTACATTATCAATCATATAAAGGTATTACAACAGCATAATAATTCTACATGTATCCCATGCTAAGATTTAAATCCTAATACATTGTTATTATTATTTTTAATGGATTATATGTGATTGAAATTGGTCTTATTTATATTACCATTATTGACCATGTAAGGGTACTACAACAGCATAACAATCCTGAATGTATCATCCAACAAGATTAGATTTTAATTATTAGATTAAATTCAAAACGTTGATCTCCTGAATGTATCATCCAACAAGATTAGATTTTAATTATTAGATTAAATTCAAAACGTTGATCTCTTAGTTAAAAAATTTAAATGGTTTGGTTAAATATCATTTGATCAAAGTAGTAATGTTGATATATGATTACTGTCAAATCTCTTCGCAGCTCATTGCGTTAAACAAAATTAAATCATTGCCGCACTCATATATTTTTGAAATATATTAAGCTAGAGACTTAATAGAGTTGGAAATTTTGGACGATCCATGATATTGCTGGTCTCAACTTCGATACCCATCCCCAGTCTTTCATGAGTGTCTATATTAATAATCCTTTAAAAAATTGATTCCCTTTTCGTTGAGTGGGGATGCGGAACCTAGCCATCTAGGCGTGTCAGGTCATCCTGATAGGCGCGGTGTCTTCATATTTTCATTTTCACCAGAGTTTGATGTAATTGTCGATGAAACGAGTTCGATCTGGCGTGGGTCGGTCGTCCTTCTAATCAAGCAGATCCCAAACTCAGGAATTAAAATCTGCCATGCGGAAAAGAGCTTTATTAAACCTATAAACTGGGAAACATAAATTCCTTAAATTATCAAGAATCCAGGGGACTGAAAACGTAATTGTTTTAAGAAATTGAAACTATTTTCACACTATCCCTTCTATCTGTCTTTTTTTTGAAAACTTACAGATATTCTATTTTAAAAGAAATTAATACTATTCATCTAAGCTATTTATATTTAAATTTTAAAGGTACGCAATAATCTACATGTAGTTCTTATGTAAGCAAAATGAGCTACCTCACAATCTTGTAATTTTGAACACTGATAAAAGGCCATAAACTATACTAAAGTGCAAAAAAAAAACCTAAAAACAAGGTTGTTGATGGACTTTGACACAAGAAGATCAGTAACAAACTTTTACATATTCCTTTATTTGAGAACATCTTTAACAAATTTGATGATATCTTTGTCATTGAAATGTTTAGTGGTGTATGTTTTGTTAGAGGGATTAAAAAAATTTGATAATTAAAGTAACATATAATAGTAAATTAGTTTTTTTTTTTATATTGAACATCGTTTACAAATATTTACAAATATCAGCGTTCGTTCGAGCAAACACAAGAGGAATCGACCTCACAACCACATGGATGATAATAACTAGGCAACTGTCATTATACCAAATGCCATTCGGCTTAAATCTATTACACCAAATGCCATTACACCAAATGCCATTTGAGTAAATTAGTTTCAGTAAAAACCATTACAGTTATTTTTATTTTAAATCTAGGTTTTTATAAAAGCAAAGTGTTGGACTGTCAAAGATATTTGGGATGATTGCAAAGGTTCCAATCTTACTGGTGAACATTGACATTTAGAATACTATAGAGAATAAAGAGTTCCATATGATAAACTGAAGGTTTAGAGAATAAAGAATTATATATTATAAATTGAAAGTTTAGAGAATAAAGTGTTTCATATCATAAACTAAAAGTTTCAATCCCATGGGTGAACCCCAACATCTACCAATTAATATGAGCTCAATTGGTTAAATGCTTTGACTTTCAAGCAAGAGACCTATGTTTGAATCGTGCCAAGTGATATATATATATATACTTGCCAAGCTATTGTAATATCACTATGCAACCATTATGTAATAAGAGTAAGATATGTCATGATGTAATATGTGTTAACCCCATATAATCAAATTAAAAAATAAATGAAGATATGTACCAAGTGATAATGCATAATTGTTAAGTTGTTGTAATACCATTATGTAGTCATAATTTCTAAGTTGTAACATCACTACGTAGCCATGATGTAATTTGAATGGGGCTTGTCACGATGTAATTGAGGCTTGCTTCAATACCATATGATCAATTAAAAATAAATAAAATATTTAATTAAAGATTATATTAAAAATATGAATCGGTAAAGCTAGGGTATTCTTTTCTTGAAAAACGAACAATCTTTCAAGAGCCATATCTTTGCATAGAGTTTTTCAATTTTGATGTTTTTGGTGCCATTTTGTTTCAAAATTTGAAGCTCTTTGAAATGAGTGGTCTTTCAAAAGAATCCAAGGAGTATTGAGGGAGATATGACCATATGAAGACAACCGTTCAAAACCAGGGTAGTATTGGTTTTTTTTTTTTTTTCTTAAAAATGTTTCATCTTTTAGGAAACATCTTCATGAAGGGTTGTCCGATTTAGCTAATCCTTGGGCCAATTTGTGTGGAATTTGAAGAGCTTTAAAATGGGTGGTTATATGAAGGAAATTGAGCAATATTGAAGGAGATATGACCCTGTAAGGTTAGTCATCCGAAACCAGGGTAGTGATAATTTTTCAAGTTGCAAAAAACGAAATTGCAGATGTTTGTCAATTAAGGTTCGGATGATGGGAGGAGCAATGGAGGACTAAGGCTTTAGTGAGGCAAGACATTCTATCTAGGCATATAATTTTTTAGCTAAGTTTATTTTTCCCTTTATCTTCGAAAATTTGCATGCAAATTATTATAGGTTTTTTTATCATTTTTTTATTTGGTTAGTGTGAGAAACCTTAAAGATCGATGCTTAGGGCTAGGCATCCCCATACCACCATGACCTCTCATAAGGGGAGAGTTGAGCTTATCAATAGAGAATTTAACACATGACACACACGCTGCGGTTTGAACTTTGGACCTCCCAGAGAAGAGCTAAAGCTCGAACTGTTGCGTTGTCCCCCACGAGACCTTAGGTTTTTTATCAATCCCATATGAACAATTAAAAATAAATGAAATATTTAATTAAAGATAATATAAAAATTATGAATCAATAAAGCTAGGGCAATTTTTTTTCAAAAAACGAACAATCTTTCAAGAGCGATATCTTTGCATAGAGTTTTTCGATTCTGACAATTTTGGTGTCATTTTGTGCAGATTTTGAAGATCTTTGAAATGAGTGGTCTTTCAAAAGAATCCAAGTCGCATTGATGGAGATATGACCATATGAAGACAACCGTTCAAAACTAGGGTAGTGTTAAAGTCCCTATTGAGAAAATGGATTGATAGGACTTGGAATTCTTCATAAATGTGTCTATCCTATTTTTCAAAGGTTTATTCCTAGACAATTTTTGTTCTATGGAGGAAAGAGATAGAATCCTAAAAGGAGGTCCTTGGTTTATGGGAAGCGTAGAACTCTTCTTTACTCGTTGGTATGAAGGCTTTGCACCTGAAAATGTAAATCTATCCCTAGTACTAGTCTAGGTTAGGTTGTATGGGTTGCCCATTGAATTTTGGGAAATGGATACCTTTAAGGTAATAGGAAACACTTTGGGAGATTTAATTGATATTTTAGAAACTACAAAAGATGGATTCTTGCCTATTTATGCTCAGATATAGGTCATGATTGATATAAGTAAACCTTTACCAAAACCAATCATTCTTAAGTATGGGGGTAAGTTGTGGACCTAAACCATAGATTATGAAAACATATCTTTTAGATTTAGAAGATGTCATGAGGTGAGACATATTGAAAGATCATGTCCTAAGAAGAGTCCATTAGAAACATATGTAGAAAACCACAAGAGAAACTTACAAATGGATATGGATGAAGATGGTTTTCAACTTCCAAAAAATAGATATAGTTAGATGAAAGTAAATATATAGTGGAGACTAGTAAGGAAGGATATTGGAAGAAATACCAATTCTTTTGAGGCTTTAGCCAATGAAGAAAAAGTAGATCAAATCTCAGAGGACAAAGTACAATAGGTTCAAAATATTAACAAGGGCCATCTATTCAATATGATATTGATTTAAGGACAACCATTCTCGATGAACCTAAGGCATGTGTCTCATCAAATTTTGAAGACTCTCTTGAAGTGCCATGCACCATTAAGAGAAGAAAATTGGTAGAGAAAATGTAGTGTTAGATGTTAATACCTCTACCATTAATAAGGAAATATCATAAAATGAGTAGGACAAGTCAAAAGCTTTCGTAGTAGAGCCAGGAGAGGATAAATCTAGTGAAAAGAAAGTTGTGAAAGAATATTAAGGAATAGAATAGTATGACCTAATCTTGATGTAGGTAAGGAAAAATAAGGAAAACCCTCAAATTATCAAGAGAGATATAGGGAAGTAAGAGCAAACATAGAGAAAGGAACACAAACTAGGTTGAACTCCTCATTACCAAACAACAAAATGATATTGGTAATTTGCAAGTGGGACTAGTAGCCCCTAATGAGACATGATTAGCATCTCATGGAATATAAGGGGTGCTAATGCCCCCTCAAAGTATAGGTGTATCAACGACCTTTGTTTAAGTATAGAGCTTGATATTCTTTGTATCCAAGAAACTAAATGATAAGGGAAAAAGTTTTCAAAACTATGAAAGTAGTATGGACGAGAGGTAAATGAGATGTTGTGGATTTTGAAGGAGCGATAGGGGGAATTCTTATATGTCGCAATCCTATTAGAACCTCTTGTGTAACCTTTCATAAAACTAAGTATTGGATAAAATTTTTAGTCACATGCTACTTTACAGATATTTGTTTCATCCTTATCAATGTATATGGATCTACAACTCAGTCAGAAAAATGTAAAGTATGGAGTGAGATTGAAGCCTTTATGAGAAATAAAGACTAAGAAATTCGATTCATGATCATAGGAGATTGAAGTCTTTATGAGAAGTAAAGACCAAGAAATTCAAAGTATGGAGTGTGATTGAAGCCTTTGTGAGAAGTAAATACCAAGAAATCTGATTCAAGATCATAGGAGATTTTAATACCACAATCAAGCTAGATGAAAATTTGGGGGAATTAAGAAATCAACCCAAAGTATGAGAGATTTATCAGCTTTTATTCAAAACAATAATCTATGGGAGGTTGAGTTTGAAGAAGACAACTATACATGGACCAACAATAGGAGAGACCAGAACCTAATAGTAAAAAAATTAGACATATGCATACTCTAAGATCATTCGCTAGATGAAGGAACTTGTGCTAAAATTAATACCTTGACAATGATTGAGTCAGATCACTGACCAATAAGAGTTAAAATGGTGGTAAGTGAATTAAAAAAAGATCATATTTTAATATGAGCAAATGTGGGAAGACCATCCTCAATTTGTTGATTTGATAACACAAACGTGGAATTCTTCAGAAAACTATGGGTTGTATACCTTCCAAAAAAAATTAAATCAATGATATCTAGATTAAAAGAATGAAACAATAACACTTTTAGAAATATTTTTGACAAGAAAAGAGAACTAAAAGATAAACTTTCAAAATTCCAAAAAGGTGATCATTACAATCCAAACTTAGAGGATGTTAGTCTCACAATGACACTGAGAGGGGGGGGGTTGAATCAGTGTAGCTCTTTAAAACTTAAATCTTCAACACTCAAAGCCAAAACAATGAAAACATAAAACCAAATAAAATAAGTATAACAAGAGAACATCACACAACACAAGATGTACCGAGGTTCACCGATTTGGCTACATCCTCGAAAATGACTGTTTGGACTTCCATCCAAATCCAGCCTTTGCAAAGCACAAAATTTACAATCAATTTATTAGCATCCACTAGAAGGAGCACCAACCCTCGATTTATCTGCACCAACAGAAAGGAGCATCAACCCCTGATTTATCAGCACCAACAGAAAGGAGCACCAACCCCTCTACCAAGCACCCACTTGATTTTGATATTGATAATAAAATGACATATATTAATGTCTTCACTGAAACCAGAACCCTCTATGTTCTGTAAGCTCAAAATCTAAAAATTTCTATTTCACCCAGTATAACATCCCTCTCTGCATTACTCAGAATTTGAATCTTCTCTTCTCACAAAAAAAAACTGATTGTTCTCTTAGCTCGTTCTACCAATTGCTAAACATTTTTTGGGTATTGTGCAACACTTTGTCTACGAACTCCTCTCAAAATTTCAGCTGAAATGGATATCATATGAGAAATTTATGCCCAAAATACTGAAGTGACATTTTTCACCACTCTCCAAAAATCATAGATTTTCACTCTTTATTTTTCTCCACACACACTTCTCTCTTTACAAAATAAAGTCCCCACTTTTCAATAAAATCCCTTGTCCCTTAAAAGGCACACACTTGCATCCTTTTTTCCCTTTTCAATTTTAAAAATATTTTCTTTAATGAAGCTACTTAAAACAATATAACTTCTTTTTTTTTATTTTGAGAAGGCATTTTGTCAAACACATCACATGCACATAATTGACACCTTACTCGTTCTCTTACTTTGGAGCCACGTGACACCTCAAACCAAAAATTAAAGATGCTCTATTTGATGCCTTGAAGGTGTACAACACTGAAACCGAAACTCTGGCGACTCTACAAGGTCAAAACGACCAACTGAAGGATTTTACACAAGTGGAAAAAATTGACAGAAAAGTGACCTGTACCATTTTTGCAACAATCATAACTCTCACCTCGTAACTCTTTTTTCTATGAAATATGAAACATAGAATCTCTGCAATGCTGAATACATTTAGTCCAAATATCATTGTATAACTCCTTACGGTTCGCCTATACCACCTCCACGAAAACTACTGTTGACACACTTTTTCCAAAAATAATGTTTTTGTGACAGTCTTGCAACGCTTGTAATATTTGTCTCATTTATCTATTTTGGTGGAAATTTGGAACACATGTTCTTGAAGATAATGACCACCTCTAGTTAAAATTTCACTATTAAATTCTTCTGGGTTTGCTCGTAGTGCTTCTGACAAAATTGCCCTTTTTTGGCTTGTACAACCACTTGCCAAATCATCCGCCAAGCTACTGGAAATGTCACCGATCAATACAAACATTGTGCTGACACCTCCAATGCTATTCTAGACTATTTACTAACATGCTGGCATGTTCCAAACTAAACCATCCTATCCAACTGCATCCGTGATGACTTTTGCAATTTTTTGACAACTTCCTGACGATTTTTTCAACTTTTGCAAATTTGCACGAACAACCTGTAACAACTTCACCCGAACATAAAAAACATCCTCATAAGCATTGAACATCACTATACATACTCCTAAAAACCTTCAAACAACTGTCCACTGCATCAACCTTTCCATCTGAGTGTGTTGACAACAATGACAATACTATCGCTGCACCTTGCTCAACAATCTCCCCCTTTGGAATTGTTGGCAACACACACACAATTTTCTGTAACTCTTCTCCCCCTTTGACAACAAGACCAAAGGGCTGCTGCAAACTCCCCCTGAGTCCATGCACAACATTCTTAGGCAAAAATTACACTTAGCAAAAATCACAAACATGAGCAAAAAGATAAACAAATACACAAATGCCCCCCCTAAGAATGTGGCCCCAATAGCTAGTCAATTCTTGGGAAGTGTGACCACTCTCAATTTCTTGCGAAGGTACTCAAAGACTTCCTTGGGCAATGGTTTGGTGAAGATATCCGCTACTTACTTTTTTGTTGGAACAAAATCCAACTTAACCTCACCTTCTACAACTTTCTCCTTCAAAAAATGATACTAGATAACAATATGTTTTGTACAAGAATGCATAACTAGATTCTTTGATATGTTAATGGCACTGGTTTTATTGCACTTAACTGAAATTGACTCATTAAAATTAATACCAAGATCCTTCAGAGTTTATTTCATCCATAACACTTGCGTACAACACGTTGTCATTGCAATGTATTCTGCCTCTACTATGGATAAGGAGACTGACTCCTATTTCTTACTATGCCACATGACCAACCTGTCTCCAAGATAGAATGCACCTCTACTAGTACTCTTCCTGTCATCTACACATCCTGCCTAATCTGCATCTGAATACGTAATAAGGGTGAAGTCCTTACCTTTTGGATACCATAACCCATACTCCATAGTATCCTTGAGGTACCGAAGAATCCTCTTCACTGTTGTCACATGAGTCTCCTTGGGACTAGATTGAAATCATGCTACCATGCATACTGCCTATAAAATATTTGGTCTGGTAGCTGTCAAGTATAGTAAGCTCCCAATCATAGATCTATACATAGTTTGATCAACATTAGGAGATTTGTCATCTTTGCTCAACTTGCAACCTATCGTCATGGGAGTGCTAACTGGCTTACAATCCTCCATTGTGAACTTTTTTAGCATATCTTTCACATATTTAATTTGAGAAATAAATATGCCCTTCTCATTTTGATTAATTTGCAATCCGAGGAAATACGAAAGTTCACCAATCATTGACATTTCAAATTCTTTCTGCATCTTATTTACTAAATCTTTACACAACTCATCTTTACTGCTGCAAAATATGATATCCTCTACGTATACAACAAGAACAATATAATGACCATTTTCTGTTTTGACATACAAATTACTATCTACCATACCTTTTTTGAACCCTTGTTGAGTAAGATAATTGTCTAGCCTTGCATACCATGCTCGGGGTGCCTGTTTTAAGCCATATAACACTTTATTCAACTTGCAAACCAAGTTGGGATCATCACCAAGTTGGAAACCATTTGGCTGCTCAATATAAACCTCTTCTTCAAGTTTCCCATTCAAAAATGCTGATTTCACATCCATTTGATAAACTTTGAAATTCTTGTAAACTGCTAAAGCCAAAAATATTCTAATTGCCTCTAGTCTGGCCACAGGTGCAAAGGTTTCCTCAAATTCAATACCTTCAACTTGTGCATAGCCTTTGCATACCAATATTGCTTTGTTCCTGACTACTTGTCCATCTTCATTCAATTTGTTTCGAAAGACCCATTTATTATCGATTACATTTTTATTTGTGGGTCTTGGTACTAACTCCCAAGTATCGTTTTTCTCGATCTGATCTAATTCTTCATTTATTGCCTTTACCCAACTTTCATCTTTGCTTGCATCAAAAATATTTTTGGGCTCAATGCTGGATAATAAAGAGTAGTTAATTACTAATCTTCTTCTTGTCTGAACACCAACTGTGGGGTCTCCAATTATTTGTTCTCTAGGATGATCTTTCTACCAGCTGCCTGTTTTGAATTTCTTATTTTCTTCCAGTTCTGAATCACTGTTTGAATCCTCTAAGTCAATTTTTGGTTTCTTTTTCCTCATCTCCTTTAATTACCTCTTCATAAATTGGGTAGTTCTCTTCATAGCTAATTACTCGTTCCATTCCTTCATCAAATTTAACATCGACACTATCCACAATTTTCCTTAGCCTCTTGTTGTAGCATTTGTAAGCTTTACTTTTTGACAAATAGCCAAGAAAAATACCTTCATCTGCTCTATCTTCAAACTTACCAAGGTTTTCTTCAGTTCTTTTGATGTAACACTTGCTGCCAAAAACTTTAAAGTATCTTGCTATTGCCTTTTTACCAAACCACAACTCATAAGGAGTTTTGCTTTCATGCGTCCTCAACATGCACCAATTTTGGATGTATACCGTAGTATGGTCTGCCTCTTTCCAAAATCTGTCTACTACTTTGCTCTCAGTCAACATAGTCCGTGCCATTTCCTGCACTGTCCTGTTCTTTCTTTCTACCACACCATTCTACTGAGGTGTCATGGCTGTTGAAAACTGTCTCCTAATGCCATATTTTTATAATACTCTATGAAATCCTCTGAAATGAACTCTCATCCTTTGTCCGACCTTAAACATTTAATCATTTTTTCTATTTGATTCTCAACTTGGTTTTTGAAAACCTTGAACATCTCAAAAGCTTTTGATTTATGCTTCAAAAATAGTACCCATGTCATCCTGAAATAGTCATCTATACACAACATGAAATATTTGTCATCGTTTATGATTTGTGTTCTCATGGGTCCACATAAATCAATATGTACTAGTTCCATAGGTTTGATTGTGTAGTACTCTTTTGTTTTAAATGAGACTCTAGTTTGCTTCCCCTTTTGATATGAAGCACAAATGCTATTTGATGGTTTGCTAATGGTGGGAATATCTCTCACTACTTTATTTGAGCTAATTTTTACTAGATTGTCAAAACTGATATGATCGAGCCTCTTGTGCCACAACCAATTCTCTTCTTCCTATCCAATCAAGCAAGCTCCTTATGAATTCTCTGAGAGAATGTACAGGTTGCCAGATGTCCTTGATCCAGTTGCTATCAACTTCCCATTGTTTACCTTTTTGACTTCACAACCTTGCTTCTTAAAGATCACTTCATGACCTCTATCACAAATCTGACTTACGCTCAACAAGTTATGCTTCAGACCAACCACAAAAAAGACTTCTTTTGACCTAATTTTTTCATCACTAATCTTAACTGAATCTCTGCCAAATATCTTAGCTCCATCATTGTTTCCAAACTTTACTGAACCACGTTCATATTGCTACAACTTCTCAAATTTTTGTTTGTCACCTGTCATATGACTGGAGCATCCACTATCAAGTATCTATGGTGCGGATTTATTCTGTGCTTTAAATGCCATCTGTACGATCAATGATTCCTTTTATTCCTTAGGTTGCTCTTTTTCTTTCCACTCAGGTTTGATTACAATTTTGTGCTCTTGTTTTGGCTTTTCTTTTATAGTAGCTTGTGCATGTTTTTTGGGAAATTTTCTATTTTGTCTTATTCCATTTGGCTGAAATTTTCTTCTCTAAAATTGATTTGATGCAAATGTACTTCGACAATTTCTTGCAATATGCCCAAAATTATGATAGTTATAACATTCTACTGCATAATCCATCAAAGGTGAAAAAGCATTTCTATTGGTAAACTTCCTTGGTCCTACATTATACTCGCAATATGAGATCTTATGTCCATAACCATTGCATTTAAAATAGTAACCAGAAAAGAGATGATTGAACCTGGGGGGTGGTCTTTGCTATGTTGTCGTAGGAGCCATAAATCTTCTTCTTCTTTGATGTGTGACATTGGTGAAGCCATCATTGTCAATTCTCTTTTCGTGCCTTGCATTATTGCTTTCCTTTACATGATTCATTTTTGCTTGATCAACCTGTTTCTTCTCTTCATTCTTTGTGGATTCTTCATTTATGGCATTTGATCCATTTGACGATTCTCCTTCATCAAAACCCAAACCAAATTTGATTCCTGTAGTCTTTTGGTTATTTATGATCTTATCCAGCTTCATAGAACTTTCTTCACGTTTATGATAACAACTAATTTTCTAATTCATCTCTTCTAGCTGCATTCTTAAACCAACAATCTCTTCTTGTAGCTTGTTGCAATAATCTATTTTCATGGTTATTTGCACTTCGAGATCTTCGAAGATTTTTTTGGGGATTCTTCTATTTGTACTTTCAAATTTGTTATGATTTCATTTGCATCCTCAAGCTTTCTTGAAATTTTCTTATTCTTTTTTCTTTCTATCTTCAATTCATCTAGAGTTGCAATTAGTTCCTCTTCCAAATTCACTTCTGCGTCAATTTCTTCTTCATCACATTCCTATTTTTTTTTGGTTTTTCTTCTTTGAGTGCCATGAAAAGAGCTTCACCTGTTTCCTTTTCAGAATCCTCACTGGAGCTATCTTCTGATGAACTGACATTCTTGGAGATGAAACTTTTCTTCTTGAAGTTGCCTTTTCTGAAATTTGTTTTTTTTTTTCCAGTCACTTCTTTCTTCGTGCGATCCTTCATCACTTCTATTCTTCTCATGAAGTGGACATTTAGCTGCAAAATTCCCAATGCCTCCTCAGTTGAAAAATTTAAACGGTAACTTTCCTCTGTATTTTTCTTTTCCCCTTTTTAGTTTTCGAACAAAGTTTACTTCCATTTCATCTGATGTCTCTTCTTCCTCGGATTCTTGTTTTGCTTTCATATTTTTATGGTCTTTAAAAGTAGCTTCTCTGTCTGTGGGTTTAGATTTTCCTATTCTCATCTCATATGCAGTCAAAGAACTATGCATCTCATCCATACTAAAAGAATTTAGATCTTTAGCTTCTTCTATAGCTGAAACTTTAGAATCAAATATTTGGGGAAGGGATATTAATACCTTTTTCATGATGATAGAATCTTTGATTTCCTCGTCGAGTCCTCTAATCGCATTAATGAATTCATTAACTCTCAGCATATATGCCTCTATATTCTCATCGTCATTCATATTTAATACTTTGAACTGAGCTCGATGTGTTTGTAACTTGGCCTCCTTGATCTTAATGTCTCCTTCATGAATGCTCTTCAGTTTATCCCATATTTTCTTTTCCATTTTACAACCCATAATATTTACCAGTTTTCTGTCCACTAATCCACACATGATAGCATTCTTTGATTTTGAGTCATTCTCAAACAGTTTCTTACCGATAGCATCGGTTAGAGAAGTGGTGGGTATTGTGTATCCACTATCTAATGAATCCCAAATATCATATCCCAAAGCACAAAAATATTTTTGCATCCTGAGTCTTCAAAATGCGTAATTAGTTTCATCAAACAATGATGCTTTGTTTGATGAGAAGCCTTCACCACCTGCCATTGTGTCACTTCTAAGATAACCCTAGCCGGTTAATCCTATTCAGGAACCTCCATCTGATATCAATTGTTAGTATCATAATGACACTAAGAGGGGGTGAATCAGTGTAGCTCTTTAAAACTTAAATCTTCAACACTCAAAGCCAAAACAATGAAAACATAAAACCAAATAAAACAAGTATAACAAGAGAACATCACACAACATAAGATGTACCAAGGTTCATCGATTTGGCTACATCCTCGAAAATGACTATTTGGACTCCCATACAAATCTAGCCTTTGTAAAGCACCAACTTTACAATCAATTTACCAGCACCCACTAGAAGGAGCACCAACCCTTGATTTATCTGCACCAACAGAAAGGAGCACCAACCCCTGATTTATCTGCACCAACATAAAGGAGCACCAACCCCTCTACCAAGAACCCACTTGATTTTGATATTGATAATAAAAAGACATATGAATGTCTTCACTGAAACCAGGAACCTCTATGGTCTGTAAGGTCAAAATTTAAAACTTTCTATTTCACCCAATATAACATCCGTCTCTCTGCATTACTCAAAATTTGAATCTTCTCTTCTCACAAAAAAAAACTGATTGTTCTCTTATCTTGTTCTGCTAATTGCTAAACGTTTTTTGGGTATTGTGCAAAACTTTGTCTGCGAACTCCTCTCAAAATTTCAGCCAAAATGGATATCATATGAGAAATTTATGCCCAAAATACTGAAGTGACATTTTTCACCACTCTCCAAAAATCACGGATTTTCACTCTTTATTTTTCTCCATACACACTTCTCTCTTTACAAACTAAAGTCCCCACTTTTCAATAAAATACCTTCTCCATTAAAATACACACACTTGCATCCTTTTTTTTCCTTTTCAATTTTAAAAATATTTTCTTTAATGAAGCTACTTAAAACAATATACCTTCCTTTTTTTATTTTGAGAAGGCATTTCCTCAAACACGTCACATGCAAAGAATTGACACATTACTCGTTCTCTTACTTTGGAGCCACGTGACACCTCAAACCAAAAATGAAAAATGCTCTATTTGATTCCTTAAAGGTGTAACAACATTGAAACCGAAACTCTGGCGACTCTGCAAGGTCGAAACGGCCAATTGAAAGATTTTGCATAAGTGGAACAAATTGACATAAAAGTGACCCGTATCATTTTTGCAACAATCATAACTCTCACGTCGTAACTCTGTTTTATATAAAATATGAAACGTAGAATCTCTGCAATGCTGAATACATCTTGTTTGAATCTCGCTATATAACTCCTTATGGTTCGCCTGTACCACCTCCACAAAAACTGCTATTGACACACTTTTTCCAAAAAGAGCATTTTTGTGACAGTCTTGCAACGCTTGTAACATTCGTCTTGTTTCCCCATTTTGGTCAAAATTTGGAAACATGTTCTTGAAGGTAACGACCACCTCCAGTTCGAATTTTGCTATCAAATTCTTCTAGGTTTGCTCGTAGTGCTTCTGATAAAACTACCCTTTTTCAGCCTGTACAACCACTTGCCAAATCATCCGCCAAGATACCGAAAATGTCACCGATCAATCCAAACATTGTGCTAACACCTCCAACACCATTTTAGACTATTTCTTAATATGCTGTCATGTTCCAAACTGATCTATCCTGTCCAACTACGCTCGTGATGACTTTTGCAATTTTTTGACAACTTCTTGACGATTTTTTCAACTTCTGCAAATTTGCACGAACAACCTGTAACAACTTCACTCGAACATCAAAAACATCCTCATAAGCATTGAACATCACTGTACATACTCTGAAAAAACTTCGAACAACTTTCCACTGCATCAACCTGTCCATCTGAGTGTGTTGACAACAATGACAATACTATCGCTGCACCTTGCTCAACAAAAGAAACGGGGTTGCTTAGTGAATACCATAATATTTTAAGGAAGAGAAAATTTGGATATTAAATTTGAGACATACTTGGTTAAGGAGATAAAAATACACAATTTTTTCATAGGATAGAGATCAACATCCAAAATTAGTAGAATTAAATCAGTAGAAGGGGTTTGAAGTCCAAAGTGAAATTAGAAAGAAAGCAAGGATTTATACCAAAATATTCTAGGATCAGAGGAGTTTGAAGTTTTTAATGATAATATTTTATAAGAAGTACCTTTAGTTATAACAAATTAAGACAATAGGAAACTGATGGAACTTATTACTTTGGAAGAAGTTCATTTAGCTCTTTCTCTTTTGATAAGGATAAATCCCCAAGTCTAGATGGGCTCTTTACAACATTCAATCAACATAATTGGGATATAATGAAGGATTCTTTATTGGTAGTAGTGGAACAATTTAGGGTATAACAATACATTTCTTATAAATAAATGCAACATATCTTACCCTGATTCCAAAAAAGAAGGATGCAAAATTATTTTATTCTTTTAGGCCCATAAGTATATGTAATATGGAATATAAGATTATCTCCAAAGAGATGGCCAATTGGTTAAGACCATTGTTAGACAAAATTAATATAGAAGAGCAAGAAGGATTTATGAAAAGAAGATAGATTCTGGACAAGGTCATAGTAGCTCATGAAGTTATGCATTCAATAGCTTCAAGAAAAGAGAGAACAAAGATCTTAAAACTTGATATGAGTAAAGCATGTGATAGGGTTAAATGTGATTTTATTTTTGCAGTATTAGAAAAGTTTGGATTTGGGAGGAAATGAGTTAGATAGATTAAAGCTTGTGCCTATATAGTTTCATATTTAGTGCCAGTCAATTGGTTAGGAACATAATCATTTAAAGCCAAGAGATGTCTTAGACAGGGAGACCCTCTATCACCAAATTTTTTCATTATTATGGCAAAGGTTTTGGGTAGGAACTTGATTAAGCCTTACGAATATAGGCTTATAAGTAGACTTAAGGCTAGTAATAGCATCGAAAACATCACCCATAAATATTTTGTAGATGATACAACCCTTTTTGGGAGGATAAGGATTAATGAGGCTAGAGCTTTGAATAACTTATTAAAGGAATACGAAAGTGTTAAGAGTAAAAAGTTAATAGGACAAAATCTAAAATTTACTTCTTAAACACCCCAACTAGAATCAAAGTAGGGATATGCATGTTACTTCAAATGGAGGAAGCAAATTTTCCAGCAACTTATCCAGGGATGCCCTTACTAGAGGGGAGAAAGAGGATATAATTGTGGAATTCGGTTATAAGTAAAGTTGAGTATAAAATTCTAGTATGGAAAGGTAGATGATTATCGTTACCAGGATGAGTGCAACTAATTAAATTGGTCTTACAAGCCATTACAACATATAATGTCCTTGTATACTATGCCAAAATCAATAGAAAAAAATTTAATCTATGTTATGCAGTCATTTTATAGTTAGGATTAAATAATAAAAGAAAATTTCCTTTGGTGAAATGGAGCAAGGTATGTAATGATAACACTAGGGGAGGTCTTGGTTTAAGAGTTATAAACACAAACTTAGCTCTCAGGGGAAAAATAATTTAGATATTGTACAAAGAGAGTCAAAGACAATGGGCAAGAATTCTTCTAAGTATGTTGATCCCAATGACCCAAGCTTAATATTTATTGCATTCTCACTACCAAATGGTTATGCACTATGGAATGGTTTTAAAAAATTAATTGATCTATTGATTAAAGATCTAATATGGGTGACCCATGAGGGACACCATAGTGATAAGTCCTTGGGTTTTCATCCAGGAGATCCAAGTTCAAACCCCGGTACGAGGGGACGGGACCCCACATAAAAATCCATGCAAATTTAAATTTTAATCAAGTGACATTAGCTCAACTGGTTAAATTACTCAAAATTCAAGGAGGAGACTAAGGTTCGAATCTTGCCCAGAGATACATGTATAGTATCCAAGATTTGTTGTAATATTACTATGTGGTGGTGATGTAATACTGGCAGGGCCTATTTAAATCCTGCATAACCGATTGAAAAAAAGGTCTAAGATGGGTGGTGGGAATTGGAGAAAAAAATCCATTTCGATGGATACTTGGTGTGATAAAAAACCACTCAATATAGATCCAATTTTGAAATAATGGATGAGACTACTTCAATAGAAATACGATGATAGGGTTTTAAATATTATGTACAAGGATCGGGAAGGAAGATACAAATGGAAAGAAGGGTTTACAAGTATACAAGACATTGGTGCTAGGAGGCAATTGAGCATAAAGATAACAACAATGATTATTCCAAGGGGAGCCAAGGATAAGTTGATTTGGGAGTTGAATAACTTAGGAGAATACACAACAAGAAGTGGATATAATGTAAAGCACCAACAAAATAGGAATATCACAAGAAGATGGAGAGATATTTGGGATAGCTCGAGCATTCCTAAAGTTAAAATATTTGTTTGGCTAGTAGTTCACAGAAGAATTGTACATTGGGATGACCTTATGAAAAGGGGTTTTTATGGCCCCTCACAATGTATTTTATGTAAAAATGAGAAGAGTATAGACCATCTCTTAGGACATTGCTCAATAGTCTAGAAACTGTGGAAATGTATTCTTAATATGTTTGATAAATGCATGGTGATGAATGGTAAAATTGAAGAATGGTTAAAGCAATGGTAGAGCACTTTTAGAAGTGAGGCTTTGCATACAATATGGGATATATCAAAAGATACAATACGTTGGATTGTATTGCTAGAAAGGAATAAAATAATTTTTAAGGAAAGGAAAATAATTTAGAGGTAATGAAAAGAAATATTTGTTTAGCCATAGAGGAGGTTAAACCAACCCTATCAACTCACCAAATCCCTAATCTAGAAGCAAAGAGCCTTAATATATGGAGTCAAATTTTCAAATGGAATTATAATGTTGGGTACAAGAGAAACCAAAAGAAGACAAATAATATAAAGTAGAATTTTGAGGAAAGCAAAGGTTCCATGGAACATACAAGAGATAATTGTGGAAATACAAGACCTTGCTATAGAGTTCAAAAATATCAGGTTTACTAATACATTAAGGGAAGGAAACAAATGTGTAGATAGGCTAGGCAATAGAGGGATTTTAGTAGATGATCGTGAATTTAAATTATCTTTTTCATGGTTAGAGGAAGTAGTAAGTTTAGTTGAAGCTGACAAGAAAATGTTGACTACTTGAATAAAATAATGTTTTCTATAGGTAATATTTGCTTTATTTTATAATATTAATGTGTTTTCATATAAATTATTTATTACAATTGTTGTGGTTGCACTTATGCAAGAAGGAAACTATCAATTCAAATCCAGTAAAGCAAAAAATGATAGTGCAATGTTTTGGAAATATTACTCTACTACGATACAATGCATAAACAGTAGAGGTGCAATTTTGGTATTGTGAAGGCTGTTATAGGAAAATGTCAAGAAGGATGCTAAATCATGGAATATTTGTATTCACACATAAGATTGAAGAAGATCCAAAAAATGAAAATGAAGATTTCAAACATTTTATTAAAAATGTAGTTATCTAGCTATAGCAACTCATTTGAAATGAGAATTGAAAGTATTTGTAAACTCTCAAGTTCTAAAGGAGAGAGTTGAGATTTTTCAAGGGTGGGGGACCTGAGTACAACCCCTTATTCTCCAATTAAAAGAAAGATAATATATAAAAATAATAATAATAATTTTTTTAAATGCAATAAGAAATTGTGGAAGTGATGATAGCAACATGTTTAAGAGGTTAATACATGTGGGCAATTACAATTATAATATACTAGGGACTTATTTCAATCCTATATAACCAATTTTAAAAATGATAATGACATGTGATATGGTAGTAGATAAAATATAATTAAAATTAGAAGAATTATGATTAATATTTAAATAAGCTATGTGTGGCTTATATTGGAGGTCATTCCCATTAAAATAAAAAATGTTACGTTGTTATCATTACATTCTGGTCAATCAAACCTCAAAGATATTATTCTTTTGCCTTTCTATCGAAAATATTCTTCATCTTCCATGAACTTCAATATTTTTGTAATGAACTCCTTGGTAGCCTTTTCATTAAGAAAGAACATTTCGCTCAACTAGATACCTTGTAAAATTTGAATTTGTCAAGACAAATATCAACATAGCAATTGACTTAAATATGTACCACCCAATTTCCTTTTATATAAAAACTTGTCAATTCTCTAATACCTCTTATTTTGGAGGTCTTATTCGTGCCCCTAATATCCCAACATACCATTTTCATCATCACTTTTTATTTTTATCTATGGGTTTAATCACTTTTCTTGTTAACATTTGCTATTTATTTTTATTTTTCCATATCAATATCCATTTGAGTTTCCTTTTCTCCTTCTTTTTGCTTCTTGGTTTTCCTTTCCTTTTTTTATTTCCACCAACACTTTCATCTTCACCAATCTCTTTGATTTTTCCATATTATTCATATGGAGAATTATCATCTATAGGTTTGTCTTGCTCTAAAGGATTATAAGGAATAACTTTAAGAGCACTTTCTTCTTTATATTGCTCTAGAAACCCTAAAGTGCAAGAAAGTTCCTCCATAGTAATTACCTTCTTATGCTATTCTAAATACCCTAAATTATTATGGATATCCTTTGTCCTCGTTTCTTTATTATGTTACTTTTGAGATCATAAAGTTTAAGGGATAACCTCTACACTACATTCATTTCTATTTCAAGGAGAGGATTTTATACTTATCTTGAATAAGTGTGACCTGTTCTATCTCATTTCTATAATTAAAATAATTATTATATTTTGCATTTAATTTTTTGAAAATATTTCAATGGAACTATAATATTAAAGAGTTGGCTTAATAGAGTAAGGAAATTATGAATCAATAGAGCTAGGGTAAACTTTTTTGAAAAATGAATCATTATTTAGGAGCCATATATTTACATAGAATTATCTAATTCAGATGATTCTTATGCCATGTTGTGTAGAATTTTAAGAGATTTGAAATGAGTGGTCATATGAAATAATTCAAGTAGTATTGAGGGAGATATAACCATGTGAAGACAATCATTTGGAAATAGGAAAGTGTTAGGAAATTTTTTTCTAAAAAAATATCTTATTTTTAGGAGCCATATCTTTAAGAAGGGTTTTCTAATTTAGATGATTCTTGGACCAATTTGTACAAAATTTGAAGAGCTTTAAATGATAATCATATAAAGGAATTTGAGCAATACTGAGGGATATATAGGCTTGTGAAGTTAGCCATATAGAATAAGGATAATGATGATTTTTCAAGTCACAAAAAATGAAATTACAGATATCAACCACGGTTTGGATGATGGGAGGAGCAATGGAGGCTAGGCCATCAATGAGACGAGACATTCTATTTAGCCATAGAATTTCTCAACAAGTTTTATTTATCCCCTCATTTTATTAGAAGTTCTACATGCATATTATTGTAAGTTTATTTTCAAATAATATAATTGTTATAGGATATACTCGTAAATTTTAGTAGATATCAAGATAGACTTTCCTTCCCATGGATCAATTTATAGCTAAATCCTTAGAATCATTCCTAGTAGTAGAGGTTAGAGAGGACCTCAAAGAGCAATCGTCCATGTTGCTCAAAGATAAGATAATTATTGTTAAATTTAATGGTTCTTGGCTAGGGGCTTTGGTTTTAAGAAAATAGATTAATAGAATATGGAAGTCTCTAGGAGTGAGTCTATCCTTTCATCTCAAAGGTTTATTCCTAGCAATTTTTTGCTCTAGGGAATAAATATAGAATCTTGAAAGGGAGTCTTTGGTTTATGGGAAGAGCATGACTCTTCCTTACCCATTGGTATGAAATATTTGCACTTGAAAACGTAAATCTATCACTAGTGCTAGTTTGGGTCAGGATGTATGAGTTACCCATTAAATTATGGGAATATCTCCAAGGCAATTGGAAAAACTTTGGGAGAATTCCTTGAGATTTCAAAAACTATAAAAGATAGATTCTTGGATATTTATGCTCAGATACTGGTCATGATTTATATCAGTAAACCTTTATCAAAATTAATCATTCTTAAGTATGACAATAAGTTGTGGATCCAAACCATTGATTATGAAAATATATTTTTTAGATGTAGAAGATGTCATGAGGTGGTGCATAACGAAATTTCATGCCCTAAGAAGAGTCTAGCAAAAAAATATGTAAAAAAACGTAAGAGAAACTTACAAATGGATATGGATGAGGATAGTTTTCAACTTCCAAAAATATGTATAGTTAGACAAAATAAATAAACAATGGAGACCAGTAAGGAAGGATATTGGAAGAAATATCAATTATTTTGAGGCTTTAGCCTATGAAGAAAAATCAAATCAAAGTTTAGAGGTTATGGTACAACAAGATCAAAATATTAACAAGGAATCATCTACTTAATATGATATTGATATAGGGATGAACATTCTCACTAAACCTTAAGAATGCACCTCATCATATTTTGAAGAATCTCTTAAAGTACCATGCACCATTCATGAGAAAGATGTTAATACCTTTACAATTAATAAGGAAATACCAAAAAATGAGCAAGATAAATCAAAATATTCCTTAACAAATCTAGGAGAGGATAAATCTAATGAAAAGGAAAGTTGTGAAAGAATATTGAGGAATAAAATAATAAGACCTACTTCTGATACTAGCAATCCAAAAGAGGAAAAACTTCAAATTATCAAGCAAGAACCAGTGAAGTAAGAGCAAACATAGAGAAATGAACACAATCAAAGTTGGTTGAAATTTTCTTTGTCAAACAACAATAAGATATCAATAATTCACAAGTAGGGCTAGCAACCCCTAATGAGATATGATTACTATCTCATGGAATATAAGGGGTGTTAATGCCCCCTCAAAGAAGAGGTGTATCAAGGACCTCTATTTAAGAAATAAGTCTAATATTCTTTGTAACTAGGAAACTAAAATGACAAAGGAAGAAGTTTCTAAAACTATGAAAGGAGTGAAGGCAAGATGTGAATGGGATATTGTCGACCTAGAAGGAGTGGCAAAGGGAATTCTAACATGTTGGAATCCAATTAGAACCTTATATGAAACCATTTATAGAAGTAGGCATTGAATAACCTTATTAGTCATATGCTACTTTGCAGATATTCATATCATTCTTATCAATGCCTACGAAACTATAACTCAGTCATGCATATTAGAAGTATGGAGTGGGATTGAAGACTTTATGAGCAGTAAATTCCAAGAAACTCAATTCAAGATCATAGGATATTTTAATGCTATAACCAAGTTGGATGATTTTTTTTTGGAAATTTAGGAAAATAATGCAAAGTATGAGATATTTCTTAATTTTTATTCAAAATAAAAATCTATGGGAGGTTGAATTTGAAGAGGACAACTATAAACGGACCAACAACAAGATAGGACAAAATTTGATAGCAAAAAAGTTAGTTAGATGCATAATATCAAATCATTGGCTAGATGAACTTGTGCTAAAATTAATACCTTAAAAGGATTGGTTAATATCACTAGCTAATAAGATTTAAAATGGTGTTAAGTGAAGTAAAGAAAATATTATATTTTAAATATGAGAAAATGTGAGAAGGCCATCCTCAATTTTTTGATATGATAACACAAATGTGGAATTCTTCAGAAAATGATGGGTTGTATATACTTCCAAAACAAATAAAATCAATGACATCTAGATTAAAATAATGGAACAAGAACACTTTTGTAAACACTTTTAATAAGAAATAAGAACTAAAAGAGAAACTTTAAAATTTCCAAAAATATGAGCACAATAATCCAAGCTTAGAGGAAAAGGAGTTGCTTAGTGAATATCATAATATTTTGAGTAAGGAAGAGAAATTTTGGAGATTAAAATCGAGATAAACTTGGTTAAAATAAGGAGATAAAAACACAAAAAAATTATAGGATGACAATAGTATAAATATTAGCATCCACAATTAGTAAAATTAAATTAATAGAAGGGGTTTGGATTGAATATCAAATCAAAATTAGAAGGGAGGAAAGGTTTTTCTACCATAATATTCTAGGATTGGAGGAGTTTGAAGTTATTAGTGATAAAATACTACAAGAAGTACCTTCGGTTGTCATAAATGAAGACAATAGCAACTTGATGGAGATTATTTATCTAGAAGAAGTTTATTTAGCTCTTTTCAATTTTGATAAGGGTAAATTTTGAGGTCTAGATGAGCTTTCTACAACATTTTATCAACATAACTGGGAAACAATGAAGGATTCTTTATTGGTGGCAGTGGAATAGGCTAGGGTAAAATAGTACATACCTTATAAAAAAAATGCAACATATCTTACCTTAATTTCAAAAAATTAGGATTCAAAATTTTTTATTACATTTAGGTCCATGAGCTTGCGTAATACGACATATAATCTAATCTTCAAAGTGATGGCAAATCGGTTAAGACCACTATTAGAAAAAAATATTTTAGAAGGGCAAGGAATATTTGTGAAAGGGAGACATAATATAAACAAGATCATAGTAGTTGATGAAGTAATACATTCAACAATTTCAAGAAAAGAGAGAGAAATGATCTTAAAACTTGATGTGAGCAAATCCTATGATAAGGTTAAATGGGATTTTATTTTTGTAGTATTAGAAAAATTTGGATTTGTGAAGAAATGAGTGAGATGGATTAAATATTGTGTCTCTACAATATCATATTCACTACTAGCCAATGGGCTGGTAATAGAATTATTTAAAGCTAAGAGAGGTCTTAAACAAGGAGGTCCTCTATCACCATATATATTCATTCTTATGGTAAAGGTCTTGGGGAGGAACTTGAAGAAGGCTTACAAACATGGGATAATAATTAGAATTAAGGTTAGTAATAAAATTGATACCATCACCCATCAATATTTTGTAGATGATACAACCCTTTTTCGGAGGATAGGAATAAATGAGGCCAAAGCTTTGAATAACTTATTAAAGGAATATGAAATAGTGTCGGGTCATAAAGTTAATAAGATGAAATCCAAAATTTACTTCCTATACACTCTAGCTATAATCAAAGTAGGATATGTAGGTTACTTCAAATGGAGGAGGCAAATTTTCTAGCAACATATCTAAGGATGCCCTTATTTGAGGGGGTAATGAGGTCTAATTATAAGTAAAGTTTAGAATAAAATACCGGTATGGAAAGGTAGATAATTATTATTAGAATAAATAGTGCAACTAATTAAATCAATCTTATAGGTCATTTCAACATATTATATATCCTTGTAAATTATGCCAAATTCAATAGAAAAATGTTTAATCTAAATTATGCGGTCATTTTTGTGGTCAGGATTACATGAAAAAAGGAAATTTCCTTTGGTGAATTAGATCAAGGTGTGTGATGATAAGACTAGGTAAGGCCTTGGTTTAAGAATTCTTACGGATGCAAACTTAGCTCTAAGGAGAAAAGTAATTTAGAGATTGTACAAAGAGACTCAAAGACAATGGGTAAGAATTCTTCTAAGTACATTGAGCCCAATTACCTAGGCTTAATATTTACTACATTCTTACTACTATATGGTTATGTAGTATGGAATAATTTTAAAAATCAATCGATCTAGTGACTAAAGGTCTAATATGGGTGGTGGAAATTGGAGAAAAAAATCTATTTAGATGGATATTTGGTGTGATAAAAAAACCACTCAATCGTGATCCAATTTTGAAACCATGAATGAGATTACTTCAATACAAATATGGTGATAGGGTTTCAAAAAATATGTACAAGGATCAATAAGGAAGATACAAATGGACATAATATTTTTTACAAGTATACCAGACATTTTTTCTAGGTGATAGTTGAGTAGAAATATAACAAGAGAGATTATTCCAAGGAAAGTGAAGGATAAGCTTATTTGGGAGTTGAATATCTTAGGAGAATACACAAAAAGAATCAAATAAAATATAAAGCACCAAAAAAATAGGAATATTGCAATAATATGGAGAGATATTTGAGATATCCCAAGCATTTCAAAAGTCAAAAATGTTTGTGTGGTTAGTAGGTCATAGGAAAATTTCATCCTAGAATAACCTAATAAAAAGGAGTTTTCATGGCTCCTCACAATGTGTTTTATGTTAAAAGGAGGAGAGTATAGACCATCAATTAGGACATTGTTTAATAGTCTAGAAACTATTGCAATGGAGTATTAATATTTTTGGTAAATGTATGGTGATGAATGGTAAAATTGAATAATGGTTAAAGCAATGGTAGAATACTTTTAAAATTGAGGTATTACAGACAATATAGGATATGTCAAAAGATACAATACTTTGGATTGTAGGGCTAGAAAGGAACATAAGGATATTTAAAGGAAAGGAAATCAATTTAGAGGTAATGAAAAGGAAGATTTGTAGCCATTTATTCTAATCCCACCGTATCAACTCACCCAATCCCTAATATTGAAGCAAAGAGCCTTTATAGATGGAGTCAAGTCATCACATGGAATTATGATGTTGGGTACATGAGAAACAAAAGGAAGGAAAATAAGATAAATTGAATTTTTATGGAGCATCTAAAGGAAATCTAGGACCAATAAGAGGAGGAATAATTAGAAATAATAGGGGAGATATTTTGTTTCATTACGCTTTCAATAGTGGATTTAAGATTAATAATGAAGTTGAAGCTTAGGTGGCTTTGGAAGGGTTTATTTGATGTAGACAAATGAAACGGAACAGAGTATGGATGGAAGAAAATTCACTAATAGTAATAAATGCAATTTTGAAGAAAGCAAAATATCCATGGAATATAAAAGAGATAATTATGAAAATACAAGACCTTGCTATAGCTTTTGAAGAAATAAAGTTTACACATATGTTAAGGGAATGTAACAAATGTGTAGACAGGCTATCCAATAGAGGAGTTCTAATAGAATATCTTGAAGTGAAATTATCTTTTCTATGGTTAGAGGAAGTAGTAAGTTTAATAAAGCTAACAAGAAAATGTTGACTACATGAATCAAATGATGATTAAGATCTATTTTAATATTTTTCAATGGTAATATTTGTATTTTATAACATTAATGTATTTTTATATAAACTATTTGTTACAATGCTTGTGGTTGCACTTATGCTTCAGGAAGGAAACTAGCAGTCTAGATTTGGTAAAGCATACTATGATAACACTATGTTTTGGAAATATTACTCTATTAATATGCAATACATAGACGTTAGAGGTAGAGTATTGGTATTGTGAAGATTGTTGTATAAAAATATCAAGAATAAGGATGTTGAATTTTGGAATATTTGTATTTATAAAGAAAAATGAAAAAGATCCAAAAAATAAAAATAAAGAATTCATGCTTTTTATGAAAAATATGAAGGTATCTAGCTATAGCAACTCAATTGATATGAGAATCAAATCTTTTTGTAAATTATCAAGCTCTTAAGGAGAGAGTTTTTATTTATCGAGTGTGGGGGACCTGAGTACAACCCCTTATTATATAGGTAAAAAAAAGTGTTAGCTAAATTTAATTTAAAATCTTAGTTTTAATTTCTTAAATGTGATAAGAATTGTTGAAAATAAATTAAAATATTAATAATTATAATATAATAAGATATAGATATGGGAGATATTATAGCATAGAATTATATTATGAATAATATTTGAAGAAAATTGTGACATTGGAATATTAATATGGAGTGATTTAGCATCTCAAAATTTATATATTAGATATGATAAAAGAATATTATTCTGTCTCCTTAAAAACTAGGGAGTTTGGGTTGTTTTATATAATATAAATTAAACATTTATGCAACAAACACTATAAAAACTAGGGAATTTGGGTTGTTTTATATAATATAAATTAAAAATTTATGCAACAAAGGCTATTTTTTATGTTAAATAAATATAGAGGGGATTTTGTCATGCATTGAAAGATTAATTTAATTTAATTTTTTAAAAATAAATATCAGTTTTCTTCTCTTAAAAAATGTAAAACAATATAACTAAAAAGGAGCCACAAGAAAGACCATTTTCCACCAAGATACCTATTAAGGAATAGTTTCAACTTTTATTGAGACTAGTTTTTTTTTTTTTTTCAATGAGTTTACACATGTTTTTATGAGAGGTCTCGGTCTCCTCATACTAAGTGGGGTTTGAGCCTAAATATTTTTCAATGAGTTTACATAGGTTTTTATGAGGGGTCACGGTCCCCTCATACCGAGTGGGGTTTGAAACTTGGACTTTTCAAATAGAGGCCAAAGCCCTTACCACTACAGTAAGCTTGCAAATTTTATTGAGACTAGTTTTTCTTATGACACCTTCAAAATTGAATTTTACTTAGAAGGCTATTATAGTAGAATTTTATAGTGTTAAACATATATAAAGAGAAAATAATTTACATAGTGATAAAGAGAAGCCTATATTTATACTCCTCAATGTAGCCATAATATTCACCATAGCTCTCTTGTTGCATGGTTGAAGAGGAGTTCATGATTTTTAAAATTGTTCAAATTTCTAACAAATAATGAAAATTGAACTTTAGTCCAAGGAAAAAGAAAGTCCAAAATATAGACATATAAGAATATAATAGTAATATGTAATTAATACTTAACCATAACCTCCATGAATAATATTATTTTTTAGTCACTTGACAAGTTATATAAGAAGAACTAACAACATAGTGGTAGGTAATGGAAAAAATGGAAGACCTAGGGTTTTTATGAAGGATGGAAATGGTGGACTGAGGAAATGACGAGTGAAATCATGAATGCTCTACAATTTACGATAGCCATTATTGATCAAAGGTAAAAAATCGAGCAATACAAACTCATACTCGCATCCATTCTATCCAACAATCATGTTTAGAATGTTAAGGCTTTCATTGATCACATAGTATCAAATAACATGTCACTAGTGGTGTCAAGGTGTAGACACCTAAAGCATGTCATGTTTAGGATACTACTCATGTGGGCATCCTTTCAGACCATATGAATGATATTGGACCTTTCCAAGACAAAGCAATGGTTTTAACCACTCACTTTAGGTATCTTTGGCCTACTTAGTCTCAATCACGAATGACACTCGTAGCTAGGATTCTAACTATGCTTAGGAGCCATGGCTAGCTCTATAACTATCTTAGAATCCTGAGCCAAACCAAAATTAGTTACAATGGCCATGATAATAGATTGCAAATGGTTTCAAAAGAGGAAGCTTCTAGATTCTTCCTTCCAATTGCTCTAACCTCTCAGTTATTGATCTTGGCTTCTCATGGAAGCTAAGATGAGGAGTTGAGAGTGCTATAAGACCCCCATCCAAATTAGGGAGAAATTGTAGAAGAGTTTTCAATTTAATGCAACAAAGTCCCACCAAATTGGAAAGCAATATATAGCCCTTAAGGGTGTCTACATGCGGTCCATTTGGAGAATCATGACTGCATTTGAAGCAATGAAGATCCTAGGATCTTGAGGAGCAAGCTTTTCCTATTGAACCACCTTCATTGCAAATTCGTGTGAATTTCACTTCCAATCTATTCCAGAACAAAGATGCGACCCTTGATCATCAATTTCTCAGAGGAATTAGCAATTTTAAGCCCTAATTGCAAGAGAAAATGGATTTTCACCTTAGTTGTGGTTGTCAACCGTGGCTAACAGAGCCAACTACCCTTGAAACCCATGACTAGAGTTTGAAGCTCATTTCCCTCCATTTATCCATAGGAATTCAATTTCATGCATGCAATTAGTTAGATCTAGCTTAGATTAACCTTTATTTGCATATTTTTTGGGTTAATTTGAGATATTAGAGGTAGATTTGTCCCCATTTCTTCATATTTACTAGTTTGCATCAATCTTCTTAGATTAGATCTATTTCTTGCTTTCATTGCAAATTAGATGCTAGATTAATTAGATTTACTTATCTTCAAGCATACTTTACATTAGTTTAACATTCTTGCATATATATTCACTTATATTGACACATATTTATGTTTTATTGAAAGTTTTATCACATCCTTTGTAAATATTCAATAAGAGCCTCATCATGAAAGGCCTTATATGCTCCTGATTGTGATTTTTTGTTTCTTAAATGCAGATTATATCATTGACATCTTTGAAGCATTCTCGGCATCCAATTCCTCCAATAAAGTGAGAAGAAGGAATCCATAATCCTTGAGTAGTTCGTGTCGAATCTAGAAAGCCTATAGATTGCACCAACCCCGTTTAGGGATTTCAAAACATTGTATTCATTGTATCAAGATTTTGGTATCCCTTAGAGGGACCTACTTGTAACTGATATTCACCATGATATAATAAAATAAAGTTACATATTATTGTTAATTCATTTTTATACATGATTTATTGTTTTATCTTTGGTACAATGATGTCAATAGCTTAGGTGCATGTTTTTTGGGATCGTACAAATGGTGATCACAATGGGAACATGTAAAAATTCATTGTATTTATTGATATTTCTATATTTTTATGTTGTAGGTCTTAGCTACACTTGATAGTTGTGACACATAGTTTCAGCCTTGATTGACATCCATGGCTAGCATAAAATAGAGAAACAAATAGTAAACAGTCTGTCTCTTCATCAAATGAGGGATTCTAGGTAATTTCCCTTCTCTGTGATTTCCATGTTTCTGTGTTTTTACTGTCAGTAGGCTAATTATATCATCTAGCCAAAGAAGGAAAATCATGAAAATTTTATTGTCTGCTGTTAGCTATGGTTGAAAACAGTAGCTAGCATAGTTAGTTGTGGTTGTCACCCATAACTAAGATTCAACTGTCTGTTAATTGTGGTACAAACAACGACTAAAATTAAATATCTATGTTAGGATTTGCTTACTTGGGGCCTGTATAAAGGCTAGTATCTCATGTAATTTTACATTCTCTGATTTGAAAAATAACATTTAGTTTTACATCTTTTTGAATTCAAAACATAAATTTCCTAGGAATATAGGAAAAATCATGGGTGCTCTTTGATGCATTTTTCTTTTTTTGCAAAGTTAAAATGAACCCTCACACTGCGTAACAATTAAATGTTAGTGAATTGGAATTCATACCGAACCACTAATATATTTCAATGATGGTGGGCATCATATCCATACATTGGGTCAAATCCTATGAACCTATTCTATTAGCCAATATCGACTCCAAGAATTGTCCTATCCATACAAAATAGTATGTATTTGTTGGTCATGAATCTGCCACAGGAAAGGATTTTCTATGTTTATGCACCCTAGACCCGACCAACATTGAATGGCTGGGAGAAAGAGATGTCTCCCAGACCAATCTCCAGAGAGGGCTGGTTCCCTTACCTAAACTAAACTTGATTTCAGACTAAAGTTGCAGGAAAGAGATGGGAAATACGCAGAAAGAAACGGGAAATTACGAAAAGATATGGGAAATATGGCCATAGGTCGAATTTGTATGATCAAAAAAAGAAACTCAGCAAGATGGAACTTCAAGTGAATAAACAACATATAATAACAGAATATAGCATAATTCATTTATGACCTTGCACACAGACAACCTTCAGTATAGCATTCCAGAACTCACTTTCTTTTAAGCAATATTCAAACTCAAATGCAGAATTTGAATCTAATAGCAGATTGGAAAGATGAGCATAACTGAGAAATACATGGAATAGAAGGAAATCATTACACAGAAAAACGCTTGCAAAATCAGAGGCCAAATATTTCTTATTTACGCAAATAACTTGAATGTTTCCAGCAAAATGTCTCTCAAACTCCCGATACTTGTTCTTGAGATTTACATTGATTTATATAGAGGTCTTGCCTCTTTGCAGCATTAAAAATATGAAACGGACCTCCTCGAGATCTACAAATTATGCAACGAAAACAAGGAAATGATATCCTTAAACAGCCTCGAAGAAACCAGACATTAAATGAGACAAGGAATCGGCGGTCATCTTCATTAAATGGTCATTCTTGAAATACGCTTGAACCGTTAGAAAAATCATGAACAACAGCTTCGAATGATGGCGCATCTTTAATTCTGATGGCTTGGACATGTTCTTCTACCTTGACCACATCGAAAAGTAGCAAAACATTTAATTATGGAGTGCTTTTAATCCTAAAAAATTGCAATGCATCATCGGGCCGTTTGAACTACGTTCTGGCGTGAAACTGTAACAGGTCACAAAAATGCGACATGTCACGAAATCACGATGTATCTCTGCTCTGTACAGTTCTATTACTTTCGGACCACAAAAATCTACCATGTCATGAAATCGCTACAGGTTTGACTTCTTTATCTCCTTCGCAACCTTAACTCGCAAAAACATGACACATCACGAAATCATGATGTTCCATACCATTATGTTCCTTCTCTGCTCTGTCGTGATTTTGCTACCATTTTCATGCATTCTGTACGGTCCTTCTCTAGCTCGCAAAAAAGCGACATTCTTGCCTCAAGTGATTCTTCAATCTCCACCATGTTGCAAAATCGTGACATGTTCTGTCTCCTTGGACTTTGCTGCTTTTGAACCATGAAAATTTGCCATGTCGTGAAATCACGATGTTCCATACAATCTGGCTACCTCCCTGCTTCCTCTCCGTGAAAATGCGATGCATCGCGAAATCGCTACCATTTCTTGCACTAAGTCCTTCTTGTCCCATGTGTCATGAAATCATGACATTTGTGTGCATTCTCCACTATTACCACTTCTTGTCGCAATTTTGCGATGTCTTCGTCTTGCTTAGACTCATTTTCAAAAGTGTCACGAAATCGCAACGTATTCATGCCTTAAGCCTTTCTGTTCAACTGTACCGTGAGCATGCAACATGTAGCGATTTCACTATGTCTTTTGCCCTTGTGCCTTGCTCACTATTCTGTCACGATATCGCTACAAAGTTCATTCTCACCGCCCTTTGCTGAGTTATGTCGTGATTTCGCGACAGTTTCTAACATTATGCTCCCTGGCCATCGCAAGTCGCGAAAACGTGACATGTCGCGATTTTGCTACAACTTTGTCGCTCTGCCTTCGTTGACCATTTTGACCACGAAAATCCAACACGTCGCGATATCACGACGGTTTTACCCCTGCTGCCGTTGACTGCGTTGACCACGATTTTTCGACACGTTGCGAAATCGTGACAACTTTGCGTTTGATTTCTCTCTCCTCAACCGACCCGCGATAACGTGACATGTCATGATTTCACGACAGTTTTCAACTTTGGCCCTCCATGCTATTTTTTGTCGTGATTTCACGACAGTCTTCGGACTTAGCTTGTTTTTTGCATCAAAACCTGTATAGGAGTGAGAATTTCAACATCTTATGCATGAATAATCAACAATCAACACAATGTGGCAAAAATGCCAACATTCTTGGCGGCTCATGGGGTATACAGTTCTACTGTATGCACGAATCCTAGGCCTGAATCCATTGGGCAACAAAGTCAAGAAAAACTAAGAACAGAAAGCTGGTTGATGGGGTACATCTCGACGGACTGCTGCAACAACTCTTGCTGAATGACTAAAACTTCAAGTAAATCTATATTTGGCTGAACTGACCATGGAATGGAAATGATAAATGATGGAATAATGGAATGGAGGGAGTGAGGTGGTAGATACAGTAACAGAGTGCTTCTGTGCTACCGGTTGCTATGAAATGGAAATGGAGGTGAATGGGAAATGGAGGTGAATGGAATAAACAGAATGATGACCAACAAATGTGTAGGCTGTGGAATGGGAATGGAATGGGGAAATGAACTGTGGATAAATGCTTAAAACAACAATGTAGTTAGAAGAAAAGGAAAAGAAGAACCGGGAATATTAGAAAAGGGGAAAAGAAACAACAGCAGTGGCTTGATTACTTGCAGAAGAAAAGGAGTAGGAGAAGAAGGGAATAAAGAGGGGAAGGATGAAATAGAAAGGAAGGAAGAAATGGAGAGGAAGCCACTAACTGCTGGGAAAGAAGAAAGAAAAAGAAAGAAATACGTACCTGCGGGCTCGCATGCAAAAAGAGCCGAAGTTTGACAAAGGAAAACAATACTTTTTTTTCTTTACTATGTACAAGGTAACTCCCGAATTAGTTGTGAACTTTCGAGAAAGAAACGAACCAAAACACGGTTCTGTCTCCTGGATCCCAGATCCTTGATAAACACTCAGTAGACTCCTGGTTCATGATTAGCTCAGAATCACCAAAGATCTCAGAATCGCTGCACTCCAAGTGTCCCAGCCATCTTGAAACCTAGGCATGATCATTCAGTCCCAGTGTTAGCGCCATTGTTGTATTGTGCTCCATAAAATAGAGCTGATCTGGTAGAGAATCTTGTTCAACTTGATCAGGTGGCAACTTGACTTCAACCTCTTCAAGTTGCATAATGGAATAATAGCCAATTTCGGTCTGGATCATAGCATTGAAATTGAGCATTGAAAACTCATCCTCCAAATCTTTAGTTATCATATGAATAGCATCTTTGGACTTTTCTTCTTCTATCTTCTCAATATGAAAAGTAGAAGGCTTCTGATTATAGATCCGGACTCGTATTCCTTTGAATAGAATCTCCAAATGAGAATAATCCAGAGCAAGGTAACCTCCCAACTTTGCAGTAAATTCTCTGGATAAGCACATACTGAAATACGGTTCTAGATCGACCACAAAAATCTCCTGAATGACTGTAATATGTGGCATAGTATGCAAAACAATCGAGACATCCTTGATTACACCCACTGTTTTCATAGGAGTACCATCTAACTGCAAAATGCCAGGGCTACTTCATGTGAATTCCATTCCCATCGCTTCACAAACTGCCTTAGGCATGATAGTTGTAGTGGCACCAAAATCGATCAGGCAATTATGTATGATCCAACCCTCCATTTGTAGTGACAGATAAAATGGGGGTGGTCTATTCCTTCCAGTGGCTGCAGAAGTTAATGTTTGAGCCATAACTACCTAGGCTAGAGCTTTCCCCTTACTTTGTATGGTCTTCAGGGATTCCTGTAAGAGATTTACCTGTCTAGGCAACTGTAAGGTGTCATACAGACTTACCTTAGCTGGTATCCATTTGAGTTCTTCAACAATGTTGTACTCCATGGAGATCTATTCTTTCCCACCACTAGCAGATTCAAATTTGCTCTTATATTGCTGGGTGGCCTCCACTCGTTGTCGTTTGGTCAATGATGGATACCGCAACGTCTCTTTGGCTTGCTCCTTTGTTTCTGCTTGCGGCTGGGAAGTAGAAGCTTGTTCCTTGTCTTTTACTGGTGGTGGAAGTGGATCCTTCGACAAAATAGGTGATTGCCATTGCGTTGGGGAATCATGAGCCTTTGTTGGCATTTGTTGCTTTGTTGCTTGTACAGGAGGCACTTTCAATGGCTCCATCTTAGCCGGATCTACCAACATTGGTTTCTTGCCGCTGCGTGTCAATATTGCTATATGTTCCTCCAGAGACTCCACGGAAGTAAGATCCACCTCTCGAATCATGTTTACATGGCTCCCTATAAGAACTTGCAAATAATTTTGGTGGACCATGCAAGTAGACTCATCATGTGGGTCATTGCAGGAAGAACACCAGTAAGATGGCTCATGTGAAACTTCAGAAGGGCCAACCTCTTCACTTACCAGAACTGCTGAGTTCCTTTTAGGTGCTTTCTCCATAGCCTTGCTTGGAGCAGGTTGTTCTCTAGTTACTGTCGGCATAAATCTTCATGGTTGATAGCTTCTTTCCGCCTCTCTCCATTCCATAGATGTCACCTTGTCAGTGAGAGATCTCATAGCCGACTGAATTTCTTATAACATAACCAATTGAGGATCTGGGCTTGAGGACACAGGCGATGTCGGTAAAGGTAATGGAACCTATGGGGAAGGTAATGCAGGAGTTGGAAATGGAGGGACTAACCATGGAATGCTCGGTGTAGGCAACTGGGGAACAGTTGGAGCAGGAAGCTGAGGAACTAGGATGGGTGCAATTTGAGGCGCATTGGAGCTCCATGATGGGGTAGGATACATAGATGGCATGGGCTATGGAAGCGAACCAAAGTACAAATACTTAGGCAGATTAGGGATGATAGGCATAGTTACCTTGGGAGGAAGTCTACCTATAGCAATCAAATCAGCTTTCGCCTTTAACGCTTGTTCGAAAAACTCTAGAAATGTAGTCACGTTGGACTGTCGGACTACCCAACCGATATCTGTGTTGAATGCTCTGAGGTAGTAAAATGTAGCTAGCTCATCAGTAGGCTGAAGACCATCAAGAATTCTCTACCAGGTTCTGGTAAATCTGACATTGAAATCAGCTATCTCTTCCTGCGGATGCCTCTGGATTGCGTTAAATTGATGCAACAATGAAAATGGATCAACCTGTTCATGAAAATTCTTAACTAGCAGTTCTCCTAGCTGATCCCATGATGTAATGGTGCCTGGTTGCAATGTTCGGTACCAATACAACAATTTACCTCTCAGTGATAACACCAACAACTTCACCATCACATCTTCGTCAGTTATATCATGAATGGCTGCCAGAGAAGCTACATCATTAATATGTTCATATGCAGTCTTACCCATACCATCATAGGTCGGCAAAACCTTCAAAGTGGCCTGAGGAACTAGATTCTGAGCCTGCAGATTCAAAGCTCCCGAACTGTTCCATGCCAAGAACTTCCTAGGTGGAGGATACTGGGCCATTGGGACTAATGGATGTGACTGAGAAGATGGAACACTAGTAACAATACCAGAGGCTTGTGTGGATATGGCAGATGATGCAAGCGATGGGGAAACCAACCTAGATTGTTCACCTCTTTTTGTGCTATCAAGTTCAAAAAACTCAACAAGATCTTCAACTTTTTTAGACTTTGATCTCGTGATCATGAAATACAGCTTTCACTGCATCCACGTTCAGAGATTTCTGGGTACTGTAGAGTCACCAAATGTTCTAGCTATACGGCATGAAGGCAAACATTAAACCCTCAATACTATGGGATCTTTCTGAGACAGAAGAAGTCTGTCCCACCGGGCGTGCCAAAAACTATTGGCACAGGTGGGTTTATCAATTTGGAAAACTATGCTTATCCCACCGACTATGGGTTGTTGTAAGATAGAAGAAGTCTGTCCCACCGGGCGTGCCAAAAACTGTTGGTCACGAATCTGCCACAGGAAAGGATTTTCTAAAACTATGCACCCTAGACCCGGCCAACATTGAAAGGCTGGGAGAAAGAAATGTCTCCTAGACCAATCTCCAGAGAGGGCTGGTTCCCTTACTAAACTAAGTTTGATTTCAGATTAAAGTTGCTGGAAAGAGATTAGAAATACGTAGAAAGAAATAGGAAATACATGGAAAGAGATGGGAAATATAGCCGTAGGCCGAATTTGTTAGATCGGAAAAGAAACTCAGCAAGATGGAACTTCAAGTGTATAAACAACATATAATAATAAAATATAGCATAATTCATTTACGACCTTGCATGCAGACAACCTTCAGTATAGCATTCCAGAACTCACTTTATTTTAAGCAATATTCAAACTCAAATGCAGAATTTGAATCTAACAACAGATTGGAAAGACGAGCATAACTGAGAAATACATGGAAAAGAAGGAAATCATTACACAAAAAAATGCTTGCGAAATCAGAGGCCAAATATTTCTTATTTATGCAAATAACTTGAATGTTTCCAGCAAAATGTCTCTCAAACTCCCAATACTTGTTCTTGAGATTTACATTGATTTATATAGAGGTCTTGCCTCTTTGCAGCATTAAAAATATGAAACAGACCTCCTCGAGATCTACAAATTATGCAACGAAAACAAGGAAATGATATCCTTAAACAACCTCGAAGAAACCAGAAATTAAATGAGACAAGGAATCGACGGTCATCTTCATTAAATGGTCATTCTTGAAATACGCTTGAACCGTTAGAAAAATCATGAATAGAAGCTTCGAATGATGGCGCATCTTTAATTCTGACGGCTTGGACTCGTTCTTCTACCTTGACTGCATCAAAAAGTAGCAAAACATTTAATTCTGGAGTGCTTTTAATCCTCAAAAATCACAATTCATCATCGGGCCATTTGAACTGCGTTCTGGCACGAAACTGTAACAGGTCATGAAAACGTGACATGTCACGAAATCACGATGTATCTCTGCTCCGTACAGTTCTGTTACTTTCGGACCGCGAAAATCTACCATGTCATGAAATCGCTACAGGTTCGGCTTCTTTATCTCCTTCGCAACCTTAAATCGCAAAAACGTGATGCGTCGTGAAATCGCGATGTTCCATACCATTATGTTCCTTCTATGCTCTGTTATTGTGAAAATGCGACAGGGTGTGATTTTGCTACATCTTCATCCATGTTGTTCTGTTAGCTACACCAAATCGCGAAAACATGACACTGCATGATTTCACTACATCTTTCCGTCAGCACCTTAATCATTATCTCCAGGTCACGAAAACCAAGCAAGTCACAAAATCGCTACACTATCTTCCCGCTGCTCAGTCTTTGCTTTTACATCATGAAAATTTGACATGTCGTGATTTCGCTACCATTTTCATGCATTTTGTACGGTCCTTCTCTAGCTCACAAAAACGCGACATTCTTGCCTCAAGTGATTCTTCAATCTCCATCATGTCGCAAAATCGTGACAGGCTCTGTCTCCTTGGACTTTGCTGCTTTTGAACCATAAAAATTTGTCATGTCATGAAATCATGACGTTCCGTACAATCTGGCTACCTCCCTGCTTCCTCTCCATGAAAACACGACGCATCACAAAATCGCTACCATTTCCTGCACTAAGTCCTTCTTGTCCCATGTGTCATGAAATTGTGACATTTGCGTGCATTATCCACTGTTACCACTTCCTGTCATGATTTCGTGACATCTTCATCTTGCTTAGACTCATTTTCAAAAGTGTCACAAAATCACGACGTATTCATGCCTTAAGCCTTTCTGTTCAACTGTGTAGTGACCATGCAACATGTAGCGATTTTGCTACGTCTTTCACCCTTGTGCCTTGCTCGCTATTCTGTCACGATATCGCTACAAAGTTCATTCTCACTGCCCTTTGTTGAGTTATTGTGCAATTTCATGACAGTTTCTAACATTATGCTCCCTAGCCATCGCAAGTCGCGAAAACGCGACATGTCGCGATTTCGCTACAACTTTGTCGCTCTGGCTCCATTGACCATTTTGACCGCAAAAATCCAACACGTCGCGATATCGCGACGGTTTTACCCCCTGCTGCCATTGACTGTGCTGACCGTGATTTTCTGACACGTCACAAAATCACGACAACTTTGCGTTTGATTTCTCTCTCCTCAACCGACCCGCGATAATGCGACATGTCGCGATTTTGCTACAACTTTCAACTTTGGCTCTCCATGCTATTTTTTGTTGTGATTTCATGATAGTCTTTAGACTTAGCTTGTTTTTTGCATCAAAACCTGTAAAGGAGTGAGAATTTCAACATCTTATGCATGAATAATCAACAATCAAAATAATGTAGCAAAAATGCCAACAGTATTCCTCTTTAGAGGGGTGTATCACTACACACAGTATGCTAGGTGAGTATTGGTAGGACCTATGCTCCCTGACCGGGTGTGGGCTTCATCTCCACACTTTGATGGGTTTACGTGATCATGAATTTCATTTATGGTTATCAATATATGAGCCTACTGGTGAAATCCATTAAAATAAACAAGTATATCATCAAAAAATATGAAAACATGATGAGATTTAGTTTATGATTACAACACACCTGAAACACATTGAATTAGTTTAGGGATCACAAAGAAAATTTAAAAGAGATAATCACCCTTGTCTATTTTATTTTCTCTAAAATTTACACAAGATATAATACACATTATGGTTAATACACAGAGAGGCCAACCTCGGATAATCGAGGTGGAGGTTGAAGCTCCAAAAGACACACAAAACAACATGTTGAACTCTCAACCACAAAATCCTCCTGAATGATGTTCAACAAGTATTAGAGGGAACAATTCAATGTGCAAGTATTCTATTCAGAACATCCCAGTTAGAGGAGGTAACACACACTCTTCATGGCACAGAGCTGAGAATGGTTCAAGGCCCCCATCATCTCATGATAGAGAATGAGAAAATCCACCCAATCAGGGGCAAGAAGAAAGGGCTACATTAGAGCATAGACCCATAAAGACTCCTAACAATAATGAACCTGGGAAGTTCACGATTGACATGGCTAGACTTGGAGAAAATGGTACACCACCAAATGAACCATGGAAAAGTAGGTAGTTGATGGAATTGAATGCATCCTAGGGAAATTTGGATGTAGACCCTCATCTACACATACTCATTCCATGAGTTTACGCAATGAGAGCACACATAGGCCTACCAAGGATCCAGGAGAATTCTCAAAGTGTTCTTGAAGCATACATGCCCCATAAAACCATGTAGGCATACATAATAGACAATAGAAAAATGTGAATACCATCTACACAAATAAAGACAAGAGTATGGTAGACAAGTTTTTTGGGGCCCACACCAATAAAGCCCCTAGAACAGAGTTGTGTAACTAGAGGCCACATACTGCCGATATTATAGATCGATCACAGAAATTGGTTTTAGAACAAAGGCATAATATATTCCAAAATCAATTGGAATATGTGCAATCAAAGAGTGAGAACCTCAAAAAAGAGGATAATCAATGGCAGAGGTTGTTAAGGCAACGTCTGTATGAGCAACACATGCATGAGCAATGCATCCTTAACCAAAAGGAGCATGTAGAGAGAGAAGATAAATTATCTCACAATGATTTACCTCATCAAAGTGAATATAAGGAGCACCACCATAGATGATCTGCTTTGTAGCCTGAATTGCACCCTAAGCATATTGGAAATCGTACTCATTATACGGCCCAAAACACATTACAATTACAAGCACTCAAACACCATTGGCATACTCAGTATGAAGAGGTAGAAGGATACGATCAAGAGCAGCAATACCTAGATATATCCTTGGTAGAAGAGGAGGATGAGCCAATGCATCCACCTAAACCCAAGAAGAATCTTAAAGCATGTCTACGGAAGCACAGGTGCATCGGGTGCGTTGCAAACAAAAGCAGTTGTACTGACGAAACGCTAAATGCATGAAAAAGGGAAAGCGAAACATGAATAAAATGATATGTAAAGCAAAAACAAAGGTGCAGCCTCTTTTATTAATTTTTCGTATGATCAGGTTACAATACGTTTCCCCCCCATTTTCAGGGGCTCGGAGCGTTTGATACAATTATTTTACACCAATGGATGGTGCGCTTCCCTTCGAGATCTTTTGCATGCCCACATTCAAAATGGGGGGCCAAACATCGCCACCACTTGTGTGAATACATTCTTGGTTCCTTGCTGCCCCTCCAGTGTTGAGATCCTGTGTATAGAGAAACAACAAATGATTAATAGCACGCGCGGATGGAGGAAAACATGTAATCCCTAAGGCCTCCAGTTAATGCATACATGAAATAATTAAAACAGTGATAAAAAATTATAAAAAAAAAATGAAATTTAAATAGAAGCATGTAAACACCATTAGGAACACATTGCAAAAAGAACAGTCGAGAAAACTACTGTAGATTTCTAATTGCTCAGAGGTGGGACGATTAGGACTGTCATAAAATGTCTGAAAGTGACCTCCAAAATATCCCATCCAATGGTCTCCAAAACACCTACAAACTTGGGGTTAGGCAAAATGGGGCATTTTGAGATGACCCAAAATGTTAGATTTTGTAGATTCTACCCCGATCACCCTGTATCTGAAGGCACTCCCTGTATGTTAGTAAAAGCATAAAACAATGAAAACATAGTCAAAACAAGTCAGAATGCTTTGAAATTTGAACTATAGCATATATGAAACACAAAAAACATGATGCAAAATAAATAGTGAAGAAATATACTATAGATTTCTAATCGCTCCGGGGTGGGGCGATTAGGACTGCAACAGTGTGGGGGGCGCCCAGGGGCAGGACGCCCATCGTTTGGGGCTTGGTTTTGACACCAATCCACTTGGGATGGGTCCAAAACCTCCTAAGGAGTTGTATCAGAAAATTGGATGTGGGATTGTGGCCAATTTTTCAAGTTTTGGGTCCGGATTGCGCTCCTAATGTTCACCCGATAACCTCCCTTCCAAAAGAGAGATCAAGGATGTAGGAAGCAAAATGAGGGTGAGGGTATAATTTGATAGCACTCCATTGCTCCAAATGCTCCTACTATTTCCTTTTTTTGGGGTGAGAAGAATCACCATTTTATAGACCTGAAGGTCTGCTTTGAATGTGCATGCAGGGGTGCCACTTGGCCATCATGCCTTGTCAGGGGAGAGAAGATTCCTCCCTGATTATGGGCTCCATGACTTTCTCTATGACTACCTCTTTGAGCTTTGAAATGCTCACTCAAACTCCCATGCATTGAAGGTGGAGTTGAGTGGTGGATCTGGGCTACCATTTTTCAAGGTTTGACCTTTTGCCCATCAAACCTGCTATTCGCCCCACCCTAGAGCGATTGCTGCTAATCATCCTGGCATGGGGCGAATAGCATTCTAATCATCCCAGGGTGGAACGAATAAGGAGCAAGGTGCTTGAAAGGTGCCAAATTGACCTTTGACCTTCCAAAGCTACTTTGGGGGTGGTTAGGACCACTGTTTAACCTCTAAGGGCTGCCCTAGAGACTATGTATGCCAATTTGGTCAGTGCTTGTACCCACATAATTAGATTGGTGTTGTTTTGGTGTCTACATATGCCCCTTTTTGGGATGTGCTATGCGTGGCGCAGTGCTGAGCAAAAATAGATAACCAAAGGACTTAATGATTAGGATTTCTCAATAACCTAACCAAATTTTGATGCCCCAAGTATGGAAAGGGCACACAGTCTTGAATCCTTGCTTCTGACAAGCTAAGGAGCTTAATTCAAGTGTTAACCTTTTTCGGTGAGGTTGGACATTGTTTAGTCATGAATAGGCAAAAGGCGCAACCTTTTTTCTGGAGGAACCTTGAGTTCATGATTCTAGAATGCCAAGTATTTGATCATCTTGTGATTATTGCTTGTTTGCTACCCCAAGTAGAAGCGTGATTGTCTTTGTCAATGGTTCTTTGAATGCATGCCATTTCCTTGATTGGGTGTGTATTTGTTGATTGGTGACTAAGTGTGACTACCCCCCCAAGCGACAAATCGATGAGGGAATGACCAACATGAGAAAAGCGACGAGTCACTTGACCCAAGATGAATTTTTTAAGGGTGCCTTCAATTGTTTTCCATTGAATTCTTATGTAGTTTCCCAACAATTGGACCTATTTTTGGTGGGTTTTAACCCTTTTTTGTGATGCTTATTGGGGCTAAAATTGTCAAAAACATGTCCTCCCATGGAGCGGTCCAACAATGATAGCCTTCTTAGAGAGTAGGATATTGATAATTTATGGCCCCGATGTCAGTTTTGTATGCCAAGAATGTTAGGCACAGAGGCGCCTTTGTTCGGCAATTTTATTGGTGTTTTTCGGTGGGTTTTGACCCTTTTTGTGACGCCTTTGGGGATGAAATTGTCAAAATTTCATCCTCCTAAGGAGCGGTTCAGCTATGGTAGCCTTCTTAGGGAGTAGGATAGTGAGGATTTGTGACCCCAATGTCAGTTTTGAATGCCATGAATCACAGGCGCAAAGGTGCCTTTGTTCGGCAGTTTTATTACTATTTTTGGTGCATTTTGGATGCAGTTTTGGTTGTTTTTGATTTTATTGATCTGTAATCATCCTAGGGTGGGACGAATACCAGTTTTGTAATTTTCCTAGGGTGAGACGAGTACTACCTAGAGCGCTCTTCCTAGGGTGGGACGATTACAGGCCTAAGAGCCTATATAAGGGCCAAAACTAGGTTTTGGGCTCATTTGTAATTGTTTTTTGGTGATTTGGAGCTGTGGGGAGGAGTTCGAGTTTGCGAAGTGGAGCGTTGCAAAATTTTTTTAGACACCATGAGCTCAAGTACCGGATCCTCGAGTGGCGGAGCCGAGGCGAGACCGATAGGTGCTCCTTCCTTTTTATTTTTTGTTTGTTTTTATATGAATTTTTAAAACTCACATTTTATCATTGTTTTTTGTCACCTTAAGGTTAAAACCCTAAATGAATGTTGTGGTTTTATTTTTTTTTCTATGTTCATAATAAAGTTAAAAAAACCCTAGACGATTTTTGTGTTGTTTTGATTTTTTTGTTTGATTTTTTTGTCCACACTTAAGGTTAAAAACCCTAGTATGATTTTGTGTTTTAATTTGTTTTTTTTTTTGTGTTCATAATAAGGTTAAGAAAAAACCCTAGATGTTTTTTTTGTTTTAATTTGATTTTTCGTTCGCACTTAAGGTTAGAAACCCTAGTTTGCATTTGTTTTATTGTATATATATGTATATTTTTGTTCTTGATTGTACATTTTAGTTGATTGATCTGTACTTTGGCTGTAAAGTTCTGTACTATGTTTTTCTGTACTTTGTTTTTCGTCTGTACAGTATATTTGAATATATTTTTTTAAATTAAGGTTGAAACCCTAATTTGTTCTTTGTTGTTTTATTGTTTTTGTGTACACTGCTATACATTTGTTTTGTTGTCATGTTTTAATATTTTGTGTTGTTTTTGTTTTTCAGGTTGTGAAGAGTCGGTATCGCCAGCCGACTATATTTTTTGATGCACGAGATGTGCTGACTATGGTAGATTGGGATTGGCTTGATACCCTTGGGCTCAAGAAAGTGATGCAGTTGGAGCATGTGGTGAGGGATTGGGCATATCTAACTACCTTGATCAATTTATGGGATCTCTATACCAACACCTTTTATCTCCCAATAGGAGATATGACAGTGACTCTGGAGGATGTGTATCAGATTCTATGGATTTTGATAGATGAGCTACCCATTCGGATGACTCCTCGTGATCAGTGGATGACAGTGCTAACATGATTCTTTGGGCATGCATCGAAGATGGGCATGGATAGGACGATGGAGAGGGCAGAGGGGGATTGCCTGATTGGTGGGATTCTAGTGTGGTGGTGGTTTGAGAAGGGTATTTTAGGGGTGAGGCATGCTCTGATGATGACCCTCATCTCTAATATGTTGCTTCCCAACTGCTCAGGTGCGAGGTTCCCTTGGAACCTGCTTGAGGTGGTGTTCAAACTAGTGGAGTTTTCGATAGCAGTGCCACTTATTATGAGGTGGGGTCAGACACTATTGGCACAGTTGTATGATGAGCTGTACAAGGTTCACTATCGAAGGTGGAAGGGGATCGGGTGCAACTATCTATTGTAGTGCTGGGGGTGGCAACACATAGCTATGGAGCAGCCATAGGGATTGCCTTGGACCACTTAGGGAGATATGGTGGATAGGGAGATTGGATATGTTGCTCTATGGTAGAGTTCAGAGGAGCAGGGGCAGAGTCGACGGTGGGCAGGTTTCGTAGAGCACTATACTGATGCATTCTATTATCTTGCTCCAGGGGAGGTGTTCTGGCAGTCATACTAGGACTGTCCAGCCTGGACTAAGGTTGGAGAGTGGATTTGATAGGTGCACAGAGGGAGGTGGTTGATTGGGAGACATGGGACAGAGTAGGAGTACTTCTTGTATTTCTGGGTGACTCGACAGTTTAGGTCACACCAGGGATTTCCTGGTGAGCCCTTGATCTATCGATGTCGGGGCAATGAGAGGACTCTAGCCTGGTCGATTATTGAGCCGCTAGGCGAGGAGTCTGATGTAACGATTGATATCCCCAATGTAGACAATGTCAGGGTGACTACAAAGTATGACCAGTGGTGGAAAATGTTGCGAAGGCAGGGTGAGGGTCCTCTAGGAGGTCCAGATCTAGTAGCAGGATGCAGTGGGGTTGCAGAGGCACCAGAGGAGGGTTGGGGGGCTCCACGTGATGATACAAATATGGTGGAGGTAGATGACTTGACTGGGGATGGTTTAGGGGTTTCGAAGTAATAGGACACATAGGACATCCCAGAGTAGTGGATGCCAGAGCAGCATGCCATCCTGAAGATGTCCATACCTTAGGCAGTCCCAAGGGATATGGAGGTGAGGTTTCACGCTGAGATAGCATGATTAGAGGACCTACTACAAATATGGGATGAGGAGCACAATGCCAAGAGGTATCACCTGCAAGCTTAGTTGGCACAGCGGGATGAAGCATTGGCTGCATACCGTCGACCAAGATGTGGAGTGGGGTCAGTTTCGGGTGGAGTTGGAGGCTAAGATTATCCACCTTGGTGGACAGTTACCTGAGCTCATTGGAGGTGGATATTTGCACTGAATGAGAGATAGTGAGACTGAGCAGTCTGCTTCCTCTCATTGCAAGCGGTGGGTGAGGGTAGCACTAGTGGGTATGATGTGGGAGCTAGCAGTAGCCACCCTAAGAGGTCCCATAGGACCCACACCATTGGGGGTAGTTCCAGTCACACCAATCCTGCGTGATCATGGTGGCCGACTCCCTAGGCTTGGGGTTTTTGAGTTTTTGATTTTTTTGTGAGGTTAGAGGACCAACTTATTGTAGCCTATGAGAATTTTTGGCGATATATATACATAACTCTCTTTTTGATTATACAATTGTCATAATTTATTGTTAATTTTATGCACATGTATTTACGTTGATGTATGCATATGTTATTATGAATGCTGATATTCTCACAATGACACTGAGAGGGGGGGGTGAATCAGTGTAACTACTTAAAAACTTAAATCTGCAACTTTTAAAACTAATAATGCAAGCTTGAAACTAGATAATGCAAGTATCACACAAGAGCATCACACAACACAGGATTTTACGAGGTTCACCGATGTGGCTACTCCTCAAATAATGATTGTTTGGACTTCAATCCAAATCCAGTCTTTGCAAGGATTCAATATTTACAATTGTTTACCAGCACCCACTGGAAGGAGCACCAACCCCTGATTTATCTGCTGCAACAGATAGGAGCACCAACCCCTTTATCCAAGCACCAACTTGGATTTCTATTTTGCAAGATAAATGGACATAAAGATGCCTTCTCTTATACAAGACCCTCACTGGTCTACAACACATACAAAAATCTCACAGAAGCATAGAGAGAATTGTTAGAGACTCAATATCTTCTGATCTAATCTAAAACCTTTCTCTTGAATATTCAATAGAATTGCAGGTTTTGATCTAAGGTTGTTTTCTTACAGCACCCTTACTTACTGAGACCTTTTAAATGCACAATGAAAACACAGTCACAGTAACCTTCTCACTATGCCAGTTCGATCCTTATATACTTGATTTCTTCGAACGGCTCAATTTCAAACGGTTTAACTTTCCCTCCAACATTTTCATGCATTCTCGGCTGTAATTGACGTGTCAAATCCTTCTCTGACCTGATCCGCCTTTTAGCCGCTTTCTTACTGACATTCTGACCATCTTTTTCTCTGCATATTCTGCATATACTGACAGTCCTTCTCTGCATATACTGACAACCCTTCTACGCGTTTCGATGCTCTATTATCTCTACGAAACTGCTCTTTAAAATTCTTTTGCACTTTATTCTAAACGGTGTCAATCCTTCTATTCTACCCGTTACTTTCTTGTGAGTCAAGCACAACCATCGAGAAGATTTCTTGTTTGCAGTGATTATCTAAAAACTGTGCTTATGCCGGCTTACTGTATCACGGCCCTGCAACAGCCGTTCGCGTCTTAAATGCACTGTCTTCATAACTCTCTTGTCACTCTCGTTAATTGCAGTAGTATTTCCTCTAGTCTTGCCCTGACACCTGTCACCTGGAACTGTCGACCTTACTCTAGTTAACTTTTCGTAACTGGCACCTTTTTGACACCTGTCACAATGCATGTATCTTTGACTTTTTCCTGCCAAAACATTACCTGTCGCGATATCGCGACGTTTTTCGCTTTGCTGACGTCATCCTCAACTTTGTCGCGATATCGCGACACTTTCGGCTTCCCGAGGCTTCTCTAGCAACATGTCGCGATATCGCGACATTTTTAAACTTGCTGACGTCATCCTCTAAGATGTCGCGAAATCGCGACGTTTCTGGCTTCATGAGGCTTCTCTGGAAACATGTCGCGATATCGCGACATTTTTGTCTTGCTGATGTCATCTGCTAAGTTGTCACGAAATCGTGACGTTTCTGGCTTGCAATGGCTTTTTGTTCACCCTGTCGCGAAATCGTGACACATTTTGGTTTTGCTGACGTCATCTTCATTGCCATCGTGAAATCGCGACGCTTCTGGCCTCCGTACAACTTTTACTCCATGCAGCCGCGAAGACCTTACATGTAGCGAAATCGCTACACCATTGTTGCCTTAGCATTTTTCTTTGTTGCTAGCTAGTGAAACTCCGACGTGTAGCGATATCGCTACACCTTTCCACTTTGCACTTTGAACTCGTAGCAAGATCGTTGCACCTTCCCAACATGTGTTTCTAACCTGTAGCGAAATCGCTACACCTTCGCATTATGCACTTTCAACCTGTAGCGAAATCGCTACACCTTTTTACCTTGCACTTTCAACCTGTAGCGATATCGCTACACCTCCGCACTATGCACTTTCAACTTGTAGCGAAATCGCTACACCTTTTTACCTTGCACTTTGACCATGTAGCGAAATCGCTACGCTTTTCTCACTTGGTGCTTTTTCTTTGCTTATGCTGGCGAAACTCAGACATGTAGCGAAATCGCTACAACTTCTTCATCAACTTTCTCTCTCCTCCGATGTGTCACGAAATCGCGACATTTTTCATCCTTGGTGCCTTTGCTTCAAACTTGTCGCGAAATCGCGACAGTTTCTCGATTTGGCTTCTTTCCTTCCAGCATGTCGCGAAATCGTGACATTTTTCCTTGCACATTCTCTCTCCTCCGATATGTCACGAAATCGCGACATTTTTCAATGCACTTTCTCTCTCCTCCGATATGTCGCGAAATCGCGACATTTTTCTTTGCACTTTCTCTTTCCTCGGATATGTCGCGAAATCGTGACATTTTTCAATGCACTTTCTCTCTCCTCATTTTTGTCGCGAAATCGCGACAGGAAACATGTCGCGATATCGCGACAGTTTTCTTCCTTGTCTTTTTCTGCAAATTTTTGGATCTGGGTCCCCTCTGTTTTTCTTGAGATTTTTTGCACTTGATCGGCTGACCTCTGAGCTGCTTCAACTGCATCACTCTGTCTGTGTTGACAACAATTACAATCCTTTTGCCCTGCTTTTGCTGCACCTTGCTCAACAATCTCCCCCTTTGGAATTGTTGGCAACACTTTGTAGCCTTGCTCAAATTCTTCTCCCCCCTTTGCCAATAATGCCAAAGGGCTGCTGCAGAACTCCCCACGAGTCTATGCACAACATTCTCGAGCATAAATAACTTGAATGCTCCCCCTGAGAATGTATTTCCCATAGCTAGTGAGTGCTTGGGAAGTGTGACTACTCCCAACTTCTTCCGAAGGTATTCAAATACTTCCTTTGGTAAAGGTTTGGTGAATATGTCTGCTACTTGCTCTGTAGTGGGAACAAACTCCAATCTGACCTCTCCTTCTGCAACCTTATCCTTCAAGAAGTGATACCGGATTGCAATATGTTTGGTGCGGGAATGCATTACCGGATTCTTTGAAATGTTGATTGCACTAGTGTTGTCACATTTGATTGAAATGGGCTCATTGAAGTGAATTCCTAGATCTTTCGATGTTTGTCTCATCCATAGTATTTGTGTACAGCATGTAGTAGCTGCAATGTATTCGGCCTCGGCTGTGGATAAAGAGACTGATTCTTGCTTCTTACTGTGCCATGCAACCAATTTGTTTCCAAGAAAGAATGCTCCTCCACTTGTACTTTTTTTGTCATCAATGCATCCTCGCCCAATCGGCATCGAGTATGCAAAGAGAGTGAAGTCTTTTCCTTTTGGATACCACAGCCCATACTCCATAGTACCTTTGAGATACCTAAAAATCCTTTTCACTCTTTGTCACATGAGTCTCTTTTGGACTAGCCTGAAATCTTGCAACCATGCAAACAACTTGTAAGATATCCGGTCTGGTTGCTGTCAAATACAGCAAGCTCCCAATCATTGATCTGTACATTGTTTGATCAACATCCGGAGATTTATCATCCTTGCTCAACTTGCAGCTTGTTGTCATGGGGGTGCTCACTGGCTTACTATCTTCCATAGTGAACTTTTTCAGCATTTCTTTCACATATTTAATTTGAGAGATAAAAATTCCCTTTTCGTTTGATTAACTTGTAATCCAAGGAAATATGAAAGTTCACCTATCATAGACATTTCAAACTCTTTCTGCATTTTGTTTGCTATGTCTTTGCATGATTCATCATTGCTACTTCCAAAAATTATATCATCTACATAAACAACAAGAACAATGAAATTGCCATTTTCAGTTTTCACATATAAATTGCTATCCACCATACCTTTCTTGAATCCTTGCTTAGTGAGATAGTTGTCCAGCCTTGCATACCAAGCTCTAGGTGCTTGTTTCAAGCCATACAATGCTTTCTTCGGCTTGCAAACAAAGTTAGGATTATCACAAAGTTGAAAACCATCAGGTTGTTCAATATATACTTCTTCTTCAAGATTTCCATTCAGAAATGCTGATTTTACATCCATCTGATAAACCTTGAAGTTCTTATGAACAGCTAAAGCCAAAAATAGTCTTATTGCTTCAAGTCTGGCCACGGGTGCAAAAGTCTCTTCAAAATCAATCCCCTCAACTTGGGCATATCCCTTACAGACTAATCTTGCTTTATTCCTTACAACCTTGTCCATCTTCATTCGGTTTGTTTCTAAATATCCATTTAGTACCAATTATGTTTTTATTTTCGAGGCCTTGGTACTAATTCCCAGGTTTTGTTTTTCTCAATTTGATCTAGTTCTTCATTTCTTGCTTCCATCCGAGCTTTCATCCGTGCTTGCTTCAATAATATTCTTGGGCTCAATCTTGGATAACGAGAGAATAGTTATTTACTACTCTTCTTCTTGTCTGAATGCCAAGCTGTAGGGTCCCCAATAATCTGCTCTTTGGGATGATTTTTACGCTAGCTGCACATTTCTGTATTTTCTATTTTCATCTCTTTCTAAGTCCTCTGAATCTGATTTCTGTCTCTCTTCTTTTTCTTGATCTTCATCTTCTTCAATAAATTCTTCATAGGTTGGGTAGTTTTCATTATTGCTGATTTCTTGTTTCTTGCCTTCATCAACCTTCACATCCGCACTCTCCACTATTTTCTTAAGTCTTTTGTTGTAGCATGTATAGGCTTTGCTTTTAGTTGAGTACCCAAGGAATATTCCTTCATCGACTCTATCTTCAAACTTGCCAAGATTGCTTTCGAGTTCTCTTAATGTAACACTTGCTTGCCAAACACTTTGAAGTATTTTCTTGTAGCCTTTTTGCCAAACCACAGTTCATATGGTGTTTTGCTTTCATGCGGCCTCAACATACATCTATTACGAATGTAGGCTGCAGTGTGAGTCGCCTCTTTCCAGAATCATCGGCAATTTTGCTCTCTGTTAACATGGTTCTTGCCATTTCTTGTACGATTCTGTTCTTTCTTTCAACTACTCCATTCTGCTGAGGTGTTCTTGCTGCTTGAAAACTGTCTTCTTATTCCATGTTTTTCACAGAATTCTGCAAACTCTTCTGAAATAAACTCTCCTCCTCTATCAGATCTCAAACACTTTATTCTTTTTCCAGATTGGTTCTCAACAAGATTTTTGAAGGTTTTAAACATCTCAAAGGCTTCTGACTTCTGTTTCAAAAAGAGTACCCATGTCATTACGGAAAAATCATCAATACACGACATAAAATATTTGTATCCATTTATGCTTTCTGTCCTCATGGGTCCACACAAATCGGTGTGAATCGAGTTCTAATGGCTTGCTAGTGAAATATTCTTTTGCTTTGAAGGTAGATCTGGTTTGCTTCCCCTTTTGGCATGACTCACATATATTGTTTGATGGTTTACCAATAGTGGGTATGTCTCTTACTGCTCTTTTTGAGCTGATTTTTATCAGATTATCAAAGCTTATGTGACCGAGTCTTTTATGCCACAGCCAGTTTTCTTCTTCTTGTCCAACCAAGCAAGCTCCTTCTAAAGTCTCCGAGAGAGTATACAAATTTCCAGAAGTTCTCAGTCCAGTGGCTATTAACTTTCCATTTTTTGTCTTTCTTACTTCACGACCCTCCTTCTTGAAAATTACTTCATGACCTCTGTCACAAATCTGACTTACACTCAGTAGGTTATGCTTCAGACCTACCACAAAAAGAACTTCCTTAGAGTTGATTTTACCATCACTTAACTTAACTGATCCTTTACCCACTATCTTTGCTCCATCATTGTTTTCGAATTTCACAGAACCACCTTCGTATGTCTGCAGCTTATCAAACTTCTGTTTGTCTCCTGTCATGTGACTGGAGCATCCACTGTCCAGAATCCAAGGAGCAGATTTATTCTGTGCTTTGAGAGCTGTTTGAACAATCAAAGATTCCTTGTCTTTCTTCGGTTGTTCCTTTTCTTTCCATTGAGATTTGACAGCAGATCTGGTCACTTGCTTTACCTTCTCCCTTTCATTGGCCTGTGACAGTTTTTCGGGAAATTTTATGTTCTGTTTTGATCCAGTTGATCGAAACTTTCTTCCCTGGTATTTATTTCCTGCAAAAGAGCTACGACAATTCCTTGCAATATGGCCGAAGTTATGGCAGTTATAACATTCTACAGCATAATCTATCAAAGGTGAAAAATTATTTCTACTAGTGAAATTTCTTTGTTCTATATTATATCTACAACTAGAAATTTTATGACCATATGCATTGCACTTAAAACAATAACCAGAAAAGGAGCGAGTGTACACGGGAAATGGATGTTGCCATGTGGAGGTAGGAGCCATGGGTCTTCTTCTTCTTTGATGAGAGACTTTGGTGAATCCATCATTTGCCGCACTCCTTTCGAGCTTGAATTTGTTGTTTTCTTTTGCATGATACGGTTTATCTTGATCAACTCTAATCTTGTCTTTATTATTTACTGGATCTACTGTTACAGCCTTTGAGTCCTTTGAGGTTTCTCCTTCATCAAAGCCCAAACCAAATTTGATACCTGTGGGCCTTTGATTATTCAACATTTTATTCAGTTTCTCAGAACTGTCTTCAAATTTTTGATGACAACTCAGTTTCCGATTCATTTCTTCTAGCTGCAGCCTTAATCCGACTATATCTTCTTCTAGCTTGTTGCACTCATTTATTTTCACGATTAGCTGTGCTTCAAATTCTTCAGACTTTTTCTTATGCTCTTCGAGTTTGTACTTTCAAGCCGATTATTACATTCTTGGCCTCCTCAAATTTTCTTGTAATCTTTTTATTTCTTTTCCTTTCTGCACTTAACTCTTCAAGAGCAGCCACCAACTCACCTTCCAGATCTACCTCGGCCTCATCGTCTAATTTTTCTTCACACTCCTGGGTTTCTTCAGTTCTTTGTTCTTCAAAAGCCATGAATAGGGCTTCACCAGTTTCTTCTTCTGATTCCTCACTGGAACTGTCTTCAGAAGAATCGATATTCTAGGAAATGAAACTCTTCTTCTTGAAGTTTCTTTTTCTAAAGCTGCGGTTTCTTTTTCCAGACATTTCTTTCTCGATGTGTTCCTTCATCACTTCTATTTTTCTCATTCATTGGGCATTTTGCTGCAAAGTGCCCGATGCCGCCACAGTTAAAGCACTTGAACGGTAGCTTCCCTCTGTATTTCCCTTTTCCCTTTACTAGTTTCCTAACAAAGTTTGCTTCAGTTTCATCTGCAGATTCTTCTTCCTCAGATTCTAGTTTAGATTTTATATTTTTCTGAGCTTGGAAGGCTGCTTCTCTGTCTGAGGGCTTAGTTTGACCAATCCTCATTTCATATGCAGTTAGAGATCCATGCATTTCATCCAAACTAAAAATATTTAAATCCTTTGCTTCCTCTATAGCAGAAACCTTTGCATCAAATATTTTGTTGAGGGTTCTCAGTATCTTCTTCACGACAACTGCATCTTCAATCTCCTCTCCGAGTCCTCTTATTGCATTGATGATTCCATTTACCCTCAGCGTATAGGCTTCTATGTTCTCATCATCGGTCATCTTTAATGCTTCAAGCTGGGCACGATGTGTTTGTGAGCTTAGCTTCCTTGATTTTGCTATCTCCTTCATGAATGCTTTGCGGTTTGTCCCATATGTCTTTAGCGATTTGCTAGTTCATGATGCGTATCAACTCACTGTCGACCAATCCACACATAATAGCATTCTTGGCTTTCGAGTTGTTTTCAAACTTTTTCTTTTCAGCCGCATCTGTTGGAGGAACAGTGGGAGTGGTGTATCCATTTTCAACAGATTCCCAAATGTCATAACCCAATGCACAGAGATAGGTCTGCATTATGAGCCTCCAGAAAGAATAGTTTGTTCCATCGAACAGAGGAGCTTTGTTAGAAGAAAAACCTTCACCATCGGCCATTGTATATCTCCCAAGAACACCTTAGCTGATTAAGCTTGTGCAGGTGCCTGGCTCTGATACCAATTGATATTCTCACAATGACACTGAGAGGGGGGGTGAATCAGTGTAACTACTTAAAAACTTAAATCTGCAACTTTTAAAACTAATAATGCAAGCTTGAAACTAGATAATGCAAGTATCACACAAGAGCATCACACAACACAGGATTTTACGAGGTTCACCGATGTGGCTACTCCTCAAATAATGATTGTTTGGACTTCAATCCAAATCCAGTCTTTGCAAGGATTCAATATTTACAATTGTTTACCAGCACCCATTGGAAGGAGCACCAACCCCTGATTTATCTACTGCAACAGATAGGAGCACCAACCCCTTTATCCAAGCACCAACTTGGATTTCTATTTTGCAAGATAAATGGACATAAAAATGCCTTCTCTTATACAAGACCCTCACTGGTCTACAACACATACAAAAATCTCACAGAAGCATAGAGAGAATTGTTAGAGACTCAATATCTTCTGATCTAATCTAAAACCTTTCTCTTGAATATTCAATAGAATTACAGGTTTTGATCTAAGGCTGTTTTCTTACAGCACCCTTACTTACTGAGACCTTTTAAATGCACAATGAAAACACAATCACAGTAACCTTCTCACTATGCCAATTCGATCCTTATATACTTGATTTCTTCGAACGGCTCAATTTCAAACAGTTTAACTTTCCCTCCAACATTTTCATGCATTCTCGGCTGTAATTGACGTGTCAAATCCTTCTCTGACCTGATCCGCCTTTTAGCCGCTTTCTTACTGACATTCTGACCATCTTTTTCTCTGCATATTCTGCATATTCTGACAGTCCTTCTCTGCATATACTGACAACCCTTCTGCGCGTTTCGATGCTCTATTATCTCTACGAAACTGCTCTTTAAAATTCTTTTGCACTTTATTCTAAACGGTGTCAATCCTTCTATTCTACCCGTTACTTTCTTGTGAGTCAAGCACAACCATCGAGAAGATTTCTTGTTTGCAGTGATTATCTAAAAACTGTGCTTATGTCGGCTTACTGTATCACGGCCCTGCAATAGCCGTTCGCGTCTTAAATGCACTGTCTTCATAACTCTCTTGTCACTCTCGTTAATTGCAGTAGTATTTCCTCTAGTCTTGCCCTGACACCTGTCACCTGGAACTGTCGACCTTACTCTAGTTAACTTTTCGTAACTGGCACCTTTTTGACACCTGTCACAATGCATGTATCTTTGACTTTTTCCCGCCAAAACATTACTGTCGCGATATCGCGACGTTTTCCGCTTTGCTGACGTCATCCTCAACTTTGTCGCGATATCGCGACACTTTCGGCTTCCTGAGGCTTCTCTGGCAACATGTCGCGAAATCACGACATTTTCTGTCTTGCTGACGTCATCCTCTAAGATGTCATGAAATCGTGACGTTTCTGGCTTCATGAGGCTTCTCTGGAAACATGTCGCGATATCGTGACATTTTATGTCTTGCTGACGTCATCTGCTAAGTTGTCGCGAAATCATGACGTTTCGGCTTGCAATGGCTTTTCGTTCACCCTGTCGTGAAATCGTGACACATTTTGGTTTTGCTGACGTCATCTTCATTGTTGTCGCGAAATCACGACGCTTCTGGCCTCCGTACAATTTTTACTCCATGCAGCCGCGAAGACCTTACATGTAGCGAAATCGCTACACCATTGTTGCCTTAGCATTTTTCTTTGCTGCTAGTTAGTGAAACTCTGACGTGTAGCGATATCGCTACACCTTTCCACTTTGCACTTTGAACTCGTAGCACGATCGCTGCACCTTCCCAACATGTGTTTCTAACCTGTAGCGAAATCGCTACACCTTCGCATCATGCACTTTCAACTTGTAGCGAAATCGCTACACCTTTTTACCTTGCACTTTCAACCTGTAGCGATATCGCTACACCTTTGCCCTATGCACTTTCAACCTGTAGCGAAATCGCTACACCTTTTTACCTTACACTTTGACCATGTAGCGAAATCGCTACGCTTTTCTCACTTGGTGCTTTTTCTTTGCTTATGTTGGCGAAACTCAGACATGTAGCGAAATCGCTACAACTTCTTCATCAACTTTCTCTCTCCTCCGATGTGTCGCGAAATCGTGACATTTTTCATCCTTGGTGCCTTTGCTTCAAACTTGTCGCGAAATCGCGACAGTTTCTCGATTTGGCTTCTTTCCTTCCAGCATGTCGCGAAATCGTGACATTTTTCCTTGCACATTCTCTCTCCTCCGATATGTCGCGAAATCGCGACATTTTTCAATGCACTTTCTCTCTCCTCCGATATGTCGCGAAATCGCGACATTTTTCTTTGCACTTTCTCTTTCCTCGGATATGTCGCGAAATCGCGACATTTTTCAATGCACTTTCTCTCTCCTCATTTTTGTCGCGATATCGCGACAGTTTTCTTCCTTGTCTTTTTCTGCAAATTTTTGGATCTGGGTCCCTTCTGTTTTTCTTGAGATTTTCTGCACTTGATCTGATTGACCTCTAAACTGCTTCAACTGCATCACTCTGTCTGTGTTGACAACAATTACAATCCTTTTGCACTGCTTTTGCTGCACCTTGCTCAACAAATGCAAATATTTCTAATTATATGATGTATGCATATGGAATGGATGAAATGATTTGTTGGTAACTTGGTGGTGGCACCATATACTATACAGGATTTGCTGGCTTTCTATACTATGTGATTGCTTTGTGGAATGACTTTACATGTGTGAATTTTTTGTTTTGTATTTTTCGATGGTGATGTAAGAATGGAACGTGCCACAGGTGTTCTAGAATGTAGTTAAGGTTTTTTTGAGACTCAGATGGTTTAAATAACTAGCCAAGACTATACATTTATCTCACAAGACTTTTGAACAAGGTACAAATCAAACTTAAGTTTGACCAAGTTATTTCACATCCCTATGTGTGTGATTGAATTTGTTTATGTGGTAGTTGTCAGGATACCGCTAGTGCTAGATAGGCTATCAACCAAACCTGTACTGAGGATCACTTAATTAGATCCACTAACTCCTTTATTGTATTTAGTAAGATTAATCTATGATTCAATCTAAGATACCATAAGCTAGCTCATCCACATGCAAACATTGATCTGTACACAATTTAATGCGATAGATATATCTTCATGCGGGAGGTTTACCGCCAGTGACCAGCAGACTATCCACAAAATTGGTACTGAGGATCACCTCATGACCTTCCTAATGCTGAGAGTTCTAGGGATTCAATTTTGACTCCCTTCTTTTCTTTACTTTTATTGGGATATTTGCTCTCGTATGTAGTGATAAAAATCACTGTTTATTTATTTAATTTTTTTTGAGCAAGGGATTGGAATTTAGAGTGATGAGAATCACTATTTCTTGTGCTTTTTGATGTATGCACTATGTGGGTTTTGATGTCAAACTTTGGAGTTTGTACTTCAACTTTTTGCAATTTTTTTTGGATATTTGCAGCTTTTTGAGAATTTGGGATGCTTGGAGAATTGGGTAGGGAAGATGCTTGTCCTTTTTCCAACTCTCTGCATTCTTGGGGTCATTCACACAGGGGGATGAGTGAGATAACCTTTTCACTGTATGGTATCCTAGATTGCTTTACAGGTTTCATCTTTCGTTCACACAACTTGGGAGTTTTTTATGTGTTTTAACTTGTGTTGGGATGCGACGTAACAAGGTGCGATCCAAGTAAAAATCTACCTTTGTAAAAATATGTCTGAATTTGTACAGTTTTTGGCTAGAAATTTAAAGACAACTGAATGACGAAAACCCTGGATAAATTAGGAGACAACTGATGATGCTATGGTGAAAAATGTGGATGGTGTTTATTTTTGCTGGACTATTTACAAAGTGGAAAAATGCGAAAGATGATGGAATTTCCGAGTAATTATAGTCTATGGTGTATTTGAAATGTATGACCAACAAATATGCAATGTATGTTTGCGATGCCTAATGCAAATTATTGATTTTTAAGAGTATGCATGGAAGTGAGATGCAATTTTTTTTGTTATTTTTGATTATTTTATTGTTTTTGAAAATTTTTTATGGTTGGTTTATCCCGAGTGGGTGCGGACCAAGTGATTCTTTTGGATCCTTGGAGGTTTTGACCAAAGGGATTATAGATACCTTTGGGGCATTTTGGGTGACCAAGTGGTTGTGGGAACCCTTGGGGCTTTTGGTTTGACCAAAGGGATTATGGGCACCTTTGGGGCATTTTGGGTTGACCAAGCGATGATGGGAATCCTTGGAGCATTTGGTTTGACCAAAGGGATTATGGGCACCTTTGGGGCATTTTGGGTTGACCAAGCGATGATGGAAATCCTTGGAGCATTTGGTTTGACCAAAGGGATTATGGGCACCTTTGGGATGTTTTGGGGTTGACCAAGCGATTATGGGAATCCTTGGAGCTTTTGGTTTGACCAAAGGGGTTATGGACACCTTTGGGGCATTTTGGGGTTGACCAAGCGATTATGGGAATCCTTGGAGCTTTTGGTTTGACCAAAGGGGTTATGGGTACCTTTGGGGTGTTTTGGGGTTGACCAAGCGATTATGGGAATCCTTGGAGCTTTTGGTTTGACCAAAGGGGTTATGGACACCTTTGGGGCATTTTGGGGTTGACCAAGCGATTATGGGAATCCTTGGAGATTTTGGTTTGACCAAAGGGGTTATGGACACCTTTGGGGTGTTTTGGGGTTGACCAAGCAATTATGGGAATCCTTGGAGCTTTTGGTTTGACCAAAGGGATTATGGGTACCTTTGGGGCATTTTGGGGTGACCAAGTGATTACAAAAATCCTTGGAGCTTTTGGTTTGACCAAAGGGTTTATAGATACCTTTGGGGTGTTTTTGGGTTGACCAAGCGATTTTGGGAATCCTTGGAGCTTTTTGGGGTGGGCCATGGCTCTTTTAAATGTGGAATGGCCTCAAATGACTGATGTTCAAGGGTTCTAGTTCCTTGATTCCATCAAGAGAGGCTAGCCGATATGTTCTAGGTCCTATTTTATTGTCAATTACATAAGGACCTAACCAGTTTACCATGAACTTATCCCTTAGATGGGGTGACAAGTTAGAATTTTGTTGGTTCTCTTTTAAGACCAAGTCACCAACCTGAAAGTCTCTCAGGTGAACTTTCATGTTGTATGATTTCTTAAGTCACTCTTGATAGATACGTAAATGCTCGAGAGCATTGATGCTTCACTCATCAAGCAATGTAAGTTAGTCTAACCGGGCCCGCCATGCAGTGTCATCATCGATGAACTCTTGCATTGATATGCGTAGGGAAGGTATTTCCAACTTGAGAGGTATGATTGCCTCAAAGCCATACACCAGCGAAAATGGAGTTGCCCTAATGGGCGTCTGAATGCTAGTGCAATAAGCCCATAGAGCAAGCAAAATTTGAATGTTCCAATCCTTATGACTATCTATGACCATATTTTTAAGGATGGCAACTAGCATTTTGTTTGATGCCTTTGCTTGCCCATTTGCCTACGAATAATAGGGTGTTGAAAAACTATGCTGAATTTTGTACTTTTTTGTCAAAGCATGCACATATTTGTTCTTAAATGATGTCCCATTATCCGAGATGATCTTGGATGGAATACCAAAATGACATATGATGTTCTATAAAATAAACTCCGCAATGCAGGGTCCTATCGTAGAGGTAAGTGAAATTGCTTCCACCCACTTGGTGAAGTACTCTGTGGTTGTTATGATGAATGTGTGATGGCCTGGCGATACAGGGGAGATCTTTTCAATTAGATCTAAGCCCCACTACAAAAATGGCCAAGCCAATTGGATCGTCTACAAGGCTTGAGAAGGTACGTGTGTCAAGTTAGCATGGTGTTGATACTTTACGCACTTCTGCACATACGCGCAACAAACTCACTCTAAATATGGCCAATAATAGCCCATGCAAAGAATGCACTTTGTGATGGCCATTTAATTGAAGTGGCCATCGCATGTACCATCATGCACTTGGGTGAACACCCAAGTGGACTCCTATCGATCCAAGCAATGGAGGAGGATCCCTTCGTAGCTTTGACGGTACAAAATGTCTCCTAGAAAGACATGTTTTGTCACTTTCTATTTGAATGATCTTTTCACGGCATGCAAAAATCCAAGTGGGAGGATAATTAACTTAAGGTAGTCTCTTATGGGTGTGTACCAATCCTACTGATCAAAAACCTTGATGGTATGAACGACCAATCCCTCTTGAAGTTCATCCCTAGCAAAAGCTGAGTGGGAAAGAACTTGTAAGAATAGCATTGTGTTGTTATTAAGAGGGGTTGGGGAGAACAAGGACCCCCAGTTGGCATGAATTAGATTATCATGGATTCAAGAGAACTTATCCTAAGATGGTTCAATCTGGATCAGGTGGATTCCTGGAGTTAGGTCAGAGCTTGCATGCTCCATCGTGGATTGCGATAATGTTTTGACTTGAATGGTTATCATATCACCAAAAGTGTCTTACAAGATTAGTGACCCCAAGGAGGCCATAGTGTTCGCAAAATGATTTGATGATCGAGGGAGTGCCTCGATGTCGTACCATTCAAGCTAAGCCAAGAATTTATCCACAAGGGCTTTGTAAGCCTACAGAACTAGGCATTTACATTGGAATACCCTTTTCACTTGGTTGACAATTAACAATGAATCACCAAATATGTTCAAGCATTTGATGTTCATGGTTATGGTTGTATGAAGACCTATGAGCAAGGCTTCATATTCAGCATTGTTATTGGTGCATGGAAATAAAGTTTAAATGATAGAGGCATTGGAGCACCTTGTAGTGTGAAGAATACGATTCCCATGCCACCCCCTTGCTTACATTTAGAACCATCAAAAAATAGGGTTATGTCGGCCTGTGACTCAAGATCATCAAAATCTGGTGATTTTGAGACATGGAAGACCCCATCATCGGGAAGTTCTATGATCATAGGCTGATCATATTTGAGAGGAGCCTTTTCTAGTTGATCGACGATGATTTGAACTTTGATGGACTTTTTTCCAATGAATTCGATGTCAAACTCCGTCAACAACATGATCCATTTCACCGTGCAACTACTATGATAAGTACGACTCATCATGTATTGTAATGGATTATCCTTAGAGACAACATATGTCATATTTCTCAACATGTAATGGCATAGATTTTTGGTGGTAAATACCACTGCTAAGCATAGCTTCTCAATCTATGCATAGTTAAGTTCGTAACTGACCAGGGTGCAGCTAAGATAATAATTAGCTTGTTATTTCATTAATTCATTTTTTTGGGCTAGCATGGTGCCCAGTGCCACATCAATAGCTGAGATGTATAAATAGAATGACATTCTTGGTCTAGGTGGTGCCAATAATGGTGGCAAAACCAAGTATTTTTTAATGTCATCGAAGGTTGAATGACACTCGTCATCCTAGTGAAATGCTACCCCTTGTGTAATAATTTATTTATGGGTTGGCACTTGTCAGATAACTATGCTATGAAGCGCTTGGTCAATGCAACCTTACCCTACAAGCTTTTGAGCTGCTTGATGGTGGTTGGGGGAAGCATTTCAAGGATTGCATTGACTTTATTTGGATCTACCTCGATGCCTCATTTTGAGACTATGAAACCTAAGAGTTTTCCAGATGTGATGCCAAATACACACTTCTTGGGGTTTAGCCTAACTTTGTGTTCAATGAGGCGATCAAGGATCTTGCACAAGTCATCAAGATGATCTGGGTGCAAAAGAGATTTGGCCAAAAAATCATCCATATAATCTTCCAAAGCTTTATGCACGTGATCATGGAAGATGTATGTCATAGCGCGTTGGTAGGTGGTGCCAGCGTTTTTAAGGCCAAAGGGCATGACTTTATAACAAAATTTCCCCCAAGGTGTCATGAACGCCATTTTGAGTTGATCATTGGGATTGATACGAATCTGGTTGTATCTTGAGAAACCATCCATGAGGGAAAGCATTTCATGGCCTGTTGTAGCATCTACCAATGCGTCGATTCTAGGTAAGGGGAAATCGTCCTTGGGACTCGCTTTGTTTAGATCTCAAAAATTGATGCATATGCGAATCCTCCCATTTGACTTCTTGACGGGTACCATGTTGGACAACCATGGTGGGTAATCTATGTAGATGACAAACTGTGCATCCAATAGCTTTTGTAGCTCATATTTAACCATTAAGGCCACTGTTGGGTGCATCTTACGTAGTTTTTGCTTGACTAGCTTGACTTTTGGATCAAGCGTTAGATTATGCATGACTAGCTACGGGTCTAGCCCTGGTAATGTATTTGGAGGACCATGCAAAAACCTCCTTCTTCTATTTGAGAAGGGCAATGTAATCGACTTGCTCTTTGGAGGATAGAATGACCCCCAACTTGATGATTTGCAGATTCATTAGATCAGAACCGATGTCTACGTCAATCGTCTCTTCGACTGACATGCGGAACCTGTCCTCCAATTGGTGTGGAGTTGGGATCAGGTGGATATAATTTGCTAAATTTAGATCTATGTTTGGAACGTCGGGTTCCTCTTCAGTGTGGAAGATATCTTGAGTTGGTCCTGGGATGAAATGAAGCATCTCATCACAAGGCTGGTACTCTGATGGATATGGTGGTGATTTAGCATGATCCCAATCTATGGCATCTAGGTTTAGATACAATGGTCATGTTGGATCAGCTAGATTGCGTATGGGGGTGGTTAAGTCAATGGAGATCATGTTGATGAAGTGAATTTGGTCTCCATTACCGCATGGGTGGTGACTCGAACATCCTTTTTGATCTTTGTGCTTCGGATCTAGCTCTGTGGGTATTGGCACAAATAGATTGGCCCTATGTGCAGATAGAAGGGTAGGGTCTACCTTTGGCACTGATGGCTCTACAGGGTCTCTAGGTGGAATGTGCTCTCTGTATGCCTGGAGTGGTGAATGCAGTACTTGTTCCAACTGTGCCTAGTTCAAATGCCACCTATGCCTTGGCCCCATGTTTAGCTACTCAAAAATGTCATCAATTTCCATGGGGTATTGCTACTGCTACATATGGTTGAGATATGCCATCTCAGTCTCATCTACATACTTGTTATCAGAGATCCATAGGCCTTCATTGGCTTTGAAAACTGTTTGTGGTATGTGAGGCTCGTTCTATTCGAGCAAGTTGATTTGGTCCCATCGAGGTTGTTCTACTCTCTATGGGAGGACCTGATTCTCTTGAGGTGGCAATTGCTTGATTGGAGCATTCAAGGGGAACATCACCTCGAAGTTCTCCTAATAGTCATCTATGGGCGTCACTTGCGAGTGATTGCTATCGGACTCGAAAGGGTCCCAAGGTGCTACCTCATACTCTGACTCATATTTTGAAGATTCTTCTTGGCCTTGTCTATATCCATCTTGGAGGCAAGTTCTTGAACTTTCCCATTTCTTGATCGAAGGGGAGGAGTTGTTGAGGCCCACAAGGTTGGTTGTTAGCAATGGGAGATAATCCCCCAATGTGTATGTTGTGTCAGGATTGGCATATGGATCTTGTGCCAACCCATCCTTGTTGCCTAGCCCTAGGCCTTGCATGTTCTCTACCAAGATGTCAAGGGGAAAGGGGTGGTTGAACCCTACTCCTGATTTATCGTATGGAATCTGATATCTTGGTTAACAAAGAATGTGCACCCCTTGTTCATATCTACCCAATCCATATCCGTTCCAATTACATTGGCCAAGGTATTTCAAAGTGATGTCTGGGTTGGATAGATAGTTGACATTCTCAGAAAAGGGCTCTTCATCCTCTTCTTCTTGCAGGTAAGGTTCAATGTCATTGTCGAGGCCCCTATATACAAAATTTGTTTGATTTGGTGGGTAGCCCAAAGGGACAATAGTGCTTATGGGGAGGTGATGTCTCCCCATGTCCTACATGGACTCAAGCATGGGTGTTGCTACAATGTTTTGCATTAGATACTCCCCCAGGCCCATATTGGCCATCTCAATGGTGATCATTGGTGGTTGAGGGGGAGGGAATGGGAGTTCTTCCTGGGTCCACTCCATGTTGGGTGAACTAGGCGTCTCGACTTCCATTCGGTTGGGCACATCTTCGATAGATATGGTTGAGACCAATGGTGGTATCTCTTCCAGGGGTTTCTTCCCATTGTCCTTCGGTGTGGCCACCGTAGGCGGTGTCATTGGTGAAGGACCAGACGATGAAGATGGGCCTATTTGATGATTTGGGGGACTTAACAGTGAGGATGTGTGCAAAATCAAACCCTATTTGGATGGATTCAATTGGAAGTCCAAATGTGTTGATGGGAGGGTCGATTGTGGCATCAGATGTATTGCATTGTAATACTTGAAGGGCTCTAAGTCTTCGAGGACTACATGCACTTGCCCTTCGTATGTGTACTTTAGGTATTGATGAGCTATCGAAGGAACACACTTCATGTCCCTGATCCAAGACCGCCCCAACAAAATATTGTAGGCCATCTCACCTTCCAGGATGTGGCACAACATAGGAATAGTCTTTTGTCCCACTTGGATGGGCAGGAAAATTGTGCCAACCGTCGAGCATATCGCGTCATTGAATGCTCAAAGAGTATAGGTGGAGGCCACAATGTGAGATACTAGCAACTTGAGGTGTTTCAATGCTATTGTTGTGATTATATTGCTGGATGAGCCAGTGTCCACCAACACCCTCTTAAATGGAATATCGTTGACCCGCACAATGACGTACAGGGGTGTATCCGCCATATCACCAGTAACCAATTTTAGTTCATATTCTCTAAAGGTGATGATTGGTTCTATACATCATTTTACATGTCCCAAAAAGTTGTTGAAAGAGTTTACTTTGTGGGGCTGTAGCTCGATGGATTTGAGTATCTCTATTAGAGCCTCCCGATGGGGTGGTGATTGTTGGATGAGATCATAGATGGAGAGCCTAGCCGACGTGGTCCTTAAACTTTGGGTAAGTCTAGTACAAATCATGGCCACTGGTCTAGGTGGGGGAGGTTGCGTAGGGTGCTATTTAGGTTATGATGTTGATGGAACCTCTCCTGTAGCTCCAGTGGGGGCCACTGTGCTTGGGTACCTCTTGTTCCATGTCACTATGCTTATCATCCCTACATACCCCTACATGGGGTAGTTTTGTGTCACCTCATTGACTTGTAGAATTTTTGCCTATGCATCATGGGAAGGTAGGGGGTCTTTGAAGACCTCCATCTATTGGTTGCTTAGTGCTACGAGATTGTCCACCGCTAGCATTTTATTGTCTATTAGGTCTTTCACTAAGCTTTTGAACTTCCAAGACGCGTAAAGGTCATGTCATTTATGTCAATGAAATATATAATATAGGTCTTCCCTATAGCCCTTGGGTTTTGGCACGTTGGGGTCTATAGGTCAACTTTCTTACAGGTTTATCAAGTTTTCTATAGACAAGCGATCAAACAAGGAGTCTTTAGACTCTGTGAAGGGTGTGAATTGTTGCCTAGGGCTATGTTGCTGATTTTGCTCTTGCCTATGATTTTCCTTTTCATAGCTATCGAGAGGAACTTCCTGATAATTATCCTTTGGGGGATGTGTCGTCTGTGTAGGCTTTAGTATGTTTATGGCAACCTGATTGACCACAGCGGGTTTTGGTTGCGCGGATCCAGTTTTGGCATTTTTGGGCCACTCTTTCTTGCATGGCTTGGCAATATCGCCATCCTATATCTTCATCTCCTCTATTATTCTATCTTGCACCAGGGCTTCCTCGAGAGTGGCATATTGATGTAGCTACAATAACATGGAGATCGACCTTAGGCAAATCTTCGAGAACATTTGGGTTAGGTCGTCCATGGGAGGGAGGTAAGGCATATTTGAAAGCAACATTCTCCACTGATTTCCATAAGCCACCATGGTCTCCTCCTCATACTGCCTGAGGCTATCTATGTCATTTAATGATGCCTTCTTCTTGGCGTTGAAGGTGAAATGTTCGAGGAACACATCAACTAGTTGGTCTAGGTTTCTGATGCTATGCTTCGACAACTAGGTAAACCAATCCGAGGAAGGGCCTACGAACATGATCATAAATTTTCTTAGAAGAAAATCATCGTTGTCCTAAATGCCAAAGCATTGAATTAGGAATCTTGTCATGTGCTCTTGGGCATCCTCATCCCCTCTAAAAATTTCCAATTGAGGAATTTTGAAGTGTTTAGGGTATGGGGGTGCCGACACTGAAGGATGCATAGGGTGACTGCGGAGCTAGCGTAAAGTGGGATTTTGGGGCCCCGAAGTCTTGGTCTCCATAGAATCTAAGCACTCTAGCAACACTTTGTATGCATCATAGGATTTGATCTCTTCCTCCTTGGTTTGTTCTCGTTGTGAATTACGGGGAACTTGAGGCCTATGGAGGGGTAACCGGATAGCGTCCCCCCTACCTTGGTAGGGCATTTCAGCCCGCTCTTCTTCTTGATTGAATTCCTCATAGGCTTCTTGAGGAGTTCTTGGGCATGACCTATAAACATGGGTGGGTTCCCGAGGAGGGTGCCCATCATTGGTTCTGGAAGTGGTCTCCCACTCAGGTCTAGGAGGTCTTAGAGGAAATGCTTGATAAGGTCATGGAGACCTGTCTCGTACCAAGGGGTTATGCCTCTCATAAAGCTCTATCCTATGTGTGTGAGGGGTTGGAATCCTCTCATGCACAGTTTTCTAGAGCAACTCATCCATTTGATGCTAAATGCACTCTTTGCTAAGATGGTACAGGTGCTCTAACTATTGTTGATCTTGCTCAAGTTGCATGATTTGTTCTTGGCGGGCGGTATGTTTGGAAAATACCAAGCTAATTTATTATATCGTCTTAGGTCTAGGAGGCCTATATGCCTCCCCTACATATCTATCTCGATCATAGTGATCTGAGATCTCTATAGATCGCTTCCCTCTATCAAGGTTAACAACATTCACCTGAGGCTCTGGCCTCAGTAGGTGATCCTGATAGATAGCAGGTGTAGAGGTGCATTGCTCCCACACTGTGTATTGCTCTTGAGAAATATAGTGGTTTTCCTCATGCTCCCTTTCATATATGTGAAAGGGGCGGGCAAAGTTGGCTCGCCCTGTTTGAAGAGCCTTGCGCTCTAGATTTGGCCTATTGTTTCTGATAGTAATGAGGGGTAGAGGAGGGATGATATAATCAAGTGGCCCCTCCTTATGGACCTTATGCTATTATAGCACTTCATCATGCAGTGGCCACTCATAATGAGTGTTTAAGGGGCCTTCCTATGTATGTACTCCTCCTAAAAGGGTCTGTGTTGAATGGGAGTGCCCCTCAAAGGGGTGCCTCTATAGTCCTCTTCTGTCATGGTATGATGTGGACTATTTTTTGGGTCAGGCCACCAAGGTGGTATGACCAAGTCCTTGGGGCTATAATGGAGGCAACTTGTGCCCCCTTGTACACTTTCCACAGCTTCTGCCCGTGATTAGGCTTGGCTACGAGTGTACACCTGGTGGTGGTTCTCTAAAAGATATGTATGTTTTTATCTTCTTTAAATTTTTTTATGCTACACTTAAACAAAAAGGGGCCACACAAACAAAGAAGTGATTATCTCATTTATAGATTAAATGTGTGCCCTAAATCTAGTTCAGTGTATTTTGATTTTTGTTTTGAAATCCTTGTAAAGAAAATTTTGTTGTAAGTGCAATATGAGAGTTCTTATGTCTCCAAAAATGGTTGCCCCTTCAATATACCAATACCAGGCTATTATATCGAACCTCTAAATATACCCACCCTTACGTGAGGGAAACTATTAGTACACAAGAGCAGAACAGTACATGGAACATAGGCGGTACGAAAGGGGAATCACTCTATTTTTGAAACCTACCATAGAAGACTTATCCTCATGCACTGGGAATCACCCAAGCTACACTTGGTTAGATTTAATTAGGATTTACGTGTAGCAAAAGTCATGATCGGGGTTATGTATGCAAAATTCAAGCCAAGGTGGTGATGAAATCCACCATTGGTCTTGATCAAGTGTTGGGGTTTTACGACCAACTCCTTGATGTTTATATTATCATGTGGTGTGTGTGGTTCTTTTTACTTGCACAAAGAAAGGAAACATGTAGCAAAATTCTCTATGCAAGCAAATAAAGAAAAAAAATCATAGAAACAAAGACAGAAAATTACAGAGGATGTTCAAAAAACCTACCTCTTCTCTGCCCAACTCGGATGCCCCTAAATTTTTGCTCAGAAAATGCATAGAGAGCTAATCATCCCAGGGTGGGATTATTAGGAAAATTGTATTCGTCATAGGGTGGGATGAATGCCTATTCTTCCCTAGGTGAAATAAATACCAGCTTTGTATTCGTCACTGGGTGGCACGAGCAGCAGTCCAACGCCTGAAGGATTAACACCTGCAAGCAAAAAAAACAAAATTCTGATCAGAAACTTGATCCAAAAATCATGGGATAGAGTCCCACCATGATCGCCATTGAAATCATGTCTACGAAAGCACAGGTGCACTAGGTGCGATGCAAACAAAAGTAGTTGTACTGACGAAACTCTAAGTGCATGAAAAAGGGAAAGCGAAGCATGAATAAAATGAGATGTAAAGAAAAAAAAAAGGTGTAGCCTATTTTATTAATTTTTCTTATGATCAGGTTATAATACATCTGCCCCCCCCTTTTCTAGGGCTCGGAGCGTTCGATACAATTTTGTTACACCAACGGATGGTGCGCTTCCCTTCGGGATCTTTCGCGTACCCACATTCAAAATGGGCAGGCCAAAAGTCACCACCACTTGCATGAATATGTTCTTGGTTCCTTGATGCCCCTCCAATTTTGAGATCCTATGTATAGATAAATAGCAAACAATTAATAGCACGTGTGGATGGAGGAAAACATGCAATCCCCAAGGCCTCCGGTTAATGCATACATGAAATAATTAAAACAGTGATCAAAACTTATCAGAATGGAATGAAATTTAAACAGAAGCATGTAAAAACCATCAAGGACACATTACAAAAAGAACAATCGAGAAAACTATTGTAGATTTCTAATTGCTCCAGGGTGTGACGATTAGGACCATCTAGAGGCATCAAAAACACCTACAAAGTTGGGGTTAGGAAAAATGGGGCATTTTGAGATGACCCAAAAGGTCAGATTTTGTATATTCTTCCCTGATTGCTCTATATATGAAGGCGCTCCTTGTATGTTAGTAAAAGCATAAAACAATGAAAACATAGTAAAAAAAAGTCAGAATGCTTTAAAATTTGAACTGCAACATATATGAAACACATAAAACATGATGCAAAAGAAATAGTGAAGAAATCTAGTATAGATTTCTAATCGCTCCGGGGTGGGGCGATTAGGACTGCAATAGTGCGAGGGGCGCTCGGGGGCAGGATACCCATCGTTTGGGGCTTGGTTTTGACACCAATCCACTTGGGATGGGTCCAAAATATCCTAGGGGGTTGTGTCAGCAAATTGGGTGTGGGATTATGGCAAATTGTTTGGGTTTTGGGTCCATATTGCACTCCTAATGTTCACCCGATAACCTCCCTTCCAAAAGAGAGATCAAGGATGTAGGAAGCACAATGAGGGTGAGGGTATAATTCGGTAGCACTCCAGTGCTCCAAATGCTCTTGATTTGTCCTTTTTTTGGGGTGAGAAGACTCACCATTTTATAGACCCGAAGGTCTGCTTTGAATGTGCATGCAGGGGTGCCACTTGGCCATCATGCCTTGTCAGGGGAGAGAAGATTCCTCCCTGATTAAGGGCTCCATGACTACCTCTATGACTACCTATTTGAGCTTTAAAATTCTCAATTGCACTCCCATGCATTGAAGGTGGAGTTGAGTGGTGGATTTGGGTTGCCATTTGTCAAGGTTTGAACTTTTTCCCATCAAACCTACTATTCGCCCCACCCTAGAGCGATTGCTGCTAATCGTCCTGGGGTGGGGCGAATAGCATTCTAATCATCCTAGGGTGGAACGAATAAGGAGCAGGGTGCTTGAAAGGTTCCAAATTGACCTTTGACCTTACAAAACTTCTTTGGAAGTGGTTAAGACCATTGTTTAACCTCTGGGGGCTGCCCTAGGGGCTGTGTATGCCAATTTGGTCAGTGCTTGTAGCCACATAATCTGATTGGTGCTGTTTTGGTGTCTACAAAATCTACCTCCAAAAGCTCCCTATATACCTCTAAGGGAGGAGATTCTATCTTCCCAGGCCTACAAATCCTTGGTAGAAAATGTGAGAGCCATTGAGAAACAAGGGATGGCTTATCAAAATATAACTTTGAATAGAATACATAATGCACATTTATACCCCTTAGTGCCTAGTCCAGCGTATCCCAATCATTTTGAGATGGCCAAGTTGGATAAATTTCTAGGATATGAAGATGCACAAGAACATGTCATGAGTTTTATGAACATGTGCTTTCAAATACAAAGCGATGATGCTTTGTTATTGAGGAAATTCATCATGACCCTTTTAGGCCTTGCCTTGGAATGGTTTAACTGATTAAAAAGGCACAACATCACCAGATTTGAATAGCTACTAAATTATTTTATTGAATGCTTCTCTTTCAGTGTTAAGAAGAAAATAAATTTGTTTTATTTGGCCATTTTAATGCAATATGATGATGAGCCAATCATGGACTATGGAAAGATATGGAAAAGATTTATGGCTAAGCCACCATTTTCCATTCCAACAATTGAACTAACTCAGATGTTCACTAAGAGTTGTGCAAAAAACATCTCACTATTGTTGCAGCTAAAACAATCTCAGACATTTGAGAAGGCCTTGGTGCAAGCCAAGGTTATTGAGGATATCAAGTTACAAGAGAGTAACTTTAAAATACAGAACAAAAAGAATTGGAACAATAAGAACACTAAAAATCAAAATCACCAGGCCAAGACGGCCCACATGAATCAAGGAGTTTTGAACCTCCAAAAAGGGGACAAGGGCCAACAACAATAGAATTATCAGGCTCAACCTCCCCCTACATAGTACAATCAGTGCAATAATAAGAAACTGGGTAAAAATAAGGAACAATGACCTCCTTGTCAGTTTACACCATTTTCAAAGACAATGGTATCAATTTTCCAACAATTGTGTGAGGCTAACGCTATAATTTACCATTTTTCAAGTTAATCAATCCAAACCAACCTAAATCAAAAGCATTTAGGTGAGATCTATATTGTTCGTACCATAGGCATAAAGGACATGACATTGAAGGTAGTCATAGTTTCAAACATGTGGTGCAGAACATGATTGACATGAACACATTAATTATTGATAATCCTCAGGCTCTAGATAATCAAAACATGGGGATATTTAAAACTCCCTTACCCAACCATGAGCCTTCGAGGAACAATGCTAGCCAAGTGAATCAAGTGCAGATTGATCTGCCTACACAGAGGCTTTATCGGTATGGTGAATGTCATCACTAGGAATAGGAGGTACGATCAACCAGGTCGTCCTCCTGCACCAGTCAGGATTCAAGCTGTGCCCCCACAAAGGCCAACATAAAAAAATTTTCCAGGCCCACCAACTAGACTAGTGGTGACAATAAGAAATAGGCTTATCTAAAGCCTACAAACAACTTCAACAAAGCTATCCATTTATAAAATAATATAACATTCTCCTAAGCATAGGGAGACACTAATGGACATTTTAAGGTCCGTAGAGGTTCAGTCCCAAGACTCAAAAACCTTTACAAATTTTGTGGGACAGCTACAATAGTTCCAAGAGCTCGTGATTCAGTTTTATGATCACAAAATTAAAATGGTCTCTACTGTTACAGTGGACCTGCCGCTTCATATAATTGTGTGTGTCAACCACACACCTTTCAAAAGGGTATTTATCAACACAAGTTCTTAGATTAATATCATTACAACAAAGGCCTTAGCATATTTGAAACTACAAAAATTGTATATCATGCCATAGACCTTCACATTACGAGAATTCAATGATGTATTGTGTTCAACAGTCAACACTATAGTCCTGCCTATTCAGGTAGAATTTAAGACAACCCTGATGATGTGTCACATGTTAGAAGGTGCGATGCAGTATAACATCCTCTTAGGTAGACCTTGGATAAGAGAGATGTGATGTGTACCTTCAATAATACATCAAGGTATCAAATACATACATGAGGGTCAAGTGCATGTGGTTCCTTTCAACGAGGAGCCATTCAAATATGTGAATTAAGAATATTTATTGAAAGATTTCATACTCCCTTCAACACATCTAGATATAAGACCAATGTCACCCATTAAACATCCAGAAAGTAAATCAAATGAAGTGTGTGCTAGACCTTTGACATTAGCATCGTGATCATCTATGCAGACAATAGTTTCTTTGACAAAGCCTACAAAATCGATAATGCTTAGGAATGACCAGAAGCTCAAGGTAGTAATGGGTGAGAAATATTCAAAAGAAATGATCAAGGTGGCAACTGCTAAAGTCTCTAATCCCATGGATGAGGGAGATGCACAGAATAAATTCAAGGAGGTACAACAACATACTTCACCTATTTCTTCAGCTGGATCATCTGCATCGTATGTGACCATTCACTTGGTTAATCCCAGGTTAGAAAAATACATAGTGCAAATTATGACATTCACACATTTTATCAAAACTATACAAGATATGGACAAACCTCAATCCTAGAGCTTTATTATAGATATGGTGGTGCCACTAGGGGTACCATCCAACCAAACCAACTTCATATATGGAGGGCTCGATCAACTTACAAATCATACACCTATGGACAAAAATGATGATGAACCATTCACTATGAATGTTCATTATCTATCCAACCAAGAGTTTGCCTTGCAATATTTTGAACGTTACCATTGTCATGGTTACAAAATCTGTCTATTCAAGCAAGGGTGCAGAAATCCCTATGAACCATAGTATCAGTTGCCAACTGATTGGTTCATGTTGGTTTGGATGAGCATCTCTTGATCACCTATATTTCAGTTTAGGGGATGATTTGGATTGGAACCCCTATCATCCTAACCCTTCTCATTCACAAAGGGGTAACTAGAAAGTAACCATGGTTGCAATCAAACCACATGAATTATATCACGACAATATTATGGTGGAGGTCAATCCAGAGGATATTCCAAGAACCAACCTGGTAATTAGAAACTGTGAAGTTGTCGATGATATTGGTATGCAAATTTAGAATCTGGGCCTAACTATAGACACCGAATCATAAGTTACTCCTGAGGAAGTTAGGGCAAAATATATTTCCTAAAAAATATGGGCTAGAATGTGATTTTGGAATAGATGATGATGAGTCTTCAAACAATGAAAAATATGAGGATGATATTGAGTTGTCTTACTTAGGCCCTCAACATTTACATCATCAATTACCCATGGAGCTAGTGGGAATGAATGATAAATACTTCATTGACGATAGTGACTACAAATATGAGACTGAGATGGCCTAACTTGGGCCTTGATATTTAAATCATCACCATGAATCATTCGACATGGACAAAATGTATCGAAGATTTTATCCTAACCCTCACCTCAAGGGAATATCGACTAATCTAGACAAATTTTATTGCATAGTCTTCCCCGATCTGCCTACATATTGGTAGCTCTTGGAGCCAAATTATCCCATTTTCTAGTCTATCCATAGAATGGATCTTGAGATCCCCATACCCCCAGAGCCACATGTTGGTTATGAGAGTTCCATAAATAATGTAGAGGTGCACATAAGTGGTCTTGGAGATCTGACCCATTCCATCAACATGATCTCCATTGATCTGACCACTCCACTCCATAACCTAGAAGATTCATCCAAACTATTATGTCTTAATCTAGACGCTATTGATTGGGATCACACTAATTCACCTTTAGAGCCTGAATATTTATTCCCCAATGAAGAAATGTTAAAATAATTTCACTTTGCACTAGGCTGTGCACATGATATTTATCACATTGAGGGTAATTATAATGTGGAACATTTAAACCCAGTGGATGACATCCACCTAATCCCTATGCCTCACCATCTCAAATAGGGATCACATATGTCAGTAGAGGAAACCTTTGATGTGGATATCATTGTTGCAGGCCAAACACAGGTTAATTTTGATCCTATTTTGTCACTTGCCCGTGCATTTAAATTATCATACTAGGGAGCTTCGTGAACTTTAGAAGTGTCTCAAACAAGATTATTTACAATACCCACTTCTAATATGATTCTGGATAATTTTATCATTAGGGGATTTAAAATAACGTCATTCATTCATACACACCACAATAGTTTATGTATGAATAATTCAATTCTTGGAAATCAAATATTCATACGTGCATAATTAACAAAACATGAAAATAATTCTACTACAACAATAAAAATAATAGTGCAAAAAGTAAACCTATGAAAGTAGGAAATTGATCTAGGAAAGCACAAGTAAAAAGGGAAGGAATACTAGCTTGGAGTGGGCCCAGGCTCCAGCGGCTTCCTTCCAGCTGAACACACGATTAGGAACTCTAAAAATTTATTATACTTGCAAGACAATTATTACAATACTTCTATCTCCTTTGAAAAATGAATAAATTCTAGATATTCTGGATATCTATCAGAAAGGTCTGTGTGTTTTTATATAGCACACACATAGATCTTCTATTACAAGGAAGTTACAATAGTAGTTCAGTCCAAACTAAAATAGGATAGTCTACTAATGACATTCGACATTTGCTAAAAATAGTCATCATTCCTAACGGTGGCACGTTCGCTGATTGGTTCGAGTTGCTTGAGTTGGATCATGCTTCGTCTAGTGTAGGTAAGACATTCTTGTCCATTGGTGCAATTCCCACAATAGTTTCATGTGACATGGAACTAGAACTACATCGGTCAACACTACTCACATCACTTTATGTGGTCAACTAGCAAATAATGGAGGTGCCTTCTCTATGAGGAAGGCGCCTTCCTCGAGTACTTTGGTAGGCACCTTCTTTATGTGGAAGGTGCCTACTGATGTTGGGTGTCTTATTTATGTGAAAGGCACCTTGATGAGGTTGGGTTCCTTCTTCATGTGAAGGCACCTATTGATGTTGGGCGTCTTCTTTATGCGGAAGGTGCCTTGCCTTGTATGGGGTGCCTTCCTTATGTGGAAGGTGCCTAAGTATGTTGAGCACCTTATTTATACGGAAGGCGCCTACCTTTTGTTGGTGCCTTCCTTGAAGAGGAAGGTGCCTACCTTCTCTTGGTGCCTTCCTTGAAGAGGAAGGTGCCTACCTTCTCTTGGTGCCTTCCTTGAAGAGGAAGGCACCTAACCACCATGCCTTGATATCGAAAGAAATAGAGTTCCAGGTCCATGAAGGACCTCGACTAATCCAAATCTGTCAAAACCAACTACATTTCCACATAAACACACTAAAACACACAAATTAGATAACACACACAATTTTATTAAATAATTACATAATAATTCATAAAAGTACACAGTTCCTATTATATTGCTGCATAATAATCAATGAAACTCATACAAAATATGAGTATTTTTTAGGCTCATCATCCCCCCATGCCTAACATATGCCATGCCCTCATGGCATCAAACTTAAGGTAGCCCTTCATACTCCTCATCATCATCATTTTCTAGTAGATTTGGCTATACCTATGACTTGTGATCACTTTTTTTATGGACCTGCATCAGGAGGTGTGGTCTTCCTTTTCTGATGTGGTACTGTGGTGTTGAGGCAACCCGCTTCTATTGTCTACCTCTGCTTAATCCATTGACATCACCTATTTGGGTTTCCCAACTCAGCTGTTACTGGAGGTGGCATGGCTAATGTAGTCCCTGCTGCCTAGAATACAGCTTCTATGGCCTACCAGAGATTAGCATACTGGGGTATGACAACTACATCTACTGTTTTACTACCTTAGATTTTTTAGGGAGGTGCCTTATTATACAAAATGTGCCTACTAGCATTAATTTATTTATTTTTATTTGGGGGTTGAAAAGTATGTTTCTCGAGCCATAATTTCAGCATAATGTTTCGATCATGGAGGGGTAAGTTATTTCTATGGCAGCATTATTTTTTGAAACTACATAATTTATGAAAAATTATATAAAAATTTAATTTGAATTATGCACGTACCTGATTGGATGCTTCACACGTCATGAAAAATGGTGATTCATTGGTCTGTGATACGAAGCATGTACATGTTGCATGTGCTAATTACGTTGGACTTGTTGCTATGTTATTTGAGGTTTGATGCCAAAGACAGACTCATGATTGGCTTAAAAACCGTCTGCCCATCATCCTTGGGGTGTGCAAGAAGATCCTACCCTATAACTCTACAAGATTTTTGGTTGGGGTGGATTTCCATCATGTGGGATGATGGTGGTAATCTGGTGCTACCCAATCATGTGTTGATCTCATTCAAATCGAGGCACACATGAAACCAAAGCGTCAGTTGTACGCAAAAGGTTCTTTGAATAAATGGCACCTTCTTGATGTGGAAGGCACTTTTGAAAGCATGGTGCCTTCCTGATGTGGAAGGTGGTTTGAATGGACGACACCTTCCTACTATGAAAGACACTTTGAATAGATGCGTCTTCCTGGTGTGGAAGGCACCTTCTCTCAATTTTTTTTTTTTTAGGGAAGAGTGACGGGTGCCTTCTTTATAAGGAATGTGCCTTATTTTAGTTGGGTGCCTTATCTATAAGGAAAGAACCTTATTTCAGTTGGGCACCTTATTGATAAGGAAGGCACATTATTTCTGTGGGGCACCTTATTTATAAGGAAGGTGCCTTGCCTTAGCTTGGTACCTTCTTCATGGTAGAAAAAGTCCACCCTAGTTAGGCACCTTCTTCGAGGAGGGAGGCACTATTCCTTAAGTGGAGAGTCTTCTTTGAAGATGAAGGCATCTTGCAAGGCATTTCTCTTAGCAGCCATGTCACGATCATCCGAGAAAGGGTGATCAAGCCTCCTAAGACTTACTTCATGCTGCCCCAACATCTTCCTACTAGGCCTGGCATGTGATTTTTCCCCTGAAGGAGAGTCTGTTGCCTTCGTTCGAGCTTCGATAGATGCTGCTTCTAAACTACATGCGTAGGTGTCAAGATACTAAGCCGATTTAGGCCTGGTTTCCCAAATACCTATTTTTTGTGTTATCAAGTCGTTCACCCGCAAAAGGAAAATAAAAAGAAAAGAAAATACAAGCAGTTAGATGTAATCTATGCCTGTTAGACCCTGGCCTTAGGATACCTACAGCTTGCATGCAGGCATCATCCTAAAAAAAACACACCGTAAGAAATAAATAAACCTAAAATGACTAATTTTGGTAGACACCTCCGTGTCCACCGTATTATTGCTGAGAGTTTTGTCTAGACTTACAGGGATGGGGTATCCCCAATGCCTACTCTAGATTCTACCAGTAACTGGCCTTCCAATTCTACATGATCTATTGGTATCAGTTTGGAAAGAAAATCTACAAATACATTGTCTTTTTCGGGTTTGTCAACTATTGTTATATCAAACTCCTACAACAATAAAATCCATCTAATAATTATTCCACCAATAGCCATTTTGCTCATTAAATACCTAATAGCTGCATGGTCCATATGGATGAACACTTGGTACCTGATGATGTAATGGCATAATTTATTGATGGCATGCACAACCACAAGGAATTCTTTATTCGTAAATGTATAGTTGAGCTCTACCCCTGCTAATTTTTTGCTGAGGTAGTAGATGGCATAAAATTTCTTGCCATCCTTCTACCTGAGGACTGCTCCAATCACATTGTTGGAAGCATCGCAATAGATATGGAATGATATATACCAATTTGGTCCTCTTAAAATAGGTGCAAATATCAACTTTTCTTTGAGTGATTGAAACACTCTTTTGGAGTCTTCCATCCAATTGAACTCCACATATTTAGATAATAGAGTGTGTAGTGGTTTTGCAATCTTACTAAAGTTGATGATAAATCTACGATAATACCCGAAAGATCTTAGAAAACATCTCACCTCTCGTTGCATTTTGGGGCTGGGTAGGTCCTTGATGACCTTGATCTTTCTTTTGTCAACTTTTATTCCTTATGTGGAGAGATTGTGTCCCAATACGATGCCCTATCGCATCATCATAAAGCACTTCTCATTACTGAGGGAAAAATTATTTTCCTTGCTTCTTTTGAGCACTCTTTCCAAGTTCATAATTTCTTCATCAAAGGTTTTTCCATAAACGGTGAAGTCATCCATGTACACTTCGATCGCTTCTCCTATTATGTCTAAAAATATGCTAAGCACTACCCTTTGAAATGTGGTTGGTGCATTGCATAACTCGAAAGGAAACACCCGATAAGCAAACGTTCCCTATGGATAGGTGAATGTTGTTTTATCTTGATCTTCTTCTCCTATCTAGATCTGGTTGTATCCACTGAATCCATCTAAGAAGGAGAAGTAATTTCACCCAAAAAGTGTATCCAAGACCTGATCAATGATAGGAGTGGGAAGTGATCCTTTTTGGTTGCTTTTTTCAATGCCATGTAGTCCACACAAATCTGACACTTCTCATTTTTATTGGGAACCACCAAAAGCGGTGACACCCATTCACTATCAAAAATTGGATATATGAATCTAGTAGACAAGAGTTTTTGTATCTCTGCCTTGACAATGTCTTTCATTTCCAGATTCATTCTCCTCTGTGACTACCTGCTTGGAGTCGCCTGCTCTTCAAGGTATATTCTATGGGTACAAATTTGTTGGTTGATACCTTTCATATCCGAATAGTCCCATGCAAATGCCCATTGGTATTTTACCAAGAGCTCTTTTAATTTTTTTAGCTATGTGGGGGTCAACCCATTGTTGATGTTTAATGTATTTCCAGGATCAATGTTTATCTGCTAAATATGGTGGTCTTGGGCATAGGCCAATGGTGACTCAAGCATTGTGATGGAAGATTCTCATTGGAGGAATCTTGTGATAGCACCATCTTCATATTCATCCTCCACCAATTTATCTAATGCCATTATTGATTGGATTATGGATAACTCATTATCTATGTGTTTCGTCAACGTGGGCTCTTCCAATGAATCCACAAACTGTGTGGGGGTGAAATAGTCAATATTTTGATGTTTTGTCCATTGGAGATAGTCATCAGCCCATCACAACAGTTGATGTAAGCATCGGCTATCACCAGCCATGGTCTTCCCAAGATAAGCGGGTAGCCACCCAGCCTTGTTTTAGACTGTAAAACTAGGAAGTCGGCCAAATATTCCCACATGTCAACCATCACTATTATATCTTCAAGCATTCCTTCCAGTGCTATGGTTGATCAATTAGCTAGTTGTAGCACCGTTGTGGTGGGTATCAAGTCTATGAGCTATAGATTCTACATGGTCTCTTGAGGCATCATGTTGATGGTTGCATCGAGATCGACCAACATATTGGTCAAGGAATGTCATCAAATTTTTACAGTCAACACTGGGCTACCTGGGTCTACATATTTAGGATAACATGCCTTCCCCATCATTAAATCTATCGACTTACCCATGATATTGATAGTCTGGGTGAATTTTCATCCTGAATTCCTTAAGCACATCTCCTTTATCACCTTAGTATATATTGGGACGTATCAGATAGCTTAAAAAAGTGGAATTGTTACTATAATATTTTTCAAGCTGGAAAGAATATCAAACTTTGGCTGCATTAATTTATTCTATTCTTGTAGTCGATGAGGGAATGTAGCCTTTGTTCTCTCAGTACCTTCTTCTTCTTCTACCTCTTCTATAAGAGGTATTTCTCCTACACCTTCCTCATTTATCGATGGAGGTGTTCCTACTCCTAACTGTCTACCTGATCTACACTGAATATGGTACATTGGATATATCTCACCTTCTACATTGTATGCTGGTTGATTTAATTTATTATTTGTATTCACCTTCGGTTGTACAGGTAACTACGCAGGTCTCACAGTAGGTAAGGCTGGTAGGTTTTGCTGGTGAGCTAGAGCTACGTTCTATGGAGTTGTATTCCATGGAGCATGGCCTCTCCACTATTCCCAAGATATTGATATGGCATCCAGGGCTGTTGGTTTAGAAATGTTGCTCTTGGAGGTGCATTGGACCAAGGCGATGACCCCCGCAATCCCATGTTAGGTGGTTGAGGCTAGCCTTGTGGCATGTAGGGTCCTCCCCCATATGATGACATTCCTCTAGGTATATTCCTGTATCGCTCCAAATTTTTCGCATCCTTACCTTCAGGCTATTGGATCCATGCCCGGAAGGAGGATGGGAAAAGGATGTCGCAGTACCTCGGACTGAGAGGACTTTGCGAAGGTCCCGCCTATCAAGGGAGGTATATTTTGATGATTTTTTGATAGATGGTGGGTTCACCAAAAAACATTTACTGGTAGTTTCCACGCCTAGGTTTGGAATGTGTTTTAATGTGTTCATTTTTAACTTTAACCATTCATGTCCTAGGTTTGGCCAAATGAATCTAGATTAATCTACATGAAAATGCAAATTCAATGAGTATAGAAAATAGATTTAAAGACATAAAATAGAGAATTTACAGAATATAAATGAGGAATACCTGATCCGAATGTCTGGTGATGATTCTGATGTTTGGAGCAGTCAGGATCGTCTGGAATTCGACAAAATCGTCTAAAATCTGATAGAATCATCTGAGATCTGACAGAATCGTCTGAGATCTGACGAATTCGTCAAAGACCTGCAAGCAAAAAAATAGATACAAAATACAACGCATACTATTGTGCTAATAGAGGGAAACAACACCAAATGACTGTATGAATACTGATTAATAGTTATGAACAGAAATTCAAACAAATTACGAAATTTTAATGACAAATCATGATCTTAGTATGCAATCTAAGCTAAATGGGTGAACTCCAAATGCAAAAATAACATAAACACTGAATAAACTATCTAATTTGCAGAATAAAACAACAAAGAAAAGGTTGAGAAATGCAAACTTCAGGCACTGATTGCCTCAATATAGACTGCAGTCGAGATCGTCTCGCATCAGTACGAAATCACCTTGAATTTGACAGGTTCGTCTCCGATCTGAACAGGTTCGTCGGCGACGATGTGTGCTGGCTCCGACTGAAAAATAGTGATATACCTACAACAAAATTGGTATGGGACCAGTGCAAATGAAAAATTGGGATGGTTCAGCGTAGATGGAGTTAAATTGCAGATAATTTCAGCCAGGGGGGTGCTAAGAGAATAGCTTAGGATTAAATAGGCTTAGGGGAGTAGTTAGGAGGTTGGAGATCATCCCAATTTGGGAGATCTCCAACGGGGGAGGGTCCCTAATAGTGTAGACATGCTTCTTCCCGGATTGGAGACCCATTGGAACATAAGCTAATTTTGCAAAATCAGTTTTGCGACAAGATCGTCTGGACGTCCTAGTCCAGATGAAATCGTCAAATCTGGGGCGATATCGTCTGATCGGTGACGATATCATCAAACGGTCAAAACAACCTCTAAAAATGATGCAAAAAAGGGGGAAATGGATTACCCGACGGTTAACGGGCGATTTGGGAGGTTAAATTTGAATTTTAAATTATTTACTAAGGTGAATGTAATTTTTATAATTTTACTGCGCCAATTTTAGGGTGCTACATTTTGCCCCCTCTTTAGCGAATTTTTCGAAGAAAATGCGTTAAAGATGAGTTCTTCTCGATCTACGAGAAAACAAAAATTATTCCCATTTTAAGGCGACGATTCTTGGTCGAATCATACGACAGCTTACTATGGTGCCCCCTCCATGTTTTTACCCAAATCGAACGTTTGAGGTAAAAACACGAAAAAGCAAAAAATTATTTTTGAATAAAATTAAAAAATAGGGTAAAACCCTAATTCATTTTTACTGTTCATTTTCTGGTTTTTAGAGCTCTGAAGCAAAAATGGTGGAGATGACGCACAGATCGACAGAGGTCCGACGCGGTCTACGGGTAAGAGTCTAGACTTAACTAGGATGCTTTAATTTGAATTTACATGCTTTGTAGGTAATTTTTAGATGATTTTTAAGCATCGTGGCCATTTTTGGGCCGTCAACGTCGTCGGGATGAAATCGTCCCGATTTCGACGAAATCGTCTCAATTTCGTCGATTTCACCCTAGGGCAAAATCGGCAAAAGGGGGACGATTTCGTCAAATTATAGATGATTTCGGCTTGCAAAATCGGAGACGATCCTGCTCAAATTTGGGACGATATCGTCCGATAGTGGGCGATATCATCAATTACATAAAATTGAATTTTTAACTTGCATTATTAATTACTGAAATTGTTTATTAATGATTGTTTATTGTTTTGTTGTTTATGTTTGCAGAGAGGATTACTAAAGAACAGGGAATGGAAGTATGGAGGGTTGAGAGATGACTTGGCCGCTTTCACACAGGTAGAGCGAGATCAGCTAGCACAGGTCAGCTTACAGCATATGGCAGAGATGCCACAGGTGTCTACAGATATGGGGCTTCTAACAGCCCTGGCAGAGAGATGGTATCCGGGGTCTTTCTATTTTTGGTTATCGACAGGGGAGATGACTCCCACACTAGAGGATGTATGGAGGATTCTAAGAATCCCCATACAAGGACGATTGATTACTCCTATGGCCAATCAGGGCCGTGCTATGGGACGACTGTGTGGTGACCCGAGCTTTGCCCTAGAGAAGGGCAGAGTTAATATCGAGGCACTACGCTAGATGCCTAGGGCATCTAGACTCATACGGGTACTAGCTGGAGTGGTTGGTGGACTTCTGCTATGCCACCAGAGCAATTGTAGGGTGTCGTGGATGCTGGAAGATGCGATCTGTGACATGCACGACCACGGGTACAGGTTCTCTTGGGGCAGCTTTGTGCTATGCCGACTGTACAGGATCCTATATGGGGTGATGTACAAAGGCGGCCAATTTCTGGTCATGACATCACTCTTACAGGTTTGTTGCTGGGAGCACATTGCAGTGTAGAGGCCTGTAGGGCTTCCTCTGACAAGGGTAGACGGGGAGAGGCCCCGAGTCTTCTACTAGTGGCTCCGGAGAGGGTCACAGCGGTGGATTGACCTACCTATGTCCCGGAGGCTACTAGATGACTTAGTCCCAGACCAAATCACCTGGAGACCATGGAGGGAGCATCCAGGGTGGGCAAAGGATGGACATGAGTTGGCTCGCGTTAGGCGAGTTTGCTGGCTGCAGATGGAGAGAGGAGAGGTGGAGCTCCATCGCTATGATCGAGTTTTGAGATAGTTCGATCTGCAGGGGATCCCATCTCTGAGGGATTATGAGTTTTCTCGGACTGTCCGGGATAACACCATAGTTAGAAAGGCTCCTGACATGCAGCGGTTCTGGAGCCAAGACGTGGATGATGCCCCCATTCAGCCAGTGGATGGGGATGACGTAGGGGTTGCAGATGGTTATGATGCCTGGTACGTAGGCATCCGCCCTCCTTGAATGACAAGGGCACAAGGTCTGATACACGTGGTTGTGCATCGAATAGGGAGGTGGTGCCAAGCGGCTATGGAGGCAGCCCAGGGTCATGATAGGAGAGATATGAGGAGGCCATAGGCATAGGAGAGGCCACGACAAAGGGAGAGGAGGGAGGTGAGACCCCCATCTCCACAGAGGGAGAGGCCACCATCGCTCGATAAGGGCAAGGGCATTGACATAGGAGAGAGTAACGAGATGGCTACTCTCCAGATAGAGAGGGATCATCTTCAGGCCCAGGTGCAGACTCTACAGGATGAGGCTGCATGCCACCGGGCTGAGGTGTCACAGCTGCGGGATGAGATTGCATGCCTCAAGGCGCGGGGCAGAGGGGCGAGCTCTGGAGAGCTGACACGGGCTATCGCCCAGCTGACATTCTATTAGACATTGTACTACCAGCTAGTGCCAGAGGCAGATAGACTACCCCTGCTAGCCAACATTGCAGATCTAATCAGGATCGGGTCATCGAGGACCACGTCTCGATCGAGGACTAGGACTACACAGACTGCGATGGGGCCACCTCGTCCACCTCAGGGCGGGGGAGGAGATGAGGTAGAGAGCTCGAGGGGCTCTCGAGGCTAGAGGGCTGGACTGACATTGTATTATATGATTATTTTTTTGATAGAGGATTGAGTATGCCGAGGTACAGATTGTGGCATACCAATCCAGTTTTGATGATGTACATATACGATTGTTGATATATATATGATATGAGATATGTTTTTGATCACATGACTTGTATAATGTGTATGCTTATGATGCTTTTATGTTTGATTGATTGATTTGATAATTCATATAATTATGTCGTTGGAAATATTATAATTTGAATGTCATGCTTGTAATATTTTAAATGAAATAATCTGATGTAACAAATTGGTTGTTTGTGATGAAATGTGGTAAAAGATAAAAAAAGACTTCTAACAATAATTTCAAAGGACATTGTTGCTATTATAGACCATTTCATGGAGTCGCTGCTCACTAGGTCGTCAAGCTAGTCCCATTTATAGAAATATTGTTAAAAAGAAAAAGAGTGCTTAAGAGACTGTCTTAAGACTTTGGTGCAATAGTGCAAATGATGATGATGATGATGGTTTGTTTTCAGATTTTCATAAAAAATATTTGTGCATGAAATAATGTTTAAAATGATTTTTGCTAGGCATAAATTCCTAAGTGTGATAAATTTTTTGGATAATTCTTTAGGAATTATACCATCATTGCAAATTTGAAGGTTGACATAATGACATGAAATAATAATAAAAACGGGTTTGCTTTTTAAAAGCATAATTTGTGTAACATAATGAATTAAGTCATATGGTTTTCATGATTTTTAATAAATGGGAAATAAAAATTGTTACAATGGTTTGCGCTAGGCATATAATATGTAGGTATAGACTTATACCATCATCGAAAATCCATAAAAAGATAGTTTTATTGCATGGTTGATTTTTGATGAACAAAAAATATGAAAATGAGGACTTGCGCTAGGCATAAAATTCCAATTTTGGTTTTGAAACTATACCATCATCGCGAAAGTCAACCAGATATATATATGTATATATTTTGATTGTATAGTTTGAAAGAAATTTTTGATTTTTCTATTATATAGTTGTCTTTTTGGTAAACAACTGTACTTGATTTATTCCCAACAAGTTGCAAAAATAATATTTCAAATTATTTTGAAGACAAAAGTTAGATTTACAAGGAATCCCTATGTGCATGTGCATTCATTTCCAATCTTGATTTATCATAATGATACATAAAATCTCTCAAATACAAATGTGTGTGCAATTGCATTGTTCATTTACCAGTTTTGAGCAAGATAATATGATACAAGTGATTTGAAGAAACCAAATAAGTGTTCATTAACCATGATGTAGATGCATATAACCATACTAGACTACTATGTAGGTCAGATTATCAAGAGCTAGCTAATCCATAAGCAGACATAGGTCTATACAAAAGAAGGTCGCTAATGTGACCGACATATCGCCACGCTAGGAGTTACCCAAGGCCAAGCAGGTTGGGCACAAACCACCTGTTATGGGGCTTACCTCACAGTTTTCGAATAATTGAGAATTCTAGGGATTCAAGCTCATCAACCCTTCTTTTCTTTTCAAAGGGTAGGGAAAGGGATTTTATTGCTTTCTTGCTTTCTTTTGAACTTTGCTTATTTTTATTTTTTTATCTTTTGTATAATGCTTGGAACATTGCTGTAATGATATAAAAGAACATTTTTCTTTTCTCTTTTTTCTTGAACTTTTGTTTTCTCTTTTTTTTGCTAGGGATACTTGCTCGAATTAGCTGTAGAGCAAGGGATTTTTATTCTGGGTAGGGGTGAGTTTGTCCTTTTGCCAATTCTCAAAGATTCTAGACCATGTGCATGATAGGATAGCAGGGGAAACTTTTCACTCAAGAAACCACTTCTACTATGTAGCAAAGCATAGAAATTACAAATATAATCATTTTATTGTGAAAATATGTGCTTGGTTTAAGTAAATAACAAGATCAATTCTCTGTGCTCAAACTTTATTTAATTGAATTTTGTGGACTTTGATATAAGAGAGATTAGTAATCATGCCAGATAAAATCAAGATATTTATTGTTGTGAGTGTGCACGTGAGGGATTCCAAATAAATGCTAATTTATCCAAAATAATTTGAAACATATAACTGCAATAATTGTAAGAAAAAATATATAAATAATTTCTTGAGAAGTTTTGAGAATGTTGACTCTCTCGTTCTTCTTTATATTGTTTTGGTTTCGAAAGAGTCAAGCATATTGTTGTTTTTAGATTTTTATCATTATTTTGTTTTTTGGTTTTATTTTTGTTTTTGAGCAAAAATTTAACAAGTGGCATAAATAAATGCAACAAATAGTTTTGAATATTTTTGGAGATTTATGAATGTTTTTGGTGTTTTTGAATAAATTGAAAGAAATACAAGATAGTAATTTTGAACAAATATATACATGGATGAAATGACCAAATTTATGCATAGTAACGTTTAAGATGCAAAATATTCATGGGTTCTTTAAGTTCTTTACCATCTAAGGTAGATAATTTATATGCTCCTGATTCAAATTTAGCAGTAATAATGTATGGTCCAAGACAGTTGGGCTCAAATTTACCTTTAAGGTCTTTAGTTGCATTTGTATTTTTTTGATTTTCTTTTAAAACAAGGTCGCCGATCTCAAAGGATCGATGACGAACTTTTTTAGCATATGATCTTTTAAGCTTGTTTTAAATATATTGTCACATATTTAAAAATCTGAACATTCTCACCCTCTAGCTGTATGTCCTTAATTTTTGTTGCTTGAACTTGCAATTTCTTAGCCAAAGCAATATTAATAAAATTATATCTGCTACCAAAGTCAATGGAAATAATAACTTGTTCCTTTTGAATGCTTCAATGAACCTGCAAAATAGACTTTTTAGATTTAAACAAATTCCTTTGTCCATTTTCTAATTTATCTTCCACCACAGGTATGGTTTCCTCTATTTGCATACTGACATCTTTTTTATCTTCCCTAAACTTTTCCTCTTTCGTCTTGAGTAATTTTATTTCTTTTTCATAGTCGTCGATCAAATCCCTTAGGCGATCTACATAATATGGGTCCCATTTACTCAAGAATGCATGTTTCACTTCCTCCAAAGTGTATTCATTATTTGTTTCTTGACAAAAATTTACCCACCACAAAGAAGCTTTCCCTCGAAGAGAGAAACTAAGGTAGTATTTCCAATAAGGATTACTATGACGTTGATAGACAAACTTTTTCCACCATTCCATAGCATCAATATCATCTTCTCCAGAAAAATAGTGGAGTACCATTGTTCATGCCCTAATGCAACTAGGGTTTTTTTTTTTTGATAATAAATATCATGCCCTAATGCAAACTAGGGTTTTATGGAAAAAAAATATATATATCTTCCCACCAAGTTGAAGCTAAAAATCCCAAATACAACTACATCTGCAATTTTTTTTTTTTTCCAAACAAAATAAAGTGCAACTTATTTGCTTACCCGAACTAAACAAATTGTCTTTTGAAAAATTCATGACTTGAAAATTCGTCACTTTCCTTGTTCTAGATGGATGACTTCAAAAGGTCATATCTCCTTTAATACTACTCGGATTCCTTCATATGACCACTCATTTTAAATCTCTTCAAATTCTGCACAATTTGATCCAAGAATCGCCTCAATCGGATTAACTGTCGCAAAGATATGGCTTCTGAAAGATGAGGTGTTTTCCCAAAAAAAATCTATGAAATTCGTCACTATCCTTGTTTCGGATGACTAACTTTAAAAGGTAATGTCTCCCTCAATACTACTCGGATTCCATCATATGACCACTCATTTTAAAGCTCTTCAAATTTTGCACAATCTGATCCAAGAATCGCCTCAATCGGATTAACTGTCGCAAAGATATGGCTGCTGAAAGATGAGGCGTTTTTCTAGAAAAAATCTACGAAATTTGTCACTATCCTTATTTCAGATGACTAACTTCAAAAGGTCGTATCTCCATAAATACTACTCGGATTCCTTCATATGACCACTCATTTTAAAGCTCTTCAAATTCTGCACAATCTGATCCAAGAATTGCTTGAATCGAATAAACTTGCGCAGAGATACGACTCCTGAAAGATGAGATGTTTTTCCAAAAAAAAAAATTGCCCTAATTCTAGGGTTTCACACAAAAATCTCCACTTTGCCAAAATCGTTGCTCTGATACCACTTGGTGCATAACTTATTATTAAGAAACATGAACCATTCACCAATATGCAGAAATATCAAATCATTCATCCACAATATATTATCCACAATAACAATCCACAAATGAGAGAGAGATAGATAATACCCTTAAGGTAGGGCAACACCAATAATAATCCTTAAGGAAGGAATAACTCCACAAGATATCCCAAGATGAGAGGCCACTTCGTGGGCACGACGATTACATAAGATTCTTCTTCAATGATATGAATGTTTACAATGACAAATATCTCTTCTTTATATATCCATATTCTTATTCTACTTTGGAGAGCCTACTACTAATATTATATTATATTAAAATATAATATAATATTATAATACAATCAACCTTGGGTTATGTGTGGCCCATGCCAACCCTTATACAATATAATAATATATCCCCATATATCTATTCCTAGGTACCCTACCAAATTCCGAACCTGCAAATAATTTGATTAAAAATAAATTTAGATACTTGTGTGCCAGTGTAGGAAGCTAAAGGCATAGCTTCGACCCACTTCATGAAATACTCAGTGGCGGTTATGATGAACTTGTGTCCATCAGATGACACATGATTGATTTTTCCAATAATATCCAAGCCCCATTTAGAAAAGGGCCATGGAGATGAAATAGCTCGTAGCTCTTGTGCAGGCGCATGGACAAGGTCAGCATGTTTTTGACACTTGTCGCAATGGCGCACATACTCATGTGCATCCATTTCCATGGTAGGCCAAAATTATCCTATCCGAAGGAGCTTTTTAGCAATAACACTACCACTAAAGTGTCCTCCACAAGATCCATCGTGGGCTTCACTCAAGGCTGATTTAGACTCTTCTAAGTTTAAACATCTTAATAGGATACCTTCAAAAGATCTCCTATATAAAGTATTGCCAATTATTACAAATCGACTTGCTCGTCGACGTAATAACCGATCTTTGGTTTCTATTAGAATTGGCAGGGAAAGTCCCATTTTGGAGAAAATCAAATATGTCTATATACCAAGGTTCAGGAGTAGTTTCATTGATTAGAAACACATCCAAAGGCTCTAAGCATGACTTATTTGAAGCGGGTTCCTGGAGTCGACGAATAATGATAGTAGCATATTTGTCGTCTAACTCCAAGGGCAGGAGAGATGCAGCCGTGGCCATAGCATCAGCTGCACGGTTGCTAGTTTGAGGAATGGCTTCCAAGGTAACTTGATCAAATAAAGACATTAATTATAAAACATAGGCCTTATATGGGCGCAGTTTATCATCTCTGGTCTGATAAACTTCATTAATTTGGTTTATAACCAGTTGAGAATCACCAAAAACTAAAAGATGTTTAATTTTTAGCGCTAGGGCAGCTCGTAATCCAAGGATTAGAGCTTCATACTCAGTAGTATTTTTAGTGCAAGCAAAGGTCAATTTGAAGGACAGAGGAATAAGATGTTTTTGCGGAAATATTAAAATAATACCCGCATCTGACCCCACTCATGCATCGGGATCCATCAAAGTATAAGGACCATTGTTCGGTATGGTCTGCCTCTAATTGAAGGCATTCATCCAAAAACTCGATGATGAGGGGATGGGTAGACTCTAAGGGTGCAGCAGCTAATTGATCTGCTATGATTTGACCCTTAGCGAGACTTATGTCCTATGAATGTGAGATCAAACTCGCTTAGAGCAAGAACCCACTTGGTTGTGCGACCCGATAAATAAGGTCGACTCATGAGATATCTTAAGGGATCATATTTAGCAATGACATAAGTTTTTTGGCTAAGCATATAATGTCATAATTTTTGCGTAGCAAACACGACTGCTAGACATAGTTTTTCTAATGCTATATAGCGGGTTTCATAACTGATGAACGTTCGCCTAATGTAATAATTAGCACGTTCTCGCTTTTCATCATCAAGTTGAGCTAACATAGCCCCTAAGGCAGAATTTGAAGCAGAAATATATAGGAGAAATGGGTGATCGGATTTAGGTGGTGAAAGCACAGGTGGATTAAGGAGGTATTATTTGAGAAGTTCAAAAGCTTCTCTACATTCTGTGTCCCAATTAAAAGGGACATCTTTCATAAGGAGTTTAAGAAAGGGACCAGTTTTGTCTACCAGCTTATCGATGAAGTGACGGATGGCTTGAAGTTTACCTTGTAAACTTTGTAACTCAGAGATATTAGTAGGTGCGGGCATATTAGTGATGGCCACAATCTTGAGAGGGTCGATTTCAATACCACGTAAAGAAACTAAAACCCCTAATAGTTTGCTGGATTTAACTTCGAATATGCATTTTGCTGGATTTAATTGAATGATATATTCTCGTAATCGATTAAAGACTTTCCTCAAATCATCTAAATGATTATTTTCAATAATAGAGCGAGCTATGATATCATCCACATAATCATGTAGGATATCATGCATCATATCATGAAAAATGTAGGTCATAGCTCATTGATAAGTTGCACCGACGTTCTTTAAGCCAAATGGCATCACTTTCCAGCAAAAGGTACCCCAGGGGGTAATAAAGGTTGTTTTAGCCTGGTCTTCAGGAGCTATCTTGATCTGATTATAACCGGAGAATCCATCCATTAAGGACATCATCCCACTTCCGACGGTGAAGTCAATGATTTGATCCATGTTTGGAAGAGGAAAGTCATCTTTAGGGCATGCAACGTTAATATCTCTAAAATTTGTGCAAACCCTAACTTTGGTAGCTTCTTTCTTGGTGACGGGAACTACATTTGAGATCCACTCAGCATAATCAATAGCTTGTATAAAGATAACATTGAGGAGTTTTTCTAACTCCCCTTTGACTAGCAGAGCCACTTTGGGATGCATTTTTCTAAGTTTTTGTTTAACAGGTTTAGCATCCGGATGGACTACTAGATGATGCATGACTACAAAAGGGTCTAGACCTAGCATATCTTCATATGTCCAAGCGAAGACATCTTCATACTCTTTAAGAAATGCAATGTATTGTTCTTGTTTTTCTTGACTTAATTCTGATCCGATATTGATTATGTGAGGATTGTCCTCAGTTCCAATATTAATTTTAATGACGTTTTCTACCTCCATGTGTAGATCTCTTTCAAAATTAGGTGGGGCGGGTGAAACGCCCAATTCTTGTAATTCTTGTAAGGTTAATTTAGATAATTCATCTTGAGGATTAGTGGCCTCAAGTTGGGCTACAGTTGGTATAGAACCATCAAAATAAAATCCATTGTGTAACATCTCTTCAACAGAGACATCATGGAAGATATCTCCTTCCAACTCTTCATCGGGGTCAGCAATCATTTTAGGGTAAGCTATGGATAGCATGTTACATGAAAATGAATGATTTTTAAGAGGCAAATCAACATGCCTATCCAAATAATCTTGATAGCATATGAGATGATCATCATCCTCAAAAGGAAAGGGTTGACCCTTACTAGGAAATAAGCCCACACCACAGTGGGCAGGCCACGGTTCTACCTCGAAAGGTTCTTTCATGCCATTTTGGAAAGGTCCCAAGCCTTTCCCTTCATATCCCATTTTAAGCATCATGGGTTTAGCTTTAATATAATCATTGGTAAAATAACACCGAGCGTATCCCTCATGATGAGTTTTGATATTCCGAGGGATTCTTCCCTAGTCATATCCTTTATAAATGAATGCACAACTCCCGACTTGGTAAGTACTTCCCATAGGTTGTGGGAGGCCTAAAGTACGAGGAGATGGCGGCAAGTTATTTAAAAGGTTTGAATCTCGCATGAAAGCATTCATTTTTTCTAATATTAAGGTTGTAGATAAATCTGGTAAGAGTTCATCAGAAAGGGCATAAGATGTAGAAGGCTTATTACCTGTCTTGAGATGTGGAAGGTATGATAGTTGTGTCTATAAGATTTGAATTTATAGGGGTAAAACTTGAAGGATTAGTTGTAGATTTAAGATCTTTTTGAGGTTCTAAAATGATTTGTTTAGAGGGTTGTTGGTCTATATAGGAGGATGAAATTAATGGAGAGGAAATAGGTGAAGTTATGGGTGTATGTTTCACAGTTTTAGATGAAAAATAAGAACTAGGATGTGTGGATGATAGAGCAGGGCAAAATTGCACTCCAACGGGTTCTCGCCAAAGCACACATATCAAAAGGTCTAGGGTCACCATGAATAGTGACCAAATGATTTTTAAACTTGAATTTAACACATTGGTGTAAAGTTGATGGGACCGCTCGCATGGCGTTGATCCAAGGGCGACCCAAAAGTATATTGTACAATGCTGGGCAATGTACAATAAACACGATTGTTTCTAGGGTTCTAGGACTAACTTGCAATGGGAAGGTAATAACTCCACACGTTTCTTGTGTTTTGTCATTAAAAGCTTTGATAATCATATCAATTTTCTTCATTTCATCACTTCTAAAGCCAAATCATTGGTAGAAGTCAAAGGTGCAAATGTTTAGAGATGAGCCATTATCAATCAAAACTCTTTTGACAACTACATCTCCAATTAGAGCAGTAATGTATAAGGGATTGTCCTTATGTAAACTGTGTTGTGGGATATATTTATCCCGGAAGTCAATACAATCAATCTCTCGAGTGATGATAGTATTGGCCATAGCTTCGAGTTGAATGTTTTGAGGTACCATCATTTGGCTCAATGTAAGCATCAACTCATCCCTATGGGTGGGAGAGGATCTTAATAAATCTAAGAGGGAAATTATGGCCGTAGTATTAGACAATTGCTCATTAATATTGTAAGGGTGTTTAGGTTGAAAAATAGGAGCATGATTCCCTTTATTGGGGTTTTTCAAAATGAATGGAGCTGATCCATCGTTCTGGTTTGGTTCTTTTTGAGAATTTTGAGCTTGTTGTCGAGTAACGACTCCAATGGTACCTACAATTTTATAGTGAAGATGCTGAACTGGTCTCGGTTGAGCATTAATGGCTTGTTCATTAGAAAGGAATATATTGGAAGAAGGTCGAGTAGTAACTCGTCTAGGAAATGGTTCTTCTGGAACCATAGCATCTGTGACAGGTTGAATAGGATCTGATTCATTTTTAGAACTATTCGATTGATTTGAAGTAATGTCTACTTCAATTTCACTATCTGATTCTATATCACTAGAATCAGAAGTTTGAAAATTATGTAAGGGTCTAATCGTAACCAGGGATAAGGTTGTGTCAAATATTTGAGGATCCTGAACAGGTAATTGTCCGCTAATGGTTCCTACATATCGGGTAGGAGGGGGAACATTATGATGTTTGATTTGATTGGCTACCTCTTTACCATGTCATGGTAAAGGGTGTTGAAATATGTCTAGAGTTTGATTGGCATTTTGATTTTGATTTTGGGGAACGGTCTTTTGAGTATTATTAGGAGGGTTTTGTTTAGGTTGTAAGGCTTGCACTTCCATTTCATTATTGTCAATCAAATCCTGTATTTTATGTTTCAACCATTTACAAGCATTGGTAGAATGTCCAGGTCCTCTATGGAAATCACAGTGTAAGTCGGCTCTATATCCGGGTATAGTTGGATCAGGTTCCCGGATAGCTGGTAATTAGATCAAACCTCTTTCGAGCAATTGAGGTAAAATAGTTGATAAGGGTTGGTTTAATCTAGTGAATTCTCGAGGAGGCTTATCAGGAGGTTTCAAAATGAATATTTCTGTTGTCTTCATTGTATTGACATTAGCAATATTTTGGCTGTCAGTGACTCCATCACTGACAACTTGTTTGTTTTTATATTGATTTTTGGATTTTTTCTCGTCATCCTTCTTCCTAAGTTGGCCTCTCCTAATGAGGGCATCTTCTACCCTTCGAGCTAAATCTATAGCTTGATCGAAGGTAGTTAAAGTAGCGATTGATAGCTCATAAGATATTTGTTCTTGTAAATTGTTGATGAAAATGTCCAACATTTCCCTATAAGGCAGCACAAAGTGCAGTTTTCCTGTCAATTGCCTCCATCTAGCTAAGAAATCGGCAAAACATTCATCTTTGTCTTGTTTTAAATTGTATAGGTCTTTAATAGTTACATGCCTCTCGATGTAGGCACTAAATTGATGGACAAATGATTCAACTGTTTCTTCAAAGTTTCTCAAAGAATGAGTGGGCAATTGATAGTACCACTCTAATGCCATTCCACCTAAACTTTTTGGGAACATTTTTAATAATAGCAAGTCATCATGCGATATATCATGACATGCTATCCTAAACATGCGAAGATGCTCTATGGGATCTTCGGTTCATTTATATATAGGCAGGATGGGCATGGGAAAATGCTTAGGGTATGGTTGAGCTACAACTATGGGATCCAAAGTTTGACTACATATCTCTCGATAATTATACGAGGGACGGTAGGGATCTATCTGGTCCATACGTGAAGCTAATTGTTTCACCATGGCTTTCAGATTACTAGTTTGCCCCCCATATTGGTTTGGTAGGGCATTGACATGGGTTTTATGGGCATATGATGGAGGAAAATGCAGATTAGATGCCATGTTACTATTGTGCAAATTATTGGTAGGAAAAGTATTATGAAGGAATTTTGAAGTTGTATTATGTTGTATTTCGGATTGTTGAAAATTTGTATTTGGCTTTGTTTTAGGTTTTTTTTTACTTGAAGCATATTGCTCAATAGTTTGGTGGAATAAAGTAGTGAAGGAAGGTTTCTTTTATGTGGGAGTGATTTTAGGTTGAATAACAGGTTCCTTAGGAGGTTGGATAACCTGTTGTTTTGACATGTTTTGAGCCATAGTGACCATATCCGTATTGGATGGCCCAACCTTGTCACTTTCTTGATCAATGAAAGACAAGGGGTTAGTGTGCATATTACACATATATTCCATGGCTGCTTGAGTGTTACTAATTTGCCCTTTATCAATACGTATTGCCACATTAAGATCATCAATGTTATCAATGAGAGATTTCCAAAAATGCTCTGCATTGTCAAAAGCAATGGTTCCATTTGGAGCTACTCTAGGGGATGAGGATCCATCCTCTTTAACACTTCCTTCTTGTTCCTTATCTTCACCTAAGTCTTCGTCTGATTGACCTAGAGTTTCTCCTTCCGGATTTGTATCTCCAAGAAGGACATTTGGGTCTTTAGTTAAATCTTGTAACCAATCTTCTCCTTCTCCTAAAGTTTCTTTACCATTCCTAAGTTTAGGCATGGTGCTAAGTTTTGATTTTAGCAAATATATATATATATATATATATATATATATATATATATATATATATATATATATATATATATATGCAAAAAATTAAGAGGTATATGTTTACTATATACCTACTACAATATTTGAAATGAAAATTTTAAGTTTTTATTATGTTTTTTAGTTTTTAGCTTTTCTTTGTTTTTTGAAATAATATAATAAAGACAGCAAATAACACAATAAATGCAAGAAATAATACTGAAGTAATAATTTAGTTTTCTATAAACAACTTATGAATATCATTAATAGGTTCGAGTTGTTTCGGAGTCATGAAGTTTTCTTCTTCAAATTGAAAGTTTTCTTTTAAAATTTTGATGAAAAGAGCTATAGTGATATTGTCTGTTTTAGATGCTGGTTGATAAAAGTAAAGCTCATGGCAATACTCTCGATATAGCATAGCTCGCGAAACTCTATTCCATCTTTCCCTATCTATAAGAACAACCTCTTGGTCTTCTACACAACCTAGGAACTGGTGCACAATGGCTGCGTTCTCGAGGTATTCCTCGAAGGTGAACAATTTTGAAGATACTAAAGCTCTCTTATAAGCTAACCATCTATGGCAGGCTCTCTGAAGTTCATGATAAAAAAATAGTTGGTGAGGATCCAGGATTCTATCTAGGACTAGCCTCTTGATTTTCTTAAGTTGTGTGGACCTAGATGAGATGAGACTAAGTCTTCTATCAAGTTCATTCCACAGGAATTGATTTCTACTTATTTCAGGCACACTAAGGACAAAATTGACTTCTATGGCTGCCAATTGGTTTTCTACGTTTATAGTAACTGCTAACCTTTTCTTAGGAGCTACCATCTAAACATGATTTTAAACTTTAAATGTTTAAAAATGCATCTATGTTTTAGTTGTTCTATATATGTTTTTGTTTTGTTTTTATTTTCAAAATGTTATGATGCATTCATTTCGGGTTCACCAAAATGTATCGCTCCAAATTTTTTGCATCCTTACCTTCAGGCTATTGGATCCGTGCCCGGAAGGAGGATGGGAAAAGGATGTTGCGATACCTCAGACTGAGAGGAATTTGCGAAGGTCCCGCATCTCAAGGGAGGTATATTTTGATGATTTTTCGACGGATGGTAGGTTCACCAGGAAACATTTACTGGCAGTTTCCATGCCTAGGTTTGGAATGTGTTTTAATGTGTTCGTTTTTAACTTTAAGCATTCATGTCCTAGGTTTGGCCAAATGAATCTAGATTAATCTACATGAAAATGCAAATTCAATGAGTATAGAAAATAGATTTAAAGACATAAAATAGAGAATTTACAGAATATAAATGAGAAATACCTGATCCGGATGTCTGGTGATGATTCTGATGTTTGGAGCAGTCAGGATCATCTGGAATTCGACAGAATCGTCTGAAATCTAACAGAATCATCTGAGATCTGATAGAATCATCTGAGATCTGATGAATTCATCAGATGAATTCATCAGAGACCTGCAAGCAAAAAAACAAATACAAAATACAACGCATACTATTGTGCTAACAGAGAGAAACAACACCAAATGACTGTATGAATACTGATTAATAGTTATGAACAAAAATTCAAACAAATTATGATATTTTAATGACAAATAATGATCTTAGTATGCAATATAAGCTAAATGGGTGAACTCCAAATGCAAAAATAACATAAACACTGAATAAACTATCTAATTTGCAGAATAAAACAGTAGAGAAAAGGTTGAGAAATGCAAACTTCAGGCACTGATTGCCTCAATATGGACTGCAGTCGAGATCGTCTCGCATCAGTATGAAATCACCTCGAATTTTATAGGTTCATCTCCGATCTGAATAGGTTCATCGACGACGATGTGTGCTGGCTCCGGCTGAAAAACAGTGATATACCTGCAACAAAATTGGTATGGGACCAGTGCAAATGAAAAATTGGGATGGTTCAGCGTAGATGGAGTTAAATTGCAGATAATTTCAGCTAGGGGGGTGCTAATAGAATAGCTTAGGATTAAATAGGCTTAGGGGAGTATTTAGGAGGTTGGAGATCATCCCAATTTGGGAGATCTCCAATGGGGGAGGGTCCCTAACGGCACAGACACTCTTCTGCCTGGATTGGAGACCCATTGGAACATAAGCTAATTTTGCAAAATTAGTTTTGCGACAAGATCGTCTGGACGTCCTAGTCCAGACGAAATCATCAAATCTGGGGTGATATCGTCTGATCGACGACGATATCGTCAAACGGTCAAAAAAACCTCTAAAAATGGTGCGAAAAAGGAGGAAACGGATTACCCGACGGTTAACGGGCGGTTTGGGAGGTTAAATTTGAATTTTAAATTATTTACTAAGGTGAATGTAATTTTTATAATTTTATTGTGCCAATTTTAGGGTGCTACAATTCCCCATAGGGGGTTGTGGCCAACTCCTTCGATTGCCTATAAAATAGGCTTACATGATATCATCATCCTCCTTGATACTGGGAAATTGTGGGCACAATTGAGTCTTATGATTTAGTTTGCAGACCATGCATACTCTGACTTTGTTCTTCGGGCATGCATTCTTTGCATGTTCCCATCTGCATTTAGGGCAAAAATAAGCCAATGATGCTTCATTTTATTGATTTTTTTCTCCAAAAATAGAGAGCCAATTTGCAGTGCCAGATACGAAAGCATCTCACTTTTCAAATCTTCTAGCATGTTGCCTATCTCTATTTTTGTGATCGAAGCAAGTACTTTCATTATTCTAGAAGTGGTATTGCCTCTCCTTCTCGAGTACTTCCAACATAGTTTTTAGATATCTTCCATAGCATGTTGGTAGACATCACCTCCAAAAATCATATTGAGAGCCTCTAATGATTCATTACTAAGCCCTCTCAAAAATATGGTTTTAAGAGACTTATCAGCTAGCTTCACGTGAGGAGATCATTGAGATTGAAATTGAATATCTCCTAGTATTCCTCCAAAGATTCATCCTCCTTTTGCATCATGCTCAGGATCTCTTCTCTAGAGTCTCTTGCTCTCTCGAAGTCTTGATATTGCTCTAAAAAGAGCTTCTTCATTTGATACCATGTAGCAATGTGTTTATCTCCCAAACTGATGAACCATCACAGAGCTGCATCATATAATTTGGAAGGAAAGATCTTCAGATTTTGTGTATTAGACTTGTAATTCATAGACCTGCACAGAACATCCAACTTAAATAGAAATAGGTTAGGGTATTCGGTTGGTATCCTCTGAAGGTAGGAAGGTGAGCAGGGGATATGTTTTTCATTTTGGTTTCTCCTACTCCTTCCTCAATCGGGAAACTAAAGCCAGATGAAGTCTCTTCTTCGGCCATTTTTTCAAGATATGTGGTTTCTAATGTAGTTTCTATGGCATCATAGTTATTCAAAACTTTTTGGGTTAGGGCCTTAAAGTTGGCTAGTGATATCGTCTGATCCTCTATAGCTTTCCACAGTAGGGCTTCCTTTAAGGGTGTCCTACTAAACAATGAGTTTACAATGGTTCGTTCTTACCCAGGTTGGTGGGATGAGGAAGCACTTTGTACAAAGTGAGGATTCTCATTCTAGTGGACTGCTAGTGATGAAACAGGTGAATCTAATTCAAATTCGAAGTGTTCAGCTGACTCAGATTTCCATGGGCTTTATTTTATGAATCGACCATCAGGTCCTATCTTCCTCAATGGACTCATGCAAAGTCAGATGAATTTTTTTTGGGTATTGAAATTAATATAGTAGATGGCTTCCCTAAAATGGTGCCAAAATGTTGTAGGCCAAACACAGGTTAATTTTGATCCTATTTTGTCACTTGCCCATGCATTTAAATTGTCAGATAAAGGAGCTTTGTAAACTTTAGAAGTGTCTCAAACAAGATTGTTTACAATACATACTTCTGAGATGAGTCCAACTAATTATATCATTGGGGGGTTTAAAATAATGACATTCATTCATCCACACCACAATAGTCTATGTATGAATAATTAAATCCTTGGAAATCAAATATTCATACATGCATAATTAACTAGACATGAAAATAATTATACTACAACAATGAAAATAACAATGCAAAAAGTAAACCTATGAAAGGAGGAAAATGATATAGGAAAGCATAAGTAAAAGGGAAGGAATACTGGCTTGGAGTGGGCCCAAGCTCCAGAAGCTCCCTTCCAGCTGAACACACGATTAGGAACTCTCAAAATTTATTATACTTGCAAGACAATTATTATAATACTTCTATCTTCTCAGAAAAACGAATAAATTCTAGATATTCTGGATATCTATCAGAGAGGTCTATGTGTGTTTATATAGCACACACACATATATTTTGTTACAAGGAAGTTACAATAGTAGTTCAATCCAGACTAAACTGGGATATTCTTGTAATCACATTCAACATCTGCTAAAAACATTCATCGTTCCTAACGGTGGCACATTCTCTGATTGGTTCGAGTTGCTTGAGCTGGATCATACTTTTCTTGGTTTAGGTAAGACGTTCTCATCCATTGGTGTGATTTCTAAAATTATTTTGTGTGACGTTTAACTGGAACTACACCAGTAAACACTACCCACGTCGCTTTATGTGGTCAACTAGCCAAGAATGGAGGCACCTTCTCTATGAGGAAGGCACCTTCCTCAAGTACTTTGGAAGGTACCTTATTTATATAAAAGGTGCCTACTAGGTGCCTTATTTATGTGGAAGGCACCTTTCTAAGTTTGGGTGCCTTCTTCATGCAGAAGGCACCTACTGATGTTGGGCACCTTCTTTATGCAGAAGGCACCTTGCCTTGTATGGGGTGCCTTCCTTATGCGAAAGGCGCCTAAGTATGTCGGGTGCCTTCTTTATACGGAAGGCACCTACCTTCTGTTGGTGCCTTCCTTGAAGAGGAAGGTGCCTACCTTAAAGAGGAATGTGCCTAACCACCATGCCTTGATCCTAGAGGAAATAGAGTGCTAGGTCCATGAAGGACCTCAATTAATCTAAATATGTCAAAACCAACTACATTTCCATGAAAACACACTAAAAAACACAAATTAGATAACACACACAATTCTATTAAATAATTACATAATAATTCATAAAAGTACATAGTTCCTATTATATTGTTGCATAATAATCAATGAAACTCATACAAAATATGAGCATTTCCGAGGTTCATCAATCATTGATGATCCCACTAATTCTAAGAAGGTTAAATTTAGAGAAAGTCTATCTCCTAATGAGTGTGCCAACATCATCCCTCTACTAAAAGAGAGACCTGATATATTTGCTTGGACATACAAGGATATATCGTGGCTAGATCCAAAAATGGTTACCCATAATCTTTTGCTAGATGCCTCTAAAAAGCCAATCAAGCAAAAGCTTAGGAAAATGCATCCAACCGTCACTTTAATGGGTAAATACGAGTTGCAAAATTTGTTGGATGTAGAGTTTATCATCTCCATTCACTATCCAAAATGGGTATCAAACATGGTACTTGTAGAAAAACTAGATGGAAGAATTTGTATCTGTATAGATTTCAAATACCTCAACAAGGCAACACCAAAGGATTCATTCCTATTACCCAATATTTATGCTCTCGTAGATGCAACTGCAGGTCATGAGATGATTTACCTTATGGACAGTTTTTCTGGTTATAATCAAATTTGGATTAAAGCCGAAGACCAGCACAAAACCGCATTCACAATGCCATGGGGAACATTTTATGTTATAAGGTTATGCCATTCGGTATTAAAAATGTTGGTGCCACATATTAGTGAGTCATGACATACATCTTTCATGACTACATGCACAAAATCCTAGAGGATTACATTGATGAATTATTGGTGAAGTCATTACTGTATGAAGAGCATGCTGAGGTTCTCAGGAAGGTCTTCGATCTCCTGATAGAGCATAATATCAGGTTGAATCCCAAGAAATATGTCTTTGGTATAACATCAGGAAAAATCTTGGGATTCATCATTTCTAAACAAGGGATTGAAGTCGACCCAACAAAGGTTAAGGCCATACTAGACATGCATCCTCCCACAAATATCAAAGAGCAAAGAAGCCTGTAGGGAAAATTAGCATCCATAAAGTTATTCATTGTACAATTATCGGATGTGTTGACCCATGAATTGACTGCTACACAAGGGGGTCCCATTCAATTGGGACAAGGACTATCAAGCAACCTTTCAAGCAATACCTAGCAACATCACTAGTACTAGCTCCACCAAGGCTAGATGTGCCATTACTACTTTATATATTGGCTACTAACTTTGCACTGGGAACCATGTTAGCCCAAAAGAACATGCAATACAAAGAGCAAGTGATATATTATATCAGCCACACCTTGGTGAGTTATGATCTAGGGTACACATACGTAGAAAAGCTATGCTTAGTAGTAGTTTTTGCAACTAAGAAGTTGCACCACTACATGCTAAGTCATATGATTCATGTGATATCAAAACAAAATCCTTTGTAGTATATGATGATTAAACCATATCATAATATACATACTACAAAGTTGATCATGCTACTGATAGAATTCAACTTGGAATTTATCAGCCAAAAGTCCATCAAGGGATAGGTCATAGATGATTAGCTGGTAGAGGCACCTCTCAAAGATAGTAAGCCTCTTGTCATAGAACTTCCTGATGATGTAGTCTTTGCATTATCAGATTTGTCCAAAATTGAAGAACCAGATAACAAGGTTGACATGACTTTGTTCTTCGATGGTTTGAAGTGTGAGCAAGAGGGTGGTGTAGGAATTATCTTTTTCATACCTCTAATGCTCTTGTTGTTTAAACTAGATTATTCTGTACCAATAACAACTCTGAATACAAGGCCTTAATTTTGGGTCTCCAAATAGCAATCACCATGAATATTAAAATGTTAAACATATTTGGTGACTCCCTTCTCATTGTTAACCAGGTGAAGAGACTATTTCAATGTAGGTATCCTATCCTAAAAGCTTATAAGGATCTTGTTGATACTTATCTAGCCCAGCTAGAGTGCTATGACATCAAAGCAATCCCTCATACATCAAACAGATACATAAACACTATGACATATTTGGGATTCTTGATCCCTCAAAATCTATCTACCGATTTCACTACCATTCATGTGAAGACACTCTCACAATCTACGATGTAGCATGAGGCTTTTAACAATAAATAATCAGTCAACATGATTCATATAGAACCAAAGTATGAGTGGTTCTATAAATCTAGATACTTCCTTAAGAAGGCACCATGGGGGTCTTTGATCTCGTAGGGTCAGATGGGAAATGGCACCACCATTCACCACAAGGTTGTATCCCAGTCTGCATTCATGCATATCGATTTGCAAAGGAAACTAGTTGTCTTGTCAGTTGAGGCTATAGCTTATCAAGATTGGTGTTATAATTGCATGAATTTATTAAATTTGGTTCAATCCTATAGGTATTATCACATGCTGTGAAACACGCATTCAAACATAAAGTGACAAAGTATTCTTTCTAGGAGATATCTTATACCATCGAAGCTATGATGGAATTCTCCTTCGTTGTCTTAAGTCCCAAGAATTAGCTTGGAAAATATTACAAGACCATGATGGTACATGCGGTGGTCATTTCAATGACATGGCCATCATCAAGTACATCCTTTGAATGGGTTATTATTGGCCCACTATGGAAAAGGATTGCACCACATATGTCAATAAATGTGTTAAATATCAACTTCATGCTAATCTTATGTACTTGCCATCACAGGCCTTACAACCCATCCAAGAAACTTGGTCGTTTGCTCAATGGGAATTGGATTTAATTGGTAAGATCTCTCCTCCATCATCGGATTGACATACATTCATTATAACGACCACTGAGTATTTTACAAAATGGGTGGAAGAAATCCCTTTAACAATGATAATAGGAGCATGTATTGTGGAGTTCATACTCCATAATATCATATGTCATTTTGGGATACCATCCAATATCATATCGGATAATGGAATGTCATTCAAAAATAAAACTATGAGGGCTTTAACGTCTAAGTACAATATATAATATAGTTTTGTGACTCCATACTATCCATAAGCAAATGGGCAAGTTGAAGCTTCTAACAAGATAGTGGTATCTATATTGAAAAAGATTGTTCAAGAGAACCACAAATATTGGCATATCCAGCTGCCCCTTGCATTATGGGCTTACAGGACTAGTATACGAATGCCCACTACGACAATCCCATTTTCACTAGTATACGGTGTAGAGGCCATTATACCATTAGAGTTGGAAATTCCAACTCTACATGTCACATTGAAAGAGTTCATCGATGACAACACTGTGCGATAAGCTTACCTTAACCAATTTATGCTTCTTGATGAACGACACGTGAATGCCCTTAAGCATATTTGCATTTATCAGGAACACCTAAAATGAGCTTACAACCAAAAAATCCACCTGAGAGACTTTAAAGTTGGTGATCTTGTATTGAAAGAAAACCAACAAAACACAAACCTACCACCACACTTACAAGATAAATTTACGACCAACTGGTTAGGTCCATATATTATCTCAGAGCAGATAGGACCTAGAACATATCGCATAACATCACTTGAAGGTGTTGAAAATTTTGAACCTCTCAACATCCTTCATCTTAAGGCATTCCACACATAAATTTAAAAATTAAAAAATATTCAAAATATTCAAAACTTCAAAAAAATATGGAAAACATCAAAATCCATAAAAATAAAAAAGCAATAAAATCCAAAAATATTGCAAAACATCAAAATACAAAAACATTTGCATTATGCATTTCATTTAATTGCATTGCATTTAGGCATTTCCATCCATCGCACTTGCATTAGGATAGGTTGTGTTTGCAATCTTACAAATGACACCACATTTGAATTTTAATCATGCATCTATGCATTATCATCATCCATAACCCTTGTGAGTAATTGTGTTTTTCAAAACAACCCCTCCTATTTCTATAAGGTATATACTAGGATTTTTTGATCATTCAACCATACCTAGTGATCTTATCAGAGTTTGTATAAAGCTTGCTTTACTTTTGAAGATGAGGTCTAGTTTTGATAGCGCCTAGCATATATCAAAATCCCATAACTAATGAAACACATTAACAAATCCTAATTAGGACAAGGAAATATGAAAACTACAAAGTGGTCCTAGTCACCTTAAGTGAAAGGTTTTACTTGCTCATTTTGTGATGTGCATGGTCTAGAGTGTTGATCATTGGCAAAAGGACAAGCTCCCCCCTACCCAAGAAATACCTTGCTTATAAAAATGAGAAAAATACCAAAATCAAATCAAATCCCTTGCTAAAAACAAAAGAAAAATAAAAATACAAAATAAACAGTGATTTTCATCACTAAGCATGAGCAAGTATCCCAATAAATCAAAATAAAATGGGGGGGTGAAGATTTTGAATCCCTGGAATATTCTGCACTCAAAGCCATTCAGTGATCCCTAATATAGCAATGGGATGATTGAATCCCACATGACATTGGGGTAGGTCTAAGCAATTTACAAATGAGCTAGCTTTAGGTGGCTTGTATTACCTAGTGGTCTAGTCCAACTACATCCAAACCTAGGATCATGGTGAACATATGGTGATCCTCATTACAACAATGGGTTGAATGAATCTCACCTGGCAATGAGGTAGTCTTATGTCTCATCTAATATATTCATTTGTACACACAAGGATAATGAATATCTTGGTCTTTCATAACAAAAGATTTATCTTTTAGGAGTCTAGTATAGTCATTATACAACTTTTGATGAGTCAACTAGGGTGTTTGAGTCTCATGAAAAACCTCAAAAATCACCTAATAGCAACAAATCATTTCAATAAATCAAGCATCAACTTTCCTTGTGAAATTTTGTTTATTAAAGGGTGTTCATGGAGTAGGATAGATACCGAATGGATATCAACAATGATATTTAAATGACCACTGATTATTTTGTACATATCTTTTAATCTACAAAAGTTTATAAGGAAAAACCATACATTTCAAACTCATCATTTCATATGTGGATGTCTAAATGATTAATTCTTATGATAAGATTTAATATTTACATTCATGCTTTATATATGTTCTATGGTATCGTCTATTAGATTGTTAAACTCATATTACATTTATTCATTATGTTTTAAGTTATTAAAGCATACATGTTCATTTATATTAGATCATCATCATATAAATAATGCATTACATACATTGCATTCATCATCGCAAAAAATGCTAAATTAAATACATACAAATAAATCAAATTAAACATGCATTTAACATCTAGCATTGCATCCATACATGCATACATAAGTAGTCCATCTACACATATAGATCATAGCATCTAACAATACATAAATCATCTAGCTAGTGCATGTCATCAATACATCACATCATATAGCAGTAATCAAATCATATCAACATTGCATACATGTGCATCTCATAAATATAAAAAAAAATAATGATACATATAATGAAGCATAATCAAATTTTATATCATATATAATATGTGTCACAAAGTACAAAGAGGTACATCAAAAATACCTGCAGGCTAGAACTATGTAGGTCCTCAGACCTTACACTAAAAAATGGTACATATATCTCAAAAGTTGTACTACGATGGGCCTGCACCCCTTGGAGAACTGTTGGAAATTTGGGTTATTTTATGTTGTCATTGATGTCACATGGATAATTGATGTCACATTGAGTTTTGGTGGCAAAAGCACTTCATAGATAATCATCTATGATATTTCGGAGAGCATGGATATATATAGGATTTTTATGAAAACCAAGGTAGGCAAAATAAAAGGTTTTATTTAAAACCATGGTGGGCTTATGTGGAAAGGGCTTTTTTTAAAATCCAAGGTAGAATTTTGTTTCATCAAAAAAGGACCTCCGATGATGAAGATATTAAAGTTTAAAGTTTAAGTTTAAATTAATGGAGGGCCGACCTATGTGCAATTAATGGAGGTTGGCATATATATATGTAAAGGTTTCAATTTATTTCAGAAATGGGGCATATTATATATCGTCGGAAAACTTATTTTGAGGGCTATTTTACTAACTTATTTAGAAGGATAAATAAGGTGTTTGTAAATAGATATTTCTGATTTTGTAAAGGGGTTCCTAAAGTGAAGTTTGCCTTGTTATTTTTCAAGAGGATTAATTCTTTCATGAGGTGACAAGGTATGCAATATTGTGATTTATTTTATTTTATGGTATAAGTGGTTTTGGGAGTGAAAAGGTTATGCAATGTTTTGATTTTTTTATTTTATGGTACAAGTGGTTTTAGGAGAGATAAGGAATTTGTGCAATTAAAGGCCTTGGTGATGATTATTTAAAAATGGAGTAATGTTGATTATTTTGTGATCTACTAACCCTTGTGAAGATTGACAAAAGAATTTTATGATTGTGGCAGATTTACAAAGAGATTTTTTCATCTTCATAAAAGGTATGGGCACATTCTCCTATTAATTATTTATGGTGGTTGATTTCTGAAATATCATTGGAGGGAAAAGGATTGTTTGTGGTTTCCTTTTCGAAAGTGGTTGGTTTAATGCTTCAAGGTTTTCTGAATTGAGAGTTGTGTCTAAACCTTGTTTGATAAGCATAGTTGTTGAAGCCCATTGGTTGTGAAAGAACTTGAGTTAGAAAATAACATGAGTATCATTGTTATGTGAGATTTGTGGTTGAGCATTATTGGAAACATTTGAGTTGGTTGATACATACTTGGACTAGGGTTGTATGAGAAAGAGTTGTTCCTTGTGATGATTGGTTGAGTTGAGTTGATTGAGCCTAGTCAAATGATGTGTGAAGTGATTGTTCAAGTTCTATGAAATAAACTATTTCATCATTCTATGTTGATTTGAGATTATGGTTAGAACATATTGAGTCTCTAATAATTCTCTTTATGGTTCTATAAGACTTGAATTGAGTTGAGGTTGATTTGAGTTGAGAGTGATATTAGAATATATTGAGTCTCTAACAATTATATTTATGTTTATATGAGTTGATTTGAGTTGAGTTGAGATTGATTTGGGTTGAGAGTGAGATTAGAACATATTGAGTCTCTAAAAATTCTCTTTATGCTTCTATGAAGTTAATTTGAGTTGTGATTGCCATTCATTGTTGAGTTTATTTTGAGTACTACTTGAGCATGATTGATTGAGCCTTTGGGAAGGCATTTGGGATAGATTTTAGGATAGTGTTGGGACATATTTAAGGATAGTGTTTGTACAAGTTCTTAGTGAGCTTGTTGGAGAAGATTTGGGTAAGTTCTTGGTGAGCTTGCTAGAGTAGATTTGGGCAAGTTATTGGTGATATTGCTAGAGCATATTTGGGCAAGTTCTTGGTGAGCTTGCTAGAGCAGATTTGGGTAAGTTCTTGGTAAGCTTTCTAGAGCAGATTTGGGCAAGTTCTTGGTGAGATTTCTAGTGTAGATTTGACAAGTTCTGTGTGAGATTGTTAAGCAGGTTCTATATGAGACTATTGAGTAGGTTATTAGTGAGCATATTGATAGAGCTTTGGATGTGAAAGAGTACATAGGACAAAGTATCAATGGATATAGATCTAGTAGCTAGCACAGTTAAAGATAGATCTGAGTGAGGAGTCTTCAAGTGAAGAGATGTCCACCAGTTAGTGCAGCAGAGAGACAAAGTCTTATAGAAGATCACATAGCCAGAGCATAAATGGAAAGAGTTCTCCTATGGAAGAGATCCATGAACTTGAGATTAGGGGATCAATATCTCCTTTGGATAAATATACATAAACATTGTAATTGGGAGTGATTACCAAAGATATATATATATTTTAAGAGAAAAACCCTTTATGGGGCCACCTTGGTCTGAGAGACCACGAACAAGGGGTTCTATACCGTCAAATTCACCCAGGAGTCGCACCCAGCCCTGCCTACACCAACATTATCAATTGGATTTTAGGTACCCAATTCAGCTTTTTGGTAGGGTGGAGATTCAAACCTGGGACCTCCCTTGGAGGATTGCCCTCTCCTCTCCAACTCACCTACAACACCTGGGTGATTACCAAAGATATTGATTAAGAAATTTTTAGTAAAATATTTTCTTCGTGGAGTAGCCCACATTGGGTGAACCATGTAAATTGTGATGTCTCTATTATGTATGGTTTATGTGCATTACTTTGATTACTGCTATTGATACTACTATCTTTACACAACATAATATTGAATTGGAAGAAAAAGTAAAAAGTGGTCTTATACTGTTCACCCCCCCTCTCAGTATAAGTTTGTGTTCTTCAAGAACCTCCACCATCTCCACCCTCTCTATGAGTTCACCTATATTTTGTGCCTATGGACCTCTCTAATCTGCCACATGTCCTATGGCTTAGACGTACTAAGGAATTTCTAGAATCGCTCTACCTACTTTGATGGGAGCCCCCTACTATAGACCGCTCTCTAGGAGTACCACCCAATATTCTAACCTATGCCTGTAATGCCATAATGAGCCCAACATATGTGACCACCTGTATGATAGAATCCTATAATAATCCCTATAGGAATCTGATATTTGCATCACCACTCAACACTATAGGTCCTTGAGCTACTGACATAACTGTTGTAGCCTATGAAGTAGAAGAGGCACTACTAGCTACCCTGAGCGTATCTCACTCTATAGTCTTAAGGTCTAGCTATTCCTGAAGAATATCCTATTGATCGGTGATCTTCTCAATCTCTATAGTGGCCAAGTCAACCTATGTTCAAAGTTTAGTCCTCTCCTCCTTGAAGCCCCACCACTACGTCCACCCTATTGCTAGTTATGCCTATAATAATCCCACTTGAGCTTGCAAGGTAGTAGCAAAGGTATCTCTATCTGTGTTTGGGCTATCTGTAGTTAGATTTGTAGGATAAATACTTGGGCTCAAAGTTATGATACCTCATCATCTAGCTCCTCCTTGCCCTCCTCCTCATCTAGGGCCCCCTCCTCTGCTATAGCAACCTAGCCCCATTTTCCCTCTATCATCTAGTGAACTCATCGCCTATCAGGATCATCGCTTGATGCCTCTGTGGCCTCACCATCTCCATATCAACCTAGAGAACCATTAGCTTGCCATTGCTTGGTAGTCCACCAAGTGTCGTAGCCTATCGTAGTGCTTGCATCGGCTAACCCCAAGTCTTGAAAGTTGTCATCCTCATTACCTAATGGGGTCACCCAAGGCCTTGTTAACTGAACCTCCACCTTAAGGTGATGGTAGAGTACTGGATCCTATAGGATATCTTGGTAGATCCCAAACTACATGGATATTCACAAGAAATGGAAGAACTCTCACACACCGAGTTTGCACCCGATGATCCATCTATCGCATCTCATCCACCGTATATAGTGGTCCACCTCCTCCCATGCTAGGAAATCCATATAAGGGTGACATATAACCTAACTTGACTACAACATTGTCAATCGATCCATGTAGTGCTGAAGATCCCCTACATAATACCTACTCATATAGATCTCTACCCCTCAAGGCTAGCATGCTCTATAGCATTAAGAGTCATCTACTATCATGGTAATCTATAGTGATAGCCCTCTAGGATGATCTATATGAATATAATCCCATGCCTAGATCTAAATTAATAGGTTGCATCTTACTACTAATCTTCCCCATTGAGTTATATGGTATAGCTTATCGTAAAACTACATGAGGAGAGCACTCCTTTAGGAGAGAATCAATGGCTCCTCTGTAGTGCTAGCTAGTAGGTCCTATACTCTAGCTAGGAGGTTCTAAGGGAACCTTGCTTTGGAAGTATCAGGTAGCATAAAATTAATAATTATGTGCATCAATATGACCTACCACTATGATAAGACCCGCTCCCAATACCAACATTGTATGGGTACCTCACCATGGTTTGTGTCCTCCATCACATGGTCCCATCGAGTATTGAAGATCCTATGGAAAACTATCAGATTCACCTCAATAGGTGAAGAGGTGATGGCCTCTCCATCAATGGGGATGTGGAAGATGTGGTAGACATCCTCCAATGTCATAGTAATCTTCCCTATAGGGAGGTGGAATGTGTTGGTCCACACATCCTAGCAATGTGTCAATGCAGTCATGTAGGCCTGGTCAGCCAGGATAGAGGGTAACTAAAGCACGTAACCAAGGCCTACGATCGTAAACCAATCCAAGTCGACCTGATATAGCTCAAGTAGGAGCTTGTGAAGGAGATTTGACTCTCATGCTCTAGCATTCAAGGTCTAAAGCAATAATACAAAATAAAATAAAATGTTCAAAAACATCAGAAAACACACTTCAAAAATCTAACAAATTCAAAACACTTCAAAAAATTTAAAAACAATACAAAATGTACCAAAATGTTCAAAAAAATTAAAATTTGCACTTGCAAAAATAAAAAAAATCAATTAAATCCAGTCAAATAGAAAAAAAAATTAAAAATTAAAAAATTTCCCTAATGTTACTTAGCCGTAGGTGGCACACATGATTGAAATCAATGATCAAAATTCTGACCGTTGATGTTTGAACTCAACCATGGTTGCTAGCCATGACCCCTAATTGGTCAATTGGGAGCCATGGTTGCCACCCGTGACTACATTATTGACCCTTTTTGAGGTCATTTCCTATCCCAAGCAACCCAAAAAAAATTAAAACCCACCCTCTAAGCTAGCCTAGACTAATCCTAACTACGGTGTGGTTTGTTACCAATAGTTTAATGAGTTCATTTAAGCCATTAATTAATTTGGTTTATTTTATTAGATGTTGGTCAAATTGAAGGATGAGGCTCACAATGCTACCTTAGAAGCACCAGTTTCACCACTAGTGGACTCTTTCGGTTGGTCAGCCATCGGGTTAGGTTTTGGTTTTCGATAGTGTTCCATGTTAAGATCACAATCTCACCTCTCAAAGCTCTCTTTGGAAAATTGCAAACTAGAAATAATGAAATGAAAAAAAACCCTAATTTTATTTTATATTTTGAATTTGGCCCTCAGCTGTGACTATCAGCTATGGGTGCAGATTAGGGTTTTGTCGACTGCGGGTGTCAATCGTGGCTAAGGAATTTACCAAAACTAGCTGTGACTGACAAACACGGTTAGCAAGCAATAATAAATACTTGCAAATTTTCACCATGAGTAGATTTAAAATGAAAACTTAAAAATAATCAACAGTTCAAAAACCTCAAAAAATTCAATAAATACCAAAAATATGCATACATCAAAATTCAAATGTGCCTCGTATTCAATCATTTTTTCTACACACTTGGCAGTTGCAGCGACTAGCGCTCCATGCAATCCAGTAGGATGAGTAAATCACCATAAGGACATTTAGGACAAATTAGTCATTGTTGAATTGAATTTCTTCACTTCAATCCCAAAGAAGGCCATGGCGACTGGACTATCCCACAGGAACAAGGCGCTCATTTCATTTCTTCTATGATATTTTAGAAAATCATCGACTTTAGTGATTCAATACAAGCCTAATTGGAATTGCTATCATCTTTATTCCCTATGAAGGCCATTACGACCAAACTACTTCATGCGATAGAGATGTACAATTACTATTAATGGTTGAAATCATGATTGAATTAGGCCTTGCCATATAACCAAATGTAAAAGTCTTAAATTATTCAAATTATTCATGTTGGTCAAGTGACTCGTCACTTTATTAATTGTCCTTTCCTCATCGACTCATTGCTTGAGGGGTAGTCATAATATCAATAATCATAATAAAATTCAACAAAAGATCACTCGATCTTGTAAATTACTTTCATATTATGAATCATTTCCAACAACTATCATAATCTTACCCTTTGTTAGACCAAAAAGCAAATATGATAGTTAAGATTGAAGCTCTTCACCTATCGAAACAATCATAGCACTAGCTACCCAATCACCATGGATACACGAAAGCTTTACAAATTAAGCCTTCCATCTTGTTGGATGCAATGATTCTAGGATGAGCGTCCTTTTATAGGACTAGGCATCTTATGTTGATCAGATCAATGATCATCATTCAACCTACAACATGGATTTAGGTGGTCTATTTTTTCTCAGTGTTGTGTTCCCACAACGCATCCCAAAAGGGGTATCTATAGATACCTAAAACGTGTCATGTTTAGGAGACTACTCATATGGGTATCCTTGCAGACCATATGAATGATCTTAGACCTTTCCAAGGCAAAGCAGTGGTTCTAACCACTCAATTTAGGCATATTTGGCCTACTCAAACTCAGTTGCGACTGACAACCATGGCTAGGATTCTAGTTGTGCTTAGGAGCCACGATTAGCTCTACAACTATCTTAGACTCTTGATCCAAGCCAAAATCAGTTACAATGGACATGAAAATGGATTACAAATGATTTCAAGTGAGGAAGCTTCTAGATTCTTCCTCCCAACTACTCCAAGCTCCTAGTTCTTGATTTTGGCTTCTTATTGAAGCTAAGATGGGTTGAGAGTGCTATAAGACCCCCTCCAAATTGGGAAGAAATTCTAGAAGAGTTTTCAAGTTAATGCAGTGAATCCCTACCAAATCAAAGAGAAATATATAGCCATTGAGGAGTGTCTACATGCGGTCCATTTGGAGAATCATGACTGCAGTTGAAGCAATGAAGATCCTAGGATATTGAGGAGCAAGATTTGCCAATTGAACCACCTTCATTGCAAATTTGAGTGAACTTCACCTCCAATATGTTCCAGAACAAAGAGGCAACCCTTGATCATCAATTTCTCAAAGTAATTAGCAGTTTCAATCCCTGATTACAAGAGAAAAAATATTTCCACCTCAACCGCGGCTAATAGAGCCATCTGTGCTTGAAACCCATGGCTAGGGTTTGAAGCTCATTTCCCTCAATTTAGCCATAGGATTTCAATTTCATGCATGCAATTAGTTAGATCTAGCTTATATTAACCTTCATTTGAACATTTGTAGGGTTAATTTGAGATATCAAAGGTAGCTTTATCCTCATTTCTTCATATTTACTAGTTTGCATCAATATTATTATATTAGATTTATATATTGATTTCATTGCAAATTATATGCTAGATTAATTAGATTTACTTATCTTCAAGCATACTTTACATTATTTTAATATTCTTGCATATATATTTGCTTATGTTGACATATATTTATGTTTTATTGCAAGTTTTATCACATTCTTTGCAAATATTTAACAAGAGCCTCATCATGAGAGGCCTCATATGCTCCTAATTGTGCTTTGTTGTTTCTTGAATGCAGATTACATATCATTGACATCTTTGAAGCATTCTTGGCATCCATAAGCCTTGAGCAGTTTGTGTCAAATCTAGAAAGCTTACGGATTGCACCAACCCTGTTTAGGGATTTCAAAATAATGTATTCATTGTATCAAGATTTTGGTATCCCTCAAAGGGACCTACTTGTAACCAAGATTCACCATGATTTAATAAAATAAAGTTACATATTCTTGTTAATTCATTGTTATACATGCTTTAATGTTTTATCTTTGGTACAATGATGTCAATAGCTTAGGTGCATGTTTTATGTGATTGCACACAAGGTAATTATTCTAGTTCTTTATGGAGGACTTGAGAAATCTAGATTTTGAGGTGCACAAGCAAATTTTGCACTATGCAATGGATCAAACTCAGGATAGAGTTGATTCTTTCAAAAAACAATCAAATGGGAATGAGTCTGGTAGCAATATAGGAACCGATAGCAGTTGTGGTCTCAATGGTATCAAGAATGGTGAGGCAAAGTTTGATAGTGCATAACTTCTTTAGGATGTTGATGTTTTAGGCCTATAAGATAAGGGAAAATAATCTTGGTCTCAAGTGGTGTTGGGCAAGCCTAAGTCCCCAAAGACCAAGTTTGATTTGCTTCTAGAAAAGGGCCAACTTTTTATTTTGGATGACTTGGTTAATATGGCCATTGAACAAAGTTCCCATTAACTTATAGGCATATTTATGGGTGTTAGACTTGACTTGGATGCAGTCAAAAAATAGGCCTCTGCTAAGTGAAGGACAAATGATCATATGGAGAAGTTAAACTTTTTGTTGATTCAAAGAGAATTTTATGGGGGGCTTGGTTCTTTGGAAGGTGTGGCCTTTTCTTAAGGATATGGGTCTTGGAAAATTTGAGTAATTATGTTTTCATTGATGTCAAGTATTTGGTGCAAGGCAAAGTTCATTTTGGTATAAGAAAATTGGTAAAAAAATGGTTATAATATATAAGCCAAAGAGGTTGGTTAAAATATTGAAGGCAAAATTTTATGCCCATGTTTTTAAAAGAAAAGAGAAAATATTATAATATTTTAATATTATAATAATTAGGCCAAAAGGGCTTATTAAAAGGAAAATGAAAAAGTGCTTTGGACAAAGGTCTTAAAAGGAATCAAGTTGACGAAGGACTCCATGCAAAAGTATTGTTTAATACTAAAGTTAAATAATATAATATTTAACACAAAGTTAAATATTTTAAATCATCAAAGGTGCCAAATTTCAAATTTAAATAAATGAAAATAAAGGTTTTCATCGACATCATAGCAATTCTTTGAATGCATATAAACGAGAGGAGCTAAATCATTTTCCAAAGTTTACCAAGGTTAATGCACAAGTCTTAATCAATCATGGAGTGCAAAGCAAAGTGTTCGAAATGTTTTTGTTGAGTAAGTGGCAACGAATAAGGACAAGGAGGTGCGTGTTGTGTTTCAATGAGGGCTGGTAATCCAAGTGGCAGGAGGGTCCTATGTAAGGTGTGGCAGAGAAGAGGTTTACGGTTCAATTCTACCTAGCACCGATTTGAAGTATTTTATCCTTTTCAAGTGAGTGGAGGAAATAACAGGTGGAGGTCGTGTGTTAGGTCTCAGTCTCTTGGCTAGCACAAGTGATCAAGCACTGTGCTTAGGATTTTGAGGTCGGAGGATCAATTATCGTCCATGCCAGCAAGGAAGTTTTTTTTTATAAGGTATTCTCTAAGTTAATTAATTTTGGCTATGCTTGGTGTTTTGTGGATGTGATTTGGCATATAGGAAGTATAAGGTGGAATTTAATTTTTACATAATATTTTGGTTGGACATTTCGAGTCCCTAAGTCAAAAGTTGTCATTGATGTCACCAGATGAATTCATCATTAATTTGGCAAGAAATAAAGTCGTCAAAGTTGTCATTTGATATCCAGGAAGAAGCTTCAAATAACACCAAAGGTCAAGAGAATAAGTGCAGAAGTTAAAGGCAAAAGGACTCCATAATATTTTAATATTATATGGGAGGATAAGTTAAAAGGGTTTTCATAAAAACCCAAGGAGGTTTGTGCAAAGTAAAAAAGGAGATATAATATTTATTTTATAAATAATTTAAATTCAATGAGAATTGAAATTTTATAAATAAATATTATTTACATCATGGTATGCAATGAGAAGGAAGCAATAAAATCAAAAGAATATAATACTATAATATTTTTTATAATAATATTAAGTGATATGGTTAAAAGCCCAAAGTAAAATATTTATAATATTCATTATAATATTTTACAATACCCAAATATGGGTTTGGAGTTAAAAACATTCAAAGCGCTTTTATAAAGCTCCAAACCTTCGTCGAAGTTACATGGTGGTGAAAGCATTCAAAGTGTCGACGTTTTACAAGCATGGAGGAAATTAATATATATACCTATGCCCAAAGGGCATTAAACCTTATCCTTGCTTGATTTGAATATTATTTGCATGCAAAGTGAAAGAAGAGCTCATGAGAATTTTCAAATTTCGTGTATGGCGAATAGTTCAAAATAGAAAGCATAGATCGTTCGAAGTCCAACTAGGCAGCTTGGCCTAGTGGTGAGTGGGTAGGTGTGAAAGCATTTGTTGGCAAGGGAGCCAACGTTCAAAATGCGGTAGTGTGTTTGGCAGTCGTATTGATTGAAGGTTCCAAAGGTGCATGTTTTACAAAGAGCAAAATGAAGGCATGACTTGAAGCACATGGTGCTTCTTTTGTCTTAAACGAGCGCATAGCTCATACAACAATTGGTGCCATGGCTAAGACATGGCCGTGGGCTGCATTGAGGTTTCGAATCCCTCCAAGGGTAAGGTAATTGAATTTTTAATTATTTTTATTAATTTCCTAAGTTGGGAGATAAAAAGGGTGTTAGTTGGATTTTCTTAGAAGGGTTGCTAGTTGGATAATGGTGGTTATTGAAAAGTGTCTTTTAGGAGTAATAAGGAGTTTTAAATTTAGTTTTTAATAAAGTATTAATTATCATATTGGCATATTGGAGATTTAAGACTTTTGAGTATTGTTTTAAATAAGATTATTGTGAAGGTTTTGAATATTATTTAAGTTGGAGTGATAAGGTATAATTTTGATATCATTTTGTATTGTGTTTTGTTGAGGAAATTATTATCTTCTAACCCTTATTAATATTGGAAAAGTAGTAATTGTGAGTGTGGCATATTTGTGAGATCAACTCCTTGAAAAGCAAAAAGGTATGGGCAAATTATTCCTTGGTTGAGTTGATTGATTGGATTTATAGAAAACAAATTTTGGAGTGAAAAGGAATTGATTAGGGTTTCCTTTTTGAAAGTGTTTGAGTTAATGATTCAAGGTTTTCTAGAATTAAGTGTTGTGCATGAAACCTTGTTTTATAAGCATTGTTGTTGAAGACATTGGTTGTGTGAAAAAATTGAGTTAGGGTTTGAATAGAACATGAGTATCATTGAAAGGTATGGGCAAATTATTCCTTGGTTGAGTTGATTGATTGGATTTATAGAAAACAAAGTTTGGAGTGAAAAGGAATTGATTAGGGTTTCCTTTTTGAAAGTGTTTGAGTTAATGATTCAAGGTTTTCTAGAATTAAGTGTTGTGAATGAAACCTTGTTTTATAAGCATTGTTGTTGAATACATTGGTTGTGTGACAAAATTGAGTTAGGGTTTGAAAAGAACATGAGTATCATTGAAAGGTATTGGCAAATTATTCCTTGGTTGAGTTGATTGATTGTATTTATAGAAAACAAAGTTTGGAGTGAAAAGGAATTGATTAGGGTTTCCTTTTTGAAAGTATTTGAGTTAATGATTCAAGGTTTTCTAGAATTAAGTGTTGTGAATGAAACCTTGTTTTATAAACATTGTTGTTGAAGACATTGGTTGTGTGAAAACATTGAGTTAGGGTTTGAAAAGAACATGAGTATCATTGTTATGTGAAGATAGTTTTATAAGAATTATTGTTGAAGTGAGTTGTTGTGAACTTGAACTAGGATTTAAAAAGCACATGAGCATCATTGTTATGTGGGATTGTTGTTGAGCATTGTTGGAAACATTTTGAGTTGAAGTTTACATGCTTGGACTAGGGTTTGTGAGCAAAGGTTGTTTCTTGAGTAATCGGTTGAGTAGAGTTGGTTGAGCCTAGTCAAGTGGGTGTGTGAAGTGATTGTTCAAGTTCCATAAAACAAAATTTTATATATTCTGATTTGAGTTGAGAAAGTGATTGAGCATTGAGTATAGAACATATTGAGTCTCTAATAATTCTTATGTTTCTTTGAGATTGGACAAGTTCTGTGTGGACTTGTTAAGAAGATTTGAGGTAAGTATTTAAATAAGACTTGTGGATTGATTTTATGTGAGATTTTGTGGAAGCTTACAATACATATTTGGATAAGTTCTTTGTGAACTTATTGAGAAGATTTGAGCAGGTCTGAGTGGACCTATTGAGCAGTTTGGATAATTTCTATATGAACTTATCGAGCAGATCTGAGTAGGTTTTTGTTGGTCATCAAATCTGCCTAGGTAAGGATTTTGAGTTGAGTGTATGCGCCCTAGACCTGGACCAACATTGAAAGGCCGAAGGGAAGAGATGCCCCTCGTGCCAATCTTCGAAGAAAGGTCGGCTCCTATGCTAAACTACTTGGGTGTTTAAAGATAAGGGAGCAGGAAAGAGATAAAAGGAATTAGGGTTAGAGAAATCAGTGATGTAAGGTGGGAGAGAATAGGAAGCACGATCGCTAACCAAAAACTTGAATAGCAGCAAGGAACACCAAGGATAAATGAAAGAAATGCAATATCAATTTTCCTATGTATCCTTCGGGAGAGTTTCATAGTACCTTCCCCGATCGCACGCCAGACGCAAAGTTCAGCATCCAGTATACAAACAAAAAAGGACAAAAGAATCAAGCATGGAAAGCAGCATAAAAGAAAGCCAATACAACACTTTTCAGCTCCTATGTATCCTTCAGAGCGAGTTTCAGGGTACAGTCCCTGATCACATGTCGAATGCAGGGTTCAACATCTCGATATACAAACGGAGAAAGACAAAAGAATCAAGCATAGAAGGCAGCATAAAAGATAAGAATTAAGCTCAAAGCCTTTTAGTATTAATTGCAGGACATCAAGTTACAGCAGCTTTCTAGCAGATAGTTCCCCCCCTTTTTATTATTACAATGCCTGGGTTTTTATAGAGGACCCGAGCCTCTGAGTCATAATTACATAGCAAAGAAGAGTACGCCCTCGAGCCCTGAGAATTTGGCTCCCCAAGGCTCTCATGATCGAGCTTTCAAATCTATTACCAAAACTGGCAACTGCAACTGGGTCAACCATGGAAAGTTGCATTGATGAGCCGTCTGGATGTCCTTGGTCTTCGGGTGCGGTGCTCGAGTGGTCGCCATGCTCGCAGGGATCTCCATCATGGCTTGATACTTTGTTTTTGATTGCCAAAAATGAGTAGCGAGCTTATCGAGCATGAAAAAATGCATTTATGAGGCACTTGATCATCTCGGGAAAATACCCGGCTTGGAACGCATGTCTGTGAAGCGCTTCGCTAAGTCTTCATTCACAACTTCGCTTCGCAATGGTTCTAGGCCAAAGCAAAAACTCCTCTTTGGTATGTACTTTGCAAAATTGAGCTTCACAAAACTGCTTCAGGGGTGGGGAGTGCTGAAGCATATTTACTTTTCTGACGCCCTAGAGAAATGCTTCACTGCGATCCTCTTTTGAAAGTGTGGTTCGGGAAGATTTCGGTTGAAGCAATTGTCTTCAAAAGACATTGCATCATTTCACTTCAGGCAGAAGTACTTCGCATAAAATTAGCTGAAGCAAATGCTTCGCAATGAGCTTTTGGCAAAGTAAAAATGGTTCGCTGATGGAGGGGCCCGAAGTGAGTACTTCGGAAATTTTCTGGCGAAGTACTTTCAATGCTCCTTGAGTTTCGCTTCGTTGATTTCCCGATCGAAGTGACTGATGGAAATACTTTGGATGCAAAGTAGTTTTCTTGCCTTCTCCTTTGTATTTTACTTTGGCAACGCCGCTTCATAGAAATCTCTCCCGAAGTATTTGGTTGAAGCGCTTTGGGCCCGAAGTTCTTTCTATTGCTATCCTTGTATTTTACTTTGGTGATACTACTTCGCAAAAAACTCCACCCGAAGAAGTGTTGAAAATGCTTTGGGTGCGAAGCTCTCTTTTCTTCTGAACGTTGCTTCGCTCAACTTTCGCCCGAAGTAGCTACTGGAAACGCTTTGGGCGCGAAGTAGTTTCATTCTCTTTTCCTTGTATTTTTCTTCGGCGAAAACTACTTCGCAAAACTTTTACCCAAAGTAGTGCTAGAAATGCTTCGGGTGCGAAGCTCTTTTCATTTTCCTTCGATGAAGCTCTTTTCTCTAGCTTGTTCGCCAGTGAAGTTCTTTATTTTCTATTTTTATATACAAAGGGGTGGCATTGGAAGCCAAAATTGCTGCAACTTTTCAAAATAAAAACAAAGCAAAAAACTTTACACAACACTGTACAAAATTTGTTTTCTTTTTCTACCCCTTAAGAAATTTGACAAAATTGTCAACATTCTTGGTGGCTCGCAGGGCAATGAGCTCGTCTCGATGGGAGAACCCTTTAACTTTGATCCATTTGGCCAGAGTCTTTTCTTGATCCTTCTCCTCCTTCTTCCTATGGGAGTGCTTCTGCAGCTGGTTCTTGTTCTCCCTCTTCTTCTGCTTATTCTTCCTCCTCTGCTCCTTTGTCTACTGGCGTGGCCTCCTACTGTGGTGATGGGACAAGACGGTCATAGATTCTCTTCATAGTTTGGCGAACATGAGCCCAAACCCCTTTCTAAAATGGTTCTTGGTCTTCGAGTGCCTTGACCAGAACATGGAATCGATCAATTTTCCCTATGTCAGCATGTTTAATTCTTGCACCTAGGTCATTCAAACAGGCTATGATTTTGCAATGTCTCAGGATGAAGTCAGTGACTTGTCCCTCTATGACTGGCTCTTCCCACTCATCAATTTTGGATACGTCACTTTTGAAATGGAGCCACGCTAGATTAAGTTCTTCCCTGGTGAGAAGGTTCCCATCATCGTCTGTGAAACTCGAGAAACCCAAAGAAGAAAGGTCTTCGAAGTAACTCATTGATGTGCACTGCTCCTGCTCAAATATATCAAGGAGGTATTTTGCCTTTTGTGCTTTATTCACCTTGGAGAAGAAAGCGTGAACAGTGGCTTGGGCAGTAGACCAATCCCTAGTCGTTCGACTCATAGCAGCGACCTGCAGGTCTTGATATCTAATGCTTTGAACCTCAAAGGTAAGCTTGAGTCACCTCTTGATTTTCTGGATCACCTCATCTACTATTGGTCCCTTCTTAGCAATGGCATGCTGAGCTTCGATGACATAAATTAAAATCGACAGGGCACTGGAGGCCCGAGATCTGAAACCTTTGAGTAGGTGAGAGCGGATCTCCTTGATCCTACCTTTGTTGAATAGCTCCAAGTTTGCCTTTTCGTACAATTGATGTTGGGCCCTCAAGATCTTGCTCTTGAGTTCTTTGGATTTTAGATCATTTTTGACCTGTTTTTGTGCTTGTTGCTCGGCCAAAGTCTGCAATTGTAGAATTTGCTATTTGAGGGCATGTGTTTCCCTTTTGAGCACTTTGCACTGCTTCTATGAATCCTCCAGCTCAGAGCGGATCCTAGCTAGCTCTTCTTCCAACTTGATGTTGGCATTTTTTGCTTCAAACCTGCGCTGGTTGGCAATGTTTGCATGTGCTCGAAAAGTTTCAATCCTGACATGCATGGATGTGGATTCATCATCTATGTTTAAATGCTCCAGGTCCTTGGTCTTCTTCTAGTAGTTGTAGTTGGCTAGATTCATTTCATCCAGAGGCTTCTGGACCTTAGGGACCTTACTCACCTTATGCAACTTTCTACCCTTCAAGTCGAAAACCACACATTTTTCAACTTGGGCCAGATATTTCCCTCTTTTCTTTCTTGCCTCCTTTAGCATCTTCTCTATATTCTGTCAATCTAGGAGTAGCTTTTCAGCTAGGGGACACTCCTTTATTGAAGATAAATCTATTTTAGATAAGGCCAAATCTCTAGCCAAAGGTGTGAACAAATATAAAGAACTAACAGGGAAATATTCCCCTGACGGCTCGGAGAGGACTGGTGTGGCAAGGACTTCGGCAAGCGGGATAATGCTTTGAGCTATGGGAGAGTGGGCTACGAGGCTTGGTGTTGGGACACTACCTTCGCCTTGACCTAGGATTGATGAAACTATGGCATGGGTAGGTGAAGTGGTTTCAAAGGGTTTATCCTGGTCAGATGACTCGGGAGGAGTGGGGCTATGCAAGATTGGACTGGCAATGGGCAGTTTCTGAGTGGGGGATTGACCCTGTGGGGGATGGAGAGATTGATGAGGGCTTCCACTCAAGACTATTGTGGATGTGTTAGAGACCGAAGTGAAGGGAAGAGAGTGTGTACCTACATGCCCTCCTGGCAAAGAGAATGTGGTAACTTCTTGCATGGTTGGTTCTTGGCCCTTTTGGGCTTCAACACTCTCGACCTCCACAACTTCTACTTCGGGGTCTTTCTCTTGTTGGAGGAGTTCCTCCACATCAATTATATCTATTTTGGGGACCGTCTCAGCACTTGGTGGCCCTACATCTTCAATATTTTCTTTGACCGGGCCTGATGCAGGGGATCCAATAGAAGTACTTGTAGGCTTTATGCGAGGGCGCTTTGGGTGGCTCGGAGGCACTTGAATTTGCTCCTGCCTTTTCCTTTTCTTTCTCTCCAATGGTTGCTCTGCTTCTTTGGCCCCCACTTCATTTTCTTCCTCCGAGGCATCTTTAGCTCCACCTGGGCTTTCTCCTAATCCTGGGGTAGCTGGGGGAATAAAATCTACAAAGGATATAGAATTCTAGGTTTTGACATTGGTGTAATAAAGAATTGTGAAGTCTTTATCTGATGCTAAGAGTCCATAGGATTTCGTTCTTTGACGATGGACTCTCATTATCCACCATTCCCAAAGCTTTTCCTCACTCTAGTATTTTACCTCCTCCTTTAAATAGTCCCTTGCTTTCTTCCAAAATGTGGAGCTTGGGGTCGGGAGGGGATACTGATCAGGGTCAAACTCGACCTCCATAGGATAGAACTCATGCCATGGAGGTAATGTCCTCATCCTTTCTAAATGCCACTCCAGATCTTTTCCATTGGGGTTATTCCTTTGTTCCACAAATTTGGGGTGAGGGCAGATGTGGAAGTTCTTGAATTTTGAAAGCATGAGATTTCGGAAAATAAAGAAAACAGTGTTCCGATGTAATAAAGATAAAACCAGATTTATACGTGAAATGACATGGATACAATCAAATTAAAATAACAGGAGGACAACCCCTTTTATTAATAAGATTCTAGCCCGGTTACAATAAATCTCTTTAGTGCAATATTCTCAGTTACACCGGATAAACGGTGATCTCTTTCCGCATGCCCACATGTAAAATAGACGGGTTGTAGTGTTGCCGCCGCTTGATGTTTGATTATGGTGAGTTCCTGCTTGCTGCTGTTCTTGCTGTAAAAGAAACAGTAAACGGTTAATAGCACGTGCGGTAAGAAGTCGGAACGCTTGACTTTGTGAAACAATGAATAATGTATGCAAACATTTGATTAAATGCATATTAAATAACCCTACGTAACCTGCCACTTTTATAAAGAACAGAGCACGACAGACATTCGAAACAACATGTATTCGCCAATATGAGACGTAAACTGTTATTTAACGAATTCGACGACGGCATACATTATAAAAACATGAACTGTTGCGTTAATACGTTTGAAAACAGCATACACGAAACATAAACGACTTTAATCCATTCGAAACAACATAAATTGAATTAGTACTACGAACATAAGTGGGATGCCCAAGCGGGCCGCCCTGTAAAAATCCGACTTCGACGCCAATCCACTAGGAATTGACTCAAAGTCCCGGATAACGTGTTGTCGTCGAATTGATGGATTATTGTAATCCACTGCCGGAATTGCAAGATTCAAATGACTGTGTTTAGTTTAACAGCACTTCGTTCCTTTTCCAGAAAATGCTTCCCCTCTTTTACGTATCGAGCCGGTTCTATTTATAGAGGGTTCGGCCTCTAAAAACATTAATGTTCAAAACCCTAAATCCGTAAGGCCGCTCAGATTTGATCCTTATCGGGTCATTATTAAGCATGGCTCGCACTGACATTGGAAGTTATGAGGCATGGCCTCGGATCGAATATTTATTAAAACCGCTCGTCTAATTAATACTCGCCATTGAATCCGTCGTTCTACAGACCCGCGGGGTTTTTTTCGAAAAGGGACACGTAGAGGGTGCCACGTGGCGGTCGTTCCCTAGGTAGTTGACTGCATGCCTTTGACTGATGACGTGTCAGCTCGGGGCCCAAAGTGTCGCGATATCGCGACGCTTTGGGCCGGCTTTGGCTCGGGGCCCAAAGTGTCGCGATATCGCGACACCTTGGGCCGGTTTTGGCGTCGGGAGCCCAAAGTGTCGCGATATCGCGACACCTTGGGCCGGCTTGGGGTCGGGGCCCAAAGTGTCGCGATATCGCGACACTTTGGGCCTGCTTGGCGGGGGCCCAAAGTGTCGCGATATCGCGACACTTCGGGCCCGCTTTGGGCGGGGGCCCAAAGTGTCGCGATATCGCGACACTTTGGGCCCGCTTTGGGTCGGGGCCCAAAGTGTCGCGATATCGCGACACTTTGGGCCCGCTGGGGGCCCAAAGTGTCGCGATATCGCGACACTTTGGGCCCGCTTGGAAGGGGCCCAAAGTGTCGCGATATCGCGACACTTTGGGCCCGCTTGGGGTCGGGGCCCAAAGTGTCGCGATATCGCGACACTTTGGGCCCGCTGGGTCGGGGCCCAAAGTGTCGCGATATCGCGACACTTTGGGCCCGCTTAGGTTTTTGACAAAAGGCTTGGCGCGGAAGGCTTTGAAGAAGGCTAAGAAGTTTGCTAAAGGCTCTAGAACGACCGACTTTGCTCTGCTCATTTTCCGATCTTCCGAACTATTGTGCGAGTGGTTAAGACCACTATTTGACCTCTAAGGGCTGCCCTAAAAGCTGTGATATCAATGTGATCAATGTTTGTAATCACTTAATTGAAATGGTGTTGTTTTGGTGTCTACAGATGCCCCTTTTTGGGAAGGGCTGCGGGTGACGCAGTGCTGAGCAAAAATATACGACCAAAGCACTAAAGATTAGGGTTCCTTGGTAACCTAACCAACTTTTAATGCCCCAAGTATGGAAAGGGCATGCATTCTTGAATCCTTGCTTCTGACGAGCTAATGAATTTGATTTCAAGTGTTAACCTATTTTGGTGAGGTGTGACTTGAGCTTGGACATTGATCAGTCATGATTAGGCAAAGGGCGCAACCTTTTATCCACAAGGGAACCTTGTGCTCATGCTTCGGGAATGCCAAGTATTTGATCAATTTAATGATTGCTTGTTTACTGCCCCAAGCAGGAGCGTGATTGTCTTTGTCAATGATTCTTTGAATGCATGTCATTGCCTTGATTGGGTGTGTGCTTGTTGATTGGTGACTAAGTGTGACTACCCCCTCAAGCGACGAATCGATGAGGGAATGACCTTCGTGAGAAAAGCGACGAGTCGCTTGACCCAAGATGACTTAGGTTAGGGTGGCTTTAGATGTTTTTCCATTTGAGCACGTGCAATCTCCCGACATTTGGACCTGTTTTTTTTTTTTTTTGGTGGGTGTTAACCCTTTTGGTGATGCCATAATAGGGTGAAATCATCAAAAACCCGTCTTCCTGTGGAGCGGTCCGGCTATGATAGCCTTCTTAAGGAAGTAGGAGAATGAGAATTTGGGCCCCGACATCGATTTTCTATGCCAGGAGGTTGAGTGCAAGAGCACTCGTGTCCGGCAATGCTTATTGCTTCTTTTTGTGTTGCATTTTTGTGATGTTTTTGTTGTTTTGATTTTCTTTCTTTACGTATATGTCATGATTTTATGCACAATGGTTGATGTTGATGGGTGCATGCTACTTGATATGGATGGATGCATATGGTATGATAATTACCAATGTTGTATGTGGATTTAGTTTGATGGATGTATGATGAATGTAAATGCATGTGATATGCAGAAATGTAATGGATGTATGGACTTGGTGAGAGTTGGTTATGGCACCATAGACTGTTTAGAACTCCATTATTTGGCTATGTACAAATGTGGTGTTTCGTCTTTTGGTATTTTCTGATGGTATTGCAAGGATGAAAAGCAGTGCAATTGGTTTAGCAATGTAGCAAAGGTTTTCGGAGACTTAGACAGCTTTGAGCTTACTAGCCATGATTGTACTTTATCTTACAAGACTTTTGAACAAGGTATGAATCGGACTTGTTTTTAACCAAGTTATTTCACATCCCTGTGTGTGCAATTGAGTTCATTTATGTGGTATTTGTCAGGATACCGCCAGTGCCAGATGGGCTTTCAACCAAACCTATACTGAGGATCACCTAATTAGCTCCACTAACTCCTTTGGTGTATGTAGTTAGATTAATCTGCGGTGTTCTCCAGGATACCATAAGCTAGCTCATCCACATGCAAATATTGATCTGTACACAAGTTAATGTGACAGATATATCGTCATGCGAGAAGTTTACCACCAGTGACCGATAGGCTATCAACCAAACCGGTACCGAGGCTTGCCTCATGACCTGTCAGAATGCTGAGAGTTCCAGGGATTCAAGGTCAACTCCCTTCTTTTTTTTTTTTTCAATTGTACTGGGATACTTGCTCGTTATAGTGATAAGAATCACTATTTATTTTGATTTGTTTTTCTTTTCTCTTGAGCAAGGGATATGGAGTGACGATAATCACTATTCTTTGTGCTTTTTGAGATGTGCACTGTGGGGTGTCAAATTTTGAAGTTTTGACATTTTGCAAATTTTTGACGTTTTGCAACTTTGGGATTCTTAGGGAATTGGGTAGGGAGGACGCTTGTCCTTTTGCCAACTCTCGGCATTCTTGGGGTCATTCGCACAGGGGATGAGCAAGATAACCGTTTCGCTTATGGTAACCTGGATTACTGTGTGCCAGGTTTCATCCTTCGTTCACACAACTCGGGAATTTTTATGTGTTTTAATTTGTGTTGGGATGTTACGTAACAAGGTGTATTTGCAAGTGCAACTCTACCTTCGTAAAATCTGTTTGACTTGATACATTTCAGTGCTAAAGAGCAAAATGATGACTGAATCACGAAAAACTCTTGATACATTAAGAGACCACTGACTCTGGTGTCGTAAAGTGCATGATGTTTTGCTGTTTTTGTAAAATGGAGCGAGTGTGGAACAAGATGGACTAGTAGAACCATGTATGGTGCCTTTGACCTATACGACCATGAATATACAATGTATGGATGCAATGCTTGGATGCAGCTATGTATTTTTGTATTTTTGATGGATTGATTGTGGTGAATATGAAGATGAATTGCGAGAAGAACTGTCTATTTGATGAATTTGAATATGCCTAGAAGTAAGATGCAAATTTTTGTTGTTTTTGGTGATTTTTGTTGTTTTTGAATTTTCATGATTTGTGACCAAGTGATTGTGGAAATCCTTGGAGCGTTTTGAGATTGACCAAGCGATTGTGATAATCCTTGGGGCTTTTGGGGTGACCAAGCGATTGCGATAATCCTTGGAGCATTTTGGGGGATTGACCAAGCGATTGTGATAATCCTTGGAGCCTTTTGGTTTGACCAAGCGATTTTAAGAATCCTTGGAGCCTTTTGGGGGACCTTGTTGGTAGCTTTTAAGAATCCTTGGAGCCTTTTGGTTTGACCAAGTGATTTTAAGAATCCTTGGAGCCTTTTGGGATATGGCTTTCTTTAGATATGAAATGGTCGTAAATGACTGATATTCAAGGGTTCTGTTTCCTTGATACCATCAAGAGAAGCTAACCAGTATGTCCCGGGTCCGATTTTGCTATCAATGACATATGGACCTAACCAATTTGCCGCAAACTTGTCCCTTAGGTGGGATGGCAAACTGGAATTTTGTTGATTTTCCTTCAAAACCAAATCACCAACGCGAAAGTCCCGAAGGTGAACTTTCATGTTGTAAGCTTTCTTAAGTCGTTCTTGATAAATGCGTAAATGCTCGAGAGCATTAACGCGTCGTTCAGTCAAGCAACGTAAGCTGGTCTAACCGGGCCTGCCATGCAGAATCATCATCTATGAACTCATGCATTGATATGCGCAGGGAAGGAATCTCCAACTCTAGAGGCATGACCGCCTCGGAGCCATACACGAGCGAAAACGGAGTGGCCCCAGTGGGCGTCCGAATGCTAGTGCGATAGGCCCATAGGGCAAGTGGTATTTGAATGTGCCAATCCTTATGACTGTCTGCGACGGTCTTTTTAAGGATGGCAACTAGCGTTTTGTTTGACGCCTCTGCTTGTCCATTTGCCTGCGGATAATAAGGTGTTGAAAAGCTGTGCTGAATCTTGTACTTTGTGGTCAAAGCACGCACGTCTTTATTCTTGAAAGGTGTCCCATTATCCGAGACTATTTTGGATGGAATACCAAAACGACATATGATGTTATGCAAAATGAACTCCACAATGCGGGGTCTGTCGTAGAGGTAAGCGGAATTGCTTCCACCCACTTGGTGAAGTACTACGTGGCCGTTATGATAAACGTGTGACGGCCTGATGATGCGGGGAGATCTTTCCAATGAGATCAAAGCCCCATTGCGAAAACGGCCAAGCGGTAGGATGTCTGCAAGGCATGAGAAGGTACGTGCATTAGATTGGCATGATGTTGACACTTCACGCACTTCTTGACATAGGTGCAACAATCTCGCTCTAAAGATGGCCAATAATAGCCCATGCGAAGAATGCGCTTTGCGATGGCCATTCCACTGAAGTGGCCACCACATGTACCATCGTGCGCTTGGGCGATGCCCAAGTGGACTCTTGCTTGGTCCAAGCAACGAAGGAGGATTCCTTCATAGGCTGCGACGATACAAGATGTCTCCTATCAAGACATACTTAGCCGCTTTCCGCTTGAGTGCTCGTTTTGCGGCATGAGTCAAATCAAGTGGGAGACTACCTAACTTGAGGTAGTCTCGAATGGGTAAATACCAGTCCTGTTGATCAGAAACCTCGATAGTATGAACAGCCAATCCCTCCTGAAGTTCATCCCTAGCAAATGCTGAATGAGATAGAACCTGCAAGAATAGTATTGTGTTGCTATTAATGGGAGTAGGGGAGAACAAGGACCCCCAGTTGGCGTGTTTCAGACGATCTCGGATTCGAGAGAACCTATCCGAGGATGGTTCAATTTGTATCATGTGGATTCCTGGCGTCGAGTCTAAACTTGCACGCTCCATCGCGGATTGCGATAAGGTTTGGACTTGAATGGTTGTCATATCACCAGAAAGGTCCTGCGGAATTAACGACCCCAAGGAGGCCATTGTATCCGCAAAACGGTTTGATGATCGAGGGAGTGCCTCGATGTCATACCACTCAAGTTTTACCAAGAATTTGTCTACAAGGGCTTTATAAGCCTTCAGAACTGGGCATTTGCATTGATATACCCCTTTGACTTGATTGACTATTAACGACGAATCACCGAAGATATTCGGTCTTTTGATGTTCATGGCGATTGTTGTCCGAAGACCTAGGAGCAAGGCTTCATACTTTGCGTTGTTGTTGGTGCACGGGAAGTTTAATTTAAATGACCAGGGCATTGGAGCACCCTGCGGTGTGAAGAATACAATTCCCGCACCACCACCTTGCTCACACTTAGAACCATCGAAGAATAGGGTTATGTCGGCTTGTGACTCAGGCTCATCGGAATCTGGCGATTCTGAGACATGAAAGACCCCATCATCGGGTAGGTCTATGACCAGAGGCTGATTGTCTTCAAGAGGAGCCTCTGCTAGTTGATCGGCTATGACTTGTCCTTTGATAGATTTTTGTCCAATAAATTCTATGTCAAATTCCGTCAACAACATGATCCATTTCGCCGTGCGACTACTATGATAAGTACGACTCATCATGTATCGCAATGGATTCTCCTTAGACACAACATACGTAGTGTTGCTCGGCATGTAGTGGCGTAGCTTTTTGGTAGCAAACACCACTTGCCGAGGCAAAGTTTCTCAACGTATGCATAGTTAAGTTCGTAGCCGACCGAGTGCGGCTAAGATAGTATGTAGCTCTGTTCCTTGTGAAGTTCATTCTTACGGGCTAGCATGGCGCCCGGTGCCACCTCGATGGCTGAGATGTATAAGTAGAACGGCACTCCTGGCCTAGGTGGTGCCAATACGGTGGCGAAGCCAAGTATTGTTTGATCTCGTCAAAGGTCGAGTGGCACTCGTCATCCCAATGAAATGTAACCCCCTTGTGCAATAATTTGTTCATGGGTCGGCACTTGTCAGATAATTGCGCTATGAAGCGTTTAATCGACGCGACCTTCCCCTGCAGACTCCTGAGTTGCTTGATTGTGGTTGGGGGAACCATTTCAAGGATTGCCTTGACTTTCTTTGGGTCCACCTCGATTCCTCGTTTTGAGACTATGAAACCCAAGAGTTTTCCAGATGTGACGCCAAAGACGCACTTCTTGGGGTTTAGTCTGACTTTATGCTCCATGAGGCGATCGAGGATCTTGCTTAAGTCAGCGATATGATTTGAGCGCGAGAGAGACTTGGCTAATAAATCATCCATGTAATCTTCCAAAGTTTTGTGCATGTAATCATGGAAGATATACGTCATGGCACGTTGGTAGGTGGCACCAGCATTTTTAAGGCCAAAAGGCATGACCTTATAACAAAATGTTCCCCAAGGCGTTGTGAATGCCGTTTTGAGTTGATCCTCAGGATTGATACGAATTTGATTGTATCCTGAGAAACCATCCATTAGGGAGAGCATTTCGTGACCTGCTGTAGCGTCTACTAACGCATCGATGCTCGGCAAGGGGAAATCATCTTTAGGACTCGCTTTGTTTAAGTCTCGAAAATCGGTGCATATGCGAATCCTCCCGTCGGGCTTCTTGACGGGAACCATGTTGGACAACCATGGCGGATAATCCACGTAGATGACAAATTGTGCGTCCAACAGCTTTTGTAATTCATCTTTGACCATCAAGGCCACTGTTGGGTGCATCTTACGTAGTTTTTGCTTTACAGGCTTGATTGTCGGATCAAGTGTTAAATTATGCGTGACTAGTTGCGGGTCTAGTCCTGGCATATCCTTGTACGACCATGCAAAAACCTCCTTCTTCTCTTTGAGAAGGGCAATGTATTCGGCTTGCTCTTCGGGGGAAAGACTTACCCCCAGCTTGAGAATCTGTGGATTCATTGGATCTGTGCCGATGTCTACGTCAGTCGTCTCCTCGACTGACATGTGGGATCCATCCTCCAACTGATGTGGAGTCGGGATCAACTGGATATCGTTAGCTGAATTTAGATCTATGTTTGGAATCTCAGGTTCCTCTTCAGCTTGAAAAATATCCTGAGTTGTCCTTGGGGTAAAATGAGGCGTTTCATCGAAAGGCCAGTACTCTGTTGGTGATAGGGGTGAATTGACGCGATCCCAGTCGATGGCATCTATGTCGAGATGCAATGACCGTGCTGGATCGGCCGGATTGCGGATGGGTGCGGTCAAATCAATGGAGATCATGTGGATGGAATGAATTTGGTCTCCATTACCGCGGGTATGATAACTTGATTTTTCTAGATATTCCCTATACTCTGGATCTGGTTCTATGGGAACGGGCACGAACGGATCGGCCCTATGTGCCAAATGGAGGACAGGGTCTTCCCTCGGCACTGTTGTTATGATAGGGTCTCGAGGTGGACGGTGATCATTGTGAATGTGGAGCCATAGATCCAAGATGAGGTCCCACCCTGCTGGGTCGACCCACCATTCATGCCCTAATCGTATGCCCATCTGTCCCATTAGATCTTCATGAGTTAAAGCATGATAATGTCGTCGCGCATGTCTGAGATAGTCCATCTCAGTCTCATCTTCTGAGTCACTTTCGAAGATTCGAAAATGTTCATTCTCTTCAGCGACTATTGCTGGCGATGTTGAGGACTCTCCTTGCTCCAATAAGTTAATCTGGTCCCATCGCGGTTGTTCCACTGTTGGTGGAGGGACCTGACTCTCTTGACATCGTGCTAACTCAACTGGAATCTCTAAGGGGAACAACTTTGAAAAGATGTCCGGACACCATTGATATTCTTTTTGGGGATGGGTATCCGAACTTTCGCCTCTCTCTGGCAAAGGAGAGGGATTACTGCTGTTACCAAGGGTGTTGGGTGACCATGGGAGGTAATCTCCCAATGTAAATTCTGTTTTTGGGTTGGCATAGAGATCTAGTGCCAATCCCCCCTTGTTGCCTATTTCTAGGTCTTGCATATTTTCAACCAAGATGTCCAAGGGCGAGGGGTGGTTGAACCCTACTCCTGACTTGTCATATGGCATCTGATATCTTGGTTGGCAAGGGAGACACATCCCTTGCTCATATCGGCCTAGCCCGTATCCATGCCAATGGCATTGGCCGAGATATTTGAGGGCAAATTGTGGGTTTGACATATAATTGATGTTTTCAACAAAAGGTTCTTCGTCTGCTTCCTTTTGCTGACATGGTTCAAGACCATGATCAAGGCCCCCATACACAAAATTTGGCTGGTTGGGTGGGTGACCTAGGGGAACAACTGTTCCTATGGGAAGGCGAGGTCTTCCCATATCTCAGGCCCGACTCTAATGCGGGCGTTGCCACAACATTACGCACTATGTACTCCCCCGAGGCCTGTACTAGCCATTTTAACAGTGATTGTTGATGCTTCGGAGGGAGGGAATGGGAGCCCTTCCTGAGTCCATTCCATGTTTGGTAGGTTTGGGGTCTCAGCTTCCGTTGTGCTGGATATTTCCTCTGTTGATATCGTTGATATTATGGGCAACCCCTCTTCTAAGGGCTGAGCCTCTTCCATGATTTGTTTTCCTTTGTCCTTCTGTGTAGCCATAATGGGTGGCGTTGATGATGAAGGAGCAGATGATGAAGTCTCACCTGGCTGGGGTTTTGGTGATTCGGTCATCAGTGGTGCTTGCGGTATTGGACCCTGTTTGGATGGATTTAATTGGAAATCCAAATGCGTTGAAGGGAGGGTCGACTGAGGCATTAGTTGTACCGCATTGCAATACTTGAAGGGTTCCAAGTCCATTGGGACTACGTGTATTTCACCTTCAAAAGCATACTTTAAGCACTGGTGAGCGATGGAAGGGACACACTTCATGTCCCGAATCCAAGGCCGACCTAGAAGTATATTGTAGGCCATCTCGCCTTCCAACACATGGCACAATGTTGGTGTTGTCTTTTGTCCTACCTGGACAGGTAGAACAACCGTGCCGACTGTCGAGCATATTGCATCATTGAAAGCTCGCGGTGTGTACGTGGAGGCTTGTGATATGAGAGGTTGGCGACTTCAAATGTTTCGGGGCTGCGGTGGTAATAATATTCTCTGGACGAGCCAGTATCTACCAACACTCTCTTATACGGGATCCCGTTGATCCGCGCAACAACATGTAGGGGTGGATCAGCCGCGTCATTCGATATTGCTTTGACTTCATCCTCTCTGAAGGTGATGACCGGCTCAGTACATCGTTTTACATGTCCCACGAAGTTGTTGAAAGAATTTGCTTCTTGGGGCGGTAATTCGATGGTTTTTAAAATGTCCATAAGAGCTTCTCTATGAGGTGTTGATTGTTGAATAAGCTCGTAAATGGACAACCTAGCCGATGTGGTCCGCAAACTCTGCGTGAGTTTGGACCGTATCGTGATTTCTGGTCTAGGCGGAGGTGATTGTATAGGGTGTTGCTGAGGTTGTGACGTTGTCGGAACTTCCTTTGTGGCTGCCGCAGGGGCAATTGCTGAGTATTTTTTATTCCGCGTCACTATGCTAATCATTCCCACAAATCCTTGCATGGGAAGATTCTGGCGTACTTCATTAACTTGGAGAGGTTTTGCCTGTGTCTCGTGAGCAGGCAAGGGGTCTTTGAATACCCCCATTTGTTGGTTGTTTGGCGCTATGGGGTTGTCCACGGCCAACGTTTTATTTTCGATTAAATCTTGGATTAGACCTTTGAACTTCCAACATCCATTCAAATCGTGTCCCCTTCGCCTATGAAATCGACAGTATAGTTCTTCTCTATATCCCTTAGGTTTAGGAGCGTTAGGGTCTATAGTCGGGATCTCTGGAAGGGTTACTAAATTTGTCGCTGACAAGCGGTCAAATAAGGAGTCCCTAGACTCCGTGTAGGGGGTGAATTGTCGCTTAGGGCGACGCTATTGATTCTGCTCCTGTTTCTTATTATCTTTCTCATAACTAGGAGGCACTGCCTAGTAATTGGCCTTTTGAGGCTGTGTGTCTTGCTGCGGCATGGGAACATTGATTGCAACTTGATTAACCGCTGCGGGTTGTGGCTGCGTATTCCCGAGTCTTAGTGGTTTTATTCCACTCTTTCTTCTTAGGCTTGGCAATTGCGCCTTCGCCTATTTTAATCTCTTCTATGACTACGGCTTGCGCCAAGGCTTCTTCTAAGTTGTCGTATTGTTGTAGCAGCAATAGCCCAGAGATTGATTTTAAGCAACTCCGTGCGAACATCTGAGTGAGATCGGACATAGGGGGACGGTACGGTAGCCTGGAAAGCAAAGCCCTCCATCGGTTCCCGTATCTTTGCTATTGTTTCCTCCTCATCTTGCTCGAGGTTGGCCAAATCACTTAGTGATGCCTTCTTCCTTGTGTTGAAAGCAAAGCGTTCAAGAAATGCGTCCACTAGTTGATCTAAGTTGTTGATCTTGTGTTTGGGCAATTGTGTAAACCGGTCCGAGGCGGGGCCCGCGAATGTGGTTATGAAAGTTCTAAGCAATAATGCATCATTGTCTTGGATACCGAAGCATTGACTCGGGAACCTCGTGACATGTTCTTGTGCGTCCTCCTCCCCTTTAAAGAGCGCAATTGTGGCAACTTGAAATGTTCGGGGTAAAGAGGTATGGGTGCTGAGGGATGCACGGATGACTACGGAGTTGACGTAGTGTGGGATTTTGATGCCTGAAGCTTTTATCTCTATGGACTCCAAATGCTCTAATAGCGCTTTGTATGCATCCGAATATTTTATTTCTTCTTCTTTGGTTTGCTCCGTTGTGGGTCAAGGGAGACTGGAGGCCTATGGGGAGGTGGCCGATTGGCAGCCCTCCTGCCTTGATGGGGTGTGTCGACCCATTCTATTTCTGGTTCATACTCCTCATAAAACTCTTGAGGAGTCTCTGGGCGAGTCCTATAACCTTGATTGAGTCCCCGCTGAGGGAACCCATCATTATTCCGGGGAGTGGCCTCCCTTTCGGGTCTATAAGGTCTCAGAGGCAAAGCTTGACGAGGTCGCGGAGACCTGTTCTGCCCCAATAGGTTGTGCCTCTCATACTGTTGTGCTCTTTGGATGCGAGGGGTTGGCCCCCTCTCAGGTATTTCATAGCGTAACTCATCCGCTTCGCGTTGCATGCGCTCTCTATCCAAACGGTATCGATATTCTATTTCCTGATGACTTTGTTTAAGCTGCATGATCTGGGCTTGACGAGCGGCATGTCTGGCGACTACCGGGTCAACTGGGTCTGCCCTCTTTTGTTGAGGAGGCTTGAATGTTTTGCCACTGTGATCGCCACTGAAAGCATGAGATTTCGGAAAATAAAGAAAACAGTGTTCCGATGTAATAAAGATAAAACCAGATTTATACGTGAAATGACATGGATACAATCAAACTAAAATAACAGGAGGACAACCCCTTTTATTAATAAGATTCTAGCCCGGTTACAATAAATCTCTTTAGTGCAATATTCTCAGTTACACCGGATAAACGGCGATCTCTTTCCGCATGCCCACATGTAAAATAGACGGGCTGTAGTGTTGCCGCCGCTTGATGTTTGATTATGGTGAGTTCCTGCTTGCTGCTGTTCTTGCTGTAAAAGAAACAGTAAACGGTTAATAGCACGTGCGGTAAGAAGTCGGAACGCTTGACTTTGTGAAACAATGAATAATGTATGCAAACATTTGATTAAATGCATATTAAATAACCCTACGTAACCTGCCACTTTTATAAATAACAGAGCATGACAGACATTCGAAACAACATGTATTCGCCAATATGAGACGTAAACTGTTATTTAACGAATTCGACGACGGCATACATTATAAAGAAAATGAACTGTTGCGTTAATACGTTTGAAAACAGCATACACGAAACATAAACGGCTTTAATCCATTCGAAAAAGCATAAATTGAATTAGTACTACGAACATAAGTGGGATGCCCAAGCGGGCCGCCCTGTAAAAATCCGACTTCGACGCCAATCCACTAGGAATTGACTCAAAGTCCCGGATAACGTGTTGTCGTCGAATTGATGGATTATTGTAATCCACTGCCGGAATTGCAAGATTCAAAATGACTGTGTTTAGTTTAACAGCACTTCGTTCCTTTTCCAGAAAATGCTTCCCTCCCTTTACGTATCGAGCCGGTTCTATTTATAGAGGGTTCGGCCTCTAAAAACATTAATGTTCAAAACCCTAAATCCATAAGGCCGCTTAGATTTGATCCTTATCGGGTCATTATTAAGCATGGCTCGCACTGACATTGGAAGTTATGAGGCATGGCCTCGGATCGAATATTTATTAAAACCGCTCGTCTAATTAATACTCGCCATTGAATCCGTCGTTCTACAGACCCGCGGGGTTTTTTTCAAAAAGGGACACGTAGAGGGTGCCACGTGGCGGTCGTTCCCTAGGTAGTTGACTGCATGCCTTTGACTGATGACGTGTCAGCTCGGGGCCCAAAGTGTCACGATATCGCGACGCTTTGGGCCGGCTTTGGCTCGGGGCCCAAAGTGTCGCGATATCGCGACACCTTGGGCCGGTTTTGGGTCGGGGCCCAAAGTGTCACGATATCGCGACACCTTGGGCCGGTTTTGGGTCGGGGCCCAAAGTGTCGCGATATCGCGACACTTTGGGCCTTGCTTTGGGCGGGGGCCCAAAGTGTCGCGATATCGCGACACTTCGGGCCCGCTTTGGGACGGGGCCCAAAGTGTCGCGATATCGCGACACTTTGGGCCCGCTTTGGGTCGGGGCCCAAAGTGTCGCGATATCGCGACGCTTTGGGTCGGGGCCCAAAGTGTCGCGATATCGCGACACTTTGGGCTCGCTTTGGGTCGGGGCCCAAAGTGTCGCGATATCGCGACACTTTGGGCCCGCTTGAGAGGGGCCCAAAGTGTCGCGATATCGCGACACTTCGGGCCCGCTTGGGGTCGGGGCCCAAAGTGTCGCGATATCGCGACACTTCGGGCCCGCTGGGTCGGGGCCCAAAGTGTCGCGATATCGCGACACTTTGGGCCCGCTTAGGTTTTTGACAAAAGGCTTGGCGCGGAAGGCTTTGAAGAAGGCTAAGAAGTTTGCTAAAGGCTCTAGAACGACCGACTTTGCTCTGCTCATTTTCCGATCTTCCGAACTGCTGTGCGAGTGGTTAAGACCACTATTTGACCTCTAAGGGCTGCCCTAAAAGCTGTGATATCAATGTGATCAATGTTTGTAATCACTTAATCGAAATGGTGCTGTTTTGGTGTCTACAAATTTTAAATGATCCTTCATCACGCCCAAAGGATCATAGAGCCACTGTTGAGGAATCTGGAGTAGGCCAAAATAGGCAAGCTTTTCCTCCAAGAAAATGCCCTATTTTAGGGCAAAGACTTCGATTACGCCCATCCTAAAGGGGAAGTTGTAGGTATGTGCCCACTTTCGATCATGACTGTATATTGCATTTGTAGAGTCACTCTGTTGAGCGACTTCCAATGCGAACTGATATTCAGAGGGGTAGACTGGTAATAGGAAGGGCTTCCCAATGAAGCTGAACAAGCGAATCACCATTCCCTGTGTCAATTGGAAGACTTCCCCATTTTTCCCAACACCACTCTATCTCTCAAACTAAGTGGTACCCAAGGACAAGAGCCTTTCAATAGATGCATGGTAGGTCCCAAAATTGTTGATTAAAATGATAATAGGACTCTTCCTTCAATAAGAGGGGAGTCCATTGATACACTGGCAGAGGATTTCCATCCTTGCCGCTTGGAGATATGGCGATATGAGGAAATTGCTTATGAACTTGGTAGAAGTATAGCCAGACAAGAAAAGAATAGGGTGCGAAGTACTGGCCTATTGCTGAATTCTTCATGCTAGTGAGCCTTGTATGTAGGGTTCGGGCCACCCATTCCACCCAGTCAAAGAAAATTGGGTTGGTGTTCGGCCTTGAAGCGTTAGGGGCATAAAACTCCCCTCTTGAAATGCATTCGGCCAAAGACACCTGCCAGGGTTGTACTAAAGCATCTGTTGACAAGCCTGCCACCCATGCAATGATGGAGAAAATATCAATTTTTTGGAAGGCCTCCAAGGGTAAGGGCATCTGGGGCAGCTTGTTTGAAGGTAGCCCGCTCTTGAGATTCTCATGCAGGAATTTCAATATGTAGCTGTTGGAGGTGAATCTCTCTATTTGTTCACTTAGGATGACATTGCGAACAGAATAACCCTTGGGCAGACCCTTTTGTGGAGTGAAGGTTGCTTGTACATCTTCCTTCAGGATGGAGAATAGTTTGTGTCCCGAAGCATCTAACACCTGCCTGGATGCAGGTTGGTAATTCTGTGCGATAGCATAGATCAGCTCGGGACAATGGTGAGCAGACGGGGTTAAAAACTAGTAAATCTAGCAGTAATATGCAACAGCTCTCTTATTTTTTGGTGTGAGCCTGCTTGTCATGAACTCTATGGTGCATCGAAGATCGGATACACCCTTAGAGAGCTGTGTGTCTCGGATCTTCTCCCACCCATCAATTGGTGGCTCCATAAGTTGTTCTTCTTTTGAGTCGTCCCCTTCTTCCATTGGTTGCTTTTTGGGTCGAAGGGGAAGATTTACCTTCTTTGGAGTATGCTTTTTCTCTTCCTTCCCCTTCTTTGAATTTTTGGGGCCTGCAACTTTGGGCTCTTTTCCCTTCTCCTTAGAGTTTTTCTTTCCCATGTTGCTAGTGATAGCGGCAGGGTTCTTGATACAGAGGGCTTTAATGTGAATGGCAAGATGCAAAGGACGGGAGGGTTACAGAGTATCTAAATGTTCTTAGTATAGCTCTAACTGATGGACAAATAACCTCTTGCCAAGAATTTGCTTTTATAGCCTAAAAAGGCAACCACCTGAATTTATGGCACCTACTAAAATTAAATTTTTACTTCGAACGAAAGAGGTTGTCGTATTCTTAAATTGATTCTGCAGTGACATGGTACATAGGGCTGCATGCTTCGATGATTACCCTTTTGTACTGGAGGCGCAACCCGCTGCCACCTCATACCTTGGTGCGAGCTTTTCCTCTCCCTTTTTTTGACTCGATCATCTTGGGAAGTGCTCCACCACCCTTTTGCCTTAAATTCATCCACTTTGTACTCCTTTCAAGGCCGTTGTTGGCATGTTCTTCGAGGCACATTTTGAATTCTCCACCTCGCGCGTGTTCGGTTCGGCAAAGTTGAACTTTAATGTTGAAAATGCTTTGCGGCGAACCTTTGGTTTAGACTACTTTTCAATGCTTCGGGCCTGAAGTGCTTCTTCTTCGCTGTGTTGTCGCTCTGCCTTACGAAGGTCGTCGAAGCTTCCCCTTTTGAAAATTGCTTCGTAGAATTTTTGCCTGAAGTAGCTACTAAAAATACTTCGGGTGCGAAGCTCTTTTCATGCCTTTGTTCGAATTTTGGTTCGGCTTCCTTTCGGGTAACATGCTTCACGGTGAACCTCCTTGCAACTCGCTCCGTGTAAAAGGTCTTCGAAGGAGATTTTGAAGTGTAGTACTTGGATTTTGTGATCTTGGAAGAGGATGTATACACAAATGCAAACTATATACAAAAGTCCACACACACACACATATATATATATATATATATATATTTTTAAGAAAGAAATTGAATTGTACTTTAGCGATGAAAAGCCTTCAAATGAAGACCATTGACGGAGATCGACAGGACTTGACCATCTGCATCTTTGAGGATGAATGAATTGGCTGAGTTCACCTTCATAATTTCAAATGGCCCATCCCAAAAGGCATCCATCTTGTCATGATTCCTAGGCTTGGCCTTCCAAGATTCCCACTTTAATACCAGATCTCCCACATTGAATGTGCGATCGAATGACTTTTTCTTGAACCAATCTTGAATGACCTGAGTATGTTTAGCGAAGTTCTAATATGCTTCTTCGTGATCTTCCTCTAGTCATAGCAGCTGAGCTAACCTGTTCTCCATTAGACTAACTCCATCTTTTGCTTCTAACAACTGTAGTGTAGGGATCTCCACATGGGTGGGTAAGCTAGCATCCTTACCGTAGACCAGGGCATAAGGTGAAGTCTTTATTGACCTTTTAACAGAAATTCGATCGGCCCACAAGGCCCAATCTAGAAGGAGGTGCCAAGTCCTTTTGTTCATTTATATGAGCTTTCTTAGCATCCTCAACAGAGTCTTATTGGTGGATTATGCCAAGTCATTGCCTTGTGGATAGTAGTTGGAGGATACTTTATGGTATATCCCATATCTGTAGAAGAGTTCATTAATTTTGGCACCTATGAAGCCAGGGCCATTGTCTGTGATTATTGCTTCGGGATGCCAAACCTGGTGATAAATCCTTCTAGGAAGGTGACTACAGTCTCTTGATCTACATGCTTGGTGGGAATCACTTCGGCCCACCTGGTGAAGTAGTCTATTGTGGTCAGGATGAATTTATGTCCTATAGAGGAGTTCAATGATACGACCCCTATAAAATCCAACCCCCATTGCTGAAATCAAGTTTCTACCTATATCGGGTGAAGGGGCATCGAAGCATTTTTGCTTTGACTGGTGAACTTCTGACACTGCTCGCATTTGTGGCAAATGATGAAGGCGTCAGCAAAGAGTGTGGGCCAATAATAACCCGCTTTGATAATCTTTAGTGCCATTGTTCTTCTTGCGAAGTGACCTCCAGATAGCCCTGAATGGAACTCTCCTAGGACTTTTATTTTATCATCGTCTTTGATGCATTTGAGAAGGACCCCATCAATATTCCTAAAAAATAGGCCTTCGAAGCGCAGAATGTATCGGGAGGACCGCATCCTAAAATGTCTTCACTGTGAAGCATTTAGATGCGAAGGACAACTGCCAGTGTTGAAGTATTCAACTATTTCATTGACCCAGTCTTTCTCGTCCTCTTCCTAGTTAGTGAAGCATTCTTTGACTGGTAAGTCATCCCTCTGAGACTCTGTAGCTTCGGCCGCTACGCCTTTTGCTAACTCTTGACATAATGCACGACCACGAAGAAATTTTTTGGGCTTGATCTCGATGTCAAACTCCTGTATCTTGTTCACCCAACTAGCTCTTTTGCTTCCCAATTCTCCTTGGATGATGAAATTGCGCACGTCGGGGTGAATGACAAAAACTATGACCCGACTTTGGGAAATGAACTATTTGAATTTTTTGAGGGATTTCATTACCGCATGCACCTGACGTTCTATGAAATTATATTTCTCTTCATGGGGGTTGATCACCTGGCTCAAGAACGCGATGGGGCGCTCCTTGCCATCTTCCCCCTTTTGTGTCAGGACGGCAACATAGCTTTCGGGTTCCCCTATAGCATATAGGATGAAATCTCGACTGTAATCTGTATTGATCAAGACCGATGCCTGAGCGATTCGAGCCTTAATATCTTCAAAAGCTTCCTTTCTTTCTTTCGTCCAGCTAAATTCGGTGCCCTTCTTTAGGAGGTAGGACATTGGCTTGATGACTTGGGCGAAGTCGGGGACAAACTTCCTTACAAAGTTAATCTGGCCGAAGAAATATTGAAGTCCTTTCTTGTCTACTAGGAGCGGGAGCTTCATTAGAGCCTCGGCTCTGTCAAGATCTATAGCAAGGACCTTTTTCGATATCGCATGTCCTAGCAAATTCCCTTAGCTAACTGCAAATATGGACTTATTTGGATTGATCGAGATGCCGAACTCTCAAAAATTTTCAAAAACTTGTTGTATATGTAGTGGATGATCTTCCCTTCTTTGGGAGAAAATAGTCATGTCATCCAGATAGATGACTATAACCTTATTTAGAAGCTCTCCAAAAGTAAGATCCATTGCTCTCTGGAAAGTGGCACCAGCATTCGATAGGCCGAATGGCATTCGCTGGTAAGCAAATGTTCCCCACTTGGTGGTGAATGTTGTTTTATGCTGGTCTTCATCCCTGACCCATATCTGATTATATCCAGAAAAACCATCGAGCAGAGAGAAGCATTGAGCTCTAGCTACTGAGTGCAATATTTGATCGATTTATGGGAGAGGATAGTGGTCCTTGAGGGACACTTGGTTTAGGTTGCGAAATTCTATGCATAACCTGATATCTTCATTCTTTTTTTTGACTGGGACCAGGTTCGCTACCCATGAAGAGTGCTTTATGGGATAAATGATCTTTGCCTTGAGCATCTTCAGGAGTTTGGCCTTCATTAGGACCTCAATCTTGGGATTAATCGGCCTTTGCTTTTGTCGAAAGGGCTTGACCCATTCCTACAATTCGATTGTGTGTTGAACCAGCTATCGATTGTATCCCCTGAGATCTTGATAAAACCAAGCAATTATGTCGAAAAACTTTTTGCATAGAGTTTGTATCTGTTCTATCTCTTCTGAAGTGTAGTCGATTCCAACCTTTATTACTTTTCTAGGTTCAAGCTCTAAATCCTGATACTATTTTTCATTGACTTTGATCATGTGAGATAGAGCTCGGTCATTTTGATCAAAGAGGCTTTCAAGGGTGATTAGTCCCTTAGGAATGTGGTTATTCTTTAATTGAATCAGCCCTTCATATTCCCCTTCATCAGAGCTTCTATCTTCGATTGTGACGACTTCTTAGATCATGAAATTTACAATCTGCGCGTCGTTGTCAAATACTTGCCAATGCAGATCTTTTTCTGGGATAGAGGGTCTATAGATCATCCTCATAGCTTTGGTCTTGTACACCATGTCTTCTGCTGGAGAATACTTGGCTGCGATGGATGCCAGAACATCAGCATGTCGATTATTTTCTCATGGGATTGCTTGCAAATTGAGAGATTCAAACTGGTCGAACAGGTCCCACACCCTGTTGCGGTATGATTTTAGATAATGCTTCTTTGAGGTACACTTATTTGTGACCTAGTTGTAAGCTATTTTGAAATCTCTGAAGATTTGGAGATTCTTTATGCCTAACTTGTCAGCTTTCTTAAGCCCTAGGCACAATGCTTCGTATTCTACTACATTGTTAGTGCAACTCCATGTCAACCAATAGCAATATTCCTTTTGCTCTTCGAAGGGTGAAATTAGAATAATCCCTGCCCCATCGCCATTTTTACATCAGGTACCATCGAAGAATAGCTTCCATAGTCCTTCCTGGGCACTTGTTCTATTCTCTAGTTGGGAGTGATTTTTAGGCTTGGCGATCGCATAACACCCTATCTCGATCTCCACCATGGCGTTAAAGTCTGCTAATGAAAAATCATCTTCATAACTTAATTGCGCAAGAGATTCCTTGACTAGGTCTACCTGCTCTATCTCCTCCACCATTGCATTCACTGGTTTGCTACTTTCTTCTTTGGACATCTTTTGCACAAGAAAGGAAGAAGGCTTTTCATTGTAGATCTTCACCTTCTTTCCTTTGAATGGAATCTCTAGATGAGAGTAATCCATAGATAGATATTCACCCAACTTTTTTGTGAATTCCCTTGATAAGCACATACTGAAATATGGCTCCAAGTCGACTACCACTACCTCTTGTATGACCATGATCTGAGGCATCTTATGTAGTCAAATGGGAATGTCCTTGATCACTCCTACAGTCTTCACTGGAGTACCATCCAACTGGAGTACACCTTGGTTGCTTCGTGTATATTCCATCCCTATTTCTTTGTAGACTTCTCTTGGCATTACTATTGTAGTGGCCCTAGAGTCGATCATGCAATTATGTAAAATATACCCTTCCATTTGTAGGGACAGATAGAACGGGGGTGGTATGTTCTTCCCCATGATGGATGTGGATAGGGTCTGCACAAGAGCAAGCGGTGTCACCTTTTTTGCTTTAATTGTCTTCAATGATTCTTGCAGCAGGTCTACTTTTCTAGGAAGTTGCAGTGCATCGTACAGGCTGATCTTGGCCGGAATCTTCTTCAACTCCTCTACAATGTTGTATGCCAGAGATTTGAGTGCTTCGGGCTCCTTTATAGGTTCGTATCTAGTGCGATACTGCTCTGTAGCTTCAACTCTCTATCGCTTAGTCAGGGAAGGAAACTTGAGCTTTTCCTTAGCATGTTCCTTAGTTTTTGCCTGAGGTGGTTTGGCAGAGGCCTTTTGAGCCTTTTCTTTGATCGATGCAGGTGGAGGGGCTTCATTCAAAGCTAAAGAAGATGCTTGTCCTTTCTTGGGTCAAACTTTCTCTTTTGAAGGAGCCATCTGGGTAGCATCTGCTTCTATTGCCATCTTTCCTCCTCTGGTAAGCACTGCAATCAAATCCTCCTCGCCAATTGTCAGGTTTTGACTCATCTGCCTAATGACGTTGACTTGACCGCTATGACTACTATTTGCCAGCATTTGTACATAGTGTTGGTGTAGCGTGCAGGTATTCTCTTCATGCGGATCATTGCACATAGAGCACCAATATACATAATCGGAGGTACTCGGGGCTTCATCAATCGTAGCATTTCTCACTGTAGCCTTCCCTTGCTGGACTGCTTGGTCTTTGGTAAGCGCAGGAGTATGATAAGATCTTCTTGGTAGGAATTCTTGTTGTGCTTGCTTTTTCTTCACAATGGTCATGTCATTGGATAACATCTGAACTGTAGAGTTCAGAGACTGCATCTCTTGTAGAATTTTAGTTTGTATATCATCGGCTTTTGGAACGAGTGGCAATGAAGCCATTGTCAGTATTGGAGGCAGGGTGGGGTGTTGAGGTGGTGCTGGCAGCACAAGAATTGCCGAAGTGACAGTGGGCTGTGGAGTTGAAAATATAGGGAAATGAATTTGTGGAGGGGTGATTTTAGACACGACAGGATTCGGGTTCCAATATGAAATCGAAAGTGCAGGGGTTGTGGAGGTTTACGAAGCGGATGCGCTTGCATACTAGAATTGAAGGAATTCGGGAAGTATGGGCATCGACATCCTTTAGGGAAGCTTACCCACAACTATCAAATCCATTTCAGCCCTCTTGGCTAACTCATACAACTTGAGAAAAGTATTAACGTTAGAGTATCTTACCATGAGATTGATATCGAGATTGAAAGCTCGAAAGAAATAGAGTGTTGCAGCTTCATCGGTTGGTCAAAGTCCAACTGGTACTCCCTACTAGGTCCGAGCGAACCTAACATTGAAATCTGTGATTTCTTCTTGTGGATTTCTCTTGATCAAAGTGAACGGATGCAGAAGAGAAGTAGGATCGAAAGACTAGTTGAAGTTTCCCATCATTTGCCCAGCTAACTGGTCCCATCTCGTAATACTACCAGGTGGTAGAGATCTATACCAGTAGAGGAGTTTTCCTCTAAGGGAAAGAACCAGAATCTTTACCATAATTTGTTCTTTTGTAATGTCATGGATCGTCGCTAGAGATATTATGTCCTGGATATGCTCTAGAGCAGTCTTCCCAGTTCCATCGAATGTTGGGATCTTCTTTATGGCAGCAGGTGGCACTTGCCCTTATCCTCCTAGATTCAATGGTGACAAAGAATCCCATGTTGGGCACAACCTGGGTGGTTGTGGCTGCTGCATTTTTTGTTGTTGTTGTTGTTGTTGTTGTTGTTGTGCCATACTTGCTCCTAGATTTTGAGAAACAAGAATTCCAAAAGCTCCCCCTTGATTACTAGTAGGAAAACTAATAGGAATGGAGGGATTATGATGCTTTGGTGAGTTGGGAGGATTGGGAGGAAAACTAGATGTTGTACTATCAGAATTGAAGCCTTGTCTACCAATAGAGGATGTTCCTTGTAACAGTGACTCGGGGGTGACCAACCTTGATTGCTCCCCAAAGGCGTCAATATCTAGCTCAAAAATTTTGGTTTCCTCTCCTCTATTCTTAACTCTCCATCTCGTTTGCATGAAGGCACGGACGTTTGGTACTAGTCTTTACAACTTAAATATTTTTGGGTAAACAGAGTCGCCAGATGCTAAGAGTCTTTCAGTAATGAGGGTATCGGTCCTCACTACCACTAGTCAGGTGAGACTGACCGGGTCACACTGGGAATGGGTTAGAACTATTGGCCCCGGTGAAGACGGTTTTGAGATTTAAAATATGGGATCTTGATTGGTTATGGATATTACTGAGACAAGTACAGTCTATCCCATCGGGCATGCTAGAAACTGTTGGTCATCAAATCTGCCTAGGTAAGGATTTTGAGTTGAGTGTATGCACCCTAGACCTGGACCAACATTGAAAGGCCAAAGGGAAGAGATGCCCCTTGTGCCAATATCCGAAGAAAGGTCAGCTCCTATGCTAAACTACTTGGGTGTTTGAAGATAAGGGTGTAGGAAAGAGATAAAAGGAGTTATGGTTAGAGAAATCGATGATGTAAGGTGGGAGAGAACAGGAAGCACGATCGCTAACCAACAACTTGAATAGTAGCAAGGAACACCAAGGATAAACGAAAGAAATGCAATATCAATTTTCCTATGTATCCTTCGGGCGAGTTTCAGAGTACCTTCCCCGATCGCATGCCAGACGCAGAGTTTAGCATCTAGTATACAAACAAAAAAGGACAAAAGAATCAAGCATGGAAGTCAGCATAAAAGAAAGCCAATACAACACTTTTTAGCTCCTATGTATCCTTTAGAGCGATTTTCAAGGTACAATCCTTGATCACACACTGGACGTAGGGTTCAGCATCTCGGTATACAAACAGAGAAAGACAAAAGAATTAAGCACAGAAGGCAGCATAAAAGAGAAGAATTAAGCTCAAAGCCTTTTAGTATTAATCGTAGGACATCAAGTTACAACAGATTTCTAGCAGATAATTCCCCCCATTTTTCTTATTACAATGCCTGGGTTTTTATAGAGGACCCGGGCCTCTGAGTCATAATTACATAGCAAAGAAGAGTATGCCCTCGAGCCCTGAGAATTCGGCTCCTCGAGGCTCTCATGACCAAGCTTTCAAATATGTTACCAAAACTGGCAACTGCAATCGGGTCAACCATGGAAAGGTGCATTGATGAGCCATCTGGACGTCCTTAGTCTCCGGGTGCGGTGCTCGAGTGGCCACCATGCTCGCCGGGCTCTCCATCATGGCTTGATACTTCATTTTTTATTTCCAAAAATGAGTAGCGAGCTTACCGGGCACAAAAAAATGCATTTATGAGGCACTTGATCACCTTGGGAAAATACTCGGCTTGGAACGCGTGCCTGTGAAGCGCTTCGCTAAGTCTTCATTCACAACTTCGCTTCGCAATGGTTCTGGGCTGAAGCAAAAACTCCTCTTTGGTATGTACTTCACAAAATTGAGCTTCGCAAAACTACTTTGGGGGTGGGGAGTGCTGAAGCATATTTACTTTGCTGACGCCCTAGAGAAATGCTTCACTGCGATCCTCTTTTGAAAGTGTGGTTTGAGAAGATTTCAGTCGAAGCAATTGTCTTCAAAAGACATTGCATCCTTTCACTTCGGGCAGAAGTACTTCGCATAAAATTAGTCGAAGAAAATGCTTCGCAATGAGCTTTTGGCAAAGTAAAAATGGTTCGCTGATGGAGGGGCCCAAAGTGAGTACTTCGGCAATTTTTTGGTGAAGTACTTTGAATGCTCCTTGAGTTCCGCTTCGCTGATTTCCCGATCAAAGTGACTGATGTTCCTTGTAACACTGACTCGGGGGTGACCAACCTTGATTGCTCCCCAAAGGCTGTCAATATCTAGCTCAGTCCCGACACAGTGGTAGGAGCTTTTTGCAATGGATTGAAAGAAAATATTAGGGTGGAGGTGGACATTCAAAATCCAACCTCGCTGAATGATTGTATAAGAATAGCCAAGCTGGCTGAGAAGAGAATTTAGTTGTATGCACGGCATGAAACTTATAGTCATCCTTCGTATCACAACAATTCCTTTCATAGAAATGATCAACCATCATGATACTTTTGCTATAAATGTCGCACTCATCATCCCAGGGAACAAGCATGTGCCCAAAAACAAAACTTTCATATTGAATGCGATCAATATGAAGAAGAAGAGGAAGAAACTTACCACCAAGAAGAACCTATGCAAGAAGAACTACCAAGTACTCTAGAAGAGAAGGAAGAGGATACAATGGCGATCTCCGTGCATGCCCTCATGGGGTTAACCGCCCACCATACCATCAAGGTACCAGGATTTCTCCGCCAGAAAAAGGTGAATGTGCTAATTGATTTCGGTAGTACCCACAATTTTATCAACATCAAAACAACAAAATCTTTGAATTTATTCATTAACTCTTCCAACAAAGACAAATTCCAAGTTCTAGTGACCAACGGGGTGAACGTGCAATGTGTTGGTCGAACATCTCAAGTTTCCATAAAAATGGGAACTTATACCTGGTTTGGATCCCTTTTCGTCATGAATTTAGGGAACTCTTATGTCATTTTGGGAGTTGAATGGTTGGAAACATTAGACACGGTTAGCTTCAATTTCAAAAAACTATTTGTGGAATGGAAGGAAAACGGATGAGTCTTGCTTACAAGGCATTACTACTCCTCCATCACAAATGGTGAGCTCTCATAGTATGGAGAAGATGTTAAAAAAGGGTGGATATGGATTTATAGCTCAAATTAATTGTTTGGAAACACAATCTCGAGCAACTTCGGATATTACTGCTCCAGATTTACGAGACATCGTAACAAATTATGAAGAGGTTTTCCAAGAACCTAAAGGATTACCACCTAAACGATCTCATGACCATGCCATCCATTTGATTCCAGGGAGTGTCCCACCTAACAATCATCCTTACCGCTATCCTCAACCACAAAAGATAGAAATCAAACAAATCGTTCAGGATCTACTAGATCATGGAGTCATTCGTCACAACACTAGCCCTTATTCCTCACCTGTAGTTCTGGCTCGACGAAAAGATAACTCTTGGCATATGTGTCTTGATTTTCATTCTCTCAATAAACTCACTATCAAGGACAAATTTCCTATCCCTATCATAGATGACCTGCTAGATGAGTTGCATGGTGCAAAGTTTTTTACAAAATTAGACCTTCGCTCAGGATTTCACCAAATCCGTGTCAGAGAAGAAGATATTCCCAAAACTGCTTTTCGTACTCATGAAGGTCATTACAAATTTTTGGTCATGCATTTTGGTCTCACCAATGCACCATCCACATTCCAAAGTCTCATGAACCAAGTGTTTCGTCCACTCCTCCGTAAGTTTATGTTAGTTTTTTTGATGACATTCTCATATATAGCAAAACATGGAAGGACCATTTACATCATGTGGATAAAGCCCTTCACATTTTACACAGAGAAAAGTTATTTGTCAAACGTTCCAAATGTTCATTTGGTGTCCAAGAAGTCGAGTATCTTGGTCATATAGTTTCACACGAGGGCGTCAAAGTCGACCCCAATAAGATTAAGGCAATTCAAGAGTGGCCTTTACCTAAAACCATCAAGAAACTTCATGGTTTTTTGGGTCTCACGGGCTACTATCGCAAGTTTGTACGAAATTATGGTAAGATTGTAGCACCTCTCACAGCACTCACAAAGAAGGATGCTTTTCGTTGGTCGAAAGAGGCCACTCAAGCCTTCAAAGCTCTTAAGAAGGCCATGTGTACAACTCCAGTTTTAGCAACTCCCAATTTTCACAAACCATTTATTATCGAATGTGATGCATCAAGAACAGGAATTGGGGCTATATTAATGCAAGACGGTCATCCGTTGGCATTTGAAAGTAAACAGCTATCGGGGAAAAATTTGGGAAGATCAACATACGAAAAAGAAATGTTGGCTATTCTTCATGCGATAGAAAAATGGAGACACTACCTAATCAGTAGTCGCTTCATTATAAAAACAGATCATAGTAGTCTCAAACATTTTCTTGAGCAAAGGTTTTCCTATCCGGAACAAAATAAGTGGTTAACCAAACTATTGGGTTATGATTTTGTTATCGAATACAATAAGGGGAAGGAAAATGTAGTCGTCGATGCGCTATCCAAGAAATATGAAGACGAAGTAGTCATTAATGCTATTTCAGGTCCTTGCTCCCAATGGGTGAATCAATTACAAGATGAATGGTTGTCCAATAGTGAAACTGCTCAGATAATTCAAGAATTATCTATAGGGTCCTCTAAACACCCTTTGTTCTCTTATGAAGATAAAATCCTCCGGAAGAAGAACCGCATTTACATTCCACACAACTCAAAACTCAAATCGAAGATCCTCGACAAATCGCACGCTTCTCCATTAGTGGGACATTCAAGATTTTTGAAAACATATTTAAGGATCAAACAATCATTTTGTTGGAAAGGATTAAAAGCCGAAGTCAAACAATGGGTAGCAGAATGCGAAGTTTGCCAGTGCAATAAAGGAGAAACAGTCAAATCACCAGGGTTGTTACAACCATTACCCATCCCTGAACGTCAGTGGGAACATATATCCATGGATTTTATTGAAGGTCTTCCAAATTCAGAATGCAGGACAATAATATTCGTAGTCGTAGATTGGTTATCCAAATACGCTCACTTTCAGGCTTTACAACATCCATTTTCCACAAGCAAGGTGGCAAAGGTATTTATGGATTCAATTTTCAAATTACATGGTATGCCAAAAAATATTGTAAGTGATAGAGATCCCATCTTCACTAGTAACTTTTGGCGAGAATTATTTTGACTTAGTGGTACCAAATTGAACATGTCCTCAGCTTACCATCCCCAGACGGATGGTCAAACGAAGTAGTTAACAAATTTTTGGGTACATACTTACGATGTTTCGTTCAAGATAAACAATATCAATGGAGCCAATGGCTAGCAATGGCCAGAATGGTGGTACAACACTTCTTACCATTATTCAATTAAGATGTCTCCCTTTGAAGCATTGTATGGAACCAAGCCTCCAATTGTAGCAGATTACGTACCAGGTTCATCCAAAGTAGCCAAAGTGGATGATTGGTTTCAACAAAGGTAGTCTACACTCACCATACTCAAAGAGAATTTATTCCAAGCACAAAATCGTATGAAACAACAACAAGACTTGCACCGATCAGAACAAACTTTTAATGTCGATGACAAGGTTTTCCTAAGGTTCCAACCTTACAAAAAAGCATCGTTAAGGATAAAGACCAGTCAAAAGTTGGCTCCACGATTCTATGGTCCTTACAAAATTATACGCCGCATTGGAGAAGTAGCCTATCAGTTAGAGCTACCTTCATCATCATGAATACACCCGGTATTTCATGTTTCATGTCTCAAAAAAGTAATTGGTCAAAAAGTGCAAAGTCAATCAGAATTACCAGTGCTCGATGAGGAAGGACGCATACATCTCCAACCTGAAGATATATTACAACACAGAATACGAAGACTAAGATCGCGCCAGATTCAAGAATTTCTCATCAAATGGCAAGACCTACCAGAGGAAGATGCCACATGGGAACATGAAAGTATTTTTCAGACATTTCCAGCTTTGAGGACAAAGCTTTCCGAGGAGGGGAGTCATGCTACATACCAAACCTAGTCGTCGGCTAGGTTCTCCAAGTGCATAAAATTTCATATTTATTAGCGTAGTTGTTTCATTAATTCATTTTATCTCATCTTTTATTCTAATTCACTGCGTAATCGCACTTTGGCCTTCACGGCGGGGACGTGCCCTCCCAGAGTGGTGATTGTTACATTAAATTCCATTTTTGATTTACCAATTATCTTTGCATTTGTTTTGGACTGTTAGAAGGTTTCCGCAATTTAATTATAATTTACATCCTAAGGATTAAGAGACTCGCAGGAGTGTCTCTACAATCGGGCTCTCCATCATGGCTTGATACTTCATTTTTTATTGCCAAAAATGAACAGTGATCTTACCAAACACGAAAAAATGCATTTATGAGGCACTTGATCACCTCGGGAAAATACCCGACTTGGAACGCGTGCTCGTGAAGCGCTTCGCTAAGTCTTCATTCACAACTTCACTTTGCAATGGTTTTGGGCCGAAGTAAAAACTCCTCTTTGGTATGTACTTCACAAAATTGAGCTTCGCAAAACTACTTTGGGGGTGGGGAGTGCCGAAGCATATTTACTTCATTGATGCCCTATAGGAATGCTTCGCTGTGATCCTCTTTCGAAAGTGTGATTCGAAAAGATTTCGGTCGAAGAAATTGTCTTCAAAAGACATTGCATCCTTTCACTTCGGGCAGAAGTACTTCGTATAAAATTAGCCAAAGCAAATGCTTCACAATGAGCTTTTGGCGAAGTAAAAATGGTTCGTTGATGGAGGAGCCCGAAGTGAGTACTTCGGCAATTTTCTAGCGAAGTACTTTCAATGCTCCTTGAGTTTCGCTTCGCTGATTTCCTAACCAAAGTGACTGATGGAAATACTTCAGATGCGAAGAAGTTTTCTTACCTTCTCCTTTGTATTTTACTTTGGCAACGCCGCTTCGCAGAAATCTCTCCCGAAGTATTTGCTTGAAGCACTTCGGGCCCGAAGTTCTTTCTATTGCTATCCTTGTATTTTACTTCGGTGATACTACTTCGCAAAAAACTCCATCCAAAGTAGTGTTGAAAATGCTTTGGGTGCAAAGCTCTCTTTTCTTCTGAATGCTGCTTCGCTCAACTTTCACCCGAAGTAGCTGCTGGAAACGCTTCGGGCACGAAGTAGTTTCATTCTCTTTTCCTTGTATTTTTCTTCAACGAAAACTACTTCACAAAACTTTTACTCGAAGTAGTGCTAGAAATGCTTCGGGTGCGAAGCTCTTTTCATTTTCCTTCGGTGAAGCTCTTTTCTCTAGCCGTTCGGCAGCGAAGTTCTTTCTTTTCTATTTTTATATATGAAGGAGTGGCATTGGAAGCCAAAACTGCTGCAACTTTTCAAAATAAAAACAAAGCAAAAAACTTTACACAAAGACTGTACAAAATTTGTTTTCTTTTTCTACCCCTTAAGAAATTTGACAAAATTGTCAACAGTTCTAAGTGGGCCTATTATGTATATTGGACAAGTTATGTGTGAGCTTGTTGAGCAGATTTGAGCAGGATCTGATTGGACCTATTGAGCATATTTAGACAAGTTTTGAGTGAGCTTGTTGAGCAGATTTGGACAGGTTCTGAGTGGACCTATTGAGCATATTGTACAAGTTCTGTGTGGAATTTTTTAGTAGATTTAAGAAAGTTCTGTGTGGACTTGTTGAGCAAATTTGAGCAAGTTCGAGTGGACTTGTTGAGTAGATTCAAGCAAGTTCTGTGTGGACTTGTTAAGCAAATTTAAGCAAGTTTTATGTAGAATTTTTGAGCATATTTGAGCAAGTTTTGTGTGGAATTATTGAGCATATTTGAGCAGGTTCTGAGTGGACCTATTGAGTAGATTCAAGCAAGTTATCTGTGGAATTTTTGAGTATATTTGAGCAACTTTTGTGTGGAATTGTTGAGCAGATTTGTGCTAGATCAACTAGACTATGTTTAGTATATATATGAGACAAATATTTGGAGGTGACAGAGTAGAGAGGATAGGAGTCTCTAGTGGATAAAGATCCATCAGCCAGGGTAGTGAGGACAGGTCTTCTGAGTGGGGACACGAGTCTTTAATGGAGAGAGATCTAAAAGCCAATGTAGTGGAGGCAGTAGTCTTCTAGAAGATCACCAACTAGAGCATAGGAGAAGGAATTCACCTATGGATAGAGATCCACAAAATTGATTTAGGGTATTGGTGTCTCCTTTGGACAGAGGTCCATAAAAATTGTAATTGGAAAGGATTCACAAGAGATTGATTGAGAAAATTTTAGTGAAATATTTTCTTTGTGGAGTAGTCCACATTAGGTGAACCACATAAATTGTGGTGTCTCTATTGTGTGTGATAATTTTTGCATTGCTTTGATTAATACTATTAATACTTCTATCTACACATTGCATAATATTGGTTTGGAAAGAAAAGTAAAAAGTGGTCTTATACTATTCACCCCTCTTCTCAGTATAATCTTGTGTTCTTCAATTGGTATCAGAGCGGGTTCCTTCATAAGAGTTTAAAAAACTTGAAGGAAAAGCTAACAAGAACACAATAGATCCTAAGGAGGTGCCCTCAAATAACTCAGAACCAGTATTTGATGGAAGTGAATATTTATATTGGAGTATGATGATGAGGTTATACTTAATGGCACTTGACAATGATGTTTGGGAAGCAGTGGAATTTAGATATGATCCTGCAGTCAATCCTCCTACATATAAGGAAGGTAAGCTTCTACACCACTATAATTCAAAATCAATGAATGCACTTGTGAGAGGTTTGCGTAGAACAGAGTCTATGAAAGTTATGCATTGTTAAACTACAAAATAAATGTAGGATAAATTGCAAGGTATATATGAAAGAGGTAAAAGTGTCAAGAAAGCAAAATGTTGAAATCTCAAAAGACAACTTGAAGTATTAAGAATGGATGAAGATGAAAATATTAGTGCTTACCTACTTCGAGTTGATGAGGTTGTTAATGATATGCGAGGACTTGGTATGAAGGTTGATGAATTAGATGTTTGTTATGAAGTCTTAAGATCTCTTCCAAAAAGATTCAGTGAACAGGTTTCTTCTATATAAGTATCAATAGATGGTGATACTTTGACAAGGGATAAGTTGCTTGGTATGCTCACAATATTTGAGATAAGAACAAAATATCCTATACCCCAGAAGGAAGCATCATTAAAGTAATAAATAAGACAAAGGGTAAGAAGTTAGAATCAAGCAATGAGTCATCCAATGATGAGGAAGTTAACTATGGTAGAAGAGATAAGGACTATAGAAGATCTAGAGATAAAATATCAGTTAAATGTTTCCATTGTGGAAGGTATGGATATTTTGCAATAGATTGTTAAGAACCCAAAAACAATAATGGTGAAGAAAAATAGGATCACAGGTACAAGGAACCAAAAAGATACAGACACCATAAGAAAAGCAAGGATGGATAAAGCAAACAAGGAAAGAATTTCTTTCAAAGGCAAAAGAGAAGCTACTATGCGAATAAGACAAGTAAGTACTCAAGTGATAGTGATGCTAGTTTTTCAGACAATGATAGAGATGAAGTCCTATTTATGATTGAATAAAAAGAACCAGTTAAGAAAAAGACTCCAATCATTCTCAAGTGTTTTAGATGTGGTAACTTTGGACATGTTGAAGAGAGTTGTATAAAGGATGTTTATAGTTTCAGCGATGATGAATATGAAGATACACTTGAAGGACCAGATAAAAATGTTCTAATGGCATTAGAGAATGAAAAGTTAATCCCATAGAAGATAAGTCAAAAGAAAATGAAGAAGTGGACAAAGGTAAACAAATAGAAGAATATTTAGAAGAAAATGGTTATGATATCAAGGGAGAACTTATCTATGCCCTTGACACAATAAAGAAGGTAAGAAAGCAAAAATCTAAACTTGAATTTCAGTTTCAATAATGTGATGAAGAGAGAAGATTTCTCATAGAAGATTTAGAAAAATCAAAGGCTAAGGCAAAGAGGTTCAAGGATAAGTTAGAAGCAAATATCTTAGAATGTGAGAAGTTAGCACAAGAAGTAGCACTACTAAAAGAATATTTAGAGGACTCCAAGATCAAGATGAAAGGATTTAAAAATAGCTCAAATATTGTGGATAAGATGGTCAAGGTACAAATAATGTCAACAAACAAAACATGTCTTGGTTTTGAACAAGCTCAAAAGAAATAGGAAGGAGAGTCAACTTCAAGTTTTGGAGGAGAAGAAACTTCAGATGAAGATACTTCAGAAGAAGACAATGTAATAGAAAGTCAGACATCAAAGGAATATTTGCACAATAGAGAGTTTGACAAAAACATGAACAATGCACAAAGAAGATATATATGGAACAATAATCAGAATGGGAGACCAATGAGTTCAAGACAAGGAAGCTTCAATGGAAGATACTTTTCATGTCACAGGTTTGGGCACATGACTTCACAATGCATGACATATGTAAGACAGGAATATGGGAACAAATAACTTTTTCATGGGTATTGCTACTCATGTAATCAGTTTGGTCACAAGGCAATGAATTGTAGGGTTCATGACAGAAGAGGATGTGGCTTCACTAGGAGAAATCCTAAGACATTTGCACCTATAAGGAATAATAACATCAAGTGTTATAAGTACAATAATGAAGGTCACACAAAAAAATGGTGTAGAGTAGACATTCTAAAAATAGGTATGAGCTGGAACATAAACATGAATAGGAACATAGATATGAATAGGGAAAAAAATAGGAATAGGAACATGAATGTGAATAAGAACAAGAACAAGAACAAAATAAGAATAGGAATGTTTACATGGACAGGAACATGGACATGGATAAAAATAATCATAGGAATCAGAAAACTTAGAAAAGAAGAGAAGAGGATAAAGGTAAAGAACAATGCTTTATGGGAGTAGAAATACTCCCACCCCAAAATTAAACACCTCAATAGAAGGTGGGGAAGCGGCTAATCTAAGAGCCTCATTCTTAGCCCGAAGACTCAAAGGTGACCTTTTGCCATTGATGTCAAAGGGGAAGAGATTTGAGTAAGGGGGAGAGACTTGATATCTGAGAGAGCATTGAGCCAGGGGGAGCAGTATCCCAGGGGGGCAAAATAAAAGAAGGGTCAAGTTTTTGGTAAAAATAATTTGGGTTGCCATCAATGAAAAAGGGGGAGATTGTTGGACATTTTGAGACCCTAAGTCAAAATTTTTCATTGATGTCACTAGATGAAGTCATAATTAATTCGACAAGAAATAAAGTCATCAAAGTTGTCATTTGATATCCAGGTTGAAGCTTCAAATAACACCAAAGGGCAAGATAATTAGTGCAAAATTTAAAGGCAAAAGGGCTCCATAATATTTTAATATTATATGGGAGCATAAGTTAAAAGGGTTTTCAGAAGTTCTCCTTCAACAAGAGGAATGAGTGAGCTGAGGTTTAGCAAGTGCGATAGGAGTGAGGGTTTGAATTTTTTGGGTAGGAATCTCAGTCAAGGTGGTAGAGGTAGAGTAGGTATGAAAGGGTCATGTGGGAACCTCAAGCATGGATCAAGCAAGGATCTAGAGGAAGGCGTCAGGCTATGGCAGATTTGGAGGTGGGCATCACATGGGGGCCCAACCCTCCTTAGAAAGACCCCGACAAAAAAGATACGAAGGACAATGTGGGGCCCAAGAAGTGGTTGTCTTTTGTTGAGACTCTTAGAGGAAAAAGAAAGGAGGTTCTCTCTCTTCTGCCCCTAGTTCTAGTAAATAATAAAATTTCAGCCCCAAAAAGTTCCATGAGCCCTTTTCTTTTAATGGAAGAATTCTCCCTGGTAGGCAAGTTTTTGGGAGGTAGGTCGGACATGGAGACTATCAGGGCTTGGGCGATGGGTAAATGGTGACTGGTAGGTAGCTTGGAGTTGGTAGCTCTAACTCGAGGGTTCTTCATTATCCATTTTAACAATATGGAGGATGCTAACCACATTTTAACAAGAGGTCCTTGGTTTCTAGGCAAAAGGAGCCTTTTTCTCAAACAATGGGGTGAATATTTCGACCCTAAAAAGTAAAATATTAACATTGCCCCTATTTGGGTTCATCTCTCAAGTCTACCTGCCCAGTTCTTCAATGAATATTGGCTGTAGGGCATAGCCAAAACTATAGGGGACCTAATCTCCATTGACCATACGACCTTGGCCAGGACAAGGATGACTCATGCACGAATCTATGTAAATGCTAATTTGAATAATGAATTGCCAAGGTTTGTGGAACTAGAGTATGGATAATACTATAGAAAACAGTCGATAGAATACGAGAACAAACTGATATTATGTGCAGAATGTAAAAATCAAGGAAATATATGCAATCAATGCCCTAACATGGCAATGAATAGAGAAAAGCAAAAGCAGGGAATGCTAGACAGAGGAAATTTGAGGAGTTTTCTTGACAAAGGTGATTTCAATCAGGCAAACTATGTCTACCAAAAAAAGAAAAGAGAGGGTGCAGGGTCCCAACAAGACAAAGAAAAAAAATAGGTTGTTGGCAACCAAAATACTCAAGTAAGTTCCAATCCTCTAGTTTCAAATAAATTTTCAATTCTATCCAATATGGGAGTAGGAGGATTATTAGAAGACATGGAAGCCCATCACCTTTAGGCTAACCTTTCTGACTCTCTCGAATCCCCATCCAATTCAAGATTCTCAAACCCTAATGCTAAAATTATTGTAATCCCCATGGGCATCACAAATCCAAACCCTAATGCATGATCTCTAGAATCCACATCCAAGTCAGGATCCTTAAATGCCAATGCTGGAAATACTTCAAGCCCAATGGGCATCCCAAAGCCAAACCCTAATCTTTGAAGAACTTAGGAAGAAAGTTGAGGCATTGGAAAATAAAAATCTCATCTCCCTAACATCATCACTAGGAGCCAAATTAATCCTACTGAGGGGTCGTCCCGCAAACTAGGGTAATACAGGAAAAAAGGAGAAGATTTGGATGTAGGGGTGGAGATATGTGAAACTATTCAAACTAAGGAATATGGTAGTCCGGTTCTGCAACAAATTACCTCCCCTCAGTTTAGTCCTAAACAAACCAGGAGCATTGTGAAGTCTCCTATAGATTTTTGTAGTGAAAAAAGAAGAGGGAGAATATCAAATGTTGAGCATCAAAAAATTAAAACTAATAATGAAATTGCCAATGGAAAATAGAGAACCTTGTTTCAATAGGTTATTTCGGGTTCTGAAGACAACAAATTAGGAAAACCCCCTCAAGGGAGGGGGAGAGGAAAAAATCCCAAACAATCTAAATGAAGTTCCTCTCATGGAACGTGAGAGGCCTCAATGGCCTGCCCAAACACAGGGAAGTCGGTGCAATAAGAAATCAAGTGAATCCAACTATTATCATGTTGCAAGAAATAAAAAGCGATGAGATTCGATCAAAAAAATAGCAAAAAAAATATGGAATCAAGGGGAGATGGTTTGTAAATCAGCCAGAGGAGCATCTGGAGGCCTTATGACTTTGTGGGATCCCCGGATAGTAGAATGCACATTATTCAGAAATATGATAGGGTTCTTAGTGTTTTATTTAAGGAAATAAATAGCAACAGGTCATGGATCCTTTCAAATATTTATGCCCTAACTTCAATTCAAGGAAGAGCTCTACTGTGGAAGTACTTAGGCAATCTGAGTGAAATCTTCCATAATGTCCCCTAGATTCTGGTTGGGGATTTTAACACTCCTCTTTACCCTTTAGACAAAATGGGTGGAAATGGACCACCTATCAGGAGCATGGATGAGTTCAATGACTTTGTGAACTCCAACAGGTTGATGGATGTAAAACTTAGAGGAGCAAATTATACCTAGAAGAATCGGCGGATAGGGTGTCATCTCATTCAATAAAGGCTTGATAGGTTTTTTCTCTCAAAGGAGGCTACAACTTTGTTCGGTGATTCTACCCTGCAAGCCCTTACTAAAATTTCCTCTGATCATAATCCCATTTTGTTGGAGATCTCTAACTCTCTGTCCTTCAAGAAACCTTTTAGACTTCAATCTATGTGGATCAAACATTCCAGTTTTAGAGATAACTTAAGTCAATGGTGGCAGCAACCTGTCAGGGGTAGTGCAACTTTTAAAGTTGCTAGCAAATTAAAGTTTGTTAAGGTAAAGCTTTGAACTTGGAACAGAGAGGTCTTTGGGAACCTCTTTGAAAATAAAAAATAGGTTGTTTAAATTTTAAAGATAATTGATTAGAGGATCCAACATGGTGATGCTTATGAAACTACTAGGTAGGAGGAACGAACAAAACTAGTAGAGTTTCATAACATTTTGGTCTGTGAGGAAATCTATTGGAGGTAAAATCAAATGCTTTTTGGTTGAAATATGGAGATTCAAATTCCAAGTTTTTTCATGTCACCACGCTTAGAAACAAAAGCAATAACAAGATAAATTGTTTTAAAAAAGCATATGGTTCTATTACTCAAGACTTAACAGAAATCATAAAGGAGGTAGTAACTTATTTCAATTCTATCCTTGGTCAGGAATCATAGTGCAATGAGGAGGCCAAAGATATTCTATTGCAATCCATTCCTATCATAATAAATGAGGATATAAACCTTAAGCTTCTATCTCCATTTTTTGATGAGGAAATTAAGGAAGCCTTGTTTAGCATGGAGCCAGACAAAGCCCTAGGACCCAACGACTTTCCCCTCATTTCTATCAAGCTTTTTGGGACATCGTAAGTGAGGATGTAATTTCTACTATCACAGAATTCAAAGAAAGCAATCATATCCCAAAAGGTATCAACTCTACTTTTATTTCTCTAATTCCTAAGAAGCAAACCCCTGAATCTATGGTTGACTTCAAGCCAATCAGTTTGTGCAATGTTTCTTACAATATCCTAACTAAATCCATTGCAAATAGAATGAGAGATATTTTGCCCCGCATCATAGATCCATGTCAGGGAAGCTCTATCCAAGGTAGGTCAATCTTGGATGGAGTTATCACATTTCATGAAGCTCTGCACTTTGCTCATAAGACTAACAGGTCTGTTTCTGCCCTCAAGCTTGATATGAACAAAGCATTTGACAGGCTAAATTGGGACTTTTTGATTGTTGTCCTCCTTAAGTTTGGTTTTCACCACCAAGGGGTTAATTTGATCAAAGAATGTATTTCTAAAGCATGGTTCTCGATTCTAGTTAATGGAACAGCTACTGGTTACTTTAAAATTCATAGAGGAATTTGGTAGGGGGACCCTATCAGCCCCATGTTATTCATCATTGTGGTAGAAGCTTTAGGTAAAACCATAAAAAATGCTTGCAGTTCAAGGCTAATATCAATAATCAAGGCAACATCTCTCACTAGGGCTATTTCTCACCAACAATTCATCGATGATACCCTTATATTGACTAAGGCATCGATGGTTGAGGCCAAAATAATTAAATACATCCTGCAACTCTACGAGGATGTTGCTGGTCAAAAAGTTAATTTTAGTAAAAGCAAGTTATATTTCTTGAACACCCCCATTCAAATGTAAGGAAGGATTGCAAAAATTTTAGGGTGTGATTAGCAAACCTCCCCACTTTGTATCTTGGTCTCCCTCTTTTCATTGGTTCTTTGAGAGATTCAATGTGGGACAGGGTTATTGAAAGAATTCAAAAAAAACTTGTTGGATGGAAAGGTCATATTCAGTCTCAAGTAGGAAAGTTGACCCTCACTAAGGCCTCTCTTCAGAGCATTCCAGTCTATTTCCTCTCTGTTTTCAAAGCCCCTGTGAAGGTTTTCCAAAAAATTGAGAAACTCCAAGAAGAATTTTTATGGACTGGATCAGAGGAGAAAAAAAGGATACACCTTGTAGGATGGACCAAAGTGTGTATACCCAAGGAAAATGGGGGCTTAGGTCTGAGGAGAATTGCTCATATAAATTTAGCTTTACTAGCTAAGCAGGCGTGGCGTCTCATTTCTAGTGAATAAAATGAATGGACAGCTATCATCAAATGAAAGTATCTTCAAAATATGGAATTTCTAAGTGACTCAGTTCCAATCAAAGGTTCTGCTTTTTGGAAAGCAATTCTTAATTATAAGGAAATCATCAAAAAAGGTTTAATATGGGTTTTAGGCAATGGTGAGAGGATAAATTGTTGGAATGACATGTGGGCTAAGGATGAACCATTGATGCAATATCCTAACTTAGCCCGAATTAGAGATATCATAGAAGAACTCATTGGCAAAAAAGTCTCCGATTATATGGTTGAGGATAGAGGTAGAATGAAGTGGAAACAAATAAGAATTCAGGGATTTCAAGCGGAATCAAATGATCTTTGTAACATTCTCGGGCAACAGTTTATCCCCATGAGACCTAAGGAAGATCAAATGACCTGGGCTCCTACGAAAAACATACAGTTCACTGTTAAATCAACTTACAAGCTTCTACTTGATGACAAGGATTTTGTCCTCCAAAAGGACTTAGTTTGGATAAAAAAATTAATTCCAAAAATTGTAGTCTTTTCATGGTTGGTTATCCAAGGAAGAATTCTAACCATTGATAATATGATGCGTAAAGGTATTTGTATCACTAATCGTTGTTACCTGTGCAGGGCTAATTGGGAGACCATTTATCACATTTTCCTTGAGTGCCCTTTTTCCTTGACTGTCCTAAGTGGGGTTTTTCAGGCCTTCAATATTTCATGGGTTAAATCGGCCATCGTACTTGATTTGTTCATCCAGTGGCCTTGCCCCTTTTCAATCAAAAGACTTAGATACATGTGAAAAATTTGTCTCAATCACTATCTTTGGTAGGTGTGGTTAGAAAGGAACCATAGAGTATTTAATGATTCTATCAATGATCATCAAACTATCATTTCTAGGATCCTATCCTTTGCCAACGAGAATGTGAACCTTATCCCTTTTGATAGTTGTAAATCTCATCTGTAGGAGACCATGATTGTTTAATATTTAGGCTTAACCTTGTTAGATGAGTCTGTGCCTAGGGTAGTCAACCATAGAGCCAATGTTAAGTGGTCTCCACCTCCTATGGGTTGGTTTAAGCTTAATTTTGATGGAGTAGCTAAGGACAATCCTGGCAGAGTAGGCGTTGGTGACATTGTGCGAGATCATAATGGGAATATGATGCTTGCATTTTTTGAATATTTGGGAACAAGGATGAACAACGAAGTTGAAGCTAAAGCTATGTGGAGAGGTCTTCAAATGAATCAAGGCTTAGAAGGTAATCTGATCATAGAAGGAGACTCTATGCATGTTATAAATCTCCTCAATAATTGGAAAACACCTCCTTGGAGGATTAAAATAATTGTTGAAGAGGCTAGGATCCTTTTCCAGGGAAGACATGATAAAAAATCCCAACATGTCTTTCGGGAAGCTAACAAAATTGTTGATAAGCTGGCCAATTTGGGTGTCGATGGTGATAGACTTTTCAAATGGGAACATGGTGTCCCGAGTGAAGTAGAGGAGCTTATTCAACAAGAATTCCAAGAATGATAGTCAAATTTACCAACAGGTAAGGCACTATAAGTTCAAAGGCTAGGAGTATTCCCATCTCTTTTTTGAATTGGACTCACAATAAAAATTATCTGAGCTATCAGTCTTCGTGGATGCTACTTGGAAATACCACAAAGACTAATGGGGACAGTAACATGTCAGATAACATGGCTCCTAGTCATCTTAGTAATTTGAGGTTGGTTGATAATCAAAGGGAAGGAAAGAAATGACAATATAAGACTTCGAACCAAAGCCATGTGGACCACCAGATAGCCACCACCATAAATCTAGCCAGTAGGTTCACTTCTCCAAGGCTGATTGGCCAAGATAGTATGTGGTACCAAATCATGTCATATATGAAAGAAAGTAATTACCAAAGAATTATTAAGAGTAACTGTCAATACAAAGCTTGTGGGAGTTTTTTTAGTACTCTGTTATGTGTGTTTGCAACATTTTGTTTCTCCATTGTCTCAAGGAAGGGATTCGTGTTTATTTCTTTTTTGTAATTATGATGCATGTGTGTTTTGTCGGGGTATACCCAAAATTTTGTATGGGAAGTTTCTTTTTGATAACAGGCTATGTACCTTATCGGATGTAATGGCTTTGGCGGCATGTAGATTTTACATATATAGGATCCCTAGTAAGGATATGTTCATCAACAGCCCTGGGCTGATTTTTGTAAAAGGTTTTGGGTCAACCTGTAAAACCTGGTATTAATGCTATAGTATCTTATCTACCAAAAAAAAAAAGGGTTTTCATAAAAATCCAAGGAGGTTTGTGCAAAGTTAAAAAGGAGATATAATATTTATTTTATAAATTATTTAAATTCAATGAGAATTTAAATTTTATAAATAAATTTTATTTACATCATGGTATGCAATGAGAAGGAAGCAATAAACTCAAAAGAAACTAATATTATAACATTTTTTATTATAATATTAAGTGACATGGTTAAAATCCCAAAGTAAAATATTTATAATATTCATTATAATTTTTTATTATACCCAAATATGGGTTTGGAGTTAAAAACATTCAAAGCACTTTCATAAAGATCCAAACCTTTGCCGACGTTACATGGTGGTGAAAGCATTTGAAGCATTGATGTTTTACAAGCATGGAGAAAATTAATATATATACCTATGCCCAAAGGGCATTAAAACTTATCCTTGCTCGATTTTATTATTATTTGCATGCGAAGTGAAAGAAGAGCTCGTGAGAATTTTGTGAATTTTGTGTACGGCGAACAGTTCAAAATAGAAAGTGTAGATTGTTTGAAGGCCATCTGGGAAACTTGGCCTAGTGGCGAGTGGGTAGGTGTGAAAGCATTTGTTGGCAAGGGAGCCAGCATTCAAAATGCAATAGTGTGTTCGGCAGTCATATTGGTTGAAGGTGCCAAAGGCACACGTTTTGCAAAGAGCAAAAGAAAGGCATGACTTGAAGCACGTGGTGCTTCTTTTGTCTCAAACAAGCGCATAGCTCATGTGGTAATTTGTGTCACAGATAAGACATGGTCATGGGCTACATTGATGTTACGAATCCCTCCAAGGGCAAGGTAATTATAATTTTTAATTATTTTTATTAATTGCCTAAGTTGGGAGATAAAAGGGTGTTAGTTGGATTTGCCTAGAAGGGTTGCTAGTTGGATAGTGGTGGTTATTGAAAAGTGTCAATTAGGAGTAATAAGAAATTTAGTTTTTAATAAAGTATTAATTATCATATTGGCATATTGGATATTTAATACTTTTGAGTATTGTTTTAAATAAGGGGTTTTTGTGTTAAAGAAGATTATTGTGAAGATGTTGAATATTATTTAAGTTGGAGTGATAAGGTGTAATTTTGATATCATTTTGTATTATTTTTTTTGAGGAAATTATTATCTTCTAACCCTTATTGAGATTGGCAAAGAAGTAATTGTGATTGTGGTAGATTTGTGAGATCAAATCCTTGACAAGAAAAAAGGTACGGTAAAATTCTTCTTTGGTTGAGTTGATTGATTGGCTTTCTAGAAAATAAAGTTTGGAGTGAAAAGGAATTGATTAGAGTTTCCTTTTCGAAAGTGTTTGACTTAATGCTTCAAGTTTTTCTAAAATTAAGTGTTGTGAATAAAACCTTGTTTTATAAGCATTGTTGTTGAATCCATTGATCATGTGAAAAACTTGAGTTAGGGTTTGAAAAGAACATGAGTATCATTATTATGTGAAGATAGTTTTATAAGCATTGTTGTTGAAGTGAGTTGTTGTGAACTTGAAATAGGGTTTGAAAAGAATATGAGCATCATTATTATGTGGGATTGTTTTTGAGCATTGTTGAAAACATTTTGAATTGAATTTTACATGCTTGGACTAGGGTCTATGAGCAAAGGTTTTTTCTTGAGTGATTGGTTGAGTAGAGTTGGTTGAGCCTAGTCAAGTGGGTGTGTGAAGTTATTGTTCAAGTTCCATAAAACAAATTATTCTATATTATGATTTGATTTGAGAAAGTGATTGAGCATTGAGTATAGAATATTGAGTCTCTAAAAATTCTCTTTATGCTTCTTTGAGATTGGACAAGTTCTATGTGGACTTGTTAAGTAGATTTGAGGCAAGTCTTTGAAGAAGACTTGTGGACTGATTTTATGTGAGCTTTTATGGAAGCTTATAATACAGATTTGGATAAGTTCTGTGTGAACTTATTGAGCAGATCTGAGCAGGTTATGAGTGGACCTATTATGTATATTGGACAAGTTCTTAGTGAGCTTGTTGAGTAGATTTGAGAAGGTTCTGAGTGGACCTATTGAGCAGATTTAGACAAGTTCTGAGTGAGCTTGTTGAGAAAATGTGGACAGGTTTCGAGTGGACCTATTGAGCAGATTGTACAATTTTTGTGTGGACTTTTTGAGCATATTTAAGCAAGTTTTGTGTGGACTTGTTGAGAATATTTGAGCAATTTTTGAGTGTAACTGTTGAGCAAATTCAAGCAAGTTCTGTGTGGACTTGTTGAGTAGATTTAAGCAAGTTATGTGTGGACTTGTTGAGCAGATTTGTGCTAGATCAACTGGATTGTGTTTAGTATAGATTTGAGATAGAGCTTTAGAGGTGATAGATCAGAGAGGACAATAGTCTCCAGTGGATAGAGATCCATCATCTAGGGTAGTGAGAATAGGTCTTCTGAGTAGGGACAAGAGTCTTCAGTGGAGAGATATCCACAAGCCAGTGTCGTGGAGGTAGTAGTCTTCTAGAAGATCACCAGCCATAGTAGAGGAGAAGAAGCTCTCCTATGGATAGAGATCCACAAACTTGATTTAGGGCACTGGTGTCTCCTTTGGACAGAGGTCCATAAACATTGTAATTGGGAAGGATTCCCGAGAGATTGATTGAGAAAATTTTAGTGAAATATTTTCTTTGTGGATTAGCCCACATTGGGTGAACCACGTAAATTATGGTGTCTCTATTGTGTGTGATTATTTGTGCATTACTTTGATTACTGCTATTAATATTGCTATCTGCACATTGCATAATATTTTGGAAAGAAAAGTAAAAAGTGATCTTATATTGTTCACCCCCCCTCTCGATATAATCTTGTGTTCTTCAATTTTAAGGGTATAGTTGTCATTTATTTTATATATACAAATGTTGGAGTGATAAAGTGTAAATAGTTTATTTTAAATTGTAAATCTTTGTTCTTGGACATTAAAGTAGATTAGAAATTATTTTATGATAGTGGGAGATAAAATGCATAGAGGATGATTTTATTGTTTGTAATTATTGATTTATGAAAAGGAAATTTTAAGAGGGTTTTGTTGAGATTTAATGCATTATTATTGAGAACAAAAGAAAATTCCTAGAAAATTATTTTTAGATTTCATTGAGCACCTTTTTGAGGGAAAATTCATGTGGATATTTTTAAATAGAATCTTACTATCTAACTCTTGAAGTGGCACAAGAAGGATTGGTTGTTTGTGAGACAGATTTTGTGACATATCTTCAAAGCAATTAAGAGGTATGGGTACATCACTCTTTTTTTAAATGTTTATTAAAGTGAATGTTTTGGAACATAAGGTGGAGTGAAAAGGATTGTTTGATAAGCATTGTTGGAAATATTTGAGTTAAGATTTGTGCTTCATTGTTGAAAATTTTGGAAACATTTGGGATAGAATTTGAGAACAATTTGTGCTTCTATTATTGAAAGAGATTGAGACATTTGTGCTAGGATTGAAAACAAGTTAGTGCATCTTTATGAAATATATATATATATATATATATATATATATATATATATATATATATATATATATATATATATATATTGTTGAATTTACATGGTGGAATCGGTAGCCACCACGAATCCGGGCAGGCTGTCCGGCTTTTATGGCCGCCACAGTATTCTGCGTTGTCCGCCCCAGAAGCCGCCACATAGATCTTTGCGTAGTCCGCCCCTATAACCACCATGTCACAATCATTTTAAATTGTTTACGCCATTGAAAGCACTAGGAAAGGGACAAGCGTTCAGTCTGCGAGGCCCGATATTTGAACCTTGGACCTCCATCCCCCTTATGGGGTTTGGATGAACCAATTGGTCTACACATCGGACCTCTTTATGAAATATTTTAAACATTGGTTTGAAAGATATTGTGGAAGTAGTTGAGATTAATTTTGTGAAGGGAAATTGTGCATGAGTGTGGTTGATCTTGGAGAGAAAATTTGCAATAAATATAGACCAGTTTTGTGAAGCAATATATATACTGTGTTGTTCTATTTTGGCAAGAGATAAAGATTGAATTAGTTGAATGCAATATTTGTGTATGTGAAGAACATATTGAGATTTTGATAGTGTACATCATTCTCTATATGTTCCAGAGGTTAAAAAAATTATGAGTAGAATATATCTATTTGAAGAAAGCATTTCTAAAAATATATATAAGCTTTGTTTGTGTGCAAATTTTGGAAATATTTGAGCAGGTTAAGTGAGCAACATTAAGGTATATTTGAGCAAGTCTTTTGAAAATGCTTAAAGTTAGTTTTGATAAATTCTTTTGAGAAGGCTTGAGGATATATTTTATATATAATTAAGAGCAGGTTTGATTGTTGATTTGTTCAATATTTGTGTTAAGGCTTGGGACAGATTTGTGAACTGAGTTAGAGCAGATTTGTTCTTGACTTGGAATGGAGTTTTTTGCAGCTTTGAGATAGAGTTAAGAGTATGATTTAAAGGTGACAGAGCAAAGAGGGAAGCAATATCTAGTGGATAGATATACATTAGCCAATGCATTAGGGATAAAGGTCTCCAGTGGAGAGAGATCCATAATCTAGAGTAGTGGAGGTAGAAGTCTTCTAGAAGATCACCATCCAGAGTAGAGGGGATAGAGTTATCCTATGGAGAGAGATCCACAAACCATAGCAAGGGAATAGAGTTCTCCCATGGAGAGATATCCACAAACTAGAGTAAGGGGAAAGATTTCTCCTATGGAGAGAGATCCATAAACCATAGCAAGGGGAAAGAGTTCTCCTGTGCAGTGAGATCCATGAACTAAATGGAGAGATGGAGTTATTATATGGAGAGAGATCCACAAATAAGTTTAGGATATAGATTTCTCTTGGATCAAGTTCCATGAACCAGAAAAAGGAGAAAAGATTTTTCTTGTGGAGAGGGATCTAAAAACTAGAGCAAAGGGGATAGAGTTCTCCCATGGAGAGAGATCCATAAATCAAAGCATAGGGGATTGGTGTCTCCTTTGTACAAAGGTCCATAAACATTGTAATAGGGAATTGATTCCCAAGAGATTTGTTGAGAAAATTTATAAGAAAAATTATCTTCGTGGAGTAGCCCACATTGGGTGAACCACGTTAAATTTGTGTCTCTCTTATGTGTTATGATTTATGCATTGCTTTTATTACTGCTATTGATATTGCCATTGATAATATTGGATAATATTTTTTGGGAAAGAAAATTAAATGTTGGTCTTATACTATTCACCTCCCCCTCTTAGTATAAGCCTATGTTCTTCCATTGGTATCAGAGTGGGTTCCTTTGGAAAATTCCAACAACTTGAAGAAAGATATTACAGGAACACAGATGGTATCTCATAATGGATCTTCATCAAATAGGAACCATTGTTCGATGGGAACAATTATGCTTTCTAGATCATAAGAATGAAGACTTACATGATGGCACAAGGATATGAGACTTGGCAATCCATTGAGGATGGTTTCACACCTATAGCTACTCCTACCACAAATAAATATGGTAAGATGTTATATGTGAATAATCCCAAGGCTATGAATGGAATTTTAATTGGATTACATGAAGCAAAATTTTTAAAATTTATGCATTGTAAATCAATAAAAGATATTTTAGATAAATTTTAAGCAAACATATGAAGGAGATAAAAAGGTCAAAATGGAAAAATTGCAAAATCACAAGAAAAGGTTTAAATATTTGAAGATGGAATATGAGGAAGACATTGCTACATAATTCATGTGGATGAGATTGTTAATACCATGTGAAGACTTGAATTTGAAATTAAAGACTCTAGTGTTGCTCAGAATTTTTTAAGGTCACTTCCTATGAGATATGATGGAAAAGTTTCAGCTATAGAAGAGATGAGAGATATTGAAAATTCAACTATGGATGAGTCACATGGAATTATTACAGCTTATGATATGAGAACAATTAAGGATACCAACTCCAAGAAAGAGGTAACTTTAAAATCATCAAAGAAGACAAAAGATAAGAAAATAGAATCAAGTGGTGATTCAAGCAATGATGAAGAAGCTAACTATGGTAGAAGAAACAAGAAGTACTCAAGAAAGCACAAAGGTATGAAAAAAATGAAATGTTTTAATTGTGGAAATTTTGGTCACTATGCATCTAATTGTCTAGAAGCTGGAAGCAATAGCAGCAAAGAAAAATAGGATCATAATAAAAAGGAAGGAGGAAAATCTAGGTATGAAAATAAAAATAGGTATGGTCAATGCAAGCATGAAAATAAATTCTTTCAAAGGCACACGAAGAGTTTATATGTTGACAAAGCAAGTAAGGCTTCAAGTGACAGTGATAAAAGATCCTCAAATAGTTAAGAAGACGATATTCTATTTTTGGCAATAGAAGAGGAAGAAAATGCTCCTGTTGTAGATAAAGTTGAAAAGTATGAACTATGAAGATGTTCTTGAAGACCAAGAAGTAGAAAAAGATTCAAAAAATGAAGAGGAAGGCATAGTATATCTAGAAGTAAAACTTATTGTTGCTCTTAGAGAATTGAAAAAGGTTAGAAAGTACAATTCAAGACTAAAGACTCAAGTTCAAGAATGTGAGGAAGAAAAATAAAATCTTATACAATACCTGGAAAACTCAATAGCTAAGGCAATGAGAGTTAAAGAGATCATGAGTTAAAATTTAGAAGCAAAAGAGTTAGAATGTGAAAGACTTGAACATGAGGTAGTTTCACTAAGGATGGAAGTGAAAAATTCTAAGGACAAGTTACACAAGTTTGGGAAAAGTTCAAAAACTTTGGATAAGATTATCAATGCACAAAGATCTTCATCTATCAAAACAGGACTTGGTTTTGAAGAAGGACAAAGGAAACAAGTAGAAGGATCAAGCTCAAGCTCAAAAGAAGAGGAAATTTTAGAGGAAGATAGTGAAGAAGAAATTAAGACTTAAATGGATAATTTGAAGAATAGAAGCTTCACCAAGAAATGAAACAATGCACAAACAAGGAATAGGGATCATCACAAAGAAGAAAGGACTAAGAGACCAGTGGGTTCAAGGCAAGATTTCTTCAAAGGACATTGTTTTTCATGTAACAAGTTTGGTCACAAGGATATGCATTGCAGGGTTCATGGAAATGATTATGGTTTTACTAAGAATAACTTCAAATATGGACATCTCTTTCAAGGGTATTGCTACTCTTGTAATCGATTTGGTCATAAAGTAATCCACTGCAGGGTTCATAATAGAAATGAGTATGGCTTCACTAGGAGGAACTTCAAAATATTTGCACCTTCTAAAAACTACAACATTAATTTTTACAAGTATAATAATATAGGGCATAAGGCTAAGTGGTGAAAAATATAGTTTCCAGGGCTTCCAAAGACAAGAAAGAATAGGGACACTGAAAATGATCAAAATGGTATGTTGAGAAAGAAGGTTGACAAATAAAAAGATAATTGTATGCTGGGAGTAGAAATACTTCCACCAAAAAATTAATCACCTCAAGGAGAGGAGGTGAGGAGGGGGCTGAGCTAAGATTCTTATATTTAGCGCCAAAGGAGTCCCTTTGCCATTGATTTCAAAGAGGAAGATATTTGAGTAAGGGGGGGAACATTCAGTCAGGGGGAGCAATTTCTCAAGGGGAGCCAATTTGGAATCAAATGGTTTTAAAAAAAAGGGAAAAAGGAATTTTTAGAAAAGGGTTTCCATAAATGACAAAAGGGGATATTGTTGGAAATTTTGAGTAATTATGTTGTCATTGATGTCAAGTGTTTGGTGTAAGGTAAAGTTCATTCTGATACAAGAAAATTGGTAAAAATAAATGGTTATAATATTTTATATTATAAGCCAAAGAGGTTGGTTAAAATATTGAAGGCAAAAGTTTATGCCCATGTTTTTAAAAGAAAAGAGAAAATATTATAATATTTTAATATTATAATAATTAGGCCAAAAGGGCTTATTAAAAGGAAAATGAAAAAGTGCTTTGGACAAAGGTCTTAAAAGGAATCAAGTTGACAAAGGACTCCATGCAAAAGTATTGTTTAATACTAAAGTTAAATAATATAATATTTAACACAAAGTTAAATATTATATTAAATATAAAATTAAATTTAAAATTGTCAAAGGTGCCAAATTTCAAATTTAAATGAAGGCAAATAAAGGTTTTCGCCGATGTCATAGCAATACTTCGAATGCATATAAAATAGAGGAGCTAAATCATTTTCCATAGTTTACTAAGGTTAATGTGCAAGTCTTAATCGATCATGGAGTGTAGAGCAAAGTGTTCAAAATGTTTTCATCGAGCAAGTGGTAGTGAATAAGGAAAAGAAGGCGCACATTGTGTTTCAGCAAGGGCTGGTAGCCCAAGTGGTAGGATGGTCCTACGTAAGGTGTGGCAGAGAAGAGGTTCATGGTTCGATTCTCCCTAGCACCAATTTGAATTTTTTTATCCTTTTCAAGCAGAAGTGAAGGAAATAAAAGGTGGAGGCATGTGTTAGGTCTCAACCTCTTGGCTAGCGTAAGCAATTGAGCATTGTGCTTAGGAGTTTGAGGTCAAAGGTTCGATTCCCATCCACACCAGCAAGGAAGTTTTTTATAAGGTATGCTCTAAGTTGATTAATGTTGGCTATGTTTGGTGTTTGGCAGATGTGATTTGGCATATGGAGGTATAAAGGGAAATTAATTTATGTATAATATTTTAAGGGTATTGATATCATTTATTTTATATATGCGAAGGTTGGAGTGATAAGGTGTAAATAGTTTGTTTTAAATTGTAAATCTTTGTTCTTGGACATTAAAGTATATTAGAAATTGTTTTATGATAGTGGGAGATAAAAGGTGTAAAGGATGATTTTATTGTTTGTAATTATTCCTTTATGAAAAGGAAATTTTGAGAGGGTTTTTTTGAGCTTTAATGCATTATTCTTGATAAAAAAAGAAGATTCCTAGAACATTATTTTCATATTTCATTGAGCACCTTTTTGAGGGAAAATTCATGTGGATATTTTGAAATAGAATCTTGCTATCTAACTCTTGAAGTGGCACAAGAAGGATTGGTTGTTTGTGAGATAGGTTTTGTGACATATCTTCAAAGCAATTAAGAGGTATGGCCACATCACTCTTTGTTTAAAATATTTGTTAAAGTGAATGTTTTGGAACATAAGGTGGAGTGAAAAGGATTGTTTGATAAGCATTGTTGGAAATATTTGAGTTAAGATTTGTGCTTCATTGTTGAATATTTTGGAAACATTTGGGATAGAATTTGATAATAATTTGTGCTTCTATTATTGAAAGAGATTAAGACATTTGTGCTAGGATTGAAGACAAGTTAGTGCATCTTTGTGAAATATTTTAAACATTGGTTTGAGAGATATTGTGGAAGTAGTTGAGATCAATTTTGTGAAGGGAAATTGTGCATGAGTGTGATTGATCTTTGAGAGAAAATTTGCAAGAAATATAGACCAATTTTGTGAAGCAAGATATATATTGTGTTGTTCTATTTTGGCAAGAGATAAATATTGGATTAGTTGAATGTAATATTTGTGAATGTGAAGAACATATTAGGATTTTGATAGTGTACATCATTATCTATATGTTCCATAGGTTAAACAAATTATGAGTAGAATATATCTGTTTGAAGAAAGCATTTTTGAAAAATATATAAGCTTTTTTTGTGTGCAAAGTTTGGAAATATCTGAGCAGGTTAAGTGAGCAACATTAAGACATATTTGAGCAAGTCTTTTGAGAAGGCTTGAAGGTAGTTTTGATCAATTCTTTTAAGAAGGCTTGACGACATATTTGAGATAGAATTGAGAGTAGGTTTTATTGTTAATTTGTTCAAGCTTTTTGTTAAATCTTGGGGAAGATTTATGAGAAGAGTTAGAGCAAATTTGTGCTAGACTTGGAATATAGTTTAGTGTAGATTTGAGATAGATTTGAGAGTAGGCTTTGGAGGTGATAGATTAAATAGGACAATAGTCTCCAGTGGATAGAGATCCATCAGCCAGTGCAGTGGGGATAGAGGTCTCCTATGGAGAGAGATCCACAAGCCATAGCAGTGGGGGTAAAATTATTATAGAAGATCACCAATCAGAGCAGAGAGGATAGAGTTCTCTTGTGGAGAGATATCCAAAAACTAGTTTAAGGGGATAGAGTTCTCCTGTGGAGAGAGATCCAAAAACTAGATTAAGGGGATAGATTTCTCCTGTGGAGAGAGATGTACAAACCAGAGCAAGGGGAAAGAGTTCTCCTGTGGAGTGAGATCCATGAACCAGCTTGGGAGATAGAGTTCTTCTATGGAGAGAGATCCACAAACCATTTGAGAAGATAGAGTTATCTTGGGTCAAGTTCCATGAACCTGAGAAAAGGGGAAAGAGTTCTCTTGTGGAGAGAGATCCACAAACTAGAGCAAAGGGGATATATTTTTCCTATGGAGAGAGATCCACAAATAAGATCATAGGGGATTGGTGTCTCCTTTGGACATAAGTCCATAAACATTGTAATAGGGAATTGATTCCCAAGAGATTTGTTGAGAAATTTTAGAAGAAATATTTTCTCCGTGGAGTAGCCCACATTGGGTGAACCACGTTAAATTTGTGTCTCTTGTGTGTGATGATTTGTGCATTGCTTTAATTACTACTATTGATATTGCCATTGATGATATTGGATATTATTGTTTGGAAAGGAAAAGTAAAATTTGTTCTTATATTGTTCACCCCCCCTATCAGTATAAGCCTATGTTAATTTAATGGGGACCTAATTTCAATCTAGAGACCCAAATAATTGTTGGCCCTAGTTTGTGTGAGATTACCAAATATCCCCTTTCACTACTGGAATGAGGAAGTTTTTGTTGGTATTTATAGGGAAATTATCCATATTATTATTGTGTATCTAGCTACCAAGTCCAAATATTACCTCATCTATTTCAGGATATGTGTTAATGTGGAACTAGAAGAAATTTACTAAACATGATTTAGTTGGTCTCAAGATTGAATGTTTGGAATCAGCCTTTAGAATACAAGAATCTCCCTATTAAATGTGGGGTTTGTAAGAAATTAGGGCACTTGACTCGGGCATGCCCAAACCAAAAGCCTCCTTCCCAAGGTCATAACTTTTGACAAAAAAAACAAATATAAGAAGAGGATTCCAAGAAGAAAGATATCTTAGAAGCTAAAAACCTTAATAGCAAAAAGCAAAAGACCTCATCTTTAGAGGATTATAGGAAGGAAGATATCTTGGATGATGAGATCCCTGAAAATGAAGTAAAGATGATATGCAAAAGGATTCTTCCTTTAAAAATTAAGTTATGGTAGATAATATGAAGGTATGTGATACTCTACCCTCCTCACAAATGAATACTATTCTTTCTCCAAATTCCTTTGATTTGTTCAAGAGAATACTTTTGAAGATGAAGGTAATGGCCTCTTGAAAAAGGTAGATGATGGAAATATTCAGTTAGAAAATGAGGAAGGTGAAGATGAGTTGAACCAAATAGTTTTGAAAAAGTGGGTAGATCAAATAAAAAATTAAATGAGATATCAAACATTTTAATTTTTGAGAATTTTTAGTTATTTAAAAGCCCTAGCTACTTAAAAAAAATCATGGAGTTGCCAATTATTTTTGGAGATGATATTGATGCTAGGGAATAGTGGAAATATTTTAAGTCGTTATATTATTCTAAATTTCTATGGAGGTATAAGATTTGGATTTCATTGCAAGGGGAAGCTTTACCTTGGTATTTAAACTTTGCTTGTCCCTGTCATTATATATACACATGGGAAGAATTTGAAGTTACATTTTTAAGTAAATAAGGATTGGATAAAGAGGATAATAAGGGAATCATATATGTGGTGTTAAATAAGCCAAACAATGAGCAAGGAAAATTGTTTGAATTTAAAAAAAAAACTATTTTGCAAGTTTTTAGCCGCATTTAGAAGGAAAATGTTGTTATTTCTATAAACCCTAGCAACCAATGTAATTTCATTAATATTGCTTTGGCTAAAAAGTTGCAAGTTCAAAAAATTAAGGACACAAAGCTTGAGGGTAAGAATGTTCAAATTTTTCAAAATTTGAAAATTACTATGGATAAATGTCTTACACTCAGATTTTTATGCCATTGAGAGTGATGATATGGATATTGTTTTAGGTTATCCTTGGTTGTATTCTTTGGGTACTATTAACATTAACCTCCAAAAAATGTTTACAAAACTATGGTACAAGCACTGACTGAATTGGCATACATACCCCCTAGGGCAGCCTCCAAAGGTTAAACAGTGGTCCTAACCACTCCCAAATTAGTTTTGGAAGGTCAGAGGTCAGTTTTGCATGTTTTAAGAACTTTTCTCCCTATTCGTCCCACCCTGGGATGATTAGAATCCTATTCGTCCCACCCCGAGATGATTAGCAGCAATCTCTCTAGGGTGGGACGATTAGCAGGTTTGACTGGAAAAAAGTCAAACCTTGACAAATGGCAGCCCAAATCCACCACCTAACTCTGCCTTCAAGGCATGGGATTATGAGGGAAGGTTTCAAATCAAAGAGGATTCAATCAAGTCTGCCCTGATCATGGATGCCTCAATCAAGGAGGCCCTAATCAGGGAGGAATCTTCTCTCTCCCAAAAAGGCATAATGAGCCTAGTGGCACCCTCGCATGCACATTCAAAGGAGACCCTTAGGTCTATAAAAAGGTGAGCCTCCTCACCCCAAAAAAGGGTGCGATAATTTGGAACAACGAAGTGCTGCCAAACTATAGCCCCATTCCTCTTTGTGCTTCCTACATCCCTAATCTCTCTCTTCTATAAGAGAGGTTATCGAGTGAACACTAGGAACACAATCTAGATCCAAAGACCCAAGAAATCAGCCACAATACCACCCCAAACTCATCGACACAACCCCCTAGGAAGTTTTGGACCCATCCTACTTGGATTGGTCTCAAAACTAGGCCCTAAACGATGGGCGTCCCACCCCCTAAACTATTGCAGTCCTAATCACCCCACCTAGAGTGATTAGAAATCTATGCATGGTTTTGTTACTATTCTTTTTGCATTCTTTTATATCTAATGTACTTATGTTGTTGTCCAAATTGCATTGCTTTCTGACATGATTTGACCTAGTTTGTGTCATTTTATGCGTCTACTATAGGGAGTGCCTTCGGATACAAGATAACCTAGTCAAAATCTGCCAAATCTAACCTTTTGGGTCATCTCAAAATGTTTTTTTTAGTATAACCACAAGTTTTCAAGAGTTTTGGAGGCCTCTGGGTAGGACATTTGCAAGGTCACTTTTTGTAGGTTTTGCGATAGTCCCCAGCGTCCCACCCCAGAGCGATTAGAAATATGTGCATGATTTCCTTGTTGTTACTTTTGCAATATGTCCCAGATGATATCCTAATGCCTCTATTAAAGTTTGAACTCATTCTGACATGATTTGATGATCGTTTTATTATTTTATGTATTAACTAGCTTACAAGGTGCCCCTATCATATACAGGAGAATCTGGGTAGGATATGCAAATTCTGAGAATCTGGATAGTCTTATAATTACATATAATACCTAAATAATGTGTTTCAAATTATTTGGATAAGCATAGGTGGGACATTGGAGCACTTGCTTTGGAGAGACCCCCAACGGGAAAACGAGCATAATGGGGCCGTTCGATGTTGCTTTGATGCAAAATTAGGTGATACCAATTCTATACATTTTCCTTTACATTTCCATATCATTCTATAATTGATTTATTAGTTGCATCATTGATATCCCACAAGCGCCTGTTGGAGGCCTTGGGGATCGCATGTTTTTCTAGATACGCATATGCTATTAACGATTTGTTGTCTTTCTGTGCATAGTGTCTCATAGCCAGCAATACTAGAGGGGTAACAAGGAATGACAAACACATGGAAATAAGCAGTGGCAACTTTTAGCCCGCCCACTTCGAGTGTGGGCACGCGGAAGATGTTGGAAGCGTACCGTCCGATATTGGAAGCGTGGCTTCTTTTGGGCATCCATTAACGTAAAAAATTGTATAAAATGTTTTTATCCCTAGAGAGGGAACGTATTGTAATCATATTAAAATCAATATCAATAAAGGAGGCCCCGCTTTGTTTGCTCACATCTCATTTTTGCATCATTTCCTTCATGCATTGCTCATCGCATTCATAGGACTTAGCATCTATATCTATTTTTATTTGCATCATATCGGTACACTATTTTTATGCTACTTTTAGTGGTGATCATGGTGGGACCCTATCCCCTAATGTTAGGATCAAGTTTTTGATCCAAATTTTGTGGTTTTTCTTTGCAGGTGTTACTCATTCGGGCACTGGACTGCTACTCGTGCCACCCTGGGATGAATATGTATTCATCCCACCCTATGACGAATGCAGACCTACTATTCATCTCACATCGGGATGATTGGAGCTCTATGCATTTTCTGAGTAGAAACTCAGAGGCATCTGGTTTAGACAGAGAAGAGGTAGGCCTTATGAACATCCTTTGTGTTTTTTTTACTTTTTGTTTTTGCAATTTTTTGTTTTCTTTGCTTTATTTTCAGACACTTGCATAGAAAGGTTAAGTAGTTTGTTTTCCTTTCTTGCAATAAAGAAAAAATAAAATAAAAACATAGAGTAAATTAAATGAAAGGAACTTGATTAGGAATGCATTTTTCTCTGGTTTGCTTGCATGATACTTGCACAAATGGCAAGTCCTCATTATAGATTTTAGTTCTAGTTAGGTTTTGTGATTTACTTTTTGCTACTAATTATCTCCGAAAGATAAAACATACTTTAAAGCATTGCATTAGTGAAAATCATCTTTTGTTGTATGTTTTCTTTCTTTCAATTAAAAGGAACCACACACACCACCTAATAAAATTAACATCAAGGAGTTGGTCTTAATACCCCAACACTTGATCAAGACCAATGGTGGGTTTCATCACCACCTTGGCTTGGATTTTGCATACATATACCTTGATTGTGACTATTGCTAGACATAAATCCTGATGAAAGCTAACCAAGTGTAGTGGGGGTGATTCCCCGTGCATGAGGATAAGTCTTCTAATGTAGGTGTCAAAAATAGAGTAATTCCCCTTTCATACCGCCTATGTTCCACTTACTATTATGCTCTCGCATACCAATAGTTTTCCTCATGTAAGGGCAGGTATATTGATAGGTTCGGTATAACGGCTTGGCAATGGTATATTGAAGGGGCGACCATTTTGGAGATACAAGAGCCTCATTATGCATGTATAACAAAGTTTTCTTTACAATATTTACATAAAAAAAATCAAACACACTAAACCAGATCTAGGACACACATTTAATCTGTAAACAAGATAATCATTTCTTTGTTTGTGTGGTCTCCTTTTGTTTGGTATAGCATAAAAATTGTAAAGGAGATAAAAATATACATATCTTTTTAGAAAAACCACCACCATGGTGTATACCCGTAGCCAAGCCCAATCACAGGCAGAAGCTACGAAAAGTATGCAAGGAGGCACAAGTCACCTCCGTTATATCCCCAAGGACTTGGTTATGCCACTTTGGTAGCCTGACCCACAACATAGTCCATACTATACCACTATATAATAGGACTATAGAGGCACCCCTTTGAGTGGCACTCCCGTTCAACACAGACCCTTTCAGGAGGAGTACACACATGGGAAGGCCCCCTTCGACACTCATTATGAGTGGCCACTGCTTAATGAAGTGCTAGAGCAACATAGGGTTCATAAGGAGGGCCCACATGATTATATCATTCCCCATCCACCCTTCATTACTGTTAGAACTAATAGGCCAAATCTAGAGTGCAAGGCTCTTCAGATAGGGTGAGCCAACTCTGTCCGTCCCTTTCACATGTAAGAAAGGGATCACAAGGAAAACTAGTATATTCCTCAAGAGCAATACACCGCACGGGGGCAATGCACCTTCACACCTTTTGATTATCAAGATCACCTATTGAAGCTAGAGCATCGATTGAATGCTGCTAACCTCGACAAAGGAAAGCAACCCATAGAGATCTTGGATCACCACGACTGAGATAGATATGTGGGGGAGGCATCTCTAGGATGACAAAAGAAATCAACTTGGCATTTTCCAAACATACCGCCTGCCAAGCGCAAATCACACAGCTTAGGCAAGATCAGTAGTAGTTAGAACAATTGTATCATCTTAACAAAGAGTGCATTCAGTGCCAGACAGATGAGTTGTTCCAGAACACTATGCATGAGAGGATTCCAACCCCTCGCATGCATAGGACAAAAATTTATGAGAGGCACAACCCCTTAGTATGAGATAGGTCTCCATGACCTTATCAAGCATTGCCTCCAAGACCTCCTAGACCTGAGCGGGAGGCCACTCCTAGAACCAATGATGGGCGCCTTCCTTCGGCACCCATCCATGTTTATAGGTCACACCCAAAAACTCCTTAAGAGGCCTATGAGGAATTTGAGAGAGAAGAAGAGTGGGCTGAAATACCCTACCAAGGTAGGGGGTGCTATCCGGCTACCCCTCCATAGGCCTCAAGTTCCTCACAATTCACAATGGGAACAAACCAAAGAAGAGGAAATCAAATCCTCTGATGCATACAAAGCACTCTTGGAGCGCTTAGAGTCTGGGGAGACTAAGATTTCGGGGCCCCAAAAGCCCACCTTATGCCATCTTCGTAGTTACCCTGTGCATCCTTTAGTTTCGACACCCCCATACCCCAACCACTTCAAAGTACCTCAATTTGCAATTTTTAGAGGGGATGAAGATGCCCAAGATCACGTAACAAGGTTCCTGAGTCAATGCTTTGGCATTCAGGACAACAACGATGCATTGCTTCTGAGAATGTTTATAACCACGTTTGCAGGTCCTACCTTGGATTGGTTTACCCAATTGCTGAAGCATAGCATCAACAATCTAGACTAGCTAGTGGACGCGTTCCTTGAATGTTTTGCCTTCAACACCAAGAAGAAGGTATCTTTAAGTGACCTAGCTAGCCTTAAGCAGTATGATGATGAGACCATGGCTACTTATGGGAATTGGTGGAGGACATTGCTTTCAAAGCTACCTTACCTCCCTCCCATGGCCAACATGACTCAAATATTTTCAAAGAGTTGTTTAAGGTTGATCTTCGTGCTATTACAGCTATAGCAATATGCCACCCTCAAAGAAGCCCTGGCATAAGCCAGGATAATTGAGGAGATCAAAATACAAGACGATGAGATTGCCAAGCCATGCAAGAAAGAGTGGCCCAAAAATGCTAAAATTGGGCCCACGCAACCAAAACCCGCCCTGGTCAATAAGGTTTCCATAACTATACCAAAGCCTGCACAAATGACACAACCCCCAAAGGCTAATTATCAGGCAGTTCCTCTTGATAAAAGAAAAATCATAAACAAGAGCAAAATCAGCAGCATCACCCTAGGGGACAATTCACACAATTCACGGAGTCTAGAGACTCCTTGTTTGATCGCTTGTTCATTGCAAACCTGATAAACTTATCGAAAATTCAACCCATAGACCCCAACACGCCAAAAACCAAGGGCTATATGGAAGACTTATATTGTAGATTTCATCGGTAGGAAGGACACGAAATCTCCAGTTATTGGAAATTGGAAATTCAAACACTTAGTGCAGGACTTGATAGACAACAAAACACTCACGATAGATAGTCCTGCAGCACTAAGCAACCAACAGATGGAGGTCTTCAAAGACCCCCTCGCTTCATCGTGTAGTGGCCACTCATAATGAGTATCTAAGGGAGCCTTCCCATGTGTGTACTCCTCCTAAGAGGGTCTGTGTTGAATGGGAGTGCCCCTCAAAGGGGTGCCTCTATAGTCCTTTTCTGTAGTGGCATAGTGTGGACTATGTTGTGGGTCAGGCTGCCAAGGTGGTATAACCAAGTCCTTGGGGCTATAATGGAGGTGACTTGTGCTTCCTCGTATATTTTCTATAGCTTATGCCCATGATTGGGCTTGGCTATGGGTATACACCATGGTGGTGGTTGTTCTAAAAATATATGTATATTTTTATCTCCTTTACAATTTTTATGCTATACCAAACAAAAGGGGACCACACAAACAAAGAAATAAATATCTTGTTTACAAATTAAATGTGTGTCCTAGATCTAGTTTAGTGTGTTTGATTTTTGTTATGCGAATCTTGTAAAGGAAACTTTGTTATACATGGATAATTAGGGCTCTTGTATCTCCTAAATGGTCGCCCCTTCAATATACCATTGCCAAGCCGTTATACCAAACCTCTCAATATACCTGCCCTTACGTGAGGGAAACTATTGGTATGCGAGAGCATAACAGTACATGGAACATAGGCGGTACGGAAGGGGGATCACTCTATTTTTGACACCTACCATAGAAGACTTATCCTCATGCACGAGGAATCACCCCCGTTACACTCGATCAGCTTTCGTCAGGATTTACATCTAGCAACAGTCGCGATCAGGGTATATGTATGCAAAATCCAAGCCAAGGTGGTGATGAAATCCACCGTTGGTCTTGATCAAGTGTTGGGGTATTAAGACCAACTCCTTGATGTTAATATTATTAGGTGGTGTGTGTGTGGCTCCTTTTAATTGTATAAAGAAAGAAAACATACAACAAAAGATGATTTTCACTAATGCAATGCTTTAAAGTACGTTTTATCTTTCAGAGACCATTAGTAGCAAAAAGGAAATCACACAACCTAACTAGAACTAAAGCCTAGAATGAGGACTTGCCATTTGTGCAAGTATCATGTAAGCAAACCAAAGAAAAATGCATTCCTAATCAAATTCCTTCCATCTGATTTACTCTATATATTTTTTTTCTTTTTCTTATTGCAAGAAGGAAAACAAACTACTTAACTTTTCTATGCAAGCAAAGAAATAAAAAATTATAGAAATAGAAAACAAAAAACACAGAGGATGTTTAGAAAACTTACCTCCCCTCTATCTAAGCCAGATGCCTCTAAGTTTCTGCTCAAAAAATGCACAGAGCTCTAATCATCTTGGGGTGAGACGAATAGCAGATTTGCATTCGTCACAAGGTGGGATGAATACATATTCATCCCAGGGTGGAACGAATGCCAGGTCTGTATTCATCACAGGGTGGGACGAGTAGCAGTCTAGTGTCCAAATGCATAACACCTGCAAATAATCCAAAAAAAAATGGATCAAAAACTTGATCCTAATAATAGGGGACAGGGTTCCACCGTGATTTCCACTGAAATCCAAATGCAGAATGGTGACGTACCAGATATGATGCAAATAAAATGGATATGGTATAGATGCTAAGTCCTACAAATGCGATGAACAAATGCATGAAGGAAATGATGCATAAATGAGATGTAAGCAAAATAAAGTGAGCCCTCTTTTATTAATGTTTGCTTTCGATTTGGTTACAATACATCCCCCCTCTAGGGCTCAGACCGTTTGATACAGTCTGTTACATCAATGGATGGTACGCTTCCAGTGTCTTTCGCATGCCCACATTCGAAATGGGTAGGCCAAAAGTTGCCATCGCTTGTGTCCGTGTGTTCATCATTCCTTGCTACCCCTCTGGTGTTCCTCTCGGTGGGATCCTACACTCAAAAAAATAGCAAATAGTTAATAGCATATGCGGATATAGGAAAACATGCAATCCCTAAGGCCTCCGGCTAGTTAATGTATAAAAGAATGAAACGATGGTCAAAACATGTCATAATGAATTCAAACTTGGACAGAGGCATGGAGACATCATTAGGGATACATTGCAAAAATAACAGTCAGTAAATCATGCACATATTTGTAATTGCTTCGGGGTGGGACGCTGGGGACTGTCACAAAATGTGCAAAAGTGACCTTGCAAATGTCCTACCTAGAGGTCTCCAAAAATCTTGAAAACTTGGAGTTAGACTAAAATGGGCAATTTTGAGATGACCCAGAAGTTTAGATTTGGCAGATTCTGCCCAGATTGTCCTATATCCGAAGGCGCTCCCTATAGGTTAGTAAATGCATAAAATGATAAAAACAAGGTCAAATCAAGTCAAAATACCATGAAACTTGAACAACAGCATAAGTACATGAAATATGATAGAATGCAAAAAGAATAGTAGAGAAATCAAGCATAGATTTCTAATCACTCCGGGGTGGGGCGATTAGGACTGCAACAGTGCGGGGGGCGCCTAGGGGCAGGACGCCCACCATTTGCGGCTTAGTTTTGGCACCAATCCAAGTGGGATGGGTCCAAAACCTCCTAGGGAGTTGTGTCAACAAGTTTGGTGTGGGATTATGGCTGATTGCTCAGATTTTGGTTCTATATTGCGTTCCTAATGTTCACCCGATAACCTCTCTTCCAAAAGAGAAATTAGGGATGTAGGAAGCACAAAGAGGAATGGGGGTATAATTTTGTAGCACTCCATTGCTCCAAATGCTCCAGATCTCCTTTTTTTTGGGTGAGGAGGCTCACCTTTTTATAGACCTTAGGGTCTCTTTTGCATGCACATGCAAGGGTGCCACTTGGCTCACTATGCCCTTTTGGGGGAGAGAAGATTCCTCCTTGATTTAGGGCCTCCATGATCAGTGCATGATAGACTGAAGTCCCTCTCTCTGATTTGAAACCGTTCCTCACAATTGCATGCCTTGAAGGCCAATTTTGGTGGTGGATCTAGGCTACCATTTATCAAGGCTTGAATTTTTGCCAGTCAAACCTGCTAATCATCCCACCCTGGAATGATTGTTGCTAATCATCCCGGGGTGGGACGAATAGGATTCTAATCATCCCAAGGTGGGACGAATAGGGAGAAAAGTGCTTAAAAGGTGCCAAATTAACCTTTGACCTTCCAAAATTGATTTGGGAGTGGTAAGGACCACTGTTTAACCTCTAGAGGCTGCCCTAGGGGGTATGTATGCTAATTCGGTCAGTGCTTGTAGTCACATAATTAGATTGGTGTTTTTTGGGTGTCTACACCTGGTAATGAATAGAGAAAAGCATAAACATAGAATGCTAGCTAGAGGAAATTTAAGGATTTTCCCTGACATAGGTGATTTCAATCAGGCAAACTATGTCTACCAAAAAAATAAAAGAGAGGGTGCAGGGTCCCAACAAGACAAAAGAAAACAATAGGTTGTTGGCAACCAAAATACTAAGGTAAGTTCCAATCCTCTAGTTTCAAAATTCTATACAATATGGGAGTAGGAGGATTATCGAAAGACATGGAATCCTAGAACCTTCAGGCTAACCTTTCTGACTCTCTATAATCCCCATCCAAGTCAGGATCCTTGAAATTACTATAAGCCCTGTGGGCATCATAAAGCCAAATCCTAATGCTCGATCTCTAGAATCCCCATCCAATTCGGGATCCTTAAACCCCAATGCTAAAAATACTTCAAGCCCAATGGGCATCCCAAAGCCAAACCCTAATTTTGAAGAACTTAGGAATAAAGTTGAGGCATTGGAAAATAAAAAATCTCATCTCCCTAACATCATCACTACGAGCCAGGTGAATCCTACTGAGGGGCCATCCCATAGACTAGGGGAATACAGGAAAAAAGGAGAATATTTGGATATAGGTGTGGAGATATGTGAAAGTCTTCAGACTGAGGAATATGGGAGTCCAGTTCTGCAACAAATTTCCTCCCCCTAGTTTAGTCCTAAACAAACCATGAGCACTGTGAAGTCTCCTATAGCTTTTGGCAGTGAAAAAAGAAGAGGGAGAATATCAAATGCTGAGCATAAAAAAATTAAAACTGATAATGATATTGCCAATGTAAAATAGAGAACCTTGTTTCAACAGGTTATTCTGGATTCTGAAGACAACAAATTAGGAATACCCCCTTAAGGGAGGGGGAGAGAAAGAAATCCCAAACAATCTAAATGAAGTTTCTCTCATGGAACGTGAGAGGCCTCAATGGCCTGCCCAAACACAGGGAAGTTAGTGCAATAAGAAATCAAGTGAATCCAACTATTATCATGTTGCAAGAAACAAAAACTAATGATATTCAGTCAAAAAAAGTAGCAAAAAAAATTTGGAATCAAGGGGATATGGTTTGCAAATCAGCCAAAGGAGCGTTTGGAGGCCTTATGACTTTGTGGGATCCTCGGATAGTAGAAACATCATTATTCAAAAATATGACAGGGTTCTTAGTGTTTTATTTAAGGAAATAAACAACAACAGGTCATGGATCCTTTCAAATATTTATACCCCGAATTCAATTCAAGGGAGAGCTCTACTGTGGGAGTACTTAGGCAATTTGAGTGAAATCTTCCATAATGTCCCTTGGATTCTGGTTGGGTATTTTAACACTCCTCTTTACCTTTCAGACAAAATGGGTGGAAATGGACCACCTATCAGGAGCATAGATGAGTTCAATGACTTTGTGAACTCCAACATGTTGATAGATGTAAAACTTAGAGGAGCAAATTATACCTAGAGCAATCGAAGGATAGGGTGTCATCTCATTCAAGAAAGACTTGACAGGTTTTTTCTATCAAAGAAGGCTACAACTCTGTTCGGTGATTCTACCCTGCAAGCCCTTCCTAAAATTACCTCTAATCATAATCCCATTTTTTTGGAGATCCTAACTCTCTATTCTTCAAGAAACCTTTCATATTTCAATCTATATGGATCAAACATTCCAGTTTTAGAGATAACTTAATTTAGTGGTGGTAGTAGCCTGTCAGGGGTAGTGCAACTTTTAAACTTGTTGGCAAATTAAAGTTTGTTAAGGAAAAGCTTTGAACTTGGAACAAAGAGGTCTTTGGGAACCTCTTTGAAAATAAAAAATAGGTTGTTGAAAGTTTGAAGATAATTGATCAGAGGATTCAACATGGTGATGTTGATGAAACTACTAGGCAAGAGGAACGGATAAAACTAGCAGAGTTTCATAACATTTTGGCTTGTGAGGAAATCTATTGGAGGCAAAAATCAAGGGCTCTTTGGTTGAAATATGGAGATTCAAATTCTAAGTTTTTTCATGTCACCACACTTAGAAACAAAAGCAATAACAAGATAAAAATTTAAAAAAAGCAGATGGTTCTATTACTCAGGACTTAACAAAAATCAGAAAGGAGGCAGTAACTTATTTCAATTCTATCCTTGGTCAAGAATCATAGTGCAATGAGGAGGCCAAAGATATTCTCTTGCAATCCATTCCTAGCATAATAAATGAGGATATAAACCTTAAGATTCTAGCTCCCTTTTCTGATGAGGAAATTAAGGAAGCCTTGTTTAGCATGGAGCCAGACAAAGCCTCGGGACCCGATGGCTTTCCCCCTCGTTTCTATCAAGATTTTTGGGACATCGTAAGTGAGGATGTAATTTTTGCTGTCAGAGAATTCCAAGCAAGCAATCATATCCCAAAAGGTCTCAACTCTACTTTTATTTCTCTAATTCCTAAGAAGCAAACCCCTAAATCTATGGCTGACTTTAGGCCAATCAGTCTGTGCAATGTTTCTTACAAGATCCTAACTAAAGCCATTGCAAATAGAATGAGAGATGTTCTACCTCACATCATAGATCCATGCCAGGGAAGCTCTGTCCAGGGCAGGTCAATATTGGATGGAGTTATCACAGTTCATGAAGCTCTGCACTCTGCTCATAAGACTAACAGGTCTATTTTTGCCCTCAAGCTTGATATGAACAAAGCATTTGATAGGCTAAATTGGGACTTTCTGATTGTTGTCCTCCTTAAGTTTGGTTTTCACCACCAATGGGTTAATTTGATCAAAGAATGCATTTCTAAAGCATGGTTCTCGATTCTGGTTAATGGAACAACTGCTGGTTACTTTCAAAGTCGTAGAGGAATTCGGCAGGGGGACCCTATCAGCCCCATGTTATTCATCATTGTGGTAGAAGCTTTAGGTAGAACCATAAAAAATGCTTGCAGTTCAAGGCTAATATCAAGAATCAAGGCAACATCTCTCACTAGGGCTATTTCTCACCAATAATTCATCGATGATACCCTTCTATTGACTAAGGCATCGGTGGTTGAGGCCAAAAGAATTAAATACATCCTGCAACTCTACGAGGACGTTGTTGGTCAGAAAGTTAATTTTAGTAAAAGCAAGTTATATTTCTTGAACACCCCCATTCAGAGGTAAGGAAGGATTGCAGAAATTTTAGGGTGTGATATAGCAAACCTCCCCACTTTGTATCTTGGTCTCCCTCTTTTCATTGGTTCTCCGAGAGAGTCAATGTGGGACAGGGTTATTGAAAGAATTCAAAAAAAACTTGCTGGATGGAAAGGTCATCTTCTATCTCAAGCAGGAAAGTTGACCCTCACTAAGGCCTCTCTTCAGAGCATTCCAGTCTATTTCCTCTCTGTTTTCAAAGCCCTTGTGAAGGTTTTCCAAAAAATTGAGAAACTCCAAAAAGAATTTTTATGGACTGGATCAGAGGAGAAAAAAATGATACACCTTGTAGGATGGACCAAAGTGTGCAGACCCAGGGAAAATGGGGGCTTAGGTCTGAGGAGAATTGCTCATATGAATTTAGCTTTACTAGCTAAGTAGGCATGGCACCTCATTTTTGGTGAAGAAAATGAATGGACAACTATCATCAAACGAAAGTATCTTCAAAATATGGAATTTCTAAGTGACTCAGTTCCAATCAGAGGTTCTGCTTTTTGGAAAGCAATTCTCAATTGTAAGGAAATCATCAAAAAAGGTTTAAGATGGGTTTTAGGCAATGGTGAGAGGATAAATTGTTGGAATGACAAGTGGGCTAAGGACGAACCACTGACGCAATATCCTAACTTAGCCCGAATCAGAGATATCACGGAAGAACTCATTGGCAGAAAAGTCTTCGATTATATGGTTGAGGATAGAGGCAGAATGAAGTGGAAACAAATAAGGATTCAAGGATTTCAAGCGAAATCAAATGATCTTTGTAACATTCTCGGGCAACATTTTATCCCCATGAGACCCAAGGAAGATCAAGTGACCTGGGCTCCTACGAAAAATGGGCAGTTCACTATTAAATCAACTTACAAGCTTCTGCTTGATGACAAGGATTTTGTCCTCCAAAAGGACTTAGTTTGGATAAAAAATTTAATTCCAAAAATTGTAGTCTTTTCATGGTTGGTTATCCAAGGAAGAATTCTAACCATTGATAATATGATGCGTAAAGGTATTTGTATCACTAATCATTGTTATCTATGCAGGGCTAATTGGGAGACCATTTATCACATTTTCCTTGAGTGCCCTTTTTCCTTGACTATCCTAAGTGGGGTTTTTCAGGCCTTCAATATTTCTTGGGTTAAACCAACCATCGTACTTGATTTGTTCGTCCAGTGGCCTTGCCCCTTTTCAAGCCAAAGACTTAGATACATGTGGAAAATTTGTCTCAATCACTATCTTTGGCAAGTGTGGTTAGAAAGGAACCATAGAGTCTTTAATGAGTCTATCCATGATCATCAAACTATCATTGCCAGGATCCTATCCTTTGCCAATGAGAATGTGAACCTTATCCCTTTTGATAGTCATAAACCTCATCTGTAGGAGACCACGATTGCTCAATATTTAAGCTTAACCTTGTTAGATGAGTCTGTGCCTAGGGTAGTCAACCCCAGAGCCAATGTTAAGTGGTCCCCACCTCCTACGGGTTGGTTTAAGCTTAATTTTTATGGAGTGGCTAAGGACAATCTTGGCAGAGCAGGCACTAGCGGTATTGTGTGAGATCATAATGGGAATATGATGCTTGCATTTTTTGAATATTTGGGAACAAGGACGAACAATGAAGTTGAAGCTAGAGCTATGTGGAGAGGCCTTCAAATGACTCAAGACTTAGAAGGCAATTTGATCATAGAAGGAGACTCTATGCATGTTATAAATCTCCTCAATAATTGGAAAACACCTCCTTGGAGGATTAAAACAATTGTTGAAGAGGCTAGGATCCTTTTCCAGGGAAGATAGGATAGAAAAGCCCAACATGTCTTTCGGGAAGCTAACAAAGTTGTTGATAAGTTGGCCAATTTGGGTGTCGATGGTGATAGACTTTTCAAATGGGAACATGGTGTCCCGAGTGAAGTAGAGGAGCTTATTCAACAAGAATGCCAAGAATGATAGTCAAATTTACCAATAGGGAAGGCACTATAAGTTCGAAGGCTATGAGTATTCCCATCTCTTTTTTGAAATGGACTCACAATAAAAATTATCTAAGTTGTCAGTCTTGGTGGATGTTGCTTGGAAATACCACAAAGACTAATGGGGATAGTCACATGTCAGATAACATGGCTCCTAGTCATCTTAGTAATTTGAGGTTGGTTGATAATCACAGGGCAGGAAAGAAACGACAATATAAGACTTCAAACCAGAGCCACGTGGACCACTAGATAGCCATCGCCATAAATCTAGCCAACAGGTTCACTTCTCCAAGGTTGATTGGCCAAGACGGGATGTGGTCCCAAAGCATGTCATATATGGAAGAAAGCAATTACCAAAGAATTATTAAGAGTAACTATCAATACAGAGCTTGTGGGAGTTTTTTTTAGTACTCTGCTATGTGTGTCTGCAACTTTTTGTTTCTCCACTGTTTCAAGGAAGGGATCTGTGTCTGTTTATTTTTTTGTAATTATGATGCAGGTGTGTTTTCTCGGGGTATACCCAAAATGTTGTATGGGAAGTTTCTTTTTGATAATAGGCTATGTGCCTTACCGGATGTAATGGCTTTGGCGGCATGTAGATTTTACATATATAGGATCCTTAGTAAGGACATGTTCATCAACAACCCTGGGCTGATTTTTGTAAAAGGTTTTGGGTCAACCTGTAAAACCTGGTATTAATGCTATAGTATCTTATCTACCAAAAAAATGGACCATAAATCCATCATTAACTCATAATACATCACATCATATCATATGAGCATCTATAGATATACACACATTAGCATCTATTTCAAATCCACATCATCATAAATATCATCTATCACCTAACACATACATACATCAATTCATCATCATCCATCACATCATAAAATAAAATAAAACAAAAACATAAGCAATAAATGATACACATAATGAGTCATAAAGTAAATATATCATATAAATGTGTGTATCAGGTCCATAAAGGTACAAAAATACCTGTGGGCTATAGTCAGGTAGGTCAAGTCGACATCAAAAATGAGTCAGAAGAACACCATCAATCAAATACAAGAATTGAGCCCCTAGCATCACCTCCCTTAGTGCCACCTCCCCCTATGGTGGTGTCACGGGTCGAATGGTGTTAACTTGCTGGTCTCTTTGTCCGAGTTTGGGTCCTCTGGCTAGGACGAGTGAAATACTGCCTTGAGGTAGAGCGCTCGCTGACTTGTGAACCACCTACACCAGGTGCCTCCCTAGGAACAATCCCATGCCTCCTGAGCTACATCTGAAGAGTGATAATGTGACCAACATGCTCCTGAATCTGCCCCTCGTACTCATCCAACAGTAACTGTAGGCGTAGAACCTCTGCCCCTAAATATATCTTTGGATCCCCCTGTGGTGTAGAAGGAGGGACAAAAAACTACATCTTAGTAGTACCACCCTCGATAGTAGCCTGTAGATCTTGTATCTATGTTGTGAGCTAATTTATGATGGCATCTCATTGTGCTATGGTAGCATCTCACTACTGCACCTAGATCTTGGTCGACTAGAGCTTAGCCTTGACCTCATGCAACTGTGCTCTCAGTGGAGAATCTCTCTCCTTAGGATCCAGCTCCTCCTCATCCTCCTCAGGAGCTTCCTGCTCCTCCACTGCTACTTGCTCTACTGGCTAGCCCCATACCTCGATCTTGGCTCAGACTCTATGCCCTATAGGATTTGAACCATCACCCCTGACATCATCTTCATGACCTAGGCTGCCAGTAGCATGCCACATCTGATCCCCCCACCATTGAGTGTATGCCTCTGTAATGCCCCCAACGACTCTTGGGTCAACTATTGGGGTATCCTCCTCATTTGAGATCCTTGTAATCTATCATGAGGGTAGGTCCTTCTCTACTATGAGGTGCATGTACAAAAGTGGAACAAGAGGCATGTCCTTTTGTATCTCATACTGACGAAGAACCCAAGAGTAGAAGAAATGCTCTTGGATGTCAATATTGTAGCCATGAAACCATCGCTCACATCGCATCTTAGCAATAAAATTGGTCGGATCATCCCATGTTGGGCACTCATGATATGGGTGCCACATAACATACCCATCCTACAGCCCAGTGAAAGTAGTAGTATAATGGTGAAGATCCCCCGCATGAGGACAACTCTTGTGTAGCTTGCGCTCTCGAGCCCATCTAGAGGCATAGCACTGCATCCACTCCTCCACAACTGTGATCACAAGAGGAAGCCCTCTGGTATGATCTACCTTGATGTTCTCCCATCCCCAAACCTGTAGAAGCAAGTTGCAAGCAATGCCGACATGACCTCACCGATGGATGTGGTACAACTCATCATAGCACTGAGCCAACAAAGATCTACCCCATGCATAGATGATAGGATCCTCACTATCCAAAAAATACTAAACCATCACCAAGAGGTTCCACGGGAACCTCAAACTTGAACAATCTGGAATCAAGATATTGTTGATGTCCATCAGCAACATTGCATGCCTCGCAGAGAATACACCCTCCTCATACCATTGCGAGATGGACAAACCCCTAGATTTGGTGTACTTGAGAGCCTTCATAGAATGCCCTCTGAACACCCGAGTGAAAACATCAACCTGATCATTAGTGGTCAAAGAGACAATGGCCACTCCATCAAAGGGGAGCCAAAAGATCCTATACACATCTTACGATGTGATGATCATATCACCGGTAGGAAAGTGGAAGGTATTGGTCTGAGGATCCCATCGATGGACCAAAGTCGTAAGGTAGGCATGATATACCATAATGGTGGGCAGTTTGGTGACATACTGAAGCCTGCAAGATTTGAGCCAAGCCCAATCATCATCATCCAAGAGGGGCATAAGTGTATTCATGAGCTTCAAGTCCCAAACTCAAGAAGTAAGGATCTAAGCAAAAGAAAAGAAAATGAAGCATAACTACAATGCATCTAAGGCATAACTCACAATAAACATGAAAATGGTGCAAATAATGATGGGCTATCCTAAGTCTAGGCAAAGGAACAAAGTTGCACCTAATCAAACAAGTCAAAATTTTAAAAAAATCAATAAAACAACCCAAAAAAATTCAAAAAAATCAAAAATTTCATAAGTGTTCTTGGTCATTGTCGCCTACAATGGCCAAAAATCGACATCTGGAGCTAATAGCGGCCAAGTCCAATGATCAATTTTTTTATCGTTGGGATTCAAATCGGCTGCTGCCAGCGACAGCGGCCAAGTTGCAGGCCTTCCTGGCCGCTCTGATCGATAGCTACCAATGAGTAGCAAGGCAGACGCATCGACCCTAGGCCAAAAAATACCAAAAAATATAACAAAGACAACAAGACAAAATGGGGATAATCCCACCACATAAAAACCTAAACTAAGCCTAGCTACGGGTTTTGATTCATTGCCAACAAGCTTAATGAGGTTCAATTATCGATTACTTAATGTGGTTCAGTTTTACCCAAAACAAAAATAAACAAGTAGGGTTAAGGTTTGAGGGAGTACTTGAGAAGCTCCGACTCCTCCACTCGAATACGCTTCTTCCCGTGCAGCCATGATCTTACAAGTCATAGAAATGCTCCAAATTATAAAAGTCACTTTCACCTCAAAGCTCAAGAAGGCAGATTGACAATTGGCAAAGTGAAAAGACAACCTTAGGATGACTTTTATATTGCCTTGGCCGCTATTGATGTCAGCGACCCGCATCGCTTGGCCGCTCAGGACTGAAATGGCCAGGGCCAGGCTTTTAGTGGCTGTTGGACCTAACAGCGATCGAGATCCTAAACAAAAACAACCACATCCCCTCCATGATAAGGAATAAAAATATTCAAATAAGCACATTCTGAAGACTTCTAGTCATCATAATGACCAAAATAACATAAAAATCACATAAAAACAAATTCTCGAGTAAGCCTCGTATCCAGTCACTTACTCTATCAACTTAGCGATTGCAATGACTTGCACTCCATGTAATTTGGTAAGACGAGTAAGTCACCATAAGGCTACTTGGGGCAAAAACATTCAATTTGGAATCACGATGTATCACTTCAAACTCGAAAAAGACCAAGATGGTCAAACTTCTCCATAGGTGCGATAAAATCATCTTCATTCCCTTATGAAATAAAAAATACTAAGCCAAAGTGATGCAATATGAGCATAAACATAATCACTCATCCTAACTCCCTAAGAAGGCTATTAATGGTTGAACCGCTCCTTAGGATAGGGATGGATGGTTATCATAAACAATTGGAATCACACTTGGATGTGGGTTCGCCCATTGAAGGAAAAAATGCTAGAAAGGAACTAGATTAGTCATATTTGTCAAGCAACTTGTCTCTTCATTCATTGTCATTCATTGTCAAGCAACTAGATTAGTCATATTTGTCAAGCAACTTGTCTCTTCATTCATTGTCATTTCTTCACCAATTCATTGAGTGAAGAGGTAGTTCAAATCTTCAAAATAATCATAATCGAAATCAACAAAATATCACTCGATCACAACAAAATCATGGTCATCCTACAAATTATTACATACAAAAATCACATAATTTCCCTTTTTTGCTAGGAACATAAGCAGACATGACATCTTCAATTGTAGCTCTCCTACCAGTCAAAACTAATGTAGCAGCTGAAGCTACCCGATTGAGTTTGAGGAATGAGTGTAATTTAACATGCCCAAGCCATTGAGCTAAGTCCTTCGAATTTTGAGGCAATGATTCGATGGGTGTGCACCATCTTGCATTATTGGGCCATCCAACATTGATCAAACCATTAATCACCAGACACCCTACAAACAAATCAGTCTACATTTTTTGCTCAACGTTGTGTTTTCCACACAACGCATCGCAAAAAGGGGCATCTATAGACACCTAAAACATGTCATGTTTGGGGGAGCTACTCACATAGGCACATTCATAAGATCATATGACATAATCTTGGACTTTCCAAGCATCAAAAGTGGTTCTCACCACTCATCTAGGGCATTCTAAGCCCATCCAAGCTTAGTCGCTCAAGACTAGAGCGGCTAGACCTTAGTCGCTCAAGCCTAGAGTGGTCAGACCTTAGCCATTGCAAACAATAGTGGCCAAATCTTAGCCATTGCAGATGATAGTGACTAAGCCATAAAAATCATTTTTGTCGATAGATATACCCAATCATGAGAGGAAGTGGCAGTCTGCATGCAATAAAGGTGAGTGGGAGTAACTTTACATTCCCTTTCACGACCAACTCACATAGGAGACTTGAGTTTGCATTTAGACTTTAATTAACTGGCCTTTAAACATAGAAAATACAAAAATATTCTCATGCTAACATTCACTACGCATGAGGGATTCAATCCTAGGGTTTTGAGCATAGAATTTAGGGTTTCACACACTTTAAAATGTGTAATCCTATAGCACCAAAAAGGATCAGATATCAATATCAAATATTCGAATAAGTCCAAATTTTAGGAGAGCTTTCGAGACTTGGAGAGCTTACCTTAGAGATCACATTTATGACAAAGCCCTAACAAATTAGAGAGCAAAGCAATCACCATTTTAGAACATCAGATACAAGCTTTGATCCATAGCTTTAGAGCAAAGAGAACAAGATTCACTTTAGTGGCCGCTGTCATTGGACAGTGGCTCGTAGGCCTAGCTTAGGGTTTTAGACATTAGTTTCATTATTCTTTTTAGAATATCATTAACATAGCATCATTTCATTCATTCGCATTCATAGCATTAGTTTCATTTGCACTTGCTTTCATTTGAGTATATTCATTGCTAACAACCTCATTCGGGGAGGCAATCTTTGATATCTAAGCGTGTGTTGTTGTTTCATTGCTCACAAGGCCACAAGTTCGTTAGACGAAAGCTACAACATATGAGAGTAAAAAATATCCCTCTAGGAAATAGACCTGGAGAAGGAGGCATCTATAAGCCCTCATAAATTTATGTGTGCAAAACCGGGAAGCTTGTGATAGCGCACCACCCCTTTGCGAGGGGACATTTTACCCACTTGTAACCTTATTGTATCAAAATGGGTATCCCTAAGAGGGACCGACATGTAACCGAGTTTCAATATGAATAAAGAGATCTATCTTTGTTACTTCTATGTTATATGTTTTTTCTTGGTCTTCATTTCATTTTGGGTTTAACATATTGCAAGTAGAGTAAGAGCGGTGCGTGCGTCCCGGGGTCACTACACCTTGAACCTGCAAAATAGAACTTTTAGCTGAATTTAAACCTTTTTTATTATGCTCTTGCTTTTGTAAATCCAACAATGTGCCTTCTATATTCCTCTCATTATATTTCCTGACCTTTTCCTCTTTCTCTTTGAGTAATTTTATTTCTTTTTCATAGTCTTCATTATGTTTCCTGAAAACTTCCCAATCTCCTTTTATTTCATTCCGCTCATTTTGAATTCCTTGTAGTTTCTTTTCAAGGTATTTTATGACATCACACATGTTATCTATATTTTTATCCCTTCCTTCAAGTTTTCTCTTACAAATATCTAACTTTCTTTGTAATTGAATAGGTACCCATGTGCTCAAGAATTTTGGTTCAAATTTATCCCAAGTACGCAAGAATTTAAACTCTTTTATCCATTGTAAAGCTTTCCCCGTAAACAAAGTATGATAGCCATATTGTAACCTTCTTTCACTAACTTGATATTTTACTATTTTCAACCACTCTCTCACATCAATATCATTTTCTCCATTAAAATTTTCCAATGACATAGTTGACGCCCTAATGCAACTAGGGTTTTTTGACAATATATATCATTCCCTAATGGAAACTAGGGTTTTATGGAAATAAATATCTTCCCACTAATTTGAAGATAAAAATCTACATAGACAACTAGATCTACAATTTTTCCTCCAAACAAAATAAAGTGCAACTGATTTGCTTACCCGAACTAAACAAATTTCGTCTTCAAGAAATTCGTGATTTGAAATTCATCACTACCCTTGTTCTAGACGACTGACTTTAGAAGGTCGTATCTCCCTCAATATTGTTTGAATTCCTTCATATGACCACTCATTTTAAAGCTCTTCAAATTTTGCACAAACTAATCCAAGAATCACCTGAATCGAATAAACTTTTGCAAAGATATGGCTTTTGAAAGATGAGACGTTTTTCCAAAAAAAAATCTACAAAATTCGTCATTATCCTTATTTCGGATGACTAACTTCAAAAGGTCATATATCCCTCAATACTACTCATATTCCTTTATATGACCACTCATTTTAAAGCTCTTCAAATTCTGCACAATCTGATCCAAAAATTACCTGAATCGGATAAACTTGCACAAAGATATGACTCCTGAAAGATGAGACGTTTTTCCTACAAAAAAAATAAATTTACCCTAATTTTGCAATTTCACACAAAAATCCTCACTTTGCCAAAATCGTTGCTCTGATACCACTTGTTGCATAACTTTATTATCATTAACATAAACCATTCACCAATATGCAGAAATATCAAATCATTCATCCACAATACATTATCCACAATAACAATCCACAAATGAGAGAGAGATAGATAATACCCTTAAGGTAGGGAAACACCAATAATAATCCTTAAGGAAGGAATAACTCCACAAGATCTCCCAAGGTGAGAGGCCACTTCGTGGGCATAGACGATTACATAAGATTCTTCTTCAATGATGATTACAATGACAAATATCTCTTCTTTATATATCCATATTCTTATTCTACTTTGGGGAGCCTACTACTAATATAATATTATATTATAATATAATATAATATTATAATACAATCAACCTTGGGTTATGTGTGGCCCATGCCAACCCTTATACAATATAATAATATATCCCCAAATATCTATTCCTAGGTACCCTACCATGCCACCCTCCTTACAAATGTTTCGTCCTCGAAACATATGAAGAAACATGATAATATGATTTGCTAAGCAATGTTAGCAACTGGTACCAATCTCGATCATCCATCCATCCAAGTGAAACACGTTGATGTTGGTATGCCATTTTGTTACTTGAGTATCCAAATCTGCTTCGTTGGCTCCACGCTTCTGCTGTTGTATTTTGATAACTTGAATGATGGGTCCACTTGTTCCTTGATGTTGATGAACCACTCTGAAAACCATGATCACTATGCTTTCTCTGCCAAACACTGCCATAGTTGGTGCCCTTATGATTCCATGTAGAACCATAATATTGTTGCCTTGAACCATACCCCCAAGATTGTTGCTGCTCATGGTGGTGTGGATGGTGATATGGTGCAACCTTAACTTGATGTTCTACCTTCTTTGACTTCTCAACATTTGGCTCCATTGTTTTAAATTCCTCTACACATTGTTCTTTCATGTTCTCTTTGTTTGGTGTGTCCTTGTGCTCTTCTATCAAAGCTTCCTTGGACTCTGTTATTGTTATTTCCACTGAATCAGTTGTTGCTACTTCTTCCATGGACTCTTTTGCTGCTACTGCCTTCTTGGATTCTATTTCAGGTTCTTCAATTTGTTTCTCTACAACCACTTCTTGATTTTCCTTGGATCCTTGCTCCTTAAGCTGAGAAATATCTTGCAATGTTATCTTCTTTTTCCTGTACCATAACTTCATAAACTTCTTTTGCACATTAATGTTAACAGTACCCAAAGAATCTAACCAAGGATAACCAAGAACAATATCCTTATCATCCATCTCAATAGCATAGAAATCTGAATGTAAAACATATTTATCCATGGTGATCTTCAAATCTTCAAAAATTTGAACATGCTCATCCTCTAGTTGTATGTCCTTAACTTTTGTTGCTTGAACTTGCAACTTCTTAGCCAAAGCAATATTAATAAAATTATATCTGCTACTAGGGTCAATGGAAATAATAACTTGTTCCTTTTGAATGCTTCCATGAACCTGCAAAATAGAACTTTTAGCTGAATTTAAACCTTTTTTATTCTGCTCTTGCTTTTGTAAATCCAACGATGTGCCTTCTATATTCCTCTCATTATCTTCCCTGACCTTTTCCTCTTTCTCCTTGAGTAATTTTATTTCTTTTTCATAGTCTTCATTTTGTTTCCTAAAAACTTCCCAATCTCCTTTTATTTCATTCCGCTCATTTTGAATTCCCTGTAGTTTCTTTTCAAGGTCTTTTATGACATCCCACATGCTATCTATCTTTTTATCCCTTCCTTCAAGTTTTCTCTTACAAATATCTAACTTTCTTTGTAATTGAATAGGTACCCATGTGCTCAAGAATGTTGGTTCAATTTGATCCCAAGTACGCAAGAATTTAAACTCTTTTATCCATTGTAAAGCTTTCCCCGTAAACAAAGTATGATAGCCATATTGTAACCTTCTTTCACTAACTTGAGATTTTACTATTTTCAACCACTCTCTCACATCAATATCATTTTCTCCATTAAACATTTCCACTCTCACATCAATATCATTTTCTCCATTAAACTTTTCCAATGACATAGTTGATGCCCTAATGCAACTAGGGTTTTTTGACAATATATATCATGCCCTAATGCAAACTAGGGTTTTATGGAAATAAATATCTTCCCACTGATTTGAAGCTAAAAATCCACATAGACAACTAGATCTGCAATTTTTCTTCCAAACAAAATAAAGTGCAACTGATTTGCTTACCCGAACTAAACAAATTTCATCTTTCAAAAAATTCACGACTTGAAAATTCGTCACTACCCTTGTTCCAGATGGCTGACTTCAGAAGGTCGTATCTCCCTCAATACTACTCGGATTCCTTCATATGACCACTCATTTTAAAGCTCTTCAAATTCTGCACAAACTGATCCAAGAATCGCCTGAATCGGATAAACTCTCGCAGAGATATGGCTTCTGAAAGATGAGACATTTTTCCAAAAAAAATCTGCGAAATTCGTCACTATCCTTGTTTCGGATGACTAACTTCAAAAGGTCGTATCTCCCTCAATACTGCTCAGATTCCTTCATATGACCACTCATTTTAAAGCTCTTCAAATTCTGCACAATATGATCCAAGAATCGCTTGAATCGGATAAACTTGCACAGAGATATGGCTCTTGAAAGATGAGACATTTTTCCAAAAAAAAATTGCCCTAATTTTGCAATTTCACACAAAAATCCCCACTTTGCCAAAATCGTTGCTCTGATACCACTTGTTGCATAACTTTATTATCATTAACATAAACCATTCACCAATATGCAGAAATATCAAATCATTCATCCACAATAACAATCCACAAATGAGAGAGAGATAGATAATACCCTTAAGGTAGGGAAACACCAATAATAATCCTTAAGGAAGGAATAACTCCACAAGATCTCCCAAGGTGAGAGGCCACTTCATGGGCATAGACGATTACATAAGATTCTTCTTCAATGATGATTACAATGACAAATATCTCTTCTTTATATATCCATATTCTTATTCTACTTTGGGGAGCCTACTACTAATATAATATTATATTATAATATAATATAATATTATAATACAATCAACCTTGGGTTATGTGTGGCCCATGCCAACCCTTATACAATATAATAATATATCCCCAAATATCTATTCCTAGGTACCCTACCACTTCTACATTCAAACATTGGTCTGCACAAAAGAAAAATGTTATTGTATCAAACATATAGTTGTGCGTAAGGTACAATAGTTCTCATAATTCCAGGGATTCAAGTTCACTCCCTTATTTTCTTCAATTTTTTAGATACTTGCTCATATATAGTGACAAAAATCACTGTTTATTTTATATATACTCTCTCTTTTTTTCTATTATCTTTTTTTTTTCTTTATTCTTTTTTTTTTCCTCTATTCTCTTTTTTTTCTATTCTCTTTTTTTTGTCTCTTGAGCAAGGGATTTGATACTGATTTGATTTCTAGTAAAATTTGATCTTGATTTGACTTGAATTTTGGGATTTACATTCTGCGAGTTGATTCAAATATTTCTTCTTGGGATTTTGCTTCAAGGATTTCTCTCTTGGATTTTGCTTCTTTTAACGTAAGCAAGGGATTCATATGGGTAGGGGAAACTTGTCCTTTTTCCAATTGTCAATATTTCTCAGATCGTTCACATAGGGGGATAAGGAAGAATAAAATTTTCACCTCAAGATACCTGGTCCCACTTCATAGCTTTCATCTTCCCCTAGTCCTTATTAGGATTGTTTAGTTTGTTGTTTAGTGATAGGATTCTGATATGCTAAGTACTATCAAAACTAGACCTCATCTACAAAAGTAAAGCAAGATTTCTACCAACTCTTGAGAAGACCTCTAGGTATGGTTGAATGACCAAAAAACCCTGGTATATTCTTCATAGCAACAAAAAGGGTTGTATTGAAAAACATAATTACTCACAAGGGTGAATGGATGATAAAGATAGTGCATAGATGCATGATTGAAACACAAATGTGATGTTGTTTGTAAGATTGTAAACATAACTATCCTAATGCAAGTGTGACTGATGGATATGCCTAAATGCAATATGAAATGAAATGCATGCGGTAAATGAAATGCAATGATGCAAATGAAATGCAATGTTTTGAATGAAATGCAATGATGCAAATGTTTTTGGATTTTTTTTTTTTCAATTTTTTTTTTTTTGGATTTTATTGATTTTTAATTTTTATGGATTTTTGAAATTTTGATTTGACCAAAGGGCTTACAAACGCCTTTGGGGAATTTTAATGGTTTGACCAAAGGGCTTATAGATGCATTTGGAGCCTTTATATGGGTTGACCAAAGGGCTTACGGATGTCTTTGGAGCCTCTTGATGGTTTTAGGCATAGAACGCTTTAATATGAATGATGTTGAGAGATTCAGGCTCTTCAATACCTTTCAGCAATGTCAAGCAATATGTCCCAGGTCCAATCTTCTTAGAGATGATATAAGGACCTAACCAATTAGCCGTAAATTTGTCTCACATTTTTGGTGGCAGATTTGAGTTTTGTTGGTTCTCTTTCAGCAAAATATCACCAACCTCAAAGTCTCTCAAATGGACTTTGTCACTGTAAGCTCGTTTTAAGCACTCTTGATAAACATGAAGATGCTCAAAGGCATTCACGCGACATTCATCAAGTAGCATCAATTGATCTAGGAGAGCTTGTCGCACAGTGTCGTCATCGATGAACTCTTTCAATGCAACCCGCAGTGTTGGAATCTCCAACTCTAAGGGCATAATGGCCTCAGCACCATATACTAGTGAAAACGGAGTTGCCCTAATGGGTTTTCGAATGCTAGTCCTATAAGTCCATAATGCAAGGGGCAACTGGATGTGTCAATCTTTGTGGTGTTCTTGTAACATCTTTTTCAAGATGGATACCACTATCTTATTTGAAGCCTCAGCTTACCCGTTTGCTTGTGGATAATATGGAGTCGTAAAACTATGTTTGATCATGTACTTAGACATCAAATCCCTCACAATTTTATTTTTGAATGATGCTCCATTATCCAAAATTATCTTGGATGGTATCCCAAAGTGACTTATGATATTGGTGAGTATGAACTCAGCAATACATGCTCCAATTGTCGTTGTTAACGGGATGGCTTCCACACACTTAGTAAAATACTTAGTAGCCATAATAATAAATGTATGTTGGCCTAATGACGGAGGAGAGATCTTACCGATTAGATCAAAACCCCACTAAGCAAATGGCCAAGCCACTTGAATGGGTTGTAAGGCTTGTGATGGCAGGTGTGTAAGATTAGCATGATGCTGACATTTAATGCATTTCTTGACATACACATTGTAATCCTTCTCCATAGTGGGATAATAATAGTCCATGTGAAGGATCTGCTTAAAAATAGCCATGTCACTAAAATTGCCACTGCACATATCATCATGATCTTACGAAATTTCCCAAGATGATACTTGGGGCTCAAGACAACAAAGGAGAACTCCATCGTATCTTCGACGATACAAAATATATCCTGACAAGACGTACTTTATCACTTTTTTTTAAATGTGTTTTGCAGCACGCAGTAAACCCTGAGGGATTACACTAAGCTTTAGGAATTCATGTATCTATGACATCCAGTTCTGATAAATCTCAGCCTCCACTAACAATATAGCATGTTCCCCCTACAATTTAACATTTGAAAATGCAGACTAGGAAACAACCTTATGGTGAATGGTGGTACCATTCCTCGTAGGACCCCGCGAGATTAATGACCTCCAAGGCGCTCTCTTGAGAAATTATTTGGATCTTTAGAACCACTCATGATTTGGTTCTATATGAATCATGTTGATTGACTCTTTGTTATCCAAAGCTTCACGCAGCACAGTAGAGTGTAACAACATTTTGGCATGGATGGTAGTAAAATCGGCAGAAGGATTCTAAGGGATTAAGGATCCTAAAGATGCCATAGTATCTACGAATATGATTGACAAATTAGGGATGGCCTTGATGTCATACCATTCCAACTGAGCTAAATAAATATCAACAAGATCTTTGTAGACCTTCAAGACAGGACACCTAAATTGAAAAAGTCCCTTTAGTTGGTTAACAATGAGAAGGGAATCGCCAAAGATATTTAACCTTTTAATCTTCATGGAAACAACTATTTGGAGGCCCAAAATTAGGGCTTTGTATTCAACATTATTGTTAGTGCAAGGAAAGTCTAACTTGAACGACAAGGGCATGGGAGCACCTTGTGACATGAACAACACTATTCCTGCACCACCCCCTTGCTCACACTTCGAACCATCGAAGAACAAGGTCATGTCAGCTTTGTTATCCAGTTCTTCGGGTTCGTGTGCTTCTAATAAGGCAAAGACAACATCATCAGGAAGCTCTAGGGTGAGGGGCCTACTATTCTCAAGAGGTGCCTCAGCTAGTTTATCAGCTATGACTTGTTTCTTGATGGAATTTTGGCTAATGAATTCCAAATTGAATTCTTTCAATAACATGATCCACTTTGCAGTACGTGTATTATGATATGTCTTGTTCATCATATACTACAAAGGATTTTATTTTTATATGACATAAGTCATATGACTTAACATATAATGCCGCAATTTCTTTGTAGTGAACACTACTGCTAAACATAGATTTTCCATGTAGGCATATCCTAGCTCGTAACTCATCAAGATTCGGCTAATTTAATATATGGCTTGCTCTCATTCTTGCACATTCTTTTGGGCTAACATGGTTCCCAATGCAAAGTCAGACATCGATATATATAGCAAGAATGGTACATCTGGTCTTGGTGGAGCTAGCACTAGCGGTGTCTCCAGGTAGTGCTTAATCTCAATAAAGGTTGATTGATAGTCCTCATCCTAATTGAATGGGACCCCCTTGTGTAGTAGTCAATTCATGGGTCGACATTTGTCTGATAACTATGTGATAAATCGCTTTATGGATGCTACTTTTCCCTAAAGGCTTCTTAATTCCTTGATATTCATGGGGGGATGCATTTCTAAAATATCCTTGATCTTTACTAGATTAACTTCGATCCCTCGCTTTGAAATGATGAATCCTAAGAGCTTACCTAAAGTTACGCCAAACACGCACTTCTTAGGATTCAACCTGACATTATGCTCTATTAGACGATCGAAGACCTTCCTTGGGACCTGTTGGTCACGAATCTGCCACAGGAAAGGATTTTTACAATTGCGCCCTAGACCCGGCCAACATTGAAAGGCTGGAAGCAAGAAATGGCTCCCAGACCAATCTCCAGAGGGGCTGGTTCCCTCTACTATTCTAAAATTGGGTTTAAGATAGGGTTCTTTGGAAAGAGATTTAAAAGGTTGCGAGAAAGAAATGGGAAATATGGCCACGAGCCGAAGTGATGGGATCGAGAAAAACAACGGCGAGGAAACTACAAACGCAACAACGACAAGTAACATAAGAAATCAGCTTCATCCTCGCACAATCACATGCCGCAAATCCCTCCAAACCCACATTCCAGGAATTGTACCATGATCGCGAGTATTTAAATCCAGGTATGCAGAATTTAAATGTAATAGCAATGCAGGAGTACGAATGCTATTAGAAATGCAGAAAACAGAAAGCAAATTCATCCATGCGACGCTTGAAAAATTAGAAGTCGATCCTTGTATTCCCGCAAATACAATTCCAGTTTCTAGCAGCAAGTTTTTCCAACCTTTGCAAATGAAAATTACATTGGTTTTTATAGAGGTCCGTCCTCTTTGCAGCATTAAAAACGTAAAACCAACTTCCTCGTGATCTACAATAATATCTTGAAAATCAGGAACACGACCCCTTAATAGCGGCCTCGAGGAAATAAAAATTAAATACCATGAAACGTTCGCGGCCCTTCATTAAATTCGATTCTTCGAACATGTGCATGAAAACCGTTGAATTAATCCACGAACCGCAGACTTTGAACCAATAAATCCTTTAATTTTGGTGGCCTGGGCACTCTTCGACCTTAACCGCATCGGAAATCCGCAAAATATTTAATTCGGGTTAGCATTAAATCATCGAAAATCGAAAAAACCCTTTCGGCCGTTCATATTGCACTTGGCGGGAAAACTGCGCAGGTCGCGAAAATGCGACGGGTCGCGAAATCGCGACGGGTCGCGAAATCGCGACGTCTTATAATGCCGTATGCTTTGACCACCGTTGACCCGCGAAAATGGCACATGTAGCGATTTCGCTACGTCTCCGGCTTCCTCTTCGCCATCGCAAGCTTGCTCCGCGAAAACGGAACATGTAGCGATTTCGCTACATGTTTCGTCGTTAGCTCCTCCCTGCGCTCTGCCCCGCGAAAACGGAACATGTAGCGATTTCGCTACATGTTTCCGTCGCCGTACCAAACGCCATTTTTGGTCGCGATTCGCTGACATGTCAGCGACGCGCTGCATGTTTTCAACTTAATGCTTTTTGCCCGCCGACCCGCGATTCCGGAACACGTCGCGATATCGCGACGGTTCCGCCAACCTGCCTGCGTTGACCGCGATTCTGCGACATGTCAGCGCATCGCTGCAGTTTTCAGACTTAGTCATTTTTTGCTCATTTTTTCTCCTTTTTTCGCCCAAGCTGCATCAATGAAGTCAAAGGTCAGATTTCCAACAATACACTAATGCATTAATCAATGAGAATCAATGTGGCAAAAATGCCAACATTCTTGGCGGCTCGCGGGGTATACAGCTCGCTGTATGCAAGAATCCAGGCCTTAGTCCATTGGGCACAGAGTCATATTGGAACTGTAAACAAGCTGCTGCAAAACATGTCAGGGGACTGCTGCCAAACTTCTTCTTCTGTGGAAAACTAGAACTGGAAGAACCTGCATAGAAGCGGTTATAAACTGAAGAAATGGAATGTGATGGTGGAGTGAGCTCTTGCGATTGCGCAAGCGGTGACTGCAATGGAGTGATGAAATGAAAATGAATGAAGTTATGGAGTGGGAATGGAACTAGGAAAGCTGTGAAATGAAATGAACTAGACTGCGAAATAAATGCATAAAAGACTGAACTTAGAGGAAAGGGATAAGAAGGGACGGGGAAAAACAGAAAAGGAAAAAGAAACAACAGCTGTGGCTTATTTTGTTTTAATGCAGAAGAAAAAGAAGGAAGAAGATGAAGAAAGGAAAGAGAGGAAACGGGGAAGGGAAAAGAAGAAAGTGCTAGAAAGCCACCAAACTGTTGGGAGGAGAAAAACAAAGGAAAAAACAAGCATCTACGGCTCGCGAGGCAACAAGAGCCGAGATGAACAAATAAAAACAATACCACTTTTTTTTTTTTTCTTCTTCTTTTTCTATTTTTTTGTGTTTTTTTCAAAATACTATATACAATAATGCACGACATGATTGGCATGTCGCCACCAGACACCCAATCTCAGAATGTTATCCGGTAAATCTGCAATGTCCCGACCAGATCTGATCATACTTAAGTCGGTCCTTGAAATTAGGCTGGCTCCTTCCTGAAGTTCTCCATGGTGCTGATAGGATGCAATTCAGCAGATTATCCTTCTTACTAGTACCCACATGGAGGACTTCTTCAGGTACCGGATGTAGTGGCTGGAACCAACACCACCACTTTGCAGACTTTCTTGGTTGTGGGCTGAGTACAGGCTCCTCTAACTCCTTGATGTGATCACGGGGCTCTTCAAGTGAGAAATCTGATTACGGGATCTCCTCGGGCTCTGGAATTTGCACTTGTTCTTCTACTTGGCCCATCTCTTGATGAAAGCGCAAGCAACCATATTGTTCATTCTTTGGAAAAGTGCTTGCATGTTCCAATCCTTGACTTTGGACGAGATCTGTCCCTTGAACTCCACATGCGCATCTCGCGATCTCGTAAGGGATCCGGCATGAATGTGCGGGGGTAAACGGGAGCAGCAACCATCGAAGAGGGTAATGGAGTTTCTCCCCACGGTAACTTTCTCGATAAGAGCAATAGGTGTTCTGCTCGCATTGCTTCCTCAAAGATTTGTGGGAAGCGTTGTTCACCTGATTGCAGCAAAAAGAGACCTATGTCAGAGTTAAAAGCTCGAACATAAAAGAGGTGGGCTTGGGTGGGTGATGGACGGATCTTCTCTGGAATTCTCTTCCAACTTATCAAGAATCGGACATTGAAGTCCGTGATGCTCTCTTGAGGTGCTCTCGTGATGTACATGAAAAATTGGTAGAGATCCAAAGAACCGTAGAAAGGATCTTCGTCAAATCTTTTGATCGGTGCTCCCGCTAGATCATCCCATGAGTTGATGCTTTGACGTTTGAGCAATCTGTACCACTGCAATGCTCTTCCTTCCAAAGACTGAACCAGAAGTCGGATCATGACATCTTCGTGTTCTATGACATGGATCATGGACAGAATAGCAATATCTTCAACATGTGCCGAGCCATGCCTTCGGTACCATCATATTTTGCCAGGTTCTTCAGGGCACCTTCGGGAATTTCATGCCGAACTTGGAGATTCAGAGGGCCAGGATCATCCCATCTAGAAAAAACCCTCGCCTTTGTGGCAATGGTCTGCGGAATCACGGCCATCGCCATTAAGTCAGAGTCGCCAGATGAACATTCTTTGAATTTTTTTTTTTTTTTTTTTTTTAAACAAAAACAGGCGTCCACGAACAGATCTTCAACTCAGCAAAGTCGCCAGATGAACTTAAAAATCTCCGCTGTGAGGCCAAGACAGCTCATCAAATCTTGAGACCTCCGGGTGTTAAAACGTGCCAAAACTGTTGGCACCGGTGGGGTTATCACTTTGGAAAATTATGCGTATCCCACCGATTATGAATTCTTGGAGACAGAAACAGTCTGTCCCACCGGCGTGCCAAAAGCGTTGGTCACGAATCTGCCACAGGAAAGGATTTTTACAATTGCGCCCTAGACCCGGCCAACATTGAAAGGTTGGAAGCAAGAAATGGCTCCCAGACCAATCTCCAGAGTGGGCTGGTTCCCTCTACTATTCTAAAATTGGGTTTAAGATAGGGTTGCTGGAAAGAGATTTAAAAGGTTGCAGAAAGAAATGGGAAATATGGCCACAGGCCGAAGTGATGGGATCAGAAAAACAACAGCAGGAAACTACAAACGCAACAACGACAAGTAACATAAGAAATCAGCTTCATCCTCGCACAATCACATGCCGCAAATCCCTCCAAACCCACATTCCGAGAATTGTACCACGACCGCAGTATTTAAATCCGGTATGCAGAATTTAAATGTAATAGCAATGCAAGAGTACGAATGCTATTAGAAATGCGAGAAAACAGAAAGCAAATTCATCCATGCGACGCTTGAAAAATTAGAAGTCGATCCTTGTATTCCCGCAAATACAATTCCGAGTTTCTAGCGACAAGTTTTTCCAACCTTTGCAAATGAAAATTACATTGGTTTTTATAGAGGTCCGTCCTCTTTGGAGCATTAAAAACGTAAAACCAACTTCCTCGTGATCTACAATAATATCTTGAAAATCAGGAACACGACCCCTTAATAGCGGCCTCGAGGAAATAAAAATTAAATACCATTAAACGTTCGCGGCCCTTCATTAAATTCGATTCTTCAAACATGTGCATGAAAACCGTTGAATTAATCCACGAACCGCAGCTTTGAACCAATAAATCCTTTAATTTTGGTGGCCCGGGCACTCTTCGACCTTAACCGCATCGGAAATCCGCAAAATATTTAATTCGGGTTAGCATTAAATCATCGAAAATCGAAAAAACCCTTTCGGCCGTTCATACTGCACTTGGCGGGAAAACTGCGCAGGTCGCGAAAATGCGACGGGTCGCGAAATCGCGACGGGTCGCGAAATCGCGACGTCTTATAATGCCGTACGCTTTGACCACCGTTGACCCGCGAAAATGGCACATGTAGCGATTTCGCTACGTCTTCGGCTTCCTCTTCGCCATCGCAAGCTTGCTCCGCGAAAATGGAACATGTAGCGATTTCGCTACATGTTTCCGTCGTTAGCTCCTCCCTGCGCTCTGCCCCGCGAAAACGGAACATGTAGCGATTTCGCTACATGTTTCCGTCGCCGTACCAATCGCCATTTTTGGTCGCGATTCGCTGACATGTCAGCGAATCGCTGCATGTTTTCAACTTAATGGTTTTTGCCCGCCGACCCGCGATTCCGGAACACGTCGCGATATCGCGACGGTTCCGCCAACCTGCCTGCGTTGACTGCGTTGACCGCGATTCTGCGACATGTCAGCGCATCGCTGCAGTTTTCAGACTTAGTCATTTTTTGCTCATTTTTTCTCCTTTTTTCGCCCAAGCTGCATCAAAGCTGAAGTCAAAGATCAGATTTCCAACAATACACTAATGCATTAATCAATGAGAATCAATGTGGCAAAAATGCCAACAGGACCTTTGCATGCTCTGAATGCAATAATAACTTTTCCAAAAAGTCATCGATATAATCTTCTAAGATCTTGTGCATGTAGTCATGAAAGATATATGTCATAGCTCGCTGATATGTAGCACCAGCATTCTTAAGACCAAATGGCACAACTTTATAGCAAAATGTCCCCCATGGCATTATGAACACGGTTTTATGCTGGTCTTCAGGATTAATTCAAATTTGATTGTAACCAAAAATACCATCCATTAGGGAGATCATTTCATGACCCGTAGTTGCGTCTACGAGAGCATTTATGTTTGGCAATAGAAATGAATCTTTTGGTGTTGCCTTATTGAGGTCTCTAAAATTTGTACAAATATGGATCCTTCCATCAGGTTTTTCTATAGGTACCATGTTTGATACCCATTCTAGATAGTCGATGGAAATGATAAACTCTACATCTAATAGCTTCTACAGTTCATCTTTAACCATTAAGGCTATTGTTGGATGCATCTTCCTGAGATTTTGCTTGACTGGTTTCTTTGACAGATCTAGCAAAATATTATGAGTAACCAATTTTGGATCTAGACTCGACATGTCCTTATAAGTCCAAGCAAAGAGAGCAAGTCTCTCTTTTACTAGAGGGATGAGGTTGGCATGCTCATTAGGAGACAAATTTTCTCCAAATTTAACCTTCCTTGGATTGATAGGATCATCACTGATATCCACTTAAAATTTTTCCTCTACTGACATATGGGATCCCTCCTCAAGCTGGTGAGGCATAAGAATCAAATGGATGTCATCTGCTGGGTTTATGGGTTCCATATTAGAAACATCCTTAGCATGATAAACATCATGTACACAAACTGGTGCAAAATGAAAATGTTACAACATTTCTTTGTTGGGGAAGAAATCTTCAAGCTCTAGTAGTGAGTCAACGCAATCCCAATCAATAGCATCTACATTAAGATACAATGGTTTGGATGGATCGACTGGATTGTGAAGTGGAGTGGTCAAATCAATGGAGATCATATTGATGAAATGGATCATATCTCCAGGACCACATGCATGTGACTCTATATTTGTATAACTTCCATCCTCGAGATGTGGTTCTGGGGGTATGGGGATATCTAGATCCAATCTATGGATAGACTTGAAAATAGTATCATTAGGCTCAAGGAGCTCTCTAAATGTCAGTGGATCAGGTAATATCATATGATAAATCCTGTCTAGATTAGGTGATCTTCCTCTAAGATGAGGATTAAGATTGATCTCTCTGCGTAAATCCTTTGCAGTGTATAGTGTATTACAATGACGCAAGTAGGGAGGTCCCGAATAGGCTCTCTCTGTTTCATCTTCATTGTCACTGTCGTAATAGAAACCCTCATTGCTAACTACTAGAATCGAGATATTAGGAAGATGGGGTCCCATGTAAGCCAACTCCTGATAACTACTATCGCTCATGGAGGATTGATCATCCTTGATGATTGTCTTTGAAGGTAATAGATGATGTAAATTAAGAGGGCCTAGATAGGCCAACTCAATATCATCCTCATATTGCTCACTATTTGAGGACTCATCATCATCACCACTCTCATATATGCAACTTGGTCCACCTATCTCAAATATGGACTCTACTCTCTCCTCATCAGAGTGATCCTTTGACTCAGAATCTATCATTATGCTAGTGATCATAACTTGCATGTTTGTGTCATCGATTGCCTCATGGATTTGTTCACCAAATTTATCTCTTGGTATATGCTTTGAATCACTATCCACCATGATGTCTTTGTGATGTCTCAGATGGTCCTATAGTGACATAAGACACTAATCGGTTATCCCTTCAAAAGGTGAAGGGATTGGGGTGATAAGGATTGAATTCGACTTCACCCCCTAGAATGAGGTATAGACGGTCTAAAGATACCGTAAGGAGTTCATCATGTCATCTAATATAGTACCCTAACCCGAACCTATCAGTAGGAAACTAATATTGTAGTTCATACGACCTCCTTTACCCCTACTCGAATAATTCGAGTTCGTAACCATGCCAATGGTAATGCTCAATAAATTGTAAGGTGTACTATGGGTTAGAGAAGTAATGAACATTCACAGTGAATGGTTCATCATCATCCTCATCCATGGGGGTGCAAGATAAAATCTAGTTGAGCCCTCCATAGATAAAATTAGTTTGGTTAGGAGGTACCCTGAGTGGTACCATCCTCCCTACGGGAAGGCGATGGGCTTGTGGTCGGCTCATGTTTTGTGCAGTCTTGATAATCGGCATAAACATCACATTTTGCACAATATATTATTTGAATTTGAGATTAACCAAATGAATGGTCACCTATGATGTTGATGACCCTTTTGAAGATGCAAACAAATCAGGCTGAGGTGCCTCTTCAACTTCTACTTGAGCATTCTCTACTTCCATGGGAGTAGGAACCTCGATCACAACTGGTTTGGGCACTTGCTTCATCTTTTTTTTGCCCATATTTACTTATGGATTCTTATCATCCCTCCATATCATGGATGTAGATGGTCTAGTAGAAGTAGTTGCCGTGTGCTCTGATTTATGAGATGCGAATGTTGTAGGTTTTGCATACACTTCTTTAATTTTTCCTCCTGCTCTTTGATCGACAATGCAGGTTATATGTCTAGGTGTGTTGAGAGGAGCATAAAATCCCTCGACAAGTTTGTTAGATTCATGTATTTGAATGGTTCTTCATCTAAAGGTACCACGTGAACCTATCCCTCATGCACGTGTTTAATACATTGATGAAGAATGGAAGGGACACAATGCATTTCTCGTATCCAAGGCCTCCCTAAAAGGATGTTATATTGCATAGCACCTTCAATCACATGACACATCATAGGGATGGTCTTTAGTCCAACCTGAATCGACATAACTATGGTACCTACCATCGAGCATAATGCATCATTGAATGCTCTCAAGGTGAAAGTGGAAGGTACAATATGTGACTTCAACAACTTCAAATATGTCAATGCCTTGGTCATGATAATATTGATTGATGATCTCGTATCAATCAAAACCTGCTTTAAAGGTATGTGATTCACACATGCAATGATATGGAGTGGCAGATCCACTGTGACAATGGAAACCATCTTGACTTCATGAGAATGAAATTGTATGATCGATTCCTGGCACTATTATACATATCCCACGATGTGTGTGAACTCTTTAGGATATTGGGACTGCACTTCTATGGACCTTATAATGTCCATAAGCGTCTTCTTATTCTTGGGAGACTACTGAATCAGCTCATAAATTGACTTCACTAAAGTCATCTATAGGTTGTGAACTAACCTACTCCTGATTGTCACCATTGGTCTAGTTGGTGGGCCTGACACATTTTGGGTTGGCCTCGAAGGAGGCACAACTTGGAATCTAATGGGAGTTGGAGGTTGATTGGGCCTTTCATACCTCGTATATCTTGTGACAACATTGACCATTTCGATGAACCCATGGGTTGGTGGTACGATGCGTACTTGATTAACTTGGCCAACATTGTTCCTTGGTGCCTCATGGTTAGGCAGAGGATTTTTGTAAATCCCCATATTCTAATTATCTAGTGCCTGAGGATTGTCCATAGTTAGCTCACCTCTTTCTATCATGTTCTGTACTAAATATTTGAAACTCTAACATACTTCGATGTCATTTTCCTTTGCTCTATGGAAAATACAATACAACTCATCCCTATACCCCTTTGGTTTGTGTTGATTAGGGTCCAATAGTTTAATCTCTGGTAAGTGTATGGCCTTGGCCTCGCACAGTTGATGGAATATAGAGGTCATCGATTCTAAAAAAGGAGTGAGTTGGCGAGGTGGGCATTGTTTCTTATTCTTACCCTTTTGATTGTTTTTGCGCTGCTCATATTGCACAGGAGGAGGGTGGGCCTGATAATTTTGTCGTTGTTACCTCTTATCCCCTTTTTGAAGGTTTAAAACCACCTGATTAACGTGGGTCGGCTTGGCCTATTTTTTCTCAGTGCTTTTCTTGTTCCATTCCTTCTTGTTTTTTAGCTTCAAGTTACCCTCTTGTAACTTGATATCCTCAATCACTTTGGCTTGTGCCAAAGCCTCCTCAAAGGTTTAATATTGTTGCAACTGTAATAATAACGAAATGTGCTTGGCATAAATTTTCATAAACATTCAAGTTAATTCAAAAGCATGGATGGAGAATGGCAGCTTTGCCATCATCTTTCTCCATCGTTTTTCATAATCCATAACTGGATCATCATCATGTTGCATTAAAGCATCCAGATTAGATAGGTTTACCTTTTTCTTGATGTCAAAGAAGAAGCATTCAAGAAATGCATCAGCCAATTGCTCAAAATTGGTCATGTTGTGCCTTTTGATTTGATTGAACCACTCCCAGGCTAGGCCTGAGAGGGTTGTAATGAAGGTCCGCAGGATCAAGGCATCATTGCTTTCAATCTGAAAGCACATGTCTAGAAAACTCATCACATGCTCCTACGCATCCTCTCCTTTAAACTTTTCCAGCCTAGGCATATCAAAATGCTCAGGTTAGACCAGAATAGGCACTAATGGGCATAAAGGTTCATTATGAATCTTATTCAAGGTAGGATTTTGATAAGTCGTTCCTTGCTTTTCAACAGATTTGACCTTTTCTGCCAAGGCCTTATAAGCCTGCGAAGATAGGAACTCCTCTTCTTTGGATTGCCTTGGAGGCACCTTTGGAGGTAGATTCCTCTTCGGTCTATGTGAAGGGTTAGGCTCGTCCTCCTCTTTGACTTGGGAGATTTCAAGATGTTCTTGATCTAATTCCTCTCCCACTTCTTCATATTGTCTATGTCCACGGTGTTTGGATGTAGGGTGTCGATCTCTATGTTGGGTTGCATGGTGAGTATGAGTGTCTATATGCTCAGGGTGCAAATCAGGCTATGAAGCAACTTGTCTATCAATGTGCTCCCTATGCTCACTAGGGGATGTAAACCAACACTAGCCAATCGGTCCTCCCTCTCAACATGCTCCTTTTGATCAAGGATGTGTTGTTTGCGCATGCGTTGTTCTTATAAGCGTTGTATTATGAACCTTTGCCTCTAAGTGTTCTCATTTTTGAGGCATTCTCACTCTGTGTGAACATTCTCCAATTGGTCTTGGAGGATCTAACGTCTCTGCTCGGACATTAGCATCTGAGATCTATCTATGTGATCAGTAGTATGAGGCCTCTAGTGTGTGCGCTCTGTTCAAGCGGCTTCGTGGGTATGTCCCCAAGTGGAATTATTTGCTACCCTCTTGCCCTTGTTTGTGAAGACAACATTCACATTTAGCTGTTGTTCATACTCTGTGCATGCATGAGATGCAAGGGCATGCATATCTCAAGAACGCTTGGAGCACTCTTTAGGTTCTTTGATAGTCCTAATGGTACTACCGCTACGCACGCTTGCCGAATGAGAAGGCACAGGAGTAGGCTTGTAACCTAGCTATCCTAAGACTATATCCAAACCATCTAACTTTCTGCTATGCCATAGCTCATGAGGTGGCATACCATTAACTCCAACTTTAGACATGTCTATTATGATCCTACAAGGCTCACTTCTATTGGGAGACTGCACAGGTCTACGTTTGGAAGCGGCCCTATCTACTTACCCCTGAATGGGTGGATCCTGAACTTGTCTATACTCAGATGTTGGGGGCCTCAAGCCTCCCCTAGACACAGGACGAAGGGGTACCAATCTAGATCCCTCAATGACAAACTCTTTAGCAGATCCCGTGGATGCACATGGAGTGTGGCCATGATAAATGCTAACATGTTCGAAATCCCCATGCTAGTAAGCTCCATGATCTAATCTATGTCTTGAGGAGTGTCTAGTAGCTTCTCTAATCGAAGTATTCTCAATAGTATCCCCATGCATAGAATTGTCCCCTCTAATGCTTGTCGAATGATGTTCAGGAGGATTTTGTGGTTAAGGGTTCTATGCGTCTTACTGTGTGTCTGGTGGAGCTTCAGCCTCAACCTCGAGTCTATGCCCAGATCGGCCTCTTCGTGTAACCACCATGATATTGTATTATCTCATATATAAGTTTTAAAGCAAACAAAGTAAACAATGGTGATTATCTCTTTTAAATTTTAAAGTGATCCCTAAACTATTTGATGTGTTTTGCAATTTGTTGTATCAATAAGTAACTCTCATCATGTTTTCAATATGTTGATGATATACTCAATTGTTAAAGGGCTTTCACCTATATACTCGTAGCTCGACAACTTGGAAATGAACTCTAGGTTGCGTATTCCCCTCGAAATGTGGAGATAAAATCCATACTCAGGGAGGGAGCATAGGTCCTGCCAAACCCTCACCCAATCTCACCTAGTCAGCGTTATACCCTCCGAAGAGAAGTACATGTTTCCTGGGCTACGAATGGTTCTTGGGTCTGGTATTGGTCTAGTAACAAAAGGGTCGAGGGTGTTGGGCCAACGGATGGAAATCACTGTCACCGTCATTGAACCATACTAGTGGTTGGATGTGACTTCCAACTCACTAGCATTTAAGTGTGTCATGGTGTGTGGGGTTCCTTTTATTTGGAATGAAAAGTAAATGCATAGAACAACACTCAAATGATTATTCTATATGCTATGCAAAAAGAAACGTTTAATTTTAGAAAGTATGCATGATTAAACTACATTAATTTCAAAAATAAATGCACACAAATGATGATGACGATATGGCCACTATATTGGGCCTCATACAAGAAAACCAACATATAAAAAGGACCTAGACTGCTGGATACTAGGGCAGACTACACTCAAAGGTCCGTTGTTCCTAGCAACGACTAGTGGAACCTAAGAAAATGGACCTAGGGACTCAATGCATTTTGTCTTCTTTCATTTCATTCCCTAATTATTCTAGCATTTTACACATTTTGGAAAAATACAAACAGATAACACAGGAAAACCAGTGGGATATGGGTCTTACCTCATATCCATATTCGATGAAGATTTAGTTTTCTATTGTATGACCTATCTTTTGCTGATCGTGGCTCTATGGTGCAGGTGTCAACCGCGACGACAACTGTTGATTGTGGCTGTCAACAATGGCTAGCACCTGACATCACAAAACACAAATATCAGTGATCTGTGGTATTTAATGCAGATTTCCCATCATGATCACCTTTTGTAACATGGTAAAATGCTAACACCTAATGTTGTAATAGTTGTAAATCATATAAAAATGAGCATTCATACACAAATTGACAAGAAATAACACATAACAAGAAATGTATCTTCCATTAATTTGAATCAATCCATGTTACAAATCCATCCCTCTTAGGGATACCCATTTGATACAATAATTACAATATGAAAATCCCTCACAAGGGTAGGTGTCTTTCAATGCCTTCTACAATGACACAAACTACTCCAAGGTGTAGATGACCTTCTTCTCCATGATTAGAGGCATTTGCTGCCTTGCATATCAAAACCCTGTTGATCTTGCATGCAATAAACAACAACAAGCATATCAGTAATAAAGAAGGCCTCTCTTGATGAGGCTTTGAAAGGAATTTGCACAAAAGATGTCATGAAAAATTAAAATCAAGAAAGTGCAAGAAACATACTAAACCTATGTTAAGCATGAAAATTCATTATTAAACATGTAAAGGAAAAGCAGATGCATCTATCTAATGGCCTAATTAGGAATTTAAAAGCATGAAAGCATGAAAAATACCATTAATGTCCTAATTGCAAGAATGAAATAAAAATGACTAAAAACCCTAATTCTATCGGTCAAAGTCTCTATAAAAGCAAATAAACATGAAATATGCTCTAATCTAATGAAATCAAATAGATCATATGGTTAGAAAATAGAGAAATCAGAAATGATACCCTAATCGCGGCTCTATCGCACAATGAGCACTGTTAGTCGCGGCTGACAGCCGCAACGAAGCCTAAAATGTGTTTGTCCTCCAATTCAAGGGTTGAATCACTGAATATCCCTACCAAATTGATGGTCAAGGGTTGCCTCGATGTCCTTTGACAGATTTGGTGGTTGGATTTGTTAGTCTCACAATGAAACTGAGAGGGGGGGTGAATCAGTGTAGCTCTTTTAAAACTTAAATCTTCAACTCTTAAAGTCGAAACAATGAAAACTTGAAACCAAATAAAGTATAACAAGAGAACATCACACAACACAAGATGTACCGAGATTCACCAATTTGGATACATCCTCAAAATGACTGTTTGGACTCCCATCCAAATCCAGCCTTTGCAAAGCACCAACTTTACAATCAATTTACCAACACCAACCGGAAGGAGCACCAACCCCCGATTTATCCGCACCAACGAAAGGAGCACCAACCCCCGATTTATCTACACCAACAGAAAGGAGCACCAATCACTGATTTATCTGCACCAACAGAAAGGAGCACCAACCCCTCTACCAAGCACCCACTTGATTTTGATATTGATAATAAAATGACATATATGAATCTTCTCTTCTCATATAAAAATTGACCGTTCTCTTAGCTCATTTTTTCAATTACTAAATTCTTTCTGGGTATTGTGCATAACTCTATCTATGACCTCCTCTAAAAATTTCAGCTAAAACTGATATCGTATGAGAAAGTTATGCCCAAAATACTAAAGTGATTTTTTCACCTTTTTCCCAAAAACACGGTTTTTCACTCTTTATTTTTCTCCACACACTCTTCTCTCCGCACAAAATAAAATCACACTCTTCAATCAAAAAAACTTCTAACTTAAATGCACACACTTATATTCCTTTTATCTTTTCAATTTCTCCAAAGATCTTTATTTAATGAAACTGCTTAAAATAATATAACTCCCTTTTTTTATATTGAGAAGGCATTTCGTCAAACACGTCACATGCAAAGAATTGACACCTTACTCGTTCTCATACTTCGAGCCACATGACAACTCAAACCAAAAAAAAAATATGATCTATTTGATGCCTTGAAGGTGTAACAACACTGAGACTGAAACTTTGGCGACTCTTCAAAGTCGAAACGGCCAACTAAAGGATTTTGCCCAAGTGGCACAAATTGACATAAAAGAGACCTGTAACATTTTTGCAAAAATCATAACTCTCACCTCGTAACTCGGTTTTCTCTAAAATTTGAAACGTAGAATATTTACAACACTGAATATGTCCAAACCAAAACTCACTACCTAAATCCTTACGGTTTGCCTGTACCACTTCTACAAAAACTGCTACTGACACACTTTTTCAAAAAAAAGCGTTTTTGTGATAGTCTTGCAACGCTTGTAAAATTCGCCTCGTTTCTCCGTTTTTGTTGAAATTTGGAACACATGTTCTTTAGGATAACAACCACCTCCAGTTTAAATTTTTTTGCATAAATCCTTATGGTTTTTCACAGTGCTTCTGACAAAACTTGCACTTTTTCAGCCTGTACAACCCCTTGCCAAATCATCCGCCAAGATACCGAAAACACCACCGATCGCTCCAAACACTGTGTTGACATCTCCAATGCTATTCTGGACTATTTCCTAACATGTTGGCATGTTCCAAACTGATCCATCCTATCCAACTGTGCCCGTGGCGACTTTTGCAACTTTTTGACTATTTTGCTACTTTGACAACTTTTTGACGATTTTTTTCAACTTTTGCAAATTTGCACAAACAACTCGTAACAACTTCACCCAAACATCAAAAACATCCTCATAAGCATTTAACATCATTGTACATACTCTGAATAACCTTTGAACTCATGTCCACTGCATCAACCAATCTATCTGACTATGTTAATGACAATGACAATATTGTCGCTGCACCTTGCTCAACAGGATTGATCAGATTGCACGTGAAGTTGGCATAATTGAGTTTCTTGGCTCTCCTAGCCTCCTAGGACCTCCATGGCTTCAATTGCCATTTTGATCTCTCAATTCTAGCAACAAAACTTTCTCTCAATGCAAGTAGGTGAGTAATGAACTCGATAGGGCTTTGTTGTATTCAATTGAAATCTTCTCTATATTTTCCCAAATTTGGAGAGGGATCATATAGCATTTAGGAATGCTATGCCTTAACTTCATGGAGAAGCCAAGATCAAGAAAGGATATCTGGAGCAGTTGGATGGAAGCTTCTAGATCTTTCTGCCTTGAAACTACTTGGATCTGCAACCAATTGGCCGTTATAACCGATTTTGGATCGGCCAAGGTCCAATTGACTTTTGAAGCTAGCCACGACTCTGAGGTGCAGTCAGCTCTGCTAACCATGGGTGTCAACCATGGTTAACACTGATTAGACCAAAACTACCTAAATGAGTAGTTAGAACCACTGTTGTACCTTGTAATTTGTCCAAGATCTTCCATATGGTCTTCTAGCATGTCCCATATGAGTAGTCGCCTTGACATGACGTGTTTTAGGTGTCTACAGGATCCTATTTACCTTTCATTTAAAATTGATTTTCCATGCACCAACAATAATGCTAAATATGAAGCCCTCCTTTTGGGTCTTCAAATGGCCCTTGCACAAATATCAATAAGCTTAACATCTTTGGTAATTCCTTTCTCACCGTTAACCAAGTTAAGGAAATCTATCAATTCAAATGCCCAATCTTGAAATCTTACAAGGCCTTTATGGATAAACTATTTGCTAAATTTGAATGGTATGACATCGAGGTTGTCCCTCATTCCTCCAATCATTTTACAAATACAATGGCTTCATTGGGATCCTTAATTTTGCAAAACCCATCAGATAATATCACTACCATTCATGTCAAAATGCTCTTACAATCCGCTATTTCGTGAGACAATTCTAAGGAAGAGCAACACGTTCACATGATACAGATTGAACCATACCAAGATTGGTTCTCTCAAATTCAAGACTTTTTGAAACTTGTTTTCTAGGGGTCCTTGGTCCGCCAAAACCCTTTTGATAACAACATGATCATTTATCTTAAGGTTCTCTCTCAATCTATATTTGTGCGAGATGTTTCTCAAGAGGAGCAAGTTGTTCATCTAGTCCAAGTTAAGCCATATCAATATTGGTTTGCTCAAATCTAATATTTCTTATAACTTGGAAACCTTCCTTCAGGATTGTCGCATGTTGTCAAATGCACATTTAAGCAAAAAATAATTAAATATGTCTTACTAAGAGACATACTTTACCATCAAAGCTATGATGGTCTTCTTCGTTGCTTAGAGTCCCAAGAATCTACTTGGGTCGTTTCTCGAGTTCATTATGGTACTTGCAATGGCCATTTCAGTTACATGGTTATTGCCAAGTGTATCCTCTGAATGGACTATTGTTGGCCTACCATGGAGTAGGACTATTGCGTGATAAGTTTATGACAAATTGGTTAGGCCCATTTATCATCACACAAAAGGTAGGACTAGGAACCTATCGATTAGCTTCACTTGAGGATGTTGAGGAACCTGAACCCCTTAATATTCTCCACCTATAGGTATTTTATGCATAACAAAATAAAATTTAAAAAAAGAACCACAAAACAATAACAATAAGCAAAAATACAAAAACATAGCATTCATTCATTTCACCATGCATCATATATCATTGCATATTACCATTCACTACACCATGCATTTTAATATATTTTAGTATCTTGTTGCATTTATTGTCACATTGCATTAGGCATGTCTATCATTGCAATTGCATTCTACCGTTCTTGTTCTTGCATGCTAAGAATAGCACCATGTTTGTATGATTGTCATTTATCTTGGTCAATATTCTTCTATATTGGACATACACCCTATTCCATTGTTCATTCCCATCCACATTCCCCTTCCTTGGTGTTTGTGTTCCCTCCCCCATTCCTAAGCAAGTTGTTACAAGGTGTTCAACATGGTCTTTTTGGTCATTTAGCCATTCCTAGTTTTCTTCTCATATTTTGTAGAAGTCCATCTTGATCTTTGACAATAGGGTCTTTCCTTGATTGTACCTTACTATTTCAAAATCCCAACACATATTCACATTCTTAAATGCGGTTTTTGAATAAGGAAAGATGATACTGCAAAGTAGTCCTTTCCCCTTAATTTAAAGGTTTCTCTTGCTCTCCTATTATGTGCATGATCTAAAAAAAATGAGAATTGAATAATGGACAAGCTCCCCCTCCCCCCAAAAAAAAAATCCCCTTGCTCTTCCACAAAATGAGCAAGCCCCCCCAAAAAGAGAAAGCAATAAAAATCCCCTTGCTCTTCCACAAATCGAGCAAGTACGCCCACATGCATTTTAAAAAAATCCCTTTGCTCTTCCACAAAATGAGCAAGGCCCCTGCAAAAAAAAACAAAAAAAATAAAGCAACAAAAATCCCCTTGCTCTTTCACAAATCGAGCAAGAACCCCCACAAGCATTCAAAAAAAAAAAGGTAAAGAGCTTGAATCCCTAGAATTCTTAGTTTTTGAAAACCATGGGATCATCTCCATCGCCAAAAATAGGCTATAGATGCCTATCTGGTAGTAGAGTAGCCTTACGTGTGGTGATACGTCTATCACATTAGCGACCTTCTTTTGTACAGACCAATGTTCACTTACAATGAGTTAGCTTTCAGTGGCTTGCATTACATAGTAGTTAAGTCCAACTGCATCCAAAATTGACGTAATGAACTTCACTATGCACACACAAGGATATTGGATATCATAGTCTTCTTAGTAGATTTTTATCTTTTAGGATCCTGCATGGTCAATATACAACCTTAATGTCATCAACTAGTTGAGTCTCACGAAACCTTTTTGTTCACCTATAACTTCTCATTGTTCACCATCTGATACATGTTTTTTAAGTGTATGCCCTTGATGAAAATTTTTGAATCTTGACTTGTAACTTTTATAAATTATGTGGTGCTTGCACTTAGTTTGTTATTGCATTACATAGTAATTCATTATGTTCATTAATTAAAACATACATTCAAATTTTACATCATCCAAAATATCATGTCATTAGTGCATCACATACATATCTAGCTCCATGCATACATAATAGCTCTACCATTGCAAAAACATTCATCTAACATCCATGCATAATCATATCTACAAATCTAGGCATAAATTCATACTCATCCATCATTACATACATAAATGTGCAATAAATACATGATAAGCCCCAATAAAAATTAAATCATATATGGTAATAATCTCACTCTTGGGGGTTCCCCCCTAAGGGGCTTGGCAAATGGTTTGGTGCTTTAACAATCAACAAATCTGAAGGTTGAAGGAGCGTGCAAGGTTAGAGGCTGAAGTAGCATGGAAGGTTGAATGATGAGTTGATCTTTGGAGTGTCAAGGCTAAAGAAAGTAGAAGGCTAGGTTGGCTAAAGGAGCATGGAAGGCTGGACTGGCTAAAGAGCTACAACGAAAGGCAGGGATGTTGGGTGGAATGTTGGGATGGCTGAAGGAACGTGGAAGGTTGATAAGGCTAAGGCTGAAGGAGCGTGGAAGGCTAGACCGGTTGAAGGAGCTACAATGAAAGGCTAGGATGCTGAGTGGAAGGTTGGGAAGGCTAAAGGAGCATGGAAGGCTACTTACAATGAGAAAAACAAAATTACAAAGTGTGAAGGATTAGGGTTTTTTCTTAAAAAATGTCTTATCTTTTAGGACCCATATCTTTGCGAAGAGTTATCTAATTCAGTTTATTCTTGGACCAACTTGTGCAGAATTTGAATAGCTTTAAAATGAGTGGTCATATGTAAAACTCCAAGCAATAGCTATTTAAAACAAGGGCAATGACGATTTTTCAAATCATAAAAAACTAAATTGCAAAGTGCAAAGGATTAGGGTTTGTTTTGAAAAATATATCATATTTTAGGAGATATATCTTTGTGAAGAGTTATCCGATTTAGTTGATTCTTGGACCAACTTGTGTAGAATTTGAATAGATTTAAAATGAGTGGTCATATACAAAAATCTAAGTAATATTGAGGGAGATACAATCCTATGAAGTCAACCATTTGAAACAAGGGAAATGATGATTTTTCAAGTCACGAAAAATGAAACTGCAAATATTTGCCAACTAAGGTTTGAAGGATAGGAAGAGCAATGAAGGGCTATGACTTCAAAAAGGAAGGAAACTAGCAATATATATTTTGTAAAGTGGACTATGATAGTGCAATATTTTGGAAATATTACTCTACTAAGATGCAAGGCATAGATAGTAGAGGTGAAGTTTTGGCATTGTGAAGGCTGCTATAGGAAAATTTCAAGAAAGATGCTAAATTCTGGAGTAATTGTATTCATATAAAAATTTGAAAATATCCAAAAAATGAAAATTAAGAATTAAAATATTTTATGTAAAATGACGTAGGTTTTTAGCTATAGCATCTCAATTGAGATGAGAAGTGTATCTATTTGTAAAATCTCAAGCTCTAAAGAAGAGAGATATGATTTTTCAAGGGTCGGGGACCCGAGTACAAACCCTTATATATATATATATATATATAGTGGATCTTCAAACCTCACATCCAGAAATAGAAACTCATAACAACAATATATGATCAAGTTGATCTTATGCCACCACTCTTCCTGTTAGAGTAGGTTGTTTACCTTAGCTCATGTTCACCTAGATAATTTATTTTTCTTTTATTTAGTTATTCCATGTATTTTTCCCACCCACTTATGTGTGGATATTTCATTTATCTTATTTAGATATTATGAGATGTTACATATTTATTTCTTAGATATTATGGGGATATTTTTAGGTTTGACTATTCCTAGGATTTATGGGGATATCTTTAGGTATATTTGGAGGGTTGATATTCTTTCTCCCCATAGTGGTTACAGATCTATGGACCATATCACTTATTCCTTTTATACGGTGGATATTTGTCCTTAGCTTGATCCTACCGCTATGGTTGATCATCCTTGCCTATGTAAGCAAGGCACCTTCATTGTAATCATTGAGAATAGGAAGTTCATTAATCATGTATAATATATGATGTTGTTGCTCATTGTTTTGCATATCCATTTGTAAGCTTATGCTATCAATTTGCTTTCGAATTCTTGTTTTGGTTGAATGTGATGTTCCGTTAACACTTAAGATCCTTGTAGCTTGGAATGATCTTATTATTATTCCTTTCATGGCATCAGAGCAATACGTTTTGTAGTCATCCATTTGTGAGTGTAGTCATCCATTTGTGAGTGTTGTGTAGTTGTTTCTCTTACAGGTTCGAAGATTGGTGTGGAAGCTTCAAATTTTGTGATCGGGTACTTGGTGGAGTTTTTTGGCCAGTTTGTGTCTCTCCTTCCATTTCAGACCATCACCAACCTCCTAAAATATCTTTTATCCATACTACGAAAGCCTCGTTCCCTTGGATCTGTCCTAAGCATTTTTTCCTTGAGCATTTCCTTTTTTGGCAGGGTCACCAACCCAGCCCGTTTTTATATTTTGCATGTATCTCCTGATAGAAATGCCATTTTCTATGAAATTTTTTGGAGATCTATAGATGCATTCATTTGAGTTATGCCCAATATTTCAGCTCATTTCGATCAGTATTATTCAATATATCTTGATTTTACGAAAACCTGCAATTTTTTAGTAATATGCATACATCTTCATCAAAAATTCTGAGGTTTTGTAGATTTTGTTAGAAAATGTGTAAAATCATAATATAGACCATCCCATAAAATTTTAGAGCGTTTGGAGCTGTATTCTGATAGTTACAATTATTTTACTATTTTTAGTAAACTCGTCATTTCAGGAGAAATATTGGGAGTTGCTCAGCAAAATTTTTACCAAGTCTGTAAAAGCATTTTTTTGATATTTTTGTAAAATTTTAGATTTTTTGAATCTGTATTTAGATAGTTATAATGATTTTATGACTGTACTCTCAATATTGCTTTGTGAAAAAGGGTTTTGCACTTAAACCGGTATATGGACTATTGTTATAAAGTCCCATCTTCCTTCATTTTCAGTTTGTCCACTTAGTTTGGAACTTTATGATCAACTTATTTGGTGTTCAGTATTTGTGGAGCCTACACATTGTTGTGCTTGAGGATTCCTTTGCCTTTGAATTCCCTTGCTTTGTTGTGGTGCATTCTCTTGTGTCAAATCTTTCTCATTGAGGCACTTAGTTTGAAGGAGGGTATTCTTTTGGTAATTCCTTTGGAGACTTTTTAGAGTTCGGAGGCTTCATTTGTGCATTGATGTGATTTTGTGGTATTTTGCACCACCTTGTGACATCACACTAGACCTTTCACATTACAATGGCATTTGATTTTGGGGGGGGCTCTTCTACTTTTGAGGACATCTTGGAAACTTCTTTTTTTAAACTTAGCATAGAGGCATTGATGTGATGTTCCGTTAACACTTAAGATCCTTGTAGCTTGGAATGATCTTATTATTATTCCTTTCATGGCATCAGAGCAATACGTGTTGTAGTCATCCATTTGTGAGTGTAGTCATCCATTTGTGAGTGTTGTGTAGTTGTTTCTCTTACAGGTTCGAAGATTGGTGTGGAAGCTTCAAATTTTGTGATCGGGTACTTGGTGGAGTTTTTTGGCCAGTTTGTGTCTCTCCTTCCATTTCAGACCATCACCAACCTCCTAAAATATCTTTTATCCATACTACGAAAGCCTCGTTCCCTTGGATCTGTCCTAAGCATTTTTTCCTTGAGCATTTCCTTTTTTGGCAGGGTCACCAACCCAGCCCGTTTTTATATTTTGCATGTATCTCCTGATAGAAATGCCATTTTTCTATGAAATTTTTTGGAGATCTATAGATGCATTCATTTGAGTTATTCCCAATATTTCAGCTCATTTCGATCAGTATTATTCAATATATCTTGATTTTACGAAAACCTGCAATTTTTTAGTAATATGCATACATCTTCATCAAAAATTCTGAGGTTTTGTAGATTTTGTTAGAAAATGTGTAAAATCATAATATAGACCATCCCATAAAATTTTAGAGCATTTGGAGCTGTATTCTGATAGTTACAATTATTTTACTATTTTTAGTAAACTCGTCATTTCAGGAGAAATATTGGGAGTTGCTCAGCAAAATTTTTACCAAGTCTGTAAAAGCATTTTTTTGATATTTTTGTAAAATTTTAGATTTTTTGAATCTGTATTTAGATAGTTATAATGATTTTATGACTGTACTCTCAATATTGCTTTGTGAAAAAGGGTTTTGCACTTAAACCGGTATATGGACTATTGTTATAAAGTCCCATCTTCCTTCATTTTCAGTTTGTCCACTTAGTTTGGAACTTTATGATCAACTTATTTGGTGTTCAGTATTTGTGGAGCCTACACATTGTTGTGCTTGAGGATTCCTTTGCCTTTGAATTCCCTTGCTTTGTTGTGGTGCATTCTCTTGTGTCAAATCTTTCTCATTGAGGCACTTAGTTTGAAGGAGGGTATTCTTTTGGTAATTCCTTTGGATACTTTTTAGAGTTTGGAGGCTTCATTTGTGCATTGATGTGATTTTGTGGTATTTTGCACCACCTTGTGACATCACACTAGACCTTTCACATTATAATGGCATTTGATTTTGGGGGGGCTCTTCTACTTTTGAGGACATCTTGGAAACTTCTTTTTTAAACTTAGCATAGAGGCATTGATGTGATGTTCCGTTAACACTTAAGATCCTTGTAGCTTGGAATGATCTTATTATTATTCCTTTCATGGCATCAGAGCAATACGTGTTGTAGTCATCCATTTGTGAGTGTAGTCATCCATTTGTGAGTGTTGTGTAGTTGTTTCTCTTACAGGTTTGAAGATTTGTGTGGAAGTTTCAATTTTTGTGATCGGGTACTTGGTGGAGTTTTTTGGCCACTTTGTGTCTCTCCTTCCATTTCAGACCATCACCAACCTCCTAAAATATCTTTTATCCATACTACGAAAGCCTCGTTCCCTTGGATCTGTCCTAAGCATTTTTTCCTTGAGCATTTCCTTTTTGGCGTGGTCACCAACCTGAACTCGTTTTTATATTTTGCATGTATCTCCTGATAGAAATGCCATTTTTCTATGAAATTTTTTGGAGATCTATAGATGCATTCATTTGAGTTATATCCAAAATTTCAACTCATTTTGATAAGTATTATTCAATATATCTTGATTTTACTGAAAACCTCGCAATTTTTTAGTAATATGCATACATCTTCATCAAAAATTTCGAGGTTTTGTAGATATTTTTACAAAATGTGTAAAATCATATTATAGACCATCCCATAAAATTTTAGAGCATTTGGATCTGTATTCGATAGTTACAGTTATTTTACTATTTTTAGTAAACTCGTTCTTTCAGGAGAAATATTGGGAGTTGCTTAAAGAAATTTTTACCAAGTCTGTAAAAGCATTTTTTTGATATTTTTGTAAAATTTTAGATTTTTTGAATCTGTATTTAGATAGTTATAATGATTTTATGACTGTACTCTCAATATTGCTTTGTGAAAAAGGGTTTTGCACTTAAACCGGTATATGGACTATTGTTATAAAGTCCCATCTTCCTTCATTTTCAGTTTGTCCACTTAGTTTGGAACTTTATGATCAACTTATTTGGTGTTCAGTATTTGTGGAGCCTACACATTGTTGTGCTTGAGGATTCCTTTGCCTTTGAATTCCCTTGCTTTGTTGTGGTGCATTCTCTTGTGTCAAATCTTTCTCATTGAGGCACTTAGTTTGAAGGAGGGTATTCTTTTGGTAATTCCTTTGGAGACTTTTTAGAGTTCGGAGGCTTCATTTGTGCATTGATGTGATTTTGTGGTATTTTGCACCACCTTGTGACATCACACTAGACCTTTCACATTACAATGGCATTTGATTTTGGGGGGGGCTCTTCTACTTTTGAGGACATCTTGGAAACTTCTTTTTTTAAACTTAGCATAGAGGCAAAAGTTGAAACTTTTGAAACATGGTTTAAGGTACTTTGTTCATTATTTCAAAGTGAAGGTTTGGATATTTTGTTCATAAGTCCAAAACCTAAACCAATGGTGAAGGATAAGGAGTATAGGACATGGTTCATGAACAATTTAAGGATCTCTAACATGCTTTATTATTCATTTTGTGATGAGCTTCAAAATTTTATTGGAGTTCATAAGAACAAACCTTGCCTTGCTTATCATATGTTGAAAATACAGTTTTTACCCAATACACCTTCTCTTACAATTTCTTGCATGGAGGACCTCATTTGTGACATTGCATCTTTGTTTTTAGAGTCACTATCTCATGATGTTTTGGATGATGAGGTTGATGCTATAGTACTTGCTTTAGATATTTTACAGGATACATCTCCACACTTTTTTTTGTGGATGATCATGTTGATGTTGCAGCATATACAATAGAGATTTCATGGCATGTTATATCCTTACATACAAATGACTTCTTGTATGGTGTTGCCTTTCTCTTCATTAAGAGTCACACATGTTATTTTCTTGACATGTATGAGAGCTCACTCATTTATTTGATGATGATGTATACATTGTATCTCCTCCATGTAATTATTCCTTTGTGGACCCTTTTTTGGTGTGCCCTCCTTCTTTGAGTGAGCCACCTTGTCCACCATTTTCTTCTCATGTTTCTTTCACATTGGATGATGTACTTATACAGGAGTTGGATACAAAGATTTTGTCTTCAGTTGGACTCTCACTTGGAGATCCTGAAGACCATGTTGATCCTTGTGAGGATTCTAAGCCTACACTTCTTTCTCTTGTTGCTTCCATGGGCTCATCATCACTTATGCAGCAGGATATTGGTGATTCTTCCTTGATGGATGCTCATCAAACATCTCTTCCACTTTTGCACACTCATGGTTTTGTGCATATTAATCTTTTAGATGTTGATTGGGACTATATTATACCCTATTTTGGTGTTGGTTTGGGCTTCTACATTCTTGGAGATTCATTTCATAATTTATTGATGACATCTTTTTCACTTCAACTCAGTTTGAAGGATTCTACGTCATCATTCTATATTTTATTCCCATCTTCTCACACTCACTTGGAGTGGAAAGACATTCGATGGATGTTTCATGGCTACTTTCTTCCTCGTGGGAGACACATTGTTCATCGCAGAGGCATCCACTTCTTCATAGGACTTATTCATGGATCTCATCATCCTAGGGGGTGTTGGGAGCACTCCTTGGCTCCATTCCTACTTTTTCTTCTCTCTTTCTAGGTGGATGGTTTTTTCTACATGGTTTTCCACCTTGTGGATACACATTGTACATGAGTACCTAATCAGGCCTTGTTGTTGCGACTCATATTGTGGATATGCCACTTTATTTTTTGGCACCTAGCTTCACTTGAGGGGGGTGTTAGAGTAGGTTGTTTACCTTAGCTCATGTTCACCTAGGTAATTTTTTTTTCCTTTTATTTAGTTATTCCATGTATTTTTCCCACCCACTTATGTGTGGATATTTCATTTATCTTATTTAGATATTATGAGATGTTACATATTTATTTCTTAGATATTATGGGGATATTTTTAGGTTTGACTATTCCTAGGAGTTATGGGGATGTCTTTAGGTATATTTGGAGGGTTGATATTCTTTATATCCATAGCGATTACAGATCTATGGACCATATCACTTATTCCTTTTGTACGGTGGATATTTATCCTTAGCTTGATCCTATCGCTATGGTTGATCATCCTTGCCTATATAAGCAAGGCACCTTCATTGTACTCATTGAGAAGAGGAATTTCATTATTCATGTATAATATATGATATTTTTGCTCATTGTTTTGCATATCCATTTGTAAGCTTATGTTGTTAATTTGCTTTCAGATTCTTATTTTGGTTGAATGTGATGTTCTGTTAACACTTGAGATCCTTGCAGCTTGGAATGATTTGATTATCATTCCTTTCACTTCATGTATTCCTTGGCCTCATATGTACGAGGTTGCCTGGATCCGCTATCCACTAACCTCTAAGATGAACCTAGTGCTAAAAACCATGGAATAGGCGATGCCACTAATGGATCTCCTAATGTTGTACTCTGTTGACTTCATTTGAGATTGAGAGGATGATGGCCATGAAGGTAGTACTCCACCTAGTCTATATGTTGAATCCTCCAATAGCCCCATAGTCTTGCTCTATCTGATACCAAGTGTGATATGTGGCCACCATAGCTTGTAGTCGAGTCACCTTATTTGTGGCCTATCCCCTTGTCGATGATTGCACTTGACCAACTTTCGATCCTACCACTTGAGTCTGTAGAGCATATCACTCTATCATGATCCTTGCCAACTCATCTTGTGCACTCTACACCTACACTCATAGGGTGTCATGCTTCTCGACATAGCCCTACCATCTCTTCCTATCAGTATCCCACTTGCTCTACTTTATAGCATGGGTTATCTCCTTGTCAGTTGACTATCCTTGGAAGATGCAAACTTGCTCTCTAAGCATAGTAATCTACTCCTATAGATCCTCTTCATCCACCTCATCACCCCCATCACTCCTCCCATGTGTCTCTACCCCCTCAATGACTCCCTACGAGGTACCCACATCTCCCTCCATACAATGATGCACTCATCATTGTGATGGATTAGTCATTGCCCTAGCCACACCCTCTTCTATTGCCCTAGCCCTCTTACCACCCCTTGTGCCTCCCTAGAACGATCAAGCTATCCACCAAGTATCATAATATGGTGTAGTCCCAAGATCCTCTACCTTTGGGTCTATCAGGGTCTCATCTGAATCCTCACCCATAGGCTCAACATGTGGCCATGCCAGCCAAGTCTCACTTGTCCTTCACTTGAATACCATTAGCTCATCAGGCACTCCATGTCTCACCCTGAGTTGACAAGTCACTCGTGAGTATTAAAAGTACTCATGCTCGATCCTGTGACAATTAGTCAACCATCTGCCATGTCACACCTACCTAAGGTGCTCACCCTCCTCATTGCAGGCTAGAGCTCCTCTTCACAACCACCATGTCACCTATATTAATTGTAGTCTAGCAAATGAGTCTACATAATATTGGAGGATACCCTCAAAGAGATGGCTCTTACCCCACTCTTGCTCATGCAGTCATCACATAGTATAAGGAATATCCCTATCCACCATGTCTCATCATGCGGTCTATGGTAGTCCAGTCTGTTTACCCACACTGAAGTGCTCCCATCCCCATACTTGTAAGAGGAAGTTGCATCCTAAGACCTATTGACCTCTCTATCACATCTCATAGAGCTCCTTATAAAGCTAAGCAAGCAACATAGTCTCCCATACCATAATCCTCGACTGCTCCACTAAATCTTGAGTTATACCCAACATGTTCTAGGGGAACCTCACGTCGAAAAATTCTAGAAGGTTGAAGTCTAACATCAGTGACATAAGCACTACATGTCTAGCTGACAACAATCTGGTATCATATCCAACTATTAATCTCATGCCATTGTTGTCAACATCATAGTCCATGCATCTTCATTGATCTTGATACACTCAATGTAACATTACCTCTCATTGGCTAGTAGGGGTAGTAACAATGGGCTCTCCCTCAATTGAGATCTGCAAGATCTATAAAAAATTCTCTAGTATAACAATCATCTTGTAAGTGGGTAGGTCAAAAGTGTTTGTTTGGATATCCCATCTATTGATCAAGGTTGTCAAATAAGCTTGATCAACATACACAAACTCTAGTCGGATCGTGTGCTAAAGTCTAAGGTCCTTCAGCCACATCCAATCATCGATTGACAACACAACACAAGCCTCCTTAAAGGTGTTCATGAAGAGATATCGAGCTCTAATAAGCTACTACAAGCACAAACACTTAATTAAAAAAAGAGAAAGCAAATCAAACAAGCACAAAGCATGATTGTCTTAGGATGAGATGCTCCCCAAACGCAACCATATCAAACCGATATGATCATCGAATGAGATCGTCTTGAGTCAAGACAATCCCCAAATAAGGTCATATTAGGTGAAATAATCACAAAATGGAACTATCTCAACTAGAGACGGTCCCCAAAAACACATAAAAAATATACAAAAAAAAACAATAAAATAAACATCACAAGCAAAATTGGAGAGAGAAGGGAAGGAAAAAACAATAAACACTAATTACCTCATTTTCAGTTTGCCTAAGCTACTCATCCCACCCATTCATTACTATTTAATTTTAATTTGGGTTCATTTTATTCATAAATAAAAGTTGGGATTTTTGTCCTTACTCTTTTAACACCAACTTCTTCACTCGTGGAGGTGTTTGATTGGTCCATCGTATTGGTTAGTTGGGTTTTCGATAGCACTTCACTTCACAAACTTGGCTTCTCTCCTCCTCATCTCGCTCTTCTCTCATCTAGAATGACGAAAATAAATCAAATTCTATGAATTTTACTATTTATAATTTTTTTCGACACGACCGTCCGAGACAATCGCGTGGTAAAATGCGGTCGTCTGGGATGGTCATGATTTTTTAAATAATAAATAAATATATATATATATATATATATAACACAAAAAATACCATTATCCTGTGTCGAGATGTTCTTAAAATTTTACTGTCTCCTAGGGCACCCAAGTTAATCACCACATTTTGGTCAAGTGACTCGTTACTATTATCAATTTATATCTCCTCCATCGATTCGTCGCTTGAGGGGGTAGTCAATAAATACAAAATTCATGTTTCAAAATCAAGTCAACAATCAAACACTCAAAAGTGTAAATCACATTCGTTCAAAAATCATTGTCAAAATGATCATATACCCTCCTTGCTGGGACAAAAGCAAAAATAATCTCAATTAAACAAAATCTTGGTGTGCCTAAAGCTGATAGACTAATAACGTCTCCCACTAGCTAAAAGGTTACCAAGATCAGATCAAAGGTATATCTAAAGCCTTGAGCCTGTAGACCAACAACATCTACCCGAGGTCAAAAAGTCATCAAGATCAAATCTAAGTTCATCAATGTATTGGAAGCAATGATTCAATAATGTGTGTCCTTTCCATGATTGGGGCATCTCACATTGACTTATTCAAGAAACATCATCCATCATCAATTCAACCATTTTAGATCATCTATTTTTGCTTTGCATTGTGCTTACACATAAAGCATCCCAAAAAGCATCTGTAGACACCTAAAATGCATCATATTGAGGAGACTCCTAGAAGGCCTCCTCTTTAGCTCACACAATCCACATTGGGCAGCCTCAAGGCTAATTTAGTGGTTTTCACTACCAACAAGTGCTTTTCCCCATGGGAATCATAATCGTCTTGACCCGAGATGATCTCAGGGTCATGATCATCTCAACTCGAGATGATCACGTAAAAAACAAAATTAAAAATATAAAAATAATAACAGATAGTCGAAACTATTTGTTATCTCTACGCATGAGTTCAAACTGATGTCAAACACCTTGCATGAGCTAATTTTATCAAATCAAATACAATTAGAGGTATGCATCTGCTTTTTTGTGCAGACTATCGCTCTACTTTTTCATGCAGAGTGCCATTACCACATTTAGCCTATGTCCAAGAGATCTATAAATTAGCATTCACCCTTATATTTTAAATATCTCAAAGCTTTTAAATTTATGTAACGAAGTGCTATCAAAATCAATTTGGTAGGTTTTCTCGCTGTCAAGACCATGTTTTTGGATTGTTGTATAGGATTGAACGTTATGCTTCCCTACCTCGCATAATCAATACCCGTTTCAATGACTGTGCCAACCCTTTAAATCACCTCTATGATTCGAGAATCCATAAACAATATCCTCTAGGTTATCTCAAATGCCACTCAAGCTTGGAAACACAAAAACGTAGGTCTACAACAGTGATCATCTCGCCCTAAGATGATTTGCAGATGAAATTATCATGACCCAAGATAATCACGATTAGGTGATCTGTTTTTTTATTTTCATTGCATTTTAGGTTAGATTTTCTTATTCAATTGCTCTGCATCAGTTTAGATCTCATTTATCGAATATATGCACTTGTTTTTCCTTTATTTCATGCTTTTCAATTAAATATGGGTTTAACTTTGGTGGATCCCACACATGCTATTGATTTATTATTATGCCTTTGTGTGCAGGTTACATGTTCAAAGACAACAAAAGATTTTGGATACAACTCTTGCGCGACGGTCATGGAAAACCTGCTCCCCGACGAACTATGCTAGCATAGAGATTATTGATATTGCACTCGGAGACCTCATTTATGATATATATTGTAATCATTGTATCGTTGGTAGCCTCCCCTAAGAGGGTATCTTATTGTGACACCTTGAAAAGATAAGCATAGATAAATAAAAGAATCTATTTTTATCTTATCTTGTTCTATCATTGTGTTTCGTTGTTGTTTACTTTATTTGGTGCAAATTTTTGACTTTCACGCGAGATTTTATGCACATATGTCATTCTCCATATTTCTTGGATTCTAGTATGGTTGGTACTACACACAGGTTTAAGCTCTCCCTAATCAGCCATTCTCCAATATCTCTTGGACTTTTCTCTTTGTCTCTTCATTTTCCATGGGTGTCATCTTGTAGGTAATCTTGTTCAGTAAACTTGCTTCGAGTATGAAGTCTATGTTATGACTAATGCTTCTCATAGGCGATAATCCCTTTGGCAAAT